>JADMNL010000041.1:1900000-6900000 GCA_016271365.2 Neoceratodus forsteri | reverse complement strand
TAAGTATACTTTCTATCATTTCCTTGTCCATTTCCTCCCCTGAGAAGAGATGCCTTGCTCTAACCCTGTGCGGATTGTGGTGCCATTGCCTTTCTCCAAATTTACCCACAGTGCTTCTTCTCCTCCCTGTTTACCCTTTTGTTCTGTTGCTTTTATTCCTTCCCTTATGTAAAGAGCTACTCCTCCTCCTCTTTTACCCTCCCTGTCCCTCCTGTAGATAGTGTATCCTGGTATGTTTACGTCCCAGTCATGGTTTTGTGTGTACCATGTTTCTGTGACTGCCACGATATCCAGATGTTCCTCCTCCATCAAGGCCACTAATTCAGGAAGCTTGCTACCCAGACTACGGGCATTGGTACTCATTGCTCTCCATTTTTTGATGGCTTTACCTTCTGTTGCAGCATCCCCCACTGACCGTTCTACCTCGGTCTTTTTCTCATTTAGCACCCTGTTTTGTAGGGAGAAGCTGGGATTTTCCTGCTGCTTGTCAGTGCCTCCCCCTTTGACTAGTTTAAAAGCTTGCCAATGAAGTATTTAAACTGATTGCTCAAAAGACTTGTTCCCTTCCTGGACAGATGCAGACCATCCTGCCAGTATAGGCTGGTGTCCCTCCAGGTGGAACCCCAGTCCCCAATGAAGCCAAACCCCTGTGCTCCGCACCATTTTTTCAACCATTCATTAAACTGCATGGTGCAGATCCTCGCCTCCCATGCCTTTGACAGGCAGCACCTCTGCGAAGGATACTGTGTGTGCTACTTGTCTTAGGCCCTCCCCAACTCTGCAATGTCCTCCTGCACTGCTCTAATCTCATGATGAGCCAAGTCATTTGTCCCTAGGTGGACAATTACGTCCAGCTCAGACTCCTTGCAGCTGTTCTCATGATCCTGAGGATCGCTTCCTGTCCCTCAAGCCATGGCACCAGGCAGGCACCTTACTTCAATTTTCTCAGCTCCACCCAGTTCTATACCCCTAATAATTGAGTCCCCACCAGGAGCTGCTTCCTTTCCCTGTGGTAGCCCACATACATGATATTTTAAAGGTCCCTGAGTCACAGCTGGCTTGGGTGAGAATGGAGGGAGCTGGGGGATCTTCTTTGTGTCATAACAAACTGGCAGTGAGGGGTGAGGTGGGTAATTTGAAGGTTCTGGTCAATCCACTTACAGGGCCTATGGTGAGAGCCTGGAAGCTTGCTCACGATATGATTGGGGTGAGCAATGGTTTGTCCCCGAGGCTTCTCTAAGGTGTATTCTTCGGCAAGGAGGGAGGTTGTCACCCTGGGATTTTTCGGTTTTGAATCAATGGGCGGGTAGGGGGGTCACCCAGGTCCAACATATGGTTCAAGAGGGTAAGTTGGGCTCTTTTGAGTATTTGGTATGAAATAAAACCCTCAGTAAATCTCATTTCCCCCAATATGCTAAAATTAAGGAGGAAGTTGAAAGTCTGATTGGAGGAAGGGGCTGAGATGGGGTGTCTCGATCTCCATTGTAAGAATTATTCTGGGGACAACTGGGTCAGCACACTTTCAAACCTTTAAGAAGCACCTATAAATTATTGATAGGGGCCCTACCGGACCATATGGAGGCTACCAAGGCTATGTGGGAAATTGATATCCTACCAGATGGCCCCACCGGAGGAGAATGGATAACTATTTTAAACAATAGCCTAAAATGCTCTGTTAATAACAGAACCAAAGCCATTCAATTCAATGTGTTACATAGAACATATCACACTCCCTGGCTGGCACATGTGATTAACCATAGTGACTCCACATTGTGCCCTAAGTGTCAGATACATGATGGTACTTTTTATCATATGATTTGGCAGTGTAGCCAAATTCAGACCTTCTGGTGGGAGGTGCAGGAGATACTCTCTAGACTGACTAATATACCTCCCAAATTAGACCCTGTGGAGATTCTACTTGACTTGCCCCCAGGAACACCATGTGGTCAGAACAATTACACTAAGTCGGATTTGATCCTCTGGAGGTTGGGGAATGTGATGGGCCTGAAGGTTCTTGCCATGCACTGGAGGATCCACTCCATCCCCACGATATCAGAGTGGGTTAACAACCTCATAGACTGTATGAAATTTGAAAAAATATAATACATGGCTAGAGGACAGCTGAATACCTTCTTGGAAATTTGGTCCCCAGTGGAGAAGGCACTTTCGCAAGCCTAGTTTCCAGCCTTCTGATTTGGTTTTATACAGTTTGGGATGGAGACACAGATGAATGTTAACTGGTTAATGTCTGAAAAGGTTTAAACCACCCCTGTTGTTGGATTATTACTCGATTGGAGGTATAGAATATAGAAGGCATAAGTATGTGTGGCAAGATCTGAGTAAATACTCTATTAGTAGAGTAATAAGTTTATGGTATGATTGTCTGTACATTAACTTGATCTATTTATCTATCACGAGCTGATGTTGGCTCATCCTGCGTACTGCTGAATTAAGTATAAATAAAGTGTACAAAAAAAAAAAGATATAAAGTACATTCAGCTCAGTCACATTGTAGTAATCAGTCACTCAAGAACCTACATATGTACTGATGAATAATCTACAGCCTAAAGTATATTAACAGATAGTACAACAAGCTACTTATAGAATAGCATTACGCATTAAGTGGGCCACACAGAGAGGGACAGATGATCAGAAAGTCTTAAGGTGGGGGGAGGCAGGTTCTGGGTACCTTATGCAGGGAATGGGAAGGCCCCTCTGAGAGGGTGAGGTTGAATCATTGGACTGGGGAGAGGGTTAGATGAGCTGGTTGGCTTTTGCAGGAGTAGATACCCCAAGCAGAGGACCAAAAGGGGCCAAAGCCTTGTTATACTTTTACATGGTGCCACATGCAAAGTGGAATCAGCTAACCGCCCCATAGAGGCCCTCCACTGTTCCACAGAGGGGGTGTCTGCAATGCGTCACTTTTGCAAATTCAGCCTTTTAGCTTCCATAGAGGCAGCTAAAATCCAGCAGTGCAGGTGTTTCAGAAGAGATAGGGTGGGTTGGGTGATACCCAGCAGCCAAAGGGCTGGTGATTTGGGCGGGGAGAGTTCAGTATTCTGGAGCAGGAGGAGATAACCTTGTGCCAGAGTGGGGTGACGAGGGGACATGACCATAAGATGCGAGTAAGGTTGCTGCCTGTACTATCACATCTCCAGCAGTGATCTGTACTGAGGAGCTTTATGGATTTGAGCTGGACCAGCACTCTACACCATAAGTACTTGACTTTTTTGGGAGGATTAGAAGGGCTTTGCCTTCAGTGCATGCTTCACTGGGTAAGCGTCCAACATTTTGACCACTGCTCTTTTGTTATCTCTGTGGAGAGCTGCCAGTTCTGCACGGTTACAGATACATTAAATATAAAATATTTTGTTTTTACACCTAGTAAGAGATAAACACACAAATAATAGGAAATACGCAACACACCAAAGGAATACAAATAAAGAGCAATTCATGATAAGAAAATGCATGGTAGAAAAAAAAAGCTAAACTAAACTACTCTAAACAATCCCTTCACAGGTCTTCCCTTGAAAATAGACTTTCTATATAGGTCTTCACTTCCCTAACAGGATTGCATACACCTGTTTGGAGGATGACTCTCACACAGTTGCAGACCATGCTGAAATAACCCTGTCCATGGCACAGCTAAACCCCCTGTGAAAAAAAAGAGTTTGTCCCTGGTCCATCCCCTGTGAAGGATGTCTTGAGCTCTCATTATGCCACACAGCGGGGACATGCGATATCCATGGTGGCCAAGTGTTTATTTGTAACATTGGAATAGCCCCCCTTTCACCCCTAGCCAGGCTCAATTGTTTCAAGATTGTGCTGTATGTAAGGGAGGGCATTAAAGTGACAGAAATGCAAGGAAGCCAGGAGGAAGGGGTTGGAGGTCTTGTGGGTAACCCTGGAAACAGGAGCTGGAGCCACTATTCATACTGGGATGATACACAGGCCTCCAGCACAGGGGGAGGAACTGGATAAAGCACTGGGGGAAGCCATCAGCAGAGCTGTGGAAAAAGGAGAGGTGCTGCTGGTTGGGGACTTCATTCTGCAGGCATAGATTGGAGACTACAAGCCACAGCCTCAGCTAGAAGGTGGAAGGTGAATGTGGACTGAAGGATGCCAGAGAAGGCATCCCCATGGAAAAACAAGCATTTTAAAACTGTAATCACTGTTGGGGCTGAGGTTCCTGCCTAAACAGGAACAGGCAGTAGGCCAGACTGACAGACGGCCGATGACCAGAAGGGTGGGAACAGCAGCAGCTGAGCCAGTCAGGCAGCTGCTAGAGGGCTAGAGGGCAGCATAAATTCAGCTACTCCTAACAAGTCTCATTCACATTTGTGTCCCAGAGCTGGAGTGGAACAGAGCAGGAGTGGAACAGGATTAGCATTGCAGGTGTCGGCAGGTGTCTGAAGGTGGCAGCAGGCATGCAGGGAACTCTGCCAGTCTACTAAGGTTAAGTAGACTACCTGCATGATTGCTGCCACCTGAGTAAAGGTTTAGAGGAGCTGTAAGTACATGTGAAGTGGGTATAGATAAAACACCATATCTAAGGTAAGGGTAAAAAGAGGGAGAAAATGAAGTAAAAGGGGAATACTTAAAAAAACCCTATCTAGGGTCAGGTAACAAAGGGATAAACTAAACATATAGAATAGTGGATGGACGACCATCCACAACAAGGCTGTGTTTCCATCGAGGGTGTTGATGACATCAGAGATACCTCAAGAGCGAAGCTCGAGAGGTCTCAGTGATGTCATCAACTCCTGAGATGTGAAATGCTGCCTTAGTTGTGGATGGTCAATCATCCACTATTTTATATAGCATATGGTTCCCCAATGTGCAAAACATTCATTTCACAAGGTTTCATACCTTGTGTATTCGCAGCTCCACTTTGTCCCGGTCCTTGCAACAGACACTCACTACACACGCACTTCTCTCCCGACACGACCCCGAAGATCCCAGTACTCGCTGATGTTTCCTTTATTCACAGTCCCAATCATGAAGGAAACACCAGATTTAAATAAAAAAAAAAAATTTGACAAACTGAAAACATGAATACACGAAGCAGACTATGGCAGTCTGTGTACAGACTTGCTTTGAACTGCTCGCCGGACAGTTCACTATGCGGCACCACCATTTTTGTTTGAATTTTTTTTTTGCGAGGAGCTGAGTTTCCACCAATCAGGTGGCAGCTCAAGGAAAAAAAGTTGTACTATCGATGTGACATCAGAATGATAGTACAACAACTTCTGTGACCTTTGAACTGTCCTACAACAGGATTTTGAAAGCCACGGCTTTCTATTTATAATAAGCCCTAACCATATATTATAAGGGGATGTTGGAAAAAATCTCATCAAAAGTAAAAGGGGAAAACTTAAAAAACCCTATCTGGGGTCAAGGAACAAAGGGGTAAATGAAATAAAAGAGGGGAAATTTAGAAACACCCTATCTTTTCCAGGATCCTAGGGAGTGTAGTAATGAGACTGTTGTAAGTGGAGCAGTGCTGTGACTGTGAAGTGGCAGCATTCAGGGAGACCTTTTGGAGACTAAGGTGCTGCTCCATCTGCATGCACCTCTCTGGACTGAGGGAGGAGGTCGCTAGACTCCAGGTCAAGTTGGCTAGGATTCATTGGACCAATTCCCCTATCCAGGGGTCACTAAGTCTACCACCATTGCCTCAGAGGGTGCCAAGAAGGAAGGCCATATGAACAATGATGGGCTCAAGGAGGGTGAGGGGGTAGGAACACATTCCTCAGCCAGTGCCACTACATAACTCATTTGCCACTCTGGTGAGACAGGGCTGCCAGGAGGAGGCAGTCACGGTTGTGGCTGGGGAGGATGTGAGGGTACTCCATAGGGGAGGCCCCAAAATGAGAGGCAGAGGACTCCAGCACAAGAAGAATCAAATTCTAGTGGGGGATTCAATCATCAAGGGGCTAGTTTTGGGACCAGGACAGAAGGGAAAGAGGGAGGTGAGGAGCTGCATACCTGGCACATTAGAACAGAAGGATAGAGAGCAGATCCTTAGGCTCACTAGGGTAGTGGGGCAGGATGGAGAGCTAGATATAATTGTCCATCTGAGAACTAATGATCTGGCTTGGGATGGAGCAGGGGTAGTGCAGGATAGGTTCAGGGAGCTGTAGAGGGACCTGAAGCAGGTGGCTTGCACAGTGGCCTTCACTGAGGTGTACCTGTATACGGCTTAGGGGAGTAGATAGGGAACACTACACCAGGACCTTCAATGAGTAGTTGAAGGCATGATGCAGGGAGTAGGGGTTTTGGCTACACCAGGTACTGGGGTCCTACCTGGGGGGAAGAGGCCTGTAAAAAGGAGATGGCCTCAATCTATCCAGGAGGGGAACGGCAGTCCTGGGTGGAAGGTTTAGATGCTACTTTGATGGGCATTTAAACTAGCCAAGGCAGGAGGCAGAAATATGAGGGAAACAGAGATTGCTCCCCCTAGAAAATGCCCCCAGCACAGAGGAAAAAATGAAGGGAAATTAGTTCCCCAGAGGTAGAGGGGCATAGGGACAAGGAGGAGGGCAGGACAGGAGGGTCAGGAGTTGGATCAAAGGATGAGTGAAGAATGAAGTAGGGAGGGCAGGAGGATAATGAAAAGGGGGGGCAGTACCAGGGAAATGGGAAGGGCAAAAGATGGAATCAGTAAGGGATGTCAGGGTGGGGGGGGGGACAAAAGGAGTGGAAAATCATGTGTGCCAATGCAAGGAGCTTAGCAAATAAAATTCCTGACCTTGAGAGAGTCATTGCAGACCCAGACCCGGATCTGGTGGCCATAACAGAGTCACGGTGCACCAGCGACTACAGCTGGGATGTGGCCATTCCAGGCTACACCATGTTCCAGAAGGACAGGACAGGGAGGGGTGGGGTTGTTTTAAATGTGAGGGAAAGTATAAAGGCCACAGAAGTACAGGGACACTAGGGGGATAAGGAAGGGCTGTAGGTTCCTTCGGTTGGCATAGAGACAGGATCCAGGCCTGTATCGCATGAGGCTGGTGTACAAACCACCAACACGGGGGAGGAGTTACACAAGGTTTTGGGGGAGGCCACTGGCAGAATGACAAGCAAAGGGGAGGTATTGATTATGGGGGACTTTAATTGTCAAATAAATAAATGATCTACCTGATGTAAACTGGAGCATTCTGGCTGCAGCTACAAGAAGAAGCAAGGACATCCTCGCCTCCCTACAGGGGACATTTCTCGGTAAGCTGGTTACAGAACCCACCAGAGATGGGGCAGTGTTAGACGTGGTACTTAGGAATAGGAACAGCATTGCAGATGTCACAGTGAATAGTCACCTGGGTACCAGTGATCACCATACAGTGTGGTTTGGTATGCAGATTGGGAATGAGAAATACCACACTAAGATGAGGGTCCAGGACTTCAGGAAGGGAGAGTTTAAAGAAATGGGAGACTGCCTTGGTAAATACCTTGAAGGGGGTGTTGGATGAAGGGGAGTGGAAACCCAGTAGAAAATGGTCAAGTAGGGAATAGTTACAACAATGGCATACTGTTTAAAGGAAGTAAACAAGGGTATGAGGGAAGAGGTATCCCATCAAGATTGAAAAGGGATGGACATACAGTCAAAAACCATGTGGTCAAAACAGTGTGCATGGTTTGCAGTTAGTTTATTTAATTTTAGCCCAGTTTTGGACCACACGCTTTTTGGGTCTCTGCGCAGCATGCTGCTTGACCACGTGGGTTTCCACTCAACTGAAATATGGCTGAGCCTGAGGAGGAAGAGGCTACCGTGGTTCTTAAAGGAGGCAGCTAAGGTGGTAACAGAGAAAAAAAAACCTTTAGGAAGTACAACGAGACCCAGACAGAGGTGGACAGGAGATATATCTGGATAAACAAAGGGAGGCAGGAAGGTGGGTAAGGGCGGCTAAGGCACAGAGGAGAAGATCAGCAAGAGGTCAAAAATGGGATAAGACATTCTTCAGGTACATGGGAAAAGAGGAAAGTGGGGGGATAGTGAGAACCAGGAGAGCAGGGGAGGAACAATGCAGATGAAGATCAGAAAAAACTAACATTTTAAATGGTACTTCTGCTTGATCTTCACAGTAGGGGGGTGGACCAATATGTATCAGCAGGCACCAGAGGGAGGGGGAGTAGGCACAAATCCATTTTCAGAGGACAGTCCAAAGGGGATTGGAAGCCCTAAAGGAAAATAAGGTGATGGGGCCAGACGTGATTCACCTAAAGGTTCTAAAAGAACGGAGCAAGGTGCTAGCTACCCCTCAGGTAACACTATTCAGCATCTCATTGGAGACAGGGGCAGTTCCAGAGGACTAGAAGAGGGACAATGTGGTTCCCCTGCACAAGAGAAGCAGCAGGGAGGAGATTAGCAATTATAGGCCAGTCAGTCTCCCATCAGTGGAGGGGAAACTAATGGAGACCCTGCTGAGGGAGAGGCTGATGGAGTACCTGGAGGTTTGGTTCCTGCAGACTGCTCTATTCACCCTAACTAAGGTTCAAAACACCTGGCATTTTGTGGTGTACTGACCCAGATTAAGCCAGACTGGGCCCAAACTAAGTTGCCAAACTCTGAATGAGCATTTTACTCCAGTTATATCAGCTCTATGCCTGTCCCAGTCCGAATAAAGGAAAAAGCATCTTGCTTAAAAAAGGTATACAGCATGCACACAGAAATGAACACAAAAACTATGATTCAATAATTGAAAATGATTGTAAATAATATTGCTGTAATGTCATAATATAGTAAAACCCCAGTTATCTAAACCTCAATTAACCAAAACTCTCTGTTATCCAAAACTATGGTGTGTCTCCCAGCTTAATAGACTTAATTGTAAAGTGCTTTCACTTATCCAAAACCCTATTTCTTCAAACAACTTCACTGTCCCCCAGCACATTCAGATAATTGAGGTTATACTGTATATATAAGTCATGTGTACAGCATGTATCCATGACTGTTGTTCTCACACCCTTGCTGTTATTACATGTGCCTGCCTTATACGACTTATCGCACCATATTTTTGAAGAACTTTCGTAACCAACATATATGCTTTGACTGTTGTTTCAATGTTTTGATGAATAGAGTATGGGGTTAGTAGTGCTTATGTAACTGTAGTTTACTTTTTGGCTTTTCTCTATTCCCACCCTTGGTAGGTAAGCTGGGTAGTGAGTAGGGAATGGAAAGCCCAGCACCAAGGGTGAGTAGAGTGCCAGAGAAAGAGGAGGCAGGGGTGGATGGTGGGTGTTTCACATCGCGCTAAGAGGGGAACTGCCATGGGAGGCTGGCCTTTATAGAGATGTGGGAGGAGCTATTCCCCCACATTGAACCTCAAGCTTTAGCCCTTCCATTCAATGTTTTGGTGAATAAAGTATGGGGTTAGTAGTGCTTATGTAACTGTAGTTTACTTTTTGTCTTTTCTGTATTCCCACCCTTGGTAGGTAAGCCGGGTAGTGAGTAGGGAGTAGGGAGTAGAAAGCCCAAAAAGATTACCTCCTCCAACTCATGGAGAGTATGACCAGTAGCATGCAGGAGAGGGAAAAACCCTAGGTGGAGGAAACTTCTGAGGACCCATGGCTGCTGACCTACCCTAAGCGGAGATGGTCCTAGGTTCTGCAACCATATTCTAATTTCTGAGTAAGGTGAACTGATTGTAGAGATGGAGTTCTATCTTTGGAGTCTGTTGGATGATGCATTCAGGAAGGTCAATTCTGAGGTTGAAGAGCCAGGTCCAGTCTGAAGGAATGCCCAGATCCCGAATATGGATCAAGTCCAGCTAAAAAGGGATGAACATGGTCCAGGATGCCAATGTGATGTTGGGTGATATTTGATTAGGTACAAAGTCAATGTGAGCATGAAGAGCATGAATTAATTAAATGAGCTGCCAGACTCCGAACTGTGGGAAGCATGCTGGGTTATGAATTCCTTAAAGTAATCTGTCAGGCTTTGTAGAGGGTACAAGTAAGATAAAATGCTTAGTTCCTTTGTAGAGTGGTAAGTAGTTCTGATATTTACATTGTTCTCAGAAAGGCTCAATCTCTATATAGATCAAAAAAATGCAGGAATTGAAAAGGTTAAATGATGGAGTAGTAGAGGCTTGACATTCGGATTAGGGCCTCAAGCTTGGAGTTCAGCGATGTGCAATATTTCGCTATGAAGGCATCTGAAGCTGATCAAGGATTTGGACAGAAGCATTGGGTACATGATAGTAGGGGGTGATGTAAAAGAATTTGGATCAAGGAAGGAAGGGTAGTATATGTTACAGAGATGGTAACTGGATATCGATGAGAATAATTGGAAAGTTCAGTACAATGAGTTAGAAGGTTGAATAGTTATTGTTGCTATAATGAGATTTGCATAGACTCATATTCAAGAAGAACTGCTAGTGTGAGATGGTGGATATGGGCATTGCTGTGGCTTAATCATCCATGTCAGGAGCTTAAGTGGTCATGGCAGCTTTGCCTTGCTGGTGGATCCAATGTCTGAATGCCGTGGGGAGCCTGAGAATGGGTTTTGCATGCGTCTATAGACTGATGTGGCAAAGGGAAGTTGAGAGCTAGCATAGAATGCAATGGGTGACTAGCTGCTTGGTCGGGTACAGGACTGTTGTGGGGCCTAACTGGGACAGAGAGGTGGCCAGGTCAGTTGCTGGTGTGCAGATTGTGGAATCAATTGAAGCCTGCTCTCAGTGGTGATATTCACTGGAGGGAGTATGGGAGGCAGATTCTAATGGATGAGCTACAAAGACCACTGGATAGATAGCTGACATGATTTATGGTGACATGATAAAGAGATATAGATAACTTTATGAATTATGGTGACATTCAGGGGCCAGAGGCTTGGACTGAGTAACTTTAGCTAGGTAGCCAGGCACCAGATATCCAACAATACAATGGGGTAGTAGCTGGAGAAGGACTTAAGAACATCCCATGGCTTATTCTGGGAATATGAACTGGGTAACATGGTCAGAGTCAGTGCTTTTAGGAGAAGACTATGAGGAAAAGGTATAATGGATGATACCAGTACTGCTATGAGGTATCCTGTGGTTCCCATTGTCCTTAACAGTGATGGTTAGAGAGTTTGTACCTCTCGGAAAGAATGAGGGATATGTTTCCAGGTAAGAAGACAGGAGTGAAGGAGACTCCACTAAATCTTGGATCCTATGAAATCATTGGTAGGTAGTGATGTCCATACTGTTTGAATTAATAGAAACTATAAGGGAACATCCTGCTGTGTTGATTGTGAGATGCGCTCTTGTATAGTCCAGACTAATGGGATTCCATAAGTGGGCCCTGGGGAGGCTATTGAGAAGTGCTGATGATTTTATGGAGACATAAGAGTCAGTAGGGCAAGCTGTTCAAGGGTTGTTGCTAGAAGAAGATTTCCTCAAGTGAGATGAACAGGTACTCTGTAGAGCGTTGGAAGGGAGCTGTTATGATGGCCAAGGTAGGCGTATGAGACAGATGAATGGGTAGGAGTAGTTGATCAAGCAGGGATACTGGATGTCGATAGTTGTAGAAAGGCCCACAAAGAGACACAGCAAACATGCCAGGGTGGCGAGGAGGAACGCAGCAGTCCAAGAATGGAGGGAGAAGTCCAAGCAGAAGACCGTGGACCAAAGAATGGAGCTGGAGAAGAAGACAGGAGAAGCCAGGCAGTACTGACATCAGCAAGTGTGAGTAAGGCACAGAACTGAGGGAAAGCACCACAGCATACCAGAAGTGGAGGCAGGAAAGCTGCATCAGACCTCGGGTGATGGATCCATGTACGACCAAGAAGCGAATCCAGGTACAAGGTTCTGCGAAGTTGCGGCACGATGTTCCCACCTCTGAAGGAAATCATGAACAAAAATTGCTTATAGCAAAGGCACAGTGGTGATGGGGAAAGGGTTCTCACCTCTGAATGAGATGGCAAACTTGCATTGCTGACATTAAAAGGGGAGTAGTGATGCGTAGAAAGTTCCCACCTCCAAAGGAGATGGTGAACTGGAATTGCTGACAGAGAATTGCACAGGAACCACTGATGGAAGACCTCTGGATGGGACAAGGACAGCATAAGAGGAAAACTGTAAAAGGCTTCAGGCACACATTCATGAAGAAGAGTAAATAGCACAGATCCAGCAGGAAGCAAGGAGGAATGCAAGCAGATGATGGCAGTATGGAGCTGAAGGTCCGGAGGTCAGAGGAAGCTGAGCTGAAAGGCAAGCCACAACATCAATGTCCAGGACCACAGGAAGAGCTGAAAGACAAGCAACAAGGAAGTTCAGGAGTCTGATGGACTGAGCGGAGGTGGAGAGCTAACGAGCTGGCAGGGTCCAAATCCAGAGCACGTGGAGGCCAAGACGGGGTCATGTACATCGAGTCCATGGAAGTGTAGGGTGTAGTCATGTGAGGTAGAATATGAAAGGCAAATGGGGTAAAGTGGTCCAGTTCCTGAAAGGAATGCTGCAACCAGTTATCGGGGATAGAATGCAGTTGGTTGAAACAGTAGATTGAGACACAGGCTCCCATCTCTGGTAGTCAGAGTGAGCTAACCTTCACTTGATGCCACACCAGGCAGAGTTTAGAGACGGAGACTGTGGAAAGTTGACTGGGAGTACAATTGGGTGAAACTAAAGGTAAAGAAACAGGCTGTCATCCCCGGTAGACAGGGGAAGCATAACTGCACTGCTATGCCTCAGTAGGCAGAGTTAGGGACAGAGGCTGTTGGACTGCTGGTATGAGCTGAGAAAGGAATGAGCTTCTGAGGCACTTGGGGGAAAGGCAATGCAGCATAAGGGGTTAGAAGGTAAAAGGGGGCAGGGTAGGCGGGTAGAGCAGCCAAAGGGATGACATACATTGCCAGATGAAATGTGGGAATAAATAAAGATCTGGTACACAGTAGCAATAAATACACAGGGAGTAATAGGTGAACCAGCGGCATAGGGTATCATGGGGAGGGGACTGGAAGAAATCTGTCAAAAATCAGTGGAACGATACGTAAGGAACTGAGGAACAGGTATTGAAATCAGGATGAAAAAACAAAAGAGAGAATTGAACACAAGGAAGGACCTGGCGGGAGCATGGGAAGGTACTGGAATAAGCAGAGGAGGTGCAATAGCCAAGGGTTGAGTGCCAAGGGCAACAACGCATCCCAGAAGCGCCAGAGCAGGAAGTCGAGAATGGGGGAAGGCCAAAAGAATGGAGAAAAGGTCACACGGGATGAAAGGAAAGAAGTGTGGGAGTGGGAAGAAGGTCCCAGGAAGGAAAGAGGAAGGCAAACACACAGGGAAGGAGCAAAGGGGAGAGGCACAAGAACAAACCTAGGAAGGGGAGCAAGCCATGGGGAGCACAAGGGTCAGGGGAAAGCGACATAATTTTATTGCTTCATGTGCTGAGGACTCAGGCATCAGTGCAGTATGTAACTTGGGGCTCTGCACTGAGAAGGTAGAAAACAAGTTACAAGGGGTTGCAGGCAGGGACCAAGGGAAATGGAGTATGGTATGGGAACAGGCTGAAGCACCCACAGGGTCACAGAATAGCAAGAAGGGATCATTCTGACCATAGGAATAACCACCCCACAAGGCACAGGGCTCTGTCAGTACATGCAATAAAGTAGGAGAGGCATACTGAGGTATTCAGCTGTGAAACATGGCCCCAAGATCCACTGAACAAACAGCAGATAACCCTTTGCTGTGCTGAGCGAGTCAAAACATCAAAGTCGCACTGCAAGTAAAATGCAATTGCAGCTTGATTAATGTGTGCTAGTGATTTCATTCCCAGGTCCCGGAAACAGGCATTTTTGTGAGGCAGGTAATAAATGGCACTAGAGGATGGGATAACTGTACCAGGTCTGGCTACGTTACCTGACCCATGCCACCGACAAAAAGAACATAAGGATACCACACTTCAGAAGGTACACGGAATTTGACACTGCACCCAGCTAGAACAAGAATAGGTAGTGGGAGCCAGGGAACTCAGTACCATATGGGAAAATCTGGGACTGCGGGGCAACAAGAGACTTCATACAGAGGAGTGTACAGGACCAAAACTGATAGCAGGTGAGCCGCTGGTAGGGAGCTGCCCCGTAGCCGAAAATGCGGATGCTGAGGAACCACATGAAATAGGAGCAGGACAACCATGGACAGTAACTGAATGTGGGAAACAATTGAGTCACTTACCCCCTTCCATGCCACAGTCAAAAACAATACAAGTGGAAACAGGATGAACCAGCAGGAAACACGATATGGCTCGGCTAGGTCATCCTGAGGGAAGATGCCAGAAAAAACAGGAGCACCGCACTGGATGGAGTGACGGGCAGGGAAGCAAGCAACATGTACCAGGTGCAAAACGTAGTAAGGATCTCAAATACAGAGCAGGGAGGGAGGAAGGGGGAGAGAATACAAACCGTGGCCAAGGCGGTGTAGTGAATTTCACAGCAACTGGAGGCAACACAACAGGAGTCTGCCTTTGCGAGGAACGGAGCAGCAGGACGGGGCGGAAAGGCACAGGAGGAAATAGGTCAAACCAAAAGGCCAAGGTAACAGGATGGAGGAATGACCAGGAGAAGGAACAAAGGCAGCAGCCGGTCTGAGAGGAGACAACAGCAAACGGTGGAGGGCAGCACAGAATAAGGTACGAGGAAGGGGGAATGGGTGGGAGAGGCGAGACTGCAAGAATGGAGAAGAAAGAAACAAATAACCACAGTAAAATGAGGAAGAAAAGGGGGAGAGGGAAATGGGGAAAAAGGCATGGGAGGGAGAAAAGGAGAGAAGCAAACAAGCAGGAGAAGTAGGCAGGAACAAAAGGAGGCTCAGCCACACGAGCCACACAGGAACCCGGCACTTGCGAAGGGTGTGTGTTTCGTAATGTGCTAAGCAGGAAACTGTTGTGGGAGGCTGGCCTTTATAGGAATGTGGGAGGAGCTATTCCCCCACATTGAACCTCGGGATTTATCCCTCCCATCGGAGGCCATCTCTCCTACTGTTATCTCCAGTTTACATCTGAATATGAGTCATTTGGCTCAGTGTGCCTTCCTTTACAAAATGTTTAATTAAATAAATAAAATTTTGTTTTAAAGTGGAAAGCATCTGACCTTGTCCTTTGTAACTCATAGAAAACATAGAAAAAAACATAGAAAATAAATGTTAAAAAAGGTCCAATGGCCCATCCAGTCTCCCCACCCTACTAACTGTCCTATGTAGGCCCTAGCGGCCATCCCTTTCCCTTATGTCTCCCCCTCTCCTTATGGCCATCTGCCTGTCCCACCCTACCTTGAACCCCGCCCTCCCCCAGCCCACTGTTTTGGCTGTAACTCTAAAATATTTCCATCTTTTCTTTTATTTAGGTTGTATGATTGTCCAGCTTCACTAATGTTTAACACATGCATTAAATTCACGCTTTCATGAAAGAATGTGGCTATTTACATGGTCTGTCACTCCACATCCCACAGCCTGCTCCACAGGTTGACATCGTCAGCCTAAGTACACACAATGTCCATACCGGGGCAGTTCTACTGAGATATCTCAGCTGCTGTATGCCATCCTAGCAGTTTTAGAACTGCTGCAGTGGGCATGGCTATGAATATATTGCACAGAATAAAAAGCCATTACCGTAGAAAAGCAAACTGAGCATGGATACTAAAACGTCTTCAGGAATTTTAGCTAGCAACTGACATTCTGAAGAAAAAAATGTTTTACTGTAAAATCTGTAGAATTTTGAAACTCAGGATTTTATCCAAAAAGTAGCCACTCACTGTTTAGTCCATCCATAAGTGAAACAAACCTAGTGCTACAGACATTAATAATTGATGAGTGATAATGTAAGGAATCAATACTCCTTTCATTTTACAGGAAGTTTCAAATTAAAAATAGATGTTCTTGGCTTTAATAGGACCATTTCCTTTGCATGCAATCATTTTACAGTGCAGTTCTTATTTTCCTAATTGAAGCTTGAACAGAAATATGAACAAAACCCACCACAGATTTAGTTTAGAATAACATAGGACTGTACTACTCTTTCAGCTCTTGTATGAACTTTCAGTCACAGGCAGGCTGATTATGATGAAGGCACATTTGCATACTTAGTTTAATTTACCAAAGAACCTTCTGGAATTGTGATCTGGTTCCTGCTGAAAGTGATAAGTCTACAGTACATAGTTGGTGAAAAGTTATGAAATGACCGAGACATTTGCAGTGAAATGCAACAAAAATCATCTCTTTCTTAAAATTCAGAAGCATACAAGAATCCTAGACAAACAATGGGCTTTCCTCTGAGGTATTACACATTTAAGCAATAATGCCCAACATGGATGACGTCATGCTTCAGGTGGTTGGCTACGAGGCCGCAGGCCGAGTGAGTCCAACAACTGAAGCGTGAGGTTATCCCAAATGACACATACACCCTGGAGGGCATTATTGCTATTATACAATGGCTCATTATTATATATAAAATAAAAAAATAATTTTAAAGAATGTTTTTATTAGTGTGGAAAAATATTTTTGTTTCTTAAGAGGAGATGCAAAAAAAGAGAGCAGCCATAAAGATGCCAGTAGAGC
Organism: Neoceratodus forsteri; assembly: GCA_016271365.2. Classification (NCBI taxonomy): domain Eukaryota; kingdom Metazoa; phylum Chordata; order Ceratodontiformes; family Ceratodontidae; genus Neoceratodus; species Neoceratodus forsteri. The sequence continues at coordinate 6,883,474 of JADMNL010000041.1, read as the reverse complement.
AGTGATGTTGTGCTGGGATAACATCACGGGTCCAGCCCTAGACTGACCAATCAGAGTCCAAGAAATTTTCTTGCCATTGTATAATGTTGTATTTCTTATGTGGTTACAATCACGTCTTATCTGCTGTTATTATTAACTGAGTAAGTTAAGTATCATGTATATATTTAACCAAATCCAGTTATTGAGGCATAGCAGTGTGGGGATTACTACAGTAACTGCTATGCTTTAGAACAGAATGGGCCAAATTTTCCATAGGACTTGATCTAGCCTATGGTGCTTAAGCAATGAGCATGGGCTTCTGTAGGATTTAGCCATGCCTCGGGTGGTACTGAAGCATGAAGTACTGAAGTACTTCTGTTCAGCTTTTACAAGGGAGATGGAGATATCTGGACAACAGGGTAAGGACAGGGTGAAAAAGGATGAAGGAGCAAGGGTGAGAGATGAGTGGATCCATAGTCGGAGGGTGGTAGAGGGTCTAAAAGTTCTAAGGACAGATAAATCACCGAGATAGGATGGAATTCACCCGAGGATCCTGAAGGAACTCGCGAAGGTACTGGCAGAGCCTTTGGCTGACGTATTCTATTCAACACTTCCCTTTAAACAGAATGTGTGCCCCATGGTTGGAGGGTGGAGCATGTGCTTCCTATTCACAAGGGTGGATCTTGGGATGAACCAGGGAACTACAGGCTGATTAATTTAACATTAGTTGTGGGTAAACTAATGGAGACTATTCTGAAGGAGAAAATGCAAGAATATCGGAGGAAAATGATCTCCTTGATGATCAGCAGCACGGGTTCACACATGGAAAGCCTTGTCGGACAAACCTTGTGGACTTCTATAATTGGGTGACTAGGGCCCCGGATAAAGGCAAGGTGTTGGATGTTCTGTACTTGGACTTCAGCAAGGCCTTTGACTTCGACACAGGGAACTGTTAGGCAAGCTGAAGGATCTAGGGTAGGGGATAGGGTGGTCAAATGAATTGGGAGCTCGCTGGAAAACAAGAAGCAGAGGGTGGTGGTTAGGGGGGAAATATCAACACCTAGGGCAGTCAACAGCGGTGTACTGCATGGGGTTCTATGTGATAACAGTGATCGCACAAAGGCGATCACCGTTACAGCGAATGTACATCAGCGAAAATCAATTTTGCTGATGTACACCCCAGCGCACAGCAAAATGGTGCCGGGGACTTACATTTTTAATGTTTATGCAGGGGGCTGCACCCCCTACCCTACTAAAGGATTCTCAGCTTCAGGGGGGTGCATGATGGGGGGGGTACAAATTAAAAAAAAAAAGACAAATTCGGGCCAGGCACAACAAAATGCATCTGCGCCCGGACCCGAACCCAGCACCCTCGCAGCTGAAGCCTGTGACCCACCCACCATGCCATGGGGCAGCTTGGCAGCCTGTTGCTACAACACACCACACAAACCCTCTCTCCCCTTCTGCTGTGCTCGCTCCCCCCCACGCACGCGTGTATATATATATATATATATAGTGACAGGATGTCACTATACCTGCAGTCGCACAGCCCATCCAGTAGCCCTCTAACTATTAAGTCGCCCTTTTTGGTGTGCGCGTAATAGTGAGTGCCCTTATCACTGGATACCACCTCAGGGCTCTGTGCTGGAGCCGATGTTATTCAACATCTATGTAGCAGATATGGCAGTTGGTGTTCAGAGTAGGATCAGTATGTCTGCTGATGACACCAGACTGGGTGTAGTGGTGGATGTGGTGGGGGTGGTGCTGCAGAGAGACTTAGAAACCTAGAAATATTGGGGAGATGGCCATGCACCTGGCAGTTGGGCTTCAATGCAAAGACGTGCAGGATTATGCACTTTGGAAATCGGAATCCTGGGTTCAGTTGTCAGCTAGGAGGAGTGCAGTTATCAGTATCCGTTGAGGAAAAAGATCTTGGCGTGCTGGTCACAGGACATATGACTCACTCTGCACAATGTCAGAAAGTGGCATCAAAAGCCAATAAGATGCTGGTGTGCATAGCAAGGGGAATCACATCAAGAGGTGAAAGGGTGATCCTGCTGCTCTTTATAGGGCACTGGTGAGACCTCACTTGGAGTTCTGTGTGCAGTTTTTTTGGCCCTTTTTGAAAAAGGACATCAGACTCTTGGAGGGGGTGCAGAGAAGAGCTACCAAAATGCTGAGTGGGATGAGGAAAATGCCATATGAGGTTAGGCTAAAGACACTCAATATGTACTCACTGGAGGATAGAAGAGACAGGGGAGATATAATAGAGACCTTCAAACACTTAAAGGGCATAAATAGGGTTAGTCCCGCTGCCCTGTTTAAATTCAAAAGGGAGGGGATCACAAGAGGACATAGCATGAAGTTGGAGGGTGGGTAAGTTCAGAAGGGAGATGGGGAGGCATTTTATCACAGAGAGGGTGGTGACTGCATAGAATGCTCTGCCTGAGGTATTGGTTGTGCAAACATCAGTGGGGGGATTTAAGGGGGGTGGGACAGACTGCTTGGCAAAATCAGAATGGGGAATGGGCAGGAAAAGGGTAAAGGGTAAAAGGGTAAAGAAAAAGGGGTGAGGAGAGAGGGGCAGCTGCAGAATAGGGCTGCTGGCTGCAAAGTTGAGCAGACTTGATAGACCAAATGGTCTTTTTCTGCTGGCAAATTTCATATGTTCGTAAAGCAGTTGGAGCACTTAGTGGGGAGGGGTGAGGGGGGGATGCATGGACAAGTGTAAAGCAGAGCAATTAGTAGGGAGGGGAAGGGAGTGGGGGTGGGGTGGAGGAGGGCAGCATCAGTTTATTGCACTGAGAGCTGTGCAATCAAGCAGACACGATAGACTGTTAGTCCTTTTTCTGCTGGCTTCATCATATGTTTATATGAAGAGACACTGAGTGGCTTTGACACCCAGGATGCAGATAAATTCCACAATGCTGCATTCCCTAGAGTACCTCTATAGGATTACAAAGTGGTCCTTTTTATAATTTTACACAAAAGTACACATTTAATATTTATGTAACCCCTACGCGGTGCTATTCCTAGAGTTACTACCCCTGCCTTGTGGGCCTGTACAAGGGTGAGGCCTGGGTTCCCAAGATCAAATTTAAAACTGGTTCTTTTCCATGATATTACAATGCACAGTGCCTACACCCAGAGTTTAGCTTTTATGGGCTAGCTTTCACCTGGTACAACCCCTTGGGATGTCATACCACCTATTATAACCATTAGCCAACCCAACACAGTACCCAATAAACATTTCCCCACATTTCAATACCTATACAGATTATTGACTGGCTCCTAATAACATGCTAATAACACCATCATCTGCAAACAACAACAATTTATTTACAGGGACTACTGCTTAGGAATGAGAAACAAAGGAGTAGAGGTTATGCAGTACTATTATTTACAATATTTACATTCAATTAGGTTTGGTTTGGTGCTGGTGAAACCCTCCAGCTGGGTAGATACCTGTTATGCAAATAAGAAGGCAGTCACACATTTAGCCAACCTAGATGACCAGAGCCTTGGCTATCTAAACTAACACTGCATGAAATCAGATGGAACACAATATTACACTTGCCCACACTGGTACCAGTTCCCCAAATTTGTATTGAAACCCCACAATCTCAATATTTAAACCTGGGTATCCAGTTACCAAACAGTTCTCACAAGGTGCAATCCTGGAAGATGGTGCGGCTGTGCGTTAGCCAGCTTGATTTGAAAAAAATGTGTTACTTGAACTTGAAAGCATTAGACAGTTAACTATTTACAGTCATTGGAATCCCAGAATGAATACAGAGAGGGCCCTGCATTTTGTAGGCTGAACAAGGTCTGGATGTAACCAGCTGGTCACATCAGTTTGGAAATCAATTATTATTTCTGAACGTCTATCACATTTATATGTTTTGGTACATTCAGCACATTTATATTCTAGACACATCCAGTATATTCAAAGAAGGTGTAGCGCCTTCAACAAGGGGCCAGGATGGTCACCCTGGTCCTTTGGACTTAAACATGTGGCTACTTGTTCCCAAATCTAGGGGGGCCCTGTTTCTTTGTATTCACATAAGCAGCTTTGTTGGTCAAAGCAGTCATTTCAAGTTAAAGTAGATAAATCTGAATAGACTTGAGGTCTGAGTCTCAATTGTGGTACATGGCTGTAGTTTGTAGCTCTACTGGGCATCTTGACTGAACAATTAGAAAATACTGGCCCTCCCAGGCAAAGTCTGGATGAGCTCCTGATCTGAGTGCTCTCCTTCCAATCCTGTAGGCTCCATAGCAGACATCACATATCAGCACATTTATACAATGCACTTGGACTCACATGGGTCTCTTAGAGCAGTTAGGTCCACCTGCGCTGGGCAAGACTTTGGCACAGTGGATGCAAGGTGCAAATCCCAAAGAACAGTCTCAGATAGCAACAGTCACTAAGGGCATTGTCAGCCCCAATTAAGCACTTTCTTTCATTCTTGCACCCGGGGGGGGGGGTAAAAGAGTGCTCACTCAGGCTCCTCATGGTAGAATCTCCACAATGAAGGCTGCTGATGTCTTCAGTTCTCTCATAACTGAGGCAGAATTAGCTCTCTCACAGCTGACTTGATGTCATCAAGTTGCAGGTCCACATCTTTCCCCAACGTGGAAGGGAGGGCTAGCTCCCTGGTGGACATTCTGGCAACCCCCAGGCTAGCAGGTTCTGCATTAAACTAAATTAATTTAACTGCAAAGAAGTCACTAACCCCCTCCTGGGTGGAGGAGCTTAACTGGATTGCCAGGCCCAGCTGCATGGCTGGGGCCTGAGCCTCCACCCTGTGGGGCTTCAGCTAGAACCTCTCTCTCGTCTGTTGGCACAGCCAGAAACACAGTTTTTATGAGGTTCTGCTGAGGCTCCAAACTGGCTGGAGCTATTGGTTACTTGGACTCTAATTAGCTGAAAGGCTTTTCAATCAAGAAAATGAATTATAGATGAACCTCACTCGATGCACAGTTGGTTTACTGTTTTGGCACCTGAAATTAGGTCCCTGCAGCTCCCCATAAGCACTTGGAAGTTGCCCATGAGCTTTGGCTAATGTCCTACAAGGCTTGGCTTTAAAATCCTAGCTTTCTGATTGGCTGTGGATGCTTGTAATGGCTGTAAAACACAGTCCCTGAAACAGAATAGATACAGTCCCAAATAAAGTCCTGGTGCAGCCAGAATATTTTAAATATTTGCCCAAGTGCCCCATAGTTCAATAGCCCTGGGTGTGTTCTTACTGTCGCTGCCCAGATTTAATAATTTTCTCAGTCCGTTTGCCTGTTGCTGCAACCCCTACCAATTGCAGCAGGCATGCTGTCTCTCTGAGTCCCAACATTACTGGTGCAGCCAGGATTAGAGGTATTTATTTCGTTTACACATGTCCCTTTACACATTTTCCCCAAACACATGCAGCAGTTACAAACATGTATTTATTTATTAGCATATTTCCTTTGCTCTTTCAGCAGTTGCTGAAATCAATGCTTCCCCGAGGGCAGAACAGACCCTCATGAATATTCATAGACGATCAGGACTCCGGCTCATTAATATTCATGAGCCCCGATCATTACTACCTCATGGACCTCTTAAATGATTTAGAGAAACAGGCTTTACCGGCCCTCCCTGTGGTCACCGGGTCCCATTGAGCTAATGGGGACACTGGGAATGCTGAAACTCTCTCCCGCATGACTGCAAGGTAAGCGGTCGGGAGATCAAAGGCGCCTGCTGCGATTCCTGCTGCACTGAAGTGCATTAGCAGCACTGGTGATCGCAAGTTAAACTTTGGGAACCTGGCAGGGCTGCATTTAATGCTGGGGCTAAAGTTGGGGCACCAGGGGCAGAAACAAGGCTCGGGCCAGAGCGGGGACCAAGGAAAAACAAATAGTAGGCATCTCCTGGAGGTGCTAAGGAGGAGAGCAAAATGGGAGCTACAGGCTACAGATAAGCCCCCAAATTTGTAGGGGGTTACATTTAAATATGTTTTTAATATTCTCTGTGGTATCCCCATCAACAAAGTAGTCCAATTTGTGGCCATGATTTGTGACACTATATCATTAGAACAAATAGATCCTTACCTTCCCAACTCATCAAACCCACAATTCCTAGTCCTGGCTATCCAACCACCAGTTTACCCCCACCCTTCTCACAGCAACCACCCTACCCAGCCCCCCTTCATTCTGGAGTTCTTTAGAATTACTCCCCTTCTGAGCTATTCACCTTCCCTAGCCCAATAAGCCCACAACAGGGTGCTGATGTTTTAAAATCCCACTCAGCTGCCAAAATAGACACCTTCCATGGAGATTTCTCCTTATTCAGATGAAACAGAAATCCTTATTGATGCTGGTCCACTCCATGGCTGTTGTCAGCAGTAAAAGCCACCAGACGGATGCGGATGCAAAGCTGCAAGGGAATGATCTGAAAGTTCTTCCCTCTTTTCATTGTGTTTCAGTAGGCTGGCTTCACTAACAACAACAGTTACAGAATAGCCCAGCCTGGATTGATAAGAGTCTGCTGTTTATATAAGTAACACATTGTTGTTCATGATAAGGTTTGCTATCTATAAATTTACTGTTCCAACTCCACACCACTATGAAAAACCATTTCAGTAAAATCTGAACTGAAAATGAAGACTATACTACATTCAATTGTTGAACATAACACCACAATAATTGTTAAAAACAACATTCCACCTCAAACAGATTTTGTCAAATAACTTTGTTTTCTGTAGATTTACTATTCCAACTCTGAATTGCCATTCCTGTATTTTGAAATTAAAACTGAAAATGGCATTTTGAAAACAACTGTTGGCATTCCTGTAAGGATTTGAATTGGAATTCAGAAATATACTGTAGCATTCCATCGTTGACTAAAAGCCAGATCTCCTGCTTCCTAATCTCTGATGTATCCACTGAGCTACATAGTCACAATCAGCAAAATCACTTTGCTATAATCTAATGATTCTGTCACATACTGTACCTATAAAACAAGTAATCTTGTTTCTAATCCTGTGAGCTGTGACTACATAACAAGGTGCCTAAAAACATGAATCCCTGACAGTAACATTCCGTTACACCTCTGCTACAATATCTCCTACCACAATGATTTTGTCATTGGTTTAGTAAGCTTAAGATCAAGGTACAGTACGAATCCTGCCAAGGAGTCTAAAATGTTTTATCATTTAAGCAAAACGTCAGTGTTTAATTCATGACTGGCACAGACTTAAATATGTTTGACGTGTAGCAATTTTAAATTTAATTAATGTTATGATCCACTGTGGCATGCAGTTAGAATTGTAAATGTGTGCAGAAGTGTTTCTCATCAGTCAAAATATGTGTTGCACTGAACTTTATCACGTTTAATTGTAATGCTTTTTTTAACTTCTAATTGCACCAGAGTTGTGATACATGGCAATGAGAAGTTAAAATAATAAATCTATACTAAACAGAGTCATTTAACTGTGTTACTATCAAGAGAGTCCCAGTTGGATGGGCACTATGACTTCAGCCTAAATGGTAAACAGTAGTAGGGGCACCATGACTTCAGGGGGATATAAATGGCAAACGGTAGGAAACAGAAACAGAGATTGTTGACAAAAAAGGATTGTTGGTCCATCCATTCTGTCCACTTTTAACCTACTCTTCCCTGTTACCTATTGTGTAGACAGCATTTCCCCCCACCCCACCCTCTCCCATTCCTTGCATTACTGCTACTCCTGAGTAACTTTAAGAAGCCCTTCCCTCTGTCCCAGCCATGCTTAAAACCATTAATGGGTTTTGCATTCACCTCTGCCTGTAGACTGTTCTGTGGCTCAGCCACTCTCTGTAAAGTAAAACATTCTCAAACCCTCTTGAATCCCCCGCATACATTCATGTTCCCTTGTTTTTGACCTGCTATTCCTGCTAAATTGTTCCTCACAGTTTAATATGGTTATTCCTTTTAGGAACTTGAAGGTCATTATTATGTCACCCCTCCCCCTTCTGGCCACCAGCAGTACATGTTCAGTTCCCTGAGTCAGTCCTCACAGGATCTGCCCTGTTGGCCCTGTATTAATTTGGTTATACTACGCTGCACAGTCTCCAGTCTGTCTCAATGTTTTCTCAACTGTGAACTCCAGAACTGGGCACAGTATTCCAGATGGGATCTCACCAGTGATCTATAGAAAGGCAGTATGACCTCTTTCCTCCAGTTATCAAAACACCTTCCAGTACACCCCAACATTTTGGTTGCCCTGCTGTAGGCCTTGTTACATTGGCTAGTTTGTTCTATGGAGTGACTTATGATGACCCACCAGGTCCTTTTCTTCTTAAATAGTGGCCAGCTAGTATTCCTCTCTGGGGTGCTTGTTCCCTATGCCCAACACCTTGAACTTTCTGGCACTGAATTTCAACAGCCAGACCATGGACCGACTCTCTAACCTTTGCAGGTCCCCTCTGCAACTCCCTTACCCTCACTGTCTACTCTGCCACAGAGCTTAATGTCATCTGCAAAGAGAAACATCTTGACCTGTATTTCTTCTCCTATGTTGCTGATGAACATATTGAAAAATACTGGCCCTGGGACTGACCCCTGCAGTACCCCACTCATGACCTCCTTTCCTCCATTTGACCCTATTTACCACCATGAAACATGAGGTGAAGAAAGACAACATGACTTCAGGGACATAAATGGTAACAGTGGGAGGGCACCATGACTCTAAGGAACACAAATGGTAAACAGCCGGAGGGGCACATGACTCCAGGTGTTATAAAATAAATGACAAACAATAGGAGGTGCATTATGACTTCAGTGGACATAACATTAGGAGGAGCACCATGACTTCAGGGGACATAAATGCTAAACAGTAGGAGGCACACCATGACTTCAGGTGCGTGACATAGTAAACAGTAGAAGGGGTACCATGACTTCAGGGACATACATGGCAAGCATTGGAGCCCTCAGCATCGTAATGTGGGAGGGTTACATGCTATGTATCTGCAGAGCATTGCCACTCCACACCCATTGCACCCCTGCACAATATGCACCGTGCAGCCCCACGCACCTAATCCCCAGCCGTGCAGACACCAATGCACCGGGGCGGAGAGGAGCATGCTGGGATATACCAGCACTATGTGCCATTCACCAGGGTGAGTAGTGTGCTGTGCACCAGGGGTGGAGGGCACCTGTTACACCAGGGTGCACCCTGCCATAACAGCCCTACACGCCCAGTCCCGTGCACACAGCCCACCGGCACCTGTCCATAATTCCCCAAAAACACACAGCTGTGCCCCCGTCTGTGGGGGCAACTAGCACCCATCCCCCAACACACACAGGTGGCACAGACCCTGAGGCCATATACACCATCCCCCCACCCCAAACCTCAGTGGTGCCCTGACCCCAGATACCAATCTGGCATCCCCTCTCCACCACACACTGCTGCCCCGTCCTTGTACAGGTAATATCATCCCCCTCCTACATGCCTGCAACTCAGTGCCTGGCATGTCTGAAAAGGGCCACCCAACCCCCTTCACCTAATCACAGCCCCCTGCCCAGTGATGGTCATGCACACAACCCCCTTGCCCCCGTGACTTCCCATTGCGTGCATGGCCAGAAACGCGGAGGCACAACCTCCACACACTCCATGGCTGCAGAACATCTGACTCTGCTGGGATCATGCTGCCTATTTACAGGGGTGCATTCCCAACATCAGTTGGACAGCCAGCGGCCAAGGCAGTGTGTGGAGGGCTGTGCTGCTGGCCATCCAGGGCAGCGGCACCGACAGGCAGGAATAGGGTATGGGGGGGGTGTCGGTGCCATGGGGGGGAGTGACCACTGACCACCACTTTTTCAATTCAATTCAATTTTATTTTTTACCAGGAAATACACCATTGAGATACTCATTTGCAAGGTGGTCCTGGAGGAACAGTACAAAGCACAATAATGAACATAACTACAGTTAGTACAGTACATAGTGGGTATAACTGGAGGATGCAGACATAACAGAAACACAGAATACATGTTTCACAATTCAAGAGCAACATAACTGACTGATCAATTAGGAACTTCAGCAACAGCATGGCTTCATATCACAGAAGGTCTCATAAACAATCAAAACGATATTAAAGACAAAGGCAAAAAAAGTGTTTATTGCACAAAGACGCCAGACCACAGATTCAAACGTGTCCTTCCCCCTTAAAACAGCCAAACGTTTTTGCGCTTTTGCACTTTCTCAAGGCTGAGGTAGCTGTAACAGATAATTCCATTTAAACATTGCCGTTAAAGTGACAGTACAATACATACACAAATCTATCACATGATCAATTAGCATGCAGGAAGAAGGTAAAGGAGGAAGTGAAGGATTAAGTATAGGGGAAAGGGTTACGGAAGAGGGAAGGACATGGGTGCTATGACAGGGAAAGTGAGGTTGGGGATACGAGGACTAAGGTAGAGATGGGAGAGATAGGAAGAGCAGAAATGGGTGGCCAATTAAGAGATAGGCAACATCGAATGCCGGAGGGCAAGATAAGGAAGTATAAGTGCCATGCAGGATCTCCCAGAGGATCTTAAATAGGAGGGTTAAGAGTAACATTGGTAAGGAGTCACATGATGCATAGATCAGGCTAGAAGCTTTCTTGCTTTGCTCCTGTCTATCCATGCTATTTAACTAATTTTCTCACCATCTCTATGGTTATCTGGGAGTTACTTACATTCTCGCTGCCTCGGAGACCCTTCCTGTGATTTCTGGTGTAGTTTTCATTGGACAATCTTGCCTAAAATGGAAGCAGAGATGCGACAGTGCCTACTGAATCATACTCCGCCCCAGACACCCAACAAGGCCGTAAAAAAATCCAAGGGCCGCAAAGCTGCTACTGGACATGGTGCTACTGCAACTCCAGAGTCAACTCCACTTTCAGAAGAAAAGTTTTTACTGGAACTGCAACCTATTAAGGACTCCCTCCTCATCCTCACCTCTGAACTGGCTTCTCTTAGAAAAGAAATAGGGTTGACTAACCAACAGGTGGGTGATGTGGAGGCCAGATTTACCTCATTAGAAAAGTGGAGCGAGAACATCAATCCAGAGATTTCCTCCCTGTGTCAAAGATACCATAAGCTGGAGCTTAAATTGGAGGTTCTGGAGGGCAGGAGTTGGAGGAATAATCTCATCAATTTTGGACTCCTGAAGATGCTGAAGGCCCCACTCCAATCCTGTTTACCCAAAGCTGCTGGAAAATTAGCCGGGTCCTTGCCTAATGGGGCAAGCTTACATAGTGGGGGCGCACCGAGTCCTGCACCCTACACCTCCGTCCAGCTCACCTCCTCATCCTTTCATTCTGCGCCTTCTTAATTTTCTGAATAAGCAGCAAATTCTTGCCAAACTCCATGAGTTACAATCTATTACCTGGGAAAGCAATAGGATATGTATCGCTCAGGATCTCCTGGCTTCGGTGCACCAGAAATGAGCAGCTTTCCACCCAACAGTGTCCAAGTTCATCTCGGCCGGCATAAAGTTTCATATGCTGTACCTCGCTCAGCTTCAGTTTTACCTACAGGACACTTGGCATACTTTTGATGATGCGGCATGAGCTTCCAAAGCGCTATCCTCTCTTCTCCCCTATCTCTTTAAAGCTGGCTGGCAGACATCTTGGAGGACAGTAATGCTGGAGTATCAGATGATCTGAATGGTTTGTTTTTTACTTGTTAAATGGACATTTGCTTACCATTTTGATATTTTCCTAGACATTGGAATGCTAATTGGTATCTGTTTCCACGGAGTCCCCTAAGAGAACTCTACCTTCCTTCCTTTCTGGTAGGATATCTTGTCTGCCTAGGACTACCGAGGAGTTCACCAGGCTCATGTGGGAAGGGACAGATGCATAGACTCTTCCTTTTTAACTCATTGCTATAGTACAGACATGGCTATTTTATTGTTGACTACCCAGGACTTTGCTGTTTTTGTCCTCATTCCACTATACCTGGGTGGGTATCTTATTTCCCTTATTTCTTCCTTCCCTTTCTTTCTATATATAGCCATATTTGCTATAAGGTTGCTGGGTGCATGGCCTTGCCCTAGAATATTAAGGACAGGCATAGGATTCAATTCTAGATATCTACATGTATTGCAGGATGGTTAATGTATCCTCTTTATTGCTAGTTAATAACTTAATATTGTTGTACTGGCACTGTTACTTTCTTGTTAATGGTATTGGGTGGGCGGGAGGGGCAGAGTCTCTTGTTAGATGGTGCTGGTCCTTTTGGGCCTCACAAGCCAAATTAATGGGGGGGGGTCCCACTCATAAGGGTGGTTGGGTTGTATCTGGGTGTTTGGGGTACTTTGGGTGGAAGTTCGGTTAGTATTTGGGTGGGTTGGTTGTTCTAATTTTGAGTTTGTCTAGTTTATTGTCACTGTTCAATGTTTTTTCTCTTCTAACTGGGGGAGTGGGCTGGGTGAGGGGGTGCCACCAGATAAGGGCTATTTTTAATGAGTTGCATCCTTTCCATAATGCTCCTATATTCACCAGTCTGGTTACTGGTCCCTATTGGTTACATTATTATGGCTGTTTATAATTTCTGTTCTTGGAATGTTAAAGGCGCCCAATCTCCTACCAAATGGGCTAAAATACTAACATACTAACATACTAAAATGCCAGCAGAATAGGCCTAATGGTCTTTCGTGTTCGTTCTGCTTGGTCAGCCCCACCCTGGGTGCTGACCTTGCTGTCCCCTCGCCTTCTCTGGCTTCTCCCTTCCCAGTTCCGGATATTCTTGCTGCATTGGATTTTGCTTCCTGAACCCTTCCCTGTACCTGTCCCACCCCTCTTGAACCCCTCCACTGTCTCTGCCTCCACCAGCCCCTAGGTAGTGCATTCCATGGCTCTACCACCCTCTCAGTGAAGTAGCACCTCCTCCTTTCTCCCTGAATCTTCCCCTCCAGCTTCCACCCATGCCTCTAGTGGCCCCTTCCTCCTTCCTTCAAGCACCCTCACTGTTCCTCCCTATTTACCCTCTTCATGTACCTGAAGACCTCTATCATGTCCCCCAGTCCCTTCTCTCTTCCAAAGTGTACATATTTAGCTCTTCGAGCCTCTCCTCATAGGTCCTGTCCCCAAGCCCCAAATCATTTTGTTGCCCTCCTCTGGACCCTCTCCAGGAGGTTAATGTCCTCTTTAAGTGTGGCCTCCAAACTGCATGCAGTACTCCAGGTGCGGCCTCACCAAGCAGTTATACAGAGGGAGTATCACTTCCCTCCTTCTGGAGGTGATCCCCTAGCGATGCATCCCAGCATCCTGTTGGCCTTGGCTGCTGCCCTCCTACAAGTCTCAGAGTTGTTCATCTTGACATCCACCACCACCCCAGGTCCCTCTCAGCCATTGAGACTTGTAGTATTCCCAGGGTGTACACTTGGCCTGGGTTTCTGGCCCCAGGTGGAGTACCTTGCATTTCCCTGCATTAAACCTCAGCTTCCACTTTCTAGACCATCTTTCCAGAGCCTCCAGGTCCTCTGCAGGGCCACCTCCCTCCTCCCCATCCACCACTGCCCCAGTTTCGAGTCATCTGCAAAGAGACTCATCTCACTCCTGATTCCTGTCCTTATGTCAGATACGTAGGCATTGAACAGAAGGGGCCCAAGGACTGATCCCTGTGGGACCCCACTAATGACCCTCCTTGGGGAAGAGATTATCCCACCAACTACGACCCTCTGGTTCCGGTCCTGGAGCCAATTGCCTATCCATCAGATCATCTGGTTTCCCAACCCCATTTCTCCTAGTTTATCCAACAGGCCCCTATTCGTGTCAAGTGCCTTGCTGAAGTCCAGAAAGAGGACATCCACTGGTCTACCCAGGTCCAAGGCACTTGTCACCCAGTCATAGAACTCCACCAGGTTTGTCTGACACGATTTCCCCGGGATGAATCCATGCTGTCTATTGTCCAGGCACCCTGACTTATCCAGGGCCCCCTAGCCACTCCTTGACAATGCCCTCCATCACCTGCCCACCACTGATGTCAGGCTGACAGGCCTGTAGTTCTCTGCCACCTCCCTTGATCCCCCTTGTGGATAGGCACTACATGTGCCACCTTCCAGTCTTGGGGCACCCACCCTGTCCTCAGAGATGGTGGAAAGCTCTGCTAGGGGTTTCGCCAGGACATCTGCAAGTTCCTTCAGCACTCTGGGATGTAATTTATCCGGCCCGGTGCTTTCTCCGTCTTAAGGGAGCTGAGAGGCTTCCTCACTCTCTGCTGTGATTTCCACTTCCAGTACCTCTTCTCCTGCTTAGCCTCCCCCACCTGCCAGTGATGCCCCTCCCCAGACCTGCCGATTGGTAAGGGTCCCCTCCTCATTATCTCTGTCTCCTCCCATGTATGACAGCATCCCTATTTTCCTGGTGAAAACTGAGGTGAAGTACTCATTTAGTACCGCAGCCTGCTCCTCTGGGTCTTGTGCCCATCTCTCCCTGATTTAATCCTGCTAATCTGCCCCTTCACCCTTCGTCTTTCCCCAATGTATCTAAAGAACCCTTTTTCCTCTCCCAATTTCCTGGCCAGGTTCTGCTCCTTCCTTGCCTTAGCCGCTCACCACTCTAGTGGCCCTTCTAGCCAACAGCTCATACTCCCTCGATCCCTTTCACTCCTTGAGCACTTGAATTTCTTATAGGCTGCTTTCTTTTCCCACCACCTCCTGGACCTCTGGGTCCACCAACAGGGTTTTGGGCCCCACCGATTTTGTCTTACTCTTGCACAGGTGCTGGTAGCATCCTGCACCCCTCCTGATGATTTCCCACCTACTGTCAGCGTCCATGTCTGACCCAATCCCATCCAAATGCTCCTTAAGGATCCTTCCCATTTCCTTAAAATCCACCCCTGAAGTCGGTTACTCGTCTTTGTGCAGCCTTCTACCCTCCTAGGTCCAGGCAGAACCAGACTGTGGCATGGTCACTCCCCGCCAATGGGTCCCTTACCTCCAGGCCCCCAATCTGGTCACTGTCTGCCAGGACCACATCCAGTACCCGTGCCTCCCTGGTTGGTTCCCTCACCTGCTGAGTTAGGAACGCGTCTTGAAAGACATCCAACAACCTCTGTTCCCTGGTCACAGAGGAGGTCATAGTCTCCCAGTCTGTTCCTGGCATGTTTGAGTCCCCTAACACCACCACCTTTCCTCTGCCCAGTCTGCAGTGTCTCCTAACATCTGCCACCAGACTGTCCTCCAGCTCCTCCGCCAGGGCAGGGGGTCTATACACCACCCTATTTTTACTCTCTGCCCCTTGTTATCAAGGTGACCCAAATCGCCTCCACGGTTCCCTCCGCCTCCTCAACTCCCCTATGCCAATGCAGTTTTTACTATCATTGCTACCCTCCTCCCTTCCCTCCCCTGTCCTTCCTGAACATAGTGTAACCTCCAGGTTCAGGTCCCAGTCATGTCTTGCAGTGGCCCAAGTCTCAGTGACTGCTACCACATCCACTGCTCCCTCAGTTAACATTGCCTGGAGCTCAGGCATTTTATTGCCAAGCTCCTGGTACTTTAGCAGGACTACCTTCCACCCTTTCCCTATAGTTTCATTTCCTTGCTCGTGTTCCTTGGGATTCTGTTTTCTCCTGGTCTGCACTTTGCCAGTTGGTCTTTTCCTGCAATCCTCCTGGTCCCCAGGGGATGGAGACAGAGTCCCTCCTTTATCGGCATCCCTTGACTGCCTTTTCTCCCATCCCACCCCCTTCACAAGTTTAAACCCCACTTTTCACCAATGAACTCCTCCATTTTCAACTTAAGGATTCCCTCCTCCAAATTGAGATGTAGTCTATCTCTAGCATACAGCTCCTTATCCTCCCAGGTCTCCCCCCAATCCCCCATCAACCCATACCCTCTGGCCTCACACCACTCCCTGAGCCACTGGTTTATCTCCCTAATTTTTCTTTTGTGTTCCCCACTAGCCCTAAATCTTACTCCATCTGCATAAACTTCAAACCGATGTGGCCTTTTTGGAAGAGACTCATTTACCCCCATCCCAGGTTCTCATCTTTAGGTGATTCTGGGTAGGGCAGGCCTTTGGGTCGGGTTCTGACTCCTACAAGAAGGGGGTTGCCATTCTCATAGCCCAGAAGGTCCCTTTCTGCCTCCTTCAGGAGGTGGTAGACCCCCACAGTTGCTATACTCTCCTTCGCGTACTGCTCAGTCACTTGGAAATGATACTGGGCGCCATATACGGCCCCACTGCTGATGACCCTCAATTTTTTACTTTTCTGATGTCCCTTCTAACCTCCTGGAGTTCCCTTCTGAGTCTCCTTGGGGGAGACTGGAACACAGTTTTATGTAATGTGCTAGACAGGTCTGGTAGGTCCGACAGGTTTTTTTCACCTGGGCAGATGGCTCTCTGTGATTTGATGGACTCCTTGGGCCTGGTAGATCCGTGGAGAACATTTGATCCGGACCACAGGGAATATTCATTTCATTCTCTTCCACATAATTCCTTCTCCAGACTAGACTATTTCCTGCTTGGAATGGAATATCTCCGGGGGGTTCTTTCATGTTATTATTCAGCTAAAGTTATTTCGGATCACCACCCTGCCCATATCCAAATTACCTTTATTCCCTCATTACAAAGAGATAAGGTGTGAAAGCTTAATAACTAGTTGCTAAAACAGGGAGACCTCATAGAACTCCTTCAATCCTTTATTACCACCTTCATTGAGCTTAATGCACCATCCATGGCCAAGCTTGATCTATTATGGGAGCTTTGAAATGTGCCCTATGAGGAGAATTAATCTGTTTAGCTACTAAACAGAAGAAGCAGTCCTCAGCTGTTCTCTCCTTTTTATTAGACTATATACAAGCCCTGGAGGGGGTACATTTCACAATCTTCCCCTTCGTCGGAGTTGGAGCAACCAGAAAACCTTACATTCCAATATAACTCTCTAATGGGAGAGAAGGTGGAGCATTTATTACTGTGCTCCAAGGTGAAATATTTTGACCAAGGGGAGAAGGCTGGGAAATTGCTTGCCCTTTGCTTGCGTGCCCAAGCCATGGACAGGATAGTATCTTCCATCTCCTTACTTCACCACGAGATATTGTTGACGCATTTAAAGATTATTATCAACAGTTGTATGCTCCACCTTCCTCCCCCTTTAGCCTAGACCTTTTCAAAAATGTCCTTCAGGATATAACTCTTCCCCAATTGGAGGTTTCCCATGTTGCTATCCTACAAGCTCCCTTGACTTTGGAGGAGATCTCCCATGCAATTGATTCCTTAGCTTCTGATAAATCCCCTGGCCCGGATGGGTATACCACCAATTTTTATAAAACCTTTAAAGCTCAGTTGGCTCCCATTCTTCTGGACACCTTCAATTAAATTTTTAGAGGAGGCCTCTCCAGATCTCTCTCTCTCTCTCTCTCTCTCACTGATGCTACTATTGTGGTTCTCCCCAAACCTGGCCAGGAACCCTTGATGGTCTCCAGCTATAGGCCTATATCACTTAATGTGGATCTAAAAATCCTTGCTAAGGTATTGGCCTGTAGATTGAGCCTAGGTTGGGGCTCGCTTTTAAGCAAGGAGCAAGCTGGCTTCATGGGAGGTAGATTTTCATCTGACCACCTTAAGAAGCTCTCCTATCTTATTTCTGCATCCAGGCACTCCTCTATACCTGCAGTCTTGGTATCCCTGGATACAGAAAAAGCCTTTGAAAGGGTTTCCTGGGATTACTTGTTTGCCCTTCTACCCTTGTACCAAATCCCCCAAGAGTTCATGCGATGGATCAAGGTGCTCTATCTCTCCCCAACAGCCCGGATACTTTGTAACGGTGTTTTATCATCTCCGTTCTTTCTTCATCAAGGCACTAGGCAGGGATGTCCCTTATCTCCCTATTTATTTAGCTTGTTTCTGGAACCCCTGATCCGTAAACTTAATTCCTCCCCACAAGTTCACGGCATTTCACTCAGTTCTGCGGATTATAAGTTATCTGTCTATGCAGATGATATTCTGTTACACATCCCTTCCCCTGCCACATCTCTGCCTGAGGCCCTGCAACTTATCTCTCAATTTGGTGACATTTCCAATTACAAATTAAACCTTGCAAAAACCGAAGTTATGCCACTCAATCATAACACCCTTAAATTAGACTTGGAGCACCTTGGACTTGTATGGAAATGAGAAAAACTAAAATACCTGGAGATTCTCCTTAGTACTTCACCCCACCAGATAAAAAAACGTAATCTGGATTCAACATTGACTCATATTAAAGCAGATTCAGATTGTTGGTCTTTGTTACCTTTATCCCTGTGGGGCCTCTTGAGTATTATAAAAATGAACATCTTGCCCCATTTACTGTACCCCCTGCAGATGTATAATTGTGCTGCACCTAAGTCATGGTTTAATCAGGTACACAGAATCCTTACCTCCTCCTTCTTAAGGCAAGGTAAGGCAGCCCGCCGGGCTTTGTTTAAACTAGTGCGCACCAAATGGGATGGAGGCCTACAGATCCCTAACTTCTTTTTGTACTGTTTAGCTGTGCACCTTACTAGACATTCTCATTGGGTTGGATCATCAGTGGGAACCCCCTTGGAGCCCTATATTCCGTAATGACTGGATATAGAGTGTTCCCTGTGTTCCACTCAAGGATTGGACATCCGATCACTTCTCTACTTCGCCAAGAAAAAAATTCCTTGTTCATTTAAGGATACCCCCTTAGGGGCATCCATTATTGTATACTTACAACTCTGCTCCTTAATCAAAGTTTGCCCATATAAGGATATATCTCAACCTCTATTTGGGAATCCTAATTTTCAAATTGCTGAGCAGATCCTTGCTAAAAGATTTTGGTTAGGTATGGGAGTGGACACAGTGGATCAACTTACTCATGGCCAGAAACTTCTATCTTTTCAAGAACCCCGTTCCCTATATCACTAGTCCACCTCTTCCTGTTTTCGATATTTTCAGCTGTTTCATATGCTTTTGCATTTCTTCAGTAATGGACCATGGTCTAGTCCCCTAAACACCTTTATTCTTCCTACTCTTTGCAATGCTCCTACCTCCCATCGCATCTCATATTATTACCGTACCCTACGGGAGTATCTGGTTGCCAGTGAGGGTCCCAGATTCAATTACTGGGACCAAGCTCTTCCAGTCCACACCACCGCAAGAATCTGGGCCACTATCTGGAAGCACTTATATAAATACATTAAATGGAACAGATACCGTTTTATGCAATTTCAGATCATCCACAACCTTTATTATACTCCAGTTAAATTGCATAGAATGGGAAGACTACCCACGGATTTGTGTTCCAGATGTGGTAAAGAACCTGGTACTTTACTCCATGTCTTGTGGTCTTATGAGACTGTTTTCTCCTTTTGGAATGCAATTCAAACCCATCTAGACCCCCTTTAAGGACTGTCTGATGCATTTTCCCCTGAAATATGTATCATGGGCAAATATAGTGGTGTCCTCATTGGCAACCAGAAGCCTCATACGGCTTTAATTTCGGCCTGTGCAAAGAAGGTTATTCTTCGTCATTGGTTGGATCAGTGCACACCCCAGTTTCTCAAGTGGTACAGGGAGATTTTGTTTGCATTGCAGGCTGAATGCCTTATAGCTAATTTGACGGGTAAGACCAATAAGTACAAAAGCATGTGGGAACCACTTTATGTTTTGTTAACAGTATAAGGTCTGCTTCATATTGCTTATTAGTAGTTCCCTGTAGACTGGCTTATATAGGATTGGGTGATTCGGATCTGTGTTTTCCTTGATATTTATACCTTGCACCTCCAGTGGTAGGTTGGGTGGATTCTGTGGGTGGGGGTGGAACAGGAGGAGGGCGTTGGGATGTGTGGGGTACTCATCCTATTCATGATATGTTCCTGGACCTGACTGTGGCTTTTCTTGTTCTGTATATGTATCTCCAGGATTTGATTATTCCTGTATGTATTGTTACTCTTTTTGTCTTAATAAAGTTTATTAAATTTGAAAAACAAAAGAGTAACATTGGCAGTTCTCCTTCAACGGGGGTTTTAAAAGTGATTTGAAGGAGGACAGATTAACAAAGTGGATCAACTTTAGGGTCCTTTGGAGGGAATTCCACAATGTAGGCGGAGAGTGACTGATAGAAGAGGTGCCAAAGCGTGATCTCATCCTGGGGATACTGAGCAGAATGTAAGCATATTTCCTGAGAGAATACACACAGGGCGTAAACTTAAAGATATTGGATATGTACTGGGGGAGTTTTTTAGTGAAGGCTTTAAAGGTCCATATAGGGGCTTTAAAGGTCCATATAGAGCCACAACTGATGGGGTGGGAGTTCAGGACTGGCTGAGGGAAGGATGGGTGGGTGTGCAGTACTGGGCACTGGCCCAGGTGCAGCCACTCTGCTGTGGGGAGGGTCACTGCAGACCATGACGGGAAGTGTGTGGGGGGTTGATGTACTGTGCAGGGGCGGGGCCTGACATATGTGTGTGTGTGTGGGGGGGTGATGGCAATGCAGCACTGGGGTTGGGGCAGACCAGCATTGTGGTGGGGTGGGGTGGGTGAGAGGGATTAGTGGACTTAGGGATGAGGCGGCATTGTGTAGGGGTGGGGGGGTGCCCCAGCCATTCGGGGACAGGGCAGCCATGTGATGGGGTGGATCTATGGTGGGGGCCTCAGTGACCAGGATAATCAGCTCAGGGGATGTGGTGAACACAGACACATGGGTCAGGTGCCTGCAGGGATATTCATGCACCTGGACCCGCGCCCGCCCAAGTAAGGGATCCACTGGCGGCATCTACAATCGGGCATCCAATTGATGCCTAACTGTGTCTCCATGACTCTGCCCCCTGCTGCCCTGCAGAGAACTGTGCACTAGGGGGCAGACCCACAGACAGATGGCAGCCGATTGTGAATGTTGGCCATGTGCACCTGTCTACAGGTGTGGAGCTCCACGGGCTGGATACACACATCTGGTGCATATTTCCAGCCCAAACACGAATAGACCCCATTAGGAGGGGTACTGTTACTTCAGGGGACACAAATGATAAACAGTAGGAGGGGCACCATGACTTCAGGGGACATAAATAGTTAATGGAGGGAGGGGAGTCATGAATTCAGGGGATATAAATGGTAAATTGCATGCCTCATATCTGTCTTACTAAAGTTACATGTCTCTTCATGTAAAGTATATTTTGCATCTTTATGGGTAATAAAACCTTTCATCTCTCACTTCCTTTTTCCTCAGCTTACTAGTAAACATGTTCAAATGCTCAATGAGTGTAGTTTTGGTACAGAAAAAACAAATGAATTGACAAGGATTTGTTTACCCATGTCAGGGAAGAAAACAAATTTTAAGACAATAATTTATAATGGATACACATGTACCTGTAAGTATCAAGGTTTGAATTGGGCTTGAGACTCAAGTCTACAGCTCCCATGTAGTTGGCAGTTCTCCTGTTACCAGGCCATTGAACAGTATGGCTTCAACTCTTCTAAGATGAGGCTGAATGCCTAAACAGAACACCTCCTTGGAAAGGATTTTCAAAGGATGTCTGGGGCTTGCCATATCTTTTTACTGCAATTGCAGAACTTGTAACAAAACATTAAACCACATAAAATGTGGCTAGGCTTTGACTCAGTTGCAGCAGTCTGCGCTCAGAAAATGATGCATGCACCAGAAATGACACATGCATCCTGTCTGTGCTGCAAAAGCTGGATATGTGTCATAAATGCATTAAAATGTTTTAATTAGCAGTCAAATGTTCTGGTGCATTTCCGATGATGCAGACATAGGCCAAAATTAGGAGCTGTGCCTGTGTCTTCACTTTAGAAAATCCAGCTCCTAAGGTTTATAGATATTTCGCTGTTTTGTTTTAGCTTAGAAAAATGTTACAAGAATGTAGACTTCCATATCTCAGAGTGAGAAATATATTAACAACATTTTTAATCAGATAATATATTTTGTGGGATTAAAAGATGGCTCATTGCCATTGTAAACTTAACTCAACTCAACTTTATTTGCGAAAAAAGCACAATTCACCGGGGTATCAAAGCGCTTGTACATAATTATAGTTTCTGAAATTCTGAAATTCAAAGACAATAAATAATACTAAAAATATCTGCACAAGCAATTCATCCAAATTTGGAGAAAGCAAGACTAAAAAGATGTGTTTTTAATGCAGATTTAAAACTTTCCACTGTCAGGTACTCCCTTATCCAATGAGGTGGAGATTTCCACAGGGTAGGTGCCGTAAACGTAAATGCCCTGGCACCCAAGGTCTTCAAACGAACCCTAGGAACCTCTAGCAATCCCTCGTCAGTGGAGAGGAGTGGGTGAGGAGAGCAGTAGAGGTGAAGAAGATCTTGCAGGTAGCATGGTCCCAGTCTGTGTAGGGCTTTATAGGTCAGCAAACTGACCTTCAAGGTGATCCACCACTGAATAGGCAGCCAGTGCAGGCCGCAGAGCACAGGTGTGACATGGCAAGATCACAGTAAACCATTCAACAACCTGGCAGCTGCATTTTGCTCCAGCTGCAAGCAGCAGATGTCAACCCCAGTAGCCCTAGGTATAGGGAGTTGCAATAGTCCAGGCTGGACTGAACATTATCACTAGGCCATGAAGAAGCCTAATACCTAAACCCCTACATCAATGGAAGGTTTATTGAGTACTGTATACACAGTATATGTACACTACATGCATTTGTTTATGAGTATGTGTGCAGATGAGCACTCTAAGACTACTTTACATGTTAATAATGTGCAACTAATCCAACATTTTAGTGACATTTTGCAAGTGTGTGTGTGTGTATGTGTGTGACAGCACATACGGTGTTGCCCAAAGCCAACTCTTATTTGAGTACATACAAATATATTGTTAAAACTTAGATGCCTGTGCCACAAAGTGAGAAATCTATATTTGAATAATATGCCTACAGTGCATGTTCTACAGTACCTATTATGGGACTCAAACACTTAACCTTCACTCCAAAGTCCATCTCCAAAACCATTAAACTGTAGACAGTAATCAAAGCAGACCTGAATATTACATGGTCACAAAAACCATGAAGCATCCCAATCAACAGCGTAATAGTAAAAGAGCACTGAAACTGGCAAAAACAATGTATTACTGCATTCCCCTAAGTACTACAGTGTTCCGACATAGTGCATTCTCTAGTCCATATCTTGCTCAACCACTATGCAGATGTTTTTGAAACTCAAACTTCTTGTTGTGTATGTTTAGCTTTTTCAGCAAGGAAAATAGATGAATGAGAACAGGAATTAGAGAAAGAATGAGAACAATATTTTTCCACTTTTGTATCATCTCTGAAAGTATCTGAAATTAGAATGATTAGATCTGCAGAGAAACACCAAGAGAATAAAGCTGGAGCACCTACAGTTGTCTTGACAGTACCCTAGATTTCCCAACAAGTTCAGTCTTCTATACTCACTGAGGCAAATGTTTTTTCTAGCTTAACTGTCTTAACTTCCATGGCTCTTGCTGCTTTTGAAGCTCTTGAAATAATGTGGATACAAAATAGTTACAAACAACAAAACTACAAAACATTATAAAGGGATTTATAAGACCATGTGCAGTGGTGGCTCTACACTGGGGGTAGCAGGGTATGTGCCCTAGTTAAAAATACTGTTCCCTGTTTGGTGCCCCATGTGGTTCAGAGCTACCCCATAGGAACAATACAGTATATGCAGTTTGTGTTGGCACCCTGTCTGTCACTACCACCATGAAACAAAGTCAGATGCTTCAGGGGACGTTTTTCCACAAATGGCTGCAAAGTGGACAAACTGCAGCAAAAATTGCAACTGACTTGAAAAAATTATTCTGCTGTCAACTGCAGCTCTGTATGAGACAGAGCTTAGAAATATATATATTGTCAGCAGTTAAAGATCTATGGGTCCATCCAGTTTGCCCATAGAAAGATTCCTATTTCCTACCTCGCCCCCTGATTAATGTCCTGAAGGGGTATCTACTCCAACCTTCCTCCTGAGTCCCCCACCTCCCTATTTCCTCTTTGAGGAGCTTCAAGTCCCTAACCCCTGCCCCCACCATGTTTCAACCCATTTATAGTCCTTGGCCCCAGCACTTCTGCTGGTACTCTGTTCCACAGCTCTAAAACCCAATCTTGAAGTACTGTACAACTTTCTTATGCCCCTCCTGAAGTTTCCATCGACCAGCCTCCATTCATGTACCCTCGTGACTGCATCCATAATCCTGTTAAATATGCCTTTGCTGTTTAATCTGTTTAATACCCTTAGGAAAAATAAAGTCTCTATCATGTGACCCCTCTCTCTTCTGGCCTCCAGCAAGTATACATATACAGCCTCCTGCTGCTCCTCATAGGACCTGCCCTGCTGGCACTGTATCATCTTGGTGACCCTTCCCTGCACTGACTCCAATCTATCCCTGTCTCCTTATGTGCAGGCCCCAGAACAGGGTACAGTAATCTAGGCGACGCCTAACCAGAGAACCATACATGGGCAATATTGCCTCCTTCCTCCCATGATCAAAATCTCTCTCTATGCACCCAAACGTCTGTGTTGCCTTGCTGTAAATCTTATTGCACTGACTAGTTTGTTTTAGGGAGTCACTGATGATGACTCCCAGGTCCCTTGCTGCAGTTGTTGCAGTCAGCCTAACCACTTCCTCCATTCTGTACTTTGCATGTGGGTTTCTTCTCCTTCTGTGCATCACTTTACACTTCATGGCATTCAATATATATATATTTTTTTAATTCTGTTTATGCACCCATTGCCAACTAACCTCTCTTCAGCGAGGTCTCTCAAATGCTGGCTCTCCCCATCCACCTGAAGCTCTGACAATCCTCTCCTGGTTGGAGTCACCTCCTTCCCAGAGCTCGTCTTAATCTCTCCACTCTGAGTCCCTCGAGGAAGGACTGCCACTCCTACTGGTACTCAATCTATAGTGCTGGAAGGCTCACCCCAGGATGAGGAACCAGATCAGGTGTCTGGACACCCGGCATTGGATGTGGGGCTGCAATCACTGGGCCCACCTTTGCCTGTCAGTGGAGGGGGGGGTTCTTGTTATTGTTGTCCCCCAATGCTTGGATATGCAGTGACATCCATGGCACAATGTGCCAACATCTGTCACAGCTCTGTCCCCACTGAGCTTTGGCCGCATGGTCTTGGGCTGCCCCCAACTGCTGCCAGAGGCCACTCAAGAGTGGCACAGACCTCAGAACCCTCCTCGGGAAAGGAGAGCAGTCCTCTGGATGCTCAATCCCTTCCCTTTTCTGTCAACCCCCAATGGCCCGAGTCCATTCCCAAACCCAGGTTGCCCCATGCCTCAACCCTCAGTGCCACTGGGCTGGCCATGGCATTCAATATTAACTGCCATGTTTTCGACCACCTCACCAGATTTTCCAGATCCCACTGTAACTCCCTTAACCCTTCTTCACTGCCTACTCCACTACATAGTGTTTTGTAGTCTACAAAGAGACAGATCTTGTCCTGGATACCCTTTGTTTATTTCACTAATGAGCATATTGAATAGGACTGGTCCCAGAACTGTTCCTTGCAGTACCCCACTTCTGCCCCCTTTGTCCCATAGTTTGATCCCATTAACTACTACCCTCTGCTGTTCCCCCAGCCACCCACCTGACTAACTCCTTCCCCATTCCCAGGTCCTTCCACTTCTTTGGCAACCTCCTGTGTGGCAGCATATTGAAGGCTTTGCTGAAATCTAAGTAGAGTAAACCTACTGCCTGCCCTCTATCCACCACCCTCCTCACTCAGTCAAAGAACAAAACTAGATTGGCCTAACAAGCCCTCCCTGCCACAAAACTGTATTGCTATCCTGCAGCCTGTTATCCTCTAGGCAGGTCATAAGATTTTCTGTTACATGGGTCTCCATCAGTTTACCTAGTACCTAGCAGAGGTAAGACTGACCAGCCAGTAGTTGCTTATTCCCTGCTCCCTTGTGGAGCAGGACAATGTCTGCAGATCTTCAATCCCTCAGCACCACACCAGATTCTGTGAACCATTTCATAGCTTAGCCAGAGACTCAGCTAGCTCTGATGCCAGTTCCCTGAGCAACTTCAGGTGTAAGCCATCCAGGGCTTTGCCTTATTTCTTTTAGGGTAGCAAGCCCATTTCTTACCTTGTCAACTGTGTTCTCCACCTGCTCCCATTTCCTGAACCCCCATGTGGAATGCCTCGACTCCATTTTCAGTCAGAGCCCAAAGATTTAAAAAATGTGACCTGAGGAAGCACAACAAATATTCTCCAACAGCAGGTGAAATAATACGTAACTGCTACACTAGCCAAACTGCATTATGCAGTGTCATATTCCTTATTAGACATGGTTCATAATTATTCATCAAATTTAGCAAACTTAGATAAAATCAGAGACACTGTGTAAAGAATAATGCCTTCTAAGATATGAGTAATTAATAAAGTAAACCCCCTTTCTACTTGCCAAAGGAAAATCTGTCTCAGTCTTTGATACTACAGTGATTCCTTTGACTACAAAGTATCTATATTAAACAAGGCAGCTCTGCCTCAGATCATATTGCAACAATGTTTTATTTACTGGGGCTCTTTTAAAATACCATTTTTTAAGTTCTTGTTTTATTATACGATAATCTGTAGGCATTATTGAATGCTCTGATGTTCTGGTAACCAGTTCAGCCATTGTAAATAGCATGGGCAAGATGTTCAGATCCTTTTGAATGTGTTACAGCACATGCCATCCACAATTAGCACAACATAGTCTGGAAGTTAGATGAGATATAAAGCGGTCTATTGTTTGGTTGTAGCTGCGATGGTTTGCAGCAAAACTATCACCACTTGGATCAAAGCGAGTTGCCACAAGCGGTGGAGCCTGTCGTAAAAAGCCACACAGCCTTGAAATTAGGCCAGGTGAGTTGGGAGCATGTAGGCAGATGCTGATGAATGTAAAAATTGCAACTGCATCAGTGCCCAACGCCTCTGAAAATCCAGACCCTTATAGTTTGCAAAACTATGCCCTCTTTTGAATGATGACTGGGTACAGGTGCTTCCAATATTTGTACACTCTTTTCAAATTGCTACTAACACTCAACCAGATGCAGATTGAGATACTATTTTTCCTTGGTACCAGTTTTTTTTTACAGGTGCCATTGTCTTCTACTTCAGTCTCAATTTCAATTTTATTGATTCAGAAGATGCCTTTGAGCCCAAGCTCTTTTACAAAGGTTCCACATCAGTGACAAGACAAGGTACAAAACGACATATAAAAACTACACCCTGTTTAACATATGCACAAAAACAGTGTGGATTAAAGGCTAGAGTGGTGAGAAACATGAGCACAGTAATAGAGGCAGCGAATAGTGCAGCCCCTAGGAGCCTTGTCATCAGGTGGGGGGAGGGGGAATGGTCAGGGAGGTTGCAAAGCAATAGGTGGGTGTTAAAGGTAGGCTGTAGGTGCCTTGTCTTAACAAAGTGCAGCCAGGGGGAATAAGACGAGGAGAGACAAATGCTGCAACAATCATAAATTGGCAGAGGATTGAAATACCAGAGATTAGTTGCAGGAACATTTAGAGATTGTACTTAGATGTTGTTTGAGGTTAGTTTTGAATTTGGCTAGACAGTCTCTTAAGTACTTTCCTCAATCACTAGGCTGAAATGGTATGTACTAGAAAAACATAAAGATTTGCAGTAGATCTGGTCTTATCAGACTGAAACAGTGACCTCAGGACCCAATTAAAAGGTCTCCTGGCCCTTGCACTCATGCAGAAGGCTATAAAACCTGAAGAGTACACCTCCTTGCAGGAAGAGCTCCCATGGGGCAGTATGACGAAACCAAAATCAGCAGTGTGCTCCCTGCCTCACCCAGTCCCAGTTCACATATGCCTCTGTATGCATGGCTAGGACTGGATGGCCAGGAAGGGAGGAGCACTGCTTCTGCCACCCACAGAGGCATGGTGTGGAGGACTGGCAGATGAGGCAAGCACTATGCCAGGGGTTACCCTGCTGTAGTGACTGTGCACTCCTTCTCTGCATAGCTGCCTGGAGCCCTCTGGAGGCTCAATTGCCCACCCTCACACACTGCCCGAAGCTCTCTGAGCTGAGACAAGAACTTGGGGCTAACTTTTATGGTGATTTTGTTTTTATTTAATAACGGGATATGATAGCCCTTAGAGGACTGCCAAAGCCCACATCCCCCTGCTCCACACAGTATAGGAGATGCACTCCGGATCTGGCACAGGCATCTGATTGGATGCCCAGTGTACAGTACAGCTTCACCCCAGGACATCTCCCAGCCCAGAGTGAAGTTCCACACTTGAGGAGGATGGCAGATGGGGCCTGTGGATGCCGCCTGCTGTGGAAAGACATCAGGGCATGGAGCTATGCATCCAGGATACATGCAAATCATATGTATTCCAGCTTGCTTTGTGGATCAGGTCCTTAGGTTTTCCCAATAAATGCATGTACTATATTAATTTACAGGAAGATTAGCCAAACTCAGCCATGTACTGTATTGAAATCCTTACATTTATCTGGGACACATACAGCTTTTAACTGCTCCTTCGTGTCCTTCTTCAGTATCTTAAATTCCTCCACAAATATAGTTTTCCTCCAAAAACACCTGTGTTTTGTTATTAATTTTATTTTAAAAGTACTGGAACAGCTTCTATTATTGCAAAACTTGTACTAGTCTACATTATATGTGGAGAGATTTTTCAGTATAGTTATGATTGATAGGCAGGTAAATGTCAGAGGGAATAAGTTTACAAAATATTTGTTGACATTTACGGATTGGTAGAATCACCGATGGTCAGGGTCAGGGCATTAATAATTTCACAGAACATGTAAATTCATCAACAGTTCATCCATACACTCCAACTTGTCTCTGTCAGTTCTCATTGTCTTTTCCCAGCTCGTAACAAAACACTTCTGTTCAGAATCATTAGCTGTTTCCAATCTTGTGATCATTCCTGTCAGTCCCCAATGTCTTTCCCTAGGTTCTTAAGTCCCTCTACAGACAGCAGTTTTTTTCTGATGTGCATTTATTTTGCTTATAAGCCTGAATGTTCTTCACCAAGCTCCAAACACTTTTACAGTTGTTTAAAGTGGAATATATTATATGATTGGGTGTTGTATATGGAAATCCACACACACAAAAAAAGTTGTACCACAGTTTAAAGATCACAGAAGCTGCTGTACCACTGTTCAAATGTCACAAAAGTTGTTGTACTACAGTATAGATGTAACTAGTATGGTACAACACTTTTCAACCTCGTGCCATTTCAAATTCAGCAGTCGCTGAGCTACTGCTCCCCCAAGAAACACACATTCTTCTGTATTCCCATAATTAATAAAAAAAAAAAAACCTATGACTCATCTGCTCAGAAACCATCTATATGGTGCCCTAAACCATACTTTGCAAAATAAAGTTTGTTTACTTGTTAAAACATCCAGCAACCATTGATGACTCCACATTGAGATTGCTTCCACCTCTGATTTTACTCAGACAAAATCAGACAAAGTTTCAGAAAAGAAGGATAACATTTACGATGGGGGAGTCGCTCATGGACATTTTTCTATTTATCTTTAGAACCCATACACTATGAAAAGTGATGGATGGAAAACCTTGCATGAACAAGGTATGCGTTTCCATCCCAGGGTTCTGATGACATCTGAGACCTCGCGAGCATCATTTTTAAGGTATATGATGAAATCAAAACTACGACATGGAAAGACAGCCTTGTTGTGCATAGTTTCATATTCTCTATTCCATACAGTGTATCAGCTTGCACAGCACAGTATTATGAAGACACGCCACAGACTAGTAATGTTTGGTCATCCTTCCCTAGGCATTCAGAGACATCTTTTCTCTGCTTTAAAATAACTATGAAATCTCTGCTGCTACTCCACAAAGCAAATCTCAAAGCCCAGCAAAATGTTTTAATGACACACATGAACATAAATCTCCAGTATGTATATTAATCATCTCACAGGTGAAACATATAACACCTTGTTTTCAATAACCATAATGCAACATGTGCAGAAATGCCCACCATCTCTCTGTATAACTTATTGTTTACTCACTACACCAATCTCTTCATCTACAGTATCTTCTAGGTCTAAACAGGTTATCTCAAAGCATAGCTATTCCATCTTGCAGAATTTACTCTGAATAGCAGTGAGGATTTTCTGATGCTGACACAAGCTGACGTAAACTGCACCCTAATACAGACTATGTATTATTTCTTTACTTCCACATTTTTGCATCCAGTTTCCATTTTGTGATGTATATTAACTTGTTAAATTGTAGCCAGTGACAAGATGCACTACGTATAGTGAACACACAATGGGTTGCCCACTAGTGAGTAGTAAGACCCATAACTCATGAGTGGCAGAGCCACGAGTTAATTATTAAGGTCTTACCACTCATGTGTGGAGATAAAATTTTAGTTAAGGAATAATCCATGACAGGGTGTGGGTTGGGCTGGGAATTACACACGCCTGGCATGGTTCAATCATGTGGCCAGAGGCCACATGACCAACCATGTCAAGCATGGGTAAATCTCAGCCCAAGCCACACCCTACCATGGATTATTCCAATTATACTATTAGCAAATTAAAAAGAAGAAAACTATATATATGTATTTTATTTTTTATACTAGAAACAGTAAAATATTAATATTCAACATAAAGTATTTCCAGAGATTGGGACTGATCGCTGCTGGCCACTGATATTAGGGGTTTCACAGGCTGAGTTGCCTCATAGAGGTGACTGTGGTAAGTATGAGTTTCACCCGGGTTCACATTATTGCTTTCATCAGAGTCAGATTTCCAAGCAATGATGCAGTCACATACAGCCTGTAGCTCTCAGTTGTCTCAGAGTTCAAAGTTGCAGCTTAGGTTTGACATTCTTTTTCACTTTCACTGATTGGATTTTGAATTTGTGGGATGGCGGAGTTAGTGGGAGAAAAAATGCTGGATTTGCAATAATGTTTTGGAATGCTAGAGGTTCTGTGAGGAGTGATTTTTCCTTACTATTTATAAATGTGCGGTCAGCTGGTACTTTATGCGATGGTTATGCAAAAATTACCCCACAGCATAAAGTAGCAACTGACAAATCAAAATACTTTTTTTTTTGCAGTTAATGATTTGTATTGCAGAAAATTCAACATAACAATACATTATGGTATTCCAACATTTTGTTTAACATCCATATGTTCTTACAGTGAGTTATGCTTCAGTCATTACTTAGCTCTTGATTACATTGGAGAAAACGGGTAATCTCTATCAGTTCTCACAAGTTATCAGACAAAAACAAAACTGCCAGAGTTGTAAAACTAAAAATATGACCACTTTGGGTCTATGGTACAGAGTGAAGAGTTACAACATGGGGCTCACATGTTTTCATAGTGGGTTAATTTCCCTTTAGCAATATGTGACATCTGAGATAGGGTTGCTACTTGTTGAACCACCTGTTGCCATTCCAGCAGACAGGGTATGTCAGTGCTGCTCAATTTCTGGAGGAGTAGGTATTTGGATTCCACCCCTGCCTATATACACCAGTGTACCAAATGGTCTGTGTAATGCCATTGGGGAGCAGGGATACCTAGCAGCATGAGCTGAGGTGTAAGTGTAATAGAGGTTCCTACCACTAGTTTACAGGCTGCAAGGACTTCTTTCCAGTAGATTTGGATCAATGGGCAGACCCAAAGGATGTGGTGGAGGTCACCTCCTGGGGATTTACAACACCAGCAATTGTCCTGAGCAAGAAGGCCTATCACATGCAACCTAACTGGGGTCCTGTATGCCCTATGCAGGATCTTGTTCTGAATAAGCAGGCTTCTGTTATCCAGGCAGGCCATATAGGTGGCCTTCCAGGAGTTTTCCCACATCTGCAGAGTGCTAGCAATACTCAGAGCTGATGCCCAATGTACACTGGAGGCCTGCGTTTGGTCTGGTATAGCACTACCCAACAATGGGTATAGCACACTCACTCTTCCTCTGGTTTTAGAAATCCAGGAGTCAAGGACAAACTCTGATCTTTCTGTTCCATCTGGCAGAGATTTCTGAAGTAGGGTCAAAATGGTACTGCACAGTTGTAAATATTTCCAAAAGTCTGATTTTCCCAAAGAGAATTTGGTTTGCAGGTTTGCAGATGACACCAAGACTCTCGTGTTAGGGAGAAATAAATCCTTCAGATGTTTAATACCTTTATGAATCCAGATAGGCCAGTGAATTGGGTGTCTATCTATCTGAACCAGCGGGTTGTCCACAGAGGAAGCCAAGCTAGGGGTGCAAGACAGCTTCTGGAGAGCTTAATTAGTCATCTCCATGCTCACGTGGAGGCTACCAGAGTGCCCTACTACTGTAATTGCCTAGAGAGAAGATTGTATAAATATGCAAGTGGTGGGGAGGCCATGCACAGTAATTTTTCTATAGTGTACCATACTGGAGGTGTGTCTGAGGTGGGTTTGAACTATTGTCCTGTTTGTGCCCCCAAGAAGGCCGTGTGGTATCCTTGAAACCAAAGGAGATTCCACACACCCCACGGACCAATGTGAATGGAGTTTGGCCCGGCTAAGTCTAGGCGCCTGTCCCTCCCATATAAAAGACCCAATTAATGTATCTAATTTTGCAAACCATCTGGGGGACAAATGAACAGGAAGATGAGACAAACAGTGACATATCTTAGGGGATGCCATCATCTTCACTGCCACATCTTTCCCAGCTAAAGAAAGGCATAGTTTTTGCCATCTGTCCATGTCCATCTTCTGATTATATAGTAACAGGGTGACGTCAAGAGTAGGCATCTTTGTGATATCCCCAGAAAGCTGTATGCTTAAGTATTTTATTAATGTAGGGGACCATTTTAGGCCATATTTCTCAAAACTACCTTGAACACAGATCGTGTTTAGGGGCATTATCTCTGTCTTCCCCTGGTTGACCTTAAGCCCCGAGATCTTAGAGAGGTGCTTCAAAAGTGAGAGGAGGTGGGGTAACCCCTCTGTAACCTGAGATAGAAAGACCAGAAGGTCATCTGCATACAGACCCATGTGGAAATCTTTGCCCATGGTGGGGATCCCGTGTAGGTCCAGGTGCTTGTAGATAGCTATTGCCAAGGGCTCAAGGGTCAGGACAAATAGCATAAGGGACAGTGGGCAGCCTTGGTCTGTGCCTTTTTGAAGTTAAAAGGGAGGTGACAAAATGAAGTTAGTTAAAACTCTCACCCTGGGTGCCTGATATAATGTCTGTATCCACATAGCAAAGTATGGCCCAGACTCCATGTAGTGGAGTACTCTGAGAAGATACCTCCACTCCACGGAGCCGGATGCTTTTTCAGAATCGTTGGTTACCACTACTGTGGGAGAGTGGAGTTGGTTGGCCTTTATTATAATAGATATTAAAGAGAGTGGATGGTCGGAAGCTAATTTTCCTTTGATGAAGCCTGTTGTTGATGGATGGATCACCTTTGGGAGAATATCTTCAAGCCGAAGAGCTAATGCCTTTGTTAATATTTTAGCATCTCCATTGATTAGTGAAATCAGTCAACAACTAGCTGGGAGAT
The DNA here is from genome assembly GCA_016271365.2 of Neoceratodus forsteri. Classification (NCBI taxonomy): domain Eukaryota; kingdom Metazoa; phylum Chordata; order Ceratodontiformes; family Ceratodontidae; genus Neoceratodus; species Neoceratodus forsteri. The sequence continues at coordinate 6,850,023 of JADMNL010000041.1, read as the reverse complement.
ATGGGTCCTTCCCTTCCTTAGGGAGCACTATAATTATGGCTTCTCCCAATGTTGTAGGGAGGGATTTGGTTGAGTGTGCTTCCAAGAGCATCTTGTGAATATAAGGGCTTACAATGTGATTTCTACGGGCATATAGATCCACAGGGATCCCATTCCCTCCCTGGGACTTGTTCTTGTTCATGATATTGATGGCCTTTTGTATTTCAGGGTTAGAGAGGGGGGATTCCAACACTATCCTATCTGTTGGGGATAGCCGAGGAAGCAGTAATGAGGATAGGAAGGACTCTATTTGATCTTGCTGGGGCAAGGTTGATGAGAAATGTAAGTTTTTATAGAACTGAGTCATTATCTTATTTATATCAGGAGACTTGTGGTGATGGCCCCCTTTGTGGTCCTTCAGCATATTAATGTGTTGGGCTGCTTGTTGCTTTTAAGCCGGTAAAATAACAGACATCCAGATTTTCTCCTGCATCCCAGTACCTATGCCTAGTGCACAGTATGGCAAGCTCAGCCTTCCTGGCCAAGCAGGTGTTTATCTGAAGACAGATCCCATTTGCTTCAGCTAATAAGGCTCTTGCTTGATCTCTATTCTTTGCCACTGTGTATTGTTTGTCTTTCTGGGCAAAGTTAAGCTCTAGTGTTGCCAGGGCTGCCTCCCTTTCTTTCATACATCTGGCCGAATATCCCATTATGCTACTTCACATTGATGACTTAAAGGCTTCCCAAAGGACAACATAGGAGACATCTCCCATTTCATTCTCTTTGAAGAATAGACTGGTTTCTTTAGATACTCATTGACGGAAGGATGGTTCCTTTAGGAATAAAAGATCCAGCCTCCATTGAGTTGACCTCAGGGTTTCCAGGTTCCAGACCACCACTGTGGATACTGTGGCATGCTCTGATATGACCAAAGCTTCTATGTCACAGGTGGGCAATATGGGAGAAGCCTAACAGGAGGTCCAGTCTAGTGGCTGAACTGTGAACCTGGGATATGTATGTATAATCCTTTTCAGTGGGATTAAGTGATCTCCAGATGTTGGAGAGCAAATGTTTCTGTAGCATGTATGCAAGAGCCTTGGCAGCTCTAGGATGTGGTTCTGTTGATTGGGGGGATCTGTCCAAATTTCAGTAGAGGGTTGTGTTAAAATCCTCACCTATCAGGCAAGGGGCCTTTGGGGGAGAGAAACCCTGGAGGTGGTGGGAAAATGCATGAAAGAACTGTGGGGAGTCTGAGTTAGGTCCATAGACACAACTGAGGACTAGGGGCCCCTGTGGAGTGGTTAATGGAACTAATACCCATCTTCCCTCAACATCATGCTTCTGCTTTAAAATTGCCAATAGTAATGACTTATGGATTAAAATAAACATGCCCCTTTTGGCAGAGGGTGCACTGCTATGAGCTTCCAGGCCTACCCAGTCCCTACGAAGTTTAATAGTTTCTCCATGGCTTAATTTTGTCTCCTGTAGAAAGGCTATATTGGTGTGTAGTTTTTTTGAGATGTGAGAGAACCTGCTTCTTTTTTATAGGGGAGCTGAGCCCTCTCACATTCCAGGTGATGCGTTTTAATTCAGCTATTGTGGAGAGAGTATATTAATGCTTGTATAGGGTACCTGGGGTTATGAACACTTCTCCTTAGCATTTGGGAGCTGGGTATAGCAGCAGCATAATGATGTTGAGGGTTCTGTATGTTCTCTGCACATATAGAGATCCTACAAAGGCTGCCTGACATACATCTGCTCCCTGTGTTTCTTTTGTAGTATACCTTACATAATTCTACAAGCATATATCTGCCTTGTACTTTCAAACTCTTACTGATCTGAACAGCTTTATACAGGAACTGAAAATGAACATCACTCAGTGAACAAACGTTCAGGAATATGTAACTCTGAAACATCCAAACAAATACCTTGTGCGACCAAGGGGTTGCCATGCCCTTAAGGCCAGCCACCAGCCAGTAGCCAAAGGACCTAGGGTTCCAACCCAGGGAGACTACCCTGAAAAACAGGAAACAGGGTTACCATGAACAAAGTAGCAGAGAAAATCATTTTACTGATATCAACTTTTTAAGGGGAGGGATGGCGGGTATTTATGTTACTGCAGTTTGCAAGAGATACAGTATGTGTCATGCTATGGGTAACTGAGATTAATTCTCTTCATTAATTGGGTGATCTTTAGGGTGGTATATACCCCCTACCAGCTGCTGAGGTAGCCTCAACCATAGGATGCCTCCCCCCGTAGCCCTCCTGTTATATGGACATCTGTGGTCCTGCACCTATACCCCTGACAGAGAAACCTCATGTGAGTAAGGAGAAGGTAAAGATCTTCCTGATAAGGTGCCCTGCTCTATTTATTCCTTCATGGGGGGCCTTCACAGTATCACTGTGGAGTACATGCAATGGGGTTCCTACTAATGGGCAGTTTGAACAGGGGCTCAGAATGGGGGGAGAAAAGCACTGCACCTGTTTTCCATGTTACTGTACCTAAAGACAGACCCACCTCCATGATGCCCCACAAGACTGCCTCATTGAGGTTACAACCTACCCTGTTTGTTCCTGATTGACTCGGGTGCTGCCTGTCTTAGGGTTCATTCCTGAGCACTAAGATTTCGTTGAATTGGGGCTCCCATTTTTTAAACTGCTTTATAAGTGATACGAGCCCCTTGTGTCTTAAATAGGGGGCTTCCAACTGCATATAAATAAAACTCGATCTCTGCACCCTGCAAGTTATCCACATGATAGAGGGACAGAGATTCATCTAGGATCACACCTCTGGATAGGCCATGAAGACTTCTGTGAACCTCACTTGGCCCTGTGCTATGAACTTAATTAGTGCCCATTATTGGGGAGCTTAAACTCCATCTTTTCTAACACCCATACTTTCGGGTTGTATACTATGGGCTCATTATGGAAAGTAGAGGTATCCAGGTTAGACCACAACTTACTGAGTTGTGAAATACCTCTCTCACCTCTCCTACTCAATGGCTGGTGTTTGGTCAGGGAACTGAGCTGGAAAACTTTGCATTTCACCTGGCAAGACGCTGTGCACATATTTTGATCTATATCGTCAGGATGTGGTTCCTACCAGACAAGCCGGCAGGGTATTACACTTCACTTGTACCAGTACATCCATTTAAACTCATTTATCAAGTTGTCTTGGTCATACAGACTCAGTGAAACCACCATCCTTTTTAAACCCTGTCAGCCCATTGGCTTGTACGTCTCCAGACTATCCTAGGAAGAGGCTAACTGGGAACAAACAGTGATGAGCAACCCCTTGGTCTTAACCTACTAAACTATTTAACAGTGCTTACACTAGTAATGATAATCTTAAACATCTGAACTATAACAGCTTTGTTTACATGCATCCTTATGCATGTCTAGTTAGAAAAAGAAACTTAACAACAGGCCCAATATTTGACAGGGTATTTTCACCCTGGCAGTAAGGAGTTTGCAGTGGACACCCAATAACACCAGTCAGCGGTTGGGGCCTTTCTTCTTGTGGGTGGTCCAATCTTTGGTGCCCAAGGAAGTGAGAACTGGGAGCGGAGTCTCAGCCGCTCAGTCCGCCCAACAGCGGGAATCCTCAGTATGGGCAACTGCCTCTGAATTCTGATATGACCACCAGGGCTCACCCAATGTTGCTTCTTTGTTCTCCAGCATGGCAAAGTGGTTGGAGCCTGAATGTTTTTGCAGGCCATTGGAAGGCTCAGGAAAATCTAAGCTTCTGCTGCGGCTATGGGAACACTGTCTATTTGAGTCTCTTCTTTTGCCGCACCCCTGAGACTTTGCCACCCACGTTTCTTTTGACGAGTTGCTACACTGATTCCAGTGTAGTGGTGTTTTTTTTGTCAACACCCTGCTTTTGGGATTGTGGACAGCAGTTTGTAGTTTCTGAGGCTGCTTGAATAGCCATCAATTCCTCCGTCGGTGGAGATTGAGGGTTGGATCTCAGAAAATGATCCATCACTTCAGGACTATTAAAGGCATGATTCACCCCGTTGACCAGGACATTTAGTGTGGCTGGATAATGCATGGAGTATTGAAGCCCCTTTGAGTCAGTTGTCTCCTTGCAGGAGTGAATGCTTTCTGGTGGTTTGACAGCTCCACTGAGAAATCTTAAAAGAAGCGGATGGTGTGCCCCTTCCAGCTTAGGAACCCTCTCTCCCTTGCCAGTCACAGTATATTATCTCTCACTGGGAATCAGAGTAGCCTGGCTATAACTGGTCCTGGAACTTGTCCAGACCTAGTCTTTGGTGCCAGACTATGATGGGCCCTCTCAAATTCAATAGGAGGGCAGTCTGGTGCATTTAAAATTGTTGGGATTACTGCCTACAGAAATTGGACTGTGTTTGGAGATGTAGGGAAGCCTACTATTCTCATGTTTTTCTTCTGTGCCCTATTTTCAAGATCATCAAGCCTGTCCAGTTGGTCAGTTATATTTGCTTGTTGATCACGCAGCTGTGCTTGGCTTTTTTTTTTTATTAGTTGTTTTAACCAGGAGTAGCACACTAAGCTGAAAGCTTTTTTACAGGTGTGATCTGGGAGCACAGGGAAGTTAAGTGACTTGCTCAGGGTCACACAGTATGCAAGTGGAAGCTGTGGGATTCAAACTCAGGTCTGGTCTGCTGGGTGTCACCAGATTTGCAGCTCAGAGCCTTAAACCACTGCACTATACTGCCTCCCATGTGAAGTTGCATCTTCTATTGTTGAAATCTGTTGTTCTGTCAGAGTTATTCTGTGTCCCAGATGTTGGCTGTCTTGTTTAGTTTCCAAGGCAGTACATTTCAGCTTGGCTCTGTCCGCCAGCACTTGGGATAGCATAGGTATGAGAGCCTATTTATCTATTGGTAGTGGGGCTTTGGAGCTCATTTTGGAGGTGCCTCTGTTTGGAACTCAAGGTTTAGATAGATATGCCAGGCAACTGATTAGAAAGCTCATAGATCCGCCGGTGCAACTTTAATTTCTGAAATTCAGGTGTCCATCAGTAGATTACAGACTACTTCATTTTGTTGCTACTATTTTCTGTCCAAAGTTTAAAGCCCTTCAGGTGGATTTTGGAAGGTAATGTCAACCTAGAATCAGCCTCGAGAACTTAAGCTGCCATCTTGCTCAGTGGTTGGCCACCCCCCCCCGAACAATCAAAATACTTAATCTTTAGAACCAATTGTATAATCCACTTCACTCCACTATGTGTTTGATACATATAACACAACTGTTAATTTTTGTATTAGTGTTTTAGCTTAAATAAAGCTGCCCTTCTTTTTATTCTAAATTCTCTATCTGGCCCATTATTCTTCATTTTCATTTTTATTTTATACTGGAAAGGCATGTGAGCAAGATTGCCTATTTTCACAAGCATCCAGTGTATCTGACCAAACAATTATAGAAGACATACAAAAAAAATACTGGAGAATTATGTACAAATAATTAAGGTAAAACATAAGAATTTACAAAAAAATATGTACAAATGAGAGGAATATGTACAAGTCAATTGAGGTACAGTATTAACACCATAATTTACAGAAAGTAGAAGCACTGTAATTTACAAGCTTTGTAGGGGAAGCTTAAGGGACTGTGGGAAGGGCAGGATGATTATGAGGAGAGTAAAAGGAATTGGAGAAAAAGGAAAGGTATAATTATGGGGCAATTGCATGCAGAATTGTTAAGGATGAGGTTTGTTAGAGTGCTTATGAAAACAGTAATGGACGAGCATTGAGTGAAAGATTGAGGCAGAGCACTGAAGAGTTTAGTGTCCAAGCATGCAAGTGAGCACTGACCACGGGAGGTGCGATATAGTGGGGTTGCAACGTAGTTACCCGAGGATTGTCTAGGGGTGTGAGAGTGAGCAGGCCTGGGAAAGAGGGAAGCAGTACTGTCAAGGAGGAGACCCATAAGGGATTTGAAGAGGAAGGTACACGTTTTGTTGTTGAATCTCTCCTCTGTGTCGAATGGTGTGAAGGTCTGAAAGTAAACTTAGGGGTGGAGTTGGGGGTTCATGGAGCACGGGGATTGTTCATGTGACTTCAAAGATTTTGGGGAGCAGGGTTTATATTTGTCCAGACAACTGACAAAGGTGTTGAAGGTTAGTATTTTATAGTCAGTATTAAGAATTGAAATAGGCTGATTGGAAGGACAGAGGGATGGGTCCTGCTGGGCTTGGGAGAACTGAAATTATAGCCTGAGACCAAGAACTAGGAACTGGGTTTTCAGATGTTAAAGCTTCTCTGTATACCCTGGTCAATAAGGGAAGGAGCATGTCTTTAAAATTTTATAAAATTCACTTGGCAAACCATCTGAGCTCTGGATTTTGCAGTTTTGAGCCAAGTTATTTTTGCCATGATTTCAAAGGGAGATCTGCACCATCAAAACATCATTTCTTTGCTGGGATAATTTTGAAGATCTAATTTATTTAAGTATTGATTGATAGCATTCTCTTCTACTGGTGGGCCTGGACTATATAAATTGGAGTAGTAATGTTTAAATGCCTCCGAGATATCGGGGGTAAAGTGGTGAATGCACTGAGTGATTGGATGTTTAATAGCTGATATGGTAGCTCTGACCTTCTGTATCTGCAAACATCCTGCAAACAGTCTCAAAGACCTACAGGTCTCCTCTCATAATATTTTTGCATCAGAAACAGCAATTTTTGCTCTCTACTTGATTAATAGAGTGCTCAGTTGTTTTTAAAGAGTTGCCAGTGCTTTAGCTCATGCCCTGTCCATTTTAATTTTTTGTTAGGACTCTAACTGCTGAATCTGTTGTTGCAGTTCTAGTTTCCTTGCCTCCATGAGCTTCTTCTTGTGAGCAGAGAGGGCAATAAATTTCCTGGGAATCATTGCCTTCAGCGTGTCCCACAGAACTGCTGGTGAGACCTTGGGGAGATTGTTATCAGCCAGGTCTTGTTCATAAGCCTCTCAAATAGAGGTTTTTGCCTCATTATCCTGAAGTAAAGAGATGTTCAGATGCCAAAATGAATTCCTTTTAAAGTCTCCCAGACCCAACTTAAGGAAAATGGGTACATGGTCAGAGAGAGTCGGATCACCAATCCAACTCTCTCTAACACAGCCCATGGACTGTTTAGGCATGAAGAAGTAATCTAGCTGATAATACATAGAATGGGCTGGGGAGTAATAAGTAAAATTTCTCTGGCGAGCATTAAAATGGCGCCAGACGTTGATGTACCCCAATTCTCCCAATAAACTGGAAAACTCCTTTGCTGTTTTGTGACTTCTCCTTGGTATTCCTGAAGTGGAATCTAACTTAGGGTTTAAGATTAAATTGAAATCCCCACCACAAATGAGGTCACGTTCCGACCACGCCTGTAAATGAAGTAAGAGGCAGCGATAAATTTTCATTTCCGAACCCGGTGGTATAAATACCGAGGCTAAGGCCACCACCCATCCCTGAAACCTTCCCTTTATAAATACATAACACCCCTCTTTATGAGAGTAGGTGTCCAAAACTTCAAAAGGAACCTGAGAGGGGACTAAGATGGAGACCCCTCAACAACTACTCTGTTTATATGAGGCTGAATCTGTCACTCCAAAACCAGTTTTACCCAGTTTATCAGGTTCTTTAGGGGAGAGGTGGGTTTTCTGTAGAAAAAGAAAATCATCTTTTTTTCTTCTAAGAAAAGTCAAAATTTTACTGCGTTTAGCCAGGCTTGTAAGCCCATGAACATTATATGAGCATATTCTTGTGAACTTATCCATCATGAAAAAAATAGGTGTGGTTGAGTCATTCTGGTACAATTCTTGTACTCTATCTTTAACCAGTGGACCTGAACTACTGGGAAGATAGTTGGAGACAGTTGTACCATTTATATCAAATATGTGACCTAAAAAAATGCAACCAGTAACACCAACATGGTGATAAAGAAACACAATATAAAAATGTTATTAAAGTGCTTCCAAGGGTGGCAGTCTGCTCACACAAACTTCTGGATCCTACCCACCCCGATGCAATGAATTAAGGATGCGGGATAAGAAATGAAGAGGAAGGATATGCCTCCACTAAGTGAAGCCCTCTTCTGAAGTCGCTTCTTATGTGAAGTGGCTTTAGAGAAGGACACTGTCCTTTAGAAATCATCACAGAACAACAACAGAGAAAACCCAGTAGACCTCATGACTTCCCCTCCGGTATATGTGATAAGAGTATATATAATAAAGTAACATGAACTTAACTTTCTATAGCTGTTATTTCTATATAAGGTTTGTTAAAAACAGCCCCATTCATAGTAAGGGTTGAAAGAATACTTCCTTCCTGAATTAACTTTTCTATAAGGTACAGAACAGCAATGTAAGTAAATTGTTAAGAAACCACCATGCTTACTCCTTAATTGGATGTAAAGCTCTCTCTCTGCAGAGTGCCTTGTTCAAAAATGGCCTCTAGAACATGTGAGGCCCCTATCCTGCCTCCTGAGAATGGTGATATTAAAGAGAAAACTGTTACCCTGCTATCCATATGACTCCAAACCAACACTGCAAGCATAAGAAACATAAAGCTTTGGGGGGGGGGGCTCAATTGAGCAACATTTTTTGGCCAGGTTATAGGGTAAACCCTCTTTTAAATGCATGCATAATAAAGTTCTAGACTAAACATCAAGTCTTCTAGTTGTATATTTACATATACAGTATAAGAAAAAGGAAAGGAAGTAAAATTTGCTGAACAACTCATCATCTTGTGGTGCTTAATGAGTCTAAAGTCAGGATTTCTATTTATGGGTGTGGCTAGTTTCACCCCCGATGAGCTTGACTACTGAACCAGGTACCTCGACTGACCACTTGAGCTTGCTGTGTGATAGTCTCTTGAAGGTCCCGTGGGTGAATCAAAAGGTTGCCAGGAGAGCTTAGAAAATATTGGCCGAGTAAGGAGGGTTTCAGAGGTTACGCCCATGAGGCAAACAGTCTGATCACTTCTACATCCTTCTCAGGCTATGTCAGTCTCTTTTCTCTGCTTTACGGTGTGCTTACCTCATCGAACTGCATTGGTAGCAGAGCTCGATGCTTTCTCCTGTGATCTTTGTGCTGCAGTTGAGACCTTCAGGAGTGCTTCATGTGTGTGCAGTAATGGCGACCCCCCACTTCCTGCATGTGCTCAGAAACCAGTCAGAGAGAGGCCCGATGCTCTTTTGGAATGTTCTCTAATTGGGAGGGAAAGCAACACCTCTAGTTTTGAAAGCTTCACAGGCTTCATTCAGTGAGTTATATAGCTTTACCCGCCCTCCCAATAGACCTTGAACTTTGTTGGGAATGGAGTTTGGAAGCAGATCTGCTGTTCTTGGAGGAGCTTTAGCAAAGGAAGGAACTGCTGTCTAGCTTGTTGAACTTCAGGAGGATAATCATGATCCAGAGACATTCGTGAGTTCAAATATTTTAGGTCTTTTTTTGCCCATGCTCTCCATAAAATGTCCTCGATTTTAAAACTTGCAAATTTCATTACAATAGAGTGGGGTCTGATGGCTTGGGCACTAAGGAATGATGGGCTCACTCAATGGGTATTTGGTAGTCAGCTGGGAGAGCAAGTATATCCTTGAGCAGGCTTTCAAGGAATGCTGCCATAGGTGCCATTTCTGCACCCTCAGCAAGACCATATAAGCAGAGGTTCTCCCTCCATGAGCGGCCCTCGAGGTCTATACATTTAGTTTGAAGTGCAACTGTTTGCTGAAGTAAAGATTCTACTGCTCAACATAAATGTGTGGCGTTGTCTTCTGTGGCCACAATCCACTCCTCAGCTGCCTCAATCTGGTGTTCCATTTTTGTGCTAAATTCCGGGGTTCTTTTTTCTTTTCAGCCCTGGATGCTTTGATTTCTTTTAAAAAAGCCTCAAATTGGCTGTGGGAAAGGTGTTCAGCTTCCCCATCAGTGTCATAATCTGTGCCCCTGGTGCTCAGAGGTGAGGGGCTCCTGCTATGGTCTTTCTCTCTGCCTTGAAATCCTTCTGCGTCTGACACCTTGTGAGGTGTTTTTGGCTTGGATTTGGAGCTCCCGTCTGCCTTACAACCTCCAGATGCCATTTAAAACCCAAATCATGAATTTTTAAATTTAATTTGGAGGTTTTTATTTCCCAGAGGGATCCGAGTTTAAGAACTAGGCTCCTATCGGCTCCATGACATCACCGGAAGTCCATTATTCCATCTTAAAGTGATTTTGCTAAATTCTGAAAAAGCTTCAAAATATATTTACAATATTGCAAATATTTCATTAGCTCCTTCTATCTGTCTATCTGTTCTGCTACTGCTGCTCTCCACTCCCTCCCTCCAGGTCACCTGCTCCATATTCTGTAATATAATAGCAGACTGGAGTGCCCACCCAGTACTGTTTCTTTCAATCCTCCCTCCCTACAGGTCATCCTTTTTCCACAAAAAATAGGTGGTGGCACCAGGGTGCCAACCCCCAGTGCTGTAGAAGATTATCCCGCACTGGGGTGCCTAATCCCAGTGATGGCTTCCTGCAAAATAAAGCAAACCATCCTCACTGATCCTTTTTTTAAAGTTAAACCTGCAAAAAGGAAAATGTCCTCACTGTCCCCCACACCCCACCTACCCCACCCCGTCCCCACTAAGCACCCACCACCACACACCCCCAGACAACTTCACTCACCTAAAACTGTCCCACATGCAATAAATCCACTCTCTGATCCAAAAGACGCTTTGCTGCAGGAACAAGTGACTATAATATGAGGAAATAAGGTAAGTCCAGTTCAATGTATTTCAATGGGATTTCAACATTTATTCACAACTTTGTCATGTTTTAATATTTGCACACCAAATTTTCAACATGGCCTTTTTGGGACACCACCTCATCAACAAGGGCAGTGGAATTCTTCAAATCTGGCCCAAAAGGTAATTTTTTGGGAGGGGTTGAAACTTTTCACCAACAGGGTTTATGAGGCAGGCTCATAAGAAGACTACAGTATATTGAAAATTGGGGGTCAAAATATAAAAGAACAACGTTATGAGCATATGTTGAAGTTTTTCTATGCTCATTCAAAACGTTGGTAATTTTCACTATTTCAATCACAAATTTTCAACATAACTATTTTTCCCCAACACCTCATGAACCTGATAGCTGTCATTTTCAAATCCTGGCCAAAATGTATTTTTGCACCTGTAGCTCAAATGAAGTTTTTGCAAGGATTTGAAATTTTTCAATTACTGGGTTCATGAGGTGGAGTCATAAGAAGTCTATGCTAAAACGTTGGTGTAAAAATATGGTAAAATGACCAAGTTATGAGTTAACATTGAAGTAGTTCAACATTCACTCATAACTTCACTAATTTTCAATATTTTGACTCCAAACTTTCAACAGAACCATTTTTTCACACCACCTCATGAACTTGATGGGTGTCATGTTTCACATCCTGGCCAAAATGTGTCTTCACACTTGTGGCATGAATGGATATTTTGGCAGGTATTCTATTAATGCCATGTCATGTTTATAAGAAGAGTCATAAAATGACTATCTTTAAAATCTGGGGTCAATATAAAATTAAGAAACGTGTAGTGTCAGCCTTTACTCCAGTGGGTAGTGCTTTGTGATTCTGAGTCAGTGAGCTGAGTTCAGGGGTGACCTCAGTGACCCATCTAGATTGGCCGAGACTGGGAGAATGGTGCTGTCATGCAGCACTGCCCCCTCCTGCTTGAAAAGGTGCAGAGTTGCCCACACAGGCCCAAGAACCACATAGTGAAGAGATATATTCATGGCTGCCAAAGGGTCCTGCACTTTGGCAGACAGATGGACTATTTGCCCTGCATGTCTGTATCTGTAGCCACATGGAAATGCAGGGCCCTCTGGACCTTGCACTTCTGCAGCTCTAGACAGCCCCACAAATTCCTGACATCTGCTGCAACACAGAAGTGCATGACCTGGAATTGCCCTTCATTTCCACAGGCAGATGGCCTCCTTCCTTGGCATAGAACTGAGAGTGCCCTGTGCATCTAAATCTGTTCATGCAGGTCTTGATGGGACCTGCATTTATGGGGTTATGATTCCATTATTTCAAAAAGAAAGGAAATTATTTTCTAAAAAACTACATTAATGTACTAGTTATGGGTCAACTTAATGCCACAGAAGTAGGGAAATGTGGTGTTAGGATTTCCAACCCTAATTCCCCACCCCTCAAGCAACAAAATGAGGTAAGACTTCATTTTAAGTGTCCTTAAGTACATTGTAATTACTGTATAACTACAATGTAACTGCTATATATGTACTGTGTAGTGGCTCCTAAGTGGTGCTCCAGTGATCTGCATGGCACTGCAAGTGGCGCCATGGGTGGGAAAACCTCTGGGGCCGCTCATCTGGAGGTCTGCTGGATCTCCTCCTCTCCAGAGCCAGATGATCAGGAGACTGATCTGGACTGGTTGCCCGACTCCTCAGAGTTGGAGGATTCTCCGGTGCCCAGTACCTCTGCACCTTCCCTGGCATCCCTTCCCTTGGCACCAGCGATTATGGTTGGCACCAGCTCCCATTCCAGTGGCGATGTCAGGAGTGGGCCTGCTGATTCCAAAGTATTGAGAAATTCACCTCTGACAACCTGGGGGAAATGGGAAATGTAGATGTAGAATGGGGAGCTTTGAAATGCTATATAAGGGGAGTTGATGTGTATAGCTTCTATACAGAAGCGTAGGAGGGACAAGACAGCTTTGGAGCTACTAGACAGGATCAGGGATTTGTTATCCCGTCTCTCATCTAGATCCACAGAGGCAGATCTTCAGGAACTGGACAAGGTCAGAAGCTGATATAGGAATTTACTCCAGCAAAAAGCAGAATATGCTATATTAAAGTCCTGGGCTGCATATGTGGACCAGGGAGAGAAAGCAGGACGCTTACTTGCTATGAGAGTCAAACAGCAAGAAAGCTCTAGGCTTATCAGTGCCATTATATTGATGGGAGATGGCTGTCTTAAAACTAACTCGAGGGACATTGCACTGGAATTTGAACATTTTTATGAAGAATTATATAGCACCAAATCTGACTCCCCTTCCATGGAAGCAATGGAGAAGTATTTAAAAAATATCCCACTTCTCTTTCTCACGGCAGGGCAAAAAAGTATGCTTGTGGCCCCTTTCACTACAGAGGATATTAGGGGAGTGATTAAGGCCTTACCTTGGGATAAATCCCTGGGCCCAGATGGGCTTTCACTCAACTTTTATAAAGCTCTGGCCGAGAAACTAATTCATTGGCTGCATAGATTGTTTCAATATATTTTTGATAAGGAGGTGCAGGACAAAACGCTATTTGAGGCCTTGATTATAGTCCTCCACAAAACAGGCAGGGATCCTGAAAACATGTCCAACTATAGACCGAACTTGCTCCTGAATTACGACATTAAGATACTGGCTAAGCTTCTGGCAGACAGAGTGAGTAAGGTTATTCCCTCACTGATAGGTCCTGAACAAGTGGGATTCATGGCAAGCAGAACCTCTGCTGACCACCTGTGCAAGTTGGGGCATGTCTTCTATGCATCCAGGGACTCTGAACACCCTGCAGTGTTGGTGTCCCTGGATGCGGAGAAGGCATTTGTTAGGGTAGACTGGTGTTTTTTGTTTGGGACATTGAAATGTTTTGGGTTCCCCGTACAGTTTATACAATGGGTGAGAGTGCTGTATAGCACACCAAGTGCATATATTTATTGTAACAGGGCCCTTTCTTCTGCTTTCCTCTTACATTCAGGTACAAGGCAAGAATGCCTCTTGTCACCCCTTTTATTTAACCTCTACCTGGAACCCCTACTGGTACAACTCAAAATGAATCCCCAAGTACAGGGGGTACAGATGGGAATGCACGAATTAAAGTTTTCAGCATATGCTGATGATATACTTTTGCATCTCAGAAATCCCCAATTATCTATCTTGGCGGCCTTGGACCTGATTAAGGAGAACAGTAGATTCTCCAATTATAAACTAAACCTGGAGAAAACTAACGTATTCCCCTTAAACCACAAGGTGAACAAAAGAGATGTTACCGACTTGGGCCTATCATGGTCACTGAGACAATTAAAGTATCTGGGTATAAACCTGGCCGAGGTGATGAGGACATTAAACAGTTTAACCTGGATGCCCTATTCCAGGTTATACAGCAAGACTTGGCCAGGTGGAAAGTCATGCCACTGACTCTTTGGGGTCGGATCAGTCTAGGTAAAATGAATATTCTACCATGTCTATTTTATCCACTAAATATGTTAAACCTATGGATTCCTCTGGTCTGGTTTAAAAGTTGCATGCTATGGTATCTGAATTTATATGGGGAGGTAAACTAGCTAGGCATGCCTATCACAAATTGGCTGCCCCTAAGAACAAAGGGGGGTTGAGGTGTCTGCATTTTGGATTATATAACTTGGCTAGCTAGGCCAGTAAATACCTGAGATGGCTTTCCCCAGGTGGGGACCTCAACGCTGGGATATATACGCTGATATGGCTAAACACTGAGCGAGAGTTAATTGCCTCTTGTGGCTTTGCTCCTAGGGCATGGCTACTTATTACTCCCAAACATTTGCCTGGAACACTCTGTAAGTCACCCGTGGGAATTTTGGTGAGAGTACACACTCAACTGTGCTCATTTTTGTCCTATAAACACATCCATGATCCCCACCAACCTATTGTTGGTAACCTCAACCTGAAGATGGGAGGGAAGCCTATCCCATTCAGATGGATTCCTCAATTGAACTTGTTGCTTGTGGGGCACCTGATAAGGGATGGTAGGTACTTAACTTCAGGGGACATAATGAAACTGTGTGAGTTGGGTAGAACTGCAGTTTTTAAAGTGTTCCAACTCCATCATATGCTAATACAAAACTCACAAATGACTCCTGGAGGGGGAGAGACAAGTGCATTCCTGAAGCCTCTCAGAGATATGGCCACTCTACCACATGAGAGGGCCTATTGGGCTACAGAGGGCATATTGAGTTATTGAGAGAACAATTTCCATCCATTAACAGACTGGGAAAAGGTGTGGAGAGATAATTACAAACATATCTCACAAGACAGATTATGACTTGTACAATTCAAAATTCTTAATAATATGTACTTCACCCCAGTTAAATTATTCAGAATGGGGAAGGGATCCTCTTCTAATTGTGGTAGATGCCTTCAGGCAGAGGGATCCCTATATCATGTTTTCTGGGAGTGCCCCAAGGTGGTAGCGCTGTGGTCCCTCATAAGGCTGAAAGCTGACCCATTATTGGGCATCGAGGATCTCTTTTTGCCCGAAGTCTGCTTGATAGGGGATTACTCTAAAATAGCCATCAAGAAGCGTTAATGTTATATGGCCCTAACAGCCATGTCGGTGAAAAGCTAGTCTTGCAAAATTAGTTGGATTCTGACACCCTCTCATATACTGAGTGGCTTCAGTAACTTCTCCTTAACCTGAATACAGAAAAGCTCATTGCTAGTACATATAACTGTCTCTCCAGTTTTAACAAGTTACTGGGTAAAATGCATGCACTCTATGTATCGTAGAATGTTTGGGGCAACCATACACTTTTTTGTTTTTGCTGGACTATGGGTATGATGCTGATGCCATGGGGGGGGGGAGCGGATGGGCTGAGTAGTGGGGAGGAGGACATTGTTGTTGTTGGTAGTATGTTTGTTAGTGTGTCTGATGTTCTGTGTTCTTAATGTGTATATATCTTTAAATTCAATAAAGTGGAGTTGATTAAAAAAAAGGAGTGGACCTGCAACAGTGGCCCTCGGTCTGAGGAGATGGTGGTTTGGGTCTCAGGGCCCAGACAGCTGCTGGTCCCGGTGCCAGTGCCATTCACCTTCCCCGGGCTGGAACAGGGACTCCCTCTTTTGCGGCCTCCCTCAGGGAGCCTACACGATATTGCAGTTCCTAGCTTTGGGAGTGAGGAAGAGGTCGACGGGGTTGAGGGGGCAGGGTGTGGGTCAGCAACCTTCCCTGGAGACCCTTTGTTGTTCCTGGAGGAGTCGCAGTGCCAAGCCCTTGTTCTCTCCCTCATCCCCTTCGAGGTAGGCCTTATTGGGTAGGGTTGGGGTCAGCTCTTCTGCTTCTATGCAGCCCCGGGCTCCTCACAGGGGAGTTTTCCCTTTAGAGCTCAGTCCTGACCAATTTGAGCTGGTTGAGCAGACCAGCAGATCCCCTGGAGGTCCGAGATCACCAGCGAGGTCCCCTAGCCATGGCAGAAGTTGCTTGCATAAGGTGAAGTGTGTCTCCCTGTTGCCTCTGTAGCCCCCCCATTTCCCAAGCCACGTGGGTCCTTCGGGGCTCTTGACCTTGGAGCAGTTCAGAGCCACTGTTGTTGCCTTCCCCAGGTATGTCAGGGCTATGGACGAGCAGGTCTTTCACTAGTCTCCCCCACAGCAGCAAGACTTGGACTCTTCAGATTCATCAGCTTCCTTGTCTTCCTCCTTCAAGGAAGAGGATACCTCTGTCCATCTGTCCTCAGATGCTGATCAGACAGAATATCAGCACTTCCTAACAAGGCTGTTCAGCGATATGTACCAATCCCACATCGCAAGATGCAATACTGAGCGGATGATGTGTGTCTTCCTTAGCTAATTCAGTGCAGACCACCTGGTGGTCCCTTCCTGGCTGATTCCTTCCAGGAGGCATCAACCCTCAGCTGGCAGTGCCCATCTGCCCCAACTCCAGCCACTATGAACTGCCAGCACAGGTATTGCACACCCCAGGGGTTTCCAGGAACCTTGCGTCATCCCACTTTGGGAGTAATGGGTACTGGATACTCCTTCTGGGCATGGGCACCCGGTGCGTGACTGACCCCTGGATGCAGACTCTGCGGAGTTCGACTGCTGGGGATGGAGAGCATTCTCCTTGGCACATATCATGCTCAGCATTGCTGCTCATCAGACACACCATGCTGCCTACAACAGGCATCTGTGGTCAATTTTAGGCCAGGTGCTGGCATTGCTGCCTGATATGGAGGCAACCAGACAGGCCATTGCCCTCTCCACGCAGGGCCTGGAGCTCACAAGGCACCAGGCAAGGGCATCTTATGATGCCAACAAGGTAGCTTCAAAGCTAGTGGTGAAAGCAATCTGTATTACGTGGATGGCGTGGCTTCATCTGTCAAGATTGTCACCCTTGGCCCAGCGTAGGGTGCTTGCCTCCACTTTCTGGGGGACCTACCTTTTCTCCCGCAGGGCGAGGCGGGAACTACAAGGGTGACTTCCATCTCCCAGGCAATGGGAGATCCCGCCTTGCCCTGACCAGTCGCAGGCTTAACTGGCCTGAAATGGGTCTCCTCCTTTCATGGTCCTCCCCCATGAGAGACTGAGGGACTCATGTCCCTCACGGAAGTGCTAGGCTCCCTTTGGGGGGTCTCAGTATTCATCCAGACAGTGATGAATGGTGAAGATTGACACAGGTAAGATATGAAAATTACGTACCTATCATAATTCTTGATCTTGCTGTGTATCTTCACCATTCATCACTGGCACCTGCCTACCTTCCCCTCTGGGCCTCAGTCCTTAGGGTTGCCCACTCCCTGCTTGCCCTCCCCCTCCTTGAGGCCAATTGTGGGTGGGATTCCACTGGAACCTCTGGATTCTCTGTTGCCTTCCTAAGCAACAGGGGGCCCACCCTGGGAGGGAGGGCAAGTAGGGCTGCTTGCCCTGGCCTTAGGGACTTCCTGTGGGTCTTTTCCTTCTCAGCTGGGGGGGGTTCCTCCTGGACTTGGTGTGGTCCTGTGGGCCTTGACTAACTCCAAGTGGTGGAGGATCTCCCCTAGGTGGGAAGGAGAGGAAGGCCCACGAGGACTCTCCTTCTCCTTCCTCATATAATTTTTCCTCCTTCCCCCCCTTTATTTGTGAAGGGTAGGACTTGTCCTGGACAGGATTCCCCCCCTGAACCCTGTGAGTTCTCCCTCTCAGGACAGCGGTAACCAGAGGGGGTCCTGTCCTGGGGAAGGGAGGACTGTCACCACCCTGTACTGCAGTGGGGGAGGGGGGGTACCTTTTTCACACCTTCTCTTCAAGAGGAATTGATGTCTGAGACTGTCCATCTAATACGCTGCTCTCACCTTTTCAAGCTGGGAAGTACTTGGTTCTGAGTTGCCGTCTGAATTGCTGTTCATCTCCTCCAGCTGGAGGTCCTGGGCACCTGACATCTTTGGTTCAGCCAAGTTCTGTTATCCCCATGGGACAGCAACAGACTCAGTGATCTCCCAGATGTCAAACAACATCTTTTTCCCAGAATTCTTTCTGAGTATAGGATATGGTGGGGTCTCTCTCTTCCTCCCCCCATCTTTCATCCTCTTTACTTTACTTTTCTCTCTTCTCTCTCTCTGTCTGGCTGGCCACCCAGGGGATGGAGCCAAAGCCTGCACTCTCAGGTCCTCCTTCTCTGTCCTCTGGCTGGCTTAAGCCTCTTTCAGTTTTACATCCTTTCCTTTAGCTATCCCTTGGGCTCCCTTGCCCCGCCCCTGTCTTTTCTTTATCCATCTGTTTTCCTCTCTCTCTCAGGCAAGCAGAACTGGGGCAGAGGAGGAGCCGGCTGACCCATGTCTGCCACATAATGTGTCAGCCCATGCAAGGGCCTTGAGCTCTCGCCTCCCCTACAAAAGCTCCTTTGGGTGCTGCACCTCCGCCTGTCACCCAGACAGTGATGAATGGTGATGGTACACAGGAAGATCAAGAATTATGACAGGTACATAATTTTCATTTTTTGGTAACACCTTATTTTACGTGACCCTTACTACACTGTAACTATTGTATAACTATGCTGTAACTGCAGGTGTTGTGCACTGTTTCAACTGTCTATGTCTATCTGACATTTATTTCAAAGGTAATCATACAGAAAAATGTTCAAGTGTAATCAGAACAGTAACTGAAATATGAATACAATGCAACTTCAGTCTGCTACAGTTATATTCACTGACTGGCAAATCTTTAGATGATGTTCCATGTCTGTATTCCAGTTTTTCATGAACTTCCAGGTTAGTAAACATGCTGTCCAATATTGTGAATTGATATGTAACTGTACACAAAAATATTTCATTTGCATAATTACTAATTGGTACTATACCAATACTGAGGCTAAGAAATAATGATACTGTTTTAACAGTTAATGCCTAGTTAACATATATTTGCAGTTGTACACACTTACAAATACCAAATGTCAGTACTGTAGCTGTGATGTAAGTTGTTATTCAGAAATCATTCCCTCATGAACTTGTTGCTTACTAAACATGCAATCTAATATTGGACCCTGTTCACATAGGTGGCAGGGAATGTGTAAAATGTGCATTGCCAGGCCTGGTGATCAACAGCAGCCATCCAATCAAATGGTCTGGTCAAGAGCAGACTGGATCCTGCACTGTGTGTGGAGTGGGAATTGTGGGTTATAGGTGATCTTCCCATTACTGCTGTTTTCCAGTAAAGGGACCTGCTGGTCTGCCTCTTTTTACCACCTTGCCTCTAGCCCTCATGGTATAGTGAGAGTGATGGGGTAGCTTGATGTAAACGATGGTGCTATTTCAGGCACACTGTTCAGCCAGTGGGAAGGGCATGTGATGGCTAAGGAAGGGTCCCTACCTGTTTATCCTTTACCACCCACCACCACTCCACACAGCAGATCGGTTATAAAGCATGGTATGTAGCCATGCCCCACCCTCAGCCACCCACCTGGGCAGAGGCAGGCCAGGAGTGTGGGTGTAGAAGAGATGTGGGTCAGTGCCACAGAAGCAGCACATTTCTTAGTAACTACAGCACTGTTACAAGCCAATAAGTAATTATGTAAATTATTTTTATTGTATAAGTAACCAATGTAGTTGTATAGCAATTAAGAATATTAGATTGCATGTTTATTAAGCAGTAAGTGCATGAGGGAATGATTTCTGAAGGAAAGCATATATCAGAACTACAGCATCGACATTCAATGTACAGTAAGTGTATAGTAGTTACACCCTTCTTTGTATGCTTTAAGTGTCAGTTTCTGCATACTTACTTTTCAAATACATGTTAGTTAGAAATTAACTGTGGAAACAATGCCACAGAAACAGAACATTCTTTAGTAACTACAGTACTGTTACACCCTTCTTAAACTTTAAGTGTCAGTTTCTGTGTACTTACTTTCTAAGTACATATTAGTTAGACATTAACTGCAGAAACCATGCCACAGGAGTATCACGGTCCTTAGTAATTACAGCACTGTTAAAAGCCAATAAGTAATTTTGTTAATTAATGATTTTTTTTATTGTATAGCAATTTATAATATTAGACTGCATGTTTATTTTTAGCTTTTTTTTTTGTTTTTTTGGTTACACAGTATACAAGTGGTGGCTCTGGGATTCAAACCCAGTTTTCCAGGTGTGCAGGTCAGTGCTTTTAACCACTATGCTATACAACAAAAAGTTCATGAGGGAATGATTTCATAATGTTAAATGTGCTGCTTCTGTGAGATTGATGCACACGTCTTCTGCACCCACACCCCTATCCTGCTGCTGCCCAGGTGCCTGACTGGGGGTGAGGCATGGCTACCTTCAGAAGAGAGTCCTAATTCTTCTTTACCTATGACTAAACTGTTCTGTTGTGCAATGCTAAACAGGCATAAGACTGACTGATTGTACATCATGTATATTGCACCTGCACTTTAGCTGCTACTCTATTGTGTTTCAACTGTATTCTTGCACTTAGTTGTACCTAGCTGTACTCAATATATCCAGCGTATTCTATTTCCTGTACCTTTCTTTGTTAATGTAAGTGTATTGTCTGTATTACCTACTGTATGTACCATTTTTATGGTTGGGGCCATGCCTGAAAACAGTCCATTGGATCAGTGCACCTAACCAGTAAACAAACAAATATATATATATATATATACATATATATATATATATATATACACTTATAAAATGGGTAGGGAAATTGCTGCTCATTTATTGGACCACCAGCATCTCATGCCTGTGCGTATATCAGAGCGCAACCGCACAACTGCACTTTTACCCCCTCTCTAAAACAATTTTTGACATTTTATGAGATAGATAAACCACTCTGAGGTGTGTGGTCATGTTCTGATATACACACGCCTTGGGTGGTTGTCGCATTTGGCCTGCAGCCTCGTGCATACAACACACACTGAGGCATGCATATATCAGAGCGCAACTGCACACCTCAGAGTGGTTTATCTATTACATATATATATCCAATCTGCTGTGTGGAGTAATGGTAGGTGGTGCCAGATACACATGCAGGGACTCTTCCTTAGCTATTAAATGCATGTCTTCACCACCATTCCCTAAGCTCTCACAGTATAGTCAGAGGGCTGTGGTAGCTTGAGGAGAATGATGGTGCCATGGCTGCCACCTCATTCAGCTAGTGGGAAAGGTATGTAATGGCTAAGGAAGCCTCCTGGCATATGTATCTGGCATCACCCCCCATATCACGCCACACAGCAGATCAGTAATATTTATTTGTTTAGTTATTTGTTTGTCTTCTTGTTTGTTTGTTTACCAGGTAGATGCAATGATTCAGTGGACCATTTTCAGGCATGACCCAGGCCATAAAAATTGTAAACAGGTAATCCAGACAATACATTAACAGAGAAAGGTACAGGGAATAGAATACATTGAATATATTGAGTACAGCGAGGTACAATTAAGTGCAAGAATACAGTTGAAACACAATAGAGTAGCAACTGAAGTGTGGGTGCAATATACATGGGCCCAGATATTCAAAAGGGTTGGCATGGTGCAACAGTGTTGCGCCATGCGCAACCCACTGATGCACCCCGGCACGATATTCAAAAGGGAAAAGTGCGCGGCACAAATCCAAATGTGCCGGAGCGCATCAGTAATGTATGCAGGTGCAGGTAGGGGGGGTGTGCCCATGCATACTCTGCACAGCCCGATATTCAACCCGGGGTGTGCGGAGCCATGCATGCACAACCCCTACCTGCACCAGCACAAAGTTGATCCAAAATAAAAAGGAACAACGGATGGCCACCTCACAGGTGAGCTGCCACATTGCAGGGTGCACACGGCAGCTGCCACCTGTGGTGGCCACCGAGTCTGCCGCACCTCCATGGTGGCGCTTCATGCCCGATTGCGGCATCAGTAAAGAAAGAATTAATCTTATTTTCTGGTAGTCAGTGGATTGCTGCTCCTGATCGCGGGCTGTCAATAAAAGATAAACCTATATCCCTGCGGTCCAGTGGATCGCCGCCCACCTGATCGTGGGCTGTTAAAAAGAAACCTCAATCCCTAGTGGTCCAGTGGACCTGTCCACCCAATCATGGGCTGAATTAAAATAAAAGTAACCCCAATCCCTGAGGGTCAATGACAGTCCCCAATCAAGGGCTGAATTAAAGTAAGAGACACCTATCCCTGGTGGTCCAGAGACCCTCTCACCCGCCCACTGGTCCCCACTGCCCTGCTCTCCCCCACAGTCAGCAGCGCGGCAGGTAGGCCTGGCTGACACAGCCGGTTAGACACTATTGGTCCACAGTGTGAGCCACTGGGCGCAGCCCATACTGCATCATACAGATCCACCGCTGGGCTCACGCTATGACCAATGGGTGTACAGCCCCACGACAGTGTCAGTTGGGTGGTGGTGGGGTGGCAGGCGAGTGGTGTCGCTGCTCGCCGCTGACTGTGGGGAGCGGCGGTGGGGATCAGTGGGCGGGTGGGGAGGGGGTCCACTGGACCACCAGGGATAATAGGTGTCTCTTACTTTTAATTCAGCCCGTGATTGGGGGGACAGGTCCACTGTACCACCAGGGATTGGGGTTACTTTATATTTTAATTCGGCCCGCGATCGGGGACAGGTCCACTGGACCACCAGGGATTGAGGCTTCTCTTTTATTTTAGCCCACGATCGGGCAGATAGCGGTCCACTGGACCACCAGGGATTGAGGTTTCTCTTTTATTTTAATTCAGCCTGTGATCGGGTGGACAGCAGTCCACTGGACCACCAGGGATATAGGTTTATCTTTTATTTACTTAGCCTGCGATCGGGCGGGCAGCAGTCCACTGGACCACCAGGGATATATGTTTATCTTTTATTTACTTAGCCTGAGATCGGGCTGTGGGGCACATTGCCGTGCTGCAGGGAGCGTCAGTCCCCGATGACTGCTGCCTGGCAGGGTGCCAGGTGCTAGTCGTCGGGGATCGGTGCACCTGCATGCCAATGGGGCCATAATGACATGCAAATGGCCCCATTTGCACCTTGCATACATTATGGCCCCATTTGCATGTCAAGTTTTGAATATTGCGGTTGCTGTGCATAGCGCAATGGAACTTGAGCTAACGCATCCCCCTGCTCCACTCTGGCCACTTGCGCTGGTGCAGTGCCACTGTGCCATGCACACTGTGGGTGGCCAGGGTGCGATATTCAATGATGCTGTGCCATGGCAGAGCTCTGTTGAATATCGCCCAGTCAACACCCCTGCGCAGCCAAGTTGCGCTGTGCCCAAGCTTGTGCCACAGCCTGGTGCAGTTTGAATATCTGGGCCATGATGTACAATCAGTCAGTCTTATGACTGTTCAGCATTGTACAATGGGATAGTTTAGTCTTAGGTACAGAAGAATTAGGACTCTCATCGAAGGGTAGCCATGCCTCACCCCCAGCCACCCACCTGGGCAGTAGCAGGACAGAGGTGTGGGTGCAGTAAAAGTGTGGGTCATTCTCACAGAAGCAACACATTTAAAGTTATGTAAGTGCACAACACGCATTGTGAAACTAGTTAACAACTACATAGCATTGCAGTTACAGTGTAGCTATACAGTAGTTACAGTGTATTTAGTAACACTTAAAATTATCCTTCAGAAATCATTCCCTCATGAAGTTACTGCAGTATAGCATAGTGGTTAAAAGCACTGACCTGCAAATCTTGAGAACTGGGTTCGAATCCCAGAGCCACCACTTGTATACTGTGCAACAACAAAAAAAAGAACTAAAAATAAACATGTAATCTAACATTATAAATTGCTATACAATAAGAAATCATTAATTTACATAATTGCTTATTGACTTTTAACAGTGTTGTAGTTACTAAGGAACATGCTGCTTCTGTAGTATTGTTTCCACAGTTAATGCTTAACTAAGATGTACTTACAAAGTAAATATGCAGAAATTGACACTTAAAATAAAGTGTAAGAAGAAAGGAGTAACAGTGCTGTAGTTACTATGGAACGTGCTGCTTCTGTGGTATTGTTTCCACAGTTAATGACTAACATGTATTTGAAAAGTAAGTATGCAGAAACTGACACTTAAAATAAAGTGTAAGAAGAAGGGTGTAACAGTGCTGTAGTTACTAAGGAATGTACAGCTTCTGTAGCATTGTTTCCACAGTTAATTCCTAATTAACATGTATTTGCAAAGTAAGTATGCAGAAACTGACACTTAAAATAAAGCATACAAAGAAGGGTGTAACTACTACACACTTATATTGAATGTTAATGCTGTAGTTCTGATATATGCTTTCCTTCAGAAATCATTCCCTCATGCACTTACTAAACATGTTATCTAATATTCTTAAGTGCTCTACAGCTACATTGTTTACTTATACAATAAAAATAATTTACATAATTACTTCTTGGCTTGTAACAGTGCTATAGTTACTAAGAAATGTGCTGCTCCTGTGGCATTGACCCACACCTCTTCTGCACTCACACTCCTGGCCTGCTACAGCTTTGGTGGGTGGCTTAGGGGTGGGGCATGGCTACATACCATGCTTTTCCACTGATCTGCTGTGTGGAGTCGTGGTGGGTGGTGAAGGATACACATGTAGGGACCCTTCCTGGTGTGTAGTTATACAAATTGCATGACGTGGTGGTTACACATGCAACCACAACCATCTCTCTTTTGGCACAAATTGATTTATGCTGGAAGTGTAACTACACATATAACAGCTGTTGCAAAGTGCAACATACATAGTTATATTTGCCAGACAGAACTGATTTGAGGCAGAAGGGAGGCAACAGTAATTGCAGTAACTACCAGTTCATGAAAACTGCATAACTACATCAAACCGCAAATGTGAAACTAGTTAACTACTACATCGTAGTTACATGTAACTACACAGAAGTTACATACTAGTTACATTATAGTTATACAGCAGTTTCAGTGTAATTAAGGACACTTAAAATAAAGTGTTATCCAAAAGGAAAATAAAACATTAGGGTTTTGGGTCTCTGGAGTCTTGGCAAATTAATGGTGGGGTCTTCATTGGGGTTATCAAGCCTAATGCTCACCCCACCCCCCAGCCCATAGCCTTTGGTCTGAAGTACAAGGTACAGCTCCAAGCTAGTTCCTCATAGTGATACATTCTTCAAATGTAGAAAAGTATATCTCACCACATGTTGCCAACAGAATCTGTGGGCCTGGCATCAAGAAATTAAAGCACTTATGACATTGCTGACTCAGGGAAGGGGGGACATTAGGGATGACAGCCAAAATGAAAAAAACATAGAAACATAGAATTTGCTGGTAGATAAGGACCACTTGGCCCACTAGCCTGACCATTTTTTCCTGCCTATAGTGTCACATCAGATCCAGCTTGATCTCGGACCCATTCACTACCTCCTTCCTTTCCCTAAGATTCCCTTATGCCCATCCCACACATTATTGAACCTCACAACTGTTTTAGCCCCCACCACCTCCAGTGGAGGACTGTTCCAGGATTCCATCACTCTTTCTGTGAAGAAGTACTTCCTCATGTCTCTCCTCCTTCAGCTTCTTATTGTGCCCCCTCTTTTCCATGAGCACCTTTTTTCTGAAAAAATAATTCCCTCCTGTACCTTATGTACCCCCCCAGGAGATATTTAAAGGTTTCTATCAAATCCCCCCTCTTCCAGGGTGTACATATTTAGGTCCTTAAGTCTCTCATCATAGAGCTTCTGATGCAGACCGTGCACCATTTTAGTTGCCCTCCTCTGAACTGCCTCTACTCTGTCTATTTCCTTCTGGAGATGTGGTCTCCAGAACTGGATGCAGTACTCTAGGTGGGGTCTTGCTAGTGATCTATACAGAGGCAATATCACCTCGCTCTTTCTGCTAATGATACCCCTCCCCTCTGCACTCCAGTATCCCACAAGAATGTGTTGGGTGTGTTCCCAAGTCTAAGAAAGACCCTACCTCTGATTCACTAAGCCTCCAGAGACCCAAAACCCTAATGTCTTTCCCTTTTGCTGCTTGGGGGTGGGGCAGAGAGTTAGGGTTGTAAACCTTAATGCCACATTTCCTTACTTTTGTGGCATTAAGTTGAATGCTAACTGGTACAGAATCACAGCTGTTTGCAAATAATATAGATATATTGCAAAAAACTATGTTAGTGCATAGCTGGGGTTCCGTGGCCACAAAAGGAGGAAAACAGGATTTTTTTTTTACCCTAGTGGGAAATGTGATGTTTGGGTGTTTCAAACCCTAATGCCCATTCCCTTCCCCAACCCCAAGCCTCATGACCAGGTTCAAGCTACAGATTAAGGGCCATGCTCCATGAGTCTGTTGCTTCAAGCTTCAGGTTAGAGTGTTGCTCCACATTTCTGATACTCTGCAAAAGGCCAACAGGATCAGTCCTGACTTTCTTCATACATATGAAGTGTGAGACCAGCCATAACTATGTTCATACAGGACCTCTGCCACCAACACAGAGTGAACGATCACCTTCAGGCCCTATGCCCAGCAGACCCTGCACAAAACATATGATCAGTTGACCCTCAAAAACAGATTTCAGGTCAGGTTTACTATGTCTCAATTATAAGGTTGTGATGAGAGGTGGAAATGTGGCCACCATGAAAATTTGGACTAAAAAAGGCCAAAATGGCCAAAACTGTTTTGTGATTGTAAATGTTGTTCTATTTTATGGTCAGTATTGTTTAATTGTATATGATGTGGTCACCTTTAAAAAGGGTCTATTTTAGCTGAAAGGCTTTCTGAATATAATAAACATAAACATAAAACTGGCAAAGTTACAAGTAAAATTAAAGACAAATAGTAAAAAAAATGGCAACGTTCAGATGCATGCACAGTACGCGCTTTTCTGGATGTAAGCTTTTTTGGTAGTCCGTGTTTTTTCTTTGCTGGTATAGAAGCATACTGAGGGACATTGAAGATCTGTGATTAGGAGCATGAGATGCCAGTGGAAAGAAGCAGAGTGGTGTGGGTGCAAGAAGATGTTTTATTTTAATTGACTGGTGGGTGGAAGTGAGAGTTCCTGTGGTGGGACTGGGAACCCACCACCAGAATTAAACTACTTATAGGAATGCTGAGAGGGAGGGATACCAGTGGCACAAATTGGGCACCCTCTACTGGTCATCATCTATGAATCAGGGAGCCAAGAGGGCGGGGTTTGACACCTATTGCTGGTGTTTAACATATCGATTGGGTGCTCTGCACGGAAGGAGGGGGTACAGGTGATGGGACTGGGAACCTGCCACCCAAGTTTTTTATATTTGTCAGTTTCAGGTATTACTGTAGCCCTCATACTGGTACTTATCTATGATGATAAAACATATGTTTGAAATATGGATTGTGCTTTGGCTTTAAAGTCAGTGAGTCAACAGGTGTGATACATGTGGTGGGCAGAGTTAGGGTTAAAAAAAAAACCTTAATATCACATTTCATTACTTTTGTTGCATTAAATCTCACAACATGTGCACTGACATAATGTTTTGCAATTATGTAGTACGTGGTTGGTAATTCTTCCTCATATAAAAATACTATTATTTTATTTCCCTGTGTATCTCTTAGTAAAGTATCAATTAAAAGTATATACCTACACTAATTAAAAGTACTTATATATCTATAGTACATACAACTCTAGGGGACCACACTAATTTCAACTAATTACCAAATCTGTAAAGCAATAATATATCAATGAACATATGTACAGAACTAATTACACCAATTTCCACACAAATTAGTGTGCCCAGAAAGACACTTATATCTCCTTACTTTGCCTCGGCACTCCCTGCTACACTTCCCATGGCTTATCCCCTATCCCTCCCTTCTTCCTTTAGTCCGTGTTTCCTACTTTCTCTCTCTCTCTGAAATAGTACCTCAGCGCTCCCTCTCCCTTTCCCATCTCCTCCATCCTCAATCCTTTGCTATCATTCATACCTTCTATTCTGCCATCTAAATTATTTGGGCAGTAGTGCTGCACTTATGTCTCGGCCTGTTATACTGGGAATTTGATATGTCTGCTTTGATTCTGTATTCCCTGTTCTGTACTGTACAAATTGTATTTATGTTCCCTTATTGTACATTGTGTTGTCCCACCAGGATCATCTTGCAAATGAGTATCTCAATGGTATATTTTCTGGTAAAAAAATAAAATTGAATTGAAATTGAAAATTGAATTAAAACACTACCCCCTGCACAAACTGTACAGATTCTCAAACACACAGTACTGTATAAAACTCTATCCAAACAAAACAAACCCCACAACCCAACAGTGACCTAAAAGTCCCCCTGTTTCTCATCAAACAGCCATGTACCTTTGCACTGATGCTCTCCCTCAGATGCCATGCTCTCCATGCTGCTGACACAGATACTGAAGTCCTTCAGCTGCTACTCCTGACTGGACACACATTCTGGTCCCTGCCACAGATACATGCCATACCCAACTGCAGATAGGCACTGCTTATGAGCACAGACAGATGGTTCTCCAGTTCACAAATAAACAGCACTCTCAACCACAAATGACACTCCAGACTGTGTTTTTCTGTTTTTTCTGCATGATCTAGCTGTTAAAAGTATTGTTTTTTCTAAACAACTGCCATTAGTCTTCTGACAAAGGACTGGTTGGTCCGAAAGCTAAAGCACTTTGTTCTTGTTGTTACATCTATGTTGGTCCATTAAAAGGTATCAAATCATTTGCTTCTGGATCTGTTCTTGCAAGGACCAATATGGCAACTACTAAATCTAGACTCCAGATTGTGGACAGACACTGCTCCAAAGCACAAATAGACACCTCTCCCAACTACAAATATAAGACCACTACTGACTGCAAACAAATGTCACTCTTGAATGCAGACAAAATATGCTGAATTAAGGAACAAACCCACCCAGCCATACCTCCTTGTATGAGGGACTCTGCACTACGTTAAACAAACAGGGACAAAACAGTGGCCAGAATAAAAATGCCACTACACTACAAAATTACATTAGGACAGCAATTGCAAATGTGATCTAAAAAAATAAAGAACATCCTTATGTAGTATATAACATAAAGTATAAGTAAGTGTGCCTTATGGAAATCTACAGTCTCTATGGGATAATTATCTCATAATCCCACTCATGCTTTAAGCTCATGGGTTATTGAGCTAACATGGCCCCCCCCCGTGGTATATTTAAGCAGTAAAGCATGACAGAGGGTGCGTTGTGCTTGGATAATCGCACGCCTCGAGTAGGTTGAAGCATGAAGCTGAAAGCAGAATGCTTCCACTACCCAAGAAGTGTTGTTATTCCAGCACAGTGCACCCCCTGGAGTGCCTTATTGTGATTATTACTGATTCCTTACTGTGAATAAATAAAATCCTCTTTTAAAGTTTGATTTTTATTAGGATTTGTAAAAAAAAAAAAGTTAAAAGGAAAAAAGCTGAACAGAAAATAATCAGTTTCAGCAGCTGTATTTTCTAGACTGAGCATTAGGTGGTGCCCATACTTCATAGTTTCTGAGGAAGGGCAGTGTAGGAGGATGGCAGCATTAGTGCCTTAAGAACTTTTTTTTCAGATTGCTGGGCACCAGTAGCACTTTTCAGTGGAGCAGTTTTGTTTTTTCTGGTTAGTGGAGCAGACAGCTTTAGGAGTACTGATAGCACTTACATTTCAGCAAGTGGGGGCTAAATCAGACAAGAGTTAGCATGGAAGATTGGAGTGAGTATGTTTAGCATTGCAGGTGGGTGTAGGCATGATGAGGATCATCATCAGTAGACCTGTGTTTGTTATTCTCTGTTGTCCTCCCCCCCGTTTACAGTCCTGATGTTAATAAAGTAGATGACAGAAATGGGAGAAGCCACAGATCATGCATGTACTGTGATCATTGTGAGCAGTATGTGGGGCACCTGTTACCATTCTGTTTGAAATGGCAAAATTGTTCAGAAGTGCCAGTAGCGTGGAGTATTGTGAGCCCTGTAGAACCTGAGCCATGATGACTTTGAGCTGTCATCAGTGGCAGTTATGAGGGTACAATTCAGGCATGGCTGGCAGCCAGGATACCAGAGATGGGAGTTGCTGAGCAGCACAGATAGCAGTAAGCCTGTGAAGGAATGAGACCATGAACAAGGTAGTTTATTTAATATAAAAAAAAAATTAACATGGGCAGCAATGTGGTGATAGCTGCTGAGGGCAGGGTAAATGTGTGAAGTGACCTGTGTCAAGTATGACAAGGTAAAGGCAGCCATGATTGCTGTGGGAATTTTAGTTCTGGACAGTTGTGTAGTGATATCCCAGTGGCTGGACAAGGTAAAAAGGTCACAGATCTTTTTTCAGTGCTGTTTTGCTGGGATATTGGCACAGGGTTCTGAGGTCCTTGGCCAATCAAGTTTCAGGATTGTTCAGACCCATTTCATAATTCTCCACAAACCACACTTACCTATCATGTATTGTGTATATAAATATGGCTGGATATGCTGCTGTTTTGAGGAGGTTACAGTTAAAGTTCTGTAAATAGAAAGTTTTGGCAACAAACAAGTTCTGAAAAACACCATGTCAGGCTTTTATTTTGAAGGACATACCATGGGAATATTTTCTTTGCCATCATCTAACATGAGGATATCATGATACTATCACTGTAGGTGCCTGACAAGCAAAAATAACCTTGATATTTGTGATTTTTTTAATTGCATGGTCATGTTAGTATTATTATTTATACAACATCAGTGGTGCTAAATTATCCCTGATAAATTTGTGTATCACACTATCTAACCTCTGGTTCTATGAGATAACTGATAACGGCGATCGTGGAATAGCGATTGCCGTTTGGAAGAGTGCACATCGCCGAAAATAAATAACGGCGATGTACACTTGCAGCGACTACAAAACCAGCAATGGTTTTCTATTATGTGGGGAGCTTTGCCCCTTGTACCCCCTAGTTAAGGATTCTCAACTCCAGGGGTGTACATATCAGGGGGGTGTAAAACCTAAATAAAAACAACAATCGGAGGTGACGCAAATAGTAATTGTACCCAGAACCGAACCTGGTACCCTCCCAACCCCAGCCTGCCACCCTACCCACCACACCACATGGCCAGCTCAGCAGCCAACTGCTGCACTACATCCCACATACCCTCCCTCCCTCCCTTTCTGCCCATTGCAGGGTGTGGTCCCCCCCATGAGCATGTGTATATACCTAGATCCTGCCGCCCTAGTTGCTCATCCCTATCCTATCGCTACCCTGCCAGGTTACCCAGAACACAGGTGCCGTGATTGAGTCATCCTTTTTGCAGTCACTCAGTCATGGTTGCTGTGTTCACTGGATACCCTGACCTCTAGATAAAGTTATCTAGAGGTTAGATATGTCACAATCACTTTCCTTGACCTTTGCATATAAGAGAACCAGTAAGACATCAGATAAATATAAAAAAATAAATAACATGGGCAACAATGTGGTGATGGCTACTGAGGGCTGGGTAAATGTGTGCAATGATCTGTGTCAAGTATGACAAAGTAAACCTAACATGGACACTAACTGGAGGTGGGAGCTCATAAAGCTGGGGATAGTGGAGGCAACCAGAACCTGCAGCAAGGCCCAGAGCAAGAAGGGCTAAGAAACCAGAGCTGGGTGAGCACAGAGGTCATGGAAAAGGTAAGGAGGAAAAGAGCTGCCTTTAGGAGGTACAAGAAAACAGGGAGGGGGAAGGACAGGGAGGAGTACCTGAAGGAATCTGAGGAGGTGACATGGGCAGTAAGGGGAGCCAAGGCATCTACGGAGCTCAGGCTGGCCCAAGCCATTAAGAAGGGTGAGAAGGACTTCTTTAGGTACATCAGGGAGAAAAGGAACTGTAAGGACCACATAGTAAGGCTTAGGAAGGAGGGGGGTTAAGTGGAAGCAGGGGGCGATAAGGCAGAAGCACTGAATGATTACTACTGCTCAGTATTTACTAAGGAGAAGAGGGAGTGATACCCAAGGGGGAGGAACAGCAGAAACAGGGTGGGAGGGGGTGATGGATGGGGAAATCATTGAGGGCAGAGATCTGGAGGGTTTGAGGGCACTGAGGGTGGACAAGGCACCAGGCCCAGATGGCATCCACCCCAGGGTACTGAAGGAGCTGGCAGAGGTCCTTACGGGACCTTTGGAAGACCTATTTAATGCCTCACTACACTTAGGGTATGCATCTCAGGATTGGAGGATGGCTCATGTGGTGCCCCTTCACAAGAGTGGCCCCAAGGATGAACCGGGTAACTACAGACCAGTGAGACTCACATCCATCGTGGGTAAGCTGATGGAGACTATCCTGAAGAAGAGGATGGTGGCTCTCCTGGAGGCCAAAGGACTACAGAACAGCAGACAGCATGGCTTCATACATAGCAGATCCTGCCAATCAACCTGGTGGAGTTCTATGGCTGGGTAACTAGGCAATTGGACAGGGGCCATGCAGTGGATGTCCTGTATCTGGACTTCAGTAAGGCATTCGACTCGTGCCACATGGGAGGCAAGCAAGTTAGAAGGCACAGGGCAGGTGCAAAGCTGGTGAGATGGGTAGGGAACTGGCTTCAGGGAAGGCAACAGAGGGTGGTGGTGGGCGGGCTCTCATCCCCAAGGGTAGTGACGAGCGGTGTTCCACAGGGCTAGGTGTTGGGACCAGTGTTGTTTGGGATATTCATTGCAGACATATCATTGGACATCAAGAGCAAGATCAGTCTGTTTGCTGACGGCACCAAGATGGGAGCGATGGTGGACAACCTAGGAGGATGGCAGGGATTGCAGGATGATCTGGAAAAGCTGGAAACCTGGTCAGACACCTGGCAACTGGAGTTTAATGCCAAAAAGTGCAAGGTGCTGCATTTTGGGGTGAAGAACCCAAGGAGAAATTACCAGATGGGGGGGGGAGTGCAGCTAGCCAAGACAGAGGAGGAGAAGAAGGATCTGGGGGTGCTCATTACAGGGTCAATGAACAACTCTGCACAATGTAGGAAGGCAGCTGCAAAGGCCAACAAAATGCTGGGTTGCATTGCAAGGGGTATCTCTTTGAAGAAGGGGAAGGGGATTCTGCCACTGTATATGTCATTAGTGACCACATCTGGAGTACTGCGTGCAGTACTGGTGCTCATATCTGAAGAGGGAAATTAAGTTACTGGAGGGGGTGCAGCACAGGGTGACAAAGATGATCAAGGGGCTGGGAGACTTGCCATATGAGAGGAGGCTCAAGGAGCTGAACATGTATTCGCTAGAGGAGAGGAGGGATGGGGGATATGATTGAAACCTCTAAGTACATGAAAGGAATAAGCAAGATAGGTACAGAGGGACTGTTTGAAGTAAGGGAGGGGAGGGACACCCGGGGCCATGATATGAAGCTGGAGGGAGGAAGGTTCAGGAGGAAGATGAGGAGACACTTTTTTACAGAGAAGGTGGTAGCTGGGTGGAATTCGTTACCAGCAGAAGTGGTATCCAGTAGAACAGTGGACTGCTTCAAAAGGGGCTGGGATGGGGCAAGGGGGAGGGACAATGGAGAATAAGGGTGGGAGGGGGGCAGCTGCAAAATAAGGGGTGCTAGCTGCACATTTGAGCAGACTTGATAGACCTCTAGGCCTTTATCTGCTGGCAAATTTCATATGTTCGTATGTTCATATATCACAATATTGATTACATCATATTAGGTCTCTGCAGCACTTAAGCCAGTTGGTCAAATCACAGAAAAACAGAAAAACCTTCACACAAAAAGGTGATTTTTAATTTTTTTTTTTCAGCCACAGCCCTGCTTACCTCCAGCCACCACTCCTCCTTCACCTCTGACCCCGAAGTTTGACGTGCCTAGCTGGCATATGCAGCTATACCATCGAAAGGGACTCCCCCCATGTCCCCGCGCCCGGCAAAGAACCAATACTGGCACACGCCTCCAGTCCAGGCATTTGTCGGCTGGTGAAGCTGCAGCTATCATGCTGCTGCAGACCCTGTGCTGCCATTTTCTTCCTAGATTTTTTCTGTTCCCCTTGGAGTGCGAGGGTGCAATGACATCAGACACAACGCCGACATCTACCACACTCCACCCCTCATGTTTTAACCCCACTCCAGTAGTGCCCCCGGTCATCACAAGGGGCTGCTACATAGCGATGGTTCCCCTGGATCCCTCCCCAGGGATGGGAGAGCAGTCCTTGGATACTCAATCCTATCCCTTCTCTGCCAAACCCTGGCGCCCGGGTCACCAGTGTGGCGCAAGGTGTGGCGTTCAGTGCCTCAACCCTCAGTGTCACCAGGCTGGCTCACAAAAAGGTGATTTAAAAAGTCATAACTGTTAAACTGATGTTGTATAAATAAAATACACAATGGCCTGACTAAAAATATACAGTTCATCTTCATATGGCAAGGCAAGGTAAATTTTATTTAAGAGACACCCATCCCGGAGGCTCTGGGTGCCGAACATTTAAAAGATAAATACTACAGATTATAAAACAAAATACATAACAATATCTCAAACACAATACACAACATCAACAAAAAACAACATTTATCTAAACATTAGCTTAAGCAGTAACAGCAAATACCTAAAGAGCAAGGGCTAACCTAGACATAGGTTCTAAAAAAGCAAGGACACTAAAGCACAGTCTGGGAAGGCCTGATTGTACAAAAAGGCCTTGAGGCAGGCTTTAAATACCTCCACAGAAGGGGCCTCCTTAACAGCTGGATTAAGCAAATTCCACAGGACGGGAGCGGCGACGCTAAATGCTCTGTCGCCTGCTGTTTTTAACCTCGTCCTGGGAATTGCAAGAAAGCCCCTAGAGGAGGAGCGGTGGGAATGGGCCGAGACAGCAGGAAGGAGAAGTTCCTTCAGGCATTCAGGGCCCAGGCCGTGTAGGGCCTTAAAGAGGATCCTCCACCTAACTGGTAGCCAGTGCAGTTGACGCAGCACTGGAGTGATATGACAGTACTTAGACTGTCCTGTCAACGGCCTCACCACTGCGTTCTGTACCAGCTGCAGTCAGTGCAGTGTACCCGCAGAGACCCCAAGATAGAGTGCATTACAGTAGTCCAGCCTGGACATCACAAAGGCATGTACCAAGGTGGGGATGTCCTGCGGCATAACTAGGGTCTTTATCCTGGCGATATTCCTCAGATGATAAAAACTAGTACAGACAGTGGAAGACATCTGAAACTCAAGTGTCAATCCACTGTCCAGAATAATGCCCAGATCCCACACCCTAGAGGAGGCCTTCAATGGTACAGAGCCAAGAAAAAGCCCTGTCTCTGCACCAGAGGCCAACATACCACGCCCTTGGTTCAACTCCACCACCAGTACCTCCATCTTATCGGGGTTCAGTCACAAGCAGCTGGAGGCCATCCAGTCATTGATTTCAGCGAGGCAGCTATTAAACACTTCCATTGTGCGAGATGTTCCAGGGGCAAAGAAAAAATACAGCTGGGTATCATCGGCATAACAATGAAAATCCAGACTGTACTTCCTAATGAGCTCTCCCAGGGGCAGCATATACACGGCAAACAGCATTGGCGACAAGACCGAACCATGGGGAACCCCACATGACAGGTGGCCGGGGGAGGAGGAGATATTTCCCATCACTACCCTCTGCCTTCTATTAGATAGAAAAGACTCATACCAGCAGATGACAGTGCCGGCAAGTCCGCAGAATTCCCTTAGGCGGTCAAGTAACACTCGATGGTCCACCGTGTTAAATGCTGAAGAGAGATCGAGGAGAACAAGAACTGTCCCTTCCCCTCAATCTCTAGACCTAAGGAGGTCATTATGCACCTGAACCAGCACAGTTTCTGTGCTATGCCTCACATGAAACCCAGACTGGAGTGGCTCGTATAGATCATGGGCCATGAGATGCTCCTCAAGCTGAAGTGCCACCACTTTCTCCACAATCTTACCCAAAAATGGAAGATGGGAGATAGGATGGTAATTTGCCTTGATCTCAGGGTCCAATGATGTTTTTTTCAGAAGGGGTCTCACCAATGCCTCCTTCAAGACATTGGAAAAGACCCCCTCTGACAAGGAACACCGGACAATCAAGGCAAACACTGGGTTAATGGAGTCAACACATCTCATTAAGAAACTAGTTGGCATCAGGTCCAGTTTGCAAAAGGTGTGCCGAAGCTTGGAAGCAATCTCAATGACCTCAGCCACCTCTACCCATCTAAACTCACCCCAACCAGGTGGAGAGCTCTAAGGTCACCCATGGTGACCACTGTCGGCCAAACTCTGACCCTCTGGCAGAACCCCCTGCCTGATGGCAGACACCCTGTCCGAGAAGAACCGAGCAAACTCTTTGCATGATGCATTGGAAAAGGCTACCTTCGGCTGTAGACAGGAAGGATGAAGAAGCCTGTCCACAGTCTGAAAGGGCATAGTTGGTCAGTTCCTCTCAGCAGCAATCTCCCTGGACAGGAATTTTGCCTTCTTATGGTTGATTGCTCCCTGGTATGCACCGTAGTGCACATGCAGGGCCAGTTTGTCGACCTCCAGGCCAGACTTCCGCTAGCAGCACTCTAATCTCCGACCCACGGTCTTCATCCCCTTCACCTCACCATCATACCAAGGGGGCCTCAAGTGAGAAGATCACTGCCGTGCACACACCCCCAATGCATGCACTATCCACACTAGATAGGTTAGCCACCACCAGAAAACCCTCAGGGGTCAAACCCCTCAAAGGGTGATAGCTGACCATTTCTGCAGGGATAAGGCTACCGGGGGGGCCCCGAATGAGAATTTCACTGTGTAACGATGGGATCAGATGACCCGATCAGTCCTGAGACTATCAATCTCAAGCCCCAGTGAGAACACCAGATCCAACATGTGGCCACCCAGATGAGTTATGGAGGAAACACCCTCCGCAAAGCCCAAGGAAGACATCGTCTGGAGGAAGTTGGAACCAAGCCGAGAAGATTCGTCTTCTGCCCAGACGTTGAAGCCCCCAGCACTAAACATCTGTGGGCTTCCAATGTCTCCCTGACCACGAAATCAGCCACCTCCTGCAGAAAGTCTCCCACTGCCCCAGAGGGTGATAAGTCAAAAGAATCAGGCAACCTGCGCTCGGATTCCCATGGATGGCCAGACATTCAAATGAATGTGGTGCTCTCACTGGGTGCAGGGTGAAGCCTAGTTCATATCTAAAACAGATAACTACCCCCCCATCCCTGCGTTCCACTCTGGGGCAGTGCACCACAGTATATCCAGATGGGATGGCAGCCTCTAAGACCAGGCCAGCATCATCACCAATCCAGGTCTCTGTAATGCAAGCCAGATCAGCCGAAGAAACTAAGTCCGCTATAATTGCAGTCTTGTTTCTGACCGATCTGGCACTGCAAAGCACTACCCTCAGGGAATTGGTGGACAGTGCAGCCCCTCTGGCTACCTGCCCACTTGGTCTGGTGGGAACCCTAGTGATGGGAACTAAGTACGTCTGGCCTCTCTCCAGGACCTGTCTAATCCCAGGGCACCTTCTACACCCCACTACCTTGATCCTACCACCAACCGCAGTGCATGGGGCACCCCAACCCAGGCTAGTCACACAGTTTCTCCCTATTCCAACCTCCTTACAGTGCCTAGCTGTGCTAACAGACACTGGGAGGCTGACAAAATGCCATAGGTCATGCAGCTGGGGTGCCCCATACACTATCCTAGCCCGCTCCAGGACCTCATACCTTCCCAGATACATCCCTGCTAATTACGTAAACCCTGGCCCAAAACACAACCCACAAACACACAACACCGCATGTGTAGAATGTGCCTTGTGCTTCTCATGCCTAACACTCACTCCATTCCATCTGTAAATAAGGTCAGATGTGTAGACTTTATGAGAACTGGGTGAGTGTTAGACTTTGGAAGCCCTAGGCACACCCCACACCAGCTTTCCTGCCTGGTTTGGGAGGGTGGGGTGTTAGGGTTGGAAACCCTAATGTCTCATTTCCCAACTTTTGTCACTTTGACCCCAACTGGAGCATTAACAAAGTTTTTTGCAACTTATTTCCTTAATTTTTGATATAGTATAATAGTATCCTTATTTTAATGTGGGAGCACAAGGTCCTCCCAGGAATACATATTTATATCAGGTTTTATTTTTCTGAGATTTGTCAGTACCCTGGTATTCACTGGCCCCCACCATCATACATTTGTGTCCAGTCCCCATTACTGTTAATAGCCCCTGGTGTCTAGTGGCACACCCACCCTCCGAGTCCCAGATCTTCTTAAATTTATAATACCCCCTTTGGTGGTTAGTGGCATCCCCATCTTCCTATGTCTATCCCTGGTGTCTGGTGGCAGCCCCCACCTTCTGATCCCCATATTTACTTTAATTAATTTCCCCATTGGTGGTTAGTGGTACCCTCACCCTTCCATGTCTATCCCTGGAGTGTCTAGTGGCAACCCCCACCGTCTGATCCCCATATCTGTTTTATTGTATAATATCACTGTTGGGGGTTAGTGGCACCCCACCCTCCCATATAATAGTTGTTTTATCACTGGTGTCTAGTGGCACCCCCCACCCTCCTAACACCATATCTTTTAGGTACTCCCCTGTTGGTGGTTTGTGGCACCCCTATCCCTCCCATGTCACTATCAATCAGAAAATAAGAAAACCATCCCTCCATGTCTTTTTTTACATTTTACAACCTGAAAAAAAAAGTCCACCGCTAATCACACTTGCACCACTTACCCAGCCTCCCACTGTGCACCCACTTCTCCACACCCACCTTTGACACCCCCACATACCCTCACTTACCTCAACTGGCTACACACTGAAAATCCACTCTCTGATCGGAGATGCATCTTGCTGCTGGAACTGATGACTGTTTTATGACAATACCTTACTTACTGGGCTTACTTTATGCTATGTAACATAGAAACACAGAATTTGCTGGCAGATAAGGACTGCTTGGCCCACCTAGTCTGCCCATTTTCCCAGCATACAGTATCATTGCAGATCCTGCTTGATCTTTGGACCATTATCCCTCCCCTCCTCCTTTCTCCTCAGATTCCCTTGTGCCTATCCCATGTATTCTTGAACCCCATCACTGTTTTTGCCCACCACCACCTCCACTGAAAGGTTGCTCCAGGAATTCAGCACCCTTTCTGTGAAGAAGTACTTCCTCACAGCACTCCTGAATTTACCGCCTTCAGCTTCATATCATATCCTCTAGTTTTAGAGCACCTTTTCTCTGAACAATACTTCCCTCTTGTACCTTCGCCTAATGCTTCAACCCACCCCAGGAGTGACGTTACTATACAATAACCCACACCTTGTTGTGCCTTATTGCTTAATTATCTGATATAGGGAAATTTCTGATGGTTTTATAATGGGAAAAAGTCTCAATGGTACCAATTTGATACCGGAGAGACTAAACGTGACAGGCATGTCCCAAAAATGTTTTAATTAAATCCCATAACCACATCCTTGTTACACTGAGTACATGTGGAAGTAATATAATCCCAAATGTAAAGATAGTTCATCATTTGAAAGTCTGAAAAAAGGGGGTTGTAAGTTACCCATGGGCAAGGTAATGTGGGTAACATGGTGTCCCTGATGTCAAATTTGCAGTTTAAACATTTTTTTTTCAAATGACTATGGTTATGGAATCTATATAGGTACCATAATATGTAACATTTCACTATGTTATTCTAACCATTACTCACCAGTAATTATGCCACAGTTTATCTCTGGATACCACTGCACCCAAAGCAGGACATGTCAAAGTTTAGCTGCTGACTGCACAAAGTTTTTTTTACAGTACATTTTTATTACTCAATTACGTTAGCGTCAGTGGAGAAAAAAGACACTATTTAATTTGCTAATCATGAAGTATGCTTTATTTATAAACAGTTTTTTTCATAAGATGTTATATGGCTAACAGGGACACAACATCAAATCATGTGGGTAACATGGACACCACAACAATATAAGTATCCATCTAAGTCCTATTACAAGGCATACTACATGTTTGTGTTAATGTACATAATACAACAACTACAGGTATTTAAAAAATTGTATTTATAGCATTATGAACAGGGACATGTCAAAGTTTAGCTGCTGACTACATCAGTTTGATTTTAGAGCACATTATTATTATTACTCAACTACGTTAACCTCAGTGGACAATGTAGATACCATTGAATTTCCCTATCATGAAGTATACTTTATAAACCATTTGTTTCACAAGAAGTCATGTGGATAAAATGGACATCACAACAACAGTATAAGTGTCAACGTATCTGACTAAGTCTTACTACAAAGCACACTACAAGTACAGTACAACCCCAATCATCCAAACTGCCTGGGGACATCAGATCAACTCAGAAAATTGGGAGTCTGGATGAGTGGGATTTCATTTTAAACAGCAATTACTGTACAGTGCTGTAGTCTCTTATCCTCCTACCTCCACAGATGGCAGACACTTTCATTAAGTAGCACCTCTATCAGACAACCAACACTACACAGCTAATTTTAAAGTGTAATGTGCTGTATTTGCCCTGTACATCCACAAGCTGATGCTTTACATTTCTTTAAAGCTGTCACTCATTAGTAATACACATACTGAAACTTACTGGCTCTCTCCGTCCTCTCTCCTTGATGGGCTCACTGTGCTGTAGTCTCATACCCTCCTACCCCCATAGTGAAAGAACTCCACACCCACCAGCATCAAGACTTACTGTCTGCATTGGATAAAGATATGCAGTGATACTGGCTCATGCAGGCCAGAGCTAAAAGAACTGAAAGTGAGAAACTCTTAGAAACTGGATGGCATGGACCACGTGGACTGCAGTAAGGAGAGGTAGATTAAAAACACTCAAAATGCTAAAAATGCTGATTAAAAGCTACTGTATATTTACTCCCAATGCTCTTAGTGTTCCTGTGAATCCTGTGTCAGCAGTTCATTTAGCTGCTTAAAAATGGGCCGATTTACCCAGGAGAGGATTGCAATGGCAGGCTGGTCTGCACTTGTATTTCTTTCTGACTGCATGGTTCTCTATTCAGATGTCTTCAGCTGCAGCATGCTAAGTAAGGTTAGTCATTATACATGATTTTAGTGACCCCTTGTGGAACAATAAATCTCGCAGCAGAACAGTACTGTACAACCCAGTGATCACCCTACCCGATTATCCCATCACAAATCTAACCTATAGAGTAGTTAAACACTTGGGGGACAAGAGTCCAATTCATTATATAGGGATTTCTGGATAATCAGGGTTCAGATAACGGGTTATACTGTATGTGTTAGTATAATACAATTATAGGTATTTTTAAACATTTTATTTATAACATTATATTATTCACAAACAGTTCATACTCTACATAATAAAAGGGATTGAATCTCGCCTGGTATGTGTAATAATTCATACTAGCTGGTCCCAAGCCCAGAAAAAGAGAGAGGGAATCCAACATATAACAGTGCATACAAGGAGAGGCAGAATAGTGTACAGCGTATTTAATGGTGAAGTTTGCACTATGCGCA
This sequence comes from Neoceratodus forsteri, assembly GCA_016271365.2. Lineage (NCBI taxonomy): Eukaryota > Metazoa > Chordata > Ceratodontiformes > Ceratodontidae > Neoceratodus > Neoceratodus forsteri. The sequence goes on along the minus strand of JADMNL010000041.1, from coordinate 6,808,486 downwards.
TATTGTATTTGAACATTCACTGAGCCAGTGTGAAAGTGAAGACAGACTAGCAGCACTCCAGGGTAACCCTGATTGTGTGTGTGAGAGAGAGAGAGAGAGAAATAAACAGCCTGGGGGACCAGCACAATGGCTAGTTTGAAAGCGAGGACAGATCAGCACCAAGGTAACCCTAATAATTGTGAGAGAGTGTGAAAAAGAGAGAGAGAGAGACAGACAGAAAAGGAGAGAGAGAGGAACAACTTTGGGGACCAGGAGTAGTGATGGAAACAATGATCATACTAAAATAGCCCTGCTGCTGAGTGCGGAGTTTGCTTGTCTGGAGGAACAGTATCAGGATCAGGGCCCAGCTGCAAAGTACCCATCAGCAAATTAAAGTTTAGGATTCTTACACTTATTTAAAATTGATGTGAAGTCCAGTCAAGACTATTCTGACTTTACTGAAATCCGTGTCTTCATTAAGCATTGCTGGATTAAGGTAACCCAAACAGGCAGCAACTAAATAACATGAATACTTACATGGAGGCTGAACTGTCTGTTTTGAGGAGGCTGGAGTTGGAAACTTTGCAATTAGAGATCTGGAACCTGTACCATGGCCAGCTGTAGACTGCAGTCTCAGTGGTACTGCTGCTGATGGCAGTGCTGGTGGTGGTGCTGGTGGAGAAGATGGAGATTTGTTTGGTGGTGGCTGATCTGGAGCAGCTGAAGTTAAAGATGGTGGTGTTGAAGACCATGACTATGTTAGACGCATTGAATGTGGTGACATTGGTGGCAATGGTGGAGGTTCTGGCACCATGACTATGTTGGAGGCATCAAATGTGGTGCCATTGTTGGTAGTGGTGTTGGAGGCACTGAAAGGGGTGTAGGTGTTGAAGACCTTGACTGCAGTGTTTGTACTCAAGATCTTGCAGGTGGTGGTGACATTAACTGTAATCCAGATTTTAATGAGGATGCTTTCCAAATGCTAATGAACTGTAGATTGTTACATTGGCCCTCTTTGGTACAGCTGCACCAATTGACATGGTCATAGATTTCCTGATATATCTGTGAACTCTTCAGAGAAATTCTCTGTCTGTCTGTAGTATTTCTATAGCGCCACCTGAGAGAATCTCTTTAGAAAGATCATAAAATATTTGAAAATATCTGACCATGTCAATTGTTGCAACTGTGATGCAAGAAGTGCAAAAGCAGCATTGTTCTTTCACTGCTCCAATATAAGGCTGCATCCCTCTCACACAGTGGGTTGTGTGGGTGTTTGGCATTGTCTTTATTGTGATCCTTTGTGACATTTTTCTGTTTATTTCCCCCTTTCTTCCCATAGAACAATGTGTGTTTTGCATGTGTATCTGCATCTTCAGTTATGAGGCACAATAGGTGTTTTTTCCCATATACGTACAAATCATGTGCATTGGTAATTATTGCCCTTCATGAAGTCACAGCTGTTGAGGCATTCTTCTTTAATACACTGACCTCACCATCATGTGGTCCTTTGCTATGATGGCTGTCAAAATAATGTTTTTCTATACAGAATCTGAAATCTTGTTTTCCAAAGTAGGCATCTGTAAAGTTACCTTTATTTTTGTACTGAGCTGTACACTACCTGAAAAATTAATCTGTTTAGATATCACAGCTCCTTCCTGTTGTAAATATTCTATAGCACAGAAGATAAAGTGCTGAGCCAAATGAAAATTGTTGTTTCCTTTCATTGCTAATAAAGATGCGGGAATTGTGCATGTTGATTCCACAGCTGACTTTGGGACATCAGTAATATGCCACAAGCAGATGTACTGTGGCTTGATTATATGATCAGTGTGCATTTTGGGCCTTGTCCTGGTAATGGCAGTTATTATTTTCACCAACATCGAGGCAGAAGACAACCCAGTTCTCCAGTACATTGTTTTTGGCATAATCAAATGGTTTAGATTGACACTTCACATTAGCCAAGTGTCTAGAAAATGTTTCCAGTTCTTGTTACACTTCTTTGACTGTCTTCCATCACACCACTCTACTCTGTCATATGCATCTGTTTGGACTGTGTCATGTCTTATCCTTTCTTGACGTGGTTTCTTCACTTGTCCATCTTTTCCAAGTGACAGGTGAGTCCATGTTCTCCTCTATTAATGGCATCTGTTTGGCCCATGCCCCATGAGTGCCACAGTGTGAACATTCACAGTCAATGCATCTTTTTTCAGTGGAATTCACCCCCATTTTCACACAGTGTAAGTGTTGATGCTGCATATGTATGTTTAATTATTGAGAGTGGGACCTTGAATTGGGTACATGTACGGGTGATGCTGCTTAGTTTCAACTCAATGTTTAAACAATATTCACAGAGACACTGCATAAGTTTATGTTGTGACATGGGAAGGATATTAGAAGGACAGAGTGTAACAAACTTTCTGTACCTAATGATCAGATCTGGGTTTTCTTCTCTGGATAGCTCATAAGTGCTTTGAACTGAGGGTTTCAATGCTTTCTTGGCTTGCATTTCCTTCTTCCTGACAACTCTTGAAATTGGCAGCTCCCAAGAAATATCAGAATGACAGTAGAAGTCCTGTACCATATATAGGGTTTCTAGATATTTTTATTAGTGTATTTTCTTTTAATAGTGGTGTTTGAAGTGGCCAGAGGGAGTGAGTCGAGGAGAGAGGAGTGAACTTGGAAATGCTGTGGGAACTCTAGAACAGCAAGTTGGAACTTTAGAACAGCAAGTTGGCATAGAAGAGACCTTGAAGTTATCTTTCCAACTAGTGGCAATATGGATGGATTATGTGCTTGAGACCACTATAAAGAACTGTATGGGACTTGGATTAAGGGAGTAAGACACTTGTATTTACAGAGGAAGAGAAGGAGGAGAAAGATTAAGAAAACAGAAGGACTAGAAGTCTATTATATTATTTTCTTCCCTTACTTCTTCTCACTTCGGGATTATATTTTTTGAATAATTGTATTTTGCTCAATTTGCACACCTTTAAGGGGCAACTAGTTAACATCTAGTCAGCATCTAGTCAGTATCTAGTACTTAGCCAAGAATATTATTGCCATTTTGGAATTTTTGACTTTTTTTTAAGTGCAGAGCAATATTTTACTTGTAAAATAGGAGCATTAATTAGGTTTAGTATTCTATGGAAGATTAATTTTTAGCAGGGTAAAGATATATATAAGTGGTGTTCAAACCCTTTTTTTATAATATCACAAGTTATTTAATTTATAAATATTGAATGTTATACAACATCTTAAAAATATATAAAGATTTAAAAAGAATTGAAACCCGCAAGTCACCAGGTCATTAGTCAGGCAGAATAGTATCAGTCTGTGATAATTGTGTTAATTCTGTCAATTGTGTTAATTGAGTTAATAGAGTTAATTGGGTAATTAGTGTGGATCTGAAAATAAGGGTGCTATAATATAATATAGGGGGTCTTTAAGATAGAGTACTGCAGTTATAATGCCACCGACAATGAGACGAGGGAAAAAATGTTGGAAGGAAATAAAACAACAGGAAATGCAAAAGGTACATCTAGAATGAATGAATTAAGAGTGAAAAAATGTCAAAATAATTATAGGAAAATAGGAACTAAAGACAAAGAAACACATGAGGAAACTGATGGGAAAAAAAGAGATGGATAGAATAACAATGAGAGAGGGGGTTTTAGAGTTTACCTCAACTCCAACAATAAATACAGACAAGAAAAATATGAAACAACTGTCCTTGAAATCTATTTTCTATCCAAAAAAATCGGAGATTAAAGAACCACAAAGTGAGATGTTGATAGATTTAGAAGGTTCAGATGTTATAGATGTAATTCATAAAGAAGTGAGTAAAATGGTGGAGGACATTAGAGAAACTAGAGAACCAAATAGTAGGATTGAACAAAAAATTAAAGATCTTAGATCAAGGTTGATTCAAACAGAAGTATGGAGGAATGAGCTAAATGGAAATATAGATTCTAAACAAGAGGAATTAATCAATGAAGAATCAGCAGAGAACATAGAGGTTGAAAGAAAAGATTGGAGTGGTAACCTAGATAATGAAGATTATGAAGGAGATGGAACTCAATTTCATTCCAATGGACTCTTTTTCCTTCAATAATCTATCTAATGAAGTACTTAAGGCCTTACGTGATCCGCTTCAGGGTAATATTCTGTTACATGAACAGCTAATTTCAATCAAACAGGATTTACAATTTTTAAAAGAGGTATGTCTAGAAAATAGAAATTTTATATTATGAGGTAGAGACCCAGACTATAATTGGGGAGAGAGTGGTTGATGATGCTTGGGAAAAAGCAAAGGAGTCAAATAAAGACCACATTAGAGAAAGGGAAGAAAGATCCTACAAACAACACGGAAGCTATAACTCCTGAGATTAAGGAAAAGAAAAATACGAGAAGTGCCATAATTATAGAAAACTATTCAGAACAAACCCAATTTGAGGAGGATTCTGAATTTATTATGTTACCACAGGAAGAATGGAGGGAGGGAATTATTGTGAAAGAGATGAGAAAAGGCAACGAAACCATATGACAAAAAGGACTAGAGCAAGAAAAAAATGAAAGAGAAAGGGGAGTTAAAACTATAGGAACTATTTTTGAACAGAAAGAAGACAAGTTAAGTATGATAACAGAAACAAGTAAACAAGGGAAGGGCAGTGGGGGATCCACTGGTGAGGGATCCAGTAACTCTATTGCTAAAAAATTACAAGATAAGAAAAACAAAGTAAAGAACAAAAAAGAAAAGAAAAAGAGAGATCTAGATTATGATAAGACTCATAGACATAAAAAGGGGGAACAATAAGATTGAAGTAAAGGAAAAGTTAGAGAACGGTATAAAGGGGGCAGGAGATAGAAGAAATAATAGATTCAGAAAAGGAAGGACTTATACATTTGAAAGAAAATCAAAAAGAGTTGGAAGATAAAACAAATAGAGAGAGGCAAAACATGATTTTGGATAAAATATTGAAAAGAACATTAGAAACTGATTATGTGCTACCTATTCATAAGGTTGGCATTTTACCAAATGAGACAAAAGATCAATTAGAGAGACATATGAAATCTTGTATACAAATGATTTTGCATGAAAATGATTACTAACTCCCAATGTTGGACTACATGAGCGTTATTCGACCTCTAGAAGACAAAGAAATGATTTTATTAGTCTCAGATCAGTACTTTGCGTTGAAGATGGTCGAAAATCAAAGGCATAGATTTTTGAATGTAGGGTTTCTAGTCGAAAGTATTGTTAACATAAAGGTATTATTTCCAGATTATTGTGAAAGAAAGAATAAAGATAAAGAAGAACAGAATTGGTTAATATCCATTTTTGGTATAAACAACTTTCTTAATGAAAATAAAAGGAATGTGAGAAGCAAGGTGATCGAATTGCTTCAGACCATATTAAAGAGGGGTGATTTGAATAATAAAATTAAAAAAGCAGTAAGATGGGAAGATAATGGACAATTAACACTCTGGGTAAATAACAGACAGGATTATCACTTAATTTTATCTAAAAAAGAAATTTTGGATAATTTAGAGATTAATACAAAGGGAGAAACCATTATGGATGAAGCTAAACCACTAAACTTTGATTCAGAGAATTGGTTAAACCTCATACAGGTGACAAATCCTTTTCAGGTACTACAAGATTTAAATCACGATTGAAGGTTAAATGATAATATAGTTATAGTTGAGGAAAAAATAACGAGAGTAAAGGCAAATAAAGATAAGCTTGAGACAATGATTTCCTGGAATGTGTCAGAAATTAGGGATAAGATAGATGATCCTTCTTTTATGAGATATGTAAGGGACTTTGATATTATATGCCTCCAGGAGACATGGAGCACAGATGAGATACAGCTTGATGGATATAAACTTTTTAGGAAACAGACTATCAAGCAAAAAAATATGGGAGGTTAATGGGGGATTGGTAATTTGGCTAAAGATCACAAAAAAAAATTAGAACTGAAGAAATTGTTATAGACTCAGATTGTATTTTGGGGGTAACAATTGAAAATAATGAAGACATATGGTTACTGTTAAATGTATATTTGTCACCAACAAATACAAAGTATAATAATATTAATACATTGCCCTTGCTAATTAAAACAATAGATAGTTGGGAGAAGAAAAAGCCTTACAGTGGAATAGTAGTAGTGGGAGATCTGAATGCTAGGGTAGGTTCTAATATTAATATGGCAAAAGACATGAGAGAATTATGTATAGCAGTTAATAAAAAGGATATAAATATGATTAGATCAATGAAGGATAAGAAGGTATCTGCTAGGGGGAAGGATATATGTAGAAAGTTGCAACAAAGAAACTTTACACTAATTAATGGTAGGACTAAAGGAGACATAGAAGGAGAATATACGTATACGGGAAACAGAGGGTCATCAACAATAAACTTATGTTGGGTAAATATGAATGCCCTGATGAGAATTAAAGATCTACAAGTCAGAGAAAGGGCAGAGGGAGAACATAACCCACTAGAGATTAAGTTGGATTTACTAAATAAGATAGACTTACCTAAAGTGAGAAAAGAGTTATTGAGGACAAGAATAGGAATACAATGGGATCTGATTGATAATTTAAATTCTAATAATCTTATAATGGAAAGCGGTATATGAGAAAAGTTGATAGAGATATCTGAAAATATTGAAGGGAAGGATATTAGGGAATTTGAGAAAGCTATGAAACATCTAGTACAAATAATAAAGAAAGTAATAAGTGTGAAAAAAAGAGAAGGACGTCAGTGGTATGATAAAGATTGTAAAGAGACAAAAAGGGGAGTTAGCAAATTGGCAAGATTATTTAGGAAAACAAATTATCAAAAATATAAGATACAACTGGTCAAAGCTCGAAAAGAGTATAAACTATTGTTGTCAAGTAAGAGAGAGCAACATAGAATGAGGTTATGGAAAGAACTAGAAGATGTAATTGGGCAAAAAGACCAGAAAAAATGCTGGAGGATGGTGGCAAGAGGCTGTAGTTATTTTAGTGAAGTGATAGAATGCCATATTGAATCCCATTCATGGGAAACATACTATAAATCATTATTCCTTGATACTTCCATACAAGAACAAATAAAGAAAGAGGGTAAGTGGAATACTGTTAAACAGAAAATACGGGAACATGAAATCTATAATGCTTTGATGGAAGCAAAAAAGCATAAAGCACCTGGGCCAGATGGCATACCAGTGGATATTATATTAAGTGATATATACTTATGGATCCCAGTATTAAAAAAAGCTGTTTGACCATATAATTAAGACAGGTGAAATAATTAATACATGGAAAGAAAATATAGTATTACCTATTTTTAAGAAGGGGGACAGAAATAACCCAAAAGACAATAGACCAATAAGTCTGATTGACAACACTCAAAAGATCTTTACAAAGATAATACAAAAAAGGATTATGGCATGGGTAAAGGAGTTTAAAATAATAGATGAGGCTCAGGCAGGATTTACGGCAGGTCATTCAACAGTCGACCAATGGTTTGTTCTATCCCATATAATCAATAAATACATTAATATAAAAAGAAAAAAGTTATATTGTCTCTTTATCGATTTAAGAGCAGCCTTTGATAAAATTAAAAGAGATAAACTTTGGAGGATATTGGGAGAATGTGGGATGGAACAGGCCTTGATCGGCTTAATAAAAAGACTTTGCACAGACAGTTGGACTTGTATAAGATATAATAATGAGGGTGATAAGACAAAAATATAGTACAAATATGGGATTAAAACAAGGATTTGTGCTTTCACCTATATTGTTTAATTTGTATTTTAAAAAAATACTTATGAATTTGTATGGTAAGGAACTACATATGCCAAAAAATAGGGGAAAGATGTTGCCCATATTTGGCATTTGCGGATGACGTAGTCTTATTGTCTACAAGCTATTTGGGAATAAAAAGAAGTATAGAAAAATTTGGGAATAATTGTAAAGCAATGGCTTTGAAGATTAATTATACAAAAACAAAGTACATGGTCTGCAATCGAACCCTACTAAGGAAATGGAAAGACTTGAACTTAAGACATGATTCTAACATCATAGATAGGGTTCTTAGTTTTTGTTATTTGGGGGTAACCATTACATGGAATTTAAAATGGAAATTGCATAGAAGATATATAATGGAGAAAATGAAGAGATTTGTACGATGGTAGAAAAATTTGCTTACCAATATGCAGGTCGGTCTGTTAAAGGATTTCTTAAGGTCCTCAATGCAAAACTAAGAAGCCAAATCTTATATGGGGCTGAAATTTGGGGTGGGGACGAGAATTAAATACAATCTACAGGAGAATAGTGGGACTTCCAAAGGGGACATCTAGTGCCCTGGTGAGATTAGAGTTGGGCCAATTGTCTGTCAGGTGTAAAATTGCACAGAGAATGGAATGTTATTGGATTAAGGTCTATGGAATGAACTAAGAGAGACTCCCTAGAATATGCCTAGAAGAATCCTTAGTATATAGTAATAAAGAGTTTGTTTGCCCAGGTTTATATGCTCTAGAAAAAAATTATAAAACCTTATGGCCTTCTGGACTGTTTGGCTAATAGCCTGACAACATCTAGAAAAGATATAGAAATACTGTATATATAAAAAGAAGAATTAAGGATATGTGCATACATTATGAGATGGAAATTGGTAGACAAGCGAAAATCAGCAAGTGGTTGGCAAAAAATAAAAAAGAAATTTTGCATTAGAATCTTATTTAACAATTATTAAAGACCCCCCAAAAAAGGAAATCTTTAACAAAATTTCGATTTGAATATTTTGACTCTCAAAAATTGAGAGGCATATTTGCCAAGCACAAAGAAGGCTTTTGTGAATGTAAATTAGGGGAGGACAATTTGTTACACATTCTGATACTATGCCCATTATATGCATATGAGAGACAGTTCTTTTAGCGAAATATATTGAGGAATGTGAATATGTCTCCAAATCTCCAATCGAATAGTCTTTTTAAAAGTACTAATATTCGGCAATTGGAGAATTTAATAACATTTTTAGGTCTTATTGAAAGAAAAGAAAACATTTAACAAAAATTATGGGGAAGACCTAATGATACAACATATGTATAAAGACAATGACTTGGTGACTTGTAGAGATGGATAAATCAGATGAAGATAGGAAAGAATTATAAAAAACACTAATCTCAATATAGAGAAAGATTGTATAACATAATTAACTAATAATTGTGAAAAATGTTGAGAGTATTTTCACAAAATACTTTTATTTTTGTATAGGTTAATTATTATACACAGTGGCCTGGATATTCAGACTGTGCCAGGCTGTGGCGCAAGCCTGGGTGCAGCGCAACTTGGCTGCACAGGGGCATTGACAGAGTGATATTCAACAGAGCTGTGCCAATGGCCATACAGCCCTACCGTATGGTGTCAGTCGGGGGGGTGGCAAGTGGTTGGGGAGCTGCCACCCGCCGCTGACCGGGGGAGCGGGGCGGTGGGGCTCAGTGGGCGGGTGAGGGGGTACCGCTAGACCACCAGGGATGGTTTGGTGTGGCATTCTTTTGTATTGACACCCACGATCAGGCTGCAAGCAGTCCACTGGACCACCAGGGATATAGGACGATTATTTTATTCCATATATGCCTGCGATTGGGCTGCAAGCGGTCCACTGGACCACCTGGGATATAGGACGAATTTAATTTTCAACCTATGCCCGCGATCGGGCTGCAAGTGGTCCACTGGACCACCAGGGATATTGGACGATTATAATTTCAACATATGCCTGCGATCGGGCTGCGAGTGGTCCACCGGACCACCAGGAATATTGGACGTTTATGTTCTTGTACATATGCCCGCAATCGGGCATGGGGTGGCGCCGCCATGAAGGTGCAGCTGGAGCTCAGGTGGCCACCCACAGGTGGCAGCTGCCATGTTGCGCCCTGCAATACGGCAGCTCACCTGTGGGTGGTCAGCTGTTGTTCCTTTTTTTGGGGTCTCACCTGTGTGCAGCACAGGTAAGGGTTGTGCATGCATGGGCTCAGCACATCCCGGGCTGAATATCAGGATGTGCGGAGTATGCATGGGCATGCCCCCCTACCTGCGCTGCATACATTACAGATGCGCTCCGGTGCATTGGGATTTGAGCCAGGCTCAATCCCCATTTGAATATTGTGGTGGGGCACATCAGTGGGTTGCGCATGGTGCAACTGTGTTGCGCCATGTGCAACCCTTCTGAATATCCGGGCCAGTATGTATAGGCATAGTGTATGTACGTGTTATAAATGTTTTAATTATATTGACAATTTTGTTTGTTGCAACAATTAAGTTTTACTACTACTACTAATTTGTGGAATCTTTTCTTGACAAGGAGTGATTTGTGTAGCAGCCTTCTCATCTGCATATTGTCTTTTGCTCTTGATCTTTTAATGGTTTCCAAAGTTGATTATAAACTGGTGGATTGAAAGAAATATAATCTCTTTTTCAATGGGGTGAGAATACACTTCTCCTCAACTACTTTTCTTTTTTGTGGTGTGGCTCGAGATAGGATTGTGGACACCACTTCGACAAATTTCTGTGGACATTTTGTGTCACTTTGAGTGATCTTGAGATGGCTTTTCTCTTTGCAGCAGGGGTGATGGGATGGCGTTTGAGGGGTTTGCCAAGCCAGTGCAGTGGCACCTGATGGCATGGCCAGAGTTGTGCCAGATCATATTTCAGATGAATCTGTGCCTTCTGTGGGACTTTCAACCATTGAATGTTGTAGACAGCCCTGTTTCTTCTGCACACATAACATGTGCCTTTTTTCATTGATCCATCTTATTTTTTATGATAACAACTTTTCTGCTATTCCTTTTTCTTTCATCATTACACTAATCGCAAATTTTGTCTACCGCAGTATGTTTTTCAAGTCGGCACAGTTATTTATGCTTCTCTTTTTCTTTCCTGATGCTGCCCCATCCATTGCTTTCTCTCTGTATTGCATTGTTTTCTCTTCTGCCGTATTCATTTTATATAACCTGACTTCTCATTTTCAGATTTTTGATGCATTTTATATTTCTCAGGATGTGCTTTTATCATTGCCCTGTAGTCACACATTATCTCCTTATGGGATTTAGCAGTTTGTAAGTAGCAATATGAGGTGCTACAAGCACAGAACCTAAGCCTGTTTCCTCACCACAACCATATCGAGAGACCACTTCATCCTGCCAAGGACAGTGCTTAGGCAGGTTAATACTTAGGGATTCCATCTAATTAAAAACAATCCACAAAAAAATCATATTGGATGCAGTCTTCTTTGCTTGACAAATTGCCTAGGTGAACTCCACAATTTGTGGAACCTGAGTGAAACTGGCAAGTTATGATCAAGTCTGTATCAGCCAACATAAGAGACACAGATGGACACAAGCCACTGAACCCAAACATCCATGATATTGTACACAAGAAGGTTCCAAGCCAGCAAGGATGTAACACAAGGAGCACATTACAGAAAGAGTTAATCTGTATCCTCCACATGAATTGAAGTTAGCATACACAGAGATCCAGGCCCACACTAGGGGGAAGACTGATCAAAAGAATGAATGAAAAATGGGCAAATTGTGATCAGGTTTGTGTATCAGAACCAAGATAAGAAACACAGATGAACACAGGTCACAGGATCCAAAAGTCTGTAATTGACCTTATGTAAGCCTGTACGTTTTTAACTCAAGAAACATAATACAGGATGAGTTATTCTGTACAGTACATGTGAAATGAAGTTAACATACATGGAGATCCAGGCCCACACTGGGCAACAAAGTAATGTAATTGAGAGGCTTAATTGAAAATGGATAAGTCATGGCCAGGTTTGTGTATCAGAAACAGAATAAGAATGCTGGCCCATCAGCACAGCAGTTGGATTTCCGCTTGGACGCTGGCAACCTGGGTTCAGAAACGAACTCAGGATGCTGGAGAGTCAGCCAGGGGGACATGGCTTGAGCATCTGATGATTGCTCACCTCCCGGGGGGAGGGTGGCGATGCAACCTGTCACTTGCTGACTCCTGGCAGAGGCCAGAGGAACAGTAACGCATCGGGTTCCACTGACTGGAGGGGGCATGGCAAATAATAATAATATTTTTATTTTTAAGGCGCTTTTCAAAAAGCCGAGGTGCCGTACAGGATAAAATCAAACAGTTCAAATAAATAAACAAACATCGGCGTATGCTTTGACATTAGTAGCACACCATGCCCCTGGGGAGAAAATGGGAAAATTGCTCTCTGGTTGGCTGGATGATGGTTGCTGGCCCCAGCTGCCACAGAAGCCCTGGGACAGCCCAAGACCACCTCAGCAGCACCTGGGCCAAGACTGAGTGCGTTGGACAGCCCCCACTGGTGCTTTCTTCCTCAGAGGAGGAGGAGGGGGGACCCATCCAGTGAAGAGTTATGCCAGGTTACCTGGGGGGCTGCGAAGCGGGCTGGTGGTGGCTGGTGTTGGAGCAGGGTCCCTAGGTGGCCTGAATGAGTGGCAGGCTGGGGAGCTGGGAAGGAGCAAAAAAAAAAAAAAAAAAGAAACGGGACAAGAAACGCAGACAAACACAAATCACAGGACCCAAAAGTCTATAATTGACCATATAAGAATTATCTAAGACTATAAGAATTTCATGTAATGAATACAACACAATACAGGATGAGTAATCATGTGTAATACATGATAACTCATCCTGTATTGTATTGTTAGAGTTATCACGTATAATACATGTGAACTGAAGTTGGCATACATAGAGATCCAAGCCCACAATAGGCAATGGAGTACTGTAATAGAGACGATTAATGGAAAACAGATAAGTCATGAGCAAGTCTGTGCATCAGACCCAAGACAAGAAATACAGATGAACACAAGTCACAGGACCCATAAAGGTCATGATTCAACATACAAGAAGCATTCAATTTAAAAGGACACTGTCAACCCCCTCCCCCGAGGCCTCAAACTGTCCCTAGTTTAAAAACACATTTTATGATTGTTTGCATTATGTAGAATACACTGATGTAGCTGGTAGCTTGATTCTGATTTCTGTTTTTCTTTTTAAAACTGAAAAACAGGCTACTCACCATACTGGTGTTACCACACCAAAATGTGTTTGTTTACGTTCCTTAATCAACTCCAACTGCATCTTTTCTGGACATGGGAATGCCTCTAACAGAGTCTAGTCCCACAATATGCAGTGGGGGTAGAGAAGACAAGTGTATCATGAGTGGCTGCTCTGTTTTGGGGTGTTCCTAATGTTCTGAAAGTATGCAATAAAAATAGATCAAGGATTTGAAACAAAACAATGTTGGGTATAATTATACCATTAACGTGCATTTGAGTTCTACTAAGAAAGGAGACAGATTTAACAACCAGCAACACCAATGAATTTTAGAGAAGGTAAGCAATCATAAAATGTGGGTTTTCAGTGAGAAATAGTATGATGCAAAAGGGGTTGACATAGCATCCCTTTAAGTAAGAGCAAGTAAGAATGTAACACAAGAAAATAATACACAGCAGTAATAAACAATAGGTGAGTATGTAATCGAGGAAATAAATGTGGACAATGAACAAGACATTTTCAAGCCTCTGTAGCAGAATAAAATCATCAAATTTCCAGAAAAAATAGCATAAAATATGAAAGCAATACAAATGAAACTATGATGGTGCCATTGTAATGAAAAAATCACAATCCCCACCCAAACCAGCATTAAAACATGGAAAACAACAATATTCATACCCACAAAGGCATGCTTCAGATTGATCTTTTTAAACATCTTCTGCTGGGGGGGGGGGGTGATTGCACAAAAAAGATAAACTTGTTCTCAATCTTGTTCATTACACAGGCACCCCTGTGATAGGGTCTTTGTAATGAACAATCACAGTTTCCACAAAACCAACATTAAACATGGAATAAAATAACATTCAGATCTGCTAAGGCATATTTTAGATAGGTCTTTTTAACTGTCTGCTTCCGGGGTGGGGGATAGTGACTGCACAAAAGGCAAACAAATGTTAGACTTCTGCTCCATCTTGTTCGTTAAAGAGACACTCCTGTGATGGTGCCTCATAATGAACAATCACAATCCCCACCAAACCAGTATTAAAACATGGAAAACAATAACATTCAAACCTGTAAAGGCATGAATTTGATTGACCTTTTTAAATGTCTGCTGCCTGGGGGGGGGGGTGACTGCACAAAAGGGATAAATTTACCCTCCATCTTATTCATTACAAAGACACCCCTGTGATGGTGTCTTGTAATGAACAATCATAGGCCCTACCAAACCAGCATTAACACATGGAAGGCAATAACATTAAAACCCGCAAAGGCATGAGTTTGATTGGTCTTTTATACATCTGCTGCCTCGGGGGACTGACTGCACAAAAGGGATAAACTTGTCTTCCATCTTGTTCATTACAAAGACACCCTTGTGACAGTGTCTTTGTAATGAACAATCACAGTCCCACCAAACCATCATTAAGACATGGAAAACAATCACATTCAAACCTGCAAAGGCATGCTTTAGGTTGGATTTTTCTTTGTAACTGGGTAAGGCCCACTTGGTACAGGTGCCTGTTTCCAGGGGCAACCCAGGAATACTGGGGAAGTTAAGTGACTTGCCCAGAGTCACACAGTATGCAAGTGGAGCATGTGGGAATCAAACCCAGGTCTGCTGAATGTACCAAGCTCATTCAAAGTTCATTACCATAACCTCTAGGTCATTAGCTCTCACACTTTGTGATAGAGAGCCTCCCTCAAGCAATGAAAAAGAGTTTGAGCCTCCCTCAGATTTGGAAAAAAATCTTGGGTCTCCCCAATCCCCATAGTGATGGCCTCTCAAATTACTGACTACCTTACCAACTACAACATTCTCTGCCCTGAACAGCACGGTTTCCATGCTGGCCATAGTACCAGTACTGCCCTCCTAGAGTTCTCAAATTTTCTCCACACCTCCCTAGACTCTGGCTCTCTGGCTGGTGCTGTGTTTGTAGACCTATCAAAAGCATTCAACACCGTCTCCCATCCCCTCCTTCTGGATGCCCTCAATCACTCTGGTTTTGCCACTGGGCCTGTCTCCTGGTGCGCCAGCTATCTGTCAGCCCGCTCACAACATGTTAAAATTAGCGGGACTCACTCCGACATCTGTCCCATCCACTCCGATGTTCCCCAGGGCTCCATTCTTGGACCCTTACTCTTCTCACTATACCTTAACACCCTACCAGGTTCCTGTACTGGAAATATCTTACTGTATGCAGATGATGCCATCATCTTTGCCACTGATCATAACCCTATCGCCCTCCAGGACTCCTTGCAAAGATCCTATAATGAAGCCGAGGGTTGGTTCAAGGAACATAGACTGGTGATAAATCTCAAAAAAACAAAAACCATAATCTTTGCCCACCCACAAAACAAGTCCAACAACTTCAAACTTCACAGACTCTCTAGCTCCAAGTTCCCACTCGAGCAAGTCTACTCCTATAAGTACCTTGGGATCTATTTTGACCCCACTCTCTCCTTCCATGATCACATCTCAGCCCTTGCCACAGCTGCAAATATCCGGCTAGGCATCTTACACCGGTATAAAAACTGTCTCCCCCCTGAGGCCCTCCGACTCTCGGTCACATCATCCATTCTATCCCTAGTGGATTATGGGCTGCCAGTGTACGGTGCTGCTGATCAGACCGCTCTCAACAAAATTCGCATTACACTAAACAAGGCCTGTAGGCTAATTTCAGGGTCCCTAGGCTAATGCACACTTGTCAGCTATGCAAAAAGCCATGCTGCTTGACCTAGATGAGGCCTTAGATATCAGACCTATATCATAACAAAAACCTCTCCTTGGGCTATCCCCACCGGGTCTGACAGCCTCCATCTACCATGCAAAATCACAAGTACATACTCGAACCTCTGGCAAAACCACCCTATCTATTCCCAGGGCCAGGACCTCACACAGTCAAAGAGCCTACTGCTACAGAGCCCCATCCTGGTTCAACACGCTGCCCCCTTCTATCTCAGATGCCCCATCGATATCCTGTTTCAAAACCTCCCTATGAAATCACCTATTTAATACTCGAAGCTGTAATTGTTACTAGTTTAGCCTTGCTCAAATGCTATGACAAAGCCACCTGTTTGGCTACTTATGACAATTGAAGATAGACTGCCTTTAACAATTTATTGTATGCCTCATCCTGTTTGAACCAACTTGTTGTATTTCTCATTGTTGTAACATAATGTTGTATTGTGTCTGTCCTTTTTGTGACAAGGTACCTTTGTAAACGAGCCTTTGGCTCAAAGGTTTCAAACTGCTGTTCAAATAAATAAATAAATCCTACTTTTTACAGTACACCAAGAATAAAGTGAAACTAATAAATCTGACTGAGTATATTCTCTTTGTATTCAACTTATTGCTTTCAACCCCTGACCTGGCACCCCAGGTTATACTTGCCACTCCTTTTTGTTTTGACTCTTGGGCCTTGTTACTCTGTTTCCTCTCTATCTGGAACAACCAGACCTAGCCACTTCATCTCTCGCTCTCTTACCCTGTTAAGCAACTTCCTGTACCCTTACCTCAGGTCACACCTGAAAAAATGCATCAGATCTTTGTGCCTTTCCCAGTCACTAATTTACATATAAATAAATACCTACTCTAGAAATAAGCCTTGACAATTTACTAATTTGCATATAAATACTTATCGTAGAAACAGGCCTTGACTTAGCATGCCTTCCCCAGGCATTAATTTACATATAAATACACACCCTATAAACAAGCTTTGGCTCAATGGGGACTTCCTGGTCAAATATTTGTGCATAAGTAAAGAAATTCACCTGCAATTATCCATATTTAATTTGTTTTATCCTTTCACACAAAACAGCCAAAACTTAAAACTTAAATACTGTACATTCTCAGACTTGACTGGGCCTCCCCTAGAACAATATGGGGCCTCCCTTGGGAGGTTAACCTCACCATTTGAGAACCACTATGCTAGGTTATACTACCAGCCCCAATTTTGACTGTCTGCTGCTGGTGTTGGGGTGTGTGTGTGTTTGGGGGGGGGGGGAATGACTGCGCAAAAGGCAAAAATGTTTTAGACTTGTCCTCCATCTTGTTCATTATAAAGACACCCCTGTGATGGTGTCTTATAATGAACATCACAATCCCCACCAAACCAGTATTAAAACATGGAAAGCAATAATAGATATAATACACCACAAAGCAAGACACTGTTCACACATAAGACACCAGGCTATTGCAGCAGCAACCTTGTTCTCTAGCAGACACACACACACACACACACACACACACACGCTTGCTTGCAATTTCTTGCCCACCCTCCATAGATTAATTCTTTGTGTTATGAAAGCAGTTAATGGTGCTCTAATAATAGTGGGCAATAAGGGTAATAAACACAGCACACAGGAAGGCTGAAGGTCAGACACCAAGCTGCATTCTTTGTTCAATTGTCTTGCGTAAGCACACATGCGTAAACACACACATATACACACACGCTTACCTGCAATTTCACTCCCACCCTCCCTGGTCAGATGATTTTTTTTTTGGTGACTAAAAGCATTTAGTGGCTGTCTAAAAAAAACATCAGGTAATAAACACAGAACACATCAGGAATGAAGGCCAGACTCCAGGCAGCCTTCCTTGTTCACCATGGCTGTCCCACCCCCACACAAATGCTTACTATTTCACTCCCTCCCAGGTCAGATTCATTTTTTGGGGAAGAAAAGCATTTAATAGTGCTTTAAAAATAACGACATGTAACAAATAGTACACACATTCACACACCACACACACATACGCACACACAAATGCTTGCTTGTGATATCCCTCCTTCCCTCTCTCAATGGTCAGTATTGGTTAATTTGTTTAACTGGCTTAAAATAAAAAGTAAGGTAACAAAGTATACAGTTGGACTCTGAGCCATTGTTGAAATTCCAGGCCTTCTTTGTTCAAGCAGATGCTAGCACTCCAGCAGAGACAAACTTAGTTTGGATTTTTCACAGTTTACTTCCCCTATCTTCCCTCTCTAATGCTTAAAATTACAGTATGTTGCATATTTGTTACAATTATTATTTAGAACTTTAGTAAGCTGCATCACAAAAACAAGATGACGGAGATCTTCTTTTGTTTAGACCCCAGAATGCACCTGTGCAATAAGGTCTTTTTAGTCCCCTCAGATGCTCCCCCCACCACCACACAAAACGTCTGATGTCTTTCCTTGCGTAGCCCCAGCACGCAGATGTTCAACCAGGCCTTCTTAGTCACCTCAGATGCCCCTCCCTTTTACCGCCAAGCAAGATGACTGATGTCTTTCTTTGTGTCGACCTCAGCACACAAATGTGCAACCAGGCCTTCTTAGTCCCCTTAGATGACCTGCCCCGTCACACAAGATAGCGGACATCTTTCTTTTTCTAGGCCTAGCACACAGATGTGCAACCAGGCCTTCTTAGTCCCCTCAGATGCCCTTCCCCCACCACCACACAAAGTGGCTGACATCTTTATTTGTGTAGTCTCCAGCACACAAATGTGCAACCAGGCCTTCTTAGCCCCTCAGGTGGCCTTCCACCTACCACCACACAAGATGACTGATATTTTTCTTTCTGTAGCCCCAGCACACAAATGTGTAACCTGATCTTCTTGGTTCCCTCAGACACCCTTGCTCCATCACTACACAAGATGGCCGAAAACTTTTTTGGGACAGTCCCCAGCAGACAAATTTTCCATCAGGCCTTCTTAGTCCCCTCAAGCACCCTCCCCTCACCACCACTCAAGATGGCTAACATCTTTCTTTCTGTAGCCCCCAGCACACAGATCTGCAAACCAGGCCTTCTTAGCCCCTTCAGACACTCCTCCAGCCACCTCCACCACACAGGATGGCAGATGTGTTTCTCTGGTTAGACCATAGCACAAACCTGTGCAAAAGGGCCTTTTAGTCCCCTTCAGAATGGCCCCCATCATGACACAAAGAAATTCCCCTACCCCCCACCACCACCACACAAACACCCACCACACCCCACAAAAAGAAAATAACTTGCATTTCTTCACAAGCAAGATGGCAGACATCTGTCTTTGTTTGGACCCCAGCACACACCAGGCCTTCTTTCTCAGTAACCTGTGATGTGGGCAACTCAAACTGAGCTACTTAATTTGAGTGACTCAATTTGACCGCCTGTTAAAAGAGCGACTATTAAAATATAATGAGGCGTGGTGAGAGCGACTGTGAGGGGACTAAAAGAGCAAAAGGAAAAGGTGAGCGAACGTGTCATGGAGGTATTGCACATGTGAATATGGAGGGTTGTTTGGCCGAGCAGTTCCGAGCTGGCCATTTGGTCTAGGGGTTGGAGTAATCACCACTGGTGTGAGAGGACCTGGGTGTGGAGCTAAGTGACAGGAACTCTGTTCTTTTTTCTGATGTTTGGAGGTTTATGTTTTTTTTTGTGTGGTTTTTGGGTTCTCTGATCACCTGAATGTGTGTTGTACGCTCCTTGGCCTCCTGAATGTGACCCCCTCCATAGCTTCCCCCTGAATATGCTCCTTTACCCAGTGTCAGCCCCCGAGTTGATAATATAAATAATGGGGGGTTGAAGGGGAAATGCCCCCACAGGGGGTTGCAGGGGAATCATAATCTCTTTGTTTGTCCCTCCCCACTACACTCCAAACCAACAAACTCCCCTATGGTCCAGGTTAAATCACCCAATAATGCTTTTTTTTTTTAAACAAGGTGCTGCAGAAACTTGAAGGAACTCACATCTACTTACTGAGATATTTCTGAAATATTGCTGCACACTGCCTAAGCTTACCTTGCGATTGGTGGTTTGGATCTCCACTCCTAGCCCCCACCACACTCCAAACAAGCTCCGCTGCAAAGCTGCAGATCTTTAAAAATTAAAGCATTGATGGTGTTTTCAATAGGTATGAGTGAACAGCTGATGAATGCACAGAGATCCACTGAGCTGATGAGATGGCACTGGATCCCATTCACACAGGAGCAAAGACTAGAGATAACAGCCATTCAGGTTTGAGGAGGGCAGTGAAAGAATGGTCGCAGGACAGGTGTGAAGCTTTTAAGACATTAAGAGGATGCCAATCATGTAAATGACCCACACTTCTGGTTTGCAGCTGTTTGGATTGCATTCTGGACTCACAGCTCCATGTGTCACAAGGGGATACCGTAAAGAGGGGTTTATACAAAAAAAACAAAATAACTTGGACAAATAAAAAAAATAATAAAAAACAAGCTGTGTTGGGGTGTGACTCTAGGTTTCAGCAAAAATCAATGATTTGCAAAATTAGGACTAGCACACTGCAGGAATAAATGTGAGTGAGACACCATGTGAAGGGAATGTTACCAGGGCAGATAAATTAATAAAAATAAAAAATGTGTTTCTGTCAGCAGTTATACTTTTATGGAACAAATGGGCTATGTTTGAGTTCACAAGTACAATTTTTTAAGCATTGTTTGAAACAACAATTAGGCATGTTGTGAGTGGGCAAGGGGTCATTATGTCGCTAGACATTATACCGCATGCAAAAATCTTGCTGCCAATACAGCGCGTTTTCTTACATGCGGCAAAAGTCTGTTTTTTGCAGGGGGCTCTACTCATAGCACCCACTCACAGAAGGCTGTGCCCCTGAATGCCCAATAAAGATTCTCAACTCCTGGGGGGGGGGGATTGACAGTAAAATTGTGCTAAAGTGTGAAAAATAAAAAAATTCCCTTGCGTCTGGGACCGGGAATCAAACCCGGTCCCAAACGCGTTGCTTGGGTTCCCTACTGCCAGTGGCTTAGTCCATTGAGCAATGGCAGCTGCTCAGTGGAACCCCATCCCAGCAGAGATCTTATTCTCTGCCTGGGATAGTGTGACTGGTGCAATAACGCGTACAGCAGTATTCGCGGTATTGCACCATTCATTATCTCGTACAACGCTATTCTGGGTTAGCTGTAACATCGTACACTATTCAGCATGTGACATTATGACCCAGTAGGTTGTGGGTGATGGGAAACAGTAACAAAATGGGAGTGTTCTAAAGGGGTCATATTGCACTTCAGGTGGGGCTCCAGTTAAATAAAGAGACAACACCAGCTTATATTATTCACAGTATATCTTTATTAAGTACAGAAATAAGGAGAGTTGAAATTGGAACATTTTAAGGTTTTTACAACATTTTATACATCATTCTTTACAGGTAATGGAAGTGAAACCCTCTTGAGTACTGTGTACAGACTGCTACACACACACACACACACACACACACTGTGTATATATATATATATATATATCTTTGCAAAAATGTCATTAATGCATCAGTTAGGGTTGTTTCCACACTGATAAAAGTGTGGAAATTCCCTGTTAGGGTTACCACCCCACCATCCCACCCCCATGCCCTCTCCTCAAAACCCTAACTCCACATTCCCTCCAACCCCCCTCCACACACACATGCAAGCAAGGCAAGACAAGAAAACAAGGACAAGCAGGATCGGGTAACAGAAGTGACAGACACGTCTGTAAATGTTCCAGAAGACACAGGCATCGTCACAGTCCACCAAGTGTATGAGTTCTGCAGCCGTCATAGTGGCTTGGGGGTACACAGACATTTGAATGTTATCCACACATAGTGTATTAGAAATGACAGTTTATGTGTGCCTAGCAACAGTCATTGGATGTTTGCAGTTTGTTTTGTGATACAGTGAGCAAATCCTAATAACAATAACAAACAGTGGTAGTAATAAAAGTAATGTCTTATAGCATCATTTATAAGAAAGATGTAAAAGCAGCAGTTGTAACATGCAAAGGTAACCATAAGATACTGTTAATCAGTGTTTCCAGATAACGCAGCACCATAACAACATATGTTGGTGGTAGTCTGCCACCGGTGCAGTATCTCCAAAGTACTGTGTATGTGTCAGGTCTATCTGTGCTGCTATCACATGCCTGTGTGGTAGCAATGATACTTGCAGTGACCCAATTGTTGAAATATGACACATATAAATCAATATTTTGAAAATGTGTACGACTAAGTGTAATTGTATTAGGAAGATATGCCAGCAGTAATGTGTCATCACACTGTGCTACCAGTATAGAGTCGCTTATACTGTATTTGTTTTTCTATTACATATTGTTATCTGAAAATAGTAGTGTTGTGATTATTGTGCTTATAGATGTGCTGGAGTGGTATAGTGTTGTACAGTGTTGCATGTGTCTTGCATGTGTGAGTGTGTGTGGGGGTGGGGTTGGGGGAATGCAGGGCTAGGGTTTTGAGGAGGGGGCGTGGGGTGGGGTGGTAACCCTAACATGGAAACAACCCTAACTGTGAATTTCCTTTCTTTTTTAAAAAGTGTAATGCAAGTAGTAAATGAAATGTCTTGGGAGCACGGGGCCCAATGGAATGTCTTGGTGGGAGCATGGGGTCCTTTGGGCCCCGCACTCCCTCCAAGCTGCCCAGTTGTGCATAATGATATGTGTCTGTGGGAGTGCAGGCCCTCCGGGCCCTACGTTCCCACTTACACATAAGTATGGAGCCATACAGCAGTCCTATAAGGCAAGCAGCCCTTGTAACAGTAATGAGCCCATATCTCAGGAACTGTCGGCGTAATCATGACAATGAGCAGTGCTTGAGACATAAATCAAACAAATCTGTATCTCACATCATTTCTGAGATACAGGCACTGAAAAGCAATGTGAGTGCTAAGTCTGAGGGCATTATAGTGGCCTACAGCCATGAAAATGAGCAGTTGGAACACTAATTTGCAAATATCTCAGGAACTGTACAAGCTAGAAAAAAAAAAATCAGATTTCATGTTATTTATGGCTTTCCAGCCTACTTCTGCACTTAGTCTGGGGGACTAAGAATTTTTGTGATGAAAAGTCTGTATCTCGAACCGTTTTCAAGATACGAGCCCGAAAGGCATCACGGATGCCGCAATGTTATCCTATGGGGAAATCTCTGAACTCCGGAATGTGTAACTTTGGGCCTCTGTAATGTCTGGGAACAAAACCACCAAAAGGCACATCTGTGGGACCAGGGCCTGCCACTCTACACATTTCAGCCCAAAAGACCAAACTGTTTGGTTGCAGGAGGCTGGCAAAGATGTGCAGTTATTTTGAGCATACTTTTGCAAAATACTTTGGCAAATCACGAACGTTTCACAAAATAAATCATGAAACTTTGGCATTTGTGAAAGCATTTTGTGAAAGTATTTTCCCACAAGACTTTAAAAATGCATTTCTGGGGGGTTTAACCCCCCAAAAAGATATGGCTAGCATCCTCAGGACCCGACTAGGTAAACACAACAATCGGTGTTTACCTAGAGGGTCCCAATTTTAAATGCCAGACATTTTTCTGTGTCACTAACTGTGAAGAAGATGGCCAACTCACAAAAGTAAAAGGGCCATTTGCGACAGTAAAAACGGCCTCTCACGAAAGTTTCGTGATTTTTGCTAACTTTTCCCATTGACTATAATGGGAAATTTGTTTTTTGAATAGCTTATGAACAGTTTAATATTTTTTTGCCAAATCTTTGAAAGGCACATCAGTGACCAAGGCTACATCTTTCCTGAAGTTTTTGGACTGAATGGACAAAGCATGTGGGCGTGAGCAAAGAAAAGTGCAAAAAGTCCTTTTTTTTTGCGTTTTTTGGCATTCTGTAGCTCTGTAACTGTATACCCGACGATAATAAAACTTGCCAGATCCAGAAATCTATAGCACCAGACCATGCATGCAAAATGTCAGGCAAATCCATCATATGGTGGCAAAGTTATTAAGGTGCAAAATGTTAGGTTTTGCATTAAAGTGGCTACTCAACCCTAACTATAGTAACACTACTGTGCCACTAATATATATATATATATATATATATATATATATACACACACACACACACACACACATATATATTCTTTGCAAAAACTCCATTAATGCATCAGTTAGGGTTTTTCCACACCATCAAATTTGTGAAAATTCAACATTAGGGTTAGCACCCACCCCCCACCCCCCACACCCTATTCTTCCATATACCAATAGATATTAGGTGTTATAATGTCAGCCCAACTCTCACCTCCCATTCCATGTGTAAGCAAGCTGACATGCTACAGTATAGAAGAACTGGGTGAGACTTAGGACTGACGACCCCATGGCACACCCAGACATCTGTTGGAAGGTGGAAGATGGGGGGCATGGGGGTGGGGTAGTGGGGTGTTCACCCTAACATTGAATTTCCACACTTTTGTCAGTGTGGAAACAACCCTAACTGATGCATTAATGGAGTTTTTTGCAAAGAATTTCCTTTCTTTCTTTTTGAAAAAGTGTATTATAAACAGTAATTGGTATGTGTTTTGGGCCCCGCACTCCCACCAAGCTGACCATTTCTGCATAATGATATGTATCTTTGGGAGTGCAGGCCTTCCACTCCCACTTACACATAACTACGGAGCCATACAGCAGCTCTAAAGGGCAAAGAAGCCTTGAAAACAAATTTCCCCATATCTTGGGAACTGTAGAAGGTAGAAAAACAATTCAAGTGTCATAATTGTGACAGCGACTACTGCACATGACATACATCAACCGAATCTATATCTTGCATTGTTTATGAGATATGGGCACCAAAAAGCACTGTGAATGCTCACTCTGTGGGTGTAATAGTGGCCTACGGACATGAAAATGAGCAACTGGAACACTAATTCCCAAATATCCCAGTAACCGTACAAGGTAGAAAAAAAATCTAATTTCATGGTATTCATGTCTTTTCAACCTACTTCTATGCTTAGACTCCCTATAGGGGGACTAAGAATTTTTTCGATGAAAAATCCGTATTTTGAACCGTTTTCGAGATATGGCACCGAAAGATGTCACGGGCACCACAGTGTTATCCTATGGGAAAATTTCTCAACTTTGGAACACTGCAACTATAGGCCTGTTCAATGTTTTCATACCAAACCACCAAAAGGCACATCTGTGGGACTAGGGCTTGCTACCCTGAAAATGTCAGGCCAATAGTACAATCCACCTTGCCACAATGACGTGACAAAGAAAACAACACATTTAAAAATGTGTCTGTGCAGTGTTGCCGTGATTATTTTAAATGTTATTGCAACACTCCTATCGCTATAATGAGAATGTGGTCGTGAACACAAAATATAGTGCCGCGGTTATTTTTCTTATGATTGCGATTATTTTCGTGGAAATATAAAATATTGCTGCAAATAAAAAATGGCAAAACAGTGAAAAAAATTTGCAAAATATATTTCCAGACCAGCTGGTGAAAAACTAATGACATGGTCATGTTTCTCAGGGCCCGATTAGGTAAACACAACTGTTGGTGTTTATCAAAGTGGACTATTTTTTGAATCACAAAGTTTTTTCTCTGTCACTAACTGAAGACAAGATAGCGGCAGAACAAAAACAATTTCAGTCAGCTTGACAACAAAAAATTTGATCGCCAAAATGTTCACAGTGCACATATACATTTTCCCATAGACTATAATGGAACATGAAAAAATGGAATAACTTTTGAATGGAGCAATATTTTTTCACCAAATCTTCAAAAGGTACAAACAAATTTTAACCCACTCAAATGCATTCTTCAGTCCATTATGACTTACCAAAGAATTCACAAAAAGGGTGATTTTTCACTCTTTTAGTGCCCCATGGTTCTGTAACCGTATGTCCAACCAGAGCGAAATTTCAGGATCCAAAGACCTAAGGTAGGCGGGTCTGCATTCCAAATTTTAGGTAAATTGGACAAACGGTTCCAAAGTTAAATCTCAGTTTATGCACCTTAATAACTTTGGCAGTTTTTGACACAGTAGCTCCAAACTTGGGATTTGCTTTCATTTTGTTATGTCACAAGATCTGGAAAGTTTTGTGATTGTAGCTTGCATGGTTTTTGAGATATGCCCCGCCATAGGCTAACTTGGGATTTTTTGCCATCATCTACAGCCCACACAGAATGAAATTGTTCTCTGAAATATTTAGGGATGATGGGGTGTGTGCCAAAGGTGTACCTATTAATGGTTTGGTGTGAAAATGTATTACTATTTTTGAATTAAAATTATTTTTGTGATACCCACAAGACAGGCTGTTAGAAGGGTAAATAACCATTTACTGTTAGAACAGTAAATTGCCATTTACTGTTTGAATTTTAGTATTTGAATGGTAAATGGCCATTTACTGTTCCAACTTTACTGTTTGAATGGTAAATAACCATATACTGTTTGAACAGTAAGTAAACATTTGTCAATTCTTAACAAAAAAAGGTTTGGAATTTTGGGTTGAAATTTTCAGGGTACAAAAGACTTGCCCCACAGATGTGCCTTTTGGTGGTTTGGTGGGAAATATTACTGTGCCGCATAGTTATAAGACTTTGACTTTTCCCATTGGATAGCAATGTAATAGGTGTGGTTCCTTTCAGCAGCTATATCTCAAAAATGCTTTAAGATATAGATTTTCTGCAAAACACAGCTTAATACACCTTTAGGTGTACTAAGCAGTTCTGCATGTTTCTAAACTTTCTTTACAACTGTGGTGGACATTTTTATAAATGGGGCTAAGGTGCTGTGATACTGTGCCATTATGGACTAAGCGCTCCACTAGGGAGACGAGGGTTAATTACAATGTCTCTACACTTATGGATAGATAGGAGTGCAAATCCCTCTGGGCCCTGCACTCCCACATGAAAAACAGGGGCAATTACAATAGGTATGCATGGGAGCACAAGACCCAGAGGGACCTGTGCTCCCACAACCAAATATGGGCAAGATTACACTTTCTAAAAAAGTAAAGAAATTAATTGTAAAGAAACTATGTTAATGCATCAGTTAGGGTTGGTATTAAAGTATCAGAAGCTGGGAAATTCCATGTTAGGGTTTCCAGCCCTAACTCCCCACCCCCCACCCCCAAGCAGCAATAGGAGAAGACCACACAAGCAACCACAGACAGCCATCATCAGGTAAGACAAAAAACATACAATGTTTGTCACTGCATGGAAATCCATGACACTGGTGTATGTCTGGAACATCCTCCCAGCGTAGGTGGTGGGGGCAAAAACATTAGTGGGATTCAAGAATGCATGGGCTGATTACCCCCTTATTAGTACATCTATTGTGGCTGGTCTGCAAGCCTGTAATATACAGCCCATGGTGGTCTCCGACCATGCTGCAGTGTCATTAGATCATACTCTGCATGGGCTGGAAGAGCAGGATCCCATGTGGTGGCTTAACTCCACCCTGCTTAGGGATCCAGTTATCTTGACAGCAGTCAAAACCTTCCTTCGGGATTTTCTTCTGGCCAATGAGGGATCTGTCTCCTCTATGGATATGCTGTGGGGTGCTGTGAAATGTGTGGTATGGGGGGAATTTATCAGACTTGCTACAATCTGGAAGAAAGAGAGGGTGAGTAAGATGGATAGCCTGATCTGGCAGATTAGAGTCCTTGAGGGTTCCCTTTCTTCCTCCACGGACACTGATACATGACGCTGGTTGAGTGCTCTAAGGGCCCAATATTTTGGTCTTCTGGCAGAGCAGACCAATCTCACTCTTCAACACATGAGACTGTGTTATCTGGGAGTCCAGGAAAAGAGCCGGGAGGCTTCCCTGCGTCTCCATCAGTCTGAGACAATGACGGCCATGCACTCTCTCCAGTCGGATCCATGGGGGCAGATCCTTACCAGGCTCTTGGAGATTGCTAATGTTTTCTGCCAGTATTATCAGTTCTTACACACTGCTGACTCCTCCTCATCTGACCTCCCTGTCCGAATTGCTGAATATCTGGAGACATTGCACCTCCCACAGCTTTCCCCTCCTCAGCTGGAATTTCTGGACTCCCCCATAACAGAGGAGGAAGTCAGGGCAGCTATTCAGTCCCTCCCCAAAAACAAAGCCTGGGGCCTCAATGGTTTTCTTAATAATTTCTATGTTGAGCGTAGTGAGCTGGTGACCCTTACTCGTTTAATTTGTGATCTTCAGGTTTGTCTGATTTCTCATTTTCTCAGGCTTGGATCTCCCTAATTCCTAAGTTGGATAGGGGCCCTTTACTTCCCAGTAACTACAGACCCATCTCCCACCTCAATTTAGATCAGATAATCAGGGCGAAGGTCTTGGCTTCTTGCCTGGTTCAAGTATAGTCAGGTCTTGTCAGTCCAACTCAGGTTACATTCATGGCTGGCTGATCCTCATCTGACCATCTCTAGAAGCTCTGGTATATAATCTCCATGTTGGGTGGGAGCAAGGTTCCCACAGCTTTGGTCTCACTCGATGCAGAGAAGGCTTTTGACTGGATCTCTTGGCCTTTTCTGTTCACCACGCTCCACAAATTTGGCTTCCCTGATGGCTTCTGTGACTAGGTGCATGCATTATACTCACCCTACTGCTAGGATCCACTGCAATGGGATCTTGTCTGCTCCATGTATCTTGCAGCAGTGAGTGCACCAGGGATGTCCCCTATCCCCTCTTTTGTTTAATCTTTACCTTGAACCCTTGCTACATAATCTGCAGAGCAACCCTGCAGTTGAAGGTATTCAGATTGGTGGCATAAGTTACAAACTCATGGCTTATGCCCACAATTTACTCATTCTTTTAGTAAACCCCCATTCTTCTCTCCCTGCTGCTCTTGGTGAAATCCACAGGAATTTGGAGGTGGCTGGTTACAGACTTAACTTTGATAAAACTAAGGTAATGTCACTCAATGCATATGTCCCTCATCAGCAGATTCTGGATTTGGGCCTGCTTTGGGAACCTCATGCTCTTACCTACTTGGATATCAGGGTTACTCGGGACCTGGCTGCTTTGGGAAAAGAGAATCTTGCCCCTTTTTGAAAGAGGTTTCTGCCGACCTCCATAGATGGATGCATCTTCCCCTTTCCTAATGGGGTAGGGTGAATGTTATTAAATTAAATATCTTACATCCCTTGGGAATGTTGGGACTCTTCCTCCCTAAGATCTGGTTTGCTAAGCTTTATTCATCCATTTTTGCTTTTCTCTGGAAGCAGGGGGCCTCCCGAAGAGCCTATTACAAACTTACCTTGTCTAGAGAGAGGGGTGGCCTCTGACTTCCTAACTTTTTCTTATATTATTGCACCCTGCATAGTTCTAAATGTTTCCTTTGGGCCCCACTCCCTCATGATGCCATGGATTACTGGTTACTGTGGTTGTCTCTGGAACAATGCCTCTGTACACAAGTGGGTCTCCAGCTTCCTAGCCTCCTACATCTCAGACCTTCCCAGATGCCTCCCAAGCTTCATGGTACACCCATGGGATGGTTTCTAAGAGCTCTGAGGCAACTTTGTGGATATATTGGTTGGGATTGGGGAAAGGACCTGTCTCAGCCAATTTTGGGAAATCCCAACATTCAGATTGCACACCGGCCTATTCCTATTCAGTTTTGCCCTTGACTTAAGTCTGCCGCTCTCTTGTCTTTGATTGATGGAGGCATGATGGTTCAGCTCCCAGTTGTTCAACATAGGTTTGCCCTCCCTGGTGTTTCATCCTGCCAAATATCTGCAACTTTCCAGTGCTCTCGCTTCTTGTTTGGACCCTCGTCCCTGGCCTTCTGTGCCTGTGGAGGTTTCAACTGAACTGCTTAATTTGGTGGGTCAACCCCATGCTGTCTCAGGGTTTTTATAATTTTTTTCAACTGAAGGACCCAGCCAGCCTGGATGGTATTTGCTACTACTGGAATCAGGCGCTACACTCCAAGCGGAGGTTAAGGTCTGGCAGGGTGTTTGGCAACTTCTATACAAATTTGTTAAGCAGGACCGATACCACTTGCTGCAGTTTCATATCCTGCATAATCTTTATTTTACCCCTGCCAGGCTCTATAGGATGGGTAAGCGTGTCTCTCCAACTTGCTCCTGTAGTGGTGTAGCAGCGGGTCACTTGATGCATGTTCTCTGGGATTGCCCAAGGATGCACCCCTTTTGGAATTCTATCCGGCTTTCCCTAGACCCACTTCTGAGGTTGGAATCTTTCTTTACCCTAGAGGTTTGTCTGGTCGGCCTTTTCCGAGAGGAGCTTTTTGGACCCCACTGAGCCTATATGTCCTTGATTGCTATAACAGTGCAGTTAATCATTTTTCGGCACTGGTTGGATGATTCCATCCCATCCTTTATGGAATGGCACCAGGAGATCCTGTTGGTCCTCAAGATGGAAAAACAGGTAGCATGTAGGCAAGGGCGGCCTTTCTCTTTCCACTGTCATTGGGATCCACTTTATGCCCTGGTATCCATTTTGGGTGGCACACAGGATCCCCAGCTTGCTGCTTCATCTTAAGATTCTGGCTCGCTCATTCCCATCTGGGTACCCTGTAAACAGGTAATGCTTCTGTATCTCAATAGGTCATTGTTTAGGTGTAATATTTCAGGTGCACCCTGGGGGGGGGGGTGGTCTTTTTCTGGGGTAGGGTTTTTTGGACTATTTCTGTTTTTCTTTTACCCATTCTATCTACTGTTTTGTTTTTAGGTTTGTGTATTTTGTGAATTTTGTTGTTGTACTGTTGAAAATCAATAAAGTTTAGTAAATTGTAAAAAAGAATGCATGGGATGGGCATTAAGGAACATTAGTGGTAATTAAAGGGGGGGAGCCATATAACAAGTAGGATCTGTGGTGTTACAGTATGTAGGAAAATGGCAGACTAGGTGGGCAAAATGGTCTTTTCAGACTTTATGTAGTCTCATGTAGCCATGGACACCATAAAACATACACATAATTGATGAGCCTGCACTTCTGCAGCTGTAAGTGTAAGACATACCCACTGACCTCTGGGTGCAGAAGCGCACAAAATCCATGATAAGAAAAGTGCAGCAGTACTTCTGTCTGCAGAATCAAAGTCCTCTGAGGGTCCTGTGTCTCTTCAGAGGTTTTCTACATGCAAGGGGGCTGCTGTTCTGGAGCCAGAAGTTGGTGCATGTTTTGCTTTCCCCCATTGTTCTTCCCCCTCCCTGGAGCAACTTCAACCTGGAGTTGGAATCTTAGAGTCCGGGGGTGCGGGGGGCAACCCCCCACAGAAAACAAGGAGTCAAGAGGTGGCACAATACCTGCGTTGGTATTGTGTCATCGCTGTGGGGGAAGTCAGCATTTTCACTAATGGGAAAACTTGGTGCTTCCAGGTTGGAAACCCTAACATCAAATTTCACTGCTTTTAACACTTTAATATCAACCCTAAGTGATACATTAATGTAGTTTTTTTGCAATGAATATACATACATACAGATAGATAGATACAGTAGATTGATTTCAAGGGTGTGGTAGCACCCATATAGTTAGGGTTCAGTAGCGTGTTTAATGTTAAAGCCCTAACTTTGGACCTTAATAACTTTGCCCTTATTCAACAGCAAAGACCATGTTGAAAATTTGGGGTCAAAATACATATATAAAAAACAACAAAGTTATGGAGCAATGGTCCTGTGCATCTGTATGTGTAGCTGTACATCCCCAGATCCTGCACATCTACAGCTAGATGGACTCCTCACTTGGTGAGGAAGCACAGGACTCTCAGCATCAACACCCAGACAGACTTCTCACTTGATGCAGGGCCTGGAGGGCCCTGTGCTTCTGCAGCCTGATAGACTCCACATTTGGTGCAGGGCCCTGCACATCTGCATCTGTAACTGCATGTAAGTACTAGGCCCAGAGGGCCCTGCACTTCTGCAGGTTGATGTATTGCTCAGTTGACACAGGGCCTATGTGTCTTCATTTGTAGCCACAATGAAGCATAACTAGATAGACTTCTTACTTGGACAGAAGAGCAGGGCCCTTCCATACCCAGACGGACTCCCCATTTGGCACAGAGGCCCATCAGAATCTGTAGCCTCATGGAAGTGCAGGGCCAGGAGGGCTCTGCAGTTCCACAAACTCGTGGACTTCATATTTGGTGCAGGGCCCAAAGGTCCCTGTGCTCTGCATCTGTAGACACATGGAATCAATGGGTCTGGAGGGCCCTGAACTTCTGCAGCTAGTCATACTCCTCACTTGGTGCAGGGCCCCTCCTCTGTCTACTGGCTGTTTTGGCGAACTTCTGGCCCTTGCGACATGCCCCGGGCTTCTGTGATTGGGAGTATTATGGCCTCCAGCAGATCTGTCAACTGATGAATAGGTTAGTTCTCAGCTCATTTGCAGAAGTACAGGAGAGGTTTGGGATCAGACAAACAAATTTCTACTGTTTCCTCCAGATCTAGTACTATGTCACTTCTCTCTCTCAATCGGAGCTCAATCCCCAGACAAGTACCCAGCAGTGATACAGTATTTTATAGCCTTTCTAAAGATGAGTGATACTAATCACATGATTTTGCAAATGTATCTGTCCTTAGTATTAACAGTTGGTGATAACACCCAAGAGATAGCAGGTAAATGGGAGTAGTAGCTGGGCATCCCTCCTCCTCCTCCTGACTTTTGGCCAGTGGCTTGCTGTGCCTCCTCTAAGGCAATCACCTATACTAGGTGCTATACTAGGTAGAAAGACAGGAGACAGCAATAGCCCATCGAGCCTTTCTCCCGCATTGCTGGATCAGCGTTCCAGTCATTGGCCCAGGTATTCATCAAGCCTTAACTTAAAGACTGAAAATGATTCTGACATCACCACATCATTTGGAAGGGAATTCCATAGTATTGCAGCTCAGCGTGTAAAAAATGTTCTTCTGTTGTTTCACTTGATATTTTTCAACATAGATTTGTTTATTATGACATCTTAAATTGTGCTTTCTTGTATTCAAATTTATGTTCATACTGGACATTAATTCTTCATCATTCATAATGTTATACATTTGAAGTATATCACCTGGTATCTTCTCGTCTCTAGAGTGTACAATCCCAAATCACTCAATCTGTCCTCGTATGTCTTATGTCCCAGCCCTGATATCACTTTTGTGGCCCTGTGTTGAATCCTTTCAAAATTATTAATATCCCTTTTTAAATGATGGCACAACAAGGAGGCACAGTAATCAAGATGAGGTTGTATATAAGTCTTGTACAATGGCATGACACAACTTCTGTCTCTAGAAACAAATGCATCTCTTATGCAACCTAAGATCCTATTTGGTTTTTGTATAATTTTATTACATTAATTGCCAAATGAAAGTTCTTTATTAATGAGTACTCCCAGATAATTTTCTGTGTTTACTTCTTGCAATTTCTGTCCATTTATACTATAAAATGTGTTTATGTTTTCCTTACCCAAATGCAAAACTACGCACTTTTCCATATTTAGGCTCATACCATTATCAGTTGCCCATGTAACAACTTTAGTAAGGTCATCCTTAAGGCATGCTATTTGCTCATGTGTTTGTACTACTGCCCTTAGTTTAGAATCATATGCAAAGTTTACCAGCTAGCTATCAATTTCCCTGCCCATTTCTGAAATAAACATAGTAAGCAAGACCAGGCCCAGCACCCATCCTGGAGGGACCCCGCTGGTCACCTCTCCAATGTCTGTCAGATTACCCCTTATTCTAACTTGTTGGGTTCTGCTATGCTGCCAAGCCTATCCATTCTATTATACTCATGTCTAATCCCAGATCATGTAACTTCTGAATTAATAGGGCACGTGGCACCTTATCAAAAGCTTTTTGGTAGTCTAGATATATAATATCAACTGATTCATTCTTGTCTAGTGCCTCGCTGACCTTCTTATAAAAAACTAACAAATTTGTCAAACACGATCTATTCTTTTTGAACCCATGCTGCCCACTGTCACGTATATTCATAGTTTTCATGTCTGACTCTATCATTTGTTTGTTTAATGTTTCCATTATTTTACAGGGTACATCAATAATACTGATGGGCCTGTAATTGGAGGGGTTGGTCTCATCTTGTTTTTTAAAGATTGTCACTACATTCGCCACTTTCCAATCATCTGGGGCATCTCCTGTACTGATAGATAATCTAAAGAGTGCGGTTAATGGAGCTGTCAACCATTCTCTTACCACTCGTAATAATCTAGAGTGCAGTTTGTTTGGCCTTGCAGACTTTGCTGTGTTTATTTTTTGTAATTGCTCTTTCACCTTCACAGTATTTGTAATGTTATCCAACAGAGTATTCTGAATACTACCTTCTG
The DNA here is from genome assembly GCA_016271365.2 of Neoceratodus forsteri. Classification (NCBI taxonomy): domain Eukaryota; kingdom Metazoa; phylum Chordata; order Ceratodontiformes; family Ceratodontidae; genus Neoceratodus; species Neoceratodus forsteri. Next base: position 6,774,468 of record JADMNL010000041.1, on the reverse strand, counting down.
TTTTTTTGTTGCTTCTGTGTCATAATGTGATTGATTTGCCTCAGCATATACAGAGCAGAAATATTTGTTAAAAGTATCTGCCATTTATTTTGTTCTGATACTCCTGCTGTGCTTATTTTTAATGAGCACACTGACCTATCATTGCTTCTGTTATTAACATATGCAAAAAAGGACTTTCCTCCAACTTTTGTATGTGCGATCTTAAATTCTAGTTTTCTTCTTTCAGTCTTAATTAATGTTTTACTTTTACTGAGTGTTGCTTTGTATTTATCTATGTTATAAGCATTATTGTCCCTGTTCATGGCTTTGTAGGCTTTTTCCTACTTGTCTAGTTGTTTCCTTATTTTATTAGAGAACCACTGGGGAACTTTTCCTTTTTTATTATATATTTTTTTATTAGGGACATATGTACTCTTTAGATCTAATAATTTATTTTTAATCTCAGTCCAAAATGCACTAACATTTTTAATATTACAGAAACTTTCCCAATCCCAGTTTTTAAGATGATCAATGATAGTTTTATAATTGGCCCCTCCATAATTTTAACTATTGTGTTTCCCTTTAATCTTTTTATCCTATGTGATAGGGTAAATGTAATAATATCATGATCACTGTTCAGTAAGGGTTCTTTATTTTTGACCTTTACCACGTTATTTGTTATATCAGTAAGTACTAAGTCTAGTATGTTGTTAGTCTTTTGGGTTCCCTAACCATTTGTTGCATACCACTTTCAATTGTCATGTCTAAAAAAGATTGTTCTCTGTTATTAGATACTGACAAATTGTCCAAATTTGTCCCTGGGAGATTAAAATCCCCGATAAGAATGATATTTCCCCTTTGAGCCATATTCATGATGTTTTTAACCAGTTCATTGTGATCCTGTTCTGTACAGTCAGGTGAGCAGTAACAAAGGCATACAATGACTTTCCATCTTTTCTACTTATTTTTAACCACATTATTTATAATTGGTTTTCTTTAGGTTCTGATAATTCAATACACTCAATGTTATTTCTAACATAGAGTGCAATACCCCTCCTCTCTTTTCACTTCGGTCTTTGTGAAGTAAAGTAAAGCCATTGATATCCCTATTTCATGTATTCTTGTCATTCCACCATGTCTCGGTGACTGCTGCTATATCTATGTCCTTTTCCAGTAATATAATCTCTAGATCAGATTTCTTAACATTCAGACTTTGTGCATTGGTCAAGAGAAAATTCAATTCTAGTTGTTTAGTTTTAGTTGTAGATATTTTATTATTTATTGTTCCTCCCTTGTCAGCCGGAGATTCTTCCCATTTCCCCCACCATCCTAGTTTAAACTATTGTTGTTAATACACTGATAGAAAATATTTCCCAACATCCTGGAGCCCTGCCTGCTAAGGTGGAGGCCTTCTAATGCAAATAGATAATGTCTGCCTTCAAACCTCTCCCAAGTTGTACTACACTTTATACCCTTTTCCAAGCACCAGCATCTTAACCAATTATTTACACCTCACACCAGTTGAGAGTGTATGCTGGGAAGCAGCTGATATGCTACTTTAGAACCCTGGTGATCACCAGGCATTACCTCACATGAAGGGGCGCGGCCTGATGGTGGGTCTGTGGAGAGACAAGGGCCACCCACACCCATGGTGCAGCTGGATGGGCTGCACTCAAGGGTGATCCGGAAGCTGGGGGAAGAGTTGGCAGCCCCACTGATGAGCCTGTTCAACCTGTCACTGGATTCAGGAAGGGTGCTGGAGGACTGGAGGAAGGTGAACTTGGTGCCACTTCACAAGGGGGGTAGCAAGGAGATAAAATAGAACTACAGCCCAGTCAGCCTCACCTCAGTGGTGGGGAAGGTCATGGATGCACTCATTAAGGAGAGGGTGATGGACTACCTGGAGGATAGTGGGCTACTGGATGATAGACAGCATGGCTTTACAAAAGGGAAGTCATGCCAGACAAACCTAATTGAATTCTTTAACTGGGTGATGCAGGTAATTGACCGGGAGGGGGGGCCGTGGACATGGCCTATCTAGATTTCAGCAAGGCCTTCAACACCGTTCCCCTACAGAAGACTAGTGAACAAGTTAGAAAGTGTAGGGGTAGGTGATAGGATAACCAGGTGGGTGGAAAACTGGCAGGCAGATAGAAGCCAGAGAGTGGTGGTTAGTGGGGTTTACTCTGGAACACAGTGGGTGATGAACAGGGTACCCCAGGGGTCATTTCTGGATCCCCACCTTTACAACATCTGTATTGGTGACATAGCAGGGGGACTAAGAGGATGGGTGGGCCTTTTTGCAGATGATACAAAAATCTGCAATAGGGTGAACACCGCATGGGGTGAAGGATATGAGGCATGACTTGAGGACTTTAGAAGGATGGGAAGAGACTTGGCAGCTAAAATTAAATCTCAAAAAGTGTGCCGTGATGCACCTCAGGCACAAGAACCCAAAAGCAGGATACACACTGGGGGGGAGGTCATTAGGGTTATGGAGCAGGAGGAGGGCTTAGGACTAATAGTATCTAGTAACCTCAAGGTGAGAAATCAATGCATCAGGGCAGTGGGAAAAGCATATGGGATGCTGGCATGTCTTGGCAGGGGCATCACTAGCAGATGGAGTGAGGTACTGATGCCCCTCTACAAAGCCATGATGAGTTCACACCTGGAGTATGGAGTCCAGTTCTGGAGGCCACATCTGTGTAAGGACATAGACAAGATAGAGTGGGTTCAGAGAAGGGCAACCAAGATGCAGAGTATACTGATGAGCAGAGATGTAAGGAATTGGGGCTGTACTCCTTGGAAACTAGAAGGGATCGGGGGACATGACTGAAACTTTCAAATATGTCATGGGGATCAACAAGGTGAGGACAGGGGGCCCAAGTCTAAGACGTATGGTGCAACTTGCTAGTGAATGCGAGTTGCGACATACACTGCTACACCGGGGACCCTGCACCAGATTCCAGAACAGGTAGGGTCCCTGGCGACTATGACCTGTGACTTGAGGTACCTCCAGCATTGCACCACAGGAAGGGCACACCTGACCTGGGTGCTGTAAGCCACCGACATGCCCAATGACAGGGCACAGCCACCCCCAGCCCCAAGCCCCAAAATAAGGCCACAATTCCTGGTGGGCCATGGGGGGTTGGGGGGTGTTGGCAGCAGCACACTGGCACTGGGAAGGGTTGGCATTGCCGTATTGCGGTACCAGGAGCTGGTTGGTGGAACCCTGATATTGCCAGGGCTTGGGGGGGCTACTATGTGGTGGGAGGGTCAGTGTGTTACAGCACTGTGCAGGTTCGGTCTGTGGAGTGGCATCTGGCTGTTGGGAACAGCAGAATCCTGTTATGTCAGCACATAGCTGGTCTAACCCTGCAGTGCCAGAGAGCCTCCTGGAATGGTGTTGTGGGGTTATGGCAGCTGTCCTTTTGGAATAGGGTGCAGATGCTGCTGTAACCCCACCTTCCACCATGCTGTAGGGGCCTTGGGTGGCATCGGTCCCCCAGGCGCAGGCAGCCTGCACCATGGTGCATGCTGCCTCTTGGAATCCTGGCCTGCGGAAGCCATGGTGCAATGTGTGACTTATGCCATATGCGTTGGTGCACATCACACTGCGCCACTGAGTATGTGTCTTAGAATCGAGCCTAGGGAGTCTACTCCAAAGGAAGGAAGGTTCAGTAACCAGGGAGCATAGTTTGAGGCTGCAGGGCGGGAGATTCAGAAGCAATGTGAGGGGACAGTTTTTCATGGAAAGGGGGGTGGAGGAATAGAACAGGCTTCCGGAGGGGGTGGTGGGAGCCGGAACAGTGTTGAAGTTCAAGATAGCTTGGGACAAACACATGGGGTTGTGTGGGATTGGGAAGGGGGCCACCAGAAGAGGGTGGAATAAATAAAGGGGTGGAAGAGGGCAGACTCGATGCACCTGAGGGTCTTTTTCTGACATCAAAATTCTATGATTCTATGTTATTGGACTTTCCTGATAATACAGTAGTTTATTAATTTACTGCAGATGGACCTGGCAGAACTCTATGCACACACGATCACTCTGACCCTGGAGATGTGTCTTTTCCTCTACTTCCCTAAGAGCCTGAGGAACCCCAGATCCAAATACCAGTTAAGTATCTTCCTAACTGCAAATACGAAAGCTATCACTAAGTTTATGGCTTTCCCCACAAGTGCCCAATATGGAGACTTGGAAAAGTATATAGTGCACCAAATTTACAGACTGGAAAAAGTTACATACTCACTAAATGACTGAACTGAAGTGTTTAATTCCTATTGGACTGCCTGATTTATGCATGCAATGGATATGTATCTGACTTTTGTCCCTTAATATGCACTTTCTACTCCCTATATAAAGTCTCCTTGCAGATGATTGGTGTGCCTGAAGACATGAAAGAGCAGTGTTTACCTCCCTGATTTGGGAACTCAGAAGTTTACATGGTTCCCTTTGGCCCTGTTGCCCCTTCCTGACATTTGAGGTTCTGCCTCCCCCCCCCCACCACCACTGCTCAGGCCACACAAGCTAGCTAAGTGGAATCACCTGTCATGGAATTATAGCTGAATGTTCATGTGCTTTGGAAACCCCCTTGACTACCGTATCTGAGGTGGTTGGCGGGATTGCAACCTAAGGGGTGGGGGGGCTTCGGGGGCTGCTTGGTAGGGTTATACTGAACTGGTGGGCACTGGTTTCCTACTAGTGATGGCACCCGTGGGAGTGGGTGCTATCTCAGGTTTCACCTGCTCATAATGGACTACTGACTCTGATGCTAATCTCAGGATGAGCAGATGCTGGACGGTTAAGACCCTCAGGACAAATGTTGTATGTGCCTCTATTCTGATTGCTCTGTGGGCATTCTAGGTACAGTACTGTTATATTTCTGGTTCTGATAGACATGTTGGGATATTATAATGGACTTTACTTGCATATCTGAAATCATGACCTGGTAGCTACTGGTGTTAGCCTGAGACGGCGGGGGAGTGAGTGTGTTCTTCTGGTGGGAAGGGGGGCCTGTGGGCAGTTTGAGTTTTTGCTGAGCTACTGTTCCTTTTGAGCAGGGGTCTGGTGCATGAAGTGAAGAGGTGGGAATGATGGGTGATGGCCCCCCCAGCCCTCTCCATGGATGAGGTTCGGTTCAAAGATTAAGCACTATATTGGACAGCTGAACCCTACACTTCAGAACCCACATAAACTGAATATGGGGGTGGGCCTCTGCCTACCCATGATGCCAGTTCCTTTCACCCCCTTCCAAATAGTGGATATGCTATGGGGTGCATCAGTGAATAGGAGGGATATCCCCTATTTCAGGATATTCCTGGATGCATAGGAATTAATATAGAGTCCCCACCTTAGAGGTAACATTCTGCTACAGCAGGTTGTGCATTAGGGAAAGAGTAAGGTGCTTCTGTGAGTCCTAGGTTTCCACTTGCCTTGATGATGCAGCTGTTAGCACAACTGGAACAGTATTGAAGGCAACCTGGGTTCAAATCCCAGCTAAGGCACTTATTTCTTTCTCTTTTCTATTTGTTTGGGTTCCATATATAGTATGTGCACACTGCTGTCTTGTGATTGTAAATGTAATTATATGTGCAGCGCCAGGCTGTGCATTACAGAAAAAGTAAGGTGCTTCTGTGAGTCCCAGGTATCAGTTGCCTTGGTGGTGGAGTTGTTATTGCAACCGGAACAGTATTCCAGGTGGACGGGGTTCAAATCCCAGCTGAAGCACTTATTTCTTTCTCTCTTCTGTTTTTTTGGGTTCCATGTTTTACCAACTTTTGCCAAAGGGCTTGCTGGTTTGGGTCCTGTTATGATTTAATATTGAGAGTTGCAGTTATTGCAGTTAAATGTTTATTGGTTTGCACTTACACTAAACAACAATGATATCAGAGGATGCTGCTTTGTGTGTTGGGGGGAGTGGCTGGGGCATAGGGACAACAGCAGATAGGTAACTATCTCTAATGTCATGTGTTCAAACATTTAATGGTATTCACTGAATGTTAATGAGTTAAATAGCCCTGCAAAGAAGGCCCAGTTGCTTTCTCGTATTAAAAGAGAGCATCCTAACTTGAATTTTTCTACAGGTAATGCTCCTGGATGCTGAAGAACAGGAGACATTGAAGAAGTTTGGGTTTACCCATATATGTATAGCTCTTAGTTACCCCAGGGTAAACACCTGGGCGTAGCCATATTGTTCGCTCATGGCACTTCTTTCCAGGAATGCAAGGTACTATGAGGCAAAGAAGGAAGACTGGTACTTGTCCATGGTACCTTAAATCAAGTGGTGGTCATCCTGGCCTGTCTCTACCTATATCCCTTGGGTCTCAGACCCATGAGATCCCCAAGGGTGCCCTTGATAAATCTTGTAAGTGATTGGAATGCTTGGGGAGTTCTTAGACCTTTGTCTGGCTGTATTTATTTATTTAAAATATCGGATTTACAACCTTTGAATCATAGACTCATTTACAAAGGTTCCACGTCTGAATACAATACAGAACAATAGACAGCAAGCAGTATACAATAAGACAAAACACAGAGTATGAGTAGTACAATCAATGAGGAGGATGCGGCCTATACAATTAGGTAGCTATACAGGTCCATCTAAGGAGCTTGTAACTGTCAAGGTGCCAGAGGTCGAGATTCCGACATTGTCAATAACACAGTCAATATCGTGCAAAGAGAAGTATACATTAACAGAAGGGAATAAAACTTTAACACAAACTCTCTCTACAAAGTACTGGTAGTACTGATTGTTTATAACTACCAGTTGGCATCTCCACCTTGTTCCATCACAGGGGCAAAGACAAGACCGAGGCCCAGTAGCCGGGCATGGTGGGGCTAACAGCAGGCCTTGACTAGCCAGTGCACTGGCAGCAATGGGTGGAGAGTATGTGGTCTTTTATAGCTATTTTGAAGAGGCCTAGTCTGGAAACAGAGGTAATGGCGGGGGGGGGGAGTTCATTGTACCATAACGGCGCTCTATAGGTAAAAGACCATTGGGCTAGGGAGGTCCTGACCCTGGGAACAGACAACAACAGTTTGTTTTCCACACGGGTGTTTGCTGAGGCATGAGAAGTATGGAGGGAGGCAGCAACCCCGAGGGGAGTAAGCCCTAGTTGAATTTTTTTGGTGAGAAGACACGTTTGATAACGTACTCGTTCATCTAGGGTGAGGATATTTGTGAGGGCATACAGGGTGCAACTGTGGGTACACCTGTCTACCCCAGTGATGAGTCTACATGCTTTGTTGATAGCCAGGTGGATTTTATTGAGAGCTGTGTGGTCAGTGGCCAAGTAGATGGTAAGCCTATAATCTCTAGTGAGAGGACAGAGGAGGAAGCAGCAAGGTTAAGGGCCTCTGGCAGTAGGCGGTCTCTATGCCAATACAGTAGTCCTATGTGGCTATTTATGGCTGAGGAAAGATTACTTATATGGGGGTGGAATGAGAGTCAGGGATCAAATGTTAGGTCCAGGTATTTATAGGCATGGACCTGTTCCAGCGGGAGGGGAGCTTTGGAAAAGATTGTTAGTTGGGCATCACTGCCCTTGCTCTGTCGGTGGGCAAAGAGCATTGACTTAGCCTTTTTTACATTAACCACCAGTCTGTGGACAGTGAACCAGTTTTCGATCTGGTTGAAGGCAAGTTGTAGGGAGGACTGTAGGAATGTGGGATCAGAGTGGGAGGCAAACAGTACCGCGTCATCTGCGTAGAGCAGCAGATTACTTGGGCAGGAGTTAGGCAGGGTGTTCAGGTAAATGCTGAATAATAAGATTTGCACATGCACATCTGTGTTTCTAGAGAAATAAAGTAACTGCACTATTTGTTGGACTAGAGACACATTATTAGAGAGAATGGTGAGTGTGGTGCAGTTTTGTGTTTAGACTTGGCTGCTATATTTCTGCACCAGCACTGGAGCTCTAGAGTGCCTTTGTTTGTTTTCCCAAACTTCCTAAGTACTAAGTTCGCTTTCAGCTGTCAATTTCTTGATAGTTCTGATCACAGAATTTAAAGGGGTTGCCAGTGGAGTGATTGCCTGTGCCACAGTTACTGCTGATCATGCAGAGCCTGGGTTGGATGCTGTTGCTGCAGTTGAGCAGTGTGCGCACTCTTCAGGATACCTCTTTGAGCCTCCCTCATCAGATTGAGGAAGGGGACAACATATTCCAGATTAATAGTAGTGCCAGAACAAAAGGATACGACAGGAGACTGAGGGGTAGCCGCATAAGGGGAAATGTCAGGAAGTTCTTTTTTACAGACAGGGTGATGGATGTATGGAATAGCCTGCCCCAGGAGGGGGTGGCAGACCGTACAGTGGCGGGCTTCAAACAAGCATGGGACAGAAACAAAGGAATAATTGAGATAGCAAGAAAAAGCCAAAGTCAATGACCAGATAGGGTCACTGGATGCTTTGTTAGGCAGCTTAAATGGGCAGACTGGATGGGCCTAGCGGTCCTCATCTGCCAACAGCTTCTACGTATCTGTGTTTCTATGAGTTCTTGGGAACTTACAATATGTTGCAGTGAAACCCTTGGGCTTTGTACACAGTCACAGTTTGCAGTGGTGCAAAGTCTGGGTGCAACAGGCTGCCTGTTTTGACATGCAAAAGTCAGTGTGCTGTCACCAGGGTTAGGATTTCCACTTGCTTTAGTGTTGCTTGGCACGTCAATGTAAGTGATGACTCTAAACTACATAGTCTGTGTGCCACTCAGGAGCAAAATTAGCTTATTCAGTTAGAGTTAGACAAATTATATGACTGGACAAATAAACGAGAAATGAGGTTTAGCACTGAAAAGTGCAAGGTGATGCACTTTGGGCGTAATAATCCCAGAAATACTTATACATTAGCTGCCCATATACTGGCAGTCAGCGACTGTGAGAAGGACTTAGGAGTAGTTATATAACATCAGATAACAGTCAACAAATGCAACATAATGAGGTTGTTGCAAGGGCAAATAAAGTGCTCTGCACAATAAGGTGTACCATTTCACTGAAAGAAAGGGACATCTTTTTTTCCACTATTTAGGGCCTACATAACCATCGCGACCATGTTACACCATTTTGGTGCCTATTTAGAGCTGGTCAAATAAAAGCCCTAGAAAACATACAAACAAAGGCCACAAAGATGATAAGGACACTTTGGGAGGACTCATATGAAACAGATTGGATTCTTTAAAGCCAATTCCACTAACTCAAAGAAGATTAAAAGGGATACTTATTAATACTAACGTACTAACATACTAAAACGCCAGCAGAATAGGCCTAACAGTCTCTCGAGTCTGTTTGATTTTCAGCACCCGCACTGAGGGCCGATTTTGGTGTCCCCCCCTCCCCCTTTGGTTATACTGTCCCCAGTCCCAGATGTGCCACCTGTATTGTGCCTGGTCCGATTTACCTTCCCCCTGTACCTGTCCTATCCCCTCTTAAGCCCATTCACAGTCTTCATCTCTACCAGCTCCCTGGGCAATGCATTCCATGACTCCACCACCCTTTCAGTGAAATAACATCTCCTCTCCCCTCTGAGCTAGATAACTCTCCTCCCCCCACAACCACCCTCTGGGTTCTGTCACTCAGCCAGTTTTCCACCCATCTGGCCATCTTTTCCCCAATCCCGAGATCCACCAAATTCCTGATCATCCTTTTGTGGGGCATAGAGTCAAAGGCCTTGCTGAAATCAAGATAGAGGATGTCTACCACTTGACCCCTGTCTACTGTCTTAGTGACACAGTCAAAGAAGTCAATCAGATTCATTTGACACAATCTCCCCGCCATGAACCCATGCTGCCTCGCATCCTGGAGACCATGCTCCTCTAGATATTCCACCAATCTTTCCTTTAGTATGGTCTCTATGAGCTTGCCCACAATTGATGTCAGACTGACTGGTTTGTATTTCCATGGTACATCCTTGATATGCTTCTGGAAGGAGAGGAAGGGGTCTAGAGTGATGCCGAGGTACTTAAAGTTTACGACCTGCTCCAGAGGCTGGCAGTGGCTATTGAGAATAGTGAGAGGCACATCCTCATGTTTATTCTGAGGGTTAGCAAATAGCATCACTTTGTTTTTTTTATAGTTTAAGATGAGTTTTGTGTAGGGCGAACCAAGATTGAATTTCCTCTAAGTTCTTTTGCAAGTTGCACTGCAGGAGAAGAGGGGCTGGGTGACTAGAGTATATAATGGCATTATCTGTGTACAGGAGAAGGTTTCCAGAGCACATTGAGGGAAGGGAATTGAGGAAGAGGCTGAAAAGTAGAGGTCCTAATATGGACCTTTGTGGAACCCCAGAATGAACTAGTAGGCTGGAAGAGAGAGTGTCATGGATTTTTACTTGCTGTGGTTTCCCACTAAGGTAGTTGGAAAACCAGGAGATGACTTTTTGGGAGTGGCCCAGCACTGAGAGGGACTTTATTAAAAGGAAAGCATGATTGACCATATCAAATGCTTTTGTAAGGTCTATAAAAACAGACCCAACTAAATGAACTTGGTCAAGGGCTTTTTGAGTTAAATCAGTAAATTCTAGAAGAGCAGTGGTAGTGCTATGTTCCTTCCTAAAACTGTGTTGCTGTTTGCAATGTAGATTGTACTTGGTGAGGTAATCAGTGAGCTGGTCGGTCACTATCCATTCAAGGGCTTTGAAAATGGGAGGGAGGATTGACATGGACTCTAGTTACTACAGGAGGTTCTATCACTGCTCTTGTGTACCGGACTTACCACCACAGCCTTCCACTGCGATGAAAATTGGCCAAGGCAGAGGGAGAGGTTTAGAATTTTTGTGAGTGGAGGTAGGACTGCATCCAGGGCCAAACAGAGTAGCTTAAGGTCCAATAGGTTACTACTAATTCTGGATTTTCCCCAAACCCTGGTTAAGTTTGAGCTTGCCTCCCTGAGGGTGATTATCCTAAAGCAGAAGGGGGGGGGGTAGGCATGGGGCCTAAGTTGGTTGGGATCTAGAATTATCACAGAAAAAATCAAGGGGGAGCTCACTACTGAAATCAGTGAATGCAGCATTAAAAGTGTTGGCAATACACTGAGGGTTCTGGGTGGTGACACCATTGATATTTAGCAAGGAAGGGAGAGGTGCTGGTGAGTTCCTTTATGTTATCTCAGAACTTCCTCCCATTTCCCCAGGATGAAGAGAGGCTGGTTTTAAAGTGGGCAGCCTTTGCAAGGTGAATTTCATGAGTACATTCATTTCTGGCAGCCCTGTAGCATTGTTTGTCAGCCAGAAGACCTGTCACTAGGGCTTTGTGCTAGAGGTTATCATGTGTACTCATGAGAATTAGGAGTGCTGGGGTGATCCAGGAGTTACTGGAGCCTTTGATTTTGCATTTGGAGAAGGGGACAAATATATTGCAGGTAGAGTTGAAGGTAGAGATGAAGTATGCAAGGGTATTATCTACACAGGAGCTGAGTTGATAGGGGACCAGTCACAAGTGAGGAGGTAGTCCTGGAATTGCCAGAGCATGCCTTTCTTGATGGCACGCTGATAAGTTACCTTAGTGGGAAGTTTTGGGGAGCATTTGGTCCAGTGGCAGAGGATAGGAGAGTGGTTGCTAAGTGTGTGTGGTAGGACCGCAATATTAGAAAGCCTCTCAGGGTGGTTGGAGAGGATAAGATCAATCAGAGTACTGGTACTTGTCCTATAATTGATCCTGGTGGGAGAGGACACAACCTGGGTAAGGACAACAGCAGCAACCACATCCCTAAAAGGAACAGCAACAGGGGCCAACCAGTTGATATTCAAGTCACCCAGCAGGACCACTTCAGACCAGTTGGGGAGATTAGAGACAAGTCAATAATGGAGTTAAACAGAAAATATTTCTTTACTAACAGAATTGCTAACATTTGGAACACATTACCTCTGGAAATAGTAATTAGTAAAACAGCCTTTGAATTTAAGAACAGACTGGACAAACATTTAATAAATGTCAGCATGTCTTACAATTAGTGTGCTATGGAACAGTCTATAGGCTCATGCCCCCTAAACTCCTTACTGCCTCAAGTATGAAGCTCAGTATTGCACAGTATAACATTATCTGATGATCTAGACAAGGTTCGCTCTGACATTATACACTGTAGTAATATATAAGCAGAAACAGTCAAAACATCAATGGTTGTAAAGATTCAGTCTCATCTGCTGTTAAGGTTATGAGAAACTTAAATGGTGAATTTGTTATACACTGTATGCTGATAAACTGTTTCAATAAAAACAAGTTAAAACAAAAAACAGAAAAAGCTACACTGCTTTTTTATTATTATCAAAGTGTGCAGTGGCTATGCCAGTAGTACTATGACCTGATTGAATTATCAAGGTGCTAGCAGGGCAAGCATAAGGTTTCAGCCAGCACTGTTGGAAGAGCATTACAAGGAGAAAGAGAAGTTTAGTTAGCTAAAGTTTATGTCCAAGTATGTATAAAAATTGTCATTTGTTACATACAAAATGTTAAAACCACATAAACATATATTTAGCATTCTCCATTTCTCACAGTACTTATATATTTCATCTCCATTAGCTTTAAAAATGTTTTAATATTGACAATTATTAAATCCATATACACAGTCAGCTAAGTTAGATACTCCACTTCATTTTTTTTGCCACTCTACGTGCAAAATTCGCTAAAGCAAATATCCTATTCAACTTCTTAGTTTGGAATCTCCTTTATTTGCTCATCCTTGTTCATACCTACAAGATTTTGCAAGGGTTGCTCAATGTATGGTATCCTTATGTCACTATATGCCTTGCTGTCTAAGATTAAATGAGCACTAGACACAGCAGAATTATTGCAACATATACAAGTGTGAGTCTGGTTAAAACCACTGTACTTCTCTCCCTATCTACCAAATTCACGTAGTCTTAATCTAGTGATTACTTTTCTATGTTTCTCATTCTCATATTTTAATAAAAAACCCTCTATTCCAAAAGTTGCTTTAATTTTCTTAAATGGAGAACCATTCCATGAGTCTTTTATCCTTTCAAAATCAAATTGTATCGCATGATCTTCTATTCTCTGGTCTGCCATTTGTACAAATTCTGACATGCCCTTCATAACACCTTCAGAATCCAAAATATAATTGAAGGGTAATCCAGCTTTATTTAATACTTGATTTATTGTACTAAACCAATTTATACCCCCTCCAGCATCACTATTCTTTGCATCTACCCAACTATTATATACCAGGCTATCTTTATCCGCTGTTATAATATTTTTCCAATATGTTATATTTCTTTTAATAATTTTTGCTTGGATTGATACAGTTCTTGTTTCTAGTCTTACTCCAGCCCCAGAGACCCACTTTGGGAGACCCAAAAGATTTTTAAGTATTTATTTTGGACAATTTCCAGGTTTTTATGATTACCCAGAAGTCCCCAAACCTCCGAGGCATACAACATTTGGGAGTTAACTTTTGCTTTTAAGCATCTATACTGAGCTGTAAAGGAATTTCCACCTATTTTTTTTTTTGAAAAATGTTTAATTCCATTTAAAGTTTTTAATGCTTTTTCATTTATTTTCTCTATTTGTTTTTTCCATTTTAAATCCCCACCAAAGATTATCCCCAAATATATAAACTCTCTGACTTCTTCAAGCTCTAAATTCCCAGTTCTCCATTTTTGTTTATTTTTGGACTTACTTCTAAATACTGTACCACTATTTTAGTTTTTTCCTGATTTAATTTCATATGCAGCATCTCTAGTGATTTTATTATTGCTGCAACAGCTCTTTTTAAGCCAGGCAGAGTTTGAGATATTACCACCGCATCATCTGCGTATAACAATATTTGTACTCTAGTCTCCTCTATCCTTGGTGCAAAAGTATCCACCTCCTCTAAATCCCTCACAACTCTTTCAATATATGTTAAATAGAGATGGTGCCAATATGCACCACTGTTTTACCCCACAATTAACTTTTATTACTTCACTCATGTCACCTTCCTTGTTATATCTAACAACAAGTTTATTTTCTTGATGCAATATCTTGATAATATTCAATAATTCTGAATCCATACCAAAATCTTTTAGAATTTCCCATAGAGCTGTTCTATGGACTGAGTCAAATGCAGACTTAATATCAATAAAAGCGGTATACATCTTTCCCTTCCTTGATCCAACATACTTATCCGGGATGTATCTAAGGGTGAACATCTGGTCCACTGTCCTATTTCTACAAAAACCTGCTTGAAATCAGGAAAGAACATCATTGTCTTCCATCCAATATTCTGTCCTATTCAGGATAAGTCTAGTAAATATGTTTTGATTAATAGTCAATAGTGTTATTGGCCTATCATTTTCTGGCATTGTCATATCCCCTTTCTTAAAGAGGGGTACTATTACTTCTACATTCCAGTTTTCAGGTATACTTTAATATATTCTTATATAGTTTTAATAATATTTCAGCCCACCATTCAACATCTGTCTGATATAACTCCACCTCAAGGTTGTCTATGCCTGGGGCTTTGTTCTTTTTCTGTTTCTGTATTGCCAACACTATCTCTTTTGTGAACTCCATTCAATTTGACTTTTCAACATTATCTACCTCTATACCTATCTCTTGTTCGTACATATTCTCTCTACTGCTAAACATTGTCATAAAATAGTGTACCCATTTTTCTGGTGGAATAACTGCTGTTATATTATATCTTATGTCATCCATACCAAATGCCACTAATCTCCAAAAATCAATTCAATTTTTTTCTTAAATAGCTGTTTGCAATTTGTTCCACAGCTCACAGTTATATTTATCCTTTTTATTTTTTATCAATACTTTATATTCAGACTTTAATAGTTTCAAGGCTTTTCGATCTTCTACATTATTGATTTTCACTATTCTCCTGCCAATTTGATTTATTATTTTTTTCATTTTAATACATTCGCCATCAGACCATTTGGCACCAAAAAAGATCTTCTTGTTTTACCCCTTTTTTGCTGTTTCTCCAATTCTCTATATATTCTTTCTTCTAACACCAAATATTCCAAAAACAAATCTTTCTTCTGATCTTGTTCTAAGTCTAAATCTAAATTATCCTGTAATATATTCATACAGCATTTCTTTAATTCCTCTATTTCTGATGAATTTATGTAACTTTTTAGTTGTTCCTTATTCACTTTATTCCTTTGTATTGTTTTACTTTTCTTTACTTCCATATTCTGGTCTATCCAATTTCTTCTGTTCCCACCTTCCTTAACAATTATAATTGGACATTCTAATGACACCTGTAATGGTCTATGATCACTATCCCAATTTTCAACAATTTCCAATCTACAGATCTTTGGATAAGATTATATATCTACAATTATGTAGTCCAGCAAACTCATACCATTTTTTTGTAAACAAAAGTACATAAGCCAGTTTTATCCCCACTGCTTCCATTTACAATCCACATATTCAATGTGCATAATTCAGTTAAAAATATATTACCAGCTTTACTTTTCTTTTTATCACAAGATTTTCTGATATGAATTTCGAAAACATCATCCAGATTCCAGTTATTATCCTTTTCCTCTTGTTCCTCCCCAGTCTTAAATCATAGTCCCCTGCAGCAATAATCATAACACCTGTGTACTGGGTCTGTAATTGTTCTAGTATCTCTGCATATCTATGTATGCAGTGTATGATGGGAGCAGAAGTGGTATCAGGTGGGAAGTACACATTTACCAGTAACCATTTGTCCTTGTTTTCCCACTCAAGTTCAATAACCAGAATGTTAAAGTTCTTATCATTCCGAATACATTTACATATTAAGCCAGACATCATTCTAACAAAGGTACTAATTCCCCCTGCTGGACATCCATAATGACTTGTCTTTTTAGCAGGAATATGCCACCCCGATATCCTTCCAGGTGGCAACCCTCTAGGGTATTTACCCAGGTGTCTTGTAACATAATTATATGCATTTCATTTAAGAATCTAACTAGTCCATTATCTTTACATTTTCCAGTGGCTGCGGCTTTTGTTCCAACTTGAAATGTATAATATTTGTTCTCCTATATCAATTTTCTTATAATCACATTGTCAATCTATTTCTATTGTTTCTTCTATCACATCTTCCACACTTCTTCTCCTACTCCACATGAATTCACACTCATATAACTGCCCAATACTTTTTCATTTTGAGTTTCATCCAAAATGACACTGCTATTTATTTTAGGCCCTTTTTTACAAAGCCTGTGATCAGGCTGGGGAGCAGGTCCACTGGACCACCAGGGATACAGTTAGTTTTATAAAGCCTGCGATCATGCTGGGGAGCATGTACACTGGACCACCAGGGATACATTTAGTTTTACAAAGCCCATGATCGGGCTTGGGAGCAGGTCCACTGGACCACCAGGAATACATTTAGTTTTACAAAGCCTGTGATTGGGTGTTGGGGTGCATTGCTGCCGAGGGGCAGGGGGCGTCAGTCCCTGATGGCTTCAGCCTGGCAGGGTGCCAGGCACAAGTCACTGGGGATCGGTTCACCTGCATGCAAATTGGGCCATAATGACATGCAAATGGCCCCATTTGTGCCTTGCATGCATAATGGACCCATTTTCATACCCACTGCTGAATATCATGGTTCCTGCACCTAGTGAAACCGCACTTGTGCTGACGCATCCCTTTGCTCCTCACTTGCAACTTGCACTGGCACAGTGCCACTGCACCATGTGCAATGCGGTCAGCCACAATGCCATATTCAACGGTGCTGAGCCATGGTGCAGCACCACTGAATATCACCCAGGCCACGCCCTGGGGCATCCCAGTTGTGCTGCGCCCAGGCTTGTGCCCCTGCCTGGTGCAGGCTGAAAATCTGAGCCTTTACCTTTTCCTTTTGATTACATTCCTTTCCATCTCTTGTTTCATGATTTCTATCTTTTGTCTCTTCAGCAAGAATATCCTTTTCACCCTCCACATTCTTTGTCAATTTTCTGCCAAGCATTGTTGTGAGATTAATCTAAAATTCATTGTTTAATAAAATCCCATTCGTTATTTCTTTTAGAATTTCCAGAAAAGGTGACTGTCTTACCTCACTTTCATTCATTCTTTTACTGTCCTTACTCTTCCCTTCCCCTATGTGTATATCTTCTAGATTTTCTCCAGTTCTATTCCCGATTAAATGAGATATTTCTGGTAAAAATCTAGACAGAGGGTCTAGTTTAAGCCTTTGTACATATGTGGTAAGGAAGACATCAAAATCACCAAGAAATGAAGCACTAGGACATTGATGTGAAACATCTCTAACATTGCTTTTAACATTTCCTTGCTCCAAATCTAAGTTCTGAATCTGATATTTTCTTTCTTTTCCTAGATGTTCCTCAAACTGTTGCATATTATTATGCTTCCCTATCTTTATCCAAGTCAGTTGTTCACTTACTTCTTTCTGCTCTAACTCTTCTTTTTCTTGTAAAATCAGACCTCCATTTTCTGTTTCAAGTATTCTTATAGATCTCATTAGTGGGTGCTCATTCATACTTAACTGTCGAGAATTTAATCTGTCCATTTTTATAGGGGAGGAGCTTATACTGTAGGTGGAAGGATTGAACCTTGAATTCTTAAGGTCACCTTTTTCCCCACAAAATTTATTTGACTTCCTGTGGCTAGAATGTAGCTAGTGATTTTCCTCTCTGTTTTCTTTACCATTCCTTACAAACTTTTCTTTGGTTTCTTTTTCTGATTTTTATAACATATAGGATTTGCATTTATCCTCTTTTTTGGTAGCCTAGTCATCATTATTTACTTCTTAAATTTTCTTTATATATTCAACACTAATTAGGATGAGCAAAAGGAGTACACCAATAACAACACACAATATGCACTACAGAGTTTTATATAAGAGGTAGGTATTTCACTTATAATGACCACAGTTTAAAAAAAAAGTCTGAATCAAACACAAAAAGTTCCTAGTCACCTAACTAGTAAATGCCATTTAACATACTTAGTGTCTATCAAAAATATTGCTTATACAGCAGTTATAGAGAACCTGAGATTTCAGAATCCTTTGTTTAGCTATAGTCCATTCAGATGGAAAGTCTTCTCTGGTGAGGTTCTAGTATTCCCTGATCCTTTCAGTGTACAGTGCACAGGTTGTGTAAAATAATTTATCTTCAATCAGGCCAAGTTCCCTGTGTAACGCAGGGAAAAAATTAAAAGTCCTTGTTCACCCAATTCTTCCAGCTTGCCTCTGTAGTGCAGTGATTCTTCCCAGCACACAGTTCCAACACGCAATTCCTTTTCCAGCGAGTTCAGTATCAGACTCTGGGGGTCCCTTCCGTATTCTTGGGCTTTGGCAGTTCTTTAGTTTTCTTCCACTGCTGAGGCTTGGACCACCAAAAATCCAGAACCACACTAAAAAAAAGGGAGGGGCCAAAAAGTAAAAAAGACAGGGTAACAACTAATAATATCCAGGGATACGTTGCATAAAAAAAAATGCAACAACAATAATTTTAGCTTTGATTTGGACAAATAAAAGATCTAAAAAAATAAGAGCTAAAAGACACTTGACGATAGCAGAGCTGACTTGTAAAATCACAGATACACAGTCACTTTGTATTTATCTCGGTAACCAAATCACGGGCAACTCTTTACTATTCCTTCTCTCTATACTTTTCTGAGAGCTGCCTAATCTACTCCTCAAAAATGATAACATACTTTAATAATGCACCAGTAGTAGATAAATAGATAGATATAGCACTTACTTTTAAATCTCTAATATTATGCCTACCAGTATTCATTCAAGAATAAAACAAGCAGTGTATCAGCATATCAGAAGAGAATGGGGGCTAATAAAACACACAGAGAGGCAAAAGCCAAATCTCTCCTTGAATGTTTTCCCAGATAAAAGAAAATACAGCAAGTAGAAGCAGCAGGCGTTCAAAAGTCTCAGCACACAACTGCACCAGATCAAATAGAAGCAGAGGACAAAATGCAATAAACTAAATGTTCTGGAGGGTGTTTTTAAACCATGTGGTCTCTGACACCTGTAACCAATGACTGCATCAATTACCGCAGTTTTCTGCTGATAATTACAGCCCGCTCAGAATTTTCAAAGCCACACCTCATTCCAATACCTAGCCCTTTACCTAATTAGAGCTTTAAAGCTTCAAATGCTGCTTCGGCAAAAATCCATTCACTTCCAATTATCTTCCAGATGGAGCTAATCACTATCACATTCTCTGCCGGCATGCTGTCCACTTACAAATGCAAATATTGCACCCTCTTAACATTAAAATATGAAAATGACAAATATTAAAATAGAGAAGTAAAGCACAACAGAAACACACAAACTTGGATATGCAAATATACAAAAAATATGTGCAACACGCACAACTTACATGTAGCACTAAAATGGCAAAAATGAGGGCATGAGAATGAAAGAGAGAATGACACTAAATATTTAACTAGTTTTGGAGGTAAAGTATCTCCAGTGACTGAGCCTCCACAGGGTCACCCCCCTAAAACATTGTCCTTTGGTGGCTCCTCCAGTGCCCAGACTCAGCCAAATTCAGCATTCAAATTGTGGAACCAGGGGCTCTACTTCCACTCCCACTACCACAGCACAAGCTGGACTGGAAAGGACACAGACATTCTCTCTTTTATGAAGGCAACAATGGTATACCTGTAGCAAAAGGTAATAAGGCATGTCTGTGTCCCTGCTGCTCCTTCTCCTCCTCAGAGTGGCTAGTGTGCAGCTGCAAAGTCTCTCTCTCTTCTCAAGACAGGAAGTGAGCTAGAAAGAAAAGCCTGAACTGAACCTATTCCCACAGATGCATTTGCAACTCCTCCTCTCTGATGCAGCTAACACTACTGCCTGAATGACATTAAACACTATATTGTGTTCGTGACTCTTGCAGCTAATGTTTTCTTACACAGATACATGGGTGTGTGCAGATACTAATACAACTATCATTATAAAATGGGTAGACAGTAAAGAAACCTAATTGGCTGGCACCCCTTGCTAGCTATGTCTTTTATTTCAGATACAACATAGAAAAAAGCAAGACCCCCCAAACAGCAAACACCCCCAAAAAACTATCACTGAGCCATGAGCCATTCAAGCCTCAGAAACCCACCATCTTGATTCCATGCAAAACACCATTGTTTTAGTGAGTCAAATACAAACCCAGAAACATAAAATCAAAAGTGTCACAACACTTAAAAAGTGTTGTTTATACTTACAAATCATGTTGCTGTCCCTACTGAGCTGCTCCTTCTCCTCCTCAGTTGTAGCTTTATGAATGCTCCACAGGTCCTCTGAAGCCCCAAGCAGAGGGAGACCAGTGGGACTTTTATAGAAGTTGCTACTGCAGATGGTAGCTTGCTGGAGGCAAGACTAAAAACAATATTGTGGTCTTGCCTGTGGCCTGTCGTAGTGACTCGGTGACTGTCTTCAGCTCCCTTAGTGACAGCTCTTTGTATAACAGTGTCCCTAGCAACCTAAGGAAAGTGGAGGGACTATTTCACATCAAGGCAGTTTTTTTTTTAATTTTAGTATTTTTTTTAATATTATGGTTTCTCAACATATACTCATTTTATAAGCACAATATCACACTTTGGGTTGTGATTTAGTCTTCATGGGGCAGTAGGGCATTAGACCTGTGGCCTCATGCCTCACTACACCCCTAGGAATGCATTTATCCAGACTAAACCCCTAGGAATGCATTTATCGAGACTAAACCACACCCCATCGTGTGTTATTGCTTACTTATCACTGCACTCCCTCTTTCTGCTTCTCCTTCTTTCACATAGCTGAGTTAAAGGTAAAAGGTTTACCACGGGAGGATCATATGGAGTATCTGCTGCTAGGTAGTTGGGGAGCAGTGATTTGCCTATGGGAATTTATTTATTTGTTTAGCCTGGTAAGTGAAAGTGGACTGAGACATGTCTATGTTCAGCCATGCCTAGGTATAACACAAAAACTGTACAGAAGGAAGTACATGTACAACACAGGAACAATACAGAATACAGGATTAGGTTTCTCTTGTTCACTTTTGGTATGGAAAATGGGAAAGGGCCCCTTGTGGAGCAGCATGATGTTTTGAAGGGGTGTTGCAGCTGCAAATTAATTGGAACGTTTCACATTACTGGGATGGCGTAGGGTTGGGGACATCAGTCACATGGTGTTACCAGATATGGGCATGCATTCCTGGTGTTGATACCACAGCAACACTAGGGATAGTACTAAAGATGGCATGGCAGTTGTTACAGTTAAACAGCCACTTGAACTAACACTTGAAGAAGCAAAAAAGGGAATAAGAAGGGATTAACCCATGACAGGATATTGGTTTACTGAGCATTAATCCACACCTGGGGGGGGGGGTTGGAGTCACGAGGTGAAGCCAAGTGACTTCAACCACCCAGGCGTGGATTAATGCTTAGTAAACCCATACCCTGGAGTGGGTTCATTCTCTTATAACATGGGCAATGTTATGTTAGAGGTTTACCTAAGGAAATAGTAAAATAAAGCCCTGTGAACATGCAGCTGTGAGTATATCAGGGATTAATTAATGGTCAGCTGATCTGTTTGAATGAATCAGAAGACAGCATTTTTGGAACCCATGTTATAATAACCCTTAGTTTTAGTAGTAGCATCATAGCAGAGTAGTTACTAGGACTGAGAATCCTTTCGGTGACCATAACAAATTTGGTGACCTGTGACATGATTGCCTACCTAAATGGGCTTTATGCTTCATTGGGTTAACCTCACACCCAACCAGAGTGGTCAACACTTCACTGTAGTTGCTTGTTTTTTACTTCTGAAATTAACATGAAAAATAAACAAAAACTAAGGGTCCAATCCACAAAACTCAGAGATACATGAAAAGTTCACTTAAATTGGGTTTGGAGCTGCAAGCTGCACAAGTCCCTTGCATGTCCTCTTATTGACAATGGTGATGGGTTGCATTACCAGGTGTACAAGGCAGTGTGAAGAGGTGCAGTGTTAGTAGGTTCTGCATTCATGGATTGAAGGACACACCAATGAAACGCCCTTGATCCCACCGTATAAGAAGGCATAATGTGACATACAGAATAATACTGAAATGTCTTCTGGGGATCACATACAGCTGCTGCAGCAGTGGAGAACACCAGTGCATACAGGGACAGGAAAGGGGGATAACTGGAATTGATTCTGAACTGGAATAGCTCAATACCCAGAACAGATAAAGTCCAAAGTTCCATGTAACATGACCCATCAACTGTACTGACTGCCTGCCTGCCCACCTGACTTGTTCCCCTTACAGGATGAACCAGTACATGCCAACCTAGTCCTTGGTAGCTAGTGGGCCTTTCCTCAGTATAGCTACTTCAACAGCCATAGTCTCATTCTCGTGTTCCTCTATGTCTCAATGTGGTAATAAAACAGTACTTGTACTATACACTTATGGTGTATGAAATCACATATGCAATAATGTACAGACATTGGTCAACTGAGAAGGTGAGACGGGACATTGCCAATTGCTAGCTTGGTGGGGGGCACTGTATACAATGGATCATGTTGGCTTAAGATGGACAGTCTGCAGGGATGGGTGGAGTGAAGTAGAGTGTATGTGACAACAGTGAAATATAGAAAGGATCATTTACAGTCTCCACTGAACAATACTGACCAATTGGTCGGACTCTTGGAGCCTTAGATTCAATATAGCCAAATGCAAGGTGCTACTCTTGTGGAGGTAAAACATGGTTAGGACCGACACACTGTGCAGGGATTCCTGTGTTGCAGTGGAGGAGTGAAAGTGCCTATTATAGGATTCATGATAGACAAGGGGCTGAATCTTGACAAGCAGTGTGCCACTGCTGCCAGCAAGGGTCAGACTGCTGGAGTGTATGGGGGGGGGGGCAACCAGCAGGGCAGGTAAAGTAATCCTGCCACTTTACAAGGTCCTGATCACACTCCATCTGGAGTACTGTGACCAGGTCAGGGCTCTTCAATATAAAAAGGACATTGAGGCTGTCAAGAGGGTACAGCATAGGTCCACCGAAATGATAAAAGTTTTGGGGGACAAGTGCAATGAGGAGAGGTTTGTAGTCCTTAACATTTTTTCCATACAGACAATCATTCATCAATGCCGGATGATTGATGCTTGTTAAACAATTTTTTTTGTGTGTTATTATTTTGCTATTGGAACTTAGGTGTAGACACATATGAAAGGTAGGGAAAATAGCTTGAGTGCCAGGAGTGCCATGGGACCAAACGAATGCAGCAAAGGCAATAATTTACAAGTCGAGCTGCAACACTGAGTGAGGCTGTATTTAGAGGTCGAGATGGAAGTTGAAGCAGAAAACTGGGTGATGACATCACTGCCACGAACCCAGAAAAGAGGAAAGCGAGCGGTTACAGAGAAGAGCAACCAACAAAAACCAATGAAAACCCCAAAAGTAAAAGAAGAAGGGACAGGAGGTACGGGGAAGGGAGATGAGGATGAAAACAGAGACGCTACAGATCAAAGACAATACAGAGGCAAATGTCAAGACAGGAGAACAGGAGGGCACAGACAGCTGGGGGCAGGACAGACAGGAAGGAGGGTGAAGGGGCTGAAGGTGAGCCACAGAGTGACAAAATACAATGAGAAAGAAGAAGCCAAGAGCAGCACATGGAGTGAGACAGAGGCAGGAATCAAGAAGAAAAAGAGGGGAAGGAAACAAGTAGGGAAGCACAGCCTAGGAGCAATGCAGTGGCTCAGCTGTTTCAAAAAAAAAAAAGAGAACTAAGCATAGGAGTGAGAAGTAGATGGGATTTAATTAGGGCCAGCTGAGGAGACTTGTCTGAAAAGAAAATGAGACCTAAGACAGGTTCCTGACTTTGATAGCCAATCAGCTGCTCTTGCTGACCAGCTTCATGCAAATCAAACGAACGAAGCCCTCTCTGATTGGAGCAGCTTTGGCCCTTTGGAATACATAAAGGTGCTGCCCAGCAAGCAGCAAGTGATGTCAGGACCATACTGCCTGGTCACTGGTCTAGACTGCCAAGCCCCTGCTATTTTGAACTGTAATGGGTTTGGTAGTGACACACCTCCGAAATCCCCTTTCACTGAAAGCAAAACATTTGGTGCGTACACGCGCATCAAACATAAAAAGGAGGCTAAGAAGGACATGATTTCAGTTTTCCACATACAAAATGCAAGGATATTGACAAGACTGAAAACACAGAAACATAGAAATTGATGGCAGATAAGGACTGCTTGGACCACCTGGTCTGTCCATTTTCCCTCCCTACTGTAATACCTCAGACCCTACTTGATCTCCAGCATTGCCCTCCCTTCCCTAACCACTAAGGTTCCCTTATGCCTATCCCATGCATTCTTGAATCCTGTTACAGATTTTGCCCCCACCACCTCCACTGGCAGGCTCTTTCAGGCATCCATTATTCTCTGCGTGAAGAAGTACTTCCTCACATTTCCCCAGAGTCGACCCCTCCAGTTTCATAGCATGTTCCCTTGTTCTTGAGCATCTTTTTTTTTTTTAAATGTTTCCCTCTTGTACCTTATTTATACCTATGTGATATTTGAAAGTCTCTCTCATATCCCCTCTTTCCCTCCTTTCTTCCAGGGTGTACATGTTGAAGTCCTTTAGTCTCTCCTCATAAGATCATTGGAAAAGACAGAGATGTTTGATCTGGTGTCCCCCATCAGGATGCATGGACATATCCTGAAGCTCAGAGGCAGTATATTCAGTGGTAAAGTCAGGAGGCACTTTTCCCAAAGGGTGGTAGACTTATGAAACAACCTACCAGTGAAGACAGTGGACATGAAGACAATACAATCCTTCAAGGTGTTTGGACAATTGCTGCATACTATGTTTATTTATCCCTGCTTATAAATCAGTGGAGGAGCAGACACAGTGGACCTAAAGTCCCTTCCAACTCTATATTACTCTGTTACTATGTTCTTATAAAAAAAATCAGTCAATTAAGCAATCAATCAATAAATCACTGGTGAGGAAGGCACATCAGACCTACAAGTTGTCAGTCTTAATTTTAAAAACAAAAAGCAGAATACATAAAGAGCAACATATGGGTTTTGTGCATTGTGATTTTTTTTTCTATACAGGTTTCTTCCTCCCCTTCCAGTGGGGCTGGCAGGCACCTATGGCCCCTCCCTCTGAGGGGCTCATTCTCCAGTCTCTGACTCTCCCAGTGCATCTCCCACTGGTTGCCCCTTCATGGCAGGGCCGAGGGTGAAAGGCGTCGACTTTCCTTGCTCCCCGGATACCAACATCTAGACTCTGGGAGGCCGGTGCAGGCACTGCTGGGCCATCATGGAGCCTGCCAGCTCCAGTTTCTCCACATTGTCTCCCCTCCCCTTGTGCGATTGCTTGGGTGTGTGTGGAGGCACATGCATTCAGCGATTCTTGGCACCCTCCCTACTCTAGCCATTCCCTTCTGCACTACCCTTGGGCTTCCACCCAGGAGAAACCTTGCAGCAGTCATGATTGGGTCCCTACCCAGGAGAGGAGAGGAGAGATGCTTGGTGGCCACTTAATCCGTCTTCTGGCCTCCTCCCCCCTGCTAACCCCAATGACCCAGGCTCATTACTGAACCTGGGTTGACGTTGTGGTGCAAGATGTGGTGTCCAGTGCCTTAACTCTCAGCACCACTGGGCTGGCTATTATGAGTTTTTTTACACACCCAAGGTGTGCAATACCACGTAAACCATGAGTAGTGTGTGATGGTGTCACACACCGAAGGTGTATAAAAAACAGAATAATGGCAACGCCTCATAGTTGATTTTTTTTATAATTGCCATTTTTTGTTATTAGAAACAAAAAAGTAGCTATAAAAGCTTTGTGGACATTTGAAGAGCTTTGCTATTTACTGCCTTTAAAGAGCCCCTGACGCCATTGTGATAACTCTGAAAAAAAATTTAATATTTAGACACAATTTAGCTTATATTTAATATTTTTTTTCTGTAATTCTCACCCTTACTTCTTTATTACTAAGTACAGTTAGAAATGTAGAAACATAGAAACATAGAAGTTGACGGCAGACAAGGACCGCATGACCCATCCAGTCTGCCCATTTCTTTTTCTACCTTATAAATGTGCCATTGGCCTTTGCTCTGTCAATGGCCTAACTATTCATACGCATCTGTATTGCTCCCTTATGCCTACCCCATGCCTGCTTGAAGCCCTGCACTGTATTCATATCCACATCCACCACTTCCTGAGGTAGTCTGATCCATGCATCCACCACCCTTTCTGTGAAAAAGAACTTCCTCACATTACCCCTTAATCGGCCTCCCTCTTATCTCATGCTGTGTCTTCTTGTCCTGCTATTTTTCTTATATTGAAGTATGCTAGACTCTTTCACCTTGTGGATGCCCTTAAGGTGTTTGAATGTTTCGATCATATCACCTCTCTCCCTCCTTTGCTCTAGGGTATACATATTGAGCTCTGTTAATCTGTCCTCATATGTTTTCTGATGCAGTCCCTGCACCATTTTGGTTGTACTTCTCTGGACTGCCTCCATTTGGTTAATGTCCTTGTGAAGGTGTGGCAGCCAATACTGCACACAGTACTCCAGATGGGGCCTAACCAGTGTTTTGTAAAGAGGGATTATTACCTCCCTCTTCTGACTTGTGATACCCCTACTAATACACCCCAACATCCCCCTAGCCTTACCTACTGCTTTAGTGGTATGCTTGGAAGATCTCAGGTCATCTGTGATGATGATGCCCAAGTCTTTTTCTTCCCTTGTGACTGCCAGCAACTCCCCTCCCAGCCTATAGGTGGCTTCAGGGTTTCTCTTCCCTATGTGCATGATCTTGCACTTCTTTGCATTAAACCCCAGTTGCCACTCTTCTTACCATTTTGCTAGTTTGTCCAGATCTCTTCTTATTCTGCCCAGCCCATCTGGATCATCTACTCTGTTGCAGATCTTGGTGTCATCTGCAAACAGATACACCTTACCCTCCAGTCCATCTGAAATGTCACTGATGAATATATTGATGAAGACTGGCCCCAGGACTGATCCCTGAGGTACCCAACTTGTGACTTGCATTTCTTCTGACTGTAGACAGGTAAACAGGATCACTGCCCTATCTGTTCTGGCTGCTTGCCTACACCTGATATCACAGTTCTGTTTATGACATCATAATATGTTGCTGTGGAAATAATTATGATGCTATAAATGGGATTATGATGTCAGGTGTAGGTAAGCAGAAAGCACAGATAAAGTCTAAGGGACAGTAATCGTCTTTCATACAATTGTCCTCAGCAATAAAGAAAAAGGGAAAGAGTTATAAAAAAATTACAGAAAACGTACAAAATATAAACTGCATTGTGTCTAAAATGTCACTTCAGGTTTTTCTAATGGCGTTAGGGGCTCTTTAAGGATGAACATATTGCATAAACACAGACATTTACACACTGTAAAAAATTGTCTTTGGAATATATATAAATATATATATATATATATATATATATATATACACACATACATTTGCAGGTTTGTTTTTGGGTGGGGGGGAACTCATTCTGAAAATGTGACTGGAAATGTGGGGAGTAACCCGATACACACACTGAAAGGAAAAGTAAGTTCTCTAAGATATGTTTATTTTTTTGATGGCGCTTCACAAATTTTGTGATCATTGTTCAAAGGCTTTTGGTAACAAGTGCAGAGGCCTTGTAGCATGCAACTATAAGAAATTATGATTTGTTTGTGTGGCTTAAAAGTACATGAGGAAAAATTATTTGTTTACTTGATGGGGTTTTAGTGACAGCCATGTCGTAATAACTGTCTGGTTACTATGGTGAAAGCTAGTTATTATGGCATTTTAAAGTGCTACCAACTCTGTTGTTCCATGGGTGGCCATTTTGTATTAGGTTAAGAAATGGATGGGTCAGACTTCAAATGGAGCTATTGGGTACAGTGAGCTAAATAACCTAACCAGTAATTATAATTTTATTCTGCATGCTGTAGCATCTTTTATGCAGAATGCTTCATAACACAGTTTACAAATTTAGCAAAGGTTAAGCACCATGAGCAGAGCTAGGAGTTGTACAACATTGAAAGGTTCATAAACCAGGAGCCAACAAGACTGTATGCTCCTCCAAGGAGGAGCTGAACATCAGGGAGAAGAGTTGAGTTTTGAGATGAGATTTAAGAGGAGAAACATGACATGAGGTAAAGAGCCAGAGATAGTGAGAGAATGGCTACTCCAGACACATGGGGCAAAAGTGAAAAGGCTCTGCTGCAAACAGTGAATAAGTTGTGGGCTGAGGGTACTGTAGAATAATAAAAGGAGTCAAAAACAGCTTGGGTACCTGCAAAACTAATTGCCAAGTTTCACAATATGAATTGTGCTAGTGCACTTAAGAGAACATTATTTAATTAAAATTACAATTTATTTACTTAGGATAGCCCATCTGAGATGTAACATTTTGTTTCCAGTGTGGTTCTGCTTCTATGCATTTCTGCAGCTGGGTGGAGTGGTACACTGAGAGGTTAAATGACTTACCCAAGGTCACACTCTAGAGGGCCTTGAACCTGTGATCTCCTGACTCCCAAGCTGGTGCTCTAACCACTAGCCCACACTGCCTCCTTCAGGGTCCATTCAAATGGTAGTAGAGTCAGTAGCACATACTGTCATTCTTCCAATGCATGAGGAGATTTTTATTGAAATTCTTAATAATTCAGTTTTTGCAAACCATAAGCGAAAAAGAAATGTAACAGTCTTCTCCTTCCACTATGGGGAAGATGGTTGTTACTATCTCCAGCAGTGTATAAAGCAGTGTAAATAGTATATTGTTATGACAGAGTTATGGTTTCAGGGAAAACGTGTAGGAGGTGCTTAAGTATATAATGTAAATAGCAGTGCATCAGCTATTTTAAAGAGAAGTCCCAGGGGAGTCATATCTCATACCAGTAGGTGCCACTGGGAAACCATAGCTTCAAAATATTTCCAGTGTAGATTCAGCAGTTTAGTATGCAGCAAGAGAATCAAGGCCTTGGGATGTACAGCCTGTAGTAGGGGGGTGCTCAATGAACTGAGCAGTGTTCAACTTGATCTGTGGCATAGCTAGAGCTAAAGGACTCACAAAAGTCTCAGTGTTGTGTTTTATTGGGATTGTGTGGATATGTAGCACACCAGGCATGTTATGAGGCTGCTGTGTTACATTTTAGCTACCATCCAATGAATCTGATAAAACTGGAAGTGAGCTAATCTAATCCTCAACCATGTGTGCTTAGTGGGTCACCAAACAATAAATATTAGCTTAAAATTGTGACTAGGTGACATCTATTGTACAATTTTCCTGACATCTATGAATTATGATTTGCCACTGCTATAGTAAATCCAGCATTCCACACCTGCTCCTACATCTTGTACCATTCATGGGGACTGCAAGGGAAGAATCAGGGGACTGTGGGACTTGGACCTTGTAAATAACTGGCTCACCCAGACCTGTTAAATATAAATGTCTGTGTAGGTCCCTCCTCAGGTGACAGGCTGACAGCAGTACGTTGCTGGGGATGGTGTAGGGCTACAGAAAATATTCTGTTAAGCCTTCCTTCTAGCAGGGAGGAAGGGAGGAAGACATTAGTTTCACTGCCAAGTAGAGTCAGCAAGGAATTTGATTCAGTGAGATGCCAGATGGCCAAGAACTCTTGTAGGCTGCTCCAAATGGAGAAGAGCTAAAACAGATTTGATCTTATCCACATTATCCAATCCTTTTACATTTTAAAAACTGAAATCTTGGGGTACTGCCCACCAGTGCAGTGGCAGTGCTACCACCTGAAATACTGGTGACCCAGGTTCGGGAATTGGCCTGGTTCATCAGAGGGCTAGCTGGGGGGAGGTGAGCAGAGCATCTGCGTGGATACTCTCCATCTTGGGGAGGGAGGGTGTATGGCTGCCACAGCTCTAACATCCCCTGGTGACCACAGGGAGAGGTACAGTAGGCTCCATTGGATCAGGGAAGGGGGACATCAGTTTTGGCTGGCACATGCACATGCCTCTACGAAAGCATGCATGCATGCACAAAGTCCTGTGGGGAGGAAGAACACAGAAAAAACAACAGAACATGCAGGATGCTGCTCTCCTAGCTTGGTTCCCACCACACAGCTGAACCTTAAGTCTTCCCCTGGACACTGAGCTAAAGGATTGATGGGGAAGCGGGGGATCTGGAGGCCCCACCCTGGGAGATAACACAGGGAGGAACACAGGGAGGTGGTGTTTCCTGAAGAAAGAGAGTGATGGTGGTGGGAGCAGGGGAGAGCCATTGGGGGCCCATTCTGGAAGAGGTGGGGAAAAAAGCACAGTGAATAAAAAAACCTGAAATCTTATCTCCTCTTCTTTATCTTCTTTAGCCTGTTTGCAGGAAACATATACCTAGTCTGTCTACACATTTCCTATAGCTTAACCTCTCCAGTGCCAGTATCATTTAGTTTTTCTGTGCTGCACCTTCTCAAGTGCTTCAACATCCTATTCTTCTGCAGTAACCAGCTCTATCCATGTGTCTGGATTTTGTGAAATTCAAAGGACAGATTCCTGAACTGATTCTCACTTGCATTATGTTAAGGGCAGTTTTGAAGTTTGCCCGGAAAAAAAATGTGTAGTCAGTGGCGCTCGTACAGAACGCAATAGTGTGTGCCTGTGTGTGTGTGTGTGTGTGAAAGGGGTCTGAAGTGGGAGATAGGAGGTTGGTGGGACCATTCTGGACTGATTGAAGTTGTGAAACTTGCAGTTTAGGTGGACACAGGAAAGGACAGTTTTCATAATCAATGTGAGCCGATCTCACCAGAGATTCAATAAGATAATGATGGCAACAGGAAATATTACAGAGGTGAGGGGAGGCAGACTTAGCAATACTGGAGATAAGGAAAGAAGAGACAGCTCCATAGCTAGGAGATCACTGAGGTTTAGGCAGTGGAGGTTAAAGTGAGATCAGAGATGAAGAAGGATGAAGAGCAGGCCATGTTGGAAATAAGAAAGCTCGCCTTGCCATTTGTCTTAAATTGAGCTGTATAAAACGTTTTTTATTTATTTTTATTTGTGATTCAGAAATAACCTTTAAGCAGGGCTCTTTTACAAAGGTTCCACATCATGAAACAGAATACAAAAAGACACACACATTGTAAAGATACAATTACAAGATGCAATGCAAGTGAATACGCAAAGAAAATGACAAGTAATTACACAGACAGTTGCATGGGGTGCAGATGATTCAATTTGGATAAAAATATACAGTATCTTCTTAGATACACAGAAGGAGTTATGAGGTGAGACAGTACAGCTGGGCAACAAAAGGGTCAGCAAGTAGGGGGGAGATGGGATAGGTGCTAGGGTTGCAGCCATAGTGGTTGGCCTTGTCAAATGGAGAGGAAGATGTGGGGAGGGATGGAGAATAAGTGAGGCAACTCAAGTTGGAGCTGGGCTGAGGGAATCAACGAGAGGAGAAAGACCAGAGTGGCGTGGGGGTAGGGAGGGGGTGAGTGGAGAGAAAGATAGGGAATAACAGCAGGTGGGGGTGCACTGGGGGGTAGACAGGCATTTATACGATCAATATAGGATGATAAGAAGGGAAGGGAGGGGCTGGGGAAAGAGTCAAATGAAATGTAAAGATAGTAGCATTTCACTAGAAGAGATAGTTGAGGTCAAAGGAGAACATGAGTTGCCTTAAAGGGAGATGATAGATTTAGGAGAAAAGAGAGGACAGAGACGAGAACTCTAAGTAATGCTACATACTGTAGAAGAGGGCATTGGGATAAGGTTCATTTGATACCAAATACACAGTGGGAGAAGACAGACAGCTAGGATGGGATTAGAACAGCAAGGGATCAGACATACCAGCATAATGCTGAGTTGCTGTAGGAGGACAGAGTGATACAGAAAGATAAGAAAGAAAAGAGCTGTTATCACATGAGATAATGAGTTTATTAGCAGCATGGATGAGTACACTTTCTATGCTGTGGCCAAGGATAAAACCAGCCTGCAAATAATTGAGAATCTTAAAGTAAGAGAAGTGGTTAGAGAGGAGAGAGAAGGCACCCTTCTTCATGACTTTGCTGAGAAACAAAAATTTAAAGATGGTCTGATAGCTGAAGAGACATGAAGAAACAAACAAGTTTGTTTGAGATGAGTGTGATGAGGTAGATCTGAAACAGTCAGGTGCAGTTCTAGAGGCAAGGAAGTGGCTGACGAAGTAATATAAGGGAAAAGAGTAGGCAGACATGAAAAAAAATAAACAGAAAAGCAAGCATAGAAGCAGGGGTAGAGGTGGCCTTTCTCATAGAATGAATGAAGCTGGCAGTGTCCTCAGGGGGAAGTTGAGTAGGAATGCAGAGGGTATGGAAAGTTTTAATGTTCAGTTGAAAGTGGGAGGAGAGGAAGAGGTGGTGCTGGAGTAATAAGGTTTCCCTGCAACTGAAAAAAGGAAGCAGCTTTCCACTGGGAGTGTGAAAAATTAATGGGTGTACCAGGTGGTGAAGGAGATAATCTATGGTGCAGGAAAAAAGTGCTAAAGTCAGATTGTCAATGGTTTTTAGATTTTGCACAACTAAGATATTCCCTGTACCGAATCAGATGTGTTCTCAAAATTCCTGTATTTCTATATGAACAGTCAGTTGGGGAAAATCTGACTGGCAGCCAGGAGACATGCTACTGCTTTACAAAACATCACCAGGTACACTTGAGGGCCCAGAGCTTGTCAGAGCACTAAGGAGATATTGAGGTGCAGAGAGCAGGTCCTAGGAATAGCCTGCTAGTCAATGAAGGTGGAAAATACAGAACTGTAGGCCTTAACAGCTGGGAACGGTCAAAGAAACAGGAATCAGTAGTGCAAATCAGAGAGGAGAGTTGGGAAGATGCAAGGTGTTTGAATAGATTGCAGGGGAACGGGACAACTTGGGAGGAAAAGCAATATGACACAGAATTTATCAGAGTGTGGAACATGCTAAATAGAGTATTGAAGTAGGTCAAAGGATATACAGGGGACGGTATCAAGGGTGTGGCCATGTGTCTAGGTAGGAAGGTTCACTGATTAGAGGAGGAAGGAGAGTTAACATAGATGTCAACAGGAGTACTGCAGTCACCAGCAATGAGAAGGTCAGAGGGGGCAATGCCAACATGAGAAATTAGATCAGTGAACTGGGGAAGGAAGAAAGGATTAGGAGTGAAATAGATAACAGAGGCCTTAAGATTGGAAGGAGAGGCAGAAAGATGGGGACCTGCTCTAAAGAAGAAAACTTCCAAGTGGTAATGGAGGGAAGCCTGATCCTGACTCCAGTAATAGTTAAGTTATTTTTATTGTTTGACAAGTTATGTTGTTACAATTTCATTTATAGAAATGTATTATAGACATAAAACATTTATACACTAGACAATTCATTTTCTATCTAGTACTTAATAATTCATCTTCCATATCACAAACTCAATCACTTAGGGTTGAATTTGCAAATTATAGTGCAATTATTAGCATTTTCACTTAATTAATTCCCAATGATTTGCCCTGGCCTCTCTCTTCCATATGCAACTTTTGGATATCTACAATTTTTAGGAAGGACATAATTCTTTTAAGTGTTTTAAGGAGCTTACAATTTAGAAGTGTCTCTGTCATTTCCTCTGGATTTTGAATAAGTGGTTCCAATATGTCAACTAATGGTTTTTCTCTGTTATTATATAACGGACAAATGATTAATAACTGGATATTATCATCTTCTCCCTTTCTGTAGCGGCATCTACCACTTTAACTCAGTTCTTTTTTGTTAAATGGCGGTGCTGGACCTATCGAGTAGGCCATTGGGATGCGAGGTGACCTAGTGCTGCATTATAATAATGTGGTATTGGGGGCCCTGGACTCCATTGCTGCTGTCTGAGTTCACTCACTCACTCTTCATCCTCAGTCCCCTTGGTTTGATGGGACCTTTGGTTTGATGGGACCTTGAAGGAGTTGAGATGAGAAGTGCGAAGGCTGGAGCATTACTGGTGGAAATCCGGCCTGGAGGACGACAAACTTAGATTGATGTCCCATTATAGGGACTATTTATTGGCCATCTCCTGTAAGAAGGCAGAGTTCCTGTTCAGAGAGATTGCTGCTGCAAGGAATCGACCGGCTCAACTCTTCTGAACTGTGGACAGGTTGTGCAATCCATCATGCCTTCAGAATCGGAGAGCTTTTTCACAAGTTAAGTGTGAGGAGTGCGCTCAGTTTTTTACAGATAAGGTTGCCTCCATCAGGTCGGAGATTTGCTCAGCACACTCCAATGAGCAGAGTGGTGGTTGGTGGGAGGTCACTAGTGCCTGGTTTGTCTGGTCTGACTTTGACTGTCTGGTGATCACTGATATCGTGAATATTGTCCAGGGTATGCAACCAACTAACTGTAGTTTGGACCCTGTTCCAACCAGCCTCTTGGTGGAGTGTGTGGAACTCATCAGACCGGTCCTAGCAGAGATATTGTGGAGTTTATTGGAGAAGGGGGTGTTTCCTGACCCCTTGATAGAGGCAGTCATGACCCCTCCCTTTTTTGCTAATTACAAACCTGTCTCTAACCTGTCCTTTATGGGTAAGGTTATTGAGAAGGTAGTCACGTTGCAACTCAAAGACCATCTTACCACCCATGAGGTCTATGATCCTCTCCAGTCTGGGTTTAGGAAGAGGCACAGCACCGAGACGGCTCTTGTTCGGGTGCTTAATGATCTCCTGGTGATGAGAGATTGGAAAAGCCGTTCGATCTTGATTCTTCTTGATCTCGCTGTAGCATTTGACACTGTGAACCATGAGGCCTTGCTGGAGTGCTTGCAGCTGATCTATGGACTATCTAGTACAGTCCTCAGATGGTTCCATTCTTTTCTCATGAGTAGGTCGCAGAGAGTGGTGTCGAGAATTTTTTCCTCGGCCCCTTTTCCCCTGATCTGTGAGGTTCCGCAGGGCTCCATGCTGTCTCCCATGTCGTTCGTGGTGTATACGTTGCCATTAGGGGACATTATATGGTGGTATGGGCTAAGTTTTCACTGCTATGTAGATGACACTCAGCTCTACATGTCCTTTGTACCTGATCAGCAGGATACTGTCTCAGTCTTTAATGATGCCTCGTCGAGATCCAGGACTGGATGAGTGCCAGCTGGTTAAGGCTGAATCCAGATAAGACTGAGGAGTTGGTTGTGGACCCAGGTCATTGAGTAGAGAGGTCCTCGGCTGTTCAGCCCTCTGGACTTGTGCTAGGGGGCATTCAGATGAGGTCCTCTGAACAGGTGTGGAATCTGGGTGTTATTCTTGATAGTGAGCTGATACTTAAATCGCAGGTGGCAGACATTGTCAAGTCGTCATTTTACCATCTGCGGAATATCACCCAGGTAAAACATCTTGTTCCACCTGATGACCCTCTGACTTTGGTCCATGCCTTTGTGACTTGATTACTGCAATTCCCTATACCTAGGGTTTCCGGGGGTGGACCTCCGCCACCTGCAGCTGGTGCAGAATGCGGCTGCAAGGTTGTTGATGGGCTTATCTCAATCTAGCCATTTCATGACTCTGCTCTGTGGGCTGCACTGGCTGCCAGTGCAGTGGAGGATCACCTTCAAGGTTGGTTTGCTGACCTACAAGGCCCTACACGGACAGGGACTGTGCTATTTGCAAGACCTCTTGTGTCCCTACTGCCCCCTCTGTCTGCTCTGTTCCACTGATGAGGGATTTCTAGAGATTCCTATGGTTTGTTTGAAGACCTCAGGGGTGAGATCTTTTGCTTTTATGGCCCTGACTCCGTGGAACCCTCTATCTCATCAGGTTAGAGAGTGCCTGTCCACTGAGACTTTTAAAACTGCATTAAAAACTTACTTACTCAGTTTAGCATTTTTAGATACTTAGTAATTAGGTAATGCTGCAGATATTTAACTTTAATGTTTATTGCTTTAGTTTTATTGCTGTTTGGTTTTAACTCTGTACAGGTGCTTTGATAACTTTGAAAAGTGCCTTTTACAAATAAATTTGACTTGACTAGTAATGTAAAATGTTCACTTCTGTGATATTCAAATCTAAATTTCGTAAATATCTTCCTACAGATTGGCTGTTTAATGATCTGGAGATATTTATTCAATTCAAATTCTTGTTTATTTTTGGCCATCCATCTACTAACCTTATATTTAGAACAATTTTCCAGTTCTTTCTGATGAACGATATCTCTTATTCTATTTTTAACTATAAATTGGATTTCACCAAATGGCCTTCTCAGAGCATCTGGACTCTAGCAATAATATACAGACCACTTTCACAATCAGTGTTTCTGGATTGCTCCAAAAGGGTGCAATGAAGAGAGGCTTCTAAGAGAGAAGAAAGGTCACAGTGGGAGTGCCAGAGTACAGCCAGAGAATCAAAAATCATGACCATGGTCTTGCCTATATTGATAAGTAAATTGGAGTGAATAAAGAAAGCTTGATTTTTCAAAACTATCCTGAAGAGTAGAGGTAATGTCACAAATTAGAGAATTAGAATGATAATGCACAGGGTATCCTGTGATGTGGGCAAGCAGCAAGTAGGCACCTGCCAAAACAGTGACTCACTTGTGGCTACTGCCCCAATGAGGTTTAGGGTTGGTGACAGGATAGGGAGGGTCATGAAAAGGCAACAGGATGTCGCACGTATATATGCATGTGGGGGGGGGGAGCGAGCCCGCGGAACGAGGGGCAGGAGGGTTTGTCAGGGGTGGTGCCGTGGTTTGCCAGTGAGCTGGCATCATGGCGTAGTGGGGTGGGTGCTGGCCTGAGGTGGCAGGGAGGCAGGATTCGGGACCGAGCACCGGTAATTTTTTTGCTCCAAGCCCAACATGCACCCCCCATAAATGCATAAAAACTATTTGTTTTGTGCCGCTTTCACTGGATTCCACATCACCGAAATTCAGTTTTGGCAATGTGGAGTTGCGATAAGGGCATTCGGCATTCCAAATTTGCCCTTATCACATGGGACCATGCACAGTGGTGACAGGGTCAGGGTCCCGGTCATCCCTGCCCCAATGGAGGGGGTATCAGTTAAAAGTGACATGTCCACAGCAAGTCTCCTCTTCCTTTGGTGTCAGAATAAGGATATCATAAAGAGTCAGTACTTAATGACTCAGCACCCCTTTCCCAAGTCTGTTGTGCAACAGCACCTTTCTCTTGTTTCTTCTACTCAAGGTAGGTTTGTGCAGTATTAGCCCACACAAAAGCAAGAGAGAAACAAAAAGAGAATATTTTTTCTGGGTAAAGATAATACCGTTAGTAGGCTAATGAAAATTTATAGATACAAGCTTTTGAGGCCTGAAAGCCTCTTTTTCAGTGATTTCATCTTGTATTTTCTCTTTGTGACTGTAGAGTACCTTAATAAGGTTGTTCCTTGGTCTTTCAGAGGTCCTGTGACACAGCTGTTGTGCATATCTGGTGTTGTTGGTGGAGGCTACTGGATTTTTAAGGGCGAGTCATTTGGGAATACGTTTTCCTTTTTTACATGTGCTGGGAAAGAAGATGACGCTGTGCAGTTTAGCTTGCTTCTTCAAAAGGTTTTTCAACCTCCATTGGTTATGGCAGATTGGGATATCTTCCATTTTGCAGATCAAGGCAGTGTGCTGTGTTAGCCCCCACAAAAACAGGAGAGAAACAAAAAGAGAATTGTTTTGCTGGATAAAGACAATACCCTTATTAGACTAACAAAGCTTAAAGATGCAAGCTTTCAAGGCCTGAATGGGCTACAAAATACAGGAATCATTCAGCTACTGCTTGCAAATGTTGTAATCTGATGATGTGCTCAAAATGCCTCAACACGAGTCTTTATGTGGGGGAAACAGGACAGACTCTTAGGAAGCAGATGAACCTATACCACTATAATATCAAGCACTAGATCACAAACACACCAGTGGGTGAGCAGTTTTCCATCTTGGGACGTGGTTTAGATGACCTGAGAGTGGCAGTCCTGAAGGGTGACTTCAGAACACAGAAGGTGAGAAGGACCTCAGAGTTCAAATGTATGTAAACTTTTAATATCCTGGAGTCTAACCTGAATAAAGATGGAGGTTTCATGTCCCACTACTTAACATAGTCTTTGAACTTTTGATGTCCCTTACTATTACGCAAACTGCAACTGGACTGCTACAGAACAAAAATGTCATATATAAGCAATCTTTTAACACCTTCTACTCAGGCCCTGTTTGATGTAAATCAGCATTACTAAGCTTGTGTTAGCCCTGTTTTAAAATCTCTGTAGCTTTTTGTCTGCATGTGTTTTTAAAAAAACATCTTCTTGTGTATACTATGGCAACAGCTAGAATGTAAATACTGACATTATTCCTACTGCCATAATGTTAGGTAGCACGTCATAGTTTGCTCAAACCTTTGTGTTTTTTAATTTTCTTCTTACATTATTAATCAAAACTAAGCTTCTACAAATGGTAGGCATTTCAGTCTACATATTTATATACCTGAAGAAGAGGTCTTCTGGCCTCAATAGCTTGTATCATTAACTTTTTGTTAACCTAATAATGGTATTAGTTTTACCCAGCAAAAAACATTTTTTTTGGTCTTCTGTTTCTGCTGTTGTGCATGTCTCTTCTGCAGGACAACCACCCATAGGATGTTAATCTCTTCTTTCATATCTATGACTCTTCTACCCTACCTCTTTTCCTGGTAGTGTGCAACATATGTTTTGGTCACTGTAGGAGCTGGTTATAGAATTATAAATTATGCATGCTGTCCTGTATTCAAAAAGAAAAGCCCTTGCATCAGGCAATCCCATGTATGTGTACCAAACATTCTGTGTCTCTTTAAAAAGTAAAATCAGCAACCAAATCAAAATATACAAAACAACACCCTCCCATGTGCTGAAAAGGCTTTTGAATTCTTGGTTAAGCCCTGGATTGAAAGGGTTAAAATCTTCCTGAAAAGGGCTGAGCTGAAATGAAGGGTTTGCTGATACACAGATGAGGGCTTTGTACTGAGTGAGTAGCTGTGCTGGGCTCAGTAAATGTAAATAAGGTGAGAGCATGGCCTCTGCAATAAAACCATGTTTTTTTCTTTTTAAAGAGCACCTTTCCCCAATATTTTTCAATACAAAAAACATTACACAGGGAGCTCCCTTACCTCATTGGGAACTCCTCCAGGTTATTCTCATTTTTTTTATTCAGCCCCAAAAGGAAGGGAAGGGATCATAATTTGCCTTGAAGGACTGGCCGCATGATCCCTCTCCACTTCTTGACTCTTCAGTATGCCCCCACGCTCTGACATTTTGTGATGTCTTTATAGGTTGAGTGTGGGGGGGAGGGGTGCTCTATTCACTTGAATGGTGCGTCTTTTTCAAATGTAATTTCCCGATTGTAAATCAGGTTTTGCTGTTTTGTCCCCCAAAAAGTGATCCACTTATTTGTTATCCCTAAATTCCCCCCCCCATTTCATCTTAGCTCATTTTATTGCTCCTTTTTGTTTAATAAAACCGTACTAAATAAATGTTTGCACCTTACTGTACATCCTGACTTCTTGTCTTCTTTTATACCCACACCTGGTGGCAACAGCATAGAAATTATAACATGTGCCACCAATGTTTAGGTCTAAATCATTGATATCAAGTGAAAAAGGGACAGGAGCGAGAATGGAGCCCCAAGAGGTGCCCCTGGTAATCTCAAAGACATTTGAGTCCTGTCTGTGAAAACACAACCTTCTGGGACTGGCCAGTCAAATAGTTCTTGATCCAGAAAAGAGTGCTCTGATATAGGTTCAAGTTAGCCAGTCCATCAACCAAAAGATTGTGGTCCAAGCTCTCAAAGGTCTTGGAAAGCTTCCCTTACAAAAATTTATTTGGAATACCATTATGATATCTGTTGTTTATCATTGTACTGCCACTGTGATTTCCAGTGTACTACCCTTGTTTCATAAATGGTATCATAGTGGATTTGTTCCAATTCCATTGTGATATCATTGCAACCATTGTGATACCATGCAGACAGTGGTAGTTCACTGGTAATGCCACCTTATCTGGTACCACAGTGGTAACAAATGTGCACCATTGTGATACCACTGGTTGTTGGTATCAGAGTGGTTCTGTTCCAATTCCAGTGTGATACCACTGTGTCTACTGTGATACCATCAACACACAGTGGTAGCACAGTGGCAAACATTTGTGAAATAGTAGCATAATGGCAAACACCAGTGTGATACCACTGCAGTTGGTATCACAATGGATTTGTTTCAATTCCACTGCACTACCATTGTGACCACCGTGCTACCATGTGTCAGTGGTAGCACAATGAATGCACTTGCAGTGGTAATACAATGGTCTCATTCCATGCCTTATGCTGGTGGTAGCACAATGGTCATGTAGCATGGTATCACAATGGCCTGCGTTGTTCACTGGTAGCAAAATGACCACATTGTAGGGGAAACCTGCCAATGGAGTGAACCAAAAAAATAATGGTACAGCCAACAAAATCAGACACCTGCACATCTTAATGTAGGTGCCATCCAACATCAGCTAATCATCAGTTGTACATTGGAAATCCCACCAAAGTTACCTGTACACCAGTCATACCCCTGATCTGTGCTACACAGAGTCTTCCTAGCTTCACAACATGGTGTCGCATGGTGTGGCCTTAATGCAGGAACCCTACTAGTTTACATGGAAAGCACAAAGTGACCTTGTAGAACAGTCCTCCCCCCTAGAAAAATGAAACTAAAGTAAATAACCCCAATATTATCTGTTCCTAAAAGTAGGGGAAAAGGTCTTCCTGGGAGCGCAGACAGCCTCAGCCCATCCCGGTGCTGCCACCATGGGTTGCTCCAATGACGTCTCCCTGCAACAGAATTAACACAGCAGCTCAGCTGAGAAGTAACTTTATTTCACATGGTATCTTCTGATTTGCTGCAGGTGGAGGAAGCTAAAACAAATCTTTAGTGGGTTATTTATGTCTCACATTTGGCTGCATATGCAGTGGAATATGTAAATGTGCAGATTTTGCAGAGAAGTGAGCAGAGTGGTAAGGGCAGCAAAGGCGGTTAGGGAACAGAGGTTAGCACAGGGGATCAAAGAAGGAGAAAAGGATTTCTTTATATCAGAGAGAAGAGGAAGAGCAAGGATCAAATTGTTAGGATCACGAGGGGAAGTGGGTGGGTATAAAAGCGGGATGAGCAGGCAGAAGTACTTAATGAATACTTCTGTTAAGTCTTCACCAAGCAGCGGGATGGGCCTGTACCTGAGAGGAAGGGCGAGGTGGGAGAGGATAGGGAAATCACAGTGGAAAAGGTGAGGGAGGGCCTTAAGTCCCTGAAGGGGGATAAGGCACCTGGCCCAGATGAAGTCCACCCCAGATTGCTGAGAGAGTTGGCAGAGGTCCTGGCAGGGCCATTGGTGGACCTGTTCAATACCTCTCTGAACTCGGAGTGCATGCCCAGGGACTGGAGGGAAGCACATGTGGTACCTCTATATAAGAGTGGGCCCAAGGACGAACTGGATAACTATAGACCAGTGAGTCTTACTGCAATTGTGGGAAAACTGATGGAGACAATCCTCAAGGAAAGGCTGGTGCAATTTATTGAGGATAACAACTTCTAGGACAGCAGGCAGCATGGGTTTGTCTTAGGCAGATCCTGCCAGATGAATTTGGTTGATTTTTACAACTGGGTTGTGAGGGTACTGGACAGGGGACATTCGGTGGATGTCCTCTACCTGGATTTCAGCAAGGCCTTTGACTCAGTGCCACATGCTAGGCTGACCTGCAAGTTGAAGAGTCTGGGAGCAGGGAAGAAACTGATCAGATGGGTTGAGAACTGGCTTCAGGGTACACAGCAGAAGGTAGTAGTGGGGGGAGGAGGCATCTGATCCCAGGGCAGTAACAAGTGGTCTACCACAGGGCTCGGTGCTGGGACCAATTCTGTTTAACATTTTCATAGCCGATATTGCAGTAGAGATTAAGAGCAAGATCAGTCTCTTCGCAGATGACACAAAGATTTGTTCCGAGGTAGTTGGGGGGAGGGAGCAAACGTACTTCAGGAGGATTTGGCAAACCTGGAAGAATAGTCTCACATTTGGCAGCTTGATTTCAATGCCAAAAAGTGCAAAGTGATGCATTTAGGAGGCAGGAACCCAGGGCACAATTACTGGCTGGAGGGTGTCCCATTAACAAAATCCAAGGAGGAGAAGAATCTGGGCATGCTGGTAACCAGGGATATGAACCACTCAGCTCAGTGCAGGAAGGCAGCAGCGAAGGCAAACAGGATGCTAGGGTGCATAGCAAGAGGGATTACTTCTAGGAGTGGGGAAGTCATCTTGCCCCTGTACAGGTCCCTGGTGAGACTGCAGCTAGAGTACTGTGTGCAATTCTGGCACCTCTACTTGAAAAGAGACATACAAGTGCAGGGCAACAGAAATGATCCGGAGGTTGGGGGACAGACCATATGAGGAAAGACTGAGAGAGCTCAATATGTATACCTTGGAGGAAAGAAGGGAGAGAGTGGATACGATTGAGAACTTCAAGTACCTGAAGAGTTTGAACAGAGTAGACACCAGGTGTATGTTCAATATGAAGAGTGGAAGGGAAACCAGGAGACACTGTGAAGTTGGAACGGCAGGATCAAGAGGGAACTTGAGGAGGCACTATTTCACAGAAAGGGTGGTGACAGGGTGGAATGCTCTGCCAGAGGAAGTTGTATCGCTGCAGAGTGTTGGGGGCTTCAAGAGGGGTGGGAAAGATTCAGGGAGGGAGGGAGGGTACAAATCAGGAGGGGGAGGGCATATGAGGGAGGTGGGGCAGATGCAGTCTAATGGACTGAAGTGCTGCACACTCGAGCAGACTAGATAGACCGAATGGCCTGTATCTGCTGGCAATTTCGTATGTTTATATGTAAGGCAATATAATGATAAAACAATACTTATCTGATACACGTGGTCAATGTACTCCCACATTGTGGTTAATGTTGCATGGGACCTGTAGACAAAGTGGAAAATATGTTAATATTAGTAATAAAATTGTGATTAGCTGAGTCGGTTGGGTATAAAGGTTTTTTTTTTTTTTTACTGTTTTATTTGTTTAAATGGGTTGGTCAGGAAGGTAGATACCAGAACCAGGGCAGCAACCCAAGTTCGTGGAAAGACTCTGGTCACTCATGGAGGTCAGCACTCTTTTGTTTGTTTAAATGGGTTGGTTGGGAGGGCAGATACCAGAACCAGGGCTG
Source organism: Neoceratodus forsteri (assembly GCA_016271365.2). Lineage (NCBI taxonomy): Eukaryota > Metazoa > Chordata > Ceratodontiformes > Ceratodontidae > Neoceratodus > Neoceratodus forsteri. The sequence goes on along the minus strand of JADMNL010000041.1, from coordinate 6,731,410 downwards.
CAACCCAAGTTCGTAAAATGACTTTGGTCACTCACACACACTAAGCTCCCCACAACCACATCACCCAACTCCTCTCAACCCCTGCAAATCCCCCCACCCACATTTCCCAGCTCCTCTCTACCCATGCAAAGCCCTTCCACACACACTCATGCTCAGTTTCTCCACACTGATACAGCTCCCCCCAAACACACACACACGTGCATATCCAGCCATAAAAACTGCTCCATACCAAAAAAAAACCATGCCCAGCTCACTCCATGCATGACCTGCTTCCTATACAGATACACACCAAGCTATACATACAGAAATGCACACCCAGACACACCCTGCTCCACATACATGTCACACAAACTAGATGGAACTTTGGTCTCATCCTCTTCTGTCATTGTCCATTTCTATATAAACCCAGCCATCTCTCACACTCACCAAGCTCCTCTACATCGTCTCTCACACATGTACATGCACCCCAATGCTCAGCACCCCCTTACATACAACCAGTTCTCCACCCACACACATGCATGCCCAGCCCCACACAGACACACACACACAAACGCAGCCTGCTACACATACATGCCACACAGACTAGATGGACCATTGGTATTTTTTTATCTTCTGTCATTGTCTGTTTGTATACAAACCCAGCCATCTCCCACACACACACCAAGCTCCTCCACACTGTCTCTCACACACGCATTCCCCCTAACGTCAGCCCCCCAACATACATACAGCCAGCTCCTCACCCACACACATGCATGTCCAGCCCCACACAGACAGACAGACACACACACACACACACACACCTGCCTTGCTCTCCATACATGCCACACAGACTAGATGGACCTTTGGTATCTTCCTCTTCTGTCATTATCTGCTTCTATACAAATCCAGCCATTTCCTACACACGCCAAGCTCCTCCACACTCACACTCCAGCTCTCACACACGCACACACACCCTGATGCTCAGCCCCCCAACATACATAGAGCCAGCTTCCCATCCACACCCATGTATGCCCAGCCCCATACACTGCTAAATTGTCCGCTATGTGCCACCTTTTGGAAAAATGAAACACTGCATAAGCCAGTGTGTTTTTTAATGGATTAAGTATTAGCCATGGTGTGTTGGGTGAAGATGCCATGGTTACAATTAAAAATAAATTAAGTAGAGTCAACAAAAATAGCAGAGGAGCAAAAATGTAAAGAAATATTTAGTAAATATTTCACCACAATTGCTTTCTCCCTCTCCAGCGTTTCCAGTCTATACATGTTAGGCCTACAGCACTGGATCTAAGCAAGAGCCAGGAAAATAGCAGACAGGCCCAGGGGGGTGGGAATTCAACCAAAAAGAGAAAACTACCTATAAGACTAACTGCAGTGCCTGTGGACACTGGGGTGTGCAAAGGAGGAAACAGCACTCACCTTTATCGTGGTAGTTGCTCTAAGCTTTTGCGTGTCTGAAGTCTTGCTCTTTGCCACTCCATTGATGTGCTGTCACTCCCATGACTCCTTCAGTCATCTTCACACCAAATCTGCCCAAAGGGTCACAGAGAAAGAGAAAAAGTAGGAGTCATGGCAACACGCCAGCCTGGAGTACGTACTGTACAGCACATCATCACCCTATTGTGGATGTCAAGACCAGGAAGTGGCCCTTAAACATCCACATAATTTAGATGGTGCCCTGATTCCGTGCAGCATTTTCAGTTTTTTTAAATAAATTAATATAGTAGAAGCCACCAGGACCAGATTTACATTGCCATGGGCCATATGTACAGCAGTAACCAGGGGCCCCTTCTACACAGGTACGTGATCAAACCTTGTAACACAAGCATTCCATGCTTACTGCAGTTGCCGCTTTCAGTACAACAAATGAGCATTACCACCATATAACAAAACAATAAACATATATTCTGTTGATATGCCAGTCTCTATACACCAGGCTATGTTGATTCTCCTCTCAAAGGGTTCAACATTAAAAAGAAAACTTAAGAACCCTGACATGATCCTACTGCTATCCCCCTTGTGGGAGCTTACCTGCTTTTGCCCTTTAGGGGCATCTCAGTGCCTCCCATTCCCCTGGATCCCCTGGTCCTGCCTCCGCATTGCCAGAGTCCCCATATTGACCCTGAAATCTCCATCCGGTCCTTGGGCTGTTGCTGAGTACATTGGGGCCAGAGGAGCTAAACCACAGAGCCGCCACACTGCTTGCAGTTTGAATGAGTAGCAGTGGTCCACACATGCGCAGTAGCTCATTCTGCCTTTCTTACTGCAATTGCAGAAAAACGGGTGCCCCTCCAGTGGTCTCTGTTACAAAAATTAGTTAATTGGGGACCTGGAGAAGGTGCATAAGGAGCCGCAGTTTGTTGTAAATAAAGAGTGCCAATGAGCACTGTGGGGAATTCCTCATGAATATTAATGAGGCTTAATACACTTTGATGAGCTGCCTGCCTGTGCCTGGGGGAATATGAGAAATAGCACTAACGACAGGCATGGGGTTAATAAAAACTGTTAGATTCTGCAGGTGTTAGAGACTGTGTGGCATTAAATAAATAAAGGTGTGTATACAGGCTGCATCAAAACTTTAAAGTTGGGACATGTATGGACTGCCTATTGATAAATGTTGCCAGCAGCCATGATTGCAGCGTTTGACCTCAGCACAGCCAATTGGAGGGCCAGGATCCTGCTAAGGACTTATGGTACTATGCCAAAAGGTTATGGGGGAAAAGCTGGGAAAATTCTTGTTGCCCTATTCAGGACCAATCAGGCGTTGAAGGAACTTTATGCATATTAATTTTTCAATAGGACAGTTAAATCAGCCAATCACGGAGTGGCAGAGAGCTCCCAAAACCCAAAGACTTTTGGTTCTGGGCTCAGTTCAGTGGCAGCCAGATGGAGGGGGGGGGGCTTCATCCCCTTTGCAGAAGGACGTGGCTGCAAGGTTTGGAAAGGGCCTGCCTGGGGGTTGCCAGCTACCTGTCTGCCGGGGGGGGGCCTCCATTTGGCCTACCCACATGGTGGAGGAACTTTTTTCAAGGAACCCTGTTTTACAACTTCAGCTGGTACAGAGCTGCAAAGCCCAACAACTTTCAGCTGTGAGACAGCTGCAAGTATCTGCAACCTCAGCGGAGGAAGCTTTGCCTAAGGGTTCCTGAGTGAGAAAGTCAACTGTGAATTCAAAAGAAGATGGAGATCTTCTTGGCGGCTGCGTAGCCACTGGCTATAGGAGGCATTCAAGTCTGTTACCCTGTGTGTGACTCAAAGTCACAGTAGATACAGAAGCAAATGATTTGATACCTTTTAATGGACCAACATAGATGTAACAACAAGAACAAAGTGCTGTAGCTTTTGGACCAACCAGTCCTTCTTCAGAAGCTCATGGCAGTTGTTTAGAAAATACAATACTTATAACAGCTAAATAATGCAGAGAAAAACAGAAAAAAATCTCCATTGGTTTAAAATACTCATTTAAAAAAAACCCAGAAGATGATGTCAGAGAAGTTTAACAGTGCCATACTTCTCTGACATCATCTTCTGTTTTTTTTTAAATGAGTATTTTAAACCAATGGGGATTTTTTTCTGTTTTTCTCTACATTATCTAGCTGTTATAAGTATTGTGTTTTCTAAACAACTGCCGCGAGCTTCTGAAGGACTGGTTGGTCCGAAAGCTAGAGCACTTTGTTCTTGTTGTTACATCTATGTTGGTCCATTAAAAGGTATCAAATCATTTGCTTCTGTATCTATTCTTGCAAGGACCAATATGGCAACTACTAAATCTAGATTTCAAAGTCACAAGGAAGGGGATGGACATCTGGTTAAAGGAATGACCATTGATGGTTCTGGTTTGCAGAAAATGGATTTATGAAAAATGGATGGCTCTGGTCTACAGAAAATGGTATGGGAGTCTCCCTAACATGCAGTGGCTCACTAGTATTGCCAGGTTTATCTTCAAAAGGAGAAGAGAGAGCCTTTTCTGATTGGGAGCACTTGCACAGTAAGGAAAGTGATTTTTGGTATCAAGGGACTGTTCAAGTAAAAGGTGTGTACATTCAGTGCCAAGTTCAGGGTCCTCGGAGAAGCCCTTCATATGAACTCAAGTTTCACTGTAACTGCATCTCCAGTAAACCTCTAGTGACTATGTCCTGATGTGAAAGGGCCACAGCTGCCACCCTGGCAGTGTGGCTTGAAATGCAAATAGTATCCAGATGTGTCTAAACTTTCAGAAGGAGGAAGGAAAAAAAAGAGGTCTTCTATCAAGGTCAGTGTTGGGAATCAGCCTAGTAGTGTCACCAGCTAGGCACAGCCAATGTGCCTCCCACTGAGAGGTCAAGTCTGGGAGTGGGGGTCTGAGGTGTGCCAGCCCAGGTCCCTGTGCTGTTCTGTGTTCTAGATTTGGAGGCAGTATAGCGCAGTGGTCTAAGGCTCTGAGCAGCAAATCTGGTGACATCCAGCAGACGAGACCTGGGTTTGAATCCCACAGCTTCCACTTGCATACTGTGTGACCCTGAGCAAGTCACTTAACCTCCTCATGCTCCCAGGTCGCTCCTGTAAAAAAGCTCTCAGCTTAGTGTGCTACACCTGGAAAAAAAAAAAAACTAAATTAAATAGACTGCGACTTCAGCTTATCCTGAGTTTCAGTTGTCAGAGAAGCTGAGATAGGTGCCAGTCTTCCAAAGCTGCAAGAGCCTACTGCAATGGAAAGGTCCAAGCTGCAAGGTACCCACTGCTCATCTCTAGCTTCTCAAGATCTAGAGTTCTGCTGATCCAGTTACCCCAGATTTACAGTCCAGCTACCACCCGAGACTGTCTGCACAGCCATGAGTAAAAGCAGGGATTGTTCTGCGCCTGGGGAATTGTAAATAGTTGCTTTCAAGTTCTGCCAATTAGCTAATAGATGTACAGAAAAGTTAACATTTGATTTAAGCAAGCGCACCAATACCTGTACTGGGTACCCAGGGACATATTTTGGGGCCTTTTTATCTGAACTGGGGACTGGCACCAGTTGGGGTCTATATGCTATACATCTGCAGCAGCTAGCAAGTCAGAGAGCTTAACTTTAATCCATCCAAGGATCGGTGGGTGGCTTGCCTCAAGAATGTTGTTGAATTGTAAACTGCAAGCGATTGTTTGCTGATGTCACATACTAAATGCCACTTGCCAAATGTGATTGTTGCTTAACCTCTGCCTCCAGTTACCCCTTCCTACCCTTCCCCATGTAAATAAATGGTGGTTTAACCATTTTTGAAAAGTTTGACTCTTGAGCATGTTATTAGTGAGCATATTATTATTGCAAGTCAGTAATTCCAAGGTATCGAAAATACCATTTCTGGTTTATTGTAATCCATGTGTGGGATGACTGGACAGGGTAGTGGGTAGGTACAGCATTCCAGGGGATTGTACTGCTAAATACCAAACCCGCTTGTAATTTTACTCTGGGTGGAGGCACCGTGCATTTTTGTTTCTATCTTGGGAAAGAACCCCCTGTAACATCCAGACTAGGAACCCAGGCCCCTCAACCTTGGTCAGTCCTGCAAGTCAGAGGCAGTAGCCTCTTGGTACATAGCACCGGGGCAACACTGCTGATGTAGGTAACAAAAAAAAGCACCTTATTTGTGCGGAGTTTATGTTAAACAGAGTGTCCTAAATTAAGACCACACAAAAATAAAGTTCAGGGACCACTGGGGGCTTAGTGGGTGAGCTCAGTAGGTGCCTGGGGACTCCTTAGGGGACGTAGTTGTATGAAGTGGGCATGCTGTAGCTTGAACCCTGAATCATGTCTGCACCCCTGCAGCATGGCTGCACAAAGAAAATGACAACCAGACATATCCGCAGCAACTTCCCACCCCCATCAGCTTCCCCAGTTAATGGACACTGCAGCCAGAACACTCAGCATCCTGCACAATCCATAGCAGAGCTTCTTGTTTAAAACTTGCTCCCTGCCTTTACACTCAGCCTCCCTCCCCAAACAAGCAGTGTTGGAAGAAGCAGCCATGCACTGGGGCTCACTAGGCAAGACAACCACATAAGTCAAGCCTTGGTTTATTTAGTGCATTAACCTTAGTCTTAGTAGTCTTTTTCCATTAAAGTCTGTCTGACAAACTACATAAAGAGTAAAGACTTTGTGTGCTCATTATTTAATATGACAACATCACAGGGAGGAGGCAAGAAACTACTCTGGCAAGTTTGGCAACAGCAGTACATACATTCTTGGCCATCAGACAGTGGTGGAAAGGAGCTCTACAATCAGTGGAAGGGCTGGCACTCCTGATATTTATGGTGAGAACTGTAGTAGCCAGTATTCTACACACTGACTACAGCCAAGCAGTGTAGTGTATACACAGTGAACATGCAGCCTCTAATGGAATAAATACCAGCATAATGTTAAAGAATGGACACACAAACACACACACACCCCACACACAGCAGGGATGTTCTGCAAGCACAGCATGCATCCCAATTCCCATCAACCACGTAACCATTTGCAAGTAAACATTAGACTGCCCAATAATTATGGCAAGCAGGGCAAGAGAGAGGGAGGGACAGGGCATTAACAAAAAGAAAAAAAAATCACCTTTTCCTGTGGCACTCCCCCACCTACTGTGATGACCTCCGCTTGCTTCCCGGTGCGGCCGCTGTTCTATCCGATCCAGTCCTTCTTCAGCTTGCTCACATCACCACCACACTAACTCACTGGCTCTGCCAGGGATGGCAAATTGGGTTACTTGATCATTCTAGTACTCTGTGGGTGTGTGACTGTGTTGGCTTGGCTCACTCAGTAACACAGTCGTGACTCGTCACTCGGGCCACCAGTCAGGCTGTGTTGGCTCTACACCCTCCATGCTCCACCCGGACCTTCCTCCCACCTCAGTCTGCCTGGCTGTAGCTTGGTGCCCACTGGCCTCTCACTATTCTGCCCTCGTGGCAATCTCAAAATTGTTTTAAAATGTTCTTTTGAGTGACCCTGTCCCTCCCTCCTCCTTGGTCCTCATCTCCTTGCCCTGGATTCTGTTGCCTCCAAGTCCTTATGGTGCACCCCGAGCTGAGCCACGATAAGGGCTGCTTCTCTCTCTTCTGTTCAGCTATTTTTGAGAACTCACCAACACGACGTGCCACTTGCTTGCAAAAAAAATAACTGCGATGGCACAAACAACAGGACTTTAGGCTGCAGTTTCTTATGAAATGGTGACTTGTGCCAAATACTGTGGCAGCCTTGTTGGAGAAGGAGCCAGTCTGGTTGGAGGGATAGAAGCCAGTCAGAAGTATGGAGGGTGGTAGATGTGGAGACACAGGCACAGATTTAGATCCGTGTTGTCTGCCCATCAGTGGAGAAAAACAAACAAACACTGAAACTTGGTGCTTAAATCCTGACATGTAAAACACTAAATGGAGGAGCTGGTATATGAAGTATACAGCTCAGACACAGAGGGCACCCAGAACATCATGGGTCCTAATGCACTAGTGAGTTTGCTTAATGGTAAATCTGGCATTGCAAGGGATGGATTTACTGTACATTGTCATGGGCCCTATGGACAGCAGTATCCATGGGCTCCCCTCTCATATCACCTGACCCCCCCCCAAAAGGTGGCGCAGCAGCACCCCCTACTACCGTATCGAAGGACTGCACACTTTGGCAGAATAGCAACTCCCATATACTACACTGGCATGCCAGCGTTTGGGGTTCCTAAAACCATCTTTATGTGGGATTAGAACCCATGACCCTCTGGCCTAGAGGCAGATGCTGCAAATTTAACTACTAAATCTCATGGCATGGTTGCCAGTTTAATTCAACCAGCACTAAGAGACATAAATTAGGCCCATTCCTGTTTAATCCACACAAGGTTAAATCAGACTAGGTAGTAAAATCATCACAATGCTCCATTTCCAACCATCTAAACAGCCATGGGGGGGGGGGTATATGCACATTAAGAAGGTTTTCCTTCCCAGACTGTTTCTGAAACCTTTTGTATCAAAATACAGAGGGATATCTTGCTTCTAAACAGTTTCAAGAGCGCTGAGCACAGGAAGATAATGATTTGCTCAAGGACACCCAGTGACCCAATGGGTGTCAGGGATTTAGACATGTACCTAATTAACAGTATAGCAGTAATAACCTTCTACCTGGAGGCCTTTTGTCTTCCTCCTCCTCCTCCTCTGATCTGCTGCTGTCCCTCCATCCATCTCTGGTTCTAAACTAGTCCTCCCAGTTGACTCCCTCCTTGCCTCAGCCCCACTGCCCATGCCATGCTGTACTGCCAGTTGCTGCTTGCCACTCTCCCAGGGCACACATGCTGTCTTTGGCCTTCAGATCAGGTACTTGCAGCTCAGTGCCATCCCAGCCTACAGCCCAACAGATTAAAATTTAAAATACTTTTTAGACCTCTGACTTCACCCCACTGCCAGCCCTAACTGTCCGGTTATGGAAATGCATGAAACCGCTCACCTGACTGCCTGATCCAACAGTGATGCTTCAGCTCTGCTCCAGTGCTCCTCGGACCGTGCCACACCTCCCGGTCCCAGATGTCTCACACACAGCTGCAATTTAGACCTCCTTGCCTTGGACTGTCAGGATGGTGCCAGATTTTACAGTTGCCATCTGACTGCACAGCACAGCCATGATTTCCAATTTTGCCACTCACCTTTTCAATTGGCTCAGCATTCTTAAGTGCTTGCAAGCTAGCCACTGCATGACAGTTACCACAGTGGGGGTGGTGCTCACACGCATGTCTGAAATGACTCAGCCTCAGACCAGACATATCAGGTTGCACACAATTTCTAGGATTTGTTTCCTCTGCAGTACGGGGATCTTCGATCTAACCTCCTGACCGAACTCCGGGAAGTGAAAGTGAAGCAGGTTGGGAGGAAAGAATAGTGTTCAGTGGGACTTTGGGGGGATTATAAGAAAAAGAAACAATCCTTAAGTCACAGTAAGTATTAAAGGGAACCATCCACCTGTAATTGGGCCCCTGTACCTCAGTATGAGGCTGCAGGTCCGATGAGCATTTTTGCAAACAGTTAAAAAATTTTTTTTGTTGTTTACTTACAGTGAGTTTAGTAATTAAGATTTTACCCGGTTGATCCTGCCATCCCTCCCTCTGGCAGTTTGAAATGAAGCACCCCTAGCAGCGCACAACCTCCCCCGACTGTCCCAGGAATGACGTATGATCCAAGGGACCAGCTGCGGGAGCATGCACAGAGGTCCTATATAGTCAGAGCTAGTAATATCTCAGGTTTGTAATTTACATGTCTCTGTGCTATATTGAGAGTATGGACTGGCAGTCAACTGTCAATCTACACCTAATCTTGGTATAGCATCAAGGCATGTAAACTGCAAAGTGGAGCTAAGCATGGTCACCAGCTCATATGCCATTCTCACATGACAGCTGTGGGAGGTTGTGGGTGTGGCACTAGGGGCGCTTCATTTCAAAATGCTGGTGGAAGGGATGGCAAGATCAATAAAATCTTAATTACTAAAATCACTGTAAGTAAAAACAAATAAAACTGGTTAAGAAAATGCTACTTGGGTCCTTCCTCACACTGAGGTGGGGCCCGATTACAGATGGACACTCCCTTTAATGAATTACACTGTGTGGGCCTGGCTTGCATTTTGGTCAGTCTGTGCACCCTGCAATCAACTGATCAGAGGAATATCTTCTCTGAACGTGTATAAAGTGGACTGTGGATGGAATGAGCTGGCTGTGATTCCACGCTCGTGAGGTACAGAGATGGCCACCTGAAAGAACTGAGCCCAGGTAGCAAACAATCCAACGCCATCTGTAATTCAAATAATACATGTTTTGAAATATCTTCCCATCTTAACAGAAAAGACCCCAAGCTACAAATGGACTCCTATATTGAGAAGTTTTGGCATCAGGAAAAGGTAATAATAACACGTTAGAACCTACCGCGATTTTAAACAGTGCTAAATGAACTGACATGAATGCTGTAGCAAACAATCCTTTGCCATTCATGATCCAAACAACATATTTTTGAAAACATAACTTCACATCCTATCAGAACAAACCCTAGGCCACATATTGAATCCTATATTGTGAGGTTTGAACATCAGAAAAGGTAAAAATAAAACATTGGAACCTACCACAATTTTAAACAGTGCTGAATGAACTGTAATAAATGCTGCAAACAACCCCTTGCCAACCATGAGCCAAACAACATATTTAAAAAAAAAAATAACTTCACATTCTAACAGAACAGACCCTAGGCTACAAATTGAGTCCTATAGTGTGAGGCTTTGACATCAGGAAAGGTAAAAAATAAATGTTAGAAATGACCACAGTTTTAAACAGTGCTGAAATCAACTGTTATGAATGATATGCTCGTCCTCCCTGCGGAACTGAGGGAAATGTTCTCCTCAGAGGACCTAAAAGAAAGTAAAAGCATAAAAATAGCAATGGCTAATTTAGAAATAAATGTCCAACATGCAAATGACAAAGTTTATGCTGTTGAAAACAAAGTAAACTACACAGAAGTAGTTGTCTCTAAACCGAAAGAACTATGAGCAGAAAAAACAAATTAGATACTATCAGTAAAAAAACTGATGATATAAAAAAAACTCATGTAGAAGTAACCTAAGAATAACTGGAATAATACTATGCTAACAAAGTTAAAAAATTCATTTGGTTTGAAAAGCAAACACCACATTCTAATCAAATTGGTGCTGTGATGATAAAAAACAGAGTTTACCTGCATTACAGCACAGAAGTTAAGTAAAATACTGAATGGATATACACACAGAAAATGCATTCTCAATTTGCTTATTTATACAATCTTCCTGCAGCTAGCCACTTGCTCCCCCCCAAATGAAACTACAACTTAACTAAATCAGTAAAATACCACAAATAATGGGTAATCTAGATGTACAAGGCACACTAGACACTTTAAGTAGTGATTTGAGTAAAAAAACACTTTTTAAAAAGCTTTTGGCCACATGAGAGATTAGAGCAGATAACTTTCTTCATAACAAAATATTCACCATGGGAAATTGCACAGTAGTTGAATTACAAAACAATAAAACTAGAATAATAATTCTATTACTGTATTAACCATTTCAGGGAATTAAAATGATGCACTTTTCTAATAAAACAAAGCACAAACCTTCTTCTTAACTACAAAACTAGGCTGATGATGATCAAAATGGAGATTAACAATCTGGAGAGGAAAAGGAAGTGAGGGGTTCTGGGAAAAATGTAGTTCACTGATTGAGTAGACTTCTGTAAAATATAATTCAGTAAACTTTTAAAGGGACATTGCCAACCTTTTTTTGTATCATATTATTTCTAGGTAAAACCCCACATTTTATGATTGCTTACCTTCTCTAAAACTCATTGGCGTTGTTGGTTTTTTTTTTTTCTGCATCCTTACTTTGTGGAACTGAAATGCATGGTAATGCATCCAGCCTTGTGGCTTCAAATCCTTGAACTACTCTGCTGACAGTGATCTTCATTTATGATTCAGTAGTATTAAAAAAATATACTTTGAAGAGCATTGCAGATCTATTTTTAATCCTCATTTAGTAATAACTTACTCTTGAACAAGTAGTCTGCTGAAATAGTTCTTAGAATTTAGTATTCTTAGAGGTTATTTTTTTGAATGATGATTAAAGATGATTAAAAATGACTAAAATTTGTCTTTGCAGGCAAATGAAAGACTGCTTTAATACTAAATTTAGTATTCGACTTCAGTGAGGGTTCTCACAGTACAGCCCTTTGGACCTGCACCCCCCCATGACCACTCACAGCTGGAACACCCCTTCCCCAGATGACCACCCAGCTGGACAACCATGTCATCATCCCAATCAACCTCTCCCAAGCTGTGCACCCTGCCTGCAGCTGGACCACCCTACAGGCCCCAAACCAGCCTCTCCCCATCGACTATCACCTTCCCTGCAGTTGGCTCCCCCAGACCACCCTTCCTACCCTCAGACAAGATCCCACTGCAGATGGAACTCCCCCCACCAGACATGCCTCCCCACCTCAGTGGACCACCTTCCCTGCAGCTGGACCAACCTCCCAGCCTCACCAAAGAAAGCATCCTCCTTGGAGCTGGACTAGCACCCCCTAGACAACAACTCTTCCTGCAGCTGGACCCACCCAGACTACACATCTTGCCCACAGACCAGTCACCCATCCCACCACTGACCACTCTCCTTGCAGAGAGAACACCCTGCTCTGCTAATTGACCACCCTGTAAGCAGCTGCACCATTCTTTCAGCCCCCCATACAAGCCTCCCCAAATCTGAGCACTCCTGGACCATTTCACAGCCCCCAAACCTGCCTCTTACTCCTGCTAACTACTTTCTCTGCAGCCAGAATCCCCCAAACCACCCTTTTCACCCATGGACCAACCTCCCCCTTCAACAAATCTTCATGCAGCTAAAACCCTCCTCCCAGACCACCCTCTTCTCCCCAGCCAGCAACCCTCCCTACAGCTTAACCAACCTTCCAGCCCCTCTCCATTGACAAACAGTTCCAGGATAAGCCTCTCTCTCCCAACAACAGCCCTCCCTGCAGCTGACTCCCTCCCTAGATCATACTTCCCACCCACAGAGTAGCTGCCACCCACACTAACCACTCTCCCTGCATCTGAAACAGGCCCTGCCCAGTCAACCACTCTCCCTGCAGCCGAAAAACCCTTTCGGCCCCTGGGCAAACCTTCCCCAAGGAAAGCACTGTCCAAGGACCATTCCACAGTTACATGGAGGGAGAAAGAGGCCCTCAGCTGAGTAAGAAGCAACTGCTGGTGGGGGACTTAATTAGGGGTATAGACTTGCGAGCAGTGTGGGGGTAAAGGGAGGTGAAATACCTGAGAGGTGCTTTGGCTTGGAGGGATGAGAGCAGATACAGTGGATCATTAAGCAGCAGGAGATGAGAGGGAACTAGATGTCATTGTCCACCTGGTGACAAATGACCTAGCAAGGGACAGGGTAGGAGTAGTGCAGGGAAATTTCAGGGATGGGGGAGGGCCCTCAAGCAGACGGCATGCATGGTGGCTTTTGCCAAAAGGTTACCTATATACATCTGGGGAGGAAGTTAGGACTCTCTACACCAGCTTTCAACAGTTGGTTAGAGGTATGGTGCTGGGTGGGGCTCAGTACTAGGACTGGGCCTCTTCAATGTCTTCATAAGTGAAACTGCAGAAGAAGTGGATAGGTAGGTATGTCTTTTTGCAGATGGCACCAAAACCTGTTATAGGGTGGACACTCAGGAGGGTGTGGAGAAAGGGTTCACCCATACTGGTGTAACACCATGTTGCTGACGCCAATTACAGCACAGGCAATATGCCACTGGGCATTACAGCACCAGCCATAATGTCCCCCTGGGGTTACAGCACCAAAGCACCTTCCCGGGAAACAGTCAGTGTTCAGTGGGTCCCCCACCCCTAATTATCACACAGGTCCAGGTTCTTCATTTACCTGCTGTCAAGTCCTACCCCATCCTACAATCACCCTGCGGGTATACAGTAGATTGTTACTATCCCTGATGTCCAGTGGGTCCCTCTTATTTATTTTTTATTTATTTGTTAATTTGTTTACTGGTAGGTGCACTGGTCTGAGAACCATTTTCAGGTACGGCTTGGGCCATTAAATATGGCACAGGAATACAAGCAAGTGCAAAGGTGGATGAGACATGGCATACAATAGACAGTAATAAAAATATACAGGATAATACACAGGATATTTACATGAAGATATATATATAAAGTTGCAGCACAGTGGATAAATACAATTTATGACAATAGCAGGTACAATAGTAGCCAGGTTGTGATACAAATTAGTCATGACTGGAGATGAGTAAAGGAAAAAGTGCATCACGGCAGTGTAGGTATGGACCAAGAAGGAAAAAAGAGGGAAGGGGCTTAGGGGCATGATAATCAGTTAGGAGGGCAGGAGCAAGGGGTGGAGGACAGAAGGTGAGATCTAAGGAGAGAGTGGAAGAGTCCTGGAGAGTCAATGGTGCTAAGTGGAGTGGACAGGTTGTTCCAGAGGGAAGGGGCTGCAGACAAGAATGCACATTTACCCATACAGGTGGAGATTAGGGGGTACTAAAGCATGGAGCCAGCAGTGGGGCAGAGCTCTCAAACCAACACTTTTGGCCAGAGGAGGTGGGAGTGTGGAGAGGTAGCTCAGTTTTAGATGGCCTTATTGACTGTGCTGGCCAGGAGATAGGTCCGTTGGGCTGATGGGCGGAGCCAGCCCAGGGCCTGATAGAGCAAGCAGTGGTGTGTTGGGTGAGGGCCCTTGTCCCCTGCATATCCAAAGCCCTCCCCATGACCTGGTTTGTTATTACAACTAACACTACCCTTTGGTCTCCAGGCTTACTATATATTTGCCACACAACCACATTTGGCACAGACCCTCCTCTCAGCTCCTTGATCAGCCACAAAATGGATAACAGTTCACGATCATGCACTAACTGTACACAGCTGTTTATACAGTAGTCACATGAGTGCAACTGGCATTCTGTCTTCAGTTGGTCACAGAAGTGAGCAGAGTGTCTCTGCCAATTGCCACTGTGGGGAGAGTGTGTAAACATAGGGTGGGGGCCATGAATGATGGGAGCAGTGGGACTGGGTGGGCAGGTAGGTATTGGCAGTTTCCAATGTACGGGATGGGCAGGGGAACCACTGAACACCAGGGGAAGTGCCATATAACCAATGGCAGGAGCTCAAAAGGGGCAGGGGTAGAAGGCGGAGTAGATAATACCTGGTTTAGGGAGGGGACATCTTTTAGAATCATTCACCAACTAGTCAGAGACTCACTAATCATGTTACCCAAGTTATCATTTTGTGATCCTACCCTATTTTTGGGGTGTAAAGTGTTGTTTGAGAGTCACTAACCCATTTAGCGATCGCAAATGCCCTTTGAATGTGGTGTTCTATGTGAACAATAACAGTCCATTACCAGTAACATAAAGACAAGTGAACAAATAAAAATATGTAATTGAGAGCTGTCCTCCATGAGGTTGATAATGTAATTTATCTTAACAATGCATCAGAGTACAGAGTATAATGAGATTAATACTGATACCACTGTGCTACCAAATGAGTCCAGGGCTGCTGTGAGAGGTGCCAAATACTGAAATGTCGAAATAACGCAGTACCATGATGCTACCATTGTGACAGTGTTTGGGGGAGCTGACAAAAATCTCAAAATTTTATAGTACCATTATATTACCAGTGTGTGTGTGTGAGAGAGAGAGAGAACATGGTAAAAAGTGCCATAGGGATACCATTGTGCCAGTGCACTACCAGTGCACTGAGGAAAATTGATATATTGCCTACCACTGTGATACCAGAGTACCACTGGGTAGTACCATTGTGGATTTTTCAGCAGACCACAGTATCGCCATTGCTATACCACTGTATTGCCATTGTGACAAATTCAGTAAGGGTTAACAAAGACAGCTCCTGTAAGTTGACTGGCATCAGCAGTCATGTTTACATTGTCCAGATTGGTACAAGTCCCCAGCTGACACCTCTGGTACCTTTGTTGATAGGCTTGGCTCTGCTTAAAGGTGGCTTCTAAATAACAAACTGCTAGCTAATACCAATAAGCCCAAAGCTATGTTGTTTGGATCAAAACTCACGCTTAGAAAATGGAATGCTTCTGATGCCTGTTTTCAAAAACTTTCATCAGAAAGGATCCTCTGAAACAAGTCTATGTTCAAATTCCTGGATGCTATTTTCGATCTGTCCCTGACCTTCTCAGAGTACATTGTATATATTGTCATGTACATAAACCAAAAACTGGGCTTCAGCTATAGAGTCAAAAATATTAAGACCACTAAAGTTTCACTAGCTATTACAAGGGGTATGATACTTCCCCTGCTTGACTACTGTTACCCTGTTTTTTCTAAAACCTTTGTCAATAATTTGTTTTTTATTTGATATTTTATGCTCCCAGCATAAGGACAGCCTCTGTCAGTGACATCTGCCCAGCCTAGCACCCTTGCTTCTCTTGTGCTTATGTTTCTTTTTAACCGCCCAGCTTAACTCTTCTCCCCCTAACTGGGGCTAGGTTGGGAGACTTTTGGTTCCAAAACACTTAGGTTCCTCCAAAGCAGGCAAATGCCTAGTTGTCAAAGTCCATGTCTGAGCGAGCTCCGTCAGTCTGCCATCCTCAATGTTTTCATATTCTTCTCCCGCCAAATCCAAGGTCCCCAATTCCTATGGTGCCTCTTATGTTTCCACTGTTTTATGGTAGTGGGTCACTATTTATAAATGTCAATTATATGAAAATGATGTTTTATATGTCAGATTATAAACTTGCATTAAGAGGTGTGCCTGGGAAGTGAAGTGGTATACCCCCGACAATGACACCAACACAGCAATCTACGTTGCTGTCAACAAAATTGGCAGTTCATCGACAGGTCATTGTGTTGGTGTGCCTGAGGCAGGAGCACATTACCTCCCGGTCCTGCACCCCCTCCTCAAATCAACTCCTACTCGAAGTTGATTATAATTAGAATAGGGGTGCAGGGGCAGAGCTCTCCACATGGGGGGTTTGGGATCAAAGCCCCCTTATAGAAACACAGAGTGGGAGGCCATCGGGATTTATGTCAACCACAACTTGCGGTAGACATAAAGTTCGTCGCTGTGATGCCGGTCGACGAAATTGTTGTCAAACCGGCATTGCAGAGCTGGTGAAGTGACTTTCTGGAGGCCACACAGTATGTACATGGTAGTTTACATGGAGGTACCTTAGCTCAGATCTTAAGCTTACCAGTCAGATGGCATCACTTACCAATACATCCTTCTCATTTTCTAATATGGTTGCAGTCTGTCTCAGTCAGTCCATTCAGGGGCATATAATTCAAGGATTCTCCATTTTTCTCCCTTCTTGTTCCCTACAGTCGCCACACTATGGGACCTCCCTCAGATGTCGCCCCGATATCTCCCGCCCAGCCTGAGACCATTCCACTTCAAGCCCCTCCTGGTGCTCCAAAGCTCCCTACACCTTACCTGCAGTCGACCTCCTGGCTTGTACCTTCCAGGGTGGGGCCATCTCCACTACATGGTGCTCTTTAAATCCAGTAGTACTGCAGGCAGGGTGAAGGTCGAAGGGTATCAGGGACTAAGGTATTCAGGATCCAGTGGTGGGTGTGGGGCCATGGCATGTCATCATCCACCCAGACCACAGGGTTTTTCCTCTTTATATGAGTGTGATGTTCCCCAGGAGGCATGGATGTACAATGATGCCCAGCACAAGACACCCCTGACCCACAGACATCCACTGTTGCCTCCACCCCTTCCCAATGTGGTCTCATCTAGTTGAACCTCCAGCCACCACTGGGAGTCGCTTGGTCACCAGGAACCACAACCCACCCCACCTGGGAGAGGAGAGGAGAGATTTCCTCTGAACGCTCAGTCTTCTCCCCGGCCAAGTACTGGAAACCCAAGCTCACTTCTGACCCTGGGTCACTGGTGTGGTAAGAGGTAAGGCGGTAGATGTCTCAGCCCTCTACACTACTGAACTGGCAAGGTTTCTCCATCTGAATAATATTTTGAGCACAGTAAGTATATGTGTAGTAGTCCTGGTGACAAATACCAGTTAGGTTTTAGCAGCTTTCATGTTTGAATTTATATACATACTCAGTGGCATCTGAGTATGCTTGGTTGAGTGTAGCCTTTTGCTCTTTCAGATATACTATACATTAATGTAACAAGCATTCATGCCATTTACTGATGATTCAGAGGTGGTTCTGTTAGTTGGAGGCTCACCCAACACTTTACTGAAGAGAGTAGAATTATCCCTTTGAGCAAACACTTCCCCTAAGAAATAAGAAAAGTTAGAGAAGTTTTTATTTCTGCTCTTCACCATTGTGTAAATTCTTTTTTTAAATGGCAGCAGGACTTGCCCCACCCCCAGCAGTGATGTTAGTAGCATCTTGTTGCCCTGGCAACCACCTTCTTCTGGGTGCAAAAAAATGCCAACAAAGACTGAGGAGTGCTGGCTACAAATACCAGCAGCAAGCAGAAACTGTCTAGGGATTCTCACAGGAAAGCTCTGTATTTGTAGACAGGAGTGCTATTGGAGAACTGGGGCAGCTCTGCTTTTGTGGTAGACCTGCCCTGTCCCCTAGTAGTGATTGATGTCAGTAGCACCTGGTTGCCCATGCAACTCCCTTCATCTGGGTGCACATGAATGCCAACAAACAGATATGGAGGAGGGCAAGCTACTAACGTAAGTGGGCAGAAACAGCTTGGGGAGCCTCAGATGAGGTCTCTGCAGTTGTTGATTATGAACCTGGGCTGTATCTTGTCCCCACTTGTGACTTATCTGGCTTGATCTACACAAGGTGGTCAGCTACCAGTGAGGGTGAAATGTCTGTGGGCTGCATCATAATTTCTTAAATGTTATGGGCTCTTATAATGAGCACCCTCCCCTGGGGACCCAGTGGCAGATGTCAATTTTATGTAGTCATTTAGTACCTCAGGCATTACCCCTGGCTCTCATTGGTTTCTCTATTTGTTCCCCTGTTTTCAAAGGCCAAAGCCTCTCCTTTACCCTCTTCCTTCCATTTATGTACTGGAAGATGTTTTTGGTGTTGTCTGCAGCTTCTACTGATATCCTAGCTTCCAGTCCCTCCTTGGCACATCTGTCAATGCTGTGCCCCACATAGCAGGGAAAAGACTTAAAATGAGCAGGGACAAAATACCAAAATCATGGCATATCTTTATAAAAGGTAATAAAGCCCAAAAAACTGTTACAATATGTGGCTTATTGATAAAAGCATTTTCTGAAGGATTACAATGATGCACCAATGCCTGACATCATTTTATGATTCAAATATGGTCTTCTATGACAAAGAAAGCCAAATTCAGGAGGGGCTGAAGAAATATTTTAGTCTAAATCAGGGTTTATCCAGAAAAATCAGTGACAGTTGAGAGGTATGCCCCTTGGCTTTCTTAATTTTAGTCTGCTGTTCCTCAGTGTTGCTCTGTATTCCTTCTTATCTGGAGGTAACCTGTCTCTTTCAAGTATTCATAGACTTCCCTTTGTTGTGGCCAGTTGCCTTAGGACCCTGTTGAGCTGGGGGTGCATGTTTTGTTTTTTCCCCTTATTGCTTACTGGGATGTAGGTCAGTGCAGCTGCTTTGAGTGCCCTCTTCAATAAATTCAACATCTGCTCTGCATTAACTGTCTCTTGCAGCTGATCGAGTCCCTTGAACAGCTTTTTAGAAATTCTGGGTCCTGGTGGCGGAGGTACTCTAGTATTCCATGTCACCAGTGAAAAGGTTATCCAGTTGTGGTCTATATGGTATATGTCATGAGAAGAGATGCAGTGGGGACTATTAGCTGCAGACAAGCTTGTGAGGGAACTGTACAGTAAGATGGGTGAGAAGAAACGTTTATGGGCATTCAAACTACCCCTGTCCACTCTGGGAAGCCACATCAGGTAAGAGCAGAGGCAGACACCAGATAGGGACCTTCTTATGAACTGAGGTAGAAAACAGAACCTGAAAATCTGCAAAAAATGACTACTGATGAGGAACAGCTTAACTTACCACTCTGATTATCCAGAAGGACCAGCAAAGAGATGGGAGGGAGTGGGGTTCAGGCCCCAGAAAAAACACTGCCAATGATGCCGGTACTCTTCATTTATCTCTCTCTCTCTCGTGCTCTGTTGTGCTTTCTCTCTCTCTCTCTCTCTCTCCTCTCTCTCTCTCTCTCTCTCTCTCTCTCTCTCTCTCTTGTTCTGGCTGCCCTGGCACAGTATTATGTCTCCCTTCTAAACTGGGATGGCCAGTTGTCTGCCCTTTCCTGGCCAGGCCTAGAGTCCAGCTCCTGAGTCCTATCCACCCCAAAAAGATCTAGAGCATGAGCAGCTTAAATTAAGGTGGGATGTGCACAAGTACAGCACCAGTGGTGGCTAGTCCCCATCAGTTTTTGTCATGTCAATTTTTTGTCTATGACCAAATGTAATTGTTAATTTGTATACCTTACCTTGCTATACCATCGTATGTACTGTACTGTGTTGATGCTCCTAATCTGAAACTGTATTACTTTGATGTAACACTGTTTGTAACTTTGTAACCTCCCGGGTCGTGTCTGAAAATAGTCACAGCTTGTGTTTAGCACACCCACCCGGTTATCAAAAACTAAATAAATAAATAAATCCACAAGCAGCAAGGTGAACATTGGTTCCATGCACAGTGGTACATACTGTAAGTAGTGTAACTGACCAAATACTACCCTTGTAAGATAAAGGGTGTATCACAAGTGAAAGCACAGAAATCACATCAAAAAAATTAATATGATGCGCTTTTTACTTTTCACTTACGTGAATCAATCTGTGCAAACAAGATAAGTGGCTGAATGTGCAAGTATACTGTGCAAAAACTATGTTAGATTGCTGTAGATATTACGTTTCAGCTGCTCAATATAACAGCTACAGTAGGCAAATAGCTGAAGTGCAACATGCCTTAAAACATTTCTCAGTCGTCCATACCTGGTCCAAATACCCTCCCAATCCCACACATCACTCATCACAAGCTTTGAGGATACTCTTGACAAGGGAAATGCTGGCATTGGGAGTAGGTTTGGACCAAGTATGGGTGACTATGAAATGTTTGCACTTCAGCTGTTTGCTCACAGTAGCTGTTATATTGAGCAGCTGAAGTGTACTGTCTATAGCAATCTAACACATTTATTGTGAAGTATACCTGCACATTCAGCTACTTACAGCATCTTGTGTGCAATGTACTGCTAGATTTGCACTACAGTACTTTGTGTATGTTTGCACATATTGATTTGCACAAGTAAAAAATTAAAAAAAAGTGCATTATAATAATTGTTTTACGTGATTTCTGTGCTTTCACTTGTGATACACCCTTTATTTTATAAGGGCAGTATTAGGTTTGTTACCCTATTTATGTACTAGTTTGCACAGAACCAATTTTCTCTTGCATCTCCTCAGTCCTGCCTGCCAAATAGTACTCACACTGTACACTAAGTATTTAATTGCTGGGATTTGTTGCCTGTCTTGTTGCAGGGCTAAGAACTGTCTGAAATATTTTATCAGACTACCGCAATTTTAGAAGAGAATGGCTTTCTTTAAGTTACTTCAATTTCAATTTTAATGCGGCTCTTCTTGCTGCTTTTCTCTTCTTCATCGTTTGACATACAGACAGCAAATTACATTCCAGGCTGCTATAGGTACAGACAGTTAACCTACAGTACTGGCCTGTGAGCTCATAATATTATAATTTTTATAATTTATCCACCCAGCATACCCAGAGGAGAATACACATCTCATTTTCAGTACAGTCCTGTGTTTTCCCATTTTAGAGATACTGCAGGTAGATTGAAGCACTGAGAGGTTTAGAAGGCTTACTCTAGGCCACAGTATGAGTAAGGGGGTGTGGTGGGGTTTGAACCAGGATCCCCTGGTTCACAGTTCTGTGCTTTAACATCTTAGCTACATTATTGCCCACTAGTATTATTGATTGCTGGTCACATTGTTTGGATTACAGATTTGTATGACATTGTTGAATCAAACTGAGGGTAAAGTATAATTATTATGAGAAAATCCATTTCCCATCCAGTAGGTTGCCAAGATAATTGCCATTAGATCAATACTGCACATGGTACTGTACATGACAAAGACATTATCCAGCTACCTTATAAAAACAAAAACTGTCCCTTTCCTTTTATGACAGCCCAAAACTCAGTGGTGGTGCCCACACCCACTGCTCCTAGTTTAAACCCCCACCCAAACACCAGAACCCACCCCACTCAGTCCAGTAATTTGAATAACTAAAGTAGACACTAGTTAGCTAAACTGTATGATTCATGCACTGAACCCCTAGATTAGGCAATTCCATATCTCCCTGTCCCATGGACCCCTCACTCAGTTGGGGTGGGAGGTGCAGGATGTGGTGGGTTCTGAGCTGGCCCTTGGTGGCAGAAAGGGTTGCTTGTAGTGAGGCCAAAGTGCGTGTGCACCAGCACTGGGTGATAGGCACTGGTGGAGGGAGTGGGGATGTTTTTTTTAATACAGGTTAGAAGTTTCATTTTCACTGATTACTAAATATCTGATGTGGTGAAAAATATCTTGCTTGTACTAGTCTAAATAGTCAATTAGCCATTTAATCAGGACCTGAATTATGGTATCCAGGGTATCCAGTGGCCCCTGCGAATAATCTATACATTCTTAGTTAGGATGTACAATCCCAAAGTCCCTGTGGCACGGCTGACATTTCACTCTGGTCTGGCTGAACATCTTCTATGTATGCATTTTCACTGCTTGCAATATTATCTGAAGTACTAAAACAGGCTGAGTCAATTAATTCCATGTTTGAAGTGTTCAACTTCCACAAATAAAGTCCACATTTTCAAATAAAAGGGAAAAAAGTTTTTGACGTCTGAAACAGAAAAAAAAATGAGTTGACATGCAGTTTTCAGACATGGAAGTCAAATCTGGGGCTTTTTCAGAAAGAAAGGATATTTTGTTTGCAGGACTGAGGGAATCAGTTTGCTTGTAAGTTTGTGACTGTTTGTTTGTACTTGGCTGAGTCTGTACCTTAAGTTCAGGCACATACGTCAGGTGATTAGTGTGGTTTGAAAATGAGGGCTTTTCCTAACTGCCATTCAGTGGGCAGGACTGAAGGAATCAGTTTGCTGGTAATTTTTTTTTTTTAATTAAACAGACTTTATTGAAGACAAATCCACCAATACATAGAGTAACAAACAATACAACCAGGAACATATAAACACCTAATACTCCCCCCAACCCCCCACCCCAGTGGAGCCACCCCAATCACACACACAAAACACAATTCACAGAAAGGCAATAGTAGATAACCATACAGTATCAACTAAGTTGAAACACTAAGGTACCAATTAACCCAGGGACCAGCCAAATCTACTGGATCATATGTAGATATGTCCACAATATTAGGCAAGAGTTTAGATGGTATAAGAGTGCACAATCTACCCCATCTCTTATCAAAGATGGGAAGCCTGTGTCTCAAGCTCGCAATCATGCGCTCCACACAAAGATTAAACCTAAATTCCTGGAGCCATTCCTGGTATAAGACCACCACCTGATCAAGCCAGTGCTTCAGGACCACTTTCTTCATGGAGAGAGAGAAATTAGGGCCAGGTAGTATTTTCTTTCCTTGACCGAGACAGAACTGTAATCCCCCAGTACACATACTTCAGGCTGAAAGAGGCCCTGTAATCCAAGTAGCAGGTCTGCCTTAGCTTTGATCAGGCTCCAGAAAGGGGCAATTTTAGAACAGGACCAGAAGATGTGTATGGCAGAGCTTTCTACCTGTCCACACCTTGTACAAGTTAAAGAGGAAAGCCTCCCCATCTTCAGTTTGCTGGTAAATTTGTGACTCTTTGTTTGTACTTGGCTGAGTCTGTACCTTAAGTTCAGGCTTATACTTCAGGGGATTAGTATGGTTTGAAATTGAGGGCTTTTCCTAACTGCTATTCAGTGGGCAGGACTGGGGGAATCAGTTTGCTGGTAGGTTTGTGACTGTTTGTTTGTACCTGGCCGAGTCTGTACCTTAAGTGCAGGCTCATATTTCAGGGGATTAGTGTGGTCTGAAATTGAGGGCTTTTCCTAACTGCCATTCAGTGGGTAGTGACGTCAACACTTCTGAAAATTTGAAGTGGGCACTTTAAATCTAGTTCATTTGAAAGGAGCTGCACTAGTGGGAGGCAGGCAGGTGGAGAGGGAGTAGCCTGCATCCCACCTAGATGAGTTTGGGGAGAGGAGTGCGGAGCCACTGCCGGAGGACTCCTTGGCTAATTGTTCTCATACACAGCTGGCAATGTAATTCCACCCATCCCGCAACCCACCCACCTGCCCCATACATCCCACCCACCCCAGGGCTTGACCTACATTGCAGTAGGTCCATAGGGCCTTGCAATATCCTGCATCCACACAGGAAGTAGCAAAAGCCAAGAAAAATAATTAGCAGAGGTGGCATAAACAGGCAGCAGATTGAGGGGAGGGAAGCATGCAGTAGATTAAGGAGAGAAACATACATGTTGGGAGTGGTGCAGTGCAGGGGTTGTGGAGCAGCAATCTTCAGGGAGACATTCTGGAGGCTTCAATGCTGCCCTATCTGCAGGCACCTCTCTTGGCTGAGGGAGGAGGTTGCCTGTCTCTGAGCAGAGTTGGCCAGGCTGCACGTGGCATCTACTCCCAAAAGAGAACACTTGGTCCACAACCTGAACCTCAGAGGATGCTCAGGAAGAAAAGTGATTGGACCATGGTGGGCTCAGGGAGGGTGAGGGGAGGGTGTTGAAAGCACATCCCCCAACTTGTCCAGCTTAATAACTCCTACACTGTGTTGGAGGAATGGGAAAGACCCACACAGGCGCCCACAGCTGGGACCAGCGAGGATGGGCAGGTCCTCCAGGATGGAGACCTAAAGGAGGCAGGGGACCCCAGAGGAGGGGGAAGCTTCTCCTAGTGGGGGCCTCCATTGTCTGGGAGGATAAAGTTAGGGATAACTAGCAGAGGGAGAGGGAGGTCAAGTGCCTCCCAGGAAGCACTGCATGGAAGGATGGGAAGTGGATCTTTAGGATCACTAGGGCGATAGCTAGGAGGGAGGAGCTGGATGTCATTGTTCATCTGGGGACCGATGATCTGGTGGGGAGAAGGTTGGAGTTAGCCAGAGTCCAAGAGGATTTCAGGAAGCTGAGGGGGGTAACCTGAAATGGATAGCATGCTCCATCACATTCTCAGATGTGCTTCCTCTCCAGGGCACAGGGCAGGCTAGGTCATGCCACTTCCAGACCTTCAACTTCTGGTTGAAAGATTGGTGTGGAAGGGTGGATTTTGGCTTCATGGGGGACTAGGGCCTGATTTGGGCAGATACGAGTTTGTACAATGAGGACAGCCTGCATCTGTCTGAGAAGGGGACCGTGGTCCTTAGTGAGAAGCTTAAATGCTTCAGCAGTGAACATTTAAACTGGCCAAGGGGGAGAGCCAGGAGGGTCAACGGACTTAGAAACACACCCCTGTGGGAACATGTGGGAACATAAGTTGACAACAATAACAGCTGAAACAGGCAGAGAGGGGCATGCAGGTGAAGCATACATAAGGGGTGATACGGGGGGAAGAGCACATAGGAAAGCAAACCAGGATGGCGGGAAGAGGCAAGAGAGCAAGAACATGAACAGAGGAAGGGCAGACTGTAAACAATGGAAGGTCATGTTAACAAATGCCCGTAGCCTGGGAAATAAGGTTACAGACCTGGAGGCCTTATTGGCGGAAGCAGACCTTGATTTATCAGTAATAACAGAGACATGGTATTCTGCTAATCACGGCTGGGACATCAGTGTACTGGGCTATACACTGTTCAGGAGGGATTGGGAGGGTAAGAAGGGTGAGGGGTGGTCTTGTACATCAGAGATGGTATAAAAACTACAGAAGTTCAGGGAAGACAGGGGGAGGCCAAGGCAATGTAGGTCACCCTTGAGGCAGGTAATAGCACAGCAATACACACAAGGATGATCTACAGACCTCCGACACAGAGGGAGGAGGTAGACAGGGAACTAGTGGAGGACATTCATGACATGGCAGCTAAAGATGAAATCCTGCTTCTAGGTGATTTCAATATGTCAGATGTAGATTGGACCACCCAGGCGGCTGCTTCAGCCAGAAGCACAGCCATCCTGGAATCCCTGCAGAGGGATGGTATGAGGCAGCTGGTGCATGAGACAACCAGGGACAAGTCAATTCTGGACCTGGTATGGACCAGTGGTAACACAGTCAAAGGAGTATAGGTGGAAGGGCAGATGGGTCCAGCGACCACCACATGGTGTGGTTCAGCATGGAGACAGGGAGCCAAGTGAGCCACACAAGGGCAAAAATATTAGATTTTTGGAGAGTGGATTTCACCAAAATGACTAGATGTATAAGAAGAGTCTTGGGGAAGGGAAAGGTAATAGGAGAGGTAGAAGAACAATGGGAAAACTGATGGAAGCCATAGTGGAGGTAACAGACCAATGCGTTAGGATAGTGGCCAAAGGGAAAAGAAGAAGGAGGAAACCACTATGGTTTTCTAAAGCGGTTGGAGACAAAGTAAGGGCTGAAAGACTGAGTTTCAGAAAATATAAGGGGACCCAAAGGGAGGAGGACAGGGAGGTGTACCTTGAATGTCCAAGGAAAGCAGGGAAAGCTGTAATGAGCGCTAAGGCACAAACAGAGGAGGGTTTAGCATGGGCAGAGAAAAAAGGGGACAAGACATTCTATAGGTACATCAGTGACACAAGAAAAACTGGGGGGTAGAGTGAGGCTTAAAGAGGAAGAGGGAGAGTATAAGGAGGGGGATTTGGACAAGGCAGAAATACTGAACAAATACTTTTGCTCAGTATTCAATAAGGAGGGGGAGGGTCAAGGACCATAGTTTTGTGGCAGAGGCAATGGAGGAGGGGAAGTGGACACCCATCCATTCACAGGGGAGAGAGTTCTGGAAGCTCACAAAGCTGAAGGTGGATAAAGCCATGGGGCCAGATGGAGAACACCCAAGGATATTAAGGGAGCTGTGAAGAGAACTTGCAGCACTTCTGGTGACCCTTTACACAGTCACTCAACACTGGAGTGGTTCCAGAGGACTGGAGGACGATGCATGTAGTACCACTGTGCAAAAGTGGCAGCAGGGAGGCGACAGGGAACTACAGTCCGGCCAGCCTCACCTCAGTGGCGGGGAAGATCATGGAGACACTGTTGAAAGAAAGGATAGTGGCAAACCTGGAATCCAGGGGAGCACAGGCCCTGAGGTGACATGGATTCACAGCAGGGAGGTTGTGTCAAACAAATCTAATAGATTTTTTTGATTGGGTGACTAGTGAAGTTAATCAGGGAGGGGTGGTAGACATCACCTACCTAGATTTCAGCAAACTTTCAGCACTGTCCCATATAGAAGACTGGTTAGCAAGATAAAAAGTCTGGGCATGGGACAAAAGGTGATACACTGGGTTAAAAACTGGCTGACAGAGAGGAGGTAGAGGGTGGTGGTAAATGGGATCCAATCCAAGGAGAGAGGGGTGACCAGTGGAGTACCAAAAGAATCAGTACTGGGACCAGTCCTGTTCAATGTCTTCATTAGTGACATTGTAGAGGGGCTGGAAGGAAAGGTCTGCCTATTTGCAGATAACACCAAGATCTTCAACAGGGTGGATACTCCAGAAGGGGTTCAGAAAATGAAGAGAGACCTGGAGAAGCTTGAAAGATGGTTGGAGACATGGCAACTGAGGTTCAACCCTAAGAAATGTGAAATAATTCACCTGGGTAGAGAGAACTCTTGGGAGAGCTACAGGAAGGGGAGAGGAGCTGGCTGTCACTAAAGAGGAAAGGGACCTAGTGGTTATCATCTCTGATGACCTCAAAGTATTAAATCAGTGTGCAAAGGCTGCGGGGAGGGCCAATGGCATGCTGGGGTGCATAGGCAGGGGTATCATTAGCAGGAGGAGGGAGGTGGTGATACCATTGTATAAAACAATGGTAAGCCCTCACCTGGAGTACTGCATGCAGTTCTGGAGGCCACATCTGTGCAAGGACATAAACAAGGTGGAGGCTATCCAGAGAAGGGTGACAAAGATGGTGCAGGGCTTGCAACACAAACCATATGAAGAGAGACTAAGGGACCTCTATATGTACTCACTGGAAGAGAGTAGAATGCGGGGTGACATGATAGAAACTTTTAAATACTTCAAGGGCATAAACAAGGTGCAAGTGGTGGACCTTTTCCAAGGGAGAAAAAGTATTAGAACAAGGGGGCACAATATGAAATTTGAGGAGAATAGATAAAGGGGTAATGTGAGGAAGTTTTTCTACACATCGTGGGTAGTCAATGCTTGGAATAGCCTGCCACAAGAGGTAGTGGGGGCAAGCACAGTGGAGGGGTTTAAGCATACCTGAGACAGGCACAAGGGAACCTTGAGAGGGGAGGAAGTGATGAAAAGCTATTAATCACATAGGGTCAATGGTCACATACACTTTATAGGGCCTAAGGGCATACTGGATGGGCCTAGTGGTCCTTATCTGCCGGCAATTACTATGTTTATATGTTTCAGAAATTGGTCTTTTTTTATAGTGTTTTTTTAACTATACTAATGACAATAAATGTAATCTTATTTTATGCATCGAAGAGCAAAAAAAAAATAAATGCATTATTATATTGTGAAAAAGATTAGTTCTAACTGTAAATGTATCTATGATGCTGGTACAACAAAAATATGTTAATCTGACATCACAGCGATGGCTGCATGTGGACCGCAAATGCAGTCGGCATTGCATCGTCAGTAAAATAAAGTGATTTTTGTGGGGGTTGAACCCCACATGCCCCCATGTGGGAGGCTCTGCCCCCCTGCACCTCCCCAATATTTTAATATAACTAACTCCCAGTTGGAGCTGATTCGGGGATGAGGTGTCGGACTCCAGAAAGCTGTGCAGGGGTCCTGAGCGGACCTTACAGTGATGCATTAATGTTGTCGCTGTCAACGACATCGCTGTAAAGTTGTCGCTGTGGCGGTGGCATACCACTGTAATTCAAAGCTCAGGAATTTCCATGATATAGGGAAAGAGAACAGGTATACGTTATCATAAAGCATCACATTAATTGTTTAAAAAACATTCTAGGAGTTAGCAATGTTACTGCCCCAACTTTGTCTAGAACATTTTAAAGTTTAAAAACCAATGCCCTTATAGAGTACTTTTCAACTCGTTAAACACAAAGTTTGTAAGAAGACTGTGGGCAGTGAACAGAGGAATAGAAGGACTCTGAGGCAGTGCTAGAGGTATGTGTAAGAGAATCTGGAAACTGTAGGGTCAAACAGTCCACACAAATAAAGAAATTGTTCAAATATCCACAGAATAATTACAAATTACAGAAAATAAGACTGAGGGTCCCCCCGTTCCAGTAAACATAAGGATCATAATACAGGTTACTAAAAATGGCTACAACTAATGTTCTTTAGAACATTGATTCCAACATTTGGAACATGGGAAGTATCATCACATCATGAAAACCAGAGAAACATCAGCATTTAGCTTCATGTAACTTTATGACTTCCACAACAAATTAATAAACTGAACCTCTGGAAAAGGTGATTCTGTTCTTATCAGGATCCATTCTACCTGGCCTAACACATATACTGGCAAGTGAAGTTGTGGTCAGGTTTTGCATATTGAAACATTTTTCCATGGTGATTAAACAAGAACAAAATTTATCATTTGTCCCTCGCTTTTCCAAGGAGGACACATAAACATGATTTTTGGCAAGCTTTCAGTTGCACAGTACAAGCCAAGCAATCAGATGTGGGTGTGTGTTTCTTCTCATGTGTCAAGAAGTAAAAATGAACAAAATTAGAGTAACTTTATGGAAACTACCATTCCTTTCTGTTTGACTTGACAGCCTTTCATTTATTGGCAAAGCCAGATGAAGAAAAAATCTGCAGAGGACAAGAGGGTAGTCATGGACCAAAACCAATGTAGAATGCAAGACCTTGGGATCAATAATTCTCCAGGAATACATCAATGTAAAAAATGAAAATGTCACTTTCATTCCCAAGTCCTGGTGATATTGCTGCTGCCAGCAGATGCATAAAGATTTAACTGCTTAAACACCATATGTATCTAGTACCTACAGTACATAACAGTCTTTACAATGTTTTAATTTTATTAAAAGAAAATCAACCATGTAACGCTGCCAGAGCTGCAAACCTCTTTTAAAAGGGTGACTTCTCAAGAGGTAGCCAAGATGCACAGTACATGATACATAAACTGACATTCAGTGCAATCAGCTACAATACAGCAATTCCGTTAAAAAATAAACTATATGCTCTGGTCAGCATGACTCACCATGGTGATATGCAAATGACTACCCTTTCCTGTACAAAAACTACTGCTATACAATCTATTATAAAGTTTAGTGGGAACATAGGGAAACGGATTCTCCTTAGTGAAAGTATTTTCTTATGTGTTTGCAATGGACAAATCTGTTTACTGTTTTAAAAGTCCCTCTTGTAATGTTTTATGACTAGAACTCTGTATGCAATCACTACCAAATAGCAGAATGTCATTGTTTCCTAAGGCTCACCATATCTTTGCCTGAGTGAGCATGTACACCACTTTAAGAAGCATAAGACATGTGTAAAAATGTTGCCTTCAGCTTCAATTAACTGAATGCAAGCCCAGTATCAGTGATTTATTTTTTAGTACTGCAAAATAGCTGAATGCTAAACAAAACTCCTTGGTACTTTGTGTCACACAAACATTTTGTAAGGTGGGAAAAAAGGGAGTTTTGTTAGAAACATGCCCTCTCTTTTTAGGGCTGCAGTAGGCATAGCTCTGCAGACCTCTTGTTATGAAAAAAAGGAGCTCACCTCACCAGATTCTGAATGAACAACATAGGATGTGGAGTTTCAGTAGTGTCATCCACCTCCAGTAGAACCCATCCACTCTCTTCATTGAGTGCAATGCCACTGCACTACTTTTTCCACGGCGGTCATAGCAGAGCATGGCACAGTCCGCTGTGTCCAAGATGGCCACCAAACTCTAGTGCACATGCATGACTGCTTGTGTATGCACAGTGATGCTTGGTTGCCATCTTGGACATGGTGGAGTATGCTGTGTACCACTGTGATCTCCTTTTTGTTATATATATATATATATATTCCTCCCTCCCCATCTGATCTTTCTTCTCAGCACCCACTCCCCCCAGAAACATAAAACTGACACTGGGGGTACCCAATCCCCCAGTGTCACCATCATGAATCCTCTTTCCTTTTTTTTCCTCCCACCCGACCCTCTCTCTCAGCACCTACTACCCTACACCTCCTCCCTGAAACATAACACTGACACTGGGGATGCGCAATCCCCCAGTGTCGCAATCCGGAATCCTCGGTCTGTTCATTGTTTTTTTTTAAACCTGAAAAAAGAAAACCATCCATCGATGTCTGTTGCACCATTAGTTCCCCCACCTGACCCTCCCACTCAGCACCCACCACCCCACACACCCCCAAGCCCTTACTTACCCACTGAGGGTCCAGCTATGTAATCTTCTGTGGACCGCAGACACTCTTCATTCTTCAAAGCTGGACCACGAACTGAAGAAACAGGTATGTGGTTCAATCTGTTTCAAAGGGGTTTTGAACTTAATGGCATAACTTGGCCATTTTTGCATACTTTTACCCCACATTTTCAACATTTCTTCTTTGGGACCCCACCTCATGAACAATTGCACTGTCATTAGGCAGATTTGTCCTGAAAGGTGATTTCATGGTCCCTGCACAAAATCACCTTTTGGGCAGGAGTTGAACATTTTCTCTGCCCTTTTTCAAGAGGTGGGGTCATAAGAAGGCTATGTTGAAATCTGGTGTAAAAAATATTAAAAAAAACAACAAAGTTATGAGCATATGTTGAATTTTGTGACTACAGGCTCATACTGTAACTTTGGTAATTTTCAATACTCCTCCCCCCCCGAATTCACAACATATCATAGAATCATAGAAGCTTGATGGCAGAAAAGGACCATACCGGCCCATCTAGTCTGACCTTTTGTTTCCCCCTACACCTCCCCTCCCTGCCAGCCCCCACCCTCCCCGACACTCAGCCCCATATGCTTGTGCCATGCCCTCTTGAATTCTTCCACCAATTTAGCTCACACTGCTCCATCTGGTTGTCTGTTCCAGGGCTCCATCACCCTCTCTGTGAAGAAACTCCCTCTCACATTGCACCTGTATCTTTTTCCTTGCAATCTGAGGCTGTGCCCTCTAGTTTTGACCCCCTCCTTCCTCTTAAGTAAAACCTCTTCTCCCACTTTACTGAGCCCCTTTACATATTTAAAAGTTTCAATCATGTCTCCCCTTTCCCTCCTTGTCTCCGGCTTGTACAGATCCTGCTCCTTACACCTCTGCTCAAATGCCTTTCCCTGCATACCTTGCACCATCCTGGTTCTCTGAATCCTCTCCAATGCATCTATATCCTTGCAGAGATGTGGCCTTCAGAACTGAACCCCATACTCCAGGTGTGGCCTCACCATGGCTTTATAAAGGGGCATTATTACCTCCCTCTTTCTGCTAGTAATGCCCCTGCCTATGCATGCCAACATTCCATTGGCCTATCCCACTGCTCTGCTACATTGTATTCCTATCTTAAGGTTGGAGGAGACTATGTTAGATAGCCATATCTTTACAGCACATCATTAGTATAACAACTGTCATTTTTCGAGTCCTGGCCAAAATGTTTTTTTTATATCCTGAAAGGTAATTTTGTGGTCTCTGCGTGAAATCACCATTCAGGCAGGAGTTGAAAATTTTCTCTGCTCTTGTTCATGAGGTGGGATCATAAGAAGGCTATGTTGAAAATTTGGTGTAAAATATTAAAAAACAACAAAGTTATGAGCCCACTTTGAATTTATTTATTATTTATTTAGCTTTTGTTGACCGGGTAAGTGCACTAGACAAATTCTGCCTATTTTCAGGCACGACCCGGGGGAGGGATATAGATGAATGCCAACTGACCTTGAACCAGATTAAGCTGTTGGTGGTATTTTATTGAATGAGGGAAATTTGGCCCAGGACACGGAAATTCCCCTACTCTTTTCGATAAGTGCCATGGGATCGTTAACATCCACCTGAACTACCACCAATCCAGGCAGATGGGACCTCGGTTTAACGTCTCATCCGAAAGACGGCACCTCAGAAATGCAGCACCCCTCTCATGCTGCATTACAGTGTCAGTACTGGGATATTAACCCAAGTGCCAGATGTGGGAACTGAACCCACAGCCCTCTGATCTCCCGGCCTCAGTGACGAGTGTGCTACCTACTGAGCCACTGACACTGCATAAATTTTGCGAATGCAGGCTCGTAACTTTGGTAATTTTCAATTTTTTTCATCCAAATTCATAACATAGCCAAATCTTTATAGCACCTCATGAGTGTGACAGTTGTGATTTTTCAAATCCTGCTCAAAAATTTTTTTTTTACATCCCAAAAGGTAATTTCACGGTACCGGCATGAAATTACCTTTTAGACAGAAGTTGAACATTTTCTCTGCACCTGTTCATGAGGTGAGGTCATAAGAAGGCTATGTTATAATTTTGGTGTCAAAATATAAAAAAAAAAAAACAAAGGTATGAGGCTATGCTGAATTTTGCAAATGCAGGCTGGGTCATAAGAAGGCAATATTGAAAATTTGGTGTAAACATATTAAGAAAAGTTATGGGCCTATGATGAATTTTGCAAATGCAGGCTCCTAAGTTTGGTAATTTTCAATATTTTAACCCCAAATGCATAACATAGACATATCTTTACAGCACCTCATGAATGTGACAAGTGTTTCAGATCCTGGCCAAAATGTGTTTTTATATCCTGGAAGGTAATTTCATGGTCCCTGCATAAAATCACCTTTTGGACAGGAGTTGAAAATTTTCTCTGCCCTTGTTCATGAGGCAGGTCATAACAAGGCTATGTTATAATTTTGGTGTAAAAATATTAAAAAAAAAAAAAAAGGTTATGAGGCAATGTTGAATTTTACAAATTCAGGCTCGTAAGTTTGGTAATATTCAATATTTTTACCACAGATTTCCTACATAGCCATTTCTTTACAGCACTTCAATGTGATAGCTGTCATTTATCAACTCCTGCTTATAATGTGTTTTGCATCCCGAAAGTTGATTTTGCAGTCCCTGCATGAAATCACCTTCAGGTGAGGAGATGAATATTTGCTGTGCCCTTCTTCATGAGACAGTGTCATAACCAGATAATGTTGAAAATTCGGTGTAAAAATATTAAAAAACAACAAATTTATGAGCCTATGTTACATTTTGCGAATGCAGGCTCATAACTTTGATAATGCTTAATATTTGTATCCCAAATTCCTAAGCTGAAACCCTATTGACTCTGACCAGAGGTTGTTTTTACAGACAACCATCCACAGTTGCATTTTACTGCTGTTACATTTCTTTAAATGTACTTGAGTATGATGTATTTTTCTTTGTCTGTTTACAGGAAGCTGCAGTACAACTCTTTTACCTAAGTGCAGTCCATTTTGTTCTCTTTCTGTGATAATTTCTGTGGCAGCATTCCATGTACATCCATTGGAGCTGTTAAAATTGACCCAAGTTTTGTAATGCAAATAGAAACATAGGCACTGTCAGCAGAAAAGGCCCCATGGTCCGTCTTATCTGTCCACTCCTTCTAACTAATGTTGAATGAAAAAGTCCTAGTGGTTCTTCAATCTCCCCATCACCCATCCCTATCTGGTGTGCTAATGTTGAATAAGAGAGTTCTAGTGGTTCTTCAGTCTCTGTTTCACCCATCTCTGTCTGGTGCATTAATGTTAAATGAAAGAGTCCAAGTGGTTCTTCAGTCTCCACTTCACCAGTCCCTGTCTGGTGTGCTAACATTGCATGAGACAGTCCTAATGGTTCTGCATTCTCAACTTCACCCATCCCTGTCTGGTGCAATCTTTGCCTAGATCTTGTAGCTGTCCCACCCTTGTTTGAATCCCCCCCGATTCTGCACAGACCACCTCCTTCAGCATCTTATTCCACCCTTCCACCCTCTCTGTGTAAAAGTGTTTCCAGTATTTGTCTTGATTTCCCCATCCCCCCAAACCAGCTTAATTGAGTTGCCTCTAGTGTTTGTGCTCCCATGCAGTCTGAGACTAAAAACTGCAAATTTTGTCACATAAAATGGATTCTTCTTTTGAGAACTGGGTAGGTGTAAGGAGAAGGATTTGGGTGGATGCATACACAGATAGATCATGAGTTGAGTCTGTATTTGACCCCTTTGAAAATCCAGCTCATAACACAGTATATGTAATATCATAACATGTCCATAGTTTTCTGCATAGGTACTACTTTTTAGTAACACAATCTGTGGCCTCTGTTTGCAAGCCATTAACTCCAACATTGGGGTTGTCTGAGGAAGCCCATCACAATGGCTAGACTCTTGGCTACCAGGAAGGTAGGGATGGAGGGCATGCCCTGCCACATATTTGCATACCCCCAATCACAGAGCAGCATTGGTGGGGGCTATTAAATCAGCTGCTTGTCAATTTTCCTGGCTGGAGGAATAGTACAACTGGCATGGCCCAGAGAAGCAGTGCTTGGGGCAGGAGAAAAAGAAAATAATGGGGTAAATAAATCTAAACTTCTAATGCATAAATAACCACTTATTTATCAACATGCAAGCAGGACTGACATGCAGTCTATGGAAAATAGTGGGCCCTATTCTTAAAGGACTTAGATTGTCACAAGCCCTTGGTACACCCAACACACAGTGCATGGGGATTGCAGCAATCCCTGAGCTGTGATCAGGATTCTTAAAACATCCACCCTCCATGCACCAAACGCGGTGAGTTAGACCATCTTTTCATGGTCTAATATTGTGTACATTTTTACGGGGCTTGAGCCAGGTACTTGGCACAAGCCACCATAAAAAGGGTATAGTGTCGCAGAAGCACCATGCGCCAAACAGTTTAGGGCAACTTTGCCATCAGTGTAGGGCTTGTGTAAGCCCTGCACCAACCTTTGAGAATAGAACCCAGTGTATTTAAGGTTGGAGATCTAGGAAGAGACCTATCTAAAAAGAGGGGGTACTAAATGCAAAGGGATGGTTATAAGATACAGATTAAACCTCAGGGACATCTAAGATAAGAGCTTTGTGAATACCATAGCATGTAAGTGGTTGAATGGTTTTCTGTTAAATTGCACGTTTACAGTGCCTTTCACAGAAATATGCACTATTACTGCAACATCCTGTGATACAGTATGTCCAGATTAACTGTTGGGTAAGATTTGTAAACTGTCATTTGTAGCTGCACATAAAGACATATCCAATAAGTTGTTATGGTACCTACTATGATGCATGTTGTCTATTACTTAAAAAGTATCATGATTACTGAGTCTTTCTAATTGCATTTAGCACTTTTTATCGAGATACCATGCATTTGTGGAACTTCCCAGGATTCTGCTGGTAAAGGTGATCAGTCCTGCTGGATGGCATTGTTCTGTAGCTTGTCAGCTTCTTAATCATATCTATGCAAATAAAAAGTAGTCAGGGTGTTTACCTCCAGCCATGCAAGATACACCAGCCATTATTACAGTTCATATTACACTGCTGTACTGTACATAGATTCAGCACTTTGTAACGGACCAATCCCAAGGCTTGTAAAGAACATCTAGAGATTGTAGAGTTCAGACAGATAAGCTCCTAGACAATATCGCCACTGTTCAGTAGTGGGATCAGGGTTTAAGAAACATTGATGTTTTAATATGAAATGTGTCACATGCTAGCAGCATAATTTGAGGTGTAAAACACCACAGTTGAGTCTCAGTTGTCTTACTGTGTGATCAGTGTATACAGTACATAAAAAAGCTCAAGTAACTGGTCAAGCCAGATTCCAAGTTGCTTGAAGGACAGAGCTGCCCCATAGGTAAAATCATTACAACATGCAGTCCTCAGTTTTTGGGATGGTTACCAATATTCTTAATGTGAGAATACACTTGCAAAAATCATAACTGCTTTTAAGTTTCTGTGTTTGTTATGTATTAACCTGTGTAGGCATACAAAGCAGTCAACTTGTAAAAGGGATTCAATTTACCATATTGTTTGCTGTGTCTCTAGATGACAAAAGTGCTGTATATATGGGGTGGGATATTCAGAAATGCGCCAGAGGCAGGTGCAACAGCTGTGCAGTGCAAGTGCACTGCGCCAGTGTGCACTGAACGTGATATTCAAAGGTTGTGCATGACGGCAAGTGCCAGCACAACATGCTGAATATCGCAGGGATGCACCATAGCGCAACCAGGGCTGCGCCAAGGAGCAAGTCAGCAAGCACCATAGTGCAACCAGGGCTGTGCCAGGGAGCAAGTCAGCAAGTGCCATAGCACAACCAGTGCTGCGCAAGGGTCAGAGGCACATGGGCCAGGACACAGGAAAACAGACACAGCAGGGAGCATGCCACAAGAGCTAGACAGACCACCACCAGGGTGCAGAGGATGCCAGGAGGGAGGCATGGCAGGCGCACAGCTGCAGACTCCTGACCATGTGCACCACAGTGGTGCATGGAGGCAGTGTGGCACCAATATCCACTGGCAAACAACCACGTGCAACACCAGCAGGAAGGCACGGGACACGCCTCCTGGACCATAGCTGACAACACACATGCCAACAGCACACAATACACAAGCCACACAACATGAGCAGAGTGTACACGTATGCCCAAGGGCGCGCACACCAGCCACTGGGCACAGACCACCAGGCACATACCCCAGTCAACCCCAGACGTACCACTTGGCCACCATGCACACCACTGCAGCATGGCTCCACACGCCAACTGCAAAGCAGACACAGACACAGATGGCTAACAATATAAATGTGTAATAAAACATATCAACAGTAACTATATACAGATATACAGGAACAGGGAGCAAGGAATGGGGAGGCCACAAACAAGATGGCAGGCTGGGGAAGGGAGGCAGGGGAACAGGGGACATGGCTGGGTAAGGGTACAAGGGAGGGAAAGGGAGGGGGTCAGAGGAAGGGAAGGTGGTACAGGCCAATGGGCCCCATGGGAATCTGTGCCCTACCGGCGCCTGGTGCGCCGTCTCCTCTGTGGCCTGCACAGGGCCTGTTGTATAAGCTGTGCCACATGTAGCATGGCTGTGGTGACCCGCAGTATCTGTTCAAGCAGCCTGGTGTTCACATTCACCCATTGGACACCTAGGACAAAGGAGGGGACATGGTATGAGTGCATGTCCATACAACCATAGCCCACCCACCGTGCTCAGTGGACAGTAGTGACATGTGCCCCTGAGATGGCACACAGCCACCCACAGCGTGCGTGCCCACACAAGCTGCCATCCCGACCGTCCACAGCCACGCACAGCACTGCACACTGACACCACCCACATATGGCACACCACAACCATGGCAGCCAGGCAACAGGGCTAGGCAGTGGGATGACAGTTGCATGGCTGGAACCTGGGTGCACCCACAGCCGACATGCAGCAGCCACACACATGTGCGAAAGTCATGGCATGGTGCAATGGACCCCGCCGGTGTTGCACAGCAGTAATGGCCATGTGCACGGGGGGCAGTGGTCCACCCCCACCCTGCACAACAACAAACCCTGATAGAGTGCCTACCTGCATGCTGCGGCGCAACTGGTGCCAGTCCAGCGGCACCTCCCACACATCCAGCATCCCATGCCTGTGCACCAGCATTCACCTGCCCACGTCTGAAACATAGAAACATAGAAACATAGAACTTGACAGCAGATAAGGACCGCTTGGCCCACCCAGTCTGCCTATTTCCCTACCTGATGGATAAGCTGCAGGTCCTAGTTAACCAGCAGCCTACTTCTTCCCTACCCCACCCCTAAATTTGCCTTATGACTGTCCCATGCGTGTAGATTTAACCACTGTTTTTGACTCCACAACCTCCTCTGGAAGGCCGTTCCATACATCCACAACCCTCTCTGTGAAAAATACTTTAAAATTACCTCTTAGCCGCCTCTTCTATCTTCAAATTGTGCCCCCTTTGCTCTTGCACACACCTCTTTTTGAAATATGCTACCCTCTTGGACTTTGTTGATTCCCTTGAGGTACTTGAAAGTTTCTATCATGTCTCCCCTCTCCCTCCTTTCCTCCAGGCTATACATATTAAGCTCCTTAAGTCTCTCTTCATATGTCTTCCGGTGCAGACCCTGCACATTTTAGTTCCCTCCTCTGGACAGCTTCCATCCTGTCTATGTCTTTCACGGAGATTGGGTCTCCAGAACTGCACGCAGTACTCCAGATGGGGTCTCACTAGCTGTCTGTACAGAGGAATAATAACTTCCTGTTTTCTACTGGTGATGCCTCTTCCTATGCATCCCAGTATCCCCAACCCTCCTTGCTGCCCTCTCACATTGCTTTCCCACCTTTAGGTCATCTGATATGACTACCCCAGGTCCCTTTCCATTTTGTTGTTGTTAGTATCTCACCCCCATTGTGTACTCTTCCCTGGGTTTTGTTTCCCAGGTGCATTACCTGCACTTCTTAGCATTGAATCTAAGCTGCCATACATTTGACCATTCCTCTAACCTTGCCAAGTCCCTTCTCATCCTTTCCACTCCACCTTGTGCATCAACTCTGTTGCAGATCTTTGTGTCATCTGCAAGAGACATACTTTTCCTTCAGTCCCTCTGCAATGTAAACATAAAGACATTGAAGGACCGGAATCTAATACTGAACCCTACGATGTTCCCACTACTAACCCCCTTTTTCAGAGTGGACTCCATTTACTATTACTCTCTGTGTCCTATTCTCCAGCCAATTCTTTACCCAGGCTGTCATCTTGGGACCCACTCCCAGGCTGGCTAACTTGTATATTAATCTTTTGTGTGGGACTGTGTCAAATGCCTTGCTAAAGTCTAGGTAGGCCATGTCCACAGCCCCTCCCCCTGATCAACTACTTTGGTCACCCAGTCAAAGAAATTTATCAGATTTGTCTGGCATGACCTTCCCGCTGTGAATCCATGCTGCCTTGGGTCCTGTGCCCCTCTGGCCTCTAGATACTCAACAATTCTTTCCTTCAGAAGTGATTCCATCATTTTCCCTACCACTGAGGTTAAACTAACAGGTCTGTAGTTTCCTGCTTCTGCCTTGCTTCCACTTTTGTGAAAGCGCAATCACATCTGCCCTCCTCCAGTCCTCGGGTACCACCCCATACTCCCATGATTTGTTAAAGAGGGTAGTCAGTGGTGTCACTAGTTCTACCCTTAGTTCTTTTAGAAGTCTGGGATGAATCCCATCAGGCCCCATTGCTTTGTCCACCTTCAGTTTTAAGAGTTCTTTCAGAACCCTTTCTTCTGTAAATGGGCTGGTATCAACTTCTGTATCCAGAGTGTTTCTACTGTTTGTTTTAGGTACTTCCCCCTCTTCCTTTGTAAATACTGAGCAAAAATATTTGTTTAGTATCTCTGCCTTTCACAGTCACCCTCTGCCCACCCTCTCCTCCCTTTATTAAGCCTCACTATCCCTCCTTGGTCTTACTTAGCTCCTGATGTACCTATAAAGGTTTTATCCCCTTCTTAACTGAGTTGGCTATCTTTTCCTCGGTTTGGGCCTTTGCTGTTCTGACTGCCTTCCCAGCTTCCTTTTGCTTTAACTGATACAGTTCTCTGTCCTGTTCCTTCTGTGATTCCTTGTACTTCCTGAATGCTTTCTTTTTCTCTTGAACCTTTACTGCCACTTCCTTTGAGAACCATAGTGGTTTCTTACCTCATTTCATTTTGTTTATTTGCTTTACACAAAGGCTTGTTACCTCTGTGATGGCAGTTTTTATTATTCCCCATTGTTCTTCCACCCTCCTTCCTGCCCATTTGCTAGTGCATTCCTTAGGCACTCACCCATTTGACAAAGTCAGCCCTCCTAAAATCCAGTACCTTTGTCTTTGTATGGCTTGACTCTATTGCTGTGTTTATTGTGAACCATACTGTTCGATGGTCGCTAGTTCCCAGATGGCTACCCACTTCTACATCTGTGATCCTCTCTTCATCTCCATTTACGAGAACCAGGTCTAAGATTGTTCCCTCATGAGTGGGCTCCAATACTAGTTGTCTAAGGCATGCCCCCTGTAGGGCATCTAGAATAACCCCACTCTTAGAAGTGGCTGCTGCAACTGCACTCCAGTTAACCTCTGGCATATTCAGATCACCCATCAGCAATATCTCCCCTTTTTCTGCCATACTAAGTATACTTTCTATCATTTCCTTGTCCATTTCCTCCCCCTGAGAAGGAGGTCTGTATACAACCCCTGTGCGGATTGTGGTGCCATTGCCGGTCTCCAAATTTACCCACAGTGCTTCTTCTCCTCCCTGTTTACCCTTTTGTTCTGTTGCTTTGATTCCTGCCCTTATGTAAAGGCTACTCCTCCTCCTCTTTTACCCTCCCTGTCCCTCCTGTAGATAGTGTATCCTGGTATGTTTACATCCCAGTCATGGTTTTATTGTACCATGTTTCTGTGACTGCCACGATATCCAGATGTTCCTCCTCCATCAAGGCCACTAATTCAGGAAGCTTGTTACTCAGTCTACGGGCATTGGTACTCATTGCTCTCCATTTTTGATGGCTTTACTTTCCATTGCAGCATCCCCCACTGACCTTTCTACCTCGGTCTTTTTCCCATTTAGTACCCTGTTTTGTAGGGAGAGGCTGGGATTTTTCTGCTGCTTTTTCTGCCAGCAGCACCTGCCGTCCTGGCTCATTGCCTATCCTCAGGGCCTAGTAGA
Organism: Neoceratodus forsteri; assembly: GCA_016271365.2. Classification (NCBI taxonomy): domain Eukaryota; kingdom Metazoa; phylum Chordata; order Ceratodontiformes; family Ceratodontidae; genus Neoceratodus; species Neoceratodus forsteri. The sequence continues at coordinate 6,690,148 of JADMNL010000041.1, read as the reverse complement.
GAGACAGTGAGAAGGACACATCAGTACCCAGCAACAACCCACGCACCCAACCCCCCTCCAGCACAGTATACCCCCTGGCCCTGCGCAGTGGTGGTGCGGTGGCACAGCACACACATGGTGCGCTGCCACGGCCAGCAGAGCACACAGCCACAGTCCCCCCGCAGCACAGTGTAACATCCTGCTGGCCCCCCACAGAACACTGGCATGGCACAGACATGGAAATAGTGCACTCACCTGGACGTGGCACAGCACCCCTCCAGACACTTGCCAGCAGTGACCTCAGCCTGTCAGGATCCCTCCTCCAAAGGCCACCATATTAGTGGTAGCACTGCTCCCTGCTTCTCTGGGCCCCAGTGGCCTCCTCCAACCCTTCGGCCACCTCCTGCCACACCTCAGTGTAAGGCCAGTCCAGGGGCACCTGCCCATGCAGGGTACCCACATGTGGCTCCACCAGTGCCACCAGGTTCACTAGCTCAACCTGGCTCCAATTTGGTGCCCTCACATTGCTCCAGTGTGGCATGCTCGGTTATGAACTGGGAATCCAAAATGGTGCCCGATAGCGCACGAGCCACACATGTCCCAGTGATGCGCAATACAGCTGGGGCAGCACTGGCATGCGCCGCAGGCACCCAGAAGGTCAAGGGACACTCATGGGGTCAAAAGTCAGCATGTGCACCTTGCACAACAGCATGATAGGGCATGCCATGCATGGTGCGCAATAGGGGCTTGTGTGCCCCATGGTCCATGTGCCAATGGTGCATGGGCACCATTGAGCATACAGCGCACGAGTGCCACATGCCCAATAGCAGCAGAGTGCTGTAACACATATGGCGCACTGTGCGTAGGATGCGCCATCAATGTATGCGACATCAGTGTGTGCATGCGCACTGCCAGGCCTACTGCGCATGTCATACAGTTGTACCATGGCTTGTGCATGCGCAACTCCAATGTGCCATGCGCAACTTCGCAATATTCAGCCGGAATATGCAGATGAGCTGATCAGCATATCCACGGTGCATCAGAGGCATTTGCATCTCATTACAGTTGCACATCCCCTAATTTGCATGTGATGCACTATAAAGGCACCATGGGACTGCACAGGTACCAGACTGGTATTGCATCCTTCAGAGGTAAGCCAGCAGGCTGAGGGCCTGTCGGGACAGTGGATTGGGAGGGTGTTGTGTGTTGCAGCCATCATTAACCACATGTCCAAACCCACAGGAATAAGCATGTCAGAACATGAAGAGGTTGAGGAGCGGGGGCCTGCACAGAAGCGCATGCCCAACTTCACGAGGGGAGAGTGTGATGCCCTCTTCAATGTCTACCTGGACCAGGAGCCCCTCCTGAGTGGTTCAACAGGCACCCCACAGGCCAGGGCAGCTGCATGGGAGGGAGTGGCCAGGGCTGTGAACCAGCAGGGCAGCCATCGAAGAACAGCACAGGAGTGCAAGAAAAAAATTGGCACAGGTTGGAGGTGGAGGATAAAGGATAAGGTGGCTGTCATCTGGGCCGCACATGCCACCACGGGCAGTGGACAGCCTGATGTGCCACAGTTGACACCGCAGAAGGAGCTAGTGGTGGCATCCATGCAGCTCAGCACCATCGAGGGTGTGCCCGGTGGTGGATTCCAGATGGGGCAGCCCATCACTGCATGGTAGGTACAGCAGTGCCTGGGGAAAGGGGTCAGGGGTGCCGGGGGGCAGGGGTGTGTGGCAGTGGCACTAGCATGTTTGTGTTCCTTTACAGCTCCGGAGAATCTGAATGCAGCAGCAGGGTTGGGGGTGACCACCATGGAGGCGGTCCTGGACCTGGAGGACCATCCATCCACCTCCACCAGTGTCTGGAGTCTGGACCACAGTCAGCCCATCCCCACTGTCTGACCAGATGCCTGTGGCGTGGTTGTGGATGAGGCCCTGGCAGTGTTGAGACACAGATCGGGCCGGGGTCCGGGATTGATGGTGATGGGACTGTTGTCCTAGACAGTGGTGTTGCCAATCAGGGGGAGGCAACCATACCACGCTCCCGACACAGCAGTGCGAATGGTGCCCTGGTGGCGGTTGTCAACCCACTGGCTGCAATGTCTGCCGTGGCAGTGGGTGCCAATGGTGCGGTGCAGTCTGAAGGGGTGGCGGTGGTGATGGTGCAGCCGCCCCTGCGCCGTCACGCACACAGCGGCCGGAGGGGCAGCAGTGGCAGCAGGATGGGGCTGAGGGGGGGGAAGGGTACAGTGGCCGCTGCCGCAGCACTGCAGACTGATGAGCCCCAAGGGGGCCCCGCTGTGCAGCCCCCACCTGCACGGGGGCTGTGCAGTGGGTCACGCAACGCCCATGCACCCTCAGGGCGCCGTCCCCCTGACCAAACACACCCGTCTGCTCCAGGCCTCCATAGAGCAACAGATGCTGGTCGTGGAAGGGGTGTGTGCACTCCACACAGAGCTGTGCCAGTCTGCAAGAAGGCATGACCAGGACTATGAGCAGCTCCTGGCTGAGACCACATGATTGCAGGAGGACAGACCACTGCCCTGGATTGGCTTACCACTGTGGTCATGGCCGGCCTAGTGCCACTGGCCACCCTGGTGCATGGCCATCCACTGCAGACACTGCAGAGTGCATTCTCCACCCCTTGGTCTCGGCATTGTGCGACCCCGTCTGTGTCGATGCTGGGATCTGCTGTGGGCATTCTAGGCATGCCTGGAGTGGGCCTGTTCGGGGGCCTGCAGACACCTGTGAGGGACGGGTCATGTTCCATCAGTAACACACCTGGGGGACCATCAGTGACACCCCCTGTGGCCATCGTACAGCCTGCATCTGCTGGGCGATCTCGGCAGGGCCATCCCCATGCCTGTGGCAGCTGTGCAACTGCACGGCTGTCCTGATCCACCACCCTCCCTGTCCACTGCAGCCCTGTGTGCACATTGGTGTGGTGTGTGTATGTGCATATCAGGGTCCTGCCATCCATGAGCCATGCCACACACCTGCCTTGTGCACACCCACCCAGCTGCTGGCCACTGTGGCATGTGCATGATGATGCCAACACAGCACTGGCCGCCACTGTGCACTGGTGTTCAGCGTCTGACACATGCCTGTTGGCAGCCTCTGGTTGTGCATGTGCGGGTGCTCGTGTGCATGTGCATGTGTGTGTGGGTGTGTGTGGGGGTATGTGAGTGGGGTCTACAGTGCCGTATGGGGTGCTTCCATGGAGTCATGTCCCTTGCCCGTCCAAGCTGTCCTCCGGCCATGTCTATCATGGTGCCCAGCCTTGCATGCCTGTATACTGTGCCATGGGCCCTGGGACATGTGTGTGGTCATGTTCACCTACCTGCATGCACTGTAGTACTCCTCTGCAATCGTGTTCTGGTGCTGCTGTGCCATCCTGTTCAGCCGGGGTTCCCATCACCTGGGAATTGCTTCCCACCACTGCCTGGCCCAGTGTCCGCGTCATCCCCACTGCTGTTCCCCTCTTCGACCTCAACAGCTATCCCATGGTCAGTGGCCATGTTGTGTAGCCTACAGCTGGCCAGGAATAGGCCACAGGCCTTTGAGGGGCTGTACTGTAGGGCACCGCCAGACCTGTGCAGGCACTGGAACCATGCCTTCAGCAGCCCAAACACACGCTCGATGATGTTCCGTGTGCCTCATTGTATTGCACCTATGCTTGGGTTGATGGGCACTGGTATGGGGTGAGCAGCCAGGGCCTGAGTGAGTATCCGCTGTCACCTGTGTGGTGACATGTGGGGTTAGCATGGTGGTCTGTGTGGCTGCCCCCCCACCTACCCAACCAGACCCTCTGACACCCCCGGCCTAGCATCCCCCCCACCCTGCCCTGTTGTGCCAGGCTACCCATTCCAGCTGCATACTCACCTACTAGGTGGCTGGTGGGGATGTCCCCACTCTTGAACCTGTGGCACAGTGCTGACTGGTGCCAGATGAAGGCATTGTGTTCTACACCAGGGTGCGTGGCAAAGACATTGATTATGCACTCCCTGGCATCGCACACCACCTGGCAGTTGACACTGAGGTAGTCCTTCCTATTGATGTAGGCCACCCCCTCCGGCCCAGGTGGTGTGTGGATGCCTACGTGGGTGCAGTCGATAGCTGCTAGCATGTCAGGCATACGTGCCACCCTGTGGAACTCCTGCATGTTCACTGTATGCTCTGCCTGTGTGCTGGGGGATTGGATGTATTCCGCAGCATGTGGCAGCTGTACATTGAGGAATTGTATGAGGAGCCATGACACAGCTGACTGGGTTATGCCTATGGTGTCCCCTTTTGGTCTCTGGAAGGTATCTGTGGAGAGCAGGCACATGACGGCCGTAACCTTGGTCTCCACCAACAGGGCGTGGCCCCGTCTTGTGGGTGCCTGCATCTCATCACTGCACAGCTCACAGAGCTGCCTCAGAATTGCCCAGTTCAGGTGGTGCTGGCCCACAATCTCAGTGTCACTGTACTGTTCGAAGGTGGTGCGGGCACGGTACCACCTGTTCCGGGCATACCACCACCGGGCCCTTCCATGGCTGCGCTGCTCTGCCTCCTGCCTCCTCACACCCCTCATTACTGCCTCTATCTGGAAGATTGCACTGGCCATGGCCTGGCCTCTCCTGCCCCCTGTGTGGCTTTCTCCCCAGGCAACACCGGCTGTGTGCTGCTGTGTGTGCCCCTGCACTGGGCGCACACCTGTGTTGGGGACCCTGCTGGTCGTGGTCTCCACCTCCCATCTGTCCAGGTTCTCCCACAGTCACTCCTCTGTCTGGGCTCACAGGCTCATGCTGCCATCGCTACCCCCACTGGTATCTCACACAAATACACACACACACACACAGACTCTGAGCTGCTCACACACACAGGCACTTTCAGGGTCACACACCCTGTCCCACTGCCTGTTGCTCCTCCTGCCTCTGTGCCTGTCTTGCACCCCTGCTGCTGTCCTGCCTGGCCACTGGCTCTCTCTCTCTCTGTCTCTCAGCCCTGCTTCCCGAGGCGCAAGCCTCCATCCCTTGCTTGTTCCATCTTTTTATGGGCTCAAAGTTGCTCCGCGCATGTCCCTGTTGCTCCACGCTTGCGCCATTGGCTTACTGTTGAATATTGCATTCCGCTGCTTATTCATGGCTACGCCTCCTGCACATGCGCATGCATTCATTAGAGTTGCACATTGGTTCACTGTGATACGCACTGCACATTGTCTCCTGCTGAATATCGCTCTTTGGCGCATTTCCGCTCTTGCTCAGGCACATCTCAGTTGCGCCATGTGCAACCGCTTTGAATATCCCACCCATGGACTACAGGGGAATGATGGATGAGCATGAGGTGAGTAGTTAAGTTTTAATGCCCATGTGGAAAGTTGTTACCAGTCTGAGTACCTAGTAGGTGGTTCAGTATTGCATTGGGCAGCATGTTTTTGTGTTCAGTGCCTTTTATTAAAGTGATGTACATGTCCGCAGCCTCCGAGTAGTTACTACAGGCATCATCTGCATATAATTCAGTTCCTTCACTGGGTTAAATCTGCCAATATAAAGAGATAGTATGCCCTTTTGAAAACACTGTTAACTCATTGCCTCCACAGGCTCACTCTCAGATTACACCACTTGCCTCCAGAATCTCCTGTATACTTTTAACAGTGAATCCTGTGCCTTTCTAAGCAAAATCAAGCCATAGTCAGCATGTTGCAAACAAATACTAATAGCTCAATAACTGTACATGCTAGACACAAAGTATGAGTGGCAGAGTTATTCAGCACAAAATTGCCTTTCCAATGGTGGCATGCATGTAATAATAAGTAATTTAGTTTTTTTTCTATGCTGGTCAAAGAGCAAACTAAATATTTTTCACTAAAAGTGCAACTTAAGCCATTTTTGTTGGAAAATATAAAATATCAACACCAAATAAAGCATACAGACATTAGATGGTGTTTTAATATTATGATAGTTAAAAAAGATATGTTTTACTATAAAACGTAATTTTCCCCATTTTAGTCAAGGTGCTTTGGTGAGATTTGAGGGCTGAATCTCAACCACACATACCATATCATAAACAAATCGATAACTCAAAAGTATACATGATACACACAAAGTATCAGCATGAAAGTTGATTAGCACAAAATGCCTTTCCAATGGTGCTATGCAACCAGTTGTAATCAATATGGTTTTTATTTTATACCTGCTGAAGTGCCAAAAAAGTGAATTTTATTCAAGCTGCTTAGGTGAATCTTGATGGAATACATGTCAGCCATACACACCATACCATAAACAAATGTGAATAACTCCTAAAGTATACGTGATATACACAAAATATCAGTGGCAAAGTTGTTCAGCACAACATTGCCTTCCCAGTGGTGGTATGCAAATAATAATATGTAATTTTGTTTTGTTTTTTTAAGCTGGTTGAAACAGCAAAAAAAATATTTTTTCACTAAAATAGGCAACATAAGCCATTCACACCATACTATAAACAAATGCAAATAACTCCTAAAGTATACATGATATGCACAATATATCAGTGACAGAGTTGTTCAGCATAATATTACCTTTCCAACGGTGCTATGCAGTCAAATATATATTATATTCTGTTACACTATATTTTAAAATATATAAGTGACTTCTCCAGACGTTGCTTGGGCACACTGGGAGTCAGTAGCCGACTTCTGCAGACGTACTCAGGACACGCCAGTGTTTTTTTACTGACGACTACAAGCGTCTGCTAGGAGACAATGAGTTAACTAATACCTTTTTAAGTTTGCTTGCGCGCATGCTCAAGAAACATATTGCATCAGCTTGCTTGTAGTAGCAAGTTGTGGAGGTGAAGCAGTGTTGTAGCCAGTGCCAGCAGTCCATTGTGGGGCTGGTCTCTGTGGCGCCAATAGAGGACCAGGCTGTCCATGACAGCAGTAGTGTAGCATGCCACCAACTTGAAAGAAACTCACCTCTGCAATCAGGGAGTGCCCCATCATTAACAATCAGCTGTTTTTGCTGCTGGGGTGGTCCCTGATTGCAGCAGCAAATTACAGCTTGCCTTGTCCGGTGTTCCCTTTCAATAAACATGGCAGTGGCTTCACTGTCCTCCTCTCACAGTCCCCACAGAAGCTGACGGACACCCACCTCCTCTCACAGTCCCCATGAAAGCCGACGGGGGTGCCCAATCCTCCTGTGAGCATGCCCCCTCCCAGTTCATTTGCCGATGGGGTCACCCAATCCCCATTGGCATAATGTCTCTGCATTTGTTTTTAATTTCACTTGGTGGTGGCTATCGCCATCTGCCTCTCACAGTCCCCATAAAAGCTGATGGGGTGACCAATCCCCCTGTTGGCATGCCCCTCCTAAATTCATGTGCCGATGGGAGGAGCTCAATCTCCATCAGCATAATGCCCCCCTCATTTGTTGTATGCCGAGGGGGTGGCCTCCTCAGCTCATGTGCCCCCAACACTCTGTGTGTGTGCCAACAGGGGTGTCCAATCCCTGTCAGCTACAGCTCCCCCCCAAGAAGCACTCAGGTGGCATGCTGGGAGACCACCCCAGTGTACCAAACCACCTGTAAATAAAGAAAGCATTCCTGCATTATTTTTTTTAACCTGTAAAATAAAAAAAATCATCCCTCGTTGAGTCCGGTGCCCTCCCCAACCCACACCCACCCTGTGTACACCCTCCCCCTCACCCTATACTTACCTCCAGAGCCTGACGATGATCTTTGGTGAACTGGGAACACATCTGCTCTCTTCAAAGCCGACTAGAACTCAAGAAATGCCGGTAAGCTGTATAATGGCATAAATGTTTTTTTTTCAACTTAGTGGATATCTTGGCCATTTTTGGAAATTTGGGCACCAAATTTTCAATATGGGGTTTTTGGGACCTGATCTCATGAATTCAGTGACTGTCTTCTGGTTACTCAGTCCTGAAAGGTGATTTCACGGTCACTGCATGAAATCACCTTTTGGGACCTATTAATGAAACAACAGTGTCACTGTTCATGAGTTGGGCTCCCAAAAAGCCTATGTTGCAAATTTGGTGAAAAAATTTCCCAAAATGACTGTGTTACCAGCGTGCATTGCGCACTTTCCATGCACACTTGTAACTTCATGAATTTATAATATTTTTACTCCCAGATTTTCAACATTGACATTTTTTCACACCTCCTTATGAACAGTACAGCTGTCATTTTTCATATCCTGGCCAAAATGTGTTTTCGCACTTATGGTGCAGAATAGCGAGGTTGCTGTGAGAAATCAGTGTTTGGGACAGATTAAGAAAATCACAGTGACACTGTTCATGAGCAGAGGTCCCAAATGCTTTCATGAGGTGGGGGTCACAAAAAGGACATGTTGAAAATTTGTAATGCACATACCAACAAACACCCATGGTGTTAGGGTTTCTAACCATAATGTCCCACCCTGTACAGACTGACAGGCATCAGGGGTGCGCCTTTGGATTGCCATCTGTAATGCTAATGCCATTCCACCTGCACCCACCACCCTGAAACCAGTGACAGGCATCGAGGTGTGCCTTGGACTCTTCAGCCCCAGAGTTCACCCCATTCTCCTATACTGCACCCATTTCAGCATATATCCTTATGAAACGGGATGACTATAAAGCTGAACACCCCAAGGCACACCTCAACACTTGGTGTCTGCAGGATAGGGTGAGGTGAAATGCCATGAGCGTTATGGGTGATGACTCAAAGGCACACCCCAGTGCCTATTCATCTTTGCAGGGTGGAGGTGGGGTTGGTGTGAGTTAAATACTTCACTGCCATTCTTATTCTGCATCTGTCTAACTCCTGCACATCCAATGCTAATATCAGCAAGCAAACAATAGGCATTGACAAATGCTTGTTATATCTGATGTCCTTCATTTCTTTTTTCCTAATTTGTAGACCTTTTTCCTGGCCACAGTAGGTGAAGTGCATGAAACTCTACCTCAATTTTATTTATTTTATTTTATTCTATTCTTTGGTAACTGTTTTCAGGGGTGACCCAGAAGCACTGGGGAGGTTAAGTAACTTGCTCAGAGTCACACAGTATGCAAGTGGAGGTTGTGGGAATCAATCCCAGGTCTGTCTGCTGGATGTACCTAGCTCATTCACAGCTCATTACTCTAACCTCTAGGTTATACTGCCAGCCCCTCAACCTCAAGACTGACATATTCCATTTTTTCCCTATCCTCCTAGCTTTGGCAAAATTTTTGACCTCACTGGTTGTGACATCCCAGCTGACCTGGATGAGCTGTTCACCTTCTGCTTAGCTGGATCCTTTTGATTTTACAATGAGTGAAGTAAGGTCACATTGCTAAAAAGGTATGAAGAGGAACAGCCTTAGATGTATCATCTTCCAGCCCAGATTGAGTACTGTTCTATGCATTACACATTAAACTATCAAGTACAGTAGAAATTCTTCTAATTGGCAAAATGGAAATACTTCAAGTGGCTAATAATATCACTGTATATTGCTTTTTGCAGTTATGAATGCCTTAATGTTATTGGTACAGTGCTTAAAGGGCAGAGGACCCAGCACTAACATTTCAGTTACTCTTTTTCTCAGTTAATAAATGTTATGGGTTATCTAACAATCATATAATCAACAAAAAAATAACCCCATACATTCCACATACTATGATATATTATAAAGAGTCTTTATGGTAATACATGCATTAACATATTAAAGAAATTGCAGAAAAATAATTGTATCTTATAAATAATTAATAATACAGTCTGCAGTCTTATTAGAGCTCATTATCAGACAATGACCTGAATCATTGGGAATAATACTGTGTTCCTCAAGGAGAGGAAGGGCAATACTATATTTAATCATTTCCAAAACACAATGTGCACATAAAGAACAATTGGTAGTATACAAATGTAACCAACCAGTTCTTGGGGTTACTAGAATCCCATCAGTTTTAGATCAGGCCAATAGCCTGGGCAGTCAAAAGGTTTTAAAGCACTGTGTAAAACATTACATCACCATTTGCTAAGCTCTGCTGAGGCAGGGGATGATGTCATGGAATTTAGAACACTCACAGCAGCATGAGCCACACTGTGCCTGCAGCTGTTTTGAACTGTGAATCAGTTTGAAATCAGAGTTTAAGCTGAGAGTTCTACAGCAAGTGGTACTCTGCCCAGAGATCACTTGCTAAAGGGAAGGACCCTCATTTGTTATTTTTCTGCCATAGTTCAGTAACCAACGGCTGGTTTCCTGAGAAGTGGTGGCTACCAGATCCTGAGAAGCCCCAAGAGAGTGAAGATTTTTCATAGTAAAAAAGGAATGGGACTGAAGTGACAGTGAGTACTTTGGGGCAACCCCCAAAAGACTGTAAGAGCTATTAGAACTGCCCAGAATACAGAGACTGTGTGTAGAATCCAGACATCTGGATTTTGTGTGAGAGCAGTGGATTTCAAGTGTTCTTTGCAAGTGTCCTGATGGGTGCAAGATGAAGTAAGTACAATGTTCAAATAGGGTTGGCTGATGCCTTGTCAGATAGAGGTACTCAGGACTCTGGGAAAAAGTTTCTGCAGCAGGATGTCTCTTGTAGGCCCTGTGTAGTTAGGTATCCTGTCTTCCTACAAGTAATAGGAGAGATAGACTAGCCTTGGCTATAGTGAACTGACCACTCACTTTTGGTTGAAAGGAGACTTAACTGATCACAAGAAGAATGGTCTAAGGTGTTAATATCAGTCACCTAGTGGTGCTTGAAATAGTCCAGGTACTCCAGAAATAGGGCTGGCAGTTCATGAGTCCATGATTCCCTGCATAGGGCTGGACATTCGAGGAAAATGTTCTTTTGGTAAGTCCATGATTCCCTGAAATAGGGCTGGACATCTGTAGGGAAAAAAGTTTGTGTAAGAAGTCAGTACTGCCTGCAAGAGGTTGGAAATGTTTTTGCCTTCTGCAAAATGTACCATCTGTTTGTACAGCTTCAAGCCATGGGGGCACCACCATTTCTGTTAACACTTTGTCAGGAATAAAAAGTCATACGGTAACATCACAGGTTTCTGGTTGCGGACAATCCATCTTTGAGTGACTTGTATGATGTTTTTGGGGCCCTACAGATAGGAGACACACCACAGCCCTGACACCTCTCTCCCTGACCTGCGTAAAGTAGAAATGTTGTTTTGTAGCCCTCCACTAACCTCTGAGATGCCTGAACCAGGTTTTTCCCTAGTGCCGGGGGTGATGCTTATTTTCTGCCACTTGTGGTTTGTTGCCTAATCTGAGTAACAAAAAGGGGGAGTCCAGGTTACAAAATTGTGGTTCTCATCTGAGATTTTGCCCTTTACCAAATTGAGGGCTTGTCCTAGGATTTGGGGGGAGAGTGAAAAAAGTTGCCATGCAGAGGTTATGTCTGCGGTCTTTCTGTCTGGTGACGGTGCACCCTGCCAAAGGACTGTTTTTGTGAAAAAAAGTTGCAATTTGCCAAGGAAAATGCCTGCTGAATAATGTACAGCTTGAGAGTGTACTACAGTATGGAACTTTGTGAAAAATTGGTCTGTTATGGACTGCTTTGGTGGAACTGAGAAACTCTGCTTTGAAAGTGCTTAATACTGTTTAAAATGTTCAAAATTGTCAGCTGCAATTGATTTTGGGCCAAGAAACATTTGTTTACTCTGGATATAATCTTTCCCCATGCCTGAGGAGGAAAGTATTTCACTTGCTGCAAAGAATTGTGTTTTAAATGTAAAAATTCAGTGAAAGCGTTGTTTGGGACTGTGAGTGAAGCCACATAGGAAAAAAGTCAGTTGTACATTAAAATTTGGTCTCACAACTCTTGGAACACTGTGGAGAGAGAGAGAGAGAGAAAGTGCCCCAAGCCTATTAGCATGGCAGAGAGTGATTGGCTCTCCCAGTGAAGCTCCGCCCCCAGGCTGGAGCTCTGTGGACTGTGCAGTGTTTGTGAGGGAGAGAGAGAGAAGCATGCAAAGCATCAGGCCTAAAGAGTGAAGTATTGTTGGTGGACGTTTTAATTTCTGCAGAAAAGTGCTGGAAACAGTAAAAATCAGGCTTCTCCTGTGTTAGCAGGGAAAACGATCATTCTGGTAGTTACCGCAGTGTGTTTTCTTGCTGGCCATTGGGCAGTGCCATCTGAAAAGCAAGTGCAAGTGCCATCGACTGTTTACAGGCCGAAGCAGTAAAGTTCAAGCAAGCGATTTCAGTAAGTACCAACAAAACTGTAATGAAAAGCAAAAAAGTTTGTGGTCAATACTGAGCAAGAAACCAAGTGTTTGTGCAAGTAAAGCAAGTGTTTGTACAAGTAAAGCAAGTGTTTATGCAAGTAAACAAAGCGTTTGAGCAAGTAAGCAAGTATGTAGCAAGTGAACAAGCAACTGAGCAAGTAAACAAATTGAGAGCAAAACAGTGTGAGTCTAGAAGGGACGCAGTAGAAAATGCAGCAGCTATGCTAGGGCAGGGGCACAAATGAAAAAAGTAACAGCAGTGCAACAAAACAAAATACAGATCACTCAGTAAAGTGGGCAGGCTTAAATGAAAGACTATTACTGTGCTGAAAAGCAATGAGAATTTGTGCAGTTTATAACAGCAATTTTTATGGATGTATTTTGCAGAGAGTTAAACATGGCAAGTTGAGGCAAACCATATCCATTGCATGTTAAAACATGGGTGGCACAGAATGAACAGGAATTGAGAAAGTTTGAAGAGGAGTATGGCTGTGTAGGAGCTCCCTTAGACTTAGCGCTCCCTGGCTATCTAATTAGTGTGTGTGCAATATGTTAAAAATTAGGGTGAGATGTAATAGCCGCCCCCACTGCCAGGACTGCAGGAGAACTGTTGGCATGAGTATGGCTAGTGGCCTTCCCTGAGAGACTGTCCGATATGTCCGGTTGGCCTCTATGTGGACCTACAGTGCAGAGCATAGCTGTGAAGTACAGGCTGGTACATAGTGTGAGCAGAACGAAGCAGAGGATTTTCTCAAACAATTTTTTGAGGGTGTTGCTGAGTGCAATTATGAGGTACAAACAGCAAGAAACCCCTTTGGCCAGAAAGAGGCTCATAGGGGTTTGGCAGTGGCAGGATTTGAACCTGTGGATCCTTGGGCAGAGGGTTCGAGTCCAAGTGTGCTTGGGGAGCATGAGAAGTTGGAGAACCTCATCACATGGGAGACCCAGTCCTCTGGCAGCAGTGACAAGTGGGTGTTCACAGGGGTCGAGACAGTAGCCAGCTTCTGGGTGGCCCATATGGAAGCATTAGAGGAGGTGGAGGTATCTTATGGTGAGAGTGAGCCATCAGATGCAGCAGTTGAAATGTTGGAGCCCTCAGCGGAAGGGAGGGACTCCAGTGTGCAAGAGGTGGAGGAAGACACAGGTGTGGACTGCCTTTATCTGTGTGGAACAAAGATGCATGGTTGCATTAGATCTGGCTGCCCCTAAGCCAGGCTGAGGGCCTGCATCTGCCAAAGATCAGCAAAGAGGAAAGAGTGATCTGGAGGAGAGCTGAGAATGAGTTTGTAGTCAAATATCCATTTGTGCCAAGGTGGATGTGGGAGAAAATTGAGGACCGGAGAGAGCAATGGTTGCTGGAGGAAGTCAGGGCATCTACAAGTAAGCTTTGGTGCTGGATGAAAGGCCTTAAACCATCTAGCAGAGAAAAAATTTGTAAAGGTAAAGTCAATTCTTGAAAGGTGGGTCGCACCCTCCACCTGGAATCAGTAATAGTAATTGATTGTGATGGCAATAAGACAGTGTACTCAATAAAGATGTCTCATCCAGATGGGACAATCATTCATGGTCCTCATCCCCATTGGTACTACCCCTGAAAGTACCTGAAAGAGCCAGTCATGATCAAGATCCATGGTTTTCGGGCCACACAATCAGCAGGCAATTGCCCGAAGAAAGAAGATTCGGAAGGTTGAAGTGCATCATCCCCCCCCAGGAGCAATGAAGGAGGTTGTGGCTGCAGTTTCTTCCTTGGTCAGCAGAAAAAAGATCAAGAGGTGTCGTGGAAGAATTTGATCTGAAGACCTGTCTTCAGCCTGAAGAAAGAAGAGGTCCCAAACAGTGAGAGAGGTGACACAGAACTTTCAGCCTGCAAATCTGAACTGGTAGGGCAAAGTTTCTCTTATTATTGTCTATTGTATTGATGTCTCTTAAGGTTGTGATGCCCGGTCACATTGGTCAGGTGGATATCTGGTCTGGACATTTCCAGTAGGCCTCATGCCTGCTTACAGGAATGGTTCTGGGACTGGCTTCAGCCATCATCCATAAAAACATTTCTTGTGTTTGAGTGCCTTGTGCATTTAGGACATTACATCCTTAGAAGCACATTTGAGGGTTCCCCTCCCCAAAAAGTCTTTTGTATGTATTATTTTTGTACTTTTATACTACGTTTTGTAGAATAACTTTTTAAAAGTTTTTGGGATTGTATTGTATCTTCTGGTGGGAGATTTGTTGCTATTGTTTTTCTTGCAGGTTTTCTTTTACAGGTGAGGCTGGAAGAAGAAAGAAGAGGATTTGGAGCTCAGCCATAACCCTGGTGTTTCCTAGTCTTTTTAAAGTGTTTTAAAGTATGATTTAGAAATGTTTAAGCATTTTTAATTATAGATGTAAAGTGCACAGTACTAGGTTTGGGAGTTGCAAAGCAATGTCATAGGTTTATTTATTTATTTATTTGAGTTTTGGTAACCGGGTAGGACCACTGAGACAATTACAGTCCCTTTTTCAGGGTTGACCTGGGGTACAATGAAGCAATACAGGCTGTACAGAGATTCAGTGAAGTACAGCAGTAAACAATGACAGTAGCAACAATAGTGTAAGGCTGCACAATGTTACAGTGGATACATACCTATAGGTTCTATATACAGCAAGAGTAGGCTATACAAAGGTAGTTTGTAATTGCTGCTCCAACAGGGAAATGAGAGCCGGTCAGGTTGACAGGCTTGGGGGGAGAGGGATCAGTCAGCGAGATAGGCAAGGCAGGGGCTTCATTGGAAGCAAGAGCAGGAAGAGGAGGCTACAAGGAAGTCAAGCAGATTGGACTTGAAAAGTGGAAGAGATGGACTGGTTAGGATGTGTGGAAGGAGGGAGTTCCAGTTAGACACAGCTGCAAAAGAGAAGGCCCTCCTGGTGAGGGAGAGGTGAGGATTGGGGAGGACAATTAGAGGAAGGGAGGATGAGCAGAGGGAGCGAGATGCTTGCCTTTTGCGTATCAGATCTCTGAGGTGGGGGGGTAAAGAGGTGGACGAGCTTAAACATGAGACACATGGGGAGGTATTTCAATTTGGCTTCATATAGTAACCATCCTAGAGAGGAGAGAACACCACAGTGATGAGATTGGGAGTTAAGCCCTAAGGCGAACCTACCAACATTGTTGTAGGCCTGGGAGAGAAGTGAGAGAGATGAGATATTGGCAGAGAGTAGTAGGGGAGCTCCTTAGGTTAGGAGGGGGGTACGGGAAGAGGAGGCAATTCTTAGGCAGGAGGCAGAGGTGAGATACGGACGAATCTGATGGAGTAGGTCAAGCTTCTGATCCAAGGTTTTAACTATTTTGGAGATGTGAATACTGAAGGAGAGTGAAGGGTCCAGGGTGAAGCCCAAGTATTTGAAGGCAGGCATGGTCTCCAGGGTATCTCCCACGGATGATGTAATGTTGAGGGTAGGAGGGGCATGCTTAAGGATGGAACGATGGGAGAAGATCATACATTTTGTTTTCCTGGTATTGAGAACGAGCTGTTTCTGGAAGAACCAGTCCTTGAGGGAGGCGAAGTCCGTGGCAAGTTCACGATTGATTTGGTGAAGGTCTGGGGAGGATCGGTAGATGATTGCATCATCTGCATAAAGAGGTACCGAGGCACCACCACAGAAACTGGGGAGATCGTTAATGAAGAGAGAGAACAAAAATGGCCCCAAAATGGATCACTGAGGAACGCCGTGGGTTGCTGGTCTAAGTTCTGAGAGGGAGCCGGCTCATTTGACTCTTTATGAGTGACAGGACAGATAACTTGTTACACAATTTAGGGCATTTTTATCCAGACATGAGGCATGTAGTTGGTGGAGCAGGAGACTGTGGTTTACCAGGTCGAAAGCTTTAGTGAGGTCGACGAAGATGGCACCTGTGGTGCAACCCTTATCCATGGCTTGAAATATATCTGTTGTCACTTTTATTAGGGCCGTTAGGGTCTATGGTTCCTTCTGAAACCATGTTGATGGGGAGATAGCAGGTTGTGGGATATGTATGTTTCTAAAGCAATGTGCAGTGTGAAATGTGTAAAGGTATATGCTGTCCCTCATGTAGTGTAGTGATAGATAGCTTTCCCTAGTGGGCTAGGGGGTAGATTGGCTGGTGGCCCTGATCCAGATAGTGGTGACCAGTCCTGTCTTGTCATCTTGTCACGGGGTTCTTCAGGATTTTCTTTTGGGACACTCTGGAGGGATCACTCAGCTACTTTGACAGTGGATGGCTGAAGTTTGCTTCAGCATGCCTCTGAGTCTCTGTGGTGTCATGCCTATGCTGGTCATAGGTAGAGGAAGGGTGTGCAACCCTCCTTGTAGGGTGCCCAGGGGCTGGATGGCCTGTGTTGCAGTTCAAAGCCCTTGCTGTGGACAGCAAGCATGTCTGGTGGCAGTGAGTGTAACCGTCCAGTACCTGGGGTTACTAGAATCCCATCAGTTTTAGATCAGGCAGAAAACCTGGGCAGTCAGAGGGTTTAAAAGCTCTCTGTAAAACATTACATGCCATTTGCTTAGCTCTGCTGAGGCAGGGATGATGTCATGGAATTTAGAACCCTGGCAGCAGCATAAGCCACACTGTCTGCAGCTGTTTTGAACTGTGAAGCGGTTTGAAGTAAAAGTTTGAACTAAGAGTTCTACAGCAAGTGGTGCTCTGCCCAGAGATCACTTGCTAGAGAGAAGGACCCTCTTTTGTTATTTTTCTGCCATAGTTCAGTAATCAATGGCTGGATTCCTGAGAAGTGGTGGCTACCAGATTTTGTGAAGTCCCAAGGGGGTGACTATTTTTTACAGGAAAAAAGGAATGGGACTGAAGTGTCAGTGAGTACTTAAGGGCAACCCCCAAAAGACTGTAAGAGCTAATAGAACTGCCCATAATGTAGAGACTGTGTGTGTACAGTCCAGAGATCTGGATTTTGTGTGAGATCTGTGGATTTCAAGTGTTCTTTGCAATTGTCCTGAGGGGTACAAGATGTAACAAATACAGTGTTCAAATAGGGTTGGCTGGTGCCTTGTCAGATACAGGTACTCAGGACTCTAGCAAAGTGTTTCTGCAGTAGGATGTCTCTTGTAGCCCCTGTGTGACTAGAGAATCCTGTTTTCCTACAAATAATGGCAGAGAGAGTCTAGCCTTGGCCATAGTGAACTGACCTCTCACTTCTGGTTGCAAAGAGACTTAACTGGTTACAAGAAGAATAGTCTAAGGTGTTAACTTCAGTCACCAAGTGGTGCTCGAAATAGTCCAGGTACCCTAAAATAGGGCTGGCAGTTCATGCATTCTTAATTCCCTGCATAGGGCTGGATGTTCGTGGAAAATGTTCTTTTGGTAAGTCCATGATTCCCTGAAATAGGGCTGGACATCTGTGGGAAAATGTTTGTGTAAGAAGTCAGTACTGCCTGCAAGAGGTTGGAAATGTTTTGCCTGCTACAAAATGTGTCATCTGTCTGTACAGCTTCAAGCCCTGGGGGCACCACCATTTCTGTTAACACTTTGTCAGGAATAAAAAGCCATACAGTAACATCCCAAATTTCTGGTTGTGGACAATCCATCTGAGTGACTTGTGTGATGTTTTTGGGGTCCCACAGATAGGAGAGACACCACAGCCCTGGCACCTCTCTCCCCAACAATGTTGTTTTGTAGCCCTCCCCTCTGACCTCTGAGATATTCGGGACAGGTTCTGCCCTAGTGCCAGGTGTGATGCCTATTTTCTGCCACTTGTGGTTTTTGCCTAGTCTGAGTAAGAAAAAGGGTGAGTCTAGATTACATAAAAAAAGAAATCAAGTGTTGTATAGCTCAATTTCAACTCTGACATTTTTAAAACAAAAAACTTTGCACCTTAAACAGTTATACTGCTGTGTTTTTGACAGGATACCCCTTAAACTAAGGGGAATTAATTATTTAGGGTAAAGTAAAGGACTTCTTTGATAATAAACATCTTGAAATAAATGTGCACAAACTGATGCATATTTGTCCCCCCCCCCAAAAAAAAATCAATCATGGTTGTGGCATTACAGGTGCATGTACTGTTTCAATTAAATCTAAAAAGCAATTGTTCTAGAAACCCTTCCCAATGAAACTGACACCGTACCTTGTTTGTTTGGTTACTCGGTCAGCAAAATTTTAGTTACAACTTCTATCCATCAACCATTACATTTCAAATAGTCATTTTCATCCATAATTATTTACACAGTTTTCTCTTTATTCAAACAAATATTTCAAGTCCCATTTTATTCACATCTCCATCATCATCATTCTTTTTCCAGTTCCCCCAGATGTACATCTGTGGGCACTTTTTCTCTTTTCTCTTTAGTATGGCCAGACTATACTGTACATCTGTGGCCCTCCTATGCAGCTACCCTGGGTGTACCTCCTAGAGTAGTTCTCCTTCCCCATCCTTGGTGTACTCTGTTTTCTGCTTTTTTTTTCTTTTTTTCCATTAGACTGCCTCCAGCTTGCGTTGGAAGGCAGGCTTCCACCCTTGAATCAAACTCTCCCCTTTTCTCCTGTCTACAGTATTATTTACTTTTTTTTCTTTACTGACCTTTCTCTGCCTTCCGCACGTCGATCACTATGCCCAATTCCATAATCAAAATGTGGTTCCCAATTTCAGATAAATGCACTGATCTATATAAATAAGCAATTTGTCCCTCTATGTTCTTGTGTTTTCTGACCCTAACCCCTGTACTCCTAAAGATCCTCCCACTCATTTATCCATTTGTCTTCTTGCCCCCTCTATTCCTTTATGATCTCTGGCATACCGCTATACCCTCCTTGGCACCATTTCCAACCATATCAGGGTGACATCTGGCCACCTCAGTTAGATGTCCATCTCCCAATGCTTTTTACCTTCTTCAGGGACTTCTCTAGCCACAGCTTCAGATGTCACACCTATTCTAAAAGAGTGTGAAGAGTACCTCCTCGAGTCCTCCCCAATGGCTGTTACACCTTTTTTCAAAACAGCAGACAAATGGGCCCCTGATACTCTAGCCCTGTTCTCGTGTATGAACATCAGCCCTGCTTTCTGAGGTCACGTTACTGCATAGGCCCACAAAGCCTGCACTGGACATATGACTTCCCCCTCCCATCGTGTCAGATTAATCCATGTGCCCCTGCACACCTGGTGAGTTTTTGACCTCTGCAAGTGAGTAGTCACCATGTCCCTGGCCCATTGCACCTACACCCACTGTAAACCCCTTTTATCCGAGCTTTGCCTTTGGCCTAGTAAATGCCCCATTGTACATTGCCATGAACAGAGTCCCAAAAAATATAGATTCATGTTTTGAATAGCATACTTGTGCCAGTACTCCCATCAATCTGGCAAGCATGCACTCTGATGTTGATCACAGTTTGTACGGCTCCATACCGCTTACCCTCTGCCAGCTCTGCATCATGTATTTTACAATCTGACCCCTCCCTGGGTTGCCCCATCCCAGCAAAGTGCTAACCCATTCAACAGCCACCAAATGCACCCCCATGGTTGCATGCGCTACACCGGTCTGCCACCCATAAACCACAAAGTGTGTCACTTGCTCTTCAGTGACTCACCTATTTACCTCCATTTTCTGACTTACTCAAAAAGCCTGGAACGCTCTCCAGGACCCTTCATAGGCTCTAATAGTCCTGTCAGACCAAGAGTTCTGAAAGAGAAACCCAGCTCCTTCCAACCAATCTTCCACATTACTGGTGGTATCAGTGTCCCTGTCTTGGCAGCCTTCGGTATCAGGCCCAAAATTTTTCCATCTGTAGATGGAAGAGGCTGTCAGCCACAATATTTTGAACTCCCTCTATGTGCCTTGCCTAAAACCCATGTTTAAAAGCAAACCCTGGAGGACGAGCTGCCGAAGAACCCTCATTATCATTATAGATGCCACCCTTCTTTTATTCAGCATATTGAGCACAGCCCTGTTATCGCACCACAAAGTTACCCTCTGATTGCGCAGCTCCTCCCCCCAAATTACAGTTGCCACCCATATAGGGAATATATGGGTATATATAGAGAATATATAGGGAATATCTCCAACAAAGTAATGTCCTTTGTTAATCCCATATCCTTCCATGTTATTTGCCAAGGTTTGGACACCCAATTTCCTCTAAAGTATGCACCCACACCAAGACCCCCTGCTGCATCAGTATACAGGTCAATGTCCATGTTAAAAAGCCGGTCCTCCTGCCAGAAAGTAATCCCATTGCAATAACATAAACATTGCTCCCAAATCTCTAAGTCCTCCCTCACTGCCTTAGTGATGTCAACCCAGTGGTGAGGTTGCTTTGCCCCTTTTGTGGCCCAGGCCAGATGACGTATAAATATATGCCCAGGCCCTATAGCCCTGCAGATGAAGTTCAAGTGCCCCAGAATCTGTTGAACCATCTGCAAAGTCACCCTCCTTGTCCCTATCACCTCACCTAATAGGCTATTCAGTTTCTGCACTTTATCCATCGACAACCTGAATAAACCTTCCTGTACATCAATTTCTATGCCTAGAAACTCCAGACACTTGCTGGAGCCCTCCGTTTTATCCGCAGCTAATGGACTCCCCACTTCCTGACATAATGCCTGAAAATCTCTAAGCATTCTACTGACTTCATCTCGCCCTTCCCCCACCAAGAGAGTCATCCAAATAATGGATGACTGAACTGTGTCCATATCTAACTTTGAAAACCCATTGCAGCCAAGTGCTGAAAGCCTCAAATGTTGCACAGGGCACCAAACACCCCATTGGCATGGCCTTGTCAAAATAGTATAAACCATCTACCTGGAAACCCAAAAGTTCCCAGTCTTCCTTTCTAACTGGTAACAAATGGAAAGCAGACTCTATGTCTGTTTTAGCCAGTCATGCGTCCTTCGTGGCCCTGATCATCTGAATGGCATCCTCCAGTGTGTCATAGGAGACCCTGCTGTCCTCCTCGTTAATGTAATCATTAACAGAATCTCTATCTGGATAAAACAGGTGATGGATCACTCTGTACTTCCTGGGTTGTTTTTTGGGAACCACACCCAAAGGTGACACTTGGAGGTTTTCCATAGGTGGGTCGGCGAATGGTGCCCCAATCCTCCCCGTTCTTTTTCCTTCTTGATTTTGGCTGCTAAAATTCCTTCCTTTCCCCTCACTGAACCCAGATTCTTAGCCCACTTACTTACCCTCTGCACCCTCTGACCCTGAAAACATGAACTAAAACCCTCACAAAAACCTTCGCTCAGTATCTGCCCAACCCCTGCATCTGGATACCCCTTCACCCACTCCTTCACTACCTCCAGTTTTATGGAATTTATCAACTAGGCAAAACCCCCCCTTCCTTATTCTTTTTATCTTCCCCCTTGTGTGTAACACCCCCCCATCCCAGTATCCACCCATGACCATTGTGGCCTGCCCGAAAGGACTGCCCCCTATAATTTCCTACCAGGATGTTTTCTCCATAGGCCCTGCACTTTGAGCAGGCATGTCTAAATCTGCAACTGGTGAAAGAGCAGTGTGCCCTGTTATACCCCCAACAACATTTTTGATACCCACCTGATCCTTTCGCCCATTTGGCCTCAGTGCCCCCCCCGGGCACCATCAGATTGCCATGTTTCTCCCCTTCAGTGGCTGCTGCTAGAATCAGGATAATATCCCACGCATGCACAGTGAAGCAACTGGTCTCCCGCTGCATACTAATTGACTCCCTTTTTCTCCTCTCACAATATAGACCTGCGAGTAGCTCCCCAACTCTCCCCCCCCCCCAGACAGCAGGATACCCCACACAGGGCTCCCTCCTGGAGCAAGCGAGCAGCCATGCAGGTGCCTAGAGGTAATAAACTACCTCCAACTGCAGCACCTTGTGAGGGGGGTTAGCCCGTCAACGCGCATCGACTGCCCCATCACCCTGGCTCAGCATTTCCTTTATAGGCGCTGTCACCAATTTACTAAGTCTCCACTTCTCCATCTGCAGGTTATACCTGCTAGCCACTAGAGGGACCCTCTGACCTTTCCACCTCAGTCTCCCCACCTGAATCCCTTCCCCCTCCTACTTCCTGGAACCTCTCTACCTGCTTAGGCTACTTCTCTCCCTACTCCCATCTCTGCCTCTGCCTACACCTCACCCTCACCCAGCCGTCTGGCTAGCCCTACTCACTAACCCCTGCCCTATCGCCTGACCCACACCCAGCCTGCCACTAACCCCAGTGACCACTAGGAGTCGCTATTTCAGCCCTGTTTTCTGGCCCAAACCCAGCCTGCTTTAAGTCACCTAGAACCTGGATCACTGCTGCCAGCCAGGTCCTGTCCCAACTGCCCTGCCAGGGTCTTGAACCTTGTACCCTGTCCACCAGAGTCCATGACAGTACCACTACTCCAAAGTGGTATCTACGCTTTCTGAGGGGCAACCAATGTACTTGAAACTCTCCACCCTGCTATTAAAAAGGCACTATGTTTGGGCACCTCTTCCTCAAATGTCTCCCCCTTTTTTTCATGCTAGTACCCACATCCCGGCAGCCAGACATCTCCCCTGGCCCACCTGCACCAGCACCCTCAACTCTCCCTAACTTGGGCAGATCCCAGCCGACACTGTCCATGAACCCTGGTCCATGGCACCCACCCCTTGGAAACCCTTCCACTGCCTACCCCACCTCCACATGGCCACTACTTGCCCTTGCCCTCCCTACCCTTCGAACCCTGCCTATTCCTTGTTCCCCCATGGCCTCCTTCCCATCCCTAAGTACCCACCGGAAGCTTCCATATTACCACCCCCTGATCAGGGCCTTGGTCTTCTTACTACTCCTATCTGGTAATATACATCCAAACCCAGGCTCAAGCTCCACCAACCCACCAGCTTGGCACCATGGTCTCCTCATAGCCTCCATGAACATATGCAGCCTAATGAAAAAATGTGATGCCCTCCAGTGCTGAGTGATGCTGCATCAACCAGTCATCATAACCCTGGTTGAAACCTGGCTGTCCAAATCCACCCAGACTTCTTTGTCTCCCTCCCAGGTTATACCTTATACAGCGAGGACCGAGTAGGCAAATGCAGGGGTGGTTGTGCAATCTATACCAGGGACACAATCATCGGATAAGCGCTCCCTGCCCCTGCTCAGGTAATTGGGGCCCAGGCCCTTACCCCCAAACTTGCTCCTGACCCCTCCAGAGGCCCCCTATATCTCACCACTGCCTACGTTCCCCCAAAGAACCAGAACCCGGCACTGATATCTTTAACAGAACATCTTGCAACCCTCCACCACAAGGCAGAACAAATCCTAGTGGGGACCTCAACACGAATAGACTCAGCACCTCCTCATCCACTACCCGAGATTCTTTCGCTGCCCTAGACATGACACAACTAATTTCCCAACCCACCAGAGTTAACCCAAGGAGAGGTACCAGTACCCTTCTGGACGTCGTTATCACCAACCGCCCCAATAAAATTCATAACATCCAGGTACTCCCAGACTCACTAAGTGACCACTCCCCTATCCTATTCCTTTGGATGGCCCCCACTCCCAAACCCACAGTCCTGACCACACCCCGGAGGTGCCTCCACCCTGGTGGCCTGAAGAAACTCAAGCAATTTCTCACCCAGATCAATTGGTCCCCCATTCACCATGCACCCAACATAGACACTGCACTCACCTTTTTCTCCTACACCTTTAACAAGGCTTGTGACCTCTTTGCACCCCTCACTGGAGGTCGACCAAAAAAACATAATGCACCCTGGGTTACCCCTGCCCTACTACAAATGCTCAAGAATAGAGATAACCTCTGGCACCTTGCCACTGAAACAGGCCAGTTGATGGATAGACAGGCCTACAATGCTGCTCAGAACAAGTGCACATGGGCCATCTGCAAAGCCAAGGCCGACCATTATCAGGCCACACTCACCTCCTCATTGGGGTGTGCCCGGACTTTCTGGGACAATGTTAAACAACTAAATGGGAAACCACACTCCCCCCATCCCAGCTCACAGTTGATGGTACCACCTTCACTGACCCTGCCTGCATTGCTAACCACCTAAATACTGCCTTTACCGACCTTAGCTCTGTCCTCCCTAGTAATTTCTTTGACCCTTCTCCTACCATATCTCCCCCTGACCTCCAATGCCCTAGTTTCCATCTACATAGGGTATCTGCCCAGGAAGCCAGACCACTCCTAATTAAAGCATTAAAAGGCAATAGTCTCGGCAGCGATTCCCTGGACCCCAGTATTCTCCGGCTGGTGCTGGATGAAGTCCTTGCCCCACTCACCAGCTTACTCAACCGATCTCTCTGCCTGGGGCAATTCCCCACTGCATGGAAAACAGCCATAGTCACACCCATCCATAAAGGGGGCGACAGGTCCTCCACCGAGAACTACCAACCTATCTCCATCCTTCCTCCCCTCTCCAAAGCCCTGGAAAGAATGGTGTCCATTCAAATGACGGAATATCTTACCAAACATAATGTCCTATGCCCAGAGCAGCACGGTTTCTGTGCTGGTCACAGTACCGGCACTGCACTAGTCGAGTTTTCCAATTTCCTACACTCCTCCCTGGACGCTAGCTCACTAGCCGGTGCAATGTTCATTGACCTCTCAAAGGCTTTCGACACTGTCTCCCACCCCCTTCTGCTGAATGCCCTAGGCCACACTGGTTTCTCCACTGGCCCTCTCGTCTGGTGCTCAAGCTATCTATCTGCTCACTCCCAATGTGTAAAAATCAATGGAACACTCTCCAAAACTCGACCCATCCACTCAGGTGTACCCCAGGGCTCCATCCTGGGGCCCCTACTCTTATCTATCTATCTAAACACCCTAGCTAATGCCTGCTCTGGCAATATTCTAATGTATGCCGATGATGCTGTCATTTTTGCGACCCACCGCAATCCCATCTCCCTCCAGGACACTGTGCAACAATCCTATGATGATGCCGAGGCTTGCTTTAAAGAACACAGACTCGTCATTAATCTTAAAAAAAACAAAACAATGTTTTTGGCACACCCCCAAAACAAAGCCCACAACTTCCCACTCCATATCCTCCCTAGTTCCAATCAACCGCTTGAGCAAGTCTGCTCCTACAAATACCTTGGGGTCACCTTCAACTCAGCCCTCACCTACCACACCCACATTGATGCCCTTGCATCTACCACTAACACATGGCTTGGCATCCTCTACCACCATAAAAACTGCCTCCCACCTGACGCTCTCTGATTGGCAGTTACATCCTCTGTACTGTCCCTTGTTGACTATGGCCTGCCAGTCTATGGTGCGGCTGACACTACCGCCCTCAACAAAATTCGGCTCACCCTAAATAAGGCCCACAGACTGATTACTGGTGCCCCCAGGCTCACACATACTTGTATTCTCTATGAGGATGCAAAATTGCTAAACCTTGATGAACGGATACATTATCAAACCTGCCTCCTCACAAAGAAAACTCTACTCGGGCTATCCCCACGGGGGGTGACAACCTCCATCCGCCATACCCAACCCTCTATCACAACCCGAACCTCGAGCAAGACCAGTCTACTGGTCCCCAGATCCAGGACCACCCATGGACAGAGGTCCTTCTGCTACAGAGGCCCATCTTGGTTGAACACTCTCCCGGCTCCTATCTCCAAAGCACCCACAATCTCCACCTTCAAAACTGCCCTTCGGGGCCTGCTGTTTAGCACCCGCAGCTGCGCCTGCCTGTAAATGGTGCATTGATCCCTCCACACTTGACAACATCCCTTAGCCAGCACTCAAACTCACCCCCCCACTACTCCCCCCATAGCCTAATGCCTCTGTTATTAACAGCATGTTCTCAGCTGCATCATTGTAATGTCTATCAAACTGTTTAACATGTATGTTGCATCATTGTAATGTCTACCCAAATTGCTTAAAATGTACACTACCACATTATGTAACCCTAAGTATGTGACACTTATGCTGTAACCAAAATTTATTCTTCTGTTTGTTCTTAATGTGACGTGGTACCTTTGGAAATGAGCCTCTGGCTCAAAGGTTGTAAACCGATGTACAAATAAATGAATAAATAAATAAAAATCCAGTTGGTGCCTCCCCTCATCTTGTACGCTGTCTGAATGATTAAAGAATATGCTAGCAAAGGGGTGGCCAATTCAAGTTTTCTTTTCTTGAACTATTTATTTATTTTTATTTAGCAGTTTGGGAATAGACCTTTGATTGCAAGCTCTTTTACAAAGGTTCCATGTCAGAGTAGACAAAAGTAATATAAAACACATGGTACATTAATGGTTACAATTACATGAAAATAAAAGGTACATGAGAATCCCACAGTGAGAAGAGCAATCACAATTTGAAGCACTGCATAATGTCTTAGTGGTAGCCCTCAGTGATTCCCCTATTAGATATCAAAGACTGGTACAGGCAGTGCCTTAGGATGTGCAGTGGTATGGTACTGTGACAAAGAGACATAGAGAGAGAGAAAGAGAGTGAGAGAGAGAGAGAGAGAAGGGAGAGAGAGGGGAGAGGTGAGAAAGAGGAAGGGGGAAGCATCCTCAAGGGCCTTGTTGAGAGGGGTTTAGGATAGCAGGTGGGTTGGAGTGGCTGGGACGAGAGGTGCAGATCCTATAGAGTGAGAAAATGAGCTGAGCAGTATGCATCCTGGCATGGTCTGGGAGGGTCATACCAGCAGAGAAAATGGGAGTTGCTGGGTATTGGGGACCCAATCCAGGGAGTATATGGGGGTGGGGGTCTCAAAACATTGCCTGTCAGATGCAGCATTAGGTCAGGTCAGCGGGTGGAGGGGCAAAAGCATTAAGGGCAGGTACATTTTGAGGTTGTAATTAAGTGCTGCTTGAGGCCAGTTTTGAATTCAGTCAGGCTGTTGGAAGACATAAGATACACCGGTAGTTCATTCATCCATCCATAGGGGTGCCTGATAGGAAAAGGCACATTGCCCTAGTGAGGTGCGATGAAAGAGGATGGATATTACCCCTCGTGGCTGTCCCCTGGTGGTGTGCGATGAAAGGGGGGCCCCGAACAGATTCCCTATACAGGGAGGGTTTTTTTTCCCAGTAGAGCCTTCTTACCCTGAAGGCAGGTTTGGAACGTGATCCTGTTCCTTAAGTTGAGCCAATTTGTGCGTTCATACAGTGAACAGGTATGAGTGCAGCGATCAGCATCCAGTGAGAGGTGACAGGCCTTATTGAGTGCAGTTTGGACCCACTTGAGCGCTGTGTCAGAGGCGGCTCCATACACAACCAGCGCACAGTCTATAGCAGATAGGCTGGAGCTAGAGACTGATAGGTGGGGCACCTCTGGGGTGAGGGATTTCTTATGCCTGTAGAGAATCCCTATCTTGGTGTTTACTGCCCTGACGAGATAGTCGATGTGGTGCGAGAAAGTGAGGGAGTCATCTACGGTGATACCCAGGTACTTGAACATGCACACTTGTTCAAGCAGCTCCCTGCATGTGTTGGAGATTGCAAGGGGGTGGAGACTTTGCTTGTGATGGGGGCTGGATATGACCATGGTCTTGGTCTTCTTGAGGTTTAGAAGCAGTTTGTGCCTACTGAACCAGTCTTCGAGTTTAATGAAGGAGCTCTGAAGTTTGGATTGGAGACCACCCAGCGAGGTGCTGCTACACAGAAGCACAGTGTCATTCACATAAAGGATGAGCTTAGTGTCACAGGCTGAGGGGGAGGTCATTTAGGAATAGGCTGAAAAGCAGGGGCCCCAGAATTGATCCTTGATGGACCCCTAGGGATACCCCTCTTGTGCAGGATAATGTCTGCCCCACTTAGCACTATAGTAAGTAAAACCTACCAACCATGCATCCCAGGTTTTCCCTTTTATGCCTGTGCCCTTTGGCTCCTCCCCCTTCCCCACCAAGACCATTACATCTGCCATATCTTTCTTGCTGAAATGTTCTTTCTCTTCATATTTCTCTGCTGTCTTCTTATCAACCAGGGCAAAGATGTCTACATATTCACCCTTTCAAATCTTTTCTTTAGTGGCTAGCAGAACATGATCCCCAATCCTTACCCCAGGGGTGCCTATCTCCCGCTCAATCTTTTCTGTCTTGTTTGTCCCCCCAGTGGCTATCTCCTTTTCCCCCTCTTTACCTTTTTTCAATTCTGCCCAAAACCTTCTCCATTTTTCCAATTCCATCACCTTCCATACCTCCCAGTAATTGTTCAATATATTCCTTAATGCTACTTTCAAAGGAAATTATGCCCATACCTGTGTTTGGTTGGGACACATTGGAAGGTCCTGGCTGCAGTCCTGGAGTGGGCACAGGTCCTGGTTGTGGCCCCACAGGCCCCTGTGGCATTGGGCAATGCTCAGGTATCAGAACTGGTGCTGGCAACAGAGCTGGCAATGGTTGCAGTGTTGGCATTGGATAAGGCAGTGGGGCTGGCACTGGCAGTGGCTCTGGTGGTGGAGCTGGTAAGGGTTATGGCACCGGGGCATGCACTGGTGCAGGGACTGGCACTGGACTGGGTCCTGGTAGGGGCTGTAGAAAAAATCCTGGTACCGGGAGTGGGGAAGGAAGTGGTCGTGGTACAGGACCCGGCATCGGGCTATGTACCAGTTCAGGCAGTGGCTCTGGGAGAGGGTACCGAGGCCTAGGTGCCTTCAGGGATGGTGCCTTTGGGGCTTCCCCCTTGGGAGGCCTCCTGCCTTTCTCCCCAGTGCCCACCCTGTCCTTCCTCTTATTCTCCTTCCCTCTGTTGTACCTACTGTCTGGCTCCAGGTCCTCCACAGTGTCTAGCACCTAATGAGCCCTGCCCACTAAATCCATGATCAATTTAATGACATCTTCCTTCATAGACTGTTTTCCCATGGTGTTCTCTGGTGTCCATCATGCCTGTGAGATTCATCTGCAAAAGAAATAAGAAACAGTGACTCTTCATGGTTAAGTTTCTCCTTTTTCCCCAAATTCTTGTCCTTTTTTTTGATGATATCCCTGTGTGCAGCCTGGAGACCATCTAAATCACACAGTTTTTTTGTGTTTATTTTAGTTTTTTTTTTAATCTTCTCCACCGCCTGGTGCTCCTTAGCTAGCTCCCCAGGACTCCTCTGATCTCCACAGCATGAAAAAATGCCAACCAGTCCACCCCTAAACCCATGTCTCTCTTTGTTGTGTTAGAATTTCTTCTTCTTTTTTTGGTTTTTTTGAGAACCCCAACAATGCTACTGCCTGTCACCCCCCCCACCAAGGTCACTCAAACTCACCATCTGCCTGTGCAGCCTCTTCCCTTTCCTAATATGCCATTTAAATAGATTTTCCTTTATTGCTGTAACTCTCTTTTTGGATCACTTTGGCACCACCTCATCCCCTTTTTGTAAGATAGCAAAGTACTGCAAGTATTCAAAATGGCAGCCACCACGTGGCTATGTCTAAAATGGCATCCCCCTTGTGTATAAGCCCTATATGGGTTCTTGCCAACCCACCCTATGCCACCACGCACTGCTAAAATTAACCAAAAGGCTTGGCATTTCAGGGCAGACCCACAAAAACTCCCTGAGAGCCAAACAAGAACACCACTCCTCTTATCCTGTGCCTGCATGGGTAGGGGAAATGGCTCAACCATACCTTCTAGCACTGTCTCCTGTCCGCTTGCTCCCTGCATCCACTCTCTGCATCTCCTCGGAAAAGCGGAGTGATTTGGGCATACCTATAGATGTGTGTGTGTGTGTGTGTGTGTATATATATATATATATATATATATATATATATATATATATTCTATGCAAAAAACTTTGTTAATGCATCAGTTATGGTTGTTCTACAGCGAAAAAAGTGAGGACATTTGGCATTAGGGTTCCCACCCCTTGCATCCCACCCCCACCAGCAGGCATTGAGGTGTGCGTTGAGGTCATTGGTCCTAACTCTCACCCCGTCCCATGTGTAAACAAGCTGAGGTGGTGCAGTGTAGGAGAATGAGGTGAGAGTTAGGACCAATGACCCCAATTAACACCCTAATGCCTGCTGGTGGAGGTAGGGTGGGGGTGGGGTGCAAGGGGTGGGAACCCTAATGCTGAATTTCCTCACTTTTTTCACTGTAGAAGAACCCTAACCGATGCATTAACAAAGTTTTTTGCATAGAATTTCCTTACTTTTTAAGAAAGAATAGAAAGCCCCACGCTCCCACCAACTTGTAAGTGTCAGGACACATTATACACCCAATGACTAAAAAGTACATTCACAACAGCAAGGCCAGCCACCAAACAAATGTTAATCTAGTAGGACAATATAAAATGCTGTCCACAAAATGTAAAGTGTTGCACACAATATGTCTGCAAAAAATATATTGTCTGACACATAAACACCTCTATTAACATCTACAGGACATGCCGTCAACACCCTCCAAATTTCAAGTGAAAAGACCAAACCGTGTCCGAGATATAACATTTTAATGTATGAGATTTTCATTCATCAGACTGGCACAGTTCCACACCTGTTGACATTTAACACACACAACTACTGAAAACTATATCCATGACACTAAGGCTAGGTATCCTATCAATTTTAAGCCACCACCACAAGCAAAACACTGTCCGCAACACATAAAATGTGTCACGCAATATCTCCTCACAAAAAATTTTGTCCGACATGTAGACACCATAATTCACATCTACAGGACATGCCGTAAACACCCTCCAAATTTCAAGTAAAAAGACCAAGCCATTTCTGAGATTCAATGTTAAAAATTGGTAAAATTTCCCTATCTATTCCATAATAAAAAGTCTAGCCATCTTGTCCCTATCTCGCGATCAAAGATGGCAATCAAAGAATCTCATGATCAAAGAATTTGCAGGCTCGCAAACAAAGAATTAAAAATCTTATAAATCAAAGAATTGATGGAATTGTGGTATACCACTGTCATGGTTCAACAGAACAAAGCCCCCTGAGTAAAATCCACCCTTATTTGACTTTCTAGGACACCCCTGGGCTGAGAAAATTGATTTTTAAATTGGGCCATTTCGTCCCTCGCTCATGATGCATGACTGCGATCAAAGAATCTCACGATCAAAGAATTTGCAGGCTCATGATCAAAGAATTTGCAGGCTCACAAACAAAGAATTAAAAATGGCAAAATGTGAATTTTTCACTGATTTGAACTGAACCAACAGCATGCCTCAATAGAATGGACCCTCCTGAGTAAAACCCACCCTCATTTTTGTCCCTAGCCCACCCCTGAGCCGAGATACTAGTGTTTTTAGGTCGCTATGCAAGCTCACGATCAAAGAATCTCATGATCAAAGAATTTGCAGGCTCACGATCAAAGATCGGTAGCAAGCCGTGAATTAAGATTTTAAAAGCTTATAACTCTATTTTTTGACCAATTTGGATGAAACCAAAGGCATGGCTTGATAGCTCAGAACACCCTGAGTAAAACCCATCGAAGTTTTACTTCAGAAGTGACCCCTGAGCTGGGACATTTGTGTTTTTCCAATCGGAAAATAAAAAACAAAATGGCAGACCTCGCGATCAAAGAATTTTGAAAATCCTCAGGAACAAAGATTCTTGAACCGTGAGGCTGCAAATTCTTTGAGCGCCAGGTGGGACCAGTTGGCCAGAACCTCCATTCTTCGATCGCAAGATATACATATAAATGTTACCACTGACTTATAATGGGAACTTAAAAGTGCCATAACTTTTGAATACCTTAATATTTTTTCACCAAACAAAAATCAGCATGTTCAGCCACTAAAGCTCTTTCAAACAAACCATCTCACAGAGCAGCACGCCACACAACAGCCGTGCAGGACCACATTAAGAATGCCAAAAGGTGCTCCAAAAATGGATAATTTTGCATTTTTCAGTGCTTTTGTATACGAAGATCGGCAATCCAACAGTAACGTAATTTGGCAAATCGAGAGATCTAGAGCTCCCCAACGTGTGTACCAAATTTCAGGCAAATTCATTGAATGGGTACAAAGTTATTAATGTCCAAACTTTTGA
The DNA here is from genome assembly GCA_016271365.2 of Neoceratodus forsteri. Classification (NCBI taxonomy): domain Eukaryota; kingdom Metazoa; phylum Chordata; order Ceratodontiformes; family Ceratodontidae; genus Neoceratodus; species Neoceratodus forsteri. The sequence continues at coordinate 6,658,111 of JADMNL010000041.1, read as the reverse complement.
CTTTAGTATGTAACTGGCCGCTCAAGCCTAACTATAGTGGCGCAACCGCGTCACTATTATATATATATTCTTTGCAAAAAACTGCATTAATGCAACAGTTAGGGTTTTTACAGTGACAAAAGTGAGGAAATTAAGCTGTTGGCGTTACCACCCTTACTTATGACCACCTCCAGCACCAACAGGCATCAGGGTGTGCGTTGGGGTCATCGGCCCTCTCACCCCATTCCATGTGTAAATAAGTTGAGGTGGTGCAGTATAGGATAATGGGGTAAGAGTTACGACCGACGACCCCAACACACATCCCAATGCCTGTTGGTGGGGGCGGGGTGGTCCCATAGGCATGACTTAATAGAGGGAAGCCCCCTGAGTAAAACCCATCCAAGTTTTACTTCAGAAGTCATCCCTGGGCTGAGATACTTGCTTTTTTCCAACCCCAAACTGAAAACAAGATGGCGGCCATCGCGATCAATAAATTTCTCGTGATCAAAGCATCTTTGATCGCTAGTCTGCTAATACTTTGGTCGTGAGGAGTGACCAGATGGCCAAAACCCCTTTCTTCTTTTGTAAAACAGCCATATAAATTTTTCCTTAGACTTATAATGGGAGCTAAAAAGTTTAATAACTTTTGAATGGATTAATATTTTTTCACCAAACAAAAAGTGGCATATTCCTTGACTCAAGCTCTTTCTACTTGCCAAGATTCAGACCAGCATGCCACATGGTGGCTGTGCAGCACCTCAGGCAAAATCAAAAAACTGCCCTCAAAACTGGCGAAAAGTGCATTTTTCAGTGATTCACTGCGCAAAAACCGTAAGTCTGACCAAAACGCAATTTGGCAAATCAAAAGCTCTGCTATGCCCCACTGCACAACCAGATTTCATGCAAATCCATTGAATGGGTCCAAAGTTATTAACATGCAAAATTTCAAGTTTAACATTAAAGTGCGTTCATAACCCTAACCATAGGCACCCCTATAATATTAATATATATATATATATATATATACACACACACACACACACACACACACACCTATATATACCTATGTATGTATATATATATATATATATATTTTAAAGCTACCTATATATATATATCTATATGTATATGTTTTAAAGCTTTTGCCAAGGAGAAAAGGAAAAAAGTCAATTTACTCCCTTTTACCCTCATGACCTGCTTTTTGTTTCGAGCTGCTGGTCCTAAATGTGGTCCCAAGGATCCATGCAGGCCAATATGTCCCAGGTGATCCCCCCCATGTGGACAGGCCTGGCCGAGCCAAACTTCCTGTCTCCAAATGTCCCATTCTACCCACGGCTTATCCCCTTTGCTCATCACTTGCAAGGGTTCAAGGGAAACGATTACTTTCTTTTCTCCCCACTGCCAGACCCATCCCCATTTTTGGCCACTGTTATTGACTGCACGCCCGACTTCTTGCTTAACAGGTCTGCACCCATGTGACCACTGACCACGTGGTCGGACGAGAATCAAAACTGGGCCATCTCTGCCTCAGAACCGTGGAAATTCGAAAAACCATTCAAACGAGCAAGGCAGGAGAATCCAAAGCCCAGCTATGCTCGCAATCATTCTTTGGGGGAAATCACACAACAAACGAGCAAATGGAGCTCAGAGTTACAATGCCAAGTTCTTAGCCAGCTACTGCAGACCAAAATGCCATCACAAAACAGGCCCTGCCCTAAGCTCCTAACCAACTAAACAGGCCATGGGCCCCATGAAAATCTACATCAAATCATTTAAGATCCTTAAGATTTCCCTCGCTAGCAGGCTAGTTAAAACAAAAACCACCAGCAGTAACTAAATAAAACTTCTCTTTCACCAGATCTTGACTGAAAAACACAATAAAGCAGCCTAGGTTGAACTTTAACCTACCAAACAAACCCAGTTAATACTTTTCCTATCCCAGGGCCTGTGCTCTAAAAAACAACATGCAGATATTTAGCTATGTGTATATATATATACACACATATTTTATATATATATATATATATATATATATATATATATATTCTCACAGTTCCTTGGGACCCATGCTAGAAAACAAAGAATCAACTTACCTGAAACAACAAGTTCAAATCTCTCTCTCACCGACTGATGTGCTGACCAAAACAAAATTTTGGCTAGCAAAATGAGGGGGATCTGCAGTTGTGCAGCACCTTTTAAGGCTTTAAGCCCCTCCCCTTAACTCTGATTCTCTCTCTCTCTCTCCCATACAACCAATCAGCCTTTTTTACCCATCCCTTGCCTCTGCCCCTTCTCCTTTGTCATAACCCCTCTTCTCTGGCATTTGACTCCTCCCCATACGCTAGCCGAGTGAATAGCAACACTAGCCCAGATACTACACATGCTACTCCACCTCATCCCTTCCAGTTGTGCCAGTTTAGCTACAAAGAAGTCAAAGACATAATTCTTAGCCGTGACACCAAGAAAAGTGCAGGGGACAATTGCCTTGAATCATTTTTCTTGCGGTTAGGCTATGCCCAGCTCACAGCCCCCATCCTTCACATCTTCAACCTCTCTATTACCACAGCCACTGTTCCATCCTGCTGGAAATCTGCCCATATTCTTCCTCTCTTCAAATCAGGAGATCCTTGTGACTTAAACAACTACCGTCCTATCTCTATCTTGCCCGTTCTTTCCAAAGTGCTGGAAAAACTTATATACAACCAACTAAAAAATCACCTCGAAGCGTAATCACTCCTAAACCTGGCCCAACCTGGCTTCAGGTCGAAGCACAGTGCCATCTCAGCCTTTGCTAAAGTCTCTAATGACTGGATCCATGCTATGGACACCAAGAAGGTTACTGGTGCAGTCTTTCTAGACCTCAGTAAGGCCTTCAACACTGTAGACCATCACCTCCTAATCACCTGTCTTGCTTACATAGGTGCCACTCCACTTACCTTACAGTGGTTTAACAGTTATCTCATAGGAAGGATACAAAAAGTCAAAGCTGATGGCTTATTATCTACCCCCCTTCCAATTGCCAGAGGAGTCCTTCAAGGCTCCATCCTAGGACCAATCCTTTTTTCCCTGTACATCAACAACCTTGACTCCCACATAAAGAATGCAAGCATACATTTCTTTGCAGACGATATGGTTTTGTACGCATCAGGCTTGTCCTTAACTGAAGTCAGGGAAGCATTCCAAGCTGACTTTATCCAGTTAGAAAGCAACCTTATCAATGCTAAGCTTCTCTTAAATGCCAAAAAAACCAAGACAATGATTTTCTCGTGACTTGCCTTGTCTGGTGTCCTACCTACCCCACCTAAAAACTTCATAGTTACCTCCCTAAGTGAACCCTTGGAAGTCATACCTAAATTTAAATATCTAGGTATGTGGATAAACAACAAGCTTTCCTTCAACGACCACATCGAGGATCTATCAAAGAGGCTTAAAGCACGCTTGGATTTCTTCTTTAGAAATAGGACCCTCTTTTCTCTCATGACCCACAAAAGACTTGTCCAAGCAACATTCCTTCCCTTGCTTGACTACGGAAACTTTATCTTTATCTCCTCTCCAACCTTGAGCCTATCTAAACTGGACGTACTCTATCACCGTGCTCTTCGCTTCATTACTAACTCTGCATACAGGACCCACCACTGTGATCTTTATGCAGCAGTTGAGTGGACCTCTCTTGCCACCAGACGCCTCCTGCATGCTGGCATTTGGACCCTCAAATTACTACTCCACAAACTGCCTGTCTATTTAACGTCTCTCATACACATCTCGCATAGTGCCTACTCCCTAAGGAAATCCGACCTTATTCTACTAGAAGTTCCCAGGACACGTACCACAGCTGGCCAAAGATCTGTCTCATATGCCCTCCCAAACATTTGGAACCAACTACAAGCCATGCTGAAGTTAACCAGCATCATATCAATTAACTCCTACAAAACACTAGCTATCTCTAAATTAAAAGACACATGTAGGTGCTACTAGGCCCCCAACTCCAAGTCAACGTTCTAGGTATCACCTGGCCCTCTACTTATTAAGCTGAAATGTGTTGCATAATTTAGGGCAAGGTTAAAGCTGGAATGTACTGCATATATAGCAGAAGGACTTCTATTGTGTATACCTCTCGTATTATATATATTTTTTTCTTTATTGTTCTACATTTTATATCTCCTGTCTATGTAATTGCAAACTGTATGTGTATGTGCCTCAGGACCTCCTTGTGAATGAGCTTGCTCAACGGAGTCTTTCCTGCAATAAACTTGAACTTGAACTCTCTCTTACTCCCATCCTACCTTATCCACCCCCCCAATTCTCTCTCCATTTTTTCTGAGCCCACCTTCATTGTCTCAGGGTCTAGAACAAAGGTGTCTGTCTTTTATTAAGACAACCCTTCTTTTTTCCTTCAAGAGAATCTGTTTCTGCTGTTTCAAGATTTCCAGCAACAGCCACTGCTAAGACCAAAGTTTCTTTGGATTCAGAATACCTACTAGAGACTGAGCCATTTTCAGTTTTCAAAGCTAGAAAACTGCATGCTGCATCATATTCAGTAAAAATGAAATTAGTGTTCTGACACCGCACTCTTTGCTCCAGTTTATACGAATCCAGCCTGTAGTAAATAAATCTTTTACTACATTCAGTTCATTGGCAAAGATCAGTATGCACATGGATTTTTATAATCATTTATAGATGGTCCGTTTTCTTTCTTTATCAACTGCCAAATTTGATTTTTTCCCATAACAACCAAATAACCAGTACTAAGCCTTCAGAGATTCCTTTTGAAAAAATACTATAATTTAATTTTTTATTCCTATGAAACATCAGCAGGATAGTGTCTGATACATATTGTAGCTGACAACCCAACTGATGTTGCATTCTTTGAATTATGTGCACTGCAGTTTATGACGGAGAGCAGCATGTGCAAATATATTAGGGATCTGCCTTAAAACTACTCTGTGTGTACTGCACAACTGAGGAAAAGAATTAAGTGGTACATCATTGAAGTCAGGCAGGAAATTTACTGGCACAGTAAAAAAAAAAACACAGTACAGAAAGGATTTAAAGTGATCAAGAGGGTCCAGCACATGTCCCCCAAGCTGATTAATGGCTGGGGGGGAGCTTGGAGAAAAGGTTGATCTTATTCAAATGATTCAGCCTAGATATGAGGGCTAAAGGGGTACATGGTCATGATGTTTCAAATACTAAATGGGAACAACCAGATGGAGTATATATAGATATTTGAGCTGGTAAAGGCAAGACACAAACTGTGTAGGAAAAGATAAGTGGAAGAAAGCATTACTTCACACACAGAGTGGTTAAAAGATGAAATGGCTTACCCTCTGATGGTGTGGAAACTAGTAACATTCAAATTTTAAAGTAGGACAAGACAGATTCTTGAGGGGAAAATGGCACTGGGGATTACACAGCTTAAGTAGGGATAGTATTCAGGGGATGGAGCTGGATGTCATTGTCCACCATGGGACAAATGACCTGGCTAAGAAAGGGATCAGAGCAGTGCAAGAAGTGCTTGTGGAGATGGGGAGGGGTCTTAGACAAATAGCACACATGGTAACCTTCTCGGAGGTGCTGCCTGTCTATGGCATGGATGAGGCTAGGGTGCTCCACACCATGGGATTCAATCAGTGGTTGAAAAACTGGTGCAGAGCTCAGGTATTTGGGCTCATTGGGGACTGGGGGTCTACCTGGATGGATGCAGGGCTATACTGGCATGATGGTCTGCATCTGTCCAGGAGGGGAACCAGGATCCTAGGTGGTAGGTTTAAATACTTCATTGGCAAGCATTTAAACTAGCCAAGGGGGGAGGCACTGGAAAGGAGCAGAGAAATCCTAGCCCCCCCCAAAAAATCAGGGTACTAAGGGAGGTAGACACTAACCTAGAGATGTCAATAGGGAGAAGTGCAGGGGTAAATGGAGAAAGTGACAAATGCAATAAGGACAGGGATGGGGCAAAAAGGGGTAAGGCCATCAAGAAATGGAGGGTAATGAGTGCCAATGCCCATAGTCTGGGCAACAAGCTCCCTGAACTGGTGGCCTTGATGGAAGAGGGATGCCTGGATATCATAGCAGTCACAGAAACATGGTACACAGAGAACCATGACTGGGATGTTAACATACCAGGGTACACAACCTACAGGAGAGACAGGGAGGGCAGAAGGGGGGAGTAGCTCTCTATGTAAGGGAAGGGATAAAAGCAACTGAACAAAAGACTAAACAGGGAGGAGAGGAGGCACTGTGTTGGTCACTTTAGAGACTGGAAATGGCACCACAATCCGCACAGGGGTTGTATACAGACCCCTATGTCAGGGGGAGGGAATGGACAAGGATATGATAGAAGGCATCCTTAGGATGGCAGAGAAAGGGGAGATACTGTTGATGGCGGACCTTAATATGCCAGATGTTAACTGGAGCACCTTTGCTGCAGCCACATCCAAAAGCAGTGCCATTCTTGATGCCCTTCAGGTGGCATGCCTCAGACAGCTAGTTTTGGAACCTACTCATGAGGGAACAGTCTTAGACCTCTTACTCTCAAATGGGGACAGTGAGAGGATCTCAGATCTAGAAGTGGGTAGCCATTTGGGAACAAGTGACCACCAAACAGTGTGGTTCACAATAAACTCAGCTACAGAGTCAAGCCATACAAAAGTGAGGGTCTGGACTTCAGGAGGGCTGACTTTGGCAAGATGGGAGAGTGCCTTAGAAAAGCACTATCAAACAGGCTAGAAGGAGGGGTGGAGCAACAATGGGGAAATATCAAAACTGCCATCACAGAGGCAACAAGCCTTTGTGTGACACAAATAAACAAATCAAAATGAAAGAAAAAGCCACTATGGTTCTTAAAAGAAGTGGCAGTGAAGGTTAGGGAGAAAAAAATGGCATTTAGTTATTTAACCAGGTGAGACACACTAAGCTGAAAGCTTTTTTACAGGCGCAACCTGGGAGCACAGGGAAGTTAAATGACTTGCTCGGGGTCACACAGTATGCAAGTGGAAGCTGTGGGATTCAAACCCAGGTCTGGTCTGCTGGATGTCACCAGATTTGCACTTCAGGTCCTTAAACCACTGCGCTGTACTGCCTCCCTGTATAAGGAAACACAGAAGGAGCAGGACAGAGAACTGTACCAGTTAAGGCAGAAGGAAGCAGGAAGGGTAGTCAGAATAGCAAAGGCACAAACTGAGGAAAAGATAGCCAACTCGGTTAAGAAGGGGGATACAGTAAAACCTTTTATAGGTATATCAGGGAGCATAGAAAGACAAAGGGAGGGATAGTGAGGCTGAATAGAATGAATGGTAGGTGGGCAGAGAGTGACAGTGAAAAAGCAGGGATACTGAACGAATATTTCTGTTCAGTATTCACAAAAGAGGAAGTGGGAAAGGTGCCTAATCCAATTAACAGAAGCACTCGGGGGGGGGGGTCAATCCCAGTCCTTTCACATAAGAAAGGGTTCTGAAAGAACTCCTAAAACTGAAGATGGACAAAGTAACGGGGTCAGATGGAATTTACCACAGAATTCTAAAAGAATTAAGCAGAGAACTAGAGACACCACTGACTACCCTTTATAACAAATTATGGGAGGATGGTGTGGTACCTGAGGACTGGAAGAAGGCTGATGTGATTCCCCTTCACAAAAGTGGGAGCAAGACAGAGACAGGAAACTACATACTTGTCAGTTTGACCTCTGTGGTAGCGAAAGTGATGGAATCACTTCTGAAAGAAAGAATTGTTGAGTACCTAGAGGACAGTGGGGCACAAGACCCAAGGCAGCATGGGTTCACAGCGGGAAGGTCATGTCAGATGAATCTAATTGATTTGTTTGACTGGGTGACCAAAGTAGTAGACCAGGGAGGGGCTGTGGACATGGCCTACCTAGATTTCAGCAGGGCATTTGACACAGTTCCACGTAAAAGATTAGTAGTCAAATTAACCAGCCTTGGAGTGGGTCCCAGGGTGGTAGCCTAGGTAAAACATTGGCTGAACAACAGGACACAAAAGGTAATTGTAAATGGAGTCCACTCTGAAGAAAGAGGGGTTATTAGTGAGGTACCACAGTGTCCACTACTGGGTCCAGTCCTTTTTAATGTCTTTATAAAGTGACATTGCAGAGGGACTGGAAGGAAAAGTATGCCTCTTTGCAGATGACACAAAGATCTGCAACATGGTTGATACACAAGGAGGCGTGGAAAGGATGAGAAGGGACTTGGCAAGGTTGGAGGAATGTTCAGAAGTATGGCAGCTTGGATTCAATGCAAAGAAGTGCAAAGTAATGTACCTGGGAAACAAAAACCCAGGGGAAGATTACACAATTGGGGGAGGAGAGAGGTAATAACAACAACAAAAATGGAAAGGGACCTGGGGGTAGTCATATCAGATGACCTTAAGGTTGGCAAGCAATGTGAGAAGGCGGTAGGGAGGGCTGGAGGGATACTGGGATGTATAGGGAGAGGCATCACCAGCAGAAAACAGGAAGTTGTTATCCACCTGTACAGACAGTTGGTAAGACCCCATCTGGAGTACTGCGTCCAGTTCTAGAGACCCCATCTCTGCAAGGACATAGACAGGATGGAGGCAGTTCAGAGGAGGGCAACTAAAATGGTGCAGGGTCTGCAAGAGAAGCCATATGAGGAGAGGCTAAAGGAGCTTAATATGTATACCCTTGAGGAAAGGAGGGAGAGGGGGTACATGATAGAAATGTTGAAGTACCTCAGTAGAATCAACAAAGTCCAAGAGGGTAACATCTTTCAGAAAAAGAGATGTGCAAGAACAAGGGGACACAATTTGAAGATAGAGGGGGATGGCTCAGGGGCAATGTGAGGAAATATTTTTTCACAGAGAGGGTGGTAGAAGCATGGAACAGCCTTTCTGAGGAGGTTGTGGGGTCTAAAACTGTGGGAGAATTCAAGAATGCATGGGACAGACATAAGGCAATTTTTGTGGGGGGGGGTAGGAAGAAATAGACTGTTGGTTAACTAGGATCTGCAGCTTATCCTCTAGGTAGGGAAATGAGAAGACTAGGTGGGCCAAGCAGTCCTTATCTGCCGTCAAAGTCTATATTTCTATATTCTAGCTGATAAGCTTGGATGTGATTCCATATTCAATTTGGATATATTGTGGTCACTGCAGTGTGGTAGGATGGGGAGGCAGAATGGACCCTAAGTTTCTTCCATCTTCACCACATTATGTTATTATGTTAGGAATCAGTTTTTTGTACATTTTTGCACTTGGCAATAGCCATTTGCAATGCATTGACACTATGTATGCGAACTGCAGAGTTAAGATTTCAAATGAGCTAAAAATGTATTTATTCCAACTAAGCTGATAAAAGATCTCATATTTTATTGGTTGTATTATATAGCATATATTTGTAAAGTATGTATTGTATGATGCTCTGAAACTTTGCAAAGGTGTCTAATAAATGCACTAATAAATAAATCAGAATGAATATGTTTGTTGTAAAGTTATTTGATTGTGAAAGAGATTCATGAATATCAATGCAAAATTTGAAAGTAATGCTATAGACTCAGTTTAAGGTAACAATGAAAACTGAAAAGGTACATTTTAATTCCTCCATGTATTTTGCCTTCTACATTTAAAATGCATGCGTTTGATATCCAAATTAGGGTACGCATATAGTACGCTTCCATATAATGAAGTGTAATTGCACCAAGTTCCAGTCACGAGCAGCAACATGAGTAGAGATGTGCACATTTTCTGAATTTCATTTTCACCTAAGTTTGTGAAATGCCTAAAAATTTGGCAAAATTCTGATATCACAAGTTGGCAGACAGTGAAGAAAATGACCAAACCCCATATATACTCACAAGGGACTGTTGTTAAGTGATTACGGTGATTCCTTAGCAACTGTCCCGTGCCTTACAAAGTGCAATGGTAGTCATAAGCCTTCACTGCATTGTACCTAACCACATTGTGACAATGCAATGATAGGGGAAGATGACATCATGCAAATGACTCACAGGACCATGCACAAAGCATGTTGTGCTTCCTAACTCCATTGCAGAGCTAAGAGGCACACAATATCTGCAGAACTGTTATAGGCAGGTGGTAGGGTTGTTGTTAGTCTGCACTATGGTAATGAGGAGCAGACAGTGGACAAATATTGTTTTGGGACCTGTAACAAAAATACTGGCATGTGGGAATGGGTCTGAGGGGGGGGTCCACTGCCAGTCATGAACAAGATCAGGAATGGGGGCAGGTAGGGGAAGGGCTGCTCTGCTGGCTGCCAGGAATAAGATTGGGACAACAGTGTAGGTGTGGGAGGGGTGTTCCACAGGTGGCCAGGAACAAGATCAGGAATGGGGTGCAGGCGGGGGTGAGGGTTGTTGCATTGGCCTTCAGGAATAAGACAAGGACATGGGTGTGGGAGAGGTGTTCCACCAGTGGCCAGGAACAAGACTGGGACTGAAGTGTGGGTGGGGAAGGGGTGTTCCTATGGTGGCTAGGACCAAGATTGAGATTGGGGTGTGGGTGGGGTAGGGATGATACACAGGCACCCAGGGACAAAACTGGGACTGGGTGCCAGTGGAGGGTTATTCTACTAACATCCAGGAACAAGATAAGGACTGGGATGTGGGGGGGGGTGGGTGTTCCACTGCCAGCCAGGAACAAGATCAGGACTGGTGTATGGGAGGAAGAGGTGTTCCACTGGCAGCCAGAGACAATACTGGGACTGAGGTGTGGGTGGTGGGGTGTTATACTGGCAGCCAATAACAAGATCAGTACTGGGGTGCAGGTGGGAAGGGGTGTTCCAGTGGCAGCCAGGAACAAGACTGGGACTGGGGAGTGTGTGTGGGAGGGGTGTTTCACTGGTGACCAGGAACAAGATCGGCACTGGGATGTGGATAACGGAGGGGTGTTCCAGTGGCAGCTAGGAACAAAATCAGGATGTGTGTGTGTGTGTGTGTGTGTGTGTGGAGGGGGGAAGGGTATTCCACTGTTGACCATGGACAAGATCAGGGCTAGGTGCAGGTGGGGGGGGGTTTACTGACAGCCACGAACAAAATTAGGATTGGAGTACAGGTGAGGGAGAGGTTTTTCACTGGTAGCTGGGAACCAGATTGGGACTGAGGCATGTGTAGGGGATGGATGTTCCACTGGAAGCCAGGAACAAGATTGGCACTGGAGTGTGGTAAGGGTGTTCCACTGACAGTCACGAACAAGATTGTGATTTGAGTGCCAGTGTGGGCATGGTGTTCCACTGGAAACTTGAAACAAGTTTGGGACATGGGTGCCAGTGTGGGCGAGGTGTTCCGTTGGCAGCCTGGAATAAGATTGTGACTGGGGGTAGGTGGGAGGCCACTAAACTACTAGGAGATGACATGGGGTTGAAACAAAAAAGATGAAGATCAGCCCAGAAGCAGAGTAATGGTGAGGTCTGGATGTAGGGGTGATTGGATTCTGATTTTCAGAATCGGATACAAAAGTAAGGGTTTTCAGATTTATTTGTTGAAAATCCTAAATCCTTCTCAGTTGGATTCAGATCAGATTCCAGTTGAATTTGGAATCCAAAATATGAAACTGCAGTTGAGATTGGAATTTGAAGTACTCAGATCAGAATCCAGTTTCATATTAGGGTATCCCAAAAATTTGACAACGGATTGATGGATTGGATTTCGAGATATCTAATCACTCATAGTTGGGTGAATGGGGAAACAGCACAGTAGTAGTACTGGTTCCCATGAGCTAATGGCATGGCATAATGTCAAGAAGCAACTGGTGCTTTCCCACACCCAGAGTTCCACAGGTGTCACATTCTAGCATGCTAGTGTTTGCAGACTCCATTAGTGTCTGTTAGCATATATGGCCCCATTTTAATTGTGACTTTGTTGTCAAGTGACTAAGTACATGCTTGTGCATGACAGAAATTTTTGGAAGCAGAGCATGAAGCCAGCCCACTCCTTGAATTTCCACAAATGTGAAATACAATATTTAATTTTCACAAATTTTTAGGTTTGCTGTTACAGACTTGTTACTGCTGAAATTAATATTTGATACTCCCAGTCATCTGTGCAAGTTAGAGCAAGGTATACAATAATAATTCCAGTACTTAGGAAAAGGCAAAAATATTTTTTTCTTGGACATGGTGCCACTGTACTCCCACAATATTATGGATTTTGAAAGACCACAGCTTGATGGGCCTGATTAGTTTGCTTGTACAAATGATGGAAGACTTTACCACATCACGTGAATAATCCTGATGCTTTTTTTTAATTCTTTTTATTTATCTGACTTTCTGTGCATGGTAAATCTGGGGTATACTATGTATTTCATAGTCAAAATATGGAAAACACTTTCACAATCATCAAAATAGAATATACAAATAAAAATAAATTAAGTAATCCTGTTTCCATATGTTCACCTAATGGACTAATTTGCTTATCAAATAGTTCTCAACATTTTTCATAATAAGTAAATTAAATAATCACGTTTCCATAAATTTACCCAATGCACTAAGCTCATAAGTTAAACAAAGTTGCAGATCAAATAGTTCTCAAAATTTAATAATACAGCAGTCAATGTCTTCTTAAAGACAGAGAGTATCAACAAATGTGGCAGAGCCTGCTTTAGTAACTTAACATATGGCACACACTTAGAAATCAGTTTCCTGAATGTATATTTAACTCATTGGGTCCAGTAGACACCATATGGTGTCAGAACCATCCATTATAGAACCTAACCCAAAATGGCCACCAGAACTCAATGAGCTATGGATATACTGTACATATTGTACCATATAGTGCCTAACAGAAACCAGTAAAAATCAATTCTGATCTGTACAAATTCATGTTTACCATTTTGTTAATAATCTGCACTTATGCATATGGTATAGTCATTGCAAAAAACTACATTAATGCAGACATTAGGGTTCAAGAAAGCAAAGCACATAAAGAAGGGAAATGAAAAAACATTAGGGATTTGGGTCTCTGGAGTATTGGCAGATCACTGATGGGGTTTTCCTTGGGGTTGTCAATCCTAATGCCCACCTCCCCCCACCCCATAGCCTCCTGTCTGAAGTACAAGATACAGCTCCAACCTAGTGCCTCATAGTGATACAGTATGGCCAGCATAATCTGTTATAGCTTTCTTCATGCAGGATCCTGTGGGCCCTGCATCAAGACATCACTTCTGAACTCATCTGATCAGGGGAGGAGGTGGGCATTAGGGTTGACAACCTCAAGAAAGACCCCACCACTGATTCGCCAATACTCTGGAGACCCAAATTCCTAATGTTTTTTCATTTCCCTTCTTTGTGCACTTTGTGTTCTTCAACCCTAATGTCTGCATTAACATAGTTTTTCACAATTAATTTCCCTTCTTTTTATAATAGTGAAATTGTATGCTCATTTGTGCAGGTCCCTTTGGGACCTGTGCAAAATGAGATAAATACAATACTGGAGAACAGTGCATGTGACATGCAGGCCTTGGCACACATGTCAATACCTTGTGGGTAAGGCTCCTTCACCCATCACAGGGTGCTGCATCTGCACCAAAACACTGCTTCATCCCTACCCAGGCTGGGGCTGGTGCTGCATGCTGCAGCACCTTCCCCATCAGCCTTGTTCCATTAAACTGACTCACTGAGTTCACACCTAACTCAGCTCAGTGGCATGGTAAGGCAAAGTAGTCCCCAGTGGTGCAATGGACATCCCTGAAAACAACATAACTTCATAAACTCTTTGTTGTTTAATATTCTGACCCCAGAATTTTAACGTACTCTTTTATGACCCCCAACTCATGAACCCAGTTGGTGAAAATGTTCAAATCCCAGCCGAAATGACATTCTGCACCACAGGTGTGAAAACATATTTCAGACAGGAGGTGAACAATGACAGCTGTCACATTCATGAGATGGTATGACAAGACAGGTATGTTGAAAATTTGGGGTCAAAATATTGAAAAATACCAAAGTTATGTGTGTGCCTAGAAAACTTTCAATGTACACTTGTAACGTGGTCATTTTTTTGAATTTTTTCACTAAAATTTCAACATTGCCTTTTTGGGACCCCATCTCATGAACACTGGCAGTGAAATTACATTAATTGGGCCTGAAAGATGTTTTTTTTGGCAGGAACCTGTGAAATGAAGAAAGCTATTTCAGGACACTGGGGATGGGCTCCCCAGTATCCCACACTGCTGGGAGGGGGGCTTGTAAATACTGACACAGAGATTGGGCCCCTCAATGTCAGCAACTATTAATAAAACAATGGGCTGCTGTGGGGGGCATCCAAAACCGGTGTGGGCATCCTGGTGTTGGATTATCCAAAAAAATATATATAAATGAGCTGCCAGCAGGGACTGGGGCCCCTGATTTGCAGATACAATTTTTATGGCAACTTGGGGAAGGGGTGTAACGACAGGCAATAGCAGAAAGGATTATCCAACACAAAGGGTGGGCATCCCGCTGTTGGATTATACAAAAATAAGTAATACATAAATAAATAATTAAATAAATAAATACACTGCCACTAGGGACTTGGGTTCCCCCCCCCACCCCAGTGTTCAGATACAGTTTATTGAGGCAGAGCACAGTCAACACGGCAGGGCTACAATGAAAGTAGCCCCATACCCAACATATGAGTCATGACACAGCAGGGGTTGATCTATGACACAGCTATCATTTGTTAGTAAATGACACCTGTGTCATATAGTGCAACCAGCTGTTGTTGCAGAAATTCAACTAGCCATAGAAGGTTGATTTTTTTTTTAACTGCGCGTGCTCACAAATGGAACTTTATTCTTAAATAATTTTAAAACTACTTAGTTTTGAGAGGTAAAAACACTACAATCGTATCTTGGGATGAACTTTATGAAACCTGAAAGTTTCAGGTTTCAGATCCCTATTTTTTTCAGTTACTGGGGAGCAAAAAAGTCTTAAAAATTCAGATGTGTACGTTTTTTGCACCTTTGTAACTTTGCCCCCTCAGAACCGATCTACATGAAATTTTCAGGAGCAAGAGACCCTGGCAAAAAGGCTGTGCTTTCCAAATTTCATATAAATCGGTTGAACAGGGGCAATGTTATTAAGGTGCAAAAATTGTGGTTTAACATTAAAGTGCTTACTCAACCCTAATACACAGCCACTTGTGTAACAGTGTAAATAATTACTGGTTTGGTATGATTTCAACCTAAAACTAGTCTGCACAAATCTCTGTAACACACTACATTACACATGATCGTGTGTAAAGCAGATTATTTCGCAATCCACCTCAGCCGTTTTTAGGTGCATCGGAAGCTGTTCATGCCTTATTTCACTTCAAAACACAAAACAGGAAAATCACACTGAGGCACTCAAACTTTTCCTATCGTCAAACAAAATAGAGCTGTGGGATCAGGATTCCTGCTGCTGCCAGCCTTGTCTCTACAACATTTACATGCTTCTCCAGCTGTACCTTTTACCACCAACAGTTTCTGTAGTTGCTTGAGAGCACTCTACACCTTTTACAACCAACACCAGCTTTCATTTCAGCACTGGCTGGCCTGACACTGTTTCAAAGCATGTTCCCTTTATGTTATTATAAAAACCAGTATTTATACAAAATGTGGGTAACAGGCAACTTGTTTTTTTATCACATCTTCGCTGTGTTACACCCAAATAAATGACTCAAACTTCAATCTTATGCTGTATCAAACACCTTTAGATGTGTAAAGAAAGTTCATTACACACTGCTACCCATACATTATTCTGTATTATAGTTTCTGTTCCAAGTGTGAATTTATAAAAAGAACATGCACAATACCCTTAGCTTCATAATATAAAATGTTATATATTTGCAGTTGTGCTACAGCAGTTATTTTTAGATGCTCATTTAATCTGTAGCAAAACTGCAAATATATAAATATATATATTTTTTGTGAAAAAACAACATAATTTGTAGCAATTTGTATAAAAAATGGTGCAGATTTCTTTTGTGTTATTTATTTAATATTTTCTATTTATGTCCTTATTTCTCTTTCTCTACCACCAGGCCCTCCTTCCACCAGCCAAGCCCTTCTACCCACTGTAGGTATCCTTTGAGCATCCAACAACTGCCAGCCTCTGCTTGATGCCCCTCTTCAGAATCTTTGACTGTAACCCACAGCTCAGCTTACCCCCATGGGTGTGATTCCCCCTGGTTTATCAAGACAGGAGGAATATATTCTTTTGATGATTGAGGTCTGAGAAGAGGAACTGGTGAAGAGTGGATAAGTTGGCATGGCTCTACTGTTGTGTGGGGGGCTAGACATCTACATTTTTGTGGTACCACCAACATGTTTCTACCGATATGTCCATCCCCTTATCTCACACACTACAGTATGATCCTGAGGAACTACCCAGCCAATAGTCTATCAGGTCATTGGAAGAGTGGGTTAGCCCCCACTGCGGAACTCCCCTACTGTTTTGCACTTGGCATGCAGTGCCTCCATGTGGCTTGGCAAGGGAAGAGGTATGTGCCAACATAAGGCCACTATGAAGGGATCACTTAATTTCTTCCCATATGATATCCCTCCCCATGGGCTATGAGGGGGTAGTCATTTAACATAAGAATATGCCCTCCCCCTCCCCAAGGCAGAAGGCATCCAAAGCAGATGCATGAGCCCTGTCTTGCCTTGTTGATCTGCACAAGATGTCTCAAGCTCAGGGCATGAACTCTTGATAAAAAACAGATACAGCATTTTGAAAATGTCGTGGGTGGATCTTTGTTGAATCATTTAGAAAATCTCTTCCGTTAACTATTTTTTTTCAGTTTGTTCTCACCTCTGTTATAGACCTATCCATTTCTAGCCAGACCCCCAGCCTCATTATATCCCTTCTCCAGGGTTTACCTGTTTACAGTTACCCCCATGGCAGGCCTTTCAGGCTGGCCCAAATCCTCCAGAGATCAGATCAGTTGGATGAAGTGCCTTGTCAGGGGTGCAGGGCCTGCAAGATGTATCGACCATCATCCTGCCGCAGTCTGGTGGTTGCCACTGCTTTTCTCCCTGCCCTGTGATGCCATCAACAAGAATATCAGGGCATACACATGGGCTTGTTGCACATCCATGCTGGTAGCTGGCACCACCCCCTTCCCTACATTGTGGCTCCAGCTGCACTAGGTCACCTTTCTCTCTGACAGGTGGCAGTGGTGGTGCAAAGCCCATAGGTCTCCCTTCCAGAGCAGGAGAGCATCCTCTGGGACACTCAGTCCTCCTCTCTCCAGCTGGTCCCCAGCAGCCTGGGCTCATTCCCGAACCCAGGTCACTGACGTCACAAGCGGTAACTCTAATGCTCTGCTTCCAGTATATTTATGATAAGCTATTATGAAAGCAGACACGATTTCTATTTTCTGTGTTTTCACATTATTTTTTTCATCTCTTCAGTTTATGACTCCAACTTTTCCACACATTTCAATGCCTGTGGTTTGCTCACTGTTCCATTAAGTGTCCTTGAAAAATGTTTCAGTGAATTATAAGACTTTTTCACTTCCTCCATCATTTTAATTTTAGGTAACATGCTTGCCACAGCTTGCATATCCTTGCTTCTTTTTTTTTGCAGGTTTAGCTAATTGTTTGCTTGGCAGTGGCTCGAAAGGCAGGAAACAGCTTTATCTCCCCCAGCACAATTTTAGTATCTGTCTAGGAACTGCCTCACTCAGCCCAGGCTGGACTTTGAAAAAAATTACTCAGTGTAGCTGACTTGAGATGGCCTGACTTGTAGATGAATTCATCTCCTTCCTCTTCTAGGAAGGCTGCGAAAGATTTTTGGTCTGTTTGTCATCTTTTCCTCATATTCTGATTCTGTACCACAGGAATTCAGCTTCTTGGCATCCTGCAGCATTTGTCATCTTACTGACTCTCTAACAAATCAGATTTTATAAAAAATAAAATCACCGACTGCATAACAGAAATGTGTGAGCATGGTCTTCACATGCATAATGGGCCAATATATGAAAACCAGGGCCAATACATTACCAGGGATGTGTATGGGGTTTGAAATTTAAATTTGAGCAGCTAATACATGGAAATGGTTGTATTCATACTTGAAAAAGAATAAACACAAATAACATACCCTCTCCACCTTCCAGATCAGTATAGTCCCTCCCATACCCACCAAATGCTGTCAAAAATTAGCTCAATTAGCTCAACTCCCCAGCCTTCCAGCTGCTACAGTCTCTGATCACAATCACAACCTGACAGTATTGTTAAAAATAGCCTGCAACCCTGCCTCCAATTTTCCTCTGCTGATTAATCTTTCCCCAAGTCCAATCAAGTAGTTATGGTTCCAAATCACACTTTTGAATAGCAACACCATTTAATTGCCAGTCAAATGTTACTACTTGTTGATATTTGTCAACCAGTACTTCAGAAAAAATATTTTGAAGTGCTATTATCACTTACTGATTTTTCATTCAGATTGAAAGCTAAATAATACAGTTTATCTAACAATACCGTTGGTATTGCTGCTGCACAGGGCTTTATTTGTGCCACAAAAATCTTCATTGTTATCCCGATCAGCCTATAATCTTCCTGCCTTGCACAACAGCAAGGATGGAATATAAAAATGGAGTGTATTTTTCAATTTCATTGCTCTACAACATTTAAGAAGATACTGTACCTATGTGAAGGTGAGTTACTGCAGCTGTTCTTGTGTCATGAGATAATACCTGTGTTTAGTAAGAAGAGTTAAACATTTTGATGATATAATGCATCCTTAAGTGCAATTGTCCAACACTGTCACAATCAGTTAGCCTAACCAGATGTAGACTCAAAAACTGCTCGCTCATGTATTTGACCAAGTAAAAGTTAGCCTCATAAAATAATCTTTAGATACATCTGGGGTCACTGCCGAATTTGGGTCGGAGACCAAATTAACTGAAATTTTATCTCAGAAGTCAGTTTATGTAGGTATCAGCATACTATTGTTAGTTTGCCTATGGCACTTTGGATTTAACTTAAGTTGTTGGTGGCCACTTGGGTATGAAGCAGCTTTGGCTTTCCTTACTGCATGACTGCATAGATTTCTAATGTGCTTACGGTATATTTTTTTCAGTCAGTAACTGATACAGAGGTCATAACTTTCAATTTAAGTACAAGTACTAAACTCTCATTTTTGACGCTTAAAGTTTTATGCATAACCTCATGGTGTCTGTTTTTGGGGAATTTTGATAGTACAGGGCTGTGAAGTGTCTCATTAACATATACATCCAGCAAATAAACATGTGAGGTACTGGAACCTATTCTTTACTACATATATCGTATGATAGCCATAGCAGATTCTAGGAAGAAGAGGAAATGAAGAATGAGTCATTAAAATTCCTCTTCTGAACGGGCCACAAAGGACCAACATGAGGGTGTGTGTATATGTATTGCTATTAGTGTGGGCAGGAGTACTGGTATGCCACGCTTTTGGAAAAAAGAGGAAACCTTACTGTTCATTTGTTTTTAAAAACTGTAGTTTGATCACAAGGTCCATTCTCAGTGTAACAGATTCTGCCAAGTTATGGTTAGTTTTAATGGAAAAAAACAGAAAATGTCCAGTGTTAATGGGGATACAGGAACTGTCATCACATAATTGTAAATGGCCTTACAGGGACCATGCTTCTCATGAGTGTTGTCAGTAATGAAGTGAGTAGAGAGCGAAGGTTTAAGACCTGGAAGTCTATATCCTTGAGCTTCACCACCAGCGTCGTTTGTTGTTATGTGCATACAGTTTTAGAGTGCTGAGCATGTACCCTTCCAAAGCTGTTGAACTGTGGTGATGTGGTACTGTTGACCTGGACCCAAACAAAAAAACACAGGATTAATGCAGTGGAGCCCATGTAACCATCAGTGGCTGCTCCAGGGATTAAGAATGACTGGGGCACAAATGTAACACAGAGTCCTTCTGACCGGCAAGCAGTATGCTGAATTGCAGTTTGAGCTATGTTTACAGCTATGTGTCTTTCATGCTGACCTGTGAAAAAGTGTTTCACATGGACCCATAGCTTGGGCATGACATATTTTTTACCATGGCTTATGCTCTATCTGACCCTGGTCTAGAGTCACCTCTGGTTACTATAGTGGCCCCTATATCTGCATATACCCCTTTAGCTCCTAATCAGGACATGTTTATCACACAGGAACATAGAGTTTATTTGTTACAATATATGGCTAAGCTTCTTTATTTGAGAGGATTAGATCAATTTTATTTCAAATTATGTTTGACAAGTCCACTTTAAAGACTTGGAATGGTGTGTACAGTTCTAAACAATACTAGTTTGTGACAAGAAGAGAAACACATTTAAAAAACAGAGTGGGGTGACATGATGATTTCATAAGGATTTAAACTACACAAGCATGACTAAGGCAAAGATTCAGATGCCATAATTCCATGTATTTTGCATAATTATTGTGGGTTTTTGCAGGATACAAGATTTTACGTGGTTTGCAGGTCATTTGCAGTTCACCATGCGCTTAGCGTAATTTGTGGCTGGTGAAAAGCCCTTTTGATTGACTGTTTAAATTCTCACAACCCAAAAGCAATTATTTTAAACAATTTTGAAATGCTTAAGTCAGTTGTAAAGAAACAAATGTATTTATTTATTTAACTGTTTTACCAGCAAGTTCGTACTGAGCTAGTACTAACTTGTTTGCACAAGCATCCTGACAGAAGGTGGATGGGAGCAATACAAAGCAATGATAATGACAGCAATGAATACACTCCAATATAGCAGGATAGAAATAAAATAATGTAAAATACATACATGTGCAAATGTGTGCTGTGCAAGGTAGACCAGTAGTAGTAATAAGAACACAATGCAAACATTTTGACATGGATAGAAAGCAATGCTGTACAAGTAGAAATAAATACATGTACAATTTATTTAGATTTTGATAACCGGGTAAGCTCACTGAGACCAGAGGTCCCTTTTTCAGGAGTGACCCCAAAATTAACTGTATATGGTAAACTAGTATTGACAAAAAGTGTCATGTACAAAACTGTACAGAATGCAGGAACACAATAAATTAAAATAAACACAGTTGAGAAAACAAGGCATACAGCATTAATATTTATGTATACGTTTTGAATGGGAAAGGAACAATAAGCTGAGGTACTGTAGTTTGTTTCAGGTACATCCTGGGAGTGACTTACATGCACCTCTTTTATTAATGGGGGAATGTTTACTCCCCTACTCCTCTTCAATAAGTACCATGGGATGTTTACATCCCAGCAGGGTAGTTTGTTTATTTATTGACTTATTTATTTCAGATCTCGGATTAACCATTTGAGCTCAGAGCTCTTTACATAGGTTCCACGTTAGTACATTTAGAATAAGTAGGTGATTATACAAAGGATTGAGACAAACAAGGCAATAGAATTAGAATGAGAACATTTAGGTACATTTGGTCTTTAAACAAGGGAATGCAAAAAATACAGTGAAAACTAAAACTGGAATAAGTAGACACAGTCAGATACATACAGGAACAGACTAAATAACTGTGCCCAACAGGGAGCCTGTTAGTTGTCAGCAACACGAGAGGGTTAGTGCAAAGAAGTGCTGGAGAGGTGGGGGGGTTGAGCCCCAAGTGCAGGGTGTCCGAGAGAGAGAGAGAGAGAGAGAGAGAGACCTGTTTGGCAGAGGGCAGATGGTAGGAGATGCCTTTGCTAGGTGCTAGAGATGGCAGACACATTGAGATTCCTGTATTAAATGGTTCATTAGGTTCTTTTTAAAGGTCCACTGAGTGGGCATCCTAATAATGTTCTCATGGAGTGAGTTGAACCACAATGGTGCCCGATAGGCAAAGGACCTTTGTCCTTGAGATGTCTGACATTTTGGAGTCAGGAAGGACTGCAGTTCCAAATTTCAGGTGGGCCTAGGATTAGTGCTGGGAACTAGGAGTTGTTGGACCCCAGTTGGGAGCTGACCAAGGCAGATCTTCTTGGCCAGATGGCAAGATTGATATTTTAAGTGACCAAAGAGCATTAGCCAGTGAGCTTTTGCATAGCAATCGCAGGTGTGGGTTAGTCGGTGTGCCCCTAAGGTGAGCCTGCAGGCATTGTTAAGGGCAGTTTTTATATGTTGGAGGGCAGTATCTGTGGTAGAGCCATATATCAGCAGTCCGTAGTCCACTAGGGAACCTACTGAACTGTGGACCGCTATGCTGAGGGTTTCAGGGGTCAGGCTCTGCCTATGCCGATAAAGAAGCCATAAGCATTTGTTGATTCCTTTAGCTGTGATGTCTATGTGAAGGGCATAGGAGAGTAAGCTGTCAAGAGTGATTCTGAGATACCTGAAGTGATGAACACGTTCAAGAGGCACACCACCCCCATCACATATTGATAACGGGTAGTTTTTGTGCTTGTTCTTAAGGCTGGTGAACAACATGGTTTTTGTTTTTTTTGTAGTTCATTATCAATTTATGATTTTTGAACTATGACTCAACACTGGTGAAGTCACGTTGTAGCTGTTGCTCAACAGCAGTGGGGTCGGAGCCATTAGAAAAGATAACTGCATCATCCGCATAGAGGAGGATACGGCACTGACTGGCTAGGGGGAGGCAATTCAGAAATACGCTAAAGAAAAGGGGGCCCAGTATTGACCCCCGTGGAACTCCTGAACACACAGGCTTGGTGACAGAGAGAAAGGTATCTATCCTGACTTGCTGTGAACGGCAGTGTAGGTAGCTGCAGAACTGTGCAGCCGCCTCAAAGGCAAGGCCTATGGCAGTGAGTTGGTCAATTAGGAGAGCATGGTTGACCATGTCAAAGGTTTTTGTTAGGTCAATATAGATAGCCCCGATGAGCTGGCCAAGATTGAAGGATTTGTGGATGAAGCCTGTGTATTCCATGAGGGCTGTAGTGGTGCTATGCCCAGCCCTAAAGCCATGTTGCTCTGCGCATAGGAGCAAGTGCTTGTCCAGATAATTGACAAGTTGGTCAGCAATGATTTATTCAAGGGTCTTCAAGAGTGGTGGTAGTATAGAAATTGGGCCTATAGTTCCCGGGAAGGGCACAATCCCCACTCTTGTACACAGGAGTGACTACTGCAGCTTTCCATTTTTGGGGGAATATTGCGAGACAGAGTGAGAGGTTAAGGATATGGGTGAGAGGGGACAGGATTTCTTAGAGTGAGAGTGAGATTAGTTTCAGGTCGAGGTTATCCTCACTATATCTCCCCTTCCCAAGCATGTTGTGCAGATATTTCTTGGTTTCTTCAAAGGTAATAGTCTTGCAGCGAAGGGGGGATGTGATGGGGATTGCATGGGTGTAGCAGGGATGGTAGGGGAGAAGAAGTCGGTGGGGAGAACATGCTGCAAGTTGGTGAAGGCATTGTTAAAGGTGTTGGTGATAGATTTAGGGTCAAGGATGGAGGAGCCATCAATGCAGAGCATGGTAGGGGCTGTTTTAGGTTCTCGCCTGGTGACCTCATTTAGGTTAGCCCAGAATTTGCCCCCGTCATTCCAGTTCTTGGTTGGGGCATCTTTATAGTATACATTTTTGGTTACTCAGATGGTCCTGGTACAGTTGTTCCTCGCACGTTTGTAATTCAGGGTATCAGACTGCTTGCCAGTGGCCCTAGCTATATGCCAGAGGTGGTCTCTACTTTTCATTAGTTCAAGGGTATCAGGGCTCATCCGGGGTTAAAGTAGCCTTTGATCTTCTGCTTTTTTTATGGGAGCATGGATGTCACACACTGTATTGAAGAAGAGGATGAAATGGTCGAGTGCGTCGTCGACGTCACAAGCCTGAAAAACTGAGGACCAGTCAGCATTGAGGAGATCTATTTTGAAATGGTCAGCGTGACTCAGTTTGAGAACCCTGCTAGTGATTGTTCTAGGAGGTGGTTTGGAGAAATTATTAGCCCAACTGAACACGACAGAGGAGTGGTCACTGATGTCGTCCTGGGGGACGGAGGCATTAGAGGCATGCTCAGGTCAGTTGGTGAGCACCCAGTCAATCAAAGTACTAGTGCACATCCTGTAGTTAGTCCTAGTGGGTGTTTCAGTGAGCTGGATAAAGCAGATAGCCTGAATTGCATCCTTGAATTGGTTAGCTTCAGGAGCAAGCCAATTAATATTGAAATCATCTAACAGTATAACCTCAGAGGTTAGGGTTATGCTTCCAAGGCAGTCTATGATGGCATGGAGACCTTGGGCCGAGTTCTTTGGGGGGGATGTAGACAGATAGAATTGTGACAGTTTTGTTGTGGGCCCCAAGAAGAACCTTAATGGCAAGGGCCTGGGCGAATGACCCTAGGCTGGGTAAATTCAGGACTATGCCATGAAGGCTGTCCTTAAGCTAGATTGCACAGCTGCCATCTCTTTTAGATTTATGATCTTGCCTAAAGATCAAATAGCCTAGTAGACTAATGGCTCCATCGGGGATCTTAGGAGTGAGCCATGTCTCTACCACAGACAGTACGTCTGGATTATGTAGGGCTACCCAGGCTTGAAGGTTGTCAAACTTTGCTGTCAGGCTGCAGATATTTAGTGCCGCAAAGGTTAAGGTGCCTTGTTTCGGTGCACTCAACCCCTGATATAGAGGAAGGCCAGGATTAGGGTGGATGTCGCCTGAGAGCAGTAGGAACAGGAGTACCAATCTGACCAGGTAACTTTTAAAGTGTTTAAGGTTAGCTTTGTGCTGTCTTTGTGGATTCATTCGAGCTGCATGCTTATCAGAGAGAACGGCCAGTTTAGGCAGGACTGTGGGAGGGGGAAGCCCTGGCCGAACAGGATGCGTTCTGGGCCAGGTAGGCCAGGGTGTGTTGTTAGGCATGCAGTTGGCACGTGGGCCACAACTATGCACGGACATTATAGTGCTGTAGATGTTGCCATATGGGTGCTCCATGATAAGAGGGTCAGCTGAATTAGGGTCATTCAGTGGCTGCAAACAGAGAGTGGGCAGGAGTATAAGAATTAGCATTAGTCTGGTTGCCATGTCCAAGATTGGGACAGGGTGGTGGCAGAGCAAGAAGAGTTTTGGGAGGGGGAGGAAAGTAAAAGAGATTAAGATGTGATGGAGCTAGGAGGGTGTCCTGGCCTTATAGGCTACTATGTACCCTTACAGTTTGGCGGTAACCTAAAAAGGAAGATGTCTTTAAGGGGAGGACAGGACAAGTGTCAGGCCTAATAGCTGCACTGTGTATCTTTAAGTGGAGTTGCAATATTAGTGAGAAGGAAGGATGAAGATTGCCTAGGGGTGGTGCCGAAGGGGAAGGGAAGTATTTAATAAAGGCTGGAGGTAGGGGAGGGGGGTGGGCATAAACATTCAAGTAGCAAGGAGACAGTAGGAGAGAAAGTGAAGCAGAAATTGGATTATTTGCAGGGCAAAGTTTACAACTGTGACCCAAATGAAATCTAGTCTAAACAGAAAAAATTGTATCACTTTAAACTTAGTTTCTTATCCAGGGTAGATTATCACTGGGCCTTAAAACAAAGAGAGCTGTGATACTTTAAAATCTACAAACCTGCAGCCTAAAAGAACTTGCACTTCAAACTACCCTTGGAGTGCAAAATTGCTGTAAACAGGATTAGGTTCACATTTAAACTAGGATTCACAGGACAATTTGGAGAGGCTTAAACAGCACCACAACCAGCATGTAACATTAGCTTAAAGTCTAGAAGGAGACGGAGTAGCAAAGAAATTAAAGAACTGTAGCAGCCTGTCAGCAGGCAGAGCCGATGGATTCTGGTCAGTCAAGTTTCAGCAGCATACCTTCGGTGTGGTGATCGGTGGGCAGTACAGTGAGGAAGGCAGCCGGCGGACAGAAGAGGCCCGTCCAGCTGCTTGCAGCAGCAGAGGCACCCATGTCAAGGGTGTTGCTATTATATTTGCATTCTGCATGCTGAGTGTTTTTTCTCACTTTGTTTAGTGCTTTGAAAGAGACACTCTCCAGTCTGCTGTCTATAACAAGGGGAAACCACTTGAAGTAGGAAAAACACACACACACAGACTGTGAGATGTGATGTTTATTTTCAAAGTCTGATGATGATAATGTCTGTTAGCTGGATAATGGGCAAAAAAAAACAATCTGGTTAGTGGGGCTGCATCTTTTGAACTACACAAAGTTTAAGTACATCAGCCAGCTCAACACTGTCACCATCAGCCTTCTCAGTATTGGCTTTTGAGTAGCAAGCCTCCTACATTTCTACATCCATTAACTTTCACAGCACACATCTTTACAGCCCCTACACTGCCTGAGCACTACCAGTATGTTCGGTTTGCACATGCACACAAACAAACATAAAAAGGGGGTCCGGTCTAGCAAGGGTGAATTTCGGGATGACACTATACACAATATTTCTGTAGTCAAAAAAAACTGGGATTAACTTAACTATTCATGATGGATGGGAATCGAGATAGGCTTGAGTTTCTTGTCAATGTCATCCACATGGCAGGAGATGTCAAGGTGATGGTCCAAATAGACCCCAAGGTGAAGACCAGGGGCCCTGGTGCCAAAAGTCATTGAGACTGTTTTCTTGACATTTAGTGTGAGATGGTTGCAACTGAACCAGTGCTGAATGTTTGTAAGGTTCACCCAGAGCTGAGTAGCCAGTTCAGAGGCAGAGGGTCCAGAGTCAAAGAGTGCAGTATCATTCACATACACATGTACAGTATAAGGAAGACACATGCATTGGGGAGATCATTGAGGTAAATCAAGAACAGGACAGAACTGAGCCTTGGGGGACACCATAACTACTTGGAAGTAGGGGGGAGACTGAATCACCTATTGTATATATGAACATTTTATGACCACCTTGAGGTAGGAGCTAAACCATTTAACAACAAGAGCAGATAGACCAGTTCCCTTGAGCTTGTCCTGGACAATGGTGTGTGTATGTGTGTGACAGCGTTGAGGGCTTCTGACAATTCGACAACAATGACAAAGGTAAGCAGGCTCTGATCCAGCCCCTGCCAAATGGATTTAGTGAGCCTGAGGAGGGAGGGTACTGTGGAAAGGAATTTCCTAAAACCAGACTGGAGCAGTGTAAAGAAGGAGGGAGAGTCCAGGAATGGGGAGAGTTGTGAGAGAACCTGGCATTCTTAAAATTTGGCTAATGTAGGCAGGAGGGAGACAAGGTGGCAGGCAGTTCCCTAGGATCAAGATGCCCCTTTTTTGGTGGTATATAGGGAATGCATAATGGGTTGCAGTAGAATAACACATGTATCTCCACTAGTTAGTGGTAAGACGCATAACTCACAAGTGGCAAAGCCACAAGTTAGTTATGAAGGTCTTACCACTCATGTGGGGATAAATGTGTTGTTCTACTTTAACCCATAATGCATCTGATATATACCACAACATTTGTAATGCTTTTACTAGTGCTTTACCATATTTTAGCTTAAAACTACCTTTCTTTCCATTGTACAGTAAGTTGCCTATCTGGCCCATTGAGTTATGTGTTCTATTTCATGATTCTACATGTAAATAACATATTCTAAGTAAAATATATCATGTTTCAAGTAAAATAAATTGTATTCTAAGTGAAAATAAATAGTGAAAATAAATATCCAAAACTACCATGATTTCTGTACCCAATTTATTCACCACTGGTGTGGGGATATATATAAATCTCCTCTAGGGATAAAGATTTGTTCTGATTTTGTTATATTGATACTGGTATGTCAGGTTATTACATGTATATATTATCACACATGTTATTACACATGAATTATCACATTTATACAATAACAAATTGATAGAAAAACCAATAATTCAATAATAAAATAGGTTAATAGATGTAACGGAACGCATTGTATGGTAGTTGACTTCTTAGAGGAAAACACCCTTATGGACAGGCATCAACGCAACATGTGATTATAAGGGGCAGGTCATGTCAAATGAAGTTGATTGATTTTTGCAGCACAGTGACACAAATGGTGACTAGGGGCCAGGCAGTTGACCTTTTGTACCTGGATTTCATAAAGGCCTTTGATTCAGTGCCTTGTAGGAAGCCTATGCAGAGGCTAGGGGACTTAAAAACTAGGAGAAGGTAGATTGGGAATTAATTGACAGAACTCAGAGAGCTTTCTTAATTTATGATGTCGGCAGTGTCTCAAGCAGGGTGCCACAGAGGTCTTTACTAGGCTGATACTTTTTATCATGTACAGTATATAAGCAATATCAGAGTGGGGCAATAGGGTAAAGTAAGCCTGTTTGCAAACAATACAAAACTGTACAGGTGAGTGTTTAATGGTGAGGGGAGTAGCAGCATGAAAAGGTACTGTTTGCGGAAAAGATGGGGCAGTGGTCTAAAATCTGGTAACTGAAATTCAGTTGGAAACAAAATTCCTCATACAGAACATTGCATCAGTTAGATCACAGTAGAATACACAAAGGACAGGGACCCGGTGTGATATTTAATAGTAGCTTGAAAGCTTTTAACTAATGCAGTGCATCATATGGGAAAGCTAACAGGTTGCTGGAATGCATCAGGAGTCTTGCTAGTCATAGCAGAGCTGATATTGCTGCAGTTTAGGACATTGGTTATGCTACACCTGGAGTGTTGTGTGGAAGTTCAGAAACTGCATCTGAAGGATAGTGTGAGGTCACAAAACTGTCTAGAGAAGGGTTACAAAAAAGATTCATGGGCAGTATGGTAAGACCTGTGAGGGGAGACTGGACAGTCTTAATGTACTCTCTGGAGGAAAGGTATATATAATAGAAACTTACAGATACATGCAGGTATATAAGATAATGGTCTCTACAGAGTTATTTATATAAAGGAACAGCACAGCCACAAGGGACACAGTATTAAACTAGAAATTAAGAAAATCAAGATGGACATCAGAAAGTACTTCTTCATGAAGAAGGTGTTGGATAGGCGAAACAACTATTCGGTAATGTGATTAATGCTTGGACTGTCTCAGGATTCAAAACCAAATGAGACATCTTCAGGGGTGCTATTAGGGATGAAAGAGAGTCAGGGTGGGGAGAGCTCTGTAAGCACAGACTAAAGCAATGTAGGAATAACAGTGCAGACTCAATGGACTTTGTCTTTTTTCTGACCTAAACCATCTATGTATCAAATCAAATCAGTTTTTATTGTTCGACTTGAGTCTTTACAATATAAAATAGTACAGTAATATACAAAAAAATCTTTATACAGTGGAGCCCACTTAAGTACGCATTGGATAAGTCCACATCCTGCTTAAATGCACATTGTTTCCATATCCTGAATTTTTTTTCCTGTTCATCAAATATTAAATGTACCTCTTAAGTGCACTACATGTAAGTGCACATTTCAGTTAAATGCACATTTTTTTTTACTTTTCCTATTTATTTTCAGTCCAACCCAGCTTTTAAGTGCACATATTGTACAGTACCACTTTAAATAGTCCATTTTAACGTCAGTCACATTGCTGTCTATCATGGCCACAGTACGAAATTTCACTTTGTCAAAAGAAAAGACTGACTTTAACCTTCTGTTTAATTTTGAATCCTACACCGAAACTCAAAGATAAGAAGATTACCAATTTTTTTAAGTAGTACTGTGCTGTAGGACAGTGCAGTAATGTCATTTTAACTTGAGCACCTGGTATTTAATAAAGCACATTACAGAAACAGTGAAATGTTCCTGGAAGTGATTTTCTGGTTAAATGCACAACCTGCTTAAGTGCACAAAAAACTTTTATCCCAAGGGTGTGCACTTAAGTGGGCTCCACTGCATCACATCAATAAAATATATCTAGCATAGACATTTACAGTATCTCAGATAATAAATAGGAGACAAACAGTATGTCTTTAAAATTTACAGTCATACTCAACCTTCATAACACTCACTGTCACAATTCCTTGTATTATTATTGTATCTTTTAACTAACTTGATGAAACTATCAAACCCCATCCAGAGCTATATATACTGTATATATATTTGTTTTAATCCCACTATTTCTCATTTTTTAAAATTTCCCTTACATCTCCAAAATCTCGCTCTTAAAGTTTTGTTCCTTGGAGGAATTTAATTAAACAGTTTAAACTGTTTTATCAGTGGAGTTAAACAAATATTGTATAAGCTCATGGGGAGACAGCTCTAATGAAGTCATTATTGGTCCCAATCAACACTTAATAATTTTTCAAACTTTGGACAAGAAAGGATTACATGCTTTCGATCATCCTTAATATTTAATCCATAGCTACAGTATCCTGTTATAACTCCCTCTCTCCTTCGACCATAATATATATAGTTGTCTGCATATAATTCTAAACAAAACCTGGCCATTAGTCTCCTCTCTTCTGACTTGTCTAGAATTTTTAAATATGGTATGAGGAAGTAATCTAATTTAATAAATGTAAACCATTTATAATGTTTAAGTTGCATAATTTGTGTTTGACTTTTTGGCAAAGCAGTGTCTCTTATTCTTATTTTCAACTGCATCATAATTTCCTAATATGGCCTTAAATGGATCTCATGCATAAGGTGACCCAATCCAAGGGGAAAAATACAGTTCTTAAGTTTATTGATTATTGAAAGAACAAAACCACTTTGGTTCTAACCAATTATTTCTTCTAAACATAATCTAGGTAGACATTATTCTTTCAGTAGAAAAACTTTAAAACGAATGTACTGTAAGCCTTTTTTCAAGTACAAGGGTTTCCAAAGAGAATTGTCCCAATTCTTTGCATAAAACTTCAGCGGGAACTGATTTATGAACCCTTAAAATGTATCTGTACATGTTATTAATCATAATCTCCAATGGTTTAATATTGTCTGAGCCCCATATTTCCACCCCATATGTTATACACAAGCAATAACACATGATGAGGTGTGGGTTACGTGCTGATAAGAGCATGCCCAGGGGTGTACTAAGGCAAGAGGCACTTGCGCCGAGTGCCTTATGCACCTGGGTGTGCTCTTATCAGCACGTAACCCACACCTCGGAGTGTATTATTGGGCTTATAAAATGGGCCACTAGTAAAGAAGTTGATAAAAGAAACGGATATACGTTCATAAAAAAATAATAATGAAGAAATATGATTATGATTTGAAAAAATGAAAAAATAGTCCCTCTTAATGGTTTGCAATGCAGATTTTTTTTATTAATATAGTAGAAGATACAGGTGTCCTTTTGTGTTGTGCCCTCCCCAAAGGTAGGATTTAGTTTGTCATTTTATTTTTGTTCTTACAACCGTTTTGGCTTTTACGTTTTATTTTGTGGTTGGTTTTACTGGGACCGAGCATGTCCCTCAGTGGCCACCATAGAGTTTTGTTTCCGGGTTTAATCGGGGATATTAAAATTCAAAGTGGGAAGATTGAAAAGTAATCATTTGTAAATGGTAGGAAACCGAACACAACAGATACGGATGGGTTTAGTTTGGAGGAACAAGTATGGGCATGGGATTTGATTTGGAAAACCTCGTCTTGCGTGCACGCGCAGTACAGATTTACTGGTTTTAACTACAGCTGGAGATGGGGAGAAGGAACGGCTACTCAGTAAAAGAAAGTAAGTTTTGAAGAGAATTACATGTTTGGGGGTTGTGCTGCCACAAGTGCTGTTTTGCTTTGAAGGTGGACCTGAATGGCAGTCTATAATTTATTGATGTGCTGACACGACTGCCATGCTGCCGGTTTAGTGAGCTTTGCTAGTCGGTTTGGTCGGCAATGAAGGAAGCTTGGGAAGGAAGAAATAAAAGGTCAGACTGAGTTTTCAAGTAAAAAAAATAATGTGTGGGATTCTGTTGGAAGTGCCTTGGGTGAGGGGACAGTGCAACACGAGGGAGTGGTTTGTAGGTTGGGAGGGACTGTGTACAGTGGTTGGACGTCTGGTTAGCATGGCACGGAGCTGCAGGTCATTTTTTCAGAGAGGATAGTGTTGGAGACAGTGATATTTTTTTTGTGATGTGGTCAGCTTGGGAGAATTAGTGCCGGTTCACACAATACATGCTGATAAGGACACGGCTAAAACTAGGTTTTAGCCAATCAGCATTCTGCATTTCTTAGGCCCATTTTATAATTGTAGTTATTTTTGTGTTTATCACTTTTAATAGACCAATAATAGTACCATTTCCTATCATTCCACTAAATCTCTTAAAGGTGTTAAAATATGTTATTAATTTTGATTTTAGGTGTTCTGTATGTCTAGTCCAGCACCTATATATCTACTGTCTGTAATAAAACATGGTCCTGATTCTCAGTCACTATAGGGGATGGGGCAAGATGTGTGCTTTTCAAACACACCACTGTTCTGCCATCTGATTGTGCCATACACAAACATAAGAGCATGTTGTGTGTGTGTTTGTGTTGGGGGTGAAATCCCCTCCAGTAAACAGGCGATTGTCGAGATGTTAATAGCTACCAACAAGTTTGCTCCTGTTAAGACTCCTGCATGGGACTGCAACCTGGCCACAGTGTAATTTTGCTCTGGGAACATGGCACAGTGCAATTCTGTGATCAGGTCTGGTTTATGTATTTAGAATTTCGACACAGCAAGAAATCTAAATTTAGGTGCAGCACATAGTTTTCAACTGTATCCCATCAGAAAAATGTAGCATTACTGACTAATATTGGGCTGATATGCAACAAAATCCATAGCATAACTGTGTGTAGAAGGGCTGAAGGCTGTCACTGTACAGAAGTAGGGTATTAACTAACATTTTAATCATAGCAATGTACAGTAAGTATATGCATACAGTGGAGTCAGCCAGAATGCAACGATCTGTGATGAGCATGTCATTCTTTCCTTCGTGACAAGTTGGAGTAATTATCATTAGATTATACTGGGTACCTGCACTATTCTTCAGCATGCCACTTGCAGAAACTCTGATAAGACTGTTGCGTCCTGGCTGACTCCACAATACATATATACACGTAGATACAGGTGGTGGTGACAGGCATGGCACATGTATTCAGAACATATTGAATATATTCCAGTCAAGCAAAACACAGAAGTAGTGGAAGATGGGATAGGGAGGGAAATCAGGATTGACAGTTGGTGCCCCTGGTATGAGAGTATGAGCAGTGCCCCTGGTATGAGAGTATGAGCAGTGGTAGGCAACAAGAAGGTGAGCAAACAGTTCACTGGAAGATTTGGGTAGTAGCAGAATTCTTTTAAAGTGTTGGGAAGAAAATTCCAGGTTGTTGCTTTGCCGATTTGTGAAGGCCTTCATGCCAGAGGACCTGTGTGCCTAGGTTACTTAATTTTTGTTTTGCCTGAAACTTCAGTGTGTATTGTTGAGTAGGTATGGTCAGTCTGCTGAAATACACTAGGTGGGATACAGTCTGCACACACACTCACTGTATGAGGTCAACTTACTGTATGTTAGTTAAGGAAATAGGCAGACGGGATAGACTAATGAGTCTTTATCTGCCATCAGAACATCTGTAACTATGTATCTCTTCTCTTATTTGGGGGTAGTAGGCCGAGGCAGCTACACATTTAGCAGTGGTGGTTACCTTTGTAACAGCCCAGCGAGAACTGACACATATTAAATGCTATTGTTTTTTTGTAGTGAAGATGTCTCTGTGGTCCACTATATATTTTAGTGTCATATTCTAAGGCTGGTAAAAGGGACTGCTGTAGAGTTAAAGGGAGTTTCTAATATTTCAATGAGGGCTTTATAGCCCATTACCTTGGGATGGCTACAGTCTTTTGGGATATAAATGGCAATTTTTGTTGTAATCCACAGCGGGAGGGAAGGGATCAAAATTTGGGCTGAACAGATGGTCAGCTGATCCCTTCCACTTCACTTATAAATTTATGACACCGTTTTATATGTTAAAGCATTCTGTGATAACAACGGAAACCACTGCTCAACTAATAGCTAGCAGTATAGTCTAGAGGTTAGAGTAATGAGCTTGGTACATCCAGCAGACCAGACCTTGGTTTGATTCTCACAACTTGCACTTGCATACTGTGTGACTCTGAGCAAGTCACTTAACTGTCCAATGCTCCCAGGTTGCCCCTGAAAATAGGCACTTATGCCTAGTGGGCCTTACCCAGTTACCAAAGATTAAAAATTGAAAAATAGGAGCCCTATTAGCTGAGCAGTGGCTTTAATTTTTATCACAGGATGCTTTAACATATATAAAACAGTGTTGCAAATGTTCCCCATAAGCCTCTATGGGGCATGCTCTCACGCTGTCCCTGGTTAGCTGTTGCAAAATGTCTGAGTGTAGGGGTGGGGCTAGTGGGCTGGGAAATGGAAAGGATTGGCTGGCCATCTGTTCAGTCCAAGTTACAATCTCTTACCTATCGCCGTGGACTACAACACAAATTGTCATTTATGTCCCAAAAGATTATTGCCATCCTAAGGTAATGACCTATGATGTTAAAAAAGTGCCCCACTGTAATCTTAGAAATGTTCTTTTCTTAAGTATATTTTTATTCATTGAGATACATTAGCATTATAATACATACCATATAGAGAGAGAACATTCTAAAAGCATTTTAACAATACAGTGCTTAAACCTAACTAAATAAAACACACAAAAAATGTTTCTAATTTTTAGGGGGTTAAAAGAAAAGAATATTCAAATAAATTACTAGAGTTTTGTTTGTACTTCCTTTTCATTTCATTTTGTTTCACATGAAACTCTTTAGGCAGTGTTTATTTTCAAAGGGTTTAGAGTCAGGCACAACCAAAGTTACACAGATCAGCTGCAACAGAGTTATGTAATACAAAAATGTATTGTATATATATATATATATATATATATATATATATATATATATATACAGTGTTTACAACAACATAAGTGACAGATACAGAAAGTCATAGCTGCATGAGTGGTGCTAGTACAATTTCACACTACATGAGCATGATGTTTACTT
Source organism: Neoceratodus forsteri (assembly GCA_016271365.2). Lineage (NCBI taxonomy): Eukaryota > Metazoa > Chordata > Ceratodontiformes > Ceratodontidae > Neoceratodus > Neoceratodus forsteri. The sequence continues at coordinate 6,623,403 of JADMNL010000041.1, read as the reverse complement.
TGCATTATGAATAAAATGCAGTGCACATATTATACATTTGAAGGAAAAACAGTTGGTCAGTGATAGCAGCTACATGTTCCTGATGGAGTGAGTGACCTTAAGAGCATGAACTTAAACAATTCAGTAGAGCTATTGGTTTTTATTGTGTCAGATAGGTCATTCCAATGTTTTTCAAATCGGTATGAGAAACAGTTTTGATGAAGGGAGGTTCTTCTGTGGGGAAGCAGTAGGGTGTGATCACTAATTAAATTGTATTTGTGCTGCAAGCTTTAATGAGCCCTCCCTGCACCTCCACCCCCTGCTCCCCTCTACTATCCACTACGCACTACTCCCCTCTCGCCACATAAATTTTGAGGCTCTGTTTTGCTGCATTTCTCACCCAGCACCATCCTCTTCACACAGCCTTAGAAGGTGAAAGTACCCCCCCACCTATGTTTCTTCCTGTTACTTCTGCTTCTCTCTGGTGATGTCCAGCCTAACTCTGGCCCTCAAACTACCCCCTCAACCTCTGCCAAAACTAATCTAAGGTCTTCTATGAGCTTTACTCTCTGTCTCCTGCCCAAGGGACTCCACATGTTCCATTTAAATGCTAGGAGCTTCATACCAAAAATGACTGCTCTTAAAGTGTGGATAACCCAGCACCTACCAGACATCCTCTGTGTTACCGAAACATAGTTATCCACCAAAATCCATGACTCGTCTCTCTCTCTCTGTCTCTCTCTCTCTCTCAACCTTGAATTCAGTCTTTTCCATCAAGACCGTGGAAAGTGTGGTGGCGGCATAGCTTTGTACATTAGACAGTCTCTCTCCTGCTCTATCACTCTCAAAGACTCCTGCTCCTTCTCCCATGAACTCATCATTGCCCACCTATCTCTCCTGTCCTCTACCCCTCTCTACATTGGTGATCTCTATGCTCCACCTAAAGCCTCTCCAGATTCCCTTGTTTCCATCATCTTCTTGATCCACTCCCTCACAGCAAATGGGGAATTCCTGCTTCTAGGTGACTTCAACCTAGACTGGCTTCCTCTCCTCTAAACCCACCCTCCTAAAGAGCGAGGCCCTGAACCTCACTCAGCTGATCATTGAACCCACTCGGATAAACCCCCACTCACAAGACCACTCCCTGCTTGACTGAGTGTTATTCTCCCACTCCCCACCATATCACAGCATCAGGCACCATGCCTGATGCCCTTAGAGACCATTGCATCACTTACTGCATATGCAAGATTCACCTCCCCCATGCGGTCCCTAAATACATCTGGACTTGCCCTCTCCACACTCTGGATGCAGCTGCCCTCCTCCATGACCTCACCCACTCAGACTGGAATCCAGTATTCCTTGCCCAGGATGTCTCTGTTCTCGCTGACGTGGAACCTTTGTAAAGGAGTCTTTGACTCAAAGGTATGTTATCCAATATCTTCAATAAATAAATAAAATAAATATTTGACACTGCCCTATCCCTCTTCTCTTACATACTCACCAGCACCTGGAACCACCATACTCCACTAAAAAAGGCCAGGGTAAAGCAGCACCACCATCCCTGGATTACAGCTGACCTACTTGCCAAATGCAGAGCCAGGGATAAGGCCTGGTCATGCTATAAATCATCCCTTACCCAATCTGACCTACAGACCTACAAATCATTCAGAAACAACTACACCAAAGCCATCTGCCACCACTCCAAGGCCAACTACCTCAGATCCTACCTGCAACAAGGCCATAACTCTCCCACCTCTTTCTGGAAAGTGTTATACACTCTCCTTGATACCCCTGCTCAATAGCCCTTCCCGGTCCTTAATATAATTGGCTCCCCTGTCTCTGACCCATCCTCAGTTGCAGACATTTTCAACAAATTCTTTGCCACCTACACAACCCCAGATGACCCCCCCATCCAGTTTCCACTCCCACCCCTCCTGAAGCCGCTACTCCACCCACCTCATTCTACATCCCTCCTTTCTCCCCCCAAGAAGTCTTTTCTGCTTTCACCACCCTCAGCCCAGCCAAAACCAGCCTGGATGGCCTCCACTCTAGGCTTCTACACATCTCAGCCCCAGCCATAGCTGTTCCACTAGCCCATATCCTTAGTCTCTCCCTCTCAACCTCCACTGTTCCTAAAGCATGGAGGTTTACCAAAGTGCTACCGCTACACAAGGGAGGTGACTTTAAAACTCTCGGGAACTACTAGCCCATCTCTCTCTTCCCATTCCTAGCAAAACTCCAGGAGTCTCTCATTCACTCTAGGCTCTCCGAGTTCCGTTCCTCCAACAACATTCTTTCCCCCATGCAGTCCAGATTTGGAAAGCAACACTCTACTATCTCCTCCTTGTTGCGGATCACTGACTCCATTTACTCTGCTATGGCCAGAGTCACATCACAGCTGCTATTTTCATAGATCTAGCTAAGGCATTTGATTCTGTCTCCCACTCCTCCTGCTACTCAAACTCAAATCCACTGACCTCACAGACCCCACAATAAACTGGTTCCATTCCTGTCTTTATGATAGGCAGCAAGCTGTCCAAATTGGTGATGCACTTTCCTCCTCTCTTCCATCCTTACTGGAGTTCCTCAAGGCTCCATCCTTGGCCCCATCTTTTTCTCCATCTTTATAAATGACATCGCCTCCATCTGTAGTACCTCTAACATGCACATGTATGCAGATGATACAGTTATCTTTACATCTGGTCCCTCAGCTGACAGCATATAGTCCCCACTATAGCAAGACTTTGAGAGAGTGCAGTCTTGGTTCCAGTCAAACAAACTGAATCCAAACACTAAAAAAACTGTAGCCATGACCTTCAGCTCCAGGCAAAAGCTAGCCTCCCTTCAATCCACCCCTGTTTTCTCTACCTTGGACGACTCCCCTCTAGAAACAGTATCCTCTTTCAAGTACCTAGGTATCTAGCTGGATAATCACCTAGACTTCACCACACACATAGGGCCCGATTCTAGTAGAGTTACGCTTGGTGTAACAGCAGTTGTGCCAATAGAATGGCGCACGTAGCAACTTATGCCAGCAGTTGCGACATGTGCGATTCTACAATGTGGCCTGTGACATGTTGCGGTACTTGCATAAACAGTTACGCCACAAACCCTGAGACATGGTGCTAGGGGTTTGAGTGGCAGCAGCGTGCTCTATTCCAGTAGGGCAGCAACAAAGTCCCCAATGTCGGGATTCTACAAGAACTCTGGGAGGATCACACGGAAGTTACACCAGCATTTAGCTGGTGTAACTGTACATACCTCCTCCAGGGGTTCTGGTGACCCACTGCACCCACTCAATGAAGTCCCCCCTCATGCCCAGAACACACCCATTGGTGCCCCAGAGGGCAGCCCCCAACCCCCTAGCCCCTGATCTGCCACGGCTGATGTGCCCAGCTGGGTAGCTCACACCCTCAGCCCCCAGAACCCTCAAACCCACAATGCCCTGCAGGGCAGCCCACACACATAATGCCCCCGACCCCAAAATGCTATCACCCCACAGGGCAGCTGTGTCCCCCAAAGCCAGTCCCCAACCCAAAGTAAATGCCACAGAGGGTGAATAAATAAAAACCCAGAGATGCCTGGTAATCTAGTGGCCCTCACCCGCCCCACCCAGCAGTGCCAGTCCACCCCACATCCCCACTCCTCCACAGCTGGTGACTGGCAGAGCTACCTCTCACCACCAGCCAGCCGCTGACTGAGCTCTATCTGAGCACTTCACTATAGAGACGCTACAGAAATGAACAATGTGGCTTTTTCATTTCTGAGTGCGTCTGTACAGTACGCACTCAGAAAGAGCTCAGTCAGCAGCTGGCCGTGGTGCTGAGAGGTGGGCTGTGCCAGTCACTGGCTGGGCATGGGCAGGGGGGATATGGGTGGACTGGCACAGCTGGGTGGGGGGCCACTAGACTACCAGGTACTATATGTTATGCACACACATCGGACTGCATGTACTGCACATACTGTATAGTACACCAGTCGCATGGGGATTGGGATAGGTGTTGGGGGACCCTTGGTGGATGACAGTGGGTGGGGGGCCTCTAGCCCTGTGGGGCTCCAGTGGGGATCGGGCGTGGGGAGGGCACTTGTGACTTGCGATTTACCTGTTGTGGCTTGCGACTTTCTCACCAGGTGTGCCCTCTGTTCGACGTACCTGGCTGCATGTCACAAGTTGAGGGACTTAGCTGTGGGGACCCTGCCCCTTCTAGAATAGGGTGCAGGGTCAATGTCACAGTTGCATTTGGCGCAAGTTGCATTTGGTGGCGGCTTGCGCCAAGCTTCTAGAATCGGGGCCATAGACTCCATTTGTAATAAACTCCATACCAAGCTTGCCGTCCTCTATCACCATAAAGATAGTCTTCCTCTCCCCATCCATTGGGAACTAGTACTGTATCTAAAATTATCCTGCCTATCATCGAGTATGCTGATATAGTCTACAGCACCGCACCTGCCACAACTCTCTCCAGACTGGATACTCTCCTTAATTCTTTCTGCCGTTTCACTTCTGCTTCCCATCCACTCACTCACCAGTGCCTCCTGTACTCTGCTCTCTCCTTGGCTCCTCTAGCACACAGAAGGATGACGCATAGCTCAGCCCTTGTAGCCAAGTACTGTTTGACAATGCTGCCTTCTTACCGCTCCTCCATGCTCTCTCAGGCAAACACCTCCGTGTACTCTCTATGCCACAGAGACCCTCGCACTTTCATTATTCCTCACCCACACTCTGCTGCTGGTAAATCTGCCTTCTCCTATAGTTTCCCGCTTCTCTGGAACAAACTTCCTCCGGATCTCCCCCATCCTCATCTTTCTATTCAGTCAAAAGACTCCTCAGACTCCTCCCCTCACCTTTGTGTGATCTGTAGTCTGTACCCACCACCACTTCCTAAGGTCTACCCCCCTCTTCTCAGCATTCTGTGTGTTTCATGGTTCCCTCTCACAAGTTTTCCCTTCTTCCCTAGATGCCGGGTTGGGTGTCTGCCCCCTGTAAAAGTTAGCCCAAGTGCATGCGTGGTACTGTAATTTGTATTTTTTTTCCAAGTTGGTCTTGTAATTATTAACTGTACTGTGCTTATTTATCCTGTTTCTCTGTTTTGTATCCTTCCATATGCTGGAATTTATGTAAATGCGTATTTTTACTTTTTTGCTGTTGTATCCTGCTGTTTATCCATATGTTACCCCTTTCCCCGGGTCACACTTGGAAATGAGTTTCGGCTCAGTGGTGCTTTTCCTGGTTATCAAATTTTTTAATTAATCAATATAAAATAAAAGAGCACTATGTAAGATTGCTTATGGTCAAGTATACCACCATTTATTTAACAACCCCAAAACAATTTCATTTTGAGATAAGAAAACTATTAATTAAGAGAGCATAGAAATTTCAAATCAGAGAACTGCTGTCCAGTATTTTGCATTGAATGGTACTCTGTCACCGCAACATACTCTCTTCAAAATCAGATTCAATATCTTCAGGCACTCTAACATTAGGATCATAAAAGACCCTAGCTGCATGATCATCTGGATCTTCAAAGTAGTTATCTTTACTTTGGAAAGTCATCTTAAGCCGTGCTGGAGCAAGTAAGACTGCTGGCACACCGGCCTCTTTAAACACAGATATTATTGACAAAAAACTTTTACGGCTCCATTGTGCTTGCAGCCTAATATCTGGCTACAGGTGTATTCTACACCCCTGACATACACATTGTTTCTTTTGCTGTGCCATCTGCAGCAATTTAATTCTGTCAGCAACTGTGTGAAAGGTTACAGCAACATACCTTACACCAAGACTGTGCAGATTGTGACTGAATGTATGTAGTAGCCCTTCTTGTTGCTTTGAGTGAGACATGGGTCTGAATACTGATTTCATTTTTAAAGGAGGGTCTATTGAAAACACATATGACAGAGCATTTTGAACAAATTCTTTTAGTTCATTAATAGACACTGATCCAGGAAAGCCTATCAACTGCAGATTTTTCTTCAACACTATTTTCAAGGCGTTCCAGTCTAGCAGCTTGTGCTAGGTGCTCATATAGTGCAGCATTCATAGCATATTCCAAAGTCAGGGTTCTTGCAGAGACAGCTTCAATTTCAGCCTCATTTGCTTTCATGTCTTTCTCAGTAGTCACTCTCTACTTGAGATTCAATAGCCGCACAATGTGAGGAAATTCAGCAAAAGTAGATTCAATCCTCTGAATAAAGATTCTCACCTCCATTTAGAATTCCAACAACTTGAACAGAGACCAGCACTGGCTTTTCTGGTGCCTTGAGCTTCATGCTACTATCCAAGCATGTTTAACTCACAAGAGAGCCCCCTGCCCCATCAACTTGAAGAGAGCTGTCAGGCCCCAGGACTGGGACACCTCTACCTGCAATTTTAGGGATAAGAAACATATCCATAATGTTTACCGACAGATCCATCAGTAATCAGCAGCATATAGTTATAACACCAAACTTAAATCAAAAGAGTTATTAGATGAAAAGTCAGTGTTAACAGTGGAGCTCGAAATGAACATGTCTTCTCAAGTCACTACTCAGCAGCATTCCCTGCTAATTAGAAATATTTTTTGAGTTTTCAGTGTATGGGAAAAGGCAGTTACTGATAAAGGGCTCCCAAGCTTTTGGTGAGATTTATTGACTTTTTTAATGATATGCTCTGTGATGTTTAAATGCAGGTCCAGCCATACATAGCCTGAGATACAAGAAGAATCAGACAATTTGCAAAACGGAGCCAAAGCATGGTAAAATTTGTATAGCATATAGATGGATCCCATTCTGCCAGAGACCATAGATTTAGCTTTTGTGCTATTCAGAAGTAGTGTATTCACATCCATCTACATTTGTGCCTCGAGGGCTGCTGGTAGTATTTCGGTGAGGGCACTGGTGCATCTGGACTTGACATAAATTCCTGTGTCATCTGAATATATTGTAAGTGGATGTTGATGTCTTGGTGGGTACAGGTAAAAGGGAGGTCATCTACAAATAGACTGAAGAGCAGTGGTCCAAGGATAAGCTTTATGAGATGCCAAGATTCAGAGATCTTGGAAGTAAGCTCTTTTGCTTTTTATTGCAACTATCTGTGATGCATTGTTCAGATATGCATAAAACCAGAGCAGAACATTTTGCAAGAGCCCAATCTGGCTAAAATGTGAAGGAGGATGTCATAGTCCACAGTGTTGAATGACTTGGTGAGATAGATGAAAATGTCTCTGGTAGGTAGGCCTCCATCTAGGTTAAAAGGCAGGTTATTTGTAACTTTCAGAATAGCTGTGATGGTTGAGTGGTTTTGATGGAAGCTTCAGTGCACCTCTGATCAAATGTTATTTTGGAGCATGCACTCTAACAGCAGTTTATGCACCACTTTTTCCTGGAACTTATTGAAGACTGATAACATTGAAACAGAGCAGTTGTTTGGATCTAATAAGAGGCCTGATTTGAGTAAGGGTGACAACAGCCACTTTACGTTTTCTGGGACTTTGAGCAGTGTGGAGAGACTAGTTGAAGAGTTTAGGTACACGAGAGGCCAGCCAGTCAGTCAGCCTTAGAGTCAGGCCTTTGGTACTGTCAATGATTGCACTTATAATGCTATCAAGTTCATTATGAAGTTTCAGAATGTCTGCATGGTTGACGTCTGCAAAGATGAAAGCTGCAGTTGTGGTAGAACTGGCAAGTAATTAGTACCACAAGGAGTACCTCTTTGAATTAGTACATATTTGCACAGCATACAGTACTTATTAATCCCTGCTTATGAGGTGGGAGAGAAGGGCCACATGATGAACGTAGAGTCCCTTTTGGCATTAAATTATTATGTTTCTAAGGGGGGGTAAGCGGGGGGGCTGTTGCAGAAAGGCTGCTGGCAGGTTAAAGTTGGTGAAGTGATGGTTTACAGTTTACGTTATGTCAAACACATGGGCATCCTCTCTGAAAGTCTCACCTTTCCAGTGTTCCCTCACCTATGGCCAGTCACCCTGCAGATCCAGTAGATCCCACCACTTAACCTGATGACCTAAGCTCTGGTGCACTAAGGGGACTCTTCTGAACACAGCTGGACTGCCAGGCTTGTGTGTTTCAGTCGTAACACTAACAGTCATAACACTAACAGTTATAACATTACAGACTGTTTTTAAGAACTGATGATCAAGTGGAGTAGCAGGCAGCTGCAAATGGGCAAGGGAGGGTTGCCAGACCTTTGTGTATGGCCTCTTTTGTGCAGATTGCTTGGAAACTCCTGACCTCTCTAGACCACTTGCAATGACTTTGTGGATACTCAGGAAGGGGTTACAATCCAATTTAATAAAACTATATGGGTCACTGTCTCAGTGCTGGTGCTAATTGGTCATAACAACTACTTAGCACCACTACTTGCAACTATGAATGGGGATCTGCAAATCCCACACCAGTATTGAGCTTGTAGCACAAAACACTGACCCGCAATTGCTGTACTAAAGGGTTGCTGTACTGTTGGGGTGTGCCATCCTTCGAATGAGATGCTAATCTAAGGTACCTTCTACCCATATCTGGCATTGTCTTGGTGATTGTCCAGGTGGAAGTAAAACAGTGCAAGTCACTTTACACAACAGTAGGAGAATTTTATTAACACAAAAAGACATACAAAAACAATCACATATTATATCCGCTTACATAAGCTGTTTTTGTCAAATACATGCTAAATTACAATAATCTAGAATACAAATACAAAACAATCAAAATAAAAGAAAACAGGAAAACAAGGGAAAAAGGAAAAAATAAAAGGGAAACTCCCCCATTATTGATGCATCCTCCATATAACTTGTGATCTCAGCGTCATATTTCATTTATTCTTAGGGTTTGAAAATGCCTGTTAGGAGTCTCCATTTGTTATGCAAACTAGAATCTGGAACAATCTGGAACACCATTCATTAAAAATACCACCAACAGCTTAATCTGGTTCAAGGTCAGTTGACATTCATTTGTATCCCTCCTCCCCTGGGTCGTACCTGAAAATAGGCAGAATTTGTCTAGTGCACTTACCCGGTCAACAAAAACAAACTAGATCTGGTCAATTTCTTACTGTCTGTCATACAGATACAGTAGAAGCTACCTCTTGAGAAATCAACTGTATTAATGTTACTGACTGCAAATCGTTCTGCTGAAACAATAGTGCACATCTGGAATGCAATAAATAATACTTTATAGTGGTAAAAAAACAGTCTAATACCTCATTCAGGTACCTTGGGATTTGATTGGACCAACACCTCAACTTCTTTGGACACATAGATTCCATCCTGAAACATTACACCCCAAGCTTGGTGCCCTGTTTTGGAACAGTAGCTGTATCCCTCTTACGGCTAGACGTGAGCTTGTCCAAAAGATGATTCTCCCCAGTTTTGACTACTGTGACGTAGTCTATGATGCTGCTCCCAAGTCCTCCCTGACCAGATTGGACACCCTCTTTAACTCCTTCTGTCATTTTGCCCTCGATACTCCCTCTTGAGCACATCACTGCAATCTCTATCATGCCCTGTCCTTTCCCCCATTGGCAAGCAGGCGCCTCTCCCAAACTGATCTCTAAACTTTGGCTTGTGGAACTCCCTCCCTACCTCACCTCCTCTCTCTCTCTATCCCTACCATGCCCTCCTACTCCCTCAGATCCTATGACATGCACACCTTGGTGATCTCCCGTTGCACTACACTCATCAATCAGTCTGGTTTTTCCCACTGCTTTCCTAAAATCTGGAACTCCCTCACTCCTCAAATACATCACTGCCCTACATAACTATTTCTCCTCCAACTGTTCCTATTACAACCCTCCTTAACTTCCTTCTTTGATCCTAATTCTTGTTACTACCCTCCCTAACTTACTTTAATATGGTTCCTGAGTCAATTACCATCTCAATTGTTTCCCTAAAATCTGGAACACCATCCCCTTCCATTACTTCACTCCTCCTCCTCCTCCTCCTCCAACTCCCCTGCACAGCCCTTCATTACTTACTCTCTCTCTCTCTCGCTCCTCTAACTGTTCCTGTTATAATTTCCTCCCTAACTTCCTTTCTTTATCCTATCCCTATTTTAATTCCATCCCAGCAATCTCACCTTTCTCTCACTGCCCCCCCTTTTTTCCTTTTCCTTCTCATCTTACTGCCTTCCCTTTAAGTAAGCCTTCTGCCCCTTCCTGCCACCCCTTCCCCCTTCCTTCCTCTCTCTCCACTAACTGGACAGCCCCTAGTTCCCTTGCAGAGTTTAACAACATCCTGAGGGGGAACAGGTTTTTGGCTGCCTATTTTTCTCTCTTCCTCTCCATCAACTGGCCTGCTCCTGATCCCCTTGCAGGGTTTACAGCATCCTAAAGGAGTACAGGTTCTGGCTGCCTATTTTTTTCCTCCCTCTGAACTCCCAGCTGTCTTCTGTAATCCTATTCCTATTTTAAATTTCCTCCTATGCAATTTCACCTTTTCCTCACTACTTCCCATTCCCCCCCACTTCGTGCTGCCCACCCTCTAGTTGCCTGTTGCCCCTCCCTTCTTTCTCTCCCCCTCATGCCCTCTCTCTCTCTCTCCTCTAATCTGGCCTACTTCCTTGTCCCCTTGTAGGGTTCACAACATCCTGAGGGGGTACAGACTGACCGCATACAGGGGTAGAAATAAGGTTTTGGCAATGGGGAGCCATGAATAGCTCCTGGTCATCAGCAATTTTTAGTGAACCAGGAGCTACTCAGGCTGACCAGGAGCTATTGCCTAAAAATGAAGAAAAAGAGGTCCATATGAAAAATGCAAAATTTTAATGTTTTTTTGTTTTTGTTTTGCCTTGGCAGGGACAAACACATAACTATAGTACTAGGCAGAGCAAGAATATAGTACCAAGAGGAAGAGAGAACAGAGAAAGGCAGCAGAAGACAAGATCTGGGACAGAATAATGACAGACAGAGACAGAATATGTAGAAGAAGGCAAGCGAGTAAAGTAGCAGGGTAGAAAACCTAACCTGCTTTGAAGATTAAAACTTCACAAGGAGACACTAGACTCTCATTAAATAAAGATATATTATTTTGTGTGTCTTTTTTTTTTTGCATGTTGTACACATTGTTTTTGTTAAAGATTGTGTAATGCAATTCAAGGTTTGGGGGGGTCAAATAGTTTCAAATCATGCGAGTATCACAAGCAGCTAAGAATTCCCCACAAATTATAATCACTCAGTTTTCATCTGAATTTTGTTCAAAACGATGATGGAGGTCCTCATCATTCTCACTTTCACTAGAAGATGTGATGTGAACGTCCTCAACTACTGAGACTTTGCTTTGGCCTGCTGACGACTTGTGAGGTTTTGCTCCCAACCTATGATTTGTTTTTATGAACCACTCTTTTACTAATGGTGTGCTACAAAAATCTTGTGGTTCTGGGCCCTCCATGGAGATTAAAAGTCAGTCCGCTATGGTGCTGGTCTTCAGATCTCCAGTCAGAAAAAAATCTTTTCATAGCAGAAAATGCCCTTTCTAGTGTTGCATTGGATATTGGATACACTAGTACTATAGCTATGACATGAAGAATGTTTCTGAAGTATAGAGATTTTTCTGGAAGATTACACGCCATACCTCAAGGAATGAGAGCTGCTTGTGATACTTGCTAATATTCTGTTTCAGCACTTTCCATTCTGTCATTGCAGTATGCACATCGCATCCATTCTGCAGCAAGACAGGAGAGAAGTGGTCAATAAGAAACTGGATCTCCTCATTTCCAAATTCAGAAAGCTCATTAGAATTGTCAGGCCAATTTGCAGGGTCAATGACAGTGCCATTCGTTAACAGTGGGTCTTCTGTAAAACCCAAGAAGCACTGGTTGAGACAGTCCATTACACTGTTTACAATCACTTCACGTTCCTTAGCAAGGGCTAAAAGAGCATCTCCTATTGCCCCTTGGAGCACAATTTCTTTAAACACTGCTGTCCCTTCCTCATTGATAACCATGTCTCTCCTAAACTTGGCTAGTGTGGGTCCATCCTCTGCCATTAGAGTTTCTGTTTCCGAGAGTACTGTACTTACAGTGTTCATTACAATGGGAAGAGATATATGGGCATCCTGAAATGCGTGGGAGACTGTTGAAAGACCTGTGAGTATGTCAAAATAGAAGTGTGAGAGTAGCAGAAATTTTACATTGCATATCTGTTTTCTAAACCCCTTAACTTTTGCCTTGCCTGCTGGTGGAATATCCCGTCTGGTGTCAGACACAAGTTCATCCAAATGAGCCAATATGCTGCTGAAATTGTGAAGCACAGCATAGAGAGAATCCTTTTTATGTGGGAGCCATCATGTTCCTTGTGACTTTTTAAATGTGATGCAGGTGGTTTGATTGGCTTCAGCCACTCTTTTTAACTCTCTGTAACGTTTTGGTGAGTTCTCATAAAAATAGAATATTGAGATCAATATGTTGTCAATGGTCTGGGAAAAATGGGTGTTTTTAAAAGCATCTTTAGCTGCTAATTCAAGCCTGTGTGAAACGCAATGAATGGCAAGAAGCCATGGGCACTCTTCTTTCAATAATGCCATCAAACCCTTATTACATCCAAAATTGACAGACGCACCATCTGCTCCTGCGCCAATGCAGGATAACTGTTTTAGGTGAACTGTGTCCTGACCCAACAATTGAGAGTATGCGGTAGTCATTGCAGACCTCAAACCACTTGCATCAGCAGACTCTACATCAATTAATCCAATGAACTTCATAGTAGGTTGCCCATCTTCGAGAATTCTGGCATAAACTATCTCCTTCTCTGTGGTGGTCCTGTCAGTTGTCCCATCCATAAAGATTGAATGATATCTGTATGGAGTTGTTTCTCCTGTGAAATGACTCACAATTGGTTTTCTTAAGTGATCGGCAATAGCTGTGACGAATGTAGCACACGCTTTCTCATTGGCATAAGCATCACCAAGGTCAACACCATGTCTCTTTTCTAGTGATATTAGTCCCTTGAATTTCAGGAAGGGGTCCTCTTCTTTGGCCAGGTAGTAGGCAATATCAAAAAGTTTCTCTAATTTGTATAGAAATTTTTTATTCATTTTTAATATACATTTCTCTATTTCATCACCTGAGGGCATATTAGCAGCTAAAGTAGCAGCCATTGCTTGTTTATGGCCTTCTGATACAGCATGCCTCTCACAGTTTGTTTTTTTAACATTGTTAGTTCCACTGATGTACAAATCCACATTGCTCATTTTACCAGCTCTAGTTGCCCACTTTTTGAATACATCTGGTTTCTCTCTACAAAACTTGCACCAAATCTTGGTTGCAATACCATCTTTTGCTTCAAACTGTAGCCATGTCAAATCTGGATTTTCCTTTTGGCACTGCCATAAGCACACTGTGGATACATGACAGGAATAGGCCTGTTTTTTCTTTTCCTTAGTTACTGTGATAGCAGCCTCACTGACAGTAGTACTATCTGGTGTTATGGTCAATGGCATCAAAGAGGAGGACGGTTGTCCTGTTTTATCTGGTCCAGGCTGCTTGCATTTAAGTGAAGAGCTGAATCTGAAACTTAGAAGTGACATGATTACCACCACCCAGGAAGGAGATAGGTTGGGCCTCGATGTAATTAATTCAGAATGTTAAGTACAGCTGCTGAACGTGATGAATTGAGATGTTGTGTTGTAGTTGAAGGACAGAGGGTATAACAAAATGAAGAAAATGATTTCACTGGCTTCGTCTCTTTTTTTGTTAAACTACAATGCAGGGATTTTTTAAATCTGGTATATAACGTTACCAAGCTGACCACAAAGCTAAAAAAACCTTGCAATAAGTCGTGCTGATGCTCACAGGGTCCAGGGACCAGTTAGCAAAGCTAGAGTTAATTTTTTTAATCAAGGTCACAACAGTTAACAAGCAGACACAAGGCTAAACTACCTTGCAATGTAGTCATGCTAATGTTCAGGGGGTCCTGGGACCACTAGTCAAGCTTGATAATTTTTTTAATCAAGGTCACAACAGTTAACAAGCAGACAGAAGGCTAAACTACCTTGCAATGTAGTCGTGCTAATGTTCAGGGGGTCCTGGGACCACTAGTCAATGCTTGATAATTTTTTTAACCAAGGTCACAACAGTTAACAAGCAGACAGAAGGCTAAACTACCTTGCAATGTAGTTGTGCTAATGTTTAGGGGGTCCTGGGACCACTAGTCAATGCTTGATAATTTTTTAACAGTTAACAAATATTCCCAGGTTGAAAAAGGAACAAAATTGCTGTTCTCACAGGGTTCAGGGAGTTGTGAGGAGCTTTAAAGTTCAGTCTGACTGGTTACACCTGAAACTTAGTTCATAAACACACTAATAAGTAATCACAGTATTTATTTTAGCTAAGTAACAGTGTTCAGTTATCAAGAACAGAATTTCAGCAGAACAAAAGTGGCTTAGTCAGAGTGTAAAACAGAAATAAGATTGATTTACTGAAGGTCTGATTGCGAAATAAATTATAACTTGAAAGGATTCTGGAATAAAGGTTAGGTGCTAAACCTGAAAGTCAATCTAGCTGAGTCAAACGCTGTTTCTGATCTCTCTTCCTCCCACCTGAATAATAGTTAAATCAGCCAAAACGTGCCAATTCTGTGCTCTTTCTCAATTGAAATGATCTCCCCCTCCCCCCAGTAATTATTTCAAGATTGTTTCCACTAAAGGAAAAAGGGCAGATTAGATTTAACACTAATCTGAGTGCCTTAATGTAGTATTTCCACCAAATATGAAAGTCAATCCATTTTTCAAGTGAAGTATTTGAGCTATGTATTATGCAACTCGTTTCTCCGACAGTTTTCTCTCAAATAATGAGGCAAGCAGCTGCTTCTTAACAGACACCCTCACACTGTCCATCCCTCCATGCACATTGGCGAAAACATATTGTGTGACAGGCTAGTTAGCCAATGAACAACCACACACTGTCTGAATTGCCACCCGATTGGCCTGCACCACAGGCATCATGTGATGCAAGGATTGTTGAGTCATGACCTGCCAGTCAAGTATAAATGGGCAGGTCCCAAACGGATGAATGTACATGCCCCCCTGTCAGACTGAGCTGCAACCACATGACACACAGACAGGAGAATCAGGTGACAACACACTAACTTCACCGATATATTGAGAATGACAGTGTTTGATTGGCTTGAGTATGCTCAGGCAGCATGAGCACTGGTATCCGATTGTAACCCCAACCCAATTCAAATGTGTAAATAAGCTTGTTTGCCAGTCCATCCTAACCTGTTAAATGAATCAAGGAAATGGAAGGGGGGACACTCAGAAACCTCTCCATCCCTAAAGGTAGCCCAGTGCAACAGTCACAAACCTAGTTTAACACAGGACCTATAGTGTAAAAGTAAAAAAAGAATGGTTAGAAGAGAGGCTGATATAACACAAACCACAAGTAACCGAGCTGTACTTAGCCACAAGAATTCATATGCCATCTCATTTATTTAAAAAAAAAATCCACATTCCATAGCAAAGTATGTCCATCGCTAGTCATACACACTCGGCAGGACAGCAGAACTGCATTTTCAAAATTAAATTAAATTCGCCAAGCGATTCTGGGACTCGGCTGTGCATCCCACACTGACAGCAACAGCCAAACCCTGGAGAAACAAGCTAGCAGCAGCCTGACAACTGTCTGCCCACCCGCAGTCTGTCCCTCAATGTCCGTCCACAAGAAGACTCGCTCACCTCTCACCACTGTGTTGCTTCCAGCCCTTCTCACTCAGTCATCTCTTAACACTCCGAGAATGGCAATTTAAATGCCGACTTAGCCGCAGCTCTTCAAATATGCTATCTCGCTCACTCAGCGCTGGGTGCAGCGCCCCTGCTTCAGATCACAGCAAGAAGCAGGCACTGAATTACACATTTGTAGTGCTGTTTAGCGCTCGGCGCCCCCTTATTTCGACCCCTGGCATATTACCCCCTCCAACTGGCCAGCTGCACACCTCCTTGCAGGGTTCACAACATCCCCCATTTTTCTCAGCAATATATAGCACTTGCCTACCATCCCCCCTCCCTCGCACTTAGTTTATTTACCTTTGAGCCATTTAGCACTTGTAACCTTATTGAACTAATTGTGCTCTGTTGCACTGTGCTTCATCGTCCTGTCTGTACTATTTGTACTTAGTCTGACTGTCCAGTTACTCTTAGCTTCTGTATTGCATCTTACTTCCCTAACTGGAATGCCTGTTATCCTTGTCCCCTTGTTCCCTTCCCCCTGCATATCAACTAATTTCTAATAAATATGCTGTCTACCTGCTAACTATCTGTCTACCAAACACAAGAGTTGGTTTCTGTAGTACTGTATGTAATTGTTTACCACTGCTCACTGTTTATATACCAAATGTAACTGTTGTTTTCTGTTGAACTGTAAGAGTCTCCGTTTTCCGTCCCCTTTTTTAACCCCCCCGCACCATGAGATGAGCAACTTGTTGTTCAGCGTGCCTTCCTGGTGAAACATTTCAATAAATAAATCAATAAATAAATAAGATTATTATGATCCTAATGTCTTTTGGAATTCAAGCAGAATAAAATAATGTTAACAAATGTAACCCTCGACCAAGATTGATCACCCAATTAGTGTGCTAATGTGGCCCAAAATTGCTGGGCATAAGGACAGTCTATATAAAAATGTTCCATAGATTCCAAGACATTGCCACATGCCTGTCTTGCATAATTATGTTCAGTCACACTCTTGTGTTTAGAATGTGCCTTAACACTGAGACATCCATGACAGCTGAGCCATACAACAGCCCACATTTTGGGTGGAGTTCTTTTGTCTATCAGATAGTCACTTACCAAGGAGCATTCAGTGAAAGAAATTCCTTTAAATACCACAGGTTCCATAAAATTATTGTCCATTATCTGCCTGTAAATACTATCTTTGGTGGTGGATTTAATCTGTGTTAGATCCACTTTCCAGTGTCTGTTTTTTCTAATAGGGCATACATAATAATTTAAGGCTCTGAGCTGCAAACCTGGAGACCTGGGTTTGAATCCCACAGCCTCCACTTGCATACTGTATGACTCTGAGCAAGCCATTTAACTTTCTTGTGCTCCCAGGTCGCACCTGTAAGCAAGCTTCAGCTTAGCGTGTCCCTCCTGGTTAAAAAACAAATAAATAAATAAAAAATAAATAAAACTAGGGGTAATATGTGTTTTCCTCAGTTTCTGAATGTCCACAGCCCAAGCTGATAATGAGATCACCCATCTGTCCATTCAGGGGTGCCATATTTTAAGAACAGTATGAAAATAACTAAAAAATGTCCATGTAATAAATAAACTGAAATAAAAAGCTATTGAATTCAGGAGACACTGTCCACCCTGCTTGATGTCTTGATACAAAGCATTTATTTTAATGGAGTTCAACCTACTGCCCCATGCCATTTGAAAAGTTTTACTTAAAAACATTATGTCTAAGTTTCTTGCCAAGGGCTAAACTATACTAAGATAAGTGAAAATAGGTATTAAAAATGTGTCTGAAGAACTGCAACTTTCTTTTTCTTTGTCTGCTGCCAGTGTTTCCATACTTGTACCTTTCTGTCACAGATCTGCAATTTTTTTCCTCCCAGTTTACCGTGGCTAGGTCACCATTGCTAAAGGTAATACCTACAAGTTTAATCGGAGAAGAAATCATAGCAATACCCCCAAAGCATTAATCAGTAGTGTTTCTGTCCCTACGATAAAGCCTTTACATTTCTGTATGTTAAGAGTTGCTTCAGATATGGGCGTAAATGACCAAAACACAACAACAGTGATAAGGCCTGGCTGAGGGTTTTTTACAAATAAAATGACATCATCTGCATAAGCTGCTAATTGTATATTGGCTGTGCCATTCACACTGCTTATACCTTTGATAGGAGGGTGTGCCAAAATGTTACGTATTATAGGGTCCATACAAAAAATGTACAACAATGGACTGAGGGGACAACTTTATCTGATTCCTGTCTTAATGTGAATTCTGTTTCCTAGGAGTCCATTAATGTTTGGGATAATACTGACCAAATCATATGATGTCTGCATCCAGTTGCAGAAAGCCAATGGGATCCCATAGTATCTTAGTACGTTAAACAGATATCCATGCAACATCTTGTCAAATGCCTTTTCTTGATCTAGGGACAACAGGTATCCAACATCATTACCCTATATTCCCAATTCAACTATTTCCCTAAGTAGTATAAGATTGTCATAGAAACTTCTCCCTTTGATTGAGCATGGCTGATATTCTGTAATTAAATGCTTCGCTACATTGGGTAGCCTGTTGTTCAAAATTTTCATTAGTATCTTCAAATCCGTATTCATTAAACATAACAGTCCACAATTCTTTAAATCTGTCACTGCACCCTTTTTATAAAAAAAAATATTTGAAGGGCTTCACCAAAAGAATCCTGTGGATGCTCCTCTTCTAGGATCCAGTTAAAAACTTCTAATAAAATATCTGCCAACTGTGTAGAGAACTTTTTATAGAATTCTGTAGTTAGGCCGTCAGAAACAGGGGCTGTATTATTTCTTAACTGTTTTATGGCAGAAAATATTTCTGTTGTAGAGATGGGGTCTGTAAGGGATAGTAAATCCTTCAGCGGTACTGGTGGCACATTTACACTGCTCAACAATGTATGAGAGGAGTAGTGCAGATTTCTAGTGCCAAACATATCAGTTACATACTGATTTACTACTGATAGAATTTCATCTTGTTTGGTGACTACTGTTCCTGTGCTATTCTGCACACTAGTTATGTTTTGGAGATGTACTCTATCCTTACAACTTTCAAAAATGTGCCCCTTTCCTAATTTTCCCTAGGTACCACTCTGGTGTTCCATGTGTAAGGATCTCCCTCTCTGTCATATTGGAATGCGACCATATGCTGCTTGACAATGGAAATCTTACAGTGATAGTCACCTGTACCGCAGTGTGCCAATGTTAGTAACTTCATCAATTGTATACGTAATTCTAAGTATTTCATGTATTCAAATCTCTTCCCTTTAATGGGTTCAGCCTTTTTAAATCTGCTTTAATTTCTTCCCACCAGATACTATAGTTATCATACAAACAGGCTACAGATTGTTGAGCCCAAAACAAATCTTGCATTTTAGTGTTTAACTTGGGGATCATATAAGGAAGAGTTGTTCAGCTTCCATAAACCCCTCCAACTTCTAATAAATTTGGTTCCACCAAATGTGCCACCCACCAGAAGATGGTCCAAGGTCTCTGGGAGGATTAACTGGATATCATTGGTTATATTGTAATATGGATGCCATAAAAATAAAATATGTTTTTGTATCCAGAGTGGGTTTTTTTTTTGCATTATTTATCACCCCCTGCATCTGACCAGCCTCTCCTTCAGGCCTTCTGCCAAGGAATTCCCCCATATCTCCACTCTGAACCCTCCCCGACACCAGCTTCCCCCGACCCCAAATCACAGCCGACCAGGGTAGGCCGACGTAACCCATTGTCGGACAGGTCCCCTCCTTCTGGAGGGAAAGTGCCTTCAGGCATTCTTTCTCTCAGCCCTGATGCTGCTGGATCAGTTTCTGGCTCTTTGGGGGCTCCGTGAAGGCGAGGGAACCAGGTGGCCATCATCCGGTCGCTCGGATGCCATTTTTCTGCTTTTCTAGGTTCCCTCTATGTGCCACTCCTGCAGTGCTTCCAGTCTCCACTGGGGGCCACTGCTTGAGTGAGGCAAACCCCAATCCCACCCCTGGATAGGAGAGCAGTCCTATGGATGCTTGATCCTATCCTCCACCTGCCGACCCCCGGCGTCCCGAGTCCGTTCCCGAACCAGGGCCGCCGGCGTGGTTTGAGGTAAGGCACCAACGCCTCAGCCCTCTGCACCACCGGGCTGGCTCAGAGTGTTTTTAAAATAAGTATAACCCAGTGACTGATATGTAGATCTATATGCACCTTTCAATGTTGCATCCTTTATCAGTGACTGCACAAAATTGGCATCACAGAACAGTTTGGACATTTTAGCTCCTCTATCATGTACTAACAGTCCACAATTAAAATCTCCTCCAAGCAACAAATATTTAGTAGTATAAAGGTAGAGTTTATTTTTTTATCAGATCAATCTGTTCTTTCTTAGTTTGTGGTGCATATATATTTATGAAGTGGAACTGCTCCACTTGGTATTGGACATCCACCAGCATTGCTCTTCCTGGCTCAATGTCCACTAATTTTGTCAATGAGAATGATGTTCTGCGGAATAATAT
Organism: Neoceratodus forsteri; assembly: GCA_016271365.2. NCBI lineage: Eukaryota > Metazoa > Chordata > Ceratodontiformes > Ceratodontidae > Neoceratodus > Neoceratodus forsteri. Next base: position 6,603,245 of record JADMNL010000041.1, on the reverse strand, counting down.
GCCAACTCCGTCACATCTGTCCTCTCCAAATGACCAAAATGAGGGTCCCCAGCACCATCATTTTTTTGCTTGAACAATATCCGTGGTGCTGTTCAATCTGAGGTCTTGCACTAAGAAAACATCATAAGGAAAATCTTTGAAAGCAGAAAAAAGTAAGTTGCATCTGCTAGTATTTTTAAATTTTAAGGTGGCTACTTTTATGGATGAATCCATTCAATAATATATGGTTGTATCTCCTCCCACCAATCAAGTTACATTATCAGCCCTGCTAGTACTTCTTGTGACCATTTTTGATTTTTTTCTTTGTTTTCTAGTTGTTTTTGTGGAGTTAATTTCCTTTTCAGTTATCTATTGATACTAGTCGTTGCCTCGTTGGGATGACATAATGCAGGAATATTCTGAATCAAGACTGCCATCTGAGTCAGTTTTATTGGGGTCTAGTATGTTGAATCTGTTCCCCAAAGTAATAGTAGAAATCTTCCAATCTGGTTGTAGCAGTTTTGGTTTCAACTGGAGTTGCCGTAATGTTCTCTTTCTGTTTACCGCCATCATATAAAGGGGAGGCATGATCTCATCTTCTTCTTGTTCTTGTAAACATGAAGTCATACCAGCATCAGTGACATCAGGGTTAGACTGCAGTAAGGTGGAATTTGCTGCTTGTTAAGGTTCTGATACAATGACAGGTTCCGAACTGGGGGATCCAGTCCTGGTTCAGGTATCTCATCTCCATGGGTGTCCTTGTCATGAGCATCAGCTATGTGTGCTGGCTGATTTGCTTTCTGTTGTCTTTTTACGTTCGCTTGTGTGCATGCGCAAGGAACATTTTGGGAGAGTAGCACACTTGGAGGTGTGCCTCTCCCACCCAATGCACTGCTCCCTTGAGCAGGCGTGGCAGTCCTGCACCAATGGGTGCAGGAGCTCAGTATGACAGCGGTGTTCCTCTGCTTCAAAGGAAAACACCGCTGTCATACTGAGCACCGCCGCCATCCCCTCCTTCACGTGCTCCCCCCCTGCGCATGTCACGCCGCCCCACCAAAGCTTTCCTGCCACTGGGAGCCCATCCCAGCGTGGCAATGTTGTTTGTTTTGCCAATTGGGGTGCCCAATCCTCTGTTGGCTCCATGGCGCCCCAAGCCATCCTGCCACCAAGAAACCGCTTATTTTGCCGACGGGGTGCCCAAACTCTGCCGCTCATCGCCCCCTTTCTGCCATGCTGGGAGCCCACCCAGTATGGCAATGTCCTCGTCATCTTGTTTTTTTTCCCCTGTAAAACAAAAACGGTCCCGCTGCACGCCTCCCAACCCCCACACAACCTGCACCCACCCACTGCGCACCCAGCCTCCCCACACCCCCACCCCATACTTACCTCTGACTCGTGCGACAATCTTCGTGGACCGGGAACACGTCTGCACTCTTCAAAGCCGACCGCGAACTGAGGAAATGCCGGTAAGCTGTATAATGGGCTACATAGGGGGGTTTCAACTTTATTGCATATCTCAGTCATTTTTTTGAATTTTTGCACAAAATTTTCAACATGGGGTTTTTGGGACCCCTTCTTATGAATGATGTCACTGTCACAGCGTTATTCAGGCCCGAAGGGTGATTTCGCAGGCACTGCGCAGTCACTGCACGAAATCACCCTTTGGCCTTGAATAACACCATGACAGTGACATCATTCATGAGAAGGGGTCCCAAAAACTACATGTTGAGAATTTGGTGAAAAAATTCCAAAAAATGACTGTTTTACGAGCGTGCATTGTGCAGTTCCTACGCAGGCTCGTAAGTTCGTAAATTTTCAATATTTTCACTCCAGATTTTCAACATTGCCATTTTATCACACCTTCTTATGAGCTGTACAGCTGTCATTTTTCACATCTCACCCAAAATGTGTTTCCGCCCATGAAGCGCACAATGACGCAGTCCATGTGTGAAATCAATGTATGGAACACATTAAGAAAATCACAGTGACACTGTTCATGAGCAGAGGTCTTAAAATGGCTATGTTGAAAATTTGGTGAAAATTCCTAAAATGACTGTTTTATTTAGCTTGTGTTGCATGTTCCTACGCACGTCAGACGCTTGCTATGAATTTTCAATATTTGCACTCCAGATTTTCAACATTGCCATTTTACCACACCTCCTCATGAGCAGTACAGCTGTCATTTTTCACATCCTGTCCAAAATGTGTTTCTGCCCATGTAGTGCACAATGGCGCAGTCGGTGTGCGAACTCAATGTATGGGACACATTAAGAAAATCACAGTGACACTGATCATGAGCAGAGGTCTTAAAATGACTGCACTGAAAATTTGGTGAAAAATTCCTAAAAATGACTGTTTTATGAGTCTGCATTGCGCAGTTCCTACGCAAGCTCGTAAGTTTGCGAATTTCCAATATTTTCACTCCAGATTTTCAACATTGCCATTTTACCACACCTCCTTATGAGCAGTACAGCTGTCATTTTTCACATCCTGCCCAAAACGTCTTTCCCCAGGTAGTGCACAATGGCGCAGTCGGTGTGCGAAATCAACGTATGGGACAGAGTAAGAAAATCACAGTGACACTGTTCATTAGCACAGGTTTTAAAATGGCAATGTTGAAAATTTGGTGAAAAAATTCCTAAAAATGACTGTTTTACGAGCGTGTGTTGCACAGTTCCCACGCACGCTCGTAGGTTTGCAAATTTTCAATATTTCCACTCCAGATTTTCAACATTGGCATTTTACCACACTTCCTTATGAGCAGTACAGCTGTCATTTTTCACATCTTGCCCAAAACGTGTTTCCGCCTATGTAGCGCACAATGGGGGTAACAAACAGATCATGCTGACAATTTATTGTGCAAATACCAGCAATCGCACAGGGCATTAGGGTAAAGCACCATACATGCCAAACACCACTGCAAATACCTGCAAGTGAACGTTCGGCACTGACAAATGCTTGTTTTAATTAAGGCTTTCTGGATTATGTTCAGAATGTAGTCTTGTGGCGGTCTGCCATCATGGTTGTGTGTGGTCCATTCACAGGTTCTATAGGAATGTACCACCTCTTCACAAAGATTACATCTGAAGTTACTGCTGCAGTTAGTGCTTACATGCCCAAATTCTAGACAAAGGTTGCATCTTATTTGATCACAAATATTACCCAAATGATTTTCGGAGCCACAATTAAAGCATGTTTTTGGCTGGCCTGGGTAGAAGCATTGCCCCTTGTCCCTACCCAGATAAATGACACTAGGGAGGTGTTGTAGACCTGAAAATCCATATCTCAATTTAACTTTACATTTCCAGTTGCCTGTCCAAATTTGTTCGGCATCCGTGATTAGGTCAGGGTCTCTTATATTATTGCAGCGTTAGGCTAGCCAGTACTTAATGTCATAAACATCAACTCCTTTATTCTTAAGGATGATTGTAATCATCTGTGTTGTAGGCTTGGTTAAGGGTATTGCCAAAAAAGGCATCCACTGTGGAGCGTTTTTGAAGGCATTATATTGCGTCCAAAGGTGATCCAAATTTACAGCAGTCTTTGAAACTGATGTCAAAAAGTATTTCCCTTGGTGTATGTATAAGTGCATAAATCTCATTTGAAAATGATGCATGGATTCTTTCAATAAAATGTTCCCTACATATGGTCTATTTCGGGGTGTATCGAGTCCCCTTTTTTTTCTGTACTTTATACTCCTCTCCACCCGGTAAGTCTCTTCCAACCAACCCCCAGCACCATCACCCAGCTCCTCTGGAACTTACCTTATGCCAGTGTCCTCTGTCACATGACTTGTGGTGTGTGCCCAGCCACCGGTGCAGAGCCTGTGGGAGGTCAGTCTTCATCCTGCCTCTGGGTTTTTTTTTCACTGAGTTTCTCCCTTAAGTCCCTGGGACCTCAGCCAACACAGTCACTCATGCGCATGGAGGTGTGCATGCGCACCAGCACTGACAACAGCACTGATCCACCCACCCAGCCTAGTGCCAGCCACCCCAGTGCCTGATGCTACCATTGAGACTCCATTTGGTGGCAGCCAAGAGCCAGGGAGGCCTACCTCCCCAATCTGGGAGAAGAGAGCTGCCTGGTAGCCATTCTATCCACTCCCAGCCCCCCCCCAGCCGACCCATGGCAACCCATGCTCATTCCCGAACATGAGTCACCAGCATGGTGGGAGTTAAGGTGTCCAGTGCCTCAGCCCTCTGCACCACTGGGACGGATCTTAAGTCCTCTTTTGTACATTAGCCTCTCAGCGTTTCTCCTCTGCACCGGTGTAGGTATAGTAAGGAACACATCTGTTTTTTTTTTTATATATTTGCTCTTTATTCCCCCTTCTCTCCACCCTGTCACCATTCTTTGGGGAGCCCTAGGCTGGGTATCCCTCAGCTCTGGCCCAGGTAACTCCTTTTAGAATCTGTCAGACCTGCCCCCATCCTTCTGAGGTGTGTCCCCCAGGCAGGGAGTGGAGGGGACCCCCTTTGTCCCCCCCACAGTCCATAAGTGTGCGTTGGGTGATCTTGGATGGCAGAGGAACACATCTGTTTTTCTAAAATTTCATTATTTTTGAGCCAAGTCTTATGGGGTTTGCCTCCCTGGTGTTGCTAGGGTTTGACAATTGGTTGCTACCTCTGCTTTTACTACTCTGTCGGTTCACAAAACATTTGTGTCTTCTCCAGTTGGCAACTGGTCAGTTTCAATATTTAAGTGTACAGTCGTACTCATATTAGATCTTGTATGGGAGACAGAAGTAGTATTTACATCAGTTGCCATTATGTCCTGTGTATTAGGAAAATCACTAGTGAATCGAGACAAGTGCTCTAGGGTAGTATCAACAATCCAATCAGTGTCCGCTGAAGAAGTAGGAGCTGCTGCAGAAAAGAGCTGAGCAGCAGTAACACTTGCCGTTAGTGGTACTGTCGGTGGGGGGGGGGGGTATGGGCACATGCATTGGAAGGCAGGGAACAATTAATTTCAATAGTGTGGTGTTCAACATTCTGCCTGGAAAAAGTATGTTTAATAAAGGTAGAAGCAGAGGTAGAAGCAGAGATCTGCTTACCTGTTAACAATGAAGAAATGGATTATGCTTGAAGGGATTGTGGGTGCCATTGTCCCACAGCATTTCTGCACCAGTCTGTCCCATTTAAAGCCAAATCCAGAGACCAGGGGAGGGTAATCCAATGTAGAAGCTCTAGTTTTACCCCTGCGAACACCCAGTGATTTTCCAAAAGACGCTTCAGGCTGGGTCATGGCCAGTTGTTTGGACATCCTCAGTCCTTTTGCAGAGGCAGTTGCTGGGTGTTGAATGCTAAGGTTGCACAGAGCTGAGTGTAACACCGAAATATAAGAACTGCCACTGTCCAGAAGAGTGTACAGTGTATTGATACTGTGGGGAGTATGAAAGTCTTCAGCAAAGTTGTTCTTGTCAAGGGAGTTCAGAAAAGTGGTGGAGTCTCGAAATGCCACAGGAGGAGCGCCATCATCCCTGACCTCTGCAGCACTCTGGATCAGCGGCTGCTCCTTTGACGCTACTGTGTCATTGGTCCTGACAGCTTTCAGCAAAATGTCAGGTAGGTGAAATGGTACACATTGCAGAGACTGTGCACTACACTGGATCTGCAGTTTCTCTCTTTCTTTCAGGAAGGACGCCTCTTCTTCAGCAATTAAAGACAGTAACTGCTTCTTCTTATTTTCTAAGGCAGTTTGCAAGTGTTCCTCAGCATCTGTAAATTGTGAGTCAGTAACGTGCTGAACCTCTGATGGTTGCACAGCATCATCCGTAGGCAAACCAGAAGTCCCTTCATTCTGTTGGTCCATACAAACAGGTAATCCAGTATCAGGTAAAACCTCAGTAGGAGAGGTAATAGGGAAGGAGGCTTGCTTCTCCATACTTGGAGCTGCTACTCCGTCGGTCTCCAAATCCACCATCTTGGTAAGATGGCCAGTGTTGCCCCCTACTGCATGAGTAGGGGACTTCCCTGGTGTCCTGGTCAACATTCCCTTTCTCACAGAAACTAGTTAATGCAATTGTCTAAGGCTGAGTGTGGGTGTTGATGTGCAACATGACTGCCACTACACATTTACAATCACTTCATCACTATCGATCTATCACTGCTTGTAAAGCACTTTGCAATACAATCTGTATGAAAAGTGCTATATAAATGCTATTTACTCTTCTTTCATAAACTTTCTTTCCCTTGATTCCTCATGACTTCCTCAGTGACCCACCACGTTACTTTCTTAGTGTGCAAAATCCACCACTCAAAATCCCCCCCCAAATTTCTAGTCCAACACTCCTTCAAATCCCTCAATCTCGCCCCGGTGTTAAAACGACCTTGCATTAGCAAACTGGGCCCCCGACCCTATTATGGACTCCATTGACGATGCCTTTCTCCACTTTAAAGACACTTTCCTCAGTGTCTGGGACAAACATGCCCCGCTGTGACGTACAAGGGTACGAGGCAACCATCTGCCGTGGATCACCCGAGAACTCATTGCATGTCAAACTGCCCAGTGACAAAGCCTGGAAAACGCATATATCCTCACGCCTCCCACAACATCTCTCCGCATACCGCATGCTCTGAAACAAGTGTACCAGAGCCACTCACCTGCTAAAGCAGAGTACTTCAGCAGCTCCCTACAGTCCAACCTAAATAACCCCTCAAAATTCTGGAAGGTTATTCACTCCCTCTTCACCTCACCAGCTGCCAATCCCACTCCAATTCTAAATATTAACAACTTCATTCTCACTGAGCCAACAGCAGTCGCTACTGACTTCAACATATATTTCTCCACTTGTGCTGCCACTCTCCTCTCTGCCCTGCCAAACCCAGCACCTATCACACCCTCTACAGATGTAATGAACCTGACTAGGCCTCACTCCTTTTCCTTCAATGACATCTCTACAGTGGATGCCCTAGATGCACTACTTTCTCTCAACCCTTCAAAAGGTAAATCCCCAGATGGCTTGGACCCTAAACTCCTCTACCTATCCGCCACCACCATAGCAACTCCACTTGCCAAACTCTTAAACCAATCCTTTTCCGCCACTGCCATCCCCCAAACATGGAAGCATGCCACTGTCATCCCCCTCCCAAAAGGAGGTACCCCAACCTCCCCCTCCAACTACCACCCTATTTCCCAACTCCCAGTACTAGCAAAACTACAAGAGCACCTTGTGCTCACCCAACTTACTTCCTTCCTTCCTCACTGACTCTAATTTCTTCACACCCTACCAGTCAGGTTTCAGAAAGGGACACTCCACTGCATCCTTCCTGATAAGGCTTACCGACTCCATCCTGACTGGTATGGACAGTGGCTGATCACCTCAGCCATCTTCGTCGACCTTGCGAAAGCCTTCAATACTGTCTCCCACCCCATATTACTCTCTTGTCTCACTGAATCAGGCCTCTCTGTTGCTGCCACCAACTGGTTCAGATCTTACCTGTCTAGCAGAACCCAGTCCGTTAGAGTCACAAATGCTATCTCCTCCACCCTTCCCTTAACTACCGGTGTCCCCCAGGGGTCAGTTCTGGGACCCATACTGTTCTCTATATTCCTAAATGACTTACCACTCATCTGCTCTACTACCTCAATCCACATGTATGCAGATGACACTGTACTCTTCTCCTCAGGCTCCAACCCTGAAGTGGTACAAACTAACCTCCAAGCCGACTTCAACAAAGTACAGCAATGGTTCAGCTCTCACCAGCTCTCCCTAAATGTAAAAAAACTGTTACAATGACTTTTGGGACACGACAACACCTGTCCAGACTCCCATCCCTTCCTTATTTTCACACCCTGGATGGTCAAAAACTCGAAGATGTCTCCTCATTCCGCTACTTGGGGGGTATGGCTCGACTGCCATCTTTCCTTCTCAGACCACATTGATGCTTCTCAAAAAAACTACACCCCATGCTCAGTGCACTTTATAGGAACCACAGTAGCCTCCCTCCCCCCGTCCAACGTGAACTTGTCCAGAAGATGATACTTCCCTCCTTTGATTACTGTGACATTGTTTACGGTGCAGCTCCTAAGTCCACCCTATCTAAGCTGGACACACTTTTTAATGCCTTCTGCCGCTTTGCTCTCGATACCTCACCCCTTACCCACCACTGCAACCTTTACCATTCCCTGGCACTACCGTCCCTCAGAAACCACCGCATTTCACACTGTGCTAAATATGCATCTAATCTATGGCTTGGCACCATCCCTTCCTACCTCTCCTCCGTGCTCTCAGCTGCCCCTTCCCTGCCCATTATCTTAGATCCTGCGACTACTGCCAACTATCAATCCCTAGGTGGAAGACTACTGCTGGGCAAGCCGCCCTCTCACACTGGTTACCCAAGCTATGGAATGATCTCCCACCTCAAATTCAGCATTCCTCCTCTGCCCACTCTCTTTCTACCACCCTAGCTAACTTCCTTACCACTAATTGCTCCTGTACCTGACTCGGCCATGCGCCAATTGCTTCCCTCCCCACTGCCCGACTAGCGGCCTTAGCTTTGCTATAAATGCTGACATATAGCCCCAACCTATGCACTTTTGTTCTGCACCATCATGTGTTCTATGTCTCCTGTTGCTTATACCTGCATATTACTGTGTGCTAAATTTTCCCTTGTATTACTGCTATATGTCAAGTAATTGCTATATGCTCCATACAATATCCAATGTACTCCATGTGTTGTTGCTTGTCATTTAATGCAATCATATCCATATGCTGCTACTTGCCTCTGTCACTTGCTCAGTTGATAACCTGCGTGTTATTCAACCCCCTTGTACCCCCTCCCCCCAGGTCACACTGAGAGACGAGCATCTTGTTGCTCAGTGTGCCTTTCCTGGTGAAACTATTTCAATAAATAAATAAATAAATGATAAATCATTCTATACCCTATACTAATGCTTAGCTTGTTTCTACCTCATGTCTCCAGATAGCTCTAGTTCATTTCAAAATAGTTTATTTTCTGTTTTCCCACATTTAACTGAAAGGCAGAGTTGCAGCTGAGTCAGAGATTTTGTTTTATGTTCTGCACATGTTTTAATAATTATTCTACTGCCATATCCATATGTAATGTTCTCATTACACACAGTAGTAATATGGCAGCTCTTGAAATGACACCAAGAAATTTATGACCTTCATGATGTTATTTTATAACAACTTTGCTGTGTATGGCAAGTTTGTTGTGAGCATAAATGTCTGCTTGCTTTGAAAGTATCACTATTTATTGCTAGCAGAAGAATTTTTACATTGACACCGTGCATTTAAATGTGAGTGTCAGATAAATTATTTTGACTCAAATTACATGCTTAACTGGTGGCTGATTTAAATGTTTTGGCACAAATGTCATTGAAAAGCTTTAATACAGGATGCTACCATCTATTACCTTCTATACTGTATCTTGTGGAGTCTTGTATAAATGTATTAGGAACCATATTTTAAAACAAAAAATGTAGATTCCACATTTTTACTTCAGGCTTGGCATCATCATGTGAAAACAGTAATAGTGTGAAAATTGGGGATCAGAGCACAAGGCGTAAAGTAAATCTTTTTTAACATTAAAAAGCTTTACAGCATAAATTGTATTCTGGAGCTATCTGACATGAAATAATGGCTGTGTAGAAAAGGAAACATCAACTATGACTGAAAAATATATGACTTGGCTTGAATAACATTTAGTTTAGAAGCAATATTTCCTTTTTGGTCTGATTGGTCTTTCAATCCCAAGCCATATACTGGAATTCAGATATTAAATGTTTAAATTAAAAAGGAAATTCCCATAGTGGGAGTCTTCAAATACTGTATTTTTGAATGGTCATTTCATTTAATTACTTATGGATCCAGAAAGAGATAGTAGACTTATATCAAAGAAACTTTGCAATCTAAAACATGTTGGCTTTTATTCTGAAATCAATTATAAACATCACAAGAGTTGGTTAGAGACAACATGCTTGCACAACCAATATTTAATGCACAGATGCGCATGTCCAGAGACACATGACAACACAAGTGCAGACATATCAGTGCAAATACAGACACACATAGAAACCCACAAAAATATGAACACAGGACTGGGCTGTTATTACATTGGTAGTGCTACCATTTGCTACACTGGTGACATGGGTCCAAAATGGACTCAGATCACTTGGAAAATGGCTGGAGGAAGGAGGAGTCAAGGGCTTATGGACAGCTCTCTTTCTTTGAGGAGGGGGCAGCACTTAACCCTGCTTGCCTACCACCTAGCAGAGGATGGGTGGTACAGCAGTGGTCGTCACATCCAGGGGCCCTGATGTGGATGCTGAGAGCATGCATGTGCATCACTGCATGTGATGCAGACCTCAGGAAGGGGAGCAATTGGATGAAATACCCCCAGCCATCAGGATAGTGATGGTGACCCTGCAGGCTCTGCACTGTCGACTAAAACACCAAGTCACCACATAGTGGTCATGGACAGAAGGTAGGGGTAAGTCCTGTAGAAGGTACATCACAGGGCTGGGAGATATCATCTGAAGGGGGTCAGGTGGGACAGTTACGAAGGGCAGAAACAGAGAATGACAAAAACAATTATGAACACAACACATGAACTCACAATGTTACCATACAAATTAAATGGCTCTCTCTGGCAGAGCAGTAATGGTCCATGTGGAACTGTAGCTTTCCAACTCTAGATGATGTACAGTAACCCCCAATAGGGGCTACTACCTTTAAGACTTCCTTTGCACTCACGTATCAAAAGTGGCAGCTGCTGTCAACAGAGCTAGACAGCAGCAGCATTTGCCATATAAATGTGAACTGCCCAATTTTTACCTCAGCTGAACTGGATGTGAGAATGCAGCCATGCAAGACTGGTTTGGGATGTGTAATTGTGCTTAAACGGTGAAGGTTGAGGAATAAAGGACGTTTGTGAAAAACTGCTTTTCGACTACAAAAGAGCAGTTATTCTCATTACCTCTGCCCCCTCCCCCCCTCCAGAATAGAATGGTCATGGGGTCAGAGGGTGACTGGCCTACCAATCAGGTGAAACTGTCTAAGGAGAGAGTATTACAGCAAGGACACTAAATACAGTATTTCAATCAGAGCACTGTATGTTATATTACAGTCAGAACTGAGGGTTCTAAAGTAGTGCAATGGGACAGTTTCAGAGTTCACTAGGAGGAAGCTCATTACAGTGCAGAGACAATAGAAGAGTGGACTATAAAAATCCATCAGTTACAGTTGAGTGCAATGAGTGAGTTTAGGGTAGATTCAACATTGTGTAATCAGGTTGCTGGTTTTGTGATAACTGGGAGGCTGTTCCAGATAGAAAGAAAAATGCAAATGTCAGCTGTGCAACTATTCTCTCGCATTTTATGTAGGTAAAGTTATTTCTGTCGATGGATGGAGGTGGCAGGCTATTGAAAGAAGTGGGAGGGCTTGCTTCTTAATTTAAGTACAGTTGTCTGATATCTTACCCATAAAAAATGTATGCGTAAATGTGCATTCTCTCTCTGGTGTAAAAAATGTATTCCGTGTGTATTGCTCAGCAGAATCACATTATTAATAAATAATTTTCTAAGAGAGCAACAATATGGATTTCATCCCCAAAGACCATGCAGTGACCAGATCTTTATCCTGAGATTAATAATTGAAAGGAGTACTGAATTTCAGAAACCTCAATCTGAATATGGGCAAGGAAGGAGTGGAATCTGGCACAAGGGTGCTGGACTTCAGGAGGGCTGACTTTGGGAAGATGGGGGATGTGGTAAAAGGTTACCTGGCCAAAATTCAACCTAGGATGGACACCAACCAGAGGTGGGAGACCATAAAACTGGGGATAGCAGAGGCAACCAGAACCTGCAACAAGGCCCAGAGCAAGAAGGCTAGGGCTAAGAAACTGAGCTGGGTGAGCAAGGAAGTCATGGAAAAGGTAAGTAGGAAAAGAGCTGCCTTTAGGAGGTACAAGAAAACAGGGAGGGGGGAGTACTTGAAGGAAGCTAAGGAGGTGACACAGGCAGTAAGGGGAGCCAAGGTGTCTACGGAGCTTAGGCTGGCACAAGGCTTTAAGAAGGGTGAGAAGGACTTCTTTAGGTACATCAGGGAGAAAAGGAACTGTAAGGATCACAAATTAGGGATTAGGAAGGAGTGGGGCTGGGTGAAAGCAGGGGGAGATAAGGCAGAAGCATTAAATGATTACTTCTGCTCAGTATTTACTAAGGAGAAGGGGGGGTGATACCCAAGGGGGGAGGAATGGCAGAAATGGGGGGTAGGGAGTGACAGACAGGGAAATCATCGAGGGCAGAGTTCTGGAGGGTTTGAGGGTGCTGAGGGTGGACAAGGCATCAGGCCCAGACGGCATCCACCCGAGGGTACTGAAGGAGCTGGCTGAGGTCCTTGTAGGACCTTTGGCAGACCTATTTAATGCCTCACTACACTCGGTGTGTGTACCTCAGGATTGGAGTATGGCTCATGTGGTGCCCCTCCACAAGAGTGGCCCCAAGGATGAACTGGGTAACTACAGACCAGTGAGCCTCACATCCATCGTGGGTAAGCTGATGGAGACTATCCTGAAGGAGAGGCTGGTGGCCCTCCTGGAGGCCAAAGGACTACAGAACAGCAGACAGCATGGCTTCATACATGGCAGATCCTGCCAAACCAACCTGGTGGAGTTCTATGACTGGGTAACTAGGCAGTTGGACAGGGGCCATGCAGTGGATGACCTGTAGCTGGACTTCAGTAAGACATTTAACTCGGTGCCACATGGGAGGCTGGGAAGTAAGCTAGAAGGCACAGGGGCAGGTGCAACGCTGGTGAGATGGGTAGGGAACTGGCTTCAGGGAAGGCAACAGAGGGTGGTGGTGGGTAGGGCTCTCTCATCCCCAAGGGTAATGATGAGCAGTGTTCCACAGGGCTCGGTGTTGGGACCAGTATTGTTTGGGATGTTCTTTGCCGATATATCATTGAACATCAAGAGCAAGATCAGTCTGATGACACCAAGATGGGAGCAGTGGTGGATGACCTAGGGGGATGGCAGGGGTTGCAGGATGATCTGAAAAAGCTGGCAACCTGGTCAGACACCTGGCAACTGGGGTTTAATGCCAAAAAGTGCAAGATGCTGCATTTTGGGGTGAAGAACCCAAGGAGGAGTTACCAGTTGGGGGGAATGCAGCTAGCCAAGACAGAGGAGGAGAAGGATTTGGGGCACTCATTACAGGATTAATGAACAACTCTGCACAATGTAGGAAGGCAGCTGCAAAGGCCAACAAAATGCTGGGTTGCATTGCAAGGGGTATCTCCTCGAGGAGGAGGGAGGTGATTCTGCCACTGTATAGGTCATTAGTTAGACAGCATCTGGAGTACTGCGTGCAGTACTAGTGCCCGTATCTGAAGAGGGACATTAAGTTACTGGAGGGGTTGCAGCGCAGGGTGACAAGGGTGATCAAGGGGCTGGGGGACTTGCCATACGAGAGGAGGCTCAGGGAGCTGAACATGTACTCGCTACAGGAGAGGAGGGATATGGGGGACATGATTGAAACCTTTAAATATATGAAAGGAATAAACAAGACAGGTACAGAGGGGCTGTTCAAAGTAAGAGAGGGGAGGGACACCCAAGGTCATGATATGAGACTGGAAGGATGAAGGTTCAGGAGGGAGATGAGGAGACACTTTTTTACAAAGAGGGTAGTAGCTTGGTGGAATGTGTTACTGGCAGAAGTGGTATCCAGTAGAACAGTGGACTGCTGCACAAGGGGCTGGGAGAGGGCAAGGGGGAGGGTCAATGGAGGGGAAGGGTGGGAGAGAGGGGCAGCTGCAAAATAAGGGGTGCTAGCTGCACATTCGAGCAGACTTGATAGACCTCTAGGCCTTTATCTGCTGGCAAATTTCATATGTTTGTATGTTCGTAATATTGTAGATTTTATAAAAGCCATTGATACTATCCACCAAGACTATCTCTGGAGCATCTTACTGCAATATGCCATCTCACAAAAATAGAAAATTGTATCATTAGTGCTGTGCAAAGTTTAAATTATGCCTGTACAATTTTAGCAAAATATAAATTGGAAAGATTCCAGCTAAGGTCTTTCTTTCTTTCTTTCTTTCTTTCTTTCTTTCTTTCTTTCTTTCTTTCTTTTCACCTGTTTTGTTCTATTCTATATACATGCAGACTGCACCTCTGTTTATAAAACTGTAATTAATTTGTGCAGCACCAGGTTGTGAATTTGAACAAGAGTAAAATGCTTCTGGGAGTCCCAAGTTTACAGTTGTCTTGGTGGGGCAGCTGGTAGCACAGCAGAATAGCATTCTGAGGGGTCTACGTTCAAATCCTAGCTAAGGCACTTACTTCTTTCTCTCATCTGTCACTTTGTGTAAAATAGAGATTCTGCATCCATGACATTTTGCTAAATATTTTTTATCTTATTTCTGTTTCTGCTCCTCCTGCAGCCTTACCCTGCATACATTCAGCCACCACCTCTCCTTCCTAGTGGCCTGTAGGCTTGCCCACACACTGGCTGGCACATGCTGCTATATCCTCGAAAGGGGACCCTCTTAATCCCTTTCGACAGGCCGGGATCCAATGCCTGCATGCGGCCTTGCACAGCAGGCCCCACCGGGTGAGGAAGTTGTAGCCATCAAGCTGCTTGGGTAGGGTTATGATTTTTGTCCTCCTATTAGACCCCCGCAAGGCACTGACATGCAGTGATGTCTAAGGCACAAAATGCACGACGTCTGCCATGCTTCACCCCCCCCAAGTGTATCTCTCTGATAGAGCCCCTGATCTCCGTCGGGGGTCACTGCAGAGCAATGAGAGCCCACATCCCACCCCAGGGAAAGGAGAGCAGTCCTCTGGATGATTGATCCATTCCCTCCACTGCCAACCCCTGACAGCTCAAGTGCATTCCTGAACCTGGGTCACTATCGTAGCGCGAGGTGTGACGTTCAGCACCTCAACCCTCAGCGCCACCAGGCTGGCGAAGCCTCTGTAATGTTAATATTAATTAATGTAATTTCACCAATTATGACAGGTTTGTACACGATAAAAAGGGGCTATGTGTGTCAACATTCTAATCTCTTGCTTAAATGATGGCCAGGTTACAAGGAGCAGCAATTTGCTAAATAACATAAGTACTAAAAGTCCAGTTCCATAGACCAGCCTGCTAACTCAGCGGTAGCACTATCCCTTGCTGCACTGCTGACCCAGGTTTGGCAGCAGACTGGGATTATCAGGGATTGGCCAGATAAAAGAGGATTGAACATCCCAAGGCCTGTTATCCTCCTTGGGGGTGGGAGAATGCAAACCCTGTATCATGATTGCCACCTAATGGATACTAAATGGTATCAGTGTTGGGGCCACCAGAAAGGATGAGGATGCCTCCAGATGCTGGCATGCTTGCATGGTGGTGCAATGTGTGCATTATTTCATGGCTGGCATCCCTATGGAAATGAAAATAAAAAAATTGCCCCAGGTCCTTAGTAGGGAAGGCTAGCATCCGTACAGTTCCACGCACAACCACCCTGACAGATCACCCACCACTACAGGTCCTGGGCAAGCAGTTAATAACCAATAAGTCCATGTGATGCTCGATAATGGGGCTGGAAGTGGGTGCCATTAGGTGAAGGGTAGACCACAGGCCATGGACAAGAAGCTAGGCAGAAATATGTCTGCTTCCATAAACTTTTGTGAAAATCATGAAATTTTGTGATAAGTTTGTGGAAGCAAGCCATAGCCATACATTTTGTCTGGACATATACATAACCTGACATTAAAGAGGAAGGAAAAGACTGCCATGAGTGGTAATAAGTTAGCATTCATAGGGGACTCCATAGTAAAGGTACAGCAGCAGAAGTGCTGGAAGGTTTTTGCATGGGCACAATGCAAGTGCAGGTAATGTGATTTGGCTGCCTGCAGAACATGTCAAATTAGAACAATCCATAGTCAGGTATTGCAGCTAGAAGGAGCAGCTGACTGTTTTTGTCTGCTTTGGCATGAAGAACATAGAGGGTGGGATAGTCAAACAGAAACAGCTGCTCAGCGCAAGTGCACTGCGCCAGTGTGCACTCAACGCGATATTCAAAGGTTGTGCACAACGGCAAATGACAGCACAAGACGGCTGAATATCGCAGGGATGCACCATAGTGCAACAAGGGCTGCGCCAGGGAGCAAGTCAGCAGACGCCATCGCGCAGCCTGGGTTGCAAAAGGGAGCAAGTCAGCAAGTGCAATAGCACAACATGGGCTGCACAAGGTTCAGAGGCACATGGGGAAGGACTCAGGGCAACAGACACAGCGGGGAGCATTCCACAAGAGCAGGACAGACCACCACCAGGGTGCAGAGAATGCCAGGAGGGAGGCTTGGCAGGTGCACGGCCACAGGCCCTGACCATGCACACCACAGCAGTGCATGGAGACAGTGTGGTACCAATGTCCACTGGCAGTCAGTCACGGGCAACACCCCCAGGATGGCATGGGACATGCCAACTGGACCATAGCTGACAACACACATGCCAACAGCACACAACACACAGGCTACACAACCTGAACAGGGTGCACACGCATGCCCCAGAGCACACACACCAGCCACTGGGCACAGACCACCAGGCACAAACCCCAGTCGACCTCAGATGTACCACATGGCTACCATGCACATCACTGCAGCATGGATCCATATGCCAGCTGCAAAGCAGACACAGACACGGATGGCTAACATAATAAATGTGTATTAAAATAAACCATCAACAACTATATACAGATGTACAGGGATAGGGAGCAGGGAACGGGGAGGCCACAAACAAGATAGTAGGCCAAGGAAGGGAGGCAGGGGAACAAGGGACATGGCTGAGTTAGGGTACAAGGGAGGAAGGGGAGGAGGGTCAGGGGAAGGGAAGGTGGTGCAGGCCATTGGGCCCTATGTGCGTCCACATCCTACTGGCGCCTGTTCCACTGTCTCCTCCGCGGCCTGCACAGGGCCTGCCTGATGATATGTGCCACCTGTAGTATAGCCGTGGTGACCCTCAATATCTGCTCCAGGAGCCTGGTGTTCACATCCACCTGCTGGACACCTAGGACAAAGGAGGGGACATGGATGAGTGCATGCCCATACGACCTTAGCCCACCCACCGTGTGCTGCAGACAGCGGTGACATGTGCCCTGTAGACAGCACACAGCCACCTGCAGAGTGTGCGCCCACATGAGCCACCACCCTGACTGACCACAGCCATGCACAGCACTGCACACCAACACCACCCATGTGTGGCACACCACAACCATGGCGGCTAGCATCCCACGCCTGTGCCCCAGCGTTGGTCTGCCCATGTCCAGCAGCAGCACCTGCCATCCTGGCTCTTCACCTATCCTCTTCACCTATCCTCAGGGCCTAGTAGGGAGGCAGTGAGAGGCAGACATCAGCACCTGGCAACAACCCATGTGCCTCACCCCCCCTCCAGCACAGTATACCCCATGGCCCTGCACAGTGGTGGTGCAGAGGCACAGCACACCCATGGTGTGCTGCCATGGCCAGCAGAGTGTGCAGCCACTGCTGCCCTGCCCCCGCGCAACATGGTGTGACACTTTGCTGGCGCCCCCACAGAACACCGACATGGCACAGACGTGGAAAAGTGCACCCTCCGGATATGTGCCAGCAGTGACCTCAGCCAGTCAGGATCCCTCCACCGCAGGTCCCCATATCGGTGGTGGCACTGCTTCCCACTTCACTGGGCCCCAGTGGCCTCCTCCAAACCCTCGGCCACCTCCTGCTACACCTCGGTGCAAGGCCGGTCCAGGGGCACCTGCCCATACAGTGAGCCAACATGTGGCTCCACCAGTGCCACCAGGTTCACCAGCTCAACCTGGCTCCAATTTGCTGCCCTCGCTGTGCTCCTGTGTGGCATGCTCCTATCTGCACTGGTAATCCAAAATGGTGACTAGTAGTGCACGAGCCGCACGTGCTGTGGGTGCGTGGCTCACTTGGCGATGCGCTGCCATCCCCAATTGCGCATGCCTCGTTGGGGTGCGACATAGCTGGGGTAGCACTGGCATCGCGGTTGCAGGCACCCAGAGGGTCAAAGGACACTCATAGGGTCGAGCTACGGCAAGCCAAGCGTGTCGGACAGCGCAAAGGGGCACGCCATGCATGGTGCACAATAGGGTCTCATATGCCCCATGGTCCATGTGCCAATGGAGCACAGGCACCATAGGGCATACAATGCATGAGCATCACATGCCCAATAGCAGCAGAGTGCTGTACCGTGTATGGCGCACTGTGCATAGGATGCGCCACCAACGTAAGCAATGTCTGTGCGCACATGTGCACCATCAGGCCTACTGCGCACATCATACAGTTGCGCCATGGCTTGTGCATGCGCAACTCTAATGTGCCATGTGCAATTCTGTGATATTCAGCAGGAATATGCAGATGGGCTGATCAGCATTACTGTGGCGCATCGGAAGCATGTGTATCTCATTACAGTTGCGCATTCCCTAATGTGCATGTGATGCGCTATAAAGGCTCCATGGGACTGCACAGGCACCAGACCAGTGTTACATCCTTCAGAGGTAAGACACCAGGCAGTGGGCATGTTGGGACAATGGATTTGGGGGGGCCTTGTGTGTGGCAACTATCACTAACCACATGTCCATACCCACAGGATTGAGCATGTCAGAACACGAGGAGGTTGAGGAGTAGGAATCTGCATGGAGGCTCAGGCACAACTTCATGAGGGCAGAGAGCGATGCCCTCTTTGATGCATACCTGGACCAGGAGCCCCTCCTGAGTGGCTCAACAGGCACCCCGCAGGCCAGGGCGGCTGCATGGGAGGGAGTGGCCAGGGCTGTGAACCAGCAGAGCAGCCATCAGAGGTCAGTACAGGAGTGCAAAAAGAAGGTGGGCATGGACCGGAGGAGGAGGATAAAGATAAGGTGGCTGCCATCCGAGCCACACGAGCTGCCACGGGCGGTGGACAGCCCAAAGTGCCACAGCTGACACTGCAGGAGGAGCTGGTGGCAGTGTCCATGTGGCCCAGTGCCGTTGAGGGTGTTCCCGGCGGTTGATTCCAGATGCAGGGCAGCCCATCACTGCATGGTAAGTACAGCGGCGCATGGGGAAGGGGCGGCAGGGGTGTGTGGCAGCGGCACTAACATGTATGTGTTCCTTTACAGATCCAGAGTGCCTGCATGCAGCAGCAGGGGTGGGGGTGACCACCGTGGGAGGTGTTCTGGACCTGGAGGACCATCCATCCACCTCCACCGGTGTCTGGGGGCCAATCGGGGGAGGCACCCATACCACGCACCCAACATGGCAGTGCAGATGGTGCCCTGGTGGCAGTTGTCCACCCACTGTCTGCAACGCCCAGTGAGGCGGTGGGCCACGTCGGTGCGGTGCAGTCCATATTGTGTGGCGGTGGCGGTGGTGCAGCCACCCCGGCGCCATTATGCACAAAGCGGTCGGAGAGACTGCGGTGGCAGCAGGATGGGGCTGGGGGGGGGTGCAATGGCCGCTGCCATTGCACCGAGACTGTACAGGCCCAAGGGGCCCCCCACTGTACAGCCCCCACCTGCACAGGGGGCTGTGCTGTGGAGTCGCGCAACTCCCATGGGTGGGCGCAATGTCCATGCCCCCCAGGGCACTGACCCTCTGACCGAGCACACCAGGCTGCTCCAGGCATTCCTGGAGCAACAGATGCTGGTTGTGGCAGGGGTGCGTGCACTCTGCACAAAGCTGCACCAGTCTGCAGGGAGGTGTGACCGGGACTATGAGCAGCTCCTGGCCGAGGCCACACACGTGCGGGAGGACACAACCACAACCCTGGATTGGCTTACCACTGCGGTCATGGCCGGCCTAGCACCAATGGCCACCCTGGTGCATGGCGGTCCGCCGCAGTCACCGTGGAGTGCATTCTCTACCCCTCGGTCCTAGTGTCATGTGACTCCATCACTGTCGATGCCAGGATCTGCTGTGGGCATTCTGGGCACACCTGGAGTGGACCTACTGGGGGCCTGCAGACCCCTGTGAGGGACCGGTCGCATTCCCGGAGTGACACACCTGGGGGAATGTCTGAGACACCCCCTGTGGCTGTCATACAGCCTGTGTCAGCTGGGCGGTCTCGTCGGGGCCATCCACATGTCCACAGTGGCCATGCGACTGCACGGCGGTCATGATCCGGCACCCTCCCTGTTCACTGCCTGCCACAGCCCTGTGTGCACATTGGTGCTGTGTGTGTGTGTACCAGAGTCATGCCATCCATGGTCCACTCAATATGCCCGCCTCATGCACACCCACCCGGCCGCTGTTAGCATGGTGGTCTGTGTGGCTGCTCCCCCACCTACCCAGCCAGACCCTCTGAAGCCCTCAGCCTAGCATCCCCCCACATCCTACCCTGTTGTGCCAGGCTGCCCATTACAGCTGCATACTCACCTACTAGGTGGCAGGTGGGATGTCCCCACTCTCAAACCTGTGGCACAGTGCTGACTGGTGCCAGATGAAGGCATCGTGTGCTCCACCAGGGTGTGTGGCACAGACACTGATTATGCACCCCTGGCATCGCACACCACCTGGCAGTTGACACTGAGGTAGCCCTTTCTGTTGATGTAGGCCACCCCCTCCAGCCCAGGCAGTGTGCGGATGCCTACGTGGGTGCAGTCACTGGCCCCTAGCATGCCAGGCATACGTGTCACCCTGTGGAACTCCTTCATGTTCGCTGTACGCTCCGCCCGTGTGCTGGGGAAATGGATGTATTTCACAGCATGTGGCAGCAGTGTACTAAGGAATTGTGTGAGGAGCCATGATGCGGCCGACTGGGTTATGCCTGTGGTGTCCCCTGTTGGTCTCTGGAAGGTACCCGTTGCGAGCAGGCACATAATGGCAGTGACCTTGGTCTCCACCGACAGGGCGTGGCTCCATCTTGTGGATGCCTGCATCTCATCACTGCACAGCTCACAGAGCTGCCTCAGAATTGCCTGGTTCAGGCGGTACTGGATCACAATCTTGGTGTCACTGTACTGTTCGAAGGTGGTGTGGGCACAGTACCACCTGTTCCGGGCATACCGCGACCGGGCCCTTCCATGGCAGCACTGCTCTGCCTCCTGCCTCCTCACACCCCTCATTACTGCCTCCATCTGGAAGATTGCACTGGCCATGGGCTGGCCTGTCCTGCCCCCCCCGTGCAGATGACTCCCTGGGTTACCCCAGCTGTGTTCTGCTGCTTGTGCCCCTGCACTGGGCACACTCCTGTGGTGGGGACCCTGCTGGCGGTGGACACTGCCTCTCACCCATTTGGGTTCTCCCACAGCCACTCCTCTGTCCGGGCTCACAGGCTCATGCTGCAATCGCGGCCCCCATGGATATCTCTCTCACACACACACACACACACACACATATACACACGCTGGGCTGCTCACGCACACAGGCACAGTCAGTGTCATACTCCCTGTCCCACTGCCTGTTGCACCTCCTGCCTCTGTGCCTGTCTTGCACACCTGCTGCTGTCCTGCCTGGCCACTGGCTCTCTCTCTGTCTCTGTCTCTCACCTCTGGTCCCCAGGGTGCAAGCCACCATCCCTTGCTTGCTCCATCTTTTTATGGGCTCAACCTTGCTCTGCGCTTGCGCCATCGGCTTGCTGTTGAATATCGCACTGAGCAACTTATTCATGGCTATGCCCCCTGCACTTCCGCATGCATTCATTAAGGTTGCACATTGGCACACTCTGATTTGTGCCGCACATTGTCTCCCGATGAATATCGCTCTTTGGTGCATTTCCACTATTGCACTGCTGCATCTCAGTTGCGCCATGCGCAACCGCTTTGAATATCCCACCCATAGTGAACAAGTTCAGAAGACATGAAGAGTTCATTTGCAGACCTGGGGACATTCCTAAAGGGAATGATATCTACCATAATCTCAGAAATTCTTGTGTTCCTAGGGCCTGTAAGGAATGGCAGCAGTCATCAATCAAGTTAATACTTGCTAAGAGTCCATTGAAATTAGGAGGGTCTTCTTCTGCTAGCCAGCTAGATGACTAGATGGACTGCAACTGCACCTGGAGGAAGCAATACCAGTCAGGAGGATGGATAGGGCTGTTAGGGGATTTAAATTAAAGGATAGGGGATGCAGCTAGTTTAGGGGATCAGTAGTTGCAGGAGGTAAATGCATGGGTTCATCAAGGGAAGGGCAGCAGAACAGGGTAGCACAAAACTGATAGACCCCCAGTTGGAGAACAGAAGTATAGCAGGCAGTCATTCACACTGGAATATAGGTCATATGAGACTCACACCCAGCAAAACTGACAAGCCTGATGCACTTGGAAGACCAGGATATAATGTAGATGTAGTCATAGAGACCTGGTGAGGAGAAGAAAATGACCGGGACCCCAAGAAGAAGGAATTCAAACTATTCTGAAGAGTTATTTTTTTTACAGGAAAAAGAATACGCGGTTCTCTTTTTTAAGAGATATTTTTTTTACAGGAAATGGAATATGTGGTTCTCTTTTTAAGGGAGGGTAAGACTAAAAAAAAATAGATATTGAGTGGACAAACATTTACATTGAATTTATCTGGTAACGCTCAGAGAAGAGTGGGTGGGTGGAGACAACATATTCACATGGGGGTATACTACAGGGCTGCAAAAAGCTCAGGTCAGCTGTGAAAATTAGGAGAGCAGCCAACTGAGCCAAATCAAATGTAGAGGTGATGAGCGCTTTACAAAATTAAAAATTCCACAAGTGGAATCAGGGTGACATGCATTTTTGAGAAAATGTTGCAATTAGAAATGGTGGTACAGTATTTTATCTGTAAATCTAAAACTACTAATCCAAGTTTCTTCAGCTTTGTTATCTCCCAGGACCTGCTGGGTATGCATGCCAAATGTCAGAGCAATACCTGCAGTGGTACCGAAGTTATAAGCATCCACCTTTCCAGAACATTTTCACAAAATGTTACAAATAAGTGCACTGTGAAATTGTAAACCTCTGTAACTTAAAATTACTTAGCATAATCTTGCCTCATTTAACAGTTTCTGAGACCTTTCCAAAAGGGTTCTGTATCCAGCTTCAGAGGTAGTCAAGCTACAGTATAAGCAGCGAAAATCATTAAAAAAAAATCACAATGAAAAAGAATGCCAAAATGTGAGCCTCTAAGTTTGAAACTACTCGACTGAATGTCATGATGTTTGTGAGGCACTTAGAACCCCCTAATAGCAACTATGTATGTCAATGCTCAGGTCTCTATCTACTGTGAAAAGACAGCTGAGTTGGAACTAAATAAACATAGTCAAAGAATTTCACAAATAATTTGCAGAAGTGGAGTTTGCCAAGTTTTCCAAGCCCTACATTTATCATGAGCCTCTTACAAGCAGAATGCTGCAAACAGACAGAGGCTGGAAACACCACATTGTGTGAGACTATAAACTGTGTGACAAGATTATATTCTGCCCCCATTTTCCTTGCCATGGATACTGGTTGAAACTCATTGTGGGCCCTTGTTCATGGTAACATCAGGATTAACTGGTGCAGTAACGCCAGGCTAGGAGAGCTTCACTTGAATGCTTAACAAAACAAGCATTTGTCAATGCCGAATGTTTGCTTACTGGCATTGGCAGTGGTAGTGTAGAAGTTACAGAGCTGCGTAATAGGAATGGCAGTGAAGTATTGAACTGAAGCCAACCCCACCACCACCCTGCAGAGAGTGACAGGCATTGGGGTGTGCATTTGGGTCGTCAGGCATAACTGCCACGCCATTTCACCACACCCCACTCTGCAGAGACTGACAAGTGTCACGTGTTCCTTGGGGTCTTTGGCCCTTATGCGCACCCCATTTCATTAGGAAATACGGTGAGATGGGTGCGATATAGGAGAATGGGGTGAAGTTTGGGGCCGAAGAGTCCAAGGCATACCTCGATGCCTCTCAGTGACTGCAGGGTGTGGAATGGTATAACATCACAGGCAAGAATCCCAAGTCACACCCTGATTCCTGTCATTCTCTATAGGGTTGGGCGATTTAGTTGAAAAGCCTAATACCTCAGGCATTCGTTGGTATTTTAACTCCAAATTTTCAACATGTTTGTTTTGTGACCCCACCTCATGAACAGGGGAATATCAGTTTGGTAGCAAGCTGCTTATGCACAGTGACTACGGATTTAGCAACACAGGTGCAAAATATTCGAACAGGATGTAAAAATGACAGCTGTACTCTTTCATGGGGAGGTGTAAAAATGGCTACGTTGCAAATGTAGTAAAAATATTAAAAAAATGGTGAAGTCATCGAAAGTATAGAAACCGTGCAACGATTAATTTGTTATATATAAGTAGGTTGGGATATTTTATAGCAGATTGTCAACTCAGGCATTTTGGTGCCTCCGATCATGAACAGTGTCACTGTGATTTTCTTTATCTGTGCCGAACAATGATTTCCCACAGCGACTACGCATCTCTGCACTGAAAGTGTGAAACACACTCGCCATGTTGTGAAAATGGCAGCTGTACTGTTCATAAGGAAGTGTTGAAAATGCCACTAGTGAAAATCTGGACTGAAAATATTACAAAGTCATGAACTAACGAGGATGCGTGGAAACTGCACAATGCTCACTCGTAACACAGTCATTTTATGGACTTTTGTCACCAAATTTTCAACATAGCCATTTTAAGACTGCTCATGAACAGTGTAACTGTGATTTTCTTAATCTGTCCTAAACATTGCTTTCGCACACCAACAGCACCATTGTGCGCTACATGTGCGATAACACATTTTGGGTGACATATGAAAAATTGCAGCTGTACTGTTCATAAGGAAGTTTAATAAAATGGACATGTTGAAAATCTAGAGTGAAAATATTAAATTTGCAAACTTACGAGCATGCATAGGAACTGTGCAACGCACGCTCGAAAAAGTCATTTTTAGGCATTTTTTCACCAAATTTTCAACATAGCCATTTTAAGACCTCTGCTCATGAACAGTGTCACTGTGGTTTTGTTAATGTGTCCCATACATTGAGTTTGCACACCGACTGCGCCATTGTGCGCTACATGGGCGGAAACACGTTTTGGGCAGGATGTGAAAAATGACAGCTGTACTGCTCATAAGGAGGTGTGGAAAAATGGCAATGTTGGAAATCTGGAGTGGAAATATTGAAAATTCGCAAACCTACAAGCGTGCGTGGGAACTGTGCAACGCACACTCGTAAAACAGTCATTTTTAGGAATTCTGTCACCAAATTTTCAACATTGCCATTTTAAGATCTCTGCTCATGAACAGTGACACTGTGATTTTCTTAATGTGTCCCATACATTGATTTCGCACACCAACTGCGCCATTCTGCGCTACAAGGGCAGAAGCACATTTTGGGTGAGATGTGAAAAATGACAGCTGTACTACTCATAAGATGGTGTGGCAATGCTGAAAATCTGGAGTGAAAATATTGAAATTTAGCGAAATTACTAGCCTGCGTAGGAACTGCGTAACGCACGCTCGTTAAACAGTCATTTTTTGGAATTTTGGCACCAAATTTTCAACATGGGGGTTTTGGGCCCCCTTCTCATGAATGATGTCACTGTCATGGCGGTATTTGGTCCCTAAGGGTGATTTCGCAGTCACTGTGCAGTCACTGCGCGAAATCACCCTTCGAGCCTGAATAACGCCATGACACTGACATCATTCATGAGAAGGGGTCCCAAAAACCCCATGTTGAAAATTTGGTGCAAAAATTCCCAAAAATGGAGATATGCAATAAAGTTGAACCCCTCCTATCTAGCCTATTATACAGCTTACGGCATTTCCTCAGTTCAGTGGTCGGCTTTGAAGAGTGCAGATGTGTTCCCGGTCCACCAAGATCATCGCGTCGGAGTCCGAGGTAAGTATGGGGTGAGGGGTGTGGGGAGGCTGGATGCCAGTGGGTGGGTGCGGGTTGTGGGAGGGGGTTGGAGAGATGCGCCATGGACCGTTTTTGTTTTACAGGTTAAAACAAAAAAAGACTTCGTGGGACTGCTTGCCACGCCTGGTGGAGCTCCCAGCGTGGCACAGGGACTTTGGGGGCGTTCAGCCGGCGGGGATTAGGCACCCGTCGGCAAAAATATATAAAAAACCTCGTGGACGTTGCCACGCTTGGGTGTCCCAGCGTGGCACAAGGACTTTGGGGCGTCAGCCGACAGGGAATTGGGCACCCCTGCCGGCAAATGACTGATTGCCACACTGGGGTGGGCTCCCAGCGTGGCATCAACTACTGGGGGAGGCGATGCAGCTCGGCCGACAGGGATTGGGCACCCGTCGGCTCACGCTGCGTCTTGAAGTCGCATACGCCTGCGTACTGGGAAGCTGCATGTGAGCAGCTTCTTATCGCTGCTCACTCAAGTGTAGCTCCCTTTCAATCGGTTACTGCATTTTGGAGCGGTAATAGACAGCTCCAAAATGCATTGCTTACAGGGGCCGCGCCTGCCAGCACAGTGCCTGAATTGGAGGAGGAGGTGACACATCTCCGAAATCTCCGATGATGGCACTATGTTTCTTGCACATGCGTGCAAGCAAACATAATGATATAAAGCAGCTAGGATTGAACTTGTAATTAGTATATGTAAGTTATAATACACAGCAGGGTATGTAGTTTTGTGGAATAAAGCACATATCTTGAGTGGTTGTTTGGCATGAGGTAAAGTTGAGTGCCATTAAACCACTCGAGAAGTATATACATTCCTCAGTGACCACACATCTTGGAGTGTGTGTGTTATCATGCTGATAAAATGGTATAATTGATTTTTTAATAAGGTAAGGAAATTGTAGTTCATTGTAGTGGGGTAACGCAAAATAGAAACATTGGTCTTGAAGTGTGGGTAGCCGGTCAGATTGCTTGATTTTCCATAGCTGTTTGATAATAAATATTAATATCATAAAAGTTGGTTGAAAGGTGAAGCTTATTAAAACACAAATTGGCTATACTCTTGATGCTTTGCAGCAGCTATTGAATATTAAGAACTTGTGACAGATTAGGGAAGGAAGGAAGGAAGGAAGGAAGGAATGAATTTTGTTTTTAAATAGAGCTGATAATGTACAGCTTCCTAATGCATATTACACACCATGGACTGTTACATCAACCAATAGGTGACCATAGGGAGGTTAAATGGAATTTAGGAATGTTAAGGGAGGGTAATGCACAGACAGCAAGGGAGAGGTAAGAGAAGAAGTTGAGTACAGATAAGTTTGGTAATTTGCTCAAACTCACATAGTATGTGGCTGCGGTGGGATTCAAACTTGGTTCTTTGGATTCACAGCTGTGTGCAATAACCGATAGAGTATACTTCCTCCCTAAGGGCACCACTATTGAGTGCAGTACTCATTTCTTATTTATTGAAGAGTGGAGACACTCCAGTTGGATAATTACATACATACCAATGTCAATCTTTTCATCTCAGCAAAGGTGTTGTAAATACCAGTAAACAACCCAAGAAGGAGCTTTCTTGATACAAATGGTCTACTGAATAGCATCCAGTCTGCGTTTGGACCATCCCATGACACTGTCACTGCAGTTGGGAAAGTAATTGATGATGTGGCAAGACCTTTGCAATAACCAGTATCATGGTACTTTGTTCATAGATCTTAAGTTAGGCCTTTGACACAGCTGATCATTGCTATCTTCTTCAGAAATTAGTGGACATTCGATTGAGTTCAAGGGCAGTTGGGGGGGGGAGGTTCAGGAATCACTTAGCAGGCAGGTCATAGTGCATTAAAGAAGGGGCCATGTCACCAGCAAAAACAACAACAAAAAAAACTGTTGGAATCAGCTCAAGTACACAACTTTCCCCAGAAACATAACTTTTCAAGTAATTTCATTAGTTACTGTATTACTGATGGTATTTACATGCAAACAGAAGCCATGCCCCTTACAGTTCATCTGCCACTCAGGTTCTCTGGAGCTGGATATCTTTGACTAATATATTATGTTAGGAAAAAATCAAACTAGGATTTTTAAGCATTTACTGTTTTTAAAGCCACCTTTGACCAAAGTACCCCACCTTGTAAGCGTGATGTGATTACAGTTTGGATTTACTTACCTCAATAATCTTGTACTATTGTACCTAATAATTAGTTTGTTTTGCTCTGCATATTGTAGCCTGTTATGTACCAATTTCTCTGGGCTATGTCAATCTCTTGCTGTTGCTGTCCTCCGTGGAATCCCCATGAAAATGAGATGCTGCATGCATCTCATGGGATTATCCTGGTTGAAGTACTTTCAAGTACATAATCTCCAGAGAAATTGTATGGGCTAAATTTAATAATCAAGGAATTTATTTATTTAGTTTTTGTTGACTGGGTAAGTGCACTAGACAAATCTTGCCTATTTTCAGTCACGACCCGGGGGAGGGGGATACAGATGAATACCAACTGACCTTGAACCAGAGTAAGCTGTGTGCATAACTGCTGTACTTTTTGGATCTACCAAAGAGATGGTACTTGGTTTTTATTTATTTATTTTATTTTCTTGTCTCGGATAAACTACCTTTGGACTTGAAGCTCTTTTACAACGGTTCCATGTCAGCTAATAGATACAAATAAGAAAAAAAAAACAAGAACACGAAACACAAAATACTACATACAGAATGATTACAAAATGGTTAACTATTAAATACAGAATAATTACAGAGCATATACAATAGTAAGTAGTGTACCAAAATAGCATTGTCAAATTTTCATATGGAGAATTATATTCCTAGTGCAAGGAAGTGAGAAGGGAGAGAAGCAGCTAAGAGTTAGCATTCTCAAGAGGCAGAGGGGAGGGTTTGGTACAACAAGGATGAGGGTTTGGTACAGCAGGGATACTTAGTAGAGGTGGGGGGAGTGAAAGAAGAAATTGTGGGGGGAGTAAAGGTAGGGTGACAGTAGGGAAGTTGAATGCAGGAATGGACATAGCTTAGTAGTTATAAAATAAAATCCTATCCAACCAAGATACTGTAATTCAAGTATTATAATGCAGCATATGTTTTGTAATGTATTCATTAATAATGATTAGAACAACTTTTCTTCCACTTCCCTAAAATAATGTGCAACCCCCTGCCACTTTTATCAGTTAGCACCCCCAAAAAGAACCAATGTCCAATTCATAGCATGCAATTTGCTTTTGGCAGAATTACACAAATGGTACCACCCCTGATGTTGCAGTGTATGCCAGGCTCATTATCTAGAGGACGGGGGTGGGGTACAAACCAAAATGAACCTTTTTACTTAAACCAGGTCCAGGGGAAAGGTTTCCAGACATATGCTAGACCTAATGTCTAAGGGGGACCAATAACACTTCACACCAGAAGCAATGATTGTAATGTCCACAACTATAACTGGGATTGTGCAGTATGGCTTTATTCACAGATGTTACTCAAAGCAAAGGTGGTCCCCTGAAGGCTTGTCATTGCAAACACAGGGACTTTTCTTCTACAGAACAACAAACAAGGCTAGGCAGAAGTGTTTTCCCACACAGACCATTTTCCAGAACCTCTGTTTTTTCCTTCCCCTGAGGGATCTCTACAGTCTCTCTCTCTCTAAGTGCATCCCTGTGGGATGTGCCACACACTTTACATTTCCAAAACACATTTTCATTTCTCCAAAGTGTGTATCTGTGAGATGTTCCACACACTTAAAAATCCTCTTGGCGCTAATGTTTGCCCAGGGAAACCTGATGCCCATCCATGAACCAGTTAGCCCTGCTTGAAACTCCAGATGGGGGTCCACCAATCCTTTGCCCCAACCAGCCTCTGCCATCCTTCAGGGTTATGCCAAATGAGCCTCCAATCCCCAATGAATTTCTAAAGACTCCCATTTTTAAATGTTCAGGCTCAGCACATTTGTGGTGAGTAAAAAGGGTCCTGACCAATGTATTCTAGCCTACTTTGGGCACACACACCTCAGACAGCTCCCTAAGAGAACAGTCTATTGTATTTGTACTCACAGAGTTGTTGCTCCTTCCTCACAAACATGGAAAGAACAGAAAAGCACATTTTTCCTCTCTGGTAGCTTGTCAGAGCCTCACACATTTTCCTTCCTTTAGGCAGCTGTATCTTCAGGACCTTCAGGGGATTGCCCCTTGGATCCACAAAACTTGCAGTCCCTTTCACTCCCCCTGGAGTAAAACTACAGAGTCCTACAGGCAAACAGTTTCCACCACTTCACTTGCAATCTGAGGATTTAACTTCACTAGGGTGAGAAATGACCAAGGCTCCCTTTGACAGAGCCCCACTGACAGACCTCCTGCCACTCTGAGTGCCACACACAGATTAACTCAGAACATTCTAGGCTTCCCAAAGCAGCTGATTCCAAAGTGGGTTATGCTGCTGCGAGAATTCTAAATGACATAATCATTTTCTACCCTGTCTAGCTGTGTAAACAATGATGTCATTATGTAGAAAGCCCCTAATGAGCTCCCTACCCACTGCCTTTACTTTCTGCCTAAGTCTAACACTGATGGGATTTTAGTAACCACAGGGTACTGGCTTGTTACACTCACCATCATCCAGACACACATGCTGTCCGCAGCATGGCTATGGTCTGGCACACAGGCCATCCAACCTCTGGGTGCCCTTAGAGGGGATTGATCAGGTTCCCTCCTACCTATGCCAAAAGATAGGCAGGTTGCACCAGAGAACAGAGGCCTGCTGAAGAGACTTCCACTTCTACCCTACAACTATCTATGGATTTTCAGTGGCTCCAAGAGATTACCTGAAGCATGTCTTGACTGACAGCATTGGTGACCCCTATCCGGATTCAGGACCACCAACCTGTCTCCCCGCCAAGCCCTCTAGGGAAAAGCTGTTTAACTACCTACCTGGTGCCCATACCCAAACCATTTCACACCTTATAGAACTGTAGACCACTTTAGAAACATGCACTTGGCATCACATTTCCTAAATCTAAGAACTAACAACTCTACACCTGCAAAGCAGAAAATTGATTAGACATTGTACTACACAGTTACACAAAGTCTAGCAACTTTAAAAAGGAGGACTTCATAGAGCCCTAAGAATTCTTTTCTTGTCTTCATTTCTTCTTTCAGGAACACTTGCAAAAGAAAACATTGCAAAACACATCCTGCAAACAAAGCACAACCTGTTGAACACACAATGACTAAACCTCCCACCGTAGATACTACACAATCCCAAAAGTTAGTTTTAAAAAGGATTTTTCTATAAAAACAGTATAAAAATAAAAGCACATTCATAATACATTTGGGGGAGGTAGTCCCTATGATGTTTGTATTCTAAGGGAAAGAATGTCCAGAGTGCACATGGCACATCACAAGAAGAGACTCTCCTGGGCTGAAGCCTGTCGAAAACTGCTCTTGCACAAACACAAAAACTGCATAACTGTACTCCAGATACAGAATTGTCTCTTTAAGACCAAAAGTTCCATGGACATCTTCACTAGAGTATCACATTCAATAAACATAAAAGTCAAAGAGGAAAAAATACACCTTACCAGACTCTAGGCGCAGGCTGAATATTTAGATACCTCTCTGGATCTGGGCTGGATTCTTCCTCCTGCTGGACTGATGACATTTTCAAATCATACTCTTCTATACCTCTCCTACTGGACCTGGATTGGGAAATCTTCTCCCTCTGCTGGACTGACAAGCCTGGATGCTGCTGCAGATGAACCTGGATGTTACTGGAGTCGAACCTGGATCACCAGTGGACCTGAACCTTCTTCGGTTGCCGCCACTTTGGTTGCTGCACTGGCACTACTGTCTTCGCTTGGCATTACTGGCATGGTTGCTGCTCAATGGCACTTTTATGGGTAGTACCACTTAGGATGTGGAGCAAGAACTGTAACGCTGTCTGGACGAACCATTCTAACATTGTAAACTGTCTCTTGGCCAGCCTTGTCCACTATTCTTACAGAGTCAATAAACAGTTCTACCAAGCTTCCAAAACTGTAGTCTTTCATAACATACTTTAATTCTCATAAACTTGTTTATGTTAGGATGAAGGTTGGCACTAGCTTCTTCCCACAACCAGGCATGCCTGTTTCTTTCAATCTCTTCCCAAATTCCGGTTCCATGTCATAATAGCGAATGCAAAACAGTGATTGCTATTATGGTGAGTGTATATCACCAAAAAGCAAATTGGCGATATACACTTCAGGGTGACCCAACATCTGGAATTAAAAAAGTGTTTTACGGGGGGCTTTGCCCCCCACACACCCCTTACTTAGGATTTTCAACTCCAAAGGGGGATGCATATCAAGGAGGGGGAAAAACTCTGGATCTTGGCAGAATTTAAGTGCCACAGCTTAACCTGCTCCTGGTTTTGAACCCAGGACCTGCTCTGCCAAAGCTAGCCTCCCACACCATCATGCCACATGGCTAGCTCGGAGGCAGCAGGTACACCAGTGCCTGAAAACTCCTTCCCTGTCCCTCCCCTTCCTCTCGTTATTCCTTCCTTCCATTTGCCATTCCCCTGGTTGCTATCCCATACCCTTGCTATTCTACAGGGTAGCCCACCATAAAAGCACCCAAAATTAGCTGCTATATTTCTAGTCCCTCATTTTGGGTCACTCTAATGATGTGATACCCCAAATTCATCTTGGAAAGAATGGATAAGTCTGTCCATATTCAGCCTAGGCCCTATGCCTAATCAAATGTTCTTTGCAGCTTTTTGGCAGGGTTAAACCAGTGGCATAGCTTGGGGGTGGCCAGACCTGGTTAAGCCAGCTTTGAAAACTCAGTGCAGGGAAAAATCAGTCCAACTCTGTCCTTTTTTTTGCACATTGTTAGAGCTCTCCTGTGTCTCTAATGGCTCCACAGAAGTCGAGACTAGTGGTGACTCTTGCAGGCCAACAATAGTTTCTCTAACTTCCTCTATTTCCTCTTGTTCCATGAGCTCTGCCCAGAAGCTAACATTTGCTTCAGCTCCTGAAACTGTGCACTCTTCACTACACACAGAGGCAGCCACCTCCCAATTAAGAGCTTCATCTACTTCATCCTTTCCCATGAGGCTTGGACTTGGGCCTTCTACCCACGGATCTACAAATTCTGCTTCTGCAGTGTCCACTACCATTTTCTCCTGCCCTTGCAGGGTATCTTTAAAGATTCTTTCAAATAATTCTCTGACAAATTCAGCAGAATCTCCCCCATTGCACTAAGCCTTTTGCTGCTTGGAACAAACATGTTCCCCTGCCAGTGTCCACATAGGGGCTAAGCGAATGATTTTGGCTTTTGCATTTACTGTGCCATTTACTCTGCCTTCTGCAGTCCTTACAGTGTGGGATTAACAGAATGTCTCTCCTTGGCTTTAAATAGATGATGAAAACATTTACTGGAATATTTGGTAGGGCTACTTCAGTGGGAGCTGCTTCACAGTTATACAGTTTCTCAAACTGGCTAAGTTCCTTCTCTTGCTGGGAGAGCCATGCTCTGGCATGGAGGGGGTACCTAGGTGTGTTGGACACCATTTTCGGCAGACAAACACACAAGTCCCACTTTACTTTTCTGTACTTAGGGCTGGGTTTTGGCTTTGAAACACACTGCACCAGTTTTGTTTACTTTTGCTATGTTGCGAACACGCTGCCTGTCTTGCACACTGTTTCTCAACTTTTTGCACATTTAAACACTTTGCTGCTTCAGAGAACCTTGCTTAACATGGCACCTGCTGCTTTGTTTACATTGCTGACTACGCCCATAATGGCTGCTGCAACTTTTTTTCTGCATCACACACAGTTCACTTGCTGGAATTTACTTTCCGACCTTGCATTTCACTGCTTTCACTGTGCACAATAACAGTCTCACATTTTATTTAAATTCAGTGCATTCATACATTTTTGTACTTTTTTTGACTTTTGATCAGTACTGCCCTGGAATTTACTACTGACACAGTCACTGCACACAGTCCACTTTTTAAATTCCACAGTCTCTCTTGTCTCAAACTTTACTGCATTCGCTTGAATTTTCAGCGTTCAACACAGTTCATTTGTACTTTGATTTTGTACGCACTCTGACAGTAGCTGGTTCCCTCTGTGGATGGTACGTGGCCTGCTGCCTATGTGGATTGGCCTTTACAGTGGGTCAGGCTTGCAAACTTGTGGATTGCTTGGAAAGTCACTGCTATCACTACTCCAGCAGTCAGAAAACAGTTTGAGCCCAGTTTGAGACTGTAAAGTCCGGAAAGTAAGGTTTTTTGAACAGTTCTTCCCTTTCGACGATTTCTCTGGCTGATCGCTCTCCTCCTCGAACACTACACAGACACAGAGACTCAGGCAAAGAGTGGGGCTTGGCTTTGCTGGACCAGTCACACACTGTTATGCAAATGAGCTTTCTCTCTCTCTCTCT
The DNA here is from genome assembly GCA_016271365.2 of Neoceratodus forsteri. Lineage (NCBI taxonomy): Eukaryota > Metazoa > Chordata > Ceratodontiformes > Ceratodontidae > Neoceratodus > Neoceratodus forsteri. The sequence goes on along the minus strand of JADMNL010000041.1, from coordinate 6,569,019 downwards.
CTCTCTCTCTCTTCTCTCTCTCATGCACTCCTTCATGACGATGGATGAGCAGGGCAAATTTAAAATGCAAATTGGCACTTTTTTTCATGGCTTGCAATTTCAGTGCGCAAAGCACTTTAAAACATTTCAGAACAGTTTTTAGCACATTTTCTTTAGTGACTCCCTCCAATTTGCACTGTAATCACTTGAAACTTTCTTACTGTTTTTTACAGTCCAAAACACATTTTCAGCTTGCAAATTGCACTTTTAATAGTTCATTGAGTACTTTAAGTGGCAGGGCAAGGGCACATCACTTAGTTCAACCGTCTCTGAAGCACAATTTAAACACACAAGCAGCACACCTTTTCACTTTCTATCACAGGACCACAGGCAGCATTTACTTTTTGGGTGGCATTTTTCATGGCACAATCTTCATGCTTCTGGCAATGCTTTCTGTAATGGTGCACCACCACCAGACAGAAAGATCCTAGACATATCCTCAGCATTTTTGCCTCTCCCCAAAATCCTTGGATGAGCCCCAATTTTTTGCAACCCCCCTGACACTTTTACCGGTTAGCACCTCAAAAAGAACCAGTGCCCAATTCATGGCATGTGATTTGCTCTTGGCAGAATTACACAAATGGTGCCACCCCTGATGTTGAAGTGTATTACAGGCTCATTATCTAGAGGACAGGAGTGGGAGCACAAACTAAACTGAACCTTTTTACTTAAACCAGGTCCAGGAGGAAGGTTTCCAGGTGTATGCTAGACCAAACTTCTGAGGGGGACCAATAACACATCACACCAGAAGCAATGATTGTAATGTCCACAACTGTAACTGGGATTGTGCAGTATGGCTTTATTCACAGATGTTACTCAAAGCAAAGGTGGTCCCCCAAAGGCTTGTTATTGCAAACACAGACCCTTTTTTTTGCAGAACAATGAACAGGGCTAGGCAGAACTGTTTTCCCATACAGACCATCTTCCATAACCTCTGTTTTCTCCTTCCCCTGAAGGAACTCTACAGTCTCTTTCTCTAATTGCATTCCAGTGGGATGTGCCATGCACTTTACATTTCCAAAACACATTTTCAATTCTCCAAAGTGTATATCTGTGGGATGTTCCACACACTTGAAAATTCTCCTGGCACTAACCTTTGTCCAGGGAAACCTGGTACCCATCCATGAACCAGTTAGCCCTGCTTGAAACTCCAGATGGGGATCCACCCATCCTTTGCCCCAACCAGCCTCTGCCATAACTTCATGATTACACCAAAGGAGCCTCCAATCCCCAATAAATTGCTAAAGACTTCCATCATCAAATGTTCAGGCTCAGCACATTTGTGGTGAGTAAAAAGGGTCCTGACCAGTGTAGTCTAGCCTGTGTTGGGCACATACACCTCAGACAACTCCCTACTTTAAAATTCACATTCAGCACATTTGTGGTAAAAGGGGTCCTGGCTGGTGTGATCTAGCCTACTCTGGGCACACACACCTCAGACAACTCCCTAAGAGAACAGTCTACTGTCTCTGTACTCACAGAATTGTTGCTCCTTCCTCACAGATGTGGAAATAACAGAAAAGCACATTTTTACTCTCTGGTAGCTTGTCTGAGCCTCACACATTTTCCTCCCTTTAGGCACTGGTATCTTCAGGACCTTCAGGGGATTGTCCCTTGGATCCACACAACTTGCAGTCATTCTCAGTGCCCCAGGATCAAAACTACAGAGTCCTGCAAGTGAACGGTTTCCACCACTTCACTGGCAAGCTGAGGATTTAACTTCACTAGGGTGAGAAATGACCAGGGCTCCCTTTAACAGAGCCCCACTGGCAGACCTCCTGCCACTCTGACTGCCACACACAGACTAACTCAGAACATTCTAATCTCCCCAGGGCAGCTGACTCCAAAGTGGGTTATGCTGCTGTGATAGTTGTAAATTACATAACCATCCTCTACCCAATCTAGCTGTGTAAACAATGATGTCATTATGTAGAAAGCCTCTAATGAGCTCCCTACCTGCTGCCTTTACTTTCTGCCTAAGGCTAACATGGATGGGAGTCTAGTAACTCCAGGGTACTGTCTGGTTACAAATGGAAGAGAGGTTCTTCTCACTTTTACATGGTGATATCTTGATTGTATTGTACCTCATAGAAATTGGCCTACAAAGTTAAACAAATTATTTGACTTGGCAAGCATTTTGGGAAATGACTATTAACATTAACAAATCAATGGTAATCCCTTCGGGTGGGGGTGGGGGGACTAAAATTTGAATGGCACTTAGGTAATACTATTATAGAGAGAGTAAGACAGCATAATTATCGGAGGGGGTGGTTTTCTAAAAATGGAAGACTGTTACTATATGAACAAGAAAAAATATATTTTAGCAAAGCTATGAAATGGATAATAATATCAAACAATCATTATGGAGATAAGCGCAATGTTGCCATAATGTTGTTTAAATCAAAAATCAAATCCTAATTTTTATGCAGCAGAACATTGGGTGTAGTCCTTTGTAGATGAATACCGTGAGAACCAGCTGCCTTTCAGAATGATCCCTGTTTGGTTTGCAGTCCTTCATAGAGTCCACAAAAAAATGCAATGACCGTGACATCCATCATCTCTTGTCCCAGCCTCAGATATTCAATGAAACAATCAACAATTTGGCCTAGTTCTATATCAGTCAGTACTTTCTATGGCCACCTGCACCAAGAATGAGGCTAGAAACGGGAACATATTTCCAAGCCATCCTTTCCTGGTCAACAGAAAAACAATTAATACACTTAAGACTTAGCACTTATAATAATCTAAATATACTGGCTAAAACTTGTTTTTATGGATAACACAACATTTCCTAAATGGTGTTTAACTAATGTCACGTCTTATCAGATACCAGATCAGATACTTCCCTGGTTAAAAAAAGAATTGGTATTTTGTACACAGAATTCATAGACAAAAAAGTTTCCAGCACCCAAAAAAAACTTTCAGTGGAATGCCTGAAGATTAATAGCTGTGAGCCAGGAACATTTTCCAATCCATTTTATTCATTTCACAATAGCTTCCAATTCCCACAAACATCTGACATGTCTCGGATCACAGATCCTTTTTCAAAGACACATATAAAAACTATCACCACAGATTCCTTATATATAGAAATAATTAATTAATCATGTGACTAAAACACCTGAGCATCATTAAGACCAAACAATATGAACAGTTTGTTACATAAAATAAGGGAAACATCCCTTTTAAGCCCCACAATCTTTTAAAAAGTACATAAAAGTCAAACTTTCACTCATATTTATTAGACATATATATATATATTATGGTTGCATGGTAGTGCTACCATAGTTAGGGTTGAGGAGCCATTTACATGTTAAACCTAAACTTTTGCACCTTAATAACTTTGCAACCATTCAACAGATTTACCTAAACTTTGGAATACACGATCAAGAACCATACATCTTGGGATCTGCCAACTTTCTTACTGTTTGGATATATGGCTGCGGAGTTATTAAGCGTGATCTGTGCACGCGTTTACGCTTTTTTGCACTTCTTCGGTCATCTCCACAGGTCACATGGTTTACGTGACTGATCTGAAATCTTCAGGAAACGTGCGGCCGGGGTCCCCAATGTGCCTTTTGAAGATTTCATGAAAAAATATTAAATGGTTAAAAAGTTATTCAAAAAACAGTTTCCCATTATAAGTCAATGGGAAAAGTTAATAAAAAGTTCAACACTTTCACAAATGCAGTTTTTACTTTCGCAAATGGCCCTTTTACTTTCACAAATCCACCATTTTGTTTTCAGTTGGTGATCAGAAAAATGCTTAGCATTTAAATTTGGGACCCTATAGCAACACAATTCTTTTTGTGTTTACCTAGTCGGACCCTGAGGATGCTAGGCATGTCTTTATTTTGAGGTTAAACACCCTAGAAATATGTTTTTCAAGTTTCTGGAAAAAGTACTTTTGTAAAGTAGTGTCGCACTCATGAAAGTGTCGCAAATTTTTGCAAAAGCTTTGGCAAATTGCGACACTACTTTTCCAGGCTATGGCAAAATTACAGCAATTCTTTGCCACCCTGCTGCAAAAGAACGGTTTGGTCTTTTGGGCTGAAATTTTGAGGGAATGCAGCCAACATCTCACAGATGTGGTTTCAGTATTTTGGTGAAAAAATATTACAGGGCGGCAAAGTTACGGCACTCCAAAGTTGACATTTCTTCCCATAGGATAACATTATGGTGTCCACCACATTACAGGAATCCTTTGCCGCCCTGCTGCAAAATAACGGTTTGGTCTTTTGGGCTGAAATTTAGAGAGAAGAAAGCCAACATCCCACAGATGTGCCTTTCAGTGGTTTGGTGAAAAAATATTACAGAGAGACAAAGTTATCGCACTCCAAACTTCTGTTTTTTCCCATAGGACAACATTATGGCGTTAGCCGCACCTTTCAGGGCCCGTATCTTGGAAACGGTGCGAGATATGGACTTTTCATTGGAAAAATGCTTAGCCCCCCAAAAAACTAGCCAGGAAAGTTATACATCATATGACTTTTACATTTTTTTCTATGTCGTACGGTTCCTGAGTTATAAGCAATTTAGTATTCCAACCCCTCATTTTCTGCTCCGAGACCCATTATTATGCATACATTCTTTGTACTTACTGTCTTTCTCTATGCAGCTTTTGGGGAAAACCAGCCTGTGCGCTTACATTACTGTTACCCTTACCGCTTCTGCTTGCGGTTCCGTACCTGTTTCACTTACCGTTCCTCTATGGCACCATGTGCATTACCCTTTGTGTTTTCATTTGCGCTTGCGTTTGTGTTATTTTAACCATTTGTGTCTACAGTACTGTTTATCTTTCTGTTTACGCTTTGTGTCACCATGCGCATTACCATTTGCGTTTGTGGGCACCATGTTACTATGTGACAAGACATCATGTAGGCGGGAGTGCGGGGTCTGAAGGGCCCCACGCCCCACCACTGCATTACATTCACTATTTCTCATTATCATTCTCAAAGAAGAAATTAGAGGCAAAAACTCCATTTAATGCATTAGTTAGGTTGTTCCACAGCTACAAAGTGAGAAATTCGATGTTGTTGAAAGCCCCTTTGACCCCGGTCCACACCCCAACCGACAGTCGGCGTGCGTTGGTTGTCGGTCCTAACTATCATCCCATTCTCCTATACCTCTGCTTCCTCCACCGTCTAATGGGGTGAGAGTTAGGGCCGACAACCCCAACGCGCACCCTGATGCCAGTTGGGGGTGTGGACGGGGGGGTCAAAGGGGGGCTTTCAACCCTAACACCGAATTTCCTCGCTTTTGTAGCTGTGGAACAACCCTAACTAATGCATTAAATGGAGTTTTTTGCTTCTAATTTATATATATATATCTACTATACGTTATCAAGATTATAAACATTTTCCAAAAGTGAATTGAAAAAAAAAACGTAATACTTTAAAAATGAGAGGGGGGAAGGGGCAATGAGAATATAACTTCATTTTAAATAGTATCAGTTTCCTATTGTTTTTTAAGATATGGACTTAAATCCAAATGACTACTCAAGCCAGGTTTTTGATTAGCTCTTAATGTGAGTATTCAGAAATGTTCCCTTGTAAGTACCAGATTATCAAAGTCTCCTCCTCTTGGATGTTTACATACTTTATCTATTCTATAGCCATAAGTTTAAAAGTATATGTTCCATCATTTTTGGTCTCCATAACATGGAGCGCTGTAGCATAAGTGCTAGCCTTTCTTTGAATAGCTCTAACATGTTCACCTACTCTTATTTTAAAACTTTGTACTGTTTTTCCAACATAAAACACATTGCAGCTACATATTGCCAAGTAAATGACACCTTCGGTGCTGCATGTAATACATTGTCTAACAAAGTATTTCTTGTCTGTGTTACAACTGGTAAATTCCCTTCCCTGTGAAACATAATTACAGTAAATGCATTTCCTACATTTTATACATCCTGCTGATGGTTTTAACCATGTATTTCTAACTTATTCTTTAAAGTGACTATGCACTAATAGATCTCTTAGAGTAGGAGCTCTCTTGTAGCACATTTGAGGGGGATTTTGTGCTATTTCTTTAAGACCTGAGTCTGCTCCAAGTACATACCAATGTCTACGAAGTGTAATTTCCAGTACCTTGGACTGTGCTGTATATCCCGTTATGAAGTTAAACTTAAAATCTAATTCTTGTTCTGTTGTTTTATTTAGTAATAGGCTTTCTGTCTCAGTATTATGGGCTCTAATGTATGCTTTCTCTATATTTTTAGTTGCATAACCTCTAGCTACCAATCTATTTTTCAAAATGTCAGCTCCATTTTCAAATCTATCAACTGTGGAGCAATTTCGTTTAGTTCTTAAAAACTGTCCAAAAGGGATGTTTGCTGCCACGTGGGGTGGATGGCAGCTATTAGCTAGCAAAATCATATTTCCATCAATTTCTTTTCTAAATATATCTGTCACTATTGAACCATTCAGATTTTTAGTTAGCTTTAAATCCAAATATTCTATTTCACTGTTACTTGCTCAAAAGTGAATTTTAAATTGGAATTCATTATATGTAAATATTCTACGAATTTCTTAAAATTGTTTTCATCACCGTTCCAAAGGAATATTACATCATCAATATAACGCTTCCAAAGTAAAATATTCTCATAAAAACTGTTTGTTCTTTCTGAAAAAATAAATTCTTCCTCCCACTTCCCAACATACAAATTCGCTATTGAAAGAGCACATGTAGCTCCCATCGCCATTCCCTTCACCTGTTGGAATAAATCATTATTGAAAATAAAGACATTATACTTCAACACACATTCCAATAGTTTAACTATTAATTCTGTAGGTGGTACAACTTCTCCTATATTTTTAATCAGGAAATAAGCCACAGCATCTAATGCCCCTTCATGTGGGACATTAGTATAGAGTGATTCTATGTCCAAAGTCACTAAAAGAACCCCTTCTTCAAGATTTCAATCTTTAGCACAGTTAAGCACTTCTTTGGTATCTTTCACAAATGAGGGTAGTTTAAGCACTAAAGATTTCAAGAAAGAGTCACATAACTGTGATAACAGCTCTGTTAGAGAGCCAATGCCACTTATTATTGGTCTTCCAGGGGGACTATTTAAAGTTTTATGGACTTTTGGATGAGATGTTAAACCGAGGTCCCATCTGCCTGGATTGGTGGTAGTTCAGGTGGATGTCAAAGATCCCATGGCATTTATCGAAAAGAGTAGGAGAATTTCCCCGGTGTCCTGGCCAAATTTCTCTCATTCACTAAAAAATACCACTGACAACTTAATCTGGTTCAAGGTCAGTTGGCATTCATCTGTATCCCCCTCCCTGGGTCATGCCTGAAAATAGGCAGGATTTGTCTAGTGCACTTACCCAGTCAACAAAAACTAAATAAATAAAATAAAAATAAAATAAATGTAAAACGTAGCTCTGGTGGGATTCAAAACCTTCAGGAACTCTTTAGTGTTTTTATTAATGACATTTCATTCAAAGGCTGTTTCAATTATGTCATCAACTCTAAATTTAAAATCATTTATATTTTCTTCATGTATTTTTTTGTGAAAATCTTTGTTATTCAGCTGTCTTTAAACCTCTTTAAGATAATTTGCTTTATCCATTAGGACCATCGTAACCCCTTTGTCCACCAGTTTTATAATCAGTTCAGAGTCATTCTGTAGCATATTTATAGCATCCCATTCTTCTTTTTTTAAATTATTGAAAAAGCAGGAATGAGGAGTTTCAAAGAATTGTTCAAGTTCAGCTTCAACTAAGTCTCTGAAAACATTTACTGCTGAACACGATGGAGGGCAGAAGGTAGAGGGATTTTTTAAGCTAGTTTATTTATTGCTTACTTTTTCTGACTCCACATTCCTTTTACTAAAGAAGGCTTTAAGATTCAGCTTGCGACAACTCAGATTCAAATCGATCAGGGTCTGTACCCTGTCAAGCGTTTTTGTCGGGGAGAAACTAAGACCCTTCATCAACAGTTTCTTCTCATTTTTCAACAGTTCATGTTGCGACAGGCTAATGATTTGTGTTGGTACTTCTAAATTATTTATTCTTACCTCCTCTGTTGACCCCTCAATTGAAAGTTACTCCTGTGTTGAAATCTCCCCCTGTTGCATCTCATTTGGGAGCCATCTCGGAACATTGGATTTCCTTCTTCTTTCTCTTCACATTCTACATTGAAATCTCAAGCTCTTCTTTGTAATCTCAGGCTCCTGCGCAGTATTTGTGGGCTGTGCTTGGTTACATTGTAATTGGTATATCCTGTTACAGGCTGTGGGTCCATACTGTGACTGCCTTCTTGAAAATAATAATCTTGATTAAGTCCATCACCTTCTGAATCACTGTTCTCGGTATTATATTCAAAAGTTACATTTTTATTCATTTGTAATATATGGATCATCAGAATAATACTACTGAAAATGATTCAAAAAAGTCCTTGTAATAGATAGCACAGAGCACTCCACTCCCAATAATACCACAGTTCACTGCCAATAATACTATCGCTCGAACGAACGATAGTATTATCATGAAAATGCCACAGCGCATGTCCAACTCTGCCTGACAAAAAACCCAGTTGCCATGGAGACACGTCCCGTCCCTGCATAGCCATAGTGATGCGTGCATCCCCATTGGTAGCTTTTTCTCAGACCAGGCCAAACAAAATAAAAAACATGGCGGTAATTTCCTCGCTTAGCAGAGAAATTTGTAAACTTAGATATTTTAATTTGTTGTTTTTTTCAAGCTGCACTGCCTCAACGGAGTATCTGCCTGATCCTGCATTCACACAACGATGACATAAAAGTAAAGGTAGGAGTGCCTAAACAACATTTTTACGAGTGACAGATTCTTCAGAGCTACCTGCAGTTTAGAAGCATGGCGTGTCTTCAGTCTGGCGGTGCGTCAAGCCCGTTTCACATAAAAGTCACTGCCCTCCATATATTACAAAAATAACAGATAAATGACTCTGTTACAAGGCAGTCAGACCATCTCGAGTTTGAGACTTTGGGAACCTCTCGAGCTTCGCTCTCGAGGTTTCAAGTCCCCCAAACCTCTCGATGGTCTAACTGCCTTGTAATACATAGTCATCTATCTATTATTCTATTTTTAAGATAATTTTTAATTCTTTTGCTTCCAATAAAACAAGTGGCCTCTTTCAAAAACCCCTTTATCTCTTAGACATTTGGTACATTTCACCTTCTGTACTTCCAAATTTAATTTTAAAATAGAGTCCTTGAGTTTTTTATTTAAAATATCAAAGTCAAAGTGTTCTCTAAACTGAAGTACTTTTACCTCCTGTTTTTTAATTTCATCTCGGATCTCACTTTCTTTTTCTTTACTGAATTTTGTGATCAAAGTCATTAGTTTTGCACTTGCCTCCAATAAAATTGCCTCCCATTCTTTCATAAAAACTTCGTTATCCATTCCACAGGCAGGGTTTTTAACAAGGTGTAAACCCTTAGGTACCCTTTTTACCTGTATGTACGCTTCTGAGTTTGTGCAGTTCCAATACAATTGCCTCATTTGATGTGTTAATTTTTCTAGTTGTCTAAAGGCTTCCATTAGGGACTGTGTTTCAGGTGCTAGATTTTCTACAGTTTCATCTTCATTTACAAAAGGAGTTACTGTGGTTGCTGTTTGTAGAAGAATGTCCACATAAGCCAGAGGATTTTCCTGTTAGTTATTTATACTTGTGCTTATATTTGCCATATTTGTAGTTTGTAAATTCCCCTGTGACATCTTCAAATACTAGATACATTTTTAGGGATATATGGAACAATGCTAGATTTATGTCTGTCACAGAAATCGTATATCCACAGGTTTTTACATGGAAAGATATATTTAACCAAGTAAATACAACATTTTCAAATGTTGGTTTCCTTTTTCTGCAACCCATGCGTATCACTCACAAAACATGAAATCTTTTCTAATGAGTGTGCACCAGGAAGTGGTGCTGTAGAAACATACTCAGAATTCATAGACAAAAAAGTTTCCAGCACACAAAAAAACCTTTTAGTGGAATGCCTGAAGATTAATAGCTGTGAACCAGGAACATTTTCCAATCCATTTTATTCATTTCACAATAGCTTTCAATTCCCACAAATGTCTGACATGTTTTGGATCACAGATCCTTTTTCAAAGACACATATAAAAACTACCACCACAGATTCCTTATATATAGAAATAATTAATTAATCATGTGACTAAAGCACCTGAGTTTCATTAATACCAAACAACATAAACAGTTTGTTACTTAAAAACACATTTTTTTCTGATTCACTTTTGGGAAATGTTTAGAATCTTAATAATGTATAGCAGATATATATATATATATATATATATATATATATATATATATATATGTCTAATAAATATGAGTGAAAGTTTGACTTTTATGTTCTTTTTAAAAGATTGTGGGGTTTAAAAGGGATGTTTCCCTTGTTTTAAGTATGTTTTAAATGGGAGCCTTTAGACAACTAGAAAAATTAACACATCAAATGAGGTGATTGTATTGGAACAGGACAAACTTAGAAGAGTACATACGGGTAAAAAGGGTACCTAGGGGTTTACGCCTTGTTAAAAACCCTGCCTGTGGAATGGATAATGAAGTTTATATGAAAGAATGGGAGGCAATTTTATTGGAGGCAAGTGCAAAACTAATGACTTTGATCATAAAATTCAGTAAAGAAAAAGAAAGTGAGATCCAAGATGAAATTAAAAAACAGGAGGTAAAAGTACTTCAGTTTAGAGAACACCTTGACTTTGATATTTGGACTCTATTTTAAATTAGATTTGGAATTACAGAAGGTGAAACGTACCAAATTTCTAAGAGATAAAGGGGATTTTGAAAGAGGCCGCATTTTTTATTGGAAGCAAAAAGAATTAAAAAGTATCTTAAAAATGAATACAAATTTAGCTTTTGAATATAATACCGAGAACAGTGATTCAGAAGGTGATTAACTTAATCAAGATTATTATTTTCAAGAAGGCAGTCACAGTATGGACCCACAGCCTGTAACAGGATATACCAATTACAATGTATCCAAGCACAGCCCACAAATACCGTGCAGGAGCCCGAGATTACAAACAAGAGCTTGAGATTTCAACATAGAACGTGAAGAGAAAGAAGAAGGAAATCAAATTTTCAGAGATGGCTCCCAAATGAGACACAATGGGGGAGATTTCAACACAGGAGGAACTTTCGAATGAGGGGTCAACAGAGGAGGTGAGAATTAATAATTTAGAAGTACCAACACAAATCATTAGCCTGTCACAACATGAACTGTTGGAAAATGAGAAGGAACTGTTGATGAAGGGTCTTAGTTTCTCCCCGACAAAAATACTTGACAGGGTACAGACCCTAATTGATTTGAATCTGAGTTGTCGTAAGTTGAATCTTACAGCCTTCTTTAGTAAAAGGAATGTGGAGTCAGAAAAAGTAAGAAATAAAGAAGCTAGCTTTAAAAATCCCTCTACCTTCTGCCTTCCATCGTGTTCAGCAGTAAATGTTTTCAGAGACTTAGTTGGAGCTGAACTTGAAAAATTATTTGAAACCCCTCATTCCCGCTTTTTAAATAGTTTAAAAAAAGAAGAATGGGATGCTATAAATACGCTACAGAATGACTCTGAACTGATTATAAAACTGGCGGACAAAGGGGGTGCGGTGGTCCTAATGGATAAAGCAAATTATCTTAAAGAGGTTTATAGACAGCTGAATAACAATGATTTTTACAAAAAAAAAAAACAAAGAAGAAAAAATAAATAATTTTAAATTTAGTGTTGATGACATAATTGAAACAGCCTTTGAATGAAATGTCATTAATAAAAACACTAAAGAGTTCCTGAAGGTTTCGAATCCCACCAGAGCTACATTTTAAATTCTGCCAAAAGTCCATAAAACTTTAAATAGTCCCCCTGGAAGACCAATAATAAGTGGCATTGGATCTCTAACAGAGCCGTTATCACAGTTTTGTGACTCTTTCTTGAAACCTATAGTGCTTAAACTACCTTCATTTGTGAAAGATACCAAAAAGTTGCTTAACTGTGCTAAAGATTGGAATCTTGAAGAAGGGGTTCTTTTAGTGACTTTGGACATAGAATCACTCTATACTAATGTCCCACACGAAGGGGCATTAGATGCTGTGGCTTATTTCCTGAATAAAAATATGGGAGAAGTTGTACCACCTACAGAATTAATAGTTAAACTATTGGAATGTGTGTTGAAATATAATGTCTTTACTTTCAATAATGATTTATTCCAACAGGTGAAAGGAATGCTGATGGGAGCTACATGTGCTTCTTCAATAGCGAATTTGTATGTTGGGAAGTGGGAGGAAGAATTTATTTTTTCAGAAAGAACAAACAGTTTTTATGAGAATATTTTTCTTTGGAAGCATTATATTGATGTAATACTCCTTTGGAAAGGTGATGGAAACAATCTTAAGAAATTCGTAGAATATTTACATATAACGAATTCCAATTTAAAATTCACTTTCGAGCAAGTAACAGTGAAATAGAATATTTGGATTTAAAGCTAACTAAAAATCTGGATGGTACAATAGTGACAGATATATTTAGAAAAGAAATTGATGGAAATATGATTTTGCTAGCTAATAGCTGCCATCCACCCCCACATGGCAGCAAACATCCCTTTTGGACAGTTTTTAAGAACTAAATGAAATTGCTCCACAGTTGATAGATTTGAAAATGGAGCTGACATTTTGAAAAATAGATTGGTAGCTAGAGGTTATGCAACTAAAAATATAGAGAAAGCATACATTAGAGCCAATAATACTGAGATGGAAAGCCTATTACTAAATAAAACACCAGAACAAGAATCAGATTTTAAGTTTAACTATGTAACGGGATATAGAGCACAGTCCAAGGAACTGGAAATTATACTTTATAGACATTGGTATGTACTTAGAGCAGACTCAGGTCTTAAAGAAATAGCACAAAATCCCCCTTGAATGTGCTACAAGAGAGCCCATATTCTAAGAGATCTATTAGTGCATAGTCACTTTAATTAAGAAGTTAGAAATACATGGTTAAAACCACCAGCAGGATGTATAAAATGTAAGAAATGCATTTACTGTAATTATGTTTCACAGGGAAGGGAATTTAGCAGTTGTAACACAGACAAGAAATACTTTGTTAGACAATGTATTACATGCAGCACCAAAGGTGTCATTTACTTGGCAATACATAGCTGCAATGTGTTTTATGTTGGAGAAACAGCACGAAGTTTTAAAATAAGAGTAGGTGAACATGTTAGAGCTATTCAAAGAAATGATAGCACTTATGCTACAGTGCTCCATGTTATGGAGACCAGAAATGATGGAACACATTATTTTCAATTTATGGCTATACTGTATATAAAGTACGCAAACATCCAAGAGGAGGAGACTTTGTTAATTTGGTACTTATAAGGGAAAATTTCTGGATATTCACATTAAGAGCTAATCAAAAACCTGGCTTGAATAGTCATTTGGATTTAAGTCCATATCTTAAAAAATGATAGGAAACTGATACTATTTAAAATGAAGTTATATTCTCATTGCCCCCCCCCTCTCATTTTTAAAGTATTGCGTTTTTTTCGAATTCACTTTTGGGAAATGTTTAGACTCTTAATAATGTATAGTAATATATATATATGTCTAATAAATATGAGTGAAAGTTTGACTTTTATGTACTTTTTAAAATATTGTGGGGTTTAAAAGGGATGTTTCCCTTATTTTAAGTAATGAACTGTTTATGTTGTTTGGTCTTAATGACACTCAGGTGTTTTAGTCACATGATTAATTAATTATTTCCATATATAAGTAATCTGTGGTGGTAGTTTTTATATGAGTCTTTGAAAAAGGATCTGTGATCCGAAACATGTCAGAGGTTTGTGGGAATTGGAAGCTATTGCGAAATGAATAAAATGGATTGGAAAATGTTCCTGGCTCACAGCTATTAATCTTCAGGCATTCTACTAAAAGTTTTTTTGGGTGCTGGAAAATTTTTTGTCTATGAATTCTGAGTAAGTTTCTACAGCACCACTTCCCGGTGCGCACTCATTAGAAAATATATTTTGTACACAATAGATTGTGGTGATAACTTGACTCTCACAAGGGGAAATTGAAAAACTTTTAACACTCCCCTTAAGAGAAATCATTATATATGTAATGGGGAAGGGAATAAAAAAATCAGCAAAACAACTCATTTATTTGCAGTGATGACATGCCTGGAGTGTAAATAATAGGGCTAGGAGAACTTAGTGAAGTTTGTACCCTTATTAAATAAGAACCAGAACATGGTGAAGTTCTGATTTGTTCTGATTTATTGACAAATATTTGAAAACATGTGAAAAAATGCATAAAAGTGGCCAAAGTCAGTCACATTTGGCACAGAAGCCCAAAGGAAATAATTTAATGGATTATTTGTATAAAAAATTAATGTAAACCTGCTAAATAAACAAACATTTGTCAGTGCCAAATGTTTGCTTGCTGGCATTAGCAGTGGAAGTGCAGGAGTTAGACAGATGCAGTATAGGAATGGCACTGAAGTATTGAACTGACACCAACTCCACCCTCACCTTGCAGAGATGGACAGGCATTGGGGTGTGCCTTTGGATTGTTGCCCATGGCGGTCACGACATTTCACCTCACCCTACCATTCAGACACTGACAAGTGTTGAGGTGTGCCTTGGGATGTTTGGGCTTTACATTCACCTCATTCCATAAGGAAATACCCTGAAATGGATGCAGTATAGGAGAGTGGAGTGAACTCTGGGACCAAAGGATCCAAGGTGCATCAAGGCTGCAGGGTGGGGTTGGAGGTGGAATGGCATGAGCATTACTGTTGACGATCCCAAGTCACGCCCCTGATGCCTGTCAGTCCCTACAGGGTAGGGCATTATGGTCAAAAACACTAACACTCTGGGCGTTTCTTGGAATTTTTACTCCAAGTTTTCAACATGGGCTTTTTGTGGCCCCACCGCATGAACAATGACACTATCAGTTCATTAGGCGAAAGGTGATTTTGCACAGTGACTGTGACATTTGGCACCATAGGTGTGAAAACACATTTTGAACAGGATGTGAAAAATGACAGCTGTACTGTTCAAGAGGAAGTGTAAAAAATTGCATTGTTGAAAATCTGGAGTGAAAATATAAAAAAACTGGTGAAGTCACGAGAGTGCATAGAAACTGTGCAATGTACACTCGTAATGTAATTAGTTTGGGAATTTTTCACAGCAGATATTCAACATAGGTATTTTGGGACCTCCGCTCATGAACAGTGTCACTGTGATTTTTTTTAACCTGTCCTGAACATTGATTTTGCATTTCACATTTTGGCCAGGGTGTGAAAAATGACAGCTGTGCTGTTCGTAAGGAGGTGTGGAAAAATGTTAATGTTAAAAATCTCGACTGAAAATATTACAAATTCGTGAACTTATGAGGGTGCATGGAAATTACACAATGCATGCTCGTAACACAGTTACTTTATGGACTTTTGTCACCAAATTTTCAACATAGCCATTTTAACACCTCTGCTCATGAACAGTGTCACTGTGATTTTCTTAATCTGTCCCGAACATTGATTTCACACACCAACTGCGCCATTGCGTGCTACATGTGCGAAAACACATTTTGGGTGAGATGTGAAAAATGACAGCTGTACTGTTCATAAGGAGGTGTGGTAAAATGGCAATGTTGAAAATCTGGAGTGAAAATATTAAACATTCTCGAAGTTACGAGCGTGGGAGGGAACTGCACAACACATGCTCATAAAACAGTTATTTTGGACTTTTTTTCACCAAATTTTCAACATAGGGTTTTTTAGAGCCTACCTCATGAACTGTGATGCTGTCATTTTGTTAATTGGTCCCAGAAGGTGGTTCTGCACAGTGACCGCAAAATCACCTTTCGTGACTGAATAACAAAATGACAGTGACTGAGTTCATGAGGTGTGGTCCCAAGAACCCCATGTTGAAAAGTTGGTGAAAAAATTCCCCAAAATGGCTGAGATATGCACCAAAGTTGAAAAAAACATTTATGCCATTACACAGCTTACCGGCATTTCTTCAGTTCACGGTTGGCTTTGAAAAGTGCAGACGTGTTCCCGGTCCACCGAAGATCATCGTGCCAGCCTCCGGAGGTAAGTATGGGGTGAGGCAGGGGTATTGGGAGGTGGGGTATACAAAGGGTGGGTGCAGGTTGGGGAAGGGGGCAAGAGAGTCAACGAGGGACCATTTTTTCTTATGGGTGTTTTTTTTTTACAAAGAAGATGAGGGACTTTTGCCATGCTGGGGTGGGCTCCCAGCATGGCAGCTGGAAGTTTGTTTGGGGGGGCAGTGGAGCTGACAGGGGATTGGGCACCACCGTTGGCCATGCAGACTTTTGCCACACTTGGGTGGGCTCCCAGAATGGCACCTGGAAGTCTGTTTGGGGGAGCAGTGGAGCTGATGGGGGATTGGGTACCCCCGTC
The DNA here is from genome assembly GCA_016271365.2 of Neoceratodus forsteri. Taxonomy (NCBI): domain Eukaryota; kingdom Metazoa; phylum Chordata; order Ceratodontiformes; family Ceratodontidae; genus Neoceratodus; species Neoceratodus forsteri. The sequence goes on along the minus strand of JADMNL010000041.1, from coordinate 6,552,535 downwards.
AGCCATACAGACTTTTGCCATGCTGGGGTGAGCTCCCAGTATGGCACCTGGAAGTCTGTTTGGGGGGGCAGTGGAGTTGATGGGGGATTGGGCAACCCTGTCAGCCATACAGTGTGTGGTGGTGGGGGGAGCACAACAGCATGCTGGGGTGGGCTTCCAGTGTGCTACTTGGGTGTATGTTGGGGGATCACAAGAAAAACAGCAGAGCTGTCTATGACAGTATTTCAGATGCAGTGCTGATGTGTAGGCAGTTTGCATACTGCTGATGACAGTATGTAAATTCCCTTCCGACGGCAATATACAAATTGCCTACATGTTACCACCGCTGATTGTAGTGGTCTTTTACTTTGAACTGTACGCCACTGCATCTGAACTGCTGTCATAGACAGCTCAGACATTTATTGGTGTGGTGTGGCCGCACCTGCAAAAAGGAGCAGGGCATTGGAAGTGGGGGTGGCACACCTATGAAAACTTTAATGGTGGCACTATGTTTCTTGCACATGCATGCAAGCAAACATAAAAAGCAATCACTCACTACTAGCCCCTTGATGGCTGGCCTGTAATGGTGGTATATCGTGCTCAGGTGCTTGACATGAGTGTGCTGGGAGAGACAGAGAGAGATGAGAGAGAGAGAGAGAGAGGTGCAAATTCCTATATCATTAGTATTCTAACCTTTAAAAAAACTAAGATCCCTCTAACTAACTTGATGTCCTTCTGATAACTCCCACCCACACCCACAGGCCAGGGACAAATTTTCTTCATGACTCGTGACTGTACACTGTACACTGACAGCACAGCAGTCCGTCATCACTTCCTTCCAAGACTACCTGACTGACTCCTACAGTACAGCTACAGTTAAGTGACCAAATTCAGCAACTGTTAAGTGTGCCTCAAAATTTGAATTGGAGATGCAGACACATCTGGTGCATCACCGCATGCAGCACAGTCCCACATTGGGATTGGTTAGTGCTTATATGTAACGTAACATGATACACTATAAAACTAATGATAATAAGGAGGAAAAATGGGAAATGAGTAATGATGATGACACTTGTGTGCAGTTGTACTTTACTTGTGTTGTAGTGTAAACAACCTGCTATGATTCACAAAGTCAGATTTTATCCCCTGGACCACCCATAGCTGGCAGCACAGGCACATCAACTTGTATGTTGTTTGTCCAAACAGTATTTTTTTTAATACATGAAATTGTGAATGAATGTTAACAAGTGATCATGATTGGATGGCACAAGTCAAAGATTTATTTTGCCAACCTGCTGCCCTTCACCTGTACACACAGCCACACTAAATCCAGGAAAAAATTATTTGGAATTTGTGGGACTGTTAAATTTCTCATGGGCCCCCTCTTCAGTCTCATTCCTTCCCCTCTGGATGGCACAAGTCAAAGATTTATTTTGCCAGCCTGCTGCCCTTGCCATGTATACACAGCCATACGGAAGCCAGGAAAAAAAAATTGTCTGGGATTTCTGGGACTGTTACATTTATCCTGGGCCCCCTTGAAGTCTCTCTCTCTCCCCCCTGGATGTCACCAGTCATAGATTTATTTTGCCACCCTGCTGCCCTTGCACTTTACACACAGCCACATTGAAGCCAGGAAAAAAAATATGGGATTTTATGTAACTGTAAAATTTCATTTCATTTATTGTCAGCCCCCCTGCAGTCTCTTTCTTTCTCCCCTCTGGACGAGATCATGAATGAATATTAAGGTGATTGTGATTCATGATTGGATGGCACAAGTCAAAGAATTATTTTGCCACCCTGCTGCCCTTGCCCTGAACACACAGCCACACTGAAGCCAGGAGAAAAAAAATTGGGATTTTATGTAACTGTAAAATTTCTCTTGGACCCCCAATAGTCTCTCCCTCTCTCTTCTGGATCAGGAATGGTACAAGTTAAATATTTTGCCTGCCTGCCCTTTCACATGTACACAGCTACACTGGCTGAGGCCAAGAAAAGTAGAAAAAAAACTTTCATTTGGGATTTTCTGTAAAATCTCTTTTGGACCTCCACAGTAGTCTCTCCCTCTCTCCTCTGGATCTGGATTGGTACAAGTCAAAGATTTTGCCAGCCTGCCCTTGCTCATGTACACAGCTACACTGTCAGAGGCCAAGAAAAGAACAAACTTTCATTTGGGATTTTCTGTAACTGTAAATTTTCTCTTGGTCCTTCAGTAGTCTCTCCCTCTTTCCTCTGGATCTTCTGCAATGGCACAAGTCAAGGATTTTGTTAGTCTGCTCTTGCTCATGTACATACCATCACACTTCCACACTGCTCACCTTTTGCATCCCCCACTGGCAGCCACCCAGGCCACCACTATCTCCCCAGTCCCTCCGTTATTCCTTCTTTCTCCAGTCCCACCAAGTCCTGACTCCTGACCTGCCATCACCCTCTCCTGATGATCAGTTTCTCTCCTCCCTCACCCCAGTAAGTCTCCTTTCTCTGACTGTCTTTACTTTTTCTTCCCTCACTTCATATATATTTTTTTATATTTGTGTTTTTTTTTTTTGTTTGTTTTGTTTGGCAACTTTTTCTGGTGGCATCTCAGCCAAGGTGCTCCTTCTCCTCCTCTCTTGTCTGGGCCAGGTTGCACACTCAGCATGGTTATATACTGTGAGTGCATCACATGAACGTCTGTTGCCTGATTGGGTGTGGCCGGTCACCTGTACATGGAACAAGTGTGCTGACAGAATCCCCATGGCAACAGTAAACAAAATAGCAGAAATAGCATTTCCGCTAAACTGGAACCAGACTTCTGCGGCAAAGTCCATATTTATCTGGGCCCGTGAATTACAGGCTCAGTCTGGGGATCCGGATCTCCTGCAGAACAGCTGGCCCAGCCCTAGTAAATAAATAATTTATTTACACTCCAGATGCATCATCAGTACTTATTTCCACTGCAGTTGCATCATCAAGAACACTAAGAGCAGCACAAAACAGTTCTATGTGATAAGGACGACTTCAAAATGGAGAGCTCAGAATCATGATGGAATTTAGGCAAGGACACAAACTGTGTCTTTTTTTGGGGGAGGGCTATGCCCCCCCACACTCCCCTTACTTAACCAACTCCAAGGTTGTAGCACCTCAGGAAGGGGGTAAAACCTTTGTTGCTCTTTTGTCCTTGCTATAATTTCCTTGCCGAGTTTTGGACTTGCCATTTTGCATGCTGCACGAGACTAAGGTAAACCTTGTGCATAGCCCAACAGTGGATTTTTAAATGTACAGCTTTTTATTCACCTCTGGATGCATCAAGAATGCACTAGGTTGGCCATTGCATAAATGACATATGCCATGGGCAGTGTGAAAATAAACAATTTATGTTTTGTGTCAGGGTTTGACCTTTATAGACCTCATTTGTGGCTTTGCCACTCATGAGGTCAATAAGAGATCAAAACCTGATGCAAAAAATTAATTGTTCATTTTCACACTGCCGATGGCATATCCCTTATGTGTACCATGGGGTGCAGACAAATTTGTCAAAATAGCAGCTGTTACTTGCACTGAAGAGATAGCTACTGTGCAAATATAATCTAAATCATGTTATTTGCACACTGGCTATGTTATCTGCACAGCAGATCTCAGTCACAGTTGCAATGTTCATCTTTATTCACTGTGTACAGTTTCATTTAGATTGTCACCCCGTATTGTGTTCATAACATGAGTTCAGTATAGAAAACAGACTTAAATACTCAATAAAGTAACCATGGGTACAAAGTAACTCACAGTACTTTAAATCCTTTTCCCCCCTGACATTCCATACCTCACGTTTCCTAGAAGTCATTTATATCTAGAAGGAAGGGGATTACACTTGCGACGCAGGCCATAATTAACATGCCAAAAATACATATGTATGACTTTAACAAACAACATATATTTTAAATCTTGCCAGCTACCCTAATCTAAACAATCTAATTGCCATGGCCATTTTGAGGGCAGAAAAACTCTATCAGCCCTTTTCTATGGGATTCTACAGTCCTCCTCGCAACAAATTTCCACTGTATGTGGCAGATCAACCCAAGCCAAAACTCAAACAAAATGTGTACCTGAGGATAACCATATGTTAGTGCCTCCTCCATTGGTAATGCTGCCCAAAAAATAAAGTCAGGTTTGGTTTATTGTTGATCAGTAAAAAAATATTATAACATTACAAAACATCACAAAGAAATATGTAAAAATAACTCTCTAGGAAATTCATATATATTACATATTCATTGCAAAAGGATTGCATTAATGCACCATCAGGTTTGCAACACCAAATGTAGGGAAAGTCAACCTTAGGGTTGCAAAGGGTAACAATGTACCCCCACTATGCATGCAGGAACAGGCATGATGAATGTGTTTTGGAATTTTGAACTGCAACCAGATCCACTATAGGAGATACAACCAGAACAAGCTATAAACTCCTATCTAAAAATTTCAAGTACCAGTACTATAAGTACATTGCTCGTTCACTGGGCTTCCAATTTATAAAAGTGAGGTGAATGAACAATATACATTTTTCATAAAGTCCATCATGTATAACATATAGACAAAAAATATTTATGCATTCAGTGAACTTAAGCAAAGATAAATTAAGTTTTGACAAGACGGAGATTAAAAGCCTCTCTGTGTATACCCAAATCCTTATTTTTAGATAGAAGTTGAAGGCTCCCTATACACACCAGAGTCCATAATAATAAATAAGGATTAAAGGTTCCATTTATATTCAGGAGTCCATATTTTTAGCTGAAATTCCAAGGCTCCATTTGCACTCAGAGTGCCAAGTTCACTAGTTTTTGCCAACTAATTTTCTCTGTCACGGCGTCTTAGTTGTGGTAGCCATAGAACAGCTCAAAAAGCATATGAACCACTTAGAAATGTTTAGGACCAGTTTTCAGGAGTTTGAAAATTTGGTTCCATAGGAAATAATCTGATAACACACATAGAAATAATTTGAGCTGTTCAAACATATCTAATTCCACATTGGTAACTTGATTAAAAAACAATACCTCTTAAAGGGATTTTAACCCATGACCATCCTCCACCAGTCACTAAAACAATGCCAAGCTTTACATGCAAAAACTGTTCTGGTCTTGGACCACAAGTTACCTCTGGCAATTGATGTCAGGATTTGTTTTTAACAACAATAGGTTCTCAGTCAGTTTTCAGGAAGACTATACCAATGTCCCACCTTAGAGTCCATAATGCATTTCAGTGTTCACAATCCAGAGTATTTCTGCAGGAGTCTCCTGTCTCCCTTCTTCACCTCTGGCAGTATACACACACCTAAACATAAAAACTAGTGAGTGCTCCACTAAGCGCAGTAACATTTGGGTAAAATAAAACAAACCCAAAAGCCCCAATCCCTAGGCAACATTAGCATATCTTTAAAAAAAGGCTAGTCAGCTTATCAGCACTAAAGTGCTTCCACCTTTCCGCTCATAAAGCATCCAAATCCAGTCTCACTGACTAGCGACCTGCAGAGTTCAGCCCACCCCACTGATGGCTCAAACACAATGAGTGTTTCTTCCACAAGAGCTGCAGACTCCAAGCAAACAGCAAACAGCACGAAACTCAAAACTTTGTGCATCAATAAAACACTGAACATCAGCTTGGTGCACAGAAGCGGAGCATGGAGGAGCAGCGAGGCAAAAATGACATTGGCTAGATAAACTGCAAAATCAGGCTGAGTTTCATTCATTAAATTAAAAAACTAAATACGAAATAAAAGAACTTTAAAAGAAAACTTGTGAAACTTGTGAAATGCCACTACAGAGACAGAGCTGCAGGGAGCGGAGCAGCACTGCAGCCATCTTGCCACTCCGCCCTCCCTACCCCAAAAGTAACAAACACAAAAAAAGGTCCCGTTCATGAACCACAATGTGGCTCTGAGAACATGACCTACAGTACTGAACATTACAGTGCTGAGAATTACAGCGCAGCAGACCAACCACGGTTCTATTGACAGCCAATAGAATACTAGAGACAATGCATCAATCAGCACATTACTTGGGTGGGCTGCTCCTTTGAAACAGAGCTCAGTGTGGTGCTCAGCAGACAGAAATGGGAGAAACTAATCACAGTATTAAAATTTCACCATGATGGCTAGCAAGAAAGACTGATAATCTAAACAGTACAGTACCACTGCTCTACTACTGCAAACAAGAAAACACCTTACAGTGGCATATGGGACTGTATTTAATTCTGTTATCCGTCACAATTGGCCCCCTATAAAACATTCACCCACAGGCAAAGACAGCAGCACTGATTTAAACTGCAAATCTTTCTTTACTTTCTGCCAGCACAATTTTTTGTGTACTATGGTGGGCATAAACTAATACAGTTGTTCACTCCCATGTCATACATCAATTATCCCATGAGGTAGCTCCATATATGCATGTTATCTGGTTTGAAATGCTGCTGTTATTGCCACTGTACACTCATTGCTGCACCACTCATGAAAATGTGCACTAACAACATTACAAACCAGATAACATGCACATCTGATGATGTCTCAAATAAATTTGCCAAAACAAGCATGCTATATTTTTGTAACATGAGCAAGTTAAATGAAGTTTTTCACTGAGCATGCTCAGAAATTTATTTCACTCATTTTGACCACTGTGAGCATGCTCAGAAATGTATTCCACATGTGAAATGACATTTATTTTTTGTTACTATGCTCCAGTAGTACTGTATATATTGACTGTTACACTGAGCCAATGAACAGAGGAGCACAGTTTACATTTTGTACTTTTATTTTATAACGTTTTCTCTCGGGGCTCCACAGACAGACAATCTGTGGTTTCCCTCGGAGGATCTCAATCCACCCTGTGCACAGGGCTTCATTGAGCCTCCCCTGGTGCCCCATTTTCCTTTTTTCTCCCCCATTATCTAGGGACCCCAGAGCACAGTCGTGCATGTGCATGGAGACGTGCATGCACTCCATGACTCCTGTGATGGCCCCTTCCTCCCAGCTGGCCTAATGCCTGGCTCCTTATGACTTGGTGCTGGGGAAACCCATGTCCCTCCCCAGGAGAGGAGAGCTGCCTTGTGGCCACTCAGTTCAACTCCTCGCCCTCTCCCTGGGTGACCCCAGCTGCCCCAGGCTCATTCCCGAACTTGGGTTGCCAGCGTGGGAGGAGGTAAGGCATACAGCACCTCAGCCCTCTATGCCACTGGGCTGACTTTACATTTTGTACTTCTGTTCCTTTTTAAACTTTTGCAAAATCACCTAAACACCTTTTGTATGAATTGAATATGATATGGAGTCTTGACTGAGTTCAGATATCATTTTTATTTTCATTTGAAGATACTGGTCTATTGTTATCTCACCCATAGTTTTACCACTCATGAGATATCAACAGGCCAGCACCCTCTCAAGAAGATAAAAATGTTATCTTAAGTCAGCCCATGTCAGATTCCCTATTTATTTATTTATGAAGATAAAAATGTTGTCAGCTCATGTTAGATTCCCATTTATTTATGAAGATAAAAATGTTATCTTAAGTCAACCCATGTCAGATTCTGTATGTATGTATGTATTTTGATTGATTGATTGATTCATTCATTCACAGGGGTTTACCAAGGAAGGCCTACAGTAATAGCAGTAGTAGCAGTAGCAGCTGCAGTAGTAGTAGTAATAATAGTAGTAGTAATCACCAGTTGAACAAGAGCTCATTTACAATGCTTCAAGTATTGCATCCTTAATACTTGCTTTCGTTTTAGGAACTTAAAGGGATCTATCATATCACCCCCTCCCTTCTGGTTTCCAGAGGGTACATGGTCAGTGCCTTGAGATGCTCCTAATAGGACCTACCCTGTTGGCTCTGAATAATTTTTTTACCCAGCGCTGTACTGTCTCCAGCCTATCCCAATCCTTCTTGAGGTGAGGACTCCAGAACTGTGGTCAGTACTCCAGGTGCGGCCTCACCAAGGATCTAAATAGAGAAGTATTACCTCTCTTATCCTGGTATCAGTACCCCTCCTGATACACCCTACTTGCCTTGCTATATGCCTACTAACTCAATTGCTGTAGTGTATCACTGATAACAACTCCAAGGCCCCATTCCTTAGCGATAGTATTAAGTCTCGCTCCTCCCATCCAGTACTCAGTCTTTGGGTTCTTGTTTCCTAGGTGCATAACATTGCATTTTTTGGGCATTGAATTTCAACTTCTGAACTCTAGACCACCCCTCTACTTTTTGTAAGTCTCTCTGCATTTCCTCTATTCTCTCATCACTATCTACCCTCCCACAAAGCTTAGTGCCATCTGTGAAGAGACACAACCTGCCCCAGATTCTCTCTCTAGTATTGCTGATGAACATACTGAAGAGGACTGGACCCAGGAGAGATCCCTGTAGTACCCTGCTCATTACCTCCCTCCCTACTGATTTAACCCTATTAACCACAACCCTCTGCTGCCTCTCCTTTATCCAGTTACCTACCCAGTTTACAATAGCCTTAGCCCCTCATAAATCATCCATCTTCTACAGCAAGCATCTGTGAGGCACTGAGTCAAAAGCCTTGCCAAAGTGAAAGTACAGCATATCCACAGCCATGGTCCCTGTCTAGCGCCTTCATCAACCAGTCAAAGGAAACTATCAGGTTAGTTTTACAAGACCTTCCTGCCATGAATCCATGTTGTTTAATGTCCTGGAGATGTTGCTGCCCAAGTAGTCCATGAGGTACTCTCTGACCAGTGACTCCATCAGCTTCCTTACAATAGAGGTAAGATTGACAGGCCTGAGTAGTGCCCTACTTGTTCCTTGCCCCCCCTTATGTAACAGAACCACATCTGCCATGCTCCAATCCTTCAGAACTACTTCTGTCCTTAATGAGCTGTTGAATAGACCTATGAGGGGTTCAACCAGTTATGGTGGGCAGATTGAGAGATCAAAAAGTCCAAAGCTGAATAACTTTGGGGGATGGGAGACCTTTTCATTGGTGGACCTTACATACACAGTAAACCATGCAATGATCATCGAGAGCATCAGGGATCATGTCTGTACTAATAATGGGATGGGGGTGGAAAGAGAGAACCTAATCAAGGAGGAAGGGGTTTGAGGAGGAAGGGTTAAGCCGGGTTGGCTCAGTGATATGCTGCTTGTGGTGATGAGACTAAATTTGTTGAGTAAGATTTTTTTTCACTGCTGGGTAGGCCCAAATGTGGTTGAAGTCAAACTTGTCAGCAGAAAAGGACCACTTGGCCAACCCAGTCTGCCCAGTTTTTTCTCTGCCTAATCTGTTTCCACCAATCCAAACTGGTCTGCCATGACCCCCTTCCTCCCTGCCTATTTTCTAATACACCCCCGTGTTTATCTGTTGCATGCTTAAAACCCTGCACCATTTTTGCATTCACTATCTCTACTGGCAGTCTGTTCTAGGCATCTATGAACCTTTTAGTGAAGACACATTTCCTTACATTTCTCTTAACCCGGCCCTCCCCACCATCACTACCACCATTACCATTTCCTTGCATGCCCCCGGTTCTGGTGCTCTTTCTCTTTTGAAGGAGACTCCCCTCCTACACCCTGTTCACACCTGTGAAGTATATGTGAGTCTCTATCATTTCCCCGCTCACTCACCTCTTTTCCAGGGTGCATATGTTGAGATTCTTCTCACCTCCTAGGACTTCTAGTGTAACCTCCACACCAATTTTGTTGCCCTCTTCTGGACTGCCTCCACCCTGTCTATGTCCTTTCTGAGGTGCAGCCTCCAAAACTGGAGACAGTACTCCAGGTGGGGTCTCACCAATGAGCGAAACAGTGGCAACACCACCTCTCTCCTCCTGCTGGAGATGTCACTGCCTATGTACTCCAGCATCCCACTAGCCCTACTCACTGCTTTGTCACACTGCCCTGCCACTTTCAGGCTGTCAGATATGATAACTCCGAGGTTCTTTTCCTGTTTGGTGACTTTCAGTACCTCCCCATCCTATATTTAGTATCTGGGTTCTTAAGCCCTTGGAGCATAATTTTGCACTTTTTGGCATCAAACCCCAACAGTCATGCTCTTCACCATTCTTTGAGTTTCTCAAGATCCCTTCACATTTTCTATCCCCCTTCTGAGAGTCTACCCTGTTGCAGATTTTGATACCATCTGAAAAAAGGTATACCTTCCTTTCCAGTTCCTCAGCAATGTCACTAATGAAGACATTGAAGAGGACCAGTCCCAGTACTTGGCCCTGTGACACCAAGCTGGCAACTTTTCCATATTTTAGAGTGAGCGCTGTTTACCACCACTCTCTATCTGTTATCCATTAACCAGTGTTTAACCTAGTTCACCACTTGGATCCCACCCCAGTCTGCTCAGTTTCTTTATCAGTCTCCTGTGCAGTACAGGCCTTACTGAAGTCCAGATAGGCCACATTCTCTGCTCTCCCCTTCTCTATTTCTCTGGTCACTGATTTGTTTGACATGACCTCCTTCCCTCTGTGAATCCATGCTGCCTGTGATCTTGCAGTCCATGGATTCAAGATACTTTACCAATCTTTCCTTTAGCAGGGTTCCCATAATTTCCTGGTGGACATAGTAGGCCACCCACCCTATATGTATAGTATTAAAACTTTATTCATGCGGACTTCCGGTTCTGCCCCCCTCCCGAGTAATGGCAGCCTAGAAAGAGAACTGTGTCTACCCTGAGCTAAAAAAACTACGCTTTGGCTGTAATCCTGCATATTTCTTAAATATATTTTGCATTACAAAACCAGAGGAAAGTGTAGAGAATTGGAGAGATTGAATTTAGTAACAAAACACAGCACGATGGAGGAGATAGCTGATGGAACCGAATCGGAGGCCTCAGTCACATCAGATAACCGTGACTCTGCAGATCTTAAATGGGGCTTGTTTAAATCTCAGCGGAAACAACGTGAAGAAGGCAAAACTTGACCTAATTTACCAAGAGATACTTCCTTTTTGTGCAGAAATCAAAGAAATGTACAGTGAGTTACGAAGAGATGTGATATAATTAGAGCAGAGAGTAGACGAAAAGAGAGAACTGCAACAGTAACTGAGAATAGAATAGACGATTTGGAACAAACGGTACAGCAGATGAAAGAGATGCAAGAACAAATAATTGATCACCAGGAAGATTTTGAGAACAGAGCACGCTGCAAAACATTAGAATTTATTGTTTATCCAAGGACTCTGGGGGAACTAACATTAAGGAATTTGTTGAAGCTTTGCTACACACAGCCTTAGAACTGCCAAAAGATTTCAACCTTCATCTCGAGAGAGTGCATAGGGCATTGGCACCTAAACCTACCTCTGCAAATATTCCACCAAGGTCAGTAATTCTTCATTTCAACAGCTATGCAACAAAAGAACATATTCTGCTTACAGCATGGCGGCGCCAGAAAGTTTTCTATGGCCCAACCCGCATATATCTTGATCATGACTATGCACCAAAAAACTCTCGTTTGAGACGTGCCTATTTACCGTTACTTCCAGTACTGAAAGCAGGAGGACACAAATTTACAACCCCATATCCAGCATGGCTAATTGTCCATCTGCCTACTGGAAAGAGGGAGTTCTCCACAGCTCAAGAAGCAAAAGAAGAACTTACAGAAATGGGCCTACACTTTCCCGAGCGAAGTTTGAGTGGCAACAATCCAGAAAAACGCCAAGTTGGCTGGCAGTCTAACTCTAACAGAAGACAGGGAAAACAACAAGAACTGGGAACAATCAAATCTACCCTAGCAGTTTACAGGAGGGAAGCAAAAAGTGGCAATACTTGGAAACTAACTGAGAAGCTCGTCCGGCTGAAGTGAGCAGGAGAGAGAGAGTTTGAAAAATGCGTGCTGTGCCATCTGTTTCTTGGGCCTGAAGTGTGCTTTCTATATTAATGAGCTGCTCTGAACCCGAAATAGGTGACTGCATGATGAACAGATTCTACCTTACATAATCCAGGTGCCTTCTAATGGTGGACTAGAAGTTACCGATATTATTTGATTATGCTAATTGCAGTCCCTTTTTTCTTCCATTGATATTCGAAGTAATATAAGGGGGAAACATTTTTCAGAAAACTCGGGGTTCAGGGAATGGGGGTGGAAGCAGTTTTTGAGCTCTATGCTGCTTTTGGGGGATGTCCCTAAAGATTTTCTTTGGAGTTTTATACTCCTTTCCTATATTGTTTTTCCCTTATTTAAAGGGGAACAGTTTACTGGCTCCTCGGAGGTCCCTAACAACAATGTTAAGGGATTCCCTTCATTTTAAGGGAGAGTTCAAATGCTTCAGGAGCAGTTTCTACTGGAAATTTGGAGTTTTTTAATTTCTCTCCCCACATTTGCAAGTCCTAAAGCTTCTACAGCACAGAATAATACTAAAAGCAATAGTTATATGTATATATGTTTTTGATTTATTGTCAATCATTGCTGCACAGCTATCCTTTCAGATTACTGGATACACCACTTACATTAGCTGTTTATAGTGGCTAATCGCAGCTATATATGTGATAATAAGTTATTTTTGGTTGATAAGGGACAGTAAGAAAACTTTAGTTAGATTACATGGCTCTGGTCAGAGGACAGGACATCTAAGACAAGATAGGATATTTTTTGCTGGTACCATTGTTGGGACATTCTGAAGACTTTCTGGATCCTTGTGGAGATTGAAGGGGGAGTGGTTGAGGGGAGAAAGTGCAATAATCAGCAATGCTTTATCAAATGAAAACAAAATATGGTATTAGAAACAACTAAGATATTGTCATTAAATATTAATGGCATTAATCATCCCATAAAAAGAGCTAGATTACAACAATATCTGAGGAAGCAGAACGCAGAATGCATTTGTTTACAGGAGACACATTTGTCGCAAGGGAACATGCTAAGCTTGCTGCAGGTGGCAGATACACTGTCTTTTTTTTATCTAGTACGTCAGGGAAAAGGCGTGGAGTGGCAATTTTGATTCCAGCCACTACTCCATTCTCTAAAGGGGAGGTCTATTCAGATAATAATGGTAATTTTGTCATAGTACAAGGGAGGCTGCATGAGACTGACATGACAATGGCGAGTGTTTATCTGCCACCAGGAGCATCTCCCTCTCTACTGAGACAGTTCTTTAACAGATTGCTTGAAAAGCAAATCGGGGTAATGCTGGTAGGAGGCGACTTCAACGTAATAATGTCTTCTCAGAAAGATTCCACTTTCTCTAAACAACATAGGTTTACTCCCACTCAAAAACTTTTAAAAGCCCAGATACCTAAGATGGGCCTTACAGATATATGGTGCCATTTCTACCCCTCTGTGGAGGGACATACTTTTGTCTCTCCTAGATTTCACACCTCAGCTAGAATAGATTATTTTTTTACATCTACAGAGCACCTAGATATGATTCAAGATATATCTCTGGAAGCTCACCTCCTCTTAGACCATATACCTCTCTTAACACACGCGTCAACGGCCAGGTGTAAAAACTGTCTCACTTCCATGGACCAGCAGGAGCCTGGCCTGCCATGTCCTCCATTCCACCTAAGGGCAGTGTCGGTAAATGAGGTATGGTCCCTTCTCCAAGGCCTCTCCCAGCATGCAAGCCCTGGCCTAGATAACCTGGAGCCCAAGCTTCTCAAACTTGGCGCCCCCTACATTGCCACCCCGGTGGCCCACATCTTCAACCTATCCCTCACCTTGGGACAGATCCCAGATATCTGGAAGGTTGCCAAGGTCGTCCCTGTCCTAAAGCAGGGCAACCCTAAAGTCCTGGACAACTACTGACCTATAGCCATCCTCTCAGCTGTCAGTAAGCTTCTGGAAAAGGTTGTAGCCAAACAACTCACGGAGCATATCCATACCCATGGACTGCTGTCCCCCGCCCAACATAGCTTTTGCAAAGGGCACAGCACTACCACGGCACTGATCTCTGTCTCTTCCAGCATCAGAGCAGCAATGGACCAGGGACAACTGTCTGGTGCTGTGTTCATTGACTTATCCAAGACCTTTGACCTTGTGGATCATGACCTGCTTGGCTCGCAGATGAGGTCCCTTGGCTTGTCCCCTCCTGCACTGAAATGGGTCACTGACTACCTGCACAGCAGAGAACAATTAACTAAATTCAATAAAGTCCTCTCCGCCCCCCCCGTCCATAACCTCTGGAGTCCCACAGGGCTCAGTGCTGGGACCCCTACTCTTTTCCCTGTTTATTAACAATCTCCCCACTGTGGCCACCAGGTGCCGGGTCACCATGTACACAGATGATCTGGTCCTCCTGGCCCACTCCCATGATACAGTCACCCTAAACCGCCAACTATCAGAGGACTTCAGGAACATCCAGGCATGGCTCACCAAACAGAAACTGGTCCTCAAACAGAAAAAAACCCAGGCCATGTTATTTGGCTCATCAGCCAAAATTCGGGCCTCTCCAGTCCCTCTACAAATCGATTGCGATGATGGTACCCCTCTTCTTACTGTGACCTCCCTCAAATATCTTGGTGTGTTGCTAGACCCCCAACTGGACCTGGGAAATCACATCCATAATGTTTGCAGAGGTGTAAACTGTAAGCTGGGGCTGGCATATAGGGCTAGGTACAACCTTACCCCAGCGGCTCATCTGGCTCTTGCCAGGGGAATATTACTCCTTCCCTCAGCTATGGTCTTCACCTATTTGCTCGTAGCTTCTAGGTCCTCCTTAACAAGTGGAGCACGTATGCAAACAACATCTGCTGGTTTGCTCTGGCCACCCCCCCATCTTACCCATCACTTCGAACTCTACGATAAGCTAGGCTGATTATCCCCAGCCAATCACCTTAACTTTGGTACTGGGTGCCTAACGAGCAAAGTAATCAGTTCCGGCACCCCCCCGGAACTGGCCCAGCTTCTCTCCCCAGCTGACCCCACACCCTACCCCCTGATATCTCAGGGTCCAGGACTACTAAATGTACCCACCACCCGCACCCTCATGCGTGACAGGAGCTTCACAGCTCATGCACCTAGGCTCTGGTACTCCTTCCCCGAACAGGTCTGCACTGCCCCTTCCCACAAGCATCTTCAGACCTCCCTGTGGGAACATCTCAAGCTGGCCTCACGCTGCAAATGCCTAAAGCCACCCTAGCACATAGTCCTGGATGTCACAAGCCAGGTGGTTCACCACTCCCTGAGCCACAACCTGAACTTATGCACTATTTACTGCCTGATGTTCTGTTGACCCCACGCACCTTATCTTCTGTTTGCTCTGTTGTCTGTGTACCTAATTCACAAAATGTAACTTTCCCCCAGTCTTGTTGACTCCGTGAACCTCACCACAAATGTATAATTGTTTGCTCACCTGCTTTGCTGTATTGATGTACCTGTTATATCTGTTGTACTCTCCCGGGTCGTTCCTGAAAATAGGCATATAACTTGTCTAGTGTACCTACCCAGTAAACAGAAGCTAAATAAATAATTAAGGTGGGATTAAACAAAACACATAAAACAACTTTATGGAGACTGAATCTTTCTGTCTTGAAGGATCCAGTGTTTAAGACCAGAATGGTAGACAGTATAACAAAAATCTTAGAGGAGAACGCAGACCCTTCTATTTCAGCTACTATCCTCTGGGATACTCTGAAGGTTGTGATTAGAGGAGAGATTATCTCATATTCCTGTAGACTAAACAAACAAAGAGAATCCAGATACAAAATATTACAAGACAAGTTACAAGAATTACAGCAGAAGAGAGATAGAGGAGAACGAGTTTCACAATTAGAGCTTAGACAAATTCAGTCGGAATTACAATCCATTCTAGATTATAAAACGCAAATGTCCTTACTATATCTTAAAAGATACTATTACAAGGGAGGTCCTAAAGGTGCCAGAAATGTGGCTAGATGTATTAGAGGATTTAAGCAGACTGCCACTATTACAAGGATTAGAGACCCCATAGCAGGTGATATTCTTAGTAAAACCCCTGCAGTTTTGAAAGCATTCCAACAATATTATGCAGATTTGTACTCTGATCCTACACCCCCCTCCCTGGAGGATATAAAAAATTTCTTGTCACCCCTTAACTTCCCACACTTATCTGAATCCTAGCAGGCTTCACATTTTCGCCCTATCTCCACTATAGAGATCCAGAAAGCAGTTAAAAATTCTAAAACATTAAAAAGCCCAGGCCCAGAAGGCTTTGGAGCCAAATGGTATAACGTTTTTACTTCCAAAATTAATTCAGCCGATGCAAAAACCTTTTTTAGAGGTGCAGGATGGAGGTGCCCCCTCCCACCCTCATGGTCATATGCGACCATCTCAGCTATATTGAAACCAGGTAAAGATCCATTAAATTTAGAGTTATACAGACCCATTTCAGTTTTAAATAATGATTATAAGATATACATGTGGCAATATGGGCCCATAGGTCAGAGACTATACTGCCTACCCTGATACACCCAGAACAGGCAGGATTTTTACGCATGCGTCAGACTGCAGATAATGTACAAAGAACAATCTACCTGATGGATTTTATGGCTAACTCAGCTACCCCCTCAACTTTAGTCAGTTTAGATGCCTGTAAGACTTTTGACAGAGTGTCCTGGAGATTTCTATGGGGAACATTAATGTCATTTGGGTTTCCGAAGAAATTTGTGAATTGGTTGGAGCAAATATATTCTGAACCAAGGGCTTATATAAAACTTGACGGCGGTATCACACCTCATATCAAGTTACAGTGAGGCACTAGACAAGGATGCCCCCTATCGCCTTTGTTATTCACCATCTATATTGAACCTTTGGCTATGATTCTTAGAAAATCAGAAAAAATTAAGGGCATTCAGCTGGGCAATCAATCATGGAAGTTGGCTTTATATGCAGACGACATTTTATTGTCAACAGCAGATCCAGAGTCCTCTATTTCAGCAATATGGGAGATACTTGAGCAATTTGCTCAATTCTCTGGATATAAAATAAATTATTCTAAGACAGAGGTTCTTCCCTTTCATTTCTCCCCCTCACAGACACTGAAGGGTAGTTTGCCTCTGCGCTGGAACAGCATCAAGATAAAATATCTAGGCATACAGTTACCAAACCAGTTAATGCATCTCACTGTGGTAAACTATGAACCTTTAACACAAAAAATAGAGTCTGATTTACATCAATGGTCCCAACTTCATTTATCACTATATTCTAAGGTGGATCTTATTAGGATGAATATTCTTCCAAGGCTGCTATATCTTTTTCAGACCATAATGATGATGCCAGATGGAATGTACTTCCCCTCCTGGAATAACTCTTTGGCGAGATTTTTCTGGGCTGGGAAAAAAACCCGAATCAAGTGGTCCACATTAATAAAACCAAAAAATAAGGGAGGCTAAAATTTTCCTGCTCTTCAGATGTATGCATATGCTACAGTGATAGCTCGAGTTTTCAATTGGAATAATCCAAAATATGACATACCATGGAAGAACTTGGAATTCACCCTTAATGGGGTAAGGAAGGGGAGTGAACTTTTACAATTGCTATATGCCCCAGTAAATAAAAGACCTAGAATTATTTATAGTACAAATTCTGCTATGGAAACTTGGAGGAGACTCATCCATCTAAGAGAGCTGGAACCAGTAGGTCCCTATTTTAATCTATTAAATTTCGGAATCCAAACTCTTACTTTGTAACAGGAGGGTACTTTGGCTCAATGGAGACAAAAATGTTTTAAATTTATGTTCCACTTGGTGGATGCCAGGGGGGGTCATCTCATTTACTAAACTTCAAGGAACATACAATCTTCCACAACAAGATTTTTCAATTTATACAAGCTTTAGAGAGGGCGTTGAAAGTAAAGAACCAGTCCTTAGTAGACTCCCAGATTCCTTATGCCTTGCTTTAGCCATGACCACAGGGAGAGGACAGTTGTGGCCCCACTTTGTGGGACTAATATATAGGGGTTTGAGGGAATTATCAAAAAATTCAACTCAGGGAATTCTAAATGCCTGGAATAAAGAGCTTCTACTCCAGGTATCAAAGGAAGATTGGGAAAAGTATACTAAATTCTCAATGGGACTTTTGGGAGCCCCTACTGGCGAGAATTTGCCTGGAAAGTTAGAAATAGATTTTTCTATACTCCGGCAAGACTGGCCAGGTTCTCATCAGGGACATTAAGCAATTGCTGGAGAGATTTTGGAGAAATATCTGCGGATCAGTTCCATGTTTTTTGGGCCTGCCTGCAGTTAGCAGGTTACTGGAGAGATATTTTAGAGGCATTAAAAGAATTGGCAGATGTGGAAGCTGTATTGACCCCTGAGCTAGTATTACTCTCAATTCCACCAGAGGGTTTCCCAATACCCAGAGGATCACTGTTAATCACTTATATACTGGCAGCTAAAAAAGTAATTACTAGAAACTGGGTGAAGAAGATGTCTCCAAACATGCAGAACTGGCGGGGAATAATGGGAGAAATTTATGTATTAGAGAGATTAATAGCTAAAAGCACAGATAAATGGTCTGCATTTGAGCTTAAATGGAGGAAATGGATTCTATATATTTCATCTTTAGATCCTACTTTTGTACCTTAGAAACATATCAACTCAAATGATGGTTTACGTAAATGTCTTAGTGCTCATTATATGAATTGCTTTGTAAAATATGTAAGTTGTCCCGAGACCCTTGACTAATGTATTGCTACGTATCTGACTGATGTAATTATGTATTGTCTTAACTTATACACTGTAAAAACTGTCCTATGATTTTGCAAATGAAAATATAATAAACATATAGTATTAAAAAAACAACTTTATTCATGCATACTTGTGAGGGTCACCTCAGCACACCAGTGTTTTGGGGATTATACACATCCCTTTTTCAGGGTGAAAATCTTACCTCATAATGGTATGCAGAACAACACTTTTAGGTATTTTCCTTTTTTTAAAAAATCTGTTTCAGTGTAGACCATTTCTTGTGACAATGTTGGCTTCTTGTGCTAATAGTACACTAATGTGGCTCCTTCTTCTCTTCCTGTGTAATAAGCTTTCCTTTAGTTTCCCCACCACTCAGCTATGACTGACCGTCTAGTGACTACTTTGGTAATTCTTTCCTCTGCCTGCATGTTTACTCCTCTCACCACCTTTCCTGCTCCCTTCTGCTTTAGTGGGTATACATACTTGTCCTCCTCCCTCTGCATTTCCCTATATCTCATGAATGCCACCCTGTTTTCTTTCACCACCTATAACACATCTTTAGAGAACCATAATGATCTCTTTTTCTTTCAGCTTTTACTCACTTCCTTCATGCAGAGGTTTGGTACTTTACTTACTGCTGCTCTTGTTTTTCCCACTGAAAGTCTACCCCTTCCCGGCACCCCCCCCCCACACAAATCAGTTTCTGAGGCAGTCTCCATTCCTTTGAAATCTGCCCTCCTAAAGCCCAGGACACTCATCTTCATATGGTTAGCCTCCGTTCCTGTCTTTATGGTAAACCACACTGTACAGTGATCACTGGTACCCAGGGAACTGCCACTTTGACTTCTGCAGTGCTGTCCCTGTTTGTAAGCTTCAGATTCAGCATTGCCCCATCTCTAGTGAGTTCTGTGACTAGCTGCTTCACAAAAGTCCCTTTTAGGCAGTCAAGTATGCCTCTGTTCCTTGTGGAAGTTGCAGTTTGATGGCTTCAGTCCGCATCTTGCAGACTGAAGTCTCCAACTAGCAGCACCTCCCCTTCACTTGCCATTCTGATGATGATGTCTTCTGCAAGTGCCTTATCCAACTCCTCCCCATTATAGAGCCCTGAACACTACACCAGTATGGATAGCAGTCCTAAAGCCTGTCTCCAGGGTGATCCACAGCACCCCCAGCCCTTCCTTTTCCTCCTGGTGCCCTGCACTTCCATTGTCTTGATTCCCTCCCTCACATATAAAACAACTCCTCCTGCCCTCCTCCCTGTCCTGTCTTTCCTAAACATAGAATAACACAGAAACATAGAATTTGATGGAAGATAAGGACCGCTTGGCCTACATAGTCTGCCCATTTTCCATACCTGTTTCATATATCGCAGATCCTAAATGATCTGCAGCTTACCCTCTCTTTCCTATCGCTAGAGTTCCTTTATGTCTATCCCATGGGGTTTTGAATTCCCCTACCGTTTTTGCCCCTACAACCTCTGCCAGGAGGCTGTTACATGGATCCACCACCTTTTTCATGAAAAAATGATTTCTCACATTACCCCTAAGTCTACCCCCATCTATTTTCATATCATGGCCCCTTGTTCTTGAACATCTTTTTTTTTTTGAAAGTTGCTACCATCTTATACCTTATTTACATCCTTGAGGTATTTGAAAGTCTCTATCATATCCCCCCCACTGTCTCTCCTCTCCCCCAGGGAATACGTATTGAGATCCTCCAGTCTCCTCTTATATGACTTTTGGTGCAGCCCCTGCACCATTTTTGTCACTCTTCTCTAAACTGCATCTGCTCTATGTCCTTTTGGAGATGCGGCTTCCAGAACTGGACACAGTGCTGTAGATGAGGTTTCAAAAATGTGCTATACAGTGGCATCACCACTTCCTTCCTTCTGCTGGAGATACGTCTCTCTATGCACCACGGCATTCCACTGGCTCTCCTCACAGCCTTCTCAGATTGTTTGATACCCTTGTGGAGAGGTTGTGGAATAACAGATGGACCAGACACAGAACTTCAGGTTCAACACACAATCTCTGTGTGATGTTTGGTTCCGTGTCATAATAGCAATTGCTATTATGCCGAGTGTATATTGTCGAAAAGCAAATCGGTGAAATACGCATCACAGCAACCCAACAACCAGCAATGAAAAAGTGTTTTTGTTGGCCCCCACTCTCTTGGGGGAGGCTTTGCCCCCCTGCACCCAACTGAATATAGATTGCTAACTCCAGGATGGTGCACATCAGGGAGGGTGTTACTCTGGTTGCTGCAGCAAAAATAAAGGTGGCAGCCACAGGCAGTGGCAAAAATTCTTGTGCTGGTCCCCAGCCCTGAACCCAGCACCTGCTCTGCTAGAGCTAGCCACCCTCACCACCACCACACCACATGGCTAGCTTGGTGGCAGCAGGCACACCAGTCCCCTACAAATCTCGTCCCTGTCCCTCCCCTTCCCCTCACTATCCCTCCTTCTAGTTACCATTCCCTACTCTCACCTTTGCATAGGGTTGCTACTCCTGCAGGGTAGCCCATGAGTATAGCACCCAATATGAGTCACCATTTTGATGGTTGCTCATATTGGTTGGCTATATTCACTGGGTACTGTGATTTTTGTTTAAAACACAGGGGATAACCTTAAGCAATGGCATATCCCTTCTTCAATACATCAGTTTGCTGCATCACCCTATGCATGTCCTTCCTCTGCACTTAGTCAGCACCTACTGACCCACAGATCTATCTCTTTAGTGAAAATTATTTTATTCCCTATGTTGGTTTTGTATGTTTGAGTGATGGGTAGCTCAAAAAAAAAGAAAAACCCAAAACAAGATAATGACAAAGAACCTCAGTGCAGAAGCACTGAAGCTAGGGTTGCCCCAAAAGGCATTGGCAATAAAGCCAAGTTTCTAAGAAACATAACATCACACATACCCCCATAATGCATTGGGATCTATATGCAAATCACCATGACATTTTAGGTTTGTTCTGCTTAAAGCAGGATTGCATGGTGCCAAAGGGCCTCTCAAACAATCTGTAATTTACATACATTTTAAATAACCCAACTAACTTAATTTTTATAATACAGTCCCCTAGTAACTTTTTTACCTGTTTTCAAAAACACCTACATTAGTGCCGTGATATTTTCAGCATTTACAGGTTTCATACACATAAGGCATATACTGTACATCAAGGTATTTTATGACATAGTGCTATTGCATATTAAATCCAACAATGAAGAACATAGCCTGTTGTTTTACATCAGCTCGGAGGTCACCACAATAACCTCCCTGTACAAGGACCTGAGAGAGAAAGGAAAAATCAAAGAGGACACTATAGCATGGTCAAGAAAGGGGAGGGGGGCGTTCATAGGTGGCCAACTTTATGGACTAGAAATTGTAAAGGACAAATTAGGCTAAGAAATAAAAGAACTGTTGCAACAGATTTAAGAAAAGGTTGGTCCTAAAGAGTGGCAGGATCTCCCTGTCACATATCCCCCACCTTAAGAAGGAAGCAGTCATCTCAGACTGCTTACCACCTTTCTGTCCCAGGACGGGATGGAGCTTCCACCCATCCATCTTCAGAAGCTCCATCTCAGGGTCCCTATTACTGATAAACATTCCATCATAAACATAGTGGATATCATCGTTCTTTATCCAGAGGCGTTAACACATTTCTCAACAGAGATAATCAGTACCAGTCTCTGTACAATCTCATTTTAGAGAAAGTCATTAACATCATCATGATTTTCAATGCTTATCTCAGCAATATGTGAACTAACAGTACAAGGACTGTTACCATCTGGTACCATGTGTCCTAGGCAGGAGGTTTCCCCATATTCAAGGGAACCATTTTTTCTCCAAAATGACCCATTCCCTTTGGGACACTCTTCCCATTCCCCATGAACCAGTACCTCTGCTGAATGGATGTCTTCTGTTCCCAGCAGAAACCTCCACTACAATGCATACTGGACAGGTCCTAATATAGGCTGCCACCTGTCTGTACATACCAGGCCAGTAATAAGAAAGAGTTAACCGAGTCAAGACACTGCTATGGCTCAGATGCCCATGGGGACTGGAGTGAGCAGCCTCCATCACCTGTTGTCTGTAGGCCTCAGGCACCACTACCTGGGCATCCACACTTTTAGTACAGGAGTTGGGCCTCATGTGGTGCAGAACACCCTTCTTCAGTTCATACCACCAACATTGTTTTGCCCCCACACCACCATTAATCTGCATACCCTCCTTGACCTTAACATACTGTAACAGTTTGGCAACATTAGCATCTTTAGCCTGCAGTATACCCCAGTCAATACTGTTAATAGAGTTAGCTATAGCAATACAAGAAAAAGTCCCTTCAGCCTCATAGGCTTCTTCTTGCTTGCTTAGAGTCTTCAACCCCAGCACAATATCACTAGGCACAGTCTTACCCAGGGTCTCACATTCGAGTTCCATACTTGCATCTCTGACCTCCAACAGATAACACTCTGGGAACACAGGCAACAAAGGAATATCCTGCTCACTCAGGGGGTCCTCCTCCAGCTTAGCCCATGAAAAACCCTCCTCCGATTCTTTATCTAAACTCTCTGTCAGGGACCTCTTGAACACCTGGCACTAGTGTTCCTCCCATTTGGCATCTTGCCTTCTGTGCTCAATGTCTCTATCTCTTTCCGTCTGCACCTGTTTTATGCAGAGCCATTTCAACAACTCCCCTACGTCCTCAGGTGGAGCATCTTCAAGAGGAGGCAGTTCCCTCAATTCTTCCTCATCCCCTTAGATCTATTCATCATCTTCAGGCTTGGCCATCCTCCGAGCTCCCAGGTACAGTTCAGGCAGCAGCTTCTCTCCCAGTTTGTAGGTCATAGTTCTGGTCAGAACTCCAAGGACTTTCTTCTCCAGGTTCTCCTGTGGCAACCCCTGGTGCATCAGTCCACCTGGGCTATCTGGGCAATATCCACCAGAAAACATCCCCCTAGCTCAGTACAGACATTTCCAACAAGTTATCCCACTGCTGACACCAAGTCTGTGGAGGGGTTGTGGGATAACAGGTGGACCAGACACAGAACTTCTGGTTCAACACACAATCTCTGTGTGATGCTTATTTAAAACATGGGATAACCTTAAGTAATGGCATATCTCTTCTTCAATACATCAGTTTGCAGCAACAGACTATGCATGTCCTTCCTCTGCACTTAGTCAGCTCCTACTGATCTATTTCTTTAGTGAAAATTATTTTATTCCATATGTTGGTCTTGTGTGTTTGGGTGATGGGGAGCTAAAAAAAAAAGAAGAGAAACCCAAAACAAGCTAAAGACAAAGAACCTCAGTGCAGATGTACTGAAGCAAGGGTTACCCCAAAAGGCATTGTCAATAAAGCCAAGTTTCAAGGAAACACATCATCACACATACCTCCACAATACAATGGGATCTCTATGCAAATCACCATGAAATTTTAGGCTTGTTCAGCTTAAAGTAGGACTGCATGGTGCCAAAGGGCTTCTCAAACTATCTGTAATTTACATGCATTTTAAATAATACAACTAACTTAATTTTTATTATACATAGAAACATAGAATGTGTTGGCAGAAAAGGCCTTACCTCAACCCACACCTATGACCTGGGTTTGGGAACAGACTCGGGATGCCGGGGGCTGGCAGGGGAAGGAGAGGATCGAGTGTCTGTAGGACCACTCTCCTCTCCTGGGGTGGGTAGTGGGTTGATGTCATGCTTTAGCAGCCTCTGGTGGAGACCAGGAGCCCTACAGATTCACGCTGGAGGGAACACACCAGAAAAGTGGAAATACCACTCCATGTCAGCCGGATAATGACTGCCCAACTCTCTGGTGCCATTCATGTCCCTGCCAAGTCCTCCATCCCAGCAGCACCTTGGGACAAGTGTAGCACTGGCCTGCCCTCCCTGGGTCTGGCGCATTCCCCCTCAGAGGAGGGGGACCCATCTGGTGAAGGGTTACGCTGGGTTACCCTGGGGGTGGCTGCCATGTGGGACCGGAGGCTCGGAGGGCAGATGGATCAGAGCAGCCTTGGTGAGCCAGAAGGAGAGATTGAAGTAGAACATGTAGGAGGTAAAAGAGATAATGCAAAAAAGGAGAAAAGGCCCACCAGGCCCACCCAGTCTGCCCAGTAGGCCTAGCTAGCTGATAGGACTTTGCTATTTCTTGCCATCCCCACACCCCTGGATCCAAAAGACCCCTGTGTCTATCCCACGCTCTCTTAAATCCCCCACAGTTCTGGGAGTTTGTCTCAGTTATCCTCTAGTCCCCTAGTAACTTTTTTTTACCTTTATTAAAAACACCTAGTGCTGTGATATTTTCAACATTTTCAGGTTTCACACACATACAGCATATACATCAAGGTATTTTATGACATAGTGCTATTGCATACTAAATTCAACAATGAGGAACACAGCCTGTTGTTTTACATCAGCTTGGAGGTCACCACAATAGCCTCCCTGTATGAGGACCTGAGAGGGGAAAGGAAAAATTAAAGAGGACACCATAGCATAGCCAAGAAAGGGGAGGGGGTGCCCTTAGGAGGCTATCCTTGTGGACTAGAAATTGTAAAGGATAGATTAGGCTAAGAAATAGAAGACCAATTGCAAAATATATATTTGTTTTTAACCAGGAGAGACACACTAAGCTGAAAGCTTATTTACAGGTGCTACCTGGGAGCAAAAGGAAGCTAAGTAACTTACTCAGGGTCACATAGTATGCAATTGGAGGCTCTGGGATTCAAACCCTGGTCATCAGGTTTGCAGCTCAGAGCCTTAAACCACTACGCTATACTGCCTATACTTTTAAGCAGAGGCAGACATAAGTCGTGGCTAAGGTGCTGAAGCCCCCTCCTGACATTCTCCATCTGCTATGCAGCAGGGTCCAGCAGCTGCAGCAAGTTTCTTAAATTGCAACATAAACTGCGTAGTGCTTTCCTAGACTTTGTGAGCACACGGTCTTTCATGCTCCAGTCCCAGTACTTTTCCCTTCCCTAATTACATGGGCTTTAAAGACCAGCAGCAACACAGAGCAGCTCCCCCAGTGAGTCGTCCCTCCCCCAAGTCTCACTCTATCCCGGACCTGGACCATAAAGCAGTGTGTCACAACAATGTACCGCTGCAGCACACGCACATTTCACAATGCAAACAGCCAAGTGAGCTAAACAGTTTGACTCCAACCACCACTGGTTCCCAACGGGTGCTTTGTCAAGTTACACACCCAGTATTGGCATGAAAGGAAGGCAGTGCTTGGGTTTGCTGTTGGCTAGCATGGTACACCACTTTTAAATACAGTACGGGTCCATCTGGGTCATCTCAGAATATCCATTGTTGGCTGCAGTGCGACTCATCTGGTTGTGTTTTTTTTTCATGGATATTTGATTAAGATGACAAGTAAAAGTAAGTAAACCAACTGAAGCCAAGTAGTGCTGACTTAATTACTGTATGTGTTTTGGGAATTGCTTGCATTAAAAGGTCTTTGGTGTGCAAATCCTCGTGGTGTGTGGGCTGAAGAGGAAATGTACCAGCTGAAACTTTATATTTGGCTGATTAAACCAGCATGCTGAGTAGTAAGAGAACAGTTCATTTTTCTCTTAATTATCTGCTCATTGGTGTGCAAAAAAGTTAGTGGGAAGTTGAGACTGGCAGACAATCAAGATCTTGTAAGAAATTCACTTTTTTCTTTAATGTCTGCTATTTTAAATATTTATACAATAGGTCTATCGAAATGAGAAATATTAAGTATATAATTTCAATTATTTCATGACATCATACAATTTGGTGATGCATTTTCTTATTTATTATAGACTCCCTCTGCAATGACTGCAAGAAATGCCAAATGCTTCTCAGTGCAAACTTCCTGGAATTTGCTTCTAAAATGCACCTTTTGCCACCAAATGTTTCAAAATTTCTTCCGGGGGAAAATCCTCCGAACCCCCCTTTCTGGAAAATATCACTGATGGGGGCATGTGCCCCCCCCCGCACTTTTAGAATCCTGCTGATGCCCCTGGGGAAGGGCTCTCAGAGGCCTAGGAAGGCCTGCTGCCCTGTTGCCTGTTTGGACAAACAAGGCAGGAATTTGGAATGGGAAATACTGGAGTTTGTAAGGGAGCTGAGGGGGACTGAGGACTGTCTTGTACAGCCAACACCTTGTTTTTTTGGTGATCTGGGGTGTCACACATTTACTTGGCCATGGGGTTCGCTACAATTAAGATGGGTAGCAACTTGGCTTGCTACTCATCATGGTTTTTTTGTTAGAACAATTGTCAGATTGCTTCTTAGAGAATGTAAAAACAATTTTTTTTCTGGGGGCCTAGGCTGCCCCCAGACCCCTGGCCCATTGAGTTGGGTACTTCACACTCTCAAGCCCCATTGCTTATGCCCACAAATGTTTGCCTCTGCTTTTAAGAAAAGGTCAGTCCTCAAGAGTGGCAGGATTTCTCTGTCACAATCCTTTAGATCATCAGATATGATTATTTCTAAGTCCCTTTCCTGTTTGATAGTTGTCAGTACCCCCCCAATCATCTACTCCTCTCCTGCATTTCTATGTCCTACGTGCATGATCTTGCACTTCTTTGCATTGAATCTTAGCTGCCACACCCTCAATGAATCCTCAAGCTTGTTTAGGCTCCTTCTCATTTTCCTCTACCTCTCCTAGAGTGTCAAGCCAGTTGCAGATCTTCGTGTCATCTGCAAAGAGACACACCTTCCCTTCCAGCCTCTCTGCAATGTCGCTTATGAAGACATTAAAGAGGACTGGTCTAAGCACTGACCCCTGCGGTCCCCACTAGTTGCCCCCCCTTAGAATTGAACTTCATTCATCACCACCCTCTGCGTCCTATCGCTCAGTGTTTGACCCAGTTTACCACCATGGGACCCACTCTCGGGCTGCCCAGCTTGTTTACTAGCTTCCTATATGGGGACGGTGTCAAAGGCCTTGCTGAAATCCAGGTAGGCCACATCCACTGCCCCTTCCTGATCCACCTCCCTAGTCACCCAATCAGAGAAATCTATCAGATTTGTTTGACAAGATCTTCCCACTGTGAATCCATGCTGCCTCATAACCTGTGCTCCACTGGATTTGAGATATATCACAGACCTTTCTTTTAGTAGTGATTCCATTAGTTTCCCAACCACTAAGGTCAGGGTGACTGGCCTGTAATTGCCAGCTTCCTCCCTGCTCCCACTTTTATGGAGAGCGACTACATTTGCCCTCCTCCAGTCCTTTCGTACCACATCTGTTTCCAGTGAACTGTTGAACAGGTTTGTCAGTGGTGCTGCCAGTACCTCCCTGAGTTCTCTTAATACTCTGGGATGTATCCCATCTGGCCCCATTGCCTTGTCCACTTTCAGATTAGTGAGTACCTTTAAGACTCTATCCTCCTTAAATGGATTGGTGTCCACCTCCCTCCCTCCCAGTGGTGCTTTTGTCATCTAACTTTGGCCCCTCCCCTTCCCCTTCTTCTGTAAATACTGAACAAAAACACTTGTTCGGGATTTCTGCTTTTTCTTGGTCCCCATCTGCACACTTTCCTCCTTCTCTTTTTAGTCTCACAATCCCACTCTTAGTCTTTTTTCTTTCACTAACATACCTGAACACGTTCTCATCTACTTTTGTTATTGTCTGGGCTTGTTTTTTTTCCTGTTTGCACCTTTGCTTTCCTAACTGCTTTCCCTGTCTCCCTCTGCTTTTCCAGGTATAGTTCCCTCTATTCTTCCCTCTGTGTTTCCTTGTACCTCCTGAATGCCACCCTTTTTGCCCTTACCTATTCACCACATCCTTTGAGAACCATAGTGTTTTTTTTTCTTCCTCTTTGTTTTGCCTACTTGCCTAATGCAATGACTTGTTGCCTCCACTATGGCTCCCTTAAGATTCTCCTTTTGTTCCTTCACCCCCTCTTTTCTCCTTCCCTACCAGTGATTTCCTAAGACATTCCACCACCTTTGCAAAGTCAGCCTGCCTGAAATCCAGGACCCTTGCTTTTGTGTGGTTTGACTTTTCTGCTGTTCTCACATTGAACCACTCCATGCTGTGATTGCTTGATCCCAGATGGCTCCCCACTTTTACATCTGTAATTCTGTCCCCATTGGTGAGTACCAGTTTCAAAGTCGCTCCCTCTTGGGTAAGTTCCATCACCAATTGTCTAAGGCATGCCCCTGCAGGGCTTCCAGGATGTATTTGTTCCTGGCTGAGGCTGTGGCCTTGCTGCTCCAATCCACATCTGGCAGACTGAAGTCTCCTTCCAGCATCACCTCCCCTTTAGCTGTCATCCTGTGGATGACTTCTACAAGTACCCTGTCCAGTTCTTCCACTTGTGTGGGAGGTCTGTAGATCACACCAGTGTGAATGGCCATGCCATTTCCCATCTCCAGGATGATCCACAGTACCCTCACCTGTCCCTGCATTCCCACCTTGGTTGCCTTAATTCCTTCCCTGACATATATAGCCACTCCTCCTCCCTTTTTACCCACCCTGTCCCTCTTGAATAGAGCGTAACCTGGTATTGTCATATCCCAGTCATGATTCCCCATGAACCATGTCTCAGTAACAGTGACAAAGTCCAGGTCCATCTCAGCCATCAGGTTCACTGCAATAGGTCTGTGATTTTGTTTCCAAGACGGTGGGAACTGGTGCACATGGCCTTCCAATTTTTGTTGCCTCCTTTCTTAATAACTCCTGGTACGGCCTTCAAAATCCATCATCCTAAAGTACAGGACCCTCGTCCTTGTGTGGTTAGCCTCTGTTCCTGTCTTAATGTTAAAGCACACTGTATGGTGATCACTAGTACCCAGGTGGCTGACTACTGTGACGACTACAAAGCTGCCCCTGTTTGTAAGCACTAGTTCTAACACTGTCCCATTTCTACTGGGTTCTGTGATTAGCTGCCTCACAAAAGTCCCTTGTAGGGACTCAAGGATGGCCCTTCTCCTTGTGGAAACTGCAGTTGGAAGATTCCACTCAACCCCTGATGGATTAAAGTCTCCAACTAGCAGCACCTCCCCCTTACTTGCCATTCTGATGAGAGGGTGACCCATGGCATCCCCAACCCTTCCTTTTCCTCCTGGTGCCCCTGTACCTCCAATATGTTGATTTTCTCCTTCACATATAAAACAACTCCTCCTCCCCTCCTCCCTGTCCTGTCTCATCTAAACATAGAGTAGCTTGGTATGGCTATGTCCCAGTCATGGTATTCAGTGTACCATGACTCCATAATGGCCACTAAATCCAGGTCATCCTCCACCATGATGGCTTCCAGGTTGGAAATTTTGTTTTCAAGACTTCCTGCATCAGCACACATGGCTCTCTACACCTTCTTTGTCCCCTGCTTGCTACCCCATTTCCCCCTCCTAAACTGAAGGTGTTTTTCCCAGAATCTCCCCTGATTTTCCTCCTATCTTTTAATTCCCCACTCTTTGCCTCCTTCAATCCTTTACCATCACTTACTGGGCCTCCCCCCTTTCTGTCTTATCCCCATTCCTGCCTTTATCCTCCTGGTCCCCTCCCTCCCTGCTACTCCATCATCCAGGGGGATAGCTATTGGTGACTCTCTTTGCTTTACTGCTGCCTCCCCTGGCTTTTAAATGCTCATCCAAGTAGCATTTAAACCTCCCACCAAGGACTGCAGCCCCTTCCCCAGAGGGTACAGGCCATTTTCCATATAGAGGCCCATGTTTTCCCAGGCTTTCCCCCGGTCCCCAGTACAGTCAAAGCCCTCTTCTGTGCACCATACCTTCAACCAGTTGTTAAATGCCCTGGTGAGGAGTAGCACTGCATCTCCCGGCCTTACAGAGGTAGCAGCTCAGAAAAAAACACTATGCATGCTACTTGCTTAAGCCCCCTCCTCAACTCCTTGAAGTTACCCTGCACTACCTCTCCCATTCCCCTTTGCCAGGTTATTTGTCTGCAGGTGGACAATGATGTCTAACTCCTCCCCATCTCCTGCTGCCCCAGTGATTCTCTGGATATGATCTTCATCCTTGCAAGCCAAAGTATCAAGGAGGCATTTCACTTCTCTCTCTCTCACTTCCCTCCCCCACTCCCACATCTATCCCCTTAATAACAGAGTCCTCTAGCAGCAGCTGCTTCCTCCTTGGCTGGGGGCTTCTTCCACCCTCCTTGGGACCTCCACATCCGAGGACCCCCAATTCCTCCCTTCCCACTACAATGGGTGCCTGCTCTCAGCTGCCCCATCCTGTAATTATGGGGAAGAAATTATGTAGTGGTGCAGGCTGAGAAGCATGCATCCTTTCTGCCACCACCCTCCCAATGCCCTCCAAGGTCTATCTGCTCTGTGACTGCCTAGGTATCCTCTGGGGGAGTGGTGGCAGACTTGGTGACCCCTGCATGGGGCAGAAGATCCTTTGTAGTCTTTCCAGTTCAGCCTGGATTTCCAGCAAACTCTGCCCACAACCCAGAGAGTTGAGTACAAATGAGCAGCACCTCAGTCTCCAGAAGGTGTCCCAAAAGACTGTGGCCCAACACACACTACACCACTCCCACAGTGTTTCCTTACTTTGCCTAGTGTTGTTTACATTTTTCTGTACCCTTCTTCCTCTTACTTACTCTTGTTGTACTCCTACCTCTCCCTTTGCTCTCCTGAAACTAATTTGTTTCCTTGTCCTAGATAGGGTGTCTCTTGTTTTTCCCTTTTTTAACCCTTTTAGCTGTACCTACCTAATGCTTAGTGTGTGCTATTACTTGCTTCTTGAATGTTGGTACAAGCTGCAGTTACCTTCCCCATAGCTGATGAAAACAGTAACCAGTAATGTGTTACCTGTTTACCTTGGTCTTGTGTCCCACCTGGTGTCAACAAGGATTAAGGGATCACCATCAGTGGCAAGAATAAGAACAGAAGAAAGAAGGTCAAGGAGGGTGTCTGGTTTGGATTATGGACAGAAATATACTCCACTGACATAAATAGGGAAGGAGAAAGAGACAAACCCTTTTCCTACAAGATGCTCATGAGAGATGGAGTGAGGTGTACTACATCAAACGGGTGAGAGACGGCAGTATACATGGGCAACACCACCACCTATTTTAGAGTGGTTCTGCTGGAAAACAGAGTAGTCAGGGAGGACTAGGTCAGTATCACAGATACTGGGGAGAACCAGGTCTCAGAAACTACTAGTAAACTGTAGATAGCACGAATGATTGAACCCACAGTCAAAGGTGGTCAGTTTTTGGGAGAAGATTGTGAACATTTTTAAGCTGGATCCTAAGATCCATAGGGAGGATTGAGGATGAAGATGGAGGGGAAGGGCCAGAATTTAGCTCAACATCACCAGCCAGAAAAACCAAAAAGTAGCTTATGTGCTTAAGGGAGCCCTGAGGCTTGCTGCTGGAAGATGACAGGGAAGGGAGAGATTGGAGACTGTGGGTGGGGGGGGAGTCACCTAGAGGTTTTAAGGTGTAGCCAGGTGAGTAGAGTGGACTTGGGGCAGTAATTGGGGAAATGGGAGGGTGAAGATAGAGGGAGAGAGGGAAAGGGGCCACTGGGGCAGTAATTGGGGAAACGGGAAGGGGAAGGGGTAAGGCAGAGGGAGGTAAAGGGGCCAAAGGAGGGAGAGAAGTGGAGAATCAGGAAGAGAGAAAGAAAGAAAGAGAGAGAAAGTGAGAGACAGACAGAAGTTAACAGAAGAAAAATGGAGATGGAGAGCATGGAAAGGTTACCAGTGGAGAGGCACTGAAGCAGTAACACCTAAGAAAGTAAATGGTAGCTATTAAAGAACAACTTAGATGTAACTCAGAGGGCCGAGTAGGTGAGCGGCAATATACATGGGCAACTAGCCACTATAATGGAGATACATACTAATGCATGGTGGCAGCAGTAGAATAAATAGTAGACAATACTCCAAGGTCCTGCTTAAGCAGAATTACAGTAATTATAATGGGACGGCATATAAACAGCCGTAAAAAATAATAGCTGTAAACATAGGCAACTAAATGTCAGATTATTACAATATTACTGCAGAAGAAGCTAGCATGTATATTTGATATAACTGAAAAATTAGCTAGCTATAGTTTGGAAATCAGAAGGTTGCTTGATTCAGTAATGCATAATTATGAAAGCAGTACACTGCTGTGATTTTTATTTACTTTCTCAAAATGGCTAGATTAAGAGGTGACTTTACCAGGCTCTGTCTCTAAAAAAAAAACAACAACATATACTGCAGATTAGGAAGATTCTGAAGAGAGAGGAGAGATTATGCCCTTTTTCATCAAATGAAATTATGTCATCTGTTGTGTAAAGATGTCAGGGCAGGTTTACTAGGTTCAGTAACTGCAAAATCAGAAATAAGTGGCCACTGCTAAAAATTATCTCATTATAAGATTTTACTTTTATTTGTGTTAGGTATGTATTGCTTCCCAGGAAGCCAAATGTTTCACAACCTGCACTGCTTTTCTTTCTTAGTTTCTTTCTTCACCTTCTGTCCCAAGTCCCAGCAGTATCCCTCCAGCCCCATCACCGACCCATGTCATGAACCTGCGGGTTAACCACCTCTTACACAGAGCCATATCGGCATGTGGCATGCTACGTAGGGTCATGCAGTGCCTGCGGGGAATGCTGAGTGTGTAGGGGGTGTACCCTCCATTTTCCTCCCGAGGCATGTGCATGTGACATGTGCATACACAGAGTGGGCCCTATGCATGATGCCAAAGCGCCATGCAAATCGTTATGCATGACAGCTGTGGAGCAGTGACCACGTGGCAGTCATTAAAGAGGTGCGCAACAGTTATGCACTGGATCCCCCGGCTGCATGGAGAGCAATGTGCCAGGGGTGGGCTGGGGGTGTGGCAGCAGTATGTGCCATTCACAACGGGGTGTAGTGCAGCCCGCATGGGTGCGGAGAAGGGCACGGGTTATAGCAGTGGGCACGCTGCCATAACGCACTGCACACCCCAATGGACATACCCTGCCAGTCCTGGTGGGAGCGGGTGAAGACCCCCCATGCTGTCCCAGCCCAGTAGGCAGCAGGTGAGGGATGGGGCAGCTGATCTGGCGGGTATGGGGGATGGGGTGTGGGCAGGTGGTGCTGGGGGGGGTGACACTGCTACCACTGGGGGCACAAGGACACCAGGATCTGGGGTTGGGGAATGTGCCTTTAGGTCTGCCCCTGGCAGGGCATTCATGTGGGGCACATGGGGGGGGTTACTCTGTTGGGACAGGGCATGGGGGACTCAGGGTTTGTGGCCACATTGCCGTGGCCACGATTTGTGTGGTGGGGGGCCGAATGTGGGACAGGGTGAGTTCTTCCTGCTGGGGGTCCTGCAGTGCACCAGGAGGGCACTGTGTAGCTTGGGCTGGACCAGGGGGTACACCGGACAATGGGTCCATGCCTTATGGGTCCGGGTGTCTGCGGCAGGCATTCACACACCCAGACCCGTGCCCATCCGTGTAAGGGATCCACTGTGGGACCCAGGACGGGGCCTCCCATTGGATGCCCACCTGAGTCCACTACTTTGCTCCCGGCCACCCTGCAGAGTCCTGTGCACTGTGTCTCAATATACCCCTTAGGTCATCTGGTGACTGGAACTGCTGCAAACTCATGCCGGTAGCATGAATATTGCAGCTGCCCTAGACATGATAACACAAAGAGGACAGTGAGAGCAGTAAGTGACTTTATATTTCTGATTTTTTATAATGAATGCCTGTTGATAACCTTAGGATATTAGGAAATGTAGTGTGGGCTGATAGTTCAGACTTTAAGGACCACCATCCCTGGAAAAAGTGGTGTAGGCTGTAAAAAGTCAGGGTTCTGCGTAGCCGTATCAGCCTACTATACCATAAGTAAAAACAAAGTGTGTGGCTAAATAGTTATGGTGAGTAACTGGCCTCTTAATCTTAGCTAGTCCTAGTGTTGGCAGAATGCTGGCTGGACCCCAGTTCACTGATTGTAAACTGTTTAAATGATAATAATCAGATTGCTACAGAAGCAGTTGCTCTCTTCACACAGAAAGCTGCAATGATAAGGAATAAAGTTGTTCAGTATAAAAGACAAGAACTAGCAGATAGTAAAAGTCTATAGAACTAATCAAGCTTTCATTCATGGCCTTACATTCCATTCTAAGGCTTCTCTTTTGATGTGTACTAGGACTGTTTGGATGTACAGTACTGTATAAGCAAACCAGTACCTCTGTCTGACATGTGACTATGAATTGTGATGTACAGTACATCTATTCCAAATGTTCTACTGTCCTAAGTTATTTTAAACAATTTGTGTTTTGAATTCTGTGTCATCTGTTGCTGGCAAATGCAGAAGCAATAAGCTGAATACATCTGATTTAATGTGACGTGACACTTGAGCTGGAGTTATCGTGCCCTGCTTGTGACATCACATCCATTTCCACAGCAACAGACTGTATTGTCTGAAGCAGGGGATTATTACTTCAGCGCCAGACTCAGACACAGCTGTAGATTAATTTAAAGCAGCAGTGCATGACAGTAGTGCAAATTTTGACTTACACTTTTTTATTCTCCTGTACTTTGAACTGCCCCTTGTCTCCTGATTTGTTTGATACTCTTCTTTCTGCATTTTGAGTCTACTTTAGTATTTTTTTTTCATATTTGAAACAATAAAAGGAGCACACCTTTTAATATGGGTCAGACAAGGTTTTCATCTGTATTCTCAGCTGTTTCTGTACATCAGTTGTCTCATAAGGTCAACATGAGGTCAAGGAGCACTGTGCTACATGCTAGTTAATTTTAGTTACAAAAAAAGTGAAGTGAAAAAATAGGCTTTCAAAATCAACTGATAATACTGATAAAAACCTGGAGAAAACCTGGTTGGAGTCATATTAAAAGAAGCACTCCTTTTATTATTTTGGTTGTGAAAAAAATACCAAAGTAGACTCAAAATGGGGAAAGAAGGGTGTCATGCAAGTCAGGAGACGGGGCAGTCTAAAATAGAATCAAAAATTATAGGTCAAAATTTTCACTGCTGTCATTCACTGC
This sequence comes from Neoceratodus forsteri, assembly GCA_016271365.2. Taxonomy (NCBI): domain Eukaryota; kingdom Metazoa; phylum Chordata; order Ceratodontiformes; family Ceratodontidae; genus Neoceratodus; species Neoceratodus forsteri. The sequence continues at coordinate 6,517,026 of JADMNL010000041.1, read as the reverse complement.
TGCTTTAAGGGGCAAAGAATCAACGTTCATGTAGGAGTAAGGGCTATGCAGAATGTGAAAATTTGGACAGAACAAAATTATGTAGAATTTCTGAAAATGCCACTGAATTCCATCGGTTGCAGACGCCTGACATATCCCATGCAAAATTGTTTTTGTGGATTAAAATACTGCAGTTTATGTAAACTATGGATTCTTTTTCTTCAATCTGCAGAGAAATAGGTCACAGTACCTGCAGAAAAATATGTCACAGTTTACATGATCTGTGGAAAATTATTCCATAGTTTGCTTAGAAATACTTTTCGGAATTCCATGGAATTTAAAAAGAAAGTCCAAAAAGCATTTTGGAAGCAGACTTGATATTCTGCACCAATTCTGATGGCATAATTCTGCATTCCACACAGCCTGTGTAGAATTCCTTAATAATAAGGAACAGTGTGGCCCCAATTGAAATATTTTAGAAATGTTTTTTGAGTTTTGCTGATGCCAACAATTAATTCATTTCTAGAGGCAGGGGCCCCTCCATAAAGGGAAACTGCACTAAAAGCCCACCAACCAAGTGTAGGTCTGGTCCCAATTTGCACATTGTGTGCAATGAAAGTTTTGTTTTACTTTCTGTTTACTGCAGTATAGCAGACTGTATCAGGCTGATTCTTCTTACTTCAAAGCTAAAAGTTGCTGTAACCAGAAATCCCAAATTATCCAATGGGCATAGAAAAAAATGGCAAACCCTGCATTCTGATTGGCTGGCTGGCACCTTTCTAGCATTGTAAATCCTAGTATTACCCCATGGGAAAAGGTGCCAGCTGCCAGCCGCTTCTGCCCTGATACTCAAACCCCAGTTCAAACCACAAAAGTTATTTTTTTAACACAATCTTTCATCCGTGACACCTCCCTGAGCTTACCTAAGCTGATTCCTCATTCTCATTGCCTGACATCTTCACCCTCCTGACCCAGGAGAGCCAAAGAGAGTGATCAGAAGGACATTCACAGCAACATTCCACACATTTCAATTATTCCGGCAGTGCCTGTTCGGCACCCTCTGACCCTCTCCATTATTCCAGAGGTCAGGGCAGAGAGAAAACAAACAAATCAATAAATAAATAAATAAAAACAAGTTTGCTTTGTCTCCCAAAAGCTGAACAGAACCGTGAACAGCTGCCAATCAATAACACAATACAAGAAAAAAAAAAATGAAGCAACTTCAGAACTGTGTCCCGACTCCTACAATAGAAAAACAGAGCTGGGACACAGTCAAGTGCTCATATGGGGTACAGCTTAGAATGTCTCCTGCACCAGTAAAAACATTGCGCTGAAAATTCCAAAACACTCCTTGGAATGGGTAGAAAACCAAACAGCCCCATAGCAACCCAGGACTGCATCCCTAGCAACCCAGGACTGTTTTTTTTTTTTACTGGCGCAGTAATACATGCACTAAAAATACTTCAAACTTAAACAAAAAACATTTTTCTTAATTTTTTTTTGTCCAAAAATAAGGGGCACATTGTATAATCGCAATATGCCCCTTGAGGGTGTAGGTGATACCAGGATTTACCCATGCCTGGTGTGTTTGCTCACTCAGCCTGCGGCCTTGTGACCAAACAACACACCAGGTGTGGGTAAATCCTGGCATCACAAACATCCTCTCATGATATATTGCTTAAATCCCTTACAGCTGACATCAGAGTAGGGCTGCAGCTGGGGGAGATTCAATAGCCTGCAATGCATGTTAGAGTTTTTATGAGCTCTGATCTTTTTATTTGCTGGTCCTGCTATCCTACAGGGGCTAAGTACAGTCACAGAGGACTGTACTTAGCCCTGGGAGAACAGGTCACCTTATATGATTGCTTCCTAGAACAGCATGTCCAGCAAGTACTAGACTAGATCTGAAGACACCGTGACCTTGTTCTCAGCAGTGGTGATACAGTTATCTCCAGTGTGAATGTCAATGAACCAGTAGGAGACAGTGACTACTCCCCGGTAACCTTCTCTCTGGTGACAGGAAAGATTAACTGGATTCAGTCTCCGGGATCCAGAACTTCAGAAAGTTGACTTTGTCAGGATGAAGGACCCAGTGTCCAAGGGTCTAGACCAGCTGCATGAGTCTGGTAATGCACAATACATATGGGGCTACTTGAAAAGATGTTTAAACTAGCCACCAAGGTCCACAGCCCTGCAAGCTATAATGGGAAAAAGGCCAAGATGATCCCCTCCCCAACTCAACATGGAACACAAGCAATTGATCTGAACAAAAATAGTCTATAACTGCTAAAAATGATACAGTTTGCCACATGGAAAGAGAAGAGTACAGAACAGGATTGAGCAACTGCAAGAGTAAAATCAAGGAAGCAAAACTGAAAACAAGGTAAGGGGAAGCCTTTAAGAGATCCAGGGACAATAGTGGAGATGCCAAAGTTTACCAGTTTACCAAAGGGCTGCTGCAGAGTAATCACACAGAGGGCTCATGGTATCATCGGTAACCATGATAGGGCCCACAGACATATTGCTCACCCTGGTAGCTTACTGCTTGATGAAGATCAAGCCTTGTAAATCCCTACAGGGGAAAGGATCCAGGGACAGTAGTGGAGATGCCAAAGTTTACCAGTTTACCAAAGGTCTGCTGCAGGATGATCACACAGAGGGCCCATGGTATCATGGGTAACCATGATGGGGCCCACAGACATATTGTTCACCCTGGTAGCTTACTGCTTGATGAAGATCAAGCCGTGTAAATCCCTATGGGGGAAAGGATGCACCCCAGGTGGAACTAAAGGAAGAATTGGTGGAGCTGCTTGTTGTAATCTTTCATGGGTCTGTGTAAACAGGTGATTTAGCAAAAGACTGAAAAGTGGTCTGTGTGATCCCCCTCTTCAAGAAGTGCAAGGCAGGATGCAGGCAACTACAGTTTGGTCAGCTTTACATCAGTGCTAGGCAATGTTCTGGACTCCATTAGCAAGGAGCGAATAATGGATCACTTGATTAAGGCAAAGGTTCTCACGTCCTCTCAGCATGGCTTTATGAGATAGATCATGCCAAACCAAACTGATCACCATCTTTGATGGGGTAACTAGGGAGGCAAACAGAAGCAGAGCCATAGACACAGTCTATTTAGGTTTCAGAAGGTCCTATGGCACTGTTACGCATGATAATTTTCCTCTTCAATGTACACCAGTGTAGTACATGAGGCACACACATGATGAATTTCTTACTGATTTGGGAGCAGAAGAATATGGTGACTGGGCACTGCTCCAAGTGGAGTGGTATCAGTGCTGAGGTTCCTGCTTTTCAATGTTTAAGAAATGATCTGGAAGCTTTGCTCTCCTGCATGTGTTCAGCTGCATTAGCGTCCATGAAATTGGTACAGCTTGCAAACAACAAAATCCTGCTTTGTCTACACTGTTTTATTCTCTTTTACCTGTCTTAGAAGGCTTGATGATTGAGTTAATAATTAAGCTTACTCAGGCTGCACTCGACTCTACAAACTTCTGGTTACAGTCCTAGAGTTTATTTCCTTAAGTCATCAGGGGCCCGATATTGGAATATGGGCAAAAGCAGAGCACTAAGAATTGCAATGTGCTTGCCCATGCACTCAAACTTGAGGAGGCTATATTCAGTTGGATAGTCCACAGGCAGCCAATAGAGAAGTGCAGGGAGCCACTGTGCCCTTAGGCCTGATAGTGCTGGGAGCTCCAAGCACAATATTCAGCCAGCAACATGCTAGTGAGCCAATCGGGCATGCAAGGTGCTAAGAGCCATATGCATGCCCATTATGGGCCCCTTTGTATTGGATGCAGCTGTAGGTTTGCAAAACATTCCATTGGTTTAAGGGGGCCCTTTAAGGAAACACACTTCTCGGTGCAACAAGAGCATTTCAATCCTGTTTATCTTTCTTTCCCCTATGTTTCGCTCCCCAATGGAACTTGTTCACGGGGTTTAAAAGTTGTTTTTGTTGATGCATAAATATTTTACAATTATTTTTATGGTGCTGTTTATGTACAACTTCCTTTTTATCTAACATACACATTTTTATGTTGCTTGCACGCATGTGCAAGAAACATAGTGCCATCATCCAAGTTTTTGGAGGTGTGGCAGCCCTCTTCCAATTCAGTCAGTGTGTTTGCAGGCGTGGCCCCAGTTCTCCAATACCTGCTGGAGCTGTCTATGACAGCTCCAAAATGCAGTGGAGTACAGTTGAAAGGGGGAGCTATGCTTCAGTGAGCAGCAATAAGATATCGCCTGCTCATGTGCGCTCCCCCTACACACACACACACACACACACACCTGCTGTGCTCGCCCCCCACTGCATAGCCGCCAGGGTGCCCAATCCCCCCATCGGCTGTGCTGCGCTCCCCAAACAGAGTTGCCCATGCCATGCTGGGTGCCCATGCCAGCGTGGCAACTCATCGAGATAAGCCGACGGGGCCTCAACTTCCGCCGGCTCCACTGTCCCCCTGAGCACACGGTGAAACGCTGGGAGCCCACCCCAGCATGGCAAAGCATCGTGATAGCCAACAGGGTGCCCAATCCCCATCGGCTCCAGCCCACCAAACAGTTTTCCAGCTGCCAGGCTGGGAGCCCATCCCAGCGTGGCAAGCGTCCCAGCGTCATCTTTTAAAACAAAAAAACCCTGTAAATAAAAAAGCGGTCCCTTGCAGTCTCCATGCCCCCACAACCAGCACCCACCCACTGTACACCTGCCTCCCCACCCCCACCCCATACTTACCTCCGGACTCGGTGCGACTATCTTGGTGGATCGGGAACACGTCTGCACTCTTCAAAGCCAACCGTGAACTGAGGAAATGCCAGCAAGCTGTATAATGGGATAGATAGGGTTTTTTCAACTTTGTTGCATGTCTCAGGCATTTTTTGGAATTTTTGCACCAAATTTACAACATGGGGTTTTTGGGACCCCTCCTCATGAATTCTTGCACTGTCATGGCATTACTCGGGCCCGAAGGGTGATTTCGCAGTCACTGCGTGAAATCACCTTTCCACACCGATTAATGAAACGACACTGCCAGTATTCATAAGGTGGGTTCTCAAAAAGCCTATTGAAAATTTGGTGGAAAAATTCCTAAAAATGACTGTTTTATGAGCGTGCGTTATGCAGTTCCTACGCATGCTCGTAAGTTTGCAAATTTTCAATATTTTCACTCCAGATTTTCAACATTGTCATTTTACCACACCTCCTTAGGCAGTACAGCTGTCATTTTTCCACATCTCGCCCAAAGCGTGTTTCCGTCCATGTAGTGCGCAATGGCATGGTCGATTATGTGGAAATCACTGTGTAGGACACATTAAGAAAATCACAGTGACACTGTTCATGAGCAGCGGTCTTAAAATGGCTATGTTGAAAATTTGGTGGAAAAATTCCTAAAAATGACTGTTTTATGAGCCTGCATTGCGCAGTTCCTACGCATGCTCATAAGTTTGTGAATTTTCAATATTTTCACTCCAGATTTTCAACATTGTCTTTTTACCACCTCCTTATAGGCTTGTTACAGCTGTCATTTTTCACATCATCTGCATGGCGTGTTTCCGCCCATCTAGCGCACAATGGCACAGTCGGTGTGCGAAATCAATGTACTGGACAAATTAAGAAAATCACAGTGACACTGTTCATGAGCAGAGGTCTTAAAATGGCTATGTTGAAAATTTGGTGGAAAAATTCCTAAAAATGACTGTTTTACGAGCCTGCGTTGCGCACTTCCTATGCACGCTCGTAAGTTTGACTACTGTTTGCTGCCCCGTGTCACTTATTTTTGGTTTTAATAGTTCTTCTCTGCTTTTAGTTTTGAGTCTGCTTTCTGCTTGTACAAGTGTCCCTGGCTTGTACCCATGTTCTCCGAATCTATCCAGCATTTTTCCCATTTTCATGTCTGCATCTTCAGGGCTGCTGTAGTTTCTTTTAACCCTTGTTAGCTGGCAGTATGGAATACTGTTTTTTAACTTTTGTTCATGATAACTGTTGTTATGTAGGATAGTATTCCTATCTGTCTCCTTTCTAAAGAGGCTGGTTTCTAGACACCTTCTCTTTTGATGATTCTTAAATCTAGATATGGAATTGGTGTTTCATCACTGTTCATCGCAAATTTGAGGTTTGGATCTTTTGTATTTAATGCTTCATAGAAACCTTCTAGTTCTTCATGCCTGCCTTCCCATAACATAAAAATGTAATTGATAAAACATAGCCAGGGTTTTTTTTTTTACTAAAAGGGTTATTTGCTGCATCAAATATATATGTCCTATGGACACCTGCCACATCAGGCATGGTGGCAAGCCATGCCCCATATCCCATATGCCTGTCCCCACAAGGGACACATCCACTCTTGTGATCCCCATCCCCATCAATGTATCATTAATCCCTGGTATCTAGTGGCACCCCCTGCCCTCTGATTCCCATCTCCATCAATGTATCATTATTCCCTGGTATCTAGTGGCACCCCCAACTCTCCAATCCCTGTCCCAATCAATGTATCATTATTCCTTGTGTCTAGTGACACCCCTCCCCTCTGATCCATGTCCCTGTCCTTGGTTACATAGTCCCTGATAGCTAATGGCACCTCCACCCACCAATCACCTGTTGCTGTAATACTGAGGAGGTCCTTGGCAGCCAGTGGACCCCTCGTCCTCCGATCGGCCACTGCCACCTCCACAAGGTATGCCTTGGTGTCCTGTGGAACTCACCACTCTGGAGCTCCCATCCCAGAAAACAGCCCATATTCCCTGATCTGTAGTGACCCCCCACACTGGTCACAGAGGGCACACCACCCTGCTGCCCCCCCTTACCTTAGTCACCAGTAATGCGGCGCGATGAGGTAATGGGGAGGATGGCAGTGTGTCAAGTGCAGCCAGTGTGGGAAGACTATTAGATGTCAGGGAATATAGGCTCTCTTCTAGGATGGGTGCTTGGGGTGGGGAGTTCCACTGGACACGAGGGAATACCCTGTGAAGGTGGCAATGTCCAATCAGATGGTGGGGGCTCCACTGGATACCTGAGCCCTCTTTAGTATTACAGCAGTGAGTGATCAGTGAGTGGGGGTTTCACTAGACACCAGAGACTATATAACCAAGGACAGGGATCAAAGGTTGGGGGGTTCCACAAGATACCAGTATATACCAATACAGTGACAGGGATAAGGATCAGAGGGCAGGGTAAGGTGACACTAAACATGAGGGTACATTGATACAGTGATGGGGATAGGGATTGTAGGGTGAGGAGTGCCACTAGACACCAAGGCATATCGATGCAATGATAGAGACAGGGATTGGAGGGTAGGGGGCCCCACTAGACACCAGGGCAGACTGACAGAGTGACAAGGAAGGGTGTTTGAGGGTGGAGGTGCCACTAGATGCCAAGGACTTCTCTCTTATTATAGTAGCTGCTGATTGGGGATTGGGGGTGCCACTGGACACCAGGGAAGTGATTACTTCAATGGACCGGGGCAGGTGGCTGCAGCCACTTTGCACATCACCAGGGTCTTGCAACCTGTTAAGTCAGGATTTGCAAAGGCAGTAACTTGCACCCATTCTGGTGACGTTTACCACCTGTGCAAACCTCTCAATATCCCACTTAGCTCATATGCAGGGATTGACCCCTAATTTACAATTTCACAGTGGTAACAATGCTTGGGCGCTAACTGGTTTTGCCCATGCTGTGGGGGTGTCTGAATTTAGACCCCACCTACAAACTGTCCACAAACCCTAGTTAATGAGGGCAAACATGCCTTAGTGCTAGGGCTAAGTTTTGAATATCTGGCCCCAGGTATCTTGAGATATTTCTCACACAAATCTGAAGTAAGAAAGAAATAACAGGTACAATGGCATGATAGCCAGAAAAACAAAAAATGGCACCAGACACCACACTGTAGCAAAAGCATCAAGATTTCTTAGAACATTAAATAGACTGATGTACCAGCAATTAGGAGGGTAAGGCTTCCCGACTTGTTTTGCAAGCTGTGTGTCCTCAGGATAGTGCGCTAAACCAGTTAGGAAAAGCCATCCTCCTACTTGCTGGCATGTCAGTCTATTTGATGTTCTAATAAACTCGATATTTTTACTGCAGTGTGGTGCCTGGTGCCAGTTTTTGTTTTTCTGGCTGTGTAGTTGCTCTGACCAAGGCACAGACACAGAAGTGGAGCCTTTTTTTGCATGATACCACAGATTTCATTGACAGAGAAGATGCTTTGATTCTGTAGAGTACTGTTTATACAGAAGATAAGGTATCTCAAAGCACTACAAAGTAATGAGACAGATATACAATTTAGAAGTGAGAAAGAAATAAGTGCCCTTGCAGGGATTTGACCCCAGATCTGTTCAGAATACCAGTCTGCTGCTCTAACCAGATGAAGTCTAAAATAACTAAAAGCCTGTTACTCCCAAACACTCTCCACAGATTCTCATCTTTCTTTGTATCGCTTCTCTTTACGTACAGTATGTATCTTTACAATAAACTTTCATGGTTGTTACCAGGAAGAGTGTCCCCCCCCCCTTTGATTTATATTCAGCTGAAGGCTTTAGTGATTTCTGGGCTTTACGCTACTCTATGCTATAAGCTTTTGTTACTGTTTACCATGGGTGAAACAAATCAATTCTTAATCATCCATCTTTTGGTTTTACAGAACAGAAACAGAATTTTACTGGATAGTAAAGGACTCTTGATCCATCAAGTCTGCTCGGTTCCTACTTCAGCCGCCACCAGTCTAATACTATTATTGACTATGCAGTGCTTCCAGCTTGTAGCTCTGCTCTTTAGTCACGCAACCACACTTGTCCCCCTGTCGTTTGTACCTTATCCATGTGTCTATCCTACCCTCTCTTGAAACAGGCATCTACCTTGATGTTAGCCGCCTCCCTGTGTATGACCTCACACTTTTTGTAATTACATTTGAGTTGCCAGGGCTTTTACCACTTCCCGAATTTCTCTAGATACTGGAGACACAAACAGTTTCAAAGCAGTTGTTGCTCAAAAAGGCACCTAGCAGGCCTTTAGGTCCAGTTCCCAAGGTGCAACATAGCAGGGAAATTAATTATTTAAAAGCGCATTGTAACACTGCAGTATGAAAACATGACTTCCATATGGACAATTTGTAAAACGCAGTTGGGAGACTTAGTTAACCTTACCCAACCATATTTACTTAACGTTTAGTGGTTCTTAGTTACAGTGCAATTCCTGTGTCCAGATACATAAATCAGGTTTCACAATTCAGCAACATCCTTTATTTGATGGCTCAGTTGCCTATTTCCAGAAGTGCCTTCTTTTAAAATCACTTCCTCTGCTTAGAATTTGTTTACAGATTGCCCCATAACTACTGGTGCTGGCAGCAACGGCAGTGGTGTGCACATGTACAGTAAGTGCTGAAGTTTCAGTATAACTACACCTTCTTCAGAGCCTTTGACATCTCTAGGTATTATTTGGATCCCTAACCTCTTCCTCGCTGTCCATCTTACCAAAGATCTTAGTGTTGTTTATAAAAAGACACTTTTTGTTCTAGGACCCTTCCCCAATGTCACATATAAACTGACTGAAGACCACAGGATCAAGGACCGACTACTGGGGCCCCCCACTGATCACCTTCCAAACCTCAAGCAGCCTTCCATTAGAACTGCCCCTTGGGTTATTCCTGTAATCAGCTCTAAAATCACCTTGTTACTTCTTCCCCCACCCCAAGTCACCCAACCTCTTTACAAGACATTACAGAGCATGGAGTCAAAGGCTTTGCTGAAGCCCTGATACAAGACATCCATCACAAGGCCCTTGTCCACTACCCCAAACACTGTGTTAAAGAATTCTATGAAGTTCATGTGGTAAGACCACACTTTCATGCAGCCATGCTATTTACTGTCCTGGAGTCCATGGTTCTCCAAGAAGCCTGCCAACCACTACTTATAGCAATGTAGATTTAAATGGAGTAATCTGATTGGCTGTGAGCAGCCCTCCAGCCTTCCACTAATGGATTAATATGCATGTAGAGGCTCATCACTTGTGGCAAGAGCCCTGACAGCTAGTCCATCCTGGAATGCTCTGTTAGACTGAGCATCAAAATTTGAATTAAGTTTCAAGTGACCATCATTACTGTCTCCGCTTAAATACCTGTGACCCAGCTGATTTACTCACTAAGTGAGACATGTTATTTACTTTAAAAAATTGCCCCAGATAAAGTACTTGTCAAATTAAAGAAGCAAACTGACTGTCTGTTCTGTACAAATGGATCCTATTGTCATTACTTCCCCCTTCACACCCTAAAACTGATGAAGTCAGAATCAACCACTGTTGAGCATATTTTCATGGCAACAATGAACCATGCATAATCTTTGGCCACTGCTATGGCAACAATACTTCTTGACTGGCAGTGAACATAGTTAAGGAAGAAAACATGTCTGCACAGTGCTCTATGCATAAGAAAATGTCCTGTTAAAAAATGTATCTAACTCTCCTCCCACACCCCTACTTTTCCCTCACATTACATTTTAGATGTTCTATTTAAACCTTCAGCACATTTGTTTTTCTGAAAAAAATGTTCCACAGTAGATTTATCCCACATGTAGCAGCACCAGTGATCAATCTCCTAGGTTACTTCCACCCCCTGTGCCAGCTCTACACCTCACCACCCCAATTCTCCCAGCACAGAAACATTCTCCCACTCATCACTATCATGATGGGATTCCAAACTGTAAAAAAAAAATGTAATCTCCCACCCTTTGACACGATTAAGTTGGGGTCATTTTATCATTCCTCCACTTTGAAGGTCCATGTTAGAAGTCATCATCTTTAGCAGCAGATCTCAGCACATGAGGGAACGTGGGGGGGATAATAGCACATGTGGGAGCATGGGGGGGTTAAGGGCACATGAGGAGTGGCAGAGTGTAATGCATGTTATCGTGGCTATACTACAAAGCAAGTTAACTTGTGCTACAACTGTTAATTTTAAATCAACCTGGAAAACAATGAAAAAAAAAAACTAGTATAGAAATCTGCATATCATTGAGTCAGTGATGACCCAACTGCATTTCATCATATAATAAGCCTTTTGGAACTCTGAAGGCAGTAGAAGGAATGTGGTCAGTTTCAGGCCCAAAATAGAACACCACGGGGTGAATGGACTATTTAACATCAAAAACAAGGTATTTAAAAAAAAATAATAAAGAAAGTCTTAGTACACAATTGTTATGAAAGCAATATGGTACTCCTAGGGGTTACATTAACCATGTGTTAATCACTCCCTGGGGTAATGTGGCACTCGGTTATGCCTTGTGCACATTACACCTCTGGAGGGTGATCAACAGATTGTTAATGTATCTCCTTGTTACACCTTATCGCTTAACTGCCAATGATCTTCAGCATCTTGTCTATGATGGAGGTTAGTCTGACCAGTTTGTACTTGCCTAGGTCTCCCCTGTCCCTGATCTTCACTAACAAGCAGTAGAACAGGTCTGTTAGAGGTGTTGTCAGAGCCTGCCCCATCTCCCTGAGTACCTGACGATGCAACCAGTCTGGTGCTGGTGACTTACCCACCTTCAACCACCACAGACCGTTAAGAACTCTGTCCTCAGTGATGGTCCCTGACATAGTGGTAGTCTCCTCCTAACTATAATGCCACATTCCAACAGTGGCCGTCCTTCCTCAACAATGAAGTTTGAGCTTTTATTTAAAATGACTACTTTTTGCCTGTCTTCCTCCACACATACACCACCTTCTTCAAGCTCTCAAGTCCCCCCCTTTGTATTTGCTCTTCTTCCTGATGCACCTAAAAAAGGTCTTGTCATTTTCCTTCACCACTTCTGCTGTTCTGAGTTCTGCTTTTGCCTTAGCTCTCCTCACTACTTTACTGGCCTCTTTCAGTTTGCTAAAGTAGAGCTCTCTACCTGCCTCCTACCAGTTGGCTTTATACCTTCAGAAGGTAGATACCTTGGACTGGATTGCTTCCCACACCTCCCAGGAAAATCAAATAGGTTTCTTGTTCATCTTTCCCTTCCTCAACTGTCTTAGACATGCCTTAGATTATTGGTTACCTTTCTGATCTACTGGTACCGTCCACATCTGTCCGGGATCTTCGCTCCTCTGGTGGTGGCCTCCTCACAGTTCTGAGAGCTAGGTTGAAATCAGCAGGGGATCACTCCTTTGGAGTTGCTGCTCCAGCTCTCTGGAACTCGTTGCCGCTTGAAGTGAGAGAGGCCCCCACTGTAGAGGCTTTTAAGAGTAGTCTAAAGACCTTTTTATTTGTGCAGGCTTTTGGGGTTTAAGTTATATGTTTGTGATTTTAATTCGAATGTATACAGTATGATAAACTATAAAGGTTTTGTACGGCGCCCAGAGCCTTCGGGATTGGGCGTCTTTTTAAATAAAGTTGACTTTGACTTAGATACCTCTCAAATCCCCTATTTGATGGCATTCCATTTATGTTCCACCCCCTCTAATTGGCCTGACTCCTTGAGTCTCTCATTATGTCTCTTCCTTCATTCTCCTAAAATCTGCCCATCTAAAGTCCAGAACTAGAATCTGGGACCTCTGCTGCTGGGCTTTGACAACTATGCTGAACCACACAATGTTGTGGTTGCATGATCCAAGAGGATCTTCCATTGTTACCCTCCCATGTTGCCGCAGTTCAACAGGAGTAAGTCTAGTGTGGCACCATCCCTAGCCTAACTTCTACATGCTGTGATAGGAAACAGTCCTGGAATGTATCAAGTAGCACTTCATTCCTAGTTCACCTTGCCCAATGAATGCTCTAGTCCACACTTGGCATGTTAAAATCTTTAAGCATGACAACTCTCACTGTCCCACTATCCCCACTGCCTTCTTAGCTACCCTCCTAGAATACAAATATTCTGATAATTAGATTTAGGGATTGGTTAATTAGGCAAATGTCATATTATGAAGCTGGTCTACATAGTTTATTAAGTGGATGGTGCATTTCATTACAAAAGATAATAACCTGATACTTTACTTGAATACTAAAGATATCCACATACAGATATTAGTTCACCAACAAGTTTATATAAATTATGGAAGAAACAAGTGTGGGTGTTCTCTCCTGTGAAAAGATGTAATAAATTAATTCATGCTGTCTCACTGAGCAACAAATTAATCAAAATTGCTACCAGAAGGAGTTCTCAGTAAAGACAGATGTACAGTTTCACATTTTGTCAGTGTTAGGGGTTATATACATATTCCTACATTTTAAACAGCTAAATATGCCTCAGGGAAATCTTTTGAAATGATAATATTTAGATACAGTTCAGCTTATAGGATATATTTTTTTTTCAGCTTATATGTCATAAATTTTCTTTTATGTCTCTTCTCATTCTTTATTAATATGAACAGTAGCATGGAAAGAAGATATTTGTCCCTTGGGCATCATCTGCCCTTGCACTCTACTAGAATATTGTCACAGCTACAGTGAGCTGAGACCTGAGTTCCCTGATGCAATTGTTATAAGGTTGTTATAAAAGGATTATTTGTTAAAAGTTAAAAAAATGTTCAGCGTAATGAGATTTAGGCATAGGAACCTGTCACATTATGCAATGATAATATCATAGTTGGAGGTATCAATTAATCAGTCAAAATGTAATATTTAGTAATAACCAATCAAAATAAAAGTTTTATGCAGTAATGTATTAACATTTGTAACATTGCATAAGGAGCATGGCTTTCAAAATAGTGAACTTTGCAAAGTAACAGACAAATCCTGTCGAAAAAAATAGTTTTCACTTGCTGACTAACATAAGATTTGAACCTGCAGTTCAGTATCTTTGGATAACTTTAAAAAACGTGGATAGTTTACTGATTTTTCTTTTTTTTCTTTGAGTATGTATTGTAGTCAATTTCCCACCACAAAATGTGCATGTCATTGGCATATAGAAACTAGAACACTTCTAGTATTTTCAGTTAAAGTTAATCTCCCCCCCCCAACACACACACACAAACCCATTACAACACATAATGGCCCTACTCACAAAGATCCAGTTCTGATTTGTACAAATTATTTTACTATTTCTTTTTCCCTCCCAGGTTAGTTCACTGACCTACAGTACTATGCCTGTCCTAGTTATTCTAACCTCAACATCAGCAAGTTCCCCCAAGGTCTCCCTCCCCATAGTGGGACCACTAGCTTTGCAGAAGCAGGAAGAAGACTACAGATGGGACTCTGGAGTCAGAAACTTACCAGTGGGATAACATTGCATCTATGTTTATGCCTCCAACTATTTTTATATTTTTTCCCATCCCCTAGCAGTGGCATCACAAATACATAGCCACTGGTATACACATATCACATCAATCACCTCTTTTACTGATGCATTCACAAGTCACAGTAGTATGCAGTCAGAGATGCTGGCACATAATTGGCCAAAGCACTTTCAGGCCCATTGGTAGGTATTGCTGCATGAGTGGGATCATATAAACATAGACTTTGACAGCAGATAAAGACTGCTTGGCCCACCTAGTCTGCCCATCAAACCCAGGGCTCCTGGATGTACCAAGTGGATTCACAGTTCATTATTCTAACCTCTAAACTATGCTGCCAGCCACAGTGTAGCCTGGAGCTTTCACTGCTAGCAATCCAAGATATGGAGGTCTTGATGTGGGAATAGAGACTGGATCATCAGCATGGCTGCATGATGTACCATGTCTATGCCACTTGCTCCGCCCCATTACAAGTATTGTACACACAGCAGAAATTGGTGTTGCAGGTCTAGTGTTACTGTCTTTGAAAATCAGAGCAAGAATCCATGAACTAAAATGGCTGCCTATTTTTTTTCAATTGTTTAATCCGAAGTGGCACACTAAGTTGAAAGCTTGTTTACAGGTGCAACCTGGGAGCACAGGTAAGTTAAGTGACTTGCTCAGGGTCACACAGTATCTAAGTGGGGGCTGTGGTACCCAGGTCTCCAGATTTGCAGCTCAGAGCCTTAAATCACTGTGCTATACTGCCTCCCCAGTGGAGGCAGTTAATGGAGGCTAGGTTAGGTGGAGGATTTATTATAGCATGTTGATGTTGACTTGTAAGCATAAATGGTCTTGGCTTTTTTTTACTATACCTCCATAAGCATCTAGTGCTCTACTCTCCAGAAATAGTGTCATGTTCCACAGGACAAGGTATCCATCTTCATAACTGAAATCTGACAGAGACCATTTATATGCATTTCCACTCCCGTTGTGCTGTGGAATACATTACATGCACTCATGAAGGATCTGTTGCTGTTTTTTACAACGGTGGGCTTAGCCCAGCAGGCGTTTACATTCAGAAAAGGGCTAATGTCATTTTTGCTACCAAACAACATGGTAAAGTGTTTAAAATAGATTCCTCCACTGAAGCCTCATTACTACGCTGCCTGTGTGTGTATAGGAAGCTGTAGAACTCTATTTTCCTCTGACTTCAGGAGTTAATTGAGCCCACAGAAAGTTAACTCATCATTCCAAGGGCAGACTTGATGGATCATACAGCCCCCATCTGCCAATAACTTCTATGTTTCTATGGCAACTTCTAAGTTTCTATTATAATATCTTCTGGCAGTCATTCTTTGTCAGATTACCAATGGATAGTACATACATCATAGAAAGCTATTGGAAGTAGAATGGGTTAAAACTTTCTGCATAACAAATAAGCTCTGCTGTTCCCCTAAGCCCCTATGAACACCTCATTAAGCCAGTTGACACCACCATCCTCAGAACAGTCATTATGCTACTTTGAAAGATATTCCATAGCAGGAGTCCCAGTGTTGCCTGTTTCCAAATAATGCACCAACTTCATTTTCTTAGGCAGGCAGTTATGGGCTACTGTTTATATTCTACTGAATGTTCCTAAACTGCAATTTGTGACTATACTGTAGGTGTTTACAACTGAATGATAGTAACCACATTTTATTTATTTAGTTTTTGTTAACCGGATAGGTATTCTAGACAGCATAGCTGCCTATTTTCAGGTACTACCCGAGAGATTACAACAAAGGGTATGTAGACAATAGTAAATACAAAAAACATCATGGGAACAAGTAGAGGTCAGACATAGTACACTTATACAAAATGTCCAGCAATGACAGTACATTTGCAGGAATCTGTATGTAGTTGCTTCACTTGCAAATAGGTGGGCATGTGTGTGTCTAATTTGTGTTTGACTTATACATAGAATCTGATCAGTCCATAACATGCTGTATTGTGATTAAATGAACTGATAAATGGGGGATTTGGTTTCTTTTACAAATTCATTTTTTCTGATCATGGATATTCTAAAACAAAAATTTCTCAACAAAATGTTTAAAAATAAGGAGTTTAGCAGTGATTTAGTTCCTGGAAAATTACTTGGTTTGGGGGGGGGTTCTTGCCACAAGCAAAATGGGACTTCATGGATGGGGGAGCTCATTGTAGCAGAAGAGGCGTGATGGCATTAAAAGCATTAAAAGTTTAATGGTGTGGATGTAGAGGCACCAATATTTAAGTATGACTTTGATAGAGGACTAAGTGTGACTTCGGGGTGAGGGAGCGAGTCTTGGTATTTTTAGCATAATGGTTTTCTGAAACTTCAACCTTCAATGGGGTAGAGTCTGCATCCATCTGTACAGTATGTCACTAAGCCACATGCAGTGGGGTATGGGTACAAACTGATGTCAATCATGTCAAGCAAGGGTTGAAAAACAGACTTCCAGGAGCAGACCAGATATGTAAAAGTCAGACTGAACAGTGCAGCCTGAGTAACCGGACCAGCAGTATTTGTGCAAGTTGCACCCATTATGGCCAGTTTGGATTTTCACAGAACAACTGTGGTTCAGGTCTGTCAGTCTAGTTTTTAATCAATCAGTCTTTATTTTATACTGAAAGGGATATGACCAAAAATGCCTATTTACACAAACATCCAGTTTAGCATAAAAAGAGAACAGAACACCAGGTCAAACAATTACAAAGTAAAACACAGTATAAACTGGTCTAACATAAAGAGGTCTAATGCAGAGATCTTGAGGGATATACAGAAGAAAGGGAAGCAAATAAATAACAGTGACAACATTACAGCATGGGGTATAGTTGGAAGTACAATTCAGGAACATGAACAGTTGGGTGAGGCGTTGAAAAGAAGAAGTGCAAGTTCTGCAGTGCCCAGATCCTGCATGCTGACAAGCATTCCCGCTACATGATCTGCCACAGCCCCAAACACTGGGTCAAGGATTGTCCACTCTGCCAATCCTTCAACCAGGCCACACAGATTAGGCACCAGAAAAAGCTCAAAGCCCACTTGCTGAAGAAGTGCCTAGCTTTGATGGAAAAGGAGCTGCAGAATCTGTGGGAAAAATCTTCTTCTCCAATGCCAGAACCCAAAAAGAAGAAAAAGGACAAGGAGAAGCAATAAGACAGGGATAGGTCTCCATTCACTTGGTGGTGACCATCAGGCACCACTGACACCAGAGGGGCCTCTACTTTGGTAAGTACCCCTAATGCCAGGTCTTCTACTGCTCCGGTGGATCAGACCATGGCCTCCCTGCCTGCTTTATTCATGGTGCACTCGGGGCTTTTCTTGGATGATGGAAACCCTATTGTGCTCCTTAGGTCCATATCTTCTTCAGGGTCTATCACCAGCAGCCAGGTCAATATGTTGCTCCCCAGCCCCACTGAGAAGTGTACGGTCACAGCCAGTAAAGTGGACTCCAGCTCTGCTGTTTTCTGCATGGCTCAGGCCGATATGTTGGACATTAGCTCTTCTGACGTCTGCACTGCCATGGCTGATAAGTTACTCCCCAGTTCCTCTGGGGACCACACAGCTGGGGCTCTCCTTTCAGGGTCACAGTATGCTCCTGACATCAAGTTGTGCCAGCTTCTGGATATGCAATAGTCTTTTGAGGGTTCCTCACTCCCACTGACACAACCAGACCTTCCAGGCTTGCCTGAAGATCAAGATCCAGAGGTGGGCACTAATCTGGAGGTTCCGTCTCCTTCACTGGGTCAGTCTCTTCCTGATTCGCCCACTGGGCCTGTTGTTAATCCTTCTGGGGACCTTCCATCAGGACCTTCTCAACCCAAGCCCCCTTGGACAACCAAGTTCCACCATCTTGGACTCCGGCTCCCCAGACAACGACAGGTCTTCCGTCGGGTTCTACTCACACCCCTATGCCAAGTGAAATTTCACCAAGTGACCCTTCACTGGGTCAGGTTATATCTGGCACTCCGGCCATTCCTCAAATACTAGACGGCCTTCCATCAGGCCCCCAGGCACAGAATCTTCTGGTGCCAAACATTCCTGTGCCTGATCCAGTGCCAGCCCCTTCAAATGTCCCTACAGGGCTGATGTCTGGTCCTTCTGGACCTCCTGCAGGGCCTTCAGCCCCACCTCCCACTGGGGCTTCAGCTCCACCTCCTGCTGGACCTATGGGCAATGTTCCAGGCTATCCACCCCCACAATATCCAATGTACCCTTCACCGGGGTATCCAACATCTGGTCATCAACCCCATTATGTACCAGGGTACCAGATGCCGGGCTATGTTTAATCAAGGGTATGCACCTTCTGGCTTTCCCTGCTCCTTTCAGGCTCATGGTTACCCTCAATATCAGATGCCTGGCTCTCCATTATACCAATCTCCTCCTCCACCACCTCCTCCTCAGCCTGAGCCTCTGCCTCCACAGCAGCCTCATGCTGATATCCAGGCAGTGTTTCAGACCCTAATTCAGGAGGACAGGACTCAAGTAACCTTGGAACTTGACCATCAGAAACTAGTGGCAGCCTCTACTCCCGCCTCCTTTCCAATCCCTAGATAAGCCTCTCCTGTGGATTCCCACCTTTCCAGAGAAGGCTCCTCTAGACACCAGGTTAGGGATAAAACCCAGGACACTCCTCTAAAATGGGTTCAGACCCCCAGCAGGTACTCTTTGGACTCTGACTCTGACTTGTCCTTCAGCTCTGTTACACATACACCTATAGAGCCTCAGCCTAAGGAGTCCCCGAAGTCCCCTCCAGAGGACCCTTCCTTTGCAGAACACCTCATAACTATGCAAATGCCCTGTGACTGGGCTATCCAGGAACAGGATCCAAAGCAGAAAAGGCTTGCAGAGCATCTAGACATGACTGACACAGCTCCTATGCATACATTGCCTTGGACTGGGCCCCATAAAGACCTGACATCCACTATCTGGCAACAGCCTTCCTCAATTCTGGCTGTTTCAAAAAAGGCAAACAGCGTGTACCACCCCCCAGAGGAGGTCACACACCTTACTGGCCATCCTAATGCAGACTTGGTTGCTATCATGGCTGCCCATGACCGGTTCTCTAAACCTAAGATTTGAACATATCTCTTCCTCATAAGGAGTCTAGACAGCAGGACAATTTCAGTCACAAGATCCATTCCTCCTCCACTTGTGCCCTCAGGTCCCTTAATTATGCGGCTCATATAGTTTCCTATCAGAAATCTTCCCTAGCCTCACTTGAGTCAAAGAAGGAAACTATCCAGGACCAGGAGCTTAAGGTTGAGATTTCCAAGACAGTGAGAATGGCTAAAATCTTCAGTCGTCATGCCCTCCGGGCCAATTATGACACAGTAGACTCAGTTGCTTTCACCACAGCCACTACTGTCTGCATTAGGCGACATTCATGACTCAGGATTGCTGGCCTGGCACAATATGTCCAGACCTCCATCCTGGATGCCCCTTTCAGGGGATCTGTTTTATTCAGAGGTGACACTAAGGAAGGATGTCATTACTGAATTGCAGGGCTGAGGTAAATCCATCTGCGATGTCCTCTTCATGTACTGAGGGAGTTACAAAGGCAAACAGCCTTTTCTTCAGCAAGAAAGACACCAGACCAAAGAGGACCCTGCCAAACGCCAGGCCAAATGCTGGCATCCAGTATCAGGAACCCCTACTCCCCCTGCCAAATCCCAGAATGTCCCCAGGTGAGCTGCTGTCTCCTTCCCCTCAGCCTCCTGACTTGTGGGGGACCCCCCTGCCTCCTCCAGATCCTCTAGGGGAACTGGGGAGGAAGATCTGCTCAGTTCCTACTTCAGCTGCCACCAGTCTAATACTATTATTGACTATGCAATGCTCCCAGCTTGTAGCTCTGCTCTTTAGTCATGCAACCACACTTGTCCCCCTCTGTCATTTGTAACTTTTCCATGTGTCTATCCTACCCTCTCTTGAAACAGGCAACTACCTTGATGTTAGCCGCCTCCCTGTGTATGACCTCACACTTTTTGTAATTAAATTTGAGTTGCCGGGGCTTTTACCACATTTCCAATTTCTCTAGATACTGGGGACACAAACAGTTTCAAAGCAGTTGTTGCTCAAAAAGGCACCTAGCAGGCCTTTGGGTCCAGTTTCCAAGGTGCAACATAGCAGGGAAATTAATTATTTAAAATCGCATTGTAACACTGCAGTATGAAAACAAGACTTCCATATGGACAATTTGCAAAACGCAGTTGGGAGACTTAGTTAACCTTACCCAACCATCTTTACTTAAAGTTTAGTGGTTCTTAGTTACAGTGCAATTGTTGTGTCCAGATACATAAATCAGGTTTCACAATTCAGCAACATTCTTTATTTGATGGCTCAGTTGCCTATTTCCAGAAGTGCCTTCTTTTAAAATCACTTCCTCTGCTTAGAATTTGTTTACAGATTGCCCCATAACTACTGGTGCTGGCAGCAACGGCAGTGGTGTGCACATGTACAGTAAGTGCAGAAGTTTCAGTATAACTACACCTTCTTCAGAGCCTTTGACATCTCTAGGTATTATTTGGATCCCTAACCTCTTCCTCGCTGTCCATCTTACCACAGATCTTACTGTTGTTCATAAAAAGACACTTTTGTTCTAGGACCCTTCCCCAATGTCACATATAAACTGACTGAAGACCACAGGATCAAGGACCCGACTACTGGCCCCCCCACTGATCCTCCTTCCAGACCTCAAGCAGCCTTCCATTAGAGAACTGCCCCTTAGGTTATTCCTGTAATCAGCTCCTGAATCACCTTGTTACTTCTTCCCCCACCCCAAGTCACCCAACTTCTTTACATGACATTACAGGGCATGGAGTCAAAGGCTTTGCTGAAGCCCTGATACAGGACATCCATCACAAGGCCCTTGTCCACTACCCCAAACACTGTGTTAAAGAATTCTATGAAGTTCATTTGGTAAGACCACACTTTCATGCAGCCATGCTATTTACTGTCCTGGAGTCCATGGTTCTCCAAGAAGCCTGCCAACTACTACTTATAGCAATGTAGATTTAAATGGAGTAATCTGATTGGCTGTGAGCAGCCCTCCAACCTTACACTAATGGATTAATATGCCTGTAGAGACTCATCACTTGTGGTAAGAACCCTGATAGCTAGTCCATCCTGGAATGTTCTGTTAGACTGAGCATCAAAATTTGAATTAAGTTTCAAGTGACCATCATTACTGTCTCTGCTTAAATACCTGTGACTGAGCTGATTTACTCACTAAGTAAGACATGTTATTTACTTTAAAAAATTGCCCCAGATAAAATACTTGCCAAATTAAAGAAACAAACTGACTGCCTGTTCTGTGCAAATGGATCCTATTGTCATTACTTCCCATCCACACCCTAAAACTGATGAAGTCAGAATCAACCACTCTTGAGCACATTGTCATGGCAACAATGGACCATGCATTATCTTTGGCACTGCTATGACAACAGTAATTCTTGACTGGCAGTGAGCATAGTCAAGCAAGCAAACATGTCTGCACTGTGCTCTATGCATCAGATAATGTCCTGTTAAAAAAATGTCTCTAACTCTCCACCCCCACCCCTACTTTTCCCTCACCTTACATTTTAGATGTTCTATTTAAACCTTCAGCACATTCGTTTTTCTGAAAAAATGTTCCACAGTTGATTTATCCCACATGTAGCAGCACCAGCGATCAACATCCTAGGTAACTTCCTCCCCTGTGCCAGTTCTACTCCTCACCACCCCAATTCTCCCAGCACAGAAACATTCTCCCACTCGTCACTATCATGATGGGATTCCAAATTGTAAAAAAAAAAAAAATTAATCTCCCACCCTTGTGACATGACCAAGTTGGGGCCATTTAATCATTCCTCCACTTTGAAGGTCCATGTTAGAAGTCATCATCTTTAGCAGCAGATCTCAGCACATAAGGGAACGTGGGGGGGGATAATAGCACATGTGGGAGCATGGGAGGTTAAGGGCACATGAGGAGTGGCAGAGTGTAATGCATGTTATCATGGCTATACTACAAAGCAAGTTGCCTTGTGCTACGACTGCTAATTTTAAATCAATCTGGAAAACAATGCAAAAAAAAAAACTAGTATAGAAATTTGCATATCATTGAGTCAGTGCTGACCCAACTGCATTTCATCATATAATAAGCCTTTTGGAACTCTGAAGGCAGTAGAAGGAATGTGGTCAGTTTCAGGTCCAAAATAGAATACCACAGGGCAAATGGACTATTTAACATCAAAAACAAGGTATTTAAAAAAAAATTATGAAGAAAGCCTTAGTACACAATATATGTTTGAATATTGTTATAAAAGCAATAATGTACTCCTAGGGGTTACATTAACCATGTGTTAATCACTCCCTGGGGTAATGTGGCACTCAGTTATGCCTTGTGCACATTACACCTCTGGAGGGTGATCAACAGATTGTTACTGTATCTCCTTGTTACACCTTATCGCTTAACTGCCAATGATCTTCAGCATCTTGTTTATGATGGAGGTTAGTCTGACCAGTCTGTACTTGCCTAGGTCTCCTCTGTCCCTTGTCTTCACTAACAAGCAGTTGAACAGGTCTGCTAAAGGTGTTGTCAGAGCCTGCCCCATTTCCCTGAGTACCTGACGATGCAGCCAGTCAGGTGCTGGTGACTTACCCACCTTCAACCACCTCAGACCGTTAAGAACTCTGTCCTCAGTGATGGTCCCTGACATAGTGGTAGTCTCATCCTAACTATAATGCCACATTCCAATAGTGGCCGTCCTTCTTCAACAATGAAGTTTGAGCTTTTATTTAAAATGACTACTTTTTGCCTATCTTCCTCCACGCATATACCACCTTCTTCAAGCTCTCAAGTCCCCCCCTTTGTATTTCCTCTTCTTCCTGATGCACCTAAAAAAGGCCTTGTCATTTTCCTTCACCACTTCTGGTGTTCTGAGTTCTGCTTTTGACTTAGCTCTCCTCATTACTTTACTGGCCTCTTTCAGTTTGCTAAAGTAGAGCTCCCTACCTGCCTCCTACCAGTTGGCTTTATACCTTCAGAAGGTAGATATCTTGGGCTGGATTGCTTCCCACACCTCCCAGAAAAATCAGATAGGTTTATTGTTCATCTCTCCCTTCCTCACCAGTCTTAGACATGCCTTAGATACCTCTCAAATCACCTATTTGATAGCATTCCATTTATGTTCCACCCCCTCTAATTGGCCTGACCCCTTGAGTCTCTCATTAAGTCTCTTCCTTCATCCTCCTAAAATCTGCCCATTTAAAGTCCAGAACTAGAATCTGGGACCTCTGCTATTGGGCTTTGACAACTATGCTGAACCACACAATGTTGTGGTTGCTTGATCCAAGAGGATCTTCAATTGTTACCCTCCCATGTTGCCCCATGTCAACAGGAGTAAGTCTAGTGTGGCACCATCCCTAGCCTACACTCCTACATCCTGTGATAGGATACAGTCCCGGAACGAATCAAGTAGCACTTCATTCCTAGTTTACCTTGCCCAACGAATGCTCGAGTCCACACTTGGCATGTTAAAATCTCTAAGCATGACAACTCTCACCGTCCCACTATCCCCACTGCCTTCTTAGCTACCCTTCTAGAATATATATATTCTGCTAATTAGATTTAGGGATTGGTTAATTAGGCAAATGTCATATTATGAAGCTGGCCTACATAGTTTATTAAGTGGATGGTGCATTTATTACAAAAGATAATAACCTGATACTTTACTTGAATACTAAAGATATCCACATACAGATATTAGTTCACCAACAAGTTTGTATAAATTATGGAAGAAATAGGTGTGGGTGTCCTCTCCTGTGAAAAGATGTAATAAATTAATTCATGCTGTCTCACTGAGCAACAAATTAATCAAAATTGCTACCAGAAGGAGTTCTCAGTAAAGACAGATGTACAGTTTCACATTTTGTCAGTGTTAGGGGTTATATACATATTCCTACATTTTAAACAGCTAAATATGCCTCAGGGATATCTTTTGAAATGATCATATTTAGACACGGTTCAGCTTATAGGATATATATTTTTTTCAGCT
Source organism: Neoceratodus forsteri (assembly GCA_016271365.2). NCBI lineage: Eukaryota > Metazoa > Chordata > Ceratodontiformes > Ceratodontidae > Neoceratodus > Neoceratodus forsteri. Next base: position 6,492,812 of record JADMNL010000041.1, on the reverse strand, counting down.
TATATGTCATATATTTTCTTTTACGTCTCTTCTCGTTCTTTATTAATATGAACATTAGCATGGAAAGAAGATCTTTGTCCCTTGGGCTTCATCTGCCCTTGCACTCTGCTAGAATATTGTCACAGCTGCAGGGAGCTGAGACCCAAGTTCCCTGATGCAATTGTTATAAGGTTGTTATAAAGGGATAATTTGTTAAAAGTTAAAAGAAATGTTCAGTGTAATGAGATTTAGGCATAGGAACCTGTCACATTATGCAATGATAATATCATAGCTGGAGGTATCAATTAATCAGTCAAAATGTAATATTTAGTAATAACCAGTCAAAATAAAAGTTTTATGCAGTAATGTATTAACATTTGTAACATTGCATAAGGAGCATGGCTTTCAAAATAATGAACTTTGCAAAGTAACAGACAAATCCTGTCGAAAAAAATAGTTTTCACTTGCTGACTAACATTTAAGATTTGAACATGCAGTTCAATGTCTTTGGATAACTTTAAAAAACGTGGATAATTTACTGATTTTTCTTTTTTTCTTTGAGTATGTATTGTAGTCAATTTCCCACCACAAAATGTGCATGTCATTGGCATATAGAAACTAGAACACTCCTAGTATTTTCAGTTAAAGTTAATCTCTCCCCCCACACACACACAAACCCATTACAACACATAATGGCCCTACTCACAAAGACCCAGTTCTGATTTGTACAAATTATTTTACTATTTCTTTTTCCCTCCCAGATTAGTTCACTGACCTACAGTACTGTGCCTGTGCTAGTTATCCTAACCTCAACATCAGCAAGTTCCCCCAAGGTCTCCCTCCGCCATAGTGGGACCACTAGCTTTGCAGAAGCAGGTAGAAAACTACAGATGGGACTCTGGAGTCAGAAACTTACCAGTGGGATAACATTGCATCTATGTTTATGCCTCCAACTATTTTATATTTTTGCCTATCCCCTAGCAGTGGCATCACAAATACATAGCCACTGGTATTCACATATCACATCAATCACCTCTTTTACTGATGCACTCACAAGTCACAGTAGTATGCAGTCAGAGATGCTGGCACATAATTGGAAAAGCACTTTCAGGCCCATTGGTAGGTATTGCTGCATGAGTGGGAGCATATAAACATAGACTTTGACAGCAGATAAAGACTGCTTGGCCCACCTAGTCTGCCCATCAAACCCAGGGCTGCTGGATGTACCAAGCAGATTCACAGCTCATTAGTCTAACCTTTAAACTATGCTGCCAGCCACAGTATAGCCTAGAGCTTTCACTGCTAGCAATCCAAGATATGGATGTCTTGATGTGGGAATAGAGACTGGATCATCAGCATGGCTGCATGATGCACCACGTCTATGCCACCTGCCCCCCCCCATTACAACTATTGTACACATAGCAGAAGTTGGTGTTGCAGGTCTAGTGTTACTGTCTTTGAAAATCAGAGCAAGAATCCATGAACTAAAATGGCTGCCTATTTTTTTTTCAATTGTTTAACCCGGAGTGGCACACTAAGTTGAAAGCTTGTTTACAGGTGCAACCTGGGGAGCACAGGTAAGTTAAGAAGTGACTTGCTCAGGGTCACACAGTATCTAAGTGGGGCTGTGAGACCCAGGTCTCCAGATTTGCAGCTCAGAGCCTTAAACCACTGTGCTATACTGCCTCCCCAGTGGAGGCAGTTAATGGAGGCTAGGTTAGGTGGAGGATTGATTAGAACATATTGATGTTGACTTGTAAGGCATAAATGGTCTTGACTTTTTTTACTGTACCTCCATAAGCTTCTAGTGCTCTACTCTCCAGAAATAGTGTCATGTTCCACAGGACAAGGTATCCATCTTCATAATTGAAATCTGACAGAGACCATTCATATGCATTTCCACTCCCGTTGTGCTGTGGAATACATTACATGCACTCATGAAGGATCTGTTGCTGTTTTTTACACCGGTGGGCTTAGCCCAGCAGGCGTTTACATTCAGAAAAGGGCTAATGTCATTTTTGCTACCAAACAACATGGTAAAGTGTTTAAAATAGATTCCTCCACTGAAGCCTCATTACTACGCTGCCTGTGTGTGTATAGGAAGCTGTAGAACTCTATTCTTCCTCTGACTTCAGGAGTTAATTGAGCCCACAGAAAGTTAACTCATCATTCCAAGGGCAGACTTGATGGATCATACAGCCCCCATCTGCCAATAACTTCTATGTTTCTATGGCAACTTCTAAGTTTCTATTATAATATCTTCTGGCAGTCATTCTTTGTCAGATTACCAATGGATAGTACATACATCATAGAAAGCTATTGGAAGTAGAATGGGTTAAAAACTTCCTGGAGCTTTCTGCGTAACAAATTGGCTCTGCTGTTCCCCAAGCCCCTATGAGCACCTCATTAAGCCAGTTGACACCACCATCCTCAGAACAGTCTTTGTGCTGCTTTGCAAGATATTCCATAGCAGGAGTTCCAGTGTTGCTTGTTTCCAAATAATACACCAACTTAATTTTCTCAGGCAGGCAGTTCTGGGCTACTACTTATATTCTACTAAATGTTCCTAACCTGAATGATAGTAACCACATTTTATTTATTTAGTTTTTGTTAACCGGATAGGTATACTAGACAGCACAGCTGCCTATTTTCAGGTACTACCCGAGAGATTACAACAAAGGGTATGTAGACAATAGTAAATACAAAAAACATCATGGGAACAAGTAGGTCACATAGTACACTTATACAAAATGTTCAGCAATGACAGTACATTTGCAGGAATCTATATGTAGTTGCTTCACTTGCAAATAGGTGGGCATGTGTGTGTCTAATTTGTGTTTCACTTACACATAGAATCTGTTCAGTCTGTAACATGCTGTATTGTGATTAAATGAACTGATAAATGGGGGCTTTGTTTTTTTTCACAAATTCATTTTTCCTGATCATGGATATACTAAAACAAAAATTTCTCAACAAAATTTTTAAAAATAAGGAGTTTAGCAGTAATTTAGTTCCTGGAAAATTACCTGGTTTGGGGTAGGTGGGTCTTCCTGCCACAAGCAGAATGGCACTTCATGGATGGGGGAGCTTATTGTAGCAGAAGAGGCATGATGGCATTAAAAGCTTAATGGTGTGGATGTAAAGGCACCAATATTTAAGTATGACTTTGATAGAGGACTAAGTGTGACTTCGGGGTGGGGGAGCGAGTCTTGGTATTTTTAGCATAATGGTTTTCTGAAACTTCAACCTTCAATGGGCTAGACTCTGCATCCATCTATACAGTATGTCACTAAGCCACATGCAGTGGGGTATGGGTACAAACTGATGTCAATCATGTCAAGCAAGGGTTGAAAAACAGACTTCCAGGAGCAGACCAGATATGTAAAAGTCAGACTGAACAGTGCAGCCTGAGTAACCGGACCAGCAGTATTTGTGCAAGTTGCACCCATTATGGCCAGTTTGGATTTTCACAGAACAACTGTGGTCTGAGGTCTGTCAGTCTAGTTTTAATCAATCAGTCTTTTATTTATACTGAAAGGGATGTGAGCAAAAATGCCTAGTTACACAAACATCCAGTTTAGAATAAAAAGAGAACAGAACACCAGGTCAAACAATTACAAAGTAAAACACAGCATAAACTGGTCTAACGTAAAGAGGTCTAATACAGAGATCTTGAGGGATATACAGAAGAAAGGGAAGCAAATAAATAACAGTGACAACATTACAGCATGGGGTATAGTTGGAAGTACAATTCAGGAACATGAACAGTTGGGTGATGCATTGAAAAGAAGAAGTGCAAGTTCTGCGGCACCCAGATCCTGCATGCTGACGAGCTTTCCTGCTGCATGATCCACCACAGCCCCAAACACTGGGTCAAGGATTGTCCACCCTGGCAATCCTTCAACCAGGCCACACAGATTAGGCACCAGAAAAAGCTCAAAGCCCACTTGCTGAAGAAGTGCCTAGCTTTGATGGAAAAGAGCTGCATAATTTGTGGGAAAAATGTTCTTCTTCTCCTCCAATGCCAGAACCCAAAAAGAAGAAAAAGGACAAGGAGATGCAATAAGACAGGGATAGGTCTCCATCCACTTGGTGGTGACCATCGAGCACCGCTGACACCAGAGGGGCCTTTACTTTGATAAGTACCCTTAATGCCAGGTCTCCTACCGCTCCGGTGGATCAGACCATGGCCTCCCTGCCTGCTTTACTCATGGTGCACTCAGGGCTTTTCTTGGATGATGGAAACCCTATTGTGCTCCTTAGGCCCATATCTTCTTTAGGGTCTATCACCAGCAGCCAGGTCAATATGTTGCTCCCCAGCCCCACCATGGAGCGTACAGTCACAGCCAGTAAACTGGACTCCAGCTCTGCTGTTTTCTGCATGGCTGAGGCTGATATGTTGGACATTAGCTCTTCTGACGTCTGCACTGCTGTGGCGGATAAGTTACTCCCCAGTTCCTCTGGGGACCACACAGCTGGGGCTCTCCTGTCAGAGTCACAGTATACCCCCGACATCAAGTTGTGCCAGCTTCTGGACATGCAATAGTCTTTTGAGGGTTCCTCACTCCCACTGACACAACCAGACCATCCAGGCTTGGTTGAAGATCAAGATCCAGAGGTGGGCACTAATCTGGAGGTTCCCTCTCCTTCACTGGGTCAGTCTCTTCCTGATTCACCCACTGGGCCTGTTGTTAATCCTTCTGGGGACCTTCCATCAGGACCTTCTCAATCCAAGCCCCCTCGGACAACCAAGTTCCACCATCTTGGACCCCGGCTCCCCAGACAATGGCAGGTCTTCCGTCGGGTTCTACTCACACCCCAACACCAAGTGACATTTCACCAAGTGACCCTTCACTGGGTCAGGGTATATCTGGCACTCCGGCCATTCCTCAAGTACTGGATGGCCTTCCATCAGGCCACCAGGCACATAATTTTCTGGTGCCAAACATTCCTGTGCCTGATCCAGTGCCAGCCCCTTCAAATGTCCCTACAGGGCTGATGCCTGGTCCTTCTGGACCTCCTGCAGGGCCTTCGGCCCCACCTCCCATCAGGGCTTCAACTCTGCCTCCTGCTGGACCTATGGGCAATGTTCCAGGCTATCCACCCCCACAATATCCAATGTACCCTTCACCGGGGTATCCAACATCTGGTCATCAACCCCATTATGTACCAGGGTACCAGATGCTGGGCTATGTTTAATCAAGGGTATGCTCCTTCTGGCTTTCCCTACTCCTATCAGGCTCATGGTTACCCTCAATATCAGATGCCTGGCTCTCCATTATACCAACCTCCTCCTCCACCACCTCCTCCACCTCAGCCTTAGCCTCTGCCTCCACAGCAGCCTCAGGCTGCTATCCAGGAAGTGTTTCAGGCCCTAATTCAGGAGGACAGGACTCAACTAACCTTGGAACTTGACCATCAGAAACCAATGGCAGCCTCTAATCCCACCTCCTTTCCAGTGCCTAGATAAGCCTCTCCTGTGGATTCTCACCTTTCCAGAGAAGTCTCCTCTAGACACCCGGTCAGGGATAAAACCCAGGACACTCCTCTAAAAAGGGTTCAGACCCACAGTAGGTACTCTTTGGACTCTGACTCTGACTTGTCCTTCACCTCTGGTACACATACACCTATAGAGCCTCAGCCTAAGGAGTCCCTGAAGTCCCCTCCAAAGGACCCTTCCTTTGCAGAACACCTCAAAACTATGCAAATGCCTGTAGCTGGGCTATCCAGGAACAGGATCCAAAGCAGAAAAGGCTTACAGAGCATCTAGACATGACTGACACAGATCCTATGCCCTCATTGCCTTGGACTGGGCCCCATAAAGACCTGACATCCACTATCTGGCAACAGCCTTCCTCCATTCTGGCTGTTTCAAAAAAGGCAGACAGGGTGTACCACCCCCCAGATGAGGTCACACACCTTACTGGCCATCCTAATGCAGACTTGGTTGCTATCATGGCTGCCCATGACCAGTCCTCTAAACCTAAGATTTGAGCATGTCTCCTCCTCATAAGGAGTCTAAGCAGCAGGACAATTTCAGTCACAACATCCATTCCTCATCCACTTGTGACCTCAGGTCCCTTAATTATGCGGCTCATATAGTTTCCTATCAGAAATCTTCCCTAGCCTCACTTGAGTCAAAGATGGAAACTATCCAGGACCAGCAGCTTATGGTTGAGATTGCCAAGACAAAAAGAATGGCTAAAATCTTCAGTCGTCATGCCCTCCGGGCCACTTATGACACAGTAGACTCAGTTGCTTTCACCACAGCCACTACTGTCTGCATTAGGCGACATTCGTGACTCAGGATTGCTGGCCTGGCACAATATGTCCAGACCTCCATCCTGGATGCCCCTTTCAGGGGATCTGTTTTATTCGGAGGTTACTCTAAGGAAGGATGTCATTACTGAATTGCAGGGCCGAGGTAAATCCATCTGCGATGTCCTCTTCATGTACTGAGGGAGTTACAAAGGCAAACAGCCTTTTCTTCAGCAAGAAAGACACCAGACCAAAGAGGCCCCTGCCAAACGCCAGGCCAAATGCTGGTATCCAGTATCAGGAACCTCTACGCCCTCTGCCAAGTCCCAGAATGTCCCCAGATGAGCTGCTGTCTCCTTCCCTCAGCCTCCTGACTTGTGGGAGACCCCCCCACCTCCTCCAGATCCTCTAGGGGAACTGGGGAGGAAGATTTGCCCTCTACCTTCCAGGGTTGCAGGACATAACCACAGACTCTTGGGTCCTTCAGTTAATAGCAAGAGGTCACGCAATAGAGTTCCTAGACAGGTCTCCAGACAACCCCCCCAGCCTCTCCCATTATCCTCCAAGGCACCTGTCCTGCTAAGGAATGAGATCCAAGCTCTTCTGCAAAAGTCAGCCATAGAGCTCATGGCTCTGGCACAGATAGGAAGAGGGTTCTACTTTCATTTCTTCCTAGTGCTCAAAAAGATGGGTGACCTAAGACCCATCTTGGAGCTTAGCATGCTCAACCTGTATGTCGAGTACAAGAGGTTCCATATGCTCCCCATCCAGGGACTTCTCCCCTGCTCCACAAGAGCCATTGGCTTTGTGCACTAGACATGCAGGATGCTTACCTGTACATCCTTGTCTTCCATGCCCACTGTCACTTTCTTTAGGGAAACATTATCAGTTCAAGACTCTCCCTTTTGGACTATCCTCAGTATCTTGGGTTTTTACCAAGTGTCTAGCAGTGGTGGCTGCAGCCCTATGCTGCAGAGGGATCTAATTGTGCCTGTATCCGGATGATTGGCTTCTATCAGCCCCATCACACAGCAGTCTGAGGGAGACACTCTCCTTCACCCTGGACCTCTTTTCCAGACTTGGAATAACAGTCAACTATCTCAAGTCCCACCTCTCCCCTCCCAGCACCTACAATTCAGTTGGGGTGGTGCTGGATATGGTCCAGGGCAGGGTCTTCCTCCCATTGGACAGAGCAAAGACCCTGCAGGAACAGGCCAGATTAGAGGCCAACTCACGCTGGACCACAGCCAGGTCAATCCTCCATCTTCTTAGACTGATGGCAACTGTGATCACTACAGTTCCTCTAGCCAGATTGTATATGAGGGTGACCCATTGGACTCTTCATGTTCAATGGGATCAGTGGCTGGACAACCTGGACCACAGGATCCTAGTGTCTGGGTAAATGAAGAAGGATATTCTTTGGTGGCAGAAGTTGTCCAATCTCACCTCGGGGGTTCCCCTTTCAACCCCCCACTCCTACCATGACCCTTACAATGGATGCTTCATGTCAAGGCTGGGGAGCCTACCTAGGAGACCATAAGATCAAGGGCACATGGTCTCAGCTGGAAGCATGTCTACACATCAATGTGTTAGAAATAAGGGCAGTACTGCATGCCCTCCAGGCCTTCCAGCCTCTTCTATGTCTGGGGATACTCCTGATTCAGACCAACAATATGCCTATGGTCTGGTACCTGAACAAACAGGGAGGCACTCACTCGTACCCTCTATGCCAGGAGGTGATGAGAGTGTGGTACTGGGCAGTTCAGTATGACCTCCACCTGACTGCTGTCCATGTGCCAGACATCAGCAACATCCTAGCAGACAGTCTCAGCCACACCACTGTCAAGGCACATGAGTGGGCACTAAATCAAGAGGTGGTTGAAAACTTATTTGACCTGTGGTGTCGACCAGAGATAGATCTCTTTTTCTCCCCATCCAATGCAAAAGTACCCAATTGTTGCTCACTTGTTTTCAGGTGTGGTGTTTTCTGGTGAGAAGTGCTGTCTGTTTGCTGGACAGGGAGGTTCTTGTATGCCTTTCCTCCCTTCCCAGTGCTTCAGAGAGTTCTCCTGAAGCCACAGGTGGAATGGGCTCAAATGATTCTAATAGCCCCTCTTTGGTCTCATCAGATTTGGTTCCCTATGCTTCAATAGCTATCGATGGAACCCCCAGTACCTATGCCTCTCTGCCATGATCTTCTGACTCAGAGGCAGGTTAGACTGGTGCCTCCAGGCCTCAGATCCCTCCATCAGCATGCCTGACACCTGTGGACGTATGTGGAATAACTCCCATTGTTATTTTGTTTACAAAAATTGTCAACTGTGCAGATGCATTTGTAAAAACTGAATTATAATAGTGAGACTTTTTAAAATGTTATTTGACTTACCATACTTATGCTTGTCTATCCACTTACTCAGTCTCCTACTTGTTCCTTTCCTTGTACTAATTCCTGTTGCTTCATATCAAGGGGTTGTTGATTTTCATATTGTGTGTGCCTTGGGTGGAGCAGCAATAAAAGATAATCTATGCAATACCCTCAATAACACACCTACCCCAGTTTACTTTTATCTAACACCTATTTTTAGGACTTGTACAGTAAGATCTTCCTTCAACAGAACAACTTGTAATGAAATGTGTATGATATACATTGACATTTGGGTATATTATATTATACTACTTGTACTAATTATGTGTGTGAACTGTATAGCAATCTCTAAAAAAAAATAAACACATCAAATGTCTTCAAAAACATGTCTCAACACTGTGTTTATCTTCCACCTTGTCACAACATATAGTTATCTCAGGAGTGTTTACAGTTAAGGTACAGTACCTTCATGTATACGATGGCCCAGTTATTTGAGTTGATTGCTATAGCAGTGCATAGAATAAAATGTGAAACATATAGGTAACTGTAATACAGACAGTGGCATTATTTTTATATCTGCCCTTTCTCAATGTACCATACTTTGATTCAGTTGGTTTATGCAACAGCAATTCATGTATATGTTTAAGCCCATGAAACACCCTTATCAAGCTAATGCATTTACAGTTGTAGTGTCTCTGCCAGAGCTTGTTTTTTTCCCCCACAATTTATTTACTCAGGATAGCCCAGCTGAGTTGCAGCATCCCATTTCTAGTGGGAAAGTGCTTTTACCATTTCCACAGCTGGGTGGAGTGGAGCACTAGCACTAGAAGGTTAAGTGACTTGAATGATTTGCCAAAGGTCACAATGAGTCTTTGCTTCTGGTGGAGTTTCAACTTGTGATCTCCCAGTTCCCAAACCAGTGCTCTAAGCACTGGACCACACTACCTATATCAAAGGGATTTATAGTAATGTTGGTTTCATCAGAGACTATCTCTAGGCTATTTCTGCTGCTTAAACTTTAGCATTTCTCCACTGGGATTACATGGATAGTGCTCCCATTAAAAAAAAACACTTCAGTCTAATCAAATATTTAATCATAATATACAAAATGGGCAAGGAAATCCCTGTGTCCTGATTGGCTGAGACTTGGTTCTAGCCATTGCCTTAAGACAGGACTACCAATGGCTAAAAACAAGTCACCGCCATCTGGGGTAACTCACAGAACTCATAAGCCATTTGCTTCCTGATCTCCACCACAAACATGGCTGCAACTTTTGCTCATATATAGAAACCTTCAACTAGGCCCTAAAAATGAAAGTTCATTAGGTTAACTAAAGTAAGTAAATAATTTAATGTTATTTTTACTCAAGAGCCCCTCCTTATACACATAAACAAATTTAGAAAATCAAGTAACTTGGTTTAACTTGGTATGGTTGAACAGAAGAAGGCAAAAAGCCCATCGAGACTGTTCCCCACACAGTGTGGGACTTAATTAATAGTTTTCCCTGATCCATGTGTCTAATTTATTTTTAAAGCTAGTAATGTTTTCAGATTCAATTAAATCTTGCAGCAAAGAGTTCCATAACGTAGGAGCCCTAAGAGTAAAGAAATTACCCCTTTTCTTAGTTTTATATCTCTTAACCTCGAGTTGCCTGTTATGCAGTCTTGGAACTAATCTTCTTTCTGAGAATACAATTCCAAATTGTCTCATAAGGTCAGGTGACTGAAGCAAGTTATACATTAAGAGCATATTCCCTCTTATTCTTCTGTTTTGAAGTGAAAAAGATCAATGGCTTTAAGTCTGGAGGGATAATCAAGATGTGCTAACCTAGGCACCATTTTGGTGGCTCTCCTCTGTACTTGTTCCAGTTGAGCTATATCTCTTTTAAGATAGGGGTTCCAAAAGGGGGACCCGTAATCAAGGTAAGGACTAATATAAGCCCTAAACAAGGGGATAAGGCATTGTTCTGAGTGATTTATAAAGGTTTGTTTTATTTGTCTCATAAGTCTATTTGCCATATTAGAGATTTTAGTACAGTGGTCCCTAGATGTGAGTTTATTGTTAATGAAGATGCCTAGATCTTTCTCACAGCTAGATGTTCTAAGTGGCAACTTATTTAAATAATATATATTATTTGGATTGTTTTTACCAAGGTGTATGACCACGGACTTATCTAAATTAAAGTGCATGTCATTATTTTTGGCCCATTGTTCAACTTTTCCCAAATCTAATTCTAATGAAGCTATATTGTCAGAATTATTTACCCTACCCCCTAATTTTGTGTCATCTGCAAATTTTGACATGTAGGTATTGGGTCCTGGCTATAAATCACAAATGAAAAGATTAAACAGTGTTGGTCCCAACACCAATCCTTGGGAGACCCCACTTGACACTGTGCTCCAGTCAGGTAGGACATCGTTAATCCTAACTCATTGGGTTCTTTTAGTTAACCAATCTGATGTCCAGTTAACAATTTCAGAAGATAGACCCAGGGTAGACACTTTGGTTATGAGTTTGTTATGTGGAACTTTGTCAAATGCACGACTAAAATCTAATAGTACCACATCAGTGGGAATATCCACGTCCAATAATGCAGTAATATTTTCATAAAAGGATATCAAGTTAGTTGTGCATGAGCACTTTGGTGTAAACCCATGTTGTAAAAGGTCTTGAATCCCTAGTGTAGTACACTCCTGTTCAGTCTTTGTCTTTATAACCCTTTCCATTAATTTTCCTACAGTACTACAGAGGTCAGACTAATGGGGTGATAATTCTGAACACTGCCTCTATTTCCTTTTTTAAATATTAGGGTAACAGTCATTGTGCATCATTCATTTGGGTATTGAACTTTCTTGTAAAGATTTCTTGAAAATAAGTGATAGGGGTTTAGAGATAGCCTGTGAAGTACTATTCGGTTTTTTCTTTGCTGGTGTTTCTTTGAAGACCATGAAAATTCCCCCTTCTATCCCCACCAGTTTGCCAGAGAACTCCCTGCTCCTTACGTAGCAACAGATAAAATTGAGGTTCTGGCTCCACTTGAGGCCCTTATGTGTGTCTGTGTGTGTATGCCAGTGGAACTCTGAAGAATTTTGAATTCATGTTTTCCGTATTACTATTCTGTGTGTGGGGGGAGGGGGAGGGGCATTCTACTACTGGAATAATGCAGAACTTTGAATTTTTCTATACCTTGGTAAACAATTGCACAGTGTACAGAATATGAAGAAAGACAGGTGACTGACAGGTGAAAAACATCTGTGGAGGGACTATTTTACATTATTTAGCAACATTTTATTATAATTTTTGTGAGTTTGAAAATGTTTAGAGTGTTTGTTTTCCCAGGAAATGAGTGTAATGAGTTCCAGTGGTGTCAGTAAATTTCCAGACTAAAATGCAGGCCGATCCATAGGTATTCTTGGGTTATGCACAAATTACATTTATCCAGATGTGGAGTCCTGCCACACACAGGAACTGGACACACTTGCCAGAATCCCCAACCCTGGCCACTCCAATACATGCATGAAGAGGAATGCACAGGGGCCTTGAGTGTTCTGGAGGGCAGAGCAGAGCTGTACACTAGGGATCCAGTTGGATGCCCAGGTTGGTGCCAGAGTAGATCCCCTGTTCTGCATAACACAGGGGATTGATTGATGTGGCAGTCCTCCAAGGGCTACCATACTGCCATACAGGAAACAAACTATTTGTAATAAATGGCACTTCATGTCTTCCAGCCCTCCATGCTATCTCGGAGGGCTGTGAGCAACAGTTGAGAAGACCAGTTGGACCCAGAAAAATCTGGGTCAGCTGTGATTGCAGGGTGTGTAAGTGCTATGGTAGGGTACCACCTGGCATAGCATCAGTGACATCTGCACAGGTTCTGCCCCATGGGTAACAGTCAGTTGGTCACAAAATTCATTGATTACACTCACCCAAAATCTAGCAGTGTGTCTTCTCTGGAAGAAGCATTCTCTCTGTGGCTGAGCTGTGACAGACCCTATAACAAGTCACTGGCCTCCTGCAGGGGTGATCAGACATCACACCAAAGGGCACTCTACGAAGACTGTCTGGAAGAAGAGGGCATAAAAGAAACCAGAATGGCAACCTCCAGGGGCAATAAAACAGACAGGGAAAGTTATAAAAAACAACTATCACAGCCAGAGGAAATAAAAAACACTGGAAAGAGGTTAAAACACAGAAAACAATAATACTACATATCTTTTTCTGATTTTAACATGGAGTTTTCCTTTAATGGCCCTACATTGGACCCCTTCCAGAAGTTTAATATCAGCCATTGTGCTTGGTGATAAAAACTGAGCTCAGTACTTCAAATGTGGTCTTACCAAAGAGACAGACAAGGGAATCATCACCTTTTCATCCCTACTCTCAATATGTCTTCTAATACAAACCTGGATACTACCCACTTTCTTTGCCATAGACTGACAGTTTCTTTTAGGATTTGGGTCATTTGTTATTATCACTCCAAGGCCCCTTTCTTCAGTAGTTTCTCTTAAAAAGTGACCCTTTATAATATATTTAGCCTTTAAATTTGCTTTTCCTAAATGCATTACCGAGCATTTATCAACATTAAACCCAATTTGTGTGTGTGTGTCCAATATTCTAGCTTAGACAGTTCATTCTGCAGCCTGTCAATCTCCATCAAATGTCTTACCACTGTGCCTATTTTTGTATCATCTGCAAACTTTGTTAATGATACTCCCTCCTCACAGTCCATAGTTGATACATATACTGTGTGTTAAATAGGCATGGTCCCAGGACAGATCATTGTGGAACACCACTAGTGACATTTGCCCATTCTGATAAATTCCCCCACAAATTCACCTGTTCTTTCCTATTGCTGAGCCATGAGTTAATCCAGGCAACTATATTTGGACGTATCCCAATATTTTGGAGATTCTACACAAGTTCCTTAAGTAGTATTTTGTCAAAAGCCTTACTGAAATCTAAGAAGACCACATCTACTGGATGCCCATCATCCAATGCCTTGCTAACCCTATTATAGAAGTATATCAAATTCATTTGGTAAGCTCTTCTCTTTGTAAAACCATCTTGTGTTATGTCCTCCAAGTCAGCCTTGGTAATATAATCTTCAAATTCATCTTTTGATATCCTTTCTAAGACCTTTCCCAAAACAGATGTTAGACTAACAGATCTGTAATTCTTACATTCCATTTTATATCCTTTCTTGTAAATTGGTATGACAGTGGTTTCCATCCAGGCCTCGACTACTGCTCTATTATCTAATGAAGCCTGGAATATCCTAGTAACTGGCCCTGCTAGATCATTCGCAAGTTCCTTGATCACCCTTGGATGTACACCATCAGGCCCTGGCATCTTGTTAGCATTTAAATGCTGTAGTCTATCTCTAATATCATTTTCATTCAGAATAATTAACTGTTTTCCTCTGATGATACTGTCCATTGGTATTGTGTTCAATTTTTCATTAAAGATGCAAACAAATCACCTGCTTTGATAATATTAATCCCAAACTGCTTACAAATCTAGCAATGAAATTGCTCAGACCCATTCAAGATTTATTTAGGATGAACTTTACAACTAGAGAAATACCAGGAGATTGGAAAAAGCAATTATCACCCCTATTTTTAAGAAGAGAACAAGACATTTGTTGTAGGGAATGCTATGGAGAAAATAATCAAAGACTGCCTGATTGATACTGCAGCAATGAGGGTATACTGGATGTAATGCAACATAGGTTCACTATAAACCATGAAGTGTGATGCGCTGAATAACATTTTAAGAACCCTTCAGTGAAATGCAGGACAACATCCTAGTCAATATTATATATTCAGATTTCACCAAAGTTTTAGTCAAGTTACTACATGGGAATGTGATATATAAAATTAGTAATATGGGTTTTCAGAAAAGAATAACTAATTGGATTCAGAACTGGCCCACAGATAGACATCAAAGGATGAGAATCAGAGGTGAGCAATCAGATGAAATAGAAATGAGTGAGTGGGTACCTCAGGGATTGGTTTTGGGACCAATACTTTTCTCACTATATTTGAAAGATATCCATGTAGGTTTGAATAGCTACCTAACAAAATTTGCTGATGACACACAACTAGGAGGACCAGCACTTCGCCTAGACAAGACTCACATTATACAAAAGGATTTTGAAATAAGTACCAAAGGTCAAAACAGTGAAGTATGAAATTTAACTTGGACAAATGTGAGGTACTTTGCATATGCAGCAATTACACATACAGATCCTACTATTGGGGGGGGGTAGGTACAATAAAAGAGGTTGGTGAAGAAAAGGGCTTGGGTGTTATCATTCGGTTAAACCTCATATTCAGAAACAATAATAGAATAGCTAGCACAAAGGCTCTAAAGATTTAAGGGTGCATTAAAAGGAATTTTGTAATTCACAGCAGGAATGTTTTAGTTACCCTATATCAATCCGTTGCAACGCTTTCCTTGGATTATTGTTCAGTGTTTAGATCCCCTTATTAAAGGGGAGCTATCCTGAACTTGGAAAAGGTACAAAGGAAATTTACTACAGCAATCCAAGGCATTAGAAAGTTGGATTACAAGGCAAGACTTGAGGTACTGGGCTTACATAGTCTAGAAAGTAGGAGGACTAGAGGTAACATAATATTGCTCTACAAACTCTTAAGAGATGGTCTGTTGAGAGATGAAATGGGTCTAGAATATAAAACAGGATATCATCATATTAGAGGACATGGCTATTAACTAGAAGTGGGTTTATACAACACTAACAAGAATGGATTATTCTTCTCCCAAAGGGTGGTAAAATTGCAGAATAGTATCCCCCAAGATGTCATAACCACGCCCATTGTGGATACAGTATGTTCAAACATTTATTGGATACACACGGACAACATAAGGACTCATACAGTGGCCGCTGATTAGAGGGGAGGTTGTCTTGAAGGGCTGTTTGGCTTACTATTACCTCAGTAAAAGTATGCTCATTGCCCAGTGCAACAGGGTCAGCTGAGACCTTAGGGAGATGGAATCCATTCACCCTTCTATTGCATAGGGCCATAGGAGTCCCAGACCAAGAAGAATTTGTAATGGAAGTGCTCAAGAGCACTACCAAAATGAGTGGCTTGTGGAATTAGGGACTAGTCAATTTTGGAGAGGTGAGCAAGTGAGGAATGGAGATCAAGATTGTGAGAGTGGAAGGAGAAAACTTTTGGAGGAGCTTTGGTTCTATGCATCTTCCTTACACAGACAATAGACCAATGATGGTTGCTGAAGATATTAGGCAAGATTCCTGCAGCAGGGAGTGGAAGAGAGGATCCAGTCAATAAATTAATGGGTTGTAGATTTAAGGTTCAGAATGGTAGGCTCCTTGATAAGTTAGGAGAGGTGTTGGGCTTGAATATCCTCAGTGAGTTTTTATGAGGAAGGAAATATCCAGTTAGTATTCATTTCACCCTAAAGCAGGAGCTTGCCGGAGGTGTCTGTGGAGACAGAGGTGTAAATGATGTCCAGGAGGACATCCTTAGGAACACCTGTATAGCAGTACAGTATGTGCCACTAATACAAATGGGAATGGAGTGATGAAAAGAGATTTTACTAATAAGTTATTCATGGGATATGGTGGCAACTGATGCATGAACAATAGAAAAATATAGACTAAGTAGGGTCTAGATAGCAATACAACCTCTATATTTGCCCCAGTCTTGTCTATTGATAGTATAGCCTTGAATGGAGATGTCAGCATCTGATGTTTTCTTAGATAACAGTGTCCTGATATGGAAATAATTTCATGCCTAAGTTGAAGGCACCAGAGATGGAGAGCATCTAAGTTGGGGAGCAGAGTATGGCAATTTAAATTAGCCATTCCAAGCCTGATGGTGTGGAGGAACACACACTGCCCATCTAGGGCCAGTCTATAGGATGTGGCACAAGTGGGTTCCACCTAGCAGGGAAGTGGATATGGACTATATGAGAAAATAGGAAAAAGCTACGTCAGGGTGCCAGTGATGACTGCCACCCCCATATCGCAGAGCCTCTAACTACCCATGGCCCCTCCCCCAAGTATGCCACCACTTGATTACTTAAGCCTGTTTCTCCCTGTGCCCACAGGGTCCCTTCTTGATGGATAGACTAGATACTTGCATAGGTGGAGCTCCGGGGGGTATATCTAGGGCCATTAGTGGAAGATTATAGAATCCCCAGACAAGGGGTAGGGGTAGGGCTGAGTGTAATGTTGAATTTTTGATGGAACAGAATTCCACAGAATTTTAATAAATTCTGCTGATTTCCAGCATTTGTGGAATTTTGACATTCTGCATGTGAAATGGTTTTGTGGATTAATAATCTGCAGTTCACACAAACTGTGGATTGTTTTTCTGCAATCCGTGGGAAATTATTCTGGGGTTTACATGATCTGTGGAAAATTATTCCACAGTTTGCACATAAATGCTATTGGAAATTCCACAGACTTTGAAAAGAAATTCCACGAAACATTTCAGAAGCAGAATTGCCATTCTGCAACAATTCCAATGGTGGAATTCTGCATACTGCACAGCCCTAGTAGGGGGTGTTTGTAGTTCTGAAAAACCAAGGTGCCAGGAGGAAGGGGTACCAAATGAATTAAGGCTGACTTTGACTTCATAGAAAGCAGATGTTTAATATGATCCTTAAATTTACCTTTAAGCAGACTTTGGATCAGAGTGGTTTTACAGCAGTCTCAAAGAAGTTGGTCAACTAAGAGTAACTGTTCCTGGAGAACTAAGCAGTATCCATTTATGTCCAGTGGCTTGTATCTAGTAATTTCTGTCTGGAAGCCTCTTAGGCAGAATACCATGCTGAGACTGAGAAGTTGCAGTTAGAGTAATAAGTCAATTACAAAATACTTACAAATGTAATATTTAAATTTCATATGGCTACTCCATCATTAGAATACGTAACTACACTGTGGTGTGTGTTGACTGGAATTATTTTTAAAAAGAGTTCTATAACGTTTAGATCACTGCCATAAATGTAGATTAGGTCTTGGGTAATCTAAACTGACAAGAAAACAGTGCAGTTTTCCTTTGCAAATCACATCTACTGTAAGTTAAGCTGCATGCAAATGAGCTGTTCATTAGGCACAGAGTTATTTAATGAATCTCAGAATACATAAGTGCTGTTTCATGAATCTCATTAAGTAGAAGTGGTACATGTCACTCTTTAGCCTTTATGAACTGCAGTAGTCATTTAAAACAGTCATAAATAACAAAAGTCAGTAATTAATACAAAATATCATTATTTTGTGACTAGAGCCCTGTATGTGGTACTACAAAGATAGATATTTTGGGGTTGCATCATGCCATATAAGACTGAAAAGCAAATGATACTGATGAATTTTGATTTATGAAAAAGAAATGGATCAGAAAAAAATTGGATGAACACTGATAAGATTATTTTTTTTTTAAATGTACCCCCCATGAGCACAGCAGCAGCAACAATACCCACCTCCACTGTAGCCCCAGCTTTTCACTCCTGGCCCTGAGAACTGCAAAGGGATCAAGTGCCACACCGGGGAGTCAGAACTTCTTTTTCTTAATGCCCAAATCAGCACACTAGAGGATTAGATCTTCCACCTACAAGAAGGGACTGGAATTCATAATATTTCTTTGGCTCCCTGTCAGAATTTGTCAGGTAGTGAATAACTGCAAGACTGCTGATGGATTAGAATCCAAGAGTGCAAGTGAATGCTCCACCTGAACTCTGCCTACCCCATAGACATGGAAAGAGTAGTGGGCAACAAGGACTGGCTAAAGGCTTATTCATAATCATCTGATAATGCACCTTCTTGACCACAGTCAGAAGCACAAACAGGACTGAAACCAAATCAATTATCTACAGTAAGACTGCTGTACTGAAAGTAATGAATGACCTGTCACTCACACTGGATGATGACTACATTGCTAGTTCAATTTTCATCGACCAACCTTAGGCATTTGATACTATCAAAAACCATATTATATTTTTTAATATGTCATTTATGACCAGAAAAGGCACACTAAGCTGTGACAGCTTGCTTCCATGTGTGCCTTGGGGGTGAGCTCCATTGATTTGTTTGATTAGGGCAACGCCCTATACCTAGGGCTACCGGTGGTGGATATCCACCACTTGCAGTTAGTGCAGAATGCGGTGGCCAGGCTTTTGACTGGTACATCAAGGACCAGTCATATAACGCCTGTCCTCCGTGGACTGCACTGGCTGCCAATACAGTGGCGGATTACCTTCAAGGCCAGTCTTATGACCTATAAGGCCCTACACGATCAGGGACCTAGTTATCTGCAAGATCTTCTTCATCCCTACTGTCCTTCCCGTCAGCTCTGATCCACCGATGAGGGATTGCTAGAGATTCCCAGGGTTCGTTTAAAGACATCTGGGGCAAGATCATTTAGTTTTATGGCCCCAACCCTGCGGAATTCTCTACCTTATCAGGTGAGAGATTGCCTGACTGTCCAAAGTTTTAAGTTAGCCCTAAAGACGTATTTGTTAAGTCTGGCATATTCAGATTTTTAAATATATTTATTGATTGATTTTAGGATTTTGTTTTAATTTTATGTATTGATTTGTTGTAAAAGCGCCTTGGTTTTGGAAAGGCACTTTCTAAAAAATAAAGTATTCATTCATTTATTACACCAGGAATACTCCCCTAATCTTCATCAATAAGTGCCATAGGATCTTTTACTTCCATCTGAACAGAGATAGACAGAAGGGACCTCAGTTTAATGTCTCATCTGAAGGACAGCACCTCAACAGTACAGTATCCCTCATACTGTGTTACAGTGTCTGTCATTGCTATAACCCCAAGTATATAGTGTGGGGCTTGATCTCAGGACCTTCCAATCTTCTGGCCCCAGAGGCAAACATGCTACCTATTGAGCCACTGACACTGCTTATGCATACCAATTACGAATATCTCACAATGCCATTTTGTGGTTTAAAAACTACAATACTCGTCAGCGAGACCACAGGTTGTAAAAATAAATGGCACTACTTTATTTCTAAATCACTTAGCTTTGGAATTCTCCAGGGCTCAATTTTAGGGCCTCTGCTTTTCAGTCTGTTTGTCAGGGATCTTTCAGAGATCTGTAGACTCCAGCACCAGACTCTAATCTTTGATGAAACTCAGAAATGGTTGTATACAAATAACCTTCTTCTAAATGGGGCCAAGCACAAGCTATGCTGCTCATCACTAAACTGGCACACAACAGTTCCTTACATATCATACCTGCAACTAGACCCACTCTTGGAAACTTATCAGTTTCAAATGTCTTGTGGTGAGGTTGGATCTGAAGCTATCATTCCATAACCAAACTGCAAAGTTTGTCCAATTACTATACCGCAATCGTAGCTACCTTTAGTACAACATACAATACATGAACGGTGATACTACATTAGTCACTTCTACCTGCTCTTGAATATTGAAGTGATGTCTATAGGTTGACTAGCATCACAGGACTGCATAAGATAGATGTGGCCTAGATATTAGAAAAGACGTTAAAACAACAGATAATCATGACACCTCAACTAACACTACTATGTATTATCATAAATATGCAATTAAATATATATCAGAAAAAAATTATAACTATTGTAACCTAAACAGCAAAAAAAAATGTATTCTTATGAAATGGAAAGTTGTGATCCCACTGGTCTGTGAAACATGAATAAACCTAATGATGGTTATTATGAATTTGGAGAAAGTATATTATATTAAAAATAAACACTATGATATATTCGAGAAAATATGGACCCCATTGCAGGATTGTTTTCAACAAGGCATAGCATAGTAGCATACAACATGACTTATAGTATATGAGTAGATAGTAACCTGGGGCCCAATTCCAAGATGGGCTATGTGAACATAAGGCAGGATATGCCAATCCCCATGGAGTATCCTGCGACATATGCCATGCGATATGCCCAGTGCTGTTCTAGGTGGCCACCTACGCCATGGCATCTGCGGGCTGCGACAATCGCAAGATACAACCTCACTTATGCCACAGCCCACAATACCTGGTGCAACTGTGGGTTGTGACAGCAACTTAGCCCAATTCCAGGAGGGCCACTGTCGCAACCCGTAATCGTTATTCCGAGATGCGCAGTGGCATAGGCAACATCTAATAGCTGGGAGCTGTCTTAAGTGGCATCTCATGGCTGGCACCATTGGATGCAGCCATGCAGCACCACAGCAATGGTGCCATGCTGTCTCCCTGGCCCCCAAAGGTACCCCCCTGCCCCTGAAACCCCTGATCATGAGGGAACCCTGGGGGTCCATTTCAGTAGTGCCCCCTCAGACACCCAGTGCATCGGTCCTGGCTCCCACTTTCCCTGATGTGGTTGGGGTGGTTGGGCGGAGAGACTGGGAGCCCTGTCACTGGTCACAGATATGCCATGAGTTAGATACGCCATGCAGCTACCACCACATGCATGGCGAATCCAGTGATGGCACGAGTGCCAGAACCCTGCCACTCTTGGAATGCAGTGTAGGGTCCCTGGAATAGGGGCAACTGGCGTAACTCGCAACTGCATACAAGTTACGCCAGTCATCTTAGAATAGGCCCCCTGGACCCCATGGCAATGATGTTAAGAAATGACTATACATACTGAAGACAAACAGATAATATATTGGTCCTGATCTTTATCTGAGCCCACCCAAAAAAAGATAGATGTGGCCTTCAAAAGCATCTGCAGATTCACCACAAGTTGTGACAAACTAACTCATCACTGTGTGCTGTATAACAGATTAAACATTCTACCTACCAAAAGCAGAAGGGAACTCAAGTGGGTCTACCTAATTTACAAGTGTATACAGTACATGGACTATATCCTGAATACAGTATCTAGAAAAATCTACTAATGAAGGCATCTCCTACATATCAACTGAGGTATTTTCCTAAGCATCTCTTCTTTATTACTAGGTCACAGAAATCCATCAGAGGCAAGGCCTTTGTATTTGCCACCTCAGCCAGCTGGAATTCGCTTCCTAACACCATCAAAAACTCAAGGACTATCAAAGCCTTTATGCATGTTATGCACAGTCATTTTTTCAGTCCCTGAACCTCCTAATCCTAATTTAAAGTATCCCTCATACTTTTCTACCCCCGATCTGTTCTGCACTGCCACTTTTTGTGCTTTTCACTTGTTCACAGTATTATTTCTTGCCACATTGACATCTGTTGTATGTACAGTATGTATGTATGTATGTATGTATGTATGTATGTATGTATGCATGGCATGGTTACATTTGTGTCTATTTATGCTATTTCACATAAGCTATGTAATTTTGTTTACTAATGTGTAACTTCTCTGCTGCTGTATGTCTCCCAAAGGACCCTCTTGGAAAATAAGTGCAGCACCTAAATGAGGCAGTTCTGGTGTATGGAAATTCTATGCAAACTTTGTTGTTGCTGAACCATGGCTACCCCATGGCACCATTAGAGGGACAGAAGCCACACCGAGGGATGTTTAGAAAAATATCAATAAAGCTCAAGGCATTTATTTATTTATTCATTCATTTGTTTACTGGGTAGGTGCACTGGTCTGAGAACCATTTTCAGGCATGACCTGGGCCACAGAGGAATGCACAGGAATACAGCAAATGCAAGTACAAAGGAGACAGGACAAGGCAATAGAGTAATCAATTGATGGAGAATAATATGCATGATATTTACATAAAAAATATATATAAAGTAGCAGCACAATTAATAAATACAATTATTACGATAATAGCAGGTAGTAGCCAGGTATAATACAAATTAGGCATGGTAGATGATGGGGACATGAAAAGGGTACCAAGGCAACCTGGGTAGGACCACAAAGGGAAAGAGGAGAAGGTGTGAAGGAGCATAACAATCAGTTGGGAGGGCAGGAGCAAGGGGTGGAGTACAGAAGATGAGATCTAAGGAGACAGTGGAAGAATCCTGGGGAGTCGATGGTTCTGAGTAGGGAGGGCACGTTGTTCCAGAGGGAAGGGGCTGCAGACTACAAAGCCCGTTTACCCATACAAATGATGACTAGGGGGATCTCAAGCATGGAGCCAGCATTGAGACGGAGCTCCCAAAAACACACTTTAAGCCGGAGGAGGTGGGAGAGTGGAGAGGTAGCTCAGTTATGGATAGCCTTATTAACTGTGCTGCCAGGAGATGGGTTAATTGGGAGGATGGGGCAGCCAGCCCAGGGCCTGGTAGTGCGAGCAGTGGTGTGTGGAGTATGGGGCCAAAAGGGCAAACTGGCAGATGTTGTTGTAGGTAGTGTTTAACTGAGTCAGGTTAGTGGAGGAGTTGAGGGTGAAGATGGGGCACAGTAGTCAAGTAATGGTAGGAGATGGGATTGGGCAATAGTAAGCCAGGCTTCAGGAGTGAGAGATCTGATAAGGTGGCAGCTGACCCCCAATTTTTGATTAACGTGGCATATGAGGATATCTATGTGACTGGTGAAAGTAAGGGCAGGGTCAAGGATAACACCCAAGTATTTAAAGGAGTGCACTGTATCAAGGGGTGACCAGTTGGAGGAATGGATGGAGAGAGTGTTGTGTGTTTGGACGAGTTTGGCTAACTTGGGTTTTGAGCCAAAGAGCATTGTTTTCATTTTTTTGGTATTGATGAGCAGTTGGTTTGCGGAGAACCATTTGTGGACTTGGAGGTAGTTTGTGGTAAGGGCAGAGGAGTTCTATGTCATAATGGCGATCACTGTTTGGGCAAGTGTACATAGCTGAAAATAAAGAACGGCGATATACACTTGCAGTGACTACAAAACCAGTGACTGTTTTCTATGTTATGCTGGGATCTTCACCCCCACGTAATGATTCTCAGCTCTGGGGTACATGTTGGGTGTGTATATAAAACTTAAAAAAAAAAAACTGGCCCTAACACAAAAACCGATTGCACCCCAGAACCTAACCTGGCACCTTCCCAACCTCAGCCTGTCATCCTACCCACCACGCCACATGGCCAGCTTGGCAGCCTACTGTTGCACTACACCCCACATACCCTTCCTCCCCTTCTGCCCATCAAATGATGTTGTCCTCCCTTCCCCCCATGAATGTGTATATACTGTATTCATGCATCCTGTCACTGTAGTCCCCAATCTGGGTATCCTGTCGCTACCCTGCCAGGTAGCCCAGAACACAGGCACTGTGATTGGGTTGCCCTTTTTGCAGTCACTCAGTCATGGTCGCTGCCTTCACTGGATACCGGGAAGAGGAGAGGAGAGGAGAGGTTTAACAGGGATTTATCACTCAAGTAGAGGATAAAGTCATCTGCCTATAGCAGGTGGTGGCAGAAGAGGCTGTCTTGATGCAGAGAATTTATGAACAGGGAGCAGAGGACAGGCCCCAGGATGGATCCCTGTGGAACCTTGGTGGAGACAGGTAGGACAGAAGAAGTAGCTTCACCCACGCCAATCAGCTGTGTGTGTGCAGTTGAGGTAGTTGAAAAGGTTCCATGTAATAATTGCGACTGCAAAATCACAAACTGCATTACAGAACCATTAGTATAGTGAGTGTGTTTTGAGCAATGAATGATTTTAGCAATTAACAATTTTCTGCCATGTAAAAATAGCGATCTGCAGCTTGCCAATTCAAAGTTGCGTGGATAAAGTTTTACTCACCCCTTGCGTTCTCTGCTCTCTGAGCATCACGCTCCATCCTATACTTCCTTGATTCTTGTTCCCATAATGCATACAGGGCCTGCATCACAGGGCCAGAACATGTATAAAATAATAAAAGTTAAAGGAACAAGTGTGGAAACCACTACATAGGTGTTCAGTGCACCACGTCAGCCCCGGATGCTTTGGCAGGCCATTTGCCATGGGTACCTCTTATTAAAAGAACATTTCAACGCATTAGGCAGGTTGAACGAGGTTGTCTGGCCACCCCCACCCCTACCTCAGTAGAGGAACTTGAGAGTCTATCCCATTTTACTGCTACAACAGCTGGTGTTCCATTCCTATTATATGACAGTGGTAGAGAAAAAGAAAGATTCTTAATGTTTGCCACCAACTCCAACCTTAAAATGCTGCAGGAATGCACAGATTAGATGCTGGATGGAACTTTTAAGTCCAGCCCTTCATTGTTTGATCAGCTGTACACTGTCCACTGCATTAAGTCTGGCCATGTAGTGATAGCACTTTATGTGCTCATGTGCTCGCGAAGTACTCAAAGTTCCAGAAATTGTGCACCACATTGAGTCCTAGTTCAGCTATTATGGACTTTGAGAAGTCTGCCTGGAGAGCATTTACTGCATCTTTCCTTAACACCAATATCAGGGGATGTTTTTCATTATCCTCAGGCTGTATGGAGAAGGATACAGAAGTACCCGATGGTGCAGGAGAAGTACTGCTCTGACCCCGATTTTGCTCATCATTTGCGCATACTGTTTTCATTGGCATTTGTCCCAGTAAGTGATGTTGTAAGTACCTTTGATGACATGCTTGAATGGGACTTTTTCACCACTAATGAAGATATCCTACAACCACTGCTCGACTATTTCGAGTTGACATGGATCGGTACACCCAGGGGGTGCTCAGGCAGAAGAAGGGCAGTGTTTCCACCTGAGCAGTGGAACTGTCACAATGCCACCTCCAGTGGACCCGTGCACACAAATAATGCCATGGAAGGGTGGCATCATGGCTTCAACAGCCACCATGGAGTTTGTCACCCCAGCATAAGGAAACTAATCCAATGCTTGCAAGAGGAACAGTGCATGATGGAGCTGAAAATGGATCAGATGGTGTCTGGTGCAGGCGTTACTGGACGGAAAAGAAAATACAAAGACATGAATGAGAGAATTGTCTCCATTGTAGGTGAATATGGACAAAGAAGCAGATATGATTATCTGCTCAGGCTGGTGTACAATTTTCATTTTCAGGTCTGAAAGGAGCATGACTTGAAAGATACCTGATTCCCTTTTTTTGTGTGTTTTTCATTTTTAGTCAATAAAGAAGTGCTCTGAGGTTCTACTGGTGCAGAAGCACACCCAAGTGGAAGTAAATCGCTGGATTCAATCACAACTTGTGATTTTTTTTTCTTTTTCTGTTTGATAGTTACTATTTTGATGTCAGCACGAAGATGCATGTCAGATATCAACATGGAGGCGCATGGTGTAGTGTAGTCTGGTAGGTGCCATGTTATGGTTGAATTGTTGGAGTGATGCTGCTGCAAGTAGAGTGATGTGGAGTACGCTGATGTAGAGTACACTGCAGGCAGGTGCCATTTAATACCGCTCGTTATTTTGTACACTATTATGCCAAATTATGGTGCCATTTTTGAGAATGTGCCATTTGGTTATGTCACTGATGTAATCGTCGCTATTGGCACGTCACAATTTTGCATTCACTAAAATGTAGTCATGATTTTCAAGGGCTACCATTGAAAAAACAGTCTGCAGTGTCAGGGGACAATCCGAGGCAGTGCAGTGTGTTTAGGAGAATATTGTGGTTCACCAAGTCCAAGTCCACAAAGACAGCTCCTGTTAGCATCCCTTCATCGATTTTATGGAGGACATGATTGGAGAAACAGGCCAGTGCAGTGGTGGTGCTGTGCCCTTTTCTGAATATGTGTTGTTGGGGACCCAGAAGGTTATATTTCATGGTATATTCAGTAATCTGATTCTGGACAGTCTTTTCAAGTAATTTGCTGAAGGGGGAGAGAATGGATATAGGGCGATGATTATCCATATTTGTGGGGTCACCAGACTTAAAAATGGGGAAACCCTTGCCTGTTACCATGTCAGGGGGATAGCGGCCATGGCGAGTGAAAGGTTGAAGATTTTTGTGAGGGATTTAGCTGTATCTAGGGCCACTATCTTGAGGAAGCATGGGGAGAGGCCATTGCTACCAGCACTACCCTTATTAGCAAGACTCCAAAGTAGCTTAAGAGTATATCTAGAGGAGACAGCCCTGAAGAGGAAAGGGGGTAGTGGGGGTGAGTGGCCCCTTGATCTGGGGTGGAGGGGCTGGGGTTATGTGGGGGTAATTTGCAAATGTATTTATCCAAGTTTGCAAACTTGTTGTTTAGTGCATCAACAACATTGACTGGGTTAGACAAGGGGCCAGAAGGGGTGGAGAGTTGAATAGGGACAGCTTTCCCCAAGGGGAATATAGAGAGCTGACAGTAGACCAAAAATGGCTAGGGTTGCCAAGGCTATGAGACTGGAGATTATGAAGGTAAGTAGGTTTGCCAGTGGTTATAAGACTTTTACATTGATTACATAGGTATCTATACTTAGTCCAAATCTGAGAGGAGGGGGAGGCTTTAAAGGCAAACCACTTGGCATCACGCTCCTTCATAAGTCTTAGAAGGTCCTTTGTGATCCGGCGGTTGTCTCCTCCACAGACTCGCCTAGTAGTCATTGGAAAATACTTTTCTTGGATGTTGGTGAGAGTAGTGTGGAAGAGGTTTAGTGCATTTGTAACATCATTCATGATGTAGAAAGGATCCCAGCTGATGTCCAAGATGTGTCTGTGGAGCCTGAAGTGGTCAAAATTTGAGTAGTCTCAGAAGGTGAGGTACTTGGAAGGGGGCAAGGGGGTTTTGTTGACTGGGTACAGAATGTAGGTGAATGGTCACTGATGGAATTGGATAGTACCCCTGCATGGGTTATTCTGTCCTCTCAGTTTGTCATGATCTAATCAATAATGGAGTGGTTTTGCAAATGGCTATTAAGCCTTGTGGGGGTGTTGATGAGTTGGGCGAGGTTGTAGCACTTAAGAAGGCTAAAGGAGTCAGAGGTTGTGTTTACTTGCCAGTTTGTATTAATGTCACCTAGAATTATAGTGTCCCTGGGGGGAGAGGGATCCAAAACTAGTAAGCAGGTGGGCAAGTCCACTAGAATTGCACTTAGGGGGATTATAGCAGCAACCAATATAAAGTTTCCTTGTCTTCTTAATGATTAGTTCCAGGTAAAGCCAGTCAGAGTGGGATTTAGTGGCAGATAGGCTGGAGAGGGAACCATTAAAAGAGTTCTTGTAATACAAGAGGACCCCACCTCCTTTACGAGCTCCTGGCTGGTCAGCACTAATCACGGAATAGCCGGGTAGGCAAAACTGGGAGTCAGGGATGGATGGTTTTAGCCAAGTTTCCATAATGCCAAGGATGTCTGGTTTATAGAGGGGAAACTCAAGCCACCAGTTCTTCAAGTTTGGGTATAAGGCTACAGATATTTAGGTGGGCAATCCAGGAGGATGCATGTCGGGGTGTGTGTGGAAAACTTAAAACAATAAAAAAATGGCAGTAGCAGCGGCTGGTAACACCAGGGTAATGAGCTACTGCTGTCTGGGATGGTTGCTCCATACCTGCTGCTGTGCTCACAGAGTGAATCCGAGGAGTGGAGCCGATGGCTGTTTGTACCGGGCTGCGGGGGAGGGCCGTGGAGGGACAAAGGGAAGAAATTAGCATCTAGTGGACGGGGGAGACAGGAAACAAAAGGAAAGAGCCAACCAGAACTCATGCTAAAATTAGAGCATTTTGGAGACGTCTGGAACTGAACCCTGTACTATAGCTAGGACACTAAACACTAAGGTACAAATTAAATTAACTTTAGTTAAGAATGATCTGAATTAAACACTTAACTAAAACAGTCTTATTAATTTACTTTAACATTGCTGCACCAGAGTTCATTTCAGTGGCTAAAATGTACAACAGAGCTAGAATCACTTTGCAAACTCCAGCAGAAGCACTGTTGATCAAAAAAGGTGTTAAAATTCAAAACCAGGGCAAGGAGCTGCGCTGCCTGGGATGGTTGTTCCATATCTGCTGCTGTGTTCACAGAGTGAGCCCGAGGAGTGGAGCTGAAGGCCGTTTGTACTGGAGTGTGGGGTGAGGGCTGTGCAGATCAAAGGGAAGAAATTAGCATCTAGTGGAGGTGGACAGACAAAAAACAAAAGAAAGGCATGGGCACTATTTTGCCTGCCCCTGACCCCAAAAGACTGCTGCTGGAGTCATGGGGCATCAACCAATCAGGAGGCTCCTTAAGCTTGCTGTGACAGTGACATCCAATCAGAGACCAGGGTGGGCAAGATAGAAACTTGTGGAGTCATCTGAGTAATATAGTTTTTTAGTACAACAATGTAGCATTTAGAGGGCTCATGTGTTCCCATGAGACTGTTTCTATCACTACGCACTGCAGCTTGGTGGCTGGGATGTCTGCTGTTTGCAGCACCAACTTCAGGTCTAAGAGAGTGAGAGACAGACAGAGAAAATGTGATCTCTTCATCTTAGTCTCAGGGGTGAGCTAAGCCAGCAGAGTTCCAGTCAGGGACTCTAAAATAGTTTCTGAGCCTGAGGACTGAAGTGCTTGCCCTAGATTTCAACCTTCAGTCCAGGGTTTGCTTTGCAGAAAGCTCTGATCCTGTATAAGAAATGCCAGCCTTCTTTTCTCATGCAAATTCAGATACAGGAAGCTCAAGCCTTGCTCATTTATCATGTTTTTATCACATTTCATATGAATTCCTTTTGTTTCCAAGGGTACTACTGGTACATGGCAAATATCATGGCTTTTCTCACATCCTGCTGCAGAGGTATGTCCTTTCAGAAGGTCTTAGTGCCACAGCCAAGAGTGACTGCTGCCTTTGAGTAGGTGAGGAAAAGACCGTGTGGGGTAATGAGGACAAGGAGCTTTAGGATTGATCATAACATGCACTCATTGTCACTGGAAGTGCCTTGAGTCTGCCACACCATTTGCTGTAACCCTAGTACTGTCATGACTTTGGTCAGGTTGAATGGTGAAGTCTGTGATGCTGTTGAAAAAGGACAATTTTGTGATCAATCTTTGTTGACCTGACCAAGGCCTTCAACATGATAGAACATAGTATACCCATCCAAAATCTCTCTGGTGTTACGATAAAAGATTATATATGCATTACAATGGTTTCATAATTACAGCACTTAGAAACAAGTCAGCAGATAGTTAAAATTGTGAATACTGTATCTGAGTTCACAGCAGTAAAGACTGGGGTTTTACAAAGGTTGGCTTTAGGTTCATTGCTTTTTTTCATTATTGTGCATGAGTTAACTGAGATTAATCAATGTGTAAAAACTAATGTAGGCAGATAACAGTCATCCTCAGCTCATGGGCCTCTGTGGAGGATATACAACTAAATTCGCAACACAGTTCTGATGAACTCCAAGAATGCATTTTAACTCACAAGCTATCTCTAAATGAGTCTAAGACACAATCATTTTTGGTACTCTAGAGACACTTGCCCAGGCCAGGATAACTCGTATAATTCAGGAGCAAGCAGAGCAAAAATTGACAAGATTGTTGAACATTTTAAGTGTTTGGGAGTTTTCTTAGACCAAAATTTGAAATTCCAACATCATCTGGATACATTGTCAAAACAGTGAATCAAAAACTGAGGTTTCTTTGCAGGATCAAGAATGCTCTGGCAACTGAGGCTAGAATGACAATCTCATGGTGAGGCTTACTTAACTATGCTTGATTACGGTAATGTGACACTCTACAGTTCTGCTGCACCTGTAATAAAATACCAGAATGTCACATAGGTAATATGTTGCTTCGCTCTACCTATTCCACAATACCAGCATCACCGTGACCTTTATTCAGGTCAAAATATTCTGTCTCTGGAAAACAGAATACTGAGTAGTGTGCTAAATGTCTCCTACAGTATAGCAAGTGCATTATAAAAATACATCTGTATTACTGGCAAACAAATTTGCAGAACTGGACAACTACCATTTTACTAGGTGTAGTTTACACTTCATAGAAAATCAGTTAAAATCAAGGCTGGTGAAAATATAACAGACCAACATTGTTAAATAATCTTCTAGTTATTATTGCGCTAGGAATATCCTTACAGTGTTTTAAGAATGGCTTGCAAAATGGTCTGATAGCTTTCTTCATTAAGCATGTACCTGTTATAAAGTTTTCCTTGATTCAGCATGTACCTGTTATAAAATACCATGATTGTATTAACATAGTACATTTCATTCAACTTGTGACTGCATCTCATATATACAGTACCTGACTAAATTACCATGATCCTTTTTATTGTACTCAGGATGTGATTGAATATTTGTATGTATTGGTTATATTTGTTAGGTGTAAATGAAAAGTGGCATTATCTGCCCAGGTCAACTCCTGGTTAAATTAATTGAAATACATTGAAAGAAAAAAAAAAACCTTGCCTGCTACTGAGTCCTTGTGGAAGACATCCTACCAGTGATTGTTGTGCAGCTGTATCATAAAGCTTGTGAGTACATGGTAAGACCTGCCCTGTGACATCTGGTAGAGAGATAAGAAATTAAAAAGACTGATCAAGCAAGATCTGCTCAGTCTTCAAAGAAGTACACAGAGTCAAAATACGTCTGCTAAAGAGACTTTATGGTGAAGTTTAACTTGTTTACATTTGGGATTACTGTTTATCTCCATTGGTACTGCACTATTCTAAACCATCAGGGCTGCAACCTCTGAACTCTAAGTGTGCATAAAATACACTACAGGATCTCTCACAAGGGACTTTATGAGATCCAGTGCATTAGAGAGAAGGGGTTTGTGGGACTGAGTTATTTGGAGATTGTGTTTGGGAACTATTGCTTGGAAGGTGTTGAAATCTAAACATGTGCTTATTTGCAAAATATCTGATTACTTGCCTTACCTCATTTTCCCTTCCAGATCTCTATTCCTAAGGTCCTGTTATCCCACTGTAATAAACTGCACTCCTTGTTGTATTATTAATTTGTGTCCAATTGCGTCATGTTACAGTATGTATTGTTTAGGGATTATTGCACCTAGTTACTATTTATTTGCCACTGGTGGAGGTGGGTTGTATTATATTTATTTTCCTGGTTGGCAGCAACATTACACCCTGCTGTTGGAAGGATCCTATCAAGTAGAGGCATGGCGCTACTTGGATATGAGCACACCAAACCACACAAACTATCCTCAGCCCTAGAGCTATCTGCCCTAAAATATCAAGGCTCTAGCCATACCATAACATCCACCATGCTGTGCCAGACCTTAGGGAGCAGGGGTTACATAAATGCAACATTTTAAAAATACTTTAATCTTGACTCTTAAATTTTTGATGACCACATCTTTCTGATGCCAGCATATCAAAGAATGGGATTTGTAACCAGGTGCTGCCTTAATGCTGGTCAGCAAAGACAAATGTGGTATTTAGTACACTCATAAATATTGCAGCAGGCTGAAGAGTCAGTTTGCAAGAAGAACAGGTTATAGGATCCATACAAACATGTTAGGATCGAAGCACTATTTAAGTTGTTTGGTTTTTGTGCTTCTCTCTAAACCCCATTCATGCACTATGAAACCTCAAACCCAGTGCAAAGCATCATGAGTATGCAAATCCATCTGTGGGTCAGGCTGAAAAGCTTCTTTAGAACACACATTGCCTTCTAGCCACATTTTTACATCTTATCCAGTATAGGGCAGGAACAACAAACGTCACACATGTTCCATCAGCAAAGAAATCTGAAAAAGTCAACATTTTTTCCATGGTGCAATACAAAGTGCCCATTAATTTTATTGCTGTTTTTTTTAACTGGTTTCACAGTTTAAAATGCTGTCTATGTTGCTTACATACCCAGTTTCAGTGTGGTCTCAGTTTAACATGTTGTATGTCTTTTACATACTCAAAGTGTGGCCATAAAATCCATGAAACTCAGTTTCAACATATTGCCAGTAGAGGGCTACTGACAGCATCCCTTCTACCATAAACTGAGATCTGTATGTATGGTGGTAGTGAAGTCCTATTCAGTCGCCTACTGGTGACAGAGCAGACGGTGGCTTCTTGCCTTTTTATAGCTGTAGATTCATTCTGTGTAAAAAAAATCCATAGTAATCCATAATTCATAGCATTTAAAATGAAGAAAAGAGGATTTAAGATTAAATAAATAGGTCCTTTTCAAATTAATAATGAAAATTCATTTTTCATTGTCCAGTGC
This sequence comes from Neoceratodus forsteri, assembly GCA_016271365.2. Classification (NCBI taxonomy): domain Eukaryota; kingdom Metazoa; phylum Chordata; order Ceratodontiformes; family Ceratodontidae; genus Neoceratodus; species Neoceratodus forsteri. Next base: position 6,460,274 of record JADMNL010000041.1, on the reverse strand, counting down.
TAGGCATCTTTAAGAATACTGAAAAATAGCATGACTAAAGGCAAACAGATAAAGCAGTGATCAATGTTATTTTGATATAAAATATTTAGAATATGGATAGTACTGTTTTGAGGCCTGTCATAGGCTTTCAAAGACTATACTGAAGATGAATTGTGCACTGAACACGCCAATACCATGTATAGTACTGACTGCTGACTCAGTCTTAGAAAGGATTTTACAACAGTGGTATTGAATTGTTCCAACAGAATATGATTTCATACAGTGCTTTTCCAACCCATTACAGCCAAACCTGTTTCTTAAACACACTACATGTTATGGACTTCAGAATTTGAAGGACAATTCTTTAGTCCCAGCTGCAATTTCTGAAGTAATATGCAACTTGCATCTATATCTCAAAGTGCTTTACAAAAGGAGAAATAATGAAAATTTAAACAAGACTACATTTTAATAAGGACTCTTGCACTCTTTTGTACAGCAAAATCATTTCAGCAGAAATTATGAAGATAAATTAAAAATCTGATCCTAGATTAAAGTAGGTTGGTCTGTTCAACAATATTTTTGTATTCTCCCATTCCAAATTTGTTTCATAAGGGTAGATCAGCTGAGATGCAGCATATCCGTTTTACTGCTCTATTTTGGAATTCAAACCATGATGTCATGGCTTCTGTTCCTTACCTCTGACCACTGGAAAACACTGCCTCCCTAGTGGTAACCATTTTGCTTAAAATGTCTTCTACAAAGCTGACAAAAGGTTCTTCTTTGTCTTTATTCTTTTTAATCTCAGTGATGCCTTTGACACTGTTCACTGCACTACCCTCATTGAAAGACTTGCCAGTCTGGAAAGAATTATAGCAAAATGGTATTGGAAGATGGCCCCTCATCCACACAGACAGAACTGCCTCTGGCATGCTAAAAATGCTTTAATCTCCTGTCTGGGAGGGAGCGCTGGTATGGGGGTAGGGAGAGAGGACAATAAAGGAAGCCCATGGGGAAGTTAGGGAAGAGGGGCCCAGTCTGGGAGGAGGAGGAGGAGGGGTTTAAGAGGTCAGACACAGTTTAAATCTCCCAGTTTCCCTCCTGGACTTCCCTGAAAATCCCATCTACCTACTGTCACGAAAGCAGGGTGTTGGGCAGGGCTAGATCAGCGTAAGTCACCCTTTGCCCCCCATGGGGGATCTCATTAATGATCAAGGGGGAGTTTAGCTGGTTTTTCCCTAAAATAGGTTTTTTTCCAGATTTTTCACCTCCACTGAAGGGATGGATCAAATAGGAAACATGTTACAGAACTTCGAATGTCAGCTATTATAGACAGAGATATGGCTTGGGAGTTTTTGAATATGGTAATAACAGGGGAGTGGAAATCTGCACCTGCTCCAAACAGCTACTTCTTAGTCAGCCTAGCGGCAGGGTTAACAGACTCATGCCTTGTTTAGATGGTCTCAGCTCCACTTATTGGGAGTGAACATGAGGAGAAGAGCTCTGCTAGACCCCTGAGGCAAGAGGCTAACCTGTTAACCAATAGACTCCCCCTTGCTGTTGAAGGAAGAGTACTTAGTAAACAAATTCATTATGTTTCACTTTTACATTGTTTGTAACCTATTATGTATTTATTAAGTCTGTCCAGTACTGTCATTACCGTATGTGTCAAGTGTTACTGAAAAAGGGCTGTGCTCAGTTCACCACCTGGTTAAAAATATTAAAAAAAAAATTTGAAAAATTTAAAATGATCATAACCCTATTCTCATAACATCAACTCTAAAGGAGATTACTTAATCTTCCAGTAATGCCTGTTGGTGCTATATTCATAACTATTGTCTTGAACCCACTTACAGTAAATACAGTAGCCAAAACCCTTATCTAGGCGTTTGTGACCTTATGTTTAACAACTGCAGCTCCCTCTTTTTTTGGCCACCCTAGAATTAGAAAACAACTGTCCACCAGTCACTAGATTAGTTTAACCAACATGGTGATGCCCATCCTCGTATATGCATCAAAACACAAGATTACATAGTTCCCATCCTCAGAGACCTCCACTGGCTACAGATTTCTTTGAGAATTCAATACAAGATTTCCCTTCTGTATTGTAAATTATATACATATCTACCCACTTATATCTCAGCAACCAAGTCTCAGTCTATTCCCATTTACTCTCTCTGATCCTCTTTCCCTCTGATTTCCATCTGTCCTACCTCATACCTGTGTCATACTTGGTGGCAGAGTCCTTCATACCACTGCACACATAGTCTGGCATCCCCTTCCTGCCTACTACTGCCTCAACAAAACTCCCTCCCTTTTAAAAATCTTCTAAAACACATATAATTTCTTATGGTTCCACCAAGCTTGTTTGTCCGAAAAAGCATAGATGGCTCACACAGCGACAGCACAGTACTGATAGCCTCTACAGTGACACTACAGCAACCGACAGTCTGGAGCACTAAAAATCACCACAACCAAAAGAAAAAACACATGTACAGGACAATCGAAGTGTAAATGCGGGGGGCTTTGCCCCCCCGTACCCCCTGCCGTTTTAATATAACAAACTCGAGAAAAAGGCATACATTTTCTCTGGCTGTGGAACCACCCCTGATCACAGTAGAGGCCCAGCCGAACTGAACATATGTCAGCAGTAACACCATTGACCTGAGCAACCAGTTGGTGAAAACACCACCTCCCTGCAACTGCAGTCGCCGAACCGGTGGCACTTTACTTAAGTCACTGGTAAAGAATTGCTGTAACAATGGCATACCATTTCTTACCTACCAATGCTTTACCCTGTTATCTCTTAGCTTTGCCGGTAAGCCTTATGACCTAATATATTTTATTTAATGCCATATATAACATTGTTGACACGCACTGATAATATATTTGCAGTACATTTTGTTAAATCTGTGAAGATATTTTCTAGTGTTTATTTTCATTGTAATAAGTGCTATACTGCACTTCTACACCATGTGCTGGTGTTTCTGTGCTGTTGCTTTGCATGAGGCTTGTAAAGCATTTATGGATCAAAGAGCTATGAATGATGCTATACAAACTAAAGTCTGTATGGTATTGCAATAATCCGCATTCTGAAAATGCAGTGAAATATGTAAGGAAGACCACACAACAGGACATGTGTCAAGGTAAATTTGGTGCATGCCCTCGGTGTGCTGAGAGGCATGAGGCAATGCCGGGTGCCTTCGACCACCCAGAAGGTGCATTGCTCTAACTTGATGTAAATCATGGACACAGACAGTAAAGCACTTATAAAATAGGCTCAGAAAATTAAAGAAAAAGCAGACTACTTTTTCATATTTGTTGTAAACACAAACTAATATTCATGTTGCTACTGCAAGTTACAGTTGTGTTGTTTATATGTTTAGAATGTATGCACATAGTCAGCTCAATGGCATGGAGGGTTGAGACACTTACACTTTATCTGCTGTCATGCCAGTTTCCTGGGTCCAGGAACAAAACTACTTTGTTTGGGGGCCTACTGGGGGAAGAGGATTGAATATCAAACAGGACACTGTTCACTTCCGGGGAGGGAGGTTTTCTAGTTCCACCACAAACATCCCACAGGACATTCTTTGCCTCTGGGCAGGGAGGTTTTCTGGTTCTGCTGCATTACCACCTCCTGGGTGCCCATCGGTGGCAGTGCAGGCACAGCAGCAAAGGGGTAGGTGGGTGCCTCTTGATTGGAATGCATATGCATGCATGCACTCATGCAGTCCTAACTCATGAGGCGCCAGAGTAGAGGGGAGAAAAATGACTAGAGAAATACCTCTATCAATGCAGGAGGACACCACACTCTCTTGCAGGCTCTGCACTGCCTACTGGGCCGCCCACCACTGCAACCAAAACCGATCTCCACCTAGTCCTTAGAAACCTGGGACACTCTGCAATGGGGAATATGTGAGGCACTGCAAGATGGTGGGGCTGAAAAGCCCAGAGATGGTGGGTGGCAGGACTGCAGAGAGTAGTAAGGTGGAAGGGGGCCGACAGAAGGATGGGGAAAATAAAGAATGTATGTGAATTGTTATACATTTATGTTTCTGTGATGCAGTTATTTTTGTTTTGTAAAATGTAAGTACATTGTTCCCACAGTGTTCTTTAAAACTCTATGATTGTTTTGTTTTTGCACTTTGGTAAGATAGAAAAATGTCTTTGCATAGCCATGGGGTGTGCTGAATCAGTGCACAATCATATGCTCAGAGTACATCAATCACAGTGCAATATTTCTCTGTGCAGCTTAATATGCAAAATTAAATTGGTTCACTTTTGTTAAGCAAACGGAATAAAAGGGTGTCTATGAATATATAACTAAACAGGCATTTGTCAATGCCGAATGTTGTCTTGCTGACATTGGCATTGGCAGTGCACGAGTTAGACAGATGCATAAAAGGAATGGCAGTGAATTACAGAAGTGACGCCAACCCCACACCACCCTCAAGAGACTGACAGGCACTGAGGTGTGCCTCTGGGTGTCAGCCATAACGCTCATGCAATTTCACCTCACCCTACCCTGCAGAGTCTGACAAGTATCGTTTTCTGCCTTGGGGTCCTCAGTCCTTATGCTCACTCCATTCCATATGGAAATACATTGAGATGGGTGCAGTAAAGGAGAATGGGGTGAACTTTGGGACTGAAGAGTGCAAGGCACAGTTCGATGCCTGTACGTGGCTGCAGGGTGGGGGTGGATTAGCATGAGTATTAGAACCGACAATCTAAAGTCACACCCCTGATGCCGATTAGTCTCTACAGGGTGGGACGTTACAGTTAGAAACCCTAACGTCCCGGGCATTTGTTGGTATTTGCACTCCAAATTTTCAACATGGGCTTTTTCACACCCCACCTCATGAAAGCATTTGGGACCTCTGCTCATGAACAGTGGCACTGTGATTTTGTTATTCTGTCCTGAACATTGATGTCCCTCAGTGATTGAGCCATTCTGCACCAGTAGCTTGAAACCACATTTTGGGCAGGATGTGAGAAATGGCAACTGTACTGTTCTTAAGGAGGTGTGCAAAAATGGCAATGTGGAAAATCTGGAGTGAACATGTTAAATATTCTCCAAGTTATGAGTCTGCATGGAAATTACGCAATGCATGTTCGTAACACAGTCATTCTGTGGAATTTTCTCACCAAATTTTCAACATAGGCAGTTTTAGACCTCTACTCATGAACACTGTCACAGTGATTTTCTTAATCTGTCCCGAACATTGATTTCCTACAGCTACCGCTCCATTGTGTGCCACATATGCAAAACCACATTTCGCGCTGCATGTGAAAAATAACAACTGTACCGTTCTTAAGGAGGTGTGCAAAAATGGCAATGTTGAAAATCTGGAGTGAAAATATTAACAATTCTCAAACTTACGAGTGTGCGTGGAAACTGCACAATGCACGCTCAGAAAATAGGCATTTTGTGGAATTTTGTCACCAAATTTTCAACATTTGCATTTTGGGACCTCTGCTCATGGACAGTGTCATTGTGTCACTGTGATTTTCTTAATCTGTCCAGAACATTGATTTTGCATACCAACTGTGCCATTGTGCGCCACATGTGCGAAAACGCATTTCAGACAAGATGTGAAAAATGACAGCTGTACTGTTCATAAGGAGGTGTGGTAAAATGGCAATGTTGAAAATCTGGAGTGAAAATATTAAAAATTCTCGAAGTTACGAGTGTGTGTAGGACCTGCGCAACACACGCTTGTAACACATTTATTTTTGGGAATTTTTCCACCAAATTTGCAACATAGGGTTTTTGGGAGCCTACCTCATGAACTGTGACACTGTCATTTTGTTAATCAGTCCCGAAAGGTGGTTCCGCACAGTGACCATGAAATCACCTTTTGGGACTGAATAACAAAATGACAGTGACTGAGTTCATGAGGTGGGGTCCCAAGGACCCCATGTTGAAAATCTGGCGAAACAATTCCCCAAAATTGCTGAGATATCAACCAAAGTAAAAAAAAAAACTATTTATGTCATTATACAGCTTACCGGCATTTCTTCAGTTTGCGGTCAGCTTTGAAGAGTGCAGACGTGTTCCCGGTCCACCAAAGATTGTAGCGCTGGCCTCCGGAGGTAAGTATGGGGTGAGGGGTGTGAGGAGGTGGGTGCACAGAGGGTGGGTGCGGGTTGGGGGCACGAGGACTGTGAGGACCGTTTTCTGTTTTACAGGGGGACAAAATGGCAACGTGGAACACTTTGGGCATGCTGGGGTGGGTTCCCAGTGTGCGGCATATGGGTGTTTCTTTGGGGGAGGGGCTGGAGCCGATGGGGATTAGGCACCTATGTACATGATGTATGTAGCTTTGAGGGGCAGCATGAGCTGAGCCGGATTGGGCACCCCAGCGCATAACAAATTTTTTTGGGGGAACATTATGCTGACAGGGATTGGGCTACCCCATTGGCAAATGAACTGGTGAGTGCATATACCGACAGGGGGATTGTGCATCCCCAACATCGGCTGTTATGGGGACTGTGAGAGGCTGAGGCTTCACCATGTTTATTGAAATAATACACCACAGAAGGCACGCCCTGCAATGAGGGGGCACTCCCTCATTGCAGCGGCTAAATCCTTTCAAGGTGGTGGCACACTTTTGCACTGCTGTCATAGACAGCGTGCAATCTAATTTGTGCCACAGATCCCAGCCTGAAAAAGCAGTGGTGCCACTGGTCACTACAGGACCGCACCTCCAAAACCTGCTATTCCAAGTTACGGCAATATGTTTCTTGCTCAAGACAACATAATAAAAATGTAACATTGCAGGATGGGAGAATTCAAACAAATATTAAATGGGCATATAAGAAACGCAAAATGGCTTCAAATCCAGTGTTCATAAATGCTATATCTCTTGTGATTTGCCAGTAAGGATTATATAAAAGGGTGGAGATTTCCTGTTTCTTGATTGGCAAAATATGTTCCAAGATCAATATGTTTGTCTATAAAACATAAAAACAAAGAAAAGAGACAGACAGAAAAAGACCTGAACAGTCCATCTGTTCTGTCCCAAGATTTCCTACTCAGTATAATACTAAACTTAATTATTTCCCTCATCCTCCACTCTCTTTTCTACGTATCTCATGTCATAGCTTTCTTAAATGCATCCCAACTTCTTTTGTTCCTGATACAGTACTGTCTTCTCTTCTACAGTCTAGTCTGGAAGCTTGTTACACCCGTCCACTATGGTAGCATGTCATTTTGGCAAACGCTAAAAGTGAAAACAGCTCCGGCTTTACAGCGATCGGAAAGATGGCAACATTTGCATCCCTTCCCCCGAGGTGCTACAGTCTCATAGTTGGTATCTTTAGAAAGGAGGGGTGCAGGGGCAAACCCCCCCAAAATGGACGCCCCCACAAATAAAAACAGTTGCTGTCTTTCTGGTCACTGTAAAGCCGGTGCTGTTTTCACTTTTGCCTTTTAGCATTCGCTGAAATGACATGGAACCATCCACTACCCTTTCTGTGAAGTAACGCTTTCTAATGTCTGTTTAGAGCCTCCCTCCTTCTAGTTTATGCACATGATCCCTCGTGGATCTACAATTTCTCAGATTAAATAAACTTGCTGTGTCCATTCTATTGAGCCTTTTCATGAACTTGAAAGTCTCTATTATGCCCCTTCTCCTTTCTATCCTCCACTGAGTACATGTTAAGACTATTCAGTCTCACCTCATATGTTTCCCTTGTTGTCCATGGATCATCCTTGTTGCCCTTCTGTGCACTGTCTCTAATCTATACTTATCCTTCTTTAGATATGGACCCCAGAACTGCACACAGTACTCCAGATGTGGCCTGACCAGTGATCTGTATATGGGCAGTATCACCTCCCTCCTTCTGCTAGTAATCCCTCTCCCTATGCAGCCCTGCATCTTGTTAGCCCTTCTGTATGCCTTATTGCACTGAGAAGATTGTTCTTGGAATTTGGTTGGTAACACATCTGCCTCTGGGCCTAAAGGCTGTGGGTTCTAGTACTACACCAGGACTTGGAATCATAACACAAAATACTGGAACCCAACTGCAGTACTAAGGGGGTGCTGTGCTGTCAGGGCATGCCATCTTTCAGATGGGATGTTAAACCGAGGTCCTGTCACCTTTTTCTAGTGGTTGTTTAGGTGGATGGTCAAAGATCCCATTGCAGTTCTTGGAAAAAGAGACGGGGAATTTCTCTGCTGTCCTACCCTCACATACTGTATGTCACAGATATACATATTAAACAGTAGTGGTCACAGGACCAAACCTGGCAGTACTTCACTAGTCACTGTCTTGTCTTCAGCAAATTTGCCATTTAGGACAACCCACTGGGTTCTATCAGTCAACCAGTTTTGATCAAACCAGTTTTTTCCATTCCCTAGCCCTAGTTGGTTCATCTTCATAACTAGCCTCATGTACTATATTGAGTCAAATGCCTGTTTAAATTTAGGTATAACACATACGCTAACTAACACCTATCTGCCATTTGTGTCACTACATTAAAAGTGTTAAGTTAGTCTAACATGATTGGCTCCTGGTAAATCCATGCTGGTTCCTATGTATTAATTTGTTTTCCTCTCAGAATGTATCTCCTCCTTTACAAATTTCGTATTGGGTCATAATGTCGTACGCTTAATAGCGTATGCCATTATGCGCAAACCATGGACCTGTGCACTCTCCGTGTTGGACACCCCACAGAGTTAGAATCCTTAGTGGGGGAGTTTGGGGGGGCACAGCCCCCCATAGTGGGGGGTGTAGGGACGGAGCCCCCCACAGAAAAAAAGATTTAATTAAATCGCACAACGTGATTATTTCCCACGACATTCTGCCGTGCGCAGTATTGACACCGTGCCGATACATTTCTCCAAAAGTTTTCCCATTATTGATGTCAAGTTCACCAGCCTATAGTTACCTGTATTTTCCCTATCACACTAATCATGTAGTGGAACCACATTAGTCACCTGAAAATATACAAATATTACACCTGTTGCTTTTGATTTGCTGTAGAGGATTGGTAGATGTTCTGCAAACGCCTTCGTTTCCTTTACTTCTCTAGGATGAATCCCATCAGGGCCTGGTGATTTATCAATTTATAAGTTTCTTATTCCCTTTAGTACTCATTCCATTGTAATTCCTTCCTTCTGAAAGTTGTGGCATGTATCACTTTATGAATTTCCTTCTGCTATCTGGGAGTGAGCTTGCTTTCTTGACTGTTAACACTGAACAAAATATTTATTTAGTATTCTTGCCTTTTCCTTATCGTCAGCTGTACTACCCCTTCTTTCCAAATCCCTCCTATGTTGTCCCTTGTCTTCTTTATTCACTAATATATCTTAAAGAGGGAGTCCAGCCTAAATTTCTGGCATCAATACATTCAGAATTTGGATCAGCATATCCCCAATTAGCCTCTCAGATCTCTGAGTTACTTTGTTTAAAAGTTTTAAGTAATTTTGTAACCATAAATTCACTGCCTGTTCAAAAAAGCCAGTTTCAGTGAAGAGCTACTGATGATGTCATAACCTGAACCCGCAGCCTAGTCCTCCCTGCAAGCTACCTTATATGACTTATTTCTCCCATGTTACATAAAACTGCAGTTGTAGTAAACATCTGAAAAAGGAAAACTGACACTGGGTGGGTCAGGGCATGCATTTCCATAATGTGCAAATGCAAGGTACAGTACAGAATGCAATGGAGGGGGGTTGGAATATAGCAGCAAACATGGCTTTAGAATGACAAAGTTGTGTGCAATTTTTAGAATATTGCAGGTATGAGATTTTGAAGTGTCACCATGTTGCAATTATGGAATGCAGCAATGACATGATCTCAGAAAGTAGCTGGGACACATCATTTTGGAATGTGGCAGTGACACTAAAATTCATAAAGTGGTGGTGTCATACATTTTTAGAATGTGGCAGAGATATGCAATTTTGAAATGCAGGGGACACATAGTTGTGGAAGGTGGCAGGGATATGTAATTTTGTAATGTGTCATGGATGCATAAATTTGACATGTGATGGTGATGCACAATTTCAAAATGTGGCTGGGATGCTTGATTTTAGATTGTGGTAGCAACATGCAATTTCCCAATGTGGTGTGGACATGAAATCTCAGAATGAGGAAGTGTCAAAGGTTCCGAAGGTGATAGTCTCATGGAATTTCAGAATGAGGCAGGGATGTGTAATTTTAGAATGTGACTTGGATGTACAATATCAGAATGTGGAAGTGAAACTGATCTCCAGAATGTGGTGGGGACATATAATTTTGGAATATGCTGGGGATGCACATTTTCAGAATGTGACAATGACAGTCAATTTTGGAATATTTATTTATTTTATTTATTTGAATTTTGGTGACCGGGTAAGCCCACTGAGGCAATTGTAGTCCCTTTTTCGGGGATGACTCAGGAAAGGTAGAAAACAAGGCAGTAAGAATAGAGATAAGTTATACAAGTTATAGAAGTAAGGTTGCAGATTAAAATATGCAGTTCTAGGTACATAAACAATGATGCAAAGCATAGGTTAGACAATATCAGATAAGGAGACATTATATACAATAGCCTCAAAACATATCAGGCAGTATAGTATAGAATAAAAGTTACAGCGTGCAGAGGCAGGCTAGCAGGAGAGTTAAGCATTAAGACACAAAACATTTTATACAAAGTACAGGATGTTATGAACATATATACAAAATTATATTTGGAAGTCATAGCACCCATGCATGACAAACTCACTCTTGAGGCAGTAATCTAATGAAAAGGAGGCATGTGTAGGAGAAGGGAGATTAGGTGTAGCAGGAACAGTTCATGGAGGCAGAGAGTGAGGCATGTAAGGTGGATTGGAATGCGGGGAGAGAGGAGCAAGATAGAATGGAGGGTGGGAGCGAGTTCCAATCGGAGATCACAGCGAAGGAGAAAGACTTGCGAGCAGTGGCAAGGTGCATTTTTGGCATAGTTAGTAGGGGTAGTGTGGTAGATCTGAGGGAATGAGGAGCCTGTCTCAGGCATACTAATTCCCTGAGGCTGGGAGGGGTATGCACCAGTTTAAACAGGAGACTAAGAGAATGGTACCGTAACTTAGATACATAGGGTAACCACCCTGGAGCGGAGAGGACAGAACAGTGGTGCTGATGGGAGCTAACCCCTAGAGCAAACCTACCCACCCGATGATAGGCATTGGAGAGTGTAGACAGGGTCAAGGGAGACAGAAAGACCAGCAAGAGTGCACCATAGGTAAGGAGAGGTATAAGGGACAATGTGGCAATCTTGAGACAGGAATCAGATAATAAAAAAGGATGAATCCTGTAGAGCAGGCCAAGGCACTGGTTCAGAGATTTGGAGACATTAGTAGTATGTATTTTAAGGGACAGCGATGCATCCAAGGTAATACCCAGATATTTAAAGGAGTGGACATTTTCAAGAATATCAGGAAGGGAGGAGATGGTGAGGTGCGACAGAGTGTACTGGGAGGGGGGTAGGTGCTAAAATATCATGCATTTTGTCTTTTTTGTGTTTAGGACAAGTTGTCTACCCCGGAACCAAGTCTCAAGGGCCGAAAAGTCAGAAGCCAGCAGGCGGTTAACCCAGTCAGCATCCGGAAAGGAGTGATAGATGATAGCATCATCAGCATATAAGTGTACCGTAGCCCCTCCACAGAAGTTAGGTAGGTTATTAATGAATAATGAGAATAGCGAAGGGCCCAAAATGGAGCCCTGAGGAACACCATGTGTTATGGGTTTTGGGTTAGAAACTGAGCTAGCTCATTTTACACTTTGGGAGCGGCAGGACAGGTAACTATTGATCCAGGATATGGCACTAAAGTCAAGGCCAAGGACCTGAAACTGCTGAAGCAGGAGACCGTAGTTCACCAGGTCGAATGCTTTTGTGAGGTCCACAAAGATAGTTCCTGTGATAGACCCTTGGTCCATTGCCTGGAAGGTGTCAGATGTCACCCTTATCAGTGCCATAAGGGTGCTATGGTTCCTCCTGAAACCATGCTGATTAGGGGACAACAGGTCATGGAGTTCCAGGTAGTCCTGGAGGTGATTATATACAATATGCTCTTGTATTTTTGCCATGGGGCAGAGGAGAGAAATGGGACAGTAGTTCTCAACAAAGGAATTAGGTCCACCATTGTGAACAGGAGCAACTACAGCCACTTTCCATTTGTCTGGGACGGTACCTGAGAGAAACAAGTGATTGAAAAGATCACGTACTGGGCGTGCAAGAGCAGGCGCTCCAAGTTTAAGAAATTTTGGTTCAAGGGAGTCATGGCCAGGGGAACTCTCAGTTTGTAAACTGGCAAGAAGCCTCTGAACCTCTTTGAGGGTAGCCATTTTCAAGTGGAAAGCTGGGCAAGACCTGTGGAGGTCAGAAGGGAGTGGGATAGGGAGGGGAGTAGCTACCCTACTGAAGGACGAGGTGAACTTATGAAGGTCAGTAAAGAAGTCATTAAACCCCATGGCAATGGAGGAGGGGTCAGAGAGAGCAGAGCCATTGGAGAAGATAGTACTGGGAACTTCAATAGACTTCCCTTTTACAAGAGAGTTGATCTGACACCAGAATTCCTTTGGGTTAGATAGGTGCACGGTTTGTAGTGATTTGAAGTAAATGCGTTTGGCCTTGTAAAGTGAGTTCTTGCATTTATTTCTTAGCTGTCTATACACTTGCCAATAATTGTGCAGCCGCTGCTTTTAAAGGTCCTCCAGGCCTTGTCACTTAACAACATGAGCAGATGAAGCTCTTTTGTAAGCCAGGGAGCTTTGACGCCCTTGGTCCTGCATTTTTTCATTGGAGCATGAATATCAATTATTTTGGTAAGGGATAAGATTAGAAAATCCAAGGCTAGGTTAACATCAGATACAGACCTAGTAGGGCTCCAGTCAAAGTTGCTGATAGATGTGAGGAAACTAGTGACATAAAATCTAGACATATCCTGAACCAGGGAGATTCTGGGAGGAGGGTTGGGACTATTGTTTCGCCATACACAAAGCGTGGGGGAATGGTCGCTTAAGGTATTCGGGAGGACAGCAACAGACTTTATCTTAAGAGGACAGTTGGTAACCATCCAATCAATAAGCATGTGTTTACCAGACTTGGTGTTGAGACGGGTGGGTTCCTGAATGAGTTGCACCAGTTTGAGTCAACAAAAGATGCACGCACTTGTTCAGCATCTTGGTGTAGCCAATCGATGTTAAAGTCACCACTAAGTATAAGGTCGTGTTGAGGAAGATTAGCTAGGCAGGTTAAGAGGGATGGGAGACCAAGAGTAGCCTTATTAGGGGGAAGATAGATATAGCCAATGTTAAGTTTCTTTACTTTACCGAGGGTGATGGTAAGGAATAGCGATTCCACATGAGACGGGTCATCAATGAGACTAGGTAGCTCCACTGCATCCATATCAGACAGGCAGTAGATTAGTACTCCTCCTCCGCTTTTTCCTAGCCTATCATGTCTGAAGCAGTTGAAACCAGGGAGTGCCACCTCGTGCTGCTTAATTGATGGTTTGAGCCAGGACACGGTTATACACAATAGGTCAGGTGACACCTCTAGGGTCCATGCCTCGAGTTCAGCCATTTTTGGCCGTAGGCTATGCATATTAATATGACCCACCTTAAGGCCTTTAGGCAGATGTTACAGATTAGTGGGGATGGGGTGGACAGTGGATGAGCAAAGGGGTCCTGGGTTAGGCTCAATATCCCCGGCATGGACAAGCAGGAGGAACACTGATATATAAACCCCAGATGAGATAAAAGATGAGAGGATATCTTGGGTAGATGTGATAAAGAATGTATTCCTTCATTTATATAGCCAATGTCCAAGTAGAATGATGTCATTTTTTGATATACCTGGGAGGTACAGTAGTGCTATGTTGGATTCTGGGAGGTAATTACAAGGTGGGGGGTTAGGGTTATTAGGGGGGCAGATTATAGATGCAGCAATAACTTGATCACCCCGGGAGAATAATTGAATTGCTACCACTGACAATAGCAAGTTTAGGCAACTCATGGTAATGCAAAACAAAGATGCAAACAGACTATTAAGCAAGGGCAGAATGTAAGCTGGATCAGTGGGAATTACTGAATTCACTAGGATTTAGGAAATAAATAGGGTACGGTGCACCAGGGAGTTTAACAAGGTTACAGCAAGTGTTGAGCGAGGAGCACCCGAGAGCTAAGTAAAAGTAAGATTAGGGAGTCACTTATCCCCAGCCAATAAAAATAGGGGTGAGGGAAGGGGCGTGGATAAAAGGTGCATTTAATAGAATCCGGAGTTGGGGCGGGTGGTGTGGGACGAAAAACTAAAGCCGTATATGTTGAGAACAAAAGCCATAGCTTGGAGCGAATGTGGAATATGAATATGGAAGTTCACACAATTTCGGGAATGTGGCAGGAAGGTACAATTTTAGAATGTGTCAGTGACATAGAAACATAGAAAATGACGGCAGATAAGGCCCACCTGGCCCACCTAGTCTGCCCATTTTCCCTACTTACTGCTATACTGCAGATCCTACTTGATCTCTGGCTTTTACCCGCTCTTTCCTGTTGCTAGGGTTCTCTTGTGCCTATCCCATGCATTCTTGGATTCCCCTACCATTTTTACCCCACCACTTCCACTGAGAGGCTGTTCCATGCATCCATCACCCTTTCTGTGAAAGAATACTTCCTCACATTACCCGAGTCTACTGCCCTCCAGCCTTGTATCATGACATCTTGTTCTTGAACATCTTTTTTTCTGAAATATGCTATCCTCTTGTGCCTTATGTATGCCCTTGAGATATTTGAAGGGCTCTATTATATCCCTCCTCTCTCTCCTCTCTTCCAGGATATACATACTGAGGTCCTCTAGTCTCCCCTTATATGACTTTTGGTGCAGACCCTGCACCATTTTTGTTGCCCTTCTCTGAACTGCCTCAACTCTGTCTATGTCCTTCTGGAGATGCAGCCTCCAGAACTGCACACTACTCTAGAAGGGGTCTCACCAATAAGTTTTACAGTGCTATCACTACCTCCTTTTTTCTTCTGGTGATACCTTTCCCTATGCACCCCAGCATCCGACTGGCTGTCCCCAGAGCCTTTTCATAATGCTTGGTCACCTTTATGTCATCAGATATGATTACCCCCAGGTCCCTTTCCTGTTTGGTGGTCGTCAGTACCTCTCCACCCCTCATCATGTACCCCTTTCCTGGGTTTCTGTGCCCCAAATGCATGATTTTACACTTCCGTGCATTGAATCTTAGCTGCTGCACTCTTGACTACTCCTCAAGCCTGCTTAGATTCCTTCTCATCCCCCCTCAAGTGTCAACTCTGTTGCAGATCTTAGTTTCATCTGCAAAGAGGCACACTTTCCCTTCCAGCCCCTCTACAATGTTGCTTATGAAGACATTAAAGAGGACTGGCCCCAGGACTGATCCTTGTGGCACCCCACTGGTCACCTTCCTCTCCTTGGAATGAACTCCATTTACCACCGCCCTCTGTGTTCTATCCCTTAACCAATTTCTGACCCAGTTTACCACCCTGGGACCCACTCTCAGGTTGCCCAGCTTGTTTACAAGCTTCCTATGTGGAACAGTGTCGAAGGCCTTACTGAAATCCAGGTAGGCCACTTCCACCACTCTACCTGCTCTAATTCCCTGGTCACTCAGTCAAAGAAATCTATCAGATTTCTTTGATGTGACCTCCCTGCTGTGAATCCATGCTGCCTAGGATCCTGTGATCTGCTGGATTCAAGATATACCACAATCCATCCTTTCCTTTAGCAATGATTCCATTAACTCATATTCAGAATATAGCAGGGATGTATAATTTTGGAATATGGTGGGGATGCACATTTTCAGAATGTTACAATTACAGGCAATTTTGGAATGTGGAAGTTTACGAACAATTTCTGAATGTGGCAGGAAGGTATAAGTTCGGAATGTGGCAGTGATGTGCAATTTTGGAATGTGGCAGTGATGCACAGTTTCAGAATGTGGAGGTGATGCACAATTTGAGGATGTGGTGGTGATGCACAGTTTTGGAATGTGGCAGTGATGCACAGTTTTGGAATATGATGGCGATGTAGTTTCAGAATGCGGCGGTGATGCACAATTTTGGAATGTAGCGGTGATGTACAATTTTGGAATGTGGCAGTGACACACAATTTAGGAATGTGGCGATGATGCACAGTTTCAGAATGTGAGGGTGATACACAATTTCAGAATGTGGCAGTGATACACAGTTTTGGAATGTGGCAGTGATGCACAGTTTTGGAATGTGATGGTGACAGTTTAGGAATGTGGTGGTGATGCACAATTTCAGAATGTGGCAGTGGCACACAGTTTCAGAATGGGGCATGCACATTTTCAAAATGTGATGGTGATGCATAATTTCGGAATGTGGTAGTGATACACAGTGTGGGAATCTAGCAGTGACATGCAATTTTGGAATGTGGTGGTGAGGTTAAGTTTTGGAATGTGACAGTGATGCACAGTTTCAGAATGTGGTGGTGACACACCATTTCAGAATGTGGTGGTGACACTGTTTCAGAATGTGGGAGTGACACACCATTTCTGAATGTGGCAATGATGTACCATTTCTGAATGTGGCAGTGATGCACAATTTGGAAATATGGCAGTGACACAATTCAAGAATGTGGCATTGAAACACAACTTTGGAATGTGGTGGGGATGTGTAATTTTGGAATCTGGCAGGGATGCACAATTACAGAATGTGGCAGGGATGCGTAGTTTCAGAATGTGGCAGGAATGCATAATTTTAAAATTTGGCTGTGATGCACAATGTTTGAATGTGGTGGGGATGTGATGCACAATTTTGAAATGTAGTGTGTGAGTACAGTTCTGGACTATGGCATAGACAAACAATTTCAGAATAAATGGTGTGTCCTGTCACATTCCAACAGTGTACATCCCCACTATATATCAACATTGCTGTCACTGCCAAAGTCCTCAGTGTGTGTTCCTGTTGCACTCTAGGACTGAGTGCCCCCACTACAATTTGAGATGGCACATCCCTGACACATTCTGAGATTTCATGTCCCCACCAACATTTTAAAATTGTACACCACCTTGACAAGTCTATATCTTGGTGCAGTGCTGCATTTCAGAACCACCTTCTGACGCATTCTAAAGTACAGTACCATGCACCTGAACATTCTGAAAATGCAAGCACTGCAGCCAACCCTATGTCAGTTTTTTTAAAATGATTACTACAGCTACAGTTTCTTAAACTTTGGAGAAACAGATACTGCAAGGCTGCTGACAGGGAGGACTAGACTGTGAGTTCAGGTTATGACATCATCAGTGGCTCCTCACTGAAACTGGCTTTTTTGAACAGGTAGTGAAATCAGGGTTACAAAACAGCTCATAACTTTAAAATGAAGTAGAAACCTAATGTTTGGTATGAGAATTATTGGGGGTATACTTATTCTAATTCCGCAATGTAGCACTTTTGGCTGAACTAACTCTATAAGAAAGATCTGTCATTTTACTTTACCCTTTCTGTTAGCCACAATTCTACCTTTGCCTTAATCTTCCTGATTATTTTGTTTGTTCATGCCCCATGTATCCTTTCACATCGCTCTGTTCATCTCACTCTGTGCTGTCTTTTAAATACTAAATGCATATTTTCCCTAATACTATAGCTTGCATTACCTGACTGTCAAACCATATTAGTTTTCTATAGTTCTTGGATTTTCTTTTGATCCTAAGACTTTCGTGGGTTGTTTCTGAAATAGACCCTGAAATTTATTCATTTATTTATTGAATTTTGTTGACCGGGAAAACCCACTGGGCCTAAAGGAGTCCCTTTTTCAGGGGTGACCCGGAACTGATTACTAAGAGGCTTCATATAATTTTTGGCAAAACTGAATACAGAGAAATATTTGTTGGACATTACAGTACAGTGGACAAGTTAAGTACAGAAGAAATGATTGCAGTCAATACACATACATAAATCATTTATAAGTTACAACATTGCACAAGATATAGAACAGATATTACACATAAAGTTGAGGAACACATACTCAATGGAGTATCATTTGGACTTAGGTTTCTGTGAGGTTTTCTACATGGACTTTAAAAGCAATGTTCTGGTCTAGGAAGACACCCAGATACATAATGGAGCTAACAATCTCAATCTGGGATCTATCTGAGAAAGAGGGAGTTAGTAGGTGTTCCTGTTGTGAGCCTATGCTTTTTGGACTAAAAAGGATGGCCTTTGTTTTCTTACTTTTGAAGACCAAATTATTTGTTTGATTCCAATCCCCAAGCAGATGTAGATCCCTAGTGAGCAGTTCATTCAATTTTGCCATCCTTTGATGTCACCCACTTCGCATTGACCACATTGATTTGGCAGCTGCATTGTATCAGTTATAAATTATAAGTTTAGCAAAGTCTTTTGCACTCCGGATCTGCTGTAAAAGTTCTTACTTCTAAACAAATGGTAGATTCCCTTTCTAAGCAGTAGGAAGTTAGACATTGCAGCTGCAGGTTAACATGTTTGCATAGGTTAGGTCTAGGTCTTTCTTGCTGTCAGCTTCTTATGTAGTCTGCCCCTTCTTCCTGGAGAGTTCTGTATATATCATTGTTTTTTATTTTAGAATTATTTCTTTTTGGAGATACTGGCATGGGTATGTGCAGTTATCTATTAAGGATCTGATTGAAGTGGGAAGTTCTATCTATACAACTTGTTCCATGACTACTCTTTGTTTAAGATTACCACAATGCAAATCATCCTGAGGTCAGTGCTCATTTGTTTATGAAGTTTTACAGGACTGGAATTCACTCCCAATTACATTAAATCAAATAAGGTTTTTTTTTTTTCATTTAGACAGAATCTGAAACATTTTTGTAATGAGAGTGCCAAGTGCAATTGTTTTAATTGATGATTTATGTATTGTTTTAGTATGGTGTTTCTTGTATATATATTTTATGTTTGTAATTTGTTATTTATCTGGGACTTCCACAAAAATGGGCATACGATGCCCTTGGACTAACTCATTTACTAAATTTTAAATAAAAAAAAATAAAGTATATTTAGAGCCTCCTTTCTGCAGCTTTCATGTGGCTATTTATTATTTATTTGATCTGCCAGCTCTGTGAACTTTTGTTCTCAGCACACTACCCCACACCACACTCAATTATCTGTCCTTTCTGAGCTTACTGAGATACACAAACAAGTAAAACTCAGGCTTGTAAACATGAACCACATATTGGCTTCAGAGTTTGTTTATTATTTTAATAAACTCCGGGGCCCAGATTTCCAACAGAGCTCTTGAAAGGCACAGTGTGCATCAAAGGGGATGCCTGTATCGAAGAATGCTGCATCCAAGTGCCTGCATCAGATTTTTCATGAATGTTCAAGAAAACGGCAAAGTCAGGCACAAGGATACAGCGGCAGCCTGTGGCATAAGAATGATGCATGGGGCTATGACAGCCATTGCCTGTGCCAACCCAGAAGTCTAATGGAGAGAACGTCACAGCAAGTAGGATGTCATGCATTCAATGGCAGGATCAAGGGAGTGAAGGATGCCAGGGCCATAGAGGTGCCCAGGAGAAGGAGAGAGATGGAAGATAGTGGGACAGAGGAGGAGAGGAATACTAGGATGGAGGTTGGCAGGCAAGGTGGAGAGGAGGAACAAAGGCCACAAACCAGCCACAGTGCACAAGGTGCAGGGGGGCATGGCACCAGTCATGGACACCATGGTAGCAGGCCAGCAGTGGGAGGTAGGCACAGAGGAAGTAGTGCACCAGAAAGGGGACAGGCAATGAGCAGTGCTCAGAGGGCACTGTAGGACAGTGCTGCAGAGGGGCCATGTGAAGATGCCCATGCAGTGGGCATGAGGAGCAGACACACAGCACAGGACAGAATGGGAACAGAGTGGGTGAGTCAGCGGGATGAACTGACAGGCACACACGGGAGGAGGGAGGTGGTGGTGGAGAAGGGCGGCCCAGAAGAAGGACTGCAGAGTCAAGCAGTGCCACAGAGGAGGACAACACAGTGGGAGTGGCTGAGGAAAGCGCAGAGGCTATAGAACAATGGGCAAGGACCTACTGGGCACCTGCGCACAGGAGGAAGCCAAATTTCACTAGTGCTGAAATAGAGGTACTAGCGGAGGAGATAGAATCACAACCTAGGATGTTGCTGTCAAGGGGAGGAGACAAGGATCTGAGGGACAGGAGGAAACTGGTGTGAGAAGAGGTAGCTACCCAAGTCAATCCTGTGGGTCTGGTGCATCGGAGAATACGTGAACTGCAGAAATGCTATAATGATGTCAAGCATGGCAACAAAGATAAACTGGCACACAACAGGTGGCAAACCAGTGGCATGGGTGGTGGACCAACCCAGCTCATGACCCTGAGTTGCCCAGAACAGTGTGTGGTGGAACACCTGAGACCAAGCACAATACAGGGGGACACAAACCTGGACCTGTATAGGCTGCAAAATACAGCGCAAGATGGGAGTACATGAAATGGCATAGGGAGAAACACAGGAACAGAGACATGAGCATGGGACAGGCCGAACAAGCCACAACAGCACATGAGTGCACAGGTGTGACATCGCAGTCACACCTGTTAAGACACAACTCCGTGGGCTGTGGCAACAGTGGTGGTGGGCCCTATGAGCCATGGCAACACAACAAAATTCATGCATAGTAGCAGAAAGTACAGAGGGCCAACATGGCTGCATGACATTGCAAGCGACAACTGCACACACACAATTGAATGTGTGTCACCTGTGAGTGTGTAGGGGCTGCAGGTCACCCATGACCACCACTGATGGCAACACACAAGCACCACAATGGGATGCCAATGGTAGTATGCTAGGTATACACATGCCCGTGGCGAACCAGTCCACGGTGCAGACATGCACAGCCTACCATGGGTGGGATATTGGGACACACTACATAGGGTAACACGTGTACAACTGTGAACACACAGACATGTAATTGTGTAACCCTTACCCGCAGGTGGCTGAGAGGATGATGAAAACACAGACAATGATGACAACAGCAGCAGCAGTAGTAGTAGCGGTAGTGGCGATGACAGCAGAAGCAGTAACAGCAGCAGCAGCAGCAGTGGAAAAAGATGCATCGGCAACAGAAGCAGAACCAACAGCAGCAGCACACGCACTGCAGTACAACAGCAACATGGATGCCAGCAACAGCATGACATGGTATTGCACAGCAACAGTGACCCTGTGTCCGATGGCATACAGGGTGAAGATGTACAGGGCCATGCAGGGACAGACAGTGAAGCAATGCACCAGAATGCAGCGTCAAGCCCCACTGCCAGTGTGGACAGTGCAGAACTGGATATACACAACGAATATGACTTGTCCAGCAGCAGTGGTGATGGAGCTGAAAGCATACGAGGTGCAGTGCCAAGCAAATCCATAATTCCTGCACAACACGTGGCCACACCATGGCTACCAGATGGGATGGACGAGCCAGCACCACTGCTGGATGCCGACCTTGGAACCGTACTGTCAGGAGGTCATACAGGCAGAGATGACTATGGCAGATGACCTGCGGGACCTATGCAGTGTGATAGAGGCACATAGCACACAGTCCAGGACACAGCTCGCTGGCATCATGGAAGCTATTGTAGCCATATTGGACACCATGGTAGAAGTAAGCTGGAGCACACAGGAGTGCAACATGGAGTTACTCACAGCACTGCATAGTGTACGGTCCAGTTCCCAGTGGCAGGCATCCACCATGGAGCACATGGTCACAATGATGGAGCGTGGCACAGAACAGCAAGGTGCACTGGTGTAGCTGCAACAGGCACAGACACAGGCCACCACAACCATGCCCACTGCCATACAGAACATCACTCAGGTGTTGCTACACTCTCAGACACACAGCAGGATGGCACAAGAGACTTGCACACAGGACAACCCCCACACCAGTGCCTCACATGGTCCACATAGCAGCCCTGACAATGCCATACACCCAGACTGGTGGCCCAGGGACACAGAATACCCCACACCCACCAACCCTGCAATGATGTGCACTGGCCAGCATATGGGTGCAGACAGCAGCATGACAGCTGCATCCCACTATCGCAGTGCCACATGACAATTCCTGGATGTACAACAGGTGCCCATAATCACTCACAGTGGACCACCACTGGACATGCAGACACAGATGTCCACCATGGACTATAGTCATGGCATATGTGTGCACCCAGACAGCCACAACACCACGGTCATGCAGAGCATGCCAGATGCACACCCCCCAACAGTACCCAGTGTGCCAGTCTACAATATACTGGCACACATGGTCCCACCTACAGTCCTACAGGTCAAGGACAATGTGCCAGGCACCAACACGCATGGCCGATACACAGATCACATGACAGTCCACACGGCAATGGGCATGTCCACAACGGCCAACACAACCATGGTGGACAACACAAAGTCTACACAGTCACCCCAGAACATCCCCACACTATCAGAGACAACGGTCACGCCACAACAGCAGACACACTGTGACACATCCACAGCAGCATTACAGCCAGTGTGTCACACATCACTGGCCACAACACAGACGCTAGAATACACTGTAGACATGCAGCATGACAGTACCGTGACACAACATCCCACACAGTGCATGGCAGCAACAGTTGGCAATGTGGAACTGCAGCAGCACACTGGGACAGACTCACTCAGTGAGCCCAGAGGAGGCAAACAGGGAGCTTTGGGGGGACACAGCAGTGCACAATGCAATGACACACTGCAGCCAACAAGACCATGGGATCAATGATCAGTGTGTGAACAGAGACCACTGGACACAGCCTGCACAGTTGCAGTGGTGGTGGAACACACAGTAGCAGGTGAACAGTACACAGCTATGTGCCATAACAGTTCAAGCATGGCCACCCTGGACATTGCGGGCCATACAGCAACCTGGGCCATTGGTTCCAGAAGCATGTCTACAAGTGACAGTGGTCCCTCATCCATTGGGTACAGTAAAACATAGGACAGACCGCACACCACCACAAACATGGCTGCAAATAAAGCACCCACAGGGTGAGGACACAACAGGAAGAGGAAGCTGGTGCCAATGACTGGAAACAGTGGCAGAGAGAAACAAAGTGGAGAACAGTCACAGCCAGATGCTGTTGTTGGTGGGCCTGGGGACCAACAGCAAGCAACCACCAGCCATGTGACCCCTCGATGGTCAAAACGTCTGGCTATCACAAGGGATGCATGTGGCACTTCACACAAGTAACACACACATATACGACTACATGGATTCACTGGCAGACAGAGACACAGGGACCTAGCTGGTGTGTCTCACTGTGCAGCAGTCATGTACGTAGCACTACAGCCAGCCACACCTACCCACACACTCTCTACACCCCCTCACTCGTGCCTTCCCACCACTGTGTCTATGTCTGCTGTACCCTGCCCTACACTGTATCCCAACACCAATGTGAGTGCTCCACCATACTTTGTCCACTGCACACATGCAGCAATATGTAACATCCCACCACCACCCTCTCTGTGAAGCTGTACCGCCACAATCACATCAGTACTGTGGCCCATTCCAAAAATTGACTGTGCCCCCTACATATAACTCCCACCTGGTAGCAGAACACCCCCCTCTGACCATAGCATTGCCTGCCAGCACCTAGTGAATGCTGTCACATGCCCCCATCCCTGTTACACTGCCAGCGAGTACATGGTGAGCCACCAGCACCCGACCACACATGTCAGAACCCGAGTCCCATGATCAGTGTATGTAGGCCAACGCTGCACCCCCATCAGTTGTGAGACATGTAATCATATGCATGTTCAACAGCAATGGACACAGTACCCCACAAACGTGGCCCCAGCAGTGTTCAATGCAATGGCAGGATAACCACAGCTGGACATGGGATGATCCCACTGGTAATGCACACCGGTTCCATGTGATAAGGGCGAATTTGGAATGCTGAATGCCCTTATCGCAACTCCACATCACTGAAATTGAATTTCGGAGATGTGGAATCCTGGCACCAGCGAAAGCGGTGCAAAACAGCTATTTTTATTGCTTTTATGCAAGGGGCTGTACCCCCTGCACCACCCTAAATTAAGATTCTCAACTCCAGGTGGGTGCATGTCGGGGTGCATATCGCATACAAAAATAAAAAACACTGTCTTGGGCTGGGTGCAACAGAAACTACCAGCGCCCAGTCCCAAATCCTGCATCCCCGCCACCCCAGGCCAGCACCCACTCCACCGACACGACGAAGCCAGCTCACTGGCAACCCACGACACCACCCCTCACAAACCCTCCCACCCTACGTTCGGTGGGCTCACCCCCCGCTCGTGTATATACACACGCGACATCCTGTTGCATTTTCACGATCCTACTCATCCGGTCACCAACCCCACACCCTTGCTGTCAGGGCAGTCGCCGCAAGTGGGTCGCCATTTCAGCAGGTGCCCACTTGCGGTCTGCCCATATCACAGGATACCATGCACACTGGCATCCTATGTAGCCATGCTGCCACCCCCTACACTGTGTAGACATTGACGTGTCACCCATGAATGTTACCTCAGGACCCTGTCCACCACTCCAGCTGGTAGCATACACAGCAGATCTCCACTGTTCCAGGGTTTGCTGCCATGAGGTGCATGCCCGTGCATGAAATAACAGTACACAATAACCGACTCTACCTTGCCCAGTGCTCTGTTGTTGCAAGCACCTCAGGTGTGTTGGACTGGGCACAGGACATGGATACCATCAAACCCCACACACCCACACACACATACATACATACATACACACACACACACACATCCACACATACATAGCCCCACCATGGCATACACACTGAGCAGTTTTAAACATGGTGTGCAGCACAGCAAACAGACACACAATCAATGGCATGCACCCATATGTATACAGATGCGCTGGCCATTACGTGTCACAAGACACATTGCCAAAGCCACGCAATGTGAATGTGGAACCATGGCAGAGCACAAGGATGCCATGGGCATCAGCAGGATGCCACCATGCCATGCATGACCATATGTGAGTGTAGATATGTGCACATGATAGTGCCCTGAGGGTTGTGAGCATCACACGGATAAACTGACATGACAGCCTTGTGTTCTGCCATGCCGGCACATGGAGCCTGGAGGATAGGTTGCACAGTGGCCATGGGTCCCAGATGTCACACCCACAGGGGGATTTCCTGTCCTGCTTGGCACTTACTACATACACTGTGCACTGTTGTCCACCTATGCACCCCAATGTCAAACCCACTTAGGGCGTTGGAATATACACCCCAGACTGCTAAACAGTGATGACAGTACGCACCTGGGACACACAGCACATGGGCCTATCCCATCCACCCACTAACTATACAGCATGACACCCTTTGCCACAGACAACATGACATGTTACCGTGCCCAAGTGACACACAGCACACATACATCGTCTTTCAACAAAGCACGTTTATTGTGCATGCAAACAACACTAATGGAATGATACACATAAATAGTTCAGAAAACACACAAACTACAAGGATACATGCCAGTGCTATACATGTAGAATGATACATTGCAAAGATGAACATGTAAGCATGCTCTCCTAACAGGGCAATAACACTAGTACACAGGCCTATAGCGAGCATGCAGCAGAGGTACACAACAACAGTTCACACATGCACAGTGGACCAGCCTATTACTGTGCACCAAACCTGTCAAGTGTCCCCAGCACAGCCTGTACAGCATCCTGTAGGGCATACACTTTCATGGCTACATCCCTCAACTGCCGACGTAAAGTCCCAACAAAGTCCTTCAAGTCCCCATCATCCACACGACTAGCCATGGAGACACCCGGTTCACGCCTCTCTTGCACCACACATGCACGGCCATTGTTGGTCATTGACTCACAGTCCTGCAACTCGTCATTCACCTCTGATGATGGTTCACCGCAACCATTTGGCAGCGATGCATGTGTGTGCATGACAGGGTGATGATGGACATGTCCCTGTTGTCCATCAACTGTCCCCTGACACCCCACAACCATGATATCACTCCTCTCTTGTGCCACTATGTCCTCAGAAGATGTCATGTCTCTCTCCTGCTGCAGCAGCCTGGTCCGCTCAGGATGCTGGTATGCCTCCACCGCATTTCAGGTCAGCCATGGCCTGTTGCAGGTTCCTCAGGCAGATACGTGCAGGTTCCTCAGTGTCCTCCTCTGTATCATCACCTGAAATGACATGGTGAGACACAGGTCAGTGCGCATCATCCACAACACCAACAGAACTGTGCTTCACTGGCTTTACAGTGCTGCAGCATGGTGTAGCCATGTGCACTGTTGGGCATGCATGGGTGGCATGCATGACCCACACTTGGTCTCACATGCACAGCAGGCTGTGCACAGCCTGAGACACATACCATATGCGCTGTATGACAGTGCCCTGTGTAGGACATGTGTCATGCACATGTGTCATGGGTTACAGGGCCATGCCTGCCATATGGTGGCACAGGTACAAACAGGGTGCCTGCATGGATCATTGTGTTGTGGCACAACATGTAGGACCATGCCTACACCATGTCACACACATGCTGCCATGGCAGTCAGGGCACTGTAATGTGGGTCGGCTTAGTATGTGTGACAGGCAAACACTTACCTTGAGATGCATCTGCTTGTGCCTCCAGGCAAATGGCATTGGCATCGTTGTTGGTGATGTCCACCCCTGCAGTCTCTTCAGATGCTCCAGGTTCAGCATCTGTGGGGAACATGAATGATTAGTACTGTGGTCAGTACATGCATCAACACACGTGATATGCTAACCACACATGCAGTGGGAAACGTACGCACATGCCACACGCTGAACACTCACCTGACTGCCTGCGGTGTCCACCACACATGGCGATGTCCACCTCCTTTGCCTATTTCTGAAAGCACTGCAGGACATTGGGCTCCCATTGACACATATCATTAATCTTGTGTTTTAGCTGGCATATGGTGTGTGCTACACTGGACTGTGCCTTCAGCCTATTGGCAATGATGCGCCACACCCTCTCCTTTTCCTTGGGTGTGTACCATGAGGAACCTGAGGACATTGTCACCCGTGCCCATTTCTGGATGCAGCTGATCAGTAGCACTGTCTCAGCATTTGCCAAGTTCGGGAGTCTCGTATGTTTGTCGACCATCATGTGGTATTACTGCACCTCTGCTGTGGGTGCCCTGTGTCGATATGCCACTGTCCACTCCAATGCACACAGCACACTGCACTGTACAACACACCCTATGATCTATGAAGCGGGGCAACGGTGTGACAGGAATGTGGCCCTACACAGACTACTGTGTGTACCACTGGGGCACATATCCTGCAGGTGTCTCTGGCCTTGCAGGGTGTGGGGTCCACAGGCCAAGGCAGCACCACTGGAGTATTGTGTGGAAAGGTACTTTGTTGCACTACTGCATCAGTAGCACCCCCCCCCCCAGATGTCAAACTGTGATTGATGTGGCTCTCAGTGGTGATGCACTGTGGTTAGCTGTGCTGCACGATGCTCCTGTGCAGACTATGCAATGCTACTGAGTGGCAAACACGTGTCGATTGTGAGTGGGTCTGCTGTACGATTGGGGTTGTACCTGATACAGTCACTGGTAGGGGTTGTTGTCACTGAT
The DNA here is from genome assembly GCA_016271365.2 of Neoceratodus forsteri. Taxonomy (NCBI): domain Eukaryota; kingdom Metazoa; phylum Chordata; order Ceratodontiformes; family Ceratodontidae; genus Neoceratodus; species Neoceratodus forsteri. The sequence continues at coordinate 6,432,679 of JADMNL010000041.1, read as the reverse complement.
GCAGTTTTTGTGCGAGTGTTTGCATGGTTGTTGCTGCACTTGCATCAGGACACCACTGCCTCTTCTGTGTCACAACTGCGTCACCATGCGACCGGTGATGCATGCATGGCTGCACATGTATCAGGGGGCATGGGGGTCAGCACCGCAAGGCAGCAGTGCATAGCATACATGTCCCATGGGATTATCTGACATTCTGGATACTGTTGATACATGTCTGCAGTGCTGTTTGTATTGGCTGCAAGTGGGAAACTGTCTTGAGGGTTGTGTTCCCACGACAGCTGATGGCGGACACTGTACTGGGGTACTCACTATGGGCAGCAAGCATGGGATTCCAAGTATATCCATGCTGGAATGTTCTTATGGGCCAGTGCTGGTTGTGGCACATGGCATACATGCCTGCGTGTGTACATGGATTCCGTGTTTGCACAGTCCAGGTTGAGGCCAGCTGTTGTGATCTGTACTACATGGTGCTGCCACCTGGGTACAACCATGTCGCGGCACTCATGATGGTATGTGCACACATGGTTGCAGTGTTGTGGCCATCCCAGGTGTCAGCATGTCCCTCCGTGATGATTCTGTGCTGCACTGTGGCCTGTTGTTGTATACCGTGGTATGTGCAGTCAGCACGTGAGAATATCACTGGCCATGGTCCTGGCGGTGTTTGCAGGCTAGGGTTGTTACTGCCCAATGGTCTCTTGTTGCATGCAGATGACACTGCCTGCTGATGGCTCATTGAAAGTGATTCTGAATGAGCATTGCCCATGTCCTGCCTCCTGTGGCCGCACGTGTTGCTGCATTGCCACGCACAGCTACATTGTCGGCCTCACTGGCATATTCAACATTGTCGTCTGGTGCATCCCCAGCATTGCTGCCATCCATGTTGCTGTCTTCATCCGGCAAGTGTATGCAGTGGTCGATTCCTATGTTGTACAGAATACAGCATGCAGAAAGATCTTGCACACCATGACTGGGGTATACTGCAGCGCACCACCTGAGCGGTCTAGACAGCGGAACCACATCTTCAGTAGTCTAAAGGTGTGCTCAATAACAGCATGTGGTTGCATGTGCCTTGTTGTAGCTTCTCCCACCTTCTGTGTCTAGCACCCTGAAGGGTGTCATCAGTCAGGGCAGTAGCAGGTATCCACTGTCACCTGTGGGGAGATTATTCACTGTTAGCTTGTGGGTGAAACTGCATACTGTTGACATGTGTGCCTCTACATAGCTTATGTGTTGTGGTGATGGCTGTCCTGTGCTACGTGTGTTGCTCTGTGTGTCTCTGGCATGTTCCCAGGGAACCCATCTGCCTTCTGGGTGCACCAGTGGGTCTGTGTCACTATGCCAATTGCAGGTTGACACCTTCATGGGCTGTGCAGCACAACATGGTGACATGGATATGTGTGGCCATCATGCTACTGTGCATCTGGGTGTGATGTGTCTCACTGTGTGTAGCACAATCCATGTCTACATCGGCTTGTGGCATGCATTGGCCATGACTTGTGTCTGGTGTCATGCATCTGCTCACCACCATGGTGTATGCCACAGTGTGCGTTTGTGTGTCGGGTGTGTGTATCCTTGTGAATGAGCTTGCTCAATGGAGCTTTCCTGCAATAAACTTGAACTTGAACGGCCTGCTGTGACACATCCTGCACGCTACACGTTTGTTGCTGTGTAGTTCAGTCACAGTGCTGTACTATTCAACACTGCCATGTGGACCCATGGTGGGCAACATGCATGTTGCTGTGACAACTGAATGTCTTCTGGGGAACGGGAGACATGTGGACATGTTCGCATGCTGCCTTGTATGCTGCCCACTTGTCGGTGTGTTACCCATTCATTGTTGTCATGTTCCTGGTTTCATATGCTGTCATTGGTGGCACATTGGTGTCCCGTGCCTCCACATTGTACATGCTGTGTATCCTACATAGTACCCTTCACTTTTCCCTGCCCATGGTGGTGTGGTATAGTGTCTTGATGCTGTGCAGTGCAGGTGTGGCGGTTGTGTTGTGGTGCTTGGGCAGCTGTGTTATCTATACACCCACCTGTCAACCAGCCATCTGTTATATTACCATTTTCAAATGCCTCTGCGATGCCATAGTGCCTGAGGATGTACGCATTGTGGGATGATCCTGGGTACTGCTCCACTACATTCAGTATCCTGTTGTGGCTGTCCCATATGACCTGCATGTTTATGCTGTGGTACCCCTTGTGGTTGACGTACACTTCTGCATTGACTGTTGCTGCCTTGATGACGATGTGCATGCAGTCGAGCGCACCTAGCACATGGGGCAGCCGTGCTATGTTGTAGAATCCAGCTACCTTGTGTCAGCACTGCTGGTTGGAAAATCCGGCACCTAGATTTTAGAAAAAAATGGCTCCTTTTCCCAGCTTGAGGAGCAGCTCACTTTTATTTTAGCAATTCCTAAGTGTGCAATTACAGACCCTGTAAGGCTAGTTTTACAAGAGTTCACCTTGTACTACAGCAGAGAGAAGAAGGGAAGAAAAGAAAAAGAAAAAAAAAACAATACAGCATGAGAAGCAAGCAGGGAGGTACAGTTGCATCATTTGACATGGTCAGATATTTCCCAAAATGTCTGTGAAATCTCCAGATAAATTCTCTGCCTGCTTGTAGTATCTCTGCAGGGCCGCCAGAGAGAAAACATATGGAAATATCTGACCATGTTAATAGCTGCAGCTGTACAGGAGAAGGAGCAAGGGATGGGGAAGAGTCGTCAGGCCAACGGAGAAGCCAGCTCCAAAGTCCCATGGGAATATGGTTGCACAACTGATCATTGAAAAGATAGGAAAGGCATGAATGGTAAAGAACATGATGGGATAGAACAGAATATGTTTTTAAGTAGTTGTATGTTTTACCTATTAAAATGGGACAGGATCCTGACCCTGTCACAGTCAAATAGTGACTCTCTAGTTGTGGCTGAACTTACCCACTCTATAAGGAGGCAGTCCCATATGACCCACAAATCCTTGCCCCTTCTGGCTCCCAGCTACTTGTGTCCCCAATCTACAGAATGTCAGGATGTTTGAAGTCTCCCATTAACACTAGTCCTACCAGTCCTACTGATTTCCTTATCTCCCTCTCCAGTGTTTTATCCTTTTTTTCCTGACTGATCAGGTGGTCAGCATTCTACCCATATGTTTCCTTTCCCCCTCTTTCCATCACTTGAATTCACAGTGACTCTACACCTTTCTACTCCTTGATCAATGCATTCTCCATTACCTTAATATCTGCCTTCATGTACACTACCACCCCACCCCTTTTCTGTCTTCTCTGTTCTTTCTAAAGAGCTTGTACCCTAGGAGATTCAGATTCCATCAGTTATCTGGATTAGCCCACATTTCAATAGTGACCACTATGACTATTTCCTCTATAGCCATCAATGCCTGCAGTTGATTTATCGTCTTACCCAAATTTCTAGCAGTTGTGTACAACACTTTCCATTTTTCTTCCTGCTCCCTTCTAGAATTCCTTCTTCTTATCTCTACTGCCTTTTCCTTTGCCTTTACTCCTTCTTTCCTTATTCCTCTTGTAGTCCCTACCATACTGCTTGATGGGGTGCATCTTGGATCCTATAGTGAACCTGTTCTAATCCTTGTGACCTTGAAACCCTCCCCATATGTTGTTTAAACTCCCAATCTAAACATCTAATGTCTGTGCCAGCACACTGGTCCCCAACATGCTCAGATGTATAGCCCTTTTTAAACAGCCTGACATAATTACAGAAAGAAGCCCAGTCTACCACAAACCTGAACCCATCCTGTCCACACCAGCCTTTTAGTTATTTGTTAAACACTTAAATCATGTTCTTTCTACAGTTTGTTGTGTGTGTCACCAGTAGTACAGATGAAGCCACTTAATAGGGATGGCGCAGTACAGTGCGATTTGTCAGTACTGTATTAAGCAGTTATCCTGCTTACTAGAAGCCATATCTTTAACATGTGTAAAAGTGACTGGCAGACTCAATATGCAGAGAATAAACTTTATTTATTGTTTTATCTGTATTTTGTGTTTTTTTTTTATGCTGCTGTGGAAAAGGAACATAATCAAACCAAGGCAACAATAATGAAAATAAAAATAAGATGCAAGGAGGAGGGGAGGGTGGCCCTACAGGGGGACCTGGAGGCTCTGGAAAGGTGGTCTAGAAAGCGGAAGCTGAGGTTCAATGCAGGGAAATGCAAGGTACTGCACCTGGGAGCCAGAAACCCGGGCCAAGTGTACACCCTGGGGGAATGCTACAAGTCTCGATGGCAGAGAGGGACCTGGGGGTGGTGGTGGATGTCAAGATGAACAACTCGGAGACTTGTAGGAGGGCAGCGGCAAAGGCCAACAGGATGCTTGGATGCATCGCTAGGGGGCTGACCTCCAGAAGGAGGGAAGTGATACTCCCACTGTTAAACTGCTTGGTGAGGCCGCACCTCGAGTACTGCGTGCAGATTTGGAGGCCACATTTAAAGAGGGACATTGAACTCCTGGAGAGGGTCCAGAGGAGGGCAACCAAAATGATTTGGGGCTTGGGGGATAGGACCTATGGGGAGAGGCTCGAAGAGCTAAATATGTACACATTGGAAGACAGAAGGGACCGGGGAGACATGATAGAGTTTTTCAGGTACATGAAGGGGATAAATAGGGGAGGAGCAGTCAGGGTGCTCCAAAGGAAGGAGGGGGGCAACTAGAGGGCATGGGTGGAAGCTGGAGGGGGGGAGATTCAGGGGAGAAAGAAGGAGGTGCTACTTCACTGAGAGGGTGTGGAGCCATGGAATGCGCTGCCCAGGGGGCTGGTGCAGGCAGAAACGGTGGAGGAGTTCAAGAGGGGGTGGGACAGGTACAGGGGAAGTGTTCTGGAAGAAAAAACAGTGCAGCAAGAATATCCAGGACTGGGAAGGGAGAAGCCAGAGAGGGACAGGGGGGCAGCAAGGTCAGCTCCCAGGATGGGGGCTGACCAAACGAGCAGACACGAAAGACCGTTAGGCCTATTCTGCTGGCATTTTAATATGATAGTATGTAACACGTTACACCCTATGCTGTCTTGTAGTTTGATTTCTGCTACACACTCTTGTAGCTCACTTAAGTCAGTTGTCAGTACAGTTAAGTACAGTAACCATGCTGAGCAGTTAAATCATTTGAAAAAGTGTGAGATTCTGCTATGTTTTGACTCAGAGTAGATCTTATTATGATGATGGGGAACCCCTTCTGCATTAACCTCTGGCCACAGGTGGGACCATTCCACACAGTAGTAGGTGTCATCAAGGATTCTTTGTTCCTCCTCCTTTGACAACACTTTCCCAGTTGAGTACTACCTGAATACAGTATCCTACCTCCCCAACTGGTGTTGCTAAGAGCTGCCAAGGGTATGGAATGCTGCACCAGACTGATCTGGAGACCTGCAGGAATGTGAGACACTGGCTCTGTAAGCAAGGACACTGACAATTGGATTGTTGGGGAAAGAAAAGGTAAATTTTTACTGAAAGGTGAAATAAATATCTGAAACAGCCACGAATGGCACAACACACCTTGTGAACAAATGACAAACAAATACACATAAATTAGCAGTACAATTATACACTTCACTTCTTTCCCAGCAGGGCAACACCACCCCACTAACCTTCTTATTTCTTTTCCCAGCAGGGCAACACCACTTCACTAACCTTCTCGTTATTTTTCCCTGGAGACTGCAGGCACTCACCACTCACCAGCCCTACAGCATATATACTTTGCCCCTAGAGACTGCGGACACTCACCACTCATCAGCCCTCCAGCTACCAAACAAGCTAGTCCCAGGATAGGTGCCCTCACTCTGGCTTTAATCCTTGAGCTTGTTCACACTGAAACCATAAGGATGTGTAGTGACTACTAGGCAGTGATGAAAGTGAACAGGAACGCACAGGAACTCAGTTACTGTATCTTTTCTGCAGCAGGAATAGAGTTCCTGTACTACTTCCACTGACACTGGAACTTAAATTCTTAAACCAGCAATATAATGACAGTTTCTGGCCCTGTGACCTGAAATTAGGGTTTGCATAACAGCATTTGACTTGTACAACAGTGCTGTTTTGCTAGAAATACTTTCTATTGCTAACTGAATCTACTAGTGTCGAAACAGACAGACGAGTCTTCACACAGCTATCCTTCAGATTGAAGATCTTCATTCTGCATTTCACATTCACCAGTGCCTGAGTTCCTGTACTTCTTGTCTACCACTTGCACCACTGCTACTAGGCCTTATCTTACCTCAGTCAGCCCACTAACGCCTTCTGCCAGATACCTACCCTGGTATCTATCATACAGTTACTATACTTATCACACTATATTTGAACCAATTAGAAATCATTAGGCATTTCTACACATAAAATCCCTTTAAAAACATTCAGGAATGACAGTGGCATAAAACATATTGCATACTGGTACATTAAATGCTGTGACATTATCCCACTGCAGCCCTTGCACTGTTCAGTCCTTCAGGTGACAAAAGTCTTTTTAAATTCAGAAGGATTGAGGTAAATTCTTTGTAAATCCAATGTCACTTGACTTTCAAAATAGTCCCCAAACTGTATCAGTAAGGTTCTGTGCAATACTACACTCCTTTGGATTTTCTGAAGAAATTCTTTTGTTGAAATTGCTGAATAATGGTTCCATGTGATAACAGCGATCACAGAATAGCGATCGTAGTTTGGGCGAGTGTACATCACTGAAAATAAATTTCCTCAATGTACACTCGCGGTGAACAGCAAGAGGGAGCCCGATTGGGATTCTTCATTTTATTGGGGTGCTGTTGCCATCCCCCTACCAAAGGATTCTCAGCTCCAGGGGTGCATGTTGCGGGGTGCAAAACTGGAAAAAAAAAAAGACCTGGTTCAAAAAACACAAGTGCGCCCAGAACTTAACCTGGCATCCTCCCAACCCTAGGCTGCCACCAACCCACCATGTCACATGGCCAGCTCAGCAGCCCACTGCTGCACTACACCCCACTAACCCTCCCACCCCTTTCACCTGTCGCATAGTGTGGTTCCTCCCAACCCCCCTGCGCACATGTTTACATAGCGACATCCCATTGCTATATTCACCTACCTCCTATCCGATTGCACCCCTGCCAGGTAGCCTTGTGTACAGGCGCTGTGACTGAGTCATCCTTTTTGAAAGTGCTCAATCGTGGTCACCTTGCATACGGGATATCCTAAGAAATTGTTGGGGGTTGTTGGAGGGTTGTTGGAGGGCCCTCTTGAGTCAGCAGTTTCATGTTGGAATCAGGAGAAGCGATGAATTCTTCAGGTTGCATCTTTTTTCTGTGAGGAAAACTTGGCATAACAGGATCAGTGGGCACTTGAAGCAACAGGCTTTCTGTTCTCACCCTGTTCTCACTTACTACCCTATCTAATTCTACACAGGGATTCCGGTGATCCCCTAATCATGCAGTGTAATTCAATAAAGGCTGTCACTGTCAGGGTCTATCCTGCATCAGGCCTCTTCAGTCAGGACACCCATTTGGCTTGGGTCCCTTCCTTCTCAGTCGCTCTCCCTGCTTGGACTCTCTGCACACTGGCTGTGCAGCTACTTTTATGCCTAAACTCATTTACATATGCTAATTTGTGGTCACTGAGTGGACACTGACCTGTCCAGGGGCTCAGCACCAATTAAAATCCTTTCTGCAGCAGCATAATCCACAATAGAACACTCAGTTTTGAAATTTAACTGCCCCTTCAACATTCCAAGGCTTCCCTTTTTTATAACTCTGAATCTCATTTCTGAGTACATTTTTTTATCACAAAAAATAAGCACTTTCTTAATGTACAAGCGCATTTTAACTTTAATGGCTGGAAAGCTGTCATCTTTAGCAGAACTCTGCTGAATTTCTTTCTGTATAAAATGACCCACAGGAAAGCTAAATTGTTAAAACTGACACTCTTTTGTTATTAAACTGAATAAATAATTATTTCTAGGCACCTTCCTCTTTATTTTCTGTTGAGGATAGCAGTTTCCCCTTTAATTCCATTGACTACAACAGTTTGTTTCACTCAGAAATTGAATATTCTTTTTTCCCGCACTCAGCTCCACCTCCTGTGTAACTAACTACATGGATTTATTTCACTCAGGATCCAATCTCCCTTCTAAGGTTAGCGACTCCTTCATTTTACATTTTGACACTTGCAACTATTTTTCTGTGGTGTAGAGCTCTTAAATCTACTCCTCTGCCAAGTGTGGTACAAATCTGATAAACAGCAGCTTGGCAGTATGATCTAGAAAGGTAGATATGTGCAGCAAGTGTTTTGTGACTGAATGCAGCTTTCTGGTACAGAGCCTCATTTAAAATTGTTCAATTTTTGCTTGTGACTTGGTACAAAAAAAATCATTGTATTTCTATTAGCTCCACAGGACTCCCCTTGTTCCCTTTATGGCTTTATTTAATTAAAATGATCTATTTTTAATGTATTTTATCGTCAGTGAAGCTCTGGGCTCTCCAGTATCAGATCGCACCCTCTGTCACAAAATGGCTCCTCTGTGGACTCTATAAAGTGTTTGTGGGGGACTTCCACAGAGTCCCTGTCAGACTGTGCTCCTTTTATTCATTTTTATTTCATGTGAGCCAGTCACTAAATAATTTTCCCTGGTGCTTGTTGCCTGCACGGCTAAAGAAATGGGAAAATATCTGGTTGCTCCTGCCCGCGAGAGGAGCGCCTTAGTGTGTCTCCCTCTCACACTTTCACAGAGCAGTTTACATTGTAGGCCGATGCCTGACTTCCGATTGGCGTCACAGTAAGGAGTGGCTGCCCACAAGCAAGCCTGGTTATTCCATTACTGAGCATGCTGTGCCTGCAGCGGGACCGACTCTTGGTCACTTACACTCCTCGCTCCTGTTACTTTCGGCACGCTGGGCACCCGCAGTTGCCACTCTGCATTTTTATCTGCATCTACAGAGCAGCTTTCATTTTTACAGGAACAGTAGCTTAAAATATAAAAACACTTAAAATACAGGTGATAACCCAGGCAGACCAAACTGAACTACTGGACCACCAGGGCATGTTTCAGTAGCCAGGGCAATTGGATTAGTAGCCCACTGGCCACCAGTCATTAAAACTAACATTTTTTTAATAATAATAAATGCTATATGTTTATGTATAAAACTTTGCCAATCATCAAAAGATGAGCACAAATGTATGTGTGTAAGGAAAGCCAGGGCCAGGAGTCCTTTCCATGTCTCCCCTGTGCTACCATCTACTATAACCATTAATTATATGCTCATGATGATTTCTGACACTATTTTAAAAATGCTTATTGTGACAGGATGACCCCTGTATTAGGTTTACACCCCCCCCCCCCGGTAAAGGAAGAGAACTAGGTAAAGTGCTCTTTAAAAATTAGGAGCTTCTGAACTTAGAAAGTGTCTGCCCAGGGAGAAGGTAGGAGGAGAGTTTGTTGTGTGAGAGAATATGAAAAAGATAATAGTCACACAAAATGGGAGAAAATAAACAATAGTAGAGTATGTATTCTGCTGTTACTGAGTTAGCAGGAGAAGGGAGAAGAGAAACATGCCCTCATTCTTCCATTCCCCTTGCTATCCCAGAAACCACAGCAGGGCTACACAGGGCTGCTTTATAAATAAGTGTGGACTCTGCTGTTTCAAGGGGGAAGCCTCGTGTGGAACTGAGCACTATAGGGCAGCAGTGGCCCCTAATGTAGGAATTTATAATGATCCGAAGATGTGAGGTCACTGTCCATGGGAGGGGCTTAACCACATTATGAGGACACAGATCCTAATTAAGAAGTTAGCAAACATCTGAGTAAGATATGTCTAGAGAATGTTGTATGTTGTGATGCAGTCTGCTAGTCCACAGCAGATAGCAGATTGTAAAGGGAGTTTAGTAATTTATAAAAGAAGAAATTATAAGGAGACAGACAATTACATGGTCACCTGACAGTGATGCCACTCTTAGAAATGTATTTAAGCCTGCCACTAGGGGCTAGTTTTTCTTTAGATAGGGCGGTCAGTTGCTGACAGGCAAGGGAAGGTGTAAGACCTTCAGGGTGTTCAGCAGGGAGGCTGAAGCCACACCAGGCTAAGCTGAAAAATACTAACCATCTGCTAACCTTTATTTTCTGTATTTCACCATATTATTTCTGAGTTACAATAAAATGACAAACGCTTTTAAGTGTTTTTTTATGCACCTTATGATTTGTCTGCCTGTTTATGATTTGAATTCCCACACCCTACAACACTTATTATTTATTCACTACTATTTTAGGTTTTGAATCTGCTTTTCATATTACTGCAGTGGCCACCCCATACCTAGCTGGCAGCTTCTACCTACTCCGGGACTCGAACCTAAGTCCTTCGCTTCTTATCTATCCCTGTTCTACTAGCTGGAACAGTCCTATGACGCTGTTACAGTATGTGTCACCTTCCCTTCTAGGCTTTGAAGTTTGATCCACTTGTCCATCGAACCATTCTGTGTGCATCAGGACATCAAACTTTGCAGATTGTCCAATACTTCCTTATTAGTGATGGGCACTCCTGGGGGGGGGGGTGTCATCTTTCTGGCTCAGAAGCACAATCATCTTCGTCAGTTCTCATATACTTCACAGCCTTGCAGATGTCTGAATCAGTAAGTTCTCTTTCTGTGGGGACCTCGCTGTCCATAGCAATAAACTCTTTTAACTCCTCTGCTGTCATAATCTCTGATTTGACAGCTGGAGTGTCGTGCTGGGATTGGTCACTTTTAGAGGCCTTGTCTATGACATTTGGATCTACTGTGAAACCTGCTTTCTTGAAGCAGTTGCCATTGGCAATTATTGTAGCAGACTGCCAGGTTTTAGCAATCATGTAATTTGTGTACAGTATGTTAACTGCCTTTTTCATTTATTTATTTATTTAAACATTTGATGACCAGGAAAGGCACGCTGAGCCAAGGCTTGTTTCCAGGTGCGACCCGGTAACTACAGTTGCAGCAATAGACATAGTCAGATATTTCCAGATATTTTATGATATTTCTAAAGATATTCTCTCTGGTCATCTTTACGTGGTATTTCAGGCAAGTGCAGAACTTCTCTAGACATATCACAGAAATTTCAGGAAATATCTATGTCTTTTGCTACAACTGTATTAAAGAAGCTTGTGCAGAACCTCCCTCATCAATCACCCCTACAATGCATGTAGACATCAGCGCTCTGTAGTAACTTGAGGTTCCTGATTACTGTCATGTCCATGGGTTGCATAAGGCGCACTGTGTTTGGTGGCAGGAACACAATTTTGATTTGGGGGTACATTCCAACAATTTCCTGGGGGCTGGGCAGAACAGCTGTCCAACAGCAGCATACCATGACACCATTTTTGTTTCAACTCTCTCTGTCTCCCATCCACTTAGCCAGTCCATGAAAACCCAGCCAGTCCTCCAGGTTTTTAAGGAGCTAATAGGAGACTGGCAGTGTTGCAAGATCTTCAGGAAGGTATCTGGGGTGTTTGCTTTTCCCGAATATGAGCAGGGTACATTTAGTTTTGAAGCCATCTCCAAAATCGCTCGCTACTTGCACATCAGACTGCAATGACAGCTCGAAAGCCCAATGTGACATTTAGAACATCCCTATAAAGTGGAAGGGCCATCCCACCTATCCAAAACAGCAGTGCACTGATTAATATACTGATATAATCAGTTACCAAAGGAACATCCCGGTAAACCAAATATCCTGCTAAACCATGTCCTAATTAAGTGGCTTGAACTGTAATTCTGAGAAGGCTTCTGTATCTGCAACTTCTCTCAGCTTGCTACCTAGCTCTTTTAACATTTACTTAACCTTCCCCTAACCTGATCTACACTCCAGTGCTGTAGACTGTTGGTTCACAGGTGAATCACAATGTCTGATCCCACCACACCCTGATCCCCCTTCTCCAGCCATGGAAGTACAATCAAAAATGTTACTCCAAGAAGGCATGTTATGGCTCTTTCCTCTAGTTTTGAGACATTAACCTGCCTTTGGGCCCTACTGACTATGATGCCCTCAATTACTATTACCTTCTTATCAGCCTTTCTGTCCTTAATGTCCTCGCTCCCTCCCTCCTGGCTCATGACTAGTGGATGGACCCTGATCCCTGGGAGTACTGACTGCACCCACAGAGTTTGGGCTGTTGTCTTGTGCCTCTACTGCCAGATTGCTGAAGCAGTTCTAAATGTGCACTGGCTGAAACTGCGTCATTCCAAAATCAAACCACCTCTCCCCTCTCCTCACCACAGTTCATCGCCCAGAATGGCCTTTGGAGGCCTCTGGGGTTGTAGAGAGCATCTCCCTGAGCTCTGTGTGCCTGGTTTCCCCTCAGACCCTGAACTTCAGATCTGAGCTAAATAACCTCCATTGTAGGGATCTCGGATCTCCTACATACCTTGAACCCCACCCCACATCTCTCGCAGCACCTCACAATTGGTGGTGCTAAATCTCCTGAAACTGACTACCTCCCCACTTCCTATCTTCCTGAACATCAGACCAGCCTGTTCATGCTCTTAATATAATAACTGCCTTATCAATAATTTTAAAAATAAATCATAAATAAATGTAAATGTAGAAAATTAATACATATCTCCTTTAAATGAAATTTTATTATGTAATTTCAGGATGCCCTTGTAAAGCAGTATGCCCTCAACTGGTGGAAAGACTCTGCTGTTCCCAGAGAAGTTATTTTCTCCTTTCCAGAAAACAGGGGGATTCTGACTACAGATGCCGCACACCAGAGTTTGGAGGGGGCACATCAAGCAGAAAGCTCAGTGAATGGGGAGAGGTTGTAACACATACCAAAGTTCATACTAAGGTCTGTAGGATAGAAGCAGGCCATGTGACCCACTGAGACTACCCTCCCACTGCTCAGTGCTAGTGAAGTACTCATGAATATCCTTGTCCATTGTGCACTTATCTGGGCCAATTTTAAGCAGTGCATTATTTTCATAGTACACTAAGCCTTTTCAGTCAAGAGTGCATTCCAAATACTACTCACCCTATGAATGAAACATAGAAACATAGACTTTGACAGCCAATAAGGACCACTTGGCCCACCCAGTCTGCCCATTTCCTTACCTATCGGATAAGCTGCAGATCCTAGTCTGAAGAACTTTCTATTCTCTGTTCTAAAACAATTTTGTTTTAGTTGTTTTATCAAGAGTGTTTGCTATAAGACTCATGAGTTCATCAGAGTACCCAAGTGTCCATGACCATTCCTTAGAGTAAGTTGGAACACCTGAGTGTCCATTACCATGCACAAGAGTTTATTATATGAGAGTGCATGTTGCAGCACCCAACAGTTCAATATGCTACCCAAGTGTTGGTTACAGCACTTGAGAGTTCATAAGAATACCTGTATGTTTGCTACTATATCCAACGTTCTTTAGAGTACTTCAGCATGACTGCTCGATGGCCCAGTGACAGCACATTACACTGCAGTGTAGGTGGCCCAGGATAGAAAGCAAACTTTGTTATCACATTGAGAGGCAGACCAGACTTGATAGCATGCCTCAGTCATGGAGGGTCAACGACGAGCTCTGGCACCGTAGTGACCCTGGCTGTTGGGCCAGGAGCTTGCTTATGTCTCAAGGACATGCTGTGCATATGAGAGGCCACCCAGAAGGCTGCTTTCACATCAGCAGAGGTGAAAAGGACCTAAAGGGAAGACAATCCATGTCTATCTATATAATGGTCTGGGGCCTCTGGATTCTTCAGAGTTCGGTGCCTACTTGCACTGGATCCTAGTTGACACAGTGGACTAACTCAGAGGAGGACAGCCTTCCCCCAGAGCCTCTACCATGAAGGGGACAGCTGTGGAGGTAACCTGTGGGTTGTAAGGATGTGTATGGAGAAGGTTCGTAGACCAGAAGAGGGTATATCTCTGGGAACAGGGTATATCTCTGGAATGAGATGTGTGGCTGGGAGAAAAGGGTCTATGGGAAAATAGAATACTTCAGTGTTCGTAACATACCAAATGGTTCATTATAATAACAGAATGTATGCTATAGCACCCGAGAGTTCATTAAAATACCCATTTTTCATTACTGTATCTTAGAAGTCATAAAAATACTCAACTGTTCATTACCACACCACAAGTTTATTCTATAGGAATGTAACAGCATCCAAGAGTTCAACATAATACCCGAGTTAAAAAGGCCACATAAGGGCTGGTTTATTTTTCTGTGTCAAGATACGGATGAGGTACACTAATAAAGTCTGAGAAGACAAAACATGTGTCTGTGTCTTCTATTGTCAGCCTTTGCAGATTGTGTGACAGATCATTTTGCACCATGCACTTCTGCCGGAAGCAGAACCAGTCTAAATTGTCATGGTGATTTGCATATACATCCCATGATGCTTTGTGTTTTAGGCTATGTGATATTATGTATTTCTATAATACCTGAGTACTCGTTATAGCACTCAAGAGTTCATTAGAACACCCAAGGGTTCATCATAATACCTTAGTGTATGTTACAGTATCTAAGAGTTCATTATATAGAGAATAATGGATAGGTAGGTGTGTAGTATGAATTTTTTTTTTACACATCTGAGGTGTGTGATGACCCATAAACCTTGAGAGCGAAGCTCGAGATGTTTATGTGGTCATCACACACTAAGGGTGTGTAAAAAAATATTCATAAATACACACTTACCTATCCATTATTTTTTAAAATTGCATGTGTTTGGTAGTTTTAGTGGTTATTTAGACAACATGGAAAAAGATGTTTTTGCACAACACTGGCTTATTTTGTAACAAGTAAAACAACTAAGCAGAAAAGCTAGGTTCAACATGAAGAGAAGTGAACATTTTTAAAATGCAATTGTTTAAGCTGTGTGACATCAGTCATAAATACTGCGTGTCTTGTTGAGAGTCCTGCTGTTATTGTGTTTCTGTGGATCGCAATCCGGAAGTGTTTCCATAGAGATGGGGTCTTTGCTTTCCTATGGAGATCTGTGGGAGTTTTCTGAAGGTGCTGTGAAACAGTTTGTTTTGTGTTTTTGTTTTGCAAAGAGAGACAAAACCAGAGCTTTTACTGACTGCCAAGAAGAGAGTGCTGAGCCGAAGGTGACATGCAAGTAGCTCAGGTGCCTGAATAGACAACCTTGAGTACCCACCTGAAGTGTCTCACGCTGCAGCTATGGTGCGATCAGTGTACCAGGCATTTTCTGCTTTGGTGAACACCATAATAACCGGATTTCAGATAATTACAGATTTTTGTAGTGTAACAACCTGAAATCCGGTTATTACAGTGTTTGAAGACAACAGTAATGACTTCACCAGTAATTATAATATTAGGGCCAGCCCTGTGGTGCTGAGGGTTGAGGCTCTGGATGCTACACCTTGTGCCACACCAGTGACCCATGTTTGGGAATGAGCGTGAGCTGCCGGGGTGGGCAGGGAGGGAGGGAGAAGGATCGAGCATCCCAAGGACTGCTCTCCTCCTCCAGGGAGGGGGTCTTCAGTGGTCAGTGCATGCCTGGCCTCTAACAGTGGCTGGGGGTGGTCACCAATGCTGCTGATGTGGGGCAGATGCCTGATAGGACGTGCACAGGAGCATGTGCGCTACTGGCACCAGCGTCATTGCACATTCCATCTCTGAGGGGGCTGCACATTGGAGGAGAAAAGAATGCTGTGGCAGGATGAGGGAGAGTGCCTTGCAGGTTCCACCCCCAAATAGCCATGGTGTTGGCTTACTGTATCCGGTCTTCAGTGGGATTTGGGGTGTCCTGCTGGCCCCGCTGGAGGAAGCCCTGGGGGTATTGGTCAGTGCTGGATGGTGGACATCGGGGGATGGGACTGGGAGCTCCCTCCAGAGCTAGGGGCCATGAGCACAGAGTATAACGTGATAGCGAAAAAAAAAAATAAATAATAATATTAGTCTGTATGTTACTTCACCCAAAAGGTCATTATAATATGCAAAACATAATTTTAATGCCTAAGTGTTCATTACAGCACCTGAAAGTTTATTATGATTCCCAAGAGTTTATTACTGCACTTGGATATTCAATGCAGAACCTGAGTTTATTTACACTGGTACCAAGCTGTTCATTACAGTGTCCGAATATCCATTACAACATTTCAGTATTCCCTAAGCAAAAAGAGTATTCTATATAATTTGGCAAAGTGTTCATTCAAAACCCCACATATTCATATTGTATGGATTTTGGATTTCAGAGCCACATATTCATATATTTATGTATTTAATTTTTGTTTACTGACTAGGTTGATTATCTATTTATTTAAAAATTGGTAACTGGAAGAGGCACACTGAGCCAAGGCTCTTTTCCACGTGTAACCCGGGGAAAGGGGAAGAGGAGAAGCACAGTTACAAACAAAATACTTCCAATCAGGTGATGTGGTTACAATGAGCATGACATAAAAAACATAAGTTGAGTGCAGTACAGACAAAATGGCAAAACATTGCATATGGAGGACAAATGAATTAGCATACAAATCATTTGTGCAAATTGGGCAAACTCAAAGTCCATAGTGCCAGACCGAAGGGAGGCTGAGCTGGTGCTGGAAGTAAGGGTCAAAACAGGTTGATAAACTTCAACGAGGTAGCTGAAACTATGAGGTTAGTGGCGAGGGAGAGGTAAGGAGTGGTCAAAAGCTAGGTAAGGGTAAGGAAGGGTTCATAAAGAGGGTTGGCAGGAGCGGTGGGGGGGGAGTTTTAGCTGGCATTTAACAGAGGAAAGGGTGGGGAAGAGATGGATGGAGGAGGGTAGCTGGTTCCAGAGGAAGAGGAAGAGGAGGCGTTATGAGAAAGCAGATTTCCCAGCTGAGGAGTGTGGATGGGGAGGGGGAATGTGTGTGGGGCTCTTGAGCACAGGGAGTAGGAAGAAGAGGGGATGGGGAGAGGTGATGGGATAGGTATGAGGGGAGGGACCCACACCAGTATTTAGAGATGAGGGAAGCACAGTGCAACTGGCAACATGAGGGGAGAGGGAGGACGGATAGGGAGGAGTAAAGAGAGCAGTGGTGATTACAAGAGGGTGAGCTGGTAGCTGGTAGGTTACCTGCTAGGTGCACTAGACAATACATACAGAGGTTCATACTGAGACGTAAAGGAGCAAAGAAGGCAGAAAGCGCATACATAGCTCCATCTATCAGCCAAAGAAGTCCAACTTGTTTCCACTCAAGATAAAGTTATCTAATTTAATTTAAAATACCATTTTGTTTTTGCTGGTAGTGATATCAAAAGGGAAATGCAATCCACAGGTTTAGCCGACGTTTAGTGTAAAAAAATTGTCTTTTGGATGTTCCAGACTTATTTAATGAGACTTACAAGGGGTATCCCCTGGTATCTGTAGTGTTTGGTTCAAATTCCAACTTTGGTTCACACATATGGTCGAATTTTAAAAGGAAATCACCAAATAATCTCTTAATAGTAAGTGGTATTAAGTTAAGAATGGTCAGTCTTTCTTTGTATGTTTTACTGAAAATAGAGGTATTGGATTTAGTGGCTTTTCTTTGGACTTTTTCAACCTGGTTAATGTTGTATTGCTTGTACGGGCTCCAGAACTGGGTAACAAAATGTAGGCGTGGCCTGATGTATGCCCTGTATAGTAATAAAATAACATCCTTATTTCTTGAGTGGATATTTCTTCTTATGGACCACATGACCCTATTGGCTCTCTTTATTACTTCATTACACTGGTTGTTATGTTCAAGGTTGTCATTAACAATAACCCTGAGGTCTTTTTCTTGTATGTTGTCATTTAGTCGGGAGGCACATAATTAATACTTAGATTTCTCATTGTTGTTTCTCCTGAGGTGCATGTCCTTGATTTTATCGTGGTTGATCCTCATTCCCCATGTTGATGCCCATATCAAGATTTTATCCAGGTCTGATTGGACAGTGTTAATGTTTTTGTTTGATGTGGCCCCCAATTTAGCATAATCTGCATACTTACAGCCTTATTCACAAATGGGTGGAAAATATATGTCAAAGGTATGTATCCCACCTATGCAGTTATACACCCTTGGGAGAGCTGCACAGGGGCCATATTCATGAACACTGGCCACCGTGTGGCTCCTGTACGCAGCCCCGCCCCCCGCATGCAAGTGTGTGGGGATGGTTTAGTGCAGAGCGGCAGATCCGAGCAGGCAGCCAATCATCTGCCTGACCTGGGTCCCACAGTGGATCACTTGCACCTGTGGGACACAATGTTGGCTGCCGGCATGCAGTGCACCAACTGCGGTGGGGGTAAGCCCAGTCATCTGCCCCCAGCCCTCCCTGTGTGCCCCGATGACAGGGGCATCTGTAGTGTGGGGTCCAATGATCCCTGCTGTCACTGCTGCAGCCCATGACTGCAACCCTGGGTGATGTGTATCTGCCCCTGGGGTTACGGCTGCCCCAACATGGTGTAGCCACTGACCCCACATGCACAGCACTCCAAGTTTTCATGGCTCGCGTAGAGTGCTGGAATGCCCCTTGCACTGCCCTCCTGGCCCACCTCTATGTGGAGCTCCATGATCAACCAGGGGATCGGGTGTGTGGGGGGGCGTATGTGTGTCATACATACTGCACAGAGGGCACAGTGGGAGTGGGCGGGCACACTGTGTGCTACACGCCGGAATTACATAGCGTGTATCCACTCTGCACCTTAGTGAATAGGGCTCATAGAGAACAAGCTGATGGTTTCACTGTCTAAATCAGATATGAAAATCTGGAAAATCAGTGGCCCTAATACAGAGCCTTGTGGGACACCACTCAATACACTATCTGCTGCAGATGTATGTCTATTTAGCCAGACTCTCTGTGTATGGTTTAATAACCAGTTGCACATCCAGAAGACCAGCTTTGAGTTAATGCTAGCATTCACCATTTTTTCCATAATAACCCAGTGTGGTACCAAGTCAAATACTTTACTGAGATCAAGATATATAATATCACAAGGAATGTTTTTGTCAAGTGAGTCACTGATATTTTTTATAAAAGTGGAGCAGGTTAGTGGTACAGGAACGTCCTTTAATGAAACCATGCTGGACTTGGTCAATGTTATTTATTTATTTGAATTTTGCTGACTGGGTGGGCCTATTGAGACGAACATGTCCCTTATTCGTGGGCAACCTGGGGAACATGAGCATTCCAATAAAATAGAGAAGTAACAGCAAATTATACACTCAGTAGGCAGTATCACTGTACAGGTACAAAGGATAGCAATCAAGTCAAATTGTGTAAGGACAACAAAAATTACAGATGGTATTCAGACATTTCCATAGCATACTAAAACGCATAAAGGTAAAGGCTGAACTGCATTGTAGTAATTGACTGAGTAACAAGAATAAAAACATGTTTTCAGTTTCAGGTAGAATATTATCTTTAATAATGCTTTCAATGATCTTGCCAGGGATGGAGGTAAGGTATATTGGTCTGTAGTTACTTGTGGAGTGCCTGTCACCTTTTTATGGCTGCTGGGCAGGCTGCTGCATGCCCTCTTGCTATCACAGAGTGGGAGAAGGCACGTCACACACCCAGTAAAGCTCACAAAATTTTGGAGTTGAAGCACAGTCCTTCTGCTTATTGAAGCACTCCGCTGCCTCCATTCAGTAGACCATAGTGCTGTTCTTTTGTCGCTGCTTCCCCCATGAACTTTCTAAACCCCTTCTTCAAACCAGCAGCTCTGTCCCCTGAAGCTTCCCTCTTTTTCAAAGAAGCAGATGTCCTCTTGAATGTGTTTGTTTCAGTGATGGCAGGGCTAAAAGCTTGCTGTGCCTGGGTTATCAGTTATCTTGGTGTATCTATTTCTGATTATGGCTCTTCCTTCATTTTTATCTAAAAAATGTACTGTTGCTCAAAATGAAGTTTGTAATGAGACTGCATTCCTCCAGTGGAGGTTCAAATTACATTTCTCAATCTCTCCCAAGTGTGTGTGTGTGTGTGTGTGTGTGACAGTCTACAATGATTTACTCCTGTCAGGAGGGTTTGTGAGTGTTTACCCTTTCAGGACCAATCTAATTCTTAGTGGACTGACTGATAAATACAAATCCATGCCAGTGGAGGTTCAAATTACATTTCTTTCTCTTTTCCCCCCAAGTGTGCTTGTGTGTGTGTGGCAGTCTGCAAAGATTTACTCCTGTCTGGAGGGTTCTATGCTAACCCTTTCAGGACCTATCTAATTCTTAGTGGCATTATATTCAGTTTGTTTTGGACTTAAATTATTCTCTTAACCATTCACAAGTGTCCTTTTAGGGGAAAGTGAGGAGCTTAGGAACCAGACTGCAATGTACAGGAAAATGCTGAAAACTGAAGATGATCAAACATAATAACTCAGTAGCAGTCCTCTACAGGAATGTGGGACCTTACCAACAGCAGAGCATCATTTCTGCAGAATCATAGAGTTGCAAAGCTCCTCCCCCAATCACATTTTATAAAAATAAATGCAAGGCAAATGATGTTTTAAGGGTTTCCAGGGGTTGCAAGAGACATCATAGGGGGTTGCAAAGAAATCATAGGGGTGTCAGTTGCAACACCTGGCTACTCCAGAATGCATTTCGCTCACCCTGCCAGGACCAAAATGAGGGGCACAGCCAATTAAAATCAGGGACAAATGCTTGAAATCAGGGATACCATTTTTTTACTTAATGTACTGTCTAGCGCAGTGTCACAGTTTTTACATCTGTTCAAATGCACATCACAACCTGTCCTAAGGGTAACATTGTGCCGCTGCCATTAGTACATACAGTACTCTCTTGTAAAAGGCATGCATAGGTAAACCAAAAGTTACCTGGCTGAACAGAATTACACTACTGTCACCATTAAGGCCTGAATCCACTCCTGGCCTAATGTCTTCTCGTCACTGGAAAATAGAAACATTGAATTTGACAGCAGATAAGGACTACTTGGCCCACCTAGTCTGCCCATTGCAGAAAATGCAGGGCAAATCATTCTCACAAGTCTGCCAGCTATATATATTTCTTTATTATTTGCCACAGTGCAAGTTATTTCCCAAAAATGAATAAAGTGGTTAACAAAAAACAAGGTTGCAAACTGTAAGGAGCACCCTTAGCTATGTATCATTACTGTATAGACACTGTCCAAATTATTTAAAATAAATAAATAAACAAAATCCCATATTGCAGCTAACTCAACATTAGTATATGACTGGGTATCATCATAATACAGTAACGTCATATAGTATGTGCCTATCATGGTGTCACCGCTCGATGAGTAGTATATTACTTCACACATGTTCCCCTTGATTTTTTATCCCTTGCTCTATGCATATATTATTGCCCATCTGATTATCATGTTGGTGTAGCATAGTAGAACATGAGTTAAGTGTGCCACACAGTTTACAGAATCGACATTGCGCATACAGTGAAACCCACTAGGATTAAGCCCATTTCTGCAGCATACAGATCTACTGCAATAAACAATGCAATTTCTATGGGAAACAGTCCTGGTGGGCTTCACTGTATTAATAATTTTACACTGTATCCATTTAAATCACATAATCTGTCATACATTGAAACATACAAACTGATGACAGATAATGACTGCTGGGCCCATCGTGTCTGCTCATTTTTAATTATGACTACTTTTGCTGCAAAGATCTACAGCACTGTCTTTCCCACCCCCTTCCCTCCTCCTAGGATTCCTTTGTGTCTATCCCTGGCATTTTTTAAACCCGCTACTGGTTTCACCCCCACTGCCTCCCATGGAAGGCTGTTCCAGGAATCCACCACTCCTTCTGTAAAGAAGTACTTCCTCACATCTTTCCTGAATCCACCTCCTTCTAGCTTCATATCATGCCCCCTTGTTCTACAGCACCTTTTTCTCTGAAACATATTTCCCTCCTGTACCTTATTAACCCCTGTGAGATATTTAAAGGTCTCCATCATATCCCTACTCTCCCTCCTCTCCTCCAGGGTGTACATATTGAATTCTTTCAGTCTCTCCCCATAGGGCTTCTGATGCAGACCTTGCATCATTTTGAGAGCCCTTAGCTCTCTTCTTGTCATATTCTTCTTTTACCAATTGTTCTCCCTTCCTCACTTCTCTCCTTTGAGTGCTCCTTCCCCCTTTCCTCCTTTGCTAACCCCCTGCTTCCTTGAATAACTTGCATCCTGGTGAGACTCTCTCCCCTCAGGATCTTCCTGCTCTCTATCTCAGCCTGTGGTAGCCCACTTTCTGCCTCCCCTATTTCTTCCATCATCCCCCTCAGCTACTTTAAATTTCCATTGAAGTAATGTTTAAACCATTCACTGAGGACTAAGGTTCCCTCTAGATGGAAGCAGGCCATTGCCTCGGCATAGGCTCTTAACCTTCCAGGTTGGCCCACAGTCCTCAATGTAGCCATACCTCTCCTCTCTACACCATTCATTCTACCATTACTTGAAGGCCTTTGTGCAGAGCTGGTGCTCCTTCCCATATAGTACAGGACAAACTCACTGCTCACATTTTGAACACATGATTTATCTTCACTAAAAATGAAATTTACACACCAAGCCGACTACAGCAATTCATCTTTACATTTAAGCCCATGAAACAACCTTTATCAAGTTAATGTATTAGCAGCCAGAGACTGTTTATAAATAGGGGTAACTTCAGCAGTTTTATAGTCGAGTGGGATCTGACCAGTATTTATTGATTCTTGGAATATATACTGAAGGGGGGTGTAATAATATGGTAAACATGAGTTTCACCATATTACTGGATATATTATCCAGACCAGGCGAAGACTTGTTCTTAAGGGTTTTTTCTTTTCTTTTTTCTTTGATTATATCTCCAATACAATGTCTGTTTTCAGGCACAATCCAGTAGAATACACAGGATCAAAATAATTATACATCATGGTGGAGGTAAAAAAAATTAACAGTAGTACAAAGGATCAAACAGTTTTATGAAATGGTAGAGGTTTCAGACACAATGTGACAATGTTACATAGATAAGATGTATAGTAAACCCAAGGTATGCATCAGTTCACCCATCAGTTGGTATGCATCAATTCATTCATCAGTATACAACTCAGTACTCACATACTCACATCAGACAGCTGAGTACATGTTTCAGTACTCCATGTAGTCATAGCAGACTTTCCAGTACAAATACTGCATACCCACATACGCATTGCATTAAATCCTAAGTATTCATAAATTATAAACAGTAATGCCTCTTTACAAATTTATGAGCCACTTTACTCACCCAATCACCATCACAAACATGGCTGCCACCTGTCCTCACTGATAACCTTCAAACAAACACTAAAAAGTAAAACTCCCTTAAATCAAAAACTAATATGACACTTATATATTCTTTCCTCCCATTAACTCCCTCCTTATACAGGTAAACACATTTTAACAAGAAGTACTATTCACAGCTTTAATTTCAGTTTTTTTTGTTGTTGTTGTTGTTTTTTTGTGTCAATCAAAAACCCGTTGTAGCCTTACCAGCTTGCTAGGAAAATCTTTGCAGCTTGCCTTGCCATACAGTACATAAAATTGAGATCATGAGGTCTTCTGTTGCATAGCTCTTTGTGTGTGAGTGTGGGTTGAACATTTTTACCAGTGCAACTGAGTAGAATATATTATTGTATTTCATAGCATACATACTGTACATTGTGGGAAAATTCTACTCAACAGACTGTTACAGGGGCTAGTTTCTCTGTGGTGAAAGGATATATTTTAAAAGTGTAAAAAATATTTTTAACCCAAAACTTGGCTTTTACTTATTATTAAATTTGGAAATGTTTAAAATGATAATAAGACACTCTAGGGTTTGCACTGCTATGGTATAATGATAGTTCTTGGGTGGTTTAAGGCCCTTGGTGCTGTCTTGTGCTTCACAGCACGTATGAGGTGGCCATTATCCTATAATGATGCACACCTAGAATGTTTTATTACCTAAACATTGTTGATACAAAAAAGATATATGCAATTAGACAATATTATTAGTGTATTAAATAAACAAATTAAATAATACATCTATACATTTATTCTGCATGATGTTGATAAAGCCGGTAAAATTAGAACATTGTGTTTGTACCCTTATAGATGGAGATATGACAGAGAACCAACTGCAAGAAAGAATTAGTGAAAGGACAATTTCAGTGACTGCAAATGTTTGACCCGTCTTGCTCCAAACTGACACCATTTTTGAAGACAAATATGAAGCTGACTTGTATGTTCTCCTTTGTCTTACTCTTTGGAGCAGCGGGACTGATCCTCTTCATTCATCTGCAAGACCCAGAAGAAGCAGTTCACCAACAAACACCAGGTTACTCTATAGCTTTCTGTTTGGCTCTTGAACCATATGTTGTTTCTGCTCCTTTGTCCTGTGGGCATATTGCGCCAGTCTGAGCTTCCTTGTATTGTCTTATGCATTACAAGTTTGTGTTAATCCACTCTACTAAGGGACCCAAAAATGAGATGGTTTTCCACATCAGTGGTTTTATCCCAAACTGTGAAAAATAAGACTATGGCCTACTGAAGAGCACTTAAAAATGATTTATTTCAGTGGTCAAAAGTACAGTACATTTTAAATAGTAGTGTTCAAGGTTGCTAGAGTCGTGATTTACTGTAAGATGACAGATTGGCAATTATAGCATGGTTTTCTATATAATATTAATATTGGCTGAACTGAACTAAAATTGAACTGTAAGGTAACAGCCTATTACATTAACAGTGAGCAATGTGTTTGGGGCCCAATTCTCAAACCAGGTTCAGTACTGTATGTGGGTTTTGCAAGAGTTATTGTTTCCTTTTTATGTTGGCCCCAGGTATTTGATGAACAGGTCCATAGTTTGGAGTTCAGGAGTTCAGTTTGAAGGTTAGAATGTTATAATTCAGAAGTCTTCAAATTGGTTACCCAAACCCAAGACTCCCCACTGTAGCACATTACAAAAGGTGCACTTTAGAAGAGGAAAGGGAAGTAGCATACATAGCTATCATTTTGTATGGACATGACTCCACTGCAGTGCATTTGGTGACAGTGGTCACCTGTGGGGCCATAGGGACTGACTGAGCCACCATAACTGCATCAGATGCATATGCATTTAAATTTATTAAACATACTGTTTTCAAAACACAATTGTTAAATAATGCCCATGAAAAGCTGCAACATAAAAAGCCACCCATTAACATTTAGGATACATACATTTACAGTTGGATTACGTAACAAAATTCAAATACTTGGGAGTCTGGTTAGACAATAAACTCTCATTCACTGATCGTATTGAAGAGTTGTTAAAGAAACTTAGGCAGAAACTTGGTCTTTTCTTTAGGATAAACAACCTACTTACTAGAGATGCCAAGCTGAAGTTGGTTCAAACCACCCTTCTTTCTTTACTTGGCTATACAGACTTCTTACATGGCCAGGGTACTGCTGGTGCTCTAGCAAAACTAGACACACTCTATCACTGTGCCTTAAGATTTGTTACAGGTTTACTGTATTCTACCCATCACTGCTCCCTGTACACAGCAGTAGGATGGACATCTTTTGGCTGCAGAAGAAAGAGGAATGCTGTGTTCTGGACTTATAAAGCAATTATAGGAATGCTGCCTCAGTACACCTCCGTCTGCCTCCCGATATGTACTTTTGGCAAGTATGCCCTGAGAAGTGCTTCCTACATTGCTCTGTATGTATATAAGGCAAAACTGCATTTCGGCAGAACAGCCATAAGCTATGTACTACCTCAGATGTGAAATAAGTTGCACAAGACCTTGAAACTAACTCATCCTATCTCCCTATCTACCTTCAAATCTCTTTACCTAAGTCATAACAAGGAGCCATGCACCTATTTTACTTCATGCCGATAATCCTATAACTCTAGCCCAGATGAGTCCTGCCTCCACAGATATACTGTGTTTGATATTTATAATTTCGGGGCTCCCCGGTTGCCTTCCCCTACCCGCTGCCCCTGCTGTCGCCTCTTCTATCATCTCTGGCTTGTATAACCCTGAATTTAGTTTACTTGCCATCCTCATAACCCCCTTGTCTCTCTCCTCCTTCTGAATCCTATTGTTGGCTGAACCAAGATTCCCTGCTACTGCGGCGGTCCACATATCAACAACGTGTTTTTCTTTTCTTCTTTCAATTCCCCTATGTCCCTGTTCCTGACCGTACCCTTATTCTGTTGTTTTTACCTCCTAAGAAATACCATCTAGAGTAGCCTTGTATCCCTCACCCCTACCCTGCACCTTACTTATAGTGTATATTGGGTGCTTTTTAATCTGCTGTACCCATCAACTGTTATATCTATTCATGCATATTTTCATATATACTTTGTATGATGTGTTACCAGTTTAGTTCCCTGACCCATATCCCAACTGTCTTTCATTACTGTACATGCCTCTTATTGTTAATTACTGTATATATTTTTCTTTTCTTTATATTGTATTTAATCCTGCCTTGTATATTGTTCACTGTATCTTTCTGATCTGTTTTATCCTGTATACCTCTGGTCCACCTCGAAAATTAGTTATGCTCAGCGGTGATCGCCTGGTTAAATAAAGATTTTGATTGATTGATTGATTGATTTACATACTGCCACCTGTAGGCATAACATTTTTTTCATTCTTCTGCTTTTGAGTATCTCTGTATGGCTATATTCACCTCCTGCGTATGCATATCTGCTCTCTTTTGTTTATTTTTGTTGTTGTTGTTGTTGACCGGGAAAGGAGGGCTAGACAATTCTGCCAATTTTTGGCTTCATCCAGGGGGAGGGAGGGATAGAGACGGATGCCAACTGACATTGAACCAGATTAAGCTGTTAGTGGTATTTTTAGTGAATGGGGGAAATTTGACCTGGACATCAGGGAAACTCCTGTACTCTTGTCAGTAGGGGGGAACTGCTGATCATCATTCAAGATGGCTGACCCTGGTGATGGCGTAGAGGAAGGTTCAATGCTGACTGTCGACCTCCTGGTGAACTGTCTGCATAGAGTGATTCTCTGTCTGCTACTGTTTCTGACCCCGCATTACTGTCTGCTTTACTGCTGCCACCTGAAGTGCATGGGCTTGCTGCACTGACAAGACTCCTGGTTGAGACGTCTTCCACTTCACCCGATGTGATGATCTTCACTACAAAGGACCCCATTCTACTGGTCCACCTGTCTGAACAATGGTTGCTGACTTTGTTGGACTCTCCTGAAATGGAATGGCCTATGGATATTTTAACTACGGGCTTACAAGAGAAAGCGCCACTCGAGCACCTGGCATCCTCCCAGGGTGGATTACCCATGGACCCTGCAGGGCTTCTCAATCCTCTAGCTCCTCAATGAAGTTCGCCATTGTCTGCAGATGGGGTACAGCTGCCGTGCGATCCTGAGTCCCAACACCAAATGGACGCTACTCCTTCAGGGACAGAGTCTGTGTTAGGTAGTGGTGAAACTTTTCCTTTATTGCAGGTAATGTTGTTTTGTTGTTTTCCTCTCCTATTGATGGAAATGCTTTTCCTTACCCAGGGGTGGCCGTGTTATCAAGACTGACGCTCATGCCTCATTGCACCTTGCCAGTTTCGGGCACCCTTATTTTGGAATGTCTGCCACAGAACCTCACTCCTACTAAAGTTGTTTCTGGAGCACAGATTGAGCCAGCTGGTTAGCTTCCTATATTATCCTTTCCCTGCACCCAGCAGACTAAGAGTTTACTTTGGGGCAGCGGGGCTGCTCACATGGAGCTGTCTCGGATTTCCTTACAGGCATGTTTGGGGACTCAGGTGGATATTTCAGGGCTGCATCACCCCTTTTTCCAACATACTGATGGGATTACATTCCTGACTGCTCCTGCTCTCTCAGGGACTGTTCTGGACTTACCAGGGTGTGCCTCTGCTGCTCCACTCACACCACTGCTGAGTTTGCTGCCTGATACTTCAAGGGTTCAATCCTCTGTCCTTTCTACAACTGCTCCTATGTTTGTACCTAGATCTCTCAGAGATTCTTCCTCAGAGGGGCTGATGGCTGGGGCTGATATTCCTACCCCTCAATGTCAACTGATTGCTCCTCTTACGGATGCCATACCACGTTGGAGCCCAGTTACTGCACTTTGAAAAGCAGGATGGATTATTGGGCCTGAGGGGCTTTCTTGGATCCCAGATCCTGCTGTTTGGCCTGCTTTTCCTATAGAAATATGTGAACAGCCTCACTCTGAGACACCCCCTGAATCCAAACCCTGTCCATCTGTTTTGTAGCATCAGTCCTTGCTGTCAGATCACGGGTCCATTGATTCACCACCACTCAAGTTCTTGAATACCTCTGCTTCTGATGCCATGGCTACCCTGGGGGGGGTTCCATTTCATCCCCTCTGATGAGCACCCAGGCTCCTCTTGGGACTTTTAGGATCCTGTCAGATACCCCATTCAGGCTATCCAACCTTGTTGCAGTACAGCCTGTGCTGGCTCCTAGGTGCAATGCAGTTAATCTCAAATATATTGGATTGGATGATCTCCCTCTGGACCATTCCTTCCTGGCTGAAAAGCTCTTGATGGACTCCCTGGGGTTTGTGCCTGCTGACATATTTGCCATCATATATATCTCTGGCTCTGTCTTTTTTGATGTTAGCTTTCAACTCCATTCTTCTCTAGACCTCTTTTGGACCATGTATAATTTGTTATGGTATTCGGAGCTCTAGTTGCCTTTTCAGGTCATCCCTCTTACACGACCTACAACTCACATGGTGACAGTGATGTTCTGTAATGAGGGGTGGACATCAGTAATTTTATCTACTGGCTGAAACAGTGCTGTGAAGTGCTGGGTCATCCTGAGACTATTCATAATAAATATGGAATCTGGACAGGAGGGTGAAAATACAAAGTACAACTCCAAGCCACGGATGCTAGGCTTACTCATCTGCCGAATAGCTTTTTCCTTGGCTGAGACCGTGGTGTCTGCTTTTATCTGGGTCAACCAAAGGCATGTTTTAAATGTGACTCACTCTCCCACCTCAGCAACGTGTGTGACCAGAGGCTATGCAGTCTCTATCTGGAGCATGGCTACATTGCTGGTTGAAATGTTATCTGTGTTACATCGAGGGTCATTCCTTCTGTGATTGCCCCTGGGTAGCCCATAACAAATCTTTGGGAACCACACAGGAAGACCCGATCATTCCAGCCATGGTATCCTGTGCTTGAGTCTGTCTACTGAAACTCCCCCTCCAGCATCCTCCAAGGACTTGACTGTCATGCAGCCCCCCTCAGAACAACCCTCCCTGGTGGTACCTACAGTTGCTCCTTCTAATACATCAGTGGCAGTCAATCCTGCAGGCCCTGTTCAGTTGGGCTCATCTTCTGCAGCCACCCGAGAGACTCCCACTCTACTGATTCCTTTGGACCTTCCTGATGCTTCCTCTGTGCCTCCTCCACCATTCTTTATGGATGTGCCTCATAGGCGTTCACTTCGAAACAAATCTCAGTGGGCTGGTCCTCAAGTGGTCTCAGCTGGGTCTCTTTTCCTCCAGAATAGATTTGATCCTCTCACCACCTCAAGGAACTAGGGTGATGCAGATATCGACTTGAATACCTCTTCCATGAAGTCTATTGGACTTGCCGATTCACTGGACACTGAAGACGACACCCCAGCACAGTTGAAACATCATAAAAGGAAAGACGGTCCCTCACCTGGATCTAAAGAAAAGTTAAAGAAAAAAACACACCCACGCACCTTAACTTTGGAGTTTGACCCACTGTTGGCAATGGCCTTTTCCTTCTTTTTCCTCCTCTATACATGAGGATTGCCACACTGAATGTTAACAGCCTCAAAAGCCTTCATCCTAGGAAGATTATTCTTCAGGTCCTCTGGGATTCCTGTGATAACTTGATTTTTTGCAGGATACGAGACTGTGTTCCTTGGCTGACATTGCTACGACTCAGACTCTGGACTTCTGGTATTTCTTATTTTTCCATAGGCACAGACCTCTGCTCAGAAGTTGCCATTTTGTTAAACTATCTTTCCACTATAGTTTCTAGACTCCTTGATGTGCAGCCTCTTAGGGCTTTCTTACATGATTGCTGTATTGATCAAATGGCAGTTCATTTAATTGTTATTTATGCTCCTTAATCCAAATTTGAGAAGGTTACATTGTTTAAGTTACTGCAGCCTTACTTGTGTACTGTTAAGACTATTAATTTCAGGGGTATTTTAATTGCCCACTGCATCCCTATGACACAGGTGCAAAGACAAATAAGTTTCTTTGTGATTCCTTATGCTTACAAAGCCATTTGTAACATCTCACTTGGTTGATGCCTATCGTACACTTCACCCTATGGGTGGGTGGCTGTACATACAACAAAGCACAGTGCTCCATTTTACAGGCAGACACCTGTCCCATGGAGTTCTTGGATCATTTTCTGTTAAGTTGCTCATTTCTGTACAGTGCAAGTCACATTGAACTGTTCCACCATTTAGTTGGTTTAGCATTGTTTTTTTACAGTTGCCAGTGCATTGGCAACTCATATTGCATGGTGTTTCAATGCTTAACTAGCTCAAGAGCAATGTTTGTAAAGTGTTTTTTTAACTCAGTTGAAATCTGTCTGCAGTCCAGTCACAATGCATTGCAAAACTGCATTTTAACTCTTAAGGACCAGTTTGTACAGGGCTTTATGCCGGATCAAGCAACACTTACACAACTCAGTCAGAAATGCTGAAGCAACTCATTAGAGGAACAGTTTAATTTGACTTGTATTGTAGCTTCCTCCCTTCAACCTGGAAATTCTGGCTGGAGGTTAAACAACACCATTCTGCAAGACTCTTCCTTTCAACATTGGTTACAATCCCTTTTGTGGGCCTGCAAATCGGTCCAGGATCTTTCCCCTGACGTGACTCTTTGGTGGGATCGTACAAAGATTGTCATTGCTGATCTGACAAGAAATTTCTCTAGAATGAAGGGCAGATCTGCCTACCTAACCTATTTTGGTTTGCATCATATGCTCTACAAGTTACTTCAGGTAGGGGTCGAGGATAAAAAATCCCTACACGCCCAAGTGTGGTCGGTAAAGGAACGTATGACAGCCCTTCAATATGACAGGGTGCTGTCACTGTCCTTTAAATTAACTTATGGTACCCAGAGTAAACACTTGATGTGGGATATTTTTCAGATTTTTTTGTCGCAGGATCCAGCAGAGGCACATGTATTCCTTAATAGATTCTGTTAGTCTAGAATACTTTTCCCACATGGGTATGCTTCAGATGGTTCATTACTTCCTATGAGCCATGGTGGGAACCTGTTTCCTACTCACAGTTTCGGCCTTACAGTTTTGGAATTCCTTGCACCTGCCACAGGTGTCTCCCTCAGATAATCTGTTTCTTACTCAGTCGGTCATGGTTGAGGAAGTTCTGTCGGCTAACCGTTCCCTCCATTCTAAAACCTCCTCCGGCATGGATGGTCTGACATCAGAGCTTTATCAGTTGCTTCCATCCATTTTTGCCCTGATTCTTACCTTTGTTTTTAATTCCATTCTGGCCCATCAGTCATTGTCTGGCTCAATTACGGAAGCAATTCAACATTTTTTGTTTAAATCTGGTGATAGGCGGCACCTTCCCAGTTGAAGACCCATATACCTTCTTATTATGGATGCTAAAATTTTAACAAAAATATCTTGTAGTCGTTTGTCCCTGATTTTTCCTGCTATCATACATTCTCCCCAATCCTGTTCCATCCCTGGCCCTAAGATTCAGGATAATCTTTTATTGATAAGAGATTTGATTGCTTCCTACCATTCTCACCAAGTGGGACATTTCTTTTTTGTTTTGGATCAAGCCAAAACATTTGACATGGTGCTTCATGACTATCTCGTTCTGGTGTTTCAGAAATATGGGTTCGCTGACACTTTGTATTCTTGTTCCACGATTATTCCAACTATAAATGGATGGCAAGGATCCCATATGCAACTACATCAGGGAGTCTGGCAAGATTGCCCATTAAGCCCCAACCTTTATATATTGGCCTTAGATCCTTTATTGTGAGCTGTAAGCACTGGCCTCCATATCTTAAGCATTCCTTGCCCCTTCGCTTCCACAGTGGTAACATTTTTGGCTTATGCAGATGATGTCATTTTATTCATCTGGGATATCCCCTCTGGTGAGAATGCCATCCAGCTCATTTCTGAAATTACTTTGCTAACAGAGTGTAGTATCAATAATGCCAAATGTCGGATTCTTCCCATTGGGACACATGAGGTTATTCCTCCCACTACTGGAAACATTGCTGTCACTTTGGAACCAATTAAAGAGTCTGCGCATTTTGTTTGGTGGCTCTAATTTGCCAAATCTTAACTGGAATCAGGTTTTGGAGGCTGTGGCTGCCCAAGTGGCACTTTGGAAATCTTGGCAATTATCAAAAAGGAAATGGGTTGGTGTGGTTAAAATCTTTTTTGATCCCCATTTTTCTCTATGTCAGTGCAATTTTTTCTCTTCCATCTCATTCTTAAATGTTTATACAGCCTCTTTTTTATCATGATATAGGGTAGTAGACAATCAAATTAAAAGGGAAATTGTTTATCTCCCATATGACAGTGTGGGTTTAAATATGGCGCACCCTGTAGTTTTTTAATAGTATTTTTTTTTTCATTACAATATTGTTCCCTGGCTTTCTGGACCTCCCTCTTTTTTGGAAAGAGTGGGTGCTGGATTGGATGATGCCCATCAAAGTGGAATGGAGTAGACCGACTCCTTTTTTGGCAGGTTAGCCATTTTCCTGCATTTTTGGTACCTTTTTTGGCCTTTATAAAATGACTTTGTTTATCTTGGGATTTAAATCACACACATCATAGGAAAGCCTTTTATAAGGCGTTGGTTCCCACTGATGTGGGAATCATGCCTGGGGTGCACCCACTCCTTAGACGTCAGGCTTTGGTGTATTTGAATGATATATTCTTTCTGCTCAGTGTTGGGATATTGCGTGACTTTGTTGCCACAGCAAGCTCAATGTTAAAAGCAGTAACAAACATACAGTGGCGTTCGGTTAAAGGCAATAACAAACATACAGTGGCATTCCCCAGGATGAAACACACTTTTAAAGCATTCTGCAGTATGCCACAGCTGACCTTCTGAATAAAGCAATGTAGTTTCAATGGCAGTTAGTGCCCTTTGTCATGCAGGAAACTGTGGCATTCACTTCTTCCTGGCAGTGTCACATTTTTCTGAATAACAACAGGGACTAATTGCCATTGAAATTACATTGCTTTCTTCAGTAGGTCTGCTGCAGCATTCTGCAGAGTGCTGCAAAATGCTGCAAAATTGGGTTTCATTCTGGGTGAAACCACTGTACATGCATCACTGAACAATATTGCCCGAGGGACTGTTGCCAAGATACCTTGCAGTACATTCACCATCTATATTTTCATTGCCGATATATTCGTCCATTTTGTTCATTTCTAGGGACTACCTGGGTAGACCCCTTTTGGTATTCCCTTACCTATAATGTGCTTATTTGTGGTTCAATCATGGGAATGTCCTCCAGACATGACCCTTCCATGTTATTGCTCATTTTCTCCTTCCTCAAAGTGATGATTTGGAGGGTTCGCTGTAAATTTGGGCTACAGCAACAGTCATTAGATTATCCTACACTGTTGCAAATGGTGGAATCTGACCTTCGCTGGCTGTGTGCTGCAGAGCGTACTAAATTCCCCCAATGGTGGGGATTAGCCACAGGAAACATTGTCCGTGGACACTTTTTTGAATGTTAACCTTGCTCCTGATTGTCACTTGGGGGTTTAATTTTTTCTTTCTCAATTGATTATTGCCCCCTAACCTATTGTTTGGAATTCTTTCCCAGTCGACCATAGATCTGTTTTTATTTTTTTAATCATGTCGTCTCCATGCATTTGTGTTTTGTCAGCACTGACTCAATTCTATTTGAATTCTGTTTTTTCCTTTCAGTACACTCATCCCCTTTCATTAGTTTCTCCTTTGCATGAGGTAATGCAACAGCTTTTGTTTTTTTCTTTTTTGTTTTTTTGATTTCCTATTTCATTCTGACTCGTCTGACTTGTACTGTTATTAATTGATTTTCTTTTCAATAAATGATTCCCCTACTCTTTCAAGAATTGCCATGTGATCCTTAATGTCCACTTGAACAACCACCAGAACAGGCAGACAGGACCTCGTTTTAGCATCTCATCTGAAAGATGGCACCTCAGGAATACAGCATCCCCCCCCATGCTGCACTACAGTGTCAGTATTGGGATTTAGACCATGTGCCTGGTGTGGGGGATAGAACTCACAACTTTCTGATCTTCCAGCCTCAGAGGTGAGTGTGCAACCTGCTGAGTCACTGACACTGACATTTGGCATATATACACAGCTTCTGTGTTGTCGCTGTATCTAAGAATACTGGAACAGTTTCAAATATTATAGTGTAATCCTCTTAAAAATTGAAAACAAAGACCCTCAAATGGCCAAACAGATGCAAGCTTCATGTCGTGGACAAGAAATCCATTCCTGGACTCAGTCTTCAGAGGATTTGCTATGCTTCATGGAAAGGAGAGTGGTGCCTGCACTTACCCAGCTGCACTCAGGTGCCCCAGGAGAAAGGGACTATGAAAGTAGAATTTCTCCACTGTCCAGTCCCACTCCAGCATCAACATCAACATGCAAAGTGCTTGTGGTCAGTTTGTGTAGGTAACCTTGTATCTTGATTTGTTGTAATGTTAAGTTAAAAGAAAAGGCAAAAGATGATTCATTATGGAGCAGGGTCTTAGCTAGAACACTGGACCTCGGGCATCCTGGCAGTCAACCACCAGACAGCTCAGCCCAGGATCCATGCAACAGTAAGTGGATCCCAACCTGGGTACCAGCTGGGACGCTTGTTCATAAGAAACCTGCTGAAACTCTGCACGCTTCACTACAGGGCCTGTGGCAGTACCACTCCAATCACTGCTGTGTAAAAGCTGTCTGCTGCTGTGCCTTTGTCATGGTGACTGCCCTCTGATGTTTACCATGGCGAGTTCTCAGAGTCAGTCTTTTGACCATTATGTGGGGTGTTCTCCAGGTATGCTCCCTCCTCC
Organism: Neoceratodus forsteri; assembly: GCA_016271365.2. Classification (NCBI taxonomy): domain Eukaryota; kingdom Metazoa; phylum Chordata; order Ceratodontiformes; family Ceratodontidae; genus Neoceratodus; species Neoceratodus forsteri. The sequence goes on along the minus strand of JADMNL010000041.1, from coordinate 6,397,740 downwards.
ACCCCCACATCTTCATTGGCCTCAGATTCCCATTTTAGCTCAGCGAGCTTTGGCAGGAGATTATAGTGCAGACTGGGAGAGCCAGTACAGTGTCATAGCAAAAGGGAATCACGTTATAATTCTCCACCTTCTGCTCATCACCCCCTGCATTGGCAGTCACCATGCTGGAAATATCCAGCACTGTGTTGTGCCTACCAAGCTGAAAAATATGTGTAGGATGACACTGGACCATTTCTACTGGAAGAGGACTATCACTGGGGTGGTGAACTGAAACAGACAGTGTGATGATCTGACCAAGCTATGTGATCAATCTTGGCATCAGAGATGTCATGCCCTGATGGGAAAGTCAGGTCCAAGTGATGCCCCAGATCATAAGTCCCAGAGGCAACAACCTATACCAGGTTCAATCAGCTGGAGGAATTGATGAGAAAAAGGCAAGGAATCATCATTTACCCAGGCATTGAAGTACCCAAGGAGCAGAAGCCTCAGTGAATTCAACACCATGCCAGTGACAAAGTCTGCAATCTCCTGCAGGAAATCACCATTGCACCAAGGAGAATAGAAAACAAGGATGATTCTGCAATCAGATAACATGCTGGAATGTATCAGATATATTTCGTAGGCTAGACCACTGGAAAAAAGGGCTAGTGTACAGGGCTGTCCAAGTTTTGCCAGTCTTTTTTTCAATTATAATTTTTTTTGACAATGTTCCAGTTAGCAAAAAGTAGGCAAAAACATTACAAAACAAAAAAGTTAACTAAAGAAAAAAAAACACTGACATGAAGGGGCTCACACTTCCCATTCATTTCAAAATGTTTTTTTTCTTTAGTTCATAAGTTTTTTTTTTATATTTACCTACTTTTTCTGTCCAGATGTTCTTTAGTCCCATGCTGATGAACACTATGAGTGTTGATCCACAAACACCCATTTCAATGTGGATTTGCATGTTGATACCCATAGTGTTCATCAAAGAGGGACTAAAAAAGACCTTGACAGAAAAACAGTAGGTAAAATATTAAAACCAAAAAAGTTATCAGCTAAAGAAAAAAATACATTAAAATGAATAGGCTCACACTTCCCATTCATTTCAAAGCATATGCACAATTCATTCAGTATATATCAAAAAGGTACAGTATAAAAATCTATCAAAATGCTACAGAACATCAACAGATATGTTGATGTCACTAATAATACTGTTGCAGAGACTATATAGAAGCAAAAGATAGAAACTGAATGGGGGCAGGCATGCAAACACAGAAAAAGAGTGGTGTCATAGAATATGTCAGAAAGTCATTTAGCTGGCCGGCCCAGTGGCACTGAGGGCTGAGGTGCTGGACACCTTACCTCGCACTACACCAGTGACCAGTGTTTGGGAATGAGCACAGACCACTTGGGTCAGCAGGGGAGGAGAAGGATCGAGCGTCTGAAGGACTGCTCTCCTTCTCCGGGAAGGGAGGGTCACCAGCAGTCGGTGCATGACTGGCCCCCTAGTAGAGGCTAGGGGTCAGCACACTGATGCTCCAGAAAGGGGAGTAGGAGAAGAGGCAGACACTCAGAGGAACGTGTGTAAATGCATGCATGCTTATTCCTTGCGGCGTCATTGCACACCTCATATCCACAAAAGGAGGAGACATAACAGAGGAGAAAAAGTGTCCTGGGCACAGCCGTATGAAGCCAATTCCTGTAGGCACTGCCCCCACAAATGGCAGGAACCTCCAGCACTGGATCCATGTTCGGTGGGTTGAAAGATCCCTGCTGTCCCACCACAGGGGATAAGCCATTGGGGAAAGCTGGTAAGGTACACTGCGAGTGGGGGACCAGCTGGTGGGATCAGGAAAGATGTAATGCCGCCGGGGACAAGGAGCATAAAGAGATTAACTGTAAAAAATTAAAAAAAAAATAAAGTCATTTAGCTTAAATGAAAATCGATCAATCAGTCAGTGAAATATCACAAGTAAACAAATTTGAATAAGACAATAGGAGCAACACATGAGGGATAGAAGAAGCGATAACAGGAATAAAGCAGGAAGGTGAAATAATAGTAAAAAGTCCCATAGTGTATTTTAAGACTTCAGTGTCAAAAATATTTTTTGTATTAATGACTCGGTGCTGTTAGTTAGTACAAAGAGGAAAAGTGTGTGGTATAGTACACTAAATAAGAGTGACCTTACAAATGGATAGAGATGTATTTAAAGTCACTGAATACACAAAAGGTAATGGTGTGCTTTCCAAATGACAGTCCTCACAGGAATTTTTTTTTACTGAATTGCTCTATATTTAGAGTTGCTCACTCAGTTTTCTAGAAGGCTCTGTGATAATGAGGTTAAAGTATAAGTGAGGTTTTGTTCTTTCCTCTGTTTGATGGTATTAGCATGTTGCAAATCTGACAGTTGTTTGAGTACATTTTCTCAAATGAAATAATTTACTCCACATCGTGGGGGGTGTGCATTTCAATGAGGGGGGAGCTAGAAGATGATTCTAGAGATTAAAATAAATATAAGTGTGACAGCTAGCAAAAATATGGCTGGCACAGTTTAATATTCATTTTTTTGTATTAAAACAAATCCATCTGTTTGCCAACATCTCTTCATTGCAAATGCTTGTGATTACCACTGAGTATAAGGAGCATGTTTATCTTGCTAGCATTACATTTAAGTGAGATGTTTCACAGAGTAAGAAATAAAAAATAAGATCTTTATATCATTACTTTAGAATGATCATATGTGTTTCCTGTGGTACAATTCTGGCTGTTACAAAAAAGTGTTGTAATAAATTCTTTGTTTCTTTTTTTTTTTTGTAACAATTTTAGCTTTTCACTTAACAAGGATTAAAAAAAACACTTAGTATATCTAACTAAGGCTATGTAATTAAAAATCCTATACATACTGAGTACATAGAAAACGTGCATTTGCAGATTAAGAAAAAAACATGAGAGACTGTTTAACGGTTACATATTTAGTAAATGCAAACTGAGTTTAAAACGCAGTTACCCACTTGAATCTTTATTTTATTTTATATTTGATTTTAATCAGGACTTGAAGAAACTGACAACATTCAGGTGACTGACTTACTATAAGAAATATTGCTTGTTTTAAGTGCTCCTCATCAGTTCCTGCAGAAGGACAATGCTCTGATCATAGTGTATATGGAGCAAGAGCCAATTATATTGTGAAGGCAAACATGTTTTTACACTATTATGAGTCTCACTCTCTCATCGTAACTGTTGACATGGATGGATGGCCATATATTGTATTCATCCTTGGCACGTCCTATGAAGAATACTTGTCTGAGTGTAGTGTGTGTGTGTGTGGGGGGGGGTTGAGGGGTTGAGAGATATAATATGTTTGCAATGAGGATATGGGGATGGGGCAACTGCCAAATGTATGTGCCTCCTCCGTGAAGCATTAATCCTAAGTGCAGTTGCTCAGACCCCAACATAACTTCATGTCAGTGTTCCCACATCACTCATGTCATACTTGTCAGATGGGGGGGTATGGGATTCATGTTTGGTTGTGTCAAGGGCATAAAAGTGTAATTAAAGACAGTTATATTCAAAAGGAGAATCCCCTGGCCATGCTGTTCCCGGGTGGCTCAGTGGATTGCAATGTGAGTTTACATCTCTTACTGCACGGCTGCCATATCTATCTCTATAATAGTTGACATGCAAGGAGAACAAAATACTGTTTTTCCATTATTTGTGCAGGTCCTATAAATTCTTTTTTTGTGTGTGTGTGTGTCACTGTGTTTTTGTGTGTGTGCATGTGTGTATTATAGTGTATTATGTAAAAACTTCCTAGACTATGAAGCAAACCCATTTAACAAAAAAAATTGTAAGAGCTGCTGAGTTGCTTCTCCATACAGCTCCCAAAGTAAAACAGTTAGGGCCAGATATTCAAAACTTTGCCTCGGGGCTAAATTAGCACTGCCCGGTGGACAAACTTAGCCCGGAGCACAAAGCAAGCCATATTCAAAAGGAATAGCCCAGGGCAAACAGCTTCTGAATATAGCATGGGAATGAGGCCGGGAAAACTGGGCTGGGAGTGCAGGGCAAACTTAGCCCTGGAATAAGACAGCTCTGAATATGGCAACCAGGAAGTGCAAACCACAACAGCAACACAGTGCACAGCGATGTGAAGGTAGGTAGAGGTGAACTATGTGGCCAATGTGTGTGCCAGCAAATGCGTGGACCCAGTACAGCTGCAGGCAGCAGCGTATGTGAAAGTACAGTGTGCAAAACTGTTAAATATTCCCCAAACTGTTTGCACAGTGCTAACACGTTTGCGCGGGTTTAGCGCAGGGCTAAACCGTTAGCCCGGTACAAACACGTTTGCCCGGTACTAAACTTTGCCATATTCAAAAGTAACATGCAAATGAGCCTACTTAGGTAATCTCTGGGCAAACATCCAAATTAGCATCTCATTATGCCCTGATTTACATGTAGTTTGCACCGGGCTAACGGTTTAGCCCTGCGCTAAACCCGCACAAACGTGTTAGCGCTGCGCAAACAGTTTGGGGAATATTATACAGTTTTGAACACTGTACTTTTACATGCGCTGCTGCCTGCAGCTGTACTGGGACAACATGGCATAGGCACAGATGGTGGTTTTGCTGCATGAAACTGTCACACTGTAGGTCATGCTACAGTGCACAGCAGACACAACAGTAGCAAGGGGGCCAGTAGTGTGTGGACACAGCAGTGCCTATGGTGTGTAGGGCAGTGATGCTGACTGCACTATACACAGTGAGAGGCCCAACCTGCAGGTGTTTACTGACAGTGGACATTACTGTTACGTTGTTGTGTGACCCACAGATGCTGCACCTCTGGCATGGGATGCTCACAGTGACACATACATGTCCGACTTTGTGTGCTGTGGCAGTTGTGCAGCTGTGCGGTTTGTGGCTGGGGAGGGGCACATTTTATCAGAAAGGCACACTGGTGTTGGGGTATTCCCAATACTGGCCCTTATGCACTGCATGATGTGTCCCAGCCTTGTGGCCACACCTGGTCTGTGGCACAGCCTGGCCACCCATATACTCTCCCCTCAACATCCTCCATGCCCACAGTGCTGCATGTGTGTGCTGGCATCTGTTGGTGTCCGCAGAAGAGTGGTCTGCAGGTGTGTGCTGTATGGCCACACTGACATGCTGTCCACTGGTGGCAGGGTCACCACTTACTGTCTGGCATGGCTGGGACTGGTGGCAGATGATGGCATCATTTTGATGCCATCAGTTAGCAGCATGTTTCCTCTATGTTTGGCTTTGTCTATGTGTCATATTTATTTGTTAGGGTCACGCAAAGCCATGCAAAAGCCACGCAAACACCGTGCAAAGCTGATTGCCCAGGGTTAAGACAAGCTTTTCCTGGGTGGTAATGTGCACTGCGCTAAGTATCATGCTAAGTCACGCAAAACCACTTAGCGTGGCACTAGTCGCTGAGTATAGCATTGCGCCTGTATTCATGTCAGTTTGCCCCTTGCATACATTATGATTTTGCCCGACGCTAATGCAGTTTGCCCGTGCTGTTTGGCCTTTTGAATATAGCAGACCCGCACTAATCCCACCCTAAACCTGAGCAAACGTTTTTTGCCCGGCGCAAAGTTTTGATATCTGGCCTTTAAAGTTTTAAGGGAAGACATCATGCCTGCAATCCGCAGCATTGCAATTGGTTACTGTAAGAGACATACAGCAGATTACCTATTTTTTATCACCATTAGCAAGTCGGCCTGTTTTACTCTTTTCCTGGGTCTGGATGGGAAGCTGAGATTTAATTGCATGTGTTTCAGGCATGTTACTAGATTATGCTACATGGTAGGGTAGGTATTAATGTAAAATGGCATATTACTTTGTTGCCATATCCTGCCAAATGTTAGAAACAGAGTCATAAAAGACAATTATAAGATGCTATCAGTGATAGACTTCTAAACGTGACACAACAAAGGATTTTCAGAAGAGAATACATGACTGTGTCTATGCTTCTTTCTTGTGACCCAGGTTAGATCACCATAAATAAAAGTGATTTCATGAGGGAGGTCACGGGGAGCGGTGTTTCAATGCTGAAGGGAGCAGGTGGGAGGGAAGCCATGGGGACCGGCATCCCAATGTCATAATCAAACATTTATAATCAGTAATAACATTAATATACTGGGAAACAAGTAGACCTTCATGGTCAGCAAAATATTTGAACTTTGCAATCACCTGATCATTTGCTTTTAGTATTTGCACATCTTCTTTTTGACAATTGTGGGATTTTAACTTGTTTCCCATTCCAAATTTCTGTACCCAGATTTAATTAATGTCTTATTAACTTTATATACTAAATTACATGTAGCAGCCAGCAGGGGGGGATTGTCCACGTGGGCTAGAGGGAGGAGGAACAGTTATGGCTGTGGTAGCAACAGACATCGATGGATGGTTTTCTGTTTTCAGCAGGCTGATCATGACAGATCAGCTGTACTTGCTCGCCAGCATTATGCAGATCAAAACAAAGAGCTGAGCTGTGATTGGGTCAGCGCTTTCCTTTGAAATACATGATGTTTTGGCCCAAGTCAGAACACTGTCATGACCAGCCTGGCTGATGAATTGTGTTACACTGATGAGCCCCTTGCAGACCACTCTGCACTGGACTGACAGTGTCACACCCCTCAAAAGCCACTCTTGTAGCAATATATTCGCTGCTCGTGCATGCAGGGTGAACATTATAATGTTAAGATGGAGAAATTGGTACTGTATAAGGTTCCCTTGCACTTCTCTACAGCATCTGTTTACATTTATCCAGACTGAGGACCATGTCTCTTGATATAAATGTTCAGCTCAGTTTCCCATTGGCTGTGAATTGTATGTGTTAGATCAAATTCAGGGGAAGAGGAAAATTTAAAACTTGTCGCATTTTGAGTCAGTATTAATGAGAACATTAGACTCAAAAGGAATTTAGTCAGACTCAGAACTAAAATGACTTTTAACCTGGCAAAGAAAACACCTGTGGAGATTACAATTATCATTACATACCAACATATAGGACCCCACCCCCATTTTTCAGTGGTAATATCTTGTTATATTACGTGTGATACAGATCATGCAATCTATTGCTTAAAGTGCATATGTGACAAGGCTTATGTAGGAAAATCAAAATGAATATTGAGAAATAAAATATCAGAACACAAGAGTAGGAACTAATAGATTTTCTGATGTAAAAAAAAAGTGTTCATAGAGGATGTTACAGGAGAAGAGTATTTTCGTTAATAGACATGATCATGAGTTACAGATGCTGTAACTGCTTGACAAGTTTCTTTTGTGTTTAAGTTTAAAGAGCGCCACTGTGTTAGAGGAAGGCCATCCATAATGATGAAGTAGCACAGGGCTAATAACTTTGTTTCTTTTTCAAAAACCTATTGGTAGTGTGGTGAGTGAGTCTGACCACATTTTTTGAATACTTTTTTTTGGTCCTTTCGGACATACTACTCCCCAGTTTTGAATCAGTACAGACCAGCCGGCTCTGGAGTTTTCCATTTGTAAGATTAGATTCCAAAAATGGTTTAGTAGCCTTAGAAATTTGGAGGTATTCATAAATGGGGATTCTAATGACTATATTTTTCCTAACTCCTTCAAATAACAGAAGTTCACCTAAGGATCTGGAAATAATATCACATATATTACGAATAAGGCAAAATGAATTCTTGACAAGTGATTTTCCCATCAAACTAAGTTGTGAGATTATTCCATAATAGGAGGTATGTTAAATTTATTTTCTTTCTTGTTCCAGTTTTGTATGGAAACCAAAATGATTCCAGATCAGAAGGGCAGATCCTTTGAGGATCGGCTTACAGCTCTGAACTCATACTCACTGGAGGCCAGATGAGAGAGGGGTGATATGACTGATACCTTTATGTTCCTGAAAGGAATGAACAAGGTGTACAGTAAGGAACTATTCAACAGGAATAGTGAATCTAGAACACAGGGACATAAATGAAGTTGGTGGGGAGGATTTAGAAGGACCATAAGGAACTTTTACTTTACAGAGAGACTGATTGAGTCATGGAACAGTCTACTGGCTGAGATGATGGGTGCCAAAACCATTAACAGTTTCAAGCCTGGCTGGGACAGAGTAAAAGGCTTAGTAGTTACTCTGGTGGGAGGAAGCAATAAGGCAGGGAATATAGGGGTCATTAGTTCAGACGAAAACCCCATTTATAACATGGCCTGGGAAAATGGCCCACTCTCATTTTTCAGCAGCCATCAGATGGCTGTAGATTAATACTCAATTAATCCATGGTTGCTTACTGCAGAACTGAGACACAGCCTGAGCAGCCGTGGGACGCCCCCTCCAGCTCAGTCATCTAGTTGCAGTTCTGTGGGATGGTACTGTCTCGTTTCATTTAAAATGACATTTAAATGTGAGTGCTCTTGTTTATATAGTTACAGAAAGAGGAAAGTCTCACTTCCAAGTAGCCAACTTTTGTATTGCACAATGTCTGCATGGGAATTCTGTACTTCGCAAAGACGTTGGCTGATAAAATGCATAATTAAAAACATTCCGGAAGTTCTTTGTGCTTTTTGTGGATAATTCACTGGGTAAGCCATGCAACACAATGTACACTCTTTATCACATTCTTTGTTTTATATTCTGTTTTCTGCCTAAACTTAGAGAAACATCCTTTTACCCTCTCTCCTGACTATTCCATCTCTGCCCGTACCCCGACTCCTAATACTCATCCCTCCACTGTGAAAGTTAATCCATACTTGCACTTCTGTCTCCCAACTCCTCCTCACCCCCTACCCTCCTCACCCTCCTACCCTTTCTGTTGGGCTCCAAACTCAAACTTAATGCCGTGTCCATGTGGTCACAGGAGGTGCCAGTTGATCCATTTTTCATGTTGTTGTGACTCACAGGTATGTGTTGCAGTGTTCTTGTTCTGTGCTACTAGTGATCTCTGTTAAAAGTTGTATATTCAGCATGGTTGCGCTGTGCTCCTCACTGTGCTGTGTCGTGCTGCTGAGGAAACATTTCAGAATGCTGTTAATTTCTGAATAAACATTAGAGTTGCAAGATCACCCAAGTCTGCCATTTCTGTGTATAGTGTACAGTTCCCATTTTCCCAGGCCATGTTATAAATGGATTAACCCACTCCAAAGCATGGGTTACATGGGAAATTAATCCATGTCTGGGTAGTTGTTGGCACTCGGTCTGTAGTCTCATGTCACAGCCCCTCTTAGGCATGGATTAATTCTCCTGTAGCCCACGCTCTGTCTTGGGTTAATCCTTACATAGACAACAGGTCCCAGGGTAAGATAAGGTATTATGGACAGATTGGATGGATTGATGGTCTTTTTCTGCCATCATTGTGTATTTTTCTATGAATAAATAAGTATATGAAGAAATATAAGGGTACTGCTTATATGTGAATAAAGAAATATCAATCACAGTGGTTTTATCAGTTTGAATCTATCGTGCTGAATTAGTGATGTCACATTTTGCAGTCATAAAAGAGAGCATTTTTTTTTTTTTATCATACTATTGTTTTTTTCTCCTCGGCAGAGCAGCCCTACATGATCTCCGGCCGCCGGCCCTGCACCCCCAGACCTGGTCGTGCGTGCGGGCCACACAAACTCGATCTCCCAGTGGGCTGGCCATTATCGCTGTCGCACCCACTGGCACGCGCCCCCCCTCGGGTCTCTCTGGGGGTGCAAGGAGCAGCCATCAGCCACTAAGATCACCCTCCGCATTTTCCACATTTTCTCCTCATTGGAGATCTGGACGTGCAATGGCATCCACGCACGTAGTGCTGATGCCCACCGTGCTCTCCTCCCTTACTATTACATGCCACTTGTAGTGCGGCTGGCCTCCGCTAGTCACTGCTACAGGGCAATGCAAGCCCTACTACCCACCCCAGAGAGGAGAGAGCAGTTGTCGGATGCTCAATCCTGCTCTCCCTGCCGTGCCCAGTCTCCAGTCTGTTCCCAAACCCGGGTCACCAGCGTGGCTCGAGTTGTGGTGTCCAGTGCCTCAACTCTCAGTGCCACCGGGCCAGCCAAAAAGAGAGTAGTTTAACTTCAAAAGGCCAGGAATATGTTTTAAAGTTAGGCACACTAAAACCACAATTGCTCCAATGACATGTAAGACTACAGAAACTTATTCTGTGATATTTGTTGTTTCATACAAATTTGTAAAATAATCTTATCCAGTCTAGCAAACCAGGAGCTGTTAAAATATATTGGCAGATAATAAGGAAAGTAAAATACTGTGTAAACAATATCCATTTTATACTGTTTATTTTGCACCAAATTTATAAATTAAGCTTTTGCCATTTTGTGTGCCCAATTTTCAAAGGGCAGAGAGTGCTGCAAGCCCCAGGTGTACCAGTCATCTGGTGCATGGCGCTTGCGGCATTCTCCTGGTCAGCAATTGGGATTTTCTCCCATGCACCAACTGCTGTGAGTTAGGCCAATGTTTTCTAGTCTAGCTTCTGGCAATCCTGAGTAGCCTTTTTACATGGCTTGCACCAAATATTTGGTGCAAACTGCCATATATATATATATATATATATATATATATATATATATAATATATATATATATATATGGGAAAGTGTCACAACTGTGCCTGACATACCTAAATCAGGTGCAGTATCAGGCAAAGGTATTTGGTGCAGCTACAGCAAAAACAGGTTTTGACACAGGGCTTGACACAAGCCCTACGTCGCGCTTTGAAAACTGGGCCTAGTATCTATAAAGTAGTGCTGTGCAGAATGCGAAATTCTGCCAGAAGAGTTAGTGCAGAATGACCATTCCACCAGCGGAATTTCTCCTGGAAGTTTGCCAGTTCTTCTGCAGAATTCTGCCTACTGTGATCCACGGACTAATAATATGCTGAACAGCATTTTTCTGCGGACAGTAATTCCACAACAGTTTCCGTGGAAAATATTGTGATCTGCAGAATAATATTCTGCAGAAACAGCATTTTTTCCATGGCAAATCATTCTGTAGCTATTTTCTGCCATGGAATTCCACCATTCCATATCCAGCAGAATTCAGTGGAATTTCAGTGGAATTTTGAAAATTCCATAGAATTTCGTTCCGCTGGAATTAGAAACTTCTGCATAGCACTACTATAAAGTCAAAAACAAGAGTTAGAGATTGTGAAAAATATTTGCAGACTTAAGTGTGGAATACATTTTGATGACCACGTGACTACGAATGGCAGTTTGTAAACAGAGTCCTCTTACAAAGAATATTCAAGGGAATTAATTCAGATTTTGACCAATTAATCTTAAAGCCAGAGATGGCTGCAAATTTGTCTAGCAACAGTGCCAGGACTGTGATGGACTGTGGATTCATGAGGGTGAGCAGGATGTTGTTTGCATAACCAAAAGCTTTATGCTCAGCTGCACCTATTGTAATACCCTGGATAGAGGATGAGCTTTCAATAGAGACCAAAAGTGGTTCTACTATTAAAAGAAAGAGACCTAGAAGAGTTAGCAACCTTGCCTGGTTCCACAGTTCAGTTGAAAAGATGAAGAAATCATTCCATTTGTAACAATGCAGGCAGACATTTTATTATAAATATCTCAAATCCATGATTTAAAATTGCTGCCATTCCACCAAAATCCGCATTGACCAAGACTTGATTCAGTTAATCCCATTTAAGTGTGTTGAATGGCTTTTCAGGGTCAAGTGATAGAGCAGTGAGTGAGAGATTCTTTTTCCCAAGCTTTCAAAAAAACTGAAAGAAGACTTCTACTATTGTCTACACCCTGGTAACCTACCAAGAAACCTACTTGTTTTCACATCCAATAAAATGGGTTAGGTTTATTTTTACAGTTAATAATTCAGTGAACATCTTGCAATCTAAATTCAATAGTGTGATAGGTCTACAGCTTCCACAGAGTGCCAAATTGTTATCTTTCTTAACAGCAGAAATTTTAACTTCTCAAAGGGTTGGAACAATGGCTTAAATTGAATGAGAGCCTTTGAACATATTCAGTAGATTATATGAGACCAGAATATTTCATTTTTGTAGCTTTCATTGGTTAGTTCATTTGGACCTGATGTATGCTTAGAAGGTTGCAATGACATTACTTCAGGGTGTGACTTCACATTTCACTCCAGTCCCTATAAATTGTACAGTAGGATTGACTAAATTGTCATATCTCAAAGACTAGGCCAAAACATACTATCATCCAAGATAGTTAAAAGTATAACTCAGGACCATTTTCCTATTGTAGTAGCTTTACATTTTCAAGATTTACATAACAGGCCACTTCGCTAAAGAATCAATGCATCTTTGTTTAATGCCCAAAAATTCAGAAATTGGTTATATAATGAAACCTAAATCTTTCTTAACATAAGCAATACCTAGGATGTGTCTAAACAGCATATTATGAGAAACATATAAAGCTTTCATAAGGGGTAAAATAATAAGGCCGTCATCCTCCCTTAAAAAGAAATCAATAGAATTTGGAAAATCCAAGTCAAAACTTTGACTGGGTTACTTGAAGACCATAATAATAAGTAATTCAATTTCTGATATATACTTGGTATATGAATTGACTACTTTAAAATATGAGAGTAATATTTAATTAACTAATAAAATCAAATACGCCATATTTTGCAAGACACAGAGTTTAGAAAGCTGGTGAAAAACCTGGAAGATTGCTGGTCTATGTGTTAAAAAATGAAAGTCACAATCTTATCTAGATTAACCAGTTCTAGTAAATATTCTTTTGACTCAAAAGATATTAATAAAATGTTTTTTTCATTCTATCAGATATTATTCAAGGACTATTCTAATGACAATATCCCAAATATACCATAAATCATTTCTTCCCTCCAAGGATACTCCCAAGTTGTCTTCAGAGCTGGTATGTCAGTTAGAGAAACCTAAGGCATACCTGTCTTTCAGATTATCCAAAGTAGCTTTTGCTTAGATATAGTTTACCACATAACCATCAACTTTTTGGTTTTCATCTAGTAAAAATGTAAATGTGAAAATACTAGTAAGAAACAATAAAACATTATATATATTAAAACAAAGCATAGACAAAACAGTATAACTTTATTTATTTCATGGTTGCAAAATTGTGATCATTCATATTAGATTTAATGTATATCCAGTATTATCATTTTTGCTAATATTTTTCACTTCTGAAAGTTTACATATATTATAGTGGCACAGTAGTGCCACTATAGTTAGGGCTGAGTACCCCATTTAAGGTTAAATCTGAAATCTGGCAGCTTAATAACTTTGCCATCATATGACAGATTTGCCTGAAGTTTAGCATGCTCAGTCGAAGTTGCTGATTTTTCCCATAGGCTAACATTACGGCATCCGCCGCACCTTCCGGGGCCCTTATCTCGAAAACAGTTCGCAATATGGACTTTTTGTTGGAAGAATGCTTAGTCCCCCACTAGGGAGCTAAGTAGAAAACTAGCCTGGAAAGTCATAAATAATATGAGATTTTACATTTTTTTCTACGTCATACAGTTCTTGAGATACAAGGAATTTAATATTCCAAGTGCTGATTTTCTGCTCCGACGGCCATTATTATGCATACATTCTTTGTATTCACTGTGCTTTTGAAAGCATCTTTTTGAGGAAAAAAGGGTATGCGTTTGCATTACTGTTACCATTTGCATTCCCATTACTGTTTTTGTTTGCATTTCCTTTTACATCACTGTGTGCATTACTATTTGCTTATGCGTATTCGCTTGTGTTTCCGTTTCTGTTTGTGTTTCCTTTGGCATCATTGTTGGTGTTACTGTAACCGTTTGTGTTTCCAATTGTGTTACCGTGACTGTGCGCATTACTATTTGCGTTTGCTTACGTGCTTGCATCTGCGTTTCCATTTGTGTTAGTGTTCCCTTTGGTGTCACTGTTGGTGTTATCATAATTGTTTGCATTTTCAAGTGTGTTACCGTAACTGTTTGCGTGTTCATCACTGTTTGCTTTTGCATTTCTGTTAGCCTTAGTGTTTGCATTTTCTGTAGCATTTCCATTGTCGATTACATTACTGTTTCTTTCTGCATCACCATTGCCATTACCATTTGCATTTCTGTTTGTGTTTGTGTTACCATTTACATTCTCATTACCATTTGCATTTCTGATGGCGTTAGCATTTGCATTACTGTTTTTGTTAACATTTGCATTTCTGTTGCCGTTAGCATTTGTGTTAACGTTTGCATTACATTTTCTGTTTTCATTAACTTTTGCACTTGTGTCTCTCTTACTGTTTGCATTATCATTTACATTTGCGTCACCATGTGCGTTACCATTTGTGCTTGCGTTTTCTTTACTGTTAGCATTACTATTTTATTTTACCTAGCTGTTTCCATCACCATTTGCGTTAACATTACCGTTTGTGGTTTTGCATTTGTGTAGTGCAATGCAAAACATCATGTTTTTGCTATTTTTCTGCACTGTATTCCATGACGCATAGCACAGCCAGGCAAATCCATCATATGGTGGCAAAGTTATTAAGCTGCCAACTTTCAGATTTAACCTTAAATGGGGTACTCAACCCTAACTATAGTGGCACTACCGTGCCACTATAAAATATATATATACACACACACACACACATATATATGCACATTGCAAAAAAACTTTGTTAATGCATCAGTTAGGATATAAGCAACAAAAGTAGGAAAATGAGGCATTAGAGTTTCAAACCTAACACCCCCCCACCCATACCACCACCACCACCCTCCACACACCGACATGCATCAGGATGTGCCATGGAGTCACTGGCCCTTACTCTCACCGCATTCCATGTGTAAGTAAGGTGAGATGGTACAGTATAGAAGAATGGAGTGAGAATTAGGCCCAGTGACCCCAAGGCACACCCCAACATCTGTTGATGTGTGGAGGGTGGGGATAGGGTAGGGTGGTGGGTTGGGGGTGTTAGGATTCTAAACCCTAATGCCTTATTTCCCTACTTTTGCTTTTTCAACCCTAACTGATGCATTAACTAAGTTTTTTCTGCAATGAATTTCCTTACTTTTTGAGAAAGTGTAATCTTACCCTTATATGTTTGTGGAGTGCAGGGCCCTCCAGGCCCTGTGTTCCCATCAGTCTATAGTGTGTTGTGGTTGTACAGAGCTCCAAGAGCAGAAACATAGACTTTGACAGCAGATAAGGACCGCTTGGCCCACCTAGACTGCCCATTTCCCTACCTACAGGATAAGCTGCATATCCTATTTAACCAACAGCCTATTTCTTCCTACCCACCACAAAAATTGCCTTTTGTCTGTCTCATGCGTTCTTGAATTGTCCCACAGTTTTAGACCCCACAACCTCCTCAGGAAGGCTGTTCTGTGCATTCACCACCCTCTCTGTGAAAAAATACTTCCTCACATTGCCCCTGAGCCATCCCCCCTCTATCTTCAAATTGTGTTCCCTTGTTCTTGCACAACTCTTTTTCTGAAAGATGCTACCCTCTTGGACTTTGTTGATTCCATTGAGGTACTTAAAAGTTTCTATCATGTCCCCCCTCTCCCTCCTTTCCTCAAGGATATACATATTCAGCTCCTTTAGTCTCTCCTCATATGGCTTCTCTTGCAGACCCTGCACCATTTCAGTTGCCCTCCTCTGGACTGCCTCCATCCTGTCTATGTTCTTGTGGAGATGGGGTCTCCAGAACTGGACACAGTACTCCAGATGGGGTCTCACCAACTGTATGTACAGAGGGATAACAACTTCCTGTTTTCTACTGGTGATGCCTCTCCCTATATATCCCAGTATCCCCCCAACCCTCCTTACTGCCTTCTCATGTTGCTTGTTTACCTTAAGGTCATCTGATATGATTACCTCCAGGTCCCTTTCCATTTTTTGTTGTTGTTACTACCTCTCCCCCCTATTGTGTAATCTTCACCTGGATTATAGTTTCCCCGGTGCATTATTTTGCACTTCTTTGCATTGAATCCAAGCTGCCATACTTCTGACCATTCTTCCAACCTTGCCAAGTCCCTTCTCATCCTTTCCACGCCTACTTGTGTATCAACCCTATTGCAGATCTTTGTGTCATCTGCAAAGAGGCATATTTTTCCTTCCAGTCCCTCTGCAATGTCACTTATAAAGACATTAAAAAGGACTGGACCCAGTACTGAACCCTGTGGTACCCCACTAGTAACCCCTCTTTCTTCAGAGTGGACTACATGTACAATTACCTTCTGTGTCCTGTTGTCCAGCCAGTGTTTTACCCAGGCTGCCACCCTGGGACCCACTCCCAGGCTGGTTAATCTGACTATTAATCTTTTGTGTGGGACTGTGTCAAATGCCTTACTAAAGTCTAGGTAGACCATGTCCACAGCCCCTCCCTGGTCTACTACTTTGGTCACCCAGTCAAAGAAATCAATTAGATTTGTCTGACATGACCTTTCTGCAGTGATCCCATACTGCCTTGGGTCCTGTGCCCCACTGGCCTCTAGGTACTCAACAATTCTTTCCTTCAGAAGTGATTCAATCACTTTCTCTACCACAGAGGTCAAACTGACAGGTCTGTAGTTTCCTGCCTCTGTCATGCTCCCATTTTTGTGAAGGGGTATCACTTCTGCCTTCCTCCAGTCCTCAGGTACCACATTATCCTCCCATGATTTGTTAAAAAAGGGTAGTCAGTGGTGTCACTAGTTCTCTCCTTAATTCTTTTGGGTAAATTCCATCAGGCCCCATTGCTTTGTCCACCTTCAGTTTTAGGAGTTCTTTTAGAACCCTTTTTTCTGTGAAAGGTCTGGGATCAACCCCCCTGTCTAGAGTGCTTCTGTAAATTGGATTAGGCACCTCCCCCTCCTTCTCTTTTGTGAATACTGAGGAGAAGTATTCATTCAGTATCCCTGCTTTTTCACTGTCCCTCTCTGCCCACACACCGTCCATTCTATTCAGCCTCACTATCCCTGCCTTTGTCTTTCTATGCTCCCTGATGTACCTATAAAAGGTTTTATCCCCCTTCTTAACTAAGTTAGCTATCTTTTCCTCAGTTTGGGCCTTTGCTATTCTGACTACCTCCCTGCTTCCTTCTGCCTTAACTGGTACGGTTATCTGTCCTGCTCCTTCTGTGTTTCCTTACACTTCCTAAATGCTAGCTCTAAGCTCTGTGATCCTATGTAAAAGTAAGTGTACGGACATCATAATTAATCCTCATCTCCCTGTGAGGGCCCTGTGCTCTGATTCTGCTCCTATCACTCCATAATGGTATCACTTTGTTGGACTATGCATGAGTGTAGAGACATTGTAATGAACTGTCATCTCCCACTATTACATAATGGAGGGCCCTGCAGTCCCATTATTGCATAATAGTATCCATATGTGGGAGTGCAGGTCCCAGGGCCCATCTACCTATAATTGTAGTGATGCAGTGCAGGCCTAGAGACATTCCAAGTAACCCTTGTGCTGTATATGGTGCAATATCTCAGGAACCATAGGAACACTGGAAACAATTCCACCACAGTTGTAATCAAAGACTGGCAACCTGTATCGTTGCTTGCTGCATTTAATGAAAAATCTGTTTCTTGAACTTTTTTCAAGACATAGGCATCAAAAGGTACTGTGTCTGCCACAGTGTTATCCTATGGGAAATTTCCAAACTTCAAAATGTTATAAGTATGGATGTGATGTAAATTTTATCACCAGATCAGAAAAAGTCACGACTCTTGGGCAAGTCCTTTGTACCCTGAAATTTCAGCCTGGAAGTCCTAACCATTTCTTTGCAGTAAAGTGACAAAGAAACAGTTAACTTTAAAACTCCCTCTTTGCGAGGTGTCCGAATCTCTTTTAATGAGCCCTAAATCCCTTTTTGCACCGTGCAGCTATCCAAAAAACTGAACTGAGCTTGCTCATAACCCAACATTTCAAAATTGAATAACTTTGGGATGGAATAATATTTTTTTACCAAATTAATGCTGTCTTATTCTTTGGGGGTAAGCTCTTTCTACCCTGAAAATTACTGACCAAAATTCCAAATGGTGTCACCACAGTGTGATGAGGAAAAAAACAGCCAAAACAGGCAAAAACAGCAACTTTTACTGTTTTTTTCACTATACACAGCACAAAATCTGCAAGTCCGATCAAAACAAAAATATGTCATGAGATCTATCCCACAGGACAAAGCATATATCAAATGTAATTCAAATTCACTGAACACTTGCAAAGTCATTAAAGAGCAAAATTTGAGGTTTAACATTAAACTGCCAACTGAACCGCAACTATAGTGGCACCACCAATATACAGTAGATATATAGTAGATATGGACACAGATATACAGTAGATATGGACAAAGGGTGGACTAAAAAAGGAATAGAGCATTAAAGTTCAATTTATTAATGCTGTATTTATTTTACTGAGCTATCAAAAGAGGGCAGAATAATACACTCAGTGCTCAACAGAATCCAAGTACTTCTTCCAAAGTCACTTAGCTAGCATGTAGAAAGAGTACATTTTCTTCTGCCCCTTTCAATATGTAAGTAACAAAAAACAACAGGGTGCTGTTTGTGATGGAGTAACTGCATGCCCAAGGGCTTAGTAAGCATTTATCCCCTGGGAGTGTTGCTACCCAAGTGCACCAAATATCCTGAAGTGTCTTATTACACTTGTAAAATATGTCTTTAACTACATTATAAAAGAATGCCACATGCTTAAAAAATAGTGTTTAAGTAACAGAAAGTAAAAAATAGCACCCACAACACACACACACACACACACACACATATATACACACTGATGAGATGTCAGTAAGGGTACTAGTGTGGGACCTGGTTGTTCTAGTGTTGTCTGCTTTTTTTAAATTGGCTTATTATATGTAAAGGTAGTATGCTCTTAGTAGTATTTCTTATTTTAAGCCCCTTTTTGTGTGACAATCACCTTTTTGTATTTGTTTTACATTGTCGAAGTGTTGTAGCCAAGTATGTGTCTGGTAAAGCAATAACGCGGTTAAAATAATTATAGCAATAGTGTGATTAGTTGAATGATGTGGGAAATTCATTAATGCATTACAGGCTCCATACAGTTGAATCTCCACTGGAGTAGAGAGTAATGTGTTTACAAAGGCAGCATTAGTTTTAAACTGTTATTCAGCAGGAATTGCATCCCCGCTTATGTGTAGTAACTGACTAATGAGTTAGCAAGTGACTAAATAAGCAGGCTGGTGGCAGGATGAGTGGGCTCATCATGGCAACATATCGAAAACAGAGTAGAAGAAACAATACCAACATGCAGAGTAAGAATAAAACAAGTCTGGAAAAAAGTATTTAGGAACATATAGTCTGGGGTGGCTAAGTTGTGCTAGTGATTGTTCTGTATTTTTTAAGCTATGAAAGAACTGCAGCTTTTTGAAAATGAAAAATTGAAAGATGCACATGGATACATTAGCTATGTGAGAAGGCAGAAACCGGGACTTTTTTCAAATTCATTGATTGTACTAACATAATTATATGGGTAAGAAAACAACTCGGAGAGCAGCAAATTCTCCATCCAGTTTACGAAAGCAAATGCAACCACTCTTCCTCTGTACAAAGACACACATTTCTTGTTGTTGGAAGCATAAACCTAACAGAAAAAAGAGGATTTATTCTCTACCTATTGCACTGCAGTTATGGAACTTTAAATTACACATAATGTTATTTACACCTAGCAAAATACATCTGACAGTTGCGTTGTGTTGATTTGTTACTATTCATTTATTCTTTCCCCATGCTTCACATTGCAACCTAATTGTGATGCTGCACTGAGAAAGCAATATCAAAGTAATTTTCCACAACATTAGGTGCAATTTTGTTCTGATCTTTGGAATGAAACAATCCCATCCTGTTGACTTCTGTGAGTACATAAACCTTGATTACATTCATGTATTGGTAAGCTATACTAGGAAACCTCTACACCATAAATCTGTAGTGTATTTACTGTTATAGTCAAGGGTGTCTAAACTGTTCTACATAAAGATGTATATATAGATATAGATGTAAATATATATTATAATGGCCCAATAGGGCCAGTATATCAGGGCTGCACAGCAACCTCTATGTTAAACTCAAAAGTTTGCACTTTAGTAACTTTGCAACTGTTTGTCCAATTCGCCTGGAAGTTTGCATGCACACTGTGGTACCATAGCTGTCTAGATCTGGAAAGTTTTGTTCCAGTCGGATTTGTAGTTGCGGAGCTGTGGAGCATGAAAAAGTGTGAAAAATCCTCAACTTTGTGAAATTCTTTGCTTGTCTCCATAGCCCAAATGGTTTGTCCGTCTGATTTAAAAAATGTTCAGGGTTTATGGGGACTGGGTTAGGGAAGTGCCTTTTGAAGGTTTGGTGAAAAAATATTTATCCATTCAAAAGTTATTAAAGTTTCCCATTACAGCCTAAGGGAAAAAAATACATGTTCTGAAAGTGAAAGCAAGTAAACAGCTCCAAACAATCAGTTTATTTGCCAGTTCATAGCAAAAAAACAGTTATGGCTTTTGGGCTTAAATTTACAGGGTGCCCAGCTCTTGCCCATAGATTTGTCTTTTGCTAGTTTGGTGAAAATATTTACATCAGTTTCATAGTTACGGCACTCTGAAGGTGTGAAATTTCCCATATGATAACATTGCTGTGCTCATGGTGCCTTTCGGCACCTGTATCTCAAAAACGGTTTGAGATACGGGTTTTTCAATACTCACAGACTAAGCATGTGTGGAGGTTTCCAAGTAATGATTACAGTTGCAGTGGAATTTTGTTTCATAATTACTATGGTTACTGAGATATTGCCAAATTTGTGTTACAAGGGCTCATTTTTATGCCTCTAGGCCTGTGGTATGTCTCCGTACTTATGTATAAGTGGAAGCGCAGGGCATAGAGGGACCACTCTCCCACATATGCATATCATTATGCAAAAATGGGAGTGGGGTGCATGTCTTTATGCAGAGCTGGGAGCACAGGGCCTGAAGTATGGCCAGTATATTAGGGTTGTGCAGTAACTTCTATGTTAAACCCAAAATGTTGTACTTTAATAACTTTGCAATCGTTTGTCCATTGGCCTGCAATTTGGCATGCTCAATGTGGTCCCATAGGTCTGTAGATCTGGAAAATTTTGTTCCAGTCAGTTTTGTGGTTGCAGAGCTGTAGAGCATGAAAAAGTGTGAAAAATCCTCAACTTTGTGAAATTCTTTGCTTGTCTCCACAGCCCGAATGGTTTATCCATCTGGTCCAAAATGTATAGGTATATGCGGACTGGGTCAAGGAAGTGCCTTTTGAAAGTTGGGTGAAAAAATATTAATCTGTTCAAAAGTTATTAAACTTTTACGTTCCCATTTTATCCTATGGGAAAAATATATGTACACAATGAAAGCTTTCACGAAATTACCGCAAAATTGTGTGAAACTCCCACTGGTTAACATGGGGCACTTTTGTACAATTTCATGGGGCTTTCGTGCAATTTCATGCAAAAGTTCCCCATGTTAACCAATGGGACTTTCACGCAGTTACCTCGAATTTCATGGTAAAACAGCCCTATACAATCAGTTTCTTTGCCACTTCATAGCAAAAGAATGGATAGGGCTTTTGGGCTGAAATTTTCAGGGTGGCAAGCCTTTGCCATACCGATGTGCCTTTTGGTGGCTTGGTGAAAACGTTTACACCGTTTCCATAGTAATGGCACTCCAAAGTTGTGACATTCCCACAGGATAACATTGTGGTACCCATGGTGACTTTCGGTGCTCGTATCTCAAAAACAGTTCAAGATGCAGATTTTTCACTACTGTCTGCTAAGCATGCGTGGAGGTTTCCAAGTCATGATTACAACTGCAGTGGAATTTTTTTCATAATTTCTGTGGTTACTGAGATATTGCCAGATTTGTGTTGGAAGGGTTCCTTTTCCCGTCTGTAGGCCTGTGATATGTGTCTGTACTTATGTGTAAGTGGGAGCACAGGGCCCAGATGACCCACACTCTCACAAATGCATAGCATTATCCACAAGTGGGAGTGGGGGTTCATGCACAGAGGACCCACCCTCCCACATATGTATACCATTATCTGAAAATGGGAGTGGGGGTGCATGCCACAGGGATGTGAGGGTTCATTACAATGTCTCTACACTTATGAATATATGATGGGCCCTGCACTATAACAAATGGATAATATTACATATTCATGACAGCGTGAAGGGAGTGCAGGGCCCTCCACAACCACATACCACTTACATTACACTTTATCAAAAAGAAGGGAAGTTCATTGCAAACAACTGTGTTAATGCATCATTAGGGTTGCAACATCAAAAGTGAGGAAATTCAACCTTAGAGTTGACAAGGGTAACACCGCACTCCCATTGTGATGCAGGAACAGGTATGGATTTTGATGTAGCGGTGTTTTGAACCCTAATGCCACCCTATTCCATGAGTAACTTATGATAGGTATAGAATAGGACAATGGGTGAGCATCGGGTTCAAAATGCCAAAGCACATCTGTCATGCCTGTTCCTGCATGCACAGTGGGGGTGTGGTGTTACCTTTGTCAACGCTAATATTTTATATATATATATATATATATATATATATATATATATACACACACACACACTGCACACACACACAGCATATGTCGTATGTGTGCATATATACATAATATGTGTTTGTATACACACAGACACACACACACACATATATATATATATATATATATATATATATATGCACACACACACACACACACACATATATATATTCAGTATATATAATAAGTAAAAAAAAAGTGCAACACTACCATTATTGCAAACACATCACATGACCACACATTACATCCCAATGACCACATGCATGCACCTTTTTCATGTTTTTTTTCTATATCTATATTATTATATAATTTTGCACCCATTATGTAAATGCAAAAACATTCTTCAAGGTACACTGTCATTCTCTGATATAGACATATCTTGAGTGGTTGAAGGCACTTGGCCTTGCCTCATACCTCACAACACATCCAAGGTGTTTGTATATCAGAGCACAACTGCACATCCTATTCTCTGCCATCAGACACACACACACACACACACACTATATACAAGGAAATATAACTATCATGGGAGTTATTCAGTTAATGAGGCCACAAGCTCGAAGGGAATGTTTCTTTTTTATTTAATCAACCTTGAGAGGGGTATATTTTCCAGTACAGTGGATTAATACATCATCTGTTTGATATAATATATTAGGATGTTTGGTTACATTACCTTTTAGTTGTAGTTGGCTTACTTTCTCAGGTTCTGTCATGGTTGGACCCGTTTTGTGGTTTGCCTCGCTGTATTTTGCCTTAGTTGGTGTCAGTATTTTAGAGGCATTTTTGATGTGAGCACTCCTATGGCCCTTGTGCTTTTCTGTAGTGTAGGGTACCCCTGTTTAAAGAGCTAGTGTATACTACTGAGAGTAGTGGAGTAACTACATTGTTAGTGTGGTGTGTTCTTTCTCTGTAACTGCTTCAGCTACATCTTACCTTTTTCCTACGAATGTCCTGGTCCGATATGATTTTTTCTGCTGAGGAAAAGAGATTGGCCATCACATGTTGGTGGTAGTTACGTGGTAGGAGGAAAGCTGTCAATAATGAGTCCCTGACTTTTAAAGTGGCAGTACATATAAAACACAAAGTATGTGCTACTGTTTTGTGTGAAACATTTGTATTCCAAGCATGTTAGTAACACTTTTAGTTTGTAGTCACTGGTATCAACTTTTTTTTTTTATTATAATAGGAGCTAATGAAGGAGCACAAATCTGTCAAGCTGTGAGGGAATAGTCTACTGTGTAAGCCTCACTGCACAAAAGTTAATAGTGTTTCTGAATGAGAGGGACTGTGTCTGTCAGTGACCACTTAAAATGGTTTGATGGGAACAAGCTGTGATGATAGTGGTAGGTTATGTGACTTTTTTTTTTGCTATCCTGTCACAGACAGTGCTGTAAAAATGATCCTTCAGTACTGTGTGCTTTTGACAGGGCAGGCTTTTCACAAGTGGGGCTCTGCTAATGAACAGTTCAGCACATCAGTTGCCATAATCTGATCTGGCTAGTATTTACACTACAACATTTTAAATAGTAATGTCAATATGTTCCCCCCTCCATCCCTTTTGTATGCCTTCAATTGAGCATGCAGCCTAAGCGCTTGTCCGAGAAATCTTGAAGCTGTGAGGGAACCCAACGCTTAACACTTCTACTGAATCTGCTACACTCTTTCTTGATGTGGGGTCCTGCTAAATATTTTATACATTGCTACCACAATCAGTGGTTCATTGGGACATATGGGGCATATGTCAAATCAGATATTTTTTTCTATGTTTGGCACTGTGTTGCGGGTTGGGGTGTGCAACAGGGCGTAGAAAATGTGCAGTGACATATTCAACAGTCGCACCAGTTCAGTAGTGAATAAAACTTCTGCAATGTTACTTCATGTATGGTCCTCCAAATCATTTCATATGTTACAACAATAAGTGGATTTTTTTTACTCTTGTTGTATTGTCAATATAACAGGCTGTGCTGTAAAACCTGTGGTTAGTTTTGCCATGATGCTTGAGTTATGATGAATAATCAGGAGTATTGTATTGATATTGACAGTCACTGTATGTCTGATTGCATAAGTAGGTGTTGACATATACTGACTGTCAATAACAATTCAGTACTCTTGATTGTTCAGTATACCAGAAGCAGTATGGCAATGCTGACCCAAGTTTCACAGTTCAGCCTGTGTCGTAATGACAATGCATCCACAGTTATAAACAAGCATCCTGTTTATGGCTGCAAGGTATGCAACAGTTTGAAGGACCCTATGTGAATTAACAGTGGTGCAGTTTCAGTCAGTGATGAACTGGTGTCTATGTCTTAGGATTGTGGGGTATGTCACCACACATTTTCTTGCATTCTGGCAGCCAGACTGCCAAAAGCAAACAGCAGTAAAGGTAAACTTCTATAAGTTATGACAGTGGAGAAAATAAATTATTTCAGTAATTCAGTGACTGAGACTGCCTTCTACACAAGAAACCACAACAGCTATAACATTTAGCTAAAGAAACAAACTGCCAACAGCACACTGTTCAGTCATGCTGACTACACCCCATGTCAGTGAAAGTGCACACAACTGACAGTTCATAACGCGTGTCAGCCAGTACCACAGATGGCACAACTAATGTTACTGCACAACTCAAAATTCTCCCTTTTGAAATGAGTGTGTCTACAGATGACAGAGTGTCAGGACCAGGTAAAATTAGGTTTGGATTTCCTTCAGAAATGAAATCCACATTTGTTTCACCTATTGGCCACTTGGAAAATGTAGGAAGAACTTATTGATTGCAGTGTTGCAACCATATACCCCACACCTCTTATGCACTTTATCTCAAGGACCTGAAACAGTTATATAACAAAGGGAGAAAAAAGAAGACATACTTGACCACAACACAGAACCAAAAAAAGATTCTAAATACACTTCTGTGTGCTGCAAAAACTATGAATGAACTCAAACCTGAAGTGTCACATAGAAGTGCCAGTAAAAAAAACAAAAAAAACAACTTCCTACATAAGACAGACTGCTCAAACAAAAGATCCCACAACTGAAATGTTGATATACTACTGGTAAAATAACTCTACACAGTTTACAGTTACTGTACACATAGTTCGCAGTTACCACTGAGATACTGTGACAGTGGAAAATGACAAGTGCTGATAGTTTAAGGCATGTGGCAGGCACTCCACAGCTGTAATAATTGTGAATGAATGACAGCATTCCTCACACCACATCACTCCCACTGCAAGCCAGATAAAATGCTGAGGAACAGTCCCTGAAAGCTCCCTGTTTTAAAACAATAGAAAATCACTCAAACAACACAGCATTACTGTTTAAAACTGGGACAAATCTGTCTTAATGAACTATGATGATTACAGAAATGGTATAATAAACAGCTATCTAGAATTACTGTACACTAACTCCTTAAGAGGGCCTGTCTGTGACCAGCCCTCCTTTAGGCAAGGCAAGGCAAACTTTATTTATATAGCGCTCAATCCAACAGGGACTCTGAGCGCTTTACATAAAATTTAGATTATAAACAATAAAATCTACCCAAAGATTAACTAAAACAAACTCAAGTTCCACCAAACGCTTTTTCAAATAAAATGTTTTAAAAGAGGCTTTTAGGTCATTTGTGGTGCATGGCGTAGGGCTGGATGTTACAGTCAGGAGTGGCATTTCTGGTATGGAATGGTATGTGGTGGAAGATGCAGTTGGGAGTGTCGTCATCTGGAAGAGCAGCAGTTGGTGTTTGGCAGTGGCCTGTCAGCAGCATGGTGAGGATGGCATCATCTGGATAGAATTGCTACTGCAGTGAGGAAGACATGGCATCTGAGTACTGAGGAGTATCAAAGGACATTGCATGTTTGGTGAGAGACTGGGGGAAGAGATTTCTTGTGTGGGCCAGTTAGTTACTATTTTATTTGTTTTATCATTTTTTTCCAGGGTTTAGGCAGTGCATTTGTTAGTGCTGTAGGCTTTTTTGGAGGTTTGGGGGCCTTCCGGGTGTGTATCTGAGCGTAGAAATTGTTAATTGGCAGTTCTGGTTGTTAACTGATTTTTTTTATTGATTTAAATGGACACTGTCAACCATTTTTGCATCATATTGTTTCTAGATGAAAACCCACATTTTGTGATTGTGTACCTTCTCTAAAATTCATCGACGGCACTTGTTGTTTTATCTGCTTACTTTCTAAGTAGAACTGAACTAATGGTGTTATTATCCCCAAACTTGTTTTGTTTGAAATCTTTGACTTATTCTTCTCGCATACCTTCTGAATATTAGGAACACCCCCAAAACAGTGTAACCACTCATCATGCAATAGTCTTCTCTACTCCCACTGGATCATTAGTGGCTAGACTCTTCTGAGGTGTTCCCCAGTCCAGAAAAGTTGCAGTGGGTGTTGATAAAGAAAATGTAAACAAACATGTGTTTGTGTGGTAACACCAGTGTAATGGGCAGTCTGTTTATCACTTTTTAAAAGAAAAAAGTAATCAGAATTAAACTGCCAGCTATTTCAGCAGTCTTTACAGAATGTGACCAATCATAACATGTTTTTTCTTTTAACTAGTCACTTTGAAGCCTAAGGGGGTTGAGAGTGTCCCTTTAATTGGACATTAAGTTGTTTGTTTTTGTGGTTATAATGCTGGTCTATGGGTGCTTTTTTCCCCACAGTATACTGTTTTTGATGCAGAAGTATACAGCTTTAATTGAGAGGTATACAGTTTTAATCATTTTGATGTAGCATTAACTCATGAGATACATTGTGATACTTGTTCTTAATCCTGATTAACAGCACTGTAGAGCTCTATCTATATATAAATACATATAAACATACATACTTAAATACATACTCTATACACACACACACACACACACATACAAACACACACACACACACACACACTGCTCCCTTGCAGTTTGCTACAAGAACAAATTGGAAAATAATTGGGGGGGGGGTGAATAACAGAGGTCTAGTAAAAAAAAAAGACACCGGTTATGTTTATTAAAATGTTTGCTGTTCTGCATTTACACTGCATATTAAAATGTGTAATCTCACCAGTAACATTTCATAAAATTATAACTAGTCTATGGTGCATCCTTGTTTCTTTCAGCTGCAGTGATTTTGTTTATTGAAATTAAATGTTAAAATATATATGTTACAGTACAGTAGCAGTTTCATCAGCTTGCTTCCAGCAGATATCTTAGCAGAGCTCTATTGTAGTCACTGTAGATAAACATCTAGGTGGTGTACTGACAAGTGAGGAACTGCAGTGACTACCCCAGAATCAGATTCTGGCTTATAATCAGCAGATTTTTAAATCAAAATCCATTTACAATTAAAGCATGTGCGCATGTCAAAACCTACCTTGTCACTCACAAAAAAAGCTAAACTAGTGCTCCAGTTAGGTGAATAGGATAATTTGCATCTTTGCTTCCACCAATTGATTCAGTCTTTACAGCATCAACATATTTTCTGATAAACTTTCTCAACACACGGGGCTTGATTTTAAAACTCTGAATTTTGGCACATGGTGCCTGCACCAAAAGGATTTCATACAGGTGATACCGTATGCCAAAATTTGTGGCAATCACAATTTTCAAACATAGGCTGTGTCAAAATCAGGATATCCTGCACCAAAGCCACCCTTTACCACCCTTGCTGCAAAAATGTAGGTGCACCAGATCACAAGGGGGATTGTGCCATGGTGGGGCTGCAGCATCCCCTCATTTTGGATTTTAGATACCCTGACATGGTCACAAGATGGGGCTGAGTTTAGACTGGGCATAAGGTGATCTAAGGACCCTGTGCCACTAACTCAGAAGGAGGTGATTGCAGGGCTGCAAGGTCAAGGCCAATGGCAAAGGGACCAGTGGGGGTGCCATAGGGGGCAACAAGGGAATGGTGGCAATGGGAGGAGTTAGAGGTGGCACCTGGCAGAGATGTCATGCCCACAGGACAGAGCTGATAGGCCCAGGTACACAGGGGTTGGCATGGATGGACCCTGACTCATACCCCACATGGCAAAAGCCCTGGCACTTGTCCCAGGTATGACATAGTCCCCGACAGTGTATGTAGACATCAGCCTACCTCCACATGTTGGAATGTGTACTACGGGCATGCTGTGGTGCCTGGAGAATGTTCCCGACCATCGACTGCACTCTGTTACCTGCAGACAATGCCACCCACCACAAATAAGGCACTCTTGCACCTCTGTAACATGTGCCAGGGCTGGTGTCATCTGGGGTCCAGGACAGGGCCCATCCACGCTGATCCCTGTGTGCCTGGGCTGATTAGGTCAGTCAGTGTGGGTATGGTACTTCTGCTGGGTGTCACCTCTGGCTCCTCTCACTGCCACTGTTCCCCCGTCACCCCCTATGGCACCCCCACTGGTCCCTCTGCCACTGGTCCTGACCTTGCATTCGTATGGCCCCCCCCACTTTCATGGTTCCACAAGGGTTGCACCAGGCTGGAGGGCCTTGATGGGATACTCCATCAAACCCCTCAAGTGCACCAAAGGTTTGTCATAACTCTGCAGCTGTAGCAACTCTCGGGACTTTGGTGCAGGGATCCCCATTTTTCTAGACTAGAGTGCAGGGTCCCTAACGCTCCCATAGTTTGCCACAGCTATTGATTGAAACACTTTGTGCTGCTCTAAGGGCCAATAGAAAATTGTGCTCTGGATGTTAAATGCTTAATGATAAATTGAATATTCATTCATGTCCTGGTAGATAATGGGGGGGGGGGGTGATTAATATTGAGGGAAATTTTAATATGCCAGTTCTAATTGTAGCAGATGGTAGATTCTGAGGATAATGGATAATTGGGTGAATAAACATGAAGGATAATTGGTACAGGTGAAAAAACTGTCAGATAGTGAGGATGGCAGATAGCTGAGGGGCAGATACTAGAGGGAGAACTGTATACTGTATGTGGGATATGGAATTACAAGACTTCAAATGTGTCATTTATCTTCAAGTATTAGGGAGTAAAACCATCTCATGAGTAGCTGAGTCATGAGTGAGTTATGAAAGTTCTGCCTATCACAAGTAATGAAAAACTGCTATTTTAAGTCAGACCATTGTGAATGTTCACCTTAATAACTTTACAAGTGTTCAACAAAACTGCAAATAATTTGGTATGCTTTTCCTGGATGGCAAGTTCTCAAGAAGTGGTAAGTTTTGTGATGGCCAGATTCCAAGATCCAGAATCATGAAAAATACATAAAAAGCACAGTTTTAGGCAATTGTTTTGCTCTCACCTACAGCCAAGGTGGTATGGAATTTTGTTCTGCAACATTCAGGGCAGAAGGAGCTTGTGTAAAGGGTGTGCCTTTCGAATATTTATAAAAAAAAATGTTAATCAGTTCCAGAGTTGTAAGGTTTTGAAATGTGGCTTCTGAGCATTCTCAGTAGGGTTTTCAGAATAAATCTATGATATGGACCCAAATTTGTCCTTCATGGGATGTTTTAGGTCATGACTAATTGTGGTTTTGGGTTGCAATACAAATGGTTAGGTCATGATGGCTACCATCTTGTTTTTCTCTGGGCAAAAAGAAATTAGAAAATACATAAAAATGTGTTATTTAAAAAACGAACACGGCAATTTTGCTAAACAGGACTTGTTAAGCACAATTCTGGTGTTTATTTTCCCCCAAAAAACTGGGGAGACTTTAAAGTTCTTGGGCTGTCAACTTACCAAGATGGGCAATCCTTGTGTTGCGAGCCTGGAATTCTTGTGTTTCACATTTAAGTGTGACACAAGAATCATTAGTGGAACATGCATGGCACTTCATGGATCACAGGTATGGGGTGAGTGGGGTGGGGTTGGGAGATATTTCTACAGTAGCACCATTTGCCCAGGAACAGGATATGCCATAGGCTGATCCTTGCAGCTGTTGCAGTCCAGTGTGTCAGTGGTCACAGACCCTATATGTAACCACTAACTTCTAAAAAGCCAATTTTCATAATCAGCTCGTGCACCTCTGTTACAGTGGAGAACCTACCCCTTGCAGACTGTGGCACAGTTTAATATATGGTAGTTTTGGTTGGTGTCTGTATTGGAATCCCTGTGTGATCCTGAAGATGGCCACCTACCACTGCGACTGTGTATGGGGCACAATTTCTTTTATTTACGGCTACAGTTTGCAAATTAGGTGAATGTAGGCATATACTAAAGCCAAAGTTAATCATAACATTGAGAGTAATACAAATTGTTTTCAGTACAGCACAAGATATTGTATGTTTATGTTTGCTGAGCCATGGCTTATGGCAGAATACGTGAAACTGTGGTCCAGGATCATTATACTGTACCTACAGTGGCTTATGACTACTGTAATGTAGCGGATGCATGGTGCGCAGCAGATGTAGATAAGGGAAAATGTGCCCCACAGTCATGGAGCATGCACGTATAGTACACAGAGGTGCACAAATGCAACCCTTGCATTGTCCCATCACAGCAGCACTACATACATGCTGAGGGGTATGGCCACATGATGGCATTAGCACATCACACATGCATGCATTCACAACATGCAGTATGTTGCCCAGTTGTGTGTGGGACCTCAGGAGCAGCACTACACCAGGTGGAGGGCTGCCAGAAAGTGCATGTGTGCAGGGCCAGCATGCAGGGCACACAGTTGGCAGGATGAACTGCAGGGATGGCTAGGGTCGTCATAATGGATGAACACTGCCAAAGACCTATAGTACCACTGATGTCTAAAACTAGAAGGGCATCAAGGAACCAGTATGAAATTGCCCAGAATGCAGGACCAACACATACAGACAGTTGAACACTAAGGGACATGGGAACTCCCCGTACACAGCTAGTCCTGCTGCCTGCGGCATGGTACAGGCACATGCACATAGAACACTGCACAGTTCCTCCCCTGCACAGCCACCTTCCCTACAACATGACCCATGACAGGTGTCTCCCCCAATACACCACAACCACCATGGCATGTCAGTCGTGGCCAGTGACATGCACCTACTGACTGGAACATTGACTTGTGTGTACTAAGAATGCACACAGCTCAGTTATGCTCAGAAGAAATCTAGGTCACCAGTCAGAGGTGCACTTATCCAGGTGCTGAAAGACATCAAAGAACAGGTGTCGGATAGCAGGCATGGGTCAGCACTCTTGCCAAATTCAGGAATCAATTACAGCTTCATTTAATCCCCAAACGAGCAGGCAAGGGGAAGGCAAAATTTAATCAAAATTAGTCACAGTTTATTAAATCCACACACTAAAGTGCAGCAGTGCAAATCCAACAGGCAAAGCAATAAATCCAATGAGTGCTGTACTAAAAAGTGTGTTATTTTCAGTCCAATTTTTGGAAATTACAACTCATGGGACAGTAATGTCCTCACTACTGCATAACATTGACACACCCTGCCAATGCCACTAATGTTTCTGCATCATACTGATGCCTTCATCAGAGTTGGCATCATAGTGTGCACCTCTCTTATTTAAATAAATTAATTAAAGGTACATTAACTATTTTAGGACTTTGATTTAAAATTGGCAACCCCCCCTATAACCAGTAGAATAAATAGAATAAAATGCATATATACAATAGATGGGGATGGAAGGGGGAGGAAGAAAAGTAATATAAATAAGTAAAAACTTTCCTTAAATACCCAAAATAAACATCTAAGCATATCTAATGTGAAGAACAAGATCACAAAATTGCATGGCATACAATTTCCTAATACCAAAAATTAAAAACTTTTATCAAATAAATCATTCATAATACGGATCAAACTGAAGCAAGAAGCAAATCAAGAATATTTCAGGAATATTTCACTGCATGTAGAGGGATTTTATCATTAAGTCCCAGTGGTTTTAAAGTCTCAAGAGTTACAATCCAGTAGGCCTCATGATTCAAGAGTTTTTTGCTTAAGTCTACCACCACATTGTCAATCCCTATGTGCAAACCAGTACTTTATTTGCTTCCTAAAATCCACAAAAAACAAGTGCCCACACCTGGTAGACCCATAGTTTCACCTATTGGGTCTGCGACTGAACCATTATCTAAATTCATAAACTTCCACATTAAGAAGTATGTTCCTGACTTGACTTCTCACATAAAAGATACAAACCATATGATTACTTTGTTGAAAGAAACTGAAGTGGCGGAAAGAGATATTTTAGTATGCATAGACGTGGAGAGTCTGTATACTAATATTCTCTATGAAGAGGGACTGAAATCAATTGCTCAGGCTTTAGAAGGGAGGTCAACAGAGGTGAACAGAGGTGACCCTGCCTTCAAGTTTTATTGTTGAATGTGCTAGAGTGGTGTTGGAGTGCAACTATTTCATTTTTAATAATAAAATATACATGCAAAAGAAAGGCACCAGCATAGGGACAACATTTGCTCCAAACTTGGCAAATTTATTTGTTGGGACGTGGGAAAACAAATATATTTATAATGGCAGATACAATCCATTTCTGAAATTTATAGTAGCATGGAAATGCTACGTTGATGATTGTGTTCTTGTGTGGAGATGCGGCCTAGAGTTGTTAGCTGAATTCAATGACTATATAAATAGTAATGGACATTTGAAGTTTCTAATGGAATGGAATGAAAAAGAAATTAATTTTCTGAACCTGACTGTTTTTAAATCATGCATCAGACTAAAAACTAAACTTTATCAGAAAGAATCTGCACGGAACACAGTACTTCAAGGAAACAGCTGCCATCCTAAATCTTTGATTAAAAATATTCCAAAGTCACAATTTTTACGTGTATGTAGAACGAACACTGATGATACTGATTTTGAGGAACACAGTGGACAAATGGTCAAAAGATTCAAAGCACAGGAATATAATGAAATGCATGTACAGAAGGTGTATGCTGATGCAAGAAATACAGTTAGAAATACTGTTCTGCAAAGGAAAAACAATACAGAACAAGATGAACCTCATACATTTATAACCCAATATTTCCCAAAAGCAGATGTGATTGGGAACATTGTAAAGAAACACTGGTCCATATTGAAAGGAGACTGTAGATTTGATTCTATCAGCAATACTGGGCCAAGGGTCATCTATAAACGTGGTACAAACTTGAAAGATATGTTGGTCCATATCACACTCCCACCACAGCCTACTCTGAGCCAATGGCTACCTAAACCACCCAAGGGAAATCACAAGTGTGGGAATTGTGTGCAATGTAACAGCACCATAAACACTAAATCTTTCAAAGACTCACAAAGTGGGAACAAGTATGAGATCACTGATTTCATCAACTGCACTACTGAAGGCGTCATTTACGCTTTATCGTGCCCCTGTGGGCTAATGTATGTAGGTCAAGCTAAAAGACTGTTCAAGCATTAGCTGAACATAAAACTGCAATAAGAACTGGAAATTAGTCTTATGCAATGGCAAAACACTTTAAAGAAGGCAGACATGGGTCTGCAGTGGCTCTAAAACACATAGGGATTGAAAATGTTAAATTGGACTGTCGTGGTGGTAGCCTTAAGCAAAAACTCTTGAATCGTGAGGCCTACTGGATTGTAACTCTTGAGACTTTAAAACCACTGGGACTTAATGATAAAACCCCTCTACATGCAGTGAAATATTCCTGAAATATTCTTGATTTGCTTCTTGCTCCAATTTGGTCCATATTATGAATGATTTATTTGATAAACAATTTTAATTTTTGGTATTAGGAAATTGTACACTATGCAATTTTGTAATCTTGTTCTTCACATTAGATATGCTTAGGTGTTTATTTAGGGTATTTAAGGAAAGTTTTTACTTATTTATATTACTTTTCTTTCTCCCCCATCCCTGTCTATTGTATGTATGCCCTTTATTCTATTTATTCTACTGGTTGGGGGGGGGGTGGCAATTTTAAATCAAAGTCCTAAAATAGTTAATGTACCTTTAATTAATTTATTTAAATAAGGGAGGTACACACTATGATGCCAGCTCTGATGAAGGCATCGGTATGATGCAGAAACATTAGTGGCATTGGCAGAGTGTATCATTTGGTATGCAGTAGCGAGGACATTGCTGTGCCGCAAGTTGTAATTTCCAAAAACTGGAATGAAAATAGTGCACTTTTTAGTACAGCACCTATTGTATTTACTGCTTTGCCTGTTGGATTTGCACGCTGCACTTTGGTTTGTGGATTTAATAAACTGTGACTAATTTTGATTAACTGTTGCCTCCACATTGCTTACTTGTTTGGGGATTACATGAAGCTGTAATGGATTCCTGAATTTGGTGAGAGTGCTGACCCATGCCTGCTATAAGGTGCCTGTTCTTTAATGACTTGTGTGTGTTGCATAAACATTTAGTATACTGGGCACAGCCTGACTTTTCTCATACAATCAGTACAAAAAACACCTGTCACCTGACGTGAACCAGTAACACATGATGGTCATAAACAGTGGGGTGTCAGTGGCTCAGCAGGTTGCACACTCACCTCTGAGGCCGAAAGATCAAAAGGTTGTGAGTTCTAGCCACACACCAAGTACTTGAGGTAAACCCAAATACTGACACTGTAGTGCAACATGAGGGGGATGCTGCATTCCTGAGGTGCTGTCATTCAGATGAAACATTAAACCGAGGTCCCATCTGCCTGATCTGGTGGTTATTCAGGTGGATGTTAAAGATCTCATGGGACTTCTCGAAAAGAGTAGGGGAATTTTGTATTGAAGTCACATCAAATCATACATAGTGATACATTTTAATAATACAGCAAAAAGAAATGAAAAAAAAAGGGAAAATAAAAAAATTAAAAAATAAATATAACAATGTAATCCAAACACGATTTTCCTATGGTTGATTTAGGCTTATTTCAGTCATAAGCATTTCCATATTTTGTTACTCCTAAATCTAAATACCTGTGCAAAGCATTAATTATACATATATCAAATAGTTACTTATATTTAATAAACATATATAGTCCTTTCCACCATTTCCTTACTCTACCTGAAGAGTGAAGAGATTTATCTGTAGTATAAACTGAGGTCATTGCTTGTTCTACCAAGATGCTATAGGCTTCATAAGGCATTAGTTTCTGTTGGAGAACCCACTGGCATCTAGCCTGCCAGAGATGAAATTTTAAACAAAATAAAACGTTTAAACTACCTAAATCATATTTACTCAAAAGTTGTGGACAATGTCCTAGAATCAAGATTTAATGTGTTAATTTGGTTAACCAGTCGAGTTTCCATTTCTTCCATACATATGCCCATAGTGGTTTTACATAAGAACATGAAAAAAGAAAATGTTCCATGGATTCTCCCATGGCCTGACAGGTGTTATGTGGACAATGTCTCTCTTCCTGGGCTTTATGTTTTAAGTTACCCCTAATATTTAATCTACCATTATTCTGTTGTTTTAATATCCCATTCCTTAGTGCGGGGGGGGGGATTTTTAAAATCTGTCTCCATAGAGTAGATTAGAGACAAGAGCCTGGATATTCAAACTGCGCCATTCTGAGGCGCAAGCCCTTGCGCTGCTCAAAATAGTTGCGCAGGGGTGTGGCCGGGGTGATATTCAAAGGAGCTGCGCTATTGCGCAACTCCTTTGAATATCACTCCCCAGCCACAGCACTTGCGCATGGCGCAGTGGAACTTGCGCCACCGCAAGTTGCCAGAGATGAGCATTAAACTTGCAGTGGCGCAAGTACCATTGCGCCATGCGCAAATTTCCGATATTCAAAAGGTGACATGCAAATGGGGCCATAATTTATGCAAGGCGAAGGGGGGGCCATTTGCATCTATTTATGGCCCCATTTGCATGCCATTTGCATGTAGGTGCGCCGATCCCCGAGGACTTCGCCTGGCCACCCCTGCCAGGCAGCAGCCGTCGGGGACCGCGCACAATACCTCCGATTGCGGGCATTACAGGTACATGTAACACCCCTCACATGTACCCGAAGCCCGATCGCGGGCATAGCGTGTATGAACCCCCAGTGCCCGATCGCGGGGCAGAATGTAACCTCAACCCAAATATCTCCCTGGTGGTCCAGTGGACCGTAAAGCCCGATCGCGGGCAGAATCATCACAAACCCCCAAACATCTCCTGGTGTCTAGTGTCCCCCTCCAGCCCCTGCCTCCGCTCCCCGCGGCCGGGTGACAGCATCCCACCCGCCTGCCGCCCGCCCCAGCCAAATGACTGTCGGTGGGGCTGCATGCCCATTGGTGCAGAGCTACAGCCAATGGGCTTGCAATGATCATTCAATGATCATTCACAAATCTGGACTGGCATGTACAGTATGGGCTGCAAGCCCATTGGCTGTAGCTCTGCACCAATGGGCGTGCAGCCTCACCGGACAGTCAGTCGGCGTGGCGGCGGGCGGCAGGCGGTGGATGCTGTCGCCGCCGCCGCGGGGGAGCGGTGGAGGGGCTTGGGTGGGGGGGACACTAGACACCAGGGAGATGTTGGGGGTTTTAGATGATTCTGCCCGCGATCGGGCTTTACGTCCACTGGACCACCAGGGAGATATTTGGGTTGGGGTATATCTGCCCGCGATCGGGCACTGGGGGTTCATACACGTTATGCCCGCAATCGGGCTTCGGGATATGGGGGTGTTACATGTACCTGTACTGCCCGCGATCGGGCTGTGGGAGATGTGGGCGGGGAGTCGATTACACTATGCCCACGATCGGGCTGGTGGGGGCAATAGAAAGAGTTGGGGCCAGCCAGGGTGGCAGCTGCTGTGTTGCGCCCTGCAATGCAGCAGCTCACCTGTGGGTGGCCCTCAACTAAGCCTTTTTTGGGCTCAAGGTTGTGCAGGCGAGGTTAGTTTGCGATGCACAATTCTGCACAACCCCGGAATTGAACATCGGGTAGCGAGGTTATGCATGGATTCTCCTCCTGTTGAGCATGCATTCATTTGCATTGCTCTCTTTGCGCAACCTGATGCCAGTGGCGTAACTGCCTCCTGCTGAACATCGCAGAATGGCGCATTTGGACTTCTTGTCACGCCAGCCTACTCGTATGGCGCAGCCTGCAGAATATCCAGGCCATAATGTGACTATAAAGGTGAGGGCCAGAATGTTGACATATTTGTGTTTTTGTCAGTTTCCGTTCATATATTTTTTGTAGTGCTGGTTTAATAAAACCTGGATCTACAATATGAGGAGAAAGCTTTGGGGGATCAGTATTATTCCATAACTGGAAGTAAACAGATAGGATATTGTTTTACCATAGATGCTGTAATGTACAAGCTGGTATTAAACCTATTTTAATAGTCTGAGAAATGAAAAGAGAATATAAAAAGTTATGGGATCTGTCATTCCCAAACCCCCTTGGGCTTTTGATAGGTAAGTATAGCATCTTTTTACAGGGTTTAGCCTGCTCCCCAAACCATTTGAAAAAACAGGCATATAATCTTGTCTCCAAGTTAGAAGACAGGGGGAAGATCATGGCAATATACAATAAGCAGAGAATAATAAATCTCTTGATGATATGTACTCTCTTTATTTTGGATGACTTCCAACTTTTCCAGAGTTGGACTTTATATTCCACCTTTTGTAAAATTATTTCCCAGTTTTCTAATGGGAGATTTTGAGGTCCAAACAGGATCCCAATGATTTTGGGGGGTTCTGGAGAGATCAGGATCTAATTTATCCTTACCGAATCTTGAACTGGGAAAACAATACAGAGGCCTCTACATTTTTCCACATTTAATTTTAAGTTTGTCACCTTGGAATATTGTAACAGCTGTTCTAAAATGATAGGGAGTTGTAAAATATCTGACATAAATACACAGATGTCATCTGCATAAGCCTGGATTTTTAGCTTATCTTGGCCTAAGGACCCTGACAGACCTTGCCAGGTAAGGGAATTGCTTAATTTCATGAGTAGAGGGTTGAGGGAAAAAATATATTAAGAGGGGGCTCAAGGGACAACCTTGTCTTAGTCCTGTTTTAATCAGTATACTCTTAGTAATATTCACTTTAATAATTGGGTGAACAGTTGCCGAGGAATGTAGCAATTGGATCCACTCTATAAATTCTATCAGGATGCTATCATGCTGAAGGATAAAACATAGGAAGGGGTGATATACCCTATCAAATGCTTTACATTGGTCAAGTGAGATATATAACCATTAGTTTTATTCAGAAAATAATAGTCTATGACATCTCTGATTATCATCAAGGCACGTTATATCTTTCTATCTGGCAATCTGCAGAGCTGTGTTGGATATATAAGTTTGTTTGCAGTACCTCGTAATCTAATGCTTAGTAGTTGTGGTAAAATCTTAAAATCTGAATTTAACATGGTGATGAGTCTCTAATTTAAGATGTTCTGTCTATCGCTGGATTTAAACAGGAATATAAGAAGTCCTGATGTGAAACAAGGAGGAACACATTTGGTCCTGAAGAAATATGTATAAACTACCTGAAGGCATGAAGCAAGTTCTCTTGCAAAAGTTTTGTAGAATTCATATGGTAGCCTGTCTAGCCCAGGGGAAGTGTCTAATTTTAAGTTCTTTATTACTTTTTCTATTTCCTCAAACCTTATAGGTAAATTAAGGTCTTGCAGACCCTCTAAGGGAGTCTGAATCCCTATATCTTTAAACTATTGTGTTATTGTTTTGGTCTGGGGTGGGTTTATCTTGGTGTGGGATTGTATCAGTTTTGTTATTTCCTGGTGTAATCCTTTTTCAGTTTCTATAACTTTCCCATTCACATCTATTAGACACTGGAGGGCTAGAGTATCTTTTCAGGTTTTGCAAGCCTCGAAAGGGTATCCTATAGGGGATTTCTGGGTTCCATATTGTTATTCTCCCCTCACATTTTTTGCTCTATCATATTGAAAGGACTTCATTTCCTGTTTGATCTTGTCAATCTGGGAGTCGTAATTTTGTCTAGATGTGGCATCTACAGTATATAGAAACTGAAGCTGGTTTCTTAATTTCAAATACTGAAAGAATGTTTCCCTTTCAATGTTTTTCCCAAATCTCTGAAATAAAGCAGCTATGTCTTGTTTGGTATCTGCCATTCTCCTAGATCCTCATATAGGTCACTCACTCAAGCTCTTGCCCCTAAAAGAGATTACATTTTTTCATTTACGTAAGGGTCCGTTAAGATGGATGTAT
Source organism: Neoceratodus forsteri (assembly GCA_016271365.2). NCBI lineage: Eukaryota > Metazoa > Chordata > Ceratodontiformes > Ceratodontidae > Neoceratodus > Neoceratodus forsteri. The sequence continues at coordinate 6,358,188 of JADMNL010000041.1, read as the reverse complement.
TTAATCTCCATCTAATATTCTCTTTTAAGAGGGGAGGGACTGAAAGAACACATGTAGAATCAAATGGTCAGACAATTCTATAGGTTGAACTTTAAAGTGGGGTTAGGTAGATTTTTTGAAATAAAGATGTGGTCTGTAGTTGAAATTAATTTACCTCTCCTATATGTATAGGTTAGTCCTTGTTCCAAGAACTGGAAGCAGTTTGTCAGGTCCACCAGATTTATGCCTTTTTTAAGGGCATTTGCATCACAGTAAGTTTTCTTCCCTTCGAGAGATTTACCAGGTTTGGGGAGGTCACAGTTGAAATCGCCCCCCTACAATTATGTGAGAAGTAGTATCAAGAAAAAGCTGCAACTGAGAGATTAGGGCAACTCTTTCTGCTTTGGACTGTGGCCTATATAAGTTAATAAATTTATATGAAGCCTGCTTCTCTTTACCGTCTATCATAAGTAGATGTCTAGGGATCAAGTCTATGAGTTTTGCTAAAGAAAAAGTGAAGGAGTTAAAAACAATTCCTACCCCATCTGCTTTATCTGGTCCAAAGGACTAAAATGAAGGCCTCATATCCATTCTGCCTGGAATGCTCTAACCTGATCTATCGAAAACATCCAGGTTTCCTGTAGCATACAAATATCTAACTTGTTTTCATGGATGTGTTGGAATATAGCCTGTCTTTTAACTGCATTGATTATACTGCAGCAATTCAAAGACCCTAGGTGGAGGTTTGCCATGGATCAGATTGGGTCAGAAGCTCTTTTTCTTACTTTTCTTTTTTTCGCCTCTGTAACCCAGTTAGTCTGTATATTCCCAAGGTTTTCTGTCAGGTTCTCCAAATCCCCAATATCCATATCCAAGTCCCCTCAAGGGGTAGCTAGAGCTGCATTGGGGTTCTCTGTTGCTATGTCTGGAGGTTCTGGGGGGGAGGGGGTTTAGGGTTCCTAGTCACCCACTTCCTGGAAAGAGGTGCAGGTTTTTTTGGAGGGGTCAGCTGTCTCTTCCTGTGGCCTGTCTGGGGCATCATGATAATAGACTGGGGTAAATTCTTCCTGGCTGAGTTGGCTGGCAGTCACCTGGCTTCAAACATCTACATGTTCTTCTGGTGTTTCATGTCCTTCATCCTGGATTTTCTTCTGTGGATGAAGTTGTGGGGAGAGTTGTGGGGTCAGGGTCTGACATTTCTGGGTTTGCTTGGGTAGAGGCTGCATCCTGAGCCTTTTGGATCAGTAATTCTGTGCTGATGACAAATGCTTTATTCTTGGCCACCCATGGGCATTCAGGGAAAGTGTGGCCAGTCTCTTCACAAAGGTCGCACTTTGTTAAATTAGCACACTGATGGCTAATATGGCCCACTTCTCTACAGTTGTTGCACCATGGCTTATCACAAATGCTGTAGAGGTGGGTATGAGACCCACATTTATAGCAGGTTCGAGGTTAACCCACATAAAAGCACACACCTCTATCTCTGCCTAGCAAGAAGGAGTTGGGAATGTGTTCCTTTTCATTCTCATTTTGTTGAAGTTTCACCTTGTACTTCCAACCCCCCATCCAGAAAAGCTCTGAGTCGAGGATGGCCTCAGGGGTACTCAGCACTTCACATTTTTGTAGCAGCCAATATGTGATGTCATCCACATGAACCCCCTCATTTCCTAAACATGCCTGTCACAAATGTCATCAAAGGTTTAATGAGTGGAATAAGTAGGAAAAGTGGCCATAATGGAGAGAACTTTACCTGATTGTACCTCTGCCAAAACATTTCTAAAGCATAAGGGGACCTAAAGCTGGTGTCAAAATTGTCCTTGCCAGAAATATTTATAAAAGTGAAGACCTCCTTTGGTGGCAAATGAAGTGATTCTTTAAGGAGTGACCTCTCCACAATCTGTCTATCGAGTCTAATTTCTAGGTCACCCTTACACCTTATTCGTACAGCATTTCTCCTAGGGGCTGCCTCTTTTTTTTGATTTAGTAAATAATTCTGACAGCAGTGGCCTCTGGTAAGGAGGATCCTCAGACTTTTCAGCCCCCTTGCCATCTAAGTTTTCATTTTGAAGGTGTACCCTTTCATTTTCAGTCATTTTTAAGGGGGGGAGGGTGAGGCCAGCCATTGCCCCTAGTGTCATCTGACTGTTTCAGACAGTTTTTAAAAGTTCTTTTGTGCTTGGACCTGGGTTACCTGAAGTCTTTCTGGTGTCTGTATGGACTGCAGTTTCAGGATTAGTTGCAGGTACCTGAGGCTGTACAGGTGGGCACCATTCTGGAGAATTCTGTGAAATAGGGTCCTTTGTTGTTCATTCAGGATAAGGAAGCCACTGTCCATTTGGCATTTTTTTTTCATTCTGCATCTATAAGCACTTTTTCAGGGGACCACTGTGCAGAAGGGGTCACACTGAAGGGTTTTAATGAAAAAAACATGTATAACTGCTGAGGTGCATTGGACCTGTGGTTGGACCTTTGGTTGAAAAAAAAAGTCTTCATCAGACTCCTCACTGAGCTCCAGAGAGGTGAGGGGAATGTTCCTTTTAGCTGTAGTTCTTGCTGATCTTCCATATCTTTTTCCAGTTTTGAGAGGATTTTTGAATTTTGATTTCTTGCTGAAAACGAAAAGGTTGTGGCTCCCGACTGATTCTGCAGGTCCATTTGGAAGATAGTTACAGTCTCATTTGGGAGATGTGGTACACCAGCGGTGTTTATGCTTTCTTTCCTTTTATTAAGGGGAGCTTGCATCTCAGGGCTAATACTTATAGGAGTAGAGGCCATTTTGGCCATTGATGGTTCTGCAGAAACAGTACTTTGATGAATAGAAACACTTGATATTTGTTTAACACAGGACTCAGTCTCTTGGCTATTGTTTGCATTACACAGATTCCCCTGGTAAAATATTACAGTCTGCTTCCTGTTGCTCTAGGCACACACTCTGTTGAGCACTTTCGATGCCAGCCACTACTTTATTGGAAGAAAGTAAAAGAGCAGCTTTTACCTTTGGAGTAGGCACCCAGAGCTCAGAGCGAGAAGCATTTCCCTTTGATGATGGTACATCATTACTTGGATTGTTAGTTGGGCCCCATCTGTTGCCAAGTGGCCCTTCAGATTTCAGTTTAGCCAGTTCAGTTTTCAATAGGGCTGTATGCTGTGTGTCCCATTGTTCCTCCTCTGCTAGTTTAGTTATGACATTGATTCATGCATTTACTTTCGTGAGATGTTTTGTAGAATTTCTTTCAGTAAATTTAACTAAATTACTTGTTTCAATACTGATGCTTAGATCTTCCGTCAAGAGGAAAATATCTTCTCTTCTCCTATTTCTTCCTCAATTGTTCCAACTGCATCCATTACAATTTCATCAGCCCCTTGCATTAAGAGGAAGAGGATGAGGCTGGCTCCTCTGCCTCAGACACATCCATTCCTTCCAGTACCTCATGCTGAGTGGCCATCTTGGGAGATGTCCAGCAATTTCCCTACAGGTGAGTAGGGGAATTTTATTTGAAAAACTGGACTTCATTACAAAAAAAAGGTCAATACAGACATTTGAGACAATAGACAAATCACGGAACTAATACATAATTGATATCCTTCAATATTACATAATATGTATAAGTTACAGGAACCATTTCTCACAATTTATACACAAATGCCTAATCTTCTCTGGCGAGAAGCATTTCCTATCCATCTCTTAAATCTGTATTAAGGCATGCCTTATAGTGGATAGTAGATCTGTGTGGGTAACCAATATCTGCTGTAAGAGAAGCATACAATGAGCTTGCCACATAGAATATCTGATTACAACAAAGGTTATATATACAGGCCCAGATATTCAAACTGCACCAGGCTGTGGCGACAAGCTTGGGCACAGCTCAACTTGGCTGTGCAGGGATGTGGACTGGGTGATATTCAATGGAGCTGCGCCATAGCTCAGCAGTGTTGAATATCACACCCTGGCCACCCCCAGTGTGCATGGTGCAGTGGCACTGGACCAGTGCAAGTGGCCAGAGTGGAGCATGGGGATGTGCTAGCACAAGTTCCATTGCGCCATGAACAGCAACCACGATATTCAAAAGTTGACATGCAAATGGGGCCATGATGTATGCAAGGTGCACATGGGGCCATTTGCATGTCATTATGGCCCCATTTGCATGCAGGTGTGCCGATCCCTGATGACTTACACCTGGCACCCTGCTAGGCAGCAGCCGTCGGGTACCGATGCGACCTGCAGCGCGATCGCGGGCATTTGTAGTAAAAACAAAAACTATTCCATCCAATATCCCTGGTGGTCCAGTGGACTGCTATCTGCCCGATCGCGGGCATGTGTAAATATAGAAGAATTCGTCCAATATCCCTGGTGGTCTAGTGGACTGCAATCTGTCCGATCGCAGGCATGTGTAAAAAAAAACATAATTCCAATATCCCTGGTGGCCTAGTGGACCCCACCCACCCACTGAGCCCCACCGCTCATTTTTCATCTCAGCGCGGACCTACCACCTGCCACCCTCGCCGCTTGCGACTGACACCTCATTAGATTGATTCCATTGGTTCGCAGCGTGAGCCACTGGCTTAGTTCTATCACACATACTCCAGATATGTGAATTAATCGCTCACTATACCTGAATGTGTAGTACGGTGTAGAGTCGATGCCCATTGGCTCACGCCAGAACCAATGGGCGTGCAGCCCTACCGAGGTGTCAGTTGGCGGCGGCAGGGCGCAGCTTAGTGGGTGCTGCAACCCACCCGCTGATGGGGAGGGATGTACCACTAGACCACCAGGATATTGGAATTATGTTTTTTTACACATGCCCGCGATCGACAGATAGCGGTCCACTGGACCACCAGGGATATTGGACAGAATAGCTTCTATTTTTACAGATGCCCGCGATCGGGCAGATAGTGGTCCACTGGACCACCAGGGATATTGGACGAATTCTTCTATATTTACACATGCCCACGACTGGGCAGATAGCGGTCCACTGGACCACCAGGAATATAGGACGAATTCTTCTATATTTACACATGCCCGCGATCGGGCAGATAGCGGTCCACTGGACCACCTGGGATATTGGACGGAATTCTTATTTTTTTTTTACAAATGCCCACGATCAGGCATGGTGGGGTACCACCAGGTGCAGCTGCAGCTCTGGTGGCCACCCACAGGTGACAGATGCCGTGTTACGCCCTGCAATGTGGCAGCTCACCTGTGGGTGGCCATCAGTTGTTCCTTTTTTGTTTGGATCAACTTTGTGCTGGCGCAGGTAAGGGTTGCGCATGCATGGCTCTGCACATCCCGGGCTGAGTATCGGGCTGTGCAGAGTATGCATGGGCACGCCCCTCCTACCTGTGCCTGCATACATTACTGATGCACTCTGGCGCATCTGGATTTGTGCCGTGCACTTTTCCCTTTTGAATATCACGCCCGGGTGCATCAGTGGATTGCGCATGGTGCAACCCTTTTGAATATCTGGGCCACAGTATCTTTATGTTATATAGCACAGAGGGCATCTTCTGGTGCAAACATAAACCTAGGATAGGACAAACTTAAAAATAATAGTTCTTCCCAAATTCGAGACAAAAAGCTCCAAAAGGCCTGGGCATAGGGGCATTCCAGAAACAAATGTTGTTGAGTTTCTAAAATGTCACCACACCCTTCTCCAGGACAGTATCTCTCTGAGATTTGTTTATGCTTACTAATAGCTTTTACACCAAGTCAATTGTAGTTACTAAGCTAAATGCAGTCCCGAGTGTATGCTGGTATCCTAGGATTAGATAACTGTTTAAGCACATATGGGGTATCAGTTTCCAAACAATGGGGAAATTCAACTTTAGCATGGCGCTTGACCTGCAATATCTCTGCCTGAATTGATTTCCTATTTAGTGTCAAGAATTGTTCAGGGGAGAACCCCCATTTAAGAATATTCCTGATACTTTCTTTCCATATTTGGTCATAAATTTAACTTGTGGTAAAGCCCTAGGTTTTTTTCCTCGCAGGAGGGTAAGGCCATCTGAACCCAGTGCATGACCAGGTCTTTCCAAACTACAAAACCAAGCCTTAAAGCACGGCCTATATTATAATCCAAGAAAATACTAAAGTAAAAAGCTACCGGGTTTACCACTCCAATGCCTCCTTTAGGAAAATGAAGATATGTGAGCTCTCTTTTTACAGGATTAAGCCGAGAGCCCCAAAAGGCCTGAAAAAAATACTATACAGCTCTGTTATTTACTTCTGAGGGGGGAGGGAAAACGTAACTAAGATATAAAAAACATGGGATAAGTACATTTTTAATCAGCATGACCCTCCTCTTTTTCGAGAGCAGGTACCCTTTCTATCTCTTAACTAAGTTGCTAGCTTTGTTCAGTTTACTGTCCCAGTTTCTTCTAGTAATATCCCATGGCTCAAACTCCAGACCTGGGATTGGAATAGGGGAGTCAGAAATTGTCGCTTTCACAATTTGACCAGCTGAGGAAGGGGCAGTTTTGCCCACAGTAACCCCTTTACATTTATTAATATTTATCTGTGACCCAGACATTGTGGTAAATTGTGTCAAAATTAAGGATAAGTCTTCTTCTTTATAACAGGGAGAAAGGATCCGAACCAGGTGATCCACATAGGCCAGAATTTTAACGGGGGAAAATGAGGGAGAATAATTATTTCTTCTAGTTCATCATGCCCCAGAATCATGCAAATCAAAATATCAATACCAAATACATATAAAATAGGACTTAATGCAAAACCTTGCTTAACACCTCTACATATCTTAACTTTTCTCCCAAATCATCCATTAACATTAGGTAATTAGAAGGAATCCTGATATAAACTTCTTAACCAATGAACAAACTGATCAGGAATACCAAAGGCCTGTAAAGTTGAAAACAAGAAATGGTGTGATATCCTTTCAAAGGCCTTTTCTTTATCTAACCCTAAGATGTACCCTTGCACATTTTTACTATCCCCTCTGAAAAAAAGTTCCTGAAGAATCACTAAATTGTCTTGCTGTCTCCTCCCCTTAATAGCACAGGTTTGGCATGGGCTAACCAGGTATTCAGCCACTTTTGTTAACCTTGACAATAAAATTTTACTTAAGATTTTTAAGTCTGTAGTTTGTAAACTTAGAGGGTGTCAGTTATTAATATCCTCCCTTATCCCTTTTTTATAAATGAGAACTAAGATAGCTTCCAGCATGGAAGCAGTATACTTAGATTCTTGCAGGCAATGATTATAGAGTAAAACAAAAATACTGGTGAAAGCTTGGTTTTAAAGGTTTTATAAAAGCCAGAACTGATACCATCTGAACCTGGTGTAGTATGATTAGGAAGTGAAGAAATAGACCCTTCCACCTCCTCAATGGTAATGTCTTTAATCATCTCTAAACTATCCGACTCAGAGACTTGTGGTAGGCCAAAAGTCCTAAAGTGTATCTTGCAAATCCACTTCCTGAAGGGAGTTTCCAGAAAGATTAGAGATGTGTCTCTACAGTGCCTAACAACTCATTTGGGGAACTAACCCTGTTTTCATTGGGATTAATTAGGCCAATTATCATCTCGCTTTCAGTTCTTACATTCTTTGTAAGGATCTAAGGAATTTCTCTGAACTTGTGTCCCAAACCTACTTCCCTGTTGGAGAAATTTTGCCCTGTTTTATTGTAACTCCTTCATTTGTTTTTTAATAGACCTAATCTGCTCACTGTAATTATGTCTTGTGGTTTCTGCAAAGGAAATGAGCTTTTGCAGCTGATGGCATAATTGTAAATATTGTACATATTCATTTTGGGCTTTAACTTGTCCTCTTTTCTGAAAGAAAAGGCTCCAAGTTTTTTTGTGTCCTCCCACCATTCCTGAATATCAGAGTACAACACAGCCACTGAGAGCCTAGCTACCCGCTCCTGTTTCCATAGTTTTTTAATTTTCTCATCCTCCAGTACTGATTCATTTAACCTCCAGCTGTTTTTCTTACATCGGGAAGAAACCCGCCAGGAAATTATTGTTTTCAGGGCTAAATGATCAGAGAAAGCACTCAGAACAGTGTGAATCTGGTCTATTTGAAGAATCTCAGAAAGAAAAATAAAATCAATATGTGTTTTCAAGAATTCTTTATAGAATGTGTAGCCCCCAGTGGGGTGCAACTTTCTATATGCATCGACCAGGCCAGCTGTTCTAATAATCCGAGCTAAGGCTAAGGAGTCACTAAACATTTTGTCAGTTTGGAGACCTCTATCACATTTAGAGACCCCACAATTAAAGTCCCCTACCCACAAAACAAAACGAGAGGAATGTAGAAAGGGTTGGATTTCTTTAAACAAAGCCGCACAATGTGCTTTTGTTTGAGGAGCATATGAAGTAATTAATCTAAATCTCTCAGAGCCATAAGTAAAGTCTAGAAGGAGAGCACTACCAGGGTGGATGCCCACCAATCTAGAAAGACTAAGAAGAGGGTTTGCAAAAAGGATACCTACCCCATCACAGGTGTCTATACCTGTGGACCAGAAGGCAGGACCCAAATTCCATTCCCTGGTGGACAATTGCAATTCAAGTAAAGTTTTAATGTGAGTGTCTTGGGGACAAATAATATCACTTTTCAGTTCTTTCAGAGAAAGCATAGCACCAATTCACTTATTCTTACTTTTAATACTATTAATATTTAATGGGCTGATGGATAAGCTCCCCACAGGAAAAATCCTATTTAGAGAAACTTTTAATAATGGATGTGAGGGGAAAACAGCAACCTATTTCAAGTGGTTTTAGAGGCATGCCTCTGTCTGGTTCTTTTAACTATAGACCCCTCATCCCTACTCTCGGTGTCAGTGGCAGCTGTTACAGAGGACGAGTCTACACTGTCTTCGTCTGAATCTCTATCAGTGGACTCTGATTGTAGTACTGAAAATGTATTCCCTTTTTTCCATTCCTGTAGGTGGGACTCTGGCTGAATTTCAATCTCCCTATTTTTAACCGGAACAGTTTTCCCGTGTCTGGACCTTTTTTGCAACCACAGTGGTAAAAAGCAGTTCTTTTGTCTCGGGGGAGGGGCATATCCGTTTGTACAACCATAACCTCTTCTGGTTGCATTATCTTGTCAGAAGAAGTAGGATGGTTAGTGGAGTTTTGCTGGATTTCCAGATGCACAGGTACAGGGGTAGGCTGGGCAGGAGGGTTCTCTTCCATCACCACAGTCACCTGTTTCTTAGCATTTTGCTCCACAATTCGTTTGACCTCTAAACATTATACTTGGTTAATAAGGCCTTCCTGGGGGGGGGGGCAGTCATCCCTGTTATGGGAGACCCACGGGCATCTCCCATATCAATGTCCTGTTTGTTTGCACATGTTGCATTTGAAGAAGTTCAAACAGGCTGAGGCTAAATGATCAAACTCTAGGCAATGATTACATTGAACAGTGTCACAGGTGTTGCTCAAGTAAGCTCTGGATCCACATTAAAACAAGACCTGGGTTGGCCATTATAAAATATAGACCCCCGATCCTTACCTAAAAAAAATTAACTAGGTAAATGTGCAGGCCCAGCATCAGTAGAGAACAATTTTACTTTAATCCTCCAACCCCCATCCCAGATTTGTTCAGAATCTAAAGTGGGGGTAGGCCTGCTCAAAAGCTTACAACGTTGTTTTAGCCAAAACATGATATCCTCCACATGCACTCCCTCATTCTTTAACATAATAGTGTTAATTTTCACTAAAGGCTTCATGAGAGGGATTGCATGGAAGGGGATCCAAACAGGGGAGTTTTTTAAGTTTTCATATTGGGCCCAAAAGCGATTCAAATTAGACACACTTTTAAAACTCATGTCAAAATTCCCATTGTCTAGGCTTATAAGAGCAACAATTTCCAAGGAAAAAAAATGCATTGATTGTTTCAACAGGGTCTTAGCTATGTATAATCGATCAGGTGGGGATTCTAAACCCCCTTTGAAAAGAAGTTTAATGGCTTTACACCTGGGGGCATGTTCTCCTTTAGTGGAAAACAAGTCTGAAAGCTTGAAAAGGGGATTAGAGTTTGATTGAACAGGGTTCTGCCCAGGGAGAGTATTATCACTGTTAGCCCCTATCTGTACATTATCAATTTTCTGCCGAAGTACAACATCTGTAGGGTTCACAACATTCTGGGCAGTATCTTTTCCCTTAAACACATTATTCAAAGTAATATCAGAAGTATTGTCAGGTAACTTAGTGTCAGTATTAATATTATTACCCCAGGGTTTGGTGGAGCTCTTGTCAGAATCAATGCTGGTGGCCACTGTAGGAGATGCTTTTCATAATAGTTGTTGGTAAGAGGGATCTTCAGGGTTTGGAGTCCATTGGCCTGTAGGCCCTACAGCCCAGCCTGCATTTCCTAAGGCTGTTTGTGGGGACCATTCCTCGAAATCTATACTCCAACCTGACTGAGTTCTAGTCCATGCTCATGCTTTTGTTCTGTCTGCAAAGGAGAAGGTAGGACTGTCCTCGGCATTCTGCTCCAAAGTTGAGCTACTTTTATCCCCAGCTGAAACTCTGGCTTGCTTTCTTAGTCTCAAATGTTTTTGATTTGTTTTTTATGTGAGTCAGTATTGCATGCGATGTCAGGCTGTGGGCACAAAGACTCAACGTCTTTTTTACTGCCAGCCTGATTTGTCGAGTTATCCGGGGGAGCATCCTGCACTGTAGCTTTAAACATTTGTTTATCCTGCATTTCCGAACCATGACTCACCTCACTTCTGTCAGGGAGCTCAGCTGACTTGTCAATGGAACTTGTCAGCGCCGCAAGTGCTTTGTACAGCTCCCGAAGTTTTAGAAGCTGTTTTTTTTTCTCAGCCTCTAAGTCGTGAATCGTCATACCATATTTCGCAGGATTATTCAGCCGAGGAGCGGTCTGACCGCTAGTGGATTCAGCCTGACTCTGCATTTCACCACATGTTCTGCCATCTTCAAGGTCAGAATTCATTTCAATCTCAGCAAAATTCAGCAACCATTAAATCTGCATCGGCAGCCTCTTGGGACAAAAGAACAGGGGGAAGAGGCTGTCTCCCTTGCCCTTGCAACCGATCTCTCCAGCGTCTGCTGAGAAGTGGCCATCCTGAAGAAGATGGCCAAAAGTTCTCCCTACAGACCCGTAGGGGAATTTCCCCGGTGTCCTGGTCAAATTTCCTCCATTCAATTAAAATACCACCAACAGCTAAATCTGGTTCAATTTCAGTTGGTTACCATCTGTGACAAGGTACCTTTGTAAATGAGCCTCTGGCTCAAAGGTTGTTAAACTGATGTTCCAATAAATAAAAATCAGTGTATCCCCACCCTGGGGCTCCCCTGAAAAAAGGACTTCTAGTCACAGCATGCCTAAATGGTCAACAAAATTCAAGAAAATAAAAAAGTAAAATAAATAAACAGGAGGGTGTGGTAGTCATTGCAGGAACAATGGGGGCTACAGGGACAGTATGGGGCCACAGACTGTCAGCTACTCCATGTCTTTCTCCAGTGAGTCTTAGCTGGATCCCATTGGTATCATCAAGGGGTACCACCTCTCCACCAATACTAGGCACCACAGTGGTCCTTGATATTCCTAGAGTGAGAAGAACACAGGGGACAGGCATGAACAGTATGCACATGCATTGCAGCATAAGAACACATTAGACACACAGGCCCCCACCATTGCTGGCCCCACTCCCTACAGTAATACCCTGAAGGCCTCAGCCAGGGACCAGTAGGCCCGTAAATCATCTTTGTAGAAGGCATCCTGTGTGCTCACCCACCAGGACAGTCAATAAAGAACATGTAAGCCCCACCTGGCCTGCTGGGCCACCACCTCTGCTGGCACCTCATTAGGCTGCTCATGCTGCTCCAGGACAATGCAGTCTGACCTACCACAGTAGTCCTCTGGAAACATAACAAATGGAAAACATCACTGACACCATACATATAACACATTGCATGCATGTCTCCTCAACCCTTGCACACTGCATACATACGTCTCCTGGCTCCTTCACCTCCCAAATAGCACCCCCCTTCCTCTGTGTCCTGGTAGCACATCTTGAACATTCTCCATAGTTTTCAGGGGTACACTCCCACTCTCCTCATAGAGCTTGCACTAGCTGTCACTACCTCCATCCCCCAAGTCAATCACTAATGACCCAGCAACACCTGTGCATGGTGCAGCACCCCACAGGCATGCTGGGTATACACTTCGAATTTAAAGGGTCTCATAAAGGCATGTGATGTCTGTGCAGCAGCCCTGTCAGCTCCATGGTCAGGGGAAAGCACAGATCAGTATGAGGCACAAAGTGTCTTGCAGTCTGCAAGGGCAAAATACAGGGGTACAGAAGATGTGCCCAGGGCTATTATTGAATGTCCTCCTGCTGGATGGGAGAGGGAGCATGAGCATGCATTAAAGACAATGCTGCATCCATGTGTATTCAAGCCACGTAGGATGCCAATGTCCTGTGGTACACATAATGTGCTGAGCGCTTCTGTGTGTAGCATGCCGTGATCACATGGCTATGTGACATGGTCTGGGCCCATGTGGCCCTGTGTACCTGAGATTTATAAGCAATGTTCATGGAGACAAATTTGATATGTGTACTGGTGTACTGTGCCACAGGGTCGCTCCAGAGGGTGGTGAGGAACATCATGGATGTCAGCCAGCCCTCCGTGTCTAGTGCACTGCACCAGGCCATTAATGCCCTGCTATTGCACATGCAGGAGCACATAGCATTCCCCACTGAAGGGGCTGACATACAGTCCACAAAGGAGGCATTCCATCCCATGTATGGCATGTCCAGTGTGCTGGAGGTAAGCAACTGTATGCATGTGGCAATCTTAGCACCTTCCGTAGTCAAAGAGGCATAACAGAACCACAAGGGATGTCACAACATAAACTTCTAGATAGTCTGTGATACTGCAGGTATCATCACCAATGTGTGTGCCAAGTACCCTGGATCTTGTCGTGATTCCTACACCTTTGATGGGCCCAGGCTGAGTACCCTCCTCACTGCATGCAGGGACAGGGAAGGATGGCTGATAGTTGAATATATGTATGCTGATGGGTTTTGGCCATTGCCTTTCCCCTCCACATGGCCACATGCCCAGTGATGTATCTGGATCCTGCTGAAGTTTGCTGTCGACCTGCTCCTTGGGACCATTGGGGCTGCCAGGTGTGGGGTGCATTTGGGCCTCCTGTTTTGCCACTGGTACAGGCAGGGTGAGTGTGACTATCACAGTTAGCAGGTGGTCTGTAAGCCTCATAAAGGAGGTCACCAGTTCAGTTGATTCCTCTGTGACTCCCCCTAACCAGCATGGTCAGCTCCATCCGGGACTCAGTGTTCTCATGCTGTGCCTGTAGCTGGTCACATTCCAGCTGTCTCACCCTGGGATAGTAGGTCTGCAGTATATCCCAGGTGGGCTGCCACCTGTCTGCCAGTGAAGTTTGTGGACTATGTCCCTCCACTACCATGTGGCCAGCTATGCCTCCACTGCTTGGTGTGGCCATCGGGCAACAGCAGTGGACTGGGTACTTCAGGCTCTCCCCTGCCTTCCTCCAGCAGGGTATCATCCCCATCATCCACAAATCTATTCACTTCCATGTTTCTTCGTAGGCTGGTGCCAATGCCATATATGGTGGGATCAAGGAGCAGGGCAGCATACTGTAAGCCCACCCAGTATCTGCTCCATGTGGTCTTGTGTGCATCTGTACACCATGCCCATGCCTCAATCTGTCCTGCCTGTGTGTTCATGCATGGTGCACACCTAGCCCTACCTGTGTGGTACATAGATATGTCCCGCTGCTTCAGCGCTTATGGATGCAGTTCACATGCATTAGTGCGTAATTCACATTGTTTAGGTAATGGACTGACTTGGTGGCAATTATGAACATAGCCACTGCAGATCTACAAATTCAGACATACTGAGTTAAGGGTGCTGACACTGCATAGCCACCATTTGCATAGTTGTAACTATAGCTGTAATGTATTTAGCCAATTTGGGGTTCAACTAGTGGTCGCAAAATCACTGGCACCTCAGGTTATGTGGAAGGCAGGTGGGAAGAATTTAGTATGTTATGAACAAAGCACTGTCCCAATATGCATAAATGCGGCATCAAAATGACTTTCTATCACATCGGAAACATCATGGGGCATGGGGGTGGGGTTGTGGTGATGGTTTAAAAAAAAAACACCTGTTTATCTAGAACTTTATAGTACAGGATAGCCTTTAAGGGGCTATGGGCAGCATATTTAAGCAATTAGCACTACACTACTAGAATTAGGGTCATGCTGTGTTTTGCACTCAGAAAACCAAATAAGTCCTAAAAGTACCATACTGGAAGGCATAGTTAGTGCATTTCTGAACTGTAAGCTTGTGCGTACTAAAGGATTTCATGTATCTATATAAATCACAGTTCTTGCCTTGTATACAGGGGGCCTGGCATATTCAAATGTTTATGGAGGTGCTAACCTTCTGCTAGTGGTGCACTGTCTAATGTCTCTATGAAACTAGTATTAAACAAGCACACAGAGGTGCACTGCCCCCACCCGCTGGTACCATTTGTGCCATAACTTACAACCCATGTGCCATGAGACCCACCCTTCCACCCAAGCCATGTATCCAAACAAAAAATGAAATTCCTGGTAGTGGACTCTCTAGTCCAATCCCCATGCCCATAATTTAAAACTCCCTTGTAGTCTACTGGACCACCTCAGTAATCTGATCCCCATGTCCATCATTTAAAACTCCCTGGTAGTCTACTGGACTCCCTCCCTTACCTGGTCCCTATGCCAATCTATATGAAGGATACCTGGTGGTCCAGTGCTTCCCTCCTCCCCAGCAGCTGAAAAAAAAAACCTCCTCACACCTCTGGAGATGGCTGGCAACTGACTCCAGCAAGTACATTCCTGTAGAAGTCATTATTGATTTTGTACTCATGCAGGTACAGTATCAAAAGAAAGACTTCTGTGGGTCTGTACTTGTGGAAGGCAGTCGGTGGCCAACCACAGAGGTGTGAGGAGGGGTTTGGCTGGCCACTGGGGAAGGAGAGTATCATTAGACATACTTAATACAGGTGGGAGCAGGGAGCAGGCTAGGGATGGGGCTCCACTAGACTTCCAGATAGTTTTAAAATATGAGCATGGGGATTGGGTTAGGGATGGGGGTCCACTACACAACCAGGGATTTTACATTTCTGATGAATGTGTTGATTGGGTGAGAGGTAGGGTTACATGGCACAGGGCTTATACATTGATGGCAACAGTGTGCTGCTGGCAGAGGATAGTGGTGCCATCCCTCCATGTATTCCAAGGAGAAAAGCATGCACCTCACTTTTTAATGAGGTCATAATGAGATGCAGATGACCTGACAGCACCTTGTCTGTGCTATAAGATCACTATGAATACCAAGAAAATAAAATCTTTGCTATTTGGTTGAAAGCAAAATATCTGCTCTTGGCAGGCAGTATCCTGGTCTGTGGCTTGGATTGTTTCTTAACTAAAAGTGTCTCCTTCTTTATGTACCTGGGGGTCATCTTTAATCCCTGCCTTTACTTTTCTTTGCATGTCATTGCCACATGAAATCATTGATTCTAGATTTGGTCTTGCTTTCCAGGAGAGAAGTTTCCTAGCACTGAAAGCTAGGACAACCATAGCTAAAGGAACTGTTCTACCTAGCCTTATCTACTACATCCCAGTCTACTTCAACTCCTTCAGTACTATCCTAACCAACTAGGACGTGGCCTATGATAATATATATATATATATAAAACATGCTGATTTGGGCCGAGTGGTTCTTGCTTGAGTCATCACTGCACCCTCTGCTCTTCATTGGGTTGGATTTGCCCTTCTTTCAAGTACTACATGTGCTTCATTATGAGCTGTTATACTGATATGCTCATCATGTCTGGTACTCCTTACTGTTTTTCTTTCATGTGGCAGTCTCCTGATAAACCCTACTGCCTTCTTTCTAGTGAACCGGTTTTTTCATGAACCTAGATACTCCACTAAAATAGGGCTAGCTGCCTTTTCTTTCTCCGTTCCAATGTTCTGAAATTGTCTTCTTATCCTGATCAGGCATTCAGATTCCCATTGTCATTTTAAACTGGCTGTTCATAAGAACTTCCATAACTTTACTACATGTGCTTGTCCTTAAGATGATGTATTTCTTGCTCTTCAAGGCAGTCTTGGATGTGGATATTTTTTAACTACAGTACGTCATCAGTTTTGTTACGTAATGTGTGTACCTGATGGTTTGCTCTGCAACTCTCAGGTTGTTCCTGAAAATGGCCATTTGTTTGCCCAATATACTTACCTGTTTACCAAAATACAAAGAATAATAACTAACTACCTCACTAAATTTACATGGGGAACTTTGAGTATGGCAAATTGCTCCACAGGAGCAACACATGTGACAGGCAATAATTCCTACTTTGCTCCTTGGATCCCTAATGCTCCCAATTGGACACATACCTTATGTTACGAGTAGTATGGTTGTAGTTTATGAGAACCAAACAGGTTTGTGCATGGATTTGTGCTCAATTTTGGATGGTAAATCTGAACACACATTTAACACTTGCAATGTGTTTCAAACCTTTTCAACTGTACTATAATTAGTTCCAGGCATCAATTTGGTCCAGAGATCCAGACTCTGTGTGTGTGTGTGTGGGGGGCAGATTTTCAGAGTTTCCAATATGCTGTCCATTATGTATTGCAACCCTAGTGTTTTGTTGTGTCTGTTTATTTCTGCTTTTTTGAAGTAATTAATTACGATAGGGCTACAATAAATCAAGCCAAGTTATCATAAATACTTCCATTGGTGGCATATTGTATTTAAATAAAATACATAGTTCTGTAGAATTGACAGGTGGCTAGCTGGAATACTTATTCTTTCAGTATTCATGGTGGCAATTTTAAATGTCTTTTGTTAGTGAAATGTTTTGTGACATACCCATTTCTAGTTGCCTAACATTTCTGCTTGATGAGCATATGAGTTCTGTAGACAATTACAGTATCTGAAGTAATTGAAATCTGAAATTACAGGAAATATAGCGCACCGGATAGAAAGCTGGTAAAGCAATAGGGCTCAGCAAAGAACTGGTACATTGGAAAACAGACTGGTAGGATCACCAGAGCGGTTCCCAGTGTTCAGTGTGTGCACCCTCCTCTTCAGGATGGTTTTTGATGATCTAAAGTGAACGATCTAAAGTAAGGGAATTAAATTTGCAAATAACACAAATCTAATCAGGGTGGTAGATGCTGGTGAAGAGGAAGACAGCCTGCAAGGGACTTCAGTGTGCCAAGGGAGTATGTCAACGAGTGGCAAATGAAACTCATTGTGGATAAGGGTATATAGAGTAAAATCAATCACTTACAACTAAATGGTAAACAACTTGCAGCAACAGGCCATGTCAAATACCTGGAGGTTATCATTGATGGTATGTTAAAGACATCACAGCAGCAGGCAGTGGAATAGGAAAGGCAAACCAAATGCGAGGCTGAACTGAAAGGGACATAACCTGCCATGAGAGTGATGTGATTCTGCTCATTTATAGGGCACTGGTAAGGCTACACTTGGAGTACTGTGTGCAGATATGGTTGCCTCAGTGCAATAAGGATATGAAGCAATGGTGGGGGGGGGAATCAGAGAGCAACTAATGGAGTTGTTAAGCAATAGAGAACAACTAGACAGGCTTGGTGTGCTTTCCCTGGAAAAAAGAAGGATATGAGGAGATACTGTATGCTTTCCCTTTTTAAATTGTAGTGGGACTGGCTAGGATGGATCAGGGAAAGCTTTTGTAGTAGAACTAGACGGCATGTCCATCATAAGGGGGGAATTAGGGGTTAACATGAGGAAACATGTTTTTCACCCAGAGAATGGTAAACTGTGGAACAGGCTCCCAAAGGAAGCAGTGCAAATAGGGAATGTTACATCATTTTAACTCAGGATGAATCATCCTACTGGAGAAGAACACTGCTGGATACAGCATTTAATTAATGATCATAATTCATAGCCGAATTAATATGCCAAGGAGGATATGTAAAATCACTTGAGCATTGGTTCCCAGATCTCTCCATCACTAGCAGTTTTCCCCTCTGTGTTGCTAATGTCCATTCAGTTTACTGGTAGCACATTCTATGTAAAAATGGCCACAGGTATTTCACACATTATTGAATGCTCCAGCTGCCTGGATAGCAAGAGAAAAAGACAGTGGACCTATGATTTTTTTGTCTAGCATTTTCTATATTCCTGTGAAACTATATTTCGTCTCCTGCTAATGTAAAGCTGTAACTATTTTGGGACACCCTTTCACTATCTGCATTGTTGTAACAATTTTACCTGCATATGCTGCAGTTTTATCAAAAATGCCAGATTAAGTGTGTTTGCTGTACCCAGTTTGAGTTTCATTTTTTTACTTTCACTTATCTACAGTAGATCAGATTTTCTCACGACTCTTATCTACTGCTGTACAGCTAAAACTGCTGCTGATATGCATTATTGATGTGGCTATTCCATACGTTTATTTTCCTTGAGAGCTTGATAGTTTTAAGGAATCTATGCTGCCAGAAATATTGCTACTGACTCATACTGTACAGTAAAGTATGAATTTACTCCCAAGGTTAGAGTAAATGGGTGTATCACATATGAAACTAGCAGAGATCCATATTTTACAAATTATAAGAATAAAAAGCTTTTAAAATGCCTTTACAAGGTAGAACACTTATGACTGGAGTATGTTTGCAGGAAATGTTAACCTTCATGGTTATGTTGGGCAAGAATCCTTGGGAACTTTAATTAAGCAATAAGGTATGTACAGGGGTTAGATTAACAGTCTGTTAATCACCCCTGTGGGATGTAATATGGCACAAGGTGCAATTGAGTGCCATATTTCCCAAGTGGGTGATTAACTGATTGTTAAGCAAACATAGAAACATAGAAATTGTCAGCAGATGAGGACTGCTAGGCCCATCCAGTCTGCCCGTGAGACCCATACTTGATTATGGCTTTTGACCCTCCCTGTGCTTTACCTCCATGGTTCCCCTATGTCTGTCCCATGCGTGTTTAAATCCAACTACAGTGCTTGCTCCCACCATCTCCTGTGGCAGACTATTCCATGCATCCAGCACCCTCTCTGTGAAGAAAAACTTCCTCACATTCCCTCTTACCCTACAGCCTTCCAACTTCATGTCATGCCCCCTCATTCTTGTACTCCTTCTGTGCTGGAAGATGTCTCCCCCCTGCACCTTGTTTATGCCCTTGAGGTACTTGAATGTTTCTATCATGTCCCCTTTCTCCCTCCCTCCTCTCCTCCAGCTAGTACATATAGAGATCCCTTAATCTCTCCACATAATTCATGTGGTGCAAGCCCTGCATCATCTTAGTTAGTCTGATGGGCAGAATGGATGGGCCTTGTGGTCCTTATCTGCTGTCAACCTCTATGTTTCTATGTTACCCTTCTTTGGACTGTCTCCAGCCTGTTAATGTCCTTTTGAAGGTGCAGCCCCCAGAACTGCACACAGTACTCCATGTGAAGCTTGACCAGAATTTGATATGGCATCACTACCTCCCGCCCTCTGCTGGTGATGCCCCTGCCCAGCAGCGGCTCTAGCCGCAAATGGTTACCAGGGCACAGCTGGGTCACAACAGATGGCAGCCAGGGCACTGATATATTGTTACTATGGGGGAAGCTCTGCACTATAAGGGACACCAACTGGGGCACAGCATTTTTTTACCGGGGCACGTGCCCTGTCGGGCCCTGGTGTAGAGCCGCCACTGCCCCTGCCTATGCACCCCAGCGTACCACTGGCCTTCCCTGCTGCCCTTGTACTCTGCTTTGACATTTTCAGGTTATCTGAAATAATAACCCCCAGGTCCCTTTCCTCCTTGGTGACTGTGAGCAACCCCTGTACATACATTATTGCTATTATTGTAAATGAGAATAAAAAAACAACATGTTTCATTTTGGGGGTCATTTTATCCCAAAACGCTCATTCTCTGGTTAAATAATCCTTTCACATTTGTTTCACAATGGCTGTAATGTGCATCTGTCAACAGCTGTTAAACTTTTGCATTGATGAGTTATGTTTTACTGCATAAGGTAATTAGCTATTGTATTTGATAGTAGTGATTTTTTTTTGCTGATAAATCTGAATCTCATTTCAAAATGAGTGATGCAAGTGGTATTTTTCATCATTTTAAAATTGGGAGTTTTCAATCAGCAACGTGCATGCATATCAGTGTTTCTGCTACAGTGGCTGTGAACGTGTGGCCATGGGCAGTTGTTTAAGTCATGCTCAGACGGGGCAAGAATTCATGAGACAGTATGTTCAGTGTATGCCATTTGAAAATAGATGTTACACTGGGTGTGACTTTCTTTCAAAAGTCAGCAGTGTAAGTGTTATTTTTAACAGTTTTAAAATTAGGACTTTGTCAACGAGCGTGCACATTAGCATCATCTGATCTGCATGCACGTTGCCAAAGTCCCAGTTTTACAGCTGTTAAAAAGTACACTTACCATGCTCATTTAAGAAAATAAATTGCATTTAGTGGCACAGTATCACATCTATTTTCAAACTGCATATATAGAAGACAGCCTTTAGTCTTATGAAGTCTTGTCTCATCAAAGCACAACGTAAGCAACTGTTCATAGCTACATGTTTACAGACAGTCTAAAAGAAACGGTGATGTGCATGCTTATTGACAAATTCCTAATTTTTAAACCAAAGAAAAATAAAATTTTAACTTCTCATTTTGCAATTACATTCAGCAGGAAAGAATGTCATATTAATAATTACAAACATTTGTTATTGTTTTACTGGCCGGTGTTTACGTGTGAGTGTGTGTGTGAGGGGTGAAATAGGGAGTAGGAATTTTTTTTTCTTAAGAACCCACACAGAGCTGCTGCCCACACTGATTGTTTAGTGCTGTGTGCAGTTTAACAACCTGAGCTCTGCCTAGGACAGGGAGTAGGATTTGTCTTTATGTTAAAAACTCCCACACAGAGCTGCTGGCCACGCTGATTGTTCAGCACTGTGTACAGTGTAAACCGATGTCTGACCAGGACAAGGAGTAGGATTTCTGTTTTTTTAGGGGAACTCCCAAACACAGCCATCAGTCACACTGACTTTTTAGCAGTGCGTGCTGTTTGAGTATTATGATCTGTGACTCACACAGTCATGTTTTACATTCAGAATTATAAGTTTTATTAAACTAGCTGGGACTTCTTTCATGAACATAATGAAAAATATACGCGGTGAGATGGTTCTACATGGTAGGGTAACATGGGTTAATGTAACCCTACTAGAACTCTGACAACCAATCAGATGTCTTGAAATATGTCTGCCTTATAATAATATAAGTTTTTCTCCTCCTCCTCCTCTTGTGAGAATTACTGCTGCTTTTCTCTTCAGAGCTGGAGATGGCAGTTCTCGTTTCATCTTATTTCCAGTTTACCAAGTGAGTAAGGAAACATTAATGGTAATTGATAGGGCAGATTTAAGATTTAGGTTGGGAGCTCAGGCAAAAGGCTGAGTTAACAGCAAACCACAATTCTGACCTTGCCTGTAGCTCTATGCTAATATTCTAACTTCCTCCTTTATCTTAACTTTCTGACAATGTTTGAAGTTTACTCGTAAAGATTTCACAGTGGTGCAGGCTCAACAGGAAAGGCAAAGCAAGGCAATTTTATTTATAGAGTGCCTTGTTCCTAGGGCTCAGGGCACTTCACAGTAACAGTGACAGTAAAACTACAAATGTGTGGACAGCTAAAACTGCAAAATAGCAATTTACTAATTATATACCAATTTAAAACAATGATTAAGGATAATCAAAAAAATGCTTCTTGAAAAAGATAGGTTTTTAAGGAGGATTTAAATGCCTCCACTGTGCGGGCAGATCTAATGTGTTGTGGTATAGCATTCCAAAGAAGAGGCACAGCAACACATAGTGCTCTGTCCCCAGATTGTCACAGCAGGGATAAAGGCCTAGACTGTAGGCCCACATTGGAAACATGGTGGGGTGAATTGAGTGGTAAGGAACTAGGAAGTCTTTTTAGTAATCTGGTCCCACGCTGTGTAGGGCCTTGGATATTATCAAGCATATCATGAATCCTCACTGAATATTGGTTGTACAGTAGGTCCTTAATAGTCTTTCATAGGGGCTCCAGATCAGGGTTTATGAAAAAACCAAGGATGTCTGGATGGTGGTGGTCTAGAGAGTACTCCTCTAGGGAAATTGACAGAGCTGTGGAACATGCCACACTTATGCCAAGAGAACCACTATTACAATATGAAGAAAAGACCACCACCAACTGGACACCCCTACAAAAATTATTAAGGACCTACAAACAATACTGAGTGAGGATAACACATTGAAATGTATTTTCCAGGAACCACCTTTACTGTCTTCCAAACAACAACCTAACTCATCTAGCCTGCTTGTCAGGTAGAAATTTACACCTGACCACAAGAACAGAACAGTAGGAGGCTGTAAACCCTGCAATATTCCTAAATGTAAAATATGTGAGCACATTTCCACTTTGGACTTTAGCAACACCCTGCAAAAAAAGCCATTCAAGATACACAGGAGGTACACATGTGGATCCCAACATGTATTACATCCAGTGCAAGAAGTATCTATATACAGGCTATGTGGGGGAGTCCGGGCAACCCCATCAAACTCGAATGAACTCACATAGGCATGACATAAAGCTGGAAAAGACTGAAAAACCAGTGGGACAACATTTCCCTCAATCTGATCACTCTATTTCTGACCTCTCTGTCCACATTCTCAAAGGACACTTCAAAAACATGCTAGAAATATGAGCTTAGGAGCTCAGGCGTATTTATCTTCTGGACAATAAAAATAATGGACTGAATGTAGACCTTAGTTTCATGACCCTTTATAAAATTTAACTGACAACTGCCTTTCTCTTGCTTCAGGTGCACATGCATTTCCCTGTGCATATATTTGTATACATTGGGCGGGATATTCAAAGGGGTTGTGCCTGGCACAACAGGGTGCACCATGTGCATAGATACATAGATACATAGACAGTGTCAGCAGATAAGGGCCTATGGCCCACCCAGTCTGCCCATTTGAGCTTGTAAGTTCAGTTTGTCTTCCTAGAAGTCTGTTGCCCCTTACCCCTGACCTCCAGAATTCCTTTATGTCTATCCCATGCATTCTTAAATCCCGTGATTGTTTCAGCCCCCACCACTTCCTCTGGCAGGGTGTTCCACTTGTCCACCACCCGTTCTGTGAATAAATTCTTTCTCATGTTTCCTCTGAATCGTCCTCCCTCCAACTTCATCCCATGCCCTCTAGTCCTGGAACATCTTTTTCGCTTAAAAATAGTGTTTTCCTGCACCCTGTTCCTCCCTGTAAGATACTTGTATGTCTCTATCATATCCCCTCTCTCTCTCCTCTCCTCCAGGGAGTACATGTTCAGTTCCTTCAACCTGTCTTCATAGGACTTGTGATGCAATCCATGCACCATCTTTGTTGCCCTCCTCTGAACCTTCTCTACCCTGTCTATGTCCTTACGTAGGTATGGTCTCCAGAACTGTACACTGTACTCCAGGTGGGGCCTCAATAGTGTCTTGTATAGTAGAATTATGACTTCCCTTTTCCTGCTGGTGATGCCCCTGCCTATACATCCCAGCATCCTATTTGCTTTACCTGCTGCCTTGTCACACTGTTTCCCTACCTTGAGGTCATCAGAGATGATAACCCCAAGATCCTTTTCCTGCTTGTGCATGCTATATCCTCACCCCCAACTGATATATTGTGCCAGGGTTTTTGTGCCCCATATGCATTATCTTGCACTTCTTTGCATTGAATTTCAACTGCCAAACCCCTGACCATTCTTCAAGTTTCTGCAGGTCGCTTCTCATTCTGTCTACACCTCTGGTGTGTCTACTCTGTTACAGAGCTTTGTGTAATCAGCTAACAGTGAAATTCTGCCTTCTAGGTCCTAAGTAATCTCACTGATGAAGATGTTGAATAGGACCGTCCCAGCACTGATCCCTGTGGTACCCCACTGGTCACTCTTCCCTCTGTGGAGTGACAGCCATTTACCACCACACTCTGTGTCCTGCCACCCAGCCAGTTACCTACCCACCACACTACTGTCCTGCCCACACCCATATTCCCCAGTTTGTGTAATAGTCTTCTATGTGACACAGTGTCAAAGGCCTTGCTGAAGTCCAGATAGGCCATGTCCACTGCCCTTTCCTGATCCACCTCCCTAGTCACCCAGTCAAAAAATTCAACAAGGTTGGTCTGACATGACCTCCCCCTGGTGAAACCATGCTGTCTTGGGTCCTGTAGTCCATTGACAACCAGATGTTCCACCAATCTCCTTCAGTAGTGCTTCCATGATCTTCCCACTACCGAGGTGAGGCTGACTGGTCTGTAGTTCCCTGCTTCCTCTTTGTTCCCACTTTTGTATAAGGGGACTACATCTGCTGTCCTCCAGTCTTTGGGTACCTCCCCTGTTTCCAGTGATTGGCTAAACAGGATAGCCAGAGGTTCAGCCACCACCTCTCTTAGTTCTTTAAGGACCCTGGGGTGCACCCCATCTTGCCCCATTGCTTTATCAACTCTTATTACTTCCAGTTCCTTCAGGACCCTTTCTCGTGTAAAGGGACTTGTGTCCATTTCTGCACCATTCTCACCCCTTGTACTCCCTTCAGACCCATTATCCTCCTCCTTCCTCAGTAAAGACTGAGCAGAAATACCTGTTCAATATGTCAGCTTTACTGTTGTCATCCTCCACGCGCCCCCATCCTCCCCTTCAGTCTCACTATCCTCCTTTGTCTTTCTTTTTCACTTATGTACCTGTAAAAGGTTTGTCCCTCTACCCACTGATTTTGCAATGTGCTCTTCTGTCTGAGCTTTGGCTTCCTTACTGACCTCCCTGCCTCCCTTTGCTTCTCCTGGTACTTCTCCCTATCCCCTTCTGCCTGTGTCTTTTTGTATTGCCTGAATGCAATCTTTTTGGCTTTACTTTCTTGCTACCTCTTTGGAAAACCATAATGGTCTCCTCTTCCTTTTCCTCTTGCTAACCTGCTTAATGCATAATTCTGTTGTTCTTGTAATCCCCATTTTAAATACTGCCCACTGTTCCTCAACCCCTGATTCCTGTCCCATTCCCCTTAATGCCTCTTTCAAGTATCTCCCCATTTTCCCAAAGTCTGCCCCCCTAAAATCCAGGATACGTGTTTTGTGTGGTTTGGTTCTGCTCTTTCTGTGATTTCAAACCACAATGACTGGTGGTCACTGTTTCCCAGGTGCTCCCCCACTGTTACCCCCATCACACTGTCCCTGTTTGTGAGCACAAGGTCCAGTATTGCCTTCTGCCGAGTTGGTTCCATGACCAGTTGCTTGAGGAAGGCACCCTGAAGGAGTCCAGGATAAATTTGCTCTAGTTGATGCTGCTGCTGGGATGCTCCAGTCCACGCCTGGAATATTGAAGTCTCCAACCAGTACTACCTCACCCTTGTCTGCCATCCTTTGGATGGCTAGCATCAGCTCCCTATCTGTTTCTTCCTCCTGGGCTGGTGGTCTATAGACCACACCTGTGCGGATGGCTGACCCCATTTTCCTTTCCAGCTTAACCCACAGTATCTCTCCCCCATTTTGTTCCTCCTGGATCTCTGTGGCCCTTATGTCATTTTTCACATACAGTGCCACTCCTCCTCCCTTCCTGCCTGCTCTGTCTCTTCTGCAACACCCCCAATGTGCCCCAGCATGATATTCAAAGGGGTAAGGTGTGCAGCAAAACCCCCGATGCACCAGGGTGCATTGGTAATGTATGCAGCGCAGATGCAGGGGGTGTACCCATGCACATGCGGCACATCCCGATATTCAGCCTGGGATGTGAGGTGCATATGCTGGTGTAACTCCTACATGTGCCACACACTGGTGCTCAAAGTTGAGCTGCAAATCACAGGCTCAAACGCTGGCCACTCACAGGTGGGTGGCTGTAGTGCAAGGCACAACACAACAGCCGCCAGCCTTGGGTGGCCACCCACCCAGTGGATACACCGTCCACAAGCACCCTGACCCCCTGGCCTCCCCACCCCACACACCGATTGCGGGCATCTGTAATAATTACAATAATCCCTGGTAGTCTAGCGGTAACCCCTCTCCATATTCCCAATTGCAGGCATCTGTACTAATTACATTAATCCCTGGTGGTCTAGCGGTAACCCCCCATGCCCAATCATGGACTGTTGTGGAACTACCGAATTACCTGGTGGTTCAGAGTACCCTTCCTTCACCACCATCACAGATCCCCAGGCCACCAGCACCCCCTTGTCGCTCCGCGGCAGCAGCACGTCAGTCAGAGTTACCCAGCCACTTGCCGAAGACGCACAGCACATCTGATGATATTGGTCCACAGTGTGACTACTGAGTTGTAGACTATACCTGTAATATAGATCAGATATGAATGAACATGTCCATTCGCTGGCCTGGTCCTGTGTAGTACAGCATGGTCTGTAAGTTCATTGTCCACGCCAGGACCAATAGGTGTACAGACTGCATTGTATGCTGTCATTTGGCAGGTGGCCGGGCGCATGCGGTGTGGGTGCCACCCACTGATGACAAGGAGGCAGTTCTTGGGTACAGGGACCCTGTGGGTGGGTGAGAGGGGTACCACTGGACCACCAGGTAATTCGGTATTTACACAACAGCCCGTGATCAGGAATATGGGGGGTTACCGCTAGACCACCAGGGATTAATGTAATTATTACAGATGCCAGCGATCAGGCATACAGGGGGAAGGTTACCACTAGATTACCAGGGATTAATGTAATTATTGCAGATGCCCGCGATCGGGCATCCGGGGGGGTTATCACTAGACCACCAGGGATTACTTATAGAAACATAGAAACATAGACTTTGACGGCAGATAAGGACCACTTGGCCCACCCAGTCTGCCCATTGGATAAGCTGCAGATTCCAGTTAACCAACAGCCTACTTCCTGCAACCCCCCACTATAATTGCCTTATGTCTGTCCCATGCATGTTTGAATTCCCTCACTGTTTTAGACCCCACAACCTCTCCAGGAAGGCAGTTCCATGCATTCACCACTCTCTCGTGAAAAAGAATTTCTCACATTACCCTGAGCCGTCCCTCTAACTTTAAATTGTGCCCCTGTTCTTACACATCTCTTTTTCTGAAAGATGCTACCTCCTGGACTTTGTTGATTCCTTGAGGTACTTAAAAGTTTCTATCATGTCCCCCGTCCTCCTTTCATCAAGGGTATACATATTAGCTCTCTCAGTCTCTCTTCATATGGTTTCTGATGTAGACCCTGCACCATTTTAGTTGCCCTCCTCTGGACTGCTTCCATCCTGTCTATGTCCTTGCGAGATGAGGTCTCCAAACTGCACACAGTACTCCAGATGGGGTCTCACCAACTGTCTGTATAGAGGGATAACCACTTCCTTTTCTACTTGTGATGCCCTCCCTATGCATCCCAGTATCCCCTGGTCTCCTTACTGACTTCTCACATTGCTTACCCACCTTTAGGTCATCTGATATGACTACACCCAAATCCCTTTCCATTATTGTTGTTAGTACCTCCCTGCTATTGTGTACTCTTCTCCTGATTTTATTTCCCAGGTGCATTACTTTGCATTTCTTTGCATTGAATCTAAGTTGCCATATGTCTGACCATTCATCCAACCTTGCCAAGTCCCTTTTCATCCTTTCTACCCCCTTGTGTATCAACTCTGTTACAGATCTTTGTGTCATCTGCAAAGAGGCATACCTTTCCTTCCAGACCCTCTGCAATGTCACCTATAAAAAGCGTTAAGAGGACTGGACCCAGTACTGAGCCCTGAGGTACTGCACTAGTAACTCCCTTTCTTCAGAATGTGTTCCATTCACTATTACCTTCTGTGTCCTGTTGTGCAGCCAGTTTGCTACCCAGGCTACCACCCTGGGACCCACTCCCGGGCTGGCTAACTTGATTATTAATCTTTTGTGCGGGACTGTGTCAAATGCCTTGCTGAAGTCTAGGTAGGCCATATCCACCGCCCTTCCCTGGTCAATTACTTTGGTCACCCAAACAAAGAAATCAATTAGATTCGTCTGACATGACCTTCCTGCTGTGAATCCATGCTGCTTTGGGTCCTGTGCCCTGCTGGCATCTAGGTACTCAACAATTCTTTCTTTCAGAAGTGATTCCATCATTTTCCCCACCACTGAGGTCAAACTAACAGGTCTGTAGTTTCCTGCTTCTGTCTTGCTCCCACTTTTGTGAAGGGGAATCACATCTGCCCTCCTCCAGTCCTCAGGTACCACCCCATCTTCCCATGATTTGTTAAAAGTGTGGTTAGTGGTGTCACTAGGTCCTCCCTTAGCTCTTTTAGGATTCTAGGGTGAATCCCGTCAGGCCCCATTGCTTTGTCCACCTTGAGTTTTAGGAGCTCTTTCAGTACTCTTTCTTCTGTAATGACCATGGCGTCAACCCCACTATGCAGAGTGCTTTTACTGTTTGGTTTAGGTAACTCCTCCTCTTCTTCTTTTGTGAATACTGAGCAAAAGTATTCATTCAGTATCTCTGCCTTTTCACTGTCTCCCTCTGCCCACCTCCCCTCTCCTTTATTAATCTTCACTATCCCTCCCTTAACCTTTCTATGCTCCCTAATGTACCTATAAAAGGTTTTATCCCTCTTCTTTAACTGAGTTGGCTATCTTTTCCTCAGTTTGGGCTTTTGCTTTTCTGACTGCCTTCCCCACTTCTTTCTGCTTTAATTGATACAGTTCCCTGTCGTGCTCTGTCTGTGATTCCTTATACTTTTTGAATGCAGCCTTTTTCTCCTTAACCTTCCCTGACACCTCTTTTGAGAGCCATAGTGGTTTTTTATTCCGCTTTGTTTTCTTTATTTGTTTCACACAAAGGCTTGTTGCCTCCATGATGGCAGTTTTGATTTTTCTCCATTGTTCTTCCACCCCTCCTTTCTGGCCATTTGCTAATGCATTCCTCAGGTATTCACCCATTATGCCAAAGTCAGCCCTTCTAAAGTCCAGTATCCTTGTCTTTGTATGGCTTGTCTCCATGGTTGTGTTTATTGTGAAGCACACTGTGCAGTGGTCACTTGTTCCCAGATGTCTACTGACTTCTAAATGTGTGATCCTCTCTCCATTTGAGAGTACCAGGTCTAATATTGCTCCCTCCCGATTGGGTTCCACCACTAGCTGTCTAAGGCATGCCCCCTGTAGGGCATCGAGAATGACCCTGCTCTTGGATGTGGCTGCAGTCCATGTTGCCCAGTTAACATCTGGCATATTCAGGTCCCCCATCAACAGTATCTCCCCTTTTTCAGCAATTTTGAGAATGCCCTCTATCATTTTCTTGTCCAGTTCCTCTCCTTGAGACGGGGGTCTGTATACAACCCCTGTGCGGATTGTGATGCCATTCCCTGTCTCCAAGGTGACCCAGAGTTCCTCTTGTCCTCCCCTTTTACTTTTTAGTTCTGTAGCTTACTAATTACAGATGCCCATGATTGGGTGTATGGGAGTGGGGGGGGCTGCAGTAGCCCACCAGGGTGTCAATCCCCGACAGCAGCAGCTTGGCAAGGCGCCAGGTGCAATTCTCCAGGGATCAGCACATCGCATGCACATGGGGCCATAATGACATGCAAATGGCCCCTTTTTGTGCCTTGCATGCATTTTGGCCTCATTTGCATGCCCCAGGCTGAATATTGCAGGTGATGCACATAGCGCAACTGCACTTGTGCTGGCACATCCCCGTTCTCCCTTTATGTGTCTTGCGCTGGCTCAGTGCCACTGTGCCATGCACAGTGTGCACACCCTCATTGCCATATTCAACGGTGCTGAGCCATGGTGCAGCACCGTTGAATATTGCCTGATCCTAGCCCTGGCACAGCCCAGTTGTGCTGCACTCAGGCTTGTGCCACTGCCCGGTGCAGTCTGAATATCCGGGCCATTATCTCTCATATTGGATATATATTTTTGGTGTGCCTTATACTTTAACATGATTTAATTTATATGTTTTATCATACTGTTTGACTACTGTGTTCTTGTGTATATGTGTATTTACGCAGCATAGATGTATACATAAGTGCTTTTTGTTATTTCTCTCTATCTCTCATACACACGCACGCATGCACACACACACGTATGAATGCATGCACACATACACAGAGTCTGCTTTTTAGGGAGGCTCTTAAAACATAAACATTTAACAATTAATAGGCCTCCTGCTGTCACATTCCATCCATGAGAGGAACCTATACATCTAATCTGATTTATTACCACCTAGTATTTCAAAGGCTGTCTTTTTTTTGTCTCTGCACATACCCAGTTATTTACTTCCTTATCAACAGAACTGTCATGCCCATGTGTAAAAGTTTATTTATCAGTTCTACCCAATAAGTTTGTTTTTTTGAAGAAACTGCCATGATCTGAAGAAGGGCTCTGTGTAGCCTGAAAGCTTGTGTTTTGTAAATCTCTTGTTGGTCCAATGAAAGGTATCAAATCACCCACTTTTTCATTTAAAAAGCACAATACATTGATTCAGAACTGATCTCTTTACTTTCTCTTGCTACAGAACATTATGGGCCAGACATGCAAAAGTTTGCACTGGCACAAATAGGGTTTGCACTGTCATCGTCCAGGTCTGAGGTCTTTATTTTTTTCGGGGGTGGGGGCGGCTATATTCAGAGCACATGCTAAACCTGTTAGCACCCAGGTGGTGACATAATGCTGTACCCAAGTAGTAACATAATGCTGCACCCATGCAGATGAGGGGTCCCTTCCTGCATGCAGCTGCAGCAGCATGTTCAAAGGTTTGCAACAGCAGTAAACAGTACCCAAAGTGGTGTTATTTACTGCTGTTGAAACCCACCACTTAACTCGCCACTAAGCCCTCACCCCCAACCCTCCAATCATGGGATGGTTGTACTGCAGTTCCCTGCACTTGACTGCCAATCATACCAGTGGAATTGCAGGCCCAGGTGGTCAGTACCACCCTCCACCCCTGAGCACCCATCCCATGTGAGAGGACTCTTTATCTGATGTCTAGTGATACTGTCTATCCTCTGAACACCCCTCCCCTGTAATGAAAATATTCCTGGTGTCTGGTGGCACCACTACAAATACCCATCCTATAATATGAGAAGGCATCCCTGGTGTCCATTGGCACCCCCATCCCCCAAACACCTGTCCCATATAGAGTAGCTATCCCTGGTGTCTAGCGAAAGTCCCCACCCCTGAACACCTGTTCTGTGTTATTAAACAGATCCCTAGGGCTGGATTTCCAAAGGGCCCTTAGATCCACGTAAGCTGCATCAAACAACCAGCTTAAATCAGACCTTGGTGGGCCAAATACTGTGCGCCATATTTTGTAAGAAAAGTGGTCTGTGTGACAAAGTCCCCCAAACTGACGCAAGAGGTCCACTGAGTCAACACAATGGCGTAAGGGATGGGAATAATGTACGCTGCACCAAAGTAAATGGTGCAAGTTGAGTAAAAAATGGTGCATGTTAAGTCAGAAAAATGACTCAAGGAACAAAAATGATGCAAACTGATTACATAAATGGTACAAACTGAGTAGAAATGGTGCAAACTGAATACAAATGGTGCAAACTGAGTACAACTGGTGCAAATTGAGTAAAACTGGTGCAAACTGAGAAAAATGGTGCAAACTTGAGTACAAATGGTGCAAACTGAGTAAACATGGTGCAAACCATGTAAAAATGGTACAAGCTGAGTCAAACAAACGACGCAAAGGAAGAGAATGACGCAAGCTAAGCAAACAAAGCGGCAGATGAAATGGCCAAAACTAAGCCCCAAAAATGTTCTAAACTAGTCCTGCCGGAGAATACTGTGCCTTAATATTAGCATAGTCAGGTCTGACCACCTGCTTTGGGTCACTTTATATGCCCCAGTGTCCCTTAGACCAGTTCTGACTGGTCTAGCAGCTGACAGTACTTTGACATGTTTGGTGTCAGTGGTGCAGCTTTGAAATTCCCCCAGGTGCAGTCTTGCACAATTTCTGTGGCACAAGATGGTTTGTGTCCTGGTGCTACCATTTGTATGGTGCAAGGCTGACGCAGCCACCTTTGATGCAGGGTGGACTGCCTTTGATGCAGTGCTCCTTTGAAAATCGGGTCTGGCGCAATGTTTGATGCTAGACTTCCTTGCACCACTGTTGTTTGGTGCATGTCCCTTGCGGCATACCTGGGGCTTTGAAAATCTGGCCCTTGGTGTCTAGTGGCACCCCACACTCCATGAGCACCTGTCCCATGATAGCTTCTATCTCCCTGCTGTCTACAGGCACCCCACCCAAATGCTCATCCAGTGATAGCTTCTATCTTTCTGGTGTTAAGCAGCATCCCCCACCACCCAAACACTCATCCCATTTTCTGTATACAATCATGGTGTCCAGTAGGGTATCCAGTAAATATAATGCAACCACTATAGCGCTAGTCAAAATAGCGCAATCATCTAAGCGTATGCCAGAAATGGTGCCCGTCAATGTAGCACATGCACAGAACAGTGTGAAATCTGGGTTAATAAAAATCAAGCATACTACAGGACATTAGATTTACTGATTTTGAAAAGTGAGATGAAGGGTGAAAAGGATGTTTGCTTCATGAAGAGCCAGAATGACAGTGACCTAGCTATGCTGGATGGTTTTATTTACCGCTGAGAGCACATTACGTCCTCGAAATCTTATTGGGAAATGCTTAGCTTATGATAAGGGGTTCTGTACTGCATGTCTGCATTTAGATGGGGCTAAGGTACTAAAAAGAATTGGAGATCACAACCATGTACCTGACCCCATTTCTGTTTCTGTGAAGGAGGTGATAGCTGTAATGAAAGAATGTTCAACAGCAACCTGCGAGAACACACACCAAATTGTAGCTGCAGGTATCTCGCAAATGCCACCTACTGTTTCCAGCCAACTTCCAGCTATACCTTTGTTAAAACACACCATAAGGAGAAACAGACATGTCAATTCACAACCTCACCCTGAGCCAGCAGATGTAGCATCACTTGTACTAACCCCTGAATGTGTGCAAACTTTCCAGAAAGAGAACTTCCTGATGTACGATTCAGGGCCATCTGCTGACAGATTATTGATTTTTTCTACCACTATAGACCTAGCACATCTTAAGGCGTCACCTCACTGGTTTGCAGATGGGACATTCAAATGTTGTCCATCAATATTCACTCAACAATATACAATACATGTCATTAAATACAACAAAAGTCATCCCACTGGTGTATATTCTGATGGCAAACCTGTAGTGCTGCCTCAAATAACAAAGTTTTGACAGAGTTGCAATGGCTATGTGGCACATTGCATCCAGAGACTATATTAATTGATGTTGAGCTTGCAGCTATTAAAGGATTTAAACTTGTTTTTCCATCTGCTGCAATGCGGGGATGTTTTTTCCACTTTTGTCAGGCGTTGTGGAGAAAAATTCAAGAGTTGCCTGATGTCTGTAGTCAATACATGATAGACCAACATTCTCATTGCAAATCAGATTTCTCCCTGCATTAGCATATTTTCCTCTACAAGATGTATTGACTACCTTTGATGATATTCTGAGTTCCATGTTTTACAGTGAAAAAAGTAAATTACTGGGTCCTCTTATTGATTACTTTGAGGACACATTGCTGGGTAGACCATTGGGTCATGGTGGGAGACAGAGGCCCATGTTTGCACCAGAATTGTGGAACTGCTATGACTCTGTGCAGTCCAACTTGCCACGCACAATAAACTCTGTGGAGGTATGGCACAGAAAATTGAATCTTTTTTAGGAGCACACCATCCTTCAATCTGGAAGTTCCTTGAATATGTAAAAATGGAACAGCAATGCAACACCACCTTGATGGAGCAGCTAGTGGCAAGCAGTTCTGTATGTGAAAGGCGCAGAAAGTATAAGGACACTGCAAAGATATGTGACATTGTGCAGGAATACGGGGAAAGACCTAGAGCTGCATATCTGAGGGGGATAACTTATAATTTTCAGCTGCAGGCCTAGATGCAAGAACATTGCTGCTACTATGATATGACACGATATGACATGAAATGAAATGAAACATGTCCACACATAATTAAGGCTGAATCACTTATTTGTTGTTTGATTATTTGTTGTGAATAAAGATTACCTTTTAAACTTGAATCACTTCTTGACTCTGCTACTCTGTAGTTACACGGATGTTGTGACACAGGAAGGGAGAGCATGGGACATAAAGGGAGTGTAGGAGGAACTGCTTAGCAGCACAGTAGTTGTGATGAACTGAATAAAAAGGAACACACAAAGCTATGTGAACCTTGACCCAATATCTGAATTTGTCAAAGAATTTGTCAAAGAAGAAAGGTAGGGAGTATTCTATTTCTGACATTTAATCAATGCTATTTTTTCACTCTTTTTCCGATATGCTATGGGAACATAGCACTAAAATGACCACGCTCATAAGTGCTGCACTATTGTGGTTACACGATATTAACATTGAACTGTCCAGTAGCAACCCACCCCCAGCATGCTCATCAACAAATGAACCAACAAACATTGGTAGTCTAATGGCCCCTCCCACCCACCCTAACCGCTAACAGTGACCACCCATGTACCCTCCCCAACCAGGGCCTCTGGGGATGTTCCTGGAATCCTGATAAGATGACTGCTATAACTGTCCTCTCACCTTCTAGGCCAGCTGCAGTATGAGCTGATGGTAAGCACACATGCAGTATAAATTCTACTGTATGCACACTCGCTGTCTGCTCGTATGGTGGCTGACCAAGGAGGTGAGAGGTGGGCTGTGCCTGTCACCATATTAGGATTTCAAGAACATCCCTGGAGACCCTGGTAAGATGGGGTGGATGGGTGGTGTACTAGGAGTGGGTAGGGCAGATGAGGGTAGCCTCTGGACCATCAATGTTTGATAGTCTGTTTGTCAATGGGAATTTGGAGGGTGGGAAGGGGGTACCACTGGACACCAGGGCTAGTATACGGAACATGAGCTGGCTGCTCAGGTGGTGGGGGGTGCCGCTAGACACCAGGGAGATATGAACTATCACAGGACAGGTGGTTGGTGTAGGGGGGGGTGACTAGACACCAGGGAGATATGAATTATCATGGGATGTGTGTTCTGGGGTATGGGCACTGCTAGACACCAGGGAGATCTGCACTCTCATGGGATAAGTAATTTGGGGATGAGGGTGCCACTAGACACTGGGGAACTGTCTACAGACTTTGGGATGGGTATTCAGGGCAGTGCTGCTAAACACCAAGGATGATGTGTCAGGCACCCATAGGATAGGAGCTAAAGGGCCACTGCTCACCATGCAAATGAGCCCATAATAGGCATACAAATGGTTACTTAGCATCTTGCATGCCCAATAGACTCATTTGCATGGTGTGGCTAAATATAGCCAAAATGGCTCTGGGGCTAGCCGTCCCGGGTCGCTATTACCTGTGTGCTGGATACAGCCCAGGTCCATGTCAGGTCACTGCAGTTTAACTTAGTGCTGTGCTGACACAGGCTGATATTCAGTTGGATAGTGGCTTGGGTGCTATGCTTATGCTTGTTTTTGAATATCTGGGCCTATGTATTTAAAAAAAAATACAAATGACACTACAGATCCTGTTCTAATTATGATTCATACGGTATCATAACCAAAATCCTAATTTAATATCTTGATTTAGTTTTTCGAGCTTACAATACAGCACATGTAATGCACTCACAGCCTAATCATTAATAACAAAGGAACTGAGAATAAAGCACTCTTTTGACAAAGTGTATAATGAGGTAATGCAATGGAGTAGACAGAGTGGCATTTTTCAATAATTGATTAAATAGCTCACACTTCTCCATACAAATGACTGATCAATTAATCAGCAGGTTCCAGAAAATTCTAAAGGTTTCAGAAAATGGAATGCATGCTCTATATTTTTAATATTAAACTTGTTTAATTTTAAATCTCCAATCCCTTTTTGTCTCTGCAGTTCATGCTGCAGAAACAGCTGTCTGTTTCTTTATGTTATACATTAACATGTGTGCCAAATGTAAGTCTACAGAGGTAGCCACAGGTAAGTACTGTATTTGGAAGTGTGCGTGCATTTAATAGGAAAAGTGCTGTAATTACTAATCAGTTCACATAACTGGGGCATAAAACCAATTAGTAGTAACTGATGTAGAATTTATTAACATAACCATTTCAAAACATACCGAAGCTTTGACTGCATTTTTCTATCAATTAAACACTATTCGTATTTTTCATGGCATTTACTGTAAGGAAGTGGATTTGGTAATTAGACATACAAGATATGCTTATTACCATACAAACTGTATTATTAATCATCTCTGAAACAAGTTTTGAAGGATTGCCTTTCTATGAGGCTAGATATTCCTAATGAATAATAGAAGTATTTTTTAAGTTGTTAAACTGAGATTGCTCAATTTTATATATATATATATATATATACACACATATATATATATATATATATATATATATATATATATATATTATACAACGTATGTTTTGGGATAATACTGAGGATAAAAAATGATATCTAGACTGCCCAGTGAAGATAACATTGTTATCTTCATGTTCCTATACATCATACATTTATCTCCACGTTCCTATACGTCATCCTGATGAAAGTGAAAGTGTTTCACTTTTCATCACACACCTGTCTCTCTTTCCTCTGTCCCTGTACAAGTAACTCCCCCCCCAAAAAAAACCCACACATCTCTTCCATCTGGTTGATCCTGCCTACATCTTAACACAAATAATTAAATTTAAACATATCTGGTTGATCCTGCGACTTCCTTTCACCCATCTTCAAGTTTAGTGCACCGTGACCGATCAGAACGCATTGAAATGTAAGCGTGACTAGCGCAACAATAATGAAATCTCAGTTACTGTCAATTATAGAGCCTGTTGTAAATTGCTCAAAAACTGTGACCCTTTCCTAATATTGGCTATATTTTAACATGAAGAAGCTGCCGACAACAGTAAGAGAAGAAGCGAGGTGAGTTGGCAGCTTCAGAACAGCAGGCAGCCGTGATGTCAGTTGCCATAGCAACACATGCTACTTACTTGCCACTGTTCTGGCTCCTCACTCACTTTCACCTCTTTAACAAACAACTCTTAAAAATAGCCAATATTAAAGAAATCACAACCCTGAAAGCAATCAGCACAAACTTCAATAACTACGATACAATCAATACATTCTAATGAATGGAAATGAAAGAAAATAAAAGTCAACAGATATATTTAAGTGTTAATGATGCAGAATGTAGGCAGAATCAACCAATATGTAATATTCAATGACTTTACTGCAGCAACATGAAACAGTTTTATTTAAGAATATATGTAATCTGCTCTTTTGAGGGACAGGCTATAGAGAGTTGTATTGGGGTGGTCAGGGCAAGGTTAGCCAGAATCCAGACACATTTTGGCATAATAATTTTAAAGTAGCAGGATCAACTACATATATATTTTAAACAACATATGCATCTGTTGTGCTGATAGACATACTGCAGATTTGTGTTGAGACAGCCAACATCTCTATATAGTGCAATGTATTAAGTGCACATTTGGAGCTTTGATGAATGCAGCCCAAAACATACATAGTATAAACCGAATATAACATGGCCCGACTGAAGATATCATATTTATCTTCACTGAGGCCAACGACATGATTCTACCTGCGTGGCTTCGCCACTCGTGAGATATCATGATATCATTGGCCTCGCAGTGAAGATAAATATGATATCTTCAGTCGGGCCATGTCATAACCCCTATATATACACATTTATAAAATGAGTAGGAAAAATGATCTCAAGTGGTTGGCTGAAACACATAACATGATTGTGTGTGTATCAGAGCACGAAGCACACCTGCACTTTTACCCATCTCCAAAACAATTTTGCCATTTTATAAGATAGATAACCCACTCCAGGGTGTGCTGTCGCGCTCTGATATACGCACGCCTTGGGTGGTTGACACACTTGGCCTACAGCCTCGTGCGTAACAATGCACACCAAGGCATGCGTTTATATCAGAGCGTGACCACATACCTAAGAGTGGGTTATCTATTACAGATCTACATATATATATATATATATATATATATATATATATATATATATATATATAGTTAGGCTGCGTAGTCATTTCTATGTTAAATCTCAAAGTTTGCACTTTAATAACTTTGCAACCATTTGTCCAATTTGCCTGAAAGTTGGAATACAGACCTATCTATGATAGATCTCTAGATCTGGAAATTTCCATTCTGGTCAAATGTACAGTTGAGGAACCATAGCATGCTCAAAAAGTGAAATTTCCCTAAAGTTGTGAATTCTTTGTCCATCTATAATGCACTGAAGAATGCATTTGAATGGGTTCAGATTGGGTTGTCTACATGTGTCCTGGGTTGCACTGGTGCCTTTTGAAAATTTGGTGAAAAAATATTGCTCCGTTCAAAAGTTCTTCAAGTTTTTCATGTCCCATTATAGCCTATGGGAAATTTATATGTGCATTGCAAAAACTTTCGGGACAACATTTTTTCATGTGCAACAACATTCCATTATAAGGTATAGGAAAGCATGAGCACATTTTTGTTGCCTTGACAACATTTTTGTTACCTCAACAACATTTCTGCACAACATTGTGCCAAGCGTTGCTTTCTTTGTCACTTCATTGTGCCAAGGTGGATTGTGCGTTTGAGCTGAAATTTGCAGGGTGGCAAGCCCTGGTCCCACAGATGTGCCTTTTGGTTGTTTGCTCCCAAAACATTCAATGATCCCATAGTTATAGCATTCTGAAGTCGAGAAATTTCCCATAGGCTAACATTGCGATGCCTGTTGTGCCTTTTGGCACCCATATCTCGAAAATGAAGTGAGATACAGATTTTTTGCTACCTGCAACTTAGGTGACCTAAGCAAATCAGGACATTTCAAATTCAAAGATTAAACCTGCACTGGAATTTTCTTCCTAGGTTGTACGGTCACTGAGATATTGACAAATGACTGTTACGAGGGTTCCTTTTCATCCCTATGGGGCTATTGTACGGCTCCATTATTATATATAAGTGGGAGTGCAGGGCCTGGAGGGCCTGTGCTCCCACAGAAACATATCATTATGCACAAATGGGCAGTTTGGTCGGAGCACAGCGCTTTGTGCTGCTTGTATCTCGGACACGATGCGAGATACGTATTCGGTCGACATTTATGTAACTCATTCAAGATTCCCATCAGATGATCAGAAAAAAGTCTGTGAGAACTTGTCTGAAAACTAAGAAATGAAAGATGCACCAAAAGTAGCATTATAGGGGCACGGTAGTGCTCCTATAGTTAGGGTTGAGTAGGCACTTTAATGTTAAACCTCAAATTTTGTGCTTTAATAACTTTGCAACCATTTAACTGATTTACACAAAATTTGTAATGTGTGGTCTGGTATGGTAGATCTCTTGATTTACCAAGTTGCATTTTAGTCAGACATACAGTTTATGTGCAGCAAAACACCAAGAAATGCACTTTTCCCCAGTTTTGATGTGTCTTTTGCCCATGGTGCTTCAACGCCACCATGTGTTCTTTTGGTCTGAAATTTGGAACATTGAGTTTTGGTCAAGGAACAATCCAGCACTGGTTTGGTAAAAAAATATTAATCCATTCAAAAATTATTACATTTTTAATGTTTGAGTTCTGACCATGCTTAGTTCACTCCAAAATTTGTATGTATTTTTTGCGAACTAAAAATGGTCTCACAGTCAAAGATTCCCCGAGCCATCATCTTGTTTTCAGTTTTTCAGCCAAACGAAATGTTGTAGCATTGTTTAAGGGTGACTTGTGGGCCAAATCAGGCATGGGTTTTGATCAAGATGACACCCTCTACAAAGCCATGCCATTGGTTTGGTTCATTTTTGTCAGAAAATAGCTTTTTAAAAATTAAAAAGTCTTCTTTCATGACTCGCTAGTGATCCTAGTCCGCAAGCCTACAACATCCTGGTCTGCAAGATGATCCTGATCTGCAACCTTTGTCCATCATAGGATGATCAGATAGCCAGAATTTCATGACCAGATTTCCCTGATGGCATGACCAGATGTCCCCTCATGGACTAGAATTTTGCTAGCTCGTGGACTAGAATTGATCTGAAGGCCCAGGATTTTGCTATTTCATGAATGAAGAATTTTTAAAGGTGTGAAAATTTTAAAATTGCATATCTTATTAATGGTTTGGTCTTTTTATTTGAAATTTACAGGGTGTTGAGGGGATGCCCCACAGATGTGAATTATGTTGTTTAGGTCTTGGGGAATTAAGTGGTTCCATAGATATGCCATCACGAAGTTGAGATTTTCCCCATAGGATAACATTGCAGGGTCTGTCATGCCTTTCGGCACCTGTATCTCAAAAACGAAGTGAGATACAGAGTTTTAGCTACTGGCAGCTTAGATGATCTATGCTGCTGGAACAAGATTTGAAACCATACAATACCCCTGCAGTGGAATTTTTTCCATGGGTTGCACAGTTCATGAGATATTGTCAAATTAGTGTCACAAGGTATCTGGTAAATATAGCGCAACCGCTATAGTGCTAGTCAAAATAGTGCAATCATCTAAGCGCATTCCAGAAATAACATCTGTCAATGTAGCACATGCACACAACAGCGTGAAATCCGGGTTAATAAAAATCAAGCATACTATAGGCCATTAGATTTACTGATTTTGAAAAGTGAGATGGAGAATGAAAAGGACGTGCTCTGTGTGAAGAGCCAGAAGGGCAGTGATCTAGCTACTCTGGATGGTTTTATTTATCACCAAGAGTGCATTACGTCCACAAAATCTTATTGAAAATGCTTAGCTTATGATAAGGGGTTCTGTACTGCACGGCTGCATTTAGATGGGGCTAAGGTGCTAAAAAGAATTGGGAGATCACAACCATGTATCTGACCCCACTTCTGTTTCTGTGAAGGAGGCGATATCTGTAATGAAAGAATGTTCAACAGCAACCTGCGAGACAACACACCAAATTGTTGCTGCAGGTATCTCGCAAATGCCACGTACTGTTTCCAGCCAACTTCCAGCTATAACTTTGTTAAAACACACCATAAGGAGAAACAGACGTGTCAATTCACAACCTCACCCTGAGCCAGCAGATGTTGCATCACTTGTACTAACCCCTGAATGTGTGCAAACTTTCCAGAAAGAGAACTTCCTGATGTATGATTCAGGGCCATCTGCTGACAGATTATTGATTTTTTTCTACCACTACAGACCTAGCACACCTTAAGGCATCACCTCACTGGTTTGCAGATGGGACATTCAAATGTTGTCCATCAATATTCACTCAGCTATATACAATACATGTCATTAAATACAACAAAGTCATCCCGCTGGTGTATATTCTGATAGCAAACTGTAGTGCTGCCTCAAATAACAAAGTTTTTGCAGAGTTGCAATGGCTATGTGGCACATTGCATCCAGATACTATATTAATTGATGTTGAACTTGCAGCTATTAAAGGATTTAAACTTGTTTTTCCATCTGCTGCAATGCGGGGATGTTTTTTCCATTTTTTGTCAGGCGTTGTGGAGAAAAATTCAAGAGTTGCCTGATGTCTGTAGTCAATACACGACAGACCAACATTCTCATTACAAATCAGATTTCTCCCTTCATTAGCATATGTTCCTCTACAAGATGTATTGACTACCTTTGACGATATTCTGAGTTCCATGTTTTACAGTGAAAAAAGTAAATTACTGGGTCCTCTTATTGATTACTTTGAGGACACATTGCTGGGTAGACCATTGGGTCATGGTGGGAGACAGAGGCCCATGTTTGCACCAGAATTGTGGAACTGCTATGACTCTGTGCAGTCCAACTTGCCATGCACAATAAACTCTGTGGAGGTATGGCACAGAAAATTGAATCTTTTTTAGGAGCACACCATCCTTCAATCTGGAAGTTCCTTGAATATGTAAAATGGAACAGCAATGCAACACCACCTTGATGGAGCAGCTAGTGGCAAGCAGTACTGTATGTGAAAGGCGCAGAAAGTATAAGGACACTGCAAAGATATGTGACATTGTGCAGGAATACGGGGATAGACCTAGAGCTGCATATCTGAGGGGGATAGCTTATAATTTTCAGCTGCGGGCATAGATGCATGAACATTGCCACTACTATGATATGACATGAAATGAAATGAAACATATCCACATATAATTAAGGCTGAATCACATATTTGTTGTGAATAAAGATTACCTTTTAAACTCAAATCGCTTCATGACTCTGTTCCTCTGTGGTTACAGGGATGTTGTGACACAGGAAGGGAGAGCGTGGGACAGGAAGGGAGCATAGAAGGAACTACTTTGCAGCACAGTAGTTGTGATGAACTGAATAAAAAGGGACACACAAAGCTACGTGAACCTTGACCCAATATCTGAATTTGTAAAATAATTTGTCAAAGATGAAAGGTAGGGAGTATTTTATTTCAGACATTTAATCAAAAGCTATTTTTATGCTCTTTTTCCGATATGCTATGGGAACATAGCGCTAAAAGGACCACGCTCATAAGTGCTACTCTATGGCAGTTGCATGATATTAACATTGAACCATGTCACAAGGGTTCAAAAAGTGCCTGTCTAGTGTATTTCAGTGCCCATAGCTTGGAAACAATGCTAGATACAGGTTCGGTCATTACATTGTTGCAAACAGTACTCGCTGTGATGAGTACAATAACACTTGAATTTTTTTCTACCTGCTACGGTTCCTGACATATTGGCAGATTAGTGTTACAAGGGTTTCTTGCTCTATAGGGCTGCTGTATGGCTCTGTAGCTATGCATATTGTTATGCAGAAATGGGCAGCTTGGTTTGGGCCCTGCGCTCCCACCAATACATGTTTCTTTACTAGCTATATTACACTTTTTCAAAAAGTAAGGAAATTCATGCCAAAAAATGCACTTAATGCATCAGTTAGGGTTAAAGCAACAAAAGTGAGGAAATGAAACATTAGGTTAAGCCCCTAACCCCCCCACACACAACCCACACCATTCCTCCACAGACTGACAGACGCTGGGGTGTGCCATGGATATATATATATATTTATAAAATGGGGAGAAAATAAATATCCAGATCCAAAGTTCTAATTGTATAAAACACCTCACATGACCGTGCATATATCAAAGCGTGACTGCACACCTGCGCTTTTATCCCCTTCCAAAACAATTTTGCCATTTTATAAGATAGATAACCCACTCTACAGTGTTTGGTTGTGCTCTGATATACACACGCCTTGGATGGTTGATGCACTCAGTGCACACCACGGCGTGCATATATCAGAGCGTGAGCTCATACCATAGAATGGGTTATCTATTTTATATATTTATATATATATATATATATAATACCAGCACAGTGTGCACCTGTACATCAGTGTTGAGTAAGCACATTAATATTATGTCCCAGTTTTTGCACATTAGTAACTTTGGTCTTGTTCAACTGATTTGCTTTAAATGTGGAATACAAAGAGATGGTGCCAGGATCTCTGGATTCTGACAATTTTGAGGCAATTGGTTCATGGGGGAAGGTACAGATGACAAAAATAAAAAAGAAAATTACATTAAGTAATACTTTTTGTGGTCTCCTATAATTAAAAAACTAGGGCAATTTGAAACCTGAAACTTGAAGGCTTATGTGAGGTTTTTAGTTATCACTATTTAAGAAAAACAGTTCAGTTTCTGAGCATGC
Source organism: Neoceratodus forsteri (assembly GCA_016271365.2). Lineage (NCBI taxonomy): Eukaryota > Metazoa > Chordata > Ceratodontiformes > Ceratodontidae > Neoceratodus > Neoceratodus forsteri. Next base: position 6,314,502 of record JADMNL010000041.1, on the reverse strand, counting down.
ACAGTTAAAACATTAACATTCTAAAAATAACTGAATTTTTACAACCACATGAAGTCATGAGGTCGTATTATGAAAATGCTCTCATTTATCAGGTGGCAGGGCAGGTTCCATGTCTTCATATGCAATCCTGCTGTTTCCATTCAGCAGGGACTGGACTTTGTGTCAGTGTGTAGCTCCGCCCCTGCTGAATGTGCTGTGCATCTGAATTTTTTTTGTTAATTAGCAGAGTCACCATTAGCCACTTGAGTGGCTTCATATATTTAAACTGGACACCGGGGTGCCCAATCCTTGGTGCCAGCTAAGTGCCTTTATTTTTTTAATGTATACTTATACCAGGGTGTCCACCTCTGATGCTGGTTTTTCTTCCCCCTTTGTATTAGTTTTTATCCCCATGATGTCAGGGTACTGCAAACCCTCACCCAATTCTGCCAAAAGTCCAGGACCCCTGCATATCCAATCCTTGGAGCTCCCAAGTATCTTGCTGACACTGGATTGCCCAATCCTCAGTGTCAGAGGTACATTAGGTAAAATAAAGAAAACTGTCCCACCTTCTCTTCTCTGTAATGTTCCCCCCAATGCCCTTAATTTTACCTTGCCAACACTGGGGTGCCCAATCTCCAGTGTCAGCATAAACAACCTCCCTTCCCCAGAACCAGCAGTCCGGGACACCAGGCTGACCACTGCCGGTGCCCCCAAGATTCATGCTAACACTGGGGTTCCCAATCTCCAGTGTTAGAAGTACCTTTAAAAAGAAAATTGTCCCACAATGTCTTTTGCTTTTTTATAACTCGAAATAAAGAAAATGGTTCCTCATTGTCTGTCTCCAGCCCCATCCTCCCACCCTAATCCCCCACTCAGTACCCACCTCCCAACACCCCCTTACCCTATACTTACCCATCCAAAGTCAAATGACTTAACCCTTTCTGGATCAGAGACACATCATCTTCACTGTTCAACACCAGACTGAGAAGTGAGGAAAACAGGTAAGTACCATTTCATGTATTTTAATGCATTTTGAACTTGTTTTTATAACTTGGTCATTTTTTCATGCTTTTTGCCCAAATTTTCAACATGGACTTTTTGAAACCCCACCTCATGAACAGTGGCAGTGAAATTATGAAATGGAAGCCCAAAGATGATTTTTTGATTGCCGTATGACATCACCTTTCGGGCCTGATTTACATAATTTCACCACCATTGTTCATGATGTGAGTTCAAGAAGGCCATATTGAAAATTTGGGCAAAAATATGAAAGAATGGCTAAGTTATGAGCATACATTGCCATTTTTCTATGCTAGCTCATAACTTTGCTAATTTTCAATATTTGGGCTCCAAATTTTCAGCATGGCCATTTTTTCATACTGCCTCATGAACATTATAGCTGCTGTTTTTCACATCCTGGCCAAAATGTCTTTTCACACTTTTGGTACAAAATGATGTCTCAGTGGGGATTTGAAAATATTCACCTACTGGGTTCATGAAGTGGGGCCATAAGAAGACTATGTTAAAAACTTAGGGTCAAAATATTAAAAAAAAGTAATGAAGGTATGTCACACCCTCACAACTTTGCTAATTTTCAATATTTAAACCCCAGATTTTCAACAGTTACATGTTTTTCACATGACTTTATGAATGTGACAGCTGTTGTTTTTCAAATCCTGGCCAACATATAATTTTGCACTTCCGTTATGAAATTACATTTGGTCCAGTATGTTATTAAATGAAATCTGTCATGTTCAGAAGAAGGGGTCATAAAAAGACTGTTGAAATGGTTGGGTCAATTTGTCACAAAAAAAGTATGATGTAAACGTTGTTTGCAGTGATGTCCTTTGACCCAATGGGGGACCACCTTACTGTCCCGTGCCAGTGACCAGAGTTTGGGTGTGACCTCAGTGAGCTGCCTTAATAGGCCAAGGCTGGGGGGGGGTGCTGTAGCATGCAGCACTGGCCCCAGCCTTGGGTGGGATGGAGTAGTGTTCTGGCACACACACGACACCTTGTGGTTGGTATGGGAGCCTTCCCTCTCAGGTTGTTGACATGCATGTTGAAGCCTCATTAGTTCATGCACTGGATCAGGACTAGCTCCAGTATTCTATTTATTTCATTTTGTGCAGGTCAGAAGGTACCTGTGCAAATTAGGATTCAATTTCACTATAAGATAAAAAAGGGAAATTAATCACAAAAGACTATATTAATGCAGACATTAGGGCTCAGGAACACAATGTTCACAAAGTTAGGGAATGACAAACATTAGGGTTTTTGGTCTGCAGAGTATTGATGAATCAGTGGTGGTGTCTTCCTTAGGTTGTCAACCCTGACACCAATCCCCTCACCCCACTGCCAATAGCCTCCTGCATGAAGCACAAGGTACAGCTCTGAGCCAGTGCCTCAAAGTGATACAATCTTCAAAGGTAGAGAAGTATGGTTGCCACATGTTGCCAACATAATCTGTCATTCCTTTCTTCATGTAAGGCCCTGCATGAAGAAAAGGGATCACATCTGAACTTGCTTGCTCAGTGGAGGGAGTGGGCATTAGGGTTGTCGACCCCAAGGAAGACCCCACCACTGATTCGCTAATATTCAGGAGACCTAAAACCCTAATGCTTTTCATTTCCCCCATTCTGTACTTTACATTCTTCAACCCTAATGTCTGCATTAACATAGGTTTTGGCAATTAAAATATATTACAGGGTTGTGGTAGTGTCCCTGTTGTTAGGGTTGAATAGGCTGTTTATTGTTGAATCCCAATGTTAGCACCTTAATAACTTTGGCAGCATTCAACAAAGTAGCCTAATATTTGATATGTGTAGTAAGGCTGGCAGAGTCTCAAGATGCAAAAAGTTTTGTGGTGGTATCTTGTTCGATTTTTGAGATATAGAGCACCAAAAAATGCAAAAAAATGATGTTTGCTTTTCTATACTTAATATAGGAATTTTTTTTCCTCTCACACACAGCCTAGATAGTGTGGAATTGTTTTATGAAACTTTCAGGGTAGAAGCAACCTGCACTGAAGTAATGCCTTTCTTAGGTTTTGTGAGAAAATAGTATATGGTTCAAGAGTTAAAGGACTTTTTGATAATGTTAAGCTTGTCCAGTAAATAAACACTGACCGTGAGTGCTTATTGTCATGATTAATGATTTACTTGTCAGGTGGGGAAAAAAAATGATTGTGGTGGCTGCCATGTTGTTTTTGTTTCTTGTAACTCAAAAATATTGAAAATGCATAAAAATGATGCATATTCAAAAATCAGACACTTGAATCTAGGTAAATGGGACCCGTTTATTTAGACTGTGGTGTTTTTTTTTTAAACTGCCCTGGAAATAATGTTTCTGGTACCTCAAAATCCTGAGTGCCCAGCTTAGGGAGATGAGTTGTTTACCTACATTTTCAGTATAAGAATAGCATGATTTTCTTGAAATGTGAAGCTGCAGCAGGAGTCTTGCTGCCAGCTTCAGTTACAGCTGTGAGTCAGTGATCCTCTACTCTCTCTCTCTATATGTCTGTCTGTCTGTCTGTCTATCTATCTATCTATCTATCTATCTATCTATCTATCTATCTATCTATTTAGCTACATGAAGAGAAAAAAAAAACAGTCCTAGCTGCCAGAAAATACACAGCTCTGTACACAGGGCTCAAATGGGAAAACACAAAGCAGACACAAGGAGACTCCACCCCCATTGTTGTATTATTCAAGCTGTATTTTGATTTGGTGCACAACCAATTTTTTTTCAGCTCTGAACAGAATTACAAGCTGCTATTACAAGTGAAGTGCTTGTCTTGGCTTTTAACATATTTTTCATTATTGAAGTGCTTTGCAGTTACAGTCACTTGTCACATTGTCTAACTGTATCCTTACATTAATTTAAATATTTTTTTCTGAACTGCCTTTTGAAAACATTTATTACAAACTAACATCGATATACAGACTGCAGGCTGATACCTACAGGTATCTGCATCTCTAATGTCTGCTTTATCAGACATAGTCTTCCAAAAAGTATATATCCTAAACTACTACTACTACTGTGATTGAGCTGTGTTTTGAGTGCACTTTCATTCTTGAAGCTGAAACATTCTTATTCACTAAAAACATTTTTTATTTCTATGCTGAGATGGGTTACAGTCTTTTGTATGCCCAGTTGTTATTGTGCTGTGGACTTTAAATTTGCAATGATTCTGATTGATTAAAAAACAGCATTTTTTAGTTCAATATTTTGCACTGAACTCTGACAAGAATACATGGTGATTTTGCACTTCAAGAAAGCATGGTATTGCATTATATGAAAGTACTTTATTTTGCACCTTTTGTTATGTATTTTAAAATGAACCCGTAGCTGCTTCACAAATTCCAAAATCAGATTTGCAAATGGTTTATATTGGTATGTTTGTTTATCTTTTCAGCGTTGTTTTTTGACCTACAGTTAGAGATATACTGTATGCTCTGGAGACTCAAGCTTTCTGGAACTGTTTGTGTGTGAGGTATTTAGTAAATAGGGAGCTTATTTAACCATTTTAAAATTAAAATCTGTGTGGACCGAGTTTGTTTTTTCAGAATGTTCTTTACTGACCTGTTTGGGATGCGCTGTCTTAAAAAAAATTTTTTAAGCATTATTATACACAGTCTCAGGTGCTAGGCTTGCCCTTAGGAGTTGGAGGGTGGTGTCTCCTTGAGTCTGCTCTGTCTGTCTGTCTGTCTGTCTTCTATCTATCTATCTATCTATCTATCTATCTATCTATCTATCTGTCTATATCTGTCTGTCTGTCTGTGTGTCTTTGTGTGTGTGTATCTGTCTGTCTGTCTATCTATCTATCTATTTATCTATCTATCTACTTATCTGTTTGTCTATTAAAATAAGTAATGGACTGGTGTGCCCACCACCAGTACTACTTCCTTCTTCCCCTTCCCTCCAGGTCACTCGCCCCCTTCCATGTTTCATTTTAAGTTTATTAAGTAGACCAGGGTGCAAAGCCCCAGTGCTTCATCTATTCACTCCCTCCCCTCCAGGTCACCTGCTCCCCTGTAAAAAGAAAATGTTCACTCACTAATCTGACTCCCCACATTCCCCACCCACCCCACCCTTTCCTCCCACTCAGCACCCACCACCCACACACCCTCCACAGCCACACACCCTCCACACACCCTCACTCACCTGAACATGTCCCATAATGTAGATCCACTCTCTGATTGTAAACGTCTTGCTGCTGGAACAGATGACTGCTACTGTATATGAAAAATGAGGTAAGTCCAGTTTAATGTATTACAATGGGGTTTTAACTTTTATTCATAACTTTGTCACTTTTTCAGTATTGTTACTCTAAATGTTCAACATGGCCTTTCTGAGACTCCAGCTCATGGCCAACAGCAGTGAATTTACTCAAATCTGTCCCAAAAGGCTATTTTACAATTGCTTTGTGAAATCATATTTTGGGCAGGATTTGAAAATGTTCACTATCTTTGTTCATGAGGAGGGGTCATAAGACAGCTATGTTGAAAATTCAGAGTCAAAATATTAAAAACAACAAAGTCATGAACATATGTTGACATTTTGTCTATGCTTGCTCATAACTGGTCATTTTCAGTATTTTGACCGCAAATTTTAAACATAGCCATTTTTTTCACACCACCTCCTGTACATGACAGTCTTCATTTTTCAAATCCTGGCCAAAATGTGTTTTCACACCTGTGGTGTGGAATGATGTTTTAGCAGGAATTTAAAAATTTCCACCTATGGGGTTCATGAGGTGGGGTCATAAAGGCTATGTTGAAAATTTGGTGTACAGATCTGATAAAGTGACCAAGTTATGAGTGAACATTGAAATATTTTAACGTTCTCTCATAACTTCACTGATTTTCAAAATTTTGGTTCAGCCTTCACTCGTAGCCATTTGTCACACCTCCTCATTAACAAGATGGGTGATGCTTTTCAAATTCTGGAAAAGACATGTTTTCACCCTTAGGGTGCAAAATGACATTTTGGCCAGCATTCTGTAAATACCACATGTCATGTTTATAGAGGAGTCATAAAATGACTATCTTGAAAATTTGGGGAAAAATTAGAAATAAAATTAAGAAGAAACATTGTACACAGGGCCAGCTTTTACTGCAGTAAGTAGTGCTTTGTGATCCCATGCCAGTGAGCTGAGTTCAGGGGTGAGCGCAGTGAGCCAGCTAGATGGGCCGAGGCAGGGATGATGGCACTGTTATGCAACACCATCCCCCAGCCTGGGAAGGGTAGGTTCAAGGTTGTCCACATGGGCCCAAATACCACATAGTGAAGGGAATCCTTCTTTTGGCATAGCGCTTTGCACCTCTGCATCTGTGTGTGCTAGAGGGCCCTGTGCTTTAGCTGAGAGATGGATACTTTGCCCTGTGCATCTGTGTCTGCAGCCACATGGAAGTGAAGGGCCCAGAAGGCCTGTGATTCTGCAGTCCACTAGACAGCCCCATGAATTCATCTGTCACTGCACTTATGTAGATGGATGGAGTCTTCCCTTGGCACAAGTCCCAGAGGGCCCTGTATGTCTGCATGAATAAGGATACAATTCCACTATCTCAGAAAGAAAGGAAATTCTTTGCAAAAAGCTGATTTAATGCACCAGTTAGGGTTCAAGTTAATGCCACAAAAGTAGGAAAATGTGGTGTTAGGTTTTTAATCCTAACTCCCCACCCTCACCCTTTCAAGCTGCAAAAGGAAAAAACATCAAGGGTTTGGGTCTCTGAAGGCTTGGCGAATCAGTGGTGGGGTCTTCCTTGGGGTTGTCAACCCTAATGCTCACCCTGTTCCCTGAGCAAACAACAACAGATGTGGTCTCCTTTCTTCATGCAGGGCTGAGCTCACCATGCCCTGCATGAAGAAAACTACAAATATTGTGCTGGCAACATGTGTAAAGACATGTTTCACTACCTTTGAAGACTATGGGCTTGATTTTCAAAGTGTTGTGATTCTGGCTGTGTGCCAAACCCCTTTGCTGCAGCTGAATCCAATTCTCAAATCTCGGGCGCAGTTGCAACAGTTTTCACATTTTACAGCAATGCACCAAATATCTGGTGTATGCTCCATAAAAACAGCCTCTGAGAATGCCGCAAGCTATCCCAGAAAAAGTTGGTCTGACCTGTGACACCTGGCACATGGGATTAAAAATCTCAATCACTGGCTGTATGATTGTTGCAAGCGCAGTGCACCATATCTTCAGTGCACCCAGGTCTTGTGACAATTGGGAGCTTTGAAAATCAAGTCCTATATCACTATGAAGCACTGGCTTGGAGCTGTCCCTTGTGTTTTGGATAGGAGGCTACAAGCTGGGGGAAGAGGTGAACATTAGGGTTTACAACCCCAAGGAAGACCCCATGACTGATTCGCCAAGACTCCCAAGGCCCAAAACCCTGTTTTTTCCTTTTTCTGCTTTGGGATTGGGGTGGGGAGTTAGGGTTAGAAACACTAACACCACGTTTTCTTAATTTTGTGACACTAACTTGAACCCTGACTAGTGCATTATTGCAGTTTTTCTGCAAAGAATATAATGTTGTATATATATATATATATATATATATATATATATATATATAATAGGGGCGAAGTTGCACCCCTATAGTTAGGGTTGAGTAGGCACTTTAATGTTAAACCTCAGTCTTGCTCATTATTAACTTTGCAACTGTTCAACAGATTTACACAAAATTTGGAATGCATGGTCTGGTATGGTAGATCTCTTAATTTACCAAGTTACGTTTCGTTCGGACTTGCAGTTTCTGCACAATAAAATGCTAAAAAATGCATTTCTCCCCACTTTTGACACATGTTTTGTCCATGGCGCTGCGATCACACTGTGTGGTCCTTTGGTCTGAAATTTGGAATGTAGAAAGAGGTTAGATCAAGAAACAATCCAGCATTGGTTTGGTAAAAAAATATTAATCCGTTCCAAAGTTATTAAATTATTAATGTATGGGTTCTGCACATACTCAGTTCACTCCAAGATTTATATGGTTATGTTTCAGACAAAGATTGGGCTCATGGTCAAGGAATTTGTAGCTCACAGACTAGGATCCTGGTCCACCAGAAAACTGCTTGCCCACAAGCCACCATCTTGTTTTTTAGTTTTTCCCTCAAACAAAATGTTGTAGCTTTCTCCACAGGTGACTTTTGGGCCAAATGAGGCATGGGTTTTGTTCAGGGTGACACCCTCTACAAAGCCATGCCTTTGATTTAGCTCATTTTGGTCAACAAATAGCTTTTTAAAATGAAATAAGTATTTGACCCTGACTTGCTAACTGTCCTAGTCTGTGAGCTGTCAAAATCCTAGTCTATCTATATATATATATATATATACACACACACATATATATTCTATGCAAAAAACTGCATTAATGCATTATTTAGGGTTAAAACACAAAAAGTCAGGAAATGAGACCTTTAGGGTTGACCTCTACCACCCTCATGTACCCCCCAATCCTCCCGAGATTGACAGATGCCAGGGTGTGTCACTGGGGTTGTGAGGCCTAAATGTCACCCCATTCCATGTGCAATCATGTTCACATGCCACAGTAAAGAAGAATGGGGTGACATTTAGGCCTCAAAACTCCAATGACACACCCCGGTGTCTGTCAATCTTGGGAGGATGGGTACATGGGAGAGTAGGGGGCAGCCCTAAAGGTCTCATTTCCTGACTTTTTGTGTTTTAACCCTGAATGATGCATTTACGCAGTTTTTTGCATAGAATTTCCTTACATTTTGAAAAAGTGTAACATAAGCTCAGATTACCTTAAAAAAAAGCTACTTTTTGCTGGTCTGTGTATGCAGTGGTGTGGAAACAGTTGTATGTTGTTTGTCTTACCTGATGATAGCTCTCTGACGTTGCTTGTGTGGTCTTATCCTTTTGTCGATTGGAGGGGGAGTGAGGGTTGGAAATAACATCCTCACATTTCCCTATTTTTGTGGTGTTAAGTTAAACCCAAATAGGATGCATTAACGTAGTTCTTTGGAAATAATCTATAGATAGATAGATAGACAGACAGATACATGCATACATACATCACACACACACACACACACACACAAACACACATACATATACATATTTCATTGTGTACTTAGTAGCCCAGTTATGCTTTTTACCTTAACACCATAAATATTTTGCATAGAAATACTATCACTCATTCACATTGGTTGCCATATTATGTAAAAGGATACTATGGAGCAGTGTAGTCTTGTGGTCAGAGCACCTGTTTTGGAACCAGGAGATCACAGGTTCAAACACTGCTAGAGCAAAAATACTCACTCTGTGACCTTAGGCAAGTCACATAACCTCCCATTGCTCCAGCTCACCTAGCTGCATAAATGGGAGTAGGCAGGGTCCCATTGGAAATGAGGTGTTGAATCTCAGCTTTGCTATACTGGATAAATAAATTGCAAACAAAAAAAAAGAAAATAAAGAAATGTATCAAATATGTGTTACTTCTTTTTACTTGTTTTACATAAAAAGCAATATGGCTTTAAAATGGTATAACAACATATTTTATATATGAGTCAGTTCTACTTTGGGGTATACCAGTCTCTGCAGTATTGTATCTTACTGCATTCATAAATTAATTAACTTACACTGTATAACAATAGTTATGAAGCAGACCCAGTCTGCATGAAATATCATACTGTATATAGTGCTATTGTTTCTAAGAATTACAGCACATTAGAGTTGCCAAAGTTTGAGAAAACTCCTTCACAAAATGTGACATTCAGTATATCAACAACATTATGTTAACATGCAATGTAATATTAGCATTTTTGTTGATTATTAGTTCTACAGTATCATACAGAAATACAAACTGTACATGTTGGAACTTTGCCTTGCTTTTTGGTCTTTACTAACATCCTATAGTACTCTAAATTCTTGCAAATCAATGGCATAACAAATGATAAAGAACTAACTTTTCCTCAGAAACTCAAACGTTATTTTAGCTGAATAAAAATTAGGCTAATAATATTGATTACATTAACAATTAATAAATGCACAAAGGGGAAGTAAACACAATACTGATCATCTTTATGCATCTTTCAGTCATTGACTGAACTCTATAGAATTAGGTCAGCTACCCTGGCAGTTACTCAATATGTCTAATTTCTGTGTTGGTTTCTGTTGTCATTCCTATGACTCTCCTGCTTCTTTTCTAGCTGGCAGCTACCTCGAAAAATGAGCTGTCACTATGGGATAATCAATTAATCAAGCATGGATTGCTTGACCAGGCCTCCTAATGAATGTTAACATGAAAATGCTTGTCAGACACTAAGCAAGCTGTAGTGTTTGCACACTGGCTTTCCACATGATAGGGTTGATTGACAGTGTGGCCTATCAATACAGACATGATGCTTTTTAATAATTTTATTACTAGGATGTGCTTGATTATTGCATAAAAGTGTTTAGTATAGACAGAGAGCAGGAGAAGTCCTATCCTATAAGTCACTTGGTATACTAGCATTCCATTTACTGTAGAGTCAGTATATCTGGCTCAGCTTACGCAATAAAAATACAATTAATGAACCTATACAAATTATAAGACAACATTTCATACAGAATGGTGTTCTGTTTACACCCAGCTTTTTCAAATGTTTATGTTTAGCCCCACTCCAGCATCAGTCAAGGCCCTACAACTTATAGCTTTGCCACTTTTGAGTTATGCAGTCCTTTTTACTGGAATAGAGAAACACCGTATCCCAAATAAAGCTGCTATATATATCCTTTCAGTAGATGTAATTATTGGCTCATATATCCTGAATAAACCATAAAACCAAAAGTCAAAGCACTACGTTCTATGAAGCAGTATTATTATTATAGTGTAATCCCCAAAGTGCATGTGTAACTATGCAGCAGCAACCACCAAACTACATGTGTCACTATACAGTATTTCATTGCTGTGGTCAGTAAACATCATTTGCTATTAAAAAAATATATGATTGCATCGGATCTTTATATGAATTCAATCATTAAGTTTATCTGAAATGCATTTCTCAAGTTTTTTTTCTTGAGAAACACTTGCCAGATAAATTGAGACATGTAATAAGGATCAGATTTCCTTGAATTAATACCCCTTATACAAGGGGGTTCAGTAAATTTCGGCTGTTTACTGATCAGGACCCCATCACATGGTACTGCATTAACCTAGCACATATCCAAAGTCCCATGACAAGATAGGAGTGCATTAATCTCGAGCACAACCTGTTTGCATCAAAAACTCATCATGCTGGGAACTGAATGGCTCAAGAGACCAGTAGCATGTTAAGGAACCTTTCACCTCTAGGTCACTGGTTCAAATCCCACAAGGTAGACAAGGTTAGTAGTGGCCAAAAGCCATTATCACCTGCAGGTTGTTCAGTAGCCCATGTGAAATCAGTTGTTGTTTCACTCCAGTTTACAGTGGGCAGGTGTTCACATCAAAAAACCACCAACCCAGTTTTCACTAAAATGGCTTCCCTGTTGGCAGTCTCACATGAGAGGCCAAGGACTGGATGGGCATAGAGTCTAAACTATCCTCTCACCTATGTGGTAGTCTCTCCATGGTTGGGTTAGACCACCCTGGTGCTGGCAGTGTGTGGAAGCTTGCACTGTAATCACCCATACTTTACCTAGCATGTGGATAAGCATGAGGACTTCAGGTTCTAGTGCTGTCAGTGCAGCACCTTTCATAAGCACTAACTTTCACACAGAAAAACAATCTTAAAAAAAAGTCAATATGCTAATTACATAACCTCAGACAGAAAAGGTCACAGTGCACATCAAACAACCTAGCAGCATCAAAAAGGAATCATGCAAATAAAAAAAAAAATAACTCATGACAAAAATTACAATCCCTCCATGGCATCATTGCTCAAGAATCATAACCTGCAAGGAAATCCATCCAGCAACTTTGAAGAATACCTAAAAATCCAAACAGATAAAGCTTCAGTGCTGCTCACACATGGAACAAAATCCTAAATACATAATGATAGCGCAAAATATGTTCCAAAAATATGATTCTACACAACAGCAGAAACATATGTGCATGCAGCACTAAACCATCAGAAGAACTTTATAGTCACTGATCAAAAAGCTAGTAAAATATGTACTTTCCTATGTGGAATGTAGCAACAAACACAGGACGTTTCAAGCTACCTTCTTTCACCTCATCATCAGTTACACTGCAGTGCATCTGAATTAGATCATAGGACATTTAGTCAACAGCCAAGTCTTCCAGGTCAAAATCAAATTGCATGGAATGTACATGAAGCACTGCCAAGGCTTCCAGCTCAGCCTCACACTTCACATGGAAAATACTGTACAGGATGTTTACATTTGAAAATACCTATTTAAAGCAACAGAACCAACTATAACAATGCAGTAATAGCAGCTCACTGTCTGTAGTGCAACTGCACCCAAATAGTGATGATGTATGGCTGCAAACAAGGAAATGATGGAAAATGCGAAGGCAAAATAACATCAGAACTAGGCTTAGATGGTGGATATAATCCCTTAAAGTGTTTATAATATACTGTAGAATTGATTTATTTCACTGTAAAAAAAAGTCTTGCTATGTTTGCTGTAGAAAGAGACCCGCTAAATGAATTGAACAGCTAAGTTAGTTATCTATGTCAGACTCATCATATGGAAGTACAGGACAGTGAAATTTAACTGCAGCTAATATGTCTCATAGCCTTGGACCGCTAAATTAAATGAGCGCACTATTTTTCAATTCTACAGCAAAGTGTTCATGATTTAAAATGCTACATTTCCCAACTCGATAGATCACTACATTAGAGGACAATAGACACACATAAACCCTCTAATAAATAAAGAAACGTTTTTCATCTAAATACTTTATAAATAGACAAATGTGTATTTATTATGTATTTATAAGAACAACTTTTCTATGATATTATATTTATTAGAGGGTTTATCTGTACATGTAAGTGTATGTCTATTGTCCTCTAATGTAGCGATCTGTTGGGTTGGATAATGTAGCATTTTAAATCATGAGCACTTTATATTATGAACACTTTAATGGATTATATGCACTGTTTCTTTAAGGGGTCTATTTAAAAGTAATACCTGTGATAGAGACTATTACTCTGATGAAGACGTCATCCTGACATTGAAATGTCAATCATGTGAGATCTCGGGCTCAGTTTGGCATAGGACAGTTCATATTTTTTTTTTAAGTGTTATATTGTAGTGCACAGTGACCATTTTAGCAATGGATGGTTACCACCAATGAAAAGTTTATGTATCCGAGCCAGGCCTTGTCTCTATATGCTGCTGCTGTTTTGAATATGAATCATTAAAAATTAAGGCAAGTGAATTGAAGCTGTGGTAAGCCATTTCTAGTTGCAGTGCTGACCGTTTACCACTGAGGTGGTTATATGAGACGGTATCCTGTGATGAGGGCATCCACTACTGAGCACTTTCAAAAAGGGTGACTCAATAATGGTGTCTGTTTACAGGGCTACTAGACAGGGAGGACGAATATTAATATAGCAACATCCTGTTGCTAGATGTACATGCGTCCGGGGGGGAGTGAGCAAGCCATGCAATGGGCATAAGGGGAGGGAGGGTTTGTGAGGTGTAGCATGGTGGTGGGCTGCTGAGCTGGCTGTGTGGTGTGGTGGGTTGGTGACAGGCTAGGGATGTGAGGCTGCCAGGTTTGATTCTGGACATGTCGGTATTTTTGTGTCAGTCTGGGATTTCTATTTACTTTTGGTTTTCACCCCCCCCCAATATGCACCCCTCTGGAATTGAGAATCCTTTAGTAGGAGGGTGCGGGGGGGGTGCATCCCCCAACATAAACAAATAAATCAATGTTTTCAGTGCCCTTTTGCTCGGCGCCGTGAGTGTACCTCGCTGAAATTGAATGGTGATCGCTGTTCCACGATTGCCATTATCACATAGAACCATATGAGACTGATCTATTCCAAAGACTTTGTAAAGATCAATGAAACTAAAGCTAGGGTTAAATCCATTAACTAAGGTTAAATCCATCATTAATGAGCTAGCAATAAATAAGAATATGAAGCTGGATTTTCAAAATGAAGTGGGACTAAATCCAACTCTGCAACTGCAGTTGTGGTCTAAAATCTCTGTAGCTGTGGAGATTTGTATTTTGAATCCACCGCAGCTGCAGGAGATGTTACACCTGATCCCACTGGGCATAACATTTTCCTGCAGGTGTGGGGAAAACAACTGCAAGCTGCCAGAAATCATGGATCCCATTGTAAACTGAGGCTCAGCAAGTGGCAACCCACTTGCGCCAGGTTTTTCCTGTAGCTGCGGGATTTTCAAGAGCTCTGAAAATCTGACCCATGATCACTGACAGCTTAAGCATAATCACGAACAGCACAGCATTGGGTTCTGACAACTGAAGCACAAATTTATTTAAATCAATCCAACCTTATATCTTTGAGGCCCTAAAATGTGTTCAATCTCTCATTACAAAAATTAGGTATTCCAACACTGGCGGGATGCAATGATTTTCCCCATTCATAAAAAATAAAAACTCAACCACAAATTACAGACTGAACAGTCTTACCTGATTACTATGTAAGGTATTAGAAGGTTTAACTAAGGAATAAATAAAAGAATGAATTACAATCAGTAAAACAGAATATAATAAGCAGTATGTCTTTCAAAGTAAGAATTTCATGCATAACAAATCTCATAACGTATTATGAGAAGATAAGTGAGTGCCTTGATTTGGGGAAACCCACTGACATTATATTCCTAGTTTTTTAAAGGCCTTCAATTTATTCCTCATAAGGGAGTAATTCATAATCTTAATAGCCAGGGTACCCTGGACAAAATTATCAAATGGGTTGATGGATGGCTACAAATAATTAATTACAATCAATAAAAGAAGGATAATAAGCCACATGACTTTCATAGTGGATGGTCATACATAACAAATCTCGCAACATTGTATGAGAAGATGAGTGAGTGTTTTGATTTGGGAAAACTCACAGATATTATATTCCTAGATTATTTTAAAAGGCTTTTTGTCTTTTTTCCACATAAAGCAATACTTCATAAACTCTGTAGCATGGATATCCTGAACAAAATTAACAGATGGGTTGATAGATGGTTAGAAAATTGAATGTGAAAGGTAAAAACCAGAGGCAAATATTCTACAAGGGGTAACGTACAGTAGCTAGTGGGATACCACAGGCATGTCTCAGTAGAGGTCTGTTGTTATTTCAGATATTTATATCAAACATAGATACTGGTGTTTCAAGGATGGCTGGAAAAATTTGCTGATGATACAAAGTTAGGCAATTTAACTGAGTCGGCAAAACACTGTGACAAATTGCAAAAAATCCAGACCTATTAAAGACTTTGGCCCAGATATTCAAAACCTTGCCCCGAGGCTAATGTAGCCCAGCCCAGCATGCAACATTTGCCCAGACCAAATAGCCCGCAGTATTCAAAAGGAACAGCCTGGTGCTAAACCTGCTGAATATAGCATGCAAAGGAAGCCGGGCAAACAGGTCACAGAGTACAGAGCAAAAATAGTCTGGGAATAAGACAGCACTGAATATAACAAATAAGACAGCATTGAATATAGCACTCAGTCACGCAGTCAGGCAGTGCAAACATCCACAGGAACACAGTGCAGAGGTGAGCCTGCTGCACCCTGGAGCACATGCAAGGAAGAAAAGCCCTGAAAGAGACCTCAGGTGCAGAACCCAGAATATGATACACACCCAGCCATGGTAAGGCTCAATAACACCCAGGACCCATGAATGGAAACCAAAGCACAGAGGTAACCCATGAAAAGCCCCATGCACCCAAAATTGATGTGTGACACAGTAAGGTCATGAAAGTGGAATGTAATATGGTACAATGAAAACAGGAAGCCAACAACAAAAACGACATAACAGCAACAGCATTAACAAAAATATGTACAACAAACAGTAATGAAACCAACAGTAAAACAAGTAGTACTACATATACAACTACTGCTACAACTACAACTACCTCTAAAACTACCACCACTACTGAACACACCCAACACCACTATCACCATGACTACTAAACATATAACAACCAGTACTAAAACAACTACACCAAATGGCGGTATGAACAATGGAAATGAAAATGGAGGGAAAGGGGTTGGGGACACAGAAATCAAACTGTAAGAAAAGGTGGCAGCAAAACAAGCAGTCCAGTAAGGGGGGGGGTCAAAGTAAACAGAAGAGGGAACAGCTTCACTGCTGCATGCTGGATGGTTCCAGCAGTCTTGCCTCCAGGACAGCAGCCACCCTCCTGGTCTCAGAGATTAGCACTGCCTGCTGCTCGATTGTAGTCCTCTGCTGCCAGACAAGTTGTCGCAGGAGGTTGTCTGTACCCTTGACTCCTCTGGCCTGGTTGCCCACAGTGATGATTGGTGTGGACCTACAGGAGTAAGGGGGAGCATGTCAGAATGGGAAACCAGCAAGGAGGCATACTGCAGCCACGGGTGGAAATACAGGGATGGACAGCATGTCCCGACTGCCATGCCCATGTGATGCGAGGAATGCAATGGGAGGCACAAACAATTGGTGCCCACAGGGTGGGCCTGGAAGACACAGGCAGCAACCCAAAACCTGAAGGACACAGAGATGTCAGGCCCCGACAATGCCATGGCACAGTTGACACCACCCAACCCAGCACAGCACACAGTGAGACAGTGCAGCCACATGGGTGGTCCCTGGGGCAGCAGTGGGAGTGGGCCATGCAACAACATGCACATGGGAGGACACACATTAGGACAAGCTGCCCATAGTCACATAGCAACGTAGCACAAGGAAGAGCACAACAATAACCTATTGGGGCACAAGTGCATCACAATGCAGGCATGGTGTCTGGCCAATGGCTGTCCCATGCCAGGGCCAAACTGTCCCACAACAGCTGCAATACCACAGGGCACACACACCAGCAGGTGTAGGCCACCGGATGCCACCACACATGGACCATGTACTGCAATGTGCGCAGTGTCCTGCATCTAGGTCCTGCACATGCCATATGAATGGCTGAACATGGACAACGACCATTGAAATACGAATGACAATGCTATCTGTGCATGCTAACACTGGCCCATACTGCAAACCAGCACCCCCAGCCACAGTGTACAGCAACCACACATCCATACACCGGCAGCACTCTGCAACACTGGTGAGCAACACAGTACAATGCTACACCTGCCACGGTATGATGCACATGGCTGTCTACCCAGCATCACTGTCAATGTCAGACCGGTGAAGTGACCACACATTCCAGAAGTACAGCACAAAAAAAAAAAGATATGTACTCATGCAATAGGCCCCTGGCCTCAGGGCTGCTCTCCTCCAACCACTGTGGCATGTCTGGCACTCTAGGACTGGCCTAGGTGGTTTGCCGGGACCCCTTCTGGCCTCCTCTCCCTGGGCTGTGCTTCACAATCTGCTCTACAGTGGAAAGAGGTAATAGCAGCGTTAGTGCAAGACACAGCATTGACCATGTTAGCCACAGCAAGGTGCACCCCCACCCCCAGAACAAAGTTCACACAGAACAGCCCAGCGACAGTATCTGAACACATGATACACCTACACAGAGGTCCCCATGGCCCAATGAACATGCACCAGGCACACAGGGCATGTAGGCACAGTGACACTGCTGTGAAACATCACCACATGCAGGTGCACAGTGACATGATGCACACACAGCTGTGTTGTCAGACATAGATCCCAGGACACAGCCTCTTGCACCACACTGTTGTTGGCTGCAGGACAGTCCTGTGGCAGGTCCCTCTGCCTGCTTGGTGCAGACCTGCCATTTATGCCATGGCCTAGTGTCATGGCTGTGCACATCACGACGGCAGTGTTACCCCCATGGCCACAGCAACATGTACCACGCCGTGGCAAGCACTGCGACAACCGTGGATGATGCCTGGCAACTGCGCCTCCCCCCAAACACCCTGTACCATAGTGCCACCCAAGGGGCCCATGTCATAACTCCCAGAACCAGTGCAACATGGGTCATACCACCCAACACAACAGCACACCTGGGTACAGACAGTGACACACACACACACATGCACGCACACACAGACACACACTGGCAGACAGATGGAAACGTAACACATGCGTGTGCCCTGTGACAACACCTACCTGCCACAGGTACCATTCCATCATGCACCATCCTCCTATACTGGTCCAGCAGCTGTCGCTGCCTGTGACACAGTTCATTGTAGTGGTGCCAACACTTCTCTGCATCCTGCAGGATGCCTGTCAGATCTGTCAAGTGGTGTGCAACTGAGGCCCACAACCTGGCATCATGGCAGTCACCCTCCCTGCCCTCCCCAAACAGGTGTCAGTGCCTCTGCTGCACCAGCTGAACAAGGTTTGCCATCTTCACATCCCCCCAGTGTCTATCCCTGTGCACCACCGCACACTGCTTTCACCTCCCTGACATACTGTGGCACAGATGTATTGATCCCACAAGACTGTTACACAGGAGCTTCACACAAATGTGCTGAGTACTGCCCCTGTTATACACCCTGTGCCCACTAGTAACATGTGCAGTAGCACCACACGGTCACATGGCATAGCGGGTACAAACCGGAAGTAGGTGCACTGCACATGCGCAACCCCACCACAACCCTGGTGGGCCGATGCACGCATATGTGCGGTGCTGCACAGTACGCCATAGCACGGTGCTACAAAGTGCAATGCTGGGGTGCTTGCACATCACGATGGTCACACGTGCATGCGTGGCATTCATGCTATGTCACATAGTACTGCACTAATGAGACAGCATTGTGCAGGATGCCCACATAGCCCGGCGCTACCTGTTTGCACTGTGCTAAGTGCATTGCCCAGCGCTAACACGGCTCATATTCAAACAGCCTATGTAAATGAGGGCACTTGTGTATGTAAGGGGCAAACAGTGTGATTAGCATATCATTACCGGCTCATTTGCATGCCTAACAGGCATGATTGCCCTGCAGGGCTATTTAAGGGCTAACAGTGCTCCACCTCTGTTGTCAATAGGGACTGCAATACTCAACAGGTGCCACAGCTGAATAGGCCTGACACAGAGGAGTATGTCTCAGGAAGCAGAGCAGCAACAGGCAGGTCAGTATACCACCATGGAGCGTGGCTGTATGGCACTGGGATGTGAGTAAGCCCTGCCCCTGCACTGTACACACATGTGTACAGCCACTGAACACACATGAGACAGAACACACTCCTGCAGGCCCATATGTCAGCACAATACTGCTGAGCGGTGTACATGGGAAAAGTGCCTGTTGGCCAGCAGAATGGGATATCCCAAGTATTTCACCTGTGTCGACATCAGCACACTCTGCTGTGAGTGGCTGGCCTGCACCGTGTTGGTGCCATGCACCGGGGGGGGGGGGGACACACATTGGCCTGCAAGTGTCCCAGGCCATGCTCAGTAACGCATGTGCTGTGACCTTGTGAGGGCTGGTGAATGTAATATGGCCACAGTGTCCGTTGTGACACACGCACAGGCACTGTGCACACAGGGGTAGCCATGTGGCATGGTTGCAGTGTGTGCAGTACCCTATCATGTTGAACAGGGCCTGCGCTGTGTTGCTACAGGACATGCATTGTAGGCATCTAGGGTGGCATGTACATTGTGATCTGATTGTGCCGTGCACTGCATTCACACCACAGCGTATGACCTGTGTCTCACTACATGTCTCTCATAGATTCTGCAGCATGACAGGAATGGATCCGTGCACATAAGTTCCCCCAGGATGAACAGAAGGCCTTAGTCCAGTGGGGTCAAGGAGTGGGAGCAGGTGCTATGTGGCCACAAGGCAGCCGATACTGTCATGAGACAGATGTGGCAAGAGGTCACGGTGGAGGTTAATGCTGTTGGAGGCTAGGGACGTACCGCTGATGCCGTTCGCAAGAAGTGGAATGACCTGCTGTGACAGGCCAAGGAGGAGAAGGCACAGTGGCTCCGCAAATGCCTACAGACTGGAGGAGGGCCATGGACCATGCAACAGCATGAGGGGGACCCACTGATGACCCTGGTGGCCTCCATACTGTGTCTCATGGTGGTTGGTGGTGGTGTCATTGGTGGTGGGTATGAGATGCCACTCACACCACTCAGGACAGGTCTGTTGCTGCCTGTGTGCACCCTACAAGGCATGCCTGCACTGGACATTGTAGGACTGATATGTGGCATGCAGTATGGGGGTGGTATATTGTGCACACTGTACATATGAGGTAGTATGGTGTGCTGCCACTGCCTGTGCAGGGCATTCACCGCTGCTTTTTATCCCAATGCATGTGCACCATGGTAGGGTGTGTGTGCATGGGGACATATTCTGCATCGACAGGGACTGCAGTGTGTGGTTTGAATGGCCATGGCGTGTGTCACGCATCCTAGGGTGTGCATGTACAGTTGGTGGTTGTGGCCTACTGTGCGTGTTACTAGTCAGTGACTCTGTCCTATCTTGTTTCACAGTGGTGGGTGCACATCATGCAGCATGCCAGCAAGTGGCTGGGATGGAAGTCATGGTGCAGGATGAGGACAATGACACCATTATGCCATCGACCTCAGGACTAGGTGCCATGCGTGGAACTTCAGCAGCAGCACACGGGTGGCAGGATGCATGACATGGATTACACCTGCCTGTGGGGGAGGATGACTCCATAACTCAGGATGGTGGGGACTTGGAGGCTGGTGACATCCTAGAGAATACCCAGGTGGAGGATTTGTGTGGTGGCCAGGTGGTCATCCTGATGGTCACTAGTGACCATGGATCAGACCAGGGCTACTACCTGCCTGTGGAGGGGACTGTGTGTGGTGGCATAGCGGTGGGCCAGCTGGGGTACACTCCACAGATGCCATGGGGGTGGAGGGCCAAACCACCATTGGCATTCCGGAACACCAGGTTGTCGACCAGGTGGGCAAGGTGTGTGTGCCACTGGACATGCTTTGCTGTTCATAAGGAGGGGTACTGGACCTACAGGGGGCACATCACTCCACAGGGACTGTGCAGCCCCAGGAACAACAGCAGCTGACACCCGCACAGCATCCCCACCTTGAGCTACGGCAGGCACAACCCCCAGCTGGCATTGGCATTGCTGCACCCATGGTACCAGATGGTCAGGGATCCTGGCCTCTGCTCCAAGCCACCCTGATATCCCAGCAGGAGGTCCAGATGGACCTGCATGCCTTTCAGCGGGAGATGCAGCATGAGCTCTTGCAGCTGCGGGAGACTGTGGGCAAGGCCTTTGCCCATGCAGACCAGCTGATGGAGAACAGGATGGAACGCATGGTGGCCATGCTCAACCATGGCTTTGTGGGTCTCACAGCTGCTGTGGTCAATCTTGCCACAGTGCTGCATGGGGTGCAAGGTGGTCAGCGGGATGTGCATGCGAGACAGCATGGCCATGTCACTCGGGCCCACAGGCAGGCCTCTAGTGGCCGCAGAGCAGGCACGGGCTCCAGCACCACTGTATTACTGGCATCTGCTGGCACCTCATGGCGTCGTGGTCTGCCACCCACCCTGTCTGGATCTGCAGGTTGGCAGGGGTGCAGGTGCTCCACCTTCCCAGCCTCACCACAGTCCTCCCCTGATATATCATTGGCACAGAGCACCCCTGGCTCTGTGTCCCACACACGTGGTGTACATGGTGTCCATGGTGTTAGTCACCTCAGATAGGCACAGCTGCCATGCACACTGACACACACATGCAACGCCCACACACACACTCACACATGCACACACACACACACACACACACACTCACTGGCACAGTCTCACATGCACAGCCATTGTACCCTTCCACCCTGTCACCTCATCCCAGGCAGCTTCAGCGACACACCGCTTCACCATGCCATGGCTGTCTACCTTTGTCACATGCATATCCTGCACTGCACACAGCACACATTTCCATCCCACATACTTTTACATCCACTGTGTTGTGCACATACTTTGTTAGTTGTCCTCACTATTGTGGTTGTCTGCATTTATTAAAGTCTATGTCATTATACTGTTCTGGTTGCTGTCCTGTGTTTACTCACTGTCCTGCCTGTGACAGTGTCCTGATGATACCAGCCCTGTACTCCAGGGACCTGCATGTTATTTGAGGATCTCTCCTCTCGAGTTGCTCCACTATCCCTCTGACCTCTGGCTCTGGGTAACTGGTGGCCTGTTCCTCAGGTTCAGGTGTCTGTATCCCATGGTTCATTGCAATGTTGTGGAGCATACAACAGGCTAGGAACATATGGCATACCTTCTGAGGTCTATACTGTAGGGCGCCACTTGATCTGTCTAGGCAGTGGAAAAGCATCTTTAGTATGCCAAAGACCCTCTCTATGATGTTCCTAGTGGTGGCATGTGCCTCACTGTACCTGTCCTCGGTCACTGTGGCAGGCCAGGGTACAGGTGTCAGCAGCCAGGGTTGCAGGGGATAGGTGCTGTCCCCTGTTGAGGAAGGTGCACCTGTTAGTGTTGCTGTTCTGCTGTCTGTCCCTTGCCATGGTGTGCCACCTGTGTTGCTGTCTCAATCCCCTTCCTTGCATACCCCTGCCTATCCCCACCCACACTGTGGTGTGTGCATGCCTTGCATGCTGATACTCACCGACTAGGTACCTACTTGGTATTCTGCCCTCCTCAAAGGCCTGACACAGCTGGAATTGGTGCCAGATGAAGGTGTTGTGGGCACTGTCAGGGTACTGCGCAAATACATTACTGATGTGCCCTTCCGCATTGCACACCACCTGGCAATTGATGGAGTGGTACCCCCTTCTGTTCACATACACCTCCCTGCCATTGCCAGGTGGTGCACGGATGGGGACATGGGTGCAGTCAATGGCATCAAGTACCGCTGGTAGCTGCGCAACTCAATAATATTGCTTCATGGTTTCTCTGCACTCTGCTGCTGTGCTGGGGAATACTATGAATTCACCAGCATGTGGCAGGAAAGCATCTAGGAACTGGATCAGGAGGCATGAGGTGGCAGACTGCGATACCCCTAAGGTGTCCCCCACTGGTTGTTGAAACGTCCCTGTGGCTAGGAAGCACATCGCTGCTGTTACCTTCTTCTCGACCATCATGGCATGGCTACATTTGGTGTTGGGCTGCAGCTGGTCATACAGGAGTTCACTTAGCTGCCTCAACATTCTCCTGTTCATCCTGTGCTGGCCAGTGATGTGCTCATCTGGCAGGGTCTCGAAGGAGACTCTGGGCCGGTACCACCTGTGTGCAGCGTATCTTCTCCTTGGCCTGCATTGTGGGCCATGTTGGGCCTGCTCCCTTTCTTCCTCCACCACTACTGCTGCCATTAGGTGCAGTATCACTGCATTGTTGCCTAGTGCCATATTGACTTCCTGCTGTGGTCCCTCCCCCTCTGTGGTTTGCCTTGGAATTAGACCTGCCTTTTATAGGTGGTAACTAGCACCATGCTATGTGTCGTGCAATGTGGCCTTGCATAGTGCTGTTGCTCTGAATATCCCCTTGCACATGTGTACTTGTTCCCACCACCTCACTTTGCCCCTTGCATACATTATGGGTTTGTCCTGCGCTATTGTGGTTTGCGCATGCTATCCACTCCTTTGAATAATGCTGCTCCACACTATCACTGTGCTATTCCCACGCTACCAGTCTGCACACTGTGCTAAGCTTTGAATATCTGGGCCTTTGTTCATTAAAATGGGGAATGAGACTAAACTTATAGAAATGAGAGACATGCATCTGGGACCAAAAAATTAAAAACACAACTATTTTATAAATGGTCACAAATTAAATGTAGCCAATTTTGAGAAGGACCTAGGAGTACTACTCACAATTAACTTGGGTCCATCTTGACACCGTGACAAGCTATTCAATATGACAAATGAGATTGTTGGTTGTATACAGAGAAATGTTATTTCCTGGAACAGAATGGAGTTCTTTCCCTGTAAAGGAATTTAAAAAGCCTACATTTATGTTATGCTTCACAATACTGGGCACCAGCATGACCAAGGGACAAAATCAAACTAGAATGAATCCAGCAAAAGACCAAAAAAGTTATCACTGGTCTGGGTGAAGCGTGCTATGAAGAAAAAATTAAATTTGTAGGACTAATGAATCTTGACATAGAAGAAGGAGGGGGGACCTTCTTCTGATGTATGATATTCTAGATAATGAAGACCTGATAGGAACTATGGAAATTTCACTAAAATATCATCTTTTTCCATAGAAGAGGGCATTTATGCTAAATTAAGCCAAACAAATGTCAGATGACTAATAGAAAGTATCTTTTCACCCAGTGGGTAGCTGTGCTATGGAACAGCCTACCTCAGAGCATTATAATCAGTGAAAATAAAACAACCTTTAAAACAAATTAGTCAGATTAATTTTAGACAGGAAGCTACAGGATTACAGCCACTGCGTAGTGGAAGGCAGTCTTGATGGGTCCTTTGGCCTACTACTAACATATTGACCCAAGTAAACTAATCCCTGCTACATATCTAATTTATGCTAATTCCCTAAAACTGCCAATTGAAAAGGTACAGCAGCAAATTACAACACTACCACTGTACAGTGCTACAAAAACTAACATTACTGTAATAAACATTTTATAAGTGGAATAAGCCAATTCCATTGTCTGGATTATGCAAGTCAATGTACCTCCTGGTGGTTGAAGTTCCTCATCCTTCGGGGTCAGGACTCAGATCCACCAGTCTGTGCATTAACATAGCATATTCCTCTGTTGTCATGCTTTATTGCTTAATTAGTGTGTGCAGACTTCTCTAAGTGTACCTCACCCAGTCTGCTTCTTGCAGAGTGTGTGAGTTCTCTGACTGAAATTCAAAAACAACATAGAAGTGTACTCAACTCAAATGAATGTATTTTCCAAATCGATTAATGCACCTCCTCCAACATTTCTTTGGTTTCCCAACTTCTTCAGGAAGGAATTAGTGGTTACCTTGGTAAATTTGGTAGCCTCTTATGTTTGGCATTTTTTCTTTCTTTCATAGACACATTGGGCCCAATTCTCAAAGCCCCTGGCACAGTGCAAGGGGCTTGTGTCACAAGAAATGGTGCAAAGTGCCCCTTGCACCAAATGATGCACTGGGAGTGATTCTCAAAGGCAGCCTGTATCAGCCACAGAATGCCTGCACCAAATGGTGCTTGTGCCACCTGTGCCTCACAAAATGGGCTGCAGCATGGTGCCTGGGGCTTGCGGCAGATAGAAGCTGCCAAATCCTCTAAATTAGAATTCTCAAAACTCTCCCAGAGGGTGAATTTCTAAGCACTCAGACCAGCCAGGGCTGGTCTAAGGGTACTTAAAAATATGCCCTCTGGGAGAGTTGACCTTTTTGTGTCAATGTGCCATGGTCCCCCCTACCCAGCCCTGATCCCCCATTATTATAAATAAAGATCCCTGGTGATCTAGCAGCCTCCCAAGCCCCAAGCCCCAATTGTAAAAAAAAAATAGTATCCCTGGTGGTCTAGTGAACCCTCCCTTCCCATCCCCTATTCCATATTATTAAAATATTAGTATCTCTGGTGGTCTAGCAGACCCCCCCAACACCGATCCCCTGTTATTATTATGAAAGAACCCTGGTTATCTCGTGGCCCCCCAAGACCCAATCACCCATCATTATTATGAAAGAACCCTGGAAATCTAGTGGTCCCCCGAGCCCTAATCCCCCATTATTATGACATATTAACACATCATTGGTGGTCTAGTGGTCCCCAAGCCCCCATTCTGGCAGGTAGTGTCCCACCACCCTGCTCCCTCTAGCCCCAAACCAAGCTGATGACTGAAATAGTCCACCACTCACCCCCACGGCCAGCCACTGGAGCTCACTGTACTGTATTCAGTACATGCTCATTGATTGACAGCTAACTGTGTAGCAGAGTGATACTGGAATGACCACACCCTGCCAATCCCAGCTTCCAACCAGCATCATCAACTTCACCGATCTGTGAGGGTGAGGGAGGAGGTCCCCCTCCCTCATCCAAACATAATTCACCATAGAGAACACTGCCCTTCATGCACACCTGTAGCTTGCATAAGTGTCAGAAATGGAAGAGGGTGGTGCTGGGAAATAGTCATGTAGGGTAAAGCAGCATTAGTGATGGAATAAAGAAAAAGGCAACCTGTCTACAACACAACCAGAGTAACACTGACACTCCCAAGTAGTTTGGCAAACGCTGCAACCTGTCTGCAAAACCAACAGTAAAAGGGACTTGCCTGTAACAGAGCCAAGGTAACATTGCCTGCCCAAATTTAACATACCTTAACTAAGAATACCTATAAAAATAAAAAAAAACTAGCATGAACATATAGCAATATTCCTGCAGGAACTAAAAAAAAAACCTAGAGAAGTCTCTTAAGTAGAAATGATTAAAATCATTTGTGTTTATGCAGTCAACAAATCCTGTCACAGTGAATGTGTCCTTAGACACCCAGATTAAAAATGCAGCTGTGGAGACTCTGAGCCCACATTCAGAATGGTCATCTGATACTGATTTAAAACAATATCTTTCTTTTTTCAGAAATGTAACTTTGATTGATAGGTGGTCAACACGAAAAGAAGAAATAACCTTTTATTTTAAATTAGATGGACTATAAGAATTATCATTTTGATTTAATATTGAATTGTTTATTTAGATTTAAAATAAAAATGATTATATTAATTCACCTTGTACTGTCTTTGCCCTTTTTACATAATTCAGATGTAGAGGAAATGGACTTTCCTTTTACCTCCTTCTATATTCTTTCTTATATACTTTTGGAAGGAACCCACATGCATTTAATTGGACTTGTGCTAGTGTTTTAATATTAATGTGTCTATTTTATAGAATTAACTGTTGTGAAAACAATATTTCATGCACTAAAGCACTGTATTATATTTATTTCTTATTTATTTATAAGATCTTGGATTACAAGTACCTTTGAGCTAGGAGCTCTTTTACAAAGGGTTCCATGTCAGAGATTAATACAGAAAAACAAAAAAAAATAGTTTAACCTATAGAATAACATTCCAGTACGGCGGCAAAAGACAATATAGTCAGGTTTACAAAACATAATGAAGTGAACTTAACAAATAGACAAAAGGACCAGAGGGGAATATAAACAACGTTGAGAGTCAGCCAAGGAGGCATTGTCCAGGGAAAGGGGTGGGAAAAGAGTGGAGTTTGGGAAGAGGCAGAAGTGGAAGGGGAGGGGGGAGGGTATGCAGGGTAGGGTAGCTTTTTTTTTTTTAAAACTGTTTTTCCCTGTGGTCGCCAGGCATTGGGGCCCCATCAGCCAGCACTGCCCTGTTCCTGTACTGCTGTGCTCCTTTCTTACCAGACACCTGTTTCTTCATCCCACCCATGACTCATCTGTAAGGTACACCCCAGTCATGCCCCCCTTGGGATGGGGTCACCATCTGTTCCTCAGTGAAAATCCTTCTTCATGCAGTATCAGGCACAGGTGGAGGTGAAGGAAGGGGGTGATCAAGCCTGGACAGCTGGAGCCAGTGGAGGACATGGTGGGCTCGAGAGGCATCTTCCTCACGATGTTTAGGGTTTTTCTGGTTTACATGATCCCCCCCCAGAGGCACAGACATGCAATGATGTCCAGATTGGGTATGAGCACACTCCCACACTCCTCCCATGGATGTCCCGCGTTGCTTCCCCCCTCCCAATTTCTTGCATGGCCCTGGCTGTGTACAGCATGCCTCTGTGTGGTGTAGCTGCTGCCAGTGATCCATGACCCCCCCCCGAGAGAGGAGAGCTGTCCATTGGATGCTCAATCCTGTCTCCCTTGGCCAACCCCCAGTGACCCAAGCTCACTTCTGACCCTGGGTCACTGGCATGGTAAGAGGTAAGGCACCAGCACCTCAGCCATCTACACCACAGGGCCAGTGAAGGGGGGGGTTTGATGAAAAAGTGGAGGTAGGCTTTAGGATATGATTCCCATATTATATTTGTATAAAAACAAATAACATAAATAAAGAATATAAAACAAAGAAATATGTCATACTCACTTATATAATCTTAACTGGGTCTGTTTCATTTGGTATAAGGATAATAAGCTAAATTTTTCAGTTTTTAAGTAGAAGAAAACACAAAGTCCCTATGTGTCCTGAATCCTGTTGTATTTTTTTCATTATGGGGGAGTGGTCTGTCTAGTAGGGGAGTATGATACCAATGAAATGAAAGAAAATGATAGTCCTTTTCTCATCCTCAGTTTTTATTTCATCTTTAAAATAGAGTCATTTCATTATCACAAATTGAAATTAAAAAAAAAAATTGTGACTGTTTCAAAATCATTTCGTCAGGGTGATCATGGCTAGATAAAACAATAATATAAAATTACAGTGCCCTGTCCTTTATCCACACCCTTTATCTACCACTCTCACTTAATGCCAATGTGGGCTCCTGTCCTGTTTTCCAAAAATGCTATCTCCCCCTTTAACTGCCACTTTCTATTACCCACCACCCTCTTTTGTCCACCACAATTTAGGATATATGAAGGCTGGTGGATAAAAGAGTGGGCACTGTAATTATATAAAGTCGTATATGCAATACATATTTAAATGTTTAAATATAATCAGTTTCAGAACTTCAGTTTCATTTGTAAATTGATAACCATGGTCGAGGATCCAATTTCTCATTCCTTTAATGTGTTTGTACTATCACTTTAGAGACACCAACAGCCAAAATTAAAGCATTACATTTTCTTACATCAAGTCACTTTTGAATTGTATGGTTCTAGTTTTTTTTTTTTTACCTTCACTAGTATTAAAATACATATCCATTATTGGAGCCATATATCATAGTATTTCTGATAAGCACAGCACTTCTAAAATTGTATGAGAAGACAAACAAGATTTTTAGTCATATCATATTTTGTTTTAGGATAAACATAAATATTTATCCCAGTAATTAAACTAATATTACCTCAAAATGTCTACCTAGAATGTGCTTCTAAATTTTTAACAGCCTTCTAAATTTCACTAAACAACCTGCAAAAATAAATGTTCCCAGTTTATGTATATCCCATGTTTGAAAAAGGCACAATCACAAAAATCCAGATATCATAGGTAAATATCTCACTGTTTCTAATGAAAGTAAGATATGCCCTTTACAATAGTGTTTATTAAGTATTATCTCCCATTTGGGTAGGCTGTGCTTTCCTGTACAACCTGCAAGTTTGAAACAAACCATTTGTTTCCCTTTGGTCCTGTTTATTATAAAATGTTTTACTATGTCTTAAAAACTGTAAAAGACACTAAAAGGTGTTCTGATACACTTATCATTTGCCATGAAAAAAAAAGCTCTCTTCTACATTGTCATGCAGTCCCTACCACCATTCTTTGAGTGTGACAATGTATTCAGAGTGCTCCTTCCTTATATGGAGCAGCTTGCATTTGTGCACGGCAGCACTTGACATCAGAGACATCATGACATCATCACATTAATGTGTGTGATTTGCCATGCTGCCTGGTTCCGATGTATTGAAGGAAAAGATTTCAACTAGTGGCATTTAAGCAGTCATGGTACAAAAAGTACCCATATACCCCAGTAACACAAGCCTATCATTTTATTGACATACTCTTGTTGAAAATTTTCAAAATACTGCACCAAAAAGCATCTAATTATCATCTTAAGTAATCCTAGGATATGTAATGCTAGAGAAAGAAAATATGTCCGGGAACCCCAGGTCCAACCATGTGAGCCTTTAGCTCAGTGGTTAGAGAACCAAGACAGTATTCTGGGGGCATGAGTTCAGTTTCCAGTAGGTCATGTTATTTCTTTCTGACTACAATTTGTGATTTAAATTGCCTTGCAGTGGCTAATACTCCACCAAAAGACATCTGTAATCTTGATTATTACTAGCTGCAGGATATGCACTACCAGAGAAAGGAAGTATGTTTGGGAACCCCAGGTCTAACCATGTGAGCCTGTAGGTCAGTGGTTAGAGCACCAGAATGGTATTCCAGAGGTCTGGGTTCATGTCCCAATAGGTCAAAATTTTTCTATCTTACTACAATTTGTGAAACATTTCAATAAGCTCTTTACTGGAAAAGAAACGCCTGTCCTTTTAAAATAACTGATAACTATCAAGATATACTTTCTTTGACCATTAGCCATATTGCACCACATTATGCTCAGCAGTATATCCTAAATCCTGAAATGAATGAAAAAAAATAAAGAGTTATTATTAGAAATAAAAGATGCCGAGTGTTATTATTACTGTATGAAGCAACCAAACCCACAGAAATGGATTACAGGAAAAAAAAATCTGGTGATTACTGAGATCTAACTAACAATATATTCTGTATGTTCACTATGATTTAATATTGAATTACAGTGAATATGTTTTGCTTAATATTAAAGCATAACTACTGTACATGAACCCAAATAGACTGCGTTAAAGTATAACTACATGAACCCCGCATAACCTATTTCGTCATTTAGCACATTGTTGTATTGGTGGTACTGAATCTGTTTATCCACCGCAGTCCAAATTTAGAGATTATCCTGTCTATTTTCAATTCTTATGACTGGTGAAAAGTATTGGTACTGTATATTACATGGCTGAAGTTATCACCCAATAATTTCCAATTTCAGAGAAATCCTGTTTCTCACTTTGATTATGCCACTTCAGTGAATAACAGTTGAGTAATAGGTCAGTTAACACTCTGATATTTGCAAAAGTGATTTCCCACACTCTGTTACCTGTCTGCTTAACCAACCAAAGTAACAGTGACTTGTCTAGGCAGGACCATCAGCACATCATCATGGCCATTGCTCATAATGCCAGCAAACTTGGTTCAGGAAAAGGCCTGGGGTGCTGGAGGCCAGCAAGAGGGACAAGGCTTGAGCATTCCACCCTCTCTGGGAAAGGAGGGTAGCATGCTATGCTATTATACCTCCTTCTGGATGATCACAGGTGGGAATGCAACTGTAGATTCTTGGGGAAAAGAGGATGCAGGTTCACTCTGGAGTACAGCCATACATTGTATAGGCGTGCACCCCACGGCATCTTTGCTGCCTGCATTCTAAGGGGAAGGAAAATAAAGCAAAAACAGATGGAAAACTCCAGAGTGAGGCAGAGTGATACCGGAATGCTCACACCCTGCCAATCCCAGCTTCCCATCAGCCTCACCAAGTTCACCGATCTGTGAGGGGGAGAGAAGAGACCTCCCTTCCTCATCCCAAAAGATTTCACCATAGAGAACACTGCTCTTCATGAACACCTGTAGCTTGTGTAAGTGTTAGAGATGGGAGAGAATGGTGCTGGGAAATAGCTATGTGGGGTAATGCAGCATTAGTGATGGGATAAAGAAAACAGCAACCTGTCTACAACACAATCAAAGTAACACTGACACCCCAACTAGTCTGGCACACTCTGTAACCTGCCTGCAAAACCAAACATAAAAGGGACTTGTCTGTAGCAGAACCATGGTAACATTGCCTGCCAAAATTTAGCACACCTTAACTAAAAGAATATCTTTAAAAATAAAAAACTAGCATGAACATACAGTACAATAATAGTCCTGCAGGAACTAAAAAAAAAACAAAAAAAAAAACTAGAGGTCTCTTTAGTAGAAATGATTAAAAGCATTGTGTTTATACAGTCAACAAATCAAGAAACAAATGAAACAGTAACCATAACACATGCCTAGTTGTTGCATGCAACACATTAAGCAGTTGCTCTAAGAACACAAACTGTAAGTTTTCAGTTAGACAGCCAAATCTATACAGATTCCATTACACATCAATTGGGTCAAGCAGAATACAGAAAAGCAAATGACTTTGCTGCAGCAGAACAGACAGCAGCAGCAGCAGAGAAAACCTGGACTGGCACTGCCATTTTAATAGGATACACTATGCATGCTGCAATGCTCGTGAAAAACTTGAACTGGACTGTTTTCAGTAAAAGGTGCATTTCACTACCTCCTGCATTAAATTTTCTAAATGTGTTTCTTCCTAATAATGTAATGTGTAATATAACGCATTAAACATAAGTGCCCGTGAAGAACTTGGTGGTTAATTCATCTTGTGAAGCTGGGGGCAGGATAACCCACTCAGCCTTCAACCTAATGATTTATTCTGCCCCAAACTTTACTTAATAAAATTATCACATACTTCTTCACTGGCACTCATGCATAATCTTCTGTTTGGTTACTAGAGTATGTTTTCCACAGAATCTCAGGAATTACAGCCCTGGTTTACTGTGTTCTAACTTTTGAGGAATATAATCCTGTAAGTCAGACAGATACTATAGCTAGATAGATTAATAGATAGATAGACATATTTTGTAAAATGGCATTAATAGATTTATTTTATAAAATGGCATTAAACAATAAAAATCTAATTGTCTGGGGCTGACACATGACGATTTATTGATTTCTCAGGGGTCCACAGTGATATTTGGATTTATTTTTTTAGTCAAAAAGCCTGTTTACTCACCAACAGTAAGATATTTTAAAGGCACAATAATCCACTCCAGGTTTTGCAGTATTGTAAAATCGATGCATTCCCAGGTGTACTGTCAAAATCTCCAGTGATTTGCAAATCAACAGGAAGCCCACTGATTTTCAGGGTTCTCTTTCAAATTTCATTTTCAGAAGTGAAGAAGTCCTCACATTTATGCAGCACAACTAGCCCCAATCTATTTAGTGTCATGGATTACAACTAGTAAAGCATGCTCTTGCACCACTGGCAAACGTAGTTAGTCAACTGGCCCTTTCAAATGGTGCTGGAATTTCTTCAACCACCTCTGCTTTTTTAATTCATTCCCTACAGGGTATATTTTAAAATAATGAAAACTCTGGTTTCCTTTTCTTGATCATTTCCTTGGTGGTCTCGTATTTGCAGTAGGGGTGTGTGTGTGTGTGTGTGTGTGTGTGTGTAAATTCTGCACATTGCCTGAGGCCTCTGAGAAGTTGTTGTAGGGTTGAATCTGGCCTGCTCCTAAAGGCTAATTGCATTCCTCCGCTCTTATGGTGAGGGGTATAAAGGCTAGGTATAACTCAGGTTGAATCTGGGTAGCTGATGCAAGCTAAATTTATGTGAACATAAAGGCCATTTTTCTCATGAAAATAAGGTGGAAGTGTTTGCAATGCCAGGCCCCATGTCTAATTACTTGAAATATATTTATATATTATTAGCTATATTTACTAGTCGATTGAACAATGTATAAAACATTTTATTCCCACTGAATTTTTTGTGATGGAAATTGATTCAAACTTCATAACCATGCAAAACTCTTAAACAATTATGACATTTTCCTTATCTAAAAGGAAGAACCTAAACAACTTTTTAGATCCAATGTGTAAAAAGCTGTTGTTCCAGAATATGAATAAAATATTTTAGTTAATTGTGTGAATCTGAAAACAAAAGGGGTGGGATATTCAAACTGCGCCCAAAAAGTGGGCAACAGCAGGAGCAAGTGCAAGTCAGTTGCGCACATGCGCAATTGTCGCGATATTCAAACATGGAGCAAGGCCAATCATGCGTGGCCAACGCTCGAATATCGCATAAACCGTTTGCTAGCACAACCAGGAAGGGGCTGAGCAGAAATGATGCGCCATAGCGCAACAAGGCTAGCCCAGCTGAGCAGTCCAGAGGCGCCATAGCGCATGCAAAGAGACCCCCACAGCATAGCAATGGAAGTGCACAACCAGGGAGGTAGGCAGGGGCACACCACCCATGCCACAGATGGGCACAGGGACACACTGCCAAACCAACAATGTACCCCCACACCCCAAGCACAGCATAACTGGAGGAGGGATGGAGCAGCCACTGGGCCATGGGGACAAGCAATCAAAGCACATCCCGGCCGTGTTACTGCAGCACACCTACTGTCAACCTGAGACTGGCACACAAAGGGGGCAGAGCACCCCAGTGTCCTGTGGCCCCCCCGTGCACAGCACTCCCAGCACTGTGACCCCAAGACACCACCCATGCACAGTGACCAGCACTGCAGGAATCCCCAGGCCCCCCCCGGAACACTGCAGCCTCGTGAACCACAGAACCACACAAGCCAAACCCACCGTGACCACCCAGCAATGGGTGGCAGCACACAGCAATACTGACTGGAAGCCTCACCCACACCAGAGACACTGCCCCCCCACACACACATACCCATGACCATACCACACCTGATGCCATGCACACCACTGCAACTGAGCACCTATAGCCAGCTGCAAATCAGAGACCACCACAGTATTCATATCAAAATATATATGTAATAAAGATGCATAACAAGAACAACAAACAGTAACATATGTACAAAGCAGGGGTGGGGGTATGGGTATGAGGTAGGGGTGGGTAAGGGGCAGGGGTGAACAACTGGGAAAGGGAAGGTGGGGATTGCCGATGTCTGGTTTACCACCTGGCAGCCTGCCCTCCTCCTTCTGCCTCGCGCTGTGCCCGTGGCCTCCTCTGGCGCCGCATGCCATGCTGCTGTAGGTTGAGGAGGATGGTATGCGAGTCCATGGCCACTTGAGTCAGCCTCTGCACGCCCTGCTCCAACATGCGAAGGATCCAGATACCTAGGACAAGGGATCAGAGTCAATGGCTGTGACTGTCCACATCCCTGAATGCCACCCATCATGCATGGCATACAGCCAAGTGCCCCACTCCTGTGATGGACTGCACCCACCCACAGTGACCGTGCACAAGACATGCCTAACCAGCCAGCAACAGCCATGTGTACCACTGCACACACACACCGCCCATGTCCAGCACAGCACAACCAAGGCTGCCCAGTGGCGTGGCTACGTGGTGGGATGCTAGTGCCACAGCCATGTGCCCAGTGCATGCATGGACCACCAGTGATGCACACACACACATACATGCAGTGTCACTGGACAGTGATGACTGTCACATGTTGCGTGCATGGTAGTGTCATCCATGGAAGGTGTCCGTGCCCCCCCAGCATGCAATAGCATCCATGATGTAATGACACTCACCCTCATCAAGCCGCTGCAGCAGCAGGTGCTGCTGCGGCTGCAGCTGTTGCTGTGGCTGCTGCTGTGGCTGTGGCACACCTCCTCTGCCAGCCACCCTGGCACCGCCATCCCAGGCCTCAGCCCGTGCCCACCTCTGCTCCTCCATGCCTGTGGGAGACAAATGAAGAGAAACACATCAGTGAGATCCCAAAGCAGACAGCCCCTTGCCCCATTGAGTGTGCCTGCCCACACAACCAGACCCAAACAGCACACACCTGCAAACACCCTCACAGCAAACCATAGCCCAACCCACCCCTATGCGCAGATCACATTACACAGTCATCCATGCGGACAATACTGGTGCATACACAGCACACCCACCTGGCCTGGGCACAATGCCCCTCCTGGCACATGACCTGAGGCGCTCAAGCAGAGCATGCTCCCTCCTCCGCAGGTCACTGTAGCGGGTGCCTGCACTGCTCAGGGGTCCTCCTCCGCCCAGTGGCCTGCTCCAGGGCAGTGGTGACCTGCTGCCACACATGGGTGCGTGGCACCTGCAGGGGCACTCCCTCAAAGAGTGAGCCATGGTGAGGCTCCACCACAGCCGCCAGGTTTGCCAATTCCAAGGCCCCCCCATTGTGGTGCTTTCCTGCGTGCCATTTTCAAAATTTACAGTGGCAATATGGCACTCATGGCCGTATAACCCTATGAAATATTGTAATACAACTCCATCACTGCCTATCGCACTGTTCGGACAGCGCTGTCGGTCCACATCGCGCTGTCACCGAACAGCGCGATAGAGCCGTACACATGCCAGACATACAGTGCCAGGGGGCAAAAGTCGGCCACAAGGTCATGGGTCAGTGGCGCAAGGCCACGCACAGTGCCATCAGACATCCACACGTGCTGCACGATCGGTCACCTGTGTGCCAGTGCCACAGTGGACTATTGCGCAGTACTGCCACAGCGCCATATGGTGACCAGCACTGCAGCGCCACTGGCACAATGGTGGCCGTGTCCTGAATTGCTGATCATGCACAGCACATCATCAGTGTGGCAGATGCCTGCGTGAGCTACCTGGGCATGCGCAATGCAGTGTACCACATAGTCACAGAAATGCACAATTGGCTCAGCCGGCTCAACCTTATTGCGCAAAATGCAACGGCGCGATATTCAGCCGACACATGCAAATCATCTGATCAGCCATTCAAAGGCGCAGTGGCACGATTAGCATGTCATTAAAGTTGTGCCACTCCTAATTTGCATGCATTGCGCTATAAATACGTGACATTGGGCTGCACTGGCCAGATTCAGTTACTGCAGGTGAGAGGTGAGTTGCATGCTGTGTGATGTTATGGCCAATGGTCATGGGATAACGCTGTAGACTGCACAGTGACAGGTGTCCACTTCCACCCATACAGACCGACATGACCGAGCAGAGCCAAGGTGAGGGTGAGGATGGTGGGCAAAGGAGGAGACCCAACTTCACCACGGTGGAGACAGAGGCCCTCTTCCAGGCCTACTTGAAAGAGGAGCCACTACTGAGTGGACGGCGGGGCACCCCTCAGGCCCGTGCGGCTGCATGGGAGGGGATAGCTTGGGCAGTGAACCTGCATGGAAGCCACCAGCGCTCTGTGCAGGAATGCAAAAAGAAGATGGGGACAGACCACAGAAGGGTGAAGGAGAAGGTGGCAGCCCTCAGGGCGGCACGTGCTGGCACAGGCGGGGGCCAGCCAGCGGTGGCAGAGCTGACCCCAGCTGAGGACCGACTGGCTGCATCAATGCAGTGGAGTGCTGTAGAGGGTGTACCAGGAGGTGGATTCCAGACAGGTGGAAGCCCATCACTGCACGGTATGACATGGTGGTGGTGTTGGGGGGGAAAGGTTGATCACATGCACTAACATGTCCTCACTTTCTGTTACAGATCCCGTTCATCTGCAGTGGATGGTGGTGGTGGGACCATGGAGTGAGGAAGATCTGCCAGAGGTGGAGGAGGGTCCATCCACCTCTGTCGCCAGCCGGCATGCACTGCACCAGCATGTACGCCTGGCTTCCACCTCTGTTGTCGGTGAGTCAGGTGTGAGGGGTGCACAGCCTGTGTCTCAGCAGTCTGGCATGCAAGCATGCCAGCACGCTGTAACTGTGGCTGTAGCACGTACCTGCACCATTGATGATGCAAGGACTGCAATGGGCTGTGACATGTGTGTGTCCCATGACGGACACACAGCAGGCCAGCACATGCCCCTGGACCTAGCTGGTTCCAACGTGTGTGCAAGCACATCAGCACAGTCCCAGGCTGTGCCTGTCAGCACCGGTGGGGCAGCACCGGCTGGCATGCATCTCTGGCACTGTTGCAGCCACAGCAGTGGAACGAGTGGTCCCTGGGGCACAGCAGTTGGAGGGCAGCAGCAGCAGTCACCCACCAGGTCTGGGGGTACAGGGTCCAGCGGTGGCACATGCACCGCATGTTGACTGCCCACACCTGGTCCTGGTGAACAGCGCCCACCCTCAAGGGGTGTTGAGCATCAGGCCCTTCCATACTCTGGGGGACAGAATGCCGATGTGGCACAGGACCCATTGGACGAGCACACCCGCCTGCTGCGGGCATCAGTAGAGCAGCAGATGCAGGTTGCAATGTGCGTGGAGGCACTGTGCATGGCCGTGGAGTGGAACAGCAGGGACAATGCATTGATCCTTGCAGAGATGGTCAGACTGCGGACGGATGTGACCGCCGCCATTGACAGGCTGACCCAGGCAGTGGTCTCTGTCATGGCTGCATTGAGCACACAGTCAGGTGCCCCTGTACCGTACACCCCACACAGTACGCTCCCCATTCCCAGCGTCGTGCGACACCCAGACTGTCGACACTGGGTTCTGCTGTGGGCATCCCGAGCACACCTGGTGCAGGTATATCCGGCATGCTGCACACCCCTGTGTGGACAAGGTCGCGATTGCGCAGTGGGACCACTGGTGGTCCATCGGTGCCACCCCATGTGGCCCATGATCAGCCTGCCAGTGCTGCTGGGACATGGCGGGCTGCCCACGAATCTGCGGTGGCCGTGGAACAGTGCAACATGACTGACCTGTCTCCCAGTGCAGGCCCTGTCTGGTGCTGCCCTGTGTGCAATGTGTGTCATGGTGGGCAGTGCACTGGTGGGTGCCCTGCCCAACACGCTGACACTCGGACCACCTGCTCATCCACCTGACTACTGTCCACAGGTGCGTGTGCATGATGATGCCTGCATTGTACTGTACACCAAGGTGCAAGGGTGCCCAGCATCTGACACACGTACTTGGACAGTACAGGTGGTGGGGGTGGTCTGTGGATCTGGGTGTTTGCCATGTCTGTTCCTGCTCTGCTGTGCACCTGCCCATGTACACTTTGTGCCTGGTGTGTGTGTGTGTGTGCATATGACTGTTCACCCCTCCCTGATGGTGTGTTCATGTGCCTGGACCCTTTCACTCCCCTTGCCATCATGCACCCCTGGTGTGTTACCCTGTGTGCCTGTGGGTTGCACCTGGACAGTGCTGGTTGCACATGGCCCCTTGACTTACCTGTGTCATGCATAATGCTCCTCCATGATGGTGTCCCAGTGCAGCTGGGCCTGCTGGATCAGTCGGGGGTCCCGCCGTCCAAGGGAAGGGCTGCTCATCACCATCATCACTGGTGCTGCTGGCGTCCCCATCGCTGTCTCCCTCCTCGACCTGTATGGCTATCTCACAGTCTTTGGCCATGTTGTGCAGGATACAACAGGCCAGGAATATCCCAAGCCTTTGAGGGGCTGTACTGTAGGGCACCGCTGGATGTGTGTAGGCATTGGAAGCATGCCTTAAGCATCCCAAACACCCACTCGATGATGTTGCATGTGGCAGCATGTGCCTCATTATAGCGTTGGTATGATGGGGTTATGGGGCACCGGTACAGTGTGAGCAGCCAGGGACGGAGTGGGTATCCACTGTCACCTGTGTGGAGATAGTGAAGATAAGTTTCATGTTCAGGTCCATATTGCCCATATCCCTGTGTGCCACTACCATGACACCTGTGGCATTCCCACCCTTGCCTCAATTTTGCAATTCCTACATGCGTACTCACCCACTAGATGGCCTGTGGGGATGTCCCCACTCTCGAATCAATGGCACAGTGTGGACTGATACCATATGAAGGCATCATGTGCTCCACCAGGGTGTGTGGCACAGACATTGATTATGCACCCAGTGGCATCACACACCACCTGGCAGTTGACACTGGAAAAGCCCTTCCTGTTCCTGTATGTGGCCCCATCGGGGCCAGGTGGTGTGTGAATAGCACATGGGTGCAGTCTATGGCCCCTAGCATGCCAGGCATACGTACTACCCTGTGGAACTCCTGCATGTTTGCTGTACGTTCTGCCACGGTGCTGGGGAAATGGATGTACTCCGCAGCATGTGGCAGCAGTGCGCTGAGGAATTGGGTGAGAATGCGTGATGTGGCTGACTGTGTTATGCCTGTGGTGTCCCCTGTCGGCCTCTGGAAGGTACCCGTGGTGAGCAGGCACATGCAGGCTGTTACCTTTGTCTCCACTGACAGAGCGTGACTCCGTCGTGAGAATGCCTGCATCACATCACTGCACAGCTCACAGAGCTGCCTCAGTATTTCCCTGTTCAGGCGGTACCGGCCCACAATCTCTATGTCTGAGTACAGCTCAAAGCTGATGCGGGCACGGTACTGCCTGTTGGGGGCATACCACCAACGGGCCCTTCCACGGCCACGTCCCCTGCAGCATGCCTTCTTAGCCCCCTCATTACAGCTTCCATGTGGAAGCTGGCACTGTCCATCTCCTGGCTTGTGTCCCCCCGCTGTTGTTGTTCTGTTACCCCGCTGTCCTGACTGCTACCTCCACTGCACCGGTACACCTACTGGCCTCTCTGCAGTCTGTGGCCCTGCACACCTCCCTTTCCTCTCCTCTCCTGTGCACTCCCAGGCCTGCACTGTTTGCCACTGTCTCCCTGTTTCTCCCTGCCTCATGTGGCTTCCTGTAGTTCTTGCGCCCTCTTCCTTGAGCCTTTTATTTTGGCTCATTTCGCTGATGGCGCATCTTCAGCTCATCTGCTGTTGCGCATTGCGCAAGTCTTTGAATATCGATGCGCTCTTTATGCATGGGTCCACCCTTTGGTTGTGCATGCCTTCATTTGCATTGCGCTGTTGCTCAGCCTGTTTTCAGTGGCGCAACTGCCTCCTGCTGAATATCGCAGAATGGCGCAATTTCGGACTTGCGCATGCGCAACCCTGTTGCGCATGGTGCAACCCTTGTGAATATCCCACCCAATATGTTTCCAAACAATATAAACTCATTGATAAAAGAAATCATATAATGTTTGGCTATTATAAACAAATGTGATTTATATCAGAAGAGGACTGATTCACAAACATTACAATTTCAACCCCAATTATTAACATCACATATTAATTCTACCACTCTGAGCAAAAATCTTGAAATAAAATGGTCTCCTCTCAACTATTATATTTTTCAAGGTCTCATTCTCTTCTCTCACCATTCCAGTCAAGCTTTAGGCCAGGGTTTAATACAACTTGTACATATATCAAGGTCGTTAATGATGTTCTCCTTTCTTTTAAAGAGAAAAAGTATTTGCTGCTGGATACTTAAATCTTACCAAAGCATTCAACAAAGTTGATCACACCATCCTTCTTAACAGGCTAGTGGCCCTTGGCCTAAGTTTCCAATTACTCTTTTGGTTTAAAGATTATATGACTGCCAAAACAGCCATTAGTAATCCCCAGAGGCATTTTTATGTGGCTGAAAAGTACTGTTTGACCTTAAGTGGCTTCTGAACCCAGGAAAATGCAGTAGGTGCTCGTTACACAATGAAGACTAATATGCTGCCTGTTTCTGCTACTAACCTTACACTTACAACCTTTGATAATGTCTAAACTGAGAGAGATGCAAGTTACAAATAACTGAGGATTGATCTGGACAGTTTGCTTTTTTCCCAACATCATATTGTTCCAGTGATATCAAATTTAAAATCTAAATTACATTAAATCTATAAAAATAAGTATTTGTTTCCTTTCAATGTCAAAACACAAAATGTCTCTGCTCCTTTTTTATCTTCCTTGGACTACTGCAATGTTACTAATAGAACTGCCTGTCAGTCTTTATTATCCCGTTGAGATCCATTATGTCCCTGTGCCCTACAATTTATCACTAATGATCCCTTTAATACTCACCATTGCAAACTGAATTACTTGGATGGACACTGGTATACGTTTGTTTATTAGGCCATACTGAGAAAGGTTCCTTCTTAGATTTTTCATTTACTATTAGTTTTAAGACTAGTGATCAGAAGATTTGATCCACTGGTTTGATTACTTGAACAATTCCATGAATGTTAATTATGGCAGTATGACTTCATATAAATTTACAATAGCACATACTTGGATGAAGCTCCAGAAATATTTTACAGTCACACAACCATTTTCCATATTGTAGAAACATAGAAAAGATACTGCAAGGGCAGAAAAGGACCAAATCCATCCAGTCTGCCTTGGAACCCCATCAGGGGCTACTGTGATATAACTCCTCCTTCTACCCTTCCTGCTTCCCCTGGTCTTCCTCACCCTCCCCTTGCTTAGAAATCCCATTGCAGCCATCCCAGTCTTATTTTATTGATTGATTGATTGATTTACTTATTTGTTAACCAGGTTGGTACACTAATCCCAGGGATCATTTTCAGGTATAACCTGGGCCATAAAGATGGCACAAACAAGGTAAATAGAAAACAGTTGCAAAAGATACAGGGTACAATAAGTAGTTACAATATATTAAGTGATACAAAACAAAAAGGTACAGAAGTGAGCAAATTGAGTAACAAGTGACCTTTGTGCAAGTAATTATAGTGCACTAAGTCTATGTGACAACACAGTGCCCAACATATATAATTACAGTAACAACAGTTTCCAGAGTCAAATCTCATAATAATAACATTATTAATTCAATCAATCAATCAATCAAAATCTTTATTTTGTCAGGTGGAACATCATTGAGACAAGCTCATTTAAAAGATGGACCTGGGGCAAAACAATTGCCAACAGGGTTAAGACATAACAGGTTGAGAGAACGTACATAACAATTACATAGTAATAATAACAACATAATAACATATAACCATCGCATGTAACAATATACTTCCTCCAGAACATAACAATAGGTTCAACAGGAGGTAGTGCCATTTAAATACAATTGCATAGATACAGATATATGGACTTAAGCTAATGAGCTAAAGTTTATACAGTAAACATCATTGGAGGAGTCATAGTGAGCAGGAGTGGCAGTTCCTCTAGCGTCAAAGTGCAAAGAAGACTGAGATGTAAGAGTCCTTTGATAAGTACTGTAGGCATGGCCTGGCAAGTGGGGTGGGAAGGAGAGGGGGGTATAGGGAGTGGGGAGGGAGGGTCAGATGAGATAGGAGAAGGTTGGACATGATGGCCTAGGGAGGGAGGACTGTTCTAAGGGAGAAACACGACAGATGCCACAGGCAATGGTTGGGGTTTAAGTCCAATATTTAAAGCAAAGACAGATCATGATGTTGGGACCTTGATTTGGACAATGACAGAAGGGAGGACTCAAATGACACCTCCGGCAATGGTTGAGGTTTAAGTCCAGAATTTAAAGCAGTAACAAACTGCCATGTTAAGACCTTGACTTGAAGCAATGACAGACCTTGGAGAAGGTCCTCAGAAACAAGGATTTGAAGAGGAAGAACGTGACAGGGGAAGCGAGCCTTAAGGTTTTCTGGATCTTATTCCAGAGCGTAGGAAGAGTTAAGCTTATTGAGACTCTACAAAAGTGTGTTTTAACTTTAGGGCTAGCCAGAGATAAGATGGTAAGACTTCTGAGAGAATAGGCACTAGGGATGCAGGGAGTTAGGCAGCTTGTGAGGTACTGAAGTAATTTATGATTGATTGCCTTATATGTCCATAGAATATCATTCTTTTTCCTCCTGAAGCTAAGGGAGTTCCAGCAAATGGAAGAATAGAGGATGCAGTGGTGTGTGTCATAGGGGGCATCTGAAATGAACCTAAGGCTCTGTGGTATGGGGTATCAAGCTTGGAGAGAGCTGTGCTAGTACTATGGCCATATAGGAAGACCACATAATCTAGGAGAGGCAAGAAGGTAGCTTGGACTAGGAGTTTTCTAGCCTCCTGGGTTAGTGAGTTTCCCAAGTCATTGTGGCACTATGGTTGTCACTGCAAGATGAGGGGAAGAACAGATTCTTTGCCCTTGGACAGAGTCAGATAATCATTAGAGGGAATTTACAGGTGATGGTAACAGTGAAGGAAGTCTTGTATTGGGATTTAAATAGGGGGTTTGATC
Source organism: Neoceratodus forsteri (assembly GCA_016271365.2). Taxonomy (NCBI): domain Eukaryota; kingdom Metazoa; phylum Chordata; order Ceratodontiformes; family Ceratodontidae; genus Neoceratodus; species Neoceratodus forsteri. The sequence goes on along the minus strand of JADMNL010000041.1, from coordinate 6,271,230 downwards.
CCAGGGTCTTTAGTGGAGCAGATAGGCTTTTCCAAATATTCAGAGCAACTGAGGAGAAGGCTCTCTGGCCCATACATGTGGTAAATTATGGGTACTCTAATAGTAGGCTGGAGGAGGGCCAGAAGCCTCAATGGCAGGGCTTTGGCCTGAGTAGGGGGAGAGGGTGAAAACTCCTTTTATCTGATGGATTTGTCATCAAGGCAGCCTAAGAGGTAGTACCCAAGGGCATGAGGGGAGCCACCCTAGGCCCTGGCAGAGGGAACAGTGATGCTTGGAGCAAGGGGCCATCAAGGCAAACTTACAGATGCTGTTGTAGGTTACGTTTAGTTTGGACAGGTAGGAGGATGAGGTTTACATGTAGATGGGAGTGCAGTAGTCAGGCAGGAGGAGTAAAGTGCCCTAGTCAATGGTGAGTCTGACTTTGGGCGTCATGAAATCCTTGAGACGATAACCAACTCCTGGTCTCTAGTTTATGCACCAGACTGTGAGTCTAATGTCAGAGAAAGTCAGGGAGGATTTGAAGGCGACTGATGGGTATTTATAGATAGTCACTAGCCCAAGGGGTTAGCCATCGGGGGACAGGATATGGAGGAAGGTAATGTCTCCTGTCCACCGAACTAGTCTGTGTTTCATTCCAAATAGCATTGCCTTAGTCTTCCAGGCATTTACCAAGAGTCTGTTGGCAAAGAACCATTATTGGGCAGTGCCAAAGTTTTTTATGAGTGTGGATGAAAGTTCAACCTGTGTCTTTGCACTATGGTAGAAGATAAGGTCATCAGCATACAGTAGCGAGTTGTACATGATGCTATCACTGGGTAGAGAGTTGACAAACATGGAAAACAAGATTGATATAATTATGGATCCTTGTAGAAGCCTGATATGGACCTATGGGTGCTACATATTGCCCCCCAACCCCATGCAGACCACCAGGATTTGCCCAAAAAGGTAGTGACAAAAACCATGCTGTGGATTAGGCAGAGTACCCAGCACTGCTCAACTTACCTAGCAGAATGCTATGGTCCACCAAGTTGAAGACCCACAAAGATGGCACTAGTGAGTGTGCCTTCATCCATGCCTCTGAAAACGTGGCCAGTGAAGCATGTCAGAGCAGTGGTGGTGCTGTGGCCTTGCCTAAACCCATGTTGTTGGGGAGAAAGGAGTTTATACTTAGACACATGGTCTGAGATTTGGTGGTACACAACCTTGTTTGGGGATTTTACTTAGGTAGGAGAGGATAGAAATGGGACGGTAATTGTCAACTAGGATTGTACTGTATTGCTGGGCTTAAAGATGGTAATGACCCTGGCTTGTTTCCAAATGGGGGGTATAGAGGAGTAGGTAAGGGATATGTTAAATACTGTAGACAGAGGTTTGGCAGTAATGTGGGCTACAAGTTTTAGGACTCTTGGGCAGAGGTCATTACTGCTGGTGCTACCCTGGTTGAAGAGGTGACATGAGAAGCTTATGGGTTTCTTGTAGGGAGATGGCCTTAAAGTGAAATGGTAGACTGTTAAGGCTGTCAGTGGTCTGGCCAATAAGACATTGAATTGGGTCATTGGGGGACGTTTAGTGTGGTAATGAAACAGGCCCATGAATGTGATGTTTTTGCCAACTTTGAATGGGTCAGTTAAGGATCCTGACCCTGTTTCTAGTTTTATGGTGTTCTGTTTGGTCCCAGGTGAGATGAGGGCATTCTTCTCCTGACCACAAGTATCTGGGGTTGCAAAGGTTATAAGATTGGAGGTTCCTGGGGTATTCGCTTTTTCATAATTTGATCTCTTGTTTGCAGAGGTTACACAGGCGTCGGTACTCATTCCAAAGAGAGGGGAAAGGGTGGTTTTATGTGCTGCCATTTGGCATCTCTCTCTCCTTCATCTTCTTTCGGTGGTCTTTGGAGAGTCATCTCATGTTACCATCCTGCACTTTCCAGTGGTTAATGGGGAGTGTCTGCCCTGGATTGCAGTTGAGGATGCAATGAGTAAACTTAGTGCTGAGTTAAAATCAGGCATTGTATGTAGGGTTGCCAGTTTACAGCCCAGTGCTGGGTTTTGCATTGACTACTGCACTGTGTAGACTACTTCACTTACTGCCTACTCCTCCATGCAAAAGGTACTTCCTAACATCTTTTCTGAACACCCCCGCCCCCCCACACAAACACACACACTAGCTTTAAACTGTGCTCCCTGGTCTTATTTATATGTTTCCCTCCTGTCCTCCAAGGTATACACATTGAGGGTCTGTGATCTGTCCTCATAAGTCTTCACCTGCTACTCCTGTATCATCTACTGCAGGTTGCCCTCTACAGTATTGTCTTGAGACTGTCTCTATCTTTTTTCATGTATGGACTCTGGAACTGCACACAGTACTTGAGGTGTGGCTTCAACAGTGACCTGTACAACGGCATGATCACCTCCTTTCTGCCACTGGTAAACCACCATCTAACACACCCAAGTATCTCGTTTGCCTTTCCATATGCCACACTGAAATGGGAAGTAGACTTCATGTTATAACTAATTATCCCCCCCAAATCCCTTTTGTTCCTAGAATGTTTAACTTTACCCCACCTGTGCTATACTATTTGTTGGTTCTTACGGCTGATATGCATGACATTGCATTTCTTGCCATTGAAATTCAGATGCTAGATTTCTTTTCTAGATTCTCTAGATCCTTTTTTTCATTGCTTTAACATCCTTCTTTCTGTCCATCCTCACAGATATTATTGTCATCCACGATGACCATTAGGTTTTGAGGACCACCATCAAGCAGACAACACCAGTAAGAGCTTAACTGTAGCACAACTATTTGGGTAGCATTTTCTGTGTTTTAGGAGGCTTTTTTTTATATACTTGCCCGGCTCCCACGACTTTCAGAGGAGGCCTTGTACCCCCTCCTACTCTGTCTGCCTGGGCATCCTCCAGGCAACCACACCCTGGTTTCATCTGTGCATGGTGAGCTGGGGTGTATATATTTTTTCCCTGTTTTTCTCCCCACTTAGACCTCCTGAGGCCGCTGATGCTTAGGAGGCTTTTTACTAGATTTAACTTATATAGTGTGTTGATTTGTTTGTGGGTGAGAGTTGGTGAGAGGAAATAGGGAGGGTGAGAAGGGAGGGAGGGAGGACTTACTGAGTGGGTGGGACAAGGGTGGGAGGATCAGACACAGAAATTAGCACCATAGGAGTGTCTGAGGGAACACATGAATACAGCCAGCCAAGAGACTGACTGCAGTTCTTTGGGTTAAATATTGAACTATGTTGAATATCTTTCATTTTAAGTACTGGTGACCACCACCAAGTGGAGAGCAATAGTAAGAGCTGTGTTTCAGTAGATATATTTGGGCAACATTTTCTGTGTTTTTGGAGGTTTTTAATTTCTTTAATTCATATAATATGCTGATTTGTTTGTGGGTGAGGGGAGAAATTGGAAGCGGGGGGAGGAGGGAGATTAGTGCCATAGGGGTGTCCAGAGCAACACGTGACTACAGCCAGCCAATAGGGCAGCTGTAGTTCTGTTAAATATCCCATGTGGCCGAGTGACCCTTCATGTAAATGATGCCAAAGCATGAATGCCATGAAGCAAAATTAGGATGTCTTTCTGGGGCGCATCTCTTGGTCATCAAGAGGGGTTCTGCCCAAGACAGAACAGGTGAGGTGGGAGCTAAGGGGACCGGGGAAGCTGCAAGGGATGGTTGCTTATTGGAAAGAGAGGGAATGAATAAGGTAAGCATAGGCAGCAGGGTAGGCACTCTACCACTTAGACCCCCTGAGGATGCTGACACTTAGGAGGCATGTGAGAAGGAGGACCATGTAAAAGCATCTATCCTAAATAGATACTTCTGCTCAAGATTTACTGAAGAGAAGGTAGGGCAGGGCCCACAGTTCAGCACCATGGACACAGGGGGGAGGGAGGTGAGCACTAGTCCCTTCACAAAAGAAAGGGTCCTACAAGGGTTCAATAAGCTCAGGGTGGACAAGGCAATGGGACCTGATGGCATACATCCCAGAGTATTAAAGGAGCTAAGGGTGGAACTAGCAGAGCCATTATCAGAACTGTTTAGTGAGTCTCTGAGCACAGGAGATGTTCCAGAGGACTGGGGCTCATGTGATCCCACTCCACAAGAGTGGTAGCAGGGAGGAGGCAGGGAACTACAGACCAGTCAGTCTTACCTCAGTAGTGGGCAAGATTATGGAGGCATTCCTTAAGGAAAGGATAGTGCAACACCTGGAATCCATAGGAGCACAGGATCCAAGACAGCATGGGTTTACAAAAGGAAGGTCATGTCAGACTAATCTCATAGATTTCTTTGACTGGGTAACCAGAGTGGTGGACCAAGGAGGAGCAGTTGATGTCGCCTACCTTGACTTCAGCAAAGCTTTCAATACTGTTCCGCATAAAAGATTGATTAATAAGCTGGGTAGGCTCGGGGGTGGGTCAGAAGTTGGTCAACTGGGTGGCAAACTGGTTGACGGGCAGAAAATAGAGTGGTGGTAAATGGTATATAGTCAGAAGAAATGCAAGTCACAAGTGGGGTACCTCAGGGATCAGTCCTGGGGCCAGTCCTCTTCAACATCTTCATTAGTGACATTGCAGATGGACTGAAGGGCAAGGTTTGTCTGTTTGCAGATGTCACCAAGATCTTCAAAAAAGTAGATGATCCAGATGGGGTGGGCAGAATGAGAAGAGATCTGGATAAACTAGCAAAATGGTCAGAAGAGTGGCAACTGGGGTTTAATGCAAAGAAGTGCAAGATCATGCACATAGGGAAGAGAAACCCTGAAGCCACCTATAGGGTGGGAGGGGAGTTGCTGGCAGTCACAAGGGAAGAAAGAGACTTGGGCATCATCATCACCAATGACCTGAAATCATCCAAGCAGACCACTAAAGCAGTAGGTAAGGCGAGGGGGATGTTAGGGTGTATTAATAAGGATATCACAAGTCAGAAGAGGGAGGTAATAATCCCTCTTTACAAGACACTGGTTAGGCCCCATCTGGAGTACTGCATGCAGTACTGGAGGCCACACCTTTACAAGGACATTAACCAAATGGAGGCAGCCCAGAGAAGGGAACCAAAATGGTGCAGGGACTGCATCAGAAAACATATGAGGACAGATTAACAGAGCTCAATATGTATACCCTAAAGCAAAGGAGGGAGAGAGGTGATATGGTCAAAACATTCAAACACCTTAAGGGCATTAACAAGGTGAAAGAGTCTAACATGTTTCAATATAAGAAAAATAGCAGGACAAGAGGACACATCATAAGATTAGATGGAGGCTGATTAAGGGGTAATGTGAGGAAGTTCTTTTTCACAGAAAGAGTGGTGGATGCATGGAATGGCCTACCTCAGGAAGTGGTGGCTATGAATACAGTGCAGGGCTTCAAACAGGCATGGGATAAGCATGAGGGAGCAATACAGATGCGTATGAATAGATAGGCCATTGACAGAGCAAAGGCCAATGGCACATTTATAAGGTGGAAAAAGAAATGGGCAGGCTGGATAAGCCTTGCGGTCCTTATCTGCCATCAACTTCTATGTTTCTATGTTTCTATAGGCTTGTGGGGGCAGGTTACTGGTAGGTGTTAAACTACTCCCCATCTGGGGTAGGCCAGCAGTGGCAGGTTAGTGGTAGGTTTTAAACTATTCCTTATCTAGGTTAAGCCAGCAGAGGCTGGCAGTGGTAGGTTTTAAACTACTCCTTATCTGGACGAGGCAGGTAGTGGTAGGTTTTAAACTAGGTTTGCAGACAAAGGCACCTAGCTTCATCTGAACTCTTTTCTTCTAGGTTTGCTTGTAAGGACAGAGCAAGGAACATTATCAGAGCAAGGAAAAAGATTAAAGCTTCTTTTGGCTAGGCAGATTTACTGTGTGTTACTATTTTCTTTTGTACTTACAGGGTGTGTTATGGTTTTTTGCTAACATTTTACTGCTTTATTGTTCTCTGATTCAAATTGCTGTTGCAGGGCATACTTTCTGCTGCATTATTATAGGGTGCATCTACAGGTTTGTTACCGTTTTGTGCTTACAAATTACTGCTGTAATCTTCTCTGATTCAAACTGTTTTTTGCAAGGTATATCTTCTGTTACTGCTTTATTTTTCTCTGTAGGAAAAATGTTTTTTGCAGGGTATATCGTCTGTGAAATTATTACAGGTGGTGCTTTACAGGTTTTATAGTTTTATCTATCATTAGGCAAAGCTTTCAGGACTACTGCATTTGTTGTTGGTTGATTATTTCTGCTCTTACCTCCTTGTTTCTTTCATCTGTGGTTCTTCTTTTTTGGCAGCAGAAGGGCCCAGCCACCCACCTCCATCCCCAACTGCCCCATGCTACACTCCTTTTATAGAGTAGCACAGTCGTGACATTTCCTGAAGCAAAACAGGAAGGGGAGAATCAGAGTGGTATCCACATAGTGACCTCACTTACAGGGGCACAAGTAATTTAACTTGTTATAACAAGTTATACAAAAACAAACAAACAAAACAAAAAGTCAAACTTTTACTTTTGTTTTCCTCCTAATTACTCAGATCAGGTTATAAACCCAGCAACTCCTCTGGAATGGATATTATTAACTGCAGGTACTGTGGGACACTTTTCAAAAGGGCAGTTATACAGGATTTAGGATGCTGTCCTATGTGCTGGACCATTGGAGATCTATGGGCTCAGCTCCAGGCAGCATGGACAGAAATTGCGCGCCTCAGATCACATATTCAGGAGGAAATATATTATAAGACTGGCCCATCATTTCTCCAACATCCAACTGAAGCACCTCGACCGCAGAGGGTAATTGGTTTGGGAGGTTGTCAGGTGGTTAGGAGGAGCAAATTGGGTGCCCCATCACTCAATGCTTTCCAACGTATCACCTCCACAAACCATATAAAAACTAGAAACAGGTATCTGCCTCTATATCTGAAATCAAACAAAGGGGCAGAGGACACTGCAGAGCAGGACACTGCAGCACAGGAGCTAGCACAACAAAACTTGACCAAAACAAAAAAAAGCAAAACGGAAATCCAAAACACTTCTGATCATAGGAGACTCCATGATTCGGGGAGTTGATACCTACCTCCAGCCATGGATAATGATCAGATGTCTCCCAGGTACATCAGTGTGGAGAGACACTGACCGCATTGCTAAAATTGTGCAGGAAGCAGGAGAAAACATCGCTGTCATGGTATACATAGGGACTAATGATCTCGCCAGCTGGTCAGCTGTGGAGACCAAGGAACAACTGATCAGGCTGGGAGACAAGCTGTCATCCATTTCATCCGGCATCTCCTTCTCTGAGATCCTGCCAGTCTGGGAAAGGGGGAGCAGATGGACAGAATGTCAGAGAAGGGGAGCTGGGGGAGCTAACCATGTGGCTCAAGGGCTGGTGCCAGGAAAAAAAGGACTCAAATTTGTAGGTAACTGGTATCAGTTTTGGGAGCGAAAGTTCTTTAAATTTGATGGACTGCATCTGACTAAGGCATGTAACTCGGTAATAAAATTACCTTTCTCAGGTTCTTGTTGGAACTGCACAAAAGTGAAGAAACGACAGACAAGTGGTGTCCAGCACATAAAGTGATTTATTTCTGGTACATAAAGCAGGCTTACAACAAATCACAGTGATAAACACCGGGGAGAACACTTCCAATCTTTTTTACCTGTAGCTAGCAATATGCTTCTTCTTCTCAGAGAAAAAGGTGCAATGCAAAGGGTCTTATACCCCTGATTATAACCATCGCAACTACTAAAAAGATATATAAAAGTCTCATCATTGGATAATAACAAATAACCTAAATTCTTACTAGCCTTGGAAAGCATGCTGAGCTAGTAGAAAGACAAGATAGCTACACAAAGGGCCTGTATTCATGAAGGCCACTTGTGGTTACATACATAATTACATAGGCAGTTCCTGTTCTGCACTAGAACTGAAGATGGCAGTATTGTCTAACTAATGATTATTCAGTGGTATAAACAGAGGTGTCCCCCAAGTGGTACAATGATGATACCAAATATATTATGATTCTTGTAGAAACACAGTAGAACTCAGATCCTGACACTTATGCTTGTACGATAAGTGCCTGCACCCTAAGTATTTCTGTCTGTGAGGTAGGGAACCAATCAGGGGTGCTGGTCCATGGTAACAGGAGGGAGTCAGTGCATTGGGGCAGAAGTTTGACGTATTTGCAGAATATTTAAACTAGCAAATGGAGAGGGGGTGCAGCACCCGATACATCGAACAGAAAGAACACCCTTCCCCCCTCAGCTAATGATCAAACAGGAGTTCAGCATGTGTGTAGCTCATTTGCATCACCAGGAAAGAAAAAAGGTCCGACTCCCCATACGACGCGCAGGGGAAATGCCGGATCTCACCCAACAACTAACACAGTGAAATCTAGCCAATGGAAAATCATATACACAAATGCCCACAGTCTGGGAAACAAGATCCCAGACCTGCAGGCAACAATGACAGAGGCTAAATTGGACATAGTAGCCATTAGCAAGACATGGTTCACCAGTAACCACACTTGGGAGACTTCAGTACCTGGCTATGTACAGTTCAAAAGAGACCGAGGCGCAGAAAAGAGGGGTGAGGGAGTGGCCCTTTATGTCAATGAAAATATAAAAGCTACAGAAATTCAGAATACACATAAGGAGCCAGAAAAACTGTGGGTCACCCTGGAAACAGGAAATGGGACAGCCATACAAACTGGGGTTGTCCACGGTCCTCAGATCAGGGGGAGGACATAGACACATTACTATTAGAAGATATACAAAACATGACAGCTAAAGGGGAGTTTCTGATAATGGGAGACTTCAACATGCCAGATACAGATTGTTCAATACCAGCAGGAACATCAGCCAGAACTAGACAGATAGTGGATTCACTGCAGGGGGAGGGCCTCAAACAACTGGTACAACAACCCACAAGTGACAGGGCTATCCTAGATCTAGTACTGACTAATGGGGAAAGGATCACAGATTTCCAGGTAGAAGGTCACCTGGGGGCCAGTGACCATCACATGGTATGGTTCAATTTGGGCACTAGAACTAAATCATCCCATTTCAAGGCAAAAGTATGGGACTTCAGAGGAGCTGACTTTGGTAAGATGGGTAACAGAGTTAAGCTAGCCCTGGCAAGAAGAAATACAGGTGAGGGGGTACAGGCAAAATGGGCACGCATTAAGGATGCAATACTTGAAGCAACATCACATTGTGTTAGAGAGAAAAGCAAGAGCAAAAGAAGGAGGAAACCACTTTGGTTGTCACAAACAGTAGCAGAAAAGGTCAAAGCCAAAAGACTGGCCTTCAGGAAATATAAGGGATCGCAGTGACACGAAGATAGGAAGGCATATCAAACTTCCCTAAAGGAAGCAGGGAAGCCAGTAAGGCAGGCAAAGACCCAAACCAAGGCAACACTAACACGAGCAGTAAAAGGAGTAATCAAGACTTTCTATAGATACATTAGTGAAAGGAGAAAGTCCAGAGGAGGTATTGCTAAGATCAAAGGGGATAAGGGGAAGTGTGTGGAGGAGGACCAAGGAACAGCTTCTATCCTAAATAGATACTTCTGCTTAGTATTTATTGAGGAGAAGGTAGGGCAGGTCCCACAGCTCAGCACCATGGACACTGGGGCGGGAGGTGTGCATAAGTCCCTTCACAAAAGAAAGGATCCTACAAGAGCTCGCTAAGCTCAGGGTGGACAAGCAATGGAACCTGATGGCATGCATCCCAGGGTATCAAAGGAGCTAAGGGTAGAACTAGCAGAGCCATTATCAGAACTGTTTAATGAGTCTTTGAGGACAGGAGAGGTCCCAGAAGACTGGAGAAGGGCTTATGTGGTCCCACTCCGCAAGAGTGGTAGCAGGGAGGAGGCAGGGAACTACAGACCAGTCAGTCTTACCTCAGTCGTGGGATAGATTATGGAGGCACTCCTTAAGGAAAGGATAGTGCAACACTTGGAATCCATAGGAGCACAGAATTCAAGACAGCATGGATTTACAACAGGAAGGTCCTGTCAAACTAATCTCATAGATTTCTTTGACTGGGTAACCAGAGTGGTGGACCAAGGGGTGCAGTTGATGTCACCTACCTTGACTTCAGCAAAGCTTTGGATACTGTTCCACATAGAAGATTGATTAATAAGCTGGGTAGGCTCGGGGTGGGTCAGAAGTTGGTCAACTGGGTGGCAAACTGATTAGCAGGCAGAAAACAGAGAGTGGTGGTAAATGGTGTACAGTCAGAAGAGATGTAAATCACAAGTGGTGTACCTCGGGGATCAGTCCTGGGGCCAGTCCTCTTCAGTATCATCATCAGTGGCATTGCAGATGGACTGGAGGATAAGGTTTGTCTGTTTGCAGATGACACTAAGATCTGCAACAGAGTAGATGATCCAGATGGGGTGGGCAGAATGAGAAGAGATCTGGATAAACTAGCAAAATGGTCGGAAGAGTGGCAACTGGGGTTTAATGCAAAGAAGTGCAAGATCATGCACATAGGGAAGAGAAACCCCGAAGCCACCTGTAGGTTGGGATGGGAGTTGCTGGCAGTCACAAGGGAAGAAAGAGACTTGGGCATCATCATCACAGATGACCTGAAGTCATCCAAGCAGACCACTAAAGCAGTAGGTAAGGCTAGAGGGATGTTGGGGTTTATTAGCAGGGGTATCGCAAGTCATAAGAGGGAGGTAATAATCCCTCTTTACAAGACAATGGTTAGGCACCATCTGGAGTACTTTGTGCAGTACTGGAGGCCACATCTGCACAAGGACATTAACAAAATGGAGGCAGTCCAGAGAAGGGCAGCCAAAATGGTGCAGGGACTGCATCAGAAAACATATGAGGACAGATTTACACAGCTCAATATGTATACCCTAAAGCAAAGGAGGGAGAGAGGTGATATGATCAAAACATTCAAACATCTTAAGAGCATTAACAAGGTGAAAGAGTCTAACATGTTTCAATATAAGAAAAATAACAGGACAAGAGGACACAGCATGAGATTAGAGGGAGGCCGATTAAGGGGTAAGTTCCTTTTCACAAAAAGGGTGGTGGATGCATGGAACAGCCTATCTCAGGAAGTGGTAGATATGAATACAGTGCAGGGCTACAAACAGGCATGGAATAGGTATAAGGGAGCAATACAGTTGAAACATAGAAACACAGACTTTGATGGCAGATAAGGACCACTTGGCCTACCTAATCTGCCCATTTCCCTACCTACAGGATAAGCTGCAGATCCTAGTTAACCAACAGCCTATTTCTTCCTACCCCCCAACAAAAATTGCTTTATGTCTGTCCCATGCATTCCTGAATTCTCCCACAGTTTTAGACCCCACAACCTCCTCAGGAAGGCTGTTCCATATGTCCACCGCCCTCTCTGTGAAAAAATACTTCTTCACATTGCCCCTGAACTGCCCCCCCCCCTTCTTCAGATTGTGTTCCCTTGTTCCTGCACATCTCTTTTTCTGAAAGATGCTACCCTCTTGGACTCTGTTGATTCCACTGAGGTACTTAAAAGTTTCTATCATGTCCCTCTCCTCCTTTCCTCAAGGGTATACATATTAAGCTCCTTTAGTCCCTCCTCATATGGCTTCTCTTGCAGACCCTGCACCATTTTAGTTGCCCTCCTCTGGTCTTCCTCTATCCTGTCTATGTCCTTGCGGAGATGGGGTCTCCAGAACTGGAAGCAGTACTCCAGATGTGGTCTCACCAACTGTCTGTACAGGGATGACAACTTCCTGTTTTCTGCTGGTGATGCCTCTCCCTATACATCCCAGTATCCCCCAGCCCTCCCTACTGCCTTCCCACATTGCTTGCTAACCTTAAGATAATCTGATATGATAACCCCCAGGCCCGTTTCCTTTTTTGTTGTTGTTACTACCTCCCCCCATTGTGTAATCTTCCCCTGGGTTTTTGTTTCCCAGGTGCATTATTTTGCACTTCTTTGCATTGAATCCAAGCTGCCATACTTCTGACCATTCCTCCAACCTTGCCAAGTCCCTTCTCATCCTTTCCACACCTCCTTGTGTATCAACTCTGTTGCAGATCTTTGTGTCATGAGTAGATAGGCCATTAACAGAGTACAGGCCTATGGCACATTCATAAGGTAGAAAAAATGGGCAGACTGAATGGACCTTGTGATCCTTATCTGCCATCAACTTCTATGTTTCTATGTTTCTAATTACTCCCTTTCTGGAGGATGACTGCAGTGGCAGATTAGGGGTAGGTTTTAAACTACTGTCTATCTGGGGTACACCTGTGGAGGCAGGTTAGTGGTAGGTTTTAAACTACTCCCTGTCTGGAGGATGATTGCAGTAGTAGGTTAGGGGTAGGTTTTAAACTATTTTCTTTTTGGGGTAGACCTGTATAGGCAGGTTAGTGTTATATTGTATCTACTCCCTATCTGAAGTGAGGAAATCTGTAGGTCATCTGTAGCGTAGCCGCAGGCCCACAGGGGACTCTGCCCAAGAGGGAACAGGTGAGGTGAAAGCTATGTGGACCTGGGAAGCTGCAAGGGGTGGTTGAGTATACTAAAAAGAGGGAGTGAACAAGGTAAGCATATTTAACAGGGTTAGAAGACAAAAAATGGTTGCCATAATGCACTGACCATCTGCAGCAGCTCTGACTCTGAGAAGAATATACTTCTCTTTTAGCATTTTAAATTCATTTTTACTTTTACCTTGTAGAATGATGTGTTTGTTGCTTAATAATTATTTTATTTTAAACCCCCACCTCCAAAGTTCTATGGTGCTAGTGAATAGGAATGCAGTACTTGTAGTTTATCAGTATTTGGTTATCTGTGCTCATAAATTTTTTCACCACCTGGCTGCCGTTCTATTGTGTAAACAGCTACTGCTGTTGTGGTCTTTACCAATGAGCTGCTGTGAGTTGTGGTATTTGGGGCGGTGTGACAGGTAATTATCGGGAGTCACTGGTAGCCATGGGTGTCTCAGATTGTTTGGCAGCATTTTTAACTTTTCATCTATCAATTTGCCCTTTGTGCCTTTAAGTTGTTTGTAGTCCTGTATAGGGTGTTGCCACTAGCTGTTACAGTGTGTCCATATCTGGCTGCAGCCTGGGGGTTTGAACACCTGAGCTGTTTTGGTCTTCTTCATTTAATACTGGGAAGGAGTTGGCTGTGTGGCTCTTATGAAAATAAAGATCTTCTGCCCCTCACCAACGGGCGATTTTCCATTCTTCGTGGCATGAGACACAGTAGATAATCTAACAGCCTGTGGTTGGACGCTCTGTTTACTACCTGCCTTGGATCCTATTCTTCATTGGAACACACTGCTTCAGAGGGTAGTCTAGTAGACCACATCTCGGGTAGCTGTCATTTGTTCTGAGCCATGATATCTGCCCTGACTTTGCTCTTTTTGCTAGTTTTTTTTTTTGTCAGTTTTCTTTATGCTCCTTCACTGTCTCTCCCCAGGGGTTGCTTGGCTTCGGCCATGATCCCACCCTCCTGAAGTCCTCCATCGGCCACCTTTCCTCTGGTACCCAATCGCCTGAGCCCCCGGCTCTGAGTCCCCTGAGGTGGGACCGCCTACTCCTTCTGATGCTCTATCTATAATCTAATAGAGTGGCCAGGCAGGGAAGAGAGCCAGAGGGCTTGAATGGAAGGACCCAGTCCTGGGCACCAGGAGGCAGGGCCATTTTCCTTGTTCCACCCCCTGGCACAGACATGAAATGGTGTCGGCACACAGAGGAAGCGAGCCTGCCCCCTTCTGCAGATGCCCACCGACACCAGACTCCATTAGCTGTCCCTGCCTAGGGTGTCTTGCCCCCCCCAGCCTCTGCCAGGGAATCCCCAGAGCCCAACCCAGAAGAAGAGAGCAGTCCTCTGGATGCTTGATCAAATCAAATCAAATCATATTTTATTTCAAAAGCGCTTTTCTGAAATCAAAGCGCATATACAAAATTAAAACAACCAATAAACAGTTAAAACACAAAGAATTAAAAGACAGCATAACTATGACTAACTATCCTCCCCAAATGCTAGGCCAAATAAATATGTTTTTAAAGAGGATTTAAACATCTCAGTGGATAGGCAGTCTCTAATCCGACGAGGTAGAGAGTTTCACAGTGTCGGGGCCACAAAAGCAAAAGCCCTAGCACCTGATGTCTGTAAACGGACCCTGGGAACCTCTAGCAATCCCTCGTCGGCAGAGCGGAGAGGATGGAGGGGGTGGTAAGGTCGAAGGAGGTCTTGCAAGTAACCCGGTCCCTGTCCGTGTAGGGTCTTATAGGTCAGCAACGTAACCTTGAAGGTGATCCTCCACCACACCGGCAACCAGTGTAGTTCACGCAGCACAGGCATGACATGGTAAGATCTTGACTGCCTGTCAACAACCTGGCCACTGCATTCTGCATCAGCTGCAGGTGACAGAGATCCAGCCCCGGTAACCCTAGGTATAGAGCATTGCAGTAGTCAAGACGAGAGGACACAAAGGTGTGAACCAATACAGGAAGGTCATCGGGCAGAACAAGGTGCTTTATCCAGGTGATGTTCCTCAGATGGAAAAATGAGGACTTGACAATTGCTGACACCTGTGCTTTAAGCATCAGTTCATTGTCAAGCACAACCTCCAGATTCCACACCTTCTCAGAAGGTCTCAACTAGTCACTCCCCAGCACCAGGCCAGACAGTTGCCCAGGAGTCAACTTCTCTACCTGGTGACCTGTGTCCACCACCAACACCTCAGTCTTATCCGGATTTAGTTTCAACCAGTTAGCACTCATCCAATCCTGAATCTCAGTGAGGCAGTTGTTAAATACTGAGACAGCACTACTCTGTTCGGGTTCAAAAGACAAGTAGAGCTGAGTATCATCTGCCTAGCAGTGAAAACTCAGCCCATACTGCCTTATAATGTCTCCCGGTGGCAGCATATATACCGTGAACAACATGGTGGACAGTATGGAACCCTGTGGAACCCTACAAGGCAGAGCAAAGGGGGCCGAGGAAAAAATTCCCGACACCACCCTCTGAGACCTGTCCATGAGAAAAGAATGAAACCATCTGAGGACCATCCCCGACAGTCCATAGATTAGCTGCAGGTGTTCCAACAACACCCCATGATCCACGGTGTCAAATGCTACAGAGAGATCAAGAAGGACCAAGATCAAATGACTCCTCTGATTCCTCACTATTAGGAGATCATTCATCACCTGAACTAATGCTGTCTCAGTACTGTGCCTCTTCCTGAAACCAGACTGGTGAGGATCTTCTCTTTCCTCTGCTGACCCCTGACAACCTAGGCTCATTCCTGAACCCAGGTTGCCAGTGTGGCATGAGGTGTGGCATCCAGTGCCTCAACCCTCAGCACCACTTGGCTGGCCCTCTTTTTGCTAGCTGAAGATCTTGTATTCTAAGAAGGCTAAACTTTGAGAGGATCTGGCCCTGTGGGTTGAGCACAGTGAGAGTGCACAAGAAAGAGGACGAAAGGCCTTGAGGTCCACATGAGGGTATTGATCTGATGGGGGCCTGGTGTTTATAGGAGAGGGCCTTGTCAGTTACAGCATTTCATCCTGTTGGACATTGGATTATTGGGGGCTAGGAGCTGAAAAGAAGCCAGTCTTATGAACTTCTTTACTGTTCAAACCTTTTCCAACTCAAACTTTAGTGGTTCCAGGGTTACTGGAACTGTTAGGATTGTTGGAGTGTTAAAAAAAGTTTTATTGTTATATTTATTTAATGTGTTTGCTTTATTTAGTGTGTTTGGCATGATTGGGGTTGGCTGTTCATGCATTTGGTGTGTGATTGTGGACCCTTGTAGGTTCCTGTCGGTACTAAGCTACTAAACCTGCTGCAGGTGTATGCCCATGGGGTCAAGAGTGCTTTGAAAGTTTATAATATGGTAATCACGGCAGCTCTTGACTATCTCACACAAGTTCATGTACACCAAAGTTTCTCCCGATAGAGCTCCCCCTGGTTTAATGAGGACCTCAGATAGCTGAAGGCCAGAGGACAAAGATTGGAGCATTCTCTGTGTTCTTAGCATAGATCAGGGTCATCAGAGGATAAGGTAATTGAGAGCTCATCATGAGGAGTATTAGGGGCAATCACTCTGAGAATGGAAGAGTTTCTTGTCATGTGTGATTGCTTCAGAGGTGAACAGGCTGTTATATCAAGCCCGCCTACAGTCCAGAGGAGTTTTGATATGCTAATGATGCAAGAAGCATGGGCAGTTTTTCTTTGATAGGGGATCCTGTATTCACTTCAAAGCAGAAAGAGGTGTCACCCAGATGACTGCCAAGCTACGAGTGTAAAGTGTACCACTTGCCAAACAGTTCATGCTAAGGCAACACTCAGGAAAAACATGTTTGGTTGTCTGATTCAAATATCACATTTATTCATTAAAACTGCATAGTGCAGCACCACCTCAAAAATGCCAAACATTTTCGAGCATCCCCTCGTGCTCTTTCTCAAGGTGTCAGACATCAGTGCCTTGTGAAAGAGCATGAGTGGATGCATGAAAACCTTTGGCATTTTTGAGGTGGTGCTGCACCATGCAGTTTTTATGAATAAACATTGTATTTGAATCAGACAACCAAACATTTGATTTTTTTCCTGAATGTTGCCTTAGCACAATATCCTGTATTCACTCCTCAGTCTCTTCAAGTGGGCTGTCATGGCCCAGCATGGCACATTCTGTGACTAGCAAAGGCCTTCGTTCAGTGTGAAAGGAATTTCACCCAGTGCATGCTAAGAAGATTCTCCAGGTAATCATGGAGCTACATAGCAACTTCTGTTCACTGAATCCTGGACCTACTCAGCTGTTGTTGGTCTGTCAAGAGTCTATTGGTGCAGTGATTGCAGAGATTGTCCGGTGATCCCTTGGAAAGAGTGTGTTTCCAACAGCCTTGAAAAGGGCTGTTGTGAGGCCCCATCCCAAGAAACCTTCTCTGGACCCAAATATCTTAGTAAACTACAGGCCCTTCTCTAACCTTCCCTTTTTGGGGAAGGTTTTTGAGAGGGTGGTGACAACACCACTGAAGATACACCTGAAGGCTTTATCTGTCTAGAAGCCATGTCAGTCTGGATTGAGAGGGCATCATAGCAAGGAGACTACACTCATCAGAGTGCAAAATGATCTTCTCTGTAGGAATGTTCAGTTTTGGTTGTCTTTGGCCTCTCATAAGTGTTTTACACTGCAGATCATGGGATCTTTACAGCTCAACAGAGGGACTTAGAGGGGCTCAGCAGCACCATGCTGAGGAAGTCCAAGTCCTCCCTGTCCAATACGGTGCATCACGTTGCATGGGAAAATTTTCTCTTTTTCCCAGCTGCCCTGACCTGTGAAGTCCCTCAAAGTTTATGTCACTCGTGTTATTTACAGTGTATATGCAGTCACTGGGAGAAGTGATTCATAGTTTCAGTTTGCAGTTTCGCTATTTTGCAGTGTTATTCAGCTGTACCAGTTGTTTGCCCTTGAGGAGAGAAATGCAGTAGGCATGCTTAATGACTGCCTATCTGTGATCAGTGACTGGATTGCCTCCAGGTGGCTTAGGGTGAATCTGGACAAGACTGAAGTGCTACTGGTTGACTCAGGTGTCCGGAGGGTGGATGGACTGGGTGGGACAGCAGCTGGACTACATCTTGGCCCCACTTAGCTTACAGCCAGAGACAGGGTGAAGACTCTGGGTGTCATCATAGACCATATGTTGACACTGGAACATCAGGTGTTAGCCGTGGTCCATTGTGGTTTCTTTCATCTTAGGAACATCACCCACATCAAGCCCTTTCTTAACCCTCAGGACCTGAAGACCCAGGTGTATGCCTTCAGGACATACAGATTGGACTATTGTAAGCTCTTTATGTCACACTATCTGGAGGTTTGATACCTCACTTGTGGCTGGTGTAGAATACCACAACTTGATTGATTACTGGAGTTTCTTGCTCCAGGCATATCTCTCCTGCTTTGCGGACATTGCAGTGGCTGCCTGTGAGGTGGCACATCTCCTTCAAGCTAGGTTTGCTAACATACAAAACCCTACATGATCTGGGTTCAGGCTACCTAAAAGAGCTCCTGTGTTCATATTCTCCTGATTATCCCCTCTGCTCTTCTGAGGTGGACCTTTTGAAGGTTCTCCAATCTCGAGTAATGCTGTCAGGGGACTGTGCTTTTGTGGTGGCAGCTCCAGTTTTCTGGAACCAGCTGCCGCAAAAGCTTCAGGAGGCCCTCTCAGCTGATGGTTTAAGTAGGGGTTCAAATATTATCTTTTTATAAGGGTTTACCTGACTGACTCTTTTATTATTGTACCAAAGGTATAATTTTGCATTTAAAGTTATTTACTGTGCTGCTGTTATCTGTATTTGACTTGTTTTGTAAGGTAGCCTGGTGGATTCATCAGCTAAAAAGTATACTACTACTACTACTACTAGGCCTATGGGGCAGGTTAGTGGTAGGTGTTAAACTATTCCCTATCTGGAGTAGACCTGTAGTGGCAGGTTAGTGGTAGATTTTAAACTACTCCCTATCTAGGGAAGGACTGCAATGGCAGCTTAGGGGTACGTTTTGAACTACTCTTAAGCTGAGGAATGCCTATGAAGACAAGTCAGTGTTAGATTGTATCTGCTTCCTAGCTGAATTAGGGAGGCCTGCAGAGACAGAAAAGAGGGTTGCTGCTAGTTCAAATCAGAGGGAAGGCTTGTTGGGCTGGTAGGGGAGGAAAATAGGTTTGGAGAATATGGAGACACAAAGTGGGGGATGGGTGGTGAGCTACAGGGCTGTGGGCGGCCATGTTCTTAGGAACAATGTGGCAGGCAGGGGGTTGCACAGTGTGTAGGAAGAGAGATTTTTTGATGAACAAGATTTGGATGCTTAGGGCAGCACTGTGACAGCTAAAAGGCTGCAGGTAAGTAGGACTGGGCGGGGAACATGGACAAGGGTAGGGGTGAATGGGGCTAGGGCTGAACTGGGATGGCTGGAGAGTAGAGTGGGGTAGGTCAGGTCAGGGGACAGAGGGAGAAGTAATAGGAGGAGCAAGGTGGTTAAGGGACCAGGTACCCTAGATCCCACCACCCCAAAGGGTAAGGAAGCAGTTGTTGGCAGGCTTGAGAGTCACTAAAAGAGAGGAAGGGGTGCAGCAGGAGGGGATGGAGTGGGTCTAGTCATGTAAACTATGGGTAGGAACTATTTTGAGCTAGTGTGTATGGAAGAGAACAGGAGTACCCCTATTAGCTTGTAGGGGTGGGGTCAGGGAAGAGGCAGAACTCTGTGAGAGTTCAGGGGTAGTTGCTGTAGGACTGGGAGGGCAAAGTCAGAGTAGGTCAATGGGGAGGTAGCAGGGACGTTCAAGAGAAGGTAGAGTAGGGAAGGGATCCAGGCAGGACGGAAAATGAAGGATGTTGAGACGTGGGGAAGGATGATGGGAAGATGCAGATACCAGTTTAAAAGGGGAGAATGGTCAGCGTGGGAGAGAGCAAAGAAGAAGGGGGTATAGATGGGGGGACCAAAACATATAGCCATGCCAGAACGGAGCATGAAGGAGGGGCTGAGTAAAGGTAGAGTCATGATCATAGGGGGAAACAATTGTGAGGCAGATAGGATGGGCAAAGAGGAGGGAAGGCATAGCATGGAAGAAGAGTGGTGTGTCTCTTAGGAATGAAGCCAGAAAGGCTTCTTTCACTGGTACACTTGCTCATACAGGGGTTGGGAGGGAGGTCACATGTGGTCATCCACCTGGGTACGAATGACCTAGCTAGATGCAAGGTGGGGGTGTACAGGAATGATTTTAGGATTTGGGACAGATCTGTAAGGTAGAAGAGAAATTGATAGCCTTGTTGGAAGTGCTCAGTTCCTAAAGACAGTAAATCAAGAAAGTGAAGGATCAAGTAATTCTATAACTGGATGAGAGACTCATTTAGGGAGGAGGGTTTTTAATTCATTGGGAATTGGGGGGGGTGCTTGAGATGATAAAACTCTCTACTCACTGGATAGGTTGGTTTTAGTAGGAAGAGAACCAGACTGCTCTGTGATTTGATTTGGGACTACATTATCAGTAAGTGTACAGTTAAACTGATGGATAGGCCACAAGGGGGCATAGTACCCAGGTTTCCCAGGGGAAGGAACTGTCAGGCTCCCCAGACAATTAGTATGGTAGCAACTACATTAAAGGATTGGGGTGGGGGGATAGAAAAGGATGTAAGGAAAGTAACAACTCAGGAAAATCAGTGGGGGAGGAAGGGATGCAGACCAAGCAGGGAAGGATGGAGTCCTTTGAAACAAGGAAGGAAATGAAAAGTAGGATTGGTGGAGGGCAGTGTACTTCAATGTAAGAAGTCACGAAAGCAAAATGGACAACCTGTAGGCCATGCTGGCAGAGTGAAATGTTGCTTTGGCAGCAGTCATTGAGTCTTGGGCCACCTCAAACCATGACTAAGATCTCTCCATTCCAGAATACATCATCTACAGAAGAGACAGAGAGAAGAGAAAAGGATGGAGAGTGGCACTGTACATAATGGAGGGAATAACAGTCACAAGAGATACAAAGAAACATAGATGATGATGACAGAAAAAGGCTGATGCTCCATCCAGTCTACCATATTACCTTATACCCCAGGATCTATTGTTTCTGTGGGGTCCTCGCATACACTATTTCCCCTTTTGTTATACATGTTTCTACTCCCCACTTCCTGCTAGTAGCTAATATCCCCTTGACTGTAGCCCAGATGTGTTTGAAGTCATTTATGATTGTGGCACCCACTACCTCTGCTGGCAGACCATTCCATGGTTCAACCACTCTTTCTGTAAAATAATATCTCCTCTCATCCTTTTTCAACCTCCCTCCCTTTAACCTCCACTCTTGGCCCCTTGTCCTAGCTTCTCTGTTCAAGTTAAATAGCTTCTCAAAATTCGCCTTGTTAATTCTTTTCAGAAACTTGAAGGTCTCTATCATATCTCCCCTTCTCTTCTGGTTTCAAGCGAATACATATTCAGTGCCTTTAGCAGATCCTGATAGGATCTGCCCTTCTGGTCCTGAATCATCTTGAACATCTTATGTTGTACCTGGATCCATGACACCACAACGTCAACTTTATTTTGGTGCAACACTATAGCAACAGATTTATGTTGACCGCAAGTTGTGGTCAGCATAAATCCATCAGGAAACTGTCTGTTTGTTTAGGGGGGCTTTGCCCATCAAACTCCCCACGTGAGGTGCTCTTCCCCCCCATGCTCCCCATAAATTAGGATTGTCTGCTCTGAGTCAGAGTTGATTCAGAGTGGGGGAACCCCAGAGAAAGCAGTGCCAGGGTCCCATGGGTACATTACAGCGGCAACAGTGACTTGCTGCTGTAATGTACTTCATTGTCAAAATGTCACTGCAGCATAGGCATATGGTTGTACCTTTTCTAACCTGTCCCTGTCCTATTTTAGGTGGAGATTCTGGAACTGGGCACAATGCTCCAGGTATGGCCTGATCAGCTACCTATGCATTGGCAACAGTACTTCCAGCCTTCAACTGTCGAACCCTCTCCCAATGCACCCCAGCATCTTGTTAGCCTTGCTGAAGGCCTTGTTACATTGGCTGGTTTGTTTGAGGGAGTCACTAATGATGACTGCTAGGTCTCTTTCGCCTGATATTGTGTCTAGCTTAACCCCTCCCCCCCATCCAATACTCTGTTTTGGGGTTTTTGTTCTCTAAGTGCATAACTTTGCACCTTTTGGCATTGAATTTCAGCTGCAAGACTTTGTACCAATTTTCCAGCCTTTGCAGGTCTTTGCAACTCCCTTAATTCCTCCACATTGTTAACCCTACCACAGAGTTTAGTATCATCTGTGAATAGACACAACCTGCCCTGGATCCCCTCCCACATTTCACAGATGAACATATTGAAGAGGACTAGGCCCAGAACAGATCCCAGTGGTACTCCACTAGCAAC
The DNA here is from genome assembly GCA_016271365.2 of Neoceratodus forsteri. Taxonomy (NCBI): domain Eukaryota; kingdom Metazoa; phylum Chordata; order Ceratodontiformes; family Ceratodontidae; genus Neoceratodus; species Neoceratodus forsteri. The sequence goes on along the minus strand of JADMNL010000041.1, from coordinate 6,249,361 downwards.
CTCTCTTTCCTCTGAACTGACCCCATTTACCACAACTCTCTGCTGCCTCCCCTCCAACCAACTCCCTATCCACCTTACTATTTCCTTAGCTGTTCCCAGATCCCCCATCTCCTTCACGAGCCTTCGATGTGGCATCGAGTCAAATGCCTTACTGAAGTTGAGGGGATGACATGGGGGAGAAGGCCTACAGGCATTGTGTGTTCAGATACATATGGTGGCAAGAAAGAAATTAAGGCTAGGGGTTGAACATCGATTGCCTCAGCAGGATGAAGGTAAAGACAGAAAGAAGGGGGACATGATCAGGAAGGCAGCAGAAAAAGGGGTGGTAGTGACTGTGGGGGACTTCAACTTACCCAAGATTGATTAGAATGTCCCAATTGTCACCAGCAATTGGAGCCAACTGTTCCCAGATGCAGTCTAGGCTGGGTTTCTGGTCCAAGAGGTGACTGAATCAACAAGGGAGGGAGCCATCTTGGACCTGGAATGAAAAAATGTAGATCCCATTATGGATATCAGGGTAGAGGGACCTGTTAGAGGCAGCAACCACTGGTCAGTATGGTTCCGTACTGATATGGGGACAGAAATCTAAGCCATGAAGACATGTTTGCTGGATTTTAGGAAGGCCGATTTCACCAGGATGTGTGGAATACTAAAAGACAGCCTAGCTAGCCTTAGGGAAGACATGGATTTAGACCAGAAGTGGTACATGATCAGGGAAGGGTTCACAACAGCCTATGAAACTTGCCTTTAGTAGAGGGGAAGAAATCCAAATCTAAGAGGTCTCTTTAATTCAGTAAGGCAGTGGATATGGGCAGTAAAGGTAAATAGGGCCATGTATAGAAGGCATAGGAAGTCCCAGAAAGAGGTGAACAGGGTAGCCTTTGTGGAGAAGTTGAAGGAGGCAGGTAAGGCAGACAAAGGCAAGACAGTAGCTGCAAAGTATGGAGGGGGCTAAGGAAGGGGACAAGGCCTTCTTCAGATACATTAGAGAAAAAAAGGTCACAAAAAAGGGCATCATGAAACTAAAAAAGGGGGCAGACTGGGTGGAATTCAGCAAGGATAAGGCAGAGATACTGAATGAGTATTTCTGCTCTGTCTTTACTAAACAGAAATATGGACCGGTGCCACAAAGGAAGATTGGCAGGGGAAGGGGGCTGTTAGAGGATGAGATCACCCTGGATGTGTCATGAAATGACTCAGGACACTAAAGGTGGACAAGTCCCCAGGACCGGATGACATTCACTCCAGATTGTTGAGTGAACTGGTAGCAGAACTAGTAGGCCTACTGATGGATCTATTTAACAGTTTACTAAATACAAAATGGTGCCTCAGGAGTGGGAAACCCCACATGTGGTACAGCTGCATTAGCATGGGCCTGTAGATGACCTGGGGAACTACATGCCTGTCAGTCTGACATCTATAGTGGACAGACTGATAGTTGGTTGAATTCCTTGATTAACAGATTCCATGATGAGAAACAGCATGGATTCAAGGCAGGAAGGTTGTGGCAGACTAACTTGATCATCTTATTCAACTAGATGATGAACACGGCTGACAGAGGGCAGGCAGTAGACATACTGTAATTAGATTTCAGTACATAAGTGTAGCCTTAGACTCAATTCCCCACAAGACGTTGATAAAAAACTTAGAGGGCTTAGCAGCAGGAAGTAAACTGACTAGATGGGTGGCAAACTGGCTTTGTGGGAGGACCCAAACGGTAGTGGTGAGGGAAGAGGTCTCAGGATCCATAGAGGTTACCAACGGTGTTCCTCAGGAGGTAGTGCTCGGACCTATGTTGTTTAAGGAGAGAACCCATCCCCCCAGTAACGTCTGGTCCATTGCCCTCTTTCCCTTCCTTTGCTAAGCTGCAGGAGAAGCTTGTCTACACCAGACTCTCCAATTTCCTCACCTCTGATTTCCTCTCCACATTCTAGTCTGACTTCTAGAAGCATCACTTCACCCTCTCCTCCCTTTGGGTTGTAACTGATTACATCTTCTCAGGGAAGGATCAGGGGCACATCACCGCTGCCATATTCCCCGATCTGGCTGAGGCTTTGACTCGGTGTCCCACCCTCTCTTTCTATTCTGTTAACCTCTCAGCTAACACTGTTGAATGATTCCAATCTTATCTCATGAGCCATCTACAGTCAGTACAGGTCGGTAATGCCCTGTCACATCCAGGCTGGTGTCCCACAGGACTCCATCCTGGGCCTCATACTTTTCTCTATTTTCCTTAATGACCTCCCCTCAGCCTGTGCCAACTCACATAATCCCATGTAAGCAGATGACTCAGTCATCTACATCTCTACAGCCATAGAAGGTCTGCTCCAGCAAAACTTCTACAACTTCCTGCACTGGTTTCAATCTAGCCAACTCTTGGTCAACACACACACACGCACACACACACACACACACACACACACAAAAATGTGTCCATGACATTTGACACCAGCCAGAAACTAATCAGACTCCCAATGCTGCCCATCTTCTTAATCTTGAATGGCTCCTCTCTAGTCATGGTTCATTCCTTCAAGTACTTCGGTGTGTGACTTAGCAACAAGCTTGACTTCTCTGCCCATATTAATGCCATCTATGCCATGCTTCACCCTAAACTTGGTGCCTTGTACTGCAGTAAAGATTGTCTGTCTCCACAGGTCTGCTGAGAGCTTGTAACCAAAAGGTGCTCTCTTTCTTTGGCTATGTGGACATGGTCTGTGACACTACCCCCTCCACCTCCCTGGCCAGACTGGATATCCTCTGTAACTCCTTCTGCCTCTTTGCTACCAACTCCCCATCTTTCGCTCATCATTGATCAGTTTACTCATCATTATACTTTCTTCTTCTACCCTCATGTCACCAGATTCTCTGTACCTCCTTCATATCTAAATACTGGTTTGGATCCTTGCACCTTCAACATTCCACATCCCCACTTCTCTGCTTGGCAGTCAGCCTTTTCTTATTGTCATTCATCACTTTGGAACCAGCTCCCCTTATCCCTCTACTTCCCTGCCTCCCCTGACTCTCTCAAGTATCAGCTGAGACTCCTTCCCTCCTCTTCCTGTTCCTGTTTTCCCTCTCCTAACAATCCCTCATGCATTTGCCTGCCACCCAGGAGCTGATTAATCTGAAACACTTCATGTATTGCCTTGTTTTTCTCATTCTGCACTTGCTCCTGTATCACTGTGTTCTCTGATTGCATTTTATTGTAACTGCAGTGTGCCATATATTTTATATCTTCTGTACTCCTCTCCCAGTTCACACCTGGAAATGAGCCTCAGATCATTGTGCCTTTTCTGGTCATCATTCTTCAAAGAAGCAAATCATTCAGTCAATCAATCAATCAATAAATAATAATGTGTTTGTAAACAATATAGGGGATGAAATTAGTGGCAAGATTTGCCTGTTTGTGGATGACACCAAACTCTGTGGGAGGATGGACACAATGGAAGGTGTCAGAGACCTTTGGGAGGACCTCGCAAAACTGGAAAGGTGGTATGGTATCTGGTAGTTTGGGTTCAACACAAAAACATGTCAAGTAATACACATTGATGCCAAGGACCCAAGAGCAGAATACATTCTAGAGACGGGTAAAGGTCATAGTTTTCGTAGGAGGAAAAGGATCTGTGGACAGCAATAACCAGCAAGCTTAAGCAGGCTACGCAATGCAAAAAAGCAACAGCCAAGGCAAACAGGATGCTGGGGTGCATAGCTAGGTGGTTCACAAGCAGAAGGAAGGAGGTGATCCTTCTACTGTACAGATCCATGGTGTGGCTGCAGCTGGAGTACTATATGCAGTATCGGAGCCTGTATCACAGGAAGGAAATAAACCAACTCAAGGCAGTACTGAGAAGGGGCATTAAAATGATCCATGGGCAGCTGGACAGCCTATATGAAGACAGACTTAGGAGCCTTAATATGTGCTTGCTAGAAGACGGAAGGGGGAGGAGGACATGATTGAAACTTTCAAGTACCTTAAAGGTATAAACAAAGTGGATATTGAGAACCTCTTTAGCTTGAGTGAGAATAGGAATACAATGGGGCACAGATACAAACTGATGTGGGGAAGAGGTCAGGAGACACTTCTTTACAGAGAAGGTAGCATTAAGGTGGAATGAACTGCCAGCAGAGATGTCAACCAGAAGATAGTTGATGGATTTCAAGAGGGAATGGAACAAAATAAAAGTGAAGGTTACAGTGAAACGGGAGGGGGCAAGACCCATTGTACGTAATTATACAGGGTGACTATATCGGGCAGATTTAATAGACTGAATGGCCTTCTACTGTCATATACATAGGTTCATATGTGTGTATGAAAAGACTCACCTTTTCTTCTAGCCCTTCACCTATGTTGCTGATGTGCATAATGCAAATAGTTTGATCCAGTACCAATCCCTATAGAACTCCACTGGTCACTACTATCACTCCTGAAAATACACCATTTAGGACCACTGTCCAGATCCTACCATCCAACTAACTCCTTATCCATCTAGTCAGTCATTTACTTAGCCCCAGATTACCCACTTTATTTTATTGACCTTCTGTACAGTACAGAACAAAAGGCCTTGATGAAGTCCAGGTAGAGGATGTCCAACTCCTGACTTTGACCCCCTCCCTTATTAATGAATCAAAGAAGTCTATTAAATGTGTCTGAAATGACCCAATCCTCATAAACACATGCTGTTTCTTTTTATCTTGCAGATGCTCTGCTCTAAAAGAATTCCACTATCTGATCCTTGACTACGGTTTCTAGTAGTTTACCTGCAATGGAAGTCAGATCCAATACTAATCTAATCTAATGTAATCGAATCTAATCCCTTCTATTGCAGTAAGCCCCTGACCTCCCCCCCCCTTGCCCTGGTAGAGATCCTTGGATCCAGGGACCAGGGACTGTTAAACATCTCCCACCTAAGAATCAAGTTAGTGGGGGAAAGGACATTTTTGAGACCCCACTCTTTTGTAATTCCTCTTACCATCTGGCCAAAGAATTAAAACTTAAGCCACTTCATGATGGAGGTCTGAGTCAGGTTGGAGATCTTGGAATGGCTGTTTAACTTTGCCAACTTTGGCTCAGTCTCATGACTTTATAACTTGCTGGTTTCATCTGCTGTTGTGTTATTTTTTTGTTTATAGTTAGGAGATTGTTTATTTTTTATTTGTTGGATGGATTTAAATTGTGTAATGTAGTCATTAGCTTACTCTATACACCTGTCTGGGTACACAGAAGACAGTTCATCTTTACTGTGTGTCAGGAATCAGACTCAAGCATTGTTACTACAGTGTGTCATGAGGGGTGGGCCAGATATACCCCAAGTCCTTTCTGCCATCACGATCCTACAGTATGTTACTGTGTTGAACAAAACTGTACTGAAAAAACTTTGAGATACTTAATTTCAGATGGGCTGTTTGGGTAAAGAAATTGTTGTTGTTGCCTACAAGGAAATATAGTCTCACAGCAGCACTGGTTCCTAAATAGTTGATTTATGCTAACTGGAATGGTGATTAACGTCCTATTTATGCAATTTAGATTACCATATTTAGAGATTATATTACATTTATAAAGACCAGTTACTGTCATGAAGGGAAACAGGCTGTTCAAGGCAACATTAAATGGACTTATTAAAGTCATTGATGAGTAGTTTTTATCAGTGATGTTAAAAAATTAGGCTAATAAGGAGAAAGTTGTTGGAAACAAATTAGGCAATTAATTTGCATTATAGATCTTTTTATATAATTTCAGACTTTATCTTTTTATGGTCATACTATATGCTTACTTTTACAACTTCAGTAGATAAGAGAAAAAATATGTTCAAGAAATGTTACTTTTAAGATTAGTTTCTATAAACGTGTTACTTTTCTATTGATGTTCTAGTTGCAGTAATTAAAAAAATGCCACGGATGAAGTAGAAACATAAACAGTGCATAGATATTTATCTTACACAAATAGTGGAATACCTTTTTTAATATATATGCTAGGAACTAGTGAGATGATTAATCCTGACTGAGATCATAATACCAAAATCTTGAGTTTGCCAACATTAAATCCAAGCAATACCATGGCAATAAAGAACAGCCTTTCCAGGATGTAACTTGATTCTGCAAACTATGGAATTGCCTTGAAACAAAAGTGAAGTATCACTCTGGAGATCAGTAAAAGGATTGGGAAGAGAAACAGAAAAGGTCTGGAAAGAGAGCCAGTGATCAGTAAAGATGGCAAACAATTTTCAGCAAATATAAGGCAAATGCTAGAGTGGCAAATTACAGATAGTTTACCCTATCATGTATGCTCAGGGTACAGTGATTGGGAGATAGTGACTAGGACCCCTCCTAGAGACCATCAACTAGTGTAATGTAACTTGAATGCCCTACAAAATGGGTAATTCAGCATGATACCAAAGCAAGTCATCAGACCACTGGGTATCATGATCACCCTGTGCAAAACATCTACCCCCACACTACCCTACTTCAGTTTCCCCTCTCCTCTTTCTTTCTTTGGTTACAGAGCACACAGAAAATGAGGACCTGCAACTGAATACCACTACTCCTTTATACAGAACTGAGATGCACTTACAATGCTCTAGTTTCCCTCTGTATTTTATCTTTGAAGTGCATTGAATGAATAGAGTTATTGTGGTCAAAGCTGCAAGGGCAACAGATGATAATCCCCTTCTCCCTCTGGATAACCCCCCTTCTGGTCAGATACACAGCTACTAGCATGCTTGATATCCTGCGTCTAGGGTATCTCTGATTGCAAACTATATTTCTGTCTATAATTTTCCTAGTTTACATACAAAGGAGGGGAGGTGGGTGTATATATTGCTTACCATCTACCCTTGCCTCTCTCCCCCACCCTCAGCAGGCTTCTCATACAGATTGCAAAGTCAAGGAGTTCTCTGTTATTGGCTGGCACTACTGTCTCTACCACCCTGCAGACATAGTGCCATTCAGATTTTGCCACTATGTTTGACAATTATGAAACACCACAACTCCTATCTAGCAGCAGTATGTCCTGTCAGGCTTCTCTACTAATGTCTCGGGTTGCTAGATAGCACAGCACAATGGTCCATGGACTGGGTGGGCAACTACCCATTCTCTACATAGATTATGATGGCTGTGTTGCACCACTAGTGTGATTTAGGTTGGCTAAGCTGTTAATGTTCTTAATGTTACTTTGCTCTCTCATTTTCAACCATGTGTTGTTTACCAAACGGATGGTTTCTGATCAAAGGTACAAAGTGCAGTGCAAGTTGGGATACTGGCCCTTCCCTTAATGACAGATTACTGCCCACCCACTTTCTAAACGTTGCTCTTTTCTTTTGGCCCCCGGGGAGTGGTTCGTCAAAACGCCCTGTTCACAAAGTTTGCTTCTGTTAACAAAAGATTTAAGGGTAGTCATGGTAAAGATACTACTGTAGATTCTATGCCCTTACATGCATTCTACCAAGTACACAACCAGATGCCCCTATTAAAATGTTGGACATAAAATATATAACCTGGAATGTTAAGGCAATTAACCACCCTATCAAGAGGTAAAAGGTTTTGACATTTATAAACCCCCAAAGCTGTGATGTAGCCGTAGTGCAAGACACTCACCCTAAAGAGGTGGAGGCCACTAAATTTGCAAGAGACTGGGCTGGGATGATCCACACCAGCTGTTACTCATTTAAATGGTGAGGGTTTTCAGTAACTTATCCATAAAAGACACCGCCTGCTGCTGGGTGCCTCTTGCAAAGATCCAGAAGGAAGATGGCTCATTTTGCATGATCTACTTAACTAAGTAGCACTACTGTAGTTTGTGTTTTTGCATCTAGTGAAGGCAGTGATATTTTCTTCCTGGATATTATCCAGGCTATAGCACAGATACAAGAAGCAGAGGCTCACCTCATAATAGGGGTGACTTTAATTTGATCTGATATCCTCTACTTGACAGATCAGTGGCCTGTTCCTCAGCAGTGGTATCACACCCCAAAGAAAGAGCAGTGCTGAAGCAAGTAGCAGCAAAGACTGGGGTAACAGTCCCCTGGAGAGTTCTATTTCCACAGGAGAAGGATTATACTTTCCATTCACTGGTCCACAATTCAAAATTCAGGATAGATTTCTTCCTGTTCAATAATCACTCTCCCTCTAATGTCATATTGTGTAATATTGAACCAATTCCCATCTCTGATCACTTTGCTGTGTGTATATTACTCACAGACACACACACCTCACAGGTCCCCTAGATGGAGGTTTCATCACTTCCTATTGCACTCCAAGGAGTTCATTTAAAGGCTGGCTAAAGAGGCCTCTGAGTATTTCTTTTAAACCAAGATTCCCCCAACAACACATGTTACAGTATGGGAGACATTTAAAGCCCCCATATAAGGGAGAATTATATACTTTGTGGAGGTACAAAATCAAAGATGTAGGCAATTGCTCATAGAGCTGGAAGCAAACCTATCCAAATTTGAAAAGGTGTACTATGAGTGCTCTAACTCCTCCCAAGACAAAATGGCATGAGCTTTTGTGAGGAAAGTTCAGCTTAACACAATACTACAGCACAAAGCAGAACAGGCAGAGGTACTGGGAGTTAGGAGAGCAAATTGGGAAACTAATGGCATATAGGCTGCAAAAGAAGAAAATGGAAACTGCTATTCTTTTCCTGTTCCCAAATCCTAATACCACAATCCATGAACCCTGGCAAATTATTGTAGAGTTCAGGGACTTTCAAACATTGCTATGTAAAGCATGAATTCCAGCTGTGTCTCCCCATTTGACCTCTTTTTTATCGAGCATTTCACTCCTGAAACTATCTCAACAGTGCAGAGAGGCTTTAGAGAAGCCAATATCAGAAAAGGAAGCAATTAAAGCTATTGCAGACCTCTCTTCCAAAAAAAACCCAGGACCAGAAGGACTACCGGGAGATGTTTATAAGTTGTTTCTAAGCCTTGCATCTTACCTACTCGACACCTTATGGAGGCTCTTGCATGCCAGACCCTTCCACCAACCATGAGAATACCCATCATAACAGTTCCCTGTAATCCAAGGAAAATCAAGGACCACTGTGATAACTTCCTTTAAATCTCACTACTGAACTGCAATGCTAAATTGTTAGCAAAGGTCTTAGTCACACGGCTGGAACCCTTCCTCCACTCCCTTGTTGGCACAATTTAAGCAGAGTTTATAAAGGTCCAGTATGACTCAGATAATATCAGGCTTGTACGAAACTCATGGCATGTGCCAAACATGCTAAACTGCCTTCCACATAAATGGCAGTAAATATGGAGAAGGTGTTCAGCTCTGTCGAATGGCCCTATCTTTTTCAGGCACTGGAAGCTTTGGGTTTTAGCTCTAACTTTGTATCGGGTATACACTTACTGTGTAATTCCTTGCAGGCATCATATCTCACTAATGGTGTTCTGACCCCTTCACCCTCCACAGGGGCACATGTATTGATGCATTTTGTATTGACAATGGAGATGCTCTTAATTAAACTGAAAATGGAAGATGCCATAGCAGAAATCAAGGTAGGAGACACTGAGACAAAAGCCTCTCAGTATGTAGATGATCTGCTACTGACAGTGACCTCCCCAATTTCCTTGGTAAAGGGTGCCTTAGATACTCCTATGTCTTGGAGAAATACTGGGCCTTAATCTCAGCTGAAAAAAGACAGAGCTGATGCCAATTGTAGATTTCCTGAAACCACTGAATCTACAGAAATGGGGTATAATCTGGCCTCCTCAAGTATTTCATACCTTGGCATTTGAATTCTGCCAGATAGCCATAGAATTCCAGTAGCCAATCTAGGCCCCATGATGGACCAAATTTCCCTGAATTGTTCTAGTTGGGACCAGATAAATGTTTCCATAGGCAGGGAAATCTCAGCCTTTAAAATTATGGCTTTACCCGTGTTGTTATATTACATCAGGCATCTGCCTATGTGGATTGTTCAGCAGTTGTGTGACACAATAGAGCATTTTTTACTAGATTTGTGTGGCACTTAAAAAAAAACAAGGTCCATTAAGGCCATTCTGTGAGTGGCATACACCAAAGGGGGATGGAACATGCCCTGACCCTGGCTGTATCATGTAGCATTTGGAGTGGCTAGTGCTCGTGGATGGCTTCACAGCCATATTCACTCCTCCTCAGACTGGGTGAGCGTAGCACAATCTCTAAACAGACCAGGTCTGCTTCTGTCTTTCTTGCACCCTCAACCAAGTCCTCAATTTTTCAGCTGCAGTTTGGGACCAAGGTCTGTGGCAGAATTAATATTTACCGTAGAACTTCTACAGTAGTGGTTTGTAATTTTTGTGGAAGTTCTGTGGCACCAGTGAACTGCTACATCACAGTGTCAGCTTGTCATCCTGACACCACATCCATGGCAATGCCTATGGCAAATGGGATGGAGGAAACTCACAGTACCACTACTTCAAAAAATAAACCCAGAGACTTTTAGAAATAATATTTGTTTAAAAAGCTAAAAAGAAAGCTATCACTCAAGATCCTATTGTATTGCCTAAAGGGGCCTTGTGTGATAAATGCTTTAGCTATACTCATGCTGTTTATGCCACTCGTGAGGTCCCCACTGAATATCACTTATATATTTAGGTGCAATCTGTAACATAGTTTTTTAAAAATACATTTCCCTTTTTGTGATCGTGAAATATTATTCTCATTCATACAAGTCCCTTTGGGAAAAACAGAATAGTGCAGATATTTCAAGACTCATTTTTCATGCCAACCCACTTCTCCTGATGTACTACATTGCCCTGTCAGGCCATGACATGCACGTGAACACCTAGTGAGGAAATGATCCCTGGTCCCTTACAAGGTGTCACCCATGCACCAGAACACTGTTCCATACTTTCCCAGGCTCAGAAAAGTGGTATGCCATGGCGCTGGCCTCTCCCATCCTCAGGCTGGTCAGCCAGCTCTCTCAGCTCATCCCAGTTGTGAGTCACCAGCATGGGAACACATATAGAATAGTGTATGGGTGACCATACACAACAAGGCTATGTTTCCATCAAGGGGATGTGATGATGTCATACAGACCTTGAGATCGAAGCTCGAGCGGTCCGTTTGACATCATCACATCCCCGAGATTAAAACAAAGTCTTGTTGTGTCTGCTCACCCATATACTATTTTATATAGTGTATGGTTCCCAGAAATATCTACAGTTTAGTTTAAATACAAGGATTTGTACCTTATGCTTACACACCGGGCTGCTGTCCCTCATCGCTGCAGTTCCGTTCTTCTGGTCCTCGCTACAGTTCCACTCCACCGCCTGATAGTTGAAAGCACCAGTTATGTGAAGAAAAATGCAAAACTGATAGTTTGGACACATGGAGCCGACAATGGCAGTTTGTGTCCAAACTATCTTAGTGAAGCACTTGCCCTTTTCGCTAAGCGGTGCCGCCATTTTACCTTTCTTTTTTGAACACTGAGCTGCTTTAGCCAATCAGGTAACAGCTCAAGGGGGAAAAGTTGTTGTAGTATCATTGTGACATCAGAATGATACTACAACAACGTTTCTTTTCCTGAACTTTGAACTGTCCTACAACAGCTTTTGAAAAGCTATCACTTTTTATGCACACTAAGCCCTAACCACATACTATAACATGCTATGCGCTAGCCTAATGGCTGGCCCTCCACACAAAGGTTTTTCATAACTTTTAGATAATTCTATCAACCCAGGATAACATGTAATCAGTAACACTGGCAAAAATGTGTACAGCACAATTATTCATGTAATAGTTCTGTTCTTTCAACAGGTCTACACTTTTATTTTTTTTAAAAGACAGTGGACTTCATTTTACCAGTTATTCATTTCAGAGGGCTTCCCTATACCTTAAAGTGATTTTTTTGATGTTTGCCATAACAAATAGGAATTGTAACCTGTAGGAGTCGTGAATCTGTCTCCTACCATTCAAACTGCCAAAAAGTGATGTTTTCCACGAAAAAATGCTTTTATTTCTGTGCTCTGCTTCATTTGCATAACCCACCTCTTTTTTTCTCAGTGCTGCAAGCCCTAACTCTGATACCATACCAGGGAAAACCCACAATGCCTCACTATGTAAATTAGTATACAGGCTATTATATTTTTGTGCTCACTGCAGAAATAGGAGACTACATCTCTCAGGATAGAAGTCCTGTAGCTAGATACTGTATGCACAATGCCTTGCTTTGAAACTAAAAATATAAAAGCTTATATCGTTGACACCACTACAGAAATATGAGATTGCAGCTCACAGTAAGGAAATTGGAAAACAGCATCTTATTGTACCCACAACACCTTGCTATGGACATTTACATATTAGGTGCTCACCACTACCAACATATGGGACTATACTTCTGAGTAAGGCACATTTAAGTCAACTTTATAAAATACCCAGAATTCCTTGTTGCTGTATGTAAAACTGTAAATATTAATAATCACCAAGAACAGTGAATTCTGCAGCACTGCAGATATTCTTGGGTGGTTTACAAGTTCTGCACAAAATTCTGCAGCTGCAGAATTCTTGGGGTCTTGCCCTCAACCCACTGAGAGGAGTCATGCTTGGCCTGACAATCCCTACACTCCAGCAATGGCATGCACTGCTGCATCCTGAAAGGTGATGGTACAATGCTGTAAGTGGGCATTTAATACAGTGGGGCCTTTTGAACCCATCTGGAGGAACCTAAAGGTGTAGATTGGGAATCAGACATTTTGCTGGGCATCATGGAAAAAGGCTGGGATACATGTAATAGATCAGGTTGTAGATGCCACAACAAATACATTGATGTCATTTCAAGAGCTTCAGAACAAATATGCCATCTCCCAAACTGATTTGTGGTGGAATTTGCAGGTAAGGCACTCACTTGGGGAGCTACTGGGAGCTCGACTACAGTTTCTACATGACCCAGTAACAACAGCCCTTAAGAAATGGACTAACCTGCTTGGCAGTTGTTCAGGGTACAAACTTAATACTACCAAAACTGAAGCACTGACTTTTTATTTTTCGCCTTTCCAACACTTAAACAAGGGTTCTCATTCCGCTGGGATTTAGATAAATTAAAGTACTTAGGTATATACCTCTCCCACCGGACAGCTGATATAATTAAACATAATTATGATTTGTTCCTTACGCAGTTACAGGCAGACCTAGCGGGTTGGAATATACTCTCTTTGAATTTACTCCAGAGGGTTAATGTGATTTGAATGGTGACTTTACCTCGAGCCCTTTATTTGTTTCGTAATGTGCCAATAAGTATTCCATATAATACGTATAGGGCCTGGAATAAACTCATTAGCAAATTCAGCTGGGCCGGTAAACGACCAAGAGTGTGTGCTTCTATTCTGTACCTCCCTAGGGAAATGGGTGGGCTAGCCCTCCCTAATTTTAAATTATATAATTGGGCCACATGCCTCTCATTTATAGTCTGCTGCTTAGCTAGGTCTAACCCTGTTCTGTGTAGGGAAATTGAAGAAGGTTTAATGCCTTATAAGCAACTAATTAAAACTATGACACACCGTATGCCCCCCTCCCGACCACATGATCCAGTCCAGATGAACCCCTGGATCAAACACCAACTGAAAGTTTGGAGTTCCATACACAGATATTTATCTCTTTCCTTATTTCTTCCACTTATTTGCCCTATTACCCTATTGGAGGATTTCTACCCAGCATTGTACGACCACACATTTGCCACCTGGGAACATTTGGGGCTCACTAATCTTACCCAATTCTTAAATGGGACTGATTTCAAACCCTTCTTGAGTTTAAGCCAAACACATGGTTTGAGACGTCAAGATTTTTATAGATATTTGCAACTAAGACACTTTTTTTACTCTTTACCCGTTCAGGTACGACAATATGAATGTTCCTCCCCACTGGTTTCTTGCATCCAATGATGTATACAAGCTGGCAATGCACCCCATATGGTTTCAGTTTTGTACAAGGTGCTTGGGAAAACCCAGGGAGTGAATAGTGAGGGTATATGTGATAAATGGAGGGAGGAATTTGGTTTTGATATTCCAAAGGAAAACTGGTATAAGGGTTGCCTTTCAATGGCTAAGCTTACATGCTCCGACACCTGGAGGTTGTTTTCTTGGCAGATACTTACCAGGTTCTTTCGTACTCCTACAGTGACAGCACACTTTACCCCCACACATTCAGGGGTTTGCTGACGGTTGTGTGGGGAATTAAAGGCACATCATACTCACATATTCTGGGCCTGTCATTTAATACAGTTTTTTCTGACTTCATTACAGTTGGAATTGAGATCCCTTTTTGATGTTTCACTCATCTTATCAGCAGATTTATTTATCCTCCATGTCTTTCCTCTGGAGTGTAGAGATCCACTTACATGATACCTCCTAGGGGCTTTGTTACTAGCAGCCAAAAAGTCCCTGACACGACATTGGCTTACCCCCAATGTTCCCATTGTGTTGGAATGGAGGGAGATTGTTACTCGGATTTATAGATCAGAAAGAATCTCTTATCATTTAAATGATAAAACTGATTTATTTACAGTGAAATGGTCTAGATGGGTACTTTACATTATGTCTAAGGATCCCTCCTTTGTCCCATAAAAGAATCCCATGGAAAGAGGGGTCATGGGGGGACAAGAATCATAGAGTTCAACTTTGAACGACTTAATTGATAAGGCCAGTTGTCCAGGTGTTAGAGTAAGGGCTTGGTTTAATTGTGCAATTCAAATGAATTAATTATGTACCAGTCAGAATCTGTAGCATATGTTGTAAAAGTTCTTATAGTAACCCTACCTTATGAAATTAATTATTTGTAACTCGATATTTTAATTCTCTTTCCTGTATGTTTTTTTGTTTCATTTTTTCCTTTTTTTCTCATTCCTGCTGTCCTTCACTAAGACACTGTACGCAATGTAATTACAATGCTATGCTGACTGATTTGCAGTGTAACCCTAAGCAATTTAAATATTTTATGAATTGTGACTGTCTTCCCCTTCCTTCCCTCCCTCTCCCCCTTTTTTCTTTTGTATCCCCTTCCCCAGTTGAAAAATATCTTGGATAAAAATTATAACAAAAAGAAATGGACTAAGCTTCAAACTGGGGTGAGGCACTAATAGATCGACCTTAACACCATTTAAAATTAAATTGGAGGAAGATTTGGGTACATAGTTAACAGGTCTTGCATTAACCCCTTACTGAAGTTTCAAAATAGGATTGTTAAGGATTTTGAAGCACAAAATTAAAAACAGTGCTTAAACTTTGACCCTGAATATTTAACGGTTTAACCCCATATCACTAGCAAACAAGGTGCCAGCTAATATAGTACAAGGACACCCACACAAATTTCTGACCACAACATTTTCTGAGATGATCCCCAACTTTTGAAGAAAGAGGTCAAAGTGATGCTCACTTTATTAGCGCCAATGGAAACCCTGGGTTAACACAGAAACAATTAGATGTTTGCTGGCAACATGCACATACCCTGTCAGCTGGCATCCAGCTACAATTAATCCAGAAAAAGTCCTCTTTCACTGGCACTGTACCCTTCAGCACCTAGTGCATATGGAGCTGTAGACTGCTAACCTTAGTTGGCACTGTGGCCAAAGTGCTGATACAACAGCATATGTCATCGGGTCCTGTCCTGTAATTTAAGAATGGTGAGGAAGATAAGAGAGAGTTGCAAAACATGACAGGGTCAATAATTCCCCATTGCCTTGCCTTTTGTTTGCTTGGAGACCTTCCACAGCTCTCACGGTGGTGACTACACATGGCAAGGTCTTGTACACACTGACCATGGGAACTAAATGCCCATTTCTGTTGTACTGGTAGCAAACCTCATCCCCAACAATGGCAAAATGGATGGCAGTGGTAACAAAAAGTACCCAAATCCATAGAATATGGTTAAGTGTCAGAGGCAAGCTATACCTATAAGGTGTGGCAACCTTTGTTCATTGTCTTAGGTAATGATAGCCCAAGAAGCTCTGGTTCATCAAGCACCCCTTCTGTAAGACATAGGACACACAGAATTCACCCTCCCCAAAATATGCTGCTACTACCCTGTAGTGTAAAGTAAATGGTATACCATGGTATGGTGTGTTGCAATTGAGGCATAAGAACCTACTACCACCTACAGTATGTGTCATCCCTGACAACTGCTGTCTGACAAAGTTGCAATGCAGGACATTGTTATATAATTGTTATGCGGCACTGTCAGATTAGTGTACTGCTATTATGGACTGTCAGAACATTCTAAGATGTGCTACTGCAATGGTTTCAGTCATACGTGGATGAGACCTACCTCAAAGAAATTGCCCACCACAAACTCTTGACTTAAAAGTTATATGAAAAAATATATAATGATGTGGGTTTTTCCCCCGTCTGCCTATCTGTCTCTCTCTCTCTCTTTTTTTCTGACATATGATATTTGCTACAATAACCTGTTGGATTGATAACTGGTTATTGTGCACTAAACGACCCTCTGTTTTTTTTTTTGTTATTGAGGGATACTACACATGTGTAGTTACTGTTCGTATATGTGGAAAACTAATAAAACATTTTAAACAGAAACAAATACAATATTACAAGGTGTAGCACAAACTGGGAAGGAGAGCAAGATGGGGACAGTACACAACTTGAAATAGACTGTCACAGTTCCAGAGAGCCCAGTTAATAGGGGTTACTGGGAGGGAAGGGAGGAAGAGGACAAGAGGAAGGGGGTGAGGTGCATAAGCAGATATTGGAGATGCAGTCACAGAGAAGGGCTTTCAATATGGAGAGGTAGGAGGTGGAGCAAATAGAGAGGAGAAGGCAGGACCAAACGCAGATGCCAGTAAGAAAAATAATTATATCCAAAGCATGATTACCCCATCCTGAAATTCTTGAATGGAAAATATTGCCTTTTTAACTTATTTATGTTTTTTTCACTATTGCATTTTTCAGTATACTGTATCTTAAGAGTCACTGATCCGCTTGTGATCAATGTTTGTATGGGCATTCATTGCTATGACTTTTATGAGGCTGTTGGTATCTTGTCTATGGTGATCTAATTACCATAAACCATGGCTTCTGATATTTTGTACTTTTTGGGTTATAAGTAACCACTTACAGTTATAGTTGTGATCAGACTTCGTATAGAGATTCCTCAGTACTGCCTGCTAATAAGTCTACTTCATGGTGCTGTTAGGATTTTGGCTCAATGAGCAAATTATGCATTAGTTCTGTCCTGCGATTGGCTGTTACAATTTTGGTTATATCTCATAAATCTTTATTAATATGGTCAGTCTTGGTATACACCTTTCATGCTATGACACTTGATACCAACAGCACCTTTTTTGCAGTTAATCTTTTTATTGGCATATTTCATTTTGACAGCAATACAGCAGAACCTGCATGGTCATTATGCATTTCACAGCAGTACGTAGTATTGATATCATAGCAAACAAGGGTACATGGTATATATAGAGCATCAAATAATCTGTTTTATGCAATATGTTAAACATTTTAGCAATGTGCTCCCCCCAGTAGTGCGGTCAATAGAACTGTGAGTTTGTCTTTTAATAAAAAGGAACCATCGAGAAAAATAACTGGATAAGAACGTACTACTCCTACTGCACAACAGAACAGTTGGAGGTGAACCAATATTCTGACATCATATAGTAGCTTCTAAATACTATACTCAGTGATTACTAGTTAGCCATCCTTCAACCTACACCTGTCCTGGGGACCAGAAATTGGAGGTAGGGTGGCCAGCAGGTATAGTATTTGTTAAGGTTATCAGTATCCAGATGGGATAACCAGTTGAGTATTGCTATCTGCATTACATTAACTACCAATTCTTGGTGTGACAGGACCTTAGAGGTATGCCATCTACATAATAGCATTATTTTGACTTGCAGGCTGAGAAGTGTGATCCATCCGTGTCTTGCTGGTGGAATGTGTGGTGCTATATGCCTACACCACCCTACAATCTTGTTTTACTAGTCTATTTTCTGAATGACACAGAAATCTCCCTGTGATCTCTAAGCCTCCTGGGATCAAATTTGCATGCGCTGACTTTGAAAATAATCCCATATATGTAACCAGTGTAACCCTGAACCCATTGAATCATTTTCTATGTACTATTTTTTATTCAACATATGTATTTGTATTGTCCTTAAGTTACTGCTGTTAAAATGTCTGTCTTGTACCTGTCTGACCTGGAACCTTTGTAAAAGAGCCATTGGCTCAAAGGTATTTAATCCCAAACTGAAATAAATAAAAAATAAATAAATATATGTGTGAGTCCTAGGAAGAGGAGAGGGGCTGTGTGGCGTATATGGTACTTTAATACTTCTGCATCCAGAGCACATGCCCTGTTCCAGAGGGTTGAATGGATGGGCAGGGCCACAGAAAGTGCAGGAGGTTACCCTACATCTGCTCTGCACCTCCAGCACTTGACACGGGTCAACACATTAATTCTGTGCAGCATGGACAGGGTTCTACACTAGAAGTGGAGAATCTTACTTTGTTCGAGTTTGCTGTGGGTGTCCTTAAAAACTCTATGACAGAAAGATCAACATGAGGTCCACTCCTGCTCAGAGATGGTTGTATTCAGTATCTTGTCACCAACAGCATCTTGGCCATAGTGACCTCATCATGCATGAACTCTCTTTTCTGATTTGTTGGTAAAGTCCATCTCTTTTTTGGCTTATATGTTCACCATAAGTTATCCAATTGTAATCAAACTTGTTATAGATGTAAGTATTAGGTGTACAGGTGAGTGTACTGACATGGGTCTATAAGAATTCTTGTTGACACCTTGTATACAGATATATATGTGTGTATGTACAGTAAATATGTACTGTATGTACATACAGTATATTTATGTAATATATGCTGTCTGGCTTCTGAGTAACTGTTACATTTTCAACTTCTTTTTGGCCTATATTTTGACAGACACCTTTTCAATTTTATAAAATGTGTAAAAAAGAAAAAAGGCTACAATCTGATTGGCTTAGAAGCACTCCAACCCATATAATTATCAGGCCATAATTACATGGGTTATAGTATCAACCAGTAAGGCAGCCATCCCACATCAGTGGCTCTGTACAAGATTCATACACCCTCTGTGATCCAAATCAACACATATTTCTTCAAAACAAACAAAAAGACTGTTTTGTTTCATATTTCTGTCCCACTGCCATTCCTGCCTTGAAAGTGCCTGATAAAGTGCTGTGTTCTTGATGTTCTGTACGTCACTTATATTTCAAACATTGCAGAGTGTGGCAGTGTGACAGAGTGAGAGGTGTTGGCAACGGGGGACATGTGCACCATAACGTGTATCACAGAAATGGAAGGGGGAGGCACTTAGAAAAAAGGGGATTACTTGTTATGTGAAATTGTAAAAAGTAATTTTTATTTATTTTGTGAAATGTACTCTGTAGGACACATTTTATAGGTGCAATAAGGCATTTCAGGATGTGTGATTATAGTCAATAATCACACACCTCTCTTGGGTGTTTAAAGACGCTCAGTGCAAGTGCCTTGATGCCTGACAACACCCTTGAGATGTGTGTGATTACTGACCCATAATAATCGCACACTCTGTCATGCCTTATTGCATACATAACCAAGCTTGGTATTGATGTTCCTTATTGCTGCTGCATGGCACTTTTAGCCCCTCGGCCATGGTGGCCTTATTATGTGTACATTCTGGTTTGTGATTGGCTGTTAAGTTTTCTACTTCCATTTGAGCCATAGCTTGAGAACTAAGTATCCAATTGCCATGAAATTTGGTGTGGAACTTTATTACTACTAATTCTTGAATCTGTTAGCATTCTGCCCTAGGTCACCTGCTTATAGTATATATGCATACTGGCATGTGACTGGATGTAAAATTTTCAACTCTGTTTTGGGTTATACAGTATCTTGAAAGCAACCTACACAAATATAATCAGTTTTCACATGAATGACTCTTGATGCCAATGCATTAAGATGACAACACCTCAGCTATGGACACCTAATTATGTATACATTCTGACTCAATAATGGCTGTTTCATTAGCAACTCTATTTTGGGCAGCACATTGAGAAAAAGCATTATTCTGTTATTATCAAATTTGATGTGGCTATTCCCTGCTACTATTACTTGATACTGTCAACACCTCTACCATAATAATGTACAGTATGCATTTTGTCTAGAGATTATCTTGTTTGAAAACAATTTTTTCATAATAATGTATGCATTTTGTCTAGAGATTATCTTGTTTGAAAACAGTTTATTCAAGTGTGATGAAATGTGATAGGGACATGCTTTGATATTTATTTTTGAAGCAATCACAATTATTTTAGCAATAAAAGAAACATGACAGTAGGGGTTCCAGACACAACTGAAAATGACTCATGCTAAGTGGTTAAAATGATCTGTAAGTGCACTGTCCTCCATTTTCCTGTTTTGTGCCCTCTTAAACTATGCACAATGGTGTCGCTTTCCTTTCCCTACAAAATCAGTTCCAACCACTTAGAGAAATATGCAGGTACTGCCATGGAAAGGGGAGGGAGCTGTTATGGTAATGGGCGCCTGAGCCATGCTTAGTTGTGTGCCAGCCCCAACACCCCTGCTCATGAACCACAGTGCCACTCTGCACTGTAGAACTGTTACATGAGGTTCTATGGGGTGCAGGCTTAGGAACTAGAATCATAGTTCTGGTGGGGGAAGGTTTTGGTGGCAAGCAGTGATGGTGACTAGATCCACTGAGACAGGGCTAGAAAGGGTGGATCCACTAGACACCAGGGAGATATGTGTATGTGTGACTAGTTTTGTGAGTGGGGAGCCACTGGATCACTGCCACTCCACTGGAGCTCCATAAAAAATTAGGCTGTTTTTGGCCCTTAGGCAGGACAAAAGACAGGAGGCAGGCAGATGTGGGAAGACTAAGTTCATAGTGCCATATACCCTGGTCTGTCAGCATAACACAACACCATAGCAAGCCAGTGTATTCACTGGCACAATCTTCATTTTGTGCCACTGTACATCTGGTTTCTACATTTGCACTGCAGCTTAGTCAATGGAAAGAATCCTCCCTCAATTGAGTAATGCTTCTTGTTGTATATGATAGTTTTTGGTGGTGGTGCAGTGGGGACTAGTGCACCCAGATTGTGTGACACCACCGAGTGCAACTACATATGGGGCACCTAGTATCATAGAACACTAGGAGGAAGGAGCTACTGGTATAACTAAACTTCTCTACTGGAACTATATTGCCCTCCTTCCCTCCCCTCCACTCTAAACCAGTTCTACTTTTATAGGCACAGGATTTAACTGAGAACAGGAACTTCCTGTTTGGGGGCAGGAAGTGAGTGATCACAGAGCCCCCATGACTCACTGTCCTAGAAGGGCAAGAGTAGCTCTCTGTCCCCCCTCCCCCAGCTGCTGGAGGTCTGACTCTGAGCAAGTAAGGAGACTACTGAGAAATATAGGAACTTCTTGTCTCAGAACAGGAAGATCAGGAGCTAAAAGGGCTCAGAGGCTGTAAGTAAGTAGGGGGAGAGAAAAAAAAATAAACAAACAGAGGAAAGAGGAAGTATTCCAAATAACAGTTAGGGAGCCAGAAAAAAGACATGGTGGTAGTGGTGCAGTGCAGTGGCTGTGGAATAGCAGTCTTCCAGGAGACGTTCTGGAGGATGCAGTGTTGTCCCATCTGCAAACACCTCTCTGGGCTGAGGGAGGAGGTTGCTCATCTCCAGGCTGAGTTGGCCAGGATTTGTGGGACCTCCTCTCCCACCCAGGGACCACCAGGGCCACTGCTGTTGCTTCAGAGGTTGCCAAGAAAGAGGAGCGGTTGGACCACAGTGGGCTCAGGGGGGTGAGGGTGGTGGAACAGAGGCACATCACTCCAGTTGTACCTCTCCACAATTTCTATGCCATTCTGAAAAGTGTGGTTCCTCTATGGGCACCCACAGTGGAGACCAAGGAGGATGCTGGGAACCTCCACAAGGGAGACCCACAGGAGGGGGCATGGGACCCCACAGGGAAGAAACAACTCCTGGTGGGGGACTCCATTGTTAGGAAGGTAGAACTGGGGAAGGAAGGGGAGAGGGAGGTAAGGTGCCTGCCTGGTGCCATGGCTGGGAGGGACAGAGAGCAAATCCTCAGGATCGCAGGAGCAGCTGCACAGGGGAGGGAGCTGGATGACATTGTCCACCTAGGGACAAATGACCTGGCTAAGAAAAGGATCAGAGCAGTGCAAGAAGTATTTGTGGAGCTGGAGAGGGGCCTTAGACAAATAGCGCACATGGTAACCTTCTCGGAGGTGCTGTCTGTCTATGGTACGGGTGAGGCTAGGGTGCTCCATACCATGGGATTCAATCAGTGGTTGAAAAACTGGTGCAGAGCTCAGGAATTTGACTTCATTGGGGACTGGGGGTCCACCTGGAGGGATGCAGGCCTATACTGATGTGATGGTCTGCATCTGTCCAGGAGGGGAACCAGGATCCTAGGTGATAGGTTTAAATACTTCATTGGCAAGCATTTAAACTGGAAAGGGGCAGGGAACTCCTAGCCATTCCCAAAAATTCAGGGTACTAAGTGAGGTAGACACCAACATAGAGATGTCGATAGAGAAAAGTGCTGGAGTAAATGGAGAAAGTGACAAATGCAATAAGGACAGGGATGGGGCAAAAAGGGGCAAGGCCATCAAGAAATGGAGGGTAATGAATACCAATGCCCGTAGTCTGGGCAACAAGCTCCCTGAACTGGTGGCCTTGATGGAAGAGGGATGCCTGGATATCATAGCAGCCATAGAAACATGGTACACAGAGAACCATGACTCAGATATTAACATACCAGAGTACACAATCTACAGGAGAGACAGGGAGGGGAGAAGAAGGTGGGGAGTAGCTCTCTATGTAAGGGAAGGGATAAAAGCAACTGAACAAAAGAGTAAATAGGGAGGAGAGGAGGAACTGTGGGTCACCTTAGAGACTGTAAATGGCACCACAATCCGCACAGGGGTTGTATACAGACCCCCATGTCAGGTGGAGGGAATGGACAAGAATATGATAGAAGGCATACTTAGGATGGCAGAGAAAGGGGAGATATTGTTGATGGGGGACCTTAATATGCCAGATGTTAACTGGAGCACCTTTTCTGCAGCCACATCCAAAAGCAGGGCCATTCATGATGCCCTTCAGGTGGCATGCCTCAGACAGCTAGTTTTGGAACCTACTCGTGAGGGAGCAATCTTAGATCTCGTACTCTCAAATGGGGACTGTGAGAGGATCTCATATCTAGAAGTGGGTAGCCATTTGGGAGCAAGTAACCACCAAACAGTGTGGTTCACAATAAACTCAGCTACAGAGTCAAGCCCTACAAAAGTGAGGGTTCTGGACTTCAGGAGGGCTGACTTTGGCAAGATGGGAGAGTGCCTCAGAAAAGCACTAGCAAACAGGATAGAAGGAGGGGTGGAGCAACAAAGGGGAAATATTAAAACTGCCATCACAGAGCAAACAAGCCTTTGTGTGAAGCAAATAAACAAATCAAAATGAGAGAAAAGGCCACTATGGTTCTCAAAAATTGGTGGCGGTGAAGGTTAGGGAGAAAAAGATAGCATTTAGGAAGTATAAGGAAACACAGAAGGAGCAGACAAATAACTGTACCAGTTAAGGCAGAAGGAAGCAGGGAGGGTAGTCAGAATAGCAAAGGCCCAAACTGAGGAAAAGATAGCCTACTCGGTTAAGAAGGGGGATAAAACCTTTTATAGGTATATCAGGGAGCATAGAAAGACAAAGGGAGGGATAGTGAGGCTGAATAGAATGGACGGTGGGTGGGCAGAGAGTGACAGTGAAAAAGCAGGGATACTGAATGAATACAGTACTTCTGTTCAGTATTCACAAAAGAGGAAGTGGGGGAGGTGCCTAATCCAATTGACAGAAGCACTCTGGAGGGGGGGGGTCAATCCCAGTCCTTTCACAGAAGAACGGGTTCTGAAAGAACTCCTAAAACTGAAGGTGGACAAAGCAATGGAGCCAGATGTAATTCACCCCAGAATTCTAAAAGAATTAAGCAGAGAACTAGGGACACCACTGACTACCCTTTTTAACAAATCATAGGAGGATGGTGTGGTACCTGAGGACTGGAAGAAGGCTGATGTAATTCCCCTTCACAAAAGTGGGACCAAGACAGAGGCAGAAAACTACAGACCTGTCAGTTTGACCTCTGTGGTAGGGAAAGTGATGGAATCACTTCTGAAGGAGAGAATTGTTGAGCACCTAGAGGCCAGTGGGGCACAGGACCCAAGGCAGCATAGGTTCACAGCAGGAAGGTCATGTCAAATGAATCTAATTGATTTCTTTGACTGGGTGACCAAAGTAGTAGACCAGGGAGGGGCTGTGGACATGGTCTACCTAGACTTTAGCAAGGCATTTGACACAGTCCCACACAAAAGATTAATAGTCAAATTAACCACCCTGGGAGTGGGTCCAAGGGTGGTAGCCTGGGTAAAACATTGGCTGGACAACAGGACACAGAAGATAATTGTAAATGGAGTCCACTCAGAAGAAAGAAGTGTTACTAGTGGGGTACCGCAGGGTTCAGTACTGGGTCCAGTCCTTTTTAATGTCTTTATAAGTGACATTGCAGAGAGACTGGAAGGAAAAGTATGCCTCTTTGCAGATGACACAAAGATCTGCAACAGGGTTGATACACAAGGAGGCATGGAAAGAATGAGAAGGGACTTGGCAAGGTTGGAGGAATGGTCAGAAGTATGGCAGCTTGGATTTTATGCAAAGAAGTGCAAAATAATGCACCTGGGAAACAAAAACCAAGGGGAAGATTACACAATGGGGGGAGGTAGTAACAACAACAAGCATTTGTCAATGCCAAATGTTGTCTGGCTGCCATTGGCAGTGCAGGAGTTAGAGAGATGCAGCATAGGAGTGGCAGTCAAGTATTGAACTGATGCCAACCCACCCCCACCCTGCAGAGAGTGAGAGGCATTAGGGTGTCCCTGTGGGTGTTTGTTAGTGCAGTCCGGGAAAACATGCTTGGCCGGATGTGAAAAATGACAGCTGCACAGTTCATAAGGAGGTGTAATTAAATGGCAGTGCTGAAAATGTGGCATACACATATACGAAATTTGTGGAGTTGCAAGGGTGCATGGGAAATATGCAAGGCACGCTTGCAGCACTGCCTGTTTGTGGACGTTCAGCACCAAATTTTCAACATAGGCATTTTAGCACCTCTGCTTATGTACAGTGTCACTGTCATTTCCTCAAAGTGTCCCAAGAAGTGATTTCGCACAGCGACCACGCTATTCTGCGCCAGAAGTGCGGAAACACATTTTGGGCAGGATATGTGAAGTGACAGCTGTATTGTTCATCAAGAGGTGTGTAAAAATGGCAATGGCAAAAATCCAGAGTGAAAATATCACAAATGCATGACGGTACAAGCATGCGTGCAATCTGCCAATGCACGCTCGTAACGCAGTCATTTTATGGAGTATCAGCTCCAAATTTTCAACATAGGTATTCTAGGAGCTCTGCTCATGAACTGTGTCACTGTCATTTTCATAATCTAGCCCAAACACTGATTTCTCACAGCGACTGCGCAATTGTGCACCAGAAGTGCGGAAACACATTTCAGGCAGGATGTGGAAAATGACAGCTGTACTGTTCACAAGGAGGTGCACAAAAATGTCAGTGCTGAAAATACAGCGTTAAAATATTGCGAATGCATGAAATTACGAGCCTGCGTAGCAACTGCGGAACGCACACTTGTAAAACAGGCATTTGTTGGATTTTTTCCACCAAATTTGGAACATAGGCTTTTTGAGAGGCTACCTCATGACCACTGGTACTGTCATTTCATTAATGGGTCCCGAAAGGTGATTTCTTGCAGTGACTGCGAAATCACCTTCTGAGGCCGATTAACGCCATGACAGTGACAGAATTCATGAGGAGGGCCCCCAAAAACCCCATGTTGAAAATTTGGTGCCAAAATTCCAAGAAATGCCTGAGATATGCAGCAAAGTTGAAAAAACCCTATTCATTGCATTATTCAGCTTACGGCATTTCCTCAGTTCAGCGGTCGGCTTTGAAGAGTGCAGGCGTGTTCGGTCCCGCGGAAGATCAGCGCTGCAGTCGGAGGCCAAGAGGTATGGGGTGGGGGGGGGGGTGAGGGAGCAGGGTGCGCAGTGGGTGGTCTGGGTGGGGAGGGGCATCTAGACTACAAGGGACGGTTTTCATTTTGCAGGTGGAAAAAAAAAAAGGAAAACCATTGCAGGACAGTTTTGCATTACAGGGCATTTGGCACGCTGGGTGGGCTCCCAGCATGCCACCTAAGTGGATTTTGTGGGGGCGGTGTCAGTAGCCGGCGGGGATTGGGCACCCTCGTTGCACAACACGGGGGTAATGCGGGCGGGGTCTCACGGGCAACAAAGAAAGGGGGAGCACGAGCTGAGGGGATTGGGCACCCTGTGGCATTCAACAGTTGGGGGTGATGCCAATGGGCAGTGGGCTCCTCCGTCGGCAGGCAAAAGAAAGTGGGGGCGCAAGCCGAGGGGATTGGGGCCCCTCGGCCTCCATTTGCGGGGGATGCCAATGGGGAGGGGCTCCTGTCGGAACACAAACATGGAAGGGGGTTGCCAACAGGGGGATTGGGCACCCCCGATGTCGGAAAACGTGAGGCGCATGCCCACTCACTGACCATGGTCATGATGGTGGTGAGCACAGCAAGCAAAGGACCGCTGTGTATGATGAGCTTTGCTCGGATTGCAGTGGACCTTTGCTTTGATGTGCTCACCCCATTATGAATGCATGGTGTGGCGGTGGCATGCAGGCTGATTGGGGAATGAGGGACGCACCTACTGATGCGTGCCCTGCATTCACCCAAGAGCAGCCGCACCCCCCAAGACCCACACTGTAGCAAGATGTTTCTTGCGCATGCGTGTAAGCCAACATAAAAATAGAAAGGGACCTGGGGGTAATCATATCAGATGACCTTAAGGTTGGCAAACAATGTGAGAAGACAGTAGGGAGGGCTCAGGGGATACTGGGATGTATAGGGAGAGGCATTACCAGCAGAAAACAGGAAGTTGTTATCCCCCTGTATAGACAGTTGGTGAGACCCCATCTGGAGTACTGCGTCCAGTTCTGGAGACCCCATCTCCGCAAGGACATAGACAGGATGGAGGCAGTTCATAGGAGGGCAACTAAAATGGTGCAGGGTCTGCAAGAGAAGCCATACGAGGAGAGACTAAAGGAGCTTAATATGTATACCCTTGAGGAAAGGAGGGAGGGGGGACATGATAGAAATGTTTAAGTACCTCAGTGGAATCAACAAAGTCCAAGAGGGTAGCATCTTTCAGAAAAAGAGATGTGCAAGAACAAGGGGACACAATTTGAAGATAGAGGGGGGACAGCTCAGGGGCAATGTGAGGAAGTATTTTTTAACATAGAGGGTGGTGGATGCATGGAACAACCTTCCTGAGGAGGTTGTGGGGTCTGAAACTGTGGGAGAATTCAAGAATGCATGGGACAGACATAAGGCAATTCTTGTGGGGGGTTGGAAGAAATCAGCTGTTGGTTAATTAGGATCTACAGCTTATCCTCTAGGTAGGGAAATGGGCAGACTAGGTGGGCCAAGCGGTCCTCATCTGCCATCAAAGTCTATGTTTCTATGTTCTATATTTCTATAGGGGGTGTGACATGCCCAGTTTGTACATTACAGTAGCACTGGCCCCGATTTTCAGATGTCTGGATGCAGCACTTGTGGCAGTTGTACTGCTGTCGCTGTGCCCCTGTAAATGCAACTAAACGTTTGCTGGTGATTTTCAGACATTCTGATGCATTTACAACACTTTTCTCAATTTATGTCCAAAAATCATACATACATCAAATATTTGATGCATATGTCATTTGTGGCATGCAACTCTCTGCGCTCGTGACAAGAATTTAGACAAAGGTTTCTACCGGTCTATCAGTTTTGTTAAAAACATAGCAGCCATGCCAGAATTTCAGACATTTGTGCCATGTTTTATAAATGCAGTTGCACTTCTTGCAACACATTAAAAGTGGTGTAACATGTTTCCCATGTGTCATAAATTGTGGTCAGCAAATGATGCGTGCATCAAAATAATGATGCATTTTTTTTTTTGGCTGTAAAGTGTGGATATTGTCACAAACAAATCAAAACATTTGAAAATTGTAAACAAACATTTTTACACTTCTGACATTACACAGGCTATGCCCCAAATCGGGAACTGCATCTGCATCATGTGTTTTTAAAATTCAGCCAATAATCTTTTACACTGCATTGTAATATAACTTTGTGCTGTTAAAGAAGATTGCCAGTGTTGACATAATTCTAAAGCCAGCACAATGCAGTTTCTTTAGGATGTCATCTGCTTCTGGTTGCTCAGATGCAGTTCTCTCTTTTTTTCAAATTAAAATCTAACGCAATGGGTCAGCAGTAGGGTTACTGCTTGCAGTGTTTGCAACCCTGGTTCAGAAGCGAGCTTGAGTCATCGCAGACCATCCAGGGGGAGAAGGAAGTGGAGTCCCAGCGGATGCTCTCTGCAGCCAGGGAGGGAGGGACACTAGCTCTGCTACAGGACTGCCTGGTGTGTGACCACAATTTCAGTGTGGTCAGCAGCTAAGAGGGGAGGGACAAACACTGCAGTGTTCTGTGCTGCATGTTGTGTCTGTGCTTGTGCCCTTGCATGCCAGCATCCAGTGAGGAGAACCCATAACAAGGAAACAGCACCCAACCTGGCATGATGATTTGACTCTCCCACATGCCCTGTACTAGTGGCTTGGTTCTTCTCTCGATCCTGATCCAACTGCGACAGGAGTTGGGGAGACCAACTGACACTGTCAAGGGAGTAAAGCAGTGGGGAACTCAGGAGTAGAGGTAAGTCTGAGAGCAGCTGGATGACGGGGCTGGAGAGGTGCACACAAAGGGTGTCAGGTGAAGTGACAAGGAGAAAAAAAGTGAGTAGCTAAAAGCAATTTAACCAAATGCTGCCCAAAAATGGTCCTTCATGTTTTATTCTGTTCATACTGTCGTTTCTGCAATGTCATATTTGGTGCAGAAAGTACAAAGATAAAAATGTTTTTTTCTCCAGAGAAGAGTTGGAGCTTCAGTAGTTATAGAATTAATTTTGCAGAGTCCGACTCTGGACAAAATGCATTTAATTCATAGTGGGTATTCTGCCATTCATGGGATGCTTGGTTTTGCTCAGTCATGTGATGGACAGTATAAAGTATGTCACCCCTAACTATGTTCCAGGTCTGTATTTGTTTGCTATTCAGATAGTTTTAGATTAGATATGCATATAAAAAAACAGAAAACATTTTAAAAAAGTAGTAACACACCAGTTTTCTTTATGATTTAATACTAAATTATTTTAATCAGATTGGCCTCACAGCAGAGTGCTGAAACTACAGCCACAACAACTGACATGGCCCGCTATTTCTAGATATTTTGCTATGTTTCATTTTTTTATAGCTTTATGGAGCTTTTTCTTCCAAGCCATGTTCATCCTTCAGATACACCCAGTGCAGGCCTAGTGACCTCTGTGGCTTTCCTATTGTGGCAAGGGCTACAGGTGGAGGACTGTCTGCCAGTCAAAAGCAGCCCATTCTGTAGGCTAGAATCCACTATCAGGCAGGCACTAGAATCCAGCTGAGTCCAGGAACCCAACCCATCATACAGACAGCATATGGGTTTTTCTCCCTAGCTTTCTCTCTGTCTCTTCTTATCCGCCCCTTGGTGTGTGTGTATAGCTCCAAAGGGCCTCAGATGTACACAGCAGTGTTCCGCTAAGAGAATACACTACCCTGGTACCCCCCAGGGATCACTGCAGCACCAGGTGCTTAGCCATGTCCCTCCCCAACTGCAGTGCTCTGCTGAGAAGCAGCTGCTGTGGTGAGCCCTGCTTCCTGATGCAGCATCCTGAGTTCCCTCGCAAACTCAGGTCGCATGTGAGGGCAGCACTGCCCGCCGCTGCTTGGCCACTGAGACGATCTATTTTGCAATATTTCTAAAGAGATTCTCTCTGGTGTCCCTGCAGTAGTCCCGCAGACAGGCAGTGAATTACTCTAGCAAGATCACAGAAATGTTAGCAATATCTGACCATGTCTAATTGCTGCAACTGCAGGAGCATATACATAATGAAGAATATGTTCTGAATACCACTAGTAATGCACTATTTGATATTCTGTACTGAATTATAAACAGTGTCACTATTTGATTACCATCATAGTCTGGTTTTCAGGAAAAAGTTTAAGAATATTGAGAAATCATACTTGCGCTCCCTTGTGGCCATATCTAGTTCCACAGCCACCAACCCCACCCACTGCCACTGTCTCCCACCCTCCATCTTCCTCTGTCCACTCACATATAGCACAGTTAACTGTTTTGATGAAAGACTAAGAAACAAGTACAGTGCCAATCTAAAAGCCTTTTAAAGATGCCCCTTCCCCTTTCAAGCTAGACTTGCCCCTTCTCCAAACTATCATTAATTTTCCAGGATGAACCACCTTCTAGAAAGCACAGTATCAACGCTACAGATAGTGATATCTTGCAGGATACTGCAGGAAGCAATTTGTCATGCAGAAAACTTTGATATGTAATTAGAGAGTGCTTTATCCTGGTGGACAACACTGTAGGTTAAGGCCTCCCAAACCCTCTTCATGATTGTAGTAATACAATAGTGATAATCCTAATATTCCTGGCTAATCAGTGGCTCCCCCTCCCAAATCCAGCGTGTACTCTGTTCTTAATAAAGCTATCCACTGATAGTAGCCTTTATCATGCCAGGAAGGAGAAGATGAACTGATCTGCGCATTGTTCAGTAATGCTAAACAGAGGGATCAATAACTACGTATAGGAGGACAGAGCAGGTGAAAGGTGGGAAACCACTGGTTCGATAGTTGGTGGCCATTCTATTAGTCCTTATTGCAGGGTATGGGTATGCGTGGTGGAAAATGTTTTTAAATATTATTTTGCTATTTTTACTACAAATGATGAATGGCAAACATGCAAAGAAAAATATTCAACCCAAATATTTGAATTAGAGTATTCTCTCATCCCTAGCTGAAACCAAAATCTGAAAGCAAGTTTTTAAATTAATCACAGTTACTAGGAGCTCTTACAGAGCTGCATGTATCAGTGCTGTA
This sequence comes from Neoceratodus forsteri, assembly GCA_016271365.2. NCBI lineage: Eukaryota > Metazoa > Chordata > Ceratodontiformes > Ceratodontidae > Neoceratodus > Neoceratodus forsteri. The sequence continues at coordinate 6,218,259 of JADMNL010000041.1, read as the reverse complement.
TGAATCTGAGTTTTTTTTCTATTGCTGCCTGATCAATACAGATCAGCTCTTAAATGAATCCACTGCAGTTTCCATGGCAATTATTGACACTGGTCACTCATTTTAGTATGATTCATTTTATACTTATTAAGTCTTCATTAGCAGATCTTGAACGTGTTCATCACTTCAAATATCTCGGAATCACTCTTGACTCCCCTACACCCTCCACATAGACATCACAGCTAAAGCAATCAACAAATGCTTAGGGCTACTTTATTGACATAGGCAGAGCCTGGCCCCTGAAGCCCGCAGCATAGCGGTCCACAGTTCAGTGGGTTCCCTACTGAACTACGGACTGCTGATATATGGCTCTGCCACAGATATTGCCCTCCGATGTATAAAAACTGCCCTTAACAATGCCTGCAGGCTCACCTTAGGGGCACACCAACTAACCCACACCTGCGATCTCTATGCAAAGGCTCACTGGCTAACGCACTTTGGTCACTTAAAATATCAATCCTGCCTCCTGGCCAAAAATATCAGCCTTGGTCAGATCCATCTGGGGTTCAACAACTCCTAGTTCCCAGCACTAATCACAGGCCCACCCAAAATTTGCGACTGTAGTCCTTCCAGACTCCAAAATGTTGGACATCTCAAGTACAAAGGTCCTTTGCCTATCGGGCACTGTTTAGCCTGCCCACTCTGTGGACTTTCAAAAAAAACCTAAAGAACCATTCAATACAGGAATTCCAATGTGTCTGCCATTGCTAGCACCTAGCATAGGCATCTCCTACCATCTGCTACCATCTGCCCTTCTGCCAAACAGATCTCTCTTTCTCTCTCTGTCTGTCTCTCTCTCTCTCTTTCTCTCTCGGACACCCTGCACTTGGGGCTCAACCCCCCCACCCCATCTCTCCAGCACTTCTATGCGCTAACCCCCTCGTGTTGCTGACAACTGACAGGCTCTCTGTTAGGCATAGTTATTTAGTCTGTTCCTGTGTGTATCTGACTGTGTTTACTTATTCCAGTTTTAGTTTTCACTGTATTTTTTGCATTCCTTTGTTTAAAGACCAAATGTACCTAAATGTTCTCATTCTAATTCTATTGCCTTGTTTGTCTCAATCCTCTGTATAATTACCTACTTGTTCCTAAATGTACTAACATGAAACCTAAGTAAAGAGCTCTGAGCTCAAATGGTTAATCTGAGATCAGAAATAAATAAATAAATAAATAAATAGTGGTTGATACAATATTAACATAATAGTAAGTTTAAATGTGGGCAATGCCTAAAATAATCTCTTACTGAATTGTACTCAGCCTAGGAACAGTATTACAGAATCCCAGATTTAACATTCTTGCCGACTCATATTACCTGGGGTTAGCACGGATCATTATTATAATTGTATTATTGATTTATTTATTTTTCATTTTTCATCTCGTAGACTAATACTGAAATTGAATAATAACATGTTGTTACTCATTTAGAAATGGATCCATATCAATAACATAGAAGGCGCCTGTCAAATATATCAAAATGTCATTATTTTGTTTTCTTGTACTTTGTATTTTCTTTGCCCCTTGTGAATCAGTAATTCATTCTGAGATGCTAATACATGAAATATGCTATTCCCCCTAAAACCGTACTGCATTATAATGTATTATATAGCAGACATAACTCAGAATAATGCCAGATCAGTTACATAGCAGGACTCTACTTCTCTACATAAAAACTCATAATGAAGCTGATCAATATAAGGGTCTGCAAGACAATTTTGCATTTTTGTATACATTTGTGTGTCACAGTGTTCCACAGCAGCAACAGCCAATGCAGTGCAGAAACACTAATGCAATAAAGAGAGGGATATCTATAAGTTGTTTACTGGAGGGATAGCAGTAAAGAGAGGTATAAGAGGGCAGGGTTTAGGATTTACAAATGGAATGGCAGATGCTCTGTTAAAGTCTGAAACGAGGGGGCATGGTGCCCTATTTAAAATCCAACAAAAGTTATAAAGAAAAAGGAATGTACTGTATGCAGAATGGTATGCCCTATTAGTAGTAAAATAATTTATTTTTGTCAAATAGTTTCTTTCTAGGCAGGCCACTTAGGCCCTAGGCGGGACTTGTTTATAAGGTTGTCCTACCAAAAGCAAGATGTTACAGTAAATTAATTAATACAAAGAGTATAATAATTGATACAGTTGACATTGATACATGCATCATCCCAGGTACAAACACAAATCAGATATTTACAAAATGCACATCTGATAAGCATAACGTAATAACCTATAATCATAATAAATTGCAGTACAAATAACATGATTTATCCTTAAAAATATCCCTTTTTTTTTACAAACTCACAAACTCTGTACATTATTGAATTATTCAAGTCAGCCCCCCATCAACCTATTAATTGAAGCAGTTACACTGTTTTGACCTAAAGTTTATTCCATATGACCAGGATCTGGGAGTCAATGTCATATAATGAAAATTATTTTTAATTTTTGGCACCCTCATGCCTCTCAGACCCCTCATTCTTATGTTATACCTCTGTACACCCACATCTTGGGTTTCAAAAGTGATACCCTTTATTAAGCCACTTACCATTTTAAAAGTCATAATTATGTTTTGCTTTTCCCATCTTAACTCTAAGGAATCCCACCTGGAAACCTTATAAACATTGGTGACTTTCTATTATACAATGGCTCTTAAAAATCCTGCCTTCTGATTGGCTGACTGGCACCTTTTCCCTGTTGTAAATCCCGCGATATACCAATAGGAAAAAGTGCCAGCTGCCAGTCAGCCACATCAGGAGCCCCCTCTGAAATCACTCCAACCATGGTAAACCCAGGACTGGCAAAGACAGCAACAGACAATGAAATGCTCATTCACAGGACTGAGCATTCACAAAGAAAGTGTAAACAGCCGCAAAATCCACATTGGGTCTAAATAGTTTTATTAATGGTTTCTCCCACATCTGGAATCCACACATTTTCAAAGCCAGAGACATCTGAGTCACCCCTTTTCAAATACATCCAACCCCCCAAATCTTCAGAAGTAGCAAACCATCATCCCCGCTAAGCCACCGCTGAGCCCTGACGCAGGAATTTCAAAATAGGCTACATTTATAAAGTAATACTGTCCTACCACACCAGCACAAATAAATGTACAGCACTTGCAAATTTCCAAATAACAGACCTTCTACAGTACTGTACATCCACACCACAATGCAGGCCAAAGTCAGACCACTGCTTTCACGGTACTCCAGTCTCTGTTCCTACAAAATCCTGGGCTGCCACCTACTCTAACGCTGTCTCCTTCCACTGTCCCTGCAGTCAGTACTGGGTCCCATAACTGTGATTCCCTCCAGCCTCCATTGAACTGTTTTTAGCTCCCCGGTCCTAGTATAGATGTCTGATGGTGTCCAAGCCAGATCGTAAACTTAAACAAACAAACAAAAAAAAAACACAGCTGCAACTGCAACAAAATAAACACTGCTGCTGAGTTGCTGTCCCTTGCCGTATGTCTTAGAGTCTGCAAGCTGCTCATTGGGCTGCCACAGATGTTGTCTCTTGGTGTGTTTATCTTGGGGAAAAAAGAAGAAAAAATATTGCACCAAGCAGATGCAGACAAAGGTAAATGGCTGTGTGTGTGTATGTGTGTGTGTGTGGGTACGGGAGGTCTGCCAATCACAGTTTTCCCTGTATCTGTCAGATGTGGACCACGCGGGGAGGGGGGGATCTCCTATATATTCTACATAGCAACAGGGAACTATTTTTCAAGGTGCAACAATAAAATCAATAAAAAATCATGTAAAACTAGAAAAAATGAAATTTTCTTTAACTTTTTAACACAAAAAGCGTTGGGAGCCAGTGTATAATCACAATACACCACCCCTGAGTGTGGATTAAGTGGGTATTTCTTGTAACTTATATTTTATTAATTTTATGTAATACAATATTACATTCCTACACCAACAGGCAGACATACTCAAAGTGACATGTGTCAATAGACAATCATCATTCTTATAGTAACAAATAGTTAGTGCCCCTGTTCTGTGTTACTACACCTGGAGGGCAGCTAAATACTTCATCCAGTAAAACTGCTTAGAACAACTTGGTGCACTCAGCACTTGTAGCAATGTTCCTGGAAATTAAGAAAATTCAGAAAAGGTATACTCACTCGGCCTGTGGCCTCATGATCAAACCACACCTGGTGTGGTAAATCCCAATGTAACCCACACCCTGTCATGGCATATTTCTTAAATGGACACTTTAATATAAACCTTGGCAGCCTGTTATACATTATCACCAATTTATCCAGGAGGTGTTTATTAGCAAACCGTAGTACTATGTTTCCATAGTCCAACACTGGCATAGGGAGCTGGTTCACTATAGAGTTCCTCACTTCCATGGTTAACATTTTGGTACTTCTGCGTAAAGCTCCCAATCAACAGTTTATCTTTTTTATTGCACTTGAGATATGAATGTCACATTTTCGGTCTTTGTCCATGTATACCCCCAAGCACTGTATTTGTATCCATCCAGGTTAGCTGGTGGATCCCAATTTTTTGCCACAGTATTGAGCTTTAAAATTTTAGAAGTTTTGTTTTGTTGAGTACTGAAGACCATTACTTGGGTCTTTTTTAATTTAGTTTTTTTTTTTATTAAAAATGAGCCAGAAACTAAAGAGAGGAGCAAACACACACAGGGCTTACTGTCCATCTAAAACTCAGAAAGAGATAAGGACTAAAGTAATGGCACACATGAATCAGACATATGGCCAATACAAGAGAGTTATAAAAAACTACGGATTGCATAATGTATCTGTGATGGGAATTGTTTGCCCAGAAACTTAAAGAGCAACCGACACCTTGAGAACAACTTTGAAAAACATAATATTAGGACACAAAGCAACTTATATTTCTGATTAGCTGTGCATTTTTTATCCCCATTATTTATTACTGAGGTTTTATGCATGAAAACAGGACAGTTGTTTCTTGAGGATTCATCAGATCATGTTGCTTCTTCCCAACCTGATGTCATAATACTCTGCTTATGACAACACAGTGATTCCCAAGGCAACAGACGGTGATGTCACAACAGAGAATTATAATTTCAAGTAGAGAATAAGCTTTAGAGGCAGGTGGATTCTTAGGGGTGCAGATCTTGTTTTTGTGAGAATTTCTTCCGTAATAAATAATGAAGAGGATAAATCTACAGAAGATATATGAAATACAAGCCGAATTGTGTCTAAATGTTGTGTTTTCCAAAGTTTTCCCAAAGGCATCAGCTGCTCTTTAAGTAAACCACTTTCATCCTGATGAAGCAACCAGGAAGGGTTGTATACCAGCGGTGGTTGTTTATGTGTATTCTTGGCAACTGGTATTGTGAATAAAATTTAATTTTAAATGATTATTTAGTAAGTTGGTTCTTCTGTCCAGACTTTGTCCAGCAATTGTGATTGTGATATTGTTTAAACTGGACTCCTCTGAGTGTTTTCTTTACTTGCAGGGTCCATGGGCCACACTGGCTATCATCAGTATAGGGGAGAGAATGAAACAGGTTTTTGAGAAGAGGAAAAATGTGAGAGGGGAGTCTATTAGCTAAAAAACAGTCTGTGTCAGTTAACAGGGACAGAGTTTTTTAAGGATGTGTCACTAAAACTGATAAGGTTTGGGTTGGATATACAGTAGTTATGAATCACAAATCTGAGGAACAAATTAGTCATGGAGGGGTGTAAGGTATGATGAGAAGAGGTAAAAGAGGCAGGGAGGAGAAACTCTGAATGACTGTCAAAATGAAAAAGCAATAAGCCATGGTCATGGTTGGGAGGAAATCGGCTGAGCTAAATTTTAGTCTGGCTGCCCATCTCACAATCTTGAGGCACATACTCTTACCACAGAATCATTGGGTGAGGTTAGGCAGACTAATAGAAGACCAGATGATTCAAATTCTTTGATCAAATCCTCTGATGTCAAATCTGGTTCTCAAGAATGCTAGACAGATAACACTCTCCCAACCCCCACAGTGCCCTGAAGGTTTTTAGGTAATAGCTTAGTATGGAGAGAGAAATGCTACAAGGTTGTTTGGGTACCACTGAACAGCCGGGAAAGAATTAGATGAGACTATTACCCCAAATGTGGATTAAAGGTCATGGAGGGCACTTTGTTTCTGTTCTTGCCCTTTGGAGCCTGGGGAGTTAGACTAGACAGGTACTGTAGGAGGTCAAAAACATGGTGTCAGGTGGTGAGAAGGGTCTACAAAAGCCCACAAACTGCAGCTAACTATTTTATATAAGGAATGACCAGGGGTGGCCACGAGAATAGTTCTAGATACCTTGGGAGAGATAGAAGGTTTTTTCCATTAACATATTTATTTCTCCCTCTGATGGCTCGCACCCCCCCCCAGGCACTGATGACCTTGCATCCCTACAGGTCCTTCTTAAGGAGACCACTCTGAGTGGCGCAGGACATAAGAGTACCAGGTTACTCTTCTTCAGATTATGCTCATTTTTTCTCCTGGTTTTCTTCATCCCTCCAACCTCCACCTCCCTCAGTTGATGCTGTCCATATCATTATGCCTTGCAGATGCACAGCAAGGCCCATGCAGTGGAGATAAAATGCTCCATGGCCCACCACATGGTCACTGTAGCTGCAGATCCACAGTGTTACCCTACCTGGTTAAAGAAACACTGTTTCAGGCAGCACCCCCAACCACTGGCTGCCTAGTCACTAGTACACAGGCTCGCTCCTGAACCTGGGCCACCCACATTAGAGGACAGTATCCTAATACTGGAGTAAGACTTTTTTTTAAACTTTTTTTTACCTGTTTTTGGCTGACTACTAAATATAAATGAATATGAATATGAATATACGAACATACGAATCTGCCAGCAGAAACAGGCCTTACGATCTATCAAGTTAGTTTGCTTGAATACACATCTAGCACCCTTATATTGCAGCTGTCCCACCCTCCTCTCCCACCTTCACCTTTACCCCCCCTCACACCCTGTCCAATGCCCTTTCAAAACTGCCCACTGTGCTACAGGATACCACCTCTTCGGGTAGAGTGTTCCATTTCTTCACCACCCTCTCTATGAAAACATGCCTCCTCAGCTCTCTCCGATGTCTTCCACCTTCCAACCTGAGACCATACCCTGTGGTGTCCCTTCCTCTCCTCAGATTAAATATCCCTTCTGGGCCCATTTTTGTTAATCCCCTTCAAATATTTGAAGGTCTTAATCATATCCCCCCGATCCCTCCTCTCCTCCAGGGTATACATATTCAACTCTGTCAGCCTATCCTCGTAAGTTTTGCCCTCCAGCCTCTGGATCATCTTAGTTGCCCTACACTGCACCCCCTTCAGCAATCTGATATCTTTTTTCAGAAAGGGAAGCCAGAACTGCACGAAGTACTCCAAATGTGGCCTGACTACTGATCTGTACAGTGGCAGGATCACATCCCTATTTCTGGATGAGATTCCTCTCACAATACACCCCAGCATCTTGTTGACTTAGCTGCCATCTTCCTGCACTGTGCTGAGTTGTTCATGTTATCCATTATGATCACCCCTAGGTCTTTCTCCTCCTCCTCCTCTGTGACCTCTATCTGAACCCCTCCCAACTGGTAGCTCCTCACTGGGTTCCTTGCTCCAAAGTGCATAATCTTGCACTTCTTTGCATTGAAACTCAATTACCACTTTTCCAACCACTCCTTCAGTTTGATCAGGTCTTCCTGTAGTTTCTGCCATCCCTCTGTGTCATCCACCACAGCCCCTATCTTGGTATCATCTGCGAACAGACTGATCTTGCTCCTAAAGCCATGTGAGATATCCAATATGAATAACCCAAACAACACTGGACCTAGGACTGAGCCCTGCAGCACCCCACTTGTCACTGTCCTTGGGGAAGAGAATGCCCCCCCCCACCACCACCTGTTGCTGCCTCCCCTTCAGCCAGTTCACAATCCAGTTTGCCATCTTTGCCCCTGCCCCCACATATTGCAGCTCCCCCCCCAGCCTCCCATGAGGCACTGAATCAAAGGCCTTGCTGAAGTTTAAATATAGCACATCCACTGCATGGCCTTTATCCAGTTCCCTCATTACCCAGCAGTAGTATTCAAGTAGGTTGGTCTGGCAGATCTTCCAGAGACAAATCCATGTTGCTGACTGTCCTGGTGTCCATTTTCCTCCACAAATGTCACCAGCCTCTCTTTCAGGACTGCTTCCATATGTTTTCCTACAATGGATATGAGGCTTACAAGTCTGTAATTGCCTGGTTCATCCTTTGTGCCACTGTTATGGAGGGGCACCACATGATCCCTCCTCCAATCCTGTGGTACGCAACCTGTGTCCAGGGAGGTATCAAACAGGTCCATCAGTGGCCCCACCAATATCCCTACCAGTTCTTTCAGTACCTTGGGATGAATGCCATCTGGACTTAGTGACTTTTCCACCCTTTGTGCCTTCAGACCCTCCAGCATCCTGCCCTCCGTAATTACCCCATAATAAATAAATAACTACCTAATATTTGGGAATCCCATTAATGAATGCTTGCTAAGTATTCACAAGGAAGCATGCACTTTCAGTTTTATAACTGGGAAGATCCATGGGCAATACATGCCTTTTTATTGATGACCCAGGATATGTACAAGAGGTAGATACATTAATTATTACAATGCTGTGAAGGAAATGTAGAGGCAACAAAAGTATAATGGGTTTCATTAGTTACCTGTCACTGGCAACAATTTTAGATTTAGTCATTTTGATTTTAATATTCATGTTGTTTTTCTAAACACCAATGCTGCACTGTTTATCTCTTAGAAGGGAACAAGTGAGGTCCCTGAAATTAGTATTATTATTATTATTTTTCAAATAGAGTACCAAATCATATGTGCATAAGGGTAGATTAGTACTCTTACAAATCAGTGGGCATGTCATTTAGTAGAAGGCTAAGTGGTCCAAGAATTGACTTCCACTGAACTCCCATATCAATGGAGTTTGTAAAAGAAACAATATTTCCCAAACTGACCTTCTGTGACCTCCCTGGCAGATAGGCAAGGGAAGGCAAGTTTATTTTGTAGGCACCCTTTCCCTGGGGCTCAGGGTGCTGTACAAAACAAAAAGAGAAAAACAAGGATTCCAGCAATAAATAGGATCATTCCATCCAGTAACATTTCATTTTTAGCTAGTTCCACTTCAGAATGATAAATAACTAACTAAATAGATAATTAATTGTATTAGGTCAGTCAATAAGAAAGATTAAAAAAGAAGATACTTCAGTGCCCCTTTGAAGGCCTCCACCATGCTGAAAGCTCTAATGTTGACAGCTAAAGCATTCCACAACACAAGCACAGCCACCATAAATGGCCTGTCCCCAGAAAGTTTCAACCAAGAATGTGGAACCAACAATAACCCAGCATTAGAGGAGCGAAGAGCGTGAACAAAGATAAGTGGGTTCAGAAGATCTGTCAGATAGTCAGGACCCTGACCATGTAGGGCCTTGACTACCAACAAGCATATCTTGAAGCTGATATGCCACTGAATGGGCAGCCATTGGAGTTCATCCAGCACTAGGGTGATATGTTATCTATGGGATTCCTGGAGATCAACCAGGCTTCTGCATTCTGGACCAGCTGTAGGTGGCACATCTGACACCCAGATAAGCCTAGGTAGAGATCATTACAGTAATCCAGCCTGGATGTGACAAAGACATACAAGGTCTCCAGGTGATAGAAATGGTTTGATCTGGGCAATGATTTGAAGATGGAAAAAGTGGCTAAGAACAACTGCTCAGCACCATCAACACAGGGGGTAGGGAGGTGAGCACTACTACCTTCATGAAAGAAAGGGTCCTACAAGAGCTCACTAAGCTCAGGGTGGACAAGGCAATGGAATCTGATGGCATACATCCCAGGGTACTTAAGGAGCCAAGGATGGAACTAGCAGAGCCATTATCAGAACTGTTTAGTGATTCTCTGAGCACAGGAGAGGTCCCAGAAGACTGGAGAAGGGCTCATGTGATCCCGCTCCACAAGAGTGGTAGCAGGGAGGAGGCAGGGAACTACAGACCAGTCAGTCTTATCTCAGTAGTGGGCAAGATTATGGAGGCACTCCTTAAGGAAAGGATAGTGCAACACCTGGAATCCATAGGTGCACATGATCCAAGACAACATGGGTTTACAAAAGGAAGGTCCTGTCACACTAATCTCATAGATTTCTTTGACTGGGTAACCAGAGTGGTGGACCAAGGGGGAGCAGTTGATGTCACCTACCTTGACTTCAGCAAAGCTTTTGACACTGTTCCACATAGAAGATTGATAAATAAGCTGGGTAGGCTCAGGGTGGGTCAGAAGTTGGTCAACTGGGTGGCAAACTGGTTGACGGGCAGAAAACAGAGAGTGGTGGTAAATGGTATACAGTCAGAAGAGATGCAAGTCACAATTGGGGTACCTCAGGGATCAGTCCTGGGGCCAGTCCTCTTCAATATCTTTATTAGTGACATTGCAGATGGACTAGAGGGTAAGGTTTGTCTGTTTGCCGATAACATCAAGATCTGCAACAGAGCAGATGATCCGGATGGGGTGGGCAGAATGAGAAGAGATCTGGATAAACTAGCAAAATGGTCAGAAGAGTGGCAACTGGGATTTAATGCAAAGAAGTGATATATATGCACATAGGGAAGAGAAACCCTGAAGCCACCTATAGGCTGGGAGGGGAGTTGCTGGCAGTCACAAAGGAAGAAAGAGACTTGGGCGTCATCATCACTGATTACCTGAAATCATCCAAGCAGACCTCTAAAGCAGTAGGTAAGGTGAGGGGGATGTTAGGGTGTATTAGTAGGGGTATCACAAGTCATAAGAGGGAGGTAATAATCCCTCTTTACAAGACACTGGTTAGGCCCCATCTGGAGTACTGCATGAAGTACTGGAGGCCACACCTTCACAAGGACATTAACCAAATTGAGGCAGTTCAGAGAAGGGATAACCAAAATGGTGCAGGGACTGCATCAGAAGACATATGAGGACAGATTAACGGAGCTCAATATGTATACCCTTGAGCAAAGGAGGGAGAGAGGTGATATGATCGAAACATTCAAACACCTTAAGGGCATTAACAAGGAGAAAGAGTCTAACATGTTTAAATATAAGAAAAATAGCAGGACAAGAGGACACAGAATGAGATTAGAGGGAGGCCGATTAAGGGGGAATGTGAGGAAATTCTTTTTCGTAGAAAGAGTGGTGGATGCATGGAACGGCCCACCTCAGGAAGTGGTGGCTATGAATACAGTGCAAGGCTTCAAACAGGCATGGGATAAGCATAAGGGAGCAATACAGGTGAGTATGAATAGATAGGCCACTGACAGAGCAAAGGCCGATGGCACATTTATAAGGTAGAAAAAGAAATGGGCAGACTGGATGGGGCTTGTGGTCCTTATCTGCCGTCAGCCTCTTTGTTTCTATGTTTCTATGTAACTGCTGACATCTAGCTCTCCAAGATCACCCTAGAGTCTGCAGTGACCCCCAGATTCCTAACTGTATCCACAGCTCCAAGGGATGGTCTATTTAAAGCTGGCAGCCAGGTGTCACTCCTTGTCATGGCTGACCCTTGGTGAGCTGGTTTGACAATCATCACCTCAGTCTTGCCTGGGTTAAGACTTAACCAGCTGGAGGCCATACAATCATTGATCTCATTAAGGCAACGGCACAGCACCAAACCAACATTTGTCCTGTCAGGTACACATAACAGGTAAAGTTGGGTATCATCTGCATAGCAGTTAAACTTCAATCAATACTGTCTAATGATCTCACGCAAAGGCAGCATATACAGGGCAAACAACACAGGTGGCAGGATAATGTCTTGGAGCGCACCACAGTCCAAAGCAGTCATCTCACTCTCCATCCTCTCCTGTCCCCTATTCTTTCTGCTCCCTTATCCTCTTCTTCTCCTTGCCTTTGACCAGCATCCTGGGGCCCATCTTCATTCCACTGGTGGTCTTTGCAGCACTCTGCAATCAGTGGCCATCATCTGGCTGCCACTGCCCATTTAGTCTTCTACCCCTCTACCTCCTCCCTTTTAGGCATCTGCCCCTTCCCCCTCACTTTACGGATATATCCTTCTACTTTATGCAAGCAATAACACACGATGAGGTGTGGTTTATCACCTGATAAGAGCACACCCAGGAGTGTCTTAAGGCGCGAGGCGCTTGTGCAGAGTGCCTTATGCCACTGGGCGTGCTCTTATCAGGCGATAAACCACACCTCGGAGTGTGTTATTGCGCTTATAAAATGGGCCCTGCAAAGTAATTACTGTATGTAAAAAAGAACAAAAAGTGTATATATATATATATATATATATATATATATATATATAAAATGTTGTAATAGGTTAAATGGTGAAAAATAGTTCCCTTTGATAAGTGTTTTAGGCTCCTCAGTCCCACCAGAAATGGCAGAGATGGACAGTTTTATTTTGTATTAATGTCTTTTTGTTTAACTTTATACTGTATTTTGTGGTTTTAGGAAGACTGGTGCCAGGGAACATTATAAATAACAGGAAACTGAAACAGTCTTTTTCGGCAGAGAACATGTCTCTCAGGAGCCTGTCACCTCCCCCCCCCAACTGTGCACCACAAGCACCTACACATATTTTATTTCCCTTTACTTTTGTTGTTATTTCTGGTGTTTTAATAAAGAGTGACAGCATTCAGTATTATTCTGTCACTTTTGCCGGCCTTTTCGGCAGCGAGCGTGACCCTGATGAGCCACCGTATGGAGTGTGTCCAGTTTTTAGTTTGTGCTAAGAAACGGCTGTTGAACTGGTGCTTTTAATAGCAACAAAGTGCTTGTGTGCTGTGCTTTGCCAAATATCAGTGAAGCGGGTCTGTGCAGTGATTTGAAACCTTTTGTCGTGGTACCGGTGTGACAGCTGGGACTCGAGAGTTTGAGAAGGTGCTCGTCAGGGTAGGGGCTAAGACCGCAAGCAGGAAGTAATGGAAACTTGGAAAGGCATTAAAATTTGGAACAGAGGACGTTCCGCTTCAGCGGTCACTGGACAAGTCACTTTCATATTTTTGAGGTAAGCCCTTGACTGGCACAGAGAGGCTATGTGTTGTATGTGCAGCTGTCAGCGTGGACTACTGATTTCCCACTGCTGCTCGCTGAGCTGTGCCAGGCTGTGTTTTTGTTTCTGCTTGGCACAGCTCAGTGATTTGTTGTTGTAAAGGGGCAGAGTGGCAGACATTAGTGCCACTTGGCTACAATATCATGGATTAAGGGCATGGCTGGGAAGCTCAATCAGCCAATCAGGATGCTTGATTTGTTTAACCCATTTTATAAACCTAATCTAAGCACCCTCTCTCTTGCACCCTGTATATTCCTTGTAACTTTTATTTATTATTCCCTTCATACAGTTCAGAGAATGTCATGTATATTTTTGTATATATATTTTTACTAGGGACTAGTACTGTTATCCATCTGAATTCTATACATTGTTCTATGTTCAATTTATATAGTTTTATGATTCTGTTCTGTATGTAACCCTTCTATGCTTGACTATATATCTATGTCCAGGTCCACCTTGAAAATTAGCTTTGCTCAACGTTGTTTGCCTGGTTAAATAAAGATTTTGATTAATTGATTGATTGATTGATTGATCAATCTCAGAGATGGAATTACTCAAGACTACCTGCTGTGTTCTCCCCAACAGATAGGATTCAAACTAGTGCAAAACAGCGCAGGTGAGAGCTACATATTACCTCAGGAATTTCAAAAGCTTGTCCCTTGGTGCCCTCCTCAAATTAATCTTCTACCTTCTGATCTGTTTTGGTACCATTGAAATAAATCCTGGCCCCATTGAAAGTATTTTTTCCCCTGCTGATCTATCCTCTATAAATGGCCTAAGCTTCCTACATATCAATGCCTGCAGCCTTTTAAAATAATTCTCTGTAATACAGGCCTGGGTGGCACATACCCTGCCTGACTTTCTGGTCATCTCTGAATCTTGGCTCAGACCATTGACCAAAGACAGTGTTGTAAACCTTACCAACTATCAGCTCTTCAGAGCAGATCGCCCTTCCAGGGGTGGGGGGGTGGCCATATACATTAAGGACACCCATCTCTGCTACCTGCCTCATCATCACATCCGAACCAAAGGAATTTGAATGTTTATCAATCAAAATATCCCTTCCAAACTTGTCTCCATTTAAATTGATTGGCTGCTATAGGCCCCTCAGCAGGCCTCAAATTACTATCTCACCTGGGGTCAATAACCAATCTAGGCCCTGAAGATACCATCATCCTTGGTGATTTGAATTAAACTGGCTATCTAATGCATCTGCTCCACTGGTAACCTTCTGTGACACCTATGGCTTTACACAGCTAATAAAAGACCCAACCAGGGTTAACCTAAAAAATTCTAGCAACAGCTCACTCCTGGATATTATGTTGGTAAATAAGCCTCACTTATATACTCATGCAGGAGTACTACCGAATGATGTAAGTGACCATTGTCCCATAGCTGGCATAAGATCTTCACCCAAACCATCCAACCCTGCTGAAGTTGTCCCCAAAAGGTCAAAAAAGAAGTTCAACATACCAGGTTACCTCCATGACCTGAGTAACACAATATATTGGCAAGATTTCTACCTTACAACCTCAGTGGAAATAGCTCTCCAGATCTTAAAGGACATTGTCACTAATGCTCTAAATATTCATGCACCATTCACCAATATCAGAACTAAAGCAAGGTCCTGCCCTGGTTCACCACTGATCTTAAAACAGCCTTGCTAGCCAGAGACAAACTGTGGAAAAAGGCAAGAAAAACTAAGGACTCCATAGACTGGCTAAATTTCAGAAAAGCAAGAAATTCATGTACAACACAAATAAGATCTGCCAAAGCGGCCTATTATAGAGCTGAATTGGATGCCTCCTATAATAACCCAACCAGGCTCTGGGAACTATAAAGGTATCTTGGGCCAAAACTCTACTCCTGCCTTAACCTGCAAACTGCTACTAAATAACACAGAAATTACGGATAAACAAGAAATTCTAAATACCTTCAATGACCACTTCACCATAGCTGGACTAGCATTTGACTCTTCACCTGCAAATCTCCTGAGATCTTCCTTGAATCTTCAATCCACCGTGGGCCAAAAGGCTACATCAGCCTTCTCCTTCAACCCAATATCATTGAAAGAAGTGGAAGATCTCCTCTCCAATTTGGATACTTCAAAAAGTGCAGGTACAGACTCCCTGGACCCCTACTTCCTCAAAATTGCATCTCAAGTCTTATCTGCCCCCTCACTCATCTCTTCAATCTTTCCTCACCACTGGATCCATTCCTCCATTTGGAAAACAGCTCAAGTAGTTCCTTTACTCAAATCTGGTGATCCCATGGATCTCAATAATTACAGGCCCATTTCCATCCTATCAGTTCTGTCCAAGATGCTCGAAAAGTTAGTAAACTCACAATTAGGGTCTACCTGGATAACAATAACCTCCTAAACACAGCACAATCAGGATTTAGATCAAGGCACAGCACCATTTCAGCCCTAGCCAAAGTAACCAATGACTGGCAGACTGCTATGGATAAGAAGAATAGTACCTGTGCTGTGTTCCTGGATTTGAGTAAAGCATTTGACACAGTGGATCATGAATCACTGATCACCTCCCTTGGCTCAATAGGGTTGGATTCCCTTCACTCAATTGGTTCAAGTGCTATCTATCAGACAGATCACAACTGGTAAAAATGGAAACTACCTATCCACTTTAAAACCACTGCTAAGAGGTGTACCGCAAGGCTCTATTCTTGGCCCCATCCTCTTTGCCATCTATATTAATAATATTGATGCTAACCTCACTCAATCAAACATCCATCTGTTTGCTGATGATACTGTGCTATATGTTAGCAATCCTTCATTGTCTAAAGCCTGTGAACTGCTACAATCTGAATTCTCCATCCTACAACACAACTTACTGGATAAAAACTACTTAAATGCCAAAAACAAAAGCTATGCTCTTTTCCTCACAAAGTTGCTCTGCCACTACCCCATCATCTACCACCCTACAACTAACCACCTTACTTGGAGAGAGGAATTCATTGATAACTTCAAATATCTTGGTGTCTGGATTGATAACAAACTTGACTTTTCTGTCCATATTGAGGAGCTACTAAAGAAACTGAGACAAAGGCTTGGTTTACTTTTTAGAATAAAGCACTACCTCAACAGAGACTCCAAAAAGATTAATCCAGGCTTCATTCCTATCCCTCATTGACTATGCTGACTTTCTGTATGGACACTGTTCACTCCCTCTTAAATAAACTGACACCCTATACCACAGGTCCATCAGATTCATTACTGACCTTCCTTCAGCACCCACCATTGTTCCCTTTATAAGGCAGTTAACTGGTCATCATTACAACACAGAAGAAATAGGAATGCTGCAATTTGATATTCAAAGCCTTATCAGGCAAGCTACCTACCTACATCTCGGACTGTTTTACTCAAATCACTTTAGGCCATACAAACCTAAGGATCAGCAAAATTATCATTCTTAAGGTCCCCAATGCCTGCACCCAGCTTGGGAGGGCTGCTATCAGCTACTCACTAGCAATTGTTTGGAACTCACTCCAAAAAAACATGAAGCTAAATAACCTCCCACCCTTAATATCCTTCAAAAGATTATTCACCACCCTATTCCCAGAACTCTGCAACTGCTTCCACAAGGCCTAATTCACAGCCCTACCACCCCCTTTTCTGCTCGTGTTTCTATATGCTGAAAAACTCCTTCTCTCCAGTCTCAAGATTCACCTCAAAATGCCTGCTAGGTTGCCTGCTAGGTCCTATAATCTACATATTAACTCTGATGTGCCAACTGCCTACTGTCTCCCAGATTAAAAGTGTTAATGCCTTGTACATATGTATATTGTTATATACTAGCACTTATGTCATTGTATTACTGTTTTTTGTTACCCCTGTCATTGTATTACTGTTTATAATACCCTTGTCAATGTAATAACACTTGCACTTCTTGACCACTCAGGTCCATCTTGTAAATGAGCTATGCTCAATGATGTTCGCCTGATTAAATAAAGATTTTGATTGATTGATTGATTGATTGATTGAAAAGCGCCCTATGGCCAACCTTGTCAAATGCTGATGAGAGATCCAGAAGGACAAGAATAGAACAATACCATCTATTTCTCACCATCAGAAGATCACTGAAGACCTTGATGAGTGCCATGTCAATGCTGTGACAAGGCAGAAATTCTGTGTGGAGAGGCTCACAGATGTCGTACCTTTCCAGGTGATCCTCCACCTGCATCCCTACCACCTTCTGAATTATCTTCCCCAGAAAGGGAAGGTTTGTGACAAGCCTGTAATTCAAGAGAATATCAGGATCCAAAGATGGTTTCTTTAGGAAAGGCCTCACCACTAACCTTTACACAGTAGCTGGGAAATCCCCATCAAGAGATGACTTAACATTCTCTGAAACAATAAGAGCCAGGTACCTCCCCATAGCCAATAAGCTGCTGGGTGGTCCTGGGACCCAAGTGATACTAAGTAGGATGGCCCTATTATCCTGTCCCACCTCAGGAATGGTACTTCCAGCCATAACAGGCCACTTGATCCAACTCTGAATACAGGATACATCAGAAAGATATAACTGATTGAACTCATTTCTCTTCTCAGTCAAAAAACTTTCCTAGACTGTAGGTGTGGGGGTTTAATCAACTTTCTACACTGTGAAAAAGTTGAGCCAGGTCGTTCTTCCCCACAGCACTCATCCTTGACAGGAACTTCATATTTGTCATGGCGATTACCCTCTGATACTCACCATAGTTAGTTTTATTTTTTTTTTCTAATTGTTTAACCAGGTGAGGCACACTAAACTGAAAGTTTGTTTACAGGTGCAACCTGGGAGCACAGGGAAGTTAAGTGACTTGCTCAGGGTCACACAGTATGCAAGTGGGGGCTGTGAGATTCAAACCCTGGTCTCCAGATTTGCAGCTTAGAGCCTTAAACCACTGCGCTATACTGCTGTCCTCCAAAGAAGGGGACCTCCACCAAGAATGCCTCAACTGCTGTCCCTTAGTTTTCAACTGCCTCAGCTCCTCACAGTACCATGGGAAACTATAGTGGGAGATCAAGAGCTGAACACAATGAGGTGCTATGGAGTTGAGGCAGCAGAAAGAGCCATATTATAGCTCTCCACAGCCACTTTGACCCCACTCACACAGGCAGAAATAATACCTGATAGGTCCAAACCACCAAGAGTTTGCAAGGCTCTCAGCCAACACAGCACCTCCTTAGATAGGTTAATAGCAACCATTCAGACAACTAGAGTCCATGATTAACTAGCTCAAAGGCTTTTGTTTGGTCTATAAAGACTACTCCTATATAATTCCCTTGTATATGGCCCCATGGGTAAGGTCCATAAAACCAAACAATGCTGACAAATTGCTGGGATTAGTTTGGAAACCATGTTGTTCTTTAGATATATAGTCATACTTTATCAGGTAGAACACCATTTGATTATAAATAATCCTTTCAAGGTGTCTGGATGGTGATGACAATATGAAAATAGGTCTACAGTTTATTATGTGTGAGAACTTCCTTCTTTTGTGTATAGTGACAATGGACACCCACTTCCAAATTTCTGGAATTGATTGGGTACACAGGGAAAAGTTAATTAAGTATTAGAGTAGTAAGCTCCTTGGTGGCAGTTTTTAATCAGCAAATGAATGGACATGTTTATTGTGGAAAAGGAAATTTGAGCATTGGAAGAAAATATTTTTTTTTTCAGGGACCTTGTTGAGGAAGAGGAGGTTGGAGAAGGGGTAGTAGTTAAAGTGAGATTTGAGACCTAGGAAAGGCGTCCTAAGAAAAGGCATGATAATTACAATTTGGAAGGTTTTGGTCACTGCTGCTGGAGAAGGAATTGTGGTAAATTCTCTTGAACAGGGACTGAGGATCAGGAGATGGGAGGACACAATGCTCAAATGAAGAGGATCATGAAAGGGAAGAAGTATTTATTTTATGTATTTATTTATTTAAGTCTTTGGGTAAGTGCATTGATCCAGGGGACTGTTTTCAGGCACACTCCAGGTCACACAAGTGGCAGTTACAGAGGTAGTGACAAGATATACAATGAGTAAAAGCTTTGTGGATATACAGACATCATTGGTGAACAAAGTGGATAAACAAAGAAAGTGACATAGGAAAGTAAAATTAATGATCAGCTGAAAAAAACAATCAGTACATCATGATAGGCAACAATTTATACAGTTATTTGCTAAGAATAAGTGGCCAGTGCAAATTAAATGCATAATGTAAAACAAACAACAGCAACAAAAAACATACAAGACAATATCCAAGTGGGAGAGCCCAAGGAGTAGGCAGTGAGGGATGTAGGACAGGAGTCCAAAGAAATGAAAGAGGGCAGGGGAGGCCAAAGCAGCCCAAGAGGGAAAAGTCAGAAAGGAAGGGGGGAGGGTTATCCAAGCTAGCAACATCATGTGACCTCATCAAGCAGCCAGGATTTGATATGTATCCTGAAAATATCACAGGAATCCAGAGAGCGGATGAGCATGGGGATTCTGTTCCATAGTGGGAGCAGCTACAGATAATGCTCTACTACCCATAGTCAAGGAGACTTTCAGAATATCCATGGAGGGGAACTGAAGATGCACGCAGACATCTCGAGAGAGTTCTGGGCTTGAGGAGAGATGTATAATGGGAGGCTTCACCATGCCTGATGGTGCTGTTCAGGAGGTAGCCAAGCCCATAATCAAATATGCAGTGTAGTGGGAGCCAGCCAAGAGCCTGGTAGAAGTGGCAGTGGTGAGTGGAATATGGTCCCAGGACAGTGGAGTGACATATGATGTTGTACGTGGAGCAGAGGCGCTCACGCAAGGTTGAGGACATGTGTGAGTAAATAGGGGAACAGTAGTCAATCAAGAGTAGCAGGTTGCCTTGAGCAATGGCTAAACAGCTTCCCTGTTCAGGATTGACTTTATCTGATTAGCTGCACCAAGTTTCTGGTTAATATGGCAGATAACAGAGGAGATATGATCGGAAAAGGAGAGGGACGAGGTCTAGGATAACTCCCAGATATTTGAAAGTTGGTACATTTTCAAGTACAGTGTTGTCCGTTGAGACTACTGAAAGGGTGGACCCAGCCTTGGCAACCTTAGATAGGAAGGCTTTAGATCCAAATAACATGGATTTATTTTTTTTAGCATTAACAATTTAGTGATGTGAGTGGAACCAGGTGTACACAACAGAGCAGTTATTGGATAAAGCCTTTGATGTATTTTCTAGAGCCTTGTCACTAGTGAAGAGGACAAGATTATCTGTATAAAATAGGGCATCACAAGTGATGCAGTCAGAGGGGAGAGAGTTTATAAACAGGGAGAATAAGAGTGGGCCCAGGATGGAGCCCTGGGGTACACGGTAGTGACTGGGAGGGTGGGGGAGGTGGAAGGTCCTACACATACCGACTGAGATCTATCTGAAAGGTAACGTTGGAACCATCATGTGGTTTCAGTAGAGCAGTCAAGGGTGCAGAGGGAGGAGAGTAACAGGGTGTGGTCCACCAGATCGAAAGCTTTAGACAGGTCAACAAAGATGCTCCCATTGCTCTTCCCAGGTCCATGTTCCTAAGAATATGATTGGTAAAAAGGGCAAGGGCAGATGTGGTGGAGTGATGTTTATGGAAGCCATGTTGCTGTCTGGACAGTAGGTTGTGTGTATCAATATAGTCAGACAGTTGTTGGTGGACAATCCTTTCCAGAGGTTTACTAAGGTGGGGGGGGGCAAGGATATAGGTCGATAGTTATCTGGGCATAGCGGGTCACCAGTCTTAAAAACTGGGACCACTTTGACATGCTTCAAAGTGCTGAGCACTGAGGAGGTAGTCAATGCCAGGTTAAAGAGGTAGGTGAGTGGTTGTAAGATGGCAGGAGATATAAGTTGAAGCTTTGCAGGGCAAAGACCTTCGCTGCCCAGGATGCCACAGCTAGGCATGCTCTTCAGCAGTTTGGCAGTGTTCCTGGGGGTGATGATCTGGAAGTAGAAAGAGGAGAGGGCAGGAGTTTGAGGGGTATGGGTGGGGGGATGATCAGAGAGACTAGTGGTCACCAGGGGTGGCAACTTGCTAAGGAGGGCAGACAGGTCTGTGAATTTTTTATTGAAGGCCTTGGCCGCAGTAACAGGGTCCTCCAGACATCAAGAGGGAGTTTCAAGGTGAATAATGGGGTTATGAGTGCATGGGCTGAGTAATGAACTGACCTTGCCCCAGAAGCGATGGGGGTCACCAAGACTGTCCCTTTGTTTGCCCTGAAAGAAGGCATGCTTTCTGGCAAGGGCTGATTGTTTACAAAGGTTTTGTAGCCTCCTGTATTCATTCCATCGGGCAGGGAAGGGGGCTTTTTTGTAGGCTGATCATAGCTTATCCCTTTCCCTCATCATTACCAGGAGATCTTTGGTAACCCACCATGGACAGCCGCTCCTAACTTGGCAAGTAGTCAGGGGAAAATGTTGATTCTGGAGATGGAGGAGTGCTGTTGTGAGGAAACACTCAGCCTCGGACACGTCAGAGAGGGTGTAGAAGGCTGACCAGTTTATCGCTCGAACATCATGAAGGAGGAAGGGGATGTCTGGATGATTGAAATTATGGAAGGAGAGTAGTTTGGGGGGGCGGGTGCTTGGTCTTTGAGGCCCAGACCAGGTAGATTGGGGAGTGATCGCAAATGGCATCGGACAGAGTGCCGATAGGAGCACCCTGTCTTCTCTGTTAGTGATTACCCAGTCAAGAAGTGTATGTTTTTGGGTACTAGGGTTGTGCCTGGTGGGGATGGTGATAATTTGGACTAGGCTATGGTACTTGAGTTGGTTAGAGTAATCAGGTTCCTGGACACTAAGCCAGTCCAGGTTGAAATTCCCAAGGAGGATGGTGTCCCTGTCGGGGGAGAGACTTTCCATCCCTTCAAGGTGGGCAGTGACACCTGCTGGGCATCCTGAAGGGGGGGTATAGCTGCAAACTACATACATCTTTTTTGCTGCACCTATGATCAGTTCCACTAGGAGCCACTCACTGGGTGAGCTATGGTCGGAATGGAGGACGGGGGTAGCTGTGAGAGGATCACGGATGTAGAGAGCCACTCCACCACCCCTTTTCTTACCTGGCCTGACATGCCTCAGCAGGGAGTATCCTGGGAGATAGTAGGCAGCATCAGAGAGATGGGGTTTTAGCCATGTTTCATAGATGCCTAGCACATGTGACTTGTATAGGGCAACCCAGGATTCAATGTCGATGAATTTGGAGGAGAGGCTGCAGAGGTTGATGTGTGCAAACTTCAATCCAAAGGAGGAGTTCCATATAGGATTTGAGTGATCAATGGCTGTACAAGGGGGGGCCAGGATTGGTCTCAATGTCTCCTGCTAGTAGAAGCAAAGAGAATAGCAGGTGAAATGCTGTAGGTAGATGCGGAAGGGGGATAGTAGCAGAGAAAAGGAGGAAGCCAAGATGGCAGGCATCCTGTTTGGAAAGAAATCCAAAAAAAATGAGGCCCATGGAGTCACCCTCCCACCTGACAGTTGATGGGGGGGGACATCGGGGTGAAGTAGGAGGTAAGGAATGATAGGAGCTTCTGTTCTGTGGCAAGTATGGAAGCACCAAGATCTACAAGGAGTAGGGTGCCTAGCAGTGAGGCTGCCAGCAGCATTAGCATAGCCCACCTCATATTGGAGAGCAAGTTTACCAACAGGTAACTAGATGGTCAAAGTATCAGGGGTGTGTGGCTTTAGACAACAGGAGATAGGAAAGGTAGAAGGAGTGAAAAAATACACAGCCGAAGTGGCTGCTCCAGTGGCATAGAGGATATGGAGTAAGCCTCTGCAGTGGCAAGGTAAAGAGTTCAAACCCAGGGTGGGGACAGTATAGAACAGTGGTTAAGAGCATTGAGCTGCAAACCTGGAGAACTGGGTTTGAATCCCACAGCCAGCACCTGTGTACTGTGTGACCATGAGCAAGTCACTTTACTTCCCTGTACTCCCATGACACACCTGGAAACACGCCTTGGCTTAATGTATCTTTCCTGACCCAAAAAAAAGTGTTTTAAAAAAAAAAAAGCAGTGTTTCTTTTCTGGATAGGAGAGTGGTGGTCAAGTTTTATTGTTGCTAGGTATTAGAGAGACTACTGTAGATACAGTTAAAGGATGCATATAATTAAAGGAGAAGAGTCAGCACTAAGAACCCCACACCTAAGTGTGGGTTTGGTCACAATTTTTACTTTGTGCACAAAAACTGTCTCTAATTATTGTTTACTGCAGTATAGTAGACTGTATTTGACTAATCCTGCTGACTCCCAGTCTAGCATGTAATGTAACAAGGAATTCCAGAATCCCCTGAAGCTGACATCAGAGATGGGCTACAGCTGTGGAAGATTCACCAGCCTGAAGTACATGTTACAGTTTTTACAACCACTGATCTTATGTCTGCTGGTCCCATTGTCATCCTGTGCCCATGGTTAAGTACATTCACAGAGGACTGTACATAGCCCCTGGAGAACAGTGAGACTGGCAAACAGCTGATCTAAGCTCATAAAAGCTATAACATGCACTGTAGGCTATTGCATCACCAACAGCTGCAACCCAGATCTTACATCAGCCACAGGGGATTCTGGGATATCTGGTTACAGCAAATATTAGCTTGGGTATCAACTGGATCAGCCAGAAATAATCTACTGTACTGCAGCAAAAAATAAACAAACATTGTTTCTGTTTTACACACAAAGTGCAACTTGGAACCAGCCCCACACTTCTGTGTGAGGGTTCTTAAGGCTGACTGTTCCCCTTTAATCAATAAAGCATGACAATATGTGCATTGTAGTGGGATAATAGCACACCTTGGGTGTGTTGTGAGGCATGAGGCATCACTGAGTACCCAACCAAGAAGTGCCATTATACCACCAAGATACACACCCTTTCATATCTTACTGCAATTATAAAATTGGTCCAAACTTTTGAGGAGTGAAAAAACGCACAAAAATAAAATTATTTTAAAAATGTTAAGGGTTTCTTTTTTAAAATGTCCATCCTCCTCACCAAAATAGTCCCAGCTCATGACAGCTTTGGTATACCTGTTCAATTATTTTGCAAAGCAAAATACATTATTTTAAAAATTAGCCCTTAAGCCATCTATTTTCATCAATCCACCTATTTCCTCACATTTGCTCATTCTTCTTTATTTTTCCTTCTTTCCCCATGTGGTTTCATTCTTTTTTATTTCTCTTTTAAATCTTTACTACATTCAATTAATGGAATATTTACTGTTGAACACATAATTTAAATCTTTGCTCAGTTCTACTGGCAGAATGTTCACCTCCCACATTCACACAACAGAAGGCCTCATATGAAGCCTGGGCTTCTATTTTATCTATAGTAGGTTACACAGCAGAAATTTCCCTGGTAAGAATGTAACACAAAAACACAGACTTTGTCATCATATAAAGGCTGGTAGGCCAATCTAGTCTGCCCCTTTTCCCTGCCCATTCTGACACCTCTGACCTTATTTGGTCATTGGCGTCTCTCCTGCCTCCCTTTCCTCTACTTAATTTGCCCTAGTGTCTAACCCACACATGCTTAAAGCTCCCCACAGTCTTTGCCCCCACTACCTCCTCTGGCAGGCTATCCCAGTCATCCTCCACCCTTTCCACAATGTGCATGTATTGTGAGAGGGATCTCCTCCAGAAGTAGGGAGGTTATCCTGCCCCTGTATTGGTCATTGGTCAGGCCCCACCTGGAGCACTGTATGCAGTACTGGTGCCCATGCCTGAAGAAGGACATCAGATTGTTGGAGGGGGTGTAGCGAAGAGCCACAAAGATGATCTAGGGATTGGAGAGCAAGCTGTATGAGGACAGGCTGGGAGAACTGAATATGTATTCACTGAAGGAGAGGAGGGATAGAGCGGATATGATCGAGACCTTTAAGTATCTGAAGGGGATAAACAAGACCAACACAGAAGGGATTATTAGATGAAAAGGGGAGGGACATGAGAGGGCATGGATTGAGATTGGAAGGAGAAAGATTCAAGAGGGAGATGAGGAGACTTTTTTTACTGAAAGAGTGGTGGACAAATGCAACACCTTACCAGATGAGATAGTTTCCTGTAAGATGGTGGGCAGTTTCAAGAGGGGTTGGGACAGGGTAAGGGGAAGGGATACTGGGAAGGGGGGGCAGGAGGGGCAGCAGCAAGATGAGGGGCTCGCTGCACACTTGAGCAGACTTGCTAGACCACGAGGCCTGATTCTGCTGGCAATTTTATATGTTCATATGTTCATAATATTTGAGTAGAAGATGGATAAACACACACACAAAAAAATACACCCGCACCGCATATCAAAACACAATACCTCCAGGTACCCCTAAATCATCTAGTGTCCTTTTTCAAAATTATAAAAATATTATTAAGCTTCACTGCAAGCTGCAGAGAGAATTGTAACTAAAATCAATTCCTGGTTGCAGTTAATTATTATTATTATTACGATTATTATTATTATGTTGTTTTCTTAATACCTTGAGATTATATGATTTTAAAATATAACTCAATTTAGAGCATGTGATTTGCATACACAGTATGTAGGAGTCTTGATACCAGAAAACATGCAATAAATAGAATAAAAAATGTAACTATACACCTATGTGTATATTTTCCTGGTTTTGAACTTGTTTCATACTTAACTTTTTATTAATATTTTAAAATCATATATATATACACATATATACACATTGACAGTTGAAGTCACTGTAGAAACAAGTAATGTTTAAACATTATAACTCATCTAAAATACTTAAGACTTGAACTAACTACAAGGGCAAACAGTACTGCCAGTAAAGTTGCTGAAATAACTCAACCTAATCAAGATGTTAAATAAAGGAAATATGGAGAAATACATAGCTCAACAGCAGTACAATTCCACGTATATAATTCAAAAATTAGTAGAGTGCTTACAAAAAAAAAAAAAACATAACCAGGATGACCAAAGATCTTGAACATGGGAACTACATTGATAGGTTTGAGAATATAGGATTGCGTAGTCACCGTGGGAGAAAAATAAGGGGATGACCTTTTATTACTTTTTAACATTCTACTAAGTGATCATTATGTTACTTTAGAGCCGAATTTTGAGTGCAAACCAAATATCTTTGCATTTAGAGGGCATAACAAATGGTTACATTTTAGGAATTTTTAAATGTTTAAGAGTAAGCAATGTTTCACCCAGTGTATATTAAGTTTATGGAACACACAACTAAAACACACAGTAGAAAGTGATAATATAAACATGTTTAAATCCAGTCTGGATAATGTTATGTATGAGGCCCTATAGATTACTACCACTGAGAAGTTGGTGAAACAGCTTTTCATGGAGATTTATCTTCTGTTGTCTCTAACTTCATAGTGTGAATCCTATTATGATTCCTAATTTTTTTGTTTTGTGGAGCATGAGCTCAGGTACATCAAGATGCTTCTGCTCTGACCTCTTTCCCAGTCATGTGCCCACTCATTTCAGTCACTGCTATGCTTACACTGGAGCAGGCATGGTATGGAAGGGATGCAACTGATCTAGCCATTAATTTTAGCACTGAGTGCCCCCAAATCATGGATCAATGGTTCAGGAGCATCCCTTTAAATATAGCAATATATTAGCAGGGTGGAAACAACAGAACAGGGGAGAAGGCAGGTACTGGGTGTAGGGAAGCAAGGAGTAAGATGATGAGGGCTACAGAGGATAGGAATAGTAAAGAGACTACAGAAGGGGTCCAGAACAGAGGGAACAATTGAGAAGACAGAAGGGAGTGTGAGTCAACCAAGCAGGACAAGGGGCTAAATAGGACTAAGGCAGGGAAGGGCAAACAGAAGGAATCTGGATGGTTCCTGTATGAAAGCAAGGAGCCTAGGAAATAAAATGGAGGAGCTCCAGATAGTAGCTGTAGAGGCAAACTTAAATGTGTTTGTGGTAATAGAAACATAGGCAACATAATATCACAACTGTGATCTAGCTAGTCTAGGGTACTGTCTTTGCAGGGGAGAGAGAGGATGTATCACAGAGGAAGAGTGGTGAAAGCATAGAGGCTACAGAAGACAGCACCCTAAAGGGAGAGAGTCAGATGAAATTGGCATTGCCACAATCAGAGACAATTAAGAGGAGGCTCATTAGGGTGGGGGCAGTTTACAGGCTACCAAACCATACAGGTGATATGGATAGAGTGCTGGGAGAGAAAATGAGGATGGCAGTTGCTAAATGGGAGGTTGTACTAATTAGAGGCTATAGGGACTGGAAATCACACTGGCAATAAGTGCACAGTCAGGCACTCGTAATGGTAATGCAAGAGTATCTACTAATCCAGTGGGTTATGGAGCCTACCAAGGAAAGGGCTATACTGGACCCTGCTCTCCAGTTGGGACAAGATATGGAAGGTCAGAGTAGAGAAGCTCTTTGGGATCAGTTACCACAACTCAGTGTGTTTTAGAATAATGCTGGAAACCCAGTTCTCAGATTCAAGGATAATTGTCCTGGATATCAGAAGGGCAGATTTCGGAATGGTGGAGCATTTAATTCAAAAAAATCTTTTAGGGTAGAGGGAAGTTGAGGAAGGTCATATGGGAAATTGTGAAGCAGGGAATTGTGAAAGCAACTATTGTAGCTCCTGTTTGAGGTAGGTGGAAAAGAAAAACAAACACAAAAGACTACTTTGTTTCTTGAGGGATGTGGCAAAAGCAATAAGGATAAAGAGTGCACCATTTAGGAAGTGCGCGTGGGGCCAGCAAATGATAAACAGGGAACTCTATGTGTAGAAAGCAAGGGAAGCAAATGGAGTAGTAAGAGAGCGAATGCAGAGGTCAGTCATCGTGATCTTGTATACTGTTCCTTCCTTGTACTGGCTCCATAGATTCTATCTGTGCTACAATTGTTACCAGGTATTCAAGCTCTTTCAGGCCATGCATTGCGTATAGCAATCCTTGCTTTATGGCTCAGGATGGCCTGAAAATGGGCTAATTCTTGGCTCATCACACCTGCCCAGTTACCAAATAAATAAATAAAAGCAAAAAAAAAAACTGGGGGTATAAAGGAAAAAGAACTTTCTTTCACTATATAAAGCAACAGCAGAAGACAAAGGGATGAATCCTCAGATAGAACAAATATGGAAATGGAGGAAGAAGATAAGAAGGCAAGCATTCTAAATGAACATTTCTTCTCAGTCTTAACAAAACAGAAGGAGGGGCCACTTCCAGATTGTGGTATTCTACCCAGGGGGAAGAGACATGTATCAGAGATGGGAGGGATAGCAGTGGAAAGGGTACTCAAGGGTGTTGGGACTCTGAAGGTGGACTGGTCATTGGCTGAGATGATCTGCAACATTGGGTGCTAAGGGAGGTTGTTTAGTTCCTGGCAGAACCACTCACTGACCACTTTAACTGCTTCATAGAAACAGGGTGGTTCAAGTGCACTTGAAGGAGGCCAATGTTGTCTGTTTAACAAGAGTGGGAGTAGAGGGGACTCGGTGAACTACAGACTGATGAACCTGACCTCAGTCCTGGGTAAACTTCTATAAATCATCATAAAAAAACATATAGTGAAATGGCTGAAGGGCAACAGGATCTAGGATAGGAGGTAGCATGGGTTCATGTCAGTCTGATCATGCCAGACAAACGTGATGGACTTCCTTGATTGGATCATGAAGGTAAACAATAAGAAACAAGCAGTAGACATACTATATCTAGAATGTAGCAGGGCCTTCAGCTCTGTGCCCCATAGAAGTTCTGTGAAAAAGCTGAGGGATCTAGAGATGGGAGACAAATTAACTTGGTGGAATAATAACTGGCTGGGGGTGGGGAGAACACAGAGGGTAGTTATCGATTGGTAATACTCAAAGTTAGAGAGGTCACTAGTGGAGCACCACATGGGTAGTTCTGGTACTTTTTCTTTTTAATACATTCATCTGTGATACAGGGGAGCCAATTCAGGGTAAAATCCTACAAGTTGCAGATGATATCAAAATAGGTGGCAGGATATAATGGAGGGAATGCTTTATGGACAACAGGACACAGAAGGTAATTGTAAATGGAGTCCACTCTGAAGAAAGGGCGGTTACTAGTGGGGTACCGCAGGGTTCAGTATTGGGTCCAGTCCTTTTTAATGTCTTCATCAGTGGCATTGCAGAGGGACTGGAAGGAAAAGTATGCCTTTTTGCAGATGACACAATGATCTGCAACAGGGTTGATACACAAGGAGACGTGGAAAGGATGAAAAGGGACTTGGCAAGGTTGGAGGAATGGTCTGACGTATGGCAGCTAGGATTCAATGCAAAAAGTGCAAAATAATGCACCTGGAAAACAAGAACCCAGGGAAGAATACACAATGGGTGGGAGGTAGTAACAACAACAAAACAGGAAAGGGACCTGGGGTAATCATATCAGATGACCTTAAGGTTGTAAGCAATGTGAGAAGGCAGTAGGGAGGGCCGGGGGTATACTGGGATGTATAGGGAGGCATCAGCAGCAGAAAACAGGAAGTTGTTATCCCTCTGTACAGACAGTTGGTGAGACCCCATCTGGAATACTGTGTCCAGTTCTGGAGACCCCATCTCCAAGGACATAGACAGGATGAGGCAGTCCAGAGGAGGGCAACTAAAATGGTGCAGGGTCTGCAAGAGAAGCCATATGAGGAGAGACTAAAGGAGCTTAATATGTATACCCTTGAGGAAAGAAGGGAGAGGGGGACATGATAGAAACTTTCAAGTACCTCAAGGGAATCAACAAAGTCCAAGAGGGTAGCATCTTTCAGAAAAAGAGACTAGCAAGAACAAGGGGACACAATTTAAAGATAGAAGGAGGGCGGTTCAGGGGCAATGTAAGGAAGTATTATTTCACAGAGAGGGTAGTGGATGCTTGGAACAGCCTTCCTGAGGAAGTTGTGGAGTCTAAAACTGTGGGAGAATTCAAGAATGCATGGGATAGACATAAGGCAATTCTTGTGCGGGGCAGGAAGATATAGGCTGTTGGTTAAATAGGATCTGCGGCCTATCCTGTAGGTAGGGAAATGGGCAGACTAGATGGGCCTAGCGGTCCTTATCTGCCGTCAAAGTCTATGTTTCTATGTTTCTATGAATGAAGATGAACCTGGACAAACTGGAACAGTAGTCCAATATGGGAACTCAAATTTAATGTCAAAACGTCTAAAGTCATACACATTGACAAAAGAAGTCCAACAACAGAGTACTGGTTGAAGGGCGTGAGTGTGGAGCAAACCTTGGAGGAAAGGAACTTGGGTATCATTATTACTGACAGTCTTAAATCACTTGCCCAGTTCCAAAAGACTTCAGAGAAAGCAAATAAGATGTTGTGGTGCATAGGGTGGGGCTTTCCCATCAGAAGAAAATAATTGATTTTGCTCCTGTACAGATACTTGGTGAGACCTCATCTGGAGTTTTGTGCACAGTTCTGGAACCCACACCTGAAGAAGGACAGGTACCTCTTGGAAACTGTTCAGAGGAAGGCCACATAGATGATTTGTGGCATCAGGGAAAGATATACAAGGAAAGCCTATAGAGTATCAATATGCACACACAAGAGGCCAGAAGGGAGAGGAGGACATGCCAGAGACCTTTAGTACTCACAGGGCCTGATTCTCAAAGATCTCTTGGAACGACGCAAGCTGGGTCGCTACAGGGATCCAGCAAACTCGGGGTGTGCCATGGACCCTGCATCCGATTCTGTAAAAATCAGGATCCCGGTGCAAAACTCCACAGGTTTGCTGCACATCACTCATAGTGCCAAATAGCTTATGCACCTGGGGAATTGCAACAGGGATCCAGCCCCCCGCCTGGTACAGCAACAGCGTAATACATATCGTAAATGTTAGCATGTACATGTACTGTTCTATAATGTACAGTGAGTTGTACCCATGCAGAAGGTACTGTGCTAGCCCTCATGAAACATAATAAAGGAGGAACCAGTGATACAGTAGCAAAATGTGGCATAATATTGCACCTTAATACAGCAGACCACCTGACTGTACAGTGATGTCTGTGTCACTGTGCAGTTGAGTGGCTTGCTGTGTTACAGTGCAATATGATGCCCCATTCTGCTGATGTATCACTTTTTCCTCCTTTATTATGTTCCACTAGAACTGACACTGTACCTACTGTATGGGTGCAGCTCACTGTACATTATAGCACAGTACCTGGACATGTTGGCATTTACAATATGTATTACACTGTATTCACACACCGCCGGGTGTCACATCACTCACAAGCAGTCACAGCTCTCCTCCCAGATCAGCCTCTGCCACCCCCTCCATCCTTTATCCCCCTGGCTGCTCGAAGCCTACCCTGTCCATTTGTCACAAGCCACTTAGACCACCTCTGGGCTGATCTAAGTGATGCCTTGTCCTATGGCCACAGTGGGGCTTGTAGAATCCTGAAGTTGAAGGGTGGTGCAGTTCCACTTCAGTGCAGTGGTTTACCATTCTGATGCAGTCTGCATTTCAGAATAGGGAAAACAGCATTGTTTGATGTAGGGTTCCACTTGCGTCATTCATGTTTGATATAGGCACCTTGCATCAGTCTTAGGGCTTCGAGAATTGGGCCCAAAAGATATTAATAAAGTGAACAGCAGTGCCTGCTTCATAAGAAGTGAGGACCAGGTATAAAGAGGCAGTGGATGAAAACTAGTGGGGGAAGCTTTAGGAGGCATTTAAAGAAGTTCTTTACAGAAAGGGTTGTGAAAAGCATGACTGTGTCCCAAAAGAAGTGGTTAGCATGAAGTCCAGCTCCAGTTTTAGACATACAGTAGGTGAGATAGGCACAGGACAATGGTCTAAACCATGGGAATCAGGGAGGGTGGTCAGTTATAAAAGGGGATGAGTGAACTAGGAAAGAGGGTGTCATTAGTCAATCAGGGCCATTAGTAGATTAGATCCGGTCCAGCACTAGGCTGGGTATGAATGCAGGTAGCTACTGGGGAGAATCAATGGGCCATTGGGCCTTTTTCTGCCCTCAACATCTGTGTTTCCATAATTTGGGGGACAGGGGGTGGATTAGGGAATGGGCATTACTACTGAATAAAATATATTATCAGCTCCTGGCTCAGTGCCAGGACTCACCAGCCCTTTCTTTTACCAAACTGTGTGTGTGTGAGAACAGGGAATGGAAAGTGTATTGTGGGTGATGAGTGGGTTGGGGAGAGGACTAGCCATGGCAACTTCAGAGAGGCTAGAAGGGTTATGCATTTATTTATTTATTTACTTGCTTATTTACTTATTTACTCACTCATTTAATTTAATCTGAAAACAAGTAATGAGTGATGAATACTTGAACATCTGGAGTGCTGAGTATGAACACTCTGCAAGTATTTGAAAATAGGTACTCACACACCCTTCAGTACAATTTGTTGTTAGTACTGTACATTTTATGCACTTGATGTTCATGCACTAAAATGTGTATTTAACAAACAAGACGTAGATATGTTGGTTATATGACACCAGGAGTTCCTTGAAGCCCTTTTGCCAAACAGATCATCATGGTTTCTAATTAGAGTGAATAAAATGTTAACATGCATATTTCTTTCTAATGAATATCTGATCAACTGCTACAAGCACTAAGTCCCTGTAATACTGGATTCTGAGATTTACATTGAAACTTTCTTGTTCAGTCATCTTTTACGTTGCTATCCTTGAAGATATTTTAAATTTTGTGGAACAATGGGAATGTGACTAAATTCTCTTAGGTTACTGAAGAAAGAGTTAAACATAAGATCTGGTCCTCCCATACTATTTTTTTTTAAATCATGAATCTCTTTCACAGAGCATCTGTCAAAGCAGCCAAAGAAACAGGTCTGTGTAGGTCTCCAGATAATACCAACTGCTGTTGTTCATGTATCCTGTGTGACAGCAGCAAGATGAAAATCGAAATAAATCGCTGTGGAAATGAGAAGCTTTCTACTTTTACTTTGAATGTGACAATGCTGTTTGTTTTCTAAGTCAGCAGCATTTAAAAAAAAAGTTATGAGTCTCTTGTGTCATCAAGTTTCTCAAGGGTAACCATACAGCAAAGAAAAATTTGCTTTACAGTAATTATTTTCAACTCCCTGTCTGAACCTCTGCCTATCAGAAGTTTTCCGTATTTGAATAGAGCTTGTTAGTAATGTGTGTGCAGAATCTCACTGAATTAAATCTAACAATCTGTGCATTTTATAATAATAATGTGCAGATGAATAACGTATGGCTTACAGTATAGGTTAAACCCATGTCACAAATTGTTGGCTGCAAGATTATTTGCATTTTCCAAAAGAGAAGTAAAAATTCATAAGCATGATGTACATGCAAACATAAAAATGTAAACATTTTAGCTGGATTCTTTAATAACAAGGTTATATTTTATTTATGGAATTGCTCTACTCGTCTATTTATATTTGCATAAATTGCATTACTTATAGGTCTACTTACCTATGATTTTACATTGTAAATGCTTGTATTCTTTTCCATTGCCTTTTTGTAAAACACTTTATCGATTATGGTTTGTACCATGTGTTTTCCTCCCCTGTATGAGTTAACACCCCGGGTCTCACCTGGAAATAAACCTTGGCTCATGGTGCTTGTCCTGGTTACCAACTTTCAAATAAATAAATCAATAAATAAATGTATTTATTTATTGTCCTGTAAAATATTCTCTAGTCAAGATAATAGATAGATAGATAGATAGATAGATAGATAGATAGATAGATAGATAGATAGATAGATGAATTCATACAGTAACTGAATGATGCACAAAAATCCAAACCTATGCCTTACAAAGAAGAAAATAAGGTTAGCTAGTGGTACAGTATCAACAATGAAAAACTGCTTCTAAAGCAGTTTAGTCATAAATCTTGATAATCTTACATTTGCAATAATAGTTCATGACTGATTCAGGGTCTGGAAGCAGAATACAGTTTTTTTTCCCCCTTATATTATTATTACAAATCTGTAGTTTTGTCAGCTACAGTATATTTCAAAGTAAATTTTAAATCAGTTAATCAGAAATCATATATTTGATAAGGGTCTAGCAATATTATGCGGAGTATTTTCTTAGTGTACTACTTGTGTGCTTAGTGTTACATCTGTGCTGCTCTTTAATACAGATGAATCATCTCAAAGATGCTTTGAAATGTTTCCTTTAATTTCCATGTTTTGACAAATGTGCCCTTTATTATAGAAAAGAATATGGCTATCATCAAGAGTGCATATGCAGGGAAGTATGAGCTGTGCACAGATGCATGTCAGGGTTAATCTTTCCCCTAGTACGGTAATGTAAAGAATGGTTTCACATATGCTGCTGATACAGGGACATATATATGTTATATCTTTGCCTTCCTTTGACCAGACTCACTAAAGGCCATTGCTAGAAATCAAACCAGGGACCCTGACTTCTGCAGGAAGCAACACTAACCATTCAGTTACAGCAAAGGGGTTTTCTTATAAGTTGGGAGATAAGAGTGCTCTCTGAATGAGCCCCTGACACAATTGTGAAAACTTTGAAAATGTAAGATATAAAATTTTTTTATTCAATATTTTTTTGTAATTATTTCCCCCTTTTTCTTTATTACTGAGGAGAATCTCATGAAAAGAAGTCCACTGCCCCATAAGTATATCTGCTCTGGCTGCCTGTCTACTCTTGACATTATTTCTCCAGTTTATACATCCCAGTTCTCTACACAATGACAGATTATGGTATCATAAATACAGTAGAACTGTGATTTCAGGTGTACACAGGTAGACAGAGCAGATAAGATAGAGATCCTGTTTACATGTAAATGTCCATAGTAATAAAGAAATAAGGGTAGGAATTACAGACAATATATGAAACAGAGGTTGAATTGTGTCTAAATATCATATTTTTTAAGTTATCCCAAGCATCACAGGGGCTTTTTAACTATTACCGTTTACTGTCAGTTTCCAACTACAGTAATAGAGGAGGCCAATGCTAATAATTCCAACAACACTAGGATTCAACTATTTGCAGCTATCAGATCTATATAGCGCTGAGTGGAAACTGCACATTCTGTTTCTGAAATTCTCACTTTGGTGAAATCTGAATGCTCTGAATGTGTTCCGTGAATTTTCACCCCATTCAGCAAAATTTTTGGGGTGAACTGTAGAACGATACACATGAACTGTGGAAAGACAGTTCTGCAGAATTCCATTCTACAATTTAAAACATCAGTCCACAATACTTGCAATCAGTTTGCAGTTCTATAGATAACAGAATGAGCAATTTAGCAGAATGCCATTCCACAGTTTAATTCATCAGTCCACGATACATGCACTCATTCCCCTGTTTTAAGTCAGCATGTCGCATAAGTTGTTAAAGTGCACCCTAAAATTTCATGGAAGTGAAATTCAGACTTTCGTGGTAATTGCACTGACAGAATTTTATTTTTTCATAGCACTGCATGCATAGTAAGTCAGAATTAAACTTTAAAGCTACTTTATATCTATTAAGTTGCTATATTATTGTGAGAACTCAATAACAGTGTGTGTCTGTGGCATGTAGATCAGTGATTTTTCCAGACAAGTACGCAGTGAATTATTAGAATTTGTGCGTCATTTTTTTTTGTCATACAGGAAATAAATTAACAGTAATATATTACCTGGATGGGGGTGGGAGTGGAAGTCCATTCACTGCAACTTACCCAGAAATGGCAATTTTCAGATCTAAAGACCAGACAGACAATTTTCGCACCCCATGCTTTCTTATGATGGGATGTTTGAAGAGTTGACATTGACTCCTCTCACAGCCCTATAATGCAGATGGATTTAAATGGCTAAAGATCCCCGCATATGATTCATGATTTGCTCATGCCAGACTGGACCACAAATTTAAACAGTGGACTCAGAAAGATTTAACACATCTTTCAACTTTATACAAATGCCCATTCTAAATCCTTTGGCCAATTATAGATTGAACATGGACTTGAACAGCGTGACCACTATCTCTGCTTTCAACTCCACCACTGTTTCAGGATGGCACTGGGACTCCAGGTGAAGGAGTCTGACTTCCCTCCCTTAATGGGCCTTATCATTTTGGTCCTACAGGGCTCAGGACCAGATCCTTTTGGCACTAGGTCAGGGCCATGTAAATAAGAACAATGCAGTCCAAAACATCAAAGGCAAAATGGCACTGTCACTAACAATGCCTGCTCAAAAAACAGCAACTGCAACAATAGTGCCAATGGTAGCAATCCATGAACACACCCGAACACCACCATGGAAAAGCAAACCACACAGAAATCTCTGCTTTTAAGGGGGGGCTCTGCTCCCATCCCCATTACAGGGGGGCTTTACCCCCAAACCTCTTTAGTAAAAATAACCACCACCGGGGGGAGGCAACTTGGGGACAAACAGAAGCCTGGGGGGGGGCCTTAACCAGGGGAAGCAAAACACAACATGGGAGGAGACAAAAAACAAAAAAAGCAGATGTCCCAGGAATCAAACCCTGGGCCACCTACATGCTACCATCCTCCCTGCCTGTGGCTGTGTCCTCTGCACCATGGCAGCTGCTTGGCAGAACCCCTCCCAGCACAAGCTTTATCCCTTTCTCCTCCTCTCCCCAACAGCAAGACAGCTACAGGGATAGCACTAACCTGACCTATGCTATTCTATCCCTGTAGCTGTATTAGTTTTCACTGTTTTGGCAGCACAGTTCTCACCATGCTATTATTGAATAGCTCTTTTCACATGGTAGGGATCATTTTACATCTATCTGCTACTAGAGTCTGCAGAGAGCTTCACAGATCTCAATGCAAGCCATGCAAGATACCTGGGAGGTTGAACTCACTATAAATGTGCAAGAGACTGAATGGGTCACATTTTGGTTTTGGCAGCATGAGATAATGGGCTCTTACCAGTGGTGCAAATATAGTTAGAAGATGGGCATTAGATTTTTCTGCACCTTCCAAATTACTGCATTGTTCCTTGCTGTGAAAGACTCCTCTCACTGAAGAGGTTGCAGGACAGAAATGGCCATGCACTCCCACATTCTGGGGTCCTGTCCACTTCTTTGACATTTCTGGTTCAAAATGGAAAAATACATTAGGCAGTGATCTCACAAGTTGGACCCTTGATCCCACAGATGACATTTCTGCTATCATTCCCACTACATATTGAAAATAAAGTGAATATCTACCTTCTAAGTATACATTTAACAATGGTCAAGAAGGTAATTACCTTTTATGACTTAAGCAGGATCATCTTACCCTGATCAGCTGGGAAGACACATTATGGGACATCTACAAGATGGGAAAACCTACGGCATGCTTATAAAAAGTCTGAGGACAAATGCTAGAACTGGTGGATCCCATGGCTACTCCACATTACGCCACACAGAAAGTACATCATCCCATAATTTGTAGGAGAGAGCTGCATATAGTAGTTGGGGGGGGGTCCAGGTCTAAGGGTTCCAACCTTACCCCCCACCAGCACATATATAGGATGTGGATATTAACAAGATTGATGTGTAGCCTGACCTGTACCCATCTGTATGACTCTAGATATCTTCTTTGTTATGTGATTCACCTTCCTCTTCATGCTGAATGAAAACTTTCAGTAAAATTCAAGTATAAAAATGTATACATTACATTAATACAAAAATTCAACCATTTGAAACTCACAATTAAAATAGAACTTAACCAGAAATCAAGTAATTAAACAAAGAGTTAGCAACTCACTGCCATTACAATTGTACACTGACAGTACTATAGATGACACTTCATTTCCCAAATACAGTGATATATAGTACACATTGTTTTTTCCCTTGCAGAGCCACATGTATTGCTGTACTACTAGCTCTATTCAAACCCACTGTGTTTTTACTAATAGAATACAAAAAAAATTGTTCCTTCATATTCTACGAGCCAATTTTAAGAACAGAACTAAAGATGTCATGTGAAGCAGCTAATGCCTTATCACATTTATATTCCCTTTTAACTGACAGGAAGATCAAAAGAAACCATTGTAGAAAATGGTGAAAGATGACAGCTTAACGGTGTAAATGACAGAGGTATTCTTGCAATCTATACCAGAAAATGATAAACACAGAAATTTCAATGCACCTTAGGTGTCCAGGCTGGGAAGGCTTTTGATGCTGTAATAAGACACAAGCATATCTAGTCTAGAGTAACAATTGAAAATATCCACTTTAAAAGGTGGTATGCAAATTATGGAAATGGAAAGCACTAGCACATCAATTTTTCTTTACAGTTGTAAGTGGTCATTGAGATATGGGTTGACAACACCAAACAATACTGTAGAATAATTTGATCGTAAGTTAAAAGCAATCACCCTCAAGTTCAAGAACCTCACAGATTTAACTACTATGTAGTGCTACTCTGACATTAGCCATCATTGTGCCTCACTCCTCTGTGGACAAAGGCACTTCCAATTTCCATTCTCACACATAGGAGCTCCTCAGAATAGACAATACAACAGCCATGTACCAAGTTTGTATGCTATATCACCTCATTCAAGTAATTCAGATATGTTATCTTTTTGGGACATTTTATAGCCATTTCATTTATATCTATCTATCTATCTATCTATCTATCTATCTATCTATCTATCTATCTATCTATCTATCTATCTATCTATCTATCGGTGACCAGGAAAGACACACTGAGCCAAGGCTTGTTTCCAGGTGCAAGCCAAATGAATGAATGCTCATGCATCAGTTTTAATTTTTGAACTGAAATCCAGATCTTAACAGATGACAGTGCAGTGCTTTACTTCATTAAGATACTCTGCTTCTGCCTTTAGTTACAATGTTTATGGGCAGTTACCAAGTTCCATAAGGTGTTGATGCTTTCATTCCCAAAAAATTAAATGAATGTTATTGCAATTAGGTACTGCACTCTAACTAGAAAAATATTAAAATCTCTGGCTAATAAATTACTGATTGAATGGAAATTCTCTTTCTAGTATGTTCTGAAAATGCATTAAATATTTTTACTGAAATAATGCAGGCTGGCATTATCTTGGAAACAAATTATTGTTGTTAGACAGAATGGCTCAGGCACCCAACGCTAGCTCAGACATGTTCCACTAATATTGTCAAATCTCTTTTTTTCTCACTTGTATATGCATGACTTAGACAGTGACTTTCAGGATTTATATATTTGCTGACACCAAGATGCTAAATAGATCAATATTATGTCAGTACTTATGTCAAGAGAAATGTTCAAAGCAGTGTTCTGGCATTAATCAAGTCTTATGATTGACAACAAATCCTTACTTATCTAGCAGTTGACTCTCCTTAGCTTAGTGCTGATTCTCCTCACAAGAACTTTGGAGTTTTACATTTTTCTTACGTTTTTTTAGATATGTACTTGTGCACTTGTTACAGCGTATATATTATATACTCTTGTTTGCAATGTT
Organism: Neoceratodus forsteri; assembly: GCA_016271365.2. Classification (NCBI taxonomy): domain Eukaryota; kingdom Metazoa; phylum Chordata; order Ceratodontiformes; family Ceratodontidae; genus Neoceratodus; species Neoceratodus forsteri. The sequence goes on along the minus strand of JADMNL010000041.1, from coordinate 6,178,812 downwards.
TTCTGCTTCCATGGAAACACAGGCAAACACATACACACACACTTTCAAACTAGAACATGTATTTCTTGCATAATGTTAAAGCTATATTCATAGTAAAACAATTACAACACTCAGTATTGCATTTATTGATATTCTCTGATTTAATTGTTCTCCCATCATACAGAGCTCACAGAGTTCAACATTTTTGAGCTCAGTCTGTCCCCAGGAAATGCTGCATATCTTTTTGAACATTTTTTAATGCATGTTCTAACAGTCCTTAAGTGTGTTTGTTCCATGTAGTGTATTACAGTACAGCTGTGAACAGCCACCCTAGATATATGAAATCAGATAAAGTAATTTGGGTACTTACTGACCCCAATACCATTTAGTACTAAATAACTGAAGCATCATTTACAGATAAAACTGTGGGACAACTGAATAGCTATACAACCTTTCGCTATCCCGTTGAAAGAGCACAGAGACAAGGGCATGGTAACAAGGGCGCCATAATGTGGGCTCACCTGAAGTGGGCACACAGGCCTTGTGGGCATGGTGCAGTGAGGACGTCACTCTGCCTTCAGCTCCCTAATGTGCACCAATGCGGAATTTGTTATAGTAATTTCGGGGGAGGGGGTGTGTGCAGGTGGTGGTGCCCCCCCCCGCAACATTACGGCATGACATTATGTGCAGTGCTATCTTTTAGGGGTCAGCTTTATGGCAACATTTGGTTCCTTCCTCCTTTTTGCCTGTCACCTTTTTGATGGGTGCTCTTTTTGTTGTGCCCTTTATTACCATGCTCTTTTTCATTTTGCCCTGATCACATGGAACCCAACCTTTCTGGTGGCAAAATGCTATGATCAAGGACAGCGATGTGTTATTTTGTGCCACAAACTGCTGCAGGGCTTATCAGCAGATCATGCCATGGGCAATGCAACAAGCAATTAAAAGAACAAAATGACAATAACTTTTTTTTCCTTTTTTAATTGTACCACACTGCACAGAGCCAAGATCTGCCACAACAGGCACATTGTGGCAAAACAACATTCCGCTTCTCTTGACTGTACTTTACATGCCTGAACTGCACAGCTAGTGCTTCATTTTTCATTACCAGAGCATTCACAAAGAAAACGCAAAGTGATGTATACACTTAACAATTTGCACTTCTTAAGTATTTAAATATTCATTTTCTCACAGTCCAACTGTTACAGAAATGGAATTTAAGTAACAAATATCTCAATAAAGTAACTGTATAAACTTTTTTCTTGCCATGTGCACAGTGCAGATCTAATGTAATGAGCAAAATGATTTCACAAGGAAACATACAATATTGAATATTTTTTAAAAGAGACATTCAGAGTAAAAACATTGCAACTTATGATGGGGTAGGTATTTAGCTATTAATTTTAACATGGAAAAGAAATAAACTTTTATGTTCTTGTTGATATTTATAGGTCAGTGGACAGAAATACCTAAATTTATGAGAGCAAAAATACTTTGAAAATTATATTATAGCCTACTTCAGAAGGTTTCCTATGTCAGTCCTTTCCATGTAGGTTAAATCATAAAACTTTGTGCCTTCATTGGAATGAACTATTGACTTAAAAAACACACAGCATACTCTAAAGAGAACTGCATGAGCAGTTTAATTACATAGGGTAATTATTGCCATTCTGGATAACATTCAAGAAAATGGGATGCTAAAATAATGATGTAAGTTAGAAGTTAATATGATATTGTTGTTCGGTGTTAGAAACAGAACTAAAGTTGGGTTGCACATGTTAATTCCCAAAACCACCTGGTTACATATGCAGCATCTGAGCAGGGACACTGGAGAATGATTGTGCACAGTTTAGGGTGGTTGATATTAAAACTGAAATTAAACACACTCGTCTTTTCTGTTTAGAAAATGTAAAATATTTGGAGTGCTAGAAAATTTTAGTTTTGAAAAGGAGAGAAAGAGACAGAGACCTACCAAATATATTCTTTATGCCAGCAGAGGTTCACATTGAAATGGAAATTATACACATGTGTCTCCTCTGTTTAGAAAATGGAACATATCTGGAATGCTGTCCCTAGATAGGAGAGAGGAACAGCGAGGGGGTGGGGAGAAAGAGTGATAGAGAAGGAATGAATGAGAGAGAAAAAGAGACCTATCAGATATACTTACAAATATTACGAAAATATATGCATTTAGATTTGCTATTATTTATGCCAGCAGGTAAAAGCAAGGGACTTGGGGAAACTTCCACAGAGAAGCAAAATGGTGTGAACAAAACCTCCCAAAAGGACATTTTGTTCAATGACCAGAAATTGATCTTATGAAACTCAAAAGAAATTCCTTTCCCAAAATATCTCAGTATCTTTAGGTATGTGGGCTGTTTGAATGTTTGTTGTTCTATTATACTCATGACTTTATTGAAAGATAAATATTATAACAGTTTCACAGATTTACAATATTTGAAGCATTTCTCATTTTTTGCTTGCTTTCATTGTTCATTGCAATTGGCAGGGAAAATATGGACTGAAGTTCATACAAAAAAAGGTTATTTATAGAACAGATCAAATACATTACATAAAACGGTGCTAAATAAATATACCACATTAAGTATTAAATATTACCTAACACTTCAAGAAAGGTAAATGATACAAATTGTACACAGGCAGTTACCTGCCAATGTAGGTGAGGTCAGCCCCTAAAAACAACCTTAAACTCAGAGGTAAAACAGACCACAGAAGTAGTCACAAAATAATGCCAAGGTTATTTATTAGTGAATAAATATGTGAACAGAAAATTAGTTTACCCACAATGAGAATAATTTCAGTCAACGCTGCAGAGCATTCCAAAGAGCTTGCTACTTCCAGTAGTCATGGATGAACAAATGCAGTGATTCTGATAGCACAACACATCTGGATAAAAACCTGCACAAAACACTTTAAATGAAGTCTACAATGTTTAATAAATCTGTTTGTTTGATTTGCAAACACTACAGACACACCATCAGTGAGTAAGTAACTGCTGGCTTGGAACATCCCTTTTGTATGACATTATCAAGCAGCACACTTGCGTATCAACACTACTGTCCATCCTCAGAACATGCAGCCTGTAGTCAGTGTGTTTCTTATGAGTGTTACACTTCAAGAGACATACACATCAAAAAAATAAACACACCAAATAACCTTGTTAATCAGCACTTAAATACAATGGCCCGGATGTTCAGACTGCGCCAGGCTGTGGCGCAAGCCTGGGTGCAGCTCAACTTTGTTGTGCCGGGGTGTGGCCTGGGCGATATTCAACGGAGCTGCGCTATGGTGCAGCAGCTTTGAATATCGCACCCTGGCCACCCCCACTGTGCATGGCGCAGTGGCACTGTGCCAGCACAAGTGGCCAGAGTGGAGCATGGAGATGCGCTAGTGCAAGTGCCATTGCATCATGCACAGCACCTGTGATATTCAAAAGGGGACATGCAGATGGGGCCATAATTTATGCAAGACACACAGAGGGCCATTTCCATCTCATCATGGCCCCATTTGCATGCCATTAGCATGCAGGTGCGCCGATCCCTGAGGACTTGTGCCTGGCACCCTGTCAGGCAGCAGCCATCGGGGACTGACGCCCCCTGCAGCCTGATGCAGGCATTCATTTACTAAAAAAAAAAAACCCGTCCTATATCCCTGGTGGTCCAGTGGACCTCTAAGTGCCTGATCGCGGGCATTTGTTCTGAAGATTAATTCCCCCAACTCCAATATCCCTGGTGGTCCAGTGGACCGATTGCTGCCCGATCGCGGGCATCTGTACCTCATGAAATACCACTACTACCCTGGTGGTCTAGTGTACCCCCACCCCACCCGCCACTGGGCCCGCCCGCTCCCCAGTCAGCTGGCGGGTGGCAGCTACCACCACCTGCCACCCCGCCGCCTGCCGACTGACAGCTCAGTAGGGCTGCACACCAGTGGCTCACAGCGTGAGCCAGCCAAGCATGCAGCCCATACTGTACTACTCAGTCCAGATATGTGAATGAATTCATTCACATATCTGGACTGAGTAGTCTGATATGGACTGCACACCCATTGGCTCATGCTGTGAACCAATGGGCATGCAGCCCTACCGAGCTGTCAGTCGGTGGGCAGTGGGGTGGCAGGTGGGTGGGGTGCAACCGCCTGCCGGCTGACGGGGGAGGAGCAGGGCAGTGGGTCTCAGTGGGCAGGTGGGGTGGGGGTACATTAGACCACCAGGGTGGTAGGGGTATTTGATGAGGTAGAGATGCCCGCGATCGGGCAGCAATCGGTCCACTGGACCACCAGGGATATTGGAATTGGGGGGCTTAATCTTCAGGACAAATGCCCGCGATCAGGCACATAGAGGTCCACTGGATCACCAGGGATATTGGACAGGGGAGATTTTGCTACAGGAATGCCCATGATGGGACATGGGGGTGCTGCCAGGTGCGGCAGGAACTCGGGTGGCCACCCACAGATGGCAGCTGCTGTGTTGTGCCCTGCAATGTGGCAGCTCACCTGTGGGTGGCCATCACTTGTTCCTTTTTTGGCTTAACTTTGTGCAGGCGTAGGTAGGGGTTGTGCATGCATGACTCTGCACATCCCGGGCTGAATATCGGGCTGTGCAGGTTATTCATGGGCACGCCCCACCTGTGCCTGCATACATTACTGATGTGCTCCGGCGCATCAGGATTTGTGCGGCGCACTTTTCCTTTTTGAATATCGCGCTGGGGCACATCAGTGAGTTGTGCATAGTGCAACACTGTTGCGCCATGTGCAACCATTTTGAATATCTGGGCCACTATTTACATGCTCATAAGGTATCTGAGCTGTTTTTTTTCCCTGTTTTGCTTTGTTCCTAGTATGTTTTTATCCCTTCAATAAAGGCTTGAGGAGTGAAGCAAAACAGGAAATGCTTTTTGCTTCACTTGTTGGAGGCTTGTGTCTCAGTACTTTTAAACCAGTCAGCTCAGATACCTTATGAGCATGTAAATATTGTATTTAAGTGCTGATTAACCAGGCTATTTGGTGTGTTTATTTTTTAAGTGTATGTCTCATTAAGTGTAACACTCATGAGAAACACACTGACTACAGGCTGCATGCTCTGAGGATGATCAGTAGGGTCGATACATAAGTGCGCTTCTTGATGATGTCATACAGAAGGGATGTTCCAAGCCAGCAGCTGCTCATTTGGATGATGTGTCTGTGGTGCTTGTAAGTCAAGCAAACAGATTTAGTAAACATTCTAGACTTCTGTTAAAGTCTTTTGTACAGGTTTTTATCCGGATGTGTTGTGCTATCGGAATCACTGCATTTGTTCATCCATGACTACTGGAAGTGGTAAGCTTTTTGGAACGCCCCGCAGCATTGGCTAAAATTGCTTTCATTGTGGGTGAGCTAATTTTCTGTTCACATACTTGTTCACTAATAAATAACCTTGGCATTATTTTTTGACTGCTTTTGTGGTCTGTTTTGCCTCTGAGTTTAAGGTTGTTTTCAGGTGCTGACCTCACCTACAGTGGCAGGTAACTGTCTCTGTATTGTTTGTACCATTTATTCCCCATACATTCCTGAGGTAGGTACACTGTCTATATACTGTATGTGTACAGAGCACCATTTCCTGTGGTTCAGGAACTGTTTTGGATTTTACTTGAAGAGAGGTACTGGATTTTTGCTTAGTCTAGAAGTTAAAGCACTGGAGCCATAAAATGGGAGATCCCAAGCTCAAATTCACCACAGTTGTTGACTTACATTGTGACCTTGAGCAATTCATTGGACTTGCTGTGCCTCAGTCCTTCAGCTGCAAGCCAGAATTTAAGCAGGTCCCCACTAATAATGAGATATTGAGTCTCAGGTGGGTCATCCTGGGAAAATAAATTACTGTATATACAAAATTTGGTTTAGGTTTTAGACAGTAGCATATTTGATGAAAGCATTATTATTAATGCAGTACAGTGATTTGTGATATTGGGTTCCATGCAATAATGTGGCAATATGCTCATCTACTACTATCAGGGGAGAAGCCAGGCATTCAAAAACTGAAGGTCCACACTGTAGTACGTACAATGAAGGAGTGGTTGGTATTCATAGCCAGCAGAGTTACAGTATATTTGGTCAAATGTTTTAATTCATCCTGCGGCACATTACTGTCTTTCCACATGATCATTTCCTGCATAAAATATGTAGGATGGGAGTGTGAAGCATTGTTGAATAGAACCCTTTGCATTTTAGACTATGCTGGCTGGTAAGCTAAGTGAACACACTGCAGTAGGTTTCCAGGTCTCAATGCACCAGCTGAGAGGGAGTCTTCTCAATGGTATTACTTGGAAGACCTTCTAAGCCCCATTGAGTTGGCACATGTCACTGGAGTTATGGCCAGCTCTGGCAGAGTACTGCTGGGAGTAGTTATACCCAATTGATTTTTGCAGGTTTCTGTGAGCATCAGAGCAAGTATATTTGCTGGGATTACATGGACATAAAGAGGGAAGTATCAATTTTAAAGTATTAGACAGGAGAATTCAGTAAGAAGAGATTGTGATGTAACCCTTCAAACTAAAAAGAACAGATTTTACATTTGCTTAATGCATTTCACAAAAAGAGTTTGTAGTAAATAGTTTTAGATGATCTAGCCTTAAAATTCATTGTGATTCCTTCTGTAGAAAGCTTTTATTGTAGTTACCCCTCTTCTGGATAAATCAGTGGGTCTAAAATGAGCTTTTATACAGTAGAAATGTAATTTCCTTTTCTTTGAAGCATGAATACTTTTTCCATTTTTTAGTTTCATTAATCTGAGCCTTTTCTTCTCCCACCAAAACACCACCCAGCACTCCACTTGCCAGCTCATCACTATCACAGTCCTTTTGGCCTTCTCTTTTTATTTTTGGTTTTGGTATGGCTCTAGATAGCACAATTAGTGACTAATATAGAATTGGAAGTTAGGTATTGAGTGAATCCCTCACTCTGGGTTCCTTACTGAGAGTATTTTTTTTCATGTTTTCTAATTATTGGACTTGGTCACAAATTTAAAGTATGGGATTTTTTAAAAGGAAATTTGATGTGTATAAATCTACTGTTTCATTTCTTATAACTATTTATCCATATAATTGAGGCCCTTAAGAAGATCTACCACATCGGCTTCACATCTCTGAGGGTCCAGCTTGTCATGAAAAATATTTATAGTGATGATTTAGTTACCTGAATATGCCACATCCCCTGTGGAAGCTATCCAGAGTGAAGTGTCAAGACATATTAAATGTAATTAATGAGAAATTGTGTCCAGTCTCAGTTTCTGTTCAGTAACTTGCATTGTGCTGGGAACTTGCATTTGGCTTTTTCTGTAATAAATAGTGCTTTAAATCAACTCTGTCTCCAGCACTTTGTTCATGTTAATGTCAACTACAACACAGCAGGTGCATGGTTTCCTGTTTGTAAAGTCTTCAATTTCAAGGGCTGGTCACTCTCAATGGAGCACTGCTCCACACTCTATGTGCACACCTCATACCTTGAACATTATTCATAGAAACATAGAAAAGTGATGGCAGAAGGGGACCTTATGATCCATCTAGTCTGCCCATTTTAGAGTAACTACCCCCTCCCCTATTTACTGCCAAGTGCTATGATGCCTTTTTATTTATCCCATGTGTGTTTGAAACTTACGACCATCCTGACCCCTACCACCACCAGGGAGAGACTTTCCATGGGTCAACTACTCTCCCCATGAAGAAGAACATACTTGAGTTACCCCATATCTTCCCTCCCTCAATCTGCATATCATGCCCTCTGATTTTTGTGTAACTCCTACCCAGGAACAGGTCTTGTACTTTAGTTTTGTTCATACCTTTTAGGTATTTGAAGGTCTCTATCATGTCCTCCATATCTCTCCTCTGTTCGAAAGAATATATGTTGAGTTCCCTCACTCTTTCTTCATATGGTGTCTCGTGCAGCCCTTGTATCATTTTAGTTGCCCTGCGCTGAACCCTCACTAATCTGTCTATATCCTTTTTGAGATGTGGTCTTCAGAACTGTATACAGTACTCCAGGTGTGGCCTCACCAGAGATCTGTAGAGTGGGAGCACTACCTCCCTTTATCTGCTGGAGATTCTCCTACTTATGCAACCCATCATCCTATTTGCCCTAGGTGCTGCCTTTTCACACTGTTTGCTTATTTTTTAGGACATCTGTAATAACCACCTCAGGTCCCTCTCCTGCTTCATGGCCTCCAGTCTCACCCCTCCCATGAAGTATTCTTCGTTCAGTTTTCCCTTCCCCAAATGCATGACATTGCACTTTTTCATGTTGAAATTCAGTTGTCAGGTCCCATACCATTGTTCCAGTTTCTTTAGGTCAGACCTCATCCTTTGCCCCCGGGGAGTGTCTACTCTGTTACTGATCTTTGTGTCATCTGCGAACAGACACACTTTACCATCTAAACATTCAGTTATGTCACTAATGAAGATGTTAAATAGGATAGGACCTAATACTGACCCCTGAGGCACCTCACTGGTCACCTCCCTTTCCTCCAATAGTGTGCCATTTACTAGTACCCTCTGGGTTCTCCCACACTGACAGTTTTGCACCCGGTTTACTACTTTCAGTCCCACTCTTAGGTTGGCTAGCTTGTTTAACAAGAAAAAAGAAAACAAACCTGGGCTTTCTGAATTACAGTGATGCTCAACCATAGAGAGTTCAGCAGCCTTCTGTGTGGAACAGAGTCAAATTCCTTACTGAAATCTAGATAGATTACATCCACTGCTCCACCTTGGTCCACCATCTTGGACACTGAGTTGAAGAAGTCTATTAAATTTGTTTGGCACAATCTCCTCATCATAAACCCCTGTTGTCTATGATCTAATGTTGCACTCTCCTCCAGAAAGGAGATGATTCTTTCTTTGAGGAGTGCTTCTGTAATCTAGCCCATGATCAATGTGAGGCTTACAGGTCTATAGTTACCTGTGACTTCCCTAGTCTCACTCTTATGAAGAGGGACCACAGTGTCTCTTCTCCAATCCTTGGAGACAACTCCCTGTTCCAAAGATAGGTTGAAGAGTTCTGCCAGGGATTCTACCAGCTCTGCCCCCAGTTCCTTGAATATCCTGGGGTGTATTTCATCAGGCCCCATTGCTTTGTTTACCTTGAGTTTCCCTAATTCTTCTAGGACTCTCTCCCTTGTGAATGGTCCTGAGTCTACCTCCTTACAAGAGGCGCTGTTCCCCCCTAGCTTGGGTCCACTACCATCTCTTTCTTTAGTAAAAATTGAGGAAAAGTAGCCATTCAGTTGCTAACTTCACTCTGTACAGACTTGGTTGATATAAGGTTGAAAGGCCTTGATTTCTATCTCATAATATTAGAATGGGGGTTCTAATCCAAAGAACAAAATTTAAAAACTGTACCTCCACACAGAGAAAAAGTAATGGTCCTGATGACAAATTGAGATACTGCCCCCTGGGATGTAGTACCACCCACCTTCTAAGAACTGCAAAATATATTCTTCAAATAACCCTATACCACTCAGTGCATTTAACCTAAACTGTATTTTACACACAAATGTATGTTACACCTAGATATGCATTTCTGAGGATTTTATTCCACATAGTCTGTTTTTTACAAGGCACTGGCTCACAAACACACAGTATTGCAGTCATAAAGTGCACAATCCCTAGAACACTCTAAGCCATTGAGCCTTGTTATACTGTTAGGTGGCCCACTACTCCATGCATACAACTGAAACAGTTAGCAATTATTAAGTTGGTACATCCCCTTATACAGAGCTGTCTGGGTACCCAATACTGTAACATTGTAGGCCAGATTATTTGTGCTGCTGCCTGGGGTTCTTCAGTTGTCACATTAATAAAACATAAATGTCCACAAATTTCAGAGTGACTTTAAAGTGGAAGAAGAAATGGTGGACAATGGTGGCAAGCTCTGCCTGGTAGTCACTTCCCTCCTGAATGGAAAGGGAAATCCAACAGGTTACAGAGGCTGATCTCTTTTGTAAAATTCCATTGGAGACTCAAGAGGCAGGGGATGCTGGATGATTCTAGAGCTAGAAGGCTGTCAGACTGTTCCTTGCACAAAATATATAGATACTGTTAACTAAATGGCTGTTGCATACTACATGTACAGACACTAACCAGGGCACTAAATACTGTTGTACACTGTTACAGGCCTCACAAAAATGTCTGCACGTACTGTAGCAATTTGGAGGGTACCAAGAGGCTCGTGAAATACACCATGTACAGCCCTCACTATTGGAAACCCACTGCATCATGATGCTCCAGAGGGTTAAACACAGAAAGGTGTGCTGGGTTCAACAAAAACTGGCCACAAGCCCCCCTCCCCCCAAGTCAGAGTAAAGTGCACACAAGAAAGAACAAAAAGGTGAGACACACAAACCACTTGTTCACTTATGGGGAGGCTGGCTCAAGCAATACTCTACCTTAAGCATCCTCACCCTCTTTATCCTCAGCTACCTTTTAAGTCAGCAAGCCAGCCTCAGCGTAGAATGGTCCCATGCATCTAAAGCAGCTTTGTTTCCCATATGCAAGGGCTGCTGAAACAGGGACAAAGCTCTTAGGACTGCCAGCTTCCTTTTTTAAATAGTCAGGCTCTAATAGGTGCTTCCTGCACCACAAACTCATGACCATGACTGAGGACTACACAGGGGAACTGCATGTTCTACAGCTAGTTGCTGGAGGGTCTCACAGGGTAGCTATTGCACACTACTGGGAACTACAGGGACATTCAGCAGGTACACCCTAGAACTAAGAACAAAAAGGTACATATCCTACACTTCAAATAACATATCCCACAACTACTGAGCCTGAAAACCCAAGAGGGTTCTGTAGCAGGCAGCAATAGCCAAATCCAAAACATTCCTACCACCACACGTATCTTCTGAACCCGAAAGTGATTCTGCTGCTGCTGTTCCCAAAGATGGCTAGAATAGAGCTAACACCAGCCCACTCAGCCTGTTGCTGGCCTTCTCAAATGTTTGATGATTCTGCAAACTGCTGCTGCTACAGGACTGAACCAGCCTCTTGTCTGTCAGGCTTAGTATCCTCTCCACAATCTCTGAGGCCTCTTGGTTAGATCCCTCATTTTATGCAAGAACAGGGTCTGCAACTTGATGCTTCCTTTGTTCTGTAAATAAAGATAGCTAAGTCCAGTAACCCTCCTGCTATGAAAGTCTGCCTTTTTCTTTCTTTCTCCAGAAATATCTCCTTCCTGCAGCTTGTGAGACCTAGGGCAGGTCGCAAACATGACTAACCAAGGAGTGCCTGTGTGTTTCAGTCCAGAAAGGTCTCAGTCTCATTGTTGGATATACAGTACTCATAAATATGGCTTTAGCAAAGTCAGGGGCCAATCTTACCTGATAAACACATTTAAATACTTTAACAGGCCGAGTCATTTAAATATCTAGGTCCCCCTGGATGACACCCTCTCTTATTCCACCCATGTTGACAACATCACAGATCTGGCCAAGAGAAAATTAGGGGCGCTCTCCCAACAATGTTTAAATCTTACCACTGAAGCTAGATGCCTGGCAGTCTCAAGTTTGGTCCTCCCCCTCATTGACTATGGTCTACGGATCTATGGAGCTACCTGTGACTCAGTACTTGGCAGGGTAAAAATGGTCCTCAACAAAGCCTGTCAGTTCACAAGTGGGGCTGATAGACTTACACATACTTGTTCTTTTTATGCACTTACCAACTGGCTCCCTTTGCAGGGTATGTTGAAATTCCAGTCCTATCTGCAGGTTAAAAAAGCCCTCTTGGGCCTCACCCCATCTGCAATTGGTGACCTCCTCTACACAGTCAGCAACAACTACACCACAAGGAGTATGTCCAGACATGCCTTGCAAGTCCCCTTTTGCAAAACTAGTCAGGGTAGATGAACAATTTCTATCCACACTGCACAGTGGTTTAATGAACTCCCTGAATCCATAGTGGACCTCCCCAAAATTGCACCATTTAAGAATTCCCTAAGAAAGGAACTTGCACTGAACTCTGCTTGCCGTTGTTTTTTATGACCACTTACCTCTCTGTATAATGATGCGTCTTGATTGCCCTCTGTCAGATCTCTCTGCTGATATGCCTTGTTTACAGCCCCAATGTCTGTACTTGACCTGGCTCCCCTTGAGTAGGTGACATCTTGTAGTATATACCTTACCTATGCCAGTTTATCTATTTGTCACTAATGTGGTTCATGCTTCTCAAAGTTTTATATACCTGTTTGTAACTGATGTGGAACCTTTGGAAAAGATCACTAGTGCTCAAAGGTGTTATCCAATTCTCAACTAAATAAATAAATAAACAAAAATGACTAAATAAATATAAGAAAGTAATGTCTAAAACTCTCAGGGCTCATAAACACGCGTACATACTGAGGCTGACAACAGAAATTGCTGATTTCAGGTCTTGTATGTAACATGACAACTGGGGTTCAATGCCAAAAAATGCAAGGTCTTGAACTTGGGGACAAAAAACCCAAAGAACAGCTACTGGTTGGGGGGAGTGCAGTTAGCTACTTCAGCAGAGGAGAAAGATCTGGGAGTACTGGTGACAGGGGACATGAAACACTTGGCACAGTGCAGGAAGGCAGCTGCAAAGGCAAACAGAATGCTGGAAGGGGACTCACCTCTAGGAGGGAGAAAAGTAATTTTGCCCCTGTACAGGTCCCTTGTGAGGCTGCACTTGGCGTACTGTGTGCAGTTTTGGTGCCCCCATTTGAAAGGGACATCAAACTACTGGAGGAGGTCAAGCATAGGGTGATGAAGATGATCCTGTGGATGGTGGACAAAACATATGAAGAGAGATTGAGGGAGCTCAACATGTACACCCTGGAGGATAGAAGGGAGTGAGGGGATATCAGTGACACATTCAAGTATCTAAAGGGCTTAAACAGAATTAATTCAGAGGGCTTGTTTAAGTTAAAAGGGGGGAGGGACACCGGGGGCACAGTCTGAAATTGGAGGAAGGAAGGTTCAAGAGAGAGATGTGGAGGCACTTTTTCATGGAGAGGGTGATGGCTGGTTAGAATGCATTGCCAGAGGAAGTGGTAGCACTGCAGACAGTAGGCAGCTTCAAGAGAGGGTGGGATAGGGCCAAAGGGAGAGTCAAAACTGTGGGAAAGGTGGCGAACAGAAGCTGGAAGTGGGGGGCATTAAGTTAGAAGGGGCTGCAAAAGGGGGGGCAACTGCAGTTTAATAGACAGTGTGCTGCACACTTGAGGAGACTAGATAGACTGAATGGCCTATATCTGCTGGCATTTTCATATGTTCATATGTTCATAATTGTAAAGACATAGTACTGTTGTTTTGTCTAATAGAATTTATTTATACTTTTAACCAAGTAAGAATTCATGAGAAGTAACAATCGTGTTCCAAGTGAGTCCTGGCAGGAGGTTAAAACACATTAGTCCAGTTACAAAGTCAGACAGAATGCCTAATGCAGTACACAATGGATAGTGAATAACACATATAAAATGTAGTGATCTATACTAAGGTTCATATGAAGATAGAATAGGAGCAACGAGGCGGGTGTACCCATGTTGCTTCAGTTACATACAATAACTTAGTACACTACCATTCAAGAGAAAGTTATCTAATCTACATTTAAATTCTGTCTTTGTTTTGCTAGTAATTACGTCAATTGAAAGAGAGTTCCATGGTTTGAGAGCATGCTGGGTGAAAAAGTACTTCCTTTTAATTGTTTTAAAGATTTGCCCCATTAGTTGAAGAGGATGTCCTCAAGTATTTTTATCTGTTTGAAAATAAAATTAAATTTTCGACAAACGATATGGATCTTGCATTATACGATACAAGGTTAAGAGAACACCCCTCAAGTCTAAGTCCAAGTTCTAAGGTCATTACATTTAAGTGTTTGAGTCTAGATTCATATGGTAATTTACGAATACTGCATTATGGAGGGCCTTGATGGCTTTTCGTTGCACTTTTTTAATATTATCAATATCTCTGCATTTATAAGGACACCAAACCAGGATGACATAATAGAGATGTGGAAGCATATATGCTCTATAAAGAGGAAAGATTACTGCTTTATCCCTTGATCTTGTATTTCTTTTCATATTCCACAGCACTGTGTTATCACGAGTAATAGCAAGGGATGGCTGGGATGTGTAGTCAATTTGTTCAGTAATGACAATACCCAAATCCTTCTCATTACTGGTTTGAGACAGGATTTTGCCACACAGTGTATAGGAATACTTTCTATTCTTACTACCCAGATGCATTACTTTGCATTTATCCATATTAATCCTCATCTCCCATTTGGTGGCCCATATTGTTAGTTTATCAAGATCATCCTGTATTAGTTTGTGATCAACCTCTGTAAGGCATTTACCCCCACAACTTTGTATCATCTGCGTATTTAATTGCCCATGATGTCAGATTCTTGGTAAGGTCTGAAATAAAGATATTGAAAAGTAAGGGCCCTGATACTGATCCCTGTGGGACACCGCTGGACATGTTATAATCACATGAAGTGTGTCTCCTAATTATCACACACTATTGTCTGTTGATGAGCCAGTTAGCTATCCAGTTCATAAGTCTTTTGTTCATGTTTTCTTCCTCCAGCTTCTGTATTATTGCCCAAAGAGGTACAATATCGAAAACCTTGGATAAATCAAGATAAATTATATCACATGATATACCAATGTCCAGAGAACTGCTAATTTTTTAAATAAAAACACAACATATTCGTAACACAGGATTTCCTCAGGGTAAATCCATATTGTTCCAGATCAATCTTAATAGAGGAGCCAGTAATATTTTCAATAATGCCTTCCAGCATTTTCCCCTGGAATAGAAATAAGGCATATTGGCCTATAATTGTTAAGGTCAGATTTACTATGCTTTTTATAGACACATATGCCTTTTTCTAATCTGCTGGAACTTGACTTTTGTTTAAAGAGGATTCAAAGATGATGTTTAATGGAGTTAAAATACTCTTGGATATGATATTCAGAATTTTTGCAGTGTTATTGTCAGGGCCAGGTAGTGAATCCATTTTTGGTTTGTTTATACTTTGTCTGATTTCTTCCACAGTAATATGGATTTAGGGGGAATCTAAGATGTTAACTAAGGGTACCTGTTTGAGTTTGTTCACATAGGTTTCACAAAAATGTGAATTGAAAATATTTGCCATTTCCAGTTGACCAGAGAAAATGTGATCATTGACAGAGACTGGGACAACGGATTGTCTTTGTTTTTTTAAAGACATTTATGTAACTGAAAAAAGTCTTACTGTTTAATTTATTTGCGTTTATCATCAGTTTAACCTCCATGGAATGTTTTACCCTTTTTATTGCATATTTAGTTTTTTTTCCAACAGGGACTTATATTTGACCCATAACTCCTTAGACTTGTGTTGCAGGTATTTATTTGTAAGCTTTGTTCTTCTTATTTAAGATATTTTTAGTTTTATTAGTTGGTCGTTTAAGCCTCATTCCATTTTTTTGGTGTAGTTACTTATTTTTGGTGTATCTATGAAAAGTTAACAATAGAAGCAACATATGTTCAATGCATTTCTTGAAAGATTGCTCAAAAAATGCAAGAACCAGCATTAGAAGATTTAATGATAACATTATGAAAGATGGTTACAGTGAAAAGGGAAAGCATGAGATCAATCATTCCCCCCCAAGAATGGTTTTATGTGTAGTACAAAAAGGATCATTATTTTTAAGCCTTTCACAGGATTTCATTTCTTTGAAAATAATTCAATAAATCCTCAAAACATTTGTCAATCACTGTTTTATATACTGTAGCAAAGAAAGTCAATGAAATATTAGCAGCAACAACATGTTGCAGTCATTGGTTTATTATACAATAATGTATGGGGAGCCCTTATTATGTATGGCATGCTGCTGTCTAACAATCTTGTAATCTCACCGATCTGACATCAGAGCTATAAACCTTGCTTGCCTTCATCAGATCGGTGAGATTACAAGATTAAATTCAGTCAGCTGCGTTGAATTCTAGCGCCCGAATGTTGGTCTCGCCACCGCGATCGGTTCAAACTGTTCAACCAAAGCCCACAAGCAACAAGTAAGAACCTTTCCCATTTTGTCCTGAAAGTATTACTGTTGTGACTCCATACACTATAAAATACAATGGCTGGGGTTATGAAGTTTACCATGTTGAAAACCCCTCTTGCAGTTTCCATGCCGACGGTAAACCTCTTGAGCTTCGCTCTCGAGGTTTACAAGGTCGGCCTGGCAACCGCTCAAGGGGTTTACAACGTGGTAAACTTCATAACCCTAGCCATTATCCTCTATGTAACTTGTGTTGTTAACACATTGCAAAACAAACCTAGTAAATGTGTTTTGGAGAACTATAGTGGCACAGCAGCACTGATATGGTTAGGGATGTGTGGCACTTTTATGTTAAACTGCAATCTTTCCTTAGAACTTGGACATTGTTTGACCTAGGGGCCCAAAAATTGGCATGCACACCTTTTGTGATAGGATCCCTGAACCTCCAAATTTGGTTAACTTTGTTGGGTAGTTTTAAACTTGGGGGTCCAAAACATGAAAATGATCATTTGTACCACTTTTCCTTTTTCTCTTCAATAACTTCAAAATGGTAAAGATTTGAAAACTGAAACTTTCAATTTCAGTAGATCCTGTCTCAGAGGCGTTGGAATGAATTGTAGCTGACCAGTTGTCTGAGCACTTCACCAAATATAACTTACTCTGCCTGCAACAACACAGCTTTAGTAAAGACCATAGTACTACCACTGCCCTGCTTGACATCACCAGCCATATTCATAAGGTGTTTGACACTGGCCACCTACTGGGTGAGGTGTTCATTGATTTGACCAAGGCATTTGACACTGTGAACTACCAGCTCCTGCTTCACTCACTCTCCTCCCTTGGACTATCTAATGATGTAACCAAATGGTTTGAAAGCTACCTCTCGGCAAAGAGCCAAAAAGTCAAAATTGTTCACTCTCTCTCTCAAGTGCCCTTCCTGTCCGCTCTGGTGTACCCCAGGGTTCCATCCTTGGCCCTCTACTTTTCAGCCTTTTCATCAATAGTCTTCCTGCAGCTTGCAATAATAACTTAATACTCTATGCCAATGATGCAGTCCTCTATTCCCCCCATACTGACCCTGTCTCACTCTCCAAGGTGCTACAGACGAACTTCAGCCTAGTTGAAACCTGGCTTCTCCAACATAAGCTGTTGATGAATTACAAAAAAATCAAAGTCCATGCTGTTCCATAGCTCTCACAGCAAATACAGATCCATAAACTTCACCATACATAATGAACTTGAACAGTCACTTGAGCAAGTGTAGGAGTTTAAATACCTTGGTATTACCCTTGATTGTGCAATGTTTTTCAGCTCACATGTTCAACACATCTCAAAATCAGTCAACTCAAGAATTGGGGTCCTCTACTGCCACCATTGCTGTCTTACCAACGAAGTTATGCATGCAAACTGCCTCAGTCCTACCCGTCATTGATTACAGGCTTTTCTTCTATGGGGTTGCCATTGATACCAACCTAAAATGGGTCAAGACAGCCCTTAACAAATGCTGTAGACTTCTCACTGGTGCAGGGAAGCATGTGCATACCTGTGATTTCTACAAGCAATCCCACTGGCTCAATCTAAATAGTAAACTTGTCTACCAGACCTGCCTACTGGCTAAGAAAATTTGTCTTAACCTCACACCCCCTGAAACTCATGCCTTAATGTTGCCCGCAGTCACTGCACATTTTACGTGCAGTTCCCTCAAACCAACATTTATCGTTCCATTCTGCCGTGCCAACCAGGCTCAACATGCTTTCCACACCAGGGCCTCCCTGCTGCTAAACAACCTTCCCCCTGAAATTGCAGCTGAAAATAAGCTTGGCCCATTCAAATGTAAACTCTGCCAGCACCTCACTGACCTCAGCAGTTGTGACTGCTCTGCCTAGGCTTGCAGCTTGTTTCACCTCTCCCTCCTCTTCTCTCCTCCCTTGCTACCCTCTCCACTTCTCTCCACCCCTCCATTCCCTGCTACTCCCTGTCTCTCTCTCCCACCCCCACCTACCATTCTACCCCTCTCACCTCCCACCTACCATTCCACCCTGTCCTGCTCCCTCCTCCTGTCTCCCCTTCCCTATCACCCTATCTCCTGTTGCTCCACCCCAGACTACCTAGCACTTATCTTTCTGTTCTTACGCTTATGACAATGTCAAATCCTTGACTGTCTACCCCATTTTCCCCACCCTTCCCACTCTTATCTCCCACCCCTTGCTCCACTTATGTCACCCCAGGATGGTTTTTATTTGTATTTGTGTCTTGCTATATATACACACCCGTATTGTTAATTGTGCATTGATATTTGCCACTGACTGTTTGCCACTGTGCTAGTCTATACACATGTACTGTCTTTTGCTACTAAGTTAACCTCCTGACCCATATTGTATCTTACCTCTGCTTACTTCTATGTTAATCTCCTGACCCTGTATTGTATCTTACCACTGTTTTGCTTGCACCCATTACTGATGCGGAACCTTTGTAAAAGAACCCTTGGTTTTTCATGGTTTTCATAAGGTATTTTCGTGCCTTTAATCACACATGTTGAGTACAGGCATCTGAACACCATATGGCTAGCCTTTCTCTAAACTGCTTGCCAGCCTCCTCCTCTCACATCAGGTGCCCATCCCCATGTCACTGAAAGGTTTACCTTACAATTAGTTAAATCTGGCAGTGGGAGCTAGGGGTGTGTGAATTTTAATTTCTGTCCATGGAATTCAGTCAAAGTCACAAATCTGCAAAATGTCCATGAAAAAATTCAGTTGTTGCTATTTATTGTTAAAAGTCTTTCCTGCAGTATAAGTCCAATGAATGTGATCCATAGCCAAGCCAACAATGACTACAGTTCTGCCAACAGGAAGGGGTGTATTCTTATCAATGAAAAGAGATGTCAGGAGGATTTAAACTAAATGATAGAGGGGGGGCAGCTAGTGCAGAGGTCATCAGTGGAAGGTATAAAATGGATTAACCAAGATATGGGCAGCAGAGCTGAGTAACATAAGAATAATACACCCACAGCTGGAGAAAGGAAACATTTAGGGACAATTCACAGTTGAAATAAGGCCATTTAAGAATCACAGTCAAGCAATTATAGCACCAGTGCCCCAGCCCCCCCAGACACCCTGCTCCAAAGCCTGAAAATCATTTAAAATAATTATATTTTCTTACTTTCTGTCTTCATTCCATCATGTTTACATTTTAAAGGGATCATTGGTCTCATTATTTGGCCATGTTATGATTAGACCAATCACTGACGGTAAGGTGACCCCCCACCAATAGGTTAGGTACCTACACTTTAAATCTTAGCATGCTAATGTGAGCTGAGGCTCCACTTTTATCTCTCTCTTTTCTTGTGTGGAAACAACTTTCTGGCTACATGTTTTATACAATGTGCTTGACCTTGCTAAACCCATTACACTGTATATGAAAATCACAATCAGCAACATTGACTGATCTGAGAGACTAATGCACGTGAAAATCCCAGACATAATACCTTCACAGAGACTTTGTGGGAGAAGAAAATGACTAGGGCACCAGGAAGAAGAAGAAAGAAGAAGAAATTCTGGCTACTCCAATAAGATATGTCCTACAGGAAAAGGAGTAGGGTTTCTCTTTCTAAGGGAGGGTTTGTGAAAAGCAAAGAGGAAATTAGAGTGACACACAGATCCACTGACTCCATATGGTCCAGCTCAGAGTAAAAAGTGGGGTGAGAGACAAACAGTCACCCAGAAAGGAACTGCAGGACTGCAAACAGTTCAGCACAACCTAATTTCTCCATGTTTGTTAGATTCCAGGGCCCATAGACTTTGAGTATGCAGGTCAAAGTTTGGGTGTATACCTGCAATAGCAGTGGAGGTACAGTACTTCCAAACTTTGAAAGCATTTTTTACAAAATGTCAAACATAATTACACTGTAGAATTATGAGCCTCTGTAACTTTACTTAACCAAATTTCTTCACATTCAGCCAGATCTAAGACTCTTCAAAAAAAGTCAGGCATGCAACATTTCAGGTATTTAGCTCAAAATGTGGCTAAGTTGTAAGCAGATATTGCCAGAAAAAAGTCTCAAAAATAAATTGCTTGATTTTGCCCCCCCATAAATTCAAAACTATTAATCTAAATGTCATGAATCTTGGCACCTCCATAGGACTCCTTAGAAAAAGTAAACATGTCACATTTTATGTCTGTATCAGCAGGAATAGCCAAGGTATAACCAAATAAAGAATTTTGGAAAAATTAGCAAAATTCCAGGGAAATTTCTGTAATTTATGGAATTGTATGAAGATTCTACAAAAGCAGAATCTGCTTATTTTACCCAGTCTGGTGGGAGCCCATCCCCACTGCTGGTAACTGTACCCCCACAATTGAGAACAATAGCTAGAGCCTACCCTACCCTGATGTTATAAATGAAAGCCCCCCAGTATGTACAACACTGGAATCCCACCCTGGCATCAAAAATGACAGCTTACCATACTTCATGCAACACTGGGGGCCCACCTTACTGTCACAAATGGCAACCCACCCTTAATATTGTGTGCAACACTGGGCGCCCATCTCAGCATCACAAATGATAGATTCCCCCCTTCACAATATTGTTGTGTGACACCAGGAGCCCACCTTGGTGGTGCCAATAATCCCGCTCTATGACAGTCAGGTCCACAGAGTCCATCTGGTCAAGGTCAGAGAAACAAAAGCAGAGTGGGGAGAAAAAACATTTTGCAAATTAGTAATCTGTGGTATTTCCACTGTAAATTTTGAGTTACTAAACCTAAATTCTCCATCTTTGTTAGATTTCAGGCTCTAGTGACATCAGACATGTACTGTATGCAAAATACAGTAGCAGTGGAGCTACAAATATCCAAATGTTTGTAACATTTTTGCAAAAATTCACAATTTACCTAACCAAATCTCTTCAAATCTGGCAGGATCAAAGAATCTTCCAAGAAAGTTATGCATGTAAAATTTGAGGTATCCAGTTCTAAAGGTGGTTGATTTGTAAGCAGAGAAATATTTTCAGAAATGTTCAGAAAACAAATTGCCAGACTTTGAGTGTCTAAAAGTTTAAAACTACTCATCCAAATATCATGACACTTCACACTTCCTGAGGACTCCTTACAAAAAGTAATCATGCCAATTGCTAGTTGTTAAGTCTGTACCAGCAAGAAAGGCTGAGTTATGACCTAATACAGAATTTTGTAAAATTGAGTGAAATTTCATGAATTTTGTGAAAATTCTGCAAAGGCAGAATTTGTCAGTTTCACACAGCCCTAGTGGGAGCCTATCCCCCACTGCTAGTGCTCTCCACAATGAGCATGACACTGGGAGCCTACCCTGGTGTCATAAATGACTGCGCTCCAATATTATAATAATAATAATAAGCTTTATTTATCTGTGCCTTTCTTAAAACCAAGGTGCATTACAATAAAATACAGGATAAAATATAATAAAACATATTAAAAACTGAGTTAACTACAGAACAATTAATCGGCATCCAAGTTATCTGCAAATGCCTTACTCCATAAAAAAGACTTTAGGCCCTTTCTAAAACTATTTAAAAATATTATGTGCAACACTAGTTTCCCACTCTGGTGCCACTAATGACAGCCTACCATACTTCATGTGACACTAGAAGCCCTCCTTGAAATCACAAATAACAGCTCCCCAATATGGTATGCAACACCTGGCGCTTACCACGGTGTTGCTGATAGGCCCTCTCCCTGTACAGACCTCTGGAGCCCATCCCCAATGACAGCCAATTTTTTTTAAATGTGCCCCTCTACAGGCACTTCCCCTTCAGGTTGTAGCAATACCGAGGCCCCATTCTCCATGTCACCAAAGAGCCTCCCCTGATAGCGGCTAGCAAGAAGCTTCCATCCTCTTCCTTGGATAGCCATCGTCTGAACTCAGTAACTCAGTATTGTAACTGTAATTAAGGAAATAAATGCTCAATGTATGCATTATATAAACTGCCCATAAGACTGTGTCTTTCAGGCAGTTTAGGAAAGACATGCATTGAGTGTTTATTTCCCTTATCACAGTTGTGACATTGAGTTCAGACGGAGGTGGGCAGTGAAGATGAGAGGAAGGTTTTTGCTGGTTGCTGTGTGAGGTGGTGGCAGGCCACTGGGCACCACAGACTACTTGGCTTGGGGCAAAGTGAAGGACTGGGTTCCAAAGGATGGTAGGGATTGCTTGGCACTAGAGCAGTGGGAGGGAGGGGGATACCACTGATCCTCAGAGACTGCTTGGATTGGGGCAGAGTGAAAAAGGGTATACCACCTGATGCCAGGGGCTACTTGACACACAGGCAGAGTGATAGGGTGCTACTGATCACTGAGGACTATTTGAAGTGGGGTAGTGTGTGTGAGAGAGGGGTACCCTTAGACCTCAAAGACTACTTGGTATAGGGAGAGGGAGAGGGAGGAGGTGCCACTGCACACTGGTGACAGCTTGGATTGGGGCAGGGTGAAGGAGGGTTTGTCACTGAATGCCAGAAACATCTTGGCACATGGTCATGGTGAGTGAGGGAGTACCATTGCACACCAGGGACAGCTTGACATATGGGTGGTGTGAGGGATGGTGCACCAATGGACCCTAGGGACAGCTTAGATTGGGGTGGGTTGAAGGAGTTGGCTGTCACCGAACACTAGGGACTAATTTGAATGGGAAGATGTAAAGGGGAATGCTGTCATTGGAATCCAGAGGCTGCTTAGGATGAGGTGAGGGAGCAGTTTCTACAGAATTCCACTGACGTCTTTGGCAGAAATGCATTGACAATGCAGAAGACTGACAGTGTCCATATAAATCAGTCTGCATCTCTTAATAAATATCCTTTTAAAAAAGTAAGGATGTTCATTGCAAAACCAAATGTGTAGGAATCAGTTGGTGTTTAAGTGCAAAACCTCAAAAGTAGGACAGTTTGAAGTTAGGGAAAAAAGTCCCCTAACTCTTGTTAAATGTGGGCTGTAGGGTGCTCAGCATTTGAATGACTGCTTGATGCAGTGTTGCCATTACTCTAACTTTGGTACCCTCTCTCAGAACATTGGTGTGTAAGTAAGTGTCTGTGCCTAGAAACAGTGCTGAGGTTAAGATACTGCCAATGCTGTATCAAGCAGTTGCTCAAACCCTGCCACACATTCATCAAGAGTCAGAGAAACTTTCCCACCCTAATGTTACATTTTCCTACTTTTTGGAGGCTTTATGTTTCAACCCCAATTAATGCCTATACATAGGGCTTTTGCTATAAATAAATGCAACCTATACAATAAACATATTGCATACTTGTATATGTGACAAATGGTATTATATAACTCATAAGGCAATCTGAGTGACTAAAATGTTTTCCTTATTTAGATTTCAAAAAAACATTTGTTATATTGTACAGGAAAGCTGGGTTGATGCTCAGTTTAGTTACTGTTTTAATTAATGACAGAGTTGCATGTCAAGGAGTTAAGCAATATTAAATATTTATTACTACATTACTATAACCAAAAAGTAGTGAAATTCTAGCTAATATTAGATGAGTACCTGGGGAAAAAATATATACTGTAACTGGGTATGGGTGGGGATGCAAGTCCCAGATGGTAATTCCTGAATACCGCAAATAAAAGGGTACTTTGTATACTGGCCTGCCTACCAAATATTTTTTTACAATTGATGGATACTCCTGGAAAATTATATGGGGCCCCCAAAAGGATTTTAATAAAACTCAACACCCTCACACAAGTGGCCATGGTGAAACCCTTAGCCACCCCTTTCCAAGCCCCAGACATTTCTTTCCCTCCACACCCTTCTTCATTCTCTCATAAATGCTTTTAAAAAATGTCAGAGTGTAAGGGTACGGGGTACATTAAATGATGATGTTTGCTCCTGGCAGAACGCCAACAGAGTACAAAGAGCGAGCATTACAAAATGTGAATGGGAGCTCAGGGGAGTGAGTGGAGGGCAACAAATGACTAGGGTAAGAAAGGTGATGGCCAAGGGACTAGTCCAGAAAATCTTAGGAGGTATAGAGTTTTTTTAAATTTTTTTTTATATTTTGCCCAAATACAAGTAACGAGTAATGGCTAGTTGACTATCTGCATGCCGGCCATGAATATTCACAGAGTTTTCGACAAATGAGACTCACACACTCTTACTGGATATAACTGCTAAGACAGCAAAGGGACAGAAATGATGGACCACAGGTCTTGTGGTGTACCAATGCTACTACAATAGGTTATGATGTTACTATATTGTAAGTCCCTACAGTTTATATATCCATCAGTTCCAACTGCTATAAATACTGCAGCATCTATACTATTTAACTAAGACCAACTCAGGTACTAAAGAGCATAAACTTTGTTTTAAAATATTTAATGCTATACAGTTGGTCCTGGAGCTCATCACAATCATTTTGTAGAGTTATCTGGTTTTTGACTACTTGTATTAAGTATTTGAAAAGACAAGAACCTCAAAGATTTCATTAAGTATTGTTGTACCTGCATACAAATAATAGGGTGCTATCTTCAGATATGAGAGCTGCCATGTGCATTTATGGAAAATAACCACCTGTAGCACCTTGAGGACAGGATACAGGATCAGAGAGGTAATCAGAGGCATAATGTCATCTTCCCATTAAAGCAGCTTTCTAGTATTTAGAAATGCCTTTTAAAATATAATATTATGACAACTTCAGCTTAGAACAAAATGTATGCTCTGTATGCACTGCCTCTCATTGTTTACTGTTGACAACATTTGCAGAAAAATGCGATCTTTGTCCCCCAGACATGACCTGCTTCTCCTGCTTTTCCCTCTGATGAAGTCCTAATCTTCTGATTGTGAGATCATAATTATTTCCACAAGAACAGATTATGATGCCACAAACAAATAATTAGGTCTTTAGTGGAGGGAAAAGCAGGTGGCATAGATAAAGTCAGAAACACAAACATGCTGTTTTTATGCAGACTCCATCAGTAAAAAAGAATATGGGGTGATAAATCCAGAAAAATGAATTTATTGTCACATACGTAAGCTAAATTGTGTCTTAATATAATATTTGAAAAATAGTACTGCTACCCCAGCAACACCAGTCTGCACAAGGCCGAGTACTCTCATATGCTTAGCCCCTAACCTGTCATCTTTCTGGCTGTGCCTCTGGATTCCCATTCATTCTAAGTGCACTACCATCTTGAAACATCATTGACTCTGACAATTTTTTTTTTTTATTTAGTTGTTTAACCAGGTATAGCACACTAAGCTGAAAGCTTTTTTACAGGAGCGACCTGGGAGCACAAGGAGGTTAAGTGACTTGCTCAGGGTCACACAGTATGCAAGTGGAAGCTGTGGGCTTCAAACCCAGGTCTGGTCTGCTGGATGTCACCAAATTTGCAGCTCAGAGCCTTAGACCACTGTGCTATACTGCCTCAAATTTGAACAATGCATGTTTAAAATCATGTTTTTCCTGTACATGTGGTTGATGACTAAAAAACAGGCATCTTTTTCATTTGGCACTTTGAGGTAATTTGATAAAAGGATATACAGTAAATCTTGAGGAACCTTTAGAAAGATTGCAGTTGAGGATTAGGCTGGTATTAAACTGAAGGTGAGATTTTGGGTGACAGTGGTGGAGGACATAAATCAATTACAATCTATTTTTATTCTTTACTTTAAAAGTAGGTGCTAGGCAGATGGCAGCAGATCAGTTCCATTTCTTCCTTTTGGAAGATTACTGTGTTTCAAGTTCCACAAAGGTAAATCTCAGTTGCGGTGGCACTTGACATAGTGAACATGCTTCTTGCGCTTCCAGATTACTTATTTTCTTCTTATTGCCTTATTACAGGCAGAACTCGTAGTCAGTGAAAAGGTGAATCTGTCTGAAACCACATGTGAGCTGCTCGATAGAACACACAGAAAGCTAGCATTATGAAATTAATGGTAGTTTAGCATTTAGTCCAAGTTGCTGTTTTAACACCTATTAAAATAGATTGTATTGTTCAAATCAATCTGCAGGAAGATAAGCATTGTTTTCTTTTTTGTTGTTGTGGAATAACGCAGGTACTGTACACTGATCATGGCTGTGGCCGCATACCTAAAATATCATGAGAATGAATCATTCTTTAAAAACATAAATAACTTGGTGCTAGGTTCATTAAAATTCAAATACTGGAGCAATTAAAAAGCCACTGCATTCCTAAGGAGGGTTGCTAGAGTCACCTTAGTTTAATTGTATGCTTAATTACTCCATCCTGTCACATTGAATATTAAATTTCTGATAATGGCATCTAAGTACATTCTTAAAGACATGGTGGCATGGCTGTTCAATCATTATAGCTTTAGAAATAGAGATGGATATGCTGTCTGATGGGCCAATGGTAAAGGGGTGACTTACTGTGCTGATGGCTTCGGTTCAAATTCCAAGCCTGGTTTTTCCTACATCAGATGGCAGAGACAATATTAGGCATCCATCTCAGATGCCTCCTACCTTGGAGTAGGTGCTTCCTGACAATATAACTGCCTCCTGGTGGCCCAACAGAGAAGAGACACATGGAAAAGAGCACATATGTGTGTGTATAAAATCCTGCTATGATATGCTGCAAAACACTGATATATGATTTGCTGATTTTGTACTGCATGTCCAGTTTTGTGCCAGCAACTGCCTCTTGGAATGTTGTGGGAGGGCTTGGTCTCAGCACATTTTTAGGTGACTTCAATGATCTCCCTTCTTGGGCCATGCCACAGTGGGGCTGGGACATGTGCGGGATGAAAAACAGGAGGAAATAATAGAGATGCTCATAAGGACTGATGCTCCATGTAATTCCCCACCTAGTTATGGTTTCCAGGATGCAGAGTCCATTACCACCTTTCCCCCCAGGTCAGGAACATGTCTGCTGTCACTGCTTTTGGCTGGCTGGCCCCACCTGGCGGTATAAATCCAGGACTATATCTGACAAGACTGGCACTTGGTACCTTAGGACAAATGGTGGCCACTCTAGTAGCTGGGCTTGTGGATAAGTGGAAGGAGACCCTAACTATTCCTACTAGGTAGGGAGGCAAAAGCAGAGAAAAAAATCACACTATTGATGGATGAACTGACTGTGACCTGGTCCCGATTCCAACTCAGTCTGTTTTGCCAAAATGGCTCTGACTTCAAATTCATTATGGAGCTGTTTCAGCCTACATGAATATGGGAAAGATGCCATGGACTGGTATTGTAGCACCCATTTAAACTGACTAATAAAATACACATTTTTATTTTTTTTTGTAATTTCTGTTTATTAAAGGTTTTTGATTTTGACACGTGTATCACAATACAAAAACAACACAACAATATACAAGCAACGGGCATCTTAGAATAACTTGAAACTCTACATTGCTATATGTCCATTATACAGTGCAAGTAAGTGTTACAAGTCCTGCTGCCAAAGCCAACCAAGGAGGCACAAAGTCTGTGATCCAACATGTACTGGACCTAGTGGGCTTAAATTGTGTCTGGTTTAGAAACTGCATGATTTGCTTTTGCTGTCAGTTTGTCCATGCTGTAAACTGACCATATAATGTCCTGCCAGTTCTTCAAAGTTGATATCTGGTTTGTCAGCCATAACTGTGTTATTGCCTTTTTGGCAACTGCCAAACACATGTAATAATTTCCAAGTATTTGGCCCTCTGAACCCTTCAGGAAGATCTAAGAAGATACATGTTTGATCTGCCAGTTGGAACTCCCCTCATATATGGCCCTCACTGCTACTGTAACTTGTTCCCAAAAGGACTGAAGAAGCGGGCAGCTGCAAAAGACGTGGCTGTGAGTTGCTGGGGTGGTCCCACATCTATGTCAGCATGTTGAGGTTAATGCAGGCTTAAATTTTGCTACAATGTGGGGCATCCCATAAACTGCAGACAGGTCTTCCAGGAAAATTCCTTCCACAAATAAGATGAGGTCATCTTTTGTATATTTGCCAGATGCCTTTCCCATTCCTGAGATGTTATTTGCACTTGTAAATGATTTTCCCATTGGGTTCTAATATAATCAATATCGCCTCCACCAGCAACTGCATTAAGGCCTGATATATTTGTGAGATAAGTGATGTGAGCACCTCTCCCCTGAACACCCTACTAAAAAGTCGGATAAGTAAAGGCATATCTTATTCCAGGGGCCAAGCCCACAGACAGCGTGTCAAATAATGGACCATCTGGATATAGCAATAAAGGTCAGCTTATTGGAGGGAAGGATATATTGTGCCTGAAGTTCCATGAAAGGAAGTCTCTCTCCTTCAGAGAAACTGTAAAGGCATGGTAAATCCTACTCATTCCCATCTTTAGTAGGTATGATCCAAATCTGCCATAGGGAATGAGGTGTTATGAGCCAATGGAGTAACTAGGAACCTGATATTCTGCAGGGCATTTAATGGAAATGTTTTGAACCAGTGGAAAAGTGGTGGTATAGGTATAAGGGTTGCTTGTAAGGTGGTTGGGGAAAGCTGAGGCTGTACCATTAAAATAGATGTAAGGGGTAAAAGTTCTTCTTCCTGAGGCTCCAACAATTTCCAGTGAGCAGCATATCCTGGTGTGAGCCAGTACATGGCCATGCATAGTTACACAGCTATATGATAGAGTGCGAAATTTGGTAATGCCAGACCTCCCTTTGATCTGGACCTTTGTAAAGTGACAAACTTAATCCGAGGGCACGCCCCATTCCAGATGAACTGAGAAAGCATTCAGTCCCATTTCCGGGTGAGGGGGGACCAGTAGTGTCTGTTTAGGATATAAAAGTCTGGGGTATCATATGTATGCTGTCTAGCCCCTGTATACATACATAGATACTGATGGCAGATAAGGGCCTTTGGCCCACCTAGTCTGCCCAATTGCACATGTAATTTTGTCTCATCAAGCTTCTCTTGAACTGGATTGTCCCCTTCCCCCAACTGCTAGGATCCCCTGATGCCTATCCCATGTATTCTTGAATCCCGTGATTGTTTCAGCCCCCCTCCACTCCTCTGGCAAGGCGTTCCACTTTTCCACTACCCTTTCTGTGAATAACTACTTCCTTACGTTACCACTGAACCTCCTTCCCTCCCTCCCTCCATGTATAAGTGAAAGTGGAATAGCTTTCCAGGTATCTATGGGCCCGATTCCAAGAGGCGTATGCCTGGCGTAAGGCAAGGTATGCCAAGCCCCATGGTAACTTCGCAACCTGCGCGGGCATTATACCAGGTGCAATTCTGAAAGGTGCCTTGCGCCATGGCAACTGTGGGTTGCACCAACTGTGGTTATGCCCCACTGTGCTGCAACTCACAATGCCACTGACACAAAGGGTAGATTCTGGCAGCACTGGTGCCCTATTCCAAGAGGGTGGCTGCCATTACCCACATACGCAATTGCAAAAGCCGCTTTGGTGCAGCAGAGTTATGCCACCTAGGAGATGGCGTAAGTGGCATCCGTCAGTGCCAAATGGAGGATGCCCACTCTGCAGCACTGTGGCAATGGTCCTGCTGTGTTCCTGATGCCCCCCCATCATGGCCATGCCCCCAACCTCCCCAACTTTCAGGGACCCATGGGGTCTGGTTTTGTATGTGCCCCCCCTGGATGCCTGTGCCACCTGTCTAACCCCCCATGTCCCTGGGTGCCCACCATGGTGTTCTGGGGTGCTCCGGGGGTGCAGTTTGTAGTGGGCTGCAACTTGTGGCAGGCTGGACTGTTATGCTGACCCTGTGGTGTTAGCCTATGCCTGCTGCAGGTCACAGGTCACAGGTCATAGGTGCCAGGACCCTGCCACTCTTAGAATACAGTGCAGGGTCCCCAGCATAGCGGCAAATGTCGCAACTCGCAGATGCCTGCGAGTTTTGACATTCCTCTTGGAATCGGCCCCCATGTCCTTAAGGAACTGTTGTGTCAGGGAGTCATAATTTAGGGACTGCACTTAATCATTTTTGACTGATAGTATTACTTCAAGCTACTTCAGTGTGGAGAGGTCCCATTTAAGCCAGAAAGACCGTTGGATGTGGGCACTAGGCATGTATTGAATTTGGAGGACCTCCTTTTTAGTGGTATTTAATTTATATTCGGGCAGGATCCCAAATTCCTGAAGTGTCTGCCAGGGGGGAAGTGAATTGTCTGGAGTTAGGAGATATACAGTATAAGTAAAGTATCAGCCTATAGGGCCAGATTTTGTCTCTGGTTGGCTATCATAGATACATCAATGCCAGGGTATTGTCACATGACCTCTGCTAATGGTTTCAAACACAGGACAAATAATAATGGGGATAGGGGCATCATTGTTGTGTACCCCTATACAAAGAAAATAGAGAGGAAAGTTGCCCATTTATTTTGAGATATGCCTGAGGTGAGGCATATAGGGCCCTCAATACATCAGTTAAGGTAGGTGGAAAATCCGTAACATCCATCACTGTCAGTAGGAATTGCCACACCACACAGTGGAATGCTTCATCAGCATCCAGGCTAAGTAAGAGGAAGGGAGATTTCAACCCAGTGGCATGATGTTATACATGTAATGTTTGTTTTATGTTGTTTTGTGTTTGCTGACTTCTCGTAAATCTAGTTTGGTCTCCATCAATCAAAATGGGCAAGAACTCATCCAAACATTTAGCTAGGGTAGACATAAAGATTCTGTAATCTGTATTTAAAACAGAAATAGGGTGATAGGAAGTGCACAGGGTTTTGTCCTTATTGGGTTTAGGTTTAGCCAAAATAGTGGCATGGTTCTATGAGGAGGGTATTGGGGAACCATCATAAGTTTCCTGGAACACCTCTAACAAAGGGGTAATATTGATTCTTGAAATTGTTTGTAAAATTCAGTGGTGTACACATCTGGGCCTGGCATTTTCCCAGTTTTCATATCTTTGATTACATCCTCCAGCTCTACTGAAGAAACTGAGGCCAGCAGTAAAGGTTTGTGCTAAATTTGGAGGGAGGTTTGGGAGCCACAGAGGATGAACATATCGAGTCAGGTCCGAAGCCGAAGATACGGGTTCTAAAGTATAGAGATCCTGGGAGTATTGGCAAAAAGTCACCAGGATCTGCTCATGGTCTGTAACTAATTGTCCCGTCCTAGATTATTTTATTATGTGCAACAGTCCCCTGTATGGCCTGCTGCCTAAGCCTGAATGAAAGAACTTTACAAGCACATGCCCTGCCCTCATAAAACTTCTGTCTCAGGTAGCAGAGTGCCAAATCAGTTTTAATATTTAAAGTTTCTTGGAGTTCTTTTTGTAATTTAAGAATATAAGGTTCTTGAGAGGTGTCCCCCATCGCATGTGAGTGTTAACGATCTGCCAATTGGTTTTGGAGGGATACAAATTTTTCCTCCTGTTGCTTCTTTATTCAAGAGGTGTAACTGATAAGTTTGCCCCTTAATACACTTTTTAAACTGTCCCAGAGAACTGTCTTGGATACATCCGCTGATGAATTCAGCTGTAAAATGTACTCTGTTTTCTCCTTGATAAATTTCTAACTATCTGGAGAGATGAGAAGGGAGTTACTGAGGTGCCAAAGAGTAGTGCCTTGGGTAAGTCCCCAAGGAAGGGTGATAATTAGGGGGGCATTATCAGGTAAATAGATAGGTTGGATTTCACAAGGTCTTTATCCTCAGCTGAGATATTAAACAAATCAGTTCTGGGATAAATTCTGTGAGGGCAGGAATAATGAGTGTATTGACACTGGGTGGGGTGAAGGAAATGCCAGACATCAATCCAGCCACTTTCCTTAAGAATAAAGTGTCCCCTCTTATGTCCCCTCATTTCCCTTGGAGGACAGAGATTAGTGGTATCCTGCCTGTCAAAAATCTTATTATTACCTCCCCATTATTAATAGTCCCCTTTGGTGTTGTAGGATGGTGATAAGAAAGGATTAAACTATCGGAGTATCTGCCCTAACGGGAATGTAAACACTGGCTAAAGTAATTTCTCTGCCCATATATTGCCCCGTTACCATAACAAGATGGCCTTGAGAGTCAGAGTAAATCTCTAAGCATTGGAATAAGGTTTCTTTATGTATAAGGACTGATGTGCCTCTGCGTTTTCCTTGTTTATACGAGGAAGCCGCTACTACAGGAAAAAATAGCTTTGTAAATTTCTGGTGTTCCTGCATGGAAAGGTGCATCTCCTGTAGCAGAAAAAAATGTAGGATGCAATTTCTTTATTGCTGAAAGGACGTTAGACCTTTTTACAGGACTGTTGAGTCCATTCACATTTTGTGTATACACCATAGGATATGCTTTAGCCATAGCAGAACCAACTTAAATCCATTTGATTAATCGAGAGAAGTACCCTGTTCAGGCATCTGACCCTTAAGGTACAGTGGTGGGGCAAATAGTATACTAGTATACCTTCCAGTATTGGTCCATGCTTTTGTGACCTCCTGTCTCAACTACTGCAATGCCCTTTACCTTGGGCTACCGGGGGTTGATATCCACTGACTGCAGCTGGTCTAGAACGTGTCAGCCAGGTTGTTGATTAGGTTACTGAGATCTTGTCATATCACACCTGTGCTCCGTGGTCTGCACTGGCTGCCAGTCTTTTGGCAGATCACCTTCAAGCTTGGTTTACTGACCTATAAAGCCCTGCATGGCCAGGAAATGAGTTTTCTGTAAGATCTTTGCCCCTTAACCACCTCTGATCTCTCTGCTCCTCTGAAGAGGGATTGCTGGAGGTTCTCAGGGTTTGGCTTAAGATCTTTGGTGCTCGTTCTTTTGCCTTTGCAGCTCCTACCCTGTGGAACTCTCTGCCTCATCAGATAAGAGAGTGCCAGACTGTTGAGAGTTTTAAATCTGCCCCAAAAGCTAACCTTTTTAGTTAAGCTTTTCCAGATTCTGATTAGCATGCATAGTTTTACCTATTTGATTATTTAGTGCTTTTATCTAATTTTATGTATTCTTGTTATCTTATCACACAAGCTCTTTGATCTAATTGGAATTGTGCATTTTTGAAAATAAATAGTGATTGATTGGTATTAAGAGTGAAACTACTTTCAGTTTGTTACTTATGATAACACATTGAAAAACATCCCATGGCAATTCTAAACATTGCAAGTGCCTAGATATATAACACAGAACCATAATAGACAGTAGCAATACCTGAACTAGGAAACAGTAACTGTCCCACACCAAACAAACATAGCACAGGACTGAAGCAACACAAGCATCTGCAGAAAGCTCCAAACTAGTGTACTTCCAGGATAGGAGAGCTCTATAGTTAGCTTTCTATAAGTCTGTGACAGAAGCCCTCGTAAAAGAGATCCAGCCCCCGGGTGGAGAAAAGCTGAGAGTAAATGATGCTGCAGACCTCTGCAGTGCTTACCAAAGAGGTGGCATGGGGAATGAGCATGGCAAATGGGAATGAGGGAATGTAAGGGGCATGCCAGCAATGACAGGAGGCCACAAAGCCAAACAACGTACTCTCAAGCCACCCCCCCACCCAGATAATCTGTTAAGCTGGAGTTGCACGGAGGAACATGCGTGATATTATTATTTACAGCTGGATCTATTTAAGACAAAAAAATAAAACATTCAACCTGCTCTTTGAGCTAAGTGCACCTTATGCTTGGTCAAGCCAAGCAATCCGGGAGCATGCAGGTATGGGGACTAAACAATCAATTGAGAGGGGGTAAACTACTGCGAGACACAATTCTGATCTCTCTGTGAGTGAACCCAAGTGGTGCTAGAGGAGAGAGATATATATTCTTGCCAAGCTGGCAATTTTATTTATTTTTTAACTTATTTATCTGTAATTCAGAAAACACCTTTGTGCACAAGTGCTCTTTTTTAAAGGTCCCACATCAGCAATCAGTTGTGGTGTTGCTACCACTCTCTAGTGGATCCCGGCACAGTAAATACAAACACCAGATGGTGCTGCACTCCTTCCACAAAAAATGTGTTCAACATAGAGTTTCAAAGTACTCTGTAACTATTTCTCCAAAATGAGACATACAAGTGAATAGATCTCTCATCACTTGCCTGGGAGTTTGCAAGTTCGCAATTAGAATGTGAACAGCAGCCATGCTTAATTAGGATGTCCTGGGAGCCCAGCACATGCTGGGCCAGCCAGCATCCTCCCAGGCCCCAAGAAATGAATCTTGGTCTTTTTGGTCGACTTCTCCTATACCAGCCCGCCCCCAACACTCTGAACTAACAGATCTCCAGGTTACCTGTACATGTAAAAAACAGAAGTCCCTCATCACCAAGATCAACTTAGCCTCTGCAGCAGTGCCCTCTTGCTGAAAGTAATAGGGGAAGCACCTATATGGTGCACCCCTCAAATTCAGTATGTGCACCCTCCCTGGGTATCCCCCAGAAACCCACCCCCAGCTGAGCCAAAGAGAAGTACCCAAATAGTTAGTGGACAAGGAATAAAAGAAAACATGGACTGCCATTGCATTCTGTAAGTAAATGGTGTGAGCCCAATGAAATCAGTGCAAACCCGTGTAGATTACAGAAAAAACACTCCAGGCCTACAAACTCTCAATGCCATAATGCGAACCCCACCAAGTTTCAGCGCAAGAAGGCATGGAAACTCAGTAAAACATAGTCATGTACTATACCCGATTGTGGGATTCTTTGAAAAGTTTGCAACAGCGCCTATATGTACCTAAGGGAAGCCTTTAAATGAGCCTTGCATGTCAGCTGAAGTGCCTCCTTATCTGGTAACAATGGCAATGATGTAGTGGAATTGGAGGAAGATCTCTGTGGTTTCAGTACAGCAATTTCTCTAGCTTGCAAGTCCTCATTGCAGCCAAGATCATTTCATATAAAACAGGGCCATCTGGGTAAAAAACATGCAACTTTGCAGTAAATGGGTTTGGAATCTGAGATTATTTCCTCATGGAGCTCCTAACACTAGACTGTACTTTCTACTTTGATCCCTCAAACGGGGGTTATAGTCATGATTGGTACAGTATATAGTTGCACCCCCTTGTGAAAGACTTTCTTGAGTTGCCATAAACCCAGTAAGATCTTTTGTTTTGTTGCATAGCACCAGAATTGCAATACTATAGTTCTCAGGTGTTGCTGATTGTTATCCACAGGGGGCCCAAGGGCACCATGGGCCCATTCAATGCCTAGGGAGAAGTCCAGGGAAAGGTCCAGTTCGTTGTGGAAAAAGAACTATTAAAACTGTTATAATATCAGATCCTTCTGTTTTTTGTGGAAACCATATAACCTAATTTTCTTTCTCTGAGAAAGATCTTTGAGGCTTTTACATTTTGCTTCCAGGAACTGAATGTTGGTTAAGGCCTCCAGCATTAGGGGGTCCATGCAATCTGCCTATGAATCGAGTTCAGTGATGGCAGCCTGTTGTTCTGAAGTTGTTTATTTAAGTGCTGCCAGCTCAGCGCAACCCCCTCAAAAAATATTGCTTTCATTTCAGTGTGGAAAGCTTTCAGTTTGTCCAAGACTAAGTCCAACTTCTGATTTTTTTCGGCATGCTGGCACATGGCAGTCCTATAGGGTCTTTCGTAGATGCCATAGCTTGACTGGTGGAAGCCATGCTGCTGGAGTCATCTGACTCACATCCACTAACATTTACAAGCTGGTCAGCTGCAGGTCTAGTTAATCTCTTCTCTATTGTAATAAATAATGCCCTGGGAGGGATAAATACCAGGATTTTGATGAAATGGTAGAATTTGGGGACTTGGGGCACTTATTTGTAGGGCAGAGAATGGAGCTCCAATTTAGTACCCCCTTCCTGATGCTGACATCACCGGAAGCTGAAATATTTTTAACTGGAGGTATTTATACCTCTTTTCATGTAATTATTGGTGGGCAGGGGGTAGTTGTCCTTCTGGTAATATTTACACTGCTTTTGGTCAGTGTCCTTGTCAGATTGTAATGGTAGACAGCATGAGAGAGACATAGGATGTGACCCGGGCCACGCTTTGCATCTTTTTAAAATGTATTGTGTTAAACACAGAAACATAGAAACATAGAATTTGATGGCAGATAAGGACTGCTTGGCCCACCTAGTCTGCCCATGTCCCTACCTATTGGATAAGCTGCAGATACTAGTTAACCAACAACCTACGTCCTCCTATCCCCCCACTAGAATTGCCTTATGTCAGTCCCATGCATTCTTGAATTCCCCCACTGTTTTTTACTCCACAATCTCCTCAGGCAGGCTGTTCCATGCATCCGCAACCCTCTCCATGAAAAAATACTTTCTCACATTACCTCTGAACTGTCCCCCCCTCTGTCTTCAAATTCTGCCCCCTTGTTATTGCACATCTCTTTTTCTGAAAGATGCTACCCTCTTGGACTTTGTTGATTCCCTTGAGGTACTTGAAAGTTTCTATCATGTCCCCCTCTCCCTCCTTTCCTCGAGGCTATACATCTTAAGCTCCTTTAGTCTCTCTTCATATGTTTTCTGGTGTAGGCCCTGCACCAGTTTGGTTGCCCTCCTCTGGACAGCCTCCACCCTGTCTATGTCTTTGTAGAGACGGGGTCTCCAGAACTACTGCACATGCAGTACTCCAGATGGGGTCTCACCAATTGTCTGTACAGAGGGATAACAACTTCCTGTTTTCTACTGGTGATGCCTTTCCCTAGGCATCCCAGTATCCCCCCAGCCCTCCTTACTGCCTTCTCACATTGCTTACCCACCTTTAGGTCATCTGATATAACTACCCCCAGGTCCCTTTCCATTTTTGTTGTTGTCAGTATCTCACCCCCCATTCTGTACTCTTCCCCTGGATTTTTGTTTCCCAGGTGCGTTACTTTGCACTTCTTTGCATTGAATGTAAGCTGCCATACATGTGACCGTTCCTCCAACCTTGCCAAGTCCCTTTTTATCCTTTCCACCCCACCGTGTGTATCAACTCTGTTGCAGATATTTGTGTTGTCTGCAAAGAGACATACTTTTCCTTCCAATCCCTATGCAATGTCGCTTATAAAGACATTAAAAAGGACTGGTCCCAGTACTGAACCCTACGGTACCTCACTAGTAACCCCCCCTTTCTTCACTGTGGGCTTTGTTTACTATTACCGTCTGCATCCTGTTGTCCAGCCAATGTTTTACCCAGGCTACCACCCTGGGACCCACTCCCAGGTTGGCTAATTTGTTTATTAATCTTTTGTGCCAGACTGTGTCAAATGCCTTGCTAAAGTCTAGGTAGGCCATGTCCACAGCCCCTCCCTGGTCTACTACTTTGGTCACCCAGTCAAAGAAATTGATTAGATTCATCTGACATGACCTTTTCACTGTGAATCCATGCTGCCTTGGGTCATGTGCCCCACTAGCCTCTAAGTACTCAACAATTCTTTCCTTCAGAAGTGATTCCATTATTTTCCCTGTCACTGAGGTCAAACTGATAGGTCTGTAATTTCCTGCCTCTGTCTTGTTCACACTTTTATGAAGGGGAATCACATCCACCCTCCTCCAATCCTCAGGTACCACACCATCCTCCCATGATTTGTTAAAAAGGGTAGTCAGTGGTGTTACTAGTTCTCCCCTTAGTTCTTTTAGAATTCTGGGGTGAATCCCATCAGGCCTCATTGCTTTGTCTACCTTCAGTTTTAGGAGTTCTTTCAGAACCCTTTCTTGTGTGAAAGGATTGATATCGACCTCCCTATCCAGAGTGCTTCTATTGACTGGATTAGGTACCTCCCCCTCCTCTTCCTTTGTGAATACTGAGCAGAAATATTCATTCAGTATCCCTGCTTTTTCACTGTCCCTCTCTGCCCACTCACCCTCCTCTTTATTCAGCCTCAGTATCCCTCCATTTGTCTTTCTTAGCTCCCTAATATACCTATAAAGGTTTTTGTCCCCCTTCTTTACCGAGTTGACTATCTTTTCCTCGGTTTGGGCCATTGCTATTCTGACTGCCTTCCCTGCTTCTTTCTGCTTTAACTGGTACAGTTCTCTGTCCTGCTCCTTCTGTGTTTCCTTATACTTCCTGAATGTTATCTTTTTCTCCCTAACCTTCGCCGCCTCTTCTTTTGAGAACCATAGTGTTGTTTCTTTCGTTTTGATTTATTTGCTTCACACAAAGGCTTGTTGCCTCTGTGATGGCAGTTTTGATGTTTCCCCATTGTTGCTCCACCCCTCCTTCTTGCCTGTTTGCTAGTGCTTTTCTGAGGCATGCTCCCATTTTGACAAAATCAGCCCTCCTGAGGTCATGTACCTTCACTTTTGTATGGTCTGAGTCAACAGCTGAGTTTATCGTGAACCACACTGTTTGGTGATCACTTGTTCCCAGATGGGTACCCACTTCTAGATCTGAGATCCTCTCTCCATCCCCATTTGAGATTACCAGTTCTAAGATTGCTCCCTCCTGAGTGGGTTCATACACTAGCTGTCGGAGGCATGCCCCCTGTAGGGCATCAAGAATGGCCCTGCTCTTGGATGTTGCTGCAGCAAAGGTGCTTCAGTTAATATCTGGCATATTCAGGTCCCCATCAGCAATATCTCCCCTTTCTCTGCCATTCTAAGGATGCCTTCTATCATTTTCTTGTCCATTTCCTGCCCCTGAGATGGGGGTCTATATACAACCCCAGTGCGGATTGTGGTGCCATTTCCAGTCTCCAGTGTGACCTACAGTGTTTTCTCTACTCCCTGTTTACCCTTTAGTTCCATTGCTTTGATCCCTTCCCTTACATAGAGAGCTACTCCTCCTCCTCCTCCTCATCTATCCTCCCTGCTCCTCCTGTAGATTGTGTACCCTGGTATGCTGACATCCCAGTCGTGGTTCTCGGTGTACCATGTTTCTGTGACTGCCCCAATATCCAGGCATCCCTCTTCCATCAAGGCCACCAGTTCAGGGAGCTTGTAACGTAGACTATGGGCATTGGTACTTATTACCCTCCATTTTTTGATGGCCTTACCCCTTTGTGCCCCATCCCTGTTCATTTTGTTTTCCTAATTTTTGTTATGGTAAGCAGCACTGCACCTCATCCATCTCACCCATGTTTATATATCCCCCATTGTGCTTTGTATGATGGCACACAACATGGCTCCCCAATAAAATGAAATATTAAAGTAGCATGAATTTAAAAAATATATCAATTTTCCTTTTCAAAAATGTTATATTTTATTCAATAGTAAAACCAAGCTGCCCTCAACATGTGAACATCTGTGCATGTGGTACACAGGAGAAAGACATTAAAATATAGTAATGGTAGCCACCCAGTTTTAGTAGCAAAGAGCAAAATAAACTACATAAAGTACATGTACAATGTCCGTAAATCCTCACAGTCATGTAAGGTCTTGTGTTGAATTCTTCAGATAAAAAGTTTACCTTTGAAATGTTTTCAGAGTGGCATGGGAAAAACAATTAATGCATTAGCACAGCAGGTGTTTCCCAGTATATGTAGTAGGGAGTATAATATGCTTCATATAAAAATGTTTATTCAGTTCTGAAATGATACATAGATGTATAGAAGTTGGCAGCAAAAAAATGACAGTTTCTTGTCCCATCAAGTCCGCGCACCCTACTTAACTATTCTTTCATGCTCTTATGGCAGTCCTCCCCTTTTCTACTGTCCCCCCATTTTGTGAGTAAACCCACCAGCTTGTCCTATCCCTGCTTGAAGCTTCTAATCAGTTTGGCTGGTTTAGCTTTTTTAGTTAGCTTATTCCACTTATCTACCACCCTTTCCAAGAAGTGCTTACAGACATCCTTTTTTGAATCTCCCCGTGCCCTCTTAAGTGAATTCCCTCTTGTCCCTGTGTTTGAATTCAAGAAGACTTGTTCCTTGGGGTCTGTCCCATGCAGGTGTTTGTATGTCTCGATCATGTCACCCCTTTCTCTCCTTTTCTCATGGGAGTACATGTTTATGGCCTGAAGCCTCTCCATCTTATCCCCAAGGCCATGAAATATCTTAGCTGCCATGCGCTTTTCTGTCTTCACCTTGTTGCAGTCTTTTCTCAGGTGGGGGCTCCAGTACCTCACACAATATTCCAGGTCTGGCCACACTAGTGCCCTATAGTGGTAGGATCACCTCTCACTCTCTACTGCGTATCCCCCTTCATATGTAACCCATCATTATGTTTGCTTTACTCATGGCTCTGTTGCAGTGTGCAGGTATTTTTAGGGTCTTCAGTATCATCACCCCTAAATCCTGTTCTTCCAAAGTGCTATAAAGCACCACCACCCCCCCATCTCATATTGCACTCTTGGGTTCCTTCTCCCAATGGTGCTTATTCACAAATGAGGGCAGGGTATGGGTGGCAGGCATATACTTGGTCTGAGCCA
This sequence comes from Neoceratodus forsteri, assembly GCA_016271365.2. Lineage (NCBI taxonomy): Eukaryota > Metazoa > Chordata > Ceratodontiformes > Ceratodontidae > Neoceratodus > Neoceratodus forsteri. The sequence goes on along the minus strand of JADMNL010000041.1, from coordinate 6,138,624 downwards.
CCTGCACCTTCGGACAGGCATGCATTGCACACCATTCACTTTTGTCAGTTGTCCATCCACAGCCCTGCCCCTCAGGCATATTGGTGCACAGGGGACAGACCAGTGTACACAGGCTGGCATCCAATCAGATGCCCAACCTGCTAGACAAGACCCTCTTTTCTGCGTGGAGTACGGAATTGTGGGACCTGCAAACCATATCAGAAAGGGCAAGTTTCCTGATGTCTGCACCCAGCCCTCCCTGCAAGTCCAGAGGGCTGTGCTCATCCCGCTATGTTCGGACACTTTAGAACTGAGGAGATGCATTGCAGCTATGGCAAGGTCCTTACCCATTGAGTCTGCACCCCCTCCTCTCGCACTCTGTGCCATGTGCATGGCATGTAGTATAGCTTGTCACCCCCAGCTACTACCCTGGTTCTTCTGCGTGCAGAGCCATAGATGGACAGGAATGGACAGGGGGATCAGCTATTCAAGGGGCACATGCTGCTTTAGTGAATGCCACATGGGTCAGTGTGTGGCAGCTGGTAGTACTGAAGCCTATGCACTGTGTATATGTGGCATGTAGACTTTGTGCACGAGGGCCAATCTCATTACTTTACACTTTTAGTGTTACATGTCACTACCAAATTGCTCTCCAGCCCACCCAGATCCTCCTTTAACTCTCTTCTCTCTTGTTTTAAATAAGGTAAAAAAGTAATGCTTTTGTACAGTATGTGTCTAGCAGGTATGATGCACATCTGAGATAATAAAGAATGGTAAGTGCTGCCACCTATTTCAAGTAGCACTATGCATTGTTTGAAATGTTTATTCAATTTTGCATGCAGAAGTCCTCCAAGCCCTTGAATTGGAATGGTATATTGCTAGGAGGCTGAATAGATAAGAAGTCTTAAATAGTAAATGGGCCAAGTTCCTGCCCTCCTTCCTCTTCTAAACTGTCACTAGAACTATCCTATCCTGGAAGGAAGAGTGCAGTTTCCCACTGCATCTTTGCCTCTGGGGTTTCAAGTAAGAACAATGGATCTATCCCCCCGTTTGTCTATTTTGGTAGAATGTTTATTTGTGCTCGGGGGGGGTTGGGGGGGGGGAGAGGGGTAGATAAGATTTGGTTAATTGATGGAACAGGCCTCACCAGTGTTGTTCATAAGGGTTTTATACCTCAGGCCTGGTATTTGTACTGTCAGAGCTTTCCCTGTGTTCTTAGGATTCTCCCACCTTCATTCTGTATGGGGAGGGAAGCTACCAGGGGATTGTTTGTAACGTTATTGTTTATTCTATTTCAATAAAGTACATTAAATGGGAAAAAAAATGTTTATTCAATTTTTAAATGTTTTTCAGGACGACATAAAAAAGACAAAGAATGCTTTGGCACCGTATGTGTCACACCTGTTTTGTGCAATGAGATAACAAAAAGAAGGGAAGCAAGGGCAGCTGACATGTTTAAATAGCAGTAAACTGCATATACTGTAATGCATAGCAATGTTTCTGTTCCACAGCATATTGCGATATTCACTTTCCACACACCACACGAGTTTAATCACTGAATCAGCATAATCCTTAGACACCACCGAAGAAGAGCTCTAAGTCAGATATTTCTTGCGTGCATCTCTGTAAGGACACAGATAGGGTAGAGGCAGATCAAAGAAGGGCAACAAAGATGGTGCAGGGCCTGCACCAAAAGTCATAGGAGGAGAGACTGGGAGACACTGGAGGAGAGGAGAGACAGATGAGATATAATGCAAGCCTACAAATATCTAAAGGGCATAAGTAGGGTACCGAAGGGTAGCGTCTTTCAGAAAAAGAGATGTTCAGGAACGAGGGGGCATGACATAAGGCGGGAAGGGGGTAGACTAAGGGAAACATGAGGAAGTATTTCTTCATGGAAAGGGTGGTGGATGCATGGAATAGACTCCCAGCAGAGGTGGTGGGGGAAAACAGTGGGGGAATTCAAAAATCTATAGGACAGGCACAGGGGAATCCTAGCGATAGGAACGAGAAGGCAAAGCCGGAGATCAAGTAGGGTCTGCAGCTTTTGCAGTAGGTAGGGAAAATGGGCAGACTGGATGGGTCTAGTGGTCCTTATCTGCCATCAATTTCTATGTTTCTATTGTCTTTCTGTCCAGCAGGTACTGTTATTCCTCCTAATCAGGTTTACTTTCCAGCCACTGTTCCCAAATTCACAAGTGACTCTGCGTAAATTGGCCTTGAAGCTGCTGAGGCATCATGCATTTTCACTAAGCCTGGATAAGCTATACGGTGGGTGCATGTCACTACACTACATATAACCTCATCTACAACCTCTTCCTGGGATGTTTGCAGGTGAAGAATCCATGATAGTACCTCATAACATCTTGATTGTTGATTTGTATAGAGCTTTAATCCCCACCTGTAACCTACATAGCTAAGGATGCTGCCTAGAAAGGTTTTGATCTTCTCTGCCTCTGACTAGTCATATGCAAGTCTGGTGCAATAGGTCCCTGAACTAAGCTGGTAATGAGGATGCAAAGGTGGAAGTCGAAGTGTCCAGCTCTGACCAGAGACTGTGAAAAAGCAAACCTAATTTGGTTTATTGCCTAATACAAACACCTTGTGTGTTTTGGGACTACATGTGATAAGGAAGCAATGCTCTTAATTTAATAGTGAGACAGCTCTTTTGGTCTGTAACGTAACCAGTTAGTTATGTATTTTGGTAATGGTGTGTACATTTAAATATGTATGGTTGGAAGTGGCTTATCCTTTCCAAGTAACCTCTTCCAGACATTGGCAGTATCTATGAACATTACTTCCTGTATTGACAACCCTTCACTTTGCATTTGCTAATTTGGTAATCTTCCATAGTACAGTATTGATTGTCATATTGCTGAATCAAGTTAGGAAAAGCACAGTAAATGGTGTCAGTGCTGGAGGTAAGGTGTGTGGATATACTGTAACCCATTGTCACTATGTACTAGCCTTATTTATCTTGTCACTTGTGCATCTTGCTGATTTGCTCACACCTGAAAATAAGTTCCAGCTCAGTGCACCTTTCCTGGTTATCAATTTTCAAATAAATAACTAAATACATAAAGGATCTGCGGTTTTCCAACGCCCTTCGCTGGCCAGCCGATGGGTTGGTGCAAATGAGGTGTTGAGGTCGCGGGACAGATATTTCCGCCGGCAGCCCTCATGGATAGGGCTTTCAGGTTTCGGGCATTGTCGAGCAAGAACTGGATTACCATCGGGAGGTTTCTGTTCTAAGGAAATATGCCTACAAGGAAACTCACAGTCAGACCTCAAACTTTTTTCTTTGTGAGTTTTGCTCTGGGCAGTGAGAGTGCTTTTGTTTACTCTGGACCCCCCCAGGTAGTGAGAGGGCCTGGGGGTCTGAACTTCATTCGACACTGTTTATTTTATTTGTACACCTCAGTGAGAAGAGGGGTACTTAAGCTTTATTTCTGCAGTTGATGGTCCTAAGTTCAGTCCATATAGTTTAATTTTCCTTTTCTGTGACTTGAAGTTCCTAAAGTGTGAGTTCCTTGCAGTGGTGCATTATCTCTCTCCCCTGGATTTGTACTTCTTATTCAGATCAATCTCCTTGTTCGAGACTTTAGTGTTTGGAATGAAATATCAAAGTTCTTTAGGAAGTGGTTTAATAATTTTAACTTATTATAGTTTTATTGCATTATAGTTCATTGTATGGGTGGGGTGGGTGGTTAGTTTGATTTATTTTAACTGTTTGAATCTCTCACCTTGGTGAGAGAGGGTGAGGGAGTTTCTAAAAGGGGCTTAGTTTAACTGCTTAATATTTGGTTATTTGTTTGTTTGTTTGTTGTATTTTTTTGTGTTCATTGCTCTCTTAAGTGAGAGTTGTGGGAGTAGTGCATTGTATTTGTATGTTGCATTTTGTTTTTGAGGGGGTTATTTTCCTTTTTCTCTGGCTTGGCACATTTTATTTATTTTGAGCCCATAATATGTGTTGGAGGCCTACCCCTCTGGGTCGTGCGCTATTCATCCTCTGCCCTTTCTCCTCCCCTTTAGTGTTTTCAATCTATTAGTGCTGTAGAGTGCTGGGCATTGCCCTTGGGGGAGTGCAAACAGCGGAGGATGAATGAGCTGGGCTCTCACATCAGAGTAGTTAGGTCCAGAAGACGCCTTGGGGCGAAATGGATTCTAGAACATGGCCTTCTATGTCTGGTCTCCATACCCAAGGGCACCACCATTATTGGTGGGCAAGTAGTTGGGGCAGCCCTGGAGACCCGTCCAACCCGAGTGGTGTTATGCAATGCCAGATCCATCAAGAACAAGACTAAAATTATTGCAGATCTTGTTGGGACAGCTGATCTGGCTTGCATCACAGAGACCTGGCTGGACCTGGCTGGATGAAAATGCTGGCTCCACGTTGGAGGCTGCGATTCCAGACGGGTACTTGGTCATACACTGCTCGAGACTGGACCGCGGGGGGGGGGTTTGCGGTCTGTTTCAAGACTGAATTGTGCCTCACAAGTGTACCAGTTGAGGAGGCCAGGTCATCTGAGTGTACTGTAGTAGCAGGTTTAGCTTGTAGGGTAGCCCTCATCTACTGTCCACCCGAGGATGAGAAGCGATTTCTTCAGGAAGTAGCAGACTTCGTGATCGATATGGCATTTTAGTCGCCCAGGCTGATGGTCCTGGGCGACTTCAACACCTGGGTTGATGACAAACTCTTGCAATTTGGACAACACTTCCTCCAATTGATGACATCACTGGACCTTACACAGATTGTTACCTCTGCTACTCATAAACACGGTCACTCCCTTGACCTGGTTTTTTTCCTGGGGATCGAAGCCTCCGATTTGGGGATGGAACCTGTCAGATGGCCCGATCACTACACCATGGGGTTCAATTTTTCACCCCCCCTTCATAGGCCTACCCCTGTGGAGATGGTCAGATACTGCTCTTTATGGGATGTGAGCCCTGAAGGCCTGGTGGCGGTACTTGACCTAGCGGAATTTCCTGTGGCAAGCGGGATTCCAGAGGCTTTGGTTCTGGCCTATAATAAGGTCATTGCTACAGCCCTGGATTCTATCACTCCCATCTGTGTTCATCCTCTCTCCCTTTGCCCTTGGTCCCCTTGGTTTGATGGGACCTTGAGGGAGTTGCGGTGACTACGACAAAGGTTAGAGCATTGCTGGTGGAAATCCGCCCTGGAGGCCGACCATCTTAGATTATTAGAATATTATCAAGTCTACCAATCAGCAATCTCACATAAGAAGGCAGAGTTCCTGTCCGAGGAGATTGATGCCACTCAGAACTGCGCAGTTCAGCTCTTTCGAACTGTGGAAAGGCTGTGCAACCCAGCCTGACTGCAGTCTTGAAGAGCCTTTTCACAGTTGGAGTGTGATGAGCTTGCTCGATTCTTTCCGGATAAGGTGGCTGACATCAGGGCGGAGATCCGATCGACACAATCTGTGGGGGATGCTATTGATAGGTGCTCGGCTACTATCCTTCACTTTTCCTGGAATACCTTTGACTGGCAGGCATTTGTGGATGTCATGCGGATTGTCCAGGGCATGCACCCTACATGCTGTAGCTTGGATCCGGGCCCAACTTCTCTGATTATGGGTTGTTGTGACATCATTGGCCCGGTCCTGGCACAGATAGTCTGGTGCTCCCTTGAGTCAGGTGAGTTTCCTAGCTCCTTGAAGGAGGTGGTGGTGATGACACTCCTCCTGAAGAAAGGTTCTCTGGACCCAGACTGCCTTGTTAACTACAGACATATCTCTAACCTCCCCTTTGTGGGGAAGGTGATAGTGAAGGTAGCAGCTGTACAGCTGGAGAACCACTTGACCATCCATAGCATCTATGAACCTCTCCAATCCAGTTTTTGAAAGGGGCACAATACCGAGACTGCACTGGTTTGGGTGCTCAATGATTTCCTGATGGCGAGAGATCGGAAAAGCCGTTCCATCTTGGTGCTTGGTGCTCCTTGATCTCTCTCTTCAGCTTTTGACACCATGGACCATGGGGTGCTACTTGAGTGCCTGAGGTTTATCTGTGGCCTGACTAGTACTGTTCTCAGGTGGTTTAAGTCCTTTCTCACTGGCAGAACTTAGAGGGTGGTGTCAGGGATTTATTCCTCAGACCCTCTCTCTCTGTCATGTGAGGTCTCTCAGGGCTCAGTTCTGTCCCCCATGTTGTTCGCTGTGTATATGCCGCCCCTCGAGACATTGTAAGGGCTGAGGTTTCACTGCTATGCTGATGATACCCAGCTTTACCTGTCTTTCGCACCTGACCAGGATAGTGTACTCTCGGTATTTAATAACTGTCTCGCTGAAATCCAGGACTGGATGAATTCCAGCTGGCTGAAGTTGAACTCAGGAAAGACTGAGGTGATGGTTGTGGATCCGGGTCACCGGATAAGGGGGTCGGGGGCTTGTCAGCCCACTGGGCTTTTCCTGGGAGGCTCCCAGCTCCTTACCTCTGAATGGGTGCAGGGCCTAGGGGTGATGCTTGATGATGGGCTGACACTGTGATCTCAGGTGTCGGCAGTCATCAAGTTATCCTTTTATCTTCTGAGGAATACCACTAGGATCAAGCACCTTGTTCCGTCCAGTGACCTTATCACATTGATCCACACCTTTTTGACCTCGTGCCTTGATTATTGCAACTCCCTTTACTTAGGGCTACTGGGGATTGATATCCGCTGCCTGCAGCTGGTGCAGAACGCTGCAACCTGGTTGTTGACAGGGACTCCTTGGACATGTCACATCACACCGGTGCTGTGCAAACTGCACTGGCTGCCGATTCAGTGGCGGATCGCCCTCAGAGTCAGATTACTGACTTATAAAGCCCTACACAGATTCAGTCCGGGCTACCTGAAAGAGCTTCTGTCCCCTTACTGCCCTGAGTGACTGCTCCAATCGGCTGATGAGGGGTTGCTAAAGATTCAAGGGTATCTTTAAAATCCTTAGGGGCCCATGCATTTATGTACATGGCCGCAGTCCTTTGGAATTCTCTACCCTGTCAGCTTCAAGAGTGCGCGACCATGGGAGGCTTTAAACAGGCATTAAATGCTTACTTATGGCAACAAGCCTATCCTAGTTAATTATATTGAATATTGGGCTTTTACTGAGTATTTGTTTTACACTGCTGTTTTACTCTATTTTGTTTTATCTATTTTATGTAAAGTGCCTTAATAAACTTGAAAGGTGCTTAACAAATAAAGCTATTATTATTATTATTAATAAACAAAAAGCTAGTGACAGCATACAGTAATAAAGTCTATACTGGGTATTACTATTAGATAATTAACTAGAGATGGGCATTATGGATTCCAACTGGAGCGCAATAGGAAGTCTCATTATCCAACATGTTTCTATAATTGATTATTTGAACAGTATCAGATAGGCAAAACTACCATATAAGAACTCTCAACACTGCATGTCATTAGTTCAGTGAAACTCAGCTGTCACACAGAAGAACTATACAATCTTTGCTAGTGTGAACTTAAGTGGCCAGTGAAGGGTACTGAGAGGGTTCAAAGTATGGGTTTACTGTCTCACATGCCTACAGTATGTTTTCTTTACTTTACTGCCCGCACATGGAGCCTGTAGTGGGGAAACAGGTGGTAAACTGGATAAGAAACTGGTTAGGTAACTGACATTGCAGAGGAACTAGAAGGGAAGGTCTGTCTCTTAGATCTGAAACAGGGTGGATGCTCCGGGGGGCCACGGCGGTGGAAAGGATGACTACAGATTTGACAAAACTAGACGAGTGGTTAAGGGTATAGCAGCTGGGTTTCAATGCAAAAAAAAAGTGCAAAATAATGCACTTGGGGCACAGAAACTCAAAGGCAGAGTACAAAATGGGTGGAGTGTTATTGACAACTACCAGGCAGGAACGGGACCTGGGTGTAATCATATTGGATGACTTAAAGGTGTTAGAGCACTGCAAGAAGGCAATTAGGAGAACTAATGGGATTCTGGTGTGCACAGGAAGGGGTATCACCAGCAAAAAGAGGGAGGTGGTGTTGCCCTCTGTGTAAATTGCTGGTAAGACCCCACCTAGAGTACTGTGTCTGGTTCTGGAGGCCACATCTCAAGAAGGACATAGACAGAGTGGAGGCAGTCCAGAGGAGGGCAACTAAAATGGTGCAGGGTCTGCATCAAAAACCCTATGAAGAGATGCTAAAGGACCTCAATATGCACACCCTGAAAGAGAACAGAGAGAGGGGGACATGATAGAGCCTTTAAGTATCTCACTGGGTAAATAAGGTACTCTGGAACAAGGTGATATGATATGAAACTGGAAGGGGGTAGATTCAGGAGAGATGTGAGGAAGTACTTCATTACAGAAAGAGTGGTGAGTGCCTGGAACAACCTTCCAGCAGAGGTGATGGGGTCAAAAACAGTGGTGGAGTTCAAGAGTGCCTGGGACAAGCCCAAGGGAATTATAGTAGAAAGGAAGGGGGAGAGGAAGAGCTGTAGATCAAGTAGGGTCTGCATTGAGAATAAAGGTAGGGGAAAATGGTTAGACTGGGTGGGCCAAGTGGCCCTTATCTACCATCAGATTCTATGTTTCTTATAAAGAAAGATCAATCAGGATGCCGAGAAGGCATTCGACAGAGTGGAATGGAGATATCTTCAGACCACACTGGCGGCGTTTAACATAGGACCTGTCTTTAGATCATGGGTCCAAGTACTATACTCAGGAGTAACTGCACAGGACATCACCAACTGGTGAGTGTCTGCATCCTTTCTACTGCACAGAGGCACTAGGTAAGGGCTGCCCGCTATCCCCACTCCTTTTTATACTGGCTTTAGAACCTCTGCTCCATGCCATTAGAATGCACAGGAGCATCAAAGGAGTAGAAAAGGGAGGGGAACACAAGGCTCTGGCACATGCAGATGACAACTTGCTGATCCTCAATGACCCAGCTAAATCTATCCTTGCCCTAATCAGGCTGATAGACACTTAAAGTGCATTATCGGGGTACAAGCTGAACATAGTCAAATCCCAGTTTATTGCCTAGAAAGCCTCAATCAAGATGTTGCCCAGCTACTCTTGGGGTCTGGCACCCCCCCTCCCAGAAGATCACATAGCTGGGGATAACCTTCCACTGGAACCTCCAGCAGCTAGTGAAGGACAGCTTGAATCCCCTGCTGGTAGAACTAGACAAGGACATCAAAAGATGGGAGTTGCTACACCTCTCCCACTGGGGTAGGGCCCAAGCCTTCAAAATGATGGCCGTCCCAAAATTCCAATATGTACCAGATAACATCCCCCATGTATAGAGCCCAAGGTCATTAAGCAACTCCAAGCCAGGATAAAAATCCTTCTTCTGGAGGAAGGGCCCAAATCATATCAGCTGGGCCAAACTCAGAAGCCCCCCTAAAACAGGGAGGACTCAAACTTCCAGACTTTCAGTTCTGAGTCATGGCTCACACCATACTGCAGATGGCGAGGACAGCACCAGGGCCGGAGGATTCTCCACGACCTTGCTGGACAGAATCCGAGGCCTCAGTGCTGGGCCAACCTCTGGTGCTAACAGCACAGTTCCTCTGTCTCCCAAAGGGAAGGTCTGTACCTCACACCATTGAGGAAACAGTGGCACTATGGAAGGCTTTTCACAAATTAAGTAACTGGGAACCAAGCCGGGCAAAATACTACTCACTTTGGCAAAACCCCTACTTAACAATTGGGAGCAAACCAATAGTGGATAGAGTCTGGGCCAATAAAGGTATAAGTTACCTCAGGGTTCTCAAACACAGGGATCTGCCAACCATGATGAGTTTCCAACAACTGCAGGCTGAGTACGGTTTACCTAAACAACACCTTTGGAGATATCTCCAAATCAGGCATTCCTTCACAAACACCATAGGCCCCCGAATTTGGGGACGGCAATGCAACAGGCTAGACACATTTCTATGGCCAGACAAGGGGCCACCCCCATGCAGCAGTGCCATATGCAGGCACATCATGGATATTCTCCCAGACACTGTACTCAAAGTCAGAGAGAAATGGTCCGGAGAGCTAGGTCTGAACCACCCAAATTTGGAATTCCTGTTGGAATTCAGTAAAAAACTCCACAAAAGACACTCAAAACAAATGTGTCCAATTCAAAGTACTACACAGGTGGCACAGAACCCCACAACAGTCACATGGCTGGGGCTTGTCACCCTCAGACAGATGCTGGAGATGCCAGACAGTGGCACAAGTCAACCACCCATATTCTGTGGTCCTGACCCTCACTGACCCCATTCTGGAGCACTATCCAGGGCATCCTGAACAGGATACTGTCAAACCAGATGCTGTTATCTGCATTATTAGTGATGTTAAATTACTATCTGCCACCACCCGTAGGGCCTGAACTGCCCCAGGGGGAAAAAAAGATGGCTAATAGGTGCTCTGACCATGGCTAAAAGAATCATTCTCATGCATTGGAGAGACACACATGTCCCAGACCCTCAGGAATGGTTTCAGGAACTGAGGAAACTAGCCAGTTACAAAATGATTTACCACACAGTTCAAGACAAGTTACCCCTATAACAAGCCACCTGGGGAGTGCTCCTGACAGCCCCCTTGTGCAGATTACTAGAAGCCAATGTAGTGCCTACACTGCCTGCATAGACAGAGACAAGGGCAAGACCGTGGACATATTAATGCAGAGCCTAAGACTAAAACGCAATGGCCCATATGCTCGACACAGGCTTACACAAAGTACAGGGAGGCTGATTAGTCCGACCCTATGGAGGCTATAAGAGGGGACTCCTCCACAAGAGGGGGATTTAAAGGAAGCAAAGAATAGACACGTCCACTAACACAGCAAACTCACAATAAACTACAAATGCTGCAGGGAATGTGGAATATATTTGTCCTGGAACTCTGATCAGGCAATAAGGCTTTGAGTGTTAATGTCCTACCTTACAGGTTAAAAACCTGTAGTCTGTACATATGTATGTAAGTTCATTACTGTGTCATTAGTTTGTTCATCCATGGGTATTTCCCCGGCCAGGGCATGTCATGTTCAGTTATTGCAATAAGGTATGCGCCATACCAGATTGCTGATATGTATTTGCACAGTTAAAGAATTTTCAAATAAATAAAAATGATAAATTGTAAAAAATGAAAAAAGAAAGCTCGACCAGATGGGGAAATCTACTACCCACATTTTCCATTGTGGTCCGGATGTCAAATGTGAGCACCCTACAAATCTAGGATCTTACAAAACATATTTTTGACTTGGCTCTGTGTGCAATGACCATTTTCCTCCAGCACTTTTAATGTATAGTTCAAAACACAATTATGCTTAGCACTGTCAGTGTTTCATATTTGGAGTTTATCTGCAATATTCTCATTTTTTTCAAGCTCTAAACACCATCATCTTTATCTTTTAAGTGTTTAACAACAATTTGGTTTGATTGTCATGTCTACAGGTGATTAAAAATCTCTGATATTTAAACTTGCACTTCGCTTAGGGCCTGACAGTCACAGTCAGTAGCCATGCCATCTGCATACATTTGAGCTATTATGTTGTGGAAGGCAAATTGAATAAAGAAGAGGTCAAAAAACATATTCCTGTGGGACCCCGACTGTAACTTAGATAGTATTAGATACATGATTATAAATGATCACCACTTTAAAAGAATGGTTTAATTCCACAATATCTTCATTTAGGCCTTTGTTTTTCAGTTTCACAGTCAACAGACTATGGTCAACAAAGGCTCTGTCCACACTTGTGTTCTTGTAATATTACCGACAGTCTGTAATGTTACAAGAACACCAAACACAGTTCGCGTCCACACTGTAGCATAATAAAACTGTGCTACAAACTGTTTTTAAAAACCGTGCTAGAAATCTGATTGAAGTAGGTTTCTAGCACAATTTCAGACCAATATGGTTGCCTTAAACAGTGCTAACAGTAGTGTGGAAGCAAACTGTGCCGTAACACGGTTTAAGGCAACCTCTGTAGCTCTTCTGTGGCTCTTACAATGCTGCCAAGATGAGACAGGGAGGACTTACTCATGTCAATGAGCTCGCAGTGAGCTCCTGAACAGTATGGTACCATTTTCCTCTGGATCCGTTACCGCTCCCCATTGTGAATATCCCGACATGCATTGTGGCACACGCATGCTTTGCGGTTCTGCTGCAGTCATGCTTGGGAACTCAAGCAGGCAAGCACGGTGTCAGAGCACAGTGTGGATGCTCTGAAAATTATGCTGAAACATGGAAATAAAAATATTTTGGAAAAACGTTTTTAAAAACTACATGTCAGTGTGGGCAGGGCCTATTCAAAGCCTTTGTGAGGTCCACAAATAATGCTTCAGTAAGTATTTCTACTGTATATTCATTGAGGACAGGATATCACTCGTGAACTTTACAGTGATTTACTGTGTACTGGACGAAAACCAAACTGGTAATCAAATCACAAAACTTGCAGCTTCAGAGCTTCCGCAGTGCCATATCTTTAAATCATGACAACATACCACAGCATATACGGCTACTCGCATTAAGGAAAATAATCCCAACACTAGGGAACGTTTATAAGTATTTTATTTTTAAAACTTTTTGTAGCACCCCACAATCACACCATCAACGTTTCAAGCCGCTCTTTATCCAAAGATAAAAGAGCAAGCGAAGCTGAAAATGTTGATAGTGTGATGCTAAAGATTTTAAAAATAAATATTATAACGTTCCCTAATGGGATTATTTTCTACTATGATAACCGTATATGCTGTGGTAAACTGGTAATCAGACAGGAGTTTTAGACTTTCAAAATAAGCATTTTCAAAAGTTCCCTTCATTTTTTCTCAGCCACTGATGTGATTTGCTGAAGGGCTCTACCAAGTTGTTTGGCCAATGCTGTATGACTGAAGAAATGCTCCTGTTCACTGTTGTTGGTATGTTGTTAAAATGTTGCCCATCTTTAGAATTTTAATAATGAATATGTATAATAAATAACTATGTAGGGAAACACCTGCATTTAAGGACAATACATTATGTATTAAAACCATCCCAATATTAAGGAATTTCTTGTAGTCCTGACTGCAATTTCTTAAGTAATGTGCAACCTGCATATTAAAGACAAATTAATATTGGGGACAGATTTTAGACTCTTTGGTCCTGATGAAGTCCTTAACAGACAACATTTACTATAAATAAATACCTGAATAAATTAAAGGAAAAAGGTTATCTATTAAAATATTAAAACTCAGTGTAAATCTTTTTTACTGTTGTATATTCTACCAACAAAGGAGTGGACCATTTTGTAATCACAATAAGATACTCCAAGGCATGTGTTATCCTGGGTGTCACAAGTAAGCAATAAGACATCCCAATACAGAAAAAAATGTGCTTCACTCACTGATGTGGCCTGGTCACATGGATTCTCAGAAAACAGGCAAAAACTGGCACTGACACCAAGCACAGGTTGTGAAAACGTTTCATTCAAGTGCAGTGTGAAGTAAAAATCTCTCATGGAATCAAAGTCATCCAAGAGGCAGTAACCACTCTAAGTAATGCCCCAACTGGTTTTGTGTATGTGTGCTTCCTCGGAGAGCTCAGGAAGTGCACATTAGTGAAACCAGTTAGGCATTAGTTAGAGTGGTTACTGTCTCTTGAATGATGCTGGATCTGTGAGTGATTTTTGCTTCACACTGCACTGGAAGAAAGGTTTTTGCAACTTGTGCTTGGTATCAGTGCTGGTCTTTGCCCGTTTCCTGTCCTTCCAAGCAACAAAACATGACAGAGTATGTGTTGCTATTCCTGAACTGTACCACCAGGTGTATTGTGAGTCATGAAGGGCTTGTGTTGAGTGTCTATAGCCACCTGGAAGTGTGGCTCAAAAATCGGAATCAACACACTGAAGTGTATTATTGCACTTGCAAAATGGGTAATGAACACCAAATAAAAAAATGAATTTTAAGAATATATTTTACAAAAATTACACATTTTAAAAAAGAAGAAAACAGTAGTCCTTCAGGATGTCACAAGATGTCAGTTAGTAGGCTTGAGGCATACACTTACAGAAATCTGTCAGCAGTAAGCTGTTACCTACAGTAGTTTATGAATCGTGATTCTCTTTTAAGACTGCTGCTTCCCACTCCAAAACTATTGTATTTGGAAAAACTGATTCTTTTTTAATGTTTAAAGAAGGCAGGTTAGATAGGTGGAGTTAAATTCTGGTAATTTCCTGGTTTTGAAGGGTTGCTGCTTCCTTACAGGGGTAGTAATTATTTTCTTTAAAAATTTATAATTGGGCGAGTCTCTGTGGTGGTGCCGGAGGGGGCCAAAGCCACAGTATTGTTTCCAGAGCTTCTTTGGTTGCCTCATAGGGCATGACATTTAATTTGTTTACATTTGCAGATTTGGTGAGTCTCTGTGGTGTTTCAGGAGGGAGTCACAATTCAAATCTAGTTCTGCAGGCTTGTTCAGTTGCCTTGTTGGAAACAGCATTGGTTTTGTCTGTAGTCCCTGATTTGACATGTCTCTGTGGATGTGCAAGACGTAGAGGGAAGGGGAGGGAAGCCATTTTTGTAGCAGCATGTCTGTATTATTCAGCTTATTTGAGAGTAGGAGAAAGTCACATCTATTACTTCGCTGGACTTGGGAAAAACAGAACATTCAATGCATCTTGGAAACTGCAGTGCTTGAAAGAGGAAACAAATATGCGCAGTATCTTATAAAGCTTCTTTTTCAGGAACAAAAAATGAGTAAAAATATAGAAGTTGGTTATTTTATGTGTATTTTTAATGCTTATTTATGTGATTTGTTAGTGGGTCAGCATTTGCCCAAAAGACTATAATACATTTTTTCTTAAACTAATGGCAATAAGAAGGGATAGCTTTTTCCAATATCAAGACGGCTACCGGATTTTTTTATAAGACAACATTCCAATAGGCATGGATATATAATTGTGCTGTGTCCTGGTTGCTGGAAGAAGAGTGAACCAGTGCACTTCCTACACCTAAACAATACTGCTTCAGAATATTCTTGACCAAGCAGAATGCAGGAAATTCCCTACCCATGTTATAATACTGATTATCTTGACTCCTTTCCTTGTGTCTTATAACACCTCTTAGGTATGCAGTTATACCAGCACAATACATGTCATGTTATTCATGACCTGTTGCTGAATAGAGCCCAACCAAAACAGCTAACAGACACGCCAGCATCCCTAAATTAAAGAGATTTACTAAGCTTTTGAATGAGTACTCCTAAGGTGTGTGATATAAGTGGAATATTTGCTGAGCTTTAACAATTACGCCATGTGGAGCAATAACACCTTAATTTATTCATTCTTTTAAGAAACATAATGCTTTCAAATTTCAGAACTCAAGCACAAAGTAAAGATGCATGTCACATGTTGCAACATGCAAGGGGTGCAGTTACGACATGGACCCTGTGCCCGATTCTGTAAGGGGCAGTGTCCCCACGGCTAAGTCCTGTAACTTGCAGCAGACCCACATGTACACCAAATGAAGGGCGCATCTAAGGGCTTGTCACAAGCCGCAACCCTGCACATGAAGGGCACAAGTGACCCCCCAAGACCCGATCCCCAAATTGCATTATGTATAGCCCAGCGGGGCTACTCATGCCACCCCAAGCCCCGATCCACAGATGCATTAGTTAAAGCCCCACAGGGCTATTCACGGCCCCCAAGCCCTGATCCCTCATGCCACCAACCCGCAAATGGCACATCCTGTAAAAAGAAATAAAAAATACAAAACCTTAACCCATAATCCCTGGTAGTCTTGTGGCCCCCCACCCAGCAGTGCCAGACTACCCTGCATCTCCCCACCCCAACCCAGCCAGGGACTGGCACAGCCCACCTCTCACCACTACAGCCAGCCTCTGACTGAGCTCTGTCTGAGTGCGTGCTATATATAATATGCACTCAATGAATGAATGACAGTTCATTCATTGAGTGTGTACTATATACAGTACATGCTCAGACGGAGCTCAATCCGTGGCTGGCCACGGTGGTGAGAGGTGGGCTGTGCCAGTCACCGGTTGGGTGGGTGCAGGGTGGTCTAGCACTGCTGGGTGGGGGACTACTGGACAACCAGGGATTACAGGTTAGGGTTTTGTATTTTTATTTCTATTTTTACAGGATGTGCCATCTGTGGATGGCTGGCATCGGGGATTAGGGCATGGGTGGGCCGTGAATATCCCTGAGGGACTTTAAATAACACATTTGGGGATTGGGGCTTGGGAAGGCAGAATTAGCCCTGCAGGGCTTTTCTGTCAGGGCAGTGTTGGTGGGGAGAGTGGCATGCCATCAGGGGGATGGGCGGGCTGCACATGCAGGCAACCTCCAGGGGTCATACATGCAGTTACTCCAGCTATATGCTGGTGTAGCCTACATTGACAGTTTTCCCCTGGGGTCTGTGGAGAATAGCGCTCTGGGGGGCTGTGTTGCTGCTGTCCCAGAATAGGGTGCAACTGCTGCCATAAACCCCCTAGCACCATGTCCAGGTGGTTTAAGACTTAACTGGTGGCGTAAGCCCACTTTGGGCCAAGCAACCTGCGGCATGTAGCAGGCTGCTTTGCAGAATACTGTATGTCGCAACTGCTGGTGTAACTTGCTACTTGCCCCATTTTTTTTTTTGGCGCAAGTCAAGTTACGCCAGATATACCCTTTTGAGAACCAGGCCCAGATGAAGAATTCTTCAAAAAAGAAATTCTATGATTTTACATTAGTATATACGGAAAAGGAATCCTGATTTAAATTTCCTATCTAATTTACAGTATTTGCTGTTTAAAGCCTGCTTTTTTCCATAACCTCATTATGTTATTGTCTTTCATCATTTTCATAAGTGGAATATAGCATGTTTTAATATCAGTTCTCGTAATTATAGATCTCACTACTTCTACAGCTAATTTACCTTTAATGCAAATTGCTCTGTAGCCTAAAATTACTTCTGAACAGAAGTGCATTATTATGTTCATTTACTTAAATTGCTCTGCACATGTCACTAAATACAACATGCTATGCACAGAGTAATTGCTGCTTCTTATTATTGAGTTTAAATGAGCTTTGTTCCTGCTCTAATTCCAGATAAGTAAATTGTTTGCTATCAAGTTAGCAGTGAGTAATGAACATCTTTCGTGCCCCCTAACCCCTTGATTCATCAGGAGAAAGCAAGATTGCTTTCTTTTCTGCCTGGGTGGACGTCTGACATGATTAATTTTGTCATAGATGGTATTCCTAAAATGTCTGTTTTTGCAGCAGACAAAAGCTTAGCTCCAGTTGCACCTATCATTGAGAACATCTGCTTTTTTTGTTTTTGCAAGAACACCAGAAAGCTCTTTCCCTTAATAAATGTTTAAATGATTTGTTTGGCGGCCTCACAATGTCTAGCCTACAGAATTTGTTTGCTTGTTTAAGAATATGAACTGTAAATGAATTGTAGCAGATTGTCATGGAATGATATGGAACAATACAAGTCACAAGCAATTAATTATCCCAATTAAAAAAAAATACTTTTAGAGATTGTTTCCTATTGATAGTAGGCTAGTTGGGGTTTATATCTTAAATAAATGAGCTCAAGGGATCCTTAAGTGGTAAAATACTGTAATTTTGTGTGTCAGTGAAAGGGGTCAACCCACTTATGGGATTAGTATATTGATCCCCTACTCATCTGGATAGTGAGTTTGTATCCCAGCATCACTGACTGAAAATGTCAGTGTCAGCAAGTTTCAGAGGCAGTGCTGTGGACACAAGGTGGGAGTTCTTTTTTTCCCATAGAGCTTTTTCTCCACCAATGGCAGGGGTGTTCAGTACTGTCCCACCTTCACCCAACTGGTGTCTGCTGCCCATGGGCCTTCCTGGTCAGAGTATCCTTCCATGGCTTGCTCCATGTGGCTGGGCTGGAGGGGGGAGGGCCATCCTCCCCACCCGTCCCAATGTCCAGGTCAGACCAGGCACCCTGGTCAGCAGCCTGGGTTAGAGGTAGGCGATAAGGCTTCATTAAGCCCGCACCATCACTTTTCCATTTTCTTCCTCACTTCCCAGTGCCACGGTGATGCAGAGGATGCATTTGCATGGAGGCATGCATGCACTCCACAACTGCAGCCCCTTCCACCCACCCTGACCTAAGTCTGCCTCCCATGTTTTGGCACTACCACCAGACCTCCACCTGGTGGCAGCCAAGAGCTGGGACAATACAGCATCCCAATCTGGAAGAGAAGAACTGCCAGTCAGCTACTCTATCTTCTCCCAGCCCCCCCCACCCATGACCCCCAGCAACCTGCGCTCATTTCCGAACTTGTGTCACCAGCATGGTGAGAGGTAACGTGCCACAGCACCTCATTCTTCTGCCACTGGGCCAGCTAGGTGGGAGTTCTATGATGTTACCAATATGACTACAGTCCTGTTGCTATGGAAGATACAAGAGCTCTGGATATAGAGGGTAAAATATAGATGAACCAGGGAGAAGAAACAGTGATGATAAACTATGAGACAGATATAATAGCTGGGGGTGACAGAGAGAGAGAGAGAGAGGAATTAGAAGTTATGACATTAATAGCCAATATGGTTATTAACTGCAAAACGCTACACATTGATGCATTTATTTACATGGCAATGCTTCAAGAGAGAGAGAGAGAGAGAGAGAGAGAGGTTGTTCAGTTAGGATAATGTCAATGCTGCTGTAAGCAATCATTCAAGCCTGAGGATCACTGCATCACCCAATGTTGAAGATTAAGGGGACTTTATACCCTAATTTATATTTCTCTACTTTTGTGGCTCTGTGCTTCAACCTGAACTTATACCTAAACATAGTTTTTGCAATTAATTTCCATCCCATTCTAAAGGGATATTTACTAACAAATGCACATTAATTTGTAATGCCAATGCCAATCAAACAGGTTCTGGTGACTAGTGGGTCACTCCTTCTTGCATTATCCCATAGTAAAAAGTTATTGTCATCCATGGCATCCCTGTCCTTCACTGTGCCACATGTTAAGCAGTCACAGTTTTCCATTGGCACCACCTTTCTTACCCATTCCCATGCCAAGTAGTCCCTGGTGTCCAGTGGCACCTCGGCTCTCAGTCCTTTGCCATGTCAAGCAATCCTTAGCATCCAGTGATTGTCCCATTCTTCACTCTGTTTGGAGCAAAGCAGTCTCTGTCATCTGGTGGCACACTTCCCCCATACTGCTCTATACTAAGCAGTCTCTGATGTCCAGTGGCACCCTGTCACTCACTCCTTTTCCATACCAAGCAGACACTAACATCCAGTGACACCTCGATCATTTACCCTGCCCCCAACCAAGCAGTCCCTTGCAGGCAATGGTTCCTCCCCAACACATACCTCACCCCAAGCCAAATAGTCCCTGGTGTCCAGTTGCACTCACCTTTGTCATCCTTATGTCATATATTCCTGATGTCCAGTGGTACTAACCCACTCCCCCCATAGTCAGTGACTAGAGCAAACCCTCCTCTCACCTCTGCCAGATACCATCTGAATTTCATTATCACAAAACAAAGATGCATTTTGTCTATTTCATTATTGCAGCTTGCAATAATGAAATTTAGTTGGTGGCTGGCTAAGGAAATTAGTGTAGGGTATATGACAACCACTGTCTGGAGGGGATGGTTTGGGTGGTTGTCATAGGCACCTGTGATGGGTTTCCTGTGCAACTATTCAGAAGACAGGGGAGTCAAAACAGTTTTGTTTTTTTTTTGCATGCTAAAGACACTTCCTAGTACAGGAGATGGTCTCCTCATGTCAGAATTGGTAACCATCATGCTTGGGGCACTAGCTCACCACAGGGGATGGGCTCCTGGTGTCAGAATCAGTAACTGTCATGCTCAGTGCACTAGTACACCACAGGGAATGGTCTTCTGGTGTCAGAATCAGTGACTGTCATGGTTGGGCACTTGCTCAACAAAGGCAATTGTTTCCTGGTGTTAGACTTGGTGACAGTCATGCACGGGCCACTAGCTCACGACAGGGGATGGGTTCCTGGTGTCAGATTCAGTGAATGTTATGCTTGGGGCACTAGCTCACCACAGGGGATGGGCTCCTGGTGTCTGAGTCAGTGGCTGTCATGCTTGGGGCTCTAGCTTACCACAAGAAATGGTCTACTGATGTGAGAATTGGTGACACCCATACACAAGGCATTAGCTTAGCACAGCAGATGGGCTTCTGATGTCAGAATCAGTGAGTGTCATGCTCAGGGCTCTAGCTTACCATAGAGGATGGGCTTCTGATGTCAGAATCAGTGACTGTCATGCTTGGGGCTCTAGCTCACCATAGAGGATTGGCTCTGATGTTCGAATCAGCAGCTGTCATGATTGGCATTAGCTCACCACAGGGTGTGGGCTTCTGGTGTCAAAATCAGTGACTATCATGCTTGGGGCTGTAGCTCACCACAGGGAATGGGCTCCTGGTGTCAGAAATGGTGTCTGTCATGCATGGGGCACTAGCTCAATACTATGCATGAGCTCCTGGTGTCAGAATTGGTGACTGTCATGCCCGAGGCTGTAGGTCACTGTGGGCAATGGGTTCCTGGTGTCAAAACTGGAGACTGTTATGCTTGAGGCTGTAGCTCACCAAAGGGGATGAGGCTTTGGTGGCACAATCAGCATATGTCATACCCACGGCTCTAGCTTACCAGAGGGTGTGGGATCCTGGTATCAGAATCAGTGACTGTCATGCTCTGGGATTTAGCTCACCCCAGAGGATGGGCTCCTAGTGGCTGCACTTAATGTTGGAGAGGTGTTTGGGTGCACTAGTGCATCACTGGGTATAAGCTTCCAGTAGTTGCACTTAATGTTCAGGATGGGAAAACAGAGCACTAGTGCACCACTGAGGATGTGCTCCAGGTAATCGCAAATAAAAGTTAGGGGTTGCAGAACAGTCCAGTGGTACCAGAACAGGGCTCTCAAAGCCAGATTCAATGTGGGTACACTCTTCCAGCACTGGAAATGATTTCCCAGTATTATAACAGCAAGTCAGGTTCTGGGACTTGTAGAGCCATCAGAGATGGGTGACTGATGCATGTTTTAACAAGCCGGTAGGGAGGAGGCATTTAACTGGTAAATGGGATGGGATCCAAGTGCCACACTAAGGGGGGGTATAAGAAGTTTCAACTGCACGGTGTTCATGCACCTTTGATCACTGGAATGTGATTATAGGCACTTGAACACACCTTATGAAAACTGCCGAAAAACTTGCTGCAAATATGCCTGCCTATGCTTTTAAAAATGTTGATAACTTTTTTTATTAATTTCACCATGAAAAGTATGACATCATCTTGATTATTCCTAGTTGCAGGATATGCAATATCAGAGAAAGGAAGTATGTCCAGGAACCTCAGACCTAACCATGTGAGCCTACAGCTCAGTGGTCAGAGCACTGGGATGGTATTTGTGGTAGGGGGGCAATTTACAGTAGGACCATGAAACGTACAAATGTACCACCTTTGGGGCACAAGGTAATAAATAAGTTTTAGGTTTTAAATATTTTGTTTTCTCATCTTTTCTGAGCAAAATAAAGTACTTTTTAAATTATGAATGTCTACTTTTATGACTGCCTTCAACTGTAAATTAATTTTATCGAATCTGCAGGAGTTTGAGCTCCTCGTCCGCAGGCAAATTTTGAAGTCCTTAGGTCTAAAGATGGTGCATTATAAGCTGGCAAAAATTATGATTTAGCATCAAAGGACCCAATCCACAAAGGATTGTTTTACTCTTTGGACATGTGGCTGGCCATTCAATGACACTGAATGTCACATCTGCACATGTGGGGCACCATGCAGAATCCACAATGAGTGTTACACACCCCCTATGCAGCCAACTGTTCTGCCCATGCTTCTGCCTGGGTGGCTGAGTCTGGTGCAGGCATGGGGTGTGGACGTGTCACCATGGATTACAGGAAAATAATTTCCACAGTTCAAAAGGCAGACAGAAGAGTTACAGGCTATGTAAGGGCAGGGCCTAGAGCACCACTTATTCGCCTCCACCACCACCATGTTTGCCCTAAGAGATTATATGGTAGGCTAAGGGGCTTATCTTTAATTTTTTTGTTTTTAGAACTTTAAGGTCCCATACAGGATAGAGCATTCAATGGAGAATGTCCATGTCCAACAATCCCTTGCTCCATGTAGAATAGAAGATCCACTCTTTCGAATGGGATGCCTGTTGTCCAAGACCACTCCATCCACAGGCACAACCCTAGCCCCGTATGCTCCTCTACTCCCATGCAGCTGGGCTGCTGGGGCTCTTAGATGCCAGCAAATGCACTGGCATCCACAAGTGTGTAGATCTGCTTCTCAGATTTGCATGATTTGTGGGAATTTATGCCACTTTTGGGGATCGGTCTCAAGTGCCTACCAACCCTGACTATGAAGCATTAACAGACTGACCTCATTAAAAATGTACAGCTTAATGAATACAGATCATCTTCAAGCAGACACAAAGTGAAAATTGCTAATTCCATGTTGAAATGTATGCACACATTATTGCTAGATCACCGTTTATAATCATATTTCAAAATTTTAAAAAATAAAGAATTAAAATTAAAAAACATGGCTGTTATCTAATGTGTTCTTTAAACAGTAGAAGTAAAAAGCCCATGGGTCTTTATTTCTACATCATCAGATAAAGGTGCCCATGAACTCCAGAAAGAAATTACTAAATCAGGTGACCATGATGTATTTTAAATTGTAACCTACTGTATTACTTTTGAAGTTTATAGGTTACCTTAAGATTCAAACACTGTCCAATAATTAATTTTTTGAAAATTAGCCAATGAAAACATGTAAGTCAACAAAATGATCTAATTTTTTATGTAGATACACTGACACAATGAAAAGTAGTATTTAGTCTTCAATAGGAATCAAGATTACTTGGTGAACACAAGTATGAAAATGTATTTGTATATGAGATGAAGAACCTCAGTGTGTAAGCACTGAGGCAAGGGTTACCTCAAAGGGAATTAGCAATAAAGCCAAGTTTTAAAGAAATACAAAATCACACATACCCTTATAATGCAAAGCATCATGGGATATCTACGCAAATCACCATGACATTTTCAGCAGGTTCAGCTTTAAGCAAGAACGCATGGTGCCAAAGGGCCTCTCTCACAATCTGTAAAGGGTGCAAACAGAAGACACAGACACATATTTCATCCTACCCAGTACTCATCAGGGTGCCTTGTCTCTATCACACCCAAGGGGAAATAAACCAGAGCCCTAAGTTGGTGTTATGGGTTTAGGTCATGGTGAGCCCCAAAAACCAAAAAAACAAGCTGAAAGACAAAGAACCTCAGGGAAGCATTGAAGCAAGGGTTACCCCAAAGGGCACTGGCAATAAAGCCAAGTTTCAAAGAAGTGCAAAATCACACATACCCCCATAATGCGAAGCATCATGGGATGTATATAGAAATCACCATGAAATGTTCGGCTGGCTCAGCTTTTAGCAAGAATGCATGGTGCCAAAGGGCTTCTCACACAATCTGCAAAGGGTATAAACAGAAGATACAGACTTTTTTGGGGAGGCTCACCATGATCCAAAGTTGTAAGACCAACTTAGGGCTCTGGTTCATTTTCTCTGGGGTGTGATACAGACGAGACACACTACTGAGTCCTGGGTAGGATGAAACACGCATCTGTGTCTTCTGTTTGCACACTTTGCAGATTGTGTGAGAGGCCCTTTGGCACCATGCATTCTTGCTTAAAGGTGACCAACCGAAAATGTCATGGTGATTTGCATATGCATTCCATGATGCTTTGCATTATGGGAGGTATGTGTTATTTTGTAATTATTTGTATAAAGATTTTTTAATCTTGTTAGTGGAGATTAATCACTCGCATAGCCTTTTTGTCTGAAATATTGCATTGATAAACTATAATAAAAAGGTACACTAGTCCCCGAAAGAGAATACCCTCCCCTAAACGTGTTCATTTTTTGTGAATTTTATACCAAAATGCATAATAAATTTGTTAGTTTTTTGCCCTTGAGTTTTCGTAGTTTTTTTGTGCCCCCTTTGTGTTGCCCATGGTCATATAGCTTTTGTTAATCAGTAGCAGTACTGCTTGCAGGAAAGTGGTTTCATACCTGATGTTATGTTGCTCAGGGTTATATACCTTTTGTTAACCAGTAGCATTATTGCATGCAGGAAAATGCCTTCATACCTGATATTATGTTGCCCAGAGTTATATACCTTCTGTTAATCAGTAGTGGTATTGCATGCAGGAAAGTGGCTTCATACCTGACGTTATGTTGCCCAGGGTTATATACCTTTTTGTTAATCAGTAGCAGTCTCCATTTGACATTCTGCTAGTGTTTGCCTGTTACATTCTTGCAATGTTTGTTTGCTTTTACCTGCAATGCTGTAAACATCCTTAACCTGTCTGTAACTGCCTCTGTATTTCATTGTAACCTCCCGGGTCGCACCTGAAAATAGGTATCTGTTTGTGTCTAGTGTGCTTACCTGGTTAACAGAAGCTAAATAAATGAATTATATACCCTTTGCTAATCAGTAGCATTATTGCACACAGGAAAATGGCTTCATACCTGACCTTATGTTACCCAGGGTTATATACCTTTTGATAATCAGTAGCAGTATTGCATGCAGGAAAGTGGCTTCATACCTGACATTATGTTGCCCGGGGTTACATATCTTTTGTTACTCAGTAGCAGTGCTGAATGCAGGAAAGTGGCTTCATACCTGACACCTGTGTTATACCTTGGATAGCTAACAGGAGTATTTGAGCCTTGGAAGGCTTGCTCCATCCATCTAGAGATGAAGCTGTTTCCCTCTTTTATGTACCATCTCTGACCTGCTGTAGATCCTAGCGTGATAAATGAGGACATAAACCTGGGTGTCAGAAAAGACAGCACAGCGGGCTGCTGTTGCACTGCAGAGTATGTTCATTATCTGTTTTTCCTTACAATAACACTGTTATCATTATTGTAAACAAAAATAATAGCACTGTTGTTTAATAAGATGTCAGAATAAATTGCTTCAAGTCAATTAAGCGATCAGTATTTGAAGGTGTGGTGATACCTCATGAAAAGATTCCCCATAGGATATCAATAAGGGAACAAACCTTTATCAATTGCTTTTCTATGATGTTAACAAATCTTTTTTTCTAAAAAATGTAGGTTTATTATTACAGTAAAACACCTCAATGATTGGTACTATTGTTACTTGTAGAATAGGGTCTGGCCAATTCTGTTCCTGACTGGCCAAAACCTCTTCACCTGGGGCTGTGATGATAAGTAACAGATAATGTCAAGGGGTATGCTATTGATAACAATAACACACCGTCGCCCCTCCCCCAGTAAAGCACCCATTACTCAGTAATTCCCCTTCATGAATCTGCAAATTAATCACAACCACATGACACCCCTAGCTGACCCCTCCCACTGGTCCTGCAAAGAAAACAAACTTTTTTTTAGCAGAAACCTGAGAAAACTAGAGGAGCGGTAAAGGTTATAGCAACTGGATTTCAATGCAAAAAAAGTGCAAAACAATGCACTTAGGGCCCAGACTCCCAGGGGCAGAGTACAAAATGGGTGGAGTGGTACTGACAACCACCAAGCAGGAAAGAGACCTGGGGATACCCATATCTGATAACCTAAAGGTGGCCAAACAGTGTGACAAGGGAGTTGGGAGGGCTAGTGGGATACTAAGGTGCATAGGGACGGGTATCACCAGCAGAAAGAGGGAGGTGGTGTTGCCTCTGTATAAATCGCTGGTAAGACTCCACCTAGAGTGCTGTGTCCAGTTTAGGAGGCCACATCTACAAAAGGGCATAAGCAGAGTGGAGGTGGTCTGGGAGGGCAACTAAAATGGTGCATGGTGTGCATCAGAAGCCCTATAAGGAGAAACTAAAGGACCTCAATATGTTCACCCTGGAAGAGAGGAAGGAGGTGGGGATATGATAGAGACTTTAAATACCTCGCAGGAGTAAATAAGCTACAGGAAGGAAGTATTTTTCAGAGAAAAAGGTGCTCAAGAACAAGGGACATGCTGTGAAGCTTGAGGAGGATAGATTCAGGAGAGATGTGAGGAAGCACATTTTCACAGAAAGAGTGGTGGATTCCTGGAACAGCCTTCCAGCAGAGGTGGTGGGGCGAAAACAGTGGTGGGGTTCAAGAATGCATGGGATAGACACAAAGGAAATCATAGTGGAAAGGAAGAGGGGAAGGGAGACAGAGGTGTAGATCAAGTAGGGTTTGTGGTGATAATGTAGGTACTGAAAACATGGGCAGACTATGTGGACCAAGTGGTCCTTATCTGCCATCAAATTTTAGTTTCTTGTTTTCTACATAACTTCCTTTCACCATCACAAAAAATAAAATATAAAATCACATACAGCCTACAAAGCCTAAGTCTGCCAGATAGCCAACCCATAGCCATGCCCCTGAAAAAATAAACAGCTTAAATTTTAAATAGACTTCCAGTTCACACAAATTCATGAAATCAGTACACAACTAAGTACTACCGAACAACACAGAAAAGCAATGAACCTGAAGCTTTTCATTGCATAATCATTTAATTGCATAATAGAAACATAGAAACATAGAAGTTGATGGCAGATAAGGACCACAAGGCCCATCCAGTCTGCCCATTTATTTTTCTACCTTATGAATGTGTCAACGGCCAATCTATTCATACTTATCTGTATTGCTCCCTTATGCCTATCCCATGCCTGTTTGAAGCCCTGCACTGTATTCATTTCCACCACTTCCTGAGGTAGGCCAATCCATGCATCCACTATCCTTTCTGTGAAAAAGAGCTTCCTCACATTACCCCTTAATCTGCTTCCCTCTAATCTCATGCTGTGTCCTCTTCTCCTGCTATTTTTCTTATATTGAACATGTTAGACTCTTTCACCTTGTTAATGCCCTTAAGGTGTTTGAATGTTTCAATCACATCACCTCTCTCCCTCCTTTGCTCCAGGGTATACATATTGAGTTCTGCTAATCTGTCCTTATGTGTTTTCTGATGCAGTCCCTACACCATTTTGGTTGGCCTTCTCTGGACTGCCTCAATTTGGTTAATGTCCTTGTGAAGGAGTGGACACCAGTACTGCATGCAGTACTCCAGATGGGGCCTAACCAGTGTCTTGTAAAGAGGGATTATTACCTCCCTCTTATGACTTGTGATACCCCTACTAATACAAGGCAACGCAAGGCACATTTTATTTTTCTAGGCACCCAATTCCAGAGGCTCTGGGTACCATACACAAAATACAAAACTATTCATAGAATAAAAACAAATACATAAATTACAACATTAATAAATTAAACCGACCATATAAATAAACAAGATCTGAGCTTAAAATAGTCACTAAAAGGGCTATCCCAGGGATATGATCTAGCAAGCAGTGTCTGGGATGGCCTGACTGAACAGGAGGGTGTTGAGGTGGGCCTTGAATACTTCAACTGACGGGACCTCCCTTACAGATGGTGGAAGTAAATTCCACAGGACGGGGCCAGTGACACTAAACGCTCTGTCACCGGCAGTTTTTAGCCTCATCCTGGGAATCGCAAGGAGGTCCCCAGAGGAAGAATAGAGGGAGCGGACCGAGGTAGCTGGTGTAAGAAGGTCAGACAAGCATCCATGGTCCTGCCCACGTAGAGCGTTAAAGGTGAGCAGGCCCACCCTGAAGAGGATCCTCCACCTGGCTGGCAGTCAGTGCAGTTCATGCAGCACTGGGGTGATGTGGCAGTATTTCGACTGCCCTGTCAACAACCTGGCAGCTGTGTTCTGCACTAGCTGCAGCCGGCAGAGGGTACCTCCTGAGACCCCGAGGTAGAGTGCATTACAGCAATCAAGCCTTGATAATCTAACAGAATACCTTTTAATTTCTTCTTAACCTGAGCTCACCTCTTAGGACTATCCTGCTAACCATGGCAAGTATCATAGTCAGCAGTGGTGGGGGTCTTTCTAGGCACACAGTTCTCCACTTGTATGGCATTACACATTTCTCAACAAACAGCTACAGGCGGATTGAACAAGGTTAGTGAAGATGGCAATCTTCTGCATACAAATCCAGCGCATATAGCATGATCTAGAGGCAGTTTTAGGCACAAGCAAACCAAGCGGCTGCTTGGTGCGCCAGTACAGAAGGGGTGCACTGAAGTAGAACGTATAAGCAGAAATCATCTTGAAATGCAAAAAGTGTCAATTTAAATAATCATAATTGTTATCTTCATCCTTGTATTCATAGAGTTCTTATCACTTTTTGGATGTAGGATGGGGAAGGTGGTAGGATAGGGGGCGATGGGAAGCAGTGTAGGCGGCACCACAAGTATTTCTGTTTGGGGTGCTATGAGGTCAGAAACCGGTCCTAGCATGATCTAAAGAAGAGTCTCCTACATACATTGCTACAAGTAAGACACTTTCCAAGTTCTATAATTTTTGTAAGTTCCAATCTGTTACAGAATTACAATAGTGTTTAGCTTGTGGAGAGTTTAAGCGATGTTGCACTAATGTTGCAAAGGAGGCCTTTGTGTAAGCCCAACCCCATGCCATGATGTCACTTAAGCTCCACCCAGACTGAAACACAGAAACATAGAATTTGCCAACAGATAATAACTGCTTGGACCACTTACTCTGCCAATTTTCCCCTTCCAACAGTATTACTGCAAATCCTACTTGATCTCCGTCCAATTTCACTCCCCTGCTCCTCTCCCCCTAAGATCCCTTATACCTATCCCATGCATTTTTGAATCCCACAACTGTTTTCACCCCCACTACCTCCACTGGTAGGGTGATCCAGTAATTCACCACTCTTTCTGTGAAGAAGTTCTTCCTCACATCTCAATTAAGTCTACCTCCCTCCAGCTTCATAGCTTTGTCCCCTTGTTCTTGAGCATTTGTTTTCTGAAAAATACTTTCCTCCTGTACCTTATTTACCCCCATAAGGTATTTAAAGATCTCTGTCATATTCCCCCTCCTCTCTTCCAGAGTGTACATATTTAGGTCATTTAATCTCTCCTTCTATGGCTTCTGATGCAGACCATGCACCATTTTTGTTGTCCTCCTCTGTACAGCCTCTGCTCTGTCTGTCTTTCTGAAGATGTGGTTTCCAGAACTGAACACAGTACTCTAGGTGGGGTCTTACTAGTGATCTATACAGAGGCAATACCACCTCCCTCTTTCTCCTGATGATACCCCCTCCCTGTGCACCTCAGCATCCCACTAGCACCCCCAACTGCCTCGTTGCACTGCCTGGCCACCTTTAGGTCATCTGATATGATTACTCCAGGTGCCTTTCCTGCTTGGTGGTAGTCAGTACCACCCAGGTCCCTTCCCTGCTTAGTGGTTGTCAATACCACCACCACCCCCATATTTTGCATTCTGCCCCTGGGTTTCTGTGCCCCAAGTGCATTATTTTGTACTTTTTCGCATTGAAATGCAGCTGCCATACCCTCAACCACTCCTCAAGCATTCTCAGGTCATTGCTTATCCTTTACACCCCCCCATGGAATGTCTACACTCTTGTAGATTTTGGAGTCATCCTCAAAGAGGCAGACCTTCCTTTCCAGCTCCTCTGCAGTGTCACTTATAAAAACATTAAAGATTACTGATCCCAGCACTGATCCCTGAGGCAGCCCACTGGTCACCCTTCTTTTCTTGAAGTGCACTCTGCTTACCACCATCCTTGCTACCTACCCTCTAACCAATTTCTTACTCAGTTTACCACCTTTGGACCCACTCCTAAGCTACCCAGCTAGCTTATTAGTCTCCTATGTGGAATGGTGTTGAATGCCTTACTGAAATCAAGGTAGTCAGCATCCACTGCTTCCCCCAGTCTAGTTCTTTGGTCACCCAATCAAAGAACTCTGTCAGATTCATTTGACATGACCTCCCCCCTCTGAATCTGCGCTGTCTTGTGTCTTCTAACCCATTGGATCTAAGATATTCTACAATCCTTTCATTCCGCAGTGATTCTATTAACTTTCCCACCACTGAAGTCAAGCTGACTGGCCTATAATTGACAGCCTCTTCCCAGCTACCACTTTTGTGAAGGGGACTGCATATTCCCCTCTTCCGGTCCTCCAGTACCAAACCTGTTTCCAGTGAGCTATAAAATAAGACCATCAGAAGTGCAGCCAGTACCCCCTTGAGCTCCCTAAATGTCCTTGGATGGATCTCGTCTGGCCGCATTGCTTTGCCCACTTCCAGATTTGTGAGTCCCCTCAGGACTCTCTCCTCCAAAAATGGACTAACGTCCACCTCCCTCCAATGTTATTTTTACCTTTTTGTGGCTCCTCCCCATCTACTTCCTCAGTGAACATTGAACAAAAGTATTTGTTCAGGATGTCTACCTTTTCCTGTTTCCCCTCTGCACAGTCTCCCTCTCTCTCTCTCTCTCTCTCTCTCCTCTCTCTCTCTCCTTTTTAACCCCCTGGTCTTACTCTTGTCACTTATGGACCTAAAAAATGTCTTGCCCCCTTTATTACTGCCTTGGCATTCTCTCTTCAGTTTGTGCCTTTGTGCTCCTTACTGCTCTTCTTGCTTCCCTCTGTTTCTCCTGAGATGCCTCCCTATCCTCCAGAGGGAAGACAATAGGTCCAATAGGAACATTAGTCAGGACCTACCCATTTTTGCCTGCTATTTTGGGTCCTGTCTGCTATCACTTTAGTTGGGACCTGCTCATTATAGAATTGGTGGTGTGAGTCGGCCACTGTGACGGCGGACTATTGGACTGCTTGTGGGACTTGTGCTGGAAGTGGGAGTCAGCAGCCTGGGTCCAACTGCAGAATTATCGGGACTCCTCTAAAGCAGCTTTTCTTGGATTTTGGAGTTGTGTCGAGCAAGGGTTGTTGTCGAAGTAAAGAAGACATGGCCAGTTGGATCTGCTTACCTGAGATTTAACTGTAACCTGTCCTGGTAAAGGAGCTGTTCAGATTGGACTGCTCCATATTCCTTTTACTTTCTATCAACCTTGGATTATTTTGTGGTGCCTTTTTCAGTGCTGGCTTTCATCCTTGTTTACTCTTTGACTTGTGGGCTACTAGAGGCTACTGGGGATTTCGGGGGTCTCTGGCTCCAACAGGGTTGGGGAGGGGGTCTGGTCGGTGGTCCGGTGTTCTACTCCCCTTCCCTAGATTTGTGGGGTGGTCAGTCGGAGGGCTGGCCTGGCCGTGGTTGTAGTGGTGTGCCACTGATCTCCCGAGATATTTCCCCTTTATTCTGCAATTGAAGATATCTGTGGGCCCTGGAGGATCCTGGTTGACTTTTCCAAAGTTTGACAATTTCGTTTTCAATTTTCTGACTTCATTGAATCCTTGTTTTGGCACATGAACATTTATATTTCTGTTTGACTGGATTTAATGGTCCCTGTAAGGATTGCAAGTACTTTTATGTTTTATGTATCTCCAGCTTGTGTCTTCCCTGTCATCAAGTTTTTAGATTTGGAAATTAGTTCGGGCAGCGAGAGGGCCCAGTGAAAACCTGTAATTTCACCCTCCACTTAGTTTAGTGTTAGAGACTAACCTGGGGGGTGGATTACGAAACTTTTCTCCTTATATTTTTATTGGTTTCTGTTTTATTTTGTTTGTTAATATGTTTTCTTATTTTTTGTTTTAGTGGGGTAATTTAGGGTATGATAAGAAGTTAAGTTGTTGTTAGCTGTTATTTGGTTTTTAGGTATTTGTGGAGTGATGGGAGGTGAACCTCAAGTGTGGTGTATTTTTAGGGGTACTATATTACTGGTCTGGGATATGTGTTTGTCTGTAGCCCCCCCAGTCGTGGGCTATTCAGCCTTCGCCCTTCGCTCCCTCCATCCTTTTCTTCCCCCTCCTTTGGCTTTCTTTATTTATCAACGTTGTCGTGCTTTAAGTATTGCCCGTGGGAGGGGGATGGGGTGGGGAATGAACAGTGGAGGCTGGAGGAGCAGGGTGCTCCCATAGGAGTGCTTAAGCCTAGGAGATGCCCTGGGGTGAAGTGGAGCTTGGAGCGTGGACCGTCTTGTTTGGTCCCCATACCCAAGGGCACCATCATTGGTGATGGGCAGGTAGCCAGGGCAGTTCAAGAGTTTTGTCCAACCCGGGCATTGTTGTGCAATACTAGATCTGTCCGGAACAAGACTGATGTGATCTTCGATCTTGTTGGTTCAGCAGATCTGGCTTGCATCACTGAGACCTGGCTGGACGATAATGCAGGCCCAATATTGGAGGCTGCAATTCCATCCGGCTATACGGTGATACATCGCCCGTGGTTGAACCGCAGAGGGGAGTGGGGTTGCAGTCTGTTTTAAGACTGAATTGGCACTCACTAGTGTTCCAGTTGTGGAGACCATCTCCTTTGAATGTGCTGTTGTAGCAGGTGCACGCTATCGAATTGCTCTCATCTACCGTCCACCCGGAGATGGAAAGCAATTCCTTAAGGAAGTAGCGGACTTCATCGTTGACCTGGCTTTTGAGTCTCCCAGACTGATGGTTCTGGGTGATTTTAATGCCTGGATCGATGATGAACTCTCACAATTTGGACAACACTTCCTCCAGTTGATGGATTCACTGGGCCTAACACAGGTGGTTACCACTGCTACACATAAAGCTGGCCATTCCCTTGACCTGGTCTTCCTTCTGAGGATTGAGGCTTCTGACGTGGGGGTGGAACCAGTCGGATGGTCCAGCCATTACACTGTGAGATTCAATTTTGGCATCCCACCTTGTAGGCCGACCCCTGTGGAGATGGTCAAGTACCACCCTTTGTGTAATATTACTTCCGATGGCCTTACTGTGGTCCTTGACCTATCACAATTTCCTGTGCATTGCAATGATCTAGAGGCATTGGTTTTGGCCTATAATAATGCCATCACCTCTGCCCTGGATTCTGTTGCTCCAGGTCATGTGCATCTTCTCTCCCCTTGACCTCGGGCACCTTGGTTTGATGGGGCCTTGAGGGAGTTGCGGCGACTAGGACGCAGGTTAGAACATTGTTGGTGGAAATCTGGCCTGGATACCGATCATCTTAGACTGCTAGAACATTATCAATTCTATCAGTCAGAAATTTCTCATAAGAAGGCAGAATTCCTGTCTAGGGAAATTTCTGCTGCCCAGAACCGACCAGCTCAGCTCTTCAGAACTGTGGACAGATTGTGCAACCCAACCTGTCTGCAGCTCCGAAGAGCGTTTTCACAATTACAGTGTGATGAGCTTGCTCAGTTCTTTGCTGATAAGGTGATGGACATCAGGTCAGAGATCCTCTTGACACATTCTATGGAAGTTGTAAGTGATCAGGACTTGGTCGCTACCCCTTCATTTTCCTGGAGTACCTTCGACCACCCAGAAATCGTAGATGTTATGCGGATTATCCTAGGGATGTGTCCTACGTGCTGTAGTTTAGATCCGGGTCCTACATCCCTTATTTTGGGCTGTGGGGGGGCCATTTTCCTAGTTCTAGCACAGATAGTCTGATGCTCCCTTGACTCGGGTGAATATCCCTGTTCCTTGAAAGAGGCGGTGGTGACACCCTTGTTGAAAAAAGCTTCATTGGACTCAGACTGTCTTGCCAACTACAGGCCTATCTCGAATCTCCCCTTTGTGGGGAAGGTGATCGAGAAAGTAGTGGCAGCCCAGTTGGAGAACCATTTGACCATCCATAACATCTATGAACTGCTGCAATCAGGTTTTTGGAAGAGGCACAGTACTGAGACTGCACTGGTTCGGGTACTCAATGATCTCCTGATGGCGAGAGACCAGAAAAAATGGTCAATTTTGGTACTATCAGATCTGTCCTCAGCATTTGACACCGTTGACCATGGGGTCCTTCTTCAGCACTTGAGATATATTTGTGGGCTTTCTGTGGAGGTTCTCAGATGGTTCACCTCATACCTCACCGGAAGAACTCAGAGGTTGGTTTCGGGGGTCTTTTCTTCCGATCCCACCTCTCTGCCTTGTGGAGTTCCTCAGGGCTCTATTTTGTCCCCCATCTTGTTTGCGGTGTATATGTTTCCCCTTGGAGACATGTTGAGATGGTAGGTCTGCGGTTTCATTGCTAGGCCGATGATACCCAGCTATACCTGTCTTTGGCCCCCAACCAGGTAGGAGCCATTTCGGTATTTAATAACTGCCTCAATGAAATCCAGGATTGGATGAGGTCCAGTTGGTTGAAGTTGAATTCAGGGAAGACGAAGGTGTTGGTCTTGGATCCGGATCGCCAAATAGGGGGTCCAATGGCCGGCTCCCCATCTGGATTGTGTCTTGGGGCTGTCAAGCTACAGGTCTCTGAACAGGTGCGAGACCTGGGGAAGATATTGGATGCTGGGCTGACACTTCAGCCTCAGGTGTCAGCTGTCATTAAGACATCTTTCTACCATCTAAGAAACATTGCCAGGATCAAGCACCTTGTTCCGTCTGGTGATCTGCCAACTTTAATCCATGCCTTTGTGACCTCGTGCCTTGACTACTGCAACTCATTTTACTTTGGGCTTCCAGGGATTGATATCCGCCGCTTGCAGCTGGTGCAGAACTTGGCAGCCCAGATGTTGGCAGGAACTCCTAGATCCTCCCATATTTCAACGGTGCTGCGGGAACTGCACTGGCTGCCAGTTCAGTGGTGGATCACCTTCAAAGTCGGCTTACTGACTTTTAAAGCCCTGTATGAACTGGGCCCTGATTACCTGAAAGAACTCCTGATTCCTTACCACCCTGTGAGACCACTCCGCTTTGCCGTCGAGGGGTTGCTAGAGATTCCAAGGGTGACTTTAAAATCTGTTGGGGCCTGTGCATTTATGTTTGCGGCCCCTTCCCTTTGGAATTCTCTACCCCATTGGATTAGGGAGTGCACGACCATGGGGAGTTTTAAACTGGCTCTGAAATCATTCCTTTGGGAAAAATCTTATAGATGTACTATTTATTGAATTGTACTTATTAAGTGGCTGAATCTGTTGGATTTTATTCTCTTATTGTACTGTGCCTTGATGCCTGAAAGGCGCATAACAAATAAAGTATTACTATTATTATTATTATTATTACTACAACCAACATTGGATACACTGTAATGATGAAACCACTGCACAGGACACCTGCATAATTACTGAGTGTATCGGGGTAGATGACTACTAAAGATCAGCTATATTTTATTATTCAAAATAAAAAGACACAACCCCACTGCACCAGAGCCATTTCCATTTACAGGTGGGAAAGAGAGGGGGTAGAAAAGCTGCCAGGCTTACTGCTTCCACCCTAAGCAACCACTAAGCCCTTCACTCTGTCTCAGATATTACTACAACCAACACTGGGTACACTGTAATGATGAAACCACTGCACAGGACAACTGCATAATTACTGGACATATCAGGGGTAGATGACTACTAAAGATCAGCTATATTTTATTATTCAAATTAAGAAGACACAACCCCACTGCACCAGAGCCATTTCAATTTACAGGTGGGAAAGGGAGGGGGTAGAAAAGGATGGGAGCACACATCAGCACACTTCCAGAGATCATGGGAAACTATTTTAACTGAAGTGAGGCATAAGAGGGCTGAGAACGGGTTTAGTAGTATTTAATGGAGGAAGGTGATGCAACATTTGCCTTCACACAAGTTTGTAAAATGGGGCATGCTGCTGAACTTTTTCCATATTTTATAAATCAGTGATTGGGCCAATTATATTGATACAAGGACATTTTACACTTGCCTTTAGGACAAAAATTATCATCCTGTTGTTATTAGCATTAGTTAATCATAGTGACGTAATTTATAGACAAAGGAGTGTAAATTCTTTGATCTCTGAATGTAACAAAATTTGTACATTTGCACTTTCACGTTGTCGCAGTATATACTGACAACTTGGGTTTCTTACTACTGTATGTGTAGAGGCGAGTGGACAATTTCACTGGAATGCTTCTTCTTCAAAGAGAGCTGTTACTCTGCCTGAAACTAGTATTAGCTTATAAAAGCAGTCAATGGTTATGTCTTGTAAGTGAAGTACTTATTATTTTGCCTTTTGCTAATTAGATTATCTACTTTAAAATACTATACATGATACGTAGAGCAGTACTCTACTGTACCTGGAGGCTTACTTAGGTAATTCTGCTCCTCTTCCTACCTCATCAGCATTGTGACCTCACTGATTATGGCTGGCCAAGAGGAGTTACTCACCCACTGCTAGATTGATCGCTAGTTATGCGACTGAGTGAGTTAACAATACTGATGAAGTATGAAGGGAACTAGCATGAGATATGCCAGCATTCAAAGTGTTATTTCTGTATCACACCTAATACTATCAGGTAGAAAACCATACAGCCAGCAAGAGGAAACAAATACTTTAGAAAAAGTTACAACTGGCTTCTTTTAAAAATAGAAAACTTTTGCTGTCTATTGTTTTTGGTGCTACTAGCTTGTGCAACAGAAACATAGAAAATGACAGCAAAAAGAGTCCATTGGTCCATCCAGTCTGCCCATAAAACCCTATCAAACACAACACCTTTTGTCCATACAGGGTTCTAACCCACACTATCCACCCCATAGATACATACATAGATACATAGACAGTGTCGGCAGATAAGGGCCTATGGCCCACCCAGTCTGCCCATTTGAGCTTGTAAGTTCAGTTTGTTTTCCTAGAAGTCTGTTTCCCCTTACCCCTGACCTCTAGAATTCCTTTATGTCTATCCCATGCATTCTTAAATCCCGTGATTGTTTCAGCCCCCACCACTTCCTCTGGCAGGGTGTTCCACTTGTCCACCACCCGTTCTGTGAAGAAATTCTTTCTCATGTTTCCTCTGAATCGTCCTCCTCCAACTTCATCCCATGCCCTCTAGTCCTGGAACATCTTTTTCGCTTAAAAATAGTGTTTTCCTGCACCCTGTTCCTCCCTGTAAGATACTTGTATGTCTCTATCATATCCCTCTCTCCTTCTCTCCTCCAGGAGATATGTTCAGTTCCTTCAACCTGTCTTCATAGGACTTGTGATGCAATCCATGCACCATCTTTGTTACCCTCCTCTGAACCTTCTCTACCCTGTCTATGTCCTTACGTAGGTATGGTCTCCAGAACTGTACACTATACTCCAGGTGGGGCCTCACTAGTGTCTTGTATAGCGGAATTATGACCTCCCTTTTCCTGCTGGTGATGCCCCTGCCTATACATCCCAGCATCCTATTTGCTTTACCTGCTGCCTTGTCACACTGTTTCCCTACCTTGAGGTCATCATACCTCTCAACCTCTTGCCTAGTGAATCAGGGACAAGGCTTAAAAAAATCAGGGACAAAGACCCCAAATCAGGGACATATCTTAAAAACTGTTACTATTTACTTAGAAAGCTGATAGAATAAAGGCATTTGTGTTAAGATGCATTTTCTGAAGAACAACAAGTCAGTAACTTGAATGTTTGACATTATTTTGTGTTATTAATCCCCACTGTTCTGTCACAAAAACACAAATTTTACGAGGGACAGAGGAAAATTTTGAGGCCAAATCAGGGACATCCCTGAAAATCAGGGACAGTTGAGAGGTATGGAGGTCATCAGAGATGACAACCCCAAGATCCCTTTCTTGCTTGGTGCATGCTATATCCTCACCCCCCAACTGATATATTGTGCCAGGGTTTTTGTGCCCCATATGCATTATCTTGCACTTCTTTGCATTGAATTTCAACTGCCAAACCCCTGACCATTCTTCAAGTTTCTGCAGGTCGCTTCTCATTCTGTCTACACCCTCTGGTGTGTCTACTCTGTTACAGAGCTTTGTGTCATCAGCGAAGAGTGAAATTCTGCCTTCTAGATCCTGCGTAATGTCACTGATGAAGATGTTGAATAGGACGGTCCCAGCACTGATCCCTGTGGTACCCACTGGTCACTCTTCCCTCTGTGGAGTGACAGCCATTTACCACCACCCTCTGTGTCCTGCCACCCAGCCAGTTACCTACCCACCACACTACTGTCCTGCCCACACCCATATTCCCCAGTTTGTGTAATAATCTTCTATGTGGCACAGTGTCAAAGGCCTTGCTGAAGTCCAGATAGGCCATGTCCACTGCCCTCCCTGATCCACCTCCCTAGTCACCCAGTCAAAAAATTCAACGAGGTTGGTCTGACATGACCTCCCCCTGGTGAAACCATGCTGCCTTGGGTCCTGTAGTCCATTGACAACCAGATGTTCCACCAATCTCTCCTTCAGTAGTGCTTCCATGATCTTCCCACTACCGAGGGTGAGGCTGACTGGTCTGTAGTTCCCTGCTTCCTCTTTGTTCCCACTTTTGTATAAAGGGGACTACATCTGCTGTCCTCCAGTCTTTGGGTACCTCCTGTTTCCAGTGATCGGCTAAACAGGATAGCCAGAGGTTCAGCCACCACCTCTCTTAGTTCTTTAGGACCCTGGGGTGCACTCCGTCTGGCCCCATTGCTTTATCAACTCTTATTACTTCCAGTTCCTTCAGAACCCTTTCTCGTGTAAAGGGACTTGTGTCCATTTCGCACCATTCTCACCCCTTGTACTCCTTCAGACCCATTACCCCCTCTTCCTCAGTAAAGACTGAGCAGAAATACCTGTTCAATATGTCAACTTTACTGTTGTCATCCTCCACGTGCTCCTATCCTCCCCTTCAGTCTCACTATCCCTCCCTTTGTCTTTCTTTTTCACTTATGTACCTGTAAAGGTTTTGTCCCCTTTACCCACTGATTTTGCAATGTGTTCTTCTGTCTGAGCTTTGGCTTCCCTTACTGACTTCCCTGCCTCCTTTGCTTCTTGGTACTTCTCCCTATCCCCTTCTGCCTGTGTCTTTTTGTATTGCCTGAATGCAATCTTTTGGCTTTCACTTTCTTTGCTACCTCTTTGGAAAACCATAATGGTCTCCTCTTCCTTTTCCTCTTGCTAACCTGCTTAATGCATAATTCTGTTGTTCTTATAATCCCCATTTTAAATACTGCCCACTGTTCCTCAACCCCTGATTCCTGTCCCATTCCCCTTAATGCCTCTTTCAAGTATCTCCCCATTTTCCCAAAGTCTGCCCCCCATGCTGCCAGGCCTACTGCCTCCACCCTGAGCAACCACTAAGACCTTCACTCTGTCTCAGCCATAGTTTTTGGCACCCACCACATCAACTGGCAGATTGTTCCATGGCTGCACCGCCCTTTCTGTAAAATAAAACTTTCTCACTTCCCTCTCCCCACCCCTGTCAGTTTCCACTCATGGCCCCGTGTCCTTCATACACTACTTATGCTAAATAATTCCTCACAATTTACCTTGTTTATTCCTTTCAGGAACTTGAAGGTCTCTATCATATCTCCCCTCTGTCATCTGGCCTTCAGGGAGTACATGTTCAGTGTCTTGTGTTGATCCTTGTAAGACCTACCCTGCTGGCCCTGAATCATTTTGGTCACCCTACGTTGCACTGTCTTCAGCCTGTCCTTATCTTTCCTTAGGTGAAGACTTCAGAACTGGGCACAGTACTTCAGGTGGGACTTCACCAATGATCTATAGAGAGGCAGTAATACCTTCTTCCTTCTAATGTCAATACCCTTTCCCATGTACCGAGTGTCATGTTTGCCTTAGTGTTGATTGTTTTAGGTGGTCACTGATGATGACCCCATGTCTCTTTCCTCAGAGGTCATGCCCAACTTTACCCCTCCCCATCCAGTACTCTGTCTTGGGGTTCTTGTTCCCTATATGCATCACCTTGCACTTTTTGGCATTGAATTCCAACTGCCAAACCTTTGACCATCTCACTATGGCCTTAGCAAGTCTATTTGTATCTCCTTAACCACTCCTCATTGTGTACCCTACTACAGAGCTTAGTGTCATCTGGAAAGAGACACATGTTGCCCTGGATTCCTTCTCCCATGTCACTGAAACATATCAAAAAATGATATCCAAAGAAAGTTCCATATCATTTTCTATCCTGTCTTACCCCTGTAGTTAATGTAATTCTTGTTTATCTGTGTCCCGCCAAAACTGAACTTGATAAGAATTAATTTGCATATTCAACAACAGACTGCAATGCCTTGCCTCCTGGTTTATAAGTGATCTAATCGTTGAATGCATTTAAAACTACTATCTTATGCATTTACCCCTGATGCGTAATTGTACTTGTTTCTGAAGCACTTGTTAATTATGCAAAATAGGTTATATGGTAACCTCAGCATGTTATTATGCATAGTTTATGAATGTTTGTTGAATGCATTATGTCATTGCTTTCAACTTTAATCACAGTCATTGTTATTATAAGAACAGGTCTTAATGCATGATCCACAGTCCTAAAACTGATCACATTTTAATGTTTTCCTATGTCTAGACAGACAGATTGCCCTGCTGTCATGTACATGTCAAACTGGTATGTTGTGCTCAACTGTGATCTCTGAGTTACAGCTAAACAAGGGACTCAGGTCTCAGTCCACTTGACCTAGTTACCAATAAATAAACAAAATAATGTTTGTTATTGCCCTGGGACTCCATCCCAAAAGAGATGTTTAATCTCAAGGGGCTTATCTTAGTAGTAGACAAAATGTAACTAGAAAACACATGTTCATTCTGTTACAGAACAACCATTATAACCTTCTAATAATTATCAGCTGTCGCTACATTTTTAAAACCAGGTTCTGCTTTCATGTATCAGTACATGGAATTTAAAGAACATGATATATCAATATATCAACATCGCTCTCTCCAAGCTTGCATTAAAAAAAAATTAAGTTCCTTGCTCTAATGGTTATAAAGGTATCTCTTTTTAAAGAAATGGGGCTTGATTTTGAAAGTGCTCATAGAGCAATGCAATTTGTGTTAATCTATTGATGCAGCAAACTCTGAGTGCAAAAGGAACTCTACGCCCTATTTTACAAAACAGGGTTCCTGCACCAAAGACCTGGGAGTTGTCGCAGCCGCAGGGCTGAGCCAAACATTGGACACACCTATGGGGTTTGACAGAGGGCTAAATCACCCCCCCCCACTCGGCACAACCCTAGACAACCTACAGAGGTTGGGGGGCTAACTATTCCTAGAAGATGGGGCTCGGGACTTCTGATAACATCACGGATCTAGCAGCATCTTAGCTAGAGAGCTCTGGGGGCCTCCCTCAATTTACAAACAGTTAACCAGCTGAAAAGTGGATAGCTACAACTCAATTTCAGTAGCAATGGACATCGGACATGGCATCTAACAAATCTAAGGGGAGAAACACCCATACAGTGAAGATAAAAACAATGATGGAGCGAGAGAAGCACTCGGGCCTACCACTTGAATCTAGGCCTAGCTCCCCAGTTTCCATCATCGCCGACTCCAAAGATAATATGGAGCTTGGCAAACAGCACACAATTATGACCAAACTAGACAGCATAATAAAAACTTTACTCGGCATTGAATCGTCATTCGCCAACTTGCAGGGCGACATGAAAAAAGTAGAATCTCATACCACAGCAGCCGAACAGGTGATTGGGGACCTGATGGATTGCACTAGTCAACATGACTGGGTGATATTATACTAACTGGCTCGGGAGATGGAGCTTCAGAACAAATTGGATGATCAAGAAAACAGGGCCCACTGGAATAATTTTCGGATGTATGGGGTCCTGGAAGATATGGAGCAGTCATTCAATTCCACAGAAGAGTTTGTGCAGCATGTCCTATGAGAAATCCTGAAGATCCCAGAGAACATACCCCTCTGAATCGAAAGAGCACACCGCTCACTCGGCCAAAAGCCTAGAGATCAATCAGCACATCCCAGATCCATAGTGGCCTGAATGCTCAATTATCAAGACAGGCAACGTGTTCTCCAGATGGCCTGGAAGGTAGATCTGCAGATTAATGGGAAAATAATTTTCTTTGATCAGGTCTTTTCTGATTTCTTAAATGATAAGAGATGCCAGGTCTGTGAGCTGATAAAGCAGGCAAAAGAGAAAAAAGTTAAAATACAACTTTTCTACCAGGCCCGTCTTAGAATACAAATTGGTAAGGACCCACAAATGTTTGGATCAATACGAGAGGATGCTTCCACCCTAAGACAGGTTGGCCTGCACTGCCCAGATTTAAGAGCGGATAATTTAGAGAACAACATTTCGAGGGCAGCTTGGCGCAGGGTGGGAAAGCCAAGGCACTTCCAGTCAACTGCAGTGTCGTGGCCCTCGCACCTCGGGATGGATCTGAAAGAAATTTTGGCGAAAGAAAAAGGGGCACTCCAGCAAGACACAGATGTCATCTCTGATCGTCTGGCAGAAAGACTGACCTGAGTACCCCCCTTTTTTGTAGGTTATCCTTTTGGAAGTTGTTGTGGGTTTCTCCACTGTTTGGGGGGGGGGCCTAGGCCTTTTGCATCCGCCTTGACAGCTGCTGGACTGTGTTAGCTAAGTGACTCACTCGCTCAGAGACCCTGACTTTCTTGTGGACACCAACTGAGCCTGGACTGTTAATAACAAAGAAGACCTATCATGTGCGTCAGTTCTTTCATTGACCTTTCGCAAGAAGAGAGAGGGGTATGGCACTCTCAATTGGTACTAAACCAGGGTATATTCCATCCCATGACACCTGGGGTTGGGTCCTGGGGTTTAGGGGGATATTTTGGTCCCTCCCTCTCTTATTACTTTTTCTTTCAATTAATTGGCTGGTTAAACAAAAAATTAAGGAAAGGTACCAAACAGGAGGCTCCCCGGTCTCCTGTCTGAGCCTCCTCTTACAAAAAATGATATCCTTAAAGTGACGATCCCTTCTAATCTGATTCCTCTGGGTCAGGCCTGTAGAATATACAGTCAAAGTAGCTCAAGCTACCGGTCCCTGGGTTCACCCAGGGTCTCATTCACATCACCTAGGAAACTTGAAAAA
Source organism: Neoceratodus forsteri (assembly GCA_016271365.2). Classification (NCBI taxonomy): domain Eukaryota; kingdom Metazoa; phylum Chordata; order Ceratodontiformes; family Ceratodontidae; genus Neoceratodus; species Neoceratodus forsteri. Next base: position 6,095,940 of record JADMNL010000041.1, on the reverse strand, counting down.
GTTTTCTTTTTCTTTCACATTCTTGTTAAATTATGTTAACATGTTAAGTGATTCTGAGTGTTCTCAAATATTTCATGTTATAGTTTTATGTGCATCAGTTGTGCACTCAGTTTTACAAACATGGCTTCCTTGCATGAGCAGGGAACGAACAGATATGATGAATATACAGCCTGCAAAGACAGATGGAGGTGGGGGGGGCAGAGAAGGGGTAGAGATATTGTAGTATTTAATAACTGGACATAAAATGGGTTCCTTAAAGATAGTTTCCTTGAATGTTCAAGGATTTAATTCTCCCATTAAGAGAACCAGGATTCTACATTACTTAAACCACCTCCATGCTGACATCTGTTTTTTGCAAGAGACCAGGGTGTCTGAGATAGAACATGCGAAACTTAAGCGATCATGGGTTGGTAGAGTGGTGGGAGCCTCACACCCCTCAGGTAAGAAAGCAGGTTCAGCTATCTTAATTTGGAAAAATATTCCTCTGGACATTTTAAAAGAGGAAACTCTGGAAAATGGCAGTGGGGTCTTGTGTACGGGGGAACTGTTCTCCCAAAGGCTGCATCTAATTAACATCTATGCTCCTAACAATGATGACCCCTTGTTTTACCAGAGTAAAATATCAGATATGGGCGACGGTCTGATCCTAATGGGGAGGATTTTGACTGTGTAATTGATCCCCAGTTAGATCGCTCATCCAAGAATATCACCACAAATAAGAAAATGAGTAGGGCGGTCAGAGGCGGAATGCAAGAACTTGCCCTGCTGGATGCCTGGAGAGAGAGTTAAATTTTTCTACTAGAGATTTTACATATTAATCTAGTCCAAACAACTCATTCTCCAGAATAGATTACTTCTTATGTAGCAGTTCAGATTTTTATGTAGTGAAGGACTGTGTCATCCACACCAGAGTAGTTTCAGACCATGCTGCTGCAGTTCTGACATTGCAACTAGGGGACTGTAACAAAAGAACAGTGTGGATTCTCAACTCCTCCCTGTTAGGGAGACAAGATTTCAGAGACCAGATATCCAAAAATATAAAAAAACTATCAAATAAATAATAAAATGGAAGAGCCTGGTCCCAAATGGTACTGGGATGGGCTCAAAGCAGTTATTAGAGGGGAGATTACATCCTAAGCCTCTCGGCTGAAAAAGCAGTGTAGGGAGCACCAGCTGACCCTAGAAGCTCAGCTGAAACACCTGGAAAATATGCACAAACAAAATAAAACCAAGGAAAATTTGACTAAGCTAAATACTATAAAAAAAGAACTTCAGAATCTTATGGACCAGCAGATAGAGGGGAAGCTAAGATACTCAAATCAAAAATATTATGAGCATGGCAATAAAGCTGGCTGACTCTTAGCATTCAGGCTGAGACAAGTCCAAGCTGGCCGATATGTTAAAAAGATAAAAATGTATAATTCTGGGTCTGAAACCACCCACTTTACCCCCAAAAAAACTGCAGAAGCATTTGAGCAATATTACTCAACCCTTTATAGGACAGACCTAGATGGCTCAGATTTCCCACGGGAAATACAAGAATATTTGAGTAAAATCATCCTTCCCAAGCTAACAGAGGAGGTGAAGTTGAGGCTTGACTCCCCTATTACAGTCCAAGGAAATAGCTTGCACAATTAGGGACAAGAAACTTGGTAAATCACCTGGCCCAGACGGGTTCAATATAGAATTTTATCAGAAATTTAAAACTTAGCTATCCCCCATCCTGCTACAAATCTTTAATTCCTGCACAGAGAAGGGAGATTTCCCCCAGTCCTGGCAGACAGCCTTTATCTCGGTAATCCTGAAGGAGGGTAAACCCCCAGAGTCATATGCCTCCTATCGACCCATATCCCTCCTTAATGTGGATTCAAAAATCTTTACTAAAATACTGGCAGGCAAGGTGAACTCCATCCTACCCAACTTGGTCCATCCAGACCAGACAGGTTTTGTGCCAAACAGACACCTTAAAGATAATATTAGAAGATGCCTCAACATCTTGCACTATGGCAAGAAAGTTAAGGAACAACAACTGGCGATTGCGGTGGACATTGAAAAAGTGTTTGACCGCCTGAACTGGAATTTTCTGCTAGGAGTGCTGAGGAAATCTGGGTTTGGAGATCAATTTAAAACATGGATTACTGCCATATATCATACACCCCAGGCCAATGTTTGAGTTAACGCTACAATCTCAAACAGTTTTCACATCCAGAGGGGAACTAGACAGGGTTGTCCCCTGTCTCCCATACTGTTTGCTCTCTGCATGGAGCCCCTGGTGAAAATAATTAGAATGCATCCAGTCTTAGAAGGTATCTTAGTAGGTGGAGAATAAAACAGAATATCACTCTATACAGATGATACCACGTTGTATCTCAGAGACCCTGTTAAAGCCTTCCCAGTCCTGCAACAAATACACACAGTGTATGGGAAATTGTCAGGCTTCGAAATCAACAATGACAAAACAGAATCAATCCTGGTGCATGGTCTTCTTACCATAGAACTAAAACAACTGATACCTTTCTGATGGATCTCTAATAGTTTAAGGTACCTGGGCATTCACAGCCTCTTAAGCTTGAACCAGTTATTTCAGGTGAATTATGGAAAATTAATAAAAATGGTGTTTACAGACTTAAAGAGATGTAAGCTTCTCCCTCTCTTCCTGAAGGGATAGGTAGATACTATAAGGATGACTGTCCTTCCACGTTTTTTTATTCTTATTCAATGCACTGCCTTTACCCATCCCCAGCTCAGAATGGAAAAAGATAATTAAAGCCCTGCATCACTTTATCTGGGTAGGGAAAAGACTGAGGATAGCCTGGGATGCGCTGATGAAGGCAAAAGGCCAGGGAGGGCTAGGCCTGTCAAATTTAAAAATGTATCATCAAATGGCCCAGATGGTTCCATGGATAGCACATCTGAAGAAAGATCCAGAAAACACGTGGATCATGCAGGAGATGGGTGGATGTCCTGGGGTTTCTCCCAGTTTAGATTTCACGCCCCCCCCCCCAGGCATTTGTATGGCCTTAATATAAGTAACCCATGGTTGAAGCAAATGTATAAAACATGGGCAGAGGTGAAGAGGCTGAATGGCCTGGGGTCTCATCTAGATAACAGAACAGAGATCACACAATGTGTTTACTTCACCCCACCCACACTGGACCAATCATTTGTAGGTTAGAAATATTGGGGCCTGGTACACTTCTCTCAGTTCTTCCAGCAGGGGCAGATAAGAACCTTCCAGTCACTCCAACAAGATTTTTTCAAATTTCTTTAGATACCTTCAAGTGATTTCCTTTCTTTGCACTGGAACCAACATCAGGGATGCCCAGGGTGACCCCCACCCTTTAGAACAGATAGTGTGGCAGGCTGTAAACAGCCCCGGAGAATCACATTTGATATCCAGATTGGTTTCTGCATATAGAGATACAGTGGACCTGGTCCCACCAAGGTCACAAAGTGTGTGGGGAAAAGGAAATGGGACACCAATTAGATACACAGACATGGCGGACAATATGGGAAGGGGCATTCCATACCTCAGTATCTAATACCTAGTGAGAATTCAGGTGGAAGGTTCAGATTCTAATACTCCATCCAGAAAAAAGCACTACACAGTTTGTGGTTCAGAGGTCTGCTGGAGGGCCTGTAATGGGACAGGAACACTATATAATATCTTCTGGGATTGCCCAAAACTGAGACCCTTCTGGAATGAAGTGGGAGCACATTGCCAGACGATGTCAGGCTTTCAGGACCCAATTGACTTCCCACTCATGATTCTGGGCTCCTTCCCCAGAGGAAGGAGATCTAATGCTAAGGTCGCTTTCCTGAAAATTCAGTTGGCCGCAGCTAGCAAGGCCATCACCAGACGATGGCTAAACCTGGAACCTCCCACAGTGGCTGAATGGATTAATATAATAAAAGATATAGCTAGAATAGAGAAGATAACAGCAGAACTTAGACTGAGAGGAAATAAATACAATGGAGTATGGTTATCCTTCATGCATTTGCTGGAGGAGATAAATGGGGTTTTCAATCCTCTCGCAACAAGCATTCCCCCAGTGATCGCAGAATAGCCCACTTCGGCCCTTAAAATGATGAACATAATAACAGCATTAAATACTCATATCCACACAGGTTTAAATCTTTATTTTAGTTCACTATAGATATAAAATAATAACAACCAAGCCATGGTTTGTTCTCTTTTTATTTGTTTCATGTTCTTTCTTCTTTTTCTTTATATTCTTTCCTGTAGTGTTCGACACATTACTAAGTTGTATAAACTATACTGGTAAATACAGGTTGAGTAGCTACCCTTAAGATTAACTAAAGTTGTAGGATGAACAACAATCAGTTGCACAGAGCACAAGTTCCTTCGCAGTTCCTCTTCAGATGAGATACAGACAATTGCGCGTGAAGAATACCTAGAAGAAAGGAAAACATCTTATGTATATGAACTTCAAGTGCAATAATCATTTTTAACAATGTACCACAACCAATGAATATGATGAAGAATTTTATTGCACAAGGGTTTTAATGCAGTATTATCCAAATAAAGTTGAAGTTTAAAAGAAGAAGATGGGGATTGGGAGCTGATGGAGTCCTGGGATGTCATGAGGGTTGAGGGAGGCACAGCAGCAGTGGGAAGGATATGTGCAGGCACACAGTGGAGGTGCCATGTGATCTGCTACACAGATGATCATGCCTGGTGGTGGGGCATGACTGGACCATCATGACCTGGACCCCAGTGGACAGCAGCCCTGGCACCAGCCCCACAGGACCCACAATCTCCCTGGTATTTTAGTCGGGCATCTGCCAGCTGACACATAGGGGGCTCAGTACATGGGGAATGCTGCAGTGCCCAGGGCACATCCCCAACCACCAAATACACCCCACAACCTGCACCCCTGCCACTCACCATATTTAGGGGACTGTGAGTCCTGTGGGGCAAGTTCCAGGGCTGATGTCCACTGGGGTCTGGGTGATGATGGTTCAGCTGTTCTCCCCACCAACCAGCCCAATTGGCTGTGTAATAAGTCACATGGCACCCCCACCTGGTGCCTACACACGTCCATCCCACTGCTGCTGTGTTGCCCTCACCCCCATGGCACCTGCAGGGGTCCATCAGCTCCAGGTCCCCACCTTCCAGTTCCCCTACAATCACCACCTTGCCAGGCAGCAATGCAGAGCTGTTAGACCACCTTCTGGCTGGTCTAAAGTTAGCCCTGTGTTGTGACTATGGTGGGGCTTCTAGAATTACAAAAAAGGGGATGTTGCAGCCCCGCCATCATGCAGCCACCCTTGCAACCTGACACATGGGTGCTTTTGCCACAAGGGTGGTGCAGGGTGGCTTTGACACATGGCATCCCAATTTGAACTCAACTTGGAGTCAGTGCAGTATGAGTTGATTACATCAATACAAATTTCATATGTCGATGTATGCCTATACAAGGCAATATACATCAATTCATGTTTCTCTATATTGATATGTTAGTTGTAAACATGTATATGGATATATATTTTTACTTTTCAATGGTAGTATCTATATTATATACAGGATATGACATGGGCTCGCTTAAGATATCATTTACATCTACACAAGAAGGTATTGATCTGTTGATATCTCATGAGTGAGTTTGCAACAGACCAATACTCTAAAATGAAGATAAGAATATGTCAGTCCATGAGATATTCAATATAAACAACAGATGTTTAGGTGGTTGTGTGACAGAAATGGTAAATGTTTACAAATTAAGAAGAAAATGTAAACTGTATCCCTTTGTTCAATGGCTCAGCATAAGAGCAACAATCAATAACACAAACTTAAGGGAGCAAAAAATAAATAGCATCTCACATGTCACAATAAATTTCCAGATATGCTCAGTGTGACCAAAATGAGTGAGATAAATTTCTGGGAATGCTAAGTGACCAACTTCATTAATCTGGGGCTGGCAGGATAGCCTAGAGGATTAGAATAACAATCAGCCAACAAGCTTGCTATATCCAGCAGACCTGGATTTGATTCCCACAGCTTCCACCTGCATACTGTGTGACTCTGAGCAAATCACTTAACATCCCCAGTGCTTCCAGGTTGCCCCTGAAAACAGGCACTTGTGCCTAGTGGGCTTTACCCGATTACCAAAGAACCAAAAAAAAATCTTCCTCTGTTGGATCAAGATAAGAATTTTTATCTTGCTATTTATAAGAACAAACGTGATATATATCTATATATATTATAGTGGTGTGGTCACACCACTATAGTTAGAATTGTATGGACACTTTAATGTTAAACCCTAATTTTGCACTTTAATAACTTTGCAACCATTCAATTTATTTGCATGTAACTTTGCATGCACAGTCTTGCGTGGTAGATCTCTTGACATGCCAAGTTTTGTTCTGGCTGATGTGTGGATTCCGAGATACGGATAATGCAAAAAGTGATTTTTTTTCTGAACTTTTAGGGCTGCAGTTGATGTAGGCATGTAGACCTCTTGCTTTCGAAAAAGCACTCCCGTATTCCTTGTGAACCAACAACATGTTCAGGTGTCAAAAAAAAATCACCTCCATAAAAGTAACACTCCGTGCTCGCAGTTTTTTTTTTTTTACTTTCGTTGTCCGTGACTGCTGAAATACATAGCTCCCACTCTACCCTCCCTCTCAGAACCCACCCACCCCCAGAAACGTAGCAGTGGCACTGGGGGGTTGCCCGATCTCCCAGTGTAGGAATCCTCACCCCCCCAGTACTGTGCATGGTGGTTCTTTGTTTTTTTTTATTTATTTACTTTATTCCCCTCACCTGACCCTCCCTCTTAGCACCCAGCATGTCACCCCCCCACAGAAACATAATAGACACACTGGGGGGTGCCCAATTCCTCAGTGTCATGATCGTCAACTGGGGAATCTCAGGCATTTTTATAATCTTAACCTGTAACAGGAAACCCACCCATTGATGTCTTTTGCACCATTTCAGACCCCCTACCTGACCCTCCCACTCAGCAACCACCCCCTCACCCCCCAAGCCCTTACTTACCCATCTGGGGTCCAATGCCATAATTCTCTCTGGACTGCAGACACCTCTTTATTCTTCAAAGCCGGACCAAATGTTTCATGCTGCCATGCTGTAGTCTGCAAGAACCTGTCTCTGTCTTCTCTCTCTCTCTCTCTCTCTCTCTCATGACCTGTTTACATTAACCTGTCCACATCGCAGTGAGCGGTGCAGAGTTATTCATCCTTACCTTGAGGATGTGTGTGAGCAGGACCAAAGCAGTACAGAGGTGCTCCCAGTACTGTTGTTTCCATATGGTGCAATAGTGGGGAGCAGAAATGCTGCTGTCTGCATCCATATCTGGGTCTCTCCACCACATGCAGCTGTGGGGCCATGTGTTGGGAAGGGTGTGCAGAGAGGGAGAAAGTGGAAGGGTTATTCTTCATTTTAATGCATGTCTGTCTTTTCTCTTTCTCTCGTGACTTGTTTTCATTGACCTGTCCACACCGCAGCGAGCAGTGCAAGGTTACTCATCCTTGCCCTGTGGATCAGTGTGAGCAGGACCGAAGTGGTACAGGTGTGCTCCCAATGCTGCTGTTTTCATATGCTGCAATGGTGGGGAGCAGAAATGCTTTTGTCTGAGTCCATATCTAGGGTCTCTCCACCACACGCAGAGGTGCAGCAGCTGTGGGGCAGTGTGTCAGGGAGGGGTGCACTGGGGGAGAAAGCAGGAGGATTATTCTTTATTTTAAAAATAGCACTGGCCATATGGGTCTCGGGTTTGAGGGAGGGAGCACACAGGGAAAAAAGAAGAGTGGAAGAAGTATTTTGAAATCAGACAAAAGATGCATCAGAGACAGAAGTGGTCATGGTCAGAAGGATGGCAGGGGAAGGGGTGATGATGCTTTTTCACTTCACTTCACTGCTTGTGTGTGGGTGTGCAGCAAATGGCGGGAGCTGTTCCAGTGCAGGAACACAGCACCACAGCAAATATGCCTTCCCCCTGCTTATTTTTATTTATTTATTCTGTTACATAATTCCCCTCACCCGACCCTCCCTCTTAGCACTCAGCACCCCACACATGTGCAGAACCATAATAGTGACACTGGGAATGTCCAATCCCCCAGTGTCACGATCGTCATCTCGGGCATCTTGGTTGTGGTTTGTTTTACTTTTTTTTTAATTTTAACCTGTAACAAGAAAACCATACATCGATGTCTTTTGCACTGTTTCAGACCCCCCACTCGACCATCCCACTCAGTAACCACCACCCCATCCTCCCAAGCCCTTACTTACCATCAGGGATCCAACACCGTAATGCTCTTCTGACCACAGACATGTCTTCACTCTTCAAAGCTGGACCGTGAACTGAAGAAACAGGTATGCCATTCAATGCATTTCAAAGGGTTTTGAACTTAGAGCAATAACTTGGCAATGTTCACATATTTGTGGCCCAGATTTTCAACATACCTTCTTTGGGACCCTACCTCATGACCAATGTCCCTGTCGTTAGGCAGATCTGTCCCAAAAGGTGATTTTGTGGTCCCTGCATGAAGTCACCTTGTGGGCAGGAGTTGAAAATTTTCTCTGTCCCTGTTCATGAGGTGGGATCATAAGAAGGCTATGTTGAAAATTTGGTGTATAACTATTACAAAACAACAAAGTTATGAGCCTACGTTGAAGTTTGTGAATGCAGCCTTTTAACTTTGGTAATTGTCAATATTTTTACCCCACATTTACAACATAGCCATATATTTTTAGTACCTCATGAATGTGGCATCTGCCATTTTTCAAATCCTGCCCCAAATGTATTTTACATCCGGAAAGGTGATTTTGCGATCACTGCATGAAATCACCTTTCAGGCAAGAGTTAACAATTTTCTCTGTCCTTACTCATGAAGTGGGGTCATAAGAAGCCTATGTTGAAAATTTGGCATAAAAATATAAAAAAACAACAAAGTTATAAAGCTACATTGAATTTTGCGAACGCAACCTCATAACTTTGTTAATTTTCTATATTTTTACCTAAATATACAACATAGCCATAACTTTCCAGTTCTATATCATAATAGCAATTGCAAAATAGTGATCACTATTATGGCGAGTGCATATCGCTGAAAAGCAAATCAGCGATATGCGCTCCCAGGTGCCCCGACATCCGGAAAAAGAAAATAGTGTTTTAGCAGGGGGGGCTGTGCCCCCATGCCCTCCCTCAAGGGGGGGGCTTCACCCCCACACCACCCTGAATAAGGATTCTTATTTATTTAGTTATTTGTTTATTTATTTGTGTCTAGGATTACAAAGTACTTTTGAGCCAAGGCTCTTTTACAAAGGTTCCACGTCATGCTGGTTACAGGGTAACAGACACTAAAACATAAAACAATTACAGGTACATAGTTTTAGACAGTAACTTTGCTTGACAAAATCAGACTGAGTGATGAGTAACTCAAGAAACAATAGGAGGAAGAGGGCAAGAAGGGGAGAGGGCTGAGGGTAGGGGAAGGCATAGGTGTAGAGGGTCAGAGTGAGGCAGCCGAGGGGCCTTGTCAGGACAGACACAGAGCAAGTGCATTAGAAGTTGTGTTGGACAGGTAAGTGCAAGAAGGGAGGGCAGAAACTGACACCTATAAGGTCAGAAGCAGCATAGGGAATGAAGATGTTATGGGGTGCAAGCACAGGTGGAGGTGCCAGTTATGGAGTGGCGGAGTTTTTTTCTGAATGCTCCAAGCGTTGCTGTGGATGAGGTGTCACTAGAGAGCTCATTCAGCCAACTTGGAGCCCTGTATGCAAATGACCTCTGGCCTTGAGATGTGTGGCAGTGGGGGATTTGAAGGATTTGGGGCTTAGAGCTCCTGGTGTTGCGGTTGGTGATTTTGGGTTTGAGGAGGGTGCTGACTCCTGGTGGTGCCTTTCCCATCACGATTTTCTTAGCAGTGATGCAGGTTTGGTATTTGATTCGGTTGTTCAGTTGCAGCCAGCCTGTTTTGGAGTAGAGGTCGCAGGTGTGGGTGAGATGGTGGGAACCAGTAACGAGTCGGCAGGCTTGATTGAGGGAAGTCAAAACACGCCTCAGAGATGAGGTTGCGGCAGATCAATAGATAATGAGACTGTAGTAAATGATGCTGATGATGGAGCTCTGGACAGCTATGGACAGAGCTTCTGGGGTTAGATGTTTCCTATGTCGGAATAGTAGGCCCATCCTGGTGTTGGCTACTTTTGCCACATTATTTATGTGTGGGACATAGGAGAGATTACAGTCGAGGGTGAGGCCAACGTATTTGAAGGTATGAACTTGTTCGAGGGTGATTCCTTGATTGGTTTTAATGGAGAGCTGATATTGTTTGTGTTTGTTTTGGGAGCTGCAGAAGATCATGGTCTTTATTTTTTTCTGGTTAAGGATAAGTCTGTGTTTTGTGAACCAGTTTTTGACTGCAGAGAAGGCCTGTTGGAGGTCACCTTGTAGATGGACTGGATCATGGTGGGATGTCAGGATGACAGCATCATCTGCGTAGAGTAGGATCTGTTCAGGGAAGGATTCTGGTAGTGAGTTCATAAAAAGGCTGAAAAGGAGGGGGCCCAAGATTGAGCCCTGTGGGACACTGGTCTGAGACTGTGCCAGCAATTCTCACTCTTTGGAAGCAGTTGTCTAAATAGCTTTTGAACCAGTTCACTGAGTTAGGTGAGAGCCCTGCTAGTCGAAGCTGGGTAAGTCAGAGATTGTGGTTGACGGTGTCAAAGGCTTTAGTTAAGTCGATGAAGGTGGACCCAGTAAGATGGCTGTTATGAAGTGAGTGATGGATTGCACCAGTGAATTCAAGTAGTGCCGTGGAGGTGCTATGACCTTTTCTAAAGCTATGTTGCTCCTTGCACAGGATGTTGTGATTGTCTAGGAAGTCAGTGAGCTGGTCTGACACAATCCGTTCTAGGGCCTTGGAAAGTGGAGGTAGGATGGAAATTGGACGGTAATTCTCAGTAGCTGTTTTGTCACCACTTTTATGAATTGGGGTTACTGTGGCAGATTTCCATAAGTCAGGGAACTGGCTGAGGCTGAGGGAGAGGTTGAAAATCCTGGTCAGTGGTCGGAGTACTTCTTCAAGTGTGAGTGATAGCAGTTTGAGGTCGAGGGAGTCACTGCTGGCTCTGTAGTTGCAAATAGCTTTGGTAACGTAGCTGCAGACTTGATGCATTTTTACTGCTTTAAAGTAAAAGGAAAGGTGGCTGTAGGTGGTTGGGGGGGCAAGGGGAACCACCTCATCCAAAAAACCCTGTGGGAGTACAGTACTGAGGTCCGTGAAGGTGTCATTGAATGTATCAGCAATGAGTTTCTGGTCAAGTGTAGTTTCACCATTTATGCTGGGTACTGATGGAGGTGATTTAGATTGCTTCCCGGTGACTTTAATATTATTCCAGAAGTCCCTACTGTTGCCCCATGAGTTAGTGAGAGCATTATGGAAATAGGTGGTCTTTCATATCCCAGATATATTTGGTACAATCATTTCGTGCACGTTTATAGTTAGCAATATCAACTTGTCTCCCGGTGTTTCTGGCAATCTCCCAAAGGTGGTCTCAAGCTTTTAGTCATCTAAGTAGGTCTCTGGTGAGCCAGGGGTCACATAGGTCTTTGGCCTTGCGCTTCTTGAAGGGTGCAAATATGTTGCATGCTTGGTTGAAGATCCTGATGAAGTGTTCCAGTGCGATGTTCACATTGGTTGTAGTGAGAACTGTGGACCAATCCTGTTGACGAACGAAAGTTTTGAGATGAGGTAGCTTACCTCTAGGTAGAACCCGGCTAGTAATGGTCTTTGGGGGGGCTTGATGAATTTATTAGACCAGTAGCAGATAACGGGGGAGTGGTCACTAAGTGCGTTAGGGAAGACAGTGGTGTTTGTGATCCTGGCGGAATGGCTTGTTATGATCCAATCCAGAAGGGTGCTGGTACCCTTTTTGTAGTTTGTCCTGGTTGGGAAGCTAACCATCTGAGAAAGGTTTGCTGCCGCTATCAAGCCCCTATATGCCCCTGCCTCTGCAGCAGGCCAGTTAATATTAAAGTCACCGAGGAGGATGGTTTCTGAATCAGGTGAGAGAGATTTGGTAAACTCCAGGACTGAGTTACGCCCATTACCTTGCTCTCTCGGTGAAATGTAGACCGTGACAACTGTGATGGCTTTATTGTGTGCACCAAGAAGGATCTTGACAGGAAGAATCTGTGCAGTGGTGATTTAGGGGGTTAAGTTGATGAGGTGCCCCCAGATCATGTCCTTAAGGTACAGGGTGCAGCCATCACCTCTTTTTGATGTTCGATCAAGCCGGTAGACATTATACCCAGGGAGGGTGATAGCATGGTCGGGAACTGAAGGTGAGAGCCAGGTTTCTACGACTGCTAGTATGTCTGGGTTATGCTGGCAGGCAAAAGCCTGAAGGGCATCAATTTTGTGAAGAAGACTGCATATGTTAAGTGAGATTATTGAGAGGGATCCTGGTTGATTGGTCTGAGTTGTTCTTATTGTAAGGGCTGGTCCGGGATTGGGATGAATGTTTCCTGACAGTAGCAGGAGAAGAAGTATACATTTTAGGGTACTGGTGTGAGATACCCATGACTGGCACCTATTTTTTCGGGCCAGAGAACTCTGAGATTCACCAGGGCAAGTAAATGGGTGGAGCCATGGGTAAAGCGCGGCAGTAGTGGCGGTGGACAGGGGGAGTATGCAACGGCCATTTGGGGGAGAGGGCCATTTCATAGTGATTGGAGATGCCCAAGGTGGGTACATGAGATCGAGAAGGAGGGTACTATGGAGGGGGTGAGAGAGCATAAGTTGGTAGATGTTTGGGACACTGGGGAAACATGAGTGGGGGGATGTAGGAGCGGGAAGGGGCAAATAAGGTGAGGAGAATGGGGTACAGAGTACCGGTGTCATACATGATTCAATGTGAATGGGGGGAGAGCGGGCACAGGGTGCTGGGTAGGTGGGAGGCAGCTAGTGAAAGTGGTAGGAGGTAGGCAATGAGGTAGAGGCTCGGGGGCAGGGGGAACTAGGTAAGCAGGTGGCTGAGGGAGAACGGGCAGAGGGTGGGGCAGTGAGGAGACAAGGGCAGTAGCAAAAGAGAAGGATGTAGCAGAGAGGTAGTGGGGGGCATTAAAAAGTGTAACAAGACAGGGAGACAGGAGGTTGCAGCTCTAGAATAGAGTTCAGGAGTGAAAGGGTGCATGGGAACTACAGAATGCCAAAGGGAGGGTTGGCCAGTCATGGAGTGACAGAGTGACTGGCAGTTAGAGATATAAGTAGGGTGTCAGGCACAGAAAGGAGGCAGGGGCAGTAAGGAGACTGAGTTGATTAGCAGAGGGGGAGGAGGGAGAGTGGGCAGTAAAGAGAAGAGGTACAGGCGAGAGAGTATCCAATAGGAAACAAAAGGGCGGTTCCCTAGTCAGAAGTGGACAGAGCTAAGGCCTATTTAATTAAGGTGGGAGAAGGGGGGATGGGTGAAAATTTTCTTCTCAAACCCACTGAAGTCTATGGGTGCAGAGCCTAGCAGAACAGTCTGAATCAGTCATGATTGCAGGGCCAATCAGTGGCCACTCGGAGCACAACAGTCTGACAGGAGATGGAAGCAACAGACAGCGACCAATGGGAGCCTTTCTGAACTCCAGGGGGGTGCATGTCAGGGAGGGGGAAAAATCCCTGAATCAAAGGAAAAAAGTGCCATAGCTGCAGGCAGCGGCAAAATTTTCCTACACCCAATCCTGAACCCTGTAGCTGCTGCACCTGAGCTAGCTACCCACACCACCACAAAACACAGCTAACTTGGTGGCAGCAGGCACACCAGTCCCCCAAAACCCCTTCCCTGTCCCTCCCCTTTCCCTCGCTAACCCCCCTTCCTGTCACCATGTAGTACTGTCGCGTTCCCGTGGGGTCACTATCCTTCCAGGGTAGCCCAGGAGAAAAACGCTGAATATGAGTCACCATTTTGACAGTTGCTCATATTCAGTCACCATCCTCACTGGGTATCATCTTTCCAGCATGTCATGAATTTGACAGCTGTCATTTTACAAATCCTGGGCAAAATGTTCTTTTACATCCCGAAAGGTGATTTCATGGTCCCAGCACAAAATCGCCTTTCAAGCAGGAGTTGAAAATGTTCTCTGCCCTTGTTCATGAGGTGGGGTCATAAGAAGGTTACATCAGAACTTTGTTGTAAAAATAATAAAACTCAACAAGGTTATGAGCCTATGTTGAATTTTCCGAACGCAGGCTCAAATGTTTGGTAATATTTAATATTTTTACCCCAAATTTTCTACATAGCCATTTCTTTACAACGTCTCATGAATGTGACAGCTGTCATTTTTCAACTGCTTCCCAAAATGTGTTTTAGCTCCCGAGAGTTGCTTTTGCAATCCCTGTACAAAATCACCTTTAAGCCAGGAGTTGAAAATTTTTTCTCCCCGTCTTCATGAGGCAGGATCATAACAAGGCTATATATAATAAGAAAGAGATTTACTATATTTTTACCCCACATTCTTCAGCTGCATCCCTGTCAGATCTGGCCATAACTTGTTTCCCATTGGTTTGAATGGGTTTTGTGTCAACTTGGCTAGTGCCCAGATGGTTTGGCATTTTGATTTGAAATTTCCAGGGTAGAAAGGAGTTGGCCCACAGATGTGCCTTTTGCTTGTTTGGTGAAAAAATATTAATCCATTCCAAAGTTACATAATTTTGAAGTTTTGAATAGTTGGTTTTGAGCATGCCCAGTAAGCACCAGGAAATAGCTGTGTGAAATGAAAAAAAATATATTTGTTTTGTATTGGTATCATTCTTTTTTGTGAGTGGGACATATTTTTTTCTTTCCTGCCATCTTGTTTTCCTTTTTGCCACAACAATTCTAATTTAAAAAGCCTCCAAAATGATATCCTGGAGTGCAAGCAATACATGCATGTTGCTTATCTGGACCCCTTTAGCTAGATTCTGCACTTAACTGTTGGATAAAAGGCCTAAATTTTTTTTAACATTTAAAATCTTTTTTTGTAACTCTCTCATCAGGAAAAAATATTCTTTTTTTGTATTTACCTGATGCTTCCTGATCCCCTTATTGTGTTTCTTTAATGTCAGCTAGCCTATCGCCCAGACTTTTTGGAATTTTGGTCTGAAATGTTTAGGGTAAAAAAGGGTTGGGGCACAGATGTGCCTTTTCCTAGTTTGGTGAAAAAATATGAATCTCTTCCAAACTTATTTATGTTTTTTAAAGCTTATAAATCTTTTTTCATGACTCGTGATACGAAAAAAGATTATTTTTCGTATGACGAGATACGAAAAAGGATAATTTTTTGTGAGGGAAACATCCTTTTCCGGGAGCTGGAATCTTTTCCCTGGTGTCTAGTGGCACCCTCCAACCTAAGATCATCCCCCCAATTTTTTGTTTAATGCCATCCCTGTGTGTATGTGTGTGTGTGTATATGTGTGTGTGTGTGTGTGTGTATATATATATATCCCTGCTGCCTAGTGGCACCCCCACTCTCTGAACACTGTCCCTATAAATATTCCTTCTTTCCCTGGTGTGTAGTGGACCTCCCGCCCTCCGATCAGTGCCCCCATAAATTTTGTATATTCCCTGGTGTCTAGTGGCACCCCCTACCCTCTGATCACCATCCCCATGCTTATTTTATATTCATAAAGTGTAGTGGTGGGGTCGCTTCAATTCTTCACATGATTCAGACAATGTTCATTTCAAGACTCATTATTTATTGCTTTTAAAGTTGCCCTGATGTTTCACACTGTAACAATAGTGCTTTTTCAAAGGGCTTTTTTTCTTGTCTGAAAACAATTCAGAATACATTTTTTAGAATTTTTTTTGTAAGACATTTTTGCATTTCACTCATACTTTGCTTATTTAGTAATCAGGAAATTAAATTGAGTTTACCAAGAAATCCTTCTGTGCATATATTCATTTTCTTTAAAAAGTTTCAATATGTTATGTCTTTTGCATCCTTCCTAGAAACATGTAGTATTCATTTTTAATACATATACACATTTATTTCCTTTTTATGTTGCACTACCACCACCACCAGATTGTGTTCAATAACTTTATCAACTGCTCACTGAGCCTGACTAACCCCATAGCCAGGAAGCATCCAGCTTGTATTTGCAACTTTTTATCTGTATATGGCCAATCTTGTTTTTATACAAAGTCTTTGTCACTTATTTCTGCAAAGTGTTAAGTTGTTTTATTAAGTTATTCGTAGCATTGCTTGCCTTTCTTTACTTATTTCTAATTGTAACATCTCCATATACTGTATATTCAGTTGGTATTTACCTTACTTGTCATACAGTGTTCTCCTGTATTTTCAATGGTGCCTTATTCAAAACAAATGCTGCTGCGTATGAAGCTGGTGCTTCTCTGTCCTCTTGAGCCCGCTTGTCCTGTGACCAGTGTAGCATTGTTTCCTGGTTCTCGCACACCTTCCGGTGAATGGATACAGTTGCTAAGCAACTGTCAACAGCAACGGCCTTCCATTACTGGGACTCAGGGCAAGCGGGCTCATGCTTGGTGAACATTCTGGTTCAGTGCCAACTTACACAATTGTAGGATTAGTTATACTTTGTGAAACAAGTTGCTGCTTTTTTCTTGGCATGAACTAGGGGTCGATATCTATATCCTGAAACTTCCGAATGCTTGCTTTTAACTCATTGCCTCCAGGAAGTGCCTGTAGTTGGCAGTCAGATCATCCCCTTTGTCTCCCAGAATGACTTCAGTTGGCAGCTAAAGATGTCTTGTTGTACCTACATCTAATGTATGCATGTTTAAAGGAAAACTACACCCTCATATCTTCTAAATTTTATTTGTTTCCATTTCAACAGACAACTCTTTTCATGCAGCTGTTAGGGATACATGTGACTGCCTTAGTCTGTTTTCACACTTCATACTAGGCCCTGTAACAGTTCTGGAAGGCTCCATTTGGTGGTTGTTGAAATCTCATTGTCCCTGAGAGCCGCATTAGCACATGAGAACATGATGCTTAATCAACCTTTAAAGTCCCTGTATGTCTGTCTGCTTAATTAGTCTTCAAAGAAAAAAACTGCAAGAAGGTATGAAATACCACTTTTATCCTCAGTGAGCTTTGCAAACTATCTGAGTTGTTATGCAGGGGTTTTCCCTTTAAAATGCATTCAGTTTATGTGTTTTTAGAGAGTTTTTGCAGGGTATTTGTTCTTTCAGCATAGAGATACATAATACAAATGGTTGATCTGACATCATGTTCTCATATGCAAATGCAGTTCTAGCGGACAATGAGGTTTCAACAACTATGAAATGTAGACCCTCCAGGGCAGTCACAGGAGCTACCATAAGCAGTGAAAACAAAACTAAAGATAACACATATAGCCCTAACAGCTACAGGAAAGGAGTTGTCTTTTGGCATGGAAACAAATAAAATTTAAATTATAGGAGGGTGTAGTTTTCCTTTAATTTGGTGTTGATATGTTACATATTTTCATACAAAAAATGGTTTATGTTGTCTATTTTATTGCAAAAAAAAAAACTTTTTTTGCTATTTTGACTAGTATAGAAAAAAAAGAAATTGCTTATAATTAATTGCATAGCACAATTGGACAGATAATTTTGTGCTGAACAATGTTGCTACTCGTCCATTGTGTGTAGCACTTACGGTTCATGAGGTATTCGCATTTGTTTGTGGCTTGCTGATTATTGTTTGATTTTGCTTAGAAAAGCCAAGGATGCATTGTTAAGAGTATACAGGACACAAGTGGTGGAACTGTCAAAGAGATCCTGTGTAGTGAACGAGTTAAAACATATTTTGAGAAAGGAAATCTCATATGTTAGACATTGGGGGATTTTCTTGCATAGAAACATAGACTTTGATGGCAGATAAAGGACCACTTGGCCCACACTAGTCTGTCAATTTCCTTACCTACAGGATAAGCTGCAGATCCTAGTTAACTAACAGCCTATTTCTTCCTACCCCCCACAAGAATTGCCTTATGTCTGTCCCATGCATTCTTGAATTCTCCCACAGTTTGAGACCCCACAACCTCCTCAGGAAAGCTGTTCCATGAGTCCACCACCCTCCCTGTGAAAAAATACTTCCTCACATTGCTCCGCGCTGTCCCCCCTCTACCTTCAGATTGTGTCCCCTTGTTCTTGCACATCTCTTTTTCTGAAAGATGCTACCCTCTTGGACTTTGTTGATTCCACTGAGGTACTTAAACATTTCTATCATGTCCTCCTCTCCCTCCTTGCCTCAAGGGTATACATATTAAACTCCTTTAGTCTCTCCTTATATGGCTTCTCTTGCAGACCCTGCACCATTTTAGTTGCCCTCCTCTGGACTGCCTCCATCCTGTCTATGTCCTTGCGGAGATGGGGTCTCCAGAACTGGATGCAGTAATCCAGATGGGGTCTCACCAACTGTCTGTACAGAGGGATAACAACTTCCTGTTTTCTGCTGGTGATGCCTCTCCCTATACATCCCAGTATCCCCCCAGCCCTCCCTACTGCCTTCTCACATTGCTTGCTAACCTTAAGGTCATCTGATATGATTACCCCCAGGTCCCTTTCCATGTTTGTTGTTGTTACTACCTCCCCATTGTGTAATCTTCCCCTGATTTTTTGTTTCCCATGTGCATTATTTTGCACTTCTTTGCACTGAATCCAAGCTGGCATACTTCTGACCATTCCTCCAACCTTGCCAAGTCCCTTCTCATCCTTTCCACGCCTCCTTGTGTGTCAACCCTGTTGCAGATATTTGTGTCATCTGCAAAGAGGCATACTTTTCCTTCCAGTCCCTCTGCAATGTCACTGATGAAGACATTAAAAAGGACTGGACCCAGTACTGAACCCTGCAGTACCCCACTAGTAACCCCTCTTTCTTCAGAGTGGACTCCATTTACAATTACCTTCTGTGTTCTGTTGTCCAGCCAATGTTTAACCCAGGCTACCAATAAGCTTATGAATTCTACCGTCTATAAGCTTCATCAGCTTCAATCTCCCTTTATATATTGTTTTGGTTCTGGGCAGCTTGTTTTGTATCAGCATTGCCTCTTATTCACACTGCATGAATTCACAGCCAACACAAGAATCACCAGTAAGCTTGCCAGTTTACATCTTTGTTCATGCCTATATTATGATCCAGTGCTTTAAGTTGGAAAATCCACTTCATTTCTGTTTTGTCAAGTTTTTCTGATACTCTCCCCCTCTTTTGGGAGAGTAAACTGTCTCCAGTCTCCAAAAGCACAAGGAAGCACCCTTGTGTCCTGCGTCTTTAAAGTGCATTGCTACCTGTGATTTTTCGTCCTGTCTCCTGATGTCCCCTTTATGCTCTTGTATTCAAACTTTCAAACTTCGAGTTGTTTGCCTAACATAGATCATGTCACTAGGACATTGTAGTACATAAATGACCCATTGTGTCAGGCAGTTGATGGGTTCTTTAATGTTAAATGTTTGTCCTGCGTGTGGGTGTTTGTAAATGTTCTTTCTACTGGTGTTTCCACAGATGGAACATTTTCCACATGGGATCATTCCTGGCTGTAAAGGTCCCAGTAGTAGCTGTTCTCCTTTCTTAGGGGGGGTTATAGAACTGAGACCTAACTAACTTGTCTTATAATGTGAGAACCTTTTTGGCTGCCACTATTGGATTTTGTAGTAAGGCTGTCGCTGTTGTATTGTCTGAACTGACTAGGTGTCAGTGTTTGTGTATTATTTGTTTAATTTTTGGAAGCTTGTGGTTGTATTTTGTGGCAAATATCAGATTTTCCTGTGCTGGCATGGGCCCTTTTGGTAGAAGTAGATCCGTCCTAGTCTGATTCTGTATTTTTATGTCTGCCTGTCTAATGATTATTTCCCATATCCTCTATTATGGAATCTATCTAACATTTGTCTTTTATTAATGTTAAACTCTTCATCTGGTATGCAATTTCACCTTACCCTAACTAACTATGAGTAGGGAATGCTTTTCTTTAACTTAGATTCGTAGAAACTTTGACCATGCAATAGGGTGTATCTATCCATTTCTTTTCTAAATAAGCTAGTTTATATGATTCCATTATTTTTGATTATCATTAACTTTAAGTAAGATATTTTGTCCTGGCTATATTCCAATGTCAATTTTAAATTGTTGTCCCTAGTGTTTAAATATTGATGAAAGGTTTTTAGTTCCTCTTCTCTGCCAAGCCAGATAGAAAACACATCATCTATATAATGGTACTAAACTAGTATTTTTTTCAGAAAATGTATTTTTTTCTTTATCAAATATATTAACTTGCTCAGATTGGTACATGAAAGAATTTGCATAGGCTGGGGCCAATGCACTACCAATAGCCATACCATATATTTGAAGGAAAAGGTTTCCATCAAATTCAAAGTAGTTCTTTTGCCGGACAAGTTCTGCTAGTTCTAGTCCTTCTTGATCTCTCTGCCGCATTTGATACTGTGGACCATGGTGTGCTTTTGGAATGCCGGCGGGCTTTATTGCGGACTGTCTGGTACTGTTCTGCATTGGTTTCTATCCTTCCTCATGGGTCGGAGACAGAGGGTTATCACCAGAATTTATTCCTCTGATGCCATCTTCCTGTCCTGTGGGGTACCGCAGGGTTCCATTTTGGCACCCATGTTGTTCGCGGTTTATATGCTGCCATTGGGAGACATTATTAGGTGATACAGTTTGGGTTTTCACTGCTATGCAGATGACACCCAGCTGTATCTGTTCTTTAGTCCCGGACAGTAAGATGCAGTCTCTATACTTAACAGCTGTCTATCCGAGATCAAGGACTAGATGAGTGCTAGCTGGCTGAGGTTAAACCCGGATAAGACTGAGGTGTTTGCAGTGGATCCAGGTCACCTTGAGGTGGGTTGTAGGGCTGGGCTTCCTTCGGGCATATGGATTGATGGTGCCCAGCTCCCAACCTCAGACTGGGTGCGTAATCTGGGCATTATTATTGACGATGGTTTGACCCTAAAATCGCAGGTGTCATCCATTGTCAAATTTTCCTTTTACCATCTTAGGAATATCGCCCGGGTGAAACACCTAGTTCCTCTGGCTGACCTTCCTATACTGGTCCATGCCTTTGTGACCTCTCGCCTTGATTACTGCAATGCCCTGTACCTAGGGCTACCAGGAGTTGATATCCGCCGCTTGCAGCTGGTGCAGAATGCAGCAGCCAGGCTTTTGACTGGGACATCTAGAAGTAGTCATATGACGCCTGTGCTGCGCAGACTGCACTGGCTGCCGGTTCAGTGGCAGATCACCTTCAAGGTCGGCTTACTGGCCTATAAAGCCCTACACAAACAGGGACCGCGGTACCTGCAAGATCTTCTTATTCCCTACTGTCCCTCTCGCTCACTCTGATCCGCCGACAAGGGATTGCTATAGATTCCCAGGGTACGTTTAAAAACATCTGGGGCACGTGCATTTTCTTACGCTGCCCCCACCCTGTGGAATTCTCTACCTCGTCGGATACGTAGTTGCCTGACCGTCAAGAGTTTCAAGTCGGAGCTAAAAACGTATTTATTCCGAAAAGCATATGGAGAGTGATTTTATTGTGAATTTTATTGTGATTTTATTGTTATTATTGTTATTTTGTCATAGTTTGTACATTCTAATGTTTGCTTAATTGTACAGCGCTTTGGCTTTGAAAAGCGCTTAAAAAATAAAATTTACTTTACTTACTACTTACTTACTTACTTTACTTACTTACTTACTACTACTTTACTTACTTTACTTTACTTTACTTTACTTCTTGTAGCACATGTTTTGGATTTTGTTTGTTCTACTCGAAGGTCTAACATTTTTCCCATTGCTTAAACTCCCTCAATGTGGGGTATAGAGGTGTATAAGTTGGCTACATCTGCTGTTACAAAATAACAATTTTGTAGAATTCCTTGTTGTGAAAGTGTATTCATTTTATTGATTATGTCATTTGTGTCTTTTACATAAGTTGATGTTTGTTCCACTATTGGTTGCAAATGCATATTGACATATTGTGAGATGGGTTCCACTAGAGAGCATATTGACAACACAATAGGTCTACCTGGTGGATTTTTGACATTTATGTGACTCTTCAGTATCCCATAAAAAGTTGGAATCCTGGGGTGTTTGTTAATCAGACGTTCTGCCTCCAAATCTTGCAGCCATCCCATGACTGTGAATTATTTTATATTTCCCTGGTATATAGTGGCACCTCCCATCACTGTCCCCATAATTGTTGTATATTCCCTGGTGTCTAGTGACACCCCCACCCTCTGATCACTGTCCCCATACTTATTTTACAGTTCCCTGTTGTCTAGTGGCACCTCCACCCTCCAATCACCATTCCCATTTGTTTTCTCCTGAAATTAAGAAAACGGTCCCTCGATTTTTATTTTTGATGTAAAAGAAAGGTCTTTTGCTGATCTGACGCCCAGTCCCCACCTCCTACTCAGCACCCACCACCCTGCACTTTCACACACACCCTCACTCACCTGAACAGGTGCCAGGCTGATGATTTACTTTCCTATGGAAGACATGTCTTACTGTTGGAACCGCCGACTGCAATATGAGAAAGCAAGTTAAGTGCACTTCAATGTACTTCAATGGGATTTTCAACTTTGATGCACAACTTAGCCATTTTTCATAGTTTGGCCCCAGACTGTCAACATGGCCTTTTTGGGACCCCACCTCATGAACAATATCATCAAAATTACACAAATCTATCCAGAAAGGGGATTTTGCGGTCACTTTGTAGAATCACCTTTTGGGCATGATTTGAAAATGTTCACTGCCTTTGTTCATGAGGTGGCAGGACTGGAGGATGGCTCATGTGGTGCCCCTCCACAAGAGTGGCCCCAAGGATGAACTGGGAAACTACAGACCAGTGAGCCTCACATCCATCGTGGGTAAGCTAATGGAGACTATCCTGAGGGAGAGGCTGGTGGCCCTCCTAGAGGCCAAAGGACTACAGGACAGCAGACAGCATGGCTTCATATGGGGCAGATCCTGCCAAACCAACCTGGTGGAGTTCTATTACTGGGTAACTAGGCAACTGGGCAGGGGCCATGCAGTGGATGTCCTGTATCTGGACTTCAGTAAGTCATTAAACTTGGTGCTGCATGGAAGACTGGGAAGTATGTTAGTAGGCACAGGGGTGGGTGCAAAGCTGGTGAGATGGGTAGGGAACTGGCTTCAGGGAAGGCAACAGAGGGTGGCGGTGGGTGGGGAGCTCTCACACCCAAGGGTAGTGATGAGTGGTGTTCCACAGGGCTCGGTGTTGGGACCAGTGTTATTTGGGATATTCATTGCAGACATATCATTGGACATCAAGAGCAAGATCAGTCTGTTTGCTGATGATACCAAGGTAGGAGCAGTAGTGGATGACCTAGGGGGTTGGCAGGCGTTGCAGGATGATCTGGCAAAGCTTGAAACCTGGTCAGACACCTGGCTACTGGGGTTTAATGCCAAAAAGTGGAAGGAGCTGCATTTTGGGATAAGGAACCCAAGGAGGAGTTACCAGCTGGCGGGAGTGCAGCTAGCCCAGACAGAGGAGGAGAAGGATCTGGGGGTGCTCATTACAGGGTCAATGAACAACTCGTCACAATATAGGAAGGCAGCTGCAAAGGTCAACAAAATGCTTCATTGGCAAGCTTTTAAACTAGTCAAGGTGGGAGGCACTGATAAACAGCAGGAAATTCCCAGCCTCCCCTACAAAAGAGGATACTAAATGAGAAAAAGACCAAGGTAGAAAGGACAGTGGGGGATGCTGCTACAAAAGGTAAAGCCATCAAAAAATGGAGAGCAATGAGTACCAATGGCCGTAGTCTGGGTAACAAGCTTCCTGAATTAGTGGCCTTGATGGAGGAGGAACATTTGGATATCATGGCAGTCACAGAAACATGGTACACACAGAACCATGACTGGGACATAAACATACCAGGATACACTATCTACAGGAGGGACAGGGAGGGTAAAAGAGGAGGAGGAGTAGCTCTCTACATAAGGGAAGGAATCAAAGCAACAGAACAAAAGGGTAAACAGGGAGGAGAAGAAGCACTGTGGGTCAACTTGGAGACAGGCAATGGCACCACAATCCGCACAGGGGTTGTATACAGACCTCCCTCTCAGGGGAAGAAATGGACAAAGGAAATGATAGAAAGTATACTTAGAATGGCAGATAAAGGGAGATACTGCTGATGGGTGATCTGAATATGCCAGATGTTAACTGGAGTGCAGTTGCAGCTGCCACTTGAAGAGTGGGGTTATTCTAGATGCCCTACAGGGGGCATGCCTTAGACAACTAGTATTGGAACCCACTCGAGAAGGAGCAATCTTAGACCTGGTTCTCTCAAATGGAGATGGAGAAAGGATCACAGATGTAGAAGTGGGTAGCCATCTGGGAACTAGCGACCATCGAACAGTATGGTTCACAATAAACACAGCTGTAGAGTCAAGCCATACAAAGGTAAAAGTACTGGACTTTAGGAGGGCTGACTTTGCCAAAATGGGTGAGTGCCTAAGGAATGCACTAGCAAATGGGCAGGAAGGAGGGGTGGAAGAACAATGGGGAATAATAAAAGCTGCCATCACAGAGGTAACAAGCCTTTGTGTGAAGCAAATAAACAAAACAAAACGATGTAAGAAACCACTATGGTTCTCAAAGGAGGTGGCAGTGAAGGTTCAAGAGAAAAAGAAAGCATTCAGGAAGTACAAGGAATCACAGAAGGAGCAGGACAGAGAACTGTATCAGTTAAAGCAAAAGGAAGCTGGGAAGGCAGTCAGAACAGCAAAGGCCCAAACCGAGGAAAAGATAGCCAACTCAGTTAAGAAGGGGGATAAAACCTTTTATAGGTACATCAGGGAGCATAGGAAGACCAAGGGAGGGATAGTGAGGCTTAATAAAGGGAGGGTGGGCAGAGGGTGACGGTGAAAAGGCAGAGATACTAAACAAATATTTTTCAGTATTTACAAATGAAGATGGGGAGGTACCTAAACCAAACAACAGAAATACTCTGGATACAGAAGTTGATACCAGCCCATTTACAGAAGAAGAGGTTCTGAAAAGAACACTTAAAACTGAAGGTGGACAAAGCAATGGGCCCTGATGGGATTCATCCCAGAATTCTAAAAGAACTAAGGGTAGAACTAGTGACACCACTGACTACCCTCTTTAACAAATCATGGGAGGATGGGGTGGTACCTGAGGACTGGAGGAGGGTAGATGTGATTCCACGTCACAAAAGTGGGAGCAGGGCAAAAGCGGGAAACTACAGACCTGTTAGTTTAACCTCAGTGATAGGGAAAATGATGGAATCACTTCTGAAGGAAAGAAATGTCAAGTACCTAGAGCCAGAGGGGCACAGGACCCAAGGCAGCATGGATTCACAGCAGGAAGGTCATGTCAGACGAATCTAATAGATTTCTTTGACTGGGTGACCAAAGTAGTAGATCAGGGAGGGGCTGTGGACATGGCCTACCTAGACTTTAGCAAGGCATTTGACACAATCCCACACAAAAGATTAATATACAAGTAAGCCAGCCTGGGAGTGGGTCCCAAGATGATATCCTGGGTAAAGAATTGGCTGGAGAATAGGACACAGAGGGTAATAGTAAATGGAGTCCACTCTGAAGAAAGGGGGGTTACTAGTGGGGTACTGCAGGGTTCAGTATTAGGACCGGTCCTCTTCAGTGTCTTTATAAGTGACATTGCAGAGGGACTGGAAGGAAAAGTATGTCTCTTTGCAGATGACACTAAGATCTGCAACAGATTGATGCACAAGGTGGGGTGGAAAGGATGAGAAGGGACTTGGCAAGGTTAGAGGAATGGTCAAATGTATGGCAGCTTAGATTCAATGCTAAGAAGTGCAAGGTAATGCACATGGGAAACAAAAACTCAGGGGAAGAGTACACAATGGGGGTGAGATACTAACAACAACAAAAATGGAAAGGGACCTGGGGGTAGTCATATCAGATGACCTAAAGGTGAGCAAGCAATGTGAGAGGGCAGTAGGAGGGCTGGGGGGATACTGGGATGCATAGGGAGAGGCATCACTAGTAGAAAACAGGAAGTTGTTATCCCTCTGTACAGACAGCTGGTGAGACCCCATCTGGAGTACTGTGTGCAGTTCTGGAGACCCAGTCTCTGCAAAGACATAGACAGGATGGTAGCTGTCCAGAGGAGGGCAACTAAAATGGTGCAGGGTCTGCACCGGAAGACATATGAAGAGAGACTTAAGGAGCTTAAATATGTATAGCCTAGAGGAAAGGAGGGAGAGGGGGGACATGATAGAAACTTTCAAGTACCTCAAGGGAATCAACAAAGTCCAAGAGGGTAGCATCTTTCAGAGAAAGAGGTGTGCAAGAACAAGGGGGCACAATTTAAAGATGGGGGGGTGGCTCAGAGGTAATGTAAGGAAGTATTTTTTCACAGAGAGGGTTGTGAATGCATGGAATGGCCTTCCGGAGGAGGTTGTGGAGTCAAAAACAGTGGTGGAATTCAAGCACGCATGGGACAGTCATAAGGCAATTCTAGGGGTTGGGGGTAGGAAACAGTAGGCTGCTGGTTAACTAGGATCTGCAGCTTATCCATTAGGTAGGGAAATGGGCAGACTGGGTGGGCCAAGTGGTCCTTATCTGCCATCAAATTCTATGTTTCTATGTTTCTATGCTGGGTTGTATTGCAAGGCGTATATCTTCGAGGAGGGAGGAGGCGATTCTGCTACTGTATAGGTCATTAGTGAGACCGCATCTGGAGTACTGCTTGCAGTGCTGGTGGCTGTATCTGAAGAGGAACATTAAGTTACCGGAGGGGGTGCAACACAGGGCAACAAAGATGATCAAGGGGCTGGGGGACTTATCATGCGAGAGGAGGCTGAGGGAGTTGAACATGTACTCGCTGGAGGAGAGGAGGGATGGGGGGACATGATTGAAACCTTTAAGTACCTGAAAGGAATAAACAAGACAGGTACAGAGGGGCTGTTCAAAGTAAGGGAGGGGAGGGACACCAGGGGCCATGATATGAGACTGGAGGGAGGAAGGTTCAGGAGGGAGATAAGGAAACACTTTTTTACAGAGAGGGTGGTGGCTGGGTGGAATGCAATACCTGCAGAAGTGGTATCCAGTAGAACAGTGGACTGCTTCAAAAGGGAATGAGACAGGACAAGGGGGAGGGTCAATGAAGGGGAAGGGTGGAAGGGAAGGGCAGCTGCAAAATAAGGGGTGCTAGCTGCACATTCGAGTGGACTTGATAGACCTCTAGGCCTTTATCTGCTGGCAAATTTCATATGTTTGCATGTTCATATGTTCGTATCACCATCTAAGGTATCCTTTTGCTCACTCTGCTTGTTCATTGGGCAAAACTTCATCACTAAATTTTAAATTGCCGCCATGTTTTTCTGTCGCTTAGCGAGTTTAACCGGCCCCCAATACTCCCTAGGAGAGTGCCGGTCCCATCCCCATGATAGACGGCCACCCCTCCCAGCAGATTCTCCAACTACATTAGCAACGTTCTTTTTCTATGACAGACTCTGCCATTTCAAGTTACCATTTAAAAAAAAACAACTTTCATTTTCATATCAGTAGCGCTAGTATGTCGCTAGCTCAGCGCTTTTCACAGACACCAGTTCTGTATGTTTGGTCCATTAATTACCCCGACTCCACTCTAATTCTGCTATTCTACAATGGTTCATTTTCTTTGTTTCTTTGGTGTCTGAGCTTTTTTTTTCAACAGTACCTGCTTTGAGCTTCGTTCTTCTTGTGACCCAACAGCCCAATGTACAGTGATGCCGACAACTGCCTCTCAAGACATGGTGCTTCAGCTGACCGAACACAGGAATTACTGTCAGTCTACAAAATACTGTCCACAGTTCAAGTTTCTTATCTATCTACCCAGATTCATCAATTCAGCATTTCTCCAAAATGATGAATTACACTGCGCCAGTCTTGTACAGCCATTTGAACTCTTGTGCCCCCGTCTTCCTGCTGACTGCTGCTATCAAACTCACAGTTTAAACAAACATACAGATAAAATGAAGCTGCTTTTCTATACACTCACTGTACTTGGGAGAATAAAAAAAACAGTGTATATTTTTCTGCTTGTGAGGGGAGGGGGGCAGTACAAATTAACAGCTAAGACACAGACCTTTCTCAGAACACAAGGAATCTAGTAGGGGCTGAAAGAGAAGACAGTGTACAGTTGCAGCGCCTTCAGCTGGACCAAAACACAAACAACAAACTTTTTTTTCGGCAGACCTATAGCTACACACCCCAAAAAAAATGAAATGGAAAAACATAGTAAACATAATTTTTTTAAATCTTTTTTTTCTTAACTAGCCCATTTTCTAAGCGCAATAATATCCTCCAGGGTGGGCGTTATGGGCAATGCCGGACCTTCCAGGTGGTATAAGGCCCTACGCCTGTGGTGTCGGGCCTCATTACTCCCCTGGGCGGTCTGGTATTGCCCAATACTGCCCACCCTGTCGGGTATTATTGCTTGCATGATGCTGGGTAAATATTAAGTCCCTATCAATTATAATTCCCAAGTATCATTTGGAGTCAGCCTTTTTAATTTCCTTTCCATTTAACATATATGCATGATGTTTGTTTGATTTCCCAATATGAATAACTGCACATTTGTCAATACTGAACTGCATTTTATTTTTTCTTGCCCATTTTTCCTGGTATGGATGTAAGACTGATAGGTCTATAGTTTTAACTACTAGCTCTGTTTCCTTTCTTAAAACTGGAACCACTAAGCCCTTTGTCCAGTCACTCGCTATGTCTCCCTTTGTATATCATTTGTTGTAAGATATGGGTACTGCTATGATTTCTGCTGTTTCTTTTAGGATTCTAGAGTGGAGATTGTCTGGCCCAGCCAATTTGTTACCCTTTAAGTCATTAAGTATTTTGTTCTTCTCTAATACATCAAAAAGATTTAAATATTGTTTGATACTGTTTCTTCTGTTTCCTGTGACAGTCTGTCCTTATTGGTATATACAGTACCAAACAAAAATAGCTGTTGAACAGGTTTAAGATCTCTTTTGAATCAACTGATAAATTATTTTCTATGATTGGTGCTACTGATCAATCATTCCCTTTGCTGATATTTATGTATGAGTATTACAGGTATCCTCACTGTGTGCTATCTTGAACTTGACCTTTGCCATCTCTTTTTTATTCTTGCTTTTGATTTTTTACGCTCATTTTTATATGAATTGTTATTGTATGGTGACTGATCTTTCTTTGTTCTGCTGCATGCCTTTGTTTTTTTTATTTACTTGCTTCCAGACCCTATTAGTTTACCACAGAGGTTTCTTTCTCTTTTTATTTTATAATTTTATTTTGTCAGGTACCTATTTTCTCCAGTTCTTGGGCCAGATGTTCAAAGCTTTGCCCCTGTATTAAGTTAACACTGCCTGGTGTGCAAACTTAGCCTGGAGCACAAAGCAAGCCATATTCAAAAGGAATAGCCCGGGGCAAACAGCCTCTGAATATAGCATGGGAAAGAGGGCATGCAAACTGGGATGGGAGTGCAGGGCAACCGTATCCCTGGAATTGGAAAGCACTGAATATAGCAACCCCAGGAAGTGCAAACCACAACAACAACACACTGCACAGCGACGTGAGCATAGGTAGAGAGGAACTATATGGCCAATGTGTGTTCCAGCAAATGAGTGGACCCAGTACAGCTGCAGGCAGCAGCAAACATGAAAAAACAGTGATCAAAACTACATAATATTCCCCGAACTGTTAGCACCGCACTAACACGTTAGCGTGGCTTTAGCGTGGAGCTAAGCAGTTCCCCCGGTGCAAACATGTTAGCCCCATGCTAAACTTTACCATATTCAAAAGTGACATGCAAATGAGCCTACTTAGATAGTCTCTGGGCAAACAGCCACATTAGCATCCCATCATGCCCTGATTTGTATGGAGTTTGCACAGCGTTACTGCAGGGTCCCACAGCTCCACCTGTAGGTCAGTCTGGAGGTACAGGGGCTGGCCAGGTCCGACCACAGCTCCACCTGTAGGTCAGTCAGGCAGTGCATGATGATAGCTGCAGGCTTCATGTAAACAGTACAGCATAGCATAGCATATCATGCCCCAGGGGAAAACACAGCATAGGCACAGGTGGTGGTGGTGCTGCATGCAACCTTCACACTGTAGGTCATGCTACAGTGCACATCAGACACTACAGTAGCAAGAGGGCTGGTAGTGTGGGGGTTACAACACTGCCTATGGTATGTAGGGCAGTGATGACCACTGCACTGTACACAGTGACAGGCACAGCTTGCAGCTAATTACTGACAGTGGACAGTACTATCACGCTGTTGTATGATCCACAGATGCTGCACCTGTGGCATGGGATGCACACAGTGTCATGTACATGGCCGGCAGTGTGTGCTGTGACATCTGTACAGTTGTGTGGTTGGTGGCTGCGGGGGCATGTAGGATCCGACAGGCACACAGGTGGTGGTGTAATCCCACTACTGGCCCATGTACACCAAGTGATGTGTCCCAGCCTTGTGGCCACACCTTGGCTGTGGTGAGGTCTGGCCACCCATACACCCTCCCCTCACTGGCCACTATGCCCACAGTGCTGCATGTGTGTGCTGGCATCTGTTACGCACCACAGACGTATGGTCTGCATGTGTGTGCTATATGGCCACACTACCATGCTGTCCCCTGTGGGTCAGATCACCCCTCACTGCCGGTGCTTGGCTCAGACTGGTGGCGGCTGCTGGCATCATGGTGGTGCCATCAGCGAGCAGCATGTGTCTTCCATGTCTGGCATTTTCTAAGTGTTGCTCCTATGTTGGGACCCGCGCCAAGCGGTACTAATCCTGCGGCTTTTCATAATCACCAATGACATAAAAGGTGTCTGCCCAGGATTAAGACCAGCTTTCCTGGGTGGTAATTTATACCACGCTATCGTGTTGTCGCGCTAAACACCCAAGTAGCGCTTAGTCACTGAATATCTCATAGCGAATTATTTCATGTTCACTATGCCCCATGCATATCATTATGCTTTGCCCGGCACTACTTCTGTTTACTTGCGCTAGTTGGTCTTTTGAATATGGCAGACCCCCGCTAATCCCGCGCTATTCCAGTGCAAACTGTTTGCAGATCGTGCAAAGCTTTGAATATCTGGCCCCTAGTGTTTTATTTTTTAGAATTTCCAACAACTTCAGTCTTTAGGTCCTTAAATTCCTGTTCTCAATGCCATTTGTTTGGGAGAATTTCTTTTATTGAAGTCTTCTTTGTTATAGTTTTTGGCTATAATTATGCCTGTAATCTTACGTATGTGTATTGCAAGTTCAAACTCTATCATGTTATGATCACTTGACCCCAGATTTTCCCTAGTGTTAAGATTTTGCACTAGGTTCGTTCAGTATATCAGTAATGGCCATGTCTAAGATGTTGTTTCCTCTGATAGGTGTTTTTACTAGCTGTATCAATTCATGGTTAATGAATAACACTATGAATGTTTTTTTTTTATTTTGTGGTACTCATTGTCATGAATTGCCAGTCTACTCACAGAAGGTCCAGGTCTCCTACTAACAGTGTATTTCTGTTGTTAGCTATGTTTTCAGTTGTCTGTATCATTTGTTGATTATAACTATCACAGTTATTCAGTGGCCTATAGCAGTTGTCTATTGTA
Organism: Neoceratodus forsteri; assembly: GCA_016271365.2. Classification (NCBI taxonomy): domain Eukaryota; kingdom Metazoa; phylum Chordata; order Ceratodontiformes; family Ceratodontidae; genus Neoceratodus; species Neoceratodus forsteri. The sequence goes on along the minus strand of JADMNL010000041.1, from coordinate 6,064,338 downwards.
AGTCCAGTTCCTTGACAGATATTTATTTGAACCCATGCTGCTTCTATATTGGTTGTTGGTGCTTCAGTTTTACAGTTCTGTATACTGCTGTATTCCTAATGTACATTGCAACCCCTCCTCCTTGCTTTCCCAACCTGTCTTTATGGTGTAATTTGTAGCCATTTATTTCTCTGCCCCATTTTACCTCCCCTCTCCACCAAGTTTCTATTACTGCAGCTATATCAATCTTACCTTTTTGCATAGTTATTTAAAGTTTGTTTTTTGTTGTTGATATGTACACTTCGTGCATTAAGCACTAGTATTTTGAGTTTGTTTATTTTAGTATTCTTTCTTGTTTTCTTTTGTGTTCTAGAACAGAATTGTTTATTCTGTACTGCTTTTTTCCCCAAGGCCCCCTCTTTGTGATTTTACAGTATGGTCAACTGCTTTTTTGAGATGGTTCTCTAATGTCCTACTGCCTTTTTTACTTACAGTGTTTGGAGACCATCTCTGCTGAACAGATCAAATTTATCATTAAATGTTTCCCAGTGTGGTACGAATTGATCATTTTCCTCTAGTGTCCATTTGTGTAGCCGATTATTAATTCTTTTAATTTTTAATTTTATTATATCTTCCAACACTGGCTCTGGGAACTGGGCGTACCTCAGAAAATATTATTTCATAATCGTTTGATTTTACAGTATTGCTAATATTTTAAAATCTTGGATGATCGCCTGCTTATTTTGTCCTCCAACATTATTTGTTTTGACTTGTACTATCACCAATGGCTTATTCACCTCTTTTTTGATAATGGTACGAATCATTTTAGCAGTGTCAGTGGCTCAGTAGGTAGCACACTCGCCTCTGAGGCCGGGAGATCAGAGGGGTGTGGGTTCAGTTCCCACATCTGGCACTTGGGTTAATATCCCAATACTGACACTGTAGTGCAGCATGAGAGGGGTGCTGCACTTCTGAGGTGCCGCCTTTCGGATGAGACGTTAAACCGAGGTCCCATCTGCCTGGATTGGTGGTAGTTCAGGTAGATGTTAAAGATCCCATGGCACTTATCGAAAAGAGTAGGGGAATTTCCCCGGTGTCCTGGCCAAATTTCCCTCATTCACTAAAAATACCACCAACAGCTTAATCTGGTTCAAGGTCAGTTGGCATTCATCTGTATCCCCCTCCCCCAGGTCATGCCTGAAAATAGGCAGGATTTGTCTAGTGCACTTACCCGGTCAACAAAAGCTAAATAAAAATAAATAAAAAATAAAATTTACTCAATATCTCTGATTTTTGCCCCTGGAAAACAACATGTAGTGGTATTTAATTTTTTATCTTTTGCCGTGTTCCTATCTTTATTCTTAACTTTTGAATCCCTGAGAACTTATAGCTGCTGTTGGGAGGGGGGGGGGATTTAGTATTCAGAATTTGGTCAGAGCTATTTCAGTTCTTTGTTCTTCTGTATTAATATTTCCCATCTGGTTTGGTTGTTGGTTGTCAACAATCTCTACTAAGGGCTGGTACATGGTTGTTATTTCTAACTCAAAGTTCATTGCTCTTCTTTCTTTCTTATTTTTATGACTTTTTCTTACTTTGTATCATTCCTCCTCATTTTCGTGTTCTGATTCAGTAGATAGTTTCATCTTTAGACTTAATAGTTCATTCAACCCTCCTGCTTCTCCCATACTCTGTTCCTTATGTTTGTTTATTGAGTTCATTGGACATTTATTTTTTAAGATCTTCACTTCCATTTCCAGCTCCATTAATTTTATCTTCACCTCCTTTATTTCAAGACACTGTTTACAGCTAAATGCTAGAAAATCATTTACAGATCCTACACTAAATTTTTGATAGAGAATGCATTTAATGCCTAACTCCCCACTACCTAAATTGATTATTCCTGTGTACATAATGTAGGTAAGGGTTCTTCACTGTGTTATACAGTAATATATTTCCTTTATAATCAGCCAGCAGTGTTTCCTGCCCTCACTCTCCTTACTAGCTGACACTGGCAGACATAGGCTCTGAGCCCACTGCCACTTGCACAGAGCACTGCTTATTTATTTTGGTAACTGGGTAAGCCCACTGAGACCAGAGATCCCTTTTTCAGGGGCTATCCAGGATTAGTTACAATGAATACATACATAGGTGTAAAATACAGTAGTATTGAGTGAATACATATTTAGTTACAATGAACACATACATACACATTGGGTGGGTCACACTGACCTCTCAGACCCCCATAAGTGCTTGCTCAAGCTGCACTGTTAGTGCAATCCTAGAATTCACATTTGATGTGATTTTTAGAAATAAGTAGCCCTCTGGCCCATGGACTGCTTTCTAAAGGTGGCTAGATTCCTTAAAAAACAATTTAAATGAATGAAACTTCTGTCCCTCATTTATTTATAGTCCTTTACAATCAACAGGATTACAATTCCAGGAAGTCCCTGTACACACACACACACACACACACACACACACACACACACACACATATCTAAAAGTAATAGTCTACACCTAAGCAGTGTTAGTGGCTCAGCAGGTTGCATGCTCACCTCTGAGGCTGGAAGATCAGAAAGCTGTGGACTCTATCCCCACTCCAGGAACTTGGGTTAAAAAATCCCAGTACCAACACTGTAGTGCAGCATGGGGGTGCTGCACTCCTGAGATGCCATCATTCTGATGAGACATTAAACTGAGGTCCCATCTGCCTGTTCTAGTGTCAGTTCAGGTGGATGTTAAAGATCCCATGGCACTTCTTGAAAAGAGTAGGGGAATTTTAATTGTGCAAAGCATTCAAAACAGATACATCAAAAATAAAGGAAAACACTATTTTATATACAAACTAAAGAAAACAGTGCAAAAATCATAAGTTAATCAAAAGAAAAGTTACAAAGGAAAAGGAAAGGCAGCAATAGGACTGTATAATAATACAAAATCAGTCAAATAACAACTCTATATAATGAATCCAGTACCAAGCAAAAGCATGAGAGGAAAACAGTGTTTGCTCCTTATTATACCTGTTCCTGAGGATTTTTTTAATTTGCTGCAACACCTGTGTGATGGAATAATCCTTTTATTGTAAAAGGAATGCACATCCAGCTTGCCATAAGTAATGTCTGACTACAGCAAAAATAAGTTGTAAAGTACTGGGATGGAATTTTCAAAGCCTTATATGGTAAAGTCCTAAAATAAGAATCTCATAAGTTATGGGGTTGAGCAAAGGATCAGGCCATGCCTTAGCAAATTCAGCCCAAAATGTTTGCACGTAGGGACAGAGAAGGTAAAAATGTTCCTGAGTTTCTAAAAGCAGTGAGCAACTAGGCCAAGGATGGTTCTATGTCATAACGGTGAAAGCCTAAAGGCGATTGCCATTATGCAGAAGCCAAGAGTGCCAAAAATTTATTTTGGCACTCTGACACCCCGGCACACAGCAAAAGGGCACTGGGGAGCCCCCTACTAAAGAATTCTCAACTCCAGGGGGATGCATGTTGGGGGGTGAAAACATTAAAAAAAAGGTTCAGGCCGGGCACAACAAAATGCACCAGCACCCAGACCCAAACCCATTACCCTGCTGACCAACACCAGCAACTCATCCACCACACCATGGGTTTGGCTTGGGAACCCACCATGTCACCACCCCTCACACTCTTCATGTGCGTACATATAGCATCATCCTGTTGCTATAGTCACCCACCCCCCCAACCGGCCACCCTACCCTCCTGTAGCCATCCCTGAAATGCGCTGTGGAATAGGTCACCATTATTGCAGGTGCCCATTTCCCAGTGCTCTTATCGCAGGATACTGCCAAGGACACATGCACTCCTCAACATCCTTATGTTTATGAGAGTTGTGAACCCCAAGATGCCCATGACAGGAGAGCCAGCTGACATCCCACAGCTGTAAGGGGAGCCGCTTATCTGTAAGTTGAAGAAAAACAGTAGTATGTTGACTGGGTGTACAGTAAACTAAATTGGGAGTCTCTGAAAATATCATATCTATGATAGTGCAATAAAATGTAGGTCTGGGGGTGTTGAGAATAAAAGCGTGCAAGAGTCTCCATACACGTAATTTCAATAAAATGGAATGAAAAAGTTCAGGGACAAACACAAGTCTGGATTTAGATGGCACTAAAAAGGAAGAGTCAGTCCATAAGGTATATAAAGTAGGAAACCAAAGCAAAGTACATTGTGCCAGTCAATAAAGGAAAAAATTCCTATAAACAAACATACCATGAAAGAAGACCACAGGATGCAACATACAGAGGCCTCCATTTTTATAATCCTGGTAAGTATGGTTCCACTTATCAGGATTTAATTGGCTGCCCCACAGACCATGAAAAAAACTATTAGTAACAGTGACTTCCTTATTTAGAGGGAGTGGAAATATAGTTGCAACATAAAGAAAAATAAGGAGAACCAATGTTTTAAGCCAAAAGACCCATTTCCATTTAGAAAGTATTTTATTTTCCCATATAGCTATCTTCCCAATTCATGGAAGCATCATCATCACTACCAAAAGAAATCTCTAAAAATGTCAGTGGTGTAGGGGTGATTTTAATATCAGCTATAGCTGGAACTACATTAGTCCCAAGTGGCAAATGTTTAGGGATTCCTTGACTTTTAGCAAAGTTCAGTTTAGCTCTGGACACCTTTTCAAAGTGTGAAAGAATAACAACGGCAGGTCCTGCTGCTTCATTTCTAATAAAAAGGCAGATATTATCTGCATAGCTACATGCAATTGGTGTAAGTTCCCGTCCCGGTAAAGGTATGCCCTGTATAGTGGAAGTAGATAAAAATTTATGTAGCAAGGGGTCAATAGCAAAAATATACAATAAGGGACTAAGGAGGCATCCTTACCGCACATCTTTAAGCCCTAAAAAAAACAACCCCATATCTGCCATTTACATAAGATTCCACAGTCTCATTAGCATATAAAGTGTGGATCTGACTGATAAAGGTTCTAGGGATATGGCAAAATTCCAAAACTTTAAATTAAAAAGAATGATCAACATGATCAAAAGCTTTCTCCTGGTCAAGAAATAAAATGTAACCTGACGTCTGCCCCATTCATTCCTGTGAAGTCAAGTCTGTCAACAAAATAAGACTGTGAAAGATAGAATGGAGAGGGATGGCACAGGACTATACAGAGGAAATCACGTCCTCTGCAACAGATTGTAAACAAGTTTGCAAGATAAAGGCCAACATTTTGTAATCTGTATTCAAGAGACTGATAGGTCTCCAATTTTTCAAAGAGGGTCTCTCCCCCTTTTATATAATACGATAACAAAAACCTGGGCCATGTTTATAGAAATATGCCCTGTGGATAAGATTTCATTATAAAATAAAGTCAAAGCAAGCAACTCAGACTGCGAAAGGTAAAATTCCCGCCATCAGTCCATCCTGCCCTGGGGAGGTATTCAGCTTTAGTGTTTTAATGGCACAAACCACTTCCTTACAGGTAATATCAGGCACCATATGCTGATAGACATCCTGAGAAAGGGCAGGGATAGAAAGCTCTTCCAGAAAGGAATCAGGCCCATCCATCTCAGTCTTTGACCCAATCATGTCATACAAATAACACGATCGAGAAGTTTATCTGTAGATGTATATTCTTCCCCTGAGTGGTCATCTATCAGTTTCTCTATGTAGGAGTGTTTAACCTGATCAGGAGAACTTTTATGCATATCAAGTGCAGATTTACTACCATGTGTTCCAAATTGGGCTTCTATCTTTCAGGAGGTAGCCCTATTATATTGGAACCTTATTATTTCCTCTTTTACTTGTTTAATATCATCCAACAGAGGTAGTTTCCTCTGATGTGCCAGGGATATTAAGGAAAACAACCGATTTTGAAGTCCCAAATATGTAAAATAATCATCCTACATTCTTTTTCTAGCTTGGGCAATAAAGAACCATTGAAAATCAATTTTTGTATCATCCCACCAGTCTCTAATAGAGCCATAGGCATCAATCACAGAGACCCGAGCTGAAAAAAGGTATTTCCATTGTTTTAAAATAGTCAGTCAGATAAAAGAGTCCTATTCAATTTCCAGCAGTTGGAAGTGGGGAAACCATTCCCACATCCTAGAGCATAGTGGCATTGAACAGCAAAATGATACGAAATTTCAAAAGGAACTGTGGATGCCAAGTCTATCAAAAGGGATTTGGAAAAAAAAGTTAGTCAATTTTGGTCACAGGAGTGCCCTTAAAAAAGGTTTTAGCTCCAATGGGGTGGACAGTGCTATATCTGTCTTGTAGATTAACAGTTTGAATTAAAGTTTGAAACAAGATGTAACACTAAAAACTTTCTCAGTAGTACCCCCACAATTAGATTTAAGTAACCCACAGTTGAAATCTCCCCTGAAAATTAAAGATCTATTCATATATAAGAAGGGGCTAATGAGGTTGAAAAGATTAACCCTCAAAGCAATGCCCTGCGGGGCATAAACATTACTTAAACAAAATCTCTGCGAGTTATACACTGCATCAGAGCCCCCCACCAGAAATATTTCTACAACTCTAGTAATATGAAAGTCAAAATAATGAAATAGGATTCCTACACTGTCACATAAATTCTGTCCTTATGACCAACATGAACTACCCACAGCCCATAGATTTTTCACCTGTGTAAGTTCATGGTGTGTTTTAATCCTGGTATCCTGAATGAAAATGTTATCCTTGAGAAAGGTGCAGAAAATTTTCATTGTGGACTGCCGCTTCTTATAAGTTTTTATACTGCAGACATTTATGGTGAGGGAAGAGACATGAATATTCTTATCCACCAAAAGCTAAGGGAAAGCACACTCAAGTCAAACCATTCAAATGGCCCTTCACCTTTTTGTGATTGAAAGGTCCATACAGGAGTCTGAAGAAATGATAAAGGAGGTATCTGAGTCCCCTTCCTCCTCCTCCTCCTCTAAGTCACCTCACTGTTTCCTTTTAGCCAAAAGTTGAAATCTATTCCTGGTTACACAGGGGAAGGAGAACTCCTAGAATCAGCCATTCTATTATCCTGGGCTCATCTGTGACTTTTAGGTATGGTAAACTGAGATCCAGGGAGGGGGAAATGCATGTCTTCCTGCCTACTGATGTCCATGGGGTGACAAGCTCTTATTTATTTATTTATCTATTTAATGTTGGTAACTGGGTATGCCCTCTGAGACCAGGTTGTCTAGGGACTGTGACTGCAGCAGTAGAATGGTCAACTGGTGGGTCAGGAGTGACAGTAGGGGCATCCAAAGGCCCATGGACAGAATTTGTGGGAGCCAGGGAGCATCTTTGGTCTGTGTCTGGATACTGGGGTCTACTCTCTCCTGGGGGGGGGTTCCTGGCTGTGAAAAGTCTAACCTGTTCTTCTGTGATAAGCTTCTCCTGATCTTGTGGGGCTTTGTCCAGTCTGTTATGGTCTACCCAAGGGAACTGTCTGTAGGTATGCCCATCGTCTTCACAGAGGTTCCATTTTAGAGGATTTGGACATTCCAAATGAATATGGTCATATTCCAAGCAAAGGTTACAATGTGGTTTGTCACAAACAGAACTCATATCAGTCTGAGCACCACATTTATGCAGGCTCTGCATTGTCCAGGGTAGAAACACAGCCCCCTATCCCTCCAGATGAAAAAACTACCAGGTAAGTGGCTGATACCTGTATTGATTTGCCAGAATTGTACCTTTACTCCCCACCCTCCAGTCCATACCAAGTCATCATCTAATATAGGCATGAGATGGTCTAAGGTGTCACAGTGCTGGTGAAGCCAGTACTGAACATCCACAATACTAACACCCTCATTCCTAAACAACAAAGTGATGGTCCTAGTAGTGGCCTTTGTGAGGGGAACAGGGAAAAAAGATTTCCACAAAGAGGTGTCTTTCACCAGCTGGTATTTTTGCCAGAACTTTTCTAGTGTCTGAATGAGCTTAAAGCTAATATCATAAGTGGCTTCACCCTAAACGTGGATGAAAGCAAAATGTTAATGTGCCAGACTACCCAAAGTATCTTTCAGCATGATGTGTAGAATCATATTCCTATCTGGAGCTGTGGCCAAATCCCCAGTGAATTTAAACCGAACAACGTTCCATCTTTGAGCCTGTTCTCCAACAGCAGAAAATAAATCAGTCATTTTGAAAGTAGTAGGCTGAGGAGTAGGAACAGAAACTGCCTCAGCCTGGCAATCTGTGGGTGCAACAAAGTCATTATTCTACTCCATGAGCACATTTGAAGAACTGCAAGCAGCCGTGTCCTCGGAAAGTCTGGCACCAGAGCGAAGGTGTGCAGTACCACTACCCAAATGTGCAGCAGTAGTTTCTGGCATGCCTGCATCCTGCATACTGGCCCAATGTACCAAATTGCTTACAATCAATGGTTCAACAGTAACAGCCTGCACAATAGGAGCAGTTGGGTTTTTATGCCCTGTGGCATGTTTTTTATATGAAATGACCGATGAAGTAGGAGTCGTATCAGCCAGTCCTAGGGGCCATGATTTCTGTGGCAGTCACCAGCCTGGGGAGACTCAGCCAGCCCCCAAAAGTTGTTTTCCCAATCAGCAGCAAGCAAAGTGGCTGCAGCAGTCCAGTCTGAAGAATTACTTTGTACATCTGCCTATCGCCCTTTATGGACCCCCAGAGCAGCAGCCATAGACGATGCAGACACAGAAATCAGGGGCACAGCATCCAGAGCAGGTAAATTCATTGTAGGGATATTCAGGGGATTGAAAGGGCCAGGAAAAGGAGACAGGGCAGAGCTCCAACTAGCCACAACAGTTTGTCCCCAGAGTCCTGTAGTAGAATCAAAAGGCATTTGCAAAATCCGCTTTTATTTTTCTGAATAGTGATCCTCAAAAGCTCATCTTGTAAATGCATAGGGCTCATCAATCCAGTTGAATGAGATGGTCCAGGTGTCGCTTGATCCATCATAGGTGCAGAGACAGTCCCATTACCAACTGTAACATTCTGAGGCTCCGTAGCAGGAGCTATTTCTGTCTCAGGAGATTGAGTCACTTCATAAAACAAATCCTCCTTTGCAAAAGGTTCCATAGCTGTCAGAACAGCATTCTGCAAATCGGCAGCTCCTCCACTTCCACTGCCAACCACTCCCTCCTCTCCACCAGACTGCAAGTCTGCCATCACCAAGGATGTGGACAAAGGCTCCCCCTACCAAGAGTAGGGGAATTTTTAATCGATATAAAATAAGTAAATAATCAAAAGCAAAATATACTATTTACATGATCAGAACAACAAAAACAGTTTTTTTCCAGAACTCTGGTTTATGCAGTAGAACAAAAAGAAAGAAAGAAAAAAGGATGAATTAATCCAAAAACAGAAAAATCAAATAGAAATGTTCTTAAACCATAGAAAATACCTCCAGTATTTCCTTCCTGTACAATGCTTCTTTCTTGCTCTAATTCATTAATTTTCTTAACATTCTGTATAACTTGTATGAAAACCTGTAATATGCTGTATTCTTGTTACTGCAGTAAGAGAGCACACCTTGCCTGTCATGAATAAAACCTGCAAAAGGGAAAAAAAACAATCTCAGAGTGCTTGGATGATATTTTGCTAAATGGGGGGAAACAGTCGTAATACTAGGATTTCATGTGTGATCTGAAACAAATTTACATCTCCTCAAGAAGTAAGAACTAAAGTCCAAAACTGTTGTGAAAATGGACATTGTAAATAAAAATGATCCTGTGTTTCCAAGACACCTGGGCAAGTGGGCCTAGGGCACATACAGTCTTCCAGAGCCTTATGCTTGTGTGAGTTCCTGACACCTAATCTGCCATGGCATGACAGCCAAGTGACATCCCATACTTTCATGGGGAGTCTTTCATCTGTAAGTTGAGAAAAGATGGTTGTAATTTGGGTATCATATTGAGCTAAATTCTGAGGAATCTCATAAAAATGCATACTGAGGATAGATAAATAAAAGGAACATCTGGAATTACTGGCCAGGCACTGTGGAGTGATTTGCCATTGTTTTAGCTTGCTACATGCTGTAGAAAAATAAGCAGGGATTTTAAACTGTTTTAGGTTCCTTGGGAGTGAAAGTGGGGAGTTTACCCAAACCTGAAGAAACCTAAGTAGTAGAGAATTCATATGGTTGAACCATGGTGGAATAGAATTGGATAATAAAGGAAGAAAGTTTTGGTAAAAAAAGAGACTGTAAAAAAATAACACGGGGTACACCATACATACACTCCCTAAACAATAATCGTGATAGGTATGCAGTCTTTTGATAGGGTTCAGTCTACTACCCCATAAACCATGGAAGAACAGATTCATTACCCTAGCCATCATGGTAAGGCATGGAGGGAAAATTTATGCAACATGCAAAAATACTGGAATTATGAGCACATATAGCAAATATACCTTTTTTCCTTTTTTATATGGTTTTATTTTTCCAAGAAGTAACTGTTTGTTCAGCCTTTTGTAATGCTTGGGACCAATTTACTGTTGCATCATCTGGACTCCCAAATTGTACTCCCAGAATTTTCTTAGGATTTGATGCTACCTTTATTTTTGAAAAGTGTGTGGGGGTGTGAGGGAGGAAAAACAAGGGCCTGGCTTTTATCATAGTTCAATTTGGATCCTGATATATTTTCAAAATCAGAAATGACCTTTAGAAATTAATTTTCATTTATATTGGGAGTAGTGCATAGGCAAATACATTTGGGGCAAAACTATTATCAGGGAAAGTTATATGTGGAATATCTGGATGCTTTAAAATTTTCCTAAAGAGATAATCAATCTGAAAAACATATAATGGGACTAAGTGGACAGCCTTGTCTCACACCCTTAACCCCATGAAAGGAAACTCCTGGAGAGCCATTTATATAAGGAGTAATAATAGAAGAGGTGTACAGAAGTGACACCCTTCTGAAAAAATTGTTAGGTATATGGTAAGCCTGCAGTACTTGAAAGAGAAATCTGTGATCTACCCGATCAAATGCCTTCTCCTGATCCAAAGTCAGAATCAGGCGTTGGGACTCCATCCCCTCTCTGTGTGATATTATATACCTCAAAAAAATCTCAGTTTTAAACAAAGATCTTTTTTGAATAGCACATGTTTGCACAGGGCTGATCATGGTCTCTACAACTAATGAAAGTCTATTCATTTAGGAGACTTACAGGTCTCCAATTTCTTAAGTCCCTCTTATCCCCTTTTTTATATAGCAATGGTACTAGAGCCTGAGACATAACCCCAGGAAGTGACTCTGAAGTAAGGATATCAGAAAATACATCTGATAGGATGGGTCCAAAGTATTTGGCAAATTTTAAGTTAAACTCAACTATTAGGCCATCTAAACCTGGTGAGGAGTTTTTCCACAGCTTGCTCAGAGCTGCCAAAATTTCTGCTGGTGTCACTGGACAAAGTAAGGAAGATGTGGTTTCATGACCTGCATTAGGAATATCTAAATTCCTCAGATAGTTGGGGTCCCATACAGCAGGGGATGGAATCTCAAACATATCTTTTAAATATGTGTGGGAAATATTTAGAATTTGGCCAGATTCTGAGTGGCATATTTGTATACGAGGATCTAAGACCTGGTCAATGGTTGCATGCATCACTCTGTTCTGGCAGCTCTTAAAAATATCTAAAGATGGCCTAGAACCCTATGTTCTGCATTGAGCTTCCAACTTTAGGGATTCTGCTTTATTACATTGAATTTTAAACATTTCTGCCTTGATGTCCTTAATTTCATTGCCTAGATCTATCTTGTGTTCTTGTGCCCTTGAGATTGTAGCAAACAAATTTTCTCTTAGTGTTAAATAATGCAAGTATGTGGAGTTTGAATTTGTTATTGCTAGTTGAATAAAAAAGGACTTAAGCTCTGCTTTAGAGTTTATGCACCAATCAGTGATGGTCTCAAAAGCATCTAAAACTGAATATCTAGCAATTAACAAGGAAAGGAATTTTTCTTCTATCGCTGGTTGTGACAAAACAGAGTTGTTTAGCTTCCATCTGGAGTTTTTCTTAAAAGAAGGGGATGTAGCATGCCAAGTAGTACAAGATATTGAAACTGCTAGCTGGTCTGAGGTTTCACAAGGGATGGTTTGAGCTTGTACTGTCTGTAGAGTTTTGGAGAGAAAGAGGTAATCTAGTCTAGTAGCAAGAGGTCCTTTTGAAAAGGGTTTTGCTTCTTTTTGATGAACTGCAGTATACCCATCCACTAACCCTGCTGTTGCCAAAATAGTCTTCAAACAATTTGTATCACCAAAAAGTTTTGTTTTGTATCCACCTCTATCTGCTAGTGATAGTGAACAATTGAAGTTGCCACCCAGTACAATATGCCTACTGATGTGCAAGTAAGGTTGTATAAACTTAAATAGTTCAGATCATGATGCTATGCTTTGGGGTGCATGTACATTCAATAAACTAATAAGGGTTCATTACCAAAGCAACCATCTAATAAGAGGGCTCTGCCTGGGCTAATGTCTACTACCCTGCACACATAGAAATGAAACCATTTTAGTAAAATGTCCACCCCATCACACAGGTCAGAACCCTGGGACCAGTAAGATGGACTCAGAGTCCATAAATTTTTAACCTGAGAGACTTCATAGGTGGATTTTGTCCTAGTATCTTGGATAAAAAAAATGTCATTTGGTAACTCTTTTAGGAATTGAAGGGTAGTCAAGCATTTCTTGTATGTTTAAATGCTGCAAACATTTAATGTGAGAGGAAAAAAAATGCCAATTACCCCTCATTTTTGACAAAAAGAAAAGGTGATACCAGGCACATCCCATTATTAGACTTTCTTATAGGACTTGTCCCCTTTCTTTTTCACAGTATCCGATTGTGAGTCTAAAGAAACTTCTAACTTTGAAGATACAGAAGAGAAATCCGAGTCCTCCCCTTCATCCTCAGTATCCCTTCGCTGCCTTCTTTTAGCAAGTGCCTAATATCTGTTTCATGTGACCACATAGCATTTTTTCAGTGGAGTCTAATCTGCTTTGCTTTTTCCTTTTTTTCTTTTTGGGATCCACTAGAGTAAACAGTGGCTGTTATGGAGGGGAAGTGGCATCGTAGAAGCAATACTACTAGCTTCGGAGGGACTGTTGGGAAGGGGAGGTCCTGAATTGCCTCACTATCCAAGGGGGTTCCTCAGTGGCCATCTGAGAATGCTCTTCCTCTGGTGGGGGGTGACTATTATTAGATAAGGTGTCAGTAGAAACAGATTTTTTCTTTTGTGCCTGTACCTGGCACTTCTCAATTAACTGAACTGGGTCTTGCTGAGCTCTACCTAGTCTATTTCAGGCTGCTCAGGGGCAAGACTTGTAGGACTGACCCTCCTCATCACACAGATTACACTAGAGAGGGTTGGGACATCCCAAACTTAAATGCCCATATTCCAGACAGAAATTGCATTTAGGTTTATCACAAACTGACCTGAGGTGTGTGCATGCTCCACACTTGTGGCACATCTTTGGCCACCCTGGGTAGAAACACAGGCCTCTATCTCTACCTATATAGAAGCTCCCAAGGAGATGGTTTATACCAGAATCTGAATGTTTTAGCTGGACCTTTACTCTCCAGTTCCCTGTCCAAACTAAATCCTCATCTAGAATGGGGGTGAGTGCCTCTAAAATTGTGCACCTATGCTGTAACCAGTACTGCACATCTGCAATATTTACCCCTTCATTCCTGAACCACAAGGTTATTGTCTTAATGGTAGGCTTTGCCAAAGGAATGGGAAAACAAAACTGCCATAATGGAGTATTTGAAATTTGAGGATATTTTGCCCAGAATCTTTCCAGAGATTGGCTAGTTTTAAAACTGAGGTTATAAGTAACTTCACCCCAACATATATTATTGCAAACAACTCACAAGCATTTATCCCATTGTGTCATTTCAACATTTTACGCAAAACTGTCCTCCTACTGTATCTGGAGCAACAGCAGAGTCCCCATTAAACTTTAGGAGAACAGCATTTCTTCACTGTGCTGGTTCCCCCATATTTTTAAACAAATTCGACATCTGTAATCTTCTAGGTTGTTCAGAGTCTGAGGCAGTAAGAATGGGTGTTGGTTCCTCCTCTTGTCCCAGGACATGGGCATCAGAAAGAATCTCTTGAGGTGCAGCACCCATATTCTGAGGTTGTTCCCTAGCAACCTGCACAGTCTCGGTCTCAGTGTGGGTCAGCAAAACCTCTGATTGTAAAGCATTGCCACTTCGCTCTTTTGCTGTATCTGAGTTGGTATTTTGTGCTGCACAGTTCTGAATGATACCAGTGGCTGAACTGGGCCTGGAGATATCCAAGTCTGTCTTTCTGTGTCTCTCTGCCACCCCGCAGCACTCAGGGCAGTCTCCAGAGACCAGGATGAGTCAATTTATTGTATTTTACTGACTCAACCTTTCTGCAAAGCCAGCTTGTGAATTGAGACACTTTTGGATGCATGGACAACATCTGGAGAGTTAAGGAGAGTTACTGAATTTACTGGGGTAAGCTGAGAAGGTATTGAGAATTGTGATGAGCTAGTGCTCAGAACAGAGGAAAAATTGCCCTGATCAACAGGAGCATTATCTTCTTCATGGAGCAATTTTAACAGAAAATGTTTATGAATTTTAAGTGCTTTTTCTAATAAGTCTTCCTGTGAATTATCAGTTGGTACCTGTTCAGCAGAGATGATCACTTGGCCTGGCCTTGCAGATTCTTGATGCACAGTCTGGTTAGAGACAGATGAATCATTTTGCAAATCCATAGGTTCTTCAATAACATTTTGTACTTCATTTTCTGTTGTAGAGATCTGTTGAGCTCCATTTCCCACTGTATTCTGACTTTCCTGTGTAGTCTCTCTCTAAGCTCCATGGGCAATATGCCAGCATCTCCTCCACCATCTGTCCAGCCATCTGCTGTGTTGGAATGGCAGACAAAGGCTCCCCCTAGAAATGAGTAGGGAAATGTTTTATTAATACTTCAACAAAATAAATCATAAACTAAAACACATTAACATCATGTGAATCATATTCAAAAATATTTCATACATAATAATGTTTTCCCTTTACCCACTGATGATTACAAAAAATTAGACATAAAAGGAAACATTCAGTTCATGTTTTAAAGAAAATAAGGAAAAACAAAGCAGTATTAACTTCATACTGTCCAATAAGCTAAATCTTGATCTGAACCTTTCTGCTATAAAACAAAAGACTAGGGGAATTGTTTCCTGCTTCAATAAGTAATTCATAATGACATACAACTTTTATTATTGCCATAAAAGGAAGAAAGTATATGATAAAACAAATATATATTGATCCATACTATTCCCTACTGTCAATGTTAAAGCTAGTAATGAAAAAATAATAAAGAAAAATACATTCCCCAAACTAGCCCCCACCAAGGTAGGGGGAAGTCTTTTCTCTAAGTCAAACCTTCCTCTAATTTTTTTCCAAAAGAGGATCATTCTTTAAGAATGTGTATATAGTTCATATTTCTACGATCTAGTTTATAGCTAAAGTCTCCAAAATAAATGAATTAATGACATGTGGTGCCAATCCATAAAGGGGGGTCGAGGGAAGTACCAGGTAACTATAGACCCATCAGTTTGACCTCGGTGGTGGGAAAATTAATGGAGAGTACACTAAAGGAATGATTGGGGGTGTACTTGGAGGAGGTGGAAGGTCTGAATAGTCGGCAACATGGTTTGTGCCAGATAGATCGTGTCAAACCGATCTTGTGGAGTTCTACAAATGGGTAGCATCAGAACTGGATGGGGAAAGCCTGCAGATGTATTATTCTTGGACTTCAGCAAGGCATTCGACTCTGTCCCCCACCAATGGTCTGGTGGAGAAACTGACAGGGTTGGGAGTAGGCCCTTTGATGGTCAGATGGATTGAAAACTGGCTAGCTGGATGCACTCAGAGAGTAGTGGTCGGTGGGGAGCTCTCGAACCCTAGAGAGGTTGGTAATGGGGTACCGCAGGGCTCAGTCCTGGGTCCAATCCTATTTAATGCATACATTTTGGACATCAGGGAAGGTATAGAGTGTGAAATGAGTCCGTTTGCTGATGACTCCAAGATGGGAGCAGTAGTTGAGGGGGAAGAGGGGAGGCTGGCCCTACAATGGGACCTGGACACCATGGAAAGGTGGGCTCACACATGGAAATTAAATTTCAATATCACCAAGTGCAAGTTGTTACATCTTGGGTGGGGAAACCCTAAACACAGGTACACCCTGGAAGGGGAGACACTGGAGACCTCAACAGGGGAAAAAGACCTAGGGGTCATGGTGGATGCATGTGTGAATAACTCCAAGCAGACTCGATAGACCGTAAGGCCTAATCTGCTGGCAATTAGTATGTTAGTATGTCTGTCTCAAAGGTTGAGATTGTTATAACTAATTCAAACTGGAAAGGGAAAGAAAGAGATCAAGATTACATGCATATGTGTAAGTTACATGGTAAAGCTTATCATTTTGTTTAGTACATTTCTTTATTCTAGTCAATCTATACTTCCACCATTTTTTTAACTTTTTATTTATATATTTAAAATTGATGTCCGGGAAAGGCACATTGAGCTGAGGCTCGTTTCCAGGTGTGACCCGGGTACAGAGTGTACAGTGAGGAAAAAGAGTGACAAAAGGGTGGTTGGTACATACAGTATATACAAACATTATACAAAGAATGTGATACATTTCCAACAAACTATAATGAGTTTATAGCATTTAGTACTTGAACATACAAAATACATATGTGCTGAGTAGGTATACAAATTATAAATATCCAGATATACATTACATAGGATGGCGACTATCTAGTCATTTGGTACAGCATTAGGGGTAAGTCTTAGTTTCTTCCAATACAACATACATAAACCAGTGTCAGGAGCCATTATGCAGCCAGTGCTCAAATTAAACAATAACAGTATTAAAAAATCCATATTTGAGAACCAATCTATAAAACGTCCTAATTAACTTTCAGCAAGCTGTGCTATAACAAAAGAACTCTAATCTAGAGCTCCCTTAAAAGACTGGAGTAGGGTATTGGGGTGTTGCCCACAGGGAAATCTGCCTCTTGCTAAAATTAAAATTGGTAAAAGAAAGTAAAAAGATGTCTGGTGCCATAGGAGGACTTCAATCACCTGCACCAAGACCAGCTCATGCCTCATATAGGAATGTTGGGCACCTATATTTGTTAAGACTCATGAGGCTCCCTGGAGCAACCGTGCAGCAACAAACGAGCTGCCATAAGGCATAGTGCACCCCTTCCCTCAACAATTACTCACCGTGTGAGACAACAGCAGAATCTCCCCCTCTTATATTTCATTCTAAACTTTCTGTTAACAGGTGATAGAAATCAAGGCATTACATTGCAATACGGAGGATCAAAAATTAGTAATCACTAAACAATTCTGTGCACAAACATTCCTAGTTACAAACATAAAAAATAAAGAAAAACAGCCCCTGTTCCATCTCAGGCTTATTTATACTAGGATTTATACTAGGAAATATAGACATACAGAATGCCGAGGCCCATATAGGTATGTCTCCAGCCAAACTGGTATATTCCATATTTATCATAGCAATAATGAATCAAGTTTATGTTTAAAAATAACATGATCAATGTTTTCAACTAATGAACTAGGAAGTGAGTTCCACAATGGAATTATTCTTTGTGTATAGTAAAATCTCCTTTTGTTAGTTTTAGGATACGTAAGGGATAAATGATATTTATGGCTTCTTAAATTACAGTTATGTTTATTGTAAGACATATTTAATTGTGTAAGTAGCTCTTCATCCTTGTGCATTTTGTGCATAAAAAGGGTGTCCCCTCTTTTTCTTCTCTCCTCCAGGGAATACAGTTTTAATTCCTCCAGTCTTCTATCATAACTCATACTGGATATATCATCCACCAATTTAGTTACTCTCCGCTGGACCCCTTCCATCCTATTTATATCCTTTCTGAGGTATGAATTCCACAGAGGGGAACAGTAGTGCAAGTGTGGCCTCACATAGGCCCTATACAGTGGCATAATGCATTTTTTATCTCTAGAGGCAAAGTTTCTTTTTATGCAGCCTATTAGCCTATTAGTCTTATTTATAATGTTGTTATAGTGAGCTTGAAATGTAAGGTCAGAGTCTATTGTCACACCTAGCTCTTTTTGCTGCATTACGGATCATATTACTTGACCCTTTAATGTATATTTGTAATGCAAATAGTTTTTTCCAAAATGCATAACAACACATTTGCCAGTACTGAAGGTCATTTGATTTTTATCAGCCCATATTTCAATTTTTTTTAAGTCATCGACAAGATTTTGGTAGTCTGTCAAGGTATCAACCTGTGCTGTTAATTTGGTATCATCAGCAAATTTTATAACAAAGCTATTTAGATTGGATGTCATATCTGATATGAATATGTCGAAAAGGATTGGTCCCAGAACTGATCCCTGAGGAACCCCACTTGTCACTGCTCTCATTCCAGATATATGTCCTCTTATACGTACACATTGGGTACGATTGTTAAGCCACTCTTCCACCCAGTTTATAATTAGGTTCTTAATTCTGAGCTTTCTCATTTTCTCTATTAGGAGTCCATGTGGCACTTTATCAAATGCCTTACAGAGATCAAGAAATATTATATCCAAAGCTTTGTTATTTTCCATGCTATTACTTATATATTCATAAAATACCATATTACCTGATAAACAAGACCTATTTTTTCGAAAACCATGTTGTGATTTATCCTCTAATCCTCTATCTCGTAAATCACTTTCAATCCTGGTTTTTAATATTGATTCAAAGATTTTACCAACTATACTAGTTAGACTAATAGGTCTGTAATTTTGAATATACGTTCGATTTCCCTTTTTGAAAATAGGTGTCACAATTGCTGTCTTCCAATCACTTGGAACATCACCAGTATTTAATGACATGTTAAAAAGTTTGTGTAAAGGGTTTACAAAGCCACTCTTTGATTTCCTTCAATAGCCTTGAATGTAACCCATCTGGTCCAGGTGATTTATTTATATTTAATTTACTTAAATTGGCCATGATCTCTTCTTTAGTTATCTCATTTACTAAATCATTTTTTATTGTAATATTTGTTGATTGATCTGGAACTTTTGGCTTAGTGTTGAAAACTGAACAAAAGTATTTATTAAATTCTTCTGTGCTGTCCTAAAGTGTTATGTCATTATTGTCTATGATTAGTGGACCTATATTTCTTGAGTTGGGTTTTTTATTATTTATATGACAATAAAAACTTTTCCCCCCATCTTTAATATAAGCTAGGTTTGTTTCAAACTTCTTTTTTCATTTTTAATTTTAGTTTTACATTTTTTTAACGAGGTCTTATATTTCCAAATATTATACTCACTTCCATCTTTTTTCATAGCTCTATAAAATCTCTTTTTTGTTTAATTAACTTTATAATAGCTGGGGTTATCCATGATGGAATTTTACCTCTTTTATTATACACGGTTCGATTTGGAATATATTTATTTTCTAACTTAAATTTTTTTTTTGATTTTAATCCATAGAGCATTACATGATTTAAATTTTTATCCCATTTCTAATTTAATAAATCTTGTTTTAATTTAACAAAGTTTGCTCTGTTGTAATTTTTAACAATTGTTTTACCTTCTACTGGTTTTAAATATGTAGAATTACTAAAAGTAATTATCATATGGTCACTGTATATTAGTGCTGGTTTAACCATTATATTATTTATTTTGTCTGGCATGTCTGTTAATACTAAATCCAGTATGTTATTATTTAGAGTGGGTTTATGTATTACTTGATATAATCCATTTGTTATACATGTATCCAAGAACAAAATCTCATTATTGTTTCTACCTATATTGTCTTTCCAGTTTATCCCTGGAAAATTAAAGTCCCCCATTAATATTGTTTCATTATAGTTTGACTTTTCATTTATGCTTTTTATAATTTCTTGATTTATTGTTAGATTTGAGTCTGGCGGCCTGTAACATAGACCAATGAGCAATTTAGGTAAATTGTCTCACAATATTTCAACCCATATAATTTCGCATATTGTACTGTCCGTTGATTCCATGATTTGTTTTGATTTTATGTCCTCTTTTACAAATAAAGCCACTCCTCCCCCTTTTTTGTCCTTTCTGTTTTTGAAATGTGTTATGTATCCCGGTATGCTATTACACCATTCTGAATTTTCGTTCCACCGTGTATCAGTTATTGCCGCTATATCTATCTTTTCATTATTTAAAATAAATTTAAATTCAGCCATTTTTGCACTGTGTAAACTCCTTGCATTTGTTAATAGGAAGTTTAAACCTAATTTCCTTGTACGTGTACTTTCTATCTTGTTTACCCGTTTAGATGTATTCAAATTTGGTTACACAACTTTGTTATTTTTTAATAAGTATTCCTTGCATCAAATATATCCCCTTTCTTATTATTTTTTTGGTACATTGATTGCATTATAGATATTACACCCCAGTAATCTTGAACCATGCCTATTTAAGTGTAGTCCATCGTATCCATATAATTCATTTTTGTTTTCAAATTTCTCCCAGGTTTTTATACAGGAAATGTTATTTGTCAGGCACCACCTACGTAACCAGTTATTAAAAGATTTAATATTTCTCATTCTGTAGTAACTTGCCCTTGGTATTGCTAGGATTTCGGAGATAATGGGAGTTGCATTTTGATCTTGAATGCATTTGATGGCTTTTTCCATGTCCATAATAATTTCTTCTGCTTCCTATTTCCCAAAGTTGTTTGTCCCAACATATAATACTACAGTTTTGGGTCCACTCACATTTTCTAACACTCCTGGAATCAGGTTAGTAATGTCTTTTATTAATGACCCGCTGTAACTACAACTAGTAACGTTTTCTTTGTTCCCCCTTGTTGTATATCTGTCTGTAAATCTTATTATCGAATCGCCCAATATAAATATCTGTTCTGGTATCTCCTGATCCTGATTTAATTCTATTTGGGTTTCCAGTAATGGGAGGCTTTCTAATGGTGCTATGGTTTCTGTATCTGATATTGGGATACTGAGAGAAACAGTTTCAGTAGAATCTAGTACCGTCATCAGATGAGAGGGAGTGGCCGAGGGAGTATTTGTTGTATTTATTGATAACTTATGACCAAAATTTATTTCAGCTTGATATTCAGGTGATGAAAGACTCTCTGGGATAACTATAATTTCAGTATCTGGTAAAGTGTTACTGTTTGGGGCCCCTTCAGTAGGTTTTTGTACCATCAACAATTGCTGTGTTAAGGGAAAATCCACATTAGTCATGTTAACTGATTCATGATTTATTAAATCATTAGATGGTGTAATGTCCCCGTCAGTTATTAAACTCAATGGATCAAAACTATTTAACAATGGTAGTGTAAAACATTCAGCTTTCCTGTCTTTCTTTTTTTTAATGGTCTTTTGATTTGAACTTCGTACCATTCATTGTCTAGATTGTCCTGAATATCCATTTCCCTTGGTCTTTTTTTAGATAAAGTGTTATTTAAACACTTATTAGAAGGTGTAGTAATAGATGTAGTATATTGAGCTATTTGATGGCTTGACTCCATGTTGTTAGTTTCCTGTTCACTACCTTCTTTTAAAATAGTTTTTTCAGTCTCTCTAGATATTTTTCTGTTACATTCTTCATTTACCATCTTGGTTATTAGTTTCTGTTGACTAATTTCCAAGGCTTTCAATCTGGTACTAAACAATGAGAGTTCGACACTCATTTCTGTATTCTGTTTACATTTTAGGCAGATAAATGGTAAATCAAGTATTGGTATTTCTGAGAACAAGTACATGTCACATTCACTACATTGTGTCCCTGCTTTGCCTCTAAATGTTATTGTTTGATCCATTCCTGCACAACTAATTTGCTAATACAACAAAGCAGGTTTAACTCAGATTTACTCACAAGATTAATTGGGTTGAAACACTGGGTCACAATGAAGAACACTCTAATCTAATGTGGATCTGGATCACCTAATTAAAACTTTCACAAATGCTAAGCAGCAACATAACGTAACCGCAGCGCCCGATCACGCGTGTCTCTCTGTGTCTCCATGTGTATGTTCATGAGCGCCCTGCACACGCTCACCCTGCTCACAGCAGGGCAGCTTAAAGCATCTTTGGTGACCTGGAAGTAACGTCTGGGGTCACAGCTCACTTGCGATTTAAAAATCGCTTTTTTTACAATTAAATGCCCACAGTACAACTATTTCCCTTGTAAGCACACTTTAAATGTCCCCAGTGAACAAAATTATAATTTAAAATGGTTTTGGAGTGTAGTTTGCTAATCACCTTGCTCGAACTACAACTCCCACTCTTCCTGGTCCTGATTTAACTTTTAGACACAGGGCTCAAGTAAAAACAACGTTTATCTTTTTAAAATGCAATTATTGCACAAAGTATATCATAGGACAGTCAAATGTTATATGTGGCAGCAGAGTAGATTGCTTTATGCTAGCCCGCTCGCAGCAGGGCAGCTTAAAGTGTCATTGGTGACCCGGAAGTAGTGTCTGGGGTCACAGCTCACTCGCAATTTAAAAATCGCTTTTTTTACAATTAAATGCCCACAGTACAACTATTTCCCTTGTAAGCACACTTTAAATGTCCCCAGTGAACAAAACTATAATTTAAAATGGTTTGGGAGTGTAGTTTGCTAACCACTTTGCTCGAACTACAACTCCCACTCTTCCTGGTCCCGATTTAACTTTTAGACACAGTGCTCAAATAAAAACAGCTTTTATCTTTTTAAAATGCAATTATTTCACAAAGTATATCATAGGACAGTCAAATGTTATATGTGGCAGCAGAGTGGAATGTGATTGCATGACCATAAATTGAGAGTCAATATTAGAGTCTTAGCAGTTTTTAAATCTTTAGCAGAGTCCCCTCAGCAAAAGGAAAAACTGAATACCTCCGTGAATTTAACAAACAGTTTAAAGTTGTGTATCTGAGGTGGAGTGTTCATTCGTTTCTCAGACATACCAGGTCAAGCTGCTGTTGAAGGAAAAGTTTTCCATAACTAAGTATCTGAGTCTTCAGTCCCCTTCCGTGTCCTTGTCTTCTGATGAGCATTTCTCCCGTTGTCGCTTAGCTACGATTCTGTCCACACAAGCACCAGCCTCCTTTGGATCAGTAAATCGAAACTGCCAATGGCCTTCAGAAAAACAGAGTCACACTGGAAAAGTGAGAGACTAGGTGATGCCTAATTCCTGGAGTTTTTCCTTTCACCCCATTGAACGCTTTTCTCCTCATTCGGGTGGCATAGAAGAGGTCAGGAAAAACCATAATTTGAGATTCTTCAATGTAGATCAACCCCCGGTTTCTTAGGGACCCCAACAGTAAGTCTGGCTCTCCTGCAGAATGAAGTGTAAACATGACAGTTCTTGGGTTATCCAGGTTGTTTAGAGGCCTTCTGGGGTGATCCTGTAGACTTTTACCATGTGGAAATCCAACAGGGAAGTTAAATCCTGGAGCCAGGTTTGAAAGTGTGAAATAAGAACATCTCCCTGTGAGTCCTCAGGAAGACCTATGATGAGCACATTAACTGCCCGGACCGAACTCTCCAACTGCTCCACGCGGCTCTGGAGAGTGGCCTGTTCCTTAAGAGATGTAGCTGTTGCCACCATGGCCTTCCCTGCCATTGCTTCTGCCATTTTTGTAATCTCCCCCATGGCATCCAATCTATGTTCCATCGACAAAAATGTCTCTGAAAAACCATCCAGTTTTTGGTCCATTTGCTGGACAGTTTTAGTTTATGCATTTACCGCAATTTGTAAAGTAGACAGGGTAGCTGCATTAGAGTCAATGCTTGTAGGCTGTGAGGGGCCTGCTGATTCATCGGGTGGTTTAGCACTGGTAAAACACGGCTGGAGAAAGTCTGATTTTGCTGATTTTGTTCAATCCATCTTCATGTTATAATGTAACTCTCTGGATACCATCACTCTTTTGTTCCAAATAGAAATTGAAGATCAGATATTTCTTGCAAAAATGAAGTTTTAAGTTATAAAAATATAGCCTTGTCTTGGGAGCTCCAGAAAAGTGTTGCTGCTACTGTAGCTGGGCTGCTGGCTCCGCCCCTCTCCACACCATTTCTTAAACATTTCTGAAGAGAACATCTTTCTCTCTTTTCTTTTGAAGTTACAGATTGCCCCATGAATATTCCAAAAAAGTTTTTCTGGGGATATCCATTTCTGTCTTAATGTTAGTTGACATCTAGTTTGCCATATGTAGTATTTAAAAAATACCAAAAAAAATGCATCGTGCTTGGTTCATATCTTACCCAAGCTTTAGGACGTCTGCCGAAAAACAAGATGTTGGCTGTGAGTGTCTGAAATGGTGCTGTTTTCCAATTTCTAAAAACAATAACCCCAAAAGATGTTATGTATGGACATTCAAAGTAAAAGTGCTGCATAGTTTCAAAGCTCTCTGGGCATAAATCCATTCTGGGGCAAATCCTTTCATTGATGTCTTTATGTTTTAAATTGTTTTTCACATTTAGTCTATCATGTGAACATAACCATAAAACGTCCACGTATTCTGGGACCCTATAATTTGTTAACATATTTCTAGCGTATTCTAACTGTGATTGTGTGTGGTATAAAAATAGGGGGTTCCAAGAAAAAGGAATTCATGATGTGTCCATACATTGCCTTCCTTGTCTGATTTAGAAACATTTGTTTTGGGATGCTCCATAATTTCAGTTTCCCTATACACTGTTGGAAATATGTAGGTAAACCTAGCACAGGTTTTTGTTTTGGTATGGCTTTTTATAATTTCCATGATTGAAACCAGGGATGTATTTGGTCTAAGACCCATGGAAACCAAGTTTTTTGAGAGTCTCCAAATAGACGCTTTATATTATTGCACAAAAATATACAAAAAAGAATACCACAGGATTCACCATCCCCAACCCTCCCTCTGTAACCTGTAAGTACAGTATGTTATTCCTCACTTGACTGGATTAAGTCTATTACCCCAAATACTTTGGCAAACAAACACTATAAATGGGGGTTTCCAGATGTTTTGGGGGTGGAAATATGACACATAAATGCAAAAATACGCTTACCAAAAGTGTTTTAACCATATAAATTCTCTTTTTCTTTGACATTCTCCAGGAATTGCTTCTAGCTACTTTTACATTAGCATCCTGTAAAAGTCTGTCCCAGTTAAAAAGACTCATGTTTCCCTTTCTGAAGAAAATACCTAGGGTGTTAATAAAACCTTCTGATACAGGTATACCTATAACTTTATCAATATCCATTCTATCTGTTCCAAAAATTAGGCATTTGCTTTTGACATAGTTTATTTGTAACCCAGTCCCTATCATAAATTCTTGCAGAATTATTTTTGCTTTTTTTGTTGAAGGGAGATCAGCAAGGGTTAGGCAAAGGTTATCTGTGTACACTATTATTTTTACTTCTTTATCTTCGCTGGACACTGAAAGTCCTTTTATTTGCATTTCTTCATTTATCCTTCTAATAAAGGGTTCTAGGGTCAGGGTATATAAAAGGGACTGAGAGGGTAGCCCTGCCTTACTTCTCTTTGTATTGTACAGCTTTCCCCACCCATCCATTGATATAGGAGAACACTGTGGCTGTCTTTTAGCATGCCTTGATCTTACTTATAAATTTTTCAGGTATATCATAGCATTTTAGACAGTTCCATATGTAAGAATGTGTAATTCTATCAAATGCTTTTTTTGATCAAGACTTATTAAAAGCCCAGACATTTCTTCCATATTCCCTTTCTCCATTATTTCTCTCAATGGGATCAATCCATCTGCTATTTTCCTTCTAGGCACAGAACAGATCTGGGATGGGTAGATTATGTCCTCTAGTATTAGCGAAAGTCTGTTGCTTAATAACTTTGTCAATATGTTACTGTTAGAATTTAATAAGATGATTGGCCTGCAGTTGTTTAATAGCTCTTTTTCACCTTTTTTGTGTAGTAATATTAAAAGTCCTTCACTCATGCTGTGGGTGAGGGTATTTTGTTGTAAATAGAAACTATACATGAGAACCAATTTGTTTCCTAAAAATCAGTATATGAACTGATATATTTCATTTGGAAGGCCATCTTTACCAGGAGAGGATCCAGTGTGTAATTTATGAATGATCTGTCCCAGTTCTTGTAATGGAATCAGTGTCTGTAAGGCTGCCTTACTATATTGGGGATTTCTTTTTAATTACAATAAGTTAACCATTCTTGTATTTTGCATTCTGTTGATGTTGTGCCTCCTGTAAAACGTTTGGTTACATGACTTTCTATTTCTGCCATTATTTCCTTGTTATTTGTGATGGTTGTACCATCTGGCAGCTGCAACTGTTTTATGTCCTTTTTCTTTCTTCCTTCTTTACAATTTTCAAATGGGTTAGTACATGTTTATTTCCCTTTGGTTCCAAATTGTTGTTCTATTTCTAATGTTTTCATTGTATCATATTGAATGGAGACTATTTCTTCTTTAATTATTTTTATTTGCTCTAAGACATGTGTTTGCCGTAGGTACTGTTTTGATTGTAGTCTATAAAGTTGCTTTCTTAACTGAATACATTTATCTTTCCTTATTTTGCCATTAATTTTTCCTGTTTTCTGAAAGTATTCTAACATACTAACATACTATTTGCCAGCAGATTAGGCCTTATGGTCTATCAAGTCTGCTCGAACCTAGATCCTTAGTTGGGTGCCGAGACCCTCCCATCCCTTGTGCTCCAGAAACCCCTATCATCCATCCCCACCCCCCCAGGACAGGCCATCATCTGATACATCCACTTTCTGTGTCTGTTCCACCCTTTCTTAAAGCTCTCCACTGTGGATCTCTGAACCAGCTCACCAGGCAGAGCATTCCAAGGGTCCACCACCCTCTCAGTGAAAAACCTCCTCCTCTTTTCCCCTCACCCTTCCACCTTCCAACTTCAAACCATGCCCTCTGGTGATGCCTCCTGCTTTAGTCTAAAGATCCCTCCATGTTTACCCTATTTATTCCCTTGAGGTCATTGAAGACCTCAATCATGTCCCCCCTGTCTCTCCTCTCCTCCAATGAAAACAGGCAGAGCTCCTCAAGTCTGTCCTCGTAAGTCAAATCCCCTAGCCCTCGTATCATCTTTGTTGCCCTCCTCTGTACCCTCTCCAGGAGCTGTATGTCCCTCTTCAAGTGTGGTCTCCAGTACTGTACACAGTACTCAAGGTGTGGTCTAACCAGTCCATTGTACAGCGGCAGAATCACTTCCTTGCTCCTAGAGGTGATCCCCCTTGCAATGCATCCCAACATCCTGTTTGCCTTGCTAGCTGCTCTCCTGCACTGCTCAGTGTTATTCATACATGTATCCACCATGACCCCTAGGTCTTTTCCCTGTTGAGGCTTCCAGCACCTCCTCCCAGGGTGTACCTGTGTTTAGGGTTTCCCGACCAAGATGCAACACCTTGCACTTGGCGATATTGAAATTAATTTCCATGTGTGAGCCCCAGCTTTCCAGGGTGTCCAGGTCCCTTGCAGGGCCAACCTTCCCTCTTCTCCCTCAACTTCTGCTCCCATCTTGGAGTCATCCATGAAGAGACTCATTTCTACACCCTATACCATCCCTGATGTCTGATATGTATGCATTAAACAGATTGGACCCAGGACCGAGCCCTGTGGTACCCCACTACCAACCTCTCTGTAGGGTTTGAGAGCTCCCACAGACCACTACTCTCTGAGTGCGTCCAGCTATCCAGTTTTCAATCCATCTGACCATCAAAGGCCTACTCCTAACCCCATCAGTTTCTCCACCAGACCATTGTGGGAGACAGAGTCAAGCCTTGCTGAAGTACAAGAATAATACATCCACAGGCTTACCTCTGTCCAGTTCTGATGTTACCCATTCATAGAACTCCACAAGGTTGGTTTGACATGATCTACCTGGCACAAACCCATGCTGCCGACTATCCAGACCTCCCACCTCCTCCAAGTAAACCCCCAATCGTTCTTTAGTATACTCTCCATTAATTTTCCCACCACCTGAGGTTAAACTGATGGGTCTATAGTTTCCTTGTACTTCCTTCAACCCCTTTATGGATTGGTACCATGTGCCTCTCGCCAACTCTAGGTACCCTCCCCTGTCTCAAGTGACCTGTTGAAAAGCTCTGCCAGGGTGCAGCCAGTATGTCCGTAATTCCCATAGTACTCTCGGATGAATGCCATCCGGCCCAGAGATGTGTCTTTCTTTGAGGCCTTGAGGAAAAGCCACACCCTTTTGGTGGGATGGCATCATCCATCCTCCACCTTACTGGTCTTTTATCCTTATCCAGATGTGACAACCCGTGGGACCTTTCCTCCCTTTTGCTCCATTTCTGTTGCTCCTGATCCCACTCCCTGCCGCTTCTATCCCTTTGTGCCTTGCTTGTAGATATCCCATCCCTCCCTAGTGAACACACAGAGGCAAAGTACTCGTTAAATACCTCTGCCTGGTCCTCGCCTCTTCCACCACCCTCCTTCTGATCTCAATCTGCTGAGATGGCCCTGTTTTCTCCACTCCCCAATGTACCGGAAGAACCCCTTTTCCCTCCATGTATCCCCTGTGCCAGCCGTTGCTTTACTGGACTTAGCTCCCTCACCATCCCAGGTGACTTTTCTAGATACAAGCTGGTACATTTCCTTATCCTATCCCCTCTTGTTGTTTTATATTTTGTAAGCCACCTTCTTTTCTCTGACTGCTACCTGGACCTCACTGGACCACCAGCATGGTTTATGTGACCTTGCTCCTTGCATTTCAACTTAGCACAGATCCTGACTGCCTCATGAAGTCCCGTTTATGACCTCCCATCTCCTTTCCACACTTTGTTGAGGAATCCTCAAGTGATCTTGAGAATTTTCCCATGCCCACAAAGTCTGCCCCCTCGAAGTCCACACTGCCAGTGTCCTAGATCTCACTCCCCAATGCTTATTTGAAACCAGACAGTATTGTGGTCACTCCCAGTCAGGGGTCCTGTACATGCCTTACCAGATCCCCATCTGCCAGAACCACATCCAGAACATGCCCTCCTTGTAGGCTCCATCACATGCTGTGTTAAGAACACATCCTGGAAGCCATCAGCGGCCTCTGCTCCTTGGCCACCTTGGGACATGGTTCCCCAGTTTGTACCTGGCAATGGGTCCCCATCAACACCACTCCTTCCCTTTTGGACCACACTGGGCAGCAGTGTTGTCCAGCAAACCATCCTCTAGAACATCACTCATCCGGGGGCCTATGCTACTCCCCAGCTTGACCTTATCTCCTGCTGGGGATCGAGTGACCCATAAGGCCTCCACATTTCCTCTGCCTCTTCTACCATAGCAATTTCTATGTCATCTCTAATGAACATAGCCACTCCACCCCCTCTGCCCTCCTTTCTATCCTTCCTAAGCATAGTGTACCCCCGTACATTTAGGTCCCAGTCATGGTTTATGTTGGCCCACGTTTCCGTGACTGCCGCCACATCCACCTCGAACAGCATGGCCTGGAACTCTGGCAACTTGTTTCCCAAGCTCCTGGCATTTACTAACACTAACCCCCACCCCTTATCCCTGATCCTTTTGTCGAACCCCACCCAGATTCCTTATACTTCCATCCTCCCCTGCTCCTCCTGAAACCTCCACCTCCAGTCTGTTTCCCCCCTCCCCCCCTTGGGCTTGAAGGCTACTCCCCTCATCTGGAGGGGAGGGCTTCTGGTCAGCCCCTCCCTTATCCCTTCCCCCCCTTACAAGTTTAAACCCCACCTTTCTTGTATGTAGTCAGCCATCCTCTGTTTAAGGACTTCCTTCCCTAATGGGGCAAGATGAAACCTGTCCTTGGCATATAGTCCCTTATCCTCCCAAACTCCATTCCAGTTCCCTAACACCCCCAACCCATTCTCTTCACCCCACTTCCTGAGCCATTCATTAACCTCTGTGAGCTTCATTTTTTTCTCCACTGAGGCCTTTGGTACTGGCAATATCTCTCTGACATCTTTTTTTTTTTTGTGTGTGTGTGTCTTCCTACCGTTCAGCTGGGCTGTCATACAGAATTAAAACAGATTTTCTGGCTTCCAGTACACAGTGAAAACTATTTTGGATTTCTGGATTCTCTAGTAAAGATAGATTTAATTTCCAGTATCCAGGGCCTTTGGTGGTGCTTTGGAAGTTTGAAATAGTAACACATATTAACCCGTGGTCTGAAGTGGGAACTGGATTAACTATTTTCTTTTTAATTTGGAGTGATGGGTTGATAAACCAGCAGTCAGTTCTGGTGGACAGATTACCTCTGAAGTAAGTATGTGGTGCTAATTTGTTATTTTCAAAAAATACATCCTGTAAACCAGTTTGACTTAGCAGGTGATTTAAAAAGGATGCATCACAAAAGATTTTACTGGTCTTGCAGCCTCTATCTAGGGTGGACCTACTAATATTGAAATCCCTCCCGTAAAAGAATGTTTCTTCCTGCATTTAGATATGGCTGTGTGGTTGTTAATAATTCAGTGCACTCAGTTTTTCCTTGTGGAGCATAAATGTTAATTAGTTTAAAATCCACTGAGTTTATGCATACATCTAAAAGCAATGCTTGCCCTGAGTCAATATCCACAAATTGAGATACTTTTATACTTGTATCAGTGAAGCAGATCCCAAAACCACAGCACTGGTTTGTACCAATCGGCCAGTAGCTCGGGCCCCAAATCCATGCTTCCGATGTATTTCGTATTTAGCCAAGTGTCCTGTAAGAATATTATGTCATATCAACAGTCAGCAAATGAAGAGAAGGTTGCTAATTGCTTTTCTGCTGAGAGAATACTGTTTGTGTTTAAGCTGGCTATCGACAGACCATAATACCCTAAAAGAGTGGTGTTGGTTTTAGGTAGACATGTTCAAAGAAGTTTTTCTTAGGCTAGATCATAATCCCATGTTCTCCTTTTCTTTTTTTTCCTTTGTTTTCTATTTCTTCTGTGTGCTCTACTTCAAAAGTTACTTCCATTTGTGAGGAGGTTTGGGAGCTAGAGTCTGAGTCCATTTCTTCTTCCTGCCCCTCATTTTGTAATGCTGCAAATCTATTTTTGACCATGATGGACTATTCTGTGGTATCCTTAGCTGGGACTGCCTTCTTTTTATGCTGCACTAGGATGAATTCTGAGGAACTTTGTTCCATAGTGCAATCAGAAATGGGGGGGGGGCATTTCTTTTTGATATAGCTGCTACTGCCATTTCATTTCATTGCATAGGTTGTGGTTCCACTGATAAGTTTACAGGTGGAAAATCCAAATCTTTTGGAGCTTCTGGTCTAGAGCCTTGTGGTGATTTTGTTACATTGGTTCATTTAGAGAAATCTGCTACAGTTCTGGCTGCTTTGAATATACAAAAATCCTGTATGCCAAAATCTGCATTGGCTCCATTGTGAGAGGCCTCTGGGCAGTCAGCAAAAGTATGCCCTTCCACATCACATAATGAACATTTTCGGCATTTCCTACAGTGGAAACCAGAGTGACCCATTCCTCCACTGTGTGTGCATTTTAAGGCTTCACATGTGGTACCTATGTGCCTGGATGAGTCACATTTGTAACATTTTTACAGCTGCAGTAGATGGAGCCTGCAGATGGTTTGCATGTACATAAGGAGTGATGTCATGTTTTCTGTTCGTGGAACTGACTGAAGGTGTAAATAGTCTCCTCCACCTTACCCTCCTCCAAGAAATGTTTTCCACCCTCAAATAAATACATTTTAATGTTAGTCAGTGATTGCAGTGCATTATTTTCTTTCTTAAGTGTGAGGTACAGGAACTTGAACCTGAGTAGTGGGAGGCAGCATTAGTTTTTTTGGGGGGAGTAAGATCAACCCCTACCTCCACCCAAGAAGCTCCTAAAGATGCACCCCACCTTTTTATGGTTCATATGGGAGGGGCATGAGGTGGATCTATCATGCTGGAACAATTGACTATCAGAGCTGCCTGGGGCATCAGAGCTTAAGCTTCAGAAGGAAAGAAAAAGCCTGAAACTGCATCCTTATACAACACTTGTTTAAACAGCCTTGGCTTAGCTTACATTCCTCTCCTGGTCACACATTTTCACAAATACATTCCAAGAGATGTAAAGTCCCTCCTGGTGGGTATATGGTGTTATTCAGACCTGTCCTCCAACCTTGCCCCCACCTTACTCTGTATTTTGCATCAGCTGAAGCATGTCAGTACAGTAAGAGGCTGCAATGTATGTTTTATTGGGCTTGCAGTTTTAAAGGAGTAGTCCACTAAGAATTTGCAAAAACATATGTTATGCAGAGTGTTTTGATTTGTATGTTAAGTCCTAGTGTGTCCTTCCCTCTGTCTGCTATTAGGTGCTAGTAGGTGTTTTTCTTAAATTAGCCTATTAGCAGATACCTGAGAGCTAGCTAACTGGGGTTTCTGTAAGAAAACCACTACTAAATTAAGCTCTAATTTACTATTGTTGTTTTCTATGTGTGTCAGGTCTAGCTTGCAGGAGTGTTTTAATTTTAAAACTTTTAATTTCATCAAACTATACACAACCATAAAAGCACATACATTGCACAGATCATTGGCACTATAATTAAAGACTCTAGCTGTTTTCTTACAGAAAACCCACTCAGATTCCAAGTATTTGCTAAACTATAAATGTAGGTACCAGCATTCTATTAGGCAGAACTAGCATTTAGTGCTGATTTTGCTCTGTGACATGATTTTCATTTTTTTTTTTACAAATGAAGTGTATGGTATGAAGCTGCAGCCTAGAAACTGCAAAATACTTTAAAGTCACTTTTTCTCCTGTGTGTGGTATAGCATGACAACAGTAGGATGACAGTGACTATTTCAGCCATACATTTGATCCCATTTTACAGTGGTTCATTGCACTACACATTTAGTGTATCCCACTTTTTCAAATAATAAAACAAATATTCACCAAACTAAATAACTCACACATACATATTTTTATACTTTATTAAAAAGATACTTAACATTCATAACCAAAAAAAAATTGAAAATCATGCAACAGAGCAAAATCAACACTAACTGCCAGTTCTACCTATTAGAATAGAGGAGGCAGTATAGTGTGGTGGTCTAAGGCTCTGAACTGAAAACCTGGTGTCCTGGGTTTGAATCCCACAGCCTCCATGCGCATACTATGTGCCCCTGAGCAAATCACTTAACTTACTTGTGCTCCCAGGTCACACCTGTAAACAAGCTTTAGTGTGTCTCTTCTAGTAAAAAAAAGAAGAATACATATGTATGGCAAGAGAAGCCATATGAGGAGAGACTAAAAGAGCTTAATATGTATACCCTTGAGGAAAGGAGGGAGAGGGGGGACATGATAGAAATGTTTAAGTACCTCAGTGGAATCAACAAAATCCAAGAGTGTAGCATCTTTCAGAAAAAGAGACATGCAAGAACAAGGGGACACAATTTAAAGATGGGGGGTGGTTCAGGGGCAATGTGAGGAAGTATTCTTTCACAGAGAGGGTAGTGAATGCATGGAATAGCCTTCCTGAGGAGGTTGTGGGGTCTAAAACTGTGGTAGAATTCAAGAATACATGGGACAGACATAAGGCAATTCTTGTGAGGGGTAGGAAGAAATAGGCTGTTGATTAACTAGGATCTGCGGCTTATCCTGTAGGTAGGGAAATGGGCAGACTAGGTGGGCCAAGTGGTCCTTATCTGCCATCAAAGTCTATGTTTCTATGAATGCTGGTACCTACATTTATAGTTTAGCAAATACTTTAGAGCTAACTGAGTGAATTGTCTGTAAGAAAACTGCTATAGTCTTTTTGCTAATTATAGCAGTGATGATCTGGGGCAATTTCTGTGCTTTTTATTGTTGTGCATAGTTTGAGTAAATTAAATTTTAAAATGAAAACACATATTACTGCTAGCTAGACATGACACACCCAAAAATACAAATAGTGAATTACAGCTATTTAGTAGCTGTTTTCTTACAGAAACCCCAGTTAGGTAGCTCTTAGGCATCTTCTAAATTGTAACTGTTGCCATTTGTGCTCACTGGATAAGAACAGTTACAAAGCTCTGCTGTTGTGAACTGATTTTAAAAAGCACTGCATATGCTAAATCTATGGGCCTGGCTACATCACTGTCACATGAGACAGGGTGCATTGTAGGAGGCACAAGGCAATAAAACGATTTGTGATGGAGATCCCCAGGGGTTATATAACTACTCTAAAGCTAGCAGCCTAATTTAGGAAAAACTCCTAATAGCAGACAGAGGGAAGGACACACTGGGATTTTACATACAAATAAAAACACTCTGCATAACATATGTTTTTGCAAATTCTGGGTGGACTACCACTTTAATTGAGCCATCCCCAGTCTGTATCCTTCCAAGAACCACTTCATGTGGTGTGCATACCAGTGTGGTTATTTCACTCTTATTTACAGCTTTACACCTTTATCAGTTTTTAATTGCAATTGTGTCTAAACGCTCCACTGTGTAGCCTCCAGTCTCCCACTATACCTGCATGCATTGCAGCACTGTTTCACTGCATGCAGTGAAGTCAGAGGCTACCAGTACATATGCAAATGGCAGTGTGGAGCACAGGTGCAGGCTGCAATACTGTGATGCCTCCATACCACAGTAACCTGACAGCTGTATGTGCACCCCTTGGGTGTACCCCCATGTCCCCACCTAACCTACTCTCTATCCACAATTGCCTCCCTGAGGGTCACTTCCTGATGGTATCCGTGTACTGTACTTGATTACTCTTCTCACTGTACTGAGTGTTGGGAGCGCCCTACCTGCCCATGTGTGATGTGGCATCAGTACCACCTGCACAGCAGTGCCAGTAGTGAACACATATATTAGTGGAGTGCCTGATTGCATCATGGAGCACTGCAGTGGTGGACAATAGGCATGTGACACTGTGTACAGTGGAGCAGTGGGGAACACTGAAGGCAGTAGTAGAGGGTCTGCCTTCAGCCATACAGCAGCAGTACATGAACGTCTGTTGTGCCCAGGTGCCCCTCTCTCTCTCTCTATCTCCCTCCCCTTCCCTTCCTCTCACTGACGTAGCCCTCGATTCCAACATGCAGATCTTCCCCTCCCTCGAACCTCTCTCTGTCACCTCCACAACATAAGTGTGTCTCATAACAATGAAATATAGTTATTTACATAATATGACTGAGCCATATACACAGTACTCCATAGGACATGTAGGAGGGCATCTCAAAATGCAGCTGTCAACACTGAGTGCACCATGGGGATATGCTCTGCTATTACAGGGTTGAGACCACACACACTATCACACTCAGTGTGGACAGGATGTAATGTTTTCAAACCATTATCCACACTGTTCACTGGCTGTGTGGACACACTGTAATGTTTACTGTCTGTAACGGTTTGAATCCATTACAGCTTTTTGAGTGTAATGTGGACAGGGCATGCATGTCTATGTAATTATCTATCTGTCTATCAATTGCATGTATCGCTATTTTTACCTATTTCTAAAACAAACCTGCATATCACATTTGCCTGCACTCTGAGCACATACTTATGAAACTGTGCATATTTGTACTCCACTTCTGCATAGACCTCATACTTTCCTAATATTCCCATTAAAATTTGTCTGTCTGGCCAATATCATCCAGGACAACACATACATCAGTTGCATTTGATTTGGGGTTCTTTTGTAAGCTTCCTATTCCTTCCATTAAAATGTACACCTCCATGTATTTTCCCAATAATGTGTATGCCATCCTTAGAACAGAAACTAAAACAAATCTTACTACTTACAAATCATTGTGTTGTTTCTCCATACCTCCTTAACAATTCCACACAACTTCACTAACTTATTTATGCAGCTGTGGTGGATCTGACCAGAATTTGTTTTGGTTGCCCTGGATAGAATAGGAAGCCTTTGTCCTGCCCAATATAAAAACAATTAGATAAATGCTGTAAGTCATTTCCTTCATACTTTAGTTTTACTTTAATCCTCCATCCTCCATCCCCAAATCCCTCTGAATCTACAATGGGGTCAGGTATACCTTCCACTGTGAATCTGTCCTCTAGCCGAAAAAAAAATGTCTGTGATGTTAATACCTTCATTTCAAAATAACACAGTTATTACCCTGAAAAACTGTTGATTTAGGGGAATGACTTGTAACAGTGCCTAAACAGAAGTTCTGAAATTAACATCAAAGTTGTGTTCCCCAGGAGCATGTATTAGTGCATATACTTCTCCCTGGGTGAAAGCTAGAGATTTTTTATCAGTTGTTTTCAAACATATTGCCTGTCAGGGGTGAGTATCCCCTCCCCCGCAAGTATCTAATTCTTATAACATTTCATGTGTTTGACTAGTTCTATGGGCTTTTAAAACCAGCTAGCATAAGTTCTTTCTGCTTCTGGTTCAGCTGTGCCTGTGTCTGTGTTGCTTTCAGCCCTTGGCTCTTTTTTATTCCCTGTGATCATGTTATCTTGGTTAGCATCAAGAAATGTTTTAAAATGAGCAGATGAACTGACAAAAAGACTAATACAGAGAGGTTATGATAGATACAAGATAGAGCAAGCCAAAACTGCGGCAGAAGTTTGGGAAAGGATAGCTCTTCTGAAAGAAAAAAGTGTCCCCATACACACAGGACTGAAATTCAACTATGCCATGATGTATTCAGCACAAGTAAAAGAATTGGAAAAGATCTTAAAACATCATTGGTATGTGTTGACGGCAGAACCCAACTTAAGGGATTTATGTGTGACTCCTCCTCATTTATGTTATGGGAAAGCACCTGCACATAGAGACATTCTTATACAGAGCCACTGTGTAGATAAACAAGATAGTACCTGGCTACAGAAGCCGAGTGGCTGCTATAAATGTGAAAGATGTGTTAACTGTAAACGTGGAACAGACAAAATGTTTTTTGGTAGAGGGCTTAGAATGTACTGTACATATGCAATTAAACAATGCATTACTTGTGATACCGAGGTTATAATTTATTTAGCCATTTGCATATGTGGTGTTTATTATGTAGGGAAAACTAAACAGAAGTTTAAGGATAGAGTGGGTGAACATGTTAGGGCAGTAGGGAGAGGAGACCCCACATATGCCACAGCTTTGCACATTTTGGAAGCTATAGAAACACAGAAACATTTTTTTGAATTTATAGCTGTGGACAAATTTGATCAAAATCCGAGAGGGGGGAATTTTGAAAATCTTTTACTTATTAGAGAAAACTTTTGGATTATTACACTCAAAGCCAACAAACCTCCAGGGCTAAATTCACATTTGGATATATGTTCTTATTTAAGACTAGGTAGATAAAAAGTATGTGCAGATCAATAGTAGTTTAGCAATGTGCTGATGAAAGCAACTATAAATAATATGTGTATAATCGATTTAGCATTTTGTCTGATTTTTTATGTTTAATTCTGCATAAAAAAAGTAATTTAAAAGAAAAAATGAACAGTAGAAGTCTTGCAATTAAATTAACAGCTAAGCAATGCCTGTATTTTTGTATTTAATTAGTGTAAGAAATGTTGGGGATAATAAAAAAAGAAAATGCCTCCCCCCTTCTTCCTTTCCTATGCCTTCTAAGTCTTCTCTGTTTACATTTTGTATTCTTTTCTCCCCCCCTTCCCTAGCTTCGTTTATTGTGTTTCTTAGCTAGGTAGCCCTTGTTCTCTATTTTAATATTGTAATTAATGGGCTCAAATAGATAAGATTAATTGCTTCTTCTTTGAAGAGCCACTTTAATACAGGTGTATTAATGAAAAATGAATTTATCTATAGTGGAATTAGTTTGTTGTGATTTGTCCCTATTGAATGCTTTGTAGTGGGCTTTGCATGTGATTGAAAAGCTTTTTAATTTGGAAATTGTTTAAGCTGTTTTGTACTCAACTCAAAGCAACTCTTTATTTCTAAAAAGCACCTTTCCAAGACCAAAGTGCTTTTACGATAAATAAATCGAAAACATAAAATTAAAACTGTATCATAAAATCAGTCACAAAAATATACTTAAAACTCTTAGTACACCAGGCTAAATAGGTACGTTTTTAATGCTGATTTAAAACTTTGGACAGTCAGGCAATCTCGCACCCAATGAGGTACAGAATTCCACAGGGTTGGGGCCATAAAACTAAATGATCTGGCCCCAGATGTCTTCAAACGGACCATGGGACTCTCTAGCAATCCCTCATCGGTGGATTGGAGAGGAGGGGGGAGACAGTAGGGATGAAGAAGATCTAGCAGGTAACAAAGTCCCTGGTCATGTAGGGTCTTATAGGTCAGCAAACCAACCTTGAAGGTAATCCACCACTGTACTGGCAGCCAATGCAGTCCACGGAGGACAGGCGTTATATGACTGGTTCTAGATGTACAAGTCATAAGCCTGGCTGCCGCATTCTGCACTAACTGCAAGTGGCAGATATCAACCCCCGGTAGCCCTAGGTAAAGGATGTTGCAGTAGTCAAGGCAGGAGGTAACGAGCGCGGGGACCAACATTGAAAGGTCATCAGCAGGAATCAGGTGCTTCACTCGGGCTATATTCCTCAGATGGTAGAAAGAGGTTTTGACAACAGCCAACACCTGAAGTTTAAGAGTCAAGCAGTCATCAAATATAATGCCCAGGTTCCACACCCAGTCTGAGGTAGCTAACTGGCCCCCCCCCAAGCCAAAGACCCGAAGGTGATCCTGTCAGCAAACCCGCCTCCCTACTACCTGGGTCCATGACCAACACCTCAGGTTTTTCAGGGTTTAACCGCAACCAACTCACAGTCATCCAGTCCTGGATCTCGGTGAGACAGTTGTTAAAGACCGAGACAGCATCACCCTGGTCGGGCACAAAGGACATGTACAGCTGAGTATTATCTGCATAGCAGTGAAAACTCAAGCCATACCACCTAACAATGGCTCCCAATGGCAGCATATATACTGCAAACAACATGGGTGCCAAAATGGAGCCCTGTGGCACCCCAGAGGATAGGTGGAGTGATGCCAAAGAAAAAATCCCAGACACCACCCCCTGAGTCCTACCCTCAAGGAATGATCAAAACCAACCAAGGACAGGGCCAGATAGTCCACAGATAAACTGCAGGTGTTCCAAAAGCATTCCATGGTCAACGGTATCAAATGCCACAGAGAGATCAAGAAGGATCAAGATGGAACGGACCTTTCGATCTCTCGCTATTAGGAGGTCATTTAGTACCCGAACAAGGGACGTCTCGGTATTATGTCTCTTCCTAAATCCAGACTGGAGAGAATCATAGACATTGTGGCTGGTCAAATGACCATCCAGCTGTGATGCAACCACCTTCTCAATAACCTTACCCACAAAAGGCAGGTTAGAGACAGGCCTGTAGTTAGCCAGAAAGTCTGGGTCCAAGGAAGGCTTTTTAAGAAGGGGCTGAATCATGGCTTCTTTCAAGGGATCAGGAAAGATTCCCTTCTCCAATGACAGACAGACTATCTTGGCAAGAACTGGGCTGATTTTATCCACACATCCTACTAAAAAGCGAGTGGGGCCCAGGTCCAAACTACAACTGGTCGGTCTCAGCGACTGGATGATCATCACTATGTCATTGATTGTGGGCAGATCGAAGTCAGACCACACAAACTGGGTGTCCGACATCTCCTGCTGTCCACCACAACTCCTATTTGAAAGAGTTAGGAGGAGATCGGACTTGATTGCAGCAACCTTATCTGCAAAGAATCGAGCAAACTCCTCACACCATTCCTGTGAAAATGCTCTCTCGGGCTGAAGACAGATTGGATTGCACAATCTGTCCACGGTCTGGAAGAGCTGGGCTGGTCGATTCTGGGCAGCAGCAATTTCCCTGGACAGGAATTCTGCCTCCTTACGGGTAATTGCTGATTGATAGACCTGATAATGGTCCATCAATCTAAGCCTATCACACTCCAGACCCGACTTCCGTCAACATCTCTCAAGCCTTCTTCCCACTCTCCTCAACTCCCTCAAAGTCTCATCAAACCAAGGAGACTTGGGGTGAAGGGTGAGGGGACGAACACATACAGGAGCAATGGAATCCAGGGCCACTACTACTGCCTTATTATAGGCAAGAACCAGGTCCCCAGGATCCATGCCTTCACTCGGCAGACTCAATAGGTCCAGCACCGCCATCAGGCCCTCTGGGGTAACACCCCTCAAAAAGCAGTACCAGACCATCTCTGTAGGGGCCGACCTACCGGGGCGGCCAAGAAACTGAACCCAATGGTGTGATGGTCAGACCATCCGACTGGCTCCACCACCAAGTCAGATATCTCCATCCCCAGGAGGAACACCAAGTCCAATGAATGACCATCTATATGGGTCGAGGGGGAAATAACCTGTGTGAAGCCCAGTGAATTCATCAGCTGGAGGAAGTCCTGACCAAACTGCGAGAGTTCATTGACCCAGTCATTGAAATCCCCCAGGATGCCATCTGGAGGATCCCAATGTCATGTCAACAATGAAGTCCACAACTTCCTGCAGGAAAACATTCCCATTACCTGGTGGACAGTAAATGAGAATAATCCTGCACCCCACACCCTCACCCACAATACATTCAAAGGAGTCGGTGATTCCTACTGGTACCTCCATCAGGTTCAGTTCCATTCTAAAACAGATTGCCACTCTCCCACCCCTATGATCCAACCTCGGACAGTGTATCACCGAGTACCTGGCTGGTATAGCTGAAGCCAAAATAGGGCCAGCGTTGTCATCCAGCCAGGTCTCAGTGATGCATGCCAAGTCCGATGACCTAACAAGATCGGCTATTATAGCAGTCATGTTTTTAATGGACCTGGCATTACATAACATCGTCCATGTAGGATGAGTCACCGGTGAAGACCGAGCAACCAGCCTGCTGCAGGCAGAGCTGTTGGGTATGGGAATTAGGCAGAAGGACCCCTCTCTTGAACCCATTTCACCCCAGGGCATCCTCTTGTCCTCACTATCCCAATCCACCCACTCCTTTCCATTCCCCTTCCAGGCCCTGCCCCCGTCTTCCTCCTCCTTACAGTGCTCCAGAGCCTACATAGTAATAGTATAGTTTATAGTAATGAGATTAACAATACACAGGTGTGTTTAAGTTGATCTTGAGACAAATTGGTATCACATGGTGTGTCTTGCTTTATATATATAGAGTGTCTGTGTCCTGGTTCATATTAGCCTTTGAAAAAGGAGCTTTAAGCTTCGAAACATGTCAGGTGTGGTGTATATTTTATGCAATAAAATGTAAGTTTTTACTTTATTTCTGCCTGGCATCCTTCTTATAGGCTTGGTGTGTGCTTGTAACTTTAGTAAATCTAAATCATAAAAAATGTCCACTTGTGAGTTTAGTGGGGAATATGAAATGTTACCTTCTGTTTCAGTGCCCTTGGTAATGTCAGGTGGAACCTCTCTCTTAATTTGTTGTAGGACTCCCTTGTTTGTTCCTGTTGAGCTGGAATCATTGTTTTCACTCCAGGTTTGATTTCACTTGCCTGGCATCCATGGGTCTGGCATCCATGTACCATTTGGGTGCTGGATCCATCCTGCTCATGTCAGAGCTTTTTCTGATGACCAGCCCAGGTTCTCTGGTGTTTTTGTTTGTATGTCCACTCCTTTAATGTTTGTCCTTGCAGGGTTTATAGTCAAGTCCGGGGCATTAGAACCAAAAATGAAAATATTGGGTTTTACTGGTGTGAAACCACCCAGAGCTGTAGTGGTAATTTCTTTTTCTCTGTTCCACTTCTAGTGCCTTTTTTGCTACAAAAAAGCTATTTCTGCAGAGTTTAAAGAATTTGTGTTGCTTCCTTTTTTGTTTTTCAATGCCTTCTGTAGGGTTTGTTCAGCTTCTTCCATCACAGGTTCTCCAGTGATTTTGTTGTTTTTTTCTATTTGGGCTCCCTTTACTTTGTCTCCTGCACCTTCTGGAGCTCCTAGTTTCCCTCCTGCTTGTTCAGGCACCTGCCCTGAACTGAACTGAGCCATGCTGCTTACTGACTGAAACAGTGCCCCATACTGCAGAGTAGGGGAATTTTATTAAAGAAAACAAAATACATCGCAAAGGAAAACACAGCATTCATTGTACAAAGAAAATAACAGACACACAAAAGTTGCTCCAAAAGTAACAGGAAAATAAAATAAAATAAAAATAAACATCACCTCAAAAACAGTGAACACTAAATAGTAGTTCAAAAAAAGAAATTGATTAGATCCATGTAAAATGTTTCCAAAATTGGTAAAAGGTTTGTCTCTCACAGTGATCATAATCCCAGAGTTTTTGTTGTAAAATAGTCTGTTCAATTTGTTGAATCACTACAATGTTAGGAACTATAGAATGCTGCATGGAAAACTGGCATCGAGTTTGCCACATATAATACTTAATACAAGCAAAAATCAATGTTAGTGTACTCGAGTGATATCTCCCTAAGAAACCTGAGTAATCCTCTAAAACCAAGCTTTGGTAAGAGATATGACGGGCAATATTCCATTTCCATCGAACAGCTAAATCCACCCAGAATCTAATAGCAAAGGAACATTGTAAGTAAAAATGTTCTTGAGTTTCTACTACATCAATACATTCAGGCCTAATACAGTGGCATTCAGTAGTAGGCTTATGTTTTAAATTCCCCTTCACCCCAAGCTTGCCATGACAACTGAGCCATTGCACATCCCACATTCTAAAAGGAAGCCATCTATCTATGAGAGTACGTAATGCCTGTGGGAGTTTAGTGGGAACACATAATGGAAAATCAACCTGCACAAAAAATAAATCACCCATAATTTCACTATAGAAGTATTTCCTAGAAATACCCTGCAATTGGGCTTTCCCCAACTTCTAATCATGCAGTTTTCTAATAGCAGAATGGGCAATACTGGAAACCTCCAATGTTGAGGTTATTTTAGGTACACTTCCTCCTTCCCATTTATCCAGGAAAGAACGAAGTAAATGTCAAGTCCATGCAGTTCATGGGTGACACTCAACTAAATCAGAAATTTGAAAGGAAGTCATCATAAAAAAGGAATGGTAAAAATCTACAGGATTAATCATCCTTATGCCCCCCGTGAAATAGGTAAATATGTAAAAGCATGCTTAATGGGGTTCAAACGACTGCCCCAAACCATCTGAAAAAAACAACTATATAATCTAGTTTCCAAAGAAAGTGGTTTTGGAAAAACGTAGCTGATATATAAAAAAATAG
Source organism: Neoceratodus forsteri (assembly GCA_016271365.2). Lineage (NCBI taxonomy): Eukaryota > Metazoa > Chordata > Ceratodontiformes > Ceratodontidae > Neoceratodus > Neoceratodus forsteri. The sequence goes on along the minus strand of JADMNL010000041.1, from coordinate 6,021,291 downwards.
GGAGTACAAGCTTTTTAATAATCAACACTGTTTTCTTCTTAGAAAACCCCCAAGATTTCCATTGTTGAACCTTCTGGTCCCCTACCTCTAACTGCCTTTCCCAATTATGGTGAGCCATATCTTGTCCCCCGAAAGAAATACCTAAAATCTGGGCTGTTTCAGAAATTGCTATACCCCTGATGGTCACATCTGGGGTTGCAGCACCTATTGCAATGCCCACAAATTTACCAGGATTTAGAACAGTCCCATTTATCATGGAAAAGGAAACAAATTTAGTCAGTGCAGACTTTCCTGAGGAGACATCTATAACCAATAAACAAATATCATCAGCATAAACTGATATTTTTTGTTCAGGGATAACCAGTGAGGGAGTCAATCCTCGGATCTGAGTATCAGAAATAATTTCTGTAACAACTGGATCTAATATGAAAGCATATAGCAATGGGCTAATCAGACAGCCTTGCCTTACTCCTCGTTGTAACAGAACCCCTGTTCCCAGCAATGTATCTACAATAGGATAGAGTAGTGCATCAGTATACAATAATTTAATGTAAGTAGTAAATTTAGAAGGGATACCATATTTGGATAAAACCTGAAATAGGAAAGCATGTGGGACCCTATCAAAAGCTTTAGATTGATCTAAAGCCAATACATATCCAGACAGTTTATTCTGGCGCCCGTATTCACAAATGTTCCTTAGTAAATGAATATTTTGGTGTATAGATCTCTGAGCTATAGAGCAAGTTTGAACAGGATGTATGACAATTTGAGCAACAGCTTGCAACCATCTACAATGAATTGATGAAAGAATGTTATCATCAGTATTAAGTAAACTAATCGGTCTCCAATTCTCTATATTAGCGTTATCATCTTTTTTTATACAAAAAGGTGAGTAATGCAGAATTAAAGCTATTATGCCCCTGTCCGAATTGTAATATGTCATTGAAAAAATGGGGCAGAATATCACTAAGCTCATCTTGAATTGTTTTATAAAATTCATTTGTAAGGCAATCCTCTCCAGGAGATACTCCATGTTTTAAAGCAGTTATGGCGGAAAGAACTTCCATTCCAGTTATTGGAGCCTCCAAACTTTCTAAACTAGACTCAGGAATAGTGGGAATAGAAAAATGAAACACATCTTTCCAAGAAACTGTAGAAAAAAGGGTTTCCAAAAAGTGCAGTCAAATGACTATCAATAATGTCCAACATTTCTGTATCAGAAGTCTTGACCTGACCAGTCGAATCTTGTAGACCTGACATGATTTTTTTTTCTAATTTTTGTTTGCAGGCTGCATATGGATCCTGAAAAGGCTGCTGTTGTGTTCCAAATCGCATCTCTGCAAACAGCGAGGCAGCCCTATCATATTGATATTTTCTCATTGTTTTTTTAGTTTCCTCTAGTTGCTTTCAAATGGCCATGTCTTCCGCTTGAGGGTGTGAAAGTAATTTATAATACTGGTGTCGTAACCGTAAACATAACAAATAATCAGAATTTCTATGTTGCAAACCATATTTTACAAAGAATTCTCTTATGTCAGATTTCGTGTCAAACCACCCGGAAGTCCAGTCATCATACATGTCTGCAACTGACTTCCTGGAGTATAGTAAGTATTTTAACTGGGTTAAGATGGTCTTGTGTTCCAATACCTGTGAATTCAATTTCCAACGTCTTTGGTAGGACGGAAATTGTGCCGGGAGATGACTAAGGCCTATTTGGCAAAGCAATACTTTGTGATCAGAAAATTCACAAGGAAGTAGTATAAAATCTTGGGCCACTAAATATTTGGAAAGAAAAAAATAATCTATTTGAGTAGAAAACAAGGCTCTCTGATAAGTGCAACCCCCCATTGTGTGTAAATATTGAAAACTATCAGTAAGTCCAGCAACTAAAATAGTGTTCTGCAATGCATGAGAGTTACAATAAGTTTTTTATAGTACAGTATCCTTAATGCACAAGTTTAAACTGCAATTCATGTCCCCTCCCCATATCACATGTTTAGAGGTAAAAATAAAAGGCTTAATTAAATTAAAAAGTTCAACTCTAGCTGTTTTAATTTGAGGAGCATAGGTATTAATTAACCAAAGTGAGAAACCTTTATAAATACAATCAAGGATCAATGCCCTGCCAGGTAATAAATCAATAAGTCTTGTGACTTATACTGTTGTGTGATTGAAAAGAATGCCCACCCCATCTGCGACGTCTTGTGTAAAAGACCAAAAAGAAGGGCCTTCCCACCAAGTTTTTTTTGACTTGAGTGACATCAAACAAATGAGAAAATCTGGTTTCTTGCAAAAAGATGATATCTGCATGTAAGGTTTTACAAAACTGCAAGCAAAGCAATTTCCTTTTATAGTTTTTAATGCTACAGCAGTTCAAGGATACCAATTGTAAACAAGCCATAGAGACTTAAGGTGGTTGCAAAGGTTTATCAGGTTTTCTTTTCAAGCCTTTTTTTTTCTTGGTATCAGGAAGGTCCTTGTCACCTACCTCATCCTGCTTCATGTCAGAAACAGCATCTGACCTAACCGAGGCCTCAGAGCCTGAATCTCCCTCCAAATATCCAAGTATTTGGAAAAAGTTATGAACTGTACATATTTGTTTACCCCCTCTCAATTTGCTAGTGGCTCTAGTCGCATGTCTTGGGTAGGGAATCTGAAACTCTGAAGCAAAAAGAGGTCGGGCAGAGACATGGGGTGTCTGCTGAGAGGTGTCTGGGGAAGAATGCACTTCCTGGGGCAGGTTATCAATGGGTGCTTTGACCTGAGAACGATTCTCAAGGCCAGACTCAGATACTGTGTCTCCCCCAACCAAAGGTAAGGGGACCAAGCCCTGATGAGCAGGGTCAGTTCCCGTCCCATTCCAACCCCCAAGATCCATTTCTTCAGCTACATCTGGTGCCTGAGGCCTATGTCCCTCCTGAGCTTTATTTATCAATTTTTCCTTGTCTAGGCCTCCCTGCCTATTTTGTCCCACCCAAGGGCATTGGTGGTAAACGTGTCCTGTCTCTTCGCATAGGTTGCATTGAAAACATCTTTACAACCTCACTACCATGATCAAAGTCCCCACAGAGAGCACATTTAACTTTGTCACAAGCACTGCTCAAATGCCGCCTGCTCCCACATATATAGCAGGCTTTAGGTTGTCCAGGGTAGAAACAAACACCCCTGCCCTTGCCTAGAAAAAAGCTGTTAGGGATGTGAAGAACTTCATTTTCTAGTATATGCTATTTAACCTTAAAGCGCCAGGCTCCTATCCAGATGCCTTCTGTATCAATAATAGGTTGAGGGGGTCCCAATATGGTACTTTTCTTTTCTAGCCAATATATTATATCACCTACATTTACACCTTCATTTCTAAACATAACATTTACAGTTTTAAGTAAAGGTTTGGTAATTGGAATTGCAAAAAAAGGTAACCACAAAGGGGAAGATCTGTAAGCCTCATATTTATGCCAAAATTTGTCCAGTCCAGAAAAATGTTTAAAGCTTATATCAAATGTGTCCTCTCCCCTTATATTGATTAATGCATACACATCAGTTGCCATAAAGTTCATTGAGTCTTTCAAAAGTCATTTGGCAACATGCACCCTCTCTGGGTGTTCTAGCAGTCCACCCCGATATTGCAGTCTCACTGCATTTCTGCGGGGTGCCTGTTCCAATCTGTTAGCCTGAAAAAAGTCTGAAAAGCTAGGGCCTTTCCTGGAGTTCTCCCTCTGTGGGGAAGGAGCTGGTGAAGATTGTGGGGGGACCGAGGAAGAAGAGAGATTCGGACAGTTTAGTAGCTCCTGAGGAGCGTTAAGCAATGTATTCAGAGTCTCAGAAAATTGCTGACCTGTAGCAGGTGGTTCCAGCGGCATTGCAGCAACAGTAGTATCTCTCAGGGAAGGCAACGAGAAAGATATCCAGGTCTGGTCTGGAACCCAGCAACCATCTGCTTGTTGGAGCCACCCTGCTTGTGTTAAAACCACTTCTTTTGTCCACAAGCTCAAATCCTCAGGAAGACGCAACCATGGTGGAACTCTGTCTGGCATGTCAGGCTTCGCAGAGTGGATGTGGAGTTCCACATTCTGGTAATCAGCTGTCGGCATGACACGGTGTTCATCAGAGATGTCTGCGTCAATCACAATGCCAGCTTGGGGAAACTCCAAGGGTCCTGCAGCCCAATCTAATGATGCAGCAGAAGGAATAAAGCAATCAACCATGGAAGGGGTCTCATGAGCAGACTCAGTGGAAATAACTCCCGGTGCATGCTTTCAAGCATGCAAATCTCTGTGCTGCCTCAAGTCCCTGTGAGGTGAGCAAGTCACCGCTAATTCCTCATCTTTACAAGTCAAAATTTGCAGAGCTGTAGTCTGCACAACCGTCTCCACGTCTGGCTCCACACCATCTGCCAAGACTGCTAGCAGCACAGCATCTCCCCCTACCGACAAGAGTAGGGGAATTTTTTATTAAATGGAGGACTCCAAACAAATTACAAAACAAGTCATGATTCAAAAGGAAAACCAAAAAGAAACATCAATTCAACCAATTATAACAATTCACCCATAAAGCAGAGCATGTAGGTTGACCAAAAGATTTTACATCAGAGTTATAGACAGTATGAAGAGTCTGTAATATATTATAGAGAAGTTCATCAAATGAAACAGTACGTTGTTGGGTAGACCAAAAAGATCTAGATTGCCAGATATAAAATCTAATAACAAAGAAAACCAAAAGTAAAGTATCTGCAGGATACCTGGACCATTCACCCTTATGTGAACCATACATTAATGTCGCATAAGAAATTGATGAAAACAAAGGTTCCTTCCATTTATCTGCTAACCAAACCCAAAAAGGTACAATATATGAGCAATCTAAAAAGAGATGTTTCTGTGTTTCCAACTCTGAATGACAGAGAGCACGAGTATACCATTGTTCACATAACTGTTTGTGTTTATGTGTGCTACCCACAGGCAATCTACCATAAGATCCCAACCAAACACTATCCCAAATAAAGGCCGGTATCCGTCCATGGGAAAGTAATTTTAAAATCCTGTCTTGGGACTGAGGGAGACAATCAGGAAAATTAAAGGTTCTGAAAAATCAGCAGAAATCATAATATTATATAACTGTTTTCTATGCAAGGTTTCTAAATGCATATAGTTAAGTTCCATTTTTAATTAAACAAAAGCCCCTTTACCATATGGAGGAATAAGGCGTACTTTAGACAAATAAATCCAATTAGCAGATTTCCAGTAAGGTAAACATTTCATAAACCACAAATTAACATAAGAAGACCAGGGCTTTAAACCAGGCTGTAACAAAGGACAAAAATTACATGACAAAAATATACTAAGAAAAAGCTATAGGTTTACCATACCACACACCCTGACTAATAGGTCTATATGTAAATCCCTTTAATGGGTTTAGTCTACTCCCCAAAAAGCCTGAAAAAACACTAGATAAAGACGTAAAGACAGAGGATGGGGAGGAAACACATAACTTAAATACAAAAAATGGGGAGAATTAGAGTTTTAATTAGCAAAACTCTTTACGCTTTGCTATTTGTTTCCTTTCCAACGAGACACAACAGATTGAGCAATAGTAATCTTTTGTGACCAATTGATTTGCATCATATCAATATCACCAAACTCAATTCCTAGAATGGTTATAGGAGCTTTGGAAATAGGGATTCCTGCCAGGGTGCCAGATTCAGGAATGGGGGAGAGACCAAAAGGAAACCCTTTACACTTACCATAATTAATTTTAGATCCCGAAACTTTAGAAAATAAATCCAAAATTGCAACAAACTGAGGTTCTTCTTGAAGCGAAAGTAAACAAACCACCAAATCATCTGCATATGCCAAGATTTTGATCGGTAAAACAGTATCTGCCAGCCGCACACCTGTTAAACCACTATTAGCACTTCCCATACGGATAAAAATATCAATATAAAAAACATATAATAAAGGACTTAACGGACATCCTTGCCAAACGCCCCTCTGAACAGTTATAGGAGGACCACACCAGCCATTAACATTAGGTATCAGGGAAGCCGAATGATAAAGTAACCGAATCCAAGCAATGAAAGGACTGGGAAAACCATATGCTCTTAAAACTGAAAACAGAAATCTGTGTGAAACATAATCAAATGCCTTTTCCTGATCCAGACTAAGTAAATAACCTTGCATGGTACCAGTTTGAGACGCTGAAAAAAGTTAGCGGATAATCAATATATTATCACACTGGGATCGGCCTGGTACAGAACAAGTTTGAGAAGAACTTAACAATGAATCCACTATCGGTGTGAGCCTACGTAATAAGATTTTACTTAAAATCTTTAAATCAGTGTTCAGTAAACTTAGTGTCCTCCAATTTCGTAAATCAGTTTTTAAACCTTTTTTATAAAGTAAAATTACAATTGCATGATACATAGAAGGAGCCAAACTAGCGGACGACAACATAGCATTAAACAAAGATGTCAAAAGTGGGACTAAAGTAGAGTGAAATGTCCTATAAAAGCTACCCAAAACCATCTGTACCAGGAGCAGAGTCCATTTTCAAGGAAAAATAGAATCTTTCACTTCTAACTCAGAAATTTTGTGCAACAGGCAGTACTATCAGCAGAATTCAAGTGGGGCAAATGTAGGCCTGCTAGATCCAATAAATCCGTTGAACATGATCATCTACACTATATAAGTTAGTTAAATAATCAGTCACCACCTCCAATAAAGCAGCTGGAGTTCGAACTAAGTCCCCAGAATCTGATGTTAATTCCGTATAACACGATTCACAACTCTGTTCTTACAATCATTGAACGGATCCAAGGCACCTTTATGCAATTTAAACCAAGACGATGTTCAAAATCAAGAGATTTAGCTCTATCATATCTGTATTGAAACATGAGTTGTTTCACTTGACTAATCTGAGCACTATAATCAAAACCTTCAGTTTCAGTTAGAGAGATTAGTTTTTGCAAATGCGATCGTAATTTCAGATATTCCAAATATTGAGAATTACTTTTCTTTTTGGAATATGTTTGAAAAAGGTTTTTCCAAACATATTTAGAATCTTCCCACCAAGAGGCAACATCATCGTAGACATCCAATACAGATAATCTAGCAGTAAATTCTCACTGCCAAGCTTTCTGAACAGATTCATCCAATAACAAGGAGTCATTCATTCTCCAAATATTCTTTTTACAACGGGGAGCTCCATCCCAGGACATTTGTACTGTTAAGGATTTGTGATCAGAAAATTCCCAAATATTCAATACAACCGTATCGATTTGTAAAGACAGTGAAAGAAAAATAAAATCTATATGTGTAGACAACTGATTTTTAAAAAATGTCCTACCCCCATCAGAATGAATGCTTCAATAAGCATCCCGAAGCTGAGCTGTGTCTAAAATCTGTTTCAGCTTCTGAGAATCACAAAACAGTTTGGACGTCTTCATCCCTCTATCTTTGATATCGAGCACACAATTGAAATCACCTGCCCAAACAATAAAACGTGAGGTATACAAATAAGGATGTATGTCGTTCAGAAGCGCAACTCGTAAAGCTTTGGTCTATGGGGCATATATATTAATCAAACGGAATCTTTCTGTACCAAAATTTATATCTAATAAAAGAGCACGCCCTGGATAAATATCTACCATTTTGGACACCCGTAATGATGGATTTGTAAACAATACCCCTACCCCGTCACAAAGATCTTCGCCATTAGACCAAAAAGACATTCCTAATGACCAAAGATTACGTGCTTGCTGAACTTCATAACAGGTCTTCAATCTGGTATCCTGGAGACACACAATATCAGCGTTCAAATTTTGTAAACAAGTCAAAGCCGTAACCATTTTCTTATGGCTTTTGATGCTATTAACATTAAGTGAAGTCACAGTTAAAGAAGCCATCATAAGGGGGAAAAAAAGGAAACACCTGAAAAAACCCACCTATGCAAAAACTATCAAGAAAGTTTAGACACTCGCCGTCTCTGAGAACGTCTCGGAAAAATTTAAATCTTTCCTGTATCACCGTCCTCCCCTTCTGAAAAGGTATCATTAATCAAGGAGGCCTTAGAAGAGCGATCAGACTCATCTCCTTCAGACTCATCCTTGGAACCCAAAACAGCGAAGCTATTACCCACTTTCCAAGACTCTGAAGGAGTAGTACTCATAGGTGCCTTAGACTCTTGTTGAGATGGAACCAGTTTACCTGACCTATGACGTTTTTTGCAGTAACCTTCTTAAAAGGGACTTCTTGGGATAAAGGTGGGGACATATCAGAAATCTCACCATGAACCAAAGGAGTGGGATCAGATGATGTAGACTGGGGGGTTTCCAAGTTACCCACTGCCAAAGGAGGTGATTGCACCTTATGTGAAACTACTGGCATAACTGCACTATCCAACCCAGTGTCTACAACTAGATCAGAGTCAAACTGTGCAGGGGGAGGATGTGAAGGAGGACAAAACATGTCAGAGGGTTTAGTAGGAACAGAACAACCTTGCTGGGCACCTGTAATTAGGTCTTCATGGGAGGGACAATGATCTCGGTTGTGCGAAGCCCATGGGCATTTGGCATAGCCATGTCCGGGCTGCTCACACAAATTACATTTAAATAGATTCGAACAACGTGCAGCTAAATGGCCAAATTCAAAGCAATGGGAGCAACGCGGAGTATCACAGGCCGTATTTAAATGGGATCTAGAGCCACATTTAAAACAGGCCTTGGGTTGTCCAACATAAAACAGACTACCTCTATCTCGTCCCAAAAAAAAACTATTCGGAAGGTGTTGTGGACCAGCAGGAGATGAAAACAATTTAACCCTCAATTTCCAACCCCCATTCCAAATCTGTTCACTATCCAAGATAGGAATTGGTTTATCCAAAATTTCACACCATCTTCGAAGCCAAAAAAGGATGTCTTCTATATGAACTCCTTCGTTGCGGAATAAAACAGTTATCAGTTTTATTAAAGGTTTTGTCAAAGGGACTGCAAAAAAAGGGGTCCAAAGAGGGGAGTCCTTTACCTTCTGAAATATAGACCAAAAACGCTCCAAACCCCCAGAGGTTTTAAAGCTAACATCATAATTGGCATTCCCTAAATGTATCAGTGCATAAATGTCTGAAGACATAAATTTCATTGAACCCTTTAGTAATACTTTAGAAATATACAGTCTGTCCGGAGGATCTTCTAAACCTCCCTTGTATAATAAACGCACAGCATTCCGACGAGGAGCAGGTTCCCCTGTGTTAGTAAATAAATCGGAAAGTTTAAATGTAGGAGGAGAGACAGTACCATTTACTCCAGAATGTGAAGGAAAAGCATGTGGCAACCCAGACTGAGAATAAGACTGACTAACAGAAATAGTCATATTACTAGCTGTAGTTGTAGCGGAAATGGTATCTGAAAGAACAGGTCCAGGAACAGCAGTACTTAATGGGCTATGGTCCTGAGAAGTACCCAGGCTGTTATATGTTTGCACTTTAGAGTCATTAGGATCTGTTATCCATTCCCCTGTAGGAGATTGTAACCAACCAGCCTCAGAAATAGCACATTCTGGGGACCAATGGTGCGAATCAGAGGAGTCCAAACTAACAGTCTGAAGTGGAGCGGTAATAACCATTACATTAGTAGGGGATATCAGAGAAGCACTGAAAGTTTTAGAATTCTCTGCCGTAATAGAAACCGTATCCTCTCCCCTATTCATTTCAACAGTTCCAACTATATCATTAGGAGGTACAATAGCGCACGGAAGTACAGCTGCAGTCATCCCTAAGCACTTCACCTGCTGCTCTGCAAGCTGAAACACTGAACTTTTAACAGGCGCTATAGAGGAAGAATGCTGTGCTAAAGAAGAATCAGAAGGGTCCAAAGACTTACATACAGCAGCCTCGCCACAAACCGTCTCCATATCAGGAACATCCACAAGAGCAGCGGTTGGCTCTAACATCGAACCAAGCGTTACGCAAGCCGCAGGCAACCCGGAAGTACGGGGGGCTGTTTGTGACAATCTTAAGGCATTGGACCGCATTCTCTAAGCTCCGTAATAGGCGTTGCTTTTTTCGATGTAACTATCCGCATCCACAAGGACGCCTTGTAACAAACGCTCCTTTTGTTTAATAATAGCTGCATAATCCTCTAGCAAACCATCAGGGTCAGATTGAGTAGATACCTTATCAGAGACCTTGTTAATGGTAAAAACTCCTCAGAATAGACATCTTGCTGTTCAAACCGTAATTTGTTACCTCCTGTGCAGGATAAGAAGCCCACTCTCTCTGCTCAGACACCTCCATCGACTCCATAGGTTGGGACATAGTAGCCATCTTGCGTCCGTCCACCAAAGGTTCCCCCTCCTCAGAGTAGGGGAATTTCCCCAGTGTCCTGGCCAGATTTCCCCCCACTCACAAAAAATACCACCAACAACTTAATCTGGTTCAATGTCAGTTGGCATCTATCTGTATCCCCCTCCCCTGGGACGAGGCTGAAAACAGGCAGAATTGTCTAGTTCTCCTTTCCTGGTCAATAAAAAACAAATAAACAGAAATTACCTGTTTCTGTTTTTAAATAGAGAGAGTAGATTGAGAGTAGATAGATGGAGATTTTCTTCTTTAGGTAGTCAGGGTACAATTTGGTAATTACAGACTTTGCCAGTTACAGAGCAACAGAGCCACTGTCCTATTTGCCTTCTGCTCTGTAATCCCTGCTGCTCACACAGAGTTCTGCTTATATGGTCACAATGACCTCTCAAACCCTGGAATTGCTCAAGTCATGCTGTTAGCACCATCCTAAAATTCACCTTTGCTGTCAGTTTTTAAAAATAAACATCCCTTTAGTCTCTGGGCTGGTCTCTAAAAGTAGCTAGTTTCTTTGAAAGACTATTTAAATGAATGAAACTTCTGTCCCTCATGTTATGTAGTCCTTTGTAATCTACAGGACTGCAATACCCAGAAGTCCCTGTACACACACAACACACACACACACACACACACACACACACTCTTCTAAACATAATAGTCTACTATAAATCTATGCATTTTAAGAGATTTTTATTTTTAAATAGAGCAGAAGTAGAGCAAGACTAGATAGATGGAGATTTAGTATTTACAGTCTTATCCAGTTACAGAGCAACAGAGCCACTGCCCTATGTGCTATCTCCTCTGTAATCAAAATCAAACACAGCACAAATGCAGTCATGGCAGCAAGGCAGAAGGAGGTGGGAGGGCTGTGCTGGTTGTCTGCTGAGGGACTTAATATTTCTTTTTTGGGTGGGAGTGGGTGATGTGGGTCCTTGGTGCCAAAGGGTGGTGGGTCATGGGGTTATATATTTTACAATCTGAGGTGACAGAAGGAGGGTTGGTTTAATCAAAAATGGAGGCACTGTGCTCTAGTAGTATCATGGGAACCAACAGATTGCAGTTTCAATCCCCTCTCATAACAAAAATACTCACTATGTGGCCTTAGCTAAGTCACTTTACCTCTCAGTGTTCCAGTCCACCCACCTGCAGAAATGGGCAGCAGGAGAACCCCCACTGAAACCAAATCTTGTATCACAGCTAGGCAATCCTGTGTAAATAAACTGCACAAAAACCCAAGTGTTTCATTTTACAGACTCTGGATGGGGGGATTTCCGCTGAACTTCACCAGGAGCAGAAGAGTTAGTTGGGGTGCTATAACTCTCTCCTTCACACACTGAAGCTTGAAGCTTGAGCAGCATGGCCCAACTGGACATCAAAAGCTGGACATGGAACACTGGAAGTAGCACATGAGAGGGAAACCCCAGAGAAGTCAGGAAAAGAAATGTATTATAGATGCATTTTTTACTGAGGGCAAGTTGGGTGTTTTGGGACAGGTGGGCAGCAAGGATAGATGATGGGGTTTTTCTTGGTAGTAGTCATGAAGAAGAGACTTACTGTAAGTGCTTCCAGTGCATAGATGATTCCTGAAGGTATGTAGGTGCGGTGTTAGTGTATTCAGTTCTTGGAGGTCCAGTGCTGACAGGGTATGGGAGTTCTAGGGAGTAGCAGAAGGGACAGTGTCTGGGATCTTGGTCTATCAATAAGAATTTGTGAATAGTGTTTCAATTTTTTTTTTTTAAGTAAGGAAATTCATTGAAAAATATTACATGAAAGCATCAGCTAGGGTTGCAGTACAAAGTGTCAGAAGTACAAAAATGCAACATTAGAGTCAAAGGTCATTTGAGCTTTGTTGAATTAGAGATGTGGCCTTCTTCAGGATTTGAACGATCACACAATGTAACGGTGATGTTGTCCTAACTGCAGGATTATGTCTACAGGCATTGGCATCTGGCCGTTGTTTCTCTGCCTGTATGGACAGTACCAAAATTAGGGCAACCCCAGTGATGTGCTACATAATTATTTAAACTGCAAGGAATTCCATCACATACTTAAAATGACTTAATGGAATTTTTACTCTAACACTACATTTCCCTGCTTTTGATAATTAGTGCTGCAACCCTAACTGACACTTTAACATAGTTTTTTTTTTTTTGTAATGAATTTGTTCAAAAACAACTATTACCAGTAAAAGTCATATACACAGTCCTTTTTGCAGCACTGTCCTGGCTAGTCAGGGGCAATGGCAGTGTGGTACAAACACATCTAAGAATTACAAATATTGAAACTTTAGTGCAACATCCATTGCACATACACTTCTCCTTCATAGTGTATTGTGGAATGATTACAGGTGTTGAAATACAGTTACAAGTCAGGTTACATGAACACAGAACTGTTCAGTTATCCTTCAGTGCAGTCTTAAATTGTACTAAAGTGGCAATGTGATTTAATTCATGAGATAAGTTATTCAAGTCTATAGCTGATCTACAAGAAAATTTATTTAGGATAAATTGAGTTTTTAGCAAAGGGGACATAAAACACAATACAGTGCATCAATTGTATATCATGTCCTACCCAGTAACACTTTAAAACAATTAACTTGTCCTGAAGTGTTTTTAATTAGGATAACAACAGTCAATATTGCGTCCTTCACCCCATATGTGGTAGCTACCCAAGCATGGTCTACAATTATGGCTTCTACTGTACATGAAACTAAAAAGCAAAGTGACCACTCATAAAAATGTCAAGACAACTTACAGTATCAGTTAATGCCTGCTGAGACACTGTTACGTCTAACTAAGCAAGCAAGGGCAGAGAATCTCAGTTCATTCCTTAAGGACCTAATTTGCTGTTTAATGGATGTCATCTCCAAGTGATGAACTGGTCTCAGCCCAGATTGAAATTCCTCATACAGTATTTGAGATTTTCACTGATATGACCCAACAGCTATACTGCCACACCATTTATAAAATACTGCTAAAAACTAGCAAATTAGAGGCCTTGCAATAATTTTGTTAGATTCTGGTATCTAGATATAGTTTCTTGAGGAGCCAATGCTAAACCTAACTACTACCCCTTCACAGGCTACAGAATCTTCCCCTCCTTCAAGGCCATTTTGACAATGCTCATGACTATTAAAATCATGGGCTCAATTTTCCAAGCCCTGACGATGCTGCAAGTCCTGTGCGCCAAACCATCAGTGTACCAGGGGCTTGCGGCATTCTTAGGGCTTTGAAAATTGAGCCCATGGGTTTAATAGTCATGAGTATTGTCAAAATGGCCTTGAAGGAGGGGAAGAGCCGCAAGCCCCTGGTACACTGATGGTTTGGTGCACAGGGCTTGCATCATTCTCCCTGCTGGCAATCAGGATTTTCAATCCTGAACACCAAATGCCATGAGTTAGACCAGATTTTCCCCTGGTCTAAAAATGAATAACAGTGCAATCTTTGAGAGACAGAGGGGCACACTTGTCATACTTGCCCTTGGGCTGCCCACAATCAATGAAATCAGGCTGATAGCGAGGAACGTTTGCTCATTGCTATTGCTCAGAGAGAACAAACCAAGCAGACTTTACTCCTGCAGTCCTCCACCTCAGTTTCCTGAGCTCCAGAGGAGATACAGGTGGAAGCTACTCAAGGTCCTCCTCCCCTCTCCTCCTCTGTGTTACAAACACAGGCTGAAAATAATGAAAAAGATAATACTGAAGAGAGCTCAGACATTACTGACAGGCAGTCAGCATGTGATGTGACTAGTGCTATTATACCCATAGCACCCCAGATATGCCCCCTCCCTTCCAACCTCAGAGAGAACAGGTAAAGTCAAAAATGATAACCAGGCAAAGACAGAGTAAAAAGTCACCTTAAGGATATAGTCTTCGTTCTCATTCCCTTTTTTTTTGTTCAGTTTGCTGCCCAACCTTTTCGCAAAACCAATAAATGAAGTCAATCCTACCTTTACACACTATTAATACTAACAGTATAAAAAGACATTAAAAAGGTTGATAGTTCTTTCTAAAATGAAATCTTTTCAATAAGGGATTTTTTTCTTCCGGACACCAGATTACACACAAATGCAGAATTAAAACAAGTGATAAATCAGTGGCAGTTAGGACCTTCATATTGTTCCCTTGGCACTGACACCTGTACTGGGATAGCAATCCTTTTCCACAATCTTTCCTTCCACTTGGTTAAACTGGTAGATTTAATACTGAGAACAGCTTTAATTATAGACATTAAAATCAACAATATTTTATACAGATTTGTGAATCAATCAATCAAATATTTATTTAACCAGGCGAACACCATTGAGCAAAACTCCTTTTCAAGATGGACCTGGGTAGGCTACAGAAACAGTGTACAATACATTTACAAAAAAAAAGGTTCACAGTAATTACAGAATTCAGGGTGAATATCAAAAAACAGTAACTTAGGAAACATACAAGGCGAGTACAAGTCATTTCGGTAGATGAAGACAATATACACAATGAACCAGCACAAGGTTTGCAAAAGTACATATTCAATCATATTGCACAGTCAAAAACAGAAAGAATTTAACTATTTCAAGCTATCCAGCCTTATTTACACTCCTAGCAAACTGTGGTGTCGGGGGGAGATTTTAATTGTGGCATGGATTTAGCAGATAGAGGGAGGAATGCTAAAACCAAGAAAATGTTTTGTGATTTGGCTTTTCTTAAAAAAATTATACAGATGGCTAATTTGAAGGATGCATACCTTACAGTAACTGGTAAGGCAGATCCTACTGTACCTTGCAAAAAGGGCCCCTAGTGACCAGAATAGATATATATTTTTAATTACACGAACATCACATGTTCACACAGCAAAAGTTCTGCCTGCCGAATTTTCAGATCACAACATGATCCATATGCAACTAGGTAACTCATACATTCCATGCAATGGGCCTGGTGGTTGGAAATGTAATTCCTCACTACTACACCAAGCAGATTTAACCACAAATTTACAATATTTCATACAGGCAAGTAAATCTGTTTTTATTATGTATACAGACCCTGCATTCTGGTGGGAAGATACTATTTCAGACTTAACTACTTTGTTAAAACAATACAGCAAAAACCAAAGAAATACTGCTTATTAACAATACTTACAAAAAGGAAACATTTACAATATCTATTTACTGTGGCACATAGTACAGGGCAAAATCACATTGTACAGATACAAAACATCAAAAAGGATATTACAAGCTATCATTTACAACAAGTCAACAAGCAGAAGGCCTTTAGCATCAACAGAAATTTGGGACACAGGGCAAAACTGGAAAGATTTGCCTCTTTGAAAACTGTCAAGACAGAATCAAACAAAAGTACATGGAAGGTGTTCTGGATCAAACTAATAACTTATGCACAAGTACCCAGGACATGTTACAATGGTACAATAAAAAAAATATTTTATAATTACATAAACAACACAAAACAAGGTGCAACAAGGGTGGGACCTTTAATTATACAGGATAAAGTTATAACCAAAGAATACCAAACTGCCACAGAACTTAATAAATATTTTGTAAGTGTCTATCAACCTAAGGAATCATGTCCAATTATAGAAACAAAAGTAACAGATGATGTACTATATGCCACTGAACAACAGATAAATACAATGTTGGTAAATCTGAATCCAAATAAATCACCAGGACCAGCTGGTTTCCACACCATCATATTAAAAAACTTGCAAACGAACTAATAGGGCCTTTAACATCAAGATTTAATTCATCATTAAAGGGAGGGAAGAGTTGTTAATGATTGGAAGGATGTGAATGTAACAGCTATACACAAAAAGGAGAGTAGTGGGAAGTGTGAAAATTGCAGACCTATAAGCATAACCTCTAGTTAGCAAAGATGTTGGAGGGAATTATGAAGGAGGCAATAAATGATCACCTGAACAAAACGGGATCTGTAGATGTTAACCAACATGGATTTAGTCAGGTAAGATCCTGTCTAACTAACCTTTTACATTTTTTCAACTCAGTCAGTAGTGCAATCGATGATGGACTACAAGTAGACATATTCTATATGGACTGTTCAAAGGCATTTGACACCATGCCGCATATGCATATTGTTCTTTTTTGTAATTACACTTTGTGAAACTCTTGTCACTTCTGCGTACACTTTGTACCCGGGTTGCACCTGGAAATGAGCCTCAACTCAGTGTGCCTTTCCCAGTCATCAATTTTAAAATAATTAAATAAATAAACATTTGCCTCTGATACTAAGGTTACAAGAAAATCAATTTAATCTGTATATAATAAGATGAATATCATCATGGTTATGTGGTAGAAGACAGAGGGTAGACATGTCAGGTTATGTATCTTCTTGGCAAGATATTACTAGTGGAGTTCCTCAAGAATCAGTTTTGGGGCTGACACTTTTTAGTCTATATATTTCTCCTATACAAACAACTATGAATAGCTGGTGCTGTAAGTTTGCCAATGATATTAAAATTGGGGCTACTGTCAGCAATAATGCAGCAATAGCAAACTTCCAAAAGGAAATAAATCAAGTAAGAAAGTGGGTAAAACTAAACAAATTACAACTTATCTGAAAAAGTGCAAAATAATGCATACAGGAACCAAGAACAGATCTCCAAACTATACATTATATGGTATGGACAGACCTGTCACAAATCAAGAATGCGATTTAGGTGTTACTATCTCACCTAATCTATCCCCCTCAGAACACTGCCATAAAGCTGAAAGTTCAGCAAATAAAACTCTAGGTTGCATCTTCCAAAACATCAATAGTAGGGATAAACAGGTTATTCTTCCCTTATACACAACATTGGTTAGGCCACATCTAGAATATTGCGTGCAGTTTTGGGTACCAAACAAAATTAGAGATATCAATCTATTAGAGAGGGTGCCGAGAAAAGCTACCAAAGGGATTAACAAAGTGAAGGGAATGGGCTATGGTAACAGATTAAAAACTCTGAACCGGGCTGAGTGTAAAAGTAAATATAACCATTATCCCTGGGGGATAATGGATTCATTCACATGTCTGGACTGTGTAGTACAGTATGGGCTGCATGCCCATTGGCTCACACTGTGGACCAATGGGCGTGGCTACCAACGTGTCAGTCGGCGGCGAGGTGCAGGGTGGCAGGGTGGTGCCACCCACCGCTGACTGGGGGGAGCGGGTGGTGGGGATCCATGGGCGGGTGGGGAGGGGGGTCCACTGGATCACCAGGGATAATAGTGTTCTGATATTTTTAACTCAGCCTGCGATCGGGCGGGCAGGTCCATTGGACCACCAGGGATAATGGTTATATTTACCTTTACACTCAGCCCGCAATTGGGCAGGCAGGTCCACTGGACCACCAGGGATATTGGATTCATCTGAGTTTTTACTTAGCCTATGATCAGGTGGGCAGCAGTCCACTAGACCACCAAGGATATTGGATTTATCTCTTTTTTTACTGCAGCCCTGCGATCGAGCTGTGGGGCACGTTGTCACGCTGCAGGGGGCGTCGGTCCCCGATGGCTGCTGCCTGGCAGGGTGCCAGGCGCAAGTCATCAGGGATCAGCACACCTGCATGTGAATGGGGTCATAATGACATGCAAATGGCCCCATTTGCACCTTGCATACACTATGGCCCCATCTGCATGTCAACTTTTGAATATCACGGTTGCTGCGCCTTGCACAATGGAACTTGCTCTAGTGGATCCCCATGCTCCATTCTGGCCACTGGCGCTGGTGCAGTGCCACTGTGCTGTGCACACTGTGGGGGGCCAGGGTGCGATATTCAACGATGCTGAGCCATGGCATCAGCTCCGTTGAATATCGCCTGGTCAACGCCCCTGCGCAATCAAGTTGCACTGTGCCCAGGCTTGCACCACAGCCTGGCGCAGTTTGAATATCTGAGCCTGTGTGTTTTTTGGCTATTTAAACAAGTCCACACTAGAGAGCAACACCTTTGACAAAGCCCAGGATTGGGTGAAACGTGAGGAGTTTTTGTTCTGTTCTGTAACCTGCACCCGAAGGGGTTCTATTTTTACCAGTATCAAGTAAAGCTCATTTGATATATATCAAGACTGAGACTGTGGTTGTTATTTGAAAAAGGTGCATCTTTTGAATGTCGTGACTTGTTTTACTTAGGACTTTTGATATGTTCAAGATCAGACTTGATAGTCATACGGAAAGGAATAAATACAAGTACGTTTGAAGTACATGATGAGTCACTATGGCCTATAGGCTCCTGACTTGTATCATCCTATGAAACCTATTACATATAGTATTATTATTCAACACTCCATACAATTGTTTCAACCAGTAGCTATAGCTCTCTCTGACCCAGATGCATTCTTTACGACTTTAAGGTTACCTTTCATACCAGAAGATATTGTCTCCAAACTAAAAAATATCACACCATTTGAAGTTGAAAATGCTATAACTTCTTTAATAAATGATAAAGCCCTTGGAGGTGACAGGCTTACTAGCGAAATATATTAAAGTATAGGTAAGGAATTCGCACCTGAACTGGCAGAGGTCTTCACCTCCAGTTTTGCTCATCAGACACAAACATTGTGAATGGGAGATTGATGTTCCTTTACAAGAAAGGGAACAAACAGGATATTAATAACTGGAGACCAATTAGCCTCCTTAAGACTGACTTTAAAATACTTGCTAAAATATTAAATGTCAGACTTTTAAGGGTTGTAAAAATAATTATTTTATCAGCACAGCCTTATGCTATACAGGGCAGATCAATCACTGAACATTTAATTTTGTTACCAGAGATCTTTGAACAAAGTTATAAAGGTAACATAACTGGTTTTCTTCTGCCCATTGGATCAGCAGAAAGCATTTGATTCTATCAGTCACACTTGTTTACGTACTGCTTTAAAACACTATGGTATACCTCTACATTTCATTCAGTGGCTTCAGGGATTATATAAGTATGCTATGGTGACACCAGTAGTTAATGGTTGGATGGGCCCTAGGATTTCGGTTTTAAGAGGAGTCCGACAGGGTTATCCTTTAAGCTCACTGTTGTATGCATTCTGCATTGACCCTCTATTAAGAGTAATCAATGACTCACCAACACCTGATTTTACAGTACCTCTTACAGTTATTGCATATGCAGATGATCTCTGCACGCCTACGCAAGACACTTGGTCAAGCATAGAAGTTATCCAGCTGTGTGACTGTTATAGCTCCATCTCAGGTGCATCTTTAAACACTGATAAATGTATGGGATATAAGTTTGGACAGATCCCTACGCAGTCCACAACAGTGGCAGGTATCACTTTGACTGAAGGTAGCATATGACTTTTGGGCATTACTTTTGGGACACTACAAGATGACATAGAAAATTGGAACATTAAAATACAACATAAAACACTGATAAGTCAATAGAATAGATGGCATTTCAGTAAAAGGAAGATGATCTATCTAATTAAAACCTATTTATTACCAGTTTTTCTCTATCTCAGCTATATTTTTCCCCTATCAAAAGTCTTGGAGGCTACTGTTCTTAGTATTTTTTTCAAGCAGTCTGGGAAAGCAGGCTGAACCCTTTAAAAAGAAACATTACTTATTTGCCCATTGCACAGGGAGGATTAGGTATGGTTAACCCCATTGTGTTTTTTACTGTATTTTTTTTTATTCAAATTTACATCCCTTATTACATCATATGGGACAAAGCTGGACTCCACTTTTGTTTTTTTTTCAAGCAACATGTGGTTTCAGCAATGGGGCAGGGGCAGATTAGGCCCTTTAAGATGTACTACTAATATTCCATTATACATATCAGAGAAACTTTCATTAAACTTAAAACTTGGAAAGTGACTAGTCAGTACATTTGGACTAAAAGCAGGAAATGGGTATATACTTGGATTCAGGAAAATCACTACCACGAATCTGAAATTTTCCCAAAATGCCCCCAGTATTTATAGAAACATAGAATCTGTTGGCAGATAAGGACCATACAGCCCACCCAGTCTGCCCATTTCCCTATTTGGTTTGGCAATCCCTACTCTTATATGGACTGCCTTTCCCCCACTGTGCTGTACAGCAGGGTGCTTTCATACTTATCCCATGCACTTTTTAATCCCTGTACTATTCTCACTTCCACCACCTCCACTGATAAGCTGTTCCATGGATTTACCACCCTCTTTGTGAAAAAACACTTCTTAGCATTCCTCCTAAGCCTCCCTCCTTCATGTTTTGAACCCCTTGTCCTTGTGCACTTTCTTCTCTGAAATATGCTCCCCCTCCTGTACCCTGTTTATTCCTCGAAGGTATTTGAAAGTCTCTATCATATCCCCTCTTTCTCCCTTCTCTCTTCCAGTGAATAGATGTTTAGTTCCTTGAGTCTTTCCTCATAAGGCTTGTGGTGCAGTCCACGTATCATTTTTTTTTGCTGTCCTCTAGACTACTTCCATTCTGTCTATGTCCTTCCTGAGAAGCGGTCTCCAGAATTGGACACTGTATTCCAGATGAGGCCTCACCAGTGATCTATACAGTGGCATCACCACTTCACTCCTCCTACTGGTTATACCCCCTCCTATGCAACTCAGCATTCTGTTTGCCTTTGCCACTGCTTTTTCGCATTGTTTGGCTGACTTCAGGTCATCAGATATGAGAACCCCCAGATCTCTCTCCTGACTTGTGGTGGCTAGAACCTGCCTCCCCATCCTGTATTCCTCTCTTGGGTTTTTGTGTCCCAGGTGCATTATCTTGCACTTCTTAGCATTGAAATCCAACTGCCAAACTCTTGACCATTCCTCAAGTAGTCTTAGGTCATTTCTCATTTTATCTAGCCCCACCTGTGTGTTGACTCTGTTACAGATCTTGGTGTCATCTGCAAACAGGCATACTTTCCCCTCCAGTCCCTCTGCAATGTGGCTTATGAAGACATTGAATAGAACTGGACCCAGCACAGATCCCTGTGAAACCCTGCTGGTCATCTCCCCCTCTTCTGATTTTATGCCATTTACTACCACCCTCTGGGTCCTGTCTTTTAGCCAGTTTCCAATCAATTTTGCCACTTTAGAGCCCACACCCAGATTCCCCAATATGTTAAGCAGCCTTCTATGAGGAACGGTGTTGAAGGCCTTACTGAAATCCAGGTAGGCCACATCCACCACCCCTCCCTGATCCACCACTCTGGTCACCCAGTCAAAGAAATCAATAAGATTAGTATGACAGGACCTACCCTCAGTGAATCCATGCTGCCGTGGGTCTTTTGCACTGCTTGACTCCTGGAACTTCATTACCCTTTCCTTAAGCAGGGACTTCATCAGCTTCCCCACCACTGAGGTCAGGCTTACAGGTCTGTAATTGCCTGCCTCCTCCCTACTTCCAGTCTTGTACAAGGGACCATCTCTTCCCTCCTCCAGTCCCCAGATACCTCCCCCATCTCTAGTGACTGGTTGAAGAGGGTTATCAGTGGACTTGCTAGGACTTCCCTGAGTTCCTTCAACACTCTAGGGTGAATCCCGTCTGTCCCCATTGCCTTGTCTGTCTTTACTTTTCCTAGTTCCTTCAAGACTTTATCCACCATAAATGGGCTGGTGTGCACCTCTCCCCCCCTTGTACATCTTTCCTTGTGAGTCTTGGCCCCTCCCCTACCTCTTCCTTGATAAATACAGAGCAAAAATATTTGTTCAGTATCTCAGCTTTTTCAAGGTCATCCTCCACCCACCCACCCACCTCCTCTCCCTTCTTTTGCCTAACAATACCACTTCTGGTCTTCATCTTCTTGATAATATAATAGAAGAAGGTCCTGTCCCCCTTCTTAATAGCCTGTGCTATTTCTTCCTCCATTCTTGCCTTAGCCCCTAGGGCAGCTTTCCCAGCTTCTCTCTCTGCTTTTCCAGATATTTCAATTTGTCTTCTTTCTGTGTCTCTTTGTATTTCCTGAATGCTATACTTTTTTTCTCACACTTTCTCGGTTACTGACTTAGAGAACCACAGTGGCCTCTTCTTTCTTTTGCTTTTGCTAAGCAATCTGACACATTGACTTGTCACTCCTGCTATGGATCCCTTGAGCCTAAGCCACTGTGCTGCTACTCCTCCCTCCATATCTTCTGCTGCCAGGGCAATTTTGAGCTGTTCCCCCATCTCCATGAAGTTGGCCTTCTGGAAATCTAGGCTCTTAACCATTGAATGGCTTTCTTCTACCAATGTGTTGACTCTAAACCACACAGTTCTGTGGTCATGGGTGCCAAGAGGACTTCCCACCTCAACATCCATGATTTTATCCCCATTTGTCAACATTATGTTTAGTACAGCCCCCTCCCTGGTGGGATTAACCACAAGCTGCCTTAGGTTTGCCCCATACATGGCAGCTATGAGGTCTCTGTTCCTTGATGTACTTGCAGTCTGGGTATTCCAGTCTGCATCTGGCATGTTGAAGTCACCCATCGGTAGTACTTTCCCTTTGGCTGCCATATTATGGATGGCTTCCCCTAATACTAGATCTATATCCTCCCCCTGCATGGGAGGCCTGTAAACTACTCCAGCATGGATGGTTGTTTTGTTCCCCAACTCCAGAGTGACCCACAATGTCTCTGCTTCTTCCCTGGATCCCTGAGCCTCTGTAGCTTTAATACCTTCCTTTACAAACATAGCAACCCTTCCTCCCCCTTCCCCTCCCTATCCTTTCTAAAAAGTGTGTACCGCGGTATGGCTGCATCTCATCTTCACTGGGTTTGCAGTGTGTACTGTACCCTGTCATTCACAAAGATGTGCATGACAGAGTACAGTACACACTGCAAGCCCATTGGTCAATAGGGTCCACCAGTGGGCTTTCAGTAGTACAGTAGCTGTCATTCTCAGACAGCTCTGTCAGTGGGCAGCCGTGGCAGAATGTGGGTGGGTTGTGCTGCCCACTGGCCATCTGGACCAGCTGGGATAGGGAGAGGGTGCCCAAGTGGGTGGGGGGTGGGGAATGCTGACACTGACAGGGGTCATTTGAGTGCCATATGCAGTGTGTGCATGCGGGGTGGGGGTTCTTTGTACAAGGATCTTCCACCACAGTGTGCAGCATTGTACAGGGACATCAGGCAGGGTGGGGGGCTCTATAACATTACAACAACCACTCAGGGAATGGCAGTATAACAGGGATGCAGGTGGGGTGGGGGCTTCAATGTCCTGGGTTCTACTTCCGCAGGGTGCGGCATACAAAATGAGGGTTCGGGCAAGGTGGGGAGCACTCTGGACTGGCAGGGTGGGCAGGCTGCTGTGTTGCTGCCAGCAGTATGGCAGCCTGCCTGTGGGTGGCAAGTGACTTAAGTCTACTTGTTGCAGACTTATCTCTGGGTGGCACATCTCCAGACTTGCCCTGGAGATGCACCTCCTGGTTGGGCTGTGAATGGGGCTGTGCATCATATGCATGGGCACGCCTCTTTCACAGCCCCTCCAGATGTGCTGCATATCATTATGGGTGTATGTGGCTCATCTGCGATGCATTGGTGCATCGGGGATGCACCAGCGCATCAGTCCCCTTGCAGAATTGCACCAGTACACAAGTTGGGGATGTGCCGGCATATCTCAGATGCACTGGGCATATCCCTTTTGAGAATCTTGCCCTAGGAGTTTATTCTGTTTACAACAAAAACAGATTTTGCACCTAGAATTAATATCAAAAATTGCATCAAAATTAAAACAGATCTATTATTTGGAAGCTAAACAACTGACAAATAAAACATTGACTGTAGCATGGAGAAACATGCCCTGGGTCACAGATTCAGACACCCCAGTCACATAGAGGAAGGAAATAATGATAACATAAGCTAGAGCTCTGGCGAGTGTATCACATGTATTTAGTTATAGATATGTGAGTAAAAAGAGTGCTTGTAAACCTCTAAAAAACAAGCATTTGTCAATGAAGAATGTTTGCTTGCTGATATTAGCATTGGACATGCAGGAGTTAGACAGGTGCAGAACGGGAATGGCAGTGAAGTATTGAACTCACGCCAACCCCACTTCCACCCTGCAGAGATGGACAGGCATTGGGGTGTGCCTTTGGGTCATCACCCATTACACTCAAGGTATTTCACCTCACCCTACCTGCAGACACCGACAAGTGTTGAGGTGTGCCTTGGGGTGTTTGGCTTTATAGTCACCCCATTTCATAAGGACATATGCTGAAACGGGTGCAGTATAGGAAAATGGGGTGAACTCTGGGGCCGAAGAGTCCAAGGCACACCTCTATGTCTGTCACTGGCTTCAGTGTGAGGGGTAGAGTAGAATGGTGTGAGCATTACAGCCGGCAATCCAAAGGCATGCCCCTGATGCCTGTCAGTCTGTACAGGGTGGGATGTTATGGTTAGAAATCCTAATGCTTCGGGCATTTGTTGGTATTTGCACTACAAATTTTCAATTCAACATTGACATTTGTGACCTCTGCTCATGAACACTGTCACTATAATTTTCTTAATCTGTGCCGAACACTGATTTCCCACTGCAACCACACTATTCTGTGCTGGAAGTGCGAAAACACATTTCGGCCATGACGTGAAAAATGACAGCTGTGCTGTTCATAAGGAGGTGTGAAAAAATGGCAATGCTGAAAATCTGAAGTGAAAATATTGCACATTTGCAAAGTTACAAGTGTGCGTGGAAATGGTACAATGTGTGCTCATAACACAGTCATTTTTTGGAATTTTTTCACCAATTTGCAACATAGGCATTTTTGGAGCCCACCTCATGAACAGTGACACTGTCATTTTGTTAATCTGTCTTGAAAGGTTATTCTATGCAGTGATCATGAAATCACCTTTCGGGACTGAATAACAAGATGACAGTCACTAAATTCATGAGATGGGGTCCCTAGAACCCCATGTTGAAAATTTGGTGCCAAAATTCATGAAAATAGCTGAGATATCCACATGAGTTGGAAAAAAACCTTTTATGCCATTATACAACTTACTGGCATTTATTCAGTTTGTGGTCGGCTTTGAAGAATGCAGACGTGTTCCCGGTTCACCGAAGATCATTGCACTGGGCTCTGAAGGTAAGTATGGGGGTGTGAGGAGTTGGGGTGCACGGAGGGTGGGTGTGGGTTGGGAGAGGGGCACCGGAGACAGCGAGGGACATTTTTTTTCTTTTACAGGGAACTAAAAAAAAAACAATGCAGGAAGATTTTCTGTTTTTACAGGTGGTTTGGCATGTTGGGGTGGGCTCCCAGCATGCCACCTGAGTATTTTTTGGGGGTGGGGTCTGTAGCCGACGGGGATTGGGTACCCTGTCGGCAGATACAAGGTGTTGAAGGGCACATGTGCTGAGAGGGATTGAGCACCCCCCTTGGCACACAACAAATTGGAGGGCATTATGCCAATGGAGATTGGGCTCTCCCATCAGCAAATGAACGTGGGAGGGGAAATGCCAACAGGGGTATTGGGCAGCCCCATCAGCTTTCCATGGAGACTGTGAGAGGTGGACAGTGATAGCCACTGCCATGTTAATTTAAAACAAATGCGGGGACATTATGTCTACGGGGATTGGGCTACCCCATCAGCAAATGAACTATGGAGGGGCAAGGAGGCATGCTGACAGGGGGATTGGGCATCCCCGTCGGCTTTCATGGGGACAGTGAGAGGCAGTGGCTGTCCGTTGGCTTCCGTGGGGACTGTGAGAGGCGGATGGCGGTAGCCTCTGCCTTGTTTGTTGAAATGGGACACCACACAAGGCAAGCTGTAATTCGCTACTGTAATCAGGGACCGCCCCAGCAGCAAAAACAGCTGATTGTTAATGATGGGGCACTCCCTGATTAAATCGGTGAGTTTCCTTCAGGTTGGTGGCACGCTACAATACTGCTGTCATTGACAGCGCACTTCTCTATTGGCACCACAGAGACCAGCCCCAAAATGGACTGCTGGCATTGGCCACAACACTGCCACACTTCCACAACTCACAATATGTTTCTTGCACATGCATGCAAGCAAACATAAAAAGGAAGAGATATAAGAATGCATAAAGTGTTAAAATGACATATAAACTTTAGACCATAAGGAAACAACATACCTTTTTTTCCTTTCTCTGTTATTTTGTCATATGGAGTTTTTTTCAAATCTTAATGAATTAGCTTCCTTTTTTTTCATGTATTATTGAGCCACCATGTGTGATGTTTTAAATACTTGTGTGATGCTATTTCTCCTTTTTTTTCTTTGTTTTCTTTTGTCCTTGTTTTGGTGATGTTTAACCATGATATTTTCTTATTAATTTGTGATGATTGTATCCGTTTGATTTTTCTTCCCTAAATAAAACCCCCTACTCTTCCTGAGGGAGGAGCTGCTGCTCAATCAACCAAGATGGTGGACATCGGTGAGCAGAGTGAGGAGGGAAATGCAATGTTCTGGCTGGGGATTGAACCTCTGCCCCAGCCAGTATTATTACGGAGGTTCCTGCTGCCTTTGTCATGGTGACTGGTATTGCATCAGATAACTGGAATTTGCTGACCGAGGAAAGTGAGCTGTCTTCTTCCAGCATTTCTTGTACTGATCTTGAAAAAAACAACTGGGACTTATTTGCAAATTACGTGAATAATAAAAGCAAACTGCTGGCATTTCTGGAGGCTGAAGAATGCAGAGTTACTGCAGAGTATGACCACTTGCAACAACTTTGCCAGATCAAAAATGCCACTGACGTGGCAGCTGGACGGCTGTCAGACCATGAAATTATTGCTGCAGCCGTACAAACCGCGCACAGAAAAGAAAAAAGAAACCTTGGAACTCAGAAAGCCTCTGAAAATTGCCATAAAAGCACTGGAGCTCATAGTACTAACTAGGCCCCCCGAGAGAGTGTTAGAATCAGCTGGCTGGATACCAACAACTATGGGAGAATGGGTCTTGGATGACTCGGACCCCATAGTATAGCAATACTACTTGGATGCCTTATGCTCTACTAATGCCACCTCTCCCTGCTTCCCAGATGCAGGAATGACTTCTATAGCTATTGATTTGTTCTCCCAGAAGACTGTTGCTACACAGCAGTCCTCTGCTGCTGACATACCTGACACTGTGCTAACATCGAGCTCTGGACATGAAACTGGTGAGCTTTCCAAACCTGATAATTCCTCTAACACTGCTCTTAATCTGACTGTTATTGAAATACCTGTAGCTGAAAACACTGTTGTTTCAAAATCTGCAGCTGGGCCCTCTACTGCTGCAGCTGCTGAGGCTGACGCGGTGTCTCATCCCTCTGCTGCTAGTGGCCCTTGGACAGGGAATCGTGGTCAGACTTTTGATGGGACTCCCGGACCTAGACAATATGTTGATTTATTTCATGCTACTGGTGAACCTGCCCCCATGAAAATTGTAGTCCGTATTATCTATAGAGGGGGATTAGAGATTCTGCTTGATAGAATTTATGTAGCTAGAACCTTGTTAAAAGACTCCCTTAAGTTCTTTGCTTCTGAGTTCTATGCATTAATTCATACTGGGGACTCTAATTATGATGTCAGTCTTCAACACATAACAGGCTTGGATAGATTTTGGAAGCAATATAATAAGCTGAAAGAAACACCATTATGGCTTCCATTTTTAGTGCTCCCTCTTGCTCGTGCCCCTCTCAAAACTACTACTGTTCTTTTTCATAATGAGAGTGTCAGTACCTCTGAAATTTTTTATTGGCTCTGACAACATTAGTGAGGTTATAGATCATCCGGAACCTATCATTGATACTGAACAAATATGGACTGGCGGGTGGAAAATAAGAGTTAAACTGCTGCAAACTGATGAAAGTGTTTTACGTCTACCTAGTAGTTTTTTTTTTTCTATCATGAGACAAAGGTATGTTATTTTACCAAGGGCAGCCTAAATCACGTTTTAAGTGTGTCTCATGAACACACATGAGTAATGCTTGTGACAGTGTTCATTGCACTCATTGTTTAGAATATGGATATTTAACCAAAGATTGTAAAAATGCTTTTAGCTGTAATCTTTGTGAGAAAAAGGGTCATTTATTTGCAAAATGTCCTTGGGCTTTTCACAATAGAGGGGGTGGTCTGCCCCAGAAAAACCTGGTGATGCAAGCGCAGCAACATGGGGCTGCAAGGGCCTTGGAACTGTATATGGAGACTCTCCAACCTAATGCAGAGGAACAAACCAGGCAGCAGGAGGATCTCCTTCCTGAGGAACCCACTCCTGGCCCATCCAGCGGAAAGCACCCCAGGACTTGAGAATAGAGATACTATGGCAGTGGTACAAGAGGAAGACATGGGTTCTGCACCTGACCAGGTCAAAGAACACCTCAGTCTTCTGTTCCCTCATTTCATATGCCTCCACCCCTTCCCCTTGATGTTTTTGAGGTTTTCAAATTTTAAAGAAAAAAAGAAAAGACCAAGATCAGGGATCCCTAGTAAGCCTAAAGGAAAACAAATGTGATTTGGCCTTGCAGAATATAGTGTCCTGAGCCAAGTGAAAGACTAGGGTGATATGGAGGAGGAAGATGGGGTCTCTGAGGCTTCCTCTCTACCATCTTCAACACAAGATTTCTTCTCAGACTTGGAGGAGCACATTTCTGAACCTACAGACCAAAAAAGGAAAAAAAGATTAAGCAGGTCCAGTGTTAGGAACAATGAATGCAGATAATCATTTTTATTACACTCTGTCATCAGGCGTTCCCTATCTGCCATCACACTCAATGTCAATAGTATTAAAGCCATAAAAACATCTTGCAACATTTACTTTTTTTACCACTACTTTATGCACCTTGGCATGCCCCCTTCAGCCTGACTGCCCCCCCCAGCTCTGTCACCCTAAATTACTGGGGCTTACTTTATGCCTGGCCTGGGAGTCATGCCTGTGGGGAGTCGGCCTTCATCCTGCCGGCTGGTATTTTCTCCTCCATTTTTCCCAGGGCCCCAGGAGTAGTCGCATGGGTGTGGAGGTGCACGTGCGCACTACAGCCCCAGTAACAACCCATTCTGCCCTCTCTATTGGCCTAATGCCTATGCATCCTCGGAACCTGTGCTGTCCCCTGGCCTCCACCAGGAGGCAGCCAATAGCCAAAGGATGCCACCTTCCCTCCCCTGAGAGAAGAGTTGCCTTCCAGCAGCTCCATCCAGCTCTGCCTTCCCCCCTCACCAACCTCCAACAGCCCAGGCTCATTCCCGAACTGTGGCATGAGGTAAGGTGTCCAGCACCTTAGCCCTCAGCGCCACTGTGCCCGCAATCTTGCTACATTTTCAACATTACTTGAATACAAAGCATACATCCTCTTGTTGCAAGACACTAGGCTAAAACGCAACTTGAAATTTCCAAGACTATTAAGTTGTGGATGAAAGGTCCTGCCTTCTGGTCTATTGGCCCCGATAGATGTGATGTGGTGGTGGTATTATAAACTGGTAATGATTTCTGGGTAACTAAATGGGTTGATGTACAACCTGGCAGGGCTATGGTACTTGACTTGACTTGTAATAGGGAAAGGTTATGAACTGTAATAATCTGTGCCCCACAAACCAAGGCTGCATGAGTTGACCTCTTTTAGGCCATACAACCTTATTTATACACATCTTGTTTGGTCATTTGGGGAGGGGATTTTAATTGTAGGTTGGAAAAATCTGACAGGGGTTTGCTGACTGATAAGATGTTCTGTGACTCTAATAGTCTGCACTGTATAGTACATCAGGCCTCTTTGAGGGATGCATGTCGAGTCAAACAGGATGGGTGGGCACACATATACCAGGGGCACTAGCTCTACTAGGATAGATTTTTTTTTTCATGTCTCCTTTATTTACAGTTTCGGGAATACAAACTTGGAACATGGAAATAGCTGATCACAAACTACTGATTTGCACTTTACAGTGGGGTGATGTCCCCACTAATGGCAAGAATCCGTGGAGATTAAACACTCAAATTGTATCTGACTCTGACTTATTGCAGAAATGGGACTCATTGTGCTAGGCTGTCTGTTAGATGCCTTTTGATGACAGTGTTACCTGGTGGGAAGACAGCAAGAGAAATTTTCGGGAACTGTTTCAGACTTATTCTGGATAGAAAGCCAATGCAACCTACATGCAGTATTTGAGCTTACAAGGCCAACTCCAAAAGGTGATCTTTAGGGCTGAATTACATGGGGCAAATTATGCCCCTCAGATATCTAAAATACAACTTGATAGTGTAACCTACAAGATGGTAGGGGAAGATCCCGTCAGCAAGAAATGCAATTTGGTACACAAAATAGGAAACAAATCTTCAGCCCTTAATAAAGTCTGTAAAAATCAAGTGGACAGTAGAATAATTCAATCCTTAAGTGATGCCCAAGGTCAGACTCTCAACACTAAGGCAGAAATACTACAGGAGGTATCTAGGCACATTACGGATACATGTAGTACAGCTCCTGGCAACACACCAGAATAATCTTTTTTTCAAAATTTCAATCTACCTTACCTGATAGACTCAGATTATAGAAAGTTGACAGCACCTATCACTGCAACAGAAGTGGAGCACAGCATAGATACCTTAAAAACAAACACTGCACCATGGATTAGATGGGCTGAGCATGGAATTCTACCAGACTTTTAAACATCAATTGGTTCTTTCTTTAGCGGAAGTCTATAATCAGTGTCTTCAGACTGGTATTTTACCAGAATCCATGACACAGGCCCTATTAATGTTTATTTATAAAAAAAGGAGATAAGTCCACATTACGTAATTGGAGACCCCTGAGTCTACTTAACACTGATTATACAATTCTAACAGAAATCTTTACTAATTAGTTAGCTATAGTCACAGACACACTGATTAGCCCCTTTCAAACCTATGCACTTCATTCTAGATGGATACATGATAATGTATTCCTTCTTTGGGAGTTATTTTACAAAGGAAACAATACCTCACCAAGTGGATATGCTCTGAGTGTGGACTAAGAGAAGGCCTTTGATAGGATCTTGCACGACTACTTATTCAAAGTCCTCAAGTCCCATGGTTTACCTTCTCCATTTATCAGGTGGATAAGGTGTGTGTATCACAATGCTGCAGTTATTCCGCTTGTTAATAGTTGGCTGGGGAATCCTATCCACGCCTCCTTTGAAGGAGAGTCAGGCAGGGTTATCCAGTAAGCCCTTCACTGTACATTTTTGTATCAAATCCTCTGCAATGGGATATTAGCTCTAACCCAAGAATTAATGGCATACTTTTGACACCTAGTTCTCCACCTTTAAAAGTTACGGCATATGCAGACAATATTGTACTATTGTTGCAAAATGAAGCATTTGATCAGGAAGTTAAGCAAGCTCTGGATAGATTTTCACTGGTATCTATGTCTAAGGAAACTATGAATGGATATATGGCATACAGTATGGCTGAAATAAATTGGCCTTCTCGTATTGCACTTGCTGAGGCAAAAGTGCATAGCTGCAAATACAAGCACATTTCCAAATTAAAATGCATTCTATTGATTAAGAGTTTGCTATTGCCAATTTTTTTATTTGTAAGTTATATTTTTCCACCTCTTAAAAGCTTAGAAATGCAAATATGTAATGTTTTCTTTCAGGCTGTTTGGGTAGCCGCCTGAATCCAGTCAAATGTAACATTGCTTATAAACTTAAAAAACACAGTGGACTGGGGATGGCTAACCCTATTGTTTTTAATCACAGTTTTTTTTCTAATGGCAAATATAGGAGTACAAATTAGGCAAACAATGACCTTTTAGTCCAAAGCACTAGGAGGATTGCTTATTTATGTTTCTGACTGGAAATTCATGAAGTTATGAAATATTAGGAAGACATCTTTTATACCTGATTATATTCTGTGTGCTTTTCAAAAGATAAAAACTTGGAAAATATCCTACAATACAATGCTTTCCAATACTAGGAAGCAATTATATTCCAATATTATGGATACAAACTTTGATATGAGCTTATGAAATTTTCTATACTGTTCAGCTCCCAACCAGAACACAGTATTAAGGCACTTAAACAACCCCAGAATTCTTGTGTTTATATGGGTTGTATTGTGGCTCAGCACCCATGAAAAGTAGGGAGTAACACACTCCCACAAACATAAACAGATTAGTGAGAGATACTGCATCAGGGAAGGTTGTGAGACATCCCTAGAAACATAACAGCATTTGTATTTTTATTGTCCTTATATTACACATTTTTGGTCTTATGCAGCAACACAATGGAGAGATCCTTTCTTCCAAGCCTTAACCTACCAGGAATTGATCATGGGCATCTTCTCAGCTAAGTGTAGCAGATATAATCCAGGCACTATGTAAGTAAGTTGTGCATTGCTACTGTATTATATTTGGCAAGCAAGATGTTCCTGGGTTTTGCAGCAAAAATATACATTTTATCAGGAAATTCTGAAAAATGTGGGGAGTACATGTATATCTGTTTATAATCAAGATTGTAAAACATATGCAGACCAAAAGTGAGACACCTATGGCAGAACTGTGAGAATTATATTCTTTAAAATGGTCCTGTGTAGTTTGACAGGGATTTTCTGATTTACAGTATTAACCTGCCTTTATGAGCTACAGTATTTCCGACATTAAGTTTATTTATGAATTATTTTCAGTTTCTTCATTATGTTCCTGAAATGGGTTTTGATTTTGTTATGTACTTGTATGTTTTATTTTCTCAATAAAATTCTCCTAGTCTTAAAATAATACAAAAAATAATAAAATACAAAAAACACACTGAATACAATAAGTATTTGCCATTTAGAGTGCAGTTTTATAGATTACTGTCAAGACTTCGGGATAGAGAGTATGTGAAATAAGACCAAATTAAGCAGCTTAAGGAGGACATTTTTAAATTTCAGTGTTGCCATGGATATTTCCAATGATCTTCACAAGATACAGGAAACTAATCCAATCTTTATACTAAAAGAGATTCAGTATGATTTTGACAAATGGAGTAAATTAAATCTCTCACTTTGGGGAACGTTTAACACAATAAAAATAGTATCTGCACCTAAAATATTCTATACTCTTCAGAACATACAAAGCAGCTATGCTGCTTCAAAGCTGTACAGTGGTGCAGTCAGCAGTATATGTGAAAGTCCAAGGCAAAAAGCTAAAGCACCCACCCTCCATACCTGTTGGATACTACTGGTCCCTCCTTATATACCAAATCTGGTATCGCTGACTGAATTTCATTGGTCTAGGAGGGCCAATTGAAGTAAGGCAAATAGTGAGCAGAGAATTAAAGTGTTGTACCATGATAATTGAAAGGATTGTAAAGCTGCATCTCCAGATGGCTATATCCTGATGGTCCCAACTGCAAATCCATGCAAACAAAACCTTGAGACAGTTACGCCAAGGAATACTTATCTTTAACAATAATGTGAATGGATTTTGTACAGGGGATTGCATTAATGATGCTGCATTCCTCAACTTGAAAGAATATTGTAGATTCTGATGTAATATATATAATTTATGCCATCTTTAGAAATACAGCAGCTAATAGAGTAGATTTGTTTTTATGTATATTTAAACTTAAGGAGAATACTTGCCAATGGTTGTTACTATCTGTTTTTAACTTGCACGTAGCACTTACACTCTCTGTTCACTATTCGCCTTATGTCAGCTGGCTGTCAGACCAATGAAACACAGAAACATACAATTTGATGGTGGATAAGGACCACTTGGCCCATCTAGTCTGCCATTTCTCCCTACCTACACTATTACCACACACCATGCCTGATCTACAGCTCTTTATCCCCTCCCTTCCTTTCCATTATGATTCCCTTGTGCTTATCCCATGCATTCTTGAACCCCACCAGTTTTCACTCCCACCTCTTTCACATGAAGTCTGTTATATGAATCCACCACTCTTTCTGTGACATACTTCCTCTCATCTCTCCTGAATCTAACCCCCTCCAGCTTCATAGCATGTCCCATTCTTCTTGAACACTTTTTTGTCTGTAAAATACATCCCTCCTGTACCTTATTTACTCCCATGAGGTATTTAAAGGTCTCTATCATATCCCCCTGTCCTTCCTCTCTTCTAGGGTATACACGCTGAGATCCTTTAGTCTCTCCTCATAAAGCTTTTGATGCAGACCCTGCACCATTTTAGTTGTCCTCCTCCAGACCATCACCACTCGGTCTATGTCTTTCTGGAGATGTGGTCTCCCTGGACACAGTACTCTAGGTGGGGTCTTACCAGGGATTTATACAGAGGAAACACCACCTTCCACTTTTTGCTCATGATACCCCTCCCAGTGCACCCCAACATCCTGCTAGCCCTTTCTACTGCCTTGTTGCACTGCCTGGCCACCTTTAGGTCATCCAATATGATTACCTCCAGGTATTTATCCTGCTTGGTGATTGTCAATACCACTCCACCCATTTTGTATTCTGCCCCTGGATTTCTGCACCCTAAGTGCATTATTTTGCACTTTTTTGCATTGAAACTCAGCTGCTATACTCTTGACTACTCTTTGAGTTGTCTCAGGTCACTGCCCATCCTTTCCACCCCCTGAAATATCCACTCTATT
This sequence comes from Neoceratodus forsteri, assembly GCA_016271365.2. NCBI lineage: Eukaryota > Metazoa > Chordata > Ceratodontiformes > Ceratodontidae > Neoceratodus > Neoceratodus forsteri. The sequence goes on along the minus strand of JADMNL010000041.1, from coordinate 5,986,530 downwards.
GTAGAGTTTGGTGTCATGTGCAAAGAGGCACACCTTCCCTTCCAGTTTCTCTGCAATTTCACTTATAAAGACATTAAAGTCAAGACCAGGTCACAGCACTGATCCATCAGGCAACCTGCTGGTCACCCTACCTTCCTCAGAGTGAACTCCATTTATCACCACCCTCTGTCACCTATCCCCTATCCAATTTCATATCCAGTTTACCACCTTTGGACCCACTCCTAAGCTACCTGGCTTGCTTACTGCTCTCCTATGTGGAATAGTGTCAAAAGCCTTACTGAAATCTAAGTAGGTCATGTGCACCACTCCACCCTGATCCATATCCTTTGTCAATGAAATTTGGTCATCAATACCAGGTTTAGTATATATATAGGGACCAGTAGGAGGTGGGCATATCCCATTGAAAAAGCACTAGGCATAGGTGCAAAATGGGATCGGCACCACTCACACTTTGCACTTGTTTTTTTTTTTCTGAATGACTAGCATTTTTATGATAAATGAAGCTTTTTTATATGTTATTCTGGAATCTATCCTGATTATTGAATCCAACAGCTATGGAGGGTGAGTACTTTAGTTTTTTGTTGTTTTTTTTTTTGCCTTGGATTCTTCAGAACATACCTACAAACCTCTCCAGAGCACTAGAAAACAAAATTTAACAGATTATTAAGAATTTTTTTGTTGTCCAGCAAACCTCCCACACTCACTTTAAATAAACTTGGGTACAAACTTGATAAAAGGGAGATTCAAATTGCCTTGGTGGTCTAAATATAATATTACATTTATGGTCAAACAAACTATGTTACTGTACATATTAATGACCACAAACTTAAAGACCCACTGCTCTGGCTAACCATTGAGAATTAACTTATACAGCCACAGATCAAAGGGTCATGCTATGAAGCAGGAGGGGGGGGGATGAGAGGGGATGTGAGGAAATATTTCTTCACAGAGAGGATGTTGGAGGCCTGGAACGACCTCCCAGAGAAAGTGGTGGGTGCCAAAATGGTCACAGGATTTAAATGTGCACTGGACAGATACAAGGGGAGTCGGAAAAGTGGAGTAACAAAGATAATGCTGGGGTGTGGTGTTGGGGGTGGAGAACAGTAGGTTGAATAAAAAGAGAAGATACTCAATCAACCTTATTAGTTTCACTTTATTCCACCAGTAATAAAGTGAAACTAATAAAGTTGACTGAGTATATTCTCTTTTTATTCAACTTACTGCCATTAAACAGGGAGTCCTTCCTCATTGGGAGCTCTTCTCTAGGTAATTCTAGTGTGTGTGTGTGTGTGTGTGTGTGTGTGTGTGTGTGTGTGCATGTCTGTGTGTGAATTTAATAACCTCATAACCGTTCAACGGAATTGCATGAAATTTTGCATGTGCCGTCTCATGGGGTAGATTCTGCACCCCAACACCACACCCCAAGTTATTCTTGCCACTCCGCTTTTCTGACTCTTGGGCCCTTGTTACTCTGCTTCCTCTCTACCTGGAACAACTAACCTAGCCACTTCATCTCCCCCCTCTTATCCTGTTGCAAAGCAACTTCCTATACCCTTACCTCCGGTCACACCTGAAAAACAAACTTTGACTCAGTGTGCCTTTCCCAGTCACAAACTGACATATAAGGAAACATTTGCGAGAGTGAGCCTCCCCAAGCCATGGAAAAGATTTCAAGCCTCCCTTAAATCTGGACCCAGTAGCCTTCTATTATAGTATTTTTTTTTTTTTGCTATAATGTGGAACTTTTTTTAAAAGGGAAGACAGAATATGAAAGAATGGGTAAGAAGCTGGTTGGGTACCCTATTGCAAGACTGAAAAATGACAAAACTAAAGGGTAGAACAGCACACAGTTTATTGGAGTTTGGGTACTTGCTGTTACTGAAAATAAAACAGTAAAAGCTTTCAGCTCTTACTATCACTACAGGAACTAGGAAATCTTTTTATCAGGCTCTTATTGACTACAATTTTTTGACAGAAGTGGAATTTCAAGGCACAACTGACAGAATATATCCCAGGCACACTGCCTTAGGGGTAGCTGGTCCATTTCACTGGGGTGTCAAACAGACGAGGCATACTGATGAGTCCTGGTAGGACGAAACACGTGTCTATGTCTTCTGTTAGCACCCTTTGCAAACTGTGTGAGAGGCCTTTCGGCACCATGCAATTCTGCTTAAAGTTGGACCAGCATAACATTCTGTGGTGATTTGCATATGCAGCCCATGATGCTTTGCATTGTGGGGGCATGTGTGATTTTGTATTTTCTTGACAGTAAACACTGTTGGATAATTGATTAATAATGAATAATTGCAGCCGGCCAGAGTTCAAGTCCCAGCTGAGGCACTTACTTCTTTCTCTCCTGTTTGTTTGTGTTCCATAATTATGCACATCACACTGTTGTGAATGAAAATGTTATTATCTGTGCAGCACCAGGTTGTGGTACAGAGAGCATGTCTTTTGTTGCAACTATATAGTAGGTAGAAATGAGAATTACTCCCAACACAAGTGGTGGAAGCTAAAACAATTAGAGGCTCCAAGAACATGTGGGATAGGCATAAAGGAATCCTAACACCAGGATTAATGTAGGAAAAAGCTGAGGACCTATAGGGGGCTAGGATAGAATTAGCAGCGCAGACTGGGTAAGCCAGTAGGTCCTTATACACCGACAACTTCTATGTTTCTAGATATGTTTCTATGAATTGGAGAAAGAGTAATGTGGTCCAGGACAGCCCAGTTTCCAGTTGCCTTGGTGGTGCAGCTGGTAGCACAATGGGAATGGTACTCTGAGCAACCTCTGTTCAAGTTCCAGCTCTGGCACTTACTTCTTTCTCTCCTCTATTTGTATGTGTTCCATAAATATGCACATCACACTCCTGTGACTGAAAATGTAATTATCTGTGCAGCACCAGGTTATGCATTGGAGATAGAATAATGTGATTCAGGATAGCCCAGTTTCCAGTTGTCTTGGTGGCGCAGCTGGTACTGCAACCGGAATGGCATTCTGGGCCATCTGGGTTCAAGTCCCAGCTGAGGAATTTACTTCTTTCTCTCCTTTGAATGTGTTCCATAAATATGCACACTGTACTCTTGTGATTGAAAATGTAATTATCTGTGCAGCACCAGGTTGTGCATTGAAGAAACAGTAATGTACTGTGGGACAGCTCAATTTTCAGTTGCTGTGGTTGTGCAACTGGCAGCACAACTGGAATGGTATTCTGGGTGGCCTGAGTTCAAGTCCCAGCTGAGGCACTTCTTTCTTTCCTCTGTGTGTGTTCAATAAATATGCACCCCGCACTCTTGTGATTAAAAATATAATTAAGCGACTACCAGATCACAGAACACCTTTAGGTTCTGGGATGTAACCTGGATGACATACCATGGCAAATTGGGTGTTAAGGACAACCTTAAATACAAGAGCATTTTGGAAGGATTTTGACACAGGAGATGTTGTATGACTCATTTTGAAACCTTAGAACATGTTTTCTTATTATATACCTTTGCTCAGCAATTCTGGGTGGAGGTCGTAATTATATTGAGAAATGATAAGTGGGCAAAGTTATTTTAGGAAGAGATGACAGTTGGAGAATTGGGATCTTTTACTTCTACCCGTGCAGTGACAAGTGATAAGCAGAAAGGGCCTCAGTTTAACATCAGATCTGAAGGAAGGAACCTTACACCCCAGTATTTCCCTCACAGTGCCAGTTATGGATATTACTCCAAATACCTGGAGTGGAGCTAGTACCCATGACCTTCTGATCTTTCAGCCCCCAAGGCTTTATCTTTGTGCACTAGTGTCTCATGAAGCACCACACTGAAGACTTCCTTTGCCATGTTCCAGTATTACTTCTTTGAGGAAGACTTTCAAATTTGTCAGCCAAGAACTTCCCTTTATAAATATGCATTATATCCATTAACTAACATAACTCCATCTAAATATATTGTGGTCACTCCTGTCATTTTTTTTAAATCTTTTAGCCATCATTGATTTCAGGCTCACTAGCCTATAATTCCCAGTATAACTTTCTACTACCCTTATCCAGGAAAGATTTAATGTTGCCCTCTTCCAGTCCTATGAAACCTCAGTGGCATCTAACATTTCTTTAGAATAACCACGCTAACCTTTTAACTGTTTCATTTCTTAATTCCTTGAGCAGCTATAAGCCAACTGATTCATTTATTTATTTGAAAATTGGTGACCAGAAAAGGCACACTGAGTCAAAGTTCATTTCCAGGTGTGATGGGGGTGAGGGGGTACAAAGGGAGCTACAAACACAGCTGCAGCAATGGATATGGTCAGATATTTCCTGAAATGTCTGTGATATCTCTAGAAAAATGTCCTGCCTGCCTGCAGTACAAATATAGGCCCAACAGAGAGAATCTCTTGAGAAATATCAGGAAATACATGACCATGTCTTTTGTTGCAACTATACAGAAGGTAGAAATGGGAATTACAGGTGACTTAAGGAAAAGTAAAGTACAGTCAATTATCAAACTAGTGCAGGCATACAACTGAAGAGTGCAGAAAGGCAACAATTCCAGCAGAGAAATAAACTATAGGATATTGCCCCATGGGTGGGGAAAACAGAAAATAAATCAAAGCAACAATTTAATAGTTGCAGCTATAGTAGGTAGTATAGCCTAGAGCTGTGAATGAGCTTGGTACATCCAGTAGACCCAGGTTTGATTCCCACAACCTCCAGTTGCATACTGTGTGACCCTGAGCAAGTCACTTACCTTCCCCCAGTGCACCTGGGTCACCGCTGAAAATCGGCACTGTGTCTAGTGAGCCTTACCAGGTTACCAAAAAAATATAACATGAAGTGAGTAAACACAAACTAAACTGCAATGGGAGTTTAAGGGAACCGCAACAAAATAGGATCAAGGGAAGCTTAGTTAGGCCAGGTGCAGGAGGGAGCAAAACTGGATCACAGAAGTTGTTTGAAACAGAGGTAAGAGGGATTGCCAAAACCCTGTCAGGGTTCATATATATTTATAAGTAGCTCATTTTTACGTATATATTCAGTCCCAGAATGGTCCTTGGTGTTCCTTAAACAAATAGTTTTGCAGCTTCTGCACTGTAGCCCTCGTGTCTCCAGACCACAACTAAGTGATCTTGGGGTCCAGGAGCACCGGGGAAGCTGCTGATGCACTGCTGTCATGGTGAGAAAATGGATACATGCCAGCATGCATGCATGGGACTGCCAGCTCGCACATTTCAAAGTGCTGCAAGCGAAAACTAATAACTCTGCTCCTCCAACCCCTCTTTTCAAGGAGAAATGTTATGTGGGGTGTGACAGGAGACAGAAACACTATGAGGTACTCGGGCCAAAGTGGCAGTGAGGAATGGCACAAACTGGAACTCTAGATGGCAGCAAAACGATGCCTATGAGTAGACTGCATTGACACAGTGGAGTGCTTAAAAGACCTTGGACGTGACTGTGATGCAACTCCTAAATTGTTGTTCATTCAGAGTGTGAGTCTTTTTTTGATCACAATACATCTGCAGGACTCCTCCCACTACAGCCATAAAAAGAGGGCCATAGAGCTAGAACCAGAGCACAGCCAAAGCACAGCACAGTTTTACCATGGCAAGTGCTCCTTAATGAATAGTTATACTGAGTGTATTGTAGTGTGCAGTCTGCGTTATCTGATTTTTTTCTCTGTAGAGCGATTGCTTTTATTGCTTTCTATGGTGCCCAAAGTGTCTCAGCAGAAACCACATAAAGATATTCATTTCAATCCCCTAAAATTGTTAATATACTGTAGCTTAATAATGGCATTGTTTGCATTTGCACACCAGGAGTGTATGCTGCATAATTGAGCAGGGTACAGACAGGGAGTACAGCTACACGATAATAATTACAGGCCCCCTTGCATATTGTGAAACATAAGGCAAAACCCAGTTATTTTAACCTCCCAGTTTATAATAGAGTAACTGCACTCCTTGGAGTATGTTTTGCACATATTAAATGCTTTAAAAGGTCCCAATATCTAATACAAAAAGGTATTTTAACTGCTGATGTGTATGGGTATGCTGTAATAATTTCACAGTCATGTAACTGGGTTCTACGAGTCACAGATCATGCCTTCTGTTACTTATGTTATAAAATATTACTTACAGTGTGTGGTGTTGCTATTTTTACAGTTTGTATAAAATATAAACACATTCATATGACATAAGCACAAAACTGCATTTTATATTAATAATTTTCTTAACTAGCTATTGTACTGTAGTTCAAAGGGGTCCAAATCTGCCCATTGAGGGCTTATAATGCCCATGAATACAGGGGAAAAGATGATACATTTCCATATTGAAAGAGCAGAAGTGATTAGATGAAATAACTGAAGATATGTACCTGTATATAATATAATTAAACAAATACAATCATAAAGCACAGGTTTTTGTGAAAGACACAGAGGCTGAGTAGGGGAGAAAGGTACATTATCATGTAGAGCATGTAATGAGTAATGAAATAAAAGGAATGAGGTACTCATAAAAAAACAGATGTGATTGAAACTAGTGAAGGCAAATACAGGAAAGTGATAAAAACAATTTAATGAAACCACCAGGGTAAGATGAGCAGAAGGACAAAATAATATTTAAGAAAAAAAAACCTGACTGAAGAACAAAAGGGTAGTAACACAAGATTTTAATTTCCTTAAATAGCTTGGGAACAATGAAGGGATCTTAATATACTGTGGTGCTAACTAGGGACCGCTTCTGAAATTAGCCTGTCAAACCACCAGTGAGGGATGTGGGAGGGAGCAGGAGTGGTATACTAGTTCCCTTAGTAATGAAAGGTAAATGATTAATAATCTGGAGGTGGGAGCACAGCTGGCTGTAGTGAATATAATATTACCTGGGTGACTGCGGAAAGTGTGTGTGTAGGGGGGAATTCTAGCAGGCTAAACCTTCAAATTTAAAATAAACTAATTTTACTGCATTGGAGATTCAATTGGGAAAGGTTATCTGAGAACTAAAATTAAAATGCTACACCTGTGACTAAAAGGTATGACATTTTTAAAATAGAAGTAGGGACGTTGCAGGAAAGATTTGCTGGCTAGAGTTAATGATAACAAGCAAGATTTTAATAGTCAGGCCCAAATGGTACTGGAATATGAATAATCTTTAGAAGGGAATAGTCGGCACTGAGAGCCATGTAAACAAGTGTGGGGCTGGTCCCAATTTGCACTTTGTGAGTGAAAACATTTTTTTTAATTAATGTTGCCTGCAGTATAGTACTGCACTTTTATTTAGTTAAAAAAGTTGGTCTTTTTTCTCTGTTTATCAGTCTATGGGGTAGATATTCAAAACTTTGCCCTGGGGCTAAATTAGCACTGCCCGGTGGGCAAACTTAGCCTGGAGCACAAAGCAAGCTATATTCAAAAGGAAATAGCCCAGTGCAAATCCAACTGAATATAGCAAGCAAAGGGAGCTGGACAAACAGGGCCAGGAGTGCAGGGCAAAAATTGCCCGAGAATAAGACATCACTGAATATAGCAACAGGGACATGCACACTGCAACTGCAGATCATTAGACTCTGGAGCAATCCAGTGTTGCAGGTGGAGAACATTGTGTGTGATTGCACAGAGATGTCTGACATCTTCTGCAAACAACAATGTAAGCCACACACTGCAGAACTGTGCTATGCTGAAGTGAGGTTTGCTTGGGGCTAACCTGATTGCACAGTGCTAACACATTAGCGCAGTGCAAACTGGTTAGCCTGGGGCAAACAGGAGCTATATTCAAAGCTCCCATGCAAATTAGCCTACTTAGGTAATCTGTGGGCAAACAGGTACATTTGCATCTCATTAAGTGCTGCTTAGCATACATTACCATGTAGTTTACCCAGTGCTACTGCATGGAACACAAAGCTTCCCCTTTTGGTCAGAATGGAAGTACAGGCTGGACACTGCCGACCAAGGCATACCCACAGCATCCCCTGTTGGTCAGAATAGAAGTACAGGCCAGAAGCAGCAGGAACTGTGTGCTGCCAGGCACAGTCGGTGCCCGGCCCATTCACAATACAATTAAAAGTAATGTCCCTGGTAGTCTAGCAGTCCCTCCACCCCCCCCGCATGAATCCCGACCCATTTGCATTAAAATTAAATGTAATTTCCCTGGTAGTCTAGTGGTCCCCTCACCCCCCTGCATGAATCCTGACCCATTTGAATTGACATTAATGTTATTTCCCTGGTAGTCTAGTGTTTCCCCACCCCCTGCATGAATCCGACCCCAACCACCATACAAAATGACTGTTCCTGATGGTCTAATGGTCCCCCACCCAGCAGTGACACCCCGCTCAGCCCAGGAACACTCTAGAACAGAGCCGGTGACCTGCTCAGCCCTCCTCTCACCACCATGGCCGGCCGCTGACTGAGGTATAATGAAGCCATTCATACCTCAGTTGGTGACCGGCCGTGGTGATGAGAGGAGGGCTGAGCTGGTCACCGCTCTGTTCTAGAGTGTTCCTGGCTGAGCGGGGCATCGCTGCTGGGGACCACTAGACTACCAGGGAACAGTCATTTTATGGTGGTTGGGGTCGGGATTCATGCGGGGGTGGGGGACCACTAGACTACCAGGGAAATAACATTTAATGTCAATTCAAATGGGTTGGGATTCGTGCACGGGGGTTGGGGGGACCACTGGACTACCAGGGAGTTTACTGTACTACAGCAGCTACGGGGGTCCACTATGTGGGGGGACACCACCGCATTGCTGCCAGCTTTTGTTTAGCAGTATCTAGCACCGCGCTACAGATTGCCTTGATGCCTGTAGCACAGTGCTAGACCTTTGACTATGCCGAGCTGCTGTCATTCATAGACGCTCTCCTAACCTCGCCCCTGCATACTATTATCTATTAGCGTCGGTGCTACCACACAGCACTGGCGCTAATAGGGCTTTTGAATATTGCAGCTTCACACAAATCCAGTGCTATTCCAGCGCTATGGTTTTGCGCTAGGCTCAATAGTTTGAATATCTGGCCCTATGCCTTTTTATTCTGTCAATGTAAACATTTTGTGTGGAATACTATTATTTTATGTCCCCTATTACATTTTATAATTTTTAAGGGAGTGTTGATAGAAATGTTGATTTTCCATGGTGCCTTTCATTTTCTGTATCACAAATCACTTTGCAATCCGGGGAAGGGGGGTTGCTGCCATTTTAAGAAAAGTAGCACCGTCAGAAAGAGGCACAGCTCAGTGTTATCGGAACACTCTGGGCCCCTTGTGCACTCACATTTTTTTTGGGGTCAAATACAGTACTTATGTCGACATAGACACTTCAACCTGGAAAGATTACATTGCACTGTATCCACAATCTAAGTAACTATACCGTCACTGAACCAAAATAGAAGGAAATATTTCTTGCACACAGTCATTTTCAAAATATTTTCAAGCAGTGTCTTCAAGCATGAAATAATTGGCAGTCTTTATGAAGTTACTGCTGGTAAGCAAGTATCTTTAAACTTTTCATTGGCGAGCACCGCCCCCACACCCCCATTGCAGCTGTCTGAACACCATGAAAGCAGTCAATAATGGTCTGTTTTATTGTTTATCTTTAGTATTTTGTTTCAAGTTTCTGTTTTCCTTGGGGGGCTCTGCCCCCCATTGTAGCCATCTGAACACCACGAAGCCGTTAATAATGTTGTGTTTTTGTGCTTTACTTTTATTATTAATTATCTTTATTATTTATGTTTTGTTATACACAGCAAAGAGCACACCAACCCTTACGAGCAGATTTGGGATTGTAATACCAACCCCAATGCCAACATTAGCAACCCATGCAAAACCTCATTTTGGCAGCGTACCGTAATACCTGTAAATCAGAAAGTAAGCACGTTGGGAGCCTGGATTGCTCCGGTATCACCCCCAGCTCTGTGTTGGTGCCATTTACATGCTCAGAGAGATTCAAAAAGAAGAGATAGATTACTGAGATTGTGTATAGGCTTACTTAGTCACAGTGTAAGTGGCAGTAATGTGATTAACATTCAAATACCTTTATTGGCATAACAAGATATACAGGTATTGCCAAAAGTTATATATCAAACTATTAAGACAAAAACATACTACAATATATTTATTGTCCATGCTTCACTATGAAGCTGGTGGCAGGATGCTATATCCAGGTGCATTGTCTAATCACCAGGCAAAAAATGTATCACCTTTTATTTAGGCCATCTCAAAGCACTTTACAATCCAGGAGATGGAGGAGAGAGCATTTCTGTCATTTTGGTACACAGTGAGATGCAGTAAAAACAGCAAAGTGACAGATTAGGTAAATATTACAGAGTGGTTAAGTACAGACCTGTTTAATAACAATGGGCCCCATTCACTATGGCATGGGTTATAAGTGAAAAATGCATGTTTAACACCCTAGGAGCTACATGGCCCCAGACAGCTACAGAATGCATGGTATTAATCATTGTAAGCATCTGCAGGGCACCTGTCCATGGCCCCTGTGCACAGCTGCGCAAGGGCAGGTTGCAGAACTGAGGTGGGCATCCAATGGGATGTCTGTCCTGGGTCCCATAGCAGATCCCCTGCTCCATATGAGCAGGGGATTCTGGTCTGGCATGGGTCCCAGGAAGTTTTCACTGATGGGCTAGTGCCCAAATGGTTGCCCCAGCCCCATCATGCAGCTAGGTGGACTGGGGCAGCATGGCAGGGGGCATCCATGTCCAGCTGGTGAGTGTCATCAGTTGGGGCACATGTCAGTTACAGCAGGGTCTCCCATTGTGTAACTTGTGCCCCCCTTGCCCAGCACTCCACCACTTAGTGAATGACATGGAGTGCCAGCACACCCCCTGACACTCCCTTGGACTGCCCATGGCACATTACTGCGTGATCAACCAGGGAATCATATGTGCAAGGGGCTTGAGCACCTGCAGTGATTGCTGCTGGGAGTCTGCTGGACCCCTACTGTACAGTATTCAGTCATAGGCATGCCTATACATTGCATGTCCATGGTGCATAGACATAGTGAATAGACCCAAATATGAGTAAGTGGCATTAATGGTTTTCAAATAAGTTTTTTTTTTTAAATCTGGGGCTTCAGGTTCTCACCTTCATGATCTAATCACTAGCCAAAAACTTCACTGCTTTTTATTTATGCTGTCCCAAAGCACTTTACAATCAAGGAGCGGGAGGGGAGAGAGCATTTCAGCCATTTAGGTGCTCAGAATGACATAGACTCTCACCTGTGTGCTACAACCACTGGGCCAAAAACTTTGCTTTTCTAAAATGCCGTTCTATAAAACAGCATGAGACTATTGCTGTTTAATGTTTTCTTTGCCAACATCGCAGAAGGGATAAAGAGTAAGATCAGACTCTTTGCTGATGACACCAAGATCTGTGTGGAGGTTGATGGAGGGAAGGTGGTACAGTACTCCAGGAGGATTTGGCAAAACTGGAGGAATGGTCTAACACATGGCAACTTGGGTTCAATGCCAAGAAGAGCAAAGTCATACACTTGGGAGCCAGGAGGCCCAGAAATAGTTACTGGTTGGGAGGAGTGCAGTTATCCCAGTCAAAGGAAGAGAAGGATCTGCGTGTACTAGTGACAGGGGAAATTAGCCACTCAGCCCAGTGCAGGAGGGTAGCACCAAAGCCCAACAGAACATGGGAGTGCATCATAAGGGGAATTACCTCTAGGAGAGGGGAAGTCATCCTGCCCCTGTACAGGTCGCTGGTGAGGCTGCACCTGGAGTACTGCATGCAGTATGGTGCCCCTACTTGATAAAGGACATCAAGCTATTGGAGTGAGTACAGCACTGGGCAATGAAAATGATCCTGGGATTGGGAGATAAACCTTATGAGGAGAGACTGAAAGAGCTCAATACGTATTCCCTGGAGGATAGAAGGGAGAGAGAAGGGGGACATGATTAAGACCTTCAAGTACCTGAAGGGTATGAACAGAGTAAGCACAGGAAGCATTTTCAAATTAAAAAGTGGACGGGAAACCAGGGGGCACAGTCTGAAGTTGGAAGGAGGCAGATTCAGGAGGAAAATGAGGAGGCATTATTTCACTGAAAGGGTGGTGGCAGGGTGGCATGCACTGACAGAGGAAGTGATAGCTCTATTGATGGTGGGCACCTTTAAAAGGGGGTGGGACAGGTTCAGAGGGAGGGTTCAAACTGTGGGGGGCAGGGGTGGGAGTGAAGGATACATGGGCAAAATCATTGTGGGGAGGCAAGGGTGTAGCTGCAGTCTGAAAGACTAAAGTGCTGCTCACTCGAGCAGACTACATAGACCAATAGGCCTGTATCTGCTGGCAATTTCTTATGTTCATATAAAAACTATCCCAAGGCAATTCTAAGTTTCAATGGGGTAAGAACATACAGTAACTTGTATTTTAGTTGTGCAGGGAAATTCAAACACCAAAGTGATGTATTAGCAAAGTATTGCAGTTAGGTTAAAGATCAATGGCAACCATTTTACACATTATTTAAAAAAGCCTGAATTCAAGTCCCTGTGTCATGAGTAGTGTTTCCTGAAAATGTCATGCTATTTGGTTTTGTGGTTTTCTTTAAATCAGCATTTGTTAGCTTACTTTGCACTAACTGGAAACAGTCAGTCTGTTTCTGTCCCTCTGACAGAACCTTAGAGAGTGGTGACATCATATTGGAGTAAGCTACTGCTTCAACAGTGCACATTCCTGCTTGACTGAAGAGCTAAAAAGCTGTTAACTTCCTAATTAGAGCAGTTTGTAGAGTTAATTGTTTGCTGTCCAAGATTTTTACTAACTCAGTTTCTGGTTTGTATTCAGATGAATTAGCTGAAAGTCTCATTCTGTTCTGATAAAAAGCTGATCATTTGAGTTTCAGTGCTGAATTGAAGTGGTATGCATTTGGGACATTAGCTTGTCTATCACAGCTGTAAGTTCTGGCTCATCAAAACTCTGTGTTTTTTTTTTCTAGCTGTATAACACTGGGTTGTTTATTTAATGGATATAAAATAATCTAACATTTGTTAATTCATAAAAGTGGTTTGTCTTTGATGTAGCCTCAATAAATTAGTTCATGTAAAAACAGTTGTTTTCCTTTGAGATTGGAAAACAGTTGCCTGCCTCATTCTGCTATATCAGGCAGAGGTGCTATATGAACTCACAAATTTCAGTTCTTTGATAGTTTTTGTGTGAAAATACATCATGTATATGTATAACTAGAAACACTATATGGCATCCTGATGCCCTAATCTGCTGTTTGCGGTTGAAGCAGATGCACTCTGCTGCCCCGTCACCTGCCCCACAAGCCCCCTGTCTCCTGCCCCACATTCAAGGGTGCTGCACCCTGTTGCCCACTCTATTCTCCTATAGAGTTGGGGCTGCTTCACCCTGTTGTCCCCATCTCCTACCTGAACAATCAGAGCCACTGCACCCTGCTGCCCCTGCCTGAGCAGTTGTGGTTGCTGTACCCTGTTACACTTTGTCCTCCTCCCCCAGTCAGAGCTGCTGTACCATGTTTCCCCCGTTTCTGTCACCACAGTCAGGGCTGCTTTGCTCTGCTATGCCCTATAGTCCCATGTCCCTAGCTTCCACATTTAGGGTTGCTGCACCATGCTGCCCATGCAACCAGAAGTGGGGCTTTTATTGCACTCTGCTACCTACTTTCATTTTCCCAAATGGGCAGGGCTGGTGCACCATGTGTATCCTGTCCCACAGTCAGGGCTGCTGAACCCTGATGCCCCCCCATGTCCTGCGCCACAATCAAGGCTTCTGCACCATGCTGTAGTCTGTCCCCTTCCACCATAGCTAGAGCTGCTGCATCCTGTTCCTGTCTACACTGTCAGGGATGCTTTGCCCTGCTGCACCCTACAGCCCCATGCCTCCACTGCCACATGACTCCACAGTTAGGATTGCTGCACCATGCTGCCCCCGCCACCAAAGTCAGAGTTTTTGCTGCACTGTTCAAAAGAAAAAAACAGAAAAATACTTTCATCCTGTGTTATGGGTGTGAAGAGCAGAAGGCAGTAAGGTGCAGAAGTCCTGACTGTTTTGCCAGAAGACAAGGGAGGCATTAGGATATAGCAGCCGAAACTGTCGGACAGGGTACAGGAGCCACACTTGGGTGGAACTGACACAACTTTGGGGGCACAGGACATGGTGCAGCAAATGCCATAACTCTTGTGGCAAGTGGCAGCATGGTGCAGCAGGCCTAACTGTGAAGGCAAGGGGCTCTAGGCACAGCAGCCCTGCTTGAGTAGGCAGGAGCAGGGTGCAGCAGCCCTGGCTGCAGTGGCAAGGGACTTTGAACAGGATGGTGCAGAAGCCTTAACTGTGGTTCAGGACACATGGGGCCATCAGGGTACAGCATCCTTGACTATGGCATGGGGTGTGCTTGGTGCAGCAGCCCTGGCCATTCAGGCAGATGATGAGGCAACAGGGTGTAGCAACCACAACTGTGTGGGAGAAGAAAGTGGGCAGCAGGGTGCAGCAGCCTCAAATGTGGGACAAGAGGCAGGGGGCTTGTGGGGCAGGAGATGGGGCAGAAGAGTGCAGCTGCATCAACTGTGGTGCAGGAGACAGTAGGCATCAGTATGTTCTATACTGTTTCTAGTTATACATTGTGTATTTTCACACAGAAACCTTCAAAGAACTGAAATTTGTGAGTTCATATACTACATGTGCCTGAAATAGCAGAGTGCGGCAGACACCTGTTTGTCAACATGAGGGGGAAAGAATTGTTCTTACATGGATCTATTTATTGAGGCTACATCAAAGACAAACTACTTGTATGAATTAACAAAGTTTAGATATATTTTATATCCACTAAATAAACAACCCAGTGTTATATAGCTAGAAAAAAGAGTTTTGATGGGACAGAACTCATAGCTGTGATACAGACAAGCTGATTTCTCAAATGCATGCCACTTCAATTCAGCACTGAAACTCAAATGATCAGCTTTTTAGGAGAACAAAATAATAGATTTTCAGTTAATTCATCAGAACACACACCAGAGACAGAGTTAGTAAAAAGCCTGGACAGCAAACAATTAAGTCTACAGACTGCTCTAATTAGGAAGTTCACAGCTCTTCAGTCAAGCAGGGACTTGCACTGCTGAAGCAGTAGCTTACTCCAATATGATGTCATCACTCTCCAAGGCTCAGTCAGAGGGACAGAAACAGCCTATTTCCAGTTAGTGCAGAACAAGTTAACAAATGCTGATTTAAGAAAACCAAAAAAACAAATAACAAGATATTTTCAGGAATCACTACTCATAACACAGGGACTTGAATTTATGCTTTTTTTAACGGTGTGTAAAATGGTTGTCATTTATCTTTAAGCATGGACTTGCACAGAGGTACCCTATAAGTTGCAGTAGCAAGGTTCAGTCCCAGAAGTCCTGATTTACAATGATGTGCTCTTCTAAGCCATAGTACTTTACTTGTAAATTATGGCATAGAAATACACAGCAGAGTGGATCTTAAAGGATATAATTATCTCCGAGTCAGACTTGGACAATTTTTGTAATCCAGTGTTTGGTAGTGACTACTGCCCAAGCAATTCCCCCTTTCATGGAAAAAATACCATATACAGTAGTAGCCACAGATGTTGCCAGCTATTTCCAGATATTTCACAACATTTCTAAAGAGTTTCTCTCTGCTGTCCCTACTGTAGAAATGGAGAAAGCATTAGATATATCTGGAAATATCACAGAAATTTTGGGAAATAGCTGGCAGTGTCTGTGGCTGCTACTGTAATGCTGATAAGGACAGCTCAGAGCAACACAGCTCCAATGTTAATTATAGGTCTTGATGTATAGTAGATGTAACCAAGCATATCTGCCTAACAGTAATACTCAACCCAAGCAAATTATTGCACCTAGAAAGAGAAAGGAGAAAAGTGAGCAACTGCCTGTTTTTCAGCCCAAGCAAGCATCACAGCCTAGAAAGCGAAATTGTAGAGATCTACCCAAGCTTGTGACGGTACCCAGGTTTGAAATACTGCCACAGAATGAGGCCTCATGTGAGCCTATGACAGAGCTGGAGACCGCAATGCAGGTTGAGGAGAGTCATAAAAAGCAAATGTAGGCGCAAACACCTGCCTGAGTTTGAGTCTCTGAGCAAGAAAGCCCTTGTTTGTCTGCTGTACCTGCGATAGAGGCTGCAATGCAGGTTGGGGAAGTCACAAAAATTACAAGCATGAGCATCTACCCCTGCCAGAAACATTGCCTGAGCCAGAAAAAGAATTCTCTTTAGAGTCTGCATCTACAACTTGGGTCAAACACAAAAAGCACAAACATAAATGCAAGGATTTACCTGAGACTGAGATTCTGCCTTAACAAGCAGCCTTTTTTGAGCCCACATTTGAGAACACATTAAAAAAAAAAAACACAGGCATCTGCACAAGCCTTAGATGATGCTTGAGCCTCAAATGTTGCCTAAGCAACAGGCTCCCTGGGAGCCTGCATCTTCAGATAAGATGGTGCCTGCAATTCAGTGTGAGGACAGTTGCAAAAAATGCAAAATAAAGCACAAGCAACTACCACAGCCTGAACTACAGCCCCAGCCTGAGCTAGAGCTCCAGCCAAAAAAATGCAAACTTAAATGCAGGCAGTAGCATGATCCTGACACCTTACCCAAGTGTGATGCTCGGTCAAGTAGCAGAATACCCTGCCCAAGCATTATACCCTGCCCGAGCATTATACCCTGCCCGAGCATGACTCCCATGATCAGCCTGGTACTCTGTCCAAGCCTGATGCCCTGCCTGAGTCTGACACTGTAAACCTGACACTCTGCCTGACAGCCTGCCCAATTCTAATGCCTTACAAAAAAGTGACACACAGCTTGAGTATGATGCCCTATCCAGGACCAATACCCTGTCTAAGCCTGATACCCTGCTGGAGTGTGAGTCTTTACCTGTGTGTACTGCCACATTCTTGAATTTATCTGATCCCTTGGCAAAGCTTAACTCCAAGAATGAGGTCCCAGTTGTATCTAGAGGCCGCCATAGGCACCCTAGTGCTTATACTCCATTTTATCAATGGAGTCTTCAAATATGGAAAAACACATGTGTTCACCCATTTATTGGTAATGCAGATGCCCACACTGACTTGAATGCATTTACCCCCATACAGTATCTTCAGTTATATTTAGTAATGAAATACTAATACTATCTCATTATGGTGGCTCAAAGAAAGGTACATTCGGATCAGTTTTTGACTCACTAGGAGGACAAGTTAAAACCACATTCAGTTGGCTTGCCAGTGAACTCCTACAAATTTACAGGAAATGAAAAGATTCTGGGGTTTGAAATTGGAAATGGGAATAGTGAAAAAAATAACCAGCATCAGCATGTACTGGTCCACCCACCCTGCTCATTCTACCCCGTTTCCAGCAGTAATGAGTAAGAACTAATTTCAGCTTCTGCTGAAGTTTATGCACCACAATAAAAACACTATGGCTTTGCCAAGGAGCCATCCAGAAAATGATGGGCAGATAAAAGAAAAGAAAATAGAAAGCGATGAAACTTATAGATCAACTTACCAACCTGACATACTTTATGATGAAAGATAACAGAATGGGACATTCATAGCTTAAAAAATGTTGAATTAATGGGGACCTGCTCCTTTTGCACAAAATTGTAAGAGAGCTCTTCAGTGAGTTAGATATTGCCTTCAGAGATAGTAGATACAACACAAGGGAGCACGAAAGGCAACTTCAGGGAAAATCTTCTAGGACTATACAAAAAGGGTGGTAAGAATTCAGAATGCCCTTCCCAGAGAATTGGTTTAAACGTATTCATTAAACACTTTCAAAAATAATTTAGACATCCTTTTAAGAAAAGGTAACTACCACTGATATTCTGGGGACTATCCTGATGTGCAGCAATATGCCTTCTTTAGTCCTTTAACTGTAGTATGAATATATGGTAGTATAAAGCAGAAATACTAAGTGTGCACATAAAACAATTATTTATTAATACAACATTCAGAAGCCAGATTTCATAGCCAATACTATTTGTAAAAATATGTTTGCAAATAAAACATCTAAGGGCAGCAAAATATATACAGATCTTCAAAGCACTGTACACATGCCAATGAAATGTCCATCTTTATCATTAGGACACCTAGTTGGATTTATCCCACAATATGTAATTAGGCTTTTTTTCCTGCTCTCCTGTTGTGTTTCTCATGAAAGAGAGCACTTATTTGAAATAAATTAATTGCATCTTAATAAATGCACCTATTATTGAGGTTGAGGGCACTGAACATGTAGTCCCTAGAAGACAGGAGAGAGAGAGAGAGAGAGAGAGAGAGAGAGGGAGAGAGAGAGAGAGAACATGATTGGGACCTTCACATACTTGTAAGGGGTTGATAAGGAGAGTCTCTTTAAGCTGAGTGGCAACCATAACACGAGGGGGCACAGTCTTAAGCTGGAGGGTGGGAGGTTTAGGAGGGAGGTCAGGAAGCACTTCTTCACAGAGACGGTGGTGGACACTTGGAATGTGCTGCCGGAAGAGGTCATCTCGTTGAAGACAGTGGGCAGATTTAATAGAGGCTGGGATAGGTATGGAGGAAGGTAAGGGTCATGGGTGGGGAGGATGGGAGGGGTCAGAAGGGAGGGCAGGGACATTAGTTCAAGCTGTGGACCCTGCAATACAAGCAGATTTGATATACCAAATGGCCTTCTTCTGCTGGCTTCTTTTTATGTTTGTATTAATCCCTGATAACATTATATAATTCATAGCATACAATGTGTGCTTTCCATGATCATCATTAACAATATTTGCTAAATGTTTGCCAAGTCAAATTATTCTATTACAATACTGCAGAAAAAAAATTATGTGACATAAGAACTATAGCATTTTGTATTCATTTATCATTTGCATTAGAAATATACTGTTTCCTTCTGACAATTTCCACTACTGGTTTCATTAAAATAGAGTCTCTATGAAATTAAGTCTAATGTATATATTTTTCACATTTCATATTCATTTCATTTTAAACTCCTCCACTGGGCAGCCTGTCTTTAGCAAAGAAGTAGATTTTGGCTCCTTTTAATATACATAGTAGCACAATAATCTAAGCTTGTCCGAGACTTTAGGTCTACCATGACTGCCCCTGATTCATAAGCAGATATCAGTAAGTATGCTGTACAGATGTTTACTAATTGTATTTATATG
The DNA here is from genome assembly GCA_016271365.2 of Neoceratodus forsteri. NCBI lineage: Eukaryota > Metazoa > Chordata > Ceratodontiformes > Ceratodontidae > Neoceratodus > Neoceratodus forsteri. The sequence continues at coordinate 5,967,406 of JADMNL010000041.1, read as the reverse complement.
CAGCAGGGTAGGCTGTCTTGGAGTATATAGTATATGAACATGTGTTATTTGTTGCAAAGCTTACCCTGATGATTAGTGACTAGCCAAAGTTTTGGTGTTCAGTATGCACTGATATACTATAAGGTACTTCAGGGATTTTGGGACATTTGTTCACTGTATGGATGCAACATGGAATTGTCAGTTCTTCCCATTCCTCTTTTTTGACTGCCCTGGTGCATAAATATTCCCCCTATAGTTGTCAACAACAGTACCTGCAGAACAGAGACAAAGTCCATATTGTTGTGCTGTAATTTAGCACTTTGTTAGGTTTTTCTGAACTATATTTAAGATAGGAACATTAATGGTTGTAAATCATATCCTTTTTGGACAGATCTGTTTTTTTTTTTATCACAACATTGTACTACCTCCACGGACCTAGCAGGGGCTATGACCCCCCTCCCCTCAGAGGGGTATGTCCTCCGACCAATCGGAGCCATCATGGGTCCTGTCGAATGGATATTTTTCCTCTGTTTTCTCCCCCACGGCCTCACCCATGCAATGGGTGCAGCAGCTGTTTCCACCTCCACAAAGGCAGCCAAGCACCCTGGGTGTGAGCTGGACCCCTCTTGTTGTGCTAATACATGCAGCACAAACCCCCCACCCAGAGGAAGGAGAGCAGTCCTCTGGATGCTCAATCCTTACCTCCCCAGCCAACCACCTGAACAACCCAAGTCTGTTCCCGAACATGGGTCACCAGCGTGGCATGAGGTGTGGTGTCCAGCGCCTCAACCCTCAGTGCCACTGGGCTGACTGAACTTAGATCTGTTGATCCTTTTAGTGTATAATAATATTTTTTCTGAAATGTAATTACAAGTGCACATGTATTTATACTTTAAGTCTGGTGCCTTTTGTATGATTTTTGAATACTGTTTCCTGTTATGTGATTTGTTTTGTATGACCTCCACCTCTGATTCCCATGATGGCTACAGTCAAAGCATGCCAATACCAACACTGATACCAATACCAAAACATGAACTGTAGATTGAATAGAAAAACAAGACAGAAACTATGTGGAAGAACAGAATATAAAATAAGCAAGGGAGAAAAAGAAACCTACTGTAGGATGCAAGGAGAAACAGAGGAAAGTAAGAAAACATGAAGAGAGAGGAAAAGCAGAAAGAAAGGACCTAGAAGGAGAGATTGTTTTGCTTAGATGGTGTGTACACTACACTCCTATTGTGGCAGCTCTTTGTATTTCCAGCTGAAACACCTGGAGTAGCACTCTTGAGTTTCTAGACTTTGTGGACAATACAGGATAGACAGTTTTCCCTGCTTAAGAAGAGATATTTAAGCTTTGAGCTTCTTAGTGTTGGGTAATGTTTACTCAGTGGAGAACAATCAATAAAATGGAGGCATGGTGAATAGTTGCCCCCTGAGAGGTGCTCAGCAGACAAATCTGGCTCTGGTTATGAGGGTTTGCTCCCCTCTGCAGTAGATTCACAAAGCATTGAGTAGCCAAAATACAATGGTGTCAGTTGGGTGACTGGGGCGAGGGAGAGCCTCAAAACTCTCATGACAGAGTTGGATACTGTATACTATACTATGTAGACAGTCTGAAAAAAGCAAAAAGTGGGCCAGGTTCTTCACAGAATCTTAGTAGCTATATCTGCTGTGCAATGTAAGCTTCCTGTGATTAATCACTAAAAGAGTTGTAAACCTCTTCCCCTGGAGCTTTGATTGAAAAACTGCCTGCAGAAGTGAATGCCGAACAGGCTGACAATAAACCTCTGTGTTAATGCTACCAGCATGAACCTGCATGTTAATGACTTTGCAGTCTCACATTTGATAACTATCCAAGAGGTGGCTTTAAAATAGCTAAAGCTACAAGTGCATGGATAGGTGCAGGGGCATATCCAGTACATACAGTATATACTGCCAAAAGCAGAGAGGTACAGTTATCCTAGCAGATAATCCAAATAACTTAGAAGCAATATGGTACAGGACCAAAACAGGACAGCAGTCTAAGAATCTGGACATCACAGAGCGCAACAAATCAGCTCATGTGATGCTTTATATGTTTAGGGAATGTGTTCTTTCCCAAAACTGGTAAACTTGAATGACTCCAGGAATTGGTAGATTGGGTAGGAGAGGGCTGGAGTACTTCCAGGATCAATTTACAGTGCTAGCCATCACCACTGATAGCAATAGTAGGCCATGGCATTTGCTACTGCAATATGGATTGTGGCTGCTATTGCTCACAAAGCATCAAGTTACATTGCTGTGGTAGCAATCGCTATTGTGCCGCAGGGCGCTATAGAGATCATTATCACTCCAGATGGTGATGGCTACTACTGCAAAAAAATATAGAATTATAAAATGGGTAGGAAAAATCCTGGCTTTTAATTGGCTTAGGCAGGCTGGCACCCATACATTTACTGTACCTCAGCCTAATGTCCAGTAAAAAAAACAGTAGTTTCCAGCCTGCTCTAACATACAAGAAGGCAATGTGCCAACTTCTAAATTTCAGTCTATATGTGACAGCCATTTTTTAACTAAACACCTAGAAGAACAGCTGTCACATTTAGCTGCTTTACACATCCCAGCAGTGTAGAAAAACTTATTTTTGTCAGTTTACTTGCCAGATGTGCTGTTCCCATGTTTACAGTTGTTCTGTTATCCTTGACTTCACATTTTGCATCAGTAGTACATCCTACCCGCTCTGCCATGGCCACCTGCTTGCTTACTATTCCTCCCATCCACCAACTAATCACTTTCTCATTTGGTTCTATGTCCCAGTCCACTGTCTTCACCATCATATAAGTACACTGCAGTTTGTATGGTTTTTCATGTCAACAGCATAATCTTTCACCATTTCCAGGATACCAAACCACCATGCTCCTGCCCATTCACTCAACAACTCAGCGCTGTAGCCAAATGAGTCACACAACACAATCTACACTAAAAATTGCCTTAAAAAAGAAGCTGATCACCAACACACACTCATGTACCTGCACTACCACTTTTGGTCCCCAGTACTGGCAGCAGGGACTTCAAAAAGGCAACAGAAACAGCCAGAGGCTACAATGAGGGACAAACTTTGCAGAATAAATAAGAACAGCCTGAAAAAAGTTAGCTACGACACTAAACAATAGTGTCTACCCTGCACGGTGTTCAACACTAGTGCCTTCTGGTGACACACCACCATTGAATGGGCTATTTTTTAAATATTTCTTCTAATTTTAAAATTTGAAAACTTTTTTATTTTCCTAAAGTTACTACCCAGAACCAGTTTCATACACTGAATAAGACACTCCAGAGTGGGCTTTAGGCTGATAACCGCACTCCCAGGGTCTGAAAGGCCCTCCATCTGCAGCATTGGACCTCACTACACCCCTGCACAGGTGATTATCTCAGCCTAAAGCACACCCCGATGTTTCTTACATACACTGCAACAGTACCCATCAAAGAACTGCAGAAATTAACTTTCTCTTCAGATTTTAGCCACTACAACATGTCAGATCTTTTTGATTTCATTATGACTATACCTGGCATTCCCACTGGCTTGCTTGCACTTGCCATGTTCTGACTTCTTAAAGGTCCCCCACCCATCCTTCTGTAAAAGGCAGTGTCAGGCAAGCACAGACAAGTACAGCACGCATAAAATGTTTGCCTAGATAATGTATTAATTATTTTTTTTAAATACCGTTGTCCACCTAACACTTGAATTGACTATCGCACTTTGTAGCAACCTACCAACCCTATCCAGACCCTTCTCTTGTTCTTATTTTTACATTCCAGTGGTCCACAGGGCATCCCTGCACCATTGCAGGTTCCACCAGTGGTCCACAGGGCATCCCTGCACCATTGCGGATTCCACCAGTGGTCCACAGGGCATCCCTGCACCACTGTGGATTCCACCAGGGGGGCACAAACAACTCCCCCTCTGGTCCATTGAATATGTGCAAATGAGTTTGGCCAGTCAGGTCAGGGGTGGCCAGAGAGTGCAGAACTCCTTCTACATGTTCCAGGGCTTTTCCATCTATCTCTTTTCAGCCCCAAGCGATATCACTGGCAAGGCCACCATGTGTGGATGGGTGTGTAGATCCATACCTATGTAAGACACCACCAGCATTACCCTCCTGCAAGTCTTGTAGATCAAACTGCACTGACACCTGTGGCCACCCTGGTGGCAGTTTTGCAGTGAAGCCTACTGGTCACCTGCCCTCTCTGCAGGAGGAGAGGGTCCATTATGACTCCTGATCCTCTACCTCTGACTGACACCTCACACCCTAGGCTCTCTCCTGAACCAGGTAGCTGGTATCATGAGTGGTAGCTCTGCTACAGCATTGATGGGTCAGATTTCAAATGCATCAGTTGTAAAAACTTCTTTAAATCATGGTTAAAGAAATCAGTGAGTCATATACTGCACAGGTAGCTGACATCAGAAAGCCAAACAGCTGATTCAGAGGCACTGAGTGTCAGGGCCCCTGCTCAGCACACTGGTGACTTGAGTTCACACCCTGAGCCTGGGACTCTGGAGTGGAGATCAGCAGGGAGGGTAAAGGAGCATTGTATGGATGCTTTCCTCCTTGGGGGATGGTCTGTTGCACAAGACAGCCTAGTGTGGAGGCAGTGTGGTCTGGTGGTGAGAACATGAGCTTGTTACCTGGGAGATCACAGGCTCAAACCCTACTAGAACCAAACAGTATCAGTCACTGTGTGACCATGGGTAAGTCACTTAATCTCCCAGTACACCAGTCTACCTAGCCACAACTGCATCACTTGCTGTGATCTCGGGCCACACCTGTGGCAAGCAAGCACCAGTGGCAGGTCTGCAGTCGGGAGGAGAGGAGGCCTGCTAGAGGAGAGCCGGGCTGCATCGGTGGTCCCAGGACTACAGTGGCAGCTGTTTCCACTTTTGGTCAAGCCAGGGAGGTGGCAGATCATCATCAGCTGTAGCTGCTCTCCTCGGGCTCCAGCAGGAGCCAATCCAGAGCAGAGACAGCACCGGGCTCCCTCTGGAGCCAATCGGAGAGGGAGGTGGGGAAATCTAAACTTGCAGTTGGGCTATATATTGCCTGGGCCCAGCTGCACCAACTAAGAGCTGCATCACTCGCTGTGCTCTTGGGCCGCATCCGCGGTAAGCAAGCACTGGTGGCAGAGCCGCAGTTGGGAGGAGAGGAGGCCTGCTAGAGGAGAATGGAGCCACATCAGCGATCCCAGTACTACAGCAGCAGCCATTGCTACTCTTGGTTGAGCCAGGGAAGTGGTGGATCATCAGCAGCCATAGCCACATTCCTCAGGCTCCAGCAGGAGCAATTCAGAGCAGAGACAGCACCAGGCTTGATTTTTCTGCCACCCTCCCACCCCAAACCACCAGCATTATTAAATGGACTGCTGTAACCACTCCCAGTAGTGGTTGCACCTATCAGAAGAGGGGCAGGAGGTGGAGTTAATTTGAAAGGGTGGCCAGAAGGTGAACTTTGGGGTAGGGTCTGTTTTGCCTGCAGGAAGGCTTGAATCCTGTAGAGGGACAGTGGATCTGGACACCATGCACAGAGGTGCTGAGAAGTGCATCTTAATCAAGGTACTGTGACTCTTAGTTGGGTCAGCTGCAGCTATTATAAGCTCTGTGTTTCAAAGGGCAATTACGCTGTTGATGCTGTGGTTGTAGTGGGTAATCACCAGGGGTTCTGCAGATCAGGCTTGCATTGGAAGGGGCTAGAGTTCCATCTGCTGGTCACAGCTGTATTGAGTGGGGCTATTTATTTCTGATGTTTCCTTAGTTCATAATGTATTCCTTAGTTCAAGTCTGTGTTCTTTCGGGATGGTCTCTGGTGCTAAGCACAGGGGGTGGAGCAGTTGATGATGGAGCTACCTATAGAAGGAGGAGGTTGGGGGGTTTGGACAGCAGGACAGGGGCTGGCGGTATGAGAAGCAGGGGTGGGATTGGAACCAGGGGTCGGGGAACTGGTACAGGAGGCATGGGGGCAGAAGACGTACTGGGGATGACAGAATATTGAGCTGCAATGGTTGTGGGGTGGCTGTATGGATGGGCACTCTGTGGAAACTAAGGGAGTGTCCCATTTGCTGCAGGTTGAGGGATCTGGAGGCAGAGGTCAAGTGGCTGGCGAGGAAGTTGAGAATTAGAGAAGAAAAGGAGAGCATGCAGGTATGTTGGCCACCTCCTTGGGCAAACAAGGGTACCAAGCCTGTGGTGTCTAGGTAGATAGGGGAGGGGATGAGAAAATCTAGTAGCAATATGATGTTGCCTTGAGATGGCAGTAGGGGCAATGACTTTAACAGATGGTCAAGTTCAGGTAATAGGTATCCGGTACGGGTGTCAGTGGTGGATGAGGATGGAGGGCTCTCTGGAATGGGGTAGGCGGGCATGTGGGTAGGGAGAATGTAGGGGAAGCAGACAGATGGGGAGTGGGACAGGGGAATGGAGGGGAGGATGACAGATAGGGGTAGGTGGAGGGCAGGGGGACAGGGCAGGGCAACAGAGAGGGAAGAAGACCTGAGAGGATGGGAAGGTATTTGATGAGGTGGGGAGTCAGGTAGAGTGTTGGGTAATAGGGGAGGTGGCAAATATAGCAGTAAGATCAGTTTGGCGGGAAAGGGAGGGGGCTTAGCAAAGGGGGCAGATCTAGGTGCTGGTGGGCAGGGAAGGTTGATCGCTCATGGGGAGGAGCAGCAGGAAGAAACAGGTGAATTGTGGGGAGAGAGGGGGAAGGGTTGTAGTGATAGGGGACTAAATCCTGAAAGGGATCAGATGGGCAGGGAGGGGGGAGCGCCATAGTCGTATATGGGTGGAATCTTTAACAGGATTAACAGTGGTCAGGGTGGGGAAGTCTTTGCTCAGGTGTGTTGGAGGAAGGGAGAAACCAAATGTGGTGGTACATGTGGGCACTAATGACTTGGGGGACAGTATGGTGGAGGTGACTAGGGAAAGATTCGAGGAGCTGGGGAAGTTGTGTATGGAGGTAGGGAGTTCAGTGGCCTTTTTGGAAGTGTTACTGGTACCCAGGGACAGCAAAGTGAGAAAAGATAGGATAGTGGAGTTCAACTCTTGGTTGGGTGAGTGGTATCGAACTCATGATATGGGCTGGTGGGAGACTGGGGGAACACCTGGGAGAACAGCGACGTGTGCGCAAAGGACAGATTGCACTTGAGTAGGAGTCTGGAAGCAGAAGCTGGAGGATTACACAGAATCCAGGGTGGTTTTAAACTAGGTAGGGGATGAGGCGAGTGCATGGAAGGTATGCAGGGTTGCTGGAGAGGGAAGCTGAATGAGCTGACCCCCCCAAGACAGCAGGGATGGTTCCAGGGGAGGGCCTCAGGGGGAGGCGGCAGGATGAGGGGGAAAAGGATAGGGTAAGGAAAGGGACAGGGTGCAGGGTGGTCTCCCTGAATGCTAGGAACCTGGGGAACAAAACAGCTGAGTTACAGGCTCTCTTGGCAGACAGGATGGTGGACGCTGTGGCCATCATGGAGACTTGGGCCACCCAACATCAGGACTGGGATCTGGCAATGCCAGGGCACAGAATGTATGGAAAGGACCAGAGGGATGAGGAGAGTGAGGGTGGCAGTTTACTGTACTTAAGAGATGGGATTAAATGTATAAGGGATGAGGGGGAGGAGGTTAAGACTGAGGCACTGTGGATGCAGTTCCTTGACTCTAAAGATAGGACTCCGAGGTTGGGAATGGTGTATAGGCCATCTGCTCAGACCGAGGAGTTGGACAGGGAATTAGTGTGCAGGTATGCAGGAAAGGGAATGTGGTGATTGTGGGGGACTTCAATCTACCAGATGTGGATTGGGGAACCCCAGCCACCTCGAGCACCAGAGAGCAGGTGCTACTGGATGTGATCCCGGATAGTCTCCTGGTGCAGATAGTCAGTGAGCCAACTCAGCTAGGAAATACCCTGGACCTGGTACTAACTAATGGGGAGACAGTGAGGGCACTAAGAGTGGAGGACCCACTAGCTGGGAGTGATCAGCAATCGGTGTGGTTCACTCTCAGTTTGAGCAGGCAGTATATAGGTACAGGGACAAGGGTGGTTGACTTCAGATGGGCGGACTTCAGGAAGATGCAGGAAATTCTGAAAGGTCACCTGGAAAGGATTAGACCAGAGATGGATGCACAACAGGAGTGGGATAGTATCAAACTTGAGCTGAGGGAGGCTACTGAATCATATACCAGGACTCTGAGCAAGAAGAGTAGGGCTAGGAAGCCATGCTGACTGAACAGAAAGGTGTTGGATGGGGTAAGGGCAAAGAAAGCAGCTTTTCAGAGGTTCAAAAAGTCCAGAAGAGGGGAGGACAGACAGTTGTATGCAAAGAAGTCCAATGAAGTAACCAGGCTAGTTAGGGTGGTCAAGGCCTCCAGGGAATTGAAGCTGGCTTAAGGCATCAGCGCAGGGGAGAAGAACTTTTTCAGATATGTAAGGAAGAAAAGAAGCTGTAGAGACCAGATAGTGAGGATTAAGAAGGACGGGAGGTGGGTGGAGAGGGACGGAGCAGACAGAAGCACTAAACAAGTACTTCTGCTTTGTATTCATGAAGGAGAAGGATGGAGAACTACCTCCATGGAGGGAGAAGGTAAGTGGGGGGAGAATGGGTGACTGATGGGACGATTACAGTGGGTAGGGTACTGGAGGGTCTGAAGGCACTAAGGCACCAGGTCCAGATGGTATATACCCCAGGGTTTTGAGGGAGATGGCAGAGATATTGGCTGGGCTGCTGGTGGTCCTGATCAATACCTCCCTGGACACAGGATGCATTCCACAGGATTGGAGGGTGGCTCACGTGGTGCCAATCCATAAGAGTGGGCCCCAAGGACAAACCAGGCAATTACAGACCTGTAAGTGTCACTTCCATTGTTGGTAAACTTATGGAAGCAATCCTGAAGGAGAGGCTGGTAACCTTTCTGGAGGAAAATGGACTCCAGGATGATCAGCAGCATGGGTTCATCTCGGGAAGGTCCTGTCAGACCAACCTAATAGAGTACTACGACTGGGTAATGAGGGAGCTGGATAAGGGCCATGCAGTGGATGTCCTGTATTTGGACCTCAGCAAGGCCTTTGTTTCAGTGCCTCACAGGTGGCTGGGGGGAAAGTTGGAATATGTAGGGGTAGGGACAAAGATGGTAAACTGGATCATGAACTGGCTGAAGGGGAGGCAGCAATGGGTGGTGGTGGTGGTGGGACTCTCATCTCCTAGGACAGTGACAAGTGGACTGCCGCAAGGCTCTGTGCTGGGCTCTGTGTTATTTGGGTTGTTCATATCAGATATCTTACAAGGAGTTAGGAGCAGGATCAGTCTGTTCATGGATGACACCAAGATGGGGGCGGGGGCTGTGGTGGATGATAGTGAGGGGTGGCAGGGGCTTCAGGAGGACCTGACCAAACTAGAGGTGTGGTCGGTGAAGTGGCAATTGGGCTTCAATGTGAAGAAGTGCAAGGTTATGCACTTCGGAGCAAAGAACCTGGGCAGGGGATATTGGTTGGGAAGGGTTCGGATAGGTGTCGCCGAGGAGGAGAAGGACCTAGGGGTGATCATAATGCAGAACATGAACAACTCAGCTCAGTGCAGGAAGGCAGCAGCTAAGGCTAACAAGATGCTGGGGTGTATTGCAAGGGGTATCTCATCCAGGCATGAAGATGTGATCCTGCCACTGTACAGGTCATTAGTCAGGCCACATTTGGAGTACTGTGTACAGTACTGGCATCTTTATCCGAAGAAGGATATCAGGCTGCTAGAGGGGGTGCAAGGTGACAAAAATGATCCAGGGGATGGAGGCCAAAACCTACAAAGACAGACTGAATGAGTTGAGTTTGTTCACACTTGAGGAGAGGACGGATTGAAGGGATATGATTGAGATCTTCAAATACTTGAAGGGGATCAACAAAATGGGCACATAAGGGTTATTAAGGTTGAGGAGGAGAAGGGAGCTGAGAGGACATGGGCTGAGGTTGGAGGGTGGTAAATTTAGGAAAGAGATGAGGAGGCATTATTTCACAGAGAGAGTGGTGGTCAAATGGAACACTGCCAGAGGAAGTGGTATTCTGCAGGATGGTGGGTAGCTTTAAAAAGGCATGGGACAGGGAGCTTGGGGGGGTCAAGGTGAGGGGGAGGAGGGGGGCAGCTGCAGTTTAAAGGTGCTAGCTGTGCAATCGAGCAGACTTGATAGACCATGAGGCCTGTTTCTGCTGGCAGATTCATATGTTCGTAAGTACAGAAATGAGTAGAAGCAGATTCCCACAGGAAATGAGATACTACATCTTGCCTGGGCTATGCAGTGTAAATACAATGTAAAAACATATCAAAAAACAAAACATAAACCAGAGTACCTTCTGACAGTGGCCCAGTAGAGGTGCATAGGGCAGGATGGATGAACACAAAATGACAACCCCCCCCCAAAAAAAAAAACAAAATGTCATGAAATATCCAGCCCTGTATGTGTTGAGAGGAAATAGGAAATAACCCATTAAGTCATGTTGTAAGACAATGGTTCCATCCCTCCCATGCTACCTGATCCCTCACTCCCCCAGGCTGTCATCTCAAAGTCTCAAGGTGCTGCCTCCCTGGAGGCCTCAGTGGTGCACCCAATAGGGACAAGTCAACAAACTAAGGGATGAAAGAACATCTGCAGAACCAGAAGGTGGAAGATTGGAAGGAGTGCAGTTACTCTGGGCAGTGGGGTCCCCAAGGAATGGGGTGCCACAGAGACATGGGAGGAGCAAAACAAAAGTCAAGTAGACCCCAAAAAACTGTGAAAATCAGCACAGTTGTCCTGCCACACACAAGTAATTTTTTATAAACAAATTACTTACTCGGAATACTCAATCAGTCTCTTGTTTTTAGTGGCATCTGTTTTTTATCATTGTTACAGCTGGATTAACTAAAGCACAGGAAGGTCAAGATCTCACAGTCAGTAAGTGACTCTGGTAAGAGTCAAATTTGGGTTTTCTTGTTCCCAAGCCTCTGCTCTAACAACTGGAACACACTGCCTCCCCAAATAGAAGGGGCCACCCTCATCTTTAGATTTGTAGGAGGGGGAACTCTCCCCTACAGCATATTGAAGAATGGTGTCCAAGAAGGTGGCATTCATAAAAATGTGAAAGAGGAGCGGACTGAGTTTCTGTGGGTTCCTTCTCAATTTAACCCCTGCCTCATGCATGTTTTTTATGAGAGTTTTTTTTTTTTGTAACTGTAACTTGCATAGTAGAAGACTGCACTCCAGGATCTTTGATAGTGGGAGTTGGACAGTTCTTGCTGAACAATAATGACATATTCACTAAAGCTTTTGATACTATCAATCACAGTATCCTATTCAACAAACTCCTTGCATCCAGGCTATCACCAAACACAGTTGGTTGGTTTAAAAGTTAACTTGGAAACAGATCTCAACAAGTGAAAATCAGTAGGATCCTCTCAGATATTAGGCAGGTGTTCGGCTTGTTCCCCCACTCAGCCCCAGAACTCACATGTGAGTCGAAATGTTCTATGCTTAACCTTATTCAAAATGGCCACCTGGGGCTCAATGAATGAATTCCCTCCCCATGGCCTGCCCTGATAATATCTTGCTATGTGCAAATGACACAGCTATCTTCTCCAGTAGCCCATACCCGCACCTGCTAGAATCCAAACTACTAAATAGTTTTGCAGTAATAGAGGACTGGTTTACTCAAAACAAGCTTCTCCTGAATTACAAAAAAACAAAGGTTATGTTGTTTGATAACCACCAAAGCAAACACAAAGCCAGTCAGCTGACCATCCGGAATTACAAACAGGAGCTACTCGCAGGTCAGCACCTTTAAATATTTAGGCATCACACTCGATAGCTCCCTCTCCTTTATCCATCACATAGACAATGTTGTAAAGATAGCCAACACCAGAACTGGTCTGCTTTACAGACACAATATGACTCCTGCAGCCTTGTCTTTGGCTATCAATAACTCTATAATTTCTGTGATAGACTATGGGCTAATAGTGTACAGTGCTGCAATGGGATACAGTCCTAAAAAGGGTGAGAACAGCCCTCAACAAGTGTAGTAGGCTGGTCCTAGGTGCACCCAGGCTCACTCACTCTTGCGAACTATACACCTAGTCCAAGTGGCTTAATCTCCAGGGGAGAATTAAATACCAGACCTGCCTGTTCGGGAAAAAATCTCTCCTCGGTTTAACTCCTCCATCCATTGCAAACCTCCTTAAATCTGCGTCTAACTTGTGCCAGACTAGAGGAAAAACAAGAAATGCCCTACATATCCGTTTTTGACACACTGCCCTTGCACAGAGATCCTTTGCATACAAGGTGCCCCTCTGGCTCAATGAACTCCCCCAGAAGTACTGTAGTAAATGCACCTAAGCTTGGAACTTTCAAGAAATTACTACTCAAACATCTGACAGCACTCAGCTCCTGTGACTGCAGGTTCTAACCCCCAATTTGCTGGTTCTCCACTCCCTATCTCCCTGGCCCACTGCCCCCTCCTTATTTGCCTTTTTTAGCTTTTTTGTCTCCCCCAACTGCACCATATATCCTCTTACTCCTACACATTCCCTCTCTTACCGAACCCACACCCACCCTCTGTTGCTGCTCATTCCACCATGCTAGTAATTGTTTCCTCTCTCATTCTCTCTATCCACACCCTAGCTCACTCCCTCTATAACACTGACAAGGACATCATTTTCTGATCTTTGTTCTCAACCCTTACCCCCAGCCCAATCCCTCCTTAAACCCTTGACAAAGTCAGCTTTGACTGCTCTACTATCCACGCTTTCCACCTCTCCTCACCGCACTTGTCCTCTGCACCCCAAGTTTATCCGATCTGTTATTAATCCTGAATGTACTACATTGCATGAATGAAATGCACTTTTTTCTTTTATATTGTGCAGTTTTTTTCTTATTTTCAACCCCAGGAATTCACTAGTGTTTGTAATTTATGTTTGCACTTGCCTATGTCTGTACTTTAAGTTTTGTACTGAAATATATAAATTGTCTGAACCTTACCATGATGTGGAACCTTTGTAAATCAGCTTATAGCTCAAAGGTGCTACTCCGAGATGTCAAATAAATAAATATTGCCCTGCCAGTAATCTTTGTTATTATAATCCAAGACGTGATTTCCTGGAGCTGGCGAAACATTTTGTTGAGTTTATGACAGTACATTAGTATATTTATTTGAAGGTTGCTTTATCAAATCATTACTATCACTATCCAGCATTTCATATCACCAAAGAGAATCAACTATACAAGCTCCTCTGTAAATATGGTATTGTTTTTCAAGATACTGTTTGTCATCTGTTTGGAAGTCAAGTCCATCCAGTGTTGTTTCAGAGTTTAATCGCAAAAGGTTCTGTGGCTAAAAACCCCTGCAAGCGTATAATATCTAGAAAATTAGTATGGTGTAGAGTTTCAAAATGATTGCAGTTATTTGTTAGAAATACACAAACAAATAGAATGGATAAAAAAACTAAGCTCCATCCAGTCTAAATGGAATGGGTCCCTTTCTAAGAATTATCTTTACATGGGATAGTTACAAATACAAACAAACTCTGGCCAGAGCCAACAGGGCTGCAGGAGAGGAATCTGGGTAAAAAATATTTAAACTTTTTTTTTTGGATATTTTTATACCAAATTTTCAACACAGCTTTGTGAGGACCCTGCCTCATAAAGAAGGGCAGAGAAAATGTTCAGCTTCTGGTATAAAGGTAATTTCATGCAGGGACTACAAAATCAACTTTTGGGCTGCAAACACACATTTTGGGCAGGAGTTGAAAAATGACAGCTGTCACATTCATGAGTTGCTGTACCGAAATGGCTATTTTGAAAATTTCTGATAAAAATATTGAATGTTACCAAAGTTTTACTAGATAGGTTTACTAGGTAAGCTGGACATAAGAAGGTGAATAGGCCCTTCGAGAATGTCCCCCACACTAGTGGGTAAATTATTCCATTTTATTTTGAGAATAGTAATTTTTACCCAACGCTTTTTTAAAGTTGTCAAATGTTGTGAGGTCAATGATGTATTGGGAAAGTTATGAGCCTGCATTTGCAAAATTCAGCATAGCCTCATAACTTAATAGGTGAACATATTAGAATCACAGAACACAAGAATGTACAAAGTATATTACCACCCCATATTAAATTTATTCAAGGCCAGGGAATGCATTGTTCGTTTTTTTTGGCATTGAAAACATTTCACTTGGTCCACGAGGAGGAAATTTGGATACAGCTTTACTTAATCAAGTCCTAAATATCATGATATCATGGCACAAAGGGGGTTAGGGTGCACTTGGATGGAAGTGAGGATAAGGTCAAGAAAATTTATTGTGGTACTGTACTCTATAAAGACCCTGCTGAAAGAATGCAACACATGTGTCAAGCAGAGAAACACCAGCTTGGCATAGATGTTGAATTCTTTGGTGCAGTCTTATTCTGCAGCAAGATAAATTGTGTCAGTATTCATTTTTGAGTGGGGGATTGTGAAAAATGTCAGATTGTTGTCAATTCCGACCCACCTTTTTTTCTTCCTTGATGACAAAACTGCAGTTTTAAGAAAATGGGCTCTGAAGACCATTATGAGCCATCATATTTTCAATAACCCCAACTGTTTACACCCTGTGGGTCACTGTCCCACATAGGAAAACTGACCTTCTCACTCCTGTCTGAATGCAGACCAAGCCCCCTTTTTGTGTTGATAAATTCCTCTCCTCCCGTCTGCCACTTGTTTAGTGGCAGTGAAGTTATGTAGCCTTTCTTAATTCTGCATGTCTATGCAGTCACATAAAATGCCTACTGACATCCTTTGTAAGCTTTCCTCTATCATTTTTTTCATATTTCCTCCAGTGTTTACATTTGTTGCAGCAGTAAAGAGAATGTGCTCAGTAATAAAAATAAAAACACATTTGCTGGTGGGCTTTCTGTTTAGATATCACTGTTAAGGAGAAGCTGCATTTTCAAAACAGGAATACCTGAAAGGATCTAACAGATAATATCCACATGTATGTTTACTAGTAGTTGCTACCATCTTCTCTCTGTAGAATAGCAGGCTAAGATGGGACATGATCTCAGTCTTCCCATGCTCAGGAGTATTGACATGATTGAATATATGGATATGTTCTCCAGCAGGACACAGGGACATGCTCTGAAGGTCACATATGGCAAGTTTAGGGGTAACATTAGGAAGCATATTTTGTCCCAGAAGGTGATGGCCTTCTAAAATGACCTGCCAATAGATATTGTGGACATGACGACACCAGAGCGGTCCCCAGTGTTGCCCATCCCTTAGCTTTTACCAACGCTTTAATCATCAGTGTGAGAAACCTGCACTGTCCCTGCCCAAGCTGTACCTACCCATGTGGATAAACAGAGGGCTTCAGCCTCTAGTGCTGTCAGTCTGCCGCCTTTCATCAGCACTATATCTGTCACAATGCAGAAACCCTGGACTGTCTGTTCTACACTGCATCTGCCCCTGTGGTTTTACAAAGGGCTTCAGTCTCCAGTGGTGCCAGTTCCTTACTGTTCACCAGTCACACACTGTACCTGTTATTGTAAATAAATAAAAGGCTTTAGTCCCCAGTTCTGGCTTTCCCTCACCATTCACCAGGACTAAATGTAGACAGTGTGGAAACCAAGCACTGTCCCTTCTCCCACACTGTAGCTTTCTCTATGGATTAGTCAGTCCCTCACCTCTTATCAGCACTAAATCCATCTCAGTGTGAGTAGGTTTGCACTGAGCCTGTCCCACATGGTACCTGTGGATAAACTGAGGGCTTTATCCACTTTTTACCAGCACTAAGTTCATCACAGTGGGTGAGTGGGTGGAGGAAGCTTGCACTGTACCTGTCCCTGTGGATAAACCAAGAGCTTTAGTTTACTGTCCAGTGCTGTCTGAGCTGTACCTTTTATGAGCATTAAATACATCAGAGTGGAACAGTCAGCAGTGAACCTGGTTTTGTGGATAAACAGAGTTGTTGTAAGCCCCCACCTTTCACTACCACTGGATAGTAAATATACAAAGGTTTAATAGAAAAAATATAAAAAAAAACAAAAGAAAATGATCTCAGATCCTGCTGGACTGTCTGTAATTTGACACTATAGTCTATTTAATGAGACCCTGACTGCTTCAGTGCTTCAATAAAGGAAATTCCAGCATGCTTTGAGATAATTAGTTAATCCCTAGGCTGCTGAAAGAACTAGAATTAATCTATTTGATTGAGCTGGACAGGTGCTCAATCTATAGCCCTGCAAGGGTTAAATTGAGGGGTTATATAACAGCAGGTTTAAGTTTTTTTTTATTTATATCCTGAGAAGTTGGAAGGCACAGTAGCATTCCCCTCCCATCAGATGCCTTTAACACAGAGCAACAAATAGCAAAAATCAGAGGGGTAGAGCACTATTTTGCAGTTGTGAATGGATACTTCCAAAAGTCCAAAAAGGAAGTTCCATGGTAAGCCGTTTTTAGAGCTAATGCAAGAGGGCTGCAGGTTCCACCTATCTGCAGCCCTAAAAAATTATACTAACCTTTCTTATGAAAATGGAATCCTGCAAAGGTATTCCAGTGATGCATTTACACTTGGAAGATCAAGGTTTACCAGTAGCAGGAGGCCAATGCATGGGGTGGTAAAATATAGATCACTCACTACCTGCACATCCCCTATCATGCAGTCAAAAGAACAGCATTGGCTGTGACATGAGCTTCCTGGAAACCAAGCCTAAAAATAAGTCCCCAATTTTCAGATGAAACATTGAACAGAGGTCCAGCCTGCCTGTTCTGATGTTCGTTCAGGTAGATGTTGGAGATCCCATGGCACTTTTTGAAAAGAGTAGAATAATTTTCCCAGTGCTCTGGCAAAATGCTCCCCACTTACCAAGCCACCAACCAATTAATGTGATTCATTATCAGTCCGTTTACATCTGTATCTCCTTCTCCCTGGGGATTAGGTTTTCCTAGCTGTCCTTTCACAGTTAACAAAAACTAAACTAACTAACGAATTAACTAACTAGCTATAACTGTAGTGCCCAATTATCAGTGTGGGAGATGTGGGAATTCAGGCAGAAGTATGTTTGGACCATAAAGAAAGCTAGTCTTTTTCAATAAATTCAATTGACTTGTATGCTGTAATTTATTGTAAGATGGCGGCGCAGGGACCATGTAACAGTACCTTTAGTCATTGATCTTGTGGTTAGATGATGTTTTTGTATCACGTATACAGTAGTGTTGGGGGGCCCTGAAAAGGTACTGATCCTTATTACCAGGATCAGGATCCAGGCCAAAGTCCTGATAAGTTCTGATTAGTCCTGATTTAAATCAGAACCTTTTGTAAAATGTGGTGAAAACTGCAAATCTGCTATATAATTGCATAAAACGACACTGAGATCTGTGACACACATGTAGAATTGTAGTCAGCATTTCAGGATATAAAAACTGAGTTTATAGCACTGATGTGCTGGTCAATTGAATATGGCAGTCATGCAGTTGACCTCTGTCAGTGCTGCAACTGTAAACTGACCTGTCTGGCCTCAGAGGAGGAATCCCATTCCCATTTAGTGGCACACACTATACAATGGACATGTCACAGAAACACAGAAACATAGAATTTGATGGCAGATAATCAAGGCCACTGATTTACGGTGATTAAAATAATGAAATTCCGTTTTCAAGACTTCAGATTCCGGAATTACACCGGTGATTGTTACTCTAATTTCCGGATTTTACCGGGATTCTGCTATCATTCTTTTAGTGCGTGCATAAATAATCAGAATTAAAGAAGGCTTAATATACAGAGCATTAAATAGAGCAAATTGAAAACAGTACATGAGGAGAATTAAAGAAAACACAAGTTTTGTAGATTTACTGATCTGATATAAAATGCCAGATTCCATGAAGTCTTTGTTTTTACCGGTCTTCAGGCAGCCCTAATTCCGGAATTTTACCGGATTTTCCGGTAAAAACCGAAAAACAGTGGCCTTGCAGATAATGACCGCTTGGCCCACCCAGTCTGTCCATTTCCCTACCTATTGGATAAGCTGCAGGTTTTAGCTAATCAACAGCCTACTTCCTTCTAACATATATCAGTTTATAATAACTGGTCAGTAATTTTTCATTGACTGACCCAGTTATAATTTATAACCTGCAGGTTATAACTGGCTGACTCACTTCGAGTTAGTTAAAAGAAAGACACGCTCTCATTGGTTAATGCACCATCCATGCGCAATCACAACAGTCGGAGACAGTAAGTAAAAAAATACTTAAAAATTTAAAGTACAAAAAAAGAAAGAAACAGAAGTAGGGAGACAAACTCTGTGTGTGTGTGTGTGTGTGTGTGCATCTGTATGAAAGTCAGGGAGTCACAGACACCACACAAAGGCTGGAAAAAAATTGCTGCCCAGCTATTATAAATAATTAGAGATGGGGAAGTGTGCGTAAATTTGAAATTAATGGTTACCCTCAGTGTGGGATGCTTTAATAAACCTCGGGCAGCCATTCATTTCTCATTACGCACACTTCCCCATCCATTATTATATATGTTATTGTTGAACCAGTTCCTTCTCTGCTCCACTGAGAGCCATGCAGTTATTTTCTATGGCATGGGGTCCCTTCCACCCACTCACCCAAATTGATGACACATTTAGGGAACCCCTACCAAAAAAATAACTGCATGTCCTTAGGAATCCAGAAACCTACTGTAGCTACTGTGCTTTAAGAGGGAGCTTGGCTGTGAGGTCGAGCATGTACTGAGTGGCAGAGACCTACATTCAGGTAATCCAAAAATGCAAATATTAGACAAGTCCATTAGTACATACTGAAAAAGTGTGCCATCATGTTCAGGCAATCCAGAAATTAGGACATACTGAAAACATTCTGCCATCAATCTCAACTACAGGCAGTCCAGAAATTACACAGATCCATGAGGACATGCTGCAAAAAGAGTGCCATCTGGTTCAGGCAGTCCAAAAATTATACAAGTCCATGAGGACATGCTGCTAAAAGTGTGCCATCAGGTTCAGGCAGTCCAAAAATGACAAATGTCCATGTGGACATGCTGCTAAAAGTGTGCCATCAGGTTCAGGCAATCCAAAAATTAGCAAAGTATGTGAAGAAGGCATACTGAAATCATTGTGCCATCAGTCTCAACTTCAGTCAAAAAATTAGAGAGCCCATTAGGACATGATGTGAAAAGTGTGCCATCAGGTTCAGGCAATCCAAAAGTTACACAAGTCCATTAGGACATGCTGCAAAATGTGTGCCATCGGGTTCAGGCAGTCCACAAATTACACAAGTCCATGTGGACATGCTGCTATAAGTGTGCCATCAGGTTCAGGCAGTCCAAACATTATACAAGTTCATTAGGACATGCTCCACAATGCTGTAAGGCTATACGTCCAGTGCTATCATCTCTGAAATTAGTTTTGTTATAACAATTGCTTCAGGATCACTATGCTGGTACTTAGCTTTATGTTCGATTGTCTCTGAAATTATGAGCTGTCTTCTAGCAGTTGAAGTTTTCAGATGGCTAGCATTAGGAGTGCTGGATGATGAGAAGGGCAAAAAGGAACTGTTTGTATTACTTATTCTAGAAGAAGACGGAGAAGGAGTTGACAGTACAACTGAAGCAGCTGGGCTGCTGCTGCTATCACTTGATATAACAAGTGCAGCAGGTGTAGTCTGACTTAACTCAGCCTGCATGTTGTTGTCTTCTTTCTCTCTGACCAAAAAATCGCTCCTAAGATACAATGGGTGACATCTCTCTCTAAATGTCTTTTTAATGCTGAGGTACCCAAAGCACCTTTTTTGCTCCCTCTGCTGATGCTTTTTTAACATATAGAGCAAACTGCTCATAATTCATTATTGGCAGCCAGAGGAAAGTAAGACCACACATAAGATGTCACCTTTTTTATTACCAGGCAAACTATATTGTCCTCCTTTGTCACTTCCACTGTGTTGTTCTTTCTCAACACTGGGAAGCTGCTCATCATGGTCTTTTTCTGTTTCACCATTATCATCATCCAACAGCTCCTCCGGGCCACTAACAGAACCTAAATCTAAATGCACTGCCCCTTCTTCTGGGTTTAACTGCACCTGCACCACACTGTTCATGCCCAAACTGCCCATCTCATCATCCAAGTCCAAATCATCACATTTATCCTGCGTCTGTGCAGCTGACACCTCTACCTCATTCTGGCTTTTCATTTGCTTCTGCTTTTCTCCCTCCTTGTCTACATCCTCCATTTCATAATCATTACTCTCATCAGAGCTAGATTGCCCCCCCTCCCCCATTTCATTAAATCTGTACTGGTATTACAGTACGCATAGGTACCATATCTTGGCTTGCCACTCATTGTGGTGCAGACTACTCCTTTAGTTTTAATTAAAGTAGTTTTGGCCTTTCCTGTCTGTTTGGACAACATTGTGGAAGAACCACTACTGCTACCAGATGAAGTACCAGCAACTGGTCTTTTACCAGTTAGGCTGTACAGTGTTGTTTGTGCCATATGTTTCCCTATACCTTTCCCCATTTCAGCCTCCCCCTCACCCTGTCTGGTGCAAATTTCCAGTTTTTTTTTATTACATATAAAATTGCTTTTTCCACTATGTGTTTTCTTTTCATTTAGTCCTCTCAGTGTTCCCAAGTTCCTCAACCCACTGGTACAGGCTTGGCCTCACAGCCAGTGTCCCCCTTCCACCACAATAGTTAGATTTATTTTTTTAAGTGCCAATGGCACAGAAAAGTATTTTCTCCTGTACATATTTTCTTCTTATTTAATCCTCTCAGTTGTTCCCAATTTTCTCTGCCCACTTAGTACAGGTCCGCTCTCACAGCCACACTCCCACTTCCACGACAGTATCTATTTTTTTATTATTATTACACACAAGGAAATATTTCTCGACTGTTGTAGTAATGTAATCCTCTCAGTTGTTCCCACTTTCCTCTGTTCACTCAGTACAGGTCCGCCCTCACAGCCACACTCCCCCTTCCACAACAGTACGTATTTTTTTTATTACACACAAGGAAATATTTCTCAACTGTTGCAGTACCACAGATGTACAGTATGTAGCCCTCTCAGTTGTTCCCACTTTCCTCTGCCCACTCAGTACAGGTCCGCTCTCACAGCCGCACTCCCCCTTCCACAACAGTACGTATTTTTTTTTTTATTACACACAAGGAAATATTTCTCGACTGTTGCAGTACTACAGATGTACAGTATGTAGCTCTCTCAGTTGTTCCCACTTTCCTCTGCCCACTCAGTACAGGACCGCCCTCACAGCCACACTCCCCCTTCCACCACAATAGTAGCCAGGTTATTTTTTTTTAATTATACACAAAAATGCTTTTCTTTTTTTATTTAGTCCTTTCAGTTGTTCCCAAGTGCCTGTGCCCACTGCCCACTCAATACAGGCTCAGCCTCACAGCCACACTCCCCTTTCCACCACAGTAGCTAGTTTTTTTTATTATTACACACAAGGAAATATTTCTCAACTGTTGCAATACCACAGATGTATTATGTAGTCCCGACACCTCTCAGTTGTTCCCAAGTTCCTCTGCCCACTCATTCATTACAGGCATGGCCTTACAGCCACACTCTCCTTCCACCACAGTAGTAGCTATGTTATTTTTTTTAATTATACACAAAAGTGCTTTTTCTCATGTATGTGTTTTTTTATTTAGTCCTCTCAGTTGTTCCCAAGTTTCTGTGCCCACTGTCCAATCAGTACAGTTAAATTTAGCCCTAGTTGTTCTCAAATGTCTCTGCCTGACAGGGACCAGGGCAGGTTTGCTCTCACAGACACAATGCCCCCCTCCCACCAGTGTAGATAGCTACTAGATTTTTCTTTTCTTATTTTTTTAAAAAAAGCTTATTTTTCTTTATATCTTTTTTTTTTTGTTGCAACTTTGTTCTCTGTTATTTCTTAGTTCCTCTGCCCTAGGGCTGCCATGTATGACCTCAGAGCCACACACCCTTCACCCACTCTTTAACAACGCCTTTCCTCTTGAATACTTTCTTTTCTTTAGTTTAGATGATAATTGTTCAGTGCAGAATACAGATTAGACTAGACTAGTTCCACTTTAGTCAGTCCACAATCCCCACGAAGTGAAGAGTCAATAAAACACCCTGCCTAATTCAATATATATATTTTTAGTCCTTTTTGTTGTTTTTTACCACCAGCAGCCTGTGTATGATGGCTAGCTAGCTGTCTGGTCCCCCACCAGGAGCCCTTTAGATGGCCACTGTCCTCACCACGAGGTTCTCTCACTTCAACCTGTCCCCACCCAACCAAAACTAAAGATAATTATTTTTTTATTTCTTCATATATGCTGATGCTCCGTTTACTTTTTAAATTATATTTCACCAAAAAAATGCTACTGTGTCCAGCGCGCGACACACACACACACACACACACACACACAGACACACACAATTTATATGCAGACAAAGTTGAGAGACACATCTGTCCTCTCCAACAATCAGCTCCAAGATGGTGCCTCTCACTAGGAATGCCAAACTGAAGTGTTCCAGGCAGCTCCGCCCTGCCCACCACATCACCCAATTGCCAGGACTGACAGGCAGGCTCCATTCAGCAATAGGCAGTCTAGCCTGTCTGTCTGGCTGCATCTAGTCAATTGGATCTTCGTCTCCTCTGTTTCCTTAAGTCACGGTACACTCATTCATGTGAAAGTGCCCAATCCAAAGATGAGTGAGCGAGCAAGATGACTTGAGTATGGGGGGATAGTCCAGCAGTATAGCCCATGACATGCAGTACTGACCATCATGTGACTGACTGGGGTGCCCACCGGTCGTGCTCCCGTGCCACCTATAGGTAGGCTAATGGAATTATTTTATTTGTTAAACCAAAACATTTGGTAGTGAGGCATGAAACTGTGGACAGTTGTTTATAAATGATGTAAGATACCAGCTTGTAGACAGTCCTGATGAGTAGAATGTTATCCTCAGGGGAAGAAGCCTTAATCAAATGCAAAATGAAAATGATTTGTTTTTAACATCAACACATTTTCTTTTAAATTTGGAGTTTGGAGTGGCACATTAGAGCTAGCAGTCCACTGTTGTTCTCTACTAGTTTAAGGTGGCAGAAAGTGATTTTAAACACCCTATTGTTTCCTCCTTGCAATGCTAGCCACCCTTGTGGTAGCCTTTGGCTGTGCTTTGTTAAAGAACTTTTTGTTTTGTTTTTCTTTTTATTAATGCAGTTTTACATAAAAAATAGAACACCCAAGTAAGAAGAATTTGTATCCAGAATAGCCTGGTTTCAAACTGACTCAGGAGACAGATACAAATGGATGCCCTAAATCATACATTTGGTACTAAAATGAATCTTATTTTGTATTTATTTTATGAAGATATGGTTCTTTTTGCTTTTGTATGCCTGCCTTTTTTTTTCTATTTACCCTTTCTTTCACCACCTACCTTTCCTCAGCCAGCCAGCTGGCTTGTTCAGGGCACTCCTACCCCCCCATTACCCACCAGGTTACTGCTCATACTCAAAACCAGTCTAGCCAGATCCCTGGACACTGATGATGTCCTGGAGCTTGTCCCCTCTAATGGGGCCTGGGTCTGGTGGCCAATGACCCAGAAACATTTATATGTGTTGGCACTAAGGAAGTGCAGGAAAGGACAGAACTGTTGATATAGTAGTGTGTGTGTGTGTGGGGGGGGGTTGTTAGATGTCAGTGACAGATGATGCAGACAATTATTTCCCTTTTTTATTATGCAGCCCCTCCCACTTCCCCATTTATTTATTTGTTGACTGGGTTGGTGCGCTAGTGGCGGGCACCTTTTTTCAGGCATGACCAGGTTACTAAATAGTACATTACTTTGTATAGTAGCATGATACAATGGTGCACAACTTACATAATGCAAGGTATGGTATACACATTATACAAGATATGGTATTAAAAGATGAGAATGTTAACTATCAAAAAGTTTTGTGCACTAAAAAGAACATGGGCATGTGAACTAGCAAATGTTTTGTACAAGAAATAAAGATGACACACAGAAACATAGATTTTGCTGGCAGATAAGGACCGCTTTGCCCACCTATTATGCCCATTTTCCCCTGCCTATAGTATCATTGCAAGTCTTGCTTGATCTCCACCCCAAAAAATATGAGCAGACATTATGTTATTGCAGATGGACTTTCAATTTAAGAGAGAAAACTACAGGTGAAGAAGATGGTCTGACAGATGATGAAATAATGTTCCAGAGAGAAGCAACACGGTACCTGAAAGATTTGTGCTCTGTACCCATAGGCATGAATGGTCTTTTTAGTAAGCTGATTACTGTAGAGTAGGAGGATGGGTTAGTAACAAACATGAAACACTTGGGCAGGCATGCAGTATATTTCCATGCAGGACCTTGAAAATAAAATTGGCTAATGTTAACTGGGCTCTGGTTGCAGCAAACCAAAAAATTCAATTAGTACAATTGTGGGGCATGGGGACTTGAGAGGAAGTAAATTTGACCACTTTGTAATATAGAGCTCTTTTCTTTGTGTTCTGTGGCATCTGTTACAATAGATCCATAACCAATCTGTGGGAGTAGGCTGCTTCCTGCAATTCTCACTCAAGTTTCAGTTGTTAAATACTTTTGAGTGTGGTATAGTAACTCCAATTGTTGATATACAGGCTTAGTTGTACTTTTCGTATGGCTGTCAAAAGTAAGATGAGTCAATAATTATGCCCAGATATTTGAATCCATTAATAACTTCAAGCTGAACATCATTCAAGGTTGAGATATAGAGAATAATGCATATGTAGGGAGTTGATATGGATTTTTTTCACACACCCAAGTTGTGTGATAATATGTAAACCTCGAGAGCGAAGCTCAAGAGGTTTTAGTATTATCACACCACAATGAGGTATGTGGAAAAACTCATTTCTACCCCTACATATGTTTTATTTTATAATAACTGGCACCAAAACAAATTCAATATAAGTGTTAGTAGTATAGAGACCACGAGATGAAAGAAAGCGACTCCTACATCCTTACTAATGGCATGCCCCCACGCTATTCAAAGACTGACATCACATAACGTGCTAGCGTGGGGGCGTGCCTACTAGTAAGGAAGTAGGAGCGTTTTGGCAGCGTGTCTCCGTGTTGGTTTTGCTATGGTTTGAAACTGTTTACTTTGGAATGCGAGTGCTGCAGGCTTCTTGGCGAGACTGTAAGAAGTCGTATCAACCCGTGGGTTGATACGACTTTTTACAGTTCTCGAAAACGGGTTGATAACAGGGATCACCAGTTATTATAATAAAATCCTGTGAAAAGCACTTGACTTCTGGGACTGATCCTAGCAACACGGCTTCCATTTCAGGATGTTCAAAACCATTTTTGCTTTAAGGAACCATCTTTGTAAAGAACGGATATTGCGCCCAAGAGATTTGTTTATTTTGACAATGTCCCTCCCATGTACATATATAAATAACTGCTTCATCTGCATAAAGCAGAGTTTTGGTAGTTTTGTAAATTCTAAGAAGGATCGTAGAATGGATCCCTGTGAGACACCATGGTAGATGGTATTTCCCCTTGAATTAACTTTGCTTAATGGTATCCAGTGACCAAAAAATGGCAACTCAGTTACAGTGCCTGTGTTCATAGCTACCAAGCAGGGGGTGACCAGATACCAGGGTGGGCAAAATACTGCAATGGGAAGTAGTGGGTATATGATCACATGCATGTGCAGAGGGAGAGGCAGGGGAGAGATGGTATGTGGGAGGGGGTGTGGTGGGAAGCTGCTGAGCTGGTCTGTTGGTGTTGTGGGGAGGGTGGTTGGCTGGCAGGCGCAGGGTACAGGGTTAGGGTACATTTTTTTTTTGCTGGCAGGCAGCATGTATTTTTTAAGTTTTTTCACCCCTCCAAACATGCACTCCCCCTGGAGTTGAGAATCCATAAGTAGGGAGGTGTGGGGGAGTGAAGCCCCCAGTGGGTGCAGGGGGCACAGCCACCCACATTAAAAATTAGACCTGTAGGTCTCAGGTGCTGTTTTTGTCCAAACTGCAAGTGTGCATTACCGAGATTGATTTTCAGCAATGTACACTTGCCATAACAGCGATCGCCTTTCCATGATCACCGTTATGACATGGAACCTACACAGTTTAAGAGTTTGGGTCATATTTTACAAATAATTTAAGAACCACTGAATCATTGTGAGGCCCACGCTCAATTCGGTAAGTTTTTGTAGAAGTAGACCATGATCTACCAGATTGAAATCTTTGGTCATGTTCATAAACATGGCACCGGTCATTGAGCCCTTGTCCATTGCTTGGTGTGCAATGTCCATGAAACTGACCAGTGCTGCACAAGTTCCATGGTCTTTTTTGAAGCCATGTTGTTCCTCACACAGCAATGAGTACTGATTTAGGTAGGAGGCGAGTTGATTGTGGAAGAACCTCCCTTGGACTTTAGCTAAGGTTATGGGCCTATAGTTGTCCAGGGCAGTGCTGTGTACAGGTACAACTGAAGCTAGTTTGCAGACACCAGGAATTATTTTAGTCCTAAATGATACTGTTGGTTAAATATTTTGTCACTAGACCCATAATGACAGACATCTGTTTTGTTGCTAACATTGGCCTGCTGGGGTGAAGCTGACAGTGTGTGGTCACCGATGATATCAAGGCTCTTCACTATCTGCAAGAGGCAATAGAAAGCAAACACACCTACAGCACACCAAAGACCCTGATGGCCTGGAGCATGGGAGCTGGGATAGAATTAAATCCCAGGTCTCTCCATGCAGCACTATCAGGCCAGCCACACTTTATCTTTTTTAGAGTCTTCCTCTTCATCGTGTATTGCTGACTGTTTCTATGTATCATGAGAATCTTATGTTGTCAGTTCTTTAGCCTACACTGCTAAGTGAGTAACACTGAACAGTGGAACTGTTGGAAGCCTAAAGACAGACAATAGTATCAGTGAAGAGGGAAAATACGTGGTAAATTTGTGAGTAGAAAAGTAATAAAAAGCATTTATTTAACAAACAATAGACAATGCATATCAGGACTGGATACAATTGAAAGGAAGAAATGCCAAGCATAAACATATTTAAAATGGTTCCCTGTCTGTACGATGCATAAATGCCAACATTTACAGTATATGGCAAACATAGTTAACTGATCAAAT
The DNA here is from genome assembly GCA_016271365.2 of Neoceratodus forsteri. Taxonomy (NCBI): domain Eukaryota; kingdom Metazoa; phylum Chordata; order Ceratodontiformes; family Ceratodontidae; genus Neoceratodus; species Neoceratodus forsteri. The sequence continues at coordinate 5,940,285 of JADMNL010000041.1, read as the reverse complement.
ATTGTTTTGGTTAATCTTTTCACGTTGCAAATGGAAGTGCTATGGCTACCTTTGCACTTACACGCAACACCACTCATAGAATACAGCCTTCACTTTACTCACCATTTGTTTTATGCAAGCTGTTATTGAAGCCCAGCCCAGATGTCCTTTAGCAGCTGCTAGTCACTGAAAAACAAACAACAAAGTCATCCTAGGCAGACTAGAACAAGAAAGCAAAACAAATCTACAGTATTTTCTTATTTACCGTTGTTCCCACTCCTTCACTTGGTGGAAAGGCTCTCCATTGGCCTGTCTCATGCAATCTGAAGGGGTCATTTCTGGTCTATAGCTACCCTATGAATCACTCATACATGTTCCAGATTTACCCCTCTAAGTGAGACCAACCAGCTTGGGAGCTAAACCCTCTAAATCTTTACCAACCAGTGAGGGGAGGGCAGGGGACAGAAAGGTCCAGGTGCAACAATTGGGAGGGGAGTGTGCCACAGCACCATTAGTCTGAACAACCCCAACATTTTACCCCTAGATTTGTCAGCCAATGTTCCACATGATAGGGCCAGGTGCAAGATGCCATCACATTCTCTGTAAACATCCTCCATCACATCAGATGTAGAATCCCCACCCCCACTGAAACTGTATATTGCTAACCACATGACTCCTTCCCCCCAGACCACTAGGTTACAGTCATGTAGCATCAGTAGCCCCCATTCTCTCTCAGACAGGAGGTATCCAATATGGAAAGGAAGGAAAATAATTTAGTTTTATATAGAAGCTTTAAAACATGTTGTATCTCAAGGTATGTGACAACCCATAAACAGTTGGCAGTGGACATTATAAGTGCACAGATACTGAAGGTCAGAGGAAAACGGTCTTTAACCTGCGACAATGTATTTGCTATAGATTTATTTTTCTAATACAGGATTGCATCCTGTTCTTGTTCCATCTTCACTGGCCTCTTAACACATTCAATGGTTATTTCTGATCTACACACTAGTGGTAAAGGCTATTTTAAAAATGCAGAACGTACAGTAGCTCTTAACCTAGCTCTTATACTGTTGTCAAAATGCATCTGTAGTTACCATCAAATTCTATGGTTAAATGGGACATAAACTACATCATACAGTTCTACAATGGTACTGACTTGGGCTGTGTGGAGTTTTCACCTTCCAATGGAATGGAATTCCAGGGAATTTCAGAAAATTCCACCTAATTCTGCAGAATTTTGCCAGTAGTGGAATTCCATAATTTGAAAAAAGCAGACTATTCATCACAGATTAGTAATCTGTGGTTTAGACAACCCCCTGGATTCCTTTTTCCCAGTCATGGGACTATCATTCCACAGTTTATGTAATCCATTGAAAGATATTCCTCAGTTTACATAGAAATGTTTTTTTGGAATTCCGCAGAATCGAAACAGAAATTTCATAAAGCATTTCTAAGCAGAATTGCCATGCTTAATGATTTCTGCCAGCAGAATTCTGCATGCTGCAGAGCTCTGGTGCTGACCACCAGTGTCTGCATTAGAAATAGTGACGGAATTTGCTAGAAAGTCAGTGAAGCTGGAGCAGTGACTGAATAAGAACCAATATTTTCAAAATAGCTTCTACAGGAAAAAACATGACATACATATTCAATGCAGTTCCCCTTTAAGGAAAGATCAGGGGTTGTGTACCGAGAGAAAGAGAAAAAAATGATGCACAGGAAAGCTAAGTGACTTGGTCAGGGTCACACTGCAAGGGAGTGACTGTTGTGGGATTCATACCTAGGTCTCCAAGTCTGCAAGTACATAACTCTGTGCTCTAACAACTGATTGATGATTAATCCTGCCTAGGTCCCCAGTGTGTGATGTCCCTGCAATGGCAACTAGACTTGTTTTGTCAGCATGTTAAGCCTTACCACTTACAGTACCATTTGGCCATTAGGAAGCCTTAGACCATGGTTCAGAAGTTTAGAACATCTTGGTTTTATTCAACAATATATTATATGCTTGTTTCCATAATAAAATTAGAATAAAGTAAACAGGCATTGGAAAGGTTCATAGTCTTCTTCTGAACAGAGCCCTACTTGTTTATGTTAATTCATCCAGTTTATAAATTGCTTATGAAACTCCATGTAAGCCCTCTGAGAAAATATTAATTACAGCTATTGATTACTAACACCAAGGAACTTATACAATGGCACTGGCTTATGCAGCAAAATCAAGCAGAATTCTCTTTTTTCCCCTGTGCAGGGATTAGAGCCTAGGACTTCAAATACTTTTCAGTAATCAAGGCACACATCACATATCTAAGTAATACACATGCTAAAAAGTTGATACTTTTTGTAGGAAGCATTCTCTGGTTGGTACAGTAAACCAGGGTGCAATCATAAATGAGAGGCTCTCTCAGTTTGTTTTCTTTTAAAATTAGAATTTTCAGATCAATGCAAGACTTTGTTATTGTTACTTCTACAAAAAGGTTTAATGGTAAAGCTGCAGAGAACAGCCCAAATACATCAGTTTAATCATTTCAGTCAACATCTAAAGCCTAATTGGCAAATAAAGCTTGAGATACATAAATATTTACCAGTAACAGTTAGGACTGCAAATGAAGATTAAGTACATGTTTAGAAGGGATATGAATGCTATGAAACATAAAATTATTTTGGCCAATACATGTTTCTTTATTGTGTTATTTGGTTCCTGTGGGTCTCGTTAACTGCTGCTTCTGGATGGCAAGATAATGAACTAGGTTAAACGCTGCACATTGTTTGATGACTTTAAGCTGCTGTAGTGTGGTGGTGGTTACCTGTGGGCGTATATGTCAAAAAATCTGTTTAATATTTTGAAGGGTTTACTACTGTTTTAACCTACTTTGTGTTAATAACAAATATGTGAATCATTATAAGTCATGTTAAAGCATGTTTTATGCATGAAAGCTGCAATAAGGTAAATTATGTAATGAACAGAAATAATCCAGGAAACTGACTGTCTGAGATCTCCTTGAAACTGTCATTAAAATCCTGGTACACAATCACGGGAAAAGTTCTAGCCAGCAGGTTTTTTCACATATGTGGAATCTGTCCGCCTGTTTGCCCATAGTGTGCCCACAAGCAATGTGATGGGTCAGGACACACCGTATTCCTGTTTCAAATGACACCCCTCATACTACCAGCCTCTACCACACCACCAGTAACAAATTTACAAGAGTGAGGCCACTGACTGTGACTTTTAAATATCTCCCACTCATATTTATATGAAAGGCCCCTCTCTAACTGCTCGTACTGGTCCTTCTTCAAACCTTTGCTCCAGTGCCATCATGTAACCATTTTCGCCAACTCATGGTGAGACATATTTAAAATAGCTGCTCTGGTGGCATCATTTAGTACTGCTCCCTCTCTTGTACCTCAGCTTACTAAAATCAGCTGATTTGTCAGAAACAAACCCTCCTTCTCTCACTCTTGTTCTAAAACCTTACATTCTGCACACTTTGAAACTGCTGCTGCAGAGAAATGACTGGAATGACAACTCATGCAAACTGACATCTGCTTCAGCAACTTTACTAAATTACATCCACTCACATAAACTCATAGCTCCCATGCTACAACTCTACTAAACTGCTGTTCATCTCTCTCATGCTTGTCACAGTTTGAACTACATTTTAGTGCCTTCTGGGGTGGCGTGTGTGTGTCTGTGTGTGTGTCTGTGTCTGTGTGTGTGTCTATGTGTGTGTGTGTCTTTGTGTGTGTGTGTGTGTGTGTGTGTGTGTGTGTGTGTGTGTGTGGTGTGGTGTGTGTGTGTGTGTGTGCCTGTGCGTGTGTAAAATCCAAAAGTGCTTGAGCTAAATGGGCTTCTACAGGAAGGAGGGGGAGACAAAATACGCCCAGACCCAACCTTTCCAGCTACCAGTGTACAGCACCATCTACTGAAAGCTTGATAAAGCACAGTTTTTTTAAATGTGTTCATGCAACTTTAAAAATGATGATAAAAGTATTTTGAAAAGAGTTTTGTTCTATTTTTGTTAATTTTTAAAAATGGATTCATTTCATAGTAGAAATAGTACACTCCAGAGTGTAACATTTCTTGGATATCATCACATGTAGGGAGCATAAGACACTCGGCCTTCAGTCTGGCAGTGCACCAAAGGGGGTCTGGCTGTATAGCCTAGAGGTTAGAGTAGTGAGCTGTGAAGGAGTTTGGTACATCTAGCAGACATGAGTTTGATTCCCACAACCTCCACTTGCATACTGTGTGGCTCTGAGCAAGTCACTTAATCTCCCCAGTACTGCCAGGTCGCCCCTGAAAACAGGCACTTGTGCATAGTGGGCCTTACCTGGTTACCGCGGAATAAACAAACCCCAATGATATCCCATGGTATAGCACACATCATCATGTATAATTGCTTATATATGTCAGTTATAAAACTATCTTCCCTGTTATTTTATGCTTGAGACCTAATTAGAAACATAACAAACCACTGGTCATCATCCCCATCATGTGGAACTGTGGCTGCATACTAATAGCAGTATTATTCACTGGTGTTGCAATGATGCAGTAAACCTACTTTACTTGAGAAGTTTTCCATAAAAGTTAAAAAAAAAAAAAAAGAGTTTGTTTGTTTGTCTGAGTTGGGTGAAGGAATTGTTATCTGTGCAGTTAGCTAGGTGAAGAAAGAAACTGTGAATTAGAGGGAGTGGCTTAGGCAGAAGGAAGCTAGGTGTTTGCATTTAAAAAATTACCTAGATAGCATTTGGCAGAGACCAGCAAGAGGAAGGAGCTGCTGTTAGAACTTTACTGGGACTATATTACCTTCTGTCCCTCCCCTCCACCCTCCCCCATCCTCCACCCTTAGCCGGTTCCACTTTTATCGGCACAGGATTTGACTGACAACAGGAACTTCCTGTTTGGGAGCAGGAAGGAAGTGATCACAGAGGCACAAAAGACTCACCATCCTAGAAGGAAAAGAGTAGTTATCTATACTCCCCCAGCTGCTGGAGGTCTGACTCTGAGCAAGTAAGAAGGAGACTACTGAGGCATATAGGAACTTCTTGTCCCAGAACAGGAAGACCAGAAGCTTTGAGGGCACGAAGACAGTAGGAAAGTAGCGAGAAAAAAAAATTGATATAAGGGTAAGTACATAACACAACAGTTAAGGGACCACAAAAAAGACATGATGGGAGTGGTGCAGTGCAGTGGCTGTGGAGCAGCAGTCTTCCGGGAGCTGTTCTGGAGGATGCGGTGTTGTCCCATCTGCAGACACCTCTCTGGGCTGAGGGAGGAGGTTGATCATCTCCAGACTGACTTGGGTATGATTCAGGGGACCTCCTTTCCCACTCAGGGACAACCAGGGCCACTGCCACTGCCTCTGCCTCAGAGGTTGCCAAGAAAGAGGAGAGGTTGGACCACAGTGGGCTCAGGGAGGGTGAGGGTGGTAGAACAGAGGAGCATCCCTCCAGTTGTACCTCTCCACAATTCATATGCCATTCTGGCAGAGTGTAGTTCCTCTTTGGAGGCACCCGCAGTGGAGACCAAGGAGGATGCTGGGAACTTCCATAAAGGAGACCCACAGAAGGGTTGCATGGAACCCCACAGGGGAAAGAAAGAACTCCTGGTGGGGGACTCCAATGTTAGGAGGGTAGAACTGGGGGAGGGAGGGGAGAGGGAGGTAGGTGCCTGCCTGGCACCATGCCTTGGAGGGACAGGGAGCGAATCCTCAGGAACGTGGGAGCAGCTGCATGAGGGAGGGAGCTGAATGTCATTGTCCACCTAGGGACAAATGACCTGGCTGGGAAAGGGATCAGAGCAGTGCAGGAGGGGTTTGTGGAGTTGGGGAGGGGCATTAAACAAGTAGCATGCACAGTAACCTTCTTGGAGGTGCTGCCTGTCTATGGCATGGGTGAATCTAGGGTGCTCCACACCATGTGATTCAATCAATGGTTGAAAAACTGGTACAGAGCTCAGGGTTTGGCTTCATTGGGGACTGGGGGTCCACCTGGAGGGATGCAGGTCTATACTGGCGCGATGGTCTGCATCTGTCCAGGAGGGGAACCAGGATCCTAGGTGATAGTTTTAAATGCTTCATTGGTAATCATTTAAACTAGCCAAGGGGGGAGACATTGAAAAGGAGAAGGGAAATCCTAGCTCCTCCCCCCAAAAAATCAGGGTAGTTAGTGAGGTAAACACCAAGATAGAGAAGTCGATAGGGAGAAGAGCAGGGGTACGTGTAGAAAAAGACAAGGGAAGTAAGGACAGGGATGGGGTAAAAAGGGGTAGGGCCATCAAAAAATGGAGAGTAATGAGTACCAATGCCCATAGTCTAGGTAACAAGCTCCCTGAACTGGTGGCCTTGATGGAAGAGGGGTGCCTGGATATCGTGGCAGTCGCAGAAACATGGTACACAGAGAACTATGACTGGGATGTCAACATACCAGGTACACAATCTACAGGAGGGACGGGGAAGGTAGAAGAGGAGGAGGAGTAGCTCTCTATGTAAGGGAAGGGATCAAAGCAATGCAACTAAAGGGTAAACAGGGAGGACAGAAGGCACTGTGGGTCACCCTAGAGACTGGAAATGGCACCACAATCTGCACAGGGGTTTTATACAGACCCCTGTCTCAGGGGAGGAAATGGGCAAGGAAATGATAGAAGGTGTCCTTAGGATAGCAGAGAAAGGGGAGATATTGCTGATGGGGGACCTGAATATGCCAGATGTTAACTGGAGCACCTTTTCTGCAGCCACATCCAAGAGCAGGGCCATTCTCGATGCCCTACAGGGGGCATGCCTCAGACAGCTAGTGTTGGAACCCACTCGGGAGGGAGCAATGTTAGACCTGGTACTCTCAAATGGGGATGGGAAGAGGATCTCATATCTAGAAGTGGGTAGCCATCTGGGAACAAGTGACCACCAAACAGTGTTGTTCACAATACACTCAGCTGTAGAGTCAAGCCATACAAAAGTGAAGGTACTGGAATTCAGGAGGGCTGATTTTGTCAAATTGGGAGAGTGCCTCAGAAAAGCACTAGCAAACAGGCAAGAAGGAGGGGTGAAGCAACAATGAGGAAACATCAAAACTTCCATAACAGAGGCAACAAGCCTTTGTGTGAAGCAAATAAATCAAAATGAAAGAAAAAAACACTATGATTCTCAAAAGAGGTGGCTTGGAAGGTTAGGGAGAAAAAGATAACATTCAGGAAGTATAACGAAACACAGATGGAGTAGGACAGAGAACTGTTCCAGTTAAAGCAGAAGGAAGCGGGGAAGGCAGTCAGAATAGCAAAGGCCCAAACCAAGGAAAGGATAGCCAACTCAGTTAAGAAGGGGGATAAACTGTTTATAGGTACATTAGGGAGCTAAGAAAGACAAAGGGAGGGATACTGAGGCTAACTAAAGAGGAGGGTGGGTAGGCAGAGAGGGACAGTGAAAAAGCAGAGATACTGAATGAATACTTCTGCTCAGTATTCACAAAAGAAGAGAAGGGGGAGGTACCTAATTCAGTCAATAGAAGCACTCTGGTTAGGGGGGTTGATATCAGTCCTTTCATAGAAGAAAGGGTTCTGAAAGAACTCCTAAAACTGAAGGTGGACAAAGCAATGGGGCCTGATGGGATTCACCCCAGAATTCTAAAAGAACTAAGGGAAGAACTAGTAACACCACTGACTACCCTTTTTAATAAATCATTGGAGGATGGTGTGGTACCTGAGGACTGGAGGAGGGCTGATGTGATTCCCCTTCACAAAAGTGGGAGCAAGACAGAGGCAGGAAACTACAGACCTGTCAGTTTGACCTCAGTGGTAGGGAAAATGATGGAATCACTTCTGAAGGAAAGAATTGTTGAGTACCTAGAGGCCAGTGAGGAATAGGACCCAAGGCAGCATGGATTCACAGCGGGAAGGTCATGTCAGACAAATCTAATTGATTTCTTTGACTGGGTGACCAAAGCAGTAGACCAGGGAGGGGCTGTGGACAGGGCCTATCTAGACTTTAGCAAGGCATTTGACACAGTCCCGCACAAAAGATTAATAAATGAAATTAGCCAGCCTGGGAGTGGGTCCCTGGGTCGTAGCCTGGGTAAAACACTGGTTGGACAACAGGACACAGCGGGTAATAGTAAATGGAGCCCACAGTGAAGAATGGAGGGTTACTAGTGGGGTACTGCAGGGTTCAGTACTGGGGCTGGTCCTTTTTAATGTCTTTATAAGTGACATTTCAGAGGGACTGAAAGGGAAAGTATGTCTCTTTGCAGATGACACAAAGATCTGCAACAGGGTTGATACACAAGGTGGGGTGGAAAGGTTGAAAAGGGACTTGGCAAGGTTGGAGGAATGGTCAAATGTATTGCAGCTTAGATTCAATGCAAAGAAGTGCAAAGTAATGCACTTGGGAAACAAAAACCCAGGGGAAGAGTATGCAATGGGGGGTGAGATACTGACAACAACAAAAATGCAAAGGGACCCGAGGGTAGTCATATCAGATGATCTAAAGGTGGGCCAGCAATGTGAGAAGGCAGTAAGGAGGGCTGGGGGGATATTGGGATGCATAGGGAAAGGCATCACCAGTAGAAAACAGGAAGTTGTTGGCCCTCTGTACAGACAGTTTGTAAGATCACATCTGGAGTACTGTGTGCAGTTCTGGAGACCCCATCTCCGCAAAGACATAGACAGGGTGGAGGCTGTCCAGAGGAGGGCAACCAAAATTATGCAGGGTCTGCATCAGAAGACATATGAAGAAAGACTAAAGGAACTAAAGATGTATAGCCTCAAGGAAAGGAGGGAAAGGGGGGACATGATAGGAATTTTCAAATACCTCAAGGGAATCATCAAAGTCAAAAAGGATAGCATCTTTTAGAAAAAGAGATGTGTAAAAACAAGGGGGCACAATTTGAAGATAGAGGCAGGACAGCTCAGAGGTAATGTGAGGAAGTATTTCTTCACAGAGAGGGTTGTGGATACATAGAACAGCCTTCCTGAGGAGGTCATAGAGTCAAAAACAGTGGGGGAATTCAAGAATGCATTGGACGAGAGGTCACGTGATGGCAGCCTGAGAAGCGGCAGCAGCCCTCCATAGTTCCGTGCCTCCGCTACACAATTCAGCTCCCTGGTGTGACTTTTTGGTGTAAACATACTACGAAGTTGCAGTATTTCAATAGGTAAACACTCGAGGCTGCTGCATCTGGCGTCAAGAAATGGAGGTATATATGAAAAAGGCACCTCCGAGGCATTCGCCTCCGCCCTCCCCAGAGAAAGACAAGGCCGCAAAGCGCCTGAAGCATCAGACAGCGGGTTCTAGTAAAACCGGCACCGCTACGGGTGCTCTCTTGGAGGAATGGTTTCTAGAGGTGATGCAGCCTCTACAGGAGAAACTCACGGAGATATATGATGACCTTCAACAGGTCAAAGCCTCTGTTCATTCCTTGACTACCCGAGTAACGGACTCAGAAATTAAGCTGGTGTCCTTGGAGAAAAAACACGATAAGAGTGAACTGACCATGTCACTTTATGGGAAACGAATTAAGAAGCTCGAAGAGAGGATCAAGGATTTAGAGAGAAGAAGCAGAAGAAACAATTTGCTGGTGATCGGAATACCTGAAAAAGAAGAAGGTGCTGCGCCTATTCTCTTCCTTCAAAAATTATGTGAGAGAATCACCGGTCCCTCCCCGAATGGTGCATCCTATATTATAGAGAGGGCACATCAGGCCCTTCGCCATCCTCCACAGCCTGGTTCCCCACCCAGGCCCCATATTTGCAAGATGCTTAATTACCTAGACAAGCAACATGTCCTAGTGAAGGTGCGCGAATTACAAGAGGTTCGATGGGAAGGGCACAAAATCCAGATCACGCAGGACCTGCCACAGTCAGTGCGGGTAAAGTGGCAAGGAATGCATCCCATAGTGACAAAACTTATTGTGGCAGGAACTCCATTTCACATGAAGTATCCAGCGGTCCTGCAGGTGAAGGCGGGAGAAAAATGGGTCTCTTTTGAATCGCAAGAGCAAGTGCAGTAAGAACTCAAAAACCTCTTTCCAGACCTTTTCAAGTGAAAGGACCCAGACAATTATAAGTGCATGCATGGTGTGCATAGCGGTTCAGAACTGGAATGGGAAAGAAGTTGTCAGGGTTAGACAGGGCTGACATCCTCGGGGTTTGTGGCTGAATATAATTTGAACCCCTTGATAGCACAGGCATTGAATATTTGTGGAGTAGTAGCTCCCTCCTTCTGCTTTACAGTTAACTTCTTTTTCCCCTCCTACGGAGAGAGTGCAGAGACATGGCGAGGACGGTGTGGTTCCCCTTTTATGGAGGACATTTGAAATGGCACCTGATGCAACATTGTGGACTGTCGATGGAGAGCTGGGCTGTCTGATTGCTGGGCCTATTGCAAGAGTATAGCTGTGCAGCCCCTCAAGCTAATCATGCTGGTGTGACTGAACTTAAAATGTGTGGGACCAAGCACATTTCATTTTCCATCTCTCCTGGATGGGGGTTGTGTTTTTTGTTTTTTTTTTCTCATTGTGTGTTCAGAGTCTGGGGACCCAGTGGGATACTTGATATAAGTTTGTTTAAAAAGGACTGGGAGACTTCCTCAGTATTTTAAGGAACCATAAGCACATGGTTGACTTTTTGTTGCTGTTATGTTATGCTATGGCAATCACTGTAGGGATAATCCTAATTAGGGAGATGCTACACATATAATAGATTAAGAAGTTGCTCCATTGGGGGAATTCAGATGGTGATTATAACTGTCAGATATGTAGCGGGGTTGGGGGGGAGGTGGAGGAGAGATTGGAGGGTATCTGGTGTAACTCAGTATCTGCGCTAGGACATCACTCACCTGAGAGTGGATTGTGGTGCAGTTAATTAGAACTGGGGGTGGTAGTGGGTAGAATATTGTTCAGGATATACGGGAATTGTGGGGGGTTGGGACGATGGGACAACACGATAGATAAGTTTTCTTACTTAGTAGTCAATGGGCGGACAAGGGGGGGGTAAGTCAGGCGTGTTACTTTATTCTTTTGAAGTTGTACTTTCTTCGGCGCTCAGTCGGATCAGGTTGAGACCCCAGGCATCAAAATGGCTCATGTCATCCTTAGTATTGTTTGATAAATCAAAAGATGGCTAATTGTTACAAAGTTGTAAGCTGGAATGTCAGGGCTGCACAAGATAAATGCAAGAGACAGGTTATCCTCAGGCACCTACATCAATTACAAGCTGGGATTGCCTGTCTCCAAGAGACACATCTTCGTAGGCAGGATGTTAACCTATTTCTCAAAATGTGGGTGGGACAGGCCTATGGAGCGGGAAAATCTACATCTAGTGGGGGAGCTGTGATATTAATAGATAAAAAAATTCCATTTAAGTTGGACAAGGAAATCTGGGATCCAGAGGGCGGATATATAATACTAAGTGGGTCCTTGGAAGGGCGGCAGATTACCCTAGGATCCATATACAGACCAAATTCCTGAGTCCCCTCACTTTTTCACCAGTTTACTGGGCCTTCTTGCCACTGATCCACCCATTTTAACTATTTTGGGAGGGGATTGGAATGTGGCACCCTCCGCGGATACAGATAGATCTGACTCCCGGAAACGGGGTTTGTCCCCCTCACAGAGGGCATTACGTGACCTCATGACTGGTGCGGATCTCCTGGATGTATGGAGAGTTCTCCATCAAGGAGAGCGTCAGTATACTTATTTCCCACCCCTTCATAAGTCCTTCTCCCGTATTGATTTTTTTTTATTGAGTTCTTTCGCATTATCTGGAGTAATGTATGCAGATATACACGCGAGAGTTATCTCAGACCATGCTCCTATTTCCCTTACATATCTCTTTGGACCAAGTATCCAAAGGGATGTCCTTTGGAAATTGAATAACCAGCTGCTCCAAAAGTCGGAATCTCTCCAACATATTAAAAGTTTTATGGTCAACTTCCTACTAGATAATAGGGGGTCCACTACCAGGACCGACATGATCTGGGCAGCTTTAAAATGCTCCCTCAGGGGCGAATGCCTTAGACTATCAGCAACGAGATGTCGTCAATTTAGGGATAGGCTGGCAACCTTGCTCTTACAGATACAGACCATGGAACGTACCCTATCTCGACATTCTCCAGACGCGGACTGGGTACTTTTGCACCAATTGCAGAGTCAGTACTCTGATCTCATGTACCAAAAGGCAGATCTTGCCTTGAGATGCACTAAGATGAAACATCTTGATGCGGGTGAGAAGGCTGGTAGGTTATTGGCTATTCGGCTTAGGCAAGCAGCAGCTTCACGAGACATTCCCTGCATCAAATCGGCTACCAGTGATAACCTGGTGACATCCCCTAGGGAAGTGTCCGAGGCCTTGCGTTCTTATTACCAAAAGCTGTATTCTGAAGCTCAGGCGGGAAAGTCTGTAGCTCGGGATATAGCTGAATATTTGGATGCCACTGATCTTCCTAAGCTAAGGACCCCTGAAGGTGAGCATCTTGGGAATTTAATCACAGTGCAGGAAGTGGTAGCAGCAATTGAGCAACTTGTACCGGATAAGTCCCCCAGCCCAGACGGCCTTTCCAACAACCTGTACAAAAGCTGCTCACAAGAGCTTGCTCCACTTTTGGTGGAAGTTTATAATTACTGGTTTGCCGAGGGGATGTCGGAATCCAACTTCCTCAATGCAATAATTACCCTTATCCCCAAGCCTGGAAAGGATCCCATCTACCCGGAAAGTTATAGGCCTATCTCCTTAATTAATACTGATGTCAAAATCTTAGCTAAGGTTTTGGCCATGAGATTGGGTCCGCTACTTCCCATGCTTATCAGTAGGGAGCAGATAGGTTTCATGAAGGGTAGGTCCTCAGTGGACCATATGCGTAAGTTAATATATATCCTCTCGGCATCCAGGGATTCAAGCATCCCCTCTGTTTTGGTCTCCTTGGATGCCGAGAAGGCTTTCGATAGAGTCTCCTGGGACTTCCTTTTTGAAACCCTGGCCTACTTGGGTCTCCCCTCGGGCTTTCTTAGATGGATCAGATTACTATATGCATCCCCATCAGCCCGGATTTGGTCTAATGGGACGCTGTCTGCTCCTTTTCTACTCCAGAGGGGGACCAGGCAAGGCTGTCCCCTCTCTCCACTATTATTCAACCTTTATCTAGAACCTCTGATTAGGAGATTGTTAACCTCCCCCAAGCTCCAGGGGGTTGAAATAGGATCACAAAGGTACTCCCTTTCTGCATATGCAGAAGACCTTCTTTTACACCTTCAATATCTGGCAACAGGTATTCCAGAACTCCTGGCTGAGATAGGGCGGTTTTCTGCTATCTCCCACTATAAACTCAATGAATCTAAGACAAAAGTCTTCCCTTTAAACAATAATACTTCCCAGTCAGTGCTTGAAAACACCAATTTAATATGGGAACCTAAGTCCCTTATGTATCTTGGGATTAAGATTGCCAGAGAGATCCCTACCATGCTTAAACTAAACCTTACGGAATTATTGAATACAATTAAATTAGACCTAAACAGATGGGGGGATCTCCCTCTTTCTCTATGGGGAAGAATAAATATTGTAAAGATGAATATCTTACCCCGAATACTATACCTCCTGGGAATGTTGGGTCTGTTTATCCCTAAAAAATGGTTTGGTAGGTTAAATCAAATGCTAACTGCCTTCCTTTGGAAGGGTAAGAGTGTCAGGCATTCTTATTTGAAGCTTTCGGCTCCCAAGGAGCAGGGTGGCCTAGCAGCCCCTTCCTTCTTTTCATATTATTGTGCTCATCATCTGACTAGGATGTCTCACTGGTCAAGGGAAATGTTGAGAGAGGAGCGACAAGCATATGTGCCTTTATGGTTAGACATTGAACAATTTTTAGCAGCTCAACACTGTTGCTCCCTCCCTGCCCTGCTATATACTACTCCTAAAGCAATTCCAAAACCTCTCCAAAATGTACCGTTAGGCTGGTCCATTAGGGCCTTGCATCAGTTGCAAACTCATTTATCCCATAACTGGCATGTTTCGTTGGAGCAACCTGTCGTGGGGAATCCCCTCTTCCAGATTGGGAGTAAGCCCATTCCCCGGTTTTTTTTGCCCTCCCTTAGTAACATAAAGCTTAGGGATATATATGAGGAAGGTAGAGTAATTCCTTTTGCTTCCTTTAGGTACAGGTTTAAGGTGCCTGTTACAGCCTTTTTCAAGTATGAACAGCTCAAGAGGGCCGTCCTTGCCCATTTGGGTCCAGGGGGAACGAGTCAGGGGTCAGCTGATGCCTTCAACAAGCTTCTGAGGGCAGCTAAGGAACCTCATGCTGTGTCTGCAGTATATAAAGCAATCCAGATGGTTGATTTGGGGCTGCCACAAGGAGTGTGTCATTACTGGTTGCAGGTGTTTTCCCTTAGGGTTGAACCACATTTCTGGACTAAGATCTGGCAGACTCTGTACAGGTTTGTCAAGCAAGATAGATTGCGACTGATGCAATTTAATATTATACATAATTTACATTTTACATCACTCAAATTATGCAGATTGGGAAGTAGCCCCCCCCCCCCCGATTGCCCTAGATGTGTAAACTATACTGGGACATTATACCATATGTTGTGGACCTGTTCTTTGGTCCAGAAATTTTGGCAAGCTATCAGAAAAAAGCTTGATCCCTTGCTGGGCTTGGACTCCTATATCACCCCAGAGATTTGTCTGCTAAATTTATTCCCGGAGGATATTCCCAATGTTAGAAAAGCGCATTTGGCTTTGATCTCGGCAATAGCTAAACTAATTATCCTGAGACACTGGATGGATGACTCAGTCCCCTCAATCATTGAGTGGTACAAAGAAATGTTGTTTGCCCTTCAGCTAGAGAAGCACATTTTAGCCATGAATAATCGATTGCAGATTTATCAGAGCTGGTGGGGTCCCTTAGATGTCCTACTTACTTTATGGAAGCCAAGATAGCTCTTAATATGAACATTTTGTTATTAATATAATCTGATGGTTGAGCGTGTGTACGCCTGACTGGAGTGGGTTGGGGAGGAGGGTGGACTGGGTCTAGGGGGTGGAGATACTAGCTGATGTATTTCAATTCATGGTTTTCAAGTTCCTTATTGGGGGGGTAGTTATCTTTGTTTGTCTACTTGTTACCTATGTATGTACTGAAGTCTATTATATGTCAATAAAAGTATATTGAATTATAAAAAAAAAATGCATGAGACAGACATAAAGCAATTCTAGTGGGGGGTAGGAGGAAGTAGGCTGTTGGTTAACTAGGATCTGCAGCTTATCCGTTAGGTAGGGAAATGGGCAGACTAGGTGGCCAAACAGTCCTTATCTGCCATAAAATTCTATGTTGCTATGTTTCTAGGTTTCTAAATCATGGGAGGATGGGTGGTACCTGAGGACTGGATGAGGGCCAATGTGATTCCCCTTCACAAAAGTGGGAGCAAGACAGAGGCAGGAAACTACAGACCTGACCGTTTGACCTCAGTGGTAGGGAAAATAATGGAATCACTTCTGAAGGAAAGAATTGTTGAGTACCTAGAGGCCAGTGGGGCACAGGACCTAAGGCAGCATGGGTTAACAGCGGGAAGGTCATTTCAGACAAATCTAATTGATTTCTTTGACTGGCTGACCAAAGTAGTAGACCAGGGAGGGGCTGTGGACATGGCGTTCCTAGACTTGATACACAAGGTGGGATGGAAAGGATAAGAAGGGACTTGGCGAGGTTGGAGGAATGGTCAAATGTATGGCAGCTTAGATCCAATGCAAAGAAGTGCAAAGTAATGCACCTGGGAAACAAAAACCCAGGGGAAGAGTACACAATGGGGGTGAGATACTGATAACAACAGAAATGGAAAGGAACCTGGGTATAGTTATATCAGATGACCTAAAGGTGGGCAAGCAATGTGAGAAGGCATTAAGGAGGGCTGGGGGGATACTGGGATGCATAGGGAGAGGCATCAACAGTAGAATACAGGAAATTGTTATTCCTCTGTACAGACAGTTGGTGAGACCCCATCTGGAGTACTCCATGCAATTCTGGAGACTCCATCTCCACAAAGACATAGACAGGATGGAGGCTGTCCAGAGGAGAGCAACCAAAATGGTGCAGGGTCTGCACCAGGAGACATACGAAGAGAAACTAAAGGAGCTGAATATGTATACCCTCAAGGAAAGGAGGGAGAGGGGGACATGATAGAAACTTTTAAGTGCCTCAAGGGAATCAATAAAGTCCAAGAGGGTAGCATCTTTCAGAAAAACAGATGTACAAGAAAAAGGAGGCACAATTTGAAGATAGAGGGGGGACAGCTCAGAGGTAATGTGAGGAAGTATTTTTTCATGGAGAGGGTTGTGGATGCATGGAACAGCCTTCCTGAGGAGGTCATGGAGTCAAAAACAGTAGGGGAATTCAAGAATGCATAGGACAGACATAAGGTAATTCTAGTGGGGGTAGGAGGAAGTAGGCTGTTGGTTAACTAGGATCTACAGCTTATCCATTAGGTAGGGAAATGAGCAGACTAGGTGGGCCATGAGGTCCTTATCTGTCATCAAATTCTGTTTCTATTTTTCTTATTTTTGTCCTTAAAGATGCAGTGCAATGGAATCAGACAAAAAATTGGATCCTACTTTTTTCACTATAAAAGCCCAGGGGATGGATTCAGAAATGTCCGCCGCAAGCTGCGGCAATGGCAGCTAGCGGTGACCTGCCCTGTGACCTGGACCATGCAACTGATTCAGAATCAGAGCGGGTACAGCGGTCTGCATCCTGCGACTTGCTGTAGCTGCGCAAGGTAGGGCGCAGCACCCGGAATGCCGCAGATCGCAGGACAGAAGATGCACCGGTCGAGGGCCACCATGGCACCCCCATGCCCACCTCCGAGGCCCCGTACAGTGTGGGCACCAGTCCCAAGCCCCCTTGCCATGGACCCCCCCAGATCATGGACCCTTACCTGCCCTGGTGGCCCAGTGGTCCCTTACCCCCAACACACACACACACACACACACACCGGTGGGTGCATTGACAACAGGCTCTGGTGGTGAGGGAGGGCTGTGCCAGTCACTGGTGGGGTATTGGGGTGTGGGGGGGCTCACACTGTGGGGTGGGGGCCACTAGACTACCAGGGGGTTACAGGGATGGCGGGGGGGATCATGCCCCAGGGCATGAGGGGTTTGCAGTGTGTGTGTGTGTGGGGGTCTGGGCATTGGGGGTGTGCCACACACCCATCCTGGCATGGTGCATGCCATGCCTGGTTCCTGGAGCCCATGGGGGTCTGTAACCCACAGGAGTTGTGGGGCTGGGGCACAGTGGCAACCTCTGGTGAACAGCAAAGATCAGTTAGACCACCTTTTTGTTGGCGTAACTGGTCTTTGACAGATGTTCACTGGTGGTTGTCTCTGAATCCCATTTGTGGATGTAGTGGCCACCCTACCTGAATAGGGTGCAGATGCTGCCAGAAACCCCCTTATGCCATGTTGCAAGGGGGTTTCAAGCGCATAGGTGCTGTTGGGTGCAGGCAGCCTGCCACATATTGCAGGCTGCCTCTGTGAATCCTTTGGGGATGCAACGCAGGACGCAAGTGTGACTTGCACCATATTTTCTGATGCAAGTTGCCTTGCGTCCTGCTTTGGCTTCTCTGAATATGGCCCCAGGCATCTTCCAGTTTAATCTGGTCGTGCAGTTTTCTAATTCCACCAAAATTTGAGTATTTTATAAATATTTTATGAGTTTTTTCTTAAGGAAAAAAAGATGGTCACATTTTGCATAGAAATAGCATTGTAAACCTGGCAAGGGTTGGAACAGAACAAAAATAAAGTTTCATGGTGCCGAGCATAGGAGGTACATAGACAACAGCATTTTTGGCAGGTACTGTATGCTAATACTTTTCTTAATTGTAGCTGAAACTAACTTTTTTGGAAAAACATTTTTCTTTGCACTGCTGCTTTTGTACAGCTTTTCTTATTTGGCAAAGCACCCACCAAGGCCAAAAAGAGCAGGATCAAGATGAGATGAGTATGGCATTACTTTCTTGAGTTACATTTTGGCATCTGACTCAGTGCAAATCTACATTAAAGGTCTAGTGCAGCCACACTGGTCAAGTGGTCAAAAAGGAGCTTTCTCAAAGGATCCCTTGATGCTATAATCATCTCATCTTGATCCTGATTGTTTTGGTGAGTGCTGGGCTTTTTTTTCTGTTTGACTGTTTTCAATTGGGCACTGTAGCATCATGAGCCAGGAAGTGGTCCTTCTGGATTTCTATAAATTTTCTTATACTGTATGCAAGACAAAGCAAATGTATTTGTTAGGTGCTTATCCCAGGCTATGAGTACCACACAAACAGCAAGTTCAATTCAAGTTTTTTGGTTTTTTTCAATTCAGTTCGAGTTTATTGCAGGAAAACTCCATTGATCATGCTTGCTCATTCACACAGAGATCCTGATTACATAAAAGGCGGTACCTAAACAGGTTTACATAAGGAAGGGTATATACATTGTATAAAACAATGGAATATATGCAAATCGATACATGCAGTCATTAACAGATCTTAACATTAACATAATACAATAATGTGACAATTTACAGCAAAAATACACAGAAGACATGGGAAGCAGAACAGAAAAGAGCAAAAATGCAAAAGAGACGTAAGAAAGTTATACATTGCAGAAAGGATAGCTTAAGAAGAGAGTAGGGGGCTGGGAAAGTTAATAGGTCAACACTAACAGTGGGGGAGGAGAGAGTGGTTAAGGTAGAGAGAGTGACAGGATGATTATGGGGTGAGCCAGAGAGAGAAGAATGAGGAGGGCGGAATGGGGAAGAAGAGATGGAATGGTTAGGGGGCCGAAAGTGGCCTGCGAGGGAGGAGTGGGAAGAGCAAAGGTGTGGGAGGAGAGGGAGGAGAGGAAAGCAGAGAGAGGTGGTGGAGGTGGAGGGGGAAGGTAGGGATGCTAGTACGAGGAAACAGAAGAAGGTAAGAGGGTATACAGCAAGAGAAAGATAAAGAGGAAGATAGGCGGGAGGAAAGAGAGAATGGAGAGAGAATAAAAACAGAAACAGAATGATTAGGGGGCAAGTGGTGGCCTGAGGAGACTGAGTGGGCAGAAAAAAGAGGGGAAGGAGGAGGAGGAGAGGGAGCAGGGGAGAGCAGAGTGAGGGGGGGAATGGAGGGGAGAGATGGTAGAGATGCTAATACAAGGAGACAGAAGCGAGAAATAGGGCAGGTGGAAATTGTGAGAGCTAAGCCCTCTGGCAGTTACAAGTTACCGTGAAATGCTTAGAGGCTAGTTACTTACAAAAATTAATCATAATCAGGCTGCTGAGCTTGAGCACTGCCTGAATGCTGTTCCAAGCCATAGGGAGGTAATACAATATAGCTCCCTTACCAAGGGAGGTTCGAGTTCTAGGGACGTCCAGGAGGAGGAGGAAGGCTGACTTCCTTAGGGAATAAGTACAGTGCGAGATATGGATGAGTGAGGTAATATAGTCCTGGACTTTATTATGTAGAGCTTTGAGCATCCATGCGCCAAGGTGGAGCAGTCTTCTGGTAGCTAGGGACATCAACCCAACCACAGAATACAGATCACAGTGGTGGGTTCTGGAAGGTGCATTGGTGATAAAACAAAGAGCATGGTGGAAGAGGACATCAAGCCTCTGAGGTCACCGAGGTGCAGTTGTATATGATATCACCATAGTGTAAGAGTGGGAGGAATGCTGCCTGGACACGTTTGAGTCTGACCTCAGCTGAGAAGAGCACTCTGTGTCTAAAAAAGAAACCTAGCCTGGCTTTAAGCTTAGTGGAGAGGCTATCAATGTGGGCATTGAAGGAAAGTTTGTTGTCGATCCATACACCTAGGTATTTGAACTTGTCAACCACTTCAAGTGGTTCCCCTAGGGATGTCGTGACAGTTGCAGTGCCAGCCCTGGTCCCGATGGGGGGGGGGGGTTGCTGTAGTGGTTGAAGAACATTACCTTGGCTTTATTTCATGTTCAGCAAAAGCTTGGCACAGATAAGGTTGTGATCGAGCTGAAGGAAGTCAGTTTGAAGCTCATCACAGGCTTCGACAAGCATAGACTTGGAAATGTAAAGTACTGTGTCGTCTGTGAAGAAGTGCAGTTTAGAGTTAATGATATTGGAAGCAAGGGTGTTGATACAGATAGGAAAGAGGATAGGTCCCATTTAGGAGAGATTTTATTGCTATTTCTATTTCTGTTATGCTTATGTGTTCTTGCATGTTATGGGTTTCTTCAGGAAACTTAGGAATATTTATGTCCTGTAGGAAAGTTTTAATGTCATTTTCTGAAGCGGCCTTAGGTGGAGTAAGGAAATTAAATTCTTCCCATCATGAAGGCCCTCTGTAGTGGAGGCTGTCCTTCCATTTTGATCAATTAAGACCTCTATATCTGTAGTTTCTTTCATTTTTTTTACATACTTCAAAGGGGTCGCCTATGGGTTTTTTCTGGGTCCCATTTTGTAACATAGCTTTTATTGTATTTGCCCTGTTGTATTGGAACAGCTTCATCTCTTCTTTTATTTTATTTATTTGGTGTGAATAATCATACCTGGAAGAATGGGCTAAAGTATATAGTTTTTGCAATTGTTGTCTGAGTTGTAAATATTTAAGGAATTTATAATTTTTTTTCCATTTCCCATATTGTATCAACCAAGATTTAAAATTAGTTTTAGAGTCTTCCCACCATTTCCCAAGTCTGCATATAAAAAACTGACAAAAGTCCTAACTTTGATCGGTTCCAAAAGGCCAGTTCTTACTTGGGGGGTCTATTAGGACTGAAGTATTTAGTCTCCATCTATTTGCTTGTTTTTGGTTCTACTATGGAGTCTATAAACTCAATTGCAAGAGCCGGGTGGTCGGAAAACTCAACTGGTGTTATGTGGAATATGAATTTAGGCAGATTTTTAGAAATAAAGATATTGTGGCCTATTCTAGGATGACTTACGCTGGCAGAAGCCGAGTTACTCCAAACCCCATGACATAACTCACAACTTGCACCATGCGATACGCCATATGCGATTCCCAAAGGTGACCTCTGCCATGCCATCTGTGGGTTATGCCAACTGTGGGTTATGCCACTCACTACGCCGCAACCCACAACACCATGGCAAAAGGGTGGGTTATGGCAGCAATTATGCCCTATTCCACAAGAGCAGCTGCCAAAATCCACCTATGCAATTACAGGAGCTGCATTGGTACAGCAGAGTAAGGACATCTCAGAGATGCTCTAACGGGCATCTATCAGTGCCATCTGATGGATGCCCACTCCGCAGCACCACAGCAAAGACCCTGCTGTGCTCCCTGTGCCCACACGCACATGTCCATGCCCCTACCCCCTCCAATTGTTGGGGACCCCAGGGGGTCCATTGACTAATGTGTCTCCCCGGACTCCTGTGCCCCCTGACCAGCCCCCCATGCCCCCTAGTGCCCACCGTGATGTTCTGGGGTGGGGGTGGGGCTCAGGGAGGGGGCAGTGTGCAGCAGGCTATGACTTGCAAGTCATAGGTCATAAGTGCCGGGACCCTGACGCTCTTAGAATATGGCGCAGGGTTCCCGGCATAGCAGTGACTGTCGCAACTCGCATATGCCTACGAGTTGTGACAGTCATCCTGGAATTGGCCCCATGATCTATAGTAGTGATATATTTACTTTGTCTATAGGTGAACCTGAACCCTGTTTTGAGATGTTCAATACAACCTAATAAGTCTGCTGTTTCTATTACTCTGGATAAAGCTTTAGAGTCACAGTAGAATTTTTTTCCCACTGGTTGAGTCTTTCTCCCTTTTCATATGTCACAATTGAAGTCTCCACCAAAGAATATTTTATAGGACGTGACTTAGAAGGGTTGTATGGTGTTTAACAGTATCACTCTATCTGCTTTGGTTTGTGGGCCACTAACACTGATGAATCGACAATCTAAATCTTTCCACACACCATCCAATACCAGGACTATCCCCGGGATCAGGTCCATTAGTCTGAGCAGTGCAAAACTGTAGGACTTAAACAGTATACCAACCCCATCTGCACAGTCTGGCCCAAAGGACCAATATGAAGGTCCCCACCACCATTCTTCCTTCCAGACTTGGTCACTGGAATTCATCCAGGTCTCCTGAACAAAGCATATGTCTAACTTCGCTTCATGGATGTAATTAAACACCACCTGCCATTTCACAGTATTCAGTATGCTGTGAACGTTTAGTGAACCTACCTTTAAGAAAGTCAGAGTTAGGCATTTTCAGTTTAAGCAGTTTTTTTCCTTTTCTTTTTCTTTTTCCCTTTATATCCTAATAGCTCCTGGTCCTGGGAGGTATGGTCTGTAGTGGGTGGTTGTGGGTCAGAGTCTTCTTGTTCTATGTCTGAATCCCCCCCCAGTGCATGGTTAAAGTTGCATATTAATCTTCAGATTCAAAATTTACTGGAGGTGGAGGGGATTTAGGTTTTACATTCCAAGAAGATCGTCTCCTAGGTAGAGGAGAAGGGGCAGGGGGGTGAAGTGTTCTGTTATCTGCTTTGTCTGGATCTTCATAACATACAGGGACTAGGGTCAAAGGGTCTGAGGTATTGCCAGAAGTAGACTCTTGTTGAGGAGGGGAAGCCTGGATTTCTTCTTCTGGTATGGGATTAACTGGGTTGGGGGGGTTGTGGAGGGGGAGTAGTTTTGGTAGGTTTGGAAGGTTTGGGTTCTTGTGTTGAAGCAGTGTCCTGTGCTTGCTGAATCAGCAACTCTGGACTGATACATGTGGCCTTATTCTTGGCAGCCCAGGGGCAGTCTGAGAAAACATGATCAATCTCTTCACACAGGTCACACTTGATATGATTGGCGCATTGTAATGTAATGTGGCCTATTTCGCCACAGTTATCCCAGCAGGGTTTATCACATGAACTGGATAAATTGGTCCTGGTGCCACATTTATAACAGGCCTGGGGTTGACCCACATAAAAACATACCCCCGGTCCCTACCTAGCATGAAGGAATTAGGTATATGGTCAATCCCTGAATCATTCTGCCTTAGTATTACTTTATACTTCCAGCCCCCGGTCCAGAACATCTCTGTATCTAGAATGGCTTCTGGGTCACTTAGTATTTCACATCTCTAGGATAACCAGTAAGTAATGTCCTCCACATAGACACCCTCATTCCTGAACATTATTGTCACATATTTGACTAGAGGCTTGGTTAGTGGAATCACCAAAAAGGGGGGTCCATGGGGGGGAGAACTTAACCTGGTTATAACGTTCCCAAAATGTGTCCAAAGCATATGCAGTACAGAAGTTTACATCATAGTTGTCCTCCCCTGATATATTTATAAATGCATAAACTTACCTAGGTGAACAATGGAGTGAATCTTTTAATAAACATTTCCCCACATAATGCCTATCAGGTCTGTCCTCGAGTCCCCCTTTGTAATGAATCCTGACAGCATTTCTCCTTGGTGCTGCTTCTTTTCTAGTTTTTGTGAATAACTCTAAAAGTAAAGGTCTTTGTGGTTGTTCTGCATCCTGTTGAGCTTCATCTAGGTTTGGGCATGCCACCCTGGGGACATCAGGTTTATGTGTGTTGCTGTCGATTTTTTTTTTTGATCAGGTTCTTTGATGAAAATGTCAGTTTGTGTTGCTGTGCCCGAGTTCTCTAAGTTCTGGTGCTCGGGTGTGTTTGGGTCTTGAAAGGGTGCATCCATCTGAGAATTAGGTACCTGAAATGGATTAGGTGGGCACCATTCTGGTGTAGCTTGGGTGACGTTTATCTTTGGGTCCCAGTCACAGTCAGGTAGCCAGGCCCACCTGGGTGTCAGTTTCCATCCTGCTTCACGTAATGCCTTTTTGGGTGACCATGGTTCACAGGGAGAGACAGGTAAAGGTGTAATAACAAATGCAGCTTATATTGCTGCTGAAGTTGTTTGGTTTTTAGTGGTTTGAGATACCATGCTTTTTTCAGCTTGCCCTGAAGGTGCAACCTCCATTTTTATATTTCTGTTAGCTAAAGTCAATGCAGCTCTTTTTTCTTTAACTTCATCTTTTATCCCAGCCCTTGTAGTTGACTCTTTTGCTGAAATTGAAAATACAGTGGTGTCATCCTGAGTACTGTTATTATTATAAAAAGCTACTTGCTGCTCAGCGAGAGTTTTATTTGCTGCCTCAGACAATGGCTGAATGTGTCTAAAGACAAACCCAGATGACCTCGTTAAGGTATCTTTCTGAGGAATTTCATTCTGTGATTCTGTCTCTCCCTTAGTGCTTTTTAGCACTGTCTGTAGTTTGGTGGGCTGCTCAGTTACCCCTTTGTTTCTTCTGTTACTGGTATGCCCAATGTCATGCTTCCTACCCCTTCCTGCATCAGTTTAGGCTTTTGGCAAGAGCTAGTTACAGTGCTAAAGCTGCTAGCCTGTTTCATTGTCTCTTCAGTGTCTGTAGCAATAATCAAAGGGGAAAGCTAAGTGCATGACACACCCAGCCCTGCATAGGCCTTTGATGATCCTGTGTCATTGTCTGTGTTGACAGGAGAACCAAGCAGCTTGACAGAGGATGAACCAGAGTGCAGCATAGCAAGTTTCATGCTTAATCGTTCTTGCTGTCATAAGTGTTTATCCTGTTCTTGTTGGATTTGTAGCAATAAACTGTGCTCCGTGTCAGTGAGAACAGTTTGCATTTCTTTTGGCGTTCCTTCCGAGTCTGCGTTCTGTTGACTCAGGTCTTCTGTGGATACATAGATTTCAGGAGTTTCTTCTCCATTGTCATTTAAGTTTAACAAAATTTCCATTTCTGCATGGGCCTCTGGCAATCCAAAGGTAGGTGAGGAGGCCATCTCCGCCACCTCAGTGATGTCCATACTCTCCGAGTCCTGCACCAATTGGCCATTCTCACAGCCAGCAGTCACCCTGTAGGTGAATTTTTTATTTAAAACCAAAAATAAACATTACAGATATATGGAGACAAAAATCAGAGAAAATAATCGTACCTATTTCCTTCAAGCATACTTTTTCATGCACTTAACAACTATTTTCACCTTCTTTTTTTTTCTTAAACTACTGCATGTACATTTTTCCATAAATCTTTTGCTCTGTTTTCACTGTACAAAGTGCATTCATTCTGATATACTTTATCTAGTTCCATTTGTATTTTAAACAATAAATCATTTTGCTGCATTTCCTTATTCTGCAAGAATCTCTGACATCTTGTTTGCCAGGTAACCTAAGTCAGAATTGCTACAATCACATATACTGTTCCTTTATTCAAATTTCTCCATTCTTTTGTCAGTTGCCCATATACCAGAATATTATAGGTCATCTTCTCAAATATTTCCATACCCCAAAATGTAGCTAAATTACTCCAAAATGTTTTTATAAAATTACAGTAAAAAAAGTGCTCCATACTTTCCTCTACCATTCAACAAGATACTTTTGCACATATCCTATCTTCTTTTTTTATGTTTTTGGTTACCTTTTATGTTAAGCTTCCCATGGCTGCACATCCAGACTGTTTCCCTCATTTTCCTTGGAATCCTTTTTTCCAGTGTCATTTCTAATATTTTGTCAACACGTATACCCTTGTCCACATTAAAAACTGGTTCCTCATAGTAATTTCTTTCCACCACTTCTTTATAGGTTTGTTTTCTGCCTTTCCTGCTTAATAAGTCTGTGGTTAACCCCCATTGTGTGTAATATATTTCCTACATACTTCCATATAAACAGGTAGTTCTTGCTTCCGTTTTATATTCCCTGTTTTGCCTAAGTTCATTATCAAGTTTTGACTCCACCTTTGTGCTAATTGGCTCCATAGTATATATTTCCCTTGTAAAATAGGCACTGTGTTAGCATATATGAAAATACTTAGGAAACAAACTATGGGGTGAATCATGTTCAGTCCTCCTTCCCTTATCGGTCTATATGTATGGCCTTGTTTTATTGGGTTCAGTCTCAATCCCCATAAAAGCTGAAAAAAGAATCCTAAAATCTGTGTTTGAAGTTTCTGGGGTACTGGAAATATGTAAGCCACATATAAAAAAATCAGTACAATAAAGGTTTTTAACAAGTAAATCCTTTTCTCCCTTGCCATATTCCAGTCTTTCCATTTTGCTACTTTCTCCTGTGCTATTAAACTTTTAACTTCCCAGTTTCTAAAAGTAGCATCCTTCCTGCCAAAGATAATACCCAAGATTCGTATTTCACCTTGTACTATCTCTAGTCCACCTTCCTTATTCATACCCCCAGTGCCTAGAGGATAGATCTAACTTTTCCCTCTATTCACCACAATACCTGTATATTTATTATTTGTGTTAATTATTTCTAGCATTCCCTCTCCTGACTTTTGATCTTTGACTAGTATAACACAGTCATCAGCACATGCACATGTCTTCTTTAAGGTTTTGTGCTCCCAGACTATACTTTTTATTTGTGATTCTTCTTCAATATTCCTTAATAATGGATCGAGACAGATAACATATGGTAGCGGACTTAGGAGGCAACCTTGCCTAACCCTGTTCTGCATGTATATTGGTATTCCTAGATGTCCATTTACCATTGCAAGGTTTTAAATAACTCTAAAAATTGATTAGTGTTTTGCTCATAAAAGTTCTAAAACATTGTGAAAATGCATATCACTTTCCTCACTGTGTTTAACAAACATGACACTTCTAGAAAACCTATATAAATGCTTTCTGTACAGTTAGTATTGTCCCATGAAAAAAAAAACTGCTAATCAATTATTTAAAACCCTGCATTGGGCATACCTGTGTCTCTGAATATAGTGCTTTTATTAATTCTATACATTTCTGGGGCATGTTTTATTCTTTCAAAACATCCCACATATAATCGTGCTGTATGGCATCAAAGGCCACCTCTTGATCTGTCGTTTATACAATAGATACCCATCCAGTCTATTTCCTGTGCTTCATTCATGATTTCCCAAATATATATTACATTTTGTCTGATATCCCCACCAGGTATGGCTCAGGTTTGTGTCTGTAAAATCAACTGATCTGCAAAGGACATCAGTCTTTTGTTTTTTACTTTAGCCAACATTTTATAATCTGATGTTAACAGACTTATAGGCCTCCAGTTTCTAACATCTGTTTTGTCCCCTTTTTCGTATAAGAAAATAGTGACTCCTAACTTCATACTTTCAGACATATTCCTATTTTGGAAAATTTGATTAAATACCATAGTTAATGTATTAGAGACCTCATCCTCATATTTTTTGTAGAAAGCATTAGGAATGCCATCTATGCCTGGCGCTCTGTTGACTGTCAGGGATTTAATTGCCTCCTTCACCTCGTTTACTTTTATTTCCTTATTTAGAGCCAAAACTTCTGCTTTCCCCTAATTTGGATAATTCTGCTTTATTTAAAAAGCCCTGCTCCTTTCTACCCTTTTGTTTCTGAAATTTTTGTTTTACTTGTTCTTGTACTATTTGTTTTATATGACCTATCTCAGTTTGTAATATCCCAGCGTTATCTCTTAATTCATATATCACTCTATTTATTCTCTCTTTGCTACTCTCAAAATGGTTAGTTTGGAATTTTGTACCCTGTGTACCACTTTTTTGTTCCATTATTAGTGAATTTACTCTATTATATTGATAACTCTGTATTTGCATTTTGATTTCTGCTATTTGTTCCGACTCATCTATTTTACTTTGTACTTGATGTGTAAGCAACTTATATAAAATTGCCCATAAACCTAGGTATTTTTTGTAATTTGACATCTCCTTTCTTTGTGATGCTTCAATTATCAATCGCTTTATATCATTCTTTGTGTACTCCAATCATTCTGTTATGAGTCATATAGTTCTAGTACTGTCTTTCTGGCCCTAAACAAATCCATTATTTTCTGATTACACTCTGGTTCCTGTAGTCTTTCTGTGTTCATTCTGCAGAAGTCTCTTCTGAACATCATGTGTCTGCCTAAATCTGTCATAACTTTAACACCTAGGTGGTCTGAAGTTTCTATGGGGATTACCCTAATGTCCTTGATTCTGATTTATTTTTTTAACATCCAAATATCTATTCTTGTTGACAGTTTACCCTTATAATATATATGTTCTGTTTTTTTTTTCCTTTTAGTTTGTAAGTATCCTCTAGACCCCCTTTTCTTAGAATATTTTTTAGCATATGTGTGTCACAAAATATTTTGCTTGTTTGTCTCCCCCAATCTTCTTTTGCTAAACTGCAATTAAAATCCCCCCAAAGTACAAGTTTGGATGTATGCAAGTATGGTTCAACCAGGCCCATCATTTTATTTCTTCCCAATTTGGTTTGAGGAATATAAATATTAATAATCCTCACAGCCATTTTATTTAACACTTGCATCAACTATAAAAATTCTACCTGGTGCCAAGTTCATTATTTTTGTGACTTTTACATCCTTTGTAAGGAAGACAATCCCCACTCCTGAGCACCTTTCTTCCCCGGTAGACCAAAGAGATGGCCTCCATCTCCAGTCTTTTTGTGCTTGCCTTATCTCTTCACTAGTGTGCAGGCATGTATCCTGCAATATTATTATGTCACTTTGTAATTCACTTAGAATGTTAAACGTTATTACTCTTTTTTTCCCATCTTTCATATTGTTTACATTATTTGTAATACATGACAGACAGTCCATTTATTTGTGTTTTTTTTTTTCTCCTACCATCTTTTGCTTTCTTCCTTTTTTCTGAGACTTGTGTGTCCATGGTATCCCCATCCACTGTTCCTTCCGGGTCTGATATGTCTTCACATGATGATATTGAGTCTTCTTCTTCTATCATGCCCCATTCTTTGTCCTGTAATAAGGCATATTTATTTGTTAGCTCTATTCCTTCCCTGTCTCTTTCCACTGATAGCACTTTCTGGAGTCTGGGTTGTGACTTTTTCTTGGATCTAGTCACCACTGTAAATTCTGATCCCATCTTTTTGTTTAATACCTCTTATCTCTTTGTCCCCTCTTTATTTTTTCCTGTAGTTACTCCCTCTTCCTGCTGCGCTTGTTTTTCTACTGGCCTAGGTGGGGGGTCAGAGGGCCTTTCTTTATTTCTTGCATCATGAATTACCTTATATTCTTTCCCTTTTGTCTTCTGGGGCCACTGCTAGATAGATATCTTGCTCTGCTGCTTCCCTTGGGTCTGGGCTGTTGTGTGCTGCCCATGGGCAATGCAAGAAGAAATGTCCTTCCTCTTCACATAAATTACATTTTATCTTATTTTTACAATGTGCCCCATGATGTCCAATTATTCCATGCAATCCACATTTTATTTGCTTACAGGAACTGCTGAGATGCCCTTTGTCCCTACACCTATAGCAGGCTTTGGGCTGGCCTGCATAAAATATGACTCCTCTATCCCTTCCCAAGAAAAAACAGTTTCCTAGATGTTGAGTTGCTCCATTTAACTGTTTCAAAGTCACTTTATATTTCCATCCCCCAGTCCGTAGACACTCTTTGTCTAAGATGGGTTCTGGAGGGTCATGCACTGCACATTTTTGTTTTAACCAGAAGGTGATGTCAGACATGTTTACCCCTCATTTTTGAAAAGCACCGTGATAATTTTGAAAGCGGGCTTGGTTAAAGGAATCGCAAAAACTGGTTCCATTGTGGTGTATGCTTAATTTGGTGAAATAACTTCCAGTATCTGTCTAGGGCCCCTGGGTGTTTAAACCTTTTTTTTTTTTTTTTATTAAACTCTTGGATTACAAATACCTTTGAGCAGGAACTGCTCATTTACAAAGGTTCCACATCAAAGGATGTAGAGTAACATACATACAAAGGTCAACAATGGTTACATTCTTAAAAACACAAAGATGTCTAAGCATTTATAATACAGCCAAAAATGGAGACAGACAACATAGGCCAGCTTCAGACAAGTTTCAGGATGAACAGTGTATAGTTAGCATAGGGTAGGAGGGAGTCAGGAAGAAGTAGGCAGGCTAAAGGGCCATTGTCAGCAGGTAGAGGTGGGTGGCAAAAGTGCAAGGTGGATGGGCTGGAGGGCCCCATATCTGAAAGCACCATTAGAGAGGGGGGAGAGGTGGGTGAGGTAGTGTGGTGTGGTGGGGTAAGGGGTGAGAGTGGGGGAAACTGGTGCCAAAAAAGTGGAGCTCTAAGGGAGGTTATAGGTTACCTTCGACTAGGGTAAAATAAGGAGGCAGTCACATTGAGTGGTAGAGGCAAGGAATATATCATACTCGGTGCTGCCTGGAACATAAATCAAAGCATAGATCTCATAATGATAAAATTGTATACATTCTTTTAAAAGATGCCTTCCTATATAGAGTTGATCAGGGGCATCTGCAACTACCCCTTTAAATTTTTGTTGTAACATTTTTATTTTCCACAGAATAATACAGAATTCAACAGGGCTGAAGCCCATTGGCATTACAGCATTAGTAATGTTAGTTAATCATCTCTAGGAGTAGGGAAGTGATTCTACTGCTGTACAATGGACTGGTTAGACCACATCTTGAGTACTGTGTACAGTACTGGAGACCACACTTGAAGAGGGACATACAGCTCCTGGAGAAGGTACAGAGGAGGGCAACTAAGATAATACGAGGACTAGGGGATTTGACGTATGAGGACAGACTTGAGGAGCTCTGCCTGTTTTCATTGGAGGAGAGGAGAGATGGGGGGACATGATTGAGGTCTTCAAGTACCTCAAGGGAATAAATAGGGTAAACATGGAGGGGATCTTTAGACTAAAGCAGGGAGGTATCACCAGAGGGCATGGTTTGAAATTGGAAGGTGGAAGGGGTGAGGGAGGAAAAGAGGAGGAGGTTTTTCACTGAGAGGGTGGTGGACCCTTGGAATGCGCTGCCTGGTGAGCTGGATCAGAGTTCCACAGTGGAGGGCTTTAAGAGAGGATGGGACAGACACAGAAAGTGGATGTATCAGATGATGGCCTGGCCCAGGGGGGTGGGGATGGATGATAGGGGTTTCTGGAACACAAGGGGGGAGGGCTTCGGCACCCAACTAGGGATCTGAGGTTCGAGCAGACTCGATAGACCATAAGGCCTAACGTGCTGGCAATTAGTATGTTAGTATATGGGGAGGGGGAAGAGACAGGCAAGGGAAGGGAGGTAAAGGTGGAGGAAGGGGAGGGCAGGGGAGTAGGAAAAGTATCAGCCATGCCTGCACATGCTAGTACCTGCAATAGGATGGTATACATGCACAGGGATAACTATTACCTAGCTTTCTTCAGATCAGGTCACTAATTATGGGTTGCAGTCAGTCTGCCAAATTTAAGCATACACATTACTTAGCAACTATATAGGTATCAGAATATCGTACTCACCAAGAGGGTTCAATTATTGAAGCATAGCTGTAAAGGAGGGGCAGCTTACTGAAACATAGAAGTTGACGGCAGATAAGGACCGCAAGGCCCATCCAGTCTGCCCATTTCTTTTTCTACCTTATAAATGTGCCATCGGCCTTTGCTCTGTCAGTGACCTATCTATTCGTAGTCATTTGTATTGCTCCCTTATGCCTATCCCATGCCTGTTTGAAGCCCTGCACTGTATTCATAGCCACCACTTCTTGTGGTAAGCCATTCCATGCATCTACCACCCTTTCTGTGAAAAAGAATTTCCTCACATTCCCCTTAATCGGCCTCCTCTAATCTCATGCTGTGTCCTCTTGTCCTGCTATTTTTCTTATATTTAAACATGTTAGACTCTTTCACCTTGTTTATGCCCTTAAGGTGTTTAAATGTCTCGATCATATCACCTCTCCCTCCTTTGCTCAAGGGTATACATATTGAGCTCCGTTAATCTGTCCTCATATGTCTTCTGATGCAGTCCCTGCACCATTTTGTTGCCCTTCTCTGACTGCCTCAATTTGGTTAATGTCCTTGTGAAGGTGTGGCCTCCAATACTGCACGCAGTACTCCAGATGGGGCTCAACCAATGTCTTGTACAGAGGGATTATTACCTCCCTCTTACGACTTGTGATACTCCTACTAATACACCCTAACACCCCCTAGCCTTCCTACTGCTTTAGAGGTCTGCTTGATGATTTAGGTCATCAGTGATGATGATGCCCAAGTCTCTTTTCTTCCTTTGTGACTGCTAGCAACTCCCTCCCAGCCTATAAGTGGCTTTCAGGGTTTCTTCCCTATGTGCATGATTTTGCACTTCTTGCATTAAATCCCAGTTGCCACTCTTCTGACCATTCTGCTAGTTTATCCAGATCTCTTCTCATTCTGCCCAATCCCATCTGGATCATCTACTCTGTTGCAGATCTTGGTGTCATCTGCAAACAGACAAGCCTTACCCTCTAGTCCATCTGCGAGGTCACTAATGAAGATGTTGAATAGGACTGGCCCCAGGACTGATCCCTGAGGTACCCCACTTGTGACTTGCATCTCTTCTGACTGTATACCATTTACCACCACTCTCTGTTTTCTGCCAGTCAACCAGTTTGCCACCCAGTTGACCAACTTCTGACCCACCTCGAGCCTACCTAGCTTATTTATCAATCTTCTATGTGGAACAGTGTCAAAAGCTTTGCTGAAGTCAAGGTAGGCGACATCAACTGCTCCCCCTTGGTCCACCACTCTGGTTACCCAGTCAAAGAAATCTATGAGATTAGTTTGACAGGACCTTCCTTTTGTAAACCCATGCTGTCTTGGATCCTGTGCCCCTATGGATTCCAGGTGTTGCACTATCCTTTCCTTAAGGAGTGCCTCCATAATCTTGCCCACTACTGAGGTAAGACTGACCGGTCTGTAGTTCCCCGCCTCCTCCCTGCTACCACTCTTGTGGAGTGGGATCACATGAGCCCTTCTCCAGTCTTCTGGGACCTCTCCTGTGCTCAGAGACTCACTAAACAATTCTGCTAATGGCTCTGCTAGTTCCTCCTTTAGCTCCTTAAGTACCTGGGATGTATGCCATCAGGTCCCATTGCCTTATCCACCCTGAGCTTAGCAAGCTCTTGTAGGACCCTTTCTTTTGTGAAGGAGTAGTGCTCACCTCCCTCCCCCCTGTGTCCATGATGCTGAGCTGTGGGCCCTGCCCTACCTTCTCTTCAGTAAATACTGAGCAAAAGTATCTATTTAGGATAGATGCCTTTACTGGAGTAACATATCCTGCTAGATCCCTCTTCAAGACCTCGGGGAAGAGAGCTGAGTATACTTAAGCTCTTTTTTGGCACAGTCAATGAGTGACCTACAACCAAAGCATAAATATCCCAAGGAATCCGGTGCAAATTAAGGCCAAATAATTAGCATCCGGTCCAAAACCAGTAAACCTGAAGAGGATAAATAGGGGAACATTTCCCAGAATGGTAAAAGTGAGGTCAGAAGGGGGAGGCCTGGTAATGGATCAAATGAAGAGAACCAGAGGCAAAGATATTACAGCTATAGAACTGACCTGGGTTATCCAGAGGCTTTGTAAACTGCCGAGCAGTTCCTATGGGAGGTCATTCCCACCATTCAGAACACCTGCTATCAGGAATAGCTTTAACCAACTGGGTACAAGGAAATTCAGCCGATACCTGCCTGAGGGTTGCTTGGGTTCTGAGAGTTCAGAAAGTTTAAATAAGGAGTCCAGCATAGTTTACATTTGGTAATTTGGTATTTCTGCAGGTGGGAGATCCTGTCTAATTTGGCCAGGGATGAGAGAGATGCCAGCACTTCTGTCAGGGTTGGAATCAGAGGGGACCTCCATTTACAAAGCAGAACTCTCTCAGTTTGAAGAGACAGCAGAGCCAGCCAGCCATCTGATCTCGAAGGGGTACATTTTTGGGAGTATGGCCTGAATACCCAGAATATAAAAAAGGGGACTGAAGGGGATCTGTTTTCCTATCACCTTATATGCAGTATCCTGGACACCTTGCCATAAGGGTTGTATTTGTGGGCAGGACCAGAGTATATGCTGCAAAATGGCCCCAGATCCTTGGCATCTCCAACAGGAATCTGAATCAAGGAGTTTGGCTGTAACGAGAATAGCTGAGGTTTTGTACCAGGAGTGAGCTATTTTGTTTTGTATTAGCTTTCATCTGGCATCAGTCAGCCAGCTATGTATGTCTTTCCATGCTTGTTCCCAGTCCATAAAAGAGATAGGGGTCTGGAGCATCTTTTCCCATTTGTGTTTTGCCCTCTCGGAGTATGGGAGAAGAATATCTCTCAATTTAGCATGAACACGCCCTGCTAGTCCTGCTGGATGTTGTATTCAGCTGTATAAATCTGAAATACTTAATGTGGATATAGGTGAGTGCAGAACACAGCAGAGTGCCACCTGGAGTTGAAGATACTTCCAGAATTCTGACTGGGGAAGATTCCAAATTTGCTGGAGGGAATGAAACTTATGGAGAGCCTTAAGATTGCTGTCCATAAGGTCCTCCAATATACAGATACCCCTGTCTGCCCAGGATTTCCAATAGATCCAGTGGGTACCAATGGTGATATCAGGGTTATGCCACAGTGGAATGTAGGGAAGAGGGAGAGGATTCTGTTTCAGTCTTTTGTGGGTGGCAAGCCAGTTGGACCTGACAGCCTCTACCGTCAGTGAGATGGGTGGCGATTTGGGACCCCTTGGGGGACATGTTCTGTGAGCCGTGTGGGATACCAGAAGAGAAGACGAGTGGGTTATTGCAGTTATATCTAGCTCAATACGGATCCACTGTGGGGAGAGAGCTGTAAGGGAATGCATCCGTTTGACCGATTGAGCTAGAAGAAATGCCTGATGGTAACCCTCTATCCATGGGAGGTTCCAGCCCCCACGACTCCAGTGTGCTCTAAGTTGAGAGTGGCTGAATCTTGATTTAGTGCCTTCCCACAGGAAGTCTTCAGTTAGTCTATCTAAGGCCAGATACCATTGTTTTGGTAAGGAGATAGGAATGTGCATTAACAGGTAAAAGATTTTGGGTGCAGAGACCATTTTGATTGCTGCAATTTTGCCTGCTAGGGTTAGTTTGAGAAGCTTCCACCTATTGAACTCTGTTTTTAGGGATGAGAGAAGAGGTTGAACATTAATCTGCCAGAGTGTCTCTAGGGAGGGTGTGAGGGTAATACTCAGGTAAGTAATACCATTTGGAGCCCATAATAGCCCTGCAGACTGTGCCATCTGCTGGGAGCAGGTTCCGTTCAGGGGAAGTAGCTCAGTCTTAGTTTGGTTCAATTTCAATCCTGAATACTTGGAAAATGATTCCAGGACCTTCAGTAAGGGAGGAGCAGATCTCTGTATGTCCATCAGGGAGAGGAGCAAATCATCAGCATACATAAGAGATGCTACCCCTTTAAATTTAAGGCAAACAGCATTTCTTCTTTTAGCTTGCTTCATTTGATCATCGGCAAATAGTTTTTCTCTTGTATTTCCCTTCCAGGCATTTTGCCTTCTATTTACCTCCTTCTCGCTTTGATCTCTGTCTGTTTGAATTGTTTTTTGTTCTACTTCCATGGAAGTCTCTTCACTGTCCTTTTCCATTTGTTCCTCTATTTCTTTGGTATCATCTGTATTTTAAGATAAATTCTGTATTTCTTCAGACTTCTCATTACCCACCTTATTTTGTTCTTCATTCATTTTCTCATTCCTTTCTGATTTATTTTGATTTGAGCAACTGGGCCTATTTGGGTCCCATCCTGACCCATCTGCTGTTTTTTTCCAACCTGCATTTAATAAAGCAGCTGACACCCAGTCTGGGGTGTCATTGAAATTTACTGGCCCTTCCACCTCTAAATCAGCTGCATTTTTCACTTCTTGGGAGCCCCCTTCATTTCTCTCTGTTTTTCTTAAATGTCCTTTCTTTACCTTTTTATTTGCTTTTCCCCTGAGATTTGCCTTTAGCACTTATTGCCCATC
This sequence comes from Neoceratodus forsteri, assembly GCA_016271365.2. Taxonomy (NCBI): domain Eukaryota; kingdom Metazoa; phylum Chordata; order Ceratodontiformes; family Ceratodontidae; genus Neoceratodus; species Neoceratodus forsteri. The sequence continues at coordinate 5,904,580 of JADMNL010000041.1, read as the reverse complement.
TTAGGCCGAGTCGCTTTCGACCCTCTATCGACATTCCCTTCGGGGCATTTTCCTTTTCTATTCTTGGCATTTCAGCTGTATTGGGAGTAGCCTGTTTTGATGTTGCCACATCAGCATGGCTCAGCTGACAGGCTGCTTCCCTGTTGCTGCCCTCCATTACATCCTTTTCCATTTCTTTCAGTGAACAGTGCTTTTTAGTTTTAAATATTTCTTCTTCTTTTTCCAGTTCAAGTAATAATAGAGGCATTTTACTTGACTTACTGTTTACTGTAGCTTTTTTCCTTTGTACTGGAGGTCTCCATCATTGTAACTTCATTCATTTCATTATTTCTGCCACTGTTCTTGTTCATCAAATCGTTGTCTCCTCGTTCTTTCTCCAGAACTGTTTCATTCTGTTTTCTTACTGTACATGTCTCCGCAGGTATAGAGGCCAGGTTGGAGACCTGCTCCCCAGCCTCCCACATAGCCTCACTCATGGCTCTCCTCACACTAACTTACAGTTTCCAGAAAGCAGTCATGAAGACCCCCTACTGGAGTGTAGGGGAATTTCCTCGGTGCCCTAGCCAAATTTCTCCCCATTCACTAAAAATACCACCAACAGATTAATCTGGTTCAAGGTCAGCTGGCATTCATCTGTATCCCCCTCCCCCAGGTCATGCCTGCAAATAGGCAGAATTTGTCTAGTGCACTTAACTGATCAACAAAAACTAAATAAAATGAATAAATGTGGGGTGTAGTGTGGCAGTCAGCTGCTGAGCTGGCCATGCGATGTGGTGGGTAGGTGGCAGGCTGGGGTTGGGAGGGTGCTGGTCTGGTTCTGGGTGCAATCATTTTTGCATTGGGTCAGAGTTCTTATTTTTTAATTTTATACCTCCGACATTCACCTGCCTGGAGTTGAGAATCCTTATGGGGATACCAGAAAACCACTTACTGGTTTTCTAGTCGATGTGAGTGTACATCGCCATAATTCATTTTTGGTGATGTACACTTGCCCAAACGGCAATTGCTATTCTGCGATCACCGTTATGACATAGAACCATTGCTACAGTTTCTGGTATTTTCCCAGGTCTGTTCTATGATAAGCTGGGAGAAGCCGAGTTCATCGCAGAGTTCATTTAAAGCATTTGATTTAGATGTTAACCTGTTGAGGTTTAGATCACCAAAGAATTATGACCCCACCACTGCTAAGGGCTATCAGGGATTTGAGGGTATTTATAACTGTGTTGCCCCTGGAGTTGGGCCTTTATCAACCAATGATATGAAGGATTTTAAAATGGCAGATGGAATTTTAGTGATACATATTCAAATTCTTTTGGCTCTGAGCAGGTCTGGATATCAGAAACCTTAAATTTGTCTTTATAATAGATGACCACTCCACCCCCAACCCCCTTGAGGGCCTATTTGCTTGGTGGAGGTTGTAGACAGGTATAGCTATTGCTTGGTCTGAGATGGAGTTCTTTAGTCAAGATTCGGTTATGATGATGAGGTCTGGCTTTGTGAGAGCTGCCCAAACTTGTAGTTGATCAATTTTGTTGATCAGACTTCATGCATTTATTAGCATTAGTTTAAGGCCAGGGGAAGAGGCAACATCTAAGGGGGAGATGATTGGGCTGGGAGGGCTCGGGTTTACTTCAATGTTCCCTGAACAGATAAGAAGTAGCAATATGAACTTCATTAGGTGGTATCTAGCCATGGCAAGAGCCTTTTGCTTCTGGGGGTGACCCCTGTGCATTGGCCACGTGGGCGTCCTGAAAGGGGAGGGGTAGAAGTGGAGGGAGCAGGTCATAATAATGAGTGGAAGGACTCTAATGGGTGTGAGGGTAGGGATGATATTGAGAGCCACAGGAGAGTAATGGGCAAAGTACTTCGAGGTAAGGAGGCAGGTGGGGCTCGAGGTGACTCCCCATGAAAGGAAGAGTACTGCATCTCCCCTCACTAAGGGGAGGGGCTGGATAGGGCCACTGTCCATGGCTGGGCATAAAAACAGAGGCCAGTGGGTAGACAGTCCCAACATGAGTAAGGGAGCAAGACGAGGATGAGAAGTAATTGTGGTATAGCATGCTTGAGGACAGTAGCACAGAATTATGAAGGCTGGGCATAAAATTATGTCTGTCCAAGTTAGGAATAGGGTAAAGTCAGGATTAGAGTGAAGTCCCTTAAGTAGGGCAGGTTACTGTTACAATAATTAATTTCCAGATGGCTAGGTTCTAGCAGGACGGAAGGTAGTCGAGAGGAGCATGGCAAGAGGAGAAAATAGCTGGGGAGAATGGCTCTTTAAGTGTGAGGCACAGAAGAAGGAGGCATCAATGAGGGAAGATGTAAGGAGGAGAGGTGGAGAGAAAGTGTATTTAAAGAGTGTTGGGGCGGGGGTGGGCAGGCGGGAGGAAAGTAGTGAGGAAGCAGTCCAAGCAACAAGCCAGAGCCAGCTTCACAAGCCGACCAATGGTGGCTCAGCAGAAAAGTGAAGCAGCCAATCAGAGAGGAGACTGGAGAGCCCAGGAGTTCAGTGGGGTCTTGGCTTCAGCTGCGGGCTGTACCCTGAGGTTTCTGTGGGCTGGAGGGAATGGTTAGTGGCTAGCACTGTGCTGCACACTGGAGCAGAGGAATGCAGAGATGGGAGCACCCAGTCAGGGGCTTCGAGCGGGAGGAAAGTAGTGAGGAAGCAGTCCACTCTCATCATTTCTAGATTCAGGATTTCTGAATAATTGCAATTAACAAGGATCTATTTACAGATACTCAGACAGGATTGTGTAGTCACCATCTGATAATTCTCTGGGGGTTTATATCTGAATTTATCCCAGTTAGAATCATACTGTCTTGTTCATGGGGCAGCATTTGTACTCTGTGTCTAAACCCTGTACAACATAGAAACACACCCTAGTAAATTTCTCATAACTCATTCAGGCAGTCAGAATTCTAATTAATGGGCAATGTGTCTGACCAAAATTGAGAGGACATGTAAGCAACATTATTGCTCATCTGTAGACTAGCGCAAGCTGTGCTGTGAATTTATGTGCTCAAGAAAGGTCATGCAGAGTTTCCCCTTCACATTTCCATCTCAACCCTCTGATGCATTCACAGTTACACTAGATAGTGTTGCTTTGCCATCACAAGCAAATTAAAATTTAGCATTGCTTCAGGACTTTGGCACATGCATGAAGGTATGTCAGACACCTTCCATCGCAATACTATAAACAAACTTCTTGCAAGCGTGAGTCATAAGGCTGATGAGTCATTATTTAAACACTTCTCTGGTGTTTATGCCCAGCTGACTGAGTAGGTATCTTTTAGAACAGTGTGTTTGAATTTCCCAGGAGAAATTCTGCACTGACTGGCTATATGTAATTGGGGCCTTGTTTTAGAAAGTCAATTGACTTCTATTGGGATCTCTAAGAACAACATTTGATGCTCTAGGTAAGCTTGGGGAGCTTCATCTCTGAGCAGCAAGCATTGTGCTTGTGGAGTCAGAGACACATAAGATGTGTACCAATCACACAAAGAGGTGTTCTTTACTTTAGAACTTTAAAGAGAAAAGAAAATATTTTTTTATTGCCAGCTGTTCATAAATGGGCCCTACACACAAATAACGGTGGTATGCACCAGAAGAGGTGTGTACTGAGCTGAGCAGCACCGTGCTGTGGAGCTGGCCGCAGATGCTGACGTGGAGCTGGCATTTTAATTTGCTGGCTTGCTTGATGTGCGAGCATGTAGCATTGCCCTATGGGAGTGACCAGCCAGAGGGGCAGACTCTAGACAGATATTAGGCCCCCATTGAAAAGCCCAGTTTAGCTGTTCAGTGGATCCCCCCACTGCACACATGGAGGATCATGGAAACTAGCACCAGCCATATACCTTTCCATGCAGGGGATGGTGCGGAAGGGGCATGAACTGTGCTTGTTCCTGTGCCCCATGGTGAGGGGTATGGCATGGCATGATTCAGCATTCTGTACAGTTATTTTCATAGAAACAGTAACTTGGAGTTTTGACTGTTACTTTGTGTATAGAACTCTTAACCCTGTTCTGATAGGTCAAACGCTCATGCTTTACATTTTGCACATATACCATGACCTACTGTACTTAAAACTCCAGATTACTGGTAACATGAAGATATCTGTACAGAGTATTCTTCATAAAAAGAAAACAGAACTAAACACAGTTTTCTCATTGGGTACAGTTAACTATGGATCATTTGAAGGAACGGAATGCATCATCTATAAATAGGAACATTACATGCATAATGCAAAGAGGTGCAAAGAGGGTGGAAAGGGACTTGAGAGTTACTGTTTCTAGCAACTTCAAAATCTCTGAATAGTGTGATTCAGTTTCCAAAAAGTAGGAAAGGTAATTTATAGTATTCCATAACAACAGGGACTTCAGTGGACTTTAGAGAACATATGTTAGGCTATACATTGACTTCAGGTCACAATTCTCGGCACCATACAAAAACACAATATAATAAATCAAAAATATGTAGACTAACACTTACACTAAAGCACCTAAAATGGCAGGCTATCAGACTGGCCTGGCTACTTTTGCTACTCTCAGGGAATATACATCCAAACCCAGGCCCTAATCCACAAGAAACAAACCCTCTAAAAAAGCACAGCGGACTAACTATTACCTCAATTAATATATGCAGCCTGCTGGAGAAATATGACTCACTGCAAGTCTGGGTTACCCATCATCTGCCAGATATAATCTCAGTAGTCAAAACCTGGCTCACGGCTAAGGTTTTGGACATAGCTAGTCAATTACCAGGTTTTGGACACAGCTATTCAATTACCAGGCTACAACTCCTTTAGGCTAGATAGGCTTGGCAAGAGAGGGGGTGGATGCACTATCTATATAAAAGAGCACCTCCAGGGACAAGTGCTTCCACCAATAACTACCAACTGTAGCGCACAATTGCTGGCAGTAAAGATCCTTCTAGGTACAAAAGGCAAAGTGCTAACACTAGTATCTGTCTATATACTCCCTAAGGATCATGCCGTTGGTTTCAGAGTGGTTCTCAACTGCCTTACTAACCTCAGCTAAAACATGGAGCTCATAATAATTGGTAATTTTAACATCAATTGGTTGTCCCCAGAAGCTGGACCATGTAGAGATGCTCTAGTCTCCCTTAATATAGCACAATTAGTAGATACATCCACTCGTACTAACTAAAGTACTGGGGGAAGCACACTGCTGGACTGGCTAGTCACTAACCATCCTGAGAGATTAACTCACACAGTTGTCCTCCCAGACTCCATCAGTGATCATTCCCCTATACTTTTCAATTGGCCAAATAAATCCCCTAAGATACCTGCAAAAACAGTCATGAATAGAATACTAAAAAAAGGAAAACTGAGGGCACTCAAAGCTCACTTAAGCCAACAAGACTGGGGCTTCTTAGACACCTCAACAGATGAGGATGCAGCTCTTGAAAGTTTTATCTACAAATTCAATGAAGCCTGCATTATCTGTGCCCCTTATACAACATGCAAAATCCAGGAAATAAGCAAATCCTAGATCTCTCCCCAGCTCCTTGAACAAATGCAACAAAGAGACAACATGTGGTTCAAAGCAAAAGCACAGGCTCTCGAGCAGATATAGTGAACTGTAAATCAGCACAAAATAAATGCACCTGGGCAATTTGACAGGCCAAAAGCGAACATTTCAAAAATGAACTAATGAGCTCCTGGGAGGACAGCTAGAGATTTGGGGATAATATTAAGTCTCTATCCGGCAAACAAAATAAGACACCCCCCACCATGCTAAATATAGAGGGAATCTCTACATAGGTCCCTAATGACACTAATGTCATCACCAGCATGTTCAATAAGTCCTTCACTGACCTCAGTGGAGTACTGCCACCAGGCTTCTTCCAACCCTCAAGCAACAACAACCTTACTCACAATTCAGATACACAACCGAGTTCACCCCCCAAAAAAAATAGCCAAGCAGAGACCAAAAAATATCATACACAAGTCTTTGCAAAATCCAGATACAGTAGCAACACATTAGACCTTAAGTTCATTGCACTCACCCTTGACATTATCCTCCCCTTCCTCACTAGAATCTTTAATCTATCACTTATATTTGGCAAATTCCCCCGGCTCTGGAAATCTGCAGTTGTAACTCCAGTTTTCAAAAGTGGGGACAGAACAAATCACTCAGATTATCGACCGATCTCAATTCTACCCCCATTATCTAAAGCCCTGGAATGCACTGTGTCAGATCAAATAACTGACTACCATGGCAAGTATCAGCCACAGTGTCCGCAACAGCATGGATTCCATAAGCAGCATAGTACCACTATAGCCCTAGTGGAATTTACTGGGTATATTCATGCAGCACTCAACACAGAGCTCTTGGTGGGGGCCACATACATTGACCTCACTAAGGCTTTTGACATTGTTAACCATGAGCTGCTTCTGCACCAACTATCTATCATGGGACTCTCCCTTGAATCAGTGTCATGGTTTTAGAGTTACCTCACTGGGAGAGTCCAAAAGGTGAAAATTCTGGATATTCTTTCAGAAAATTGGAATAGAACTACTAGGGTACCCCAAGCTGCCATACTGGGCCCACTACTTTTTAGTTTATTTCTCAATCGCCTCCCACTAGCAATACAAGACAAGGTCCTTCTGTATGCAGACAATGTGATACTATTCTCAAGCCACTCAGATCCCACAGCACTAGAAAATCAGATGCAGGCTAATTTTACTGCAATTGAAAAATGGTTCTGAACTGCAAAAACACTAAAACTATGACCTTTGCCTCTACTCATAATGGACACAGATCCTACCCCTTAAAAATACTCAACAGCCTAAATTCACCCTTAGAGATGGTACAGAATTTCAATTATCTAGGGGTAACGTTAGCTCCCTGTCATATATACATCATATAGACCTCACAGATAAATCTGCAAATGCCAAACTGGATCAACTTTACAGAAACAAACATTACCTCACAAATGATGCTTTAAAAATTGTGGTGACCAGCTCTGTGTTGTCTGTAATTGATTATGGACTAGTGATCTATGGTGTCACAACAGACTCAGCCCTAAAAAGGACAACAACTACCCTCAACAAGGCCTGTAGGCTGGTACTCAGAGTGCATCACCTTACACACACATATGAGCTTCATGCTCAGTCAGGATGGCTCAACCTGGATTGCCATACACAATTCCAAAACTGCTTCCTTGCTAAGAAATCCACACTAGGCCTACCTCCTCCTGGGGTGCAAAATCTCCTCTGTATGACCAATAATACCAGGTGCACCAGGAGGTCCAATAACCAATCCCTAAATATCCCGTTCCGACGGACCAGTCAAGGCCAACGGTCCTACGAGTACCAAGCGCCTCTCTGGCTAAACCCACTCAATGATGAAATATGAAATGAATTAAAACTTGGCCCCTTTAGAGCAAAACTCTGAGCTTTTCTAGCATCAAACAGTAAGTGTGACTATGAACTCTAATCTCACCTATCACATTATTACCCAACCGTAAACTCATGAGTAGTTTCTCCCCTAGCCCTCCTCACCTCTTTCTCTCCTATCTCTAACTGGGGACCAGCCCCCTCCCCTCCCTATTATCTCCCCACCCTCTCTCACCTCAACTATTTATCACTCTCAGTTGTCAACTATAACCCTGCCCCTCTCCCCCGCTCCTCTTCACCCTCCCTTTGCCCCCGCCATAACACCCCTCAAACAATCTGGTTCCCCCCTCTACATCTCTCTAAACTGAATCTTATTTAATCTGTCCCCATTGTATTCCATTTAAAGACTCTTCACTCTACTACCTCCTAGCTCCCAACCCTTACTGCATCTCTTCCCCTTAACCACTTTACCCTTGCCCTGGGTATTGACTCTGATATCTGACATTTTTGCACTTCTGTAAATAACTGTGTTTTAACAGCTAATGCACTTATGACAAGAACTGTTGTCTTTTCAAACATGTTTGCTTTAATTTCCTCTCATATTGATTGTTTCACTATTAAGTAATCTCCAATTTACTATATTAGTTCTTCTTGTATTTTCACTACAATCTATTTTGATGCATATTTTGTCTGACATGAAACCTCTGTAAATGAGCCCCTGGCTCAAAGGTACTGTAATCTGAATAAACAAATAAAAAAATACTACAGTATTAAGGGGACAAAAACAGGTAGAAGGCATCCAGAGAAAGGCAACCAAATTAATATATGGACTAAAAGAGCTACTAGCCTGGAACATCTGCTATTACTCAGTTTAAAGGTGAGGAAACGTTGTGGTGACCACTTGCTCCTTCACGGTATATTCAAGGAGAGCTCCCTTATGTGCAGATTGAACGTTGCATATAATAGCAGTTCTTCAGAATACTAGAGGACACAATTGGCAGCTATGGGATACAGCATACAATTCAAAACATTGGAAATATTTTTACATGCAGAGACTAGCAGAAATTTTTAATACTGTAATCTACCCTACAATATTATCAACAGTACATCCAACTCTATGTTCAATACCAAACTAGACTAATACTTGAGGAAGGATGAGATCAAATGTTGTTATCACTGAGAAGTGGGAGGACAGTTCAGTATAGGTGTCATCAATTTCATCTGTTCTTTTGACTTTGGCATCAACCTTTGTAACATAAATAGCCTGGAAATATAGTAATTGTGGTTGCTGTGGTTGCTAAAGTTTTTAATGCAAAAAAAAAAAGTAAGGCTATGCATATACTGTAGGCAAAAATGAACTGGAAGACATATTATTGTCTGAGGGGTATAGAAATCTGTCCAACCAATAAAGAAAGGGATTTGGGGTAATCACGGTGATAACCTCAGATCATCAGCACAGTGTACTAAGACAATAGGAAAGTCCAATAAGATGCTGGGTTGCATAGGAAGGGGCTTTGCCAGCAGTAGCAAAGAGGTGGTACTGCCCTCTACAGGTCATTATTAAAACCTCACCTGGAGTACTGTGTCCAATTCTGGATCCTGTACCAGGAAAAGGACATAAGCCATCATGAGTCTGCCCAAAAAAGGGCTGCAAAAAGAATCACACTGATCAGCCTGGAAGGTCATATGAAGAAAGATTAGCCAACATGAATATGTACTCACTACAGAAGAGAAGAGAAGGGAACGGGGGCATGTTGAAACCCTTAAGTACATAAAAGGGGTAAACAAAGTAGATCGATCATAGGAGCCAATTCAAGAGCTGCAGTCATACCTCTACTAGAGAACATGAATACAGACAATCAGGGGGTGGTTCAGGAGCGATGTAAGAAAGTATTTCTTCACTGGAAGAGTGGTTTACAGCAGGAACAGCTTCCTAGGAGAAGTGGTGAAGGCCAAAACAGTGACAGGATTCAAAAGAGCATGTGACATGCATAAAGGACTAGTGAAAACACATTGTAAAGGAGCTCTAGCAAGTAATTTGTTGATAGGTAGCAAATGAACAAACTAGGTGGACCTTGTCCTTCTTCTTCCATCACTTTTCTATGTTTGTTTCTATAATTGCTGTAGTATTGATTAGCTAGAGGGAGATGCAGTGGAACACACACATAGCTTGGGAGTGTGCATGAAAATGTTCTTGCTGTTACACCTGTTGGTTAGTTGTTAACAAACCAGAATTAACTTTGTGTGGTCTACAGAACTTTAACTAACACAGTTTCAAAACTAAGTAAAAGTTGAATAAAAAAAAGAGAGACAGGAAAAAATTGCACAACGATGCCAACGTTTAATCCTTGAAATGCTTTTGACATCAGCTGACAAGAACTCTGGTCTTACTTGAAGCAACACTTCACCCATTACAGAATCACAATGAAATTGAATGAGGAGAGCAGCAAATTATAGGTATGGTCTCTTATCTATTTCCCGTGGAAGGAGGCAGAGCAATTATTTAAAGCTTTCTGTTTTGATCAGGAGCAGGTGACAATGATTAAAAGATAGTAATGGAGAAGACTGGATGTATATTTCATTTCCAAGTGCAATATTATTTATTTATTAAATTTTGGTGACCGGGTAAGCCCACTGGGCCCCAGAGGTCCCTTTTTCAGGGGTGACCCGGGATTACATAGCATTGATAAATATCACAGTATGATAATCAAAATATACAGTATGATACAAGTTATACAGTATGATACAGTCAGCTGGTTACATGTGATGAAAGTAACATATTATTCATATTATTCATGAAAGATCATACTATTTCCAACAAAATCAAAAGTTAGGGTAAACAACAGAAATTTTTACTAGAACTTGCAGACAACTGTGATTTTGGAGAAAGTAAAAATGAACTAATCCGGGACAGACTTGTCAGGAATCCTAAATAAAGAACTTTCTCAGAAACTGCAGTGAGAATCTGAACTGATCCTGAAGAGGGCACTAGAGACAGCACATCATTCTGAGTCTGTAAAAAGTTAGATAAATAATCGTGGAGCCATAAGAGGGCTGATGAGGTAACAAAGAACCGCTGATGCCAGGTGAAAGTAAAAAGTCAGACCCCAAAGTAAAAATTCACCCCAAACTTAGAAAGCTCATCCTAAATGGACTAGATGCAGCAGGGGACATGCACATGGAGATAACTATCCATCATTGATGCTGAATGTCACAAACGCAGGAAGGTAGGCCAGTTTTCTGTAGTGTGTGGCACACTGGGAGTTAGAGAAATAACCAAGCAAAAGGTGGAACGGAATCATTCTTTCTCAGGTCAGTCACCTGCCTTGATGACTCCAATGAACCATGGAGGGTTACCTTCATGCTCAATTGTACTACAATAAATTTAAAAGCAGATTTTGGAGCTGACGCAAGCACTATTTCTGAGTTTACTTATTTGAACTTGAGTAATCCTCCTTAGTTTCAGCACACTACCTCAGTTCTGGATTGCCTAGGAGCAAACCCATCTGCATGAGACAGTTTGTAGCTAAAACAAAATACAAAGCCATTGAGTACCAGTTCAAAGTGTATGTGATCGAGGCTTCCCAGTCAATAACACATTAAGCCATAATGTAGCTGTCACTATGGGGTTAGTGCGAGGGTTACAGGAAGACTATGTAGATGTATTTCATGAAATAGGACTCCTGCAGGGTCCTGCCATTAGAACAAAACTAAAAGAAGGAACCATACCCTTCAGTATTCACACAGCCAGGGGAACATCAATTTTTGTGCTCCCAACCTACACAGAATGGTCTGACATAGGATTATCAAAGAAGTCACTGAGCCTACCGAGTGGTGTGCACAGATGGTGGCAGTACCTAAGAAGAATGAAACAGCAGATACATGTGTTGATCGCAAGCAGCTAAATAAAACTGTCAAGTGGGTAAAATATGTTCTTCTCACATTAGATGGTATTCTTCCAAGATTAGCAGGTGCCTGTGTGTTTCTTCTGCTTGCAGCAGTAAGTGAATATTGGCAGATTCTTTTACCTCCAGACAGTGCCAAATCAACTACCTTTATGAAACCATTTGGAAGATATTTCTGCAGGCTTCTTTTGGCATTACTAGTGTACCTGAGACCTTTCAATACAGAAATTCTGCAGCACGTGAAGGGAATAGTTGCTTATATGGATGATGTCCTGGTTTTTGGTTGCACAGAGGAAGAGCATGACATTCAGCTAATTAGCATACTGGAAGCATTACCAGTAGGCTTAAAGTTAAACAAAGGTAAATGCTTGCTGCACCTGAAATAGCTGAACTACTTGGTACTCACAGCAGATTGGCATGGTACAGTACAGTATTACTCCAGATCCGAGAAGCCGAGCACTATTAAAGGAATACTACCTCCTAATTCTGTTTCAGAATTAAGAAGAATCCTAGGTAGATACTTACCTAAGCTTTCAGAGGTCACACAGCCCTTGAATGAACTTCTGAAAAGTTCAGCAACTTGGAAATGGGACCCATCACAAGGAATGGCATTCAACAGAGTGAAACAACTGCATCTGAGGCCACATGTACAGTACTTGCTTTTTATGATGGCTGAAAAAACAGCAAGTGAAGATGTTGATACAATAACTATGGCTTAGGGAAAGTATTGTTAAAAGACTGCGATGGTGTGCTGAAACCAGTGGCAAATTGCTCTCATACATTGACAGATGCTAAGATATGTCCAACACAGATTGAAAAGAAATGTCTTGTAGTATTCTGGGTAGGTGAAATATTTATATGGGCAAGATTCTTTTAAGTTTTATTCCCATCATTTCTCTATCCTCCTCTGCCAGCTGGCCCCAGTCATCCCTATCCCCTTCCATACCCCATCACCCACCTTCTCTGGGACTTACCTCTCTCTGTGTGAGACCTCCATGGATTCCCAGAACACAATCCAGATTCCCTGTGCCCTGCACAGTCAGTGGTGCTGGGTCTGTGGAGGGTTAGGGAATCATCAAGCTGGTTGAGGATTTGTTCTTTGGCATTTCCTCCCCAGGGCTACTCAGTTTGCAATGATGCATGCACATGTCAGCATCCAAGGTCAGCATTCCCACTGCTGAGATGATCCCTGTGCACTACCACTTGAAGGCTGGGAGCAGGATACCAGAAACCCCCTTCCTGAAAGAGTTAAGCTGTCCCTAGGATGTTCCATCCTGTCTTCCTGGCCAGTGCTTGAATGATCCTAGTCTGCTTCCGAACCCTGGTAGGTGGTAGTGCTACCACCATGACACTTGGCTGACTACTAAGCTTTTGATCAATTACAAACCACTGGCACCCCCTGATAAACTGCCAGGACTTAGGTTGTGTATAGGTGAGGTGCCAGTGACTTCTTATGCACATAATGTGATACAATCCCCAGGCAGAACATGTACCAGAAAAGTACTTGGTGGTAGCTGATACTTTATCCAGGTGGACACAGACTATAACAGATCCAGAGATCTCTATAATGACTGAAGAAACTGAATCTTGTAAAGAAGCATTACAAGCCTCAAAGCCAAGGCCCAGCTCAAAACTGCAAGTTACGCAGAGTATAGCTAGAGATCTTAGCTTCAGACAGCATTGCAGTTTGTGAAAGGGACTGGCCATGACATACAGTTTAAGAAGTGTGCCTAACAGTGTCAGAGCTTTCTTTCTAGAGAAAAGCAGCCTCACAGAATCCAATGGACTGTTGCTTTAGGGAGAAAGCATAGTTGTCACAGGAAAAATGTTTTGTACAGTAGCATAGTTATCCCAGGGAAAATGTTACGTACAGTATTACAGAGAGCTGTAAGTGGGCAAAGATGTATTTTTGGTGGCCATGAATTGGAAGGACATCCGGGCAACAGTTGCAACTTGCAGGTTTTGTCACGTAAACAAACCTACCATGTGCAAAGAACCACTAAAATTACTCCACTACCAGATATACTGTACAATGGAAAAACCAGGGGTTGATATCAGTGAGCTAGATGGGTAGAAGTATTTGCCCTCAGAAGATTTCTTTTCTGAATAGTTGGAAATTGCTTTTTTACCAGACCTTACCAGCCCCAGTGTTGTGAATACCTAAAAGATATGTTTACGCCAGCCTGGTGGCACTGAGGGTTGAGGTGCTGGATGCCACACCTCGCACCACACCGGCAACCCGGGTTTGGGAGTGGACTCTGGTCATTGGGGGTCAGCAGGGAGGGAGAAGGATTGAGCACCCAACGGCAGCTATCCTTCTCCAGGGAGGGGGTACCGTACTTCCCGCTGCTATACTGCCACCTGTTGGGGGAATCTCAGGGTGGTCGGTGCAGATGGGGAGATGTTCCATGCAAGGGTAGACATTGGCAGGGGACTGGCTTCAACGTGCATCTCCATGAGTGCCGGCAGCCTTGTCCCCACTGTGTGCCGACGTTGGGGGGGGGGATGCACCAGAACATCAGGAAATATCCTGCCCTGGTCTAGGCGACGAGCCTCAGCGTTGGTCCCGAGGCAGCACCCAAGACAGCAGACTCCAATGTACACACTCCCAGTCATTGTTCAGGGGGAGATATGGGGGATCTCCACCGCCTTGTCTGGAGGGTAATCTGAGGCTCTGCAGGTATGTTGGCAGCATTAGTACTCTAGGGGCAGACTACTTGGGGGGGGCTGCAGATTGGGACCATCGAGGGGAGCTCCGAGAGAGTGATCAGCGGCAGAAAGTAGGAGGGATAAAGAAAGAGTAAAAAAAAAAAAACACATGTTTACACAGTTTCAAATTAGTTTGATACTGACTACGGCCCTCAGTATACAGGAAAAAAGTTTCTGATGTTTATGCTCAAGTACAGTATAATGTCTGTCTCATTACAACAAGTCCATATTGCCCACAAGCTAATGACGAGGTTGAGAGGGCATGGCAAACTGCTGAAAGAATCCTGAAACAAGAGTTTCCATGCCATGCTTCACTCATTTACAGAGCTACTGCAATGAACAGGACAAAATGTAGCCCAGCACAGCTGATGATGGGAAGACAGCTGAGAACATCAGTTCCTACACTGGTGGATGACTTATGTCCACAGTGGTTCAAGAAGCTGAAAATCTGCAAAAGCAGCATACAAATTTCACTTTGGCAAAAGAAACTCTGTAAGGAACATTACCTGAACTGCATCCAGATACTCAGGTAAGAGTAAAACTGGGCAGAGAAAAAGTGTGGCCCATACCTGCTGTAGTACAAGAGAAGTACCACAAACCCAAATATTTCCATGTGAAACAGAAAAATGGAAGTTGTCTTATAGGTCACAAACCCTTCCTTCCACCTGAACAGACTGAGACAGACAATGTGCTTTGGAGAAAATGGCCACAGCTATGTTTTATGCAAGCAATAATACCCGACAGGGTGGGTGGTATTGGGCTATACCCGCCCACCCAGGGGTGTAATGAGGCCTGACGCTGGGCTATGCCTGCACTGGAAGGGTATTCTTGTGCTTAGAAAATGGGACATGTAGTTTATATGTTTTGAAAGAATAATTTTTATGTTAAGTGTTAAACCTCTTGTTTTATTTTTTTTGTAATAAAATAGTTCCTCCACCTGCTGGGGCCTTCATGCCTGTAGATGGTTGTTATGGTTACCTGCCCCCCCAACCAGACTCACTGTTGTACCTTTAATGTTTATGAGTTTTTTTTATAGTGATTTATTCTTTCACTTTATTTCAGTCATTCACTCTGTTTGCGCTGTTTTTTTTTTTTGTGGCTGTGAGAGGGGCTACATGGGGACTGACTCGGCAGTGGCACAGTGGTGGCGGGGGGTGGTCACACTGAGCAGTGAGGAGCAGTTTGGTAAGGGGAAAAAGGGAAGGATCCACATTAAATTTATGATTTTTTTATCCGTTTTGAATTTTGGTACTGAGAGGAGTACATTAAAATAGTAAATTAATCGGAGTATGAAGCAGTGGTGGTGGGTGGGCACAAAGAGGAGGAACAGCGTGTTATAGACGCAAAGTCTGTTTTGTTTTCTACAATGGAAGTCCTTTGAGGTAGTAGGGAAAAGTACTCTTGCTGTGTGTCCAGCTCAGAATTCACTGAGTGCTCCCGTGTGTGACCTAGCAGTGACCAGCTGAAAATTTACTTTAAATTCAGTCATTCTGACTTTTGCTTTGCTCTGTTTTTATTTTCTGTGGTACTGGTCATTGCATATCTGCTGTGGCTTGTTGCTTGGCTGCTGTCTTGAGTGTGTGAGGTGACCTGTGCGAGGTATGAGGCAGAGGGATATTTTAGGGTGATGGAGTGTCCTGGACTGGCACTCATTTTAGGTGGGCATTGTCATCTGATAGATGCTCACCTAAACAAGTGGCTCAGCCAATCAGATTACAGAATGTTTTTTCCCTGTTTTCTAAAAAGTGGTATGTAATGAACGGTTACAGATGAGTCTGCATGCTATACACAGCAAGTAGTGCTATGTGGAATTTTAAAATTGCAGTGGAATAAAAATTCACAGAAGTTTTGAGATTCTGCTAAAATTCCACTGAATTTTGCTGGAAATGGAATGACAGAATTCCGTGGCAGAAAAATGTGGAATGAGTTTTCCTCAACATTTCCATGGAATTTTTATTCCATGGATCTCAGTATTTTCCACAGAAATGGTTGTGGAATAATTTTTCATGGAAAAAATACTGTTCCATGGAATTTTATTCTGTGGATCACAATATTTTCTGCAGTAATGGTTGTGGAATTATTTTCTGTAGAAAAATGGTGTTCCCCAGAATAGTATTCTATGGATCACAACAGGCAGAATTCTGCAGAAGAACCAGCAAAATTCTGGTGGAAATTCCGGGGTGGAATGGACATTCCACACTAATTCCACTGGCGGAATTCTGCATTCCACACAGCACTAACAGCAAGGTCATCATAACAAGTAATTTATTGAGCTAATCATCATCATGATCATCACAATAGCCATCCCATTACCCCTTGGAGAATCAACTGAATGGGTATAGGCCACCACTAGGGAACTGGCCTCCAGGGCATGAGGGATGGCTCTGGGCCAGGTACCAATATGCCCATCTTCTGTCAAAGGGTGCAGCATCTTGTTGCTAATGCCCAAGACGCCATCCCTCCAACTGCCCCTTGAATGGGGAACACAAGCCACTTAGACCCTCACCTATTTCCAGCCTCAGGCTTGTTCTGCCTGCAAAGATGCATGATTCCTTGTCTTTCCCCATTAATTGCAACAGTTCTAGTGATTTATCAGTTCCCAGATCATTGCTTCCCAAGTGTATAACCAGGATGCTAGGTGGGATCCACCGCCAAGCTTCAGCTAGGATCCATGGCAGAAGAGCACTCTGTCTCATCCTCCACCATCCCAACCAACATACACAAGTTTGCTGAGGCGCAGGAACAGGCTATCACCTGCTTGGACATGCTTTGCTCTAATGGCTGCACAATAAACATACATGTGTCCAAAGATCAACACTTGCTTGTGCCAGGAACTGTCACCTGTCAACAAACAAAACAAGAATTACATCAAATGCGTTCTTACATATCTCTCAAAAGCTTATGACTTCTAATGACAAGGGACTGTAGTTGACCGGCTGTCAACCCTTCTGCCCTGGCATATGAGGCAGCCCCAGTAAGAAAGGAGTGGGTATTAAACTTCTTCAAGTCTATCCCCACTTCTCTCATGGCCTTCCCTAACACCTGTCAAAACTGAAAAAATATTAATGGGGACCCGTCCTCATAGTGGAAAAATGCCACTAACACCATGATCCAATGGATGCATAATTTTGAACCCATGTTCTGATGTTCCACTGTACCCTCATGGATGATCTCAGGCTGCACCAACACCCATGGGCCCTCCTTCTCTTCTCGAGGATTCTTCTCAATCTCATGGCAGCATTTGACACCATAGACCTTGGGATGCTGATGGAGCACCTGCAGATTTGTTGTAGACTGGCTGGTACAGTTCACTGCTGGTTTAGATCATTCCTCACTGGCAGGTCACAGCTGGTGGTTTGGGAGATTTTTTTCCTTGGCACCAGTCTTGCTGCCATGTGGGGTACCACAAGGCTCAGTCTTGTTTCCCATGCTGTTTGCAGTGTATATGCTACTGTTAGGAGTCATTATAAGATGGTATGGGCTGAGTTTTCATTGCTGTGCAGATGATACTCAGCTATACCTGTTTTTTGTGCCTGAGCAGCAGGAGCCAGTCTTGGTATTTAACAGCTGCCTTGCAGAGATCCAAAGTTGGATGAGGGCCAACTGGTCAAAGTTGAATCTGGACACGACTGAGGTGCTGATGCTGGAACCTGG
This sequence comes from Neoceratodus forsteri, assembly GCA_016271365.2. Classification (NCBI taxonomy): domain Eukaryota; kingdom Metazoa; phylum Chordata; order Ceratodontiformes; family Ceratodontidae; genus Neoceratodus; species Neoceratodus forsteri. Next base: position 5,886,954 of record JADMNL010000041.1, on the reverse strand, counting down.
TCACAGGGGTTTGAGGGAGCAATCTGGACTTTGGCTAGGGGACTTACAGTTGCTTACCTCAGATTGGGTGAGGAATCTTGGCATTGTTTTGGACAGCGGTTTGACACTTAAACATCAGGCATCAGCCATTGTCAGATCCTCATTTTACCATCTGAGGAACATCACTAGCATTAGGCACCTGATTCCCCCTGATGATCTGCCAGTACTGCTCCATGCCTTTTTGACCTCTTACCTTGATTACTGCAGTGTCTTGTACCAAGGGATGCTGGGGGTAGGTCTTCGCAACCTGCAGCTAGTGCAGAATGTGGTGGTCAGGTTGTTGACTGGCCTACTTAGGTTGTGTCATATTACTCCTGTGCTATCTGCACTGGCTGCCAGTTAGGTGGTGGATCTCATTCAAGGTCAGTTTGCTGACCTATAAGGCCCTACACAGGCAGGGGCCCGGCTACCTGCAGGACCTCCTCCAGCCTTGCCACCCTTCGTGCCCCCTCCATTCCATGGACAGGGGATTTCTAGAGGTTCCAGGGGTTTGTTTAAAGTCATCTGAGGCCTGTACTTTTGCATGTGTGACCCCAACTTTCTGGAACTCTCTCCCTTGCCCTATCTGAGAATCAGAATATAGAGCACTTTAAAAGAAAGCTGAAAACTTATTTATTTAGTTTAGCATTCCAGAATAGCAGTTGTATTTTATTGTTTCAATAATGATTATTTTATATTACTGTACTGGTGTTTTAAATGTAAAGCACATTGGATCATATTGAGATTTGCGCTGTATAAATAAAAAATTGATTGATTGATTGATTTCCATCTTGCTTCTATGCACACATCATCAGCCATCATGGCCACATCATCATTCCCCCAAGGTTACTGCAGCAATCCAGTCACCTTATTTGTCTGTACCAGTTCCAGTACCCTAAAGGCCTCACAAAAGGCCACCAAGAAACCCCTCATAAACAACTGCACTTCTGAAGGTGTTGAGCACACCTTCAGCCGCACTTCCAACATGGTAACCAGGAGTGCTGGGCTAATTGGCTGCCTGCCATCCTGTCAGTTTGGGACCCCCTGAGCCCACCCCTCTAACATTTTTCAGAAGGGAAAAGCCTGCGTGGTATCTGCCTGGCTCATGAGCGTGATAAACCTTGACAAAACTCCTAGGTGCTGCCCTACAGCCACTGGTGTAGACCCTTCCCATCTCATGTGGAGGATATGTGAGCACAGCTGGTCCACTATAATGGGCCATACATTCCCCAACCCCTGGGCCTATCATACATTCAAGAAATTCTCCATCCCTCTCTGGTGTACTACCCATGTGCTGGGCACTAAACAAGACCTGAGTAACTCCCAGTCTTCTGGGTCACTAATTCCCAGAGGTAGGCTGGGACTTCCCTGGGACACTTCTCCATTTCTGGAGTAAGCTCTGCCACTGTGAGCAAGAAACAGCATCAGAAATAGTGTTATCAGCACCTGTCATGTGTAGCACTCTAAGCTGTATATTGAGAACCAGATATTTCTGTAAAAAAACTCACATAAGATTACTCAGCATGCCCTTGCTTTCCAGCTGACAGTTTATAGTATAAACCTACCCTGGTACTGTCTGTCCTAAAGATCAACATCTTGTCCTTCAGCTGCTCCCCCGATATGACTAGGGCCACAACAATGGAGAAAGATTCCAACAGCATGATCTGAGTAATCAATCCTTCTGCTACCTATGCCTAGGGCCACTAGACCTTGTGCTATGCTCCTCTAAAGTAAACCCCAAAACCTAAACCTCCAGTTGCATCTTTGAGCAGCTGTAGCTCCTGGCTCATGGCTGGCTTTAGCCAAATGGCTTCTCCATTGAAATAATTCAAAAATGTCAGCCACACCCAAGTCCTCCTTCAAGATTTCTGTCACCTATATCCTGTGATGATGTTTAGTGTAACCAGAGCCCACCTTAGCTATCTGATGCATGAACGTCCTGCCCATGAGGATGACCTTGCAAACAGAAATAAGGTGCCCAACCACCTGATGCAACTCATGTTAGATGATCTTGGGAGCCTTGACTGCCCACTGAAGAAGAACCCTAAGGACCACTAAGTTATCTTGGGGATGCTGGAATTTCATGGCAACTGTGTTGACCTCAATGTTCAAAAAGATGAGTCTTGTGTATGGCCCCCTCCATCTTCTCATGAGGCAGAGGCACTCCCAGGTTACTACAGACCTCTTGAAAGGCCTCCATTAGCATAATGCATCAGCGTTATTGAGAAGGTCATTGTGTTGCAGTTTGAGGTACACTTCCTAGCCTACAACATCTATGAGCCACTACAGTCTGGATTTAGGTCTAAGCCTAACACTCAGATTTCACTGGTCAGGGTGCAATATGGCCTCCTCAGATTGAGGGATAGAGGAGAGTGGTCAGTTCTCATTCTACTCAATCTCTCTCCTCAGTTTTTGACACTGTAGACCATGTTCTGTTGTTGGAGGGTCTAAGGGAATACATAGGGCTCACTGGCAAAGTCATCTGCTTGTTGGAATCCTACTTCAGGGACAAGACACATAGGACAGTGTTGGGAAATTTCTCCTTGCACCTGGTGTCACTGCCTTGTGGTGTCCCACGGGACTCAGTCCTCTTGCCCATGCTGTTTGCAGTGTACATACTACCCTTGGGGGGGGATCAGTAGATTGTATGGGCTAGCGTTTCACTGCTACACAGATGATACTCATCTGTATCTGTCTTTTGCACCCAGGATGCTGGATGCAGTGCACATGCTTAATAAGTGCTTGGCTGAGATCCAGGACTAGATGTGATCGAGCTGTTTATGACTCAGCCCTGATAATACTGAAGTACTAGTAGTTGACCTGGATCATGGGGCAGGGTAGCACCTGCTGAGAAGGAGACTGGGCTTTGACTTGGCTCATTAAAGCTTTTGACTGTCATAAAGGTGAGAAATCTTTGGGGTCATTCTGGATGAAGGGCTGACACTTGAGGATCAGGTGTTAGCTATAGTCCAGAGTGGCTTTTACCATCTAAGGACATTAGCTGAATTAAACCCTTATCTCCCCTGGCAACCTGGTGACTCTAGTGCACACATTTATTTTCAATTCAATATGCTTTATTAAAGTTTGCAAATACAAACATACAACTGTACTGCAACATTATAAACATTAAAAACATATAACTTAGGAACATAATGACAAACCGCAAAGACAACACTACCAGCCCTCCCCCCAAAACCCCTCTCCCCCAGCCAGACCCTCCCCCAGAGCACAACCACAAGGAAAAAAAAGCCAAAGGGAGCACTATGAAAAAACAGCTACCAAAAATAGGGTATACACCCCACACAACGACAAGTCGACAGTGACCGACACTACAGCAACAACACTGCCAGATCACTGTAATGTCAGCGCTGGACCCCCGGCATTATTTTCTGGGGGTCTTGCATCCCTCCCCCAACCAGCCCTGACTCAGAGTTGATTAGTTTAATTGGGGGGATGGGGGCATAGCCCCTTGCTTGAGGGTATGGGGGTGAAGCCTCTTGAAGAAAACATGGAAAGCAGTGACCACCTTTATGCCGACCGCAAATGTGGTCGACATAAAGGTTTCGCTGTAATGTCGGTTGACAAGATTTTTGTCGCAGTAGCATTGTAGATCCCAAAAATAGTAAAAATAATTCCAGCAGCCCACTTCTCACCCACCTAAGGGCCAACTGAGATAGGTAACAAAGCCAAAAGTGGCCCCCAACATGACTGGAATTGAGCATATCTGTCTTGCTGACAAGCTACTGTATATGCGTCTCTGTTTCCAGAGCCTACAATATCTCCATTCGGCATTCCTGGAGAGAGGGTATGGACTCATCCACCCAATACCTTTCAATAATCATCTTAGCCACTATAGAAATTAGGGACATATAAACCCTCTGGGGACCAAACTATTCTGCTAGGAGATGACCCACCAAACAGACCTGTGGCATGAAAAAAACATCCAATTCCAAAAAGGGGTTTACAGACTGGTGAATAGCCTGCCAAAAAGGAGCCATCTTGGAACAGTCCCACAAGATCTGCTTTAAGGACCCCTCAGACAGTCCACAATGGGTACATATTGACGAACCAACTTTACCCATTCTATATACTCACAGGGGGATATAGTATAAATTATGCAAAATATAAAACTTCAGCAGTCGATAACGATCTTGCTTAAGATACTTATACAGGCTCCTCCAAGTAGACTGCCAGACCTTCTCCCCCAAATTAAGGTCCAAAACATGCTGCCAATAAAAACAACCCCCCCCCTCAGACCCCTGGGATCAAGCGACTGCAACCTAGCGTACAACCCAGAAATAGGGTGAGGTTGCTCCCCAATGGCCAGCAAATCCTGTCACACGGAGTTGGGTTGTTCAGACCGGGAGGGGGGCCAGAAAAGTGGTCACAGCCCTCAAAAGTTGTAGAGGGCTAAAGGGATGAAATGTGGGAATAGTAAAACATTGCTGAAGGACACTGGCCAAGATGGGTTTACCATCCCCAGTCAAAGAAGCCAAGGAGGCTAGCCTCAGGGCAGGACAAAAATTAAAAGGTATCGGACGATTAGCAATTTGGATATTTAGGTTACCCAAGACCGGTTGAGTCAAGTCCTTGCAGCAGTCCAAAGCCAAATAAAGACAGGTCTGTCATAAAGCTTTGAGGGTCCAAAATAAGGGTTAAAAATGAAGCTGTTTAGGAAGGGCTGCTGGCTTAATAAAGAGTAAGCTACGAAGATTGAGGCCCCACTGTGACATAATTGTCTGTGGTAGGGTTCGTGGGGTAGGGTAATGAAAGCATACATGGTACTCAGAGATTTGTTCAACACTCAGATTTTGTGTGATGTTTATTTTTGTAAAAATAATATAGAGCAAATCATGCTATACAAAAATGAAAACAATCAATAATACAGTAATCCTGTCTTAAACTTCAGACTACAAACAAAAGAAAACAATAAAGAAATAAATGAGCGCTCCTCGAGTTCCAGAATCACTTCCCTCCAGTGATTCTGCCACAGTGTAGAATATTTTAACTAGTACAATTTCCTACCAACTTCTGTGCTCTAAGACCAATCTCTCAGGACACTCTCCCAGGATGATCTGACTAACCTTAGCTCAGTGGCAGCTTTTATAGTGCAGTCCTCCTATGACACTAATGTCAGCTGATACGCCCCTTTTCTAATACAGGGTAATATTCTGGCTAGTACAAACATATGGGGGATCAGACTGACTGTATATACAGAGGGAAAACATACAATCATAAGGAGTTATTTCATTCTGCCTTTAACACTCTATCCCTGAAGCTGTTGAGAAAGACTTCTTAATTACTTGTAAACAAGAAAACTCCGCCCCTTTTCAGCTAAGTGACAGATGGGGAGTTTCTTATATAACAGTCCCATCATGGGACTGCTGGCTCCTAGAAGTACATTTTTTTCCAAGAAGGCTTAGCTCAGGTAAGAGCACTCTCTATTTAGAATACTAAAGGAAACACTTCTGTATTTGGTTTTTGCACGTTAGTTATGCCTTCTTTAGGGTGTTTATATACAAACTGCTTTAAAAAGACAAATCCCATGTCTGTATTCAGCACACCTAGCGGCTGCAATTTCAAGCTGTCACAAACAACTTTTATTTGCTGCTTTCATATTTCTGTAGGATACATAAATTTATTACATCAGTTCAGCCAGCAGTGAAAGTTAGGTTCCTTGCCGATGAAACATCTCTCTCACTACGTTTCCTGTCGGGAGGCGTGAGTCATGGAAAGTGACAACTTCCTCTTTCCCGGCTTGAATGTGCCATGCTGCGCACCCAACTGTGCAGTCAGTCACTCTACTTCCTACACTGCTGCTAGGAAGCGAGACCACAGTGTTTCCTTAATGCTACCCTTGCAGGCCAAAAAGAACGTCAAAACAATTGGCTACTAAACATTTCTTGCAGCAGAGTGTAGTTTTACAAAGGGGACACTCGCTTGCTGCCTTTCACTCCAGGGCACTTTCATTAGTGCAAATGCACATCGGTGCACCTTTTTACATAGTATAAATCACAACAGTGCTCACAAAGACATCGCCCTGTCTCTGACTAAGCATTTATTAACTACTCTTTAGGTAACATAACACATTAAACATGTACATAACCAACTCTTTGCAGATTATTTCTGCTAATTATTATTTATTCATTTTTCTTTATGTCAGTCTGCTATTCTAGTGCTCGTTCTCATAAGGGCTTATGGCAGGGGAGGAAAAGGAATACAAAGAGGGAATAGACAAGGGAGCAGAGGTACTTTTATGGGTGGCCTAACCATAGTAGTAGAAAATGAAAATTAGTTATTCAGAAAAGTTTAGAAATGCTACTGCAGTAGACTGTAGGGATACAAAGAAAAATGACATAGCCTTATTTCCAACATGGGGTAGTCTAAACTATCACATTGTCTCTCTAGAAAGAGCCACAGAGAACAGTCAAATTGATTGGGATGGCTTGAGGGGAACAATCCAATTGAAATGCTTTACTGCAGTGAATCACACAATAATGTAAGAAGCAATTAGGCAAACGGAGCCCTCCCCCCATTTCTTTGGGAAGGTTAGCTTAAAGAAAGCCGTGCAAGGAGCACCACCTTTCCACAAAAAATCTGAAAGCAGGCTCTGGAGACTCAGAAACTAGGATTTGGGGAGGAAAGGCCCAATCATACCCAGTGTATATAATATCTGTGGTAGAATGTTCATTTTTTATGACACTCACCCTGCCCCAAAGAGAGAGCAGAAGTGACATCCAATGCTGCAGTTTCTATTTAAGCACCTGGAAAAGGGGAGTTTTATTACATTTAAACAAATCAGAAAGAGAGCGAGTCACCTGGATCCCCAAATATGTCAACTCCTTGGGTTCCCAGGAAAGGCCCAATTCATCAATCCAATGTTTGCAGACCAAAGCATTCAAAGGCAGTACCTTGGACTTATCAACATTCAATTTATATCCCGCTACCTGAGAAAACTTCTGTATCTCGTTGAGGGCAGCCAAAATAGAATTCTGGGGGGTCTTCCACATGTAGAAGAAGATTGTCTGTGTATGCATAGATCTTAAACTCTAGGCTAGTCACCCAGAGCCCCGTAACCCTTGGATTCAATTGAATAGAATGAAGAAGAGGTTCCAAATAAAGATTAGAAAGAAGGGGAAAGAGGGCAGCCTTGCCTCATTCCTCGCAGTAACATAAAAGGGGCAGACAAAACTCCATTACAATGGATCTGAGCAGATGGATGACTATACAACACCTTCAACCAATCACATCAAAGGAGGAAAACCAAATCTACATAAAGTGGCAAAAAGGAAAGACCAGGATACCCTGTTGAATGCTTTTTCCATGACTAAAGAGACCAAGGTCTCAGGGGTTTTGCCCTCCCCAGACGCATAAATCAAATGCAACACCTTGCGCAGATGGTCACTTGAGGTGTGACCTGGCACAAAATCAATCTGTGTGGGGCTTTTCAGACCATTCCAGACCTGGAAAAGGTGATTAGCCAACATCTTCGAGAATATTTTTATGTTGGAATTTTGCAAAGAGAAAGGCCTGTAACTCCCAGGTAACATCTCCGGTTTCCCTGGCTTGGGAATTAAGGTGATCCATGTTTGAGTAAGTGAGGAATCCAAAAGGCCAGTAGAACATAAAGAATTGAACAATCAGGTTAAAAGGGGGGCTACAATATCTATAGATGTGAAATAAAACCGATTGTTAAACCTGTCTGGACCAGGAGCCTTGTCTTTTGGGAGTTGTTTGATAACTGTGTGAACCTCTACAACAGTAACTGGCCCCTGTAAAAACTCCTGTTGTTGTTCTGTGAGATGGAGAAGGGGAAGTGGATCTAAATAAGCATTAATCTGGTCCAGACTGGGTTGTTAGCTGCCATCTGTATTATACAACTCCTTATAGAAGGAATGGAAAGCTCCCACAATGGCACGAGGATGGGTAAGAACCTCCCCACCAGGCGTTGGCTGGAGGCAAGGGATCATACTACAACATCCATCTGCCATAACCCTTATGCCAACAATCTACCTGCCCTCTCCCCTGGTTCTAGATATCGAATCTTAGTACATTGTAAAGCAAGATCTGCCTTTTCGGCCAACTGCCCATAGTACTGAATTCTAAGGGAATGCAATTCCACCCAGACTGTAAGGTTGGACTTTGCGGAATGCTAGTGCTCCAAACCATGGATCTGTGTTAAAACAGAATTAACTTTTTCAGTATACTGATGCTTAGCCTTTGAGGCGAGGCATATACATTCGCCTCAGACTGTGCATTTCACCCCCCCCCACCCAAATTACATCCAGGGCCTGGGCAGAATCTTCATTATCCAGAAGAAATTCTGTAAATAATTCTGGCTAGCTTCAAGAGTACTGGGATCTTTAACAAGATTGAAGTTGAATCTCCAAGTCCTGTCATACTCTTCTAACCCCTTCACTGCATGCTCCATACACACCAGGGAATGGTCTGAAAGTACCACAGGTTGAATCTCACAGGAAGATAGAACCTGTAAATAATTAGTACTAATTAGAAAGTATTCTATGCGGGACTGCAAGGCATGGGGGCAGAGTAAAATGTGTACTGCTTCTCCATGGGATGTAAAGTGTGCCATGTATCCACCAGCCCAAAGTTGTCCATAAACTCTGCAGTCCACGCTGAGCTGGGGACAAACCTCTCCGGTGGGGATCGAATCTGTCAAGATCTGAGTGAACCACCAAATTCCAATCTCCACCGAGAAATATAGGTAAGTTGACAAATGGTTCTGAGTGGAGATTTGGGAAAAGAACTGGGCAGAATCTGAATTAGGCCCATAAATGGAGCACAAAAGTACTTCAGTGGGATCCAGATGCCCATGGACAGAAAGATAACGGCCCTCATGATCCCAGCACTCCTGAAACCGTTGAAAAACCACTCCTCTACTAACTAAAATTGCAACTACCCCCTCTTAGTACTACTGCCCTCCCCAAAAACCCGCCTGACCCATTCCCTAAGAAAATAATTTATATCCTCCCTCTTCAAATGAGTTTCTTGTAAAAAGATCACTCTGGGTTGGTACTTCTTTAAATGTTACAGAATCATATAACGATTCCTCCTGTTATTCTCTCCCTTAACATTCCATGATATAAACTTAAAAATACTTCCCATACCAAGAAAAACTGAACTTCAAATGGGTCGCTACAAAGGACCAAATCCAGTAAACCCCAGCAGTAACTAAAAGTTGTGCTCTGGGCCCCCTCCCACCCCCCAATTTCACTAATTCCCCAGACTCAAAACTGTAAAAAAACAAGATACCCAACCACTCTCCCACCCACAAAGCAAAAACTGGATTAACGCTAAGAACAATGCAAAAATTAGCTAAACAATGCCCCTACCCCATATACAAAAAAAGTTCAACTCCACCCACAACTCCCTGAACCCCCATACCCAAATAAAGACTGCACAACAATCACTCATTTTCAGTCCAATGACTGCACTCCCTGAATACCCTTGCCTGTGATGTGATCTGGAGACCTCCTCACAGATCGCTTCAAATAATTAAAAAGCCATTGTATAGATAAATGCTCTTGTTGGTAGACCTCTGATTTTTTTTGTTGCACTCCCTGTTTGTATTCCTTGTTTTTATTTATGCTAAGTTCAGCCTCTCTGTATTTTTACTCTGTGTTTCTTGCTGACTATAGTCCTTGTATACTTTATGTAATTGCTGCTTATTTTATTTATTGAATTTTGTTAACCGGATGGATCCACTGAGCCAGATATCCCTTTTTCAGGGGTGACCCAGAGTTAGTTACATTCTTATCCTTATTTTGGGGACAGTCCACTCTCAAGTCCCAGTGGGAGGCACACTTTTCCATTCACATTTCCATTTTGATTTAAAATTACCTCACAGTGGTTTTACTGCACTAAGAAAGTTGTCTGTGTCTCTGATGTATGCCTACGTTGCTGGTTGCGCAACACAAGAAAGGAATGTGTGCATCTCATAGGGAAGCTCAGAAGCCTGCTAATCACTGAGTCTCTCGTGGCTCAGAAGGTTAGAGTAGTAGCACGGAATGATAGGGGCATGGGTTCAAGTCCCACTGGGAGGCACACTTTTCCTTCCACATTTCCATCTTGATTTAAAATTGCCTCACAATGGCTTTACTGCACTAAGAAAGTTGTCTGTGTCTCTTACATGGAAACAAAAATCAAAGACAACACCAAGATACAGAGATAAAGCAATGACTATTCAGGAGGATGGTTGACACATTATAAAAAAATAGTACAATTAACTACAATATTCCATTATGTTAAAATCTATTATTTGATACCATTGTTTTATGTACTGTTACCTGTCCTAACCAGGACCTCCTTGCAAATAAGCACTGCTCAGTGGAGCTTTTTTTCCTGGTTAAAAAAAATTCAATACAAATACAATAACTCATGGGAACGAGGGGACTGTTCATTGGATGTTGGAATCTGAGTCTACAAAATGCAGTACTGATACTGATTTCCAAATTTATAGCTTATACTTGGGGAGGGAGGTCATACTACACTCAGTCCTAGGCCCATGTTGTTTAGCATATTTTAATAAGTTTCTAATTTCATGTGACTCTTGTTTTGGTTAATAGGCAGTAAAAAGATATCAGGAGCTATAAGATTCCTGGGTTTAAAGGTAAGGAGTATTTTTTTATTAATCTTGGATATAGGCAACTGCTTTTTCTTCTTCTCCTTACCTTGGACACAGTCCACTGTCATGCCCACCTCTGTCCCATGAAACTAACTAGCCTCAGAGACCTGCTCTGAAGTTGGTGCATCTGAAAGTCCCAAGTCCTATTGCAAAAAAAGATTTCTTTGCAGTTTGGTTAGGGATTAAAATTATTATGTGCTTGCATGTTCGGAAACCTGACTCTCAGGCAAAATTTTGGCTGGAGAAATTGATTTAGCAGATTATTCTGTTTTAAGGATGTTTAGGAGACATAGGTAAAAACATGGGTGGTAATTTTTTTTTACAACAACATCTGGTGACCCCTTGGTTTTGGTGCCTATGTCCCTGCACCAGTTATTACAAAAAATAAAACATAAGCCATTGTGTGTTTATGAAGCTTTTCCTTGCAATTTAATATACTTTGTTTAAATTTTGAAGAGTAAAATACAACAAAGGATATGTGAAACCAAAAACAACAATATACAGAGACATATGCAGTATGTACAAAATGACAGATTCACCACCAGCAATATTATGCATCTCTGGAGCAAAAGTACTTCAAAAGTTAAATAATAGAACAAATAACAGGGCAAAAGGAAAAAAGTAAAACAAGAAAGAAGAAAAAAACATAGCTGGGGAAGGGCATTCATTTTAATTATAATTGATCTGTCCCATGAAGTCAGTGGGAGTGATCTTCATCTGTCCAAATCCTGGGAGATGTGCTTCAATAGGGGATTTTAATACCTAAATACGTCAGGCTTTTTGTTTCCCAATGAAGGACAAATATGTTGAAATCAGACTTAAAGATGTGAGGGGACAAAGGAAATACTATGGCCTTTGCCAGGTTAAGCTTATATCCAGAAAAATAGCCAAAGGTTTGGATAATGGAGATGGCCATCTTTAGCAAATGAACTGGGTTAGACAAATGTAAAAGAATGTCATCGGCATATGTGGAAATTTTGAGGTCTAGCATACCTACTGTTATACCTGAAATATCAGGGGAGTTATTAATCTTCCGTGTTAATAGTTCTAAACATAAATTAAAAAGAAATGAAGGTAAGTGACAGCCTTGATGGGTGCCCTGAGAAATAGAAAAGGGTCTGAAAGAGCGCCATTACAGAGTACGCGAGCAGTTGGGGTAGAGTATAAGAAATGAATCCAAGTCAGGAAAGAATTGGGGAACCTGTATTGTTGCAATACCCAGAATAAATAAGGCCAAGAGACCCTATCAAAGCTTTTTCTGCATCCAGGGAGACCAGAACAGTGTCAAGATCTTTCTCCCTGGATGTGGAAATTAGGTGAAACAATTTTCTGAAGTGATCACTTGAAAATCTTCCCTTCACAAATCCCACTTGTTCAGGGCCTATCGGGTACATCCAGACCCAGTTCAGATGAGTAGCTAAAATGTTTGCTAATCTTTTTACATCTACATTGATAAGTGAGATAGGCCTATAATTTTCGGGATGCGAATCATCTTTGCTGGGTTTGAGTAAAACAACAATACTGGACTGTAGCAGCAAAGTTTCCAATAGAGGAGAGGAATGAAAATAATTGTAGAGCAAAGTCAGAATAGGGGTGAGTTTGTTGGTAAAGAGTTTATAAAAATTTGATGGAAATCCATCGGGGCCCAGGGTCTTATCCAGAGTTAGGGAACTGAGGTTAGGAAAGCTCTCATCTTCCAAAATAAGACCATCCAATGAAGGGGCTGCATCCACTGATAAATGGGGCAATGAAACATCCCTCATAAAAAGATACATGTCCTTGGGTTTGTCTCCCACTTTTGTGTCTTTTGAGTATAGACAAGTGTAATAGTCTTGCATTATAGAGGTCATGTCCCCGGCCTTAACAGGAGGAATGAATAGAATCATACAGTGACTTAATCCAATGAGTTGCAACTCTCTGGTGTAGTCTAATGGCTAACAACATACTCACTTTTTCACCTTGGCTAACATATGTGGCCCTCAGAACTTTCAAAGACCGTTGCGCCTGATTAAAAATTATAGCCAAATATTGCACCCTAAGTTGGGAAAGATGAATGCAGGCAGCCTTGGAGGAGGTTGGAGACATGTTTTTGTCAATATCCCTGATGTTACAGAGCAGGATTATAATACATTTAGAATTATTTTTCTTATGCTTAGCAGTGAGATGTACAAATTCTCCATGCCACAAGCATTTTAGCACCCCCCAAGCCTTGTCTTTAGCAGCTACCGAGTACCAGTTAATGTCAAGGGAAGATTTAATGCAGTCCTTTATTTTATTAATAATCCAAGGATCATCTAGGAGAGAAGTATTAAGAGACCAAGTATGATCTCTATCAGACTGGTAAGTAAAGTCTATGATAAGCTTCACTGGGGCATGGTCTGAGAGGACTAGAGCCTCTATTTGACATCCATTGAAGGTGGCCAACGGGGGGGGGGTAGTAATTAAAAAGTAGTCCAGTCTCAAGTATGAATTATTTGGGTGGGAATAAAATGTATATTCTTTAGGTGACAAATTTAAAATTCGCCAGGGATCAACTAGACCAAAATTGTCAACAAAGCTCTGAAGGTTATATTAAGCTGGTGACAAGCCTGACTTCAGTCTATAAGTTCTGTCCAAGTCATTATCCATCACTAAATTCCAGTCCCCACCCAGGACCCAAGAAAGGTGTGTAAAGGCGGACAGAACCTCAGCTAGATTAGTAAAGAAAGAAGGGATATCACTGTTAGGACCATCTATCGAACCTATAATAATCTCTGTAGGGCCTAAATGTCCAGGTATAAAAATATATCTGCTCTTCTTGTCTTGCATCTCAGGTATGAAAGAAAAAAGGAGGGACCTGTGCAGTAAAATTGCCCATCGACGACTACTATTGCCAGCCCCGTAGACTTGCCTTACCCATAATTTATGAAATAATGTAACATACCTAATTGAAAGATGGGTCTGCTGTAATAAAGCTATATGGGCATTAAGTATTTTTGGATGTTTGAGAATAGCTTGCCCCCCACTTTTATGTTCCACGTGATTACCTGCCACAGAGTTCCCATTATCGGCAATACACAAAATAAAAGGCCAGCATAGCCCCAAGCAGCAGACATTGATAAAATCTCTATTGGATTGCAAAGAAGCCATCCCCCTCCAATCAATAAAATAAGAAAAATCCTAACTGCCTCCCATCCTTCCCCACCCCCACTGAATCATTAAACACATTCACCAATAACCTAAAGTCAGCAAAATAAGTAATCCCAGTTACCCTATAAAAATAGGGCAATATCTCACCCTCATTGTGCTGGCCCATGAATATTGCTGGTTAGGGAGCTCCTAAGGTTCAACAATGTTACAATTAGTCAATAAAACTCTCCAGGGGCTAGCACCTAAGGAAAATTAGACAAAATGCTTCATTATCGGTAGTAATAAGCCATACCAGGGAAATAAAAAACTATTATGCAGTACAGGATCATTTCTCCCAACTGCTTGGTTAAGTTACAATGGTCAATATTAATATGAAAAAATATTCCCTCCAGTATTTAACATAGCAGGGAGTCTTTAAATAGTTAACCATAGACCACAAAAAGAGATGGGCTGTATAAACTATCTCATACATCCACATAAATAATAAGGACAAGGATAAGGGGATGACCTCCCAGAAAATTAAAAAAATAAAAAGGGGGATAATCCTCGCTGCATGACCCCCAGAGCTACTTCTGGGGCACAGATTGGTATATATACTGTATATCAGACCTGCAGCGAGTGCGACTGTTAAATACTATCCCTGAGCTGCTAGAGTCTTGTATTCTATCTCTGGGGAGTATTTAAAACAGTGGATGTGATTATTTTGCATGTAACATTGTTCTATCAGTACACTTGGAGCCCTGTTCTGTAGCAGGAACAGGAAGAGGGCTGGTAGTTTTTTTGGGCTACTTTAGCCAACTACTACCTGCTGTGCACTGTTTATTTTTTTCTTAAATCCAGTCTGGGCATCTTAAAACTGATACTTGAGCCTCATAATAGAGGCAAATATACTTTTAAACCATTTTAAGGGCTTTTGTGTTTTGCCTTGCTGCTTGACCTCCGGAGCTACTTCCAGGGCATGGATTGGTACATGTATCAGACCTGCAGTGAGTGTGACTGTTAAATACTATCCCTGAGCTGCTAGAGTCTTGTATTCTATCTCTGGGGAGTATTTAACACAGTGAATGTGATTATTTTGTGTGTAACATTATTCTATCTGTACACTTGGAGCCCTGTTCTGTAGCAGGAACAGGAAGAGGGCTGGTAGTTTTTATGTTGCTTGCATGCATGTGCATGAAACATAGTGCCATCATTGGAGATTTCAGAGGTTTGTCACCTCCTCCTCCAATTCAGTCAGTGTGCTGGCAGGCACAGCCCCTGTAAGCCAATGCATTTTGGAGCTGTCTATGACACGCTCCAAAATGCAGTGGCATACAGTTGAAAAGAGGAGCTATGCTTCAGTGAGCACCGATAAGAGGCTGCTCATGCGCAGCTCCCCCCCATCCACAGGTGTGCGCACCCCCACACGCACTGTATAGCCGACGGGGTGCCCAATCCCTGTCGGCTGAGCTGCGTCCCCCCCAGTAGTAGGTGCCATGCTGGGAGCCCACCCCAGAATGGCAAGCAGTCCTATGGCCGACGGGGGTGCCCAATCCCCCGTCAGCTGAACGCCCCCCAACATCCTTGTGCCACGCTGGGAGCCCACCCCAGCGTGGCAAACGTCCCATGACATCTTTTTTTTTGTTTTGAAACCTGTAAAATGAAAACGGTCTCGCGACGAGTCTCCCAGCACCCTCTCCCACAACCCGCTCCCACCCACTGCGCACCCAGACTCCCCACACCCCCCTCACCCCATACTTACCTCTGGACTCCGGCGCGAAGATCTTCGGTGGACCGGGAACACGTCTGCACTCTTCAAAGCCGACCGCGAACTGAGGAAATGCGGTAAGCTGTATAATGGGCTAGATAGGGGGTTTCAACTTTGTTGCATATCTCCAGGCATTTTGGAATTTTGCCAAATTTTCAACATGGTTTTGGGACTCCTTCTCATGAATGATGACACTGTCATGGCGTTATTCGAGCCGAAGGGTGATTTCCACGCAGTGACTGCAAAATCACCCTTCAGGCCTGAATACCACCATGACAGTGACATCATTCATGAGAAGGAGTCCCAAACCCCATGTTGAAAATTTGGTGCCAAAATTCAAAAATGACTGTTTTACTTAGGCGTATGCTAGTTCTCTACGAGGCTAGTAAGTTTCATGTAAATTTCAATATTTTCACTCCAGATTTTCAACATTACCATTTTTCCACACCTTCTTATGAGTAGTACAGCTGTCATTTTTCACATCTCACCCAAAATGTGTTTCCACCCATGTAGCGCAGAATGGCGCAGTCGGTGTGTGAAATCAATGGGACAAATTAAGAAAATCACAGTGACACTGTTCATGAGCAGAGGTCTGAAAATGGCTATGTTAATTTAGTGAAAATCCTAAAATGACTGTTTCTGGCGGTGCATTGCGCAGTTCTCACATGCCATTAAGTTTGCGAATTTTCAATATTTTCACTCCAGATTTTCAACTTTGCAATTTTACCACACCTCCTCATGAGCAGTACAGCTGTCATTTTTCACATCCTGCCCAAAACATGTTTCCACCCATGTAGCGCACAATGGCGCAGTCAGTGTGCGAACTCAATGTATGGGACACATTAAGAAAATCACAGTGACACTGATCATGAGCAGAGATCTTAAAATGCCTGTGTTGAAAATTTGGTGAAAAAATTCCTAAAAATGACTGTTTTACGAGTGTGCGTTGCACTGTTCCCACGCACGCTCGTAAGTTTGCGAATTTTCAATATTTTCACTCCAGATTTTCAACATCGCCATTTTACCACACCTCCTCATGAGCAGTACAGCTGTCATTTTTCACATCCTGCCCAAAACATGTTTCTGCCCATGTAGCGCACAATGGCGCAGTCGGTGTGCGAACTCGGTGTGTGGGACACATTAAGAAAATCACAGTGTCACTGTTCATGAGAAGAGATCTTAAAATGGCAATGTTGATAATTTGGTGAAAGAATTCCTAAAAATGACTGTTTTACGAGTGTGCGGTGCACAGTTCCCATGCACGCTCGTAGGTTTGCGAATTTTCAATATTTCCACTCCAGATTTTCAACATTGCCATGTTACCACACCTCCTTATGAGCAGTATAGCTGTCATTTTTCACATCCTGCCCAAAACATGTTTCCGCCCATGTAGCGCACAATGGCGCAGTCGGTGTGCAAACTCAATGTATGGGACACAGTAACAAAATCACAGTGACACCGTTCATGAGTAGAGGTCTTAAAATGGCTATGTTGAAAATTTGCTAAAAAAATTCCTAAAAATGACTGTTTTACGAGTGTGCATTTCGCAGTTCCTACGCACGCTCGTAAGTTCGCAAATTTTCAATATTTGTACTCCAATGACTTCCAAATACCTAAACAGCACATAGAAGCAAGCAACATTCGGCATTGACAAATGCTTGTTTTGAACTACTTTAGTGAACTACTACCTGCTGTGCACTGTTTATGTTTTACTTAAATCCAGTCTGGGCATCTTAAAACTGAAACTTGAGCCTCATAATAGAGGCAAATACACTTTCAAACCATTTTAAGGACTTTTGTGTTTCTGCCTTGCTGCGTGACCTCCAGAGCTACTTCCAGGGCATGGATTGGTATATATATCAAACCTGCAGTGAGCAGGGTGAGTGCAAAAAGATGCACACTAAGACACGTGCATCTGCACGTGTTTGGCATGTTCGGTGAGGAGGGGAGGAGGATAGAGACTCTACTAACCCTGAAAGTAATAAATAATTGAAGACCTACACAGGTATTGGATGGTGTATTCTATACCAGACATTTGTATGGTACAGAGCATTGTTTTAGATAAACAAAATACTTAGATAATAAACACACGAGATGGAGGGTAGAATTACAACCACTGAAGGTAAAATTGTCTTAATGTGTGAATTATGCCTTATGTATAAACTAGACCCTGAACCTATGTGTAATGAGCAATACACATGCACAAAATGTAAAGAGAATACCAAACTAATAGTAATGGTTAATGAGTTCAATTTAAGATTACTTGAATTAGAAAAAGCCAAAAAGATATGGCAAATAGATTTAAAGAGCATATTACCGATTATGTTAATGAGCCAATCATTTCTACTCAACCAACTCAAAACCAAAAGGCAAAAAAAGGTAAACAAGTAACACAAAAACCCACTAATAGAAAAAGATCTAGAGATGAAGAAACAGCTATTAATGCAGAAGATGACTGGTTCCTGGTGCAGTGTTCTAAGGTTACTAAAAGAAGGAGGGGGAAGAATACTGATGTTTTTAACATCTCCCTCCATAATACCTTTGATCCTTTAGCTCAAAAAGACATACCTAGCACTAGTACCAATGATATGTAAGGTGAACAAACTATAATAAAACATTTAGGGCCTTGTCAAACAGAAATAAACTCTACTGTACCTTTGGTTATGCTTGAACCAAAAATTGATACCACTAAACAAACAGATGATATAAATATCCAAATAGATAGTGATGATGCTCCAAGGGTTATGGATAATATGGACTTAGGAAGTGAGCCTTTACTATGAAAAAGGCAAATATTTGCCTCGGGTGACTCCCTAGTAAAAGGATTAGACAGAGTTATATGTGATGAAGTTAAAGCAACAAGAACTTTATCATGCTTCAGAGGTGCAAAGGTATCTGACATTAATAAAATGACAAATGAAATATTGAAACATGAAGCACATAACTCTTTAGTCATAATTCATACTGGAGCCAATAATATAGTTTCTCAAACTGAACAGCAAATTAAACAGGAATTTGTGGATATGACGAATAAATTAGTGGAACTGGGCTGTGATTTTACATTTTCTGAAATTCTGCCAATACCTAGGGTGAGCCAAGAGCAACTAATAAAATAAAAAGGGTGAATGATTGGCTAAGATTGTGGAGCCTGAGACAAAAGGTTGGATATATAATGCATTGGGAAGAATTTAATGATAATTATGAATATTTCTGTAGGGATGGGTTGCATCTTACCAATAAAGGTAAACAAAGGTTAGGTATGCATGTGAAAGCACACATTATTAACTATTTAAACTGAATACAGGGGTTGGGAGGGTTCATATAACTGATAAAATAATTACAGGCACAAAAAGAGTATATACCAATCAAATTAGGACATGAAAAAAGGATATAAACAAAGGACTCAAAAATAAATAAATATATTACTATCTAATGCTAGGATCCTACTTAATAAAATGGATGAATTGAGATATACACTAAAAAATAAACACATAGATGTGTGTGCAATATGTGAAACAGGGTAAGCAAGTAATGATTGGGGCATCAATATCCCGGGATACACTAAATTTATTAAAAGTAGAAAACATAAAAAAGGTGAAAGCATTGCATTATATGTATTAGAATGCATAACAACTGAAATCAGAAAATTAAAGGATGGTGATACAAAAGTTCTGTGAGTTGATCTTCACACAAATAATTAAATACTAACATTGGGATTAGGATACAGATCCCCCTGTTTGGATTTACATGGAAACATGGTTTTCCTTAATGAAATAGAAAGTATGGAAGTTTCTAATGATTATATCCTTATGGGGGATTTTAATATGCCCAACATCAAGTGGGCCTCACTTGAGGCTACAGGAAATCTTGAAAACAGGTTCCTAGAATTCACACTCCAACAAAGTCTCGAATAAATAGTCCAGAAACCACCTAGGGAGAATAATATACTGGATTTAATCTTGACCAATATTAAAAACATTGAGACAGAACTGGAAGTATTACCTCTGCTTGCAGATAATGATCATAACATGATACAGCTTACGGTAAACATGCTTATTAAAGGTAATAATAATGGAATAACAAAAATCTGAGATTTTAATAAGGCTGAATTTAACAGTATTAAATATTACCTAAATAATTGGAATTGGGCTCAATAATTAGATAGGTGCCTAAATCTTTAGGAACAATGGGACATTTTTAATAACAGGATTACATATTGTATAAAAACATGGGTACCCTTAAGGACTAAATATAACACTAGAAGAAAAAGAATTCCTTCATAGTGGACAAACAAAATTAAAAAAAATCATAAACAAAAAGCATAGGGTGTACAGAAAATATAAACAATCCCAGAATATGAATCACTTGATATTATACAAAAAGTTGGTACAAAAAACTAAAAATCTGATAAGGAAAAAGAAACAGGAGCTTGAGGTTCAATTAGCAACTGACTCCAAACGTAATAAAAATGTTTTTTTTCAATATATAGAATCCCTGATGGGTAATCAGAGCACTATAGGGCCTTTAAAAATAAATGACATAATAGTCAGTAAAGAAAATTACATGGCTAATGAACTAAATACATACTTCCTGAATGTGTTCCTTCTTAAAGAGTACATCAATATAGAAAAACCAAATACTAAAGAAATATTGAAATTAGTAACTATAAAAGAAGTGAAGGATATAATTACAGATTTAAAAAATGACTCAGACCCAGGACCTGATGGTATAGCCCCAAAGTTCCTAAAAAAATTGGTTGATGAATTGTCTGGTCTGCTGGCAGTGTTATATAACACATCCTTAAAATATGGGAGTACTGTAAAGGACTGGAGATGTGCAAATGTGGTATCCATACATAAATGAGGTAGCAAACAGTATGTGGGGAACATAGGCCTATCAGCCTTACCTCTGTGATTGGCAAGATGATGGAGAGAATAATTCAAACTAGAATAATGGAACATATGGGTAACACTGTTAATTATGATATATCGCAGCATGGCTTTACTCAAGGCAGATCTTGTCTAGCAAATTTGATTAGCTTCTTTGAACCGGTTAGTGAAGCTCTTGATGTGGGAATGCCTGTGGATGTAATTTTCTTGGACTATGCCAAGGCATTTGATACAGTGTCGCATAGAATCTTATTGGAACATCTGCTTAAAATAAAATTGAACAAACATATTATTAATTGGATATCCTCGTGGTTAAATGGTAGGGAGCAATGGGTTGTATTGAGAGGACATGCATCAAATTGGGGCTGAGTGACAAGTGGAGTGCCTCAGGGTTCTGTATTGGGCCCTTTGCTATTTAACATTCTTGTGTCAATAATGCAAACAAATGATCATGTCTGGATTGGTAAATATGCAGATGACTGCAAAATCAGCTGCATAGTTAACAACCAAGAATCAGTTGAAAGGTTCCAGGATTGTGTAAATAATACAGGCATATGGGCCTGGGAGAATAAAATGACATTTAATGTATCCAAGTGCAAGGTGATGCAATTTGGAAAAAACAACAAGGGGGCTAATTATACTTTGAATAATACAATACTTCAAACAACTACAGAGGAAAGAGATCTGGGAGTAACCATTACTAATGATCTAAATTTGAAATACATACAAAAAAAAAACTGTCAAGAAATGTTACTCTTTATTGGGATGTATACACAGACATATCAAGAGTAAAAAAGCTGAGGTCTTGATGCCTTTGTATACAAGTCTTGCCAGGCCTCACTTGGAGTACTGTGCTCCCTTCTGTGCACCAACCACAGCAGGAAGTTTGAGCATGGCCGAAAAGGTACAGAGAAAGGCTGCCAGGAGAGTAAAAGACCTGACAAATTTAGCATATAAAGACAGACTGAAGTCATTAAATCTGTACTCACATCAGTACAGACTGTTAAGAGGAGATCGCATATATATATATGACACATTGCATAAAGATGAAACATTAGATGTTATATGCCTTGAGAAACTGGATGGCCTAAGTAATACTAGATCACATAAGGATAAAATTAAATGACCTATTAATAAAACCCAAAAGAGACAGAGGTTCTTACCCAGAGGGCGCCACCATTATGGAACACATTACCTGAATACATTCTTGCAAGTGACACTGTGGAGTCCTTTAAAACATGATTAGATGACTATATGGGAGACATTAAGTATAAATACTACCATTGACAACATGGTGGTGAGTTCATAATGGGCCTCGGCCTTGCAAACTTTTATTCTACTATGAAACTATGAAACTGGGCCATGGGATAGGGGCGGCCAAAGTACGATGACCCATCTTCCTGTGCAAGAGCTGTTCACAGGGAGAGGCATAAACTAGTAGAGCTTCACATATGAGATGGGGGTGCCTATTAGAGAAGGACAGCATATGATGAAAAAGACTAGAAACAGGCTAGTGGAGACCAAAAAATATAATGTAGCCAAAACTTGACCACAATGTCCACATTAAAAGCCATGCGATCAGGACTGGTGGTGGGTAGTAAAATATGGGGAGAAAAAAACTTCAGTGAGCACAGCGGTGGTCATCCACCAGAAAAGAGGACCCTTCAGGAACCTATTCCAGCCACGTAGCCCAATAACAGCCTATCCATACTGAACAGGTCACTCAAGCATTTGTAGTAGATGCTCCCATTAATAACTATCCAGTCTTACTTCAACCACCACACCAAGGTCAAGTTGAGAATTACCTTGTCAAAAAAATGTGGTCCTTCAATGCTGGTTCTGTGCATAGCCATCTTGTATCGCACAGTCCTCAACCTCGGAAGCCTGATAGAAGGGAAAAATAGTAAAAGAAAATGTAGAAAGCTGAGAAAAGAGATAAAAAAAATAGTGAAAGCAGAAAGGGTCAATAGCACCCCATGTATCAAAAGCTGTCTCACAGCTCCACAAGAGGGGTGGAAGTCACTGGCCACCCTTCTCTTCCCCTCATCAATTCAATACAGGGATTTTATTAATCAAGTTTATTAAGTATCATTGTCCCCTTATCCAAACATTCAAAGTGCTGAAAAGGCTCCAAAAAGTGAAATTAAGCCCACAGGCATACAGGAGAATGAAACATTAAAACTAATTGTACCTCATCAGGTAAAAAATTAAATCGCCACTTACGAGAAAAATAAAACACCTGACACTAAGATGTTATTCACTCAGCATCTTAGACCAATACTCCAATAACAAAATAAAACTAGTTTAAATCAGAGCCATATTAACAAAAAAGTATCTTAATTTCTTCCAAGCTATTAGATGAAATGAAGGAGTCGGGCAATTAGCACTGATAAAAAAAAATGTAGAAGGGAGTTATACATGCAAACTGTAGCCTGAATAATTTAATAACTAACAAAAAGCAGCATAATTTCAAGCAGGCTTTGTACAATGATAAATGATCCCTTAAATGGCTGCTGATGCTTCAAAGAAAACTTTGAAAAACATAATAATTAGGTATAACTCAGCTTACCTTCTGCATAAATTCTATAGATTTCTCCTCTCCTTTACTTAGTACTGAGGAAATTTGGATGAATACATGATCTATCACCATTAGAGTTCATCTGCTTCTATAGCTTACTCCCCACTTCAAGTCATAATCCTCTGTTGTGACATCACAGTCTATTGCCATTGGAGTAACTGTGATGTCACAAGCAGTGCATTATAACCTCAGGCAGAGAGAAAGCAGCAGGAATAGATAAACTCTTCTGGAGTAAAACTCCTGTTTTCATGCAAATGACCCGAGTAATAAATAATGAGGAAGAGAAATACAGAAATAATGTAAAACACAAGCTGAATTGTATCTAAATATTATGTTTTGTTAAAGATCTCCTGAAGTTGCCAGCTGCTCTTTAAGCACTGAGGTGGTATTATCTAAGGTTTAGCATTAAACAGTAGAATATTCTAGCAATGAGCAACAATGTTAAACACTGAACTCCAAATCGAAAGCTCTGGCAATAGTAAAACAAATTCTGGTCAGAGCCAATATGGCTGTGGAGAGCCTTTGGGATGCTTTTACCCATTATTTCTAATGAATTTGCACAATGCAGATCTGCTGAGAGGCAGTTTCAATGTGGTGTTACTTTTACACATTTTTACAATGTATTTTCCTAGAATATGCCTGCTGATTGCTATATATTTAGTCTGGATAGTTCACAGAAGAGATGGCATCTTATTTTCGGGTGGTGGAGCACCGGCAGTAGGATGCTAGAATGTGTCATACATAGGCACAAGCTGTGTGCGGGTGATAACGTTCAGTGGCCATACACCTCAGGCACTCACATGAGGATCCATCATCCAGGTGCTGTTGCACTACTCAGTGCAGGTGACAACCGATGCTGTACCCACTCACACAGGTCCCGGAACTGGCATGTTACAGCCGACCTCCCATTCATTTTTGCAATTGGGGAACCGCGGATGCACTATCCATAGCCTGGAGTGTACACTGCAAATGGCATTGCAAGATACTGCACCCCGTGGCACCCAGGATACCTCAGCAGTCCAGAGGGTGGCATGTTACACAGGGGAACGGGGAAGAGTGTGGGTCTGCAGTGGTGTTTGGCAGCAGGAAGATACAGCATCGACAAGGCACGCATTGGAGGTATGTCAATTCCCTCTTTCAGTTTGCCAGGGACATACACACAGCTGTATACACTGGTGATTCCACAGCTTGCATAGTGCTCCAATATATGGTGTAGCCAATTGAGTCATTCCAGAGTGCAGGTCCCCAGCCCAGGTCCAGTGCAGTAGGTGGCTGGCCGTGGCAGGGTGTGGAAGGCAGTGCCAGTCTCTGCAACAGGTTGAGTATGGGGGGAGTGGGGGTGTCTATGTACTGAGGCAGTGGGTGGGGGTCCTCTATGCTATTGATATGGACCGTGGTTTCTTCTGGTGCGACTGGGTCTGGGGGGGCCCTACACTATGGAGCTCTTCGGGGATGGAATTGGCTCAATCAGGGATGAGAGGTTGTGCCTCTAGTCCACCAGGGCTGCCAGGCTGTTGTGCACCTGGGTGCACTTCTGCAGCCCGCCTGTGGGTGGCTGGCCAGGTTAGGCCAGCTATTGATGGCCTAACTGTGGGCCTCGCTGCTGTGGACTGTGAGGGGCACATTCCCACCGAGTATGCCACAGTGCAGCATATGCATGGGAACACACCCTCAACTTGCACAGCATACTATCTGTATGCATCCTGGCCCATTCCCTTGTAGCCGGCACATCCTGAAAGTTTGAATATCATGCTGTGGCACATTGTTGGAGTTGCATGGCACATCTTCCTTTTCCGCTGGGATGCACCACGCATCTCCTTTGAATATGGAGGCCCTGGACTAGGCTACCCTGAAGAAATACATTATCAAAATGGTAAAATCATAACCCCACTGAAAACAAGATATTGCATCTAATCTGGGACAGCCTGAGTAAATACAGTGCAAAAATGTGTAAATGAAGATCCCTATGACAATGAGATGTAGCATCTCCCTTTCACTATCTAGGATACAGTATATAGGATAAGAAATATTTAAAGGAAATCTACTCTAAACTGAACTTCACTGTGTTCGCTGACATAAACAGTTTCTTTATTGTTTTGTAATATATGACTATGCCATAATAATACCATCTTAGCCCATACAAAAAAATTCCCTGTAGTACACTACCACAAATGTGATAATACATGGTTTCCCCAGTGATAATACATGGTTTCTGCGGTGATAATACATGGTTTCATGCTGATAATAATACTATTGTTTTAGCTCTGAGCAATAGTATTATCAGATAAAGTGACGAGCACAAGCACAGGAATCCCTCCCACACTAACCTGGTTGCCATGCTGACAAGTGCCATTCCTAGACATGCAACATAACGTTTCTGAAGCTGTGCATTCTGATTGGCCACTTTTCCTCTGTGGGTGGGCCAAACACTTTTCAAAACATTGTGGCCGACTCTCGCTGCTTAGTGAGAGGAATTCCCCTCGCATACCATAATAGGCATTTTTTTGTTGTTGTTTCATTTTTAATTTAACATCATCTGGTTGATCCTGCTTTCACTCACCTTTGAAGAAAACAGGTAGATAGCATGAGTGAGTGTTCACTGTGTTCGGGCACCCGTTGTTTACCAAGTGTGTACTGAAGTGGTCAGGCACCCATTGTTAAGCTGAGGATTTTTTTAAATGGATTCTGGCATGAGTGACTGTTCACTGTAGTCAGGTGCCTGTTGTTGAGCGAGTTTGCACTGAAGTGGTTGGGCGCTTGTACTTGAGCCGAGTTTTTTTTTTTGTACTTGGATCCATATATTACAAATAATAACAAATACTAAGTGTGTATTGCAAAGCAGTAATCCAGTCTCGAGGTTTTGGGGACTTTGGGAACCTCTTGAGCTTCACTCTTGAGGTTCCAAGTCCCCCAAACTTCTCAATGGGATTACTGCCTTGTAATACACACTTAGGTATCTATTATTCTATTTATAATATATTAGAATGCAGTATTTGTTTTGAATGTTGTGGCCATGAAGATGGCTTGTACAGTGTGTGTGTGCACGCGTGTGTATGTGTGTGTGTGTGTGCATGCATCCAGGATACAAAATATAGGATAAGAAATATTTAAATGAAATCTACTCTAAGATGAACACTTTACTGTGTTCACTGACATAAATAAACTGTTTTTTTTATTGTTTTATAACATATTAGAAAGCAGTATTTATTTTGACTGTTGTGGCCATGAGGATGGTGTGTACAGTGTGTGTGTGTGTGTGTGTGTGTGTGTGTGTTTGCTGTAGCTCAATATATTTTTTTCCCAAAAAGCATAGTAGAAAATGCCTGCTGATTGTTACATATTTAGTCTGGGTACTTCACTGAAGACCTGGCATATGTCTGAGACAATGCTTATCAGATAGTGTCTTTAGAGGTTAAAAAAAAAAACAGTGTAAATTATAGATTTGCTGGGAAAGGGTGACATTTATGAGGTATGACTCTTTCTCAAAAGATAATACATTCCCAAGTGAAACTGGTAGCAAGAAGCTGTTTAAATGCTAAGTATTTAAATGTACAATCTGTTGCATTCCAAAGGGGGTAAACACATCTCCAGTTTAATAGGCAACCAATATTTAATAAGCTGTTTGAGTTTCCTAATGGCATCTGATAAGCAGCTTGGAGTTGTTTCCAACATGCTTAACAGAAAGAAGGGAGTATTTTATTTCAGTTGGCAGGGAAGGATACATTGAAAAGCTCAAAATTTGTGTTCCACGATACTCCATTTTCCGGCTACAGATATCAAGATGGCTGTAGGCTCCACCCACAGCCAAAATTATATGTTAAAAAGCTAAGCCAAACCAAAAAAAGTGGAAATCAATAACACAGCCTTTCTGCAAACTCAGAGCTAATATCAACAGACTGACAAAATAAATGCCACTCACATAGCTGTAATAATTCTGAATAATGAAAGAAGAAAAAAACACGAGTGGTACATTCACAAATAGACAGTTCAAGCCTTGACCATGGAAAGTTCTAGACAAAGCATCATCAAGAAGTCAAGTCAAATACAATGGTACACTTAACTACAAAGACTGTATGAGCAAACTGAGTCTATTTTAGTGAAGTCATAGATTAGAAAAAATAAACAGGATCAAGAATGTCCCTCAGCCAGATGATTTCAGTCAAAATAGATTAGGGAAAGCTTCAGGAGTTCTTGAATTGCTTGTGTCACTGAACCAGAGCATTTAGCTCCTGCATCGGTAGTCACCTCAAGGCAGGCAGGCTAAAGCATTGTGTGCTTTGTGTGTGCAGCCCAGATTTTCTGTTTCATGTCCTTATATTCCGATCTCTTTTGTCAAACTGGTAAGATCAGACCCTGAACCAGCCACAGCCAAAGGCCCTCCCAATGTAATGATTGCAATGAACAAATTTGTTTTAAAATATGAACCCTGTCCAGGTAATTCAATAAATGGAAAATTAAAGTTCAGGGTCTCTCACCCATTGCTGGTTTTGGCCATAAAGCCTGATGAGCCCTCTCAATATTATAACTGGAGCCATTCAGTGAGGAACCTGCAATTTTGGTACAGAATTTCTGAATGAAATCCACAGGGTTCTGTCCTTCCTTCATTTTCAGGGAGACCAAATAGTACTAAGTTATTTCTTCTGGATCTTCCCTCTAAATCATCGACTTTATCATTCAAACATACTACTGACTGATGAAGTTGGGTCTCTTCAGGGTCCATTTAAGCTTGGTTATCTTCTAATGAGCTTATACAGACCTCCACATCAGCCATTTTTACCATTAGCTCCTGAAGTACAGGTTTAACCAGCTGGAAGTCTGATATTAGATCCTAGGTGGCTGTTGGTGGAGGGGAAGGCAAAGAACTCATGTGAGAGTGTTTTGGTTCAAGGGCCAAAGAAGTGATAGGCCAATCAGCATTTAAAACCTTCTGTGGCCATCAGTACCAAATCTTCTGATTTTTCAGCAAGATCCATGTCAGCAACTCGGTATGTAGACAATCACAGAATAAAATCACCGCAACCGAATCCAAACTGCTGGGGAAAAATCAGTTTTTAATACAGACTGATCAGAGCTCATCCAAAGTACATCTAGTACTGAAAAAGCATCACGTTTCTCCCCCATGAAGCTTTTTTTTTTACAAGCCTAAGGTATGTAATGACCATATAAACCTCTCGAGCTTCACTCTTGAGGTTTATGGATCATCACACTTCTCAGGTGTGTAAAATAACTTCATAACACACAGTCACCTATGTATTCTCTATTTTCAAAAATATGTATGGTCTCTGAAACCCCTTCCTCAATACTTTCAGGTAGCTATGATTTTTTTTATCATTAAATATTTTATTTGGTCAAAATGAAATTCTGAAAGCAAACACCATTTATATTCCTCCTGGTGACATCAAAGAGGGATTAAAAATAATCTCTGACATTGGGTGTACTCAGCCCACTAGCAAAGAATGTTGCTTTTCTATGATTTTTACTTAAATTGTGCCAATAATCAAGCTGGTAAATTCCCAGGCTTTGTTTTTGAATCTTGACTTAAACCAATTAATAACAAATCCAAGCAGGGTGAATTATAAATCTGTTTATGAGTCTATTCCTGAATTAATTGTTGTCTCAAACTCTCCTACTATGATTAATTCTAGTGTTCTTTTTGATTCACTCAGCAACCATAGTCCTGTTTTCTGTGAATGGGTAAGCTAGATTACCTAGACAAACTTCCCACCAATTGCTATGCCACATTCTGATCCCAGTACTAGCATACTTGGACAGTTGCCCCAAACATTTTATTTTAAACATCTGTCAGTACACCAAGTTTATGAATATCTTTGTAAAGTTAGTCCAAAACTAGTTTATGGCCCAGAAAGGGTACACTTTAGATTTACTAAATCATCCAGCGATACCATTGAATATCCAATTGCTATTCAGTCTGCTTTGGTGTTTATCCAAAATTTTGAAAAGTGGTCACCATTGATCCTATCCATAAGTCTGATTCCAAGCATTTGGTTTCTAATTACTGTACAATTTCTCTCTTTGCACCCTAGTCTAAGTTTTTTTTAAAGAAATGTATTTGATTAAGCATCAGATTTTATTACTCAACATTGTTTGCTGACTGGATCAAAGCATAGATTCTGCCCTCTACCCAACACAGAGAATGTCTTAGTGACATTCACAGACTATGTCCACTGTGTATTATACATGCAACACTGCATGGCATCAGTGTTCATGGACCCTACCAAGGCATTCAGCCTTGTGGACCATGGGATGTTGGAACAAGCATTGGTCTCTGTTAACATGCCCATTGATGCTGCAAGATGATCTAACAATTGCCAGTCTAATAGGGTTCATGGGACAGTTACAGCTACTACCTACTCTGATTTTCTCCAGATCTCCAGTGCGGTTTCCCAGGGATCAATCCTTGTTCCCTTACTTTTTTCAGTTTTTCTTAATTATTTGTCCAATGCCTGCTTCCATTCAGAAACCATCCTGTACATACTGTAGATGACACTGTCATCTTTATTAGGGGGTAAAGATCTTGGGAAATTGAACAAAGTGGTACAACAGGATTTTGACCAAATGCAAAAATTATTTTTCAATATTAAACTGTTGCCTAACACCACAAAAACTGGAGTTAATAAAAAATCTGCCAGTACCAGTGTCTGTTTTTTGGATAGTACTGTATGAGAGAATTAGTTGAGCAGGTCACCCATTTTAAATATCTTGGTGTACATTTAGATTGCACACTTTCCTTTGGTCTTCATGTAAATCAACTTGTAAAAAACATTCACCAAAGGCTGAGTTCTCTCTATAGGGTCAGACAATTTTTCTTACCCAAAACATGAAGGCTTCTTGCTAATAGTCTCCTGTTTTCAGTCATTGACTATGACTCCCTTGTGTACTCGGTAGCTTCAGATTGGACATTGTCTCAGGTAAGAATTGTTTATAATAGTATCTGAGGTTTATAACTGGTTTGCCATGTCTGCATACCACGGTTCTTCATATAAATCTGCTCAGTATAAAATGTGTCTTCCATTTCCCTGTAGTCTCTGAAAAATGGAAAGTTGCACTAGTGGTTCCACTCCACAAAGGTGGGGGGCAGAAAGAATTGATTGAAAACTACAGGCCCATCTCTCTCTCCCTCTCTCTCTCACTCTCTTTAAACTCTGAATCTCTGTCTCGCTACTCTGCATACTTGCTAAGTTGCAAGAGAGGCTGTTGTATGACCAACTCCAGGCCTACCTGGAGTACAATCACTCCTTCGCAAGTGTCCAGCATGAATTTCTCAAAAACCATGGTACTGACCCTGCACTGGTGCAGATGACCTCAGACATCCTCAGTGCTATAGATAACGGCATGGTTATGGGTGCAGTTTTTGTCAACCTTACCAGGGCATTCAACCTTGTCAGTCATGACCTTCTGCTGGCTAAACTAAAGATAGCTGGGAAATGGCAAGGTGATTTATCAGATCTTAGATTTATAATGGATGGAGTTCTGCAAGGTTCTACTCTAGGTCCACTTCTGTTTTTCCTATTTATCAATTATATGCCCAGTAATTGTGCAGAAGCCTAGTTACAACTCTTTGTGGACAATGCTATCTTGCACAGATCTTCTGCTGACAGTGCCTCTACAAGCAGTAACCTGGAGAGGGACTTCCAACAACAAAATACCTAACTCTTGTCAAACAAACTTGTCCATAATATTAAGAAGACCATCACCATGCTCTCTAGACCCAGGAGGCTAGGCACTGAGGGGCAACACCTACTGAGGTTGTTTACCATTAATGGCACTCACCTTGAAGTGGTGAGGTCACTGAAATAGCTTGGTGTCTTGCTAGATCACGACATGACATTTGCCCCCATCTGGATGCTGTAGACAAAACATTGCATCAGAAACTGGGCTTCCTCTATAACCTCTTCCCTCGTCTTTCAAATGAGGCATGCCATATCACTGCAGGCAACAGCTTAATTTCAGTACTCTTTTATGGTGCCCCTGTCTTACAGGACAAAGCAGGCTCAAAACCATGTTTAAAAAAGTTGGTCACTTTGTGGCTGGTGCTCCCCAGGGACCACAACTGTGGAGTGTTTGTGGCTCTTGGTTGCCCCTATTTTGAAGCAAGACTGCAATATCCAATGTGCTGCCTCACCTTCAAATTTGCTAAACTCTCTTCACCCCCTAGTCTCATAGAAATACTTATGTTTAAGCAACATGTGAGACTTCTGCACACCACTGCTAGCCCATTACTTGAAATCCCTAAGGTATGGTGAGGATCAGGTAGGAAATCCTTCTCATTCATGGCCCCTTCCCTATGGAACTCACTACCTGTTGAGATTCTAAACTGCCCCACTCATACACTATAAAAAAGAGGCTCAAAGCCCACTCACTTGCGCTGAACCAGTGCAAGTGCAATTGGTGACATGTCACAGTTCACCTCTGAGGCTGACCTGGTTTTATTTCCTTCCTACAGGAGGAGTGTGTAGTTCTACTGTGTTATATTTTGATGATGCATTACTGTAACTGTATTTCTGTAATCTTGGTACTGAATGTATGTACCATTGTGTTTTGATTGTAACTAATGTATGTACATTGTATGTAAGATTTCTCCACTGGAATTTCCTTTCTCTCTTAATGTTTTTTGTTTTGCTTTGTCCTACTCTGTAATTATTATGAAATTACACTCAATTCTATGTAACTAATTCCTGATTACCCCTGAAAAGGGACTTGCATAGCTCAGTGGACCTACCTGGTTATCAAAATTCAAATAAATAAATGATGTCCCTTTTCAGACATAACCATTCTTGACCAGAAATCTCATCTTTCAGGGCTATTAGTCCATATAACACCTTACTGTCTGTTATTTTGGAAGAGACCAAAATCTAAATTTTTATGTAAAAGGTTACATAGCTTTTTACATGATAACTTTGTGACTGCTTTAGAAGAACTGTA
Source organism: Neoceratodus forsteri (assembly GCA_016271365.2). Classification (NCBI taxonomy): domain Eukaryota; kingdom Metazoa; phylum Chordata; order Ceratodontiformes; family Ceratodontidae; genus Neoceratodus; species Neoceratodus forsteri. The sequence continues at coordinate 5,855,005 of JADMNL010000041.1, read as the reverse complement.
TTATGTGTTTGTATATTATACTTTGTTTTGTTTTGTTTGAACTGGTCACTTGTGAAAACAGGTATTATGTCAATCTCACCTACCAGTATAGTGAATAAGAAAGAAATTAAATAAAATTAAATGGAGTGATCATCATCACAGTCCAGTCCCACAATGAGCAATACTCAGACCATCACATAAGCCCTTGGGTGGCTAAGCATTCACTTTACTTTGGGTAATGTCTTCTTTTGTTAGTCTTTGATAACCGGGAAAGGCCCACTAGGCACAAGTGCCTATTTTCAGAGGCAACCTGGGAGCACTGAGAAGGTTAAATGACTTGCTCAGAGTCACCCTGTATACAAGTAGAGGTTGTGGGAATCAAATCCTGGTCTAATGGATGTATTAAGCTCATTCACAGCTTGTTACTATAACCTCTAGGCTATACTGCCACCAATTGACTGGAATTATGTCCAGTACCCCTGTTATCATGCATGACCCAATGCTGACCACAGGTATTGTATACTGAGGTGCTCAGTTTATTGCCTTGGAAACATACTGCAAATGTGCCAACTGCATTAATTTAGGCATTATGCATCATATGAGACTGGCCTGGTGGCACTGAGGGTTGATGCACGGGACACCACACCTCACACCACACCGGTGACCCAGATTCAAGGACAGACTCATGTGGCCAGGGGTTGGCAGGGAAGGGAGAGAATGGAGCATTTGGAGGACAGGCAAGGCAAGGCAAAGTTTATTTAAAAGACACCCAATCCCAGAGGCTTTGGGCGCCGTACAAAATTTTTAAAACAACCATATATAAATAACAAATACACAATTAATACATAATAAAAATACAGAATCAGAGTCAGAAACATTATCATAAATATCAATTTAAACCTCAAATGCTTTAAAAAAAAGAAAAGTCTTCAACTGGGCCTTAAAGGTATCTACTGTGGGGGCTTCCCTGACCATAATTGGCAGAGAGTTCCACAGAACAGGAGCCGCGGCACTAAACGCTCTATCACCAGCGGATATCAACTGAGTTCTAGGAATGGCCAGGAAACCCCCACTAGAGGAATGAAGAGGGCGTGGGGAGGGGGCAGGTAACAGAAGGTCCGACAGGTAACCAGGGCCCCGTCCGTGTAGGGCTTTATAGGTGAGAAGACCCACCTTAAAGAGGACTCTCCACCTGACTGGCAGCCAGTGCAGTTCGCGCAAAACAGGTGTAATATGACAGGACTTCTGCTATCCAGTCAACAACCGGGCAGCCGCATTCTGCACCAGCTGCAGTCTGCGGAGAGATCCTCCCATGACCCCGAGATACAGCGCATTACAGTAATCAAGCCTTGATGTGACTAAGGCATGTATCAAGGTAGGGAGGTCCAGAGGTGGAACAAGGGGCTTAATCCTGGCAATGTTTCTGAGATGGTAAAAACAGGTACGAACCGTGGAGGATATTTGAGCCTCCATGGTTAGGTCCCTGTCCAGAATCACTCCCAGATTTCACACCCAAGAGGAGGCCTTCAATGACACAGTTCCAAGAACAAGCCCAGTTCCTGTGTCAGAGGCCATCCTATCACAAACTCTGTTTGACTCCACTACCAATACCTCCATCTTATTGGGGTTTAGTCACAGCCAGCTGGAAGCCATCCAGTCATTAATCTCGGCCAGACAGATATTAAGCACCTCCACAGCATTTGATGTTCTTGGGGCAAAGGAAAAGTATAACTGAGTATCATCAGCATAGCAATGAAAACTCAGACCATACTTCCTAATGATCCCACCCAGAGGCAGCATGTACACTGCTAACAACATTGGGGCCAGTACCGATCCTTGAGGAACTCCACAAAAAATGAGACTGGGTATAGATGAGGAATTCCCCATCATAACCCGTTGCTTTCTGTTGATAAGAAAGGGCCATTTGATGACAGTTCCGGTGAGTCCACATAGGTCCCTAAGGTGGACAAGCAACACACAATGATCCACAGTGTCAAATGCTGAAGAGAGATCAAGGAGAACAAGAATTGTCTTGTCTCCCTGATCTCTAGCCCTGAGGAGATCATTTTGCACCCGAACAAGTGCTGTTTCAGTGCTATGTCTGGCACGAAAAACTGACTGGAAGGGTTCATATAACTTGTGAGATACGAGGTGCTCTTCCAACTGAAGCGCTACTACCTTCTCAACAATCTTCTCCAAAAATGGAAGATTGGAGTTAGGACGGTAATTTGCCTTGATTTCTGGGTCCAAAGATGGCTTCTTTAAGAGGGGTCTCACCAGAGCATCCTTCAAGGCATCTGGAAAGACACCTCAGAGAGGAACACTTATTGGACCGAGGCAAACATCATTAACGAGTCAACACATCTCATTAACAGATGCATTGACACCGGGTCCAGTTCACAAAGGTATGCTTCATATTGGTTGCTACCTCGATAACCTCACTAACCTCCACTGGCCTAAACTCACCCCAACCAGATGAAGTGCACTCAGAACACATCAAGCGATCACTGCCAGCTATAACATTTCTGGCTGAGGAAGCCACCCGCCGGATCGAGGACACCCTGTCCGAGAAGAACCGAGCAAATTCCTCACAATCTATGTTGGAAAAAACCCTCCCAGGCCGTAGACAGGCAGGATGTAAAAGCCTATCCACAGTCCGGAAGAGTGAGGCCGTCTGGCTCTTCCCAGCGGCAATCTTCCTAGACAAAAAATTTGTCTTCTTGTGGTTGATTGCCTCCTGATACGCATCATAATGGGCATGCAGAACCAGTTTATCCACCACCAAATGGGATCTCCTCCAGCAGCGCTCCAATCTCTGACCCATCTTCTTCATCTCCCTGAGCACGCCATCAAACCAAGGCGACCTCAGGTATGAAGTTCTGGGTCATACACAGACAGGTGCGAGGGAGTTAATGGTGTCAGATAACACCCGATTATAGGTGTCAACCCCGACAACAACACCTCCCACGCATGCATCACCCACACTAGAAAATTTCGCTGCTGCCAAAAAACCCTCAGGGGTCAAACCCCGCAAAGGGCCGACAGCTAATCATCTCAACAGGGGAAGGGCTTATGGCGGGAGCCCCAAGCATGAACTGCACCGTGCAGTGATCAGACCAGAGAACAGGATTAATCCTGAGATCACTAATCTCAAGTCCCCGTGAGAACACCAGGTCCAACATGTGGCCATCCCGATGAGTCAACAGCACTCCTCTCCCTGGGGAGGGATCTGGGGATGCTCGGTGTCCTAGCGGCCCCCAATGGAGATCAGGGGCATTACAGGTACATCGACCACATAAAGGGAGGAGTGCAGCAGACACCAGCAGGGCAGCCATGTGCAGGTGTGATTGCACACCACGCTCCTAGGGGAGGAAACCAAGGAAAAATACCCATCCTCAGGGATAGGCAATATTACCACGCCCCACTGAGCCAAACTCCAGCACTGGGCTTCTCTCCTCACCAGGGCCAATCACCCAGCTGGCACATTGGATTCCTACAGCCACAGACACTGCCAGATATTTCCAGAAATTTCTCTGATATTTCCAGAAATATCTCCTGCTTTCTGCATTTCCACAGTAGGGGCAGCAGAGATAAACTCTTCAGAAATTTCATGAAATATCTGGAGATAGCTGGCACTATCTCTGGCTACTACTGTAGATAGAGTGCCCTGGGTGGATAGGGCGGCCCCACTTCAGGGGGTGCAGAGCCAGGGGGTCTGTCGGGCTGGTGCGGGGGTGAGGGGAGAGAGAGAAGCTTCAGGTGGGAGGTAGAGCTTATGGGTAGCAGGGTTGCCTGAGAGAGTTCTCCATTGGAACAGAGCATAAATAGAATCTACAAAAAAAATATGCATCGTATGTTACAGCACAGAGGCAGTACAGAGGCAAATTAGTGAAGTGGAGAAGGTGAAACTTGCCCACTTTATTTTGTTTTGCTTATCAGGATGTCCTGATGAGATATATCATCATTGTTTTATGAGTGTTTTGTGATACAGCAGATACAGTACTCTTTTGTTAAATGAGATATTCAATCATTTGGCTTGGGAATGGGCTGAGCACTTGCAAATTATTGCTGCTGTATCTTGATCACATACATATATAACACATCTGGAACTGATATCATTAACTGCAGGTACTGCGGAACACTTTTCAGAAGGGCAGTTTTACAGGATTTAGGACACTGTCCTACATGCTGGCCCATTGGAGATCTAAGGGCTCAGCTCCAGGCAGCATGGGCAGAGATTGCGTGCCTCAAATTGCATGTTCAAGAAGAAATATATTATAAGAACCACCCGCCATTTCCCCAAAATCCAACAGAAGCACTTCGACCGCAGAGGGTAGTTGGTCTGGGAGGTTGGTAGGTGGTTAGAAGGGGCAAATCTGGTACCCCATCACTCAGTGCTCTCCAACATATCACCTCCACAAACCATATAAAAACTACAAACAGGTATCTGTCTCTATCTCCTAAATCAAACAAAGGGGCAGAGGACACTGCAAAGCAGGACACTGCAGCACAGGAGCTAGCACAACAAAGCTCACCCAAAACAGGAACCAAAACAAGAAAAGCAAAAAGGAAATCCAAAAAACTTCTGATCATAGGAAAATCCATGATTCAGGGAGTTGATACGTATCTTCGGCCAGGGGTAATGGTCAGATGTCTCCCAGGTACACCAGCATGGAGAGACGCTGACCACATTGCTAAAATTGTTCAGGAAGCAGGAGAAAACATTGATGTCCTGGTACACATAGGGACTAACAATCTCACCAGCTGGTCAGTTGTGGAGACCAAGGAATACCTGACCAGGCTTGGTGACAAACTATCATCTATTTAATCTGGCATCTCCTTCTGTGAGATCCTGCCAGTCTGGGAGAGGGGGGCAGATGGATGGAAGGTCAGAGAAGGGAATATAGGGGAGCTAAACATGTGGATCAAGGTTTGGTGCCAGGAAAAAGGACATAAATTTGTAGGGAACTGGCAACAGTTTTGGGAGTGAAAGTTCTTTAAATTTGATGGACTGCATTTGACTAAGGAAGGAGTCAGTGCATTGGGGCAGAAGTTTGACATATTTGCAGAATATTTAAACTAGCAAATGGGGAGAGGAGTGTAGCACCCATACATCGAATGGGAAGAACACCCCTCCTCCCTCAGCTAGTGGTCAAACAGGAGTTCAGCATGTTTGTAGTTCATTTGCATCACCAGGTAATGAAAAAGGTATGGCTCCCCATACAATGCACAGGGGAAATGCCAGACCTTGCCCAACAACTAACACACCGAAATCTGGCAGATGGAAATCATGTACACAAATGCTCGCAGTTTGGGAAACAAGATCCCAGACCTGCAGGCAATAATGACAGAGGCTAAACTGGACTTAGTAGCCATTAGCGAGACATGGTTTACCAGTAACCACACTTGGAAGACTTCAGTACCTCGCTATGTACTGTTCAGAAGAGACCAAGGTGCAAAAGGGGGGGGTGGAGTGGCCCTTTATGTCAATGAAAATATCAAAGCTACAGGAATTCAGAATACACATAAGGAGCCAGAAGAACTGTGGGTCACCCTGGAAACAGGAAATGGGACAGCCATACGAACTGGGGTTGTGTACAAGCCTCCAGACCAGGGGGAGGACATAGACACATTACTGTTAGAAGATATACAAAACATGATAGCTAAAGGGGAGGTTCTGATAATGGGAGACTTCAACATGCCAGATACAGATTGATCAATACCAGCAGGAACATCTGCCAGAACTAGACACATGGTGGATTCCCTGCAGGGGGAGGGCCTCAAACAACTGGTACAACAATCCACAAGAGACAGGGCTATCCTAGATCTAGTACTGACTAACAGGGAAAGGATCACAGATCTCCAGGTAAAAGGTCACCTGGGGGCCAGTGACCATCACATGGTATGGTTCAATTTGGCCACTAGAACTAAATCATACCATTCCAAAGCAAAAATAAGGACTTCAGAGGAGTTGACTTTGATAAAATGGCAAAAAGAAATACAGGTAAGGGGGTACAGGCAAAGTGGGCAAGCATTAAGGATGCAATACTTGAAGCAACATCCCATTGTGTTAGAGAGAAAAGGAAGTGCAAAAGAAGAAGGAAACCCCTTTGGTTCTCAAAAACAGTAGCAGGAAAGGTCAGAGTCAAAAAGCTGGCCTTCAGAAAATATGAGAGAACGCAGCAGGATGAAGATAAGGAGGCATACCAAACTTCCCTAAGGGAAGCAGGGGAGGCAGTAAGGCAGGCAAAGGCACAAACCAAATAAACACTAGCACAAATAGTAAAAGAAGGTGACAAGACTTTCTGTAGATACATTAGTGAAAGGAGAAAGTCCAGAGGGGGTATTGTTAAGATCAAAGGGGATAAGGGTGTGTGTGAGGAGGAGGACCATGTAAAAGCATCTATCCTAAATAGATACTTCTGCTCATTATTTACTGAAGAAAAGGTAGGGCAGGGCCCCCAGCTCAGCACCATGGACACAGGGGGGAGGGAGGTGTGCACTAGTCCCTTCACAAAAGAAAGGGTCCTACAAGAGCTCAATAAGCTCAGGATGGACAAGGCAATGGGACCTGATGGCATCCATCCCAAGGTACTAAAAGAGTTAAGGGTAGAACTAGCAGAGCCATTATCAGAACTGTTTAGTGAGTCTCTTAGCACAGAAGAGGTCCCAGAAGACTGGAGAAGGGTTCATGTGATCCTGCTCCACAAGAGTGGCAGCAAGCAGGAGGAAGCAGGGAACTATGGACCTGTCAATCTTACCTCAGTAGTGGGCAAGATTATGGAGGCATTTCTTAAGGAAAGGATAGTGCAACACCTGGAATCCATAGGAGCACACGATCCAAGACAGCATGGGTTTACAAAAGGAAGGTCCTGTCAAACTAATCTCATAGATTTCTTGGACTGGGTAACCAGAGTGGTAGACCAAGGGGGAGCAGTTGATGTCACCTACCTTGACTTCAGCAAAGCTTTCGATACTGTTCCACATAGAAGATTGATTAATAAGCTGGGTAGGCTCAGGTGGGTCAGAAGTTGGTCAACTGGGTGGCAAACTGGTGGACGGGCAGAAAACAGGGAGTGGTGGTAAATGGTATACTGTCAGAAGAGATGCAAGTCACAAGTGGGTAACTCAGGAATCAGTCCTGGGGCCAGTCCTCTTCAATATCTTCATCAGTGACATTGCAGATGGACTGGAGGGTAAGGTTTGTCTGTTTGCAGATGACACCAAGATCTGCAACAGAGCAGATGATCCAGATGGGGTTGGCAGAATGAGAAGAGATCTGGATGAACTAGCAAAATGGTTGGAAGAGTGGCAACTGGGGTTTAAAGCAAAGAATTGCAAGATCATGCACATAGGGAAGAGAAATTCTGAAGTCACCTATAGGCTGAGAAGGGAGTTGCTGGCAGTCACAAGGGAAGAAAGAGACTTGGGCATCATCATCACCGATGACCTGAAATCATCCAAGCAGACCACTAAAGCAGTAGGTAAGGCTGGGGGATGTTGGGGTGTATTAGTAGGGGTATCACAAGTCAGAAGAGGGAGGTAATAATCCCTTTTTACAAGACACTGGTTAGGCCCCATCTGGAGTACTGCGTGCAGTACTGGAGGCCACACCTTCACAAGGACATTAACCAAATGGAGGCAGCCCAGAGAAGGCAACCAAAACAGTGCAGGGACTGCATCAGAAAACATGTGATGGCAGATTAATGGAGCTCAATATGTATACCTTAGAGCAAAGGAGGGAGAGAGGTGATATGATTGAAACATTCAAACACCTTAAGGGCATTAACAAGGTGAAAGAGTCTAACATGTTTCAATATAAGAAAAATAGCAGGACAAGAGGACACAGCATGAGATTAGACAGAGGCCAGGTAAGGGGTAATGTAAGGAAGTTCATTTTCACAGAAAGGGTGGTGGGTGCATGGAACGGCCTACCTCAGGAAGTGGTGGATATGAATACAATGCAGGAAGCTTCAAACAGTCATGGGATATGCATAAGGGAGCAATACAGATGAGTATGAATAGTTAGGCCATTGACAGAGCAAAGGCCGATGGTACATTCATAAGGTAGAAAAAGAAATGGGCAGACTGGATGGGCCTTGCGGTCCTTATCTACCATCAGCTTCTATGTTTCTATGTTTCTATGATTGCATACACTGATACACTGAGGGTTCTGTGACAGGAGAAGCTGTCATATATTCTGATTAGGAAAAAAGCTAATACAGGCTTGATTTCTCTGCCCACATTGACACCATCCATGCCAAGCTCTGTCCCAAGCTTGGAGTCCTGTTCCATAATAAAGAATGCCAGTTCCAGCAAGTCTGCCAGAAGCTGGTTACTGAGATGGTGCTCCTAGTTTATCACCATGCAGATGTGGTTTACAGTACTGCTCCCTCCTCTTCCCTTGCCAGACTGGACACCCTCTGTAATGCCTTCTGCTGTTTTACTACAAATTCACCCCCTCACACTCATCGCTGCTCACTGTACTTCTTTCTCTCCATCCTAACTCTTCCCTCCATTGCCTGCACCATTGTGCCGCTTTCATCTCTAAATACTGGTTTGAGGCATTGCCTTCATACTTATCTGTGCTAATTTCTCTAATTCCACCTGCCTCTTGCTTCCTTCACTCTAAGGATTACTGTACCTTCTCTCTCTCTCCCCTACCCTCACTCCTCTGCTAAGCAGTCAGATTTCTCCTATCATCTTCTTCCCTCTGGAACCTCCTCCCCTCTTCTATCCATCTCTCACCTTCCCCAGCTTCCCTTAAGCCCCACCTTAAACTCTTGCCCTCTTCCTCCTCCGGCACCCGTCAGCTTCCAAGCTGACCTACTCTTTGTTCCTCTCCCTCCCTAGTTCAGGCCCCTTCTCCAGCATCAGCTTTATGTCTCCAAATTTTTTTTGTACTGATAGGTTGAACAATGTTTTGTATTGTATCAGGATGTAGAGTAGGTCATGTTCCATAATCCACTTTTACTATGTTGCACTTTATGGCTATGTTGCACTGCACTTGTTTGTATCTTATGTGTATGGTATGCATCAATCAATCAATCAATCACTTTGTTTAACCAGGCATAAACACGATTGAGCAAGCTTGTTTTCAAGGTGGTCCTGGGCATTAATACAATACAGTACACGTCATAAGATTACAATTACAGTGGACAGCGGTGCAAAAAAAAAACATTGTGAAGGTGCCGGTCAATATGGGCCTATACATACCGGTCAACATAATTAACATGCAAAGGTACATAATGATAAGCTTTACTGGAATGAGAAGAGACAACAATCCCATATAGTCTCCGCTAAGTAAAAGCTCATACCTAAATGATAAAAAATAAGGAGGTATTAAGGAATAGGGTAGAAATTGGGGTGAAAGAGTAGGTAGCCAAGAGGGATGCCAGAATAGGTAAAAGGTAGAGAATAGGCAGGGCCATCTCGGATTAAGGGAACTAGGCTTGTAGGTCCTAGGTTTCTGTTGTTAGGAATGTGGGGTGGATGAGATACTTAGGCGTAGGATTTGAGAGTGGCACCCGGGACTTAGGGGTCATCGGCAGCTGAAACAGTTGCATGATTCCTTCAGATAATCCATTACTAGAGCTTTGAATGTGAAAATGCTTGGAAGTGATGATAATTTAAATGAGTCTTGCATAGTGTTCCAAAGTGATGGAAGTGAGAAGTTGATTGCTGCTGAGATGCATCAATGTTACTGTATTTACTTGGTTGTATCCCCATCCCCCAGGTCGCACCCGGAAATGAATCTTTTCTCAGTGTGCCTTTCTCCGTTACCAATTTTTAAATAAATGCATAAATAAATAATCTAAAAGGTATCTCCATGAACAGGGCCACCCCGATTTTACTGGTTTATGTAGGCTTTGGTAAAGTGGGATTCTATTAGGATCTCATCATTTTGTCCTGTTATAGATTTGTTGCTTAGTTGAACCCACATCCTTTGTACAGTGTGCCACTGTCAGTATGTGTTTTCATGCAACCATTACAGTACTGTACAAGCCAGTTTGCTTCCTTGTTCATCTTGTAACGGTGTTGCAATCTTCCAGCACATACAGTAAATTAGTGCTACAGTACTTCATTTCACAGAACAGCTTCTGGTTTTCTTCTGAAAAATTACTGTAGAATTGCAATAGATTTATGACTCAAGCTCAGATCCTGGAAATTGTCCTGACATTTAAACGTTATTACCCTTTCACATCCTAATTTGGATTGGAGATAGCAAATGATTCCTTACCATGTCCCATTCTGAGAGCTTTTTCAATAAACTTTTTTATAGTTTGCCTTTTTAGTTTTTACCTTATTGATCAGTGCCATCTACAAGAAAATTGTATGACAAAATATAATTTTATGACAAAATGAGTTGGAAGAGCCATGCCATATGTCTTAGCAGCTATGCAAGTTTTATCCTATAAAAACTGTTTAATTGGACAGCTGGAACAAACTCTCATTTTGGACCAAAAGCTGTTCCTTATAATAAATTAAACTGTCAATCACTCACAGCAAACCTAATATCAGGCTATTTCCCCAAGCCCCAGAAATACCAACTGAATTTCATTTATCAACCGTCTGTATGTGAAATAGGATTAATTAAACTCATTGGAGTATTACAGTGAAGCTCTATTTCTCTTCCTGCCAATGAATAATTGACTCCAAATGAATTGCAAAGTGGATAAGTAATTGTCGTTGTTATTATTCTGATGTAAATATTAGTTCTAGGCTGACATTTTGAAAGATTTAGGGAAGGATTTTTCATGATAATACAGACCATTATCTTGGATACAGGTGAGAAATAATGAAGGAGACGTAAATTAGAATAATTATTTTATCAAGTACTTGCTGCAACCTGTATAATTTGTATTTTATGTGTGTTCCTTCTATAAACTCTCACTGAAGCTTTTGGTTTATCACATAGAAGCTAAGGAAGTATTTTAGATTTCCTGATGCATAATGTGACTGTGAATGACAAAGTAAAAGAAACAGAACCTAAGGTCTGAATTATTTCTAAATTATGATGTTATGGGTACCAGTTGTTGAATTGCTTAAACAAATGTTCTATGATGGATTTTGAAGTTGAATAAGAGTGTCTTGTGATTAGTATGCAATGCCTTCAAATCCCCCATCACCCAACAGTTGTCTTTAGTCTGAAAATTAGAGAACAGTTATACACTCCTTACCAGCTTGTTTTATTTTTGAAGCGTGCAGCAGTTTCAAAATGTTACTTTGCATTAAGCTAGATCTCTGTCTATAGCTTAAAATGTGCATACTGTGTATTTTGACTGCATATATTTGAACATTTTGAAACTGTACTCCCATCATAAGTAGAAGTTGTGATTGAGAAAGCAGTGCTGACTTTCACAAAGGAACCAGGATGCCATATTTTCCCCATACAGTGTATATATTGTATTTCATTTCATTGCATTTGTTTTACCATGAAAAGCTCCATTGAGCATAGCTCATTTGCAAGGAGGTCTTGGTTAGGGCAGTACAGTACAAAAAAAACGGTGGTGATAAGTGTACAGATTGGGGAATAATATAAATTACAATAGTATATAGTCTGCTAGGTCATAGCAAAAATAATAGGTACAGAACAGAGGCAAAAACACATAATCTCAGGCATAAAATGATAAAAGAGCAGGGAGATAATATTTGGAGAAAAAATAAATAAAGCAGCACATCAAAAGTAATTAATAGCAATAGTGACATACTAGGAGCAGGTACAATTATCAGAGCAGTAGGGATCAATCAGAGATTTGTTTTTCATTAAGCTTTTTGCCCTATGTTGTCACCTTGCACCTGACAAAGTCCCATCTGCCATCATACTGGCACAGATCCATGGCATGTGGGACTCAGGAATCCTGAGGGCTGTCACATGCAGTGACAGGCAGTTTTCTCCCCTCTTTACTCCCTGGGTCCTCAGCAACACAGTTGTGTGTGTGTGGAGGTGCACATGTGTGCTGGAACTGGTGACCTGCTCCACCCTCCCAGCCTAGTGCCAGCCCTCCATTTGCTTGATACCACCACTGAGCCTCCACTTGGTGGCAGTCAATAGCCAGGAAAGTTCACCTCCCTAATCTGGTAGAGGAGAGCTGCCAAGTGGCCACTCAATCCTCTCTCAGCTCCCCCCGCCACTGACCCCCAGCAGCCTGAGCTCATTCCTGAACCTAGGTCACCATTGATAGAGAGGTAAGGTGCCCAAGTCGCTACAGCCTGTGCCCTACTGGGCCATCTATCAATCAGAGATTTGAAAGTGCTTAAACTTACAATTGAGTTCAGTTTGTGGTTTGCCTGAAGTTTATTCCAGTATGATGGGGCAAGCTACCTGAAGGCCATTCTTCCATATTTAGAAGCAATTCTTGGTGTTTCTACCAAAATATAGTTGCTTGCTCTCATGTTGTAAATGCCAGAGACTTTACAGAGCAGGTAAGATATAAATTGGGGTACATCATGTCTAAGGGATTTGTAGGTCCCAAGATAAAGGTTTTTAAGGTGCCTGGTGGAGAGGGAAAGCCAGCCAGCAGATGCACAGAGGGTGCAATGATTGGTTCTTGCAAAGTCTTCCCATAGCACTTGGCCCAGAGGGCCCTGCATGTCTGCATCTGTTCAAGCAGGTCCATTTGAATGAGGATATAATTCTACTACAGTTTATCAAAAAGAAAGGAAATTCTTTGGAAAAAAAATGTGTTAATGCACCAGTTAGGGTTCAACTTAATGCCACAAAAGTAAGCAAATGTGGTGTTTGAGTTTCCAACCCTAACTCCTTCCCCTCTCACCCAAAGCAGCAAAAGGAAAAAACATAGGGTTTGGGGTCTCCAAAATCTTGGTGAATCATGGGGTCTTCCTTGGGGTTGTCAACCCTAATGCTCACCTCTCCCCTGAGCAAATAATGTCAGACGTGATCTTCAGGGCCCTGCATGAAGAAAGATACATCAGATTCTGTTGCGACATGTGGTGAGACATACTTCTCTACCTTTGAAGAGTGTATCACTATGGAGCACTGTCTTGGAGCTGTACCTTTTGCTTCAGACAGGAGGCTATGGAATGGGTGAACATTAGGACTGACAACACCAAGGAAGACATCACCACTGATTTGCCAAGACTTCTGAGACCCAAACCACCTAATTTTTTTTTCCTTTTGCTGGTATGCCACATTTCTCTACTTTTGTGGTGTTAAATTGAACCCTAATATGGTGACATAGATATATATATATATATATATATATATATATATAAATATAATATAGTGGCATAGTAGTGCCACTATAGTTAGGGTTGAGTACCCCATTTAAGGTTAAATCTGAAATTTGGCAGCTTAATAGATTTCCACCATATGCCAGATTTGCCTGAAATTTGGAATGCATGGTCTGGCACCATAAATCTCTGGATCTGCCAAGTTTTGTGATGGTCGGATATAAGATTGCGGAGCTACAGAGCACAGAAAAATGCACAAATTATGGGTTTTTACACATTCTTTGCTCATGCCTACAGGTCACACGATCTGTACGACTGGTCCAAAACCTTTAGGAAACATGCAGCCAGGGTCCCCGATGTGCCTTTTGAAGATTTCATGAAAAAATATTAAATGGTTCAAATATTATTCAAAAAACAAGTTTCCCATTATAGTCAATGAGAAAAGTTAACAAAAATTTCCACAGTGTCACAAATGCAGTTTTTAGTGTCGCAAATTACCCCTGTAGTGTTGCAAATCCACCATCTTGTTTTCAGTTGGTGGTCACAGAAATGCTTGACATTTAAATTTGGGACCCTCTAGGAACACAATTCGTGTTGCGTTCACCTAGTCGAGCCCTGAGGATGCCAGCCATGTCTTTTTTGGGGGGATTAAACACCCCAGAAATATGTTTTTAATTTTTTTGTAAATAGTAGTGTCACAAAGTAGTGTTGCACATTTGACACTTTCGTGATTTTTTTTTCGAAAGTATCGCAAATCACGACACTACTTTGCTACACTATGCTCAAAACAATAGAAAATCTTTGCCAACCAGTTGCAAAAGAACGCTTTGGTCTTTTGGGCTGAAATTTGGAGGGAAGAAAGTCAAGATCCCACAAATGTGCCTTTTGGTGGTTTGGTGACAAAAGATTACACAGCTGCAAAGTTACAGCACTCAAAAGTTGACAGTTTTTCCCATAGGTTGACACTACAACGTCCGTCACGCCTTTCGGGGTCCGTATCTTGAAAACGCTTTGAGATACAGACTTCTTGTTGGAAAAATGCTTAGCCTCCTACTAGGGGCCTAAGTTCAAAACTAGCCAGGAAAGTCATAAATAATATAAGATTTTAATTTTTTTTCTACGTTGTACGGTTCCTGAGATATAACCAATTTAGTATTCCAAGTGTTCATTTTCTGCTCTGAGGGCCATTATTATGCATACATTCTTTGTATTCACTGTGCTTCTGAATGCAACTTTTTGGGGAAAAAAGTGTGTGCTTTGGCATTACTGTTACAGTCAGCATTTCTGCTTGCGTTTCCGTTACCATTGTCATTAGCGTTTCCGTTTACGGCACCGTGTGCATTACCTTTTGCATTTGCGTTTGCACTTCCGTTTGCGTTACTGTTACCATTTGTGTTTCCATTACTAGTTTTGTTTGCATTTCCTTTTACGTCACCATTTGCATTTGCATACGTGCTTCTGTTTGCATTTCTGTTTGCATTTCTCTTTCCTTTCGTGTCATCATTGGTGTTACTATAAGCATTTGCATTTCCAATTGCGTTACCGTGACCATGCATGTTATCATTAGCATTTGTGTACCTGCTTCTGTTTGTGTTTCCATTTCTGTTACTCTTCCCTTTGGCATCATTGTTGCTGTTACTGTAACCATTTACATTTCCAATTGCGTTACCGTTACTGTTTGCATGTTCATCACCATTTCCGTTTCTGTTGGCCTTCGCATTTGCGTTTTCGGTAGCATTTCCATTGTCGATTGCATTACTGTTTAATTCTGCATCACCTTTACTGTTTGCATTTCTCTTACCGTTTGCATTTTCATTACCATTTGTGTTTCCATTGGCGTTAGTGTTGGTGTTACTGTATTCCTTACCGTTTGCATTTCTGTTGCCGTTAGTGTTTGCATTACCATTTCTGTTTTCATTAACATTTGTGCTTGTGTTTCTCTTACTGTTCGTATTATCGTTTACATTTACATCACCATGTGTGTTACCATTTGCGCTTGCGTTTACGTGTTACTATTACTACTTTCCATTCACTATTTATAGTGCACATTCTCAAAAAGAAGGGAAATTCACGGCAAAAAACTCCATTTGCTGCATTGGTTAGGGTTGTTCCACAGTGACAAAAGAGAGGAAATTCAGTGTTTGGGTTGAAAACCCTAACTGAGCATCCCCACCACCACCACCACCACCACACACACATACATGCAACCTGTAGGCGAGGGCAAAGAAATCGCAAAAAAGCATAATTGTGCAATTGGTTGTCACTTAATAACTCTGCAGCTGTATATCCGACCAGTACAAAACTTGGCATATCCCAAGATCGACCACGCCCAATTACGCATACCAAATTTCAGGCAAATCCATTGAACAGTGGCAAAGTTATTAAGGTGCAAATTTTACCCTTTAACCTTAAAAGTGCTACTCAACCCTAACTATGGTAGCACTACCGCACTACCATAATATATATGTGTATATATATATATATATGTGTGTTGTATATATATATATATATATATATATATATATATATATAGCTAGATAGATATGTATAATATATAGGGGATACATAATGGTCGACTGTGGAATATGGAAAATATTAGCATGAGTGCAAGGTGAACTGTGATAATATCACGAGTGGTGATATTTGCCATGTTCCACAGTTGCACATCATGTGTGCAATTTATACAATATGGGACACATTTATGGCAGTTTTATTTGTGTTACTTAGTGGATTTATTTTGTTTTCTGATGCTCTCCCCCTGAATCTCTGCATGATTTTTGGGTTACTTAGCTGTGTTTTGTGAATGGGACTGTTTCTGTTGTGATTGGTAGGTAGGATGAATGGGATGTTTGTGTGTCATTTTATTGGTTGTTTATTTTGGTAGTAGTTTGTGATTGGTTATGCTGTGTTTTTTCTGTAATGCCATTGGCTGTTCCTGTTTAGTCAGTGGGAGTTTATTTGGCATCCTTCTAAAGGAGTAGTATGCAAAACCTTTAATTTTTACAATTACATGTGTGTTTTGTGGTTTCTGTTTCAGTTGCTGACTTTTATTTTTAATTAATTGTGGTACTAGATATAGTGTGTGGCTGCTTTGGTTCTTCATCAGTTGCGCTTGGTTTCACAGACGGTCTGGGTGGATTACTTTTATTTTCAACTTCTGTATGGACTAACAAGAAGAATATCTTGCAGGTACTTTTCATGGTTATTTAAAAGTGTTCTAAGTTCTGGGAAAGTGTTTCTGTTGTAGGGATCATACATATCTCTAGTCATATTTCTGTTACTACTTCGATTTCAAGTAAAGTGTCTCACAGACTTCAGAAACTGTTTTTTTCATGGGGATCGTAATTTGTCTTAGTGGTCTGTGACACGTTGAACTACCTAATGTACTTGGAGCTATATTTGTAGAACGTGAGTTGTTTTTGGCCATTTTGTCTTTTGTGTATGCTGTCTGTGTGGCAAGTGAAAGATATTTTTGTGCCGGTTACTTATATGGGTACTTGCACTTAGAAGTAGTTCAGTCAGGGAGATGCCTGTACTGACGTCACCACAGTGAGAATATCACCTGCTGATGTGGGCACTGTGTGCATAAATGTCAGTTAATACCACTGTGCCTATGTCAACAGGATTTATCTCATTAGGGTGAAAATAACAGGATTTATTCCACTTATTTATCCCTCGCCCCTATTGTATAAATATGTATACATATATTCATTGTAAAAACTCTGTTAGTACATCAGTTAGGTTGATTCCACCAAAGAGTGGAATTCGATGTAGGGTATTCACTACCCCCCCCACACACACACACACCATCCACAGACCAACAGGCACCTGGGTGTGCCTTGGGGTCATTGGCCCTAACTCTCACCCCATTCCATGTGTAAACAAGCTGAGATAGTACAGTATAGGAGAATGGGGTGACAACTCTGGCACTTGTTGATCTGTGGATGGTGGGGGGGTGTGGAGGGGGCTAAGGTTGGTAACCCTAACATTGAATTTCCAGACTTTTGTTGGTGTAGAATCAACCCTAACTGATGCATTAACAGAGTTTTTTGCAATGAAGTTCCCTCCTTTTTGAGAAAGTGAAATGTTACTTATATGGTATCCATAGATGGGAGCATGGGCCCTCTGAGCCCCGTGCTCCCACCTACACATAAGTACAGACACATAGCACAGGCCTAGAGGCATTCCAAGTTACCCTTGTGATGCATATTTGGCAATATCTCAGTAAAAATCTTTTGCAGTTGTATTTATGACCTAGCCACCTCCATGCATGCTTAGTACATCAAAAGGTATACTAAGCTTCGCTTAGTAAAAAAATCCATATTTCAAACTGTTTTCGAGATATAGGCACCAAAAGGTGGTGTGGCCAGCACAGCATTATCCTATGGGAAAATATGCAACTTCAGAGTGCTGTAACTCTGGAACTGGTGTACATTTTTGCACCAAACCAGCAAAAGGCACATCTGTGGTGTAAGGGCTTGCCACCCTGCAAATTTCAGCCCAAAAGTTCAAACCATGTAGTGGCAGTGAGGTGGCGAAGAAACTGTGGTTTTGTCGGATGCCACAATGTTATCCTAATGGAAAACTTCACAACTTTGGAGTACTGTAACTATGGAACCAATATAAGTTTTTTCACCAGACCACCAAAAGGCTCATCTGTGGTGCAGGGACTTGCCACCCTGCAAATTTCAGCCCCAAAGTCCAAACCATGTAGTGGCAATGAGGTGACAATGAAATGGTAATGTTTGGGGCAGTAGTGTCACAAATTGCAACACTTTCGGCAAATTTGTGAAAGAATGGTGCGAAACATTTGCAAATTTTGCAAAAGTGTCATACCATTCTTTCTCAATTTGCGAAAGTACGTCAGGGCAAATCATGGAAAACATATTTCCGGGTCTTATTTAGCAAAACTAATGGCAGCATTGTGTTCCTTTGGCCCTGATTAGGTAAACATAAGAGTCAGTGTTTATCAAGAGGCACCAGAATTAGAATTACAGCAGTTTTTCTCTACTGCTAACTGAAATCAAGATGGTAGCAGCATAATAGTACAGAGGGCATTTGCAACAGAAAAAGGCGTTTTCACCAACGAATCTGTCACTGTCACACAGAACACACATTTTTTCCCATAGGCTATAATGGGAACCTTTAAAGCTTACTAACTTTTGAACAAATTTAATATTTTTTCACCAGATCTTCAAAAGGCACATCCTTGACCCAGTCTCCACATACCCTGAAAATTTCAGGCAAGACAGACAAAGCGTTTGGGCTGTGGAGACGAGCAAGAATTCAAAAAAGTTGAGGGTTTTTCACACTTTATGATGCCTCACAGCTCTGCAACTGCAAATCCAACTGGAACAGACATTTCCAAATCCAGAGCTCTATGGCCCGACACCGTGCATGCCAATTTTCAGGGGAATTAGACAAACGGTTGAAAAGTTATTAAAGTGCAAAATTGTGGGTTTAACATAAAAGTGGCCATGCAACTCTAACTATACCTGCAGTATTATATATGTGTGTGTGTGTGTGTGTGTATATATATATATATATATAATGGTAGCATGGTAGTGCTACCATAGTTAGAGTTGAGGAGCCATTTGCATGTTAAACCTAAAATTTTGCACCTTATTAACTTTGCAACTGTTCAACGGATTTACCTGAAATTTGGAATACATAATTAAGAGCCATACATCTTGGGATCTGCCAACTTTTGTACTGTTTGGAAATACAACTGCGGAGTTATTAAGCGTGATCTGCACACGCGTTTATGCTTTTTTGCAATTCTTTGGTTATCTCTACAGGTCACACGGTTTGCGCAACTGGTACAAAATCTTCAGGGAACATGTGTCCAGGGTCCCCGATGTGCCTTTTGAAGATTTCATGAAAAAATATTAAACAGTTAAAATGTTATTCAAAAAACAAGTTCCCATTATAAGTCAATGGGAAAAGTTAACAAAAAGTTTGACAGTGTCGCAAATGCAGTTTTTACTTTCACAAATGTCCCTTTTACTGTCGCAAATCTGCCATTTTGTTTCCAGTTGGTGATCAGAAAAATGCTTGGCATTTAAATTTGGGACCCTCTATCAACCTAATTATTTTTGTGTTTACCTAGTCGGACCCTGAGGATACTAGGCATGTCTTTATTTTGAGGTTAAACACCCTAGAAATATGTTTTTCAAGTTTCTGGAAAAAGTACTTTCGCAAAGTACTGTCGCACTCATGAAAGTGTTGCAAATTTTTCCGAAAGCTTTCACAAAGTTCAGCAGTACTTTTCCAGGCTGTGGGAAATGACAGCAATTTTTGCACCCTACCTGCAAAAGAACGGTTTGGTCTTTGAGATGAAATTTGGAGGGAACGCAGCCAACATCTCACAGATGTGCCTTTCAGTGAAAAAATATTACAGGGCGGCAAAGTTACGGCACTCCAAAGTTGACGCTTTTTCCCATAGGATAACATTACGGCGTCCGCTGCATTACAGGAATCCTTTGGCGTCCTGCTGCAAAATAACGATTTGGTCTTTTGGGCTGAAATTCGGAGGGAAGAGAGCCAGCATCCCACAGATGTGCCTTTCAGTGGTTTGGTGAAAAAATATTACAGGGAGCCAATATTATGGTACTCCGAACTTCAAGATATTGACTTTTCATCAGAAAAATGCTTAGCACCCTAACAGGGGCTAAGTACAAAACTAGCCAGGAAAGTCATAAATCATATGACTTTAAATTTTTTTTTCTACATCGTACGGTTCCTGAGATATAAGCAATTTAGTATTCCAACTTCTCATTTTCTGCTCTGAGACCCATTATTATGCATACATTCTTTGTACTCACTGTCTTTCTCTATGCAGCTTTTGGGGAAAACCAGCCTGTGCACTTACATTACTGTTACTGTTACTGTTTCCACTTGCGGTTCTGTACCCGTTTCACTTACCGTTCACGTCTATGCCACCATGTGCGTTACCCTTTGCATTTTCATTTGTGCTTGCGTTTGCGTTATATTTACCATTTGTGTCTACAGTACTGTTTCTCTTTCTGTTTTGCTTTGCGTCACCATGCGCATTACCGTTTGAGTTTGCGGGCACCATGTTACTATGTGACAAGACATCATGTGGCGGGAGGACAGGGCCCAAAGGGCCTCACACTCCCGCTGCCGCATTACATTCACTATTTCTCATTATCATTCTCAAAAAGAAGGGAAATTAGAGGCAAAACAGTGGTTTGGTGAACAAATATTACAGGGAGCCAAAGTTATCGCACTCCAAACTTCTCTTTTTTTCCCATAGGTTAACATTACGGCGTTCGCCGCGCCTTTCAGGGCCAGTATCTCAGAAATGGTGCGAGATACGGACTTTTCATCAGAAAATTTCTTAGACTCCTAATGGGGATAAGTGCAAAACTAGCCAGGAAAGTCATACATCATATAACTTTTAAATTTTATTTCTACGTCGCACGGTTCCTGAGATATAAGCAATTTAGTATTCCAACTCCTCGTTTTCTGCTCTGAGACACATTATTATGCATACAGTCTTTGTACTCACTGTCTTTCTCTATGCAGATTTTGGGGAAAACCAACCTGTGTGCTTACATTACTGTTACCCTTACCGCTTCCGCTTTCGGTTCCATACCTGTTTCACTTACGTTCCTTCCACGGCACCATGTGCATTACCCTTGCATTTTCATTTGCTTGCATTATTTTTAACCATTTGTGTCTACAGTACTTGTTTATCTTTCTGTTTCATTAAGGCCACTAAGCGCATTACCATTTGCGCTTTGTGGAACTGTGTTATTATGTGACAAGACATCACGTGGCGGGAGCGCGGGGCCCTTCCTCCCAGCGCCACATTACATTCACTATTTCTCATTATCATTCTCAAAAAGAAGGGAAATTAGAGGCAAAAAACTCCATTTAATGCATTAGTTAGGGTTGTTCCACGGTGACAAAAGTGAGGAAATTCGGTGTTAGGGTTGAAAGCCCCCCCTTTGACCCCCCGTCCACACCCCCAACCTGCATTGGGGTGTGTGTTGGGGTTGTTGGTACTAACTCTCACCCCATTCTCCTATACCTCTGCTTCTTCACACATCTGATGGGGTGACAACCCCAATGCGCACCCTGATGCCAGTTGGGGGTGTGGACGGGAGGGCCAAAGGGGGGCTTTCAACCCTAACACCAAATTTCCTCACTTTTGTCACTGTGGAACAACCCTAACTAATGCATTAAATGGAGTTTTTTACCTCTAATTTATATATATACTGTATACACTACCAGTCAAAAGTTTTAGAACACCCCCATTTTTCCAGTTTTTATTGAAATTTAAGCAATTCAAGTCCAGTGAATAACCTGAAATGGTACAAAGGTAAGCGGTAAACTGCTAGAAGTTAAAAAAAAAGTTTAGGTTAGCAAAAACTGCTGTAGAGAAATTGCAAAGAAAGCCAAGGTGTCAGTGAGTACAGTTTCCTACACCATCAAAAGGCACTTGGAAACTGGAGAAAACTCTGACAGGAAGAGGTCTGGCAGACCCAAAGCCACAACAGAATCAGAAGACAAGTTTCTGAGAGTCAACAGCTTCGTGATAGGCGGCTCACAGGACAACAGCACAGAGTGACTGGCACCCTGAACCAAAAGGGCTACCACAGCATTTTGCAGCGCCATGCAATACCCTCTGGTCTATGCCTAGTTGGTCAGGGGTTCATCCTACAGCAAGATAATGACCCAAAACATACCTCCAGGCTATGTCAGAACTATCTTCGAGGAAAAGAACAAGACGGTAGGCTTCAAATCATGGAATGGCCAGCACTGTCTCCAGACTTTAACCCCATCGAGCTGGTTTGGGATGAACTGGACAGAAGGGTGAAAGCAAAGCAACCTACAAGTGCAACACATTTGTGGGAACTTCTGCAACAGTGTTGGGAAGAACTTCTCGAACAATATTTGATGTCCATTGTAGGAAGACTGCCACGAGTGTGTTCGGCGGTTACAGTATATCTGCAAAAGGTAGCTACTTTGATGAGTAAAAAATTTAGATTAAATTTTGTTAAACAAAATGATTCTATGATTTCTTTTTTATCTCCAAATGTTTATTTGTTCTATGCTTTAATTTCAGAGTACATTGAGACATTAACCCGCGTAAATTTCAATAAAAACTGGAAAAATGGGGGTGTTCTAAAACTTTTGACCGGTAGTGTATATGTGTGTCTGTGTGTGTGTGTGTAGTTCAAGAGCATGCCATACCTGATGATGCCTCCTACCCTTCCAGGGACAACTCAGGCTGGCCTGCACCATTGGGTGACACCTCGCCATCATAGACTCATTGGCCTCTTATAATGGCTGTGGCTAGATACCTATGTTGCTACCCCACTAACCTGAGTACCCTAGGAGGAAAATAGAAAAAACCTTGATTAAAAGAAAAGGCTGGGATAAATTATCTCATGACGTCTGCAGAGACCCTCTTGCCAAATGGTCTGCATTCACGTTGCTCCCTCTAACCACTCCCTCTGTCTGTCCCCTTCATGCTATCTCAGTCTTGTTCCCCCATCCAAGGGTGGCTGGTGACTGTATCTGACTTTTTGGGATCCCAGGCAGAATGTCCAGATTCCCAAGGAGCCAGTTGTCTTGTACCCCCTTCCCTGATTGGCCTTCTGCCATCTCTCTGCTTATGCCCTCCCCTACTCTAAGATGATCTCCCCCAGCTGGCTGAAGCCAGACCCTCTTTTCTTCTCCCCCGGCCAGGATACCCCAGACATCTAGTCTGCATGGAGGGGGAGCATCCTGAGTGGTGGGAGGAGGGCTACAAGAGTCAAAGCCCCTTCTAATTTGTGCTCTCCCAGAAGAGCCAGCATGTTGGCAATTTGTTACTGGTACATAGGAAACTCAAACAGAATAAAACCTCATGTACAGTAGCTTTAAAAAAAGAGACAGCTGGTTACTTTGGTGAACCTTGGAAACTCTCGGAAATCTGCCCATCTGTAGCATTTCAGGAAATTCAGTTTTTACAGATTACATTTACTCTGCAGAGTTTTTATTACTATACTGATAGATGTATTTCTTTTCCATGTTATATAGTTACATGTTTTAGATCGCATTTGTTTTAAAAAATACAATTCACTAAACTAAGCATGCCCCATATAAGTGTTATTATGATCATAGTGAAATAATGGGAGAATGAAGTATTGCTTCCAGAGACAATTCAAGCAGGTATAGTCATGGACCTAAGTTCTGATGCTAAATTGTAGATATACTGTACATGGCTCCCATGAGCAAATAACAAGGTAGGAAACACTTACCCTTCATCAGTAGTTTTTGTCAAAACTGCCTTACTACTGACAGCCAGTGCCTTCACACTACATCTAAAGTTTAGTTTTAACATTAGGTTTTGACACTTGAAAATGTGACACTGTAATCAGATTCAAGAAATTTCCAAATTTCATTTGTGTTAGTATGGTGGGAGTATGGAGATTGTATTATTCAATAGTATGAACTGTGGTTGTCTCCTGGAGGAGAATACAACTGATTTTAGGCTGCCTGAAGCCTACAGGTCACTTTCTGGTGCACTGTGATACTGCCTGCAGATAAAGCAAGACAGCCCAAATTTGCAAAAATGCACTGACAGTATTTTGCATCATCCTGATACTTTCTTTAAGGGTGCTTTCTAAATAATTAAAATACATTTATTTATAAAGTGCCATATTCCAGAGGCTCAGGGCACCGTACATTTCATAGTAAAAAGACTACCAATGTAGGTTTAGTTATGAGGACACTAATCTCTGATTCTGTTCAGATCTTATAGGAAACAGGCATTGGGCATGGACAGTATCTGGAGTACTATCAGAAGAAAAATGGGTGATGGTTGTTATAGTTAGTAACAGAAATTCCAGACACATGCATAATAAATATTTTGATATTAACATTATTGTTATATTAATTTGAGGATGGCCCTGAATGTACTTGTGTGCACATATACTTGTAGTTTCATAATTTCAGTTGTATGCAGTAAGCAATATTTTCAGTAGAGGGCTGATAAGTAACAGAGTAGTAATGGTCATTTTAAGCAGCATTAGACTTGATCATTCTTGGATTATTTTACTATGGAAATGGATGCTTACAGATCACCTGAAGTGATATTGGATAGGGTCTTCATACATATCATGTAATCCTCTTTTCAAAACGTTGAGAGTCTGGTAAATCTAAATCTTTGTGCAAAGTGAAGACAAATTGTGAATTTGTCTTGTATGATTTCACCTGTTCCAGTTCTATGAAATTGTAATGTTATTTGAATGATCAGCATTTATGATGAGATTACGTCTTCTACTTACTGCTAATCAGTCTTCAAGATTACTTATAAAGTTTAATTTGTATGATTCTGTTCAGTATGCCATCTGGCAGACCTCACTTGCTGTCCTGTGTGCAGTGTATACAAGTTGCTATAACATCTGAATTTAATGCATCATGTGGCTACTTATTGGTACTGCAGGAGGGCTGTAGAGACGCATGTGTTTCTGTAAATACTGTAGCCAGTTTCATGTTATAGCTTCTTCTTGCATAGCAGGCTTTCCAGAATGCAGGGCAACATAATAGGAAAAAGAAGAATGTCCCACTGATAACTACGCCACAATGAAACCTTTGTGGCAGCAGTCTTCATAACATGGCAGGTCTCACACAGCTTCTTGACTACACAAAAGGATGACGTTATACTCATTGGTTCTGATGAGTCACCTTGGCAGCAAGCTCAGAATAAGCAGACCAACTTGCTCCCTGATATGTGGATACCTTTGTCTAGTTAAGCTGCAGCAAAATGAAAAGTACATCTGAGCTTCTAGCACCACAAGTGCATTTATTATGTGGTCTGTTAATCTTGGCCTACAGCGCACTAGTGTGATGAGAGTTGAAACACAAACTTTCCTGTCATTAGAGGGCTAAGAAAAACGATAATCTGTGTGCATAAATGCAGACAAATCTATTCTCTATTTTTTAAATCTATTTTTTTTTGTTCCCCTTTGTGCCCCTGGCAAAGTCTACCTCCTCAGCTTAGAACCATCAATCCCCATCACCCAAGCCGACAGTCCCCTTTTCAACCCCCTTCCTGGCTTCCCCCCCAATGTGGGGCCAAAGGTGTGCAGGCCCCCCCCCGGAGCAGTATGGATAGAGGGTTATTGTTGATGGTGTGAGGGCCGAGTGCTCTTGGTTCCACCCTGCTGGTCAGAGTTTGTCCTCTAGTTTCCTCCCCGAGATGCCTGTGGCTAGAACTCTGCAGTGCAGATGTACATGCCACAGCACACCACTGTACAGGGTCAACTGGTCTCCTTCCTCCCCAGCTACTTTAGCCTGCCCTCTCACCTGTGGTTAGCCAGATGGCAGTACTACAGCAGAGCTTTGCAACAACCCTCCTCAACAGAAGGCAAGCATCCTCTGTGATGCTCAAGCCATCTCCTCCCACCAGCTCCCTGACAGTCCAGGCTCATTCTTGAACCTGGGTCACCAGTGTTATGAGTGTCAATGCTGTGGTTATACTTACGGGCCAGCTAACTCAATTCCTGACTCTGGGTCACCAGCATCATGAGTGACAATGCTGTGGCTGTGCCTATTGGCCAGCTAAGCCAATTTTTGAAGCTGGGGTCACTGGCATCATGAGTAACAATGTTGTGGCTGTGTCTGCAGGTCAGCTAAGTCAGTTCCTGAATCTGGGTCTCTGGCATCATAAGCAATAATGCTGTTGCTGTGTCTATGGGCCAGCTAAGTCAATTCCTGAACCTGGGCCAGCAGCGTCATGAGTAACAATGCTGTGGCTCTGTCTGCGGGTCAGCTAACTCAATTTCCCATTAAAAATAAAAGACAACATCTTGCAGCACTATCTAGACTTCTCAGGAGGTTAAAAAAGAAGGAATCTTTTGCCTCTAAAAATGGAAATCATGGCATGTATGCAAAGTAAAAAGCTATTAGAGCACTTTCCAAAATCAGTGTATCAAATACTATAGGAACTTTTCTCAGGTTTCTGATATATTTAGCTACTACAGTTTACTGTTTGTTCAGGTCAGCTCAATAACCTTCAACTGTCCTCAAAAGTACTTCTGTTACTGACAATTTTATGGTGGAAATGCATTGGTCGGCCTACCTTTCTGGCTCACGCTTATTGGTAGTGAGCAGGATCACTAAGCATCAAGGGAAAACTGCTGCATGTGGTGTATAATTAGCCAGTAGGTCACAAGGAATATGGTGCCTATGCCCAAACATCAAATGTGAGCTCAAATGTTCTGCAGAATAGCTGCTACCATAGGCATCCTGGCCTTTGAGGGGTGTGAGGGGAACAAAAGATGTACTGTTGTGCACAGTATAGAATGGTGGAATAACTATAGGTCTGGTTCCTTATTAGGGTCTGATCACATTTCCAAGGTTTGGATTTATTTATTTAGTTAGTTATTTATTTGAAAAGTTTTACCAGGAAAGTCATACTGAGCTGGTATCGGATTATTTCCATATCTGTCCTGGGGGTTGGGGAAGAGGAGAACAGAACAGATACAAAGTACAATGTACAAAAGTAATACAATAATATGGAAATAAGTGCAACAAAACATACAAATTATATGAAACGTTTCAAGAATAAAATTGCCATACAGTAACTTTCGGAACATGCAAAAGAACATTAAACAGTGAGCAACAAAACAACAATATAAGAAGCAGGGAGTAGTGATTGATGACTGGGGGAGAAGGGCTGTGCTAGTGTCAGTGTGGGTTGCAATCCAGGTGACAGAAGTCCATACCGATCTTAGAAACAACTATGGGAGTAAATATAGAAATCACTGAGGGGAGAGTTCAAAGTGAGAAGGGAAGGAGCAAAGTGAATGGAAGTGGGGGTGAGAGAGCCCCAAAGTTTAGGGAAGCAGAACAAGAAGCCTGCTTGGCCAGCAGTATATTTCATTGGTGGGACAGCATGACAGCGAAAGGAAGCATTGTGAAGAGAGTTAGTGGTAGAAGGGGTAAAGAGAGGAGAAAAGCAAACTAGAAGAGGATGGAGCCAAACCAAAATTTAGAGATGAAGGAGGCACAGTGAGTAAGTTGCCTGACATCAACAGAGGGGAGAGAGAGGGAGGTATGCAAAGAACAGTTGTGAGAACATAAGGGTTTGTCATGGGCAAACTGGCAGAAGGAATGAAAGATTGGGCCAGTCTAGTTAAAGTGGACACTTTGGAACAGCACTGTAAACAATGTCTCCATAACCAAAAATGGGGGATATCTTCATGAGGATTTCTTGTGTACAGGAAGTGGGATACTTCTGTTGTTTCTGTGAAGTGCTCCAAGTTTGGGGTGGAGCTTCTTGTGGATAGTATCCATATGAACAGAAAAATAAAGATGCAGATCCAGCCAGATCCTGAGAGAGATAGGAGTATTGCCCATCTTGAGAACAGGGAGATGAGATTGGGTTGGAGGGGAGAAAAGGGCATGAATAACCTTCCAGGACTTAGAGGAGTGATTAAGGTTGTTCTGGAGTGTGGCTGCAAAGTGTTCAGGCTTCACAAGCCTAGTTGCTTTAGTACAGGCATTACAAAGGGTCTGGTAAGTTCTAAGGTCAGAAATGGAGTCAGAGGACTTCTAGGTCCTCCAGACAAGGTCACACATGCAGTGAAAAGCCCACAACTCTGCAGAGATCTGTGAGAGATGAGATCCTCGAACTCTGGTTCTTAACATTGCCAGCTATAGAAAAAAGCAATCAGTCAGTGGCTACAATGTCTGCATGAAGGTGGGACAAGTCCAGCAATCTGAAAGACTGGATCTGGATGAATTTGAGGGGGAGTTTTGGGACGATAAATCTTACACACACAGTAGACCATATGGTGGTCACTGAGAACATTGGGGAGGATATGAGCATCCACAGTACAATGGGTGTGGGAGGAGAGGACAGAGTCCAAGAGGGAGTGATTTAGAGATTTGAAATTATAGCGAGAGGGGACAAAGATTAGTTAGGTTAAAAGGAAAGACTTCACATTAAGGCAAAATTCATGAAAAGGGGAGGAGAGACAGTTTAAATTGAAATAATCTAGTAAGAGCAACTTTTCAGAGGAAGCCTGTGATGAGGTGGTTATAAGTAACTCAGTTACTGAAGAGGGGGACATGCCAGGGCAACAGTAGACACTGGCAATAAATATGGGTGCAAAGAAGGGGAGAGTTGGATAAGATGCATCTACATGGGCAGAGTAATTAAACAAACTAGAATCGGATAATGTTTAACTCTACTTATTGAATGTAAGTGGAGCTTGTGACACTGCTACTGGTTGAACTCACTGTGGGACATTCAATTGATTCATGGGGAGGCACTTGTGTCAGCTAGTCTGGGGTTGCTATCTGTATGCAGCTGAAAAGCACTCAACTGATATGTGCTTTATCTGTGTAAATTATGAATAAATACGTGTTTTACACTTTTCATTGGAGGCAATCCCATATGTCTCTTTAGCCTGCATGGGATGTAGGTGTGAGACTAAAGTTACCATCAACATGAAACAGAAAGGCATGGCAAGGAGAAGACAATGGCCATGTAAAGAAAAGATTTCACAAAATTAGAATCATCTGTATTTTGCAGTTATTTGGCTAGCTTAAAGTAAAACACAGTAGAAATAACTTTAATCAAGACACACAACTAATAGAGAAATGTAGAACCTGCCTCTCCATATCCAGCTGGTTGTGGTCCATGAGGTAAGAAATGCATTTGAACCCCCCCCCACTGGCCACTTGTTTAACTAGTAAACACACTCCCATATTTTCTGTCTAGGAGTAAGAGAGGGGTTGGGGTACATAAACAATATTACACACAAATAACCATCACTAAACCCAGGTCTTGAGGAGAGAACTTTTGCTAGGGGCTATGCTAGGTCTGAACTTCTGAAGGGGTACCCAGTAATTCCACACAAGAAGCAGTAACAAGAATGTCCAAACCAGGTTGGGGTTCTAGAGTGTGGCTTTATTCCAAAGAATGGCACACAAAAGCAAATTTGGACCCCCAAGGGTTTACACCTCGTAGCACAAGGCAATGCAAAGCAACAAAAAGTCTGTAGCAGACTGAAACTCTAAACATTCCATATTGCATAGGATTTAGGACTCTCTTCAGCGGCAAAGCCTCAACTGAAACATACATTTCTTCTAGAGACACTTGCCATAATGAAGCACACAATTTCTTTTAGTGGCACTGGCCACAACTTAGAACATTTCCCATATGGCATAGGATTTAAACATTTGGAAATGTGGCAACTGGCCACGAGGAGCACACTGGTGCTCAAATTTAGCAAAACCCACGCCGGAGGTAAAATTTATCTTCAGGCATTGGCCACCTTATCCTGAATAAGCAGGAGCCCTTATAGAACCTGTAGTGCAGAACTGGCCACTCCAGATGGGGGATTGCCCACCTTTTGTTCCACAGTCCATACCTAGCCATTCTTTCAGAGTTATGCCTCAAACGTTTTAGTAAAACAGTAGAACTATGCATCTTGGAATGTCTGTGACATTCAGCTTTAGAAACATACTTCTTCTTAGTGTAAATTAAAGTCCTGAACAATGTGTCAAGTCTCATTGGGGACTCCACAATTGTCAGCCAACTTTAAGAAATGATGAGAACAGTCTGAAACAGAACAGAACTTGGTGCATCGTTCCCTTTGTCAGAGTGCACCCCAAAAGAAAACAGAGGTACATTCCTCCTGAGATACCCAAAGTCAGATTACTCACAGTTGTACACAAAAAGGCAACTTCAATGTCCTGGATCAAAATCAGGGGATTGCCCCATGGATCTACTCTGCAGTCCTTCTCATCTCACTGGGGATGAGAAGAAAATCAGGAACTCCTGCTAAATGGTTTCCACCATTTCTACTGTCAGGCAGATGGTTCTCAGCACTAGGGTGAGAAAAATAGGCTCTCCTCAGAGCCCACACTGCAGCTCATCACTCCTCCAACTGCTCACACTGAACTCCACTCAGAACTAACTGAAAATTCTAAAGCTCCTCACTCCCAGCTAGCTACCATGGCTTATGCTGCTGCAAGAGTTCTAAATGGCATCACCTCTATCTTCTCAGCTGAGACCAAGTAAACAGAGAGGGAGCAGGTGATAACCATTTAACTAGTTATTCACCAGCTGCCTTCCTTACCTAGCACTGACACTGATGGGATTCTTGTAACCCCAGGGGACTGGGTAGTTACACATTAATGTAGTGAAACCAATTTATACCAAACACCAATAGTAATGATATATTATTAAAAACTTGTACACAAACTCCTAATAGCAACTGAAAGAAATTCATGATGCTTCTGAAGTAATCTGTTCATTATTTATAGAACAGCACACAACAGAAGCCCTATATTTAAAAAAAATTAGCTTTTCTGTGCACTGGGATAACTAGTATGTAGCAAGGAGAACTGTACTTAACCTGAAAGTCATTTTCCTCTGTAGTAGCTGATCTTTTAATACTGTTTCCAATTCAATTACTGCTCCATCTCTACAGGCTGTTTAGTTAGCCTAGTGGGTGTTTCTGATTTACACACAGGTAGTAAGTGCAATCTTAGAACTGTTTTATGTACGTTATGTCCTTGCTCAGCTCTTCTATTGTTGGCACAATGCATCAGTGTTCTACTATGGAATGCTGCAGTTGAGAGAGGCATAAACTTCATCACATAGTTTTAAAATGGTACTTAACACCAAAATGTAAATCAGAAATGCCCACTGATGTCACTAACAGGCCTGTATAGATGGCACAATAACATAATTGGAGCCAGCATTTAAAAAGCAGCTTCTGTGGAAAATGTCTTACAGGATCAGTGCAGTTCTCCTTTAAACTGAGCTTTGTATCTACAGAAAGCTGCATACTGTAGTGCACTACATTAGTCAGCAAAAGCGCTAGTCAATCATACAGCAGGATTCAACTGAATATGGATGTACACAATGCTCCATTCTAAAATTTGCTATGGGCCTATGTGAGAACAATTTCAGGCCATTCTATTGTTATCAGTCTTAAGAAATGGATGTGAGAGGGAACCAAACTTACAAATTAATGTGCAAAAATAGTTATAAAGATCAGAATATTGCAACAAATCAACAGAGAAATCAACAGAAGTATAAGGACATATGCAGAAACAGGTAAAAAATTTTACAAACAGAAAAAAAGTCACTAATAATAGTGTTGTACAAAAGCTTAATTGTTCCTGTGAAATGATACAAAATTATCATTTTCTTATTGTTGCAATTTTCTAGAAATGGCACAGACATTACATAAATAAATTCAGCAATGGTGTATTTGTCCAAATTGTGTATTTTGTAAAATCCGCTTTATAAAAATACATAGTTTGAAACTTTTTTATACAAAATACATGATATTGCACCATTTTTTCCAAAGTACGCATTTTTGAACATCTGTTTTTTTGTTTGTTTTTTAAAGAGCAGTTGGGAATGTTTATGTGCAAAATATGCGAAAGTGTCCCTTTTGTCTGAAATGCTTTAAAAAGACGTTTCTACAGTACATGGTTTGCAATTCTTGATTGAAAGTACTTATTTTTTTGTTTATATTAAAATTTTCTAAATAGCATTTTTTAACAATGTGAAGTTTGGGCTGGCCCATTGGTGCAATGGCAGGGCTAGAGGTCACAAAATTGGTAACCCTGGCTCAAGAATGAGCCGGCATAGTCAGGGGCCAGCCAGGCAGAAGAGAATTGAGCAACCCAAAGGATGTTCCTCATTGAGAGGGGGTGACTTGTCCATTCCCCTCTGCATGGGCACCCCCTATGGCAGCATAGGTGGCATAAGTCAGACAAGGATGGCAGAGGAAGTAGAGACATAAGGGACTTGCAGCATGCACGCCTACTGCATGCTATGCTGTGCATTCATGGCCCTGCATCTCAGGGGAGGGAATGATTAACAGGGGCAAAAATTCCCCAGCATCCTGCAGGATGATGCCAGCATGCTCAGGCATCATACTGCCTGCCCACCCAGCACAAAATAGTCTCACTGCTTCTGAATTCATATTGACATAGATGGGTGGCTATCCACCCCCCCAACCTACTGTGGGAGGGTTTCTCCCTGTGGGCAGGTATAAGAGGGCTCTTTGAGGTCCTTGGCAGGTGACAGAACTGGGCTGAGAGGTAAAAAGAGTAATTAAAAAAAAACATGTAGTTTAGAATTTTATGCACAAACTATGTGAAAGTGTGTATTTCATCTAAAAAACAAGATGCAAACTTTGCCAAATTACCAAACTTAGGGACACAAAATTGTACACTTCAAATGAATATGCAAAATACATGAAACTGTACAAAAGTCATGAGCATTTTGCAAAAATTTTGTGAAATGTCATTTTACAATTTTGCCCATTACTAATATTGATGAGTTCTTTAACAACACATACGTTTTGAAGCATGATGTAAATGCAGCAGCAGATTCTGCATCTGCCAAAACCCAGACATCCAATGTCTCTTAATACAGTATATCACTATTTTTCTTGAGGTTTACTGATGGATTTAGATATTTTTGTAGCTCTAGGGCTTCAGTGACACAGCACTGAAAGGGAGCTTTCAAGACAGTTTATCTTCTTTACACTAAGCTCATGCTTTTTTATAGTCTACCATGCAGCCCATACCAAGCCCCAGAGGCTTTACAAATTACAGCTGTTTTACCTCATGCTTTTTGCTTAATGTTTCTCTTAAATCTTTCAGTGCTTCTGCATCAGTTTTTAGCCTGGGAATAGGTTATGTTTCTATCAGAATAACAAAGTATGAAAAACTTTCAGCATATGCTGCACCCATTTCTACTTTTCCTGATATTCAGACCCATAAGGACAATGGACTATTGTTCTGAAAGAACTCGGGGCACATAAGCCATACTTTTATATGCAAATCATCGTCATTTATAGCTGGGACAAATGTTAAAATTGAAGATTACAGCATGTCTTTTCATTTTCGCACTATTCATAGCAGCTCAGCTAATTATTACAACTGTTTTGACCACATATGCCTACAAAATAGAGACATGGGTTGCCCATATCTACCTTCAGGCAATAAAGCCTAGCAGTTAGAGTGAACTGTTATGACTGTGAAGACCTGGATTTGCATCCCACTATAGTTACTTATTCTCTGTGCTATACTGAACACATTTTTCAGTGCTTCTGCATCAGTTTTTAGCCTGGGAATAGGTTATGTTTCTATCAGAATAACAAAGTATGGAAAACTTTCAGCATATGCTGTACCCATTTCTACTTTTCCTGATATTCAGACCCATAAAGACAATGGACTATTGTTCTGAAAGAACTCGGGGCACATAAGCCATACTTTTATATACAAATCATCGTCATTTATAGCTGGGACAAATGTTAAAATTGAAGATTACAGCATGTCTTTTCATTTTCGCAGTATTCATAGCAGCTCAGCTAATTATTACAACTGTTTTGACCACACATGCCTACAAAATAGAGACACGGGTTGCCCATATCTACCTTCAGGCAATAAAGCCTAGCAGTTAGAGTGAACTGTTATGACTGTGAAGACCTGGATTTGCATCCCACTATAGTTACTTATTCTCTGTGCTATACTGAACAAATTTTTCAGTGCTTCTGCATCAGTTTTTAGCCTGGGAATAGGTTATGTTTCTATCAGAATAACAAAGTATGAAAAACTTTCAGCATATGCTGTACCCATTTCTACTTTTCCTGATATTCAGACCCATAAGGACAATGGACTATTGTTCTGAAAGAACTCAGGGCACATAAGCCATACTTTTATATACAAATCATCGTCATTTATAGCTGGGTCAAATGTTAAAATTGAAGATTACAGCATGTCTTTTCATTTTCGCAGTATTCATAGCAGCTCAGCTAATTATTACAACTGTTTTGACCACACATGCCTACAAAATAGAGACACGGGTTGCCTATATCTACCTTCAGGCAATAAAGCCTAGCAGTTAGAGTGAACTGTTATGACTGTGAAGACCTGGATTTGCATCCCACTATAGTTACTTATTCTCTGTGCTATACTGAACAAATTTCTTAACCTCTCTGTACTTGATATCCACTCTCATTGTTTAATACTGTAGCAGAAGGTTGCCCTTGGCACTGTCATTTCCAAACTTGAAACCTTAAAGCAGGGCATGCTTCAAGGTTCTTGCCTAGGCCCCTTACTTTTCTCCATGTTTGTTAACCTACTCACCCAAGGTGTCCAGAGCAAGCTGTACATGTATTCTGTTAACACAATTGTATTTATTTAGTTTTTGTTTACCAGGTAAGTACCATAGCCATGAAATGACTATTTTCAGGCACGACCCGGGAGATTACAGTAGGTAGACAAGGAGTTACATTACGGGTACAGGTAGAAACAAAATACAGAGCAAACAGGATTGTGATTGGTTGAACATCCATGGCACTCCAGACATTACCTCATGGGTTTTAACCCACCTGATAGGCTAGTGATGCACATGACTCTAGGATCAGATTTCTAGTATATCCAGGTCCCAGAAACCCCTGCTCTCCAGTTCTAACCTTGCATCTGATCAGGCTAGCACACCGGGATCCCTGCTGTCCTAATTATCAAGGTAGGCTTCTTCACATTTATTCTTTCTCAGGTACTAGCAAACCAAATGATAACAGACTGTACAGGCTTTCAAATATACAATTGTTTGTTTGGGATAAGATTGTCCCCCTAGGGGAATAGAACCTCCTTCTACAGTTTTGGTAGGTAATAAGGAATACTACGATTAATTTATACTGGGAGTCTTTACTTGTGGTTTACCCTGCTACTTGTGCAGTGTTCTAAGCATTATTGGGCATTAGCGCCATTTGTGGAAGGATTACCATGCGTTGCTATGGGCACTAAGCAAATAGAGTTGGTAATTACTTACAGCGTGGTGCATTAATCTTCACTTGCATTGGTTTTTTGTGCCATTGTTTAACGAGTTCAGTAAAGCGTTTCCAAGCAACTCTCCCTTCAGACTCCTGGTCTCCCCCCAAGTATCCATCTGCAGCACACTCAGACTCTGGTCCCCCCACGCATCCATCTGTGGCGATCTCTCTGCCATGATTTCCCCAAGCCCCACTCTTTGTGCTGTCCCTGCTGCTCCCATGGCCATGTTGCGCACTCCTATGCCCTATGTGGTGCTCTGTTCCAAAACTAGGCCTCAGCCCCTGCACCATCATGTGGTCCGCTTCTCAGGCCGACCGCCTCTCCACGTGGCACCGCTCCTGTCATTTGGACCTGCACCTCCCCCCACCTCCCCGGCTGCGCCGTTCAAAGAGCCAACTCCTTGCTCCAGGCTAGCACTCCTGGCACTCGCGTTTCAAGTCACGAGGCCTATTCCATCTGGTTAGCCTTTGTTCAGCACTAAGGCACCAGGGATCAAGGGACCTCTACACTCGGCACCTAGATGGGGCCGAACAAGGCCCTTCTGCTCCATATGGTGGCTTCACTCTTAACCCTCGTTGCCAGTCCTCTCAGCCTGTCCTCCTGTTTTCAAGGTGGATTCCATATTGCTGGGGTTTGGGGTTAAGGCTAGCCTCACAGGGCTTCCCCATGGGACTCCAGCTGGGGGACCCCCGTGGATATTGCCCCTCATGGTGAGGGGGGTACTGTGGTCAGAGACACAGGCAGCTCTGGCCCTCTCAGTTTTCTTCAGTCTCTCCAAGGCAGGAGAGGGCTAATGGACCACAGCCACCTCAGCCCCAGGGCCTCTCTCCTGCACAGTACTATCTCGGGGCTTGGAGAGATCCATCAAGAAGAAGGCAAGGCTGGAAGGATACAACACAAAGGGCTATGAAACAGGCATCAGGAGCTCGAGTCCTCAGCCCCTCCCTTACCATTGCCTCCAGCCTACAAGGGGCCCACAGTTATAAAAGGGTTTTTTTTGTGTTGGAAAAAAAAAACATACGGGCTCCTCTCATAAGCAGTCCATATGCGTCTCTCAGTAAATTATACTGCACTGGGGGTCCCTCTCTATATCGACCCCCAGTATACCAGCTTCAATGTGGGTCCCTCCCTGTAGCAACCCCCATGACAAGACAGCCTGCAGCACTCTCTAGCTTCTTAAAGGCAACGCGTCATCAACGCTGCCTAACGTGGGCCAAACACTGGTTGAAGGCCCCTTTTTTTGGTACCCCTAGTAACAAATACAATCTTTTGTCTTCTCCAGATGGTCAAGGCCAAGAAATGCACAGTGTGCAGCGCTAGCCTCCTGCCCCACACCCCTGGCTCCCTGTGCGCTGCATGCCTCCATGATGATGATGACCTATCGCTAGAGCAGTCCTCCGGCATGGGCCCAACTAACCTGGGCCCCAGCAGTTCCACTTGGCTGGATCCCACTGATCCAGCAGAGGTCGACTGTCAAGGAAGCATTTCCAGTCTGTCCGGCGATCGAAGACATTGTCACCAAGGAATGGCAGTCCACCAAGCCCAGCCGGATGTCGAACAAAAGAAATCTGGACCGTATGTACCCCGTTCAAGAGAACAAAGCCAGCATGTGGTGCACAGCTCCAACAATTGATCCTCAGGTCACTGTGCTTAGTAGGAGGACTATTCTACCATGCGGAACCATATCCTTAAAGGACCCCACAGACAAAAGGGTCGAGGATATGTTAAAGAAGGCCTTCGAAACAGAAGGAATGGCGGCAAGAGCATCCACAGCGGCCATTTATACAGCACGGGCCCAGATATGTTGGCTAGAAGAGCTTCTGGAACATGCCAACCCCAAATCAAGAGAGGCAGAACTGTTAGAATGCACTCTCGATGCAGCAAGATATCTAGCCGATATGGCAGTGGACTCCCTCAGGCTCAACGCAAGGGCCACAGCCATCACCAACCGGGCTAGACGGACACTGTGGCTTAAACTGTGGGAAGCCAACAATGAATCCAAGACATTATTGCAAAATCTTCCCTTGAAGGGAAACATGTTTTTGGGGAGGGCCTATTAGAGTTCCTAAAGCAGAAAGAGGAGGGCACGGAACTCCTTAAGAACAAAAGTAGGCACTCCTACCTACCTTCCGCTAGACAGAGATTTCGGGGGGGGCCAAAGATCTTATCAGACACGCAGAGAGACAGCATACCCAACCACTTCCTTTCATGGTAGAGGGTCCTACTCTTCACAATGCACCCCCTTCACCCAGTCCTACCACCCCTCACCCTTCAGAGCCCGTGGATCTAAGTTCAGAGGAAGAGGTAGAGGTCAGCGAGGTAAGCAACAATGACTGCTCACACAGAACCCCATTCGGGCAGAAACGCTGTCCCCCCGTGGGTCAGAGACTAGCGCTCTTCAGACACTAGTGGTTTTACACCACCTAGGACAAGTGGGTTCACGAAGTCGTGTCAAGAGGCTACTCGACAGAGTTATCAAAGTCCCCCCGACACACAGGTTCATCACCTCACCGATCACCAAAAAGAAGGCCACAGTCCATCAAGTGCAACAAATTCTGTGGAACCTGATCCACAACAGGGTGATACAGCCCATACCCCCACATGAACAGAAGTTGGGAGTTTACTCCATCTTCTTTCTCATCCCAAAGAAAACTGGCAAGCTACGCCTCATTCTGGACCTCAAGCACCTCAATCAGCACGTGATTCCCCAGAGGTTCAAGATGGACACACTGAGGTCAACTCTACGCAGTATTCGAGTGGGCGACTTCCTGACATCCATAGATCTCAAGGACGCATACCTTCACATCCCCATCAGGCCAAAACACAGACAGTACCTCAGATTCCATATTCTAGGTCAGCATTTCCAGTACCAGGCACTACCCTTCGGGCTTTCATCGGCTCCAAGAGTGTTCACCAAGGTATCAGTGGTACTAGTGGCCAGACTCCGGGAGCAGGGTCTCGATATCATCCCCTACCTCGACGACTGGCTGATCCTGGCATGAACCAAAGAGCACTCTCACCAACACACTGCCCTAGCCCTAAGGGCTCTCGAAGAGCATGGCTGGGTAGTAAACCTAGACAAGAGCCATCTGGTGCCCACGCAACAGATAGAGCACCTAGGCGCAAGC
Organism: Neoceratodus forsteri; assembly: GCA_016271365.2. Lineage (NCBI taxonomy): Eukaryota > Metazoa > Chordata > Ceratodontiformes > Ceratodontidae > Neoceratodus > Neoceratodus forsteri. The sequence continues at coordinate 5,816,864 of JADMNL010000041.1, read as the reverse complement.
ATAGACACAGCAAAGGGATGGGCAAAACCATCCGAGGCGCTGGTCCTCAACTTGATCAGCCTAGCACGCCAAGTGCGCACCAGTCATCAAGCCCCCATGGCAAGACTAGTGCAACTATTAGGATGCATGGCATCCTGTAATGACCTGGTTCCCTGGGACAGGTGGCACATGCACCCACTACAGATGTACATGCTCACATGGGGATCTCTGAATGAACACAACCTGAATGTGACACTCCTGTTACCACTATCAGTGAGAAAATCACTAACTTGGTGGACAGTTCGCACCAACCTGACCAGAGGAATCCCACTGGAGGCTCCATACCAGGTCTCTATCGAGATGGACACGAGCCTTCTGGGTTGGGGCGCTTGTCTGGGCAGCAGAACAGCACATGGCCGATGGACTTCTGCAGAAACCCAGCTGTCCATCAATGTCCTAGAGATGCGGGCAGTCTACCATGCTCTCACGGCCTTCAAGTCCTCCATCGCCGGACAGTCGGTGCTGATTCGCTCCGACAACCAAGTGACGGTGGCATATATTTCCAAACAGGGAGGCACCAGAAGCAGGGCTATGCTGAGAGAGGCAGCAAAGGTCCTCAACTGGGCACAACACCACCTCTCCCACCTCGGCGCAGTTCATCTCGCCGGAAAGCTCAACATTTGGAAAGACTGGCTTAGCTGACAATAAGTCCACCCAGGGGAGTGGCATCTACACCCCAGTCTCTTCCAACTGATTCAGAAGACCTGGGGACCCGTCACCATGGACCTCATGGCCACGGCACAAAACGCACAAGTCAGGAGCTATTACTCAAGGTACAGGGAGAGTCAGTCACAGGGAACTGATGCCCTGTCACAGCCTTGGCTCTGGGACTGCTTCTACATCTTTCCACCCAGTCTCTTGCTACCACAAGTTCTTGCCAAGATCCGTTCCTTGGGAAGGACCTTCATTCTGGTGGCCCCATATTGGCCATGGAGAGCGTGGTTTGCCACGGTCCTGGCAATGATGTTGTCCAGTCTCAGATTACCCTACCAGCCCAACATGCTGACCCAGGGCCCCGTACTACACCCAGCTCCCAGGACCCTGAAGCTCACAGCCTAGCTCCTGAGAGGAGAAGACTGATGACTGCGGGTTATCATGACTCACTCATTTCAACAATGCTGCAGTCTAGATGTTCCTCTACCACTTCTACCTATGGCAGACAATGGTCGGTATTCACCAGGTGGTGCTGAGATCGAAGTATGGATCCGGAACTCACAGACATGTCTACCATCCTATTATTCCTTCAACAAGGTCTAGATAAGGGTTTGGCCCACTTATCCCTTAAAATACAGCTGTTGGCCATCGGGGCAGCCCCAGTGCCCATCTGGATGCTGCGCTTCTTAAAGGCAGTTGAGATTCTACGACCCCGGGTCCGCCCTTCCATTGCTCCCTGGGACCTTCCTCTGGTACTAGACTTCCTTAGCACAGCCCCATTCAAACCACTACAGACTGTAGACCTGTTCTGGGTAAGTCTGAAGACCTGCTTCCTCATGGCGATATGCTCAGCCCACAGGATCGGGGAATTAGGGGTGCTGTCCTGCAGGGAACCCTACACAGTATTCACACCGCATGGGTATGTCTACACACAGTCCCAGCCTTTCAACCAAAGGTCTCTTCCATTTTTCACAGGGAACAACCAATTGAGTTACCCACTTTCACGGGAGACTCTCAACCAGGAGACAAAACCGTCCCACAGTACCTAGATGTAGGCACCACCCTATCCGCGTACATAACTAGGACACAACCTCTATGAAAGACAGAAAGGTTGTTCATTGTCACGAGGGGGCAGAGACAGGGAAAGGCCACTTCCAAGACCACCATTGCTGGTTGGTTATGGAGAACTATTCAGGAGGCCTACAAAGCAAAACAAATGACACCACCTCTGGGGATCAAAGTGCATTCCACTAGGGCGGTGGCTACCTCCTGGGCAGAGAGGGCCAATGTCTCAGCAGAAGACATCTGCAAGGCAGCTACGTGGACTTCCCTCCACACCTTTGCTAGGCACTATCGTTTAGAACACCTGTACCAACCGCAACCAACCTTTGTGACACAGGTCCTCTCTGCGGCCACCAACTCTTCCTTTCACTCCTAGACCACTCTGTCTCCCTCCCATGGGTACAGTACTGCTTCTTATCTACCCATGAGGTAATGTCTGGAGTGCCATGGATGTTCAACCAATCACAATGGGTGTTTACTCACCTGGTAAAGGTGATTGTGTTGGTTGACATCCATGGCACTCCACGACCCACCCGACACAGTGGTCAAGAGGTGACCAGGAATTAGAAGAGAATATTGGGCTAAAGCTAACTGTTTCCATGCCTTATCAACAAGACATCCAGGATGTCCACCATCGACTTATTAGGGGTTGAGTCTAGATTGTACTATCAGGGAAATAAAATAACGGCCTATGGCCCGCTTTTACAGACATTTCCTCTGCCTTATTTGTACCGGATGGACACTGTGTGTTTGTTTGTTTTTTTCTTCTTCTTGGTATTGCCTGTTACTAACATTATTTTCAGCTTTGGAAGATTTGAACTGGAGAGCAGGGGTTTCTGGGACCTGGATATACTAGAAATCTGATCCTAGAGTCATGTGCATCACTAGCCTATCAGGTGGGTTAAAACCCATGAGGTAATGTCTGGAGTGCCATGGATGTCAACCAACACAATCACCTTTACCAGGTGAGTAAACACCCATTATACAATGCTTGAGAAGTAATTGCCACATACTGGGCTGTTTAATGAATCAATACCAGACTGACTAGTCACCAGTGAAAACTTGTTTATATGAGCATCACAGCATTCTGAATGACAAAATGACTGAAAGCATAATCTCTAGTACCAGTCCACAAACCAGCCAAAATTGGATACCTTCTTCTTCACTCACACCAAAGAGAACCTTGCTCTCAAGCAGGTCCTGTCATTCAAGTACCTGGACTATGAACTGGACCACCAACCTATCTAGTAACAACATACAAATCTAATTATTGTTTCACTGAATCCCAGGTTAAGTGCCCTCTATGGGGCCACAGACTACCACAACTCTCTCACAAAATACAGGAAACCACCATTACTACATATTGCTCAATAAGTGTATTTGCTCCCCAGCCCTCAAATACAGTACTTAAAATCCATTAATCATTTCTACCACTTATAATGTATCATTCACCAAAGCAGCTACTATAGCTGGTGCATACCTGAATTCCAGAAAGACTTCAGTAGCTGGGTCTTTTCTTGCTCAGATTATGGTAAAGTGGAACAGTCTCTAGTTTCCTTTTGACAACCCCCAACCCTCTAACTTTCCAGAAGGTGCTGCTTGAGCAGCTCAAACACCTATGTAAATACCCTCCAACCTGTACCCTCTTCTAATCCATGACCCTAATATACATTGGGTTGTATGAAATATTAGCAACTGCTTTACTTTCACTCTTCGTAGGGCCTGTGTATACAAAGGGGCAACCCTTAACTGTTGCTAGAAGAATAGCCCTCCAAAGTTGCCAAGAACATTTTTGTGCTGTCACTTGCATTCACATGTTCTTTTTGCATTCACTTGTGCTCGTGCAAGGAACATCTTGCTACTAACGACATTTTAGAGGTGTGTCACTGCCGAGCCAATTACAGCTGACACTGCAATGGGCTTGGCAGTGTGGACCAATGACCAGGCACTCTGGTCATGATAGCAGTTCTGCTTGCTGAAGTGGCATGTTCTGTAGTTGAAAGAAATAGACCACTCCAATGAGAGAGTACTTCATTTCTTTCTGTAGCTGTAACTCCGGGCATATACATTACAGTCGACACTAAAGTGCATGGCCGGAGTTATGGTTATTGTTGGCTTCTGCCATCTGCCACACTCTCTACTCAGTCATCACTCCTCTGCCCCCTATGGCTTCTACATTAGCCATGGTGCAACTTCACTTATTTGTTGCTCCTGCTGCCTGCCGCACTCTCTCTCTCCCCCCCTGGTCCTCACTCCTCTGACCCCCCCACGCTTCATGCTGCCAGCCACGGAGTCAGGATTGCAGCACCCCTTTACCTTGGTGTGTGGTGGCATCCCTCCCATTTTCATGCCCCTCCCATTACTGTGGGACACTGGAGAGCCCACTGTAGGTGTCCCTATTCATGTATCTCCCCTCCCCCCTGCAGATGACACTGGGCAGCCCACTCCCAGTGTCTCTCATCATGTATGCCCAACCTTCAGTGTGGGACACTGGGAAGCCCATTGCCAGTGTCCCCGGTCATATTCCCTGTAGCCAGCAGTGTGGGAAACTGGGGTGCCCACTCCCAGTGTCCCAAAACATCAATTAATGCCATGACCCCTTTCCCTGTTGAACACTGGGGAGCCCACTCCCAGTATCCTGACATCTTTAGTGAAAAACCTGAAAAAAGAAAACAGTCTCCTGATGTAATTTTTTTATTCCTGAAAAAAAGAAAATGGTCCGTCATTGTCTACCCATCCTGACCTCCCACTGAGCAACTCACCACCTCCTCCTCCTCCTCCATGCCCTATACTTACCATCAGAGGTCAGCGGCTGTCATCTTCTGTGGAGCGGGACACATCTGAACTCTTCAAAGCTGAACCCTGAACTGAAGAATCAAGGTAAGTGCCATCTAATGGCTGTCAATGGCGTTTTGAACTTATGTTGATAACTCAGTCATTATTTGGTATTTTTGCACCAAATTTTCAACATGGGCTTTTTGGGACCCCGACTCGTGAACACTGGCACTGTCATCTTGTCATTCAGTCCCAAAAGGTGATTTTGTGGTCACTGTGCACAATCACCTTTCAGGACTGAGTAATGAATTGACAGTGCCACTGTTCATGAGGTGGGGTCCTAAAAAGCCCATGTTGAAAATTTGCTGCAAAAATACCAAGAAACACCAGAGTTGTGCATGGTTGTTGAAATGTTTCTACACGCTCATTGAAATGTATCTACACACTCTTGTAACTTCTGCAGTTGTTAATACTTTCACTCCAAATTTTTAACATTGCCATTTTTTACACCACCTAATGAACAGAATAGCTATCATTCTTCACATCCTGCCCAAAATGTGTTTTCACATCTGTGGTGCAGAATGCTGTGGTTGCTGTGTAAAATCACCTTTTGAGACCAATGAATGAAATGACAGTGGCAGTGTTCATGAGGTGGGATCCCAAAATGGCCATTTTGAAAATTTGGTGAAAAAATTCCTAAAAATGGCAGAGTTAAGTGCAGTCATTGAACATTTTCAATGCATGCACATAACTTTGGTCATCTTCAATATTTCCACTCCAAATTTTCAATATAGTCATTTTATAACACCACATCATGAACAGTAGAGCTGTCATTTTTCACACCTTTCCGGAAATATGTTTTTGCACCTGTGGCATGGAATGACATTTTTCCATGGATTTAAATGTTTTCACCTATGGGGTTCATGAGGTGAGGTGATAAGAAGACTATGTTCAGAATTTGGGGTAAAAATATTAGAACATGACAAAGTTATGCCCATTTGTTGCAATTTCAGTACACGCCCATGATGCTCTCATAACTGTCGCAATCATACATATTTTCACCCCAGATTTTCAACTTAGCCTTCTTATTACCCGAGCATATGTATGTCACAGCTGTCATTTTTCAAATCCTGTCCAAAATGAGAGTTTCCACCCGTGACGCGGAATGGTGTTCTACTTGTGCAGAATTATGTTTTGACATGGATTTGAAATTTTGTCTACCGCCTACCTGTGCTGGGGTAATAAGATGGCTATGCTGATAATTTGGTCATGCACCTATGGAGGGATGGGTGCGCAGGGTCCAAAGGACCCTGCACTTCCACACGAAAGTAAGGAACATAATGGAGCATGGGAGCACAGGGCCTGAACGAACTAACAGTATTTTAGAGGTGTGTCACTGCCGAGCCAGTTACAGCTGAAACTGCAATGGACTTGGCAGTGTAGACCAATGACCAGGTACTCTGGTCATGACAGTGATTCTGCTTGCTAATGAGGCATGTTCTGTAGCTGAAAGAAATAAACCACTCCAATGAGAAAGTGCTTCATTTCTTTCTGTAGCCATAACTCCAGGCTTGCACATTACAGTTCACACTAATGTGTATTGCTGGAGTTATGGTTATTGTTAGCTCCTGCTGCCTGCTGCACTCACTTTCCCCAGTCCTTGCTCCTCTGCAGTCCTGAGCTTCTACATTAGCTATGGTATGGCATCACTTATTGGCAGCTCATGCCTGGGTGAAACATTGTCTGGAAGACTTTAACAAGGCATTTGACACAGTCCCACACAAAAGATTAATAGTCAAATTAACCAGCCTGGGAGTGGGTCCCAGGGTGGTAACCTGGGTAAAACATTGGCTGGACAACAGGACACAGAAGTTAATTGTAAATGGAGTCCATTATGAAGAAAGAGGGATTGCTTGTGGGGTACTGCAGGGTTCAGGACTGGATCCAGTCCTTTTTAATGTCTTTATAAGTGACATTGCAGAGGGACTGGAAGGAAAAGTATGCCTCTTCACAGATGACACAAAGATCTGCAACAAGGTTGATACACAAGGAGGCGTGGAAAGGATGAGAAGGGACTTGAAGGTTGGAGGAATGGTCAGAAGTATGGCAGCTTGGATTCAATGCAAAGAAGTGCAAAATAATGCACCTGGGAAACAAAAAGCCATGGGAAGATTACACAATGGGGTAGTAACAACAACAAAAATGGAAAGGGACCTGGGGGTAATCATATCAGATGACCTTAAGGTTAGCAAGCAATGTGAGAAGGCAGTAGGGAGGGCTGGGGGTATACTGGGATGTATAGGGAGAAGCATCACCAGCAGAAAACAGGAAGTTGTTATCCCTCTGTACAGACAGTTGGTGAGACCCCATCTGGAGTACTGCATCCAGTTCTGGAGACCCCATCTCCGCAAGGACATAGGATAGAGGCAGTCCAGAGGAGGGCAACTAAAATGGTGCAGGGTCTGCAAGAGAAGCCACACGAGGACAGACTAAAGGAGCTTAACATGTATACCCTTGAGGAAAGGAGGGAGAGGGGGGGACATGATAGAAACTTTTAAGTACCTCAGTGGAATCAACAAAGTCCAAGAGGGTAGCATATTTCAGAAAAAGAGATGGGGACACAATTTGAAGATGGGGGAAACAGTTCAGGGGCAATGTGAGGAAGTATTTTTTCACAGAGAGGGTGGTGGACGCATGGAACAGCCTTCCTGTGGAGGTTGTGGGATCTAAAACTGTGGGAGAATTCAAGAATACATGGGACAGACATAAGGAAGAAATAGGCTGTTTGTTAACTAGGATCTGCAGCTTATCCTGTAGGTAGGGAAATGGGCAGACTAGGTGGGCCAAGCGGTACTTATCTGCCATCAACGTCTATGTTTCTATCTATGTTTCTATGCTGCATGGCACACTCTCTCTCCCCAGTCCTCGCTCCTCTGACCCCCCCCCCGGCCTCTGCATTAGCCACAGTGCAGCTTTATATATTGGTGGCTTCTGCTGCCAGGCACACTTTCTCTCCCCCATCCACTAAGGCCAGCAGGGACATCTTCTCTAACTAGCAGCTTCTTGTTGCATTTACAGTGCTGCTTCTACCATGCGGCACCCGTCTCTCTCACTGCTGCCTCCTCGCTCCTCTGAAGCTAGTAGCAGTATCAAACACCACTGCAAATACCTGCAATTGAACGTTCAGCATTGACAACTGCTTGTTGAAATAGCAATTGGGTATCCTATTGTTAAGCTCTATAAAGTATGCATCTTTTGTACACTATTACCACAGGAGACATCCCCTAAATAAATAATAAGCTGTCATTTGTTTGATGCAGATTTCAAACAAATAAATAAATAATCTTCCTGTACTTTTCTAAACCTTTCTCAGTTATACTTCCTCTTTGTTCAAATGATTGCAGCAATTGTTCAACCTTGTGAAATGCTTTTGGGACAGATGAGCATGAAAACTTGTATGTAAAACCAAGTTCCTTTACTTTGTGTTTTTTGTGTCCTTGTGTTTTAAGACCCTGTTGACTGTATTTAGAGATGGGCAAAATCTGCAGATTTTGTTACGTGAAATATTTTGTGAAATTTGTGCATTTCATGAAATATTTTGAGGGGCTGAAATATAAAAATCCATCTATGAAATGCGGAATTATGCCCGCAAATTGCAGAATTTCATCACTCGCGAGTGAAATTCCACCATTCATGGGCTTAATTCCGCATTTTACTGATGAAATTCTGCATTTTGACAGCAAAATTCAGAATTTTGCACCTGTGAAATATTTTGCCAAATCAATGAAATATTTCACTCGGCAAAATTCGCAATTTCACTAGAATTTCACTGGCTAAATCACATTTTGCTGCATCTCTAATTGTATTGTGTTTATTAAGACTTCTACCCTCCTACACCTGAAGAAAGAGTCTCACTATTTTTTCTGTCTTTGCATGCAGTATTTAGCAGGCTATACTATCAATTTACTAATGTGCAACAGTCTTTTTAAGATACTTTTCACTATTTTTTAAGACAAAAGTGCAAATATTTCTATAAATACAGAGCAATGTAGCCACAAGTTAACCCCGCATCACAACCTTAGGAACTGTAGCCAAGTTAGTTAACAGAATCACATATTATGTACAGCAGTGCACTGCCAGAGCAGCACAGTTCACATGGCCATTCTAGAAACTCTTTCTTCTAACCGAATAATGTTAATCATAAAACTAAAAATCAAACATAAAGCCGATTGGCTGGAAGCTGTTTGTTTATGCTATTGTGTGAAGCAAGGACACACACTCAAAGAAACAAAAGACAGTGTTCTGGTTTGTTTGTGTTCTTTATTTACTTCGATTTGAATGCATGAAGCGCTGTTCTCTAGGGTTAAGAGTGCTTTACAAAACAGCATACACATTCAGAATTTTAAAACATGAACAATACAGTTCCCTTAAAAATTATCAAATACTTATCTAAAAAACATATTTTTTTTTAATGATTTAAAGTTCTAAATTGACTTGGCAGCCTTTATGTAGTCTGGTTGCATTTCCTAACGCCTTAAAATCTGTGATGAATAAGAACACTTTTGTGAGGTAAGTGTACAGATTATTCAGTACTCATAGCTGTTGTTGTACTTAAATTTGATTATAAAATGGGGTATGACCAAATTGAATGGCTTGACTGGTTAAAACACAGCTCCTGACCAGAGATTGTTTATCTAGAAACTGCACAGTTCATAACCAACATGCCATAGTCTACCTATTAACAACTTAACTAAATTAAAATAATTTCTTCCCACTTTTTACACCCAAAACCCCACAACAGGGACCAGGGACAGGATTCAGAAGGCTTCACCTGGGTGCAAACCCAGTTTGCCTGGGGCAAACTGGGCTTTGTGAATAGCTGGTATTCACAAAGCCCAGCTTTCCCCCGCAAACTGGGTTTTCACCTGGGCAATGAAGTGAGGGGGGGGGCCACAATGTAAATGAGAGAAAGGGGACCTGCATATTCCCGCAATCCCATTCACTAATGATTTGCTTCATGCAAGGGCCTTTGCAAAGGTCCTTGCATGGAGCAAATTACCACTGAAAAAAACTGGTGGTAATCTGCACAACCCTAGTGATTGGCAGAGGTACTGTGGCCACCCACCCCTTTCCTGGCCCCCAATTGCCCGAGTACCCACCAGTTAATAAAATAAATGAATTTCCAAAGTGTAGTGGTCCCACCCCAGTCCCTAATCACCCGATCACCCACCTGTTAGTAAAATAAATGATTTCCATAATGTAGTGGTCCTATCCTGGTCCCCAATCACCCAATCACCTACCCATTAATAAAATAAATTATTTTCCATAGTATAGGGTCCCACCCCAGCCTCTGATTGTCCACCCAAGAATAAGAAAAAAAATTCCAATGTGTATGGTCCCTCCCCATTGCCTGATCACCCACTCAGTATGAAAATTAATAGCTTTTCATAGTGTACTGGTCCCCCAACTCCCCCACTCACTCTGGTAATCACAGACCACCCTGCTCCCCCTGCCCCAGCACAGTCCTCCACACATCTCCATGGCTGCCCACCGACTGAAATGTGAATGATAGCTTGCAGTAGACACTGCAAACCCACTGGTTACCTGTAGTTAGTTACTTATTCTCTGTGCTATGTTGAACAAATCTCTTAGCGATCGGAGATGGGGTGGGACCACTACACTATGGAAAATAATTTATTTTGTTAATGAGTGGGTGATCAGGTGATGAGGGACAAGGTGGGACCACTACACTATGGCAATAGCTTCATTTATTAATGGGTGCATGCTCAGGTGATCAGGGATGGGGTGGGACCACGACATTATGGAATATAACTTCATTTATTAACGGTGGGTGATTGGGCAATCGGGGACTGGAGTGGGGCCACTACACTATGGAAATTAATTCTTTCAATAATGGGTGGGTAATCGGGTGATCAGGGACCAGGGTGGGACTCTACACTATGGAATAATATTTTTTCTTACCATTGGGTTCATGATCAGGGTGGGGAAGGGCAGCACTGGATCGTAGGGGAATGTGGCTGCGTGGGTCTTGGGCTGGTGGGGGAGCCATGCACCACCACAATAATGGTATGCAAATTAGCCTATAATGGGCATGCTAATGGCCACTAGTGCCTTGCATGCCCAATGGACCCATTTGTATGGCTTCATTTGTGAATAGCACTTTAGTGCCTGAGCGTTATTGGCTGGGGGGGGGCCATTTTTCTGGCTGGCTGTGGGGGCAGCATTACTGGGTATTCCACTGCTTTACCTGGGTTAGCACTGCCCCCACCAGCCCCCATTTCATAGTCAGATAGCCCATGGGGCTATCCAACTGTGAATAGCTCCTTTGCCCACCAGCTCAGCTGGGAAGTGCAGCGGAAACTTTTGCTCCCACTTTGTGTTCCCTTTGTGAGTCCTGGCCCATGTTTATTTGAAGTAAATGCAGTTCTGGAATCATTCAAAGGTACTGTAAATTGCCTTTGTTACCAAACTCACCTATTCTAATTAGCAACAACCTACTGTAACTACAGGAAAATAAGATATTTTCCCATAAAAAAAGTTAAATTTTAAAAACACAACAGCCTACTCCAGGGCATGGGTTTCTTAAGAATTAATGCACTTCCTGGGTGAATTGAAAATCATTTGACTGTTGGCCTTGTGTCTTCCAATTCACCCAAAGTGTGCATTCATTCTCTAAAAAGCATGTCCTGTATAATACTTGGTGATAAATGATGGTATGGCTTGATATAATTGTACCTGACTATATTTTTGCCAGCATTTCCCTCTGTCTTCCTTTTGCAAAAGGGTGTTTCATCTCATAACAGCATACTGAGGCGCACACAAAACAAGCAAAGAGCTGCAGCAGTGCAGCTCTGTTTCCCACCAATTGCAGTTTAAATTGAAGAACTACTTGGCCACCAGATTAGAGATATGGGTATAGTATAGGGAGTCAGATGCTCTTAAAGATAAGTTGTTCTCAGTCTGTTACAGGCCTTGTACACTCATTGTATCCAATAAGTCAAAGTCCGAACCATCCATTGCTTAACCTGATACAAAATGGCTACTCAGTATACAATGAGTTAATACCACAACCTTGAAATCAATCTACCACTGTAACATGTTTTGACATCCCACTGGATGTCAGATGCCTGGCTGTCAGGCTCTGCATTGCCTGCAGGTGACATTGCAGCTCATTGCAAAGACATGTTATGACAAGCATCTTTATGACAGTTTTCAGCTCCTTGGGTTTCAAAAAGATGCATAAATTGGATATATTCCATAGGTGATATAAACTGCTCCTGACAACTGCTAACACTGAATTTTCAAGTGACAGAGACAGCCTGCTGTCCCAAATGACACTCAGGTTTTCTGCCATATTCACATCCAGCAGCTGTATCCAATCAATTGTTGGCAGCAGTAAGATGTACTTTCTGACTGGGATCCAATTTTGGGAGGCTATCACAAGGAGCACTAACCTATATGGGTTTAGTTTCTACCATCTTGTGACCATCCCCGACCAGATCTAAAATCAAGATTGATCTAGTAGAGAAACAAAGGTCAGTATGTCTTCAGCAAAGGAGAGGTATTCATGGGTAGCATCTGAATAACAATGAAATTCTGTATTATAATGCCTAATAATCTTCCTACATGGAAGCAAAACAAAATGAATGGCAAAAACAGAAGGTGTAGTCTGGATCCCTGAGGCACACCACAACTGGAAAGCATGAACCTCTAAGAATGACTTACCATCACTAACAACTCTTCCCAATCAGATAGAAAGGACTGGAATCACAAGAGAACTGTTCCAGACAGTCCCCCTATGACATACAGTAGGATCCAATAGAACCCTGTGATCCACTGTGTTAAAAGCTGAGGACAGATTAAAGAGAACCACAGTCTATATCTCCCTTCTGTCCTTCACCATGAGGAGATAATTCAAACCCCCAATTAGTGCTGTATCTTGGCTATGATGTAGTCTCAAACAACATAGTAATGGTTCATAGATGTCATACTGCTTTCGGTGTGCCCCAAATCTTTTCACTATAACATTCTCAAAAACCATGCTCAAGAATGGAACGTGGGAGATTGGATGATAGTTTTCTGAAATGATCTTAAAGATAGCTTCTTAAGCTGTGGTTTCACCACTGCTCCCTTCAGGACAGAAGACAAATAGTCAGTGCTCAAGGAGGCATTCACAAACTCCATCGTAGATAGAGCTATTGTTTCCCAGCAGGCCATAGTGGCTGATGGGACAAGGATCCAAACTATAGGTTGTTGGATTTATTTCAGATAACAGCCTGAGCATATCCTTATACAAGATTAGTACAAACAAAACCCAAGATCTCAGAGGGTTTTGGTAACATAATGTATGGGTGATTGTCACCTAAAGTCTGGAGGTCAGATATACTGTATAATATCCCTGATATTGGCAATCTCAGCCAAGAAAAAGTTAGAAAACTGATCATACCTCTCCTTACAGACTAGTGACTGTAGGCACCTAGTATGCAAAATGTCATATATTGTCCTTAAGTGTGGCAGGCTTACTTCTGCCAAAAGCAATGATTCTGGAAAGGTATTTTTCTCACCCCCTTGTTCATTGTCTCTTGACAGTGGAGTTGGGTGGACATCTTAAAATTCAAATTGTAGAACTTTGATAATCAAACCTTGAAAAGTTGTACAAGTTTGATTTGACAAGGTTCAACAACCCCCCAAAAATGAAAAGCAAAACCCATGAAATAAATGTTGTGTATTAAATGTGTATTTGTGTACCATTTGCTTAGAAAACACAATGACAGAGTGTTCCAGACTGAGCAAATAGTTTGCACATTGGGTGTCGGAATTGTGGATCACTAGGGATGGGGACTACTGTAGGCAGAGGCATTTCAGAAGCAGCGATACATGTCTATTGCTAAAAGGAAATGTATTTTACCATAGTTCAAAAAATAATGTACATGCCAATCAACAGCACATTTCTGAATGAAATAAGGCTTTTTGAAAGAAGATGCACCGTATAGTGTGGGATCCCCAGCCCGTTGCAGAAATACTATCAAAAAGGTTATTGAAGTTGGTCTTCTATCTTATTTTGGGGTACACTGCTAGTTTTGTAGCAAGCCCTTGCCAAGTGTTGGTAAGTTTCCCAATCCCAACCAGTCATAGCAGGAGCAGCCTTGGGGTCGGCAAGTAATGGCTCCAAATATTATTGTTGTAATGCCATGCTGATCATGTTTTTTTTTTGTACCGTATGCCATCTAGATGGCCCGGGTCTTACCCTAAGACGGACCTTTGGACCAGTGTACTTACCCAGTTATCAAATACATACTGTAAATAAAATAAATAAAAATGATGCTCACTTGACTTGTTGCAATGTATACTTTTGGCTGTTGGATGAGAAAGACAGCAGGATCAGCAGCCTATAGTATAGGCCACCAACCATTCCAAACATGATGCTCATCTGGCATGTTGCGATATATACGTGCTGACTAGATGAGGTGGATTGGGACACAGCAGTCCCCAAAATAGACTGCCAAGAGTCCCATAATTATGCCCATCTGGTATGTTGTATAGGTACACTGGCTGGAGAAGCCATGGGAAGGCTCCTTTTTTAAGGGGACAAGCAGGCAAACAGACAGGCATAGGCAAGTAAGTTTTGTGAGGTAGGAAACACATCATTCTGCAGTGAAACGCATAGTTTCAAAGCAGTGGTCTACTAGTGTCAACTGAAACCCTTACCATTGTTATTACCATCATCATCATCTTTGCCCCATGGCACTGTTACAGCACTTTTATCTTATAGAAATCATGACTATGGGATCTGCTCTCATTCTTTTTCAATCTCTTTGGGGCTTTGCTGTCAGCTCCTTCATTTTCTTCCCCTTTTGTGAACCTGCAACTGTGCTGATTCAGCTACAGTAGTAGCCACAAACATGGTCAGATATTTCGCAAAATTTCTGAAGAGTTTCTCTCTGCTGCCCCTACTGTGTAAATGGAGAAAGCAGAAGATTTCTCTAGAAATATCCAGAAATTTCAGGAAATATATTTGGCTGTGACTGTATGTATGCACTCTGGATATGTATTGATTTCTTTCTTCCTCCATCTGCCTCTTCCCATCACTCCTTGCTCAATGCCTGCTCTGCTTATGGCACTTCCTACTGCACAATGGTAGAACATTAGAAAATCTTAAAAATACCATGATGGGCTGCTCTTTCATGTGGCTTACTTTTTACAGTATTCTGGTGACTGAAGTATCTTCTGTTGGCACACAGCTACTACTGGTGGTGGAAGTATGCCTTGACTTTGTGTGGACCTTGAGTTGGCACCAGGGCATGTGACCAACTAACTTCTTTTTCTGAATGTTACATTTCCTTGACAATTGTTTTTTTTTTCAAACTTACATTGGCACATACCATGATAAAGCCAAATGGTTATTAAACTTGTTTATTTACTTTCTATAGTGGGTTGACAAAGACCCACTAAAACTGGGCATGAGCAGGCAAAACAGACATCAGAACTTATCTCACTATTGAAAGAAATGAATATAAAAATTGTTTTCATTCTTTCTGTAACATGCAAAACTGGCACTGGGAAAGAAAGAAAGAAAGAAAGAAAGAAAGAAAGAAAGAAAGAAAGAAAGAAAGAAAAGAAAGAAAGAAAGAAAGAAAGAAAGAAAGAAAGAAAAGAAAGAAAGAAAGAAAGAAAGAAAGAAAGAAAGAAAGAAAGAAAACATTACTAAAATAGAACATAATAGTAATTACTGGGACTCTTATCAACTATTGAGTAAGGCTTACAGGCAGTTTTATTGAATATGTTTGACACACTTTTACCAAATATGTTTAACACAGGCACTATATGTTTGTAATAGTGATAGTGGTATGGCATTCTTCTGGTTGGGCTACCTTCCAGTTATCTGTCCCACCAAAGCCTTTAGCATTTGACTTCCCCTCATGCCATTGTCAACATGGAGTATGATGATTTTCTAAAGATATAGTACCCCATCCCCTGTCATTTATTACTATTTAATAGTCACACCACCCAGCACAAATGCAGCCTGCCCTGGCATTTGTACTTTTTATTACATTTAGTACCAGTGGTAATTCGTAAGCTTTATTTATCAAAAGTTCATTTCCTGGGGCTCAGAACGTCCTAGAAAATACAATAATTATAAATAAATAAAAATAAATAAAATATGTCAAAGTAACATCCATCCATATCTTATGAGAACAGTAAAAGCTGTAAAAATGGGTGGCACAAAATTCAGGAGGCAGATTCTTAAATAGAGCTAAAACCTTTTTTTAATAAAAAAAAGTACTTCAGGTCCTTCTTAAAGGCCTCCCTCAGAGATCAAAGATGTCTGTTCAACAGGGCTGGGCCAGCTAGAACAAAAGCACCATAACCCAAAGATTTCAGCCTAGGAACAGCTAGGAGGCCCTCCTTACAGGAGTGGAGGGGTGGGACATTTGGTAAGGAGTCAAGAGGTCTCTCAGATAGCCAGGACCCAGTCTGTATAGGGCCTTGTAGGTCAGCAAACCAACCTTGAAGGTGTTTTACCACTTCACTGGCAGCCAGTGCAGTTCACACAGGACCAGAGTTATATAGTAAGACCCGGGAAGGCCCATCAATAACCTGGCCGCTGCATTCTGCACCAGCTACATGCACCACAGAACACCTCCATACTACTCCCAGTCTCCTTAGTTTCTTTATCCTTTTAGACATGTACAGTAGCAATATTAAAAGCACAAACTGAGTCAAGTTCATAGGTTTTTACAGTCAGAAGAAAACCAATGTGATCGAGTCTGTCCTCAGCTTCACAGCACCCATGTCCTTCAGTTCCCTTTTCAGTCATGTAAGCATCTAGGTTTTGCTTATTTTTGTCATCCTCCTTTGCATGCATTCTGCTCTTGCTGTATCTCTTTTGAGGCACTGTATGTTGACCAACACTGTATGCAGCACTCAGTATGTGGTCTCATGGGTGAACTGTGGTATCAATGCTTCCCTATCCCTACTCAAGAAACTTCTTATAGTATACGGTTTGAGGTTATTGTATATAGAAATCAGTGGCTGCTCTAATGTTGTTGTGCACATTCTAAAAGTTGTTGTGAACATTCTAAATATTGTGCACGTTCTAAATGTTTTTGTGCACATTCTAAAAGTCATTGTGCACATTCTACAATAAAAATTCAGCAGCCCAAATCAATATTCAAGAGCCACACACTATCCTACCATATGTTTGGAGGAAATGGACCACTTCTAAAAAATTCAAAACGTAGCGCCGACAGTTAGTGAGCAATTCATGGAGATGGTTTGGGCACGGATGGCCGTAGCTGGCTCCGTGTTCCCAAACCATAACAAGTTCACAGTTTTTCTTTCTTTGTTTTTTAACATTGGGTAATTCTGCAGTGAGACTCAGGACTAGAATGAGACTGCACTGATGGAAACCGGAGCTGAGTGAGCCGCAGACAACAAGCGACAGCACCAATGCAAGGTATGAAACCTTGTTTCAGTGACAAATTTAACTTTCATTTTCTACATCGGGGAACCATATACTATAAAAAAAAATAAATATGGCTGACTATACACAACTCATCTTGCTTCCATCTTGTGGCTGAAAATACCAGCATGGGCCTCTTGAGCTTCACTCTCAAGGTCCATATGCTGGTATCTTTAACCCCTCGATGGAAACATAGGTTTGTGTATACTTGACCATACTTTATTCCTTATTTTATACTACCAATTATATGGTCAACTCTCTTGGTCACCATCTCACTGTGTGCTGAGTGTTGAAGCTCATCAGCAAGACTTAGTTGTGTTCCCTTTAAATCCAAACTGAGGAGGTTCTGGATAGATCAGATCAAAGTGGAATAAATGTACAATCCTCTCTTTATTTATTTATTTTTATTTAAATTTTTTTGATTAGGAGGGGCTCATTTTCAGGTGCAACCCACTGGTTGAAGAAAATTTCTTAGCTTTCAGGTTAATAAGGTCAGTATTTATGTATTTATTTTTTACCAGGAGGTGAGGTGGACTCGATCAAATGATTTATATCCAGCCATGTCTATAAACATAAAATAAAGACACGTGGGATATCACACAA
This sequence comes from Neoceratodus forsteri, assembly GCA_016271365.2. NCBI lineage: Eukaryota > Metazoa > Chordata > Ceratodontiformes > Ceratodontidae > Neoceratodus > Neoceratodus forsteri. The sequence continues at coordinate 5,799,247 of JADMNL010000041.1, read as the reverse complement.
GAATTATAATTACTGATACATATTTTTAACAGTATATCAGGTACACTTTAACATACTCAGCTATCATTTAATATAGATTAAAATGACACTTAGCTGTTTGGAACTATTTTTAGGAATGATATAGAAGCATCTTTGGTTATAATTTCATATGAGCAAGCAAGGCAAGACGTCATTGTTAGATTTCCTCAAACTTCTGGAGCCTGCTTTCAAACACTACAAAAATCTCACCCAAAGTGGCCTTGTACAATGGAACATCTCAACTATGATGAAGGGCATAGTTTGTTGTTGCACCAGAGAAAATCCTTTATTTGTGCCTCTTTAGACCAGCAGTAAGATGATGTGGTAACAGTTACAGTATTTTAACTTATACTTAGGCACAGACACATAATTAAAATGAAGGCTGGCTATTCAGATTACAGACCTGTTTGTGCTACAGTATTTCACCAACTGATTTCTAGAGGCACTGTCACATTTCAAGCTTTTCTTTTTACTTTTTCTATAGCAATTTTTTCTGACCCTGAGCTTGGTCATCTCTCTCTCTCACTTGCTCTCTCTCTCAGCTTACCCTGCCCCCAACCAGCAGCCAACCTTCCACAGAGCTTACTGGCAATTTTCTCCCATGGTCTGCTTCATGTGGTGGGGCCAGGAGGGTGAGAGCCGTCTTCACCTCTTTGTAGCACAATCCAGTTGGGTCAGGAGCATGAGGTGGCTGCACGGGTCAGGAGCAAGCCAAGGGTCATCCACCACCTCTGTTTTTCCCTGTTTTCCTCTTCCCTTGGCCAGTGATGTGCAATGCTGGTACAAGTGTGCCCCTACACACAATACATGTTCATGTAGTGGCACACATGTACCGTCTGTCATGCCACTGGCTGTGCCACATTGCTGGTGTGCCTTCTGCCCTGCCATCATGCCTCCATGTGGGAGCTGCATTGCAGCAGTGTGGCAAGCCCACCCTCTCCAGGAGAGGAGATCAGTCCTTTGGCTGCTTGATTTCCCCCACCGACTGACCCCACAGCAACCTGAAATAGCTCTCAAACCCAGGCTTCTGGTGTGGTTGAAGGTGTGGTAACCAGTGCTTCAGCTCTCCACACCACTGGGCTAGCTATTTCAAGCTTTTTTGACTGATTAAATGTAGCAGTGAAATCTTGAATAGAAAAATCAGTAGTTCACTTTTGAGTCCGGGTCTCTTCTTTTTTCAGTAAATAATTGCATGCACATATAAACAAACTCACAAAAATAAATTGAAATATGTACTGAAAAAAAAAACTGTCCAGGCTCTGGAGTGCTGGTTAGTAAACTAATGCTGTTATTCACTATTGCATTGTCACATTTAAACAAGCCAAAAAGACTTGAAATGTGACAGCACCTCATTAATGCACCAGTGGGCCTTCATCCCACTGTCCCCCACATTATGTGCTTAACAAGCTGTCACTTGGGAAATGCATGTTTTTTTTTCAGAACAGACACAGACAGGCTTCCTCAAACCAACCTCATTTCATGCACATTTGGTATTCATGAAGCACTTAGTATTTTAGCTTCATTTTAACTTGATATCCACGTACACTATAATTTTTTCTTGTTTAGGGTTTATTTTTCTCTTGTTGTTTTATTTCACTAATAAAGCCCAGTGTCAGATCAGGAGTGGAATAAAATCACAAGAACAATACAAACAATCCCAAAATAAAATGCTTTGGCAACCTTTTAAATTTACAGTACATTGTTGCAGAATATTAGCTATACCTCATCCACAGTATTCAAAGTATTTGTACAATGACGGCGAAAATAAAAGTTGTCTGATAAAAGTAATTTCAACCTCATAAAACAACATTGCAAGCCCCCTGATTTGTACAAACATATGAACTTATGAACATATGTAGAAGCCAGCAGAAGAGGGTCATTTGGTCTATCTAGTCTGCTCGTATTGCAGAATCCACAGCTTGAGCTACTGTCCTTGCCCCTCCTCACCACTCCTCCCATCCTCCCTAGCAATGATCTTTACATTCCCCCATGCCTATCCCAGACACTTTCTTGAAACTGCCCACTGTCTTTAACGAGATCACCTTTTCTGGTAGCGCATTCTGAGTATCCACTACCCTTTCTGTGAATAAGTGCTTTCTGACCTCCCTCCTAAACCTCCCCCCTTCTTCTTAAGACTGTGCCCCCCCCTCATCTTATGGTTGCCACTCAGTTTAAAGAGACCCTCCTTATCCACCTTATTTATCCCTTTCAAGTACTTGAAGGCACCTATCATGTCCCCTCTCTCTCTCTCCTTTCCTCCAGGGAGTACATGTTTAGTGCCCTTAACCTCTCCTAGTATGCCTTATCCTGCTGACCTGCAATCATCTTTGTAGCCCTCCTCTGGACTTTCTCCAGCAGGTTAATATCCTTTTTGAGGTGTGGGCACCAGTACTGGTTACATGGGACAGGGCACATTTTGTTATCGAGCTGCCTCAATTTGGAACTCCATACCCCCCCATTAAAAAAGCCTCAACAGCCTCTGCCTCTGCAAAGATGCTGAGAGACTATTACTTTACACTCAATATCTGTGAATGCTGTGCATAATCTCTCCCTTGTTTCCCCTCCGTATGTGCAGTTTCGTCTGTCTGTGTGACATTTTTTTCTTAACCTGCACTACCTGTGCTGTACCTGTACTGTATGTACACATCTAATTTTTCAAATGAAGACAAGCAGTGGTGCACACACAAAGAACAGGGGGTGAGACTGATGGCTCGTGAGAGTCGAGGCACTAGGGGACAGAGCTAAACCAGAAGTTAAAAGAGAATTGCATTGTGTTGTTATTTTGTGGAGCAACACTTCAAGTAAAGAAGTTTGTTTTTTGCAACCATGTGCTTCAGTGTTCTGCTTGACTTCATTGTTTATATGGGAGGTAAGCTGCCTCCGTGTACAGCTGCACCGGATGAGGTTTGTTAGATTACAGCAATCCCTTTTGGACTGTATCTAATTTTTGTAACCTGCACTATCTGTACTGCACGTTCATTGTATGTATCTGCCAATTGCTGTAAACTGCTCTCGCTGTGCCCAAATGCTGTAAACTTCTGTTAACCACTTTGTCTGTGCAATTGCATTGGGTCATTCCTGAAAAAGGTATTTGTTGCCAGTGTACTTACCCAATCACCATAGTTGAAATAAAAAAAAAATACATAAATAAATTAAAAAACAGTGGCTGGAAATGGAGCAATATAGTGCAGTGGTATAGGGCTCTGACCTGCAAACCGGGAGACCTGGGTTTCAATCCCACAGCCCCCACTTGCATACTGTGTGACCCTGAGCAAGTCACTTGACTTCCTCATGCTCCCAGCTCACACCTGGAAACAAGCTATGGCTTAGTGTGCCTTTCCTGGTTAAACAATTTCCCTCCTTTCCCCCAATTGGCCAGCCTACCAGTGCAGTGGTAGGTCTACCATTCACAATGCTGGCAACTCAAGTTCAGCAAGGAGCCCAGGTCATCAGGAGGTGGCTAGGAAAGGAGGACAATTGATTGTCTCAGAGGACATGCCACTCTTCTAGGGAGGGTAGGCTGCAGGTTTTGCTGTGCTGTCACCACCTTGGTAACTGCATGTGACAGTGCAGTTACAACAGGTACAACTGGTGTATGCCAGCAACATCAGAGTGTGGATCACAACCTGAACACTTGTGTGCCCGCTGATGCTTGGAGGCCACTGTCCAAGAGAAGAAACAGGAAAGTAAAGCCCCAGGACTGTGAGCACTATAATGCTGACTCACTTTGGGCTGGGTGAACTCAACTTCCTTTGGGTCTCCAACACTGAACAGACGCGGCAGGAGGGTATCTCCACATACCCCTGAATGGAGCCTACCATAGCTTCATGACAAGCACTAAGGACTCCGTAGAGACACTGAAAGAACAGGACATGTGAGAAGACAGAGCTGGAGGGTTCTCAAGCAGAGGAAAGGCCACACCTCAGACAAGAGGGTAAAAACAGAACAATAAGAAAAAAAAGAAAATGGAAAAATCTGATTGTCTGGCTGTATTCTAAAAGGATTATGTTATGTTAATGGCTAGGCCCCTCACATACCCTGTCGTACAATAAAACAAACTTTAAGCAACAAGAGCATTAATCTATAAAATGAAAAAAAGTTTCAGTTAATGATAGCACTCCAGGGATTCAGTTAACTTTTATTAATATTCCCTTAGTGGAATGAGGCACTCAGCATTGACTTTTACCTCATACTACTCATGTGGTTAGATTAACTCAAATTACAGAAAAGGATCTGACCAATTCTGTCACCTCATTGGTCAAGCTTGGTCACATGAAGCTATGTTAGTGGTTAGTAAAACATGGGTGGAGGGGTATGCTAACCAAAACCAATAATCCATACCTTCCACAGTACAACTCAGTGTGTAAAGCTACGCCCCAACCTCCCAGCTGCCCACGAAAGAAAAATGTACTTACACTTTCACAGTTACATAAAACTACATTTAATACAGTACAGAAAGCATAAATCTGCCAGCAAGCTAACCTACACCTGATACAAAACCTCCTTAGAAGAGTAGTACACCCTCATATCTTGTAAATGTTATGTGCTTCCTTGTCAAGATAACTCTTTTCCTGTGGCTGTTGGAGATATATGTGTTTGTTTAGTTGTTTTCACTGTTCACACCGGCCCCTGTAACTATTGTAGCTTGGGGTCTCCATTTCCTGGTTGTTGAAATTTCATTGTGCCTGAGAGCTGCATCAGCATATGAGAACCTGATGTGTCAGTACCCTTTAGACTCCACAGTATGCCTGTCTGCTTACTTAGAATTCAACAAAAAAGTTGCAGCAAGGTGTGAAATACCACATTACCTTCAATTGCAGGTTTTTGTTTTCCTTTAAACTGCATTCAATCTGGTAATTGGGCTGGCAGTATAGCCTAGAGGATAGAGGAATGAGGTGTGAACAAGCTTGATACATCCAGCAGACCAGACCTGAGTTTGATTCTCACAACCTCCACTTGCATACTTTGTGACTCTGAGCAAGTCACTTAACCACCCAGTACTCTCAGGTGGCCCCTGAAAACAGGCACTTGTGCCTAGTGGGCCTTACCCAGTTACCAAAGACTAACAAAAAAAAAAAAAAAGATCTGTGTGCTTTTATAGAGTTGTTTTTCAGGTTATGTGTACTTTCAGCATAGAGGTACATGGTGTAAATTGGTGCTATGGCATCATATTCTCATATGCTAATGCAGCTCTCATTGAGAATGAGATTTCAACAGCCAGAGAATGGGGATCCCCAGGAAAGTTGCAGGGGATGTGTGAACAGTGAAAACAAACTAAAGCAAACACATATATCTCCAACTGCTACATGGAAAGAATTGTCTGTTCGCAAGGAAACAACATTTACAAGATATGCGAGTGTACTACTCCTCCAAGGTAGCAACTAAAGCCCCCCCCCAACTGCCCTGCAAAGAAAACAAACTCACTGTTTCTACACCTTCACAACACCATACAAATAAAACTATGTACAGGACAGAAAGCCTAAATCTATCAGAACACCAGTGCACACATGCAGCAAAACCTCCTTAAGAAAGCAAACACAGCCTCCCCCACTGAAAAATATAAAAGTTGCTAAACGTGTAAACACTGCCATTCCATACATACACAGTTTCATCAAACCAGTGCACAGCTCTCCTGCACAGCAAAGAAACACAACAGAACACAAACATTTCATTACATAAACTAACAGAATAAAAGACTAAACATACCAGGTGTGGCTGCTCCCTTCCATTATGAAATTTAAACTCAAATGGAGGCAAGCAGAAAGTCACCTGACATACCTAAGCTTTCTTTAATAATTACTCATGATCTTGCTTATTGATTTTCTCACTTGTTATTCATTTATGTAAAAATCTAACCTTGACTTGATGTTTAGGCACTGTACCAGTTTTATTCACATCCAATGTACATGACTGACAACCTTAAAAGTCTCTATAACACACGTGAGAGGATTTGTTATACCCCATCAACATCTCTCATGAAAGCAACTCCATTGGCCAGCTTAAACCCACCCTTTGAGATGTTAATGAGGTACATCCTCTCAGGTCTTATTACTGTACTCATATAACTAACACTTGGTTGTTCCAGAAGCCTCATCAGATTCCTTACCTGGGATGCTTGGAGTGATTCATAGAAACATAGACTTTGATGGCAGATAAGGACTGCTTGGCCCAGCCAGTCTGCTCATTTCCCTACCAGTTGTATCTCTCCACAATTTCTATGCAGTTCTAGAAAAGTGTGGTTCCTCTATAGAGGTACCCACAGTGCAGACCAAGGAGGATGCTGGGAACCTCCACAAGGGAGACCCACAGGAGAGTGGCATGGGATCCCATAGGGGAAGGAAACAACTCCTGGTGGGGGATTCCATTGTTAGGAAGGTAGAACTGGGGGAGAAAGGCAAGAGGGAGGTAAGGTGCCTGCCTGGCGCCATGGCTTGGAGGGACAGGGAGTGAATCCTCAGGATCACAGGAGCAGCTGCACAGGGGAGGGAGCTGGATGTCATTGTCCACCTAGGGACAAATGACCTGGCTAAGAAAGGGATCATAGCAGTGCAAGAAGCATTTGTAGAGATGGGGAGGGGCCTTAGACAAATAGCACACACAGTAACCTTCTCAGAGGTGCTGCCTGTCTATGGCACGGGTGAGGCTAGGGTGCTCCACACCATGGGATTCCATCAGTGGTTGAAAAACTGGTGCAGAGCTCAGGGATTTGGCTTTATTGGGGACTGGGGGGTCCACCTGGAGGGATACCCTAGGTATTCAACAGTTCTTTCCTTCAGAAGTAATTCCATCATTTTCCCTACCACTGAGGTCAAACTAACAGGTCTGTGGTTTTCTGCCTCTGCCATACTCCCACTTTTGTGAAGGGAAATCACATCCACTGTCCTTCAGTACTCAGGTACCACCTCATCCTCCCATGATTTGTTAAAAAGGGTAGTCAGTGGTGCCACTAGTTCTTCCCTTAGTTATTTTGGAATTCTGGGGTGAATCCTGTCAAGCCCCATTGCTTTTTCCACCTTCAGTTTTAGGAGTTCTTTCAGGACCCTTTCTTCTGTGAATGTACTAGTATTGACCCCTCATCCAGTGTGCTTCTGTTTTTTGGTTTCAGTACCTCCTCCTCCTCTTCTTTTGTGAATACTGTGCAGACATATTCATTCAGTATCTCTGCTTTGTCACTGTGATCCTCTGCCCACCCCCCCTCCTCTCTATTAAGCCTCACTACCCCTTCCCTGGTCTTTCTTCACTCCCTAATGTACCTATAAAAGGTTTTATCCTCCTTAACTGAGTTTGCTATCTTGTCCTCAATTTGGGCCTTTACTATTCTGACTGCATTCCCTGCTTCCTTCATTTTAATTTTTAAATTAGGTGTTTCAGAGTATCTTGGAATGGGCAATATCTCAGAGAAATGAATATCACCTCCAAGGTCAGTAAGTTTATTTATCATGGCAGCATATGCAAATTTAATATGTTGTATAGAATCTTTTAAGATGTTATTTGCACCCACATGAATAATACACCACAGATTTGGATCCTGAGTGCTAAAAATGTTTTCAGCCATATAGGTGATCTCATCAATCCTAGCCCCGCTGAAACTGGAACATGTCCTATTGTATTTATCAGGTTTACAAATAGCCCAATCTAGGTGTTTAACAATGGAATCACCTACCACAAATATTTGTCTGGGAAGAATGGCATCCTCACTGGGTATGGGGTGAGATATCATATATTCTGGATTAAGGGTGTCAGTATTATCTGATAAGAAATCAATTGGGGAGATCGAACATCATCATAGGGTCTAGAGGTTGAGAGTGTGAGTTTGTTTGACCCGATTCAGTAACCAAAAAGCCCAGGAAAGAACTAACACTTTTAGGAATATCAATATTAGGTCTTGAAGTGTCATTAAGTAAGGGAGATAGGGGGTCAAAGCTGTTGTGTAGGGAGATATCAAAAATATCAGCCCATCTTCTTTTTTTATTGCTAGTTTTAGACCTCTGAACACTGAACCAATCAGAATCATCAGTGCTATTTTCATGACTGAGGTCATCTTCTCTAACTGTTTTCTTAGGGTGGACAACTCTAGGTACATGTGAAATATTAATAGGGATTTGATTTTCAATTCATGTCAGTGTAGATAGAGGTGTCGATGAAACAAGGTCCTTATTTACTGAAATTAAGGTAGAACCTAGGTTGGGAATTTCACATGTATCATGTAACTGTTTACATAATAAGTCTTGACTGGATTCAAGTGCTGCTAACCTTTTATAAAACATACTATTTTCACATTGTAAGATTATATTTTCAGTACATTGTGAGCACTGAAAAGAGTGAATTTCATTTATGTCAACCTGAAAACTAAACATATTGCATGTACTGCATTTGTAAGCAGTTTCATCACAGGTTGTGACAATGGTGAAGATATCACCAATTGAACTAAATAAAGTAGCCATAATGTGAAAGCTGCTGGAATCCACAGAAGAAAATAATGAATAGACAAATTAGCAGAACTGACTCGAAATATCGTTAATCACACCCCAAGTTTTTATCCAACTCCTACACTATAAGCTTTGATTTAGTAATTGTCCAAATCTAAACTGTAAAGAAAAGTATCCCCAATATATAACATATAGATGTTAAGTAGTTAGTAGTACTCGGTAATGGGGTTTTATGTTTTTCCAATCGTAGTGTGTATAGCACCACAAACAGTGAAATCGCTGGGAATATCAACACAAACCCCAATTTCCCATGAGATCTCTGAACAAAGAGATAACCGGTAACTGACACACTATATGAACGTTAGGGTGATAGTCATATAGTTGCAAAGGCTGTGGAGGTGGCCATCTTTTGAGCTCTGCTTTGAAGGGCTGGTGGATATCCCCTTTGTAAGAGACTGGCTATCCTCAGGACAAACTTGTTGTGGCATGAGTCAAAATTCAACAGCTATGAAGCAGACTGGATTAGGGGCTGGGGGTGTCCACTTGTCTCCTGCTGCCACAGAGGCCAGCTAGTTACTGTGGCTGGAAGACAGTGAGTGAGGAGAAGGTGCCAAGTCTATAACACAGAGTACTGGTAACATTAATGAACCACTTTCAGTGCTTGGTAGAAGTGGTAAAGCCTCCTCCTCCACAGGAGAACATCACACCAGTCATCAGCTAGACTCAAAGGGCAGCCATAAAAGCAATATTAAGGAGGAGGAAGGGTTAGTGGCAACAGGGTGTGGAAAAAGTGACAATGAATAGTCTGAGACACCATTGTAAGGGGGATCAAGATAGTGGTGAATGGGGGGTTTGGGTGGACAGGCAGGGTAGTCTGATGTCTACCAGTAGCTGTAGAAGAAGGGACACTAATGGGACTGCGGGATGGTAAAGCCTATGGAGAGGGTACAGATGTGATTGTGCAAGGAAAAATGATGTGGCCAATCAAGAAATGGAGGTGGTAAAAAAGAACTTACAAACACTATAGGGGAAGTTAAGGGTAGCATTGACATTGGTGACCTTCCCCAAGGTCCTACCAGTGTGGGATACAGAGGACAAGAGACAGGAAAAAATAATAGTGTTTAATTCCTGGCTGAAAGGGTGGTGTAATGAGGGATGGTGTAACTTCACTGGGGATGGGGACAATTCTGGAATAGAAGGCTGTTTAAGTGGGACTGTCTTGATTCGACAATGGAGGGGGCAAATATACTGGGGCAAACATTTGATGCTTTCATTGAAAAGCATTTAAACTAGATTTTGGAGGATATGTCTGAGGGCTCCTCTAGAAAGGTGGAGGTGGTAGGGGCTTGACTAATACTCCCCCATTAAGGGTGTAGGGCTTTGAAATTAAAGCAAAAAGGGGTGGACAGAAGGGAGTAAACCAAGTAGGAGAGAAGTTGGGCATAGGAATGAGTAAGGGATCGGGGGTACAGCATGGCAGATAATCAGCCTTAATGCCAAGAGCCTGGTGAAGAAGATGAGTGACCTGCAGGCGCTGACCTCACAGGCTGGGACAGATACTGTAGTGGTCAAAGAAACATGGAAACATAGTATCTGACAGCAGATAAGCTCCACTTGGCCCACCCAATAAACATGAGCTACTCTTTACCATAACTGAGATCCAAGGGTCTCTGTTATAACCTATTCTGGAAAGATAGGGAATCAAGAAAGGAGGACATTGTACATAGAGAAAGCATAGGGTGCATGAAAGAGAAGTCCATTAGGACTCAAGGAGGGGCACTCATGCTGTAGGTACAGCTAGTAGTGCAGAGGTAAAAAAACATAAGCATAGGTGTGGCTAATAGGCCCCCCAACCAGTCAGAACTGGGCATTCTGCTACTGAGTGAGGAGATCTGGAGGGTGTCAATGATGAGGAATGGTGTCCTGATGGGTGATCGGAATAGGCCTGACATGGACTGGACCCCTCTGGTGCCAAGGAGCATTTCATAGTCAGGCACTGGTGGACACTTTCCTGAACTACTTCATGCTGCAGCATGTCAGGGATGACACCAGACAAGGAGTTATCCTAGACTTGGTGATCATGAATATGGTCATCTTAGACAATGCTAGGGTCAAGGCCTCTCTGGGGACCAGCAGCCATAACACTGTGTTTTTTTATGCAACGTGATGCAGGACACACAAAAACAAGGGCTCAGATCTTAGACTTCAGAAGGGTAGACTTTGTTAAAATGAGTAGGCTATTAGGGGAACAACTAGTAGGAGAAATCAAGGTGGTGGGGGCTGAAGCAAGTGGGGTCCATCAAGAAGGCTATTCTAGTGGTGATTCAGGGCTGTATGAGAATAGCGAACAAGGCCAGGAGGAAAGATCTCTCTGGTTTACCAGAGGAGTTAGAGAACCAGTAGATTAGAAAAGTTCAACTTTCAGGGTGTACAAGAAGAAGCAGTTGAGGGGGTGTAGGTCAATCTACATGGAAAGGCAGAGAGAAGAAGGGACAACAGTGCAGAGAGACAAGGCTGAGGTAGAGCTAAGAACTGCACAGGGAGTCAGACAGAATGACAAATCCTTCTTTAGATACATAAAGGAGAAGTGGAAAAGGAAAGAGAGCATAGAGATGCTGAGTAAGGAGGGGAGATGGGTGACCAACGATGCAGGTAAGGTGGATCTTTTAAATGAATACTTCATCTCACTCTTCACAATAGAAAAAGGGGGGCCCAGTCCAGAGTGTATGGTCCTACCAGCTGGGGACTTGGAGGAAGAAGGACAGGAACTGGACTTAGACCTGATCATGCAGGAAAGGGTATGTAAGAGGTTAGAGGGATGAAACAAGAATAAGGCCCCAGAACCTGATGGGCTTCACTCTAGGGAACTGAGCAAAGTGGAAGAGGCTCTATTGGGACCACTAGCAGGCCTGCTCAATTGCTCCCTGGCAGCAGGGGAGGTTCTGAGGGACTGGAGAGAGGTGCATGTGAACCCTCTTCACAAATAAAGAGATAAGGGGGATCCAGGCAGCTACAGGTTTGTCAGTCTGACCTCTATAGTGGGGAAGCTACTTGAGATCATCATAGAAGTGAAGATGGAGAATTCCTTGAGAGTAAGGGAATGCAGGATGCGAGGCAGCATGGCTTTGTATGGGAGAGGTCATTTCAAATGAACCTCATCAACCTTTTCAATAAGGTAACCTAGGAGGCTGATAGGGGCCAAGCTTTAGATGTTGTGTACTTGGGCTTCAGCAAGACTTTTGATTTAGTTCCACATGGGAGGCTGGTGAAATATCTAAAAAAAGCCTGCGTACAGTATGGGGGATAGATTGGGAACTGGTTGAGGATAGGATATGACTCAGTTGATGATGGTGAATGGGAGTCACCTGGGTGACAGAAAGAGGATGACTGGAGTACTGTAGGGTCATTTCTCAGAAAGGTACTTTCCAACATGTTTATCTGTAACACATGAGTGAGAATTTAGGGCAAGATCAGCTGAATCACTGATGATACAAAGTAATGAGGTACAGTCAACACAGAAGAGGGAATCAGGGTTCTGATAACTGATCTATCAAAACTGGAAAAGTGGTCTGTGATCTGGCAGATCCAATGCAAAGTGAAGTATATTGAAAACAAGAACCCAAATACAGAATTTTGGGTAGGGTTGTCAGAATGAAATGGACTACTATAATGAGGGACCTGGGGGTTATCATTATCCCAGTTCTGGAGCCTTCACCTCAAGAAGGACCAAGACTGCTTAGATGGGGTCCAAAGAAGGGCCACAAAAAATAATAGAAGTGTGAAGGGGATGATTTACAAGGAGCGACTGTTTTGCTTCAACATTTACATGCTGATGTTTAGATGACAGAGGGATGGTATGATTGAGACTTTAAATACATCCACAGGCTGAACAGAGGTCACTTGTTTATTTTTTTTGTCAACATAATTTTATAGAGACACGGAAGGAGGACAGAACAGTATACACAGAATACATGATTCAGCATAATCCGGAGTACACTGAAAAGTGATTAGCATATCAATCAGAGTTCCACATAGCCAGTAAGAATGTCACGACAATGATTCGATTAACAGTAAATCATGGTTAAGAGCACAGTACATCATACTTAAGAGCAGCGGCAAGTGCAGATTAAAGGGGTACGCAGCCAAAGAGCCCATTAAAAAAGGCAGGGGGCAGTGAGGGCAAAAAAACATCCATTAACATTGGAATTTGTTAGCCTCAATGGCAGCCACAAGGGGGCCCCACAGGTCCCGGAAAACCCTCTGTTTTCCCAAGGCTGAGTATTGCGCCCTCTTAATTGACATACAGGCCCTCAGGTTATCAAACCACTGCTGAATGGTTGGGGAGGAGGAGGACATACAGGCCTGCACAATAGTCTTCCTAGCATTTACCAGCACTAAGGACCATAGGGCACCCGGACCCTCCACTCCCGGGTGATCAGGATCAGCCCCCAACAAAAATTCTTCAGGACTAGCCAGAGGGACAAAGCTCAGCACCTGCGTCATAATAGCATGGACTTCATGCCAGAAGGGAGCAACCTTAGGGCACAGAAGAGCCAGATGGATGAAGTCCCCCATGGCTCCACAGCATTTGGAATATTCACTGGATTTTGAGGGGTCCATCTGATGTAGCTTGATTGGAGTGAAGCAGGCCTGGTGTAAAAAATTAAACTGCACTTGCTGTAACTTATTGCTTCTGGAACAGACTGCCAGATGCTTACAGGCACAGTTCCACAGATGAGCATCAACTTCACACCCTAGATCCGCCCCCCACTTTAGGATAATTTTCTTTAATGACTCCCATTCACCATCCCTACATGAGCAGTAGGTTGACATCATCTTAGCACTTGGTAGTGGGTGAAAAAGACCCTCCTCAAATAGTGAGAGCAGGGCCCATCCGCCTCCTGGGCCTAATGTTATACCAAATGAGTTACTCAGTCTAAGGTAGATGGAGAAATCTCCTCTGGGAATATTCCATTTTGTGCACACGTAGTTGAAGCTCACTAATTGGTCTCCCTCGTATAACTGACCCACCCACCTCAGGCCCCTACATTGCCAGTCATTCAACCTTTGCACCATAGCCACAGTAGAGTTTTATCACCTCCAATATAAGGGTCTGCCTGGTAGGGGCCGGTTGTCTAGAAATAATGTCATGTACAATATGCCATGTCCCGATGGTAGCTGACAAAAAAGGATTGGGTTGCTCAGGCTCCTCTCCTGTTCACAGCACCTCAGCAAGCAGCACCCCCTTGGAGCTACTTTCACTACTCGCTTCCTCCATCGCCAACCACCCTAACTCATCACATTCCAATCCCGGTAGAATAACAGCAAGTTGAGCCACTAAATAATACCACTGAAAGTTTGGGAGGACCAATCCCCCCCCCCCCACACACACACACTTCTCCGGCAGCTGAAGGATTATCTTGCTTACTCTGGCTGATTTACACCGCCAGAGAAACATGTGTATAATGGCATCCATCTTTTTAAAGTGATTCTTAGGAACCCTGACCAGGAGAAACTGATACAAATAGAAGTCTGGGCAGGACCATCATCTTTATTACTCCCACTCTCCCCATTAAAGACAAAGGCAGGGCTGTCCACCTGTTGCAGTCCTCTGACACCTTCCTAACTAGAGGTTTGAAATTCATACCGTAAAGGGCTCCCACCTGACCAAAGCTATAGATGCCCAGGTTTTTAAGTTTAGTAACCAGCTGCAGGCCATTCAAGTTATGATAAGAATTGCCTGTCCAAGGTACCAATTGGCAGGACCTCACTCTTAGACCAGTTAACCTTGTGGCCCGACAAGAATCCATGCTCCTCTCAGATTTTGCGCACCCTTGGTAAGTCCTCGGCAGGACTTTGTAGATATAAGAGGAGGTCATCGCCATACATCGCAAGTTTGTGTTCTTGCCCACCCACCTTAAACCCCCTTATATCCATGCTCGCCGAGACAACCCCAGCTAATGGCTCTAATGACATGATATACAATAATAGGGATAGAGGGAAGCCCTGCCTAGTGCCCTGGCCCAAAGTAAACCTGGGAGACAGGTGCCCATTCGCTGTCACCTGAGCCAAGAGATCTCTGTAAAAGGTTCTTATTCAGGAGATAAACTGAGGACTGAGCCCTAGCTTCCCCAAGGTGGCAAAAAGATACCCCCACTCCACCCGGTTAAAGACCTTCTCCACATCCAGTGCCAAGACAGCAGCCCCATGTGTTTTAATAGCTTTCTCCCAATGATGAATAACATTCAGGGTCCTCTGAATGTTATGCTTTCCTTGAATGCCCTTCACAAATCCAGTCTGATCTGGGTGTATAAGATCAGGAAGCAGAGGGTCCAGCCTGGAGGCCAGGGATTTAGCCAGCACTTTATAATCTGCTGTTAAAAGAGATATAGGCCTATATGAGGCACACCAGACTGGGTCCTTGCCGGATTTTGGGAGAACTGTAATAATGGCAGACCTGGTGGAGGGGGGCAGCTCACCAGTAGCCAAACTCTCCAGCAGCATATCCCTCAGAGGTTCAAGCAGTAGATCATGGAAGCATTTGAGGAAATCTATGGGGATATCATCAGGCCCCATTGCTTTTCCTCCCCTCAGAGCTTTGATAGCCCTACTGATCTCCGCTTCGGACAGTAGTGATTCAAGATTGTCCACTTGCTTTTCACTAATGGAGCTCAAGGGGGCCCTGTCCAAAAATGTGTGTGTTTTCTCCAGTGGAGGAGAGACCTCAAAAGAATATAGTCCCTTATAGAAGTACCTGAATGCCACTCTCACCTCCTCCAGGTCTCCTACCACCACTCCAGCCGAGTTATGGATCTGGTGTACTGCCCTCTTCCCCTCCCTACTACAGAGCTGCCAGGCCAGCAGCTTCCCCGCTCAGTCACCCTCAAAGTATGGGCCTATATGAGAAAGTAAAATCGCTCTTTCCATTCATGCACCACTAATGGCATTGTACTGCCATTTTAGCTGCTGTACTACATGATACCGGGCCTGGGTGGGGTTTACTTTATGGGGTTGTTCGTATGCCTCAATTTTGGACCTCAGGGCCTCCATTTCTTTATTAGATACACAGGCTTTGTGCACCACAAAGAAGATGGTTTGGCCATGGATGTAAGCTTTCAATGCCTCCCATCTTGTTCTATGGGAGGTAACCCCCTTTCTGTTCAGAGGTCACTTGTTTAATCTGTTCAGACACAGCAAGGGATCAGGCACCAGGGGAAATGAATATAAACTGGAAAAAGATACATTTGAAAGGGATTTAAGGAAATATAACTTCATGGAGTGGGTGGTGGACAAGTGTAACAGACTTCTGGTAGCCTGTGACATGGACATCGGCAATTGAGTGCTTGCAATAATGGCGTCTTAATTCCGGTGCATGTTGAAGGGTCTACTGCTGAGGAAGAGTGACGGATGGGGAGGTGGGTGCATATAGCGACAGGACATCGCTATATGTATATGCTCAGGGGGGCCAGCATGATGGAAGGGGGGGAGGGTTAGCCTAGCATGGTTGGCATGGGGCTGCTGAGCTGGCCCCATTGCATGGTGGGTGGGTGGCAGTCTAATGCTGCGAGGGTTACGGGTTCTGGTCTGGGTGTGTCTACATTTTTGTGCGTCCAGTCTGAAATGTTTATTTTGCAAGAATTTGCACCCCCCCGACATGCATCCCCCTGCAGTTAAGAATCCTTTAGTACAGGGGTGCGGGGGGCACAGCCCCACGAATGAACAATTAAAATCTAAGTCCCTGGCACCATTTTCTTGTGTGCTGGGGGTGTACATTGCCGAAACAGAGTTGCCACTGATCGCGATTGGGCTTTTGGCCTTATCACAGAAATCCAGACTGCTATCGGAGGTGTTAAGAGCTATGTCCCTGGCTGCATCTCTGCAATTTTCATTGCTCATATGAACATCAGAAGTCTCTCCCAAAACTTCAGTGATCTTGAGGCTTGGGTGGGTGTCTACAAGCCTGACATACTCTGTTTGTCTGAAACGTGGCTAAAGCCAACTATCCCTGACTCTGTATGCTCCCTGACTAACTACTGTCTTATCCATAGGGATAGGCTCTCCTCAAAGCGTGGTGGAAGGGTTGCCATGTTCTATAAAGATCATCTAAATATCACAGACACCCTGTTCTCAACATCCTCTGCCTGTGAGTCCCTTCACGCTACTCTCACCCTGGGGGCCAAGAAACTCCACATTTTCTGTACCTACAATCCCCCAAATGGGGGCACTGTAGGTCTGCAGGACTTACTTGATCAGACCTCTTTGCATTCCAAACATAATGAGGTCATTATATTTGGTGACCATAACCAGAATTGGCTAGGGACTACCCATAGCACGCTGCTCTCTCTGGTACAAAATTATAACCTCTGCCAGCTGTTAATGGAGAATACCAGAGTTACTCCTTCACTAAAATCCTCTTCCCTTATTGACTGGGTACTGGTAAATCATCTGGATCATGTACACCAAGCAAGCATCTTGGCAGATTTGCTTACTGATCATTCTCCTGTATTTTGCATCTGGAGTACTGAGGCTGCTCCATCCCCTCCACCATGCTGTGTCACCTTTACAAATTTCGTCAACCTGGATATTGAGGCTTTTTGTCATGATGTCTCAAGGATAAACTGGTCTGGTATTTACCTTTCCCATAATGTTGAGTCTGCACTAAGAATCTTGCTTAATGAATTCCTCACCCTCCAGAACAAGCATGCCCCCAAGGTGACACAGAGGGTGAGGGCTAAACAAACAAGATGGCTTCACAAAGACTTGCTGAAAAATCTACACTCTAGGGACAAATGCTGGAAAAGTACAAGGCCTCAGGGCTATAATCTGACTATGCTACCTATATAACCCTATGTAACTTCTGTAAAAAACAGGTCAGAACAGCAAAGCGTGCCTAATGTAAAGAATTGCAGCTAAGCTCTGCTGGTGACCCTAGGAAATTCTGGGCCAATGTCAAGACCTTTCTCGGTATGTCCCAGTCAACTAGCACTAGTGACATGGTATTAAATGGAGTACACTGCAATGAGTCTGACACCATTGCTAATTCCTTCAATCAAATGTTCTTGGACCTGTCTCAGTATACCTCTGCCTTCCCATCTCCCCAGGCAGCCTCTCTGCTTGCAACATCAGCACGGTCCACTACCGCCAGCTATCCTTCCCAACAAGGTCTAAAAATCCTCCATTCTACTTCAAGGCAATTTCAAGGACTGAGGTCTTAAAACTATTATGGATTGTCTCTGACAACACTAGCTCTGGATCAGATACACTTGAGCCTCAGCTCCTGAAACTAGCAGCACCATACATAACCTCCCCTCTGGCTAGAATTTTCACCTTGTCTCTCTCTAATAGCCAAGTTCCTGACCTCTGGAAGATTGCTCATGTAACGCCGGTCCTTAAAAAAGGTTATACCAAGGAGATTACTAACTACAGGCCTATAGCCATCCTATCGGTCCTAAGTAAAATTCTGAAAAAACTTGAGGCAATCAAACTGTTGACTACCTCACAAAGTTCAGCCTTCTCTCTGACACACAACATGGCTTCCGTAAAGGTCACAGTACCGCTACAGCGCTTCTTAAATTCACTACCGATGTGCTTACCAGTATGGACGCTGGCCAGTTGACAGGGGCAGTTTTTATAGACTTTACAATGGCCTTTTATCTTGTTGATCACCCCCTGCTCCTCTCCACTCTTTGCAGTCTGAGCTTTTCACCACCAGTTGTTGCCTGGTATGGAAGCTATCTATCAAATAGAACTCATATTGTGAAATTCAACTCCTCTTTATCTGATGGTGCTACCATCAGTATTGGGTTCCCAGGGCTCTATTCTGGGACCTCTTCTTTTCTCACTTTTTATCAATAAGCTAGATGAGGTTTTTCTTTCATGCTCATCTATTCTCTATGCAGATGATCTTGTACTCTATTCAAGCTCTGATAAGGTCGCCAGCATAAATGCATCCCTTTCTTCAGATTTCACAAATGTCCAAAATTGACTTTCTGCATGTAAACTTGTACTTAACGCTAAGAAAACCCAAGCAATGTTACTTGGATCTGCCCCTAAACTCAGGACATGTCAAACTCCCCTACTGGTGCAAGACCATAGTGGCACACAAATAGAATGTGTTATATCTTTTAAGTACCTTGGAATTCTTCTGGACCAATCTCTGAACTTCAGGCTGCATATACAATCTGCATGCAAGGCAGTGAATGCTAAACTGGGGGTTGCTTACAAGTCCAGTTTCATGTTGACTCCCTGTGCTAAACTTGCTATTGCCAGAGGCATATTACTCCCTGCCCTCACCTATGGCATGCTGACCGTTGCTGCCACACATAAAACCATCCTTCAGAAGTGGGATGTCACTTATAATAATATCTGTTGATATGCCTCCTCGTCACCACGGCTTAAGCACCACTGCCAACTGTACAGGGATCTGGGCTGGTTATCCCCCCCAGCTTGCTGTCAATACTCTCTGGGCTCCCTGATTGACTCTATACTCAGAAACAAGACCCCTTCAGTGCTTGCAGCATTGCTGGTACCTCAAACGTCCTCCTATAGACTGCAATCAGTAGATAAATCCCTGCTGAATGTACCTAGATGTAAATGCCCTCAATCACTCTGCTCCTAAGCTTTGGAACTCTCTCCCCCAAGCACTTCGAATATCTGGATCCCATGACAGCTTCAAAAAGGAGCTGCATTTCCATCTATCCCTTGAAAATTCAAGTTCAAGTTCAAGTTTCAAGTTTATTGAGCGGTTAAAGACCATGACAATATACGCAGTTAATTTACAACAGTATATAAGCAAAAACAGAAAAAGGAAAAAAACCTAAACATTTTTACAGAGTACACTCTCTATATAAATATGTAAATAAGTAAAATAAATAAATAAATATCCTATCTAAAAATATATAGATATAATAAATACAAGATACACTAAATATAAGTACTTGCCGTTATATCACTAAAATGCATAAAATGCAAAGTGCAAAGACAAAATTGAATTAAATGCAATATTTCCTATTAGTATAATACACATCCAAACATCATATTGATCATATTTACTCCAGTCAGAATATAATTTTGAGAGAAATGGTATTAATTCATCTTTTGTTTCTTTCCAAAACGTATTGTGGATATATTTAACAAATAATTAGCCACAGTCTTAATTGCAGTATCATCATTAGAAGTAAAAAAGATGACCAGTAAAGTGCTCTGATCTGTTGTTTGAATAGTTTGACATAAGGGCCAGATCCATGTTACTCTTGGAACAGTATACAATTTACAGGCAAACATGACATGTTCCAAATTTTCCAGAGTGGAACAGGTACAAGAACAGTATCTTGAGCTAACAGAGGTATTTTTCCTATAAACTGCTCCCAGTATGCTGTTTGGGAATACTTCCAGCCTGTATCTGGTATAATGTTTTCTATGTTCTACATCTGTAAGAGTATCTAAATAACGTCTATAGCAGTGTCCAAAATCATTTGCCCTAAAAAAGGGGAACGTTTTCAGCTTGTTAATGATATTTAGATCTAAGGTCTTTTAATGTTCTTTAAATACCTTTGTAATAAAGACTGATATTTTAGGCTGATGATAATTCCTCTGGCTCTATACTGGTACAAGTGAGTTAACCCTGCTTTCTGTAATAACTTAAATATCAAGGATAACCATTCTGATTTTAGATAACCAAGGGAGCACCACATGTATTTTTCATTTAGACATAGGGCTGTGTATCTGTCTTGTCCATGCTGAAGAATTCTGATCCAGAAATTAACCTTTCTGGCATTAACTGGCACCTGCAGAGGAAATAAAACTGTCTCAGCCCTTAGCACAGCAGCAGGGACAAAATTGGGTAGTCCTAAACTTTCAAGTAACAGTTTATTTATGGGAATATCTAATATATTCATCTCATTATGATACCAGATCTCAGTGTTAAACAAAGCTTGGGCATAATATTTAACCTGTACTGCAGTTAAAACTGGCTTGATTGTATTTTCACCATATTTTTTGTTGAATGTAAGTAACGAATTTGCTGTTCTTTCAAATTTACAAGAGTTGTATCAAGCTGTTCATTCCATTTCCCATCCCTTGTCAAATGTGATCCTAAACATATATATCTACAGTTTCTAGCTTAGCAGACCCCAGCTCCTAAGATTTCTTTTTTTTTACCCTTCAATCCTAAAGGGAGAACCTGACTTTTTTAAACATTTATTGACAAATTATCCCTTGTTGATCCCTGCACTTGTTTTAATCCCCACTAATCCACTCACCCACCAAATGCTGCCTGGCCTAACTTTCCTTTCTACCTCATAGCACTTCTTACCCTTACTATCTCCTTGACAGCTTATCTACCCCAACTCCCCCCCCCCACACACACACACACCTGATCCTTGTTTCAGAGGCTGTGATAATGTATTCTGCCCAGTCAGGAGTTTGCCCTTGCCTTGTTTTGCTGTCTATTTGAATCTTCACTGTTGTGACTAATTTTAACAATATTTCTTGCTGCTATGTTGTGGTATCTCTTCCTAGACTGTAAGTTTTCTCTGCCTAAAAAGCTATGTGAATTGTATTGATTGTTATTGTTCTGACTGCATGTATTCATTACTACTAACTGTTTTGACCTATGCTATTATAATTTCATTGAACTCATGCTACGTACCTGTCTTTGATCGTTGTACTCTCCCAGGTCGTGCCTGAAAATAGTCATTTCATGGCTAGTGCACCTACCCGGTTAAAAAAACTAAATAAAATAAATAAACATCTATATAAGGGTTTACTGGGGTTTGGGATGGGTACAGTGGCACAGCAATTGTGGACTCAGGGAGTTGGGAAATGGACAACATTAAGGGAGGTAGCGTTTACAACTGTCTGTTCAGACTAATGTCACTCAGCAATTGGCTGCAGTGGTTTTAGGTAGTACAATGCAGACTTGATGGACTTCAAGTCTTCTTCTGCCTGCAAAATTTCTGTGAGGAGGAACTTGGCTAGTGGGTGTGAGGAAAGGTTTTCCTATTGGTGGGGCAAGGAGGCTACCAACAAAAGCACTGGACACATGCTGCTGGCTACTATACAGTTGGGCTGGCAATTAGGAGGAAGTGGGTACACACAATGCAGTTACTCAGTATTACTATATGTTTATAGGGGTAGTAGTGGTTGTTTCTTATGAGATAAGAATGTTATCTCATGCTGGTTTGGGTGAGAAGACCATGAAGTGAAGCTGAGCGGTTCTGTCAGCCCAAACCAGTACGAAATAACATTCTTATCTCATAAGAAACAACCACCACTACCCCTATAAACATATAATAAAGCGGTGGAACTGCCATGGAATTGCATTACAATGTTATATGTGCATTTTGGTGTTATGGTGCTTTCCACGGCTTCTGCTGTATCTCCCCGGCTTTTCATTATGCATTGGTATGTTCTGTGTGGCGTGAGGGACGTGCGTCATGCATTGTCTTGTACTGGATTTATTTTTAATAGGTTGGTGTGTTTAAATGGTTAGGTTGCACAAACTTTTTCCCACAACAGAGTGACACTTTGTTAACTGATGCACAACTGCCTGACTGTGCTTTTAGTGCTATATTCTGCTTTCAGTTGCTTTTACTGTTATAAGTAACGGGAAGGTTTGAATGCAAATGTGTACTCCTTTAAGATCTAGTGACAGAAAAGGAAAAGTACTATTACTGACTGATTTCACAAGCTTACTTTTACTATTTTTACTGTGCATGGAGTTTATTGACTTTTTTTACCTGATCTGATGGACTGTTTATGTGTACCATTCTGTTCACAGTCGTTACATCGCGTGGCGGATTTCTGACTTGCTGAAGTGCTGCAACTTCTCATAGTCAGGTCAGTGACAATCACTGTTTGATGAGAATCCCTGAGACATGAATCAGCTCTGCAGCGGTGTGTGAGGCACCTACTGTATCCTGGATAAGAGGTGCAGTAGATAGCACCTCCTGATTGGTGGAAGCAGTTCCACCTCTTTATTGTCAGTTGTATTAGGGCAGAAGTAAGCACTAGGCCCATTGGGACTGTCCTCCCCACGCTTGTGGGGTAGATTTTAACTATCCTTAATAAGGTACCTGTCAAGTTCATGTTTGAATTTCTGGAAGTTAGTGATATTTACCAGTTGCTGAGACAGTTACTGTCTATGTATTAATTTCATGCTATGTATTTGGGCCTCGGCCCCAGGTCGCATCTGGAATCAAGCATGTTGCTCAGTATGCTTTCCTGGTAAAACACGTAAATAAATAAATAAATAATCTGCATGCTTGGATAGTAACATAATGTCTTCTCTTATTTGTTACAGTCATTTGAATTTGTAACTGTTTGTTATGACACCTTAGGTTGTTTGGTTTTGGTTACAGATCCCTGCAATCGAGCAGATAGTGGTCCACTGGACCACCAGGGATATTGGAAGGACTTATTTTTATTGTTTTACAGATGCCCGCGATCAGGCAGATAGCAGTCCACTGGACCACCAGGGATATTGGAAGGACTTATTTCTATTGTTTTACAGATGCCTGCGACTGGGCTGTGGAGCACATTGCTGGCTGCAGGGGGCATTGGTCCCCGACGGCTGCTGCCTGGCAGGCCGCCAGGCACAGGTTGGTGGGGATTGGTGTGCCTGCATGCAAATGGGGCCATAATGGCATGCAAATGGCCCCATGTGCACCTTGCATACATTATGGCCCCATTTGTATGTTAACTTTTGAATATCGCGGTTGCTGTGCGTGGCGCAATGGAACTAGCACTAACGCATCCCCATGCTCCACTCTGGCCACTTGTGCTGGTGCAGTGCCACTGCGCCATGCACACTGCGGGTGGCCAGGGTGTGATATTCAATGTTGCTGAGCCATGGCGCAGCTCTGTTGAATATCGTCCAGTCCACACCCCTACACAGCCAAGTTGAGCTGTGCCCAAGCTTGCACCACAGCCTGGCGCAGTTTGAATATCTGGGCCATTATATACAATTTTTCCTTTTTTGTCAATCAGTTATAAATGACTGTAGATACAATGAAGACTGATATCTTTCAATAATTTTACAGTATTAACCAAGTAATAACAAAGAACATCTTAATCATAGATAAAATAAAGTTTGGATTAGTTAATAAGTGATACAGGTTAAGTCAACTTCAAATCAAAGTGTATCACTGACATAAGAAATAATAAAACAACTTAAAAACTCCTATATAAATAATTCAATATTTCTATAACTCAAAATTTCAATAAGCTTCTTTCACAGCATTATAAATAGAATAAAAACTGTTTAAAATAAAAGGAGAGATAAAAAGGGCCCCCAAATATTCATAAAGGCTGCCTTGGTTTTGATGTAGTCCCCTTTACCGTAATTATATCTGTAACTTGTTTGACCTTGATGTTGGATACTTCTATCAATTGTGAATACAATTAAGTTATGATCACTATTCCCAATTGGTGTGGTTACTTGTATTGTTTTTATATCTGAGGGGATATTAGTAAGGACTATATCCAGGATGATGCTCCCTCTAGTGGGTTTCATTACAATCTGCTCAGGGCCTGGCATTAATATTGTGTTTAGATATAAGGATTCTGTTATTGTATTAGTGTTGAGGACGTTGCAGTTAATCCCTGTCAGATTGAAATCTCCCACTATAAGTACTTTTGGGTTTTTTGCAAGTCCTGATATATGTTTGATTAGTAACTGGTCATATTCTATACCTACAGGTGGAGGTCTATAGAAATTTCCTATTATCAACGTTGTACCCTTTTGATGATGCATTTGAATGCATATTCATTCAATTAGTCCCACTTGTCATGCATTTAGCTTATATTCTGCTGATTTTAATGTTTCTTTAACAAAGATGCATACACCACTACCCTTTCTATTAGTTCTATTCTTGAAATACAGTGAGTAATCAGAGATGTTGTTATACCATGTAGATGCATCATCCCACCAAGTCTCAGTTATAGCTGCAATATCTATTGTTGTTCTATCAACAGACATGTCAATTCACTATTTTTTTATATTCAAGCTTCTTGCATTTGAGACAAGAATTTTACACCCAAACGATGTAGATATGTTTTTGTTTGTTGCATTACACAGTTGCCTCTGACCAGTTAGTTTTAAGGACTTTCAATTGTTTTTGCTATTTTCTTTTCAAGGACTGCACTCAGGTGTAGGCCATCCCAACTAAAAAGACTTTGACTTTGATCATTAGAGAATTGTTCCCAGTGGGTAATACAAGTTTTTTTTCCTAAGAGTCCATTTACGTAACCATTCATTTAATGTTTTTATTTTTTCTTGTTTTGTCCTGCTAGCTCTAAGAACAGGTAGAATTTCAGACACATGGATATCACAACCTTTATTCTCAAGTGTAGTTACTATAGATATAAATTCTTTCTGGATGTCATCCAGGGTAAATCTGTTTATACTATATCATTTGTGCCAGTGTGTATTACAACCAGTGGGTTCCGGCCTCCGTTTTCTAATTTTCTTATTAAAAAAACAGAAATGTAAAGTAGGTCCACTCATAGTTTCAACTCAGACTATAAATTCCCCTGTGGAAATGACCTCTTCTTTAAATAGCCAGTTCTGTAAAGCCTTCATTCCCAACACCGCATCTACCAACCTCATGAATTCTCAACCTCCTAAAAACATCATGTTTACCAAAGAAGAAATCATAGATATTATAAGGTCTTTAAAAACAGGTTCTTCACCTGGCCCTGATGGTATTACAATGGACATGATGAAACTAATGCAAAAACACCTTATTTTACCACTTCAAATTTTGTTTAATCAGAGTTTCCAAACAGGACACACACCACATGATTGGAAAACTGCAAACGTAATGCCTTATTTCAAAAAAGGCGACAAGGAGGATATGGATAATTACAGACCAATCAGTTTAACCTTGTTCATCTGCAAAATTATGGAAGGCATTATAAAACATACTGCAGAATGACAGATACTAATATATATATAATAGAATGACTAAGAAAATAAATAATTACTTTACTGTTAGAGCTTGTAAACTCTCGAATTCGCTACCTGAGTATTTGGTTAATATAAATACTCAGAATAAGTTCAAAGAGTCACTTGATAAATTCTTATTGAATAATACAAGGGTGTAAATTTCCCCTGCAAGTGCAGGGAAGGTGGTGTTGATGGGCTCTTTGCCTTCTTCTACCTTTAATTACCAAGTAATACCGAGTAATACACTAGGAAACTTTGACTCTAATAACACAGACTCTCTAAAGGCCGCTCTTGCATAACCAACTTACACTGTTTTTATGACAACATTAGTCTCAGCTTGGACAAGAGAATACCATGTGACATTGTCTCTTTAGACTTTAAAAAGGCATTTAATTCTGTCCCACACTGGGAACTAATCAAAAAAACCTGGTCTCTCTATACACCCATGGTTAATTAAATTGGTCCAAAATTGGCTGCATGGACATTTGCAAACAGTAATCATAGATGGCCACACCTCTTACTGGCTAGCAGTAACAAGTGGTGTACCTCAGGGTACAGTTCTGGTTCCAATTATTTGTCAAACTTTTATTGCTTACTTAACCCAAGACATAAAAAGCTAGTCTACTAAATATGCTGATGACTGCAAAATTGGTAGGCTCTGTAATACTCTAGAAGAAAATGCACTTCTGCAAAAAGACCCAGACATTTTATCTGCCTGGTCTAATCTCTGGGGTCTCTCCTTCAATGTAAAGAAGTGCTGCATTATGCACCTGGGCTCCAAAAATCAGAAATATAGTTACACTCTTAATGGTCTTATTCTACAAAAATCAGTTTGTGAAAAAGACTTGGGGTATACATCTCCAATGATTTCTATTTTTGATAAACAAATTTCAGACAAATTAGCCAGCACCAACAGGGTTTGGTGGTCAATTAAACATAACTTCAAATCACAAGACAAGTCTGCTCTCCTGCCTTTATATAAAGCATACTGTATGTGTACCCTCTTCTGAACTATTCCTCACAACTCTGGTGCCCTCATACCAAGAAAGGTACTGCTCAATCAGAAAACACTCACTGTAAAATAACCAGACAGATTAAGGGTGCCAATGCCCTCTCATACAAAGAAAGGCTGAATAAATTTAACCTGAAGTCCTTAAAAACTAGGAGAGTATGGGGTGACCTGCTACTAGCTAGATAGGCCATCAATGTTACTTATCTTGTGCCTCAGATGGGTCTACAGTTCAAACAAATCAATGTAAACACAAGAAGGAATCCTCTGCAATTGACTTGCAGTCAATCTATAACAAATAAACATGCTTACTTCTAGTCCTAAAGAATTATCTATCCTTAGAACAAACTGTTGCTCGAGGTAATTAGAAGTGACTCCAAGCTGACCATTAAAAATAGACTAGATAGTGTTCTACTGCAAAACAGACTAGATTACTATGGGTGAATGACAGGAGACAATATATGGGCTTTGTCTTCTTGCTTCTTTTCCTTTCCTAGTAAATCCTAATGAAAGATGTTTGGAATCATATGTCCAATATCTCAAATCCAAGCACCCTTGAAAGTAGAACAGCTTTGATTTGCTTTCTCTTGGTTGCAAATGTATCTGTCAACATATTTAAGAGTTGAATCCCCTAGCACAATAACTTGTCTTGGCTCTGTAGTTATGTCATGCCCGACTGGCTGGGTTTGATTTTGGTTAGTATCCATCTCTATCCCTGATATATTCTCGTCATTGTTTTTACAACCCTGGGAGTTGTTTATTTCAATTGATTGATTAAGGGTTTCATTAATTTTGTTTTTCCCCTCAGGGGTGGGTGCACTTACATGCACTTGTCCTTTGGTATTGATGATGTTGACTCTACCCTGTCGAGAAGCACCCTCATGTGCATGTGCCTCTGTGGTTAATGAATTGCTTCCCATTGGGGTCTCTTAAGTATTGGCTGCATGGTAAAACCTCTACTAAATTGTGAGTGTTGCTTGGCTCTATAATATTGCTTAGGACATTGTGAACCTGGATTAAAGGGTCATTGGTACTATTGCCTTCAGTTTGTAGATCACTTAGAGGAGCAAAAGTGTTGTGTAAGGGAATTTCAAATTCCATGGCTCTTTTATCCTTTTTGTTTTTGTTTAAAACAGGGTTCCAGTCTAATTCATCCCCACTATCTTCTTCCCTTGACTTTTTTGATGAATTCTCACTGAGTTTGTTAATGGCTGCTCTAATATGTGTAGTGTTCTGACAGTTTTCCTTACTGGTAGGCATGCTATACTTCTGAGTAGTTTTTTAACTGTGCAGTTCTTTTTCTAATTCAGTAATTCTGCCTTTCAGTTTTTGAATTTCTTGGCATTGGTTGCATTTAACCCCTTCAAATCCAATGCTTGTTTCTAGGTTGAAGTTAGTGCATATTATACGCATCATGGCCACCTCCCCAGTGCTTAAGGTAACAAACTGATCATGACTCTGGCTGCTTTACAGTTTGAGCAGCCATGCAGGATGGGCATACCAGCAGAAGGATTGGGCATCCACAACTGGCAGCTTAATAGTTTGGTTGGGAGGGGGTACTGGTGGATTTACAGTTAACAGTTAGGGCAGGTGGGCAGAAAGGGTTACCAGCAGCAAGGATGGACTCCTAGCTACTGGACAAACTTGAAAGGTCCAGTGTTGGCAGCAGGGCTAAGCTTCCAGTCATTTGGCAAATTTTGTGGGGATGGTGCTGACACTAGGGATGGGCTCTTAACAATGGGTCATCTTTAAAGAAAGCAGGGCCATTTTCATGACACAAAACTGAGTCATGAAAATAGAGACACCTTCACAAAACTGACCTACATCAGTTGTGCAAAAATCTAGTTGTGAATAGGACATTGTGCCACCAAACTACGACTGTGTATTGGGTCCCTGTTCTCTTAAATATGTCCTTCAACTTGTAAAATCTCTTGGAACAGTTCATTCCTCTGCCCAGATCATCATAAAAAGATAAAGGGTCTATAACGGGCATTGTTTAATCTGGTAGGATAAAAAGCTTTGAAATATTTTTTCTTATATATTACAAGAACATCTGTTCTCCACATTAAGGAATGTGACCTATAATATGATTTCTTTATCTTCAGTTGTCATAGAAACTATAAGTGGAATTTTTTTATTAATATTAAATGCAATCCTTGTCTCTTTCTGGGCATTAATTCCTTTTATTTTGCATATGGCAGAGAGGCATGCTATAATAATTAGAATTCTATTAGCACCACAGGCACATAAAATATTGCATATTTGTCTCTTGGTTTTACATCACAGAAGTGTTAAAAATCTTTTTTTGAAGAGCCTATAGAATTTGTGTTCAATCATAAAAATCTCTCTGGGCAATTTAATTCGTACCAAAGTAAGTTGGGTCTTATATTAAAAATCTAGGGGCCACTTAAAGTACAGTACACACACAAATTATCTGAAATCAGAGTTGTGTGTGTGCACATGTGCATGTATTTGACATATTCACTGGTGTCAAAGTTTATACATACAGTACATACAGTACTGCTGAAATCACTGTAAAAGGCATGAATCTCTCATCTGACTGCATAAACAGGCCTATGTTTTTAAATGCACACTATAGTGCACAGATAAATTCAAGGCATACATTTTTCAGCTAATAGAATGACTACCTGCCCACACATCTGAAGCAGGATATGTTTTTATTTATTAACAATTTGAGACTGTCTAAGGTGATAAGTTGTATGTGAATGGATCTATGGAGGTGGGCTAGATATAGGATAACATTGTATTGGGTTACAATGTATTTGAAAATGCAGTTTGTTTGCCACTTCAAAACAGAACAACATTTCAAAATAAGACTTGGCAGCCAGCCAGCTGATGCAGTGACAACACTACTGTTCATGACGCCAGCAACCAGGGCTAGTTTGTGAGCCTTGACCACTGGGGGCTGGCCAGGGGATGGAAGATCAAGTATCCCTGATGCTGTCTTCCTCTGGGGAGGAAGAATTACTAACTCTGCCTCAGCACAGCCACCTGGGTGACCACTGGTGGCAGTGCAAAAGTTGTACAGAAGGATAGGGGGGATGTTGGTTAGGTTTTGTCTCTGCATGCATACATGCATAAAAATGGACCCCTAGCTTGCAGGCATCTGAGGAGAGGCAGGGCAACAGCACAAGGAAAATACCCTGATTGAGAAAGAAGGTTTCTGCTATGCTTGGGCCCAGACCCCTGCCACTATTGACTCACTTAGCACAGGAACTCCTACCTCAGTACTCAAGAGGAGGTAGGACAGAGGAGTGATTCTGGCTAGACCAGGCCCTACCATGGGTGGGGGATTTATTTTTTATTTATTTATTTATGAATCAGATTTACAACCTTTGAGTCAAAGACTCATTTACAAAGGCACCTCGTCACAGGGAGGGCAGACAAGTGAACAGTGAGAGTACAACAGGGTAACATACAGGTGCAGGATACATATAACAAGAACACATTATTGCAAGGAACAATAGGCAATGTAGCATACAGTAAATACTAGTTATAAAGAATAGCAGTCCTGGAACATTGTCAGGCAGTAATTGTAGGATAGCAGTCAATGGACATTGTTAGGCTAGAAGAGTGGCACGCAGGTATCAATGGGGGAATCCCATAGGGTTGAACATGGCGGGAGATAAGCAGGAGAGACATAGGGAGATGAGGCTGGGCCCAATCCAGAGGAAGGGGACCAATCAGAGAGCATTGATAATTTGTAAATTATTAAAAAAAATGAGATATGGCCCTAGTAATAGAATAGGGTCTCTAATATGTATAGCACTGTGTGTACAATCCAGTGAAACTGATGCACAGACAGATTGTGAGTTCCTTCCTTGGCAATGCACATTTGCAGTTAAATTTGAGAAACAAGAAGCCAATTTACATTTTTGGTACTTCTATATTTGTGAGTTCACAATTTGCTTTTCACTTCTTGGCATTGAATCCCAAGTGCCATATTTTAGACTACCTTTCTAATCTTTCCAGGTCTCTGTGCAACTTCCTTGCCCCCTTTTCACAGTGCACCCTGCCACAGAGCTTTGTGTTATCTGCAAAGAGACACATCCTGCCCTGTCTACTGTCTACTGTGTCACTGGTAAACATATTGATAAGGTCAGGTCCCAGGACTGACCTGTGTGTCATCCCACTTATGACCTCTCTTTCCCCCATGACTTGACCCTGTTAACCACCATCCTCTGTCATCTGTCCCCCAGCCAAATTCTCACCTACCTTACTAGTTCTTTCTAGCATTGTTAAGGCATAGATCAGGGGATATAGGCAGTCCTGGAGATGTTATAAAATCTGCAAGTAGTGTTTTATTATTATCAATAACAATAAATTAAAAAAATGAAATTGTACAGGATAGCTCTTATACAGGCAGTTCAAACAAAACAAAGTCTTTCCTCTGAGTGTATCTCTAAATCTAATTCTTCCAAATCTGAATCTCTCTCCAACAGCAGATTGCTATCTTTATATATAATGTATTTTCCTGGCAAATAACATCGGCATCCTGAGCTTGTTAACATACATCTTCAGTTTCTCACAAAATGTATCAGAACTTTGTCAATTTCTTTCCTGCAAGTGCAACAAAATAGAACATTGTATCTCAGAACTGATCTCTAGTTGACAGCTCTGCAAATGAGCTTGTGGAAGTCAAACTGCATCTCAAGGTTAACCCTCTGATCTCCAAATAGCTTTTTGCAAGCATCTGAACAATATAATCACATACACCATCAAATCAAGAGATCCCAATTTCACATAAAGATTCACATATATTGTTTTAACCACAGAGAAGTAAGGGGAACCTGACCCACACCCCTTCCCCTAACTAAACAGATTAAGATATATGAATTCATGCGGGAAGAGGACAGAAATTAAATTTACAGCATAGTAATGGGCAGAGATATGGACATCCAGCTGGGTAAACTTCCCCACCCCCAGCCCCACAAGCTGTCATTTGTAACAGTGTCTTATTCAGGTGTTTGAAGTTGGAGAGAAGTACTGAAGAATTTTGACAGATGAAATCAGATTGATGCATAAATCAAAATAGAACAGGATGGCTTCTCAGGATAATTCTGATATTCAGGTAGTCCTCACTGGATCAAATTATGCACTATCTGAGCACTTATGTTACTTAAAAATAGGTTAAAATTGTTTGATTACTTTCTGTGTCCTGACAAAAAAGAGTTTTAATGTTTTCTCATGGTAAAGCCAGCATTGTAAATGCAGTAACACACCGTACTAAAAGCATGAAACTGTATTTTTAGGGTAAATTATCATTTAGTGGCTGACAGTGATTGTGAGAGGACAGCATGTGCTGGTTTCTGATATGAAAAAGGTAGGAGGGAAGGTGAATTATTTAGCCAGTGATTGCAGTTTTGTAGTGGCAATATCACAGAATTGTTGGTGGGAAGTTGGATGTGGGTTAATAACACAAGCCCTCTAGGCAGTGAAAGGTGGCAGAGTATATCATGTGTAAGGAGAAAATGGAATAAGTAAGCAAGGAAAAGAATAATAAAGAGCACCAGTAGTCTGTCTGTGGAACACAACCTTAAATGAAATGAAGCAGAAAGCAGAGTTGCAATCTCAATCATGGCAGCCACCTAGTCAGCATGGTAGTAGTGCTGCTGTGGGAGGACTGGTGGGGCACCAGAAGGTGTAAGAGTTGCGATCTTGATCATGGTGGCCACCTGGTTGGGTCTGATAGGGGTGCTGACCAACAGCACTAGTTCATATAAAAGTTTAAATTAATAAAAAATAAAAAAATATATGTGTGTGTGTGTGTCTATATGTATATAAATCTATCTATATAGATATATATATATTCTATGCACAAAACTGCATTAATGCATCATTTAGGGTTAAAACACAAAAAGTCAGAAAATGAAAAATCTTTAGGGTTACCCCTACCCCCCCATTAGACCCACCAATCATCCCAAGATTGACAGATGACAGAGTGTGTCATTGGGGTTGTGAGGCCTAAATGTTGCCCCATTCCTTGTGTAATCATGTTCAGAAGCAACAGTGAAGAAGAATGGGGCAACATTTAGGCCTCACAACCTCAATGACACACCCCATCATCTGTTAATCTTGGGATGATTGGCGGGTCCACAGTGCTCCCATATTGATTCTGCATTTTGCCTGTAACTCCAGGGTGATAGTCCTGTGTTTTCCTATAGATTACATTATTTCCTATGGAAGCTGAATTGCCCTGTTTTCCTGTATAACCAATGCAAGTCTATGGGATGAGTTTTCCTGTAGATGCTTCCAAATCCCTGTAAAATACAGGAATCCCTGTAGATATCGGAGCCCTGGGTCCATGAGGGGAAGGGGGAAGGGGTAACCCTAAAGATTTTTCATTTTCTGATTTTTTTGTGTTTAAACCCTAAATGATGCATTAACACAGTTTTTGTATAGAATTTCCTTACTTTTTGAGAAAGAATAGAAAAGTAGGAAGTTGCAGAAGTTGGTAGGAGCATGGACCCTTCGGGCCCTGCGCTCACACCAACTTGTAAACATGCCCGTACCATCAACACCCTCTAAATTTCTATGTAAAAGACCAAACCATGTCCGAGATACAACATTTTGAAGTTTGAGATTTTCATTCCTCGGAGTTGCAGAATTCCATACCTGTTAACATTTCCCAGACACAACGACTGAAAACTACTGTATATTCATGACACTAAGGCTAGGTACTCAATCAGTTTCACGCCACTACTACAATGCAAAACGCTGTTCGCAAAATGTAAACTGTGCCACACAATATCTCTGCCAAATACATTTTCCAACACGTAAACACCATAATTGACATGTACAGGACATGCTGTAAACACCCTCCAAATTTCAAGTAAAAAGACCAAACCATTTCCAAGATATGTAATGTTAAAGATTGGTAAAATTGACCTAGTTAATGCATTATAAAATCTGGCCATCTTGTCCCTTTCTCGCAATCAGAGATGGTGATCAAAGAATCTCACAATCAAAGAATTTTCAGGCTTGCGATCAAAGAATAGAAAATGGTGTAATTCAAAATTTTGAGAGAAATGTGGTAAACCACCAGCATGGTTCGACAGAACAGAGCCCCGTGAGCAGAACCCACCCTCATTTGTCTTCCTAGGGCACCCCTGGGCTGAGAAATTAGAGTTTTTCATTCAGCCATCTCGTCCCTTGCTCGCGATCAAAGATGGCGATCAAAGAATCCCACGGTAAAAGAATTTGCAAGCTTGCAATGAAACATTTTGTAGGCTCATCATAAAAGAATAAAAAATGGTGAAAATCAAAATTTTTAGACAAATGCGGTAAACCACCACCATGGTTCGACAGAACGAAGCCCCCTGAGCAGAACCCCCCCCTCATTTGTCTTCCTAGGCCACCCCATGGCTGAGAAATTTAAGTTTTTCATTCATCCATCTCGTTCCTCGTTCACGATCAAAAATCGCAATCAAAGAATCTCACGGTGAAAGAATTTGCAGGCTTGCGATCAAAGATTGCTAGCAAGCAGCAATCAAAGAATAAAAAATGTTGTAACTCTATTTTCAGACAGTTCTACAGCAAACCACAGCCATGGGTCGATAGATTGAGGCCCCCTGAGTAAAACCCATCCAAGTTTTACTTCAAGACTGACCCCTGAGCCGAGATATTTGATTTTTTATGATTGGAATTTAAAAACAAGATGGAGGACCTCACAATCAAAGAATTCTCAAGGACAAAGATTCTTTGACCACGAGGCTGCTAATTCTTTGACCGCCAGGTGGGACAAGATGGCCCAAACCCATTCTTTGTTCACAAAACAATCATATCAATTTTCTCATTGACTTATAATGGGAGCTTAAAAGTGCTATAACTTTTGAAAGCCTTAATATTTTTTCACCAAATGAAAAGTAGCATGTTTGGCCACTGGAGTTCTTTCAGATGAGCTATCTTGCAGAGTGGCATGCCACACAATGGTCGTGCAGGGCCACAGGCAGAATCCCCAAAACTGCCTACATAACTGGCAAAAAGTGCATTTTTCAGCATTTTGGCGTGCAAAGATCGTAAGTACGACCACAATTAGATTTGGCAGATCAAGAGATCTACCATGCCCCACTGTGCATACCAACTTTCAGGTAAATCTGTTGAATGGGTCCAAAGTTATTAACACACAAAATTTTGACTTTAACACAGAAGTGCCTTCATAACCCTAAATATAGTGTATGTATGTGTATATATGTGTATATATATATATATATATATTAGAGGCAAAAAACTCCATTTAATGCATCAGTTAGGGTTGTTCCACAGTGACAAAAGTGAGGAAATTCAGTGTTAGGGTTGAAAACCCTAACCCCGAATTCACCCCCCCCAGCACCACACACACACAGACACATACACACACACACACATATGCAAGTATGGGGGAGGACCAAGGCAACATGACCAATGACAGACAACCAGCAGCAGGTGACAGAAATAACAAACAATTGTCTAAATGTACTACAAGACATCCCCACCCACCTGACCAGGTACTGCATACTCAGTGGAGATCAACAGCAAAACTGAGGCCATGTACACCAAATGTACACATCCCTGATTGCAGCTGCACACAACGTACCACACTTAGTAGTTGCATGGCCTTACCTATCGATGCCCCACACCACACCACATGTGGTGGGACACCTGAGCAATAGAGTTGAGCAAAACCAAAGAGTTGTACAGGTATAGTATCTCTGATTATAACAAGGGTTTGAGAAATGCAGATTTCTGATTGGCTGTAAACATTCTAACAGCCTTATGTTTAGTTTTTTATTAACATACATGTACAGCCTAACCATATGACGAACATGGTTTAATGTTGTTTAAAAAAACTGTTTTATTATGATAGCAATAAGCCACTCCCAGGTATTATGTTAATGGTCAGTTTATCACTGTCTAGCGACATGTGGCACTCGGCTACACCTCATTCAACATTAAACCCCTAGAGGGTGATTAACAGACCATTTAACATAACTGTTGGTCATGCCTTATTGCTTAATTACCTTCATGTGTAGATACTCTCCCTCTGCTAGGCAGTGCAGGAGCTTTGCAACACAGTGTCCCACCCAGTTACACCATCCACTGTCTAGTTACTGGAGAATGGCTGCGAATATGAACTCATGAAGATGAACAGTGTAACTTGATCATTACAGTCATTGAAACCTTAGTGTGATTATAACTGACAGAGTCAGTGATAGAGAATAACCCCTGCTGTCTTAGTACACTTATCCCATTGTGAGTTAAATCAATACTAAAAGACATTCTATTTATATCTACACTATACCTACTTGATTCCTGTTGTAGCACAATTAACATAGTTATCACTTTGATAGCATCAGTGACAGAATTGTGGCAAACCCAAACACTAGGCATACAGCCTGAGTATGAAACAACTGTTAAAAAAATTAGGCTGTATCCATAAGTGGCATAGATCACTCATTGCAACATTAGTAAATGTATCACTATTTCAATAAGTTAGTCATCACCGATGCAATGACATTGTCTTTATCAGGTACAACATACTCAGTAAGTGCCTACAGGAAAATCTATCCTATAGACATCTCCAATACAGCTACGTCATTGTTGCCTCAGTAGTGCTATGATATTTAGAAGTTGCTTGGCCTGATCCATGCAATTACACTGTTTCTTACAAAGAATACTTACTGCATCTTTAGTATTCAAACACACTGAAGGTCTATGTATGTACATCAGCATTACACCTTCATCAGTAAGAATGCATCTGATACTGGCAGTACGAATTTCACAGCATTGAACAGGCAATGCTTTTCCATACGTTTACATCAGCCTCTCTATCTTGAGTAAACAGTTGCAGTAAATGTACTACTATGTAAATCACATACTAAATGCAACACTACTTTTATCTTGAGCATGGCTGTGTCTTGTAATTAATTTATGTAGTTCTCTTAATGTATACTCACTAGTGTTAAAACCTTTGTACAACTGTGATCATGCACCTTCAGCATTTATATTGACTAACGGCACAGTACTAGTTGTGGTGTGTTGTGGGGCATCGGTAGGTAAGGTCATGCAACTACTAAGTGTGGTACGTTGTGTGCAGCTGCAATCAGGTATGTGTACGTTTGGTGTACATGGCCTCAGTTTTGCTGTTGATCTCCACTGAGCATGCAGTACCTGGTCAGGTGGGTGGGGATGTCTTGTAGTACATTTAGACAATTGTTTGTTATTTCTGTCACCTGCTGCTGGTTGTCTGTCATTGGTCGTGTTGCCTTGGTCCTCCCTGTACTTGCATATGTGTGTGTGTGTGTGTGTGTGTGGTGCTGGGGGGGTGAATTCGGAGTTAGGGTTTTCAACCCTAACACTGAATTTCCTTGCTTTTGTCACTGTGGAACAGCCCTAACTGATGCATTAAATGGAGTTTTTTGCCTCTAATTTTCCTTCTTTTTGAGAATGATAATGAGAAATAGTGACTGTAATGCGGCGGCGGGAGCACCAGGCCCACCCCACCACGTGATGTCTTGTCACATGGTAACATTGTGCCCGCAAACGCAAATCGTAATGCACATGGTGACGCAAAGCGAAACAGAAAGAGAAACAGTACTGTAGACAGAAATGTTAAAAACAATGCAAATGCAACCGCAAATGAAAACGCAAAGGGTAACGCACATGGTGGCGTACATGTGAACGGTAAGTGCAACGGGTATGGAACTGCAAGCAGAAATGGTAATGGTAACAGTAATGTAAGCGCACAGGCTGGTTTTCCCCACAAAAGCTGTATAGAGAAAGACAGTGAGTACAAAGAATGTATGCAAAATAATGACTCTCGGAACACAAAAATGAGGACTTGGAATAGTAAATTGCTTATATCTCAGTAACCATACGACATAGAAAAAAAATGTAAAAGTCATATGAATTATCAGTTTCCTGGCTAGTTTTGTACTTAGCCCCCACAAGGGGGCTAACAAAATTTTTCGACGAAAAGTCCTTATCTCGCACCGTTATTGAGATACGGGCCCTGAAAGGCGCTGCGAAAGCCATAATGTTATCCTATGGGAAAAAAACAGAAGTTCGGAGTGCCATAACTTTGCCTCCCTGTAATATTTTTTCACCAAACCACTGAAAGGCACATCTGTGGGATGTTGGCTGTGTTCCCTGCAAATTTCAGCCCAAAAGACCAAACCGTTATTTTGCAGCAGGGCGCCAAATGATTGCTGCAATGCGTCATATGCCGTAATGTTATCCTATGGGAAAAAGCATTAACTTTGGAGTACCGTAACTTTGCCACCGTGTAATATTTTTTCAACAAAATACTAAAAGGCACATCTTTGAGGTGCCGGCTGTGTTCCCTCCAAATTACAGCCCAAAACTCCAAACCGTTCTTTTGCAGCGGGATGCCAAAGAATTACTGTTATTTTGGGCATAATGTCGCAAAGTAGTGTCGTGATTTGCGAAAGCTTTCACAAAAATTTGCGACACTTTCGTGAGTGCGACACTACTTTGCGAAAGTACTTTTTCCAGAAATCTGAAAAACATATTTCTGGGGTGTTTTACCCCAAAATAAAGACATGGCTAGCATCCTCAGGGCCCGACTAGGTGAATACAAAAATAATTAGGTTGCTAGAGGGTCTCAATTTTAAATGGCAAGCATTTTTCTGATCACTAACTGAAAACAAAATGGTGGATTTGCGACAGTAAAATGGTCATTTGTGACAGTAATAATGCATTTGCAAAAGTGTTAAACTTTTTAACTTTTCCCATTGACTTATAATGGGAACTTGTTTTTTGAATAACTTTTGAATCGTTTAATATTTTTTCACGAAATCTTCAAAAGGCACATTGGGGACCCCGGCCGCACGTTCCCTGAAGACTTCGGGCCGGTCACGCAAACCGTGCAACCTGTAGACGCGACCGTAGAATTCCAGAAAAAGCTTATACGCACGCGCAGATCATGCTTAATAACTCCGCAGCCATGTAGCCGACCAATACGAAACTTGGCAGATCCCAAGGCGTATGGGTCTTGATCGTGTATTCCAAATTTCAGGCAAATCTGTCAAACAGTTGCAAAGTTATTACGGTGCAAAATTGTGGGTTTAACATGTAAATGGCTCCTTAACCCTAACTATGGTAGCACTACTGTGCTACCATAATATATATATATATATGTATATATATTGGACTAACCCACAGATGTGCCTTTTGCTAGTCTGGTGTAAAAAGAATAAGTAGTTTTTAAGTTATTGCAATTTAAAAATATGAAAAAATTGTTTCTGAGCATGCTCAGTAGGCACTTCAATATAGTTGTATAAAATGAAGTGGGAATCCTGCTCCATATGAAGAAATTCCTACTTTGTATGGCTGTCATCCTGTTTTCAGTTTTGCCCCTCCCAATATTTTTTGAACCCTCCCAAAGTAATATTCTTGGGGGGAACCAACACATGTAGCTTGCTTATTGGGACCCACTTTGGTGTATTCTGCACTTTACGAGATGAAATATGCTCATAAAATGTGTTTATTTAATCATTTAAATCCCACTTCCTATCTGCGTAAAATGATCTAGGATCCTAGTTCGTATGCACAAGATACAACCTAGGATCCCAGGTCGTGAACCAAAAATAGGATAAAATGATTTAAAAAAATTTTATCGACATGGGGTGCCCAGTCCCCATGTCAGCACTAGAGGCCTCCCACCAGTATGAGACACTGGGGAGTAATGCTCCAACACGGGGATACCCACTCCCGGTGTCAGATGATCCCCCCCGCCAAAGCCCATAGTTTTCAATTGCTGACACAGGGTGCCCAATCCCTATGTCGGCAGGTATGCACCCTCACACACACTAATATGGCACACTTGGAGCCAACCCCAGTGTGACCAAATATATATTATCCAAAAAAATACCTGTAAATAAAGAAAACTGTTCCCCCCATGTCTTAAATTTTTTTTCAAACTGCAAAAAAGAAAACTGACCCTCATCGTCTCCCTAGTCCCCCTCTCCATCCCCACCCTCCTACCTCACCGTACCTCCTTACCCATACTTCCCTCCAGAGGTCAGAAGCAGTGATCGTCTCTGGACCAGGACATGTCTGCACTCTTCAAAGCCGAAGCATAAAATGAAGAATCAAAGCTAAGCTGAATAATGCCACTCAATATGGGGGGGTTTCAACTTATGTTGATATTTCGGCCATTTTTTGAGATTTTAGCTCCAGATTTTAAACATGGGGTTTTTGGGACCCTGCCTCATGAACAATGTCACTGTCATCTCGTTACTCGATCCCAAAAGGTGATTTTGCGGTCACTGAATGGAATCACCTTTTGGGATCAGTTAATGAAATGATAGTTCCAGTGTTCATGAGGGGAGGTCCCAAAAAGCCCTTATTGAAAATTTGGTGCAAAAAGTCAAAACGTTGGCCGTGTTACAAGCGTCCATTGCACAATTTCTACGTACGCTTGTAAATTCGTCAATTTTTTATATTTTCACTCCAGATTTTCAACATTGCTATTTTTCCACACCTCTTCATGAACGATACAGCTGCCATTTCTCAAATCCTGCCCAAAATGTGTTTTCACACTTGTGGTGCAGAATGGCTTGGTCGCTGTGCGAAATCAACTTTTGGAGTGGATTAACAAAATCACAGTGCCAGTGTTCATGAAGGGATTCCCCAAAAAGCCTGTTTTGAAAATTTGGTGAAAAAATTCCCATAAATGGCCATGTTATGAGCATGCATTTTGCAGTTCCTACGTGCGCTCATAACTTTGCCAATTTTTCATATTTTCTCTCCTGATTTTCAACATTACCATTTTCCACACCTCCTCATGAACAGTACACAGCCGTCATTTTTCACATCCTGTCCAAAACATGATTTTGCACCTGTGGTGCAGAATGAGGCATTTGCTGTGCAAACTCAACTTTTGGGACAGATTAACAAAATGACAGTGACATTGTTCATGAGGTGGGGTCCCCAAAATTCCATGTTGAAAACTGGGTGAAAAAAACCTTGAAAATGCCCAAGTTACATGCGTCCATTGAATTGTTGCACCTGCAGTGCCTTTCAGTGCCCATATCTCGAAAATGATTCAAGATACAGATTTTTCGCTCTCCACACTAAGCACCCATGGAGGTTTCAAAGTCATGATTGCAACTGCAGTGGAAATTTTTCCACAGTTGCTACGGTTATTGAGATGCCAAATTAGTGTTACAACTGCTACTTTTCATGACTGTAGGGCTGCCATATGTCCATACTTATGTGTAAGTGGGAGCGCAGGGCCCAGAGGGCCTGTGCTCCCACTTATGCATATCATTATGTAACAATGGGTAGTGTGAGGAGAGTGCAGGGCCCGGAGTGCCTGTGCTCCCACATTACCAACATACTAAAATGCCAGCAGAATAGGCCTAATGGTCTCACGAGTCTGCTTAATTTTCACCACCCGCACTGAAGGCCAATTTTGGTGTCTCTCCCTTCCCCATTGGATTATACTGTCCCCAGTCCCAGATGTTCCACCTGTATTGGGCCTGGTCAGATTTACCCTCCCCCTGTACCTGTCCCATCCCCTATTAAACCCATCCACAGTCTCCACCTCTACCATCTCCCTGGGAAGTGCATTCCACGGCTCCACCACCCTTTCAATGAAATAACATCTCCTCCTCTCCGCCCTGAGCCTTCTGTCTTCCAGCTTATGCCCATGACCTCTTGTTGCCCCACCTTCCTTCCTTCCTTCCTTCCTTCCTTCCTTCCTTTGAGCACCCTGACTGGGCCTCCTTTATTGATCCCTTTCATGTACTTAAAGACCTCTATCATGTCACCCCTGTCCCTCCTCGCCTCCAGGTTGTACATGTCAAGCTCCTTGAGCCTCTCCTCATAGGTCCTCTCCCCAGGCCCCAGATCATTTTGGTTGCCCTCCTTTGGACCGTCTCTAGGAGTGCAATGTCCCTCTTTAAATGTGGTCTCCAAAACTGTACGCAGTACTTGAGGTGTTGCCTAACCTAGCAGTTGTACAGTAGAAGGATCACTTCTGCCTTTCTGGAGGTACTTTCCCCTGGCGATGCATCCCAGCATCCTATTTGCCATTGCCGCTGCCCTCCTACAGGTCTCTGAGTTGTTCATTTTGACATCTACCACTACCCCTAGGTCCCTCTCACCTTCCGTGACTTGAATCATGTGTCCTCCCAGGGTATACCCCTGGCCTTGATTTCTGACTCCCAGGTGCAGAACCTTGCACTTCACCACATTGAAGTTTAGTTTCCATTTTCCCAACCACCTTTCCAGAGCCTCCAGGTCCTTCTGCTAGGCCACCCTCCCCTCCTCCACATCCACCACTGCACCCAGCTTTGAGTCATCTGCAAAGAGACTCATCTCACTCCTAATCCCCCTCCTGATGTCTGAGATATAGGTGTTGAACAGGAGTGGCCCCAGCACTGACCCCTGGGGAACCCCACTAAGTAACCCACCTTGGGGATGAGGCTAACCCTCCAACCACCACCTTCTGAGTATGCTCAGAGAGCCAATTTCCTATCCATCTTAACAACTGTCTCCCTACCCCCATTTCCTTCAGCTTAGCCAGCAGGCCACTGTGGGGTTCCGAATAAAATGCCTTGCTAAAGTCCCGAAAGAGGACGGCCACTGGCCTACCCTGGTCCAGGGCCCTCATCGTCCAATAATAGAACTCAACAAGATTTATCTGGCATGATCTTCCCGTGACAAAGCCATGCTGCCTATTGTCCAAGTACCCAGTTTGCTCCAGTATCCCCCCTAACCTTTCCTTGACAATACCCTCCATCCCCTTGCTGACCACTGATGTCATGCTAACAGGCCTGTAATCTCCCACCTCCTCTCTTGATCTCCCCTTGTGGATCAGCATGACATGGGCCACTCTCCAGTCTTGGAACACCCACCCAGTCTTTAGAGAGATGTTGAAAAGCTCCACTAGAGGGGCTGCCAGGACATCTGCCAGTTCCCTCAGCACCCTGGGATGTATCTCATCTGGCCCAGGTGCTTTCTCTGTCCAAAGGGACTTGAGGGCTTCCCTTACTCTCTCTACTGGGATTTCAGCCTCCACGTCCTCCTCCTTTTCACCCTGCACTGCTGGGCCCCCATCTGTCAGTGGTGGCCACTCCCTCCCCAGACCCATCAGGGCCCCTGGTCTCTATCGGTCCCACCCCTTGCTCTGGTTTGCCCCCACTCCCCTCGCAAGACATAGCCCTCCATCCCTTCTGGTAAAAACTGAGGCAAAGTACTCATTTAGGACTTCTGCCTGTTCCTCTGCCTCCTGTGCCCAACCATCCCCTATACTTATCTTGCTGATCTGCCCCCTTACTTTCCTTTTTTCCCCCATGCATCTAAAGAACCCCTTGTCCCCCCCTCCAGATCCCACTGGCCAAGGACTGCTCCTTTTTTGCCTTAGCAGCTCTCACCACCCTGGTGACTCTCTTGGATGTCAGCTCATATTCCTCCTGATCCCTTTCACTCCTTGAGCACTTGAGGCGCTCATAGGCCACCTTCTTTTCCCTCACCACCTCCTGTACCTCCCGGGTCCACCAGCAGGGTTTTCTGGCCTTACTGAACTTATGCCTTTCCCTTGCACAGAATCTGGTAATCTTCTGTATTCCCTTCCTAATGATCCCTCACCTGCTGTCAGCATCCATAGCCAGCCTTATCCTGTCCAGATGATCTTTAAGGAGCCTTCCCATCTCCCTGAAGTCTGCACCCCTAAAGTCGGTTACTACCATCCTTGTTCAGCTTCCCTTCCCCCCTAGGTCCAGGAAGAACCAGACTGCGGTGTGATCACTCCCAGCCAACGGATTCCTCACCTCTAGGCCCCTAATCTGATCACTGTCTGCCAGGACCACGTCCAGTGTCCGGGCCTCCCTAGTTGGCTCACCCACCTGTTGTGTCAGAAACACATCCTGGAAGACATCCAGCAGCCTCTGCTCTCTCACCACTGGTGATTTCATAGTCCCCCAGTCTGTTCCTGGTATGTTGATGTCCCCCATTACCACTACCCTTCCCCAATCTACAGTGTCCCTCAAGATTTGCCACTAAACTTTCTTCCAGGACCTCCGCCAGTGCTGGTGGTCTGTATACCATTCTGACCTGTACTCTCTTACCCCCCTGCATCAGCAAGGTGACCCAAATAGCCTCCATGTTCCCCTCTGCCTGCCTCCTCTACCCCTCCAATACCCATGCCATTTCTGACTAACAGTGCTACACCACCACCCCATCCCTCCCACTATCTTTTCTGAACATAGTGTAGCCCTCCAGATTTATGTCCCACTCGTACCCTTGAGTGGCCCAAGTCTCAGTGACTGCTCCCACATCTACCTCCCCCCTCAACTAGCATCACTTGGACCACTCTCCACCCCTTTTCCACCCTCTCCTTTCTCCCCCTTGAGCTCCCATTTCTCAGCTCCTGCACCCTAGCTGGTGACCCATTTCCATATCTCCCTAGCCCCTGAGAGGAGTAGAGACTGTGTCCCTCATTTATTGTACCTGCTAGCACTGCTCCTTTCTTGATCCCTCCCTCTTCAAAAGTTTAAACCCCACTTTTCACAATCACATACCAGTTACATTACACTTTCTCAAGAAGGGAAAGTGATTGCAAGGAAAATATGTTAATGCATCAGTTAGGGTTTTTATTAAAGTGTAAAAAGCTGGGAAATTTGACATTAGGGTTGCCAACCCTACCACCCCACCCCCACCTCCCCATCCTCCACACAACAACAGGCATTGAGGTGTACCTTGGAGTTCTTGGGCCTCTCACCCCATTCTCTTATACAGTAACATCTCATCTTGTTTACACATGGAATGGGGTGAGAGTTAGGACCGATGACTCCAAGGCACAGCCCAATGCCTGTTGGTGTGTGGAGGGTGGGGAGTGGGGGGTGGTGGTAGGGTTGGTAACCCTGATGTTGAATTTCCCAGCTTTTTATACTGTAATAAGAACCCTAACTGATGCATTAATGTAGTTTTTTTGCAATGACCATATATATCTATCTATATATATAGATAGATATATATTCATTTCCAGCACAGTGAACTAAGTAGACCACTGATTGATTCTTCTGCAGAATTCCTGAAATAATCTTGAAGACACTGTACAGCATACCTTACAGCATGGACTCCCATTGCACCCCTTACCTATACAATAAGTGTCTTACTAAAAATGAACCATCA
Organism: Neoceratodus forsteri; assembly: GCA_016271365.2. Classification (NCBI taxonomy): domain Eukaryota; kingdom Metazoa; phylum Chordata; order Ceratodontiformes; family Ceratodontidae; genus Neoceratodus; species Neoceratodus forsteri. Next base: position 5,754,681 of record JADMNL010000041.1, on the reverse strand, counting down.
AAAATACAACTTATTAACTCTTTTGTTTGACTGAAATGCAGAGCGCTTCCTGGACTGTGTTTACAGAAAGGCTCCAGTCCTTGCATACAGACCAGTTCTCTCTGCTGGCCCATCACACACTCTATTCACACCTTGGTTATTCCTCCCCCAGTAGCTGCAGCATTCCCTCAGCTCAGCCTCTAGTAGTGCACCAACAATTCACCTGCACTCAGGGATTGGGATGTCATGCTCACTTGTTTCACAAGTCTCGCTCCCCTGCCCACCCAGTTACACAGGTGCAAAGCATGGCCAGTGCATATCCAAATACTCAGGGAGCAGGGTTAGCTACTTTACAGAAAGGCTGTAGTCCTGACATACAGATCACTTCTAGCTGCAAGCATTCCCATGTCTCAGCCTCTAGTAATGCACCAGCTCCCCCGGACTCAGAACTAGGATGTCAGGCTCGCTCGTTTCACAATCTCTGCTCCCCTGCCCACCCAGTTACCTGGAAGAAAAGCATAGCCTGCACATGGCCCTACACTCATGGAGCAAGGTTAGCTACTTACAGATTGATTGTCCTCTCCAATGTCAGGGGCTTGGTCTGCTGGATGTATGTGTTTGCCCCCATGGCCAACCCAGGAGCAAAGCATGGCTGGAGCACATCTCCACACTCACAGAGCAGGGTTAGCTACTCACAGAGTGATTGTCCTCTCAAGGTCAGTAGCTTGGTCAGCTGGATGTATTTGTCTACACCATGTGGCCAACCATTCTGAATGGTTTGGGGGGGGACACCACAGACACCTGTATACCAGAAGGGAAAAATTCCTTGGTAGATGGGAATCTGCAGTGAGATGGGAATCAATGGAGCTAATGAAGCTGAAACTGGCCCTCTGGCCAATGCAATCTGCATTGTCCAAAATGGCTGGTGGAGTGCAGTGAGCATGTGCAGTGACTCATGCATCTGTGCTGGGCTCCAGTGGGTATCTAGTGGACTGTGCTGTGCTCTGCCAGTCAAAGAAATCATGTGGCTGTGGTGGACTGTTTTGGAGTTGCAGAATGATCATTCTGCAACTCAAAAGCCAGAAGCTTTGCAGGGTGTCAGGGGGTCTGGACCTTGCCAGTAAAAGCGCCTCTTTTGGGGGTCCCTACCCTACCAACATTACAGTTGTTCAGTCTCATGGTGCTCAGCTTGCAGCTTCCCTATTATTCCCATGGCAGGGGACTGCAGTGTCACAGTAACATATCATGGCTCCAATTAGCAGGAGCATGCTTTTAAGTAAGTCTAGGATTTTGACATGCTTTTTCGCCTATATGGCTTTTCAGCTATCCATGCATAAATACATTAACTTTGCAGTCCTCATGGCTTTCATGATATTCATGGCATTCCATTACTGGGTTGTAAATGTTCCTTACTGAAATAACTTACCTCTGCCTTAATGGCATTTCAGGTATTCATGCCAATCATAGCGATTCACTATTCATGCTGAAAACATTGTAATCATTTGCTAAACCTCATCAATTCAATTACGTTAACTCTCATTGATTCAATCACTGGCATCACAGCCTCTCACTGCTTAAACACCTACCTTCTCTGTCAACATCAATTCAGCTTCTGTAATGGAACTTGGCTTTTCTGCTGATTGCCAGTGCTATGAAACCACCAAACACTAGCTGACACTGCAGTCTCCTACCTCATACAGGCCCCACCTTGGTAGTTCTCATTGTTGCAGAGTTCACTCCCAACCTTTCAAAGCCGGCCTCCTCATCAGAATCTACAGCTGCTGGTTTTGCTTGGCCTCCTCATCAATAATCTGCTACCTAATCTATGGCCCCTGGATTCACCCAGCCTCCTCCTATCTAGCACACAAAGTTGAGTCATGCTCTCATTTATAAATTGGAGGCATGACAACCATGTCCATTACCTTTTCTGGCCAAGGGCTTGCCCTGTAAGCCGATGGTCTCACTTTGCACTCACAAAGCCCACATCATGAGCATGTGAACCTCGGGGCGGGGTCCTTCTCATATGGCCCATAGTGGTAAAGTCCTCTCTCTGGGCAGAGATTTAGTGTACAGTCATACAGTGCACCTCTTGATGCAGAAGTTAAGACTTCAGCTGCCAAGGGGTGGAGCCCTTACAGCGCAAGAGTGCTCATTTGGCTATGGCATTGCCATGGCACCTTTGAAAGCTATTCCCACTATGACTGCCTCCGTTTCACCTGGTTTGTTTTAGTCAGTAGGCTTACTGACAGCCTCAGGGGTCATCGCTGTTCTCCTCCCACCTTAGGAGTCCACTGTCACTTCAGAGTACCCGTGGTTGCAGAAGCCTCTTGCAACCCTTCACGGCATTCCTGTTAGAGGGATCATGAGAGCTTTCCGCCAAACTGGAATATCCCCACCCTATAATTGGGTTTCTAAAATGCAGCAGCAGAGCCATCACTAAATAAACTACCCCAGCCTGGAGGGGAGGTGACCTAAGCCTTGGATCCCCAGAGGTTTCCTCCTTTTAGAAGGTGCAATACATTTTATCAGTGCAGTCCTGACAACCTGTGCATCTCATTTGTGCTTAATCAAGCTGTCTCATTGCTGTCCATCTGCTTCTCTACCTCGTAATCAATGTTTACTGCTTAATGTTCTTTTTGGAGCTTCTTGCTAAGGTACCTTTAGCCAAGGGAATCTTCCCGTGGCACCTCCAGGGGTGGAACCTTCTTTGAGGGTTCCTTGCCTTCGGTACCCCTACAGGGTCATAATTCCCCATGGAACAGAAAGTGTGAATAGCCAAACAGTCATCACAGTTACACAAGCATAACACTACTCTGGTTGTGTAGGCCCATTGAATTGAAAGGATGTGCCTGTAGTTCAATGGGGTGAGCAATCAGCCAGGCCCCTTCCTGAGCTATATCAGCAGTTCCTCTCAGCCTCCTTCTGAGGAATTGTTTCTTTGCCCACATCCTCCCCTCCTCCTCCTCCAGTGGCACATCTCTCTCCTCTTAATGTCACTTAATCCTTAAGGAGCAAGAAATGGCAAAAGCCCATAGATACTGTAGCTCCTATTTATAAAGGTCGTAGTAATTCACGTTTCCTTCTCATGCAATGTATTTGTTTAAGTTTAGTTTTAAAATGTGTCTGTTCTCACTTATTATGAAATTTTCTTGGAGTTTGTTCCATAAGTTCCCTGCTGTCAGCATGAAAAAGTATTTTCTTTTTTTTTGTTCTGAATTTGTTGATTTTAACCTGTAATGGATGTCCCCTAGTAACAGAATCAAACTCTTTGTATTCTGTTTAATTCATTAAGCATCTGTGAGTCATTCATGATGTCAAAGTAAAACAACAAATCCTCATGTTTTCTTCTTGTGTCCAGACTGAACAGCCCCAGTTGTTCTAGTCTATCTTCAAACTGTAATGCTCTTAAACTTTTTATAGATTTAGTGAAGCTATGCTGCACTGTTTCCCGTCTGTCTCCCCTCTTGTATATGGGCACCAAATCTGGCTACAAAAATCTAATTGTGGCCTGATGTATGATAAGTATAATGGCATCAAGACCTCACAAGTTCCACTTTTTATATTTCTTTTTATTGCCCCTAGTGTACTGCTGGCCTTTCTGACTACTGTTGTACAATGTTCCTTCCAGTCTAAGTAATTGTCAATTGTTATCTCAATATGGTTCTCATTTTGTTTGGAGTTTATTACTTGATTTCCTAATAGATACTGTATTTATTTAGTGGGTTGTTTTTTCCTGTATGTATGACACAGCGTTTGCCTGTGTTTAGGGACATAATTGGTTATTGATTTTGCCCTTTATTAGTGATTCCAGTATTGTGCATAGTACAGATGTCAAACTTATTGGTTTGTAGTTACTTAGGGTTTGTTTGCATCCCTTTTTATGAATCGGGGTGACCTTTGCCACCTTCCACTCATTTGGTACAATACCAGTGTTTAATGATTGTTCATATAAGCATTTCAAAGGTATACTGATACTATCTTTCATAATTTTCAGCATGTGTGGTGTTATATTATCCAGTCCTGGGGCACCGTGTGTTTTTAGGTTCTCAGTTTTTGAAATGATATCTTTAACTTGGAAATTATGTTTTTCTGTGTCTGATTTATTCCCCAATAAAGTTGAGTTTGATGAAAGTTTATGATATATCGAACAGAAGTATTTATCAAAGGCATTACCCATATCTACTGCGTCTGTGATTAATTTGTTTTCTTCGTTTATTACTCTTAATTTAGTTTCTGTTTTTTAATGAGTTTATGTGCCAAAAGATTTGTTTACTGTTGTTTGTGTTTGCAGTTGCAGCTAGTTTGTATACATAATTATGTTTTGCTTTATCAATTTTGTTTTTACATGTTTTCTTTACAGCTTTGCATTGTTCCCAGTTTTCAGAAGTTGTGTGTTTTTTGTAGATACCATAAGTCTTTTTTTTCTTTCTTATTAAGTTCATGATGCCTTTATGTAAACATTTCAGTTTTATGCCTTTGTAATTGTATTTTTGACATGCTTTAACATGATTATTCATAATGATATGTATTGTTTTTAATATATTCCCAACATTCATCCACTGTTTTGTTTTCTAGAATTGTATTCCATGTTGTATTATTAATATCTTCATTGATTCCTTCTCTATTTGCAATTTTATAAAGGTATGTTTCAGTGCATCCCTTTTGATTGATGTAGTTGTTATTGATAGTAAATGTTACACTTGAGTGGTCACTGCTTCCTATTGGTATGGTCACTATGAAGTTTTGTATTGTTGAGGTTTCTGAATTTAGTACTAAATTAAGCATGTTTCCCACTCTAGTAGGTTCCTTAACATGTGGTGCCAGGTTGTTTTCGAAGCAGGCTTCTAAAAAGTTTTTACTTTGGTACTGGCTGTATTTGTAGACCAGTTTATATCTGGATAGTTGAAGTCTCTGGCTAATATGATGTTATCTAAGTCCATGACCTTGACCATTTCCTCTATAATTCCTCGGGGAACTCCTTCCTAAGATACCTTAAGCCAAGGGAATCTTTCCATGGCACCTCTAGGGGTGGAACCCTCTTTGAGGGTTCCTTGCCATCAGAACCCTACAGGGTGATAATTACCCATGGAATAGAGAGTGCCATAGTTAACACAGTTGCCCAAGCGTAACACTACTCTGGTTGCATAGACCCATTGAAATAAGGATAAAGAGAGCACATGAACATGCAAGAAATACCAAAGGTGCGATTTATATGAGCTAGCAGTGGGGGCAGGACTCTGGCGAAGGCTCCAAACAAAGGTGTGCACCAGCAAGTAGACATCTGTGGTGGAGAAATACTTGAGGCAAGGAGCAAAGGGGGGACACAGCAAAGGAAAAAGTGTGTGTGTGTGTGTGATGTGGGGAATGTAGTTGCTACTGAGAAAAAATCATTTTGATTTGGCCTTTGTACCAGAAACTGAGAAACCCACTTCCCCTCAATATTTTAATGCACTGCAGAGTGATTTATACCTGAAGCACATGTTATCTGTAAATAAAACTGTAGTTATACTATAATGTGGTTTCTGAACAGATTGTTGATGCTATGACAACATGATGTTTATAAAAAAATGTAAAATTATACAATGCAGCCAAAAAATAAGATTTGTGATTGGCTAACTGGGTCTGTCCATGGTGAGTAAATCCCTGCATAACTCATGCAAAAAGATCCAGTTAGCCTCTTCACATATGTAAATTAAAACTGAAAAGTGAAACCAATCCAACAGCCCAAAATATAAACAATTCGTCTACTACCTTTCTTTTCACTAACACGCTCCCATTCCTGCTGACTCATCTTGTCCCACTTTAAAAAAATGCAGCTCTTACATCAGCTGTCTCTATTTGTCACTGCTGATCATGCTACCAACATATCATCAACCCAAAAGACTGCCCCATTTCTAATGTTTTGTTTCTGAATGGAAAGGCAACCCATGCCACAAACATACCGACTATGCTGCCACTCACTCTCCAGGTTCACATACTTCAGTACTCTGAACAGCCAAATCCACAATGAAAACATACCAGCTCTGTCACCACTTGCTCTCCAGGCTTAGTATGTTCTCTTTCTCACTAAAAAAAATAAAAAGGTGAAAAGGCAAGGAAAGACATCCCACTATTACTGTGGGTATCCATGGGAGGGGTCTGAAGATCCTAGGTGAAGTCTCTAAGACCCATATTTTACCTGGAAAACTAAGGAGTATGTAATAGGTTTACCTATGCCGAATCAACAACACCATTGTTGAAGTTTGGCATAGCAAGATCCCTAATGTCAGCAGGTGAAATTTTGCCTGTCCATCATCGGAGTGTTTCTCTCAAGGGGCTGCGACCCCCAATCCCCCACACCCCCTCCATCTAAAGATTATCAACTTCAAGTCAGAGTTGATTTGAAGGGGAGAGGGGGACATGGCGAAAGGTTGAAATTTTGCCCTCAGGTCCCTCACAGCAACAATTTCGAAACCTGTAGAAATTTTCGCTGTGAGGGATTTCTCCGTAAAAGTTTCGATGTTCAGTCGGCACATCACGTAATATATGGAAGAATGATATTGCACAAAACAAATATATAAAAAAGCAGTTTTTAAAGCTTTTTAATATTGTTTTTTAAATCCTTTACTTACTACCCATTGAATAATTGCAATAATGCACTCCAGAATGTGAGTTAGGCTGGTATTTATCCACTTCTGGTGTGGATTTTGTCATTCATCCTATGGCCTTGTGACCAAACCATACCAGTCATGAGCAAATCCCAGCATAACTCACACCTTCTCATGGATTATTCCTTAAAAAGTTGCCAGTATGGTAGGGTACAGGGGTCTGTTGTATCAGTTTATTCTTGGCAGACCTCATCCACTCTGTGACACTCCTCAGTTTGTGAGACCCGTCACTGTGAATCACATTCTCTGTGGTACTCCCACAGCCATTATCTTATGGGTTATGCTCACCTGATAGGTTGACAATGTGTATGTGAAAACTTGAAGTCTGACCCCTTAGCCCTCCTTGGTCATCTTCAGTATCCTCCGTTCTTTTTGTGCATCGAGTAGGCTGCCAGCACTCACCCTAACTTTTGCTTTGTTTCAGTATTTTTATTTGTATATTAATTTCAAAAGTCATATCAGATAAGCTATTTTATTCTCAAGCCATTTTCCCTAATTTTCTGTGTCTGTGCATGCCTGATATTTCTACTTTTCTGGGGCTCCCTGCTTCTCTCTGAGTCACAGAACCATGATGGTCATCGAGATTCTATTACATTACTGATCTGGCTTGTTTGGTCTGAAGCAATGTTTTCTATCACTGAACTGTGCAGTATATGGGCATTTAAACATTAAAATATGCACTTTAGATGCCTCTGACTTCATCATGCCTGCTTCTCTCCCATAGCGTAGCTAGCATGTGGCTTGACCATGCCTGTTGCCCCTACTACAGTGACAGTAGTGCTGTGAATGGAGACCAAACTGAATCAATCAATCAATCAATCAATCAAAGTCTTTATTTATCCAGGCAGTCACTGTTGAGCAATGCTCATTTGCAAGGTGGACCTGGTTATTCATAGTAAACTCATTGTGCAGAATTGGCCTGAGATGCACACAGCTGCCCCCTCTCATAGTGAGCAGCTCAGAGTACCTTTTTTCCCATTATGTATCCCCCTAGAACATCTATTGCCAGCAGCAGCTCTAGGGTAAAATGCATATGTCACTCCAGTTATCATTTATTTAACGCAGGTGGCATATTCAGTATCAGCAGCCATCTCAGGTGACTAGAGAATGCTGTGATACTAACAAGTGGTTATTTGGTACTTAATTGGAGGTGGCTTGCCTGAGATTCTGTCTGCTTCTCCCATCAATTAATCTGTTTTGTTGTGTGGTGCTCCACCTGCCACGCCATGCCTCCGTGTATCCACTGCATAGAGCTTCTTCCTCCTCCTCCCATGGCCATGTGATGCTGGCTTGGTCACTATTAAAGACCTCCTCTATGGCATGCCCTTTCCCACTGGTTCTCATCAGTGTCTGCATGTCTGTCTGTATGATGTCTGATGTCATGCTACCACATGCTGGCATGTTGTGGGGCTGCATGCTCCTATGCTCATCGCCAGCTTTCCCAACTAGACGTGATGCAACACCTCACTTCCAATTGCCATATTGGAAATGGCAAATGCCATGCAGCAGTCTCACTGTCTCCCCTGCTATTACGTGAATGCTCCTTGGTTTTTGAATACTAACGCTCTTTTCCAACAGTCATCCCATGCACCACTAACAATAGTATCAAAATCATTCTGGTGCTATAAACTAATTGTCAAGGCCACACCAGCAGCTTTTGAATTAACTAGGCAGCCATCTTGAGGTGCGCTGTGGCAGTCAGTTTGAGAAGGTAAACTCATCATGTTTTTACTAGGGGGATTCTCCACAAGGCCTTTAAGCCTCTGCCCTTAGTGCATTCTGTTAGAGGTGTCACTGACCCTCAGTTCAGCAGCAGATTGTCCAAGTTAGGGGATAAATGCCCAGATACTAGATTAAATGCTATGTATTACATTGGGCTGGCAGTATAGCCTATGGAGTAGAGGAATGAGGTGTGAACAAGCTTGACACATCCAGCAGACCAGACCTGAATGTGATTCTCACAACCTCCACTTGCATACTGTGTGACTCTAAGCAAATCACTTAACAGTCCAGTGCTCCCAGGTCGCCCTGACAACAGGCACTTGAGCCTAGTGGGCCTTACCCAGTTACCAAAGACTAAAAAAATAAAAAAAAAATGTGCATGGCTATTTCAGATGCCCCAGTATAATATTTTATGCTGAATGAATTGTGTTGAATAATGTACATTTTTACCTAGGCTAACCAGTGAATATGTTTTTTTAAGGAAAAATAAAATACTAATTTTCACAGAATTGAACCATAACACAGCAACAAATGACAAGACAGTAATTAATAGAATAAAATTAAGATAGTAATTCATGGAAAAAAATGAATGTATAGTAATACCACCGACTGACATAAAATACTGTATAAAACCCAACATTTGTAAGACAGGAAAGAAATGTTGCTGTTACATTAATATAGCAAAGTGCAGTGGCAGAAGTATTTTTCCATTTTGCTACTGGAGTTCTATTTGGAGCGTTTTATTTTAGTACTAAACCAGTGGTTTTACATATGAATGTATTAAATAACATAATACCCTGCAAAGGTTTAAAATATAACAGCAACATTGTATTTCTAGGAGTTTGAAGTTCAGGAAACAGCTCCTGCCTGAGGCCTTGCTATTTATTCCACTGGGAGCTATAAAATGAATCATGAACTACTATAAGAGTAAGATGCTGATCATGATAATGCTGTTATACTTCAACTGAAAGCATTTCAACAGTATGAAAATCAAGGGGACCTGATGACACATTTTCTAAAAAGTTAACTAAAGCAGCCTTGTACAATACATTCCATTCCATTCATTTATTTGAGAAGAAAGCTCTACATTTGCTCTTTTTCAGAATCTGCTAAATATCAGATGTGTTGAAGACTTTATAAAGTGTGCAGTTGACTTTGTTGTAGACATGCAATCGGATCAAGAAGCATTTTGTTTGGAGTGCTGCACTCTTTAGTTATGAAACAAACATGACAAGAAATTAGGTATCGGTGTGCTGGGGTGTTATTTTACATAGTAGCCAACTGCTCCAGTGTGGCTACCCATGAAAAATAAAAAGCATAGAGAAGTCTGTTCCAAATTAGCACCGAACAAATTTTGGAAGTTAGACTCACTCAGCACCTGTTGAATAGTTCAATCATTATTCTAACTCTCACAAATAAACCATACAGAAATCCAATCTTGTCTACCAAGCCAACATTTCTATCAAAGGCTCTTCTTCAGGTCTAACACTGGTATGATAGGTATTGTACTTCAGATCCTGCTTCTGGAAAATCTACACATACCTGTACAACTGGAGCTTCTCAGAACCAAAAGGCACCTTTCTGGCATGCCTCAATTTTAATTTTAATTTTTTTTTTTATTGTGTATATGTCACCATTTATTCTCAGCCGTGCATGACATCCTGCATGCAGAATTGTAGGATCCTATTTGGCATGCAGGATGCTGTGCAAGGACACAGATAAACAGTGATGTATTCATGATAAAAAAAAAACAGACTGAAAATGAGGAATGCCAAAAAGGTATCTTTCAGAAACTGAGAAGCCCTCATTGTATGTGTTGATTTTCAAGTAATAGGATCCCAAGCACAATGCTGATTGGACTAGTGTTAGCCTTGAAGTAGAGCCTTTGCTTAATACCTTGACTTGGTAGACTACACTTGATTTCTGTATGGTTTATTTCTGAGAGTTAGAATAAATCGATTTACCCACTTAACAAGTGGCTCATGAATCTAATTTTCAATTTGTTTGCAACTACTTTATATATTATAGGAGTGTGGTTGCGACTATTGTTAGGGTTGAGTAGGCATTTTAATGTTAAACCCCAAATTTTGCACTTCAATAACTTCGCAACTATTTAATGGATGTGCATGACAGTTTGCATGCATGGTTTCATAGGGCAGGTCTCTGGATGCACCAAGTTTCATTCCTGTTGAATGTGTAATTTCTGAGTACCAGAGAGTGGAAAAAAAATTTGGGGTGTGTTTTGCAGTTTCTAAGCTATTTTATTTTAACTTGCATAGCGCCCAGACTATTTCAAATTGTGGTCTTTTGCTTAGGGTAGACAGTGGCTGGCACACAGATGTGCCTTTTGCTGGTTTGGTGAAAAAATATTAATCCATTTCACAGTTATTTAATTTTTTAAATTTCTGTTCTGAGCATTTATTTATTTATTTACAATTTGATAACCGGGAAAGGCACGCTGAGCCAAGGCTAATTTCCAGATGTGATCCAGGGGTATGTACACAGGCAAGGGAGAAACAAACAACAGAATATTTCATAACCAGATAAATACAATACTCTGGTATGTGCAGACAAAACAGAGGGTTACAATGATAATAAATAGCATTCAGTTAAAAGTACAGGAACAATAAATTATTGTACAAAATAATACACAATACATGATAAGCCCAAAACTGTACAAAAGAAAACAAATAATCTGTCTGAATGTGTTCCAAGACAGTGGGAGAAGGTGTAGAATCATAAATGCCAGAGGAAATTGGTAACTCTGGCTGTAGCATATAGGGATTTGCTCTAGCCAGGGAAAACCCAGTTGAGTTAGCAAGACAGGCAAGAAAATAAAGAAAAGAGGGGGACCTAGACCCCTGGGATGGGGGCCCCTTAAGTAGGTGAGGGACTTGGATGTTTAGGTAGTGAAGGGGAAGGGTAAGGAGGGGTGGATGGAGGTGTGGTAGGAGAGAGGGGAAAGTGCAGGGAGCAGAGGAAAGGGTACACAGTAGTGATTTGAGGGCAGAGAGAGAGGGGGCATGGTGGGTGGGCCATGGGAGTTGATTCCTGAGGTGTGGGAGGTGGTAGGAGAAAGCCTCTTGACCTGAGCATGTGCAAGGGAGCAAATGGAAAGGATTATTCCCATGCGAAAAACAGAGAGCATGCTCAGTAAGTATTCCAAGGTAGCTGAATGAAATGAAAAAGGAATCCTTTTTTGCATGGGAATAATCTTTTTTCATTTGCTGCCATCTTGTTTCTGTTTTTATTATAAAAAAACTTTCAAAAGCCACAAAAATTACATCCTGGAGAGAGACCAACAGATTTATCTGGCTCATTGGGACCTTGTTAGGTGGATTCTGCACTTACCCCTGTAAGTGTTGGATAAATCACCCCCAAATGTGTTGTTTGTTACATTTTAAATCCTTTTTGTGAGACTCACTTCCCAGCTGGGAGAAATAAAAAAGGAATCCTGTTTCATTTGGGGCCAATCCTTTTTCATAAGGGGAACATCCTATATTTTGTCCATGATGTCTAGTGGTGCCACTCCCCCAAGGATCACAGTCCCTGTAATTATGTTTTCCCAGGTGTCTAATGGGACCGCCCATCCTCTGGTTGCCATCCTCATATTTAATTGATATTTCCTCTGTGTATAGTGGCACCTTCCACCTTCCAATGCCATCCCCATATTTCAATTATATTTCCCAGGTATCTAGTAGCATCCCCCACCCTCCGATCGTCGTTCCAGTTTTAATTTTTTTCCATGGTGTCTAGTGACCCTCCCACCTTCTGATCACCATCTTCACTGTAATACAGAAAATGGACCCTCAATGACTTTTTTTAATCTGTAAAAAGAAAACAGTCCCTCACTGATCTGACCATTCCACCCTGACCTCTCACTCAGCACCCACCACCCTGTACCCTCACAGCCCCTCACTCACCTGAATAAGTCCCAGGTGAAGATCCACTCTCTGATCGAAGACACGTCTTGCTGCTGGAAACCCTTACTGCTATATAAGAAAGTAAGTGCTGTTCAATGTATTTCAATGGGGTTTTCAACTTTGTGGTATAACTTTGGAATTTTTGCATATTTTGAGCCAACATTTTCAACATGCCCTTTTTGGGACCCCGCCTCATGAACAATGTCAGTGAAATTGCTCAAATCCAGGCCAAAAGGTGATTCCATGATCGCTTGGTGAAATCACCTTTTGGGCATGATTTGAAAATTTTCACTGCCCTTGTTCATAAGGTGGGGTCATAAGAAGGTTATGTTAAAATGTGGGGGTCAAAATATGTAACAATGGCAAAGTTATGTGTATACGTTGACATTTTCCTACACTTGCTCATAACTTCAGTAATGTAAAATATTTTGACCCCAATTATTCAACATAGCAATATTTTTGCACCACCTCATGAATATGACAGCTGTCATTTTTCAAATCCTGGCCAAACTGTGTTTTCACACCTGTGGTGTGGAATGACATTCTGGTGACATGGAATAATGTTTCAGTGGAGATTTGAAAATGTTCAGTACTGGGTTCAAGATGTGGGGTAATAAGAAGTCTATGCTGACAATTTGGTTGCTGTTTTGATACAAATGCAAGCACAGGACCTAGACGGACCTGTGATTCCACAGCAACATACATGTCCACATCTATTGAGGGATGGGAGCAGAAGCACCTGGAGGGCCCTGTGCTCCCACAGGCAAATGAGGATATGATTATACCATCTCAAAAAGTAAGGAAATTCTTTGCAAGTAACTCTGTTAATGCATCAGTTAGGGTTGTTATTAAAGCAACAAAAGTATGGAAGTGCAATGTTAGGGTTTTGAACCCTAACTCTGCATTTCCAGCCAAGCAGCCAAAATGGGCAAGGCAACATAAGCAACCACAGACATCCATCATCAGGTAAGCCAAACAACTTACAACTCTTTCCACATGACACTAGAGACATCCATCACTATGGCCCAGCACTTCTGTAGCCATGGGTACATGCCACAGATAGTTGAAGGCACTCAATACCTACATGCAATCATCCATGTGGACATGGAAGCTCAGGGCCCTTTGGCATCAGAATGAAGACATCCACACTTCTCAGGGGGTTGATGGCACTGGGTTGCACCTTGTGCCTCACAACCTACTTCATAACCCACTGGGATGTGTGGAAATTTAGCATGACACTCTGTTGTGTGTTATTGGTTACTTACAATTTACAGTGTGATCCTATGGGAATTTTATATTACACTTCCCAGGTGGTTGAAGGCACTCAGCTGTGCCCCATGCCTCACAACCCACCTGGAGCATGCAGTAATTTGACATTGCTGCACACCATGCCATGTGGTATTGCTCACTTAAAGTTTATAATGTGATCTAATGCAAATTATATACCACACTTCCCAGGTGGTTGAAGGCACCCAGCTGCACCTTGTGCCTCACAACCCACCTGGGACATGCAGCAATTTAGCATTGCTACATGCCGTATGATGTGTTGCTCCTTACTTACAAATTACAATATGGTCTTAAGGGAATTTTATGTCACACTTCCCAGGTAATCTAGCATTACTGCTCACCCTGTCATGTTGTGCTGTTCCTTGCTTACAATTTACAATGTTATCCTATGGGAAATTTTTACTGCACTTCCTAGATGATGTGCAAGTGTGCATATGTATCCATGGATACAGAAGCACTGAACCACAATGATGGATATCTCCTGTATTATGTGGAAAGAGCTGCATGTTGTTTGTCTTACCTGATGATGGATGTCTGTGGTTGCTTGTGTTGCCTTGCCCCCTTTGGCTGCTTGGGGGGGGCAGTGCAGAGTTAGGGTTGAAAACCCTAACATTGCATTTCCATACTTTTGTTGCTTTAATAACAATCCTAACTGATGCATTAACAGATTTGTTTGCAATATATATATATATATTTATAAAATGGGCTAGATAAAGGAAGCAATGATGTTGGACAAACACCATCAGGTGATCATGCGTATAGCAGAGCGTGACCGCACACCTGTACTTTTACCCCCTCCAAAACAATTTTGCCATTTTATAAGATAGATGACCCAATCTAGGGTGTGGTCACGTCGATATGCACACGCCTTTGTGTTGACGACTGCCCGCGGCTCAGGCGAATAATGCACACCAAGGTGTGCATATATCAGAACATGACTGCACACCATAGAGTGTGTTATCTATTACATATACACAAATATGAAAGCACTTAGCAAGCAAATCAAAACATGGACCACAATGTGCATTAGAGCTGTGTAGAATGCAGAATTCTGCCTGTGGAATTTAGGCAGCATTGTATTTTTGCTTCTGAAATGCCTTTTTAAAATGTTCAATAAATTCTACAGAATTCTGAAAGTCTTTTCTATTAAACCGCTTATCAGTTTTTCATAATTCACATAAACTGTGGGTTAGTTTACATAATCCACAGTACACTAACCTGTGGTTTATGTAAACTACAAATTACTAATCTGTGGTTTAAATAAAAAGATGCAAACCACTTTCATAATCTTGCAGTTCTGTCCTGACAGACTGGAATGGAAGAATGCAGAATTTCCCAAAGTCTGGGGAATTTCATCAGAATAAATGTAAATCCAGAGAAACTTCATAAACAGATTGACAGATACTATACTATAATAACTGAGGAGTGTTTTCTCCCATAGGGTAACCCGGTTATAATTTTGCCATTATAACCAGCTGGTTATAATGGCAAACATGAGCTGGGTTTCCCATGCTCCACACATGTGCCAATCTCTGGTCTCTGTTTTCTGAGCCACCACAACTTATCACCAGCCAGCAGACACTTCACCCTTCAGCAGCACCAGCAGCAAACTTTGAATTGGATACTGGTTTGGGCATACAACAATTCTTCAGCAGCACCGCACTTGAATAAACACAAAAGAAGGACCCAAAAAAGGTACAAGGGAAGGGAGGACAGGGAAACAGGAGCCATGGGTCATGGTCAGAGAGTCACAAGGAAGCTGACAGCTTCTAGACATGTGCTTGGCAACTGCTGAAATGGAAGGGAGCAGAGCAGAAAACAGGTGACAGTAACTGGAGATGGGTAGAAACACACACAGCCAGGGGTTAAATGTCTCTGTTTAAATAAAAAAAAATGACAAAAAAGGAAAATTTCCAGCCACTTTCCATCTCAGACCATGCTTCATTGAGATTGGACCATAGTTCACAACAGATGTACCTTTATTTTATATAATTGCTATGGCGAAAAAGCGATCCTCAGCAATTATATAAATAAAAGATAGTGAGGTGGTCAAAGTCGATTTACAACTTTCAGTGTGGATGCTTTTATAAACCCCTCAAGCTTTGCCTTGGGGTTTATGTGGCATCCCACACCTCAGGGGGTGTAAAATCCTTGTTATAACCATCTACCCATACATTATTCTCTATGTAATAAATGCCCCTGTACACATCAGTAGCCAGGCCCTATCTTGAGTTTAGAAAAATGTGCATGTAAAATTCTTGCTTCTGATTGGTCAGTTCCCTACCCAGAGCCCTGGTCTATCTGACAACAGAGCCTGGGTAAAAACTAGACCCGATGCTAGCCTGCCCTTCCAGAAAATATTAATGTGCCAATAGAATTTTCAAAACCGATAGTCCATCATTGTTTTCCCTTGTTTAGTGAGTGAGAGCCACACACACACACACACACACATGCAACCACCAGGATCCTTTTAAGCTACCACTCACTCTGCCACTCTTTTTACAGGCTTCAAATTAGTAGCGCTAGCACATCACATGCTCCATGCTACTGACAATAGCTTCCCCCAGCTCACCCTGTTTCCAGCCTCACTCAACCCAGGATTCAGAAAAAGTAATCAAAAGACAGTAAAATGCATAATTTACTTTTTTACTCTGCACAAACTGTACTTTAACATTCTTTCTTATCCAGTTCTCTCCTGGCGCATTCCACCCCGTGTAGCAAACTTGCAAGTAGGCGCACATGTTTTCACCTGCGGGTGGCTGAGATGGGGAGAGAGATCATGCTGATGTGAATGAGGTAGAAAAATAAAATGTAAGCCTCAAATTTATGTCAAAATAAATAATAGAAATGAAGTAAATGCTCTGAAGGCTCTTCTTGTATACTATGACGTCTTTTGTTTGTGTAACATAACGGCTACAAATCTTCACATCGCATTAAAAAAAGGACCTCTAGTCATCATGGCAACATAGTTAAACACAGGAATGGGGGATGCGAGTGAGAGTCCTGCTTTCACAATAATAGCTACAGTGCCCTCTAGTGTCACCGCTAACAGTTTGCAGACAGCATATAAAAAACACACATTCTAATGCAGGCAGAGGAACTATTTTATTACAAAACTTAAGTCCCAGGACCTGATTCTATCCCTGGAGAAGTCCTCAAAGCACATTTAAATTATTGGGTAATTTTTCTTACTTATTTTTTTTAATATTTGTCAATCTTCTTGGACTAAAAATATACTAGTACCAATTCACAAGAAGGGAAATTACCAAACTCCATCTAACTATCGACCCATCAGTCTAATAGATATTAGTGGTAAAATATTTACTAAAATATTATTACAAAAACTTCAGAGTTGGACAGAGACCACTTCTCCTTTATCCATGTTCCAAGAAGGTTTTAGACATAGTTTCTCGACTATAGACAATATCTTCATTCTTTCACATTTTGTGGAAAAATTCTTTCGTAAAATTAAGCTATATGTCCTGTTTATAGATTTCATGGCAGTTTTTGATTTGGTAACTAGATGTAAACTTTGGGACATGTTAACTGCTACAGGGCTTCCTTTGAATCTTTTGACCCCAATTTATTTGCTCTGCACAGGTACTACATCTGCTGTCAGAGATGATAATAATGGTAATATTTCAGATTATTTTCAAACAATGGCGGGCGTAAAACAAGGATGCTTTTTGACACCCCTTTTATTTAGTTTATATATTGACTCCTTATTGAATTATAATGAGGAAGCTATCTTGTATTCCTCTAAAATCAATAAGCTTCCAATTCATACTCTTGCATATGCAGATGATCTAATTCTACTCACGTTGTCTGGACAAGAACTTCAAAACAAAATAATGCAATTGAACACTACATGCAAACAACTTGATCTACTGATGAATCTTAAGAGAACTAAACTCCTGATGTTTGGCCCCCACATACCTAAAACATTGACCCCAAGACTCTATCTAAATGATAAGCTTACAGAAGTTGGTGCCTCATATGTGTACTTAGGTGTTAAGTTTACATCAAATGGATTATGGTCACTGCATTGGAAAGACCAAATAGCAAGGGCAAGGCTAGCAGCTAATGCACTGCTGCACTTCAATAACAAATATGGGGGGAATTCGGTGGTCCCTGCCTTAATGGCAGGTGAAGCTAAAATCAACCCCTTTCTTTTGTATGGGGCAAAGGTGTGGAGTGCATATAATCCATCCTGCCTAGAAATTCCACTCTCAAGTTTTTATAAATCTTTATTACAGGTTCCTAGGTCTACCGCTAATGCAATTATAAGGGCTAAATTGGGAAGGGTTCCCATCTCAACGTTAATTGATTCTCGGGTGGTAGGATACTGGTTAAAAATTATTAATAATCACTCTAATACTTTCCCTCTAATGTGTTTTAAAGAAAAGGTTATTTGGTATGAACAGAACTATACATCTTTATGGTTAAAAACCCTCAAAGGAATCTTGACAAGCATATCTATGCAACATCTATTGGTAGATTTTGACAAATCTATTGTAATTTCGCCATTGTTTAAAGAAACTGTTGAAAAGAAGCTAATCAGGACTGCGCAACTGAAACAAATGGAGCAGGTTAGAGACCAACGTCAGGCCATTTGGTTTGCCCATAACAAAATAGATTCTCTTTTAGAGAACTGTCTAACTCTTCCTTTCACTCCCCTATTCAGGAAATTAATCACATGGGCAAGGATGGGAATCATATGTTCAAGATATGCATACTTTAACATAATTTCCTCTGACAAGTTTAACCCTGATATTTGTAGATGTAATATTGGTTTCTTGGAAAATATCTATCACATTACGGTACAATGCCCATTATATAAATCCTCTTGGAATACTATATTAATTAACTTTTCTCATGAAGTACAAAAGTGCATATCATGATCTATTGTTTGTTCTTCTTTATCTTCACACAATAGAAGACGCAGAGACTGCTGCAAAATTTTTTTTATGAAGTAATAAAGATAAAAAGAAAGCATCTTCCTGGGAGTGAAACAGCTGATCGCATGTAAACCTATACTGTGCAATATTTATTCCTACAGGTATTGGTACTAGGGATATTTATTCTTAGCTAGGGTTAGGTCTCTCATGGTGCAATGAATCTTGTATATGAAAAATCTTTTCTTTTTTTAATAATTGTATTGATCATGTATCTTTTTGTGTATCTGTTTATTATTATTATAATCATACATAATAAACAGATACACAAAAAGATACATGATCAATACATAATTGTATTGATCATGTATCTTTTTGTGTATCTGTTTATTATGCATGATTATAATGTCCATATGTTTTTATGGAAGAACAATAAATATGATATGGTATGATACGATACAAAACTTACTTTAAAATAATTTTTTTATTTACATATTTTATTAAATTTATTTTTTTCACTGTGCTCAATTTCTAAGCACAATAATACCCTCCAGGGTGGGCGGTATTGTGCTATACTGGACTTTCCAGGGGCTATAAGGCCCTCTGCCTATGGTGTTGGGCCTCATTATGCCCCTGGGCAGTCCGGTATAGCACAATATCACCCACCCTGGAGGGTATTATTGCTTACATAACTCATTGTTCTGGCCCCCATATCTGAGGAAGCATGTCAAAAGGATTGAGAGGGTGCAGAAGAGAGTGGGATGGGTGATTAAGAGCTTTGAAAGCATAGGGTACAAGAGCTGACTAGTATTATTACAGCTGTTCTCAACTGAAAAGAAGAGGCTCAGACTTGATACGGTAGGTTACAGTATTCTGACATCTAAATAGATAACAGCATCAGACTAAATGCAGTTCTTCCAATTGTGCTAGGATGAGAGAACAAGGGGACAATCAATGTCTTTGAAAGGAGGAAGAGTCAAGGGAAATATCAGAAAGAACTACATCGCAGAAAACATGGTGGACACTTGGAATACACTTCCAGAGCCAAATAGCATCTGGTGACATTGTTTCTACCTTCAGGCAGAAACCTGATAAGTACCTTGAAGTAAAAGGGGTGACAGGGTAGTCCAAGTGAGTTGGTGGAGGAAAGAAGTTAAAGGACTGATTGTCTTTCTTTCCTAAATTTAAATGTTTTAGATAACTGCCTATCTCAGTTAATGCAAGAGAGATGTGTCTGAAAGGTATATTGTATTGGTCTCTTATAGATTTTGTTATTTTTACATATATTTGCATTGCAAAGGACACTTTTTTAACTTTTTATTTTTGATTTTAGCTGAAGTATACAGGCCACCCTAATGTATAATTGTATGCAGCTTTTGTCTACCCAATATTTGCAACTTATTAGCAGACCTTCCCAGACATACCATTTATGATAGCAGTCTAGAAACTTCCTTCAGGTCCTTAGAGCACACAAATCATATGGCAAGATGTCACTTGCCCTTGTGCCCTACTCACCTGGAACTCTTTACTTCCTCCTGACATTGTTACAGAAATCAACAACCTGCCAGCCTTAAAAGGAGTCTTGCACTGTCATCTCTTCAGCCTGTTGACTGCTAACCATTTGCTGTCTTTACTGTAATACTTTAAAACCTATTAAATTCCTCTGTATACACTGCATCTTCCTATTCTACAGAATGCTAAGATACATGGACCCCTTACAGTATAATGACAGTACAACTATGCCACCAATTGGGTAAAGGATATAAAAATAAATAATTTGCATGCATTGTAATGAGTAAGGCATACCAACAATAAAGCCACAAGCAATGTGACATAATTTAAGAGTCACAGGAGGACCCATGCTGTAGGTGGAAGGTGCCAATGCAGAAGAAAGTAGATTATGTCAGTAGACAGCATAGATAAAATCCCAAACTCTTCAGACAAGTGAGCCATACTGTAGTTCAATCATACTTATGTAACTATCTCTTCAGGCAATATGCAGACAATACTGAGAAAAGGAAACAAAATGCTGGCTGCTGCCACCGATAGCTGGACCTGTACTGTGATTCAGATATGTGGGAGGATTTGTGGCCATGCCCAGTTTGGAAATGGCATACAGAAACACATGTAAACAAACCAACATCTACACACATAGTCATATGCACAAACAGCATAATATTGTGCACACACACATATACACACTAACATGCCAACAAACAGTAATGCACACACATAAAGAAACTTACCACAGACACACTAATATACATACTGTAACACACGTTTTCTGTATATAGACAATAATAGGCATGTTCTGGACTACAAAAAGAACATTCACTCCAGAAGCAGACACTGAACATTGCCAACAAACACTCACTGCCTGCACCACACTGTTGCATACCGTCAGACAGCCACTGTCTCTTACAAAATGTTGTGTAAAAGGAAAAATCATAACTCTCATGCTCTCTCTTAAACAAAAAAAAGCTTCACACCATGTTACTCTACATGTGTGTCTCATGCTGTATTATGAACTTGACTGCACCTCTACCACATATACTCTATCTAGCAACACAGAACTTTTTTTTTCTGGTGCAGCAATACATTCAATAAAAATTATTCAAAATCAAAAATAAACAGTCTTTTTCTTTCTTTTTTTGTCACAAAAAAAGAAGTACATTGTATAATCACAATAAACCACTCCAGGGTGTGGGTGATGCTGGGATTTATCCACGCCTGGCGAGGTTTGGTCACTCAGCCTGCAGCCTCATGACCAAACCACACCAGGCATGGGTAAACCCAGCATCACCCACACCCTGTGGTGGTTTATTGCTTAAAGAGATGGGAGTTTTCCTTTCCCCAGTGTCATGACCAACATTCCCTCTGTTAATAAAACAGGTCCATTTAACCTACACCTCATGGTGCATCTGGAAATGAGTTATCACAGTGTAGTGTGCCTTTCCTGGTCCAAATGACTAACAAATAAATAAGAAGTTGTGTGTTAACTATAAGAAAAATAAAAGTTTAACTATGTGACAGCTGGACTGTAAAGAGATTTATACTTGCATCTTGTGTCATGCTTTCTCTGGTTATTCAGCAAAAATGAGTTGCTTTTCTCTTTGTTTGTTTCCTGCTGCATAAGGAGAGTCTTTATAAATAAAGATACAAGAGCAAATCTCCTATCTAACTAGTACTGCTCTGCTTTGACATTTCCTAAATGAAATACAGTATTAGCCAAAACAACTCCTTTTCACTGTCATGGAGGTAGGATAGGAACTATTCTGGTAATATATGGACACGTGGACTAAAAGAAACAGTGGTGGTAAAATCCAGAAGAACCATAAAATACAAACCAAGAAAACTGAGTTAGTTTATGTTTTAGATATGGAAGTTAATGTATAGCTCTCAACTACAATGCTTTTCACATGATGTTATGTATTTTATACCCCAATGTACCCTTGCTCAATGAAGGCATACTGCCATTGTACATAATGTAAGAGTTGACCATACAAACTAGTAAAATGTAAACTAAAATAATATAAACATTCCTAAGTACTAAACATATGGTGCTCACTGTTTTAAGCTTATTATTCTTTAAAATACAAAACCACTGCAGATTCTGGTAATTTGTTCTGGAGTTTAAAGGCCGGTGCTATGCATTTTAATGTTGAGTGGTTGAGAGGTATGAGTTAATGTAGTAAAATAAAATTCCCAGTATGAAACAGGGTGAGTCATTTGTATAATGGGCTAATTATAAGGCTTTGGACAGAAGTCATTGCATTTTGTTCATACTGTACTGATCTCCCAGGTGGTGAGTGTCGGATCTTTTTATACATTCTTCTCTGTAACAGCAGATCAGCATTGTTGTTTTATTACTGTTTGACAAACCTTCCTGCAGCAATTGATCTTTAAGATGGAATCTGACATAAAGTTTGGGAACAGATCTCAAGACTCACTGCCAGATTCAGTCCTGATCAGCTTGTATTTGTGTCTTATCTAGATCTTTCCTTTTTAACCACCATTACTCATTCCAGCCATTACTTAATGCTTATTCACAATAGCTACAATTTTGTAATGACACGCAATCCAAAGATTCACAATATGTTTGTTGAGTGTCAGGTTTCTCATTCCACCTTAACTTTTAGACCCTTGTTGCATGTCAGTTCAATGGCCTGGTTGCAGGCAACCTGTGAGAATTCCTGCCAGTCCTGCTATTAAATAACAAACATTCCACATATGAAATTATCCTTTATTGAGTCATATTGTAAGGTGCTACCCAAATTCTCCATCTCTGCCACATGTGCTGGAAGACATCTTGCATAATTGATGGGTAGGATAATGGGAGCATTGGTAAAATACTCTAACAGTGTAATATACAGTACTAAAAGATAAAGTTCCAATTACTGTCTCTAATTGTGCTTCAAAAAATGAAATGTCTTTCTCTCAGGCATCTCCAGGTATGAACTCCAGAAGTCAAATCCAGACTTTAATTCAGCTTCCTTGTAATTAAAGTCTCAAAATGAGTCAGTAAATCCTTGAAGCAATTTGAGAATTACCATGTCACAGAATTAGCCTAAAGGTCTTAACTTGTTGAGATCCTTTGCAATTTGATGGGCAGCCGTATGATAATCTGGTGTAGTTCTTAAGAATGCATTCAGCATCTGTCTGCATTTCCTTGTTCATGGATTTGTGGTCTGTTAAACTTCTGCAAGTACAGTAAATATATTGTTTATACTTTATTTCAAGTTTTACGTGTTGCTAAATCCATGCACTATTACTGTGGCAATCATGGCCTGATGATATATGGTTGTAAAATGTAATGAGTCTCATCAGTGGAACATATCTATTATTAAATATGTCTGATTCTATATGGTCATAGTATATGCTGATGCCACTCTACCGCAGGTTTATATGTACACTAGCAAATTTCTAGTGGTCTTAATAATCTAAGACATCTATTTGGTTATGGAAACAGTGTGCTACTTTAACAAGTCAGCATTATTTCCTACATTGAAAAGTCACAAAAACAACAAAAAAATGCATTTCTGGCACTCAAAGCTAGAAACAGAAATGTAGAATTTGATAGCAGAAGGAGACAGAATGTACATTGTGCCTGCTCTCACCTTACCTCACTGACTTACTCTACTGGTGGGCTGTTACCCACTTCCCCACCCCTCAAACCCATAACCTCCCCAGACTATGAGTTGCCTTGCTGTGTCAAAACTGTGTTTAAACGCATCACTGGTAGCTGTCCCCACCACTTCTGCTGGCAGTTTGTTCCATGATTCTACCACCCTCTCAGTGAAGTAGAACTTCCATATGTTCCTATTGAACTTGCACTCCACTAACCTTCAATCATGCCCTCTCATGACTACTTCCTTATTTTTCACAAATACATCCTCATTATTCACCTTGCTTATACCCACTGAGAAAATGATATGTTTCAATCATGTCCTTCCACTCCTGCCTGGCCTACAAGAAGTACTTATTTAGGGTCTCCAGCCGCTCCTCATAGGATGTGCCTGCTGGCCTTGGATCATCTTGATGACCCTTCACTGTGTCGACTCTAGCGTGTCAATGTCTTTCCTGAGATGAGGACTCCAGAACTGGATACAGTACTTCAGGTGAGGCCTCAACAGGGATCTGTACGGTGGAAGAATCACCTTGCTTCCTCTACTGTGAAAACCCTTCCCTATACACTGCAGCATCCTCAATGCTTTTCTGTAATCTTTGTTGCATTGACACATTTGCTTGTGGGAGTCACTGATTATGACCCCCAGATCCCTCTCCTTTGTTAAAGTGGCTAGTATAACCTTTCTCATCCAGTATTGTGTTAATGGATTCCATCTTCCTAAGTGGATTACCTTGCACTTATTGGTACTGAATCTCAAATGCCAAACCTTAGACCATTTATCTAATTTCTCTGTGTTCTTCTGGAGCTCACACATCTCTCCTTTATAATCTACTTTGCCACATAACGTTGTATCATCAGCAAAGAGCACAACTTTCTCTATGTAACTTGTGAACGTATTAAGTATGACAGGTCCAATGACCAATCACTGCAGCATTCTGTTTATGACCTCCCTGTCCTCCAATATAGTCTTGTTCACCACTAGCCTCCACAAAGTCAACTTCCTAGCCACCTAGCTAATCCTGGCTCCACTACTGAGTCCTTCAACTTCTTCAGCAGTCTCCTGTGTGGTACTGAATTGAAGGCTTTGCTGAAGCCAAAATAGCAAATCTAGTACCTGTCCTCTGTTAATTGACTTGATGACCCAATGGAAAAAACAGTATCAGGTTGGTCTGGCCTGACCTCCCAGACAAAATCAATGCTGTCTGCTGCCCTGTAGTGAGTTTACCTCCAAGTATTGTAGGCCACCAAGCTTTCCTTGACTATGGTCTCCATCAGCTTGCCAACAATAGACATAAAGCTGACAGGTCTTTAGTCACCTTGATCCTCACTGTTCTTGGACCTGTCGTATTTAATATGTCCATACATCAGGAGGGCTGATTTTAAGAAAATGGGAAAATGACTCAGGGACACCATAGCAGGGATAGGGAAAATGTGGGGAGTTGAAGAACAATGAGCAAAAATAAAGGGGGACATCAAAAAGGCAACAAACCTCTGTGTCAGACTGGTTAACAAGGGCAAGAGAAAAAAGAGGCTGCTATGGTTCTCTAGAGAAGTAGCAGAGAAAGTAGGAGCAAAAAACTAGCATTTAAAAGGTACAAGAGGACATGGAAGGAGGAGGAGGAGGATAGGGAGAGTTACCAGGAGAAACAAAGAGAGAGAGAGAGAGAGAGAGAGAGAGGGAGAGCAGTTAGTAGCACAAAGGCACAAATAGAGGAGAACATTGCCCAGTCAGTAAAAAAAGGGGATAAAACATTCTTTAAATACAAGCGAGAAGATAATGGCCAAAAGATGGATAGCAAGGCTAAAAAGGGAAGAGGGGTTTTGGGAAGAAAAGGACCAAAAAAAAAAAGCAGACATATTGAACAATTACTTTTGTTTAGTATTTAAGAAGGAAGGGGAAGGTAACAGGCAGAAGATAATGGACAAGGGCATTAAAGGAAGAGAGGTAGACACTAGTCCTTTTACAGAGGAGACAGTCCTCAAGGAACTAGCACAATTAACAGTAGTCAAGGCAATTGGACTGAACAGGGTGCACCGTAGGATACTGAAGGAGCTCAAGGAGGTGCTGGCTGCAACTCTGACAGCTCTTGTTCAACCTCTCACTAGAAACAGGGGAGGATCTGGGGGACTGGAAGAGGACAAATGTGGTCCCACTATACAAAAGTGGAAATAGAAAGGAGGCAGGAAATTACAGGCCTGTCAATCTGACTTTGGTAGTAGGTAAAGTAAAGGAATTGCTACTGAAGGAATGGATTGGGGAATACCATATAACCAGTGGATTACAGGATCTGAAACAACATGGTTTCATAGGGCAAGGTCTTTCCAGACAAACCTGATCATGTTCTTTGACTGGGTGTCCAAGGAAGTGGATCAGGGAGGAGCGGTAGGTGTGGTCTACCTGGATTTCAGTAAGGCCATTGACACCATTCCACGTAGAAGAGTGGTGAGCAAGCTGGGCAACCTAGGAGTGGGTCCAAAAATAGTAAAATGGATAAGAAGTTGGCCAAGCAATAGGAGTCAGAGGGTGGTGGTAAATGGGGTCCATTCTGGAGAAGGCAAAGGGACCATCTGGGTGCCACAGTGGACAATACTAGACCTGGTCCTCTTCAATGTCTTTATTAGCAACATTGCAGAAGGCCTGGAAGGGAAAGTATGCCTGTTCACAGATTACACAAAAATCCATAACAGAATGGACATACTGGGGGGAGGGTGTGGAAAGAATGAGGGACAATCTGAAAAAGCTGGAAGAATGACTAAGGAAATGGCAGCTGGTTTCAATGCAAAAAAGTGCAAAATGATGCACTTAGGGCACAGAAACCCAGGAGCAATGTACCAATTGGGTGGGAAGGTATTAGCAACCACAAAACAGGAAAGGGGCCAGGGATAATCATTGCTGATGACCTGAAGGTAGCCAAGTAGTGTGATATGGCAGTGGGAAAGGCTAGCAGGATGCTTGGGTGCATAGGGATGGGCATCACCAACAGAAAGAGGGAGGTAGTAGTACCCCTGTATACATCACTGGTAAGACCCCACCTCAGGTACTGTGTCTACTTCTGGAGGCCCCACCTCCCGAAGGATATAGATAAGGTGGAGCCGGTACAAAGGAGGGCTACCAAAATGGTGCAGGGCCTGCATCAAAAATCCTATGCAGAAAGACTAAAGAACCTAAATACAGTGGCGTCCCGCAGGATGAAACCCACTTTTAAAGCACTCTGCAGTATGCTGCAGCAGACCTACTGAATAAAGTAATGTAATTTAAATGGCAATTAGTTCCCTTTGTCATGAAATAAACTGTGGCATTCACTTTATCCTGGCAGTGTCATATTTTCCTGGATGACAATAGAGGCTAATTGCCATTGAAATTACATTGCTTTATTTAGAAGGTCTGCTACAGCATTCTTCAGAGTGCTGTAAAATGCTGCAGAATTGGGTTTCATCCTGGGGATGCCACTCATGTACTCTCTAGAGGAAAGAAACGAAAGAGGGGATATGATAGAAACATTCAAATACCTCACAGGTATTAAAAAGGTACAGGAAGGTAGTATTTTCCATAGAAAAAGATGCTTCAGGACAAGGGGTCACGCTATGAAGCTGGGGGGGGAGGTTCAGAGGAGATATGAGGAAAT
This sequence comes from Neoceratodus forsteri, assembly GCA_016271365.2. Classification (NCBI taxonomy): domain Eukaryota; kingdom Metazoa; phylum Chordata; order Ceratodontiformes; family Ceratodontidae; genus Neoceratodus; species Neoceratodus forsteri. The sequence continues at coordinate 5,727,474 of JADMNL010000041.1, read as the reverse complement.
TCTTCATCATGGAGAGGGTGGTGGATGCCTGGAACAGCATCTCAGTAGAGGTGGTGGGTACTAAATTGGTAGCAGGTTTCACGCATGCATGGGATAGACACAAGGGGACCTTAGAAGTAAGGCAAGGGGGGGAGGGGAGATCAGAGGTCGAGTAGGGTCTACGGTAGCACAGTAGTTAGGGAATATAGGGCAAACTAGGTGGGCCAAGATGTCCTCATCTGCTGACAACTTCTATGTTTTTATGTTTGTAAGCCCCCCCCCCCCATGGAGTGGTACTATGGTAGTGGATCTCCAAGCCACTAACAGCACTCTGGACTTCAGTGAGTCATTAAGTTGACAGGTAAAAGGTACTGCCAATTATGTGGCCAGTTCCTTAGGTACTTGTGGGTGCAGGCCATCTGGGCCTGGAGCCTTGTCTAGCCTGAGAGATTCTAGGCCATTTTTTATGCTGTCAACTAATATTTATACTCTGCCCATTTTCTGACCCCCACCCCGTGTTGTGTCCTTGATAGCACTCTTCAGCAGGGGACCATTGTCCTCTACCTTGAATACTGAGCAGAAGTAACCATTTACTACCTTTGCCTTCTACTCATCATTTTCCACAACCCCCCCCTCAGCTAGCTAACCTAGTTACCCCCTTGTTTTCTTTGTGTGTCTGAAAACCTTATTTCCCCACACCTTTTACTCCCTCAGCGGTCCACAGCACTGTGTCTGTCTTTGCCCTCCTGACCTCTACACTCTCCTCTTTGAGTTTAGCCTAATAATTCTGCCAGGTTTCCTCCCCCTTGTTCTTTTTATACTCAGTGAAGGCCCTTGTTTTTGCCTTCACAGTTCTCCTCACCTCTTCAAGAACTAGATCAGCCTTTTGTGCCTGTTTCTTTTAGAGACTTTTCTTGCACAAGATTTGGCCGCCTCCAGGAGTGCTCCCTTAATTCTACCTCACTGTTCTTCAGCTCTCTTGATCTGGTCTACACCTGCCAATATTTCACTAACTAGTTATAGCATCTTTCCAAAATCTGCATGTTTGAGGTCCAGAACCACTGCCTTTGGGGGGGGGGGGTCCATTGTTTCCCTGTGCCAGTTTGAATCACACAGCTTTGTGGTCATGCGATCCCAATGATTCCCTGACAGTCATCCTTCCCCATGTCATTTTCCAAATGGTGAGTACAGAGTCAAGTAAGGCATCCTGCCATGTGGAATCCTTGAACAGCTGCACTGGTAAAGAGTCCTGCAGTGTATCTTGCAGTGCCTAATTCCTGATGCTGTTTGCTGTCAGGATATCCCAGTCAAAATATGTCAGGTTCAAGTGTCCTACTAATACCAGATCCCCTTTTGTGGCTCCCCTTCAGATTTCTTCTTTCAATTCTCTCTCTTCCTCCTTTTTTGGTCCCAGCAGTCTTTAGACCACATACTCTAACCCTCTTCCCAACAGCTGTTGTCAGGTCCACCCAGATTGATTCCACTTCCTTCTCCACCTGTTTATTTACAGTCCCATCCTCTGTCACCTCAATACCTTCCCTAATGTATAGGCTACCCTCCTCCTTTACCCTTGCCTCTGTCTCTCTTAATTAAGGTATACCCTGGAACTTCTAGATAATTATCATTGTTACCATTGGCCAAAGTCTCCTTAATGACCATTAAGTCTAACTTAGCTTCCACCACCATTGCTTGCAGTTCACTTATCTTGCTGTTTATACTTCTTGTGTTTAGGCAAACCAATCTCCACAAACCCATCTTACTCCCTCCCCTCTTACCTGATTCCCACCTTATGCCATCTAATCCCTCCCTCCCCATCCCCTCCACCACTCCCTCTGATATGCATATATTTACTACCTGGTCCCTCATTCACTATATTCACTTTGTCCCTCGCCCCTGCTACTACTTACTTCCCCAGCCCTATTTCCATTTCTGGGGGAGTCTCTGCTGGATTCACCCTGCACCTACCACCTACAAGGGTTTCCAAGCATCAGTTACCCCCTCCCCCTTTAGCTAGTTAACTCTTAAGTTTTTCATTTTAGCTTGTGCAAAAACTTTTGATGACTACTAACAATCTCAAGAATTCTAGGAAGTTATTATTTTGAAAAGCTGTGCTGACAAGTCCTTCCTGATTCATATTAACAATAGGAAAGTCTATTTTGTTGTTTTATAAGCTGATTGTACATGGTATATTTCCCTTCCTACACATTATGCAGTGTTTTAGCAGTACGTGCAGAATCCTCTAACACACTCACACACACTCAGATGATCATGCACCTACAGATATCTCTGTGCTCTTCTTTCAAGGTTCAGGATTCATCTCCATTGTATTATAAGTATTTATATAAATATCTGTGCTTAGAATGAGCATATCCTTTTCTGCTCATTCAAACTTTAATTTGTCAGTAAAGTTCATAAAACATCGTCTACAGCATAACACAGAGAAGGACTAAATTCTGGTGTTGTACATTCTACTGCACTTTGATCAAAGGTGTCAGCTATTTTTCTTTCTTTATCATCTAAATGCTTTATATTACAGTAACTGACAGACTCCTCCCTTTGCCATTGATTGCAACATTGTCTGCTGAATTGTCTAGTTTCAGACCATAGCACTTGAACAGTACAGCACTGCACAAGGTGGCAAATGATATTACCCTTGTCATGATTCTGATCTTTCCTTCAGTCCCACTTTTATTGATTTCACAAAGGCATTTGACATTGTAAACTCAAACATGTTGTTAAGCAAACTCCAGTCAATGCTTTTATCTTTTGTTGCTTTCAAGTGGATTAAGAGCTATCTCACAAGAAGATCCCAAGACACAGTCTGCAGTGGGACAACGTCAAGCCCTGGCTGGTTAATACAGATTTATTTTGCTAGAGTACTGCATTATTTGTCCCAGAGTACCCAAGTGACTAGTGGTAAAAAGACCAAATGTTCTTCTTAAACAAAACACTGGTCCAGGATGGCTTTCAATTATATTGTCCTCCAGATAGCTGCTTATAGTTGCCCAGGTATAGCGGAGACACCCAGGATGTAACACATTACATTACAGTATTACTGTAGAGTGCCACAGTATGCTGCAGGGAACAGTACAATTCAATGGCAAGTAAGTCCCTTTGTCATGATGTATTTTGGTCATTTAGTTCAAGGTGCTGGGTTGCATCCTGGCTGATTCCTCTGTAGTAGAATATCTTAAAATCTGGTTGAATCAGCAAGTCCTTTGAACATCACATAGACCAGACCCTCAAGTTAATACTCATCCAAAACTTGCTGCTCTCTTCGGCATCAACTATTGCCTCAGCCTTGATACTTTAAAACTGCTGATGAAGCAAGTCCTCTTTCCCCTCCCTGAAATAAGTGAATGCACTGTGCACAAGTTTAAATAACCATGCTGCACAAACTCAGCATAACCTCTATAGATTTGTATTAGGTTGTGAATGATGCTTCTTTTACTGTGAGCTACATAACAGAGTAGGACCACTACAGTATCTCAACCTAGTAGATGTGAATACCACTGGCCAATGCTAATCTATAAATGCATCACTGGCTTATACCCTAATATTCTGAACTTCTAAACAAGATAGTCTGCATCTTTCAACTATGGAACAGGTAAAGATACACAGTACACAAGATCTCATGCATACTCTGCTCTATAGAAGAAAATACCTTCTCTTGTTTCACCTTTGCCACCTGGAATGCCATGCCAAATTATATAAAAATGCCTCCTCCATCTAATTCTTTGGATATTCCTGATAAAGGTTCCTGGACAACTACTGCTAGTTTGCTTTTTTTTCACACTAAGTTCCCAAGGTATGGTAAACCTTTGGGAACTGTGAACAGTTTATAAAGGTTTTTCCAACACTTCAGGAAGTACTGTATGCAAAGGTCAAACTGTGCACAGGTGTGGAGCCCAGTTCTCATTTACAAACTGTGGAGGAACAAAATGGGGTGCAAACAGCCTCCCTGTTGCATCACCATACTTTGCAGCTATGCACAAAACCTCATATTAGTTGCCAGAGGGAGGAGTTCCCTCTGCCCCTATGTTGAAATGCAAATAATTTGTACCAGATATTACTGTGCAGCATTCACAAATGGGGTTTGCACCCACAAACATTGCAATTCAGCACCCTCAGAGGACTGTGTATGGCATAGAGCCAGTTGCAGAATGCTATGCTATGCAAAGAAACTGTGGACAGAGCTGCTACTGACTTAGTCATCCCCCTCCACCCATTCACCCTCAGCTGCAGGCCTGTTTCTGGGCAGAAGACTATGTCAAACCATGGTGTAAGTTTATGTTGGTCCTTTTGGTAGTCCACTGCCTCCTCCTGCTTCCCAGCCCTTTAGTAGTCCCTGTAGTCCAGTGGATTCTCCCAGCCCCACCCCCCACCCACCCCCCATGCTGCTTTGTTTACTTTGGTCCCAAATCAGTCTCTTTCTCCCACTGGCTCTCCTACTGTTAGTTGTAACACCAAAAATGCCTGTCTTAAATAGCCCTTAGAGCATGTGATGCTGCTTTACACTGTGACCAGCAATGTGAAGGCCATCATACTACAGTATGTAAAGAGCACTCTGTGTCACTACCATTTACAAGAGAACCCCTGCCCCTTACCCCCATAATGTACTCACACAGGAGTCAGTGACTACACAGGCAAGGCCTGCAACACCATTTGCATAAAACACAGGGTGTGGCAGGCAAGTGATTGATGCAAAATTGGCATGCATGTAATTTTAAATTAGTTCCTTGCAGGCGTGCATGTAATTTTCAATCAGTTCCTTGCAACTTAACTGAGGCCCCTAATTTACATTTTCAACAGGAATCTGTGTTTTGGTCATTTTATGACTTAGAATGGCTATTTAGTATAAACCATATTGATGTGTTATTGTTATGGTAAATGGCTGAATGAATTTTATTGAATGAATTTTATTGTTAAAAATCATCCAGTGTATAATCTATAGGACAGACACTGCATTTTCGTCATACAAAATTTATATATATTCCAAATACATTTCAAATTAACATAATAAATTAAATACATCTCTATTTGTTAACATTTTATAATATTACATACATCCAGATAAAAGCATATCACCACGTAAGAATATGACACTCTAGTTCCATCTAATAGTTTAAGGAATTATTATTTCCCTCTCTTTACCCAACAAGGTCTGTAATAAAGGCTTAATCCATTTTTCCCTTGGAGTTTCTAAAAACACACAATCTAATAAATGCTCAATTGTAACAATTTGCTTGTTACATTTACAGATTTGTTGAGTTTTTATTTTTAGCCATGGTACCATTTGAACCCAACAATTCACATGAATATTAAATCTTAACCTAGCGAACACTCTCCTATGTAAGGTGTTTTGACACTAATTCAGATAGCTTTAAGGACCCCAATTATTTCAGAGCACAATAGAGTGTAAACAAGGAAGAAGAATTAATTTTTGCCCTATCAAGTTGTATTTGAATATCCATCCGCCTATTTATAATCTGTTCCACATATAAGTCTATCTCTACCGGGGATCAGTTCTTATATAGTGACTCTAGGCCAGCTTTTTTTATTTCAATATCTAATTTTTTGAACCATGAATTATAGGTGACACCCTCCTTCTGAAAATTTCTTTCTTTCTTCCTGCCAACACTCATTTCTGAGGAAAACATCATTGTTTTTGGCCAATTTGTTTCAATAGTTTAAGACTCTAATTTTTTGCTGATGTAACCAATGATTGAAGTCCTGATTCCATTCTAAGATGGCTGCCTGATACAGCAGTTGGAAGACCAAGATTGATTCTGATAAATACATTTTGAATTGGCTCTAAGGTTGATATGGTGCTTTCAAGTCCCCAAATTTCAGAGGCATATAGCATGACCGCTTTTGCAATATATGCTTTTCATACCACATCAAAGGATTTATAAATATTTTGTTAAATCTTTTTAAAGCCATGACAAGTTGCTTACCTTTATTTTTATTATTTATATGTTTATGCCAGTCCGTAGTGTCCATTATTAAACCCCTAAATAGTTATAGTCTTTAATTTCTTGTAATTTTATATCCTTTATTTTCCAATAGCAAGTTTTTCTACATAATTTCCCCATTTTCATTATCACATAGTCTTCTGAATATTTATTTCTAAAGACAACTTTTGGAGAGTATTAACAACGATACGTATTGCTTTTTGAAGTCCTTTTGTTGTTTTAGAAAGAAGAATTGCATCATTGGCGTAAGCCAAAATTCCAATCTTATTAACGTTCACAATTGCAGCATCTATTTCATGGGTATTTAACTCTCTAATTATCTGATCTATGTAGCTGTTGAACAGGGCAGGGGCCAATAAACAGCCCTACCTAACACCCTTCTTCACCAGAATTTTGGAAGAATACCTTCCATCTCTTGTATATCTTGCTTTCATTGAGATATTCTCATGGAGGCAAATAATTAAGTCTAATAACCTGGGGTCAATGTCCCAGGCCATAATAATTTTCCAAAGTGTTTCTCAATTTGCATTATGAAAGGCTTGTTTCAAATCCAAAAAAACAACCATATAGATCACCTTTTTTTAAGTTTTTTTGTTTATTGACCACACCATTAACTATAAAGATGTTATCAATTGTCCCCCTATTTTTTCTAAAGCCAAACAGATTTTCTGAGAGTACCCCTCTGTCATCCATCCATTCCTGTAATCTTTCAAGTATTACCCTGGAAAAGATTTTAGCTGGAATACAAATTAGGGTAATGGATCTATAATTAATCGACAATGATTTGTCACATTTTTTAAACAATGGAATTACCCCAGCCACATTCCACTCCTCTGGCATCTTTTTATTTTCAATTCTTTCATTGAAGCGAGGCAATAAAATTAAGGCCCACCAATCAATATTAACTTTGAAAATTTCTACTGGAATACCATCAGTTCCTAGAGCATTGTTGTTCTTTTGATTATTTATATGTCTTTTTATTTCCTCGATGGATAAGTTTCTCCATATTGATTTTTGACTACAAAATTCTTTAGTAGATAAAGGTTGAAACTTTATGCTGCCAAAAGTAGAGACTTCTTCATATAGACTACTATAGAACTCTATCCATTAATTTTCTGGGATCACTGCTTTTATATTACTCACTATTTTTCCCCACATATATTCAGTATGTCTTTTTTCTTAATACTTAGAGTTTTCTGGTATTCCTTTTCCAAAGCCATAACACCCTTATAAAGCATTAACTTGGGATTACTTATTGCAACTCTCCTTGCTTTATTAATATCTGTTTTCATTTGTCTACAATCTCTGTGATACCATGGAGCCTTATCTCTATCCATTGTCTTTCCTATATTTGATTTATGACTAAATGCATGTTTTTTAACAAGATTTAAGAGTATACAAAAGTTCTCATGTATATTCTGACTCTACTTTATCCCTGTAAGAAAAGGTTCTACTACTACGCTCTCCTGAAGGGCCACCAATTTATTCTGAGCTAATGAATTCCAGATTATTTTTTTGCAATTATAAACAAAAAAATCCTCTCCTTGTTTACCAAGCTGTGCACCAATTCCAATTCTCCACTTTAATTGCAGAGTACAACTCAAATGATCACTAGATAGATTTTGATTTATTATAAAGGATTCAATTAAGTACCAACGAAAAAGATCTATAAAGACATAATCTAAGACTGAGCCATTGCCTGTTACCATGGAAAAAAGTGAAGTTGCCTTCCAGATCACTTTTAACACATCCATTAACTAACCGGAGGAAATTATTAGATAACCAATTTAAAAGAAATTTGCCTCTGGAATTCAGCCTACTATCTATTGATTTTCTATTGCCTATGCCCATTGCCTGATATAGTTCTTCTACCTGCATACCACCATCTAAATAAGACAGATTTGCAGTATATGCATTTAAATCTCCCATCTCTATTATTATCAATTCCTCAAATTGCTCATTAAGTAAGGCTAATTCTTCCTCCATTTCTTCCAACTCTTGACTCACCATTTGAATTGACAATGAGGGATCAAAATAACAATTCAGAATACATATATATATATATATATATATATATATTTTGTTCCAAACCAAGAATAGAAATGAGATGGTGATTTTTATATATAACAATTGGATTTTTCTGCATTTGAAAATGTGTTGATATTAAAGTCATAATACCCCCTTTATTCCGACCACAATTATTTTTAGGATTTTTACCCTTGAGCTTAAATTTACTCTATTCATCCAGGTCAAAATCTTGATTTCCCCATCTAGATTTCCTGAAGAAGGATGATGTCATTATTTTTAATTTCTTCTATCCAGGCCTTATCCTTTGTTTTATTCAGAATACCAGCTATATTCCAGGGAATGATTGAGAAAGGCTGTAGATCTTTTCTTAATATTTTGTGGTCTGAATAAATGGGGTCTTGTTTCAATTTTTCTAGCTAGGCAACAGCTACTTGTCACCTGATATAGTAGCTTTCCCCACTTTGCATTTCTTTTTCATCCCTGTTGGACATACTCTTATTTTCTTTGATTTCCAAAACATTTTCAGAACCCATTTCCAGGACACAATTATTATTAATTATTTCTCCCATAACTTTCCTACCCTTATCAGGGTTTCTCAATCTGGAATACCTTTCAAAGAGTACTCCTCAGCCTCTCCTTTTTGGAAGTATTTAGTTGTACATACTTGCCTAGTATTTTTGGATTTCTTTTCTGTCCCTTTATTGTAAATTATTTCAGAGAAACATGCATATCAGTTACTGTATCATTTAAGTAACTCCCATTATCAAGCAAAAGGATACAGCTATCCAAAATTATTTTCCTAAGTTCTGGAGACTTTATAGCCATACAGATATTTCCTTTCACATGTTTTACCTTTTATCTACTGTATATACTGATATTATATCATTCCATTTAATTTTCTCCTTTAAGACTGTTTTTAATATATTGTAAACTGTGATTTTTAACAAAAAGGGTGTTTCTCTTCTTGCTATCAGGATACTTTTAATAAAAACTGTGTCCAACTTTTTTCCTCAACTGTATGATGCTGAATTATTTTCTTATTATGTTTATCAGCCAATGTGTCTTTCATATTGCTGTCTACCTTTAATTTTTATTTCTGTATCTTGAGACTATTTTTATTTCCTTCTTTGCCTTTTTCAGTTTGTGTTGCAACAGTACACACAGTTTTTGATTGTTTAATTGGACTATTTCCCTTTTTCTCCATAATTCCTTTCTCTTTCAACTCTTTCACTACTCGTTCTATCTCCTTAATCTCCCTCTCCTGAATCCCTAAAGTTGTTTTCTTTATCTCAATCTGATTATGCAATGTCTTTCTCTCCCTTTCAGGTAAATCCTGGGTGTTGCTTGTCTCTCTTTGCTGATTACTATGCTGGTTAATTTGATTTCCATCAATTTTAGATTTTAAATTATCCCCATTCATGTCAGCAGAAGTACCATTTCCTTTTTTATTAGCATCCTTTAATGTAAGTAAAATTTCCCCCAACAAAAAATTATTCTGTATCAATGCCATTTTTAATTCATTTAGTTCTTTTTCAAAAATCTGTTTAAATTCCACAAAATGAAAAGAAGGATTTTCACCTCCATTCAAGCTATCTTCCTTTGATCCAGTCTCTAGATCTTGTATAGACCAAAGACACTCATTATGATTATTTCTACTGGGGGAGCCAATGTTTTTCTTTGGATTAGATATGGGGTTAAGAACTCCCTATAATGTCTCAAATACAAGTGATTCTCTGCTTCATTACACAGTATATTAGAATTGTCATCTGCATAGCATATTAGGTCAATCCTTGGGGAAGCAGACCTACTGAGTATTTTTAAAGAGGGGGATTCCAAAATCCTAATACTTTTTAAAAGGGGGTGGTCCTCTTCCATTTGTTCACCTGTTTTACCTCTTATGGGTGAAGAGGTCAATTGCCCCATCTGATTCCCCTTATTAAGGGGTGTTGTGAATTCTGTTATTTTTTATTGTTACCATCAGTAGAATTTAACCCATTTCCTTTCAATGGATGCACTTTTTCCTGCTGCATTGTAAATGGTTGTTTAAACCTTAATTTTTTACTAGGCAGTTATAGACTGCCCAGTTAGAGTGTTAATTTTTAATAGCAAGTTTTCCTCAGGTTTATAATATTTTCCAATATTTTCTCATCTATGTTATACACTATGTTTTTCACTTTGGTCACATTTTTTATTTATGATTTTGAATCTTGTATTACAGTATATGAGTTCATTTTTATTCTGATTTCTTAACTTGTTAAAATTATTTTTAGTTGCCTCCTTTTAAGTAGTTGCTAGGCTTTTTTCCAGATCATTGTTTGGATTTTTTTTATTGTATTTCAGTAGTGTTGCAAATACTCATGTGTGTGTTATACTATTTGTTTTCCATATTTTTGTTTCTCAGTTTTGCTTTTTGTTCTGTAATTTTTTTTAAATGTATTGAGTTTTTTTTTCTTTTGTCCAGCTAGTTTTATGTTTTCTACTTATGGTCCATCACAGTTCAGTTTATTATTGCAGTTTTAACCATCTCAAATGCTTGCTTGCTTTAAACAGAACACCATTTTCAGCAGGAGCATAATTTTTTTTCTTTTGAAGATAGTAATCTGCAGGCATGATACAAAGTAACTCTGGTCTTATTTATAGTACTGGATGCAGTGTGGACTAGTAGTCTGACCACTGGATTTAAAACCAGGAGATCTCTGGCTCAAACTCTACTTGAGTCCAATGTTCACTGACCTTAAGCAAACCATTTCAACTCCCAGAGCTTCAGTCTACCCAGTTGTGGACAAGAGTAAAGGCAACATGCCACTGAAAATGAAATGGTGCATCTCAGCTTGCCATCCTGCATACATAAATAAAAAAATAACAGTGAACTGAATGTTGAATGGAAGATTTCAATTGTTGTTGATGCTTTGTCAAATGTAACCTGTTTATTCATCTTTTAGTTTTGAAAATGTATGGTTTTTAATGCAAGTTAGTAGGTAGTGAACATCCATTGATGGCCACATGTTGCTTTTATGAGTGATGAATGAAATGTTGCAACTGGTCTGAAGCAATCAAATTGATGCTTCTATCTAATTTAGACAAATATCAGTGAGATGTGGAGGGAGCATTCATGCTGTTCATGTCAGTTGTTATTCAGCTTGAGGTTAGGTACAGCTTTTCATGATGTAAAGGATAGGTATACAGTCTTATTGTACACAATTCTGCTTTGAGGAAAAGGACAACTTCATTCCTAAAACTCTGTTTTCTTGGATCAACATCAGTAGATTCTTCAGTGCAATGTTAGCACATTGGCTGATTTAACCAGGACCAATAAAGGAACATCCATAAAGTAGTACTGCAGATTAGCCATCCTCGTTATATTTGTGCCAAGCTTGCCACCATGGAAAGACTTGACTGTTTCAGAGCAGTGTCTATAAAGAAAAATCTAATCCCTTAACTTTGACCTTGGGGGATCCTGGATTGTTGAATATAATTTATTCATTTGCTTTTGTTTACTGGGTAAGGCACACTAGACAGCCATGTGCCTACTTTCAGGTGCGACCCGGGAGGGTTACAAGGTAGATGCATACAAGAACAGTGAAGGAGTCAAATTAACATACAGTGAGATAACAGGCTTAACAGGGATTGGATAGGTAGCTGAGAGCATGAATCAAATTTAACATACAGAAAAATAACAGGCTTAACAGGGATTGAATAGGTAGCTAACAGCATTAGAGATGATTTAGCACATGATAAATACAGTGAGGTACATACAGGGTGAATTCGGCAGCGAACAGCAAAATACATAAACAGGTTTGATCAATGCAAACAGAAGTAAGTGGCAGCAGAGGGGGAGCATCGGGGGGTTACACTGGGGAAAGAGATGACAAGGAAGAAGGGTCTAGAGGGCCAGGTGAACTCTTAGGGAAGGAGGACAGGGAGTGAGCCTGGTGCAAGGATGTCAAGTACTAGTTACTCGACCAGTTACAGGAGGATAAGTGCAGTGGACGCTGAGACACCCCAGCAGACCAGGCGCTGGGGTGTCTCTGGAGCTAATGCTCTGAGACAACAAGTTTTAGGGTAAAAAATAACCTTTTCTTGACTGCCTCCTATCCTTCAGTCTTGCCATGTCCATGGTGTTGTGTATGAAGTAGTACAAAGTCAAGGACATGAATTCCACCCTTATAGTGCTTTGTTTAAATGAGACTTGTACACAGTATTCATCCCCATCAGGACTAGGCTTAGATATATAACTTATTCAGGGACAACATTTCTTGAACAGTGCCAGTTAACAAGTGCATACAATCTGCTTTCATGTACTAAAAATGTACAGATTTAAAGATCATGTGGTACACACAGCTTTTTCAGTCAAACTTCAGAAATCAATAAAAATGCCTCTCCAAATTGTGTCCTGTCATTTTGTTGTAATATAGATTAATATATTGTCTTTATTTTATTCCATTTTGTTGATCTGCTGTGTTGTGTTATCCCGGATCTGTACACATGGTGTGCCATGCAGTACTGAAGATGTCAGTAGTGTCATCTCATCTTTGGGGGTTTATGAAATAAAGTGCTCGTATGAGTGTTTCTGTCCTTGGATTTCTGGCTCTATAAGTATTAACTGAAAGCTGCAGTCTTTGTGTTTGTAAACCAGGTTGGATCCTTCCTTCCAGTAGTTATTGTATTATAAGTGTGTGCTTTCAGAATGTTTTGATACTGTATATGTCTGTGTGTGTGTGTGTGTGTGTGTGTGTGTGTGTGTGTGTGTGTGTGTGTGTGTGTGTTGGGGGGGTTGTCAGGAGAGTGCATATGTGTCATAGTGAATTGCATTCTACAGCAGACTTTGCATGTCTCCCTAACCTTTACAACATAAACCATGTACTGCTTTGACACTGTCTCCTTGAATTATGATTACTTTCTTTCACGATTTGTTTCAAATACTGTATACATTAAACACTTTATCCTATGGTCCAAGCATTTGCCTGTTCACTCCTCCACTAATGCCTCTGCACACTCCCACTTTAAAGAGGGCATGCATGCCTCTACACAACATTCCCCCTGATCTGCCAGAAAACTCACACATGCATGACTTATGTATTTTTTGAACACTGTAAGATAAATACCTGGTCATATAGGAGACATTATCTTGAATCTGGCAAAATTATTTAGTATTGAAAATAAGTACTACAAACCTCTGAATAAGCATTTGAAATACTGTGAGTCATAGCTCGGTGCACACACTGTGAAAAAAAAAAATAGACATAATCGTTTCAGTGCCTTGTAAGATAAACAGGACCCCAATCCTTTGTTTGGCCAGTGGGGTGCCCAAGCCTTTAAGCACCCATGATAGGCTTTTAGTCTGCAGTCTCCTAAAAATGGTGACTGTCATCTTCCTGAACCCCTTGAACCTCACTTTCATCCCAGTCAGGAACACAATTAAACAAGCAAAACATGCACAAATTCCCCTACAAACAGGAGTGTAGCCAGAAATTTCTGTTTTGTACACAATCTCTAACAGTTACAGCCCCCCCATTAAAAAATGTACACATCCTTTCCAAATGGCACCCCCTTCCAAACAAGTCAGATTGTTGTCAGATGATTCCTCTACTCTCTAAAGACGTTATACATCTATCAGACACTCTTCAGTGGCCTACACTAACCCAAATACTACATACTATAATGATAATATTAACAGAGTGGCTTATGGTTTGTGACAGTCACTCAACAAAACTGTACACAAATGTGTACAGTGAGTATGCCTGTCTACACCCATGCCTACAGACCTCTCCATTTTTCCACAGAGCAGCCTCCCCCTTTAACTGTTTACACCACCAGGGGCAAATAAAACTGGCCATATTAGGGTTGCTACCACACATGGTTTGTGGCAAACTTACCCTTTGGGCTGTACCATCTTCTAGGGTAGTTTGGTCTAATTCACGTCTCTGATGCCACCATCTTATTATACCAGGAAAATAACCTGCTCATGGACTTGGAAGGTCAAACACAGTAATATACAGTATGGTAGAGTGCACTTCAGGTGGTGGACTTTAAACAGAGAATTCTCACCTTGCCAGCAGAAATATAACATTTACTTTTTCAATAAAGGTGATCAGCCACTGTTTCTATAAAAATAGATTATTTACTACTAAATGCTACAGATATTACAAACCGGATCTGTACAGCAACCAAAAGATATACACATTTACAGGAAAGGAAAATAATACAGTTTAAACAGATAGATTACTGACAGAACATACAGACATACATACATATGAAACTGCCAGCAGATGAAGGCCATACGGTCTATCAAGTCTGCTCGAATACGCAGCTAGCCATGCCCTTACACAGCAGCTCAGAATCCAGCAATAAACTCACAGTCTAGTCTCACACTAGTGTAACCCCTAGGTGGCGTTATCCCAAGGGCTACCACCCCTGCCTGCTTGGCTAGTAGCAGGTTAAGGGGCCTGGGTAATGAAACGGGTGCCTCCACCCAGAGGTCAGGGTTGTTAGTGGTCAAGCTAACCTGGGCACAGCCCTCTGGGACACTGTAACCCCCTTCTTTCCCTTCTAGTGGCCTGAACAATATACAGTAATTACTTTCACAATGACCCTTATTCACCAGGCAATTACCCACACTGTTTGCACTTACCACCAGGGCTGGTTCCTCTAGCTTGACCCTGGGGACTCCCTGTACAACAAGGTTAAGCACAGCAAATAGCAACAGTACAATACTTTTGGCACAAACTGGAACCACAGTCAGGTTAAATGCAAACAAAGTTAAATCTGATTTATTCAGGGGACTTGAATAAGGGAGGGGCGTAATCAGATTGATTTGCTTAAAAGCTATATTAATCAGACAGTTATGCATGCAGTTCAGAGTCCCTACACAGTCACACACTCTGTATTGAAATTATTAACTATGTGGTGGTTTTATCTGTGTTTATTATTGAATTGTAATGTTTGATTCTACTGTTTTAATATGTACAGCGCCTTGAAAAATGAAAAGCTCTTTATAAATAAACTTATTGTTATTATTATTAATATTATTATTATAACCCAGGTAGGAAAATGGTGGGCTAGCCAGGGACATTACAGCTGGTTGGGGCCCTGCGATGGAAGAAAGCAACAGGCACAACATACACTATTTGTAATCCAGAGCCTGAGAGCTCAGTTCTTGAAAGAAAAGGCAACAAGGCAATCAGATGACAACACTTTTAGATTTAGCTGTTGTTGCAGGGAGCTACTCTGATGTTTACTCATGATACCCATACTGGACACAGGCAGGATGAAACTGAGACTGCAGGCTGTTGAGCTGGAGTGCCTGGAGAAGCAGGGCCCACACTAATCACCGAGGCATTGTTCCTGTTCAAGGCGTTGAGCAGGGGTCTGATCCCCAGGCTGGTCTCTCATCGATTACTTTCTCTGCATAGCAGGTATTCTGGCAGGGCCAGTGTAACAGGGCCCAGGCAAATGGAAATGGATACGGATTCAATCCGTGGAGCTGGATACAGCCTCCAGCAAGCAAAACATAGTTCAAACACACTGTGGGGAACCAAATCACAACCCACTATAAGCACATAGCACATTCACATGTAAGGAAATTCCACTGTACCAGGCAAATGGCTCTTCGGTCGCAATTACAGAGTCTCTGCACAATCCAGGAGTTCAGAGGTAGCTGGAAGTCCTAAGAGGCCAATCGCATTCAACAAATCTTCGGTCTTCTTCAGGTTAAAGCCTAGTTACAATTCAATGACTTAATTTGCTCTCCAAATTCTGATTCAGTCCAAAAAAAGCACAAGTTCCCTCTCAGGAACAGCAGGCAGGCATGCAGGCCAAACTCATCCCTTTCCACAGTTCTCCCACGCAAATCCACTATGGATTGCTGCTTGAACTATCTTGAGCTGTTACTTCTTCACTTCCCAACTCAGATCTGAAACTAGCTGCAAGCAGCTTGGGAATTTCCCCAAGATCCAAAAGGTTCGGTTGGCTGATCTGTCTATCAGTCACAACAAGGGCTCCCCCTCCAGGTTATTTTAGGTGCCAAAATGCAAAAAACTACAATTCCTACAAGTTTTGACCCCACCAAGCCCCTGTAGACAGGCTCCATTTTAGAGTCCCAACAGTACTGATTGGCCCATTCTGGCAGTCCTGGGCCAAGTTGGTGGAGATAAACAGAACAGTCCTTGCTGCAAAGAAGTCAGGTTAGAACAAACTGCAATATTATTACTACTCTAACAAATGATCAGCAAACAAGCACATCTTCTAACAGAGCTCCCTTTTAGATTAATTAAGACTGCAATCCAGGCAGCTCGTAAAGAGGCAGTACACAGAGGCTATACAGGCACTCTCTGGCAATACATTTAATCTACTAAAACACAGAACACCAGCCTGGCAGTGAGCATTTAGGCAAGCTCAAGGAAGACTTTTTGGGAACCCCCATTTGTAGGGGGCTTACACTAGGATCTTTATTTACCTGCCAGATAACTTGAAATAAACATTCACTCAGACTGTTCTTTCCTCACCCAGATAAGCTGGCTGTGGTGCAGGGCCCTCCATCTTCTGAGGTCAGTCACAAAGACAGACCCCAAGTGCTCTTCAAAGGTTGCAAGAAGTCAGAGGGAGAGAGTTGGGGTTATTTATGTGCTCAGAGCAGTAGGATGGGACCTTTCATTATAGTGACAGTCCTCTCCAATGTTCCCCAACTCGTGTGTGTGTGTGTGTGTGTGTGTGTTTGTATGTGTATCGGGGGGGGGATCTGTGTGTGTGACTACATCTGCAAGGCCTAAGTGCCCCTTTCTCACCTTGTGACATCCTCATGCACTGGTTTATTATCCTGTTTACATCCTAGCTGCTTGGATGTCTCTGTTAGAAATGTAACACCCTCACATCTGGCAAGCTATTTTCCTTTGTAAGGTTTCCCAGGATAGCTGCTGGGATATGTGACCTGAACTCCATTTTGTTTGCTCTATGCCATTCCAAACATAGAAATAACTTATATGAGAATAAGCGGCCAAGGAAATAATTACAATGACAAAAGATTACATTAACATGGTCACATTCCTGTCATATCTCCCCTCCTCATGAAATGAAGTTGTGTCACTTTTTGGTGACTCCCATGAGACACTGCCATTCACGTAAGGACTGGAAAGTGCCTAAAGGATCATACCATGCATTTAGCCCTGCCTAGATAGCCCATCCACACTGGCATTTTGCAAACCACCTCGGTGCTGAATGGCCATCTTATATAACTGCAATACCAAACTCCAGTGCAGTTATTTCACATTTTGACCACTAGTCCTATGGAACCATGTCAAGGGATTATGATCCGTGACCACAGTGAACTCCCACCTGTACAAATAAGGTTTTAGCTTCTGAAGTGCCCACCCATCCTGAGACAGTTCCTCTCAATTGTGGCATATACCTCCTCTCTGGGCAGAAATGTCTAGCTCAGAAACACTACAGGGTGCTCCTCCCCCTTCAATGTATCTTGGCTCAGAACAGTGCCCAGCACATGGTCTGAGGCATCCATGTGCAAAATAAACTTTAGGGCATAATTGGTGCTAGCAAGCACAGGCGATCAACACAATGCCATCTTTGACTTCCGGAAAGCAGATTGACAGTCTTCTGTCCAGAGAACTTTCTCTGGCACTTTTCTTTCTGTCAGGCCTGTCAGGGGCTTGGCCACATCACCGTAGTGAGTAATAAACCTCCTGTAGTACCCAGCTGTCCACAGAAATGCCCTTACCTGTCTCTTCTTTTTAGGGGGAGGGTCAGGCCTGGATGGCATCAACTTTTTCAGGCTCTAGATGGATGCATCCACTGCCCACCAGGTGCCCAAGGTAGGACATCACTGCCATACCTATCTGAACTTTTTCCACCTTAACTATCAGCCTTGCAGCTTTCAGTTGGTGGAACACTTCCCTCACATGACTGACAAAGTCCACCCATGTCTGGCTGTAAATGGCTATATTGTCCATGTATGCCAGTGCAAAGTTACCTACCCCAGATAGAATGTAATCTACAAGCTGCTGGAAGGTTGCAGGTGCATTCTTCATACCAAATGGCTTTACTTGGAATTCAAACAAGCCAAATGGGGTGATGATAGCTGGCATACTGGCGCAGAGGAACAGTTGCCATTTGTGGCACCAACAACCTAGGTTTGGGAACAGACTGGGGAGTCAGAGGGCCGGCCCGGGGAGTAGGATTGAATGTCTGGTGGACTGCTCTCCTACTCTGAGGGGAGGTGGGGCTGAGTGTCTGATGCACGATGGACCCCTGGTGGAGGCCAGGAGTTCCGCTGTAGTCAGCATCTGCATGTTTGGTGGGGTGGAGCAGATGTGGGTCATAATTGCACATCCCTGGCCCCATGGAGTTTACAGCATACAAAAATGCCGGCCTTCCACTAATGATGCTGGATCCATTGTCATCCCCTCTGGCCACCAGAGTCCACCTATCAGTGGCTCCTCTCGGGGGAGTAAGCATGAGTATGAGGTGTGGCTGCCAGAGTCTGGCTGAGCCCATATGGGGGCATGGGGAGCCAGCAAAAAAAAAATGGGGTGATGAAGGCCAGCCTCTCCCTGGCTGTAGGAGTTAGAAGTACCTGCCAGTAGCCCTTTGTTAAGTCTATTGTGGTGAGGTACTAAGCTCCCCCCAACCATTCTAAGGTCTATTTGTTCTGGACATGGGATAGGTATCTGATTCCATGCAGCTGTTGAGCCTCTAGTAAGTCAATGTAGAACCCTGTGGTACCGTCTTGCTTGGGGATCAGGACCACAGACAATACCCAGTGGCTACTAGACTCCTGGAATACTCAAGGAGCCTGCATCTCTCTGAGCTCCTCCTGCATGGTCTGCTGAACCCTCTCTGGTACCCTGTAGGGGGACTGCCTCAGAGGCACTTGGTTCCCAATGTCCATATGGTGTTCAGCCATTGTGGTGTACCCCAGTTTTCCTGTGAACATTTCCCCAAATGCTCACAGGCCCCTCCCCTCATCTCCTACGCCTGGGCTAGTGTTAGTTGCCCCAAGAGGGTGAGGTTATCCATGAAGGGTCCATCCCATGCCTCCCCAAGGAGGTCCACCAGGGGGTCAGCCTCATTTTCCTTTTCTAAGGCACTGCACACAGCGAGGACCATTTCTTCCTTATCATAGTAGGGCTTCATCATGTTACCATGATATACCGTCTGCCTGCACCTCCCATCAGGCAGTTCTACCACATAATTTACCTCACTTACCCTCCTGACTATGGACACTGGGCCCTCCCATGCTGCCTGCAATTTATTTTGTCAGATGGGGTGAGTGCCATCACTAGCTGTCTGATTTTGTACTCCCAAGTTCTGGCCCTGTGGTTGTATCAGGTTTTCTGCCACTATTGTGCAGTGGCTAAGTACTCCTGGGCAAGCCCCATGAGCTCCTTAAACCAGGTCCTGAAGTTCAGGATGTACTTCACAGCATATTCCCCTTGGGAGGCAAGGTCACCCTCCTATTCATCCCTAACTAGATTTAGGGGCCCCTAACCCTATGACCAAATAGGGGGTCTAAGGGTGAGAACCCTGTGGACTCCTGTGGGAATTCCCTCTAAGCAAACAGGAGATGGGGATAATACTTGTCCCCTCCCACTTGTGCTGATCAGCAAATGTCCTAAACATAGTTTTCAGGGACCTGTTGAACTGCACAACAGGCCATTAGTCTCAGGTTGATAGAGTGAGAAACAGAGCTGTTTCACCCCACACTTCTCTCACAGGTTAGTCATGAGTAACTACATGAAATGTGTCCCCCTGGTCTTAAAAAAACTCCTGGAGAAATCCCACTCAGCTAAAGATTCCCAGTAATTCATCAGCCAATTTTTCCACCTCAATGGAGGACACAGTCACCGCCTCTGGGTACCTGGTTGTGCAGTCCAAAACTAGAATGTACCATTTGCCCATGCAACTCAGGGTGCTCTGGGGCCCCACTATGTCTGTGTCTACCCCCTTAAAGGGTTCAACAATAATAGGCAGTGGCATCAAAGCTGCCTTAGCCTTGTCCCCCACCTTTCCCACCCTCAGACACTGTGGACAAGTCTGACAATAATTTACCACATCTATATACATATTAGGCTAAAAGAAATTGTTGGCAAGCTGCCTTTTTGTGCAGCTAATACCCGGGTGGCCTGAAAATGGGGTGTCATGAGCAAGGCCGAAAGCTGCTTGCAGTAATCCTGAGGGACTATAAGCTACCAGAGTACCTCTCCCTCCAGCCCTCTCTGTGGTATACACCTCTTGTTCAACAGCCTATTCTCCCAAAAAAACTAGCTTTTTACTCCCCTGAGAGACATCAGCACTACAGGCTATCTCTCTCTCTCAGTCTCTGTAGGGAAGGATCAACCAGATGAACTCTGCCTAGCTCCTCCCATCTGACCCTACCCAACTCCCCTTCCAAAGAAAATCTGTCCACAGATGAGATCTCCCCAGTTTGCAGCTGGGACTCCGGGCTGCTACCCCTAGCTAGCTCCTCAGCCACACAAGCTACTTCCTCAGCTGCTGAGTGAGGGGTTAGCACAGACTGCATTTCCCCTCCTCATCCTCAGGAGCTTGCTCTTTCACCCGACTGCAGGTTGTAACACACAGCAGGGTTTTCCTGTGGTCAAAATTATTCTCCATTATCACATCCACAGGGAGATCAGGCATGACTCCCACCTCCTGTACCCCATGGCCACCTTCCCAGCTCATGAAGACCCAAGCCATTGGAACTTGGACCACTGGACCCATGACTCCCTGAATCTTGGAAATTGTCCCAAGAGAATCTGCTTCACCTGGATTAGATCCTGCCTCACCATGGAGATGGAGGCACCAGTGTCCCTCAGTCCCTGTGTTACAGTCCCATTAACTAGGACAGGGTGCATAGGTATGAAGGAGTTAGATGGTACTGCAATCTGTGAGCAGGCTACTAGCTGCTCTGCACTGCCTTGATCACCCTCTCCCCCAGGCTTTTGCCCTGTGTTCATATTTTAAGGGCAGTCATATGACATGTGCCCCACTTTCTGAAAATATAGCATTTTGTTGCCTCTGGCTCCTTGTCATGCTTAGGGCTGGTAGGCTGCGTTTTGGGCTCGGGTGCAGGCTGCTTTACTTTAGGCTTCCCTCCCTGGGTCCCCTTGAAACCATGTGCTGCCTACTCATTGTTTCTACACAGCACGTGTGGTCTGCTGGCCACATACGGATCAGCACTTTCTGCTGCCTCCTTCATCGAGCTGTATGCCCAGTCCAGCAACCACATGCACAGATCCTCAGGTACAATTCTAAGAAACTGTTCCCTTAAAAGTCTTTTATTTGCTCCACAGTTCTGGCTTTATTCTCATTCTCCCAGTGGTCTAGATAATGTAGGTACACATTTGAAGTTGCAGTTCAACATAGCTGTTTCTTGAGCCCTTTCTTAACTCCCTGAATTTTCACCTATAATCCTCTGGAGTAGCTCAAAACATTGCAATAACACCCTTTTGACTTTATCATAGTCCATTCAGTCCTTATCATCCATTCTAGCAAGTGCATGCGAAGCATGGCCAGTAAGCGATGATGTAATGTGGGTCATCCATGGAGCCCTATCCAATTTAAATTGCACACATACCCTCTTAACTGATTTTAAAAAACAAATCAAGGTCATCCCACTCCTAGTACCGAGGAAACATTTTAGAATTAATTGTGGCTTCATAGGTTTGACCTCCTATGCCATTACTCACAATTTACTGTGGTGCTTTCTGGTGCAGTTTCGACATCTCCTTCTCATGCTGGCACTCCTTCTCTCTTTCCTCTAGTTATTTTTCTCTTTCCACTCATTTCTTCTCTTTTCTGCTCATTATTTCTCTTTTTCCTGTTGTTTTAGAATTTTCCTCTGGTGTTCCTTCTCTCTCGCTTCTCATATGAGAACCTTATGCTGATGCTCTCTCGCTCCTGCTGCATCAGGAACTTGTGCTGGCATGCCTTCTGTCTCTCCTGAGCCTCCAGCCTTACTCTCTCCCTGCCGACCTCAAGCCTCATCCTCCGCAGTTCTGCCTTTTTCAGCACAGGCTCCATCGTCATGAACTCCAGCTGATTTTGAGACTCTGTGGCACCAGTTCTTGGCTCAGGCTTGGGCTGCACTGCTTCACCAGTTCATGGCTTGAGGTCTAACTCTAGCTCAGCCTCTGTGACATTAGTCTGGCTACTTCAGTCATCTTTGTCAGTGACAACCTGCTCCAACTGCATTTGGTTATACTTCTCAGTGACCGCCTGCCTCCCATGCATTTGGTCATGCTCCTCCAGGGCTTCTATAAGTTCATCTGTAGCCAGACTCTTATAGACAATTCTTCTCTCTTTGCAGAACTCATGGAGCTGAGACACATGAAATTTACCATATGCTGAGGCGCTCATAATTACTAATGACACTGCACTAAGCTGTGTTTCTAGAAATACTGTCATATCTGGCAAGCTGTTTTCCCTTGTAAGGTTTCCCAGGATAGCTGCTGGGACATGCAACCTGAACTTCATTTTGTCTGCTCTATGCCATTCCAAATATAGAAAGGACTTATATGAGAATAAGTAGCCAAGAAAATAATTACAATGGCAAAAAGAGATTACATTTACATGGTCACATTCCCATCACACCCACACAGTTTGTAAATGTGCTATTATGGTTTTACACCCCATGCCTGAAAAGTTTGGAAATGTGCTATTATGGTTGTCAAGTCTGCCACCTGCAGACCTCTCCCCTGTCCTCATTATGGTAGGTCAAGCAACAGGTATGCGGCTGTGCCTCAGTGATGTGTTACCTCATACAGGGCCAACATATTCAAAATCTGTAAATAGCAATCCTAATCTTTACCCCATCTCCCATCTACTACTCTTGTGACCCAGGGCCAGGCTACAGATCTGACTCCATGCTACATGGCTGTACTGGTTCATGTGAGTCTCTATTGGTCCAACACTAAGCTGCACAGTTGCCACTGATTTGTACATTTGGTAGTGTAAGACCTTACGGACCCCTAATATGCGTTAACATAGTTTTTTTAATGCATTTCCTTAGTTTTTGAAAATATAGAGTGGTAGCTTGCTTTGAACAGGGCCCTTGAGGCCCTGCACAATGCAGGATGTTACTCCTAATTTACTTTTTCCAGGACCCTATGAGCCCTGCAAGAAACAAGATGCACAGGGCACTTTTGTTCCTGTGCATGATTCAATCAATCAATCAATCAATTGTTTTTATTGTTCAGTTAAAAACCATTACAATAGAAAAATAAAGCACAATTATATATAAATACACATCCATACATATAAATAGGATATCAGTAGTTAAAAAGACAGCAGTGATAAAAACACTTCCACATATTACAGTCCGAAGGTGATAACTGCATCCAAAATATAGTCCTAGAATTGGCTTTATATTATATATTTGCTTTCATTGCCAATCATCTTATATTATTTAATTGATTTCATCAGCACCTCATCTAATTACATCAAATATTGGGCAATACTCCCAGGTAATAACCTGTTGCATTGCATATCACCTATTTTCATAGATGAACTGCTTTCAAGAACGCTGCAACCTTTTCCATAATATATAATTCCTTTGTATTTAAGAGATACATTATCATAACTTCTGGGGGGAGGTTGAGACCAGCCATAACATCACCCATACATTTTCCCCTCTGTGATTTGAATAAAGGACATATCAGGATGATGTGTTTAGCATCGTCTTCCAGAGACAAGCCACATTTACAATAAGGTGAATTTACATTTTGTCTCTTTTGCCTGTAAAAAATGTAATTGGCTTTATAAATTTCAAATCTGAGCCTGGTTATTACTCTCCTTTTTGTTGGGTCCGATACTTTGAACAAGTATGGTTCCAACCTATGTTCTAATTTTATATGTTTGTACCATCTGAATAGTTTCAGATTTTTTAGACTTTCTTTCAAGACTGTTTTTTTCTATATCTCGGAGCCTGTATTTAATGAGACTTACCATTTAAACCCATGGGTATGTGAAAACATCCCAAAGGATGTGACGTAGGCCATAGGGAAAAGTAAATTCTTTATTATCTTAATAGATGGTGGTTCGAAGCTCAGAGAGGAATACCCAATTTCTTCCTCAAGACACTGTCCTGGTAACCTCGTTTCTTCCAGCAACAGTGTTTTAATATTAGCAATTCTTTGTCTCTCTCTCTTTATCACTAATGAGCTTATAGGATAGTGTCCTGTTTCAAAGTTTAAGATCACCACCGGGACTGACTGTGGGACCAATAAAATGTATCTATTTATTTTATTCAAGATTATCTGTAAATTATTCAATCTAGTAAATCCTCAAATTTCTCCTGCATATAACAGACTTGATTTTATATTGGCCTCTAGTACCTACGAAACTCTCTTTACTGAATTTTGGCCTGTTTTGGCAATACATACTGTATTTTAAATGCATTAAATGCCATTTTAGTTCTGTGACATGTCAACACTATATGATCTTTCCATTTGAGGTTTTCCAAAAATCTAACTCCCAGGTAGTCATAATATGTGACCTGTTTGACTTTTTCCTTGTTTATCCATGTAGTACATTTCTTCTTACTGTTGTTGCCAAAAATTAATACTTTGATTTTGGTCATGTTAATTTTCAATTTGAGTTCAATACATAGATTATTCAATCAAGTTTTCTTTGTAATCCCAGGTTTGAAGAAGATATCAAGACCAGGTTGTCGGCATACGCAAGACAGTCAGTCCTGGTATTTCCTACTTTAGGAGCATGGCAATCTGGGTTCTGAAGTTTTATAAGTATTTCATTAATATAAATATTAAATAATGTTGGTGCCAGGAGGCAGCCTTGGCATACTCCTAAATTGGTATGAAATGATGATGTTGTATGTCCCTGGTGATCATGTTGTACTTTAGCCCAGGTATGATTATGGAGCCTAATTAAAATATTAAGCAAATCTGGACATATACCCAGGTTATGTAATTTATCCCAAAGAATAGATCAATTTATGCTGTCAAATGCAGAGGAAAAGTCTATAAAACAACAAAACAGTTTTCCCTTTTTAATATGTACATACTTCCATGCCATGTGTTTCAGTACATAACAGTGTTGGATCGTTGATCCTGATTTCAATAAAACCATTCTGATTTCCATGTAACTTACCAGTCACTTAGTCTCTTTAGTATTATTCTTGTAAAGAATTTTTGAGTAATATCAATAAGACTGATTGGTCTATACATTCTGGGGTTATTTGGATCATCTTTCTTATAAATGGGATAAATAATACTCCCCTGCCAGCTGTTAGGTAAATCATGTCCTTGTGCGATAATATTGAATATCTGGTATAGTACAGGAGTCCACCAATCGATATAATGTTTATATAGGTCACCTATAATTTTATCCAGTCCAGGGGTTTTATTGGCTTTTAATCATGACATAGCATATTTTATTTCTTCTAGAGAAATAAATAAGGAAGTTGGATAGCCATATTTACAATGAATTACTTGAATTATTTGGCCTTCTTCTATGGAAAAGTATAGATCAGAGAAGTGAGCTTCCCAAGTATCTGGAAGGATATGTGCTTCGATCTTAGTAGAGTCTTTGTTATAACCCTGGCTCACTATTCTCCAAACCTTCTTGTTATCTTTACTTATTACTGCATTTTTTAGTTTTTCCCATAGTTATTTAGTATAGGATTGTCTTTCTTGATCCATAATTATTTTATACTTCTTTCTTTCCTTATTAATGTTACAACAAGTTTTCTTATTGTTAATTAGTTGTTTACATTTATGTTTCCTCAAAACTTTAGTTAATTCATTTTTTTTGCTTTCCTGCACCTAGAATTAAACCAGTTTTTACCTGAAGTTGTTTCAGTTGCTATCCTATTTATTACACAGTGTGGTTTAATTAGAGTGTTTATTTCATGCCATTTATGTAAAGAAACATTAAAGTTGGTTTCTTCAACAATAGAAAGCATAAGGATTACCATCATTGGTTCCTTCAAAAAATTATCAAAGAATTGTATGGTATTTTTAATCCGCTGTATCCTTTTTTTTATTTATTATTTCAATCCCTTCCCTAGCATGTGATTCAGATCTTTCTTTATTTATTCCATCCATTTGGATTTTCAGGCTCACAGGATTGTGAGCCGATTCTATTCTATTCGAAATGTCAAGATCTTGTATTATTTTAATAGCTTCAAGATTGCCCAATATCAAATCTATAATAGATGATCCTTGTGGCCCATTATATGTTATTTCCCCATGGCTGTCTCCTGGCAATCTTCCATTCAACAACAAAGGATTTTTATTTGTTTAAGAGAGAACTAGCAACTTTCCTCTTTTATTTGACCTCAGATCCTTAGTAGTTCTAATATTACTGATCGTGAGATTAAGTTCCAATAAAATAGGTAAATAATGTGTATCATTAGAATTGGCTGGTATCCGAGCATTAAAATCTCCTAAGAGTATTATTGGCACATCAGCCTCCCTATTCATAATATAATTTAGTGTAGAATTAAGTTTTAGTAGGAGTTTATCTGTATCCTTATTAGAAGGTGGTAACTAGGCATTAACTATAATTAGTTTATAATTACTGGTGTAAATTATTATTAATGGGAATACTCAGTTGATATTCCCCATAATCACCAGTCAGTTGTTATGACTTTCACGTGCACACAGCAGTTCAGCCCGAGTGTTCCAGCACACTTTGCAGTAAACAGTAAGGGAATGTTTCTGCAGTACCTGCCAGATGTGGAAGAAAACCAGCAGCCTTCAACTTCAGGCTGTATGTTCTCCAACCTGAATAGTGTCCAGGGGACTGCAAAGAAAATCTACGCTACAAGAAGCTCTCTTCAAAAAATCTTTGGCCCAAACTTTGTGATGAACCAGGGAGTGTCCATCTACATTTATCATGTAGCTCCCGAAGAAAGTGATTAGAATAAATGAAGATGTCTAGTAACTGAGATAGATTCCAATTAGAGGTGAGTTGGCAGTGAGATAAGGATGTACCATTTGTAATTCGTTGCCTCCCTGTGTGCCAAAAGCATAATAAAATAACGAATTTAACTCATTTCTCCTGAGCTCCCTATGTGTCAGTTAGGTAATTTTAACACTGTCCCTTAACTCATTTCCGGCACTCCATCAGACGGACCTCCATAACCATGGCCACGAACTGTCCTACAGCAACTGAAAGTGAGCACACGGAGAAATGAAGCTGACACGGAGGTCTCACAGCCAGTGATTTTTTTTTTACTGCAGTAAAGTTATTAAAACGTTTATTTTGGGCTCTGAATACTGTCAACAATGTTCTAGTACAACACAGCATACAAGAGAAAATGTCTCATTTACTTCAGTGTTTTTTTTCTTGTTTTTTCTTATTAAAATAGCCAGTGTATGTTACTATCTTATGCAGTTCTTGTAAGGTAAGACTGCTTCTGTTTTTTTCTGCTTGTGCTTATAAGCTTGTGTGTTCAGTTGGATAAATAATTAAAAAAAAAAACGCATATTTAAATTCCCGAACTGTGGTGTTGTGCAACATGATTTTGAATAGTTTGTGTATAGAAATGTTACTGTCTGGCTGGAAAAAAATTCACCCCAGTAATTATAAAAAATAAAACATGGAGGTGAACATTGAGGTACAATGAAACCCTCGGTGAGGATGCTTATTAAACCCTCGAGCTGCCTTTTTGGGGTTTAATGATGCATCCTCACCTCGGGTGTGCACTAAATTTTCATAATGTTCACCTCCCTATGCATTATTCTCTATATTATGACTATTCACTTCCTCCACTAAGACAGCCAAGATATCATCAGGTGTGTTATATTCTCTGTTAATTTTAAAATTGAAATCTGTTTTTAACTAAATGGATATATTTCCCATCTTTCTTCCATAATATTTTATTCTCATAGCTGATTTTGACAGATCAAGATAACCAAGTAATCTTGGTGATTCTTCTATTGTACACCGAGGGCCAGATATTCAAAACTTTTGCGACGGGCAAAAACCATTTGTGCTGTTTTAGCACGGGATTAGCGCAGGTCTGCTATATTCAAAAGGCCAAATAGCGTGAGCAAACTGCATTAGCACTGGGCAAAATCATAATGTATGCAAGGGGCAAACTGACATGATTACAGGTGCAATGCTGTATTCAACAATTAAGCATGGCATAAGTAGCTTTCTTAGCTTAATATTGCAGCTTTACTTAAGCGCAGTGCACTTTGCCACCCAGGAAAAGCTTGTCTTAACTCATTGCCTCCACAGGCTCACTCTGAGATTACACCGCTTACCTCCTGAATCTCCTGTATACTTTTAACAGTGAATCCTGGGCCTTTCTAAGCAAAATCAAACCATAGTCAGCATGTCACAAACAAATGCTAATAGCTCAATAACTGTACATGCTAGACACAAAGTATGAGTGGCAGAGTTATTCAGCACAAAATTGCCTTTCCAATGGTGGCATGCATGTAATAATAAGTAATTTTGTTTTTTTTCTATGCTGGTCAAAAGAGCAAACTAAATATTTTTTTCACTAAAAAAGGGCAACATAAGCCATTTTTTGTTGGAAAATATGTAAAATATCAACACCAAATTAAGCATACAGACATTAGGTGGTGTTTTAATATTATGTTTGTTAAAAAAAAGATATCTTTTTACTATAAAACGTAATTTTCCCCCATTTTAGTCAAGGTGCTTTGGTGAGATTTGAGGGATGAATCTCAACCACACACACCATATCATAAACAAATGCGTATAACTCCAAAGTATACATGATACACAAAGTATCAGCATGAAAGTTGATGAGCACAAAAATGCCTTTCCAATGGTGCTATGCAACCAGTTGTAATCAACACAGTTTTTATTTTATACCCGCTGAAGTGTCAAAAAAGTGAATTTTATTCAAGCTGCTTAGGTGAATCTTGATGGAAAACATGTCAGTCATACCATAAACAAATGTGAATAACTCCGAAAGTATATATGATATACACAAAATATCAGTGGCAAAGTTGTTCAGCACAAAATTACCTTCCCAATGGTGGTATGCAAATAATAATATGTAATTTTGTGCTTTTTTAAGCTGGTTGAAACAGCAAAAAAAATATATTTTTTTCACTAAAACAGGCAACATAAGCCATACACACCATACCATAAACAAATGCAAATAACTCCTAAAGTATAAATGATATGCACAAAATATCAGTGACAAAGTTGTTCAGCATAAAATTACCTTTCCAATGGTGCTATGCAGTCAAATATATATTATATTCTGTTACACTATATATTAAAATATATAAGTGACTTCTCCAGACGTTGCAAGGGCACACTGGGAGTCAGTAGCCGGCTTCTGCAGACGTTCTCAGGACACATCAGTGTATTTTACTGATGACTACAGGCGTCTGCTAGGAGACAATGAGTTAACCCTGGGCAATCAGCTTTGTGCGACACTATGGCTTTGCACAGTGTTTGCGTGGGTTTTGCGCGACCCTAACAAATAAATATGACACATAGACAAAGCCAAACATAGAAGAAGCATGCTGCTAACTGATGGCATCACAATGATACCATCATCTGCCACCAGTCCCAGCCATGCCAGGCAGTAAGTGGTGACCCTGCCACCAGTGGACAGCATGGAGTGTGGCCATAGAGCACACACCTGTGGACCACACTTCTGTGGACACCAACAGATGCCAGCACACACATGCAGCATTGTGGGCATGGAGGATGTTGAGCGGAGAGTGTATGGGTGGCCAGGCTGTGCCACAGACCAGGTGTGGCCACAAGGCTGGGACACATCATGCAGTGCACTTGGGCCAGTATTGGGCATATCCCAACACCAGTGTGCCTTTCTGATAATATATGCCCCCCCGGCCACATACCACACAGCTGTACAACTGCCACAGCACACAAAGCCGGACATGTATATGTCACTGTGAGCATCCCATGCCAGAGGTACAGCATCTGTGGGTCACACAACAGTGTAACAGTAATGTCCACTGTCAGTAAACACCTGCAGGTTGGGCCTCTCACTCTGTATAGTGCAGTCATCATCACTGCCCTACACACCATAGGCATTGCTGTGTCCACACACTACTGGCCCCCTTGCTACTGTAGTGTCTGCTGTGCACTGTAGCATGACCTACAGTGTGACAGTTGCATGCAGCACCACCACCACCAGCTGTGCCTGTGCTGTATTGTCCCAGTACAGCTGCAGGCAGCAGCACATGTGGAAGTAGTGTTCAAACTGTATAATATCTCCCAAGCTTTTTGCACAGCACTAACATGTTTGCGCAGATTTAGTGCAGGGCTAAACCATTAGCCTGGTGCAAACAGCATGCAAATCAGGGCATAATGAGATGCTAATCTGGATGTTTGCCTAGAGACTACATAAGTAGGCTCATTTGGATGTCACAAGTTTAGCACCGGGCAAACGTGTTTGCACCGGGCTATCGGTTTAGACCTGCGCTAAACCAGCGCAAACATGTTAGCACTACGCAAACAGTTTGGGGAATATTTTACAGTTTTGAACACTATACTTTCACATATGCTGCTGCCTGCAGCTGTACTGGTTCCACGCATTTGCTGGCATACACATTGGCCACATAGTTCACCTCAACCTACCTTCACATCGCTGTGCACTGTTTTGCTGTTGTGGTTTGCACTTCCTGGTTGCCATATTCAGAGCTGTCTTATTCCAGGGCTAAGTTTGTCCTGCACTCCCAGCCCAGTTTGCCTGGCCTCATTCCCATGCTATATTCAGAAGCTGTTTGCCCCGGGCTATTCCTTTTGAATATGGCTTGCTTTGTGCTCCGGGCTAAGTTTGCCCACTAGGCAGTGCTAATTTAGCCCCGGGGCAAGGTTTTGAATATCTGGCCCCATGTTTCTTATAGGCACATTATGTTACAAGTCTCCAAAAACTTTGCTACTTCTGGATCAGCTATTTTTAAGTGAATCCCCTCTATGTTCCAAGACAGTATCTTTAATATTTTATTATCCATGGAGACTTCTTTTTTAATATTAATTTTTGTTAGTCACTGAGCATTTCTGTTTTTTAATAGCTCATATGCATAGTTAGATGTTGAGTTCTTCAGTCTACCTAGATTTGTTCTTTCCTTATTATTGGTTTTGTTTGAAACATTTTTATGGGAAACATTTTTTTGTACTTAGTGAGACCAGTCTTCCAGGATTATGACATACAGACCTACCCCATCCAATGCCAATGCTTGATTTAATATATTTTGCACTATGATTGAATTCTTAAAAGTAATGTCTATCTGTGAAGTGTTATTGTAACGTTTGTATATCTTGATAAATTCTATTGTTTTCTGAGAAATATTCATACCAGTAAATCTGGAGAGAAAAGCTATAATTTCATGCTTAATGTATCTTAAAGTATCTTGTTCTTTAGTCTCACATCCAAACATGGTTATGGTCTTATTGTACCTTGTATCTTGTTGTCTATTTTCCTGAAATACAGACCCCTGTCCATTAGTTATATTTTCCCAACTGTTATTATTTTGAAATACTCTTTCTTCAATATTCTTCCCTACCTCTGTTGTTTCTGTATTGTCTTGTATAGGTGCAATTTGTGCTGGCATCAATGTAATATCCATTTGTCTTAAAACATTTTGCTGGTCCCAGATTGTGTCTACCATTGATCCTAATTTAGTGTAAAGTAAAACAATCTTCATGTTCTTTATTTGGAGGTCTTGTAATATGTATTTTTGTTTCCATATGTTTCACATGTAGACTGTGTAATACTAGTCCTTTAACATTTTCTCCTGTTTCTTCCTGTAGTTTATTGATCCCATAGATTTCCATAAGATATTCCATTTCTATCCCTTCCAAATCAAAAAACTTATTTGTGGTAATTGACTTATTTTTATTTTCCAGATGTTCCTTCCCTGGTTTCTCCTCCACTAAGCTAATGCTGGGTGGCGTCTGGCTGGTCTCGACCTCCCTAGCATCTCTAGTTGTCTTAATTTCAATATTCTCTTGCACTGTTCTATTCTCCCATCTCTTGTTTCTATCTTCAGGTCTCTCCTTATCCTTAAAGGATATGTATACCTTTTCTCTTTCTTTAGATTTCAGTTCCTTTTTCCCTTCCTTGTTTAATTTCTCCTTGCCCTGGGTTGTCCTTAATGGAATCTCCAATATTGTATCCTCCTTTTGTTTTCCTTTGTCACTCTTTTTTTTATATTTCTTTTGTTTTTTAATTCCCTGATAGCTTCTATTAGGTCCTGTAGTTATATGTTTGCTCTTTGTTTTATCTTTGCCTTCATTACTTTGTCCTAAATTGCATACACAGGGTAAGGTCTTATCAGATGGTGGGGGTAAGTTGACCCAGACAGCCTTATTCTCTCTCTGGATCCTGTCTTTTATCTCCTTAATACTCTCATTGATGTAGCAAGATTGATCTGCTACTATGTAATCTTTCTGACTGAGATTATCCAAAATTGCCTTATTATAAAATAGGCAATTTCTGATGGTACCATCTCATCCTTGATTGCAATAAGATTTTGCAGAATTGCTGTATTAGCAAAGTAAGGTTTTTAGTAATTTCAAGGAGTTGTTTAGACAGGGAACTAGAGGAGACAAAATCACATTCCCCTGTAAAGTGTTCTTTATCAAACCTTTGTTATTCCTACCATTAAAATCTGTATGATTTCTGATATTTATGCTCTCACTACAGCTGCCAAATTCTTCTTGTATTTTCTGTAAATTTATCAAACCTTCTATGACCTTACTTAAATTCTATGTAATTAACTTCATTTCATCCCCTTTCATCGCTGTACTTGATTTTCCTTCTCTATCTTCTCTATCCTTCTGATCTATTATATTAGGTAACCTCAGGGTATGTCTTTTAATGGCAGAACCATCCAGTAAACCTGTGTCTGAAAAAAGACCTTCTGAGGACAACTGACAACTATCTCTGCTATCGCTACTATATGGGTCATTTGTTTCTAGACTGGTTTTAATTTGCCTTTCACAGAAGGAATGATCCAATGGAAGATAGGGTTCAAAAGATTCATAAGAAGCCCATTCATAAGAATCTAATGAAATTCCTTCTGTTGTAGGTGTCAGTTTAACATTGCTAGCTATCTTTTGCCTACATATACTGGAATTCCTTTCATCCTCCTTTTCTTCTCTAGTTCTAGGAAGGGTTAACTGACTAGGAGTACTTGTATAATTATTATGATGCAACACTAGAGGTGCTTAGGAATTAGAATCCTTGTGCCACATTTCTGTAAGCTTAAACTGTAAGGGATCTTCAGTATTTGTCCATTTTGATTATTTCCCCTTAGTTTCCTTATTGCTTTCACTATGTTTCTCTGGTTGGTTTCTTACCATTTTATCTCTTACTCCCCTATTCATGGTCACTCTCCCACTTCTAGTTTGCACCATCTAAAAGGAGTATAGTAGTGACCAGTGAGGGGCAGTAAAACAGAATATATAGGGGAAAAACCTTGGAAGGAGAGGAGAGGACAAAGTGTTACCTCCTAAACTAACTATACCCTTCAATCAGACAAAAAATAGTGGCTTTTATACCTGGCAAAGGTATTTATATTATTCCCTTAGCTCCATAGTAGGCTCTTTGCACTTTAAGATAATATCAAAAAACTGCATTGAAGAGCACAAGTACAGAAAATTCAAACTGCATGTGACATCACAACAGGAAAACTTAGTTCAAGTGACAATTTAGGTCAAGTATTCAGAATCTGAACAAGAAATAAGAACCCAAAGATCTGGTGACTCTTAAAAGGAAAAATTCTGGTCTGTTCTGAATTTTAACTTAATTGTGCCTGGTAAGATTGCTCTCTTTTTTTTTTTTTTTTTGCAAATAACTTTATTTTATTATAAAAGTAGAAAGATACAAAAATACAAAGGTACATAACCAAAACCAAAATACAATGAAAAACCCAAAATATAACACACATATAACCCCGTACCCTCCCCCCCAGCAGCTATCCTATATAGTCTAAATAACAAATCAATTGCCTCATTGACCCCAGATTTAACCGTGGCATTGGATAGCATCCTTCACTATATGGGAAGAGAGAAACTCTGAAATCCATAGATCCCTGGGAACCCAGTAAAAGAGATGAAAAAGAAAAGAGGTAACAATGCAATGGAGGTAAAATACATTAAAGGCAAAATTAGAAAGAGGAGAAAAGTTGAAAGGAGGAGAAAAGTAGAAAGGAGGAGGGGAAGGGTCTAAGGGAAGGTACTTCCCCTACTAATAACCATACCTATCTCTCAGGCTCTGAAAAAAACTGCCCCAACACTTCTGGAATTTACCCGTTGCCTTAAGGAAAGTTAACATTGACCTTTCCGCATTTAACGCTTTTAGGAATTCGTCCCACCATTCTTTAAATGAAGGGACCCAGTCATCCACCAGTGACGAAGAATCAATAACTTGGTTACTGAGGCTACCATAGCCATTTGGCATTTCTGAATTCTAGATGGAATATGGGCATACATCCCAAATATACAGCGTCTACATTGAAAAGGCGATAAATCACAATACGGACCCAGCCACCGTCTGACCGACTGCCAAAGCTTTGCCACTTTGGACAAGACCAAATTTTGTGGAAAGTGGTAGCTAAGGGGTCACCACAATCATTACACACCGGTGAACTCGATCTGTTTAACCGGGAGAGTTTGGCAGGAGAGAAATAAAGATTATGCAATAAATTAAACTGGGTATCTCTCAACCTGTCCTGTTTAATACAAGAATAAATATCTACCCAAACGTTCTCCCAGATCGCCTCCGTCCATCCTATAGACAGGTTTATTTCCCAATATGGGGGCACAGGGGATACCTTAGATACCAATCTTGATAAAATATACTTATATAATTTAGCGACCGCATTGCGGATAGTCTTGAGCCAAACTCCAGCTTCCTCAATAACTTCCCTGCCTCTTCAGACCCTTTGCCTTTCTGCAAGAAGAACCTGATGCTTCTTGAATTTGAAACAGTCGCAACAAACTTGAGGTTCCACCCAAATTTTTCAATCAAAACAGAGGCGAAGAGATTGAATTGTCCGAAAAGTCCAAAATACAAGGTTTGAGGGGAGAGTCAGTCACAAACCTCTTAATGGGCTGGTTGCCAACTAGCAAATTAGGATTTCTCAGAAGGGGTTGAGATAGGTCATTTATATAAGAAATATTTAGTCTTGAATAAAGTTGATGCAAAGCCTTAATATCCCATCCTAATGGGGTATTCCTAACAGCAGTAGGAACCTTAGACCATGGGATATATAAGAAGGATTCCAAATCCAATTTAACCCCTTGAGAAATCCCCGGTCAAGAGCAAGTCCAGGGAGGAAACCTCCACTTCTCAGTACCATAGAGCTGACCTCGCTGCGTGAATAGCTAAATAGTAGGTGTAAAATCTGGCATCTGAGGCCCCTACTTTCTGTTGACAGATAAGTTTGGAATAAGCCCTCTGAGGGGTCTACCTTTCCACAAAATATCTGAACAATATTATAAAGCAGCCCAAAGAAGGACCTAGAGAGGTGCACATTTAGGTTGAAGAGAGGTTAAAAAATCTTGGGTAAAACCATCATTTTAATCATGTTAACCCTCCCCGAGAAAGTCAAGGGAAACTTAGACCACCTCTCCAAATCCTCTTTGATGGATTTAAACAAGGGCTTAAAATTTAGGTTTGCCATTCCCTCAAGGTCCCTCGAGATCTGGATGCCCAAATAAGCTAGGGATTTTGTCTGCCACTGCAATCCTAGAGAGAGAGAGACACCAACTTTTCTGAAGGTAAGGGGATAATGATTAAACCACTGTTTTACTCTTGTTTAGTTTATATCCGGAGAATTCGCTGAAACATGAAATTAATTTAAGTAAATGAGGGAGCGATATTGTAGTATTCCGGACATGCAACAACAAATCATCAGCAAATGCTGATAGCTTAAACTCAGAGTCTCCTATACAAATCCCTTGAATTAGGTCATTCGTCTTAATGGTTCTTATTAGGGGTTCAATATACAAATTGAATAAGTATGACGACAAGGGGCAGCCCTGACGCGTACCCCGCAATAAAGGGAAAGCAGCCGAGATTAGATTGTTGCATTGAATCCTAGCAGTCGGACATGAATAAAGGATCCGAATATAGTCTATAAATCTATCTGGAATACCAAATTTGCCCAATATTGCAAACATAAAGGCCCACTCTACTCTATCAAATGCTTTTTCTGCGTCTAACGATACCAAGGATGCTTCTAAATCCGGGTTTGCAGATGCAAAAATTAAATAAAACAATTTCCTGAAGTGGTCAGCCGAGGAACGGCCAGCCATGAATCCAGCCTGCTCAGGAATCAACAGCCCTAGCCATGAAGATTTTAACCTATTGGCTAGGATCTTGGTGTAAATGTTAACATCAATATTTACTAGAGAGATTGGCCTAAAATTGCCCACCAAATCTGCAGGTTTACCAGGTTTAGGTAACAAAATTATCCTAGCTTCGAAGAGAGTCTTATCTCTAACCCCTTGCTCATGCCAAAATGCATAGAGTTGTTTCAGAAGAGGTGTCAAGCTCTCCTTAAACATCTTAAAGAAATGGGGTGTGAACCCATCTGGACCGGGTGCTTTATCCAACTTTAGTGAGTCAATAACCTTAGCTATCTCCTCACTTGAGATGGGGGCTACCAACATCTGCTTAAATTCCTCAGACATTTGAGGAAAGGAAATATTAGCCAAGAATTCCCACATTTTGCTTTCGCTCCCCGAGGAGAGCGGTTCGCTCGAGTATAAGTTTTTGTAAAAATCTCAAAAAAGGCCCAATACACTCTCAGAGTCTGTAATTAACTCATCCATTTCCGGATGCTTTAACGCTGCCACCCATTTGGCCACAGCTCTCTGTTTTAACTGCCAGGCCAATAGATTCCTGGCTTTGCTGCCCTGACCTATATATGCGGCTTTAAGCCTAGAAGCCGAGCTCTCCACTCTCTCGCTCAAAGTGTTTGCATACCACGCCCTTAAAGTGGTCAACTCTTGCTCTTGTTCCCCCGATCTTAAATTCTCCCCTATAGCTTCCAGAGTTCCAATTTTCTTTAAACAATTAGTTAATAAATGCTTATTTTCATTTTGCTTACTGATGCAATCCGTATCAATTCCCCTCTCCAAGTAATTTTCAGGGCAGCCCAAGCTTGGTCTATTGCATTAATTGACCCCCGATTGGACATAATTGAGTTGGCCAAAAACACTTGAAAATGAACTACTATCTGAGTGTCCTTTAATATAGCATTGTTTAAAGACCACGAATAGGATCTTAATGGGGTGAACAAAGGGGAACATCGAAGTTTGATGGTAGAGTGATCTGAAATTATCCGGGTCAAAATTATAGCCTCCTCAACAAAGGACAAAATTTGTTGACTAACCAGGAAATAGTCAATCCGTGAGTAACTTTTATGGACCGGGGAAAAAAAATTAAAATCCCTAGTAGTAGAATTGTACAATCTCCAAGGATCTATCAGGCCCAGCGATGATGTGAATTCCACCAACGCCCTTTGAGCCGGGAAGGGGTGTGATCCTTTATACCAGGAACGATCCAGGCGATTAGACTGGACCAGGTTCCAGTCTCCCCCCAAAATCACAGGGATGTCCTTGAAGGGGGCTAGAATCATGGACAGCTGAGTAAAAGGAGGAGTTTCTAAGTTGGGCCATATACGAGTCCAACACTAAGCTAGCCCCTAATTTGCCCACAACAATGGCGTACCTACCTTTCGGGTCAGAAATTATCTCAGATGACATAAAGGAACCCCTCTAGCCACCAAAATAGCCACCCCGACTGCTGGAGGAAAATCCAGCACCAAATACCTAGCCCACCACTTTTCCTAAAATAATGGAGCCGATCGGGGAGTACATGGGTTTCTTGAAGAAACACTATTGATGGATCAAATTGAGCCAAATGGCTTAATATGATATATTTTTTTCTGGTTATCTCTTCCCCTTTTACGTTCCAAGACAAGATATTCAGATTGCTAGCCATACGGAAGTTCTAGCCTGACTGTAGAAGAAGTATGGATAGCTGCCCACCCTCTAACAATAAACTCCCGAAACTATCAAACCAACACCAAAATTCCCCTTCTCCATAAAAGCCCTTCCCCCCTCCTAGAACCCTCCTAAAGGCAGCCCCACTGGCCCGAAGCCAACTCCAAAAACTATGGTCCATGGTACGCCATAGAGGTGGGGCGCCCAAAACAAAAGGTACCACTAAGTCTGTAGATACTAGCCTCGGAACCCTTCAACCCCCACTAAGGGGAAAGCCCCCTAAACCACAAAGTGGAGACTAAATAAACTGAACTAGTCTCAATAGTGAACCTTACTGAAAACTCTAACACCCGTTTAGTGCTTAAGATATAAGACTAGCCCGACAATTAAACATGGCCCCACAATAAACCTAACATGGAGAAGCTGAGGGGAGCAAGGAGGCACAAGTCATAGGGAAAGTTATGCATGTAACCCCATCCTCACTATATCCTCTCCTGCCCCTACCTACAAATCGAGGGCTATATAACATAAAAGTATAAACTAACATAACTATTTCTGAGAGAAGGCTCTCTGAGCTAACAAGCCAGGGCTAGTGTCCAAAAGCTAATTGAGAAAAATAACCTCACCCTACATTCGCTTGTAAGTTCACCTACACTGACTTTAGCTTCAAGACTAACCTAGTTACTTCCTACTTGCTTAATCTGTAATGTCTGCAAGAACCATAAACACAAAGAAGTACCTTACTAGCCTAAAAATCAAAATATAACCCAGTATTTCT
Organism: Neoceratodus forsteri; assembly: GCA_016271365.2. Taxonomy (NCBI): domain Eukaryota; kingdom Metazoa; phylum Chordata; order Ceratodontiformes; family Ceratodontidae; genus Neoceratodus; species Neoceratodus forsteri. Next base: position 5,688,759 of record JADMNL010000041.1, on the reverse strand, counting down.
CGCATTGCAGACGAGGCAGAAGTCGCTGAGTCATAGCCCAGAATGAATGAACTGAAACCTGTAAACAAGGGCTCAGAAAAGTAAGATAATCGGGAGCTCCCTCTAGTGACTATTAACTGACACACCTTTATCCCAGTTAATGTTTTCAGAGGCCCTATAAAATGTAACAAAATAAACTGTAGGTCCTTCCTTCTAGCCCCCAAAAGCTGAGCTTAAACTATACAAGAAGAATAATTCCGGAGAATAAGACTTTATAAAGTCTTAGGTGAAATCTATATTAAGACCTTAAACGTCTCTAGAGCTTCACTAATCAGTCCATCAACACTCTTGAATCCCAAGTAGCTGATAAGCTCTCAACTCTTTATCCTTTGGGAACAAATCTGGTAGAGAGCTCTTGAGTACTTTTAAAGTCTCTTCTACTGAGTCGAGCGCGCTTGATCCGTCCTTCAAGGTAATTTCCAGTTTGGCTGGGTATAGCATACGATGCCTAATACCGCCATACCCAAAGCTTGGATGTGATAGGGCGAAAACTTGCTCGAGCCAATCGCACCTTCGAGTCAGATCAGGGACTACCCGTAGTTTTCTGCCTTCCCACAGGATAACTGACAGTTTTCTGGCCTCCTTTAAAATAAATTCTCGGTCTAAATAGTTCAACAACTTAAAAATTACAGGTCTTGAAGGTTCCGACGGAGGTGGTTTAGCCCTAAGGGCTCGATGGCCCCTCTCAATGACATATTCAGGCCCATTTGGCGAGGGCCCCACTGACTTCTTTAGAAATTTCTGGAGGAAAAGAACAGTGTTGGGGCCCTCTTCTCCCTCGGGGAGCCCCAACAGAACTAAATTATTGCGCCTGCTTCTCCCCTCGAGGTCCTCTAAGCGGTCCTCCAACTTGGCTATCATCCTCTTACAATCAACGATGGCAGGGCGCTTTTCTCCATACTTCTTTTATCAAGGAGATCCTGGCTTCAGCGGCCGTCACCCGACGGGCTAGCTGGGTCAGTGCCGGCTTGAAATCTGCCACCTCCTCTATCAGTTTAAACAGCGATTCCTTTATTGTTGAAAGATCACTGTAGATTTTAGCTGGCGTTAATTCTTCCTGCGTAACTGCTGGCGATGAGCTCTGACGAGGCCGCTTGGCTTCCAGATCCTGGTCTGAGCCTTCCATCTTTCGTCGGAAGCCAAGAACCAAAATAAACAGGTGATTGCAGTCCCGATCCTTTAAATAAAAATGCTGACGGGGTAAAACCGAGAAAATTTTAATTAAACCGCAGGTTCTATAGCGGGGAGGGGAGACCCGAAAATCTGCTGCTACTCCTCCAGACACATCACGTGACCTCAAGATTGCTCTCTTAAGGTGGAGGAACTTCGCACTCCTTACGCTCCTTACTAATAGATGACAAAAACAGTTCAAGTTCAGAAATTCAAGATGGAGTGCCTTAGAGTTCTAAAAGCAGCACCTATTTTCACCTGATTTCTTGAGTGCCCTGTTTCCTCCCTTCCTTCTTATTCCTAGTGGCAGAAGTTAGAGCTTCTCTTTTTTCCAAGTAACTAGAGTTGTAAAATTCTGTGTCCACATCTAAGTTCTTTGTGTAACATGTTAGAAAGGAAAATATATCCAACTCTGCCTGGCAAAGCTTTGGTACATGGTAGTCTTGCAGTAAACTTCACTGTAATTAAAAGAAAGCAGCAAGAATAACTTCAAGTACCTAAACATTCACAAATATGAGACTTTAAGAAAAAGAACCTTCTCTCAGATAAAACCAAAGTATAATGTCTGAAATACCAGCTTTACATACTTCTGGCCTTCATTTAGTAAAACTTAAAAATAATGTAGGCTTCCAGTGAATCAGCACATCCTCAGTATATCTGCTTAAACCGCTAACTACTGATTACATAGACTGCTCCTTGACTGCTTTTCGGTGGCCTTCAGTAGCCAATTTCACAGAACAAGGTAAAAAACAACACAAGTGGCACTATCTAGCACAAGATCAGATTCTGCAAAGCAAGGAGTGTCTCTCAAAGTAGCGAAGATTCATTTAGCAAGTGAGTCAATTCACTATAAAGAAATGACATCTAACGTATATACTCCCACAGGTCAGATGCCCATATGGCGTGAAAAATAAAATCAGGCTCTGTTAAAGTTTAAATCTAATAAACCAAAATTAATATACTATGCACAAAGAAAAACATACAAAACATAAGCAAAAAGGAGTATATCGAACTAGCTAGCAAACAAAAATAAAATAAATGTGAGTGTCACAGCCAGGAGAAAAAAGTTCAAATCCTTTTAAAGGATTTCTCAAAAGATTTCTAGGGAGTTTCTTCCTTGTATTCACTTCCCTCTGGTATAATGACTTCAAAAGTAGCAGCAAAAGATTATTGCCATATCATGTAGCCTGCAGTCCGAAGTAAAATTTCTTTCCATTTCTCTCTTTCCTTCTGGCTCTCTATTCCAGCAGTCACCTCCCTTCATACACACATTTGCCCATTTGTCCCCAGCCTCAGCCTTTCTGAAGGGCCCCTCCGTTAACTCGCAATCCATTCGGTGCTGGCGGCACCGGTCTTCATCAGCTTGAGCCTCCTCTTGTGGGAATAAAAGACACTGGGGAGAACAAACACCAGACCGAGGAGCACAAAGAAAACCAAATAAGGCTACTTATTTTAAAAAATGGTGGCATACCTTTTCTAAAAAAGGAAAGCGTTTAGTGACCCTGCTTTCACAGCTTCCAGCTAGTGCAGAATGCAGCCTCCTTGGTCTCAGCTCTAAGTTTCTCCCCTCTAATCCAGTCAATAGAAGCACTCTACATGAGTCCTAACTTTCTTTATGCAGGGCCTGCAGTGTGCTATGAGACATAACTGTCATACTGTTTTTGTTTATGTATGACTTTAATAGTACTACAAAATGCATGCAGTGTGTTTTTAGTTGTTTATATTATTGACTGTTTTCTTATTTCTGAGCTTTAAACATTTTGCTAATGTAGGGTTTGAACACTTTTTCACAAGGGTTATCTTCAAAATCTTCATGAAGAATTTCTTTAAGAACACATTTTATGTTTAATTAAAAATATCTAATTTCTAATTAAATTTAAAAAAATCAACATTGCTTGCCTCATTATACCCTACCATCATAAACACTAAAGTGTCACACTTTTCATTTAAGTATTTAATAAGTTATCATCCATTAAAGCTTTTACTAAATTGAAACTTAAACATTAACTTAAATCTTCACACAGTACATATGGTAGGTAACAACCAGAGGGATTTTTACTAGAATGCCAGATAACAGAACTTACTGATTGGTACAACCTCTAAGAGTTAGTGAGTGGAGTTAAACATTGCAGTTAGATGATGGCAAAGGAATTGTCAAAATGGTAGAGCAACAGAAGGGCACAGATGTGCCTTCAGGGCCTCCTTGAGTAAGCAGTCTTGCTTGTGTACTTTTTGCAACCTGTGTTAAGGATTACAGGAACTATAAACACTATTAAACTAGGTGTTGATATACCACCCCATTATGGGTAGGCATAAGCAGGGAGGAAAAAAGAGGCAAATGAGGAGAGTCTAAAAAAATGCTATCTAGGATCAGGTGTCTGAAGTATGAGCCAAACAAAAAGGGGAAGTTAGAAAAACCTTATATACAGAAACAGGAGAGAACCTAAACAAACCCTATCTAGGGTAAAACAACAAGGGGTAAAACAACCAAGAAAAGAGAACTCTAGAAACAGCCTATCTGGGGTAAGGGCACAAATTATTTTCCAGGTCATAGGGAGTGTAGTATTGGGAATGTTGGGAGTGGTGCAGTGCAGTGGGTATGGAATAGCAGTCTTCAGGGAGACCTTTTGGAAACTGAGGTGTTGCCCCACTTGCATGCACCTCTCTAGGCTGAAGGAGCAGGTCACTAGACTCCATGACAGGCTGGCTAGGATTCAAGAGACCTCCTCCACACCCAGAAGCCAACAAGTCTACCACCGATGCTTCAGAGAGTGGTAGCTGGACGTTGGTGCATTCAGGGAGAGTGGGGGTTGTGGGTCACGAACACATTCTGCAGCTGGTGCCACTAAACAACTCTCTTGCCACTCTGGCAAGACAGGAGTGTCAAGAGGGGGCACCCATGGTAGTGATTAAGGAATAATGTGAGGGTCTTTCATAGGGGAGACCCCAAGGTGGGTGGCAGAGAACTCCAGTAGAAGAAGATAAACTTCTGGTGGGGACGCTCAGTCCTTAGGGGGGTGGATTTGGAGCAGGGTGGGAGGGGAAGAGGAAGGTGGCAGGCCTTTCTGGCACCTTGGCATGGAGAGATGGTGAGCAAATCTTTAGGATCGCTAGGGTGGCAGGGCAGGAGGGGAGCCAGATTTCATTGTCCATCTAGAGACTAAAGTCCTGGCAAGGGATGCAGCAGGGGTGCTACAGGGATGGTTTAGGGGTTGGGGGACCTGAAGCAGGTAGCTTGCACACCTGTATACAGCTGGGGGAGAACAGAGAACATTACATGAGGGCCATCAATGACTGGTTGAAGGCACAGTGCAGGGAGAAGGGAGGGTTTTGGCTATATTGGGGATTGAGGTCCAACTTGGGGGATACAGGCCTGTACAAGGGAGATGGCCTTCATCCATCCAGGAGGGAAACAGCAGTCCTGCTGGAAGGTAGAAATGCTACTTCACTAGGTGATTTAAACTAGCCAAGGGGGAAGTAGAAAAAGATGAGAGAAGCAGTGACTGCCCCAACAGAAATTGGAGCAGCAGAAAGGATAAACCCTGGGGAAATAAATTCCTCAGAGCTACGTGGTGTAGGGACAAGAGAGAGGAAAGTACGGCAGAGTCAGGAGGTGGATCTAAGGCTGAGAGCAGAGCTAAAGAGGGTGGTCAGAAGAAGAATGGAAAAGGAGGGGACAGTACTAGAGACAAGGGAAGCATGAAGGATGGAATCGGGAAGGAAGGGCAATATAAGGGAGGTTGGGACAAGAAGAATAGAGTCATGTTTGCCAACACAAGGAGCCTAGGAAATAAAATTCCTGACCTTGAGGCAACCATTGTAGAGGCAGACCCAGATCAGGTGGCCATAACAGAATCATAGTGCACCGATAACCACAACTGGGATGTGGCCATCTCAGGATACACCATGTCATGGAAGGACATGATGGGGAGAAAAGGGGGGGTTATATGTGAGAAAAGGCATAAAGGCCACAAAGATACAAGGGCACCAGAGGGAGGATGAAGGACTGTATGTTCTTTGGATCAGGTTAGAGACAGGGTATTGAGCTTTTATCCATGTGCCGCTAGTGTACAGACCACTAGAGATGTTGTGAAGTAAAAATTTGCAGACAAAGTTCACTCAGATTACTGAAAATTCCCATTTTGCTGAGTTCAAGAAGCTTTCCCTATTCCTACTAACTTTGGTTTTGTGCAAATTTCACCACGAATGTTGTCACAGAGCATGAAGTTTTCCGTGACGTGTGAAATTTGTGGGCAAAACTTTGAGCTCCATGGTAAATTTTGCACGATTCGCAGTCCACAGATTGTGCGAATTGCGTGAATTGCTTGAAATTTGTGGATTAATCCATGAAGCATTGACTTCGTGCATTTCTACAAACCACCAGCATTGGGGCAGAAGTTAGACAAGTTCTGAGGGGAGACATTCGGAAAAATGGCAAGCAAAGAGGAGGTATTGATTATGGGGGCCTTTAATCTGCTGGAGGTAGACAGGAGTACTCTGGCCACAGCAACATCAAGAAGCATGGCCATCCTCGACTTGCATCAGGGGCATTTATCTGGCAGCTGTTACAGGACCCACTAGAGATGGGGCAGTGCTGGACCTGGTATTTATAAACATGGACACCATTGCAGAAGTCACAGTGGGTAGCCCCCTGGGCATGAGTGATCACTGTACGGTGTGGTTTAGCATATGGATTAGGTAAGAGAAACACATTAGGACTAGAGATGTGAAGTTTTAATTTGGAGGAGAACTTGCCAAATTCACCTCTGTGGATCATTTCATGAAGGTTTTCTAATTAATAGAAAATTTGCCATTGGAAACTTCACCTTGCAACTTTGCCTGTAACTTCTCCTTGGGGTACACTAAGGTGAAGTTGGGTCAAAATTACTTCCCCCAACTACTCCTTTGGGGATTTTTAGGCATAACTTTGTCAAACTCGGTCAAATTTGTCTGAAACTTTGATTGTAGTCCAAGTGGAGATGCATAATTGGTGCATCGTTTATGACTATCAGACCTAAATAGTGGATTTGGTTCCATGTTCAGGTTGGAAAGTGATTTTGAGGTATTGTGCACACCCCATACATTTTTACAGGGGTATTGTGTGTCACTATTGTTGTACACATTGAGACTCTTGTTTGGATGTATAGCGTGTCAGTTAACTCCAAAGACTGGTGGAGTTATGGCTTGTTAAACTTGCAGTGTCATCTAATGGGACGCTGGGGTTAGGGTTAGTGTGGTCACTTGCAACTTATGCAATAAACATGTCCCCTGGGGCAAGCAGAGGACCCACATGGGTACTGAGGGCCAGAAGACCCATCTAACATACTAACATACTAGATGCCAGCAGAGTAAGCCTATTGGTCTATCAAGTCTGCTAGTGCTTCAGCACCCTGATTGGGTACCATCGCCCTCTATCTGTCTCCTTCCACTGTTACTCCACCACCCAGTCCTGCCCCCCTGGGCAAACCAGCCTCTGCGTCACCCCTTGCCTATACCTGTCCCACCCCGTCTTGAATCCTTCCACCATAGCTGCCTGTACCAGCTCCCCAGGCAGCGCATTCCACGGTTCTACCACTCTCTCAGTGAAGTACCTCCTCCTCCTCCTTTTCCCCCTAATCCTACCACCCTCAATCTTCCAGCTGTGTCGTCTGGTGATTCCACCCTCCTTCAGTTGAAAGATCCTATCTTGGCTTACCTTATTTACTCCCCTGATGTACTTGAAGACCTCAATCATGTCCCCCTCAGTCCCTCCTCTCTTCCAGCGAGAACAGGTTGTGCTTCCCTAATCGTCCCTCATATGTCATATCCCCCAGGCCCCAGATCATTCTGGTTGTTCTCCTCTTAACCCTCTCCAGGAGTTGGATGTCCTTCCTTAGGTGCGGCCTCCAGAACTGCACACAGTACTCAAGATGTGGTCTAATCAGGCTGTTGTACAGTGGCAAATCACCTCCCTGTTCTTTGAGGTAATCCCCCTAGCGACGCATCCCAGCATCCTATTTGCCCAGACCGCAGCCCTCCTGCACTGCTCTGAATTATTCATGTTAACATCCACCAAGACTCCTAGGTTTCTTTCCCCTGCTGTGGCCTGCAACTCATCACCCCACCCCCCCGGGTGTACACATCTCATGGCAAATCACTGGAATGAATAGGAGGAAAACCATAGAGAAGTGGCAAATGGGGTTGGTGAAGGTGGTGGTCCATCTGTGCCAGCAATGGTTCATGAAGGGTGTAAGGGAAGTGTCACAGTAAGGCAGTAGGCACACCCTGTGGAAGCAGCAGCACCCTCTGTTAAAGTTCAAGCTCCTCATGAACTAGCATCACTATGCACTCTCACCTTCTGTAGAAATGTTCCTGTACTTACTGCAGTTTATTGGCTGCATTTTCTCCCCTACCACTGCTCCTTGTATACCGTTTCCACCACAGCTTAATATGTCACCACTACAGCCTCTTTTGATTATTTACTTTACCCATGGCTACTAAAGTTTACCTTGATTGTTCATGACTTTTGCTATTTCCCCAGAGTGTACCTACTCCCTTGTATTTAATTTGCTGTCTTTTGACTTGTATTTCTGTACATTGTTTTGTATTTATAACATGTTTCTCCCTTTACCCCTTCCCTGGGTTGCACCAGGAAATGAGCCCTGGCTTAGTGTGCCTTTCCAGTTACCTACTTTCTAAAGTGGGACTAGAGTCAATATTTCTGGCACCAATAAATCAGAATTTGCATCAGCATAGCCCCAATCAGCCTCATGCCAAAAATGAGATCTCTAAGTCACTTTGTTAAAAAGTAACAAGTCATTTTACAACCCTAAATTCACTGACTGTTCAAAAAAGCCAGTTTCAGTGAAGAGCTGCTGATGATGTCATCTCCTGAACTCACAGTCTAGTTCTCCCTGTCAGAAAACTTATAGGACCTGTTTCTCCAAGTTTTAAAGCTCATATGCAATGGTTTTCACACAAGTAAAACATGCTGCACCTTTCAATAAACATTGCTTTAAAAACTATATGTGTTTCAGGTTTTGCAACAAAGCTGACATTTTTTTATGTTTTGATGCCTTTTTGTTGTCGTCCTTTTCTCCAGGGTTGCTGGATGCTGGGTCATCATAGCACACTGCTGTGAGGTTTGCAGAGTGGATGAATCTGATGTGGTGAAAGTCTGAGATCATTCACACCTGTCATTCAATTGAGGTGATTTGTCAGGATGGCACTTTAAAACAATTTTCCATCTCCCTGTAAATGGGGGTGGGAGAGGTAATGCTGTTTTGAAACCTTACTATGAGTTTCTATGCATTAGCCAGCCCAATGTTTTCTCCCAGTCAGGCTGTTACTCAACCTACATTCAGGCTCATCTATGTTGTACTCCACATTAAAATGATCATTTTACCAGGGCTAACACTTCCACCCCTAGTAGAAATTAGCACCTATAAGGCCCCTATTAAAACCTATTGTAAAGCAGACACTGACAAACAGCAATGAAGTTATCAACATTATGATACTGGTAGCAATACAACTTCCTAACAGGCACAGTAGAGTAGCACCCCAAATGGTATCAGCAGCCTGTAGGCATGCTGATTTGGCATTCAGCAACCCTGGAGAAATGGACCACAGCAAAAAGGCATTAAAAATACAGATCTGTCAACTTTGTTACAAAACATTAAAGGCACATAGTTTTAATAGTAATGTTTTTTGAATGGCGCTGTCTGTTTTACTTGTGAAAACCATTGCCCATGATCCTTAAAACGTTGGAGAAATGGGTCCCATAAGCTAGCAGACAAGAAGGACTAGACTGTGGGTGGGATATTCAGAAATGTGCCAGAGGCAGGCACAGTAGCCGCACAGCACAAGTACACTGCGCCAGTGAGCACTGAACACGATATTCAAAGGTTGCACATAACGGCATGTGCCAGCACAACACGGCTGAATGTCACCAGTATGGGGTGAGCAGCTAGGGCTGGAGTGGGTATCCGCTGTCACCTGTGTGTTGACATGTGTGGTTAGCATGGTGGTCTGTGTAGCTTCCCCCCGATTTCCCTGCCACGCCATCTGATGCCCCAGGCCTAGCGTCCTTCCCATGCACTGCCCTGTTGTGCTAGGCTGCTCATTCCACCTGCATACTCACCTACTAGGCGGCCAGTGGGGATGTCCCCACTCTCAAACCTGTGGCACAGTTCTGACTGGTGCCAGATGAAGGCATTGTGTGCTCCACCAGGGTGTGTGGCACAGACATTGATTATGCGCCCCCTGGCATCGCACACCACCTGGCAGTTGACACTGGGGTAGCCCTTCCTGTTGATGTAGGCTACCCCCACTGGCCCTGGTGGTGTGAGGATGCCTACGTGGGTGCAGTCGAAGGCTTCTAGCATGCCAGGCATATGTGCCACCCTGTGGAACTCCTGCATGTTTACTGTACGCTCTGCCTGTGTGCTGGGGAATTTGATGTATTCCGTAGCATGTGGCAGTAGTGCATTGAGGAATTGTGTGAGGAGCTGTGATGCTGCCAACTGGGTTATGTCTGTGGTGTCTCTTGTTGGTCTCTGGAAAGCACCTGTGGCAAGCAGGCACATGACGGCCGTGACCTTGGTCTTCACTGACAGGGCGTGGCTCCCTCTTGTGGGTGCCTGCATCTCATCAGTGCACAGCTCACAGAGCTGCCTCAGGATTGCCTGGTTCAGGTGGTACCAGCTCACAATCTCGGTGTCACTGTACTGTTCATAGGTGGTGTGGGCACGGTACTACCTGTTCCGGGCATACCGCCGAAGGGCTCTTCCATGGCCATGCCGCTCTGCCTCCTCACACCCCTCATCACTGCCTCCATCTGGAAGATGGCACTGGCCATGGCCTGGGCTGTCCTCCCCCTGGTGGCTGTCTCCCCTGGCACCCCGGCTGTGTGTGCATCTGCGCTGAGCACACACCTTTGTTGGGGGTCCCTGCTGGTGGCCTGTGGGCTGTGGCCTCCACCTCCCACCCATCAGGGTGCTTTCACTGCCACTCCTATGACTGGGCTTGCAGGCTTATGCTGCAGTTGCTGCCCCCACTGCTGTCTCTCACACACACATACACACACTCACACATGCAGGCACCTTCAGGGTCTCACGTCCTGTCCCACACTCTGTGGCACTTCCTACCTCTGTCTTGCACCCCTTCTGCTGTCCTGCCTGGCCAGTGTCTCTCTCTCTCTCTCTCTTGCTCCCCTGTGGTGCAACCTCAAATCACCAACGCCCTCTTTTATGGGCTCAAGTTTGCTCTGCATGTCCCTGTTGCTCCACGCTTGCACCATCAGCTTCCTGTTGAATATTGCACTGCACTGCTTATTCATGTCTACGCCCCCTGCACTTGCGCATGCATTCATTAGGGTTACGCATTGGTGCACTGCGATTTGAGCCGCGCATTTGCTTCAGCTGAATATTGCTCTTTGGCGCACTTCCGTACTTGCGCAGGTGCATCTCAGTTGAGCAGTGCGCAACTGCTTTGAATATCTCACCCTGTGAGTTCATGAGATGACATCAGCAGCAGCTCTTCACTGAAACTGGCTTTTTTGAACAGGTAGTGAAATCAAGGTTACAAAATAGCTTAGAACTTTAAAATGAAGTAACATAGAAATCTAATTTTTGGTATGAGATTTACTGGGAGTATGCTTGTTCTAATTCTGTAATGTAGCACTCTTGGCCAGAGTCCCACTTAAAGTAAATAAATCGCCATCAGCACTAACACTGCCACCATTTTTTTTTCTTTTCTTTCTTTTTTTACACAAACATTACAATTTAATATTAAGTATAACAAAAAGTGACAGAACACCATCGTTTTAAGAAAAATGTAACAAAAAAATAACTAAAACTGCTACAGAAAGGCATTGACAAAATACTTCACTTAAACACACCAAACTAACCCACAGAAATAAAGATGAGAAATTACTCACAGATCAAAAATAGTGAATGTGAAATAGTGAGAAAACCAAAATATATATATATTTTGTTATCTTCTTTTTCCCCGGGAGGTCCTTCCATCACTCTTCTGCCCTGGTCATGACCCCAGAGCTTCCACCGACTGCCTATTGCCACCTACTCCCAGTTACCCCTGGCTTGCCCCCCTGGAGGGCGTGGCCACAGCACTGGTTCCCCTAATTCCAGTGCTGTTGGACCAGGATCTAGTTGTGAGTGTGGCAACAGTGGTGAATTGAAGCCCGGGGAGGGCTTCATGTAGACGGAGGATCTCCCTTCCATTTTTCTTTGATTTTCCTCTGGGAGGCGGGGACATGGAATGACATCCAGCATCGGCCCCGCCTCCATTTGAAGTGAGCGCCGGTAGCTGCGCATCCCCTGGCCTCTGCCAGGGTCCACCTCACGCTGGACTCTTCCCCACCCTTCCCCCAGAGAAGGAGAGCAGTCCATAGGATGCTCTATCCTTCTCCCCCGGCCGGCCCTCCAGCGACCTGAGTCCATTCCCAAACCCGGATCACGGGCGTAGAAAACCAAAATATAACACAGATAACCTGCTTAGACAGAAAAGCTCCAGATCATTCTGTGCAGCCCTGCTTTACGGTACATCTACCCTCCCTACACCACTGCTTCACAGACTGACAAATCAGAAACCACTACCTTAAAGTAAATAGTCAGTTAAAAAATAAACAATAAACCCCCAAAAATCTAGCAGCACAAGGCCCTCTAGAACAACCTGTGAGCAATTTGCATCCAAAAAGCTCAGTTTTGAGACCTATTTTAAAAGTTTTTTTTCTTAGACAAGCACACACAGACTTCTCTCCTACTCTGTCTTCAGAAGACTGCACTGAAGACAGCCTCTTGTGGCATACAGCTTGTTTCAACAACATGTGACCTCTGATCCCATAGTACGTTGTAAACTTTGCCTCTGTACCAAACTTCACTGGGGAAGTTAGCAACCTTCGCATTTTGTGAAGCTATCAGTTTACTGCAAATTTGGACTTTGCAAGGCAGATTAACTTCACAACATGAGGCAAATTCATGAAGCAAAGTTTTCCAACTTCGCACATCACTAATTAGAATGAGGGTCTTGGAATTCAGGAGGGCAAATTTCAATGACATGGGTGACTGCCTCAGTAAATACCTTGAAGGATATGATGGCAGAGGGGAGTAGAGAGACAACAGAAAAGGATCAAGGATTGAAAAACTAAGGCAACAGCAAGCTGCTTGAAGGAAGTATGCAGGGTTAGGAGGAGGAAGAGCCACTATGTTTCTCAAAGAAGTTGGCTAAGGTGGTAAGGGAGTAAAAAAAAAGATTTCAGGAAGTACAAGAAGACCCAGTTTGAGGGGGAAAGAGAGCTATACCTAGATAAACAGAGGGAGGTAGGAAGGAAGGTGAAGGCAGCAAAGGCACAAGCAGAAGAGAGAATCACCACAGAGGTCAAAAAGGGGGATGAGACTTTCTTCAGGAACATGAGTGAAAGGAGGAAAACAAGTGGTGGGATAGTGTGGACCAGGACGGGGGAGTAGACTGAACAGAAAAAGATCAAGAAAAAGCTGAAATTCTAAATGAGTACTTTTACTCAATATTTGCAGTGTGGGGGGAGGGGGAGGATGGACCAACATGTATGAACAGTTGGGGGGGAGTGGACACCAGTCCATTCTGGGAGGAGAAATTCCAAAGGGGACTGGAAGCCCTAAAGAAAATAAGGCAATGGGAGCAGATGGGAATCACCCTAGGGCACTAAAAGAATGGAGTGTGGTGGTAGCCTCCCTTCTGGCAACACAATTCAGCATCTCACTGGAGGCGGGGTAGTTCCAGAGGACTGGATGAGGGCTGATGTGGTCCCCCTGAATAGGAGCGGCAGCAGGGAGGAGGCTGGCAATTACAGACAGGTCAGTCTCATATAAGTGTTTGGGAAATTAATGGAGACCCTGCTAAAGGAGCGACTGATGGAGTACCTGGAGGCAAATGGGCTGTAGAACTACCAACAGCACAGTTTCATGGGGGGGGGGGGGAGATCATGTCAAACAAATGTCACAGATTTCTTTGACTGGGTGATGTGGGAAGTGGATCAGGGGAAAGCAGTGGGTGTGGCCTACCTGAAATTCAGCAAGGTCTTTGACATTGTGCCACACATAAAGCTAATAAAGAAACTTAGCAACCTGGGGGTTGGGGAGAAGGTGGCAAATTGGATAGTGAACTGGTTAAAGGACAGGAGACAGAGCGTGGTGGTAAACAGAAGTAACTCGGGGAACAGGGCTGTGACCAGTGGAGTGCCACAGATCTCAGTAGTGGGTCCTGTCCCCTTCAATGTCCTCATAGGTGACATTGCTGAGGAACTGGAGGAGAAGTGTGCCTCTGTGGATGACACAACAATCTGCATTAGGGTGGACACCTAGAAGGGGTGGAGAGGATGCAAAGGAATCTGGGGAAACAAGAGGAGTGGTGTAGGGGGTGGCAGCTGAGTTTCAATGCCAAAAAGTACAAAGTCATGCACCTGGGGTAGGAAAACCTGGGGGTTGTGTATGAGATGTGGGGAAGCTACTTACAGTAACCAAGCAGGAGAGGGACCTTGCGGTAATCATATGGCAGGGCAGTGCAACAAGGATGTTGACAAGGCTAGTAGGAACCAACATGCATACGGAGGGGGATTTCTAGCATGAGAAGGGAGGGAGGTAGTGGTTCCACTGTATCGCTCAGTAGTGAGACCCCACCTAGAGTACTGTGTACAGTTCTGGAGGTCACACTTCCACAAGGACATTGACAGGGTGGAAGAGATCCAAAAGAGGGCTACCAAAATGGTGCAGGGTTTGCATAAGAAACCATACAAGAAAAGGCTGTGGGAGCTCAACATGTACTCTCTGGAGGAGAGGAGAGTGTGAGGGAACAAACGTACTTGCTGGAGGAGAGGAGAGTGAGAGAGGACAAGATTGAAACCTATAAGCTCCTCACTGGGTTGAACAAATTGCAGGGGGGGAGTCTCGTTCAGAAGAAGAGGAGCACCACTACATGGGGGTATGCAGTGAAGCCTGAGGTGAGGATGTTTAAGAGGGGTGTATGGAAATACTACTTCATAGAAAAGGCGATGAATGCCTGGAACAGCCTGCCAGAGGAGGTGATGGGAGCAAAGACAGTGGAAGGCTTCAAGCATGCATGGAGTAGGCACATGGGCATAATAAGTAAAGGAAAGTGAGGAAGGAGGTACACCTGAGACTGAATATGGTCAGGGGAATATTAATAGGCAGGGAAATAGGGCAGATTAGATGGGCCTACCAGTCCTTTTCTGATGACAAATTCTCTGTTTCTGTGTTTCTAGGCCTACTGAGGAGGCAAAGGCCCCTCATATGCACAAGCTTTCTTGGGATCCAGTGTATGAAAAGAGGAAAACGTATTGTCTAGTCATCTGGTAGCCTCAAATAGACACCAGAACACCAGTGATAACTCTGAGAACTTGGAGTCTGGTCATGTATTGCAAATCACCATTAATTCTTGTAGGAGTATAAGGGATCACCAGGGTGAGTGAGTATCATATAAGGCAGCCCTCAAGGGAAGTCCCTTGTGGCCTTGCAATGTACACAGAATCTCACTAAAGTGGGTGTTTTCACTTTGGGGGCAATTTTGGTCATGTCTATGCCTGAGTGATGCTGCTGACTGTGCTGAGCATGGAAATAGATCTTATGCCAAAGACTGAGCTGCTGAAACAGATAAGACATGGCCTACTATTTGTATGAGGAATCCTAAGCTGGTATGGATACCAGAGATGTTGAATCTGGCAGAGAGCCTGAGGAAACTGCCAGCCACTGCTAGAGGGCAGGCTGATGTACACAGTGGCACACTGGTGCCCAGCACACTGTCCAGTGAGAGTAAAGACGTGGTTGATGTGAGGTGCCTGAAGCCAGGGTGTCCATTAGCCAGGAGTGCCCAAGTGAAAGTCCCTACAGTGGTGGTACCTCCTACACACCTGCAGAACTGATGCTGCAGTGTCATGATAGTGTGTGAGAAATGTATGTACCCAAAACATATAGCAAAGTGGAAGAACTGGTAAACTCAGAAGGCAGAGCAGGAAAGAATGTTCTGAGGTATAATGTCACTGACTGGTAAACTGAAAGGAATAAGAGGAGTCATGGGACTTCTGTAAGAGGTTTGTAAAGGGTACAACCTTTTTTAAGATACCCTAAAGTTCTAACTTGTATCTGGTGTCAGAACTGAGCATGTTTTGCAGTACTAACAAGGACAGTGATTTTTGGGGACCATGTTCCCAAGTGTATAACAATAAATGTGTGCATAAACATGGCTACAACTCATCACATTGCAGAGTGATTTACTTCTCACGTGACAGAAAGGGCACCAAGAAAACATCTCCAAGGATTGCATGGAAAGGAAAGAAATTGAAATAGCTAGAGACTGAGTGTATTTTATTAAAACAGGGATGCCTCTGGTGAGCAGTTATCACATACCCCTAGACATGAAGGGTACCCTTAGCACCATGCCCACTACTAGTATATGCCTGCTGCCAAAAGAGGGTTATCATATGGTATCATCTCCTAGCTGAAAGAACAGTGACACCAGCCACAGCTGAATGGGATTCTTGGACTGCACACCATGTAGTACGGGAAGTGAGGGGACCAGAGCAAGAACCAGAGTAAAAAAGGGGACTTGATACATTTTGAAAACCATCATGCAGCACAGAGATTTTGAAAGTATTCACACACAGTGTGTAGCTTTTAAAAACATTCATGCAGGATTTCAGTGTTAACAAAACAGTTCTATGAAAACTATCAGGCAGCACCTAGACTGTGAAAACTGTCATGCATTACATACATTTTGAAGACCATTGTGCAGTACATAGACTTTAAAACCATTGCGCAGCATGTAAACTTTAAAAACTGTCATGTAGCACAAATATTTTGAAACTAGTTGTATAGATGTTCAAAATAATCATGCAGATTTTTAGAAAAGTCATGAAGGAATGTATGTGTGAATTATTTGTTTTTTTTTTAATTAAAGAATTTAGTTACAAGAATAAAGGGTGTATCCCACTTCCTGCACTTAAAGAGATCATCTCAAAGATGATACTCCCCATCTTCATCTACAGTGACATAGTATACAGGGCTGCTCCTAAGTCCACCCTGGCCAGACTGGATCCCCTCTTTCACTCCTTTTACTGCTTTGCTATGGACTATCCTCCATGCACCCACCAGGTATCCAGTGAACAGGGCGACTGTAATTAAGTCCTTACAAAAACGACGACTCAGTTACGGCACCTGTGTTCAGGGTTACCTGGCAGTGTAGTGACTGGATACCTAGGTGGGCGATGAGATGTGCACGTGGAGGGGGGAGGTATGTGGGAGGGGGTGTGGTAGGCAGCTGCTGAGCTGGTCCACTAGCATGGTAGGGAGGGTGGGCGGTTGGGAGGTGCAGGGTTCGGGTTCAGTGCAGCACGGTATATTTTTTGCTGGCAGGTGGCTTTTAATTTTTTTAAGTATTTCACCCCTTCCCGGCATGCACCCCCCTAGAGTTGAGAATCCTTTAGTAGGGGGCTGCAGGGGCGCACAGCGCCCCGCAATAAAGAAAATACCATGGATCTCGGGTGCCCTCTTCCCATTCACCATGAGTGTGCATTGCTGAAATTGATTTTCAGAGATCTACAGTACACTCACCCTAATGACGATCACTATTCTGCAATCACCGTTATACATAGAAACATAGAAGTTGACGGCAGATAAGGACCACAAGGCCCATCTAGTCTGCCCATTTCTTTTTCTACTTGTAAATGTGCCATCAGCCTTTGCTCTGTCAATGGCCTATCTATTCATAGTCATTTGTATTGCTCCCTTATGCCAATCCCATGCCTGTTTGAAGCCCTGCACTGTATTCATAGCCACCACTTCTTGTGGTAAGCCATTCCATGCATCCACCACCCTTTCTGTGAAAAAGAATTTCCTCACATTCCCCCTTAATTGACCCCCCTCTAATCTCATGCTGTGTCCTCTTGTCCTGCTATTTTTGTTATATTTAAACATGTTAGACTCTTTCACCTTGTTAATGCCCTTAAGGTGTTTGAATGCCTCGATCATATCACCTCTCTCCCTCCTTTGCTCAAGGGTATACATATTGAGCTCTGTTAATCTGTCCTCATATGTCTTCTGATGCAGTCCCTGCACCATTTTGGTTACCCTTCTCTGGACTGCCTCAATTTGGTTAATGTCCTTGTGAAGGTGTGGCCTCCAATACTGCATGCAGTACTCCAGATGGGGCCTAACCAGTGTCTTGTAAAGAGGGATTATTACCTCCCTCTTACGACTTGTGATACCCCTACTAATACACCCTAACACCCCCCTAGCCTTACCTACTGCTTTAGAGGTCTGCTTGGATGATTTCAGGTCATCAGTAATGATGATGCCCAAGTCTCTTTCTTCCTTTGTGACTGCTAGCAACTCCCCTCCCAGCCTATAGGTGGCTTCAGGATTTCTCTTCCCTATGTGCATGATTTTGCACTTCTTTGCATTAAATCCCAGTTGCCACTCTTCTGACCATTTTGCTAGTTTATCCAGATCTCTTCTCATTCTGCCCACCCCATCTGGATCATCTACTCTGTTGCAGATCTTGGTGTCATCTGCAAACAGACAAGCCTTACCCTGTAGTCCATCTGCAGGTCACTAATGAAGATGTTGAAGAGGACTGGCCCCAGGACTGATCCTGAGGTACCCCCACTTGTGACTGGCATCTCTTCTGACTGTATACCATTTACCACCACACTCTGTTTCTGCCCATCAACCAGTTTGCCACCCAGTTGACCAACTTCTGACCCACCCTGAGCCTACCTAGCTTACTTATCAATCTTCTATGTGGAACAGTGTCAAAAGCTCTGCTGAAGTCAAGGTAGGCGACATCAACTGCTCCCCCTTGGTCCACCACTCTGGTTACCCACTCAAAGAAATCTATGAGATTAGTTTGACAGGACCTTCCTTTTGTAAACCCATGCTGTCTTGGATCCTGTGCCCCTATGGATTCCAGGTGTTGCACTATCTTTTCCTTAAGGAGTGCCTCCATAATCTTGCCTACTACTGAGGTAAGACTGACTGGTCTGTAGTTCCCTGCCTCCTCCCTGCTACCACTCTTGTGGAGTGAGATCACATGAACCCTTCTCCAGTCTTCTGGGACCTCTCCTGTGCTCAGAGACTCACTAAACAGTTCTGCTAATGGCTCTGCTAGTTCCACCTTTAGCTCCTTAAGTACCCTGGGATGTATGCCATCAGGTCCCATTGCCTTATCCACCCTGAGCTTAGCAAGCTCTTGTAACATAGAAACATAGACTTTGACAGCAGATAAGGACCACTTGGCCCACCCAGTCTGCCCATTTCCCTACCTACTGGATGAGCTGCAGATTCTAGTTAACCAACAGCCTATTTCCAGCAACCCCCCACTATAATTGCCTTATGTCTGTCCCATGCGTGTTTGAATTCCTCCACTGTTTTAGACCCCACAACCTCTCCAGGAAGGCGGTTCCATGCGTCCACCACTCTCTCCGTGAAAAAGAATTTCCTCACATTACCCCTGAGCCGTCCCCCCTCTAACTTTAAATTGTGCCCTTGTTCTAGACATCTCTTTTTCTGAAAGATGCTACCCTCCTGGACTTTGTTGATTCCCTTGAGGTACTTAAAAGTTTCTATCATGCCTCCCTGTCCCTCCTTTCATCAAGGGTATACATATTAAGCTCTCTCAGTCTCTTCATATGGTTTCTGATGTAGACCCTGCACCATTTTAGTTGCCCTCCTCTGGACTGCTTCCATCCTGTCTATGTCCTTGTGTAGATGAGGTCTCCAAACTGCACAGTACTCCAGATGGGGTCTCACCAACTGTCTGTATAGAGGATAACCACTTCCCTTTTCTACTTGTGATGCCCCTCCTATGCATCCCAGTATCCCCTGGCTTTCCCTACTGACTTCTCACATTGCATTCCACCTTTAGGTCATCTGATATGACTACACCCAGATCCCTTTCCATTATTGTTGTTGTTAGTACCTCCTGCTATGTGTACTCTTCTCCTGGATTTTTATTCCCAGGTGCATTACTTTGCACTTCTTTGCATTGAATCTAAGTTGCCATATGTCTGACCATTCCTCCAACCTTGCCAAGTCCCTTCTCATCCTTTCTACCCCCTTGTGTATCAACTCTGTTACAGATCTTTGTGTCATCCGCAAAGAGGCATACCTTTCCTTCCAGACCCTCTGCAATGTCACCTATAAAGACGTTAAAGAGGACTGGACCCAGTACTGAGCCCTGAGGTACTCCACTAGTAACCTCCCCTTTCTTCAGAATGTGTTCCATTCACTATTACCTTCTGTGTCCTGTTGTGCAGCCAGTTTTCTACCCAGGCTACCACCCTGTGACCCACTCCCAGGCTGGCTAACTTGATTATTAATCTTTTGTGTGAGACTGTGTCAAATGCCTTGCTAAAGTCTGGGTAGACCATATCCACAGCCCCTCCCTGGTCTATTACTTTGGTCACCCAGTCAAAGAAATCGATTAGATTTGTCTGACATGACCTTCCTGCTGTGAATCCATGCTGCTTTGGGTCCAGTGCCCGCTGGCCTCTAGGTACTCAACAATTCTTTCTTTCAGAGTGATTCCATCATTTTCCCCACCACTGAGGTCAAACTAACAGGTCTGTAGTTTCCTGCTTCTGCCTTGCTCCCACTTTGAGAGGGAATCACATCTGCCCTTCTCCAGTCCTCAGGTACCACCCCATCTTCCCATGATTTGTTAAAAGTGTGGTTAGTGGTGTCACTAGGTCCTCCTTTGCTCTTTTTAGGATTCTAGGGTGAATCCTGTCAGGCCCCATTGCTTTGTCCACCTTGAGTTTTAGAAGTTCTTTCAGTAGTCTTTCTTCTTTAAATGGACTGGTATCAACCCCACTATCCAGAGTGCTTCTACTGTTTGGTTTAGGTAACTCCCCCTCTTCTTCTTTTGTGAATACTGAGCAAAAGTGTTCATTCATTATCTCTGCCCTCCATTTAATGTTGGCTTTATCCTTTTTTACCCCATCCCTGCTCTTATTGCCCTTGTCCATTTTTCCATTTACCCCTGTCCTGCCCTCTGTCAAACTCTGTACCTCAGTGTTTACCCTACTACCTGCCATGCTTTGCGTGGGGAGGCTTGAACTTTCCTGTTTCCTATCAGCACCTCCCCCCTTGGCTAGTTTAAAAGCTTGCCAAGGAAGCCTTTAAACCTGTCACCTAGGAGCGTGTTTCCCTTCCTGGACAGATGCAGACCATCATGCCAGTATAGACCTTCATCTCTCCAGGTGGGCCCCCAGTCCCCAATGAAGCCAAAGCCCTGTGCTCTGCACCAGTTTTGCAACCATTCATTAAACCGCATGGTGTGCAGTACCCTAGCCTCACCCCTGCCATAGGCTGGCAGCACCTCTGAGAAGGTTACCGTGCTTGCTACCTGTCTGAGGCCCCTCCCCAACTCCACAAATTCATCCTGCACTGCACTGATCTCATGAATAGCTAGGTCATTTGTCCTGAGGTGGACAATGATATCTAGTTTCCTCTCCTGTGATGCTGCTTCTGCAATCCTGAGGATTCGCTTCCTGTCCCTCCAAGCCATGGCACCAGGCAGGCACCTTACTTTCCTCTCCTCTCCCTTCCCCAGGTCTACTCCCCTAACAGTTGAGTCCCCTATCAGAAGCTGTTTCTTTCCCTTGTGTTGTCCCTTGCCACTCATTTGTGGGTCTCCCTTGTTGATGTCCCCAGCATTTTTCTTGGTCTCCAATGAGGGTGTCATCATAGAGGAACCTTGATTTGCCAGACTGACATATGATTTGTGTAGAGGTGCAACTCAGGGGCTACACCTCTGTTCCACCACCCTCACCCTCCCAGAACCTACTGTGGTCCATCTGCTCTTCACACATGGCAACCTCTGAGGCAGTGGTTATGGAACTGGTGCTCTTTGGGTGGGGAGTCCTCATAGTCCTTGCCAGTTCAGCCTGGAGGTGGGCAACCTCCTCCCTCAGAGCTGACAGTTGTCTGCAAATAGGGCAGCAACGCAGGTTCCAGAATGTTTCCCGGAAAATTGCTGCCCCACAGCCAGTGCATTGCACCACTCCCCACATGTCCCTCCTTCTTATAATATACAATGAGTAATATACAAATTTTTTTTTTGTGTGTGTGTGTGTGTGTATACTTACGCTTTATGCACTGTGCTGGGTAATTAAGAATACGACAGTTCTGCTCCAAGACCTGTTGAGGAAGTGATGTCAGAACCTTGGCTATAAAGGAAATGCCATGCCTGGGGTGGGCAGGGTGTGAGGGAAGGGTGGTGGGTAGGCCACAACCACTGGTGACTGTTAGAAACAATCAAATACACCACTGCTCCACCACCCTGGTGAGTGCTGCCCTTTATAGTAAGTCAACCAACACCATAATTTACTAGACCACTGCTCCTACACAAACCACTCTACTGAGTCCAGGGATAAAAACAAACTCACTGTTCAGCCAGCAGGACACTTCTAAAATATTGCACAAATATCCTTCCAAATCCTATGTGTCTAGCACAGAAATCAAGCAACTTCAGTTGTATTACAACCCCTCTGGTTATAAAATTACTACACTTTAATGGAATCCTGCAATTCTTAATGCCAATAAGAAAATAATGAAACTTTCTGTAGAAAGTGTAGCTTACCTTCCTAGTCCCCTACAATATTATGGTTTACCAAGTTACCAGTTCCTCAAATGCATTCTAGTTTGTTCTCTGCAGTATAGCAAGTTTCTCAGCTTCCTAAAGGAACAGGCAAGTCCTCTGACTGACTTTTCTCTGTGTAGTATGCTTAAACAAAACAGTGATAAAAGCCCCACCCAGAATCAACTGATTGATTAGTGACACCTGTGATGTAAGCAGGCCTTTCAGTGAAGACAATTTGCTATGTCTGCTTCTAATACACACACAAACCCTTTATCTGAAACCAGGGATAAACTCACTGCTTAGCCAGCAGGACACTTCCAAAATATTGCACAAATATCCTTCCAAATCCTATGTGTCTAGCACAGAAATCAAGCAACTTCAGTTGTATTACAACCCCTCTGGTTATAAAATTACTACACTTTAATGGAATCCTGCAATTCTTAATGCCAATAAGAAAATAATGAAACTTTCTGTAGAAAGTTTAGCTTACCTTCCTAGTCCCCTACAATATTATGTTTTACCAAGTTACCAGTTCCTCAAATGCGTTCTAGTTTGTTCTCTGCAGTATAGCAAGTTTCTCAGCTTCCTAAAGGAACAGGCAAGTCCTCTGACTGACTTTTCTCTGTGTAGTATGCTTAAACAGAACAGTGATAAAAGCCCCACCCAGAATCAATTGATTGACTAGTGACACCTATGATGTAAGCAGGCCTTTCAGTGAAGACAATTTGCTATGTCTGCTTCTAATACACACAAACCCTTTATCTGAAACCAGGGATAAACTCACTGCTTAGCCAGCAGGACACTTCCAAAATATTGCACAAATATCCTTCCAAATCCTATGTGTCTAGCACAGAAATCAAGCAACTTCAGTTGTATTACAACCCCTCTGGTTATAAAATTACTACACTTTAATGGAACCCTGCAATTCTTAATGCCAATAAGAAAATAATGAAACTTTCTGTAGAAAGTGTAGCTTACCTTTCTAGTCCCCTACAATATTATGTTTTACCAAGTTACCAGTTCCTCAAATGCGTTCTAGTTTGTTCTCTACAGTATAGCAAGTTTCTCAACTTCCTAAAGGAACAGGCAAGTCCCTTTCTTTTGTGAAGGGAGTAGTGCTCACCTCCCTCCCCCCCGTTATCACATAGAACCCACCCCTGCTCCCTGTATGTCTCTCTCTCTTTTTATTCCCTTGAGGCAGACGCCTCACCATTTGTGCTTCCTTCATCACTAAATACTGACTTGCTTCCCTCCCCTCCACCTTGCTACCCTTCTTTCCTCCCTCCCACCCACTTTTTACCCCCCTGCTCAACTCTGGCTATCATTCTCATGCACTCCCCTCTTGGAAATACAATGTTGGTCAAGCTGCCTCCTCCTTTCATTTCCCCAAACTATGGGGTTCTCTCACCCTTACCATCTGCTCTGCCTCTTCCCAACACTCACTCTACTCCCTCCTATGTTGTTTCACTACTCACTCTCACAGTTGCCCCTGACACTGGTCCCTAGGCTGCTCCCTACAACCCTTCTTCCTCTTCTGCCCTTCACTCCCCACTTACACTAGTGTAGTCCCCTCTTCTCCCTCCCCAATCAACAACCTTTGCTCCCATCCTTTACTCAGTATTGCCTCTGCACATGGCAAATGTTGTTATCTTCCAGCACTTCATTGTATTGTAACTGCAAATGTGGCTATCCTCCATCACCTTCTTGTATATTTATGTATTTACTTCTCACAATCCTTGTCTTTTCACAATTGTTATTTATCATGCTTATTCGCCTATTGTTGTTCTTAGTGTTCCTCATTGTCCTCCCCCCAGGACACATCTGGAAATGAGATGTCACTGCTGATACTAGGGGGATGTTGTACTGTCTGGGTGTGCCATCCTTCAGATGAGACATTAAACTGAGGTCCCTTCTACCCATCTCTGGTGGGTGTCCTGGTTGGTGTCCAGGTGGAAGTAAAAGAACCCAAGGCACTTTTTGCAAGAGTGGGGAATTTTCTCCACTGCCCTGGTCAGCATTCCTTTCCCATAAAACCAGTTCATTCAATTGCTCAGGGCTGTGTGTGGGTGTTTGTTGTGTGAAATGGCTGCCACAACACATTCCGTCATTTCACTACCAGTCTGTCTTTGCTTGTAAAGTGCTTTGAGATACAGTGTGTAGGTAAAACACTATAAAATGCTGATTCATCTTCTTCGATGTTCCTGGTAAAACTTTAGAAATTAATAAAATAAAGTGATCTTATTACTGGAGGCACTACTTAAGGAAAGGATAGTGGGACATCTAGAAGCCATTGGTGCCCAGAACCCTAAGCAACATGGATTCACAGCAGGTAGGTCATGTCAGATGAATCTAATAGATTTCTTTAACTGGGTGATAAAGGAAGTAAATCTGGGGGGAGGGGAGATGGTGGACATCTCCTACCTCGATTTCAGTGAAGCCTTCGACACTGTCCCACATAGGAGGCTGATAAACAAGATGGGTAATCTGGGCATGGGAGACAAGGTGGTAAACTGGGTTAGGAACTGGCTAAGAGACAGGAGGCAGAGGGTGGTGGTAAATGGAGTACTATCTGGGGAGAGGGGGTGACCAGCGGAGTACCTCATGGATCAGTCCTTGGACCAGTTCTGTTCAATGTCTTCATTAGCAACATTGCAGAAGGGCTGGAATGAAAGGGTTGCCTGTTTGCAGATGACACCAAAATCTGTAACAGGGTGGATAGTCCTGAAGGGGTGGAGAAAATGAGGAAGGGCCTGGGGAAGCTTGAGAAATGGTCTGCAGAGTGGCTACTGAGGTTATAGTCAAAGAAGTGCAAAATTATGCACCTGGGACACAGAAACCCTGGGGAGAGCTACAGGGTCGGGGGGTTGCTGACAGTCACCAAAGAAGAAAGAGACCTGGGGGTTATTAGTTCAGATGACCTGAAAATGTCAAAGCAGAGCACAAAGGCAGCAGGGAGGGCCATTGGCATGCTGGGGTGCATAGGCAGGGGTATCATTAGCAGAAGGTGGGAGATGGTGATGCTGTTATGCAAAACACTGGTCAGGCCACACATGGAGTACTGTGTGCAGTTCTGGAGGCCACACCTTTGAAAGGACATTAACAGGTTGGAGGTGGTCCAGAGAAGAGCAACTATGATGGTGCAGGGCTTGCACCATAAGACTTATAAGGAGAGAGTAATGGACCTCAGTATGTACTCGTTGGAGGAGAGGAGAGGAGAGGAGAGGAGAGGAGAGAAAGAGGGGACATAATAGAAACATTCAAGTACTGTACCTCAAGGGCATAAACAAGGTGCAGGGGGATCTTCAAATACAGGAGGAGTACAGGAACAAGAGGGCATGACATGAAATTGGAAGGTGGCAGGTTAAAAGGGAATGTGAGGAAGTTTTTTTTTTATGGAGAGGGTGGTGGATGCATGAAATGGTCTGCCACAGGAGGTGGTAGGAGCAAGCACTGTGGATGGATTTAAACATGCATGGGACAGGTATAGGGGAACCATAGAAGTAAAGCAGGGTGAGGGTCAGAAGCTGTAATCATGTACAGGGCTTTTGGGCAGACTGGATGGGCCTAGTGGGCCTAATCTGCTGACAGTTTCTATGTTTCTATTACTAATTAATTAAAAAAAAACATCTTGGCCCCCATGTTAATTTGTGGCCATTGTGCCATGCCAACCCAATGCTGCACTAAAAATGGCACATACTGCCAGGGCACAGTATTAAGATGGAGAGTACCCCTGTCCATCCTGCACTGCCAGGAGCAAAGGGAGATGGCACATCCCAAATGAGATGGTGCCATCTTTCCTGAGAGCAATATTCATTGGCCAGCATGTGAATGGCCACACATTGTATGGCATGCATGGAGCTAAGGGGCCATTTGCATGTCATTATGCGACAATAAGCAGCTCTGTAAAATTTGTCCATAATAAATATGGGAGGCATCTTGCATAGCCTCACCTGCCCCCACACTGGAGCTCTTCCTACCTATGCCATCCCTGGCACTGTAACAGACCCCATCCCTCACCTGATCCCTGTCAATATTGTGAAACTATAATAAACTTCCTTGGCAGTCTGGTGGATCCCTCTCTCCCACTCGATCTCTGTCAGTATTGTAGAATTCTGTTAAAACCCTATCTGGCAGTCTAGTGGACACCCTTCCTCACCTGATCCCTGTCCTTATTGTGGAACTGTACTAATGCCCTTCCCTGACTGTGAGGGAGTGAGCATGAACATACTGTTGAAACAGCTATTTCTGCAGTATGTGTGCATTAAATCCCTGTCAGTTAGATTGTGACTGACCAAGCTGGTGAGCAGAGGGCCTTTGCTAGTCACCCTCTCAGGATTGGATGGTGGCTTACCTATGGATGGATGGATGAGTCAGAGGCCATTGAGGGGGTTGTGTTTGTGGGTGCTCAGTGGGTGGACTGGGGTGCTGTCACAGTGATCTGGTGGTGGGGGGCTAACATTAGACTGCCAGGGATGGTCTTCCATGCATTTCCACAATACTGGATTGAATGAGTAAGGGTGGGATCCACTGAACTGCCAAGGAAGGGCTTTAGTACAGTTCCCCAATATCAACAGGGATCGGGTGAGGGAGTGAGGTCCACTAGGCTGCTATGGAAGGGCTTTAGTACAGTTTCACAATATCCAAAGGGTTCATTTGAGGGAGGGAAGACTGCTAGACTGCCATTAAGGGCATTAATACAGTTTCACAATACAGGCAGGGATTAGGTGAGGGAAGATTGTCTGCTAGACTGCTAGGGTTGGATTCTTCAATATTGTAAAATATAAGTATTGCATAATACTGTACTGCCAGTAATCAGGGGCAGGGAGACCACTAGAATGCCAGGGTCAGAAACAGCAATATAGCTCTGTACTGATGGGGAAGTGGTGGGTGTCACTGGCACTAGTGCTGCTGAGTGGGCAGGGGTCATGCATCATTGTGCACATTGATAAAAGCAGGGTTTTGTGTTAATTAGTGCTGCTTCAGTAGCATGTTAGTGCTTATAAAATGTTTTGAATAAACCTCTGCATCCTATAATAAGTCCTTCGTAGTTTTGAAATGAGTTAACATTTTTTCCCAAACTACCAAAAGGATATATTGCTCCATAACCTCTAAGAAATCTGTATGTTTCATAACATATCTTTTCGTAGGTTTATTTTAAGCAAACTTAACATGTGTGAGCAATAAATTGATAATAACTTCAAAATGAATTAGCATTTTTTCACCAAACCATCAAAAGGACCTGTTCCTCCACACCATCTAACAAACCAGTGACTTTCAAAATTAAACCAGAGGGTTTCTTTCTGCCATTAATAAACAGAAGACTTACCTACAGAGTAAATGGAGTCCCCAATATACAGAGGAGCTTTATAGAAGAGTTGGTATAACCAAGGCCCCTGGAATTCTACGATTCTGCAGTTGCGGAATTTTCCGCAGAATTTGCATCATGCCGCAGAATGTATATAGTGCCGCAGAATTCACTGTTTTTGGTGAATTTTCATTAAAATATACTGTTTTTCCATAGTGCCAGGCTTTATTTCCCATCTTGTTTATCCTGAAACCCCTCCTCTCTGCTCAGCATATGATGTCATTGATGACATCACATCATATTTAACCAATGGCAGAACTGCATTCTGGCACAGAAATGAATAAATCATGCCACAGAAATCAGAAAATGCTGCCGCAGAAACCAAGGAGCCCTGCAGCAGAAATCAGAAAGTTCTGCCGCAGAGCACTAGGGGCCCTGGGTATAACGTTGTTTTACTCATCTGGGGTGTAGTGCAAATTGACAAGGACTAGTGCAGCTAGCCCTCTATATGTCTGCCTCAACTAGATTAGGTTTTTCATGGCTGTCAATGAAATCAAAAGAGTCCATACTTCAGCAGGCTTTAGTCCTCTTGCTAATCTCCCTCAGTGTTCCAGATGACCTGGTGTGATTAACAGTTGCTTAAGAGCTGCAATTACCTGGCAGTGCAAGATTACTATCCCACAAAAGACTCAATGTGAGTCATTATCACTCCATTGTTTAGACTTTCAGCTAGTGTCTAGGCTGTGATCAGAAGAACAGTGCTATTACTGTAAGTTAATAGCTTCCTTCCAGTGTTCTGAGTTTGTCTTTATGTTTCTGGGCTGGGTCATAGAAACATAGAATTTGACGGCAGATAAGGACCACTTGGCCCACCCAGTCTGCCCATTTCCCTACCTAATGGATAAGCTGCAGATCCTAGTTAACCAGCAGCCTACTTCTTTCTATCCCAACCCCCTAGAATTGCCTTATGGCTGTCCCATGCATGCTTGAATTCAATCACTGTTTTTGACTCCACAACCTCCTCCAGAAGGCCGTTCCATGCATCACGACCCTCTCTATGAAAAATGCTTCCTTACATTACCTCTGAGCCACTTCATCTTTAAATTTTGCCCCTTGTTCTTGCACCTCTTTTTTGAAAGATGCTACCCTCTTGGACTTTGTTGATTCCCTTGAGGTACTTGAAAGTTTCTATCATGTCCCCCCTCTCCCTCCTTTCTTCAAGGGTATACATATTAAGCTCCTTTAGTCTCTCCTCATATGTCTTCCGGTGCAGACCCTGCACCATTTTAGTTGCCCTCCTCTGGACAGCTTCCATCTTGTCTATGTCCTTGCAGAGATTGGGTCTCCAGAACTGCACACAGTACTCCAGATGAGGTCTCACCAGCTGTCTGTACAGAAGGATAACAACTTCCTGTTTTCTACTGGTGATGCCTCTCCCCATGCATCCCAGTATCCCCCCAGCCCTCCTTACTGCCCTCTCACTTTGCTTGCCCACCTTTAAGTCATCTGATATGACTACCCCCAGGTCCCTTTCCATTTTTGTTGTTGTTAGTATCTCACCCCCCATTGTGTACTCTTCCCCTGGGTTTTTGTTTCCCAGGTGCATTACCTTGCACTTCTTAGCATTAAATCTAAGCTGCCATACATTTGACCATTCCTCTAACCTTGCAAGTCCCTTCTCATCCTTTCCACCCCACCTTGTGCATCAACTCTGTTGCAGATCTTTGTGTCATCTGTAAAGAGACATACTTTTCCTTTCAGTCCCTCTGCAATGTCACTTACAAAGACATTGAAGAGGACCGGTCCTAATGCTGAACCCCTGTGGCACCGCACTAGTAACCACCCTTTCTTCAGAGTGGACTCCATTTACTATTACCCTCTGTGTCCTATTCTCCATCCAATTCTTTACCCAGGCTATCATCTTGGACCCACTCCCAGGCTGGCTAATTTGTATATTAATCTTTTGTGTGGGACTGAGTCAAATGCCTTGCTAAAGTCTAGGTAGGCCATGTCCACAGCCCCTCCCTGATCTACTACTTTGGTCACCCAGTCAAAGAAATCTATTAGATTCATCTGGCATGACCTTCCTGCTGTGAATCCATGCTGCCTTGGGTCCTGTGCCCCTCTGGCCTCTAGGTACTCGACAATTCTTTCCTTCAGAAGTGATTCCATCATTTTCCCTATCACTGAGGTTAAATTAACTGGTCTGTAGTTTCCTGCTCCTGCCCTGCTCCCACTTTTGTGAAGGGGAATCACATTGGCCCTCCTCCAGTCCTCAGGTACCACCCCATCCTCCCATGATTTGTTAAAGAGGGTAGTCAGTGGTGTCACTAGTTCTACCCTTTGTTCGCTGGAAACTTTTGGAAAATATTACCCAAAAATGCAGAGACTTTTTGAGAAATTGCAGAGAAATTGTGGAGATTCACTATGCTTTCCCAGTGCTCCCTAATTAATCTTCTATTGTTTGCTGTGGCATGTTTTTATCACATGAATTGTTAGATAAATACAGTATATTACCACTTGTATATACTTTCAACATGAATAAATGTTTGTGTTTTTGAAATGACTGGCAAATTAGTCATTATGTAGCTTATCTTCTAAAATCTAAAGACATCTGCATCATGCAGTGCTAACCAGATTCTATTAAGTAATTCACAGTCAATCAATATTGAATAAATCCTGAAACAACATATTTTGCCAGTTTCTAGATGTTAAATAAGGAAGCCTGATCAACAACTACTTTCATTGGTGCAAGAAAAAATAAGCAGACAACTGTGGTGCCTAATCAAGTTCTAGTAAAAAAAAATTGTTTTCTTCAAATAATTGCTGTTGTTAATTGGCACTGTAAATACAAGAAAATTTAAATGACAAACTATAAAATCATACCAATAGCTTTTCACTTCATCATGCAATAGTTTGCAATATATAGAACTTTTGTTTTACTTGGGTTGCAGTGATTTTTGTCTATTTGAAGGTAACTTACACTTCACCTGCTTTATCAGTGTGTTTCCAGTAAATGTTACACAGATACATAGAAATGCGATGCAGAAAAGGCCCACCAGGCCAACCTAGTCTGCCCACTTTGCCTAGTTATCTGCTAGGACATGTTCCCCCCCCCCCCCCCTCGCACCTTCAACAGTCCCTTGTGTCTGTCCCCTGGAAATGTAAAAGTTTTTTTTATAGGCTTGGTATGTGAGCTTGTAGGTGTGGCAGATTATTAAGTAATGGATCACTGTCACCAACTCCATCACAAGCACACTCAAGTTTATCATCAGCAGGGCTATCTAAACTCTTCAGACATTTAAATCAAACTCCATTCAGAATGAAAATATGTTTACAAGGAAAATTTATTATTCCACTCAAAAACAAGGACTGTAGTTAATATTCCATTAAGGTGACTGGACCAATTTGCACATTTTCTCATACCTATTGTTTCAGTCTCTGTGGCAGCAAAACATTTTCTGATAGTCTGCTTCAACACATATAGTACTTTAAGGGCATAAGTGTACATATTATAGCCAGAGGATGTTGAAACCAAACCAAGGAAGTGAATCAGATAGAATCACACTGGTCCCATCCTACACTCACACTGTGTTGTTTTGGCTAAATCCACGTCTGTGTACCAAACTGCTAGCATGTCTGAGTATCTTTTCCTTGAGAATTTAAATATTTTTATATTACAATCAAAATTTCAATAAACTGCAAACAATTGTGGATTTTGTGCAGAGAATGGTGAAGATTGCTGAAATTACGGAAACATTGCAAGTGCAATTTTCCAGTGCCCTTGCTGATGATTTGTCCCACATTATTAAGACCAGTGTCCCTCATTTTCCTATATTTTGAGTGCCTATGTCGAACATTTCTGTGACAAAATTTTAAAATGTATACAGGGTCTGCCCTACAGAAGGTAGATTTTATCCCAGTCTCCCCAAAGCTGGTCCTCCTTCTTCCTACCAACTCTTCCAACTCTGTATTTCTCCTGGACACCACTCCAGACCAGCTCTGAAATGACCATCCAAAAACCCATAGCTACTATTACTAGCAGGTGTAGACTAGACCACACCACTCAGTGCCATTCATGCATTCCCACCCTCATCCTACCCAGCATGTCCTTTTATCCTAAAAATAATGCCTTGGTGCATGGATGGTGTAACAATACACCTTCACAAAAAAATGAAAAATGAATGGTTAAAAAAGGCAGACCTGGGGTTCATAGACATCCCCAAAAAGAACTAGAGGTGGCAGAGCTTCATGCTAGGTTACTGTTTCCTCTGGGCTGATGATGAAAAGGCATTGTTTAAAAAAGTGTTGTTATTGTTGGGGCAGAGCATGTAAAAAAACAATACTTTTGTGTCTGATATATGGATAAAAATCCTTGCAAAGTTTTCTATTCTCTGTGCCCCTAAGTTTGTGTGGTCCCACCCTCAAGGAAATGCTAGATCTGCCCGTGGCTTACTTGATGCTGTTCGAACACTTCTGAATGTCCAGGTCTGTGGTTGTTCACAGGGTGGAGCTGAGTAAGTCTTTCTCTGCCTGACTCTTTTCATTGGGGGGGGTGAGAGAGTGTCATGGTGCATGATGATATCAGCTAGTTTGTGTACAGAGCAAGGACTGCTACATTGAATATCTGCTGCTTTGGGATCATCCAGTTTAGGGGTGGCTCAGAAAAAGGAAGAGAGTGGGGTCATGGTACAAAACAATGGAGATGGGGTGCATACTTTGTGCGATTGCATGGAATAACATCTTTTTTTTTTGTTCATTTGTTTGCTGGGGCAGAAAGCAATGTAGGAGCAGGATAAATGTTTGATAATAAGAAAACTTTTTGGCTTGTATTTCTTCCCTGTATAAGTATGCAACATTTTCTATTATAATTGTGGTCTAATGCAAAAATCTGTGGATTAGTGCAATTTTTAATCAACTTGTCCTGCTGGTTAGTACAAAACATGTATAAGATCAACCCTTGCTTTATACAACAATATTTTGTGAGAAATTTATCTGTCTATTTGAAAATAAAACAAGAAAACAGGTATAAAACATACAGATATGCAAAATGTTGCTGATTAGAGACCATGATGGATATACAATGTTTATTTGTCCACAGAGGGGCCAAAAATATATTCCCTCACATATGGAAGCTACCAAGTTAATGACTTGGTGCCAAAAGTATTGAGCACCATAACTGCAATGTTTAGTGAACATGTTAACCATACTGGGTGATTTCATTTTATTTGCCAGTTTAAAACCCATTACAATACAATATTTCTTAGCAGATTGGAGAACTAGAGCCTGTTCGGTGATGTAAATGGTATGTTCATAAGAAAAAATAGTTCCAGTCTTCTCAATAGGGAATATTAAGCGTTTAACACCAGTAAAAGCTGCCCTAATAACACAAGAGTAAACAGTAATGTGAGAGTAATTATGCAATCTCAATTTGTACCAATGCAACATTAATAAGAGTTATAAATAAAATATCATCCTATTACAAATGCAGGGTTGTTTTCTGTTGCTGGAGATGCTAGCCAGCCAAAAGCATTCAGCTGAAAATAGGCTTTTGATGGCGTTCTATACTGTGTTATTTCTTTCTGTGTTTACCTTGTATCAGATCTTAGAAAATGTTCCTGATCTTCAAACCCAATCTAATTAGTTCTGATGTCTGCACAGCTGATCATGAATCCATCTTTCCATAGATTGGGTATCATTAAATCTTTTATTCACAAAATTCGAACAGGAGATAGTGTAGAACATAGAACCATGACCCAGGAGACCCAGGTTCAAATCCGACCAAAATCATTTACTCATCAGATGATCATGTGAAAGTCATTTAACCTATCAGTGATTCATTAAACCCAGCTGTAACTTGAGTGAGAGAAGAAGCCCACCGAAAACATGATGGATGAATATAAATAAAATATTATAATCCTCATCTAGTGGAATCACAATCTGTTGTAGTGGAAATGATTGGTGTCTCTAGTAATGAATGATGGCATCAGTTGGGAAATACGCATCTGGAGCAGATCAGTTCCAAGGGCTCAGTTCCCAAAATGGCTGGTATACCTGCTGATCTGGGTGTATCCGAGTCACAGATCCACATACTCTGAGGCCAGTCTGTGCTGACTGACATCCACAGTCTGTGCTTGCCACTTATCCATGAGTGCAGAGCTTTGCATGGGGTCAGGTTCTGGTTGGCAGAGTTCTGCCAGACAAATGGCATTCAATTGGATGCCCAGATTGGCTATTCAATGGAGCTCTTGCTCCACACAGAGCAGAAGATTTTGGGATATGGCAGTCCTCCAAGGACTGCCATATCCTGTTCAGAAAAAAAGAAATAGTAATGGCCCCCAGCCCTTAATGCCAGCTCAGAGGGCTGGGCATATGGTGTGGATGGGCAATCGGGCTTCCTTAAGATACCTGGTAGCTGTGGAAAGGGAATACAAAGCATCTACAGCAGGGTCCCCTGGCACATAGCACTTGCCCCCACTGCTGGCCTTTCACTCTATGGAGAACTATTTGTGTGTGCATGGAAGAGTACCCAAGCCCAGCCCCAACCTGACTACATGCATAGAGGGGTGGTTACAGAGGGATTGGGTGTGGAGGGTTGGCACATCCCACACTATAAGTGCCACAGAGAGCTCTGTAGGAGCAGTGTGGGCATTCTGGGATTTCTTCTGCCCCTCTGCATATGAAAAGAGGGTCAGAGATCCTTTGTGGATTAGCTCTTTTAGGACAAAGATCCTGTATTTATTGTAGAATGATTAAAAGACCAGTAGGGATTTCTAATTTTTTGAGGAATGTTTGTGCTGCTGCCCATCATGACTTGGTTATTTTGTAGTGGCTGTGTTCCCTCTTAAACAAAATATGGTCTCCACATGAGGATGTTAGCCATTATGAACCTGTGAAACGCGGGGAAATTTTGAAAATGTGTGATGTAGCCAAAATTCAGTTTGTATTTCTTATATTTTCTGTACTTGTTTCATCATTTGTCTTTATAACATACAGTAGGTCAGTTGGATAAAAACAGAATCACTGGCCTGTAATCACAAACACTATCTCCAAACTTTGCTTTGCCTTAAAGGGAACATTAAACAATGGTTTACATGTTTTAATGTAACTGTAAATGTGGGCATATAGAATGTCTATTTAATTACCCCAGTGTATTTTTTGGTTTTTTGTTTTGAAATCATCGTATTTTTTCTTTATTTATGGCCCCATATTAATGCAACCTTTTTCCTGCTCAGTATTCATTTAGCGGCTTCATAGCAGAGCTATGTGATGTATTGCTATTATGTAGTACAGAGAGGGAGCTCTGGAAGCATGTGACCAGATACCTCAACTGTGTCCATCCACAGTGGAGTTGAAGCACATGTGGTCCTCTCCATTTCACTACAATGCTGTTCCTCCCCCCCCCGCCACCAGGCGCACTGTTTCCCTGCTCCATGCTCACTTCCAGTTTAATTCTGGGTTCAGATCTAGTGTTTGTTTTGTGTCTAGTGGCACCCCTAGCCCTTCAATAGCCATCCCTGTTATAAATGTAAGGTTTCCCTGGTATCTAGTGGCACCCTCTGCCGTCCAGTCACTGTCTCTGTTACACATTACTGTTTCCCTGGTGTCTAGTGGCACCCTTCCCTCTGTTTACTATCCATGTAATACAGGACTGTTTCCCTGGTGTCTAGTGGCACCCCTCTCTCTGATCACTGTCCCTGTTGTACATTACTGTTTCCGTGGTGTCTAGTGGCCACTATCTGCCCTCCAGTCACTGTCTCTGTTATACATTACTGTTTCCCTGGTGTCTAGTGGCACCCCTCACTCCAATTACTGTCCATGTGATACAGGACTGTTTCCCTGGTGTCTAGTGGCACCCCTCCCTCTGATCACTGTCCCTGTTATACATTACTGTTTTCCTAGTGGCACCCCCCACCCTCCAAACACCATCCCTGTTGTACAGTAATGTTTCTCTGGTACCTAGTGGCATCCCCCACACCCCTCAATTACCATCTCCATTCTACAGTAATGTTTCCCTGGTGTCTAGTGGCACCCCCACCCTCCGATCACCATCCCCATTGAATAGTAATGTTTCCCTGGTATCTAGTAGCACCCCCCACACTCCAGTCACTGTTCCTGTATTAATTCTCACAATGTCAGCTGTGAAAAACAAAATTGTCCCTAAATATTGTTTTGTCTTTAAACCTGTAAAAAAAAGGTCCCTCATCAATCTGACCCCTGCCACCCCAAACTCCCACTCAGTAGTTACCACCCCCCCTACACACACTATCACTTACCTGAACATGTCACACAGTAAAGATCCACTCTCTGAATGACTGAATGATGACACATCTTGCTGCTGGAACCAATGACTGTGATATGAGAAAGTAAGGTAAGGATGATTCAATGTATTTCAATGGAGTTTTGAACTTTCATGCATGACTTTGTCATTTTTGCTTATTTTGACCCCACATTTTTTACATGGCCTTTTGGGACCCCACCTCATGACCAATTGGTGTTGGAATTATGCACATCAGGCCTGAAAGGTGATTTAGCAGTCACTTGGCAAAATCACCTTTTGGGCAGGATTTAAACATTTTCACCACTATTGTTCATGAGGTGGGGATCAGAAAAAGGATATGTTGAAAATATGGGGTCAAAATATATAAAAATGACAAAGTTACAAAGGTATGTTAACATTTTCCTACACTTGCTCATAACTTCAGTAGTTTTAAATATTTTGACCACAATTTTTGGAATAGTCATTTTTTGATGCCACCTCATGAACATGACAGCTGTCATTTTTCAAATCCTGGCCAGACTGTGTTTTTACACCTGTGGCATGGAGTGACATTTTGGTGGTGCAGAATCACATTTTGGTTGGGATTTGAAAACTTTTATCTATGGGAGTCATGAGGTGGGGGTAGTAAGAAGGCTATGCTGAAAATGTGGTGTGCAAATATGGTAAAATGTCAAACTTATGACTGAACGTTGCAGTATTACCCTTGAGGAAAGAAGGGAGAGAGGGGACATGATAGAAACATTCAAGTACCTCAAGGGAATCAACAAAGCCCAAGAGGGTAGCATCTTTCAGAAAAAGAGATGTGCAAGAACAAGGGGGCACAATTTGAAGATAGAGGGGGCAGCTCAGAGGTAATGTGAGGAAGTATTTTTTCACAGAGAGGGTTGTGGATGCATAGAACAGCCTCCCTGAGGAAGTTGTGGAGTCAAGAACAGTGGGGGAATTCAAGAATGCATGGGACAGACATAAGGCAGTCCTAGTGGGGGGTAGGAGGAAGTAAGCTGTTGGTTAACTAGGATCTGCAGCTTATCTGTTAAGTAGGAAAATGGGCAGACTAGGAGGGCCAAGCAGTCCTTATCTGCTGTCACATTCTATGTTTCTATGTTATTTCAACGTTCACTTATAAGTTTACTATTTTTCAATATTTTAACGCCAAACTTTCAACATACAGTGGCTGTTATCGAAATGTTTCCTACCTCACGGTACCACAAGGTACCACTGAGGCAATTTGCATTGGCTGTAATGTGATCCTGCCTCATTCTGCCTCACTGTACCTAGGTGTACCTCAGTACTGTGAAACTTTTCTATGACTACCACTGTACTCATTTCCCACACCACCTCATAAACATGACAGGTGTCATTTTTTACATCCTGGATGAGATTTTGTTTTCACACTTGTGGTACAAAATTGCATTTTGGCCCCTATACTATAAATGCTACATGTCATGTTTATAAGGACAGACATAAAAGACTATCTTAAAAATGTGGGGTCAAAAATTATATAAAATAAGCAAATGTGGCAAGACTGAATATGTTAACAGTTAATGTTTAAAGAGTGAATGTATGAAGACGGAATCTGTAAAGATTGAATGTGCAAAGAGTCAATGTGTGAGGAGTGAATGTGTGCTGAATGTGTGAAGAGTGAATTTGTAAAGAATGAGTGTGTACAGAATGTGTGAAGAGTAAATGTATACTGAACATGTAACGAGTGAATGTGTAAAGAGTGAATGTGCCAGGCCCTGCATTTCTTTTGGAGGAC
The DNA here is from genome assembly GCA_016271365.2 of Neoceratodus forsteri. Taxonomy (NCBI): domain Eukaryota; kingdom Metazoa; phylum Chordata; order Ceratodontiformes; family Ceratodontidae; genus Neoceratodus; species Neoceratodus forsteri. The sequence goes on along the minus strand of JADMNL010000041.1, from coordinate 5,651,577 downwards.
AGAGTCTTCCCATAGTACACAGCACAAAGAGTCCTGCACATCTGCACCTGTTCATGCATCAATGAACTCTTCAGCATTCCTCTCACTTTTTTCGGCTGCATCAATGCCATTGTTTTGCAGCCATATTGGCTCTGACCAGAGTTTATTTGGTGAGTTAGCAGTTCCAGAACACAATGCCTTCAACTGAGCTGAAGACCACAATGAAGCATAATCCAGTGACTTCAGCACAACGAATGCCACTGTGTTCTGTATTAGAAAATCCCAACTACTATGGAGCCCAATATATTTCAAAAAGAAACTGTAGATGCATTTCTTTTCAAAAATATACACTTCTTTCAATAATACATTGATCCTTTTATAGCTATGTAAAAATCTATTGTATGTTTGTATGTGTGTCTGTCCATGCATTGTCCAAATACAGATGCTCACCAGTGCAGACACACAGATCTTAGTTATGGAATTCCCTCTCCCCATGACCCACAAATCCCCAATTCTGCTAGCCCTGTACCCCCATCCTATAGCACATCCACTCTGTTGTAAGTATAATGAGAGATAGGAGCAAACAGATGCATGTCTGGGAGGGAGGGGCAGAGTTGTTGCATTATTTCTGATACACAGCAAACTGACAATTCTGACTTCTTACAATAACACAACTGCTGTACCTGCCAACTCTAGTGGCCCCCAAATCAACCATGAGGATATAGGGGCATAAACAAACTATGTGAGGTGGGTGACAGTGCTGTCCTGATTACATATGTCAATGCTCACATACAAATATAATGATGGGGGAACTCACCAATGTGCTCAACTGAAACATTAAGGGGTTGAACCACCCTATTAAGAGAAACAAGGTGATTAGCTGCCTTAAAAAAGAAAAAGCCCAAATAATGTTCTTACAAGAAACTCATTTAAAGGACACAGAACATGAGAAACTAGTCAGGGGATGGATTGAAAAAGCCTTCTACTCCTCATACACTAACCATGCCTAGAGATGTTGCGATATTAAATTTTGCCAGCAAAATTCCTGAAAAAACAGCAGTTTCACAGCACAAATTATTTTGCAGAATTTGGCCGTTCCATTAACTATTTCGCAGGGTTCAAAGCTGCAAAATGTTGCCCATGAAATTTCACCCACAAATGGTGAACTTTTGTCCACAAGTGGTGAATTGTGCCATTTTGTGGGCAAAATTTCACACTCTTCGGGTGAAATTCCGCATTTCACTTCTGTGAAAATTTTAGCAAAATGGCCAAATTACACAAAATATTTTGTGTAATGAAATTTGGCAATTTCACACATCTGTAACCATGCCAGAGGGATTGACATATCACTGCCTAAAAATCTGGCATTTAAAGTAACCCAACACACAAGTGATAATGCTGAAAGATGAGTATTAGTGGAAGGAACCCTATGTAATCAGCAGGTAGCCTTTTTTAAACATGTATGCTCCTAACTATGACCATCCTAGATTTTTTCCAAGAAATAATACTGCTCCTCAGCCAACTACAAGGGAACATTATCTAGGGAGGTGACTTTAACATGATCCTAGATGACACGTTGGGTCTCTCCTGTATCCATCCCTACCAACTACATAAGGCAGTGTGGGTGGTACACCACCATTTTATTAATTTTTTGTATTTAAAAGTTGCATAAAATACAAGATTAGTTCCATGAGAAACGAATTTCATTTACAGAACATCTCAAGTCATAATGGTAACAAAACAATGTAAACTAATATACACAAAATCAACTAATAACAATTCTAAAAAAATAGCAGCAATCTTTTCAAACCATGATTAGCACCAGATGGAAAAGACGGGTTTAACAGAAATCTGGAGAACCCTACATTCCACCACTAAGGATTACTCCTTCTACTGCCTGCTACACAGAACCCACAAACATATACACTACGGCCCAGATATTCAAACTGTGCCAGGCTGTGGCACAAGCCTAGGCGCAGCTCAACTTTGTTGCGCACGGGTGTGGCCTGGACGATATTCAACGGAGCTGCACTATGGCACAACAGCTTTGAATATCACACTCTGGCCACCCCCACTGTGCATGGTGCAGTGGCACTGTGCCAGCGCAAGTGGCCAGAATGGAGCATGGAGATGCGAGTGGCGCAAGTGCCATTGTGCCATGCACAGCACCTGCAATATTCAAACGGGGACATGCAAATGGCGCCATAAGTTATGCAAGGCACACAAGGGGCCATTTGCATCTCATTACGGTCCCATTTGCATGCCATTAGCATGCAGGTACGCCAATTCCCGACGACTTTCGCCTGGCGCCCTGCCAGGCAGCAGCCATTGGGGACTGACGCCCCCTGCAGCCCAATCACGGGAAGTCCCGTAAGATAAAAAAAGTCCAATATCCCTGGTGGCCCAGTGGACCTCTATGTGCCCCAATTGCGGGCATCACTGTATTCCCCCCCAAGTCCAATATCCCTGGTGGTTCAGTGGACTGCACTGAGCCCGATTGCGGGCATCAGTAATCACCCCAAGTCCAATATCCTGGTGATCTAGTGTACCTCAGCCCACCCCCAATGAGCCCCACCACCCCACTCCCCATCAGCCGGTAGTGGCGGCACCCCGCCTGCCACCCCGCCGCCCGCCCGACTGACGGCTCGGTAGGGCTGCCGCCCATGTGCACAGCATGAGCCAATGGGTGTGCAGCCCATACCGCATTGATACATAGTCCAGATATGTGAATGAATTCATTCACATATCTAGACAGATAATGCGGTATGAGCTGCATGCCCATTGGCTCATGCTGTGCACCAGTGGGCATGCAGCCCACCGAGCTGTCAGTCGGTGGGCGGCGGGACAATGAGCATGTGATGTGCTGCCACCCGCTGGCTGACAGTGGAGTGGTGGTGGGCTCAGTGGGTGGTGGATGGAGGGTACACTAGATCACCAGGGATATTGGACTTGGGGGGTGATTAATGATGTCCACGATTGGGCTCAGTGCGGTCCACTGGACCACCAGGGATATTGGACTTGGGGGGGAATACAGTGATGCCTGCAATCAGGGCACATAGAGGTCCACTGGACCACCAGGGATATTGGACTTGTGACTTTCACCGTGTGAGGAGGGCAACATAGATGATACATGGATTGCATCACAAGTCCTATGAGGAGAGGTTGAAGGACTTGAATATGTACTCCCTGAAGAAGAGGAGGGAGAGAGGGGATATGATAGAGACATACAAGTACCTTACAGGGAGGAACAGGATGCAGGAATACACTATTTTCCAACAAAAAAGCTGTTCCAGGACAAGAGAGCATGGGATGAAGTTGGAGGGAGGGCGATTCAGAGGAAACATGAGGAAGACTTTTTTCACAGAAAGGGTGGTGGACAAGTGGCACATCCTGACAGAGGAAGTGGTTGGGCCTTAAATAATCACAGGATTTAAGAATGCATGAGATAAACATAAGGGAATGCTGGAGGTCATGGGTAAGGGGCAACAGATGTCTAGAAAAATGTAAAGGGAACTTACAAACTCAAACGGGCAGACTGGTTGAGCCATACACCCTTGTCTGCTGACAGTGTCTATGTATCTATGTAAACCCTTAAAGTTTACATTAATTCCCTGTTGAAATTATTGTTCCAGTTTTTAATTTCTATATTTGTTGTGTAGACTTACATATAGGACATAGAAATCTTTTTACTGTATCAAGATACATGCTTAGCAGTGTACTATTTTTTTATCATAGAAAAGTTTATTATTTTTCAAATTACAGGTTTATGCAGGATAAGCACAAAAGTCAGACAGGAGTACAACACATCCTCTTACATAGCAAAATTGACAGTCGTAATGCATTCTGGTAACCTCCGTAAGCAAAAGGGAAGAAATATAACAAGAATAAAAGGCATGCATCTAGCAATTAACAGAAACAACCTGCCATTAAAGGGTATGCTAGGAGCATGCACTTCCAGAAGGCAGAGGAGATGGTCAAGCCCAGGTAACAGCAGGACTAGTAGTACAGTGCAACCAATTGTTACCACAAAGTCCAGATTGATGTGATCTCTGCAGTAGAGGAAACAGCCCAGTAAAGGTGAGTAGGTCAGGCCCTATCTTAAGGAGAGAGGGGAAACAGTGGAGACAGAGTCAGAGACTTAGATGAGTGGGTTGTTAGAAGGAGTGCAAACTTTTCAGAGGGATGAGTGTATTTTTTTTTTAGTTGTTTAACCAGGAGTAGCACACTAAGCTGAAAGCTTTTTTACAGGTGTGGCCTGGGAGCACAGGGTAGTTAAGTGACTTGCTCAGGGTCACACAGTATGTAAGTGGAAGATGTAGGCATCCCATTTCCAGTACTACTTAGCCAGGTGCCCATGGTGAGAATAAGAGAGTCTCTCTAGGGCAGCAAGGTTTGCTAGGACAGCATGCCAGGCCAAAATAGCCGGAGATGTTGGCTGCCGCCATTTCATCAGTAGGGCACGTTTGGCTTCTAAGAGCACCACCAAGACCCAATCCCTGTGCTCAGGAGGTAGTGAACTTAGCAGAGAAGGGTCACCTAGGAGCAACATGGGGTCAGAGAGATTGACCATTTGGCCCAGTACACTGGTGCAGTCTGCTGAGATGGAGGCCCAGAAGGAAGTGAGATGAGGGCATTGCCAAAGCACATGCAAGATATGAGCAGGGCTTTGCTGACACTGCCAACATTGAGGGTGAGGAAGCAACCCCTTCAAGTGGAGAGCCTCGGGGGTCCTGTACTGTACCACCTGAGCAAGATTTTAAGCTGAATAAGTTGGCTTCTAGAATCCCTGTAAGTGGAGTGGGCTAATTTGAGGCAATGAGATCAAGTTTCAGGAGATACAGTATTTTGTGTATCAGACATCAATTTGTGCCAACATGCATCTGTATAGTCCAGCTGTGAATCACACCAGACCCTATAGAAACACCCCACCAGACCCCGGAGGGTGTGCATTTTATATAGGGAGGCTAACCACTGCCACTTGGGGTCAGAAAAAGAACCCAACTGGAAGGCATGAATGGCACTGTGAATTTAGAGGTATCTCCAAAAATCCCTAGCTGGAAGGTTAAATTGGGACCGCAGTTGCTCGAAGGACATCAGTTCTGTGGAGTTAGGCATATATAGATCTTGGATAAGCAAGACACCCCAGGCAGCCCACCCAGGCCAGGAGATAGGTTTCTTGTCTATAGATATGAGGCAATTATTCCAGAGGTTGGTGTATCTCAAGGGTGGGGCCCAGGCTGCACGAGGAGTATTGGATAGAGCCATAAGCTGATGCCAAGCCTGCCTCATTTCAAGCATAACTGGAGTCAAGCTGGAAGACGGAATGGTTATGGGTGACAGTAGTATGCTAAGGGGGTGATCTTGCAGTATTGTGGCTTCCAGTTCGACCCAAAGGGGCAGCTGAAGCGCTGTAATATTAATTCAGGATTCATATCAGGTTTTTAACTTTCTGTGCATAATGCAATGCTGAATCTTACTGTACGTGCTCTTGTTGAAGATAAACTCAATAAACAATATTAAAAAAATCAACAAAAACAAAAATGGATACAATTGCATTCAAAAACAGATGCAATTACACTTGTGTCCATTTTGGACACAATTGCATCTGTTTTTTGTTTTTTTTTTGCAAAAATGGTGACTATTTGTCATAAATGGACACAACAACTGAAAACAGCAGCAGGGTTGTCTAGAGACAAGAAAATGGATGCAGGCACAGCATGCATTTGAGTTTGCATCCAATACTTTTGAAAATCCCCCTCACCCCTGAGGTCTCTGTGGACAGCTCGTTGGTGTAGGGGAAAATCCATAGAAGGACAGAAATGTTGATTTCAGGATTTTTTGTGCAAAGCTGACATTTTGCTTTTTGGGGGCAGATGCTTTGTCTGGTTTTATGAAATGTAGCATCTACCCAAAAAAAAAATTGTACAAATTGCTATAAAATGAGGAAAAGGTTGCAAAAAGGCAACATTTTTGAAACCTGCATGCAGGAAGCAAAAATTATGGTTGCACAGTGGCACTCTCCTTTGTGCAACTTTTTTGCCACCTATGCATACCTCTCAACCTCTCAGCATTAAAAATCATAGCACTGGCCTTCAAAAATCATAGCAAAGGGCCAGAATGTGTAGCACTTTCTTATTTTAAACAATATTATGTCTACAGATAGTGGGTCCCATATAATTAGTGATAAGGAATGTTTCTATCAACTTAGTTCAATAATTTAATAGTTTGTGTGTCCAGAAATAGCTCTAACATTATGAGGAACATCAGTAAATCTGTGCAGAGCAAGGGTAAATTTGAATGTGAAAATCATAGCGCTATGCGGAATTCATAGCAGTTGAGAGGTATGCACCCATGCATCATTTTTCCACTTTTGAAAATCCAGTCACTGTTCACAGCTAGTCCTCCCATGACAGCACTTCCTGTCTCAACATTAAATGGCAGCTGCCTTGTTTGATTTATGGCTGATACACGTAATAGATAACCCACTCTTAGGTGTGCGGTCGCACTCTGATATATGCACGTCTTGGTGTGCGTCAACCACCCAAGGTGTGCGTACATCAGAGCTCGACTGCACATCCTAGAGTGGGTTATCTATCTTATAAAATGGTAAAATTGTTTTTAAGGGGGGTAAAAGTGCAGGTGTGCGGTCGCGCTCTGATATATGCGCACGGTCATGTGTGTGTTTTATACAATCAGAACACTGGATTTGGAGGAGGATGTTATCCTCCATTTTATAAATATAAATATATCTCTTGACTGCTAAGGCATACAGATAAGCACAAGGCCTACTGTAGTTTGAAAGCACTTTTCATGGACTTTCAGACTTTAAAAGGACCTACAAAGTTTACTTCCCCTCTAACTAAAGCAATTCGCCAATCTCCTGTGTTGTTCTTTTTTTTTTTTAGTTGTTTAACCAGAAGTAGTACACTAAGCTGAAAGCTTTTTTACAGGAGTGACCTGGGAGCACAGGGAAGTTAAGTGACTTGCTCAGGGTCACACAGTATGCAAGTGGAAGCTGTGGGATTCAAACCCAGGCGTGGTCTGTGGGATATCATCAGATTTGCAGCTCAGAGCCTTAAACCACTGCACTATACTGCCTCCTGTTCAATTACTATTACCCCTTTATAGATCTTTATAGGTCTTTGGTAAGGCTGCACCTGGAGTACTGTACCCAGTTCTGGAGATTTCACCTCAGAAAAGATAAGGACAGGCTGGAATACTGCAGTGAAGGGTGACAAAGATGATTCAAGGACAACAGGGCAGGTATAATGCAGAGGTTTAGGGCTCTGAGCTGCAAACCTGGAGACATGGATTTGAATCCCACAGTCCCCACTTTCATACTGTGTGATCTTAAGCAAGTCTCTTAACTTCCTTTTGCTCCAAGGTCATACCTGGAAACAAGCTTCAGCTTAGTGTGCCTTTCCTGGTTAAACAATGTCTCCTTTCCTTTCCTTATGAGGCATGTCTCAATGAACTGAACATGTATTCACTGGAGATCAGAAGGGACAGGGGAGATATAGAGAATTTCAAGTTCCTGAAAGGAATAAACAAGGCAAACTGCAAGGAATTATTTTACATGAATACTAGTTCAAGGTCAGGTGGGCACAAGTGGAAACTGTCAGGGGGCAGGAGGGACACAAGGAAGTATCATTTTACAGAAAAGGTGGTGGAAACATGGAACAGTCTACCAGCTAAGATGGTGGGCATTAAAACAATTAGGGGTTTCAAGCACAGCTCAGACAGAGTGCAGGGTACACTGGTTGCTCACGGCAACAGAAGCTGGAAAGGGAATAATGGTATGGATGGGGAGGGCTAGGACCCTGGATGGACATTATGTCCTGGGGCTAGATAAGGATCCAGAGGCAGACTGGATGGACCATTGGTCTTTTTCTGCCATCATTGTCAATGTTTCTGTGTTTCTAATTGCACATTATGAAATTGTGTTAGTTAAAGGAAAATACAATGGTACTAATGCTGGAGGCACTGTTCATGAATTTTGGCCACTGCCCCACAGACATCATATGCTTTGGCTGCATGTCTATACTTGTCATTTTAATATTATGCATGTGACATAATAATCACCTCCACAACAACAAATTCTGATGTCACATGCAGAGAACTGTAATATAAGGGATAGGCATGCAGCCAATAGCAGACTATGTCTAGGGGATATGAATACTGTGTTCATACTGTAAATAGGTTCTTAATAATAAACAAAGATGAACATTTCTGAAATACGAGCCACATCGTCTATATGTTATATTTTCAAAAGTCTTCCCAATGACATTAGGATCTTTTTGAAACCTATGAGGAAAAACCTAACATGCATTCATTGGACAGTATTTTGTTAACAATCTTTGTGAAATGCTAGGATTATATGGACAAATCAGCACAGGTTTACATTGAAAGCAGCAGTTACTTCAATGACTATGCATACATTTATCTGTACACCCATTTTGGAAATAGTTGGCAATGTCAACAGTGAACTATTGCACTGTCTGCACTGTTAGTGTGAGGACTGTCCTCACAGTGATGTTTTGTTAGTTGGTGCTGCACCAAGATAGTCTGTCTCATTTAAGCATAGGACCTAATTTCAAAGGGGGCCCCCTGTGGGAAGAGAACAGCAGCAGCAAGTATACAGCAGGTTACATAAATTATCACATTCATGCTAGTTAGGTCAACAGACATATTTACAATCACAGCAGATGACAAATTAACCTAAGCGTATCTTCCAGGTGCAAGAGGCAGGTGCATTTGCTGAGCCCTTTGCTAAAACCTTTTCTGGGATGTCCTAAATTTAGCAAATGTAATCAGTTGCCTCACTTTTTTAATTGCACATTAAATTCTTTCTTCATAAGGAAAAACAAAAATTAAATAACTTTTGTCTGAAACACTTATGGTCATAGAATATCCTTTTTCTGTACTACAATATATATGGGAATAAATCTTGTTCTCAAATAGAGCATTTCATTCCATTGATCAGATGTTAGCTTGAATGCCCTGGTGGATACTCTACACCTATAGCTGTGAGATCATTTTCTGTGGGGAAGAAAAATTGCACTATTTCTGTCTTGCTACAATTTAACATATACAACTGGTTCAGTAGCAAATATGTTTTCTTTAAACAGTGTACAAATGTTTTATATAGCACATTCCCCATGCAATGTGTCAAAGCAGTTTACAATGTTAAAGTGCTATAAAACAGCCATATACCAACTCATTAATCTTGAAACACTATAGTAAAATACATATCAACAAGTTTCCGTAACTGTTCTTTAAATTTAAACAATTAAATTTTGTCAGGGAGATAATATTCTAATTCTAGAGTCAGGGATATGGAAATTAAGCCACACTTCTAAAAGTAGGGAGTTTAGTTTTGGGAATTGTCAGCCATCTGTCAGTTATGGACCTTGTGCTATCTGAATGAATGTAGAAATTAATAAATACAGAATACCAGTTTCAAAATGATTTTTACCATAATCAAGGGAAGAGAAGCAAAATCCATGGATTAAAATTGCAGCCAATCCAAGCATATGCAATTTTCGATACAATGATGGAATATTTTTGGTTATTTATTACTGGCATGTTATCTCGAATACACTGCTAGTAATTATGATTGGAATACACAGTAATTTAGTATTAAATTTAGCATTTAATAGTATAAACTCACCAGTGCATTTGATGTTTCCAGCAGCTCTTGAAGAATCTGAAGAATGTATAGATATCTATAATGCTGAACATGATGAATGTGTATGTAAACATTTCAGCAGCATTTGCTGATAGCTTTAAAACTTCATAATCATCTAGCTGAGCTAAGTGACATGTGCACACTTTGCAGTATGCAGTTTCCACAAAATGTGGCAAATTGTAATGATACATCACCCATTGTACAAAAATAGCCCCCATTATAAAAGTGTGAAAAAATGAGTACTTTAGAAATTGCAAAATATAAGCCTTCAATTATGACATGCTCAAACAATTTGGTGATGTATCTTTTTAAAAAAAATGTTCATTTGAATAAGATGTGGTATGCTAAAAATGGATATTTCAATACTAACTGGGCACTTCTGTGATCGTGAAATAGAAATTGAAAATGCAAATGTTATTCTCCTTGGTCCAATGTTACTGCATCTTTTGTTTCACTAAACATGGTTAACAAGATATAGAGTGGAGAAATGTGCCCTTTCAGTAAAATGCTCAAATGAGTCGAACTCATAACTTTGTGAAAATTTGCACAAATATTAAAACATTTTGCAACACTAAAGCAAGCATTTTGCACATTTTCACTTGTGTTAAAGAGTTGTTCCAGTTAAATGGAAAACAATTATAGTTGGCATCAGCACGGCTCAAGTCTCATAACAGTTCCCCTGAAAATCAGGAAATTCCATTCTTTAATTTTAAAGTCATTTGCATGAAAAGAAACTGTTGGCCCCTTAGACCCCATCTGGTTCTCCAGCTAGTCTTGCATCTGAGTCATAAACATAGTACACATAATAACATAATTTAAGGTTAGTAGGAACTCTGAGTCCATCCTATCCAGTCCCATTGCCCCTCCCACTGCTTCGTATGCAGGGAAAAACAAGTATGCTGTACAAACGTGCACTAACTGATGGAGATTTCCCATCTGTCATACTACCCAGGGTACCCTGTGATTCCTTTCATAGGTAAACATTTGTCCGGACTTTCCTAAAAGTCTATTCTGGCTTCATATTCACTGTCTGAAGTGGTACAGGTAGGTGGTTCCATAGGGGTACCACCTTCGGGGAGAAGTGCTTCCTTATGTTACTCCAGAACTGACCACCTTTGAGCTTCACAGCATGACCCGCTGTCCTGCTAGAGTACACCAGATCAAACATTTTGATCTGTTTGACCTTGTCAATAACCTTCAGTATGTAGAGGACTGAGATAATTCCCTCAACCCCTCAATCTGTCCAGATTCTCCAGAAGTTTGGGTAACTTCGGTAACTTGAGTTGTTAGACAGACATAGGCTATTTGCCCATCTAGTTTGTCTTCCACTCCTAGTGGGTGAACATTCCATTATTTCCTTGCCCTATTAAATACTTATCAAGTTCATTTTTGAGTAATTTGAAAGATGAAATGTCAACCACTTTCTGAGGTAATCTATTCAATGCCCTTACTGCTTTTACATTTAAGAATTTATCTCTGGTATTTGTATTAGTTCTATTAATGTTTATCTATCTGTTATAGTATCTTAAGGTAACTTATCTTCCACAGAAAATTACAGTAGTCCTATTTTGGTCATAAGGTCCTTATTGCCTACAATCTTAAAGAGCTGCAATAGGTTCCCCTGTGCCTTCTGTCCTCCAGTGAGTATATACCAAGATCACTCAATCTTTCTGTATAGCACATGGATTTTTTTTAGTCTAGGTATTAATTTGTTGTTGTATGTTGGATGCTTTCAAACATCTCAATGTCCTTTTTAAGATGAGGGCTCCAGTATGGTGAGCAATTATTTAAGTGGTGTCTCACATAAGCTCTGTATAAGTGCATGATAACAATTTTCAGTTCTGGTTACGGAAGCCATTTTAATACATCCCAGTATTCTGTTGACTGTCAGTGTTATCTGTTTGCACTGCTTAGCATTAGATAAATTTTGGCTAACCATGATTCCCAAGTCTCTGTCTGTGTCTACCTTGTGCAGTACAGTATTTTTTAGCGTATAGTTCTTAAAAGGGTTGTTATGGCCCAAATGGAGTACCATACATTTATTGATGCTAGAGGACATTTATTTTTATATTTTGCCTCTGTATCTATTTCTTCACCTATCTTGGTATCTCAGCAAAATATTTTTCACATTAATCTGTATGTCACCAATATATAAGCCAAAGATTGCTGGTCCCAAAACCGACCACTGTAGGAAACTACTACCAACCCTACCTTCCTCAGACAGAATCCCCTTTATTCTTACTACATGGGATCTATTGGTTAGCTATGAATAGATCCACATATTTTTCATCTGTGTCCATGTTCTTAATTTTTAATTACCAATTCTTTATGTGGCAGAATATTGAAGGCCTTTTTAAAGTCCAGGAAAATAACACCCACTGGAACATCTTTATCTAAACTGATACTCACTTTGTTGTAAAAAGATATCAGATATGCAGTGCGTGATCTACCTATAACAAAGCCATCTTGTGTTTTATCTTGCACATTCTTGTTTGATATTTCTCTGTCTAGTCTATCTTTTAAAAATTTCTTCATCCCTTTTCCCAGGATTGAGGTTACTGATAGGCTTATAGTTTTCTACTGATTGTTTTGATCCTTTTTTATGAATGGGAACAACTATAGCCTTTCTTCAGTCAGTTGGAACTACACCCTGTGAGTAAGATTTGCTGTATAACATTTAGTAGTTTCACAAGTGCAGATATTGCCTCTTTTATAACTTTAGGGTGCAGCACAGCCTGGACTTTTATTTGTTCTGATTTGACTTTTAACATTTTTTTATCTCTTCCTGGGAAAATTCTTCATTGTTCTCACAATTATTGTATAAGTTCTTGTGATTTTCTTTCTGGTTGAATACTGAACATAAATAATCATTCAAAGAGACACTGGTTTGTTTTGAATCTTGCAGAAGTAAATCATTTTGTAATATTGGACTCATTGAACTGTGACATTCTCTGTTACTGTTTACATAAGAGAAAAAAAACACATTATTGTCATTAGCATGTGCATGTTTTAGATTCCTACCTCATCGTTTCCGTTTTTATCAGATTTTTGTAGTTTTAAGTTCAATTTTTACATTTGTATTTGTTTTCTTCTGTAGGATTACATTTAAATGTACGTATGCCTTCTTCTTCATCTTAATTTGTTTTCTCACCTTGCTAGTTAACCAGATTGGGATGAATCTGGATTCCAAGTTCAGTAATTTATTTTTCACTATGCCCCAACATTCTTCCAGCTGTTTACCTTCTGTATATTGCAGCCATTGTTGGGTTGGTTTGTGACATCAATCTTTTCTTGTGTATCACAAAAGGTATGGAGCAAATTCCTGCTTTTTTCTCCTAACTCCATTTCCAGCTCCAGCACCTTAATTTTTAAGTATTTAATTTCGATACACTGTCCATGTGTGAATGCTTCAAAACTGGTTTGAGACTTTAGACTAAACTTGTCCCCCCAGAGCCCTGCAAATGAAAGACACTGAGAAAGATGTGTGGGTACTCAGATTTTGGCAATTACTTTTTTTGACTTGATTTTCTGTCTTTACATATTAAAACATCCCACTTTCATTTCATTTTTGTATTTTTATAGTACACTTTGTTATTCTATTTAAAACAGTTTTATTCATATCTTTATGTTCATGGTTTTTTGATCTTTTTTCTTTCTTCTGCCCCCCAGATCTGCATCTTGGGGGAACTCCTTCTTTTACTCTGATCCAGCAAGGAGGGTATGAACGTACACCCATACCCCCGGTTCTTGCTGGCTTGTCCTCTTTCACCTTTTTTTGTTCTACCTTAGCTTTGCTGTCCCCCCTTTTTCTATCCTCCTCTTCCTTCTCTTCTTCACCTGGCATCCCTAGATGCCATCACCTGGCCATCCACCTTCAGCCGGTCCACCATAAAAATTACACTGTGCTCCACCTCCCGCAGTGCCCTCCTTTCTCTCTCTTAACCACAAATATTTGAGGAGGGTGGGTGGGAATTTCATTGTGAGCTCCACATCCTGTGCAAGGGCTTTTCTATCCCCCCATTTTTACCTCCCCTCTTTTTGCTCTGTCCAGTCCTGGACACCCACAACACCATCACATGCCCCACCCCCTAGGTAATCTCATCAGGCCCTTCCCTTCTCTGATGATCTCACCTTCTAGGTCACTCCTCTACCCTTTTTCTCCTTCCCCTCTCCCCCTCCCTCTACCTTTCCTGTTACTGACATGTCCACCTTCATTTGTCAGGCCAAGGGACAATGGGGTCTGGCCTTTTCCTCCAAAATATCCCCCCATGCTTATACCCCCGGCCGTGTCAGTGTAGAGCTGAAGGTCTATGTTGAACACCCAGTCATCCTGCCAGAATATTCTCTCATTGTATCACTCTAAGAATTTCTCCCAGACCTCCAGGTCCTCCCTTGTGCTTCTTGCAATATCCACCCAATGGTGCGGCTTTGTCACCCCCTTGGGTGGCCCAGGCCAAACTTTGGGTGAATGTGCACCAGGGGCTATGGCCCTACATGTGAAGTTCAGGTACCCCAGCAGCTGTTGCACTTGTCTCAGTTGTACCCTGTGTTTTCCCTTTACCCCTCCCCCATATCAAGGCCCCCAGCTTCTCCAACTTTTGCTCCAGGAGTCAAAATAGCTCCCCCACTGTGTCTATCTCTATGCCCAAAAATCCTATTGTCTGATGGGGCCCCTCTGTTTTCTCCTTGGTCAGCAGCACCCCTAGGTCCCGGCACAGAATCTTGTCAGTCTCGGCCCTGCTCTACTCCTATAAATAGAAAATCATCCAAGTAGTGCACTACCATGTGGGATCCATACCTCTCTTTGTATGTCCATTGCAACCAGGTGCTGAACATCTCAAATGTAACGCATGCTACGGAGCTTCCCATGGGCATGGCTTTGTCAAAATAATATCCTCCCCCCACCTTGAAGCCCAAGAGGTCCCAATCTTCCAGTCTGACCTGCAGCATCCTAAATGCCGACTCTGTGTCTGTCTTTGTGAGCCAAGGCCCTTGTGCGGCCCTGATGAGCCTCACTGCCTCCTTCAAGGTGGTATAAGTCACCTTGCTGTCCTCCTCATCTATGAAGTCTTTAACCAAATCCCCTGCTGGGTATGATAGATGATGCATCACCCTGTACTCCCCAGGCTGTTTCTTCAGTACCAGTCCCAGCAGGGAGACTCTAAGCTCTGAAAGGGGTAAGGTTCCAAACGGCCTCTCCACCCTACCTGCAGCAACTTCCTTCTAGATTTTTAGTTCTAGTAATGCCTCTTTTCCCTGTACTGATCTCAGGTTCTTTGACTGTGTCCCTGTTCTATTCACCTGATATTGCAAACTGAAACCTTTTTCAAACCTCTCTGCCAACACTTTCACCACTCTCCGGTCTGGGTACTCCTGTACCCATTCCCGTGCCACCTTGTCCCTTATGGGTGTACATGCCAACCAGAAGCCCCCATTTTTCTCAGTTGTCCTGGGGCTTGTTATGATATGTCTGTCCTCTGCTGCCCCTGCTCTCATTCTCCTATTCCCTCAGGTCCATGGCTGACCCCAAAATGACCCTCCTGGCTCCCCCAAAAGGGCTGCAGCTGCTGGTCATCCTACCCATTGCTGCCCATGATCCAGTTGTATCTGCACTTTGAGGTGGGATGGTGCCCCCCACACTTAGAGCAGATGTGCCAAAAATGGCAGTTCGGCCAAAAGCAGAAAGCGTGGTTGTACTCCCAGCATGCTTTTTGTGCTCTTCCCCCTTTTTTGTCCCCCTCCCCTTCTGTCTCCGTTGGTCCTGTGTATTTCTCCAACTATAAATCAATCTGCCTGGCATCCCACTTTACATTCCCAAAGTGAGCAATACGCTTCCTAAATGTTTCGTTATACTTAAGCCAGCTGTGTCCCCCTTTTTTGTAAGCATTCTTGATAATCAATGAGTATGTCAATAGGGGTGTCACCATTTCTGGTCTTTTTTCTATGGCTATTGCCATGAAATAGGTGAACCCCGTGGACCAATTGTCCCAGGTCTTCCCTTTGAAGGACTTCTCTTCTTCCCATTTTCCCAATAAGACCACTGTGGCTGCCATATCCTTCTTCTCAAACCATCCTTCTCCTTGTACTTATCCATGTTGTCCCTGTTTGCTAGGGCAAAAATATCAATGAATTACACCTTCCAAATCTTCTCCTTCATTGCCATGGAGGGACGTGATCCCCAATTCTTACACTCGGGGCTGCTATAGCCCCCATCGCTAGCCTTCCCCCCACTGTCCCAGTCTCAGTCACCGGCCCCCCACCCCCCTCCCTTTAACTCCCTAGTGCTTTTCCAGCTGCCCAACCACATTTTCCCCATAGCCTTTAACATCTGATCTACATATGCTTTCATGCTGCTGTCCAGTGTGATCAGGGCATTACCTGGTACTGTCAGTGGCGTGTTGGGCTTCAGTTGCAGCCATGGTCCCAAGGTAGGGACCAGCATAGGTTCTGGTGCTCCACCTCCCCCTGGTACAGGAGGCATCGTCTTTCCTGGTGCCGGTAGCTCTGGTTCTGGTACCTGAACCCACGCTGGTACTGGCTCTGGTGCAGGCAAAATGGGAGGGGGGAGCAGTGGCGCAGGCTCAGGCACTGGGATCTGTGGGGTAGATGGCCTCCATGCCACTGGGATGAGGCCCCCAGCCTGGGTTCATCTGGCACCCGGGGTGGCCGTTTCCCATCCTTGTGACCCCTGCCTCACTCCCCCTTCCTTTTCTTGCCCTGTTCTGTTTCTTCCAGATCGGCAGCCTCCAATAGCCTGTTCGCCTTCTCCACTTGGTCCATCACAGCCAAGTAACAATCCTTCTTGCTTGGCTTAATTTTTCTGGGTGCCATCACTGTCGCTGTAGTCTCTCTAAAATCATAAGCAAAATCAGACATATCCGCCAATACTTCTCCCCTTTGTTTGCTACAAACCATGCTCAAACAACAAAACAGATTTCCCACTCATTTCCAAAACTCACTGGCTGTCTCCCTTCCATATCTGCCACGTGGTGGGTTACACCACCTTCTTACCTGTTGAGTCTTCCCATCTTGCAGAATACTCACTTGCGCTGTACCCTTTGAAAACTCTTTTTTTCTTAAACCTATATAACTAGTATAGATGAGTGATCCAGTGTTTTAACTCCAAAATCAAAATCAAATGCCCAACGACTGTTTTAACTGCCAAAATACTGATGTGCTACCAATCAAATTTAATTTGGAGCAAAATTGTGAGCTTCACATCCTGTGCAAGGGCTTTTCTACCCCCCCATTGTTAACTCCCCTCTTTTCATCTGGTCCAATCCTGCATGCCCACCACACTATTGCAGGCCCCACCCCCTGGGTGACCTCATCAGGGCCCTCCCTTCTCTGGTGACCTCACCTTCTGGGTCACTCTTCTCCCCTTTTTCTCCCTCCCCCCCCCTCCCTCTACCCTTTCCTGTTACTGACACACCCACTTTCATTTGCCAGGCCAAGGGACAATGGGGTCTGTCCTTTTAGTTGGCAACTCTCTTTATTGCATAATGTACATGAAACTCCTGTCTCTTCATCAGTTAGTTTGATAAAACCGGTGTCCTTATCCATCTTTTGTAATAGAAAGGTTCCACAAGAACACTGATTAAACAGGGCAAGGAAAACATTGTTTTGGACATTACTTTTATTGTAGATATGTATATTGTTCTTACCTGGAGCGAAAGTGAAAGAGCTTGGTCAGTTTTACTTGGCTGACACAGGCTGATGCACTTGCATCTTCCCGTGTCACCTCTGCTTGTGCTCATCTCCACTAGCAGGGGCTGAGCACTTTATAGTCTTCCAGCCTCAAGTGCTGCCACAGTTGCAAATGTGCTGTCCCAACTCAAAGTTTTAAAAGTGTAAAAAAATAAGCACTGGCCAATTCTGCAGCCACTACTGCCCTTAGTTAATATGCTTCTTTGAAAAACAGTAAAAAGTCTTAAAACCAGTCCCCATTTCTGCTCTGTAGTTCTTTTGTGTGTTTTGGGATCTACACTACCCAGGCACTCTAGCGGTTGCCATGGTGACCAGATTTGACTTGTTTCTGTTTCTTTTGTATTTTCTTTTTGTTTGTTTTTTTTCTTTTTTTCTTAGATGCTATAGCTCAAACATACACTCACACGATGGGAATTTTGGGGATTAGGAACTACCTTACACACCAACTTTAGCAAGTTGCCACAACTGTGAATAAGCCCTCCACAGTCCTATCTCCTCAACGGAGTACACTGCCCTGGCCAGCTGAGTGATACCAGTAAACTGAAGCAGTCTGCTGGAGACCCCAGCTTCCAGATCATTGTATTAATATTATTACATAGAGTAGCATGAGAAGTGTTTGGAGATATAATTGCTGGGTGGCATTTTCGAAGCAGATGCACTCGGCTCATCTCAGATGAACCAGCCCCAGTGAGATGGGCCCAAGCTGAAAAGTGGTATTTTCAGAAGATGGGCTAGAAGATGCACCAGCCCATCTCCTTTTTGACTATACCACTCATCCTGTGTGGCTCAGCGCACTTGTGCTGGCTGATCTCTGATGAGCAGCGCACAGCTGTGAACACTGAAATAGCAATCAGGAGCAACCCAGCCAGGAACACAGTAGCAACAGGGAGGTGCTGCAGAGTGAAAAACAAAGGCAGTGTAAACCCCACTACATGGGCAATGGCCAGCCCCAAAGGACCGTGCAGTGTATTGTACAGCAGAAACTGTCCACCTGATCCACAGTTGTATACGAATGTATTGTGCAGTCTGTGTCAATGTGGCAACTGTAAAAATCCCTGTAGAACACCCCATGCCCCCCACCCCGGTTGCACACTGTGTCGAAAAACCTGCTGCTCAGTGTGCTGTCCAGGTGAAACAGGTCAATAAACAAAACTAATGACAGAAATCCCAAGGAGATGAGCCATACTCAGCAGATTGCACTCAATGGATTGAGTTGGATAGGGTGCAAAGTTGCAATATTCAGCCATAACATGCAAATGAGCTCACTGCCCAATTCAGGCCCATAGCCACTGCTTAGCATCTCATTATAGTTGCATGTGCTGAGCACAACCTGGGCTGCCATGTGTCACCCCACACCACAGGTGAACAGCAGGCACTGCAGCCCTGGAGATATGTTTGTTTACATTCCCCATGTTACAGCCTATGTTACACCACATCCAATGGGATCTGGCCCACATCCAGATATGCTGTTCCTGTAAACATGCATGCCACTCTCCCATCTTGCACTACCCCAACCATTCTAATAGGCCCACCTGCCACTGTCCTGTCCAGCCATGGTTCACCATCATGCCCCCTCCAGTTTCCGTGCCTGGGGGTGTGTGTGTTGCCTGCCACTTTACCACCTGTGCATGCTATGCCAAGCACCTGCTCTGTCCAGCCTGTACTCTGGTGCACCACTGACATTGTGTTGGTATGCCCAGGTCCGGCAGACCACCCAGTGCCATAGTTCACATGGGTGCTGGCCTTTGCACTGTCCCAGTCAATTCCCACCCCCCCAGCATTGCCTTCTGCCATGGGTTGTGCCACATCATGTGTTGTGTGGGCATGGTGACCTGCACATCCACCCACTGGATAGCCATCAGGGATGTCCCCATTCAGGGATGGTGCCCCCTCCATATTCTCAGTGCCACCTTTGTATTCCTAAATGTAAAACACAACTAGCAGTGCAGTGCAACTGTGTGGAATGGTGTCTGTTCCCTACACATTAGACTGTGCTCACATTAACATAGAAACATAGAAGTTGACAGCAGATAAGGACTGCAAGGCCCATCCAGTCTGCCCTTTTCTTTTACTACCTTATAAATGTGCCATCAGCCTTTGCTCTGTCAGTGGCCTATCTATTCATACTCATTTGTATTGCTCCCTTATGCCTATCCCATGCCTGTTTGAAGCCCTGCACTGTATTCATAGCCACCACTTCTTGAGGTAGGCCATTCCATGCATCCACCACCCTTTCTGTGCTTTATGTGCAGTGCAGAATAGCACACACTGCTTCATGTACTGTCAACACTGCTCATAAATGCATTCAGCTACCACATTGGTGTTCACACATCCTGCAATCTTGGTAGCTGCCTGTGGGGGGATTGGACTTAGGTCTACTCCATTTGTACCTAACTCAAGTGATCCTGTCTGGGAGATGCACTGTACATGGGATCACGTTTTGCTTTTAAAATATGGCTGAGCTGTATATTCATGGGAACGCCCCCTCCAGCTTGGCTGAATATCATCATCATTCCCTATGGTGCATCTGAGATGTGCTCAGCGCATAAGAGATGAGCCAGCTCATCTTGACTCTTAGAATACTGCAATTGTGCACATCTCAGATGTGCTGAGAGTGCATTTACTTTGAAAATGCCACCTGTTATTTTTATTGTATTGCATTAAAATATATGGCCCAAACCAACCCCTATCTCCAGGAATTAATACAAGTCAACTTCAAGCCCTACCATACATTAATTTGTGTGTATACTGTATACACACACATACACTACTGTAAAATGCAGCTCCTAGACACACACATTCGGAGTACAAAGTTGATATTTATTTCCTTAAAAAATTGGTGACAGTGATAGGTACACTGAGCCAAAATGTGCTTCAAGGTGCAACCCTGGGGATGGGGGGGGCAGTGGAAATGACACAAAATATAAAATGTGTGCAAACTATACATAGGAGGTGAAATCAAGTAAGGTTACAAAAAAAGCATTAATGTTATGGAGGCAAAATACAGAAAAAACTAGGATGTGCAAAATTCTAATTTAAACCATGATGCTTTACATTAGTAATCCTCTGCTTGTGGCATCAGAATAATTTTCATGTAACAGGTAATGATATCATGAGCAGAGGAAAATGACTTCATTGCAGAAATAAGCAACATGAGCTGATGATTTCTAAGGAAAAAGATCATGGGCTGGATTTTGAAAGCACATTGTTTTCAGAAAATCTCAAGTCCAACAGATATATGCCATACTGGACTTGTGGAAAAAAAAGAGATTTTCTGTCCCATTCATCAAGTAGCTGCCAGTTGGACCACATTTCCCTGGTCTAGAATGCATCAGGGCTGGAGCCTCTTGCATGCCTCTAGAAGCATCTTGCAGTCGATCTTAGCTGCATGCTGCTATAAAATTGGTCCAAGAGCCATAACTGCATCCAATGATAGAAAATTGGGTGCAGCTGCAGTATTTGGACATAACGTGTCAGCAGCAAATGAAGCGTGGCCACAAGGATTGACAAAGACACTGTGGCTGCTTTTGAAAATGTGGCCCCATGTTTCAATGAAAAAGTCTTTTGTCATAAAACATAGAAGGTCATGGGATTGTTACACGTGAGGGATTTTGTGTAACAAAGTTCTGCAAATGACAGCTGTGTGCTGTCCTTTTTGCCGAGGACAAGTAAATCTCATTAAAGAACATTTTGCTTAACTCTAACTTCCAACAGTTTTCTAAAGATCTGTATAAATGCACCAAATGTCTGTAACTGTATTTTGCTAAATAGCAGTTCCTGTAGGAAAGGTAATGGAAAATAGGCTAACAACTGAAGACAGATTTTTTACGTTTTGTTCAAAGAGGCTGGTGTGACATTGAACTAGTATGTATAAGAAGAGGCATTTCCTTTCTCGGGTTCCCTGGGCCACCAAAAATGGTGAAATGAAAATAAGAAAAAATTTAAAAGCAAGTGAAAATCATTGAGGCACCTTCCACTATAGAGTCAGTAGCTAGCACATACTGTATATGTGCGGAGTTCCTAATTTTTTGCCAGTAATGTTGACCCATATGGAACCAATTCCCTAGGTATACTACAGTATAGTACAATTTGCATTAACTGCTTCCCCAATGGGTTGCTTTGGCATTTCTCAATGAGTTGTCAGTGATAGCCATTATACGGCAGTTACCTTGATTCTTCATGTCCTGCTCATCAGAAGATGATGGTTACCGACCTCAGATTGTAAGTATAGGACAATGGGGGTGGTTGCTCAGTGGGAGGGTTGGGATGGGGGAGGGAGATGGGGAGATGACAAGGGACCATTTTCTTTCTTTCCAGAATAAAAAAGAAAAAGACGTCGGGGAGGACAGTTTTAATTTTTCAGGTTTTTCACTTAAGATTTCAGGACACTGGGAGTGGACTCCCCAGTGTCTTGGTGTTTTGAGGGGGTACACATCAGGGGAAACTGGGAGTGGGCTCCCCAGTGTCTGACAGGGAAAGGGGTCACAATGCTAATTGATGTTTTGGGACACTGGGAGTGGGCTCCCCAGTGTCCCACACTGCTGGCTGTGGGGAATATGACTGGGGACACTGGGAGTGGGCTCCCCAATGTCCAACACTGCTGAGGGTTGGGGAAGAAGTGCATCACCTGGGACACTGGAAGTAAACACCTCGGTGTTGTCTATGGGGGGTTACATGAATGGGGCACTGGGAGTGGGCTTCCCAGTGTCTCATGGTGGTGGGGAGTGGGCAAGATAAATGGGAGGGGTGCCACTACAAACCAAGGTAAAGAGGTGCCACAATTCTGACTCCACGGCCGACAACATGAAGCCTGGGAGGGGGTCAGAGGTGTGAGCACCGGGGAGAGAGAGAGAGTGCGGTGGGTGGCAGGAGCTGACAATAACTGTATCTCCAGCCATGCGCATTAGTGTCAACTGTAATGCGCATGCCCAGAGTTACAGCTACAGCAGGAAATAAATGAAGTGCTCTTTCATTGGAGTAGTTCATTTCTTTCAACTACAGAATATGCCACATCAGTAAGCAGAACTACTGTAATTACTAGAGTGCCTAGTCATTGGTGTACACTGTCAAGCCCATTGCAGTTTCAGTGGTAATTGGCTTGGCAGGGACATGCCTCTAAAATGCCGTTAGTAGCAAGACGTTCCTTGCGCAAACTCAAGTGAATGTAAAAATGGCTCTTAATCTGGTAAAGTGTGGAAAAACAACACAATGTGAGTTGTCAATGCATTTTCAATTTAAAAAATCAATGCAGAGCTGGCCCAGTGGTGCAGAGGGTTGAGGCACTGGATACCTTACCTTGCGTCACAATGGTGAACTGGGTTTGGAAACAACCTCAGGTCATCAAGGAGCTGGCATGAAGGGAGAGGGAGGGAGGGAGTGGATTGAGCAGCTAAAGGCAGTTCTCCTCTCCTCTCCTGGGGTGGTTGACTGCCCCCAATGAAGTTCCGCTCCCATCGGTTGAAGGTCTGATGGGAAGTGTAGGCGAGGGGGGGTGGTGGCAATTGCCAGTGGTGGGGTGGAAGGGGCCAAGCCTGTATCTGATTTGCACATGTGCCTCCATGCACACACATGCGTGTGTCTGTTGGGGTCCTGAGTCTGAGGAGAAAAATGGGAAAAACTGTAAAAATTTCTAATAAAAAAAAAATCAATGCAGTGTTTTGTATAACAGTTGAATGCGACATGTACTATAAATCTCTACAAACTATTCTATCTACATGTTTATGAGCTTCCTGTGAATAGACTGTACTTGAGTTCAGATGACTAATGCCAATTACATTTGGCAATAGAGGCACCTCACTAAACTACAGTTTCAGTATTTAATTTTCTTTTTAATATTCCCCTGCCTATGGTTAATCAGCATGTAGTTAGGCATTGCTGTTAAATAAACTGTGCTCAGTGATGCTTGTAGGTAATGAATTCAGCTTTTGTATTCATGTTTTAATCCCATCAGCATCACCATGCACTGAATTTCAATATTTTAAAATTCATTATGTTTAATGGTCATATTCTTTAACTAGTTAGTGAACATACTATCTTCCAAAATGATTAGAAATAACTTTTTAATCTTAATGGATGTGGGTGACATAATTGGTTTTCTAATATCAAATGTAATAAAAACTGTCATTGCTAGTCTAGGCAACAAAACAAATTATCGGAGATGCTTGGTACAGTCAAGGGAGAAACACAAAAGGTGGCTCCCAAAGCACAAAGATGATACATATGGTATGAAATAAGTTTAGTCTGTACCCACGTGAGCTTGGTGGCATGTCATTAGATTTTTATCATGGTGCAGGCTAGTACACCCAATATTTTTTTTCTGCTTTCCATCTTCTAAACCAATACTGAACCAAAATTGGAAGTGCCAGTTTTGCACCTCCTCCTGAACATCCCTTCAACTTTACTCCTTAAACAGGCCTACCTTTACTAAGATCCATTGTGGAGTGGGGATCAAAGTCTGCATGGGCCATTTGGGTATTGGTGAGACATGGACATCATCTGTCCAGCCAACCCATTTTCATACCCATTTTACATTTCCACCTACCTCCCTCAGTAGGGTTGCACTCAACATGATTATCCTTTGAGTTGGGGTTGACACCACATGGTCACCCATGACATTAGGTCACTTCCCAGGCACCTGACCAAGGAGGCATTGTTGCACCAGAGTGGAAAAAACCTTCACCCTGAAGTCCAAGAGTGCTACTACTGCAGCACTATCAATACTCGTCCAGCCCAGTAATGGAGATGGGGATTATGATGCTAACTGGGGTCTGCCACTTGGCAGTACAATACAATACATCTGGTGTCACCAGATCAGGTGAAGACCTTGATTTCATAAATATTCTTGGAAAATAAAATTAGTGCACACTAATATTGCCTCGTGAAGACTTGCTACTGCAGTTAAGTCAGACTTTGTCTTCCATATACCAATAAGAAGGTCATTATAGAAATTCTGCTTTTAAAGCAACAAGTAATCAGTATACACAGACATAAGCTAGTAAGAGTTATAAATACATATGTAAAGTTCAAGGTCATTGATTTATGGTGACTAAAGTAATGAAATTTGTTATCAAGACTTGAAATTCTGGGAATTGCATCAATAATTTTAAATCTAATTTCTGGAATTTACCAGGATTCTACTGTTATTCTTTTACTATGTGTATAAATAATCAGAATAAAAGAAGGCTTAATATATAGTACAGTGCATAAATGAAGCAAACTCAAAATAGCACCGGAAGCAATTATAAGAAAAATACAAGTTTTGTAGATTTACTGATCTGATATAAAATGGCAAATTCCATGACATTCTGTGTTTTTACCAGTGTGCAGGTGGTCTAAATTCCAAAATGTTACTGAGTTTTCTGGTAAAAACAAAAATTCCCATGGCCTTGATAAAGATATATTTTCATGTCAGTTGCTGTTCATGATAACAGCTCTGGAAACTGATTAATTTTTTAATTCTCATACAATATTTTACTTTGATGCTTTTATCTTTGTCTGAAGCTTTCTAGCAACAGAGCTACTGTAATTGAACTATTTTTTCCTTGGCTGACAGAATAAGATCATTTGTGTTCTATAGACCTGGTTCCAATATTTGAAAGTACCCTACAGTATAATCTGTAAAATCTACAGTATAATATACACCAGAGAAACCAAGTTGACTGTTCATCTGTTTTTGTCATGGTTGTAAAAACGTTTTACTAGTTTTGCTTGGGACCGGTGTATACATTACAGTATGTTTGTTAGCTTGAATCCTCAAAATGGTTTTATTTTTATGAAGTCATAGGGCTGAATTTTCAAAGGGGCATCCGGGAAATGTGACACTATTTTAATTTAATCACGCAACTTGAAATAAAAAGTAAGACCACATTAAATGTGGCCTAACATTTTGTCACAAATGTTACAATTTGCACTAATAAAATGAAGCATGTGTCAAAATATGATGCATGCATCATTTTTTATGCAAACTGCAGTAAATCAGTGAAACTGCCACAAACCATCAAAACACTTGAAAATAATATTCAAACATTTTGGCACATTTCAGATGACACAGCTGCAGCCCAAAATTGGGAGCTGTGTCATCATTTTTGAAATTCCAGCCCATAGTCTGCCATGGGATAATGGTAATTAGGTTTACATAAATACAAATTTCACATTGTGTATCTTAAAGGAAACATAAACAATGTTATTTAAATGTTTTACTATAATTTAAATTGGGGCATTTGTGAAGTCTGTTTTATAAACCCCATGTATTCTTTTTATTTTTGTTTTGAAATTGTCCTGTTTTTTCCTTATTTAGGGTCCTATATTAATGTAGCCTTTTTTTTTACCAATATTCAGTTTTTTAATTATTTAGCAAGCGCTTATGTCACTGTGTTCCAGTTCACTGTAGTCTTTAGTACAACTGACATCACAGGATTCTGAAACTGCTAAGTAATTAAAAAAAAAGGACTATTGGTCAGGACAAAATCTGTATTAATATGATGGTTCTAAATAAGGAAAAAAAACAGGACTATTTCAAAACAAAAACACAAAACAATATTCTGGGGAGTTTACACAGACTTCACACATGCCCAAATTTAAATTATATTAAAAAATGTAAACAATATTGTTTGTGTTCCCCTCAAAGGTAAATGAAAAATATTTTCATGCCTCAGATGCCTTTCCATTTTCCTTTTAGTGTCTACACTATATGTTTTGACCTTTTTGTTAAATTAAATAATCCAGTTTTTATTGTCCTTATAAGTGCCTTGATTCCCTCTTTCCTTTGCAGCTACTATTTCCTCTTTTTATGCAATCTTGACATTTTATGACATCAACTATGCAATAATGGGTCTTTCAGATTAATATCATAGAAAGGGGTAACTGAAGACATGGAATTTCTTGGAAATATGAAAGAAAAGAGCAGTAGGTATTGAGGAGAGGGGAACATAATGCGAGCTACTGTAGATTACTGAATTTCAAAAAAACTGGTCAAAGTATATCAGAATACATGGATGACATTGGAAGGAAAACAGGAGGGCATTTAAAAGTGTACAGATGATTTCCTATCACCATTAAAGATATTTTTTGTCTTTACTACTGCACATCTGTTGTGCACATCAGTTGGGCTTTATACCATGATTGGCACCTGGATCTAGCAAACATTGTAAGAATGAGAATCTGCATGAATGTACTTACTAATTAGATCCTGTTTAATGATTCTTATTTAAAGAGCTAGTGTACAGCCTTAATTAATATTAACTTTCAAAAGTAATGAACTATAACTTCCTATATCTGAAGTATTTTTTCTCTCTCTTGCTAATTGGAAGACATCCTACCTGACAGTATTAGTTGTGATTTGTAGAACAGTACTCTATATGGAGGCTGACATACTGTGGCTAGTTTTATTCCTCTTCATATATCAACAGCCCTATGACCTCACTAACTGTGACATCACACATGATCAAGAAGAATCTGCTAAAAGATCAGCTACTTGTGATGTCACGATAACTGAAGTTACAATGCAGATGAGATATGAAGAGGAACAGAACTAGACATGTCAGTCTCCAGTAAGATATTGCTATCTACATCACACCTACTGTAATACTATCAAGTAGGAAACCTTTGAATAAGCAAAGGAAAAAGAAAAATACTTCATGAATAAAAAGTAACAACTGACTACAATTAAAAGATACATTTTTTATTAACCCCATCACCTATAGTGGAGGATTTCTCAGCAGTTTAAGTCATGATGCCTGAATGTGACATCACAGTCATTGCCACTGCAACAGATTGTGATGTAACAATCAGAGGATTTAACTTCAGCTCCTGAAAAAGCCCTACAACTGTACATGAACTGTAAGGGACCAATATCCCATTTTCATGTAAATGTTCTTGGTAATAAAAAGGCAATAGCTTGAAATTAACAGGTTTGAAGGGAATGCTGTGTAACTGGATTATTTTGATACAAGTTATGATTTTTTTTAACTGATGTCTGGAGATCCTATTTAAAGAGCCTTTGAGACCATTCCAAAAATATTACAAAATAGAACATTTAGACACAATTCAGCTTCTATATCATATATTTCTGTAATTCATCCATCCCTTTTCTTTATTACTGATGACAGTTGCATAAAAAATAAGACCACTCCCCCCCCGACTTTATCTGTTCTGGCTGCTTGCCTCCAGCTGACATTGCAGTTCTCAGTTTATAACATCAGCACTATAGCAGTTATGGCAGTGATCTTGCTGTCATGCAAATGCCCTTAGTAATAAAGTAGCAAATCTGACATTTACAGAAAAAAGGCTACCATATAAGCTGACTTGTCCCTAAATACACATTTTCTCAAAGTTGTCCCAACACATCAGGGTCTCTTGAATTTGCTAGTTCAGGTAAACATTTAAAAAATGTGATAGAGACAATTCAGTGTATATTTTATAGATGTGTTTTGTACTTAGCAATATAGTTGATGTACTTCAGTTACTTACTCTTTTGTTGGAGTCACAGTTCTCTGTGAAATCATAGTTATTTCCACAGAAACAAACTGTGGCATCACAAGCAGAGGATTATGACTGCAGCAAAGGGTACAACAACCTGAGCAAATTAACTGTAGTGAACAGGGATCCTGTTTCCATGCAAATTAACCTAGTAATGAAGAACAAAGGCAAAAGAAAAGAACATAAAATAGTGGTTAAACTGTGTCTAAATATGTTGGTTTTCAAAGTGTTTCCAAAAGTAAAAAAAAAATCTTTATATTTTATTCCCAATATGCAATCTTTTTTGAACCAGTAGAAAGTCCATGCTGATAAAACTTACTTTTGCTGGAAATTCAAGTTCCTATGTGGTGTGTGCCTTTGTTAGCAACTCATAGGCTTCAATAATGATGGGCATTAGTATTGTCTTCTTGTCAGACTGAGTTACTGGTGTTAAGGATAAACTAAACACTTCAGTAAACAGTAAACACTAAAAACTAAAACTGTCAGTGTCATTGGCTCAACAGGTTGCATATTTGCCACTGAAGCCGGAAGATCGGCAAATTGTGGGTCCAAACCCCCACAGCAGGAACCTGGGGTAAAATCCCAATACTGACACTGTAGTGCATCATGAGAGGGATGCTGCACTCCTGTGGTACCATCTTTTGGATGAGCTGTTAAGTGAAAGTCCAGTCTGCCTGTTCTGGTGGTTGTTCAGGTGGACATTAAAAATCCCATTGCACTTCTTGAAAAAGTGTAGGGGAATTTCTCTGGTGTCTTGGCCAAATTTCCCCATTCACTAAAATTACCACCAACAACTTAATCTGGTTCAATTTCAGTTGGATTCCATCTGTATCCCCACTCCCCAGGACAAGGCTGAAAATAGGCAGAATTGTCTAGCCCTCCTTTCCCAGTCAACAAAAACTAACTAATTTAAATAACTGAAATATGGATGCACTGAGCAAGTCACCCTCTTGCTGTGAAAAAAAAAACCTTTAGTACCAAACATGTTATGCTGTATAGAATTTCATCAATGATTCACTTTCACTTCTAGATAATGACATATAGTGGTTACTGAATCTATAAAAGTTATAATCCTAGCCTAATAATTCAATGCACTCTGGCAGATTGGCCTAGTAATATTGCTGAAGAGCAATTAAGAGAGTATCAGAATAGACAGGGTGAGCTAACACTGGATCAATTAGACTTTTTATGAAACTATAGAGTTATAATTGTTAAGATGTTGCAGCCAAGACTGCCTGCAGACTAGCACTGACATCATACTGGAAGGGTGAGAACAAAACCTTTCATTGGGGTACTATAGTTTGTGGGGGACATAACCCAATTCACCAACCATTAGCCCAAAGACAGCATATCTCACCCAAGTATAGGAAATACCCACAAATACTGAATCTTGTTTTAGTGAGCTTTTGGGCTGAGAATAATTCTGCTATATATACCAATGAGAACAAATTAAATTTATTTTAACCATTTATTCAAGCAATAAAAGACAGAATAGGTGTGTGTGTGTGTGTGTGTGTGTACATATATATATATATATATATATCTATATATATATAGATATATATATAATATACAGGTAGTCATAGAAAAGATTCTTGGTACTGAGGTATACCTGGGTATACTGAGGCAGAATCACATTACAGTCAGTGCAAATTGCCTCAGGGGTACCTCAAGGTGCCTCGAGGTAGAAAAGTTTTAGATAACTACCATTTCTATATATTGTGCAGTATATAAAATATATGGGTAGGACTTTTCCCCATATAAGTGGTTAGCAGTTATTTCCCTGTGTACCCTTTCCTTTTATGTGCATTTGTGATCACAACTAACAGTAACTATCAAACTGTATTATATAAAATAAATAATTGGCAACTGTAGCATATTTATGAAATGTACCATTATGGGGAGTTCATGTGGTAATTTTCCATTCACTCTTTGGGCTTGTGGTTAACTACTTTATGAGCTTACCTCAATGGTAGTTACCTATCATTTAAGATTTGTACATGTTACTGTATACTGGTGCAGAAGCACCAGTATAGTTAGGGTTAAATAGGGTGTTTAATGTTAAACCCCTGATTTGCACCTTAATAACATTGCCCCTGTTCAATGGAATTGCAATACATTTTGCATGTGTGGTCTGAGGGCAGGGTTTCTTGATTTTACAAGTTTCATGATGGCTGGATGTCCAGATTCTAAAATCCGGACAGGGCACAAAATGGGAAAATTAGGGGGCTTGGGAACATTTTTTTTTTTTTTTTTTTTTTTTTGTCACCTACAGCCCAGATGGTTTGAAATTTTGTTCTGAAACTTTTAGGATAGAAATTTGCCTTAGAAAGAGGCCTTTTCTTTGGTTGATGAAAAAATATTAATTGGTTCCCAAGTTGTAAGGATTTGAAATTTCAGTTCTGAACATGCTCAGTACAGTTTTTCATTTATATGTCCAATGCAAAAAAATAATTTTGGCTCACAAAAGATCTTCTTTTGTGTGCCAAAATTCTTCTTTTGTGAGCTGAAATTCTTCTTTTGTATGGCACCATCTTGTTTTTGATTTAAATAAAAAAATATTTAAAAACAGCATAAAAATGATATCCTGTAGAAAAGCAGACACACAAACCTAGCTAAACAGGACCAGTTTAGCTTGACTTTGTAGGTTTAAAAAAAAAATGACCCCAAAATATGGTTTTGAGACATCCCTAAAATTGTAGGTGGAAGGCTTAGTGTGAGTTCATCCGAAAGAGCTAAGGTTCTTTTGTGAGAACAGTGGGACTTTCTTGAACTATGAAGCTGCAGCTAGAGTCATGCCATCAGCTTCAACTGGAGCAGTGAGCCAGTGATCCCCTAATATCTCTTTCTCTTGCTGTCATATATCTCTATATCTAGATATCTATATATCTGTTTCTTTGTCTGTCTGTCTTTCTTTCTATCTATCTATCTATCTATCTATCTATCTATCTATCTATCTATTTAATTAAAAGAGATTTACCAGGAAAGACATACTGAGTCATATAACATGTTTCCTGATGTGTCCTGGGGAGGGGGAGTGGATAAGTACATAATATAAGTGAAAAATCTCAGTAATATAATACAGTAATAGTCACAGCAATGTACAGAATACATATCATTTTTGCAAAATAGATTACAACAAGAGTGAGGGGCAACAGGCAATAGCAGGATGAACATTAGGAACTGGACAGAGAAGGAAGTGGTCATACAGCAGGAGGGGCAACACGGAGGAGCAACTGGAGAGGAGTATGAGAGAGGAAAGAGAGGAAGGAGGGTAGAGAGAATAGGAGGGGAGGGGAAGAATGGAGAGGGAGACAGGTGGAAGTAAAGGGATGTGGAGAGGGAAAAAACAGGACATAGGATAAGGGCAGGGAGAGGAGAGGAGGAGGAGTGGAGAAGGTGGTTAGGAGGAGGAAGTGGCTGCAGAAAGAGTGTGAGGTAGTTTTAAGGTAGTTAGACAAGGGGAGGGAGGAGAAGTGAAAAGCCTGGGGATAATAGTGGATGGGAAAAAAGAAAAGAGTGCAGGCATGACACTAGGCTATGGGCATTTGAAGAAGGGAGTGGTGTGGGCTTGGAGTAGCAAAGAAAGAGAGCATTTAGAGGAGGTAGAGCAAATTGTTAGGGGAAGAGATCCCATATAAAATAAAAGTGGAAAGAAAAGGCATTCTGACCAGCATGGGAGTTACGAGAGGACAGCAGTAGGGAAAGTAAGCCTGTGTTATGGAGAGAGTAAGCGGAGGAAGCCATAGGGGAGAGAAGTGAGCTGACATAAGGGGGAAGTGAATCCAGACAGAATTTAGAAATGAATGAGGTGCAGTTGATTACATAACGATCTACCATGGGGGGAGAGTAGAGTAAAGAAAACAGTGGTGAGTACAGGGAGGGCAGGCCAATGCAAAATAGCAGAAGGAGTGGGAGAGGGGATCCAGTCTGGCCAAGGTGGACTTAGAAGAAGCACCATAGACAATGTTGCCATAATCAAAGCTTGGAAGGATCATCCTGGAGATGATATCTCAATGAGCAGGTAGGGGGATGCAACTTTTGTTCCCATACAGGGCACCATCTCAAAAGGTGTTTTCATAGTTGCTGCCTGAAATCACCTTTTGGGTGAGATTTGGACACTTTCACCTACCAGATTTATGAGGTGATGTCATAAGAAAGCCATGATAAAAATGTGGAATAAAAATAGGCTAGAAAGACCAAGTTATTAATAAAGGTTGAAGTATTTCAATGTTCACTGACTTTGTTAATTTTCAATATTTTTCCATGAGGCATTCAATATTTCCTTTTTGTGCCCCCCCCCCCGTAAACAAGGTAGTCGAAATTTTTTAGAGACCTGCTAAAAGGTGATTTTTGCAGTCAATGCACAAAATCACATTTCAAATCAAATCATTTTTATTTATAAAAAGCACAGTTCCTTGTGATCAAAGCATTTGTACAAGATAAAAACAAATATAAATAATAACTAATCCTATTAAAATAATACTGTTATTACAATCCCATATCAGCAGATTTAAAAAGATTCTGGGAAAGCTAATCCAAATAAGTAGGTTTTGAGAGTGGTCTTAAAGCTCTCAATGGTCAGGCACTCTCTCACCCAATGAGGTAGAGAGTTCCACAGGGTAGGGGCCACAAAAGCAAAAGAGCGGACCCCCAAGGTCATGAGTCAAACCCTGGTAACCTCTAGCAATCCCTCGTCAGAGGAGCGGAGTGGGCGGTAGGGACAAAGGAGATCTTGCAAGTACCGCAGTCCCTGACTGTGAAGGGCCTTATAGGTCTGTAACCTGACCTTGAAGGTGATCTGCCACATACTGGCAGCCTGTGAGGGCCATGGAGCATGACATGACAAGATACAATCTTGGTAAACCAGTCAACAGCCTGGCCACTGCATTCTGCACTAGCTGCAAGTGGCATATATCAACTCCCAGAAGCCCTAGGAAAAGGGAATTACAGTAGTCAAGGCGGGAGCTAATGAAGGCATGGACCAATGTTGGAAGATTGCCGGGTGAGACCAGATGTTTTATCTGGATGATATTCCTCAGATGGTAAAAAGAGGTCTTGACAATGGCTGACACCTGAGATTTCAGCATTGGACCATCATCAAAAATAAGACCCAGATTCCACACGCAGTCTAAGGTCACCAGCTGGGTGCCACTGAGCCAAAGCCTGGAATTCTGTCCTGCCAGTAACCCCATACCCTGACAACCTGGGTCCACCATCAACACTTCAGTTTTATCCTGGTTTAACCGTAGCCAGCTGGCACTCATCCAATCCTGGGTCTCAGAGAGACAGTCATTAAAAACTGAGACAGCACCATCCTGTTTGGGCACAAAGGACAAGTATAGCTGAGTATCATCTGCATAGCAGTGAAAACTCTGTCCATATTGCCTTATAATGTCTTCTAATGGTAGCATATACACCGCAAACAACATGGGTGACAGAATTGAGCCCTGCAGGACCTCGCAGGATAGGGGGAGAGGGGCTGAGGAATAAATTGCTGACCCCACTCTCTGAGTCCTATTTCATTTGGGATTTGAACTTCTTCACCTACCAGGTTCATGAGGTAGAGTCATAAGAAGGTTATGCTGAAAATTTGGTGTAAAAATATGGTATCCACATGAAAAGAGAGAGTGGGGTGGGTTCCTTTCAAAAATTACTCCAAAGGAAGTATACAAAGGCTGGTATCACAGAGAGGTCCAAAAGTTCAATTTTCAGAAATCACCAGCCACATGAGAAAAAATTCAATTCCACTTCTTTTATTTTTTTCAACAAGTTATTTTCACAGACGATCCCCTGGCCATGCCCAATGTTTCATTCTATGTGGGCTTCTCCAGGGTTTAGAATCTTAAAGGTAATGAACTTCTGCCAATACACTCTCTGTAGTTCCTAGTTTATGTTTTAACCTTATAATTGAAACACAGTTAATGGTGTAATTTTTGATTCATAACAGGTGAAATCAGGAAATAAAATTCCCTATAGTTAAATTCTTTGCAGTACAAGAGGTTCCATATTTGCTGGTAAATGCCTTACTTGGCTCACACTATGTCAGCTAACATTGTGTACTGATTTCACCTCTTATAAATCCAAAATTATACCATTAACAGTAACATTAATACAAATGCAGTAGCATTGAAGTGCTGCCTTAGTGGATTTGTATCTGCAACTGCATAAGCACCATGCCCCACAGAGGCCTGTGCTTATGTAGCCACACCTGTGTGTGTATGTCATTCCCACATGCATGAGTAGGTATGCCTGCAGAACCACAGGCCCCATGAGGGTCTGCCTTTCTGTAGACAGAAGTCCTAATGGGGCCTGTGCCTCTGCAGCCAGAGGTACTCATGCATGCTGTATGAGGTACTTTGCTAGATAGTATGTGCCATTACTGCATGCCTTTCTATATGCATATGTGTAACTAGAAAACTGCTACCACCTTGAGCAATTTCTAGATCCCCTGCTGAAACCATTATATCCACATTGCAACAGCCTACTCTTCTGAAGCAAGAAGTCAGTGTATATACCTTACATCTGTGGCTGAGAGTCACAGGCTCCTTAGGAGCCTGTACTTCTCCAGACAGATGTTCTGTTGCAATTTTGGTATAATGAATTTTGTGGCACCTGTCCTTCTATAGCCAGAGGTCAGTGTGCATTGTCTTACAACTCTGACTGCAGAAGCACAGGCCTGTCAAGTGTGTATAAGTCTTACAGTGTGCATGCATACCTGAGGCTAGAGAACTGCTGGACCCATAGGGACGTGCACTTCTGCAGAAAAAATAACTCTTACAGTTTGGGTATTGTGGATCTATATTTGTGACTGCAGGGGAATGTGCTTCATCACAGAGAAGCAGTGTTATGCTTTGAGTGTTGTGGATTTCTATCTGCAGCAACAAGTGAGTGTGTATGGCTTGTTTTGTGCATGCCACAGATACAAATCTACAAAGGTAGCACATGAATGCCACTGCATTTTTGTGTCATCTGGAAACAGTTGTGTATTCAGGACTCATGGAAAGGCAGCTCAAAGTCTCTGTAGTGCCAAGCACATTTATTCAGAACTTTTCATTAATGAACTATGCCATCTACAAGTCCCATCATCAACATATACACAAATGTTTTCCTAATATCAAAAATGTTGCTTTATTATAGTACAAAGATAATAAAAATTAGCAGCAGTAATGGACTACTGGCTGACTGCCAATGTTTCTCATTCAAATACACAAATTTTCAAGGCCTTGAAAAACATTTATTTGAACATGAAACATTGGCAGTCAGCTGGCGGTCCATTAGTGCTGCTAATTTTTAATATCTTTTTGTTATCTTTGTACTTGAAAATAACAACATTTTTGATACTGGGAAACCATTTGCCTATGTGTTGATAATTGGACTTGTAGGTGCTACACTTCACTGATGAAAAAAAAGTTGCATTTTATTTGTCTTAACTGATGATGGCTGTCTGTAGTTATTTGTGTGGTCTTGTCCTTTTGCTGCTTTGGGGTTGGGGTGGAGTGTAGAACTTGGGTTGGAAACCCTAAAGCCATATTTCCATACTTTTGAAACTTGAAGTAGAAACCTAAGTGGTGCATTAACACACTTTTTTGCAAATATATATATATATATATACACACACACACACACACATATATATATATATATATATATATATATATATATATATATATATATATATATATATACACACACACACACACACACACACACACACACATATATATATTCAAAATGTATCACCCTGTGAATGGGAGGGTGGGCAGCTATGGTGCTGGTCTAAAACTGCATGCTTAACCTACATGATCTGAGTTCCTACAAGATGGCCTGCCTCTTGGGGGGGGGGGATGTTTGGATGTGAATCTAAATTTGTTTGCCTAGCCCTAGTTAATCTAAATTTTGTAAAGGTCTTTGACAAACAATATGTCAAAAAAACAAATTCCCTTTGGCAGGCTGGTTTACACCCTATGCTGAAATAATGTAAAGGTTAGAAAGCTAGGAAATACCACAAACTATAAAAAAAGCATTTTGTTTTTACTGATCCTTAAGAACAGTGAAGAATCAGCTTTGTTAAGTTTTACAGTGACTCTATTGGTTGGTTTCTTCATTAGGACTAGGCCCAAGTTTTATGCTTCCTATTGGAAAGTCCTTCTTAAGTTCAATTAAAATAATTATTTCACAACATAGAATGCAGGCAGGCTCAGCTTCACCAAAACTTAAAGAGCTGCTGACGCCTCAAGAAAATTTTGAAAAACATGATATTTTGGTAACAATTCAGCTTGCATTCCATATATATATATATTCTATAGATTTCGACTCCCCATTATTTATTACTGAGGAAATGTGCATGAATACATGATCTTTATACCTTAGAGTTCATCTCCCTATGTAGCTTACTCCCTACTTCAAGTCATAATACTCTGTTGTGACATCGCAATCTGTTGCCATGGGAGTAACTGTGATGTCACAAGCAGTGCATTATGACCTCAAGTAGGTAGAAAGCAAGAGGAACAGATTAACTCTTCAGGAGCAAAGATCCTGTTTTCATGCAGATTATACTAGTAATAAATAATGGAAAGGAGGAATACAGAACTAATGTGAAATGCAAGCCAAAACGTGTCTAAATATTATGTTTTGTTAAAGTTCTCCTGAAGGCATCAGCTACTCTTTAAAGAGATCTTTAGAGATTTACAGTGTCAGAATATGTATTTTTGCTCTCTCCACACATAGGATGTATTGTGTCTGTCATGCATTATGTAGATCTATTTGCTGTATTTATTTTAATATTTGTACAATAAGTATATTAGTGTATCCATGTTCTATTTGTGAAATGCACTTCGGGTGTACTACTTTTGCTACCTTGTTATGAACTTCAGTGGTACTGGTTGTGTGCTTTTATATATTTATAATGATATGTGTAATATATGTGGTGTTGGCACTTCAAGAAGTTCCTATAAATGAGTACAATACAAAAACAGGGAGTCATACCTTGATAAAGCGTCAGTATGACATGAAACATCAGCAGTTGGAGGTGGCCTGTCTTCCTGTGTTGTACCCTGCAAAATAATGAGTGCAAATATGTTTTCTTCTTGCTGATGAAGTAATAAACCATTTACTGCTAAAACAAATTGTTGATACTACTCAGGACAATTTTTGATAAGGTAGGGAATTAAGAAGTGTTAGTTTGGTTACTTGTTTTTTCAAGACACAAGAAGGTGTTTAGCCCATAAAGAGTTTCTTCCACTCCTAGTGGGGGTATTAGTTTTAGTGTTTTTCAACCCAATTTAGATATTTGTGAAGTTTGTTCTTAAATTCAAAGAAATCCTTTGAATTGACAATTTCTTCTGGTAGTAAATTCCATGCCTTGGCAGCCCTAATGGTGAAGAAGCAGTCTCTCTTACATAAGTTTGCCTTAGGAATGAGTAGCTGCTTGTTATGGCTTGTCAGATTTATATTTTGATTTGCATACTTAAGTCCACATTGTTCTACTAAGTCATTATTGTATAGTATTTTATAGAGTTGCTCACTGGTTCTTCTATTGAGTAGGTTAACTGTGCCTATTTTTTCTAGCCTCTGCTCATAGGACAAATCTCTTAAAGAACTGCTGACACCTTAAAAAAACCTTAAAAACATAATAATTAGGTATAATTGAGCTTCCATTCCATATATATTCTAAATATTCCTCCTCCTCACTATTTATCACTAAGGACATATGCATGAATGCATGATCTTTATCCCTCAGGGTTCATCTGCCTCCATAGCTGACTCCCTACCTCAAGTCATAATCCTCTGTTGTCACATCACAGGCTGTTGCCATGGGAGTACCTGTGACATCACAAGGCATGCATTATGACCTCAGGTAGGGAGACAGCAACAGGAATAGATGAACTCTTCAGGAGCAAAGATCCTGTTTTCATGCAAATGACCTCAGTAATAAATAATGGGGAGTAGGAATACAGAACTAATGTGTAATACAAGCTGGACTATATTTAAATATTATGTTTTGGTAAAGTTCTCTTTAAGGCATCATCAGCTCTTTAAATTAGGAATTAAGTTGTTCTACACTGCACTGTTTCAAGCAGTTTTATATCTTGATTATGGTAAGGACTCCAAAACAGGGATCCAACGTCCAAATACAGTTTGATGTAGGTTCTATACAATGGATTTATACAGGATTTGCTTCTGTTTATAAATGTTCATTTGATTCTATTTAATATCGAATTTGCCATCTGGGTGATCTTTTTACAATGATCCCTGGGTGTAAGTCTATTACTAATTATAATTCCTAGATTGAGTTCCTTAACAGAGAATGTTAACAGTTGGTTATCTAGTTTGCACACATAATTAGGATTTTTAGTACCAAAGTGGAGTATGACACACTTGTCTTGATTTAAAGACATTTTATTATCCTTGCATCACAGTTCAATGAGTTCCAGATCTCTGCATAAGATTTGATGCTTAGTTGGGGTGTCGACTCCCCCAGTTTAGTATCATCTGCAAATTTTGTAATGGGGTTCTTAATATTCATGCTAATATCATTTATGAATACATTAAACAATGTTGGCACCAGGACAGAACCCTGCGGGACCCCATGAGTAACACTCCTTGAGCTAGATAAGCTGCCCCTTATCCTCACCCTATGAGACCTATTGATCAGCTAGTTGTTAACCCATCTGATAACTTTACTGTTGAGTCCTGGATTTATTAGTTTTATGATCAGTTCTTGATGGGATACCTTGTCAAAGGCTTTTCCGAAATCCAGTAGTATGACATCTACTGATATTGTTATTGTCAATACTTTTACCTACTGTATTGTAAAAGGTTATCAGATTTCTGTACATGAGTGATTTGTAGTGAAACTATGCTGGCACGTATCTACTATGCCCAAGTTAATGATTTAATTTTCAGTTTTGCTTCTTACTATTCTTTCAAGTACTTTACCGCAGACTGACATCAAAGTAATTGGTCTGCAGTCCCCAACCTAACTTTTCATTCCCTTTTTATGAATTGGAATAACTATCAATGTTTTTCACTCTTCAGGCAATATTCCAGTCTTCATGCATTTATTGAACAGTATCATCAGGGGGCTGGAAATTATGTTAGCTACTTCAGTCAATAACCAAGGATTAATGTTGTCGGGACCCGGGGAACTATTTGATTTCAGATGCTTAATAGAGGCCATAACAGCTTCTTGTGTAAAACAAATTTGAATGTGCTGTTTAATAAGTTATTCAATGAAGTTTGGGGATTAAAAACTGAACAAAAGTAGTCATTAAATATGTCAGCTAATTCGTTGTCATTTGTAACTGTTTTGCCACTGTAAGCTATTATGTCAAGCTGTTTTGGGACATTCTTTTGATTATTAACATATGAATAAAATGATTTATAATTATCTTTAGTATGGGCTATTCTCATTTCTACTTTCCCTTTTCAAGCTTGATCAGTTTTTTTAGTTTTGATAGTTCTGTTTTGCATGTATTAAGCAATTGTACAGAGTTAACCTGTTTTAGTTTCACATAAGCCTTCTCTTTCACTACTGTTTGTTGTTTTTGACAGATTTTGTGAGCCATACAGGGATCCTACCTTTGTTGTTAGTTAATTCTTTATTAGGTACAAACTTGTGAACACAAGTCTCAATGTTGTTTTTAATAAATGACCAACAGTCAAAATTCTGTTTGACCCAATATTTTAATTACTAGCAGTACCAATCAAGAAGCAATACATAAACCGAGAGTGTGGAACTGTATTAGAGTACATTTATTGCCAGAAGCATATTCTTCTTTTCTGAAGTATAAGTGCCCGATTCTCAAAGGGGGCTGTGTCTGACACAAGTTGCAGCAAACCACAGCTTGCACTGAAACCCCATGTGCCAGGGACCCTGCACCTGATTCTGGTACATGAGGGTTCCCGGCGTGTAAGTTCCCATGCTTGCAACAATCCCTCCCTTACACCAAACACCTGGCACAAAGGAAGGGTCTGCCACAGGTCATGTAGTTGAAAAACCACCTTCCCTGGTGATATAGTGCCCCCTCAACCCAGATGCTGTCCAAATCCAGAATGAATAGACTTTCCCCTCTCCCTGATCCCCACTGACACCATCTGATTACTGTATTACAGTACCTTCACTCTCGAACCTTGATACCACCTATTGTACAATTATAATCTCCCCCCCAAAGTTGACTGTAGTCATTATGCTGTAAATCCATTTCCCTGGTGATCTAGTGCCCCCCTGCCACTACCACCCCAGCAAGTAGTGCCAACCCATATCCCGTAAGGGAGCCAGCTCCGGCACAGCCCTCACCTCCACGGTTGGTGCCGACTGAACTGTAATGAAGACCCGGTACTGTACAATGTACACATTGAGCATACCCTGTACAGTACCGGGTCTCAATTACAGTTCAGTCGGCACTGGCCACGGCGGTGAGAGGAGGGCTGTGCTGGCACTGGCTCCCTTACAGGATGAGGGTTGACAGGCACCACTTGCTGGGGGGACAGTGGAAGGGGGCCACCATATCACCAGGAAAACAGATGTAGGTCATGTTCATTACAATGCTGACTTCGGGGGGATGATTACGAGTGTGCAAATGGTGGCATTGGGGTTCGGGAGAGGTGTTACTGTAATACATTAATCATATGGTGGCAGTGGGGATCAGGGAGAGGGGACCATCTATTCATTCAGCATCAGGGTTCGGGGGCATGTGACCACCAGGGAAGAGTGCTTATGTACTGTGCTTGTGGATTGGAACCTGAGCACATTTGCCAAAACAGGCTACTCTCTCAGGTGAGATTTTCTAAGTCCCCTTAAACCAGCTCTGGCTGGTCTAAGTGGACTTAGAATTTCTCCCTCTGGATGATATCTGTGAATTAGGGATCTGGGGCTGTGGGATCTTTTTTTTTTTTAACTCAGGAGTAGCACACTAAGCTGAAAGCTTGTTTACAGGTGTGACCTGGGAGCACAGGGAAGTTAAGTGACTTGCTCGAGGTCACACAGTATACAAGTGGGGGGCTGTGGGATTCAAACCCAGGTCTCCAGATTTGCATCTCAGAGCCTTAAACCACTGTGCTATACTGTCACCCAATCTTACATCTGCCTCCTGTCCCCTAGCCTCTTGTTGCAGTCCATTTCTGGGTGCAGGGATGGCATAAGCCCCATTTGGGGCAGATCGCCTGCAGTTGATGCAGGCTGCCTTTGAGAATCAGTCCTGGTGGCATTGCTTGGTGTAAGGGGTACCTTGCACCATTCATTGTGGCGCAAGCCCCTTGTGCCATGCTGGGAGCTTTGAGAATGAGGCCCTCTGAGTATTATTGCTGATTTAGAGGGTGTGATAAATTAGTATGTGAGTATTATTGCTGATTTAGAGGGTATGATAAATTATTGAAGTAGGGAATGTTTTACAAAGATATGAAGATAGTAAAGGACAGAAAAGAATAAACATTCATCAGGTCTTCCCTGTTGCTCTTACCTTGAATTCCTTAATCCTTTCAGAGCTCCCAGAGCCCCCCCCCTTTGCTTCTAATTACCTCCTGATGTATTCTGTTGGGCTTTAAATGCTGAGATAGTTCTGGCATTAAACACATTACTGCATAGATTGTTACACATGTCCACCACCCTTTCTGTAAAGAAGTATTTCCTAAAGTCTTTCTTGAAGTTTCCCCCACTAGTTGGTGTTAGTGGCCCTTGGTGACTGTGCTACTCTTTCACTTAAATAAATCTGAGAAGTCCACCCAATTGTGTCCCTGCATGTATTTCAAGGTTTCTATCATGTCTTATGTACCTTCTCTCTCACTGTCCTTCAATGAGTAAATGCTTAAACAGTCTAAACTTTCCTGTTCAAATAAGCCAAATGAGGGGATATCAACATTAGAGGTATTTGAATGATGTCTCCTAACCAATCTGAGTTCCACACCAGTGACAGAGGCATTGGAAAGGAAAATGGAGTTGAAAGAGTTGGAGAACAGGTTGCTGTTTGCAAATGAAAGAAAAGTGGCTCCACTCACAGTCATGCCTGGTCAAAATAGATACAATCCAAACAAAAAAGACCAGCGCTAACACCAAATATAAATATCGTTGCTATTTTCATAGTGTACAAACACACTTACAGCCACCAGTATTAAGGAAAATGCAAGCCAGACTTCAAAGGCCCCAACATGTTTTGAACATGCGCCCTTCTTCAGGGAGGAGAAGAAGACTGCATGCATGAAACTGGTTAGGGCCTTTGAAATCTGGCTTGCATGTTCCTTAGCACTGGTGGCTGTAAGTGTTTATGCACACTATTAAAATAACGATATTCATATCTGGTGTCAGTAATGTTTTTTTTTTTGTTTGAACAGGTTGTTGTTTGTCAGAAAGCCATTGATGGGGAGCCATGTTTCTATGAGACAGAATAGGTCTAGATTTAAATCCAGCAGATGGTTGTTACTGTTGAGAGCCTTGATAGTAACAGATATGCAGTGTAAAAGGCAGTTTTAGTGGTGGAGCGAGTCGGCTTGAGTGGAGTCTTGATGAAGATGAGCTTTCAGATATTTGTACCTTACAAGTGAGTGGCAAGTAGATGAGGCCAAGATGGATGACTGACTGTAGTATTCATTTTTTGATGGGGGTCCCCTTGATCTTCTACCATAAACAGTCAGCTGAAGGTTACTTTTTAATATGGTTCACCAACTGGCTCCTGGAGAGGCTAACCTCAATATTCACAGTTCTTTACAATGGAGGTAGATGTTTACATGAAGCTCATACATGGCTCTTAAAAGGGAGAAGGGTTCATTGTAGTGGTAGGTAATATGTAAAAATCATGCAGGTAAACAGATTCCAGGTGATGGCAGTGGGTAGATGGAAGACAGAAGACAATGCTCCTTGACAAGGATAACATGGAGACAGTAACAGAAAAGAACAGCATTCCCAGATTAGTGCCAGAGGAGGAAGCAGTTACAAGGAAGACAATACTCCCTACTCAGGATGGAATGCCTAGTCGTAGATAGTGCAGGATACTGCTGCAATGGGGACAGGGCCCTAGCTTGATGCACAGAAGGGGTGACAGCATTCTCAGTCAGGATAGTGGGGAGGTATTCTCAGAATGTACAGATATGCTGCAGGCCTAGGCCAGATCTGTGCCTTACTACAGGGGGCCAGCTACCTAGAGGAGGGGGCTGTTGTGCAGAGGACCAGCTGCACATGTGCAGTGGAGGAAGCACCATCAGCCTGTAGTGAAGCCAGAGTGGCAGCTGCAGCTATACACAGGAGTGCAGCAATAAGGCATCAGGATTCAGCACTATATGAGTGCCAAGCAATAAACAGTCAAAGATATCAGCTCCAGCTTTCCTGAATAAATATCTTGTTGTACAGAGTCCTTTATCCCTATTTTAAAAAACACACTGGACAGTGTGTAGGAGGCCTGCAGAAACACCATGGATCAAGGTCTCAGCCAATTATCAGGATTCTGGCAGATAAAAGGAACCAAGTAGCTCAACAGAAACACAGCAGGCACACAGCAGCAAGCAGACAATGGGACCCACTGCAGGGATAAGTGATAGCAGACAGAAACTGCAACAGAAAACTGAAACTGCAAACCTACAGCAACTTCCAACAGGTAAAAAGGCAAGCAGAAAACAGAACAGGAGCAGGATGCACCTGCCATGTAAGATACGGCAGGTTGAGGGATAAAAGATTGCAATTTGAGCTGAAAGGTATAAAATCAAGTTAAAAGTCAAAAATCTGCAGAATATCAACTGATAGATTAAAATAATAAAATGAAAAACACTAAGAGTAAGTCAGTGCAAAGCCTACATAATGGGTGATGTGTGCACAGAGACTGAGAGCAAGTTGCAGCAACAGCCTAATCAGGCACCTTCTAATTACAGGCCAGACAGGCCAACAATTCTGTACTGGGGAGTGGAAGATAGTAAACATAATTCTTATCATAAAAAGAGTACTTTGATCAGACACTGATAATTACAGTTGCAGTACTGCAAGATGGCTGCAGCATGTCCTTATATTGGAAGTTGGGCACGGGATGAAAACTACATAAAAGCCATAGTTTAGGGTAAGAAATTAATGGTGTGGTTAAAAATCCTAACCCCTGAGGAATACCTAACAACTAGTGAGTAAGCTAAATATCTACTTATACCCCTCCTTGTGGGGCTTACTTGTTTGGCTCCTTGATCTTCTACCAGCACCTGCCCCACAGCATCTATGCCGGCCCTATTGCTCTTACCAGCCCCAATGGATCCAAACTGCAGCAGGGACTGCAGCAGTAGTGAAGAAGTGAGAGCCTGGAGAATCTTCGCATGACCAGTGCCATGTTGAAACAACTCCTGCCACACATCAAAGAGTGGCTCTATTGTTTTTGATGAAAAGAAAGCAATCACATGCTCAGGACCTGGGTAATTCCAGACAACCACATCTATCCTCCAACCATCAGCCCTGAC
The DNA here is from genome assembly GCA_016271365.2 of Neoceratodus forsteri. Taxonomy (NCBI): domain Eukaryota; kingdom Metazoa; phylum Chordata; order Ceratodontiformes; family Ceratodontidae; genus Neoceratodus; species Neoceratodus forsteri. The sequence goes on along the minus strand of JADMNL010000041.1, from coordinate 5,607,302 downwards.
TGACCGGACATTAAGCACAATTGCATGCACATCAGAAAAGGGCACAGATTACATGTATGAGGGCTGGAGTTATTTGTAAAATAAAGATTTGGGGCCAGTTCCTCATAGGATTACAAAACCCACTGCCATCTTGCTTGTCTTTGACCCCTCTCAACATGGTATCAGCGTCAGGGGCTGCGCCATAGTCAACCAGGCTGCTGAAGCCTGTAAAAGGAGCCTGAAGGACTTCTAGAACACAGGAGGACTCAATTATTACAGGTGTGGGTTTTGCACAGTAATTCATCAAACAATAGCATTGCCCCAGTGATTGTTACAGCTCAATGGGCCATTGGGGACCTGGAATTCCCCAGTGAAAAACAGCTCCTGAGTCTGTGTGTGTGACTCAAGTGAGGAGCAGACTGGAATGAGCTGGAGATGACAGCAAATGAAACAGACCATGCATCTGACAGAGCCAATCAGAATTCCTGCCACTACAGAGAAAGAAACTGATATATCTGAGCAGCAAGTGCTGAGAGCTTGAACTGAGAATCTGAGAGACTTTACTGTGCTGCAGCTCAATTTCTGCCTGAGTGTGTATGTGGCTCTGTGTTTGGGAAGCTGCCCAGCCAGTATCACTGCTCTTTACTGTCACTGCATCACACTAGGGATTGGGTACCAGGATGTGGTGTGGTGGTGTGATGTGGTTTGGACTTCTCAAGCTGAAGTTGCCCTGTGCCAAAGAGAAAGATCACCTGCTACATGCGGAAGTCAGGAGAGGCCTGACTGGAACTACAGAGGACAACTGTTCCCACCAGCTGGCACCAGAGACCTCACCTCTGAGAGGGAAACTGAAACCACCCAGAGGAGGATTCACTGCAGCACAAAAACCCCTATCACTGAGGGAAATCCTTCTTGATTGACTAAACTGTGAGTACTTCAAAGCTTGTCCCTGAAACATCACCACTGTGGTTAGTTGGGAAATAATTTAATAGGTCAGGAATACAAATACCCAGTTTGGGTTTGGGGTTTAAAAGGGCAGCGTGACTAGTTTAAAACATGTTATAATTTGTAACATTTTTGTAGAAATTGCTAATGTAACTAGTAGTTTGAGTTTGATCCCTTTGTTTTTTAAGTGAAAAACACACTGCTTACTATACTGGTGTTACCACATAAAATATTTATTTATTTATTTATTTATTTATTTATTTATTGAAACGTTGGTAACCAGGAAAAGCACACTGAGCCAAAGCTCATTTTCAGGTGCAACCAGGGGGTGCAAACAAGGTACAAAATACAAAAAAAGTACTGTAATATACAGAGAACAAAATAACTAGAATATAAGAGAACTTAATAAAGTTCAAGAACAAGTAGTAAAAATCAAGAGAGTAGCAGTGCATAATGAGATTACAAATTGCTATGCAGTAAGTGCATAGGAGACCATACTATGGAGTCAGAGTCATCCGTGAGTTGACCAGGAGAGATGAGCAAAGGGGCAGAGACTAGGGGGGAATTGGGAGGAGGACAGAGGGGCCCAGGAGGAGTCAAAGATGGGATTTGAGGGAGGTGATTGAAGGGGAGTGGCGAATGTTCCAAGGAAGTTGATTCCAGAGAAAAGGGAGGTGTTAGGAAAAAGCTGCCTCACCAGCTCCTGTGTGAGTGTGTGGGAGGGAGAAACAGTGAGATTCCCTGGAGTGAAGAGAATATGTAGAGAGGCTTGCAGGTGATAGGTGGAACAAGAGGTAGGAAGGGAGTGCCCCAAACCAGTATTTGGCAATGAAGGATAGGCAAGGGACCTCACACCTGTGGGATAGTGGCTTGATGGAGAGGAAAAAGTAGAGGAGACAGTAGTGAGTGAGGGAGAGGAAGAGGTAGTGAAACAACAGAAAGAACTGAGGAGAGTTTCAAGTCTTGCAAGAAAAGTTGTAGGGGCAGAGCCATAGACAATGTCTGCATAATCAAATACAGGTAAAATAATTTTTGTAACTAGATCCAGATGGATAGGTAAGGGGAGGCAGTCCCTGTGGTGGTACAGGATGCCAAGCTTAGGGTGATGTTTTGTGCAGATTGCATCTATGTAGGATGAGAAATCGAGATTGCTGTCCAGTCAGACTCCAAAGTATTTGAAAGTAGGGACCACATCAAGGGGGAAGCCATCCAGAGTGACAAACGCTGAGGTAGACTGGAGTCTAGACAGCCTCTGCCTGGAGCAAAGAGCATTGATATGGTTTTCTTGGTGTTTAGTTTTAGCTGGTTATCTGGAACCAGTGTTGAACTTTATCAAAGTCATGTTGTACGGGGGTAAGTGCATCAGTGGTGGAGGAGCCCGAGGAGTAGATCACGGTATTGTCCACATACATGGGAATTTGGGAAGTGGTGCAGACAGAGGGAAGGTCATTTATAAAGACCAAAAAAAGAATGGGACCAAGAATGGATCCTTGGGGGACTCCAGCTTGGATGGGGGGGAGGATAGGGCATTACCAGCTGGGACTGATTGCTGTCTATTATGTAAGTAGGAGTAGGTTCTGAACCAATTTACAGCAGATGGTGTGAGGCCAGATGAAAGAAGTTTATAGAGCAGATGGTGGTGGGAAACAGAATCAATGGCCTTAGCTAGGTCAACAAAAATGGCAGTGGTGAATTGGCCATGGTCCATAGCTGTATGTATAGAGTGATTCGTAGCAGGGAGGATATCATTGAATGCTGTTTCCTGAAATCTGACTGGAAAGGAAAGAATACCAGATGCTGTGAGATGTTCCAAGAGACTAGAGTAGATCAGTGACTCTTGAACTTTGGCGAGTGAGAGCAGAAGAGATATGGGTCTATACTTACTGGGAGAAGTGAGGACACCTCCTTTGTGGAGCAAAAGCACGTTGACCAATGTCCAAGCCTGAGGAATGATGCTGGTAGAGAGGGTTAGGAGGTGGGCGAGGGGGGTGGCAATTGCTGTAGCAGAGATGCAGAGGAGCTTTGGGTGGAGCCCATTGGGCTGGTTTTCAAAGGGTTAAGATACATAAGCACCTGGTAGAATTCTAAGGGGGGTGGAGGGAAAGTTGAAGCCTGTTTTGGAGGGAGGGAGTCCCATGTGGGTAAGAGTCAGGTGGTCAGGGATAGCACAAGTTATGAAAAATTTATTGAATGTCTCGGCAATAGAGAAAGGGTCAGAGAAGGTTGAGCCCTCAAATTTAAGGACAAGGGGGGGCGTGAGTTGCAGGTGGGTCGATGAGAGAATGGATAAACCTGTTTGTTTACAGTCTGTAATCAACTCCCACTGCATATTTGCAATATATATATATATATATATATATATATATATATATATATATATATATATATATATACAGAACTCAATCAGCTAAAACTGGTACCTCCCTGTCCCCCCTCTCCCTATCAGCACTGGTATCCCCCAAGGATTAGTGCTAGGTCCCAACCTCTTGGCCATTTTTCTAAATAGCCTTCCCTCTGCCTGTACATCTGCGTCCTTACATATGTATGCAGATGATACTGTCATATTTGCCTCTGGCTCCTCCCCTGCTGATATGATGGCCAGTCTACAGCTAAATTTCAACAACATCCACCTCTGGTTCTGCTCTAATCAGCTGTCTCTTAATGCAAAAACAAAGGGGTCTCTATGACCTTCAGAACCAGGCAAAAGCTATCTAGACTTCCAGCACTCCCCTCATTCCACATCTTAGAAGGGGTGATCTTTGAAGATGTCCCTTCCTTCAAGTACCTTGGGGTGTAGCTTGACCATCACCTAGATGTCTCTGTTCACGTGGGCTCTATCCACAAAAAGCTCCACCCAAAGCCAGGTGCCTGGTACTGGAACAGAGGGTGTATCCCCTTGCTGGCATGCAGAGCCATTTTACAGAGAATGATTCTCCCCATATTTGACTTTGGAGACACCATCTATGGCAGTGCCCCAAACTCCACCCTAGCCAGACTGGACCCTTATATCATTTCTTCTACCAGTTTGCTCTTGACTGCCCTCCTCTGACTCACCACTGCTACCTCTACATCTCACTCAATCTTCCCTGTCTTGAAGCCAGATGCTTGCACATGTCTTCACCCTTATTGCCAAGTATTGACTGAGCTCACTCTCCTCCTCACTCACATCTCTACTCTCTGCTCCCACTCCCTCTATTCCAATCATAGTGCTGGCTGCCTGTCCCCAGCATTCTCATCTAGGTCATCCTCTTCCAGCCAAGCTGCATTCTCCTTCCACTTCCCTAAACTCTGTAACATCCTCCCTATCCGCACTGACACCTCCTTCCACTCTCTCTCCCATCTTCTTCAAGACTTCACCTCTCCTTCCTGCAACTTCACTTGAGCTCTCCACTACTCTGTCTACTTCCCACCTTCTCCCTCTCCCGCCTTTTCTACCATTACCTCTACTGTTACCTTCTTGTCTCCTCCTGTAAACTCCACCTCAATCCTTACCTACTATATTCCTCTCTGTTCTTCACTGCATATCTTTATGTTGTCTTTGCCTTTTAGCAGGCCTTATCGTGTGTTGTATATGCTGAACCTAGGTATGCATGCTATAATATTGCTGCTGCTTATCTCTGCCTACTACTCACAGTGATGCTGTATGTCAATTCATTGTACAATCTGTCTGACTATGTACAGTAAATGCTATGATTATTTCATTATACAGTTTATCCTGTTATGTCCTGTAAATACTATGTATATGTATATTTTTCCATGACCCCTCCCCCCAGGATGCATCTAGAAATTAGCTGTTACTCAGCTCAGTATGTCTTTTCTGGTGAAACTTTTGACATAGATAAATAAATCTAAATAAATAAATATTTCCTGGACTTGGGAATGCCATCAACAAAGCTTAACCAATGATAATGCAGTAGGAGCAGAAGAGACTACTGCACTATGAGTGGCTGAGCTGTTTGGGGGTTTAGTAATGTTCAGGAAATATGCAATAAGAGTAGATCAAGGATTTAAAACAAAACAAAGTTGGTTATAATTACACTATGAGCATGCATTTCAGTTTTATTAAGAAAGGTAGCAGATAAAATGACCAGCAACATTACATTACACATAGACAATCGTAACACATGAAGTCATGATAGCCAAGTTAGAAAAAAACTGTTTTAGAACAAATGGGAAATGTTTTACATGCAAAGAATCACAAGGCTAGTGAACTTTTTACCAGCTGACATAACTGAAAGCAGTAGTCCAACATACTTCAAAATTAAAGTTGGACAACTACATGAATGGGGAAAACAAAAAGATTATTTGAGATAGTGACATATACAGTAGGTGTGTACGTCTTCTGCTATGTCCAAATTCCAAGTATGACTCCAAGTATAACATCAATGAATTTTAGAGAAGGTAAGCAATCAAAAAATGTGGGCTTTCAACTAGAACTATAAATAAAATTATGTAAAAAGGGTTAAAAGTTTCTCTTAAAGGCTAAATGGCAGAACGTTGGCAGCAATGGAACAGAAAAAGACCAGGACATTGGCTTAGTGTGTTGTTCCTGGCCAAATATTGTAAAAATAATTACACTGTTGCTTGTTGATAACCTTAAATATAGCCAGCAGTGTACCTCAGAAGTTAGCAAGTCTAAAATGTTATTTGTGTGCAACACAAATACTTACACTACTGAGACCAGGAAGATTATTTTACTATCATGAAAGGTTTTAGTCATGCCTCAGCTGGAGTATTACATCTAATTCTGGTCACTGCACTATTTCAAGGACATGCAGCAGTTGCAAAATGTACAGAGGAAGCCTACTAAGATGATTAGAGGTTTAAATGGAATGAATGAGTTATAAGGATAGACTAAAAGAGCTAGAAATGTTTACACTTGAAGGAAGATGCCAAAGACACTATTATCACAGTTTATAAAATGATGAATGACATGACCAAGTCAACTAAGGGGAATTGTTTGAAATCATACAGGGTAAATGCACCACGGGGCACACTCAGGTGTGATAAAGTCAAGAGGAACCTGAAAAAAACACTATTTTCTTTAAAGAGTAATAACAGAAAATAACAGAACTAGGGGTCATGATTGGAAGTTAGAAAGCAGACTCTTTAAAAATGACAAAAGGAAATACTGCTAAATGCAATGCATTGTAGGGACCTGGAACAAACTACTAATAAACTGGTGGCAACAAACAAAGCTGAAAAATGTAAGAGGAGTCTGGATGCTTTCATGAAGGGTAGGAATTTGCATGCATACTATCACTGAAAAGTGAAGGGTGATGTTGGTGGGCTAAGTTACTTACTCCCACTCTATAAACCTTAAGTGTGACCTTTTTTATGACTATGAAATAGCATATCAGATATTGTGGTTCAGGCTGAGTTAATTGCTGACATTTATGACCACCCTGGACAAGTTCATGTCCAAGTATAGAATCTCTGGATACACTTGCTGATCTGGTATCGAGATGATCAGATGGGACACAAGATCTTTGTTCATCTAAAAAAATATAAGTTCTTACGTCCATAAGAAACATGTATGGTTATTGAATGCACTGGAAATTTATGATCAACGTTGCTTCATGCATGATGGGGTATCACTAAAATGGTACTGTATCATCCTTTTTTTAATAAACCTTCATATTCATGAAGCACTTAGTATTTCTACTTCAGTGTACCTCACTATTAATGAAGTATAACCCGTGGAGTGGGCACATGGGGAAGGGCGCCGTCCATTATGGTGACTCCTTCCTGGCACAATCTACTCATGGCAACTGAAAGGTAGGGCGACCGGATGAGGGGTTGGGTGAACTAGGTGACAGGATGTCACTATACGTATGCGCGCAGGGATGGGAGTGAACATGGTGAGCGTGGGCTGGGAGGGGTGGAGAGGCTGTAGGGGGTGGCACTGCAGTTGTTTGTCGAGCTGCATCATGGTATCGGGATTGGCTAGTGGCTGGGGTGGCTGAGGTACTGGGTTCGGGTCCAGGTGCTGGTGCAATTTTTATTGCACCTGTGTCACCTGTTTACCTCACTTGCACCCCTTGGAGTTGAGAATCTCAAGTAGGGGGTGCGGGGGCGGCCTCCTGTGAGGGGGGGATGTGGGGGGTGCAGCCACCCCACAGAAAGCAGTAAAAATCTGTCCTGGCACCATTGTTCTGATCCACTGGGGTTGTCAGAGTACTGAAAATGTGTTTGGCACTCTGAGTGATAATGGTGATTGCCTTGACGCATTCGCCGTTATCACATAGACCCTTAATGAAGCACATTTGCAGCATTATTTTTTTTCCTTTGAGTTGTTCTACTCTTTTGTTATTTAACCCTACTCTCTATGAGAAGTGCGGAACCACTGCTGGAGTAAAACCACAACAAGAGTTTTAGAAAAACAAAAATAAAATTGAGAAAAGACTTCATGAATAGTGGGTAAAAACTTGTAATGCTCTGAAAAACTGTTTCTTTAATATAGACCAATCTGCTTTGAACTCTTTTATGACTTGGGCTCCTTATGTTTTGCAAGAATGAATGCACAGTAAATAGTGCACTTGCAGTACAAGTGGTCATAAAGTATGCAAAAAGGTTGTAACATGGCAACCTCTTCAAAATAAGTTGAGGAGCACACCCAGCAAGATGGACATGCTTCAAGGACTAATGAACTTTGAAGGCCAGGACTCACAGAGACCTGGCGGAGGGAAGAAAATGATGGGGACATGAAGATAGAGGGATACAAGCTATTCTGAAGGGATAGGCAGGACAGAAAAGAAGGTGGGTGGCTCTCTTCACAAGGGATAGCGTCACTGCAGAGCTTATGGAGGACATACGTACTGAAACAATGCCACAGAGTCAATATTGATCATTATGGGGAAGAGGGAGGCAAACAAGTCATCTACAGGGAGGGGCACTACATACCCCCAAACAGTTTAGTGGAGCATCATGCCCAGCGGGTCAGGGGAATTATGAGAGCAGCCAAATCACATGTAGTGATAAACCTGGGGGACTTCAGTTTACTGGGCATAGAATGAAATTTTGAGAAGGCTAATAGCAGGACTGAGACTGAGTTATGGTCCACTTTTAGGAACTGCTTCCCAGAATAGCATACCCAACAAGTGACAAAGTTTGAAACCATCCTTGACCTTAGTCTCAGTAGTGGGGATAGGATTACCTCTAGTGTGAATGTCAAGGAACCAGTGGGAGGCACTGACCCCAATTGGGTAACCTCCCTGGTGATAGGAATGACTACTAATTTCATCTTAGCTATCTGGACTGAAACTTCAGAAATGCAGACTTTGCTAGAATGAGGGATCTGGTGGCCAGGGGTCGTGAGAAGCTACATCAATTTGGTAATGCATAGCACATGTGGGAATTGTTGAAGAAGGTCCATGAAGCAGTTGCAGAAGTCTGCATCCTTGTAAGCAATAAGGAATTAAAGGCCAAGAAGTGGCCCCCTGGCTCAACATGAACCTAAAGCAATTGATCTTGCACAAAAACAATGTCTATAACTGCTTAAATAGATATGTCTCCTCCAGGTGAGGGAAGAGTACAAAGCAGCACTGAGGGACTGCAAAAGCAAAATTAAGGAAGCCAAAGAGAGTCTGGAAATCAGGATAGCACTGGGAGCTGCCAATAACATCACAGTCTCCTAACAGTATATAAATGGAAAGAAAGAAAAGAAAGAAAGAAAGAAAGAAAGAAAGAAAGAAAGAAAGAAAGAAAGAAAGAAAAAGGGAGCAGATAAGGCACTCTGAAAACAAAGGAAGGGATGAGAGGAGACTGTACATGAGCCAGGGCCAATGTCTGAAATGCTGAATGAATGCTTTGCTTCTGTGTTCAGCAAAGGGCCCCAAGGGGGGGGAGTGCTATGGGGGTGAGGGGGCACATAGAATCAAGGTTAACCATGCTGCAACCTGTACATATTATGCCTGACCCATTAGCTGAATATTTGGTGAAGATTAAGCCAAGTAAATCCCAAGGGGTGGATGAGAAACTCCCCAGGATCATAGTGGGGTTAAAGGAACAATAGGTGGGGGCCACTTCAAGAAATTTTTAATGAGTCTGATGATACAGATGTGGTGCTAGAGAACTTAAAAATGTCCAGTGTGGTTAGAATCCTCAAGAAGGAAACCCAGGAAGTATAAGCCAGTTAGCCTGACATCAGTACTGTGCAAGACCCCACAATCTATTATCAAGGGTGGAATACTGGATAATCTGATTGATGCCTAGGATCTCAACCCCTCATAGCATGACTTTACGTTGGGTAGATCATGCCGAACAAACCTACACATTCTTTGAAGAGGTGACCAGGAAGATGGACAGCAGCAGGGTAATAGAATAGACATTGTCTGTCTGGACTCAGAAAGACCTTTGACACTGTAGTGCATGATAAGCTTCTAGTTCAAGCACCCCAGTACAGTATACACAGAGCATATGTAAGGTAGATTGCCAACTGGCTTGGGCCAGGAGGCAGAGGGTTGTGGTTAATGGGTACTGCTTCAAGTGGATAAGAGTACTCAGCAAAGTGCCTCAGGAATCCATGTTGGGGCCACTGTTTTTGAAGATTTGCATCATTGATCTGGAAACTGGAGTCTCCAGCAGACTGCTTAAGTTTGCTGATGACACTTCACTGGCCTGGGTGGCGGACTCTCCTTGCTGCAGTGGAGGAGGAAAAGGACCAGGGTGTCATAATGGAAACAGGGCTAAAGCATGACAAGCACTGTGTAGTTGCTGTCATGCAGGTTGGAAAAATGCAGTGTTGAATTTAAAAGAGGGTGACCAGTGGAGCAGGGGAAGTAATCCTAGCATTTTACAAGGCCCTCATCAAGCCTTACCTGGAGTACTGTGCGCAGGCCTTTGCTCTTTAATACAAAAAGGACATTGCAGCAGTACAGCAGGTGCAACACAGGGTAATGAAAATGATCAAGGGTATCAAGGATAAATGCTATGGGGATAGACTGAAGGCCTGAAAATGTTCACCCTGAAAAACACGTGCCTAAAAGGGGAACATGATCTCAGTCTTCCCCACACTGAGGGATATTGACAGGGTTGAGTAGATGGACATATTTGTGCTGGTGGGCTACAGCAGGACCCAGGGAATTTTTCTGAAGTTCAAAGCTGGTAAATTCAGGGGTAACGTCCGGAATCACATCTTCACCCAATGTGTGGTGAACCTATAGAACAGACTATCAGTGCTGACAGTGAACATGAAGACTATACAGGCTATCAAGGTATACTTGGACACATTTCTGCTTACCAAGGAAATCACTGGTTACCCTGAGTAGTAGGGTGGGTGGCAAATCTCTGTAATTTACTTCTTGTTTACACAACATACATTACATACTGATCCTTGCTGAAGGGAGGGGGTGCATTGATGGACTTTGTGTACCTTCCAACTATAAATTTCTGTGTTCCATGTTACTATTTTATATCAGGGCCTCCTGTTGCTTTACATTTCTGCAGTGTCAGTGGCTCAGTAGGTGGCATGCTGACCTCTGGGGCCAGAAGATCTAGCCCCACACTTGTTACTTGAGGTAATACTGTAAACTGATACTGTAGTGCAACACGAGATGGGTGCTGCACTGGTGAGGTGATATCCTTCAGAAGAGATGTTAAACTGAGGTCCTGTCTGCCCATCTCTGGTCACTGTCTAGGTGAATGTAAAATATTCCATGGCACTTATAGAAGAAGAGCAGGGGATTATCATGATCAATATTCTTCCCGTCAGTAAAACTGGTCCATGCAGTCCACCCCCAAGAAGCCTCTAAAAAAAGCTAGAATAGCATAGCATGCCTTTCCTGGTGAAAAATTACAAATAAATAAATAAAAAAATCTCATTTAATGCACAGGATTGTTTCAAAAAATTGGGCCCCTGATCTTTGTCAACATAGAGCCTGAATGGCCTTTATCTGAAAAGGAATGCGAACAGAGTGAGCTGAAAATCTCATAAAAAGAAGATTTATTTTCTTGTATCTTATTACCAGTAAAATATTTGTATGAGAAGCTTTCTGCTTGAAGTACAGTCTGTTTGTTTTCTGTTATAACTACAGTATTATCTTTCAGTTACTTATGTCAACATTCCCATGAGAAGGTAAATTTGATATGATGATCATCCAAGTGAAAAATCCTTGACTGTTTCTGCACCTTAATTACCTGGATGGAACAATTGGAAGGAAATTAAATTTCATTGCATATGAACAAGGCATGCTTTGTATACAGAGCAGAACACTTCTGATTGCTTTATAACAGTTCCACAAGGAACATGTTTCTGGCCTCGGTTATTTCCATCCAAGTCCTACTGTTTCCAAAGAATGTCAACAAAATGTGAAAGTGTCTACTAAAAGCAAAAGTTTAAAACCATTATATTTGCAACAACTGTGTTGAACTTAAATATTCAATGTTTTGGACTTCACTCAGTTTTTAATTTTTTACATATTTTTACATGCAATTAGTTTCTCAACTGTATATACTAAGAATAACTTCGCTGAGATACAGCATTTGTTTTCAAAAGGATCCTGCAACTTCCATTCTATGACTGGGTGGATTGAAGCACAGGAAGGCTAAATAGCTAGTGGTGCCAAAAAGAGAGGAGAGAAAAAAATGTTAATTTTTAAAAGCAGTCAGCTGTTACTTTTGATTTCTGAAATATTTTCTTTCCTTTTATTAATCTGAAGGTGGTCTACCTGGTATTGTTAAGTATGATACAAAAAACAGTGCTTGTACCCATTATTGCTCGCTCCACTCTGCTCTCTTACTCCCATCTCTTGATGCCAGACACCTTTCCCACTTTAACAAACAGTATGTTTTGTAGCAAGCCCTGATGTTCAAGACTTTTTTCCTCATGATTTTCGCGTTGTTCAGAGTCTGAGCCCTTCATGATGTGATGTGATGTGCTGGGGTAATTAGTGTTCATCAGCCTTTCCCACTGTGTCTCCTTTATATCCAAATTCTGGTTTAGTTACCTTCCCTCTTACCTTACGTCCCTCCGATCCTCTCAGCCTCCTTCTTCCTCCCTCTCTGCAACTATGTGTCCCATTCTCTTTCTATATTATCCAGGACATGTACTGTTGGTTAAGCTTCATTTCTTCACTACTTTTCAGCTGAAAAATTGGTGCCATGCTGCTGCTGAGGCAAGCAGCCTAAAAAGCTGTATTACTCACTTTTTAGGGCTGCAGTGGGCTTAACCCTGCAGACATCTTGCTATGAGAAAAGGACTCGGTGCATTCATTCTGACTGAACAAAATGTTGGAGTTGCACCGCAGGTCACCTCCACAACTGTGAAGCACTCCGCTTGTTGTCTCAATTGGAAGTAGCATTGCACTATTTTACTCTGTCAGTGGTCACAGTGGAAAATGACACGCTTCACCATGTCTAAGATAGCCGCTGAACTATAATGCACATTTGCAACAACTAGTGCATGTGCAGTAAAGTGCAGCAGCCATCTTGGACATGGTGGAGTGTGCTGTGTTCTGCCTTGACTGCCAATTTTTCTGTTTTTTACATTAAAGATATCCCCCCATCCCACCCTCTCTCTCTCAACACTCACCACCCCACCACCTCTGAAACATAAGAGTGACACTGGCAGTGCCCAGTCCTCCAGTGTCACAATCATGACTCCACTGGATTTTTTTTGTTTGTTTTTTTAAATATAGCCCACCTGACCCTGTCTCTCTCTCTCAGCACCCCCCCCCCAGAAACACATCAGTGACACTGGGGTTGCCCAATCCCAGTATCGCCATCACGAATCCTATGTCCTTTTTTCCCCCACCACCCCATCTACTACCATGCATTTGTGGTTATTTCTGTGGGTTTTTTTTTTTATATTTTCTGCTCCACCCATCCAATCCTCCTGCCCACCAACTCTCCCTTCTCAGCACTCCCTCCAAAAAAAAACATTACACTGACATTGGGGGTCCCAAATCCCCTAGTGTCATGATCGGGAATCCTATGTCCATTTTTTTTCCTAATGAGCAGGTGCTTAGTAAGGGTGCATATCTTAGAGAATGAAGGTTTGGGGCCTTTATATGCCTCTGCAATCATTCAGTTTGCTTTTATTTGTTTCTTTACTTACTTTTCCACAATTTTATTTGTAGTTTGCCAACTGCTAGTGAAAAAAGAATCCAGTGGAATCCCTGTATGATAATGTCAGAAAATCTTTACTGGCAAGGCTGCCAGTGTATTTCAATGGGAAATTACAAATCTGTTTTCAGATTTTTATGGAGAAATAACACTTCCTGCCACCAAATTATGATATATTTAATAGAAATACGTGATTTTTGGTAACATGTGATCTTTTGTTATAATTTAGCAGGTGACATGTTCTTCATAACCAGATTTTATTTGGAAAGAAGTAAAGAGAAACTAATTATTGTATTCAAAAACATAAAATCATACAGATGGAGCACTATAGTGCAAACATATAAAAGGCAAAGTTTGTTGAAGAAATAAGTATCTATTTCTTTTGAAAAAGATCGAAAAATATATTTAGTTTCTCATTGAAATACACTGGGCTCTTAAGTAACTAGCACTTTCTGACATCACAATACTAGCAATCTACTGAATTCTTTTTTGCTAGTACTATAGTATGAAAAGCAAATGTGAAAATCCACTTGTTTCACTGCACTAACAAATGTTTTATTATACAACTAGAAAGTAATTACTAACACGTCAAAATGCAATAAATAAAATAGTCAGTTTTCTATTTATTAGAAGTAAACACCTGCTCATTAAGAGCCCAATGTATTTCACTGAGAAACTAAATATATTTTCCTTTTTCAAAAGAAATTGATACTTATTTCATCAACAAACTTTGGCTTTTATATATTTGTGCCTTAGTGCTCCATCTGTATGATTTTATGTTTTTGAATACAATAATTAGCTCCTCTTTACTTCTGTCTAACTAAAAGCTGGTTATGAAGAAAATGTCACCTGCTAAATTATAACAAAAGATCACATGTTATCAAAAAGCACATACAGGTATTTCTATTAAATATAATTAAATATATAATATTTTGGTGCCTTGAAGTGTTATTTCTCCATAAAAATCTGAAAACAGATTTGTAGTTTCCCATTGAAATACATTGGCAGCCTTGCCAGTAAAGATCTTCTGACATCATCATACAGGGATTCCACTGGATTCTTTTTTCACTAGCAGCTGGCAAAATACAAATGAAATGATGAAAACGTAAGTAAAGAAACAAATAAAAGCAAATTGAATTATTGCAGAGACATCTAAAGGCCAAAAACCTTTATTCTTTAAGATATGCACGCTTACTAAGCACCTGCTTTTTAAACCTGAAAAAAAAAAGACTGGCCATCAATGTCTTTTGTGGCCTTTAGTGACCCACCCAACCCTCCCACTAGCACCCACCCCCTAAGCCCTTCCTTACCCACCGGGGGTTTAGCACCATAGATTTCTGTGGACCGCAGACATGTCTTTAGTCTTTAAGGCCGGACTGGGAACTTAGGAAGCAGGTATGTGGTTCAATGTATTTCAATGGTGTTTTGACCCTAGTGCCATAACTTGGCCATTTTTGCATGTTATTGCCCCAAATTTTCAACATGCCTTCTTTGGGACCTCATCTCATGAATAATTGCACTGTCATTAGGCAGACCTGTCCCAAAAGGTGATTTTTGTGGTCCCTGTATGAACTCACCGTTCAGGCAAGAGTTGAAACTTTTTCTGCCCTTGTTCATGAGGTGGGGTTATAAGAAAGCTATGTTTATTTATTTTATTTATTTATTGTAGTCATTGAAATTACAACGCTTTGAGTCAGGGACTCATTTCCAAAGGCTCCATGTTAGAGTTACAGAGAAGTACATTCAATTACGTATGAGCATTCCTGATAGACATAAACAATACAGGGGTACAAGGTACAAATATAGTAGGAACACAGCAGGATTTTAAGAACTGTTACAAATTGTATACAGGTGGGGTTACAGACCTATACAGCGAGGTAGCTAAGGACACCTATCAAACTTGCCAGTTTATCAATTTTAAGACTGAGGGCTGATTAAGCTGGCTAGGAAGCCATTGTCATAGACTCAGAGTCATGACAGAGGAGGGGCCCAGTGGACTTGGGTTCACCGGGAGGTATACACGCAAGAGCGAGTAGAGAGTATATGATTCCTGAGGAACTCTTTAAATAGTTCTAGCTTGGGCAGACTAGTTTCTGAAGTGGATAGAGAGTTGAACCAGGTTGGGCACCTGTAGTCAAATGTCCTTTGGGCTAGGGAGGTTCTGACCTTAGGGACTATGAGAGAGGATTTGGAGGCACTGCGGCTATTGACTGAGGGGATGGCTAGGAGAAGAGCGGAGGTGACACCTGGAGGGGTGAGACCAAGGAATATTTTTTTGGCCATGAAGCAGGACTGGTATTTGAGCATCTTTTCAAAATTAAGCACATTTGTGAGGGAGTAAAGTGCACAGGAATGGATGCAGTGTTCAGTGCTGGTTAGGAGCATGCAGGCCTTGTTTATGGACAATTCCATTTTGCTGAGGGCAGTATTGTCACCTGCACTATAGATGAGCCGGCCATAGTCAACCAAAGAGAGGACTGACGAGGTGATGGCTAATCTGAACACTTCAGGTGAAAGGCAGTCCTTGTGCTGATAGAGGAGACCAAGCCATGAATTGGTGGCCATTGTGAGGGTACTGATGTGGTGGTGGAACATGAGGGCAAAGTCAAAGTGGATACTCAGGTATTTATAGGAGGATACTTGTTCTAGGTGATGGAAAGAGCTGGAGACCTGTAAGGGGTAGTCTTTATGTTTGCTTTGGTGGTGGGCAAAGAGCATTGATTTGTTTTTTTAGGTTGATGACCAGTTTTCTATCAATGAACCAGCACTCGATCCAATTGAAGGAGTGTTGGACAGAAGATAGGAGGGCACTGGGGCTTGGGTCAGAGGCAAAGCTCCACATCATCAGCATAGAGAAAGATCTTTCTGGGGTAGGAGCTGGGGAGGGAGTTGAGATAAAGGCTGAAAAGAAGAAGACCAAGGATGGAGCCCTGGGGGACCCCAGAGTGGATTGGGCCTGAGCTGGAGAGAGAGTGTTGTTAAGTTTGACACATTTGGGATCTGGCAGTTAAAAAGCTAGTGAACCAGTCAATGGGTCCTTGGGAGAGATCAGATTGTAGAAGGTTATCCAGCAGCAGTGAGTGGTTGACCGTGTCAAAGGCCTTTGACAGGTTGATGTAAACGGCACCCGCAAGGTGAGCTTTGTCCAGGCAGAGTGTAGAAAGGTACAGAACTCAAGAAGACTGATGGTAGTACTATGGCTCAACCTGAAGCAATGTTGCTCCCAACAGGGTATGTTGTGAGTGGCAAGGTATTCAGTAAGTTGGTTTGCCACTACGTTTTCTAGGGCTTTTGACATAGGGAAGAATAGAAATAGGTTGATAGTTGCTTGGGGAGGAGCTGTCACCACTTTTATGGATGGGAGTGATGACTGCTGTTTTCCAGGCCTGGGGAAATTGGCCAAGGCATAGGGAGTGATTGAGCAGGGCAGTGAGTGGTAGGAGCATTATGTCAAAGGCTAGTCAGAGGAGCTGTAGGTCAAGTGAGTCATTGCTAGGGCTGGTGGCGTTCAGGGCTTTAACTAGGATCAGCCAGTCTTCCTGCAGTGAGATGGTACGAAGGTAGAAGGGAGATCAAGGGATGGTGGGAGGTGGGGAGGGGGAAATTGCGTCAAAAAAGTTGCTGGGGAGGACCAAGCTGAGGTCAGTGCAAGCAGTGTTGAGGCAGTCAGCGATACATTGGGGGTCTGTGGAGAGAGTGCCATTGATGTTTAGCAGAGATGGTGGGGGGGTACGGGACATCCCATTTAGTTCTTTGGTGTTGTCCCAGAAATTATGGGCAGACCCCAAGGAGGAGGCTAGCACTGATCTATAGTAGTGATCCTTGGTCTTGTGAATGGCCCAAGTACATTTGTTGCACTAGGCATTGAAGGCCTGTCAATCTGCCAGTTTACCAGAGGAGATGGCTTTATGCCACAGATTATCTCTGTGTTTCAGTTGTTTGAGGAGGGAAGGGGTGATCCAGGGGGCATTATGTTTTTTGATGAGTGTCTTGGTGTGGGGGGAAAACATGTCACAGGCCATGGAAAGAAGCAACAGAAGAAGTCGAGTGCATCATCAATACTGTAGGCAGATTTTATGGGTGACCAGTCTCCGAGGGCAAGATGCTGCCTGAATTTGTTAAGGCATCCAGGGCAGAGACATCGGTGGAATTCCACCTTTGGCATGGGTTTTGGGATTCAACAGGACCAGGAGAGGCTGATTGGACAGTGGTCACTTAATGAGTTTGAGAGGACTTGAATGTCAACAATTCTGTGGGGGCAGTTTGAGAGGATGATGTCCAGCAATGTCTGAGTTCCATTTGAGGGATTGTGTCTGGTGAGTTGTATTACCAGCTGGGTTAGGTCCAGGGCTGCAAAAGTGTCCTTGGCATGATTGGCAGAATTGGCAAGCCAGTTAATGTTGAGGTCCCCCAACAGGATCTGCTCCGATTTGTGGGGGAGATTAGATAGGTATTCTGATAGAGAGAAGATGGCAGCTGCCTGGTGTCATGGGGGAATGTAGGCAGCTGTGATGTACAGGGGGGCCCTGGTGGGGTCAGGGGTGGTTTTGAGGGTAATAGCTTGGGCACCATGATCCAGTGGGAGGGGGTAGGGCATGACCCAGCAAGGAGTCTCTCATATATATGGCAAACCCCCTCCTCATTTACCAGCTCTATTCTTCCTCAATAGAGTATACCCATGGAGGGCAACGAAGGAGTCAGGGATGGACTTTGAGAACCAGGCTTCCACCAGAGGTAGGATGTCAGATTGGTGCTGTTGGACCCAGCATTGAAGGGCTGTGGATTTCTTCAGGAGGCTACAAATATTCATGGAGGCTATATGAAGACCTCCTGATGGTGGGGCAAGGGACGGACCGATGGAGCATGGTCCAGGGTTGGGGTGCATGTTACCTGATAATAAGAGGAGGAGAGTGATTACCCTGAACAGGGCTAGGTGGGGATGATTGTGATTCCTGGGGGTAGTGGTAGGTGGGTTTGGAGGATAGGGAGCAGGGATTGGGAGACTGTGGAAGGCAGGAATGGCAAGGTAGAGGGGGCCAAGGGGAATCAGGGATTGGAAATGACTGTGGCATGTGAGCAGGTGGGGGTGGGTGGGACCTTTGGGTGGAAAGAGTGGGGGAGGAGTGGATGGGGGAAGTAAGTGGTGGTTTCAATGGGGTGGTGCCAAGGGTGGGTGATGATAGACAGAGGTGGGGGAGGGACAGTACCAGGGTTAGAAACAGGACCGGATGGTTCAGGTGACCAGTGGATGGGATAGCTAGTGATGGCGACCAGGAGAAAGATAGGTATAAGAGTGACATAATGAATGAATTAATATAGCTGTGTCTGTAGGTCGGTGAGATACACCGATTCCTTCAGTTGGTAAGAAAATTAGGCTAATTTAGAGTTCAGTGTGGTGTCTTCCGAGAGTAGAAAGTGAGTAGACGTGGAATGCCTTTAGAATGGGGACAAATTAGGCTGGTTTAGAGTTTAGTGTGGTGTCTTCTAAACTTAAAGAGTTAAGATTAACACCAACAAGTGTTAGGCCCTATAACTGCATTCTGTATATTTAAGGGGAGTTGCAGTATTATTGAGAGGGGAGGATGAAGATTGCCTAGGGGCGGTGCCGAGGGGGGAGGGAGAGTATTTAAAAAAGGCTGGGGGTGGGTGAAAACATTTAAGCAGGAAGCAGAGAAAGTGAAACAAAAATGGGATTATTTGCAGGGCATAGCTTACAACTGTAACACAAATGAAACCTGCTCCACACAGAGAAGTATAATACTTTAAAACCTAAAAAACCTGCCATCTAAAAGATCCTGTACTTCAAACAATCCTTGAAGTGCAAAAGTGCTGTAAACAGGCTTAGATTCACATTTCAGTTAGCATTCACAGGACAATTTGGAGAAACTTAACCAGTACTAGAATCAGTAAATAAGATTAGCTTAAAGTCCAAAAGGAGTAGCAGTAGCAAAGAATTCAAAAGGTGGAACAGCCAAGCAGCAGGCAGAGCCGATGGTTCTGGCCAGTCGGCATGGAGACGCCAGAAGTTTCAGCAGCGTACCTTCGGTTGAGTGATCGGTAGGCAGTACAACAAGGAGACAGATGGTGCACAGAGGGAGATTCGTTGATGGGCTGCTTGCAGCAGCAGAGGCACCCGTGTCATGGGTGAAGCTAAGGGAGAAATCAGAAAAGCAAGAGGTTATATAGCTGTAAGAGAGGGAGTGTTTACAGTGGGGGGGAGGAGTTATTCACCTCACAACAGAAAATTAACAAACTGGGGTTGTGACACAAGTAGAGGGACAATGAGAACAAAGGGGAGTGAGTGGGGGAGAGTTAAAAAAGGAGTAGTGGCCTTGGCCAAGAGACACCTCACAGCAGGAGGAAATTCCAACTGGAGGGATATGGCTGAGGGAGAAAGGGAGACAGAAATGGTATTAGTTGCAAGGCATAGGTTAGGGCTGTAAGACAATAAAATGTAGTCTAAATAGAAGAATGAAGAAAAAATTCAAGCAGGAAGGAGAGAAAGTGAGACAAAATTGGGATTATTTGCAGGGCATAGCCTACAACTGTGACACAAATGAAACTTGCTCTACACAGAGAAGTGTAATAGTTTAAAACCTAAAAAACCTGCACTCCGAAGGATCCTGCACTTCAAACAACCCTTGAAGTGCAAAATTGCTGTAAACAGGCTTAGATTTACATTTCAATTAGCATTCACAGGACAATTTGAAGAAACTTAACCAGTACTAAAATCAGTAAATAAGATTAGCTTAAAGTCCAAAAGGAATAGCAGTAGCAAAGAATTTAAAAGGTGGAACAGCCAATCAGCAGGCAGAGCCGATGGTTTCGGCCAGTTGACGTGGAGACGCCAGAAGTTTCAGCAGCGTAACTTCAGTCTAGTGATCGTTGGGCAGTACAGTGAGGAGGCAGCCAGCAGACAGAGGCACCCGTATCAAGGGTGAAGCTTCAAACAGAAACAAAATCTGGCCAGAGCTGATAAGGCTGCATCCGAAACTATGTTGAAAATATGGTGTAAAAATATTAAAAAACAGCAAAGTTATGAGCCTCCATTGAATTTTGAAAATACAGGCTCGCAAGTTTGGTAATTTTCAATCTTTTTCCCTACAACATTGCCATAGTTTTACAACACCTCGTGAGTGTGACAGCTGTCATTTTTCAAATCTTGGACAAAATGTTTTTTTACATCCCAAAAGGAGATTTTTCAGTCCCTGCAAAAAATCACCTTTCTGGCAGGAGTTAGAAATTTGTTCTGCCCTTGTTCATGAGGTTGCGTCATAAGTAGGCTATGTTGAACAGTTGGTGTAAAAATATTAAAAAACAACCAAGTTATGAGCCTACATTGACTTCTGTGAACTCAGGCTTATAACTTTGGTAAATTTCAGTATTTTTACTCCAAATTTATAACTTAGTCAGATCTTTACAGCACCTCATGAATGCGACAGCTGTCATATTTCAAATCCTGCCCAAAATGTTTTTTTACATCCCGAAAGGTGATTTTGCGGTCCCTGCACGAAATCACCTTTAGGCCAGGACTCAAACATTTTCTTTCCCCTTTTTCATGAGGCAGGTTCACAAAAAAGCTATGTTGACAATCTGGTGTGAAAATACTACAAAACAACAAATTTATGAGCCTACATTACATTTTGCTAATGCAGGCTCATATATTTGGTAATATTCAATATTTTTATTCCAAATTCCTCAGATGCAGCCCTATCAGCTCTGGCCAGAATTTGTTTATGTTTGTAGCTGTTCTGTTCCTAAAAGTGGGTCAGAGCACAAGGGAAGGGAGAGGGAGAAAAACTAGGAGCCATCTTGGTGTCAGGGAGCAGCACCTAACACCCGATGGCCAATCAGGGCAGACCAGAAAGCCCTGACTGCATATAAATTCCAATACCCCAGCCTGTCCCAGCACACTTGTGTCCAAGTGAATGAGTGGAACAGCAAAGGAGTGGAACAGGTGACTGGCATCCTAGATGTCAGCAGGCATCCACAGAAGGAAGCAGGAAAGCAATGGACTCTGTCAGTCAGCTAAGTTAAGGTACTTGTTTGCTCCTGTTGTTGCATTCACTACCAGGATTGGCAGAAGGTACAACAGTTGTCCAAAACAGGGAATTGAAGCAATATCCTATCTAGGGTAGGTGTATGAACATGATAATGACAAAAAGGGAAAAAAAAAATAAAACAGCCCATCAAGGGCAAGGATACATAAGAATTTCCAAGTAACACATGGAGAGCAGGAACTGGGAATGCTGGGACTGATGCAGGCAGTAGCTGTGGGGCATCAGTTTTCAGAGAGACCTTCATGAAACTGTATTGCTGCCCCATCTACATGCACATGTCTGGGTTGAGGGAGGAGGTTGCTAGACTCCAGGCCTAGTTGGCAATGATTTGGGGGGACCTCTTCCCCCACCCAGTGGCCACCAAGTCTGCCACCATTACCTCAGAGGATGACAGGGAGGAAGAACGGCTGAACTATGGTGGACTCTGGAAAGGCGGGGGTGGTGGGTCAGAGGCACATTCCTCAGTACTACTACAAAATTCCTACACCACTGTGGTGGGGTGGGACTACTAGGAGGCGGCACCCATGGAAGTGGCCAGGGAGGATGTGGGGGTCCTGTGTAGTGGATAGCCAAGGAGGGTGGTAGAGGACCCAAGAAGAAGAGGAGGAAGCAAAATCTGGTAGGGGACTTGATTGTGAGGGGGATAGATTTGGAAATAGGAAGAGGGGAGAGGGAGGTCAAGTGCCTATGTGGTGCCATGGCCCACAGGGATAAGAAGCAGATCCTGGGGTTTGCTAGGCCAGTAGGATGGAAGGGGGACTGGATGTCATTGTCCACCTGGGGACTAATGACCTGGCAAGGGAAAGGGCTGTGGTAGTTTAGGGAGCTGGGGAGACATCTTAGACGGGTAGCACGCTCAGTGGCTTTCATTAAGGTGCTGCCCATCTACAATAGGGGGAGGAGAGGGGTCTCTGCATGATGAACTTTGACTCATGGTTGAAGGAATGGTGCAGAGAGAAGGAGTTTAGTTACATTAGGGACTGGGAATTCACCCAGAGGGATAAGGGACTATACAGGGTGATACCCTGCATTCGTTCTGGAGATGAACTACAGTCCTGAGTAGACAGTTTAAATGCTACTTTGATGAACATTTAAACTGGCCAAGGGGGTGGCAGAAGGAATTAGGAAGGCAGAAACTGTCTCCAGGCTGAAGTAGAGAGTAGGAAGAACCCGAGGGAATTGGAACCCCACAGGGTGCAAATTAATTAAGGAAGCAGGGTGATAGAAATAAAGAGGGATGGGAACAGGAGAATTAAAAAGAGAGGGAGGGCCCAGTGGCGTGGAGGGCTGAGTCATTGCATCTTACCTCCTGCCACACAGGCGACCCATGTTTGGTGGTGAGCATGGGCTGTGGCTGCCAAGCAGCTCTTCTCTCCCCAATTTGGGAGGTTAGCTCTCCCAGCCTTAGATCACCACTGTGTGGAGGCATGGTGGTGGTGCAGGCATTGGAGGAGGGAAAGGCACTAGGCCAGGGGTGGGAGTGGCAGACCCATCTCAGGCAATCACATGCATGTGCACGTCCATATGCATGCCCAACCTTGTCCGGAGCTTCAGGGGATAAGGGGGAGAAAATTGGAGGAAAAAATAGGGTTGAAGGCTTAATGATGCCCCCAGCTGGCACTGATGGCTTGCCCGAGGGTTCAGAGGACTGAGGAGTCCGAAGACTTGGGACAGCTGCGGTGCCATAAGGGGTGAGCTGATACAGTCACCCAGCCTGGCAAAGGAACATAAAGGAAAGGATGAAAAAAGGAAAAAAGAGAGGGAGGAAGGAGGGAGGGAGGGCAAAAAGGAAAAAAAGAGGGGTAACAAGCAGCATGCCAACAAAATCTGGAAGTCCATGTGTGTGAATGCTAGAAGTCTAGGAAATAAGATTCCAGACATGAGGCCATCATGGCAAAGGCCAACCTGGATATTGTGGCCATTACTGAGTCATGGTGTAGTGAAAACCATGACTGGGACATAGCCGTACCAGGCTATGCTCTGTTCAGGAAGGAAAAGGTGGAAGGAAAGGAGGGTGTGGGATGCTTTAAGTGAAGGAAAGCATAAAAGTGACAGAGATACAGGGAAGATGGGGGCAGAGGTACTGTTTGTCAACCTGGAGATTGAGAACAGGGCCACTATTCACTCTGGCATGATCTACAGACCTCCAGCACAGGGGGCGGAGTTAGATAAGATACAGGTAGAAGTCATTTGCAAGGTGGTGGAAAAGGGAAACATGCTGCTCGTGTGGAACTTCAGTCTGCCAGATGTAGATTGAAGCCTCCAAGCTATGGCTTCAGCTAGAACCAGGATATCTTGGACTCCCTGCAGGGGGCATTCCTCAGGCAACTAGTCAGTGAACCCACTCATAACAGGGCAATACTGGGCCTGGTACTCATGAACAGTGTTTCAGACATCAAGGTGGGAGGCCACTAGTCCTTTTTTGGAGGAGACAGTCCTGAAGGAACTCACTAATGTGAAAGTGAACAAAGCAGTGGGCACAGACAAGGTGCATCCAAGGGTATTGTGGGAGCTCAGGGAGGTACTGGCTGCACCTCTGACAGTCCAACTTAAAAGTTCACTGGAAACATGTGTGGTTCTGGAGGACTGGAGGAGGCTGGATGTAGTCCCACTTTACAAAAGGAGTAGCAGGGAGGTGGCTGGCAATTATAGGCCAGTCAGCCTGACATCGGTGGTGGGAAACTTAATGGATTCACTCCTGAAGGAAAGTATTGTGGAATATCTTGATTCCAGTTGATTGCAACACCCGAGGAAGTATGGCTTTAAAGGGGGGTCTCATAACAAAACACATCTGATAGAGTTCTTTGACTGAGTAACCAAGGAATTAGCTCAGAGAGGACTCGGAGTGGTGGATGTGTCCTAGCTAGATTTCAGTAAGACTTTTGACACTGTTTCACATTGGAGACTAGTAAGCAATATGGGTAGCTTAGCAGTGGGTCTAAAGCTGGTAAACTGGGTAAAAAATTGATTAGGGGATGGGTGACAAACGGTGGTGCTAAAAAGAGTTCATTCCAAGGAAGGGAGCGTAACCAATGGGCTGCCTCAGCGATCAGTGCTGGGACCAGTCCTCTTTAATGTCTTTATAAGTGACATCTCAGAGGAGATGAAAGGAAAGGCCTTTCTCTTTGTGGATCACACCAAGATCTACAATAGTGTGGACACTATAGGGGGGGTGGAAAGGATGAGCAGAGACCTGAGCAAACTCAAGGAGAAGTTAAAGGAATGACAGCTGGCTTTCAATGCAAAATAAGGCACTTACGGTACAGAAACCCAAGGTCAGAGTAAAAACTGGGTGGAGAGGTATTGACAATCACCAAGTAGAAAAGAGACCTGGGAGTAATCATACTGGATAACCTAAAGGTGGCCAGGCAGTGTGAAAAGGCAGTTGGGAGGGCTAGTGGGATACTGGAGTGCATAGGAAGGGGTATCACCAGCAGAAAGAGAGAGGTGGTATTGCTCTTCTATAGATTACTGGTAAGACCCCACCTAGAGCATTGTGTCCAGTTCTGGAATCCACATCTCCAGAAGGACATAGACAGAGTGGAGGCAGTGGAGAGGAGGGCAACTAAAATAGTACAGAGTCTGCACCAAAAATTATACAAGGAGGGACTAAAGAACCTCAATATGTACACCCTAGAAGACAGGAAGCAGAGAGGGGATATGATAGAGACATTTAAATACCTCTTGGGGGTAAATAAGATTTAGGAGGGAAGTATGTTTCAGAAAAAAAGAGGACGACAACAAGGGGACATGCTATGAAGCTGGAGGAGGTAGATGCAGGAAAGATATGAGGAAGCACTTCTTCACAGAAAGAGCAGCAAATTCCTGCAACAGCTTTCCAGAGGAGATGGTAAGGGTGAAAACAATATTGGGGTTCAAGAATGTAGGGGACAGGCATAACAGAATCTCAGTGGAATGGGGGGGCCAGAGATCAAGTAGGATCTGTGGTGATACTGTAGGTAGGGAAAAATGGGCAAGCTACAGTAGGTGGACCTAGTGGTCCTTCTCTGCAGTCAAATTCTCTGTTTTTATGTTTCTGTATCAGTTTCCTAAACTCTGGTCTACTCTTCCCCTGTCAATAGCTCTGCCTTTTCTCCCTTGTCTCTTAAGTCTCTTCTTGATGACTTTTCTACTCCCATCTGCAGCTGTCCATAACCTTATGTGATCTCCTTCTTCCCTACTCATTTTCCCCAAGTAATATTGCTCCCCACCCCACAACTATGCCTGTTGGGATAACTTCCCCTTGCCTATCCAACTCAATTTTTATTTATCACAGGTACCTTGTACTATTTTGCCTGGCAATATCTAATGATTATGCTCCTTTTAAATGTACTGCATTGCTTTTATAAGACTATATTTTAGTTGGTAATTGCATTTTGTTCTCCTCTTATACTATTCTCCCTACTCCTTCCCCCAGGAGGTACCTGGAAATGAGTTGTTATCAGCTCAGTGTGTCTTTCCTAGTAAAACTTTCAAAATAAATACATAAACAAATAAACAAATCAACAAACAAACAAGAACTCCCCCAGGATACTGGCATTTCTAATTCAGTTCCTCTCCATACCTCATCAGCATTGTGCCTTCACTAAAACCCAATCTGTCAGAATGCAAGGGGCTGTCATTTCTTAGTTGTGGTGTTGTAGTCCATGAGGTCACAACGCTGATGAGGCATGATAGGTAGTAGAATTCTTGTAAATATGTCAATCTTCAGGTAGCGTATGGTTTCACAAATCATACCTAGTATCATGAGGTATAAAATATCCTAATTACCAAAAGGGAAAAAAAATTTAGATATAAAAAGTAACAATTGACTTTTTTTGAAAGTTAATAGTAATTTCAGGCAATGTACATGGTCCAAGTTACACAGTAAGTGTCTTTGGTGGAAATGAGTCCTAGGTCTCTTGGTTCATGCTTAACTGCTCTTGCTAGTAGAGTACACTTAAGCAATAAGGCATGACAGGGGGTGCAATATTGTGGGATAACAGCCCACCTCGGGTGGGTTGGAGCACAAGGCACAGCCGAAAAGCCCACCACTCCGAGAAGCGGGTCAGTAGCCCACCATAACAAACCCTGGAGTGCCTTATTGTGATTATGAAATGGGTCATTTTTAGTAAATTTGATGCCTTTTAAACATATTACTTTCAGCTGGGCCGTTGTGCTGGGATACGGCCCAGCTAAAAGCTGCTCTTGGCCAATCAGGAGCCAGCATTCTTTCTACCCATTTCATAATGCCCCTTAAATGCAACATAAACTTTTTTTTCTGAATGTCTCAATATCATCTGAGGCCTGAGTGTTACAAGGTGTGAAAGCATCCCCAAGTGCTACAAATACCACTTCTGTTGTGTTGGTGTGGTATTAAATTTGGTGAAATTCTGCAAACCTTGGTACTCTTCTAAAACTCGTCAACTGTAAAAATGTTCACCTTCAGTGTTACAGACGGCTGTGTTGCTTACTGCTGTAAAATCCATTCCTTGCTTTTTAACATCAAAATCACACTTGTTGCACTTGCTGCATCTCAGCAGTCTACTATCAACAAGCATTTGTCAATGCCGAACATTCGCTTGCAGGTGTTTGCAGTGGTGTTTGGCATGTATGGTGCTTTACCCTAATGCTCTGTGCGATTGCTGGTATTTGCACAATAAATTGTCAGCATGACCTTTTAGTTACCCCCATTGTGCGCTACATAGGCGGAAACACGTTTTGGGCAGGATGTGAAAAATGACAGCTGTACTGCTGATAAGGAAGTGTAGGAAATGGCAATGTTGAAAATCTGGAGGAAATATTGAAAAATTCGCAAACCTAGGAGCGCGCGTGGAACTGTGCAATGCACGCTGGTAAAACAGTGATTGTTAGGAATTTTTTCACCAAATTGTCAACATTGGCAGTTTAAACCTCTGCTAATGAACAGTCACACTGTGATTTTCTTAATGTGTCCCATACACTGAGTTCAAGACACCGACCGTGCCATTGTGCGCCACATGGGTGGGAAACATGTTTGGGTGATGTGAAAATGACAGCTGCAGTGCTCATAAGGAGGTGGTAAAATGGCAATGTTGAAAATCTGGAGTGAAAATATTGAAAATTGGCAAACTTACGAAGGCATGTGAGGAACTGCGCAACGCAGACTCATAAAACAGTCATATTTAGGAATTTTTTCACCAAATTTTTAGCACAGCCATTTTAAGACCCCTGCTCATGATCAGTGTCACTGTGATTTTCTTAATGTGTCCCATACATTGAGTTCGCACACCGACTGCGCCATTGTGCGCTACATGGGCAGAAACACATTTTGGGCAGGATATGACAAATGGCAGCTGTACTGCTCATGAGGAGGTGTGGTAAAATGGCAATGTTGAAAATCTGGAGTGCAAATATTGAAAATTAGCAAACATACGAGAGTGTGTAGGAACTGCACAACGCGCGCTCGTAAAACAGTCATTTTTTAGGAATTGTTTCACCAAATTTTCAACATAGCCATTTTAAGACCTCTGCTCATGACCAGTGTCACTGTGATTTTCTTAATGTGTTCTATACATTGATTTCGCACACCAACTGTGCCATTGTGCGCTACATGGGCGGAAACACATTTTGGGTGAGATGTGAAAAATGACAGCTGTACAACTCATAAGAAGGTGTGATAAAATGGCAATGTTGAAAATCTGGAGTGAAAATATTGAAAATTCGTGAACTTACGAGCCTGCGTAGGAACTGCACAACGACGCTCGAAACAGTCATTTGTTTTTGACGATTCACCATGATGGGATCTTCTCATAATGATTTACTGTCATGGCATTATTTGAGGCCAAAGGGTGATTTCTCGCAGTGACTACGCAGTGCCTGTGAAATCACCCTTCTGGCCCGGATAACACCATGACAGTGACATCATTCATGAGAAGGGGTCCCAAAAACCCCATGTTGAAAATTTGGTGCAAAAATTCCAAAAAAAGACTGAGATATGCACTAAAGTTGAACCCCCCCATCCAGCCCATTATACAGCATACCGGCATTTCCTCAGTTCGCGGTCGCCTTTGAAGAGTGCAGACTTGTTCCCGTCCACCAAAGATCATTTCACCAGACTCTGGAGGTAAGTATGGGGAGGAGGGGTGGAGAGGCTGGGTCTGCAGTGGTGGGTGCGGCTGGGGTTGGGCGAGGCCGCTGGACAGTGTTTGTTTTACAGGTTTGAAAAAAAAAGATGACACTGGGGTGGGCTCCCAGCATGGCAGAAGATGGCTGGGGGGGCCGAGGAACTGACGGGGTGTTGGGCACCCCATCGGCAAATTACGCTAGGGGGCGCTGAGGAGCCGACAGGGGATTGGGCACCCCCGTCGGCGAAATAAAGCAAATGTTTGCCACGCTGGGGTGGGCTCCCAGCATCACAGCAGGATGGCTTTGGGGAGGCCATGGAGCCAATGGGGGATTGGGCAGCCCATCGGCAAACAATGTTTGCCACCCTGAGGTGGGCTCTGAGGCACGTAAAGCTTTGGAGGGGGGCGTGATGGACGGAGGGGGGGAGGTAGCTTGATGACGCTGACAAGGCCAGTATGGCAGTGGTGTTTTCTTCTCAAGCAGAGGAACACCACTGTCATACTGAGCTGCTGCACCCATTGGTGCTGGACCGCCACGCCTGCTCAAGGGAGCAGTGCATTGGGTGGGAGAGGCACACTTCTAAGTGTGCTACTCTCCCAAAACGTTCCTTGCGCATGTGCACAAGCAAACATAAAAAGGGTTGTGATGTATCATACCTGAGGTCTAAAGAGCCTCAATAAAGCTTTTTGTACAGATTATTTAGTTATTTTGATAAAATGTACTGTAAACCCCAAAAATAACAACTAAAAATCTATAAAAAAACAAAAACAAATACCAAGCAAATAATTATGCTCCTAAAAATACATAAATGTTGAAGCACTGATCTGAGGCCTACCACTGAAACAGCACAAACCTATTTTGCATGTACAAAACTAGATTATGCCAGCAATCCATTTTAATTGGTTTGGTTTGGCTGCCACTGCATGGCCAACATGATTTATTATACTTGTGCCAGAGGACAAGGAGGCAGGAGCACAAATGTTTCTGCTCCAGCATATTGTGTTAAGAATGGTGATGGGGCTTTATTCAGGGTACAGTAGTCGTGAAGAGGGGAGTAAGCATGGTGGAATTTACATCGCTCTCCCAGCAATACCAATAGGCAACATATTTTAAAACAAGAAACTTGGATTAGTTCACATTATTCGACTACTGACTCTTTTCTGTGGCTGTATCAGTAATGGACATGGATACAACCTACAGAATAATGTATTTATCTGCATAGGCATATGGGCATATTGGTTTGGCTAGAAGACCTGAACCCAGGCCAGTTCTCTTGTGAAGTACTCCCATGCTATGAGAGTACTGGGTGGTCACCACAAAAACATACTGTAGTCATTCTGCTACACTTTGAGCTTTCATACTCTCTATCTGACTAACATATAGCCATGGGGCCTAGTATCACAGTTTTAGATGAAGTAAATTCACCGATGTTATTTTGTCTTCCCTAAACTGTAAAGCATCTGCCTTAGCAACTATTGGCTGACTCTCACTTGGGTCACTCCATGAATTAAATATTACACAGTGCCTCCACCTGGAGTAGTACAAAGGGATCTGACCTACAGCACTTGCAGTATCAATACCCCCCTAGAAAATATTAAGTTACTTTCAGTTTCCTACCCTGCCATACCCAGGCAATAACATATAATTCTAAAGAATATCATGCAACAATATTCACACACAAAAGAAGGGAGGAAAGGCCATGGGAACAAGAGGATTAATTGTAAATGCTAGACACTTACAGTATACTCAATGTAATCAAAACTCACTCCCCCAGTCCTGCCCTCAAGTCATCCCAGTACTTAAATTCAGTGGCACCCATCTCAAATTCTAAGACCATACAGTGAGTGCCACATTAAGTGAAGATGAGTTCACACCAGCGTTACTGGAACTCATGCTGTCACCGGTGCACAGGTGGATATTTTCCTCAAATGAACAAAACAGGGGCCCTATTTGCAGCCTGCCAGAGGAAACGAAATAAACACTGCACAGTTTAATGAATGGTTGTCCAGATGGGTGATTCCAAGAGTCTTGGCCCCTACCTCCAAATAGTTGCCTAGTTTTTACAGTGGCAGGACCAAACGCCTGATTGGTACTCATGGTTTGTTGTCACTTCTGTGAGTGTTGGTTACGATCACTGCCAAGTACAGTTTGCTAGCTCTTCTCTTCTCTGTTGTCTCTCAAGAGATGTAACCTACCATTTCTACTGCTCTCCTCACAGCTCTTCTGCAGTGACTCAAACACCCATACCCAGCTATGGTATCATTTGGTACTGTCCCTTGCAACTCCTGTCAATAGTGGAGTATGCACAGGCTCAGTTTCTCTGCTGCTCGTCTGAGCAAAAGACTGAAATTTCAACCTTAATACTGCTTTTGATTAAGATTTAAAACTGAAAGTAAACACTTTCAATTTGCATGGAAAAATGGCTCATGTTGTTTTTTTTTTCCTTTCACAATCTCTTTTGTTTTAAAAGGTTCAAATCATTTTATGAATGAACATTGCACATGGTGCCAAGATATGGTAAAAACTAATATTTTGTTTTTAATATAAAACAGCGAATACTAAAATGATTTTGCATTAGAAGTGTGTAAATATCTTTCCGAGGTAGAAGGAACAATGTACAAAAACAGTGAAAAGAAATAAAACACAAAATGGATTAGCTTACTTTTGTCATTGAAGAAAATAGAAACAAATCAATTTAAAATTGTTAAAAATGTTTCCACATCTAAATGTTGTTCTGTATATCAATATTGCTATGAGGCAAAATGATCTAAACATGGATAATAATTTATTAGTTAATCCCGTAATTAATCAGTTAATTAATTCCCATATCAAACCAATACTGTAGTATACAACATAAATATCCTGTGGGATACTTAGTAGTTCTGAGCACTGCTGCTCTCTTTAACAATGGAGAACACCCCTCTGTAAAAGCTTCTATAGTGAAGCAGCTTTCTTTTCTTCCTAAAAAAGTGTCTTTCTGAAGAGATGGATACAGGATAAAAGACCATGTGCTGAGTTGGAAAATAGGATGTTTACAGCAACTGGACTTTTGGAGTTGTGCAGTTGTGATTCACTTCAGGGACATTTATGGTGTCACTAATGTCATTGTTTGTTACATCAAAGTTGCCAAGCTGGCTTAAGTTGATTGGATGTTTTTAAATTCCAGATGAGTAACTTCTCTATCTTTTCAAGTTACATTCAAAGGGGAGGTCTTTTCCTAAACAGCTGCTGACGCATAATAACGTTTTGGTATGATTTAACTTGCATTCCATATATATTCCACAGATTTCTCCTCCCAGTTAGTTATTACTAAGGAAATGTGCATGAATATATGATCTTTTTCCTTTAGAGTTCATCTGCCTCTATAGCTGACTACCTACTTCATGTCTAGAGATGGGCAAAATCCGCAGATTTCATTTTGTGAACTATTTTGTGAAATTCTCACATTTTGTGAACTATCTCACTGGTGTAAAATGCGAAATTCCACCAGTGAAATGTGGAATTTTGCCCACGAAATGCAGAATTTTGCCCACATACAGCAGAAATTCGCCAAGGTGAAATTCTGCATTTTGCCAGTGAAATTTGCATTTTGCAAGTGAAATTCTACATTTCACACCCAAAAAATATTCTGCAGAATGCTCAAATTTCACAAAATGTTTTGCATGGCGAAATTCATGATTTCACCAGAATTTTATTGGCAAAATTAAATTTCACTGCATCTCTATAATCATGTCATAATTCTCTGTTGTGACATCACAATCTGTTGCCATGGGAGTAACTGTGATGTCACAAGCAGTGCATTATAACTTCAGATAGGGAGAAAGCAACAGGAATAGATTAACTTCTCAGGAGCAAAGATTCTGTTTTCATGCAAATGACCTCAGTTATAAATAATGGGGAAGAGGAATACATAACTAATGTGAATTACAAGCTGGACTGTGTATAAATATTACGGTTTGTGAAATTTCTCTTAATGGCATCAGCTGCACTTTAAGAATGCCATTCAAAGTGTAATTTCATTACAGATTTGTGATCCATAACATTTTATAGGAGATACATGTGTCAATTAAAAAAAATATAGTCCTACATCATTTTAGGAATTTTTTAAAGTAACTCTTACTTCTGTATCATCTTTAATCTAGGATAACACATGTTCTTTAAATAAGTCCATATAAATGTTGTTCCTAAGGTTGATTCTACACACACATACACACACACACACACACACACACACACACACACACACACACACAGAAGAAGAAGAAAGAACTGCATCTGACAGGTTTTACCACAACATGCATTTGCAATATTGTAAAAAGCAAACCCATTGTCTGACTGACAGGTATACGTTGCTTTGGTCTGTGCTTGGAATGTTGGATGACACATGCTATACATCACAGATGGAATTTTAATATCAAAATTCATTCCAAGAACCAAGTTTCTTTAAAAACTTTTGATGTCTTATTCCATTGGTGAAACTTTATACAAGCAACAGTTTTGAATATACAAAATCACATTGATCATATAAACACTAAACATGTTCTGAATATCTTTATGAAATTTTAGATATTGGTCTGCTCTTGGCAAAAGTGGGCATGCTGTCCTCTGTATTGTAAGAACAGTGTTTAGTTGGTTTGGGATTGGTGTATCAAAAGGGTAGTTACAGTGTAAATGATCTACCTATAAAACTGTTAGAAATCCATGAACAGCCCCTGTCAGAACTTGGAAATTATTGCAACTTTTAACCTAAATCTTGAGAATTCTATGAGCAACACAATACAATTGTGAAAAAAAAAAGTGTTTATGAATGCCCCACTTGTTGCCTTTTCTCAGACTGTAGCACTAGTGCCTGCA
The DNA here is from genome assembly GCA_016271365.2 of Neoceratodus forsteri. Classification (NCBI taxonomy): domain Eukaryota; kingdom Metazoa; phylum Chordata; order Ceratodontiformes; family Ceratodontidae; genus Neoceratodus; species Neoceratodus forsteri. The sequence continues at coordinate 5,574,315 of JADMNL010000041.1, read as the reverse complement.
GGTCTGGTCATGGTATATTTGGCAACCTGTCCTTTTCATTTAATATAAAAGATACAAGGTACTGGACCACGAAAAATTATATTATATTGAAAGGAAAACATTCCATTAATACCAAGTACAGTAAACAGTGTGGCAAATCTGTAATGCATCAGGAGATATAAGGAAAGGGAGAATACAATTCTGCAAACATGTTCATTCTTTTCTGTATGCCATGTTTTACTAGTCTCTGGCTTTTAACAAGTTATTTTGTTTTTTTACACATAAATCAAACATTTGCATTTAATAATAGAGAGGTACATTGAGAGTTTTACTGGTTTCCTGCCAGTTCTAGTACTGAACCTTGTGCTATGGAACAGTGCAATATGCAAAACAGTGGTGCAGAACAGCGTCTTAGATGCCGAAGAAAGATAGAAGGGAGTACTGCTACACAAATAGTTATTTATTGTTGGGGCAGGTTATTGGTTGAAATTTTAGCCTGAAATGTGAATGGAAAGAGGTAATGGTTTGAATGCATATTACGGCAAATTCATAATGTTCAATCACCCCAGCTCTGCATAAAACTGCCCATATGATCCGAAAAATGCAGCTGCAAATGTTCTTTAGCTTATTGATAAGACTTTGATAAAATGTATTATAGTAAAAGTGGAATGGGGATCAACTCCATATCACTGCAAAGCTGCCCATCAGAGTTTCGGTGGGATAATGCACCACACAAATATATAGTCCAGGTGGATTGGCTATTATTCATCTAAATATGGCCCTCAGTGCTATGCAGAAAGTGATGTTCATTAGTAACTGCCAGATTTAGACTACAAATGAGTATTGATGGTCAAAACACCCATAATGCCCACTCACCCACACTCTCCTTCCCCTTCCTTTTATCCCTACTCTTCCTCCTTGCTCTATCTCTTTGTCTTCCTCTCCCCCTGTGCCTTTTCCCCACTGGATCAACCTTATAGCCAACCTACTACCACTACCTCCCAATCTCCTAGACAAAGCTACTTCTTTTGGCTGCCCACTCTCTCCCCACTCCAGTCTCCCCTCCCCCTCTCCTTGACTCCTCCTTGGACTCTCACACTCGGAGTCACACCTCTTTATCTCCTTCACTACATATAAACACTGTCCTTTACCCTAGCTGTATGCTCTTGATGCTGTACTAACACCATTGGTACTATAAATGGCATTGTAACCTTATTGTACACTAGCTACCTAGTATTTGAGTATTGTATATAAACTGTTTGTTATTGTTGTCATTGTCACTGTTTTTTTTTTTTTAATTCTCTTTCTTACTACCTGATCCGGAACTCACTCGGGCTATCCCCACTGGCCTAACCGATCTACTGTCCGCCGTCCCTCCCGTCATCTTCCAGGTAGCTTTGATCTCTCCGGGGCTATGGGGAGCTACACCCCTGGGGAGATTGGGGGGCAGTGATGGGAGACTGGTATTGGACATGTGGTGGTGGCACTGGAGAAAGCCATCACCTATCCGGCCAGGGAGGGATTTTTTCCCCTTTAAACCCCTTAGTCCCTTCCCTCCATCCCATGTGTGGTGCACGCTCCCAACTATGGCACATGGCAACCCTGCCAGCATCGGGCCACACTGATGTACATGCTGCTCAGTGCTCTGCAATGCCCCCGATCTCCACTGATAGTCTCCAGAGCTCTGAGCCACCCTCCACCCTTCTCCCAGGACAGGAGAGCAGCCCAGTGGACGCTCCATCCTATCCCTCCCCTGTCGACCCCCGGCACCTGAGCTCGCTCCCGACCCCAGGTTGCTGGTGTGGCACAAGGTGTGGCATCAAGTGCCTCAACCCTCAGCACCACCGGGCCGACATCATTGTCACTGTTTGACATGGAACCTTTCTTAAAGAGCTCTGAGCTCAAAGGTATGATCCAAATCTCTAAAAAAATAAAAATAAAAGTAAAAAAAAGAAAAAATAGTGCCTAGAGTCAAATAGATATATTTGAAATACATGAGCGGCCCATACAACATAACAAAATCCATGAACTCTTCCTCTATCACCTCTGAGAAACTTTGCAAAGTTCAAAGCAAACCTTGGTATATCCGGGAAAATAACTGTAAAATTGTAAAAATGCATAAATCCCTGTCATTTTGTTTTTTCTCTGATTGTAGCACTAGTGCCCGCAGGTCTGATCCTGATACAGTGGGCAAGCTGCCCTCTATATTGTAAGAGAACTGCTTAATTGGGTTGGGATTGGCATATCACAAGGGTAGTTATGGTAAATACAGTGAAATAAACGATCTGGCTACAGAACTGAATGAAACCAAAACCATTCATTCCCAATCTAAATAGCAAGTTGTGCAAAGCCTTGAAATTGGAGTTTGTGGTAGTGCCAGGGGACTGGAGGTCTGTGTCCACTCTACCAGAACTGAATGAACCTCAAAAGAGGTGGTGGAGAAAACGATGGCATTCAGGAAGTAGAAGGAAACATAGAAGGAGCAGGACAGAGAACTGTACCATTTAATGCAGAAGGAAGCGGGGAAGGCAATCAGAATAGCAAAGGCCCAAACCTAGGAAAAGATAGCCAACTCAGTTAAAAAGGGTGATAAAACCTTTTATAGGTATATTAAGGAGTGAAGAAAGACCAAGGGAGGGATAGTGAGGCTTAATAAAGGGGAGGAGGGTGGGCAGAGGGTGATAGTGAAAAAGCAGGGATACTGAATGAATATTTCTGCTCAGTATTCACAAAAGAAGAGGAGTAGGAATCTACCTAAATCAATCAATAGAAGCACTCTGGATAGGGAGGTCGATATCAGCCCATTCACAAAAGAAAGGGTCCTGAAAGAACTCCTAAAACTGAAAGTGGACAAGGCAATGGGGCCTGACAGGATTCACCCCAGAATTCTAAAAGAACTAAGGGGAGAACTAGAGACACCACTGACTATCCTTTTTAACAAATCATGGGAGGATGGTGCAGTACCTGAGAACTTGAGGAGGGTAGATGTGATTCCCCTTCACAAAAGTGGGAGCAAGGCAAAGGCAGGAAACTACAGACCAGTTAGTTTGACCTCAGTGGCAGGGAAAATGATGGAATCACTTCTGAAAGAAAGAAGTGTTGAGTAACTAGAGGCCAGTGGGGCACAGGACACAAGGCAGCATGGATTCACAGCAGGAAGGTCATGTCAAACAAATGACATAGATTTGTTTGACTGAGTGACCAAAGTAGTAGACCAGGGAGGGGCTGTGGACTTGACCTACCTAGACATTAGCAAAGCATTTGACACAGTCCCACACAAAAGATTAATAAACAAGTTAGTCAGCCTGGGAGTGGGTCCCAAGGTGGTAGCCTGGGTAAATAACTGGCTGAATAACAGGACACAGAGGCTAATAGTAAACAGAGTCCACAGTGAAGAAAGGAGGGTTACTAGTAGGGTACCACAGGGTTCAGTACTAGGACTAGTCCTCTTTAATGTCTTTATAAGTGACATTGCAGAGGGACTGAAAGGAAAAGTATGCCTCTTTGCAGATGACGCAAAGATCTGCAACAGGGTTGACACAAAAGGGGAGGTGGAAAGAATAAGAAGGGACTTGGCAAGGTTGGAAGAATGATCAAAAGTATGGCAGCTTAGATTCAATGCAAAGAAGTGAAAATTAATGCACCTGGGAAACAAATCACCCAGGGAAAGAGTACACAGCATGGGAGGGGGTTACTAACAACAACACAAATGGAAAAGGACCTGGGGGTAGTTATATCAGATGACCTAAAGGTAGGTAAGCAATGTGAGAGGGCAGTAGGGAGGGCTGGGGGATACTGGGATGCATAGGGAGAGGCATCACCAGTAGAAAATAGGAGGTTGTTATCCCTCTGTACAGACAGTTGGTGAGTACCTATCTGGAGTACTGTGTGCAGTTCTGGAGACCCCTTTTCCACAACGACATAGACAGGATGGAGGCAGGCCATAGGAGGGCAACTAAAATGGTACAGGGTCTGCACCAGAAGTAATATGAAGAGTGACTAAAAGATGTATACCCTCGAGGAAAGGAGGGAGAAGGGAGACATGATAGAAACATTCAAGTACCTGAAGGGAATCAACAAAGTCAAAGAGTGTAACATATTTCAGAAAAAGAGATGTGCAAGAACAAGGGGGCACAATTTGAAGATAGAGAGGAAGATGGCTCAGGGGCAACGTAAGGAAGTATTTTTTCATGGAGAGGGTTGTGGATGAATGGAACAGCCTTTCTGAGGAGGTTGTGGGGTCATAAACAGTGGGAAAATTCAAGAATGCATGGGACAGACATAAGGCAATAGGAGGAAATAGGCTGTTGCTTAACTAGGATCTGCAGTTTATCCAATAGGTAAGGAAATGGGCAGACTGGGTGGGCCAAGCAGTCCTTATCTGCCTTCAAAGTCTATGTTTCTAAGAAAATCCAGTAGTAGTCTTTGTCATACCTCTGACATCTCTGTAACTTTAAACCCAAAGCTTTGTAAATCTATTAAACACACACACACACACATATACACACAACACAACTGTGAAAGAAAGTTTGGTATGAATCCCCCTCTTTCTGCTTTTGCTCAGACTGTAACACTAGTGCCTAAAGATCTGGTTGTAGGAAAATTAGCACCCTGTCCTCTTTGTTTAAAATATAATATACAAGGTACTGAACTGTGAGAAAAAAATAAATTTAAATCTGTCCGTAACCAAGAGACATAAAGTTATGGAGAATGCAGTTTTGCTGAACATGTTCATTCTTTTGTATACAACAGGGTGTTTTACTAGTCTCTGGATTTTGAAGAGTTGTTTTATTTATTTTTTTACACATGCAGCATACCAGGAATTTAGCGGACAGCAACTGGAAAAACCATTATGGTTAAACCTCTCCTGCGTCTTTACAAATCAGGTGTGGGATATGCCTTGGGGTTGTCAACCCTGATGCTCACACCATTCTAATACACTGTAGACATCTCATCTTATTTACTGTGTGTAACCCTTAGGTGGTGCTATCCTATGGGCTACTACCCCTGCCTGTGAGGCTATGCACAGGTTAAGGGGCCTGAGTTCTGTGAACGGGTGTCTCCACCCGGAGGAATGGTATTGTGATAGCTTAACTGCTTTGGTATAGCCCTCTGGGATGATATAACCACCCACCAACACACCTAGTGGCCCCACACTTGAAATTACAATAACTATCTTGCTGTGCATTCAATTTGCAATTAAGGGAGAGTGCTAATAATATACTCACATGACCATTTACCCTCAGGGTCTGAAACTCGGCATACACCCTGAGCACCTGTAAGAAAAAGGGCTACCAGCGATAACACAGTACCTTACAGCTATTTGCATTAACCCAGCACTCAGTAATGATATGCTCATGGACCAGATTAACATTTAAACAACAAACAGATTTATTTAGAGATTAAAATAAGGGGTAGGGGATGCAGATTAAAATTAGACCAATTGGCACTTATGGTTTTAGCAGCATTTCAGCTTTTCATAACATTTAAAGCAATACATTAACCCTTTCTTGAATGTCCAAAAAACTTCACCGGGTACCCAGGATAAACTACGTTGCAGGCATGAAGCGTTGCCGTGGGTTGGGCAGTGTCGCAGCTGGTTGAGGCCCTTAAATACAGAATTAGTTAAGGCTTTAACTTATACTTGACTGTAAAACCATAAATCACTTGTAAAAAAAACAGAAATTTGTAATCCCCAGGCCCAATGGCCTGCAAAGAAAGTCTAACCCAAAATGCAGACTTGAAAGGCAAATCAGTTGGAACAAACAGGTTAATTGGTGTTGCAGGGTAAAACCCTGAGGTACTCACTGAACCTTGAACCTTGGGATCTGGGCTGACTTCTGGAATGGCTCTCCTTGAAGCAGGATGTCACTGCAGGCTGCAGGACTTCATCCTTTCTGACAAGGATCAGGATACAGGGACAGGAGCTAGCATGACTCCCTCGTCCCCCCTCGTCCAGGTGTAGTGCCCCAAGGGTGGCCGCAGCCCACGATGAACTTCTCTACAGGAGCTGATTCTCTTCTCTGGTCATCTGGCAGCTTGGCTTTTCCAGGCAGTAACAGTCTATCAGGCAAATTACTTGGTTTCACTGGTTCAACTAGGATACAGTTCAGTAGTAGACCGCACACCTTACTCACTTGCACGTGGCAGGCCTAGAAATGCAAGCTGGTACAGAGCAGTACAGAGCTGTCTCTGGCAAATTGACTGCAGACAATTTTGGTGACTAAAAGCATTAATTTCAGGTGCAGTTCCTGAGACAAAACACAGCTTCTCACTGAATGCAATTTTAGGGTCCTTTGGCAAGCTGACCCTCTTTCAGTCTAGAAACTCACTCTGGTGAATTCTCCGTTTTTGGAGGATTGCAGCAGGGGTTACAGATTTGGCTGTTCCAATCACTTGGCAGGCATTTTGGCTGGGAAGAGGCAAGGCAGGCCCCTCCCTAAATTCTCCAAGCTGCAGGGAGCCTCTTGACAGTCCAAAGGCTCAACCCAGACTGACTCAAACTGAACTAATTCAAGCTGTCCCTCCTTTTATAAAGAGTCAATAACTCAGGTTACAGTTGTTGTGTCTCGTGTGGAGGTTAGCCACCTCCAAAACACAGTGCTGCACCAAGCCGAACTTGTTGCATCACAGTGGTTCTTGTGAAACTGGTTGTTTTTTATAGTCAAATTCTTGTAATCTGATTGGCTGTTCAGGCTGAAAATCATAGTCCCAGTTCTTTGATTGAACAATATTTTGGCGCCTAGATTTTATCCTTGTTTATTCCCCACAAGTCTGAGGCACTGTCCCAGAAGTCCCTTATCTTAATCCTGGCCTCTGATTGGTTGAGAGGCACAAAGATGGTGGCTGCTGACTGCAGTCTGTGGCAGTCTATTTCAAGTCCTCAGATATAAAGTCCTGGTGCAGCCAGCAGTGCTACTTTTATTAAATAATATCCCAACATGTAGTCCACCCCAACAGTTCTCTCAAACACATTTGTTTATTTACTTTCATTTTGCTCCCCTACGCTGTCGCCGCTGCCGCACCATGTACCCCCTAGGAAGCAAGCAGCTGCTCATCCATATTTATGCAGGGCTCATTAATATGTATGAGCCCTGCTTTTAGCCCCAATTTAACATTTTAATTGTTTTCCTTCTTGGGGCTTTCTTTACTTTTCCCAGGTCACCGATCCCCATTCTGCTTAGTGGGGCACCGGGACCAAGAAAATCTCCTCGGTTTTGCCCGTAAACGATGGTCGGCAGCAACAAAGCACCACAGGGCACATATGCAAGCACCAGAGGCACAGAAACATGCTGGTAGCTCATGATTCAATTTTTTAAGCCCGAACAATTCGGACTGCTGCGGTGGACAAGGAGAAACTTGTGGCAAAAGGGAATGAGGCCAGATGGTAGGGGGTGTTGCAGGAGAAACGGAGTGCCAGCAGTGGCTGGAGAACACCTGAAGGCATCAAGGTAAGCCCCCCAAAGGGGGGGGCACTACATGTGGGAATGGAGTGAGCATTAGGTCTGACAACCCCAAGGCACACCCCATGCCTGATTTGTAAAGATGCAGGAGAAATCAAACTGTAATGGTTTTTCCTATTGCTGCCTGTGGGGTTGGAGGGGTGCTAAGGTTTTTATTTAGTTGTTTAACCAGGTGTAGCACACTAAGCTGAAAGCTTTTTTACAGGAGCGACCTGGGAGCACAAGTGACTTGCTCAGGGTCACACAGTATGCAAGTGGAAGCTGTGGGATTCAAACCCAGGTCTGGCTTGCTGGATGTCACCAAATTTGCAGCTCAGAGCCTTAGACCACTGCGCTATACTGCCTCCCAAACCCTAATGCCACATTTCCTACTTTTATCAGTCTAACATCAACTAATGCATTAACAAAGTGTTTTTGCAATGATATATATGTTTGCTGCATTGTAAGGGATAAGGCAAATGGAATGTGACATTTTTGACTTAAAATTCTCAGTTTGATGTACCAAATGGTACCAAAAAATGCTTTTAACATAAATGCCCATAGAAGATGATACAGTTGAATTCTGTTGCTGAATAGAACTATTATTTTTTTAAATATAATTTATTTTTGTATTACTATTTGAAGAAAGTCACTTAATCCCTTTGTACAAGCTCAAAGCATTCTTCTTTTTTGCTACCGCAGAATACAAAATCTACATTGACAGATAGTAAAAACAAAAGGCAAATAAAAAAAAGTAACCATATAAAACATGATTAAATATCTTCAAACCACACTGTTTTGCTCCAACAAGTTTTGTTTCCAGGTTTCTTCTGAGCCAGTACTAGGCAATGCCCTGAGACGAAACTCCTGTAGTCAGCTATATCCCACAAGAGAAAAGTTAGGCTTCTCTCTTTGTCCATCTGCTGACATGCCACTTCTTGCCTGTTGCCTTTTTGACAACTTTCTTCTTTGACAAGATATAAACAGTAAGTACATACTACTGGACCACCAGACCCATGGACCACTGGCAGTAATAACTCTAATTGTCCCTTTTCCATTCATTCCCAAACTAAACAGCAAGTGGTGCATAGCCTTGAAATTGGAGTTTGTGGTAGTGTCAGGGGATTGGAGGTCTGCATCCACTCTACCAGGGAAGGACATTTGGGACCCCTGCAACTACAGGCCTATCAAGCTTACATCCATCCATTGTAGCTAAGCTAATGAAGACCATAGGTAAGAAAAGTCTGGTGGTCTTCTTAAATGACAGTGAGCTGCAGGATTGAAAGCAGCATAGGTTTCTGTTAGTAAAGTTGCACCAGACCAACCTGATACTGTTTACAACTGGGTCACTAGGTGGGTGGGCAGGGAACTGGCTGGGGGAGGCAACAGAGGGTGGTAGCACGTGGAGCCAAATCTGGGGACAGGGGAATCATGAGATTATGAGCAGAGTGCTGCAAGGATTGGTTCTGGGACCTGTCCAATTCAGTATGTTCATTAGTGACATGGGGGAGGTTATCCAGGGAAGGATGTGTCTCTTTGCTAACAACACAAAGCTATGTGACAGGGTAAACAGAGAGGAAGGGGTGGGAAACTTCTGAAGGACCTAGGGAAGCAGGAAATGTGGTCAAAGATCTGGCAGTTGAGATTCTATGCCAAGACGTGCAAGGTGATGCTTGTAGGGATAAGGAATCCATATATGGAGTATTAGATAGGAAGGGTCAGACTAGCCACTACAGCAGAAGAGAGGGATCTGAGTGACATCATCATTGACTCCCTCAAGTGAACCAGCCTGTGCAATAAGGCATACAGTAAGGTATCAAGGATGCTGGGGTGTAGCAGATGGGTTTTAATAACAGGAGAAGCAAAGTGATACTTTCCCAATACAGATCTCTGGTGAAGCATTATCTGGAACACTGTGCCCATTTCTGGAGCCCTCACCTGAGAAAGGACAGAGACAGGCTGGAGTCAGTACAGAAGAGGGCCATTAAAATGATCCAGGGCCAACAAGGCACAGTCTGTGAGGAATGGTTGGTGGCCCTGAACATGTACACAGTGGAGGCTAGAAGTGAGAGGGGAGACATGATAGAGAGGTATAATTTTCTGAGGTGTATAAACAAGGTGAAATGTGAAGACCTATTTGTTAGAAATATGGAGGCAGTCACAAGAAGGCATGGCTGAAGGTTAGTCATGTTTATGGACCTGACCAAGGTTTTTGATCTAGTAGATCTCGGTTTACTTCTGCAAAAAATAGCAAACTTGGGAATGGGCTCCTCCAAACTCTGTGGATCTCAAACTACTTTCAAAATAGGTCCCAAACTGTCAAAGTTGGGAAAGAAAAGTTCAGAGCAAACTCTATCACCTGTGGTGTCCCTCAGTGGTCCATCTTAGGACCCATTTTATTTACAATTTTCATTATAGTATTTAGATGCCAAAAATCTGCAAAACTACTAAAACTTTGCTTTATGCAGATAACAAAGTCATCCATGTACACAGGAAGGACATCTATGGAATAACTAAATCCCAAGAGCACAGTTTTCACTCCTTTTCAAAGATGGTTCATAGAAGTGAAACTAGTCTAGAATGAAAAAAATGGAAAGCCATGTTGCTAGCTTCTGCCCCAAAAATCAAATGCTTTTCTCAGGACTTTCATGTCTTAACTTTTGATGGCATGCAACTTTAACTGGTTGATGAATTCAAATACCTGAGTGTAACTAGTGACCCCTGCCTTACTTTATACAGTCATATAAAGGACAGGACTAAGTTAGTGCACAAAAAACGGGGGCTATTATACTGCATTCAGAAGTTTCTAACAGCTGGTAGCAGAGTCAGAATTGATCAAAACAACATACTCACAGTGACTGAATATGGCATTGATTCTGTACCATTATTGCCGGGCTAAAAAAGAGGTCTATTTTACAAAGTGACCCAATTTGCATAAAGTCAAAGCCCCAGGTCCAACCACTGTACCAGTTTTGAACTCCTTGGATGGCTGCAACCAGAATACAGAGCCAAACCATATTTTTTTTTTGTAAATATCTTTTTATTAGTTTGTGCACATACAGTACATGCATTTCAATCATAGAGTTACAGTAGGTTACCATGTTTACAGGTATCATTAATCTTCATAATAAGATGACATCTGCCTCCCATTGCAGTGTTGAGGGTGTCACCATTTTGTAACTTCTAACTGCCTTTGCTGTATTACTTGCCATTTGGAGTAAAAAAAAAACATGGAGTATCCTTTAGTCTGAGTAACGTTTTTGGAGGATGGACTGGAGAGGAGCATGAGGACCCAATGAGTTGTCACCCTGGCTATATCTAAGCAATTCATGATATTTCACCTTTTGTATCAATTGCTACTCTACCCTTTGCTTCTAAGGTTCATCTGGCATTCTGGAGGATGCCCTTGGTATGTCAGAACCAGTTTTTGGTGTACTTTGAAACTAATCAGAGTATGAAGGCATATTCATGCTGCATGACATACATCACCCAGGATTTTCATCTAGAAGTAAAAAACGTCCATGTTATCATTTAGGCTAACTCTAATTTCTTCCATTTTATAAATTTCGTCGACAGTTGCTCTCTACTGGTCCAATGTGATTTGTTGAGTGGTCAACCAGTTCTTTATTAGACATTTCTTAGCTGCAACTAACATGATCCCAAGTAGGTATTTAATATGTCCATCCTTCAAGCCCCTAAGATAAATGTGAAATAACTACATCTGTGTTGTGAGTTGTAGTGAGACGTGCAACATATTTGTAGTGGCCCCTTCCAGTGTCTCAAAGAAATCTCTGAGCATTGGACATGACCACAGTATATATGTGTGTGGATCATTGGGGCGGTGCCACAAGTTCTCCAGCATCCAGTATTCCCATTCCTTTCATATTTGGCAGTGATGGCTGGCATTCTGAAGAACCTTATTAGGTGTTTCCAGGCATATTCCTACCAAACATGCAAGGAGGTGACCCTTTACATCTAATAGCATCCCTTCTCCCAATCTACTGTCTCTATCTGTATGCCCAACTCCTCCTTCCACCTAATGGCTACATATGTAATACTATACCTGTATGTTGCCTAAAGGGCTTTATATGTAGTTGAAATTAGGTGCGCTGTGATCTGTAACCTGATAGGTAGTGCCAGGGTGCTAATGAGTGCCACGCATTCACTAGGGTCTCTTGCTTTGATTGATAAAGTGGCATTGTAGTGCTGTACCTGGAGGCAATGGAAGAAATCTCTCTGGCTGAGGCCAAACTGTTGTCGCAACTTCACAAAGGATGTCATGTCTGCAGTCATACACACATTTGACTTAAATAGATTATATTCTATTTTTGCAAATCCTGAAATGTGTGATCTATACTTCAGGGTCATTGCAGAGACCCTCTGCTGGCTGCAGCTGGTGTAGAAATCAGCTACTCGGTTGCTGATGGCCTGACTAAGTCCAGTCATGTGACCCCAGTCCTATGGTCTCTACACTGGCTGCCTGTCAGGTGGAGGATCATCTTCAAGGTGGGCTTGCTCACCTACAAGGTCCTGTACAGGCTGATCTCTGGCTATCTGACTGATCTCCTCACACTTGCCACCTCAGTCCATTCCTTCCACTTCTCGACTAGGGGCCTCATTGCTGTTCCCAGGGTCAGACTAAAAACATCTGGTGACTGTGCATTTAGTGTCACTGGGCCGGCCCTATGGAACACTTTTCCAGCTGCTGTCAGGGAGGCCCCAAAAGCCGAGTCTTTCAAAAAGGGGCTAAAGGCTCACTTGTTTTGTCTGGCTTTCCCCTGATGGAGGCGATTGACCTGCACTAATTATATGAGTTTATTTTAATTATTCTGAGACTTATTTATTGTTTAAAATTGTTGTTATTTTACATATGCCATATATAGAGTGTTTGTGTTGTATTGACCTTACCTGTTTTTATGTAAGGTGCCCAGAGCCCCAGTGATTGGGCGTCATATAAATAAAATTGCCTTGCCTTGTCTATTTGTCCTGGATCAAAATCAGGCAGGTTTGCAAGTGGACACACCCATACTGCCTAGTATTTCAGTCCCATGTCCATGACCACTTTTCGCCATACCTCTTTGACTTGAGCAATCCAAGGATTCATGTTATCCCTGGCTGCTCCTCCCACCACCTCCCCAAACAGGTACCTGGTCATGTCCTGGAAGGGTAACAATTCTCTTTACATTTCTAACCACTGGGGTCCTAAACCTTGCATTTGCCAATGAAATGAGCCAAATCATCTTTATCTAATTTTGTGTTTAAGGTCCTGGATGAAAAATCATTCCATTGCCTCTCTGAGTCTTTCACATTCATTAATAACATTAATAACTCAACAAGCAGGAGTTGGTGATCAACCAGGTCAAAATCTATGGTAAGATCAATATGGATTGCATTAGTGATGTAACCTTTCCCTGTAGCTTCACTAATATTGCTTGTCACCTTGAGCAGCAGTGTGGCAGAAGAATGCTTGAGACAGAAGTCTTACTAAATGGAGGTTAAGAATGGAGTTGGCTTGGGACAAAGTGGTCTGAGATTTGAGCATGAACAAACATCCAGAGCTTTGGGCCGTGCGGAGAGGATCAAGATACAACAGTAGTTGGTCACATGGGGATTGAACTTAGCACACTTCCAGACCAATCTTGGCAGCCTGTAGAGAGGGAAAAGTTAAAATAAGTTGTGATGAGTGAAGCAATGCCTGGGATGGCATGTCAATTCAGTCTCAGTTAAAAGTTTTCTATCCTTGCACTCCTAATGGAGTTTTAGCTGACATAGAGATGCATGCTCAAAAATGGCATAAATGGCTTGGCAGTTTGGGGTTGATTGGTCATTGAGGCTAGTATAGTAGTTGTTTAAGGCAGTGCCTATATTAGACAGATCATCCACTGATCATCCTAAAGGAGACAGTATACAATTACTGAAGGAGCTGCTACATGCATGGCATTGGAGGCAGGGTTGTTCTAGAATGAAACACATTACTGGGCCTTGGAAGACCTAATGGCAGCATTGCATTGATCATGCAGCTGTCTAGCATTGTTGCTGTGGACAGAATCTCTAGATCTCCAGAATGTGCCACAGACTGATTCCTTGTAGTCACAGAGGTTAGCGGGTTCTGTGGAAAGTCAGGAATGGTACTGACCTTTCACCCTTGTAGTTCTAAAGGGTCATGGAGGTCACACACTCTGATGAACTTCTCTGAAAATAAGACCCAGACAGTCTACACCCAGAATGAGGATAATGCATTCCCAGGGGATATGGCTGGGGTCATAAAGGAAACCCTCAGAACTGAGGCACCCATTTTATTTGGCAGTAAAATGTTTTTATGGTAGGGGAGCTGGGGTCCCATATTTTTCAGATACAACAGATAGGGGAGAAGCCACCTAAGACATCAAGCTGGACAGCAGCTAAGCCACTCAGTCTGGCTGACTAAGATCCAATTAAGAAGGGAGTACTTGCCAGTTATGTCAGTTCTGTGGAAGGCTTTGTAATGATTTGGGAGATGTTTGTGGCTGCTAGGTGCTGTTATGCATAGCACCTTTCTTCATCAAGTCAAGGAGAGTAACAAGTGTGACTATTTAAGCCTGCATCAACCAAGTGCATGCATTATTTATTAATGTATGTTTTTAATTGTTTAAAATTTAAATTGAATAGGTGGTGGATTGGTACCACGAAATACAAAATGTTGGTTTTATGGGGATCTCTTGGTACACGGGGGTACAACATGTGCCTAATTTGTAGTCTTGTACAATAGGACATATAACTGAAAATGGATGAGGCTAGGTAATCATGGGAGAACATTGCCATGGGTGGCCAGTAGATGCAGCCTATCAGGAATTCCTTTTTTTATTTAAGCTTCACACAGAGAACTTGATGCTCTGCATATCCTGTGGAAATAGGTGTGAGGGTTGAGGTAATTAGGAGATGGAAGACAGTGTGGCTTATTATCACACTTCACCGCTTAGGGTATAGTTCTGGAATGACACCTGGGTGTTGCGGATCTGTAGATGAAGCCAGATGGCTGTAATAGCCATAATGTCCAGTGCATGGGAATGGCTCCATACTCTGAGCTACTGTAATCCATCAAGGGGTGGGGGGATGGCTAGAGACATTTAAATGGGTCAGCTTTAGCCCCTTAGTAGATGTCAGATGCAGTGCACACCAGGTATTGGGGGAGTGTTGTCTTCTTACTATCTACAATTCTCAGAACCATGTGACTGCCTGGCAGATTGGATCAGATGTGAGGGACCCCTTCTTTGCTTCATATAACCAGCTTTATATTTCCTTACCTTTCCTCTAATGGGCACATCTTCATGTTAAAAAAAGCACCAAAGTAATTTAAAAGGTCTAGCTATCTTTCCAATTTAAAAGTATTTTTTTATGTCAAGGTCTACATTTGGAGAAGTATTGGTAAGGCAATGTATTGTAATACTCCAGATTTATAACACATTATACAATTTAAGACAGTTTGAAATGGGTCTTCGTTAGTTAGTCTACCTTCTGGAGAAGCAAATGAGAGTACATAAATAGTAAATGTAAATAACTGAGAGCAAAACTGTAAAAGAAAATCACATATACAGTAATAGCCAAAGACAGGTGCACTATGTATTTGGAGATAGAGGGAAATATCACAGAAATCCAAATAAAATTAATTGAGATTGCCTGTGAGATATTGCGGTACATTTGAGTTTTCTGCATTATGTCACTGGTTACCATTATACTTTCCTTACCTACTGTTACACTCTAGCTAATTACCATTTAATAAAATATTTCTATCAAAATTTTATACAGTAGTTAGTTGACTCTCATTCACATCCATACAGAACAGAATGTCAATGTATTTATTTTTTTAGAGTTTGTGCACTGTAACATAGCCTCTTTTAAATAATTTCCTAATTTGCATGAGGGTCCTGGAGGACAATACTACAGCTAAGTTACAAAGTTATATTAAGTACGAATTTCTAGTTTCGAAACAATAACTATGAAACAATTTATTTGCACCTCACCTTTCTCCAAATTAAGATTAAGAGGTATGTTGTCACTCCCAAGTCATTATTATTAAGTTCAAATTAAGCCTAGTATTCAATTGCACTGTTGTGTATTACTTTGCTTCTGATTTCATAATTGCAAAAGTTCTAGCATCCTTTTCTTGTGATTATGCAGGTGATGACAAATTCAGCGAAGCAAATCTGTGTTTCATCAATTTTCCAGTTTATGCTGATGGTTGGGTTTCATTATGCACTATTTAGCGATTAAATGCTGTCCACAGATTATTGCAAGAAATCATTATAATAAAGGTTTTTGTGCTTTTACTGTACTATCCTTACTATGCACTCATGTACTGAAAATTCTGATGCTAAGCCACTCACTAAAGCTACCTCACAGAGTTCTAGAACCTCACAGGCAACCGTTGTTGAGCCATCAAGCCTGTCATATCACCAAAACATTTTGTCAGCACATTTGCTTCTTAGCTTAAAGGTAAATTGGTTCTCACATCAAACAGCTATGTGTACCCCATCAAAGAGGTGATTGTGGGGGACTTCAACATGCCAGGAGTGGACTGGAGTACCCCAACAACCAGAAACAGAAGGGAGAAGGTACTGCTGGATGCCTTCCAGGACAGCTTCCTGCTGCAAATGGTCAGTGAACCAACCAGGTTAGGGAATGCCCTTGACCTTGTGCTGGCAAATGGGGACTTTGTGAGAGAACTTACAGTGGAGGAACTGCTGTCAGGGAGTGACCACCACTCAGTATGGCTCACATTGAATATGGGCAAGGAAGGAGTGGAATCTGGCACAAGAGTGCTGGACTTCAGGAGGGCCAACTTTGGGAGGATGGGGGAAGTGGTAAAAGGGTACCTGGCCAGAATTCAATCTAGTATGGACACTAACCAGAGGTGGGAGCCCATAAAGCTGGGGATATTGGAGGCAACCAAAACCTGCTGCAAGGCCCAGAGCAAGAAGGCTAGGGCTAAGATCTGATTAAGCAAGGAGGTCATGGAAAAGGTAAGGAGGAAAAGAGTGGCCTTTAGGAAGTACAAGAAAATGGGGAGAGGGGAGGATAGGGAGGAGTACTTGATGGAAACGAAGGAGGTGACAAGGGCAGTAAGGGGAGCCAAGGCATCTACGGAACTCAGGCTGGCACAAGGCATTAAGAAGGGGGAGAAGGACTTCTTTAGGTACATCAGGGAGAAAAGGAGCTGTAAGGACCACATAGTAAGGATTAGGAAGGAAGGGGGTTGGGTGGAAGCGGGGTGCGATAAGGCAGAAACACTAAATGAGTACTTTTGCTCAGTATTTATGAAAGAGAAGGGGTGACACCCAAGGGGGAGAAATGGCAGAAACTGGGGGAGGGGTGACAGATGGGGAAATCATGAAGGGCAGAGTTCAGGAGGATTTGAAGGCACTGAAGGTGGATAAGGCGCCAGGCCCAGGTGGTATCCACCCCAGGGTACTGAAGGAGCTGGCAGAGGTCCTTGCAGGACCTTTGGCAGACCTATTTGATGCCTCACTACATTCGGGGTGTGTACCTCAGGACTGGAGGATGGCTCCTGTGGTGCCCCTCCACAAGAGTGGCCCCAAGGATGAACTGGGAAACTACAGACCAGTGAGCCTCACATCCATCATGGGTAAGCTAATGGAGACTATCCTGAAGGAGAGGCTGGTGGCCCTCCTAGAGGCCAAAGGACTACAGGACAGCAGACAGCATGGCTTCATATGGAATAGATCCTGCCAAACCAACCTGGTGGAGTTCTATGACTGAGTAACTAGGCAACTGGACAGGGGCCATGCAGTGGATGTCCTGTGTCTGGACTTCAGTAAGGCATTATCAAGGGGCTGGGGGACTTATCATATGAGAGGAGGCTGAGGGAGTTGAACATGTACTCACTGGGGGAGAGGAGGAACAGGGCGGACATGATTGAAACCTTTAAGTACATGAAAGGAATAAACAAGATAGGTACAGAGGGGCTGTTCAAAGTAAGGGAGGGGAGGGACACCAGGGGCCATGATATGAGACTGGAGGGAGAAAGGTTCAGGAGGGAGATGAGGAGACACTTTTTTACAGAGAGGGTGGTGGCTGGGTGGAATGCGTTACCTGCAGAAGTGGTATCCAGTAGAACAGTGGACTGCTTCAAAAGGGGATGGGACAGGACAAGGGGGAGAGTCAATGAAGGGGAAGGGTGGAAGGGAGGGGCAGCTGTAGAATAAGGGGTGCCAGCTGCACATTTGAGCAGACTTGATAGACCTCTAGGCCTTTATCTGCTGGCAAATTTCGTATGTTCATAAAGGCACTGGCTCATTGGTGTGGCAGCCTGTGGTGCAGACTGACTTACCACCTGCCACATGGCAACTCATGGTTGAAAATGGGCCAGGGACACTCAGGAGCTAGTCAGGAGAGGGAGGACTTAGTGTCTGAAGGACAACACTTCTCCCTTGGGGAGAGTGTTCCTAAGTCCTGCCACTAGTCTGACACCTGGCTGAGGCCAGGAGGCAGCATTAGTGGGAAGAGCAGATGTTGAGGGGGAGTCTGCAGGTAACACACAACTGTGTCAACATGCTCTTTTATGCCTTGCATTGATGCAGACATCCTTGTGCCAAACAACAAGGAAAAAGCCCTGGCTCCCTTGAACTCCCCCATGAGCACCACACGACCCTATGTGGTAGGCCACCCACCAAACATGACTCTGTGTACATGGTGGTTAACAAGATGGGTCACTGAAGGGGCTGGGGGGATGCTGCCAGGAACAGGGATGGAAGGAGAGAAAAGGTAAGTGAAAAAAGAAAAGTAAAAAAAAAAGGAGGGAAACATCTCAGGAAAATGACTATGGCAGTAGTCCAATAAGATGTGAGTTTTCCTAGAAAAGAAAGGATGACCTCCTGAGCCATCACCTGACACATCACATTTTTACATATAGTGCTCTCACTTTGCTTCCCTATTGATCCTGTCTCGGTCAGTAAGGATAGCTGAAAATACCCTAAGTTGGTCATTTCCCTCATTTTAAATAATGATTTTTATCTCCATCATTTTGACTTTTTAAGTAACGTTAATGGAATTCTGTCCCTAAAGTTGCAAACAGGAAAGACGAGACAACTCACAAATACTGTAAAATGCCATGATTAATTTTAGCAGTAATGAGTAATTAGCCTTAGTCCAAATGTATGACAACAAAGGGTGTGAGATAAGGAATTCTGGAAAAATATATTTAAAAATATAGTATTCTTCTTTACCCAGTTTTCAAAATATTCCCTTCCCCTGCAGTTACTTATTAAACACCCTGCAGCTAATTCTGATATCAGTAATCATTAATAATTTGGATACTGTGCCATATTGTTTTTAATGATTTACTCTGTAGAATTCATTGATATTGATTACTAAAAAAGCTGCCATGATGAACATTGTCTTTCCATCTTGCAATCTATCGCCTTTCAGACTGAAGAAAATTAGATTTTCTATCAGTACTCTCAATCCTGATTCCAATTTCACAGAAAGGCCGGAAAATTACTTTTGTAATATATTCTTAAGACTCCTTTCCAAAATGTAAATCTGAAAATGCATAATGTACTTGACATTTTCATATAACACATTTGAATCTTATTGATGGATCTAAAAGTAATGCAAAAAAATATAGAACTGTCTATGAAGTAAATGTTTTTACTTGAATATGTCATGACACTTTTAGAGTAGCCATGCAGTTATTATAATCTTGATTTAACAGTAGTCACTGCAAGTGATGCAGTTATTTATATTATGAAACACAGTGTTTAAAACCAAAAACCATTATTCAGTACCAAAAGCAAATCCTGTTTCAAAACACATTTTTATGAGGCCCACAGGCTTACAAGTTCAAAAACAAGTGGGAGTTAATTTTAATTTCTAATAAAAAAAGTTTTTATTCACCTCATCAGAATTGGTTTATAATTTACAGTAAAATATTTTATTAGATTTTAGTGATATGTCACTCAGTAGTGCTTGCTGTTATTCATCTCTTAGTTTTCTTGCTTGGCCTCTGTGTGTAACTGGATGGGATATTGTAATTATGGACTGCAGAGCAAATACTGACCTGTACACAGATGGTAACATGTATCTCTGCCAGGCCAGGTGTTCAGGTTTAATTAGAACGCACAGCTGTGGGGACTAGGTTTGTATAAACAGGCTGCCATGCAATCTGGAGTGTTTCTTCTGTGTTCTAGCCGTAAAAGCAAAGTTCTTTAGGCAATATTTTTTTCTGTTTTAATTAAAATTGTATTCCTCAGTTATAGCATTAAAAGCCGACATTTGATTTGCATTCAAGTGTACTGTATTTGTAAGGATTTTGATTGAACTACATGTCAAAACTGAATCCTATTCACTGATCTCAGCTATTTTCCCCAAAACTGCAATAACAAGTAGAACCTGTGAAATATGTAGGCAGTTTTATGTTTGGCCTTGGAACAGTCAGGCTGATTCATCCTCGGATTTGAAGGATGTATTTTAATCACCTAACACCATCAACAGCAGTTCACACCATATTCTTAAAACCTGCAAATTTTATCAAATCATCTGTAGGACCTGAATTTTCCTGTCATTGTTCAAACTGATTAATGTTGCCCAAATAACACATATACTCTACTTACTGTGCATACTATTGGTGTTCTGTATGAGTAACAAATATTACAGCATGATGTCCATGTCTCTTTAACTAATCTACTGGGATGTTAATGCCCTGGTTAAGCACTACTAAATCATTTTTTTGTAACTTGCATTTTGTGTAATACGCTTTATCTGGTTGATCCTGTGAACCCCTACTCACCATGACAGCTCTCAGAGATCCTCCAAAGCAGCGCCTCTGTTGATGCAAGCATTGGGCCAGCACATGCCTTTTAATTTTGAATTATTAGTGCGCATTTCTACATTGACAATGATGATATCAATGGCACTAATGCTTGCGAGTTCAATATTGGCACTATCAGTGCAGAAATATGCTATAATGCTTAATTTAACATTAAAAGACATATACTGGTGCATACTGTAGATAAGATAAGTTACAAAAAATTATTTCAGCCTGTGAATTTCTTAATCGAACATCAAGGTCCTAGTATAATAGCATAGGGAACATGAATATTCCCATTTAATTACTGAATGTCATGAAATATGGGATAGTCACTATTCTGGACAAAATAATGAATACTTTACACTAATCATAGTATTTGCATTCAGAAAATTAAAAAAAAACTTGATATTTTAAAAACTCCTACATATGTTGTTGATGATGTCCCATGTATTTAACCTGATACACCTCAGCCCCAAAGTGCTATAGTTTTTTTTTCCTTTAAGTAGTCCCCCTCCTGACCGCTGATCCATGATTGCAGAGAAGTGTGTATCTCCCTGAGTGAAGCTAGGCAGACTAACCAATTAGTCTGCAGAGTGTCATCAATGGCACACAGACCACTCACCTTCCCCCAGGGTACTTTAGGTGTCATCTGAGACACTGACAGTGGATTAAATAGAGGGTAGTTCACTGCAGTGCGGAGAAGAGTATAATTGACTAGCCAGGATTACTCTTTCTGCTGTTGCTCCCCCCAATCATGGAGCAGGGGTCAGGAGAGAAGGAAAACTACTTAACAAACATAAACTTTTGGGATAGTGGAGGGTATGGTCAATTAATGAATACCACAGTGTTTGGGCCCCCAAATACATACACTCAGCCAAATATTCAACTAAGGTATTCATGTGCCCCCAGTATATACAGTACCCTGCAAAGCTGATATCTTGATCTAAAAATAGACACCAACAAATGGACATTACTTAAACATGTGGTTAACCTGTTTCTGAAACATCCAGTGTTACACCTCATCTGGACCACTGACAAATCTTAATTATGTATTTATTTGTGTCCACAGCATGTTGACATTCAGCTGCATTTCTAACCTTGCTGACATTTTCCAGGAAAAGTGTGTGAGTGTGTGTGTGTGTCTGTGTCTGTGTGTTGCGGAGGAAGCTTATTTGAAACTATACACAATAGGTCCTATACAAGCAGTCTGGGCATAAAAGTCTTTCAGTCAGCATACAATGTTCATGTAATATTCTTTGTCTAGTACAGATGTGCAAAATAAATTATCTTTTAATGTACCCTTAGCTTGTCATGATCGAGCTGACACTAGCAACAAGAACCAGGTACGAAAGGAGTGCAAAGCAACATTTGTGTGGGGAGGATATTTAATGATCAAGTGCAAATGGTTTTTCATATTGTTAATGAAGCTTGAATTCAAGTCCCTATGTCATGATTAGTGTTTCCTGAAAATGTCATGCTGTTTGGTTTTGTGGTTTTCTTTAAATCAGCATTTGTTAACTTGCTCTACAGTGGCTGAAAACAGTGGAGTTATTTCTGGCTCTCTCAGTCAGGCTTGGAGAGTGATGCCATTACCTTGGAGTACTGTAGCTTGCTGCTTCAGATTCCCAATCACAGCAGGCTGTAGAGTTAATGGTTTGCTCAACATGTTTCTTACAAACTCAGTCTGTGGTATGTGTTTAGATAGATTAGCTTAAAATCTATCATTCTCTTCTTATAAAAGTTGCTCATTTGAGTTTCAATACTGAATTGAAGTAGTGGAAATCTTTCTCTGTGAGAGAGCAGCTTGCCTGTATCACAGCTCTTAGTTCTTTCTCATCAAAACTCTGATTTTTTTCTAACTATATAACACATGGTTGTTTAATGAATATAAAATAAATCTAAATTGTGTTCATTCATAGAAAAAGTTTGTCCTTGATATAGCATTCATAAATACATTCATGTAAGAACTTTTTTTCATGCCTAATTGACAAACAGATGCCTGTCACACTCCACTATTTTAAGCACATGTACAATCTGAACTCACAAATGTCAAGTTATTTGGAGGTTTCTGTGTGAAAATACATCATGTATGTGTATAATTTGAGACACTGTATGGCATTCTGATGCACCATGTCTCTTCCTCGCAGTTGAGGCAGCTGAACTCTGCTGCTATCTGTCCCCTGCCCCACAAGCTGCCTGCCTTCTGCTCCACATTCGAGGCTGCTACACCCTGCTACCCACTGTCTTCTCCCACACAGTCAGGGACTGTGCACCCTGCTGCCTCCATCCCCTCCCTAAAGAACAAAAACAACAAGTCAGAGCTGACCCTGATCCCCCCCTCAAGATAAATGTAACAATAAACATATTTTTTCAGCCTGGATTGGCAATTTACTAATCTGATTTCAAAAGGAGTGAGGTGAATATCAACAGGCTCCCACTCCTTTTGAAAAAGGAGGTGGATGTTTAATCTATACCCACAACAATCTGCAATGCCACAGAGTCCAATTATCAGCCACTAATAATGACTGTGAATGCCTAGCTATAAAAATCCTGATAGGCAAAGGGGGTAAAGGTCTGATTGTTATGGCTGTATACATCCCACCAGGGGTGGTGGCAAGCTAACCTATACACCCAGGCCAGCCAGAATAAAGAAACAATCATACTTGGAGACTTTAACTCCAGCTGGCTTGCCAGCTCCAGCTCCACACACAGAGATCTGGTATTGGGCTATATCTAACAGGGACGGTCAAGCGTTGCACCCACACAAATTACCACACAGGCTGTAGCACACTGATTGACTGGGTGCTGACAATGCACCCAGAGCTGCTAAAGAATGTCAAGGTGCTCCCTGACACCCTCAGTGACCACTCACCTGTCCAATGTGAGTGGATGACTAAACAGAATAAGTCTCCCCCTAGAATGGTGAAGAGCTGAGTCATAAAAAATTCTGCAATGGGTGGCTTTAGGAATTACCTCAGAGGGATAGATTGGAGCTTCCTTTACTCATGCCCCTCTGTTGACACAGCACTAGAGCTCTTCCTTAACCACTTCAATGTGGCAGTGGATACATTTGCCCCATTTTGAAAGAAACTTATTAAAGGCTGCAGCATGGACTGGGCCACCCTACAAATCCTAAACCTGATGCGACAGAGTGCTCTGCTTTGGCACCGGGCTAGAGCAACTGGGACTGCTATGGATATCCAAATTTACAAAGTAGCCTGAAACAGGTGCACTTGTGCTATCTGACAGATGAAGGCTACTTACCACAAAAACCTTCAATCTCAAAGCTGGGGTGATGGCAAGAAATTCTGGGCATCTAGAAAAAACATCATCGGAAGCGGAGACAGATCCCCCCCTTCCATGCTTCACCATAACGATGAAGTAATACTTGATGCAGATAGTATGGCCAATATTTTCAACAAGGCATTTATGGATTACAGTGCCATCCTTCCCCCAAAACTGACGACGTACCCCGATGGAACAGCAACCTCTGACCACTCGCTCTTTTCCTCCAGTACCTGGACCTCCCCAGCCTTCTACTTCAGAAGGGTAACCATCAATGAAACAAAAAAATACCCTACCAGAGTCCTTGGCAAAACTAGGATGGGTGGTGATGGTATAGACATGAAACTGATCTCTATAGCCCTTCCCGAGGTCATCGGACCCATCAACAAGCTATTCAACTTGTCAGTCTGACTGGTTACCTTCCCCACCACATGGAAAACCTCCCTGGTCACACCTGTGCACAAAGGGGGTGACCAGTCACTAGTCTCAAATTATAGGCCCATCTCAATTCTCTCGCCACTCTCAAAAGCTCTGGAGAGAATCATAGCTGACCAACTCACAGACCATCTGCACAAATATGACCTCCTCTCCCACCAACAGCATGGCTTTTGCAGACTGCACAATACTATTTATTTATTGAAAAGTTTCTCCAGGTAAGGTACACTGAACAACAAGTTTCCTATCTCCTGGTTTGACCTGGGGGAAGAGGGTAGAGGGAGTTACATAGTAGGATATCATACAAGCAATTCACACATAACAACTAAAGCATAGTTTACAAAATAGGTAGTTACAACATTTACAGTGACCTTATGGATAACCTATCGTGTATAACAGTGCAAATGCTCTGAAAGCATACATGGAAGCAATATACAGATAGGACATTTGTCGCTTTAGCTTTAATACTGCCCTTATTAATTTCACTGGATACGTACATGAGGCATTTGACCAGGGTCAGCTGGTTGGGGCACTCTTTATAGACCTAACCAAAGCCTTTGACCTCGTGGACCACTAGCTGCTGATTCACAGGCTAAGATGCCTAGGGCTATCCCCTGGCTCAGTCCAGTGGTTCTCCAGCTATTTATCCAGGTGATCTCAAAAAGTCAGAATTAACGGTGCTACCTCCAACACCTGTGAGGTGTAAGTAGGTGTACCCCAGGGGTCTATACTGGGCCCTCTTCTCTTCAGCATCTTTTTGAACCACCTCCCTAATGGCTGCCCCATGTCTGAGATCCTGCTATATGCAGATGACACAGTTCTATTCTCATGAAACTCTTGCTAGGAAGCACTGACTAAGGAGTTGCAGAACAACTTTAACCTACTACAGGAATGGTTCAAGGACAGCATGCTGGTGCTCAATAGTACAAAAAACAGTGCAATGCTCTTTGTCGGATGACAAACAAAGAGGTCCACCGCACCTCTCACAATTACCTGCAGCTCTCACACCACTCTGGAGCAGATAACTTCCTTACGGTATTTTGGTCTCAACATAGATGAGTCCCTATCGTTCGACGAACATATACGCAATATTACCATGGCAGTCAATAGGAAACTAGGGGCTCTATACAGGCACCAGTTCTGTCTTACTCCCGAGGCCTGGACACAAGCAGTCAGAGGTAAAATCCTTCCAATTCTGAACTATGGGAATTTAGTCTATGGGGCTATCACTGAAACTAGCTTGCTCAAAGTGAACGCCTCCTTAAATAAAACCTGTAGGTTTGTGTTAGGGGCAGATCACCTATTGCATACATGTGAACTGTACATATGGACAGAATGGCTCCCACTTATGGACTGCATTAAGCTCCATGCCTGCATCTTGGGACAGAAGGCCGTACTCGGACTTGCACCTCCTTCTATACAAGCCTAATACTGTCCTGCTCCAGCTGAACAAGCCACAAGAAGTGTTACCAAACATGCATTAGCTGTTCCATTCAGAAGGACTGCCTTGGGGAGATGAGCCTTTGCCATCAGGGCCCCTGCTTGGATAAATGAGCTACCAACCGCCACTACAAGCCTTACCCAACTTGGGCCTTTCAAGTCCGAGCTAAAGAAGTCTATCCACCCTTCTGTATGTTGCTATTGCCACTCTTAACCCATAAGCCAGCACACCTCTGTTCCCCAAAGCCATGCTCCTAAAGACTATCTCCCCTCCTGTATGCTGCAACAGCCACTCTTAGCCTAGCAGGTACCAGAACCCTAGGCTTGCCAAGGTTCTTCTTTCGCTCTACAATTTGATGTAAAACTCCCTGCTCACCACCTACCCATGTCTGCCCACCTGCCTACTCACCTTTCTCCTCTCACACTCTCCCTAACAAACCTTCACCTGCTGATCTCTGTATACCACCCACTTTTGAGCCTACCATCATCCCCCTCTTCTGATTCCTCTTCTCCTACCTAATCCTGATTGGTTCCCTCTACCCTTTCTGACTACTATACCTAGGCTGACTCCTCTGGCTACAATCTAGTAACTTGTAGGTGTCAGTGTTGATGAACAGCTGCATCTCCTGTTTCCTCCCAATACAAGATCCTGCCTAGCTTCCACCTCTGATTTTTTCCCAAACTAGCACCTAACTCTGACTTAAGCACTTAATTATATGGCATGATATGTGAACCCAACCTCATTGACTATGTACCCTTGTTTTGGTTATGTGTTGTTACTTGCCTATGTTATCCTACCTTGTTATGCTATCGCCAATGTTTACTGATTTCTTCTGTTCACATTTTTCTTACTATTAGATGTTCTTCACAATGCCTATTAAGCTGCTACTGACTCCAAACTCATGTACCCACCCCTACCCTTGTGTCGGTAATCCTTTGTAAATGAGCTCCTAGCTCAAAGGTTGTAATTCTGATTACTAAATAAAATAAATAAATAAATATTATTACATTTATCTCGGGGGTGTCAGGGTGTGCTCTGATTTGTTTTTGTTGATGTATGCCATATACAGTAGCACCCCTCATTTAGAATCCCATTTATAGTTTGTGAATATGCAAGGGTGAGCAGTTAACATTGGATAAACCCTGTCTCAAGAATTGGGGTTGCTGCACCTTGCTGCCCTCTCTCCCCCACAGTCAGGGACACTGCACCTGTTGCACTCTGTTCCTGTCTCCATAGTCAGGGCTGCTATGCTCTGCTCAGCCCTAGAGTCCCATGCTCCCCTGTCTCCACAGTTGGGGCTACTGCACCATGCTATCCTAGGTCACCTGAGGTGTGGCTTTAGCTGCACCCTGCTACCCATTTCCATTGCCCCAAATGGGCAGGGCTGTTGCACCACACACACCGTGTCTCACAGTCAGGGCTGCTGCACCCTGATGCCCCCCATGTCCTGCCCCATAGTAGAGGCTTCTGAACCATGCTGTCCTCTGTCCCCTGTTACCACAGCCAGTGCTGCTGCACCCTGTTGCTGTGTATACAGTTGGGGTTGTTGTGGCCTGCTGTGCCCTACAGCTCCATGCCTCTACAATTATTGCTGCTGCACCAAGGTGCCACTTGCCACAGGAGTCAGGGCATTTGCTGCACCCTGTTGTGTGCCTCCACAGTTGAGGCAGATGCACCCTGCTGCCCCCCTGCCACCTGTGTCAGATCCTTTGCTACATCCTGCTGCCCACATCCCTTGTCACAAACAGGCATGGCTGCTGCACCCTGTCCCACAGTTTGGGCTGCTGTACCCTGATGCCACCCCTATCTCCTGGCTGAACATTCGGGGCTGCTGCACCCTGTTGCCCTCTTTCCCTACCCCCACAGTCACGGCCACAGCACCATGTTGCCCCCTGTGTGCATAAAGGGTCAAAAATTACTATTAGTTCTACCCCAGAGCATTGACTTAGAAGGCCCTGCAGTCACTACATTAGAGTGTGCAAAAAATGGAGACAAAAGTACTATATCACTTTCCTGCAGCACACATCAATTGAACTTTAGCTTTTATTGTAGTAAACAGGGACTATCACTCTCAATTTATAGCAAACTTGAAACAGAAAAACTCTGAAAGCATTATAAACCCTGCTGTATCTGCTACAGTACATTGTTTCCTTCTCTGCTCACTTTATTTTATACGCCTGAAGCCATTGAAGGTGCTGGAAGCCTTAAATACTGTAAGAATTCATCACTGAAAAAGAGGCCTAGTACAAACAAGTGCAGCATAAGTTAAAGAATCAAGCTGTGAACCTGGAGACCCAGTAGACATGGGTTTAAATTCCACAACTGCAATTTGCAAACTGTGTGCTCCTAAGCAAGTCAGTTAACCTCTCTGTGCTCCTGAGCTTTAGCTTTCCCTCAGTGTGCCATTTTTTCCCAGCTAGAGAGTATTAATAATTATACAATGGGGTATGAAAATCCTGTAACCTCATTGGTCAAAACACGTCACGTGACTGTGATAAATCCTCCAGTATACCCACTGTAAAAGTTTGATATCACTATAAAAACAAAAAACAAGTTGAACATTGTATATTAGCAATATACCATGACAGAGAGAGGGTATATAGGTGGATTTACCACTTCTGGTGTGGTTAAGTCACTCGGCTGCGCCGCGTGACTGAACCACACCAGGCGTGGTAAATCCACCAATATACCCACTGTCTGTCATGGTATATTGCTTAAATATAAAATGGATAGAAAAAACATAGTTTTATTTACTTTTTAATTACTGCTGTTATCCATATCACCCCCAAAAGAGGCAGCACTAATAATACATAAACTCAAGCTTTTCAAGGCCCATAAATTTCAGTACAGCGACAGAAGCATGGCTAGCCTCTTTAAAGTGTCTCACCATAGCATAGTTTTTGTTGTTAGTGTGAACAGCAGTTTTGTGTTGGGAACACAGACAGTACAAAAGCAGTGTTTAATTTGCTTTAGCCAACCCAGCTTGCAATCCTATATTTTTAATTTGTGTTAATCAGTTCCAGCTTGCAATCCTGGTAACTCTGCAACTTGTCTGTACAACACTCCTCCTATGAACAGAAAGTCATCAAAATAGTGAACTACTGCTTTATACCTGTATTGTTCCCCAAATGCCCACTGCAGCCATGTGCTGAAAATCTCAAAGGTGACACACACCACTGAACAGCCCATCGGCATTGCCTTGTTGAAATAATAGCCCCCATTGAATTTAAAACCCAATAGCTCCCAATCCTCTGTCTGAACAGAGAGCAGTCTGAATGCTGACTCTATATTGGTCTTTGCCAACCACACCCATTTCACTGCTCGCTTCAATTCCACAGCTTGGTCCAATCTTGCACAGGACACCGCACTCTGTTCCTTGTCAATAAAGTCATTGACCGATTCTCCCTCTGGGTAGGACAAGTGATGAATCAAGTAGTATTCACTGGCAGTTTCTTTGACACCAGCCCCAATGGTGATACCCAAAATTCTGCGACCAGGCCCTATGAACAGGCCTTTCACCCTGCTTGCCTCTACCTCCTTCCTTATCTTTTCTGCCACCACCACCTCCTCCTTACCCCTTATGGGCACAAACTTCCACACCCACATCACTCTCCTACATCCTTTATACTGCAGACTAACACCTTTCATGAACCCATCCCTCAACATCTTGGCTGTCCTCCTATCTGGGTACTCTTCTAACCATGACCCCAACAATTTTATCTTAATTGGTGTCTTCGCCATCCTAAACCTCCACCCTGTCCTTCCTGACCCCAACCTTAATTTCCCCCAATACCCACTCTGAATCCCCCTCCAAAGCTAAAACCTCTTCCTCTCTGCCTCTGACTCATTCCCCCCCTCACATCCCCTATCCCCCCCAAGGGCTGCCATCCAAATGGCTGCCCCCACAGCCTTTCCCCTGACTCTTGCATTGGGAAACTGGCTGTGGCCCCAAACATTTTGAACATGTGTGCCTAAATCTACAGTTAGCCCACATGCACTGTGCCCCATTATATCCCCAGCAAAACTTCTGCTGGTTCCCCATTTCCCCCTTTACCCCTCCACCCCCAAGGTCTGAACTGTCATAGTCTCAAACCAAGTGTCTGGGTGCCTAGTGTACCACCGCACGTCCCCGTGGAATGCCATTCTCTTCCAGAACTTCTCATCATACTGTAACCACCCATATCTGCCCTGCATCTTAAATGCACTGTGCACTATAAGGCATAAGCTAATAGTGGGATGGCCAGCTCTGGTTGCTTCTGCAGCATGATGGCACTAAAATAAGTGAATCCTATCAGCCATGCCTCCATGGTCTTACCTTTCAATGTCTTGTCCTCCTGTGTCTTCCCCAATATTGCTAACACCGCCACTATCTCTGTCTTATCTATCCACTACTTCTCCTCATATTTCTTAGCTGTCTCCTCGTCCACCAATGCAAAAATGTCAATGTACTCCCTCATCCATATAATTTCCTTCAATGCTAGCAGCATGTGATCTCTTAACATAAACTTAGGTGTGCCCTCTTCCCTTATCTTTTGTCCCTCATCCTCTCCTGTCCCTCTGTTCTGACTCTTATCTTGCCCCCTCCTCCTTTTTCTTTGAACTACTGCAGTACCTTAGGCAGTTCCCCCAAACTATTCTCCCACGCCACCCCAATAATCTCCTTTATGTACTGCCTCAAACTCCATTGCAATGTAAGACCAACTGTGTCATTTTTACTCTGAGCCTGGACTCCTCTCTTGGCCCCTTGTCCCGAGGTTTGCCTTGGCCCATTGCCATTGTCCTCCTCTGGCACCTTCATCTTCTGGGTCACCTTCTTCTGTGGCTCCTCCTTCATTTGAGCCACCTCCAATGTCACCTGAACCTCCTTCATCATTGACATTGCCTGCTGTACTGGGTCCTCCTTGGGGCCTATTCCTGGTGCTCCCAACCTCTTCTGTGATTACCTCCTTCTTGAAGCCATGCCTACCACTCAAGCAGATAGACAATAACATTAGCAAAACTGCAGATCCCCAATCCCTGCAGAGGTTGTTAAGTCTGAAGTGTATCCCATTTTTTCTTTATTCGTGACCCCAGGATGGAATAAATATTTAAAACTACAGTTAACATGCTTGGTTCCTCCACTATAGGCTAGAACATATTTATACCAATATATGGCTTTAATCTTGGCTGTAAAGGACCTCTAATCAACATTACCTCAACATGATATCTATTGCTGAAGTCTGATGCCCTGACCATGTGATTTCCTCCAAACTGGTAGAATTCTGGCAACCCATATTGGCCCTACCTTATGTAGTTCCCACTCATGTAGCTTATGCAGGAAGGGCAGAACCTGAACATGTAACTATTGAAATCAACTGCTAAACCAGCCCTTTCTCCTTTTGGTGGCTTCATGTTTCATTAAAATGCCCACTGATCCACTATCCTAACCAAACCAGCAGAAGGGCCACTCTTTAGAAGGGATCCTCTCTAAATGAAGGCATCTTTTTTGCTCCACGAGACCCTGACCAAAGTCAAGGAGATTCCAGTCTGCCTGCTCTGCCTGGATGGCATCTGCTACCGCAGATCACCCTCAGTCTGTGCCCTTTTTTCTAAAAAAAAAAAAATTCTCCCATGAACATAAAGTCCTGCTGCCAGACAGAAACTCTCCCCCAACATCCACCCTTTCTTCCAAGCGAAATCTCTCCGCTTCTAGCATTCCATGTGGATTTCGCTTGGAAGAAAGGGTGGATGTTGGGGGAGAGTTTCCATTTTGTGGCAGGGCTTTATGTTCATGGGAGAATTTTTTTGGTTTTAGAAAAAAGGGCATAGACTGAGGGTGGTATGCTACTCCCAAACAGCCAAAATACACTTTTTTTCCCTTTTCTTTCTCACAATGCAATGTCTGCCCCTAGCATTTCAACCAGCCAGCACAGATCCAGAACCCCTGAAACTGGACCCATGATGGCCACTGTTACCAGGGAATTGGGCTGGCAGTATAGCCTAGAGGTTAGAGGAACGAGGTGTGAACGAGCTTGATACATCCAGCAGACCAGACCTGAGTTTGATTCTCACAACCTCCTCTTGCATGCTGTGTGACTCTGAGCAAGTCACTTAACCGCCCAGTGCTCCCAGGTCACCCCTGAAAACAGGCGCTTGTGCCTATTGGGCCTTACCCGGTTACCAAAGACTAAAATAAATAAAAAATAAATACAATTCAAACCTCCTTCTGTTTCCCTTCCCTCTTAATTATTATACTCCACACACACTTCCCACATCCTATCCACCCCGACACAAAACATATTCTACTAAAGGAAGGCTGCTATGCCAGTATGTATCTGTATGCTTTAAAACAGAATTACCTTGATCCTCTGATTGCTGTCAAAAACCTCCTGAACAAATCTGTGATGCCGACCAATGTGCTAGAAGTGCCAAAACTTGCTTAGTAAAATAAAGAAGGGAGAGCCTCTTCTCCCTTCCCCTTTTATACCCACACTTTGGTGGGCTTACACCCTTCCACTGCCTCCACCAATCCCTATCCCTGCTTTTGCCCCCCCCCCCATTTCCGTGCCACCCTTCCTACCAGGGTCCTTTCCTCTCTATCTGCCCTTACTCCCAAAGTACTTCACTTTCCCTTTCCATTCCACCACCCCTCCCCTCCCTGCTCCCTTCCCTCTCCTCTTTCTGATGCCTCAAATTGACACCATTGTTTCTTTAGGGTCATGAGACCCTCTGACAGTAGAGGCTGCCATTCATGTCAGTAACCCATTTTTGTATAGGGAGGTTAGTCAGTGTAGGTTCTTCTCTGATGTGCTGCCTGGTTCAGCTATTGGAGTATGGCATAAACAATGCAGTGGCTTATCTTTGAATCACTTTGAAATGTGAATTTAAAAATAAAACAAAAGGATTATATTATATACATATTCAAAATTGAAAATAGAGGTAAAATTGATGTTTCTACCATATATCTTCTTCAGGAATTAGCTGGAAATAAAAAAAAATAAACAAACTTAATGTGAGGTTGGGAGAATGACAGCTGACTAATGGTTGGGTATATCTATGAGAAAAGGTGATAATAAGCAAGTTAAGAACAGAAGCTGGGAAACGACAAGATGTGGATGGGGAGGAAGAGACATTAAGAAAGAGCAGAAGTGAAAAGAGCCGATGAGCCATTCAGTGGGGTCTAATAAGTGGGTAAAGTTAAAAAGCTTAAATGTGACAAGAGTTGGAGAAAGGAGTCAGGAAAACCCAGAGAAAAGAAACATGGATATGCACACAGCACAAATGTCTATATGAGCAAGTCCACGTATGCCCTTAATACAGTAGACATGAGCACAGGTATACCCCCGTGTGTACACATACCGTGCATGGATAAATGCAAATATATCAGAGGGGTGAAGAGAAAGGAATAAATTCCATGGTAAAACATAAGATGGATAAAATATTAGTTTGTGGAAAATAATTCTGCCATTCAATCCAGAGGGCTGCTGGGCTCATAAGTGGGTGATAACTGTGGTTTCTCTGTTTTTTTTTGGGGCAGCATCTCAGAAACCCTGGTAAAAGACACAGATAGAAAGATCATTCACATAGTAGCTGTTAGAGATAAAATGTGACATGATGTGTCCACCAGTGTATCTCTGTTTTCAACAATTGTGTAGCGTAAACAGCTGGGCATATCCTGCAAGGAATACGCTACACCACACTGATGAAAATGTATGAGCAACAATTGTCTGCCCATATTAAATCAACCAAAAATGATACTGTGCCAAGACTCCATTCTCTTTTTTATGTGGCATGTACCTGCTCAAGGGACTGTAATTAAAGGATGACAGCTTTTCTTCTTAATATTTATGAAACTTTGAAAACAGCTAGATGGGGGATGATTTAAAGGAAACTTAAACCCTGTCGTTTGCATTTTTAGTATCATTGTAAATGTGACCATACATGAAGTTTTTTTCTAATAACTCCAATTTACATTTATTTGTGGCAGGGTCACCAGATGAGATCAGCTCTTTTACACCCCAATGCTCTGATGAGAACAACCACTTCTTTATTCTGCCATCCTGTCTGTATCCTATCTGTTCAAGCATGCATGGGATAGACATAAGGGAAAATTAGTGACTAGGCAGGGAGGAGAGAGGGCTGCCAGGGACCAGTTTGAGTCTCTGGAGGCAGACTAGGCAGGGACCATCTGGGTGGACCTAGATGTCTTTTTCTGTTGACAAATTCTATGCTTTTGACTCAGGCCTGCCTACTCCTCCATTAGATCTGTAGTGGGGCCAGCATCAAGTAAGTTGTGTACTGTTCTAATGTTCTGGCTTTTTAACATTGTTTAATACCAACCAGTAACAAAACAAAAAAAAATCGAACCCAACCCAGAAAAGAATGATATTTCTGTCTCTCTCTTTTATATAAATATCTTGCATTAATAATGTAATACTATAAATCTGCAGTAAGTCAATGTTCTCAAATAGAATGTCCATCAACACCCAAATGTCTTGGTTTTTGTCAGAGATGCACTCAAATGTTATAATGTCCATGTGCACAAAGTCACTGTATAGAATACTTAGCTTTGCTGTTAATCAGATGCCGGATGCTGTGCATAACAATAATTCAAACTCAGTTATGATTCACAATAGTGTTTTAACACTTATATAACCAGTATTCAAATAGCTGAAAGATTTCCAAGATTGTATTTCCTGTATGATTATGTACATTTGTCACAGAAAATATTCTTAGCCGGCAATGAAGTGCAATATGTCATACAAAATGAATGCCGGGTTCCTTAGCAGCATAAGATCATTTCAGATTTGTAATAATTAGAGTGCAGAGTTTTTGCGCAAAACAGTAACATTAGCTCAGTTCAGGTTTGCAAAACTTAAAGTGCAGAGTGCTGTGCAAAACAAGTACTCAGTGACCAAGAGTTTGGTGTAAATACTGAGATGAAAGCACTTGTTGAACTTTGAATAAAGTGCTGGTTCTAGTGCAAGAGATGAAACTTCCTGTTGTTGGGAGCTTGAAAACAGCTTGCAAATGGGACAGCAATCATAAAGTGCAAATGAGTTTAAGAGTGAACTATAACTGCAATCAGATTGCAAATTTTATTTCGCTTGGTCAGTTCTAAACTATAAGCTATGTACCAACTACGAGGAATGAAAGCAGAAAGTTTTCTGGTTGTACTTAACTGATTTCCAGAGTTTTTGCCAGGAA
This sequence comes from Neoceratodus forsteri, assembly GCA_016271365.2. Taxonomy (NCBI): domain Eukaryota; kingdom Metazoa; phylum Chordata; order Ceratodontiformes; family Ceratodontidae; genus Neoceratodus; species Neoceratodus forsteri. The sequence goes on along the minus strand of JADMNL010000041.1, from coordinate 5,539,742 downwards.
AGGCACTTGGAACATTCAGAAACTTGATTAAAAGGCTAATAGCTCTATATTAGGGTCAGTGGCTAATTGCTCCTGCATCCAATGAGAGACAGGAGGGGGGATATACCACCCCTTATTGGAATATATCTGACTAGCAAAAACTTAAACTGATAGAATCATATACAGTGCATAAATGTATATACTTATAAACATTTCAAGTTGTATACTTGTGGTTTGGAATAGTGCACTGTGCTGACAGATGCCCCACTGAAACTCTAAGCCTCTGAGGCTGAGAAAAGGATGGAGATAAATTGTGGCTTACAGCTGGAGGCTTGTAAAAGTTCAGAACATATTTCTTGGTATGTCTTGCAGTAAAGAAAACTTGCAGAGTTCAGACATTATACCATAATGCATTCGTCTGTACAGGTTAGTGGTAGTAATTCCAACAGCGAATGAACAAAATTTGGAAAAGTAGTCTAAAAAAGACTGAAAAATCATTGGAAAATACCAGGAGAGAATTCTGTCTGTGCCAGCAGTGATCTGTTACATGATGTGAGAGCGGTGTGGTAATGTTTTGGGGTGTTGCCCTTCATCAGACTCATTATGTTTCTCTGTTTCTATATATATCTGTGATAATGGAGAGGCAGTCTAGCGAAAAATCAGTCTCTTTGCAGATAATACCAAAATCAGTGGCAGGATGGATACAGTGGAGGGAATACATACCATACAAATGAACCTGAACAGACTGGAAAAGTTATCCAAGATATGGCAACTGAAATGTAATGCCAAAAATGTGTAAGGTCATGCATACTAGCAAAACAAGTCTCAAAACAGAGTACTAGTTGTGGGGGGGGGGGGTCAGATGTCAGAGGAAAGAGACCTGGGGATCATTATTATTGACAGTCTAAAGCCCCATGTCCAATGCTAAAAGGCTACTGGCCAGGCAAATAGGAATTTGAAGTTCAGAGGAAGGGGAGTCCGCTAGCAGAAGAAAGGAGGTAATTCTACCCTTGTTCAGATCCTTAATGAGACCTCACATGCAGTACTGTGTGCAGTTCTGAAGTCTGTACCTGAAGAAGGGCAGGGACCTCTTGGATGCCACAAGGATATTTCAGAGGCAGCAGGGGAAGATGTATGAGGAGAGGCTGCAGAGTCTCAGTATTGTATGTACTGTACACACTAGAAGCCAGGAGACATAGGGGCACATGACCGAGATCTTTAAGTAATTAAGGGGTATAAAGTAGACTGCAGTACCCTGTTCACAAGAAGTGAAGGTAAGGTAACAAAGGTCCATGGATGGAAACTGGTTGGGGAAGCTTTAAAAAGAGATGTAAGCATGTTTTTCTTTGTAGAAAGAGTTGTGAAGAAGTGGAATGCATTGCCAGAAGGGTAGACATGATGGGCCAGTCAGATTTTTTCTGCCATTGACACCTATGTTTCTAGGTTTCATCTGAAGGAGGACAGCCTGGGTTTGGCTTAAAATTGACCCTGTTCCTACATTTGGTGTCATAATGAAAGGAAGCTGGGATACAGACAGACCTACACCTCCCAGAAAACACTATATATATATATATATATATAAAGATATATATATATATATATATATATATATATATATATAGCCATACTTGTGAGGATAAAAAAGGCAAATATTTTCAATATTCTTAGGGTGTTCAGACCTACAATGAGAATATTGCAATATTTACTGGTTGCCTATGATTATGTCTTGTGGGCAGTTGCTGGCAAACTCCATTATTCACATGTGTGAATAATGATCCATGAATAATGCAGTTTGTCAACACATCCCCCACAACCCATCTCGCTACTCTGAACATGCCACCTAATTAACTCCTCAGCTGCTGGTCATGATCTGACCTTGTCTACCACAAACCCTCAACCCAGGCACCAAATCAATATTCTGTTAAACAAACTTCTTCCAAAAATAGTAATCCTGCTCCAACCTATCTCTTGTCACATAACGAGCTTCCCAGCTCCCTTACCTTGCACTTTCCCCTTCCCACAGGCTTGCAAAAAAAAACCCCAAAAATGAACAGGCTGATTCTGACCCGCAAAAACAAAACCAGACAATATACTCAAATTAAAACCTTTTTCCTTGCTGCAGTAACACAAAGCAGATCCCAAGTCACAAAAACAAAACTTGTCCGAAGCTACAAGACATAAGCTGACAAGCTCTGTGGCTCCCTTCCCTTGCGCTGTCAGCTCACGCTACACAGAACCATCACATAATAAATGTCTTCCTCTTTACAGACCAGCTTTCTCCTCAGAGCCAAAAACAAACCACAAAAGGCACCACAAATACCTTCTAAGCCTGCAAAAGAAAAATCAAAATCACTTCAAACTGTTTCTTGTTTCTGTTTAAACAAATATCCAAACAGTAAAACACTGCTGTGTCACAAATTACTTTATCTAAGACATAAAACACCAAATCCCCTCCCCCCAAAAAAACAGCATATATAAAAAGTAAAACATGGGGAAGTGTGGAAAATTTGGATTTTATGTACACCCTTGTTGTGTGAAGCCCTCGAGGTTTATGGGGCATCACACACCTCGGTGTGCATAAAATCCTCATTCACCACACTCCTCCATGCATTATTCTATATTATGAACCAGCGATCGTAAATGGAGGAAGCTGATTGGCCGAGAGGTTTTCGAAGCCGTGATGATATCGGGCTACATCATCACGGCTTCAGAAAACCTCCGGTCACCAGCCTCCTCACTTACCACACAGTGTTCCTCATCTCCCACACTCCGAGTAGTCGCTGCTGTTTAAAAAAAAGCAAAAAACGAACTGCTGCTGGGAGTCGGGAAGGACAACGATCGAGCTGCCCAAAACATCCTCCGCATCCTGCAGTTCCATTCCCGACAGAAACGTAACATTAGGCGGCAGTCGCAGAGCACGTCCAATCGTGTCTACAGGGCAGAATGGCACGAGTCGCGCCTTGAGTGAGCATCTTTTTTTAAAAAAACAGTAAAGGATCCAAAACTGACCCACAACTTGTTTTTTTTAAACAGTACAGCTGTCCAAGTGACAGTTTCACATTTCCAGATGACTTTCTGGAAGATGTGCATTCTTCCCATTTAGATTGCTACTTCCTTCTTGCCACAGATTAGGCTTTGAGAGAGACCTACAGTACACTCCTCCTCCATAACTCAACTTACAACAGTGCCACCTGCTGTTCAGACCTGTCCAGGAACTATTTTATTAAAAGGTACTCCTCCAACACCTCACAAAACACATTTTCAGAACGATTTAAAATATTTTTTTTTTTTTTTACTGCTAAAACTTGTATTCCTGTTCATAATAGCAATAATGCACTCCAGGGTGTGGGATATCGTCACTTCTCGGGTCGTTGACGCACTCGGCCTGCAGCCCGTGCCCAACCACCCGAGGTGTGACGATATCCCACGATATACCACACCCTGTCGTGCATTATTGCTTAATTTTATCCTCACTGTAGGTAAATGTATCCACACAGTAGGTAGTGATTAGCTCATTCAAAACTCCTTTGCATATTTGGCCTCAGTAGGAATACTAACCGTATTCAAATGAGAATAACTTTAAAACAAAAAATGATAGCATGGCACTGTGAGCACGACAGTTGTTCAGAACAAAAATATCTACAAAATGAGTGGTGTTTCATTTATAGCTAACTTTTATTTTTTGTTATAATTAGCAAAACAACAGCAAAAAATGCAATTTTGTTTCACTTTTTCAACAAACAAATGGGAATAACTTTAAAACAAAAAATGATAGCATGGTACTGTGAACAAGAAATTTGTTCCACTCAAAAATATCTTTAAAATGAGTGATGTTTCATTTATACATACCATTTTTTTTTATAATTAGCAAAAAGAAACAGCAGAAATTTCAATTTTTTTCACTTTCGCGACAAGCAAATGCATATAAATTTAAAATGAAAAGTTATAGCATAGTACTTTGAGCACAAAAGTTGATCAGGACAAAAATATCTACAAAATAAGTGATGTTTCATTTATAGATATCTTTTAGATTTTTATAATTGCAAAAATGACAAGACATTTTTTTTTCACTTTTTGGAGATATAGCATAAATGGAATACATAATCCCCCTACTGGAAATATTGTCGACATTTTTTGTTCTCATGCCAATTGGCCCAATGTCATTACTCATGGCTTCCCCACTCATGATGTCATTGGGTCAATTGGTACTCAAACAAAAAATATTAACAATATTTCCAGTAGGGGGTTGTGTATCCCTTATTTATACAATGCATGTAAGGATATATTCAGTCAAATATTTTGATATCTACTGGGTGGTCAGATCTAGTGTGAGAATAAAATATTTATCCTCACTGTATGGCCAAATTTATCCACACAGCAGGTTGTGATTGGCTGTAGCTGGCTATGCAAGCTGCCGGCTCCAGCCAATCACTTTCACTTACACAACTTTCACTCTCAAACCCATTGGCAGCACAAGCAGCACACTGCAGTTTCAAAAATTCCACTCGCTCACAGGCCAACTCCATAAAACAACTTTCACTTTTCTGCTCTGGCTGCCACAAAGTTTTTTTGTTCACAAAAATTGTCCCTTTTCAGTTACAAAATCAATTTTCTAGTGTTTTGTCATCAGCATATCTATGGGCACTCTTACCTCACCATGCTTCCACCCAACTTCTTTTCATTGACTCCGACTCCCAACTGGCAGTCTATTATTCACCAGCCACAGTCCAACCACACTTTCATGCCAGCTGAAACCCACCACCGCCTGGCATGTCAGCCTTTTCAGTAGGCCACATTCCCTGCATGAACTGAGATCACCACAACTCTGCAGCTAATGTGATGATGCTCTGATGGCTGCAACAGCATCATGTGCATCAAATGATGAATGCAACTGCTTGGCCATCCTGAAGCACTGCTTGGCTATATGAAACCACAAAACTGAAATGAAACAATGCAAATTAATATGCAAAAGACAAGAAATAAGGAAAACAAAACTAAGAACATTGCATAAATTGACTATGTCATGTCCTCACTAAAAATAGTGCTATTTTCCCTCATGAATTTTGACCTTTGACATCCCTCATGATGTCATAAGGTCAAACTACACTCAAGAAAAATAACACTGATATTTTTGGTGAGGCTATGGCATATCCTATATGTATGTAACTCAATCCATGCTGTTTGGAACTGCAGCCAAACTAAAACAAAAAGTGACTTATTTAAGGTATCTGGTCGGGGGGGCTGGTCCTTCAATCAGTACGCTCTTTCAAGTATCTTGGTGTCCTCCTAGATGAAAACCTCAGTTACGAAAAGCACATAACTGCTACCTGTAAAGCAGTCAATGCTAAAATTGGGGTAGCCTACAAAACAAGTTATGTCCTCACACAGTCAGCTAGATTAGCCATTACTCATGCTATACTGCTTCCATCACTAACTTATGGTGTAGTCACTTACCTCTATGCATCCCACTCACTCCTCAGGCAATGGGATACCACATACAATAGCATCTGTAGGTATGCCTCTGCCTCCCCTTGGTCAAAGCATCACTGTCAGCTCTATGCTGACCTAAACTGGCTACCCCCTACTTCTGTTTGAGAGCTCACTCTTGGCTGCCTGACTGATAATATTCTCAGAGTAGGTGCTCCTGCCTCACTTGCCTCACTGCTTATCCCATTGTCTTCCTCACACAGTCTTCAATTGTCTGATGAAGCCTTGCTGCTACTAACTAGATGCAAATCAAACAAAGGAACCCTAGCTTTCTCACACTAGGCAGTCAAACTCTGGAACTCCCTACCTCTGGATGTCTGTCTAGCTCCTAGTCATGTCAAGTTTAAAATCAAATATTACTCCTTCCTCTTTAGTCAGGTCTCCTGTACCTGCTTCAACCCCCTCCCGAACATGGAACCCTGCATCAGCTGCCACTTTTTCCTCTGCGGTAACTTTGATATCCTCACTCCAAGCACTTAAGCTCTAAATGGCTAATGTTCAATGCCCTGAAATGGATTCTGTTGTTTGCATATTGTTTTTACTATTTTTTTTCAGCTCATGTATGTACCCTATACTGCCTATTCTTGATTACCTCTGTATTTTGTCTCTCCCTCAGAAAATATTGTATTTCTCACAGTTGTACCTCTGTCTCACCTCAACCTCTCAGGATGTGTGAAGAATTAGTCCAGTTTCTCCGACAGGACCCTTACCTGGCATATTAATACTAATTACCTGACTATTTAACTTCAAAGATGGTTTTGAACCTACTGTGCAAACCAATGACACCCTTGTTTTGTAATCTTCTCCTAAACTCTGTACCCTATATGTTAATGGAAATCCTGATGTTATCTTACTTTGCTTTTGTACCTTTTTCTGTATTTGCTACTGTCTGAAAATTCCCTGTAATTTACTCTGTAATTTGCTCTGTAATTCTCCTGGCTCATGCCTGAAAATAGTCATCCCTATGGCTAGTGCACTTACCTGATAAATAAAAGCAAAATAAATAAAAATAAATGTACATATTATAGGGTGCGGTAGCTCCCCCATAATTAGGGTTGAGTAGCCTGGTCAGTGTTAAACCCCTAACATTGTACATTAATATCTTTGGCTCCATTCAATGAAATGAGCTGAAATTGTGCAGGTGTTGTCTACGAGGCAAGGTCTTGATCTTTAGAAATTTTTGTGGCAGCAGCTAGTGCAGTTTCTGAGATCCCCATGCGTCATTTTTTGTAAATGTCTAACCGTCGTCCTATACATAACATGGTTTTTTTTTGCTCTCCCCCACAGCCTACATGGAATAGAATTTTTTACCCAGCTTTGCACGGGACATATGCCATGTCACAAGGCAGTGCCTTTGACAGGTCTGGTGAAAACATATTCAAGGGTTCCCAAGTTACAAGGCTTTCAAATTTAGTGTTTTCTGACTTGCGCATGCACAGTATTGTTTTCAGATAATGTTCTGCTGCAAAAATAAAAATCTGATGCTGCAAATGCCTGTTTTTGCTTTTGCACCACTTCATTAGCAGGGCACCAAACATTTTCTGTGCCCTGCCAATCGCCATCTTCTTAATTTTTTCCATAAACTTACAAATGTGAAAAATACATAAAAATGCTGGGATTTCAAAAAACAAACATCTGAACCTCACTAAAGGGACCCATTTAGCTAAAAGTTAATGTTTGTGTTTAAATATAATGCCCACAAAAACCTTTTCTGAGCATCCAAATTCCCAAGTGCCCAGCTTAGCAAGAGGAGTGCTTCCCCCCCCGCGTTCTCTGTACAAGAACAACGAGAATTTCTTGACTTCTGCAGCCACACCTGAACTTGTGCTGCCAACTACAGTGTGAGCTGTGAGCCACTGTTTCCCCGGTGTTTTTTTGGCATCCCCCACCCCCACCCCCACACTCCATTGCCATCCCTGGTAATGTGTACTAAATAAAATTTAAATGAACAGCTGGTTTGTTGTGTTCCCTTTGTTCCTTGCTTGCTCTGAAACCAAAGGAGAAAAGAACTACTGATTAGTAGCCTCTCCTGTGTTCCCCACTTGCAGTTTCTTCCACTGGTAACAACATAATATGGCTCCTTTCTGAAATGAAACTCTAGTACACTCGGGACAAAAATTTAAAGCACCTGTCTTGTGGCTCTGGTTTTCCTCATTTTGGTACCTAAAGGATAGAAGATAAAAATTCTATCTGCTCTGCCCTCTGACTCTGAGATCTGCCAAGGGAGAACTGTGCTGCTGAGACAAGAGGCTATTTAAATATCATGTGCAAATCTTTCTTTTGAGCAATCCTGTATTCAGTGTCTTTAATAAAACATTTGTAACTGCTAAATATTCTGTTTTGTGTCCTTACCTGTAATAAAAAAACTTTAAAAATGTTATCCATTGTCTGCAGTGTGCTCCAGTTATCATGTTAGACCAGTCTTAATCAGGCGCTGTCAGCATTGTCGCCTTGGCTGTGTGCTGCCTGGTGACTTCATTAGGTGACTACTGCACTGATTTGACTATCACACTGCTGTTTCCCTGACCACAGTTTCCCACTAGTAAAGTACAAGAACTATAATCCATGCAGCACTAGTTTCATATATTAAGGTCCAGGGTTATAAATCCGTAGATTTAACAGAATGATTTATTAACTAGTACTCTGGTATTGTAAATAGTTTTAATGGCAGCAGTGAACTAATATTTGTCTTTCCTTTTAGTGACATTTTTTATCCTCCATGAAAACTGATATTATTAACAAAAAAAATTAATTATGTTTGGATTTATGTGTCACCGTAGGATCTGGCAGGTCTAAGAAAGACTATTTAGAATGTTCATGAAGTGTTGCAGTACTGTGGCACCTGCTGTTCTTTTTCCATTTAATTAAGAACACTTCAATTCTTAGTCCATCCCCAGTGGTAGCATCAACAGAATTAAATAATTAATAAATTGCAATAAAAGATTGGCAACCACCAAAATTAATAATTTCAAAGTAGACTACATGCCAGACCACATGAAGAGCTGGGATCTCTTTTAAATTGATTTTTAATTCAGTTCATTAGCACTTTAATGTCAACACATGTATTCAAACATTTAAAAGTCACTGTTGAAACACAGTAGCCATGGCCCCTGAGGAAGAGTTTTTTTCTTTCTTTTTTTTTTCTGCCTTGAGGCATCTTGGCTCATTATGTTGGTGGTCCTGTTATGTCACTGTAATATTTTGCACTTTGCTCATTATTATTATTATCTTTTTTTTTGCATTAAATAAAAAAAAATTATTATTTCCGGTAAAGCAGGAGTGCTTTCTTTTTAGTATTCTTCCCTATAATATCCATCTCCATGGTTTACCATTTATATATTGTAGTTCTAGCACATGATTTAGCTGAAGGTACTGTCATAACTTTTGTGCTAATGCACCCTGCACATGCACCCCACAGGGCCGTAAAAATAAAAAAAGCTTTAGTAGTGAATGGCTGGTGACAGTGATGACTTACAAATCAGGACCAACCAAAGAGAGGAAAACAATCCACACTTAGCAAACAAACACATACATACACACACACACACCTATGGGAGACACAGAAGCAGTTGAAGAAGTTGCTCCAGCCACCCACACTGACCTTGCAGAACAACATTCACATGTGGCTTCAGTAAGAGCTGCGAGCCACATTTTTCCTTGTATCTAGTGTAATGGTGACCCCCCCCCACCCAGAGGGAGCCCAGCAGTACATAAATCTGCTCTTGACTCATTATTGTCACAATAAAAAAAACAACTTTCTGGAGCAGAATCCAACTCTACAAGAACAAAAAACAAAAAAAAAATTAACAGCATGCTATAATGAACAACCAAGAGGGACCCTAATTTGTTCGTTATAGCGAGAGAACTTGTACTACTTCTGTTCTCCCCAGTGTCATTTTTCTCCCTTTTGAACCTACTAGGTTTGCCAAGCTCCATCCCTCCAGAAACAAATGTGGTGTAAATACTGTAGTTGACAAGTCCAGCTGTGCGAACTATTAGCAAAATAAAAACACTCGAGGATTATCTTTAATAAAAATGAACGCTGATTATAGTTAGACTATCACTTATGAGAAGAGAGATGCCATTGTCTTTTAATATATATTATCCCAAGTTAATTTGAGGCTTGGTGCCTCTCCCAAACACTGTGACAAGGAAGGCATAGCAATCTGTGGTTATTCCAATTACATCCAAAACTGTCAAAAGCATCATCAATTTGAATTCTTTGGAAATGCCTAACTTTATTATAAGGAGTACATTTCTTCAAGTTCAAGTTCAAGTTTATTGCAGGAAAGACTCCGTTGAGCAAGCTCATTCACAAGGAGGTCCTGAGGCACATACACATACAGTTCACAATTACATAGACAGGAGATATAAACTGTAGAACAACAAAGAAAAAAAATATATAATACAAGAGGCATACACAATAGAAGTCCTTTTACTATATATGCAGTACATTCCAGCTTTAACCTTGCCCTAAATTATGCAACACATTTCAGCTTAATAAGTAGAGGGCCAGTTGGTACCTAGGAAGTTGACTTGGCATTGGGGGTCTAGTAGCACCTACATATGTCTTTTAATTTAGGGATAGCTAGTGTTTTGTGGGAGTTAATTGATACGATGCTGGTTAGCTTCAACATGGCTTGCAGTTGGTTCCAAATGTTTGGGAGGGCATATGAGACAGCTCTTTGGCCAGCTGTGGTACGTGTCCTGGGAACATCTAGTAGGATAAGGTCGGATTTCCTTAGGGAGTAGGCACTATGTGAGATGTGCATGAGAGACGTTAAATAGACAGGCAGTTTGTGGAGTAGTAATTTGAGGGTCCAAATGCCAGCATGCAGGAAGTGTCTGGTGGCAAGATAGGTCCACCCAACTGCTTCATGAAGATCACAGTGGTGGGTCCTGTACGCAGAGTTAGTAATGAAGTGAAGAGCATGGTGATAGAGTATGTCCAGTTTAGATAGGCTCAAGATTGGGGAGAAGATACAGATAATGTCTCTGTATTCAAGCAAGGGAAGGAATATTGCTTGGACAAGTCTTTTGCGGGTCACGAGAGAAAAGAGGGTCCTATTTCTAAAGAAGAAACCCAAGCGTGCTTTAAGCCTTTTTGATAGATCCTCAATGTAGTCGTTGAAGGAAAGCTTGTTGTCTATCCACAGACCTAGATATTTAAATTTAGGTATGACTTCCAAGGGTCCTAGGGAGGTAACTATGAAGTTTTTAGGTGTGGTAGGTAGGGCACCAGACAAGGCAAGTCTCGAGAAAATCATTGTCTTGTTTTTTTTGGCATTTAAGAGAAGCTTGGCATTGATAAGGTTGCTTACTAACTGGATAAAGTCAGCTTGGAGTGCTTCCCTGACTTCAGTTAAGGACGAGCCTGATGCATACAAAACCATATCGTCTGCAAAGAAATGTATGCTAGAGTTCATTATGTGGGAGTCAAGGTTGTTGATGTACAGGGAAAAAAGGATTGGTCCTAGGATGGAGCCTTGAGGGACTCCTCTGGCAATTGGAAGGGGGGAAGATAGTAGGCCATCAGTTTGACTTTTTGTATCCTTCCTGTGAGACAACTGTTAAACCACTGTAAGGTAAGAGGAGTGGCACCTATGTAGGCAAGACAGGTGATTCTTACTCATCATTCCAAATGAACGGGAGAGTTGTGGGACCTCATATCACACTCCAGTTTCTGACAGTTCTGTTTTTTTGTTTATTTGTTTGTTTTTGGTCTATTGTTACCTGATCTAAGTGAGAAAGAAAAAAAAACTACTGTTGGAGGAAATAAAACACAGAATCTCCTCTTAAGTATGGGGAATTGTTCCAAAGAGGTCCTGTACAACCAGCAGCAATCCAAATTCTCCCCGTGGATCAGGCATAAATGATCTGAAAGCAACACATATTTGCAGAACAGACACATATCAAGTAAATAAATACATTACATACTATTCAGCAATTCATATCAGTTCTGCCCCCCCCCCAAAAATTGATTCATTACTTGACACTTTATAGGATGGTATGGCTGTTGATCGGTGCCCATCATGTCCCATCTTCTTTAATCAAAGCTGAAGCTGGTGATGGTATTTTTCATAATTTCTGGTGAGCAAACAAAACACAAATACAGACACTGCTCTTCCACTGAAAACAAATTTTGTTCCCCCAGATTAATGGCAATTAATATATTGCACACTTTCTTCTGACTGCTATATGAATTCACATGGTTTAAATGATTGTTTTTGAGGATCAGCTTTTATCTGAATACTAAACAAAGAAAGGGGGGGGATATAGTATAGCACTTGTGACCCTGCTGCCCACTTGTTTATTAGAGATTTAAAAAAGTAACTCAGTGATTAAAAGGTAATGACATTGGAGCAGAAGACACACTTATTTCATGGAGATGTGCAAATACAAACTATTGTATTTATTGAAGTTTACACCTTTAACTTCCACCTGGAGAGAGAGATGCCTTAGAAATAGTTAGAAATCTCAAACCTGGGGAAATGGACAACTAATTCAAATAATATCATCTGAGGGGCTCATTTTGTACATTTTCACAACTTTAAACTCCACATTACCTCTTTTTGTTGTTAAAAATAAGGCACAGTTGTATACATGGAATATAAGCTTGGGAGTATTTGGCAGTCTCTCTAGTTTTCCCCTCTAGAGTGAAAAGCATTCGATGGTTAATTGTTACTGGAAGCAGGAAATGCAGAGGAGAGGTTTCATGATGAAAATATCTCATTTATTTGGGAGAACATGAACAATCAAATTGCTATTTAATTTAGAACACCACAGGTTTCATTTTTCCCCATTAACATTAGGGCTTATCACTGAGATGAGTAATCCGTGTCCACACAAGCACACTGCAGACATGGATTCCAAGGAAGAGCTGACTCATAATGACCTGATGGCCTGTGTATGTTTTTCTCAAGTTGCAGGCTTATATAACTTTAACATAAATTTGAAGCATCACAGTCTAGCTTATGAGCATACTGAAGAATGTTGATTCAAACATGATCCTCTTTAGGGACACTTCTTCCTTGCCTATGATCTGGTAGAGGGGTCATTCTATGGAGGGAGCTCACAGATCTTCTCTGCTATAAGAAAGGCAGCCTGATGCTAGACTTCCAGTCAATATTCTTCTAGAGATGAAGGACAAATGATAAAAATTGGGGGCAACCTGACACTGATGAATGCTCAGGATGAAAGGCAATTGCAACACCCCCTCCCACCACACACACACACACTCGCACACAACTGGCAAATAGCATTGTTGAGGTTGTCCTTTGAAGCAATGAAGGAGAAACACTGTTCAACTCATCTCCATCCCCACCCCCAAATAATAACAATAATACAACATAAAATTATCGGTGAATGGGTTCAATGTTTATCCCTTTTTTTATTTCAAGAGCTGCACACACTACCCGTTGTACTGCTTCCTTATTCAGAGGAGCCCCAATCTCAGTTACTTGGCTGTCAGACTGCTCACCTTTATCTCTGATTTTCTTTACACATGCAGTTGTGATATTTTCCAAATTATGTTAAATAGTTTGATTTTACTCTGAATAATCCGGGTTGGATTTCTGAGCAAACCAAGTGTTTTTTGTTATGGTTCCTGGCATGATGTCATCACATTGGCCAGTTTTGGCAGTAAGTCTTTCAAAATGAGGAAATAAAAATAGCTACTAAATCCTGAAGTCATGGTTAGTAAGATTAAAAGATGCTAATGTAGTTCTACCAGAGCAGTACTGGCTGAAATACTATGTATTCCTGTGGGTGGAGAAAAAAAAAAGATAAAAATGGGTTTTAGAGTTAGAATAACTGTTTGAGCAGCTTGTTAAAATACTCATGCACCGATCATGGTATTTAGCATGAGTGAAGTCTTAGTTTAATGGATTACATATGAACTTGAAAAATATTGAGCTACTGATTTCAGAAAAGCTTTTTTTTTTTTATGTAACTGGATTGATTTGAATGGAAGACATTTTCACATACAGTCTTTAGAAGATTATAAAGGATAATGTATGGTCATATATTGGTAACTGGTTTGTTAATTGTCAAGAGATTGCCATGGCGACCATGTAATCCTCAGAGAGCGAAGCTCAAGAGGTGTACATCACCATGGTAACCTTGACACGGTTACACAAACTGGTTGCCAATATGACTATACATTATATTTTATAGTGTATGGTCCCCATAACTAGTAATAAAAATGAAGCATGAGCCTTACTATTGCCATTTTCAGTCACTGCCACTCTGCTCTGGGTCATGATCTCATCACCATAGCCATTTCAGGAAGGCCGTTAGTTCAGGCAGTGAGCATGCGCAGAGCAATTACCATTGTTATACCATCAGTGTGACATACAGTACCATCGATGGGTTAACAACATAGTGACATCACATCAGTAGTATAACAACTGTATAAAAGATGGAATTCGACATATAACAATGTTCCACCATATATTATAGATGTTTAATTAAAGCAGGACAGCAGATTTAAAACTGAAATTGCATTAGAAGCACTCTGTTTATATACAGAGACATGCAGTAATTTCCAAGAGTGAGTTCACTAGGAGGTTTAGAAGTGTGAGTGTTGATTAAAGTCATTTTTCAGAACTTTTATTTAAGACAGAAACTTCATTGAATAAAATAATATTTTACTGGTTTATTTAGAGTACTATATGTGCATAGCAGTGAAAATTCAGATAACTGATTACAAGAATAAAGTTAACTCAATGCAATCACTTATTTGAATAGTAACATAACATCAGTGCACCCCTTTTAATCAGAGTTCACTTTACATTTATCATCTAGTGATTAATCAGTGTGAACAATGACATACAGTATGAATTAGCAGCTACCATGCATGTTTTGTTACGTGGAGCTACAGATTTGAGCCCCACCACCAACCAATCCATTACACTGCTAATTTCTTTAGAATTCACATTTCTGACATTCTGGGCAAATTAAAGCTTACAAAACACAATTTACAGTTTATTATAATAGTGCAGTAGCACCACTATAATTAGGGTTGAGTAGGGTGCTCAGTGTTAAACCCCTAACTTTGCACATTAATATATTTGGTACTGTTCCACAAAATGAGCTGAGATTGCTATCCCCATTATTAAAAATGTATTCCCTGGTGTCTAGTGGCACCCCCCCTCCCATTTCTGGCACAACCTAAAATGAAGAAAACAGTCCCTCTATGTTTTTTTTTTAAACCTGTAAAAGAAGAAAACGGTTCCTCGCCTATCAACCCCCACTCAACCCCATCTCCCACTCAGCACCTACCATGCCACACCCCCCAGTACACCCCCACACAGCCTCACTCACCTGAACAGGTCCCAGGTTCAAGATCCACTCTCTGATCGAAGACAACTTGCTGCTGGACCTGGTGACTGCAATATGTAGAAACTAAGGTAAATGCCATTCAATGTATTTAAATGAGGGTTTCAGTTTTTAAACATAATGTAGCCATTTTTTGACATATTGATCCTAAATTTTCAACATGATCTTTTGGGGTCCCCACCTCATGAACAATATGATTGTCACTACACAACTCCCACCCAAAAGGTGATTTCACAGTTGCTTTGCAAATTCACCTTTCTGGCAGGATTTGAAAATTGTTCCTGTCCTTGTTCATGAGGTTGGGTCATTAGAAGGCTATGCTGACAATTTGGGGTCAAAATATGTAAAAATGTCAAAGTTATGACCATTCATTGCAATTTCACTACACACACTCATAACTTTGGAAATTTCAAATATTTTGACCCCAGATTTTCAACATAGCCTTCTTATTACTCCACCTCATGTATGTCATAGCTATCATTTTTCAAATCCTGGGCAAAATGTGTTTTCGTATCTGTGGCTCGGGAATGCTGTTACAGTTGTGCGGAATTACATTTTGGCAGAGATTCAAAAATTTTTTGTACCGAGTACATGAGGTGGGATAATAATATGGCTATGCTGACAATTTGGTCACTGTTGTCCTATAAATGGAAGTGCAGGGCCCAGAGGGCCATGTGCCCCCTCAGACCAATAAGAATATGATTATACTATTTCCAAAAGTAAGGAAATACATTGCAAAAAACTTTGTTAATGCTCTTGCTAGGGTTAAAGCTACAAAAGCAGGGAAATATGGCATTAGGGTTTCCAACCCTAACACCCCACCCTGCACACACCAACATGCATTGAGTGGTGCCATGGGGTCGATAGCCTTAATGCTCACCCCATTCTCTTATACTGTAACCATTTCAGCTTATTTACTTATGGAATGGGGTGAGCATTAGGGCTGATAACCCCAAGGCACACCTCCAAAGGCTGCTGGTGTGTGCAGGGTGGGGGTGGGGTGTAAGGGTTGGAAACCCTAATGCCACATTTCCCTGCTTTTGTGGCTTTAGCCTTGAGCATTAACAAAGTGTTTTGCATATATATATATATATATATATATATATATATATATATATATATATATATATATATATATATATATATATATATATATATATATATATATATATATATTATAGTAGCTGCAGTAGTGCTACCATGAATTAGGTTGAGAGCCATTTCTATGTTAAACCCCAAAACTTTGCACCTTAATAACTTTGCAACTGTTTGATAGATTTGCCTGAAATTTGGAATTTCTGATCAAGACCATAGGCCTTAGGATCTGCCAAGTTTTGTACTAATTACGTATATCTGACTGAGAGGAGTTATTAAGTATGATCTGTGCTTGCGTTTACTCTTTTCTGAATTCTGTGGTCGCGCCTACAGGTCTGACGGTTTATGTGACCAGCCCAAAATCTTCAGGGAACGTGCCTGGGGTCCCTTATGTGCCTTTCAAAGATTTCATGAAAAAATATTAACGGTTCAAAAGTTATTCAAAAAACAGTTTCCATTATAAGTCAATGGGAAAAGTTAACAAAAAGTTCAACACTTTTGCAAATGCATTTTTACTTTCGCAAATGGGCCTGTTACTTTCAGAAATCGGCCATTTTGTTTTCAGTTGGTGATCAGAAAAATGGTTGGCATTTAAATTTGGGACCCTTTAGCAATCTAATTTTTTTTGTATTCACCTAGTCGGGCCCTGAGGATGCTTGCCATGTCTTTATTTTGTGGTAAAACACCCCAGAAATATGTTTTTCAAATTTCTGGAAAAAGTACTTTCGCAAATTACTTTCGTGCTCACGAAAGTGTCGCAAATTTTTGCGAAAGCTTTTGCATAATGCGACAGTAATTTTCTAGTCTGTGGGAAAATGACAGCAATTCTTTGGCACTGCACTGCAAAATAACCGTTGGGAGTTTTGGGCTGAAATTTGAGGAACGCAGCCGACATCTCACAGATGTGCCTTTCAGTGTTGTATTGAAAAATATTACACGCGGCAAAGTTATGGCACTCAAAGTTGATAGTTTTCCCATAGGATAACACTCACGGCGCCAAGCATTACAGGAATCCTTTGGCACCCTGCTGCAAAATAACGGTTTGGTCTTTTTTCCTGAAATTTGGAGGGAAGACAGCCAACAGTACACAGATGTGCCTTTCAGTAGGTTGGTGAAAAAATATCACATGGCGGAAAAGTTACGGCACTCCAAAATGGACGGTTTTTCCCATAGGATAACATTACGGCGCCCAACACTTAACAGAAATCATTTGGAGCCCTGCTGCAAAATAACAGTTTGGTCTTTTTTCCAGAAATTTGGAGGGAAGACAGCCAACAGCCCACAGATGTGCCTTTCAGTAGTTTGGTGAAAAAACATTACAGGGAGGCAAAGTTATGGCGCTCTGAACTTTTCTTTTTTTCCCATAGGATAACATTATGGCGTTCGCCGCGCCTTTCAGGGCCCGTATCTCGGAAACGGTGTGAGATACGGACTTTTTGTCGGAAAACTTCTTAGCCCCATAGTGGGGCTAAGATTTCGAATTAGCCAGACAGTTGTAAATAATATGATTCTTTAAATTTTTTTCATCGTTGTACTTGTTCCTGAGATATAATGTATTTAGTATTCCAAGATCTCATTTTCTGCGCCGATACTCATTATTTTGCATACATTATTTGTACTCACTGTCTTTCTCAGTGCAGGTTTTGGGAAACCAGTCTGTGCGCTTACATTACTGTTACTGTTGCCCTTCCGCTATGGATCCGTACCGCCACTTACCATTGACGCCTGCGCCACCATGTGCTTATCCTTTGTGTTTTCATCTGCGCTTTGCTTCTGTTATTTTTTGCCATTTCTGTCTACAGTACTGTTTATCTTACTGTTTCACTTTACATCACCATGCCCATTGACATTTCTGTTTGCAGGCACCATGTTACTATGTGACAACACATCACGTGGCAGACCATTCCCGTCTACGCCACCATGTGCGTTACCCTTTCTGTTCTCATTCGTGCTTGTGTTACCATGTGCACCACTGTTAGCATTTCTGTTTGCGTTGCTGTCCCTGTTAGTATGCCACAACACATCATGTGGCGGGAGCGCGGGGCCCTTCTGCCAACGCATTATGCAGCGGGAGCTTCACTATTTCTCGTTATCATTCTCAAAAAGAAGGGAAATTAGAGGCAAAAAACTCCATTTAATGCATTAGTTAGGGTTGTTCCACAGTGACAAAAGTGAGGAAATTCACTGTTAGGTTCCTCACCCCCTCAGCAGTTGGTGCCATTGGGATCATGGGTCCCAACTCTCACCCCATTCTCCTATACTTCTGCTGCTTTTACACATGTCATGGGGTAAGAGTTAGGGCTGACGATCCCAATGCGCACCCCAATGCTGGTTGGGGTGTGGGGGTCCAAGGGGTTTTCAACCCTAATAGCGATTTCACTTTGTCGTTAGAATAACCCTAACTAATGCATTAAAAAGAGTTTTTACCTCTAATATATATATATGTATAACTTGATTAATGCACTAGTTAGGGTTGGTAACAGCAACAAAAGTAGATAAGTGTGTCGTTAGTGTAAGCCCTCTAGCCTCTAGTTTGTAAGCACTACTCGGGCTAGCCTAGGTTCGGGGAGAAAACATTTGCTCAGCATCATGGTTAGGTTTGTACTTCTGGTCAGGGGCACCCAAGTAACTCCAATCACAGGAAGCAATAACTGAGAATGTCCAAACCAGTAATGGGATTCTAGAGTGTGGCTTTTATTTCTTTCAACACAAGAATAACAAAGCAAGATGGACCCCCACAGGGCTTCACTCACTGGAATTGCAGATTTACAGAGGTCAGTGCACATCTTCTTTACTACATAATACCCTCAGGTTCTGAACACAACAGGGGTCACATGGCCTAAACTGGTACTTCTACTTGGATTCCTTGACATGGCATCCTGGCCAGTCCTTGGATATGTTTCCATAAAGCATGGAGTTTGATGGTGGCTCCCTCAACCACCCATGAGCACTTTCTAGCTCTAAAGGGAAAACATCCTTAATCCCACATCTGGGTACATTCTGCAGACACTGGCCAAGTGCCTGGGAGAAAGCTGTAGGTGCCCAAAGTGAATCCATGGAGGTAAACCTGGTTACTCCAGATGAGGTTCTCCCACCTCTTGTTCCCAAATCCATACCCGACCATTCATTTGGAACAACACCTTTCTTCGAAACAACTGGTTGTAGATGCTATCTCGAAATGTATGACACATTTAACATTCTACTCTGTATTTAGGCAGTGTCACGACTCAAACAGTTCTGTTAGTGGCTATGTCCATTCTTTTGACCCCCACTGTCTCAGATACTTGCAAGCCATACACAAATTTAAAAGCACTGTACTTGGCTAGTCTTCTCCCGACCCCACAGTAGGCAGTTACTTTTACACAACTCTGTCTTGGTGAAACAGGAGCTCTATTTCAGAGCAGACTCACCGTGGTATGCAGGTGCCCCAGGGCTTCTCTCAAAGGAAACACAGATTCACTGGTATTCTCAGTACAAACTCTTCTGTAAGGCAGCTTTTCCCTTTCCAAGCAGGGCCAGGGTTGCCCCTGAAATGCTGGTTTCTTCCCCATCCCTCCAGGGATGGGGCACTGGAACAACATGGGTCTCTACCACTTCTTTCAGTCTCTACTGTGTTCTTCTCTAGGGTGAGAACACACTACCCATTTTCTGGTGTAGCTCTAAGACAGAGCTTGGCTCTGAGGGGCTACCAACTGCAGCACATGTCCTCCTCCTTCTCTGGAGTCTCCCTCTAGACTAACTTGAATTCCCCAATGTTCTAACCTAACCCATGCAGCCAACATTCCAGTGTGGCTTATGCTGCTGCAAGAATTCTATAGTGATGTCATCCCTCCAACTCAACTGAGACTGAGGACAGAGTGAGACAGTGTGAACCCCATTTAATTGGTGTCTCACAGGCTGTCTTTCCTTGCCTGCCACTAGTTCTAAGTGAGATTCTAGTAACCCCAGGTGACAAGGGGGTTACAC
The DNA here is from genome assembly GCA_016271365.2 of Neoceratodus forsteri. NCBI lineage: Eukaryota > Metazoa > Chordata > Ceratodontiformes > Ceratodontidae > Neoceratodus > Neoceratodus forsteri. The sequence continues at coordinate 5,519,876 of JADMNL010000041.1, read as the reverse complement.
CCACCCTCAGCCACGAAAATGACTGTCCACAGTCATTACTTACCCAGCCAGGCCATCCTACCCTATGTGCTACCTACGGAGAGGGGTGATCAGGCCCCCTCCTACCATGTGCTAGGCACAGGCAGGCAACACTAAGGGCCCAGAGGCCATCGGCTGATGCATCAGCCTCTATTCTATGATCTTGCTATGGTTTCCTAGTGGCCCTGGAAGAATTGTCCAGAGCATAGCCCTAATAGATCAGTACTGCAGCCCCTCTGGCCAGTCAGGACCACAGCCTGTCTGTCCCCTAACCCTCAAGGGAAAGCCTATCTGGCCAAAACCCAAAATTACCCAAAAAACACAGGGGAACCTTCCCCCATCCCTGAACACCTGCAACCAAAACACAAGGGTGCTAACACTACACTCTAAGCATTACTACCACACTGACCCACAACAATACCTGTGGAAGGAAAAGTTAACACAGTTAACAACACCATACTTTAAATACAACTACATTAAAGCACATGAGGGACTCCAATGAGTCCCTCCTCCTCCTCTTCTCTTCTCCTCCTCTTCTTCTCTTCTCTTCTCTTCTCTTCTCTTCTCTCCTCTTCTCTCCTCTTCTCTTCTCTTCATCTTCTTTCCTTGTCTTCTTCAGGATCACCTGCAAGAGAAAATACAAAATAATCCCTAATCTGCAAACACAGTAACTGTCTAACCCCTACCATCAAACACTGGAGAATCCCAAAAATATATTTTTTAGAAAAGCAGAAAAACAGTAGAAACAGTAGAAAACAACAACATTATTTACAATACACATTTTGGGGGATGAAAGGCCCCAAAAGTCCCATCTAGTGACAACAGTGCCCGAAGGCAAGTCCAGAAAAAGAGTCTCTTCTGGGCCAGAGCCCAGTGAAGCACAGTTCTGGTAGGACTGTAATCCTGAAGGGGAGAGTCTTTGAGGACAGTTCAAACAGTTTGAAGTCTGCTAGGTGTAGGATGTGTACTGCAATGTCATTAAAATAGAAAAGTCTGGACTTACCAGTCCCTTGAAGAAGAAAATCAATATGGCACCTGGATTTCCAGCTGAAGACTCTCCCTGGCAGCATTCTTCAGATACAGCTGGGCAGAAATCTTCTGGAAAATGACAGGATGGCATATCTGGAAACTGCTGGGTTGATGTCATCTAGGAGATGGAACCTTGGAACAGGAAAGGAAACAGCTGATCTGACATCATCTGAAACCCCAGGTGATGAATCAGGATACAGCTGGGCTGGTGTCCTCTCTGGATATGAAGTCATCTGGAAGGCCAGGTGATGGAATCTGGAAAGCCAGTACACTGCAAGGCTGACAAATCTGGGGCACCTGGTTCCTGGAATACCAGTCTGGTGGAACAACATAGGTACGGCAACAGCTGGATAGCAGCACTAGCTACCACTGCTCTGCTTTCTATTTGGTAGGCATGGGCACATTCACAGAAAGTTAGTTGCATTGAGGAAAGTAACACAATGGGTCAGGTGCAAGAATTATTACCCCATCTGGGTGCTCATAATTCACATTGTAGAAGGTTTCATGGCCCTCTCCATCCATGATCTGAACAGTGTCTATGAATAGTGTTCTGCCCACTTTCCGTTGTCTGAATTGCTCTTGGAACACTCTGTCTCAGACATACCGACTTGCACCGGGATGCACATGTTTTGTTTCCTTTTCCACTATCCAGGATTTCCTGTTTCTTTCTATCTCCTCCCAGACTCTCAGAGGAAAGGTAGGAAAGGATATCCCATAGATCTCTTTCACCTTCCTACGAATCTGTCTTTCCTCTTTACTATACTTGGTCTACTTTAGACCTCTGGCTTGGCTTGGGGGCAGCCAGTCCTGGTTCTGCCAGCTACTTATACTCAATGCAATGTAAAATGGATCTTTGACCCCTCCTTGTGGGGACAGGGCTGTGAAGTCACCAATCTCTCCTTCTGTTTGCTCCTCCGAGGCAAGAGGCCGAGGCTGTGGACCCACACCTTCTTCATAAGGTCACATAGGTTCACCCTCATCCTCTTCCTCACTGAGGATTTGAGCCCAGGAGTGAGCAGTTGTCCTCACTCCTGAGACTATCCACTCTTCGCTGGATGTGGAGGTTGACACCTCCCATTCAAGAGTATCTCTCATCTCATCTTCTCTGATGAGACTAGGGTTTGGCCCCTCTATCCACAGATCTGCTGATGCTCCCGCTGCACTGTCTCTCTGTGACCCGGACTCAGATACATCAGCACTTTGCTCTGCCTGTAGATCTACACCCTCTTCCTTTGTGCCATACTCTGCTGAGGGTCCTCCAACAGGCTCCACCTGGTGCTGTGTGCTGCGACTTGCAGATTCTTGAAGCTTTATCCATATGGGAGCCAAACGAATCTTGGGTGCTTTGGTTAGGCTATGTCTCTCTAGGCACCCAGAACAGTGAGGAACCATGAAGACATCCCTTCCAGCCTTTAAGCACATTATGCACGCTCTTACTGAATATCCAGGAATCGCCACATGAGGAGGCAAACGTCCCCTGTAGTAACATCTCTCAATGTCTTTCAATCTGTTAACTTCTTCTATCATCATAGCCAGGACGTGATCCGGGTAGCGGGCTGATCCTGAGCCATAACTGCAGAGAAAAAACAAAACTCACTGTTATCTCATGTCCCACTCTGTTGGAAAACTTTTACAAAATGGCTCCCCTGCTGCTGTGTTTACTTTACTACCCCATCCTGTAATGGCAGCGACATCACTTCTGGTACATCAACGTTCTGTTTTTGACTCAAGCCACTGCGCATCCGATTTACACGTTTTACTGATAAAGTTCACTCAAACTGCATAAACTGCACTGTTGATTCTCTTAGCACATTTATATGATTTTACAGGACTTTTCATTTGCTTTAAATCACTGTTCTTGCTTAAAGTCCCTAAAGCCACAGTATTTCATTGCACAGGATTGCCTGTATTTCGTTGCATCTATCATACAACCCACAGTCTCTCGTTTTGCTTTGAGAATCAAATTGCTGCTGAACCCACAATTACGCTCAAAGTCTAATGCTTAGAATTCCTGCTTAGCTTGATTAACTTGACACAGTCTTTCTTTGCAAAACGATCACACTGCTACACACAGATTCAGCTGACTTTAGTTAAAATCACACACAGTTTGAGTCGTTTCTCAGGTTGGTACTCACTTAGTCAGTAGCTTGTTATTGCGATGGAAAAATTCGGCCTACAGCCGGTCTTGGAGGCCTCTGGAATGAAGCAGGCTGGCAGTCCTGCTGATTGTCCCTCCGAACACCATGCTTTCTTCCCAGATGATCGAAATGCGGGTTGAGCCCGATTTTAAACAGAAAAGTCTGATTTTATTACTTTTACAATGTTTTCAGTCACTGCGATGCTCCTCCTGGCAAGCCAGTTCGCACACTACTCTCTCTCTCCCTCTCAACACTGTGCAGTCACTCTAGAGCTGGATTGGGGCCAAGACTGACTGCAGTTTCACCAATCACTCGACGCCATGTAAATGAGCCTATCTCTTCACGTGCTCTTCTTCTCTATGGCGATTGTTGAGCAGGCAAAATTTAAACTGCAAAGCGCACTTTTTTTTTTTAAAACTGTGACTCCTCGACGGGAGCTCCATTTCAACCATTTTTCATGGCATTTTCCTCAGTGACTCCCCCAGTCCACACAACAAGCACTTTAAACTTCTAGGGCACAAATCTGTTTTTGTTTCCCACAGTTTTCCATACTTTTTCTTGTCACACATGAAGTTTAAAAGCTGGCAAAGGTTGTAATTTTGATGCAGGACAAGGGGCATACACAATCTGGCTTTACTGCTCCTTGGTAAACAGGTGGAACAATTACAGCAGCACATGAACAGCAGCACACAGTGGCACATTTAGGTGGCAATGCTTCCGACTTTTTAGGCTACCTACTGCCAGACAGCCAAAACGATAGCCATAATCCGAGCAAATCTTTCTTGTTTTCTCCCTAAAATTCAGAACCAAATCCTCAGTGGTGTCTCTATTTTGTAAGCACTACTCAGGCTAGCCTAGGTTCGGGGAGAAAACATTTGCTCAGCATAATGGGTAGGTTTGTACTTCTGGTCAGGGGCACCCAAGTAACTCCATTCACAGGAAGCAATAACTGAGAATGTCCAAACCAGTAACGGGATTCTAGAGTGTGGCTTTTATTCCCTTCAACGCAAGAATAACAAAGCAAGATGGACCCCCACAGGGCTTCACTCTCCGGAATTGCAGATTTACAGAGGTCAGAGCACATCTTCTTTACTACACAATACCCTCAGGTTCTGAACACAACAGGGCTCACACGGCCAGAACTGGTACTTCTTCTACTTGGATTCCTTGACATGGCACCCCAGCCAGTCCTTGGACACTTTTCCATAAAGCATGGAGTTTGATGGTGGCTCCCTCAACCACTCATGAGCACTTTCTAGCTCTAAAGGGAAAACATCCTTAATCCCACATCTGGGTGCTTTCTGCAGACACTGGCCAAGTGCCTGGGAGAAAGCTATAGGTACCCAAAGTGAATCCATGGAGGTAAACCTGGTTACTCCAGATGGGGATCTCCCACCTCTTGTTCCCATATCCATACCCAACTATTCATTTGGAACAACACCTTTCTTCGAAACAACTGGCTGTAGATGCCATCTTGAAATGTATGACACGTTTAACATTCTACTCTGTATTTAGGTGGTGTCCTGACTCAAACAGTTCTGCTAGTGGCTATGTCCGTTATTTAGACCCCAACTGTCTCAGATGCTTCCAAGCCATACACAAATTTAAAAGCACTGTACTTGGCTAGTCTTCTCACAACCCTACAGTAGGCAGTTACTTTTACACAACCCTGTCTTGGTTATGCTTCATGGTTCATTTAGTTGCACAGTTCTCTGAGCTGCACAGTGCAGCTCTGCTACTTGCTTGTTTTTCTTGTCAGCTGCTCAGTCCTCAGGGCTGCACAGCCTGATTTGCATCTTTTGCTGAATTGAGCAATCCTTCACTGCACTGTTTTCAACATTTGCCTACCCTGAACTGGTTTCTTAGTGATTTTTCGACCCCCCCCTCCCCCACCTCCTTCCTTTATTAAATACACTGTCAGAGCTGAGACACCCACCCACCTCCTACTTGGTTACACCTCACTTTCCCTGTTAAAGGGGAAGCACCTGAGAGCTACAGCAAAACTCTTAAAGAGGTAATACCTACATCCACAATACCAGGATTTCTTTACCTCTCCATTAGAATAAACTCCACTATTGGCCCCTCCCTTCAGACATAATGACTACAGTTATTACTGCGCTCATCTTACTCTCCCTATTTACCATAACTCACCCTACAGGTATGGACACTGAAGCTAACACTCACCACCCTCTATTTCTCATAAATGAGAATCAGCTCTGTGTATATGGCACTACAACTACAAGTGTCAGCTCTAAATTCCCACATTTCAGCCACCTAAACATGCAGTCTACCTACAAATCTGGGAACACCTGGAGGAGTCCCCCCCACCTTCCACCTCCAGCCACCTCTTTTTTCAGCCTCTACCGTGCACACTGTAAGACTCGGCAGACTCGCACAAGCAGAAAACTCGACCTACTTCATAGCAGACCCCTAAAAAACTGCCTGAAACACCTATTACTACTAGTACTATTACTTCTGCTCATCTCAGGCAATATTCATCTGAATCCAGGCTCAGCCTTCCCAACCTCCCTGGGCCATGTCATATCTGGTGCCCTGTCTCTAGCCAGCATTAACATATGCAGCCTCCTCCACAAATTAGATGCCCTTACCACATGGGCTAATCTGCACCACCCCGATGTCATAGCAGTACAAGAGACCTGGTTGAAACCTGATACCCCTGACACTGCCGTTACAATGCAGGGCTATACTGTTTTTAGGAAGGACAGAATCTCCAAAAGGGGAGAGGGATGTGCCCTATATATCAAACAGCCTCACATGGGTCGAGTCCTAACACTTCTTGAGTCCAGGATTGATGCACAGATCCTTGCCACTAGAATAATGCTTTGTGCACACAACAAAATATTAACAGTGGCATCAATTTATAGCCCACCAAATCTAACAACTGTGGACCTAATCCCCCCCTCTTTGACTATATCAGAGACCTAGGTCACAAATTGGAAACTATACTGCTCAGTGATTTCAACATCAGCTGGTTCTCTAACAGTGCAAGCCATTATAAGGATGCTCTAACAACCGTTAATTTCACATAGCTGGTACAGTCAGCCACTAGGGTGAACTATAAATCTGGGACCAGTACTCTTCTGGACTTAGTAGTCACCAACAGACCAGACCATATTACCCACACTGAAGTCTTACCAGATTCAATTAGTGATCACTTCGCCCATCCTATGTACCTGGTCTAACAAATACATCAGACCCCCAGCTTGGACCATTAACAGCAGGGTGCTCATCAGAGGGCACCTAGAACCTCTAAAGGCATGACTCTGACAGGTGGACTGGTCATAAATTGACACGACCATGAATATTGATACAGCCTTGGATTACTTTATTACTACCTTCAACACAGCATGTGATCTCCAAGCCCCTGACAAAACAAGAAAGATCAAGGGTTACAGCAATCCCTGGATTACACACATGACCTACTCGAGCAAATGAAATCCTGTGATCATCTCTGGTACCGAGCCAGGGCCACTGGCAACCAAGTGGATATGCAAGCATACAAAACAGCAAGAGCAATTCAGATCAAAGAAGCAAAACACTATAAGGAAGCCTTAATCAATTCCTGGAAAGATGGATGCAGATTTTGGAACAAGACCCCATCCATGCTCAACATAAATGACACTACAACCGTTGATCCTCAAAACATAGCTGACACTTTCAATGAGGCTTTTACAGACCTCAGTCATGACCTACTGCCTAACTTCTTTGACCCCACCCCCTCTTCCTGCAATTCACAGTGAGCAGAAAATATGAGGTCACACCCACCATTCCACTTTAAAGTGCTGACCAAAGAAGAAGCAAAGAAATACATTCTCAAAGTACTTGGGAAAACTAGGCTAAGTGGGGATTCACTTGACCTAAAGCTCATCGCCCTCACCATTGATGAGGTACTGTCCCCCTTGACAAAGATCCTTAACCACTCCCTCATGCTCTCCCAATTCCCACAAAAATGGAAAGCCACCTTAGTTACGCCAGTACACAAGTCTGGGGACAGGGCATTGCATGGGAACTACAGGTCCATATCAATCCTCCTGCCACTTTCCAAAGTGTTGGAGCGAATTGTGTCTGATCAATTGGCAGAATACATGGAGAAGATTAATGTTCACTGTAGTCAGCAATAGGGGTTTCGCAAAGGGCACAGCACTACTACTGCCCTGCTCAAATTTTCAGACTATATACATTGTGCCTTGGATCAAGGTCAGTTAGTTGCAGAAATGTTCATTGACCTTTCCAAGGCATTCGATATTGTAAATCACTCTCTACTTATCAAACAATTATCTGATCTAGGTTTATCCATGCACACTGACAATTGGTTCAACAGCTACCTCAGTGGATGCACTCAACAAGTCAGGATTAGTCATTCAAGTGTCCCACAAGGGACTGTCCTGGGCCCACTACTTTTCACCATATTAGTGAATCAGCTCCCAGCCTCCTGTCATGGTCAGATCCTAGTCTATGCAGATGACACGGTTCTTTACTCAAGTAATACTGATCCCACACTGCTGGCTAATCAATTGTAGACTAGCTTTACCAATGCTGAAACCTGGTTCCACTCACAAGAGCTAGTCCTTAACTACATAAAAACAAAAACAATGTTTTTTTCACATTTTTTTATTGTTACCTTTACTCCTAGGATCACTATGTATTGTCTCACTATACTATTTGTTCTGTTCTTTGATATGACTAGGAGCCTATGTAAAAGAGCCTTTGGCTCAAAGGTATTAATTCCGAGACTGAAATAAATAAATAAACACCCCTCCCCACATTGCAGGCAGCAACAGGGGTGGGGTGTGCCTTGGGGTTCTCAAACCTAATGCTCACCCCATTCCATGAGTAAATAAGCTGAGATGAGTGCAGTATATAGGTTCCAGGGAGCAGTCCCTCCAGTGCCATACAAAGCAGGGAACTATGCCACAGATTAATGAACAAGCCTCCAATGTCATAAAGTCAATAAAGTGCATAGGGGTTCCCAGACCTGCATAAAGTGCTTCTTATTATCCATTAAGCCAACATTTATCTGTTCAGCCTGTAATGCAAAAAGTATTTCCTTATACCATTTGTCAAAGGTGGGGATAGTCTGATCACACCAATGTCGAAGGATAGCTTTTGAAGCGCAGGCCGATATTAATGCAATATGTGGTCACTGGTTGCCAATTAATTCACCTGCATAATCCCTTAAGGGGCAAATCTCTGGCTTGAAAACCTGATCCAGGCCCAGTAAGGGATCTACGCATTGCCAAATACCATCCCAAAAAGCCCCCATCCATATTTCTATCCCTCTAAAGTTATTAAAACAAAGAACAACATAATGATATAACAACAACCAACAGTTTCATTATAAAGGGAGGAACAGAAAAGACCATGGATATATAAGGAAAAGTAGAAGAGGATACTTATACTCTGTGCAAATTATATGTAGCAATTATAGCTCACATGAGCCTCCCCTGGGAGTCTCTGTTCCTCCTTATGTGGGTGCATCTGTCTAACCCCCCTAGGTCTTATCAGGAGAGCTCCTCTCTTGGTGCAGTGGGTATGTTGCTAAGACAAATGTTGGCTAGTGGTGAGTTTGTATCGATTGGTGTGCACACACTGATCATCACAAATAGTTCATCAAAGGGGACAGAAAGGGGTTTCTTAATGACCCTCTTCCAAGAAATAAGAAAATCTTTTAGAGTCTGAACTCCATGTTACTAACAATCCATTGACTGGAGTGAATACATGGTCGATGGGTGTCTGCAATGCATAGCAGGAATGAGCAACATTGGTAGGTTGAGTCATGATGGTGGATGGAACTCTAACCTCTGATTGGGTCTTCACTCCTCGTGATTCACAATGTCTTTTGGTGAAATGGTGTCTCATAATCTTTCTGTCTTTCTCCTCCTTCTGACAAAACTACACTAGTGCCCATAAATCCTCCAGTCTAGTGGCATGCCACAGCCTCCTGCTAGGTCAGTCATCACCCTTACAAAAGGGTTTGGTCTGCTCAGGACACAGATGTGGTTAGCACTGCTGAATGCTCACCCAGGGATGTACCCAGCTGTGTTCCTTGCATAAGCGAAGGCCTCTTATAGATAGGCCTAGAAGATCCAGAACAAACCTCCCTAGAAAACAGAGTAAATGCAGAATCCAGACAATTCCAAGTCTCAGTCATTGAAGCAGCTACTGTATAGCAGTAGCGGTAACTAGAATCAAAGTTCAAACTTTTAATACATCTGTGATCCTCTTCGGCTGCAGCACCAAGGTAAACACAATAGAAAATGCCTCTCATGAGTGAAAACTTTTCCAGTCCACTATTAGAGAAGGGGGTTATATACTGAATCTTTTTTTTTTCAAATAGTCATTTTATTCTTTTGAGTTCCTTGCATATGTTGCCTTTTTTCTGCCCAATACAGGAACATACAAGATACAGACAAAAGTAGGCAATGTGCCTTTCTGGTTTGTCCACTGCTCAATGTTTATAATTTTCAATGCCCATGCTATTCATATATTGTTCCAGCTTAATTTTACAACTCAGCAGAGTCAGACTCTCCACTGCCTTCTGAGAAATACTATTCCATGCTGTTACCAGTCTCTGAGTAAACCAATGTCTCATTTTCTCTGTTTTAAAATGCTCTCCCCTTGATTTATATTGACTCCCTCTTGAGTACTGTTCTGTGTTTCTTGCATTCAGCTTAATATTAATTTTTAATTAGACATGCCTTATGCATTCCAGGTAACATTAGTTGAGTGGAAGCCTACAAAAAAGTTTTCCATGCATGGTTTTTGCTCAATTGATGTCACTAAGTTCCCAAACTGCTAAGTATTTAAAAGATGAATTTGGGGTTAGAAAAAGGCTGCAATAACAATGTATCCTAAATAAGTGGGGAAAAGGACAATGCACAAAACAATACACTGGAGGAATTAGACGTCACACATGTCCAAATTTAGAATTATATTAAAATTGCAAACAACAGGGTTTATGTATTCTTTGGTTGTTCTCTATAATCTATGCCACTTTGTAGTTTTTAGTGGGGTACTTGTCCAAGGAAGGAAACCATAGTGTAACAAAAGCCATCACAAGACTCCCCCAGACAGTAAAGAGTGTCCAGACAAGTTGTATCCACAAAGAGGGAAACCTGAATGGTGTGGAAAGACACTGAAACCTTTGGAACCAACACTTTAACAGTCCTTTTCAGTAACATTGCTGGCCATGCACTAAAATGAGTCAAGAATTGCTGTTTCTAGGAAGGCAGAGCCTGCAGCCCACTGAACTAATTGCATATGCGAAGAGCCCCAGTGACACTTTTACAGAATTGAAAACATGTTGTGAATATCTGTTTTTCTTGACTTTTAACCAATCCTAGTCCAAGAAAATGGTGGAAAATTTTACCTATACTTTTTTATTCTAGTTTTGATTTCCTCTTATCTACAGACCTGTAGGATATCCTTCTTTCCACAATTTGAGTCCACTTTAGTACTTTTTTTCACATCTGAAATAATAAAAGGAGTGCTTTTAATATGTCTTGAAGCAGTTTTTCATAAGTGTTCTTGGTTGTTTTTGTATATCAATTGTCAAAAATCACTTCTGTTGTGACTAAAATGAACTAGCTTGCAACAGGCAGTGCTCCCTGATCTTATGGAACAGCAGGTGTTCTAAAACAGCTGGGAATAGTGATGAAAACCTGGTCTGAGCCATATTAAAAGGAGCACTCCTTTTATTATTTCAAATGTGAAAGAAAGTACTCAAAAATACTCATATTGTGGAAAGAAGGGTATCTTACAAGTCAGTAGATATGGGGTAATCTAAAACAGAATGAAAAAGTATAGGTCAAAATGTTCACCATTTTCTTGCACTGCTGCTTTAAGTCCTGAACTTGTGTGGTAGTGAGTTGTATTGGTAATCTAAATGGTAATGGGTCAACAGAGACAGGCAGCAATGGGCTCCAGCAAGGTGACATACTCTACAAGTGGTTGAGGCCCTGGCAGGAGCTGAAGAAGAAAAGCTGCTGATAAGAAGCAAGAGATTAATGTTAAAGCTGTGCTCGAAGTAGTACAAAACCTCAACAAGAAAGTGAAAACTTCTAACTTCCATGTGACTGTTTTGGAGTCTGAAGTTGACACAATAGCTGATGATTCAAAAGCATCTGCAGTTGTAGTTCAAAAAGCATTAACAATGACTACAGGTTTGATCTCTGAAAATAAGATGTTGTGCTCTTGCTTGGCACATCTAGAGAACTATGCCAGGGATCCAGATTTGTGCCTGATTGAGTTGCCAGAAGGTACAAAGGGCCATGATCTGATTATAGTGTATGGTGGAATGTGGTTGTGTATGGAAATCCATATACCGCAAAAAGTTGTTCTGCTGCAGTAGTGGCGTCCTCACTAACGCAGAATGACTTTTTGTTCTGCGTTAGTGAGGACATCATAATACAAGGGGCTACAGCAGATGTCCTGATTCGTCCCTTGCTGTGTGAGAGGGGCGCGCGAGTGTTCTGGGCAGCGGCAGTTGTGAATCGACGGCCTCGGCAGAACCGAGTGAAAATATGGAAAAGTGAGTCTTTTTTTGTCTTTTTTTAAGGCACCATACACTATAAAGAACAGTGTGTGGTTACCCAAACACTACTCAGCTATTCTTTCACCTCGTAGATACAATGCTGACTTGGAGACCTCTCGAGCTTTGCTCTCGAGGTTATCAGTCGGCATTGTATCCACTTGGTGGAAGAATAGTCTTGTAGTGTATGGGTAACCATACACTATCCTATATGTCTTTTACACTGTGTTCCTGCAAGGATTTTTAAGACTACAGGCACCACTTACTATCAGGAAGTCCTACAGAATTACACCACTATAACGATCAGACAACCTGACACATATCCTTTTTTGTTACTGATGTACATGAAAGAGGCAAGGCGTGGAAAGCGAGCTGGCCATGGATTCTGATGGTCCTGTGTATATTTCCCAGACCTGATTTTCATAACACGACAGAAGAGAAAGGGCTTTGATGATGCGAGGACAGCACTATAACAATTGGGGATATCACATTTGCAGCAATTACCTGCAAAACTGAACAGGTCAGTTGTTTGTTTTCAGGGATCTGACTGTGAAACTGCTGGAGAGAAATACTTGAGCAATATACCATGACAGGATATGGGTATATGGGTGGATTTACTGCGCCTGGTGTGGTTCGGTCATGGGGCTGTAGGTCAGGTGACTTAACCACACCAGAAAAGGTATATTCACCCACACCCTGTCATGGTATATTGCTATTATGCAATGTCTAGCTTTATTTGTTTTAGAAGACATAAACAGAAATTCATATTTTTTTTTATTGATTTTTATTAAAATATCCTTCCTTGCTAGGTTAAATAGCCCACTCTGGAGTGAGTAGGGAGACTGAGGCAATCAGAATGTGAGGGGCTGTGTCTCTCTCTTGTGTTTGCGTAGACAAAAAAAATGCTGCTTGTTTCCTCACTGTTCTAGGTCGCTATTTGATGAATGTGTTGCCACTGACATCGCTGTCTGAGTTCAGTGTCACACACTCCCCCTCTGGTTGTCTCACCAGAGATTCTGGTAATAACATGAGCTGCGTAGAGTGTTGTTCCTGCTACACTAACAGTATATAATTAGACTAAATTTTCACAACAGTGAAAAGAAAGGTAAAGGGTTTAAAACCTGATATAAAAGGGATTTTTGTTGTTTATCGGTGAAGTGTATTTGGCTTTAGTTGTTTCAAAAATTTGCCGCTCACTTTGTGACTGTAGGAGTGCTCTGTGCGTGTGTTAATTGCATGTTGAGCCGATCTCGCTGTCTGATCATTGCTGTGTTTTTCCAGTCCTTGCTTTGTCAGAGTGATTTTAGGAGATTCCTGCTGCGGCTCACTGGTGACTGGCACCTTTTCCAGTGGGTACACTGGAGGATTTATCACACTGAAAAGGTATCAGCCAACCAATTAGATTTCAGGGATTGGGCATTTGGATTTACCCCATTATATAATGAGAAATTGTGAATGTACTTTGCAGCTCAAGATACAGAGCTCAGATTAGACTCATGACTGAAAAAGACTGGTTGTGTAGACCTATTCTCTGTTACAGTTTTTCAGACTTGTTGAGATGGGCTGCTAAAAAAGTTACACTGTGTACTGTTTTTACTCTGTCTGATTTTGTTTGCGTTATTTAAATCGGTGAAGGATCCTCACTGGGCTTATTACTGTGTACGTATTGGTTCCTACTATCAATGCCTTCTCTAGCCATTTTCTTTTCAGTAAGAGGTGATAGCCAAGTCATCTGATATAGCACCCCTGTGTACACTTGGGGCAGACAAGATGGATGTTGATTCATGGTGCCTGGGAGAGGCAGGCAATAACTATTGGAGACTTGGACCAGCCCCAAATAGATCCAGTCCACTTTCTCTTTTGCAATATTCTTAGCAGTATCACTATTTCCCCAACCAATACTATAGAGAAGAAACACTTTTTTTCATGTCTTTTTGTTAGAACGTTTTTAATTTGTATGGCTCTTAGATGACCTGCAATATGTGCATATTAATTTTTTTTCTTTTCAGGTACTATTTAGATATTAAAAAAATAAAACAACACAGACTCTGGATGCTAAAGGGGTGTACCTGGGATTATATATTATGTTTGCCTGCTTTGCAGGAATAGAACAAAATGAGTAGAAAGAAAAATGATGCAAACCAGTAGTATTTTTAAAAGTGCATGAATTAATAATTATGCTTCAATGGGTTACAAATTAAAGAATGCCAGCAAACCAGCATGACAAAGGTTGGTTCCCAGATATAGCACCATACTCTAAGGCTTCATCAGATGGTCAGCTGATAAAGCCTCAGAGCAAGGTGCTATGTAGGAGAGCCAGCTTGCCATCCTGGTTTGCTTACATGTTTTTTAATCTGCAGCCCTTTGAGGCACTAGTAAAGTATTTTTGTAAGTACTGGTGTGCACCATTTCTACTCCTTTTGTAACATGCTGGCATCACAGCTGCTTTATTATGGCTTTCCCAGTGTTTTGGGACTTGTTGTATATTACCAAATGATGAAATATGCCAATGGGTCTTTTTCTGCCAGCAGATTCTATTAATGTTTTCATGTTTCAAAGGACTGTCTGTAGTCTTACTGCAACTGCTACTTACATATTGTTGAATATTCATTGCAAAAAAATTTGTTAATGCACCAGTTATGGTTAAAGTGACAAATGTAGGGAAATGTGGTGTTAGAGACCCCTACCCTAACACCCCATCCCCACCCTGCAGGCAACAACAGGAAAAAACATTACAGTTCCTCCTCTCCAGAGTGTTCACAAATCAGGTGTGGGGTGTACCTTGGGGTTGTCAACCCTAATGCTCACCCCATTCCATCAGTAAATAAGCTGAGATGTGTAAAGTATATGAGAATGGGGTGAGTGGTAGGGTTGACAACCACACACCTGATTTGCAAATGCTCCAGAGAATTGGAACCATAATGTTTTTTCATGTTGCTGCCTGCATGGTGGGGTGGAGTGTTACTGTTGGGAACCCTATCACCTCAATTCCCTACTTTCGTCACTTTAACCCTAACTGGTGCATTAACAATGTTTTTTGCAATGGATTCCCTTACATTTTGAGATTGTGTGCATGAACATATCCATTTGCCTGTGAAAGCACAGGTCCCAGATGCATACATCCATGTTGGTCCATTTCTGCCAAAAGCAATTTATTTGCTTGGTAGTTTGGCTTGTTAAAGAGCAGTTGATGCCTTTTGGAAAACATAACATTTAGACACAATTCAGCTTGTATTTCATAAGTCCTATACAGATTTATCTTCCCCATTATTTATTACTGAAGAAATTACCACAAAATCTAGTTCTTTATCCCTTAGCATTCATCTGCCTCTATAGTTTATTCCCTACTTGAAATCACAATGTTCTGTTGTGACATCGCAATCTGTTGCATTGGAATAACTGTCATGTCACAGTCAGTGAATTGCGACATCAGGTTGGAAAGAAGCCAATGGAGCTGATGAACCCTCAAGGAACAATTATCCTGTTTTCAAGCATATACCCTCAGTAATAAATAATAGGGATAAGAACTACAAAGTTAATGAGAAACATAAGCTTTGTTGGATCCAAATATTATATTTCTCAAAGTTCTTCTTGAAGTGTCAGTGGCCCTTTAAACTGCCAGTGTTATGCTATGGGAATTTTGATGTTTGAAGTTCTGTGGTTTTTAGATGCCCTCTAAAATGCTGGGTGGTATTATGAATTATTTTTGTAACATAGAAACATAGACTTTGACAGCAGATAAGGACAACTTGGCCCACCCAGTCTGCCCATTTTCCTACCTACTGGATAAGCTGCTGATTCTAGTTAACCAACAGCCTACTTCCTGCCACCCCCCACTATAATTGCCTTGTGTCTGTCCCATGCATGTTTGAATTCCCCCACTGTTTTAGCCCCAACAACTTCTCCAGGAAGGCAATTCCACGCATCCACCACTCTCTCTGTGAAAAAAGATTTCCTCACATTACCCCTGAGCCATCTCCCCTCTATCTTTAAATTGTGTCCCCTTGTTCTTACACATCTCTTTTTCTGAAAGATGCTAACCTCCTGGACTTTGTTGATTCCCTTGAGGTACTTGAACATTTCTATCATGTCCCCCCTGTCCCTCCATTCATCAAGGGTATACATATTAAGCTCTCTCAGTCTCTCTTCATATGATTTCTGATGCAGACCCTGCACCATTTTAGTTGCCCTCCTCTGGACTGCTTCCATCCTGTCTATGTCCTTGAATAGATGAGGTCTCCAAAACTGCACACAGTACTCCAGATGGGGTCTCACCAACTGTTTGTACAGAGGGATAACCACTTCCCTTTTTCTACTTGTGATGCCCCTTCCTATGCATCCCAGTATCCCCCTGGCTCTCCTTACTGACTTCTCACATTGCTTACCAACCTTTAGATCATCTGATATGACTACCCCCAAGTCCCGTTCCATTTTTGTCGTTGTTAGTACCTCCCCTGCTATTGTGTACTCTTCTCCTGGGTTTTTGTTTCCCAGGTGCATTACTTTGCACTTCTTTGCATTGAATCTAAGTTGCCATATGTCTGACCATTCCTCCAACCTTGCCAAGTCCCTTCTCATCCTTTCTACCCCCTTGTGTATCAACTCTGTTACAGATCTTTGTATCATCTGCAAAGAGGCATACCTTTCCCTCCAGACCCTCTGCAATGTCACCTATAAAGATGTTAAAGAGGACTGGACCCAGTACTGAGCCCTGAGGTACTCCACTAGTGACCCCCCTTTCTTTGGAATGTGTTCCACTCACTATTACCTTCTGTGTCCTGTTGTGCAGCCAGTTTGCAACCCAGGCTACTACCCTGGGACCCACTCCCAGGCTGGCTAACTTGATTATTAATCTTTTGTGTGGGACTGTGTCAAATGCCTTGCTAAAGTCTAGGTAGGCCATATCCACAGCCCCTCCCTGGTCTATTACTTTGGTCACCCAGTCAAATAAATCTATTAGATTCATCTCCACATGACCTTACTGCTGCAAATCCATGCTGCTTTGGGTCCTGTGCCCTGCTGGCCTCTAGGTACTCAATAATTCTTTCTTTTAGAAGTGATTCCATCATTTTCCCTACCACTGAGGTCAAACTTACAGGTCTGTAGTTTCCTGCTTCTGCCTTGCTCCCACTTTTGTGAAGGGGAATCACATCTGCCCTCCTCCAGCCCTCAGGTACTGCCCCATCCTCCCATGATTCGTTAAAAAGTGTGGTCAGTGGTGTCACTAAGTCCTCCCTTAGTTCTTTTAGGATTCTGGGGTGAATCCCATCAGGCCCCATTGCTTTGTCCACCTTGAGTTTTAGGAGTTCTTTCAGGACTCTTTCTTCTGTAAATGGACTGGTGTCAACCCCCCTACCCAGAGTGCTTCTATTGTCTGGTTTAGGTAACTCCTCCTCATCTTCTTTTGTGAATACTGAGCAAAAGTATTCATTCAGTATCTCTGCCTTTTCACTGTCTCCCTCTGCCCACCTCCCCTCTCCCTTATTAATCTTCACTATTCCTCCCTTAACCTTTCTATGCTCCCTAATGTACCTATAAAAGGTTTTATCCCCCTTCTTAACTGAATTGGCTAATTTTTCCTCAGTTTGGGCTTTTGGTGTTCTGACTGCCTTCCCTACTTCTTTCTGCTTTAATTGATACAGTTCCCTGCCATGCTCCTTCTGTGATGCCTTGTACTTTTTGAATGCAGCCTTTTTCTTCTTAACCTTCCCTACCACCTCTTTTGAGAACCATAGTGTTTTTTTACTCCGCTTTGTTTTCTTTATCTGTTTCACACAAAGACTTGTTGCCTCTATGATGGCAGTTTTGATTTTTCTTCATTGTGCTTCCACCCCTCCTTTTTTGGCCATTTGCTAGTGTAGTCCTCAGGTATTCACCCATTTTGCCAAAGTCAGCCCTTCTAAAGTCCAGTATGCTTGTTTTTGTATGGCTTGTCTCCAGGGTTGTGCTTATTGTGCAGCACATATATATGTATATAGAGAGAGAGAGATCTATATATATATTCATGGCAAAAAACTGTGTTTAATGCATCAGTTAGGGTTAAAGCAACAAAAGTGAGGAAATGAGATGTTAGGGTTTAGCCCCTACCCCTTTCCCCACACCACACCCCCATCCTCCACAGACTGACAGATGCCAGTGTGTGCCATGGGGTTGTGTGGCTCAACTCTTACCCCATTCCATGTGTAAACAGGATGACATGCTACAGTATAGGAGAATGGAGTGAGACTTAGGCCTCACGACCCCATGGTACACCCCAGCACCTGTCAGTCTGTGGAGGATGGGGGTGTGGGGTGTGGGGGGGTTACGGGCTCAACCCTAAGGTCTCATTTCCTCACTTTTGTTGCTTTAACACTAACTGATGCATTAAATACAGTTTTTTGCCATGAATTTCCTTACTTTTTGAAAAAGTGTAATATAAGTAGTAAATAGCATGTGTTGGTGGGAGTGCAGGGCTCTTTGAGCCCCATGCTTCCACCAAGCTGCCCATTTCTGCACAACAATATGCATCTGTGGCAGCGTGGGCCCTCTGGGCCTTTGATTCCACTCACACATAGCTACAGAGCCATACAGCAGCCCTACAGGGCAAGAAATCCTTGTAACACTAATTTGCCGATATCTCAGGAACCATAGCAGCTAGAAAAAAAATTCAAGTATCATTGTAATTGTGACAATGAGCTCTGCTTGCAACATAAATGAACTGAATCTGTATCTCGCACCATTTTTGAGACGTGGCCACCGGGTGACACAATGTAATCCTATGGGGAAAATCTGAATTTCATGATGACATATCTATGGAACAGCTTAATTCCCCAACACCTAAACAGCATAACTCACACTTGTATGGCATCCCCTCAATACCCTGAAAATTTCAAGTAAAAAGACCAAATCATTCATTAGCAATGCAATGGTAAAGTTTTTAAAATCCTAGTCTGCGAGGTAGCAAAATCATTAACCGCGAGCTCATGGACTAGGATTTTGACAGCTCACAAACTAGGATCGTTAGCGAGTCACGGTCAAAGAATTTTTAAATTTTAAAAAGCTATTTTTTTACCAAAATGAGCCAAACTAAAGACATGACTTTGTAGAGGGGGTCACCCTGAACAAAACCCATACCTCATTTGGCCCAAAAGTTACCCTTGGAGAAAGCTACAACATTTTGTTTTGGGGGAAAACTGAAAAACAAGATGGTGGCTCGTGGACAAGGAATTTTCAGGTGGTCCAGGATCCTAGTCCCCAAGCTACAAAATCATTGACCATGAGCCCAATCTTTGTCTGAAAAATTACCATATAAATCTTGGCATGAACTGAGCATGCTCAGAACCCGAAAATTTAAAATGTTATAACTTTGGAATGGATTAATATTGTTTTACAAAACCAACGATGGGTTGTTCTTTGGCCCAACCTCTTTCTATGTTCCAAATTTCAGACCACAAGACCACATGGTGTGGTCAGAGCGCCATGGGCAAAAAATGTGTTAAAAGTGGTGAAAAATACATTTTTTAGCATTTTGCTGCACAGAAACTGCAAGTCCAACCAAAATGCAACTTGGCAAATCAAGAGATCTACCATACCAAACAATGCATTCCAAATTTTGTGCAAATCCGTTGAACAATTGCAAAGTTATTAATGTGCAAAAATTAAGGTTTAACATTAAAGTGCCTACTCAACCCTAACTTTAGGGGCGCGACCACATCCCTATAATATCTCTCTCTCTCTCTGTATATAGATATATATATATATATATCTCCATTGCAAAAAACTTTGTTAATGCATCACTTAGGGTTAAAACAATACGCACCACCCATCCTCCACCCATCCTCCACAGACCGACAGATGCTGGGGTGTGCCATGGGGTTGTGTGGCCCAACTCTCACCCCAGTCTATGTGTAAACAGTTTGACATGCTACAGTAAAGTAGAATGGGGTGAGAGTTAGGCCTCACAACCCCATGGCACACCCCAGTGTCTGTTGGTCTGTGGAGGATGGGGGTGTTATGGTGGGGGGGTAGATGCTCAACCCTAACATCTCATTTCCCCAGTTTTGTTGCTTTAACCCTAACTGATGCATTAATTAAGTTATTTGCAATGAATCTCCCTACTTTTTTAAAAAGTGTAATATAATTAGTAAATGGTATGTGTTGTTGTAAGCGCAGGGCCCTCTCACTTACACATAACTACGAAGCCATACAGCAGCCCTATAGGGCAAGGAACACTTGTAACAATAATTTGCCAGTATATCAGCAACTGTAGTAGCTATGAAAAAAATTCAAGTGTCATTGTAATCATCACAGCAAAACCTCCACATGAGATAAGTCAACGAAATCTGTGTCTCACATTGTTGCCAAAATACGGGCACCAAAAAGCGCTGTGGGCACTGCAATGTTATCCTATGGGAAAAATCTCAACTTCATAATGGCATATATATAGACCCGATAGTAACAACATAAGTCACATCTCTGGGACACCTCCTTTATATCCTGCACATTTCAAGCCAAAAGACCAAACCATTTAGTTACAGTGTAATGTACCTGGTAACTGGTATGCGTTAGTGGGAGCTCGGGCCCTTCAGGCCCCACACTCCCACCAAACTGCCCATTTGTGCATAATGATATGCGTCTGTGGAAGCATGGGCCCTCCGGACCCTGTGCTCCCACTTATACATCACAACGGAGCCATACAATAGCTCTATAGGCTTGAAAAAGAACCCTTGTATCATGTTTTTGCCAATATCTCAGTAACCGCACAACCTCTGAAAAATATTTTACTGCAGGTGTAGTGTAATCTATGAGTTTGAAACTTCTGCGGGTAGTGCAAAATCTGTATCTCGCATCTTTTCCAAGATACGGGCAGCGAAAGTCACTGTGGGAGCTGCAGTGTTATCCTATGGGAAAAATCTGAACTTCGTGATGACATATCTATGGAACTAATTAACTTTTTTACACCTGACCTACTGTAAGCAGCATAATTCACATCTCTGGGATACCCCCTTTATATTCTGCAGATTTCAAGCCAAAAGACCAAACTGTTTATTTACAGTGCACTGGCAAATTTTTTAAATTCCTAGTTCGTGAGGTAGCAAAATCCCTGACCGTGAGGTCAATCCCTTTTTGCAAACTGTCAAAATCACCATCTGTGGGAAATCCTTGGCCATCAGACTTTGGCCACTAACTTGGTCACTAACTCACAGTCAAGGATTTTTCTACCTCACGAAAGGGGATCGGCTCATGGATGAGGATTTTGACAGCTCATGAATGGGGATTTTGCCAGCTCATGAGAGGGGATTCAAAAAGCCATTCCCCTTTCATGAGCTGACAAAATCCCTGTCCATGAGCTGATTCCCTTTCATGAGGCAGCAAAATCTTGACCGTGAGTCAATCCTTGTCTGCAAGAAAGGCCAACTGGTCCCTAACTCACGGTCAAGGATTTTGCTACCTCATGAAAGTGGATTGCTCATGTACGGGGATTTTGTCAGCTCATGAATGAGAATTTTGCTGCCTCATGAAGGGGATTCAAAAACCCTATCCCCTTTCACAAGGTGACAAAATCCCTGTCCGCGAGCCAATCCCCTTTCGTGAGGCAGCAAAATCCTTGACCGTGAGTCAATCCTTGTCTGCAAGAAGGGCCATCTTGTCCCTAACTCATGGTCAAGGATTTTACTACCTCATGAAAGAGGACTGGCTCGCAGACGGGGATTTTGTAAGCTTATGAAAGGGGATCGGAAGCGAGTCACTGAAGAAGAATTTCAAAATTTAAAATGGCAGGTTTTTTGGCCAAAAGGAAGGAAACCAAAGGTATAGGTTTGTAGAGGGTGACACCCTGAACAAAACCCCTGCCTTATTACAACAAAAAGTCACCCATGGAAGAAGCTACGACATTTTATTTTGGGGAAAAAATGAAAACCAGATGGCAGCTCGCGAAAGAGCAATTTTTCCTCACAGACGGGAATTTTTTAAATCCCCATTCGTGAGCTAATAAAATCCTTGACCATGAGCCCAATCCCCTTTCACAAAAAATACATATAAATCTTGGAGTGAACTGAGCATGATCAGAACCAAAAAATACAAAATTAAGTAACCTTGGAATGGATTAATATTTTTTCACCACACCAATCCTGGATTGTTCTTTCACCCAGACTCTTTCTACCCTGACATTTTCAGACCAGAAGACCAAACAGTGTGGTCACAGTGCGATGGACAAAAAAGTGCCAAAAAGTGGTGAAAAACAGGTTTTTCAGTGTTTCACAAAAACCATACCTCTGACCAAAATGCAGCTTGGCAAGTCAAGAGATCTACCATACCAGACAGTGCATTCTAAATTTCCTGCAAATCCATTGAATGGTTGCAAAGTTATAAACGTGCAAAGTTTTCTGTTAAACATTAAACTGCCTACTCAATCCTAACTATACTGGTGCAACTGCGCCAGTAATATATATATGTTTGTGTATCTATATATATATATATATATATACACATTTAAAAGTTTTACCAGGAAGGCACTCTGAGCAGAGTACTGCTCGATTACAGGTGCGTCCTGGGGAGGGGGGCATGGAAGAGCTAGTCATAACACAATTAACAGAATACAGTAAACAGGCATAAAATATAATATGTACAGAGTCTGACAATGCAGTGCAAAAATCAGAGGCAAGATAAACAGTAAATATACTGTACATGAGATACAGCAACAGTTGGAGAGATACGTACACAGTCAAAGTGAGGGTAAAGTCCAACTTGGGAGAAAGGTGACCACATCCTAGCTGCAAAAACAGGTTGAGGAGAAGTGTGCATTGATGAGGGAGTTGAGGAGATGGGGGAGGGCATGTGATGGACACCAGCAGGACGGAATTCCATACTTTAGGTATGTGATGTCAGAAAGCTGCTTGACCAACCGAGGAGGACATGCATGGGACAACCAGAAGGTGAGTGTCTGAATTTCTGAGGGAATAAGTCAGGGGGATAGGAGTAGCTAGAACAGAGGCGAGATAAGGGGGTAGGGTCTGGGACCAGTATTTGGCCATGAACCATATATATGTATAGTTATAAAATGGGCAAGAAAAAAGGAATCCTCTGGTTGGTTGAAACACATCAGAGGACCATGCGTATATCAGAGCCCGACCACACACCTGCACTTTTACCCCCCGTCCAAAACAATTTTGCCATTTTATAAGATAGATAACCTACTCTACAGTGTGCGGTCGTGCTCTGATATCACGCATACCTTGGTGGTTGCGCACACCAGGGATGCGATATCAGAGCGACATGCACATCTAAGAGTGGGTTATCTATTACACACACATATAGATATATATATATATATATATATATATATATATATATATATATATATATATATATATACACACACACACATACACACACATATGATTCACAGCCAAATACTGGTTCCAGACCCTACTCCTTATCTCGCCTCTGTTCTAGCTACTCCTACCCACCTGATACACACACACACACACACACACATATAGCTGAATCAGGTGGTGCAGTGGATGTGGCCTACTTAGATTTCAGCAAGGCATTCAACACTATTCCACATAGGACTGTTCCACATGGGAGACTGGTAATTAAGTTGGGGAACTGGGGGTAGGTAATAAAGTGGTAACCTGGGTAAGAAACTGGTTAGTGGGTAGGACACAAAGGGTAGTGATAAATGGAGTTCTCACAGAGGAAGGGAAGGTGATCAGTGGGGTACCTCAGGGATCAGTGCTGGGACCAGTTCTCTTCAGTGACTTTATAACTAACATAGTGGAGGAACCGGAAGTAAAGGTCTGCCTATTTTGGATGGCACCAAGATGTACAAGGGATCAGACACTCTGTGTGTGTGTGTGTGTATAAAGGATGGGTAGGGATATGAAAAGGCTGGAAGAGTGGTCAAGAGTATAACAGCTGGGTTGTAATGCAGAAAAGTGCAAAATAATGCATGTGGGCCATAGAAACCTGGAAGCAGAATGCAACATGGACAGAGTGATACTGACAAAAACCAAGCATGAAAGAGACCCAGAGATAATCATATTAGATGACCTGAAAGTGGCCAGTCTGTGTGACAAGGCAGTCAGAAGGGCTAGTGGGATGCTAAGATGCACAGGAAGGGGTATCACCAGAAGGAAAAGCAAGGTGGTGCTGCCCCTCTATAGATCACTGGTAAAACCTCACTTTAAGGACTGTGACTAGTTCTGGAAACCAAATCTCAGGAAGGACACGGAGTGGAGGAAGTCCAGAGGAGTGCTACCAAAATGGTGCAGGGTCTGCATCAAAAGCCCTGCAAGGAGAGGCTTAAGGAGCTAAATATGTATGCCCTGGAGGAGAGATGGGAAAGGGGATGTGACAGAGACCTTTAAATACCTAACAGGGATAAATAAGGTGCAGAAGGGGGTATTTTTCAGAGAAAAAGGTGCTCTAGAACATGGGGGCATGCTATGAAACTGAAAGGGGCAAATTCAGGAGGGGTGTTATGAAATACTTCTTCACAGAAAGGGCGATGGATGCCTGGAATGACCTTCCAGTGGACATAGTGGAGTCGAAAACAATGGAAGGGTTCAAAAATGCCTGGGACAGGGGCAAGCAAATCATGAGGTAAGAAAGGGAGATGAAGAGATGGTGCTGGAGATCAAGTTGAGTCTGGAGCAAAAATGAAGATAAAAAAAAAACTGGGCAGATTAGGTATGCCCAGCGACTCATATCTGCCATCATGTTCTATTTTCCTATTATTGACCATTGCGCAATACCTTCTCATTGCTCCATATCTCTTTGGCATTACATAGTGTTTTGTCTTTCACTTATGGTACCTTTGTTCCCTTAAATGTTTCTTGCTGAGAAGGGTTACCTACTGCAGCATCTTCTCACAGCAACCCTGGAAAGGCAGCCCAAGTAAGGATGTGCACCCTTGGAAGACACAGACATGTAGCAGCTCGTTGAACTTCACACCTCTCCTGCTTGTTGAGTAACCTCTGGACACTTCTGAAACTGCCTCCCATAACTGAGGACCCTCTCTAATTTATTCCCATTCTTTCTAGACCAAACCACCATTCCTCAGGACACTGCAACTCCTGCAGGTGCTCAGCAGGAAAACTCAGACCTTAGGCACTTTTCCTGCCCCTTTATTTTTTGCTTAACTCATTGTCTCCTAGCCGACGCCTGTAGTCATCAGTAAAAAAACACTGGTGTGTCTTGAGTATGTCTGCAGAAGTCAGCTACTGACTCCCAGTGTGCCCAAGCAACGTCTGGAGAAGTCACTTAGATATTTTAATTTATAGTGTAACAGAATATAATCTATATTTGACTGCATAGCACCGTTGGAAAGGTAATGTTATGCTGAACAACTCTGTCACTGATATTTTGTGCATATCATGCATACTTTAGGAGCTATTTGCATTTGTTTATGGTATGGTGTGTATGGCTTATGTTGCCTGTTTTAGTGAAAATTTTTTTTTTTTTGCTGTTTCAACCAGTTTAAAAAAACAAAATAAAATTACATATTATTATTTGCATACCACCATTGGGAGGGTAATGTTGTGCTGAACAACTTTGCCACTGATATTTTGTGTATATCATGTATACTTTAGGAGTTATTCACATTTGTTTATGGTATGGTGTGTATGGCTGACATGTTTTCCATTAAGATTCACCTAAGCAGCTTGAATAAAATTCATTTTTTTGGCACTTCAGCAGGTATAAAATAAAAACTGTATTGATTACAACTGGTTGCATAGCACAATTGGAAAGGCATTTTTGTGATAATCAACTTTCATGCTGATACTTTGTGTGTATCATGTATACTTTTGGAGTTACAGTATATGCATTTGTTTATGATATGGTGTGTGTGGTTGAGATTCAGCCCTCAAATCTCGCTAAAGCACCTTGACTAAAATGGGGAAAAATTACATTTTATAGTAAAAAGATATCTGTTTTTTAACTAACATAATATTAAAACACCATCTAATGTCTGTATGCTTAATTTGGTGTTGATATTTTACATATTTTCCAAAAAAAAAATGGCTTATGTCGCACTTTTTTAGTGAAAAAAATATTTAGTTTGCTCTTTTGACCAGCATAGAAAAAAAACTAAATTACTTATTATTACATGCATGCCACCATTGTAAAGGCAATTTTGTGCTGAATAACTCTGCCAATCATACTTTGTGTCTAGCATATACAGTTATTGAGCTATTAGCATTTGTTTGCAACATGCTGACTATCGCCTGATTTTGCTTAGAAAGGCGCAGGATTCACTGTTAAAAGTATACAGGAGATTCAGAAAGCAAGTGGTGTAATCTCAGATTGAGCCTGTGGAGGCAATGAGTTAATATCTGTTTGGCTAAGTCCATCAAGGCCTGTCTACCCTCACACATGCTGGCTTCACTGCCCCCTGTATTTTCATCCCAATGAGGCCCAAATATTTTACTGTCACATTGGAACTATGCTCCACAATTCCCAATGCATCATCCCTGCTACTGCTCTACTCTCACTCATTCTTTTTTCTACCACCCTTGCCATGAAAAAGTATTTCCTAGCATCCCTTTTGTCAGTTTAATTGTTTTCTTTCAATCAGCCACAGTTTTACAGTATGCACCTGCCCTTCTGTTGAGGCCACCCCCCCCAGCTCAGTGCTAGTCAATTCCACCAGCTGTTAAACCGTTTGCATTTCTTGCACATAATTGTCTAACTTATTGTTCAGATGGCTTACTCATTTGATCCATGGTGAGCTGCACCTTTGCATTTGGCCTCTGTTCCAGCTTCACACCAGAATACCAATAAACGTGTGACTTTGCACAGCCCCTTTATTTTTGAGTTTTCCTTTTTATGTTGTAAAAGTACCTCAGACTATGTTGCCCCCAATGTTTGACCCCCTTTTCCAGGTCATTAATAAATATGTTAAGGAGTAAAAATAAATGAAAACAGTACCAGCCTCTGGGTTACTTCACTTTAGTACATCCCTCCATTCTGAATGGTGATCATCCAACACAGCTCTCTGCTTCCTGCAGTACCTGTCAGCCAATGTGCTAGTCACCTCCTGCACACTTTGTGGCAAATATATTCTGCTACTTTTTCCATGTGGTTTCCATGTTATGCAGTGTCAAAGACCCTGCTGAAGTCTGTGTGCACTGCGTCCACCAGCTGGCCCTTCACCACCTTCCTAGTCTTGTTCTATGGGCCCCTCCAAGATGGGGCTTCAAAACCCTGTATGGCCTCTGCCACTTCCCAACAAACTGAGGATGGAGCAGCCCATAGCTGGGAAAGACCTAAGATGTACCTGGTGTCAAATAAGTCCCTACCCTCATGCAGAAATACACATCCTCTCTCTTCAGTCATGCCCTTAGGACCTACTATGCTCACCTCACTCCAGCCTCCACCACTTCATTCTGGTCCCACTGAGCACTGGCCAAGAGAACAGAATCGAAAGCCCACTGGGAAGTATCACTGAGGGGAACTCTCCTGCTCTGTCTAGCTCAAGTTGCAGATTGGCATCTTCTAAATGTCTTTGTTGCACCATTTACTTTCTCTGTATAGAACATTCTTGTCCCTGGACTAACCTAAAGCAGCACAGAACAAAGAGCATACCAGGCATTCCACAACACCCACACATTGCGAGGGTTAAATTAGTAACACAGTAAAAAAGTATTGTCATGATGGAGGGGACTTCAGATCCATAGTGTTTGCTCCTCCTCTTACTGCATTGCAATGACTATGCCCAATTCGAGTATGGACAAATCCAAGCTAAACAGTTGGAATGTTACTCTTACTCATACAGTGTAACCTGCAATGCCTCTCTGTCTCTCTCTCTCTCTGTAATCTGTTTAGACTTATTTTGATAGTCAGCACTGGGGTGGCCATTCCACATGATAACCACCCTGTGTGAAGCAATGTTTCCCCTTATTCTGCCCCCCCCAGCCACCACCACCACCATTTGAGGGCATGCCTGCTAGTTCTACTTTCACACATGAGCTCAAACATCCGTGTGTACGCCAGCCAGTCTATCCCCCTTTGGAATTCATAAACCAGGGATTATGTCCCCTCTCAGCCTCCTCTTTTCTAGGCTAAATAAATTGAGTATGTCCAATCTCTCCTGGTTGCTCTTTCCCCTTAAGCCACTTACCAGTTCACTGGCCCCTTGATCTTTTATATGTCCTTTCTATACTGTGATGAGCAGAACTGGACACAGTACTCCAGGTGTGATCAAACCAAGGCCCTGTACACTGGAAACATTGTCTCTCTTGACCTGCTAGTAAGACCCTCCTCATGCATCCTAGCATTGTATTTGCTTTCGTAAATACAAGAAGACAGCATTCAGCCTCTAGCTGTAAAACCACAAAAAAAGTATTCACCCACTCAAGATATTGAAGGTGCCTCTTTATTTTGTGCAAACTGAGTGGTGATACAAACAGTGGTACATTAAAATCTGCCAAGTAGCATGGCTGCCTGCACCCCAATGTCTGGCCTTACGGTTCGCTATGAGCTTCATCAGAGTTGGCAGCCACCAGAATCTCCTTGCTTAAATACAATAATTTAATTGCATACATTATTTAATAATAAGCATGGTGATGGCACCAGGTTTGTAACAAAGACAGCATAGCAAAAAATAATCAATTGAATTAAAAAGAAGTGAGTTAAAAAGTGATTCCTAGTTCCATCAGTACAAGGTGGAAATTCATCAATGCTCAATCAAAACCTGAAACACACTAAACACATATAATCAATATACATACATATTAGAAGCTGTCCCAGGTGTCTGTCATTACAAAATGTGCAAAATAAATGAGAATGCAGATGGCTTCTGAGTCTCACTGCACCAGATCTGTGGCAGGCTTTAGGACAGACTTACAGTACATTAATGTGTTGAACTTTCTCTAGAAGCATATGTGAATATCAGCATGTGTCAATGCTCTTCTTCAGTATTCAGTGTTCCATAATGCTAAATATTTTATGCAGAGTAACTGCTAATTGTCAATTACTGGAAATTTCAAACTAACACAGTTTATAAGATGCTGCCACAAGTGCTTTCAGTTTCAACGAAAGCCATAATAGGTCATTCAGCCTGCAAAAGGTAGATACTTTAAAATTTGGCTAGGAAACAGGGAGGGAGAGAAGGAGGAACCATAGCAATTTCACTAAATACTGTTCCTTCTCCATAGCAAGAGGTCAATCACACTGCAAGACATCAAAGTCCCAAATTATCTAAGCTGATTCAATTTACAAATTGTTACCACAAGAACTGTTGTTTCAAAAAGGGGATGTATTATACACCATGGACATTTTATTTATAACCACATAATAAACTGTTTCGTCCTCATAGTGGGAGGTCAGGGTCACAGTGCAAAAGGTCAAATTGCTATAAAATCCAAACTGATTCAGTTTTCAGAGTACTACCACAAGAGTTGCTGTTACAAATGGACTTACTGAACAAGCTACAATGGAACATCCTACTGCCTGTGAGAAGTCAAACAGATTAAAGTTGGCTAGAAAGAGGGCTTGCCAATATTCATGAATCATCAAACAATATTCTGATTGATCCCAAGCAAAACTACCATAATGGTAGGTCAATGACACTGGATCGGACCTGAAAAAGGACCTTGCTGAGTGTCCCTGCCTGGTTAACAAATAAATAAATAAAATAATAAATAAAATGACACAGCAAAAGATCAAGCAATTAGAAGTACATTGCATTACTGAAATGGAATTATTGTACATCTGAATCAGACTATGTTAGAGGGTTAATTCAAGGGGTTTTATAAAAATGGCTTTATACACAATTTGTTATTAAGGCCAGGGGGATCCAAGGCACCCAGGGTGTATATACAATAATGTTCACCTTTATTCAGATAAACATGAAAATCACCCCTGGGGTTTTCCATACCTTTTTGTATGCCCTTATAGAAACCTTATGCTGCTCTCAGACAATTCATTTATATGTTTGGCCAAAGCATGTATTCGGTTATCATTTCTGATTGCACTGTAGTGCTCTGCAAGCTGAATAGTCAATTCCCTTTTAGTTCACCCCACATAATAGGCAGCACACTCATAGCTTAGTAGGTAAACTATGCCCTCTGTATCACAATTTTTTAAAGGATTTAATTTTAACTTCCCTGCCATTTTTTTGATTCTCAAAACATACTCCCTTTGTAATGTTCTGGCATATGGCACCTGCCACATCTGTGACTACCATTGGGAAGGGGGCAACCATGCTCTCATACTTCTCAACCTCTTGTCTCATGAATCAGGGACAAGGCTTAGAAAAATCAGTGACAAAGACCCCAAATCAGGGACACATCTTAAAAACTGGCACTATTCACTCAGAAAGCTAATAGAATAAAGGGATTTATGTTAAGATGCATTTTCTGAAGAAGAACAAGACTGTTACTTTAATGTTTGACATTATTTTGTGCTTTTAATCCCCACTGTACTGTCACAAAAACACAATTTTTTTGAGGGACAGAAGAAAGTTTTGAGGCAAAATCAGGGATATCCCTGAAAATCAGGGACAGTTGAGTGGTATGCATGCTCTACAGCTGGGTGCCAGTTGTAATGAATTAACCAACATGTCCTTTAAATTTTCTTGGCCACCTGTCAGACATTCTTATGGGTTTCTCAAGTAGCAGAGCCAAAGCACTATCCACTAGATACATAGATACATAGACAGTGTCGGCAGATAAGGGCCTATGGCCCACCCAGTCTGCCCATTTGAGCTTGTAAGTTCAGTTTGTTTTCCTAGAACTCTGTTGCCCCTTACCCCTGACCTCCAGAATTCCTTTATGTCTATCCCATGCATTCTTAAATCCCGTGATTGTTTCAGCCCCCACCACTTCCTCTGGCAGGGTGTTCCACTTGTCCACCACCCGTTCTGTGAAAAATTCTTTCTCATGTTTCCTCTGAATCGTCCTCCTCCAACTTCATCCCATGCCTTCTAGTCCTGGAACATCTTTTCGCTTAAAAATAGTGTTTTCCTGCACCCTGTTCCTCCCTGTAAGATACTTGTATGTCTCTATCATATCCCTCTCTCCTCCTCTCCTCCACGGAGTACATGTTCAGTTCCTTCAACCTGTCTTCATAGGACTTGTGATGCAATCCATGCACCATCTTCTTGCCCTCCTCTGAACCTTCTCTACCCTGTCTATGTCCTTACGTGGTATGGTCTCCAGAACTGTACACTGTACTCCAGGTGGGGCCTCACTAGTGTCATGTATGGCGGATTATGACCTCCCTTTTCCTGCTGGTTGATGCCTCCATATACATCCCAGCATCCTATTTGCTTTACCTGCTGCCTTGTCCACTGTTTCCCTACCTTGAGGGTTATCAGAGATGACAACCCCAAGGTCCCTTTCCTGCTTGGTGCATGCTATATCCTCACCCCCCAACTGATATATTGTGCCAGGGTTTTTGTGCCCCATATGCATTAACTTGCACTTCTTTGCATTGAATTTCAACTGCCAAACCCCTGACCATTCTTCAAGTTTCTGCAGGTCGCTTCTCATTCTGTCTACACCCTCTGGTGTGTCTACTCTGTTACAGAGCTTTGTGTCATCAGTGAACAGTGAAATTCTGCCTTCTAGGTCCTGTGCAATGTCACTGATGAAGATGTTGAATAGGACTGGTCCCAGCACTGATCCCTGTGGTACCCCACTGGTCACTCTTCCCTCTGTGGAGTGACAGCCATTTACCACCACCCTCTGTGTCCTGCCACCCAGCCAGTTACCTACCCACCACACTACTGTCCTGCCCACACCCATATTCCCCAGTTTGTGTAATAGTCTTCTATGTGGCACAGTGTCAAAGGCCTTGCTGAAGTCCAGATAGGCCGTGTCCACTGCCCTCCCTGATCCACCTCCCTAGTCACCCAGTCAAAAAAATTCAACGAGGTTGGTCTGACATGACCTCCCCCTGGTGAAACCATGCTGCCTTGGGTCCTGTAGTCCATTGACAACCAGATGTTCCACCAATCTCTCCTTCAGTAGTGCTTCCATGATCTTCCCCACTACGAGGTGAGGCTGACTGGTCTGTAGTTCCCTGCTTCCTCTTTGTTCCCACTTTTGTATAAAGCGACTACATCTGCTGTCCTCCAGTCTTTGGGTACCTCCCTGTTTCCAGTGATCGGCTAAACAGGATAGCCAGAGTTCAGCCACCACCTCTCTTAGTTCTTTAGGACCTGGGGTGCACCCCATCTGGCCCCATTGCTTTATCAACTCTTATTACTTCCAGTTCCTTCAGGACCCTTTCTCGTGTAAAGGGACTTGTGTCCATTTCTGCACCATTCTCACCCCTTGTACTCCCTTCAGACCCATTACCCTCCTCTTCCTCAGTAAAGACTGAGCAGAAATACCTGTTCAATATGTCAGCTTTACTCTTGTCATCCTCCATGTGGCCCCCATCCTCCCCCTTCAGTCTCACTATCCCTCCCTTTGTCTTTCTTTTTCCTTATGTACCTGTAAGGTTTTGTCCCTCTACCCACTGATTTTGCAATGTGTTCTTCTGTCCTGAGCTTTGGCTTCCCTTACTGACCTCCCTGCCTCCCTTTGCTTCTCCTGGTACTTCTCCTATCCCCTTCTGCCTGTGTCTTTTTTGTATTGCCTGAATACAATCTTTTTGGCTTTCACTTTCTTTGCTACCTCTTTGGAAAACCATAATGGTCTCCTCTTCCTTTTCCTCTTGCTAACCTGCTTAATGCATAATTCTGTTGTTCTTGTGATCCCATTTAAATACCCCCACTGTTCCTCAACCCCTGATTCCTGTCATATTCCCTTAATGCCTTTTTCAAGTATCTCCCCATTTTCCCAAAGTCTGCCCCCTAAAATCCAGGATACGTGTTTTGTGTAGTTTGGTTCTACTCTTTCTGTGATTTCAAACCACAATGACTGGTGGTCACTGTTTCCCAGGTGCTCCCCACTGTTACCCCATCACACTGTCCCTGTTTGTGAGCACAAGGTCCAGTATTGCCTTCTGCGAGTTGGTTCCATGACCAGTTGCTTGAGGAAGGCACCCTGAAGGGAGTCCAGGATAAATCTGCTCCTAGTTGATGCTGCTGCTGGGATGCTCCAGTCCACATCTGGAATATTGAAGTCTCCAACCAGTACTACCTCACCCTTGTCTGCCATCCACTCTGAGTATCCCTCCATTTTTCTGCATTGTGCCCACTACGTTGTATGTCTGGGCACTAAATGTAGTTACATAGGTTAACTGTTGCTCAGATTTCCCTCTTTCCTTCTTGTTTTGCAGCCAGAATTATCATCTCTTGCTGGAGACATCCTGTCTTGCCCTATCAATCATAATGTGTCAAACAGGCTCCACCCTGCCTGTCCCCTTTAGAATTCATAAACCAGGGATTATGTCCCCTCTCAACCTTCTCTTTTCTAGGTTGAATAATTTGACTATATCCAGTCTTTCCTCTGTTGTACCCTCTGTTTATAAATCTTACTGATAATTCATTTGCTGTTAACTCATACCCCTGGTAAGAGCTGCAGTTCTTGAGAACCCTGATAATTTGGCCTCTGGGGATATTGTTTCCTGCATGGCGGGAGTGGCAACTGGATGCAAGAAGGAGGCTATTCCTGTCAGTCTGTTTTCTGAACATGTGATTTGCAGTAGTGTCATCCTCAGTCTTTTCTATTTCAAGATCCAAACAGCTAATGCGCCTCATGTCCACACTAGCCTGGCATCCACATTAGCCTTAATCCGCAAGTGACAATTATTGTTTTCCAGGTACTGGATAAATTATTTCAATTCATCCCATGATCCTTACCATACAATAATCACATCATCAATAAAGCATTTCCACGCATTCAAAAGATGGATATATGGCTTCATGGCTAGGTTGTATACCAAATAGCTCTCCCACTTCCCCACACAGTGATTGGCATAGTTATGTACAAAAGTTTCCCCTCCATTGCCATCCCTTTAGCTTGGAGATAGTGGTTATTTAAAAACATGAAGGTATTAAAGAGGGACTCCCACAAAAAGTGCTACATTGTAAAATTAGAAGTAGCATACCCCCAATAAATCTCATACCAAAAATCAGATTTCTACGTTACTTTGTTTTAAAGTTATGAGCTACAGTACACTTTCGTTTACCCAACCTCCATTTATCCGAACTCCCTATCTAACAGACAGCTGGATTGTCCCCCACAGAATGTGATGTGCATTGATCAGTTTTTAATTGACTCATCATTAGCACCACTTAGCTCTGCTTAACACACTTCACTTCTCACACTACAATTAAAGCCACCTGCTGACACCTACTCCCACCTGCTGCTGCTCTGTACTTAAGCACCAGTCAACAAGTGTGGTCTGTTATTGTACTGACTTTTCAGCCATGGCTACCAAAAGAAAGCGTGTTGTTCTCAGTGTGTCCCAAACACTTCAGACTGTTGAGCACCTGGAGAATGGCAAGAGAGAGCGGCCGTTCTCTCTGATGAATTACAGCTTAGGAAAGTCAACAATTAGTGATATTAAGACTGCCAAACAAAAGCTGAGAGACTTTGCTCTCACTATGGACTCGGCAGCTGGGGCAGAGGATCGCAAGAATATGTGCTGCTGTAAAGATGAGCAGCATGATAAGGCTCTTTATTTGTGGTTTGCCAGGAGAAGGGGATGCCACTGTCTGGTCCCCTTCTCAAAGAGAAAGCCTTCATGTTGCAGTCAAGGATGGGCAACACTGAGCCCTTTGTGGCTAGCGAGGGGTGGCTGATGCACTTTAAGCTCTGGCATGGGATTCAGCAGCTGCGCCTTTGTGGGGAGAAGCTTAGCACTGCTGAAGAGTCCATTTCTTCCTTCATTGAAAATTTTCTGGACTTTGCTAAAAACACCGATCTCGTCCCTAACTAGATTTACAATGCAGATGAGACTGGGCTGTTCTGGCAATGTTTGCCAGATCGTAGTTTGGCACATGGGGGTGAGTGAGAGGCTCTGGGGTTCAAACGGTGAAAGACAGGGTTACCATCTTGAGCTGCATAAATGCAGCTGGCACTCATAAATTGAAACCTGTTCTTGTGGGCAGATCCAGGCAGCCTCGGTGCTTTAAGCATGTAAACCTTAGTGCCTTGCCAGTGCACTACAAGGCTCAACACAATGCCTGAATGGACAGTTCTACTTTTACCAGATGGTTTACTGATCACTTTGTCCCTGAGGTAAAAGCACATCTTAGGAGTAAATGTCTCCCCCTCCATGCCATGTTGCAGGTGGACAATTCACCTGCACATTCCAAGATTGCAGATGTCAGGATTTGGGAAGAGCACATTAGATGCATGTTCTTACCAGCAAACACAACCAGCATGCTGCAGCCCTGTGACCAGGTCATTTTAGAAGTTTTCAAACAGGGATACGTAAAAACTGCTGCAGATCATTCTCACAGAATCCGATCAACAAATGTCCCTCAGTGAAATCATCAAGTCAGTTACATTGAAGGACATTGTCTACATGTGCACTGAGGCTTGGGATGCCATACTATCTGAAATGATTAAAAAATCATGGGCAAAGGGAGGGATTCGAACCTCCAGAGATGAAACTCCACCCGACCATGAATCAACAGACTCAGCCGATCAAGCACTGAGTTCAGAGGCAGAGGAAATACGCAGATTGGCAGCATTGATGCCAGACCCCATCCCAGATGAAGACATAGAGGAGTGGCAAAACTGTGATGCTGGTGAGAGTGGACAGGAGCTCATGACAGATGATGTGACCATCAAGTTTGTTCCGAAGGAGGAAGCCGAAGCCAATCCTACTGAGGAGGAGGAGGATGATAGCTGTGACCCCTCTGCTGTGCCTAATTATTCAGAGGCTGTGGAGCATTTCGCTCAGTGCATCCTGTACTTGGAGAGTCAGCCTGACTCAGATCCTGTACAGGTTATGCTTCTATGTGCAATGAAGCAACGAGCATCGGGAAAGTCCCTTGACAGCAAGAAACAAAGGGCTGTCACAGACTACTTCAAGCAGTTTACTGTATTTCATACTAGAAAATGCAATTATTAAATAAATACTGTACAGTTTTTTTTAGAATGATGAAATAAAGATTTTCAATGAAAATAAAGATGATTCACTTAAAATATTTACTGTCTTCCCATTTATCCGATCTCCTGATTACCTGACCATTTCAGATGTGTACCAGTGCAGTCGGATAAACGGAAGTGTACTGTATTTTGTAACCCTGATTTCACTAACTATTTAAAACAACCAGTTTCAGTGAAGAGCCACTGAGGATATCATCTGCTAAACTCACACTCTAATCCTCCCTGTCAACAACCTTATAGGACCTATTTCTCCAAAGTTTAAGAAACTGTAGTTATAGAAATCCTTTTTAAAAAAATGACACAGGGTTGGCTACAGTGCTTGCATTTCCAGAATGTTCATATGCATGCCACTATACTTTAGAACATGTCAGAAAACTGGCCCACCAGTGCAGCAGCAGGGTGTTCACTTATGACACCGATGACCTGGGTTCAGGAATGGACCCAGGAGTCTGAGAGCTGGCCAGGATGGAGAAGGATTGAGTGCCATCCAACAACTCTCCTTCTCTGGGGGAAGGGAGGATGAGCATTTGGCATGTCAGTGGTCCCTGGTGGAGGTTGGGAGCTGCAAGTACTGAGGCCACATGTAGCAGAAGGTGGGACAGATGTCAGGTGCACCCATTGATGTCATTGCATGTCCCACCTCCAGGGGAACTCCAGCATCCAAAAAATCTGGCCCTGTGGATAACACTCCCACCTCTGCTGCTGCTCCCATGTGACTCAAGTTCTGCAGGGG
Source organism: Neoceratodus forsteri (assembly GCA_016271365.2). Classification (NCBI taxonomy): domain Eukaryota; kingdom Metazoa; phylum Chordata; order Ceratodontiformes; family Ceratodontidae; genus Neoceratodus; species Neoceratodus forsteri. Next base: position 5,483,405 of record JADMNL010000041.1, on the reverse strand, counting down.
GGTCCCACTCCTGTGGCCCCATCCTGGGGGGCAAGCCAGGACTAGAGACTGGATGTGCTGAGAAGGGGTGCCTGCCCAGCAACCCCACCCAGGGGTGCAGGCCTGGGCTGGGGCTGACATGTGGGAGTGGGGACTGAGGAGCCTCGGCCCATCAGGGGAGCAGTGTGGGGTCCAGGCCCCAAAAATACTTAAAAAAACATGTCAGAAGGTGATTCTGGAATGCAGCAATGAACCAAGGCATGGAATGTCAAGGTGGTGCACAGTTTTAAAATGTTGTGGGACACGCAACCTCAGAATGTGACAGGGATGTGCAATCTCAAACTGTGGTGGGACAATCAGTCTCAGAATGTGACAGGGCCACACATCGAGGAATCTGGTGGGGACTGGCAATTTCAGACTACAGTGGGGATGCATGCTGTCGGAATGTGACAGGACACACCATTCATTCTGAAATTGCTTGTCCCTGCCACATTCCAGGATTGTACGCACCCACCATATTACAAAATTGTGTATCACATCCCCACCACATTCCAACATTAGGTGTCCTAGCCACATTCCAAAATTACGCATCCCTGCTAAATTCCAAAATTGCACATCCCTTCCCCATTTCCAAATTGCACATCCCTGCCATATTCTGAAATGGTGCATCCCCACCAAATTCCAAAATTGCACATCCCCACCAACTTGTATTTCAGTGCCACATTCCAAAATTGTCATTGCCACGTTACCAAATTTTGCATCATGCCACATTCTGAAATTATACATTGCCACCACATTCCAAAATTGAGCCTCACCACCACATTCCAAAACTATGCATCACTGCCACATTCTGAAACTGTGCATCACTGCTACATTCTGAAACTGTATGTCACCACCACATTTCAAAATTGTGCATGACCACCACATTCCAAAATTGTGCGTCATCGCCACATTCTGAAACTGTGCATCACTGTCATATTCCAAAATTGTGTGTCACTGCCACATTTCAACACTGCATCACTGCCACATTTCAAAATTGTGCATCACCGCCACATTCTGAAATTGTGTGTCACCGCCACATTCCGAAACTGTGCATCACTGTCATATTCCGAAATTATGCGTCACTGATGCATTCTGAACCTGTGCATCTCTGCCACATTCCAAAATTATGCACCATTGCCACATTCTGAAACTGTGTGTCACCTTCGCATTCTGAAACTGTGCATCATCACCATCACATTCCTAAATTGTGCATCACTGCCACATTCCAAACCTGTGTGCCACCACCACATTCCAAAACTGTGCGTTACCACCACATTCTGAAATTATACATCACTGCCACATTCCAAAATTGTGCATCACTGCCACATTCTGAACCTGTGTGTCACTGCTGCATTCTGAAACTATGCATCATTGCCACATTCCGAAACTGTCTGTCAGCACTGCATTCCAAAACTGTGTGTCACTGCGGCATTCCTAAATTGTGCATCACCGCCACATTCTGAACCTGTGTGTCACCACCGCATTCCAAAATTGTGCATCACCACCACATTCTGAAAGCATGTGTCATCACCACATTCCAAAACTGAGCATCACCACCATATTCTAAAACTGAGCGTCACTGCCACATTCCAAAAATATGCATCAGTACCACATTCCAAAACTATGCATCACTGTCACATTCTAAAACTGTACATCACTGCCACATTCTGAAATTGTACATCACCACCACATTCTGAAACTGTATGTCACTACCACATTCCAAAATTGTGCATAGAAACATAGAAACATAGAATTTGATGGCAGATAAGGACCACTTGGCCCACCCAGTCTGCTCATTTCCCTAGCTGATGGATAAGCTGCAGATTCTAGTTAATCAACAGCTTACTTCCTCCTGCCCCCCACTAGAATTGCTTTATACCTGTCCCATGCATTCTTGAATTCTCCCACTGTTCCTGACTCCACAACCTCCTCAGGAAGGCTGTTCCATGCATCCACAACTCTCTCTGTGAAAAAATACTTTCTAACATTACCTCTGAGCAGTCTCCCCTCTATCTTCAAATTGTGCCCCCTTGTTCTTGCACATCTCTTCTTCTGAAAGATACTACCCTCTCATACCTTGTTAATTCCCTTGAGATACTTGAACGTTTCTATCATGTCCCCCCTCTCCCTCCTTTCCTCAAGGGTATACATATTAAGCTGCTTTAGTCTGTCCTCGTATGTCTTCTGGTGCAGACCTTGCATCATTTTGGTTGCCCACCTCTGAACAGCCTCCACTGTGTCTATGTCTTTGCAGAGATGGGGTCTCCAGAATTGCATACAGTACTCCAGATGGGGTCTCACTAACTGTCTGTAGAGAGGGATAACAACTTCCTGTTTTCTACTGTTGATGCCTCTCCCTATGCATCCCAGTACCCCCCCCCAAGCCCTCCTTACTGTCTTCTCACATTGTTTGCCCACCTTTAGGTCATCTGATATAATTACTCCTAGGTCTCTTTCGATTTTTGTTGTTGTTATTAACTCACCCCCCATTGTGTACTCTTCCCCTGGGTTTTTGTTTCCCAGATGCATTACCTTGCACTTCTTTGCATTGAATCTGAGCTGCCACATATTTTACCATTCCTCCAACCTTGCCAATTCCCTTTTCATTCTTTCCACCCCACCTTGTGTATCAACCCTGTTGCAGATCTTTGTGTCATCTGCAAAGAGGCATACCTTTCCTTCCAGGTGCTCTCCAATGTCACTTATAAAGATATTAAAGAGGACCAGTCCCAGTACTGAACCCTGCGGTACCCCGCTAGTTACCCTCCCTTCTTCACTGTGGACTCCGTTTACTATTACTTTTTGCATCCTGTTGTCCAGCCAGTTTTTTATCCAGGCTACTATCTTGGGACCCACTCCAAGGCTGGCTAACTTGTATATTAATCTTTTGTGTGAGACTGTGTCGAATGCCTTGCTAAAATCTAGGTAGGCCATATCCACAGCCCCTCCCTGGTCTACTACTTTGGTCACCCAGTGAAAGAAATCTATTAGGTTCATCTGACATGACCTTCTTGCTGTGAAACCATGCTGCCTTGGGTCCTGTGCCCCACTGACCTGTAGGTACTCAACAATTCTTTCCTTCAGAAGTGATTCCATAATTTTCCCTACCACTGAAGTCAAACTAACTGGTCTGTAGTTTCCTGCCTCTGCCCTGCTCCCACTTTTGTGAAGTGGAATCACATTTGCCCTCCTCCAGTCCTCAGGTACCACTCCATCCTCCCATGATTTGTTAAAGAGAGTAGCCAGTGGTGTTACTGGTTCTACCCTTAGTTCTTTTAGTATTCTTGGGTGAATCCCATCAGGCCCCATTGCTTTGTCCACCCTCAGTTTCAAGAGTTCTTTCAAAACCCTTTCTTATGTGAAATAACTGGTATCATCCCCCCTATTCAGAGTTTCTCCCTTGTTTGGTTTAGGCACCTCCCCCTCCTCATCTGTTGTGAATACTGAGCAGAAATATTCATTTAGTATCCCTGCTTTTTTACTGTCACCCTCTGCCCACATTCCTTCCCCTTTATTAAGTCTCTTTATCCTTCCCTTGGTCTTTCTTCGCTTCCTAATGTACCTATAAAAAGTTTTATCCCCCTTCTTAACAGAGTTGGCTATCTTATCCTCAGTTTGTGCCTTTGCTATTCTGACTGTCTTCCCTGCCTCCTTCTGCTTTAACTGATAAAGTTCTCTGTCATGCTCCTTCTGTGTTTCCTTATATTTCCTGAATGCTGTCCTTTTCTCCTTAACCATCCCTGCCACCTCTTTTGAGAACCATAGTGGTTTTTTCCTTCGTTTTGTTTTATTGATTTGCTTTACACAAAGGCTTGTTGCCTCTGCGATGGCTGTTTTGATTATTCCACATTGTTCCTCCACCCCTCCTTCTTGCCCATTTGCTAGTGCTTTTCTAAGGCACTCTTTCATTTTCCCAAAGTCAGCCTTCCTAAAGTCCACTGCCACATTCCAAAACTGTGCATCACCGTTGCATTCCGAAACTGTGTGTCACCACCACATTCCCAAATTGTGCATCACCATGTTCCGAACCTGTTTGTCACCACCACATTCCAAAATTATGCATCACCACCACATTCTGAAAGTATGCATCACCACCACATTCTGAAATTGAGCATCACTGCCACAATCTGAAACTGAGCATCACTGCCACATTCTGAAACTGTATGTTACTGCCACATTCCAAAATTGTACGTGACCACCACATTCCAAAATTGTACGTCACCACCGCATTCTGAAATTGTTTGGCAGTGCCACATTCCAAAATTGTGCATCACCGCCACATTTCAAAATTGTGTGTCACTGACACATTTTGAAATTGTGCACCATTACCACATTCCAAAATTGTGCATCACCACCACATTCCAAAATTGTGCATCACTGCTGCATTCTGAACCTGTGCATCACCATTGCATTTTGAAACTATGCATCACCACCACATTCCGAAACTGTGCATCACTGCCACATTGCAAACCTGTGTGTCACCACTGCATTCTGAAATTGTGCATCACCACTACATTCTGAAATTGTGCATCATTGCCATATTCCAAAATTGTGGGTCACTGCCACATTCTGAACCTGTGCATCACCACCGCATTCTGAAATTATGCGTAATCACCACATTCCAAAACTGTGTGTCACCACCGCATTCTGAAACTGTGCGTCACCACTGCATTCCTAAATTGTGCATCACCACCACATTCCAAACCTGTTTGTCACCACCGCATTCTGAAATTGTGTGCCACCACTGTATTCCAAAATTGTGCATCAGTGCTGCATTCTGAAATTGTGCGTCACCACTCCATTCCAAACCTGTACATCACCACCGCATTCTGAACCTGTACATCACCACTACGTTCTGAACCTGTGCATCACCACCACTTTCTGTAGTTGTGTGTCACCACTGCTTTCTGAAATTGCTCATCACCACCACATTCTGAAATTGTGAGTCATCACTGCATTCCCAAAATTGTGCATCACTGCCACATTCCAAAATTGTGTGTTACTGCCACATTCCAAAATTGTGCATCACTGCCACATTCCAAAATTGTGCGTCAGTGCCACATTTCAAAATTGTGCATCACTGCCACATTCTGAAATTATGTGTTCCAACTAATTTCTGAGACTGTGTCACTGCTGCATTCCAGAATTGCAACCTGGTGACATTTCAAAATCTCATACCTGCAGTACTATAAAAATTGCACACAACTGTGTCATTCTAAAGCCATGTTTGCCATTGCATTCCACTCCCCCATCACATTCTGAAGTACTGTGCCTTCCACCTACACATTATGGAAGTGTATTTGCTGTCCCCCCATGTCAGTTTTCCTTTTTCAGGTGTTTACTACACCTGCAGTTTTAAGTTACATAGGAGAAATAAGTCATATAAGGTAACTTGCAGGGAGGACTAGGTTCTGAGTTCAGGATATGACATCACAGCAGCTCTTCACTGAAACTGACTTTTTTGAACAGGCAGTTAATTAAGGGTTAAAAAATGAATTGTAACTTTTAAATGAAGTAACTTACAGGTCTGATTTTTGGCATAAGGCTGATTGAGGATATGCTGATCCAAATTCAGAATTTATTGATGCCAACAATTTTGGCCTCTGTCCCTCTTTAAACTCCAAAACAATTCTGGACAATTCTAACATAAATTGTTGTTTGCTCAAATTCATACTTCGGTCCTGGCTCAGATAGTATTTGAGGACTTCAAAACCACCCTCGTGGGTGCATTAGTGTATAGTGGAGGCAGTATAGTGTAATGGTTAAAAGCACTGAGTTGCAAACCTGGAGACCTGGGTCTGAATCCCATCAGCTCCCACATGCATACTGTGTGACCCTGAACAAGTTACTTAACTTCATTGTGCTCCCAGATCGCACCTGGAAACAAGCTCCAGGTTAGAATGCCTTTCCTGTTTAAACAATTTCCCCTTTACCTTTCCTTTCCTAGTGCCTCCATATCTAATATTAACAAAAGACAATTTTGATCCATTTGCATATACACCCACCATCTGTAAAACCTGCATTGTATCTTTGATATAAGACCTTAACTGTAGTACAGGTTCATGTATATGCGCATCAGCATATCTTGATAGTGGTTCAGTTACTGAGCCTATTCCTGATATAATAGCTCTCCTAGGGGGGATTCCAAAGGTTTTTATGAACCTTTGGGAGAGTATGGATAGTGGCTTTAACAGGATTGGAAGTTTGTAAGTACTGAAATGCCTGTAAAGAGATGGCATCATTAGCAAGGGCATTATTTAGACATGCATCAGTTCTGGATTTCAACATCTCAGTTGGATTAAAGTTCAAGTTGTTATAAAAGTTTGAATCTGCCAGTTGTCAGTTGATTTCAACTATGTATTTGTCTGTATCTTGGACAACAATGTTGTTCCTCCTTGTCCGACCGCTTGACTGTAATAGCAGCATTAGCCTTACATCTTTCAAGCGTTGTTTTGTCATTATTACTTAAATTACCATACCTGATTTCAAACTTCATGTCAAAAATTGGTTTTAGGTCCCTTTCACAGACACAGACAAAAGTCTCAATTGCTGATGTCCAAGGGGGGAGGTAAAAAAAAGTGTTGGTATAAAAGCCCTCAGTGGTTTAGGTACTCAGGTGACCCTATACTGTCTATCTAGATTATCAGAACTGTCACTCACCAACTCTTCTCTGCTCTGTGCATCAGTACAGTAGATGTAGTCATGTTCAATGTAAAGCTCTCACTTAGAGCATTTGCCTGGATCTCATTATTTGGAGCATTAGAGGGTGGACTGCTTGCAGAGTCATTTTTAGAGTAGTATGCTTTTTTATTTATTTTTATTTGTTTATTTGGTATTCAGAAAAATAACCTTTGAGCCAAGGCTCTTTTACAAAGGTTCCATGTCATGTGAACAGAGTATAGACATTCAATCAAGAAGATTACAGAGTTTTAGGACATTTGAGACACTCAACAGCACAATAATCAGGAAAAGTTTACAGAGTTTCTTAGTCATTTAAAACACTATACAACATATGGACATCAACTTTAGTTGATTACAAGTGCAGGAAAGGTGCAGAGGACTAGAGGGTAGGTTAAGTTGGGCAGAGGGTCAGTAAGAACAGGATTATGGTAGGGGAGGAGGGGGGCCTCTGGTAAAAGTGGTCAAGGAGGCAGGGCTGAGGCCAGGGAGGCATAGACCCATCCTAGCGTGGAGATGGGGGGAGGTGTGAAGGGGGTGAGGGGTGTAAAAGACCAGCCCCTTAAAGTGATTCAGAGTCATTTTCAAGGAGCGTGTGGGAGGGTGGCTTCTGTCTTGTGTTGAGAATAGTTGCTGTTAGCAGAGCCAGGCCTTGTCATCCAGAGTCTGTCAGCTATTGGAGAAGCAGGTGCATATAGATCTGGAGATCAGATAGTGCTTAAGGTCTAATTTGAAGCTGGACAGGCTAGTGGAGTTCCGAATGGACTCGGGTACCTCGTTAAGCCAGAGAGGGGCTCAGTAGGAGAAGGTGCACTGTCCGAGAGCTGTGCATTGGAATGGCATCATAAGGGCCCCCCTGTGTTCTGTTTCTGCCTTATATATTCTGAGCCTGAGAGGGAGAAGATGCCTGCTATGCATGGGGGGGGGCTTTCTCAGTAATGCTTTTTTGCCTAGGAGGCATGTGAGGAATTTAGTCCAGACTTTAATAGTATTAATAGAGAAATTAATAATATTCAATGGGATAAGGTTTTCCTGGGTCTATCTACAAATGAGGCCTGGACCTTATTAAAATATTTAATTTATTCACTCGAAAAGAAACATGTTCTGACAAAAATAAATATAATAAAAAGAGCAGGATACCAAAATGGCTGAATAAATCAATTAGGTTGCAAATAAATAAGAAAAAAAATTGTTCAGGAAACTTAAAAGTAGTCAATGTAAAAGCAACAGTGCAATTCTTATTGAGTATAAAAAAACACTACAGAAACTCAAACACATGATTAAGCAGGCTAAAAGGAAAATTGAATTTAAGTTGGCACATACTAAAGATGGATATAAAGTGCTGTTTTCATTTTTAAATAAGAAAAAAGGTAATTCCTACAAGGTAGGACCACTAACTCAAAATGGTACTCTCATACAGTCAGACTTGGACATAGTTAACCTTTTTAATTCACATTTCTGCTCAGTTTTTGCCAAAAAAAGTTTTCATTTGCTTAAAACAAATTCTGGACCTCTACCTAAATTAATCCATACTTATAGTATTAAGGCTTCTGATATACATCCATTTCTCAAAAATCTAAAGAAAACTACAAGGCCAGGTCCCGACCCGATTAACGCTAGATTCTTAATTGATACTGCCGAGGCTCTAGCCTTTCCCTTATAAATAATATTTAATAAATCTCTTCATAAAGCAGAAATTCCCTTAGACTGGTTAACTGCATTTGTTACTCCAATCTATAAAAAAGGTAGCAGGTCATTAGTTCAGAATTATCGTCCAATAAGCCTCACTTCGATTATTTGTAAAACAATGGAAAAACTGATAAAATCATTTCTCGAAAAAGAAATGGCTGAATTAAATATTGTCGATTCTACTCAACATGGGTTTAGAACCAATCACTCCTGCACAACCAACCTAATATAGTTTTATAATAATATTAGCCAGGGCCTGGATAACAACCATCAACTAGATGTTATCCTATTGGATTACAGCAAGGCCTTTGACAAAGTCCCCCACAGTATTCTTATTAATAAAATGTATCATCTCGGTTTTTCAGACCAACTAGTTAATTGGGTTTCTGCATGGTTGACAAATAGAACCCAAAGAGTTATATTAAATAATCACCTCTCTGATTTGGGCACAGTTACTAGTGGAGTCCCCAAGGGCTCAGTGTTGGGCCCGATTTTGTTCAATATTTATATAAGTGATGTGCAGGTATCCAACAATAACTGGCTGTCTAAATTTGCTGACGATTCTAAGCTTGGGGGCCTTGCAAATAATCAATCAGATTTTAATTCTCTCAACTCCAATTTACAGCTGATCGAAAAATGGGCTACTGATAACTTGATGGAATTCAATGTGACAAGTGTGTAGTTTTGCATTTTGATCTCAAAATCCCAAAAAATAAATATTACATTTGTAACTCACTACTGAATTCGTTATATGTGGAAAGGGACTTGGATGTTCTAGTCAATTCTAAACTTACATCAGTTGATCACTGCACTAAAGTGGCTAATTCTACCAATGGTCTACTAAGACAAATCCAGCGATCCTTTGTAAATAAAACCAAACAATGTATGATAGCCCTGTATAGATCATGTGTCCGACCCCTTATTGGCTATGGGTCCCCTTTTTGGAACCCCTACCTAAAGTCTGATATCGATCGTTTAGAAAGAATTCAAAAATGTGCAACTAGGATGATCCCTAGGCTAGCTAAATTGCCCTATAAATCTAGATTATCTATTACTGGTCTACATTCCCTTCAGAGTAGAAGAACTAGGGGGTATTTACTCTTAACATATAAGCTTCAAAAAAACCCTGACCTAATGAATAAATGTGGACTATCCTATGTTACCAGACGTATAGTTCCAAGATGTCATACTAAACAACTTATGGTCCCTAAGGCAAAAACCAACCTAAGATTAAACTTTTTCTCACTAAGGGCACCAAGACTATGGAACAGACTTCCTCAGGAATTGGTCGATTCAACTAACATCGAATTATTCAAAAAGGGTATTAATAATTGGTTGATTAAGAAACATGTTATGTGAAATGTTCCAACTATAGCGTGGGGGGAATCTAGATGGGCTTTGGCCTTCTTTTTTCCCAAACAAACCAAGTAAACCAAGTGACCTGAGGGACAGGTAGTCTTGGAACCAGAGTGTTGCATTGGCAGCCACCCCCAGGCTTTGAAGCTGGGTCAGTAAAAGGGTGTGGTTGATGGTGTCAAAGGCTTTTGTTAAGTCTATGAACATCGCCCCTACTAGTTTGTCTTCATCCATAGCTTTGTGAACATAGTCAGTGAACTCTACAAGGGCAGTCATGGTACTATGCCCCTGCCTGAATCTGTGCTGGTTGGGGCATTGAAGTTGGTATTTGTTGATGTAGTCTGTTAGTTGGTCCTCCACAATCTTCTCAAGGGCCCTGGATGGGGGGAGAGGATTGAGATCTGCCTGCAATTGGACACATTGATCCTCTCCTTGCTATTGAGGACAGGAGAGACCAGTGCTTGCTTCCAGGTGGCCAGAAATTGTGCCAGGGTCTGGAATTTGTTGAATAGTTTTGTAATAGGCTTGATGAGCATATTAAGAGTTTGAGACACCAGCTTCATGTCTACTCCATCGCTACCCATTCTGGTCTTCCCAAGCACTTTTTTTTGTGTAGAATGCTGCCTCCTTTATATTAACTCTCTTGATGTAGAAGGTAGGGTGACAGGTAGTGGGTACTTTGTCATGTGAGGGAACCTTGGTGGGGTGCAGGTAGTCTGGAGGGATTATTGTGCTTAAATCTGTGAAGGCAGAGTTGAAGGACTCTGTGATGAGGCGTGAGTCCGTGGTAGTAGAGCCATTGATGTGGAGCAGCTGTGGGTTTCTCTTTTCTTCTTCCCCCAAGAGATTCTTTATGTTTCCCCAGAACCTTTTGCTGTCACCCCAGCTTTTATCAAGCAGTTCCTTGTGGTGATCTGATTTAGTCCTCCATATTACATGCGTGCAGTGGTTTCTAGCTGCCCAGTACAGCTGGTGGTCATGGCCTTTACCTGAGGCCCTGGCTTTTAACCAGAGGTTGTCCCTCTCCTTCATCATGGCTAGGAGCTCGCCTGTGATCCAACCATTAGTGGTCCCCCACACTTTCCTCCTTTTTAATGGTGCGTATAAGTCATAAATATTGTTGACTCCATCTGTGAAGTACTTCAGGGCCTGGTCCACGTCTGGCAGTATGTCAATGGGTGACCAGTCATGGTGGGATAGGGCATTTTTAAACAATCCTAATTGACCTCTTTTCAGGATCCTGCTCTGTATAGTGATGGGGGGGCTGTTTTTGAACTTATTTGACCATCTGAGGGTGACAGGGAGTGGTCGCACAATGTATCTGGTAGCACCTTGACCTCAGATATTCATGATGGGGAGTTTGTGAGGATCCAGTCAATGAGCGAGCTCTTGTCTGTCTTGTGGTTCCTTCTGGTTGGTTCTGTGACTAGTTATGTGAGGTATGCACTTGCCACAGTATCCTTGAGTGGCGTGGAGTTGTTGCTTTCCCAGTTTGTATTGAAATCCCCTGTGATAATTAAATCACTATCCTTGGGTAGGGAGGCCATTGCATCCAGGACCTTGGGCACACCATCCTGTGATTTTTTTGGGGGGCAGGTAGGCTGATGCAATGGTCAGTGACTTACCCAGCTGTGCGACTTGTATTTTCATGACAAGGAGCTTGTGGTCTGTGGCCATCCTGGAGATAGGGAGAATGGAGCTGTGGAGGGAGTCTTTTGTGTGGATAAGACAGCCTCCACCCTTCTTGCCTTGCCTGTCTCTCCTGAATACCTGGTATCCAGGTAGCGCTATTTCACTGTTTTTTATATTGCTTGTCAGCCAAGTCTCAGTTAGGCATGCTATGTCCGGTTTGTGTAGGGCCATCCAGGCCTGTAATTGTGTAAACTTTGCTGTTAGGCTGCAAATATTCATTGCAGCTATTGTCAGGCTCTTTGTCTTGATACCTATAGGTCCGTGTGGCAGCGGAGGGCCAAGATTTGGGTGCACATTCCCAGATAACAGGAGAGCATTAAGATAAGTTTCCTCACTGTGATGCAGAGAGTTATAGAGATTCGTGACTTGCATTTCCTTAGTTTACCTTGGAGAGGCTTCTCCACTTTCTGAGGGGTGTGTGTGAGAGGTGGTAGCCTGGCGGAGTGGTGTGTGTCGGATGCATTCTCTCCTGTTGTGGTCCCATTGTAGTAGGACTGCTGGTATGCCCCATTTGTGGAGGTTGCTTCTGGTACTGTTAGCCAGCAGCCAGTTCTGAGACATTGTTCTGGGTAGTCTGAAGAGGGGCAGGTGACCTGAAGGGCGACTGGGCCCACTGACCCAATTGTGATAGCAATGAGTAGGAGAGTAGTGCAACTCATGTTGTTGTCAAGGGTTAGGTTTGGAATTAGGCAGATCGGAAGACTAATACGTATGGTGGAAATACCACCCAAATACTATATGATGAGAACTTAGTTCAGTGGCAGGGGATGCAACACAGTAAATGAGACTTAGATAAGATTAACACTGACAAGTGTTGGGCTCTATAACTGCATTCTGTATCTTTAAGGGGAGTTGCAATATTAGTGAGAAGGGAGGATGAAGATTGCCTAGTGGTGGTGCCACTGGGGGAGAGAGAGTATTTAATAAAGGCTGGAGTGGGGGAGGGGGTGGGTGAAAAAAAGCAGGAAGGAGAGAAAGTGAAACAAAAATGGGGTTATTTGCAGGGCATAGCTACAACTGTCATAAATGAAACCTGGTCTACACAAAGAAATGTTCACAAAATGCTGTATCACTTTAAGCTTAGTTTCTGATCCAGGGTACAGTACCACTGGACCTTAAAACAAAGACAGCTGTAATACTTTAAAACATGAAAAATGTGCACTCTAAAAGATCATGCACTGCAAACAACAATTGAGTGCAAAATGGCTTAGATTCACATTTAAGTTAACATTCACAGGACAGTTTGGAGAAACTTAACCAGTACCAGAATCAGTAAATAAAATTAGCTTAAAGTCCAAAAGGAATAGGAGTAGCAAAATATTCAAAAAGTGTAGCAACCAATCAGCAGACAGAGCCGATGGATCCGGCCAGTCAGCGGGGATACACCAGAAGTTTCAGCAGCGTACCTTCAGTCTGGTTGTCTGCAGGCAGTACAGCAAGGAGTCAGCCAGTGGACAGAGGGGACCCACCGGGCTGCTTGCAGCAGCAGAGGCACCCTAGTCAGGGGTGAAGCTAAGGGGAGAAGCCAGAAAAAGCAAGAGGTTATATAGCTGTAAGAGAGGGAGTGTTTATAGCGGGGAAGGGGAGTTATTCACCTCACAGCAGAAAATTAACAAACTGAGACTGTGGCACCAGTAGGGACAATGAGAACAAAGGAAAATGAGGGGGAGAGAGTTAAAAATATGTAGTGGCCTTGGCTGAGAGACACCTCACAGCAGGAGGAAATTCCAGCTGGAGGAATATGGCCGAGGTAGAAGGTGAGACAGAAATGGGGCTAGTTGCAAGGCATAGCTTAGCGCTGTAACACAATGAAACCTAGTCCAAATAGAAATATGAAGAAAAAAATATATAAGCAGGAAGGAGAGAAAGTGAAACAAAAATGGGGTCATTTGCAGGGCATAGCTACAACTGTGTCACAAATGAAACCTGGTTTACACAAAGCAGTGTTCACAAAATGCTGTATCACTTTAAGCTTAGACTTAGGTTGCTGGCAAATTTACGAATATCAACTAGTGTTGCAAACTCATCAATAAATGTAGTTGTGGCAAAACTGTGGCCTTTCTGTAGAACCGTTATTTTGTTTGGCATCAGTTCATATTGGGACATGTTAATAACATTCAGAATCTCACTTATTTCTCTCTCCTGGCCTGTTTCTTGATTGTTGATTCTGCTAGTGCTTATTCTTAAATAATGCATGCAATTAAAAATTATTGTATTTAAGCAGGGAGATTCTGGTGGACACCACCTTTGATGAAGCTCATAGCAAAACATAAGATTTTCCTATGGACATTGGGGTGCTTGCAGCCATGCAACATTGCATATTTTAATGTACCACTGTTAGTATCACCGCTCAGTTTGCACATAATAAAGAGGCACCTTCAGTATCTCAAGTGGGTGAGTACTTTTGTTTTGAGGTTTTACAGCTACAGGCTGAGTGCTGTCTCCTTCTATTTGCTGATTTAACTGTTGGAGAAATAGCACCTGGGACAAAACAGCGACTCTTTTGCTTGTTATTGTATTTGCTTTATTTTATTTTGTTTAACTTTGTTTTTATACACGTATACTAAAGTACAGTTAGAGAAGGTAAGACCCCATAGAAAAATATTCAATAAGTTATGGTAGTATTATTGGTTAGTCCTCTTTAACTGCAACTTAGGGTGTTGGATTGGACTTTTACTGAATCCACATGGTTATAGTCAGTAGTCTACTGATAAAGCTTATGCAACAGATGGAGTGGGAACCCATAACATGCAAAATAAAAGTCAGGGAGAAACAGGCATATGACTTACATGAGTCTTTAAGGGTGCACATATAGAAATCATAATGGCAATAAATGAGCTGCACCTTCCATAGTCTATCAAAATGAAATGCATGCATGCTCAATTTAAGCAGGCTATTATAACAGTATGAAGATGTAGTTAACATTTCATATAATGTGGAATTCATAGAAAACTGTATTAGTGAATAATGTAACTTTTTTTCAGCACATCTGTCAAGCTTTTTAGGGTTACACAATTTACACAGCTTGGAGTCTGTTTGAATAGAAATTTTTGGAGTGAAAATGATGTTAAAAAGAATGTTCATCTCCCTCAATTTGCACTTTGGTCCAAGGCATTTTTGTTTCATCCTGGTTTAAAAGCTCAGGTTCAGGAAAAACTGTGCCCTCAGTACATCCACCTTGGCAACAGGTGCGTTTAACAAGTTAGTCACAGTGAACACTAAGAGTGTGAGCTGTATTTTTTTTCTGTTGGGCTCCCATTCCTCTTTCTCACTTGTGTCAGTCCCTTCATTGACATAGAAAGCAATTCCTCCACCCCTGACCTTCCGTGTCCCTCCTGAAGAGACTGCACCCCTGTAACCTTGTATCTCAGCTCATTGCTGAATTCCACCAGGTCTCAGTAAGTCCTTCTTCAGTAGAACCTGTCCATAGATACACAGATTCTGAAGGCAGATAAAGAGCCAGAAAGTCCAAAATCTTGTTGAACAGATGCAAAAGTTTAGTCAGGCCAAAGTATGGGAGAACAAAAGGGTACCTGGGGAGGAAGAGAAGGACCACCAGGAGAAAGGGAGGTTAATCAGCCACTAGGATGATTGGTTCTTAAATCCTGTTCAGCAGTAGCACCAGAAGGATGCATATAGGTATTCTGGGTACACTGGATAAACCTATAGATCTTTTTCTGCCATAACATACTACGTTTCTGTTTGTATGCCGCAGCCCCCCACCCCCATCCCCGTCAGTCCATTCTCCCCCTTTTAGGTCTAAGTATCCTTATGTGGCTATACTATTGATGTTTGAAAACAGTCACTAATTTGGCTTCTATCATCAGTTGGTACACAATTCCAAGCATCTACCACCCTCACCATGAAAAAGTATTTCCTAACATCCCTTTTGAATCGCCTATCCCACCAAACTCCACCAATGTCCCCAGGTTACTTTGTCTGTATTCCTTGTGAATAGATTACTGCAGCTTTCCCTGTTGATATCCTTACAGAACTTGTTGGTCTCAATCATGTCCCCCCTTTCCCATCTGGTCACCAGAGGGTACACTTTTAGGTTCTCCAGCTTCTCCTCATTCATCCTTACCTACTTCCCCTGTATCATGTGTGTAGCCCTCTTCTGAGCTCTTTCCAGGTGGTCCTTGTCCTTCTTGAGGTGGGGACTCTAGAACTTGATACAGCAGTCCAGGTGTGGTCTCACTATGGACCTGTAAAGGGACAGTATCTCCTCCTTCCTTTTGCTAGGGAACACCCTTCCCATACACCTCAACATTCTCTTCACCCTCCCCATCTGCCTTGTTAGCATTTATAAGAACTCCCAGGTAACTTTCCTCTGTAGTCTTAACTACCCTTACTTCCCTCCATTTGATAGTCAGCGCTAGGGTTTTTCCTACCAATATGCATAATCTTACATTTCTTGATACTGAATTTTAGCTACCACACATTTGACCACTTCTCTAGCCTTTCCAGATCCTTTTCCATGTTGCTCATTCCCTCCTCAGAGTCCATCCTCCCAGAGAGCTTGGTGTTGTCAGCAAAGAGACAGACCTTGCTCTGCATACCCACTATTGTGTAACATTTGAAGATATCGAAAAACATGTGCCCCAGGACTGCTCACTGTAGCAGCCCCCCAACCCCCTTGAATTCCCCATGTACCACCATACACTGTGTCCTACTCCCCAATCAGTTCTCTATCCATCTAGTAAGTTTGTTCCCAATACCAAAACATGCAGGATTGAGGGGATCCCTAAACCTTACTAGTATATACTGATTTGGTGCATACAGGTAACAGAGACTGATGCCAAAAGCATGTGGGAAGCTATGGCTCTTCACCCAAACTTGTAGCACTGACCCAAACAAACAGCAATACTTAAGTATATTGCAAAGATATCCTAATTTTATTGTTGCAAGTATTACTTTAAAGTACAATGTGCTGCTGTATAATCCAGATGCTCAGAGTGCAGTATTGTACATAGAGCAATAGAATTTGACATGCTCAAATAAAAAGAAATTCATGCCAGCACAAAATCAGTGCATAGATACTAGGCAGAATCGGCTAGCGGCTGACAGTACAAAATGCATACTGAGTGTAGCTACATATTTCACAAGGGTTGAACTAGCTCTCAGCTGTGATGTGCATGCCTATTCTCAGATAGTGCCAGCATGTATTTTAATGTGTGTGCACGTCAGGTTCTGCTGTCTCATGTACTGCACTCCACACATTTGGATTATACAGCAGTATGTTGAACTTTAAAATAATACCTCCACCAATAAAGTTAGGATATCTTTGCAATATACTGAGTATTGCTGTTTGGGTCAGAGATATAGGGTTGTGTGAGCTGCCATGGTTCTCCACATGCTTTTTTGAGTTTGTTTCCCACCCCAAGGTCCTCCAATTTTTTTTATAGATCTTCAAACCACATACGCTCATGTCCCATGCCTGACATGATGGGGAAAGAGTCATTTTTGTCCTACAAGAAATTCCTCCCTGTTTTCCCTTGTGCAATTCCCACCATTCAGTCAATGTCATGTAGGTTGAAATATCCTATGAGAACTATGGACCCCATAGTCAAGGCCCCTAGAATTCTGCGGCCGCAGAATTTTGCGCAGAACTTCTGCGGTGCCGCAGAATTCACTCTTCTCATTGATTTTTTATTAATATTTCTGTTTTTCCATAGAATCTGGTTCCCTTCCCCTCTTTTTATATCCAAACCCCCCTCATATGTTCAGAATGTGATGCTATCATTGCTATGATATAATACATTAGCTAATGAAATGGCTGCAATCTGCAACAGAAATGAACAGTCACTTATCTACCACAGCTCCCACTGCCAGAGACAGTGGCACTGCACATCAGGCATGGTGATATTTGCTCAACCTGCACTACAGCCTAATACAATTTTCAGTCTAACATTATTGCACTAGGGCCAACTTAAACAAAACCTTGTCAACAGCACAGACCTGTTAAGTCCATACCTCACTTTGTACAAACCTATTTGCGCCTTTAAGGTATAGAGATGCCATCTGAAATGAATAACTGGTAAAATGAATTTAACTGTCATTTTTAAGAAAAATAAAGTAATTATGCCCATAAAAGTGGAATATAATAATGTGTAGACCTGTTGAAAGAATAGACCTGTGAAATAAATAATTGCACTGTACACATTTTTGCCAGGGTTATAGATTACATATTATCATTGGTTGATAGAATCACCTAAAAGTTATGGAGAAACATTGTGTGCAGGGACAGTTGTTGGGCCAGAGGGTAGCATGCTGTGTTTCCATGCCAGCAACTCAGATTCAGAGATTAGCTCTGGGAGCTGGCTGGACAGCACAAGGATTGGTGGAACACATCATTGCTCGGAGCCTGGGAAGGTATGGCGCAGTGTTCTGTCACATGGTGGACACATTGTGCTGGTCTGGAGAGCTCTATCTCACAATTGGTTCACATGCATGTCATGGCCTGATGGTGTTACGCAGTGTGTCAGGGAAAGCAAGTTGACATCATAACTGAGTTTTGCAATAACTCTATTCCATTTCTAATGGGACCTGTATGAATGAGGATGCAAGTTCATGGAAATTAAAAAAAATATATATATACACACACACACACACACACACATATTTGTATGTATGTTACAGATTGCATATAAATATAAAAGTGATACACAGAGGGAACCTCATGAGTAGTGTAGAAGGCACATACAAATATATAAGTGACAGACAGTGGAAACCTCATTAGTGGGATAGATAGCATGCATCTAGAAATACCTTATTTATCACATAAGATCCCCTCTGCATATGTCATTTATGCAACAGGCTAGGACCTTAAGGGAGAGACATTTGTTTTGCCTTTTTAGGCATAAAATTATTTTTATAAGTCTGTTATTTTTTGAACTAGTGTTACTGTGCTTTCCACCATCCTGATTGCTATAAAAACTGCCATGAAAGTGAAGTCAGGATGACAAGCTGTTACTGTGATGTGGTAGTTTGCTAGTGCCGCAGAACTTCCTCAGAAATTACAAACCACCGTAGCAGAAGTTCTGCAGCAAATGGTAGTCTTGCCGCATAACTTGGTCCCACTGTGCCACAGAAAAGTAGGGGCCCTGCCCATAGTTGTTGGCCTTTTAATTTTATTTGCTGTCATCTTCCAACCATCTGCTCACACTCTTCAGTCTAACAGTTTCTTCTTTTTTCCTCTTTTCCTTAGCATAATGAAAGACAGCTTTCTTGACCTCACCCATCTCTTCTGCAGCTCTTAGTTCTGCATCTGTGTTTGTCTTTCTGACTGCTCTGTTGACCTCCTTTAACTTCTTTAAATATTCTCCCTTATGTACTTCATGAAAGCTTCCCTTTTAAGTCTTACCACCTACCATATCATTTTGGAAAACCACACTGGTTTTCTATACATCCAATTCTTACCAGACTGACTAATGCAGGTAATTGTCATTTTCGTTATCCCCTCTTGATCATACCCCATTTGGCTTCTGTTTCCTTGAACATCTCACCTATTTCCCCCAAATCTATCCTTCTAATGTCTACTACTTTGGTTTTCAGTTTGGAGTGATAGGCCTCCACGTGAATCTGACTACCACACTGAATTGTGGTCACTGGACACAAACACCTCCATTACCCTGACATCCAAGGTGACATTCCTGTTAGAGAGCACCAGAGCCAGGATAGCCATCTCCTAGGTAGGTTCCTTGACCCACTGTAGGAGAAAGCAGTCTGTAGCACCTCTACCAGCATTTGTCTACTGGCACGCTTGGCTGCCAGGATCACCCAGTCTATGTCTGGGTAAGTTCATGAAATGGGGGCACCAATGTGCCCAATACTTTGCATGTTGATTTAAAAAAAAATTAACAACAGCCACTGCAGTCATGACAAGTAAATGTAAAAGGCAGCCACAAGTACAGATACATTTCATAGTCTGTGAAACCTAGGTGCACCGATTTTATTTTTATTCCGTGTCTAGCTCCAAAATGTCACAGATTCTCCCAAGCAAAATATGACATGCAAAACCACAGTACATTCCATTGCTTCTATGAAGACTTTATTTTAATTGCATTTCAGTAAATTTATGTTGAGAGCTGCCTCAGGTGTAGTCTTTTTTTAATGAAAACATTTTCACCCTAGTTTTTCAATGCATTCAAAATTTCTGGTTCACTCAAGTTTTGCATGGCGAGTGCAACTGTGGGGTCCAAGCAAATAAAATTTTTTACATTTTCCCAACTTTTCAGCAAGAGCATCCAGCTTTTTTTGAGTGGGTGATTTTCTTTCAGGATGAGGTCTTAAAAGTATTGCAAGAAATTTGTGAGAGAGGGGGGTCAGGCAATGCTTTTTTTTTAACTTAAACAGTTGTGTGGTGTCTACTGCTGCATGTGCAATGTTTAGTGTCCCCATTGCACACGCAACACTGAAGGTGCTTTTCTCTCACATCTGATATGGAGTTATCCCCAACATAATCCCTTCCTCACTCTTGGATCATAGCATCTTGAAATGCTTAGTAAAATGAATTAAAAAGAATAGTAGCATTTTTTCAAGTTAAACACCTGTTGTGTCCACTGTTACATGTGCAGTGTTTGGTGTCCCCATTGCACGTGCAATACTGAAGGTGCTTTTATTTATTTATTTATTTGAACTTTTGTTAACCGGGTAAACACAATGAACCAAAGGCCCTTTTTCATGTGTGACCCGAATAAGACAGACAAAGGTACAAAACAATGGAAAGTACAGTACTCAACATTTAATAAATAAATAAATAACTGTATATAATTTAGGAATAACATGTACATTCCAATTGATCAAACACATATTTTCATAAAAGTTTTTTAAAAAGATTATGGCTGCAGCCACTCTGGATAGTTACTGGAAGGTCATTCCAGGAGTTTGCTGCCTTAATTGAAAAGGCAGAATCTCCAATCTTAGTTTTTGTTTTAGGAATGTTGAAAACATTGGTTTCACTGGAGAGTAAATTTCTACTTACATTTTTAAGTTGAAATATAGAAAATAATGGAGAGTGGTTTTGTTGCCTGAGGACATTGTCTGTCAAACAGTTTAAATTATAAAAGGAGTTCTGACTGGGTGGCAGCCAACCTGTTGTCTGATAAAGAAGATAATGATGAGTAAGAAAAGGTAATTTAAAAGTAAATCTACAAATACTGTGAAATATGGTAGTTAGTATAAGTAAATCCTGCTTTAGTGAATCTGTAAATAAAAATGAATTATAATTCAAAGTTGGTAACATAATGCTTTGTGCAATTGCAGTCCCAGCTTGTGTAGTTAAAGAATGTTGTAGCTTAAACATCTGGCACTTGGGTTAATATCCCAGTACTGACACTGTAGTGCAGCATGAGAGGGGTGCTGCACTTCTGAGGTGCCATCTTTCGGAAGAGACGTTAAACCGAGGTCCCATCTGCCTGGATTGGTGGTAGTTCAGGTGGATGTTAAAGATCCCATGGCACTTATCGAAAACAGCAGGGGAATTTCCCCGGTGTCCTGGCCAAATTTCCCTCATTCACTAAAAAAATACCACCAACAGCTTAATCTGGTTCAAGGTCAGTTGGCATTCATCTGTATCCCCTTCCCCCGGGTCATGCCTGAAAATAGGCAGGATTTGTCTAGTGCACTTACCCGGTCAACAAAAACTAACTAAACTAAAACCAAACTAACACGCCTAATTTCTGATTGACTTGTCTAGTTATAGTTCCTATGTGCTTTGAAAAAGATAAATTAGAATCTAAATGACTACCCAAATACTTGAATTGGGTCACCTGTTCAAGGCTATCCCCAGAGCTGTCTTTGATTATTAACTCTTCTACTTTTTTAAGTCTAACCTTTGAACCAAAAAGCATACTTTTGGTTTTTTTTACAATTCAAAGATAAATGAAAATTTAACCAAAATTCCAATTCAGAAAAATCACTATTTAATGCCATATTAATGGTTGCCACCAAGTCAGAACTCCTAAACAGAATATTTGCATACATTATTACATTAGAATGTAATAACTTAGAGGGAATAAAATCAATGAACAATGCAAACAATAATGGCCCAAGTATCGACCCGTGGGGCACTCCTTGTTCTAATTCCCTAACTCTTGAAAAAGTGCAACCATATGCTACCTTTATGGGTCTACCAGATAGATAACTTTCAATCCTTTCTAAAAATGGATTTTCCAGGCCAGAGTCTCTCAGTCTCCCAAGCAGCAGGTGAGGATTAACCAGGTCAAATGTCTTGAACAGGTCCACAAACACAGTACCAGTAACCACTTTTCACTCAAGTCTGATATGGAGTTGTCCCACAACATAGTCCCTTTTTCACTCTTGGGTCATAGTGTCTTGAAATGCTTAGTAAAATAAAGTAAAAGAAAAGTAAAATGTTTTTTTCAAGTTAAACACTAGTCGTGTCCACTGTTGCACGTGCAACGTTTGGTCTCCCCATTGCATGCGCAACACTGAAGTAGATTTTTCTCAATTCCCTGATAGGGAGTTATCTCACAATCTGGCTCCTTTTTGACTCTTCACTCACAGTGTCTTGACAAGCTTATTAAAATTGATCTATTGTGAATTTGAAAAATTCACCCTTATTCACACTTTGGTGGAGGCTTTAAACTATGACAGGGGTACATACCCATCTGGGAGATTGGGGTTTCCTATTAGTGCTACCTCCCTTCTTGCTGACGATTTCCTAATTTTATCTCCCAGTGTCCTGTCCTTGTCCTCTGACTTGGCAGTCTATACACTATACCTACCCTTATTTCCTTCCCCATCCTTGATATCAGTTGCACCCAGACTGACTCCACATCTCTCTCATCTCCCATTAATGTGTCTATGGTAACCGTTAATCCCTTCTTAACAGAAGGGACCACCAATTACCCCATACATTTCTGAATGTCCTTCCTGTAGGTGGTGTATCCTGGGACAATATGGTCCCAGTCATTATTGTTGAATGCCCAGGTTTTGGTTATGGAAACTTAGTCTAGGTGGACCTCCACCATTACAGCCTAAAGTGTTGTCTACAGAAGTTCACTTTCCAAGTGACCCATCCTGTTTGTTGCCCTCCTAATATTCACTATCAAGCAATGATGGTCTATGTTTTTTTCCTTGGTTTGGGCATCTAACAGTTGATCTTTTAACCAACCAGTCCTAGCTGGAGCATGGATATTCTCCTACACCCACTTTTATGTACCCTGTCATAGTTTAAAGCTTCCTCCATCACTGCAGTGTTCCTGTGTGCCAGAAACTCTAATACTTTTGGAATCATATGAACTCTGCTAAGAGCATACAGGCTTTTCCTCTACTACAATGCCTTTCAGGGTGCATGGAACAGAAATTCTTTACCCCTGCACAAAATCATTAGCCACACATACAACAGCCTAATCTCTTGCTGTCTGACTTGCCCTATACATGGTACTGGTAGGATCTCGGAGAATACTACCTTGGAGATCCTGTACCTATTGGTGCCATGTACTAAAATCGTTGTTTTTTCCCTCTCCTCCCACATAAGCCTTTTCACCATCACCATGATAATTTACACCCATACACCAAGTAGGCAAATGGCTGATCAGTCCACACAACTCCAGTGTCCCAGCACTCCATCCACCTTGTTAATGTACCTCACTATAGAGTCTCCTATCACTACTACCTTCCTGTCTTCCTCAGACCCTCCAGTATAGTGGGAGTCCCTACACTTGAGCCCCAAGACAGAGCCACTGCCACCATGTGGTCACCATACCTTTCCCAGCTACTGGGTGGTACCAATTTTGGATAGCCACCAGTGTTGAATCTTGCCGTGCCTCATGAGCCTCTCCCAGTTCAGTCTTCTCTTGCCTCCCCTAAACCAGTCATCAGCTATAATTCCTAGAACTACCATATCTTCCTGGTCACAAAGAGGTTGAAATCACTGAGATTTAGACTAATTATTTAAAATCACCATTTTGCAGAAAGATATTTTCAGGTGTAAAAGTCACCATTTTATTCTCTCTAGCTATAAAGTTATAGTATTTTGATACTGTATGTGGAGATGTTTGAAACTGCAATCCAGCCCAATATTGCTATAGGTCAGTACAATTTGATATATCATATACTGTAGAACTGGCAAAAAAGGCAGAACGATACCTTTCCACCGGTTTGATCCAGGTTGGGAAAGAAACCATTTTCACCTTTATTCTTCTGTAACTTAGATTAATGTTCATTGCTATTGGTGAATATTTGTCATTTTGACAAGTATCCTCTAATTCTGGGTAACTCTTGATGATTAGGATGCCTTTTCACTGAGCTGAACAAACAAGCTAAACATTCACCAGAATTGCTTTTGTGACCCTTTTGCAGAGAAAGCATAAGTTTTGTACAACTGGGAGCTCTTGCTTGCTCATTAACTAACTGGGTTGTATCAAGTGGCATGAGCCATGGTGCAGCTACTGCAGATATATATTTATAGAGAGACAGAGAGAGTGAGAGTGACAAGATAATAGATCAGAGGGAAGCATGCTGTTATGGTTAGAGATTTCAGTAAGCAAACTATTAAGGATTGAGACTAAAGCTGTCAAAAGTATTAATTTTGTTTGTGATATGGACAGTTAGCTCCAAGGTCACTTGTTAAGAAATGTAAGACTTCCAAGAGAAACTCCAGTTCCGTGAGTAAATTCTTAAGACATGCCACTTTGTAGTCCAAGGGGCTGCACTACAATAAAGGTGCAATAAAGCCTGCCTATTAAGGACACTGCATATGAATGATACCATAATATTTTGGACATTTGTCCCAACTGAAATTTGGTAAGAAATATGCACTTGCACATTAAGGAAAAATTATATTAAGGACATATTATTTGGTCCTGAAGGGGTCCTTAATGTATGAGTTTCATTACACACACACACATATATATATATATATATATATATATATATATATATATATATATATATACACACATATACACATATATATATATATATATATATATATATACACACACATATATACACACACACACATATGTGTAAAAGATAATCCACTACAGGCCATGTGGTACTGTTATATGCACACCTTGGTGTGTGTTGGGAGGCATGAGACCTCAGGCCGAGTGCATTCAACGACCCAAGGTGTTCATATATCAGACCATGACTGCACACCCTGTAGTGGATTATCTGTCTTATAAAATGGCCAAAATTGTTTTGGAGGGGTGAAAAATAGAAAGAAGTGCAGGTGTGTTGTCACTGTGGGATAATGCATGGTCATGTGGTGTGTTTCACCCAATATAAATATGGCATACCAGTGAGGATAAAAAATGGCAAAGATCAGTGATATATTTACCACTATGGGGACCTAGAGTGAGAATATCAGTTTTATTCTCACTGTAGGTCCATTAACCCACACACCAAGCCCATAATGGCAAGGGAGGTACAAAGCCCCAAGAGTTTGGTCTTGAGCTTCACCTTCATACAGTGAGCTTGTGCTAGGCTAACATTACTGTTGAAGGTAGCTGCTAAACAATCAGTATGCAGGATTTTCTCTTGCTGTTGTATAATAAAAGGTACAGCATACATCAACTATTCCATAGCCCTAATGAAAATACCATTGATATTTTCCCATTGCAGATTGACATTTTGACAGCACTCATGGCTTCACCAGTTGTGATTTTTATTTATTTATTTATTTATTGAAATGTTTCACCAGGAAGGCACACTGAGCAACAAGTCGCTCGTCTCCCGGTGCAGCCTGAGGGAAGGGGTACAACTGGAATGAGACATTAGACATTCAGGTTACATGATCAACATTAACATACAGTTGTAAGGCAGGTGTTACAAACAGTGCTACAACAGTGTTGCACATAACATGTGGAAAGAGTGGACAATAATAAGCGCCGGGTTAATAAGTGGGGTAGGGTTTGTCTAGGGCTTAGAAGAGGGAATTTGGGAGGGACATGGCAGAAGCAGCTAGGTGCAATGTAATTATTGAGGGCAGAGCTGATGGAGTAGGCAGAGAATGAGTGCTGGATTTGGGGGGGATTCCACATTTTTGGGAGGTGGTGAGAGTAACTTTGTTGGCCAATTTGGATGGATCTGTGGGGGACAACCAGGATACGGTGATGCCATAAGGTCAAACTGCACTCGGGAAAAACATCAGTGGACCATAGTATCTTTGTTTTTAGATAACTGGGCAGATACACACTGTTATCCCAGGCACAATTAAAAGAATACTAACACCTTTTCATGATACATTATGTCATCCTGGTATCTTTTCTTATTGCACTATGTCATAGTGCATGCTTAAACACCAAGTAGTAGTAGTATATGGTTAGGGTTTATTGCACATTGAAATCAGTGGCTTTTCTAATCTTGTTGTAGGACAGTTCAAAGGTCAGAAAAGTTGTACTATCGTTCTGAAGTCACATCAATAGTACAACAACTTTTCAGCCTTGTCCTACCCTCCTGAATAGCTGACTAATTGGCTGCTTCCAGAGAAAAAAAAGTAAAAACATGGTGGTGCGATTAAGCGGTCGCGGAGCGGAAGAACCGTGGATCCTCCTGCTTCTGACAATAATAGTCTTAGACTGCTTTGTGTCATGAACTATTTTTTTCATTTATTTTTTAAAATTAAATGGTGCCACTGTCAGAAAGAGTGAGCAGGAGTGGAGAGAAGCCCCAGCTAGCGGGAGCGCAGTGAAGCAGAAACCAGTGGCAGGCAGCAGCAAGACATAGAGCAGGAGCAGGAACACCAAATAAAAAAAATACATGAGGTAACCAGCAATGTAAAAAAAGAAATAAGCCCTAACCATATACTATATAAAACAGTGGATGGGTGACCATCCACAACTAAGGCTATGTTTTCCTCTCAGGAGTGGATGACATCAGTGAGACCTCTTGAGCTTCGCTCTCAAGGTCTCAATGATGTCATCAACTCCCTCGAGGGAAACACAGCCTTGTTGTGGATGGTCACACATTCACTATTCCATATGTAGTAGGTCTCAGAACTAGCCAGTCCCAAACAAGCACAAATAAAACACTGCGACTGGTTAGCTTCTGAATTCTACTTCCCAGTTTCAAGCCCTGCAGCAACTGTAAAAGAAGTAAAAAGTTACTGACACATTGCAAAGTCACAAGCACTTTACAGATTCCCAGTCATACTTTTTTTTCAAGTAGTGTTTTGTCTCCTGTACTGCCAACTAGAACCATTCTGGTCAAGTTCCCCCATCCCTATCACCCATTTTCTCTGGGACTTACCTATTAGTGCTGCCATCAATTCTCTGCCAGAGGACCCTGAAGAGCACAGTTGCTGGTGTGGGGCCTGTAGGAGACCAGTCCTTCACCCAGCCAACATCGGGGATTTTCCTACGGATTTTTTCCTTGAACCCATGACATGTGCAATGATGTGTTCTGTGAGCTCCACCTCTGTGGAGAGATGCCCCCCCCCAGTGTTAAGTGGATGGGACACCTTCCCTTGGCATCATGCTGCACTGGAAGCCACCTAGCAGGATGCACATACCTCCAACCCTCCCCAAGAGAGGAGAGCTGTCCTTAGAATGTTCAATCCTCCCTCCCTGGCTGATTCTTAGCAACCCATGTTCGTTCCTCAACCCAGATCACTGGCATGGCAAGAGGTGAGGAGCCCAGCACCTCAGCCCTCCACACCGCTGGCTGGCCTCTCCCAATCATATTTATTTTTAAAACTTGTGTTTGTATAAACAGAACTTGACATGCCCTGACTGAATATATCATAGTTATCTTTATTCAAGGCCAGTGGTATTGAGATAGATCATGAGTGGCTCTGCTACTTGTGAGA
The DNA here is from genome assembly GCA_016271365.2 of Neoceratodus forsteri. Lineage (NCBI taxonomy): Eukaryota > Metazoa > Chordata > Ceratodontiformes > Ceratodontidae > Neoceratodus > Neoceratodus forsteri. The sequence continues at coordinate 5,456,191 of JADMNL010000041.1, read as the reverse complement.
TATAGAGAATAATGGATAGGGAAGGGTTTGATATGAGAATTTAATGCACACCCGAGTTGTGGGATGCTACATAAACCCCGAGGGTGAAGCCTGAGGGGTTTATCAAAGCATCCCACAACAAGGGTGTGCATTAAATTCTTATATGAAACACCCTCCCCATCTTTTATTTTTTATAATAACAGGCCAGCAATTTATCTCCAGCAGTTTGTGAGACTGTTTGGCCCAGCCCACATACAGAATGTTGGCCAATGAGGCAGCAGCATAGTTTGACTGGCATGGCTCATGAATGTCATAACAACCAGCCGGTTGTTATGGAAAATATCAACTTGGTCAGTACATTGAGAGAAATTACTGACCAGTTATTATATCACAATATCATTGGCATTTCATAAAGATAAATATAATACCTTCAGTCAAGCCATGTCATGATCTATAGACTTATATAGGTTCTACAACATACAGTAAAAGCTACACTGATGCTGAGGGGCTAAAAACTTAATTGAATGTGTTATAAAATGCAAAATGAGTAGCATGGTATATGTAAAGTAATATAGCTCAATGAAGAGTAACACTTGTCAATAACCAGGGATTGTGCTAACATACTGAATTGGGGACCAAAAGTAGCGGTTTGGATCTGGATCAAAGCTGGTAGGACTGCAGTGGCTAACTGGGGTAGACCTGTAGAAGCAGGACAAATTTGAGACTACAGTCTGTGCCTCTGTACAAATCAGTGGTGAGACATCATCTGGAGTACTGTGTCCAGTTCTGGAGGCAGCATCTCTGTAAGGACACAGACAGGGTAGAGGCAGTTTAGAGAAAGGCAACAAAAATGGTGTAGGGCCTACACCAAGTGTCATATGAGGAGAGACTAGAGGAGCTCAATATGTATACCCTGGAGGAGAGGAGAGAGAAAGGGGATATGATAGAGACCTTCAAATATCTCAGGGGCATAAATAATGTACAGGAGGGTAGCATCTTTCAGAAAAAGAGATGCTCTAGAACAAGGGATCATGACAAGAGGCTGGAAGGGGGTAGACTTAGGGGTAACGTGAGGAAGTATTTCTTCACAGAAAGGGTAGTGGCTGCATGGAACGACCTCCCAGTGGAGGTGGTGGTAGTAAATTTGGTAGGAGAATTCAAAAATGCATGGGATATACTTAGGGGAACCCAAGTGACAGAAAAGAGAACAAAGCCAGAGATTAAGTAGGGTCTGTGATTTTTGCAGCAGGTAGTGAAAATGAGTAGACTAGGTAGGTGTAGCGGTTCTTGGCTGCCATCAAATTTCTATGTCTCTATGTTTCAATGTACAGATACTCATTGTCTGGGGTGAGCCTGCTGCCTGTCTGGAATAGGCCTACAGAGGAAGGATAGGTTCATAACTATAGCTACTCTCTATCTAGGGTAGGCCTGCAGAGAAAAGTTGCTTAGGTAAGAGGAACCAGGAGAGTGGAACAGCTCCCCATCTAGTGAAAGGCAGTGAAGGGAATACATAGGACTACATATGGAAGGGAAGGATGTAAACACAAGACTGGCTATAAGCAAACCTGGGGATATTCCAAGAAACACTAGGAGGGCAGTAAACATGTTTGGACATCAAGAAGGTAGGGCAGGGTGGTGTTTTGTACAGAATGTGGGCAGGTAGAATTTCAGTGGACAATATGGGATGCAGGTGGGTGCCCAGTATACAAGAGGTTAAATTTCTTGTTGGCAGAAGTACAGATGCTTAAGTGGGTTCTGAGAATACTAGTAGAGGGGTGGGTGAACAGGACAGTCCAGGTAAGAAGATGATGTAACAGGGCTGAGTAAAAAGGAGGTATAGGAAGCAGACAGATGGCAAGGGGAGGTGGAGGCCCAGGTGTTTTGGTCCCTCTACCCAGGAGGGAGAGAAAACCTAGGGAGAGGTGGTGGAGTATGACACAAAGAAGAGTGAAAGCTATGCAGGGGGAGGCAGCGGTAGGTCCACTAACTGAGTTACCAGTGTGGAATAGATTCCAACTACTGGGTACAAAAAGGGGTGGGGGACTAAGTGGGATGCAGGGAATGGATGAGGAATCAACTTATGCAGGAGGATCGGGGAGACTACAAGGGTGAGAGGAATGGAAGGGGCAGTGGTAGGGGAGGCTGGAGTAGCAAGGGTGTCAGAAGGGGAGTAGGTGGAAAGGAGAAACAGAAAGAATGGATGGACAGAGTGCAACTAGTGAGGGGGACAATAGGTGGAGCAACTGGGACTAGTAAGGGGAGGGCAGAGGGCAAAGTATAAGTTGGAGGGAACTATCAGTGGGGCAGCTGAGAAGGATAGGTGAAGACAGGCAAGCAGGAACAGGTGAGCAGGTAGAAAGAAGAGGAGGACCAGAACTGGGGAGAGGGGCAAAGAGGAAGTCAACAAGGGAATCAAAAGAGGGAACAGTTGGGGAGAAGAGAGAGGGACAGAGTCTTCAGAGATGTAATACTTGGACACTCAATAGTAAAGAGGGTGAGATGGGAGGGGAGAGTGGAGTCATACCAAAGCAGGAGGATGGTGTGTATGCTGGGCATCATGGCAGAGCAAGTGTTCCCAATGATAAGTTCACTTATAAAGAGTATGGGGAAACCTCAAGTAATAATACATCTAGGTACCAGTGAGTTACAGAAGCAAGTTGTGAGGTAGGGACAGTGCAGGTAAGAATCAGGGCAATAGGGCAGAGTTGCCAGGGGTGGCTAGATCAGTAGCCTTCTCAGGAGTGCTACTAGAGAAGAGGGCCAGCACAGCAAGGAAGCAGAGAATATTGCTGAGACCCTTAACACCTACTTCACGAACCTGGAGGCATATAAGCGGGGACCTCCTGACACGAATTGTAACCCAGTTTTACAATGGCCCCAGGACCTTGATCGCCCTTTGTTTCACTTGAGGTTGGTCAGGGAAAAAGAGGTCCTTACTACCCTCAAATCCCTTCCCTAAGAGGATCTGGGGTCCTGATGGGATCCAAACAAGAATCCTAAAGAGGGGCCCCAGCCTTAGCTAAACCCCTAACTTGGCTGATCAATTGGTCCATAATGGAGGGATCAGTACCCAAGCTCTGGAAAAAGCACTTGTAGATTCCTTACACAAGGGAGGAGCAGCAGAGCCCATTGAGAATTTCAGGCCTATCTCCTTGCTGTGTTCCATAGCTAAGGTACAGGAGAAGCTTGTTTACTCTCAACCCAGGACTACCTAGAAACTCACCGGGTAATCTCACCATCTCAGCATGGGTTCAGGGCCAACCATGGAACGGATACTGCTCTAACTAAATTCTCAGCTGATGTCCTGAGTAATAATGATGGAGGGTCAGCACAGGGTGGCCTCATTGACCTATCCAAAGCATTCGACCTGGTAAACCATAACCTCCTTCTACAAAAAATGTGTTCTCTTGGCCTTGATTCTCACTCACTGGGAAGGTTCCAGAGTTATCTCCGAACGCACCCAGAGGGTAAAGTGGAGGATAAAGTCTCTAAGCTAGCTCCACTTAAAGAAGGGGTACCCTAAGGTCTATCCTTGGCCCCTTCTTTACACTGTTCATTAATGATCTGCACAAAACTGCGGTAGTAGCAGTGCTATTCAGCACGCGGATGATGCAGTCATTTACAGAGGCTCCCATAATTTACCCGAGCTGCAGACAGCCCTCCCAGAAGACATCCAACTGATGGAGGACTGGCTAACTCTGAACAAAATGGTTCTAAACACTAGCGAAATGAAGGTAATGCTCTTGGCCCTAGATCCCTGGGAACAGAGAGGTCACACCACCCACAACTCCATTCCAGGGTGGGTGCAAAACTTGAGGTGGTCTCCTCTACAAATACCTTGGCCTTACCCTGGACCAAGGTTTTACCCTAAAGAATCATGTAGATCAAATCACAAAAGCCATACATGCGAAATTAGGCATCCTCTATAGACTAAAGGACCAAATCATTCCTGAAGCCAGGGCAGCCATTGCCACAAGCGTACTCCTCCCAAAGCTCACATTCAGGGGCCCCGATCCTCCAGGGTGTGCTAACATGGAATTAGGAAGGCTGCAGGACTCTGTACAATAAGATAGTCCGCTTGCCACCTTGTCTCACCCTATGACTCACCACTGTGAGGCCCAATCCAGGCTCAGGTGGCGCCGCTGATGCCGTCTAGCTTACCCTTCCTCTGCCTTACATACAAGATACTTGGTCCTCTCCCCCAGCCTGGTTGGGCTTGTCAGGGCAAAACCCAACCCACGGTGCCTGTGCTCATCAGGCCAATCTCTCCTCGAGGTCCCAAAGATTAGGACCAAAGCCGGGTCTAGTTCCTTTGCGTACACTGCCCCTTCCACCTGGAACAACCTCCCCTTGGAGGTCCAGGAGGCGGAGACTGTTTCTAGCTTCCAGACGCTGCTGAAGGGACACCTGCTCAATAGGAGCATATGTCTATGCCACAGTACCTGACCTAGCTCAGCCTCTTGAGCAGCTCACTTGCCTCCCAACAGCCATCTTGGCAGGACATTTTGGTCCTCTTCTCTTTGAAGGGGTGCATAGGTTCCTAACTTATCCCCTTCCAACCCTGCACTACTTATCAATAACCCTAGGTCTACAGATGCTGCCCACTATTTCCCATGGACCTGGTATCTAATCTACTATTTAGGATGCTTAAAGCTTAACGTGCTCATTATTTGTTACCTTCATGCTTTCCATTCTTTTGCGTCTGCAAAGATATGTACTCCTACTTTTAAAATACTATTCCACTCTCCAGTCTGTACTGAAATGTTACCAGTTTGTTGTTGTTGCACCCGGGTCACCCCTGAAAAAGGGACCTCTACGGGCCCAGCGGGCCCACCCGGTCATCAAAATTCAATAAATAAATAAATAATAGCAGACTTTAACAGTTGGCTGAGAGAGTGGGGTAAGGAGGAGGGATTTGGGTGCATAGGGAACTGGGAGGGAACCTGAAATGACAAATCTTTCTACACACTGGATAGGCTGCATCTAACTAGAGGAAGATCTAGGATATGCATGGAAAAATTGCTGAGTACATAAGCAAAAGCCTGAATATAAAATGAGAAGGGGTCAGTGGCAAAATGGGTTGTTGCACTCATGGTCTCTAGGAGGAGAGGGCAACAAGGCCCCCCCCCAGGTTGAACTGGCAGTAGAATTAGGGAATGAAGGAAAAGCAAAGATTGGAGAAGAACATTGGGAGGGGTATTCCAAAGAAGGAGGTGCTCAGATAAAAGGCCTGAGGGAGGTCATATTGAGATAGGAGAGACCAGATGGGAGCTAGGGGATACTGTGGACATGGGGGCTAGAACAAGAGGAGGAAGGGGAAGGGAGGCCAGGCAGAGGGAAAGAGAGTTGTGGAGTCATGGTAGAGGGTGGTGTCCCTCAATGCCAGAAGTCTGGGGAACAAAACCATAGACCTGCAGTCACTGATGGCAGAGGATAAAGTGACAATAGTGGCAATCACCAAGACTTGAGCTACTCCGAACCACAGCTGAGATCTCTTTATGTCATGGGAATAAGTTATACAGCAAAGACTGAAAAGAGGGGAGGGGAGTGTAGTGATCTGTGTAAGGGGGGGCATTACTGCTACAAGGAAGGAGACAAAAGAAGGGAGAGTGAAGAAATTGTAGTACAACCCCACACTGCAAAAGGAAGAAGGGTGAGGCTGAGAATCAGGATGAGAAAAACAGTGAGCTAGGTACCATGGTCTGGATGCTGAGAGTAAGGGTGAGGTTGCCACTGGGAGATTTCAATCTGCCAAAGGTGGATTGGAAGGTCCCATCCATGGCCTATGCCAGGATCCAGTTAATTCTGGATGTGATCCTGAGCAGGAACTTGGTTCAGAGGGTCATCAAGCCCACAGGAGGAGGAGCCATCCTGGATCAGATACTAATGAAGGGAAACACATCCAAGACACTAAGGTGGAGGAACCCCTGGGGGGGCAGTGATGACTAAACAGTCTGGTTTTGAATGAACATGGGCAAGGGGCCTATAAGTGCCAGGATGAAGGTACTAATCTTTAGAAAGGCAGAATTCAAGAAGATAGTGGAGCTAGTAAGAGGTCACCTAAGCAGCCTCAGGGAAAATATGGGAGTGGATCAGAAATAGTCCATCATAAAGGAAGGGATAGCAGCTGTCACTAAAGAGCGTGTTAGACAGAAGAGAAAAAAAACTCCAAAGCCAAGAAACCAAGTTGGTTTAGTAGAGATGTTGTCCAGGCAATTATGGAGAACAGTGCCATGTACAGAAAATGCAGGAAGACCCAAAGAGATGAAGATAAGGAAGAATACTTGTGGAAGGCTAAGGAGGCAGGTAGGTTAGTCAGACTAGCTAAGGCCGGAACACAGTTACAGAACAGAAGGGATTAGAATTAGGAAAAAGCCTTTTCCAATATGTCAGGGGAAAAAAGAACAAAAGGGATGGGATGGTGAAGCTTAGAAAAGGGGATGGGTGGGTCGAAACTAATACAAAGAAGGCAGAAATATTGAACAAGTACTTCTGCTCTTTCTTTCAGAAAGAAAAATTTAGCCTGGTGCCGCAAGAAGGAAAGGGGAAGGGGGAGAGGAAGGTAGGGATGGGGTGGAAGACAGTGTGCCAGAGGAAAAGGTGAAAAGAGGGCTCATGGCACTCAAAGTTGATAAGTTCCCAGGTACAGATGGTAAGGGTATTTAGGGATCTGGCAGAAGTCCTGGCAGGTCCAATGTCAGATCTGTTCAACTGCTCGCTGGATATGAGTGTGGTGCCACAGGAGTGGAGAACAGCACATGTGGTGCCACACCACAAAAGTGGCCCAAAAGTGACCCAGATAATTACAGGCCAGTCAGTCTGACCTCAATTTGGAATATTTTTATTTATTTATGTATGTATGTATTTGCATATTCATTCATTCATTCATCTATTTGAAAACTGGTAACTGGGAGAGGCACACTTTGCCAAGGTTCCTTTCCTGGTGTGGCTCGGTGGATGGGAACATGAGGATCAGAAGTGCACTACACAGTTACAAAACAATTGAGCAAACATTTGGTATGTAAGCTGATACAAAAATAAATAAATACAAAAATAAGCTGTTACAAGAAAATACAAGTGCAGTGACAGCACAATACAAAGCGCCTGTTGAAGTGAAAAATAAAATGGTAATAATACATAGCATACAAATACTATACTGACAACAGGCAAGAGACCTTTAGGACAAGCGTTTACCTGGCCCTGTTGTGGAGGGAAAAGCAGAGCTGGAGTGGAAATGAAATTGTTAGGTAGACCCATACCAAATGCCCTATCAAAGATGGTTGAGGTTCAGGCCGAGGAGATATCAGGGGGAAGGGTAACAGGAGCAAGTGGGGAGGGGTGGGAGTTTCAACTGGTGCCAGAAGGAACCAGGAGAGAAGGAGGAGTAGAAGGAAGAGGGAAGTTGGTTCCAGAGTGAGGTGAGGGAAGTCAGTAGGAGAAGAAAGATTGCCCAGTTGGAATGATATTCAGGAAAATGGAGAAGAGGATGGGACCCATGATGGAGCCCTGTGGGACCCCAGGCTGTATAGGTAGTGAAGGTAACAGTACACCTCTTACCTGTAATGACTGTTGACAATCCATGAGGTAGGAGTGGAACCAATCAACTGTGGGAGCTGAGAGGCCAGCAAAGCTCAGCTTGTCCAGGAGGAGTGGATGGGACACTGAATAGAAGACAGTGGCCATACTGATGAAAATGGCACCACAATGTGCACTTGATCCGTCCCAGAGAAGATGGAATCAGTGACACTCAGCAGGGAGGAGATGGTGGAATTGTGCTTCTGAAAACCAGATTAGAATGGAGAGAAGTAGTTGGAGGATGAGAGATAGTCAAGGAGTCTGGAATGGACAAGTTTCTCTTGCAGCTTTGAAAGGGTGGGAAGAGGGAAATGGGACAGAAATTGCCATAGAAGGAGGGATCACCCCCTTAATGAAGTGGAATAACTTTGGCCAACTTCCAGGACTGAGGAACAACACAGAGGGGGAAGGAGAGGTTAAGCAGGTGAGTAATGGGAGATGCAAAGGAAGCAGTTGAGAGGTGGAGAAGCTTGGGGCCTAGGCCATCAGGACTGAACTTGGATGGGTTGAGGGATGAGAGGGCAAGCAGGGTTTCCTGGTTGGTGATGGGGAAGAAGAAACTCAGGGATTGGTGGAGAGGGGAGGAATGGGGAGCTAGAGGGGAACAATGAGGGGGAGAAGAAGGAAGGGCACACGTATGGAAGAACTCATTGTGAAACATTAACAATGGGGATTGGAGGAATGGACAGGGTAGGGGGGTTGAAAAGAAGTGGATAACCTTTCAGAATTTAGCCATGGCATTAAGATTTTTCCTGGATGTTGGGCTTGAAATAATGCAATTCTGTGGCCCTGACAGCCTTGGTAGAGTTGCTTCTCAGAGCCCTGCAAGAGATACGGTCAGGAAGGGAGTGGGATGATTTATAGTTGGCCCAGGCAAGAAAATGGGACTTGCACAGGTCAGTGACTTTAGAGGTAATTCAGTGGTGTGGTGGGAAGTTTTGATTGTGGATTTCCTGAGAGAAGCATACTTGTCCCAGAGGGATGAGAATTTGGATTGAAAGAAGACCAGAGCCATGTCAATAGCAGAGGCAGAGAGGATGGGCTAACCAGTCTCTTACCGCGAGGTCACTCAATAAAGCATTGATATTTAGCAACTAGAGAGACATGAACTAAATGTATTTTGGAGAGGGGTGGGCACCAGATTTTTATGATGCAGAATGTCATGCAGCGATTGAAGAATGATTCCAGCAATATACCTGCTGCAACAATGCTGTGGGAGTGGGAAGTTAGAACCCAGTGCCAAAGGGTACTGTTGGTGGAGTGGGGAATGAGCTGGGTGGATTCTGAAATAATTTGGGAAAGATTAAGGGACTCAGTTCTATGAATGGTAGATTTGGAGAATAGGCAAAGGCAATTTATGTTGAAATCCCCAAGAAGAATGAGGTGCTGGTGGAAAGGGAGTCTACTAGGGTGGAGTATGAGATTTTAGGAGAAGCGCAGAAAACCAAAATGAAAATGGGTACAGAGGAGGTAAATGAGAACTCTACTAGGAAAAATTTGTGGGAAGAAGGTATGGCCTCCCTGATGGCCATAGTACAGGAGAGGCTCTGGTGAGCATAGATAGCAATGGCTCCCCCACATTTTCGCTTGTCCTACCTGATGAGATGGAAGTCAAGAAAGGTCAGGCTAGTGGCCAGAGTCCTGGAGGAGAGCCAGGATTCAGAAATGCAGAGGACACCTGGAGATTGTAGTTGAAGCCAGATGGAAAGGAGATTGAGTTAGGGAGGAGGCTCCTAGTATTAAGATGGTAGATGTTATAACCCATGGCAGTAGAGGAGGAGGAGGGGGGGTTGGAGGGAGAGACATGAGGAACAGGGTTGGTCTCCAAGTCGCTAGACAGGAGGAGGAACAGGAGAATTAGAAGACATGGAGTTCCTGTCAGACTAATCTGATTGACTTCTTTCACTGGGCAACAAGAACAACAGACAAAGGCCAAGTTGTTGACATACTGTACTTGGACATCAGCAAGGCCTTTGACTGTACCACATAAGAGAATAATCTGGAAGTTGGAGGACCTAGGAGTGGGTGAGAAATTAAGTGGGTGGAAAATTGGTTGGGAGGATCCAGAGGGTGGTAGTGGGAGGGGGGATTCTCTGGTTCGAGGGAGGTACCACAGGGATTGTTGCTTGGTCCAGTGTTGTTTAACATGTTTATAAGCAACATTGGAGATGATGTAAAGGGCAAGGTCAGCCTCTTCACAGATGACACCAAGTTCTGTGTAGGATTAGACACTGCTGACTAATAGAGGACCTTAAGGAAGATCTAGATGGGCTGGAAAGTTAGTCAGTGGCATAGCAATGAGGGTTCAATGCAAAATAGGCAATCTCATACACATAGAGAGTAGGAACCTGAGAATCAACTACAACCTGGGAGGGGGAGGTCACCAAACCAGAAGAGGAAAAAGACTTGGGGGTAACCATCACTAGTGACCTGAAACAACTGATGCAGTGCAGGAAGGCAGCAGCCAAAGCAAATATAATGCTTGAGGTAAGGTAAGGGTGATCACAAGCAGGTGGGAGCAGGATATATCGCTGCTGTACAGATCCGTGGCAAGGCTTCATCTGGAGTATTGTGTGCAGTACTGGAGACCTTACCTGAGAAAGGATATTAATCTGCTCTAGGCAGTCCAGAGGAGGGCAACAAAAAGTGTCCAGGGATAGCAAGGTAAGGCATATGTGGACAGGCTGAATGACCTCAACATGTACTCAATAGAGGAGAGGAGGGAGGGGAGAGGAGGGACATGTTTGAAACCTTCAAGTACCTAAAAGATATCAACAAGGTGAATATAGTGGACCTCTTTAGTCTTGGTGGGGACAGGACCACAGATTGGCACTGCTATAACCTGGCAGGAGGAAGATTCAGAAAAGAGGTTAGCAAAAACTTTTTCATAGAATTAGTGGTGACAGGGTGGAATGAAATCCAGAAGGATGTTGCCTCACTGGAGATGGTGGAAGGATTCAAGAGGGAGCAGGACAGGGTAAATGGGAGGGTCAGGATCACTTTGATGGGTAAGAATGGTGCAAAGGGAGGGGCAAGGTTCAAGGGCAGGGGGTGGATCCCATAGTAGTGGATGAGTAAAGAGGCTTCACAATTTGAGCAGACAAGCAGGCCTTCTTCCGCTAACTAAATTTGTGCATTTGTACATTTTTATATTGTACTGGTGCAGTAGTGCCAGTATTATTATGGTTAACCTACAGGTTCTATGTTAAGCCCCTAACTTTACACCTTAATAGCTTTGGCAGTATTTGACAAAATTAGCCAAAGTTTTGCATACATTGTCTAGCCGCCAAGATGTAAATATGTGGAAAGTTTTGTGACAGCAGCTTGTCCCGTTTTTGAGATCCACATATGTCATTTTCCTGTAGACATCTAATTTTGTTCCTATACTTAACATAGGTTTTTGGCTTTACTCTCAGATAGTGACTACAGGGAATGGAATTTTTTTTGGAATCTTTCCAGGTAGAAGTGTGCTGTGCCAAGGTAATGCCACTGGAAGATTTTGTGAAAAAAATATTAAATGGTCCCATAGTTACTGTATAAGGATTTAAAGGTTTTGTTGTTTTGTTTTCATTTTTTTGCTGTTCTGAGCATGCTCAGTAGGTTTTTTTAGATACCGTTCTGTTATAACACAAAAATGTTCATGTTGCAGACAGTTTTTGTTTTCTCATCACTTGCTTCTCACACCATGAAAAAACTAAATTTGTGTCATGACACCCACCATCTAGTTTCCCATGAACTAAAAATATGGACAATACATAACTTTTGTATAATTTAAAAAAAACAAAATTCCAAATCTAGTTAAATGGGACTATTTGGCTAGGTTTTGGTCTTTGTTTTTCTAAACAATGGCCATAAATACCTTTTCTGAGCACCCCAAAATCTAGGGTGCCCAGCTTAGTAACAGGAGTCATTCACCTGCATTCTCTGTAGGAGAACAGCAGGACTTTCTTGAATACTGACACCATAGCTGGAGCCATGCTTCCAGCTTCAGTTGAAGAAGTGAGATGGCAATTCTATAATCTCTTTTTCTCTGTCTATCTATCTAATTAAAAAATGTTCTTAAGCGGACCAGGGTGCCCACCCCCAGAACCGTTTATTTCATCCCCCTCCACTCCAGGTTGACCACCCCCTCTTCCCAATGTTTACAAATTTAATATATGACATAAGTGGACCAGGGTGCCCACCCCAGCACCACTTCTCTTGACTGCCTTCTGCTCCAGGTTGCCTGACTCCCCATTACCATTATGTTGATGGTGGAACCAGGGCTCCCACCCCTGGTGCCACTCAACAGTAGCCCGATGATGGGGTACCCAATCCCCAGTGTCAAGTCCCCTAAAACAAAGAAAACCATCCTTCATTGAGTTTTTCTTTGGTTTTTTTACCTGTAAAACAGAAAACAGTCCCTCACTGATCTGACCTTACACACACACACATACACACACACACACACACACACACACATACACCAGTCTCCCACTCAGCACCTACCACCCCAATCCCCCCACACACACACCTCACTCACCAGAACATGTCCCACAACGTAGATCCACTCTCTGATCAAAGACATGCCTTGCTGCTGAGCCAGTGACTGCAACATAAGAAAATAAGGTAAGTCCAGTTTAAGGTATTTCAATGGGTTTCAACTTTGAATCTTAATTTTGAAATTTTTATATATTTTTACAACAAATTGTGAACATGGCTTTTTTGGGACCCTACCTCATGACCAATTACAGTGGACTTATGCAAATCTGTCCCAAAGGTGATTTCACAGTCACTTTGTGAAAACACCTTTCAGACAAGATTTGAAAATTTTCATCACCCTTGTTCATGAGATGGGGTCATAAGAAGGCTATGTTGAAAATGTGGGGCCTAAATATGTAAAAATGATAAAGTTATGAACATACATCACTCATAACATTGGTTATTTTAAATATTTTGACCCCAAATTTTCAGCGTAGCCATTTTTAACACCACCTCATGAACATGACAGATGTCATTTTTTAAATCCTGGACAAAATGTGTTTTCGTACCTTTGGCATGGAATGATGTTTCAGTGGGGATTTGAAAATGTTTGACCCACTGAGTTCATGAGATGGGGTAATAAGAAGGCTGTGTTGAACATTTTGTCTACAGATATGGTAAAATGCCCAGGTTATGAGTGGTCACTGCAATATTTTAACATTCTCTCATAACTTCACTAATTTTCAATATTTTAACTGCATACAGTACTTTCAACATAGTCATACTTCCACACTATCTCATAGACGTGATGGATATAATTTTTTAAAATCCTGGATGAGATGTGTTTTCACACTTGTGGTTTGAAATGAAATTTCAAACAATGTACTATAAAGGCCATGCATCATGTTTATAAGGGCAGTCATAAAATGACTATCTTAAAAATTTGGAGTTAAAACATAAAGAAAATTATAATTATTAAGAATCTGTGTGTGTAATGCTGGTAAGCTGAGTTCAGGGGCAAGCTCAGTGACCCAGCTACATGGGGTGAGGTTGGGAGGGTGCTATTATGTGGCAACCCCCCAGCCAGGGAATATAAGCTCCAGGGTTCTCCACATGGGCCAGGGTACCATATAGTGCAGACAAATTTTCTCTTGGCATAGGGCCATACATCTCTGCACCCCTGGGTGGCAGAGGGTCCTGTGCATCTGCTGACAGATGTAATCTTTGTCCTGTTTATCTCTATCTGAGGCCATATGGAAGCACAGGGACCTGAGAGCCCTGCACTTCTGCAGCCCACCAGACAGCCCCATGAATTCTTGACATCCATCACTGCATGGAAGTGCAGGTTCCACAATGACCCTGCACATCTGTATACAGGTGGACTGTTCCCTTCATGCCCTTTACATTTATGCACCAGTCATGGTTCAAGTTAACACCACAAAAGTAGGGAAATGTGGTGTTAGGATTTCCAACCCTAACTCCTCACCCTCCCCCAAGCAGCAAAAGGAAAAAACATTAGGGTTTGGGGTCTTCAGAGTGTTTGTGAATCAGTGGTGGGGTTTTCCTTGGGGTTGTCAACCCTAATGCCCACTCTGTTCCCTAAGCAAACAACATCAGACATGGAAGAAAGCTACAACAGATTGTGTTGCAACATGTGGTGAAACATACTTCTCTTTCTTTAAAGAGTTTATCACTATGAGACACTGGCTTGGAGCTGTACTTTTTGCTTTGGACAGGAGGCTATTGGCAGGGGGAGGGGGAGCACTATGGTTGACAACCCTAAGGAAGACCCCACCCCTGATTTGCCAAGACTCCAGAAACCCAAAACCCTAATGTTTTTTCCTTTTGCTGCTTGGGGGGTTTAGGGTGGGGAGTAAGAGTTGGAAACCCTAATGCCACATTGCCATACTTTTGTGGTATTAACTCTAACTGGTGCATTAATGAAGCTTTTTGCAAAGATGTCTATAATATAGATATACTGGGCCGGATATTCAAACTGCGCCCAAAAAGTGCGCAACAGCAGGAGCAAGCACAAGTCAATTACGCACATGCGCAATAGACGCGATATTCAAACATGGAGCAAGCCAAATTGCACAACCAGCCAACGTCTGAATATCGCACAATCTGCGCTATAGCGCAACCAGGAAGGGGAAGCTGAGCAGAGATGATACGCCATAGCAAAACAAAGGCAGCCCAGCTGAGCAGTCCAGAGGCACCATAGCGCAAGCAGAGAGACCCCCAGCAGCAGAGCAATGGAACTGCACAACCAGGGAGGTAGGCAGGGGCCCACCACCTATGCCACAGATGGGCACAAGGACACACTGCAGAACCAACAATGTACCCCCACACCCCAAGCACAGCATAACTGGGGGAGGGATGGAATATCCGCTGGACCATGGGGACAAGAAAACAAAGCACATCCCAGCTGTGTTACCCCAGCACACCCACTGGCAAGCTGAGACTGCCACCCCAGTGTACAGCAGCCCCCCCTTGTGCACAACACACCCTGCACTGTGACCCCAAGACACCACCCATGAGCAGTGACCAGCACTGCAGGAATCCCCACGCATCACCCCGGCACACTGCAACCTCATGTACCACTGAACTATACAAGCCAGACCCATCATGAGCACCCAGCAGTGGGTGGCAGCACACGGCAATACTGACTGAAAGCCACACCCACACCAGAGACACCACCCCACACACATGCACACACATACCCATGACCATACCACCCAGATGCCATGCACACCACTGCAACTGAGCACCTATAGCCAGCTGCAAATCAGAGACCACCACAGTATTCATATCAAAATATATAATTGTAATAAACAAGAATAAGAAGAACAACAAATAGAACTATGTACGTATATATACAAAGCAGGGGTGGGGGTATGGGTATAAGGTAGGGGTGGGTAAGGGGCAGGGGTGAACAACCAGGAAAGGGAAGGTGGGGTGAGGTGATGGGCAGCTACCGCCTGCCAGCCTGCCCTCCTGCCCTCCTGCCACCTGGTGCTGGGCCTGGGGCCTCCTCCTGCACCTCACTCCATGACGCTGAAGGTCCAATAGGATGGTGAGTGAATCAATGGCCACCTGTGTCAGCCGCTGCAGTGACCGCTCCATGCGTCGCAGGATCTGGATACCTAGGACAAGGGATCAGAGTCAATGGCTGTGACTGTCCATATCCCTGAATCCCACCCATCATGCATGGCATACAGCTAAGTGCCCTGATCCTGTGATGGACTGCACCCACCCACAGTGACCGTGCACAAGACATGCCCAACCAGGCAGCAACAGCCATGTGTACCACTGCACACACACACCACCCATGTCCATCACAGCACAACCAAGGCTGTCCAGTGAAGTGGCTACATGGTGGGATGCTAGTGCCACAGCCATGTGCCCAGTGCATGCATGGACCACCAGTGACGCACTCACAGACATGCAGTGCCACTGGACAGTGATGACTGTCACTTGTTGCGTGCATGGTAGTGTTGTCCATGGATGGTGGCCGTGCCCCCCCCCACAGCATGCAATAGCATCCATGATGTAATGACACTCACCCTCATCAAGCCGCTGCTGCTGCTGCTGCTGCTGCTGTGGCTGCTGCTGCTGCTGCTGCTGTGGCCCAACACCTATGCCACCTCTGCCAGCCACCTCTGCACCGCCATTCCTTGCCTCAGCCCAGGCCCGCCTCCGCTCCTCCACGCCTGTGGGAGACAAATGATGAGAAACACATCAGTGAGATCCCAAAGCAGACAGCCCCCTGCCCCATTGAGTGTGCCTGCCCACACAGCCAGACCCATACAGCACACACCTGCAAACACCTTCACAGCAATCCATAGCCCAACCCACCCCCATGTGCAGGTCACATTACACAGTGTCACCCATGCGGACAATACAGGTGCATAGACAGCACACCCACCTGGCCTAGGCACAATGCCCCTCCTGGCATGTGACCTGAGGCACTCCAGCAGTTCCTGCTCCCTCCTGCGGAGGTCACCATACCGGTGCCTGCACTGCTCTGGAGTCCTCTGCTGCCCAGTGGCCTGCTCCAGATTGGTCGCCACCTGCTGCCACACATGGGTGCGGGCCATGTGCAGGGGTTCTCCCCCAAACAGTGACCCATGGTGGGGCTCCACCACAGCCACCAGGTTGGCCAACTCCAATGCACTCCACTGTGGAGCTCTCCTGCGTGCCATCCCTGCAGTTGTATAGTAGGCAATATGGTGCTCTGCAGTGCGGTAACCCCACGTGGAAATGTTTCGCAATACAACTCCATCAGTCCCTATCGCACTGTTTGTATAGCGCCGTCGGTCCACATCGCGCTGTTACTGAACAGCGTGATAGAGCCGTAGACATGCCAGACGTACAGCGCCAGGGGGCAAAGGTCGTGCACAAGGTCATGGGTCTGTGGCGCAAGGCCACGCACAGTGCCATCGGACATCTACACGTCCAGCGCAATGGGTCACCTGCATGCTAGCGCCACAGTGTACTATTGCGCAGGTGTGCCACAGCGCTATGTGGTGCCCAGTGCTGTAGCGCCACTGGCACAATAGTGGCCGTGTCCTGTATTGCTGATCGCACACAGCATGTCATCAGCGCAGCAGACGCCTGCGTAAGCTACCTGGGCATGTGCAATGCAGTGTACTACACAGTCACAGAACTGCACCATTGGCTCAGCCGGCTCAACCGTATTACGCAAAGCGCAACAGCGCGATATTCAGCCGACATATGCAAATCATCTGATCAGCCATTCAAAGGTGCAGTGGCGTGATTTGCATCTCATTAAAGTTGCTCCACTCCTAATTTGCATGCATTGCACTATAAATGTGCGACAGTGATCTGCGGTGGCCAGAGTCGGTTACTGCAGGCGAGAGGTGAGTTGCATGCTGTGTGATGTTCTGGGCAATGGTCATGGGATAATGCTGTATACTGCACAGTGACAGGTGTCCACTTCCACCCATTCAGACCGACATGGCCGAGCAAGGACTGGGTGAGGAGGATGATGGTGGGCGAAGGAGGATGCCCAACTTCACGAAGTCCGAGACAGAGGCACTCTTCCAGGCCTACCTGGATGAGGAACCACTACTTAGTGGATGGCAGGGCACCCCTCAGGCCCGTGCTGCTGCATGGGAGGGGGTAGCTCATGCCGTAAACCTGCACGGAAGCCACCAGCGCTCCATGCAGGAATGTAAGAAAAAGATTGGGACCAACAGGAGATGGGTGAAAGAGAAGGTGGCAGCCCTCAGGGCGGCATGCGCTGCCACAGGCGGGGGCCAGCCAGAGGTGGTGCAGCTGACCCCAGCGGAGGACCATCTGGCTGCATCCATGCAGCACAGTGCAATCGAGGGTGTTTCAGGAGGTGGCTTCCAGACAGGTGGAAGCCCATCACTGCACGGTATGACATGGTGGTGGGGGGGGAGGTTGATCCCATGCACTAACATGTTCTCACTTTCTGTTACAGATCCTGTGCATCTGCAGGGGACAGTGGTGGTGGGACCATGCAGTGTGGACATCCAGCCAGAGTTGGAGGAGGGTCCATCCACCTCTGCTGCCAGCCGGCATGCATTGCATCAGTGTGCATGCCTGGCTGCCATCTCCGATGTCGGTGAGTCAGGTGTGGGGGGTGCCCATTCTGTGTCACAGCAGTCTGGCATGCAAGCATGCCAGCATGCTGTGACTGTGGCTGTTGCATGAACCTGCACCATTGATGATGCAAGGACCGCAATGGGCAGTGACACGTGTGTGTCTCATTGCGGACACACAGCAGGACAGCACGTGCCCCTGGACCTAGCTGGTTCCAACGTGTGTGCCAGCACGTCAGCACAGTTCCAGGCAGTGCCTGGCAGCACTGGTGGGGCAGCACCGGTGGCTGTGCAGGTCTCTGGCACTGTTGCAGACACAGCAGTGGAACGACTGGTCCCTAGGGTACAGCAGTTGGAGGGGCAGCAGCAGCAGTCACCCACTGGGTCTGGGGGTACAGGGTTCAGTGGTGGCACATGCACACCACCTGTTGGCTTTCCCATACCTGGTCCTGGTGAACAGCACCCACCCTCTAGGGGTGTTGAGCATCAGGCCCTTCCATACCCTGGGGGACAGGTTGCCGAAGTGGCAGACTACCCGTTAGATGAGCACACCCACCTGCTGCGGGCATCAGTACAGCAGCAGATGCAGGTTGCAACGTCCGTGGAGGCACTATGTGTGGCTGTGCAGTGGCACAGCAGGGACAATGCAATGATCCTTGCAGAGATGGTCCAGATGCGGATGGATGTGACCGCTGTCATTGACAGGCAGACCCAGGCATTGGTCGCTGTCGTGGCCACATTGGGCACACAGTCAGGTGCCCCGTACCACGCACCCCACGCAGTATGCTCTCCACTCCCCATTCCCAGCATCATGCGACACCCAGCCTGTCGATGCCGGGTTCCGCTGTGGGCATCCCAAGCACCCCTGGTGCAGGTATGTTCGGTATGCTGCAGACCCCTGTGCGTACAAGGTCGCGCTTGTGCAGTGGGACCCCTGGTGGTACATCGGTGCCACCCAATGTGGCCCTTGCTCAGCCTGCCAGTGCTGCTGGGTCATGGCAGGGCCACCCATGCATCCGAGGTGGCCGTGGCACAGTGCCACCTGACTGACCTGTCTCCCAGTGCAGGCCCTGTCTGGTCCTGCCCTGTGTGCAATGTGTGTCATGGTGGGCAGTGCACTGGTGGGTGCCCTGCCCAACACGACAACACACGGACCACCTGCACACCCACCCGACTGCTGTCCACAGGTGCGTGTGCATGATGATGCCTGCATTGTACTGTACACTAGGGTGCAAGGGTGCCCAGCATCTGACACATGTACTTGGACAGTACAGGTGGTGGGGGTGGTCCGTGGATCTGTGTGTTTCACATGTCTGTTCCTGCTCTGCTGTGCACCTGCCCATGTACGCTTTGTGCCTGGTGTGTGTGTGTCCATATAGCATGTAACTATTTACCCCTCCCTGATGGTGTGTTTGTGTACCTGGACCCTTCCACTCCCCTTGCCGTCATGCACCCCTGGTGTGTTACCCTGTGTGCCTGTGGGTTGCACCTAGACAGTGTTGGTTGCACATGGCCCCATGACTTACCTGTGTCATGTGAAATGCTCCTCTGTGATGGTGTCCCGGTGCAGCTGGGCCTGCCGGATCAGTCGGGGGTCCCGCCCGTCCATGGGGGTCTGCTCATCCCATCATCACCTGCATCACGGTGTCCCCATCGCTGTCCCCTCCTCGACCTGTCTGGCTATCCCACAGTCTTTGGCCATGTTGTGCAGGATACAACAAGCCAGGAATATCCCACAGGCCTTTGGGGGCTGTACTGTAGGGCACCGCCCGAGTGTCTAGCATCGAGGCGTGCCTTAAGCATCCCATACACCCGCTCGATGATGTTGCGTGTGGCGGCATGTGCCTCATTATAGCGTTGCTGCGATGGGGTCATGGGGCGCCGGTAGGGTGTGAGCAGCCAGGGACGGAGTGGGTATCCACTGTCACCTGTGTGGAGATAGTGGAGATAAGCATCATATTCAGGTCCATATTGCCCATAGCCCTGTGTGCCACTACCATGGCACCTGTGGCTTTCCCACCCTTGCCCCAACTTTGCCACTCCTACATGTATACTCACCCACTAGATGTCCTGTGGGGATATCCCCACTCTCAAATCGATGGCACAGTGCAGATTGGTACCATATGAAGGCATCATGTGCTCCACCAGGGTATGTGGCACAGACATTGATGATGCGCCCACTGGCATCACACACCACCTGGCAGTTGACACTGGTGAACCCCTTCCGGTTTCAGTATGCGGCCCCATCGGGGCCAGGTGGCGTGCAAATAGCCTCACGGGTGCAGTCTATCGCGCCTAGCACGCCAGGCATACGTGCTACCCTGTGGAACTCCTGCATGTTTGCTGTACGCTCTGCCACGTTGCTGGGGAAATGGATGTACTCCGCAGCATGTGGCAGCAGTGCGCTGAGGAATTGGGTGAGGATGCATGACGTGGCTGACTGTGTTATGCCTGTGGTGTCCCCTGTTGGCCTCTGGAAGGTACCTGTGGTGAGCAGGCACATGCAGGCTGTTACCTTTGTCTCCACTGACAGAGCGTGACTCCGTCGTGAGGGTGCCTGCATCACATCACTGCACAGCTCACAGAGCCGCCTCAGTAATGCCCTGTTCAGGCAGTACCGGCCCACAATCTCAACATCCGTGTACAGCTCAGAGCTGACGTGGGCGGTACTGCCTGTTGAGGCGCATTACCGGCAGGCCTTTCCACGCCACGCCTCTGCAGCATGCCTCTCACCCCCCTCATTACAGCTTCCATGTGGAAGCTGGCACTGTCCATGTCCCGGGCTTGTGTTTCCCCCTGGCTGTTGTTGTTCTGTTACCCCCGCTGTCCTGACTGCTACCTCCACTGCACCGGGTACACCTATTGGCCTCTGCAGTCTATGGCCCCACACACCTTCCCTTGCCCCTATTTTGTCCTGGGATCTCCCTGGCCTACCCTCTTTGTCCCTCTTGCCTTGTCTCTCTCCCTGTCTCATGTGGCTTCCCTGTAGCATTCTTGCGCCTCTTCCTTGAGCCTTTTTATTTTGGCTCATTTCCGCTGTGGCACACCTTCCAGCTGATCCGCTGTTGCACATTGCGCAAGCCTTTAAATATCGCATTGCGCTCTTTATGCATGGTTCCACCCCCTTCGGTTGTGCATGCCTTCGTTTGCATTGCGCTGTTGCTCAGCATGTTTTCGGTGGCGCAACTGCCTCCCGCTAAATATCGCAGAATGGCGCATTTGCGGACTTGCGCTAGCACAACCCTATTGCGCATGGCGCAACCCTTTTGAATATCTGGCCCACTGTATATTGATACACAGTTACATAGAAATTGTCAGCAGATAAGGACTGCTAGGCCCATCTAGTCTGTCTGTAACATGACATGGAAGGAAGCTACAACAGTCTGTGTTGGAAACATGTAGTGAGGCATACTTCACTACCTTTAAAGAAATAGATGTACAGATGTATATAATGTATATAAAATACATGTATTTATGTATTTTATTCTTTGTAAAAAAACCTTCACTAATGCACCAGTTAGAGTAACATAATGCACAAAAGTAGGGAAATGTGGCATTAGAGTTTCCAACCCTAACTCCCAACCCCCACAGCATCAAAAGGATAAAAACATTGGGGAGTTGGGTCTCCGGAGTCTATGCAAATCAGTGGTGGGGTCTTCTTTCGGGTTGTTAACCCTAATGCTCACCACCCAACACATAGCCTCCAATTGGAAGCGCAAGGTACACCTCCAAGCCAGTGCCTCATAATGATACACTCTTCAAAAGTAGAGAAGTATGCCTCACCACATGCTGCCAACACAGCTTGTTGTCGATATCTTTAGACAGGCCCTGTGTGAAGAAGAGAGATCATGTGAGACATTGTTTGCTCAGAGAATGGGGTGAGCATTAGGATTGACAACTACAAGGAAGATCTCACCACTGATTCATCAAGACTTGGGAGACCCAAAACCCTAATGTTTTTAACTTTTGCTGCTTCGTGGTGGGGGTGAGGAGTTAGGGTTGGAAACTCTAATGCCACATTTCCCTACTTTTATGACATTAAGTTCCCCTAACTGCTGCATTAACAAAGTTTTTTGCAAAGAATTTCCTTTCTTAGAGATAGTGGAATCATATCCTCATTCATGCAGGTCCCTTACAGGTGCTGATGTGTAAAGTCATTTAGTTCCTGTGCCATGGGAAGACTCCATCCGCCTGTAGAAGTACAGGGCCTGACATATTCGCTCTTTACACATTCATTCTTTACACATACACCCTTTATTTTTTTTATTTAATTTTAACCCCAAATTTTCAAGACAGTTATTTCATGACTGCCTTTATAAACATGACATGTAGCATTAGTAAGTAAGTAAGTAAATTTTTATTTTTAAGCGCTTTTCAAAACCAAAGCACTGTACAATTAAGCAAACATTAGAATTTACAAACTATGACAAAAGTAACAATAATAACAATAAAATCACAATAAAATTCACAATAAAATCACAATATCACTCTCCATACGCTTTTTGGAATAAATAAGTTTTTAACTCTGACTTAAAACTCTCGACAGTCAGGCAGCTGCGTATCTTGTATATCTAGTATATTGACTGAAATACAGAGTTATAAAAAAAGTTAGTCAAAACAACTGAGAAAGAAATTTGTAGGTGACAACAGTTAAGTTTTTCTTGTGTTTTGGACCTCCAGCTCTAGGCTGTGGAACATAAATGTATTGTTTGTGGTTGGAATGAGCAATCTAAACAGTAAGAAGGTCTGAACAGTAATATTTTAATTTACAGTATCAGTGATGTAATCGTGCATAATTTCTATAAATAAATTTGAGATCTGATAATAATGTAGCCAGGGTATGTGTTAACTTGCTTTGTTCTCTCACAACATGTAGTAGTAATAGTAGTAGTAGTAGTACAAATGTTATTCCGAAAATTCAGAAAAGGACAGCCCAATTGAGCTGAGGCTCATTTTCAATGGAGTCCCAATGTATAAAACAAATAGTTACACAGCATGGCCCAGATATTCAAAGGGGTTGCACCTGGCACAACTGAGTTGCACCAGCGCAACCCCAGAAATGCATCCCAGTGCAATATCCAAAGGAGGGACTTGCGCTGCGCAATAATAATATATGCGGCGCATCCCAAGGGAGTGTGCCCATGCATATGTGGCACATCACAGTATTCAGCCAGGGGTGTGCAGTGCATTTGCCTGCACAACCCTGGCATGCATCACATACCTGGCCTCAAAGTTGAGCCTGCAAAAAAAAGGCTCAAATGGTGGCCACCCGCAAGCAAGCTGCTGCACTGCGAGGTGCAACACAGCAGCTGCCAGCCATGGGTGGCCACCCACCCACCCAGGACACTGTGAAGAAGCATCCATAATCTCCCTGGTGATCTAGTGGCACCTTCATCCTTCCTGATGTTCTAATCACCATAAAATAAATATTGAAACCCTCCCTGGTAGTCTAGTGGAATCCCCACCCTGCCCGTAGCTGTGATACCCATAAAATAATATTGTACATAGTCCCTGGTAGTCTAGTGGTAACCTACACCCTGCCCATATCCATGATTGCCTGTAAAAGCAATGTTTAGATATCCCTGGTGATCCAGTGGCACCCCCCACCCACACAGGACCCCCTGCCCACCCAGCACCCCCGGTCATCGGTGGGCAGCAGCAACCCCCACAGACCTCCATGGCTGCCCACTGAATGATAGTTTATAGAATCAGCTGTAAACCCATTGGGCCACACTGTGGACCAATGGGCTTACATTCATACTGTACTAGTCATTCACAAACATGCGAATGAAGTCATTCATTCACATTTTCGTGAATGACTAGTACAGTATACTCTGCAAGCCCATTGGTCCACAGTGTGGACCTATGGGTTTACAGCTGATATTGTAAGCTGTCATTCAACTGGCAGCCGCAGAGCTATGCGGGTGGGTTGCTGTTGCCCACCAATGATGGAGGGGGGAGCTGGGTGGGCACTGGGGTCTGTGTGGGTGGGGGAGTGGGGGGTGCCACTGGACCACCAGGGAACTATGAACATTGCTTTAACAGGTGATTGGGGATATGGGTGGAGTGGGGGTTACCACTAGACTACCAGGGACTATGTAAAATATTATTTTACAGGCATCACAGCTACAGGCAGGGTGGGGAGTTCCACTAGACTACCAGGGAGGGTTTCAATAATTATTTTATGGTGATCAGTGCATCAGGAGGGAGGGGGTGCCACTAGACTACCAGGGAATATTTCCCATATCATTTTACAGTGATCGCAGCTACAGGAGGGGTGGGGGGTGCCACTAGACTACCATGGAATGATTAGGATTTTATTTAATTGGCAATTGGGGCTACAGGAGGATGGGGGGGTACCACTAGACCCCCTCTGGCAGCACCATGTGCTATGCAGCATGCCATGCACATTTTGCTGGCCAGTCCTGCTCAACACGTGCAAAGGGGGTCATAATGACATGCAAATGGCCCCGTTTGTGCCTTGCATACATTATGGCCCATTTGCATACTGCCAGCTGAATATCAAGAATTTGTGCACAGCGTACCTCTGTTGTGCTGGTGCATTTCCCATTCCTGGTATTCAGCCCAGTCCTGTCCTGGGGGGTGCACCAGTGCACCATATTTGCACAGTGCACATTACCTGATATATTCAGAAGAGTTGCACCATTGCTCATCTTGTATGAATATATCCCTTAGTTGCACCAGCGCAACAGAGTTGCACTGCACCACCTCATGTGCCATTGCCGTGTGCAATTCTGAATATTGGGGCTTATATGTACATAAATACAAGCAAAGCAAATACAATATACAGCCTTTATCAAAAGACACAGTACATGACAGACATGTAGATGTTTTTCAATTAATTACAACAAACTTTAGGCACTTCAGCACTTTTTACAAGTCAAGATCTTATTTGATGTCAAGATGGAGGGGATATTGACTTGATATATAATGTGCTATTTTTGAGAATGAAAGAGATCATGACATTTATTAGGAGGAAAATTATTGTTTAGATACATAGACACTGTTGGCAGATAAGGGCCTATGGCCCACCCAATCTGCCCATTTGAGCTTGTTAAGTTCACTTTATGTTTTTCTATACTATTATTTTTATATTTTTGGAGGTTTCATGTAGGCTTGATATTATTCCTGAAATGTCAGAGATCTTCCTGGGGAACTTGCAAGATACTGCTATATAACTACACCATTTGTAAAAGGTCCTTATCAAACAACTGTAAACAGAAGACTGTATTTTGTCATTTAATAATATGATGTACTGAGTGTGTATTTACTGAGTTGCTGGATCAGGGCCTTGAATAAAATAATAACATTTACTTAACTCATTTAAAATTCCATCAGGTGGTCAGAAAACAAATCTATGAGAATTTGTCTGAAAACTAACAAATATAAGATGCAAAATATAGCATCATTGTATATGTATATGGGGAAATGTCTCTAATTGATTTGCAATCAATTTGTTTACAGGCATTACTAGCATCTTTTGAAAACTTGTCTGACTTGTGATTACTAATTTTAAGTATAATTCATGAAATAATGAATGTGATATTTGTTATTTCATATAGTCCCTCATTATGCCTTATGCATATCATGTAAATCCAAATCATTCAAGGCCATCTTGATATATAAATATTAATACCGAACAGCAAATCAGAGCTCCTTTCCTGTCAAAAGGCTGCTGATATAATTAATAAAGAACAGAGTCATAAATAAGGAAGCAGTGGCTTATGGGAACATCTACAGGGATTTATACAAGGATTTGATTCTGCCTCTGTGGGGTAAATACAGAAAAAATGACGGCTTGTTGCAGGGAAATGGTTATTTGGATCTGGGAGCACTGAATATTTCTTATCCTACATTTTGTATCTTGGATAGCACAGGGGAGATGCTACATCTCATTGTCATATGGATGTTAATTTACACATTTTTGCACTGTATTTACTCAGGCTATCCCAGATTAGATGCAATATCTTGTTTTCAGTAGGGTCATGATTTTACCATTTTTATAATGTATTTGTTCAGGGTACCTAGTCCAGGGCCCCATATTCAAAGGAGATGCACAGCACATCCCAGCGGAAAAGGAAGATGTGCTGTGCAACTCCAACAATGCAATGCAGCATGATATTCAAATGTGCAGGATGCACCGGCTGCAAGCGAATGGGCCAGGGCACAGACAAATGGTATGGCATGCAAGTCAAGGGGGCATTCCTATGCATATGCTGTGCTGCAGCATATTCAGTGGGAATGTGCCCCTTGCAGTCCAGAGCACCACAGCCCACAGTTAGGCCATGGAGAGCTGGTCTAATCCAGTGAGCCACCCACCCACAGGTGGGCTGCAGAAGTGCACCCAGGTGCACAGCAGCCTGGCAGCCCTGGTGGACTAGAGGTAAACCCTTCCCATCCCCAATTAATCCAAATCCATCCCTGAAGAGCTCCATAGTGTAGGCCCCCCAGACCCAATCACACTGGAGGAAACCATGGTCCATATCCATAGCATAGAGGACCCCCACCTACCACTGTGGTACACAGACACCCTCACTCCCCCATAGCCAACCTGTTGTAGAGACTGGCACTGCCTTCCACACCCTGCCATGGGCAGTCACCAACTGCACTGGACCTGGGCTGGGGACCTGCACTCCGGAATGACCCAAGTGGCTGTACCATGCATTGGGGCACTACACAAGCTGCAGACCCAGCAGAGTATGCAGCATGTATACATCCCTGGCAAACTGTATGAGGGAACTGACATACCTCCAATGCATGCCTTGTCGATGCTGTATCTTCCTGATGTCATACACCACTGCAAGCCCATACTCTCCCCCATTCCCCTGTGTAACATGCCACCCTCCAGACTGCTGAGGTATCCTGGGTGCCATGGGGTGCAGTATCCTGCAATGCTATTTGCAGTGTATGCTACAGGATATGGATAGTTCATCTGTGGTTCCCTGATTGTACAAATGAATGGGAGGTCGACTGTAACATGTCTGGGACCTGTGTGAGTGGGTACAGCATCAGCTGTCACCTGCACTGAGAAGTGCAATGGCACTGGGATGATGGATCCACATGCAAGCACCTCAGATGTATGGCCGCTGGGCGTTATCATCTGCACACAGCTCATGCCTACGTATGACACATTCCAGCATCCTACTGCCAGTGCTCCACCACCCACCAGTACAGTGGTACAATCCCATCACAGTGCCAGTTGTCACAATGGGATGGTTTGGGGGCAGGAAGGGGGGTGTCTGTGCACAATTGGGGGGGGGGCCACTACACTATGGACATGGACTGCAGGTGTATTCTGGTGTGATCAGGGATGGAAGCAGGGTCACTACAATATGGAACAGATACAGCCTGGACTCTGGTACGATCGGGGCTGGTGGAACTGGTTGGGAGTGCCACTTTACCAGCAGAGACTTCAGGACATGTCCCAAATGGGAGTGATTGGGGTCGGGGTTTGGGGGCAAGAGCTGCTCTGGAGCATTCATCCCCGTGCCAACATACAAATGGACTGGTGATGAGCATGCATAAGGCCCCTTTGTACCCTACATGTTCAATTAGCTCATTTGAATTCCTGGGCTAAATATCGCCCATGGGGCTCTGGCACATACCGGCATGTGCCACGCATTTCCCCTGTTAGGTATTCATTCAGGGGCAGCCTGGATGCACCTGTCTTGGCAGCCACCTGCACTGTGACTCCCGTCCATAGTCGCATTTTCAACAGGTACAATGATGCCCGCCAGGATGAAGCACAGTGTCACAGGTTTACTGCATGACAAAAGGGATTAATGCCCACTGAAATTGCATTTTTTGCTGTAGTAACTGTACTGCAGAATTCTGCAGTGCTGCACTTCATCCTGGTGGGCTTCACTGTATGCTTTGCCTGTACCAGTGGAGCATTCTCTTTGAATATTGTATCAGTGCCGACCGGTGCAACCCCTTTGTACAACATATCTTTTTGCTCACGCATCGGTCTGGCACTTAATATATGCCCCCAGATGTAAAATATTGTTTTCAGTGTGTTCTGATTTTACACAGTGCAGCATAATATTGTGTAGATTTAGAGCCCCACTGAAAATAAGATATAATTTCTTCTGTGAACTATCCAGGCTAAATATATAGGAATCAGCAGGCATATTCTAGGAAAACACATTGTAAATATGTATAAAAGGAAGACCACATTGAAACTGCCTCTCCACAGATCTGAATTGTGCAAATTCATTGGAAATAATGGGTAAAAGTATCCCAAAAGCTCTCCACAGCCATATTGGCTCTGACCACAGCCTGTTATTTATGTGAATACCTGAGTGTTATTCATACAAGTACAGCCTGAATATTGTGGCAGTCACAGAAACATGGTACACAGAGAACCATGACTGGGATGTCAACATACCAGGGTACACAATCTACAGGAGGGACAGGGAGGGAAGAAGAGGAGGAAGAGGAGGAGGAACTCTCTATGTAAGGGAAGGGATCAAAGCAACAAAACTAAAGGGTAAACAGGGAGGAGAGGAGGCACTGTGGGTCACCCTGGAGACTGGAAATGGCACCACAATCCACACAGGGGTTGTATACAGAACCCCCCCATCTCAGGGGAAGGAAATGGACAAGGAAATGATAGAAGGCATCCTTAGGATAGCAGAGAAAGTGTAGATAATGCTGATGGGGGGCCTGAATATGCCAGATGTTAACTGGAGCACCTTTGCTGCATCCACATCCAAGAGCAGGGCCATTCTCGATGCCCTACAAGGGGGCATGCCTCAGACAGTTAGTTTTGGAACCCACTCAGGATGGAGTAATCTTAGGCCTGGTACTCTCAAATGGGAACGGAGAGAGGATCTCCAATCTTGAAGTGGGTAACCATCTGGGAACAAGCGACCATCAAACAGTGTGGTTCACGATAAACTTAACTGTAGAGTCAAGCCATACAAAAGTGAAGGTACTGGACTTCAGGAGGGCTGATTTTGTCAAAATGGGAGAGTGCCTCAGAAAAGCACTAGCAAACAGGCAAGAAGGTGGGATGGAGCAACAATGGGGAAACATAAAAACTGCCATCACAGAGGCAACAAGCCTTTGTGTGAATCAAATAAATCAAAATGAAAGAAAAAAAACACTATGGCTCTCAAAAGAAGTGGCGGGGAAGGTTAGGGAGAAAAAGACAGCATTCAGGAAGTATAAGAAAACACAGAAGGAGCAGGACAGAGAACGGTACCAGTTAAAGCAGAAGGAAGCGGGGAAGGCAGTCAGAATAGCAAAGGCCCAAACTGAGGAGAAGATAGCCAACTCGGTTAAGAAGGGGGATAAATCCTTTTATAGGTACATTAGGGAGCAAAGAAAGACTAAAGCAGGGATTCTGAGGCTGAATAAAGAAGAAGGTGGTTGGGCAGAGAGTGATAGTGAAAAAGGAGGGATTCTGAATGAATACTTCTGCTTAGTATTCACAATGGAAAAACAGGGGGGAGATACTTAATCCAGTCAATAGAATCACTCTGGATAGGGGGGTTAATATTAGTCCTTTCACAGAAGAAAGGGCTCTGAAAGAACTCTTAAAACTGAAGGAGGATAAAACAATGGGGCCTGATGGGATTCACCCCAGAATTCTAAAAGAACTAAGGGAAGAACTAGTAACATCACTAACTACCCTTTTTAATAAATCATGGGAGGATGGTGTGGTACCTGAGAACTGGAGGAGGGCGGATGTGATTCCCCTTCACAAAAGTGGGAGCAAGACAGAGGCAGAAAAATACAGACCTGTCATTTTGACCTCAGTGGTAGGAAAAATGATGGAATCACTTCTGAACGAAAGAATTGTTGAGTACCTAGAAGCCAGTGGGTCACAGGACCCAAGGCAGCATGGATTCACAGTGGGAAGGTCATGTCAGACAAATCTAATTGATTTCTTTGATTGGGTAACTAAAGTAGTAGACCAGGGAGGGGCTGTGGACATGGTCTACCTAGACTTTAGCAAGGTATTTGACACAGTCCCACACACACAAAAGATTAATAAACAAATTAGCCAGCCTGGGAGTGGGTCCCAGGATGATAGCCTGGGTAAAACTCTGTCTGGACAACAGGACACAGAGGGTAATAGTAAATGGAGTCCACAGTGAAGAAAGGGGGATTACTAGTGGGGTACCGCAGGGTTCAGTACTAGGAAGAGTCCTTTTTAATATCTTTATAAGTGAAATTGCAGAGGGACTGGAAGGAAAAGTATGTCTCTTTGCAGATGACACAAAGATCTGCAACAGGGTTGATATGCAAGGTGGGGTGTAAAGGATGAAAAGGGACTTGGCAAGGTTGGAGGAATGGTCAAATGTATGGCAGCTTAGATTCAATGCAAAGAAGTGCAAAGTAATGCATCTGGGAAACAAAAACCCAGGGAAGAGTACACAATGGGGGGTGAGATACTGACAACAACAAAAATAGAAAGGGACATGGAGGTAGTCATATCCGATGACCTAAAGGTGGGCCAGCAATGTGAGAAGGCAGTAAGGAGTGCTGGGGGGATACTGGGATGCATAAGGAGAGGCATCACCAGCAGAAAACAGGAAATTGTTGGCCCTCTGTACAGACAGTTGGTAAGACCACATCTGGAGTACTGTGTACAGCTCTGGAGACCCCATCTCCACAAAGACATAGACAGGGTGGAGGCTGTCCAGAGGAGGGCAACCAAAATGGTGCGGGGTCTGCACTGGAAGATATATAAAGAAAGACTAAAGGAGCTTAAGATGTATATCCTCGAGGAAAGGGGGGGTGAGACATGATAGAAACTTTCAAATACCTCAAGGGAATCAACAAAGTCCAAGAGGGTAGCATCTTTCAGAAAAAGAGATGTGCAAGAACAAGGGGCACAATTTGAAGATGGGAGGATGGCTCAGAGGTAATGTGAGGAAGTATTTCTTCACAGGGAGGGTTATAGATGCATGGAACAGCCTTCCCGAGGAGGTCATAGAGTCAAAAACAGTGGGGGAATTCAAGAATGCATGGGGCAGACCAAAGGCAATTCTAGTTGGGGGGGTAGGAAGAAGTAGGCTGTTGGTTAACTAGGATCTGCAGCTTATCCGTTAGGTAGGGAAATGAGCAGACTAGGTGGGCCAAGCGGTCCTTATCTGCCATCAAATTCTACATTTCTATGTTTCTATATAGTCTCTTATTCTGAGTTTCAAGCAGCATGGTAAGCATTGTAATGAAGTAAACAATAAACTGTAAATTCTCTTCCTGATGTCTCCAAATTGCAATCAGTCACAGTAATGCTATATTTTATACTTAGCTTTCTATTTTCATTCATAGCATATTGATACTAGTTCATCAGTTTCAATTTTAGTGACAGTCGGGGTGGTTATGCAATTGAGATTCATATAATCAGTTCACAAAGCATGTTCTCTTTCAGATGAACAGTGCCAAAAATGAAGCATTTTTTATTTGTTTCATTTTTTTGTAGCCATACTCTCATTTCACTTTGTATGGTCTTCTGCAATAATGTTAGGCTTAATGGATTGTTCATTGTATATAAGAAACTTACTGTCTGAGGTGAGGGCCGCTGTATGACATGGTTTGTGTGTTGGGGTAATGACAATTTCTTGTTACTGTATTATGACTGTGATTGCCACTGTTACACAGATTGTGCATACTCGATATTTGCATTCTGTTAAGATAGTTCTAACATCTTGAGATAACTGGCAAAATGAAGGTTTATTGTTTAGAGTCACTGTACCAGTATCCAGTGATCACCTTCCAGATTAATTTCAGTTAAATTTAATTAAATTAATTTCATTTAATTCAATTTCAATTCTGAGCATGCTCAGTAGGGTATCAAACATGCTGGAGGAGGGACGACTAAGGGGTAGTGTGAGGAAATATTTTTTCACAGAAAGGGTGGTGGATGCATAAAACAGCATCCAGGAGGAGTTTGTGGGGGAACAACATAGGCGAATTCAAGAATGCATGGTACAGGCTGAAGGCAACACTAGGGACAGGAAGGAGGAGGTAGGCTGCAGATCAAGTAGGATCTGGAATGTATACAATAGGTAGGGAAATGGGCAGACTAGGTGGGACAGGCGGTCCTTATCTGCTGTCAAATTCTGTTTCTATCCAAAACACCCTACTGAGCATGCTCAGAATTTAAATATCAAATCCATATAACATGGGAATGGATTAATATTTTTTCACCAAACCAATGAAAAGCACCATGCTGGGTCAAGCCCTTTCTACCTTCACAATTTCAACCCAAAATTTCAAACCATCTGGGCTGTAGGTGGGGACAAAAAAAAAGCAAAGCACCACCATTTTTCCTAAAAACGCACTGTCCAGATCTCAGAATCCTCATATCCAACTGGAATGCAACTTGGCAAATCTAGAGGCCTTGCACCCCCAGACTGTGCATGCAAAATTTGGTGCAATTCAGTTGAATGGGGGCAAAGCTATTAAGGTGCAAAGTCAGGGATTAAACATTAAGCAGCCTACTCAATCCTAACTACAGAGGTGCTACTGCTCCACAATAATGCTGTATGTAGATATATATATATATGTATTGTCTATAAATATATTAATAGCTTCACCCCTATTCAATGGAATTTCATGACATTTTGAATGCACAGTCTGGGGGGCAAGGTGTATTGATTTGCCAAGTTTTGTTCCAGTCAGATGTGTGGATTCTGAGCTCTGGATAGCACGTTTTTAGGAAAAATCAGTTTTTTCTGCTGCTTTTTGAGTCATCACCTACAGCCCACACAGTTTGTAATTTTGGTCTGAAATTTTCAGGGTAGAAAGGACTTGCCCCAGAATCATGCCTTTTGTTGGTATGGTGAAAAAATATTAATCTGTTCACGTTACACAAATTTTAAATTTTGGTTCAGTGCATGCTCAGTAGGGTATCAAAAGTCTATCCAAAAGACCCTGCTTTGCCTCACGCCACATTACACCCCCAGGGTGTGATTAACAGGCCATTAACATAACCTTCAGAAATACCTTATTTTTTAATTATACAAATGTATATAATGCAGAGAAGGAGGTTCCTTAAAAAGAGATTACAACTTTCTTGAATTCCGTAGCACCTACCCAGGTGACAGAGCAGGCCCATACGCTAGTCAGAAAATGGGGGGGGGGGCCCTTTTGGAGAAGGTAGAACTGTGGGCACCAGGCAGCACAAGTCATGCTGACATGTGAGGGTATTTTCATTTTTTATTTTTTATTTGTCAGGGTTTCCATTAAAGCCTGCTGGCAATGCATTGAGAACCGACGACAAGAAGACCAGTCACTAGCCATGATCCTACAGGTTGGTATTCCAGATAAGGCACAAGAGCCAGTGCAGTGGCTGTCAGTGGAGGACTGACTTGAATAGGACACATTCCTCCTCTGGGGAGGTAGGGAGGGAGGAATGGTACCTGTGCTGCAGCACTGCCACAGGGTCCATGGGTGGAAGTTGCAACGACTAGTCAGATGATGCCAGCATAAGCTCAATCCAGGGTCCTGAGGGAAGAAACTTGAAAATGGCCACAGGAGACATGAGTCCTCTCAGGCCCAATACACGACTGTCCTTTTCACCACTGTGTATCCCGAGGGGGGGCACTGAAGCCCAAGGGACCTGAGGGACAAGCCATGGGGCAGGGATATGTGAGAAACTGAATACCACACATTTAACCCAAACATAAAAACAAAGCCCAAATTAGTCAAAATCAGAACCCGTCATTGCCAGTAGCTGCACTGCACTGTACTAGGGGCTGACACACACACAACAAGTTAGTTCCAGCCAACCAAATCAACAATTCATTAAAGCTGGGTGGCAAAAATGCATCTAGAAGAACCAGACTAACAATTGACCAGACCAGACCAGACTAGACACCAGGCAGCTGTTGGGACCTACACACACAAAAACACCCTGAACTCCCCAGCATATGGGCCTGCTGCACAGCTGTCCCATTGATGCTGATTTGCATGTGGAGTATTCACATAGTCAAATCAAGTACCACCTTGCCACAGTCCCACACAGCAATGCCCTTTAAGTAGCACACAGGTCATATATTAAGTCCTTTCATTGAGCACTGGGAATGGCTGCTAGGGTTATTACTGGGAGTCAGTGGGGAGGGTGGGTGGGGTAATTTATTTATGTTATAAGTGGCCAGCACACAGGAAGCCAGCTCTCAAACAGCTTCCTTTTAGTAGACTTAGGCAGGAAAATATTAGACATAGTAGACAGAGCCATGGCTTTCACTGTGTTGCAGAGAGATGTCACACACAGTGTAACTACTGTATGACAGGGCTCGGGGCACCTAACAGACACTGTAATATGTCCTAAATGGCTTTCACTATGCTGCAGAGAGACATCACACAAAGTGTAGCTATAACAGTGCTCGGGGCACCTAACAGGCTAACAGACAATGTAATACAGCATAAATGGCTTTTGCAATACTGCAGAGAGAGAGAGAGAGACACACAGAGTAGCTATGTCACAGATAGGGCTTGGGGCACCTAACATACAGTATGTAATACAGTCTAAATGGCTTTCACTACGCTGCAGAGAGATGTCACAGAAAGTGTAGCTATGACAGGGCTTGGGGCACCTAACAGACTAACAGACAGTATAATACAGCCTAAATGGAGACACAGAGTAGCTATGTCACAGACAGGGCTCGGGGCACCTCACAGACAGTGTGTAGTACAGGCTAAATGGCTATATTACACACTGTCTGTTAGGTGCCCCAACCCATTTCTGTGACATAGCTATCCTGTGTTTTTCAGCAGTATAGTGAATGCTTTTTAGGCTGTATTACACTGCCTGTTAGCCTGTTAGGTGCCCCGAGCCCTGTCATAGCTACACTGTGTGTGATGTCTTTCTGCAGCATAGCAAAAGCCATTTAGGCTGAATTATACTGTCTGTTAGGTGTCCCGAGCCCTGTCTGTGTAGCATTAGCTACATTGTGTGTATGTCTTTTTGCAGCATAGCAAAAGCCATTTAGCCTGTATTACATACTATTTGTTAGGTGCCCCCAGCCCTGTCTGTGACATAGCTACTCTATGTCTCTCTGCAGTATTGTGAAAGTCATTTAGGCTGTATTAAATTGTCTGTTAGCCTGCTAGGTGCCCTGAGCCCTGTCATAGCTACACATTGTGTGATGTCTGTCTGCAGCACAGTGAAAGCCATCTAGGATGTATTACAGTGTATGTTAGGTGCCCCAAGCCCTACCATAGCTACACTGAGTGTGACATCTCTCTGCAGCACACTGAACACCATGGTTCTGTCTACTATGAATTATATTTCACTGTCTAAGTCTACTAAAAGAAAGCACAGTGCTGCTGCACATGCAACTAAATATTATGTGGACAACATGAATCCTAGCACTAATGAAGAACATAGTGACAATAATAATAATATCACCAGGACTGGCACTATATATCCTCCTGAACCAAGAGACCCTGTTAGCAATGAAATGATAGTAGAGTTTCAGAAAGAACTGACTGGAGTTACTCATAGAGGTACTGAATGTTTTTCCACATGTGCCAGGATACTTCCACCTGCTGATGCAGCAAGCAAGGTCAAGGAGGCATCCTCCTCAATTATAAAAAGGGTCTGAGGAAATGGAGCTTTCTGATTGGCTGCAAACATTCTAGCAACCTTATGTTAATCTTTCACTAACATACATGTAGAGCTTAGCCATATGCTGAACAAGGTTTAACACTGTTTAAAACATTTTTTATTATAATAGCAATAAAGCACTCCCAGGGATTATGTTATTGGTCAGTTAATCACCCTCTAGAAGCATGTGGCACTCGGCTACACCTCATGCCACAGTACACCCCTAGAAGGTGATTAACAGACCATGAGCATAACCCTTGGTCATGCCTTATTTCTTAAATATAAGCTCAGAGGCTGAGGCAGCAAATGTTGATAAAGATGGTGGTAACAGTGGGGACTGGGAATGGGATAGCCCAAGCTATGTGCACCTGATGATGATGGCACTTCCAGTTCTTCTGAATATTGTGGCAATGAGGTCTGTAGTTTCAATGAGGGGGTAGGAGAGGATGCCACTGTAATGCAGAGCAGCAAGTGCAGAAAAGAAATCATATGCTAAACATAAGAATAAGAAAATGAGCATGAATCAGAAAAGTTCATGTCAACAAGGACATGGCAGTGTAGGGCTTCCTCTAGGTCCCTTGACTGTACAAGAAATAGTGCCATGTACAAAACATAACTCTTTAGTGTGGAATTTATTTTATATTGACCCTGCAGACAAATCTCAAACTGTATGCAGTCTGTGCAACAACAGCGTTCAGTCATAGCAGTAAAGAGGGATATTTTGG
This sequence comes from Neoceratodus forsteri, assembly GCA_016271365.2. Lineage (NCBI taxonomy): Eukaryota > Metazoa > Chordata > Ceratodontiformes > Ceratodontidae > Neoceratodus > Neoceratodus forsteri. The sequence continues at coordinate 5,420,276 of JADMNL010000041.1, read as the reverse complement.
AACATCAGCAATGATATGACATGCAAAGGCAAAACATGCAATTGAGTGGAGCAGGACAAGGGACAGTATGGTTGGTATGGGCAGTAGTGGAGGTGGTGGGGGCAGTGACCATAGTGACAATGAACTGGAAGCAGGAAATGACATTGAATCACTTGATGTGTCCTTGCAGTCTTCCCAGACAAACATAGACTGTATTCTTCTAGCACCATCAAGTACTACAAAATCCCAAAGTAGTATTCCACGTGAAAAAGGTGTGAAAAATACAATCCCCCCCCAAAAAAAATATCTAACCATTCTCGTTGACTAACATTAAAAGAAAGTTTTGCGAGGACATCAAAATTTACCCACAAGCATCCAACATGCCAGTTTTTAACTAGAGTGGTTGCAGAGCTGTTGGCCGATTGTCAACTCACTTTGCTTTTGTTACCCAAAAAGGTTTCCTCAAGTTCATGAACCATATTGAACCACAGCACACCATTCCCTGTCAAACATATTTTTTTTGAAAAAGGGTGTTCCACAGTTGTATGACTTGGTGTGTAGTGCAGTCACCAAGCAGTTGAAACTCTCTGAGGTGAAACAGGTTCACATAACCATGGATATATGGACCAGCAACCAGACAATTGACTACATGACTGTTACAGCTCATTGGGCAAGTTTACAGTCAAAAAAGTAATAATCCTCACTCTACCATAAGTAGTAGGAAGCAGGCTGTATTATGTGTCACCACTTTTGAGGAAAACCACAGTGCTGTGAATATTTTGCAGAAGCTGCAAAATCAATTCCAGAAATGGCTTACTCTGTATTCCTTATCTCTAGGATTCATAGTGTCAGATAATGGGGCCATCATAGTCAAAGCTGGTAGAGATGGCAACTACCAACACATACCTTGTTTTGCAAGTTTTTTTAAATCTTCACATCCACGGTTTCTTAAATGGAAACAGCAATGTTGAAAACCTGTTAGGTCCTGCTAGGAAAATATGTGGGCCTTTCAGCCACTCTGTGAAAGCACAAAAAAATCCTGACGGGACTGTAGAGGCCAAGCAATTTACCAATGCATACATTAAAACCAGAAGTTCCACCCACTGAAATTCAAAAATGTACGTGTTGGAAAGGCTTCTTAAACTGAAAAAAAAGCTGTACATGACTACACCATGCTGAATCAAATAGGTAAAGTAGACATCATGCTGAGTTCCAGTAGCTGGACTCTATTTGAATCTTTGATCACCTTATTGGAGTCATTTGAGGCTGCCACATGTGATGTCAGTGCAGACAGTATAACTCTGAGTCAAATTCTTCCTCAAATCAGATTTCTTCACATTTTTCTTGATGACGGAAAGAAAGGCTTTCAGTCAAAAGAAGACACCACCACTGTTATGCTGGCAGATGACTTAATGGCTACATTGCTAGATCCCCAATTTAAGTTGAACATTGAAGCCATCCTTCCTGCAGGGGAAGACATTAAGTACTGGAAAGCTCTTCTGCTAAACAAGTGTGACACTCCCCTACCAACACCATTAACTGATGTACAGAAGTCAAACCCTGCCAAACCATCAGAGTGTGCCTCTGGTGCAGACTATAACACATCTATCAATTCTTCACAATCACCAGTGTAATCAGTGAGAGAAAGGACATCTACAGCTAATTCTCGGTTGTTCTATGGTTAGGGTCAGAGAGGTAAATCACTTCTGAGTCACCTGCAACAACATGGACTAGCATCTTGTAAAGAAAGTGCAGCTGGTTCATCTGTCAGACTGGTAACCATCTCATGCGAAATATTGATCCTGGAGTATTTTGCAGACCATACTGTGACTGGTCTTGTGGAAGACCCATTACTCTGTTAGAAACAAAAGAGAACAATATGACCAGATCTAAAAAATCTTGCAACAATGTACCTCAGTTGTCCACCTTCAATCGTATATTCAGAATGCATATTTAGTGCAGCTAGAGGGAAACTCACTAATTACAGAACACTGCTAAGTCCTGCAAATGTGGAAAGGCCTGCATTTCTCAGAATGAATGCTGACAATTTCCCAATTGTCCCAAACACTGGAATTAAGTGAGTCTGACCTTAAACATGAACAACAGTCTGCAAACAGTGATACTGACTATGATGACTAGGTTGTGTATGAAATGAATAGAACCATCACCACTGCCACCATGCTAGCCACATGTGCCACACTACTCTTAGTTTTCTTTTGTCAATCATCAGTTTATATTATTTAAGTTTGATTGATGCCCACAATGGGTATAATTTCTAAAAACAGCAGCAGCCTCACTCAGAGCAGCTGCGCCTCTCATACCCTACCTCATCAATGCCAGCCATGGATATAATTTTTGAAAACAGCAGCATGCTCAATCAGATCAGCTGCACTTCTCATACTTACCTCATCAATGCCAGCCATGGGTATACATTTTTGAAACAGCAACAGGCTCACTCGTAGCAGCTGCATCTCTTGTACCTGCTTCAGCAATGCCCACCACAGGTATCATTTTTGGAAACAGCAGCAGGCTCAGTCAAAGCAGCTGCACCTCTCGTACCTACCTCAGAAATGCCTGCCATGAGTATAATGTCTGGAAACAGCAATAGACTCAATCAGAGCAGCTGAACCTGTTGTAATTACCTCAGAAATACCCACCATGGATAAAAATGTTTGGAAACAGCAGCAGGTGCAATCAGTGCAGCTGTGCCTCTCATACCTACCTCAGAAATGCCTACCATGGGTATAATTTTTGGACACAGCAGTAGGCTTGCTAACAGCAGCTATGTCTTTTGTACATGCCTGAGCAATGCCCACCATAGGTATCATTTTTGAAAACAGCAGCAGGCTTGCCAAGAGCAGCTGCACCTCTCATACCTGTCTCAGCAATGACTCACATGTGAATAACGGCTCTGGGCACCTAACAAACAGTGTAATAGTAAAAAAAAACAGTCTTTCACATGATTTTTGTTATGGTCAGGGTCGGGTAATCAGGTAGTAGAACAGGTTGGGTAGTAACTACCCAACCGGCTACTCAGTTTTCATCCAGATATTTTTAGGTAACTTTTCAGGTACCTGTGCGTAGTTCTGGGGGTCAGGTATTTTAGTACCCACCCATTATTAATTCAAATCAAATGATTTTGTCCCAGGATTTCAGGCTCAGGGCAATATTTGTAGGACAGTACATATCATAGACCACTTGAACCATTCCAAATTATCAGCCTTTCTTATGAGTCTAGACACAGAAAAAGTGTTTGATAAAGTGTCTTGAGCATACTTAAAGGGGGTCTTTACTGGGTTTGGCTTCAGATTTAAACAATGGAGAAGTAACTTTTCTTCTAAGCATAGACTACCAGCATATATCAGTCACTGGACAGGCTGGGAGATGTTCAGGTTGGAGGCAGAGGACCAGGACTCTGAATAGTTAACTAGAAATTAACTTAAGACATACCCTTAGTTCAGAGGCAATTTCATTTTCTTTGTGATATTTAAGTACTTTATTATCTTGTCTTTTCTTTGCAGGTCATAGTAGGACATAATAACTTTAAAGTCAGTGTTGTGCATGACGTATTATTGCAACCTTTTCACAAACTCAGTAACAAAACAGAGACTCTGAGACCATGTATTATTGTGACATGTTAACTTTTTATTGTTAATATAGCTACAGTTTCAGTTTGTTTATTTTGGAACCTTCTGTAAGTACATATTTAATGTATAGAAAGTACTATAAACAAGGTGACATGATATGTATACAATACTGTACCATTTGTCAATTACTGTGCTTGGAAACTGCAGTAAAGAAGTATTAAAAAAAATAATTGGACATGTGACCAGCTTTAACTTGAAGAACAGCAGTGCTTTTTCTTGTAAACTTAAGAGACCATACTTGTATGGCAGTAACATAGTAGGACTCTTTGCTCTTACTGTCACTCTCCCCCAGCAAACATATATTCTTGTAATTTCTTTGTTCAAATATTAGTTTAATGACATCATCAGGTCAACTACTATAATACCTCAGAGAGCAACCAATGTCACAGAACCACTACTCAGTCTGAAACAATTTAATACAAATAGTAGCCTTTTTTCACAACATGACCAAGAATAAATAGGCATGGATACTGTTCTAATTTGGCTTGAAAGTAAGGGGAGACTGTAAATTTCAGGCCAGCATGGTACTTAAGGGATGAGCAAAAACTTGCCCATATCAGTGTTCTGCTCTTTTCTGATCCTGAGTCTGAGTCCAACATTTCATTTCAAGGTTCTGGGCACTGTTGAACATAGAAGCACAGAGAGGTGTTAGCCGAGTAATACTCTTAGATCATTTTTGTCTACCCACTTTCCTACCCGAACTGTACCACATTACTGTTGGACATGCCTTGGTCAACACCATAGAAGCAGTTCAACCTCTTCCCCAGCACCCATTCCCTTCCCCTGCTTTTGTTCTCACCAATCACTTATAGCTGCCCCATTTTCTCTTGAAACCTTTCACCATCTTGGCATTTTCCACCTCTCTGGGCAAGCTGTTACATTTTTCCACCTTTCTTTTTTAGACATATTTCCTGACATCCTTCCTGATTCTACCCCCACCAGCTTATGATTGTGCACCCCGGTTGTTGAACCCTTGCAATGCTGGAGCAGGTCATGGCACTCTAACCTGTTTATTCCCCTCAGGTATTTAAAGATTTCTGTCATGTCCCCTCTCTCTCTCCCTCCTGGTCTGAAGCAGTACATGTTCAGACTGGCTGTGCTCCTTGTGTTTTCAATTGCTGACCCAGTGTCATCTTTGTAGCTCGCGTTTGAACAAAATCTATATGGCCCTTATCCTTTTTTTCAGATCTGGGCTCCAAAACTGGGCACAGTAAAATTTCAGCCTCACCAAGGACCCACAGTGTGGCAGCAGAACTTTCTTTATCCTACTGGATTACCCCCTTCCTATACATACCAACTTACTGTTTGCCTTTTTGAGTGCCCCGGTGCACTAGGCTGATGGAGTGAGACTATCATTAAAGATGACCACTAAGTACCTTTCCTCTGCGGTCATTTCTTCATTTCTTTTCAATTTATTTATTTTACCAGGAAAAAGCTCAATTGAGCAGTGCTTATTTGCAAGGAGGTCCAGGTTAAGACAGGTAACAGTGTAAAGTCAACAGTATTACATAAGATGATACAAAGTTTAACATGGAATTTACAAACAGCAGATACACTAGAATGTGCTACAGTAACATACAGTAGAAACAGGTAATGGAAAAAATACAATAAATTAAAATAACAAGATACTACAAACAGGTCAAGGAATAAAACAATCAGGGTACAGCAATGACTAAAAGAATCTAGTGACAAGTACATTTGTCAATGTAGAGTGTTTCTAGCAACAGTTTTAATGTATGGAAGCTAACCAGCGAATTTTGTTTGAGTGAGGCTTAAAATTTATTCCAGTACCTGGTGGCAAGCCTGCTGAAAGCCATGTTGGCATATTTGGATGCATATCTGGGGATCTCAAGCAGAATGTAGTTACATGTTCTCAGATTGTATTGGCTGGACATCCTGTGAAAGAAGGCCAAGATGTGTAGTACATCATTTTGTACAGTCTTGTAGGAGAACACATGTAAGTTTTTTAGCCTTTTGCTGGTTAGGGACATCCAACTGACTGTAGTAGAGGGTGAAGTGGTGGATTTTAGCAGGCAGCCCAGAGATAAATTGCAGTGCCCAGTGGTAAAGGACATCTAATTTAGTTAGTTGTAAGGTGGCAGTGCCCCCATATACCAGGTCACCGTAATCAAAAAGCAGCATAAATGTGGCCTTGACTAGCCTTTTGGGGGTATCAGAAGGAAATATAAATTTATTTCTGCAGTAGAAGCCCAGCCTTGCATGCAGTTTCTTACATAGATTATCATTATGGGTGCTGAAAGAGAGTTTACTGTCTAATCATAGGCCAAGATATCTGAATGTGTCAACTAACTCCAAGCTATCACAAAATAGGGTGAAGACACTAGGGAGGATAGAGCTAGTTAATCACTTGCTGTCAGGAGGAAAAATCAAGTATTTTGTTTTCAAGGCATTACGAGGTAGTTCAGGTGCAAACCGTTTCAATTGTAGGGTACTGAATACTGACTGCAGGTCATTTCAAGCATTAAGTACATTAGGCCTGGTGTCATATAATACTGTATCATCAGTGTAACAGTGGAGCTTGACATCTCAGATATTATACACCAGATCATTTGCATAAATTGTTAATAGGGAGGACCTAAAACAGACCCTTGAGGAACTCTTTTGAAAATCTGGAAGCAGGAATCTGTTGTGTTCTCCCTTCGAACCGTCCTTCTTCCCTAGGCCATCATGTTCAACCCTCTCCTATCTCGTCTGACCTTCCCTTTCCACTCCCTATACCCCCTTCCCCTTCCCTCCCCAATTGCCAGGGTATGCCTACAGTACTTATCAAAGGACTCTTACATCTCAGTCTTCTTTGCACTTTGATGCTAGAGGAACTGCCACTCCTGCTCACTATGACTCCTCCAATGATGTTTACTGTATAAACTTTAGCTCATTATCTTACGTCCATATGTCTGTATCCATGCAATTGTATTTAAATGACACTACCTCCTGTTGAACCTATTGCTATGTTCTAGTTCAAGTATCTTGCCACATGTGATAGTTATATGTTATTATGTTGTTATTATTACTATGTAATTGTTATGTATGTTCACTCAACCTGTTATGTCTTAACCCTGTTGGCAATTGTTTTGCCCCAGGTCCATCTTGTAAATGAGCTTGTCTCAATGATGTTCCACCTGGCAAAATAAAGATTTTGATTGATTGATTGATTGGTTGAGAGTTGTAAGCCTTCAGATTTGAGTTGGTGTTGCCTATCAGGTAATTTCTGAATCAGGGCAGAGTATGGTGTCCGGTGCCAACTGTGGAGAGTTTTTGCAGCAAAATCTGGTGGTATACCATATACAAGGCCTTACTAAGGTAAAAAGAGATAGCTACAGTACAGTTGCAAGCTTTTGTTACAGGGCAGAAAGCCAATTGTCTTGTTACTTTGACTAGCACAGTTGTGGTACTATGCAAGGTGCAAAAGCCAGATTGGGTTGGAGTAATTAAATTATTATATTTATTTATTTAGCTTTTGTTGACCGGGTAAGTGCACTAGACAAATCCTGCCTATTTTCAGGCACGACCCGGGGGAGGGAGATACAGATGTATGCCAACTGACCTTGAACTAGATTAAGCTGCTGGTGGTAATTTTAGTGAATGAGGGACATTTGGCCAGGACACCAGGGAAATTCCCCTACTCTATCTGCAGTGGGTGCTGAAGCACTGCAGTGGAGATGGAGGACTCCAGTCCAGGTTTGGTTGAGATGGAAGGAGGTTGTGTGGAAGTGGCTCCAGATCCAGTGTGTGACTGTAACATTGATGTGGATCAGGGAGTGAAAGCTCAACAACTACATATGGAATTAAATTAATCTGTTGAATTATTAGAGGAGAGAACTGAGTCAGATGAGAAAAAGATGCTACAAGATAAGTTGGCTGAAAGGAAAAAACATCTGTCTGAATCTTTGGCTGCTGAAGATGAATTTCATATTCAGAGGTTGAAATTAGTAGAAGAAAGAACTAAGCAGAAAAGAGCTGCAGTTAGTCTGATTCATGAAGGTCATAAAAGACTACCTGTGGCTCTATTATGTAATAATCCCCTGGGAGCTTCTGAAATTCAGGGAGAAATTGTGGATTTTGGGCAGGTTTCTGATGAAGAAGCGACTTTTAGCAGTTCCTCCGCTACATGGACACTGGGAGGGGCACTTTGCAATGCGGGCTGGATTTTGCAGGGTGACATTTGGGTTCCCGATGGTACTATTCCAGCCCCTGGAAGGCAGGTTCTGACCCAGGTGGCTGTTGCGAACACCTCTTCAGTGATTTCTGGTGAGTCTTCCGATGTGTTTTCGGTACCAGCTAAGTCCTCACTTTTGCCTACTGATTCTGCACATAGCGTGAGAGAGGTTGAGGGAATCCAACCTGCAGCAGACTCCACTGTTACCATGGATACAGGACATTGCCATGACACAGGAACTAAGTTGACTTCTGCGGTGAGTAACATGCCGTTTCAAGATCCTGCACATTTGCCTGAGGATATGATTGTGGCTCCGGTGGATAATATGAGTGACTTGGGTGCTGTGGGGTTTTCTAGATCTCCCCAAGGGACAGAAAGGTTATGGAAGAAAACCAGGGAAAGCACTCCTATGCTGGTCTTTTTCAAAAACCGACTGAGGCTGCAAATAGACTTTGGGTGGGTAAATTTTTAATTATAGATTCCTTGGGTTTTTCTCCTGCAGACATGTATGCTCTAATACACGCGCTGGGTGATAAGGTTTACGATGTCAGTTTTTGTACCATGACTGCTTTGGATAAGTTCTGGCATTTATATTATGATTTAAAAGACACAGAAGTTTGGAAAGAATTTTTGGCAATACCTATTACGAAGCCTACTATCAAGACAGTCACCCTTCTTTTTCTAAATGAAGGTGTAAATATAAGTAACATTTTATTTTGGTTGGAGAAATACTGTACTGTTTTTAATCATCCTAAACCTATCATGGACGATAATGGTTTTTGGACGGGGGGAAGGACTGTTAGAGTCCAATTACCTCAAAATGACTCTGGGATACAGCACTTACCAAGCTCCTTTTATTTGGAGAGAGACAGAGGGATTTTGTTTTATGCTGAGCAACCTAAGAGTTGTTTTAAATGTGGATCCTTAACACATTTAAGTAATGATTGTGACCAAGTTAAATGTTTTCATTGTGGGATGTTAGGGCATTCAGCAGTTATTTGTCAGGCCCTTCCCACGTGTAACTTAGGTGGTGATACAGACCATTCCTTTGCAGGCTGTCCTTGGGCAAAGCATAATTTAGATGAAGCTTCTGATCATTATTTTTTTTATCCCAAGCCAGAAAACCTTTTAGTTCCTCTGAATTGGTTCCATCAGGTAGGCGGAGGGGAAGAGGTGGGGGGTCAGGGAAATGCCTCAGAGGGGAGGTCTCAAAATTTCAGTCCACCAAGGCAAGACTCCTTTGTTGTACCCCTCTTACCTTCTAGAGTGCTAGTCCCTCAACCTGAGGCTAGGAAAGAAGATGAGGAAACTCTGTTTACTACCCCTCAGAGTTCCCCATTGAGGAAAGGGGTACTTCAAGTTTTGGCTGGCGATGGAGGTAAAGGGGTGCCCATAGGAATTCAAAAGGATACTGTTTCTCCACCACAGGAGGAGACAGTACTGGGGGAACCCTTGCTGAATGAGAATATGGTTAATGATAGTCAGGAACCTCCTTTGTCCCCACTCCCTTTAAGTAACAGATTCGATGTCTTTTCCACCTGGGGGGATCAAGTGGAAAAAGAACATCCAATGGAGACAGGACAAGATGCTTTGGTACAAGCTTCACTGGATGGAGTTGACCCCTCCCCAGCAGAACCTTTAGTTAGTTCTGAAGCCCCCAAGCCTAAGAAGCCACAGAAGTGAGTAACTTGCTCTAATGGGAAAATACTAAAACCTCCTCCCTGAGCCATTTAGTTTGACGGTAGCTAGCTTGAATGTAAACAGTATCAAATCTAGAATGAAGTGGTTGGTTACTTATGGAGTGTTGCAATATTTGGATTATGACATCTGTTTTTTACAGGATACTAGATTGCATGCTAGAAGTGAGATGGTTCATGCTTCTAATGAGTGGAAATGGGGTATTTCCTATTGGTCCTTAGGATCAGAACCGTGTTGTGGAGAAGAGTTTTGTTTTTTAACACCTCACATTAAAGTTTTGAGACTTGTGGATTTAGAGCCGGGTCATGTTCTAATTTTAGATGTGATATTAAATACAGTTTCCTGTTGTTTGATTAATATTTATGGACCTCAGTCCAAGGCTTTGAGAGTTGCCTTGTTGCAGAAAATACAGCCCTTTTTACATACTAGTCGGCAAGTAATTTGGGGAGGTGACTTTAATATTAATTTGCAGGATGAATCAGCCTCCGGGAAGTAGTTTTGTGATAAAACTATGTTAAAATCCGTTGTTAAAATTGCAGGTCTTCAAGATGCCCTAATGAGTCAGAAGAGAGGGGTACAACCCACTTTTTTATAAAGGATGTTTATCGTCTCATATAGATTTTTTCTTCATTAAACAACGTGTGCCTTTAGTGAATACAGAGAAGATTCCAATTGAGACATCTGACCATAGATTGATTGTATTTTCTTTATTAGTGCTTCTTCAAAGGGAAGCAGGTTGGGGTTGTTGGAGATTAAATACTTTGGTTTTACAGAAAGAAGAAATTAGAAGACAAGTACAACTGATAATTTCAGATAAATATACTACAATTGGATTATATGACAATATCGAGCATTGGTGGGAAGAATTTAAACAGTGTATGATTAGCTTTTTTAAAGTCTTGGGGAGTACATGGGTAAGATCTTTCAGTAGTACATATTTAGAGTTTTGGAAGGAGTTCAAGGAACTGCTCTCCTGACAATATGAAGTGGATGAGGACTTAACAAATGAGATAGAGATTGTGAGGGAGCAGATGGTTCAGTTTCAATACAATCGACTAGTGTCCTTAACTAAAGAACAATCATTTGGTGTTCAAGGTAATGCAGTGCAAGTGAATCCATATCTTGCTAGTCAGGAAAATAGGGAGAAAAAAGTTATTTCATCTTTGATTACTCTTGATAGCACAGACGTTTGGAGTAATGATGATATTATGTTAAGATTAGAAAACCACATAGACAGGGTGTTTGGTTCACCTGCCGTTACTACAGTTTTTTCTTCACAACTGTTGACTGTGGCATGCCCTCCTAAATTGGATTCAGGCTTAGCTGATAGGATGTTGGACCCATTTACATTGCAAGAATTGGAAGCAGTGATTCCTAGTTTCAGGCCGAATGTTTCTCCTGGATTAGATGGATTACCAGGAGAACTTTACCAATTGTTATGGTTGTTTATGCCAAAAATCTTGCTGCAATTGTTTAATTTTTTCCTGACTGATCATTCTTTACCCATACAAATGTATGAGGGATTGTTAATTTTTCTCTTTAAATCAGGGGCACATAATGATATTGGTAATTGGAGACTGATTACTTTGCTTGATGTGGATTTTGAGATTTTTGCAAAGCTCTTGGGGAATCATCTAGCTTTGGTTATGGCAGATTTGTTAGTTCCGACTCAATTTTGTTCAATTCCAGGTAGAAGTCTTACCGATGCATTACTATTTTTGAGAGGCATGATGAAAGGGGATATGGGGCATAAGAAAGATTCACCTATTCCTGGCTATATTATTAGTTTGGATCAAGCAAAAGCATTTGATTCAGTTTCCCATTCTTACCTATGGGAATGTCTCAGATTTTATGGGATACTGGATTTGTTTGTTCAGTGGATCTAATTATGTTATGCTTTAGCCTATGTTAGACCATATGAAAATGGATGGTTGGGTAGGAAAATAGGGATATTACAGGGGGTAAGACAAGGATATCCATTAAGTCCTTTGTTGTATGTTTTTTCGATAGACCCTCTGTTGCGTATATTACAAACGTCTCCTAGAATTTTAGGAATAACTAAGTGTGGCTATCAGATTTACAAAGTTATTGCATATGCAGATGATTTATGCCTCATTTTACATGATGAGAACTCCCTGATTCTGGCCTGTAGAGTGATTCAAGAATTGGGGAAAATTACAGGGGCTAGCCTTAACCTTGGGAAAACTAAAGTTTTGAGGTTAGATGGGTTTCCTTCTGTATCTGAAACTTGTGGAGGCTTTTCAGTAGCCATGTCACCATGTAAAATTTTGGGGATCAATTTTGGAGGTGAGGATATGGAGGGCTATAATTGGGATATTGCTTTGCAAGTGGGTAAGTCTAAGGTGGCTCAGTGGAACAAATGGAAAGTTTCCAAAAAGAAACGGGTGTATTATATAAAAACCTTTTTGATTCCTATTTTTTTGTTTGTTAGTATGATTTTTCCATTGCCTAAATGTTTGGAGGCTAAAGTTTTAAGTTGTTTTTTTGTTGCTTTTGGGGAAGTAGGTTGAACCCAATCAAACGGAATGTATTGTATCTGGGAATTTGAGAAGGTGGAATAGGGATGCCGAATCCAATACTTTTTTTTTTACAATATTTTTATATAATAACATTGTGCCCCTGTTGAAAGGGTGTTTACAATCATGGGGGTTGTGGGGGTATGTTAAATTACAAGGCATCTTGAAGGAATGGCAGAAAAATACTTTTGAACATAAAAATAAATGCATTCCTAGATTAGGATGTCAGTGGAAGGGTTTTATAAAATCAAGTCTTGGAATATTAGTTATAAATCTGTTCTTTGTCTTTCATGGAAAGTGCTTTATTTAGAAGTCCTGAGTTCCTGTTTTTCAGAACATCCTTTTTCTGCTTTTCCAGTGTCTTTCCAGAAACAGATTGTTAATTATGCTACAGATGATAGAATACCAGTCCATATGTGGGATACGATTTGGCTAGGTATACATGATCGAACTAATGTTAAGGGGAACCAGAAACATAAATCCTTACAGGAGAGGAATTGTTTAAGAGTTACATACCATGGACCACTTGTATTTTTTTTGTCCATATGCTGAACAATTTTGGGATGTAGTTAAAAATTGATGGAAAGGGGTATCTTTTATACCACCTACACGTGACCTTTTATATTTTGGGATGATCCCCCCAAATTACGGCATTTATTTCATAGTACTCTGAGAATGATTATGGTTCATTTCTTATATTGGTTATGAATTAGTAGATGTAGATTTACGCTACAACAACAAAATATTTCTGCTTTGGAGTTATTTAGTATTCTAAATTCTGAGATTCAGGGTATTAAATGGGTGGAAGGTAATAGGATGGAGTCTAATATTTGGAATCATCGGTGGAAATCTTTTGATTTTATTTGACTCTTCTATCTTCTCCTTTATCCAGTAAATAGTTTCTTCATAATGGTTTTCCCACAATTACTCCCCCTTTTTTAACTGATTGCTTTAATGTTATGTGTTAATATGATGTAATACTGATCTGATTGTTGTTTTTCTTTTAATATGGTTTAGAAATTATCTAAAATATTAATTTGGGAGAGGGAAGAATCATTTTTCATGTGGCTAATTTTGATTTGTTGCTTTTCTGTTTTTCTTTACCAGATTAGAATTTTGGGATTTTTTTTCAGACAATGTATGACTTTAATACTTATCTGACTTTCTTATGATTTGTATTTTCTTTTTGTATGAATTCACATTGTTTGTATTTGTTTGATTTTTAAAGTTTATAATAAAGAATTCCCCTACTCTTTTCAATAAGTGCCATGGGATCTTTAACATCCACTTGAACTACTACCAATCCAGGCAGATGGGACCTCGGTTTAACTTCTCATCTGAAAGACGGCACCTCAGAAGTGCAGCACCCCTCTCATGTTACACTACAGTGTCAGTACTGGGATATTAACCCAAGTGCCAGATGTGGGAACTGAATCCACAGCCCTCTGATCTCCCAGCCTCAGAGATGAGTGTGCTACCTACTGACCCACTGACACTGTTTATAGGAGAGATACCCCTGAAATTTTTCCAGTACCATAGCTAATACAAGGAGTATAGAGATGGACCTGTAGTTACTGTCAATAGTTTTATCATGAGATTTGAACAAGGGTAATATATGGATCATTTTCCAGAGTGTGGGAATTTCATTGCTGGTTAGTGATAGGCTAAAGAGGTGTGTTATAGGTGCGATCAGCAGAAAAGAGACAGCTCTAAGGAAGAATGGTTTTTAACATGTCCACTCCAGAATCCTTTCAGATCAAGGGTTAGGAGTAGGTCTTCCATTTGTTTATAGTGATGGCCCAAAAACTGAAAGGGGGATGAATGCTGATGACAGGTGAAGGCTGCATCAAAGTTGAACTGACATTTTTCCAGTACCATAGCTAATACGGGGGTATAGCGATAGGCCTGTAGTTAATTTCAGTAGTTTTATCATGAAATTTGAACAAGGGTAATATGTGGGTCATTTTATAGTGTGTGGGAATTTCATTGCTGGTTAGTGATAGGTTAAAGAGGTGTGTTATAGGTGCAATCAGCAGAAAAGAGCCAGCTCGAAGGAAAAATGTTTTTTAACATGTCCGCCCCGGGACTCTTTCAGATCGAGGGTTAGGAGTAGGACTTCCATCTGTTTGTAGTGATGGCCCAAAAACTGAAAGGGGGGATGAATGCTGATGTCAGGTGAAGGTGGCATCAAAGTTGAAACCTGGAACATAGCAGTGGGTGACTTAGCAAATGACAGTCCAGTAGATGCAAAGTGTGAGTTAAGCTCTTCCACAATGGTCTGCTTGTCCAAAATAATTTTGCCATCTACCATAATTTGTTTTGGTGTGGGTGGAGGGGGGGGGCTACCCCTCCTTCTATGGTTATTATTGTCTTCCAGAATTTAGAAGGTTCTTTTTGATTAGATTCCAGAAGGTTCAGGTAGTACTTGGACTTGGCTGAGCAGATTAATTTAGTGCAGTAATTCTTTTTTTTATATAAAAACAGCCCAGTCATGAAGAAGTTTAGTCATAATGATTTATTCACCCCCTCCCCCCATCCAATAACCCATCCCCAGGCTACCATTGCCTGTGTGCATAACTTTCCACTTCCTTGTATTAAACTTTAGTTGCCACACCTTGGACCACCCTTTCATTATTTCTACATCCCTCTTTATATCCCTCATCCACTCTTCAGTGTCTACCCTGCCACAGAGTTATTTGTCTTCCATAAAGGTTAAAATGTTATCTTGATCCCTTTGACTATATTGCAGGTGAACACATGAAACAGTAATGGGCCCAACACTAATTCCTGTGGTACCCCACTAGTGACTTTCTTGACTTCTGAGTAGTCCTCATTTTCTATAACCCTCTGGGAACTTTTTCTCAGCCAGTTTGCTACCCACCTGGTTAATTATGCCCCTTCCTGTAGGTCCCACAGCTTCATTACAAGCTTTACGTGGTGCACCGAGTTGGAGGCCTTACTGAAGTCTAGGTACAGTACATTGACTGCCTGTGCAGTGTCCACAGCTCTCATTACTGAGACCTTCCCTTCATAAAGTCAAGTTGCATACCATTTTGGAGCCCATTCTTTCAAGTCCTCAAGTTGCTCCTTAATGATAGTCTCCCCAAGATTCCCCACTACAGTGATAAAGCTAACCAGCCTGTAGTTTCCTGGGTCCTTACTGCTCCCATTCTTGTGCAAGGGATCACATCCACCCTCCTGCAGTCCACTGAGGCTATCCCAGTCTCCAGGAAGCAGTTGGTCAAGTTTTCCAGATGTCGGGTGGAGTCACGTGATGCAGCCAACTGTATAGGATGCACTTCACCACAGCTCCGCTAGCCCGGATTACAGATCTTACAATTTAAGCTAAAACTTCAATAGAAGAACTACCTTGGTGATCCACAGCAATCAATCAACAGGCACGACATCTCCCTAGCTATAAAAAAGATTGGAATATGGATGCGGAAATGTAGCAGGTGGCGCCCAGACATACTCCACCGGCTGCACCGGAGTAGCAGCTGAAGAAACCCCGGGCACATACTACTCCTACAGACCGCTCACTTACTACGTCAGCTCTCTCCACAGCAAGTGCTGATTCCACCTTACTCACTCTTAATTGTTTCCTCTCCAAATTTCCACCTTTTTGGGAAGAGGTCCATTCTTTGGTCTGAAGAGTTAAAACAATATCAGAAGCTCTAGAAGATACAAACAGACGTACCACAGACTGTGAAGCCCGCATTTTCTCCTTGGAGAAGCGGTTTGATAAAATGGATAATTCTATAACCACCAATCATCAGACAATTAAAAACATAGAAAATAAGATAGAAGACCTTGAGGGGAGAAGCAGAAAGAACAATGTGGTCATGCTTGGTATACCCGAGAGGGAGGAAGGATCGGACACTATAATGTTCATGCAAAGGCTGTTTATCAAACTTGCAGGACCTTCCCCTTTCGGGCCCACATATGTTCTGGAAAGAGCACATCGCGCCCTAAGGTCTATGCAACTAGAAGGTTCCTAGTCATCCTTAGCATCTGAAACAGAAATGCCCCGCACTATTTGCAGATCATTGAGACTACATGGATATTAAAGAGGCATTAATTCAATTTGTAATAGCACAAAAGGACCAATTGGTCTTTGACAATGGAGTACCGATCGTCAGGAAGTCAGATCCTCTGCCAGCACAGAAGAAATTACACATTGGTCACGTAATAAAACAAAGAGACTTTGCTCCTGGCCTCACCACGCCAGTAAATGACATTGCCATCCTGAATTAAAGAGTTACCTGGATTTCAGCCCTGACTTACAGGAGTACTTACCATTATTTACTCTTCTTTTCTTTTCAATGATTTCGGATGGACATTCCAGCTTCCCTTATGACTATCAATTGCCACTTAACAATAGGGACATATTACTATAGGTATGTCATAGATTTACTATTAGAATAACTGAGGAGAGAAGACCCTTTCTAATTTTGTTGCTCCATTTCCCTAACATTGTGGAGCTTTGCAGTTCATACATTTCAGTACTGAGCACCTTTATCCTGTAGGGGGAGATATTGCTTCTCCCTCCGTAACCTTCCTGTTTCCACATAAGCGTGGAGGTTAGCTTCTATAATTTAAATGTTGTGCATGCTGTTTTAAGTCTGTAAAATGCTCGATGACCCAGTTTTATTTTAGGACTAGTATTACTGGAATACTTATACAACTTCCACTTGGATACATTGACAAACTCAAGGAAATCTGTGGAGTTTAACAGATCCCATGTTTAAGTTGACAGGTTACCACAGGGCAGATTATTTCACTCATACTGGATGTGTATAAATAAGGACAACAAGGTGGTCGGGTGAGTGGGGTGGTGGGAGGCCTTCAGTTTGCTGTTCGCCACGGGCCACCATAATGGGTGGGGGGGATAGTTCAAGTTCCAGTTTATATCACAATAATTTAGGGCATAGAAAGCAAATGGTTAACTGGACTTTTTTTGTTCTAAAGTTTTACCTAATGGCATTTATTCTTTGAGGGAAGGTAGTTGGGGGGTAATTAAGGGTTTGTTAGGGATTTTTTGGGAAATTGTAGAGGACATTTATGGAACATTGGTTTTGCTTAGAGGGGGTGGTGCCATATTAGTCATGATACGCTGAATGTTAGCTGGTTAGAACAGTTCACTGTATTAATACAGGACTATGACACAGGTTTTTAAATGTTGTACATGGAATGTTAAAGGTGCAAGACATCATTTTAAACGCATGAGATTACTTAAACATTTAAATAATATACGATGTGAAGTAATCCTAATACAAGAAACCCATCTACTACAGTCTGAGGGGACCCTTTTGAGAAGACAGCATGTTGGACAGATCTTTGCTGCGGGCAGCTCCCAGAACAGTAAAGGGATGGCTATCTTGTTTACCAGGGCCTTCCCCTTTAGATGTGACCAATGCATTAAAGATAAAACCGGTAGATACATACTGGTAATCAGCACAATCCACACACTCCAAATTCTGATAGGCAGCATTTACAGACCCAACACAAATTCCCCTGCATTTTTTTATGGAACTTCTTTCAGTGCTATCACCATTCTTGCACTTACCAGTGCTTCTGGGTGGAGATTGGAATGTCCCATTCGACCCCAACCTTGATAAATCATCCAGTTCTAAAACTTGTGGTCTTTCCTCAGCACAAAGAGCCTGGAGAGATTTAGTAGACCATATGGATCTCTATGACCCCTGGAGGACTTTACACCCTACAATAAAGGAATACACTTTCCATTCAGTAGTCCATGGCTCGGCCTCGCGTCTCGACTATTTTTGGTGAAGCAAATCTTTAATACAGGGGCTTATGGACAGTAGAATTGAACCAGGCATGGGATTGGACCACTCTATGGTGACATGTACTCTTTTGCTGTCCTTAAATTGGGGCACGGACAAACAGTGGAGACTTAACCAATTGCTAAAAAACAAAATAATTACAGATAATATACTGATTGCCTTGGCATCTTTTAAAAAGGAGAACTGGGGTACCACCTCCTCCCCACCCATGGAATGGGGTGCACTGAAGTGTTATATAAGGGGAGAATTCATTAAATGGGCAGCCAACAAAAAACACACAGAGACCTGGGAAACAAATAATCTCCTAGACCAAATCAGGGAACTCGAAAGACACCTTTCCGGAACTACCCCAGACTCTGACAAAGAGGCCCTTATCAAACTTCAAAATAAATACTCAGAGTTACTCAGCGAAAAAGCGGAATGGGCTAGTTTAAAAACTAAGGCCACCTACACTGAACAGGGTGAAAAAGCAGGAAAACGCTTGGCTCTCCGCCTTAAAAAAATGGAAGCCTCTAAATGTATTACTGTCTTACAAAGCAGCCCCCCAACCCACCAATCACCCAGACCAAAGATATCAATAGAGCTTTTCAGAGCTATTATAAAAGGTTATATGCTCGCATGCCTAATTGCCCCCTCTCAACAAGCTGTTGATCAATACTTGGAGGGTCTGCCACTCCCCACTTTAAATCTGAGTCAAATAAAGAGCTTGACCGAACCATCCACAGAAGCTGATATAATTCAGGTGATCAAAAATCTACCGGCAGACAAAGTTCCAGGTCCAGATGGGTTGTCCTCAAACTTTTACAAAAAATTTGCCAACCAATTGGCTCTCTGGTTGCTCACATTTTTTTTCTTCGATGTTATCTGAAGCAAAATTAGATCCCAACATTTTAGATGCAACAATAATAGTCCTTCCAAAACAGAGTAGGAACCCTTCCCATATTTCTAATTATCAGCCCATTTCCCTTCTGAACACAGACTTCAATATCCTGGCTAAACTACTTGCACAAAGGGTTGAATGAGTTCCCCTAGCCCTCATCTCCCCTGATCAAGTAGGCTTTATGAGGGGCAGATCCTGGGTAGATCATCTTCACTGACTCTCTCACATCTTCTCTGCATCCAGGGACTCCCCACAAGCCATGGCTCTGATCTCTTTGGACGTGGAGAAGGCTTTTGAGAGGGTTGACTGGCAGTTCTTATTTAGAACCCTGCATAGATTTTGTTTCCCCACTCAATTTATTTCATGGTTAAAAGTTTTATATTCCGCTCCTACTGCAAAGGTCTTCTGAAGTGGCACTCGATCCTCTAGCTTCTCTTTGGAGGCTGGAATACGCCATGGTTACCCCCTATCCCCGCTTTTATTCAATCTGTATTTAGAGCCCCTCAAAGTGGCTATTCAGACATCCCTGGGCATAAATGGGATACAATTAGGCTCCATTAACACCAAAATAACAGTATATGCAGATGACATCCTGCTCCATATTACCCAAATTAAACCCTCTATACAGACGCTGTTAGGCATAGTGCAGAAGTACAGCTCTCTCTCTAATTACAAGCTCAACGCAGAAAAGTCACTTGTTTTCCCCCTTAATCCAAGAGTATTGAAGTCAGAAGTAACTAAACTGGGCTTAAGATGGTCCCCCAAAACAATAAAATACTTAGGAATACATCTATCATCTAGTGACTCCCAAATGCGGAAATTTAATCTGGATGAATTACACAAATCTGTCCAACAGGATCTAAAGTGTTGGCAGATCCTTCAATTAACTTTATGGGGTCGGGTGAGTATTATAAAAATGAATATCCTCCCATGCATCTCTTACCCCCTAATCCTCCTGAACATGTGGCTCACCAAATCATGGTTCAAAAATATCCACAGCAGTCTATCTGACTTTCTATAGAAAGGGAAAACCCAAAGACATGCTTTTTCATAAATTGGCCACCCCCAAGCAGCTCGGTGGATTAAAACTCCCCCATTTTACCTTATATTACTGGGTGAGCCATTTAAGTAAATATCTCTGATGGTCATCATCCCCTGTTTCACAAGATTCACTGAGTTACACTCCATCTTGAATAACTATAGAAAATGAGTCTGTAATATCAGCAAGAATAGGCCCATCCACTCTGCTCTTTCTGAAACATAAAAGCCTTCCTGTGCATTTATGAAGCAGCCCATTGGGACACTCGGTGTGTATCCACAACCAACTTTGTGTGGCGTTACAATATAACAACTCACATGATCTCTCCAAACCTATTTTCTAAAACCCTAATTTTAAAATAGGAGGAAAAACAATCCCTGGAAATTGGATCCCCCCATTAAATAAGTGTAGGGTACGGGACTTCTGCATTCCAAATCAAGAATGGCTAGCTATTACAAGCCTTCTAACTTCCTTTGGTCTTTTCAATAAGTGGGCATATCAATTATTTCAAATTTGTCATATGTTAATAAAATTCTATGGAAACCTACCCCCTCTGGATGACCCTAAGGAGTGGATCTCAACAGGGAAAATACTGGCCTCAGCTCCACATGCTGTCTCCTCAATTTGTGCTCTTCTCTATCTGCTGGTTTTCCCAAAAGTAGGAGGCATTTCAGCATATTGGAATAACCTGTATCCAAATGTCAGTTCCAAAGGGCCAAACATTTGGGAATCCTGTCACAAATTAATCACGCAAGATAGACTTCAATTGATGCAAATGCAGATCCTGAATGACATGTATCTAACCCTGGCTAAAATGCATAAAATGGGAAGAGCAGAGACATCGACATGTAATAGATATAATGGTGATAGTGGTACTCTGCTCCATGTGTTTTGGGAATGCCCAAAGGTAGTACCGCTCTGGGCACTCATTAAAACCAAGACGGATCCCTTGCTGGGTCTGCAAGACTACTTCACATCCGAAGTGTGCCTAGTAGGCGATTTTACAGGTTTTCCAACTATGACCAGAAATTTCCACATTACTTTAATCACAATGTCTGTTAAAAAAGCAGTTCTAAAACACTGGAAGGACACACTCCAGACCTCACTCCGAATGGTTGCAGGAACTCCTTCATAACCAACGAATGGAAAAGATGATGGCTAGCCTTACAAATCGAATGGAATTGTATAAGAAAAGGTGGGAAACCTTGCAAGTCGTGTACACTTTATAAGAGAGAGTTCAGATGTGTCATTATTTCACATAAGGAAAACCAGCTTTCATATACAGGAAATCTATAAATGGTACTGAATATACTTTATGTCTTCCTCTCACTATAATTAGGGATTGGAATAAAAAGTGTATTACCTTTTACTTGGCACCAATAAGTTGATGGGGAGAGGGGGTGGGGTAGTATTTAGTTTAAAGGGATTGTTTGAGTGGGGAGAGGGGGAGAGGGAGAAGAGGTTCATTAATCTTAACCCTGCTTAATCATTTTCCCTTCTGTAACTATCAGATACCAAATACCTTAAATGTAATCTTTCATGTACAATGATGTGTCTGGATAAATACAAAACTAAATAAACTTTGAATAAAAAAAAAAAGTTTTCCAGATGTCCTGCAAGTTCATGCCCAAACTCTCTCAGCACTCTGAGGTGCAGGCCATGAGGTCCCATAACCCGACTAAAGATTAGATCCTGAGGTAGGATAGGGTTAAACAGAAGAACTAGATCTTTTTTTTTTGTCCTGTCTAACCTGCTTCAGACAGGTTCTATAATCTCCAGTATATGCTCTATAATATGTTCCCACTTTCCTCCATCCTCAGTGTCTTCTAGCCCCTCCGTTTATTATGGAATTTTACCCCATCCTTCTAAAATATGTCCTCCTGAAATCTAAAACTATTGTCCTCATCTTCGTCCTCTTCCTCTTGGGCTAAGTTAAGGCACACTGAGTTGCATTAAATCTACAAGTGCCTAGCTCTTTGCCCCACTGACCGCTAACATTTCCCAATTCACATCTTGCAGATTGAAATCCCTCATTAGTGCCATGCTTACCAAAGTGGTAGCCCTCATTATTTGCTCACCTAGCTCACTGTCCCCTCCTCAGAGTGGTTAGTGGCATGCAGGACACACACTCAGAGGTTGCACCCCTTTTCTGACTAACAGCACCCATACTGTTTCCACCCACTCTCCCCTCCAAAACCATTGTCTTCTGTCATCTTTATGCTATCACTAATGTACAGTGCCACCCCTTCCTCTCTCCCCATACCCCTGACTCTTCTGGCTAGGGCAGATCCCAGGCATGGTTTTGTGTTGCCCATGTTTCCATGACTGCTACTATATTCAGTTGTTCTCCTACCACCACTGGTCAGAGCTCCTCCATTTTTTTTCCGAGATTACTGCCATTAATTAAAACTGCCTTACACAAACTAGGTTTGTCTTTCTCCTCATTACAGGCTCCCCTGACCCTCTTCCCCTGCTCCTTACTCCCTCAATGATTATGTACCCTTCTTATCTGCCCTTGGTGACTGTCATTAGTCAGAGAATAAACAGTTTCTGTGTGTGTTAGGGAGAGTCATTTTAGCTGTGTTCATGAACATCTCTGAGTATAAATTGATTAAAATTTAAGATGAAAGAAACACTTAAAACACATGCTGAGCTGAAGTAATGATAAGGATAAAAAGTACAGTCCCGACTCTTACTAACTTGATTTTTGTGAGTGCTCAGAGTTGACCAAAATGAGGGGGGCATCTCCAGGTATCATTGCTAGATAGTCAGCCAGCCAGCCAGCCAGCCATTTCAGCTATTCTGTAATGTATCTGCCACCCACAGTAAGTAGCCAGATAGTCTACCATTTAACTGCAACTTCAATGGCCAGCAATCTGACTCACTTGTTTTAATTGTAGTTTTGGTTTGACAGAGAGGGCTGTGGCATGCTAATAAGCAGCAAGATTGGTTTCAGTTATACAAGGGCAACTTCTCAGATGATTGGAAAATTAGTTAGAACAAATCATCAGAGTTCATGGATACTAGCCGTATACTGCTGCTCAGTTATCAGTGCTGTGTTGCGTTGCATTGCATTGTGTCATGTTATGCTATGTTGTGTTGTTTGGTTGTGGCTATGATTACATTAGCCTGCTGAAACATAGTCAAAATCTCATGCTATATTAAAAATTCACCTGCCTCCCTACTAAAATTCTTACAATTCTCTCCTACTGTATATCCCTCATTTTGCAGTTCCACAAGGTAGGTACAGAGGTACATAGATTTGTAATAAAGAGTAAGACTGAGTGGCCCATCTAATTCCCCTACCTATTATCCTAATGGCAATATCCTAAAATGCCTTTACCCTTCAGATAGCTATAGCTCCTAGTCTTGAAACTATCCAGAAATACTTTTCTAGTTGTCATTTTGATGTTATACTTTTTATTACTTTCATTTTCCTTTTCTTATTTTTATTGATGAGTAGTGGCACCAGTGGTGACCGTGTCTGATGTTGTTTCTCTGGTTTGCCTCTGGCTTGCCTGGCCCTCTCCTCTGAGCAGGTACACCGTGCTGCCCTGTGCTGCTAGTTGCATCACATTTGGTGGTCACTTACTGCTCTCTCTCTCTCTCTCTCTCTCTCTTTCTCTCTCTCTCTCTCTCTCTCCCTCCCTTCCTGTTAATAGAGGATCTCAGACATCCCTGGGCAAAGCTTTTATCTGCTGTTACACTCCTGTTTCTGTGGACATGCTCTGGCCCCTACTGTAGCCAAACAGTAAGGCTAGACTGGCTGTGGACCATCTCCTGTAACTTACCTACTCTGTCCTCTCTTTGGCTGCAGAGATTTAGCTAATTCTTCTTCACTCATTCTTTTCCCAGCCTGACCAAGTTCATGTACAATGAGCTCCAAGCATCCAAGTACGTATTTACATAGCTGTAGACATCACTCAAATGCCCTATTCCTAATGCCAGCTTTTTTTGCTATTTTTGAATTGTTTTCCCCCATCTCTCCATTCTCATTCTGACTCACTCTTGCACTAGATCTCACTGTCTCTCTCTCTCTCTCTCTCTCTCTCCCCCTTCTCTCCCCCCCCCCAAACACACAAATGCATACAGGCTTTGTCATAACTTGCTCTTTTCTGTTTGAATGTTGTTGCCTTTTACCATGTTACCATTCCCTTTGATGTGTAATCAAACCGGCAATCCAAGAAATATCAAAGGCATGCCTAAAGCAGGTTGGAAAGAGGAACAGGCGCAAGACACAAAAAGACTATTTGGTTCTCCAGGAATGTGGATAGGCAGTCCAGGCCAAAACATTAAGAAGGCACAAGCTGATCAATTAGAGACAAATAAAGATCTCTTCCTTTGTGAATTGGATGAGGTCAGCAATATATTGTGAAGGGCTGAGACAGAGTCAGAACTTAAAATTGTAGAAGAGATGGAGGAAAAGACCTTCCTTAGGTACATCATAGACAAGAGTAAAAACAAGGGGGAAATGAAAGATAGAAGAAGAGGGGAACATGGGTGGAGGACAGGCAAAAGGCAGACATACTAAATGAATATTTCTGCTCAGTTTTCAAAAGGGGGGGTGCTCCTGAAGTGCAGAATTAAAATTGGTATGGAGACAAAAATGATGATGGGAACTATCACTGAGGACAGTGAGCTTAGAAGTGTGAAGGGGCTGAATGTGGGTTGGTCATTGGGTTCATATGGGCTGCACCCCTGGGACCTCTACATGGTGAAGCAAGCTCTGGCAGCACACTTGGCAGACCTGTTCTACTTTCTCCTGGCAACAGGTTTGGTCTCTATTATTTGGAGGGCAACTGCTGTCATACCTCTGCACAAGAGCAGAATAGGGGAAACTCAGGTGAATACAGGCTGATCAGTCTGATATATAGTGAGGTAGCTCCTTGTAACATTTATCAAGGAGCAGTTAGTAGACTTCCTGGATAAATATGTTCTCTAGGACAGTAAAAAACATGGTTTCATGAAGGGGAGGTTCTGCCAGAGGAACTTCATAGAATTCTTCAACATACAGTCTCAGATTTTGGACAGCGCCAAGGCAGTGATGTCCTGTATTTGGACTTCAGAAAATCCTTTGACTCAATGTCCCATAGATGACTGATGAAGAAGCTGGATGCCTAATTGGTGTGAGAAGACCTAACAGATCTAACAAGGTGTGTAGAAACTGGATAGGGGGAAGAACCCAAAGGGTACTGCTAAATGGAAGGCACTCATAGGTAAAGGGAGTAGTGCCTCTGTGTCCTGTGATCTTCAGTCTGGTGATTTATGGCACTGGAAAGGGACCTGTAGCAAAATGTGTCTCTCTATAGATGATAAGACATGTGGCAGGGTGGACAGGCAAGAGGGGATTAGAATCATGAAAGATGACCTAGAGAAATTAGAAACATTGTCATGTCCACTTTCAGATCTGCACATCCCTTCAAGACTCTTGGACTCTTGTTCACCCCCCCCCCATTTGTCCTGCTTCTCCCTGATTGTCCATCACCCCCCCAAACACTGTGAAGACTAAGCAGAAGTACCTGTTCAGGATATCTACTTTTACTTGATGCTCTTCTGCACAATCTCCTTTATCTTTACTATCCCTTTTTTGTGTTCACTCGCTTTTGTACTTGAAAAAAATGTTAGCCACCTAGCTACCCCCTTAGCTATGCTTTCCTCTGTTTGTGCCTTTACTGTCCTCAATACCTGACCTGCTTCCCACTGTTTTACTTTGTACACCTCTCTGTCTTCCTCCATCTGCATTTCTCTGTACCTCCTTAATGCATCCCTTTTTTCCTTCACCACTGTTGCCACTTCCATAGAGAACCAAAATGGTATTTTCTTCCTTTTGTTTTTGTTCACCTCCTTCTTGCAGAGGCTGGTTGCCTTAATTATTCCATCTGTTTCCCCTACTGTTTCTCTATGCCTCCCTGGTACTCCTCCCCAAATAAGCAGCTTCAGAGGCAGTCCTCCATTTCTTTAAAATCCATCATCCTAAAGTCCAGGACATTTGTCTTCATGTAGGTTGCCTCAGTACCTGTCTAAATGTTTGTTTTTTTAATACCAAAAATATTTTTATTGTTGGGCATATTTAAATCAACATACATTCATATACAAAACCAATTCATCTCTTTGTTCGACATGTATAAGGGTGCCAGGTGTTATAACTTAGACATCTAATTCTTGAATGTAAACCAGAATAAGTATGATATCTCATTCCATTTTGTCGGTTTTATACAGTATGAAATCCTGCTTGGTCCAGTTCTCCAGCCTTTTCTTATAAAGCTTCCAGATTGATTCATAATCAGTAAAATGATTATAGTTGTAAAGTGCACTTAAAAATAACTGTTTCCACTCTAATATTGGTAACCTCTCATTACATTTTGTTGATCTCCAATTTTTTAAGATTAGCCTTTTGATTGCCATCGTGTTTGATTTGAATACAATTCTAAAATTGGTATCTATTAATTGCTGGCTATACACCTCTGTAATTATAGAAGAATAATTATCCCAGTTTTGTAACTGGAAGCCAATTTATGTTAAAAGGGGCGAAGGACTAGTCCCACCATGACTTAGTATAATTACAATATGAACACAAATGTTTGATATATGCATTCTCTGCCCACAGTGCCAACATGTATTTGTAGATGACAGGTTCATTTTATAAAGCTGATCAGGAGTATAGTAGGCTCTATTTATTATTTTAAATTGTATAGTATTATCTCTTGTAATTATGTATTTGGGATAGTATCAGAATACATTGCTGTTCAGTTATTTGATGGTTTATCTCTTTCTCCCATTTGTCCCTTCTGCTTCTGTAAATAATAGATGGATATTTGTGGAATTTGAGGATTATCCAGTGATAAAGTTTGATTTTATAGTTAGAATTCAGAATACCCATTAGTTCTGATTCAATTTCTTTATTGTTAGGAGCCCTCTCCCATCCCATCTCTGATCATCTTTCTTATAAATACTAATGAGTTGGTTATAGTAGAACTGATGTACATTCTCCAGATGAAATTTGAGTTTAAGATCATTCCAAGGCACCAAGGTACCATTCTGATATGTCACCCCATTTCTTAATGCCTGATCTGGTCCAAGACTTTTCATGGAGGGTTTTCCCTTGTAATGTAAAGTTTGGGTTTTCCCATATATAATTTAGAGGGGACTTAGCTATTTGTCATTTGGTTTTATTGAACAATTTCTGGAGGATAAAACTTAAATTTTTAATAATGAGACTAGAATTTTTTTCCCCTTAGATGCCAAGAAGAGTAGGTTATTTATGTTAATTTGCTCTTCAAAAATATTTTTAATAATTTGTTTTTCTAATTTTACATTTATTTCTGGATCTTTTAAAGCCTAATTAATAATTAATTTGATATGGTAGGTATAGTGACAGTACTGAATATCAGGACAGGCCAAACCTCCATATTCTTTTGACAAACATGGTTTATCCCAAGAAATTCTAGGTGTTTTGTTATTCCAAATAAAGTTGCTGAAAAGTTTATTTATTTTTTATACCACTGGGGGGAATAGGAACCAGAATAGATTGCAATCTGTAGTCTAAGGTCAGAATGGCTACCATTTTTATAAGTTTAATTTTCCCCAGATAGATAGAGGGAATTTGTTCCAGCCTGAGAATTTAGTTTTTAAGTCAGTGTACAAATGTTCAAAATTTATACAATGCTGATTTTCTAGTTTATTTGATATAAAGATGCCAAGATATGTTATCCCTTTTTCTTGGGTTATGGCATTTATTATGTTTTTGCATTGGTCTGGATGTTTTATGTTAAGCATAATCATTTCAGATTTTGCCTTGTTTATTTTGTAGCCAGTTATTTTGGAAAAATGTTCAATCAGTTTCTTTAACTCTGTTAGGCTGCATTCTGGATCTTGAATCAAAATTAGTAGATCATCGGAATAAGCATTAAATTTAAGTTCTAAGGGGGGGGAACCTTAATACCAGAAATCACTTTATTTACCTCGGTCACATTTATAAACAATTCTAAGAGTACCTCTGTAAATGTTGACCTACACTATATGGTGATCACTGGTTTCTAGGAGACTGCACAACATGAAGTCTGCAATGTTGTCACTGTTAGTAAGCACAAGGTCCAGCACTGCCCCATCCCTAGTGGGTTTACTGACTAGTTGCCTGTGAAATACCCCCTGTAGGAAGTCAAGGATAGCCCTGCTCATTGCTGAGGCTGCAGCTGGAAGGCTCCTTCCACATCTGGCAGGCTAAAGTCACCAACTAGCAGCACCTCCCCATACTTGCCATTCTGATGATGGCTTTCCCTAGTGCTTTATCCATCTCATTTCACTGTGTTGGAAGTCAGTATACTACCCCTGTGTGGACAGTGGCCCCAGATCCTGTCTGCAGGGAGACCCACAGCACCTCCAACCCTTCCTTTTTCCTTTCAGTTCCCCTGTATTTCTATAGTCTTGATTCCCTCCCTCACATAGAGAACAACTTATGCTTTCTTCCCTATCCCCTCATGAACAGAGAGTAGCCTGGAATAGTTATGTCCCAGTCATGATGTTCAGTGCACCGTGACTCAGTTATGGCCACCAGATCCAACCCAGTCTCCACCATGATGGCCTCTAGGTTCACAATTTTATTTCCCAGACTCCTTGCATTTGCACATGTAGCTTTCCATACCTTGTTCTCTCCCTGCCTGCAACCCCTCTTTCCTTCTCCCCTACTGCCTATGCTGTTTCCCATCTCTCCTCCTGCCCCTTCTCTTCCCACATTACACTCCAAGCTTCTTATATCTTTTATTTCTCTCTTTTTTCATCCTTTGTTTATACCCCCTTGTCTTCTGCCTTGTCTGCACCCCTTTCTTTCCGTGCCCCTGCCCTGGGGGAGCTTTCTCCCCTTGGGCCCTTCTTCCTTGTTTCATCATCATGTGGGGAGGCAGTTTTTGCCACCCTTGTTAATGCAGATGGTAAGCTTGTTCATTGGCAATAATTGCTAGGGAAAATGCATAGGGGGGTGAAAAGGGTATATATAGTAAAAAAAAAGTTGGGAGATAAAAAGTAGAAGCCTTTTCTGGGATGAAATATCCTGTAGGATTTTTATGACTTCACAAAAATGTTCAATAAACTATTAAAGTACAGTATCACTAGTCTAATGTCTCTATCATTGTTCAATTGCAGAGCAAATGATTAGTTGTACTTACCTTTGACGAGATGATGATAGCCATGAGTCATGAGTCAAATTGTAATTATTTGGTGCATATTAACAAGCTTTTACTGAGCTGCAAAATATTGCAGTAGTTATTCTTTACTAGCTATTAGCCATCAAGGACTTGAGAGGATCAGGAGACAGCAGCAGGCTTCCTGCGCTTCTGGGGAACATCACTTGTAATGTATTCAAGTTAGGTGTCTTTTATGACATATTACAAGACAGATGCATGATATGCGTCTAACATCCACAAATCTGAGGCATGAAATAATTGAACCTAAAACCAGAAACTGATAAATGTGTAATCTTATAAGCTGGCTCTTAACATTATTAAGAAAACAGCTTGCTTCAGAATAATTATTTTACTGTACTGCTGAAAATGCCATAATGAGCGTTCCATGCTGTTAGAGACTGTAACTGCTGATTGCTGGAACATTTCTGCCACATATAAAAAAGTCTTATTGCCTGAAGACAAATAAACAGTAATTGTAAATCTGTCCTTCTGTGCCTCACTAGAACAAATTAACTGGTTTCGTGTTGAAAAAAGCTAGTTCCTTAATGAGAACATTTAATAAACTGTAAAGTAGTGTTCTACCAAACAACTACCTAATATGTAGTTCTAAGAAACTCTCAGTAAGGCTGTAATTTCTTGTGTCACCCTGACAGGAAGCATTGAGATTCATGATTAGAGTCCTGATGGCAATTCAGGGTCTTCCCATTAGTACACTAATGGGGTAGCCAGTACACCAGTATTTTTAACCCTGATTTATTCGCCCATGGATTTCATAATTCACTGCATTCATTAGAAAGTATTTGCTTAATGGTGCTTCCTTTAAAACAAATGTTTATGCTGAGGCATCGCAAAGAATACTCAAATGGCACAGCATATTTATTTTGAGGAAAACACTTCAAAGGTGAAGACATCCTAAAATGCCAACATTTATGACAGTGTAAAATGCAGCTGCATAACAGACTTTAACATAAAAGACCAGAGGCTAGTTGTAATTGAAGTTAAAGCCAGGTGCTAGTGAATAGAAATTAATTTGAGCTGGGTCTTTTCAGGAGAGGAGGGAAGCAACTTGCTTCAAAATAATTATTTTGTTGTAGAGAACTGCTATAATGAGGGTTCCATGCTGCTAGGAGCTGTAAACCTTGATTGTCAGTACATTGCTATCACATTAAAAATGACATACTGCTAGCTGACTGACAAGGGCACAGCAATTTACTAATCATATCCATGCAGTTTTCCTAGACTACAATAATAGCCCGAGTGCAATTGTTTGACAAAGCTAACAAGTTTATTAAGTGCTGGCAGAAGTTTGTTTTGAGCAATAAGGTATAACAGGGTGCATGTTTTGCTGGAATATCACACCTCGTTTGCACTGTGAGGTTCAACACACAGTCAAGTGCCATCAGCTAACTGGGATCTGATGTTAACCAGTATAAGATACACCCTAGAGTGTCTTATTGCAGTTATAAAATTAATCCTATAAAACTAAAAAAGTCTTTATACTGATTGTTCTTTAAATTGGTTTCAGACCATGATGTTGTACTGAGATAATATCACAGCAGGAACTACAGCTAGACCAATCAGTTTTCAGGAATTTTTCTACTCATTTTGTAATGGGGATTTAATTGAACATGTTTCTTGAAAACTAACATAATTTCATGTATAAAGCTAAAAGAAAGTACCCAGAGGGAGGGGTCAGAGGTAAAAAAAAACTTTGCAGACCAATGAGGAGCTATGAAATTTAAATGACTCTTGATAAATATATTTTAAATAATTTAATGAATTTTACTTTGACTAACTAAAATTGGCATCATAAACTATACCAGGCAAAAGAGAATTAATACATAAGAGCTGTAACCCTTAAAGAACACCTTTCTCTGTGCCTTTTACAGCACAGTGTAAGCTCCCTTACCTGCCTGGGATGTTGTAGCAGAGTTTTACAATTTTCTGTTGTCACCCCCTTGGGAGGGAAAGGATCATAAATTACTCCCCAAGGAGCCAACCAAATGATCCCTTCCTTTTTGTTATATTGCTTGCATGCCACCATACTTCAGTGTTTTGTGACATGTGTATATGGAGAGCATGTGAGCATGCACCATACAAGTCTATGGGGACATATTTTTACCTCCTTTTTTAAAGATTTATAACTGTTTCTTGTACAAATAAAGGCCAGCATTCAACTAACAAGGGTCTTGGGGGTTGAATGCTGGTCTTAAATTGTACATTAAGCAGTTGTAAATCTTTAAAAAAGAAAGTAAAAATATGCCCCCATAGACTAGTATGGTACACACGTCACAAAATGTTGGAGTGTGGGGGCATGGCCAACAACGTAGGAAGTGGAAGGGATTATTCAGCAGGCCTCTTTGGGGCAATTTATGATCCCTTCCCTTCTGAGGGGGCAACAACAAAACAATTATAAAAGTCTGCTATACAGCTCCCACACAGGTAAGGAAGCTTACATTTTATTAGCAGGGCATGTCTAAAAATGTTAGGAAAGGTGCTCTTTAACTCAAAAGTTCTTCTTCTAGTGTGTGTTTAATATATCAGTGTTATATTATAAGTAAGGAATAAGGCATGACAGGGGGGAGATTATGCTATGCTAACATACTGAGTACTTTAACTAACATGAGGTTCATTGACATAGCATAATCCGCCCAATGGAATTGCCTTATTCCACTTAAAAAATGTTTGCTAATGTTAGTTTTTTAACAATGGGGTATTGTAATTTGGTGCTGTATGGTTAATTGTTTGTCTTTGTGGCATTAACATTTTAGAAATGCAGCAGGGGTTAGGGTGCAGCTGGTAAGCTGCACTAGTTGTGAGCAGTTGCACTGCCAGGGAGTGGGTTATTTTTTTGCTTTAAATGGGTATTCTTGATGTTTTACTTCATGTACTTTCCTTATTATCTGTGAGGCTAAATTGAAAACCTGGCCTGTGCTCCATGATTTTTCCTTGTGGTCTGAGTCAGACCTGGCAACTTAGGATATTGATTAGATGTCATGTGACCTCACTCAGGTGCACTGTTGGGCTGTTAAGATTCAAGCAGAGAGTATGAGCTGCCCTTTAATTCTAGGTAAGTGGAAATATTATTAGCTGTTACAGCAATGTTTGTAGATGTTTTTCTCATAGTTTAGTGAAGTATGTACGCATGTTTCTATTACTTAGAGCAATGTTTGTAGACATTTTACTGATGGTTTAGTGATGTATATGTGCATGTTTCTATTGTTGTGTAGAATCATAGTTTTGAAATATATTTTGTTTTTGTTATGTGTAGCCACCCCCTCGTCATGGGCTAGGAGCCTGATGGAAAAAAGGGGAGGGGTTACCATGTACAGCAGAAACAAAATCCAGAACAGGAATAAAGTTGGCACATACCTGCAGATGCTCTTAGGATTCAAGGAGGTTGCACAATGTGGCCAAAACTGGAGTGCAGAAGACAGCAGTGTGAGGCTGTAGAGGCAAGCTGAAATTAGCAGGTAGATGTCTAAATTCATATAAAAGCAGCAGGCGGCACACTGAGGTAGAATGTAAAACAACCAAATTATTTATTACAGCCAAATACAATACAGCTCCCGGGAGCTGGGGGCACAGCATAAAGGAGGTAAAACAGGTTTTTCCCCTGTGTCACAGAGCCACGGCACCAAACCTGTAGCCAAAAATAGCCTTGATGCTGGATCCTGCAGAGCCAGGCAGCTCTGAACTTATTTTAAACAGCTACAAGCCGGGTCATTCTCTAAACACATCTCAGCCTATCACTCACTCAGCAGCATGAACCACAGCCTACTGCTCCTCCTTAAAACACTCATGGTGGCACCACACAAGACTGCAGCTCTTCCCAAATCTATGCATCTCATCCTGCAACTTAGGGCATTTGGGAGCCGGGCCCCTGGCATTTCTGCATAACTTATACTGCGGGCAATCCGAGGGATGCACTGGGATCCCCTTTTTTACTCTCCCCATAGGCTGTCTTCCACACAATGGTGTGCCACACAGGTACAGGGCAGATGGGCTGCCACCACTGCCGTACCCCATGACACAGGCTGCCACCACTGTGCCACCCCCACTGTTCTGGCAATCTTCAGGCCTCATGGGACATAGGTCTAAAACCAATCCTGGTGCCATGGTGCACACAGGTGGGCTTCCTCATACTCCCCAGGCCATTGCTCCCACATGGGGCCCAGTGTCAGCATGCCACAGAACCCTAGACCACATAACTGCCACTGAGCAGACTGCTTCACCGAGTTACCAAGGCCTGAAACCCAGGCCAGGGCCCACTTCATGTGCTTCCCAATCTCCCACTGGCCTCTCTTCTACCAGATCAGAAACAGACATTAAATACCCCCTGCGGGAGGACTGGCCCCACCTGACCAGTGGGCAGCCCAGCCCACTCTGCCAAACAAGGGCAAATGGGAAGAGAAGGTCCCTTTGGTAAGCACTACCCAGAGGGGATGCTTGCAGTCTCTCCCTCCCCCCCTTTAAATCATTCACCTCCTGGTGAATGGGGCACCTGGCTACCACCATCGCATGGAAAGAGGGCAAGATATGTGCACTCTCCTGCACTCCCAGTGGGGAAATACCAAACAGTGGAAACTACCAAAAACAGGGACACAAAACTCCATGCAGCCCTAAACATGGTGTGCTGATGCCAAAATTAGGACCCAGCATCACAGTTACTGACCCCCCCCAAAAGAACAGTCCCCAAAATGTTATACAATAACAGTAATTTAACCATGAAGAAAACACATGTTGCAGGACATTTAGTACTTTTGCAGTGATCCTATTTTTCCCAAACCATTCACTACAGCTCAGCTTACATACCCACCCCACTCACACATGCATACACTCACCAGTCATGTCATCAGTCATGCCTAATTTATACTCCCCCCTTAATCTCAGTCCACACCAGCAATCACACCAGCTAGCTACTTTACACACACCTCACACTCCCTTCCCTATTCACTAATACTAAAAGGGTCACAGTAATTCATAGTCCAAAAGATGGCATAAGCCCAAAAGGCTTAATCCTCTGAAAGTCCAAGGTATAAAGGCTGGCAGTATAGCCTAGAGGTTAGAGGAATGAGGTGTGAATGAGCTTGATACATCCAGCAGACTAGACCTGAGTTTGATTCTCACAACCTCCACTTGCATACTGTGTGACTCTGAGCAAGTCACTTAGCCACCCAGTGCTCCTAGGTCACCCCTGAAAACAGGCACTTGTGCCTAGTGGGCCTTTCCCGGTTACCAAAGACTAAAAATAAATAAATAAAACTCTCATTGTAGTGCATGGACTGACATCAACCAGTAATGTTACCTCTGACTAAACACGAACAACAACTATAACAATTAACCACAGTATTCTAACAGCAAGCAAGAGGGAATAATTAGAAATGTCTCACCAATATTAAAGGAATCCAGAAAATTCCAAGGGGTTTTAGAGCAGTCCTGAGCATTCAATTAATAAGTCCAGCCAGAGATCACCCTTTTAGAGGGTGGGTCCACCACCATGGGGGTAATAAAATTGTGGTTCTGGTTTGGTGGTTTCTTCCCCAAAGGAATCAGTGGATACAGTATAATATTTGGTGCATCTTCCCTTAACATCTTGTATCGGTGTGTAATGCTTGAACAAGGAGAGTCTAGTCCAGACCATGGAGTTACATAATGAACTTGCCTTCATGATGGTAGAAGTTGCAGGGGGTCCAGATTGATGATTTCTCAACTGAAACTTGTCCACTGTTCCTTGGAACACCCAGATGGACCACTTCTCCTCAATCACATCCCAGATTCTTTCAGGGACATAGGGATATTCCTCTTTAGGGTACTCTGCTCAAATCCTGCAGTGCACCCACCATTCAACCTGTGACCATTTCAGGATGCCATGCACACTGGTCCGAGGGACCATTTCCTGGTTCCAGCCATACTCCAGAGCAGTACCTGACATTCAGGGGGGTCATCAGGTAACAATCCATTCATCTTCTCCCAGAGAAGAATACACAGCTGGGGCAGCCTCGGTGTGTTATCAGGCAAAGAGAGATGTGGACAGTGGTAAGGCTGAGGAATTGCCCGCTGCATGTCCTGGTCATCAAATGCCATCAGTGTGGGCAACTTGCCAGGTGGCATTACAGCAGGTGTCCATGAGCCAAGCCACAAGGGTTAACCTTTTCCACTTTTACATCTGCTAACTGTCTTCCAGAAGACGCAAGCTCTCGACCTGAAGAGCTGAAGGCCCTGGTGAGTGTGGAAGCAGGCCCCAACTCCCTGAGCCCTGGGGAGTCTGAAGATTTTACATGTCTCCCACGACCACTCCCTCTGCCACAGGGAGGCTCAGGTGCCTTCGGTGGAGTAGGGCTGGGCAGACAGCTGTGCCATTTCTCCACCTTAGTGTCCTTCACATCCTCAAGTTTGGCTTCAGGAGCAGAGGGCTCCAAAGGAGCAGTAGCAGATCTTATTTTGTCCCAGGTGTCCAGGCTGCCAGTCACAAAATAGTAGTGGTCCCAGGGGACAGAGCCGGTTCCCACAGCAATGCTGGCATGTAGGGTGGCACAGAATATATATTAGCCATAGGAGGCATCTCTTTAGCACAGAAGGAGTACAAAGGCAGCTGGACCACTCCAACTCCTTGATAGCTGCATCTAACACAACAGTTCATTTGGGCCCCCCTCCCCGCATAACGCTAGAGCCAAGATGCTGGTACCATCACTGGGGGCTCACTATCTAGAAGACTTTCTGACATTTTGCCCAAATTCTTCATGCTGGAACCTCCACACACACCGTAGAAATAGTGGCCTTCTTCATAGATGCCCACAATCCCGCTCTCTGCCTCAGCCAATCAGAAGCCCCACAGTCAGAGTAGCATAGAATTGCCTGTGCAAACTTTCCCCACCAAGGTGACAAAGCACAGAAAGGCATGAATCTCCACCAAAATGACAATGTCCGGAAATGGTGCACACAAAATAGGCCTCGATCCACGATAACGCTGCCACTGCTACAGAAACTTCCAGTTACAATCCTGCACCCCAACATTTTTTCAATCCCAGATGAGCCCCCACATTGTAGCCACCCCCTTACCACTGTCCAGGGGCCTGGTGGAAAAAAGGGGAGGGGGTACCACGTACAGCAGAAACAACATCCAGTACAGGAATAAAGTTGGCACATACCTGAAGATGCTCTTAGGGTTCAAAGAGGTCACACAAAACGGCTAAAACTGGGGTGCAGAAGTCAGGAGTCTGAGGCTGCAGAGGCAAGATGAAATTAGCAGGCAGATGTCTAAATTCATATAAAAGCAGCAGGCAGCACACTGAGGTAGAATGTAAACAACCAAATTAAATTATTTTGGCCAAATGACAAAATGCAGCTCCTGGGAGCTGGAGGGCATGGCATGAAGGAGGCAAAACAGACTTTTTCTCTGTGACACAGAGCCATGGCACCAAACGTATAGCTGAAAAGGCTTTGACACTGGATCCTGCAGAGCTGGGAGGCTGTGAAATTATTTTAAACAGCAGCAAGCTAGGACATTCTCTGAACACACCTCTGCCTATCACTCACTCAGCAGCACAAACTACAGCCTACCACTCCTCCTTAAAACACTCACAGTGGCACCACACAAACCTGCAGCTCTTCTCAAATCTTTCCTTCTCATCCTGCAACTCAGGGCATTCAGGTCCCAGGCCCCCGGTATCCCTGCATAACTTATACCATGGGTGATCCAAGGAACACACCAGGTTCCCCTTTTCTTCTCTCCCTGCAGGCTGTCTTCCATGGAATGGAGTGCCACACAGTTATGGGGCAGGTGGGCTGCCACCACTGCCATATCCCACAATGCAGACTGCCACCACTATGCAGGCTTCACCAGGACATAGACCCAAAATCCAGCCCTATGTCATGGTGCATGCAGGTGGGCCTCCTCATGCTCCCCAGGCCATGGCTGCTACATGGGACCAGTCCCAGGACACCACAGAACCCTAGACCGCCCAATCACCACCAAGCAGACTGCTTTGCCAAGTCACCAAGGCCTGAAACCCAGGTCAGGGTGTCACCCCGGCCCACATGGTGTGCTTCCCAATCTCTCACTGGCCTCTCCTCTACTAGACCAAAAACAGACATTAAATACCCTCCAGGGAGGACTGGCCCCACCTGACCAGCGGGCAGCCCAGCCCACACTGCCAAACAATATGTGTGTGTGTGTGTATGTGTGCAGCACTGAGGCTTTATTGGTTTGGATCTGTGAGTAGGATGTGCTGTATATTTTTTCAAAGTTGTTGGATGGATTTCCTTTATAGTTTGCGATTCCTGAACAAAGTTGCTGTGGGAAGTCTTTTTTCATTTTCATGATTTTTTTTTTTATGTTACTGTGTTCTTTGATTTGCACTGTGACCTTATTGACCCTGAGGGTATGTAATTAGCACATTGACCTTTTAGACCCACACTCGGGCTCTTAATTAATGCACCCGTCATGTCTTCTGAGCAGGTGTATATGCTAGGTCAACACAATACCATATGATGTATGGCGTCCTGATCAATGGATAGTCAGAACTGGCCAGACACCATTGAATAACTCATTTTAACTTTAAAAAAAAATTAATGGCTAGAATTTTAAGGCAAGGCAACCTTTTTTTATAAAGTACCCAGTCCAAGGGGATCTTGGCACTGTACATATAGCAAATCAAAGATGCAAAAATCAACAAAATATAATATCAGAATTTTAAAATATAGCAAAATTCAACTTTTAAAATACAGATTTAATAAAATTTAACTAGCTGGGGAAAGCTTGATCAAATAACTAAGTTGTCCAAGAGAGTTTGAAGACCTTCAGCATGCAGGCCATATGAATGACCTCAGGAAGTGAATTCACAGAGCTAGAACTGCCCCTCCAAAAGCCATGTCCCCCAAGAGTCTCAGACAGGAAGAGAGGAAAAATGAGCAGGGCCATATCAGTGGAGTGGAGTGGAGAGGACGGACTGGAGGGAAGGAACCAGGAAGTCTTTCAAGTAGTCCAATCTCAAACTGCTTAGGGCCTTGTATGTTAACAAGCATATCTTGAAGGTGATGCACACCAGGAAGGTAGCCAGTACAGTGCACATAAGATCAACATGCTGTGATCACTCCAAGAAGAACCTAGCCCCAGCCGGACTGCAGCATTTTGGACCAACTGCATGGGTTGCATCAAACTTCCAGATAGCCCTAAGTAATTTGAGCATTACAGCAGTTTAACCTAAAGGTGATGACAGCTTGAATAATCATCACCAGGTCCAGAGGAGCCAAATGCAGTTTGATTCTGGTGGCGTTCTGGAGTTGATAAAAACCAGAATAGACTACTGCCAACACCTGTTGTTCAGTGTCAGCCTGCAGCCTAAAATGACCTCAAGATCCTTAACCTCATCAAGAGCTACAAGACACTGACTGCCCAAATAAGGAAGTGGCAGACCTTCCAAGGCCACTGAGCCCCAGAAGCCCATCTCAGTCAGTATGACTTCTGCCTTTCCTGGGTTGAGAGACATTGTCAGTTTGGGCCATTCAGTCTTATCTCGGTGAGACATCACCCAGCACCAAAGCTGCATAATCCATGCCAATGGAACAGGACATATACAGCTGAGTAGCATCAAAATAACAGTGAAACTCAACACTGTACCACCTAATGATCTCCCCAAGGGCAATATGTACACAGAGAACAACCGAGGGGCAAGGATCAAGGATTAAGGGACCCCGCAGGATAGTGCAGCGTCCCCAGAGATGAAATTAACAAGGACTATCTGCTGCATTCTTCTGGTTATGTAGGACTTGAACCAGCATAAAACTGTGTTAGTGAGACCCACATAGTTCCTTGGATGATCCAGTACCACCCCATGATCAACTGTGTCAAATACCAATAAGAGATCCAAGAGCACCAAGATGGAACAAAATCCTCAGCCTCACTAGGAGGAGATCAGGAGTCACCCTGACAAGTGCAGTCTCAGTACTATGATGGAGCCAAAAACCTGACTGAAGAGATTCACAGATGCATAAGTATCCAGGTGGTCTGTCAGTTGCTCCACCACCACATTCTCAATAACCTTCCCCAAAAAGGGGGAGGTTAGTGAAAGATCTGTAATTCACAAGAACCTCAAGGTCCATGGAGGCCTTTTTTAGGAGTGGTCTAACTGCAGCATTTTTCATGGCAGATGGAAAAACACCCTCCCTCAATGAACCACTGACAATCTTAGTGAACACTGGACCCAAGTACTCACCACAGCCCAAAAGCAACCAGGTTTTTCTCAGGTCCAGCATACTGCTGGTGGGGCACAAACTAGAGACCACCCAGAGCACCTCATCATCAGAGGCCATCTAAAACTCATGCCAAGCAGGCAGAT
The DNA here is from genome assembly GCA_016271365.2 of Neoceratodus forsteri. NCBI lineage: Eukaryota > Metazoa > Chordata > Ceratodontiformes > Ceratodontidae > Neoceratodus > Neoceratodus forsteri. The sequence continues at coordinate 5,380,996 of JADMNL010000041.1, read as the reverse complement.
CTACCTCACCAAAGGAATGACCACTACTGGCCCATGACCAGCCATTCAAAGAAATACCTACTGTAATGGAGAACACCTTGTCAGAGAAAAATGACCAAACTCCTCACACTTTTCTGCTGAACAAGCTCTAACTGACATAAGACAGGGGAGTATTTAACAACCTATACATGGTGCAGAAGAGCTGAGCTGGTCAGTTCTTACCTGCAGCAATCAGTCTTGACAGGAACTCTGTCTTTTCAGATCAATTGCCCATTGATCCTCACCGTAATGAGTTCTCAGTGCCACCTTGTCCTCCTCAGACTGGGATCTTATCCAAGAATTTTCCAGCTTCCATCCCTTAGTCTTCAACCACCACAGCTCATCACAGTAGCACAGTGAGCTATGACAGGTTGTCAAGGGATGAATGTGGTAGGGTGTAATAGCATCCAAGGCAGCCATGAGATCCGTATTGTAGTGCTCCATGGTCTTCTCAGCACCTTGTGCACAAGCAAGCAACATATCCGAGACATTCAGTACCTTGTGGAGCTTGTGAGGCTCCAACTTATGTTTCAGATGGTACAGGATGATCTTTGCAGAGGGAGTAAACAAACAGGGGACCCAACAAAGGAACAACACTGAATGATGATCGAACCCAAAGACCGGAACAACCTTAACTACATTAATGTCAAGTCCCAATAAGACTTTCAGATCCAAAGTTTTCTTTGACTGGATGTCCAAATAGTAGACTAGGGAGAGGCTGTGGACATGGCCTACCTAGACTTTAGCAAGGCATTTGACACTGTCCCTCACAAAAGATTAATAAACAAATTAGCCAGCCTAGGAGTGGGTCCCAGGGTGGTAGCCTGGGTAAAACATTGGCTGGACAACAGGACACAGAAGGTAATAGTAAACAGAGTCCACTCTGAAGAAAGGGGGTTATTAGTGGGGTACTGCAGGGTTCAGTACTGGGTCCAGTCCTTTTTAATGTCTTTATAAATGACATTGCAGAGGGACTAGAAGGAAAAATATGCCTGTTTGCAGGTGACACAAAGATTTGCAACAGAGCTGATACACAAGAAGGCGTGGAAAGGATAAGAAGGGACTTGGCAAGGTTGAAGGAATGGTCAGAAGTATGGCAGCTTGGCTTCAATGCAAAGAAGTGCAAAATAATGCACCCGGAAAACAAAAACCCAGGGGAAGAGTACACAATGAGGGGGTAGTAACAACAACAAAAATGGAAAGGGACCTGGGTGTAATCATATCAGATGATCTTAAGGTTGGCAAGCAATGTGAGAAGGCAGTAGGGAATTGCTAGGGGGATACTGGGATGTATAGGCAGAGGCATCACCAGCAGAAAACAGGAAGTTGTTATCCCTCTGTACAGACAGTTGGTGAGAACCCATCTGGACAACTGTGTCCAGTTCTGGAGACCCCATCTCCGCAAGGACATAGACAGGATAGAGGCAGTTCAGAGGAGGGCAACTAAAATGGTGCAGGGTCTTCAAGAGAAGCCATATGAGGAGAGACTAAAGGAGCTTAATATGTATACTCTTGAGTAAAGGAGGGAGAGGGGGACATGATAGAAACTTTTAAGTACCTCAGTGGAATAAACAAAGTCCAAGAGGGTAGCATCTTTCAGAAAAAGAGATGTGCAAGAACAAGGGGACACAAGGGGTAATGTGAGGAAGTATTTTTTCACAGAGAGGGTGGTGGACGCAAGGAACAACCTTCCTGAGGAGGTTGTGGGGTCTAAAACAATGGAAGAATTCAAGAATGCATGGGACAGACATAAGGCAATTCTTGTGGGGGGTAGGAAGAAATACGTTTTTGGTTAACTAGGATCTGCAGCTTATCCTGCAGGTGTGGAAATGGGCAGACTAGGTGGGCCAAGCATTCTTTATCTGCCATCAAAGTTTGTTTCTATGTTTAAAGTGTGGCTATGCTGGTGAGTTCCTGAGGCAACTGCCTGTGTTAGTAACAGTGATGACATCAACTAGTGGCGTTTCTGTCCAAAATATGAGGATTCATTGTTGACCAAGGCATTGAAATACCCCATCATCAACAGTCTGGGAATGTCCAACACCTGTTCAGCCATGAAGTCTGCCAACTGCTGCAAGAAATCACTCCTGCAGTCCAGGATTGGTGTATGAGAACAATCCTGCCACTAACACCTGGAACACATTTGACTCCCACATCTTCAAAGGACCTGAAAGTTCCCATGGGGAATGCAGTGGGTCCCAAGGTGGATTTAAAACAAATTGTTGCCACACCCCCTCTGCAATCCCTCCTTGGGCAGTGTACCATGGAAAACCCAGGCAGGACAGATGCCTCCAAAAAGGTACAGAGTCATCACCCAGCCAGGTCTCAATGATGCAAACAAGATCAGCTGAGGAATCAATAAGAGAACTGGAGAACTGTGTCCAGTTCTGGAGACCCCATCTCCGCAAGGACATAGACAGGATGGAGTGCAGCTGCATTGCAAAGAACGGCCTGAAAGTGAGGACTAGTGCTTGCTGGACAGACTACTACCTGCCTGTTGACATTTGGTAGGGCCCTGGGGAGGGGAACCAGGCATGACAATCCTCCCAGGATGCCTCCTGTTTTTCATCACCTTAATCCTGCTCCCCCAACCATCATACCTAGGACCTTCACTGCAGTTTTTGCCCCTCCTTCAGAGGATCCCAAGTACCCTACAGTAGCTGAGGACCTCTGTAGGACTAATGGGTTCCCCCCCAAGGCCGGAGCTGTCACAGGTGGTCACCAGTGCAGATGTGCCTTACCTCTCTCACATTTTTGCACTTATCAACCCAGCGCTACACTAAAACCTCAATATAATCACCCCAGCTACCCTAACACCATGGATAAACCCTGATTCAATTAATAAATAAATACAAATTTCACTCTCTAACCATTCAAACTCCTGACTCATACTTCAACAAAACACAATAAAATAAAAGGAAAGTGGAAAAATAAATAAAATAACAAAACAGTTGCCACTGAAGTGTATTTCAGAATGCAGTTTATAGATTGTCACACATTAATGGCTCTTCACATATTGCCACTATGCACGGAGAATTTGTCTAAGTAATTAGCAGCCAACAACAAGAGATGCAGCTAACTGGAATTAATCTAGAAAGGCAATGTCCCAATGCCAGTTCACTCTCACTGGACCTGATCAAAGTAATAAAAGTCCAACACAATACAAATAAGCGAGGCAGGACGCCATACACCTCAGATGCCTGTCAGCCCCAAAACGCTCTGCAACAGTGAATACGTGGCTGATCAGCAACTTGCTCTGACCCTGTAATGGGAACACTGTGACCCCTAGGATCCTAGGATAATGACCAGGACTCCCACCAGCCTAACCACAAACCAGGTGGAAGGGATCACAGACTCCATACAGAAGGAGGCAGCATTCATATTTATCAGTAATATACAGTATTGCAGATATCAATGTCCATCTGAAAAAAAAGTGTCCTTTTGTTCTACTTGGTTTGACCTCTATCTGGTGTTACAGGTGTGTAATCTGTTTTCCCTGATGCCATTGATTTGTTGCCCTCTTTGTCTCCAATTTCCAAGTCAGCAATTGACCTGGCCCACTTTTTTATGAACTCTTGCACCACAGACTCATCTGTGTAAGAGTAAACATCGCCATCTAAAAAGATTTGTAATTTTACCAGTTTCAGCAGTGCTACTTGGACACCCAGTCCAAGCAAGGCAGGGGGATAATTCAGAAGACTGCTACTTCTCTCTGTGTCTCCCTCAAGAAGTCCAGAAAACAAGATATTTTAAAGACCTCATAAAAGAGAGATGTTTTTCTCCAGCAAGATTTAAGATGAAATCCCTGGGCTCGATTTTCAGTGGATGATGCAGAGCTGGCATCAAGCCCTGTGTAAACCTTTTTTTTGGCACAGCTGAGCCAAACATATTTGCTGCAACTGCACCCGATTTTAATGTAACAAGCATAGTTGCCACAGGTTACAGAAGCTTGCACCAAATATTTGGTGCAAGCACAGTAAAAGTGGTCAGAGAAATGCCACAAGTAAGACCAGGGGAGCTGGTCTACCTTACAACATTTGGCACACGGGACTGAAAATCCTGATTGGTGCCAGGAGAATGCCACAAGCCTTAAGTGTCATATGATCAGTACACCATGGGCTTGTGGCACTCTCGGGGGCTCTTAAAATTGAGTCCCTGTTCACAACAGTGTTTAATGTGACAGTTAGGGTAGGTCTGACCTGTGCAACATTTTATCCAGCCGAGCTAGCTTGACGGTTAGTGTTCTGCCCCCTGCAGAAAGGGAAAGGAATATGAAAAGGTTTAACCACTGGAATTTTCTTTAAGAGTAATTTCTTTATGTCAACCCGATGGTGCTGAGGGTTGAGATGCTGGATGCCACACCTCGTGCCACATCGACGACCCGTGTTCAGGAATGAGCACAGGCCATTGGGGGTCGCTGGGGAGGAGAAGGCTTGAGTGTCCACCTACTGCTCACCTTCTCATGGGGAAAGAGGGATGCAAGACTCGGCACTCGAGTGCCTCCCGGCAGCAAAAAGGGGGTATGGTGCTGCAGTCTGCATGCAAGAGGGAAGGTGGTGCACAACAGACATCAGCAGGAAAGCGTTCGGGAGTGAGCACATCTCCTCCACCAAGTGTCATTGCATGATTATGCATGCCTAAGGGAAGGGGGTGTGGAACCACCAGAACAAAGGAAACATCCCAGATTGGTGGTAGGTGATGGCGTGCCCTGCCCCACGCCCACTGCCAGACCCCTTCCACCTGGGTCCTGATCCTCCACATTCCTCCAATATCTGGATGATACTGGATGTCTAGGGTGCCTGTAGGAGTGGCAGCCCTGCCCGGGGGGGGGGACCAGGGAGGTCTTTCACCAGGTAGAGGTAAGGCATCTGTGGAGCTCTGGGAGCGGACCCAGATTGGGTGGTTTCAGGCTGGGCGGGAGACAACTGGGAAGATGCTAGAGAGAGGCCACCAATCCAGTGGCCGGAGGGAAAAGGAAATAAAAAAAAAGGAGTAATTTCTTTGAGCATGGATTCAGTTGCTGTGTTCAGGTTCTCAACTCCAGAGCATGCAGGTAATCCAAGGACACATATGTTTTGCTCTCTGAGCATATTGTCAGGCCTCTCCATTTTGTGATTTATTGCCACTTGTACCAGTACACAAACTTCCCTGGCAGCCTGCAAGGACTGCACAGGATTATTCACAACTGAAAATTCTTATTCCATTTTTAATATCTGGTCTGTATTGGATTCAGCATTTTCGTTATAACGTCCACCGTCTTTTATACTGTATCAAATCTGATATTTAGTTCTTCAAAGGGAGATTTGTTATCGCATTGTAGTTTACTTAGAGCTATCTCACTGGAGTCATTGGAATCAGAGACAAATTGAAATAGTGCTAATAAGGTAGGCTCTTTGATTCTTTGTTGGAGATTTAGCCTCCCAGTATTTTGAGCATGTTATTCTGCATGGAGCCTCAGTATCCTTGAGGCTGGAGTCTGAGTCGGACCCTCTATGAGCCCCAGCCTGAGCCTGCCCCAGGAATGCCAACACAAATTCACCAGTTTTTTTCTTTTCTCTAGTTTTTTCCCCCATTTTTTTCTTCCCAGCTTTTGATCACTTGATGTCCATGTTTTGAAATGGAATGAGAACAAATGATATGGCAAACCATGATTTGGCAGAAAATAATTTAAATGTTCAACCATTCTAGGAGCTAGTTCTAAGTATGTCTTTCTTATTCTGTAGCCAGACTCCAGCCCCCTCTCTCGTACAGAATACAATGTTCACCATACTGTAAAAAACTGGGAGAAAACAGTAAATTGTACCACAGTAGAAAATGGTATTACATACTGTATTTTTGTTAACATAGCCACCAAAATAATTCTATATGTATATCCTGATTCTTTTTATCCCCCATAGAGCTACAGTATAGGAATAGCCAAATACATGGTACAGTTGATATTTTTATTTATTTTTTATACTGCCCATTTTCACAGATGACAAGTTATACAGAGACAAAACAATGACAAAAATTTAAAAAACAATTTTAGGAACAATCAACTGTAGTCCAATCAAAGTGCCAGTGCAATTCATCCAATCAGGTGCCAGTACATTCATTTTGAAAAAGAAACCACTGTTTTAAATAAATCTTAAAACATCTAATGGAATTGCTTTCCACAATTTTTGAGGGTATCTTATTAAAAAGGTATGCACCCTAAACAATAGTGATCTTTGCCCAAATGTTGTTTTTTTTTAAAAAAAGAGGCAATTTGAAGGTAAATCTATATTGGGACTTAGTGGAAAAAGTATTAAGAGACCTAGGGAACAGAGAAACAATAGAATAAGGATAGAGCCCTGTCTTCACTTTATAAATAAAAATATTTATTTTATACAGGACCCTATTATTAAAAGATAATGTCAAAGATTGTGTGTACAAATCAGAACAAGTGGATCAAAAAAGAGAGTTTAGCCAGAATCTGAGTGTAGAATTATATGTGATCCTTATGCAATTTAAGGCACTGCTACTAGAGGAGGAGTAAATTAGTAAACCATAATCTAAAACATTAAACATGAAACTATGTACTAGAAGTTTTCTAAATTCAAGAGTTAGGAATGACTTTATCCAGTACAGAAGACCCAACCTTTGGTGTAGAGTCTTTCTGAAAGATTGAATATGGGGTTCAAAGGTAAACTGACTGTCTAATAATATTTCCAAATACTTGAAAACCAGAACAAATTCAATTACATTACCCTTCTTATCAATGATAGGAGGAAACTCAGAAATTACATACTTATTACGAAAGAACACTATCGCCTTTGTTTTTTTTCCGAATTAAGAACCTTATGATTAGAGAGTAACCAACCCTGAAGGTGATCAAAATCAGTCTTAAGACTGTGGAGAGTGACCTGAGTGTTGGGACTGGAACAAAATATGATGGCATCATCTGCATAAAGAGTTATTTCAGTCTGTGTACAAATACTGGTGGCAGAGTCCATATAAAGGGAAAAAATTAGTGGCCCCAGGATTGAACCCTGGGGAACACTACAGTGGGAGGGTATAGACTGAGAGATAGAGGTACCAATTATAGTTCTATGATTTCTATTACATAAGTAGTTTTGGTACCATCCTGTGATCTCCTTGGAAAAATGAACTCCGTGGAGGACGTTAGGTAGGAGACCATATTTGACCAAATTGAATGCCTTAGTGAGGTCCACAAACAGAGCTGCACAGGAGTGACCTTTATCAAGGGCACCCTTTATACTACCCATGAACCCAATGATATAATTCCCTATACTGTCAAGCAACGTGCGAATGGACTACAACCAAGGAATCACAGTGCCATGTTAAAGTTGTATAAACTGCATAAAAGAAAAAGATGGGCACCTGTTAGTGGATAGTGTCTCCAAATAAAACATTGACTCCCAAAAATACACTGAGGTCTGAAGCACTTTTCTGAGTTCAGCTGAATTTACCTTCTTCTCTATTAATCAGAAGGTAAAAGCGGCAAGGCAATTCAAGTACAAGTGCAGAAAAAGTGCAAAGCAGCAATGCAGCAAAGTAGCACAATCCAAACAGTTTAGCAGCCCCAGATTCAAGGGAACAGTACTTGCTCCATTGTGTTTCACTCAAAAGTGAGCTTTTTCAAAGGTAAGCAGTTGTTCTTAATGGTTCCCCTTATGAATCCCCAACTTAAAGTGACAGTGTTCTATTTAAAAACATTTCTTCAATGCAATGAGTTCAGTTCACAGATAAATATTTACACATGGTCAAACAAACAGCAATCAACTTAACATTCTGCACCATATTGTACTACAAAGGGCACAAGGAAGAACCTTATTGTTTAAAATGGGTGTTGACACCTAAAACAAAGAAAATGAAAGTTGCACAATAAGGCATCATAGCAGTGTATTTGCAACATGTTTCCTCTGAGTCCCTGTTTAAAAAGTGAAATCCCAACTAGGGTTAGTCCTCTCGGTGTAACACCTGTGAAAAGGAAAAACAAACAGTTGTTCAGTAACAAAGCCAAACAATGACATACATATACTATCATAGTACACAAATAAATACTTATTATAATGTCACAGTTCAATTTACATCAGAAAAGCCAGGAGTCTAGATTTTTTCAGATTATCTCAGATTGTTTCTTAACCAGAAACATAGTTATTTAAATCTTTTCATTAAGACCATTGTTCTCCATTGCTTTTAAAGAGAAAATTCAGTATTGTTCTCTACATTTCAAAATATTATCATAATCTCCACCCCTCTTCAAAAGGAAAGTTTTTTTGAGCCCCATGAAGGAGAAATCATGTTTTGTTCTAACCCCACAAGTATTGCAGGTGAAGAATCCCCCTATTGCCACATCTCTTCCTCTGACAGGATTGGTGAAATGATCTCTACCCAAAATATGGGGACAGAATTTGCAGAGTCCATATACTGTATACCCAAGTGGAGTCTAATGCAAATAGGAGATACATCTGAATGAAATATGATACAATTTTAAAATAATAATTAATAGATTAGATACATTATTTCTGGGCAGTTAAAAAATAATAAAAAGGGAATGAGAAGACAATTCCCCCCACATTTGTGGGGAAAGTGGTCTCGATTGGCCTAGTGCCTTCTTCCACTTTAATAAAACTGAGTAATACCGAGTAAGATAACCTTTGTATTCACACTAAAAGGGAAAGTGTTATACAATCCGAGAGACTATGCACACCAGAACCACAACAAGGTCCTTTACCTGTTTGATAAACACTCACAAACTTACCAAAACAGATGGAGATAAGATATGGTATATAAAACAATTTCATTCAATCAGAATTTGCAATTAACAAATCAGATTAGATTAGAGCCATGTATGTCAATTAGCAAACAAGCTAGTCAAGAAAAATACTGGAGTTGTGGGGTTTACATCCCACTGGAAAACTTTAAGTTTAGAAATTTATATTTAGAGTTTTGGATTAAGTGTCAGAGGTTTATCTGAAAAGCACATTGTCTGTCTGACTGAAGACCAGTAGATACTGTACCCTCTACCCCATGTCATAACAGATTATCTGGTGCAGTCCCCAAATAAGTTTCCCAAAGCTCTTACATGCACATGACAGAGATGAAAAGAAACATGTGATTTCTCAATAGACAGATAGATATAGATAGATAGATAGATAGATAGATAGATAGATAGATAGATATGCATTTCTAAAACCACGGTGCAGTAAAATACAAAAAATAAAATAGAAAATACAACAGACTCTCATTATACATAAATTAAACACAATAATGATATAGTATAAAATAATGCTCTCGGTTTTGCTGAACATTATTAAATTTTACATCTCTAAATCTGAAAATCTTCAGAGTATTGGTTGAAGGGATTTTCAAAGCCTATGTCAATATACAAGTTTCTTTTGTACAAATTTGGACATAAGCAAAATTGCCCCTATGTCCAATTGTTAAAGCTTGGACATAGCTATGTCCAGTTTTCAAAACTCTAACTTGGTTATCTCCAGTTTGCAAATTCCAAGTATAAAAGTGTCTGGAGAAAATATTCAGACAGAGTGCAACCTGACCAATCATTTACATCTACATTTACATTTATTTTTTTATCCAGTATGTAAAGTACCATAAAACGGCTAGTAATTCTGAAGGTAAATTAAACTTTTTTAAATAATCCCATGTTAAGACTTTCAAAAATCCTACTCGATGCAACTAGGAGTTGCATTCATTTTATGGCATTTGAAATTCTGCCTGAAGTAACTAGGGGTTTTGCCCATTTTAAAACTTTTGAAAATCCAACCCATATTGCTTAAATAAGTAATTGAACCATTTTGTCATTGCTGCATTTGAACTCTTAGAGAATTAAGCTGTTCTCCTAGAGTTTAAGTGAATCATAGAATAATATAGCTTTGGCTGCACTTAAGATACTTTAAAGGCTGAGTTGACTATTGGCAGTTATGCAGTCTGTCATCTTCCTGTTTGACAACTGTGAGTAACTACTCCCAATAAATTTACAAGCTTTCGTCCTTCTGAAACAACTCCTTCTTCTCCTTGTATGTGATAGATGACAGATTACAGAATCATCAGCATCATCAACATTCAACCATCACATGAAACTTGGCTTAATAACAAAGAGTTTGACTTTGCAGCAAATGGACAATCTCTTTAAAGAGCTGCTGACACCATCTGGCCAAAAGTGCTACACTGCAGAATTAAAATAAGCATATCCACAGTAAATCTCATACCAAAAAGTAGATTTGTATGTTACTTCATTTTAAAGTTATTATCCATTTTGTAACCCTGATTTCATCACCTGTTCAAAGACAGCCTGTTCCAGTGAAGAGCTGCTGCTGATGTCATCTAGGAACCTTACAGTTTATTCTTCTGACAGGAAGCTTATAGGACCTATTTCTCTAAAACTGTAACGATCATGTGCAATGGTTTTCATAAGTAAAACAGGCAGCATGAGTTAGTAAACATTGCCTTAAAAACATTAGGCCAGATTCACAAAAGGAAAATCAGGATGCAAGGCAACTTGCTTCGGAAAAAATGGTGCAAGTAGCATTGCGTCCTGAGTTGCATCCCGGCGGGATTCACATAGGCAGCCTGTGACATGCTGCAAGCTGCCTGCGCCCAGCTGCAGCTATGCACCATAAACCACCTTGCGACATGGCATAAGGGAATTTATGGCAGCATTTGCACCCTATTCAGGTAGGGTGGCTGCTATGTCCACAAACGGGGATTCAGAGACAACCACCAGTGAGCATCTGTCAAAGACCAGTTACACCAACAAAAAGGTGGTCTAAGTGGTCTTTGCTGTTCACTGGAGGTTGCCACTGTGCCCCAGCTCCACATCCCCTGTGGGTTACAGTCCCCCCATGGGCTCCAGATCCCAGGCGTGGCATGCACTGTGCCAGGATGGGTCTGTGAAACACCCCCAATGCCCAGACCCCCCCCACATACACATGTTGAGGCCCCCTCCTCATGCCTTGGGGCACGATCCCCCCTGCAAGCCCTGTATCCCCTGGTAGTCTAGTGGCCTCCCACCCCACAGTGTGAGCCCCCCACACCCCCAATACCCCACTGGTGACTGGCCCAGCCATCCCTCACCACCAGGGTCAGTCACCAACTCACCTGCCGTATGTGTGTGTGTTGGGGGTGGGGTACCACTGGGCCACCAGGGCAGGTAAGGGTGCTTGATCTTGGGGGTCCATGGCAAGGGGGCTTGGGGCTGGAGCCCACTCCTTATGGTGCCTCGGAGGTGGGCATGGGGGTGCCATGGCAGCCCTCGACTGGCACATCTGCTGCCTACCCTGTCCTGTGACCTACGGCATTCCTGGGAGCTGCACCCTATTGTGCACAGCTACAGCAAGTCACAGGACACAGACCCCTGGACCCACTCTGATACTGAATAGGGTGCACAGGCCAGGTCACAGGGATGGTCACCGCAAGCTGCCATTGCTGCAGCTTGTGGCGGACCTTTGTGAATCCAGCCCTTTGTGTTTCAGGCTTTGTAACAAAACTGACAATATTTTGTCTGGATGCCTTTTTATTGAGGTCCTTTGCTGAATGCTGGATCATAGCACACTGTGAAGTTTACAGACTGAATAAGTTTCTGATGAAAGGCTGAGCTCATTCACACCTATCAGTCAATTGAGGCAACTTCTAAGAATGGCAATTTAAAACAATGATCCCATCTCCTTGTTAATGGGGTGGGGCAGACTCTGCTATGTTCTGCTCTAAATTACAGTGATCATTTTACTGGAGCTAACACTTCCACCCCTAGTAGGAATTAACACATATAAGGCCCTTATTAAAACATATTGTAAAGCAGACAATGACAAACAGCAGTAAAATTAGTAACACTCTAACTGTCTTCAGCAGTCTGGAGGCATGCTGACTTAGTATCCAGCAACCCTGGTGAAATGGACCACACAAAAACAGCATTAAATAATACAATTTGATCAACTTTGTTACAAAACCTGGAACATATATAGTATTTATAGCAGTGTTTCCTGACTGGTGCTGTCTGTTTTGCTTGTGAAAACCATTGCACATGATCTTTACAACTTTGGAGAAATGGGTCTTATAAGCGTGATGACAGTCATTACTACACTTTGAGCTCTCTACATGACATCATCAGCAGCTCTTTACTGACACCTGCTTTTATTGCACAGGTAGTGCAATCAAAGTAACACAATTTCTAATAACTTTAAAACCAAGTAATGTAAAAATCTAGTTTTTGGTATGAAATTTACTGGGAGTGTGCTTATTTGGATTCTGCAGTGTAGCACTTTTGGCATCAGTGACGCTAAATACCCAGCTACGACTGTCCTATGTTTTTATATGTGTAGTTTACCTGCTATGATAATGTTTTTTTGTGCCACATCCAATAGAGTGCACATGTTCCTGGCTGACCTTTCAGTTATTGTGTCCAAGGATGCCAACCACAGAATGTGGATTTCTGATTTACAATATATTCTACTACAAGGAGAGACAGGGACTATGCCTAGATGGAAGACAATGGATTTATTATGGAGAACCACAAGTGTCACATTAGTGCCATTGAACCAGAAGGGTATACCACCATAATGGTGACTGAAAGTGAGTGACTTGAATATGAGTGACTCACTTTCAGCACCTGTTATGTGGGCTACCTTGCAAAGGTAGTGACGGGTGAAGAACAGGACGAAGGGAAGAATGAGAGGGAGACCGGAAGAGGAGGGCAGGTATCTAAGGGGTAGTGAGGCAGTAGGCTGCTGATCTGGTGCCATGGTGGAGTGGTGAGGGTGGCTGGCTACAGTGGGGAGGGTACAGAATTCAGGGCTGGGGAGGGACATGAAATTTTGGTGGTCTGGGAGTTTGTTTTTTTCTGAGTTTCTCCCCCTCCCTGACATGCACCCCTCTGGAGTTAGTAATCCTTTATAAGAGGGTGCTGGGGCAAAGCCTCCCATCAGGGGATGTGAGAACAACCTTTTCCATGTTCACGATGTTTCATTGCTGGGAGTATACATCGCCTTTTTGATTTTTCGGTGATGTACACTCACTGGAATAGTGATCGATCGCTAATCCGCGATCACTGTTATGACATGGAACTCAGCAGAAGATATTTACACTATAATCTCAGCAATACCACACTTCTACAAGTTGCAACTAGAATACAGAGGTTCTGAGCCTTGGTACATTCCATAGAAACTTAACACAATATTTAACTCTTCTGCAAGACAATGGGTAATGGCAGCCTTGGTCATAAAACTTCCAAATGAAATCCAGAAGTGCGAGTAAGAATCTAGTGTTCTATGCATCAATACTTATGACTCTATTTTAATATTCTGTGTGATCCCACTTTGCACACTTCAGAGTCCAAATGTCACAATTTGAAACAAACTTCACTCAGCTGTACCTTTGCTGCTTACCTCGGGGAAGATAAGTACCCTTATATATTAAAGGCATATCATCTGCACTTTTCTTACAACCAAAATCCAAAATTTGGAATACCCTGCCACCAAATATCAGAATGACTCAAAACCATGCCATCTCTAAATCAAGGATCAAAACCCTTCTATCCTTGTCCTCTGTATGCCATATCTATGAATACAGTAGTTGTACTGTACAACCCCTATATGCCCATATTTGTATTTTTGTGTAATGCTTGTAACTCACTATATACAGTAGTAGCCACAGACACTGGCAGCTATTTCCTGATATTTCATAATATTTCTAAAGAGTTTCTCTCTGCTGCCCCTACTGTGGTAATGCAGAAAGCAGGAGATTTCTCTAGAAATAGCACAGAAATTTTGGGAAGTAGCCGGCAATGTTTGTGGCTACTTCGTTACTTTGTTACTGTAGGTGGGACTTGTAAAATGACTGTCCCAGAGAGACTGCCTAGTTAGCAACAAAAATAAATAAAGATATTGTGGTGGTCATCCCAAGCCTCAAGATGGTCGCAGGCTCTACCCACCCTGTGAGCTATGACTACTAAAGGTGGAGATTCACTTAAGTAGGGACTCTTGCCTCTCTGTGTGAGGAGCTGCCACTCTCCCCTACCCTGAAACAGTAACTACAGGATCAGGCTGGAGCCAGTGTGGAATAGATTGGGTTTTTTGTTTTGGTTTTTCAAATTAGAACCACAGTCCTCTGTTGGTGTTCTGAGTAGCAAAAGATGCTGACTCCTATGTGCATGCTCATTTATTTTTCAGTTTTGGAGTTTAATTGTTTATTATTTCATGTTATAAAATAAGTAAATACTAACTCCGTCATGAACGTGTTTCGCTGTGATGTGTTTTATATTATTTGACAAGAGAATATTTTAGACAGCCAGGACACAAAACAGATTAAACTAATATTTTAATAAATGCCAGTGAATAACAGACTGTCATTTCTCTCAGTCAAACATGGCCTACAGTGCATATTTAATTGTAAAAAAAAAAACTGGTCATTTATCAAGTTTAGCCACACCCCAAATCCATAAACCATATGCTAGCCATTCCTTTAGTAAATAATTCAACATGCTGCAGAATCATAAGGGTAAACAAAGCAGCATACAGAATATTTGAACAGCTGTCAGTAAGGCATTAATGTTTCAGTTTATATCTCATGTAAGAACCAGAAGCACTGCTGAAGAGGAGGTTACTTAAATAATTGTTTCTATGAAAGAGACCTAGGAGTAATTATATCAGATGACCTGAAGGTGGGCAAGCAATGTGAGAAGGCAGTAAGGAGGGCTGGGGGGATACTGGGATGCATAGGGAGAGGCATCAACAGTAGAAAACAGGAGGTTGTTATCCCTCTGGACAGACAGTTAGTGAGACCCCATCTGGAGTACTGCATGCAATTCTGGAGACCCCATCTCCGTAAAGACATAGACAGAGTGGAGGCTGTTCAGAGGAGGGCAAACTAAATGGTGCAAGCTCTGCACCAGAAGACATACGAGGAGAGACTAAAGCAGCTTAATATGTATACCCTTGAGGAAAGGAGGGAGAGGGAGGACATGATAGAAACTTTCAAGTATCTCAAGGGAATTAACAAGGTACAAGAGGGTAGTATCTTTCAGAAGAAGAGATGTGCAAGAACAAGGGAGCACAATTTAAAGATAGAGGGGGGATGGCTCACAGGTAATGTTAGAAAGTATTTTTTCACAGAGGGAGTTGTGGATGCATGGAACAGCCTTCCTGAGGAGGTTGTGGAGTCAGAAACAGTGGGAGAATTCAAGAATGCATGGGACAGGCATAAGGCAATTCTAGTGGGGGGCTGGAGGAAGTAAGCAGTTGATTAACTAGAATCTGCAGCTTATCCATCAGGTAGGAAATTGGGCAGACTGGGTGGGCCAAGCAGTCCTTATCTGCCATCAAATTCTATGTTTCTATGTTTGTGCTTTGAAATGTTGATTAACTGTGGCAGTCATTTATTTCCTCCTCTGCTCCTCTGTATTAGATATTATAACATAATTATCCACTGACTAAGGTATACAATATCCAGTGGTCAGGTGGTCAATGGGCATTTAAAAATCTTAAATTGCCACTAAAAGTATCTTTAGTTGGTCACAAGTCCATTTTGTTTTGAGTATCTATCACCAGCTGTGAAGCGATGTTTTATAACTCTTGCTGTTTCTCTTCCTCTTTTGCTTGTGTTCTGTTGCTGTACTGCTGTCTACAGTGATCTGTGATGTTTTGATCCCTGCCATTAAAGAATTGAAAGTTGCTAGCCACCAACCTCTCCACATTTAAACCTCAGTTCTCAGCATTTCATAAGGAATGTGGTGGGGGAATGGAAGAAAACTATGATGGGGAAGAAAGTGATGTTTTGGCAGCTTTTCTCTTACCATCACCAAAGTTTCAAGAGGAGTGTGCACATAGTAACACAGCACAGAGATTTAAATGAGTTGCCAGTTTTCTGCAAAACAAACACAGCTGACATCAGCAGGACTCAAATCTCATAACATTCCAAAACATTTGAATACTAAGGTACTCCATTCTTTATAACTAAAGATACTCTCATGAAACAGGCCATTTTCTTAGGTGTCATCTTTTTCCTATGCTTCTCCTGCCCTAAAGTTATAAACTGCTGACTGTGACATCAGAATAATTTTCATGGCAACAGACTGTGATGTCACAAACAGAGGATTATGACAATACAGCAGTAAGAAATATAGAATTAAGCATGGAGTAGTGGGTGTTATAAGAATTTAATGCACACCCGAGGTGTGGGTTGCTACATAAACCTTGAGTGTGAAGCTAGAGGGGTTTATCAAAGTATCCCACACTGAGGGTAGGCATTAAATTCATATAACACACACTATCCCATGCTTTATTTTATATAATATTTGACAAGCAATTTTTTCCAGCCAGACTTTTCTTACCTTGTGTATAATGTACATGCAGATTGTGAAGTCTTTTATCTTGAAATATGTGAAATGCCAAGAAGAAGCAATGTAAGGACTTAAAACGTTACAACACTAAATATTGAAACATCAAAGAAAAGGAAAAAAAACAGCAGCATGAACTGTGTTTTTTCAGTACAAGAACAAACTTAAAAATGTGAAGAAAATGTTAAATCTAACTAAAGTTAAACTTCACTTTCATTTTTTAGCTTTAGGAAGTATATATTATATGTAGACGTTTTGCCTTTTTTCTTAAAATGTTTTTTTCTTTGTTTACTTAGTTGCTTTGCTGCTTTGGGCCATTGGTTGCTATGGATACTCATTGACAGTGTGTCTCTTCAGCGAGGGAAGTGTCAAAACATGTGCTCTTGATTTTCTTTCTTTCTTTCTTGAGGTGACTGTGCTGCTTTTTGAGGTACCTTACTGAGGTGGCAGTTTTCTGTCAGGGACAGAGTGTCTTTCATGATGATAATGCTTTTTCTTTTAAGTACAGCTGCTCTTGGTACTGTTAGGGATTCACGCTATGTTCTGTCACAGTGAGCATGTGTTCACTGTAATAACCTGCTGGACGTTATGGCAAATATCAACTGGCTGAGCCCATAGAAACAAAATCTGGTCACAGCCAATATGACTGCTCTAAGCTTTTATGAGCTTTTGCAGTGCCAGAGTCTGCCATGCTCAAGATGGCAGTGATGACAGAACTGTGCATGCGCAGTTTGAATCAGAGGCCATCTTGGGCATGACAGCCATCACTTCTGCAGTTGCAGAATAAAAAGTAGTGCCCTGTGAAGTGGGTGTGCTTATGTGGCCGATGGAGGGGAAGGTTTACAGAAACACAATGAGTGAAAGTACATTGGACTGCAATCCAGTCACGTGCTTCCACAGTACCACTACAAAAAATCGTAGCAATATGTCTGTGGAGCTTCACCCATGCAGCCGTAAAAAGTGCTCACTAGTTATGCACCATTAACATATTGGACTTAATTTTCAAAGAGCCCTAAGATTCCCACAATTTGTGGTGATCTAGTGCTGTGGTGTACTCTGGGTGCATCATGGACAATGTGCCCGATTCTATAAAATCAGGGGTCCTTGCACCACAGACCCAGAAGTTGCTGCAACTGCAGGGCTGTGCCAAATATTGGGTGCACTTGTAGAGTTTGATGGAGGGCTCTGTCTTCCCTCCGTGCAGCCATACAGGACTCCTAGAGTTGGGGAGGGCACAGTGGGGAACAGGGGCTGCTGGGGGCACTAAGGTTCCATAGAGCATGAGCGGGACATGATGGCAGGTATAGGGAGCAGGGGAGACACCTGTCAGAGGTGCCATAGGGCATATCCAGATGCCCAATGGCACCTCCACCAGGTGCCTTCTTTGCTCCCTGTACCTGCTGCCATGCCCCCCTCATGCCCTATGAGGAAACATTCCCATCCATGATATAGATATACATATATAGATATATATATATATCTATATATATATATAGATATATATATGTATTATATATATATATATATATATATATATATATATATATATATACAGCTGGATTTATAGAATCCCAGATAAGGGGATGGTGCAGCACCACTGTGAAGCAAGCCCCATTGGGACCTGGTGCAGGAGCACATTAGTCGTAAGGGAGGTGCAGCCGGGCTTTGCTGCAGGCATCCCAATTTCACTGCAACCAGCATTTGAAAATCAGGATGGCCACAAACTATTATACAATGTGCCACTTGTGTCATACACCTTTGGCACATGCACCTTGCATCATAGTCTTTCTTTTGAAAATCAGACCCATGATATCTAAGAAAAGGTGTCCTGTTTTTCTTGAAAATGTCTTCAGTAATGAAAATGTAAGGTCCTGAAATTCAAATTTTAGAGGAATTTCATGTAACTGAGTTCTGCTGATACCAACTGTGAAATTTCCGCTGGAAACAGGAAAACACCAGTAAAGTCAGAAGGGATTCAAGGTTCATCATGTCCATCCCCTACCCCTACCCTAGTGCTTCATAAGCTGCGAGAAACAAGTATGCTATACAGAGAACTGTTTGACTAAAGTGTCTTTTATTTTAAGCAGCACCACTTGGGCAACTGGAAACTGGGACATCCCGAGGCACCTTATTCTTTCTCTAATGCACAACCTGGTGCTGCACATATAATTATATTTTCAATCACAAGGCTGTGTCGTGCACATTTATGGAACACATACAAACAGAAGAGAGAAAGAAATAAATGCCTTGTCTGGGTACTTATATATTTCTGTCTTCTGTTGGTTTGGATTTTGGAAATGTGCATGCCACACCCTTGTTACTGAAAATGTCTTTCATTTTACTATAAGTTTCAGAATTTGAGAAAGAAATAATGTGGTCAGAGTGTGATTTGAGCCCAGGCCCCATGAATTCTGTCCAAGTGATATTATAAGCTGCTGAGCTGTGAGCACAATTGGTTGCTCATGTTTTTTTCTCACTTGTACTGTATCATTCCTTAGCAAATTATATTTTTTTAAATGCATTTCTACTCCTATGGCATTAGTCTACAACCAAGCACTGGGCATTATTTTTGTTTTGTTGTGGAGAAAGGACAGGAGGAATCTGAATACAGAATCTGAATCCCAGCCTCTCAATGTTTTTTTCTAGGTGCACTTAATGGCTGTGCTGCAAGACCAGAAGATTTCATTTATTTCTTTCTTACCTGTTCTGCATCACCCCTTAGCTAGAAATATTTTAGATGAAAGTAATGGTTTTCCTTAATTAACCAGGTCCTGTTGCTCAGCTGGCAAAAGCACTTGGCTGGAATTTTGGGCGGCCTAGGTTCAGGTCCTTGTTTGGTCAGATTCTTTCTAAAACAAACATTTGCTATGCCTGACAATGAGATAATATCATAGAAGTCAAAAATCCTTTCTGCTGTTTTTACTCAAAGTTTGCATTGTCTATGTTCAAACAATAAAAATATGCAGTCCTTTCTACCAGTCAACTCAGTATAATACTCATTCCAGCAAATTGTACCATTTGTAAAGACTTTGGAAAAAATTCTGAAGATGAACTACATCGTATTATATCTTGAATGGCTCCTCCTACACTATGAGCTACTGTACTTCTCCACCCATCCTGAAAAAAAAATATCTTCAAGATTCTGTGATAAAAGGCATTGCATACTGTTACTGACTTGTAATATTCCTGACCAAATTATAAACATTCTTGCATCCTACCAAACTATTGTGACCTTTACTATGGACTTGCACTACTTCAATTTTCTGAATATTGCAAAACATGGTTAAAACATGTATTTGTTAAAAACATTGAACAAGCTAAGTACAGTATGCACCCACACTACCTTAACCAGTAAATCAAGCTACTGTGTTCTGTCACACAAAATCCCTGGTTAGCATTATGAGGCTAGATATATCATTAAATACAAAACTGTAAGACATGCTATGCGTTGTATATTTTCTTTTTATAAAAAAAAAAAAAAAAAAGCTGATTCCTAGGTTTTATTATCCTGAGACTCAAGCTTTGACGTTCATTATCACTTTTGGGCCATTGCTGCCAAAGGATGAGTACTGCATAAAGAAGAAACAAAATCAATTTGAGAATCTTAGCATGGATTTCAAACATGTGCAAAGGTACAAAAATGTTTACCCCTTCAACATCCAGTAAATAGCTGTGTTGTGAATTGAAAACAATATTTTGCAGATTGGGTTTGGAAGGGCAAAAATATTTTTTTGTTATTGTTCTTATGTCATGCTTGTCCTTGTGAGTCTGCCAGCCATCACAAACAAAAGGCACCCATTTCTAACAGTGTGGAGAATCGTGCATCTTATGTCAGTCTCAGATGTCTTTAACCAGTGCAGACCCACATTTTGATATTTTTGTAAAACGTAGAATTTAGCTGGTAATATTGAATAATGTGCTCTGACCTTTTGAAACCAATTTAAGACAGGTAAGCAAAGTGCATGTGTACTGCAAGTGTACCTTTTGCACATAAATTTGATAGGACCAGTTGTGATTGCCAAGCCTTGGATGTCAAGTGTTAGAAGTCCAACAGGGTACCCATCTAAATATAACAAATGCCCTGACAGTGGTCAGACTGGCTATTTTGAATATAAAGTAGGAATGGGTAAACTCACTGTAGTCCTTTTATTTTTCATAACCTTGCAGAATAAAACTGTTCCTTCCCATCCCTGAGAATCCAGAGTTTGTTACTTTTTACTCATTCTTTCAACCAGACTTTTTTAGAGACCTTCAGGCACAGTACCTTCTGCTCAGCCCCACTCACATACATCATGTGGCTTGTCCTTATAGTTGGAGTGCTGTCAAGGGTCAGGTTAATCTGCTATTGGGGGGGGGAGGAGGTCTGGGAGGGCCTGCTCATTAGTGTTTCAAGGGGCTATGATTTTCTCCATCAGATATTTACTCCAGCAAATACCAGCACTCTGGCCACATGTGTGATACATACTGGCATAATGGCAGAGTTGTTAGGAGTCAGCTCCCTCCCCTAGCAATGTCATGCTTTGTGTTTACTCCCCTGGGCTACTACTCCCTTCTCTGTAATGCTTAACCTACCCCACCCTACCTCCCACCTGCTCATGGCAGCAGTGTGGGATCAGGGCATAGGCCTCAGTTGTCCATATGGCTACTGGAAGAGCTGACACTGGAACATTAGGCTTGCCTAGAGTTCCCAACATTTTCTAACTTTTTTTTAACTAATAGTCTTTATTGGCATGTCTCATTGGATACAGTATTAATATCTATACATTGTGGTATGAACTCAATTCCAGCTACCAATTATAGAGAAAAATAATGTGCCCTTTAAAAACACTTTTGAAAATTTGAAGGATTTAAAAATCAGCATTTCTTAGAGGCCTTGGCTTTTGGGGTTTGATTGAGAAAAGTGCAGGATTATTCTTACAGTTCAACCCCATTGTGAGCATTTTCCTGACAGAAGATAACTTTGTCTGTAATCCAGCAGTAACCATACAGTGGCATTGAAAAACAGTAGGTATCTGCCGATCAGTGCTGTGGTGATGATGCCAGTAACCTGGATTCACACCCCAAGCCTGGAGCATTGTAGGGCAAGTGGAAGGTAGCACTGAGCATGCCACTGGACAGTCTGATTCTCTGGGGAGATTGCATCCCACTAATGCCACCTGCTTGACTACTGGTGGCAGTACAGTTGGAAGCCTGTGTAATGCATGGAAGGAATAAGCACATGCAGCCATTGAGGCAATCATGCTATCTGAGGGAGGGACTGAAGTGTGAAGAAAATGAGCAGCAATTTGGCAAATGAAGCTTTGCATGGCTACCACAGCCATCATGGGCCCACACCAACCACCCAGGGGATGACATCAAGCACCAAAATAGTGAGCAACTAGAATGCTTCAAATTTCAAGTTTATTGTTCATCCATCAATACACTTGTGAACATAACAATGTTATTGCAATCATCAAAGACATCAATGTAGAGTAATAAATAGAATACAAACAATACAAATGTGTTAAAATGCATCAGTTATATACACTGGATATTTTAATGGCATAAACTGTTTGCATCAAGAGGGATAACTAATAGTTCATCTATAATTTAATTGTGAAGTTTTTCTTCTTTTGCATTTAATAATGGCCTTGAAAAATCAGTTATCCTTTTAGCCTCTTTTATTGTTTTCGGGTGCAAGAGGATGAAAAATGGATCATCATTTAGTGTGATGTACTTAGTTAAACAATCATTTTGAATTGATTTTATGGGTGAGTTATGTAATGGGCATTGTATGATGATATGTTCAATAGTTTTAGTAAACCCTTCATTAAAAGGGCACATCTTGGGTACCTGTGTGCTATCATTTGCCAATCTGTTGAAATAGGTGTATTTGGAGGTTATCACCCCCAACCTTGCCCAGGTAATTAGCTTTCTGTGTTCTAGTATGATAGGTAACAACAGGTAATTTTCAATCCCATGTACATTCTTGTTTATACTATACCACTTTGACTGTTTCTGTATTTTAACAGATTCTAGATTTTTCTGCTGTGCTAAGAGTAAAAGTTTTTTCTTTATATTAATTTCATATTGTGGATCTATCTTGATATTTTTTTAAATAGTCTGTCCATAAATATATTGTATTAGATTTATTAAGTAAGTTTAGTAATCTATTTAACCATGGCGAAAAAGTTCCATTGATATGCCACCAGATCTTTTCTTTTAAACAGTCAATGGGGGGTGGGGAATTACTAGAGTAATTTATTATGCACAACCAATAAGAAGTTATTCTAGATTCCACGAGACTTCCCAGTGTGTAATGACCAAGCTCTGCTTGTACCATAGCTGAGGATGATGATTTCGGAATGTGGAGCAAGCATTTATGATAAAATAACAATGGCTTCTCAATATCAGTTGTTACGTTAGTGTCCCATATTTCAGATCCATACAGAATAATTGGATTAATTTTGGCTTCCCCTGCCCTTAGTGCAGGGAAAAGGGAATTGCCTCCAAACTTATCATTAAAACTGAAAAGGGCTTTGAGGGAATGCCTGGTTTTGCTACATTGCGATTTAGTATGAGCATTCCACTTTCCATTAGCTGTACATTTAATCCCTGGGTAAAGATATTCCTTTACAGTCATTATTCTATCTGATTGTAAAGTTAACTTACATTTGGGTCTATTAGTGCCAAATACTAGAGCTTTAGTTTTGTTAAGGTTAATTTTTAGCTCTAAGTCATCACATTTAAGTGCTAGTTCATTTAAGTGTTTCTGTAAATCTGAGTTTGTTAATGACAGCAAAACTAACTCACCAGCATAAGCTAAGATAAAACTAGGAGAGTCATTAATTTCAGAAGCATCAGTAATCATTATTGGGCTGAAGAAGGCTATCAATATGAATATTAAAAAGGATAGGGATGAGAAGGCAGTCTTGCTTTTTTCCTCCAGTTGAGCTGAAGTATTCAGTAATATTTCCTGCATTATTGTATCTAATGGAAGTGCTTGTGTTAGAGTAAAGTAAATAGATAGGGTATAGAAGACTTGCTGGAAGACCTCTATGTAAAAGGGTTAACCATAATTTTTCTTTGCTGATTGAATCAAAAGCGGCAGTAAAATCAATAAACAGTGCACAGCTAGAATGCACTGATACGGCCTGCCATGGAGTTGAAGGTGGACTCCACCTCAGGGATGATCCTGTGAGGTAACATAGCTGTGACAGGAGGGAGGCATATTCAGGTCCTGTGAGAGTCAATGTAGTACAGCTGTTCTGGATAGAATTTGATGTAGGACATTTGCACTTCTGGGAAATTCTTAGTCCACCAAGAACAATATTATAGGTCAAACATGATCCCCTAGTAGCTTTATCCCTGGAATAGAGTTACACCCCTACTGCTGGGAAATACTTATTCCCCAGTAGGAATATCCAGGACCATAACTACTCATATAGTATCTTTAGCCCTGGTAAAAAGTGACCCCCCCCCATAAGAATGTCCTGGGCCGAACTTACTCCACCAGTATCTCTAGTCCTGGGACAAGGTTACTTCTTCTGGTTACAATATGCTGAAATAAACTTACCCCATACCAGTATCTTTATCACTGGGATAAAGTTATTGCCTCAATATTGTAAATTCTAACTGCTCAGTAGGAGTATCTCAGGCAAACTTACTCCCTCATAATATTTTCATCTTTGAGATAAAGCTACTCCCCTTTATGAGATAAAGCTACTCCCTCCAGTAAGAACATCTTACTGAGATATTTTCAACTGGTACCTGGGATGGAAACAGTTATCTTTCAAAATCGCATTATTCTCTACAAGCATTTTACAGTATATGGAGACAAATGAGCCTGTTTCCTTTTCTCTTTATAATATCTAACAATTTAACATCCTTGTCACTCCACTCGGGTACAAATTTCAGATTTGTATGCCTGGCATTAAAATATTCAATGAATTTTTCCTGGCTCTCTTGCTGACCCAGCAGTACCATAAACATGTCATCAATGAACCTTTTATAGAAAATATTATTCTCATTAAATACCTTGTTGCTGGAAATGCATCTGTCCTCCAATTCCCCTATGCAAACTGTTCTCCAAGAACCATTTCAGCAGGATGTGCATTTATATGTAAAGACTGATACTGTTTGCAGGACTATCATGGAAAATGAGAAAGCTGATGGGGCAGTTAAATCTGTGAATAATGGTGCACTGAATCCGTTGGAGTCTAAAGTCTCTCCCACAATGATTGTTCCTTTTCTAACAGTTGCTGCTTGAAACTGAATCTTGCAAGCTGCAAGACAGAAAAGATGGGTTCATTATATGAACCTTTCTGGTCTTGCTGTTTCTGATCTTTCAAAAGCCACCTAGATCAGACGAAAATTGATGATATCTATAAAGCTGGTGGTTAGTTCGTTAGTTAGTTAGTTGTTTATTTATTGAGACATCTGCACAACAGGCTATACTTCTTTAGGTGTTTCACACTTTTTACAAATGGGTCTTGGGGTGACTGAGAACAGTAATGGAGTTGTTACGTAGTTAAATATTAATGATAGTTACTTAATAAGAAAATATCAGGCACGTTCATAATTGTAATAAAGTACAAAATATATACAAAGAGGATTATGCAAGATATTTGCATCTATCTGAGAATTACTAAGTAGATTAAAATTGGTGAAAGTGGTAAGAGCAATCATCATGTGAAGCTGGGAAATAAATTAGAAAAGTACATTGGGGTGAGTGAATAAGTGCACAGGTCACAGTCTGTGTAGATAGTTATGTATGGCTGGAGATGTAGTACTGCTGGCTTCTCTAATGGAGTTGTGAATGGAGTTCACCTGTCATACAACATAACTCTGACAAAGATTTTTTTTTCCTTTGATGGTTTTGTACAGTCAAGGCGTATAGAGCAGGTTCTTTGAACTGGACCACAACTAGTAAAGTTGAGCAATCTTGGGTAATAGTATTCTAAGATAATGTAGGCAGAGATCATTCATGTTGTACATTTGTAAATTTAGGACATATTTTTGAGCTACCATCTTTTGGCTAATGGGATGAGGCCCAGGTAGTTGTACAGTAGGCAGTAATAGGTCTGTCTGTCACAATCTAGTACAAATATGTATAGGTTACTGAACACAGTGGTTACCATAGTGGGCTCAATTTCCAAAGAGCCCTTAGAGTGACGCGAGTTGTGCCACTGCAGGGCTGTGGAAAATTCCAGGTGCACCAGGGACCCTGTGTCCAATTTTAGGAAAATTAGAATCCCAGCACCAGACTCCCTGGGTTTGCCACAAGCTGACAGCAGCATCAAAGAAACAATGCACCAGAGCAGAATGCTGCAAGCTGCAGACGGGTTTAGGGCAGCTGTGGGAGGGGATGGTGACCCACTGGATGGGCACCCTATTGGCTGGTGGGTCATGTAAAGTAATTAATAACAATAATTACATATCACTTATGGTGCATAGTTGAAAGAAAATGTGTGTGTGGGGGGGACAATATAGGAAGAGGCATAAGTATGAGGACAATAGTTGAACTAACAAATGAAATAAAAATATATACTATGGATACTGTCAATCTGGCAACAAAAACTGCACTTGCTCCATCTCCCTCATGCTCCCTAGGGCACCCGTCTCATGATCTCTCTGTTTCCCACCCCCCTCCTGGCAGGTTCCTCTCCCCACACTAGCAGCATGGTCACATATTGATGCAAGGCACTTAGACCACCTCCTGGCTGGTCTAAGTGAAGCCCCTTGCTGTGTCCATGGTGAGGCTTTCAAAATTAGAAAAAAAGGGGATGTTGCAACCCCACCATGATGTAAGCCTCCTTGTGACCTGGCATACCCCACTTCATGGTGCAAGGCTGGCACAGTGTCACTTTGGCAATGGCTCCCCTTTTTGATGTAGACTACACTCAAAAATTGGGATTCCTGCATCTTTGATGCAAGGTGCCACTTGCATCATTTATGTTTGATACAGGTGCCTTGCGCCATTCCCCGGGCTTTGAAAATCGAGCCCAGTGTGTCTTTTGTTGACGTGTAGACCACACACCTGTATTCCAAAGCTAGTATTAATGACTTTTCAGAACCAGTTTGTGGTTGCTGAGGACCAGGCAACTGTGGACTCTGTATAGAAGCTTTATTTTTTCATAAGTGCTTCTGACCATCCTGTTAATGTCTCTACTGAAACTCAGGTTGGGGTTAAGTAATGCCCTTTGTCCTAGAAGATCTGGATGTATTTTAAGGGGGAGATGGTTTGTAGAAAGACTTTAAATGAGGTGAAGGGAAGTGAGATATTGCATAGTAAAACTTTGCTGGCAAAGAAGGACAAACAGGCAAACTTTGCCTTCCCAAAGGTATGGTGAAGTGCCAGCAAATTTGGCACTGCCTGCAAACCTTTGTGAAGTGTGGCAAAGTGCCTTCGCTGGTGAAGTTTTGCATAATTCTCCCACAGGGCCCACTATCAAAAGTAGTGGACCCTGCAGATGAAGATACATGTAAAAAAAGATTTAGAAAATTGTTACCCTTCCCCCATTCTCGCAATACTCCATTTCCCCCACTGCCCCCTCACAGGATAGCAATACATAAAAATAATGCCACCCTTTCCCAATACACTCAGCCTCCTAAATAAAACTCTGTTACCAGACACAGTCCCAGAACTGTTCTTATTACTTAATCCCCAACTTCTACCTACAGTAGACTAACACACACGTGTCCTTCATACACAATCCAATTGACTTACTCTACAGGGTAGAATACAGTATCAAGTGTGTCTTCTAGGAAAAAAAATGCCTTGGCCTAACTCCACCTACCATCCATAACCTTCTCTTCCCCTGCCCCAACCCCCACTGTACAAGAGGTACCACCAAACAATCACTCAATGTCCCATTTTTCCGTACCTCACAAGCGCAAAGATCTTTCACTTATTGAGCCCCTCTATAGCTTAACAAACTCCCCCTGAATATAATCAATGAACCCAAGCTTGGTCCATTTAAGAGACAACTCTACCAACACCTCACTTGTCTTAGCATTTGTGATTGCTAGTCCCTGATTCCTGACCTTGACCCCCATCTGCCCGTTATGCCCTCTGCATTTATCCCCGGCCCCCACACTTCCCCAAAACCCTCTCTCATGGAACCTGACAAAGAAGTACCTATCCTGCTTAACTCTTGAGCATGACAAAGAAACATTTATTTCTGCTTAAATACCTCATTTGTTGTTACATTGTAATCTAATTGTATGTTATCCTTGTATTCTCTGTTCGGACACTGGTGCCTTGGTAACATTTCACTTTTACTGTTCCCAGTGTTCCAATCTTGTATTGTATGTTATGTGTCTTTTGTTCATGTGACTTGGAACCTTTGTAAATGAGCTTCCAGCTCAAAGGTGTATTTCCAAGATTTCAATAAATAAGTAAACAAACAAATAAATACCTTCCTCCCTGCTTGGATGCATTAATGTAAAGGATGCACTGGTCTAGCTGGAGAGACAGCAACAGTTCGAATCTTATTCAACCACCTCAACCAGACACATTCTGAAGGAAGGAAAGAGACTGTGTGTAATAGTAACTGAGCATGCTGTCCTGTCATTCATTCAGATGGTGGTCAGCCAAGCTGTCTGAGAAGAGTTGTGCAAGACACCATCTCTTCGGCTGGATCAGCCTATCCTTTAAGTCAGTGCACACAAGAGGAAGATGGGATAGTAAAAGGGATAGGGAAAGGAAGTTATTATTGGGACTATGTGGGAGGAAGGTGAGTGGGTTGGGATAGGGGGAATCACAAAATGCGAATATTTCTGGATCTGTGGGAGGAGGAGGAGGGTGGGATCTGGGAGGTTTGAGTTTGGCAAGAGGTGTTATTTTCATTTACTAGAACTATAGGGGAAGATGATGTGCTATGGAGGTGGGGAAGGTTGTTTTCTTTTCACTTCAAGGCTGCACCATGTTTCATGTAGCTGACTTCACTGGCTAAGTCATACGCTTGGCAGAGGTCACCGTTTGCTAAGGGCTAACTTCGCAGAGTTTTTTCCATATACTATGCCTTTGGTGAAGGTAATTTGTTATGTTTTTACTGCATCATAAAACAATGTGAAGTATAGCAACAGCCCTTAGGCCGTCCCTATAGATGACCTATTTATTGACTAATATTTTAACTTTTGTTTTGGTATTGTTTAATGGATGTCCATTAATGGCCAATCTTAATTAAGCTCTGTCAAGGGTTGTTTGAAGGGTTGTGTATATTTGACTTATTACCTTGTTGTTGGGTTTACAGACAATGTGTCCATTTGCACAGGCAACCATGTTCAAATACAAACTATTAACATAATCAAAGTATACATAGTACATTGTCATATCAAGATGCAATTACAATCCAGTTGTCAGGAGGTTCTTGGCAATATTGGGAATGCAAGGAATCACAGACACGTTGCAAAAGAGTAATAAACTTGTTTATTACTGCCAAAAAGGAAAATTACAGTTGCCCTAAGCAGTTCTTACCAATACAAACCAGGAGCCAATGCTAAGCGTTCCCTATACCTCGAGGATTCTCTGTGTCTCTTGGGGTCTCTGAGGTAGAAGACGTAATGTCTCACATTATATACCTATGATAATTACTATGGTTACTGTAAGATAGAAAGATTTCTAGTTACAGAGATGAGCCCTATTGGCTAAATTAGAGGTAGCTCCGTGGTCCAAGATAACATTATACAATTTTGTAGTCGTCATCACTTTGTGAAACGAAAGAATATAGTTCTTATATAAATCAGTGTGGTAGTACAAATCACCAAAAGGTGGCAATGCCGACTTATATATATTATAATCATTACAAGGACACAGGTGTCCTAACATCTTATAAGCAAGAAATACATATATGTATTAGAAAGCAAAGTGTATAACAATAATATGTATACATATCCTGATATCTACTCTCATACGGTAGATGCCCTTAGCCCTATATGTTAGTATAACATATACCTAAGTGCTAGCTGTCTACGGTGTACCAATAAGGGTGCAGGGACCTTGTGTAACACAATATACTCATTAAATATTGTTTTAATGACGCCTTAAAAGAGTGGAGAGATCAGCCACCAAACAATGTCTGTGGGACATTGTTCTAGTTCCTGGCACTTCTGTTAAAAAACAACCTCCATCCAAGTTGAGTTTTCATTTTCAGACACATAAAATTATTATTCATGGCTGGTATAGAATTATGTATAATATCATTTCCATTTATCATGCCTGTTACAGTTGCTGCAATCAACATGGTCAGATATTTCCTGACATTTCTTTGATATATCTAGAGAAAGTCCCTGCTTCATGCGGTACCTCTGTATGGCCACGAGAGAGAATCTCTTGAGAACTATTGTAAAATATCTGGAAATATCTGACTATATCTATTGCTTCAAATGTATATTTCTTTGAGCCTGATATAACACTATTCTAGTACCCCTAGGACACATGATATTTGAAACACTTTTTTCCAAAGATAACCAGCCAGCTAGAGTGTAGAGATTACAATCATAAGAATGAGATCCTACATCAAGAGCAAATCAACATTCCTTCTGAAAGGGTATTTGAACCCTTAACAATTACAGGTGTATGTTGAGGCAGGTCTGAGAATATTGATTTTGTACCCTGCTAGATTGAGATTCATGATGGGCTGACAGCTTTTTATGTTTCTTGTCTATGATCAAGCTACATACTTTTTATGTTTGCTTGCGCATGCGCAAGAAACATGATGTGGCAGCTTAGGAGACAAGCGGGTTGTGGAGGTACAGCACTGTGGCAGCCAATGCAGGAACTGCATTTGTGGGCTTGGCATTGTTCGCCCAATGCAGGCCCAGTGCCCTGATGACACTGGTTCTACATAAGTGCCACCAAGTTGAAACAATTTGGCCACTGCAATGAGGAGCCACCTAGTCATGCAGCGTCAGCCATCCAGCTGCAATGAGGGAGTGACCCATCATTGCAGGGTGTTACCTTGCCTGATGTAACATGTCCATAAACATGGTGATGGAGGGCAAGCCAACTGATTGGGGTGCCCAATCCCCTGTCGGCATGTCCCTGGCCTAGTTAATTTGCCAACCAGGGGCCCACTCCCCATCAGCATAATGCCCCCCCATTTGTTGTGTGCAGAGGGGGGGGTGTCCAATCCCCCTAGGCATCATGCCCCCCCAAACAGTCATTCTTTGCTGATGAGGGGCCAAATCCCCATCGGCTTAAGTCCCCTCACTGCAGAAAGGCAGGTGGCACACTGGGAGCCCACCCCAGTGTGCCAAAAAGAAGTCTGCAAAATAAAAAAAAAAACCTTCCCGTGTTGCGTACTTTCCATGCACACTCGTAACTTCACGAATTTGTAATATTTTCACTCCGGATTTTCAACACTGGCATTTTTCCACACCTTCTTATGGACAGTACAGCTGCCATTTTTCACATCCTGGCCAAAATGTGTTTTTGCACTTCTGGCGCAGAATAGCATGGTTGCTTTGGGAAATCAGTGTTCGGGACACATTAAGAAAATCACAGTGACACTGCTCATAAGCAGAGATCCTAAAATACCTATGTTGAAAATTTGGTGACAAAAGTCCATAAAATGACTGTGTTACAAGCGTGTGTTGCACAGTTTCCACACACCCTTGTAACTTCACAAATTTGTAATATTTTCACTCCAAATTTTCAACATTGGCATTTTTTTCATACCTCCTTATGAACAGTACAGCTGTCATTTTTCACATCCTGGCCAAAATGTGTTTTCACACTTCTGGCACAGAATACTGTAGTCGCTGTGGGAAATCAGTGTTTGGGACAGATTAAGAAAATCACAGTGACTCTGTTCATGAGCAGAGGTCTTAAAATGCCTATGTTGAAAATTTGGTGACAAATGTCTATAAAATGACTGTGTTACGAGCCAGTGTTGTGCAGTTTCCATGCACCTTCGTAACTTCACACATTTGTAGTAGTTTCACTCCAGATGTTCAACATTTGCATTTTTTCATACCTCCTTATGAGCAATACAGCTGTCATTTTTCACATGCTGGCCGAAATGTGTTTTTGCACTTCTGGCACACAATAGCGCAGTCGCTGTGGGAAGTCAGCATTTGGGACAGATTAAAAAAATCACAGTGACACTGTACATGAGCAGAGGTGCTAAAATGACTATGTTGAAAATTTTGTGACAAAAGTCCATAAAATGACTGTCTTATGAGCTTACGTTGTGCAATTCCCATGAACCCTTGCAATTTCATACATTTGTAAAATTTTCACTCCAGATTTTCAACATTGCCATTTTTTCACACCTCCTTATGAACAGTACAGCTGTCATTTTTCATATCCTGCCCAAAATATGCATTTACACATCTGATGCAGAATAGCACGGTCACTGTGGGAAATCAATGTCCGGGACAGATTAAGAAAATCATAGTGACAGTGTTCATGAGCAGAGGTCACAAAATGCCTATGTTGAAAATCTGGTGAAATAATTCCACTAAATGACTGTGTTACGTGCATGCATTGTGCAGTTTCCATGTATGCTCAGAAGTGTGAGCATTTTTAATATTTCCACTACAGATTTTCAGCATTGCCATCCCTTCACACCTCCCTATGGATGGTACAGCTGTCATTCTTCACATTCTGCCCGATCTGTGTTTTCATACATCTGGCACAGAATGGCACGATCGCTGTGGGAACTCAAAGTTCGGGACACATTAACAAAATCACATTGCCACTCTTCATGAGAAGAGGTCCCAAATGCTTTCATGAGGTGGGGTTGCAAAAAGGCCAGATTGAAAATTTGTAGTGCAAATACCAACAAATGCCAGGGGTGTTAGGGTTTCTAACCATAATGTCCCACCCTGTACAAACTGATAGGCATCATGGATGTGCCTTTGGATTGCTGACTGTAATGGTCATGCCATCCCACCCCCACCCCCCAGCCAGTGACAGGCATCGAGGTGTGCTTTGGACTCTTCGGCCCTAGAGTTCACCCCATTCTCCTATACTGCACCCATTTCAGCGTATGTTCATATGGAATGAGGTGACTGAAAAAGCCGAACACCCCAAGGCACACCTCAACACCTATCGGTTTCTGCAGGATACGGTGAGGTGACATGGCATGACCATCATGGGTGACAACCCAAATACATACCCCAATGCTTGTCTGTCTCTGCGGGGTGGAGGTGGGGTTGGCATGAAGTTCAATACTTCACTGCCATTCCTATTCTGCATCTGTCTAACTCCTGCATTTCCAATGCTAATACCAGCAAGCAAACATTTGGCATTGACAAATGCTTGTTTGAGTCTCTGTTCCCTGGTTCAAATGAATCTTCTAAAGATGAGGATAGGAAGAGGAGAGTTAAAAGAAGAGAAAACATAACAGACTGACCAGGCTGTGCAGTAAGCATATACTGTTGCTTTGGAGATTTGGCCTGGTGCATAGCTGACCGGGGAGGTAGAGAAGGCCGGAGGGAATTCAGCTGATTTCTATAACTTATCAGAGTATTAACTTTCTAACTGCCACTTCTTTTGTGAGGAAAATACTAGATTCATACTGTAACTCTGCTGAATATGTTGTTTGAGACAGTTATACCAACTAGGGATAAGGCAATGGCTGCATTTACCAGATTTACATTTGTTTCAGTTGTTCTTGTGTTTTATGCAGTTATATTAAATGGGCAAGGAAATCCCTGTGTCCTGATTGGCTGAGACTTAGTTCTAGCCATGGCAGTAAGAGAGTGCCACCAATGGCTAAAAACAAGTCCCTGCCAACCAGGGCAACTCACAGAATTCATAAGCCACTTAATTCCTAATTTCCAGCACAAACATGTCTGCAGTTATTACACATATGGTATATAAAAAACCTCAACTAGGTCCTAAAGATAAAAGTCCATTTAATTAAATAAAGTAAGTAAATAATTTAATGTTATTTACACTCATGAGCCCCCTCCTTACTCATACACACACACATATACACACACACACACACACACACACACACACACACACACACACATTTTAAAAATCAAGTACTATTCAGAGTTTTCATTGCTAGTGTTTCTTTGATGACCATGAAAAATCCTCCTCCTATCCCTATAACATTGCCAGAGAACTCCCTGTTCCTTACCTGACAACAGATAAAACTGAGGTTCTGGCTCCACTTGAGGCCTGTGTGTGTGTCTTTGTGTGTATACCAGTGGAACTCTGTAGAATTTTGAATTAGTGTATTCCATGTTACCATTCTGTGTGTGTGGTGGTGGTGGTGGGGGGCATCCTACTACTGAAATAATGCAGAGCTTTGAATTCTTCCATTCCATGGTAAACAATCACACAATGTATTGAGTGTGAAGAAAGACAGGTGACTGACAGGTGAAAAACATCTGCGGAGGGTCTATTTTACTTTATTTAGCAATATTTTACTATATTTTTTTGTGGCTTTGAAAACTTTTAGAATGTTCTTTTTTAAAAAATGCATATGGGCCCATTTTATATATTTATTTATTTTTAATTTTTTTTATTCATTCAGGATTTGGAAAATACCTTTGAGTCAAAGACTCATTACAAAGGTTCCACATCACATAGATAGGACATTACACCAATAAGGTAAATACAATGCAGGAAGCAGCACACACTTGATACATGGTAAAATACAGTTGTAGGAAGCAATAAGACACGGCTGGGTGTTGGTAGTACTGAGATACCTGCACACCCAGAAGCTATGTACTACCAAATCACAGCCTTGTTTTATTGCTTACATATAAAAGCAGCCTATACTAATCTGTTCTTCTGAAAATCATATGGGCAGTAACAAATATATGAATGGATTACCATGAACATTTCGGATCTATTTCTTTGTATGCCATTTTAGGTTGCCATTTGTCTCCTGCCTTTTAAGATACCCTTTTCTTTGCTTGGAGTCTGCTTAGGCACTTTTTTTAGATTTCAGACTTTTCATAGGAGCACTCCTTTTATTCTGGGTTTCCTCAGATTTTGAAGAGTAGTTTCAGTTGTTTCTGATCATCCATTATTTAACGTCGATTTTCCTATGACTGGGGTGAACTAACATGCAAAAGACACTGCCGCCCACACCATATGGGATAATGGTTATTCAAAAACATGTGAGAATATTGATGAAAATCTGGAGGTAGCCAGGTTAAAATGTGTGTGTCTATTAATAATTTCAAATCTAAAAAAAATGCTACAGTGATCTCAAAACAAGGAAAAAAGGGCATCTTGCAAGACAGGAGAAAATGGCAATCTAACATGGAATAAAAGGGTATAGGCCATAATTTTCATTTCATTGTATTTTGTTTACCAGGTAAGATCACTGGTGCCACAATACCTGTTATGGGGTCCACCCGGAGGTCAATACATCAGCTATAAACAGAATACAGCATACAATAATAAAACATTATCAAGACAGTTCTATAAATGGAACATGTACATAGTCAATAAGTTGCAGCATCACAGATAACAGAAACATATGACTTAGGTTCTGAGATGAATCTGTTTGGTTGTGTACTATATCTGGTTCATCCTGATTCCCTCCTCCCACTATGCTGCTGAACTAATAGTCCCACTCTCACCAATGGCCAGCCCTGCGATGATGTCAGTGAAGACTTACGGTACCCGCGGGGGAGCTCTATATGCCGGTACATACTAATGTATTCTAATACTCTACAACAGTGCTTTGTCATGCTTAGTGTACTGGTACCGATTGATCAGTACTGGTACACTAAGCATAAAAATGCACTGTACACTAAGTGTGAAAATGCACTGTTACAGAGTATTAGAATACGTTAATAAGTGTCGGCACATAGAGGTCCCTCGCAAGTTAGTCCTTCACCATGTCATCACAGGACTGGCCATGGGGGAGATTGGGACTATAAGTTCAACAGCATGGAGTGTGGAGGGATGCAGGATCAACCAGATATAAAGTAAGCTAACCTGACAGCTCCTTAAAAAAAATATATTCCTTTCGATTATTTGCTTATTGAGCATCTCTAGGTCCTGCAGTATAATGGCAGGGGACCTGAGGATTGCTGTTTCACTTCTTTTGCTCACTGTACCTTACTATGCCTCACAGAAATTCTAACGACAGTGCATTTATGGTGTTTGTGTCTTTATTTTTTAAAACCATATACTATACTGAATAAAATATGAGTGCCCATACACAACTTGACTGGTGTTTCCATCTCAGAAGTGTATGGGCTCCCATACATTATTCCTTATATTATATCTGATCTGGTGCATGATTGCAGTGTACACAGCACATATAGTACAGAACAGACATCAACAGTTAGCAGCATGGCTGACAAGTCAGGTCATTATCTCCATGATGTGGCAAACAAAAAGGCAAGCAGACAAATGGCATCAGTGAAGGGAGTGTTTGGCAGTAGCACATACGATAAATAGAAGCACAAAGTGCACGTTAGTGGCCACGGGAAGCTGCTGTACGAGGAGATAGAATGGCAAGTACAGAACAGTGGAGACTGACAGACCTGCTTATTAATAAATGTACAGGGAATGCTCCCACTCCCTCTTCAAGTTAATGTTGAAGTAAAATGTTAGTGATCCCTCTCCCAAAAATGCAGTGTCCTCCGACTTCAAATTCAGTTGTGACACAGTAAGAGCTTGGTGAGGTGTTCACATGAGAAAGGAAAGACAGCATGTTGTCTTGAAGGCCAAAGGAGGCAGCCAGGAATTAGAGGAAGGAGAGTTCCAGAAGTGCAGTTCAGTGTATGAAACAAAACAGGCAGGAATGATGATGATGATGATTATATGGGGATTGCACCCACCCCCGTGCAATTACACATTACTGATAATTGATGTTTATAATGTTATAATTCTCCACAACATTTTGTCATGTTAAATAAGAAGTAGTGATTCACTGTTACTCCTCCACCTTCTCTCCCTGCTCCTCATCCCAGCTTCCAATCTCTGTCTCCACAACTGTTTGAGGTCATGGACAAACAGCAGGGTGTTCTAAGGTGCCTACTGAACATCGGTAGAAAGAACCCCACGACAGTATACTGGATGTGACAGTAAGGGTGGTGCAGACAATCAAGGAGAGTGACCTGGTAGTAATTAACAGTGACAGCCTCAAGCTCACTGCTCAGGGCAAAGAGGGAAAGGAGTAATATGATTGAGACATACTGTACACGTTCTTGTGAGGATTCAACAGGAAAGATTTTAAAGCCTTATTTACAACAAAAGAGGGCACATTAACTAGAGGGCAGGGGTGGAGATTGGTGGGGGGAATCAGGTGGAACTTGAGGAAGTTTTTCTTTGTAGAACAGGTGATGGACAGATAGAACAGACTGTGCAGAGAAGTGGTTGAAGCCAAGACTGTGACTTGGGTGGGACAGATATAAGAGAATAGTGGGACTAAACAGGCAGAATATGGAAAGTGACACCTGGGAAAGTTGATGATGATGATCAGTCAATAGGGCTATCAGATTTCTAAATCCAGCCTAACAATCAGCCACACATTGAACCAGGCAGGGATCTGCGTAGCCTGGATTGACCTCTGG
Organism: Neoceratodus forsteri; assembly: GCA_016271365.2. Taxonomy (NCBI): domain Eukaryota; kingdom Metazoa; phylum Chordata; order Ceratodontiformes; family Ceratodontidae; genus Neoceratodus; species Neoceratodus forsteri. Next base: position 5,344,155 of record JADMNL010000041.1, on the reverse strand, counting down.
GTCTTTTGCTGCTGACATAGTCTATGGGCCCGATTCTAAAAGGGTTACAGCTGATGCAAGGTGCTTGTGTCACACAGCAATGACGCAAGTTGCACCTTGCATTATTGTTTGTGGCACTCCCTATTCTGGTGTGAAATCTGCACCAGAGAGGAAAGCCACTGCAGCAACTGTGTACTGCGGCACCCTTGTGGCCTGCACCTGGGTATGCCAGGTCACAAGGGGGCTTGTGCTATGGCAGGGCTGCAACATCCCCTTATTTTGAATTCCAAAAGCCCACCATGGCCATTGCAAGGGGCTACACTTAGACCTGCCAGTAGGTGGTCTAAGCCCTTACATCAGAGTGGGACACTGTGGTGGGAGGAGTACATGTGGGATGGGTGGGCAGAAGGAGCACAGAGTGGCATAGGGTGGGTTGGTGTGTCAGAAGGGAAGTAAGGGATTGCTGGGGCACCTGACAGGGGCATATGCACCCTGTCTGGTGCCAACACAATCCCATACTTCCCTGCTGTCAGTCCAACACACCCTATGCTCTCCATGCCTCTCTTACCCCTGACCCCCTCATAGCATGGGTTAACCCCCTCACCATCACCATTACTGACCCATCCTGTGTTGCACCGGTGAGGGGGAGGTGCCAGATCCCTGCGGCATGTGCCACAGCTGTGCCGCTGGTTGGGCGCTATTCTGCATTTGCAGCAATCCTGGGGATTTTAGCACCAGGAACCTGCTTTTTTGCAAAATGCGGTGCAGGGCCCCTGGTGCACCGAGGTATTGCTGCATCCTTAGAGCATCACAGCTTGTGTCACTCCATGGGCTCCTTTCAGGATTGGGCCCTCAGTAAATAATGTCTATTGTCCATTTACTACAGATATGTAGGTTCTGTACAATGCAAGTTATTGTCCTTGACACAGAACTTCAGTGCACTGCAGTTAATTACCAGCACCTACACAAAAAATAAGTTGTTTCTTATTTGAGTCTATAACTATTTCATTTTATTTTAGTTTTTTTAGCACAATGCTAGCAAACTGCAACAGGAGGTACCTGCCTAGCTGTAGTGACTCTTTCCCAGGCACCCAATTTCAGTGCCTAGCTAAATGTATATTAAAGCATGCCGTAGTACCTTTATAGTTAGGGTTACACACACTGTTCTATGTTAAACCTTGGCATTTGTACCCTAATACCATGGCTGCCCTGGACAGAATGACCAGATATTTGCCATGCACACAGTAGCCCAAGGATCTCTGGGTCCTATAAATTTGCTAAATGTTAGTTGGGAGTTTGAAAGTTCTACAATGTTAAAAATACATAAAAATATGGTTTGTAAGACATTTGATAGTTGAAACATTTAACTTTCAGGTTACCTAGAGTTTGAGCAAAAAATATTCTTTGCCACTGGGCTTTGCTGAGAAACTGGTAGATTTCAAATTACTGTACATGAAAAAAGAAAAGGATCCGCAGGATTTTCTCATTCATACATCAGTGTAAAAGGTAAAGTATGTGGGTTATATGTTAGAACTTGGTAATTCAACAATCAGAAGGCTGAGGCAAAAGACCTTTATGGCCACATTTCAGAACATCACACAGCAGCAGGATGTGGGTTAGGTATGTAGTAGCAACTTTGTTATGCCCCATTTATTACAGTACCAGGCATGTAGTATGGTAATGAGTCATTTGTATTTGCACTGTGATATTTGATAAACCACTTTACATTCATAAGTGTTTTGCATGCACTGTAGGTAACCACATTTTTGGCATAAAATCAATATGATCAGATTATGATTGTTAAAATGCACACATATTGCAGGTATGATAAACTAACTAGCAGATACTTGACCTTTTTTATGCCTATGACTAGTGTTAGGCTATATATTTCCTTATATAATTCTGATTTTACAGGCTTCTTAAGGGTGAAATTGTGGCTCTCATTTCAAGAAATAAATTTGTATTTGCTGTGAAAAGCATTGTGGATAGCTTTTCCTAACCACAGAGCAGCCCAATGTTGACAGTTTTTGACAATAGATTTAACATTTTTAAGTTAATAAATTCCTATGTTGTGCAGGTGCAGTTCATATTTTCACAAGTTTTTCATAACAGCCTTTTTGTGACACTGCAGTATGTCACATTTGTGACTCGGAATCCACTTTTGTGAATAACACCATGGCTCATGAAGCTTAGCAGTCTGAAAAACTGGGGAAAAACAACAGAAAACTTTGCACATCAAAAACAAGAAAATGTGTTGAAAATCAAGTCTGAAACTTTTGCTGTTGATGGTGTAGGGTGCAAGCAGATTCTTCAAGTGGTTTTCACTAGCAGGTAATTGTGTTAAAATAGTAATGAAATTAGTACTCAGTATCAACACAAGACTAATATCCTAATGCAAATTCCACAGAGCAACTACTCTTACAGATACATTAACATCAATTATTCTTATCGATGCATAGACCCCATTGAGTAGGCACACACAACATCTAATCAATTCTAAGTGGAAATTCCTAATTAAAACTAGATATGTTTGTTAGTTATATTATCAAATCTCTGTATCAGACTCCATGTGAGGATATTATGTCTTAGAATACTGCATAAGGTCCCATTAAGATTGCACAGTTTTTTTAACTTGAAAAATTGCCTTTTTAGCTTTAAACACCACAGATCACCTCAGTCAAATTGTGCATTTCAGTTATGCAGTAAAAAATGCAGTGGATGTCCTGTATCTGGACTTCAGTAAGGCATTCGACTTGGTGCCGCATGGAAGGCTGGGAAGTAAGTTAGTAGGCACAGGGGCAGGTGCAAAGCTGGTGAGATGGGTAGGGAACTGGCTTCAGAGAAGGCAACAGAGGGTGGTGGTGGTTGGGGAGCTCTCACACCCAAGGGTAGTGACGAAAGGTGTTACACAGGGTTCGTGCTGGGACCAGTGTTATTTGGGATATTCATTGCAGACATATCATTGGACATCAAGAGCAAGATCAGTCTGTTTGCTGATGATACCAAGGTAGGAGCAGTGGTGGATGACCTAGGGGGGTGGCAGGGGTTGCAGGATGATCTGGCAAAGCTTGAAACCTGGTCAGACACCTGGCAACTAGGGTTTAATGCCAAAAAGTGTAAGGTGCTGCATTTTGGGATGAAGAACCCAAGTAGGAGCTACCAGCTGGGGTGAGTGCAGCTAGCCCAGACAGAAGAGGACAAGGATCTGGGGGTGCTCTTTACAGGGTCAATGAACAGCTCGGCACAATGTAGGAAGGCAGCTGCAAAGGCCAACAGAATGCTGGGTTGTATTGCAAGGGGTATATCCTCGAGGAGGGAGGAGGTGATTCTGCCACTGTATAGGTCATTAATTAGACTGCACCTGGAGTACTGCATGCAGTACTGGTGCCCATATCTGAAGAGGGACATTAAGTTACTGGAGGGGGTGCAGCGCAGGGTGACAAAGATGATCAAGGGGCTGGGGGACTTATCATTCAAGAGGAGGCTGAGGGAGTTGAACATATACTCACTGGAGGAGAGATGGGACGGGGGGACATGATTGAAACATTTAAGTACATGAAAGGAATAAACAAGACAGGTACAGAGGGGCTGTTCAAAGTAAGGAAGGGGAGGAATACCAGGGGCCATGATATGAGACTGGAGGGAGGAAGGTTCAGGAGGGAGATGAGGAGACACTTTTTACAGAGAGGGTGGTGGCTGGTGGAATGCATTACCTGCAGAAGTGGCATCCAGTAGAACAGTGGACTGCTTCAAAAGGGGATGGGACAGGACAAGGGGGAGGGTCAATGAAGGGGAAGGGTGGAAGGGGGGGCAGCTGCAGAATAAGGGGTGCTAGCTGCACATTCGAGCAGACTTGATAGACCTCTAGGCCTTTATCTGCTGGCAGATTTCATATGTTCGTATGTTCATTAACAATGCTTCATTGAAATTTCATCAATGCATCAAACTCTACTTAGCAATAGCATATAATCCTTATAACTGTTGCTAGTTTGCTCATAGTTTTAATATCAGTAGCATAGTATCTTAATTTCTGTTACAGACAGTCACCCCTGCTCTTCTTCCTGTGCTGCCTCACTGTTAGGGATCACCCTGACCTGCAGTCGGGAAAAAAAAAATAAAACTGTTTGCAGTAAAAGTTCATTTCACTTTCACTACTTAGAAAAGGTTCACCTGTAAAATGCTATTCACTAACTTCAGTTTATCCAGTTATCACCTTGTTTAGGCATCAAAATGAGAATCCCCTCCTCTTGCCCATGTTGACTGAATCACTGTGCAAAAAGTCTCACAGTACAAACAAACTTGCTAAAACACAAAGGCTAAATGAACAATCATTTGTCAGTGCTGAATGTTGCTTGCTTCTATGTGCTGTTTAGGTATTTGGAAGTCACTGGAGTGCAAATATTGAAAATTTGTGAATTTACGAGCGTGCGTAGGAACTGCGCAACGCACGCTCGTAAAACAGTCATTTTTAGGAATTTTTTCACCAAATTTTCAACACAGCCATTTTAAGACCTCTGCTTACGAACAGTGTCACTGTGATTTTGTTAATGTGTCCCATACATTGAGTTTGCACACCGACTGCGCCGTTGTGTGCTACATGGGCGGAAACAATTTTTGGGCAGGTTGTGAAAAATGACAGCTGTACTGCTCATAAGGAGGTGTGGTAAAATGGCAACGTTGAAAATCTGGAGTGGAAATATTGAAAATTCGCAAACCTCTGGCGTGCGTAGGAACTGCTGCCTTGCCTTCGTGAAGCTGTTTTATTAATTTTTCACCAAATTTTGACATAGCCAATTTAAGACCTCTGCTCATGAACAGTGTCACTGTGATTTTCTTAATTGTCCCGTACATTGATTTCGCACACTGACTTCGCCATTCTGCGCTACATGGGTGGAAACACATTTTGGGTGAGATGTGAAAAATGACAGCTGTACTGCTCATAAGAAGGTGTGGTAAAATGGCAATGTTGAAAATCTGGAGTGAAAATATTGAAATTTCGCGAACTTACGAGCCTGCGTAGGAACTGCGCAACGCATGCTCGTAAAACAGTCATTTTGGAATTTTGGCACAAATTTTCAACATGGGGTTTTTGGGACCCCTTCTCATGAATGATGTCACTGTCATGGCAGTATTCAGGCCCGAGGGTGATTTCGCAGTCACTGCACGTCACTGCGGCGAAATCACCCTTCAGGCCAGATCGCGCGCAGTGACATCATTCATGAAAAGCTCTACACTATGAGGTGATTAAAATCTAAAATGCCTGAGATATGCAACAAAGTTGAAACCCCCATCTAGCCCATTATACAGCTTACGGCATTTCCTCAGTTCGCGGTCGGCTTTGAAGAGTGCAGGCGTGTTCCGGTCCACGAAGATCGTCACGCGGAGTCGGAGGTAAGTATGGGGTGAAGGGGTGTGAGGAAGCTGGGTGCGCAGTGGGTGAGTGCGGGTTGTGGGAGGGTCGAGAGGCGCACAGCGGGTACGTTTTGTCTTACAGGTAAAAAAAAAGCGTCGTGGGACCATTTGCCACACTGGGGTGGGCTCCCAGCATGGCACAAGGATGTTGAGGAGGCGTTCAGCCAGGGGATTAGGCATCCCGTCGGCCATGGAATTTATTGCCACGCTGGGGTGGGCTCCCAGCGTGGCACCTTACGGGGGTGCAGCTCAGCCCGGCAGAGTTGGGCACCCACATCCGGCTGTACAGTGCATGCGGGGTGCATGCAGCTGCGTGTGTGTGTGCAGGGGGAGGCTGCGTGAGCAGCCGATATCTTATCGGTGCTCACTGAGCGTAGCTCCCCCTTTCAACTGTATGCCACTGCATTTTGGAGCGTGTCATACACAGCTCCAAAATGCATTGGCTTACAGGGACCACGCCTGCCAGCACACTGACTGAATTGGAGGAGGTGACACACCTCCGAAATCTCCGATGATGGCACTATGTTTCTTGCACATGCGTGCAAGCAACATAAAAATCACTGTTACACTATGCTATAGCTCTAGACCTACTAACTATTGTTTATATTGCTGACTCTAAAATGTTTTTGTAGCTAAACTGGCTTAGTTACAGAGAGGTCTGAAAAGAGCTGACACTCTTTGTCTCTCCAAGTCACAAGTACCAGTTTTGGTGCTGACAAAGTGCACACTGATTTGATTTAGAAGCACTTCAGGAATTGTCAATCATACCTCTCACTATGATGTACACATAACCCCAGTTCCTCAGGAGATAAATAAAAATCTGGGTTGCTCCACTGAGGAGTCCACAATATCCTTTATAAGCACTCTGGTGCAACTTTGTGAAATCTGGGTGTACCTAAGCCAAATCAGATTACTTTAGATGTCATACCAGAATAATCTGATTAATATTCAATTACTTTGGAAGTCGTTCTAGTGTTATCAAGCATCATCAAGACAAGAACTCAACAGAAAATGTTGGAACAGACAACCTGATGACTGAATGATGATGCCAAAATGACTTAAATAATACCCATACAAATATTATCTTCTGCCGCTTTAGCAGATGAAGCCTGCGAAAGTGAGGAGGATTTGGTACTGCAGGGGGAGACTGAAATGTATGCAGTGCAATTAAGGTCATAAGACAAATGAAAATTAAGTTGAAAACTACACAGTTACTAATTAAATAATATGCAGTAATTCCAAAATTCAGAAAAAATTAAAAATATTTTTATTAAAATTATTTTTAGAACCATATCATTTTATGTATTGATAGGAAAAAATAATACCAATACTGTTTATTGTTACAAAAAAATAATATCAGTATAGTGTTATTTGTCATTTTTTATTGTGTCACAACTAAAAATATGTATTGACATTATACTGAAAAAGCAGATTCAGATAGTATAGATAAATATTTTTATTTATTTATCTTTGATAACCGAGAAAGGCATGCTGAGACGAGGCTCATTTCCAGGTACAACCCGGAGGAAGGGGAAGGTGGAGTAACAATGCAATACAGTAAAGGACTAATGAGCAAATATAAAGTGCAGCATACAATGAGTATAAACTCCCAAGCAGGATCACTAGCAAGGGAGTGTCTGGACAATTGCAAGTAGAAGGGCAAAACATAGTAGCAACAACAAACTATGGTCAGAGCCAATATGACTGTGGAGAGCTTTTGGGATGCTTTTACCCATTATTTCTAATGAATTTGCACAACGCAGATCTGCTGAGAGGCAGTTTCAATGTGGTCTTCCTTTTACACATTTTTACAATGTGTTTTCCTAGACTATGTCTGCCGATTGCCATATATTTAGCCAGGATAGTTCACAGAAGACATGGCATCTTATTTTTAGTGGGGCTCTACATCTACACATAGAACATAGAAACATAGAAACATAGAAGTTGACGGCAGATAAGGACCGCAAGGCCCATCCAGTCTGCCCATTTCTTTTTCTACCTTATAAATGTGCCATCGGCCTTTGCTCTGTCAGTGGCCTATCTATTCATAGTCATTTGTATTGCTCCCTTATGCCTATCCCATGCCTGTTTGAAGCCCTGCACTGTATTCATAGCCACCACTTCTTGTGGTAAGCCATTCCATGCATCCACCACCCTTTCTGTGAAAAAGAATTTCCTCACATTCCCCCTTAATCGGCCTCCCTCTAATCTCATGCTGTGTCCTCTTGTCCTGCTATTTTTCTTATATTTAAACATGCTAGACTCTTTCACCCTGTTTATGCCCTTAAGGTGTTTGAATGCCTCGATCATATCACCTCTCTCCCTCCTTTGCTCAAGGGTATACATATTGAGCTCCGTTAATCTGTCCTCATATGTCTTCTGATGCAGTCCCTGCACCATTTTGGTTGCCCTTCTCTGGACTGCCTCAATTTGGTTAATGTCCTTGTGAAGGTGTGGCCTCCAATACTGCAACGCAGTACTCCAGATGGGGCCTAACCAGTGTCTTGTAAAGAGGGATTATTACCTCCCTCTTACGACTTGTGATACCCCTACTAATACACCCTAATGCCCCCCCTAGCCTTACCTACTGCTTTAGAGGTCTGCTTGGATGATTTTAGGTCATCAGTGATGATGATGCCCAAGTCTCTTTCTTCCTTTGTGACTGCTAGCAACTCCCCTCCCAGCCTATAGGTGGCTTCAGGGTTTCTCTTCCCTATGTGCATGATTTTGCACTTCTTTGCATTAAATCCCAGTTGCCACTCTTCTGACCATTCTGCTAGTTTATCCAGATCTCTTCTCATTCTGCCCACCCCATCTGGATCATCTACTCTGTTGCAGATCTTGGTGTCATCTGCAAACAGACAAGCCTTACCCTCTAGTCCATCTGCAAGGTCACAAATGAAAATGTTGAAGAGGACTGGCCCCAGGACTGATCCCTGAGGTACCCCACTTGTGACTTGCATCTCTTCTGACTGTATACCATTTACCACCACTCTCTGTTTTCTGCCCGTCAACCAGTTTGCCACCCAGCTGACCAACTTCTGACCCACCCGAGCCTACCCAGCTTATTTATCAATCTTCTATGTGGAACAGTGTCAAAAGCTTTGCTGAAGTCAAGTAGCGACATCAACTGCTCCCCTTGGTCCACCACTCTGGTTACCCAGTCAAAGAAATCTATGAGATTAGTTTGACAGGACCTTCCTTTTGTAAACCCATGCTGTCTTGGATCCTGTGCCCCTATGGATTCCAGGTGTTGCACTATCCTTTCCTTAAGGAGTGCCTCCATAATCTTGCCCACTACTGAGGTAAGACTGACCGGTCTGTAGTTCCCCACCTCCTCCCTGCTACCACTCTTGTGGAGTGGGATCACATGAGCCCTTCTCCAGTCTTCTGGGACCTCTCCTGTGCTCAGAGACTTACTAAACAATTCTGCTAATGGCTCTGCTAGTTCCTCCTTTAGCTCCTTAAGTACCCTGGGATGTATGCCATCAGGTCCCATTGCCTTATCCACCCTGAGCTTAGCAAGCTCTTGTAGGACCCTTTCTTTTGTGAAGGGAGTAGTGCTCACCTCCCTTCCCCTGTGTCCATGATGCTGAGCTGTGGGCCCTGCCTACCTTCTCTTCAGTAAATACTGAGCAAAAGTATCTATTTAGGATAGATGCCTTTACAGGGTCCTCCTCCTCACATGCTCCCTTTTCTCCATTAAGCTTAGCAATACCCCCTCTGGACTTTCTCCTTTCACTAATGTATCTATAGAAAGTCTTGTCACCTTCTTTTACTGTTCGTGCTAGTGTTTCCTCAGTTTGGGACTTTGCCTGCCTTACTGCCTTACCTGCTTCCCTTAGGGCAGTTTGGTATGCCTCCCTATCTTCATCCCGCTGTGTTCCCTTATATTTCCTGAAAGCCAGCCTTTTGGCTCTGACCTTTTCTGCTACTGTATTTGAGAACCAAAGTGGTTTCCTTCTTCTTTTGCATTTCCTTTTCTGTCTAACACAATGGGATGTTGCTTCAAGTATTGCATCCTTAATGCTTGCCCACTTTGCCTGTACCCCCTCACCTGTGTTTCTTTTTGCCAGGGCTAGCTTAACTCTGTTGGCCATCTTATCAAAGTCAGCTCCTCTGAAGTCCCATATTTTTGCCTTGGAATGGGATGATTTAGATGTAGTAGCCAAATTGAACCATACCATGTGATGGTCACTGGCCCCCAGGTGACCTTCTACCTGGAGATCTGTGATCCCTTCTTTGTTAGTCAGTACTAGATCTAGGATAGCCCTGTCTCTTGTGGGTTGCTGTACCAGTTGTTTGAGGCCCTCCCCCTGCAGGGAATCCACTATGAGTCTAGTTCTGGCAGATGTTCCTGGTATTGACCAATCTGTATCCGGCATGTTGAAGTCTCCCATTATCAGAACCTCCCCTTTAGCTGTCATGTTTTGTATATCTTCTAACAGTAATGTGTCTATGTCTTTCCTCTGGTCTGGGGCCTGTAGACAACCCCAGTTCTTATAGCTGTCCCATTTCCTGTTTCCAGGGTGACCCACAGTTCTTCTGGCTCCTTATGTGTATTCTGAATTTCTGTAGCTTTTGATATTTTCATTAACATACAGGGCCTCCTCCCCCTTTTTGCACCTCGGTCTCTTCTGAACAATACATAGACAGGTACTGAAGTCTCCCAAGTGTGGTTACTGGTAAACCACATCTCACTAATTGCTACTATGTCCAGTTTAGCCTCTGACATTATTGCCTGCAGGTCTGGGATCTTATTTCCCAGGCTGTGAGCATTGTGTACATGATTTTCCATTGGCCAGATTTTTGGTGTGTTAGTTGTTGGGTGAAGTTTGGCCTTACCCTGTGTGTCGTATGGGAGACAAACCTTTTTCTTACCTGGTGATGCAAATGAGCGGCAAACATGCTGAATTCCTGTTTGACCACTAGCTGAGGGAGGAGGGGTGTTCTTCCCATTCGACGTATGGGGTGCTGCACCCTTCTCCCCATTTGCTAGTTTAAATATTCTGCAAAGACATCAAACTTCTGCCCCAATGCACTGACTCCCTCTTTAGTCGATGCAGTCCATCAAATTTAAAGAACTTTCGCTCCCAGAACTGCTGCCAGTTCCCTACAAATCTGTGTCCTTTTTCCTGGCACCAGCCATTGAGCCACGTGTTTAGCTCCCCTATCTCCCCTTCTCTGACCTTCCGACCATCTGCTCCCTCTCCCAGACTGGCAGGATCTCAGAGAAGGAGATGCGGATGAAATAGATGATAGGTTGTCACCCAGCCTAGTCAGGTGTTCCTTGGTCTCCACAACTGACCGGCTGGCAAGATCATTAGTCCCTATGTGTACTAGGACATCAATGTTTTCTCCTGCTTTGTGAACAATTTTAGCAATGCAGTCAGTGTCTCTCCATGCTGATGTACCTGGAGACATCTGACCATCACCCTGGCTGGAGATGGGTATCAACTCCCGAATCATGGAGTCTCCTATGATCAGAAGTTTTTGGATTTCCTTTGTGCTTGTTTTGTTTTGGTTCTGATTTGGGTGAGTTTTGTTGTGCTAGCTCCTGTGCGCAGGTGTCCTGCTCTGCAGTGTCTTCTGCCTCTTTATTTGATTTCAGAGATAGAGGCAGATACCTGTTTGTAGTGTTTACTCACGGTTTTGGAGGTAATGTGTTGGAGAGCAGAGAGTGATGGGGCACCTGATTTGCTCCTCCTAACCACCTGCCAACCTCCTGGACCAACTACCCTCTGTGGTCGAGGTTTTTCTGTTGGATGCTGGGGAAATGGCGGGTGGTTCTTATAATGTATTTCCTCTTCACTATGAAATTTGAGGCGTGCAATGTGTGCTCTGCCTGAGGAGTGAAGAAGTCAGGATTATGCTGCATTGCATAAAATCAGAACACACTGAAAACAATATTTTATATCTGGACTAGGCTACCCTGAATAAATACATTATAAAAATGGTAAAATCATGACCCCACCGAAAACAAGATAGTGCATCTAATCTGGGACATCCTGAGTAAACACAGTGCACAAATGTGTAAAATGAAGATCCCTATGACACTGAGATGTAGCATCTCCCATGTGCTATCCAGGATACAAAATATAGGATAAGACATATTTAAAGGGAAATCTACTGTTAACTGAACTTTACTGTGTTCACTGACAAACAGTTTCTTTATTGTTTTATAACATATTAGATTGCAGTACAGTCCAACCCCGTTTATCCGACCCCCCCCCCATTAACCGAACCTCCCTATCTAACGAACTGGCTGCTTGTCCCCCATCGTTCCCATAGAAAATGGATGAATGCAGTTTTCACCTATTTAATGGGTGATCGCCGCCCCAAGCAGTCCCTATGAGAACAATCAACAATGATTAACAGCTAAGCGGAGCATGAACGCTGTTTTTTTTTGTAAGTTAAGTCTTCCATTTAAGCCTGGTATGTAGCCGTGGATGGGGTCATTGAGAAGTGGAAAATACAGTGTCTGATTTTTTTGCAGTTCCCTCTCCCACCTGCTGTCCGCATATACCCGATCTCCAATTACATACAGTAGCTGTCAACTACTGTAAGCCTTTGCCCTCCACTTTCTCAAAACTCCCGCCTGTCCACAGCTATACCCACTTCTAATTGTCATCTTAATTTAACTTACAGCTCAGACTTTCCACATCCTGACTTCTTCACTCCTCAGGCAGAGCACACATTGCTTTCTAGACTGAACCGTAAGCAGATCTAGGGGACATCTGATCGATGGAACTGCAAACAGATCTACAGGGAAAATCGAGGAAAAAAATGTGCCACGGATACTATACAGTACATTGCTTCTCTACCATCTCTAGCTGTATTAGTATATCTTTGGTGCCACCTACTGGCTTGCGACTGATATTACGGCTGAAAAATAGAGGAGTTTTCTTGTTACATAGTACAGCATAGGCACTCTCACTTATCCGATCTCCCGTTTATCCGAACCGATCGGATGTCCTCAAGCGGTTCGGATAAACGAGGTTTGACTGTATTTATTTTGAATGTTGTGGCCATGACGATGGTGTGTACAATGTGTGTGTGTGTGTGTGTGTGTGTGTGTGTGTGCTGTAGCTCAATATGTTTTTTTCCCAAAAGGCGTAGTAAAAAATGCCTGCTGATTGCTATATATTTAGCCTGGATAGTTCACAGAAGACCTGGCATATGTCTGAGACAGTGCTTATCAGATTGTGTCTTAACAGGTTAAAAAACAGTGTAAATCTTTTTAGATTCCTTGCTGAGAAAGGGTGACTTTTATGAGATATGAATCTTTCTTGAAAGACAATACCTGCCCAACTGAAGCTAGTAGCAAGAAGATGCTTAAATGCTAAGTATTTAAATGTGCAAATTGTTGAATTTTGAAGGGGTTAAACAAATCCCCAGGTTAATAGGCAACCAATATTTAACAAGCTGTTTCAGTTTCCTAATGGCCATCTGATAAGCAGCTTGGAGTTCTGTCTTCAACATTGTAAACAGAAAGAACGGAGTATTTTATTTCAACTGACATGGTCATTTGTAGTTGTGCATGGATGCATTAAAAACTCTGAAAATGTGTTCCACAGTATTCCATTTTTCTAGCTACAGACAGCAAAATGGCTGTAGGCTCCACCCACAGCCATAAAAATGATAGGCTGACAAAGTGCATTGTATAGAACAATATGTTTGCATAGAAATAAAATCTATAAGAGGAGACCAGTCATAGCAAGACTTTGAGACAGGTTATAGCAATCATGAGATGAGAGGCTGTGAGACAGGGTAGACAATAGGAACCCAAAAAGTGAAATCCAAGTATTGAATGCATAGGGAGGGAGAATAGGAAAACAGCAAACCCAGGTAGATGAGCATAAATGTGAAGAGGGGAGGAAGGTTAGGATGGGGGAGAGACAGGAGCAGCAGATGCAAGGTAGATCTTAATGAGTGTCTCAAGATATGGAGGGATGGGAGAGATGGAGGAAAGAGGGGATCTGATTCCAGAGAGGGAGAAGCAGTAGGAGGCAGCATGCCCAGCACACAAGCGATGGTAGGGAATGGTGGAAGTTCTGGCATCTCTGGTTGTAGAGAGTAAGAGGTGGAGTGGGCAGGGGAGAGGAGTGAGGAAAGGTATGATGGGATGGTGCCAAACCAGTATTTGGCAATAAAGGAGATGCAGTGGGACAGGCAATGTTGGGGGAGAGGGAGGGAGGATGGAGAGGGATTAATATAGCGTGCAATGGTACGTATATGCAGAATAGTATCAATACATAAAAACAGTATATTCAAGGCAGATTCATAATGGCTGGGCTCCAAGCTTTCATTTAAACAAAAATTCAGTTTCAAGACCGAATGGTTCCAAAGTTAGACCTTTCAGTTCTTTAAAATGTGATAACTTTGGAACCCTTAGGGCTAGAGACTTAAAGAGCACCTTCCCCAGTGGTCCAAACAGTAACTTCTTGCAATCAGATAAAAAAGCAATGTACCTCAAAGGTTGTGAGCATTGGTAATTTTTGCCACTGGTGTTCCCATCTTGTCACATTTTGATCTGTTTTGCAACCGCAGTTTAGCCCTGCTCTTGTCTTGGCCATTCAGGTGTCTGACTGCTAGCTCCTGCTGACATCACAATATGGAACAGTGCTGAGGCACACTGTGTGTTACAGTGAAAAAGCAGGGCTTTTACAAGGGGAAAATGCCACATACACAGTACATTAGTATAAAATGATTATCAGTGCCCCCCCTTCCCCTCACAAAACACCCTGTTATCAATAAAGTATATTAACTCCAGTGGCTAAGTCATCTCTTCTCTGTATGTAATTTTTTTTCAAATGGGTTGTCTGCCATGACATTGAATGACAGTATGAATTGATACTGGACACTGTCAGCTTTGCCATGAGTGTTAGTGCCCTTGTAAGCTTTAATTAGTAATGGTCCCCTTTCAGTATGAGCAGCATGTGTGTGCCTTATTAAATTAACCAACAGAATTAGAATGTATAGGAATTCTGGACTAATACTTCAGTCTGCCCACACCTCTCAACCTCTCAGCATAAAAATTCATAGCACTGGGCTTCAAAATTCAGAGCAAAGGACCTGAATGTGTAGCACTTTCTTATTTTAAAGACTAATGTGTCTAAAAATAGTGACCACAATATATTTAGTGTTAAGGAATGTTTCTATTAAGTTGGTTCAATGATTTAATAGTTTGTAGGTTGAAAAATAACTCTAACATTATTAGGAACCTCAGTAAACCTTTGCAGAGCAAGAGTAAATTTGATTGCAAAAATTATAACACTATGCGAAATTCATAGCAGTTGAGAGGTATGAGTCTGCCAGTGTGGCACAGGAAGGGTTAAACTGTTCCAAACAGAGCACATGGTGGTTGTAAAACACTGACAGTACAAAGGAAGACAATCCTCCCCCGGCCCTAGTCATTCAACAGCCCCTGACTTGCAGGGTCAGTTTGACTCTGTGCACAGAGAAAGAGACACACATACACACACACACACACACTGCAATCTGAAGCAGCAGCATTAGACAACATGAATCAGAACCTTGAGGACCCCCCTTTACAGCTCCCATGTGGCCAGTCTGCTATGAGAAAGTGACTATAATTGCATTTAAGCAGTTCAGCTGATAAGTATTATTTCATGTTACATGCCATGCTGAATAAAATATGGTGTCCCTGATTTTTGGTCATTTGTCCCTGATTTTTGGTGGGAGTGTCCCTGATTTTGTTCATAGCAGTTTGAGAGGCATGAAGGGCACGAACACTGATGGCAAAGCTGACAGAGTCCAGTATCAATTCATAATTGAAATTTTGAAAGGCGCTCAATTAAATACATTTTATTGTTATTATACTGTCATTCACTGTCATGGCAGATAACCTATTTGAAAAAAATTACATACAGAGAAGAGATGACTTAGCCACTGAAGTTAGTATACTTTATTGATAACAGTGTGTCTTGTGAGGGGAAGGGGGGACAATGATGATCATTTTATACTAATGTACTGTATATGTGGCATTTGTCCCTTGCAAAACCCCTGCTCTTTTACTATAACACACAGTGTGACTCAGCCCTGCTCCATACTGTGATGTCAGCAGCACAGCTATGGGTCTACAGCAACACCAGGCTCAGTGCAGAAGTGATGATACAGGACGCAGTTTTCAGCAGCTCAGATTGTAAAACCAAACAGCTGAGAACACTAAAGAAATACAAAACAAGAATCAATGCAAGAAGAGGGAAGGTATGCATCCACGTCAAAAGGACTGGGGAAGGTGCTCTTTAATTTTTTAAATGCGATCTTGTATTCAGTTGGTAGATATATAAATAAGATAATACTACAGCCCATATATAGCTAGGGAAACAAACATAAAAAGGGTCACTGCATTTGTAAAGGCCTGTCATTTTTAACAATGTATCATATCAGTATGTATAGACATGTAGTGACACAGGAGAACTCTATCATTAAGATCTGTACATCTTGATGAGACTCCAAGGGTTCTATGTGATAATGGCGACTGCCAAATGGCAAGCCGCGTTATCGCGATGTCAGAGTGGCAAAAACATTTTCATCACTCTGACATCCTCAGCGCATGGAGGAACGGCGCTGGGGACTTAGTTGTTTTGCTTTCTGTGGGGGGGGCTGCACCCACCCACACACACACCCACACAGGGGGCTTTGCCCCCCGCACCCCCCATGAAAGGATTCTCAACTCCAGGGGGGTGCATGTTGGGTGCGGCAAAAGCAAACAAATTACAAGTTTCAGGTCGGGCATAACAAAATTGTACTAGCTCCTGGGCTCAGACCCACACCCAGTACCTCCCACACCACAACCAGAGGCCAATCTCCAATGCCACATCGCAGCTCGGCAGCCGACCGCAGCGCTACCTCTACATCCCCTCTGCCCCTCCCAACCCATGCTCGCCATGCTCGCTCCCCCCCGCAGCGTGTACATATAGCGACATACTGTCGCTGCAGTAGCCCACCGCACCACATCTGGTCGCCCTACCCCCCCATTGCGATTTTGGCTTTTGCCCACAATGCGTTGCCATTTCGGATGGCCCCTTACTTCAGGCACCAACCTCATGTCCTACTGACTCCAAGCTTTCATTTAAAAAAACAACAACCTTTCTATGATTAACAGTTCAAATGTTACAGCTTCCAAAATATAATTTCAAGCATTATAAAATATCAAAAAATATTCTTTTTGGAAACATTGGAAGATATTAGTAGATGTTCTATCTATGAATAAACACATTCTTTTGTAGTTGTAAGCTTATCCTAGAATCATCTATCATGATTATTTCTGATGACAAGAATTTAAATCAAACTGCTTCCTATTTCTTGTTTAACAGACTAATCAAATCTTTTCAAAATCAGTTGGAGCAGAAATGGCTAGATATAGCAGGATGAAAAATCCAGGCAAGGTTGTTAAAAGTATTGTAAAGCTGGTACATAAGGAAAAGGTTATACAAAAGTGTATTTCAATTGTAGTTGGAAAGCACTGTTTGATAACCCTTTTTGCTGAACATTAGCCATGTGGCTCACAATATGTCTCACTTCTAACTGTAGAGCAGAGAGGAAACTGCCTGTTTGTAGTATTCTGGTTTTGCTGTTTCTGTTTTCCAGTCCATGTTAGCTGATTTTTCTTGAAATATATATTAGTGCTATTTCAGTTATAATGTTTCAAGTTACTTAGATCGTTCTATGCCAGAAGAAGAGGCATTTTTAAAAGTTGCATCCTATTTTCTACAGTATGTTGCTAACTAGCTTAATATTAGTATTTTTATTTCTTCAGGTTTTCCCCTGACAGTGTAATAATTAAGCAAAGGGTGAAGTGTCATATTGTGACTGTTCTTTTTTTTCACCTTCAACAGAGCAGCTTTTTTTTTCATAATTATATGCAATAAATGTTTTTAAACATGCAGGCTGGGTTGGCAGGGTGGTGGATACCTAGTAGTGTGCTGCCCAAGAGCCTAAAACTGAGTCTTGATCTTTACTCCCATGCTCTGGGCTGGCAGCTCTTTGGACATACTGCAGCATGAGCAAGCCATGTGGAGGAGAGGTTAATGGTACTTACTACACTGCCTCCTCTAGATTGTGAGGAACTAGGCAACCATGCAAAGTCAATTCCTACACCACAGGCTAGTGTAGGAGTGGCACAGGCTTGCTTTGTCATGGGGTAGAGGGAGGACCTACTGTTCATATGTGGAAAACCGTACTATTGACCTTATAATGTCCTCCTGCCACTGGCACCACCAGCCCTGTGCTTTCAATTCATAATTACCTCCACAGGTGATTCACAACTCATAAACTGAGCCCTACCAGAGGGAGCAGGTTTCAGGACATGGCCAGCTATAAGGGGTGTAGGTTTGAATACTGTATGGCAGATGTAGGCCAATGACAAATTGTGATGACAAGAACGGCCTGAGAGCTAGAAGGTTGCCAACACAAAGGTAGGAAGCAAAAATAATAAATCTAAAAAAACAGAAGTGCAGGCCAGCTTCATGGCCCCAAGCTATATGAGACAATTTTTTCACACTAGCAACAAAGGTTTGTGCCCTGAGCTAGAGACAGCAGAAGTGGAGGCTGGGAGGAGCACAGAAGGGCATTTAGTAGGAGGCTCCTCTGATTCAGTGGTAAACTGCTCTGATGGCAACTTGTAGCAGTGGCATGGTGGCAGTGCAGTAAGCAGCATAGGAAACCACATGCTGCCAGTCACTTCCCTCAGAAGATATTCTGGTAGGTTTGTTCATACTCTGATTTACTTGACTGTTACCACACCTTACTAGACAGGCAAGTGACATAGTTTTTTTTTTGTTTGTTTGCTGGAAGTTTCTTATACTAATGCATCCCTCTCTTTGACATAATTAGCCACTGTACCAGTGGACTCACTTGCCAGTCATGATCTCCAGGCTCACAGGTTCCTGGTTCCTCTGATGGCTCCCAATTCTAAAGTTACCAGTTGTGGGTGGGGGTTGTCCTGCTGCAGCCACGGAAGCACCTTGTTAGGTTGGTGATTGTGCTGGTGCACCAAGGGGACTAGTGGCATGGTGACGGGGCCACCATTCAGCATTCATTTTCCCTGTTCTGGTCCTTCCCCCTTCTATCACCCATGGGAGCACACCTGTGTCATTGTCCTAGGGAGTGTTGATAATGGCACATGGTCACCCACACCATTCCAGGTAACATCACCATGCCACCGACAGGGGCATCTTTCCAGGTGATGAAGCAGGTTTGGAAAATTGCATTAACCCACTTGCCAAACAAGAGTAGATTTTGATTGAGGTTACATATTTTCCTTTGACTAGCCCTGTTGGCTTTAATTGGAGAGTATAACATTACAATAAGCACACAGATTGGGTCAGTGGAATATCAGTGTATTCTGTGAATCTTCCCAGACACTAGCCCAGCTGGCTTGTGACTGCTAAACTTAATTTAAACCCATGTGAAGTGCCATTACACATCCCTGGAAGGAGAGTCTCCTCTTGGATGCTATGTGTCCCCTCCCTGTTGGCCTCTGTTCCTGTTCCTGTTACAGCCTCGTCCTACATAGCCCTGTTATTCTGGACTCAGTATGAACAATTGCAAAAGTGATGATTTCGGGTTCTTTTTGTTTGTTTCTGGGTGACCTAGCCAGTAAGTCTGTACAGTAATGATTTTTAATATTTTTAAGTCCCAAATGCCAGCAATAAGAGGGTGTAGGGTATTCATTATTTAGGATTTAATAAAGAATACCTTCCCCTACAGGAGTGTGCAAGTAATGAACATTAATTTCCAAGTACCACAAATAAAAGGGTATTGCTTGGATCCAAGTAGTTTCCCCTATTCATAGGTATCTAGGGAGAAATATTCAAGATGCTTAAAAGAATTTAAAAAGCCATACGCCACCAGGTGCCAGAGCTAGTCCCATGGCTATCCAGTCCCAGGTCTAGATTTCTGCCCTCCACCCCACTTCCTCATCCTCCAAGAGAAAAAGTGTGACAGAGAGAGTTGCTTTAAAAAAAGATTATTTGAAAGCCTTCACACTCCCTATCCCAATCCTCCAAATCACCAAAATGCTATTATTTTAATCATGGACCCCTCCTGACCTCAAATCCAGGATTTGAGGGCCAATAATGAGAATTATATCATGATCAAGAAAATACAACCAATCATCTTTCTTAGCTGGCACCTCACCCCTGTAGTAAATCCCCCGATAACCACCGCAAGAGATGCCAGCCTGCCACAGTCTCGTGCCAACATATTTTAAAAACCCTCCAATGTCCTCTCCATGCCCATATAGCTGCCATCTTTGTTGCCATTAACCTCCGTCGCATAGCTAACAGTTTAGAAAACAAGCAATGGATTCATCATTTGAACTGATTAACCTAGCAGAAACTGAAGAAATCTTTCAGTCTCTTCCCAAAACCGAATCAGAAAGCAGCAGTCAAGTCACAGAGCAATCACTTCAACAAACCGGTCCTGCAGCTCCCGTTCCCTTCAGTTCCTAAATCTGCCGACACTGCGTGAAGCCAACAGCCTTTCACTCGACCACAACATCACCTTCACCCACAGTACAGAACTCAAACTCAGTGGTTCTCTTGATACCACCTCAACCAGGACTATTCTTTTTTACAGTTTAAGGTTATTTCTAGCAAACACCATTATAGTTTAAAAAATGTTTTCTTTTTAAATCAATGATATACTTCACTCATGGTATAATCACAATAAACCACTTGAGGGTGTGGGTTATGGGGGGATTTACCATGGCTGGTGAGGATTTGATCACTTGGCCTGCAGCCCCATGGCCAAACCGTGCCAGCTGTGGTAAATCCCCCCATAATCCGCACCCTCTCATGGTTTATTGTTTAAATCCCAGCTTGCCCAGTCATGCCTCTTTGCAGCATGCCATTCCTTTCATCCTGTAGCAGTCACTGATGCAGTACAAGGGTATGTGGAACCTGAAAGGGGGCAGAGCTATTTGCGTCATCAGTAATGTACACCACTCCACTTCTCCTTCCAAGTCCCTCACATTCTTGTGCTGTATCAGTGATGGACAGAGACTGAAAGGATGGCACACGGTGTGAGGGATAATGACTGGATAAGCCAGGTTTTCCTACGTTTGGCAGCCCACCAATCATGGATGGGGTGGAAGGAGACCTAGTATTAAAAAAATGGCATTTCAAATGACAGTGTTGGCTACTGGCAGAGTGCCAGAAACTGGCCTTTTTTGTTTAAGTTTATTCATTATTTTGGTATGCTTTGCATTATAATCAGAGATCCCGTTTACCTCCACAAACACCTACTTACCCTCTGATGCACTCATAGTCCCTACATTCATTACCATGGAGATCATCCCCCTTTTCTTAGCAGGGCTGGACACTTGTCCTGCATGCTACTGAGTGACGAAGAGCAGCCAAGGTCTCTGCAGGGTAGGAGGCCACAGTGGCATTCTGTTGCATCTGGGAGGGAGGGCCCTTCTACTTCATAATTGGTCCAGCTAATGGTTTTTGCCCTGGCTTTTTTTTCTGTCCTCCACCCCTGGCTTCAACCAATGATACCCTGCAACCCCACCCATCTGTTGGGTGCTGGCTGATGCAGCATGGTCACCCACTGCATCAAAGCATGCACTACTTCCCACCAGGCCAGTGGAGGCCCTAATAGAGTAGGTCACTTCCCATTCTTAACCCCAGGGTCAGTGTACAGTGCCTCTGCACTGCATCTCAGACCACACCAGCCCAAGGCAGGGAAGTAAGAGCTCAAGTCTTGAACTCAGGTCTTCCACATGGTGGTGGAGCAGAGCACCATAAATTGGCACCAGCAGGCTGGGTGGAGCTGGCCTTTTTTACAAACAAGTCTCTCTCTTTGGTAAGATGGGATAGGGTAAAAGTGGGGCAAGGAATTCCCAAAATGACAAAAGCAGTGTTTGGCTTGTCTGCTGGAATGCTACCTCAGAAGGGCGGGTTGTGGGGCACCTGCCACATCAGAATGTACAGTCCAAAGTCCAATGGCTGAGGCTTCACAAAGTACTAGGGTAATGGGACATGGTGCAGAAGTGCCATCCTGGTCTACCCATAGAGGTAAAAGTGCACCCTGATGTGTGGGCACCACCCCAGTGTGTTAGTAGTAAACCCTCTATCAAAAATCCAGTGGAAAAGGTACTGTTGCATTACATGTAATTACAGATTGATGGCAAGTTAAGGTAGTGATAAGGAGTCCCAGGCACTTTGATGCCCCTTGCTGGTGAAAGGACAGGGAGATCACAGAAACTATGTTAAAGTACAAACCACAAGGATCAGGAGTGGACATGTATTGCATTAGCCATGTTGCTCAGGACAAGATTTTTGAAGTACTGCAATGAACTGTATAGAAACTGAATGATCATGGTCCTTGAGCCAGGAAAGAGTATTGTACCCATGAAGCTGACCAACACCCTAGTAAAGAGAGTCAAGTGCTTGAAGCCCAGTTTGCCATGTGTTCTGTTCACCTATTAAAGGTGACCACATCCCATCTCCTTCCAAAGGCTAAGTGAATCCATAAACACTGAGTGCAAGGGGCTCTTGGTGAGCATAGAAACATGTCATCCTAGAACAGGTACACAGATTACTTCTGAAGTCATCGCTAGAGTCATCTTATTTAAATATTTTGGCCTCCAAGTATACTCTAGGATGACTTTAGCCATATATGGAAGATTATAGTAAGATTATGCCAAGATAGGCTCTGGATGAAATAATCTGATGACTTTAGGTTGGTTCTAGGAAGATCCTCCATTTTGACCTGGGTAAGCAGATTGATAGACTATTCGACCATATCAACTAACAAGTCTAATAATCCTTGTTGAATGCAGGGAAAAGGAGTAACACTATCAAACCTATACTGCAAGTGAAAGTGATGTACATCACTATACCGACTAAACCATTTACGGTACTTCAAAGGCAAATCCAACAGATGTATATAACTAAGACATCTTTACATACCTGTAAAAGTCCATTCAAATTAAAGTTAGCTCTTTGAAAGAGTCCCCAAGGCCTTTCTTTCCATATGTGTTCTGTTTCATCAATGAATTGCCTCTTAGAAAAAGGGTGTCCTTCCCAACCTCCAGAATCTAGTGTGGCCCACGGACCCTGCATAAAAATAAATCATAGGGAGTAGTCTGGTCCATCAAGAACAGTAACAAGATATAAGAAAGCAATAAGACATGACAAGGTGTGCATTGTGGTGCTATAATAGCATGCTTCGGCTGCATTGTTAGGCATAAGGCACAACCCAGTGCCATTAAACGTGCTGAGAAGGGTAATTATCTCACTGTTTGCACATTATGAAGCATCTTACTGCACTTACAAAATGGCTTTTAAAAATGTCTGAATTAAAATGAAAAACAATTAGAAGATATATTTTATAAAGCTAGTCATAAAAACCTTTTTATTAAAATATGCTTCCATTTTAACTTTGAGGTAAATAGTCTAGTAATGGGAGGCAGTGATGGTAGCCAAAAAAATGAAAGACAATGAAAGTGTGTCTCTAATGTCTTATAAAAATACATTAGTCACCTACTGTAATTTGCTCTTCAAACCAGTGCATACATTTTAATAGAAATTTGTTCAAAACTTTGATCTGCCAGGTAACTGTTGTTGGTGGAGGAGGTGTTGATTTCTCCCGAACAGGTTTAATCATCTGTGATTCAAATGCCTGTGCTGTTATGAACTTGAAGGCTGTTTTTCAAGCAGCTTGAGTCTGCCTCAGCCCATTTACGTGAGTTAGCACACACACCCTTCCTTGTTTGCATTAGTGTCTCCCTTCCTTACACTGTTTCTTTTTTTCTGTCTTTCCCTACAAGATGGATTTTTAACATGGAAAATAGAAATTCTAAATTCTGCACATTCCCAGTAGTAGAATGTTGAATGTTCATCTCCCCCACACACACACACACACACACACACACACACACACACACACACACACTCACAGACTCACATAGCAAAGGCCTCCTGTGAAGCCAGAGTCTTTATTTTATCTGTAGCAGGGTAAGCAGATAAAGATAGGAGGGAGATTTTTCATGTCATCAGAGGAACACTAGTAATGAAAACTAAGAGTGGTGTACCATTTTTTTTGTGGGGGGTAGTATATGTGTAAGGAGAGGGTGTGAACAAGGAAATTAACATTTAATTAACATGTTTTATTTTTAATTTAGGGAAGTTTTTCCTTTTGGTGCCTATTGTAGTTGAAGGTTTTTAGTGAGTAAAGTGGCAGTCTTGTTTCTGATGGCAGGTCAGTTTGGGTGTAAGGGGATTGATTTGGTCATTGTGTGATGTGGTTACTACCAAATCCCAGTCCTATGGTGTGTAATAACAGTGACTATTTTTTTCTACTTTTCTTCTGACCTGAACTTGGACCTAACTGTTGCCTCAAGTGGGCTAATATTGTATTTATTTATTGTTATCTTGGATTTAATACCTTTGAGCAACAAACGCTTTATATAGGATCTGCATCACTGAGGTAGACAGAGGACATTGCAGTAACAGACAGATGACAAGCACCAAATCTCAGCAATTTAGAAAGGAAAAAAAATCACAAAACATGAAGTATTGTACAATACAAGTCAAACTGCAAAGGTGCAGATACTGTACAAATTGGGAGACTAACAGGGATAAAGGTAGTACTAAATGCAAATGGGAGGGGAGCAACAGACAACAGGCCTTAGTCAGAGGGTGGACAGTTAGAGTAGAGACAAAGTGAAAGGAGGGAGAGAAGGATCAGCCCTGGAGGTTTAGTCGCAGGAGGGATAGGGCAACAAGCAAAGATGGGTGGGTAATGAGAAGAGAAGGAGTAGAGGAGAGGGGAAAGTGTTTAGATCCAGTGTGCCTGGACAGTCAAGGTAGTCAGCTTAAAAAGTGCTAGTGATCACAGTGGGATTAGATTATTGGAAGCAATCACAGCTGGCAATAAAATTAAACTGGGTGAGTGGTCAGGAAGTACACTAGAACAGCATGCGAAGCTGTAGTAGCATCTAAATAAAATCTCAATCTGGGCAAACAACATACAGTAGGTATGGATTTCAACCTTGACAAGTGTAACCGTTATGCATTTTGTAAAAAGCAGTTTAGAATCTCAATACACCTTGCAAGGTCAGTTGCTCAAATATTTGACTCAGGAAAAAGACCTCGATATCATAATTTCTGCTTATTACCAGTGATTTCAAAAATAGGGAGCAGAGTGAAAAGGTTGTAAAAAAAACTCTAATGGGTTCCTAAATTGTGTTAAAAGGAATTTTGTTAGGAGAAATTGCGGAGTATTAATCCCACTGTATAGAACTTATGTCAGACACTCCCCCCCCCATCTATTGCTCTCAATACTGGGCTCCTTTCACTAGGAAGGACATACAATAGGTAAAATTGAAAGAATTCAGAAAACAGCAACCAGAATAGTGGCTGTTTTACAAGGGAAAGATTATGACACTAGACAGTAGATACTGAATCTATGCCATCTATATAGGGGCTCTAATAATGTTGTACAGGATACTAAAATACGGGAAACTCGGTAATGCTCTAAAGCTGCAAGTGAATCATAGGGAAATCTTTATTTGAAGACACAGATGGCAGTTATTCAGACAGCATTTCGAAACTAAGAAAAGGAAGTGTTGTGTTACACAAAGAGTGGTAAGGATATTGAATCAGCTGCTAGTTAGTGCTATGAAAGTGAAACATAGTAACATAATTTGATGTCTGCCCTAACTAGACTACCTAACCCATCATCCTACTGTACCAGTGGGCTGTTACCCTCCCCCCATTCACTCCCCCTAACTTCTGTTGTCCCTTGGAAACTATGAGTCCCCTTGCCTTGCCCCAGTTGTGTTGAAACCTGTAAGGGGTAGCTGCCCCCACCACTTCTGCTGTCAGTCTGTTCCATGGTTCCACCACCCTCTCAGTGAAGTAGAACTTCCATAAGCTTATCTGAAAATGACCTCCCACCACCCTCCAGTCATGTCCCCTAGTGACTGCATCCCTATTTTTTACAAAATATTCATCAGCGACATCGCTTATGGTCTTGAGGGTAAAGTCTGCCTGTTCACAGATGATACAAAACTATGGAATAGGGTGAACAATCAGGAGGGAGTCTCCAGTATGAAGGAGGATCTCAAGAAACTCGAACAGTGGTCCAACAACTGGCAACTTAGATTTAATGCTAAAAAAAATGCAAAGCAATGCACCTGGGAAAACAGAACTCAAGAACTAAATACTTCTTAGATGAGCATCGACTTGAAGAGACCAGGACTGAACGAGACTTAGGTGTAATCATATCGGACAAACTTAAAGCAGAAAATCAATGTGAAAAAGTGGCACAAAAAGCAAGCAGCATCCTCGGATGCATAGGCAGGGGAATATCTAGCAAGAAACAAGAAGTGATCATTCCACTCTAACTCTATAGATCCCTGGTGAGGCCACACCTGGAGTACTGCATCCAGTTCTGGAGGCCCCACCTTAAGAAGGACATAGAGCACTTGGAATCAATTCAGAGAAGGGCCACAAAGATGTTACAGGGCCTCCATCACAAGCCATATGAGTCTAAACTCTAAGACCTAAATGTGTACTCCCTGGAACAGAAACGAAACAGAGGGGGATATGATAGAAACATTCAGATTCATCAAGGGTATAAACACTGTTCAGGTAGACAGTCTTCCATGCAGACAGAGAGGTGTGTACAAGAGGGCAGAATCAACACCTGAGATGGGGAAAGTTCAGAGGCAATATCAGGAAGTACTTTTTTACAGAGAGGGTAATAGACACATAGAACAGCCTGCACCCAGAGGTGGTTGCAGCAAAGATGGTGAATGCATTTAAACATGCATGGGACTGGCACTAAGGTATGAACAAAAACAGCAAAATATAGGGGAGGGGGGTAGGTTCATGAGCTGGTTAGATGGGCCACTCGGTCCCTATCTGCTGTCAGATTCTTATGTTCTTATGTAAATAGCTCCTCACTGTTTGCCTTGTTTATACCCCTGAGAAACTCTTATGTTTCAGTCATGTCCCCTGCTTCCACCTGGCCTCCAGTGAATACAAGTTTAGGGTCTCAAGCTGGTCCTCATAGCATCTGCCCTGCTGGCCCTGGGTCCTCTTGGAGACTCTTTGCTGTACCAACTCTAGTCTGTCAGTGTCTATTCTCAAGTGAGGACTCAAGAGCTGGACACAGTACTCCAGGTGAGACTTCACCAGGGATCTGTACAGCAGCAAAATCACCTCATTTCATCCCCTCCCTATACACCCCAGCATCCTAGATGCCTTGTCATATTGTTTGTTGTATTGACTCGTTTTTTTAAGGGGGCCATAGATTATGGCACACAGATCCCTCTCCTCTGTTGAGGTGGTCAGTCTAACCCCTTACATACAGAATACTGTGTATGAATTCTGTCTCCCTAATTGAATTGCCATTCACTTCTTAACATTGAATCTCAACTGCTAGACCTTAGACCGTTTATTTTATTTTTTTATTTTGCAATTTTTGGCCAGGAAAGACATACTAAGATGAGGCTTGTTTCCAGGTACATCCTGAGAGCACAAGGAAGTTAAGTGACTTGCTCATATGGAAGTGGTGGCACTGAGAGTCAAACCCAGTTCTCCAGATTTGCAGCTCAGTGTTCTTGACCACTATGCTATACCATCTCTCCAGAAAATGTAAACAAATTCAAAACTAAATTAGAATGTATTGTGCATTGGGTTAACTAGTCGGATTATTACCATTGAGAAGTGTTGGGACAGTCAAGATAGGATACATGGTCTCCTTCTGTCCCTAAGTCAGAGTATGTATCACCAAGTATATGGAGCATTCATATTATGCTATTAGAGGTGACATTTTTGGATAGGCACAAGAAGAATAAACCTCTCAGCTGTGCAACATGACTGTTGTTTCATAGCATTACACAAATTTAAATCACGTGATCTCTCACCTTCCGAATTACACTAACATAACTCTTGTTTTGTTGAGTGGTGGCTTTGCTTTGACCCCAGTGGACCTCTAAAATATGACAAAAGGCAGTTTAAAACTCACCCCATTGATATCAATAGAGCGCATGTGCCCCTGGGCTCTACAAAGTAATTTGTCACAAAACATCTGAGTGCATGGGTGGCACGGGGCAGGGCTTTCACAAATCAGGACCCAGTAGGGGAAAGGATCTGGTGGCTAGCTTCTCTGTGTGAGGAATTATGATCCCTTCCCTTTTATAAACTACTGTTTAGAAAAATTCAAGTTCTGAACTGTTTATGTCCAGGTGATGTAAGGCACCAATAGGGGGCTTGGGGACTTTTTTTAATGGGCACAATTGTCGCTCTTTAAACAAGTTAATAATATCATTATTATTATTGTAAATAGTATCTTTAGTACATTAACATTATAGAAGGAGCTGTCTCAGCAACATGATGGATAATAAAATATGCCTTCACATAGGATTTGGATAGATAGTGGTGACTCACTGTGGCAGGAGTGAGGGGTTCTAGCTACTTTCTCTGGCTGTGTGGTTTGTGGGTGCTTTTGGGGGTGAACACCTTGAATGGACTGCATTTGCCCACCATATCATTGTCAGTGTTGCCCAGCCCTACATAAATAACTGACTGATTGATTAATTGATTGATTGATTGATTGACTGTTGTCTGGCATACCCAAGAAATATGTTTTTTAAAATATTGTTCTATCATGCGTTACATCATTGACTGCTCCCCTGTCATGATCAGTTAGGCTAATAATTTCTCTAAACCATCTCCTAGAACAGTCACCAGCAGGGTTCTCAAACCTCGTCATACTGACCGCTTCAAAATGGATCTCCTCAATGATGACTGGTCCACAGTTTTTGAGGCTTCCATTAACGATGCGCTCAACAGTTTCATACTCCTTTTCAGTACAATCTGTGACACCCATGATACCATAAAAAAGAGGAAGATCAAAGGCTGCTTCAACCCCTGGATGAGCCCTGACACCCTTGAACTAATGAAAAATAGAGACCACCACTGGCATATAGCTAGGGCCTCAGGCAAGCGGTCTGAAATCCTGAATTACAAATGTGCAAGGAACAACTGTACCAGGACCATCCATTTAGCCCAAAATGTATATTATAAAGATGCCCTAACCAAGAACTGGAATGACGTGCGCAAATTCTGGGCTAACCTAAAAGAGGTCACTGGGCGGGAGCCCAAAACGGCCCCTACCATGCTCTGTGTTGATGACTTCCCCATCCTAGACCCTAAATCTATCACCAACACCTTTAACAATGCCTTCACCGACCTACAGAATGTTCTCCCAGCCAACTTCTTCTCCCCCCCACCAACCCTGCTGCACCCACACAATCCCCATCGTATCCCCCCTTTCGCTTCAAGACTATTACCTTTGGAGAAGCCAAGAAATATCTGCATAAAGTGCTTAGGAAGGGGAGATTCTATACTACAGTCACTCAAAGGCCCTTGAATGAGTCGTTGTGGACCAACTTGTTGAATATCTGGACAAGTACATGCTCCTGTGCACTCTGAGCAACATGGCTTTAGGGCAGGGCACAGTACCACTACAGCCCTCCTGGAATACACAGGCTTCATCCACAAATCCCTTGATGTTGGCCAGCTCATCAAGGCAATCTATATTGACCTAACAAAGGCCTTTGACTTGGTCAACCTTGCCCTCCTAGTCGACTAACTCACTGCCATAGGCCTAATCCCAGAGGCGTGTGCATGGTTACATAGATACATAGATACATAGACAGTGTCGGCAGATAAGGGCCTATGGCCCACCCAGTCTGCCCATTTAAGTTTGTAAGTTCAGTTTATGTTTTCCAGGAAGTCTGTTGCCCCTTACCCCTGACCTCCAGAATTCCTTTATGTCTATCCCATGCATTCTTAAATCCCGTGATTGTTTCAGCCCCCACCACTTCCTCTGGCAGGGTGTTCCACTTGTCCACCACCCGTTCTGTGAAGAAATTCTTCCTCATGTTTCCTCTGAATCGTCCTCCTCCAACTTCATCCCATGCCCTCTAGTCCTGGAACATCTTTTCGCTTAAAAATAGTGCATTCCTGCACCCTGTTCCTCCCTGTAAGATACTTGTATGTCTCTATCATATCCCCTCTCTCCCTCCTCTCCTCCAGGGAGTACATGTTCAGTGCCTTCAACCTGTCCTCATAGGACTTGTGATGCAATCCATGCACCATCTTTGTTGCCCTCCTCTGAACCTTCTCTACCCTGTCTATGTCCTTACGTAGGTAAGGTCTCCAGAACTGCACAGTGTACTCCAGGTGCGGCCTCACTAGTGTCTTGTATAGTGGAATTATGACCTCCCTTTTCCTGCTGGTGATGCCCCTGCCTATGCATCCCAGCATCCTATTTGCTTTACCTGCTGCCTTGTCACACTGTTTCCCTGCCTTGAGGTCATCAGAGATGATAACTCCAAGATCCCTTTCCTGCTTGGTTCTGCAGCTACCTGCACTGCCGCGTTCACAGCAAGTCAGGATAGGCACCATTCTCTCTGACACCAAGCCTGTCTGCTCCGGCACTCCACAGGGGTCAATACTGGGCCTCCCCTTTTTAGCCTATTTCTGGATTGCCTCCCCCTAGCCAGTCAGGGCCACTTCCTCCTCTATGCAGATGATGCGGTTATCTTCTCTAATGGCTCTGACCCCATTGCCCTTGAGCAACAACTACAGCGTGACTTCACCAGTGTAGAGTCGTGGTTCAAAAATCATAACTTGATAATGAACTATAAAAAAAACAAAAACCATGCTGTTCACCAGCTTTCAGAACAAACACAAAAACTACCTGCTATCAATATATGATAGGGGTGATGTTCCTCTTGAATGTGTTCATCACTTCAAATATCTCAGAATCACTCTTGACAACTCACTCTCCTATGCCCTCCACATAGACTTCACAGCTAAAGCAATCAACAAACGCATAGGGCTACTTTATCGCCATAGGCAGACCCTGACCCCAGAAGCCATCAGCATAGCAGTCCACAGTTCTGTGGGTTCCCTAGTGGACTACAAACTGCTGATATATA
The DNA here is from genome assembly GCA_016271365.2 of Neoceratodus forsteri. Taxonomy (NCBI): domain Eukaryota; kingdom Metazoa; phylum Chordata; order Ceratodontiformes; family Ceratodontidae; genus Neoceratodus; species Neoceratodus forsteri. Next base: position 5,313,767 of record JADMNL010000041.1, on the reverse strand, counting down.
TGGCTCTGCCACAGATACTTCCCCTCTGACCTATAAAAACTGTGCTTAACAATGCTTGCAGGCTCACCTTAGGGGTGCACCGACTAACCCACATCTGCGATCTCTATGCAAAGGCTCACTGGCTAATGCTCTATGGTCATTTAAAATATCAATCCTGCCTCCTGGCCAAAAAGATCTGCATTGGTCAGCTCCCACCAGGGGTCCAACAACTCCTGGTTCCCAGCATAAATCCGAGGCCCACATGAAATTTGGAACTGCAGTCCTTCCTGACTCCAAAATGTCATACATCTGAAGGACAAAGGTCCTTTGCCCATCGCGCCCCATTGTGGTTCAGCTCCCTCTATTAGAACATTGTTAGCCTGCCCACACTGTGGACCTTCAAAAGGAACCTAAAGAACCATTTAATATTGGAATCTCAATGCGTCTGCCATTGCTAGCACCAAGCAAAGGCATCCCCTACCATCTTTCCTTCTGCTGAACTGATCTCTCTCTCTCTCTCTCTTACACACGGCACCTGGGGCTCATCCCCACACCCCTTTCTCTCCAGCACTTCTATGCTCTAACATCTTTGAGTTGCTGACAAGTAACGGGTTCCCTGTTGGACACAGTTATTTAGTCTGTTCCTGTATGTATCTGACTGTGTTTACTTAATCCAGTTTAGTTATCATTGTATTTTTCGCATTCCTTTGTACAATGACCAAATGTACCTAAATGTCTCATTCTAATCCTAATTGCCTTGTTTGTCTTAATCCTCTGTATAATCTCCTACTTGTTCTGAAATGTACTGACGTGGAACCTATGTAAAGAGCTCTGAGCTCAAATGGTTGATCAGAGGACTGAAATAAAGAAATAAAATAAATAAATAAACACAGGGTAGCCCAACTACATTGTATTCCACATATTACAAGCTACCCTTATAGGCTACCTTGCACAGTAAATTACTGTAGTTGCACATGTTTGCTCCGTCAGTGCTATTGTATGGTACTGTTCATTGCATGCTGCAGTTTATTTCACAGCTGTTATATTTGTGTGATATTTCACACTCTGTTGTATTGCTATGATTACTGCACCATAGGGCTGTGCTGAATGTGAAATTCCATCATCAGAATTGCTGTGGAATGGCAGTTTTGCTTCTGAAATGCTTTATGGACTTTCTTTTCAAAATTCTGTGGAATTTTGAAAATCATTTCTTTGCAAACTGCGGAATAATTTTCCATGGATCATGTAAACCATGAAATAATTTTCCATGGATTGTGGAAAAAGAATCCACAGTTTATGTGAACTGTGGATTATTATTCTGCAAAAACCATTTCACATGTGGAATGTTGAAATTCTGCTAAAGATGGAAATCTGCAGAATTTACTAAAATTCCATAGAATTCCATTCCATCAGAAATTCAACATTCTGCACAGCCCTTCTGCACCATACAGGCCCCTCCTCCACAATGAATATGGAAAAGTGTTGCTACCAGTTCAGTATCCTTTTCCTAGAAGGACTTCTGAAAAATACTGCAAGCTAAGTTTAAGCAGCAGTAGCATACAAAATCAATTAAGACAGTACAGTATCAGGCATATAAACTTGTGCCCAAGTCAAACTATGTTCCAACAGCAAAACAAAGTTAGTAGTACTATGTGAATGAAAAAAATTAGGTCTCATAAACAACTATAATATGCTATTTCAAACATGTGGAATATGCTCTTGCAATAATGATAAAGACTCATCGCCTGTTACTGAGCAAGGGAAAAGAGACAGAATCAGAGTCCCAAGAATAAGAGTAGTGAACATTTTAGAGTACTTAACTTGCCCACAGCTATCAGCACTGCTTTACCCGGATTAAACTACAGAACAAAGACTGTGACACACCTCTGAATATCTAAAACACTGTTCTGCAAGGCATCTTAAGAATGTGCAGAAAAAACATCCATGCCACAACAAATCATGTATCATCACCTTAATAAGGGAAATGTAAGCCATAACTTAAAATATTTTTACCCAAAGGGGTCATACTAAGCGTTGGGGAACACTTAAAATCAGATCTGATGATGAACCATTTAAATGCATTGCAGAACTAGCCAGTAGCTAATAACTGAAATGAAGCATTAGGCCCAAAGCCAAGATATTTATTTAAACAATGTTATAAAAGTTAATGATTTATACAGTCTGCACTCGGATACCCTAATAGCTAATGGATAACTAAGTGTGTCAGATAAATGATTCTGATGATGAGTGGATAAGAGAGTATTTGCTCTGAATAATATCAAACAGACCAAGATTATCCAATTGATAACTGTGTCTGAGCCATTAACAACACTGATGTGGATGTAAGGCAACTAAATAAGTAGTATCTGTTCTCCAGTAGGCACCAGGGGGTGGAGGGGTAGGACTAATGCAGGATGATAACCTGCCAGCATCTAAAAGAAAGGAAGAGATAGTCATGTAATGTGTTAGTGAGAACGGACATCAGAACTGTATGTGTGAGCAGCACAGCAAGGAAGAGCAAAAGAAATAGTAGTAAGAAATATTATATTGTTAAGGTGGACTGGTGAGGAAGAGATTCCTTCTTTTGTTCAGCCTGCACAGACTCCTACTAGTCCTATACTCTTGAAGAACAGGAGGAGGAAGAGCAACACCAGGCTGAAGCAGGAGTTTGAGGAGTCAGTGTATGGTGGGGGGGGGGGATTCTGTCTGGTCAAAAAGGTCATGCTAAGGACAAGAGAGGGTGAGGAAGATGGACATGGTGGAGAGGCAGCTCCTGTTCCCTTAGAGCCAGCTGGGGATGTACAGTAACAGGAATCAGAGTCTGGTAGCTCAATATTCCACTTTCATTACTTAAGGGAAAGCAAGGTCCATGGCCAGGAGAATGTCATTCCCATCAGACCTGCCAGAGTAAGATAAACATCTTGCAGTGGCTCCTCCGGCACTACTGCCAATACACTACAAGTGGTACTGCCAGTACTGTCTGCAACTTGTTTTTGTTGTTTTGACCCAGGTGGACCTGAGTCAGAGCAAGGCAATGCTATACAGCTAGGCTACCACGACTACTACTACAGATGGGACACAGCCATAAAAGTGTAGGCTACAAGCTTAGTGATGGTCAGAGGAAGGCCAAATGAAGAAAGATAAATATGTGAAATTGACTATTTATTCACCAGAACTATGGGCTAGATTTTCAAAAGTGGTGATGCAGATACAATTCCCAGTTTGGGGCTGTACCTGCTTCATCTGAAGTGCGCCAAAACATTTGAATACAGTACTATTTTCAGTTATACAATGGCATCAGTTTTTCCAACAATCTGACTGGCTACTGAGAGTCTTTACCCATGGATAAATCCTACAATAATGTATGGATAAAGATCCAGTAGCAGCTTCACCAACGAGAAGCCTATATCAATCTGACCCCAAAAAGTTTCAAAGAAGGACTGCAGTTTTGAATTGATAGACCTCAACAGTCCCCAAATTCACTTTACATACCAAAGAACAGAAAACGGGAAAAAATCCTCAGTTGTACTTCTCACTATTCCTTTCCACTAAGCACTTGAGAATGCAGGCCACACTTAGACCGTGGCTCTCTCCCCAGTCCTCCCCACATATGAGCAACCCCCTGCCCACACTTCAGTCATCTCGACCCTGATGACAAACAAATAAATGCACCACACACAGATTTCACACATTCCTGCAACTGGTCAGCACTCTTATCACAGAAAATAATTCTAAATCAGCTCTGTATGTCTTCCCTGCTGAAACTTTTACAAAAAAGAAATGATAAATAAGTACAGTGATCACCCTCTTGGTCCGTAGCAGAACCAGGTGACTGTTCACGTGATGTGCCACTCACCTGCAGCTGCACCCTTTACGGTCCCTTACATTACAAGTAAATGTTGCAATTTCATTTAAAGAACAAAAACAAACAAACAAAAAAAACACTCAAGTCAGATTGTCACTTCCCCTAAACAGAAAAAGCACACTGACCCCGGAACCACACCTTGAACTGCTGCAGCCCGTAACCACTCACAACCACGCTCTTTCATTAACGATGCACTACAGTAGAGGCTGGCACCAGGCTCTTAAACAAAACAAAAAATAATATCTTTATATATGTGTGTCAGGGGTCTGCTGTGGGGGAAGGGGGCTGTTCTCTTGGGGGCTAGATGACTTCAGCACTAATCTCCCTAGCAACAAGACACTATATAACAGGGAGGAAGGATATTACTAAAGTAAATAAATAAAAAAACTTTAAACACAACAAATTAAATATTTTAATAACTTTTTTGAAATTCTTTTCTTGTAAGTCGTATAATCACAATAATCCACTACAGGATGTGGGTTATGCTGGGATTTACTCATGCCTGCTGCATATTTGGTCACTCGGAAACCACACCAGCCGTGATCAAATCCCAGCGTAAGCTACACCCTATCATGGATTATTACTTAAACATTTTTGACATATTTGTGGCAGTCTCCTTGCTACACTGCAGCTTTCATCAAACAAATGAGTATTGCATCCTTTTTTTAATGCATGCATCATTGTACAGGTTGCCCATGAGGCAGCTGCATTTTATGTAGTCTAACATTTTCTCACAAGTTGTGCGATTACACTAAAATGGTCCTACAAATCCCCGACACCCATATGAAAATCCTGCCCTATGTTCAGATAAAGTCAGGGTTTGTGGACAAGATGCAAAAGCCTGGAAATCAAAAGTTAAGGCTCTCAGGTCAATAACTCTAACCATAAATGTTCTGCCAGTTCTTGCAAGTAGAACTGCATCACCAAACTGTACGTAACTCAACTAACTATGAAGCCCTATTACTCTGTGTATGAAGAATAGATCTAGTTGGGTTTACTGACCTGAAAATCCTAGCTTGAAATTTCTAAACTTTTTGCACTTTGTCCATGGATGCTATAGTTATCTCAACAGCTGTTTTTCAGGAAATATGGGTCCAGACTGTGATAACTCCCTCAAAAGAGGCTGATCAGTATTAAACTACAATGAATACTTAAAGGAACACTGTCAACCTCCATAGGTCTCAAAGTTTCCCTAGTTTAAAAACACATGTTATGATTGTCAGCATTCTGTAAATATTGCTGATGTAGCTGGTAGTTTGATTCTGACTCTTTTTTTTTTTTCTTAAAAAATGTGAAAAACAGACTGCTCACCATACTGGTGTTACCACACAAACACAGGTTTGTTTACATTCCTTGATCAGCTCCAGCTGCTTCTTTCCTGGACTTGGGAACACCCACAACACAGGCTAGCCCCTCATGATGCAGTGGGAGTTTAGGAGGCTACTGCCTCATGAATGACTGCTCTGCTTGGATGTGTTTCTAATGCTCAGGAGGAATGCAGTAAGAACAGCTCCAGGATTGTAAACAAAATAAGGTTGTTTATAAATATACATTTGCATGCATTTCAGTTCTGCTAAACAAGGAGACAGACAAAACAAACAGCAACATCAATGAATGTTAAGAGAAGGTAAGCAATCATAAAATGTAGGTTTTTAACTAGAAATAATATGATGAAAAACAGGTTGACAGTGTCCCTTTAAGTGATAACATTCACTTAGTGTGAGTATATGTATGATATAACTCACAACAGAGCATGGGTGTATCGGGGCATTAATGCATGCCCCAGGTGCATTGTGAGGCACGAGGGCTTGCCTGGGTGACTTCAACCAGTGGGAAAGTGCATTAATGCCCCAATACTCCCATGGGCTAGAGTGGGTTATTGCACTTATAAAATGGTACGTTTTGCAAGTGTTTTAGCTACTTAAAACATTTAAAAATCATTCAAAATTGTATTTTTTTTTGCACTTTGTCCATCCACCTTAAAAAGTAGGTCTCTTTAAAAAAGAGTTTTTCTCGGCTAGCTCTGACTCTCATTGGTTGCCAGTCGTGCGTGGGCAGGTTTTAAAAAAAAAAACATGGCGGTTGTATTTCTTGTTAAGCAAGAGTTTAAACAGGGACTCGGTTGTAAGTATTTTTATCATCAGACCCTCGAAAATGTCAAATTCTGTGCATATTTCTTGTGCTTGCTGCATCTTTTTTAATTCTCTAGCTTCACCTGCTATTGTCAGTGGCAGTGGTTAAAGTGAGAGAATATGAAGGCACTGATTTTTATAGTTTGACATTCAGCTTTATGTGCCAGCTGAAACAGATCCTCATGCCAACTGTTCGTCTACTAGGGCATTAATGAATGGTCAGCTGACATGTTCTGACCAATGACATGTCAGTATTTGACTTTTCATTAATGCCCATTTTATAGAAGGAATAACCATCTGATGTGGGTGATTACATGCTAAGGTCAAAGACCGAGGTGTTTAATCAACTACAGAAGCTGGCAATTCTTTTATATATATATATATATATATATATATATATATATATGTATATATCACATTTTTCCCTACTCCTCTGTGCGAGTGGGCCTCAGCAATCTCCGGCCGCCAGCACCCGCACCCCCGGACCAGGTCTGGCATACGCATCCATGTGCCTGAATCACACAGGCCGGCCAGTAAGCAGGACCCTCACCCAGGGGCCTGTGCCAGGATCCTGGTGACCATGCCTCTCATGTTCAGGGGTGCAGGGCTCAGCTATGAGCTGCCACAGTGGCTCTGGGACTTTTCTGCCATTTACAACCCACTAAGGGAGCTGGATATGCAATGGCGTCTGATGCACCTACGTGCAGATGCCCACCATGCTCCCTCCCCTTGGTATGCTCACAACTGGCAGTGCACCTAGCTTCCACTAGGAGCTGCTGCAGCACAGTGCATGTCCCATGCCCATCCCAGAGGAAGGGGAGCATTCATGAGACACTCAATCCTTCCCCTCCCCTGCCAGCCCCTGGTGGCCCGAGTCCATTCCTGAACCCGGGTCACCAGCGTGCCAAGAGGTGTGGTGTCCAGTGCCTCAGCCCTCAGCACCACCGGGCCGGCTGATGCTCACAATTCTGAGTATACACCAGCTAACAGAATGTTATTACTATTATATGACTATGGATAAATACATTTCCATACTTTCTAATAAAAGCCCTGGCCCTAATGATTGGTCTAGAACCAGGAACCATTTCTGTGTGCCAGTATATAACCACCCCAGCAATCTTCCCTTTTCACCTCCCAATGGAAGCATTTCCTGGTGCCGAGAAGCAGCTCTTGTCTCACCTGCCCCATGTCAAGCACTCTCTGGAATCTACTGACACCCTCCCACTCTCTCATTCCCCAGACAAGTGCTTCCTGGTGTACAGTAACACTCCTCACTCTCTCCACATCCCATGCCAAGCCATCTTTGGTGTTTAGTGGGCCCCTCCCGCTCCTTGTTTTGAGCCATATTCCCTGGTATTAATACTGAATTCCCATATCCCATGTCAACTGTTTCTGCGGTCTAATGGCACCCTCACGCTCATGCTCTGTCCCAGACAGTGATTGACATGGCCCTGCTCTCATGTCTTGAGATGTCTGCCACCTGAGCTAATTACCACAAACCTCTGTATAAATAAAAGGCTAGGCATTTTCAATTGAGCCTTTCATTTAGGTTGTGTTTTACTGTAATTAGTTCAGATGGCAGCAGGCCAAGGAGGAAAAGGAGGGCTGTTCTGTATTGGTTGCCATCTGGGGGTGAGAGGTAATGGAGTAGGGGCTTCTTCCAGGAAGAGTTGACATACGATAGGGTTGTACTGAACAACAGGGAACTGTTTTCAGGGTTAGGTAGAGGAGTCATGTGGGCTGGCAGAATGGGGGAAGATGGAAGGTATCATACTTTTTGCTTACATTATGTTAAACGGATCACTTCCGGGGTGGGTAGTGGGTAGGGATAAGGAATGTAGCAGAAAGGATTATTTTAATACTGGGAGTGGCTGGCATCATGGATTTCTCCCAGTGCCAGACATTATTGTTCTGGGGGTTGTTTCACAACACCTAGAATTGTCTCCCAGTGCCAGACATCATTTTGATTAGGGAAACATGTTGCTGGCCTCAGGAATTAGCTCCTAGTGCCAAAGTGTACACTTGGGGAGAGTGCCATAATACTGAAATTAAAGCAAATAAAAACACAATTGGGATGACAGTGTGAGAATGCAGAATAGTGTAGGGACCCAGTAGTTTAGAGATAGAATGGGTGGTTCTGGATCACAAATCAGGCCACAGCAAACCACCCTACTGTGTGTCTCACCAAACACAAACCAGGAGATTACGGTCACACTAGCTCTGGTATGATAACCTATAGTACTCTGTGTTCTGCCAAATACATTTGTTGCAGACTGCACACTACTACCTTAGGGTCAGAGTTGGGGAAGGTTCCCCAAATTCCCAAAGTAATGTACATAAGCTATAGTGTATAACACAGAAGTGAGAAGCCCTGTGTGCCTGCTACCAACACACACACACACACACACACACACACACACACACACCACACCACTCTAGTACACACACACACAGACTGTGCACACAAATACACACACAACATGCATACACACATGCACACACACATGTGCGTGTGCATAATAACACAGAATGTGATGGCAGATAAAGGCCCTCTGGCCCATTCAGTCTACCCACCCTTCTGAGCTATACTGTGGAGGCCCTAGTCTCACACACACACACACACACACACACACACACACACACAATCATATGGCACCTAGACACCAAGTATTGAATTGCATCAAGCCTACCTTTTAAAAATTGATGTTACAGTTAGGATAGCTGGTTCTTCAATCCTAACTAATCAAATGAGCAAAAAACTGATACAAATGATGATGTGCCCCACAGCTGCAGGATGTAGACAGTTCTCTGTGATAATTTTTCTAGGGATTGCTGTAAGATAAATGGCAATGTTTTGCTATAAAGAACAAATGATGGATAAACTGATTTTACAACATGCTTTTTCTTTACTCTGCTTTACTCTGCAGCCCTGTCCACAAATAAATGTAGCTACTTGCTCATTTTGTTCAATGAACTATTTTTCTGGACTAAATTGATGTTTTAAATATTCAATCTCTCTGGACTAAACTGTGTATTTAAATCACTTTAGAAAAAAGGCTCGCACTCACCACTTCATAATAAAATTGCCCACACAGTCTATGAAGTGCAAAATATCCTTTATTGGAGTGCAATAAAAAGCACCACTCCTTATGCCTTGGCGCGTTTCGGACCAAAACATTTTTCAAAAATCATAAGGATCTCAGTGTATGATGCATCTTAAATACATCTACATGACATCATCAGTGAAGGACAAAAACTTACAAGGAAATACACACATATATGTGTATATATGTATATATATATAAACAATAGGGGTGAGTGGTAAATGAGTGAGATAAAACAGCTTATCGTCCACTGCAGTGTGATATTTTTACCCTCTGCTCTACTGTGATGATATGAGACATTTACACACACAGGTCACAAAAGGTCACTGATATCATCACCCTAGGCAGCTTTCCCCTCAGCATGAAAGAAACACCTGTGCTGTTACCATAGACACAAATGCAGAACTATCTGAGAGGTCTCACTGCTGCCTACAGCTAACTCAGTGAGCATTACAAAACACACCTATCCCCCAACTTCCAGCTCATTACTGTGGTGCTCTCAACAGTGCAGCCAGAATTCCAAACAACACAGCTTCACAGAACAGTCTAAACTACTGCCTGCAGCTAACTCAACTACCACTGAAACACACTCTCACTTGTTCCTCAAACTCTGATTCTCACCCATTACAATTACTGTGACAATTTCAACTTCACTGCAGCCAGAATCCTAAAGAGCACAATTTCACAGAACACTCTGCACTCTGCCTGCAGCTAACTTAATTACCACTGAAAACAGTATCAGCTGTTCTGACACTCTGCCTCTCAGATCATTACAATTAATGTGATGCTTTTAACTTCACTGCAGCCAGACTGCTAAACAATACAGCTTCACAAAAGTATGTTTCTCATTCCTATCTAAAACTAACTCATTTAGCATTGCAAAACACACTCATGTGTCTCTCACAGTTTATAACACTGCCAGCCCATTCAGAAAAGCTCACACAAAGAATGAGCAAACACATTAACAGGAACAGAACACAAGACAGCATAACAAAACTTCTGAAACTCTTGGCCCTATTGTATATATCGCATACATGATGGGCAGATCGTGTGCTATGGCAAATATTGTCACTCCTGCATAGTGAGCTTGGCTATCTCACTCTGCAGGAGTGACAATATTTGCCATATCACACTTATGCCCATCATGTATTTTTTATATATATATATATATATATATATATATATAAAGGCACATCTACTATTAAAAACAATACTATAAATTAATAACTTCCAGTATTGCACCAATATCTCATGCTGTCTCGCACAGCCAAACAGACAGGCTTTCTCAATCCCAGCCAGCGCTGGCTATCTGCTAGGACAGGTGTGTTTACCCAGACTAGATGTCAGCAGTCTGCTTCTTTTCAAGATGCACCTTGCTTAGTTTGTATAAATGCTAATCAACTTTTCCTCTGTACTGCTGACTGTATTTCTCTGATATACCTTTATTTTACCACGCCTGTACAAAATGTAAATAACGTCTGACGTAGAAGACTTGGTTTGCTGGCCAAGGCACCTAGCTTCACCTGAGCTCTTTCCTTCCAAGACTGCTTGAAAGGCAGATTAGAGAACCTTACCAGAGCAAGGGAAAAGGATTAAGACTTCTTTTGGCTAAGCAGATTTACTGTGTGGTGTTGTTTTTATTTTTTACTCACAGGGATTGCTACTGTTTGTTGCTAACATTTCATTGCTTTATTTTTCTCTGTAGCAAAGTGTTTCTTACAGCGTATATCTTCTCTGAAATTATTACAGGTGGTGCTTTTCAAGTTTTACAGCTTTATCTAACATTAGGATAAGCTTTCAGGGTTACTGCATTTGTTGTTGACTGATTGTTTCTGCTCTTACCTCTTTGTTCTTTTGTCCGTGGTTCTTCTTTTTCGGCAGGGGAAGGGCCCAGCCACCCACTCCCATCCCCAACCACCCCACACTACACTCCTTTTATAGGGTACCACAGTTGTGACATTTCCTGTGACAGAGCAGGAAGGGGCGGATCAGTGGGGCATCCACAAGGTGAGCTCATTTACAGGGGCACTAGTAATTTAACTTGTTATAACAAGTTAAACAAAAACAAAATACAATCAAACCATTACTTGCATTTTTTTCCTTCTAATTACTCTGACTAGGTTATAAACCCAGCAACTTATCTGGAATGGATATCATTAACTGCAGGTACTGTGGAACAATTTTCAGAAGGACAGTCTTACAGGATTTAGGACACTGTCCTATATGCTGGGCCATTGGAGATCTTAGGGCTCAGCTCCGGACAGCATGGGCAGAGATTGCACACCTCAAATTTCATATTCAAGAGGAAATACATTATAAGAACCACCCGCCATTTCCCCAGCATGCAACAGAAAAACCTCGACCGCAGAGGGTAGTTGGACCAGGAGGTTGGCAGGTGGTTAGGAGGGGCAAATCGGGTGCCCCATCACTCTCTGCTCTCCAACATATTACCTCCAAAAACCATATAAACACTACAAACAGGTATCTGCCTCTATCTCTGAAATCAAACAAAGAGGCAGAAGACACTGCAGAGCAGGACACTGCGGCACAGGAGCTAGCACAACAAAACTCACCCAAATCAGGAACCAAAACAAAAAAAGTGAAAAGGAAATCTAAAAAACTTCTGATCATAGGAGACTCCATGATTCGGGGAGTTGATACCCATCTCCAGCCAGGGGTAATGGTCAGATGTCTCCCAGGTACATCAGCATGGAGAGACACTGACCGCATTGCTAAAATTGTTCACAAAGCAGGAGAAAACATTGATGTCCTAGTACACATAGGGACAAATGATCTCGCCAGCTGGTCAGTTGTGGAGACCAAGGAACACCTGACCAGGCTGGGTGACAAACTATCATCCATTTCATCCAGCATCTCCTTCTCTGAGATCCTGCCAGTCTGGGAGAGGGGGGCAGATGGACGGAAGGTCAGAAGGGAGATAGGGAGCTAAACACATTGGCTCAAGGGCTGGTGCCAGGAAAAGGACACAGATTTGTAGGGAACTGGCAACAGTTCTGGGAGCTAAAGTTCTTTAAATTTGTTGGACTGCATCTGACTAAGGAGAGTCAGTGCATTGGGGCAGAAGTCTGGCGTCTTTGCAGAATATTTAAACTAGCAAATGGGGAGAAGGGTGCAGCACCCCATACATCGAATGGGAAGAACACCCTTCCCACCTCAGCTAGTGGTCAAACAGGGATTCAGCATGTTTGCAGTTCATTTGCATCACCAGGTAAGAAAAAAGGTTTGTCTCCCCATACAACGCACAGGGGTAATGCCAAACCTCACCCAACAACTAACACACCGAAATCTGCCCACTAGAAAATCATGTACACAAATGCTCACAGCCTGGGAAATAAGATCCCAGACCTGCAGGCAATAATGTCAGAGGTTAAACTGGACATAGTAGCAATTAGTGAGACGTGGTTTACCAGTAGCCACACTTGGGAGACTTCAGTACCTGTCTATGTATTGTTCAGAAGAGACCGAGGTGCAAAAAGGGGGGGAGGAGTGGCCCTGTATGTCAATGAAAATATCAAAGCTACAGAAATTCAGAATACACATAAGGAGCCAGAAGAACTGTGGGTCACCCTGGAAACAGGAAATGGGACAGCCATAAGAACTGGGGTTGTCTATAGGCCACCAGACCAGGGGGAGGACATAGACACATTACTGTTAGAGGATATACAAAACATGACAGCTAAAGGGGAGGTTCTGATAATGGGAGACTTCAACATGCCAGATACAGATTGGTCGATACCAGCAGGAACATCTGCCAGAACTAGACACATAGTAGATTCCCTGCAGGGGGAGGGCCTCAAACAACTGGTACGACAACCCACAAGAGACAGGGCTATCCTAGATCTAGTACTGACTAACAGGGAAGGGATCACAGATCTCCAGGTAGAAGGTCACCTGGGGGCCAGTGACCATCACATGGTATGGTTCAATTTGGCTACTACATCTAAATCATCCCATTCCAAGGCAAAAATATGGGATTTCAGAGGAGCCGACTTTGATAAGATGGCCAACAGAGTTAAGCTAGTCCTGGCAAAAAGAAACTCAGGTGAGGGGGTTCAGGCAAAGTGGGCAAGCATTAAGGATGCAATACTTGAAGCAACATCCCATTGTGTTAGACAGAAAAGGAAGTGCAAAAGAAGAAGGAAACCACTTTGGTTCTCAAATACAGTAGCAGAAAAGGTCAGAGCCAAAAGGCTGGCCTTCAGGAAATATAAGGGAACACAGCGGGATGAAGATAGGGAGGCATACCAAACTGTCCTAAGGGAAGCAGGGAAGGCAGTAAGGCAGGCAAAGTCCCAAACTGAGGAAACACTATACGAACAGTAAAAGTAGGTGACAAGACTTTCTATAGATACATTAGTGAAAGGAGAAAGTCCAGAGGGGGTATTGCTAAGCTTAATGGAGAAAGGGAGCACGTGAGGAGGAGGAGGACCATGTAAAAGCATCTATCCTAAATAGATACTTTTGCTCAGTATTTACTGAAGAGAAGGTGGGGCAGGGCCCACAGCTCAGCACCATGGACACAGGGGGGAGGGAGGTGAGCACTACTCCTTTCACAAAAGAAAGGGTCCTACAAGAGCTTGCTAAGCTCAGGGTGGATAAGGCAATGGGACCTGATGGCATACATCCCAGGATACTTAAGGAGCTAAAGGTGGAACTAGCAGAGCCATTAGCAGAACTGTTTAGTGAGTCTCTGAGCACAGGAGAGGTCCCAGAAGACTGGAGAAGGGCTCATGTGATCCCGCTCCACAAGAGTGGTAGCAGGGAGGAGGCAGGGAACTATAGACCAGTCAGTCTTACAGGGACATCACCAGCAGGAAAAGTGAGGTCATAATTCCACTATACAAGACACTAGTGAGGCCCCACCTGGAGTACAGTGTACAGTTCTGGAGACCTTACCTACGTAAAGACATAGACAGGGTAGAGAAGGTTCAGAGGAGGGCAACAAAGATGGTACATGGATTACATCACAAGTCCTATGAGGACAGGTTGCAGGAACTGAATATGTACTCCCTGGATGAGAGGAGGGAGCGAGGGGACATGATAGAGCCATACAGGTATCTTACAGGGAGGAACAGGATGCAGGAATACACTATTTTTAAGCGAAAAAGATGTTTCAGGACTAGAGGGCATGGGATGAAGTTGGAGGGCGGGCGATTCAGAGGAAACATGAGGAAGAATTTCTTCACAGAATGGGTGGTGGACAAGTGGAACACCCTGTTAGAGGAAGTGGTGGGGGCTGAAGCAATCACAGGATTTAAGAATGCATGGGATAGACATAAAGGAATTATGGAGGTCAGGGGTAAGGGGCAACAGACTTCTAGGAAAACATAAACTGAACTTACAAGCTCAAATGGGCAGACTGGGTGGGCCACAGGCCCTTATCTGCCAACACTGTCTATGTATCTATGTATCTATGTATCTAGACCAAATCGTAAATGTGTCCACTGCATGTGTTGCTCCTCTGCCACCTTGTGGCCCAGGTCGTGACTGAAAATGGTCCACTGGATCAGTGCACTTACCTGGTTACCAAAAACATAAATAAATAAAATAAAATAAAATAAATATTAACTAAAAAATGCTGAGCACTCTCATTAGTTAAATAAAAGGCCAGGGTAATGCATCTATTGTCTGTTCTTCTGTAACTCAGAGGTCTTATAAACCACGGCTCTGCTTACAAATGTCTATTCTTATTTTCATTTTATTTTTCTCTGTTATTTCATATGTTTCCTTTTTTATGCCTCTCATAAGTGTTAGAGACAGGGATCTGTAAGAAACCAAGAGATACTAATCATTAAAAATATCTAAAAAGAAAAAATTAATTCTGAAAGAAAGCACCTTATAACCCCAAAATATTTTTTCTAGCCTTCAATATCACTTTCCTATACATATCAGAGATATCACTGGATATTTTCTATATTTATTGAAAGTCCCAGTGATTCATTTCTATAAGTAAGGGGATAGGTCAACTCTTTCATTCAAACCAGGGTGCTCGAATGCTTTCAATGTATAAATCCAGAACCCTTCTCTTTTTAAAATCAAACCTATTGTCAGTGGCATAGGGTCCCTTATGGAACCTTTATCACAGTTCATTGACTGGTACATTAGACCACATGTTTTGAGCTTAGAGTCATATATTAGAGACACAAGTGACACCCTACAGACATTGGAGGATATTCAGGTACACAGGGACTCATATCTCATCACCATGGATATAGTGTCCCTTTATACAAATATCCCCCCTGAGGATGCACTGGATAGTTTGGCATTTTTTCCGAATGTTGAAGAGAAGGAGACTGAACCTCCAACAGAGTTTTTGCTAAAACTGACAGAATTTGTATTTAAGTGTAATGTTTTTACCTTTTTGAATGATTTCTTTTTGCAAATTCTTGGAACTGCAATGGGTTCCACCTTTGCACCGAGTGTAGCAAACCTTTATATGGGAAGGTGGGAAAATGAAGTTACTTGAGATTCTGATGTTTATCCCTTTTTCATTTATTAATCTGTACAGACGCTTTATAGATGACATCATAATAATTTGGGATAGT
The DNA here is from genome assembly GCA_016271365.2 of Neoceratodus forsteri. NCBI lineage: Eukaryota > Metazoa > Chordata > Ceratodontiformes > Ceratodontidae > Neoceratodus > Neoceratodus forsteri. The sequence goes on along the minus strand of JADMNL010000041.1, from coordinate 5,298,121 downwards.
TCACTGGAGATGTTTGAGCAGTTTGTTGAATATTTACATGCCTCAAATCCGAACCTACATTTCACTTATACTGCGAGTCAGAGGGAGGTCAAATATCTTGACCTGCATATACAGAAAGATGTAGATGGGAATATTTATACAGATATTTTCAGGAAGGAGTGTGAATGCAATACACTACTTATGTCCTTTAGTTGTCACCCTCGACATGCAGTGCAGAATATTTTGAAGGGACAGTTTTTGAGGTTATGAAGAAACTGCAGCACTGAAGAAGCTATGGTAAGGCTGTTATTGAGCTTAGCAGAAGATTTCAGAAAAGGGGGTGCAGTACAACACACATAAATGAAACAGCCCAGACAGTAAGGAGAACTGCTAGAAACACAATACTACAGAGACAACAGCAGAGTGATCAGACATCTAGTAATGACCAGATGGACTTTATCACAACATACAATGTGCATTCTTATAGAGCGAGACAGATTATTATGCAGAATTGGAATATTCTGGAGGGGGATATAGGTCTGAAAGCATTTCATGATCAGACACCTAGATTTACATACAGAAGAGCTACTAACTTGAAGAACATTTACTTTATTTATTTATTTGTACATCAGTTTACAACCTTTGAGCCAGAGGCTCATTTTCAAAGGTACCTCGTCACAAAGAGGACAAATACAGTACAACAATTTTGTTACATCATTGTGGATTACAACAATTGGTAATACATGTTGTCGTATCTTAGTTGCAATTTTAAAGTTACAGGATTGGCTAACATAGGCTGGTACAGACATTTAGTACATCATAGACATATAATGGTATGAGCATACATGCTGTAGCATGCAGAGATGGGAGGAGGTGATAATTCATAGGGCTATGGGATGTGGTTGGTAGTAGGTTGGGTGCAGCCACTCAGGGAGCTTTGTCAGAGCATTGAGTAAGAACAACTTAGTGACAGTCACAGCTACACGTATTAAATAGGTGGTTTTGAAGTGAGGTTTTGAAACTGGAGATCATGGGGGTATCAGAGATGGAGGTGGGGAGTGTGTTGTACCAGTATGGAGCCCTGTAACAATAGGCCCTTTGACCGTGTGTGGTCCTTGCCCTAGGGACTAACAGTGTGGCTTTGCAAGAGGTTCGTGTTTGTACTAAGGGTTGTGCTTGGTGGATGGAGGCTATCAACCCTGACTGGGATAGTCCAAGGAGAGTTTTTTTTGTTATGAGGCAGGTTTGGTATCTGAGTCGTTCATCTAGGTTGAGCAGCATTGCCTTTTCATATAGCTGGCAGGTATGTGTTAGCCTGAGGGCCCCTGTAATTAGCCTACAGGCCTTATTTAGTGTGAGGCGGATTTTATTGAGGGCGGTCAGTTCTGCAGCACCATAAACTGGTAATCCATAGTCCACAAGGGACATTATTGAGGATGTGACCGCGAGTCGGACATGCTGATACATAGTAGACAGATTCAGCCCACACAAAAGACATGGCTTACCGACATGTATACAGGTTGTTTTAGATACCACAGATGCATTAATTGTAAGATTATTAGGCAGGAGAAGGACTTTACAAGCCCGAATATACGAAAATGTTTTCACATTCGACAACTTACTACATGTGATACAGTGGGTGTCATTTATCAAGTAAACTGTAAGTGTAGGGCTTTCTATAGTGGCAAAACTAAAAGACAACTGAACACGGGTTGGGGAACACAGGAGAGCCATTAGCCACCAAGATGTGACTTATGCCACTGCACTGCATATCCAGCAAAGTGGCAAAACCAAAAATTAACATGATTTTGCCTTTATAGGTATTGAGAAAGTGTGTCCCCATCCCAGTGGCTGTGATTATGATAATTTGATTTTAAAAAGAGAAGGGTTCTGGATTTATACATTGAATGCATTTGAGCACCCTGGTTTGAATGAAACATTTGACCTATCCCCTTGCTTACAGAAATGAATCACTGGGACTTTCAATAAATATAGAAAACATCCAGAGATATCTCTGATATGTATAGGAAAGTGATATTGAAGGCTATAAAAAATATTTTGGGGTTCTAAGGTATTTTCTTTCAGAATTATGTTTTCCTTTTTAGATGTTTTTAATGATTTCTGTCTCTTGGTTTCTTACAGATCCCTGTCTCTAACACTTATGAGAGGCATAAAAAAGGAATCATATGAAATAACAGAGAAAAATAAAATGAAAATAAGAACAGAAATTTGTGAGCAAAGCCATGGTTTATAAGACCTCTGAGTTTACAGAAGACCACACAATAGATGCATTACCCTGGCCTTTTATTTAACTAATGAGAGTGCTCAGCATTTTTAAGTTAATATAATTGTGTAATACTGGATGTTATTAATGTATAGTATTGTTTTCAATAGTAAATGTGCCTTTATATATATGTGTATTTCCTTGTAAGTTTTTGTCCTTCACTGATGATGTCATGTGGATGTATTTAAGACGCATCATGCACTGAGATCCTTATGCTTTTTGAAAAATATTTTGTTCCGAAATGCGTCAAGGCGTAAGGAGTGGTGCTTTTTATTGCACTCCAATAAAGGATATTTTGCACTTCATAGACTGTGTGGGCGATTTTATTATGAGGAGGTGAGTGTGAGCCTTTTTTCTAAAACTGGTTGTTCGCTTTTATCTCTGCACCACCAGCCAGGTGTGAAGATTTTTTCTTGAACTGATATGTTTATTTAAATACCCAAACCCAGAAACTAAGGCTGCCAGTTTGAAACTTGAATAAAGCCAACTTGCAGAGTCATGATGAATAATGACAACACTGTACTGCGCTTGAAGAAAATTCAGAACAGAGCAGTCTTTTGTGAACATCAGAATGGTGAATGTTTCTGGTGCAGCACTGTCTGAATTTTCTTAATTGTTTGCTGTCAATTTCATCACCCAGAAGCTGATGTCTTGCCTACCAGATCATTCATTATCTTCAATGTCCCTGACTCCAAAGGCAGCCGAATTCTGCTTAGCACAAGCATACCTTCCTTCGAGTCCATGAACCTCATTAGCTTTCATGGTCTCAGGGGCTCAATGACATTAATGTCCATAATATCTCTATCAGCATAGGGTGACTCATTTTCTTGCACAGTGAGTTGCACTAATTGAATGATTTCATCATAATCATTCAGTTCTCTGCTGGTTATCCGCATCAGCACTGAGGATGTCCTTGGATGTCACATTGCAGGGGAGTCAAGCTGTAGATTGAACATTTCACAGATCTCAGAACATCCACTATTGTGTTGGGCTATCATTCAGAATGTTCCTACATTACATGTCTGACCCCTATTGTCCACTGATTTCATGGAAGTGAGAAACCTGGTCCTTCACAGTTCACATTCTGTAAACAAGTTCACACACTATTATTCATGGATGTGAAATTTCACTCATTAATAAAATAGTGTTAACTACAAATAACAGGGGAACTGTTGATGACAATGGCTCACCTCTACACCCAGTACTCCAAAGTCAGGATATTCAAGGTTTCTGGATTGTGCCCTCTAAATGTTTGCTCTAGGAGTAAAATAGTGCCTACAGCAAACCAGAGGTATATTGGAACATGCCTGGGCACTGTGCAAGCACTAAATTCATGTATCAATACACTGAATACATTTTCAATAAAACACCTGACATTGTGAACTGTTTGCCCTCATTCATTTCCAAGTAATGACAATCGCAGCAACAGGGTAGGAGGACAGTAACTTTATTTGCGTTTTGCCAGTCCTCCCCTTGCACCAGAGCTGAAAGGGAACATTTGGTGAAGATAACATTTTGCCAGAGGATCGGGCCAATATTGTTTGTACTGGAGAATCAGGCCAATCAGTGTCAGGCGCCATTTTCAAAAGGCAGCACCTGACATCATGAACTTTTTGCTCCTACTCATTTCCAAGTATCCACAATTGCAGCAACAGGGGTAGGAGGGCAGTATCTTTGTCTGCATTTACCAGTCCGCCCCCTGTACCAGAGCCGAAAGGAATCTTTTTGCCCACCTACCCACCTCCACCTCCACACAGTATTAAATACTCTGATGGTAGGGAGGGGCTAACAGTTAGAACAGAGGTGGGCTGACATTTAAGAAGCAGCAAATAAAATTTAAAGGAGATGGGGGCATTTTAAAAAATCTCCCAGTTGGGGTTTCATGTACATTCAATTTGTTTGTTATTCACAAATGTCATCTAGTAGAGCATGGAAAAGTAAAGGATCTTGTACTATCTAGTTTAACAGTTAGGGCAGGGAATGTCAAGGGGCTATACTTTTTAGTTAAACGGGGGGGCTTAGTATATCTGTGCTATCTAGTTGTAATGTGGAGAGCTTAGCAGATCTGTATACGTTTATTCTGTTGTAAAGATGAGGGCTTAACAGAGCTTAAAAATGTCATTCTGTTACACTCTGAGATATCTATCTGTCTAGTAGTAATGGGGAGCACTTAACAGATCTGTATAAGTTCATTCTGTTGTAACAGGGTCAAGGGATTGTGCTATCTAGTTGTAACAGGAAGGGCTTGAGAGAACTGTACAAATTAATTCTGTGATAAAAAGGAGGGCTTACCAGAACTAAACAAGTTCATTCTGTTACACTCTGTGCTATCTAAAACACAGAGGGCTTAGCAGATCTTTCCTAATTCATTCATTCTGTGTAATGGGGAGGGCCTGACAGATCTGTACAAAATTATTCTGGTGTAAAAGGGAGTACTCAGCAGAGCTAAACAAGTTCATTCTGTTACACTCTGTGTTATATAGTTGTAACAGGGAGGGTTTAACAGATCTTTCCTAATCTATTAATTCTGTTGCAATAGGGAGGGTTGATAGATCTTAATTTATTCGGTTACAGTGTGTGATATCCAGTTTAAACAGTGAGGGCTGAGCAGATATTATCTGGTTTTAACAGTGAGGGTTTATCAGAACTTGACAAGTTCAACTAACCTAACTTGTGGGTCCTGATAAGAAAAAAACTATAGCTAAAAAGTATAACTAACAAACTGTTAGGTCCTGATTAGAAAAACAAAACCAAGGGGGAATATATATATATATAAAGAAAAAGAAAATATGTGCCATACAAGGAGCAGGTTAGATTGGAAGAGAATGAAGTATACTGGAAGGAGGAGGTGACAGGGGTTGGGGGCAGAGAGCAGGAGGAGTATAGAGGAACAACAAGAAGGGGTAGAATAGTGGGTTGCAATGGATGTGGGGTGGCTGTTTTCATGGATACACCATGGAGAGTTGGTGAGTGCCAAATATGTCAAAGTTTGGGACATCTAGAGGGGGAACTAATTTGGCTAAGAAGGGAGGTGGAGTGGAAGGTCATGGTCTTTGGTGACTCCATCATAAAAGGAATCCATTAGCTAAGAAAAGGGGTTGCCTATAAAAGGCGATCACTCTTCTGTGAGCTAGGGATGGAGGTGGGAAGGGTGATGACTAAAATAAGAGAGTATTAGATTGCTGGGGGGAAGCTGCACCTAGTCCTGCACCTAGGGATTAATGATCTGGTGTAAAAAGATATAGGGGAGGTTCAAAGTAGTTTCAGGGAGATTGACAGGGGATGCAGGGAGAAGGATAGCTCTCTGGCTGTCTCTGAGGTCTTGCTTGTTCACTGTGGTAGCACTGCGAGGCAGCTGAGCATTAAAGACTTCAATCATTGGTGCAGGGATTGGTGCAAAGGGGAGGGATTCTCCTGCTTATGGGAATGGGGGGACACTTGGGCATAGGAGAAGCTATACATGAAGGATAGACTACATGTAAATGAGGGAGGGTGCCAGGGTACTGAGGAGAAAGTTGCAAAGTTATATAGATGGGGTTCTCGGTAAGGATTTAAACTAGAAGAGGGGGAGTACAAGACTAGGGAAGGAATGGAGGTAAAAGATGGAGGTTCTTACTTAGTTATCACTCCGCCACAGGAAGGGGCAGGGGATACAAGGAGGAAAAAGTTACAGTATGGGGGAATTTGGTGGATGGGTATGCTAGCCAATGCCAGGAGTCTGGGGAAGAAAATGACAGACCTAGAGGCCACAGTGGTAGATGAGGGACTGGACCTGGTCACCGTATTGGAGACATAGTGGATGTAAACCCATAAATGGGAAGTGGGTATCCTGGGGTATAACCTTTTAAGAAAAGACAAGATGGGGAAAAGGGGGGGGTGGCACTATATGCTGAGGATGAGATACAGGCGATTGCAGGGCAGGTAAGTCTAGGACTATCTGAGGTCCTCTGGGTCACGCCGCTAAAGAGGACTGGAAAGGCAATGTGCCTGGGCATGGTACACAGGCCACCAATCGAGGGGAGGAAGTAGATAATGAGGTATTACAGGAATTACAAAGGATGGCAGGTAAGGGGGAACACCTGTTGGTAGGGGATTTTAATCTCCCTGGTGTGATATGGGAGATTCTAGCAGCTACATCAGCTAGGAGTAGGGAGAAACTGGAATCCCTGCAAGAAGCACTCTGGAGGTAGTATAGTGCAGTGGTTTAAGGCTCTGAGCTGCAAACCTGGAGACCTAGGTTTGAATCCCACAGCCCCCACTTGCATACTATGTGACCCTGAGCAAGTCATTTAACTTCCTTGTGCTCCCAGGTTGCACCTGCAAACAAGCTTTCAGCTTAGTGTGTCTCTCCTGGCAAATAAAAAAAAGCACTGCTACATCGACTGGTAAGGGAACCCACTAGGAGCGGGCAATACTAGACTTAATACTGACAAATGGGGAAAGTGTGGCCGAGGTATCAGTGGGGGAAAATCTAGGGCAAGTGACCACAGAGCTGTTAAGTTTACGATTAGGACAGGGAAGGAAGTGAGTCAACCACCATGAGGGTAATGGATTTCCGGAAGACATGTTTCAAAAGAATGAGAGAGATATTTAGGGTCGATCTGGAAGATAAGAAACAGCTGGGGGAAATGGAAGAACTGTGTGGGATAATTAAGGGAGGACTTGTGAAGGTCACTAAATGGTATATTAGGAAGATAGGAAAGAGAAAATGGGGAAAGAGGCCACTTTGGTATTCTAGAAAGGTGGCAAGGGCAATAGGGGAGAAAAAAAGGGCTTTTAAGACATATAAAAGAATACAAGAAAAAGTAAACAAGGAGGTATATTGGGAAAAACTAAGGGTGGCAGGGCAGATAATCAGGAGGGCAAAGGCAGGTACAGAGGAGAAGAAAGCAAAAGAGGCCAGAAGGGGAGACAAAATGTTCTTCAGATACATCAGTGTGGGAAGGAAAAACAAGCAGGGTATAATGAGAGTTAAAGGGAAGGGGGAGATCTCATAGAGAAGGGCTCAGAAAAAGCAGATTTGCTAAACAGATATTTCTGCTCAGTGTTTACAGTTGAAAGGGAGGGACATGGACCAGTATTGAAGGGAAGAGGAAATTAGGGTACGGTGGACAAGGCAATGGGTCCGGATGCTCTGCATCCCAGGGTGCTTCAAGAGCTTAGGGAAGAACTGGCAGAACCTCTAACGAGGATGTTCAACTTATCATTGGACCACAGGAGGGTACCAGGGGACTGGAGAAAGGCAGATGTAGTGCCACTACACAAGAGTGGAGGAAAGGAGGAGCCAAGTAACTATCACCCAGTCAGCTTTACTTCAGTGGTAGAAAAGATTATGGTGGCACTCCTAAAGGAAAGGATAGTGAAATACCTTGTAGAAAATTGGCTACAGGACAAGAGGCAGCATGGGTTTACAGAGGGAAGGTCATGCGAGACGAGCCTCATTGAATTCTTTGTCTGGGTGACAAGGGAGTGTGATCAGGAATGGGTAGTGGACATGGTCTATCTGGACTTCAATAAGGCCTTTGACTCTGTCCCTCACAGGAGGCTGGTGAGCAAGATGGGCAGTCTAAGGGTAGTGGAGAAAATAAATGTGGTGGAAAACTGGCTTGGTAACAGGATTCAAAGAGTGGTTGTAAATATGGTTCATTCCAGGGAGGAAAAAGTGACAAGTGGGGTTCCCCAGGCGTCAGTACTGGGGCTAATACTCTTTAACATTTACATTGGGGATATTACAGAGGGTCTAAATGGGAAGGTGTGTTTGTTTGCAAGTGATACAAAGATCTGCAATACAGTGGATACACCAGGGGGAAGTGGAGAGCATGAGAGAGGATCTGTCAGAGCTGGAGGGGTGGTCAGAGAGTTGGCAACAGAGATTTAATGCCAAAAAAATGTAGAATAATGCACATAATGCACAAAAACCCATGGGCTGCATACATACTAGGAGGAGATGGTGTTGTGGTAATGGAGCAGGAGAGGGATTTAGGGATTATTATTTCAGACAACCTTAAGGTGGCAAATCAATGCAACAAATCGGTTGGAAAGGCAAGCAGTATATTGGCATGCATAGGGAGGGGTATCACAAGCAGGAGAAGGGAGGTGATAATTCCCCTATACAGGTCAACAGTCTGATCCCTCCTAAAGTATGGGGTACAGTTCTGGAGACCGCACCTACAGAGTGATATTAATAGGGTGGAGAGAGTCCAGCGGAGGAGACCAAAATGGTGTATGGTATGCATCAGAGATCAGAGGACATAGGAGGAGAGGATGGAGGAGCTTGACCTATATCCACTGGAAACCAAGGGGGGGGGGAGATATAATTGAAACTTTTGAATACCTGAAAAGAATGAACAAGGTGAGGAAAGGGAGCATATTCAAGATGAAAGACAATCCAAGAACTAGGGGACACAGCTTGAAGCTGGAGGGTGGTCAATTCAGAGGTAATGAGAGAGGGCAATACTCCACTGAGAGGGTGGTGGTCTCCTGGAATGGGCTACTGAAGGGGGTGGTTAAGGCATCTACACTGGGGGGTTTCAAGAGTGCATGGGATAACTACATGGGTTTAAACATGAGAGGGAGAGATAGATATCCTGATGGGAAAGAGAGGCCAAGAATCTTGGGGGCACAGAAGTGGGGTGTAGGGTGGTAGAGTCAAGGCTACCTATTGGGAGGGAACAAGGGCAGACTAGATGGGCCGATGGGGTCCTTTTCTGCTGACAAATTTCTATGATTCTATGAATGCACCAGTAGGGCTTTACCCCAGTTGCACCTGCAGTCCCCTGTCCCCTACTGACCACAGTAGGTATGTGGCTAATAGAGTACCACGAAGATTGTGGGAGCAATTGGGCTGTTAGGTCCCTCAAACCATGATTGCTCCTCTTTGACAAAGCTGTTGATTTCTTTAGAAGAAAAGGTAAAAAAATGAAAGACTAACACATGTAAAGACAGACACATGCTTAACTGCACTTCTTAAAAGATCAACTGCAAAGACATATTAAATATGAGTCATTTTCCCCTACATGAGGTTAACCAGTCATGTTGAAGGATATTTTTTCAAATGAAAGGGCAGAATAAAAATTGCATCATGCTGTAAGGGTAACCTTTCTAGAGCGCCTGTGATGTAAAGGCTCTTTGAAAGCACAACAATTAATTTAATTATGTAAAACAGATTCTTCGGAGTCTTTTTTGATCCTCCTTTGGGAAGCACTGTCCTTTAATTTTCTATCCTTTAGAAGTAACACCTTTGAGTCATATACAGTATAGTATACCCGAACAAGCTCATGCAAATTTTCTTATGAAGACATCATTCAGTGTTCTTTTAAGAATTACCTGGGTTTTTAATTCTATTTCCAGTCACTATTACATTAATTAAAAAGCTCTACAATATTAATTTAAGTAACATACCCCATACTGCACATTGCCCAGTAATCTACTTATAATTTTAAATAGTGCAGTGTTTTTGGATTTTATGTCTGTGCTTATTACTGTTAGAATCAGATTTTTAAGTAGAGCTCAAGTGATTAAATGGTACTATATTTTGGAGAGCCAGTAGAGCCTAGTGGTTACAGCATAAAGTTGTGACCTTTGGGACCCAGTAGACTATGGTTCAAATCCCACAAGTGCCACCTAAATACCTTGTGACTAAGAACAAGTCACATAATCTACCTGGGCTTAATTCTCTGCTGGGTCACCCCTGAAAATAAGCTGCATCTCAAAGTGCCTTTCCAGGCAAAAAATTCCAAAAATCAAAAAAGTCCTAACCATTTGTGTAGCTATAAGGCCTACTTTATATTGCTACTCAATAATTCAAGCACAGGAAATGCTGCAAGTCTCAGATATGTAAGGTTGTAAATGTGAATTCAAGTGGGCATGAAAATTTACTCCTCAATATAAGGGACCCAGGAATATCCCCTTTCACTCTATAAGCAGAGGATTCACCCCTGTTGCTGAATTGCTAATAAACATGTTCCCCTTGAACTAGTCAGCCTAGATAGTGAAGGTGTACCACGTTACAGCTTGTCAAAAGAGTAGAACCATAGAATGCACCTTTTTCTCTTTCAAACCATTGGTAACCTATATGTAAGATATGGCAATTGTGTGGATGCCATCTCTCTTGCTGTTATGACTTCTCCCCAGGATGCACTGGAAAATTAGTCATTTGGCTTTGAGTGCCTTCCTGGCCAAAAAGGCTGAATAAATTATGCAATATCAATATAGATCTGGGAACATAGTTGAGCATGTGGGTCATACTGAAATTCAATTTAATGGTTTCCATCCCTTTGAATGGGAGGGCTAGCCTGAGTTTCAGTGTGGGGGAATAAACTCTTCCCACACACATCATTTAAACCAGCCTCTCCCACGACTTCCTGCTCTAGTGTTTGGAAAATTTGTGTTCTTCTACCGACCTCCTGCGTGTGTGTGTGTGTGTGCTGGTCTCTGCTGCTCCTCCATGCTTCCTTGCCTCCTCTTGTTGTTTTCTTGCTCTGTTTCCTCACTGCTTCCCCCAGCCTGCTCTACCTGGTGAATGTTTTCTCCCATTTCCTTGCCATTTTGTTGTTCCCTGAGCCCCCCACTCTCCCCAGTGCCTCTTCCTCACTCCTCCTCCTTTCCTGGTGTTAGTCCCCTGCCTTTGGTGCTGCTGTTCCTCTTGGTTCCCGGACCTGCCAGCTCACCTCCTGGCCTAACACCACTGCTTTTTTGTTCCTGTTTTGTCCTCTCTCTTGTGGAGCCTCTCCACATTCTGGGTTCCAACCCCTTCCCCCCCCCATCTGGGTCCTGCAAAAGAGTGGCTCGAGTGCGCTTGCAGCTGAGGTAAGATTTTCATGATTCCACAGGTTTGCAGTCCTATGTTTACACTCAGCTATCCCTCTGTCACTTTCCATGCCCGTAGCTCTGTACCTCAGTGGGCTTGGCGTCTTTCGAACTGTTTGCTGTACCACTTCTGAATGTTTGCTGCATTATGCTGCTTTGGCTCCACTCTGCCATTTCTGTCTTTCCCAGCCTTGTCTCATGCTGCCTGTACATGGAGAAGGCATACTATACCCACCCTCTGCACAGTGCATGAAAAGCTGTGCCTGAGGTACTTGTTCTGGGATACTCCACCATCCTTAGTTTTACTTTTTTTTTTTAGTTGTTTAACCAGGAGTAGCACACTAAGCTGAAAGCTTTTTTATAGGTGCAATCTGGGAGCACAGGGACGTTAAGTGACTTGCTCAGAGTCACACAGTGTGCAAGTGGAAGCTGTGGGATTCAAACCGAGGTCTGGTTTGCTGGATGTCACCAGATTTGCAGCTCAGAGCCTTAAACCACTGTGCAATGCTGCCTCCCTGCCTCCCTGCTGTGCACTACCATGCTGCTGGATGATGCTGCTTGTGCTGCCTGCTCTCCCACTCTGTGCACTCATTCCATTGCTTCACCTGCCATGGACCTGAGTTGTCCTGTTTTCTGGTTTTCTTGTCCGCGGTATGATTATGTGCTCCAGTGTCTGCATTTTCATCCAATCCTTAGTTCGTACAGCTATGGTAATACCACTGAGGTGAGCACCACCTGGTGATAAACCAAATAACACTGCACACAAAACAAACAAAATAACAATAAAAAAATGAAAACACAAAGGATGACTCAATGCCACTTCTACTCCTGTTGGAGGTTGCTCCCCCAGCTTGTTGAGAGCTTCCTTTCTTTTTGATGTTTGGCTCACTTTCTACTGTCTCTTTTGCTTGTTTTCTTTCTGCATGTGGATCACGGTGCTTTACTGTGACTTCTTGTTTATCCTATGGCAGAGGACATGAGGATCATAGTAGAGAGTCATAGCCCCTTGTGGTTGCATGCCTCTTGTTTGTCATACTGTCTTTGCCACTCATTTCCACACCTTCATGTTCCCGCTGGCCCCTGTTGCTTCCCTGTGTTGTTTGATTTTCCTTTGCTCTACCCACCCCCCCTTTTTGCTCCCTTGCAGTCCTTCTGCTCTGTCTTTCTCTCCTACCTCTCCTGCTTCCCACTGCTTTTCATGCCTTCTCTTCTGTTTCAGCTCCTGTTTTTGCCCAGCACACTCCAGCAGTCTACAGGCCCGATTTCTAATTCTGCCTTCGGGGAATTGAGTGAAGGTAGACTTCGGTCTGCTGGGAATGAGGGTTCCTGTTGTAGCTTTACTATGTTTAAGCCTACATCCTCCAGCTACAGTATCAAAGTTCAGCAGTGGATTTCATTGAATGGGAGTCTTGCTGCTTTCATGTTTCTTTACTGCTTTTACCTAGTGCAGCCTCACACTGGATGATGGATCATCGTGCCTGTGTGCCTAGCTTGTGTTTTGATCGGACTCCATCCCTGCACATTTTTGAATGCTTGTGTCATTACTTCTGGTATCACAGTGTTGGAAGTGCTGTCCTTCATTCTACCGTGCTCTGCCTATGTTACTGCTCTCCTGATTGGGCCATGTGTTGCCCTGACTGTTTATCTCCCCTTATGTTGGTTCCTCTCCTTTCTAGGACATGCTTTCTAATGGCTTCCTCCTCCTCCTCTTCCTCCTCCTTGGATACTTAGTGCTGGATCCTGATGTCGCCCCTCATGCATCTACAGCTGCTCATCCTGCACCTTCTCCTAGCCAGAAGTGCACAGCTAAAACTCGCCTCTCCATTTCTGATTGGACCATGCCTCACTTAACTGCGGAGCTTCAATGATGTGGCATTGCTTACCCCTCTTCTGCTTATAAGTAGGCCCTTTAAGACCTGAATGTATCCAGTTTGCAGTCTGTGCCAGCTCTGGTGCCTGCCCCATGGCTCCTCAGCCTTCCTCTCCCATGTCTGAGATACATGTCTTCATGGCTCAAATGAATTCCTCCATGTCTGCTCTTCAGTCTCACATATTGACTCTCAAGGCCCATCTATTGACCCAGTGCCCTCCGGCTTTGCCTGGTCCTCAGCCTGATGACCTTCCAAGCAATGTTCCACCACCTTTGGCTCCTCTGTTTATGCCTACTCCTGCTCGTATTCCTCTTGCTGTACCAGGTACATTGCCACCTCCTTCAGACCTGGCCATTTCTTCAGTCCATCTCATGTCAGATCACCTCTGCAAGGACATCATCGATGGCAAGGATGATAATTTGGTTTCCCTCCTGGTTCCCTCTCAAGACTTCATGGACAATCACATTGTTTCCTGTGGTGACGTCTCAGTTGTCCTCAAATCCAAAGATCCCTGTCTCCTCCACAAGCTGAAAATTTCTGAGTTTGTTCTGGCCTTTAGCCTTTATTGGGATGTCATTTGCTTGGCTTTCTGGTCCATCATGCTGAATTTGACTTCTACTTGTACCTCAAGGTGGATATTAGTTCCCATTATGATAGTACCCTGTTTTATGATTACCACGAGTCTTTTTTCCGTTAAAGTAGCTGCCGCCTTACATCACTATAATAACAGGGTGAATTGGGCAGTCCTCGACAACTAACTGTTTTGCTGCCATTTTGCCAGCCAGGGAACTCTCACCTGCTCTTTTTGTGGTTCTTTTAACCACTTTGCTCCACTGTGCTTCTTGGTAGCGTCCTCTTCCACGGCTTCCTATTCAGACTCCAGGCATTCTCCTCCTTTGCTGCCTGCCACTCATTCTGGACTCACTTGAACTTTTGTGAAATCTAGGGTCTGTTCTGATGCCACTGGCCATCCTGTCCAGATGTTGGGCAATCATCAAGTCTGCTTCAGTTTCAACGCCAGAGGATATTTCCATTTGAACTGCAGATTTTTGCATGCCTGCAGTTATTGTGGTGACACCCATGCTCACAGTGTTTGTCCTGCAGCTCTCCGGTCTACCGTATGACAGTTTTCCCATCCATCTACCCCTCTCAACATCTCCAAGTTGGTGGATGCCTTGGCCTCCCATCCTTCCTGTCCTGCTGTTGCTCAGCTCCTTTTGGGGTTTCAGCAGGGTTTTCATATCGGCACAGCTGTCACTCCATCTAAATCACCAATTTGTCGCAATCTGCAGTCTGCATTACATGAACCAGGCATTGTTAAGCAACTACTTCAGAAGGAGCACCAAAAGAACTTCATAATTGGTCCATACCTTCAGCCTCCATTCCCTTTTTTTCGTATCAATCCTATCGGTATTGCAACATGGAAGTTTTCAGGCAAAAAGCATCTTATCATGGATCTCTCTGCTCCTCATGCTTCTTCCACACCCAGTATCAATTCCTGAATTCCAGCCAATGAATATTCTGTATTCTATGCCCATATAGACTATGCCATCACACTAATCAAGCATCTTGGCTCAGGAGCATGACCTTCCAAAGCTGATATCACAGACACTTTCAAACTACTGCAAATCCATCCCTCACTTTGGCATCTATACAGTATGTCTTGGGAAAATCAATATTACTTTACTGTCCAACTCACCTTTGGATGCAGAAGCAGCCCCAAGTTGTTTGATCAATTTGCCAAAGCCCTTTGTTGGGTCTTACTGAATGTATACCGTAGACCAGTCGTGCTGCACTTCCAGAATGATTTCCTTCTCATAGATCCACCAGACTCCATTCCAGAGGAAGATATAAATACCCTTGTTTAATTTTTCACAACTCTAAATGTTCCTCTGGCCAAGGAGAAAACCTTAGGTCTGGCTACATCCCTTGAATTTCTTGGTATCATTTTAGACTCAGTATGTATGGAAGTACGTTTACCTGTTGATAAACTTCTTTAAATCCAAGGTAAAGTCCATTCCGTTTCAACTCTATCTTCTTGTTTGAAGCAGGAGTTACTCTCCCTACTAGGTTACTTGAACTTTGACATGAGAATCATTCCCCAAGGTACAGCATTCATATCTTACCTTTTAAACCTAGCTTCTTCAGTTGAGAAACTCCACCACTTCATTCAAATTATAGCTGCAGCAAAATCTGACCTAGCCATGTGGTCTTTGTTCCTGGCTCATTGGAATGGCTGTTCTATGTTTTATAAAGACCCTCTACCGGACTTCTACCCCAGGATTTATACAGATGCCTCACCTACATATGGATTTGCTGCCATTTTCAGCCCAGCTTGGTTTGCCATCCGAATGGCCTCCAGACATTTTGTCAATTCCCAAATTTTCCTCTACTGCTTCATTATTTTAAATTTATCCCATCATAGCTGCTGCTTTCCTATTGGG
This sequence comes from Neoceratodus forsteri, assembly GCA_016271365.2. Taxonomy (NCBI): domain Eukaryota; kingdom Metazoa; phylum Chordata; order Ceratodontiformes; family Ceratodontidae; genus Neoceratodus; species Neoceratodus forsteri. The sequence continues at coordinate 5,282,735 of JADMNL010000041.1, read as the reverse complement.
TCATTTATGGACTTTTCAATCAGTCTTTATCTTTTCAGACAACCAAAGTATTGAAGACATTATCAACAAAGATAGCTCTTCATCCTTGGCCATAATGATGTTCATGCGGAAGTTGACCTGGCTCTCACGTTACCACAATTTTACCATCCAATGTTTACATATACCCAGTCAAGTCAATAAGGCTGCTGATGCTTTGTCTTGCTTTCAGCTTCAGGTATTCCACAAATGATGTCCGAAAGCAGATCCAGACATGTCTTCTCCCCCTTCCTTCCAGGATCTAATAACGCCCTAGAATTTTATCGGTGCCAAGCTTCCTCCATTAAGTAGGAAATGTTAGCCCATTCCACAAGATCTACATATTCTACAGCCTGGTCTAAATATGCCTCATTCTGTGCCTCACAAATACCATGTGCTACTCCTATTTCCATTTATCGTGTTTTAGTATTTATGGCATTTTGCCATAAGGCCTTACATCTATCTCATGGTACCATAAAGCGCATGGTACCATAAATACATTGCAGGAGTTCAGTTTGTTCATTCTCAATGTGCTCCTTCTGCTCCAACAATTCTTTCTAATCAATCTGTGAAGCCTCTCTTGTTGGGTTTTCACAGAGTTGCTCCAGCCCAAATTCCTCAAACACTTCCCATGGAAGGATCTCTAATTAGAAGCATCTTGGACTTATTAGACTCCAAGACTTTTGATCCCAAGTCCAGTTTGATGATTTCCACCATTAGAAGTCTAGCCTTTTATGGATTTCTTAGACCCGGAGAATTTTCAGTCCCTTCTTCCACCTCCTCTACATTCCTCAAAATATCCAATCTTCAAAAACAAGATGATTTCTATACTTTGTATCTGCTTTAATCGACAGACCGTGTTCATGAAGGAGTTTTGATACTTGTATTGCCTTCAAATAACAAATTGTGCCAGGTTGCTCAGTTGGACAACTTATGCAGTTTCATGTCGGATCAAATCATTCTCTGCCCTTATTAACCTCAATCCATATATTCCAATGACCACTAAGTGATTTATGGACCATATCAGAATATTGCTGCCCTGACTGGGACTCAATCTGTATTCATATTCTGGGCACTCCTTCAAAACTGGAGCAGCATCATCAGCTTCCAGACATAACATCCCCAGCCATATCATCAAGAAGCTCAGAAGATGGAAGTCAACAGCTTATGAAACCTATATTTATTTTATTTTATTTTTTATTTTAGGCTTTGGTAACTGGGTAAGGCCCACTAGGCACAAGTGCCTGTTTTCAGGGGTGACCTGGGAGTACTGGGCGGTTAAGTGACTAGCTCAGAGTCACACAGTATGCAAGTGGAGGTTGTGAGAATCAAACTCAGATCTGGTCTGCTGGATTTACCAAACTCGTTCACACCTCATTCCTCTAACCTCTAGGCTATACTGCCAATTATCCCAAACCTGAATTCAGAAATAAGGTTAGCATTTTCAGTCATCTCCTCCTAGTATGCCCAGAGGACAGGCTGATCAGTAACCATGAGTCCTTAGAAGTTTTCTCCCAAGGGCTCTTTTCCTCTCCTGCACATTACTGGTCATACTCACCGTGAGTTCAGGAGATTATCAACACCATTTTGGGGCTCTATTCCTACCAGCTACCAGGCTTAAGTTCCTATGAAAACAAGAATAGAGTACAGCCACAACAGAGTATGCACAAGCATAAACACACTTTATTCCACAAATATCGAATGGAAGGGCTAGCCTGAGGTTCAATGTGGGGGGGGGAATGAACTCATCCCACATATGTCATATAAACCAGTAGTTCCCTGGACCCTCCACTCTAGTGTTTGAAAATAACCCACCATCCTCCCCTTCCTCCTCCTTTTCCAGTGTTCCACCTCCCTTCACGTGGGGCTCTCTATTCCTAGCAGCTATCAAGCTTAAGTTCTTGTGAAAACAAGAATAGAGTACAGCCACAACAGAGCATGCATAAGCATAAACACACTTTATTCCACAAACATTGAACTTCTGCTATGGGACTTTTTGTGTCCAAGAGAAGATGGCCCAGTTAGTCAGTACTTGATCATTCCTTAATCAGTTCCTTTCACTGTGGCTATTTTGGGCTTATATCTTACTATTATTTGTGGTCAGTTGTTAGATGGGGAACACCCACTGTTGTAACTCAAGGGAGGTGGGCTTAACACTTCATCTTTGATTTGCACCATACCATATTCAACTGAATAACTCTGTTGAGGAGGGTCTCATATGAGGAGAGGTTGCCGGTCTTGAAAATGTATACCCTTGAGAAAAGGAGAGAAACGAGTGACATGATTAAAACAAACTGCACAAGTTCCTGCATGGGATAAATAGGATGGATGCTAAGGAGCATTTTTCCTTGAGCTCAGCTACAGTGACAAAGGGGAACTCATGTAAACTCACAGGGGGAAGATTGAAGAGGAATGTTGGCAAGCACTCTTTTCAGAAAGAGTAGTGGACAGGTGGAACAAGCTGCTGGAGGCAATGGCTCAAGGCAAATCAGTGAGCTGTATCGTAAGTGCATTCATTATGTTGAAAAGTAAACTATAAGTTAAAACAAATTGAAAACAGGCAAAACAGTTTATGAAAGTTGTCATATTTAGGATCTAAATTGTGTCACAAGGTAATAGATTCATATCTGGCACCACTGACTTTTTTTTTCTTTGAACTCTTTTTTATCACCCTCTTGCCATTGACATCTCTCCAGTGTGGACAATCGGCTATTGGCTCTACTCACCCACCTGAAGTTCTGGTCGCTTTGACTCCAGTTTGGAGGGCACCCTTCATCCACACAGTGCTGCCCTGACCCCTCAGTTCTGAGCCCTCCGAGGAAGGACTGCCACTCCAAGCTGCACTCTATCTAGATTGGCAGGCATGACTGTGCTTAGGAGGAACTGGAGCAAGCTTTCTGGGAACCCGGTGCTGGGCGTGGGGCCATTGCCACTGGCCCTGCCTTCACTTATCAGCAGAGGGGGTTTTTTTCTGCTTGTTACACCCACCTGGTGCAGCGTGCAATGGTGTCGGTGTGGGACCACTCCCACAGACAGCCTGCCAACACCAGTCCCCAAATGCTTGTTCCTTGCTACTGGGTGAGTGCTCCCAGCCTTCACTAGGTGCTGCTGCTGAGTGTGGATTCCCACTGTACCCACCTCAGGAGAAGAGAGCAGTCCTCCAGACATTCGATCTTCTCCTCCCCCTGCCGACCCCCGGTGGACCAGGCTTGTTCCAGAACTCGGGTCACTGGCATGGCGCGAGGTGTGGCATCCAGTACCTCAACCCTCAGTACCACCAGGCTGGCCTGACACCACAGACTTGTGTGCAATCCGAGTGCTGATGCTGTAGTGCAGTACAGTACAGTTGTGTGCAGTGCAATTGGATGAGCCATCAGATTATAACTCATCAGTCCTGATTCAACCAGTCAGTTCTCAGGATTTTTCTGCATGCAAGGACATCTTATAACATAAGTGGGCCTCACACCCAGTTTCCCATAAAGTAGAATGCTCCACTTTTGAAAATAATGCACCAGTTTCTTAAAAAAAACATGTCTTCCTTTCTAATAAATAGATAACTATTTTATTTACTGCATTTTAAATTTGTTAGTAATTACTTTCTACTTTTATAATATTTGTACAGTGAAACAAGTGGGTTTCACCTTTTAATTTTACACTGCTAGTAAAAAAACAAATCCGTAGAATTCTGGTATTGTAATGTGAGGCACTGCCAACTGCTTAGGAGCCCAATGTATTTCAGTGGGAAACTAAAGATATGTTTCTATCTTTTTCAAAAGAAATGGCTGCTTTTTTCCACAACAAACCTTGCCTTTTTCCACAACAAACCTTTCCTTTTATGTGTTTGCACTGTTGTGGTCCATCTGTATGATTTTATGTTTTTTTTTTTTAGTAGTGATTGACTTCTCTTTTCTTCCTACTAAGTAAAATCTGTTTAGGAAGAAAATATCACCTGCTTAATCATAACAAAAAATCACACACCAGATATTTAAAATTGCACAAAGCAGAGCATAAAAATTTGCACATCGCCTTGTGATTTCCCAGGTGCCCAAAGTTGCTGTATTCAGTGGAATAGTGCACCAGTGCTATCTGACTGAAAATAGGGCCATGTTGGTCCAGCACTGAGCCACTTAGCACTGTCCCAACAAGGTTCCTGTAGTACACCACCAGAATGGATAGTGCTGGAGTGCTATTTGCAATATTCAAAAGGGAACCATGCAAATGAGCCCATTCGGCATGCAAGGTGCAAAGGGGTCATTTGCATGCCCATTATGGACTCATTTGCATGGGTAGCAAGACAGGTTAGCATGATGCTGCCCCCATAATTGCCTGGTGCAGCCATATGTACTTATCCCTTGGGCTAGTGGTCCCCACTCCCACCAATTGCTGGCTTGTTCTGTACAATAAAAATATTCCTGGTGCTAGTGATCTTCTCCCCCACTCATTGCCAGCCCGTTCTGTATGATGATAATAATATCCATGGTGCTAGCACCCCCCTCCCCTCAATCACTGGACTGTTCTGTAAACTAATAATATCTCTGGTGCTAATGCCCCCCCCCAGTCACTAGCCCAGGCTTAAATAATATGATCTCTGGTGCTAGTGGTAACCCCCCCTTTGATCATCAGTCCCAGCTTCAATAATATGATCCCTTGTGCTAGTGGTAACCCCCTCCAACTGCCAGCCTGGAAGTAAAAAAAAAACCCTCCCCATGCAGCACCAGTCATCCCCCCCACACCTTAGCATTATCCATGGTGCTGTGGGAGCATATGGTGATTGGAACAGCCCTATCACATTTCCTCAGTCAGCTGCTGTATGTACAGGCAGGGAGTGTGCCTCTTATTTATGGGATAGTACACGTCATCCTATTCCTTGCCCTATAACTAAGAGGCACTCTCCCTGCCTGTACATATGGTGGCCGGCCAAGGAGATATGAAAAGGGATGTGCCAGCCTCCATAGGCTCCTGTGGCACTGTGGATAATGTTAAGGTGAGTGGAGAGTTATGCCCAGTTCTTCATGGGGTTGGGGGAACCACTGGATGCTAGGGAGGTGTTTTTTTTCACTTCCAGGCTGGCAGTCAGAGTGAGGGGGGTTACCACTAGCACAAGGGATCATATTATTGAAGCCAGTGCTGGTGATCAGAAGGAGGAGGCTTACCACTAGAACCATGGATCGTATTATCTCAGACAGGGCTAGCAATCAGTGAGGGTGACCACTAATATGAAGAACAATATTATTTCACAGAATGGGCTGGTGATTGGCGAGGGAGGTGCCAGAGGCCACAGGGGGCTGTTGTGCTCCCTCAGTGGCAAACTGGCTCAGTGGCTGCATTATCTCAGTCAGCCACTAGGGTTGCCCGGAGTTAAGTCAGGGTTTTGTTCAGCAGTATTTGGGCCGAGCAACAGGACTGCACTAAACCCTTTTACACAGCACAATGCTTGCTGAATATTGGGTAGCGCATATTCATGGCTACACCCCTCCCCTTGCCCATACGCATACATTATGTTTTGCATGGGCACTAACCCTCTTTGGCATGCAGCAGCCCTTTTTATGTTTGCTTGCACGCATGTGCAAGAAACATTCTGTGGCACCTTTGGAGAGAAGCAGATTGTGGAGAAGCAGCACTGTGGCAGCCAACACCAGCACTGCATTTGTGGGCTTGGCACTGTTCACCCAATGCAGGATCAGTATCTTGATTACACTGGTTCCACAGAAGTGCCACTAACTTGAAAAGATTTGGCCGCTGCAATGAGGGGTCACCTCATCATTGCAGTGTCAGCCATTCTGTTGCAATGAGGGAGTGACCCGTCATTGCAGGGCGGTAACATGCTTGGTGTAACATTTCCCTAAACATGGTGGAGGCTTATGCCACCACCTCAGAGCCTCATGAAAGCTGACTGATGAGGGTACCCAATCCCCATGTCGGCATGCCCCGACCCAGTTCATTTGCTGATAGGGGAGCCCACTCCCAGTCACCATAACGTCCCCCCTATTTGTTGTGTGCCGAGGAGGGGTGCCCAATCCACCTCAGCACTTGCCCCCCCAACACTCAGTATGTGCTGACGGGGTACCCAATCCCCATCGGCTACAGCCCCCCCAAAAGAAACACTCAGGTGGCATGCTGGGAGCCCACTCCAGCATGCCAAAAGTCCCTGTAAATAAGAAAACCTTCCCACGACGTTACATTTTTTTTAAAACCTGTAAACTAGAAAACGGTCCCTCATTGAGTCTCCCTAACCTATGCCCACCCACTGCACACCCCACCTTCCCACACACCCCTTTACACCATACTTACCTCCGGAGTCCAGCATGATGATCTTTGGTGTGCTGGGAACACGTCTGCACTCTTCAAAGCCGACTGCAAACTGAAGAACTACTGGTAAGCTGTATAATGGCATAAATGGGGTTTTTAACTTATGTGGATATCTTGGGCATTTTTGGGACTTTTGGCACCAAATTTTCAACATGGGGTTATTGGGACCCATCTTCATGAATTCAGTCACTGTCGTGGCCTTATTCAGTCTCAAAAGGTGATTTTGCGGTCACTGCGCAGAATAACCTTTCAGGACTGATTAACAAAACAACAGTGCCACTGTTCATGAGGTGGGCTCTAAAAAGTCTTGTTGCAAATTTGGTGAAAAAAATCCCAAAAAATGACCGTTTTGCGTGTGCTTTGCGCAGTTTCCATGCACACTCATAAATTTGCGAATTTGTAATATTTTCACTCCAGATTTTCAACATAGCCATTTTTCCATACCTCCTTATGAACAGTGCAGCTGTCACTTTACACATCCTGGCTGAAATGTGTTTTCACACTTCCAGTGCAGAATGGCGTGGTCACTGTGGGAAATCAGTGTTTGGGACAGCTTAAGAAAATCACAGTGACATTGTTCATGAGCAGAGGTCCTAAAATGCCTATGTTGAAAATTTGGTGGCGAAAGTCCATAAAATGACTGTGTTACAAGCGTGCATTGTGCAGTTTCCACTCACCCTCGTAACTTTCGAACATTTGTAATACTTTCACACCATATTTTCAACATTGCCATTTTTTCACACTTCTTTATGAACAGTATAGCTGTCATTTTTCACATCCTGGCTGAAATGTGTTTTTGCAGTTCTGGCACAGAATAGTGAGGTCACTTTTGGAAATCAGTGTTTGGGACAGATTAAGAAAATCACAGTGACTCTGTTCAGGCGCAGAGGTCCTAAAATGCCTATGTCGAAAATTTGGTGACAAACATCCATATAATGACTGTGTTATGAATGTGCATTGTGCAGTTTCCACACACCTTCGTAACTTCACAAATTTGTAGTATTTTCACTCCAGATTTTCAACATTGGTATTTTTTCAGACTTCCTTATGAACAGTACAGCTGTCATTTTTCACATCCTGGCCAAAATGTGTTTTTCGTACTGCTGGCTCACAATAGCATGGTCACTGTGGGAAGTCAATGTTCTGGACAGATTAAGAAAATCACAGTGACACTATTCATGAGCAGATGTGCTAAAATGACTATGTGAAATTTAGTGACAAAAGTCCATAAAATGACTGTGTTACAAGCGTATACTGGGCAGTTTCCACACACCCTCATAATTTCGCGCATTAGTAACGTTTTCACTCCAAATTTCCAACATTGGCATTTTTTCACACCTCCTTGTGAACAGTACAGCTGCCATTTTTCATGTCCTGCCCAAAATATGCATTTACAAATCTGGCGCAGAATAGTGCGGTTGCTGTGGGAAATCAATGTTCAGGACAGATTAAGAAAATCATAGTTACAGTGTTTATGAGCAGAGGTCACAAAATGCCTATGTTGAAAATTTGGTGAAAAAATTCCACTAAATGACTGTGTTACTCACATGTGTTGCACAGTTTCCACGTATGCTGAGAACTTCAAGCATTTTTAATATTTTCACTACAGACTTTCAACATTGCCAAGTGCCAAGACTTCACAATAGACAACTGGAAGTTAAAAAAGTGAATAATAGCAAGAGATTAATTTCTTTTCCATTAGATCACCCAGGTTATGGAATAAATTACCCCAGGATATTGTTGACTCAATAAATATTACAACTTTTAAGAACAAATTAGATAAATGGATGAATGAATGGGATATGGGTAAATGATCCATCAATATGGAGGGCAATCTCGATGGGCAAACAGCCTTCTTTTGTCCTATAAACCAAGTATATAAACCAAGTATATTGCCATCTCTTCACACCTCCCTATGAATGGTACAGCTGCCATTCTTCACATCCTACTCGATCTGTGTTTTTGTATATCTGCCCCAGAATGGCATGGTCGCTGTGGGAACTCAAAGTTTGGGACTCATTAACAAAATCACAGTGCCACTGTTCATGAGAAGAGGTCCCAAATGCTTTCACAAGTTGGGGGTCACAAAAAGGCCATGCTGAAAATTTGTAGTGCAAATACCAACAAACGCTTGGGTCATTAGGGTTTCTAACCATAACGTCCCACCCTGTATAGACTGACAGGCATCAGGGGTGTGCCTTTGAATTGCTGACTGTAATACTCATGCCATTCCACCCCCTGCAGCCAGTGACAGGCATCGAGGTGTGCCTTGGACTCTTCGGCCCCAGAGTTCAACCCATTCTCTTATACTGTTCCCATTTCAGCATATGTCCTTATGGAATAGGGTGGCTGTAAAGCTGAATACCCCAAGGCACACCTCAACACTTGTCGTGTCTGCAGGATACGGTGAGATGAAATGGCATGAACGTTATGGGTGATGACCCAAATGCATACCCCAATGCCTGTCCGTCTCTGCAGAGTGGAGGTGGGGTTGGTGTGAAGTTCAATACTTCACTACCATTCCTATTCTGCATCTGTCTGACTCCTGCATTTCCAGTGCTAATACCAGCAAGCAAACATTTGGCATTGGCAAATACTTGTTGAATATGGGGCTACAGTGCAAACTACAGTTTGTGCAGACAAAAACCCATTAACGTCCATGCAAACTTTTGAATATCAGACCCAACATGTTATGAAAAATCACATATTTCTATTACATCTACACTACTTTAGTACCTGGAAGTTTCATCTCGCCACAAACATCTGACAACAAATTTGCAGTTTCCATTGAAATACACTACCAGCCTTGCCAGTAAAGTTTTTCTGATTTCATAGTAGAAGGATGCCATTAGATTCTTTTTAACTAGTACAGGTAGTTGGTAAAATAAAAATAAAATTACGAAAAAGGTAAGTACTGCAAAGAAACAAATGAAAGCAAATAAAATTATTACCAAGGCATCTCAAGGCTCCAGACCTTCATTCTTTAAGATAAACATCCTTATTTAGCATATGCTCTTAAAATAAAAAAAAAATACTATACTTACAACATATTGTCATCCAACACAGTTTAAAGATTTAGAATATGTTTCTAGACACCAAGATAGTCTCTTACGGCCACAAGAGTGTTACTGCTTGGGTCTTTACTGTGCCACAACTGCTCAACTGCTGTCTGTAGTTCTTTCTCTCCTAGAACACATGAGGAGACATTCTTACAGCATGTGTCCTATAAACATATAATAATTGCAACAAAAAAAAGAGAGAGAAATAAACCATCAGTTTTGGTTGAAGTTTAACACAACATAAGGAAGGCAATGTGATAGTGATGTAAATAAAAAGTCCCCTTAGCCCTGGTTAATTGGAGGCAATATAGCGTAGTGGTGAAGGGCACTAAGCTGCAAACCTGGAGTTCTGGGGTTGAATACCATCAGCTCTCATTTGCATATTGTGTGACCCTAAGCAAGTCACTTAACTTCCTTGTGCTCCCCAGTCACAACTAGAAACAAGCTCAGTCTTGGAGTGCTTTTCCTGGTTAAACAATTTCCCCTTTCCCCCCTTTCCCTAATTTGTGCACAAGGTCACTTCTTTATTAAAGAGTGGTTAGAAAACCTTTTAAAGAACTCTTTATAGGATGTTTCAAGTTATGTGAGAATGTGGACCTGCTTTCTCCATAATGAATTTCATTTGTAATTACAGAATATAGGGTATGTGCAATATTCCGTTATCAGCACTAATGGATAAGCTGATGGGCCTATAAGCTAGGATTGTCACATCCGGTACTTTCTCATGCAGAATGTGTCTTTTGCTTTAGGAGACACATCTCTGTTTACAGTACCTGCACACAAATTCTTTGGCACTTCAGACAGATAGTTATCACTGTGATACAATAAGTTAGACAGAATCGGCATTGGGCTAGATTCAGAAAACCCTGTCTTATTGTTGCAGTTCAGGCAGACTTAGCGCTGCCTGCCTACCATGTATACTGGAATCTTCACCTGACTGTAGCATGCAGCACTAGTCAGAATGTACATTGGGTTGTTGGTCAGATCATGAATATGCATGAGCCCTTCTGCTTCCTTGCGGGTCCCTTCATGATGACGTGCCATGGTTCTTATGCATGGATCATTGAGGCAGTGGGTAGAACACGAATAGCTGCTAATGCACTTCTGCAGTCACTTGACAGCTGTAGCGGGAAAGCCAATAGTTAGCAATTTTCTCCTACCTTTTTCTGTTGTGGGCCATCATAGTGTAATGCTCTGCAGTGCTCTGGATCATCAGTATATGTTTTGGAGTTAGTATGGGGATTCCATGTGCTCCCTAACAGTTACAAAGGGAGTCATACCATGCCCATCCCACAGGCACAGGCTTTCCTACCTATCATGCTTGCACACACAGACATGTGACTGGTGGAATAATGAAGCTGATGAGTACTTCCTATCACTGAATCCGTGCTGTGGTAGGCAGTGCTATCATGATGTCCTGGACTTTGTACCCATATCCTGACTCAGATGGAGGTTTACAACTGTTATTAAGCAATATACCACAAAAAAAATTGCAGTGGTAGTGCTTCTTGAATTCAGTCAATTGTTTATTAGCAGCGTACTGGACATATTCAATCATTATCTGGCATCAACAGGCAGGACGATTGGAACAATGGCTGAGTGAATGCCCATATTAATTCTCACAGTAGGTGGCAGATTTAGAGTCCCATTGGAACTGAGACTACAGTACTATGACTCTGTCAGATCTGTGTATCCAGATCATTTTTACTGTACCTATATGCTAGATTGAAGATTTTTGTTTACCATTGGTAGCGTAAAATCACAAAATTACTTTTCAGTGATACCAAATATTGTTGCTTGCCATTAGAACATTTAGTTTAGAGATGGATCAAAATGTTGATTTTCTGGCTACAGTACAAGTGGTTTAAACATACTGCATGTCTTTAAAAATCTTGGTTGTTATGCAGTGCATTAGCTGCTCTTAATAATTATGGTTTTCGAGCAGAGCTCTTCTGGAGTCCAACTAGGAAGGTAGCTTTATTCCCTAATGCCAGTAAACTGTGTTTTCAACATTGTACAAATACCATGATTCCACTAATATCATTTGCATCCAGCCACTAGAGGAAACCTAACATTGACATTTTTGTGACAGAGGTACTGTTTTAATTTTGTCCTATATAGCTTGGGCCTCCTGATATACAATAAGGGGTTTCATGGGTATGTACACCATTGAGTATAATTGTTCAACTGACATGCCCACTTGCTAACAAGAAAAGCCAGACAAGCACCATTTCATGTTACTAGGCTAAAGTGTTCCTTTTTTCAAGTTTCAAAATTACAGTGTTTTTTTTTACCCACAGGAGGAAAAGAAAATAATTTGTTTGAATGGTAACTAGTGTAGGGCTCAGGACATAGTCACATGGTCCCTGAGTTTGCTGTTGTTGTGATATCAGAATGGTCACAAAATGACAGCATGGTCTAAAATTTGTTGTTTTGTTTTTGTGACCATACTGATAGACATAATCACAGTAGTCCTGGGGACTGAGTGGCTCTATCTTGAGCCTTATTAGCCATATCAATATAGTATGACTTTGTTTTCTCCTTCAGGCTTACAAATCAACAAACAAGTTAACAGCAGTGCTCAACAGAAAACAAGTGAACTTTGTAAATAATTAAATCCAACCTTTATTCAATTCCAAAGAGAGCATGGCACTAAGCCCCAGCACTTCACTTCATATGCATGAGACTTCATCAGGGGGTGTGGCTTGACAGCAAAAACTGATTAAATTATAAAGATCAGTATTAAAGACACAATATCCATAAAACAGCCTTACTGTTTAAAGCATGACAGTTTCAACAACTGAGTTACAAACTCTTAGACTATAATAGTGTGATAGAAGAAGTAAATCCATAAATACCCATAAATAATTATTATTTCAGTTTTAGTAGAATTTAAACAATACTTAGTAAAAAGCAACTAAATAAAATGGGTATTTTAATTATTCAAAAAAATGTATCAAGAAATATTTACAGTGAGTACTAAGTGTACTATAAACATATTGGTCCCACATAGATGAAACATCAAAGAGAATAAGGAAGAAGGAAGGGTGGAAAAAGAAGGGCTAGAGAGTAATCTGATATTACTAAATCACAATAATAAGAGCTGTATTCACTGTAAAAAGTTCTCATATCAAAGATAGAATGCATACATATGCAAATTACAAAGTAAATTATTCCCAAACATTAGAGGAAGGAAAATAGGGTGGGTGGCAGATTAGGAAGAAGGGGGACAAAAGGAAAAAAAGAAAAGAAAGGGATGGGGTAAGGAAGGGCAAAGTAGGGTAATTGTGATGTTACCAAATCACAAAAATAAGAGTTGTGTTTGCTGTAAAAATTGCTCACATCAAAGACAGACATATGCAAATTACAAAGTAAATTATTCAGAAACATCAAAAAATGGAAAAATTGGGGGAGAAGGATGACAAATTAGGAAAGGGGGTCAAAAAAGAAAAAAGGGAAAGGATAAAAGGAGGGGAGACAAAGGTAAGTAAGAAAAGGGAAGGATGAAAGGAGGCAGGAGAAAAATGGAAGGAGGGTAAGGGGAGGAAAAAAACAAATGAGAAAACATTCCAATGCACAACCAATTTAATAATCAGACATTTGGGAATATGAAATCACAGAAACATTTACCTATTTAATTCAAGTTTGCATAAGAATGTTCAGAGAGACACATAATAATAATTACTAAGTTATAAAAATGACAAAATGGCAATTGCATAATTTAGTCCATAAAGTGACAGCCTTTAATGTATAGTTCCAATGTGATTCTTTCTGCAGCAGCAATCGTTTCTGGTCTCCACACCTTATATTGTATTTCTAGGGACATGTTCTATGCCCATAAATTTCAACCCAATTTCTAGGGACATGTTCTATGCCCATAAATTTCAACCCACTTGTATCACTACCATGATGCTCATCAAAGTCCATCCCCAAAGGTGCATTAGGATTGACTTTCATTATGGAACAGGATCCACAATGCTGCATTGATAATTTCTTGTCAATGCAACATTTCCCTGACACCAGCACTACATCCACCGCAACTGTGGTCAGGATGGTGTCACCAAGATAAAAATTCTTGTTTTGTGGGGGGCTGCCCCTCTGCACCCCCCCATGCAGGAGGCTGTGCCCCCTGCACCCCCTACTTAAGATTCTCAACTCCAAGATGGGGCTGAGTCGGGGATGGGGTGCAGGACCTTGTGGAGGGGAGCCGGGGTCTTAGGCGAACTTTACAGTGATGTAGCGATGTTGTCGGTATCGATCATATCGTTGTAAAGTTGTCACTGTAGCGACGGTATACCATGGAACATATATGTTCCTGAATCCTCTCCTTAAGAACTCTGGTAGTTTGGACCACATAAATTCTAGGACAATTGCAAACCAAAACATAAACAACAAATGATGTCTGGCAATTAATAAACTGCCTAATCTTTACAGTTTTAGAGAACAAGGGATGTTTGAAAACCTTTCCTTGAATACAAAACTTACAGATGTTGAACTGGCCACATTTATAGCAACTCAAAAGTCTGATAGGGAGTCAATGTGATCTTGTCTCCCCAATTGGTTTTCTGTATAAACTGTGGGTTACATAATCTCCTCCAGTATATTGCTACCACACCTATAGAAAATTCTCAGTTTCTCACCAAATGCAAATTTTAGAAGGGGAGTCACTATCCAAAATACATCAATGTTTGTGTATTATCTTAGATATTTGGTTTGAAATTGGATTGTATTCGGTGACCAGTGTAATCAAATTATCTTTGAGAGATCAAATGGACCAGTTTTTCCATATTTAAAAAAAAAATTGAATTCACATGAATTCAAGTCCCTGTGTCATGATTAGTGTTCCCTTAAAATATGATGTTTGTGGTTTTCTTTAAATCAGCATCTGTTAATGTGCTCTGCAGAAACTGAAAACAGTGAAGATTTTTCTGTCCCTATCAGTGAGGCCTGCAGAGTGATGACATCATTTTGGACCTGCCTGCTGCTTCAGCAGTTAATTCTATGATTGACTGAAGAAGCTGTTGCACTTCCCATTCAGAGCAGTCTGTAAAGCTATTTTTTTTCACTCCAAGTTTTTTACTAACCCATCTGGTTTGTGTCTAGATAGATTAGCTTTAAATATATCATTCTGTTCTCATAAATTGATCCTTTGAGTTTCAGTGCTGAAATGAAGTGGTATGAATTAATGTTTGTGAAAAATCGCCTTGTCTGTATCATGCTGTCAGCTCTTTCTCATCAAAACTCTGCATTGTTTTCTGCCTATGTAACATGGTTGTTTAATGGATGTAAAATAAATCTAAATGTTGTTAATTCATAGAAGTAGTGTGTCTTTGATGTAGCCTTCATAAATAGGTTCGTATGAGAACAATATTGTCTTTGTCAGACTGTCAAACAGGTGTTTGCCACACTCTGCTATTTCAAGAACATGTAGTGTATCTACTCACAAAATTCAGTTACTTGAGGGTTTCTGTGTGAAAATACATCATGTACAATATGTGTATAACTAGAAATACTATATGGTATTCTGATGCCACTGTCTCCTGCCTGATAGTTGAGGAAGCAACATTCTGCTGTCCTCTTTCCCCCTGCCCCACAAACCCTGTCTCCTGCCCCCATTTCAGGCTACTGCACCCTGCTTCCCTCTGTCCCCACCCCCACAGTCGGGGCCAATGCCACTGGGGACTCAATTTTAGAAGGGGATGCAGTGACACAGTGGACTTATGGTGGGCATTTGGCGCAGGTTGCAACTTGTGCCAGACATTGCAGCAACATGCAATTTTAGAAGAATGTTGTCGCAAATGCCTACCACAAGTCCAGAAAGTGGTATACAAAGAGTTAGACCAGGTACTCCCTGGTCTAACTTTGCATCTGGGATCAGGGCACTTGCGCCAGGTGCCGTAAACCGGGGAAAGTGTTGCAACTGTGCTGATCTGCATCCGAGGGGCTTTGGTGCAGCTGCATCAAACATCATGGTGGTTACAGGGCTTGATGCAAGCCCTACATCCACCTTGCAAAATTGAGCCCAGAGACTTGAATTCATGAGAATTCAAGCATTGGACAAAACAGTTTATTTGATCTTTAACTCTATTTTTTGGTTTAGGCTTCAGAAGGGCTTGTCTAACCATAGATCTTACTCTTTTCAAAGCTTCTTCAAGAAACTGTAAGGAGTATACCTCCTCTCTAAAAACTTGTTCTTTAAATCCTGTGCATGAATTTCAAAAGTTTCATATATTTGAACAGTTTCACTCTAGGTGAATAAATTGTTTAATGGGGATACCATTTTGAAAATGTTGGGGGTGGGCACTCAAAAAGTGAAGAAGGGTGTTACTGGAAATGGATTTCCTATATGCCTCTGATTGTATAGGTTCACCCACACATGAGTGGAAACGTATATCTAAGAAAGTGATTTGGCTGGAGTTGCAATCATATGTAAATTTCAAACCCATGCCATTTTCATTTACAAAAATTAACAAAAGATATAACTGAGGGTGCATCCCCAACCCAAACAATCAAAATATCATCAATAAACCATCGACAGTATTTCACTTTGGGGCAGGAATGTGTTTTTGTTAC
This sequence comes from Neoceratodus forsteri, assembly GCA_016271365.2. Classification (NCBI taxonomy): domain Eukaryota; kingdom Metazoa; phylum Chordata; order Ceratodontiformes; family Ceratodontidae; genus Neoceratodus; species Neoceratodus forsteri. The sequence continues at coordinate 5,266,779 of JADMNL010000041.1, read as the reverse complement.
AAATTAGCCTGGTAACAAGAATGGCTCTGGGCTGGCCTTTCTTATGTACCAGTTGGAGTGTTTACTGAAAAATTATACATACTGGCATACTTGTGAAACCATCTATATCCCATGTTGCCTGCTTAGATCCTCTAGAGTGCTGCTGCTGCTGTGTAACTGTAGTTGCAGATCAGTGGTCTGATATTGAAAGTGTGGTCCACAGCATAAATGGTATTACTGCTCATATTGTGTCATAGAGCCACAGACTACTCTTGCTACCGTACATGTGAACCTGCTCACACTGGGAACAGAAAATGACTCCCCACCTCTAACATTATCAGGAACATGAGCCCAGCTAGCTATGATCCCACAAATCCTCTGGTTTGCAAAAGCATGAGGGTGCTGATTAATTATAATTAAAGAGCACTTTCCATGGTCTATTTCTGGGACCTCAAAACCTGTTCAGGGTTCTAACTCCCATCCATGGAAGGCAATATATCAGACATAGCTCCCAATGGTCTCTGATTACAAGAGACTTACTTAATTTTATCCCTCAAAATTGCCCTGTTCCTCATCCAACCCTCATGAAAAAGGTGCTGCACACACAGAGAATAGGCTGTGAATTCAGACTTTCAATCAGAAATGCATACTATTCTAAGATGCTAAATCAAAAAATAAAATTTGTACAAATAAAAGTAATGGTATCCACAGTGTTCTGAGCTTGTATCTTTGTGCCTGAGGATTGTCCCTCACACCTGGTTCCACAATTACCTCACTGGTAGGAAGCAATACACAAACTTCAACAGGACCCTCTCCAACCTCACCACTGTCCAATGTGGCGTCCCCCAGGGGTCTGTCCTCAGCCCGACGCTCTTCTCCCTTTTCATCAATGAATTACCATCCATCATCACCCATGGGCTTGCAACCCTGTACGCCGATGACCTCGTCATATTGGATAGTGCCCGAGACATCAGCACCATCAATTCCCAAATAAACTCTGACTTCAAGCAGATACAAGCCTGGATGTGTGCGCATAAGCTTGTCATCAACCTCAAAAATAAACAGGCTATGCTCTTCGGGTCCCTGAATAGAACAAAATCCTGCCATGCCCCCCTTATAATACATGGGGCTGATGGCCTGCCCGTGCAGATAGCTACTGCTGTCAAGTACCTTGCGTTACCCTAGACCCCCAGCTGGACCTTTCCCTGCACATCAGGAACATCTGCAAGGCTAAAAATGTCAAACTCAGACTTGTATACAGAGCCAAAAACTGCCTCGCACCAGCCGCTCAGATGGCCCTAGCCAGGGGTGTTCTCCTCCCCTCCCTCTGTTATGGGCTAGTGATCTTCGCCCCTATGCCAAAATCCAACCTCTCGAAATGGGATACAGCCTACAACAACATCTGCTGCTTCGTGCTCTCCGCCACTCCCCTGACACACCGCTGTGACCTTTATACTCACCTTGAGTGGCTCCCCCCTGAGAAATATCGCACCTTCATAGTAGGGAACTTCATCGACAACATCGTTAGAACAGCCACCCCTTCAGCCCTCACCCTGTCCTTCTTCCCCAGCAACTCTTCCCCACCACCTTAGGTCAAGGGTGGCACTAAATTGCGTGGTTCCTAGAACACGTACCCTTGCGGGCGATCGGGCATTCGTCAACTATGCCCCCAAACTATGGAACTCATTCCCTGCCCTTACTCGATCCACCCCCTCCCATTCAGGGTTTAAAACGTCTCTATGGGCATTCCTGAAGGGCTCCTCTATCTGTCCTTGTGACCTGTAGCCCCTTGAACTATCCTCTTAAGGGGGTTGTGCACCCCAGGTCCACTGCACTTACTCTCCTGGTCACTGGACTAGATTTAGGATAATGTAATGTTATTTTTGTTAGTACCTGCAGCACCACTGTATGCAAATTTTTTGTTAGTACCTGCAATCACCACTGTATGTAAATCTGACTCACTCACTATATGTATATGCTCTATCTTAACTCTCCCAGGCAATCTGTTGCCTTCCCCGGGCGGGTGTCTTGTTTTTACTGGTTGCCTTTTTTCACTATATGACACGTAATACTCTTTGTGTTCAAGTCCAATCTGTCACTGCACCTGTTATCCAAGCTTGTAACCCTTCCGGGTCACACCTGAAAATAGGCACTTGGCTGTCTAGTGTGACTTACCTGGTCAACAAAAGCAAATAAATAAATAAATGATAGTCAGTGTCCCTCTTTGTCCTTCATTTTGAATGCTGGTGTCCCCCATTTCAATGATAAAAGGCTGAGAGATACTGTACAGTATGATAGCAGGGCTACTAGAAGCCCCCTGTAGACCCCCAAAGCAGACTTTGGGAATATATTGTTTAATCAATTGGCTTGTGATGCTGAGTACCAAAGTTCTTCAATTCTACTCCCTCTCTGCTTCACCATCCCCCCACACATAGGCACACTCAAACACACACGCACACACACAGGCATGCACACATGCAAGCACACATGCATGCAAACACACACACACACATTTCCTTATTGTTTTTTCAAATTGCTGGCACTCTGCATAGCATTCTTCTCCACCTAGTGGTGTAGTGGTTACAGATGAGGGGTTTCCAAATGCATCCCCCCCACACCAACACCAGTGGCACAACAGTGGCCTGTTTGCACATCCAACATAGCCTGTTTATGTAGGCCACTGGTAAACATAAATCCCTGCTGCCTTTTTACCAGTCAGGTCACCTACGTTGCTTGCTCAGATGGGACCAGAGCAACATGTTTTAAAATGTTTCCAGGTCAGACCTGGGATTGAGCCTTGTCTCAATGTGCCTTTCCTCATTACACATTTTCAGTAAATGAATCAATAAATATCAGTTACTCAAACAAACCCATTTCACCGAAGAATCCCCCCCCAGTTTGTCCACACATAATATCATTGCCCTTTTTACATACCACATCCCAGATCTTTTCACCCTTTGCCCCAGGTGTTGAAGCATCCTGCCTCTGTATATTTGCCATGCATTAAGTATTTCTGAAAGAGAAAGACTAAAACATTTTTGTACATTTTTTAGGTTGATCCATTCTGTGCGGCATTGCATTGTGTCTGAATAAGTACTAAGTATCATTAATTCTGGCTGTGAAAAGCACTCTCAGCAGCATCTTTTACAAGGGCATCATACAAAATGAAGGTGACCTAACCATTTTTAGTGCCTAAACACAAGTTAAGATTAGTCCTGATCCATCTGTTTGCTAGAGTAATTGCTGGTGGTCAGGAATGGCCCAGGGCATATAAACTGGGCACTGCCTAGAGCTGCCAGTTTGAATGTTTTGCCTGTGTAGTCAAAGCATTTACTTTTTATGTTGCAATCTGCTTTCTGAAATTCTGTGCCTGTCCAAATTCAAAGTCAAGAGGGCATGTGCATGCAAAGCTGCAATCTGAGATCCAGTGCCAGCTGAAGCAAAGACTGTATCCTGAGAGATGTACTATAAGTAAATGAGCACTTGAGAAGAAGGCAGATCCAGACATCATATGTGAGTGGCACAAGTCAGCATACTCTGAGGGTGCACTGTTTAGCACAGTGGCAGATGCTTAGTGCCAGAAAGGACAATGTTGGCATGGTGTTGAGACCTGCTGCCAGAACAGGGATCAGGACTCTGGAATGCAGCAGCCTACAAAAAAAAAATTGTGAAGACAAATAATGCTGTAAACAACATGTGGAAAAAGCTCCAGGCTAATAATCTTGATAAAGTTCATTTTGTGTGATTTAGCATGTTGCATTTGGAATCAGTTAACCATGTTTCATGTGCACTCACTAAAAGCAGATTGAGGGTCAAGATTCAAAGGAGAGCAGGGTAGCATAAGAATGTGGTTGGTCACATCCTTGCTCAAAGCATTACAAGGGTGAGGTAGTACTGGTTGGAGACTGCAATATTCCAGATGTGGACTGGAGCATCCCAGCAGCAGCATCAGCTAGGAGCAGATTTATTCTGGAATCCCTTTAGGGTGCCTTCCTCAAGCAACTGGTCATGGAACCAACTTGGCAGAAGGCAATACTGGTCCTTGTGCTCACAAACAGGGACAGTGTGATGGGGTAACAGTGGGAGAGCACCTAGGGAACAGTGACCACAAGTCATTGTGGTTTGAAATCACAGAAAGAGCAGAACCAAGCCACACAAAAACACGTATCCTGGATTTTAGGGGCGGACTTTGGGAAAATGGGGAGATACTTGAAAGAGGCATTAAGGGAATGGGGCAGGAATCAGGGTTGAGAAACAGTGGGCAGTATTTAAAATGGAGATTACAAGAGCAACAGAATTATGCATTAAGCAGGTTAGCAAGAGGAAAAGGAAGAGGAGACCATTATGGTTTTCCAAAAGAGTAGCAAAGAAAGTGAAAGCCAAAAAGATTGCATTCAGGCAATACAAAAAGACACAGACAGAAGGGGATAGGGAGAAGTACCAGGAGAAGAAAGGGAGACAGGGAGGTCAGTAAGGGAAGCCAAAGCTCAGACAGAACACCACATTGCAAAAATCAGTGGGTAGAGGGGACAAAACCTTTTACAGGTACATAAGTGAAAAAAGAAAGGCAAAGGGAGGGATAATGAGACTGAAGGTGGAGGATGGGGTTGCATGGAGGATGGCAACAGTAAAGCTGACATATTGAACAGGTATTTCTGCTCAGTCTTTACTGAGGAAGAGGAGGGTAATGGGTCTGAAGGGAGTACAAGGGGTGAGAATGGTGCAGAAATGGACACAAATCCCTTTACACGAGAAAGGGTTCTGAAGGAACTGGAAGTAATAAGAGTTGATAAAGTAATGGGGCCAGATGGGGTGCACCCCATGGTCCTTAAAGAACTAAGGGAGGTGGTGGCTGAACCTCTGGCTATCCTGTTTAGTTGATAACTGGAAACAGGCGAGGTACCCAAAGACTGGAGGATAGCAGATGTAGTCCCCTTATACAAAAGTGGGAACAAAGAGGAAGCAGGGAACTACGGACCTGTCAGCCTCACCTTGGTAGTGGGGAAGATCATGGAAGCACTACTGAAGGAGAGATTGGTGGAACATCTGGTTGTCAGTGGACTACAGGACCCAAGGCAGCATGGTTTCACCAGGTGGAGGTCATGTCAGGCCAACCTCGTTGAATTTTTTGACTGGGTGACTAGGGAGGTGGATCAGGGGGAGGGCAGTGGACATGGCCTATCTGGAATTCAGCAAGGCCTTTGACACTGTGCCACATAGAAGACTATTACACAAACTGGGGAATATGGGTGTGGGCAGGACAGTAGTGTGGTGGGTAGGTAACTGGCTGGGTGGCAGGACACAGAGGGTGGTGGTAAATGGCTGTCACTCCACAGAGGGAAGAGTGACCAGTGGGGTACCACAGGGATCAGTGCTGGGACTGGTCCTATTCAACATCTTCATCAGTGACATTGTGCAGGACCTAGAAGGAAGAATTTCACTGTTCACTGATGACACAAAGCTCTGTAACAGAGTAGACACACCAGAGGGTGTAGACAGAATGAGAAGGACCTGCAGAAACTTGAAGAATGGTCAGGGTTTGGCAGTTGAAATTCAATGCAAAAATTGCAAGATAATGCATATGGGGCAAAAACCCTGCCACAATATATCAGTTGAGGGGTGAGGATATAGCTTGCACCAAGCAGGAATGGAATCTTGAGGTTATCATCTCTGATGACCTCAAGGTAGGAAAGATGTGACAAGGCAGCAGATAAAGCAAAATAGGATGCTGGGATGCATAGAGCAGGGCATCACCAGCAGGAAAAGGAGGTCATAATTTCTCTATACAAGACACTAGTAGCCCACCTGGAGTACAGTGTACAGTTCTGGAGACCTTACCTATGTAAGGACATAGACAGGGTAGAGAAGGTTCAGAGGAGGGCAACAAAGATGGTGCATGGATTGCATCACAAGTTCTATGAGGACAGGTTGAAGGAACTGAACAAGTACTCCCTGGAGGAGAGGAGGGAGAGAGGGGATATGATAGAGACATACAAGTATCTTACAGGGAGGAATAGGGTGCAGGAATACATTATTTCTAAGCGAAGAAGATGTTCCAGGACAAGAGGGCATGGGATGAAGTTGGAGGGAGGACAATTCAGAGGAAACATGAGGAAGAATTTCTTCACAGAATGGTTGGTGGACAAGTGGAACACCCTGCCAGATGAAGTGGTGGGGGCTGAAACAATCACAGGATTTAAGAATGCATGGGATAGACATAAAGGAATTCTGGAGGTCAGGGGTAATGGGAAACAGACTTCTAGGTAAACATAAAAAGAACTTACAAGCTCAAATGGGCAGACTGGGTGGGCCATAGGCCCTTATCTGCCGACACTGTCTATGTATCTATTTTTATAGAGGGATTTTATGCTTCTGGCTAGTCATTCCCCTTCGGGTCCAACCCCCGTGCCCAGCTTCAGCACCTCACTTATCTTCATTCATGAACAAGGGGATCTTGGGAGGGGGCACAGGACCCCAGTGTATTGGTACCTTCACCCCAGGGTCTGCTTTTATTTCTCCTGAAGTTTTATCCCTTGATTTCCTGTATAGTGTGGCCCCTGACTATACTGCATAGTGCAATACAGATTCAGATGTATGCAGTGTATCCTCAGAGTGTACACCTGTGGATGAGCTGGTTGTATGGCACACTGCAGGGATAATTATGATGGTGGAAAGTAGCACCAATGCCTCCAGGCTAGAAAAAATTGCCAGGACCACCGCTCTCCCAGCCCTGGCTGTCCAACTCCAGTATCCCAAGTCTTCTCCCAAACACAGATCATTATTAATTAATTAATTAATTAATTAATTTAAATGTTTAACCAGGCAATACATACTGAGCTTATAATAGCTCATTTCCAGATGTGTCCTGGGGGAGAAGGGAGAAGGAGACAGATAAACAATATAATTTCCTAAAATACAAGAAGGCAAATACAATGATAAAGAATTCCAAGCAGAATCACAAATAATAGAGGCAATTTAGTAATGAAATGCAATCCGTAAAATGTAATACTCTATATACAGTATGTAAAAAAGGGAAAAGAAGGGAAACAGTATGTATAGGGCAGAACTAGAGAAGGGGGTAGAACAGAACAACCACAGCAAGTAATGAAAGTGAAAAAGAGGAAAGGGTTATAGACAATTGCAGAAAGGAGAACAAAAGTTATAAAGAAGATATTTTAAGGAAGAAGGGGAAGAGGCAGAATGAATAGAAAGGGGAAGCAAGGATCAAAGTTTAGGAAAGCAGTAAGAAAAAGCAGATTGACCAACAGTAGATTTTCTAGAAGGAAGAGAAAAAGAATGTGAAGTAGTGTTGTGGAGACAGTAGAAGGAAGAAGGAGGAGGAGTGGGTGTAGGAGGGATGTGAGATAAGAGGGAAGGGTGCCAAACCAGAATTTGGATAAAAAAGAGACACAATGGGAAAGGTGCTTAGCGTCCAGAGAGGTGAGAGAAAGGGCTGAGTAAAGGGAACAAGGTGAGCTTGGGGTGAGCAATCTAAAGCAAAACAACAGAAAGAATAAAAAAGTGGGACCAGTCTGACAAGGGAGGATTTAGGGGCACTGCTGTAGACTTAATCACCATAGTCAAAGATAGGAAGGATCATTTTTAATATGATTTCTCAACATGCAGGGAGTGGAATACTTGCTTTATTCTGGTACAGAGCACCTAGTTTAGGGTGAAGCTTATGGTAAATTTCATCAATATGCACTGAGAAATCTAGATGCCAATTAAGGCAGACCCTAAGGTATTTAAAGGAGGAGGCATCTTCAATCTTAGCATAATCAAGGGTATTAAATAGTGGGAGAGAAATAGGTTTGGTAAGCCTCTGATGGGTGCCAAAAGTCATTGAGACTGTTTTTTTTTTTTTGGCATTAAGGGATAATTGGTTAGACTTGAATCCGTTCTGAATGTTGTCAAAATCTAACTGTAGACAGGAGGTAAGGTCACAAGGAGAGGAGCCAGATGCAAAAAGAATTGTGTCATCAATGTACGTTTCAATGAACACAGATGAACAGACAGAAGGTAGGTTGTTAAGGAAAATGGAAAAAAGAATAAGACCCAGGACAAACCCTTGAGGGACACCTGAAATAATGGGAAGTGAGGGTGAAATGGATTTTCCTATCCAGACAACTTGAGACCTGCCCTCAGTGTAAGAACAAAACCAACTTATTGAAGAGTCAGAGAGGCGTGCAGCTTTTAGTTTGTCCAGAAGAAGGGGATGAGCTACACTGTTGAAAGCTTTAGCAAGATCGACAAAAATGGCAGAAGTAATCAGACCTTGATCCATACCTGTAAGTATGGAGTCAGTGAACTGAAGGAGGGAAGTGGAAGTGAAGTGGGGATTTCTTAAAACCAAACTGGAAGGGAGTGAAAAAGGAGGAGTTATCAAGAAAGGAAGTGAGCAACACTATAACAGTAGAGTATTGAAATATACTACAACTGAGCAATCGGGCAGCTTCAAATATATTTTAATTAGGAATTTTTGCAGTCCAGTTGGATGCAAGATGGTGTATGCACCCGCTGTTGCCTTGCTTCTGCTTTCTGAAACGTGTTTGAATATTTCTTAAAATAGCTAAGCACTACAAAGAGATGCACAGAAAATGCTGTGCCAGTTGAAAGGATCATGAAGTGTTCATGAATGTTAAGGAATTATTCAAGAACTGTCAATGAATTCAGCCCATGAACATTCAATCATAAAGCAAATTATTCATGAATGTTCATGAATTGTGAATGAACATTAAATGCCATTCTTGTATTCATTAACAATCACGAATATAAGTTGACACATGCCTCCACTGAATTCTTATGGGCACTGTCCCTCAATATTTCTGGTGACTAGAAATACCCTGCTGTTTTATCATCAGTTAATTCAGCAGGCAACCACGTATTAGACCTGTTCTCAAAAGATCCTAAGCAATTAACCATGACAATTACATTTTTAACAAACAACATTTTCTAATGAATGACTTTTCTCATCATTCACATTGGAATTAGTAAGTTCCCTTACGCTTATTTTTGTCTATTGATCTTCTTTCAAATGAATCACTACTTTCTTTCCTTTCATAAATAGAAAGGTCCAATTGCTACAGATATTAGCAAAATCTGAAACTCATTTTAAAAAAGTGGTTAGTGTAAATTTTAATACTTCTGGGTGCTCAGATAGTTATTTGCTTTGTATAACATTACAATCCTAAACTAAAAATGTTTGATTTATGTGATGCTGTATAACTCTTACAATGGACAACACATATTTTCTGGAATCCAAACCAAAAAAAAGACATAGCAATTCTTGAACAGGTTCAAAGGAGAGTAACTAAAATGATTCCAAGATTAACAAACTTGGATTATCAGAACATATTAAAAGCTACTGGTCTCTTCTCTCTTCAAACTAGAAGATTAAGAGGTGATATGCTTATGGCTTTTAATTTAATAAATTCACCAGATCTAATGGAAAAATGTGGTCTAACACTCCCCAAAAGGAGACATGTTCCGAGACTGCATAATAAACAGCTTGAAGTAAAAACTTGTAAAACCAGCAAAAGGAGAAACTTTATTCCAGTAAGAGCATCCATTGTATGGAACACCTTGCCAAAAGAATTGGTAGAGGCAACTAGTGCCACTGTCTTTAAAAACAAATTAGATGTTTGGTTGAGGGATAATAGATAAATAATGTCCCACATAGTGTGGGGAACAGTCTCGATGGGCTCTGGCCTTCTTCTGTTCTTTCATACCAAGTGATACCAAGTAATATAGGATAGTGCATGAGTACCAGTTAACAAGAGGGCTATTCTTTCACCGAGTTGGTACTATGATGACAGATTACCTCGAGAGCGCAGCTTGAGAGGTAATCAGTCGCCATAGTACCAATGAGGTGAAAGAACAGCCCTGCTGTTAGATGGTACGCATGCACTGTTCTGTATAATGTATAGTAGAACGTCATTGCCTCAAAAAAAAAATACTACATCTTTCTTTTTAAAATAAGACTGTCAGATTGCTGCTCGAGGACACCATGTGTGATGCCCGCATTGCAGCAGAACGAAAAGTCGTTTTGCTGTCCTGTGGACATCACTTTTTGGTTCTGCTGCACTACGGACGTCACTAGTGTAGCAGAACAACATTTTGAGAGCGCTAGATTTCAGTGAACAATGACGTTCCACTATACACTATAATGCATTCTGATATGCAAACTAGTTATGCAAATTAATTTTTTGGCTCTGCTCATTTATGGTCCTTCTAAAGGTTCAGCAAATTCATGACCTTTGTGTTGATGAACAGTTCTTGAACTTGGTTCAAGAAATGAGCTGAAGAACAGTTGGTGAACTTTGATGAATGTTCATGAACCTTTCATAAACATTCATCAAAGTTCATTAGCTGATAAACTTCATTTTACCCAGGCAGTGCAGGGACAGCACTACAACGAGAAAGCAGCATTGTACCTGCTTTATCGGTGGTAACAAGCCCACAATGGTTTAAAGGGACACTAACAACCCTTTACACCTCAAAGTGTTTCTACAGTAATTTATAAAACAGATGTTATGATTGGTCACATTCTTTTGAGACTGCTGATGCAGCTGTTAGTTTGATTCTGATTTTCTTTTCCTTTTTTAAAGTGAAAAACAGACTGTCCACATACTGGTGTTACCACATAACAATGTGTTTGTTTACAGTCATTGATCAACTCCCACTGCATCTTTTTGGGACTTGGGAACACCTGAACACTGTCTATTCACTCATGATGTAGTAGGAGGAGAGGAGACATGGGCATTGTAACTGTAACAAGGTGTCCCCCCATTATAAGTCTAGAGTCCCCCTGGAATAAAATAAAGCATGTGTACCCCTTTTTTCTCTCACTCTTGTTCTGCCCTATATTTCTTTTTCTGTCTTTCCTGTATTTCTCTGTCAGGCTGGCCAACCTGACCGACCCCTCTCAATCCTTTACTGTCCCTTTTTTCTTGTTGCTGGCACCTATAAGTTAATCTCCGAGCAGGAGATTTAAAATAAAAGCACCGTCGCGCTTTGTACATGAAAGCGCCAGGAGTGTTTTATAGAAAAAAATAAAATGTATGCCCCTGAAATGCTCTACACAAGGGAGCTGTATTTAGTTAATAAATAAAGGTGCCCTGAAGAAAAAGAGCTTCATTTCGCATACCGCTCTTGAAGGTGCCCGAGTGGACAAAAAGTCGCACACACCACATGCCACCAGATGCAGCTGAAGTAAGACTGGGGCACAGAAAATTTATTTTCAGACCAGGCTGCTCCATGTGGTATGGTGAAACCTCCTCCTGATGAAACATCACATTTAGATGCAAAGCGCTGAGGGTTTGAGACTCACCGGGGTTCTCATGGAATAAAAAACTTTGCTGCTGCTCAGTTTTGGCATTTCATTTTGATGTATTTCTGTTCCAGTTTCAGTGCAGGCAGTGCAGCCTGTTTGCCTTTTTTTGTCCGTGTGTTCTGGCCCTACAGCTTGAGGCAGCTAACTAAAGAAAGCTTCTTGGGAGGAGCTGAAATAAAAAAATAATAAAGATGCTTCAGAGCAAAGGCATGCTCCAAAGCATGAGTGAGTGCTGCAGCTGTAGCCAGAGAAGATAATGAATTAATACAGCGGAACACTACAGGCAATAAAAGGGAAAGCCCCATAGTATCCCCAAACCAGACAAAGTGTGCCCAGTAGGTAGTGCTGTCCCAGGGATGCTGTAACTGGGGCTGCATAATGTAAAATACAGTGAAACTGGGGCCAAGGGTTAAAGTAGACCAGGACAAGAAAAAGGGGCCCAAACAAAAGTTGTACCCGACGGCTGAAATTTCAGCCATCAGCTGAATTAAAGCTTTACTGTTTGTCTGTGGCAAGGGCTCAGGAGGCATAAAGCAGAGCCCTGCATATGTAAAAGTGGACTGCAGCTAGGGAGAGCTGCAGAATAAAGAGCCCTTCAAGAGTGTTGTGTTTAAAATAAGAAAACTGCTGTTTCAAGAAGGAAACAAATGTATAATTATTTCCAGGCCTGCTGAGCTAGCTGGAGAAAGAAGATAAGGTGAGCACCCTTAATCTTCCTTTCCTCTAGCCAGCTCAGGGATGCCCAAGAAATAAAGAGATATTACAAATGTTAATTTAAGTGCAGTTACCTGTGGGAAGCCCGCTGTTAAAGTTGTTCCTATGGGGCTGGCTGCCCTCAATCTGGCACATTATATGGCATCTAAAGCTGGTGATGTCACACCCAAGGGAGGGGCTTAGCCTTATAATTAGCTCATTAGACATTTATTAAACAGATTATGCTATAATAAGTTTTTTGGTATAGGTGTATGAGGTATTATGCTCCCAAAGGTACAAATAAGGCAGGGTACCTCTCCTTAGGTCTGTTTTCCTATGATAAAGAAATAGTGGGCGGATCCCTGAATTATGATGTCAGTCCATAGTACTATAAAAAGGGCTCACCACAAGAGGACCTTAGATAGTCGAGTCAGTCTAGTGCTGACAGTGAGCAGGGTAAGATCTATTTGAGGAGTGTGCGGTTTTCACACCGGAAATTGAGAAGTGTAAGAAGGTATTACACTTAGGTTATCTTGGCTGAAGCAAAAGCCACCGGATCTGACAGAAGCAAAAGTCTGATTTGTTTGTGCTGCACTTGTTTGTGCTGCACTAATCAATGTTTTTGTTTACTTTCTGTAATTATTTTGTTATTTTGGATTTTTGGACAATAAATTGAAAAACACACTTGTGCATTTTTTATGCACTTTACCATTGGTTGCTGTGTCTTTTATCCCATACCATCACGGGCATCAGGAGTCACTATGATGTTTGAGGGTGCTCCTAGTATTCAAGAAGTATGTAATAAGAGTAGATCAAGGATTTGAAACAAAACAAGGCTGAGTATAGTTGCACCATTAGCATGCATTTCAGTTCTACTAAGAAAGGAATCAGATAAAAAAACAGCAACATCAATTAATTTTGGAGAAGGTAAGCAATGCAAATATAAAACGTGGGTTTTCAACTAGAAACAGTACGATGAAAAAATGTTTGGCTGAGTCTCTCTAAGGATTTTTGAAAACCGTGGATCAGTATGTAAAAGGAGCTGAACCTAGATTCTGTCATTTTATAAATAGTGTTCTTTCTCAAGGGTATTGCTCACAAGCTTGTGTCTTCTTTTATATGACACACTGAAAAAAAGAGAAAAACTCTACTTAGGGATTTATACATATCATGTGACAGACACTGCTGTGAATTGTTTAAGTTTGTGCTGTAGGCTATGTGTTTATTAATGAAGTATTATAGTTCTTATATACCGTATTTGTTAGTTAAGCACTTGCACTTTCGTAGTACCAGTACCGCGCTGAGCTAAGTCATTATTATGGGGATACTGTAACTCTCAATGTGCCATATAAAAAGAAGACTCAACTTGAGAAAGCACTGCAAATCAGTGCGAAACAGGTTTTGCGTTACTGTTTGATGAACTGCTGCCACTGCTACCACTTTTATCTGTGAGTACATGAAATAAACCTTTCATCTTAAAGCCATCTTGGGCTGTGTACTGCAGGTGAATCAGGTGCTGTGCTGCTTTCTCATTATAATTCTTTCAAATCTATTTTTAATGTGTACCACATTATAAGTAGCATGATGTTGCCAACATAAACCCTTTTTTGAGGACACAGGCTTTATAAGAGGTTGTAGTGTCAAAATGACAGGAGACTTAGGTTCAATTCCTTTTATATACTGATGAACAGTTTTCAAAAGAGCTTAAAGGGACTCTGTCAATTCTTTTTTTCTTACATCTGTTTGAAATCCACATTTTATGATTGCTTACCTTCAGTTAAATAATTTTTTTAAATTTTATTTTCATTTTTTTTGCAGTAGTACAAAACACGAGTTCAAAATCAGTTAACACTTAATTGAAGTCTTTGACAGGTAATGTACACTAATAAATACCAGGAAAAGCCTTGGTCAAATGCATCAAGTTTACATCATCCTAGATTCTAACAAGTAGCTGGTGATGCCGCATTAGTTTATAGACTACATTCAGTTAAAGTCAATGGTCCATACCCCGACACACGTACCCCTATCCCAAAGGCATAACTTGGCTCATTGGAGGTTTGCACCTCTAAATCATCCCATTTTCCATAGCCCCAAGCATTGGAGTCCTGATATTGTTAAACATGCCCTCCTTCCCATTAGCACATAACTGGACTCTTTCTAGTCTTGTACACACTTCAAGATTTTCTGGTAGAATTGAAATGCATGATAATGGTGTAATTATACCTAACTGTGTTTTGTTCCAAATTCTTGATCTACTCTTATTACGTACTTCCTGAACATTAGGAACACCCTCAAACAGCTCAGCCACTCTTGATGCAATTGTATCCTCTCCTCTCCTTCCACTGCATCTTGAGTGTCTAGAAAGTGTTGGGGATGTTCCCAAGTCCTGGCAAGATGCAGCAGGAGTTGATCAAGGACTATACACAAGAATATTTTTTTGGTATAACACCAGTATGGTAGGAAGTCTGTTGTTCACTTTTACAAAGAAAAAATAATCAGACTCAAACTACCAGTTATATCAGAAAATGCTACAGAATGTGAGCTTTCATAAAATGTCTTTTGTAAATGAAGGACAATTTGATGCCTAAGAGGGTTGACGGTGTCTCTTTATTGGACATGCGGACCCTTTGGGACACATCTGCAGAAGTTGCACATGAAGGTTGGACTCCCTCTAAAGTGATCTAATGTTCACATACATTTTCTATGACTTTTATGGCATCACTTGCATCAAAAAAGTGACACATGCATCACTTTGTATATGCAAGCTGCCGCAAATGACAGAAAATGCCATAAAAAAACTTGTCCATGTTTGAAAAAAGGCCTCACAAGTCTGAATACCACTGGGATGTTTGCAAGACATGCAGAAACTGCATTTGGCTTAGTGTCCTCCTCTTTTAAAAATCCCAACCTGGGAGTTTGATATTTTTGGGTTTAAGTACACATCAATGCTGGGAAGTTATCCAGGGGAAAAACAAGTGTTAGTGTTTGTCCTAATTGCTGCATCTGAATCACATCTTTTCATTTGTGTTTTTTACTGCAACTCCCAGCTGAAGTCACCTGAAACTGCACATTGTGTTTTGGGATCAAAGGGATGAGCATTTTTAACTAACACTGGGAGTCTACTCCCCGTTCTCAAACAGCTGGGCCTATGGGCCTTACTCTACACTACACTACACTATATACCAGATGTTCTAGTTATCTCTGAAACCTGACATTCTGCCCAGACTGATGATGTAGAAGTCATGATGTCTGCTTATGCAGGCCAGACAGGGTCATGGGAAGTGTGAAGCTGGAGTTCTGTTCAATCTACATCACAGCCCCAACTGTGACATCAGATTTTGGTCCACTGTGTCCTCATCACACAAGCTTTTCTATGCAGGCTCTTTTTCCCTTTCTTCCTTTCTATTTATATTGATGGATTCTACTCCTTCCCCAAAGCTAAGCTCAGTTCCATTTCCACCACTCTCTTATCCCTATTCTCCCTTTGTCTCAGGGGAAGCTGTTGGTCTCCATGGAGACCATAACATAAAATGGCTCTCCCACTCAGCACAAAATACCATCCACACAACTGAATTTCTTTACCTCCTGCTGTTCATTACTGAGCCCTCTTGTTTCAACCCTCAGTCTTCAAACTTCATCCTCACTGACTGACTCCTATCCTTGCACTCCCTTTATAATCTCTCCACTGCCCTAAAGTGCCCCCCAAGTTAATCTAGGATGCAGAGGTCCCTCAGCTTCTCTCCCTACTAGATAATCTTCTGAATACTGAATGGCCACCACTTTCAGTATCCACCTCATTACACATATCTGCCATCAGAAGGGCATAGTTGGTTGGCTGGCTGGTATGTTCTATGCTACTTTATTAATAAATGTCTTGTTTATTTAGAACACATCTAGCCGACTGGCCATTTTTGCCAGGGGATTGACTGTGTACCAGTCTCCTAATTTGTTAGTCTCCCTTCTGCTCTCCCACCCCCTGACTCAACCCCTTTTTCCTTCTATTCCATCTCTTGTGAGACTACCTTTGCTGTCTTGTTCTCTCTCAACCTTTCCAAGGGGCACAGACCTGATGGCATTTATACCAACTTCCTTCTTCTCTCCACACCAGCCATCATGTTCCTCTCTAATCTCTCTTTCCTTACTCTTTCCTTCAAATTTGAGACTGTTCTTCAAACTTAGAAACAGGCTCAAGTCCTCCCCCTCTACAAAGGGAGTGACTCCCCCTTACCAGGGAACTACCAACCCATCTGCCATCTCCCTGCTCTGGCTAAGGAGCAGAAACAGTTTGTGCTCTGTCAGCTTTCCTCCTTCCTTGACTACCTCATTTTTCCTCTTTCTCTTTCAGTGAGGCTTCTGCAAACATCACTCTACTGTCTCCTTTCTCCTCCAGGTCACTGACTTCATCCTGAAAGGTATGAACCAGGGCCAAATCACCTCAGCCATTTTCATTGACTTGGCAAAGACTTTCAGTACTGCTGCCCATCTCCTCGTCCTGGAAAAGTTAAGGGGTTTGGCTGTCCAACCTGATGTTCAGTTGTTCCACTCTTGCCTCTCAGTCTAAGACCATCACCAGTCTATCCAGGTTGGCAATGCCTTATCCAGCCCTCTTCCTGTCAGGTCTGGTAACCCACACAGTTCCACTTTTTGCCCTTTTCATTTCTTTGTCTTTTTAAATGACTGCCCTTCTATCAGTGTCTCCTCTTCCATCTACATGCATGCAGAGGACATAGTATTTTTTGCCTCTGATTCCTTAGCACTAGAGGTTGAACTGTCACTTCAGAATGACTTCAAGACTATCTAGTACAAGTTCTGCTCTAACCAGCTCTCACTTAATGCCAAAAAGACAGTCTCCATGGCTTCCCCATACTCTAATCTTCATAATCCAAAATGTCAATCTTACTTCAAGTATTGTGATGTGTTGCTGGACCAGAACATTAGGTTCCCTACCTACTTTGATGCAGTATTTAAAAAAAAAATCTGCCCTACACCCAGCACACTGTACCATAACAAATCTTGTTTTTCACTCCTTGTCTGCCTCGTTTGCCTATGTGTATGTGGTTTTTAGTGCAGCCCCCAAATTCATCCTTGCCAGACTGGGCACCCTTTTTCACTCCTTCAGTTGCTTCACCCTTAATGCACCCCCTCTTACCAATCAAAGCTATGTTTTTACTGACCTTTCTATCCCCTCTCTTGAGGCCTATTACCTCTCATACCAATATTCCTTTCTGGCCTGTACTGGCTTGCCACTGTCCACCCACTTATCTCTTCTCTCTCCTATTGCTTCTCATCAGATGCTCGCGTCTTCCCTGTCCATGCTACAAATCTACAATTGGTCAGTTTACCTTCTCTAGCTGCCTTCCTACACAGTGGTGTAACCACCTTCTGCCAATCAGAGATTCAGTCTAATTTCACTCTCTAAAACCTCTCCAGGTAGGGGCCAATGGGAAGTGTGCCCCACTTCTGTTCTTGTGACCAAGATTGAGAGTGAACTCAGGAGCTGGCTCTCAGGCGTCTAAGCTGGAGAAGCATTTTGCAGTGTGTTCCAGTGGGTGGGAGTGGTAGCACCGTCTAGCATCACAACATTTCCAGCAGGCAGACCAAGGAGCTTGCTCTCCCAGCAGGAGAACACTGCATTGTGTGCAAAGTGCACCCCCCCCCAAACATGCTGACATGCCATCTGGAAGGAAAAACTAGGAAAAATAAGGTATACAAACCCAACCAGCCAGTTGAAGGACTGCCCCCCACAGGGCCCTCACCACCAACCAGGGCACCCACCTGTACCATATTGGGCTCTCTAGAGGGACATGGGCAATCCCATTCACTAAAAATACCACCAGCAGCTTAATCAGGTTCAGTTTCAGTTGGTTTCCATCTGTATTCCCTCACCTGAGATGAGGCTGAAAATTGACATAATTGCCTAATTCTCTTTTTCTGGTCAACAAAAACTAACTGAACTAAAACTAAAAGCTTGAAAGCCCTACCACAGGGGCAAGCCATGGAGGAAGGAGGACTGGGTGAGTACTTGGAGAAGGTGGGTGTCAGGGTTGGAAGGGTGAGACTAGATGAAGGCAGGTCAGTAAAAGAGGATAAACACTTGAAGAAAAAAAAATGTTCAGCTGGCTCACTTCCCTAACCCTTGTACCTGCAGTTAGCAACTATTCACAAAGCTGCTGGTATCTTACTCTGAAACAACTTCTAGCCTAACTCAAAATTTGTTAGCAACTTCTAATTTGTATTTTTCCAACACTATAAATATTTTTTAAACTAGTAAAACTGTAATTTATCCATCTGGGGTATTACTCCTCTATCATTGCATGTTTTACTTTGCTTATTTACATGTTTTTGTTGATGTATATCTGTCCTTTTCACCCATTCCCTATGCCATGCCTGTCAGTAAGCTCCAGCTCAGTAAAACTCTCCTGGTCAACATATTTTAAATGAATAAACAGTCTGCTATAAATCCATATCCTCTCATCGACATACAATTTTTAAATATTATTTCTGATGCAGAGGTACATATAGTGGTCCACTATTTGCTGTAATGCCAGCCAGACTTGACAGAGATTGCTTGGTGGATGGAGTAGTGTGGTATCTATTCAGCAACATTTCACCAGCCCTGTAGACAGACTTTTCCTTAACAAAATGTGAGGGAAATTGGACATGAAGAGCCAGATTCAAAATCATTACCAGTATTCAGCCCAGTGGCGCAGTGGGTTGAGGCATCCATGCCTCCCTGCAGCCTTGCCAGTGACCTGGGTTCAGAATGGACTCAGATTGCTCAGGGTCCAGGCTGGGAAAGGGATGATTGAGCATCTGTAGTAGGACAGCTCTCTTCCCTCAGGGAGGGGGGATCCTGTGACTTGCTGCTTGACTGCCACCTGGTGGCAGCAGCCAGGTGGTGGTGCGTGTGAGTCCCATAATTGGGGGAAGGGCTGGTGTACAGAATGCTACAGTGCCTCCTTGGAAGTAGAGTGCATTTGCACACTCATTGCACATCACACCAAGCCATGAGGAGAAATTGGAGGACAAAAATGGAGGATGGGCTTAATGAAGCTCTCCCTGATAGCCCTGGCAGCCTGCCTGGTCTTGGAGGACAGAAGGAGACTCTGGATGGCTGCTGGCCATGGGATAGGCTGATACAGCTGTGCATTCTCTCATGGAGAAGAGATAAAAACCTATATGGAAAAAAAATCATTACCAGTGCCATGTAATATGCACATTTTTAAATATTTGTCTTGGCAGGAAAATGACTGTCCAGAGTCTTCACAAATATCACCAAAACATGTAACAACTGTCTGGTAATGTCCTACAGGTCATGAACAGACATTTTTTGGCCATAAAAGTGCTTTCAAATTTGCATGAGCAACCCAGTGGCATGTACAAAACATTTAACCTGAGCCTACTTAAGCAGTCGTAGAATAGCTTAACCCAGTTCAATGTCAGTCAGCTTGCTTCTGTATCCTCTCCCTCAGGAGAGAGACTGGAAACAAAAATTATTTCTTAGCCCTCCTTTCCCAGTCAACAATAATTAAATTAAATTATATTGCTTAAACCAGCCTCAGAATTGTAATCCTCTCATTATGACATTACAACCTGTTGCTATAGAAATTATTCTAATGCTACAGGCAGAGAATTATGACTTCATGTCATGAAGTACAAAAAGAACAGCTGGCCCTTTAAGGGGAAAAGAGCCTGTTTTCATTCACATGTCTTTATTAATAAAGAATGGTCTATCATGAAATTCTAATATTAGGGGAATGTTTGGAGATTTTTACCTCACAAATGCCAGCAGTAATTGCTTTGCAGGCAAATAAAAAATCACTTTAAAGAGCATGTGCTTAGTAAGGATCCCAGGTAAGGATGTATGTATTAAAGAATGAAGGTATGGGGCCTTGAAATTCCTTAGCAATCACTTTGTTTTGTTTTTATTTGTTTCTTTACTTACCTTTTCATCATTTGATTTTTCATTCTTTTTTTTTTTTGCCAACTACTGGTAAAAAAGAATCCAACAGAATCTTTGTATTATGATATCAGAAAATCGTTACTGGCAAGGCCAGCAGTGTATTTCAGTGGGAAACTACAAATCTTTTTTTTTTTTTTTTAGATTTTTATGGGGAAGTAAAACTTTCTTCCACTGAAATACTATAGATTTCATAGAAATATGTGATTTTTATGCGACCTGTCATCTTTTGTTTTGATTTTGAAAGTTACATTTTCTTTGTATGCAGATTTTACTTGGGAAGAAGAAAAGTGAAGCAAATTACTTTTTCAAAAATTGTACATTCAAACCGATGGATCACGATAGTGAAAACATATAAAATGCTAAGTTTGTTGCTGGAAGAAATGTCTATTTCTTTTAAAAAAGATAGAAAACTATCTTTAGTTTTGTACAGAAATACATTGGGCTCCTGAGTAATTGTGAGTTTCTGACATCACAATACCAGAATTCTATTAATTCTTTTTACTAGCAGAGTAAAAGGCAAAGGTGAAACCCCACTCATTTCACTGCACAAATATTTTATCATAAAGGTAGAAAGTAATTACTAATACATTAAAACACAATAAATAAAATAGTTGTCTATTTATCAACAACATCTTGCAGCGTATCAACCAGAAACTGGCAGTGGGCTTCCGTCTAAAAGGCTATCTGACCCCTGAGGCCTGGCTTGCCATAGCACAAGACAACCTCCTTCCTCTTATGGATTATTGTACCCCCATCTATACCCATACCTCCTCTCAACTTCTTGCAAGGCTTACTACCACCTACAATAACATCTGTAGATTTGCACTGATGGCACCCTACTACACCCATCACTGATCCTTATGAGTCCCTTGGCTGGCTCCCCTACCAGGCCAGAAACAACTACTTCCTCAGCTCACCATAGATAATGCCATCAGAAGTGGAGACCTATCCCCTGTTTTCTGCCTGCTCAAACACAAAAACTGCCCCGCAACCTTCAGAACTCCACTGTCCTACCTTTAGAGGTTTGCAAATATCCACCTGCCCGGGTAACAAAGCCTTCACCTTTGTCTCACCCGAACTGTGAAACAATCTACCTGCCTCCTTCCACTCTCTTGATTCGCACCTAGTATTCAAATCACATTATAAAGCTGCCTTGATGGCTGCCGTCCCTTGTACCTGCCTCCCCGGGTAATATATGCTGTTTCACATTTTTGCTGTGGATTCTTCAATTTACTGTAATTACAACTGTTTCAATCCTGATGTGCCGCACTAGACATTTATTGCTGTTGGCTTCACTTTCTGTATTTATTACTCTGCAACGTTACCGTATTTTGCCCTCTCACTTTATATTCCTAATGTCCTAATTCTGTACCATTTGTACCTGTGTAATTGTATACATTTGTACTTATGTAATTGTATACATTTGTACCTGTGTAACTGTATACATTTGTACCTGTGTAATTGTATAATTTGTACCTGTGTAATTGTATACATTTGTACCTGTGTAATTGTATCATTTGTACCTGTGTAATTGTATACATTTGTAGCTGTGTAATTGTATAATTTGTACCTGTGTAATTGTATACATTTGTATCTGTGTAATTGTACCATTTGTACCTGTGTAATTGTATACATTTGTACCTGTGTAATTGTACCATTTGTACCTGTGTAATTGTATACATTTGTACCTGTGTAATTGTATTTTCTAACTGTACCTAAGTGCCATCTTTATGGCCCAGGTTGTGCCTGAAAATGGTCCATTGGATCAGTGCACCCATCCAGTAAACAAATACATAAATAAATTAATTTAAAGTGAGCACATGGGACACAATTCCCAGAGCCTCGGGAATGATGCAAGGTGCTTGCGCCTCAGAAATTTGATGCGAGGGGCTCACTGCATCATATCTTGCATCATTCCCAATTCTACAATTCAGCCAGCACCAGTAGAGAGTATCTGCACCAGTCAGGCTTGCACCAATCCTATGTTGGGGCACATCTGCAGCATTGTGGAGGGGGCATACACTGGAACATGGCTGTGGCATATAAATATAATATCATATAAACTTTATTTCTTGAGCACCTTTCAAACATCAAGGTGCTGTAGAATAATAAACATATAAAAGCAATAAAATACACAACAACTTTGTTGAAAAGGTTTGTTGTCTCAGAGGTGTTTCAGTCTCCTTCTCACATTGAAGGAGCTAATTGCTTTCCTCCCACAGCTCTTCCAAAGGATTAGGTGTGTATGTGGGGGCGTGGAGCTGGCAAACTGTCAGTAATTTCCAACAGAAAGAAGAGTTAAAAAGTCAGGTTAGTTGATATCTTGGAGGTAGAAGACTTGGTGTGCTGGCCAAGGCACCTAGCTTCACCTGAGCTCTTTCCTTCTATGACTGCTTGAAAGGCAGAGTAGAGAAACTTATCAGAGCAAGGGAAAAGGATTAAGACTTATTTAGGCTAAGCAGATTTACTGTGTGGTGTTGTTTTAATTTTTTACTCACAGGGATTGCTACTGTTTGTTGCTAACATTTCATTGTTTTATTTTTCTCTGTAGCAAAGTGTTTCTTACAGCATATATCTTCTCTGAAATTATTACAGGTGGTACTTTACAGATTTTACAGTTTTATCTAACATTAGGATAAGCTTTCAGGGTTACTGCATTTGTTGTTGACTGATTGTTTCTGCTCTTACCTCTTTGTTCTTTCATCCGTGATTTTTCTTTTTTGGCAGGGGAAGGGCCCAACCACCCACCCCCATCCCCAACCACCCCACACTACACTCCTTTTATAGGGTACCACAGTTGTGACATTTCCTGTGGCAGAGCAGTAAGGGGTGGATCAGTGGGGCCTCCACAAGGTGAGCTCATTTACAGGGCACTAGTAATTTAACTTGTTGTTATAACAAGTTAAACAAAACACAATCAAACCATTACTTGCATTTTTTCCCTTTTTTTCCCCTTCTAATTACTCTGACTAGGTTATAAACCCAGCAACTTATCTGGAATGGATATCATTAACTGCAGGTACTGTGGAACAATTTTCAGAAGGACAGTCTTACAGGATTTAGGACACTGTCCTACATGCTGGGCCTTCGGAGATCTTAGAGCTCAGCTCCAGGCAGCATGGGCAGAGATTGCATGCCTCAAATGTCATATTCAAGAGGAAATACATTATAAGAACCACCCGCCATTTCCCCAGCATCCAACAGAAAAACCTCGACCGCAGAGGGTAGTTGGTCCAGGAGGTTGGCAGGTGGTTAGGAGGGGCAAATCGGGTGCCCCATCACACTCTGCTCTCCAACACATTACCTCCAAAAACTATATAAACACTACAAACAGGTATCTGCCTCTATCTCTGAAATCAAACAAAGAGGCAGAAGACACTGAAGAGCAGGAGACTGCAGCACAGGAGCTAGCACAACAAAACTCACCCAAATTAGGAACCAAAACAAAAAAAGCAAAAAGGAAATCCAAAAAACTTCTGATCATAGGAGACTCCATGATTCGGGGAGTTGATACCCATCTCCAGCCAGAGGTAATGGTCAGATGTCTCCCAGGTACATCAGCATGGAGAGACACTGACCGCATTGCTAAAATTGTTCACAAAGCAGGAGAAAACATCAATGTCCTAGTACACATAGGGACTAATGATCTCGCCAGCCGGTCAGTTGTGGAGACCAAGGAACACCTGACCAGGCTGGGTGACAAACTATCATCTATTTCGTCCGGCATATCCTTCTCTGAGATTCTGCCAGTCTGGGAGAAGGGAGCAGATGGACGGAAGGTCAGAGAAGGGGAGATAGAGGAGCTAAACACTTGGCTCAAGGGCTGGCAACAGTTCTGGGAGCGAAAGTTCTTTAAATTTGTTGGACTGCATCTGACTAAGGAGGGAGTCAGTGCATTGAGGCAGAAGTTTGACGTCTTTGCAGAATATTTAAACTAGCAAATGGGGAGAGGGGTGCAGCACCCCATACGTCGAATGGGAAGAACACCCTTCCCCCTCAGCTAGTGGTCAAACAGGGATTCAGCATATTTGCAGTTCATTTGCATCACCAGGTAAGAAAAAAGGTTTGTCTCCCCATACGATGCACAGGGGTAATGCCAAACCTCACCCAACAACTAACACACTAAAATCTGGCCAATGGAAAATCATGTACACAAATGCTCACAGCCTAGGAAATAAGATCCCAGACCTGCAGGCAATAATGTCAGAGGCTAAACTGGACATAGTAGCAATTAGTGAGACATGGTTTACCAGTAACCACACTGGGGAGACTTCAGTACCTGGCAATGTATTGTTCAGAAGAGACCGAGGTGCAAAAAGGGGGGGAGGAGTGGCCCTGTATGTCAATGAAAATATCAAAGCTACAGAAATTCAGAATACACATAAGAAGCCAGAGGAACTGTGGGTCATGCTGGAAACAGGAAATGGGACAGCCATAAGAACTGGGGTTGTCTATAGGCCCCCAGACCAGGAGGAGGACATAGACACATTGCTGTTAGAAGATATACAAAACATGACAGCTAAAGGGGAAGTTCTGATAATAGGAGACTTCAACATGCTGGATACAGATTGGTCAATACCAGCAGGAACATCTGCCAGAACTAGAAACATAGTGGATTCCCTGCAGGGGGAGGGCCTCAAACAACTGGTACAGCAACCCATGAGAGACAGGGCTATCCTAGATCTAGTACTGACTAACAAGGAAGAGATCACAGATCTCCAGGTAGAAGGTCACCTGGGGTCCAGTGACCATCACATGGTATGGTTCAATTTGGCTACTACATGTAAATCATCCCATTCCAAGGCAAAAATATGGGACTTCAGAGGAGCTGACTTTGATAAGATGGCCAACAGAGTTAAGATAGCCCTGGCAAAAAGAAACACTGGTGAGGGGGTACAGGCAAAGTGGGCAAGCATTAAGGATGCAATACTTGAAGCAACATTCCATTGTGTTAGACAGAAAAGGAAGTGCAAGAAGAAGGAAACCACTTTGGTTCTCAAATACAGTAGCAGAAAAGGTCAGAGCCAAAAGGCTGACCTTCAGGAAATATAAGGGAACACAGCGGGATGAAGATAGGGAGGCATACCAAACTGCCCTAAGGGAAGCAGGGAAGGCAGTAAGGCAGGCAAAGTCCCAAACTGAGGAAAAACTAGCACAAACAGTAAAAGAAGGTGACAAGACTTTCTATAGATACATTAGTGAAAGGAGAAAGTCCATAGGGGGTATTGCTAAGCTTAATGGAGAAAAGGGAGCATGTAAGGAGGAGGAACCTGTAAAGGCATCTATCCTAAATAGATACTTTTGCTCAGTATTTACTGAAGAGAAGGTAGGGCAGGGCCCACAGCTCAGCATCATGGACACAGGGGGAGGAGGTGAGCACTACTCCTTCACAAAGAAAGGGTCCTACAAGAGCTTGCTAAGCTCAGGGTGGATAAGGCAATGGGACCTGATGGCATACATCCCAGGGTACTTAAGGAGCTAAAGGTGGAACTAGCAGAGCCATTAGCAGAACTGTTTAGTGAGTCTCTGAGCACAGCAGAGGTCCCAGAAGACTGGAGAAGGGCTCAGTGATCCCGCTCCACAAGAGTGGTAGCAGGGAGGAGGCAGGGAACTACAGACCAGTCAGTCTTACCTCAGTAGTGGGCAAGATTATGGAGGCCTCCTTAAGGAAAGGATAGTGCAACACCTGGAATCCATAAGGGCACAGGATCCAAGACAGCATGGGTTTACAAAGAAGGTCCTGTCAAACTAATCTCATAGATTTCTTTGACTGGATAACCAGAGTGGTGGACCAAGGGGAGCAGTTGATGTTGCCTACCTTGACTTCAGCAAAGCTTTTGACATTGTTCCACATAGAAGATTGATAAATAAGCTGGGTAGGCTCGGGCTGGGTCAGAAGTTGGTCAACTGGGTGGCAAACTGGTTGATGGGCAGAAAACAGAGAGTGGTGATAAATGGTATACAGTCAGAAGAGATGCAAGTCACAAGTGGGGTACCTCAGGGATCAGTCCTGGGGCCAGTCCTCTTCAACATCTTCATTAGTGACCTTGCAGATGGACTAGAGGGTAAAGCTTGTCTGTTTGCAGATGACACCAAGATCTGCAACAGAGTAGATGATCCAGATGGGGTGGGCAGAATGAGAAGAGATCTGGATAAACTAGCAAAATGGTCAGAAGAGTGGCAACTGGGATTTAATGCAAAGAAGTGCAAAATCATGCACATAGGGAAGAGAAATCCTGAAGCCACCTATAGGCTGGGAGGGGAGTTGCTAGCAGTTACAAAAGAAGAAAGAGATTTGGGCATCATCATCACTGAAGACCTGAAATCATCCAAGCAGACCTCTAAAGCAGTAGGTAAGGCTGGGGGGGGTGTTAGGGTGTATTAGTAGGGGTATCACAAGTCGTAAGAGGGAGGTAATCCCTCTTTACAAGACACTGGTTAGGCCCTATCTGGAGTACTGCGTGCAGTATTGGAGCCACACCTTCACAAGGACATTAACAAATTGAGGCAGTCCAGAAGGGCAACAAAATGGTGCAGGGACTGCATCAGAACACATGAGGACAGATTAACAGAGCTCAACATGTATACCCTTGAGCAAAGAAAGGAGAGGTGATATGATCGAGGCATTCAAACACCTTAAGGGCATTAACAAGGTGAAAGAGTCTAACATGTTTAAATATAAGAAAATAGCAGGACAAGAGGACACAGCATGAGATTAGAGGGTGCCGATTAAGGGGAATGTGAAATTCTTTTCACAGAAAGGGTGGTGGATGCATGGAATGGCCTACCACAAGAAGTGGTGGCTATGAATACAGTGCAGGGCTTCAAACAGGCATGGGATAGGCATAAGGGAGCAATACAAATGACTATGAATAGATAGGCCACTGACAGAGCAAAGGCCGATGGCACATTTATAAGGTAGAAAAAGAAATGGGCAGACTGGATGGGCCTTGCGGTCCTTATCTGCCGTCAACTTCCATGTTTCTATGTTTCTATGTTTCTATGTAACAGTATGCCCAAATGTTAAATTGATAAAATAGCTAAAATAGTCAATCTGGGTAGGCTTTAAGCCACAGATGTGTCTTCAGGGCCTTCTTAAAGCTCTCCACAGTCATGCACTCATGTACAGTGTCTGACAGGGTAGAGAATTCCACAGGGTTGGGGCTGCATACATAAACGCGCTGGCCCCAGATGTCTTAACACGTACCCTGGGAATCTCAAGCAACCCCTCATCAGCTAAGCAGAGTGGTTGCTTGGGGCAGTAGGGGCACAGGAGCTCTTGCAGATAGTCCAGGCCCAGTCTGTGCAGGTCCTTATAGATCAGAAGCCCGATCTTGAAGGTGATCTGCCACTGAATAGGCAGCCAGTGCAGTTCGTGCAGCACCGGCATGATGTGACTCGAATGTGGAGCCTCCATCAACAGCCGCGCCACAGTGTTTTGCACTAGCTGCAAGTGGTGGATATCAACCACAGGAAGCCCTAGGTGGAGGGAGTTTCAGTAGTCAAGGCGTGAGCTCACAAAGGTATGGATCAACGTTGGAAGGTTGCCAGATGGAACAAGGTGCTTAACCCTGGTGATGTTTCTCAAATGGTAAAAAGAGGACTTGATGACTGCCGACACCTGTGAATGTAGTGTTAGCCCATCATCAAGGATCACCCCCAGGTCTCGCACCTGTTCAGAGGAAGGAAGTTGGATACCCCCAAGACAAAGTCAAGTGAGTTTACCAGCCCCCAACCTCTCTGTCTGGTGATCTGGATCCACTACCATCATCTCAGTCTTTCCAGAGTTCAACTTCAACCAGTTGGAGCTCATCCAGTCCTGGATTTCTGTGAGGCAGTTGTTAAATACGAAACACGCACTATCCTGGTTGGGTGCAAAAGACAGGTAGAGCTGGGTATCATCAGCATAGCAGTGAAACCTTAGCCCATACCATCTTACAATGTCTCTGAGGGGCAGCATGTACACCACGAACAACATGGGGGACAAAACCGAGCCCTGAGAGACCCCGCATGGCAGAGAGAATGCATCAGAGGGAAAAATCCCAGACACCACCCTCTGAGTTCTGCCAGTGAGGAAGGACTTAAACCATCTGAAAACCAGACAGGCAACAGATGAAACTCAGGAACTTGAGATGCACCCCATGATCCACAGTGTCAAAAGCTGAAGAGAGGTCAAGAAGTACCAAAATAGAATGCACTTCTGATCTCTCGCCATCAGGAGATCATTGAGCACCCAAACCAGAGTGGTTTCGGTACTATGCCTCTCATGAAAACTGGACTGGAGAGGTTCATTGATGTCATGGATGGTCAGGTGGTTCTCCAGTTGTAGTGCCACAACTTTCTCAATTACCTTCCCAACAAAGGGGAGGTTTGAGATTGATCTGTAGTTTGCAAAGTAGCTTGGGTCCAGAGCAGCTTTCTTCAGGAGAGGTGTTACCACTCCTCCTTCAGGAAGCTAGGAAACTCACCAGACTGTAAGGAGCACCAAACTATCCTTGCTAGGACTGGGCCTATGATGTCACAACAACCCATTATCTGGGAAGTTGGGCCCAGGTCCAAACTACAGCACGTTGGGCACATACCCTGGGCAATCTGCACAACATCCACAATTTCCAGACAGTCAAAGGAACTCCAGGTAAACTGAGGAGAAGTGACCATACACTGACCACTATCAGCTCCGATAGAGTGAGCTGAATGGATCTCTGCCCTAATGCTGGCCTCCTTATCCACAAAGAAGTGAGTGAGCTCATCACACTTAATCTGTGAAAAAGGCTCTTCAAACCTGAAGACAGGTTGGGTTGCACAACCTACCCATGGTTTAAAAGAGCTGAGCCAGTCGATTCTGGGCATCAACAGTCTCCCCGGACAGGAACTTTGCCTTCTTATGGGTGATTGCTGATTGATAGACTTGATAATGTTCCATTAATGTAAGGTGGTCAGCAGCCAGGGCAGATTTCTGCCAGCATCCCCATAATCAGGATTCTCCAAGCCCAACCATCCCCCTAGATGTTAGGCCACTCCAGTGTTGGTCTAAGGACCCTTATGCCAGCTCAAGGCACTGGTGGGCATGACCCTGGACACTGAGACCTCACCAGAGATGGTGCTGCATGTGGGCATGGGTAGACACAGCACCCCTGCACTGTACTGGACTGCCACAATGCCAACAGATCATCACACTCCACTGGCCAGTCTTCCATTCAGCAAGATCTGCCTGATCTGTTAGCCTTCACAGCTGTTCTGTGCCAGACATTCATGGTATGGCATGCTTTCATGACTGTGGGCTCCCCGGTCCTCTGGGGAGCTGTGTTCTGTGCTTTTGTCCTGTCATGTCCATGTTACATGACTGCACCACAGCTTGCAGCAATCCCCTCCTGCACACCATGTGTTTGGCATGTGGCTGCAGTTGCAGCAATAGTGGAGTTTTTGGCACTGGGACCCCACCTGTTCCAGAATCGGGTGCAGGGTCCCTGGTGCACCTGGCTTTGATGCAAGCTGTGGCCAATAGCAGCTTGCATCAGTCTACTGGGCTGTTAGAGAACTGGGCCCACACTCTTTAAGTGAAATGCGTTTGGTAGTTTTAACTCATTGCCTTGTGGGCATTAGTTCTGCATCACAAAATCCCTACATTTAAAAGTCTGTGCTGAAAAGACATCCCTGGAATAGGCTCAACTGTCTTTCCTACTCTATAATGATGCACTGGTCTATAAAGGGCAGCACTGAAATGCATTAATGGGACAGCAATGGGAAACCTGAACCATGGCACCACTTATAAGCACCAAATGTATCAGTTAATCAGATTACAGTAGTCTAACAATGTGTAACTGAATAACACCTACATCATTATGTAGTTATCTGAGATACTCCATATGTTGTTTTTTTCATTTTCACTTTAGGGACTTTACACAAAGATATCTGGAAACACATTGGAGTGCTGAAATTAATCTAGTCTCAAAAATGGGTTGATGAGTTAAACACAGATCTTTTTTACAGGTCTGCTTTTTGTGTTCATACTTCCTGTGCACCAATTTTTGACTTTTACTAGCTGTCAGGCTTTACACCAAGCAATGGATATTAATATACTGCATTTTTTCCTGAGTTAAAAATATTGCTATACACAGGAACAGGTTGTTATTTTTGAGTCATATGAGAAACAAAAATTTATTAGGATTTAAAAGAAAAGATACTTTTTAAGATGCCATAGCAATGAATTTAATCATTTGGAACCAATTTGTTACCATCATTGAAAATTATAGATGCAATTCATAATTAATTACTTTGTAAGCTCCAACAACATGAACCATAAGTAAGAAAGCTGTGATCTAACTGCAAGACTGCATCTGGAGATTACACAGTGTATTGAAGCTTTCATTTTAGCTTCTCATCTAAATGAATTAGCAAGCATCAGAAAATCAATATTTTTTTTCAGGCATGTACAATTCGATCAATATAATTTTCCCTTGTAATAAGAATAAAATACTTTATATTAGAATGCTTGTAAAAATCCATTGTTGGTATCTCATACTTAGGATGGACAGAAATCTGTAGAAATTGTTATTTTCATGCCACTCTCCATGAACCTTCTTTT
Source organism: Neoceratodus forsteri (assembly GCA_016271365.2). Taxonomy (NCBI): domain Eukaryota; kingdom Metazoa; phylum Chordata; order Ceratodontiformes; family Ceratodontidae; genus Neoceratodus; species Neoceratodus forsteri. The sequence goes on along the minus strand of JADMNL010000041.1, from coordinate 5,236,227 downwards.
GTTCATACTAAGTAGATTATATACTGTACACACAGATATGTTTATTTATATGGTAATGAGAACAAACAAAAACACACTCACACTTGAAATTCCAACAATCACCTCATATTGCAGTTTTGCAGACTGTGCCAAATGCGTCTGCAGATTTCTCTTCACCCACAGAAGAACTGTACATCGATTTGCATGATTTTCCTCTATGAGGTGGCAGGTCTGCAGATACAACAGTCACACTGGATTTCTGTGGCTCCTGCCCACTGACTGGTGGCATCTGCCACACCTGATTATTGCACTTAGCACAACTCCATCCACAGTTACCCCCCCACACACACACACACAAACTTTGAATGTTGCATTTTCTTATGAGGCACAGCATGGCAAACACATATCTCAAGATGCACAAATTCATTTAAAGAAATCTGGTTGTGTTCATCCCTTCTGTAAGTACAGATATTTCACTAATTCCCCACCCCCCCCAAAAAAAACAAAATTTCTTTGCTTTTCATGGTGAAACCTGATGTGGGAAACATTATTTCAGAATCAGAAACATGGGTGGTTTCATAAATCCATCCCAGGCCTCTAAGTAAACTCACGATTAAAATAGAAAACAAAGTTCATTGGCTCAGCGGGTGACTAAGTATAGTTTGCATGTATAAAATAGGTAGAATGGTTGGTAGAGTGGATGCTGTATTGTAAGTATGTTTGAATGCTTAAAGAATAGGACTACCACTGTTATGAAGTGCTGTGAAGGCAATTGGCCTTTTTAAAGAGGGTTCTACCCATAGAGGTGCCACACAGATGAGGTCCCCTTAGACTAAACGTACCTTAGGGATGAAATGCCAAATAAGATAGCACCAAAGGCACTGAGTAGCAAGGTCAGAATATGCCATACTTACCAATTAGAAAGGGTTAAAGTAGCTGGAGGTAAATGGATGATTAGCAGTAGGAACATATTAGTGATAGGGAAGTCGCTATCCAGAACCAGCTCACAGCAGGATTTGTACTATGACCTTCATCATGGAAAAGAGGGAAAAATAAACCCGTTTGGTAGAAATATCTGGGGATGCAAGGTTTTGAGTTGCCAACACTATGAACTTATTAGAAAATAAGAGCACAAGAATTTTGCCAGCAGAAGACCTTATAGTCTATCAAGTCTGCCTGATGTAGAACCCATGCATCCTATGTTACATGCTGCTTGGTCCCAGCCCAGACACACTCATCACCACCCCTGTCTCCCTGAAGCCATCCACAGTTTTCCTGCTTACCACCCCTTCTGGTAGCCTGTTCCACTCCTCCATCACTCTTTTCATAAAGAAGTACCTCCTGCTGGAACCTGCCCCCAGTCAGTTTGTAACTGTTTCTCCTTGTGTGTTTTTTCCACTGATCTTAAAATGCTGACTCTGGTCTACCTTGTTTATGCACTTAAGGTACTTAGGTCTTCATCGTGCTCCTCATCCCCTTTTGTCCTATAATGTGTACATATTCAGGTTCTCCAGCCTCTCTTCATATGAGACCCTTGCTGCCCCTGAATTATTTTTGTGCCAATTCTCTGTACCACCTCCAGCTGTTTAGTGTACTTTTTGTAATAAAAGTTCCAGAGCTGTACATGATTCTCAATGTTCTATCACACCATGGATATGCACAGAGGTACAATAACCTATTTTCTTCTGCTAGTGAACCTTCTATTTATGCAACCCAGCATTTTCTTTGCCCTTGCTGCTGCTTGTTGCATTGCATATGCTGCTTCCTGGTGCTAATAATTACAGTCCCCAGGTCTTTCTCCTCTTTGGACACCATGGTGGTCATTCCTCCCAGCTTATACTCCTCTCCAGGGTTCTTTTTCCTCATGTGCATGACTTTGCACTTCTTTGAACTGAACCCCAATTGCCAGATTCTGGACCATCTGTCCAACCTGTCCAGCTCTTCTCTCAAGTCCCTGACCCCCTCTTTTGTATCCACCTTCCCACAGTGCTACAGTGGTTGGTATCACCTGAAAAAAGGAAAGGAAAGGAAACTTTGACCTTAGTGTCATCAGCAATGTTCATTTATTAGCATGTTACACAGAATCAGTATTGACCCCTATGGCACCCTGTTGGTAACTTCCCTCATCCCTGAGTATTTTCACCAACAACCACTCTCTGCATTCTCAGATCTAACCAATTTGCCACCAATCTATTCTTTTCACTACCTGCCCCAAGGTCCTCCAACTTCTTGATCAGTCTCTTAAGAGGGACCAAGTCAAAAGCCTTGTTGAAATCCTGGAACAGTATGTCTACATCCTGGCCCTTATCCACTGCCTTTGTGAACCAGTTAAAGAAATTGATCAGACTTGTTTGGCATCACCTCCCTGCAACAAACCTGTGCTGTCTTTCATTTTGGGGCATGTTTGCCTGAAGGAGCTCAACCAACCTTTCCTTAAGAATGGTTTCCATCAGCTTGCCAATGATCAATGTCAAGCTGATTGGCCTGTAGTTCCCCAGTTCATCCCTAGCCCCACTTTTATACAAGAGCACTACATCCACAGTTCTAAAGTCTCATGGCTACATACCTGTGTCTAGGGAATTACTGAACAGGTTGATCATTGGTGCTGTGAGAACTGCCAGTTCCCTCAGCACCATAAGGTGCATACCATCTGGCCTAGGGATTTATCCATAAGTCTCTTAAAGACCCTGTCAGCTGTGATTGGTTCCTCATACATCTGCACCCCTCCCCCATCCTCTTCCTTTGCATATACTACCATGTGGTGTCAATCTATCCTTCTTCTTTGTGAATAAAGAGCAGAAGTATTTGTTCAATACTGCTGCCTTCCTTCTACTATGTTACATGCACTCTGGCATTAATCCCAGCTTGACAATACCTTCCTTCATCCTCCTTTTTTCTTAGATGTACTGAAAAAATGTCTTGTCACCATCCTTAAGTCTCTCTGCTATTCTCAACTCAGCCACTGATTTGACCTTTCTTGCCTTGCTATTAGCCATTTTGAGTTTATCCAAGTAGTCCTCTCTGTTCTCCTGTATTTTTTGAAGAAAGCCCTTCCGTCCCTCCCTTTTCTCACTTTCTGCACTTGTGAACCAGAGAGGTTTCTTGTGCTGTTCTTCTTGGCCTTTTGCTTCAGACAGGTGTTAGTGACTTCTTTGAGAGCTTCAATACTTATGGATCATTTTACTTCTGCCTCCCTAACTCCCCTCCCGAATTTGGTCAGATGAACACAAAGGTGCTCCCCCACTTTAGTGAAAGTCTGCCTTTTGAAATACAGGAAATATGTTTTAGTGTTCAGGACTTCCTTATCTATATTGAGCTGAAACCACAGTGACTGGTGACCGCTGCTTTCCAGGGGCTCAGCCATCCTGGCATGGTCTCAGTTTATCAGTACTAGGTCCAAAAGTGCCTTCTCCCCAGGCATCTCACTCACCCCCTGTGTTAAGAAGCCATCTTGGATTTCATCCAGGGGTGATTGGCTTCTGCTACTACTGCCTTTAGGGATGCTTGTGTCACCCACTATTATACCACGTCCCCTGCAATAAAGACTTCGTGATCTCCATTCCCAACTCCTGGTCTGTACATTTACTCTGCTTCAGGGGCCTGTGCACAAATATCACCCTAAACCTTTGCCCAGCCTCTGTTTGGGCCTTTAGTTAGAGTGCCTCTGTGTTCACTGCCCCCCCCAATATCCTCCCTTGTTTATGGAGCCAACCTTCACCCTACTCTGTCCTTCCTATAGAGGGTGAATCCCAGGATTGAGAGATCCCAGTCATGGTTCACGGTTGCTCAAGCCTCAGTGATTGCCACCACATTCACATAGCCCTCCATCACCTAGGCCTGGAGGTCATCCATCTTGTACTGAGGTTCCTTGCATTGATTGATATCACCATCCATGATGACTGTCTTACCGCATTTCCCTACCCTGTTCCTGCTTTTTCCCTTTTTCCCTCAATTGCTGACCCAAATGCCATCATGCCTATCCTACTAGATCTTCTCCCTCCTGCCTTCCAATATCCCCCTCTCCCCATCCTCCACATCACCTGTTGTATTACAGTACCTTTCATAGGCCCACTCCTGTGGGGAAGGGTCCCCTGGGATTACAGTGAATGCCCCTGAGTGTAACCTGTGTGCTGTGGGTCAGGAAACCCCTCCCCGTCCTTCCAGGCCACTCACTGGGTTTGCATCTGAGCATCTGCCAGGAGATCCTGGCATTCCCTCTCTCTGTATTAGAGGTGAAAATACAGCCTCGAGTCTGTGTTTCTGGGAAAGAAACCTCTTGGCCACTGTGCAGTGAATCAGAAAAGCCATAGGCATTTACAGGCCTTCAAGGGGTCCATATAAGTGTCTTTTCCAGAGAAATGCTGAGACTGGTTCAAACCCCATAGACCACTCCATGAGACATCGCATATCTCCTCCTTACACTCACAGAGTCCATTTTCATGTTCTGTCCCAGTAGCATTTGGCCTTTAAGTGTTCAGTCATGCATGGTATTGTTTGAACAAAAAATCCTCTCAGGCTTACACACACACAACAGACAATTTCAATATGCATTTTTAGAGCTTTTTTTCATGTTTTCTCCCCCATAATGCCTGGTACCCCAGAAATTGGCTCAGTCCCTTCTGCCCCACCCCTGGCAATCACTGGGCTCCCCAGTGGCTGGACTGCCATCTGTCCTCCACCAGGTGGCAGCCAAGGACCAGAGAAACCCCTCTTCCCTCCCCAGGAGAGGAGAGCTGCCTTGTGGCAGCTTGATCCTGATCCACGCCTTCCCCCTGCTGACCCCCTGACAACCCAGGCTCATTTCTGAACCCAGATCACTGGTACAGTGTGAGATGTGGAGTCCAGCACCTCAACCCTCAGTGCCACTGGGCTGGTAACAAAAGACAATTTCAGAGGTATTATAAATTATGCCAAAGGCTTTACTAATATCTATGCGATAGTAGAATTTAACATATGAATAACGGTCAAAGATTTGGTTACAGGATATAAGAAAATGAAAGCTGGACAATATGCAAAAACAGTACACTTAACCTTCCTAAATCTAACATATAGTTCCACCTTGTTCCAGTGCACTTGATGACTTGATGGAGTTAAGAGTCCAGTAAACTAAAAATATCTGTGTTACTTGTTTTGTGATGGAATTCAAAACAGGTGTCCCATCTGGTCAGTTCCTCATCACATACAGAAGTGAATTCAGCAAGCCTTTCTCTGGTTTTACAAGGCAGTTTCAAAATACTTGCCTTTGGGGTGGTCCTTCTGTGACTGGCTGGCTAAAGTTTAGAGAAAAATAAAAACAGTTTTATTCCTAGCTTGTGTCAGAGACAGTCTGGCACCACCCCCTGTGGAGAGAGCTGGCCCAATGCCTTTTGTTCTGCTATTTTTCCCAGTAGAGCTATTCAGACCCAAATGGGTGGTCAGTTTAACTTATAAGTACTCTCCCATTACTAAGGCTGCCTCACTAAGCATTGCTTTCTGAAAACAAAGAACCAGTTTAAACTGGCAAAGCCTTTGTCCTTGAATTCATATGTGGAAACAAAAACTCAGTGTAATTGTACTTAATTGTACATTAGTCCTTGCTTATTGTACACTGGCACATTGGACTAACTTGCACTCACTTGATTTTTGTATAATTTCTGTATTTGTGTTCTCATCTGTATAATATATTTATATGTATTTTTCTGTTACATAACTATGTGTATGTTTGTAATATTGTCAGTCTGTACCCACCTGTATCAAGCCCGAAAAGGGCAGTGTGGCCAAGTGCTTTTTTTACCCAGTTAACGAAATTAAAAGGAACAAAAAAACTCCAGAAATATTCCAGAACAACAGAAGTTACAGAAAAATAACCAGACATAACCACCACTATACAATAAAGGAAATATTAACTATAGAAACACTGTAATATGACATGGTGCTAGTCCACCACATACCTCCCTCCTTAAACAGAACCTGAGGAAACATGCCCCTTTTTCTTAGCATGGTCTCCATCAGTTCTGTCCTTTACTCTAACTGGCAAGATAAGCCATCTGCACTGGCATTTTCAGACCCTGGCCTATGTGTGATGTTCATGTCATACGCTTGTAATGCAATACACCATTTTAGTAGCTTCCCATTAGTTTTCCCCATTTGGTTCAGCCATTTTAGAGGGTTGTGATCTATTTTTACCTTGAAGCACTTCCCATAGAGGTAGGGATCTAATTTCTTTAGCAACCACACCAGTGTGAGACACTCCTTCTCCACAGTGGAGTATGCCTCTTCATGTGGAAGCAACTTTTTGCTGAGGTACGCAATGGGGTGATCTTTCCCATGCTGAGATATCTGGCTGAGGACTGCTCCAGTCCCAACATCAGAGACATCTGTCTGTACCAAAAACAGATGGGTGTAGTATGGGCTGGCCGGCATTGGGGCACTGTACAGTGTGACCTTCAGCTATGTGAAGGCCCTTTCACATGCTCTGTCCCATTTCACTCTCTTAGACTGTCTCTTTTTTAATTGGCCAGATAGAGGAACTGCCAAGGTGCTACAGTTGGGTACAAATTTTCTGTAGTACCCCACTGTCCCAAGGAAGTTTCTTACTTGCTTCTGGGTCTCAGGTTTGGGCCATGCCACAATTACCACAATTCTGGCCTGGTTTGGGTGGAGTTGCCCCTGCCCCACTACATGTCCTAAATAGGTCACCTCTGTCACAGCCACCTGGAACTTCTCTGCTTTCACAGTTGGTCTTGCTGCCTGTACTCTGCCCCACACTTCCCTCAAATGGGTCAGGTGCTCCTCTCAGCTGTGGCTGAATATGGCAATGTCATCTAAATATGTCACTGCATAATCCTCTGTACCATGCAGTACCTGATTCACCAATTGCTGGAAGGTGGCAGGGGCATTCTTCATCCCAAAGGCCATGACCTTAAACTCAAATAGGCCTATTGGGGTGACGAAGGCTGACCATTCCCTCACCCTGGCCATCAGTTCTGCCTGCCAGTACCTCTTGGTCAGGTCTATAGTTGTCAAGTAGGTTGTCCCCCACCAGCTCATCCAGCAGCTCATTTATGTGGGGCATCGGGTGGGCATCAGACTTCATGATGGCATTGAACCCATGATAGTCTACACAGAAGCATGTAGTCCTGTCTGACTTGTGGACAAGGACTACTGGTGAGGCCCAGAGACTGTGGGATTTCTGGATCACCTCTAGATCTAGCATCTTTTCCAACTCCCTCCTAATATCTTTTTTGACTGCCTCAGACACCAAGTAGGTTGTCCAACATATGGGTGCCTAGAAACTGGTGTCCACATTATGAACTGCTAGTGGGGTCTGTCCAGGCTTGGATGTGAACAAAGGGGCAAAGTCCTGTAAAACCTTTCTGACCTCCTGGGCCTGTTCAGGTGTCAACTGAGGAGGCAGCTTGATGGCTTCCACAGATGACCCCTGCTTACTCTCAGCTAGCAAGTCAAGAAGGGGGGTCCTCCTAGTCCATCTCTTCACCAGGACTGCAAATCACAAATACCATGTCAGTCCTATTGAAATAGGGATTCATCATGTTCACACAGTACATCCTGTGGATGTGTCTCCAGTCAGAAAACTCCACAATGTAAATTACATCATTTACCTGCCAGATTACCTTGTATGGTCCCACCCACTCTGCTTGCAACTTGGCTTCTAGACTTGGATCAGAATCATGACTTCCTGTCCTATTCCATATGAGTGAGCTCTGGCTGCATGATCGTACCAGGTCTTTTGTCTCTGCTGGGCAGTTGACAGGTTGCTCTGGGGCACTCCCATAAGCTCCTTCAGCTTTTCCCTAAACTTCAAGACATACTCCACTGTTAGAGTTCTCTGGGTGGTGTGCTTGCCTTCCCAATCCTTCCATATCAAATCTAGGGGCCCCTGCACCCTATGTTCATACAAGCACTCAAAGGTGGAAAATCCTGTCGACTCCTGAGGCACTTTCCTGTAGGCAGATAGAAGGTGGGGAAGGTAGCTCTCCCAGTCCTGCCCATGCTGTTTTGCAAATGCTCTGAGCATGGTTTTCAACATCCTATTAAATCATTTTGCAAATGCTCTGAGCATGGTTTTCAACATCCTATTAAATCATTTTTCTACTAGCCCATTCGCTTGTGGGTGATAAGGTGTTGTGTGCCTCCGCAGTACCCCACACCTCTCCCACAAACATTTCATCAGGTCCAATATGAAGTTAACCCCCTTGATCAGAGATAACCTCCTGCAGAAATGCTACATGGGATAAAATCCCTATTGAGGCATCTGTTACTTTTCCTGCCTTAATAGAGGACAGGGCGACCACCTCTGGATATTGGGTGGCATAATCTGCCACCACCAGGATATACTTTTTCTCAGAGGAGCTTGGGGTATTCAAACAACCAACAATATCCACTCCCACCTTTTGGAAAGGTTCTTACACAATAGGTAAGGGAATTAAAGTAGGTTTCACTTTTCCTCCTGCCTTCCCTATCCACTGACACTTGTGACAGGATCTGCAGTACTCTTTCACCTGCTAGGTAAAGTTGGACCAATACAAATTTTGAGCTAATCACTGCATAGTGTGAACAATGCCCAGATGTCTGGACATGGGAATATTATGAGCTAGCTTGAGCAATAACTCATGATAGCCCTGGAGAATGACAAGCTGTCTGCCCATCACCCCCCACTTCGTCATGTCCTGTGTACATAACAGGCCATTGTCCCAGAAAACCTTATATTTCATGTCACACCCTTGTGTCTCGTCATACTCTGTACAGGACCTCAGTTTCTCTAAGCTAGAGTCAGTCCACTGAGCTTCTTCAAAATCCTCACACTTTCCCAAAGCATGGGGCATGCACCCTTCGGCTCCCAGACTGAGGTCCATAATGGTGGCATTCAGGAATTCAGTGTCATGGCAATCCCCAGCCCCCTTGCTATGTGTTATCGCTCCCTCCTCAAGTAAATTTCAGTAGCTGTTTGGTGAACGGATACTGGGGTGAGTTCTATCTCCCTTTCATCACCATTCCCATTAAGAGACACGGGCCAGTGGGCCAGCCTCTCAACCTCTCTTGCATGAGCTTCTGTGGTGTTCAGGAAATTACATGAGGCCCTAGCCATCTGGTTCCAGGTAATGGCACATACCACCCCATGCTGAACATCATTCCCTAAAATAACATCTACAGTGAGTGTGTCTGCTACAGCCACCTTTTGCACCCTTTCTCTTGCATCACCCCAGTCCAGGATAACACTGACTAGTGGCAGGGTTTTCTCATCCCCAGTGAATACCTTTACAGAAACAAACTGATTTGGCAGGAGCTGCTCAGGCCCCACCAAATCCCCTTTTACCAGGGTAAGAGATGCCCCTGTGTCCCGTAACCCTCAGGTTTGCACCCCATTCACAGTAACCAGATGCATGTGCTCCCTCATATTCACAGGAATGGCCTCAGGGATACAAATAGCAACTAGCTCAATGGGAGGGACCCCCTTTACACCTAGTGTCTTTTTATGACATTGCCTGGCAATATGCCCTGGCTTTCTACAGAAACAACAATCATCACTTTTCTTTTCCCCAAAATCCCCTTTTGGTAAATTGTGGTTCCCCTATTTCTGCAGAGGCAACAAGGGTTTTAGCTGTCCTGAAGACATGTTTTTCCCCCTTGCCACTGCAGTCCCTGCTCCCCCACTTCCCTTCAGAGCAGGTCTGCTCCTAGCATAGCAGTCAGAAAGCTCAGCAGCTTGTTTTGCTGTCTGAGGGCCCGGTTCTCTAGTCGGGTTTTCAGTTCTGCTGAACATGCCCAAAATAACATAACTGTTCCAACAATATGACTTCCTCAGTTGCTTCTACAGGGTTAGCTTTTACTCCCCCCCCCCAAAATGTAAAAACTGGCATTGATTTGTGGTGATTTCCTCAAAGCTCATTTCAAGGCCCTTCCAGAGCTTCTGAAATTTCACTCTGTAGGCCTCAGGACTTAAATCATACCTTTTTAATAAAGCAATTTTGAGTTTATCATAGTCCTGTCTGTCAGCATTGTCCATTTACCCCAGCACCTCATGCCCCTTTGCAGTAAGCAGCAGGGATAACTGAAAGCTTCAGGCCTCCTTAGGTATTTTTGCCTGAATGCAAACCTTTTCAAAAGAATTAAGAAAAACATACATGTCCTCCCCCTCTTTAAATTCCACAATTAATTTTGAAGGTAGCTAATACCCCAGCCCTGGAGTTTCATTTTCACCCCCACCACCTACCTTCTCCAGCATTTGTTGTTGAAGCCTTAGTTTCTCCAGCTCAAAGTCCCTTTGGTGTTGTTTGTCCTCTAGCTCTATTTCAAGCTCCAGCTTTCTCTACTCTGGCTTCTTCTGCTTGAGCTCAAGCTCGCTTTCATGCTGTTTTTCCTGTATGGCAAGCTCCCTTTCATGCTGTTTCTCTTGAAGTTCCAATTTCTTCATCTTAAATTAAAGCTTTAATCTTTTTAGCTCAAAATCTGTGGTGGCTTCCCCTTGGTGCTGTGGTTCCTGGTCCATTCTGGTCCTGTTTTCCTCCATCCTTGATCTGGTCACTGCGGTGCCATCAAGCACCCCCATGTCCAAGGTCTGGTGCCCTGCAATCACCAGCTGTGAGTCCAAGTCCCAGGCTGCCGTCTGGTCATCAGCTGCCGTGAGAACTTCTATGAGGTGCTTTTTAGTGCACCCCTCATAAAGGACCCCTTTCTCCTGGCACAGTTGTTTCCGCCATTCCACAGTGTAGTTATTGTAGCTGAAAGTCATCTTCCCTTCCTACACTACCACTGGTCTAACTTAGCACAGCAATAACAACAAAAATAAACAGGATAGGGAAACTATATTCTGTAACCTAATTTTCCATTTTCCAATTTCTGTCCTCTTTTGTGTGTGTTTTGTTCAAACAGTTCACAATCCCATATGCTGGCACCAATCTGTCACAGGCCCACTCCTGTGGGGAAGGATTCTCTGGGCTTACAGTGAACTCCCCTGCATGCAGCCTGTGCGGCATGGGACAGGAAACCCCTCCCCTGTCCTTCCAGGGTGCTCGCTGGGTTTACAACTGACTGTCCACCAGGAGATCCTGGGGTTCCCTCTCTCTGTGAGGGGTTGAAAATTCAGCCTTGAGTCTCTGTTCCTGGGAGAGAACCCTCTTGGCCACAGTGCAGCAAACCAGAAAAGCCACAGGCATATACTATATAGGCCTTCGGGTGCTCTATAAACCCTTTATCTTTCTTTTCCAGTGAAATGCAGAGACCGGTTCAAACCCCCACAGACCACTCCATGAGACCTTGCATATCTCCCCTTACATTCACAGAGTCCCTTCTTGTGTTCTGTCCTGGTAGCATTTAGCCTTTAAGCATTGGGTCAGGTGTGTTGTTGTTTGAACAAAACCCTCCCAAGCTTACACACACATTTCAGAGGTATTGTAAATTATGCCAAAGGCTTTACTAATACCTATGAGATACTATCATGTAACATATAAATAACAGTCAAAGATCTGTTAACAGGATATAAGAAAATAAAAGTTGGACAGCGTACAAAAACAGTACACATAACTTTCCTAAATCCAACATATAGTTCTGTCTTGTTCCAGTGTAGTTGATGGAGTTAGAGACCAGTAAAGTAAAAATGTCCTTGTGTCCTGTTTTGTGATGGAATTCTGAACAGCGGCCCCATCTGGTCAGTTCCTCATCACATACAGGACTGAATTCAGCAAGCCTTTCTCTGGCTTTACAAGGCAGTTTCAAAATGCTTGCCTCTGAAATGGTCCTTCTGTGGCTGAAACATAGAAACATAGACTCTGATGGCAGATAAGGACCGCTTGGCCTACCTAGTCTGTCCATTTCCATGCCTAAAGGATAAGCTGCAGATCCTAGTTAACCAACAGCCTACTTCCTCCTACCCCCCACTAGAATTGCCTTATGTCTGTCCCATGCATTCTTGAATTCCTCCACTGCTTTTGACTCTATGACCTCCTCAGGAAGGCTGTTCCATGTATCTACAACCCTCGCTGTGAAGAAATACTTCCTCACATTACCTCTGAGCCATCCCCCCTCTATCTTCAAATTGTACTCCCTTGTTTGTGCACATCTCTTTTTCTGAAAGCTGCTACCCTCTTGGACTTTGTTGATTCCCTTGAGGTATTTCAAAATTTCTATCATGTCCCCACTGTCCCTCCTTTCCTTGAGGCTGTACATCTTAAGCTCCTTTAGTCTTTCTTCATATGTTTTCTGGTGCAGACCATGCATCATTTTGGTTGACCTCCTCTGGACAGCCTCCACCCTGTCTATGTCTTTGTGGAGATGGGGTCTCCAGAGCTGTACACAGTACTCCAGATGTGGTCTTACCAACTGTCTGTACAGAGGGCCAACAACTTCCTGTTTTCTACTGGTGATACCTCTCCCTATGCAACCCAGTATCCCCCTGCCCTCCTTACTGTCTTCTCACGTTGCTTGCCCAATTTAGGTCATCTGATATGACTACCCCCAGGTCCCTTTCCATTTTTGTTGTTGTCAGTATCTCACCCCCCATTGTGTACTCTTCCTCTTCATTTTTGTTTCCCAGGTGCATTACTTTGCACTTCTTTGCATTCAGTCTAAGCTGCCATACATTTGACCATTCCTCCAACCTTGCCTGGTTAAAGTCCCTGGCTTGAAAGAGCCAATCAGCTCTCTAGGTTTGGACTTTTTTAAACTGCAACTGCAGTTGTGTGACTGGAAGCTTCTCCCTTCCCCTGTCTGGTTAGACAAAAAGAACAGTTTCATCCCAAGCTTGTGTCAGAAACACCCTGGTACCACCCCCCTGTGGAGGGAGCTGGCCCAAGGCCTTTTGTTCTGCTGTTTTTCTCAGCAGAGCTATTCAGACCCAAATGGGCTGGCTGTTTAGCTTATAATTACTCTCCCATTACTGATGATGCCTCACAAAGCACCGCTTTCTGAAAACAAAGAACCAGCTCAAACTGGCAAAGCCTCTGTCCTTGAACTTAGATGTGGGAACAAAAAATTCCGGAAATATTCCAGGTCAACAGAAGTTACAGGAAAAAAGGCTTGGCCACCACTATACAATAAAGGGAATATTAACTATAGAAACACAAAAATATGTCATGGCACTCTTCCACCACATTACCCTTGCCTCCTTCTCCCCATCCTTACCTGCCAAGTCACTCCTACCCATTTCATCCATATCCTGGGGCCAGGGCCTGTTGGTCTCCCATGAGAAAAGGACCTTCACTTCTTTGAACTCTACCCTTAATTAGTTTAAATTGTTCCCTATGAGCTCCCTCATCTTGTCCCTAAGTGCTCTAGTCCTCCCCTACTTAGGTGCAGCCTGTCCAATGAGTAATGAGTTTTCCTCTCCTAGAGTCTTTCTCAGTCACCTGTGTAGCCAAAGCCTTCCTTCCTACAGCACAGATTGAGCAAGTTGTTGAAGTTAAAGATTCTTAGCTTCCTAAGTGTACAGGCTCTGATCACTGGCTGCACTTTTAAGAACTTGCAATCATCTTTGCCCTCTCCCTAACTTTTCCCCAAGCAGTCTGAACCTAGCTGGAACTACTTCCACCTTGTGCCTTGCCAAGTCATTTTTACCCAGGTGAATGACCACATGGGGTTTACCCCATCCCCCGAGTCAGTCTTCCAAAACCTAGAGAGTGCTTGAAGAGATTGCATCATCTGTAAATTGAGAAATAAGAAAATAGGCCAGGTTCTTGATGTAAGATGGGTGGTATCTAGTTTCCATACTGTGCATGCTGTTTAAACTAGTTGTTTTATATGGCCCCGATTCTTCAATGTGTAGAGAGTCTTCATGCCATGTATCTGGGGTGCATAGACCCTCCACAGCCCCTATGCCCCCTGCACCCGATTCTCCAAGGCAGCACAGGGCTACAACATACTGGATCCCCCGCCCAGCCAGCGAGTTCCATGAGGGGGCAATCCAAGGAGTGGTGCAGTGGGCATGCCAATGCTCCATGCCATGGTCGAAGATGTGGAGTGCTGGGTGAGGGAGGGGTACAGGCTACATCTTTCTGAAGTAGCCATAGCCACTGCATGCCCCTCCCTGACAGCATGGGGCCGGTAGCAGCAAACCTCGCAGGGCCCTCCCTGCCATGCCACGCCAGCCCAATGGGACCACTACAAGGGCAGATTTCCTCCACCCCATCACCCAACTCACATAGAGGCACCAGCCCCATGAAGGCACACAGGCCCCCCACTGCCACCCAGAACAGCCCCACTGGACCAGCCCCCCTACACATGATCATGGCCACCCAGCTGTCCATGGGTGATCTGTTGACCCCCCATGGCCCTGACACCCCCATGACCATCATACTTGCCCATCAGTGCTGGCATGGGACAGCCAATGGCACTGCCCTCTTCATGCCTTCATTGCCACCGGCTGTCCAAGTGATGCTGGGTGCACACCTCTACATATAGATGGCCCACACCCAGCATCACTAGGAAGGCCAGCGGCCATGGAAGTGTGAGGAGGGTTGTGCTGCTGGCCATCCAGTACCAGCACCAATGGGCAGGTACGGGGGTCAGGGGAGGTCATTGTTACTATGGTGGCATGGCAGTGTGGGGGGTACCACTGCCACAGGGCATGGGGTGCATGGGGGTGGTTCACCTCCCCCATTGAGGTGGTGTCACTGTGTAGGGGGGCTGCCTACATTTTGAGGGTCTACCCACCAAGAGCCATCCATGCATCACATGGGAGCTTGTCCATAGGCATGGCCAGGGGAGTACATTGGCTGGGTGGGTCAGTCCGTACTGGTCCGGGTGCCTGCATTTGGCAGTCACACACCCAAACCCATGCCCTGCAGTGCAAGTGATCAACTGTGGGACCCTGGCCAGGCATCCCATTGGATGCCAACCTGGGTTTGCTACACCGCCCTCAGTCACCCTTCATGGCTCTGTGACCCTGGGGGGGATGGGGCTGCAGAACGGAGCCGGCCAACCATGGGTGATATGTTGACCTCCCCATGGCCCTAGTGCCCCCCCATGACCACCGTACCTGCTTATAGGTGCCACCACGGTGCATCATTCAGCAGGTGCAGGATTGCATGGGTGGGGTACGCACCTCTGGCTCGTATGTCCCGCCTCTTGGAGAATTCCCACCTATATGCACACTTCACAAACACAGTTGCTGATGACAACTGCCAGCCATGGGAGAAAGCTAAATTTAGAGTCTAGCTGGAATTTTGTCCTCTGTTGATTTCCTACTGAATCTTGCCATCATGATGGATGCATTAAAGAAATTAAAGGATTTTTCCAAAGTACTGCAAGAATGATCAATGATGCTACCTAGAGAGAATCTTCTCTTGCAAAGATATATCCCAAGCTTAAACTGCATGAAACAGTGTCCATGAGACACAGTTGTGAAAGTCAGAAGTGCTGTAGAATTTGGTGAGTTTTAAGAGTGTTACATTTAGCACTTTGCACACAGCACCAGAGATTACTCATTTACAATTTATTTAATGTCTGGTTGATAATCTAGGAAGTTGCCTACTTACTCTGCACTTCAGTTGATACCAAATGTGGAGGTACTGTTACAGATTACAGAGAAGATCAATATAAAGGTCTTATGACTCAGCTTGGATTACTCAATTTAGACAACAGGCCTTTAGGTACTGCAAGGCATTGAGTGTCTGAGATCAAGGTACTCTCAAACAGGTTCTTTATTAAATAGGATACTTTACTTAGATACACTGAGTGTAAAGAGTGCACTGGTCATACAAAGCATGCCTGACAAGTTAAAACCCTTACTACTACTACTGTGGCTATTAACGTGATGCCAACAAGCAATGCACTGTGTAATATAGGATCTAATTAAATGAAGATCATTGCTTCTGTTGGACACGACTGACTGTGAATCACACCACTGATATGATTTTCATTTCAGCCTGTGGCACTTCCCTTGAACAGTGGAATGCAGAATATTATGTAAAATCCTGATACTTTGTGGTGGGCACCCAGCCCACAGTACTGCCTACATGATAAGCAAACTTGGAAAACAATCGTCCAGTGTCCGTGATAGTTTATGAAATCTTTTGTGAAACCTAAATTACAGTGTTAGGCCTCCTGCTTGGAATCTCAAGTTCAGCATCTAGTATTTTTCATGTGTTCATTCCAGAATGTCTTGTAAAGTATGGATTTATAACCATTTTAATCAACCTAATGTATGCTGATTGCAAATAGGGCCACCTGACAGCACAGCAGCAGATGGTAGTAATGAAGCAAATTTGAATTTTCAGTTTTTATTCTTATGACTAACATACAGTATTTGACAGTAATTAACTCCAACCCCTCTCTACCCCTCCAGCAATGTACTATGTGGCATAAATAAGGGTTCAGCACTGCATGGCACCACAAAACACTGGTATGGGTACTGCTGATTAACTGAGGTGTACACTGACTAAGGTTTACAATGCACAGAGGCAAAAGCCTTCACATATTTAGGTGGAGGAAGACCCACACCTAGGAGGTAAAGGTACCTCTACCCATGCTTCCAATTGACAAACCTGCTTAGTACCACAAAATGTAACATTAGTGTACCAAATGGGAGGAGGGCCCTATGCTACACAGAACTGAAATCTAATGTAGCAAATTCAGATTTTCATCTTCAGACTTTTCAGCATGTTTAATCTGTCACTAATTTTTATGTTGGCTTGAGCGTGTTCAAGCACCATCTTGCAGCAGTAGCAGATTTCAGAGGTGTGTCAGTGTTGTGGCCAATGCAGGGGACACTTTAGTGGGTACGTCCCTCAGCCACCAATCGGTGAGCATGCTGGCAATGACAGCAGTTTCAAAGAGAGCCAAAACCTTGAAAGAAATCTGCCACTCCAATGAGGTGCAGTTTCCTCATTACAGTGGCAGATGACAGTGCACAGAAATGCGCATAGCCAGAGTTACCAGCAGAGTTTCAGTTTGCCTTTCCTGGTGAAACATTTCAATAAGTAAAATAGCCACGGCATGGTTTTCCACAATGATGACTCCTGCTGCCTGAGACACACTCCCTGGAAAGCTGACATCAGGGTGCCCAATCCCTATGTCAGCATGTATTCCCCCCCACTTAATGTGGCACACTGACAGCCCACCCCAGTGTGCCGAAATAATTGTTTCTGACACTGGGATGCCCACTCCCTGTGTCAGATGCGCTGCGCCCTCAACCTGTCTATGTTCTTTGCTGACAACGGTATGCCCAATCCCTGTGTCGGCAATGGCTTGCGCCCCCCCCCACTATTGTGGCACACTGGGAGCCCACCCCAGTGTGCCTTAATTTTTTTTTCATTGTTTTCCACCTGTAAAATAGAAAACCATCCCCCATAGTCTTTTTATTTTATTTAACCTGTAAAACAGAAAATGGTTCCTCATGGTCTCCTCGTCCCCTCCCCAACCGCACTCCTCCTCTGCACATCCTCTCCCGCACCCCCTCACCCCATACTTACCTCCAGAGGTTGGGAGCAGCTATCTTCTGCTGTGCAGGACACATCGGCACTCTTCAAAGGCCAACTGCAAACTGAAGAAATGACGTTAAGCTTTATAATGGGAGTCAATGGGGGGTTTCAGCTTAGGTTGATATCTCAGCCATTTTTTTAGCAATTTTGTCCTCTGATTTTCAACATGGGGTTCTTGGGGCCCCACCTCGTGATCATGTCACTGTCATTTCGTTACTCGGTACCGAAAGGTGATTTCGTGGCTGCTGCACGGAATCATCCTATGAGACCAATTAATGAAATAACAGTGCCACTGTTCATGAGGGGAGGCCCCAAAAAGCCCATGTTGCAAATTTCGTGAAAACATTCCAAACAATGATTGTGTTATGAGCATGCATTGTGCTGTTTCTACGCACACTCATAACTTCACCAATTTTTTATATTTTCACTCCAGATTTTCAAAATTGCCATTTTTTTCATACCTCCTTATGAACATTACAGCTGTCATTTTTTACATCCTGCCTGAAATGTGTTTTTACACCTGTGGCACAGAATGGCGCAGTCGCTATGGGAAATCAACTTTTGGAACAGAGTAATAAAATTACAGTGCCACTGTTCATGAGGAGAAGTCCGAAAATGCTCCTGTTGAAAATTTGGTAAAAAAATTCCAAAAAATGATTGTGTTATAGGCGTGCATTATGCAGTTTCTACGCACACTTGTAACTTCACCAATTTTTTATATTTTCACTCCAGATTTTCAGCATTGCCATATTTTCACACCACCTCATGAACAGTACAGCTGTCATTTTTCACATCCTGCCTGAAATGTGTTTTCATACCTGTGGTGCCAAATTGTGCAGTCGCTGTGCAAAATCACCATTTGGGTAACAAACTGATAGTGCCACTGTTCATGAAGTGGGGTCACAATGAGCCCATTTTGAAAATTTGGAGTGAAAATACCAACAAATGTCTGGGGCATTAGGATTTCCAACCATAATGCCCCACTCTGTAGAGACTGACAGGTGGTGGGGATGTGACTTGGGATCATCGGCTGTAATGCTCACACCATTCCATCCCCACCCCAGTGCCGTAGGAAGGGTGGGGCGGGTGGTGCTCCAGCCCCGGGCGCAAGCCTCTGAGGGGCACAGTTTTCAAGTCTAAAGCTCACTTTTTAATTCACTTGTGCTGTCGCTTCAAGGTTTCTTCTTTTTTTTTATATGTATATTTTGGTTTTGTAATTACAACTGGCTGTCAGCAGGGGCGCATCTGTGGATCAAAGATCAGCAAATTGGGGGTGTCACATGGTTGCACCATCTGCTGCAGACAATATAATCATGTGGTGGTGGTACAGAGAAAGAGAAACTGTGGTTGGGCCACCGCCACCCAACCCATTAGTATAAAAGGTACTGGGTGGAGCGCCGTGAGCACGTGGCACTGAGAGGCGGTTTAATAGAGGCTGGAGATACAGTAGTTTGTTGAGATGAGACAGAAAGAGACTAGCAGCAAAAAACAGCAATAAACTATAGAGTGTAGAGAGGAGAGATGAGACCAAGAGACAGAGAGATATTGATTTGTGTAAGCAATGCACTACTGTCTTCTGTGATGTCTATAATGTAGTAGTCGGACTGGACCGCATTAAGTAAAAGCAACAGCAAGCATTTTTCATTTCCATCCATGTTCGTCCTGTGTATGACCCAAAATGATTTTTTTTTAAATGAGAACTTGTCTCATATTGTGTGTCAGTGAGATGAATTATGGTGTATGTGGCAGCAGTGGCGCCAGGTGGGGGGTACTAGATTGGAAAAAATGCAAACTCAGGAAATCTGCTTTGAATTTGATTACTGTGCTAGCTCAGCTGACTGGCTGGTGGCTGCTGTGTATTATTTCATGATCGAGGAGTGCGTTCAGTTCACTTTTGTGACCGTCCGTGTGAAAGAAGTTTTAACTTGTACTGTCCACAGTGAATTTTTTTGCTCAGCATGTTGTTAAGCTAAGTTTTATAATCACACTCCAATACAGTGCTTACTTGTGAGTTTCTTTTGGGAGTGACTGGGAGTGAAGAACAGAAGTCATTGCCTTCCTAAATTGGTCTGACTTTTCGTGGCGCAGGCCGCAGGGCACCATCCTCCCGCCCACATATTATACATTTTAATTTTTCTTCTCCTCTTGACCCATCCCTTGCACTCCCATTCCATTGCCATTGTTTTGTTTTTTTTTCCATGTCTTCCATTATCCCCACCCCACCCACATCAGTATTGCTGTAGAAAATGAAGCATCGCCTTGCCTTGGATGGAAGTTGTTAGTTGGCCTGCTGACAGGCCTGGCTCTGGCTGCTCCAGTTACAGGGCAGGCAGGCTCCCGCACTGCTTTCCTAATACTCCAGGTTGGTGGCTGTTGGCAGTGGGCTTTCTCATCCCAGACCTGAGAAAGTTCTTCATTCTGACTCCACTGCCCTGACTCCCCCTCAACCAGGGACTCCTACTACTACCCTAGTACTCGGTACCTGCTAGGCTGCTACTGAATGAAGAATCAGCTGCAGCAGACCAGGCAGCCAGCACTGGGAAGTAGCACTTATAGGTACTGCAGTCAGTTGTATTTAAGACCCAAAATTCACCACAGAGCATAGATATACAATACCTAATACATACAATACGACTAAATCAATCTAGATTTGTTTCTTCTTATTCAGTTAGCCTCCCTCTGCCACCTTAGCTGGCATCAGGCAAGTGTAGACTAGTGCATTTTATTTTTTGGTTGATCAGCAAAAGAGAACTTCATTTTACAGCCCACACTCTGATGCCAGCCAGCCAGCCAGAGTCTCACACACCTCAGATTCCATGGGAGCAACATTTTCCCTGCAATCAGGGGTAGGGAACATATACCAAAACTATGTTTTTACCTCATGAAAAGCCCCAAAATTCACCACAGAGCATGTAAATCCCACAGGACTTCTGGGGGCCGACCCCCAGCTGTTTTCTGGACAGGGGGCACCAAATTAGTCTCTAGCCCAGGGCACCAAAATGCCTTCATACGGCTCTGCTGGAATTGCCCAGGGAACAGTATTAATTTTAATTTTAAACACTTTTCCCCAAATGCACAGTATATTCCCAACAAGCAGCAACAGTTCCATTCTTTAAAACATTTTAATTCTTTACTTTTCATCTGGAGCTGAACATAGCTACCCTGGAGGCAGCCAGATACACTGTTATACATTATTCAGATGACGGGGCCCTGCTGAGGCATACTCAAATGAGCCCCGGTCAGAACTCCTTTAATTCTCATCTGAGCGGTCCCCCAGAAGTCTGTCTGTGGTCACTTGGTCCCAAATAGGTGGAAGGGATCCTGGGACCCACAGCACAGTCCCCGAGGCGACCTCAAAACAAGCGGCCACATCAAGATGCTGCTTAATGTGACTCCGCTGCCCTGGAGGCAGCGCGCTGCAGGAGCCCACGGTCAGCAGTTTAAGCCCCGAGGGGCTGGATCTTCATTTGACTGCAAGCTGGGGCACACACGAGGCCAAACAGGACCTGGGCAGCCAGAAAAATTAGAGGCCAAGTCAGGAGAAGCCCGAGAGACAGCGGGAGAAGAACAGAACAAAACAGGCTAAGGTAAACCCAGACTGGCATTTCTAGGAACCCCATTTGCAAGAGGGTTACACAAGCTCAAGGAAGACTTTTTGGGAACCCCCATTTGTAGGGGGGTTACACATTCAAGTGCCTACCACAATAGGAAATTTACAAATAAATAATATTTCGTGCAGTGTGCAACTTTGCTATTGCTGTTTAGTATTTTGTTCTCTTTGACCTCCCCACCCCCTTACACAACTTCTGTATAATTCAGCCTGCTATTTCTGTTTATCTGGTGCATTGTATTTTCATTGCTGTATATGTACCTTGTTGTTTTACATCACAGTACTCTTGTGCCATCTTGGTGGCCCGGATCATGCCTGAAAACTGTCCTTGGGTCAGTGCACCAACCCAGCTAACAAATGAATGAATGAATAAATAAATTATTCAATCAACAGAATTATTTAAAGAACCCTATGACATCACAGGGTACTGTGGAACAACACTGTGCCCCATACACAGTCATAAAGGATTGCCCCTAAGTGATCACATTGACCACTCAGTGCCCATCTTTTACCATTAAATCTACTGTGCTACTTTATTGGTTGGGGGGGACCCATTAGGCACCCCTCAGCTGTGATTAATTTCCAGACCCTAACGGAGATACCCCCTTTTTGTTTAAGTCTACCTAGATGTGCTGTGAAAAACTCCTCAGCACCCATGTACCTTCCTTGCTAGTATGCAGACCTTCCTTTTAAACAGCCTCCATCCATTCCAAGTTTGGGCCAAGTCCTTGACGAACCAAAATCCCTCTTCCTTAAACCACCCTTTTAGCCACGTATTGAAGAGGTACAGATTTAACTGTTCCCTCGCAATCAGGTATTACTGTGGTAGTACTTCTGAGAAGGTTATCGCCCCTGCCCATTCCTTGACTACTCTTACATATGAAACTACCAGCAGAAAAAGCCATTTGGTCTACTCCAGTCTGTGTGATTTTGCAGCTAGCACCTCAACTCCAGCTACCCTCCCATCCTACCCCCTCCAATGACCCTCTATTTTGCCCTATCCTAACCCCTCTTGAAGCATCCCACTGTTTTACAGGCCACAACCTCTGCTAGTAGTGCGTTCTGCTCTGCTACCACCCTTTCGGGAAAGAAATGTTTCCTCACCTCTCCCTAAACCTTTCACCCTCCAGTCTCATGTCATGACCCCAAGTGTCTCTCCCAACCCTCCCCTTGAACAGTCCCTCAGTGCCTGTCCTGTTTATTCCTCTCATGCACTTACAGGTTTCAGTCATATCCCTCCAATCCCTCCTCCCCTCCAGGGAGTACATGTTCAACTCCCTCAATCTAACCTCATGTGGTAACTCCCTCAGACCCACGATCATCTTTGTTGCTCTTTGTTGCACCCCTTCCAGCAATCTAATGTCCCTCTTTAAGTAACGGTGCCAAATCTGAACGCAGCACTCCAAGTGGGGTCTTAACAGTGATCTGTATAATGGCAGAATCACCTCCCTCCTCCTAGAGGTAATACCCCTTGCAGTACATCCCAGCATTTTGTTGGTCACTGCTTCACTGTGCTGAGTTGTTCATTGCTCCAGTAATGAGCAACCCCAGATCTTTCTCCTCCTCAGTAACAGCTAGTTGCACCCCCCCCCCATGGTAGCTCCTCTTTGGATTCTTTGCCCCGAAATGCAGCACTTTGCATTTTTTATTTTAGTCTTTGGTAACCGGGTAAGCCCACTAGGCACAAGTGCCGGTTTTCATGGTGACCTGGGAGTACTGGGTGGTTAAGTGACTTGCTCAGAGTCACACAGTATGCATGTGAAGGTTGTGAGACTCAAACTCAGGTCTAGTCTGCTGGATGTACCAAGTTCGTTCACACCTCGTTCCTCTAACCTCTAGGCTATACTGCCAGTTGCATTGGCACTGAAACCAAGTTACCAGGTATCAGACCATGTCTCAAGCCTTGTTACATCTTGCTGCAATCCCTGCCACCCCCCCTTTGTCATCCCTTACTGCTCCTATCTTGTTGTCATCTGCAAATAGACTGATCTTGCTATTTATGCCTACCAAAATGTCTGCAATAAAGACCCCAAATAACACTGGCCCCAGCACTGATCCCTGTGGGACCCTGCTTGTCACTGCCCTTGGGGATGATAATTTATCTCCCACCAACACCATCTGCTGCTGTCCCTGCAGTCAGTTCTCCACCCATCCCACCAATTTTGCCCTCGCCCCGTGTCCCTTAACTTACACACTAGTCTCCCATGTGGCACCATGTCGAATGCCTTACTGAAATCCAGGTATAGGACATCCACCACATGCCCTTTGTCCATGTCCCTAGTCACCCAGTCATAGTAGTCGACTAGGTTGGTCTGGCAGGATCTACCCTTGACAAAGCCATGCTGCTTATGGTCCTGCATCCCACTGACTTCCAGCAGGGTCACCAGCTTCTCCTTCAGGATTGTTTCCATCAGTTTCCCCACTATGGATGTGAGACTTACTGGTCTATAGTTCCCTGGTTCACCTTTGGGACCACTCTTAAGGAGTGGAACCATATGAGCCACCCTCCAATCCTGAGCCATTGATATTCCGGTTACTTTGCTGGAGTATGGAAGCTTGTCTAAACATCTTCCATGCTTCTCCTACTCAGATCATTTGTGCCTACATGCATGACCAGATCTGGTTTCCCCTACCCCTTTCCCTATGAATTCCACTACCCTGGACCTGAGTCTGTGCACTGGAGTCCCAAGTTTACAGCGCCCTACCTCTTGCCCATCAGTAATGAGACCAACTGTACATCCATCAATGTTCCCCTCACTATTGAATTCCCTATTTCTAACATCTTCCTCTCACCCCCGTGAGGTTCCCCTCCCTCCCTGACATGTCTTTTTCCAATGATGCCTGCCTGTCAGGTGTGCTTGCCTCTGTTCTCGCTGTGTGGGCTTCTTGTGTCCCTTTGTGATGACTGCTATATACACAGTACCTGTTGGATATGCACTGCCTAGTGCCTTTGTCATTTCCCTCCCACTTTCTTTCCTCTATCCCTCCTTACTACAATCCGGTCACTGTTTTTTGTCTGGATGAACATTTAGTGTTTGTGGCTGTAGTGACCTTGCCTGCCCAGTGGCTTTCACTTAAAATAAGTTGCCCGTTCAAGGCAGCTAAATCACCAGGTCCAAAATACAGGCCTAGAATGGAGCATGGTTCAGTTACCACTGGAATACCTATAATCTCCTCGGTTCCCACTATGTCATCTCCTAGAAATATACATTTACTTTTCTTATAGTACATGGCAGATCTAGCCACTTTAGAGTATTCAGTTAAGATATAAGATGCATGCTTACAGGTTTCCTTATCAGCCAGCACTAGGCATACATCATCTGCATAAACTGTAGTCTTAATCTCAGGTTCTGTGCTTGAAAAAGATAATACAATTATTGACTGTGAGTTATTAAGTTTATGGAGTAGGGGGTAAATAGACAAGACAGAGAGTGGCGGACTCCAGGGGCACCTCTGTCGTACACCTCTACATACTGGAATTTCTTTGCCTGACCACCCATTACAATAGGAGATTGTAAAGACTTGCTGATAACATGTCTGAATTGTTTTTAGCAACCCTTTTGGAATTCTGTAGGCTTCCAGGAAGCTTCACAGATAATCATGTGGGACACGATTAAAGGCTTTAGCTTGGTCTAAACTAAGTATACATCCAGTAAGTTACCCTTCTTGGCCTCTCTCCATAATTTATTTCAAGAGAATTAAATTGTCCAGCATCGACGTCCCAGGTACTGCACACATCTGGGAAGGGTGGATGCAATCCATTACTGCTGTTGACAATCTATCACTTAGGATTTTAGTAAAAATCTTAAAATCTGTATTAAGCAAGGTTATCGGGCACCAATTAGAGAGATGCCCTTTTTCCCCCCAACTTGTGCAATAACACCAGTAGACCCATGGCCATGTTCTCTGAAATGGAGTGGGAGACTAATATATTATTAAATACGGTTAAAAGTTCTTCCAATAATACTTCTGTTACCTAGAAACATAGAAATTGATGGCAGAAGGAGACCACTAGGTCCATCTAGTCTGCCCATCTGTTTATACAGTTCATATGGTAATCCATCTCTCCCTGGGGCAGCCCCTGATTTAATTGTGAGAGAACAGACAATAAGCCTTTTGCTGAAATGAGTTTTATCAAAGTATGTTGTATGGTGGAAGGAATCTGTGGTAAATTGCAACTCTTTAACCAATCCATTGCATCCTTCTTAGAAGGGGAAGGAGCTTAAAGCATCTCTACCACGTATGTATCAATTTCCTTCATAATTTCCATTTTATTTGTTACTACTGTACCATCAGGTCGAGTGATGTATGTAATATTTTTTGACTGATTTTGGGTTGAACAAAATTCGGAGGGGTTAACAAAAACATATTTCTCTGTGTTCCAAATTTTTGCTCCATCTCCAATGATTTGAGTTTATCATACTGAACTTGGGCTATTTTGGATTTCAATTCCGTAATGTCTGTGCTAAAGTCTCCTAAATGTTGTTCTTGGAGCGATAACAGTTGTTACAGTTGCTCTTGATATAAAATATATTGGTCATTCTTCAATTTCCCATTAATCCTCCCCATTTTTTTTAAATATTCCTGAATATCTATTTTTGAGTCTTCCCACCATTCTTGCGGGGAATCATATAAAAAATGTAATGATTTTATGGCATCTAAAGTATACTGAAAATCTTGATATATTAAGTGGTAGTAAGAAGGCTTAGGTTCAGTCATCAGTACCCCAGCCCCCAGCCCATTTTTGAGTAGTTGGCTACAGAGAGAGATAACATTGCATGGTCTGATGAGACCACGTGAGCAACATTTGGGTGTTTAATATCTAAATTTTAAGAAATAAATACATAGCGTCTTCGGGTAGACTGACTACCCTGAAAAGAAGTTTTGAGTGTTGCTGCAAATGCATCAACTAACCCTGTTTGACTAATGGTATTATTTAAACAAGTTGTATCACGATAGATTTTGTTAGTTTTCAACCCTTTATCTGAAAGGACTGTATTACAACTAAAATCCCCTGCCAGCACCATTAAACTAGAGGTGTACAGAAATTGTAAAATATGCTGAAACAGGGCAATTCTAGAGGCCTTGGTCTGAGGAGCATATACATTTATCAATCAAACTTCCATTTTGGCAAAGATGACATCCAACAGTAATGCTCTCCCTGGAACAATCTCTACTATATGAATTAATTTTACTGAAGAGTTGTTTATACAAATGCCCACCCCAGAACAACTTTCTTCCCCAGGAGACCAGTAGGCCTGGCCCCAAACCCAGGCTGTACTTGTGTCTTGTATTTCAATTACTGGATGTAACCTGGTGTCCTGTAAGAAAACAAAATCATGCAAATTAGAGGAAAAATTAGCAAATGTTGTAGTCCGCTTCCATTCTGACTTAATGCTGTTAACATTAAGTAATGCTACAGTAAAGTCATATACGGAAAAAAGCATAGAGTTATTCAAGAAGTAGTAGCGCATCCTGCTTTTTTAACCCATGCCCTTGTACCCATCTGCTTTTTTTTTTTTAACCTGGCTTTCTGGTTCGTCTTGAGTTGGTTGTACATCTGACTCTCCATCTGGCTGGGAAGAGTGAATGGAAACAGATTCAGACTCCGATTCTAAGTCTGGATCTCCCTCTTGTAATACAGAAAACTTGTTCTGAACTGGTACCACTGATTCAGTGGTCTGTTGCTTGGTCTGGTCTTTTCTTCTGAGACCTGTTCTTTTTTATGGCATTTGAAATGGTTCTTCTTGGGAGTTGTGAGGAGGGGGCATAGAGGCTCCACCCATAGCATGCTCATCCTGTCATTGCCTTTGGGGTAAAGGTTCTTGGGGGATAGCATTAAAGGTACTGGGGCTTGGAACATCTGTGGCCATAGGAGTTTCTGTTCCAGTAGTAGCAACCACCAGGGGGGTAGGAGGGTGAGTCGAGGGCCCTAAGGGTGGTCTAGCCCATGGAGGTGCTGCATGGGAAACTTTAAAGGCAGTGTTAATATAAACATCTTGTATTCCAAAGTCTGCATCAGATCTATTATGGGCTGCTCATGGGCACTTCAGGAAGTAATGCCCTTCTTCACATCAATTGCACTTTGGAAGAGCTATAGCAAAGCAAAGCCGAATGCCCCTCATTGAGTGCACTTAACTACCTCACAGGTATGTCTGAGGTGATGACAAGAACCACACTTGTAAAATGTCTAGGCTGACCAGGGTAGAAGACAAAGCCTGTATCTCTCTCCAAATAAAAGCGATTAGGAAGATGTTGAATTCTGCATCATTTTGAAAAAGATTCACTTTAAACCTCCAGCCCCCATTCCAGAACCCTTCATCATACAAGATAGGCTTTTGGATTCCCCAGAATGTTGCACCTCTTCTCCAGCCAATATATGATATTAGTCACATTTACCCCTTCATTTCGAAATAACACTGTCGCCACTTTAAATGTTTGCTTTGTTAAGGGCATGGCTTGAAAATGGGCTCATACAGGATTGGTTTTCAGTTGTGCATATTTAATCCAAAACCTGTCCAGGATACCTTGAGTACAGAAACTAATGTCAAAGGCGAAGACATAACCATCAATGTTTCTTCATGCTCAACGGGCAACTGCTATAATTCCATTTATACAGCTCTAAGTTTATAAATCCACAGCATGAACTTGTCTGGTGCCAGACCTTGGGGACATTGAACTTAGTATTGGAAGCATGTGAACTGCCGTGTCAGCTGAAAATGAGGTGGTCAGCACTACAAGGGTAATGCAGAGGGTTAGGACTGCAGCACTGAGCTCCAAAGAAGACGTACCAATGTCAGAAACATCAGCGTAGTCTGTGGTAACCACCACGTCATGGCCAGGGATGAGGGCCAGGAAGCAGCACAATGGCGGAGAGCAGAAGCGCGCAAGCATAATGCCATTTGAAAAAGCCATTTGGAATGGAATCCAAGTAGCTGTGGTCCTAACCCTCTGCATTACCCTTCACCTCAGAAAGGATTAATCTGGTAACCAAAATAGAATAGCCAATTGCTGCATGAAAAGCAGGTCGACCAACGCATACAAGGGCTTGGTCTGAGACGGGTGAGATAAAGAATCCACATTATATGGAACTGGGATATTTAGTACTGTATAGGCTTTATAAACTGTAGCAAGTTATCTACCTTCACAAAAATTGGGTTTTCACTGAAAAACACTTATAGTTACTGGAGGAAATATAAAAATGTCTTGAACATAAAGTAATTCTTGTTGAGAGACTTTTTTTGAAGTGCTGACCACCTAGTTTGCAGCTGCCACAGCAGTTTGCATGCTTTCAATACTAAGTTTAATGTCAAAGGTGTTTTCACCCATCGTATGGATGAGAGCATAAACCTTCACTGGGTAGAATCCTAAGGACTGCTTCAATAGAATTTTCCCAACATAGAAACAACCTGGCAGCTCTTCAGAATTTCCCAAATATCTTCATCTTACAGCATTTCTACATTTAGCCAGCTCAATGGACTTATTAAAGAGACTGGCATATGCCTACCGGGTCAGAATAACATGGAGAAAACTGTGCACAGCAAGATCGCACTGTGAAGAGCACAAATGGCTTAAAAGCAACAGGGGAATTACAGCGATATGAAAGGATTACTACCCCCTGTCGCTCACCCGGAAGAAGGAAGTGTATGTGGACACTGCGGGTCAGGTTCTTGGTCGAGCCACTTCCATGGTGGAGTGGCTAGAGCACCCTACCCTGCAGTGGATGGGGTTGAGTGAGAAAGAGGTTTGATTCCCTGTAAGGGAATCTTTTTTTGTACTTTTTCTTGCCATTGTGTTCACACCCCCTTAGAGTTGGTTATAATAGTTCTGGAGAGTGTGGGGGGCAAAGCCCCCTTAAAACAAATGAAGTACTTGCGGGTCTTGCCGCATGCTGTTTGTAATAGCGCGGTCTTGCTGTGCGTGGTAGTGTCCCGTGCTGTTTTGATGCCGTGCCTGGCATATGTGGGATTAGGTAATGCTGCAGTATCTGGGGCCACAAGCTCATTTTGATTTTATGTACTAGATGTCTCTTGACCCATGGTAGAAGCACTGCTAATATTAGAAACAGGAATGGAGGTCTCGATTACCGTTTGTGCATCAAAAAATACATCAGACTGTGTTTCCATGACAGAATATGAAATGTTACCAGGTTTGGAGGAAGTAGACCCACTCACCAGATGTGGTTTTAATAAATTGAAAACTATTTACTGGTTTATAGCAAGATTAATTTATTCTCTTAATGATATCGACGTTTCACAGTTATACACACTGCTTCATCAGGATCTTCTTGGAGAAAATGTTTCAATAGCTTAGAACTTTCTTCTGTCCAAGTGGATTCATATGTTGCTTGTAAAGTATTTAAATTATCTAGTGCTGTTAGTTTTTATTGTTGCATCATACAGTTATTCATTTTAATCATCTGTAGATATAGGGGCTTCCTATATTTCAATGTTTTGTTTGTTTTCTTGATGATGCTTCTTTGGCATCTTAGTGCAACTAAAGGCCTTTAGTTGCACTAAGATGCCAAAGGAGTGAGTGTGCTCACAAACAAGTGGGGTTTTAACCAATAGAGGCCAGGAACTTCATCAAGAAAAGGTATTGAAACATTTTCTCCAAGAGATCCTGATGAAGCGGTGTGTATAACTGCGAAATGTCAATATCATTAAGAGAATAAATTAATCTTGCTATAAACCAGCAAATAGTTTTCAATTTATTAAAACTATATCCATTGAGTGGGTCTACTTCCTCCAAATCTGGTTGCATTTTAGTGAGTTGTTTTGGAGCTAGATTCCTCCCGGTGATTTCTTTTTACTATTACCAACACCTGGTTTGCCACACTTCCACCCTTTGGTTTCCCTGAGAATATGAAATGCTACCTGCTCCTGGATTTGAGGAGTCCACCTGGCGGGGCTCCACCCCCATAGCGGGTTGGCGTGATTATGGCTCCTTCTGTGGATATTGAGGAAGCCGCCAGTTCCAGTTCAGTTGTCGCATTTACTTGTGTGGAAATCCCTGGTATAAGGATACTAGGATCTGGAACCCATACCCCAGATTCCAACTGCTGCCATCCTGCTCCTGTTAGTGCCTGTTCAGGGGACCATGGTTTACTGGTACCAGGGCTCACTGCAGCGTTGTTTTCTAATGGACCTGCAAATGCATATCTGGGTTAGCTGCACCAGAGAAGACAAACACTTTGCTCGGGTTGACTTCGATACCTGGTGAGTGTTGTAGAATTCTCTTCCACTTCTTTTCATCTTCAACAGCTTGCGCTGCCAAAACTTGCCTTTCAATTTCAAGGATTTGCTGCTGCAAATGTAGTGTCTTCTCCACTAATGCCTGTTGATTTTTGTCATGTTCTTTATCACTCGCAGTGCTATGCGAGTCTGCATCTAGCTGCTGAGCAGCCTGTTCGCTTTGTCCCTTACCACCACCCCTGGCAGTACATGTTGCAGGTTTTGAGGTGATTTGTTGGCCACTGAAAGGGTGCATTTCAGCCACCTTATTCACAGCTGCCACTGCCGAGATCACCACGTGATTAACATTCTCTTCAGACACACTCCTACTGGTGTCCTCCATGACTGCAACCAGGAACCAGAGCCCCCTACCACAAGAGATGGAGATGGGGAATTTCCCCAATGTTCTGGCCAAATTCTCCCATTTAATAAAAATACCACCAACAGCTTAATCTGGCTCAATTTCAGTTGACTTTCATGTGTATTTTTCCCCACCTCACCTTGGGACAAGGCTGAAAATAAATAGAACTGTCTAGCTCTCCTCTCCCAGTCAACAAAAACTAAATAAAGAAATCTGTTAGTATTTATAAGCACCAGTACTTTGCGCACATTACACTCTGAAGTAGAAACAATGATGCTGAAACATCAGGATGGGCATGTCAGTTGAAGTGGGTTAGGTGGCAATTCCATGGACACAGTGAAAAAAAGAAGATGAGGGGAATTGTTAGGCTGATTGAGAGGCAGGGTAAAGGAAAATGGAAAGCAGAAGGCAGCCATTTTAATGACTACTTCTGTTCAGCTCAGTATTCACAGTGGAAGACTGCAGGTCCCTACTGGAAAACAGCAATAAGGCTGCAGCAAGAAGGGCCCCAGAAATGGGGCAAGTGGTACTTACAGGTGAAAGGGTTAGAAAAGGGCTTCCAACCCTGAAAACAGATAAGGCTTCAGGGCCAGATGGGATGCACCCAAGGGTGCTCAGAGGAAGTGGCATCTGAACTGCCTGAACTCATGGCAAGGCTATTTAATTGCTCAATACAATCAGGGGTGTTTCTGAGAGACTGAAGGATAGGGGAGATGGTGCCACTTCAGAAGGGTGGGGAGAGGGAGAACAGGGGAAATTACAGGCCCATTAGTCTTAACTCCATTGTAGGTAAACCAATGGAGACAATAGTCAAAGAAGACCTAGTGGACTACCTGGAGAGAATTAGACTCCAGGAGAGTAAGTAGCATGATTTAATGGCAGGGACGTCTTGTCAGACCAACCTGATAGGATTCTTTGAATGGGTACAAAGGTGGTGGATAAGGGACAAGCTATAGATTTACTCTACATTTTGAAATGGCTTTTAATAAAGTACCACATAAGGAACTGATTGAAAAACTAAACAGCATACGGTTAAGCACCCCAGTTACCAGATGGATTGAGAATTGGCTGTCAGGAAGAACACAGCGAGTCAGGTGAGTAGACATCTGTCTAGGCTGGAGGAAGTGACAAGTGGGTACAGCAAGGTTCGGTCCTTGGCCCTACATTGTTCGACTTGTATATAAGTGACATAAACAGAAATATCAAAAACACCATTGCAAAATTTGCAGATGACACAAAAATTGGGGGAGAGGTGGACACAGTACCAAAACAATCAGCTCCTATAAATGATCTCAAAACTATAGAGACACGGACAATCAAAAATAAAATGTCCCTAAACATCGACAATTGTGTGCTAGTACATATGGGAAAAATAACCTCTTATTAGCTTACAAATGACAAAACCAAAATTTAAGAACAGTCTCGAAGGAGAGAGACCTGGGGATCATAATAAATGGCTCATTTTCCCCAAACAGGACATTGTAATAAGATCACACAACAGCTAATATGTTAATAAACTGCATTAAACATTCATTTGTAAATAAAAGTGAGCAGTGCATCCAGAGCTTCAGTTAACTCCATTTGTGGGAGTATTTGACTTCCGAAAATAAGGCAAAAACTTCCAAAATAAAGAGAGAGAAAGTCATTGACTTCTAGATGTAAAACCAAAAATTAGATTACTTCCAAAATTGTAGGCTTGGAAGTCAGAAATGATTGATTGTTTTGAAAGAAATGGTATTCTACCACTAATATATTAACATCCATAAATTTCTCCTTCCTAGAACATTGACTTCCAAAAGTGGGATCCTGGAAGTATTTTGACTTCCAAAAAATTATAATGACTGCCAGATTTCAACTCCTGGAAGTTTTAGACTTCCACTGAAAATAAATTAACTGAACCCCTGAGTGCATCCTTCCCCTGTATAGAACCTTCATCAGACCCCACCTAGACTTCTGTTCCCCATTCTGTATTTCCTTATTTGAAAAAAGACGTACACCATATAGAACAAGTGCAGCATAGGGTCACTAAACTCATTCCTGATCTGAGGCATCTAACATATAATGAAAGATTAGAAAGAACACGGCTTGTCACTCTACAGGAGAGATGTAGCAGGGGAGATTTGTTACAATTATATGGGATACTACAGAAATGGTCCTTTATGGCACAATGCAGTCTCGAATATATTGCAGGAAGTGCAAACCTAAGAAGCCATAACAAACATCTAGTGATCCCAAAATTGAATACGTGAAAAATGGATAATTACTTTACTATCAGGGCAGCCAAGTTATGAAATGGCTTACCACAACAGGTTGTAGAAGCTGAAAATTACATGTTTAAGGAAAGGTTAGATATGCAGTTAAATTGGATAAAAGGACACGCGTAAATTACCCACAAAGTTGTGGGAGACACTCTTGATGGGCCTTGGCATTCTTGTGTTTAATACACCTAGTAAACCTAGTAAAGTTCAGCAAGGCATCTGACTTGGTGCCACACAGAAGGCTCCTGCAGAAACTGGAGGATCTGGGAGCAGCAAAGAATCCAGTTACATAGGTAGAAGGTTGGTTAAGGGGAGACAGCAGAGGGTTGTGGTAAATGGGTTCAAATTTAGGGAGATTTGAATGGAGTACTACAGGAGTTGGTCCTGAGACTAGTCCTTTCTGCATGTTCATAAATGACAAATAAAAAGGAATCCAGCGCAAGAGGCTGTACAGGTTAATAGGGATGCAACACCCCTACGTTTTCAGATAATGTTTCAACTGAATGAAAAAAATGATAGTGGGAGGGACTGTGCAGGCTGTAAAAGTGAAAAAAAATGGTGGGCAGTTTTTTGCTTTACTGACAACTGTGGTTGTTCTGTATCTGGTTTATTTGTTTAAAGTATCTTGTTGATCCTGCATTCCTGTTATAAGTTGTAGAGTTAACTGGTGGACAGGAGTTGGACACTGCTAAGACAGTGTGAGCTTGAAGTGCCTGAGATAATTAAAAAAAAAGTTCCACTAGCTTCTCCTGCTTGGCTGGATTATGTTGGCTGCTCAACTGTGTTAAATAATTTTGTCATTTATTTTTACGGCTGTGGGCAGAGCCTACAGCTGTTTTGCGAACAATCTGTTACTCCTAAAATAGACAATCATGGCATCTTCTGTTGGACATTTGGAAGTTTTCTTCTGAAAGTTTATTGGAACTTGTAACACTCTGCCACAGTTGGCTGCTGCGGAGTAACAGCCACACTATTTTGGCTGTTACTTCTGTATTCCTGGCACCACCACCTTCTGAACTGCAACTACGCATGTGCGAATGCTGTGCATGCGCAGTTGTGTCACCTACGCTATCTTGCAGATGGCATGCTTCCCATACCCTCCAACTGCTCCTGTCCTCCCCACTCCCTCCCAGCACCAGCTGGTAATAAAACCTTCCCATTCCCTCCTACTGCTGCAGTCCTCCCCGCTCCCTTCATTTTCCATTCCTGTGCTGACATCGGGGTGCCCAGTCCCCATGTCGGCATCATGTAAAAACCCCCACAACTCATGTGGCACACTGGAAGCCCACTCCAATGTGCCCAAATTTAGTTGTTGTTTTTTTTTGTTTCTCTCCCGTGCTGACATCGGGGTGCCCAATCCCCGTGTCAGCATCACATACACCCCCCCAGGTCATGTGGCATACTGGGAGCCCGCCCCAGTGTGCCCGATTCTTTTTATTCATTTCCCACCGCCAATATTGGGGCACCCAATCCCCATGTCAGCATCATGTCTGTCTCCCCCCACTGATGTGGCACACTGGGGGCCCATCCCAGTGTGCCAAAATTTGTTTCTTTCCCCTGTAAATAAAGAAGACAGTCCCCAGATGCCTTTTTTTAACTGTAAAAAAGAAAACAATCCCTCATCATCGCCCCAGTCCCTCATCCCACATTCCCACCCTCCCACATTCCCACCCACCTCCCTTACCCTCCCCTTATCTCATACTTACCTCTGAGGTCGGCACTGTCATCTGCTCTGGACCAGGACATGTCTGCACTCTTCAAAGCCGAACCGCAAACTGAAGAATCAAAGGTAAGCACTGTATAATGGCACTCAATGGGGTTTTCAACTTATCTTGATATATCAGACATTTTTAGGAATTTTGGCCCCAAATCTTCATCATGGGATTCTTGGGAACCCACATACGAACATACGAAATTTGCCAGCAGATAAAGGCCTAGAGGTCTATCAAGTCTGCTCAAATGTGCAGCTAGCACCCCTTATTCTGCAGCTGCCCCTCCCTTCCACCCTTCCCCTTCATTAACCTTCCCCCTTGTCCTGTCCCATCCTCATTTGAAGCAGTCCACTGTTCTACTGCATACCACTTCAGCAGGTAACGCATTCCACCCAGCCACCACCCTCTCTGTAAAAAAGTGTCTCCTCATCTTCCTCCTGAACCTTCCTCACGCCAGTCTCATATCATGGCCCCTGGTGTCCCTCCTCCTTACTTTGAACAGCCCTCTGTACCTGTCTTGTTTATTCCTTTCATGTATTTAAGGTTTCAATCATGTCACCCTGTCTCCTCCTCTCCTCCAGTGAGTACATGTTCAACTCCTTCAACCTCCTTTCGTATGATAAGTCCCCCAGCCCCTTGATCATCTTTGTCGCTCTGCGCTGCACCCCCTCCAGTAACTTAATGTCCCTCTTCAGATACGGATGCCGGTACTGCACGCAGTACTCCAGGTGTGTTCTAACTAATGACCTATACAGTGGCAGAATCACCTCCTTCCTCCTCGAGGATATACCCCTTGCAATACAACCCAGCATTTTGTTGGCCTTTGCAGCTGCCTTCCTACATTGTGCCGAGTTGTTCATTGACCCTGTAATGAGCACACCCAGATCCTTCTCCTCCTCTGTCTGGGCTAGCTGCACTCCCCCTAGCTGGTAACTCCTCCTGGGTTCTTCATCCCAAAATGCAGCACCTTGCACTTTTGGCATTAAAGCCCAGTTGCTGGGTGTCTGACCAGGTTTCAAGCTTTGTCAGATCATCCTGCAACCCATGCCATCCCCTAGGTCATCCACCACCACGCCTACCTTGGTATCATCAGCAAACAGACTGATCTTGCTCTTGATGTCCCATGATATGTCTGCAATGAATATCCCAAACAACACTGGTCCCAACACCGAGCCCTGTGGAACACCGCTGTCAATGCCCTTGGGTGTGAGAGCTCCCACCCACCACCACCCTCTGTTGCCTTCCTGCAGCCAGTTTCCTACCCATCTCACCAGCTTTGCACCCGCCCTGTGCCTACTAACTTCCTTCCCAGCCTTCCATGTGGCACTGAGCTCTAATGCCTTACTGAAGTCCAGATACAGGACATCCACTGCATGGCCCCTGTCCAGTTGCCTAGTTACCCAGTCATAGAACTCGCGACCAGGTTGGTTTGGCAGGATCTGCCATGTATGGCCATGCTGTCTGAGGTCCTGTAGTCCTTGGCCTCTAGAGGGCCACCAGCTCTCCTTCAGGATAGTCTCCATTAGCTTACCCACGATGGATGTGAGGCTCACTGGTCTGTAGTTTCCGTTCATCCTTGGGGCCACTCTTGTGGGAGGCACCATGAGCCATCCTCCAGTCCTGATGTACACACCCAATGTAGTGAGGCATTAAATAGGTCTGCCAAAGGTCCCACAAGGACCTCTGCCAGCTCCTTCAGTACCCTGGGGTGGATGCCATCTGGGCCTGGCGCCTTGTCCACCCTCAGTGCCTTCAAACCCTCTTGAACTCTGCTCTCCATGATTTCCCCATCTGTCACCACTTTCCACCCTGCTTCTGCCATTTCTCCCACCTTGGGTGTCACCCCCCTCTTCTCTTTAGTAAATACTGAGCAGAAGTACTCATTTAGTGCTTCTGCCTTATCGCACCCTGCTTCCACCCAACCCCCCTCCTTCCTAATCCTTACTATGTGGTTCTTACAGCTCCTTTTCTCCCTGATGTACTTAAAGAAGTCCTTCTCCTCCTTCTTAATGCCTTGTGC
Organism: Neoceratodus forsteri; assembly: GCA_016271365.2. NCBI lineage: Eukaryota > Metazoa > Chordata > Ceratodontiformes > Ceratodontidae > Neoceratodus > Neoceratodus forsteri. The sequence goes on along the minus strand of JADMNL010000041.1, from coordinate 5,199,640 downwards.
CAGCCTGAGTTCCGTAGATGCTTTGGCTCCCCTTACTTCCCTTGTCACCTCCTTCGATTCTGTCAAGTACTCCTCCCTGTCCTCCCCCCTCCCTGTTTTCTTGTACTTCCTAAAAGCAGCTTTTTTCCTCCTTACCTTTTCCATGACCTCCTTGCTCAACCAGATTGGTTTCTTAGCCCTAGCCTTCTTGCACTGGACTTTGCAGCAGGTTTTGGTTGCCTCCACTATCCCCAGCTTTATGAGCTCCCACCTTTGGTTAGTGTCCTTACTAGATTGAATTCTGGCCAGGTACCCTTTTACCACTTCCCCCATCCTCCCAAAGTCAGCCCTCCTGAAGTCCAGCACTATTGTGCCAGATTCCACCTTCCTTGCCCATATCCAATGTGAGCCATACTGAGTGGTGGTCACTCCTGACAGTGGTTCCTCCACTGTAAGTTCTCTCACAAAGTCCCCATTTGCCAGCACAAGGTCAAGGTATTCCCTAACCAGGTTGGTTCACTGACCATTTGCAGCAGGAAGCAGTCCTGAAGGCATCCAGCAGTACCTGCTCCTTTCTGTTCCTGGTTGTTGGGGTGCTCCAGTCCACCCTAGCATGTTGCAGTCCCCACAATCACCACACTACCCTTCTCGCAGGTCCTCCTGATCTGTCCCACTAGTTCCCTGTCTAACTCCTCCATCTGAGATGGTGGCCTGTACACCACTCCCATTCTAAGAATCCTATTCTTGGAATCCTGGATTTGCATCCAAAGTGACTCCGTACTACCCTCCTCCCCTTCCTCCCTTACACACTTCAGTCCTTCCTTCAGATATAGTGCCATCCCCCTCCTTTCCCAATCACCCTGTCCCTACGAAATAACCTGTACCCTGGTACAGACAGGTCCCAGTCATTGTATTGGGTGGCCCATGTTTCCGTGATGGCTGCAATGTCCACCTCTCCCTCTGCCATGAGAACCTGTAACTCTGCAGTTTTCCTCCCAAAGCTCCTAGCATTAAGGGTAACCACCTTCCACCCTTCCCCCCAATCCTGCCCTCCTTTCCTAGCATCACCAACAGTACTTGCCATTTTGTCCTTTGTCACTGTTATGGGGTAGCTCATATGGTTTCCAACCTGTGGTCTCTGCATATCTCTTCCCAACTGCCACCCCCACTCTAGTTTAAATTCCCAACTTCTTCTATGTACTCCTCCATCCTCTGTTTCAACACTTTCTTTCCCTCCTCACTCAAGTGTAGTCTGTCCTTGGCATAGAGACTACTGTTCTCCAGGTCCCTCCTCACCCCCCAACAGCCCATACCCTTTAGCACAACACCAGGTTCTTAGCTATCCGTTAAATTTCTATTCTCAGCTTTCTTGTTGTGCTTGCCTTGGCACCAGAAGTATCTCTGAAAAAGTTACTGATCTTCCTGCCCCCTCACATAATTGTGCTAGTTCCTCAAACCTCCTCTGGACTGTATCTACTGTCTTGTCAGCCAGGTCGTTTGTCCCAAGATGTATAATTAAATGAGGCTTGTCCCTACCCCTTCTAGCATATTTCAGAAAGGACTGTCCCACCCTTTCCACTGTCATTCCTGGCATGGCCTCCACCCAAATGTGACTATGCCTCTCCCCTTGCTACCCCACTCACTCCTCTAGTATTGGGTCCCCAGCACTAAGATTCCACCCTCTTACTCCTGCTTGCTTCCATTCATCTCCCTCTCTCATTTCCAGCTCCTCTTCTTCCTACTGCACATTATTTCGCCTTTACCCTGTTGCAATTCTCCCAGCAGAACTTCCCCCGCTCCAGTTTGGTCCAGGCATTTATCAATTACTCTTCTGATTTCATCATTTCCCTCCTCCACTTTCTTCCTCTCTAGCAGTGCACAACTATTTTCTGAAGGCCCTTCACAAATGCCCGCCCTCTCTCTTCATAGTAACCTGTTCTCCTTTCCACTCCATGACTTTGCCACTTCTTCGCCTCCCTCACAAGTCCCTATCTCTCCTTCCATTTGTCTTTTGTCTCCGACCTGGTTTCCCGCAATTGTTCTTCCTGCCCTGGGCCCTTTGTCTCTGCTTCCCTTCTTCTGACCCTCTCCTCACCACTGTTGGCTTAAATCGCCTTCCCTCATCTCCCCTTCTTCCTCCCTCCAGTATTGGGCTAAACCCACCCCCAATCTGCCTTGCCTGTCTTAGTTCCTCCTGCAGACCCTCAATCTCCTTTCCCACCTCATAAACACTGTCACTGTAATTTCGTTACTCGGTCCGGAAAGGTGATTTTGTGGTCACTGCACGGAATCACCTTTTGGGACCAATTCTTGAAATGACAGTGCAACTGTAAATGAGGTGGGCCTCCAAAAAGCCCATGTTTCAAATTTGGTGGCAATATTCCCCAAAATGACTGCTTTATGAGCATGTGTTGCTCAGTTTCTACGCATGCTCCTAACTTAGCCAATTTTTATTATTTTCACTCCAGATTTTCATCATTGTAATTTTTGCACACCTTCTTATTAACAGTACAGCTGTCATTTTTCACATCCTGACCAAAATGTGTTTTCACACCTGTAGCGTAGAACAGCATGGTCACTCTGCAAAATCACCCTTCAGGACAAGTGAAAGAAATAACAGTGGCACATTTCGTGAGGTGGGGTCCCAAAAAGGCCATGTTGAAAATTTGGTGAAAAATCTCCAACAAATGGCCAAGTTTCACCCGGTTGTTCCAAATTTTCTGTACACAGGTGCAACTTTGGTCCTTTGGCAGTTCGCCAGTCATATTGGTTCTGGCTGGAGTTTGTTTTGTTTAGTAGTGAATTATTTCAGAATGTGTGACAGAAAAAAATGCATTTCACTCAAGTTGTGAAGGGTACACTGCATGTAATATGCTCCTTGTGTTGCATTTTTAGGGTAGTATACTCTATGTTTGGCAGTTTGGAAATTTATAAAAAAAAAAAAGAAAAAACAAGCAACCACAGTTGTGGTTTTGTGTGGTCCAATGACACTGAATGGAGTTAAACAGCAGAAGTGGAAAGTGCTGCTGGCATAGAAGAGAGAAATGTAAAATACATAGGGATAGACATATTTGTTAAGTTAGTGCTGCTAGGAAAGTGGATAAAAGGTAAATATGTTTTTTTTTATGTAATACGGGAAAAGTATTTCAAATATTGGAGGAAATGGAGGCATTTTAAATATTACAAAAGGGAAGCAGTTTGAAAGAAAGTGAGCAGGGACAGTGCTATTGAAAGACATGTAAGAGAAAGTGTAAATACTGTTAGCAGGGTGGGGGGTTGATTGACAGCTACTATGCGATAAATGCTTGATGATGTATTTACTATGGATCTAAATGTAAAATTGTAGATTTATCACGTAGTAGCTGTCAATAAAATATTTGTAGTACACACTTAGCATATTTTTTCTAGTGTTCCTAAAAGGTTGTTCCCAATGTTAAAACACTGAGAACAACTTTGCACACTAATCAGCAGCACATGTGAGCTGGAGTCACTTGTGGAATTAGCTTTTCAAAGTGAAAACGAAAACAGAGAAGCTAATATTTCATCTCAATGAAATATCAGTATTTTGGCTAGATGAAATATCAGTAGACAACCAGGAATGTCAAATGCTGCTATGCTTCAGAAAATGAGGGAAAAAGATGTACAGGTTGTATAATAGAATATAAAAAATAACATGTAAAAAAATGAGTATGAAAGAACAAGCGGGTTCTCACACCTCATATGTACAGTGCTGTCATAGATCACCGGAGCTTCGCTCTTGTGTTTTATGATATTACTGTACCTACTGTACTTGGTAAGAGAATCCACTTGTTGTTCACACTTGGGGGTCAGTCATTCTCTGTATAACATGGATTTTGAGCCCACACCGATTGCATAAATGTTCATTTCACCCATTGATCCATTGTTTATTGATCTTTCCTCATCATATTTTAAGTTTACAAACATATGAAATGGCCAGCAGATATAGGCCTATTGGTCTATATGGTCTGTGTGCAGCACTTCAGTCCTTCAGACTGCAGCTGCCCCCCCTCCCCTTGCCTCCCTCCACATTGATTTTGCCCATTTATCCTTCACTCCCAGCCCTGCCCCACCACAGTTTGAACCCTCCCTCTGAACCTGTCCAACCCCCTTCCAAGCTGCCCATCATCTGCAGTGATATCACCTCCTCTGGCAGTGCGTTCCACCCTGCCACCACCCTTTTGGTGAAATAGTGCCTCCTCATTTCTGTCCTGAATCTGCCTCCTTCCAACTTATGACTGTGCCCCCTGGTTTCCCCCTCCACCTTTAATTTGAAAATACTTCCAGTGCTTACTCTATTCATACCCTTTAGGAACTTAAAGGTCTCAATCATATCGCCTCTCTCCCTTCTGTCCTCCAGGGAATACATATTGAGCTCTCTCAGTCTCTCCTCATAAGGTTTATCTCCCAATCTCAGAATCATTTTCATTGCCCGGTGCTGTACTCCCTCCAATAGCTTGATGTTCTTTTTCAAGTAGGGGTGCCAGTACTGCACACAGTACACCAAGTGCAGCCTCTCCAGGGACCTGTACAGGGGCAGGATGACTTCTCTTCTGCTAGAGGTAATTCCCCTTATGATGCAGCCTAGCATTCTTTTGGCCTTTGCCGCTGCCTCCCTGCACTGGGCTGAGTGGTTCATTTCCCATGTCACTAGTACACCCAGCTCCTTCTCCTCCTTTGACTTGGATAACTGCACTCCCCCCACAACCAGTAACTATTTCTGGGGTTTCTGGCTCCCAAGTGCATGACTTTGCACTTCTTAGCATTGAACCCAAGTTGCCATGTGTTAGACCACTCCTCCAGTATTGCCAAATCCTCCAGGAGTACTGTACCGCCTTCCCTTCCATCAACCTCTGCACAGATCTTGGTGTCATTAGCGAAGAGACTGATCTTACTTTTCATCCCTTCTGCGATGTCGGCAATGAAAATGTTAAACAGCACTGGTCCCAGCACTGAGCCCTGCGGGAGCCCACTTGTTACCACCCTGGGCTCAGATACCTCACCCCCACTACTACATTCTGCTGTTTATCCTGCAACCAGCTCCTGATCCATCTAACCAGTTTCCTCCCTGCTCCCAGGTTGCTCAATTTGCTGGTCAGCCTACCATGTGGCACTGTATCAAAAGCCTTGCTGAAGTCCAGGTATACGACATCCACCGCATGACCCTTGTCCAGTGCCCACGTCACCCAATCGAAAAAGTCCACCAGGTTCATCTGGCAGGATTTACCAGAGACAAAACCCATGCTGTCTGCCATCCTGAAGATCATTATCCTCCAGAAATTTTAACAGCCTTTCCTTGAGGTTAGACTGACTGGTCTATAGTTCCCTGGTTCATCCTTGGGCCCACTCTTATGAAGGAGCACCACAAGTACCACCCTCCAATCCCTGGGTACACATCCCATTTCCAGAGAGGTGTTGAACAGGTCCATCAACGGCACCACCAGGACTACTGCCAACTCTCTCAGTACTCTAGGATGAATTCCATCTGGCCCAGGTGCCTTATCAACCCTTAGAGACTTAAGGCCCTCCAGCGCCCTTCTCTCTGTGATTTCCCCATCTGTGATTTCCTCCCCCCCCTACCCCCAGCCCACCCTTCCCTTTAGGTATGGGCCCATCCCTCTCCTTGGGGAATACTGAACAGAAGTACCCATTGAGTACTTCTGCAAGCTCTGCCCCCTTTTCTGCCTACCCACTGCCATTCTTGAGCCTAACAATCTGATCCTTACTCTTTCTCCTCTCCCTTATTTACCTGAAGAAATCCTTTTCACCTTCTTTGATCCCTTGGGCCAGCCTCAGTTCTCTAGACATCTTGGCTGCCCTTACTATTCTACTCCCTTCTCTGGATTTCCTCACATATTACTCCCTATCCTCTTATCTGTTGAATCTTCTGTAGGTTCTAAGTGCAGCTCTCTTTCCCCTCACCCTCTCCCCTACCTTCTTGTTCATCTAACTTGGCTTTTTGGTCCTGGATTTCTTGCTGTGACACATGTGCTAGTGGCCTCAGCCAGGCCCCTTTTGATGGTCACCCATTTTTGTTCAGTGTCCATGTTTGTGCAGATGCTAACTATGTGTCCTTCTAGTATACTACACATCCTGCCAAAATCTGCCCCTTTGAAATCCAAGACCTTAGTCCTTGTAGTGGCTACCTCCTTACCTAGATTGATTAAGAACCACATTGTGCAGTGATTGCTTCCCACCAGGGGTTCCTCTACTCCAACATCCCTGACTTGCTCCATGTCCTCCAGCACCAGGTCCAGGATGTTCCCCTCCCTAGTTGGTTCTGCTACCTTCTGTGACAGGAAGCTGTCCTGAAAGGTTTCCAGGAGGATCTTCTCCCTGGCACAAGGTAGTTGGGATGCTCCAAGCCACCCTTGGTAGATAAAAGCCCCCACCACCACAGTGCTCCCTTTGCCTCTAAGCCTCTTTAGCTGCTCTCCCAGCTCCCTATCAATCTTCTTATTCTGTGTCGGAAGCCTATAAATTACCCCCAGTCTAACCTTGCTACCCCTCAGGTTGTATAGTTGCACCCATATGACCTCCACCCTGCTGTCCTTCCCCTCCTCCCTATTACACCTTATCCCTTCCATGGGCAGACTGGATGGGCCTTGTGGTCCTTATCTGCTGTCAACTTCTATGTTTCTATGTTTCCCTAGTGTAGATGGCCACCCCATCCCCTTTCCCCTTTTCCCTATCCTCCAGTATAGCTTGAAACCTCAGATGGCCAGGTCCCAGTCATGGTATTGGGTTGTCCATGTCTCAATGATGACAGCTATGTCCACCTCCCCTTCCACCATCAATGCCTGCAACTCTGCCATCTTGTTCTCCAGGCTCCTAGCATTAAGTGATACCACACTCCATTTTGATCTACTGCACTCTGCACCTTTACCCTCCCCTCCATTTCCACATCTATTTGAATTTGGCTCCTGTCTTGCTGTGGAGGAGGTCCAAAGGACCCTCTTTCTCTTGATGAATTCCCACCCTTTTGGCCCTCCCTTACCTAGTTTAAATTATAATTTTCTTTGATAAACTCCCTCGACTTATCCTTCAGTAACCGTGAGCCCTCTCTTACTAAGGTGCTACCTATCCTCTTCATACAGGTCTGTGATCTCCCTCTTGTTGCCCCACCTCCCACCCCATCAATCCGTACCCCATGGACCCACTCCATTCCTTCCGTCATCTATAGATTTCAGGGAGTCTCTGCTTCCTGGCTATACTTGCTCTTGGCACTGGTAGGATTTCTGAAAAAGCTACCAACCATCCCACTATACAGCATAGTTTCCCTAGTTCCCTGAAACTGTCCTGCACCTCTTCTGTCCTTCTCGTCTCCAGGTAATTTGTGTCAAGGTGTACCATCCATAATGTGTTTTCCCCCTACTTTCCTCACACATCTGTTAATATGCTGTCCTACTCTACCTGCTGTCATGCCTGACATGCACTTCACCCAAATACTGCTTTTCCTGGCACCCTTTCCCCCATCTTACACCCTTAAGTATCAAGTCCCCCAAAATAACGACCATCCCTCCTTTATCCTTTTCACCCTCCTGGTGCCTGCTAATCCTCTGCCCCCTGTCTTGATCTCCCTGTCCTTCCTTCTGCCTCTGTACCCCTGTGCCTTTCTTGAGCTATGTATGTCTCTTTTTTTTTTCCCCGTCCTTTCCCCTGTACCACTCTGCCCAGACTATCTGATTCCACCCTCATACACTTTCTTTTCTGCTCTACCTCCTCCCTTTCTGTGCCTGCCTTCCCACCCCCCTTACCGCTGGCTCCCCGTGTCCCCACTGATCTGTTCTCTTCCTCTTCCATGTTTCTCCTCCTCCCCCCGTGCTATCCTTTCCGGGACTTCCTGCTGTGCCCTCATCTGTTCTTTACCTGCCCTTCCCTCCCTCCCCCTTCCTACCTGCTGCTTCGTCACCTTCCTTCTGCCCTGCATTGCATCTGCTGTTGCCTGAACTACCTTTTTTGCCTTCCGCCTAACTGTTGTATCCTTTACCCTTCATAATGTCCTCCACCCTTCTATTCTCTTCAGTTTCCCTTCTCGCCCCTTCCTGCTCCTCCACGTTAGCCAAAATGGAGAATCTGATCCTATTGTCATTTTCCCTTCTCTGAGCTACTCCAGCCACCCCCCCGTGACTTATACCCCAGCACTGCCCCTGTTCATATCTTCCCCTGGTGCTTCACCACCCTCCAGTCATTGGTGCCTGCCCCCAGCTGCTCTTAGATTCGTAGATATGTGTCAGCAGAAAAGGACCTTCTTGACCCATCGAGTCTGCCCAGACTCTCTCTCCTTACTTACCCCCCCATAGATTCCACCATCCTTCCCCATGACAACCTCTTGTGTTTCTCCCATGTCCTGTTGAATCCATCCACTGTTCTGGCCTCCACCACCTCCTCCAGCAAACTGTTCCAGGGCACCACCACCATCTCAGTGAGGTAATGCCCCCTCATGTTTCCCCTTAAACCTACTCCCTCCATCCTCATTCCATGCCCTCTAGTTCTTGCGACTACCTTCCTTGTGAATAAGCTCCCCCTACTTTATTTATCCCCTTCACATACTTGAATGTTTCTATCATGTCCCCCCTCTCCCTTCTGGTCTACAGTGGGCACAAATCCAACACCCTCAACCACTATTCGTACGGCTTCCCACTTAGCCCATGCACCATCTTAGTGGTCCTTCTCTGTACCCTTTCCATGCTATCTATGTCCTTGCATAGGTGGGGTCTCCAGAACTGGAATCCCGTACTCCAGGTGGGGCCTCACTATTAATTTGTAGAGTGGCATCAGCACCTCTCGTATTTTTCTAATTATCCCCTTCCCTATGCGTGGCAGCATTCTGTTCTCTTTGCCCACCGCTTTGCTGCATTGGGTCCCTACGTTAAGGTTGCCTGTGACTATGATTCCTAAATCCTTCTCCTGCTTAGTTGCAATCATTTCCTCTCCCCCCAGTGTGTATTTTGCCTGTGGATTATTCCACCCATGTGCATCACCATGCATTTTGTGGTATTGAATTTTAGCTCCCATGTTTCCGACCACAACTCCAGTAACCTTAGATCTTCCCTCATAGCTTCCACTCCCTCTGGGGTGTCCATCCTGTTGCAGATCTTTGTATCATCTGCAGAAAGGCAGACCTTCCCCTGCAGCCCCTCTGCTATGTAGCTGCTGTAGATGTTAAACAATATGGACCCGAGCAGTGACCCCTGGGGGACTCCACTCATCACCACTACCTCCTCGGAATGCACCCCATTGACCACCACTCTCTTGCTTCTACCCGTCAGCCAGCTCTCCACCCATCTTGCTATTTTCTGTCCCACCCCCAAACTCTCCAGCTTATCTTCTGTGGAGCACAGTGTCAAAGGCCCTCCCAAGTTCAAATAGACCATGTGCAATGCTCCCCCCTGATTAGCCACCCTCATCACCCCATTGAAGAACTTGATCAGGTTCATCTTACATGAGCTCTCTGTGTGATGCCATGCTGAGGGATGTCCTGCAGCCCTTCATTCTCCAAGTAACTTAACCACCCTTTCTTTCAATATCATCTCCATCACCTTACCTGCCACCAGTGTGAAGCTGACAGGGTGATAGTTGCAAGCCTCCTCCCTGCTCCCACTTTTATAAAGTGGCACCACACCTGCCCTCTTCTAGTCATCTGGCACCCACCCTGTATCTAAGAACAAGTTAAATAACCTTGCTAGTGGTGCAGCCAGTTCCTCCCTTCGTTCCTGGAGTACCCTAGGGTGCAGGGCATCAGGGCCCATAGCCTTATCTACCCTCAGCTCACCCAATTCCCCTTTGACCCCACCCTCACTGATTGGACTAGGATCCACCCCTACTTCCCCCTTCCCTTCCTCCATAGCACTGGTCCCCTTCCTTCACCCTCTATCATGAAGACGGAGCTGAAGTATCAATTCAGCACCTCTGCCTTCTCAAGGTCCCCTTCCACTTGTACTCCCTCCTCCCCCTTTACCCTTACAATCCCCTGCCTTGCTTTCCTCTTTTCCCTTATGTAGTGAAATAAAGTCTTGCCCCCCCCTTGGCCTGCCTAGCAATTTTCTCCTTCATTTTTGCTTTTGCTTTCCTAATCTTCTGCCCCGCCACCCTCAGTTTGTTTCTGCATGCTTCCCTGTCCTCCTTCCCCTGCATCCTCTTATATTCCCTTAATGCCCTTTTTGCCCTTTATGCCCCGACTGACTTCCCCTCTTGTTCCCCACCTTGTCTATCCTTTCTTTTGCCTGCTGCAACCTCTGGTGACAGCCTCCTCAGGTCTCCTTTTCCTTGATGTTCCCCCTACCCCTGCCCCCCATTTACCTAGCTCCCTTCTGAGCCATCCAAGTGCCTCCTTAATTGTATCAACTGTCTACACACCATACACACCCCTGCACTCCATGCAATCCCCAAGATTATGGATGCCTTGCATCCATTGCAGCTTACCACCCATCCCTCTTGAGTGCCCACAAACACCCTCCCTCCCCATGCCTGCTTACTGGCCCACTCCCTGGGACACCCCGTCCTCCTTGGGCTCCCTTCCATATGGTATATTTCTGAGCTATATCTGGTCAGAACTCCCTTTAGAGGCTTTTCTCCCCTGTGTCCCACTCTCCACTCCCCAGCATGGCCTCCTGCATGCTGTTCTCCCTGCTGATGCTACTCAAGACACTACTCTCCTGCTATGTGGCACTCATGGCCCTTGGGAATGCCACACAGGGTCGCTAAGTCCCCCTTGTAATAAGTGGATTCGAGCCTGCTATTGGCTGGTCCATGTCACATAACCACCCCTCCCCCTCCTGTGTAGTCCCACCCTCTCCCTCCCTCAGTCAGCTTCCCCCCTCCTCCCAGTCCAAGACAAAATCATTTGTTTTGCAGTTGCACAGTTTACATCACACAGCACTTATAGCCTCTCAGTAAATGCTACCACAATACTAAAAGAAAACAAACGACACAAAGAAAGTACTTCCCTTTCAGCTCCAGCTGCCTTTACAGGTCTTCAGCTCCAACTGTTTCATCAGGGGGCTGTTTGGAGGGTGTTGTGTTACAAAAGATCACAGAGGGTGGTACAGTGCTAACTGCTGGGTACAGTTAGACTATTCCAAAAGCCACAGACACCATAAGAAAATGGGCTCAGTGCAGATACACAGCAAAAAGAAAACTTATGAAAACTGCAAAGTTACCAAAAAAATAATAATTACTGGTAGCTTCATGACCAGTGCTGCTCCAGGGGTAGTTACCCCAGGTGATGTACTGATCAGGAACTACCAATAAATACATTTTTTGCAACCTTGCAGTTTTTGTAAGTTTACCTTTTACTGCGTGTGCACTTAGCCCTTTTTCATAGGGTGCTGTGTTAGCCAGAAAAACAAAGAAACAAACGAATAAGTTTAGTTTGGCAGTGACGATACCTTTATTAGGCTAATGAATGATACAGGTATGCACACCTTCAGACCCATAATGCAGCAGTATTTTAGAGTTGGCAAAAAATGTCATTGTGTAATTTTTTACAGCTGCATAATCCACAACTATGCTGACGTATTGTAAACAGAAGAAGAAAAGTAAGGGGGTCTGACCAGACTTTTTAATGCAGCACAGCTGTGTTGTTACAGCAGAGTGGTATTGAAGTGCAGCTTCCTGAAAATCTGTCCAACTCCTCACCATTCACTAAAATGTGTTTCCTTCTTCTCCTCTCCTCTCCTCCCCCAGCACACTATTTCCCCTCTTTATTCTCATGGTGTATGTTTCATTTTCTGCTTCTTCCTATTCTACAAGAACAAGCAAGTGGAGTTACAGTAACAGGCTAGTCTATGCTACACACACTCACATTTTCATGCCCCTCCCAGTGGAGATGCAGAGTAGTCCCCCCCAGTCAGCAGCTTGGATGGCTGGACTGTTGTGCTGCCTCCCTCCACTGCAGTTACAGCACCTTCACACTCCCCCCTCAGCCTCCTCATTAGTTGCTAACACTGGAATCCTGACTTGTAATCCTCCTGCTCTTGGGGCCAGCAAGCCCAGGGCACTCACCCACCCACTCTTGTCACTAATCTTCTTCTCACTGTGTACTCCTCATGTCCCTTCCTCTTGCTCTGGTTTTGTGTCCCACAGTCCCCTGATTGGACAGTACTCACTTTCTCTGGCTTCAGTGGGATTTCCCACCACTGCAGGTAGAAGTGCAGAGGTAGATGTTTAGTTGTATGATAGTTTTATTTATTTAATTTTCTCTTTTTCATCCCACAGGAGGAGTGCATGGAGGGACTGCAGTACCCACACTGTTGTAGTTGTCTGTCTCAGTTGAGCGAGTGAGTGAGTGAGTAAAACTGTGTCTGGTTCTGTAATGGTTTTCTTTTCTCATCCTCCCTCTCAGAGTGAAGATGAAAGAGAAATGACCACACTGACACTCAGGAAGCGGGTATTTTAAACCCACCACCAGCAAGCTGATCAACAAATGGTAAATGGGGAAGTGGGGCAAACAAAACAAACCCACCCTTCAGAAGTGAGGCATTGTACAAAACAGGGAAATTGAAGTAGGTCTGCAAGTTAATTGCATCAAAAGAGAGAGAAAAAAACAGATACAAGACTAAACAGTGGAAAGGCTTAGTAATTTTAGTATACTAAGGGAGAAGGGCTGTCTCTGCTATGTTTTGTGATTTATCGCAGGTATTATTAATTACTTATGCAGGAAAAGCTTTTGGTAGGATCAGCTCTGCTACATTACAAGCAAATGTGAGGAAATGCTAATACAAATAGAAAAAAAATGATCAGTCATAGAAAATGACAACTGCAGGGAAACCTCTTTTTTTGGGGGGTGGTTGTAATTCAATAGTAATAATAAGAAAGCAATACTTACTGGAGAAATTTCAACACCAGCAATGCAAAATGAAGCAGAAATTGGCCAACTAGCAAGCAAAATGGAGCAAAAAGCATAAGGGACTACATGAATTTCTAGGAAAAGATGGACTGCTTGTCAAATGTAAACCAGAACTAGTGAGAATAAAACAAACTACTCTGCTGTCATATAAGAGCTTAAAGATGCAAACTTTTCTAGAGAGCTTATGGATTCAAACATTTACAGAAAAAACACCACTCCATTGAAATTATGTGTGCAGTATAAAGCAGCAAGTGAGAGTTAACACTGAGATTTAGAGGGTTTTGGAGAAAACGTCTTTTTTATTTATGATTGGCTTATAGGAATGGTCTCTGCAGGGATCAAAATCCCTTTTACTGGAGTGACCAGGGCAATGATTTACACAATACAGAAATAAGTGAATACTCATGAGATTGCATAAAGTATTCAGTTTCTTTTGCCGAATTAAAACTCTGCATACCTAAAAATTCTACTGTCAGATTGGGAAAAGAGATATCAAATGAAAACTGCAGATGCCATCCTAGATTTGTCATTCCTCTAACAAGCAGAGAATCTCCTTTCCCAGCTCAACACTGTTATTACAGTTAGCAATGCTATCAAAGACTGGAGGAGCGGTTTCTCTGTTCAGTGGAGCAGGAAAAAAGAGGAAATCATGGTAAGCTGTTTTTCTAGCGGTCCTGTTCTGTGTCACCGATCCCAACCCACACATTCATTTTATATCCCTTTTCAATTTAATACATTAGCAGCCTTAATTGCTCTGACCACAGTTTGTTACTGTAGCAGTAATGTAGCCCCGATATCTTTCGATTCATCATCAGTAGATTTGAACTCCTGTACATATTTTTATTTGCTAGTTTTGTAAATAAGGACTTATATCAATAAATATGGCCACCCCTAGCAATTTTAAACAAATCACTTCCCCTGAGGCTTCTTTTACTTTGTGCACTGGATTCACACCACTGAGGAGGGCTCTGGCACAAACGTTTGCTGGCAATAAAGCACAGCACAACTCCAAAATGCATAGTTTCATCACGATGTGCATGGCAAAGGAGCAGCAGGGGAGCATAAACTTCTAAAAAGTTCAAAACCACATATCTCATGTCAAGAATGCAAACAAATGGAAAGAAAAATGGGTATATTTATGTTTGGATGCCAACTGCTGACATAAAAATATGTTTTACCATACTGCTTCTTTAAAGTCCAAAAAAGCATACCTGATGAAGAGCTTTAAAGGGTCTTATAGGATGGTATACCTAAATATTCATTGACTTCATCAAGGCATCATCTCTGCTGAGTGAAAAAATTATTTTCTTGGTTCCTCAGTTGAAGGACAACAATAACTTACTATGATGAAATCACAACATTAAAGTATTGGTTTTCATGGTGGTAGAAGCTTCAGTGTAGGGTTTCACTTATTACATATTGTTCTAACCAGACACCCTGGGAATTTTAAGACTGAACTCATTTAAAATTTCATAAAGAACCTGACAGGAAGGCTCTACTGTCTGTTAGAGACTTATATAAGTTTAAGTGTCTTGAGGCAAAGCCAGAATTGTTTAATGGCAAGCATCATCCCTGGCAGATGGTGGAGGCCAAATGGAGAATTCTGATACAATTGAGCAAAATCATTATCACACTGCATTTTATATAAAGTGTTCTTTTTTTTTCCTCACATAAGCTGTTCTAACACCTTTCAAGGACTTGGTAATACACTTGTTCTTTGACACTATGTTCTGTGAATACAATTGGCTACTTTTTGCCTAATACAGTTGCTTACTGTATATGTGATAACGTAGTGCAGAAAGGTAAGCTAGAATTGACCTGCCCTACCACACTGGAAATGGCTCCTAGTATGGTTTAGAAATCAGCTAAGCGGCTTTTTGTAACTCACAAGATTCTTACCTAATGAATTATTAAAATGCTTATGTTTCTTTAAAGTGACACTTCCCCCATGGAACAATTCTGACACTTTTAAACTAAAATGGGGGGGCAACACTTCAATTGAGCATACTTCATAGCCTATAATAATGCTCCTGTCATACTTTTTTGCCATTTAACAAAATCCAAATTTATTGTTTTCTCTAGGAAAAAAATGAAAGGATGGTGCCATTTGTCAAACAGCTTAGGCATGATACAATATGTACTGTCCCCTTCCTTATTCTTTAATTTTTCTCAACTTTTTATTCTCTGGGACCTTGTATATTTCTTTTCTGTAGGCAATTTTAGTTCTTTCTCCCTGCCTTCTTTCCCCTTATTTTTTATCTTTGTGTTCCCCAGATGATGTAGCTGTAATAATAACAAGCATGGGTGCATAAAACAAAAGCATTGGGGCACTGCCATGCATGAATCCTTTGGGGAGGAGAGTTACCTATTTTTTAAAGCAAAATGTCAAGTTATATTCTGCCTAAAAACACTGTCATCCCTAATCATTTTACTTCAAATAGGCCAGAACTGGCTCATGGTGAGTAGACAGTGTCCTTTTAATTAGGTAAACCTTACAATGAGTTGTTATGATATGACTCCATCTAAAAATGTACAAGAAATGTATTGCAGAAATGCAAAGTTTAGAACTTGTAGAAAATAGGTACATTTTCACAAATTGCATCTGCATTGCTGTGGAAAAAAAAATCTGGAAAATTACATTTCATTTTTAGTTTTCATTTATCAGGTGGGTAAAAGAAATGCTAGTGTGGTTTTCATATTCCGTGTTTGTATGTGTATACAATTCAGGAAGCTTGTGAAAAAATGTGGAGTACTATACTTAGTGAGAAAATGTGGAGTACTATATCCTATTAGTCATGGAAATTACTTCTATTGTTTAACAGTTAGGCACAACTTGAATAGGACATGTTGAGGTCATCTCATCCCCTCTTCTCATCTTCCTAACTGAACAAGCTGTAGGTAAGTGCAGTTCACTGTGGGGATGGGTTCAGTAACCCTCCATCCTCCACCACTATCACCAAAGCAGCCTAAATGTAAAGCACTTCATCTTTCAAAAGTTTTTTCAGTTTAACATAAAACGGTTAGCAGAATGTTGCCTTGCTGTGCGCACATGTTACTTCAGATAACCGCAGGGTACGTACAGTACATGACCTGTATGATAGTTAAGCAGGTCTCAGCCAATAAGAATGCCAGATTTTCATTCTCAGTTGTTGATTTTCTTTTAGTATGTAGATCTTTATCCCATTTAGTAGCCCTCAGACCTCATGGTGTACCCTGTTTGGGCCCCAACTATCACCCTTGCTACAACATCACTTACCTGATGCCTTTAGTATATCCCATGGCTACGTTCTCCATAGCAGGGGTCTGGGGTGGATGACTGTCCCCCCCTGAGCAGAATTAATTCCAGAGAGTAGGCGAGTTATGTGGTGGGGTTCTGAATGTGCCAACCATCATGTAAAGGGCAGCTGGGATTTTTAAATCCCCATTTTCTCCCACTCCACCCTCCTCCCAATGATGTGAGCAGCTTGCCATCGAACACCATGTGTTCACAGTGCACTGTGGAGAAAAGAAGTTTCCTGGCCTTCCACAGGTGGTGCTGCATCGCCAGAACCTGCCATCGACCTTGGAGCATACTGCCTCTCTACAGCTGCTCATCCAATGGCCTCACCCTGATGCAGCTTCCCATGTTCACTCCCGAAGTGGGGTCCCCAGCATAGCACTGCTCAGCCATAAGGGGGAGCCCATTCTTAGTTTCATAAGTTTCCTGAAGTCATAGCAGTGTTTTACAAACCAACGTGTCTGAGTTCCTATAGATTACTTTCTGTTTTATATAATTATTTTTAAAACATTGTTGTTGATCAAAGACAAATTAACTATAGACCTGTGAAATGTTTGACCACATCAATGTGCTGTCATGGGCCACAGGGTTCAGTACAGCCACTTACTGTAGTTCAGGATTGAACTTTCAGACCTACAACCAGTTCCTGGATTAAGAAATCACTATTCCAGTATACACTGTTATCCACCCAGGTTGATCACTATTACTGTAGAATATAAAATCTCACAGTTTCCTAGCTGATGCATTTTATAGTAACTGCCATTTGTATTCCACAATAAGAGATATCAGATGCAGCTGTTTTTCTGACAATTAAAATAGATCTCAGCTCTATCTGAAAAGTAGGAGATTTACCAAATCTTTTTTACAGTGCATAACACTTTTTCCAAATATATATTTAAGAGATATCACAGGGATCTAAAAGTAAAAATAATACTTTTTTTAGTAGAATGCAATGTTAATGTCAAGGTGTGAACATTTCAGATTCCAAGACTACAAGTGCTTGATCCACTAAATACAGTAACATCTTGCTTAATTAGCAAATGGGAAAAAACAAGTTTACTAAGCTAAAATCTGCTGCGGATTAGTTTCTCTACCTTAGGAATGTTATGTTGTTCAGTAGCCAGGGTTGTTCCTAAATGTTGCAATGGCTAAGTCTACCATGTCACAGGCAGAGCCAGCTCCATTTATCAAATGGCCCAAAAACTGGAACCTTACTCAAAAATACTTTGCTTTTGGATATATTAGTAGTTAGAATTCCAGGCAGTAGTTAATTGTAATTTTCTGTAAAACTTTGTAGTCTGAGTAACAACCAATATATGGTTTAATAATACTCATTATTTTACACGTTGATTCTCAGACATGTTCCAGGGCTAATGCCATTGAACCTCCCCTTGCACTGCTTCATGCCTTCCTCCCTTTTTATGTCTGCTTGCTGCGCAAGCTGACATCTTGTTAATGAGAATGGCATTTCAGAAGTGTTGCACTGTTGGGTCCAATGCAGCTCAGTCTGCAGTGGGCTTGACAGTGGCAGCCCAATGATCAGCAAGGCTGATCATGACACTGTTGTCTGGCTTGCTAGGTGCAAACTTCATGTACTTGAAGGGAAGAAGCAACTCTAATTCAGAATGTCTCTATCCTTTCACCTGTGTGACTCCGTCCTGCAGCCAGCTGAGCAGTGTCATGATCAGCCTGCTGTCATCCTCCTCCCCAAATGGTAAAAGCAATCCCATCCTCTTCCAAATATCCCTCCCATCTCCTCATTGCTTCCCATGCCCTGTTTCAATATTCCACCCTCTGCCAGGTATCCCTCTCACTCCCCTATCACTTCCATTGCCCCATTTCAATATCCAACCCTCTGCTAATTATCCTGCTCACCTCCCCATTGCTTCCCATGCCCCTTAAAGCTAAAACCAACATTGGAATGCCAAATTCCCAGTATCAGTAGCTGAAACAAAGAAAACTATCTCTCAATGTCTTTTAATTTTTTTAAACCACTTAAAAATAAAACAGTCCCTTGATGTCTGTTGCTGTTGCTGCCACCCAACTGCCATTACCCTCCCCCACTGACCCCCACTCTACACCCCATACCTCACACACACCCTAACCCTTGCTTACCTGTGGGGGGTCCAACACTGTAATCCTCTCGGACTAAAGACACATCTTCACTCTTCAAAGCCAGACTGGGGACTGAGGAAATCAGGTAAGTGCATCAATGTATTTTAATGCATTTTGAACTTGTATTCATAACTTGGTCATTTTTTAGTTTGTTTTAATTTTTTTGTTATTATTTTCCCAAAACATTTTCAACATGGCCTTTTTGGGACCCACCTCATGTACAAGGTATGTGATATTTCTCAAATCTGTCCTGAAAGGTGATTTTGCAGTCTCTCTGTGAAATCACCTTTCAGGCAGGATTTGAATATTTACACCTACTGGGTTCATGAGGTAGGGTTCAAAGAAAACTATGCTGAAAATTTGGGATCAAAATACAAACAAACCCATAAAGTTATGAAAGCACATTGAAATTTATCAACACACACCCATAACTTTGGTAATTTCAATATGTTGACCCCAAATTTTCAAAATAGCCATTTTTTTGCACACCTCATGAATATGACAGGTGTCATTTTTCAAATCCTGGCCAAATTGTGTCTTTGCACTTGTGACAGAAAAGGACATTTTGGCCAGTATTTTATAAATGACACCTGTTATGTTCAGAAGGAGAGGTCATAAAAAGCTATGTTGAAAATCTGGAGTCACAATGTTACAAAACAATGAAGCTATGAAGAAACATTGAATTGTTTTCAATGTTTACTCATAATATTGCAATGTCTGCAGATTTTGGCCCCAATTTTCAAACAGCCCACTTGTCACCCCACCTCATGGACATGACAGGCATATTTTAAAATCTCCTTCTAAACATGTTTTTCAATTTGCTCTGTGAAGTCACCTTTTGATCTGAATTAAAAAAAATTGCACCTGCTGGATCATAAGGCGGAAGCCTAAAATTACAGAGTTGAATATGTGGGATCAGAATGTCAACAATAAAGTTATGAGAAAATGCTTAATATTTTCAATGCCTACTCATAAGTTTGCTAATGTTCACTGTTTAAATTAATTTACATTTTGTATTGGATTGTACTTGATATGTTGTATGTATTCTATGTGTTAATACTTCCCCCGGAGCCACTCGTTGCTGAATCAGAGTTGTTTCAGACGTCTTCGGCTTGAGCGAGAACAATGAAGCAAAACTGAGCTTTTCTGGCTCAAGTTGAAGGCAAGTGAAACCAGTCTGATACAGAAACGAATGGTGATGGGGGACTTATTAATATATTATTGATCGAGAGGGATCAATAATAATTGTTTTTTTAAACTTCCCGGAACGTGCCCATTTCTAGGGTATCTGCATGTGAGATGCTCTTCACAGAATAAGAGTGTCTCATGCACAGGGGAAAGGAGTGCTCAGATTGGTCGGGAGCACTCCCTCAATCTGTAATGTAATTTGTAGATTGCTGTGCTAATGTCACCATTGTAAATGAGATTGCACTATGGCTTTAACCTAAATAAACAACAAACAAGTTTGTGATTTTTGTCGATTTTGGCCACAAATGTGCACATAGCCCCTTTGTTACGCCACCCGATGAACATGACAAGTGTCATTTTTCAAATCCCCTTTGTAACTTTTGTTTTCACATACCCTCTGTGAAACCACCTTGCAGACAGTATTTAAAAAAATAACCTGTCTTGATCATAACATGGGTTCATAAAAAGACTATGTTGAAAATTTGAGGTTAAAATGTAAAAAAAACTAAGTTATGAAGAAACTTTGAATTGTTCTGTTTACTTGTCCCTTTCATTTTGTAGATTTTGACCCCAATCTACAACATATCTATTGTGCTACCCCATCTCATGAACATGACAGGAGTCATTTTTCAAATCCTCTCCAAAACATGTTTTTACAGTCACACTACAAAATCACCTTTCAGATGGAATTTAAAAAATATTCCATCTGTCTTGATCATAATGTTAGACCACAAAAAGACTATGTTGGAAATGTGGGATCAAAATGTGGGCACACAATGAAAATTAGATAGTGCCTCTCTGCTGGTCCATCCTGGTTAAATACAATATAAAAATGTGTAAATCAGGACACAACTGAAAATGAGATATTGTATCACATCTGGTCTATCCTGGATAAATATGTAGCAAAAATGTGTAAAAGCAGGACCTCAGTACAGCAGAGCCCCCACTGAACTATGTATTTATGCTGCTCTATCCTGGAAAAAATACGCTATAAAAGCTGGACCCACCTGAAAATGTAACTTGCCTTTCAGCTGGGCTATCCTAGGTAAATAATTTAAAATGAGATGTTGCATCTCAGCTGTGCTAGTCTGGGTACTGTAAATACAGTGTAAAAATTGGGAAAGGTGGGATCCCACTGAAAACAAGATAGCATCTGAGCAGTGCTGTCCTGGGTAAATAAAGTACAAAAAAGTGTCAAAGCAGAACTCTGTTGAAAAATGAGATTCTGCATCTCAGATGGATTATTCTTGGTAAATATATTGCAAAACTGTGTAAAAACAGAACCCTACAGTAGAACCCCACTGAAAATGAAATGCTACATCTAAGATGATGTGTCCAAGAAAAATGCATTATAAAAGCTGAACCCCACTGAAAATGAGATATTGCATCTCACCTCTACTATCCAGGGCAAATGCAGTATAAAACTGTTTAACATCAGGGCCCCATTGCAAATGACATATTCCATCTCATCTGGTCTGTCTTTGGTAAATATATACAGTACAAGTCACATTAAACTGTTCCTTCAATTAGTTGTTTTGGCATTTCTCACTGAGTTGTATAAGTGTTGCTCAATTCTGTACACAGTCCTGCACAAACTGTCTCTTAAGAGTTAAAATGCAGCCTTGCATTGCATTGTAACTGGACTGCAGATGCATTCCAATTAAGTTGCAAAAACATTGTACAAACATTGCACTTGAGCTGGTTAAGCATTGAAAAATCAATGCAAAATGAGTTTCCAAGGCATTGCAGACCATAAAAAGCAATCCTAAACCAACTCATTAGTGAAACAATTTAATGTGACTTGTACTGTAGTAAAAGCAGCACCTAGTGCAACAGCATGCAAGCAAACATTTAGCACTGTCAAATTCTTAATCTTGTCCAGTTGTTTGTCTGATTGCTAGCAAGTCAGAATGAGTCAGGAAATATGCTGCAGTCTACCACTACCTTGAACAGTGGCCACCTAAGATAGATTTATTTATTTATTTATTTGAGTTTTGGTGACCGGGTAAGTCCACTGAAAGAATTGCAGTCCCTTTTTAAGGGTCAGCCAGGGGGTTACAACAAGCAATACAATACAGTGCAATAAAACAGGGTGCAAAAACAACATAGCAATGAAACAGAAATACTGAACATCAAAACAAATTATACATAACATAAGGCAAAGCAGATGAGATATAAACATTTCATAAACCAAAAAATCTTCTCTTACAAGGCAATTAGACAATTGAAGCTACAGTCACACAACCTAAAGCTAAGGTGGGATAAAGGGACAGGGTTCAAGGGAAGGTGGGAGAAGGCGGTGGGGGTGATGAGGAAGGCAAGTAATATAGATGAGACATCAACAGAAGCAGGAGCAAGCTACCAAAGCTGAGAGTGAGGCATACAGAGTAGCTTGGAACTTGGGGAAAGAGGAGCAGGACAGGACACAGGGAGGAAGGAGTTCCAGTCAGATACTTCTGCAAAGGAGAAAGACTTGCTGGCAATAGCAAGATACATTTTAGGCTTAATAAGTAGGAGTAGGGAGGCAGATCTGAGGGCACGAGGAGCTTGTCTAAGACATATTATCTCACTGAGGCAAGGGGGAGTGAAGTTGTGAACCATCTTAACAAAGAAGCTAAAGGAAGAATACGTCATCATAGATAAGTAGGGTAGCCAGCCAAGCGAGGAGAGGATGTTGCAGTGGTGACAGTGGGCATTAACCCCCAGAGCAAACCTTCCCACCCTAAGGTAGGCCTGGAAGAGAAGAGACAGGGTACAGGAATTCATAGAGAACAGTAAATGTGCACTGTAGGTTAGGAGAGGTATTAGGGAAGATGAGGCAACCTTAAGGCAGGAGGCAGAGGATAGGAAGGGACGAATCTGATAAAGGAGACCTAGTCACTTGTTCAGAGATTTTGTAATGTTGGAGACATGAGTTTTGAGAGAGAGACAGGAGTCCAACGTGACACCCAGGTACTTAAAGGAATGGACGTACTCTAGGATATCACCATTGAGAGAGGTAATACTAAGAGGCAAGAGAGTGTGAAGGGAGGAGAGTAGGTGGGAAAATAGCTTACTTTTAGTCTTTCGTATTCAGAACAAGATGATTGCACCTGAACCAACCTTCAAGGGAAGAGAAGTCAGAAGCAAGTTCTCGTTTAATCAAATCAATATTAGGAGAGGAGCGATAGATGATTGCATCATCTGCATGTAGGTGTACAGATGCCCCACCACAGAAGGTAGGAAGGTCATTAATGAATAGTGACAATAGCATTGGACCCAAGATAGAGCCTTGAGGAACACCATGAGTTATGGGTGAAGGAATGAAACCAAGAGATGAAGGGAAGAAACCAACATGGGAAGGTATGACTAACCAAAGCCCCACTGTCTGGGGTTGGCAGACTGGTGCAGCTGCAGTGTACCTTTTCAACACCTGTGAGACAGGGACTCACATGTGAGCCTCAGACTTCCACACTGGGGCCACTTGGTTAATGCTCATATTACGGAGGAGACACATTTGGCTTCTGGAGAGAAAATGTGCTGGCTGCCTGGTAAGGGCACCCCCCTGCCAGTCAATCACAGAGTGACACTGGTGCTGGCTGTGAAGACAGCTGCAAATCTGCCACAGGACAGATGCAGTCATGGCCCCCTGATTGTCATGTCAGGGAATGGGAACTTGAGGGAGGTAAATAGCACCACTGGCTTACTTTAAGCTGCTCTATGATAGCAACGCACAAGGAGGAAATTTGTATTTTAGTGTGAATTAGCTAACGTTGTGAGTAAACAGTTATTCTGTTTTGTTTCCTTTTAAGGTGACCCCCCCCAATCCCCCACATCTGCAAGTAAATGACCCAGCCATTCATATGTTCCTTTTATCCTTTCTGGTGAGAACTGTATCTCATGATAGATTAGTAATTTTAGTTTGTTTTTTTTTATTCTGCTGACGTGCAAGACTGTATTTACAGGCATTTTTTTTTTCTTCGTATTACATGATCTCCTCGTGGTAACATGTTTTTTAACCCTGTATACTTGGGAGAGGGAAATGGCTTTATACGTAATTGTACAATTGAATAAACATAGTTTAAAAAAGCACCAGCTGGCAGTTATAGTACTGACTCCTGTTGCACATCCTATTGGTCAATTAAAGATTGGTGTTGGCTGTGAAGGTGGCTTCTCAGCTTCCGTCCCACTGGAGGAGAGGTGCAGCCATGGAAGCCCAATTGTCTGTGTTGGTGATGGTGAGGACAGGAAACATATTGTGTGGGTGAAGGGGGAATGTTAAAAAAGAACCACTGGGCAGCCAAGGCAGCTTAATTGTCTTGGTGGAGGATAGTGGGGAAAAGAAGCATGATGCAGGGGAGAAAACATTACAAAATCCCCATTGGGTAGCCATGGTAGCCTGATAGTTGGGGTGGGGGATGGTGGGGGAAATAAACATCGTAGGGGGGAGACTATGCAAGAAAGCCCCATTGGGCAGCCATGACACCCTCATTTTCCTGGCCGGGGAAGAAGTAAGGTGTGGCTGGGAATGCTAAAAGAAGCCCTACTGGGGAGCCATACTACTGGCTCCTGTCAGGCATCAGCAGAGCCGCACTGTAAGTAATGACATTCCAGCAATTCTGATGGAAGGGGAAAATATATATGGAAAGGACAATAAGAAATGGATGTTATGGAACTCAGCTGTGTTGCAAAAACAGGGAGGAATTGTGTTCTCATGTGCAGAACTTTCAGATTTGTTTCCTATATTCTGAGGTTCTTCAGAGACAATGTTGCAACAGTTAACTACCTCTAAAGCAAAGGACACACTGACTAATAAAAGCATTAGTTAATTAACTTAAAAACAGATTTGCCTTCTGTTGTTATAGTAACTGCTGCTGGAAATAAATCATGTTGTTACTAAAATGACAGAAAGCGTGCATTGGCTATTCAATAAGTGGATTAATAATTCTACTTTGAAGAAGATATACAAAACATCAAGAAATTATAAAATATACTGCATCTAAAACTAGTCAGAACTGAAGTCAGAATTTGAACTCATTTACACTACCTCCATTATGTGAATTTAAAGAGGTGTGCCTTAAACATCCTTTTGGGAAGGGGAAGTGCATTTAACTAGAGAGTTGCTAAAAGCAGACGGCCGCTGGCATCATTGCTCCAAACTACTGTATTGTCTCCCAGCTTCTATGTTAACACAACAATTCACATTTATAAAAACTAGCTAATGTATTCTTGAGCAGCTGGTCTTCATCAACATGTAGCATCATTTTTAGGGCTTCAGGTAGGCGGAGCCTGAAACCCTCTTCCATTAGCTCTAAAAATGAGCTACCAGATTCAGACCATGGAACACTTCCTTTGGAATTTTCCATTGATCCTTCCACGTCTTTGCAGTCCTTTGATTTAACCCTTGCAGTACTTCAGACTGAACATCTGTCCAGAGCTCAATCAAATAGATTAATTCTAGTTCTTTTGGCAGTCTAGGGGTTAAGAAACAAATGCTCTGGCAATCACCGCTCTTCCCCAACCTTGTAGTGCTTCAGTGAGTACAAGAAACACATTTTCTTTTGAATCCAACTTGGCAAACAGCATTTTTGAGCTAATGCAAGAGGGCTGCATACAGCCATCTTGCTGTCTGTAGCTGGAAAAATTGAGTACCAAGGCACACATTTTTGGAGTTTTCAGTGTATCCTTCTCCAACTTGCCAGTTAAAGAAAAGACTCTCTTGTCTCTGTTGTGTAGACCAGTTCTAACACTATTTTTCCGCTTGTTTATAATTGCAATGTGACTTGCTATTTTTGGAGACTAATAATTTACTGACATGATTTCCAACAGATAACAGCATCTAAGTGCAGAGCAGTTTCAAATTACATTCATGGTCATCTCACCCAGTGTGTGTGTGTGTGTGTGTGTGTGTGTGTAGCAACAATTTACAGTATTTCCTCTGAAGAATTGAGTTATGTTAACCCTTTCAGGACCTAATTAGTGGAATTAGCACTCTCATGGTTTTATACTTGTAGGAAGGGTAAATAAATGGTATGCAGCTAATGTTTTAGGGGTTTTCAGGGGCATCCTATGGGATTACAAAGAATCATAGTGGTGTCAACTGCAGTGTTCCCAGATTGAACAAAGCATTTCCCTGTAGGGCACCTTCCTTTCCCCAGTATTTTCCATGTAAAACTGGTACAAAACTCCTTTGCATTTTCCTATATGCTCAGACCAATACATGTACACAACTGACTTCATTATGCCTGTCAGTAAAATCACTATAACAAATGTTAAGGCTGTTTTTATTTATTTTAAATGGTAAAACTTACCTGCAACATGTCAGAGAGGCTCTGGAAAAATGTTGGAATCTCTCAAGCTTTGCTCTCAAAATTCACATGTCTCCAGAACCTCTTGATAGTAGTATAGCATTGTTACAATATACTGACACAGCCAGATAGCCTGATTGAGCTGCAGTATGTCATATTCAGTGGGGTCATACTTTTATCCATTTTGGCAATGCACTGACACAGAATAGCTTTGATGAGATGCAGGATCTCAATTTCAGTGGGGTCCTAATTTTACCAATTTCTTCAATGTAATGATACAGGTTAGCCTGGCTAGGATGCAGTATCTCATTTTCAGTGGGGTCTTACTTGTACCCATGTTTGAGTTCCAACAGAGGATACAGCATCTAACTGCAGAGCAGTTTAAAATTACATTCTTGGTCATCTCTCCCAATGTGTGTATGTGTGTAACAATGCTTTGCAGTATTTCCTCTGAAGAGTTGATTTATGTTAACCCTTTCAGGGACCTATCTAATTAGTGGCATTGGAACTGCCATGGTTTTATATTTGTAGGAAGGGTAAATGCTAGGCAGCTAATGTCTTAGGGATTTTGAGAGGTTGCAAGGGGCATAATAGGGGATTACAAAGAAATCATAGGGGTGTCAATTGCAGTTCCCAGATTGAACAAAGCATTTCCCTGTAGGGCACCCTCATTTTCCCTGTCTTTTCCATGTAAAACTGCGACAAAACTCCTGCACATTTTCCTGTATGCTCAAATAAATACATGTACGCAGCTGACTTCATTATGCCTGTCAGTTAAATCACTATAACAAATATAACAAATGTTAAGGCTGTTTTATGTGCTCTTTAGCCCTGTTATAGTGTACTGCCACAGGATAGCCTGGCTGAGATGTTATGCAGTCACGATTTTGCAGTCGCTATAATTGCATCGCTATTATCACGGGATACTGCTGAGATGCAGTATGTCATATTCAGTGGGCCCATATTCTTATCCATTTTGGCAATGTACTGACACAGGTTTGCTGAGATGCAGTATCTCATTTTCAGGGGGTCCTAATTTTACCCATTTTTACAATGTACTGATACAGCTTAGCTTGACTCAGAGGCAGTATCTCATTTTCAGTGGGGTGTTACTTTTACCCATGTTTACATCTGCGTGCAATGTACTGACACAGGATAGCTTTGCTGAGATACTAATGGCCACTGTGTGCAACATGGCAGAGCTGACTTAAACTATATGTATGTGAATATCATGCATATGTAGTCATATCAGTGCTGCCATGTTACAGCTGACTCCGGGGCAAACTGTGCATGTGTGAGTATTATGCATGTGCAGTTCTGTAATCGCAGCAGTATCAGTTACATCTGACTCTGGTGCAGTGAGAGCACTGCATATTCTTTTCAATGCTCTTGCCACTCCTAAAAGCTTTCCACAGCTGTATCGTCTCAGTGCTGGCAAAAGCTAAGGGATGGGCAATACTGGGGACCACTCTACTGTCTTCATGTCCACAGTCTCTATTGGCAGGTAATTTTAGAAGACCACCACTTTCTGGGACAAAATATGCTTTCTAATGTTACCCTTAAACTTGCCATCTGTGACCTTCTGAGCATGTCCCTGTGTCCTGCTGAAGAACATATCCATTTGTTCAATCCTGTCAATACCACCTGAGAATGGGAAGACTGAGCTCATGTCCCATCTCAGCCTGCTGTTCCACAGGGACAAGCAAAACAATGAGGAGCACCCACATATAACATATGCAGAAAGCACCAGGGCTGCAAAAATATTATTTAGAGTCCTTTATTAACTAGCATGGTGCACTCATACCATAACAGTGGTGGCTGGAGCCTTTCTGCAATCAATATTTTCCTGACCCCTGCCAGACATCATCAGAGTGATTCACTCTGGTGATGCCTGGCAGGGGCCAGAAGAAGCATTATTTTCAGAGTGGCTCAGCCATCACTTTTTTATGCTCACTATGTGTGGGTGCACTATGCACTTTAGTCAAATAAAGAACTCTGAATAATATTTTTGCAGTCTTGGTGCTTTCTTTATATGTGGATGCTCCTCATCCTTTTGCTTGTCTCAGTTTTTTCATTGCTGAGCACCATATTACTTGTCCCGCAGCTCCAAATCCATTTTGCTTTGTTCCACAGGGAGAAGACAGTAACAACTACTAGTAAACATAAATGTGGATATTATCTGTCACATCCTTCCAGGTATTCCTGTTTTGAAAATGCAACTTCCCCTTAACAGTGATATCTAAACAGAAAGCCCACAACACATTTCTTTTTATTTTTCAGTACTGAACATATTCTCTTTACTGCTGCAGTAAATGTAAACACTGGAGGAAATATGAAGAAACTGATAGAGGGACACTTACAAAGGATGTCAGTAGGCATTTTATGCGACTGCATAAATATACAGAACTAAAAAAATGCTGCATAAATTCACTGTCACTAAGCAACTGGCAAACGGTGGGGGGGAGATAAGTCAATTCAAAAAGGGGGTTTGGTTTGCACTCAGAGAGGAGTAAGAAAGTCAGTTTTCCTGTGTGAGACAGTGACCCATAGGGTGTAAAAAGTTAGGATTATTGAAAAGATGATGGATCATAATGGTCTACATAGCCCTTTTTCTTAAAGTAGCAGTTTTGTCATCAAAGAAGAAAAAAGGTGGGTTGCAATTGACAACCATCTGACATTTTTCACAATCCCCCACTCAAAAATGAATACTGACATAATTTAACTTGCTGCACTATAAGACCACTCCAAATAACTCAGCATCTATGCCAAGCTGGTGTTTTTTTTCTGCTTGGCATACATGTTGCATTTTTTTGGCAGGGTCTTTATAGAGTACAGTACCACAATAACTTTTCTTTACCTTATCCTCACTTCCATCTGAATGGACTCTAACCCCCTTTCTGCCCTGTTATCATGATATTTAGGGCTTGATTAAGTAAAGCTGTATCCAAATTTCCTCCTTGTGGACCAAGTTAAACTTTTTTAATGCCCAAAAAAGACTAGCATTGCATTCCTTGGCTCTGAATAAATTTAATATGGTGTGGTATTATACTTTGCACATTCTTGTGTTCTATGATTCTAGTATGTTCACCTATTAAAACAGCAGTGCAACAATCTGGTGAAAATTTTGACCTATACTTTTTTATACTATTTTACTATGCCACTTACCTCCTGACTTGTATGATACCCTTATTTCCACAGTTTGAATCTGCTTTGGTACTTTTTTTCATGTCTGAAATAATTAAAGGAGCACTCCTTTAAATATGGTGCAGACCAGGTCTTCATCAATATTTTCAGCTGTTTTTGTCCATCAGATGCTTATCTAACATTTCTGTTGTGACTAAAATTAATTATTATGCAGCAGGCAGTGCTCTCTGACATTACAGAACAATAGTTGCTCAAAAACAGTTCCAAATACTGATGAAAACCTGGTCCGAGCCATATTAAAAGGAATGCTCCTTTTATTATTTCAGACATGAAAAAAAATACTCAAGTAGACTCAAATTTTGGAAAGAAGGGTGTAATATAAGTCAGGAGATAAGTGGCAATCTAAAATAGCATTAAAAAGTATAGGTCAAACTTTTCACCTGATTGTTGCACTGTTATGAGGCTATGTTGAATTTTACAAATATGGGCTCATAACTTTGGTAATATTCAATATTTTTACCACAACATTTCAACATAACCATTTTGGTACAGTAACTCATGAATGTGACAGCTGTCATTTTTCAACTCCTGCCCAAAATGTGTGTTTGCAGCACAAAAGTTGATTTTGCAGTTGCACGACATCACCTTAAGGCCAGGAGTTAAACATTTTCTTTGCCCTTCTTTATAAGGCAGGTTCATCCCAAGCTGTGTTGAAAATTTGGTGTAAAAACATTAAAAAAATAAAAATTTCAATATTTTTAATACAGATTCATCTCCTGCAGCCCCATCAGCTCTGGCCAGAATTTGTTATGTACAGTAGCAGCTGGCGGAGGACAGTTTGGAGCAGGGATACCAGTTGCCATCTTTTAAGCATGACCCACTAATTTAAATACAGTAAGCAGACAAAAACATATAAAAGGGCATGCATTCTCAAGCATTAACTCCCTCCCCCACAAAGATGCCCAAGGCATAGCAGAGAGGCTTTGCCACACGGGGGGGGGGGTAATTCATCAGACTACATAACCTGAAGTATGTTATTGCATTTATTAAATTGTATCCACTTAAAAGAAATAAAAACATGTTTAAAAGGAAAAAAAAGAACATTATTATTTAAAACATTAATGGTTGTTTCAGCTTTGTAAAATTAAACATGCTTTCTTTACTTGATATGAGCACCCCATATTTTTGCATGTATTGTGCTTACATCAGCTGGCCCAGTGATGCTGATGGTTGAGGTGCTGGATGTCACACTTCGCACCACGTTGGTGACCCAGGTTCAGGAATGAGCCTGGGTCATCGGTGGTCGGCAGGGGAAGGAGAAGATTGAGCATCCAGAGGATTGTTCTCTTCTTCTGGGGTGGCTTCTGGGGAGTTCCCCACTCGGTGGCAGCTCCTGGCAGAGGCTGTGGGGCAAAACACCTGGGGCAGGGACAGCCAATGGGGTCTGATGTTGGCAGACATCTGTAGGAGGGGGTGGGCTTGCTCCCTCTGTATCCCGATGCCATTGTATGGCCACACCAGGGGGTGGAATAAGGAAAATGGCCCTGCCTCCCAGTAGGCAATGGAGGTACAGGGACTGGCCAACCATGCCCAGTACCAGGTCTCTCCATTCTCTCCTCTTGCTCTCTTTCTTGCCTGGTCACTCTGCTAGATTATAGATAGAGTGTCAGGAGGAATAAGGCGGTCCCACCTCAAGGGGCTCAGAGCAGGGGGGTTGGGTGATTGAGTAAGCAGAGGAGAAGCAGCAGATGGAGGATGAATGGAGGACTTCAGCAGGTGTGATCATGGCCGAAGCCTAGCAATGCCCTGGAGAGTCTGGGTAAGGCAGCATAGGAGAATAAAGAAAGCAGGCAAAAACAATCTTGCTTGCATGCCCTGTATGGTAAGTACTGTAGGGCACTGGGTCAAAATGTCACCAATAACAACAGTATGGCAATAAAGGCCTCAAGCAACACAGAGTTCATCAAAAAAAGGTCAGAAAAAAATCACTGACCACAACAGACACAGCCTGCCCCATTGAAAGGACACTGGGTCTTTCTTTTGGTGGCTTCGTCTCCACACGCCCCTGATGTGAAGGATTCCCCACACCCCCAGACTTTAGATAACAAGCTCCGAGGGGGTGTGGACTTTGGGGATGGGGACACAAAAAAAAGGAGCAACACCGGGAGACCTGAGGGGAACCGAACCAAGGTCCCAGGTCTCCAACCCTGCCATGTGCTGGTGTCTTAGCCACTCCACCACAGGATCAGCTCAACCAGGCACCACATACATGGCAACTTGATCCCATCTAAGTTAAAATGCACAGTGACAGGGGTAGTGGTAATTCCCTGCCTCTATTATACCTCTGTCACTGTAAATGCGTTCACACTTTCTACCACGCAGTTGTTGCAGCACTATTCTTTAAGCGCTATATTAACCCGGTACTGTACTGTAGTAGCCTTCATGTCTGGAAACACTGCATATCTTGCATTGAAAGCATCCATTGAATGTGTGTTTAAAAGACATAAATGCTTCTGAAATAGCAATTTTACATCTTTTATACGTGGATACAGGTAGTGTATTGAGAGTGAGTAGGTTTTGTAACATTTAGAGCCAGGGAGAGTAATATTTGAAAAGTAAAAGGACTTTAGGAGAGGATAGTTTTGGTCAGCTGGGTGAAGTTGGGGGTGGGTTATAGCAATGTTTGAAGTGGAACATCTCAGACTAAAGATGAGCTAAGCTGGGTAAGGGAGGAAGCAAGGGGGCAGATAGACTGAGATACATACATGAGAAAAGTGGTGTGTTTGTGTGTTATGTACAAGGTGAGTTTTAAAGCAGGAAGGTTGGGGAAGAAATTTGTCATAGAGTTACTGTGGTAGTGAGGAGGTGTCATTTATTTTAAAATGTTGCTGCTGGGTACTTACTGAAGTAAAACCAGATTTTGCAAAGAGGATGCAAAAAACAAATTTCTAGGGGTTTATGGATATAATTAGTGTTGAGTGGATGTTTAGTTAAACAAGCACCAACCCATGTGTTTCTCAGGTATTCAGAAGGGTTTTCAAACTTGTTTAGCCAAATTGGACAAGGGTTTCACTTGCCATTTTATAAATTTTCATAAAGTAGCCTATATCACTGGCAATCACATAATAAGTTGAAAGACTTTGATACTGGGTTCACCCAGGAAACAATTCTGTTGTGCAGTCTAGTATGCGCTGCTGCTTTCAAGGGAGCTAAAAACCTCTGGAAAAGTTCATTATATGGTTCTCTGCCTTTTACTTATTCAAGGCATTGAGAATATAACTGGTTTAAATAATAGATGCTTGATTCATAAGAAAACTTCCTTTCAGTGTCTGGATCCTTTTTAACTTCCTTCTTAAATTAATCTAGCATATTTGATTGACTCTTGACTCTTGAATTGGCAAGAAATGGCTTGGAAAGGGGCTGAAAACTAGAAACAACATGGGTTTTACTATAATAAAAAAGTGGATTCAGTATATTGTGTCTGATTTACAACTTAAAGAGCAGGTTCTTACTTTTAAACTATGGCATCCCTCCTCCCAAACAAATAATAACCCTTACCTGGCCCCAAACTGACTGCCATAAAACTTTTAATTTATTTCAGCCAGGATTGCACAGTACTTACAGTACTTTAAAAATCCATGCAGTCGATCAAGAAAACACTGCAAATTCCCCTGTTGCCAGACACATCCCTGCACTAGCATGTTATACGATTTCAGAAAATGGAGAGTGTGGGGGGATCCTCAATAGACAACTATAGGGACATTTTTTAACTGCTATTTTTCTATACTTTGGAGTTGTAATTTTGACAATTCAAGGCCACCACTCAAGTAACAAGGCCCTTGTTAGTTGAGTGGTTGCTTTGATTTGTCAAAACTGCAACTCTAAAGTATAAAAAAGCAATTAAAAAAATGTCCCAATAGTTGTCTATGGAGGGTGCCCCATGCTCTCCATTTGCTGACATCATATAACGTCTTTAGCATGGGGCCGTATCTGGCAATAGGGAAATTGCAGCATTTTCTCAATCAGCTGCACGGATCAAAGTATGATCTATTGTACTGTGCAATCCTGGCTGAAATAAATTAAAAGTTTTATGGCAGTCAACTTGGGGCCAGGTAAGGTTTATTATTTTTATGGGGGTGCCCTACTAGAAAACTGCTCCTTAACCACAATTCTATGCTAAGGGTTTGCAGTACTGTCCCCTTAGCAGGCAACAATCTTTAGACACTTTGCAGACAACTGCAAAGGCCATATGTACAGGCAGATATAGTTAATACAGACATGTGACTTCTCATCAGAAGACCCTGCCATGCCTCCCAACCTGGACAGTTATTGTGAGACCTCTGATCTGCAGTTTTCAAGCAAAAAAATATAAGATTGCAATACTGTTCATTCAAGAATAGGACCTGGAAGAGTATTATCTATGTACAGGTAGTTATTTTAATTAGGACACACACTTTTTTTAGATACATTAATTCTACACATGTCCCTACTAAGTACAATTTCACAACATGAAGAAGAATTTATATTTATATAGTGCTTTTCATATGCATGGTATTCCGAAGGCTTCCTAAACAATGAGAAGGACTGGTAATACAGTAACTGTAAAGGTGTATTGACATCCATTCCACTCAACATTACCCACATCCAGCCATGGGTAGTTGCCAGAACCTTCCTATCTGGACAACATGGCTCCTCCAAGTTTGCTGGATAGGGTTAGTAGGCCCAAATGTGGGGACATGTCAATTCAACCCAAGCAGTTCATCGCATTATAAAAAAACACGCTCTGTAACATAAACTCCAGCATCAATCGATCCCTATGACAATCCATTCCCAGAAAATTAACTCCCACTAGATGTCATACTATACTCAAAATAAAATTACAGTTCAGCTTCTCCTCTTCTACTACCCTTGAGCAAATTGTCTCATGTGGTGGGTGTACTGCACCCATCTGGAGTTTATTTTATATTATTTTTGCAGGGTGCAAATTGTCCGACTGTCCAGGAATGAATTGTTGTAGGGACTGATTAACACCAGAGTTAAAGTGATGGAGCACATTGTCGCAGGATGAACTGCCCAGAATGCATTGACATGTAGCCCCCCACAATGTTTGCTGAATAGGGTTGGTAGGCCCAATGTTTTCTGGATAGGGTTCATAGGCCCACATTAATCAGAAATCCTGTGATTTTCCATCCCTCCTTTCAAGGATCTGCATAGCCTAATGAACATGTATCTAAAATGTTATTCACCAGGTAAAGTCTCTTGAGATGCAGCATCTCATGTACAAGACAGATCAAGGCATAAGAGCAGAGGCGAACACATGCTGTATGTTTCAATCAAAGCAAAAAGCCAAACAATAAACAGTGTTACATAACACATTTTATAACAAACAATAGAAACACATCCAGTGGGTTGGTAAAATGTTGTAATGTGATTAGCTGTTGGTAACCAAAAGGAGTGTGTTTACAGTATGTCACAAGGCCCCATACTTTGGCACTTCTTTCAACAGCCAACCACATCACATCATTAAATCCCAACACCTGACACATGGACCAATTAATTATTTATTTCAGTTAGTTATATAGTTTAAGGGGCAGTGTAGTCTCATAGTTAGAGCACCATATGTGACCTTGGGCAAGTCACTTATCCTCCTACTGCTAAAGTCCACAAAGCTGTAGAAATGCATAGAATCCAGACCCCGCTAAAAATGGGATGTTACATCTAACTGGGCTATCCTGACAAAAAAAAAACATGCAAAACAACAAATAAAAAAAAATATTGTTGTGTATGTTTTTTGTAACTGAACTGAAAACATCTAGGTAAACAGAGAAAAAATCACATCCATACATGACATCAACACTTAGGATAGACATGCAACATTCAGTTTTGACTGTCACAGGGATATACTGTTCACAGCAGCACACATTTCATACAGTCAGTATTATGCAGCACATTAATCATTCTATTAAATGTTAATGTGCAAAGCAACAGGATTAAAACTTGCACAGAACAACAAACCAGATTGTGGAGCAGAACATAAAGGTATGAATCCTGACATTTCCTTTTTAGTAGCATCTTGAGAGTTATACAAAACGTTAAGGATGATTTTCCTTCCTAGTGTTCTATGCCTCAAAGAACAAATGTGATAGTATTAACAATGTCAGCCATATCGCAGTTCAGCAGTCTGTTTATCAAATCTCCATTATTAAAATTGTGTTGCTCTTGTATCAAGAGCATTAGTCATGTATTTTTACTGTCCGACAATGTAGGGCTCCTAAACAAATAATAACGCAGTTCTTCAGCTTCCCACGGTGTGTATGGACAGAGCCTTCAGTTAAAAGGATCCCTTAAATCCTACCCCAGGTAATGACAAATAGCATTGATCTAGAAAATTCTGTTCTGAATAATCTTTTTTGAAAAGTGGTGAATATTCTTCTTGATGGTTTGAAATATTTACAGTAGGAATGAGTTACAGGAAGACACCTTTCTTGCCTATACTCTAGTGATAGTCATCTTGTTACTAGTATCTTCTGTCAACATTATAAGTATCCCCAATACTTTCTCTTATAAGGAAGATTCTTATAGTCAGAAAGACCTGTAATCCTAATTCATTATTTATCTAGTTTTTGTTTACCTGGTAAATTCATAAGACATGCAATGCTTGTATTCAGGCATGACTAGGGAAATCAAGACACTTGTAAAAATGGACAGAGGTCACCCACAGGCTGTGGTTGCACCAGGTTAAAAATACAGCATCATTAAAATGAAAAATAAAACCTCACAGCCCTCACCAAGGCTTCTGAATAAAGGAATCTTACCAAGGAAGTGCAAAACCATGAGTCAGAATTTATTTCACTTCATATTGGCACACTCCCAATAAAGTAATGAAATAAGATAAATGGAGCCACCCCCGAGAAGAAGCCCAATGGTGTTTTGCTCCTACCACAAGAGCTCTTGACAAAGCTCCTGTTGTAGGAGATAAATGCCATTGGCTTCTTTTTTGGGGTAGCTCCATTTATCTTATTTCACTATTTTAGTGTGTCAATATGAAGAGAAATACATTTTGACTCATGGTTTTGCACTTCCTTGGTAAGATTCCTTTATTCAGAAGAATGCAGGAGGGTTGTAAGTTTTTTTTGTTTTATTGAAATCAAGACACTCCCCAACAAGACTAGCCCAAGCCCATAACCTTTGCTGAAATTACATGTTTTCCAGCATACACAGTTTTTGAAATCTCTGTGTTGGCATTGGTGCCAATTTATAGAAGTATCCTGGGGCACTAAAAGTGACTTTTGTTGTAACCCTGGACATACATCTCTCCCCTCTTAATAATTCCACCAGGACACTTGTAGGTTGATCTAAAAACATTCTGAAGAAAGCATTTTTTTATCAACCTTAGAGCTACTAAAAGCAGTGTAATTTCATGGCCAGCTTGCCAGCACAGTGGTAGCACTACTACTTGTGATACAGATGACCCAAGTTTGGAAGCAAAATTAGGGAATTGGTGGGCCAGCCAGGGGAAGGAGGTTTAAGCATCTAAAACACTGCTGTCCTCTTCTGGGGTTGGGGGGGACACAGAGCCCAGGATATACCTGACACATGGTGGAGACTGGGATAAGGCAGCCCTGGGCCATCAGCGTGCACTAGAGGTGTGGCGGCCATCGATGTACATCACTTGGGAGAGTGCAGCATGTGTCATTATGGCATTGCACATCTGCACCTCCTGAGGAGAAAATCAGGAGAAACAAATTGCTGTTGAACTGACAGGATGATGCCAGTCTCCCATAGGCCACGTGCCCAGCTATCGAGACAGTTTGACTGCACTGCATCCTGTTTGATGGTGGGGTTTTGGGGGGCCTCACCAACAAAACATGGTTGGGATAGAATGAAGGGAATAGCCATAATTGGCAGGGACAGGGATGGGGAAGGAATGGGATAACTGTTGGGGAGAGGTAAGACCCTGATTAATGCCAAGTCACAGGGTTATATAGAGACCCATGGTCAGACTGGATGGAGCATTGGTCTTTTTCTGCTGTCATCTTCTATGTTTCTATGATCCTACCAGGGAGGTAAGCCCTGAGGGAAGCACCTGTCTAAAGTAAGCCCGTGAAGACACTGGAGTGTCAGGGCTGGGGAGACTGGGGGATGGAGGCTAGTCATAGGCAGAGGAGAAAAAAAGAACAAAAATCAAACAATTTCATTTCAGCTTGGAAATACTTTCCTCTTCTTTCTCTTTCTAATACCCATTGTGCAAGCGTAATAACATGCTAGGCTTTGAGGGGTGTGTGGCTAGCAGCCGAGCTGTCAGCAGCACTCTTCTACAGCTCTACACTTCTACACTAATATTTAGTCTTTTTTCATCACAACAAGTGTATTGAAGCTACCCTCAGACTGATGAATTGGGATCTATCAATATCTAACAATCTCAGGCATATCAAATTTATTACTTCTGGTGAAATGGGCCGCACAAACACAATGACTGGAGGAGATGAGGCTAAGCAGAAGGATACCCAACAAGGCCCTGATAAAGAAAAGGAGCCTCTGGACACCAACTTGAATCAGCCCTCTAACACCTGTTGCTGAAAGCAATTCAAACCATCAACAAAAAAATGGAAGAGTTTACCTTCTGACTGCTGGTGGTGGAAACAAAGCTCCATAAGTTAGATGATGCAGCACAAGGAGGTACTAATTTTGCAGACAAAGCACTAGCAGCAACAGCAGGCCTTGTGAAGGAGAATGTCCTACTCTGGCAACATCTGGAGAACTTGGAGAATGGGGCATGGGCATCCTACATCCGCATATTGGACTTACTGGAGGACACAGCCAGAGAAGCCCTGGATCACTTCCTTGAACAGTGACATCCAGGTTTCCTACAACTAGATTCCCTGGTTTTTGTCCTATGGTTATATCGAGTGAACTTCAGGGGGACCTGCCACACATGGAGTTGGCACAACCTCAAATCTGGGCAGTACTGGCCATCATGAGTTCTGTTAAAGAACAGGACTTAATACTTCAGGTGTTGAGGAAGTGGGGCTCCACTCAATGGCAAGGAGTGACCATACTTATTTTTCCTGACTTCAGTTTTGCCACCAGACAATGGTACAAAGCCTTCGATGGGGTTCATTTGAAGCTCTGCCAGCTGGGGATCCACAATGTTTTGCTAATGCCAGAAGCTTAAAAATCATATAAGGAGCTAAAACTTATCATTTTTCAGATCCTACGGATGCAGGAAAGTTGCTTGCCAAGATCGAGATGGACTATTCAGCTCAGAGCTCTGAATTCAACTCTGGAGGGGAGAAAAATACCTGAAGTTTGGAGGACCCAGGCCCAGTAAGTCAGAACACAAATAGGTGACTAAAGTGGACTTGGACATTCAGTAGGCAAACATTGACTCTCCAAAGTTGTGGCTATATAATTAAATAAAGCACTTCATACAGAACCATAGAGAATGTATGGTACTGGTTAAATGCATATGGATTTCATTAGTTTCTACCTTTAATGTTCTCACAAGGGGAGCCATAGATTGAGTATTTCTAGTGATGCAGTTTAGTTTTATATTTGCCTCTGTTAACGCAGTTCTATGTCCAGTCCAATAATGAATCATTTTCTCATTAATGTGATTAATATCCTTAATGTTTTAAGGAAGCTAGATGTATATCAGTTAAATGGTAGCTTTAGAACATTGTTTTTAGTAGTAAATTATGTCGTTTAGAAAGATAAGATGTTCTAACCAGACCATGGAGTAGGATGTGGATGGTGTGGAGGGGGGAGAGGGTACTTTCTTATTAAGTTTATTCTCCCGATTTTAAGATGTTGAGAATGTTTCACCTATTAAAGGGGTGTGTTTTTTAGGTGTAATTTGTATGCTTATTTTAGAATTTCCCCACTCATGGCAGCAATAGCCCTTGAAATAATTTCTAATTAAGGAACATGTTCTATAGGTAACCTCCATATGGTGTACCAAGCTAGGAGTGCTAAAGATACTGTATTATCAAATGTTGGTTTTATCTTTACTGCGCACTGTCCTAAGGGCTATGGTTGTATCTGTTGCATTATAAAATGAATAAATATAAGTTTAAAAAAAATGCTAGACTTTGTGGGTGCTGCTGTTATAACCCATGCCCAAGATGTCTGAAGGCACTTGACTACACCTTGTGCCTCACAAAACACTGGCAGTGTAGATTACTATAGCACAACCATATCCTGTCATATTTTATTGCTTATGCATCCTAAACATACCAGACAACTCATACAATACATTTATTTGTTTGATTTATTTTATTTATAACAGTTTTAAAATTCAACCTTTGAGTTAAAAACTCTTTTACAAAGGTTCCATGTCATACAAAAGAAAAGTTACAGAACACAGTCATGCAATAGGAAAGTTACAGACCTCAGTTACAGCAATTCAACAGCATTTGTAGGCCAAATAAACGCAAGACCATATTCACGTATCTGTTGATTAACAAGGTGCAGTTCCAGAGCAGCAGGATATACCTACAGAGAAATGGACAAATAGAGTGGCTGAGTGAACCTTGTCATGTGTGTGGTCCAGGGAGTCTTATCATGATTACACTGACAGTAATGTTATATAGTGCATGTTCATAAGGTACTTGAAGAAATGTAGGCAATTTTAATCATCGAGTGTTTTTTTTTTTCTTTGGTGGAAATACTCACAGGCCCAGATATTCAAAAGGGTTGCTCATGGCGCAACAGTGTTGTGCTATGCACAACCCACTGATGTGCCCCAGCATGATATTCAAAAGGGAAAAGTGCACCGCAATCCCGATCTGTGAGTGCATCAGTAATGTATGCAGGCACAGGTGGGGGGACGTGCCCATGCATAACCTGCACAGCCTGATATTCAGCCCGAGATGTACAGAGTCATGCATGCGCAACCCCTACCTGCGCCTACACAAAGTTAAGCCCCCAAAAAAGGAACAAATGATGACCACCCACAGGTGAGCTGCCACATTGCAGGGCACAACACGGCAGCAGCCACCTGTGGGTGGCCAACTGAGTTCCTGCCACACCTGGTGGCACCCCCCATGCCCCATCATGGGCATCTGTGGAAGACACCCCTCAATAGCCCTGGTGGTTCAGTGGACTTCTCTATGCCTGATCACAGGCATCGGTATAATACACCTTCCATTTCAGGGACGTCCAGTGACCGATCGCTGTCCGGATCGCGGGCATTTTGAAATCACCTCGTTATCCTCGAGGGTCCAGTGGACACACTTGCCTGATCGTGGGCATCAAGAACAGTCTTATTACCGGTGGTCCCAGGGTACCCTCCTCACCTGCCCACTGGAGCCCCACCACCCTGCTCCCCCAGCCGCTGGCAGGTAGCAGCACCTCCTGCCTCGCTGCCGCCCACACCCGCCGACCGACAGCCCGGTAGGGCTGCATCGCCCATTGGTCTGCGAGCGGAGTCAATGGGAGTGTAGCCCATACTTATTAGGTCCAGATATGTAATTAATTCATCACATATCTGACTGTGTAGAGGTGGCACTGCATGCCCATTGGCCCATGCCAGAACCAATGGGCGGCAGCCCTACCTAAGCTGTCAGTCGGCGGTGGCGGCGGCAGGTGGGTGGGATGCCGTCGCCGCCGCTGACCGGGAGTGAGGCGGGGCCCAGTGGGTGGGGTGGGGAGGTGGCACTCAGGATCTACCAGGGTATAAGACTGTTCTATGTTTTACAGATGCCCGCGATCAGGCAGAGGTGGTCCACTGCCACCAGGGATATTAACAGGTGGTGATTAAACAGATGCCCGCGATTGGGCAGAAATCGGTCCACTGGACCACCAGGGATATTGGGGGGGTTTATACCGATGCCTGCGATCAGGCACATAGCGGTCCACTGAACCACCAGGGATATTAGATGAGGATTCTTTAGTGAGACAAATGCCCGCAATCAGGCACATAGCGGTCCACTGGACCACCAGAGATATCAGAGGGGGGTTTTCTTTTAGATGAATGCCCGCGATCGGGCTGCAGGGGGTGTTGGTCCCAGACAGCTGCTACCTGGCAGGGCGCAAGACGTTGGGGATCAGCACACCTGCATGCTAATGGTATGCAAATGGGGCCATAATGACATGCAAATGGTCCCATGTGTGCCTTGCATAAATTATGGCCCCATTTGCATGTCCCCTTTTGAATATCGCAGGTGCTGTGCATGGTGTAGTGGCACTTGCGCTAGCGCATCTCCATGCTCTACTCTGGCCACTTGCACTGGTGCAGTGCCACTGCACCATGCACAGTGGGGGTGGCTAGGGTGCAATATTCAAAGCTGCTGCACCATAGTGCAGCTCCATTGAATATCGCCCAGGCCACACCCCTGTGCAACAAAGTTGGGCTGCGCCCAGGCTTGTGCCACAGCCTGGTGCAGTTTGAATATCCAGGCCACAGTGTATCTGCTGGATTAACAGCATAGTTCAATGCATTGCTATCATGATTGATACCATCATTGTTCAAATATGGATTTAATAAAGGGAGCTGTGCCCGATAATTTAATTTTATTATTTAAGAAAGTACCTTTCCAATTATATGATAGATACTTTGTGTAATTATATTTGTGAAAATTATTTGTTGCAAAAAGTATATTAACACATCAGTTTTTGAACCTCAATGCCACAAAAGTAAGGAAATGTGATGTTAGGGTAAAAAAAGGCCTCCTTCCTAGCCTCCTTCAGTTTATCCTTAATTACTTTATACATGAGGATTAGGTTTACCCTGTTTTTCTACAAGGAAAAGCAGATAACCACCAGGGGGTTCAAATAATTGATTTAGGGAATTACCTTCTGGGGACAATGAAGAGGGCCCTCTAGGCCCTGCAACAAGAGAAAAGTCTATATGCCTGCAGGGCTCCAGGCCCTGCACTTCCATGGGACTATGAATGCAAAGAATCTGCAAGGCAGTCAGGGGGGTTATGGAAGCACAAGGCTGTCTGGGGCCTGCACTCCCATGTGACTACAGATGCATATGTGCAGGGCAAAAAGTCCATCTGACTGTGGAAGTGCAGATCCATCCAACCCCTGTGTTTCCATGCAGCTATGGATGCAGAGGCAAAGTGCAATCTGGGTACTATGCCAAAAGAAGAGTTCTCTCTACTATATGGTTACTTCTTGCTTGTGCGGAAAACACTGCACTGCTCCTCTCTAGTCTGGGAGTGATACTACATGGCAGTGCTGTCAACCCAGCTTCAACCCATCCAGCTGACTCACTGAGCTCGCCCTCAAACTCAGCTCACTGGCACAGGATTGTAACATGCTACCTGCTAGCCCAGTGGCTGGCCCTGCACACAATGGTTCCTCATACCTTTTTTTTCACATTTTGACTCCAAATTTTCACCATAGTGTTTTTATGCCCCCTTCAGAACATGACAGGTTTTATTTATAAAATACTGGCCAAAACATCATTTCATACCACAAAAAGTACATTATGGACAGGATTTGAAAAATGACACCTGTCACAATCATGAGTTGGTGTGAAAACATGGCTATTTTGGACATGTGGGGTTCAAATACTGAAATTTACCAAAGTAATGAGTGAATGTTGAAAATTTTCAACTGTAACTCACAACGTGGTCATTTTAACATATTTTTTTTACCAAATGTTCACCTTGGTCTTTTTATGACTCCCACCTCATGAATGAGGTAGGTGAACTTCTTCAAATCCTGTTCAAAAGGGTATTTCACATAGTGACTGCAAAGTCACCTTTCAGGCCAAATTTGAATAATTTCACCTACAGTACCTAGTTCTTGAAGTGAGGTCCCAAAAAGGCCATGTTGAAAATTTGGTGAAAAAATATTTAAAAATGAGAATTATGAGTAAATGTTCAAAATGTATTGAACATACATTGATGGTACTTACCTTGTTTCCTCAGTTTGCAGTCATGGTTGCAGGAGGAGGAAATCTGTCATCACAGAAAGTGGATTATAACACTGGACATTCTGTAGGTGAATGAGTGTGGGGGCTGTAGAGTGGTGGGTATTGAGTGGGTTGTTGGGGTAGGGAGGTCAGGGTCAGAGACTGACAAGGGACCTATTTCTTTTCAGGTTAAAAAAAATCTGTGTGGGACTTATTTTGGGGGGATCAGCACTGAGGACTGGGCAACCCAGTGTTGACAGATTTTCTGGCAGCACTGTGAGTGGGCACCCCCCCATGTCACCAGCTATCTGGGGAGATGACAAACTGAAGAGGGGAAGAGCAGACCACTGCTTAAAGCGGCACCGGGTGTGAGCATTCTGGTCTGCATCCAATTCAGGGTGTTAACTGGTCCTGGGGATTGGCACCCCAGTGTCTCCATTTAATAAATGTGAAACATCTGGCAAGATAGAGCATCCACTGGCAGTTTTTAGTGAAGTGTAGGGAGGAAGGGGGGATAGCAGCAGCAGGATTGAACACTTGCCATCTGGTAATTCTTTCATAAATGATGGTAACTTGGAAAGAGAGGGGGATACCATTGGCAGGTTTGGGCACATGCCGTCCAGTAGTTCTAACAGAAATGTTGGTCAGGAGGGAGGGATGATATTGATGCCAGGATTGGACACCCACTGTCACTTGGGTTGTGTTCTGAGGGTGGGTTTGCTGCATTAGCAGTGTGACTGAAAGTGATTTCTTTCACACTGCTTTCATTAACCAGCTGGTAAAAGTGGTGTGAAGAAAATCACATTAGATAAAATCACTGTTAATTTTCTTCAAACTGCTTTCCTCAACTGACTGACAAAAGCAGTTTGAAGGAAATCACTTTCGGTCAAACTGCTAATGCAAAAGAAATGTGCTTAGAACATTCATTGTTTTAACTGAGCATGCTCATGAAACAGCATAGTTGATAAAATATTTTAAAAATGACATAAGTAAAAAAGTTCAGACTTGGGAACATGTGTACCTTGAGTCAGACTCTACCAAACCTGTAAGTTTCAGGTTAAAAAAAAGACATTTTTTAGTTGTAGATGAGCAAAAAAGAGTCTTAAAAATGGTGAATTTTAGTAATTTGCACTTCTGTAACTTTGCCCCATTAAGCTGACTGACACAAAATTTTCAGGATTCAGAGATCCTGGCCCAGACTCTATGCTTCCCAAATACTGGGCAAATCAGTTGAGCAGGGGCAGAGTTATTAAGAAGCGACAATCAGGGTTTAACATACAAGTGCTTACACAACCCTAATATACAGGTGCTTTCCACATCTAGATAATTCATTACAAAAAACTGCATTAATGCAGACATTAGGTTTGAAGAACACAAAGAAAATAAATAAAAAACAATAGGGTTTGGAGTCTCAAGACTCTTGGCAAATTGGTGGTTTGATGTTCCTTGGGGTTATCAAACCTAATGCCCGCTCCCTCCCTCCCAGCTTTTAGCTGCCTGTCTGAAGCACAAGGTAAAGTTCCAAGCCAGTACCTAATAGGCATATACTCTTTGGAGGTAAAGAAAT
Source organism: Neoceratodus forsteri (assembly GCA_016271365.2). Lineage (NCBI taxonomy): Eukaryota > Metazoa > Chordata > Ceratodontiformes > Ceratodontidae > Neoceratodus > Neoceratodus forsteri. The sequence continues at coordinate 5,155,348 of JADMNL010000041.1, read as the reverse complement.
GTGTCTTGCCACATGTGGCCAACAGAACCAATTATAGCTTTTTTCCTACAGGGCCCTAAGGGGCCCTGTGTGAAGCAAGAGATTGTGTCTGATTGTTCAAGCCAGGAGGTGGGCATTATGGTTGTCAACCCCAAGAAACACCACACCACCAATATACCAAGACCACTGAGACTCCAAACTCTGATGTTTTTAATTTCCTTACTTTTTCTGCTTTGTGTTTTTGAACTCTAATGTCTGCATTAGCACAATTTTTTTGCAGTTAATTTCCTTTGTTTTGGTGATATTGTAACCGTACCCTCATTCATGCATGTTCCTTCTGAGCCCTATGTCAAGAGTCAAGTCTATCTGCTGGGCCTTGCACTTTTGTGTGGCTATGGATACAGAGAATACGTGAGGCTGTCTGTTGGTGATGGAAGCACAGAGCTGTCTGGGCCCTATGCTTCCATGTGAATATAGATGCAGATGTGCAGGACCAAAAGTCCATTTGGCTGTGGAAGCACAGGACTCTCGGGACCAGCACTTTCATGCATCTACAGATGCAGAGGCACAGGGCCCTCTGGGCAGTATACCGACAGAACAGTTCTTCTTCACTATAACATGACAGGAGCTATTTATAAAATTCTGGCCAAAACATCATTTCATTTCACAAGTGTGAAAACACATTTTGGCCAGGATGTGAAAAATGACACCTGGCATGTTCATAAGGTGGTGGGAAAAAATGGCTGTATTGAACATTTGGGGTAAAAGTATTGAAAATTACCACAGTTATGAGTGAATGTTGAAACATTTCAATGTGCCTTCATATCTTTGTTGTTTTTTAAAGAGCCTATGATGCCAAAAGTGCTACATTGCAGAATCCGAATAAGCATACCCCTAATAAATCTCGTACCAAAAACTAGATTTCTGCATTACTTAATTTTAAAGTTATTAGCCATTTTGTAACCCTGATTACATTACCTGTTCAAAACAGCCTGTTTCAGTGAAGAGCTGCTGTTGATGTCATCTAGGAGATTCACAGTCTAGTATTCCCTGTCAGCAAGCTTAGAGGACCTGTTTCTCCAAAGTTGTAAAGATCATGTAAAATAGTCATCAAAAGTAAAACAGGCAGCACCATGCATAAAACATTGCTATAAAAATTATATATGTTTCAGGTTTTGTGACAAAGTTGACAAAATTGTACTGTTTAATGTCTTTTTGGTGTGATCCATTTCCCCAGGGTTGCTGGATGCAGAATCAGCATGCCTCTAGGCTGCTGAAGCCATTTGGAATGCTACTTTACTGTTCCTGTTTGGAATTTGTGTTGCTGCTAGTATTGTAATATTGGTAACTTCATTGCTGTTTGTCAGCGTCTGCTTTATAATATGTTTTCATAGGGGCCTTATATGTGTTAATTCCTACTAGAGGTGGAAGTGTTAGCTCTGGTAAAATGATCATTGTAACTTAGAGTAGAGCAGAGATGGGCCTGAATGTTGGTCAAAAACAGTCTGTCATGGAAAAAAAATGTTCTGGCTAAATTAGAAACTCCTTGTAGGGTTTCAAAACTGTATTACTTCTTCCACTCCCATTTACAAGGAGATGGAATAATTGTTTTAAAGTACCATTTTTAGAAATCACCTCAATTGAATTATACTGTAGGTGTGAATGATCTCAGCCTTTCACCACATCAGAAACGTATTCAGTCTGCAGACCTCACAACAGTGTGCTATGACCCAGCATCCAGCACCCCTAAAAAGGACCACAACAAAAAGGCACCCAAACAGGATATTGTCAGCTTTGCTACAAAACCTGAAACACACATAGTTTGTAAAGCAATGTTTGCTGACTGGTGCTGCTTGTTTTACTTGTGAAAACCATTGCACATGATCTTTACAACTTTGGAGAAACAGGTTCTATGAGCTTGCTGACAGGGAGTACTAGACTGTGAGTCCACTAGATGACATCACCAGCAGTTCTTCACTGAAACAGGCCTTTTTTGAACAGGTAGTGAAATCAGGGTTAGAAAATTGCTCATAACTTTAAAATGAAGTAACACAGGGTACAGTATGCTTATTCTAATTGTGCAACGTAGCACTTTTGGCCAGATAGTGTCAGTTACTCTTTAATATTTTGCCCCACAATTTTCAACATAGTGTTCTTATGACCTCACCTTATGAACCTGGTATAGTATATTGGTCAAATCCTGCTGGAAAGGTGATTTTTGCAGAGTGACTGCAAAATCGCCTTCTGAGCAAATTTATCCTACTGTGTTCACCAGGTGAGGTCTCAAAACGGCTATGTTGAAAATTTGGCAAAAAAATATTAAAAATTGATATGAGTAAAAGTTCAAAACACATTGTAGAGACATTGACCACACTTACCTTGTTTCATTAGTTCATGGTAGGTGTTGGTAACAGCAGAACATCTGCCGGTCAAGATACAGTGGACCCAAGATAGTTAAGTGAGGGGTGTCGGAGGTGGGGTTGGTAGGGGTTGGGTGGAGAGGCCACCAAATATGATGATAGATATTTATGAATGCTCATAGGATACATACAGCAAACTATCTGAGACAGAAGTGGGGGATGGAGGCTGACTATGGGATATCTTCAGCCGAATGGCAAAACATTTGAGAAGGCATTTCTAAAGTTACATCCTCCCCTAAATGGCAGGAATATATGTGAAAGATTAAAGCACACTTTTTCCTCATGCCTTTTTTCCAGGCTAATTGGGATTCTAAAATAACATCCCAGTGTTGGCAGAGATGTGGGGAGCAAAGGGCTTTGCTTTTCCATGTTTTTTAGTCTTGCACAGCACTCCTTATATTTCAGAGAGAAGTGAGGATAAACTGCAGAACTTATTTGGGGTATTAGCCCCCCCCCACAGTATTATAGTTTGGGGATGGGCTGCTCCCCCCACTGGGGGTTAAGGGCACTAATGCTAGATATATATGGCATATCTGTGTTGCAACCATGAATAAGGCAATTACTCATATGCGGCTTAGTGCAGGCCCTCCAACCTGTTCGGAATGGAAATAAATCATTATGGAAATTCACAGGATGGAAGAGCTGACTTACCATTTACAGAATTGAACAGAAAAATTTATAGAGCATTGGTCTAGATGGATTTTGTTAATGGGTGAGGATTAATTGTGTCTGAGGGGGTGGGTACACATACCAGATAAAGTGGTAGTTCAAAATGGACTGGATAGGTCAAGCCATCTATATGTCTGTTTCATGTTGTTATAAGCATGTATTTTAAAGTTTTTCTTGTATTAGACATATCACAGGGATGGCTCCTCCCTGTGGCAGGGGACCAGCTTTTGTTTTCCTTTTCTGCTGAGAGCCACTAAAGGGTTTTTCTAGAGCTGTACTTTAGCCCCAACTTGTTTTATAGCTGTTAATTGGTTGTTATTTTAAGTTGATGCCATTACTTTTTAGGAGATACCAGAATATTTTTTAGTTTCTGTTTGAGGTTTAGAAGGATAAATATGGGGTTTTGCAACTTACACAATATATATATCCCCTCAGTCGATTCATGGCATTGGAAATTGTATGGTATGCATTGTCATATGTAAAAATTAATGGAAATTACTTTAATAAGACAAATGTGCATCAAAAGTTGTATAATCTTTGTTGACCTTTTAGATAAATAAAGTATTTAAAAAAGATGGCGATTCATGATTTTCTATTTCTTATGGTCCCACCTCATGACCCTCATAGAGTAGGTGAATTTTTCAAATCCAGCCCAAAAGGTGATTTTGCAGAGTGAATGTGAAATCACTGTCTGGGGCAGATTTGAAAAATGTCTTCAATCTTGTTCACGAGGTGGAGTCCCAAAAAGGCCATGTTAAATATTTGGTGAAAAAAACATTAAAAACTGACCTAGATATGAGTAAAGGTTCAACACACTGAAAATACGTTGACCACACTTACCTTGTTTCATCAGTTCCTGGTAGACATTGGTAGCAGTAGGGCATGAGACGGTTGAGAGATGGTGGGTCTGAGATAGGTAAGTGAGGGGTGTAGGTGTTGAAGTGGGGATGAGGGGGTAGGGGTGGCAGGAGAGGGTGCTAGAGATGATGATTTTCTTCTTTGCAGGTACAGTAAATAAACAAAAAAAGATGAACAAGGGATGGCTTGACACTTGGGATTAGGCACTCCAGTGTCACACATGTTTGATTAAGGAGGTTTGGGACTTGCTACTTCCTGGTACCAGGGTAGGGCATCTAGCCCCAGAACAATGAGTGGGGGGGTTGAGTTCCAGAATTGGGGAGAGTTACATTAACACTGGCAGTGGATTGGGCACCCATTGCTGGATGGGTTTGAATAATAATGCCAAAGTCAGATAGAGGGGGGATACTGGCAGAAGCATAGAGTAGCCTCCAACGACTTTAAATAAAAAATAAAGCTGGGTCAGCATGAAGTGGGATAGTGGCAGTACCACTGAGCAGCCTCTTCTAGTCCTAAATTTAAAAAATAGTTGGGTCAAACAGGTGGGGGGTACAGGTGGTAACACTGAGAGGCCTCTGCTGGTTGTAAATTAAAAATTAGCTGGGTCAGGCTTCCGGCCAAGATGGCATTCTGAGGGTGTGCTGGTGAGCATCTCGGTGGCAAGCAATAATCTGTCGGGTAACAAATACTTTATGAAAACCTGATTTTACCCCTTGAAAGATAAAAAATATGTCACTGAAACCCTTGCTCTGAAACTGCCAGTGGTGCGGTGAGTAGAAGACACAACTAACATACCTTTTGTTCAGGACAAACCACGCCGGTAAGAATTCTCTCTCTCTTTTGCTTCTTGGTGCACCATCTTCACATTGCTGGAATCCATTCATGGAGATATAGGTCTCGATGTTTTATGTGGTGGGGCTTTTGAAACAAAGGGAACGACAGATATTCTACAGGATTCACCTTCCGACAGCACTGCATGTCACTATAATTAAAAACAATTGCACTGCCAGCAGTAAAATCCCTACACTTTGGCTTTGAGAAATGGATATTAATCCTGCTGATTATGGTTACCCAGGAGGCTCAACCGGACTGAAGCTCACCACAGAGAAGAAATATTTTCAGTCCTAAAGTGCATTAATCATAACACTTTTTTCAATGCCTGCATTTCTGAACGGGAGCTACCTCTTTCTTTATTCCTTTAGTGAAGCAAAATAGGAGCAGTAATGCTGAGCCCCCCCCCCAACACCGATTAGTCCACACACGGTATCTGGAATAATTCTTTGAGGGGGGATAGATAAAAAGAGAGGGAAAATATTTAAAAAAATCCATAATAGCCCAGTGTTTTTTGATCAGTGGGCTTATATCTTCCCCGCCCTAAATGTCTAAAAAAATAAAGCATCTCAAATGGTCAGATAAGGGTTTAGTGGCTTTAAGCAGGCTGACCCATCGATGTGGGGGTCTGGATTCTATAGCAAATTTAACTTAGTTGGGAACAAGTTCAATATTAACAACAGAAGCCCCTAATCTTAAGAAAGATTACAGTAATCTTAAAAAAGGCAACTTCATCTACAAAGCCATTGAAATTGCTTCCTGATTGCCCTATGGATCAGTTTGTGGTCTCTGCTATTGGGGCTATGACGGACAATAATAGTGAAATTTCAGACCCACAAGAAGGCCCCTCAGTAGGGAGCTCTGCTATAACCCAAACAGGAGATAACATATCAAAGGATGATGGGGGAAACACAAATGCACAACCTCAGATAACTGAAGCAAACAACCTTAATTTTGTTCAATTGAGAAATGAGGTACAATTAATAAACACAACACCCTCAACAGGTACGCAAATGCATGACTTGCCTATCATTCTTACAAACAGATCTGAATAAGGAAGAACTAAACACAATGCATAAAATGAACTTGACCACTGCTGTAAATCTCCAGGGTAGTAAGAATATACTAAGCTCTGACTCCTGTAAAGATAAAGAGCACAGTGTCCTCTGTAAATTCCAAGCAGCTCAAGAAGCAATGTTAGAAGAAATGCAGTCAGGGTTTCAAAACATGACAATAGCTTTTGACTCTAAAAAGGGATCAATAGCTTCTCTAGATACCAAAATGGAAGCTCTTACAAAAAGAGTTTTCAAACTAGAGACTAGAATGGTGCTACAGAGGATTATTTAACCCCATTACAAAATATGGTTTCACAACATCATAAAGAATTGCATGAACTACAAAACAAGATTCAAGACCTGGATCATGACCTAGAGGGGTAATCTAAAAATTGGAGACTGACAGAGGGTTTTGAAGGCTCCAAGCTTATACAGTACCTTGAGGAACTCCTGACTGAAGTACTAGGGAAAAAATATCCTGAGGAGAGAATTGAGTTGGATCGACCTCACAGGGGCTTCCTGACAAGAAAAGTTCTCCCAAGATTTGTATTTATTAAACCCCATCATTTCCGAATAAAAGAAGAAATTCTCAGAAAGGCCCAGACAGAGAAAGGTCGTCATGTTAGGGGCATGGAACTCCAGATATATACAGATTTGCCACCATCAGTAGTGGTAAAAAGGAAATAATTCAATGGTGTATGGAAAATTCTGAGAGAAAAGGGGATCCCACACAACCTACTTCATCCCAGCCATTTAAAAGTTTATCTGAATGGAAGGCAACACTTGTTTGAAAACCCTACGGAAGCAGATCAGTATCTGAAAGCATATTTTTCCATACTGAGGGCCTTGGTACAAACTCTGGTGATTTACCACACCCATCATAATTAAGAAAAGGTGAAAAAATATCTTCTGTAAAATAAAGCTCCCTGGAAATATGGACCAGGGGTATGCAATTAAAAAAGAAGCATACATATAGTAAGATCATTTTTGATTGGCATAATAGGAGAAAGCAGTACAAGATTATAGACAAATGACATTTTTGATGTCAGCACCTGAGTTAGTCTAGCTATACATACTCTCAGTTACATGACCGTCTTTGTAAACTGTCTATGGTGGGAGGGGGATGAATGCTCAGCAATAAATCTGGGTAATGGGAATTTAATCATCTTTAAGGGGAGGGAAGGGGTTTAACGTTTTGGATTCCTAATGAGGCTAACGGCAGAAGTTTAAAAACTAGACTCAATGGTAGTAATTTAAAGATTAAAACACAAAGTAGTGTAAAAAATCTAAGGCCGCTATTATCTAAACACATATTTGGTTTCAATTTAAAATATGGCCAATAATCTAAAATGTTTAAGTTGGAATATAAAGGGGGCCAGAGATAGTGTAAAAATCCGTAAAATAATACAGTATGCTAATCAAATTCATGCTAACTGCTTATTATTACAATCAATCAATCAAACAATCAATCAAGTCTTTATTTATCCAGGCAAACACCATTGAGCAAGCTCATTTACAAGGTGGACCTGCATCACACAAGGTCAAAGAACAATACAATACATTTATGTACAGGCAATAAATAGGCATTATCATAAATATCACTGAAAGGGAGAGTACATACAGTGCCAAGGTAAGTATGGTCAGGTGATGTCTTAACAAATGAGGAAGGGAAAGGAATCAAGTAGCAGAAGCAACATAAACAGGCCAGTTATGTTATCAGAAAATTTTAGGAATGCAAGTCGAGCTTTAGAGGGCATGGAGCAAAATGCACCCAAGGGTGAGTGAGGTATGGGAGCAGTTGCTCTAGGACTGCTAGGATAGTGGGCTGGGGACACATCTGGAGGAGGTCAGGGGTAGGAAAGGGTGAGGAAAGCAGTGTAAGAGGAGAAATTTAATAAGGTAGAGGAGGTCAGGCAAAAGTGGTGTTGCATAGGGCAGGGAAACAGTAGGCAATATAGCATTTAGGCATGAGGAAAGCAGTTGCATAACTCCTTAACAGTTTTTGAGTACAAGGTTTTAAAAACTGTAAGACTAACAGGGGTGTTCAGTTTAATTGATTTCTGTATATTATTCCAGAGAGAAGGCAGCACAGAGCCTATGGTCGCTCTACCGAACTGTGTGTTGGCCCTGGGCACTTCACTGAAATAAGAGAGCAACTTCTCAAAGCATAGTTGCCTATCAAACTTAGAAGCAGACAGTCAGCAATGTATTGGGGAAGTTTGTTGGTAATGGCTCTGAATGTCCAAAGAATCGCATTTCTATTCCGCCTATACTTAAGGGATGACCATCCATGGCTGCATTTAGGGAGCAGTGGTGGGTGGAGAGGGGAAGGCCAGTTATGAATCTTAGTGCTTTGTGATACAGCATGTCCAATTTAGCAAGACAGGCAGCAGTACACTGGCTATAGATGAAGTCAGCATAGTAAATTAGGGAGAGGAACGTGGATTGGACTAGTTGCGTTTTGGTCAGGAGGCGATTTATCCTAAAGAAAAGACCAAGCCTCTGCCTCAATTTTTTCAGCAAATCCTCGAAGTGGTCCACAAAGGTGAGTTTGTGGTCCAGCCAGACCCCCAGGTACTTGAATTTTGTCATGAATTCCAGCTTTTCTCCTAGTAAAGTGGTGATAGGGGATACCGAACCGACCATAGAGGGGTACGTCGTGTGATTAGCAGGCGAGAACAGCATTGCTTTTGTTGAGTAATAACTTTTTGCTTAGGAGCTGACAATGCAACAGATTGAAGTCAGTTTGCAGGTCTCCACGGGCAGCTTTGGGTGATGGATGGCTTAGGTAAAGCACCGTGTCATCTGCAAACAGGTGAATATTGGCCTCCTTGATACCGATGTCTATATTGTTTATATAGATAGCAAACAGCAGGAGCCCCAGGATGGATCCCTGTGGTACACCTCTTTTTAGCGGTTTGAGGGGGGAGAGCTCCCCTTCAGCCTTGGTCGGCTGATGCCGATCTGTGAGGTAGTCGTTAAACCAGCACAGGGAGGATAAATCCATGCCTATCATTTTTAGTGTAGAAAGGAGCAGACAGTGATCGATGGTGTCAAAGGCATTGCTAAGTTCCAGGAACACAGCGCAGATGAAATTTCTGTTCTCCAGATCTCATTGCCAGTCGTTAGTTACCTTTGCCAGAGCTGTGATAGTACTATGTTTAGCTCTGAACCCAGACTGCATTGGGTTTAGCAGGTTTGTATTGTCTAAGAAGGTTCTCAACTGAGCATTCACAATATTTTCCAGGAGTTTTAAGAGTATGGGGAGGAGTGATATTGGCCTGTAATTATTTAGATCACAGGGGTCCCCTGATTTAAACAGGGGGATGATGTGGGCAGTTTTCCACAGGTGCAGGAGAGACCCCTGCGATAAGGACAGGTTAAAAAGGTGAGTGATCGGTACAGCTAGGACATGGTATGCGATCTTAAGGAAGTAGGGATTGAGAGAATCAGCACCAGCACTTTTCCTAGTGTCCATCTGAAGAAGCAGATTTTCAACCTCTTTCAGTGACACAGGCATGAAGGAAAAGACTGCGTTATTGGTGCTAGGTTCCGGAAGATGAGCATTAATCTGGGTATGTAGCATGCATGCAGGTAAGTTATCGAATGCTAGACCTGCAGTGGCAAAGTGGTTGTTGACGGCTTGGAGGATTTCCGTTTTATCATCGATGGTAACATTGTCAGAGGTAATTTTTGAAGGAAGCACAGTCCCAGACACATGGCTGGACAGTTCTTTTATTGTGAACCAAAATTTGGTAGGGCATTTTGAGGCAGAATCTAGTTCCGAGCGATAAAAGTTAGCTTTGGTCTCTCTGATCAACTTGGTGCAAGAATTCCTAGCTGATCTGAAAAGACACTAGTCTTCAGCTGTATTTGATTTTTGAGCTTTTTTCCATAGTTTGTCTCTTTCTAATAAAGCAGCCTTGAGGTCAGCAGAAAACCAATGGCATGTTCTAGCTTTTATGCGGACTTTTACCAGGGGGCATGGTTGTTTAGGGCACATGACACAATTTCATGGAAGATGTTGTAGGCCGTGTTCACTGATTTAGCTAAGTAAAAACTCTGCCAGTGCAGGGAAGTTTTCAGTTCGTTGATATATGCGAATGGATCGAAGTTGCGTTTAGTAGAGTGGAGAACTTGGATATGGAAGGAGGTTTGGAGTCAGCTCTTACACCAACAATAAAGGAATGATCACTAATGTCTGAGGAAAATATTCCAGCGTGAGAAAAGAAATGTGGTTTACTCACAAGAAGGGCATCCAGTAGGGTGCTATTTGTGTTTTTTTTTTGTTTAGGGGGGTTGGTTCTTCAATGAGTCGCATGAGCCCATGCAAGTCACAGAAGGATTTAAGGGGTAGTGAGGCCTTAGACAGCCAGTCATAGTTAAGATCCCCTAAAATAATTGTTTCAAGGTTCCTAAGGCCCATAATGGTCAACAGGTGGGACAGAAGCTGGGACCCCATGGATCGGGGCCTATAGCACCCTATGACACAGATAGCCATCGAGGGGGATAATTCGATCTTAAGGGAAAGGCATTCAAATCCATTTGCAGTAGATAAGAAGTCGAGGGTAGTGACTGAGAATTTGTCCTTTACAAAAATGGCTACTCCACCACCTCTAGTTTGTCTGTCAGCCCTAAACAGCAACTAGTTAGGGATGTTGACCTCCCTGTCAGGGGTGGCTGGCCTAAGCCATGATTCTGAAACCATGAGTACATCTGGCTTGGTGTGGAAGACCCAGGCCTGGATTGAGGTGAACTTTTTTAAAAGGCTGCATGCATTAACATGCATAAAACTCATTCCTTTAAGCCTTGTAAGGTCAGATGAAGATAATAGGGCTTATCTGGGACCAGGATTGAGTTCCACATTGCCTGAGCACAAGAAGAGGAGGAGCACAATTTTTCTTAAGTCAACAAAGGATGATTTGAAGGCTGTAGCCCATCCACACCTATTTGGGATATCAGTGCAGTGGTGCAGCATCTTGCTTTTTATGCTAGGCTGTCCTAGAGTTGCATAGACAAGAACCCTCACTGTGTGGCACCAGCGGGTATTATGATTGGGAGGATGGGGTGGAGTATCCTGTGTGGGCAACAAGGTGCAGGTCCCACCCCCATATGATAGCTCAGATTGATCCATTAGCAGAGGCATAGGGGCACAGCAAGTACTGTGTGATGATTCGCTGTGTGGATAACATTCGGAGGAGGGGCACAATTCCCCTTGAGAGTAGTTTCAGCCTAAAGGATTTGCTACATAAGGCACCATACATAATGTGGCAAGGAGAAAGAGTCAGGTAGCAGCCCTCATGGTTGCAATTTATAGCATTTTGGGAGAAGGTTTAAGTGTAGGTAGACAAGCCAGGCTCCGAACTCAAGGCTCACCGTTACCAGTATAGAAGCTGACAAAAGAAACAGGGTAGTTTAAAAATGGAGCAACTAATAAGATGGAGAAGATGCTAGGTGAATTACAGGCAGATCAGGGATAGTGAGGTTTGATTTTGATAGGCTTACTGCTAACAGGTTCAGCTTCCTTTGCAGAGAGAATTGGAAGTAAGTAGGATAAGGTGACCAATAGGAAGGGAGACACAGAAGTGGGCAGAGCAGAAGTGTATTTAAAGGAGGCCTGGGTGAGGGATGGGAGAAAAATGTGTGCAGAGCAAAATGAAGCAGGAGAAAAATGGCAATTACTAGCACCAAGAGTCCATGGAGAAAGGTGCACCAATCAGTTTGGCCAGGGGAGGCAAGTGAACCAATTAGGATCCACTTTCAGGGCACTGCACCAATGCAAGAGCACCAAGGCATCATGGTTTTCAGCTTGAATCAGTGGTAGTACCTGTAGGGTTGAATCCACCTCCTGTGACCATGAGGGTGGCAGAGGATGTCAGCAGCAGTTGGACGGTGGCCAGAGAAGTGGCCGGTACACTGCCTCATAGGGAGAGGGGGCCCCTCTCAGGCATGAGTCCCTGGGGAATAAAGAGGAGACAGAGAATTAAATACAGTTTTCAGAGAGGGCAGGAGGCTGGCAGCAGACAGTCAGCAAGGAGTGGGGGTGATTAACTCAAAACAAAGAAGCTTCGAGAGTCAAGGTGAACAAAATCAGGATACAATAGGTGGGGGGCACAGATTGAGAAGTGGATATGAGGAGTAGAATGGGGGTAGGGTTTTATGAATAGCGAGGGAGAGGGATGGATTTCAGGGAGATCAGTTTGCAGCAGAGATGGCACAGAGATGAGGGGGGAGCAGGCAAAGTCAGGGATTCAAGGTAGTAAGTGTTACAGGAGAGACAGGGCAAATAAACAATATGCACAGTCTATTACACTAAGGCTAAGGTCTAAAACACCACACTACAGGTCTACAACATTATACTACCTGCATAAATTCAGTCTTTCAATGCAAGGCTACAGGAGTAGTGAGCAAAAAAATCACAGAGCAGGCTAACAGTAACAGTTAGAGTTAACAGTAAAAACAAAGGAGGAGAAATAAAAAAATAGGGTTTAAACAAAATGTGTGCAGAGCAAAATGAAGCAGAAGAAAAACAGCAATTACTAGCACCAAGGAAAGCACTGATAGTCCATGGAGAAAGGTGCACCAATTGGTTTGGCTGAGGGAGGCAAGCAAACCAATCAGGATCCACTTTCAGGGTGCCACACCAATGGAAGAGCACCAAGACATGGTGGTTCTCAGCTTGAATCAGCGGTAGTACCTGTAGGACTGAATCCGGCTCCTGGGACCATGGTGGCGGCAGAGGATTTCTGCAGCAGTCAGGCAGCAGCAGCCAGAGAGCTGGCCGGTACACTGCCTCATAGGGAGAGAGGGCGCTGCTCAGATGCGAGTCCCTGTAGGGATGAATCTAGCTCCTGGGACCATGAGGGTGGCAGAGGATGTTGACAGCAGTTGGGCAGCAGCCAGCGAGATGGCTGGTACACCACCTCATAGGGAGAGAGAGGGCGCCGCTCAGGCAAGAAACACACTTCACTGACTGACTTCAGATATATTTGTAATGTTTTTGGAGGATGTGGAATCCATGCTCCCTTTACTGGTAGCTCCAGGGGGTTGTTCTTATTATTAAAAATTGTCTCAACTTGGTCATATAAGATAGGGATATAGACAGTCATGGCATATATGCTATTGCCGCATTACAGAGGGGCAATACCTATTTGACAATACACTGTATGGTCCAAATGAGGACAGCCCAGACTTCTTTACTCATTTTGTATTACCCTATCAAACTTTACAGCTCCTTACATAATAGGGGGTGACTTCAATCTCTCATTAAAAACAATGGACAGATCAGAAGGGATAGAAGACAATAAAAAAAGGCAACCAACGTGCTGAAAGAGTTCATGTCTGACTTAAAGCTTATAGACTTTTTTTAGGAAAGCTTATCCAACTTGGAGGAACTTTTAATTTTTTTTTCAAATGTCCACAAATTATCTTTGAGAATTGATTACCATCTCCTATCAGAGGTGCTAGTAAATAATATCATAAAAATCAATTATGGTGCCATTAAAATTTCTGACCATTCTCTGGTTAGCCTGCTAGTAAAATTTATAGATAAAACTGATGGACGTAAATATTATTTTTGGAGGTTTGATAACTTATTATTGAAAGATCCTGTCTTTAAACAAAAACTTAGAGAGAAAATTAATGTTTTCCTAAAAAATAATATAAAGGCGGAAATATCATTTTTATCTGTCTAGAAATCCTGAAAATCATATCTCAGAGGATGGATCTTATCATATTCTTGTTTTAAAAAGAAAAAAAAAACAACTGGAAAGGCTGAACCTGTTAGAGCATAGGCTTTTGGTGGCAGAAGCAACATATAATGTATCCAATCTCGAATCTGACTTAAACATAGTACTATAGGTAAGGGACAAACTTAATAATCAGATTTCATATAGAGCAGAAAAAGCATTCCAGAATTCTAGATCAAATTACTCCTTTTTCTTAGAAAAGCCCGACAGGCTATCGGTCTATTAGTTACAATGTGAACGCAATCAAAAAGCAATATTTAAAATTAAAACAGATTCAGGAAAGATACTGTCCTTACTATCAGAAATAAATAATGGTTTTCAGAACTATCATATGAAACTATATACACCTGAGACTAATCCTTTACAACAAGACATTGATAATGTATTTGATTAAGTTCCAGTAACTCCATTATCAGATACTTCTAAAAATCTAATTGATAGGCCTTTTAGTCTGGATGAAATCAAGTAAACAATTCAGCATTTACAAAATACAAAAGCTCCTGGACCTAATGGTTATACGTCAGAATGTTTAAAGTATTCACGGACATCTTATCTCCCTTGTTGCTCCAACGCTATAAAGAGATGGAAGACAGGGTGACATTAGTAAATTCATTCAATGACTCAATAGTAATTTTGATATTAAAAAGCAGCAAAGATCCTTTAAAATGTGGGTCATATCAACCTATAGCCTTATTGAATATTGATTATGAAATAATAATGAAAATTTGGGACAACAGTCTAGTGGAGCATGTTCACTCCATCATGCATCCCAATCAAACTGGGTTTATACAAGATAGATGATTAACTACAAACATTAGGAAAGCCTTAAATATTATAGAATTAACTGTGGGTTCAGAGATGGCAATTATTCACTTGATGCTGAAAAAGCATTTGATCATGTTTATTGGCCTTTTCTTTTAACAAGACTGATTAGGATGAACTTTGGGGAGAGGTTTGTACCATGGATTGGCATGATATGTAAAAATCATAGGGCTAGAATTAGAACAGATCCAAATCTTTCAGAACCCTTCTTTCTCCAAAGAGGAGTCCAGCAGAGCTGTCCCGTCACCTTTACTTTTTGCAATTTGTATTGAGTCTCTAGCACCCTTGATAAGAAATAATATCCAAATTAAAGGATTTAGAATTCAGGATACCTTTTATAAAATGTCATTATATGCAGATGATGTGTTAGTATTGCTTGACAATCCTAGAGAAAACGGGGGAGAACTGATAAAGGTGATAGAGGACTTTGAAAAAATTTCAGGCTATAAGGTAAATTGGGAGAAATCAGAATACATCTATAATGGTCAGAAAATATCCAACCCAATCGCTTTATTAAACTCTGTGGTCAATACAGAAATTAAACATCTAGGAGTTACTTTAAATAAAGATAGTAACAAATTATTCCAATGGAATTTGTAGCCATTATTGCAAAAAGTTAAATTGGACTTGAATAGATGGGTTAATTTACCATTAACAGTTACATGTCGGGTTAACATACTCAAAATGAACATTTTACAAAGATTCTTGTTTCTCTTTCAGACCATAACAATTATTCTAGACAAAACTTTTTTTTTAATAAAGTAGATAAAATATTTAGACAGTTCATATGGAAATATAAGAGACCCAGAGATACTTTGAATAAATTATATTATGCAGCTCAATTGGAACCAATATTATATTGTTTTACTCAGAAGGGCTATATTTTTACAAATGAGCTAAAAAGCTATTTTATAGAACATTTCCTACCTTTTAGCAGCCTGAGTCATGTATTATACATAAACTGTGATAATAAAATATACAAAAACAAGATCTTGAACTCTACAAAAACTACCTCACAGATATGGAAAAAGATCCATTTGTATCTAGGAACAAACCTTACACTCTCATTATTCTCACCTTCATATATGAACTCAAACCTTATATTCACTCAACTGAATAAAACTTTTTTTAGTTGGAAGATTTGTAGTTTAACCCATATGGGTTAGTGCTTGGTGAATGGAACTCTAAAATCATTTGATTGCTTAAAATCAGAATTTAATTTACCTACTTGGAGTCTCCTGGCATATTTATAGCTAAGAAGCTTTTGCTTGAAAAATCCAGATATGAATAAAAGTTCAACACACTGAAAATACGTTGACCACTTACCTTGTTTCATCAGTTCCCGGTAAGCATTGGTAGCAGCAGGAAATGAGGCAGCTGAGAGTTGGTGGGTCTGAGATAAGTAAGTGAGGGGTGTGGGGTGGTGTGTGGTGGTGGGTGCTGAAGTGAGGATGAAGGGGTAGGGGTGGCAGGAGAGGGCGCTAGAGATGATTTCCTTCTTTGCAGATACAGTAAATAAATAAAAGATGAACAAGGGATGGCTTGACACTTGGAATTAGGCACCCCTGTGTCACACATGTTTGATTAAGGAGGTTTGGGACATACTGCTTCCTGGCACCAGGATAGGGTATCTAGCCCCAGAACA
Source organism: Neoceratodus forsteri (assembly GCA_016271365.2). Lineage (NCBI taxonomy): Eukaryota > Metazoa > Chordata > Ceratodontiformes > Ceratodontidae > Neoceratodus > Neoceratodus forsteri. Next base: position 5,139,321 of record JADMNL010000041.1, on the reverse strand, counting down.
ATGGGTGGGGGGGGTGTTGAGTTTCCAGAATTGGGGAGATTTACATTAATACTGACAGGGGATTGGGCACCCATTGCTGGTTGGGTTTGAATAACAATACTTAAGTCAAGCAGAGGGGGGATACTGGCAGCAGCACTGAGCAGCCTCCACCAGCTTTAAATAAAAAGAAAAGCTGGGTTAGCATGGAGTGGGATAGTGGCAGTACTACTAGCAGCCCCTGCTAGTTCTAAATTAAAAAAATACAGTGGTAGCCACAGACATTGGCAGCTATTTCCAGATATTTCGTGAAATTTCTAGAGTTTCTCTCAGCTGCCCCTACTGTGGAAATGCAGAAAGCAGGTGATATTTCCGGAAATATCACAGAAATTTCAGGAAATAGCTGCTAGTGTCATTGGCTGCTACTGTAGTTGGGTCAGACAGGAGGGGGATACAGGTGGTGGCACTGAGAGGCCTCTGCTGGCTCTAAATTAACCAAATAGCCGGGTCAGATGTGAGGGAGATACTAACGGAGGCATTGAGCAGCCTCCACTGGTTATAAATTTAAAAAATTTCTGGATCAAATGGGAGGGGGGATACCAGCGGTGACATTGAGCAGCTTTCAGCAGTTTCAAACTTGAGTTGGGGGTCAGGAGGAGCTGGCGGGAGGGGAGGAAGAGCAGTCCTTAAATAGCTGTACTCCTAGAAAAAGCAGTGTGATAGAAAGGGATTTTTTTCACATTGCTTTTGTCAGTCATGAATCTTGGCTGAAGAATGATGTTTGAAGGAATTCACTTTCATTTTACTGCTTCTACAAAAATAGCCAATCCTAGATCTTTTTTTCAACTGAGCATGCATGAAAATGGCACCATTTTTTACTTATGTTTCAAAAACTATATAAGTTAAAAACCTGCCAGTTGCAAAAGCAAGTACGTTAGGCCACAATCTATCAAACCTGTAAGTTTCAGGTTTCAAAACAAAATTTTTTTGAGTTATAGTGGACCAGAAAAGGGGCAACTTACTAGTTTATTTTACTTATTTTGCACATCTGAAACTTTGCCCCCTCGACCTATTATCACCAAAATTTCAAGATCCAGAGATACTGACACTGATTCCATGCCTACTAAAATTCAAACAAATCAGATGAACAGAGGCCAAGTTATTAAGGTGGAAAAAATGCTTTACTTTTAAAATTATTAACCAAAAAAGTTCCATTCTTGCACAAGCATAGTGCAAAAACAGAATATTACAAGAATAAGTGAATTTTCAGGAAACCTAAACTGTGTGCTGTCTCTGCTTTCATGACCACTAATGGTCACATAAGCAGTAAAACAAAAACAAGGTTTGCCTTTTATATCCCCCTTCCCTTGTCATGAAATGAGGTGCATGTTTATGGTGTTCTTTCACTGTTTTGCATGGTGAAATAAAGACTGATTAAACACTCACTTTAGTTCACTGCCCCATTTTGTAAGTGGTTGCTTTCTTTCTTCCCTGGTCATGAACCCCCCTTACCCTCCCTTTGGCACCCATGCCACCCTCTTCCCCTTTCCACTGTCAAGCATGTAATTCTTTTTCCCCTCATTGTGCATCCTCAAGGTCCCACTGTGTGACTCCTTCAGTCGCTGTAACTGCATTTACCAATGGTGCATGCCCAATTCCACCACCAGTCTACCTCCTCCTGCCTGACCCTTTAAAAAATGAACCCCCTCCTCTACTGTCTAGGAAATTATAGCATTGAGGTGTGCAACAAGCCATAACGCCAGAAGTCTGAAGGGCATGTTCAGCCTAAAGATGATATTATTTCCTATTATACTGAACTTGACGTCATTTATTTTATATAATACTTAGGTTTGGTCACCTTTTTGGCAACTTATGTTTGGCTCCAGGTTTTGGTTTTATTGTGTTAGTGTTGTTCCATTGTGTAGTGTATTGTTTAGTAGAGGGTTTTCCATAGTGTGTACCTATTTTTCCTTGGTGCAGGGTGGGTGGGTGTATGCATTTTTGGGTGAGCCTGCCCTTTCTAGTGCTCACTCCATAAATGTGGGAATGGTTTGGTGGGATTTTCTTTCAGGGCAGCTTCCAAACAGTATGGCATGACAGCATGTTGTGTAAGCATGTTTTGTGGTCAGGAGCAGTAGTTCAGCATGGTTGTGCAATCAAAAGAGGTGATTTTCAGTGCTGGTCTGGAAAGAGAAGCCTCATGGTAGAGTTGGTGTATGGAGAAGTGTGATTGGGATGGGTGGTTTTAAGTGAGAAGCCTTGTGCAGGAAGAGCTGGGAGTCAGCCTGGAGCAGGATGGAGGAGGATGCAGCATGGAGGGCTTGGTGGCTAAATTAAGTCCTGCAGCACTGAGGGACATGGCTATGTGGTGATTAGTGGGGGAGTGAGCTGATGTATTGTGTGTTATGTTAGCATAAGGAATATTTTTTTCCAGGTTGTGAACTGGCGTTGTAAGGACTGTATACAGTGTATATGGGATATGCAATGCAGTGACTTAAAATATGCAATTTGTCTTCAAGTACGGGGGATGGGACCATAACTCGCAAGTGTCAAGAGTTGAAAGTGTGTTATGAAAGTCCTGCCCAGTCACAGTTGATGAGAAATTGCCTATTTTGAGTCAGGCTATTGTATATTTGATATATTTCAACAGAAGTTTGCAAGTTATAACTTTTATATCTGTGGTTTGTTTGAAGAGTTTTCTAATTTTCTTTGATTTTAACTGCCAGCTTTAGTGCTGCACTAGACACTGTGATGTCATCCGCATTGTGAAAGCTACTAGCTGATTGGTTCAGTATTCTTCTGATGATGACAGTGACCTTAAAAATATTCATTGTGACAACAGTAACAACAAATTTTTGATATGTTGCTGTTACCGATGTCACTAATTAAGATATGTTTTTATGTCAGCATTTTTACCCTTACTCCTGTTATATATTATCCATACATAGATATGATAAAAATATCTCATCTGACTCAACTACTCAGCCTCTCCCTTTCTCTCAGTGCTGTTCCTCAATCCTGGAAGTTGACCAAAGTTCTTCCACTCCACATACGGGGGAACCCCCAGGTAATTGGAGGAATCGAGGTACAATGCAACTGATTTTGAAAGAAGAGTACAGGGCCCAATATGAATGATATGTACACGAGAATAATGACAGCAGTCTTCTTTTACCCCAAACCTTCAGCTTTGTAGTTTCTGATGAGGCTGAATAAAAAAGGAAAACACTAGTTTACATGAATGGTAACAGAGTGTGGTTTGCGCGTGTGTGTGTGTGTGTGTGTGTGTGTGTGTGTGTGTGTGTTAGCATGTGAGTCTGTGTGTGAGAGAGTTTTGGGGGGTTCATCTGAACTTGATCTGAACTTTATCTGCACAGAAAAGAATTCACACTGCATTCAGAAAATAGGACTCACATATTGATTTGGAAAGAAATATAGTACTCTTTTTTCCCTTTTTCTAGTTAAATGGCTACCAGTCTTCTACCTTTGTAACTTACAACTCCACGTAAGATAAATATGGTGGGGTACGCTAAATCAACTGAAGAGTAGTTTTGGAGATTTTGATGACAGAATCCTAATAGGATTACTGATGGATATTCAGTTCATAACATTTGTGATGCCTCACCTCAAAGGATGTATCCATTGTGAGACATGCAGCACACCATGGGAGGTAGAAGCTGTCAAGGAGACAACTGACAGACTGACTGCAAGCACCACAAGGATACAGACAGACACATTCGCATCTCTTATGCTCCTAAAGTGCGATCATAGTTTAGAGTGTCCACAACTCAAACAGCCCCCATCCTGACAGTCTGATGCAAACACATCCTGAGTCCCGTGCTTTGTATTTTGGGTGGCCTGCATGGATTAATGCTGTCAATTAAAAAAGACTAAGACATCAAAACATGAACAAACCAACTTTATTCACATGAATTACAGATGTAATTTTTCTGTTTTTAATATACATTGAATGGGAATTTAGATAAAAAAATACAAGTTTCATTTCAGATAGTCTTGCATTATCACATTAATCCACAATTCATACATTCATTCCACAGCTGAAATGCTGAATGAATGTATAAACTGTGGATTAATGATTTATACTGCAGAAAGAAATTCTGCAGAACTGATCAGTGAACTGCAGAATGTATAGCGGAATGATCTATTAAACTGTGGAATTAAATTTCTCTGAGCTGCCATTCCACAGTTCGTGTGTATTATTCCTCAGTTCAAACAAAAAAATTCTGTGGAACAGGACAAAAATCCACCAAATCATTTGAAAGATTCTGATCTCGGCAATGGCAGAAGTTTAGAAAATGTCTCAAAATTTATAACATTTCAAGCAAGTTCCATAAAAGCAGAATTTGCAACTTTTGCCCAGCTCAATGAAACACTATACCAGCCAACAGCAGACATTGTCCAAGCACCCAGACCTTCCAAACTGGTACTGTTCCCAGTTGCACCAATTGGCTGTATGTACCTGCTTCTAGCCACCAAACTCTGCATAAAAATGTTTGATGCTTATGAACACCTCTGCACTTATTTTATTTATTTATTTGTTTACCGGGTGCACTGATCCAATGGACCATTTTCAGGCACGACCTGGTCCCTGAAGATGGCACATAGGTAATACAGATAGCACAATTACATAGGTTAAGATGGTACAGAAAATAGTACCTTGGAAATAAAAATAAGTGCAAGTGCAAAATACAAAAAGTTCAGGCTGGTGGGCATAAAAGGTTAAGTACAGTACAACACAACAGATCCAACTGGCATAGGTACAGAGAGTTTGGGGCACAGAACACATTATATCACCTAGTGAGGCAGTTACACATGATGTCGGCTAACAAAGCTACTTTATAGTGAGATTTGAAGGTTAGGTGTGAGTCTAATGAGTAGAGGGAGGCTGGCAGATTGTTCCATAGTTTGGAAGCAGTGAAGGATAAGGCTTTGCTGCCCAGGCAGATGGAAACCTGGGGAATTTCCAAAGGTGGGATAGTGGAGTGCCAGAAGTTGCAGTGACTGATTTTCTGCTTGAGCAGGGGTAAGAAAGGGGACAAATGTTTCTGCTTCTGATGACATCATCAATGATGCATCCAAGGAAGTAGTTGTTTCTGGCCTGAAGGGGGAGCCAACCCAAGGACTGGTATAGGGAGCAATGGTGGGTGGAAGAGGGCACCATTACAGCAAACCTATAGATGCTATTGTAAGCAGTATTGACCCTCAAGAGCAGCTGTGAGGAGGTATGTGTATATATGGGGGTGCAGTAGTCTAATAGGGGAAGGAGGTTGCCTTGGGCTATAGCAACACAGGCATCAGGGGTCAGGTAGTGCTTTATACAGAAACCCACTCTGAGTTTCTGGTTGATATGCTGAAAAATGGTATTGATATGCACCGTGAAGGTTAGGGAGGGGTCAAGGGTGACACTCAAATACTTGAAGTGGGGCACATTTTCAAGGGGAGGACCATCTGGGGATAGGACTGTTAGAGAGGATTGGGTTTTGGATAGCTTAGTGATATTGGGTTTAGACCCTAGGAGCATGGCCTTAGTTTTTACAGAGTTTATTAGGAGCCTATTTCTCAGGAACCATTTGTGGGCTGCCCATAGTTTTGTGTGAGGGTGGTGGAGAGACTAGTCAGGGATTTGGTGCTGTGGAACAATAACAAGTCATCTGCATATAGTATGGCCTCACATGAGAGGTCATCTGCAGGTAAGGAGTTTATAAATATGGAAAAGAGTAGTGTGCCCAGGATGGAGCCATGAGGTACACCAGTGTACATGGCCATGGCCCTGGAGGTGGCCCCTGTAACATTAACTGTTTGAGATCGCCCAATGAGGTAACTCTGAAACCATGTTGACATTCCCACTGAGCAGCCGAGATTCAATAATTTGACAAGGAGCAAGCTGTGATCAACCAGGTCGAAGGCTTTAGTTAGGTCAATGAAGACAGCATCTGTGATGTTACCTATGTCCATGTTCCTAAAGACATGGTTGGTAAAATGGGCCAGTGTGGATGTGGTAATGTGACATTCTCTAAAACCGTGTTGGTGTAGACAGAGCAGATTGTATTTATTGACGTTCTCCAAGAGTTGGTGGTGATTGACCTTTTCAAGGAGCTTGCTTAAATGAGGCAGGATGGAGATGGGCCTGTAACTGTCAGAGGACAGGGGATTCCCTGATTTGAAAATGGGGACAACCTTTGCATTCTTCCTTATAGCGTGCATAGCTGATCTGGTAAGGGCGAGGTTAAAGATAGTGGTCAGGAGTTTGGAGATACAGGGGGCTATAAGTTTAAGGAAGTGGGGGTATAGTCCATCACTACCTGGACTACCTCTGTTGGGGAAACTTATCAGAAGTTTGAAGGTTTCTTGTGGGGAGAGAGCTCTGAAGTGGAAGGGTGGGTGAGGAGTGCCTGCCACTGGTGAATTCTTGGTCTGGTTTACCGGACAAGGCCAGTTCATGGTGGGCATTTTATTGAGGTGTGCTGTGAGGTCTGTGAACTTAACATTTACTGCATTGGCAACTGCAGTGGGGTCAGTTACGAGACCTGAGGGGGCGTTTAGGTGAATGGTGAGGTGGTAGGACTTTGGTGCTATCATGGAGCCTATCATGGACCAGAACAGGTAGGGGTTTTTTAGGTTATCCCTCTGGAGTTTTTGAAAGTGTCTTGCCTTTAGGGATTTGTTTTTTTGTTTACACTGATTCACAGTCTCCTGTAATCATTCCAAAGGACGGGGAAGGGGGGCCTTGAAAGCAGCCCATTTTTTATCTTTCATTTTCATTTTGGAGAGTAGTTCTTTTGTGAGCCAGTGGGTGCTTCCACCTCTTACATGGTGGGTGGTTTGAGGGAAATGCCTATCCTGAATGTGTAACAGGGCATCTGTGAGGAATCCTACAGCTGAGGCAACATCCAGGAGGGAGTGAAGGGTAAGCCAGTTTACAGCCTTGATATCATTGAGCAATCAGGTAGTGTCACTGCAGGTGAAATTTCTAAAAGTCATGTATTTGGGGGGGGGGCGCCTAGATTTGGATGACCAGATAATATAGGTGGGGGAGTGATCACTTATGGAGTCAGACAGGATCCCAGCTTGAAGGATCCTGTCATCTCTGTTTGTAGCTATCCAGTCCAGCAAGGAGTGGCTTTGAGTTCTGCTGTTGTTTCCTCTAGGAAGGGTAATGGACTGTGTGAGGTTGTACTGCTTAAAGATCAATGGCAACCATTTTACACATTGTTTAAAAAAAGTCTAAAAATGTCTGAATTCAAGTCCCTGTGTTATGAGTTGTGTTTCCTGAAAAAGTCATGCTATTTGGTTTTGTGGTTTTCTTTAAATTAGCATTTAATAACCTGTTCTGCACTAACTGAAAACAGGCTGTTTCTGTCCCTCTGACTGTGCCTGGGAAAGTGATGACATCATATGGGACTAGGCTACAGCTTGAGCAGTGTAAGAACCTGCTTGACTGATGAGCAGTTAACTTCCCAATTAGAACAATCTGTGAGGTAATTGTTTGATGTCCAGGGTTTTCACAAACTCAGTCTCTGGGATTTGTTTAGGTGAATTAGCTGAAAATCCACATTTTTGTCCTTCTAAGGAGGTGATCATTTTGAGATTCAATGCTGAATTGAAGTGACATGCATTTGAGAAATCAGCGTATCTGTATCATTGCTGTTGCCAGCTCTTTCTCATTAAAACTCTGTTATTTTTTTCTAGCTATATAACACTGGGTTGTTTATTTAATGGATATAAAATAAATCTAAAGTTTGTTAATTCATACAAGTAGTTTGGTGTAGCCTCAATAAATAGGTACTGTATATGTAAGAACAATTTTTCTTCCTCTCAGATTGACAAACAGTTGCCTTCCACACTCTGCTATTTCAGGCACATGTACAATATGAACTCACAAATTTCAGTTCTTTGATGGTTTCTGTGTGAAAATACACACTGTATAACTAGAAACAGTGTACAGCATCCTGATGCCCCTTGTCTCATGCACCATAGTTGAGGCAGTTGCCCTCTGATGCCCTGTCCTCTGCCCCTACAAGCCCTCTGTCTCTTGCCCCACATTCAAGGCCACTGCACCCTGCTGCTCACTGTCTTTCCCCCCATAGTTGGGGTTGCTGCACCCTGTTGCCCACCATCAGCCTGAACAGTCAGGGCTGCTGCACTGTGCTTCCCTATGCTAGAACATTTGGGGTTGTTGCAACCTGCTATCCACTGTCTCCCAACCCCACAGCTGGGGACACTGCACCGTTGCCCTTTGTTCCTGTCTCCACAGGCAGGGCTGCTGAGCTCTGCTATACCCTAGGATCCATTGCATCTTGCCTCTACAGTTGGGGCTGCTGCTCTATGCTGCCCTGTACCACCAGAGGTGGGGCTTTTGCTTCACCCTGCTATCCACAGCCAATGTGCCAAATGAGCTGGGCTGCTGCATCATGAGCACCCCATCCCTCAGACAGGGCTGCTGTACCCTGATGCACCCTGTGTCCTGCCCCACAGTCAAGACCTCTGCACCATGCTGTCCACAGTCCCCTATTACCATAGCCAGGGCTGTTGCACCCTGCTCCAGACTACTCAGGAAGGGCTTCTGTGGCCTGCTGTGCCTAGATCCCCTTGCCTCTACAGTTAGGGCTGGTGCACCATGTTGCCACTTGCCACTAGGGTGAGGGCATTTGCTGCCCCCTGTCCTATGCCCCCATTGCTGTGTCAGGGTCAACCAGGTGTGGCTGCTGCATCCTGTCCCACAGCTTGAGCTGCTGTACCCTAATGCCACCCTTGTCTCTTGACCAAACAGTTACGACTTCTGCACCCTCATGCCCTCTGTCTTTCACCCCCATAACACAAGATAAAAGCATGTTTCTGTTTTTTTTCTTTTGGGCAGTGCAGCAAAAAAATCTGACTTTGGTGGCAGGGGGCAGCATGGTGCAGCAACCCTAATTGTAGAGTCACGGGGCTGTGGAGGAATTGGGTTGTAGGGTGTAAGAGGGTATATCAGCCCTGACCGTGTAGACAAGAACAGGGTGCAGCAACTCTGGCTATGGTGGCAGGAGACAGGCTACAGCATGGTGAAGAAGTCTTGATTGTGGGGCAGAACATGAGGAGGCAGCAGGGCACAGCATCCCTGTCTGTGGGATGGGATGTGCATGGTGCAGCAGCCCTGCTCATTTAGAAAAATAGATGTAGGTAGTAAGGTGCAGTTAAAAGCCCCACCTCTGGAGGCATGGGCATCATGGTACAGCAGCCCTAAATGTGGAAGCAGGGGGCATGGGATTCTAGGGTATAGAAATGTACAGCAGCCCTGACTATGGTGACAGGAACAGGGGTAACAGGGTGCAGTGGCTTTGATTGAGAGGGTGGTGGACAAAGGGCCACAGTAGGGTGCAGCAACCTCAACTGTTCAGGCAGAGGGCAGCAGGGTGCTGTGGCCCTGATTGTTCAGGCAGGACATGGGGCAACAGGGTGCAGCAGCCCTGACTCCATGGGACAAGAGAGTGGGCAGCAGGGCGCAGCATCCTCAAATTTCGGGCAGGAGACAGGGTGCATGTGGGGCAGGTGACATGGGGCAGCAGAGTGTTTCTGTCTCAACTGTAGGTAGGAGATGAGGGCATCAGGATGCCATGTAGTGTTTCTAGTTATACATATGCATTATGTATTTTAACTCATAAACCATCAAAGCACTGAAATTTGTGAGTTCATATAGTACATGTGCCTGAAATAGCAGAGTGTGGCAGGCACCTGTCTGTCAATCTGAGAGGAAAATAATGTTCTTACATGAACCTATTTATTGAGACTACATTAAAAAGACAAACTACTTGTATAAACTAACAAACTTTTTACTTATTTTATATCTATTAAATAAACAACCCAGTGTTATAGCTAGAGAAAACAGAGTTTTGATCAGAAAGAACTGGCAGCAGCTGTGATACAGATAAGCTGATTTCTCAAAAGCACACAACTTCAGTTCAGCACTGAAACTCAAATGATCAGCTCTTTAGAAGAACAAAATGTGAATTTTCAGCTAATTCATCTGAACAAACACCAGAAATTGAGTTTGTGAAAACCCTGGACAGCAAACAATTACCTCACAGATTGTTCTAATTGGGAAGTTAACAACTTGTCAGTCAAGCAGGTACTCACACTGCTGAAGTTGTAGCCTAGTCCCATAATGTATTTTAACTCATAAACCATCAAAGCACTGAAATTTTCAGTGGCTCAGTAGCTAGCACACTCACCTCTGAGGCTGGAAGATCAGAGGGCTGTGGGTTCAGTTCCCACATCTGGCACTTGGGCTAGTAGCGACTCTGTAGTGCAGCATGAGAGGGGTGCTGCACTTCTGAGGTGCCGTCTTTCGGATGAGACGCTAAACTGAGGTCCCATCTGCCTGGATTGGTGGTAGTTCAAGTGGATGTTAAAGATCCCATGGCACTTATCGAGAAGAGTAGGGGAATTTCCCCAGTGTCCTGGCCAAATTTCCCTCATTCACTAAAAATACCACCAACAACTTAATCTGGTTCAAGGTCAGTTGACATTCATCTGTATCCCCCTCCCCCGGGTCATGCCTGAAAATAGGCAGGATTTGTCTAGTGCACTTACCCGGTCAACAAAAACTAAAAAAATAAATAAATATGATGTCATCACTCTCCCAGGCTCAGTCAGAGGGACAGAAACAGCCTTACTGTTTTCAGTTAGGGCAGAACAAGTTAACAAATGCTCTTTGAAGCAAACCACAAAAGCAAATAGCATACAACTTTCAGGAAACACTACTTATAACACTGGGACCTGAATTCAGGCTTTTTGGGGCTTTTTTTTTTTTTTTACAATGTGTAAAATGGTTGACATTGCTCTATAAGTAAGTCACAGAAATCCACCTCCCTGGGACTTAACCAGTTGAGGGTGAAATCCCCTAGTATTATACTTTCCCTGTGGGGGTGACAGATGCTCCAGGCCTGATAGTAGGTTTGTTAGCTCTGAGATGCCCCCTTTAGGAGTGTGGTAGCTGCATCCAATCTAGCTCTTTTATTTGATCCTAGTGCTGGGTAGCTGTAACGGGGTCCCAGAAGTACAACAGTAACCCCTCCACCCTTCTTTTTACCTGATCTGTCATGCCTTAGCATGGAGTAACCAGGCAGGAGGTATGTATCTTCACAGATGGCCAGCTTGAGCCAGGTTTCAGTGATGCCAAGAACATTAGGCTTATAGAGGGACACCCATGCTTCAAGGTAATCGAATTTGGCAGGGAGACTACAAATATTGAGGTGAGTGACCTTTAGTCCTGCTGAGCTGGCCCATGCTTGGTATGAGTAGGTGACGGGGATGTTTAAAGGACCTGGGTTACTCTCCACATCACCTGACAGTAGCAGCAGTGAGATAAGAGGGTTGTAGGTGTGGCTTATTGAGATGGGCGATATGGTTTGCAGGTAGAAGAAGAAACCAAGTAGGAGGTGATCTCTGAGAGGAGAGCTAGGAGAAAGGGGTGAGAGAGTGTGCTCCCACTGATTTTCCCTCTCTAATGGGTCACCAAGCTTGTGGCAGTGGAGAAAACTGGATAGCATTGCCTTGTCAATAGCAAGGACTTTAGCACAGAGGGCTGTTTCCACTAACAGTCCAGTTAGTAGGGCGGCTAGCAGAGGTAACATAATAAGCTTCAACATGGGGGAGAGGAGTTGAGGGATGAGGAGAAAAGATGGAAAGAGACTTGGGAACTGAGTAACCCACTGGTCTGCATTTATTGTAAGGCAAGCACTAGTGGAAGTAGTGTCAGATTGCAATTTCCAAATTGCCTGATTTAAGGTAGGTGGGCTTCAGGTGAAGTTGATTTGTAAACTGCGGATTAGGGAGATTGGAAGCAACCAGGTGGTGTTAGAATATAAGGGACAACAGGAGAGACCAAGAGGTGGGAGATGCAGGGGTATAGAAGTGGGCTGATTGGTTCCACCCAGCATCCCCTCCTATAAGAGCAATGCCAGCGTAGGGTGGGTGGCTAGTAGGTAGTGGTACCATGTGAAGTGCGGTGCTGCATGCAGAGAGCAGGTAGATTCTGTACCTGGAGCCAAGTTCAAGGTCTGTTGCTGCAGGGGAGGAAGACAGAGAGAACTCCTGGAAGGCTGTCTGCCCTTATGAGCCCAGGACAGTGCTCAGAGCACTGTATGGCTGTCCTGAAGCTGGCAAGAGAAGACAGAGAGTTAAGTAGATAGGGGCAGGGAGAGCTAGGAGATAACCTGAGCTTGGGGGGGGGAGGAAGGGAGTAGACTGGTAGTGCAGGCTGAGTATGGGAAGCAGTAGCTTTCTAGGTGAAAGTATGGCATCTTAGTCCCTGTTTGCTGAGAGATTGAGAGCCAGAAACTGCTGGGATATGCACTGTCTTTAACAGCAGTCATGCAAAACTGCCACAAATTTGCTTCTGTGAGGAAAGCTATGCAGGTGAGAGATCATAGCCCTGAATTCACTATTAGATATGTGGAGTCTGTAAATAAAATACTCCTTGGTTTGCAGAGACCCTAGACTACAGTGCAGTATCAATTCATAAATGCTGTAGTTTGCAGGTGAATTAATAAATGGGCAGAAAGCAATTTGGCAGCAGGGATATAAAACTACAATTGGAGACAGTACACAGGAGCCTCATATGAGATTAAACTAGAACAGAATGGCCAAAATCACCTTTAAACAGCACTGCTGCACAGTAAGCTCTCTAGCCATTAAAGTAACCTCTAACAACAGTCATAAATCTCCCTTTAACAGTTCTAAAAGAGCAAATGTAACTGACAGCACAAATTCATTGGAAATAACACAAGCCCTTAAAGTAACTGCACAAAATGACCAAAATACACCTAGAAGCACTAAAATAACAGAATAAAAAACAACCAGTCACTGTCCACCGATCCCCACTGGGGGGCCACGTGGTCTAACGCAGTTGAAATTAAAGGTCTACAAAGATGGCACCGCATTTTATATATCTGCTATAATGAATATACATCTTTATTTTCTTCATTCACAATTGTGTTTATTTCATTGTTACCTTACCTTAAACTTGGATTCTTTTATGACTTTGAGTGTCACTGTTACGTACTGTATTGTTTTTTGTTGTACTTCTCCCAGGTTGTGCCTGAAAATAGGCAAATGATTGTCGAGTGTGCATTACGTGGTTAGTAAAAACTAAATGAAATAAGGCCACAAAGAGAGATTAAGGAAAAGAGTTGCCTGGCTTATCTGTTGAGAGCACTTCATAATCAAAGCTGAAACTTTTGTGGCCATATTTACCCAGGACAGCACAGGTAAGTTAAAGCTTTCTGTGTACAGAAGAGTCCATCTTTTACTCACTTTTGTAAATGGCAGGGACTGAAGTGTAACCACCCCAGCACGGGGTGTACTGACTAAGCCTGGAGATGGCAAAGTCTGTTAGACCTTCTGGTGCATGATGCCTGGGTTTGTGGTTAGAAAAGGGTTTAGAAAGTGACATGATGCCTCCACCTATGGGGATCCTTATGGCAGTGCACTGCCAGAGTGCTTCCCCATAGGAAATATAGCTCTCACCCTCAGTGACAGGCATTTCAGTAACATACTCTTCTCTCTACTTACCATACTAAGCATGCAAATAAATAATACAATAATGGCAAAATACAGTAGCAGTTGCAAATAGCCAGTGGGTTAATTTTGGGGTTGGAGAACAATGAAAGGGACAAAGAAAGTAAAGGTAAAAACATAAACAACAGCAGCTGGCATACATCCCCATCATAAGGCATGTCTCACCCTCTGGCATACCTGTTTACTCCACAGTCCCTATGGGAGCTCCTAAAGACTTCATGTGTGCACACACAGAAGGAGTTGCAGGCCTATGATGCTTGGACCTCGATATGATACTGTTAACCTGGGTTTGGCAGCTGCAGCTGCTGACTGGCATGTTACAAAGATGGATGAATTTAAATACAGTTGCTCCTGGTTGTAGCTGTGGGCTTGGGTTTAAGGTTGCACATGAATGACCAGATATTATCTAGCTAGCTAACTAAACAGTCTGAATGAAAACCCAGTACTTATGACCATTAGAGGACAAGATAGGGCTGTCTCCATAAGTGTGTTTCCCATACTTAGGCAGATGATGGCTGGATGGTCTTTTCTGTAGGCTGGTTATAGGTGTGGCAGAAACAACACACTCCCAGTGGCGAAGGATGCAGGCCACGATGATCCTGATGACGATAATCTTCTTCAACCCAGAAGGTGACTTGCCTTCACCCACCCCAACAGGTAGGCAGTTACTTAGGACCTCAAATGGGTCGATCCCCTGTCAAGATAAAATTCTGCCAGCAGCAGAAAGCCAGTGGTTTGCAACCTTCCCAGAGTTAGAGCAGCTTACAAGGCAACCCCTGCTCTAGTTTGGTGCTAAAGCGCAGCTTTAGCACTTTATCTGTAGTACATCCCCTCCTCAGGGATCTCGGAGTCTGTTTTAGAACAAATTTCAGTCAGAAAAAAATAGCAACTGAGAGCTACTCAAAGACATTCTCCTCTCTTCAGAGGTTTCTCACAAAATCTCCTCAAACCAATGGTCAAAGCTTCTTAGGATTCTTTCGAAAGCATCCAATGCCTCATTAGTGATGAAAGAGTCACTAGGTCCTCATTTGACTGAGCTATTGCAGCTACCAGTCAGGTCCCTTGCTGTGCTGGATGCAAACCTCATACAAGATGGTCACTCCCATGCAGTTCAGTGCAACTTATGTATTTATTTTTTTATCTGAAGTATTTTATGCAGCTATAGGCTACTGGATATTTTTTTCCAGGTCTCCTCTGGTGATTGCTGGGGCCAGAAAGCAGTTGTGAAGGGCAGGACTTCATCACAAGCCCGGTTTCATAGTGTGCCGCTACACAGGAACTGTTCTGTCTGTTGGAGGCTTTTCTGGTGTCACAAAGGCTCATGTCTGCCCTAAGCCACGCTGTCTTTCCATTACTCTCCCTGACCCTGTGTTGACTCATGTGGGTCAGGGAGCAGTTTGTACATTTATTTAGTCATTTGTTTTGCCTTCCAGACCCTGTTGCAATGTCCTGTGGGGCTTGAAAGGTGAAGATGCTGGCAGCTCTCTGGTTGCCTTGTTCAGGTGCTTTGCAGAGACAGCTAGACAGTTGCTGCTTTTGCTTGTGCTCCCTGTCATGCTTCATTTTGCCTTGGGGTGGTGGGGTGAGAATGCAGGTAGCATGACAGCCACAGTTACTGGGTGCATTGAGGCACCTGGACTGCCACAGTGTGCTCCCCACCCTGCTGCTGTGTAGGTCATTGGGCATGGGACCATGTAGTTCAGGCAGCTTACTGGCCACAATTGATGCGTAGTTGAGATGCCAATAACTGTCCTTGTGCTTCACTGCCTGGGTGCAGTTCAGTGAGGGCTGGGGGAGAGAAGATGTAAATGGCTTCCTGCTGCAGAAAATGACTGCTACTTGGGGGAGATGGGGACTGATGCTGGTTGGTTCCATGGTTCCAGGCAGGAGTCCCAGGTAAGCTCCCAACCTTGGGAAGGGGATTACAGGTCCATTAAGATGTCAAATGACTTGCTTAATTTCACACACTGAGTCAGATGGGATTTGAGCAAAAGCTCTCATGCTTCCTCAGTCTTTTGCTCTACCAAAGTGCTGCACTGTTAAGACAATGATCAGTAGTGTTTTATCTTCCCCTTTTATCATTAAGTAACTCTTTTACTTTGAAGGTGCGAGTTATACTTGGCATGGTAGTGAGGTGATTTTCACATCAGGAAGGCCAAAGCTTGTAAGCAGATGTCAGTATTCCACTATCGGATAGCAGAAGATATGAGCATGTCCAGAAGGCAAATCACTTGGCTCCCAAAGAGGAACAGCATGAGTCATCCTGTTAACTATGAAGCCCCATTTGCAGTAGCTGTGTAGCCACTTGCCTGCTCTCCCAAGCACAGTTCATGATGTGAGGCATGTTCATGAGGTATTCATAGGTGCACTAATGGGAAAATTGCCTTCTGACTCATTCTGGCTCCTTGACTGTCCTTAGTATGATCCTATGATGTGACCACACCAATTTTGACACCGAGTCACTCCAGAACCAGATTTTGAAAAGGATATGATTTGTCTGCCATTATTTCAAAACAGAAATGTATCCATACATGATAGACCATATTTTAGATGGTCTATCAGCATTGGGTCCAATAAAAGATGC
The DNA here is from genome assembly GCA_016271365.2 of Neoceratodus forsteri. Classification (NCBI taxonomy): domain Eukaryota; kingdom Metazoa; phylum Chordata; order Ceratodontiformes; family Ceratodontidae; genus Neoceratodus; species Neoceratodus forsteri. The sequence goes on along the minus strand of JADMNL010000041.1, from coordinate 5,123,186 downwards.
AGATGCATCCAACTGAATGCAACTTGCAATTGTATCCGTTGTCTTCCACAGATCATGACTTTGTGACATAAATTGGCACAACACTAAAAATAGCAGCAGGGCTGCCTGGGCACAAGCAGGCTAATGCAGATGCAGGTGCAGCATTCATTTGTCTCCGTGCCCAACTATTTTAAAAATCCCTTCCCCCTCCCCCAGGTGTTTAGGCCACATACAAAAATACAAGATTGCAAGGCATTTCCTCAAATTTAATTAGATTTAAAGTGGGATGGTATAGGTAAAACCTTAGATTAGGTTCAACAGTTAAATGTTAGTCACAGAAAGTCTAAGCCTTTAATAAGTCAGATTTTACAAGACATTTTTTTAATTCGGTAAATAAATATTAAAGTGATTCATCAGTTTCCTGCTAAACAAATACTGTTGACATCAGCAGGACTCAAATCTCATAACATTCCCCAAAAATTTAATTTTAAGGACATTCAGTTCATAAAGACATTCACCTGTAACCACACTCTTTGCCTCTTAGACGTCATCTATTCCTGCTGCTTTTTTTGCACTGAAGTCATAATCCTCTGCTTATTCATCGGAGTCACTTCTATGGCAACAGGCTGTGATGTCATAAGCAGGGGATTATGACTTCATGGCATACCTATGCAATGGGAACAAATGAAGTCTAAAAAAAGAGATCTTGTTTTAATGAAAATGACTTTAGTAACAAAAAGCAGAATGACCTGAAGCTGAACCTTTTGAGGAAGCTGAACTTTTTGAGGACTTTTTTATAACTGAGGTCTCCTGATGCTAACTGGGAATTTTTTTGCCCAAAAAGTGGCTAATCTATTTAAGTACACAACACTCACATAAAATAGGCCAGATTGTACAGTGTTTCTTGGCACATTAAAAGCTACTTTCTCATCACAAGAACAAAAAGTCACATGTGCAATCTGGTACCACCAGAAGGACATTGTTAATGCACATATTTTTTTCTCATTTAAATGTTTTATTTTAAGCACTATAACAAGAACTGGAATATGCCAAAGAAAGATAAAAGCTGTGTAAAATGCAGCATTTATACTTTCATAAGACTGCAGTGTATGATACGTGACAAGTCTTTTGATATTACACTAGCCCCAAGATACCAATGCCAGACTGGAAGAGACTAATTGGAGATGGGTAGCAAGTAAGTCACAAAGCATGATGAAGAAGAAGAAAATGATTAAGTGACAAATACAGCAGTCACTTATGGGTCATGTCAGAGCATCCCCACATCCACACATCTCACATGTTACAAGGTAACATTCCTGAAGTATATGCTGTGGGGTGAATTATAGATTAAGATTTTATTATTATTCTTGGTATGTTTTGTTCTATCATATCCCTGGGGAGGGACACTGATAAAGATTACCCCAACCCCACCACCCCCAGAGTCCTTTTTCTTAATGTTTCTGCTGAAAGCTCAGATTCTAGGGAAAGGTTTATTTTAATGATGGCTCCTACAGTGGTGCCCAGTGTCAGGTTATATTAGGACTAAAAATGTCCTGATACTGTACTGTACTTCTGCCACAGTGTCTTCAGTCACAGCTACTATAGTTCTAATGCTTGGTGATGGTGTCACTGTTTTTAATGCCATAAATCCATATATTCATCAGCAATGTTCTTAAAAGGTCAGTGGTGTACCGAAAAGGCACTTCATGTGTGTGCCTTCATGAGCTCTTTAACCTACTGGCTCCAGTAGGCATGAAAGCAGAAAGAAATTATACCCCCAACGGACAAGCTATTTAGTGGAGATTCACTCAGATTGGTGGGGAGCACAAGTTGTGATTCTGTTCAAGCAATAGCTAAGATTCCATATGATGTCATCAGTGGCACCAGATACTGAGTCTGGGTTTGAAGCAAGGTCTTGAGGACAAACAATGAGGGGAAGAAAGGCAGGATTTATGAAAACATGGATGATTTGTATAATAATTAACAAAGTTATGAATTCCATAGCAAGACATAGGTTTTGAGGCAGGATACAGCTTTTGTGACCCAACCACAGAAATGAAAGGGACCTGATTTTAAGAAGCAGCTGCCAGATTTGATGGCATTTGGCAAGTTGACCTCCTAATTAAGAAGACTTTTAATAAGTTGCAGACTCCCTATGAGAGTATACTATTCAAGAAACACCAGACAGAAGGTGTCCTTTCACTGGTGTCTGACAATAAGAACAGCTGCATCCATGCAGCTTAATGAATGGATTAATACAGCATGCACCTCTGACTGTTCTTGCAGTGCTGCCAAGGATGAGACTGTAGATAGATTAGTCTGTGTTACCTGGTTTATCAAAGTGAATACCTGGTCCCACAAGACCTTTGTATGTTTCCAAAGTGTGTGTATGAAAGTGGTACAACAGGGCTAAAAGTAGAATGGATCTGGCAGGGTCTCATTCCCAGCAAAAACATTTTGAAGGAATTGGGGGGGTGTCACAGGGTCTCAAAGCAGGGCCCTTACTCCATGTTTGTTTCCCCTTACCATGACTTCGAGGGCAGTGGACCCTTGGTTCCTTTCTCCCTCTGTCTACAGTATCTTCATATTTTGTTCCTGCATGTTGACTTATTATTGAAACATTGGATAATAAGGAAAAGGCAAATTCCACACCATGAAGAAAAAAATAACTTCTACAGTAGTAGTCAGTGTCAGTGTGGCTCAGTTGATAGCACATCTGCCTCTGCACCAGAAGGTCATAGGTTCTTGTCCCACACTGGGATTGGATTCATACCTAAAATGCTGGCATCTTAGTGCAGTACTAGGGGGGTGCTATACTGCTGGGGTGTGCCATCCCTTCAGATGAGACATTAAATCGAGGTCCCTTCTACTCATCCTTGTGGGTGTCCAGGTGGAAGTAAAAGAACCCAGGGCACTCTTCACAAAGAGTAGGGGACGTTCCCAGTGTCCTGGCCAACATTCCCCTTTCCATAAACCAGATCATGCAATTGTCCAGGCTGTGTGTGGGTGTTACTTGGTAGAGATAGACAAAGAAGGCATAAGCCCATCTAATTGTCTCCTACACTAGTAGGTTCACTTTTTTAGGTTTTCAGTTAACAATAACTTATCCAGGGAAGTTTTAATTATTTCATAGTCAGCAGCTTGTACTATATTGGATGGTAATGAATTCCATGTTTGAACAGTTTTAACTGTGTAAAAGTTAAATCTTTTTACCGTTTTAACCCTGGGCACACATAATTGTTTTGTATGTGATCTGAGATTATTATTTCTAGAGTTAAACACAGTGCAATATTGATCCATTAAAACAGGATTCTGTAATATTTTATAGAGGAGGAGCAAATCATGTCTTATTCTTCTTGCTTCAAGTTTGTATAATTTAAGTTAGGTTAAATGCTCTTCATATGCTAAACTTCTCATACCTTTGATTGATTTGGTAAGTTTCCTTTCAGTTTTTTCTATGAGAAAAAATATCCCTTTATTGGTATGGATTCCACAGTAGAGACCCATAATCTACATGTGGTATTAGATATGTCTTATATAGCTTGAGCAAACATTCCTTATTCCTAGTGACAAAGGCCTTTTCTATGGTTCTTATTAATCTGTTAGCAGTAAGTGTGATTTGATGACAGTGGTCAAGTGAGGAGAGTTCTTTATTAATATAAATCCCTTGATCTTTTTCCCTTGTAGAGGATTTTAACACTGAGCCATTAAAGGTGTTTTTGTGGCAAGGATTTTTATTGCCAAAATGCATAACAGTGCATTTAGACTCATTGAATTTCATATTATTTGCAATTCCCCACACCTCAATTTTTTTAAGTCGTTATTCAAGATCTGATACTGTTCTTGGAAATTTACTGTGCCCCCAGTCTTTGTGTCATCTGCGAATTTTGTTATAGTACTACAAGATCCTTTGCCCATGTCACTTATAAATAGGCCAAATAACACAGGCCCCAGAACTGACCCATGGGGGACACCACTGCTCACGGGTCCCTCATCAGAGGAAGTTCCATTTATTCGGACTAATTGTTTTTGGTTAGTAAGCCAGTTTAATACCCAGTTGATAATGTAATTGTTTATACACATTTTAGGTAGTTTATTTATTAGCAGATCATGTGGAACGGTATCAAAGGCCTTTCCTATGTCGAGTAGTATGACATCAACTGGTGTTGATTTATCTGTCCTGGTGGGTGTCCAGGTGGAAGTAAAAGAATCCAAGGCACTTTTTGCAAAGAGTAGGGACATTCCTGGTGTCGTGGCCAACATTCTCCTTCTTATAAACTGGATCATGCAATTGTCCAGGTGTGTGTGGGTGTTGATGTGAGATATGGCCACCACTACACATTAAGTCACTTCACTACCAGTCTAGCACTGCTTGTAATGCACTTTGGGATACACTGTATATGAAAAGCACTATATAAATATTGATTCTTCTTCTTCTTCTTCTACTTCTAGTCCATCCATCTTTTTATAATTATGACCCTTATAGACCCAGCATTTTTTCTGCACACTTTAGACCATTGCACTACATCTTAGATGAGAGCCCGTGGCCCATAGACAAGACCTCTTCATATAGAATGCCATCCAGAAAACTCTGTGCAATGATTTGAAAAAGATATATTTAATTTTTTAATTCTTATAGCCTCATTGTATACAGTACCATTAAAAAAAATACCAATGGAGTCTGTAAACTGCATGCCAAGAACATGCTCCTCTGTTGTTTTTGAGGCCAAACAGTTGTGGGAAAGGAGAATAATATAAATGGTACAAGCCACATATAATAGTGAACTGAAGATTGGTAACTCTTGTCGCATCAGAGAGCATGAGGGGGCAGATGAGGCCTACTCAGGGCATCTACAGATAGTTATGCATTGAAGGGAAAATCAGAGTTGTCTACTGGGCCCTAGTCTTAAAATTAACAGCTTTGTGGAACCTCGTCTCCTCTCCCTTAACGCCATCAAGGATCTCTGATCCTCCTCCACGCAGTTGTGGAGGGCCAGAGGGGCTGCAACAGTTCTAGTGAAGAAGCCTCGTCACACATCAGGCTTTTTTGTTGGGAGCTGTTATTCCAACCCAAGATGAGACATGGAGGATCTGGAGAATTATATGGCTACCCTGTTGACATTTCCCTTTAATATCCATTATTTATTTATTTTTTAATTTTAACATTTTTATTTATTTTATTTATTTATGTCTCTGGTAACCGGGTAAGTGCACTGATTCAAAGGACCATTTTCAGTCATGACCCAAGCCACAAATATGGCACATTAAGCAAATACAGATACAGGTAGAACACAACAGTAATACAGGCCTCAAACATGAGGTGCAGGAATTACAATACAGGGGGTCATTACATAAAGGAATTACATAAGATACAGGGTGCCATGAAAGGCCAGTGTACAGGTCAGATACACAGTCACGAAACACAGATACCATACATAAGGTGTCAGATTATCAGATACAATAAATGAAGTGCATTAGCATTCAGGTACACTGTTTGTAAACAGGTCAGCCATCAGATAGGTACTTACAGTTCAGTGCAACAATCCACCATACAATAAGTGCAGCGGTGTAGATAGTAGGGAGGTGACAACAGTAGTCACGCTGTGGGAGAGTAGAGGGCAGTAGAGGAAGGGGTTAGTGTGACCAATTAAATTGAAACTTTACAGTGCATTTAAGTGCACTGTGCTCAAACTTCTTAGTTGACCTACTGCATTAGTGGGCAGTGTGGTCTGGTGGTTAAAGCACAGGCTTGGGGAACTAGAGACACATTTTTAAATACAACTGGAACTGTTTATTCACTGTGTGACATTTAGTAAGTCATTTAGCCTCCTGCTGCATCCCTACTGGGTCATAATGTCATACGCTTAAGAGCGTATGACATTAGCACTAACCCAGAATAGCGCTGTACGAGACAGCGAGTGGTGCAATACCATGAATACTGCTGTATGCAGTATTACACCACTCGCACTATCCCAGGTAGAGGATAAGACCTCTGCTAGGATAGGGTTCCACCAAGCAGCTGCCATGGCTCATGGGACTGAGCCACTGCAGCAAGGAATCCAGGTGCTGCGACTGGGACTGGGTTTGATTCCCGGTCCCAAAATCTTATTTTTTTTTTTGCACTTTGTGTGATTTGGAGGTGACCCCCCCCCGCCAGAGTAGATAATCCTTATTGGGGGGTTTAGAGGGCGCAGCCCCCATAACGGAGGTGAGGAGGGTGGAGCTCTCCCGCAAAAAAAAGAATTGTGCTGCATGCAAGAAATCATGCTGTACTGGCAGTGCAATTTTTACTTGCGGTATAATGTCTTGCGACATTATGACCCCATGCCAACTTCATCAATCCTAAAGGCAGTTAAAGTAATAAAAGCTAGACCCCAATAAAATTAAGATATAATATGTACTGGGTAAATAAACTATAAAAAATAAATGAGGGACGACTGGGTTGATTGTGTTATATATACGGTATTGCAGGACTGCTCACTACTCTGTATGTACAGTACTGCAGCATTTTTAGGAAGTCAGAATACTCTTTATGATTTCAGTTTCTAAACTGCTCCATATTCACAGCAGTAGAAATGAGAGTAGTTTAGGCATTTACATCATAATGAGCACCAGCTTTCTTGAAAATAGCTCTATGTAGTCCAAGTAAAGAGCACTACTGCATCATAAAAAAAATCAGAGCTGGATGTCCTTATAAGATGATTGAGGAGTTTGGGAAGGACTGTATTCCAGTTCAGATCTTTGAGTTGAAAGATACTATTCCCTTTCAAATAAGAAGAAGGAACCACAGAAGGATGTGCTTTATATGTCTTGACTAGTCTGGTTGGCATCTCACAGCAACTTCTGCAACCATAAAATATCTTCTTTGGTACATTAATCATGCCACCTGTCTTTTCCCTTACTTGTTTGGATATGACTTCTCCATCACAGACAATTGGGTTAAATGAGTTGGGGCACCTGGGGATGCCACAGGAGCCAATGTGGAGCACAGGGCTCCTTAAATGGCCATGAGGGTGATAACATGGTGCATTGGGTCCTGCATAAGCGTGACTCATACTCTTTCTAGTAATTCAAATGAAGCTGAGAGAAAGACATGATCATCACCCTTTAAAACAAACACTGGGCAGAGTCAATTCAGCTGACAAATGATATTATTGATGATGGTTGTATACTGGCTGTTATATATCCTTTGTACATACTCATGGGGCAATGTCTGGTTTTTCTAATAAGTCATTTGTTACCAGCAGCATACACATTTTTTCTACAATTTATTTACAAAGGACATAACAGCTAGGATGCAATTACCATCAACAACATAACTTTGTAGTGGCACTGAGTATATATAGTGCTGACAAGAATAGCATCGGCAACATGAGCTCTGTAAAAATAGTGCCAATTTTTCTTTTTCGGGAGGCTTCTCCCCCGGACTAATATATTGTCACTCTGGGGGAAGGGAGCAGATCACAGGGGAAAGTTAAAATTTGTGGGGCCATGGAATAGTGTTTCCATGGATCTTTGTCATCAACTTAAGTCCCATCAGTACAAAAAAGTTGGAAGACCAGAATTAGAACCCTGGTCTCCATTGCCACTGGCCGAGCTGCTCCATGGCCCAGCCCTCCAAGCCATGGGAGCAGCTTGGCCAGTCTCCTGTTCCCTGCAGCCCTTGTCCTCTGTACAGGACCACGGACAACGACTAGGGGAGCACTTACAGCAAGTGCTGTATAAACCCAGTCGCTGTCCATGTGAGTGCTTACAGACTAACGCTCTGAAGTGTGGTGCTATTCTGGTAGCGCTCATCTGACCGGGTACCCTTTGGAGCCATTGTGGCTCTGACCAGAGCTAGTTTCTAACAGTGTTTGACTGACTTTCTTCAAAGCACACCAGACATAAATATATATGCCTGATCATTATATTTTGAGAGGTTTGCTTATTGAGTCAGTTATTTATTTCTTTAAACTGTTTTGTACTTTGTTGTTGTGACCAGAACCCATATGGTACGATGTATATACCTGCAGACATCGTAAACATTGGTCAGTTATAATTTTTGGAACTGTCCCATCTCACATTCTTGTTATAAGATTTTATTATACTTATTTTATTGTGGTCTGTGCCGGCGATGGTGGTGGTGGTAATGATAGCGGGGTGGGGTGTGGGGTTAAATGAAACCATATGCAAAGTAAGTTTATTTTGCTGTGTGATTTTTCATGAACATTCATTTTTGATCAGTCTTCAGAAAAAAGAAACAATTCACTAATCTTTTCTCTATTATTTTATCTGACTGTCTTTTCTCAGCAGATACATAGATACATAGATGGTGTCGGCAGATAAGGGCCTATGGCCCACCCAGTCTGCCCATTTGAGCTTGTAAGTTCAGTTTATGTTTTCCTAGAAGTCTGTTGCCCCTTATCCCTGACATCCAGAATTCCTTTATGTCTATCCCATGCATTCTTAAATCCTGTGATTGTTTCAGCCCCCACCACTTCCTCTGGCAGGGTGTTCCACTTGTCCACCACCCATTCTGTGAAGAAATTCTTCCTCATGTTTCCTCTGAATCATCCTCCCTCCAACTTCATCCCATGCCTCTAGTCCTGGAACATCTTTTTCACTTAAAATAGTGTATTCCTGCACCCTGTTCCTCCCTGTGAGATACTTGTATGTCTCTATCATATCCCCTCTCTCCTCTCCTCCAGGGAGTACATGTTCAGTTCCTTCAACCTGTCTTCATAGGACTTGTGATGCAATCCATGCACCATCTTTGTTGCCCTCCTCTGAACCTTCTCTACCCTGTCTATGTCCTTACATAGGTATGGTCTCCAGAACTGTACACTGTACTCCAGGTGGGGCCTCACTAGTGTCTTGTATAGTGGAATTATGACCTCCCTTTCCTGCTGGTGATGCCCTGCCTATACATCCCAGCATCCTATTTGCTTTACCTGCTGCCTTGTCACACTGTTTCCCTACCTTGAGGTCATCAGAGATGATAACCCCAAGATCCCTTTCCTGCTTGGTGATGCTATATCCTCACCCCCCCAACTGATATATATTGTGCCAGGGTTTTTGTGTCTCTATATGCATTACCTTTGCACTTCTCTCTGCATTGAATTTCAACTGCCAAACCCCTGACCATTCTCAAGTTTCTGCAGGTCCTTCTCATTCTGTCTACACCCTCTGGTGTGTCTACTCTGTTACAGAGCTTTGTGTCATCAATGAACAGTGAAATTCTGCCTTCTAGGTCCTGTGCAATGTCACTGATGAAGATGTTGAATAGGACCGGCCCCAGCACTGATCCCTGTGGTACCCTACTGGTCACTCTTCCCTCTGTGGAGTGACAGCCATTTACCACCACAGAGGAATTCATTCTCACCATACATTCATATACCTCCTCTAACAGCCCACTGCAACACTTTATTATTAGAATGATACATAATTAAATTAAGAGAGCAGGTACAGTTTTGTTTAATTTGCCCAGTTGCAAATGGTTCCAGTCAGTAACATCGCAGAACAAAATAAAGTGGCAAAAACAGTGTCACCATCAATATTGGTAGCACAAAATGAATCATGCCAGAACAATGCATGCCACATGACATGCAGGTAGCAAATAACGTCCACCACACGGAAACACTGCACTAGAACCACAGGGGCCAGGAGCACAAGCCAGCACGCTATCTCCCCTGTCCTCTGTGTTGCTGGGGACATGCTGGCTTGTGCTGCTGGCCCCTTGCATTATACACGGCCATCCACATGGTGGCCATGGTCCACATGTCCTCCAGTGGTTATCCCGGTGCATGTTCTTCATCACTCAGCATTCTGGGTGGGGGTACCACACCATGCGGGTGCCTGTGCTATTAGATCACTATGGTAGGTGTCCAGTGGCCTGCTTCCCCCAGTGGTGGTTGCACCCTGCCCTGTTCCATCTCCCTGCACCCCTGTGCTGTTCCTGTGCATGGGTGCCTGCTGCTGCGTGTTCCAGTGCAGTGCCTTCATGCGGTAGATGGTGTTTGCTGCCTGCGTGTTGTGTGGCTTGCATTGTTCTGGCACACTACATTTTGTGCTGCCAATATTGATGGTGGCACTGTTTTTGCTGCTTTATTTTTGTCCACTTTATTTTGTTCTGCGATGTTACTGACCAGAACCGTTGCAAACGTAGCTGCTGCTGTGACTGGCTGGCTGTTTTTTTCTTATTTTAGCTATTTCACTTTTCCAGATGGGATGCTCAATATACACACAAGTACATCATGATTTATTTATTGAATTTTGATAACTAGGTAGACCCAGTGAGAAAATGTCCCTATTTCAGAGGCACCCTGTGGTTAACTACAAGTAAGAAGCAAACATTTGACATTTGGGCATACATGCAAAACACAGGGATAGTAATTTAGTGTGCTAAGTGCACATACAAGATAATATAGCCATTAGTTAGATACACATAGATACTACAACTTGTTGTAAATTTTGAAAAATGCATAGAGGTGGTGGTGTGGGGGGTTGATAGGTATAGGTATTCATACATAAGAGTTGTTTGTCACATCATGTTTTTGAGATTATTTTATCATCAGTGAGTGAGAGAGGTAACGCTTTATATATGAGTCAATTTGATTGTTTCATAAATTCGTTTTCCTCAGTTGGTTCTGAACCAATGGCTTGTCAAATTGCTGTCTCATTCTTCTTCATGATATATTGACTGTTTTTCACTTTCCCTAACCCCACAACAATTTCTATTATCCTATTTGCTTAATGTACTTAAAAAAAAAAATTTACCATTTTTCATTTTCTGCATTGCACTACTAACCGGTAGATGACAGATCTGAATTATTAATTGCCACTGTCTTGTACCATCTCAATTGCAGCCATCAGTGTATAAAATACACTTTTTAAATTTAAGAATGGAAATATGTAATCAGGTACCTGTTTTTCATTAAAATTATCTTTCCAGTGTCCCAACCTAAATGCCAGCCAGCCACCACTCTTGCATGCTCATGTGAGAAGAATGGCTCAGATCCATAGGAACACTTGTTTATGAATGACTTTGGCATATTTTCTCAAGTTAAAAGAAATAGTGTGCCAGGCACTATTCCCTTTCCTGCACTTTATGAAGTTAGCCCCAGTTAAAATGAAGCGTCCTAACCTATATAATGTTTTCAATGAAAGTTGAAGCCATGACTCTGGACATGCACAGTAGTGTCTGCCCAGTCATGGCTTTAACTTTCATTGACAAAATTAAATAGGTTAGATTACTCCATTTTAACTGGGGCTATCTTTGTAAAGTGCTGCTGTGGGAATACTGCCTGGCTCGCTATTTCTTTTAACTCGATAAAATATGCCAAACCCCTTCGTGAATGAATTTTCCCATGGATTGGCATAATTATTCTCATGTAAGCATGCTGGAGCAGCAGCCAGCTGGCATTTAGGTTGGAACACTGAAGTAATTTTAATGAAAAACATGTACATGTTTTTTTTTTACTTTTAGAAAAATGGCACAAAAGCTGACAGTGTCCTTTATCATTTCATGTCACAACAAAACTAAAAATAGTGCAAGGAACAAGAAAATAGTACAGCAGGTGGGGGGGGAAGCAACTGCATCATATTGAATGGATAGGACATGGAGAGATTCAATTCCATTCCAGGGGAAAGAAGAGCTGTCCACAGCTGTGCTGTAGTCACCGTCATGTGCTACCAAAACCCCGTTCAATGTAATTGCATACGTCATGCATAGTTTTTGCATGCAGCCATAAAAATACTATCATTTTTCTAAGTACTGGACAGATGCTAGTCTATGACAAGAGCAGTTTTCCATATACTGTAATGCAATGTAAGTTTTTTAAATCCACTGAAGCTATATACATTTTCAACTGCTGAACCTTTTTTGCCAACTATAGTGATTTTCACAGTTATGCCTGATTGGGGTAGGAGAAGGAGAGCTGCTGAATGCCTCCCTCCCTCCCTTGTCACAGCATAGATGCAGCTTGCAGACAAAATCAGTGAATTAGCAGGCCCCTAGTAGATCCATCCCCATTTCCAAGTCCTAAGAGGAAATTGTCACCACTGGTACTGGGTGTGTGTGTGTGTGTGTGTGTGTGTGTGTGTGTGTGTGTGTGTCCCTCCAGTCTTGCACATCAGTTGGTCTATCCAAGGTAAATAACTAATAAAAATTATAAAAAAAAAAAAGGTAGAGGTAATCATGGTAATTTCAGTTCCACGTGGAGATTCAATTCCACTCAGGTGGAAGGACAGAAATGTCCACAGCTGTGCTATATTCACAGTCATGTGTGTTTCCCAGTTGCTTCTGCATTGATTTATGTACTGTTGTACAGGACAACTCCCGGCACCCCTTCCTTTATTGTGCTGAAGACAGAAGCCATTTCTCAAAGCAGATTAGTCTCTCAGTCAGCACAGAATACTAAAACTTTAAAGTTACATGACTCCGATCTTTAAGATATAGTACTGAAAGGGCACAAGATAGACAGTAGGAAATGTTTCACAGTAATACAAGATAGTAGTACATAAGGGCATAACCTTCAGCTCAGGGGAGTTAGAGTAAGTAATAACCCCAGGAAATAATGCTTTCTATAGAAGATCATTCATTTGTGGACTAGAATGCCATAAGTGAGTACTATATAAAGGCAAGTAGTATACATCCCATGGTTTTAGGGTTAGGCTGGATAAGTTTGTGGCACAGAATGATATTCAAGGCTAAAGTTCTTAGAATAAAAGTAAGGCCAGCCCATTACCACACTGGTGGCATTGCTGCTCACAATGCTGGTGGCTTGGGTTCAAGAATCAGCCCGAGTTATCAAAGTGATGGTGAGGAGGGCTGGTAAAACAGAGCGGGTGTGAAAACAGCTAGAGTAAAGGAAATAATGTTACATATGAGCAGTACAAAAAACATTAGATCATGCACATAATTTACATTGTTGTACAACAAGAATCAGACTCATGCACATGGAGATGTCAGAAATGATTAACATAAAAATATGGAAATATACATATATGTTTAATAAACACAGCAAGGAGTATACCAAAGTCAAAAGAACTTCTACAAGGTTGTATTAAAAATGGCAGATATTTGACAGCCGCAACTTTAGGGTTTAATTTCTTAAAGACTATATTTAAAAACATTTGTTTGAGCAGTAACAGCCAGAAAGTAGCTCCCTCTCCAAAACTGCTTGGCTAAACATTTTAATACTGTTAATTTGTCTGGTTATTGCCTGATGAAGCCTTAGAGAAATGCACTATGTAGGGGAGCCAGCTTCTGCCATGCAGGTCTGAAGCAAAGTAAATAATTTTAATTTGTACTGCTGGAGTGTGCCGTTGTAATTCTTTATTTTTGGTTGTGCAGGAATGTGTTTGCAAATGTGTAGGTGTACCTACATCTAAGCCAGGACTTTTGAATTCAATGGCTACTGTGTTTTCAAAGTGACTTTTGCAAAAGAGGAGCTCAGATTTACTTTACCTCTTCCTCCAGTTCTTTTGCATTAAGGAACACTGACAGCCCCCCTCCCCCCCAGACACACACACACACACGCGCACACATGCGCACACACACACACACACACACACACACACACACACAACACACACACACCAGTTTACCTAACCAAACTACATATCTCACATTTTTTCAACTGAAATGTAGAAACTCTCTATTATGTACTAGCGGAGGGCACAATCATGTAAAATGGCAAGCATTAGTGGGGGGGATCAATGAAAGGAAAACAGGAAAGAACTAAAATTATTCATTATGAAAAAAAATTGGTCTCAGAGTGAGAAAGGGAGTAGAATAACATGATGTGTATATGATGGGGAAACAGAACCTGTACTGTATGTGTCTGACTACCTCTCTTATGTATGATACTACAGTACAGTTATCTTTATGAAACAATGGCTGGAACTGATCGTGCTTAATTTATTATTGTGGCATTGGCACAGGGGTTATCATAAGCTATGAACCAGTTCTGTTTCTTGCTGAGCTAAAAAAAAACTGAATGACAGCCTCTGTCATTCATGCAGTACATTTACATTTTTTGCATGTACAGTAGCACCAGCCCGCAGTCATGACTTCAACTTTCATTGAAAAAATTAAGTATGTTAGACTGCTCCATTTTAACGGGGGCTAAATTTGTCAAGTGCAGTGAAGGGAATACTGCCTGGCCCACTATTTCTTTTCACTTGAAACAATATGCCAGACTTGTTAGGAATACGCGTTCCCATGGACCAGCACCGTTTCTCTCACATATGCGAGCAGGAGCAGTTGCTGGTGTGGCATTTAAGTCAGGACACTGAAAAGGTAATTTTAATAAAAAACACGTAAATGTTTTACTTTTAGAAAAACAGCGCAAAAGCTGACCGTGTCTATTATCATTTTGTATCACAGTGAAAGTAAAAATGGTGCAGGGAGCAAGAAAATAATGTGGGAGAAGGAGGAAGGGAGGAAGCAACCACACTGCATTGAATGGAGAGGATGCAGAGAGCTTCAGTTCCACTCCAGTAGAAGGGCAGAGCTGTTTACAGCTGTGCTGAATTCACAGTCATGTGCAACCAAACCCCCTTTCAATGTAATTGCACTGTGACATGCATAGCTTTCTCTATGCAGCCATAAAAATCAGAATTGCATCAGAAAAGGAAGAGGAGAATTAAGCACCAGCAAATAGAAAATAAAATATTAATCCGACTATGTATAGTCTTTCAATGCAGCAGAATGGGCCTCTGTTTTCTGGGTTTTGGATGCTGGTGTGTCAAGAGAGCAATAAAATAGCTGACCTAGTGACACTGAGGGTTGAGGCACTGGGATGCCACACCTTGCTCCGTGCTGGTGATCCATGTTAAAGAATGAGCACGGGTTGCTGGGGGTCAGTCAGAAGGGAGAGAATTAAGCATCTGAGGGACTGCTCACCTCTTCTTGGGAGGGAATACTGCTGACTCTGCCAGATAACTGCCATCTTGTGCAGGCCTGGTGGTAGTGCTAGTCAGTAGTGGCAGACATGGGTGGTGCTGTGGGACTCAGCAGAGTGCATATGCCTCCACACGCACACATACTCACGAGCACACCCCAGCATGGGGAACAGGAGAAAAAAAATGATGGAAAATGGTGGTGAGGCAGGCTTTCATGATGCCCTGCCCCACACCTACCACACTGCCAGGACCCGGACAGCTGAGACTGGATGTGCGCTCCATCCCTGACCCTGCCATGGGGGAAATCCATGGGGATGTTTGGGCCACTTGGTAAGTCCTGGGAGGTGATGGGTGGTGGGAGTTGGTGGGTTAGGGTTGTAGGGAGCCCTAGCCTGTCCCAGCCATAGAGTAAAAAATATGTATGGAAAAAAAGAGAGCAACAAATGTATAATATGAAACTTCTTCTTTTACAAACCCCATTACTACTTCAGGCAGAAACCTGAAGACTCTCCCCTCCATAATGGATATTTTTTTGTCCACTAGTTGCCACAAATTAAGGTAGCTTGTCCATTTCAAAGAGCACCTACACATTTCATTGAATGTTGCAATGGGTTGTGGTCAGTCTGGGGGTGTACTACAGGCCCCCAAACAACTCAGTGTTGCATGATATCCAGCTGGTTGGGAAAAATTCAGAGAGCAACCAAATCAGACTCAGTGATTATCCTGGGGAGCTTCAGTCTCCTGGACATAGACTGGCATCTCAAGAGGGCTAATGGAAGGGCAGAGTTGGAATTCCTGTCCACATTCAATGACTGACTCCTAGAGCAGCATGTCCAACAGCAGGCTAGGTTTGAGGCAACCCTTGACCTTGTTCTCAGCAGGAGGACTGGGTTATCTCTAATATGAATGTGAAGGAGCTGGTATAAGGCAGTGACCACATCCAGATTACTTTCTTCTGGTGAACTGTAAAACTAGCCAGACCTCAACTACCAGGACATGGAACTTATGAAAGGCTGACTTTTCCAAGTTGAAGAACCTGGTGGGCAAGGGTCTGGAGCAGCTGCATAAGGCTGGTAGTTAGGAGCACATGTGAGTTTTGTTGAAGAGGGTGCTTGAAATAGCTGAAAAGATATGCATTCCTATAAGCAATATGTGAAAAAGAGCCAAGAAGTGGCCCCATCGGCTCAAAAGAGACCTACGGCTGCTGATCATAAACAACCACAAAAAAGTATATGACTACTGGAAAGGGACAGGTTGCCTCTTGGCTAGAGTGGGGTAGGCAGCAGCACTGATGGACTGCATGACTAGAATTAGGGAAGCCAAGGAAAATATGAAGCCAGTATAGCAGTAGGAACTGCAGACAATGAAAACCTTCTAACAGTGCATAAATGGAAGGTGGATGATGAAGGCTCTTGAAAACAGGGGAATGGGGAGAGGAGTCTGTAAGAGAGCCAGGGTTCAAAATCAGGCCCCCATGGGGAGGGTTCTTATAAGAAGGCCCATGGCATCAGAAGTAGCCATGATGCAACCTGCAGACATCACACACATACTAGTAGCTGACTACTTGGTAAAGATCAAGCTGGGTAAGTCCCAAGGGGCCGACAGGATACTACCAGGATTATATCACAGCTAAGGGAACAACTGGCAGGGCAGTAGCTACTTGCAGTAATCTTTCAGGAGTCTTTCCAGTCAGTTGTGGTGTTGGAGAACTGGGAAGTAGTCAGTGTGATCCCCTTCCTCAAGATTGGTGCAAGGCTGAATGCAGATAACTACAAGCCAGTCAGCCTGACATCAGTGCTGAGTAAGGACCTGAAAGCCATTATAAAGGACAGAATAATGCAGCACTTGGTTGAGGTCATGGTTCTCAACCCCTCTCTGCATGGTTTTATGAGTAGCATATCATGCCAAACCAACCTGTTCATCTTTTGTGAGGCCATGACAGGGAGGTGTACAAGGACAGGGCCATAGATGTAGTCTAGCTGAAATTTAGCCAGGCCTTTTACATAGTAGGGCATGAAACGCTTCTGGGCAAAGTATAGTAGTATGGTATACACAAAGCATATACAAGACAGATAGCAGAAAACATAGAGCTGTGGTAGGTGGGCACTACTACAAGTTGATAGGAGACCTGAGCAAGTTCCCCAAGGGATCTGTGCTAGGGCTACTATTGCTCAATACTTTTGTCAATGATCTGGAACCTGGGTCTCCAGCAGACTGCTTAACTTTGCTGATTACACTATGCTGGCCATTTGGATGGAATCCCTTGTGGATGGGGTCAAGATTCAGAAAGACCTGAACAAGCTGACAAATTAGTCAGACTCCTTCGGACAGATTTTCAAAGGGCTTAGATCACTGCAAGCCCCGGGTGTGCTGATGATATGGCATATGGGGTTTGCGGCAATCTAATGGGATTTTCTATCCCATGCAGCAATTGCCACAAGTCAGATCAACTTTTTCTAGTCTGACTTGTAGCAATCCTGGGGGCCTTTTTACGAAACTTGCACCAGATATTTGGCACAAGATGCTGTAAATAGCGAAAACTATTGCAACTACACCCGAGATTGTAAAATCAGGCACCGTTTCGGTGACGGGGTTTGGCACACTGCCAGAACCTACAGTAAGTGTCGTGGCACAGGGCTTTGTGCAAGACCTGTGCCACGCTTTGAAAATATGGCCCCTGGAATCTAAGAATCAATGTTGCCAAATGCAAGATGCTACATATGGGAAGGGCAAAGAGGGGTAGGGTCTACACACTGTGTTGGGTGCTTCCTGTTGTACTGGAGGAGAAAGGATCTGGGAGTCATAATGGACCAGGGGCTTATCAGCAGTGTAAAGTTGCTTTCAAGAAGGCCATCAGAATGCTAGGATGCATTGAAAGTGGTGACCAGCAGAACAGGTGACTTAACCCTGCCACTTTACAAGACCCTGGTCACACTCCATCTCTAGTACTGTGTACAGTTCTGGTCTTCCCAATACAAAATAGAGGTGGTCAAGAAGTCAAAGTGAAGGAACACAAAAATGATCAGGGTTTGGGGATAAGCATTATGAGGAAGGATGGTGGCGTATAATACCTCCCCTTGGAGAAAAGGATATTGAGAAGTGACATGATCTTGGTATTCTGCATACTCAAGGATACTGACAAGATTGAACAGAGATGTCTGAACTGGGGTTTTCCAGCAAGACTCTAGGCATGCCATGAAGCTGAGAGGTGGTAAATTCTGGAGTAGTTTTAGGAGACACTTCTTCTTACAGAGGAAGATGAATCTATGAAACAGTCTACCAGAAGAGGCAGTGGTCATGAAGATGGTACTGTCCTTCAGGGTAATCCTGGACACATTTCTGTTTACCAAGGAATTCATGTGGTACCCAGGCTGGTACTGAAGAGTGGGCATGAAAATCCCTAAAAATCAGTACATGTTCGAAAGTGTATTTATCCATGCTTATGAAGCAGTGGAGAGGGGCAGACACAGTGGACTTAGAGTTCCTTCTGACCTTAAGTTGCTATGTTACCATACGTCAACGCATCATGGTAAGGAGCAGAGATAGCGCCTCTGACTCCATTTTGAGTAATACCATGTCAGAGGGAAGCCAAGGTGGAGTTTTAAACAGTTTGACTTTAATGGTTGTGGCATTTTTTTTAAGTTAAGCACTGCAGTTCCCTTAGTTAGGTGAATAGGTATATGGCAAGTGCTTAGCTGCCTAAATATTATAATCACAACCTTACAGGAGCTTTTTAATATAGTCAGTGCCCTTTCATGCATTGTCTTATTACATTTTATCAGCATATAAAAATTACTATTTTTCCAAGACCAGCTCAGTTTTGTACCCATGAATTACATAGGGCGCCACCTGTAACATAAAGTGCTACCAGTTTTTGCATGAACAGGAACAAGAAATAACATAGTCATCTTGTGTTTCAGTAAGGTCATATCATGCATAATTTGTCTCCATGGGGTAAAGAGGGACCAGATGTCAAGATATTACTATTACTCCAGGGCAAAAAATGAAATGGTGTTGCCATCTGTCTAAAACATATTAATCAATACTTAGCAATCTAGATCCTGAGGAAATTTGTATTAAGAGTTTTAACTGCTCCATAGTCATATGTTTATGCAGACATTTTTAGCAAACATTTTTTCAAACAAGATGACTTCCTACTCAAGTTATTTAAACATTACATGCAAACAGTTTGGGAGTAAAAGTCAGGAAACACATACATTCTACCTGATAACATGCATAAGAAAACCAGCTTGGTTGTTGTACTGGATACCAAAATATCTTTTGGATTGGAGTGTTCCTGGCTGAATCTCCCTAGAATTTCTCCAACTTCACGAAGGATATACCTTTGTAAAACAAAAACAAAACAAAAAAAAGAATCAAAGCCATATATATATATATATATATATATATATATATATATATAGGAAATATATGCCAAAAGTTGTATTGTGGTACACAAATATATTAAAAGCATTAGTCCTCACAGTTCAGCAACAGAGTCATTGAAATTCAGATGGCAGCTTCATCAGAGGCTACATAGCATTCACAACCTAGTGCTTAAACACACACGCTCATTAGGATACTAAATAAATATACTGTATTACAAGTAAAGCAAGTTACAATAAGCACACTTGCTTCACTTGGAATATGTTTAAGTGTGCTTTTCACTTGATATGTATTTATGATGCACATTTGTTTAATTGAGGTCAGTTAAATCCTAGTGAGTGTCCAGTTAGTGAATGCTTTACAGCCTCCAATAAAGCATCCCTTGGCATGAACTGTTGTGCTGGCATATTAATTTCCATGACTCTGTTGCTGAACTTTGAGAGTTAATACTTTTAATATATTTCCGTACCACAATAAATGTTTGGAATATATGTGCTATGTATTTGTATTTTTTTACAAAGGTATATGCTTCGTGAGGTTGGTAGAATGCTGTTGTTTTGGGATATTGTTCTCAGTTGATTAGAAGGCACCTCACAGAGTCATGAGTTGTCTTCTGTGCTTTCTCCCTTGAGTTTTATTCAATCTTGACTGTCTAAAGTGAGCCTTCCTTAAATAGTCCCTTACACCTTTGAAGGAACTTTGAAAAATAAATAAGTTTGATGCCATTCAGTTTACATTTAACACTTTTTCCATATTCCAATTTTCTTCTTCCCTCATGCTTGATCATTACACATTTTCATGAGAGCAGTATTTTCATCTCTTCGGGCCCAATCCACAGAAGATTTTCCCATAGGCACAGAATGGGTGAAACAGTGCCTCATACCTTCTGCAGGGCTGTGCCAACAACTGTAAGGGCCCATCTGTAAAATATTCTGTGGGGCCCACCTCCCCACTATTAAATGTAAAATAACCATTAGTGCAGATGAAATTTTTATAGTGTGAGTTTTTTGTATCAGTCCTGCTGAACATGCATAGTTTATCCATGCTGCCCCTCCCCCCCCGGCCCCTTTGCTGACATCATGATCAGAAAACTTGAACAATGTAATTTGTTCCTGCTCCTCCTGGGGACACCAGAAACAAGATTAGATGTGTTAAGTAATGGGCCCTATTGTTTCTTTGTTCTGTACTCCCCAACCACATGAAACTGGAGTTGGAATCTTCTGACACCACTGATGACAGACCCAGTTTCAAATGGATAATCAATTTCCAAAGTGAAACTTGCAAGTTCGTCTGTGAGAAAAGGTTTTCTTAATGCTGACCTCTGAGGCAGTGGGCTGTCTAACAGTGTTGGCCCTACTACAACTGCAGCTGATGCCCCCCCTACCCGATCATTGCCCTGATCTTCTGGTCTTTGCATTAGCCTCACTTCTCTGCCTACCTAGCTCACTCCCACTAATATTGCATGTCATCTGATTTCTAGTGTTCTCTGACAGACCTTGGGTCCATCTCCATCCATCTCCTCTGTGGCCACTGGAGGAGGTGAAGAAATGCCCAAGTCCTGGGAGCAGGGCTGGGAAGTGTGTGCCACTGATGAGGGTCTGGTGATGTGGGGGACCAAGCATATGGAGGCATGCAGCCTTAGCTGTCTTTTTCTGATATATTCTCCTCATCCCACTCTCCCACAAGGACAGGTTTGCTGACTGGGATGGCCACCCCCTGAGGAAGATGCACTGTAGTGATGATACATATGGGGTTTATCAGTTATCCCTAGTTGGCAACATAGCACTGCATCAGTGAGTTTTAAATGCACTCTATACACTCTGTTTAAATAAATATACACATGGTTCTAATCCTGAGTGCACAGCCTTTCTTTTGAGTTCAGCCTAGGAGGGGTGCCTGGAAATACATGGTCATCCATGCCACCACTGGTACCTTTTCAGGCCACCACAGGAGTCACCACTAAAGCAGTGCCTTACCCACTCTCCCCTCAGGAGGAGAGCATCTGTGCCAATGCTTTGAGTCCTCCCTACTGGCCTCTGCTTCTGCTGTTCTGGGCTCAGGGGACAAACTCAAATTTGCCAGCATGACAGAGTGGTCCCACACCTCATGGTGCCATAGTCCCAGCTCAGCACAATCATTTTATCTAACGCAATAGACTGTGCTGTCAGAAGTAGAGCATTATAGAAACAAGCAACAAGGACAGATAAAATATATGAAACAACAATCCTGTTTTCATGCAAATGGCAGGCAATGATAGTAACAACTAACTAGAAGATAAATACAGAAATCATATGACGCTAAAGCTGAGTTGTGTTTAAATATTATGCTCTTAAAGCATTTCTAGAGGAGCTAGTATTTGTACAGTTTCTGTAAAATGATATAATCTCCTGCCATATCATTATCCACACTCCTACTAGCTATGTTGGGGCACTGCTCCTTTGACGTATGAGTAGAGTTCTTGGGCCCTGTATTGTAACGTTTCTGACTTGTGTAAGCAAGCAATTCAGACATATTTGATACCCAACATAGATAATCAAGGTTGCTCTCTCAGAGGCCATGAAAGAAGTACCCTAGATGCTGTGCAAGCAAAGAGGCCATTCATCTATGCTCATGCCAAATGACAGAATTTTACTTGAACATGGACCACCTAATGAGAGAAATATGGTAACCATCTGTGTTAGCTCTATTAATACCAATTTTATATTTGAAGTCATGGATCAGGGCCCCACAAGCTCCACAGGGGCCTGTACCAATGCTGGGAGGCTATAAAAGGCTACATATTGGGCTAGTACATAATAATCCTGGGTTATAGGACTCTGGTCAGGGACTTCATAAATGTGATAGTAACATCAACTCATCTGGCATCTTGCATCTTAATGTAATTTATTATTTATGTGTTTGCAATTTGTTGACTGGGAAAGGCATACTGATCTGAAGCTCATTTCTGGGTATAACCTAGGAGAGAGGAACACGTGTGAGGATAACAGAAGCAAAACACAGAAGCATAAATTGGTACAGTTTAATAAGTAAGAACACTGCAAATATAACAGTAACAAACATTGTACAGTGCAATGAGTAAGAACACTATAAACTGTACAGTAACAGACATTGTATTGTGCAATGAATAACACCAAAAATATAACAGTAACAAACATTATACAGTGCAATGAGTAGTAACTCTAAAAAATAGTAACAAAGAATGGTGCAGTGTAATAAGTAATAACACTATTCATGAAACATGGTGTAACAAACTGACAAAATCAAACAATTTCATAGAATAAACACAGCACTTGACAGTTGATTATTTATCTAGAAATTGCAGTGTGTAACTACTGTGACCTGCCATAAGCTACCTAGCAACTACATAACTAAATAAAAAAAAACTTTTTTCACTAAAATAAAATGTTTGCCACTTTTTAAACATAAAAGCCCACAACTGGGTACAGGTTTCTTCAAAATAAATGCAGTTCCTGGGTTTATTCAAAGGCACACAACATTTGTTACCAAACTCACCAATTTTACCTAGCAACAACCTAACTAATAAAGAATAATACCTTTCCCCCTATCAGACTCTTATGTTTATAAATGTTTGCAAGGTTAAAATGTGTTCAATAATGAATCTAACAGTAAACAAGGTTAAAATGTTTGCAGAGTTCAACAAATGTTTTATAGCTGTATGTTAGCTCTAGATTTCATATATCTGCACCACATGGTGCAAGTTTTTGAGAAGAGAATGTGGTTACCACACAGCTGTATTATAGGGATACTAAAGTGGGAACTCCTGATAGCTATCGGGGGTCCTAACCCCTTTACCCCTTACACATAGCACAGGCTATCCTAATGGTACAGTGACCTACAAAATGCATCTAATGGTAGTCACTTCTTTTTTTTAATAATTGCCTCCGAGTTTTTGCTTAGGGTCGAAGTAAATAGAGTTGGATGGAAGTTGTGGGAGGGGGAATTAAGGATGTATAATACACAAATCTATGTAAAATGCAAAGCATTCTTGCAGGTTGTGGACACAGTAACTTTCCTTGTTACATAAAAATCTCTTTTTGATTCTCTCTATGATGTTGGTTCCACACATCTTGCAAGACTCAGCTTATGTGAAATGCATCCAGGGATTGTATCCCTTGTAGGAAAATTTAAGATCCCCATTATGTAGTATCAACACTGTATATTAACAGATCCTCATGGTAAAATGAGATGTATATTACTGTGAAATGTAATGTGTAAGTTGCTATATATAGGCATATTATGCTTTGTAGCATGTTTTATTGAAAAGTCAATAAAGACAAAGTTAAAAAAATATATATATTTTGTAAGCACAACAACCCACTCCAAAGCATGGGTTTCTTGAGAATTAATGCACCTTTCGAGTGCACTAAAAGTCACTTGGCCATTGGCCTCATGCCTTCCAATTCACCCCAGTGTGCATTAATTCTCTAGAAACACAAGCCCTGTTGTGGATTATTGTTTACATATATAACAGTAATGAAAATGCATCCGGTACATAAGCCATAACAGTAACAAACGTTGTACACAGCAATGAACAACAAACACAGTTAAATAAGGATGCAAAATGAACAATGCAAAATAAAAAATAAAAAACAACACATGACAAAGGTGCAAATATGCAAAATAATACTGAGCATATTACCAAACAGAGCAATAACCAACAAGCATTGGCCAGCACCAAACATGTTCACTTGCTTGTATTTGTTTTATAGCTGTTGGGGATAGATAGTACAGCAGTTAAAATTAACAAATTAATAACTCAAGTTATGACAGTAAAATTGTTATAATTGAAAAAGGAAGAGGTACTCACATAACATTGCTGTATTCCTATATCGTGATCCTGAATTGTCAAAATAAGGTAGTATTTGTATTATTCCATGATATGAATATGCCAGGTGTCATTTATCAAATGCTGCCCCAAATGTGATTTTGCAAGAAGTCCATGAAAACAGGTTCGGCAGGGGAATTTGAAAATGCCATATGCCATGTTCATGAGATGGGTTAAAAATGATTACATTGAAAATATGGGTTCAAATGTAAAAAAATTACAACATTGTAAGTAAACATTGAAAAATGTCATAATTTGTTCATAACTTAATTTGTTTTGAGATTAAGACCAAATTTTCAACATAGTTTTTTTATTACACCACCTTATCAACATGACAGGTGTCACTTATGAAATCCAGGCCAAAAAGTCATTTTGTGGCATGAGCATGGAAATACTATTTGGGCAGAAAATGTGACACCTGTCATGTGGTGAGGTTAAAAAATGGTTGCGCTGAAAATGTGAGCTCAAAATGAGGTGGGTAAAAAATGGCTATCTTGAAAATGTGGGCTCAAAATCTGGACAAATAGCAAAGTTATGATTAACTGTTGAACACTTTCCATGTTTCTTCATAACTGTGTTTTTTTTTATATTTTGACCCCAGATTTTCAACGTAGTCTATTTATGACAGCACCTTATTATCAAGACAGTCATCATTTTTAAATCCTTTCTAAAATGTGATTATGTGCAGTGACTGCAAAAACAAAATTTGGAGGGAATTTTAAAACTTATATCTGCCTTGTTCATGAGATGAGGTTAAAAAAGGCCAGGTTGAAAACCAGGGGCAAACATATTTAAAAAATGAGAAAGTTATGAATAAAGGTTCAGAATGCATTAAAAAGCCATTAACCAGATGAAACATGTTTTCTGTCCCGTGAAAATGTACAGTGGTAGTGACTTTTCTTGTGTAGGTTGTAGTTCCTATGAGGGAATGACTGCGCTTGGTGGACGCTGAAATAGCGGCCACAGAGAGCAAAAGGCTGTGGCCACTGTGCAACATCTCTGCCATTCCCTAAGCAACAAATCAATGAACAGCATGACATATGTAGAACAAACAGCTCAGAAAACAGTGCTTGTAGAAACTACAAGCTGCACAAGCAAAACCCACTTCCTCTGTACATTTTCCAGTGTTGTGATTGGCCAAGAAGTTTAATGCAAAAAGGGAGATGAAGATGGAGAGTGGATAGAATTGTGGAGGAGGGTGGGTATTCTAAAGCTGTGATAGGTGGAGGAGGGTTGCACCCCTAAAAGCACTCTCACATCTGAGAGTGATACCAATATGCTAACAACTTATGGAAGCGAATATAAAAAGGTTAATACTAAGAAAGCAAAATAGAAAATTAGGAGCCAGGATACTGATAATGTTACAAAAGGTTTGAGGCAATCAAAAATAATTGATTTGCATCAAACTAATCCTTATATGGAAATTCCTAAAAAATAAAATAAAGAATAAGGAGTCTAATGGGTGTAATGGCAATACTTTCTTATCCACCAGTTTAATAGATAAGATGGTAGATGTAGTTACTGAAGATATTCAGTTAGTTGATTAAACACCAAACTTCTTTAAGTGCAAGATCTGTTACACCACCTCCAGGCAATGATAATTATTACGGTTTAAAGAGGTAATCAAACACATCTTCTACATTTAGATTGTGTTATTTCTAATACCTTGGGGGATAATGCTGGTGAATCAGCTCCTATGACTTCTAAGAGAGTTTCACCTTCATTATTAGATGCTTTAAAACACTCCATTGAAGATTTAAAATCTTTGACCCTGTCCCCATTTTCAGACAAGGTCTGTGCCTTTATTTGAGGCTGCTGTTGTAGAGAATGTGTAGTAGTGATCGTCACAGGAAGATTTGTCACATGATGTCCCTATTCGCTCTTTAGATTAATGTACTCGAGAAATTTCTGTATCCTTTTCTCAAAGCTCATTTTTACAAGTTATGGGAGGAAAATACTATATGACTAAACTAACCCTACATGAGTCAGCACACTTTTGCCCTGAGTGCCAGTTGTTAAATACCTTGATCACTTGGATGGAGATGGCTTCTACAGAAAAAACAGGAACTGATTGAACAAACCCCTACGATGAATGAATTTTCCTCATGTCTCATTACTTTGGAGTCTAAATCAATCTCTTAAAAAAGCAAAAAAAAAAAAAGAAAATGAAATGGGACAACAAAACAAAAAAAAGAAAATGAAAGCCGGTCTGGTGGCACTGAGGGTTGACGCACTGTATGCCACACCTCATGCTTCGTTGGTGACCCGGGGTTGGGAACAGACTCTGGTGTATCAGGGCTGGCAGGGAGAGGAAGGATGAAGCATCCCAGGACATCTCTCATTCAGGGAGGGGTGATACTGTGACACACTGCTTGCCTGCCATCCAGTGGTGGCTGGGCACTTGCACACTGCAACGTGGGGGGGGGGCCAACATAAAAGGTGATGGAGCCATCTCTGCAGAGGCAGAGTTCAGATGGTGTATGCATTGCACGTCTGTGGGCCTGGGGGGAAAAGTGGAGAAAAAACTGCTCCATGCGGCAGGATGAGAGAAAGATCCCTTGAAGGCAGCATACCGGTGGCGTGGCACAACCATGAGTTTGGTGGCAGAGGACCTTAGTGAATATAAGTCCAGGGTAGCTGGGTGATGGGGCTGTGGAGGTCGGTTTGAAGGGGGCCACCAGAGGAAGGAAGGAGCTAAAAGAAAATAGTAAAAAAAAAAAGAAAAGAAAATGAATAACATAAAAATGGTTACATTTGAGAATCCTTTCGAAAGTGATTCCAGCCCAGCCTGGTGGTGCTGAGGGTTTAGGTGCTGGATGCCACACCTCGCACACACTGGCAACCCAGGTTCTGAAACTAGCCTGGGTCATCAGGGCTCAGCAGTGGAGGACTAGGATTGAGCGTCTGTAGACTGCCCTCCTAGTCCTGGGGAGGGGAGGGAAGAACACGCCGTGCTGTAGTGGCCCCTGGGGATGCCTGGGGGCACTACTAGCATGGGTATACATGGAGAGGGAGCACGGTGGACATCAGCACATGGTGCCTTGAACATCATTGCATGTCCACACTCCCGTGGGAGAAAAAGCAAGGAAAAGGCTGGGCATGACTGTGCAGCTTGATGGCCATGCCCTGCGCTGCCTGGAGGACTCATGAAGAGTCCCATCAGGGAGGATCCAGGAAAACCCTGGCTAGGAGTAGCATGGGGGGGCCTCCAGCAGGTGGGCATGACAGCTGTCCTGGATCCTCCTGGGGTATGATTTGAACCACCCCAGCTCTCCAGGCGGGCAAGGTCGGCAGCTGGATGCCCCAAGCCGGCTTAGCGCTGCAGCAGGAGGAAAAAACATTGGCAGAGATAAAAAAAAAAGAAAGAAAGCAATTCCAGGGAAAGACATTTACAAACAGAAATTAATAAACAGCATAAAGAGAACAATACTAAATCTTAACCCACTCAGCTGGACCATCCAATCACTTTAGTTGGGAAAGAGATTACCACGTCCTACTATCTCTCTGATGCACAGCTTCTTAAAGCACTGGAAATATAGAGAGCAATTAACCCCCCCTCCATGAAGATCAAGCTTGTAACCTTGAACCAAGTGATGTTAGTGACATCATGGACACGAGCAAAGCTGGAGTACCTTCACAAAGTCACTAACATCACAAGGTTTGAGGTTACCAATTGTACTGCAAGGAGGGGGAGTTATTATTATATGTCTGTATATACATATATAGATATGTATATATATATATATAATGTAATAAGCAGTCTGTTTCAGAAATAAGGGTTCACATTGTTAAGCTTGAATAAAAGACTACATGATGCAATGCTGTGAGATTCTACCAGTACTTGCATGCTTTGAAATCAGAGCTCATGAGGGTTTTTTTCCCTGTCACCTATAGTGATCAGCTATTATCTCAGGCCATGCTTCTGGTTGGCTGGAGTCTGAGTCTGATTTGGACAACTTTATGGAGATAAAATTTACATGCTAAACCATGAATTATTTCTCCAAACATTCTAAAAGGTGGATTATAAGTTTTTAGAAACCACCTCTGAAACAGGCTGCCATGGATATTGATGATAAAGATCAATTTCTCATTGACTCCATTTCTGGTACACGGTTTCCCATTATAGCTAATCTACTGGTAAAGCCTTTTAATGTTCTGCAGATGACATATTATCGGAAATGGTAAAACTAATTTTCATCATGTTACTGTTTATACAGCTCCCAGAAGAGACCTTTCTTAAAGCTAAGAGAACACATTCTGATGTAGTGATGTGAGTGGTATAACTGTTCCTGTCTTCCAGAGAAATGTCAGTTGTAATAATTTGAGATGCTCCAGCTTTGCAGAATTTGGGAATATACATTATAATGTCGCAATTACCAACAAATACATTTATTATTCCTTTAGCTTCTGCCAAGGGAAAAGAGAATTATAGCACGGAACCTATTGAATCTCTACTTAGGCAAATAGTGGAGTATGATACTGTACAGGAAGAATTTTAAGAAGAAATAGATTGTAATAACTGGGGAGTGTTTTCTCCCATTGAAAAAACAGGTTATAAGTCACCGTTATAACTCATTAGTTAAAACGGAGAAAACACACACACAATTTCTCTCACTGTGCACAGGCGCACACTGCTTCCATGTGCTGACTATTCCCGGAAATGCCCCATCACAGCCTCTCTTACCGGTGAGTACCAGACAAACGGGGAACAATTTTCCGATCCTGCTCCGGTTGATCTTTATCAGTCACCATGCCTTTCCAACTCATGCCCATTGAAGTTCAAGGAGCAGCATTAGTCAGTCTTGTAACTGCTGCCACGGACTCCTCGTCTCTTGCACTGATCCCAGGTTGTCACATCAGCACAGGGCTAAACTTGGGGGACTAATCTTTCAACTACAGTGTGAGTCTTCTTTTTTTTTATCTCCTGCCATGCAGTAAGTCAGAAAAACTTGCAGAGGAAGAAACTACAAACTACTAATATTATTCCCATTTACTGGGCAAACTCTCATTCACATTTAAAAATGGATACAGCGAGAAAAACTCCCCAGCATTAGATTAACACGTATAGGTGAGTAGAGAATTCAGAATTCATCGTATTACCAGTGTGGGATGTTTTAATAAACCCCTCAGGCTTCACCCTCAGGGTTTATGTAGCATCCCACACCTCGGGTGGGCATTAAATTCTCATTATACACTGACCCCCATACATTATCATATATATTATATACTCTCTGACTTTGGTTTTCCAGAAGCTAAATATAAATCTGAAAATCTTTGACTAGAAATTTTGTTTCTCTCTTGAAGACATTTTTTGAAAATCTATTTGGGCTTGAATGGGACAGTGGCTGCTCATAGGAATAAATATGGTAATTCAGATGAGGGCCAAATACATATCTTGCTTAGAGACAGATGGCCTGCACAAGCCATCCTTCAAAATGCAGCACAATTGGATCCATTAGGTATCCATTTAGTGGATTTGAATACCATATTATGGAATTAAGAAAATGTCTATGAGAACTGCACCTCTGTGGCAGCTTAATCATTGAACTCGGAAGGGGGACATATTTATTTTCATAATAATGTATCAATAGACAGAACTTGTGATATATCAACTGTTCCTCATTTCCAAATTCCTCTCATAGTTTTAATGCCTTATAGAATTAAAATTACTAACATACTAACATACTATTTGCCAGCAGATTAGGCCTTATGGTCTATCAAGTCTGCTCGAACCTAGATCCTTAGTTGGGTGCAGAGACCTTCCCATCCCTTGTGCTCCAGAAACCCCTATCATCCATCCCCACCCACCCCGGACAGGCCATCATCTGATACATCCACTTTCTGTGTCTGTCCCACCCTCTCTTAAAGCCCTCCACTGTGGATCTCTGAACTAGCTCACCAGGCAGAGCATTCCAAGGGTCCACCACCTCTCAGTGAAAACCTCCTCCTCTTTTCCCCTCACCCTTCCACCTTCCAAC
Organism: Neoceratodus forsteri; assembly: GCA_016271365.2. Classification (NCBI taxonomy): domain Eukaryota; kingdom Metazoa; phylum Chordata; order Ceratodontiformes; family Ceratodontidae; genus Neoceratodus; species Neoceratodus forsteri. The sequence continues at coordinate 5,093,108 of JADMNL010000041.1, read as the reverse complement.
TTCAAACCATGCCTCTGGTGATGCCTCCTGCTTTAGTCTAAATATCCCTCCATGTTTACCCTATTTATTCCCTTGAGGTACTTGAAGACCTCAATCATGTCCCCCTGTCTCTCCTCTCCTCCAATGAAAACAGGCAGAGCTCCTCAAGTCTGTCCTCGTAAGTCAAATCCCTAGCCCTCGTATCATCTTTGTTTGCCCTCCTCTGTACCCTCTCCAGGAGCTGTATGTCCCTCTTCAAGTGTGGTCTCCAGTACTGTACACAGTACTCAAGGTGTAGTCTAACCAGTCCATTGTGCCAGCAAAATCACTTCCTTGCTCCCTGAGGTGATCCCTTACATGCATCCCAACATCCTGTTTGCCTTGCTAGCTGCCTCCTGCACTGCTCAGAGTTATTCATACATGTATCCACCATGACCCCTAGGTCTTTTCCCCTGTTGAGGCTTCCAGCACCTCCCTCCCAGGGTGTACCTGTGTTTAGGGTTTCCCCGACCAAGATGCAACACCTTGCACTTGGTGATATTGAAATTTAATTTCCATGTGTGAGCCCAGCTTTCCAGGGTGTCCAGGTCCCCTTGCAGGGCCAACCTCCCCTCTTCTCCCTCAACTACTGCTCCCATCTTGGAGTCATCCACGAAGAGACTCATTTTCACACCCTATACCATCCCTGATGTCTGATATGTATGCATTAAACAGGATTGGACCCAGGACAGAGCCCTGTGGTCCCCACTACCAGCCTCTGTAGGGTTCGAGAGCTCCCCACAGACCACTACTCTCTGAGTGCATCCAGCTATCCAGTTTTCAATCCATCTGACCATCAAGGGCCTACTCCTAACCCATCAGTTTCTCCACCAGACCATTGTGGGGACAGAGTCAAGCATGCTTGCTGAAGTCCAAGAATAATACATCCACAGGCTTACCCTGTCCAGTTCTGATGTTACCCATTCATAGAACTCCACAAGGTTGGTTTGACATGATCTACCTGGCACAAACCCATGCGCAACTATCCAGACCTCCCACCTCCCCAAGTAAACCCCAATCGTTCCTTTAGTATACTCTCCATTAATTTTCCTACCACCGAGGTTAAACTGATGGGTCTATAGTTTCCTGGTACTTCCTTCAACCCCCCTTTATGGATTGGTACCACATGTGCCTCTCGCCAATCCCTAGGTACCCTCCCTGTCTCAAGTGGCCTGTTGAAAAGCTCCACCAGGGGTGCAGCCAGTATGTCCGCCAATTCCCATAGTACTCTCGGATGAATGCCATCCGGCCAAGGAGATTTGTCTTTCTTTAGGGCCTTGAGGGCAAACCACACCCTTTTGGTGGGGATGGCATCATCTGTCCCCTCCACCTTACTGGTCTTTTTATTCTTATCCAGATGTGACACCCTGGGTACCTTTCCTCCCTTTGCTCCATTTCTGTTGCTCCCTGATCCCTCCCTGCGCTTCTATCCCTTTGTGCCTTGCTTTGTAGATATCCATCCCCTCCTAGTGAACACAGAGGCAAAGTACTCATTAAATACCTCTGCCTGGTCCTCGCCTCTTCCACCCACCCTTCTTCTGATCTCAATCTGCTGAGATGGCCCTTAGTTTTTCTCCGGCTCCCCAATGTACCGGAAGAACCCTTTTCCCTCCCATGTATCCCTGTGCCAGCCGTTGCTCTTTACTGGACTTTGCTCCCCTCACTATCCAGGTGACTTTTCTAGATGCAAGCTGGTACATTTCCTTATCCTATCCTCTTGTTGTTTTATATTTTTGTATGCCGCCTTCTTTTCTCTGACTGCTACCTGGACCTCACTGGACCACCAGCATGGTTTATGTGACCTTGCCCTTATGCTTCAACTTAGCGCAGATCCTGACTGCCTCATGAAGTCCCTGCTTTTATGACCTCCCATCTCCTTTCCACACTTGTCGTTGAGGTAATCCCCTTCAAGTGATCCTTGAGAATATTTCCCATGCCCATAAAGTCTGCCCCTGAAGTCCACTGCCAGTGTCCTAGATCTCACCCCACTCTCCCAATGCTTATTTGAAACCAGACAGTATTGTGGTCACTCCCAGTCAGGGGTCCTGTACAACCATGTCCCTTACCAGATCCCCATCTGCCAGAACCACATCCAGGACATGCCCTCCCTTGTGGGCTCCATCACATGCTGTGTTAAGAACACATCCTGAAGCCATCCAGCAGCCTCTGCTCCTTGGCCACCTTAGAGGACATGGTTCCCCAGTTTGTACCTGGCATATAGGTCCCCATCAACACCACTCCTTCCCTTTTGGACCACACTGGGCAATGATGTTGTCCAGCAAACCATCCTCTAGAACATCACTCATCCCGGGGGCCTATATACTACTCCCAGCTTGACCTTATCTCCTGCTGGGGATCGTAAGGTGACCCATAAGGCCTCCACATTTCCTCTGCCTCTTACCATAGCAATTTCTATGTCATCTCTAATGAACATAGCCACTCCACCCCTCTGCCCTCCTTTCTATCCTTCCTAAGCATAGTATGCCCATTACATTTAGGTCCCAGTCCATGGTTTTTGTTGGCCCATGTTTCCGTGACTGCCGCCACATCCACCCCCAGAACAGCATGGCCTGGAACTCTGGCAACTTGTTTCCCAAGCTCCTGGCATTTACCAACACTAACCCCACCCTTATCCCTGATCCTTTTGTCAGACCCCACCCAGATTCCTTATACTTCCATCCTCCCCTGCTCCTCCTGAAACCTCCACCTCAAGTCTTTCCCCTCCCCCCTTGAGGCTGAAGGCTACTCCCTCATCTGGAGGAGGGCTTCTGGTCAACCCCTCCTTATCCCTCCCCCTTACAAGTTTAAACCCCACCTTTCTTGTATGTAGTCAGCCATCCCCTGTTTAAGGACTTCCTTCCTAATGGAGCAAGATGAAACCTGTCCTTGGCATATAGTCCCTTATCCTCCCAAACTCCATTCCAGTTCCTAACACCCCAACCCATTCTCTTCACCCCACTTCCTGAGCCATTTATTAACCTCTGTGAGCTTCATTTTTCTCCACTGAGGCCTTTGGTACTGGCAATATCTCCGAAAGAAATGTTGCATCCATTATCCCGACAGACTCTGGCAAGTTCTTGGAACCTTGCTTGGATTTCCATAATGCTATTTCCCTCTAGATCATTAGTTCCCAAATCATGGGAAATCCAGTTTCCCTCCACAATCCCTAACCATTTCATACCCATGAACTTTGCTCTGTGCACTGTCAGCCCCAGAGATACTCACTACCTTCACTTGGCTGGCATCCATCCCCTGTCCCTCCCAATGGATACCCTTAATCATCGAGTCTCCCAGTAACAGAACCTTAACACCGCCATCATCCTTATGGTTACCTCCACTATGCCCCTCAGCCCCCTCCCCCACTTTATTCATGATCGCAATTTCATGGGAGTCTTCCTGCCTTATTAGAGACCCCTTGTCACCCTCCCTTTTGCCTCCTTGCTATTTTGCCCACTTAACTCAAACCCCTTCTGAATAGGTGTCCCTTAACCCTCTCTTATCTGAACCATTTATCCTGGCCCATGGTTTCCTTCCCCACCCCCACCCTCCCTTGTAATAGTACCCTGTCTCCAGAGGCTCTCTGTGGGTCCCCTTTAGCTAGGGCCCCATCCTTGGTACTGACCTTCCTGCTGAAGGGGCTCCTCTCCCACCTCCTTGTCTCCCAGTTTCTCTCCAATCATGCTCTCCTCCCTCATGTCTGGAATATGTTGCATCTCCCCATTTGCTTAACATATATGTTTCCCTTCTCCTCTGGGACTATGTCTATCCTTTCCATAGCTGTTCTGTGATGCCCTATGGTATCTGACTCCTCCCGGCCTCTGTATAAGTTTCCTCATTTCCACCAACCCCTTCCTCCCCTCTAGGATGCTTAGTATCTCAAATTTATTGTGACACTCTATGTCAGCCTCCATCAAGTAACCAGTTTCCCTGACTGCATCTCTAAACTGACCTCTTCTTCCTCTCTTGCACTGTTCACCTTAGGAGCTCCCTTCCCACAGTCTGCTGTTTTAGGCTTCCCACAACAGCCCCTCCTGACTCTTCCCCTCCAGTCTCTCCTTGATTCAGATTTTCACCCTGTACACTTTCCCTTAGCATCAACTCCTATCTAGGGTCCTCTGTCCCTAATATCCCTCTTCTGCTTGCTGTAGCATAATGTCCTGTAATTTCAGAGCGTTGCCCCAGCCTCCCCTCAGCCCCACCCTTCTGCTGCCCATATCCACACCCTTATCCTTGGACACCCCCCAGCTCCCACAGCTACTCCTTAACCAATATACCTCACTCCTGATACAAGATAGCTGTCTACAGAGTGGGCAGCCTCCTCTCTCAGGCCCAATTTAGAATTATTGCCATCCCACAGCCTGTGCAGCCTACAACCCTTCCGAAGTATGCCTGGCATGGTGGAATATGGCCACCCTGATTATCCCCCTCCTGTTTATAATAGCACACCCCTTTTCTCAGTCCCTTTCCCTGGAGTACAGTTTCTCTCTATACTGACTGTAGTTATTTACAAGACAATTTCAATCCCACCAACAAAGTTCCCAAGTCTCACAAACACATACAGTCCAGTATGTGTTCAGTCCCACTAACAGTGTGTGTAAGCAGACACCAGGTACCGTATGATGTCACAGGCCCACCAACTCCTGTTGCTTCAAATTTCAGTCCCAAACAGAAATACTCAGCCCTTCAATCCCAACCCCCAGTGGCTTTTCAGTATTTAAGAAAGCCTACAAAACAGGGTGGGTGGGAGGGCTCTTACCAAACACCAGGCAAACACCACATTTAAATTACCTTCTAATTTTCCCTGCCAAACATCTATCCCCAAACCTACAATATCACAGCCCAAGTATCAGTTCAAATTCAAGGTAATAATTTTTAACACATAGAACTAATTTCACTTACAACTATTCAAATATTTCAGTTTAAAACAAAATATAACTCCGGGCCTCTTTTCTACCAACCTGTTGCTTAAGCTCCCAAGTGAACAATGAAAGCCACAGTAATTCCTGTTTAAAGACAAGTTAATTGCAGCTAATGTCCCTCCTCCAAACACCAGGCAAACAATACATTTAAATTACCTTCTAATTTTCCCTGCCAAACATCTATCCCCAAACCTACAATATCACAGCCCAAGTATCAGTTCAAATTCAAGGTAATAATTTTAACACATAGAACTAATTTCACTTACAACTATTCAAATATTTCAGTTTAAAACAAAATATAACTCCTGGCCTCTTTTCTACCAACCTGTTGCTTAAGCTCCCAAGTGAACAATGAAAGCCACAGTAATTCCTGTTTAAAGACAAGTTAATTGCAGCTAATGTCCCTCCTCCAAACACCAGGCAAACAACACATTTAAATTACCTTCTAATACATCTATCCCCAAACCTACAATATCACAGCCCAAGTATCAGTTCAAATTCAAGGTAATAATTTTAACACATAGAACTAATTTCACTTACAAACTATTCAAATATTTCAGTTTAAAACAAAATATAACTCCTGGCCTCTTTTCTACCAACCTGTTGCTTAAGCTCCCAAGTGAACAATGAAAGCCACAGTAATTCCCTGTTAAAGACAAGTTAATTGCAGCTAATGTCCCCTCCTCCAAACACCAGGCAAACAATACATTTAAATTACCTTCTAATTTTCCTGCCAAACATCTATCCCCAAACCTACAATATCACAGCCCAAGTATCAGTTTAAATTCAAGGTAATAATTTTAACACATAGAACTAATTTCACTTACAACTATTCAAATATTTCAGTTTAAAACAAAATATAACTCCTGGCCTTCTTTCTACCAACCTGTTGCTTAAGCTCCCAAGTGAACAATGAAAGCCACAGTAATTCCTGTTTAAAGACAAGTTAATTGCAGCTAATGTCCCTCCTCCAAACACCAGGCAAACAACACATTTAATTACCTTCTAATTTTCCCTGCAAACATCTATCCCCAAACCTACAATATCACAGCCCAAGTATCAGTTCAAATTCAGGTAATATTTTAAACAGAACTAATTTCACTTACAACTATTCAAATATTTCAGTTTAAAACAAAATATAACTCCTGGCCTCTTTTCTACCAACCTGTTGCTTTAGCTCCCAAGTGAACAATGAAAGCCACAGTAATTCCTGTTTAAAGACAAGTTAATTGCAGCTAATGTCCCCTCCTCCAAACACCAGGCAAACAACACATTTAAATTACCTTCTAATTTTCCCTGCCAAACATCTATCCCCAAACCTACAATATCACAGCCCAAGTATCAGTTCAAATTCAAGGTAATAATTTTTAACACATAGAACTAATTTCACTTACAACTATTCAAATATTTCAGTTTAAAACAAAATATAACTCCTGTCCTCTTTTCTACCAACCTGTTGCTTAAGCTCCCAAGTGAACAATGAAAGCCACAGTAATTCCTGTTTAAAGACAAGTTAATTGCAGCTAATGTCCCCTCCTCCAAACACCAGGCAAACAACATATTTAAATTACCTTCTAATTTTCCCTGCCAAACATCTATCCCCAAACCTACAATATCACAGCCCAAGTATCAGTTCAAATTCAAGGTAATAATTTTTAACACATAGAACTAATTTCACTTACAACTATTCAAATATTTCAGTTTAAAACAAAATATAACTCCTGGCCTCTTTTTCTACCAACCTGTTGCTTAAGCTCCCAAGTGAACAATGAAAGCCACAGTAATTCCTGTTTAAAGACAAGCACTGCAGCTAATGTCCCTCCTCCAAACAACAGGCAAACAACACATTTAAATTACCTTCTAATTTTCCCGCCAAACATCTATCCAAACCTACAATATCACAGCCCAAGTATCAGTTCAAATTCAAGGTAATAATTTTAACACATAGAACTAATTTCACTTACAACTATTCAAATATTTCAGTTTAAAACAAAATATAACTCCTGGCCTCTTTTCTACCAACCTATTGCTTAAGCTCCCAAGTGAACAATGAAAGCCACAGTAATTCCTGTTTAAAGACAAGTTAATTGCAGCTAATGTCCCCTCCTCCAAACACCAGGCAAACAACACATTTAAATTACCTTCTAATTTTCCCTGCCAAACATCTATCCCCAAACCTACAATATCACAGCCCAAGTATCAGTTCAAATTCAAGGTAATAATTTTTAACACATAGAACTAATTTCACTTACAACTATTCAAATATTTCAGTTTAAAACAAAATATAACTCCTTGCCTCTTTTCTACCAACCTGTTGCTTAAGCTCCCAAGTGAACAATGAAAGCCACAGTAATTCCTGTTTAAAGACAAGTTAATTTCAGCTAATGTCCCTCCTCCAAACACCAGGCAAACAACACATTTAAATTACCTTCTAATTTTCCCTACCAAACATCTATCCCCAAACCTACAATATCACAGCCCAAGTATCAGTTCAAATTCAAGGTAATAATTTTTAACACATGAACTAATTTCACTTACAACTATTCAAATATTTCAGTTTAAAACAAAATATAACTCCTGGCCTCTTTTTCTACCAACCTGTTGCTTAAGCTCCAAGTGAACAATGAAGCCACAGTAATTCCTGTTTAAAGACAAGTTAATTGCAGCTAATGTCCCTCCTCCAAACACCAGGGAAACAACACATTTAAATTACCTTCTAATTTTCCCTGCCAAACATCTATCCCCAAACCTACAATATCACAGCCCAAGTATCAGTTCAAATTCAAGGTAATAATTTTAAACACATAGAACTAATTTCACTTACAACTATTCAAATATTTCAGTTTAAAACAAAATATAACTCCTGGCCTCTTTTCTACCAACCTGTTGCTTAAGCTCCCAAGAACAATGAAAGCCACAGTAATTCCTGTTTAAAGACAAGTTAATTGCAGCTAATGTCCCTCCTCCAAACACCAGGCAAACAACACATTTAAATTACCTTCTAATTTTCCTGCCAAACATCTATCCCCAAACCTACAATATCACAGCCCAAGTATCAGTTCAAATTCAAGGTAATAATTTTTAACACATAGAACTAATTTCACTTACAACTATTCAAATATTTCAGTTTAAAACAAAATATAACTCCTGGCCTCTTTTCTACCAACCTGTTGCTTAAGCTCCCAAGTGAACAATGAAAGCCACAGTAATTCCTGTTTAAAGACAAGTTAATTGCAGCTAATGTCCCCTCCTCCAAACACCAGGCAAACAACACATTTAAATTACCTTCTAATTTTCGCCAAACATCTATCCCAAACCTACAATATCACAGCCCAAGTATCAGTTCAAATTCAAGGTAATAATTTTAACACATAGAACTAATTTCACTTACAACTATTCAAATAGTTCAGTTTAAACAAATATAACTCCTGGCCTCTTCTACCAACCTGTTGCTTAAGCTCCTAAGTGAACAATAAAGCCACAGTAATTCCTGTTTAAAGACAAGTTAATTGCAGCTAATGTCCCTCCTCCAAAACACCTGTGCAAACAACACATTTAAATTACCTTCTAATTTTCCCCTCACAAACATCTATCCCCAAACCTACAATATCACAGCCCAAGTATCAGTTCAAATTCAAGGTAATAATTTTTAACACATAGAACTAATTTCACTTACAACTATTCAAATATTTCAGTTTAAAACAAAATATAACTCCTGACCTATTTTCTACCAACCTGTTGCTTAAGCTCCCAAGTGAACAATGAAAGCCACAGTAATTCCTGTTACAATTGGCATGTGTCAGGTACTAAATGTTGTAATTCACAGACATCATTGACAAAAAAGACATGTGTCCTGAAAGTTATACTAGTCCTATTTAGATTTTACCATGGACTGTTTCTTGACTATCTTTTACTGTAAAACAGCCAACAAGGATTTTATCTCCCTTTTGTCCAGTATAGGAACTGTTTGTCTCCTGGAGACTTCAGGGGTCCAATTTTAAAACAATCAGGACTGGTGCAAAAGGCTTGCAACAAGGAGAAATGGCACAAAGGGCTCCTTGCACTGTACCTTGCACCAGTCCTGATTTGTTAAAGCACCCTGTGCCACTGGGGGGGGACAGCCTACGCCAACTGGGCTTGCTCCATCCTTGTGACAGCCACACTGATGCGCCCTGGTGGAGGAAGGCTTGCACCAGGGCAGCACTGCAGTATCCCCTAAAGTAGGATTTTACAGGCCCCCCCAATTAGTGCATAGACCTTGCCATTAGACCAACCCAGAGCTGGTCAAACCTGCCATGTGACACTACCGGAGCCATCACTGGGTGGAGGGTGACCCTGTGCCCCCTGAGGAAGGCACCTGTACAAACCCTGACACCTGCCAGACCACTGCTGAAGTGGCCATATGTCCATGGCAGGTACACACTGCAACCCCCCCGTGGTGGTGCTGGTGCATCTGACCACCCCACATGGACCCATACTGACCATGCACTTGTCCCATTGGGGGCATTTGCCACCCCCTCCTCCCAGCCTGATCCAGCCCTCGCACAAGTCAGGACATACCCAGGATGACCCACCAGCCACCAGGGTGACTGGCCAGTGGGTCTCCATCACTGGTCACTGATGCTGCAAGCCCATCCCATGACTTGTGGCATTCTCCTCCTGTGTGCTGATTCTTTGGTGCAGATGTCAGCTTGTGACAAACTTGGAGACTTTGGTGCTGGGAGTCCCCTTACCTCTGACCTCCAGAATTCCTTTATGTCTATCCCATGCATTCTTAAATCCCATGATTGTTTCAGCCCCCACCACTTCCTCTGGCAGGGTGTTCCACTTGTCCACCACCCGTTCTGTGAAGAAATTCTTTCTCATGTTTCCTCTGAATCATCCTCCCTCCAACTTCATCCCATGCCCTCTAGTCCTGGAACATCTTTTCGCTTAAAAATAGTGTTTTCCTGCACCCTGTTCCTCCTTGTAAGATACTTGTATGTCTCTATCCATACCCTCTCCTCCTCCTCTCCTCCAGGAGTACATGTTCAGTTCCTTCAACCTGTCTTCATAGGACTTGTGATGCAATCCATGCACCATCTTTGTTGCCCTCCTCTGAACCTTCTTACCCTGTCTATGTCCTTACATAGGTATGGTCTCCAGAACTGTACACTGTACTCCAGGTGGGGCCTCACTAGTGTCTTGTATATGCGGAATTATGACCTCCCTTTTCCTGCTGGTGATGCCCCTGCCTATACATCCCAGCATCCTATTTGCTTTTACCTGCTGCCTTGTCACACTGTTTCCCTACCTTGAGGTCATCAGAGATGATAACCCCAAGATCCTTTCCTGCTTGGTGCATGCTATATACTCACCCCCAACTGATATATTGTGCCAGGGTTTTTGTGCTCCATATGCATTATCTTGCACTTCTTTGCATTGAATTTCTTCGCAAACCCTGACCATTCTTCAAGTTTCTGCAGGTCCCTTCTCATTCTGTCTACACCCTCTGGTGTGTCTACTCTGTTACAGAGCTTTGTGTCATCAGTGAACAGTGAAATTCTGCCTTCTAGGTCCCAAGAATGTCACTGATGAAGATGATTTAACAGGACTGGTCCAGCACTGATCCCTGTGGTACCCCACTGGTCACTCTTCTCCTCTGTGGAGTGACATCCATTTACCACCACCTCTGTGTCCTGCCACCCAGCCAGTTACCTACCCACCACACTACTGTCCTGCCCACCCATATTCCCAGTTTGCTGAATAGTCTCTATGTGGCACAGTGTCAAAGGCCTTGCTGAAGTCCAGATAGCCGCATTCCACTGCCCTCCTTGATCCACCTCCCTAGTCATCCAGTCAAAAATTAAACAAGGTTGGTCTGACATGACCACCTCCTGGTGAAACCATGCTGCCTTGGGTCCTGTAGTCCATTGACAACCAATGTTCCACCAATCTCTCCTTCAGTAGTGCTTCCATGATCTTCCCCAACCGAGGTGGAGGCTGACTGCTCTGTGTTCCCTCCTTCCTCTTTGTTCCCACTTTTGTATAAGGGGACTACATCTGCTGTCATCCAGTCTTTTGGTACCTCCTGTTTCCAGTGATTGGCTAAACAGGATAGCCAGAGGTTCAGCCACCACCTCTCTTAGTTCTTTAAGGACCTTGGGGTGCACCCCATCTGGCCCCATTGCTTTATCAACTCTTATTACTTCCAGTTCCTTCAGGACCCTTTCTCGTGTAAAGGGACTTGTGTCCATTTCTGCACCATTCTCACCCCTTGTACTCCCTTCAGACCCATTACCCTCCTCTTCCTCAGTAAAGACTGAGCAGAAGTACCTGTTCAATATGTCAGCTTTACTGTTGTCATCCTCCACGGGGCCCCATCCTCCCCTTAAGTCTCACTTATCCTCCCTTTGTCTTTCTTTCTTTCACTTATGTACCTGTAAAAGGTTTGTCCCCTCTACCCACTGATTTTGCAATGTGTTCTTCTATCTGAGCTTTAGCTTCTTACTGACCTCCTGCCTCTCTTGCTTCTCCTGGCACTTCTCCTATCCCCTTCTGCCTGTGTTTTTGTTTGCCTGAATGCATTCTTTTGGCTTTCACTTTCTTTGCTACCTCTTTGGAAAACCATAATGGTCTCCTCTTCCTTTTCCTCTTGCTAACCTGCTTAATGCATAATTCTGTTGTTCTTGTAATACCCATTTTAAATACTGCCCACTGTTCCTCAACCCCTGATTCCTGTCCCATTCCCCTTACTGCCTCTTTCAAGTATCTCCCCATTTTCCCAAAGTCTGCCCCACTAAAATCCAGGATACGTGTTTTTGTGTGGTTTGGTTCTGCTCTTTCTGTGATTTCAAACCACAATGACTGGTGGTCACTGTTTCCCAGGTGCTCCCCCACTGTTACCCCCATCACACTGTCCCTGTTTGTGAGCACAAGGTCCAGTATTGCCTTCTGCCGAGTTGGTTCCATGACCAGTTGCTTGAGGAAGGCACCCTGAAGGGAGTCCAGGATAAATCTGCTCCTAGTTGATGCTGCTGCTGGGATGCTCCATTCCACGTCTGGAATATTGAAGTCTCCAACCAGTACTACTTGTTTTGGGCCACCCAATTTGTGTACGTGAATCAATTTTTTTGCACAAAATGCCGCACACACATATCAGTCGCCCACTCACAGAGACTAAAAATTAGAGGGAACATTGGGATCCGACTTTTTCTAAAATAAAGCTCAGGGTCCCTGGCGCACCCGAGTTTGCTGCAAGTGGTGGTTCAGTGCACAGTATGCCAATCTATGCAGGCTTTTTAAAATTGAGCCCCAGGTCTCTAACTTTACTTAAATCCTTTATTAATGGCTACAGTCAGCATCAGTTGCCAGTCAAGGAGAAGGTTATTGGGCATAATTTTGTAGGTCTTATGACATTGGTTAAGATATGTGCGTATATAAAAGCTATTTCAATTGAGACAATTTTGACAAATATTTTAATATTACAGTACATATGGTGATAGCAGGTAAAAAATGTGAGTTCTGAATGTTTATGTTCCACAAACGAATATACTTTATTACAATGATGTCATCTGGGAAGAACTGGCATCTCATTTGGAAAATATATTGACAATGGAATCTTGCCCTCATTTGGTCATTTTAGGTGATTTTAATGAGTGTATTTGTCCTTACAATAATCTACTGGATATGGAAATCATAATACCAGGTCTTGATAAGGAAGTATACAAATGATAAGATTACAAATGGGAATGGTCAAACTATTTTTTCTTATGGAGGAATATGACTTTTGACCATTCTAAATGATCAGTTTCCTGCTGATAGGAATAGAGCCCACTCTTACATTTCATATAGTGCTTTAACACTTTGGGGTTATATAATTGTCTCATTTTTTTATTTATTGTTGTACTGTATGTGGATTTTAAATTCTTCAAAAATCAGAATGTGATAATTTTCCACTCATCCTAGCAAGATGTAACTCATATTTCCTGTGTCTAGAACTATTGAAAACACTATAAATGCGCTTGTTTACTCTTTTATAGTAAATAGAAGATTACAATGGAATCTAGTGCTACAAACAGGCATATGGAATGATTTTCAAAATATAAAAGATTCTTTGGTATCTTTGAATCTTCAGAGTGAAATTCATCTGGTTAATAAATACATAATCCTAAAGGAGCTCTTTGAAGGTTTCTTTCCATTTTGCATAAAATCACAAAGAATTAAAAAAAATGTAGCATACTTAGTTCAATAATAAATGTTGGTCTGAGAAGAGAAAAGAAAAGAAAATTCCTTAATTATAAATGTAAGTAGGGTACCCAACAGGTAGAACTTACTGGAGCAAAATAGAGCAAGGAAAGGGTATAAGAATTTTATACAGAAGTAGAAGATAAATCATATTGTTGGAACATGGGAACAGGTCACCAAAGCTATAAATTCAAAAGATGCTATGGCCTTCTGGATTCTTGCAGCAAAAGGTACAAAGAACTTTGTTAATACCCCTCAAACATTTGTTCAGCCTGAAGTTTGGGTGGAACATTTTAAATCAGTTTTTTTAAACCTAGCTGAAACTTCCCTTGAGTTTGTAGTTCTCAATGAACAATTACATTATAAAACCTTAAGAGTTACCCCTGAGGATGTTCATAGGGTGATTCAGTATTCAACATCTGGCAAAGCTCCTGGTAATGATTTCATTTTTCTAGAGTTACACAAAATGGACCTGCATTAGTGTCACCATGTATTATCTGTTTTTTTTTTCAACTCGTGTATTTTCTGTAATTATTTTCTGGAAAGCTAGAGGTAAAATATTATATTCATCCAGAAAAAAAAATTAATTTATTCTGACCTACTTTCTTATCCACCTATTAGCTTTATAAATGAGTTTGTTTTCCTAAAATAATACTGGGAAAATAGAGGACTGGGTTAATAATAATTACTTTTTGAGGCAGGCTTCAGAGTTTATCATTCAACAATAGATCATTTTTTTTACTTTCACACATTTTATATAAAAATACCAGTATTCATAAATAGAAAATATGTGTAGCTTTCATGGACCTCTCTTCAGATTTTGATTTTTTATCTAGAACTATTATATGACACAGACTTCACAATTTAAAAATTAATCCAAACTTTTGAAGATTATGATAAATTTATATTCAGATACTTAAACAAGAATACAATATAATAATGATGGTAGCTTGATGGAGCATGTCTTCTCAAATAAAGGTATAAAGCAGGGGTGTATCTTTGTTCCACTTTTATTTAGCTAATATCTAAAATATGTCCTTGTATCTCTGGAAAATATTGATTTAGATTCTCCAAAAATATCTACTAAAACAATTTCTGCATTAGCTTATACTATAGATATAGTCCTACTTTCATGACTTCACCAATACTCCAATTTCTTCTCTCAGTAAGTCTTGAGAATTTTGTTCTTACTCAAAGTTAACAATACGCATTTATAAAAGCAAAGTAGTACACTCTGGAGGAAGTAATAACTTTAATTATTTCTATTGCTGCTTTATAATATCCTGGAAGACTCCAATCTATGTATGCAAATGGGTCTGGAATATAAGGAGAACATGTATAACACAAGGGGGCATAGCATTAGACTATTTGGGAGTTGGTACAGAACCAGTTACTTAGGGTCATATTTTACAAAAAGAGTGTTAACACATTGGAATGCATTGCTTGATGTAGTAGCTCAAGCAGCAGCTATTATTGTCTTTAAAAGGTTATTAGATAAACATATGTTGAAGGAGACATAATAGTCCACTGAGTAATGGGGGAATAGGTGAGAAGGACCATCGGTCTATTCCTATTCCTAGCTACCTTAGCAGTAACCTTAGTAATATGTTTGGCAAATTAATTAAGAGAAACTGGAAGTTGTAAACTTCTATATGTACCTTAGAATAATATATTAATCAAAAGTCAATTGGAATGCCCATGTTTTAGTAACTGCTAGTAAAATGGATCATGGTTCACTAGGACTTAACAGTTTTAATAAAGTACATGGGGGTCATTCAGTTCAATCATCCTTATTAGCAGTGAAGGAAAAACTGGCAGCTGCCTTAAAAGTATAACCAACAAGTAAACTAGATATCTTGCAAAGAAACATGCAAAGTTTGTTAAGAATTATTTTGGTACTACCATGGAGAGTACTGGTCCTTGCAATAAGCGCTAAATTAAGTCAGTCAAGCTCAATATTGTTAGCCTGTGTTTTTAGATATTGGTTTAGAATCCTAAAGATGCCTCATTCTTGGATTCCAAGATTGGCATATTTGGAACTCTCGCATCATAAAAAATGGTTCACTCTTTCTTGACCATCTCAGAGAATATTTTATAGAAAACTGATCTGACATCTCTCTTTTCTTTGGTAGTTGTGGGTATAGTGATTATTTATGATTAAGTTATGTAAAAACAATTTAATTCCATTACAGAAAGTTAAAGGTATAACATTTATAAACCTTCCAGATTTAGTAGCAGGTTACCAAAAAATAATGTAGTCTGTGAAATCAAACCATGTCTTTCCTCACTTACTGATCTGAGTTCAAGGAAAACATTTACTAGATTCAGATTTCAGCTTTTTCAGTCTGAATGACTAAAAGCAAGATATAAAGTGAATGAATGAAATTACCAAGCTATTCATTGTGGCTGTGCCATAAATACTCCTGAAGATACATTACATGTAATCATTTTTTGTCCCAAATATAAACTAACACAGAAGTGATGGTAAAATCACTTTTCCTCAAATTCATTACATAATGCACTACATAAGTTAACATTACAAGAGAGTAGAAAAGAAACCAAATTCACTTACAGGTGTGCAAGGTTTTTGTTTAAGATTACAAAAATGAGATGCTGGAATAATTACTGAAAATACAAAGAAATTGATAGATTGTTTATGAATTTTGTATTTTACTTAAATTGCCTCAGCTTTTTGCCTATTTTTTAATTTATTGTCTTGCATCTATAATATAGATGTAATAAGCGAATATGCAATTTTTTGAGTAGACTCCTTTTAGTAAATTTTGTAATGACTGTATTTTAGATTTATGTTGATCAATAAATGAAATGTACTTGAATTTAAGTTAATTGAACTGACTTCTACAGATGCTTACTAACTATGATATTTTGCTGAAAACCAGACAATTTCTTTCAGAATACAGAAAGGTCTTCCCTCTCAGCCAGGTGCCTGGACCTTGTCCCATGTCCAACCTCACCTTCCTCTGTTATCATGTTGCTCAGCACCAAGTGTAATAAGGACTTCTGCATAGGGTTTACAGAGGGTTCAGTACAGGGTCACCATGCGTATTAATGTCTTAGAAATCAAGAACTAGTAGGAGAGCTAGGATAAACTCAAATTATTTAACCTGAAAAAAAGAAGGCTGAGATGGTACATGATCACAGTTTTCTGAATGCTAACAGGAATAGGCAGGGTGCAGTATACACATATGTTTCTGCTGGTGAGTGCAAGCAGAAGTGGAGATCAAGCCATCAAACTGAGGTGCTGCAGAATAGGGGGAAACAATAGAAAGCACACTTCACACAGAGGGTGATTACCATGTGAAACAGCATACTTAGTGATGCTGTGAAAGCTAGCATTGTGGAGGCTTGCAAAGCTGGATTGGACAGATTAATGAGGGAGAATGCAGTGACAGATCTAGCCATCCTGTGCATCCTGCAGCCACAGGACTCTTCTTGGCACAGGGTGCTGCTACAGTAATTTAACCCCTCACACATAAGAAAAAGCTACTTGAAGTTCACTGTGCAATGAGTGCTATTTAATTCAGGTGTGAAGGGGTTAAACTGTTATCAGCAAGGGGTATGTTTTATGTCCTCCTGTGACAGTATAGGCTATCTCTGACTCAAAGAGGGAAAGATTTACTGCCAAACACTTTCAGATAAGTCTGTAAAGTACTGAGCCAGCCTATATCAGTTTACAGTCTGCTGCCACAAAGAAAGAGGGGCCTGCTGTTGTTTTGTCATTACTGACTTAAGGGAACAAAAGTAAGTTTTTGGTTGTTATTTGTTGTTAATTATTAGAGAACCTGGAAAGACAAGAGTTATAAGTGGCATGGATTAGAGAGGGGGAGGACATGCATAGTTGGGCTGGCAGTATAGCCTGGAGGTTAGAGTAACAAGCTGTGAATGAACTTGATATATCCAACAGACCTGGGTTTCAGTCCCACAACTTCCACTTGCATACTGTGTGACTCTAAGCAAATCCCTTAATCTCTCCAGTGCTCCCAGGTCCCTCCTGAAAACAGCCACTTGTGCTCAGTAGGCCTTACCTGATTACCAAAGAATAAAAAAATACTTTCCAATATGTACTTCAGTGAACAGGACAGATTAATAATGTGTTTGAGAAGCAGAACAGCAAAGATGTTTTCAGGCTAATAAAAGGGAAATTGGTGATTTTTTATTTAATAGTTGACTAATATCTACTGCATATTTACTTTTTTTTTAATTAATGTTGATGATTGAAATGTAGTTTATACTCTGTTCAAATGCTATCTATTTTACTTAGGTGAAATTATTTTTGGAGAGGGTACTTTTTTGCCTAGTTTTAAGCATTAATAATGTTCTGATGACTGTTTTTCACCTAATAAGGTTAGTAGTTCATGTGGGGAGTGAAATCAATAATAAACACAAGACCAGTTGTTATTTGGAATATATGTTCTTTGTGTAACTGTCAAGGTGGAAACATAGCCAGGGTTATTAATGTATGGTGTAACCAGTAAGTAGTAGTTGGTTGGAAGACTTTATCAACTTTACTGATTGGCCATTTGGCCATGGGTCCACTCTGTTGTGGCACTAGTTGGCTTTGGATTAAAATACAATGTAAGCCAGCTTGCTGGCGCATTGGTAGTGGAAGTAAGCCTGGGGTATCAGATGGCCAGCCAAGGGGAAAAAGATCTAGCATCTGTAGGACTGCTTTCCTCCTCTGGGGGGGGCAAGAGCCCAGCCTCTGCCTGACTCCTGGCAAAAGCTAGGGGGAAAGGCAGCCCGGGCCAGATGAAAGTGTCAGAAAAGAAACAAAAATGCAACAAGCTGTATTTGTAAGAGGTAGTAGATTGCTGGGATGGATGTTGAGATTACTTCCCCTGCCCCTCCCCAGAAACACTGCACTTGCTGTGTGATTTTGCTGACTCAAGTGTTGCAGTCTTCCCCCAGCAACGGAGCTTGGCTATCCAACTCCCCTGGGTTCTGTGTGAAACAGTTGACAGGAGTTCATTCCTGCAGTGCTTTACTGCTTTACTGAAATCTCAGATCTTAACTCAGTAGGGAAAACAGTGTAGGCCAGTGGTTGGACCACAGACCTGCAAAACCAGATGATTCTCCAGTCTCAAATCCTGCCACCGTCACTGGATCACTGTGCAAGTCACATGACCACCCTCATGCTCCAGTCCCTCCCCAGCTAGACCAATGAGTAATTCTTGCCCCACAGTTAATGGGATGTGACATCTCCACTGGGAAATCCTGGGCACAAAACCTTAAAAAATAAATAAATAAAATACAAAGATGAACAAAGGAAGCATTGCTTCACACAAAGAGCAGTGGGGAAGTGTAATAAACTTCCAAAAGAGGTAATGGAGTCAGGATCATTATATTTGTTCAAGACTATCTTAGATGAATAGATGAGGGAGCTGATCTCTGGTGTTATAACTCTTGAGAACAGATACAAAAGATTGTGCATTTGAAAGCTGTTGAAATATGTTTTCACATATTATATTATGTGCAAAATTACATAAGTGGGATTCTTAGGCAAGTCCCATAGAAAGCATCTTGTCTCTGTATGGGACTTGCCTAGCAAAGCACTGACAACTATTGACATACTGATTACACACTATGCCTTACAACCATGCAAAGGAAACTGATTTTGTGATTTTTAGTTGATTGTGTTGTGGCTGTGCAAAGAATGATAGACAAGAAAAGGTAATTGTGAAAAGTAGTGGCAAAGTTTACATGTATTTGACTACTCTGTATGTCTTTAAATCTTCACAATTGAAATGTTTCAAGAATATGTTGCATATAAGCATATAAACTGGCTCATGTGCTTTGGTGTTTATGCTGGTATTGTGTATATACATACTGTATATAGGTGTACTGAAGACAAGATATGGTGACAAGGTATTTTGGTTGCAGATAATCCCAGTGACTGCTCAACTATATTTACCATACTCTGTAAGATAAAAGGTTTTTTTGCCAGATCATCTGGGCAGAACCCATGTTTTGTTCTGTTTATGCATGTTGAACCTGGAGCAATATTAGTCACATAAAATATATGGTTGCATGAAGGTGTATTGTGTAAACAAGCAAAATTATAGTGTTCATAAACCACTCAATAAATGAAGTTTTCATGTGAATATTGCTGTAACTTCATTTTCATTAAGTACAAAACGGTGTGTATTACAGAAAAATCATTCATTTGATGGTACACTAAGCAGCATTAGTATTGTTAATATGTAAAATAACTAAAATTAACTTCCTTGTGGCCATTACATTGAGTGCACAGTAAGGATACCATAAGCATTATTTCTTCCTATAGCCATGCCCCTTTGGCTCCACCCTTATATTTGGCTTCACCCTTTTATTCCTGCCACAGGACCTTTCTTAAAATCCTGGGAGAATGGCATTAAGGGTTACATAGAATGAATAGGGGTAACATTCTGGCTGTTAAACATGGATGTGTGTCCATACTCAAACTTGGAAATGGTCACAGCCATGCAGAAATAGAGGCGAACAAGATGGAGTCTAAGTCCCTTCCATCACACAATACTATGTTGCTATGTATGTGACTTGTTAATGTGAAATAGTTAAAGGACTGACAATGGGACACAAGCCAAAAACCTAGATTACGGTTAAATGCAAGTGCTATAAACATAATAGTTTTAAACAATATATTTGTTGTAAATTCTTGCTTTTTAATATAAATTTCCCAGTTTCCTTTATTTAACTTTTTCCGTGATAGTCTTGTGGTTGTGGGTTGGAGGGATACCCTTCCCCCTCTCAGCAGACTCGCAGAATTTCTGGGTGTGTTTACCTTACTATAGCTTGCACAAACAAGTAGAAAGTTGAAAGGCCCTCCTTCTGCCTGTGGGAGCAACCAGTGCTTCAATGGTTTCTTCATATCTCTTGGAGCTAAACTAGCAACAAACATCAGCAACATCTTAGGCATATGCCTTTAAAACCACTTTCATCAACCTTATGCTCACTTAGCAACTTTGCTACCATATCAGTTTAATTTATCTTACAGGAACTGCTTGTACTACATCCTGAAAATCTACTGGGCTTCATAAACTTGAAATAAGGCCTTTACAAACTTAAGGCTGAATACACTGTTACTCCCATTAACTCATATTGTTAATCGTGTACTAAAAACTGGTGTTTTTTTTCCAAATGACTGGAATTTAGGCAAAGACGTCTCAGTTTATACACTATGGGCTAGATATTCAAAGAGTTGCACCTTGCACAACTGAGTTGCATGGGCACAACCCCTGAAATGTGCCCCAGGGTGATATTCAAAAGGGGGAATTGTGCTGCTCAATTATGGATGCACCGCAGCACAAAGATAATGTATGTGGTGCATCTCCAGGGGGCGTGCCCATGCATATGCTGAACATTTTGATATTCAACCAAGATGTGCCACGCATCTGCCGGCACATCTCGGCGATGTGCCACATACATGGGCACAAAGTTATGCCTGTAAAAAATAGGCCTAACTGGTAGCCACCCACAGGCAGGCTGCTGTATTGCAAGGCACAACGCAGCATCCACCATCCCCTGGGTGGCTACCCCCCAAGTGCCGTGTCCAATTCCCGTACAGTGCATACAGAGCACTGGTAGTCCAGTGGTACCCCCTCCCACACAAAACCCGATCCCCATAAAATGAAAATTGTATTGTCCCTGGTAGTCTAGTGGTTCCCTCCTCACCACCTGGTGCACAGATCAGAATAAACAAAGCAATCCACTTGTCCCTGGTAGTCCAGTGGTTCCCCCCTCCCCACCTGGTACTCCGATCACTGTACAAAGGAGTAAAATACCCCAACTCTGGTCATCCAGTAGTGCTCCCAACCCCCCACCTACCCACACAGGACTCCCAACCCATCCTGCTCCAGCACCCAGGTCATCGGTGGACAGTAAACCCACCCACTCACCTCCACAGTGGCCCACTGAATGACAGTTTACAGTAACATCTCCAAGCTCATTGGTCCACACTGTTGACCCAGTAGGCTTGCAGTGTGTACTATGATAGTCATTCACAACTATGTGAATGAAGTGTTCATTCACACAGTTGTGAATGACTATTATAGTTGTAAACTACGCCCATTGGTCAACAGTGTGACCAATCAGCTTTGCAGGTGTTACTGTAGCTGTCATCATCGCAGCAGTCATGAGGTGAATGGGTGGATTTGCTGCCCATTGATTACCTGGGTGGGGGAGCAGGGTAGGATGTGGGCCCTGTATGGGTGGGCGGTACCACTGGACTACCAGGGTCAGGGTATTATACTACTTCGTACAGCGATTTGGGAACCGGATGGGAAGGGAGGTATCACTGGACTATCAGGGATGAGTGGATGGTTTTGTTTATTCTGATCAGTGTACCAGGAGGGGTGTACCACTACACTACCAGGGATTCCTTGTTTGTGTCATTTACAGGGATTGGGACTCAGGGATGGGGAAGGTCACTTGACTGCCAGGACTAGGTACAGCAAGCATTTGCAGGGTAACCGGTGCATTTCGCCAGGCCAGTCCTGTACAACTCATGCAAATGTGGCTATAATGACATGCAAATGGCCCCATTTGTGCCTTGCATGTATAATGACCCCCATTTGCATGTTCGGGTCTGAATATCTAGAAACTGCGACAAGCTCATCTCCAGATGTGCTGGCACATTCCCATTCCAGGTACTCAGACCTGTCTGGAGGTTGTGCTGGCGCATTGTATTTGTGCCACCAGCATAGTTTGATATATTCAGAAGAGATGCGCCATTGCTCATCTCTTTTGAATATATTCGTTTGTTGCTCTGCCACAATTGAGTTGCATGGCGCAACCACTTGCGCAATTGCCAGGTGCATTTTTCATTATCGGGGCCGATATATGCATACCTCAAATGACTCATTTAATGCAAATTCATATTTCAGACTATGCACTTAGTAACGGCTAGACTTAATTCCTAACAAGAAAAGTTTTGAAGGGGTCAAATTCTTAAAATTACAAGAGAGACTTGTGTGAGCAATTCATATTTAATGGGGCACTTGCAGTTTCCATTGACTACTGTCTGCAATAGGCATGCACTTATCATCACCAAGAAAGTTAAAGGAGGACAGTAAGGATGTCATTAGAACATATTTCACTAATGATCTAACAAGATCATCCATTTAAAAAGATGCAATCAACTGCATGTAGGATCAACAACAGTTAACTACTTCCAAGACATCCAAAAATCAACTTACAACTCTTATTTGAACTGCCAAAAAGCTCTACCTTACTAAACTATTGGATAATACCAGGACACACTGGTCTATTATAAAAAAAACTATTACACAAAGGTTCATGCATTTCAGCTATTCAGCTGAAAATACCTGGATTCAAAGGTAGTCACACAACAAACAGCAAAGTTGCATATCAAATTTATAAACACTGGCAATTAAAACATTTCAGGCATTTTTTAAAAATACAAGAACAAATGAAAAGGGCAGCTTAAACCCCACAGTGTGTCATTTTAAGTGTCATCTAGAAGGAAAAAATGAACAAAACAAAAAAATAAGGAAAAGGAAAAAATGTACTCAAAGCCTGTTAAAGGTGATAGGAAACAGTTTTTACACCTCTAGATGCCCTCCAGTTGTTCTATTATTAGCTACCCAATATTCTGACATTTTTATGACATTTTTTGTTAATTTAATAATCTAATTTTGTTGCATTTGTAACTACCCTGAATCCCTCTCTCCTCAGCAGTTGCTGCTGTCTCTTTTCATACTGCCTGAACATTCTATTACATCAATAACACCATTCCGGGCCATTCAGATGAATCGCATGGAATGGGAGTTATTGATGTCATAGAATGTCTTAGAAATATGAAAATCAAGAGCAGCAGCTGGTGAGGAGAGTGGAACTCTGTGTAGATCTGAGGGCACCCCAACACTAGATCATTTATTTATCAAAAAACATCAAAGTATATCAGAATATATAACTGGCATGGAAAGGAAAATGCAAGGGCAGTTAACTACGTAATAATCATCTCCTTTAAAGGTGCTCCAAAAGTTTTATTATACACATAAAGTAATAGCTGTCTGACCCAGCCACAAAAAAAAAATGCCTCAAAGTTTCGCATAGGCAAGCTTTGTCAAGAAGCTAAGGTGTGGGATACACAAGCAGGCAACTAAGTAGGAGGGTAGGAAACCAAGGGCAGACTTTATGGATTGTATGGTCCCTGTCTGCTGACAACTTCTATGTTTCTGTGCTCACCTACTACCACCTTTTTAAAAAGCATTTGATTAAAGAGACAGGTGAGAATTAACAAAACAATACATTTAAACATTTATTTTATCAGACACACCATCTATATGAAAAGATTAATTAGTAAGTGATACTGATCAGCTAAGTAATATTTAACTTATCAGAAAAAAACTTCTATTACATCACACATAAACCTGCAAAGGGCAGAACCAACATATGACATGTGCATAGGATTAACAAGATGCAGAATGGAAAGCAAAATGCAGGAATAGTAACTGCAATAACCACCCAAAAGAAAGGCTTCCTACATTTAAATCAATTAGTGGTCATTTCTAAATTTTGTAGATACGCAGTTAACTCCGTTTTATCATTCAGTCCCCTATCCCTAGTTGCCCCCAATTTAAGCATCCAAAACCTACCTTTCTAGCAAGAACCTTAACAAAATTGCCACCCCTTGGTCCCAAAACTGTTCTTTCAATACCAATAAAGTATCATTTAAAGGAGTTAGAGTCCCCTAAAGCAAAAGTATGAGCAGCAATAGCATTTTCTTCATTCCTGTGTTCCAGGGTCCGAACATGGTCACCCACCCTTTCTTTAAATTTCCTTTTTGTACATCCCACATAAAACATGGAACATGTGCACATTGCCAGGTATATCACATGTGTGCTATCACAATTAATAAATCTGGAAATCACATGTTGCTCCATACCTCTCAACCGTTTGTCCCTCAAATGTGGAACACTGCCTCTCAAAATGTGGAACAAATGAGCAAAATGTGGAACACTTAATCAAATCTTTACCTAAGCAGCTCAGAACACTGTTAACATGTTTGCATTTATGTTTAGAAAGTCTGTTATTAAATGAATGATATATTTTTTGCATCATTTACTACAGATTTTTGCTTTAAAATGTTAACACTGAATGTGGGACAATTCCTCACAATGTGGAACGGGGAGCTTTTGTGAAGTAAAATGAGGAACGTTCCTCATAATGTGGTACAATTGAGAGGTATGTGTTGCTCATTTGTGTGAGGATTCCAAAATTCTTTAAATGGTACAATAAATTCATAAAATTTACACCTTCCACACCAATGACACCTAGGTGGAAGTGTGGGTAACCATGTAGTGGTGGAATGTGGTACAGGTTGCAAGCTATGTGTAACGATGTCAGCCAAATTCCTAGCCCTTCTGTATACCATCTTAGGGTACTGTTGTGTCCACATGGATAGTTTGAGCTCACTGTTCAGAATATGCCAGTTTTTGTGTATGATACCATCAACCGCACTAGATTGAACACTGTATGTTGTGACAAAGTTACACCTCCTGGTGTTGGTAGAATTTTCATGAGACTTAAGAGTAAGGAGAGTCGCCTTTCTGTATTCTTGGCCCTAAAGTCTGCCCTCTCAATACATTTATCTGTATAGCCACGCTCCTTAAACCTCCTAGTTAAATCATATGCATTTTTTTCAAAAGAAACATCAGTGCTACAGTTTGAATGAAGTTTTAGATACTGACTAGTTGGAATGTTACTAATGGTATGGTGGGGATGACAGGAGCTAGATAAAAGAAAATTGTTCCTGTCAGTGGGTTTACAAAACAAGTTAGTATTAAATCCACAGTCAACATTATTAGCCAGTGTTACGTCCAAGGAGGAAATGTTTTCATAATTGTGTGTCATTGAGAAATGTAGATTACAGTTGCTTGACTCTGAGTACTGCACAAATTGATACAATTCATCCAGTGTAGCCTACCAAATTATTTCAATCAGCTCCAGTGACTAGTAAAAAAAAAAAAAACAGCTAGATTCTCTAGTGGAGCATTTGCCCGTTGATCAGTGAACTTTGCTTTGCAATTTTGACCTTTTTAATAATTTATATTTTTAGCCCACCTTTCTAATGATGTAGCTGCTGCTGAGAATGGGTTATTGATCATTTAATGAAATGTAGCTTCAGGCTCCAGTATCTTGTATGCTGGAACTGAATCTATACAATAAAATGTTCATATTGTATCATAATTTCCCACGGGCATTTGTAATATTCATTTCACTCTCTAAAAGCTGAAAACATCTATTGAAAAAACTAAAAGTATCAAACTACAAACCTCAGGAGTCTAAAAACTAAATGGAAGTTAAAATGCTGTATGACTCAGCCAAGAAATAACATGTTTGTAATGGATGTTACATATAGTAGTACTGCTAGAAATATCTCATGAGGGAGAAACTACAGTAAGTTAGAAGAAGCACAGTGGACAGTGTGGCTCCAATTTCCATTTCTCAAATGTTTGATGGCTTGCTATATTAGGATGAGCACAAGATAAATGGCATTGGGCCCTTGGTAAGTTGGATATTAAAGAATGAAGGTAAATATCATTTGCCTAAAACCCACTCTTGTTAGAAGGATACACAGTTTCAGTTTTTATTGAACAATCTCTGATCATGCTTTTTATCACCGGACAATTGTTGAATTACAATGTAATTTAATGTTTTGCATGTTAACTGATAAAACCAAAATAACAGCATTTGGTATGGTATGAGGGAAATTGATCAAAAATATATAATTCAGCTTGGTTTGTTTGATGATGCAGTTGGTAATGAACTTTAACATCAGATTTCATTATTTACTGAAATTGTTTTTTTATCAGGAAAGAATATAGAGTTAAACAATTATCTTGTTTACAGATGCTAACTGGAGAATAGGAGTGGAAGGTACAAAAGGAATATGTTTAACAGGGATAAATAAATGTATTACAAATCACTAAAGGGATTCCAGCCAATCAGCCCACAGAGCCACTAGATATCTTATCCTGTGCACCTCTTGTGCAGGAGTGTTAGGGAAGAGTGCTTCACTTCAGCACTGGGAGAAGGATTGCATAGGTAAATTTAAAAAAGGTTCTAAACCTACTATAAATCACTCAAGTTAAACTCCAGTGGTTTGTATTAAGTTAATAGGGCCTCTGAGGGTGTCCCTTTTTAATGAGAGACACCTTTCATGAGGTTTGGGCAGACAGAACTATTCAGCTTCACTTAATGGTCCACTCACCTAGACCTCACACTTGGTGCTTCTTATAGCATTAGAGACACCTGTGGGAGGTCCAATTAACTTATAATAACAATGTATTCAGAGTAATACAACAAGAATGAAAATGCAAGTTTTAGTCAAGAGCTGTCTTTTGAGCATGTTAAGGAAATCTATGATAATTCTTATCTTTACAGTTTGTTCCTGTTTATATTTTAGCCTGTTAGTGCAGTAACTCTTTATGCTGGACTGTGTTAACCTGTTACGTAGAAACATAGAAAATGAAAGCAGAAAAAGACCATTGTTCCATCTACTGTAGTCTGCCTGTAATTCCCAATACTACCCTGAGACTTCATGTCTATATAGGGTTTATGCTCACGCTACCATCCTCATGTTCTCAACCTTGCTTCTAACCCCCCACCCCCGGGAGATTATTAAGACTTAATTTGTGTTCCAACCTTGTCTGGATCCAGTAATGGTCTTGGTGCCCATCACCTCACTGCAAGCTGTTCCATAGCTCAACCACTCTCTCTCTCTCTCTCTCTCTCTCTTGTAAAAAGAATGTCTTCATGTCTCTCCCATATTTTCCTCCCACCAGCTTTCATTCATATTCCCATAATGTAGATTTGCTATTCCTATAAAATAGCCCCTCACAGTTTACCTTGTTCATGCTGTCCAGGAACTTAAAGTTCTCCATCATATTTCCACTCTCCCTTTTTGCCTCTCTGAGTACATGTTCAGTGTCCTAAGTTGATCCTCATAGGATCTGTCCTGCAGGCCATGAATCATTTTTGTTACTCTAGGCTGCGCTGCCTCCACCCTGTCCCTGTCTTTCCTTAAGTAAGAGCACCAGAAAGGGGCACAGTACTTCAGATGTGTCCTTTCCAGTGATCTTTAGTGAGATAGCATGTCCCCTGCTATCAAATTCCCTCCCAATTAAGGCCAGGCTGTTGGCACAGTGGTAGCACTATGCCTGCGGTGCCGGAAATCTGTGTTCAAAAGCAGAGCCAGGTTGTTGGGGGCCAGATGGGTGAGGAAGATGGAGCATCCCAAGAGACACTCTCCTTCTTTTGGAGGAGAAGGGTTGTTATCCCCGCTGCAATACCACCACCTGGGTGATCATGACTGGAGGTGCAGCCCAGGGATGTCATGGGTGGGGAGGACACTGGCTGAGTTCTGGAGCAGCTGCATGATTGTGTGCATGTGCTCCTTGGTCTTCCCTGCATGCTAGCTTCCTGGAGGATGGGGTGTAACATAAGGAGGAAAAGTTCTGCAGCTAGCCCAATGGCAGCTTCCGATAAGATGCCTGAGATGACCAAAATCAGATGATCCTGGATGCAGTCTGTCAAAGACAAATAGCAGGTAGAGGGAGTAGAATGGGGAGCTGCTTTCTCCTTCCCCACCAGGGTGCAAGCCTAGGCAGTGTGGAGGCAGACACCAGGAGGAGGTCTGGGAATTGGCATAGCTTAGTACCCAGGTAACCTAGAGGACGCTGAGGGAGCAGTGCAGCTGTGGTGATACGGGGGAAAAAAACAGAAAATAAAATTAATAAATTAAAAATCCCCTCCCAATTCACCCTGGCATCCTGATTGCCTTGCTGTAGACCTTTTTACATCGACTAGATTGTTTAAGGGAGTCATGTATGATTATGATGACTCCTGGGTCCCTTTTCTCAGTAGTAGTGTCCAGCTTAACCTCTTCCAAAATCAGTTTTCCATCCTGGATTACTGTTCCCAGTATGCATCACCTTGTACTTCATGGTGTTGAACTTCAACTGCCAAACTTTGCACTACCTTCCAGACTTTGTAAGTTCCCTCAGCAACTCCCTTACCTCCTCCTCACTGTCCACCCTACCAAAGAGCTTAGTGTCATCAGAAAAGAGACACAGCTTGCCCTGGATTCCTTCTCCTATGTCACTGATGAACATACTGAAAAGGACCACACCCAGGACTGAACCCTATGGCACCCCACTTGTGACCTTTCTCTCACAAGACTTAACTCAATTTATTATTACCTTTGCTGTCTCCCCAAATCAATTACCCACCAATCTATACCCTTAGCTGCACCTAGATCCTCTAGCTTCTTCAGCAACCTTCTGCATGGCATTGAGTCAAATGCCTTGCTAAAATTGAAGTAAATCTACTGCTTGTCCCTTATCTACTGCCCTAGTTACCCAGTCAAAGAATACTATCAGGTTGGTCTGACAAGACCTATCTACCTTGAACGTATGCTGTTTAACATCCTGGATCCCATGACTCTCAAGGTAATGTACAAGGTTCTCTTTGACTAGTGCCTCCATCAGTTAACCTACAATGGAGATAAAACTGTCTTGACTGCTGCTATCTTCCCTGGGACCCCCATGCAAATTAGATGATACATCTCATGAGGTTATCCCATGTGGAGTAATTTCAAATAAATAAATCTCTTAAATATAGTTAGATAACAGATTTGCTTTTTTGGAAACCTAAGGAATCTTTAAAGCAGCAGAGCAGTGAAACCGGCAAAAAAAATGTTCCTACCTTTTTTCACTGTAAAAGATTACAGGCATCTCCCTGTTTTATATGGTGGTTACATTTTCTAGTTCCTCCAAAATGTAAGTAATTTATAAATGTTTTCCTACTTTATTCCAACTCAATATTTTCTGGAACTTTTGTTTAACTCAAAAAATAAGCAACATTTTGTTAGATTTGGCAAGGTTTTTGTTAGCAGCTAAAAGAATTAGGAACAAAATGTCTCAAGAAATGATAAGTGAGCCATAATTCTTCAGTAATCCATTTTGTTGGATCTCTTTTCTCAAATACTTTGAGAATTGTGATTACGTTTTTTCACGGAAATGTAGGTAACCAGACCTTATCCCTGAATCTACTGTTGATTCAGAGGTTAAAGATGGCGAACACGCTGGGTCAATCTCTATTTTAGTTCAGTTGTGTGTTTGTTTTAATTTATTTTATATCATTTTTAACTATTTTATTACTTTTATTTTGTGGCTTAAACATCCATAGCAAGAACTGTGAACTGTGAGGTGGTGTGTTAACCCTGACTCGTGTTTTCCTGTAGCAGTTTCAGCTGGGACTGTTCTGGTGTTCCGATACCAGGACTGTTTTGGCACTCCAATATTGGCATCGGCTTCTGTTTAAACCACCAGTAGTGAGAACTGTGAATGACGTGCTGTACTCCGGATACTAGGGTTTGTGTAGCATTGCAGAAGCTCTGCGTCAAAGAATTCAAGTGGAGAAGTTTCAGTGTTGAACTGTTTTGGGGGTCGCCGCCAGTTTTAGCGTATTCAGGTGATTGACTACTGGGTAGAACAGCGTACATGATTTTGGAGTACCGAAGAAGCTTTCAGGCAGTAAGCTGTTCCGAGAGCTGCCACTGTTTAGTGGATACCGGTGACTGACTGCTGTGTGGAGTGATTGGGAGGATACCGATTGAGCCTGGAAGTGCTGGATATAGCGTTTCTATACGATGTAAAATTTGTGGAGACTGTTATGGTGGTGAAGGAGAGCTGTGAACTGGTTTTGGGGACCTCTCTGAGACATTTGGGAGGAAGCCTTAATTGTAGAGGCCCAACAAAGGGTTAGCTGAACCGATAGACCCTGAGGCGGGTATTAAGGGCAGCCATTCTCTCTGTGGGGCTCAGGGTTTCTAACTGGAGGGTGTGCACTACCCGAGTTCCTGGAGTGGTGGTGGGCTGCCTGACGAGGGTTGGATTGCTCCCACTTCTTAAGTGGAGAGAATTGGTGGTGCTCTGAGGCCTTCCTTGGGGTGGATTCAGGGTCTGGCAATATAATCCACTGGAGGACCTTGTGAGAAGAAAATATCCAGTATTATCAGAGTCCCTTCAAAGTGGAGCAGTGTTGCTGTGGATTTTTTAGCTGGCCATTAAGGATTATTTACTTTCATACTTTGGAAAGGCAATGAGAGAGCCTATTTGGCAGTGTGTATATCACATACTCTGTTTTAAATGTGGCAGTGAGAGGACCATATTTTGGTTTAAATCTATTGATAGGTGGTGGTGAGAGCCCCCCTGCAAAAATCATTATTTTTTGGACATTATCAAATTCTTAAATTACAGTTGGAGAGTCTATGCACGACAATAACTCACTTGCTATTGCTGTTTTGGTTAAGTTATTTTAAGTTTTAGTATTTGGTTAGGGTGTTTATGTTGTCTGGGGCATTTATAGATACATTTAAAATGGGTAAGAGTGACTGTTTTAGTGGAGACATCTACAGTATGTAGTGTGGGAAAGGTTTTAACTTTTGTTTTGGTTGGGTACTTTAATTTTTTTTTTTTTTGCTGTTTAATTTTTTTTTTATTGTCATTTTCCTTTTCTTTTACAATAATGACATCAACTTAACTCAAAAGAGAAAACTGTTAAAGAGTTGTTGGTTACATAGACAACTCGATATCAGAGCATATGAAGGATAACTACTACCAATTAACAGGTACTTACCCCAATACATGTGATTTTTAACTTTAAGGTGTTGGAGAGGAAAGGCTTCCATGCTCTATACTTTAACAACATGGGGCTCTTTGTGGCTTCAGGTGTTTTCTAGGCTTCTGACACCCTAACTAAAAAACAAACACAAAGAACCACTATTCTATATACTATTCAGTGCAATTATATATAGTTAGGGAGGACAATACAATACATCATAGTCATACATTCATGAATAAGTGAGTATAATAAATCCATTTACAGATTGGGTATTTTATTTATTTAATTTTAATTATTCATTTTGCTTTTGGTGGTGGGTGGGTATTTTATTCTTTATTATTATTTGTTTGGAGATTTCCTTTTTTGGTCAGACGGTTGTGTTTTGTGTTTTTTGACTGTTGGTTAGCCTGTGGAATGTGTTGGTCTTCCCACCCATCATGTGCTATTCATCCCATGTCCTCAATGCCTTTCACCCATTCTCCCTCACCTTTGATGTTGCCAACTTACCAGCGTTGCTGAGTGCTGGATATTGTGCGAAGGAGGGGGGTGGGGGTTGCAGACATCAGAGGACGAATTAATGGGTCTCTCACATCGGGGTAGTTAGGCCTAGAATATGCCCTGGGGTGAAATGGAGCCTGGAACATGGCTCACCATGTCTAGTCCCCATACCCAAGTGCACCACCTTTTTTGGTGGGCAAGTAGCCGGGGCAGCCCTTGAAACGTCCAACTTGAGTGGTGTTATGCAATGCTAGATCTGTTAAGAACAAAACTGCAATTATTGCAGATCTTGTTGGAACAACTGATCTGGCATGCATCACCAAGACCTAGCTGGAGAAAATGCTGTCCCCATGTTGGAAGCGGCAATTCTTGCTGGGTACTCGTGATACACCGCTCGAGATTGGACTGTGGGGGGTGGCATTCTGTTTCAAGACCGAGTTGGGCCTTACGAGTGTACCAGTAGAGGAGACTGAATCTTTTGAGTGTACTGTGGTAGCAGGTGTAGGTTGTAGGATAGCTCTCGTCTACCATCCACCCGGGGATGAAAAGCGATTCCGACAGGAAGTAGCAGATTTCATCATTGCCATGGCATTGGAGTTACCAAAACTGATGGTTCTGTGTGATTTTAATGCTTGGGTCAATGATAAACTCTCACTATTTGGACAGCACTTCCTCCAGCTGATGACATCTCTGGGCCTTACACAGATTGTTACCTCTGCTACCCATAAACACGGTCACTCTTTTGATTTAGTTTTCCTCCTCAGGATTGAGGCCTCTGATTTAGGTGTGGAACCTGTCGGTTGGTCCAATCACTACACCGTGAGGTTCAACTTTTGCACCACCCTCCATAGGGCCCCCCCCCCCGTGGAGATGATCGGTTATCGCCCTTTATGGGACGTGAGCCCTGAAGGCCTAGCAGCAGTGATTGACCTCTTGGAATTCCCTGTGGCCAGCTCAAACCCAGAGACTTTGGTCTTGGCCTACAGTAAGGCCATCTCCATAGCCTTTGACCTGATTGATCATGTCTGTGTTTGTCCTCTCCCCCTTCACCCTTGGGCCCCTTGGTTTGATGGGTCACTGAGGGAGTTACAGCGACTAGGACAAAGGCTAGAGTGGCGCTGGCAGAAATACACCCTGGAGGCTGACCACCTTAGATTGGTAGAGCATTATCAGGCCTACCAATCAGCGATCTCCTGTAAGAAGTCAGAATTCCTGTCTGGGGAGATTGCTGCTGCTCAGAATTGATCAGCCCAACTCTTCCTAAATGTGGACAGGTTGTGTAACCCAACTTGTCTGCAGCTCTGAAGAGCTTTTTCACAAGTGGAGTGTGATGAGCTTGTTTGATTCTTTGCGTATAAGGTAGCCAACATCAGGTCAGAGATCCTCCTGACTCACTCTGTGGGGGATGCTGTTGATCGGTGCTTGGTCACTGCACCTCATGTTTCCTGGAGTACCTTTGACCTGCCTGAGTTCATGGATGTGATGCGGATTGTCCAGAGTATGTGCCCTATGTGCTGTAATTTGGATTTGGGCCCAACATCTCTGATCATGGGTTGTTGTGATATTATCAGCCCAGTCCTGGCTCAGATTGTCCAGTGCTCCTTTGATTCAGGTGAGTTTCCATGCTCCCTGAAGGAGGCAGTGGTAACACTCCTCCTGAAGAAAGCTTCTCTGGACCTGGACGCTCTGGCCAACTACAGACTGATCTCAAACCTTCCCTTTATAGGGAAGGTTATTGAGAAAGTAGTGGTGGTACAGCTGGAGAACCACTTGACCATCCATAACATCTATGAACCTCTCCAGTCCAGTTTTTGAAAGAGGCATAGTACTGAGACCACGCTGGTTCAGGTGCTCAATGTTCTTCTGATGGTGAGAGATCGGAGAAGCCGTTCTATTTTAGTGCTCCATGATCTCTCTTCAGCCCTTGACACTGTGGACCATGGGGTGCTGCTTGGGTGCTTGAGGTTCATCTGTGGCCTGACATGCACTGTCTTCAGATGCTTTACATCTTTCCTCACTAGCTGAACTCAGAGAGTTGTGTCTGGAATCTTTTCCTCAGACCCACTCTCTCTGTCATGTGGGATTCCTCAGGGCTCAGTGCTGTCCCCCATGTTGTTTGCAGTGTATATGCTGCCCTTCGGAGTCATTGTAAGATGGTATGAGCTGAGGTTTCATTGCTATGCTGATGATACTCAGCTCTACCTGTCTTTCACACCTAACCAGGATAGTGCTCTCTCAATATTTAACAACTACCTCACTGAAATCCAGGATTGGATGAATTTGATCTGGCTAAGGTTGAACACAGGAAAAACTGAGGTGATGTTTGTGGATCCATGTCACTGGATAGAGGGGTTGAGGGCTGGTCAGCCCTCTAGACTTTATCGGGGGAGCTCCCAGATCCTTACCTCTGAATGGGTGTGAGACCTGGGGGTGGTGCCTGATGATGGGCTGACCCTACGATCTTAGGTGTCGGCAGTTGTCAAGTCTTCCTTTTACCATCTTAGGAACATCACCAGGATCAAGCACCTCATTCCATCTGGGGATCTGCCTACGTTGGTCCACGCCTTTGTGACCTCACGCCTTAATTACTGCAACTCCCTGTACTTAGGGCTACCTGGGGTTGATATCCACCACCTGCAGCTAGTGCAGAACACTGCAGCACGACTGTTGATGGGGATTTCCCAATCTTTGCATATTACTCCGGTGCTGTGCGATCTGCACTGGCTGCTGATTCGGTGGCGGATCACCTTTAAAGTTGGTTTACTTACTTATAAAGCCCTACATGGACTTGGCCCTGACTACTTGAAAAAGCTTCTTGTTCCCTACTGTCCTGAGCAGCAGCTCCATTCAGCTGATATGGGGTTGCTGGAGATTATGAGGGTGTCCCTGAAATCCTCTGGGGCCCATGCATTTATGTTCATGGCCCCATCCTCTGGAAATCTCTGCCCTGTCAGCTGTAGGAGTGCATGATGGTGGGGGAATTTAAACAGGTGCTGAAAACTTTTTTATGGCATTAGGCCTTCAGTGATATCTAATGAAGGAACCCATTATTTTATTTATTATTGTTCTTGTCGATTCTGTTATTGTGGTTTTAATTTCTGTACAGCACCTTGGTATTTTGAAAGGCGCTTAAGTAAATAAAGTTATCATTATTAATATTATTTACACTTTGCTGCTCCATGGTACAGCAGCAGAGTTTGTTAGGGGGTTAAGCTCCAATAGCACTTTCATCCTTGTCGAATGTAAGCATTTAATGTATGTTGACATGGGTTAAAACTTTCAATTGTTTCCACTTTCACTATAAGATGTTGCGTGAACACTTTTATTGAAGGTTCCTCCTAGTGTATGATGTGAGCTGCCTATAGATAGGGAGGCCATATAGTGCAGTGGTTTAAGGCTCTGAGCTGCAAACCTGGAGACCTGGGTTTGAATCCCACAGCCTTCCACTTGCATAATGTATGAATGTGAGCAAATCACTTAACTTCCTTATGCTCCCAAGTTGCACCTGGAAACAAGCTTCAGCTTAGTGTCGTCTCTTGGGTAAACAATGTCCCTTCCCTCACTTTCTAGAATTTAAGTATTTATATTTAAGATATATTTATATTGGGACATTTATCCATTAGAAACTTATATTAATGTGTCCATGTTGTTTGTTTTTTCTTGATGTAATGACATATGATGTCAAACAATAAACTTGATTGATTGATATAAATATTTTTTTGCATAAACTTTTTATTAGTTTGTCTTATTCAAACCAAAACAAAAGCAACAGCTCTCATCTTAACAGACACATATCATTCTTTTCCTAGAATTTAAGGTTTCTCTCTTTTACAACCATTGTGCTTTTTCAGTTAATTTCAGTATTCTTATTACAGATCTATTACATATAACTCATATCAAGTACATGTATCTATTATTCCACTCTTAACTACCATAGTATTAAGAAAAAGGAAAGAAAGAGAAAGAGAAGATGGGACAGGACAGGAAGTAGAAAAGGGATATAAATGTTTTAATTTAGATTTTCAGAAAAAAAAGACAGCCACCATATCTGTCTTAAAAATAGTATTGTAGACCTGCTAAGAATTAGGGTCAAAATAATGAAATAAAAATCATGGTGGCACATAGAAGGTACCTAGAAAGTAGATTTGACAGGTATACCAAATATTTTTCATAGCTCAAAGTAGCTTTTTGGAAAAAAACGTTTTTCATTGTGCCGTGCTTTAGTCCATGTACTAAAAATCAAAATCCCAATCCAGAGTATCACATGCAAAAGCATACAAATGTTCCTGTATGATAGACTGACAACGCTGAAATAGATTTAAAGTTATACATGTGAAATATTGCAGTGCATGCTTTAATTTTCTTTTATATATCTTGGTTGTTCCTTTCAGTGCTGCTTTGTGTTTGAAAGGCACTTTATAAATGAGTTAAATAAAAATACCCATACCAGATTTCTATATTTGGTCCAGCAGGCTATGTGTTTTGTCCTGCTTGGTTTTTTTTTCAGTATGATGAAGTTGCTGTTTCAGACAGAGACCTACAGTTCCTGTTTTCAGCCTCACCAAACAGTTGATCAATGTTGAACAGTACCTTTGTTGAACAATGTACTGTATGGTCACAGTGATCCTGCAAAATGTTGCATCTCTTATGTGTTGTGGCGTTACACTCACCTGCTTAATTCAATATACTTTAAAGATTAAGTCTAATGCTAAAATCTGCAGTTAGTGTTTCAGCTCATTTTACTTCATTGATTACAGGATATCTCACCTCTTTATTTAGGTTGTATACTGTAAGTCTTACCTGTTTCTCACAGAAGTGATTTTAAAATGTTGTTGTGAACATGAAATTCTAAATAAATGTGCTTCTTACAGTGTTGGGTGAGTTACTTTTTCTATTACTTATTACTTTTGAACGGTTCCTGAAATGTATCACCAGCGATACAGAATACTAGAAAGTAACACACCTTACAGTTACAATTACTTATGTATATTTATACAAAAGTAATATGTAACTGTAACTGATTACATTTATTTGAAAGTAACTAGTAACTAACCTATTACTTTCAAAAAATGTAACCTGTTTGTTACTTTTGTATTGTTTTTGTATAAAAATAAATAAGTAACTATAATTGTAAGGGATATTATTTTTTTCTAGTACTTCTCAATCCTTGCTAGTGACTGCACAGAGCTTTCTGGAACAAGTTTCCCAATGTAATAGAAAAGTAATAGAAAAAGTAACTTACCCAACACTGGCTTCTTCCTAACTTGACAATTTGTTCACTCATTGTTCCAGGACATCAGCAATGGTCACCTTCAGCTGGAGGTCATACTATACCAGAAGTTTGAAATAACTGTGTGAGACAGAGAGACATAATTTTTAGATATAGTGCCACACCCCCTTAACAATGAAATAGTAAGGTTGTCAGTCTTTACAATTACATCTATAATTATTTGCAGTCAAAATTCAAAGGTAAACAATGGTAATGTGTTACAGAGACTATGTTCATTTTGAGATCATGTCAGCCTTTGACCTGTTATTTATTCTGGTGGTTTGTTTGCCACTGGACACTTGTGAAACCGGGCAGTTTTGCTCACATACCTTTCCAGCATAAAAAATTAAAATGAAAAATGAAAACATTAAAATTGGGCTGCCAGTTCAAATAGATTAAACCTAGTGCTCACTCCGAATGGTTCATGTACTCAAAGAAACAATTTGGGAATAGGGCCCCAGTTGAGAGAGCACGCAAATAAAAGGCTAGAATCAAATATGAATCACACCAACATTTATTGACAAAAAAGTTCCCAATACCCATGAAATTATTTTAGATATTATCTCAAATATATTGTTCCTAAATCAGTATAGTCTTATTGCACCATGGCATTGCACAATCCCAACTAGGGTTGAAGTGCATCTGTACATCAAGCAGCATTCTTACATAAGGTGACTAAGTATAATCTTACTGCACCCTAATATATTGTACAGTTACAGTCTAGGGTTAAAGTGCATCTGTGTATTAATAAGTATTTTCACAAGAGGTGCTTTGTGTAAGTTTCATACAAGATTATTCAAACAGGTCCTCCGCATTATAATATAAAAGCTTAGAGTACACAAAGCCATGTAGAAAAACGTTTTGCAAAAAGAAAACATTAGTATTGATCTAAATTCTCCAATATCACATGCCTATATAATGTCTTGGATTTCCAGGGTCAGGCATACATTAATTCACCTGAGGATTCCACAGTATTACAATATATAGTTCTAATGCAGTCCTGATAGGACCAAACCTGCTGTACAACCAATAGAAATCTTTAAGAAGTGCTGATAATGATATAATTTCCCAGATTTACCAAGGGTTGAAGCACATGCAAATTCCAGATTTATTTAAATGTACCCAAGTAAATCTGTCTTATAGAAAAGTAATTCATTGCCTTAGGAATTCAGTCATTAAAGTTCACTTTCAAAAATGACAGTATCCTAGTAAACCTGTGTATCAGCTGCAAGGCACACTAATAAGCTTTTGGAAATGGCTGCTGCCACTGAACACTACATCACATTTCACCATCTTTTTAGTTTCTTTGTAATCTTGTTCAGGACTCTGTTGTGCCAGGTATGACAGGTGCCATATAAACCCATTTCTTGGCTGTTTGTTTTAATTACTTATTGGCAGACTTCTGTGATATTACTAGGAAAGACAATGAAACTGGATTAAGAATAGATTTGATTTATTTACTTGCTTACAATTTGTTAAATGAGAAAGGCACACTGAAGCTAGGTTTTCAGTTGTCACCTGAAGGTGGTAAGTTACAACGGGGGGGGGGGATATAGTAAAAAAAAGATGCAATATGTTAATAATGATACAGATTAAAAAATACAAGATGAACAGTACAAAATAAACATATACAGTAGTATAAGGGCACAGACTCATATCCACAATATAAGAAGTAGGGGTGCAAATATAAAAACAATAACAAATTAAGTAATTTGCAAATGCCCCAAAAAATAGCAGTTGTGATAAGGAATAAATACTAGAAAAATATAAAAAATTAGGTAAAGTACAAATATCAAACAATAACAAACTAGGTAAGGTGCATACACCAGACAAAATGTAACAAATTATATCAGGTGCAAATACCAAAAAATAACAAGTTGAGTAAGCAAGCAATAATACCCAATATGGTGGGTGGTATTGGGCAATACCAGACTGTCCAGGGGCATAATGATGCCTGACACCACAGGCGGAAGGCCTTATAGCCCCTGTAAGGTCCGGTATTGCCCATACCACCCACCCTGGAGGGTATTATTGCCCTTAGAAAATGGGCATCTGCACCAAGTTTAATTAAATATTAAAATAACAGAGGAAATGAGTTTAAAATTAATAGAAAAACTGGAAGAAAAACTGTTGTTGGTAAAGTAGTCCCTCTGATTTTTTTTATGCTGTTGCTTCTTGTGTTGCTCCCCCTCCCTGAGAGCCATCCTCTAGAAGTTATCCTCCCCACTCCCCCACAGCACATCTTCCAGAAGTACAGATGAACTCAGTATTGAAGTTGCACCTCAGGGAGTTTCATGGCATTGTTTTTTATTTATTTCAAACAGTTCTGGAAGTTTTTTTCTTTTGCTCAGTCCATAGACATGGCAGTTTGGTGTGTGACTTTGCGGGACCATGTGCCCTTAAACTCAGAAGAGAAGAGCTATGTGGGATGGCAGCAGTTTAAAATGTATGTTTTTTTTATCTGTAAGGAGCAGCACTTTTAATGTTGACCATGTTTTAGATGTTAATTCATGATGGGAGAGACAGGGTATTTGCCAGAAGCTTTTTGAGCGGTTCCATCTTTTGCGAGGCAAGTCGGCATTGGGATGTGTCAGACCTGAAATGGAGTTGTGGTCTCAATGACAATGTTAAGTGAAGGTGGTGTACTTGTAAGAGTACATACTGATTTGTTATTATTAAATAAATTAATTTGAGACTGACCGGGGGGAGGGGGGTGTCTGGCAACTTGTCCACTAAGTGGTGGGAAAAAAATGGCTGCTCGTGGGCTTGAAAATTTGGGGTGCCCAAGTATATGCCAAGTAATGGGGCACCCTGAATTGGCACTTGATTTGGAGCGGGCATCCATCATAAGTTAATGTATCCCCCTGTAGTGCCTCTTAGCCAATGAGAGACGTCCTAGTATCTAGCCAATTTTCTAAGGTACAAATACCAGTTGTAGACATGGTGCAACTACCAGAACTAATAACTAATTAAGTAAAGACAAACATCAGAAAAATACTGAGCAACAAATTAGGTAGAGTGCAAGTCCAAAACAATCTGTAAACACTTAAGGAAGGTGTGAATACCAAAAAAGATACAACTATCAAAAGTAAGCAAGTAACAAAAAATTTAGGCTTTAATTCAGCATGCTGTTCATGATGTATATGGATTTGATTACTGGTGTAGCAGATCCAACGCAGATCTGTTGGCAAGGGTGCAGACCGTGATGATCTGGATGATGATGATCATATTCACCCCACAAGGGGACCTACCTTCACCCTTCCCCTGACAGTTGGGCAGTCACTTGGGACCGCAGCTGGTTTGATCCCCTGTCAGGATAAAATC
This sequence comes from Neoceratodus forsteri, assembly GCA_016271365.2. NCBI lineage: Eukaryota > Metazoa > Chordata > Ceratodontiformes > Ceratodontidae > Neoceratodus > Neoceratodus forsteri. Next base: position 5,053,187 of record JADMNL010000041.1, on the reverse strand, counting down.
CTAACAGCAGTAGAAAGCAATGGTTCACCATCTTCCCAGATGCAGAGCAGCTTTCAAGGCAACCCCTTCTCTAATTTGGTGCTAGAGCCAGGCTTGGCAGTCTAGCTGCATCAATTCCCTTTTCTAGGGGTCTCGAGTCACACTTTAGCCAGACAGGAATAGCAAGTGGGAGCTATTCATAAACACTCTTCTCTCCTTAGAGGTTTTGTTTCAGACAAAGTTGCACTATTTGCATCTACCTTCCCCTTGTGCACACATTGAGGGGTTACATATCAGTAGCTAGCATCTCATGCATTATTCATTATACTAAACTCCTGGCTCATGGTGTCTGTCGGTTCCAGGAGAAAAACTGCATACAAGTCCTGAATCAGCTTGTAATTCACAGCTGTTTTACAGAGCTGATTACCAAATAGATATCAGTTTCCAGGGACAAGATGTACTAATTTAGTTGTTTTGCAGAGCTGAACTAGTCTCCAAATTAATGTCAGTTTCACAGGGACAGAATGCACTAATTTAGTTGTTCTGCACTTTGTGCAGCTTTGAGAGCAGCTGAAACTGAACAACATTCTTGCTGTGGGCTCCCTGACCCTGAAGGCAATCTAGGAGCCAGTTGAGCAAAGAGAGGTGGCAGCACACCAGCAATGGTGAGAAGGGCACTAATGTAGCCCACAGAACAAATGACAGTGTTCAATCCAGCCTTGAGTCCTGCAGCTGCAGTCTGACCGAAGGGGTGCAGGGGAAGGCGTCAGCAGTGCTCCGGAGAGAGACAAAGGCAAGACCATTTTAGGAGGGGGTTACGTCAGTATTAAACTTCTAATGTTATACACTAAATGTTAAGAAAATCTAGATCTACTATATATATATTAGTAATAAAGCCAAATAAAAAGATACAAAATGACACATACCTGTACCCTCAATTCAAAGCATCTTAAGTGGCATGTGCAAGTCACCAGGAAGGAAACATAGCTGGTTCAGCTTTAAGCAAGATAGTATGCTGCTAACAGGACTCAGAAACAATCTGCAAAGGCCTAAAATAGCAGACCCCAGACACAAACTGTACGTCGTTCAGATTTCTGCTGTGTGGAATCGACCAGCTCAGCTTTTCCGGACTGTTGACAGATTGCACAATCCAATCTGTCTCCAGCCCAGAGAAGCTTTATCTCAGCTGAAATGCGAGGGGTTTGCTCAATTCTTTGCAGATAAGGTTGCCAGTATCAGGTCTGGCATTGGCCCAGCCTCTCCTATGAAGGATTGTAAAGATCGGCAGGAAGTGGCATGCACTGTGCCTGTCTGGTCAGATTTTCGCTGGCTGGAATTCATGAACATTATGAAGAACATCCAAACACTGCACCCAACCAGTTGTACTTTGGATCTGGGCCCTACACCCCTTTTAGTGGGTTGTGTAGATGTTATCTGCCCAATCCTTGCAGGAATTGTCTGGAAGTCCTTGAAGAGGGGGGGTCTTTCCAGATCCCCTCAAGGAGGCGGTCATTTGACCACTCCTTAAGAAATCCTCCTTGGATCCAGACTGTCTAGCTAACTACCAGCCTATCTCTAACCTGCCATTTGTTGGTAAGGTTATTGAAAAGGTGGTTGCACTGCAATTGGATTATCACCTTATAACTCACAATGTCTATGATACTATCCAGTCTGGTTTTAGGAGGAGGCATAGCATGAAGACTGCACTTGTCCATGTATTGAATGACCTCCTAATGGCAAGAGATTGAAAGGCAAGTACCATTCTGGTCCTTCTTGATCTCTCTGCTGCATTTAACATTGTAGACCATGGTGTGCTGTTAGAGTGTCTGCAGTTTCTTTATGGGCTGTCTGGTGCAGTCCTCAAATGGTTTCATTCATTCCTCACAGGCAGGTCTCAGAGTTGTCACCAGAATTTATTCCTCTGGCACTCACTCCCTGCTCTGTGGGATGCTGCAGGGCTCCATTCTGGCCACCATGATGTTTGCAGTGTACATGCTGCCATTGGAAGATACCATTAGACAATACAGTCTATGTTTTCACTGCTATGCAGATGATTTTCAGCTGTATATGTCTTTTCTGCCTGGACAGAATGATGTACTCTCTGTGCTAAGAAACTGCCTCACTGAAATCAGAACTTGGATGAGTACCAGCTGGCTGAGACTGAACCTGGATAAGACTGAAGTGTTGGTTGTGGACCCTGATCATCCAGGGGCAGGTTTGGGGGCTTGTCAGCGATCAGGTCTATCAATTGATGGCATACTGCTCACTACCTCAGACCATGTGCATAACCTGGGCATTATGTTTGATGATGGTCTGACACTAAAATCTCAGGTGTCGGCCATTGTCAAGTCGGCTGTCATCAAATCCTCTTTTTACTATCTGAGGAATATCACCCGGGTGAAACACTTGGTTCCTCCAGATGATCTTCCAACACTGGTGCGTGCCTTTGTCACCACCCACCTTGATTACCTAGGGCTACAAGGAGTTGATATCCATTGCTTGCAGCTGGTGCAGAATGCAGCGGCCAGGCTTTTGACTGGGACCTCTAGGTCCAGTCATATTATGCCCATGCTCCGCAGGCTGCACTGGCTGCCTGTTCAGTGGCAGATCACCTTTAAGGTTGGCTTGCTAACCTTTAAAGCCTTACATGATCAGGGACCTGGTTACCTGCAAGACATCCTGGTACTCTACTGCCCCTCCCATCCTCTTCAATCCACCGATGAGGGATTGCTAGAGATTCCCAGGGTGCGACTAAAGACATCTGGTGCCCTTGCCTTTTCTTATTTGGCTCCGACCCTGTGAAATTCTCAACCTCATTGGTTAAGAGAATGCCTGATCATCGACAACTTTAAAACTGAGTTAAAAATGTATTTATTTAGCTTTGCCTTCCCTAACTATGGTTAAGTTGTTATTTATTGCCCTTGTCTTAATTTATATTTATATTTATTGTATCTGATTTTATGTGCAGCGCCTTGGTTTGGAAAGGTGCTGTAAAAAATAAAGTTTGACTTTGACTTTGACTTGACAGTCCTCAGACTGGATTGTTCACCCATTTCTGATCCAGCTGAAGTGGCTATAGCTTTCAATGAGTTTTTCAGCTCATTTGCTCCTCCTCTTACCCCATCACTCTCTCATCTCTTTCCCCCATTAATTCCTCTATCCTTCCTCCTCTCTTCTCTCCTCTTTGACTCCTCGCATTCTCTATTCCCCTCAAGTCTCTTTCTTTTCCCTCTCATTTCTATTGCAGCTACTCTGCCTGCACTGCACTCTCTTAAGGACCACAGTCTGAATGGGATGGACCCCCTACTTCTTCAACTCCCCTCTCTCCAAGATTGCTGTCCCTATTTCTGCCCTTCTGTCTTGATATAGTATCTCAGGTCTTGAAGCAACCCAGTGTCTTCCCCCTTCACAGAGGGATGACACTTCATCTCCTAGGAAATGCCCCTTCTGTCTTTTCCCCCGATCTAGCTAAAATTCAGGAACACAATTTTCTTTCCCAGCTCTCATTGTTCCTTGCCACTGCTTCTCTTTTCCCTCTTTCAGTATGGCTTCTAAAAATCCCACTACACAGTTTCCTTCCTTAATGAGTTATCAACTCCATTATTAGGTTGTGATAAAAATTCTTGACAGAGTACAGAGAAACACAACTAAGATGGTCACTGTACTCAGGGATTTGGCTCATGAGGACATGTTAACAACCCTGAGTTTATATTCTTTAGAGTGCAGAAGACTAAGGGGAGACCTATGTTTGCTCTTTGGTTCACTTGCAAACAGTGATCTTTGGGACTGTTTGGGCCTTGAGTTGAATGAACAAAATTACAATACTAGAACCCACGGTTTACAGCTTAGAGTGGAAACATGTAATGCCATGTGAAGGGCAAACTGTTCAGCCAGAGGGTAGTTACAATCTGGAATGGTCTTCCGTTGGATGTGTTGAGTAGCAAGGATATGTCCATTTTTAAGGACAGATAGATAACTACTTTGCATGCTACACTTCAGGAATCCTCCCTTGAGGAAGAGATGAGCATTAAATAGGTCTTTTGGCCTGCTTTGCTCATAACAACATATGAGATCTATGAGATCATGAAGCGGGATGACCTGGACCTTATCACCACAGCCATTTTTGTCAACCTGGCCAAGGCCTCTCACACTGTGGACCACACCATTCTCTATGAAATATTGATGGTGACCAAAACTTCTGATCCAATAGTTAACTGGATCTGCTCCTACCTCTCTGATCACACCACCAGTTGGTACAGGTCTGTGACACCTTATCCACTCCTCTCCTCTCTGATCTGCTGTGGAATAACACAAAGCTCTATCACTGATCATAGCCTTTTCAACATCATCCTAAATGACCTCGCCTTACTCCCTTGCAGATGACACAGTACATTTTTTTTTATTTTAGTATGCTTTTTGCCTGATGTTTCACTGGTAACTCAGCCCTTGGTCATGGACCCTCTGTACCTCCACCTCCAGCAATCACCACGCTTCTCCACAGTCACCCCTGGCTTGCCCCCAAAGGCGGGGTTGCAGATCTGCTCCCTTACCAGCTCTGCACTACAAATATCTGGTAGGGAGAGCTCTGGTACCGGAGGCTAATTGGGGTCCAGAGGGAAGGGTGTCATGGAGGCGACCCAGCAGCATTTTTCCACTGTAAGCAGGACAGGGACGTGCAATGATGACCAACATCCACCTGCCCTGAAGTCTTGCTGGCACCAGTGCATTGCAGTGAACCCAGTCTCCACTGGGTACCACTCATGTGCCAAACACACAACCCCACTCCATCCCGGAGAAGGAGAGCAGTTCTGGGGATGCTTGATCCTTCTTCCCCCGGCCGGCCCTCCAATGACCCAAGTCTGTTCCTGAACCCGGGTTGTTGCGTTGCAAGCAGAAATCCAACCACTGTGCCGATGGGCCAGCAGGACACAGTGCATTTTGTTTCAGGTGCCTTAGCCCTTGAGTTGGATTTCTCTCTTTAGTGGGACTTAAAGATTTTACTAGTGTTTCATATTCACATTTTTCTGATGCTTCCAAAATATTTTCATGGCTTTTTACTAGCAGAAATACATTCATATTTGTATGAAGTTATTATTAGGTTAATGATTTACTTTGTTATGTGAAGTCCAGCTAAGGATGTACAGTAAATAGGATGACAGAAAATTAGTGCCCACAATTCTAGCCATTGGCATCTTTCAAGATTCCATCTGTGTATCTTCCTGTCTTGGGTTGCTTTGTTTCTTTTCCAATCAAGCAACAAGACATAGAGCATTTATTAAAGTGCCAAAAGTACAAAGTGCATAAACTCATGACTGACCACAACCATAATGTGCTTCATCAGAGACAACCATACATGCAAAACGTAAGATGTGTACCATGTCGGTTTTCCCTTCACTGCCATGTCACTTTTGGTCAGCCATAGGTTTATGCATGCTGTAGTTCTGGCACTTTAATAAACTGACTACATAGTCCTTAAGGTTGGGTGCTCTATTTTTTTGTTGCTTGATTTACTTTGGTTCATAGCAGCATCAAGCACTCTCACGGTGTGACTGTTTCTTTTTTGCTTGCTTTTCTTCATTCTCTGTTTCCGTGATAATAAAGTCTTTGTCATTATGTATGTATTTTGCAACTGTTTGAATGGTTTTGTGGAAATGTTTGTTTTTTATTGTTTTATTTTTCATTTACATTTGCCTTGAGTCGATCTGTTTTGAACCTGATGATATGAAGGCACATACAGTACATCCAATAAAAGCAAGGCAACCCCTATATTTCTTTGTTTACTTTATATGAAACCATATTCTAAATCTATCAACAATGTTCTATGCAGATTTATTTATTTATTTATTTAAACAGCAGTTTGGAAAACCTTTGAGCCATAGGCTCATTTACAAAGGTACCTTGTCACAGTAAGACAAACGAATATACACAGTATAACAGTACAACACAGTATAACAGTAACTTAAGACATAGATACAAACAAGCTGGTGCAGGTAGGATTGATGCAAACAATACCAGAGTTATGTTGTCCTTAGCAGCTTAGTAGTAAGCTTTGTCATAAGTATTGAGTACGGCTTTGACTAGTGGCAATTACAGCTTCGGATGTTAATAAGGTGGTTACGTAAGGAAGTTTTGAAACACGATATACTTGGAGCTTCAGAGAGGAAGGGGGGCAGTGTGTTGAACAAGGAGGGGGCCCTAAAGCCAAAGGCTCTTTGGCCATGAGAGGTCCTAGCTCGAGGGATAACAAGAGAGGTTTTCCCAGAGGTCCGAGTATGAACTAGTGGGACAAAGCGGCGTATGGTGGTGGTCAATCCTGGTGGGGATAGCCCAAGGAGGGTCTTTTTTGTAAGGGTACAGGTCAGATATTTGAGGCGCCTACTGATAGAAGTACCAGTGCTTTAGCATACAGTAGACAGGTGTGTGTTAGCCTAGGTGCCCCAGTAATTAACCTGCAGGCCTTATTCAGAGTAGTGCGAATTTTATAGAGTGTGGTCTGATCAGCAGCACCATACACCGGCAGTCCATAGTCCACTAGGGACAGTATAGAAGAGGTGACTGTGAGTCAAAGAGCCTCCGAGGGGAGGCAGTGTTTATACCGATGTAAGATGCCCAATCAGATATTAGTGACAGTGGCTAGGGCAGTGATGTGTCCATGGAAGGAGAGGGAGGGGTCAAAATGGATCCCTAGGTATTCATAGGAGCAAATTTGTTCGAGTGGGAAAGAGGACCCAGAGTGAATGAGGAGTTTGAAGTTGCAGGAATTGTTTTGAGGATGAGTGAAGAACATGGTTTTTGTTTTTTTAAGATTTATCACCAATCTATGTTCCTTGAACCAGCCCTCAGCTTCAGCGAAGGACTTCTGCAGCGAGTCCTGGAGGGCAATAGGGTTACGACTTGAGGCAAAGATGACTGCATCATCAGCGTACAATAGAATGTTCCCTGAGCAAGAGCGTGGAAGGGTGTTACGGTAAAGGGAGAATAGTAAAGGGCCCAGAATGGAGCCCTGGGGAACCCCAGAAAAGATGGGACAGATGACTGAGTAGGTCCCATTAATTTTTACATGCCGTGAGCGGTCAGACAGATAACTGGTGCACCAGGAGATAGGCCCAGCAGCAAAACCAGAGAGACTAAGGGCATCAAGAAGAAGGGGGTTGGAGACAGTGTCAAAAGCTTTAGAGAGGTCAATGAAGACTGCACCAGCCAGAGAACCAGTGTCTAAGGAGGAGTGGAGAAAGTTGGAGAACTCTAGGAGGGCTGTGTTGGTACTGTGGCCCACCTGGAAGCCATGCTGCTCAGGACATAGGACATTGTAGGTGGAGAGGTAGTCAGAGATTTGAGAGGCCACCACTTTTTCCAAGGCCTTGGAGAGAGGAGAGAAAATGGAGATTAGCCGATAGTTTCCAGTCACAGTCCTATCACCACCTTTAAAGATAGGGGTGACAGCAGAGACTTTCCAGGCAGTTGGAACCTTCCCCAGGCAAAGATAGTGGTTGATGAGGCACGTGATCGGGGTAAGGACTGTGTCTAAGACCAGCCGTAGGATACACGGATCCAGGGTGTCACTGCCTGTACTATTACTCTTGAGGGCAGTGACAAGGTGCGGCCTAAGTTCTTGGGCAGAAACACTGTGGAGGAGAAAATAAGGGCAAGAAAGATTTACGGCAGGTGCTGGGGGAGGAGGGTCAAAAAAATTTGTAGGGAGGATAGGGCTAAGGTCAGTGAATGAGGTGTTGAGGTGGTTGGCTATGAGGGCTGGGTCTGAGGAGATCACGCCATTAATGTTGATCTGGGTGGTGGGTGGGGGAGTGCACTTCCCATTTAACCATTTAATGCTATTCCAGAAGGTTCTTGGGTTCCCCATGAGGCAGTGAGTGAGGACCCATAGTGCTCAGACTTGGCCTTTCTGATGGCCCTGAAAGCACTTGTTTTGGGCGCAGCATATAACTGCCTATCACTGGGCTGACCAGTCTCAATGGCACGGTGCCATAGGTTGTCCCTATGTTTGAGTTGGTGGATCAAAGCTGGGGTTACCCAGGGGGCATTCTGCCTTTTAGAACGGTGGGTCAACATTGGGGCAAAGATATCACAGGCATTATTAAAAGTTCGGGTAAAGAAGGAGAGAGCTGTGTCAATGTCAGGAGTTGCCTGTATAGGAGACCAGTCAATTTGGGACAGAAGTTCCTTAAGTTTTATCAGTCCACCGTATTAGACGCCACCAGCATGTGACTGTGCATGGGTTTGGGACTGAGGATGACCAGTGGAATAGAATGGGGAGTGATTACTGAGAGAGTCTGGGAGGACTTGTACATTGGGGATCCGATTAGGGCGGTTGGTGAGTACCACATCAAGCAGGGTACTGGAGCCTCTCTTGGGGTTAGTCCTGGTAGGGTGGGTAACTAGTTGCATTAGGTCTATTGCAGAAAAGGAGTCACGGGTAGAGGAGGAGGAGGGGCTGAGCCAGTTGACATTTAAGTCACCCACCAGAATTTGATCAGCAGAAGGAGGTAGTGAGGAAAGGTATTCTGTAAGAGAGGCAATGGCCTGCGTTTGGTCCCTGGGGGGCACGTATGCAGTAGTCAGATAAAGGGGTCCCTTTAAAGGGTCAGGGGTTAGTTTCAGCATAAGCGCCTGGGCCCTGGAGTCAAGGATGGAGCAGGCAAGGCTAGTACGGGAGAGATTTCTTGACATAATAGCGCAGGCTGCCGCCCATCTCCCAACACGGTCAGACCAGAAGAAGGTGAAACCAGGAAGGAGACTAGGGAGTCAGGGAGGATTGACAGCCAAGTCTCAACCAGAGCGATGACATCAGGGTTAATTGATGTGACCAGGCATTGTAGTGAGTCAAACTTTTTTAGGAGGCTACAGATATTCATGGAGACCATGCATAGACCTGTGGTGCTAGTCGGGGAGCTCCTGGGAACCGGGCCAGGGTTTGGATGAATGTTCCCTGACAGGAGTAGTAGCATGACTAACACCCTGGCTGGGAGATGGTGAGAGGTTTTTCTACGATTGACATGGGGGGGAGGCTAAGGGAGCAGGGGGTGGACAGGGTGGTACAGAAAGGGAAGGCAAGAATAAGAAGACACCCAGATGTGCCTGAGGTGAGGAGGAAGCTAGGGGAAGGGCAGGGAGGACCAAGACACACAGAGGTCCCAAGGGGCAGGAGAGAAGGTTCAGGAGCAAGGGAAGGGAGGGATGCCAGGGCACAGTGCAGAGTAGCAGATGGGTAAGTGGGCAAGTGCACTGCTAGTGGGGATAGGCACAGGCAGAGCGTGAGGCAGGGCCAATACATTGTGGTGAGCAAGATCCAAGGGAAGTAGTACTGTACAGGTAGGAGTAGGAAGTAGCGAGGGAGCATAGGTCCCTCTAGTGGCCAGCAGGTATAACCTGCAAATAGGAAAGTGGGGAGATAGGTTCTGGGCAACAGGATGTGATGTCACTGGATGTGATGTCACAGGGTGGATCTTAAATTGACAGCCGCCCTGGGTGGGTGGTTGGTTGGTTGTGGCGGGCAGACGGCACAGTGCCGCCGGGCTACCACCTCCTGCAGGCATCCAGACGAAGAGAAGAGGCTCTCTTTACCTCGAAAGTTATCAGGCTGGAGATTCGGCTTCCTCAGCTCCTCAGGTGAGCTGCTTGTGTTGCTTGTGTTGCTTGTTTGTCCTGAGTGCCTAGCTTGGGGGGGGTGCTGCCTCGAAAGTGGGATTCCCAGGATTTATGCATAAACCCATACAAAAATGTCTACATTTTCTGAAATGTTGGTACAAGTTATGTGTCATAGTGTCAGTAATTTACACTTTATTGATACAATGGTTAAAAAAAAATAAAGCAAACATCTTGACAAATGCTGTGTGTCCTTGTTTTATTTTTTTTGTTTTGCCTTTATGTTGACACATAAAATAATTATATTGTCACTAACAAAAAATAATCTGACCCCTTACTGATTTTATCAATAGGCATTAGTCTCACCATGGAACTCAAAAACAAGCATGTAAATGCATGGGTTATTTTGTAGATTTTAAATGCTTGGACAAGTGATTCATCATGTAATAGGCAAAAAATCAGAGATTTGACATGAGGTGCAGAAACACCAGGGAACATGCTTGAACAACATCCAACACTGATTTCACCCAAACCAGCACTCGCTTAATGTCAAAAGATAGTCTATATGACCTTTGGCACTAAGCAGACACTCCTTGGGCTGCCTGCTACCGTGATCTTCAAAACCCCCAATGGTACCCCTTCATGAAGAAGTCCCCCAGTTTAAGTACCTTAGTATGTGGCTGGATCAAAATCTAGATTTCTTCTCACACATCAGTGTCATGCATAATAAGCTCCCACGAAAGCTTGGCATAATACTTCAGCAAAGTCCTGCCTGGCATTCCCAGTCCACTTCAAAATTATTATTAAGGTAATCTTGTTTTTGACTCTGCAGATGTAGTTAATAGTGCTGCTTCAAAATCCGCACTCACTTGAATGGCACCCTTGTTAACTCCTTCTCTTGTTTCACCCAAAACTGCCCTCCTCATGCCTACCACTGCTCCCTCTACCTTAACATCTGGCTTTCTTCCCCTTCTAGGATTTAGTACCTCTCTCACTATCCCTTCCTCCTTGCTAAAAACTAGTTCTTTCTCCTTGCATGTTACTTCTCCTCGCTCCTCTCCCCACCCAACCCGTATTCCTACTCCCTTTGCTTGTCCACTGCTCCTTCTCTTTCTCTTCCCAGATGTAAAACCTTTTCTAGGCAATCCAAATTTTCTGGGCACTCCTGATCCACCCCCACAAAGCATTTGTCAGGGATCATTTTACTCTCCTATGCCTGTAAGTAACCTTTCCATCTTCTTTCCCTTTCTAATTTCTCCCCCACTTCTGTCCTCTTTCACTTTCCCCACTAATCCTTAGGTAGCTCTCCCACTCACTGCCTGAGTCAGTGCCCCACATTTTCTAAGCATAGTACAAGTCCTACCACTGGCCTCTAATTTTTCATTCTTGCTCCCCTCTCCATGACTCCCCTTGCCCTTTATTATTATGTTTCTCATGCTTGGTGTTGCATTATTTTATCTTAGTAGAATATCTATACACTTTGTTCTACCTGTAGCTCCCTGCTACTGCAGCTGTTTTCTTGCCTTGTTGTCTTTGCACTTCTTTTTCAATGTTTGCACATTTACTTGTTTTCACCTCTTGCCCCTCCACCCCCACCCCGTCACACCTGGAAATAAGCTCCACCGTGTGCCTTTTCTAGATAAAAATTAGAAATCAATAATTAAGCAAATAAATAAATACATAGAATGTCTTCTATTGATGTGTTCCTGAAGAAACTAAAGATTTTTTATTTCAAATAGAAAGTGCATTTCTCCCAGAGATATTGCAGCTTCCATATTTATGTCTTCAGAGCTTCTTCAGAATGTCCTTCTAGGACTTCAGATTGTAACTACGGGTGTTGAAAATTTGAAAATCACCCACAAAGTGGGTACACTGTGCAATTTTCACATACTGTAGCTGACACGTAGCAAAAATCAGATGAAAACTTAGTGAAGTGTATACTTCATGATTTTTTTCCACAAACTGCATGTTGCAAAGCAAGTTACTGTGTGAAGTGCAGAAATACACCATTAAAACTCTACCAATGGAATCTTCTGCACTTTGTCCATCCCTAACTGTAACCTCAGTCGTTTCTCAGCTGTTTAGCTGGTGCATCTGACTGCTAACATCTTATATAGTTCTGTCATTATTTTGGGGGGGGTTCATTTCTGATATGGCTATTTCCATCTCTTGTGTTACTGTAATTCATTGTTCTTTTTATTATGAATATTCTGAGTAGCAAACCTGTTTGCTGTTTTGTATACACATGATTCATTGAATTCTTCTGACTAGAATATATAAATGTTAATGGTGTTTAATCCACGGGAAAACAATTACCTTTCTATGTAAGTAGTAAGGAATGGGATATAGTTTCTTAAAAATCGTCTTGGCTTTTCTCCCAGTCCTGGGTCCAGATTTTCAAAAGGCCTGACACTGCCCAGGTACTATGTCCCAGGGCTGAATATTCAGAAAATGATTAAACCGGCACATGTGCATAAAACTTTGCATAAGGCAGTCTTTACCTGCAGACTCACAGGTTTCTCTGCAAGTACCGTATTTTCCAACACGGAGGCATTTTGTAACTGGCTCCCTGATATATTGGAGCTTGTGCTCATTTTTCAGATGTAGCTGCATCAGAATGCTACGCCTGATAATAGACATTTTTTCTGCATAGGCAGACTGCAACATGGGACGTACTTAGTCCCAAGGCCATTTTCTGCCCTCTAAAAATCTGGGGACCAATATTTAAAACATTGCCCGATGGGCAAACAGATTGCATGCACTTTGCGCGTGGTTTGCGTGCTTGTGCTATATTCAAAAGCCTGATTAGCACGGGCAACCCAGAATAGAGACACACAAAATGATAATACTGTATATGCACTGGGCAAAGAGAGGGGTCATGTACATGAATACAGGTGCTATGCTATAATCAACATGTTAGTGCCACGCAAAGTGCACAACACATAACATGCTACAAGTTACCGCCCAGAAAAGGGTAGCCTTAACTATGGGCAAAACAAGGATGGGGGCTGCGGACAGAGAAGTAACATGCAACAGGGCTGTATGCAACAACAGCATCATGGTGCACCTGATGACTGTGATCATTGGACAGGAAGAGAGGGCAGAAAGCCCCCCCCTGGGCCGTGCCATATGTCAAGGAAGAGATAGGCTGCAAACTGATGGTACTGGCCACGAGTCCTAGCAAGGTACCCTGGAAGTGCCCACGACACCTTCCGCTGGCACCAGTCTGAACTCTGCCAGGCAGTTGAGGGTGGCCTAGTACCCAGTGGACACCCTGTCAGAAAGTACATGCAGCACACACACCCAATCCCTCCATAGGGAGTATGCCAACTCAATACAGCACACACATGCACAACTGAAGGGAGGGAGGGTGGTGAGGGGAGGGTGTACAGGTGCCCGGGATGCACCACATAATACATGGTGCCACACAGCTGGTGTCATCCACACAGTGCACATGTTCCAGTGACAGCAATGTCCTTGACATCATTGGGCCTGTATGATGGTCTGTGTCTGGCCCCTCCAGGCACATACCGCACACCTGTCCATGCAGTCCATCACACATAGCTGGCCATGTGTCTGGTACTGTGAGAATGCCATGCTGTTGGCACAGTAGTTCCAGTCTGACATACAGGTGGTGCTGTGTGCACCATGAAACAGCCCAGGCAATCTACCCTTTGCTAATGTATGCAAGTCAGGCCATAATGACATGCTAATATATTTGCTCTCAGAATGCATAAGTAGGCTTGTTTGCATATCAGGTTTGAATAAGGCAAACTTGTGCCCTAGGCAAATGTTTTTTTCCCTGGGCAAACATGTCTGAACCTTACCACAGCTCTACAGTATTTTGCCTCCCCCTGCACTGTTGCTTGCAGTTGTTCTGCACCACTTCTTTGCTGGCACCCACAATGGCCATGTGGTTTACCTGTGCCTGATTCCACCTCTGTGTGCACTGGGCTGCTGTTATTGTTTGAACTGCCCAGTTGCTATATTCAGAGCTGTCTTCTTTGCTGTACTGTCTTTGCACTGCACTCATAGTTATGTTTGCCCACCTTCGTTTGCCCACTATATTCAACAGTGATTGCCCCCCTGGGCTATTCCTTTGAATATTGTGTGCAGTTGGATGTGGGCAAATTAGGCCTGCTGGGCAGTGCAAATTTTTCCCACGGGCAAAGTTTTGAATATTGGGCCCCTGGCCTTGCTATGCACAGCTTTTCAGTGCAGGGAAAACTCACTGCACCTGCAAAAAGTGCTGTATTCAGCATTTTATGTGCATGAACAGCATTTTTTTTGTCTACAGCTGCAAAAAAATGGTGTGCCTGATAATACCAGGCATAGCATTTTTTTACAGCTCTGCAGAAAAATATGCACATGCTACTGTAAATTGTGGAAATGGTTGCAAAAAAGGCAACCTTTTTGAAAATTGAGAGCATACAGAAAAAAATTGCGGTTACAAAAGGAAACCCTCCCTCGTGTAACATTTTTTCAGCACATGCACTGTTTTTCCACTTTTGAAAGTCTGATCCATGGTGTGGATTCTATTTTTTTTTTATTTTATTGAAATTTCTCAATTAAAATCCACTGAGTCGAAGACTCCTTTGCAAAGGTTCCACGTCAATACAAAACAGAAACATTACTTATAGACAATTTGTACATAGCTCACTAAGCAGAAACATTACATTAAGACAAATTTTACATGGTTTCACCATACAGGATAATTTACATTGCTTGGTTAGCATCTCTAGGGTTGTTAAAAGACCCTGGGTCATCAAGGTGCAGTGGGACAGGTTACCGATTCGGAAGGCCTTTACCAAGCCTTGAGTTTGTGGTTTAAATACAGTTAGGTTTGTAGGCCTAGGTTTGGAGTCATGGGAAATGCTAGTTTTCTATCACATTCCGAATTAAGGAGGACTGTTGGTAACAGCCACATGTCTGTGAGTTAAGAAGAAGTCTCTTGATACCATCTTTAAATAGGCCAAGGCAAGGGGCCAGGAAATTGGAGGAAGGAAGGTTATTAAGCCAGAGGAGAGCACGATAACGGAAAGACCTTTGCCCTAGTGCAGTCCTACAGTGAGGGACTAAGAGGGAGGTGCTTGCCAGGTGCCTAGGGGTCTTCCTGTGAAGAGTTGCCTGGATGAGGGGGTGAAGGCCCATGGGTACAAGATTCATTAGGATCTTTTTCGCTTGGAGGCAAGTGTGGTACTTTAGTCTCCCTTCAAAGGTCAGCCAGTCTGCTCACTTATAGAGCTCACACATATGGGTTAATCTATCACTGCTTGTGACCAGTCAGCAGGCTTTGTTGAGGGCTAGATTGATGCTGTTAAGGGCTGTGTGGTCAGCTGTGCCATAAATTATTATCCCATGATCGACCAAAGATAGGCCTGAGCAGGTTACAGCCAGCCATAGGGTCTGGGGGGGTAGGCAGTGTTTGCGTCTGTATAGAATCCCTAGACAGGTGCTTACAGAGGAGGAGAGGTGCTTTATGTGGTAGGCGAGGGATGTATCCAGTGTGATGCCTAGATATTTTAAGTTTGGGACCTGTTCAATATGGATGCCCTGAGAATTTGAGATAGATAGCAGGGCATTACTGCAGGGGTTTTGGCGGTGAGCAAAGATTATAGATTTAGTCTTATTGTAGTTTAGTATTGATCGTTGATTGGTAAACCAGGATTCTAGTTCTCTAAAGCAGCCTTGCAGGGCATTTTGAAGAGAGTTTGGATTGGTGTGTTTCCAGTATACTACGGTATCATCTGCAAAGAGCAATAGCTTACCACTGCAGGCCTGTGGGAGGGAGTTTAGAAAGAGAGTGAAAAGTAGAGGGCCTAAAATCGACCCTTGAGGGACACCCGCAAGAACTGGTTGCTTGGTGGAGAGGGTGGTGTTAATTTTGACTTGCTGTGTCCGGTCAGTGAGATCGTTGTTGAACCAGGAGATAGCTTCAGGGGTGGAATAGAGGGAGGGAAGACAGTGGATAAGTAGTGTGTGGCTGACGGTGTCAAACGCTCTGGTTAGATCAACAAAAATTGCTCCTGCTAATGACCCCGGTTCCAGTGCCTCATGTATGTAAGAGGTAAATTCAAGAAGGGCAGTGGTAGTGCTGTGACCCACTCTGAAACCGTGTTGTTTGTGGCAAAGTAGATTGTGTTTGGCCAGGTGTTCAGTGAGCTGGTCTGACACAATTCTTTCAAGAGCTTTAGAGGGGGGGGATGATAGTGATGGGCCTATAGCTACCGGGGTCAGTTGGATCACCCTTTTTTAGGATTGGCATGATAATTCCCCTTTTCCGGAGCATAAGAAATTGACCTAGGTACAGAGAGCAGTTTAATATTTTGGTGAGGTGAGACAGGGTCTCGTCCAGAGTTAGTCGGAGAATTTTAAGGTCTAGGGAGTCGCTATTGTACTGCGAGTTGCGCAAGGCTTTGGATAGGTTGTGTTTAGCCTTGTTGCAGGAAATGATTCTCAGCCAGAAGGGAGGGAGTGTAATAGTAGGGGAGGTGATAGAGGGGCCATTGGTGATAGGGTCAAAGAAGTTTTGTGGGAGGATGTGACTAAGATCAGAGAAGGAGTTGTTCAGGACATTGGATATGGTGGTAGGGTCCTGGGAGAGGGCTCCATGGTCAAGTATTTGCGATGAGGTAGGAGAAACGGTTTTCCAACAGAGTTCCTTGACATTGTTCCAGAAGTTATTCCCAGAGCCCCATGTGGAGGTGAGTGCTTGCTTATAGTAGTTTGTCTTAGCTAGCCGAATAGCCCTGGTGCACTTGTCTCTTTCCTCTCTATAGAGTTGCCTGTCATAGGGAAGCTGGGAGTTCAGTGCCCTATGCCAGAGGTTATCTCTGTGGTGCATCTGTTCAAGGAGGGTCTTCGAGATCCATGGAGTGTCCCTGTTTTTTATAACCTGTTTTGTGAAAGGGGCAAATATGTCGTAGGCAGTGTTGAAGATTTTAATAAAGGAGGTGAGGGCAGCGTCAACGGACTGAGCAGTGTGTATAGGTGCCCAGTCACAGGAGGAGAGATAGAATTTGAGGTGAAAGAGGGTACCTTTTTTGAGGTGCATTTGGATGGAAATTTTAGGATGGCTAGGAGTGATTTTATTCGACCAACAGCAGGAGACAGGAGAGTGGTCACTTAGCACGTCAGGGAGCACTTTAACTTTGGAGAGGTGATTGTGGATGTTTATATCCTGTCTGATTTCTGATATCCGAAGCTGTCTTATTCATTTCAGTTCATTTACCCATTTTGGCAATACTGTCATTTAGCTGTTGAAAGTTTATAGGAAAGCAAAAATGGGCACTTACCCCTCCCTCATGATAATCTGAACCAATCAGCAATAAGAAAAACACTCCAGTTTCTGTAATGCAGAGTTCTGCTTTATTTAGTTCAAAAAGTGAATAGTTAATTGAAAGGAACATGGGTTGAACAGAATGACCCAGACCAATGTTTTGCATGTGGACACTTTTTCAAGGTGCCACCCACAAAAACAGCATTCCTTTTATATGTGCATTCTTACAGGCACAGTACTTGCAAGGCTATGCCTGTAGTTTGATGGGTGGAGCAACAAACCAGTTCCCCATCAGGCCTTTAAAGGCCACTCCTCCTGGCTTGTGCAGGATTTGTTTCTTTGTTGCTGCCAGAGACACCGTTCTTCCTTGCTTCTCGCTTCTGCCTGTATCGAACCATGTGTTCCTGTGGTTGCCTCTGGCTGCCAGATTGCTCCATATCTCACTTATTTTGTGGTGTTTTTTACCATTTGTCCCTTATGTCTACCCAACCTTCTGGCTGTTTTCCCCATGCTATTCTCTGTCAGGGCCATCACTTTTCCAAACTCCCACTGGTTTCGCTTTCTTTTCTTTGGGCGGCATTGCCCACTGCATTTCCTCTCCTGTCTGCCACTTTTTCGGCCCGTCCATGACCTCCTTCTCTCTGTTGTCCTCACTACTCGCTGCAGCTACCTGGTCCTCTCTCCCGTTTTTGTCCCCCCACCATTCCATCTCCCTCAGCCACAGCTGTCCCTGAGTAGGCCAGCCATTTTGTGTTTCTTGTCTCGGGAGCTTCTGCGTTGCTCCCTGCCAACCCTATACTCCTCGCCTACCTCTGGGCCTCCCTGTCACTGTTCCTCTGGGCATTACTCTTGGCTCATCTCCTGTGGCTGTTGCCTTTTTGCCTGGACTGCCATCTGGTTCTTGGGCTGCCTGTTTCTTCCATGCTTTTCTCCAGCTGTGTCTGTCCCGCTGGTTTCGTGCTCTGGGACTACATCTGCCTCTTTCAGGGGTTTTCTGCCTGCCCATGTATGCTTCTTATTTTCCCTACCACCTTGCCTCAGTGTGAGTTCACCTTGGGTTTTCTTTTTGGGCTCTGTTTCCTACTCGCATTCATGCCCTGAACATTTTTTTTTTTGAAATTATATTTCTTTATTATTTTATATAAAGGTAATATACCTGAGAGTACAGTACAGGGATTGCACGTTATGACCAATAACATAAACTGTATAGCAGCTGCAGAGTGACAATATACAACATTTTACAGAAATCCCTGAATCTAGAAAAACAATGAAAAATACCCCACTACCCCCCTCGCCCAGATCCCCAAGCCCCCATCCCCCTTCCCCCAGGATATGCCTTCTATAAAGGAGAAAGAAAAAAGAGAAGAAAAGGAAAAAGGGAGCTGATCCTGATACATATGAGATGCATAAAGGTATATCAGCTGCCAAGGTAGCTAGAGGTGTACCCAACAGGACATTAATTCAAATAAAGAGCATATAATTTGCCCCATTTCCACTCAAACGAAACCAGACAATTCTGAGAACTTGCTATTAGCCTTTCAGTCCAAAAGCAGAGAGAAATTTCGCTGATCCATTCTGCATATGAGATAACCAATTGGTCCATCCAATGCCTAAGGACCAATCTTTTGACGACCATCGAGATTAAAGCCATGTGGAATCTATGCTCCATCACTTGTATATTGGAAAGCATCCCTAGGATACAAACTTCTATAGTGAATAAATCATCAAGGCCCAAAAGAGGGTCTAAGTTAGATTGGATGAACTGCCATAAGGGAGCCACCTTCTCACAATACCAGAAAATGTGTACCAGGTTCCCTTCCACTGTGCCACACCTTGTGCATAGAGTTGAAGATAATCTATTTAATTTAACCAGTTTAACTGGGGTATAATACATGTTGTTCAATATATGGTATTGAGTGAGTCTATGTCTGTCTTGAGAGAGATACTGATATGTATCTACCCAAATTTGCTCCCAATCTAGAAGGGTGTCTGGCCGAAGAGAAGAACAGCATTTGGAACCAGTCAGGGAGTCCGGGAATTTAGTGTCCAGTAGGAAAGAATAAAGCTTAGAAATACTATGGGCCTTAGTTGCCTGTTCCTGTATCTGGTTTAGGAAGGGTTTAATTTGAGACGGTGTGGGATTGGAGCCGAAACTGGAAGCCACTAGGTGTCGTAACTGAAAAACTTTAAAGATGTGCTTCTGAGAAATATTATACTTGGTCAGAACCTCCCCATAGGGTAGAAGAGAGTTATTCAGGAATAAATCGTCGACACAGCAATCTCTCAGCCGAGGAAGCCAGTCTAGAGAAAGTGGGAGACCCCCGATCCTAATATTTAAATTAAGGGTAAGAGGTTGGGAAGTGTCTTTCCTGGGAGAGAGATTGAAAAAATGCCAGCATTGATTCATCACCTTGATAGAAGTACCAATGACGCTCCCCTGTAAAAGTGGAGGCAAAGTGGATAGGTTATAATAGAGGAGTCTGGATGGGGGAAGGCCAAACTTGGTTAGAATCTTTTTCTCAAGTTGTACCCAAATTGGTAGAAACTCGTCTGCCCTCTGGTCATACCACCTCCCAATTTTCACCATGTGGCTTGCCCAGTAATAGAACATAAAGTTGGGAAGACGGAGCCCTCCCTTCTCTTTGGGTGAATTAAGTTTTAAGAAGGCTTTCCTGCGCTGTTTACCCTGCCAAATAAACTTGGAAATGGACCTGTGAAAGTGATGAAAATAGAATATTGGCAGGAAAATGTTCATTAGGCTAAGTGGGTAGAAGACCCGAGGCAACACATTCATCTTAACAATATTAATACGACCCCACAGCAATAAAGGGAGGGCAGACCATCTCTGAAGGTCTTGTTGAATTTTAATCAATAGATTGTCTAGGTTAAGCTTCCTGAAGAGTTCAAGGTCTTTAGTAAGGAAAATGCCTAAATATTTGAGAGAGATGGGGGCCCATTTCATACCAAACTAGGAAAAGTTGACCTGAAGCATGTTAACGTTCAGTGGAAATATGATTGATTTAGCTAAATTCAACTTGTAATTAGCTACTTGGCCAAACTGGGCTATAATGTGTAGTATATGTGTTACAGACACTTCAGGGTTAGTCAAGTGTAAGAGAATGTCATCAGCATAGGCCGAGAGAACCAGAGACTACTGCTGAATGAAACATCCCGTGACCAGTGGAGAGTTTTTGATACTGAGAAGGAGAGGCTCCAGGTATAGATTAAACAGGAAAGGTGACAGGGGGCAACCCTGCTGAGTGCCTGTAAATAGTGAAAATCGAGAAGAAAAAACCCTGTTACAGTAAATTCTGGCAGTAGGGGATTGGTAGACCGATTTAATCCATTGAATAAAGACCTCCGGGAAGCCCATTCTCTTTAATATAATCCAGAGAAATTCCCAATGGACTCTATCAAAGGCTTTCTCCGCATCTAATGATATCAGAGCCATAGAGATTTGAGAGTCCTGGGCGGCTTGAAAAATATGTGAGAGAATACGCAGGTGGTCTATAGAGAACCTGCCCTGCACAAACCCTACTTGTTCAGGACTCAACAAGTTAAGCCAGACCCGTTTGAGTCTAAGGAATAGGATTTTCGTTAGGATTTTAATGTCGTAATTAAGAAGTGAGATTGGGCAGTAACTAGCAGGATCGGTCGGGGATTTGTTTGGTTTCAGTATCAGAACGATAGTGGCTTCCAGCAGGGAAGAGTCCAGAGTGGTAGCGTTAAACATGTATTCAAATAATTTTGTGAGGAGAGGGGCAAGTTCCTTCCCAAAAGTTTTATAGAAATTGGAGGGGAAGCTATCAGGTCCTGGAGCTTTGTCCGGAGCAAATTCCTTGATCACCTCCTCCACTTCCGCTACCGTGATAGGAGTAGTCAGAGCTTCTCCTAGGTGAGTTTGGAGGGTAGGAAGGGGCAGGCCCTCCAGAAACTGGTCCACAAGGCAATGAGAGAGGTGGAAGGCACCACTGCCATAAAGTTCCTTATAGAATGACTCAAAAATTTGTGAAATATCCTTAGGGGACGTTTTAAGGGAACCATCAGAAGACAATAATGAGGGAATCCATCTCAATCCCTCAATTTCCCTCAAATGTAAAGCTAGCATTTTACCCAATTTCTCCCCTTGATCGAGATAGAGGCCTTTGTTTTCAGGAGAGCATACTCTGCCTTGTCTCTTATCCAATCTGAGTACTCATTTCTAAGTTTTATTAGGGTTTCTAGATCAGCTTGGGAAGAGGAGGAGGATAACTTATTCTCTGCCAGTCTAATTTGGTTCGACAATAACATGATCTTGGCCTCCCTCTGTTTTTTCCTCCTAGAGGCGAGTTTAATAAATTCACCCCTGATGAAGCATTTAAGGGAGCACCAAAGCAGATCCTCCTTCTCGATTGAACCTGTGTTGGTCTCAACAAATGAGGTGATTAGGGATCTAATATGGGAGACTATGCCCTTGTCCTTTAAAAGCTGGGTGTTTAATTTCCAGGCGGTGTCTCTTTGCACCTGCGGGTTTGGGGAGACCAAAATCCAAACCACCGAGTGGTCTGACACAACTATGGGCTCAATACCAGACTGGAGTACTCCCGACAGAAGGTTATTGCTAACTAATATTAGGTCGATTCTGGACCATGTCTTGTGTACTTGGGAATAATAAGAGAAAAGTTGTCTAGTGGGATTAAGTAGGCGCCAAGGGTCACACAGGCCCAGTAGGTCCATAAAATTCCTCAAGGCTAGCTGTGAAGAGGAGAGTGGTTTCAGGGGTCTATAAGATTTATCCAAATCTTGTGAGGGAGCAATATTCCAGTCCCCCCCCGATTATTAATATTGAGGGTAAGAGTCCACTCAACTTTTCAGCCAAGGTCATGAGGAAGTCTGGTTCCCCCCCTACTGGGGTGTAAATTGCCCCTAATGTTATCTTCGCATTATAGAGCGAACCTTTCACAATAATGAATCTACCTTCATGGTCCAATAAAAGCTCTTCTGCCAGAAAGGGAATGTGCTTCTTAACCAGAATGGCCACCACCTACTAGACGACGACACCCCTGAGGCAAAATCCTGAGCGTAACCTTGACAACGAAGCCTATTGACTTCTGATGAGAGCAAATGGGTTTCTTGCATCAAGAGAATATCGACATTCAGTAAAGCACAGTTTTTGAAAGCCTGGTACCTTTTAGTTAGGTCTCTGACACCTCTTACATTCCACATAGCAATTTTAAGCGCTGTAACACTCATTATCAAATATACAGTGCAGCAATGGAATATGTAAACATGAAAAAGCAGACCACCCTAGAAGACACATCCTGCCCTCCCCTTCCCCCCAAAAACCAACCACCGACCAGATCCCACCCCTCCACCCCCTTCTCTCGAAACCAGTAAAGAAAAACTGAAACAGTGTAAATTTCAGACATGGTATTACAGCCTTTACCAAATCATGAACTAAGAAAGAGAGACCCCCCTTCCCCCCTCCTCATCCCTGAAACTATGTACAACTGTTCTCCTGACTGCTTCCTGAGGAAAACTGAAAGTGATATTGCTTGGGTCGGGGAACAAAGCACCAAAAGCCACCACCAGATGGGTGTACCAGGAGGTAATCGTGAACCGGTACCCTGAGGAAGTGTCAGCTAATGAGTAGAGAGTAATTCCCTCATAAGTACTGAGAACTTCCTGGCTGAAGAAACCCCCATCTGGGTTGCTCTCCCCCTCTCCTTGGTGTGTTTAGCAGTCCCACCAGGGCCGACCCTCCCACGGAGTCTCCCCAACCCCCAGACAGATAAATCAGAATAAGCCTACAAAAAGACTGGGAAAGTTGAGAGCCTGACCAAAATCTCGGGGTTATTCGGAGAAAGCCCCATTAACCTAGGTTCGATACAACCAGAACTCACTAGAGAATGAGAGCCCACCAGGGCCCACTGGATTCCAGTCTTTGCCATGAGAAAATAGCCCCTGATCAAATTGCTGACCGACTGGTTCATCACCTGCCTCCAACCTCCCAACTGCCATCTGAACTCCTTAAACCCTCAAGAAAGATACCCGAACTACATTACCCACCTAGATTTCGAACTAAATAGGGTAGGGGATAATAACCCCAAGACCCAAATGGTAGTGCTAAGAATCGGAGTCAGCCCCCCCAGCCCAGGGGGCCAACTTGGGGGTTCGCTACCATCAAAACCGTCAGCAGTAAAAAATTATGTTCCCAAATATAGGAGTGTGTTAGAGCACAAGCAGGGTCAGACTGACGTCTTGCTAACCCCCCTCCAAAGTGTTCGCCATAACGACAACAATCCTCGTTGCCTAATATCGGCCCAGCTCATCCCTTTTCTCAAAAGACCTCCCCAACCCACCAACCACACCTGATGAATACCCCAGGATATCCTAGTGACCGCTTCTGTCCAACTTGTAAAATTAAGCAAGACTAATTACCTGAGCCGGGGAAGCACAGGAGGAACCGGGGGAGCAATAGTTACTAGGGGGACCAAAAGATCCCATGTCATGTAGAAACCGCCTCTACACCCCAAGTTTCCCCCCAGCGAGCAGGCCCCATGAACCACCGCACAAACCGAGGCCACCCAACCCCCTACAGACTGCTCCAAAGCCGCTCCCCGCCACCAGAGAATCCAGATGAAAGAGAAGAGAAAAAACAAAAACAAAAGGTGAGAGTCCAAAAATGCAGCATGTAGCAAGAGGTAACATTATGGTTCTGTCTCAGCGATTCGGCCTAGTTTAAACAGGTTAGGCAACTTGATTGAGAGGTCTGCACCAGAGAGTCCAGATGAGAGGGAAAAGAAGAATCAAAAACCAAAAGTGAAAGTCCAAAAATGCAGCATGTAGTAAGAGGTAACTTCTTGGCTCTGCCTCAGCGATTCAGCCCAGTTTAAACAGCTTAGGTAACTTGATTGAGAGATCTCATGCCGCTTTGTCTGGGGATTCGTAGGAGAGCCAAGAACCATCGATGGCAACTTGTAGTTTGGCAGGGTAGTTCATTTTATAGCGAATGCCCACTGCGATCAGCTTACTGACTGTAGAATGGAACGCTGAGCATTTTTGCCTCATCTCGTAGGGAAGATCCTGAGTAATACGCAGCTTGGAACCACTCCATAGAATTGCCTGTAACTCTCTTGCCTTTCATAATACATGTTGTTTTTCCAAGAAGGTTAGAAATTTAATAATGATAGGTCTTGGCAGGGCTCCAACAGCAGGTTTCGGTCTAAGAGAGCGGTGAGCACATTCAATATGGTATTGTGGATTAAGAGGGGAAGGCCCAACAACTTTGTTTAGAAACTTCTGGAGAAAGAGATTAATGTCAGAGCCCTTCTCGGACTCGGGGAGGCCCAGGATCTCTAAGTTGTTTCTTCGGCTCCTTCCTTCTAAGTCCTCCATTTTGAGTTGCGGTTTACTGATCTGTTGTCTGAGGTGAAAGATTTCTGGGTCTATCTTTTCCTTCCAGGTCTCCAAGGAGGAAGTTCTGGCTTCTGAATCTCCCATTCTGGTGGTTAGGGCACTGAGATCTCCCTTAGTGATTTCAGCTCAGCAGAGACATCATCCAATGTTTTCTTAAAGGTATTAGCTCTTTGTAAGAAATGGTCCTTGGTAAGAGGAGTTGGAGAAGTATTGGAAGGGGTGGTTTACTGCAGGCCCCGAATTCTGGTTTTTAGATTTTTTTGAAGATTTCTCCAGCGTAGATGGTGGAGTGTGCTTCATGCCAGCAGGCCTCATCTCCGCTTCCATCTCAATCTGCCTCCAAGTGCATTAATATGCAACACAAGATGCTGCCAAGTACCGAAGAGTGTTATCAATACTCTAAATGTAGAATAGAACTTTAAATGTCGAATTAGTAGGCTGAAAATAGTTAAAAGATGGGTGAGTAATGGGAGCTCCGCGAAAAACGCTGCCTCTAGCTGCACTGCATCACGTGACCTCCTATGCCCTGAACATTTTAACTGCACCATCACACTTCCATGGTTTGCTTGCTGTGCTGGCTGCTCCTGGCTCCCGAGTACCTGCACCTTCCCCGACTTGTTTGGCTCCCATTCCTCCCCTTATTTTGATTCTCTACGTCTCTTGCCTCTTGCAGGGAGTGACGACACCAACCATTGGCTCACTTTGTGTCTCCATTAGAAATTTTCAAAATTTACAGTGCATATCAAGCTGTACTGAGAATCTCTCCATGTTGGTACATGCTTCTTTGAGTATTCCTGCACTTGCCCTTCCTGTACCAATCTCACAGTTTCTGTTTCGGGGGTTTTCTGCCCTACCATCGTTTGCCTGATTCCTACTTCCCATTATTCCTGGTTTCCTCCTGGTACTTGTGCCTTCTCCGTCTGACCTCTGTTTCTTCTTGCCCCTCCTTGCTCCTATACCCTCCCTGCCATCATCGATGCTGTGGGCCCACCTTCGTCCCGATGCTGCCTTTGTGGCAGTTTCTGCCCTACCATCACTCCTTCCCTACTCACATGTCGACTGCCTGAGCCTTCATTCAGGTCTCCATGCCTGTTGTTTTCTCCATCATTGGCAAATACAATATGTCTTTCCGTATGTCAGCTCACTCCACGGTAGGTCTGCTGCCTGTAGTACCGCATTTCCTTTCTCCTGCACTTTTGTTTTGCTTCTTGGTGTCCTGGTGCCTAGTTTGTTGCTCTCTGTTTTTCCCATGGCGGGGGACTGCTGAATCACAGTGAACACCATAGCTCTGGGCAGCCAGCTTTCTACCATCTCCCACTCATCCAGATATTCATGTCTTAACTACCCTCGCATTACTAGCCTCCTACCACTTAATGCGGTTCTTCCTTTCATTCCCTGCAGCCTGCTGTGTTCCCTGTACTTGTGTGCATTCCAGCCTTGCTGGCTACCACTCTCCCACCTTCCTGTATTCCCTTGATCCTCTATTCTTCTCCTTCCTCATCCTGTGCTTTCTTTTGGAGGGTTTCCTATCCTGCCATCACCATGCCTATCCATCTCATCCCCTTACATTAGTCCTACATTCTGGACCACTCAACTCGTCTATCCTCTGCTCCATATCTACATCCCTTGTTACTGAACCTCATCCTTCCTATACTCTACTTGCCATCTTATCTCATCTTAAATGTTTCAGCCTTCTAGGCTTTCATTCTGCCATAATTTCTCATTCATTTATTCTTGACCATTCATTCCTCCCATATTGAATTCTCAACTCATCATAGGCTGTGAGCTTTGCCCGGCCATCTTAGTCTATCCCCCTTCATGCCATTCATTCCCATTCTGCAGCCCTTGCCGGCCTTCAGGCTTCCCTCAATCAGCTTACCTCATATATCCACCTCAAAATTCCACTCATACCTTCTGATTTCGTAGCTCCAACCTCACTACTCTTGGTACTTAGTACCCCCCTCCCCTCAGATGTCGGCTTCACCTGGACATTCTCATTCCTACCTTCATGAAGTTTGCTCACCTCCTGATTTGGCTTATTAATGGACCCAGTTGGCATGCACTCCAATGGTTGCTACTGCGACCTGCCTCCTCTGTACCCATGTTGGGATCTCCTTCATTCAATCTGACCTCTCCGTAGGTCTACTCATTCACATCAACTAATTGAGCATACCACTCATATGGGTCCTATGCTACCCGGACTCAACCTGCTTTCCATTTGGAGATGTGCCTTTCATGTCCATTGCTCCATGGCTCGGGGATAGCTTGTAGCTGATGGTCTCGCGCTGCACCTATGAAGTCCACATCTAGAGCATGTGAAACTTGGGGCAGGGTCCTTTCCCCTGGCCCATCGTGAGAACGTCTCCGCTCCAGGTGGATCTTCAGTCGTCCCTTATTTCCACAACACCTCTGGATGCAGAATTTATGACTTCCAGCTGTGAAGGGTGGTGCTTTCATTGGCAGGGCCCCTTTAGCTGCCCCACCTGGTTCAGAGGCACCCTCTATGCTATTCTCCATCTGGTTGCCACTGGTTCATCTGGTCTGTTTCATAGACTCATGTAGGCTGGCTGAGTGCCTCAGCAGTCATTTATCTCCTCCTTTGCTTTTGGGTGTCTAGTTGCAGAGACGTTGCTCACAACCCTCAACAGCATTCCTGTTAGAAGGACACAGCAAGAGCTTCATCTACATTGGAATCTTTTCCTCTTCCCTCAATATCGACTCTAAATTGCAGTAGCTGAGCCGTCACTAACCAAAATGTCCTTTAGTCTGGTGGGAAGGTGACCTAGGCCTTGGATCCCCAGAGGTTTCCTCCTCAAAGGTGTATTTTTCTCTCCTCCATGCCGATGGTCATAATATTTAGTTAGGGTTAGCGCTTTCATAGGTTACGTAGTTAGGTTCCACTGTTGGATGGAGTCAGATGGTGGCCCCAGCTGTTCCCTCTCTCCTTAAGAAGTCCCGCCCTTCTGCCTCGTGTCAGCTTCCATTCCACTCAATTTTCCTCATCATCTCCCATTCCTCTCCTGTCCTTTCCATCTACTTCTATCGATCTCCATTTCCATCCTCGATATCTTCTGACTTCTTGCGTCCTTTGATGCTTGTCACCCTTTTAGGTATTGTTTTTGGGCATCTTCCTAAGCTACCTTTAGCCAAGGGAATCATTTCTGCAGCACCTATAGGGGTGGAACCCTCCTTTAGGGTTCCTTCCCAACGTACCTCTACAGGATGGTATATCCCATGGATATAGAGGTGAACAGTCACAATGTATCTATTCACACAAGCATACATCGTACCAGTTGTGTAAGCACATCGAACTGCAAGGCTATGTCTGTAGTTCGATGAGCAGAGCAACAAACCACTCCCCCATCAGGCCTTTAAAGGCCGCTCCTCCTGGCTTGTTCAAGATTCATTTCTTCATTGCCTCACCATCCTCCCCCCCTCCTCCAGTGGCATGTTTCTCTTTCTGTGGGCTTCTTCCTAAACTACCTTTAGCCAAGGGAATCATTCCCATGGCACCTATAGGGGTGGAACTCTCCTCTAGGGTTCCTCGCCATCGTACCCCTACAGGGTGGTATATCCCATGGATAGAGAGGTGAACAGCCACAATGTATTTAAGTCACACAAGCATATATCATACCAGTTGCATAAGCACATCAAAATACAGGAGTTTAAAAAGTGGTAAAAATGAACAATATAGCAAACTACAAAATCAGTACACTGATGAAAAGTGCTGCAGTTAAATACAATTTAAAAAAATTAAGATATGAAATATGCATTATGAGTTATATTTCATCAAGTTAAATTACACTTGCCATTTTGAAAATTTTGTTGACAAATGAGTTCAGCTTGTGGAAACCTCCATTATATAAAATGTTCTGGCCATCCATCATATACAGATAATCTTGATATCTAAAACGATAAACCAAAATGTTACTCTCTATTTATAAGAAAAAAGGAAAGGGGAGGGGAATGGGAAGAGATGTCTTCAATAACAAAAAAGTACTAAAATTCTAATTTTTGGGGGGCTAGCTGAGTTATGCTGATGACAACTGTGATCTTTTTTGTTTTGCTGGACACTGGAAAATCTCTTTAACTATACAAAAGCAGTGGCCAGCAGCCAGATTTATTATAAATGTACAATATATCTTGCAAAGTAGTTGTTTGAACTCCACATCTTAATTTAGTCTGCATTTTCAATAGTGTCATACAAGCAGTTGTTGCTGAACTGGGTCCTTAAAATTATTCAGTAATATACTGCCCTTACTTGGAGTACAAAGGTGGTGGGGTGGCCATCATTTTTGAATCAGATTTAAAGTGTACAGGGTTCTCTTGGAGGGACTAAGACCTTTCAGGGTGTGACAGTACCATGTGGTGGTGGCCAGGCTTGCCAACTCTTTTGGTTTATTGTTCACCACAAGGCAGTAGTACTTTCCTGTCAGAGTTCCCTTCGGTCCATCTGCACTGATGCTGGAGTCATTGAGGTGTATTGTTCTTGACAACTTCAGCACCTAGGTGGATGCTGACTCCCATAATGTGACATTTTTCACATGGCAGAAAATGGGTTTAGTATGTTATAGGCTGCTTGTACCTGGACCCACTGTGAAGGTGGACATTTATTGATTGATTGATTTGAAAACTGGTAACTGGGAATGGCATACTGAGCCAAGGCTCATTTCCAATTATGACCCAGGGACATACTCTCAACCTCATTTTTTCTATGGGACAGAGGTTAAAAATCTCCAAGATTTGGTCTGACCACTACCCCCATTTAACTTCATAACCTCTGCTTTCCTTCCCACCTCTGTCAAAACAATTCATTTTTGGCTTGAAGAATCCTTGATCATTGAGTTCTCTGGGATCCAGTGGGCATTTCAGGTGTTTTGGCCACCTGCACTGGGGAGAGGGGGAGGTAACATGGAAGTAGAGGCCTAAAATCAGGCCATCTTGTCTATTAACATAGAAACATATAATTTGATGGCAGATAAGGACTGCATGACCCACCTAGTCTGCTCATTTCCCTACCTAACTGATAAGCTGCAGATCCTAATTAACCAACAGCCTACTTCCTCCTACCCCCCCACTAGAACTGCCTTATGTCTGTCCCATGCATTCTTGAATTCCTCCACGTTTTTGACTTTACGACCTCCTCAGGAAGGCTGTTCCATGTATCTACAACCCTCTCTGTGGAGAAATACTTCCTCACATTATCTCTGAGCTGCCCCCCTCTATCTTCAAATTGTGCCCCCTTGTTCTTGCACATCTCTTTTTCTGAAAGATGCTGCCCTCTTGGACTTTGTTGATTCCCTTGAGGTATTTGAAAGTTTCAATCATGTCCACTCTCTCCCTCCTTTCCTCGAGGCTGTACATCTTAATCTTCTTTAGTCTTTCTTCATATGTCTTCTGGTGCAGACCCTGCATACTTTTGGTTGCCCTCCTCTGGACAGCCTCCACCCTGTCTAAGCCTTTGCGGAGATGGGGTATCCAGAACTGTACACAGTACTCCAGATGTGGTCTTACCAACTGTCTGTACAGAGGACCAACAACTTCCTGTTTTCTACTGGTGATGCCTCTCCCTTTGCAATCCAGTATCCCCCCCAGCCCTCCTTACTGCCTTCTCACATTGTTGGCCCATCTTTAGGTCATCTGATATGACCACCCAGGTCCCCTTCCATTTTTTATTGTCATTATCTCACCCCCATTGTGTACTCTTCCCCTGGGTTTTGTTTCCCAGGTGCATTATTTTGCACTTCTTTGCATTGAATCTAAGCTGCCATACATTTGACCATTCCTCCAACCTTGCCAAGTCCCTTTTCATCCTTTCCACCCCACCTTGCATGTCAACCCTGTTGCAGATCTTTGTGTCATCTGCAAAGAGACATACTTTCCCTTCTAGTCCCTCTGTAATGTCACTTATAAAGACATAAAAGGACCGGCCCCAGTACTGAACCCTGCGGTACCCCACTAGTAACCCTCCTTTCTTCACTGTGGACTCCATTTACTATTACCCGCTGTGTCCTGTTGTCCAGCCAGTGTTTTACCCAGGCTACCACCCTGGGACCCACTCCCAGGCTGGCTCATTTGTTTACTAATCTTTTGTGTGGGACTGTGTCAAATACATTGTTAAAGTCTAGGTAGGCCATGTCCACAGCCCTTCCCTGGTCTACTACTTTGGTCACACAGTCAAAGAAGTCAATTAGATTTGTCTGACATGACCTTCCTGCTGTGAATCCATGCTGCCTTGGGTCCTGTGCCCCACTGGCCTCTAGGTACTCAACAGTTCTTTCCTTCAGCAGTGATTCCATCATTTTCCCTACCACTGAGGTCAAACTGACAGATCTGTAGTTTCCTGCCTCTGTCTTGCTCCCACTTTTGTGCAGGGGATCACATCCGCCCTCCTCCAGTCCTCTGGTACCACACCATCCTCCCATGATTTATTAAAAAGGGTAGTCAGTGGTGTTACTAGTTCTTCCTTAGTTCTTTTAGAATTCTGAGTGAATCCCATCAGACCCCATTGCTTTATCCACCTTCAGTTTTAAGAGTTCTTTCAGAACCCTTTCTTCTGTGAAAGGACTAATATCAACCCCCCTAACCAGAGTGCTTCTATTGACTGGATTAGGTACCTCCCCCTGCTTTTCCATTGTGAATACTGAACAGAAGCACAACCACCTTCCTCTTTATTCAGCCTCAGTATCCCTGCCTTAGTCTTTCTTTGCTCCCCGATGTACCTATAAAAGGTTTTATCCCCCTTCTTAACCGAGTTGGCTATCTTTTCTTTGGTTTGGGCCTTTGCTATTCTGACTGCCTTCCCCACTTCCTTCTGCTTTAACTGGTACAGTTCTCTGTCCTGCTCCTTCTGTGTTTCCTTATACTTCTTGGATGCTGTCTTTTTCTCCCTTACCTTCCCCGCTATTTCCTTTGAGAACCATAGAGGTTTCTTCTTTCATTTTGATTTGTTTATTTCCTTCACACAAAGGCTTGTTGCCTCTGTGATGGCGGCTCTAATGTTTCCCCATTGTTGATCCACCCCACCTTCTTGTCTGTTTGCTAGTGCTTTTCTGAGGCACTCTCCCATTATGACAAAATCAGCCCTCCTGAAGTCCAGTACCTTCACTTTTGTGTGGCTTTACTCTACAGCTAAGTTTATCATAAACCACACTGTTTGGTGGTAGCTTGTTCCCAGATGGCTACCCACTTCAAGATCAGAGATCCTCTCTCCGTCCCCATTTGAGAGTGCCAGGTCTAAGATTGCTCCCTCCTGTATGGGTTCCAAAGCTAGCTGTCTGAGGCATGCCCCCTGTAGGGCATCAAGCATGGCCCTGCTCTTGGATGTGGCTGCAGCAAAGGTGCTCCAGTTAACATCTGGCATGTTCAGGTCCCCCATCAGCAATACCTCCCCTTTCTCTGCCATCCCAAGGATGCCTTCTATCATGTTCTTGTCTATTTTCTCGCCCTGAGATGGGGGTCTGTATACAACCCCCTGTGTGGATTGTGGAGCCATTTCTAGTCTCCAGAGTGATCCACAGTGCCTCCTTTCCTCCCTGTTTACCCTTTAGTTCAGTTGCTTTGATCCCTTCTCTTACATAGAGAGCTACTCCTCCTCCTCTTCTTCCCTCCATGCCCGTCCTATAGATTGTGTACCCTGGTATGTTGACATCCCAGTCATGGTTCTCTGTGTACCATGTTTCTGTGACTGCCACAATATCTAGGCATCCCTCTTCCATGAAGGTCACCATTTTGGGAAGCTTTTTACCTAGACTATAGCCAGCACTGTGATGCCAGCCCCCTCCATGTATGATTTCCTTACCTAGCTTGCCATGGTTTAATGATGAGCTCCTTTATTTGAAATTGCTTAAAGTGGTTAGGGTGCAAGTGGAGCAATTCTGACTCTATGACTGATAGACTATTCCTGGCATTGCACTATGTACAATAGCAGGAGATGCCAGTCGTCACATTAAAATTGTTTCTCCAGCATCACAGCTGAGAAGAACAGACCTGCCCCTCTCTGTGTGGTGGCTGATTGATTTCTCCACCCAGATTACTTCACACAAATTGGGGAGCTGAGTTGATTGATTGCTTGATTTGATTGATTTCAACTTTTTTAGTAGGAAAGACATACAGAGCTGTTATCAGCTCATTTCCAGATGCATCCTGAGGGAGGGGGAAAGGGAGAGTACAGTGCAATTACAAAATACAGTGTTCAGAAAATTCAATAATGTAGAAATAAGAACAACAAAATGAGCAAATCACAGGCAATGCTTATGAGCAGGAAATATGTAATACAGCATATATAGAAACATAGAATTTGTCAGCACTAAAGGAACACTTTGCTGCCCAGATGTTCCCTGCTTAGTGTATGCAGAATCTAATGGGTCTCTGGCAACCCTCCATTACTCCTCTCTGCCCATTTTCTGTTTTACCCCTAGGTTTATCCTATGCATGCTTGAAGCCCCCACTGTTTTCACCTCCACCACTTTTCACCTCCACCACTTCTGCTGACAGCCTGTTCCAGGTGTCTACTACCCTTTCAGTGAAGAAGTATTTCATCACAGCTCTCTTAAACTTCTTCCTCTCCAGATTCATTGTATGCCCCCTGATCCTGGTGCTCTTCCTTATTTGAAAGAGACTCCACTCCTGCACCCTGTTCACACCTTTGAGTTACTTGTATATGCTGAAGAAAAACAATAAGAACAATATGAGGTTGAACCATTGTGTCCAAGTCTTCTCATCCATGATCTTAGAGATAAGGGCTGGAATAGCTTCCACTGCTGATATTCAAAGTTGTTGTGATCTAGATGAAGAAAGTAACAAATCTCAGTTTGGAGTGTATTTCAGCCCTCAGACTCTGTGGAAATTCACCATATGGTGACCAAGCTGCAGCTGATCACTTGCCACGTGGACCTAATTCCCTCAACTCTAGTAAAGACTGGCTATGAGGTGTTAGTACCACTGTACACTGAGCTCTTCAATTCTTCTTTGAGGGAGGGTATCTTTCCTGAGGCCTTGAAGGTGGTTGCAGTGAGGCCCCTTCTAAAAGAGGCAAATTTAGATCATGATTTCTAGTGAATTACTGACCAATTTCTAACTGTCCCATTTTGGTTAAAGTTATTGAGAAAGTGCTGGCATGGTGACTGATGATACATCTGGATGACTAAAAACTCTACAAGCTGTTCCAAAAGCACTAAGACTGTGTCAATATGGATGATGAATGTTCTTTTCCCTAGGGAGGGATCAGAGAGAGAGTTGCCTTCAGTAACTTTTCTCAATTTGTCAGTGACCTTTGCTACCATTGATCTTCAAGTTGTTATCAATCACCTGAATAAGTTTTGTGGTCAAATCAGAATAATTGACTGGTTCAGGTCCTTCCTCACAAAACGCCAACAGACTGTTGTATTTTATGTTTTTAGATCCTCCCCATCAACAATAGAGATTTGATGCAATACACAGATCAATATTTTCTCTGGTGCTATTCATGACATACATGCCACATCTGGGAAATATGATCCAAAAGTAAAGCTTCGGTTCTTACTGCTATGCAAATGATATGCAGCTATTTATCTTTCATTTGCACTTTGTCAGGGTGACTCGGTATCTGTGTTAAGGAGTGTTTTAAGGAAATCAGAGAGTGGATAGCAATCAATTAGCCAGGCATGAATCCAAAGAAGATGGTGTCAATTGGTTAGGGTGAGTCATCTGGAATAATTTGTTAAGGATTCCCACAGGCAGTCCACCTTTATTGGGATACAGCTACAGGCAAAGGATGTGGTACACAACTTGAGTGTGACTCTGGGCAAAGAACTGGCCTGATTTCCCCAATGTCAGCAGTAGTCCAGAGCAGTTGCCATCATCTCAAGAACATCAGTAGGTTGAACTTAAACTTGATCATGGTGACTTGAGAAATCTGGTACAAGCTATTGTTGCATCATGCATTGATTACTAGCATGTGCTCTACCAGGGCCTGACATCAAGTCAGGTGCATTGCTGACAGCTGGTGAACACAGCAGCAAAACTCCTTAACATCTACCTGAAAATGGGAGCATATTTCTTCAGTTCTCCATGAGCAGTGCTGGCTACCTATTAGGTGGCGCTCTGACTTCAAAGTTTTAGAAACATAGAAACATACACTCTGACAGTAGATAAAAACCACTTGGTCACTAAGTCTTCTCATTTTCCCTATCTATGGTATTGCTGCAGACACTACTTGATTTCCAAGTCTTTCTTCTTCCCCCTTCCTTTCCACTAAGACACCCTTATGCCTATCCCATGCATTCCTGACCCCCTCAGTCTTTGCCCCCACCATCTCCACTGGAAGGCTGTTACAGGAATCCACCACTCTTTCTATGAAGAAGTACTCCCTCACATCTCTCCTGAACCTATCCCTCTCCAGAGTCATAGTATGTCCCCTTGTTCTTGAGCTTCTTTGTTGCTTAAAAATACTCACCTCCTGTACCTTATCTACCCAGTGAGGTGTTTAAAGGTCTCTATCTTATCCCTACTCTCCCTCTTCTCATCCAGGGTATACATATTGAGGTCCTTTAGTCTCTCCTCCAAGGGCTATTGTTGCAGACCCTGCACCATTTTAGTTGTCCTCCTCTGGACCACATCTACTCTATGTTCTTCCAGAGATGTGGTCTTCAGAACTGTACACAGAATGGGTCTAATGATTGATCTATAGTTGGGTGATGCCACCTCCCTCTTGCTGCTGGTGATAGCCCTTCCTATGCACCCCAGCATCCCAATAGCCCTCCCAACTGCTTTGTCGCACTGCCTAGCCACCTTTAGGTCATCTAATATGATTTCCTCATGGTCTAATTCCTGCTTGGATGCCATCAGTACCACTGCACTCATTTTGTACTTTGTCCTCTGAGTTTCTGTGTCCAAAGTGCATTATTTTGCACTGAAACTCAGCTGACGTACCCTTGACCACTCCTCAAGTTTAGTCAGATTGCTGCTCATCCTTTGTACTCCCCCCTGTAGTATCCACCCTGTTGCTGATCTTGGTGTCATCTGCAAACAGGCAGACCTTCCCTTCCAACTCCTCTGCAATGTCACTTTTAAAGATATTAAAGAGGAATGGTCCTAGCACTAATCCCTGAAGTATCCTGCTGGTCTCCCTCCTTTCCTTACTGTGAACTCCATTTATCACCACCCTCTGTCACCTATCCCTTAATCAATTTCTTACTCTGTTTACCACCATTGGTCCCAATCCTATGCTACCCAGCTTGCTTACTAGTGATGTCAGCATGTAAGACATGGAATGTGCTTGGCCCTCCCTTCATACAGTACATAATTTACAAGTCACCCTCAAGGAGGACCACATAAAACCTGTGTTTCAGTAACCAGGGACTGCTTAAGATCCTCACTTCTAGACTGAAATCAGCAAGGGACTGTACTTTTTGGGTTGTGGCCCCAAGACTTTAGAAAGCTCTCTTGAAGTCTAATTGCTATGCTCCCTTAATTGGGATGTTCAAATCTCATTTTAAAAACCTGGTTATTTATTCAGTCTTTCCCTAACTAGTTTTTTTTTTTATTATTGAATTTATGAGAACTGCAGTTTATTGGAATTTTTATACATATTAATTTTTGTGTTCCCTAGTGCAATAATATTGAAAAAGAAAAATTTCAATATGAGAACCAGGACTAGATTAAGTTTAAATTTGTTATATAGCTACATTTTTAATACCATTGTCTTTTAAAATTGACCCATGACTGACTAGTTCAGCTTTTCATTTGTAATGAAAATCTATATTACCATCCAAAATGCATTAACTGCCAGAGCTGCTGACAAGCAAGTTTAATTTTGAAAAGGCAGTTCATACACTTTTATAAAGTTTCCTTCCTTCCTTCTTCCTTCCTTCCTTCCTTACCTTACTTACTTACTTTCCTTCTTAAGATTTACTAGGAAAGACATACTGAGATGAAATAGCTTGTTTCAGGGGTCAACCTTAACTTTTTTTTGTAGTAACCAGCAGGGCAAGTTGATTCAAAATTGCACTAGCCCTTAATTATTATGCTAAATTTTGATCACTTATGCAGGAAACAATGCAAGCAAAGCCAAGAAATACTCTGATTATTGAACATTTATCCTGCTCCTACATTGCTTCCAGCTCCCCAGCAGAAAAAACGGACTGCAGTGCCATCACAGTGAGACCCCCATTGTTCTGTACCATAGCCTCCTCTCTTCCTCTTTCTGCTCCCCACACCAAACAGAGAGAGGATATCACAACAGCAAATGTTCAATCAAGCAGTCCTAGCTCTGTGCACACAATAGCTGACATCATCATGCACCTCGCCACACTGTCACCACCACCCACAGGGCAATAAACAGAGTCAGGCAGAGAAAGACACTCTTGGTTCCCACCCTATAGTCAGCTGGAGACTGGCACTTTTGAAAGTTTTTGTACAGTCTCAAGTGAGCCAGGAGCACATCTAAGATTTCTTTGGGGTAGGGGCTAGACAAACCTACGGGGCTTGGGAAATAGAAAATGATGAGATTTTTATTTGTAGAAGTATTGATTTTAACATGCTCTGCCCCAACAATAACTGATTTTTCTTAAACATTGTCCTTTCATCAACCCAGGGGAAACAGTATACAGGCATAACACTATACTATTTCTATATTTGTATAGGATGATCTATGCATCTCAGGAATGCCTTTATCAAGGTTTCAAATTATGTATTTTATCAAGGTTTATTTTTGTACCATACATGATTCAAAGTGTTGCTTTTAGGCTGAAAGGACATGCTGAGTGGGATAAGGGTGGAACTGTATAGATGGTGATGGCTGGCATGGTCCATTTAGAAGAGCTGTGGACCCCTACACTTGCCAGTAATGGCAGCTATAGATGGTCACTTCAGAGTCTAGTCTGCAGTGGTGTCCAGGGAAAGAACAGAGTTAAGAGATTTGGAGGGGAGAGGGAAGGTACGGCGAGGCTGGGATAAAACCCACCACCAGCAGGGCCGATCCTGTATACCTCTTTGCATTTTGTCACTGAAATGTTGGATACAAACACTCAAAATGTAGAGAAATGAGGGGCACTGGTCTTAATAATATTGGACAAATTGTTAGACATAGACACATTCAGAAAACTGGAAACTAGTGACTTAACAGCACTCTACCCTTGATCACACCCTGAACACTAGCTGAAAGTCTTAACAGTGGAGTGATAATGACTCACATTGGGTCTTTTGTGGGCTCCCTCTCTTGAACTGCCAGATAATTGCAGCTCTTAATGAGCTGTTAATCACACCTAGACATCTGGAACACTGAAAGAGATTAGCATGAAGACTACAGAATGCTAAAGTAGAAACATTTTTAACTTCACTAACAGCCATGAAAATCTACACTAGTCAAGGTGGGCTAGTAGAAAGTTAGCTGCACTAGCCCTGGTCAATTTTCACTAGTGTTTGGGCTAGTAAAACAATGTTAAGATTGACCCTGGCTTGTTTCCAGATGCATTCTGGTGAGGGGGAAATGAGGAGAATACAGCAGTCCGTTTCAACAGTTGGTTACACAAATGAAAAAGTAAAAATATAAGTTAAACAAGTAGCAACAAAATGACTAAAATGAGCTAGGCAGAGCATCTGAGAAGCAACACGTAATGTATGTGCAAACTAGAATGCAACTGGAGTATGAACAATGCACTGCTAGATAAGGTATTAGGGTGCTGATGGCAGCAATTTTAAGAGTCAGCGAAGCACTGCTGGCACTTCATTCAGCAAGGAAGGATGCCAGAAACTATAAGAGGCAGGGGGAAATAATTAGGACAGCAGCAGGGACAGGAAGGTGAAAACTGAAAGGCAGCAAAATACAGCACAGGATCAGAGACAGCTGCAGGACTGAGTAGTGAATTCATGGAGGAGATATTTGAGTTAGTGGGATGAAGGAGCAGTATGAATTGTAACGAGAAAGGAGCCCCATAGATTGGGGAAGCAGACAAAGAAGGCAGCTTAACCAATGGAAGATGTTATGGAGGGCGTACAACAGAGTGAGGGCCAGAGCTGCAATAGGAGTAGGAGGTAGAAAGGGTGGAACTGTGGAGGGAGAAAAGGTAAGGGAGAGGGAACCAAACCAGAAATAGGAGATGAAAGTAGTGCAGTGAGTGAGACACCTGACATCAAGGGAAGGAAAGGAGAGGGAAGAGTAAAGAAAGCAGTGGTGGATTCTAGGAGGGCAGTCAAGGGTAAAGCAACAAAAGTGAGTCCAGTCTGGCTAGGGTGGATTTGGGGAGCAGTACTGTAAACAATATCACCATGGTCAAAGATAGGAAGAATCATCTTCAAGATGATCTCTCTGTGGACAGGAAGTGGGCTAGTCACTTTATCCCTGTAAAGCACACCCAGTTTGGGGTGAAGTTTCTGATGAATGGCAGCCACATGAACAGAAAAATTGAGGTAACAATCCAGCCAGACTCCAAGGTATTTAAAGGAGAAAACATCCTCAACTGCAACACCATCAAGGATATGGAATGAGGGGAGGGAGTTTGCTTAGCTGGTCTCTGCCCTGTACAAAAAGTCATGGAGACAGTTTTTGGCACTGAGGGATAGCTGATTAGCCCAAAATCAGTGCTGGATGTTGGTGAAGTCCAGTTGGAGGTGGGCCATAAGGTCACAGGCAGAGGATCCAGAGGCATAGAGGAATGTGTCATCTGAATACATGTGAATGGACACAGAGGAACAGGCAGAGGAAAGGTCATTCAGAAATATGGAAAACAGAATAGGGCCAAGGACGATCTTTCTGGTATGCCAGAGCAGATAGAGAGAGGAGAGGATAAGGTATTGCCAATACAGACAGCTTGAGATCTGCCCTCAAAGTAAGAGCAGAACCACTCAACTGAGTAAGCAGAGAGCCCCGTTGCCTTTAGCTTGTCCAGAAGGATAGTGTGGGCAATAGCATTGAAGGGTTTAGCCAGGTCGACAAAATGGCTGAGGTCACCAAGCCCTGATCTATGCCAGACAGGCTGGAGTCAGTGAGAAACAGGAAGAAGTGGAGTTGGGACTTCCTGAGATCAGACTGGTAGAGGGTGAAAAAAGAGGAGGAATTGAGTGAAGGAGAGAACAGGGAGGGAAAAAGGTGTTCCTGGAATTTAGACAGTGAAGGAAGGAAGGAGGAAGATAGGGTGGTAGTTACCAGGGCAGAAGGGGTCACTCCCTTTGGGAAGGGGAATGACCATACCCTGCTTCTATGTGTCAGGGAATGTGGCAAGAGTGAAGGAGAGGTTTAGAAGGTAAGTGGGAGGGTGGTAGAGCCATGGAATGCACTACCTAGGGGGCTGGTGGAGGCAGAGACAGTGGAGGGGTTCGAGAGGGGGTGGGACAGGTACAGGGGAAGGGTTCAGGAAGCAAAATCCAATGCAGCAAGAATATCCGGAACTGGGAAGGGAGAAGCCAGAGAAGGCGAGGGGGACAGCAAGGTCAGCACCCAGGGTGGGGGCTGACCAAACGAGCAGACACGAAAGACCATTAGGCCTATTCTGCTGGCATTTTAGTATGTTAGTATGTTAGTAAGTGACAGGGAGAGCAATGGCAGGAATGGATAGTGACAGGAGTTTGGGTTATGACCATCAGGGGTCCCATCTTTGTTAAGGGTTTAGAGTCAAGAGGGCTTTGTAGGAAGTAGAGGGTATGGTGGGGGAGAAGCAAAAAGGGAGGGTGGGAGATGGAGAGATGGTTCAGGTAGAAGGGGAAGGGGAGAGGGGTGGAGAAGGGGAAGAAAAGGAGAGAAAGGGTACAAGAGGTAAAAAAGGAGTTAAAGATGAAGCAACAGTGGCAGAGTCAGAGACGGGGTATCATCCGCCTTGAGGATGGGGGGTGGATGATGAGTTGGTGGGAAAGGGGTGAATGACCTTCCAGAACTTACAGGGGTGGTTAAGTTTGTTCTGGAGTATAGATACAAAGTAATCAGCCTCCACAAGCCTAGTAGCTCTGATACAGGTGTTGCAAAAGGCACTGTAACTAGAAAGGTCAAATTGTGAACTTGTGGACTTGTAAGTCTGCCAGGCAAGGTTATGTGCTTGATGACAGGCCAGTAACTTAGCTGAGATTCAGAGTAGGTGAAAAACTCAGCCATTATTTTTTCTCAGGGGGTCATGGTGATCCCAGACAGACAAGAATTTGGAGTTAAAAATTCAAGGGCTGTGTTGATGTTATTGGATGCGTAAATGGGGGACAAATTTGTAGCCACCAGGTCAATATGAAGGGAGGGTAGTTCTAGAGACCAAGACTGGATCTGTACAAATTTGGGGGAGCTTTGGGGTGACATATCTTGCACACACAGTAGACCATATGGTGGTCACTGAGGGCATCAGGCTGGGTGCCAGCATCTACTATATGATGAGGCTGTGAGGATAGGTTGAGGGATCTGAGATTGTGTCAAGTGGGGATCAGAGATCAGTTGTGAAAGCTGGAGGGACTTCACGTTTTGACATAATTTGGAAAGGGAGGAGAACAACTAATTGTGATTCAAGTCAACTAGGATGAGAATTCACCAGTGGAGCCATGGGAGGATAAGATGGTTATGAGTTCAGTGACTGATCAGAGACAGATGCCAGGACAGCAGTAAACTCCAACAATGAACATGAGTGCTGAAAAGATGAGGGAAAGTTTGAGGAGGAGCATTTCAAAGACAGAAGAAAAGGGGAAGGAGGAAGACAGAATAGGTTTAAACTGGATGCAAGAGGAAAGGTAGATGGCAATGCCCCCACCCCTTTGCATGAACCTGTCTGGTGATGGGGAAACCTGTTATAATAACAGCAATATCTGTGATCTTGGCAGATAGCCAAGACTTCGAGATTACCAGCACATCAGGTTTTAGGTTAGCCATGATTGGTTGTAATAGGGCAATTTTGGGGAGGAGACTGCTGAGGTTGACATAAGTCACTCTCAAACCTTTGAAGAAGGGAGAGGGGGATGACAAGGCTGGACTGGGATTAAACTCAGTGTCACCTGCTACTATAAGCAACAAGGAGACAAAGAGCTTGTTGGAGCCTATGAAATGCTTGTGAGGATAGGTAGGGGGAGTAGTAGGAGAGGGATGAGTGAGGGGGCAGAGACCTCCGGGTACTTCAAAGTGAACACAAGGGGAAGGAAAAAGGCTACTCCCAGGAAGCCAAGAGGCATGGGAGAGGGAGGGGAGATGAGGAAGGGAAAGTGGAGGAAGGGAAGGAGAAAGGGAGATGAAGGGAGGAGGCAAGGGTAGGAAGATGGGGAGTAGGAGGGAAGACTAGATAGTAGGGGGGGAGGAGAGCTAGTGTCACAAGCAGCATAATGGAGAGCAAGAGAAGCAGTTGCCCTAATTGAACTAGTACAGATGAAGGGATACTGCAGCTACCAGTTAACTGAGCAATAATTTTTGGGGTGGATATGACATTGTTTTTCTCTGCAGACATTTGTATCAACTCTTCCTAACCAGGAAGAGACCTCAATAATTTTGAAGGAGTTACCTATGACAGTCCTCAGTTTAAAGTGTCATGAAATGTGTATTAATGGGTGGGAATAATAGGACTTCAGGCCAAGACACAATGCAGTTCACATTCTCCACTGTGTGTACGTTAAAATCTGTTCTTTTTTTCCCCTGCATTTTAATCTATGTACTGGTCTAATTTTTTATGTAAAGTGTGTCATTTCAGAGAGACAAATTTAATGGAAAAGAGATCTAGCCTATCCTTTTTCCAAATGAAAAGGCCAGGTGCTTTGCGAGGCCCCACTGACTTTGAACTGGGCTTGGGTGTTTTTCCATAACAAGATGCTCTTCTATCCCAAGTTTTGATTATAGTGAGCCTAACTGATCCTTCTTGAGACATCCTGAGTAGGATAACAGTATGTTCCTCAGAGAATGCAACACAGAAATGACTTTCTGTTTTTGAAAATAAGATAGATTTACTCTCCAAGCTCAAAACTCATTTCAAGGAATTAGACATAAGAGCAGAGACACTAGAGAGAGGGAAATAGAAGAGAGAGAGATAGAGCTGAGGCCTCATACATATACAGCAGAGCCATCTCGGCCTTAGCTACAGCCCTGACAATAAATGTTACTCTAATAAGTGTAGGAAATGAAACCAGAAAACATTGCAAAGGTAAACTATCTGTGTATCAGGACTCGGATTCTACTAAGGGTTTAACCCCTAAAGCCTATGTCCAGTCAAGAGCCTATAAGGGAATAGTTGGCACTAAACTAACAGCTCTCACGGGTACCTATTTTTAGGTTTACTATTGACAGCCCTAAAAAATAGTCAATTTCTCACATTGGCACACTTTATTAAATGCTAAACGACCCAACCTTTGTGATGACTTTCATAGTGATTTTTTCTAAAGGGCTTGCTCTGGTACAGACCAAAATAAAAGTAGACTGGACTAAGGGATACTAATAGGTACTCCAAAGTCTCCAGTCTCACACAGGTGATAAGATAGAATTCCTTAGAAAAACGATTATAAAAACAGTTTGTGTGGGGCATAGCTAGCCATCAGCTGAGAAAGACGCTCTTCAGAGACCTCCTGTCTCATGTTGCAAATATTAGATTAAAATTACTATCCAGAGTTATTCACAGTGAACAAACTTATAGGATCAAAAGAACACGTACTGATCAACAAGATGGTAAACCTTAAAATGCTCATCCAACCCAGACAGACTTTTTTAAGTCAAAGCAGTCAGAAGCTGGGTCGAGCAATCAGGATGCATTGAGGGGAGAACAGGCCTCACTCACAGACATAGCTGACATCAAGAACTCCCTGCATGTGATGAGCCAATCATTGTAGGCTATTGAGAAAAGACTTGATGACTTTGGTGCAAGAATGTAGAAAGTTGAACGGTCAATAACTCAGTGTACAGATAAATATGAAGCAGTGGCAGCACATGCAAAAAAGACCCTGGCAGCTACCACCATGGTGATTACTTATACTGCCATCCTTCAGGAGCACCTGGAATCAGTGCAGATCTTCCTGCTGGTGCAAATCTATGTCTGGTCAGATCAAGCAGGTTTAGTCCTGGTGGCATACCTTGAATCCTGGCTCCCACAGACACTCAACTTGGACCCCACACCCACTACTGGGTTCATCGATTGGGCTTATCAGGTGAACCCCGTAGAGCCCCAGCAAACTTGCTTCAGCCTTACACTGTTCCTATTGTTTTACTAAAAGCCAGC
Source organism: Neoceratodus forsteri (assembly GCA_016271365.2). Classification (NCBI taxonomy): domain Eukaryota; kingdom Metazoa; phylum Chordata; order Ceratodontiformes; family Ceratodontidae; genus Neoceratodus; species Neoceratodus forsteri. Next base: position 5,009,795 of record JADMNL010000041.1, on the reverse strand, counting down.
ATGACAGATTACATCCTTGATGCAGCACAGCAAATTCAGGACCTTGTGGTGGGTGAGACAACTGTTCATTTGTTTCTAGACCCCCCCCCTTCTCTATCATAACCAAAGGAAAGACTTTGATACCATTAATACACTGAAAATGCTGAAACTCCCATTTGCACTTCTATTTCCAGCACAACTTAGAGTAGAGGTCAGGGGAAAACCTTTTAGACGTTAAAAAAATGCTGGATAAGCTCAAAATTGAGAAGTTTGCAATGGAGGCCGAGGTTTCCTCAGAAGGCAATATGGACTTGTAAGGTACTGTTACATTTTTGTTTCTCATTCCAGTGACCTGAGCAGCATGGCTTAGGACACCCTCTTTTCCCCCTGCACGATCCTTGTGGAAAGTTAAAAGTGAATGTCTGATACTGTGAAACTGTACTTTTGATTCTGCAGTATGACCTAGCTTTGGTAAGCCCATGGACTAAGATGGACCAGTATCAGTTGACATTTGGGTCACTTTATACTTTGTGCTGATTTATTTCCAGTTTCAAGATGGCCTTATTACAGTCTTGGCACTGTCACTACGCAATGCAGGGTTCTGCTGCAGGGGTAAGAAGGGGGGAGGAGCAGTGTTTTCTTCCCATTCCAGGGTGTTTTGGCATGGACAGCTAATTAATGGTTTCACAGAACATTTAATGCAATGAGTTTTTGTTATTCCACTGTTCTCTCTTTCCTTTTAGGAATAGTTAAAATATGATAGCAGTTTTTCATTGATGAACTTTTAGGTTCTTTTGTTGATAAATATGGGTAGTGAGCAGTGCAGCACAAATCCGGTGTGCCATGGTACACCGCACATGATATTCAAAGGTTCAGCATGATGGCATGCACCAGCGAAACATGGCTGAATAACGCAGGGATGCACCATAGCACAAACAGAGCTGTGCCAGGGAGCAAGTCAAGAAGCACAATAGCAGCAACTAGGGATGCATGGGGCAGAGGTACATGTGCCAGGACACAGATGGAATGGCAACTGGCTCAGCAAGGAGCAAGCCACTGGGGTGGGATGCCCTACCACTAGGGTGCAGAGGGTGCCAGGAGTGAGGCATGGCAGGCACACAATGGAACACCACCCAGTGTGCATGGGGAAGCAGCAGGCCCCCGACTACATGCACCACAGTGGCGCACAGTGGCAGGGTAGCACCAATGGCCAGTGGTAAACAGCCAACTGCAGCAACCCAGGGAAAGGCATGAGACACGCCACCTGGACCACACCAGCAACACACAGACAAACAGCACACAATGCACATGCCACACAACCCAGAGATCCCACAGCTGCACCAGGGCATGCCACCATCCAATGGGTGTACACCACCAGGCACAACCCCCTGGCCACCCCAGTAGTACCACACTGCCGCCATGCACACCACTACAGCATGGCTCCACATGCCAGCCACAAAGCAGACACGGACACAGATGGCTAACCATATAAAAGTGTATTACAACAGGCATTAAATACCTATATACATATTCACAGATAACAGGGGACAGGGAATAGGGAATGGGGAGACCACAAACAAAATGGGATGCAGGGGCCGGGGGTCATGGCTATACAAGGGGACCAGGGAAGGCAAGGGAGGGGGGACAGGGAAGGGTAACAGTAACAGTAACAGGTCACCGGGCCCTATGGCTGTCCCCACACCACTGGTGCCTGATGCCGACATCTGCATTGCTGCCTGTGCATCATCCATTGCAGCAGCTGTGCCACCTGGAGAGTGGATGTAGAGACCCACAGGATCTGTCGCAGGAGCCTGGTGTTTACATCAGTGTGATGGACACCTAGGACAAAGGAGGGAACAAGGTATGAGTGCATGTCTGGTAGACAGTAGCCCACCCACCGAATGCAGCAGACAGTGGTGACATGTGCCCCTGGGATGGCACCCTGCCACCCGCAGTGTGAGCACTCACATGTACCACCTACCTGGCAATCCACAGCCATGCAGAACACTGCACACCAACACCACCCATGTGCAGCACACCACCACCATGGCAGGCAGATGACATGGCTAAGTGGCAGGATGGCAGTGGCACAGCTTGAATCCGGCTGCTGCCACAGCCCACCTGCAGCAGCCACACACATGTGTGATAGCCACAGCATAGTGCAACAGTCACTGTAGGCAGTGGCCAGCTGGAAAGGCCATGCGCACAGGGGGCCGTGGCCCACCCCCACGCCTGCTGCCTACCCTAAGCAACATCGTAGCATGAAATAGTGCCTACCTGCACACTGCAGTGCACCTTGCACTTGTCCAGCAGCAGCACGCATGTGGCCTGCAGCCTGCACATGAGCCCCTGTGGTGGCCTGCCATGGCCCACCTGCAGTGCCAGCCATTCGGGCCCTCCTCCTATCCTCATGGCCTAGGAAGAAAACATGGAGAAAGACACATCAGTACCTGGCAACACCACATGACCCCCCAGCACAGCGTGCTCCCCGGCCCAGTGCAGCAGCAGCGTGGCACAGCACACCCATGGTGCACCACCCTGGCAAACAGGACACGCAGCCCCAGCCCCCCCAGCAGCATGGTATGCTGCCCTGCTTGCCCCACTGGTTGGGTATGGACACGGGTGTAGCGCACTTACCTGGCCGTGGCATGGCACCACTCCAGACACATGCCAGTAGTGACTGTAGCCTCTCAGGGTCCCTCAGCTGCAGGTCCCCATAGCAGTGGTGGCATTGCTTCCCACTGTGCTGTGCACCTGTAGCCTCCTCCAGCCCATCAGTGACCTCCTGCCACACCTCTGTCCGTGGCCTAGTCAGGGGCACCTTGCCAAACAAGCTGACTACATGTGGTGCCACAAAGGCCACAAGGTTCACCAGTTCCACCTGCGACCAGTTAGGTGTCCTGGCACTGCTGTGGCATGACATGGCTATTTCACATTCGTAGATCCCAAATGGTGCCCAGTAGTACATGAGCCACACATGCTGGGGATGCACGCCTCGCACTGAGATGTGCTGCCATCACCAATCGCACAGCCACGGAGATGCACGATACAGGCAATGCAGCACTGGCACATGCTGCAGGGCTCCCAGAGGGGCAAAGGACAACCATAGGGTCAAGGGTCAGCATGCGTACCATGTGTGAGTGCGCTATTAGACCCACCATGCATGGGGCACAATTGGGGCATGTGGGCACCACAGTTCATGGCCCAATCGTGCCCAGGCACCATGGCACCCATAGCGCAGAAACACCATCTGCCACATGGTGCCACATCGCCATCGGCACTATGGCACCTGGGCAACATAGGCCATACAGTGCATGAGCACCACATGCCCAATAGTGGCCAAACACTATAACGCATATTGCACAGTGTACTTAGGTGATCTGGTGGTGTACGTGCTGGCAGTGCGCGCATATGTACTGCTGGGCCTACTGTGTATGTCACAATGTTGTGCCATGACTTGAGCATGCACAAGTTCATTGCGCAATGCGCAAAATCCGATATTCAGCCGGCATATGCAGATTAACTAATCAGCATATCTGCAGTGCATCAAAGGCATTTGCATCCCATTACAGTTGCGCATTCCCTCATTTGCATGTGATGCGCTATAAAGGTGCCGCAGGACTGCACGGGATATGAACCGGTATTGCATCCTTCTGAAGTAAGATGCGATGCTGTGGGGCTCTTGGGACAGTGGATTGGCAGGGTCGTGTGGGTAATAGCAGTCAATGACTGCATGTCTATTCCAACAGGACACAGCATGATGAAACAAGAGGAGATTGAGGAGCGTGGGCCTGCACAGAAGTGTATGCCCAACTTCACGAGGGCAGAGACAGATGCCCTATTCGAGGCTTACCTGGACCAGGAGCATCTACTGAGTCGCTCGACAGGCACTTCACAGGCCCATTCAACAGCATGGGAGGGTGTGGCCTGATCTGTAAATCAGCAGGGCATCCATAAGAGGTCTGTGCAGAATGCAAGAAGAAGGTTGGCACAGACTGGAGGTGGATAAAAGAGAAGGTGGCAGCCATCCAGGCCACATGTGCTGCCACTGGTGGTGGGCAACCTGATGTGCCACAACTGATGCCGCAGAAGGAGATGGTGGTGGCTACCATACAGTGCAATGCCATCGAGGGGGTGCCCGATGGAGGCTTCCAGATAGATGGCAGCCCATCACTGCATAGTAGGCATGGCAGCACCCGGGGCAGGGGGGGCAGCGGGGTGCACCAGAGGCACTAATGCAACTGTTTTCCCTTTCAGCTCCTGAGCACCTGCATGCAACAGCAGAGGTGGGGGTGTCTGCCTTGGGGGAGGTCCTGGACCCAGAGGACCATCCTTCCACCTCCACCAATGTTCAGGGGCCAGACCGCATGCAGCCCAGTACTGCTGACTGTCCAGATGCCTGTGGCATAGTTGCGGACGAGGCTCTGGTTGTGTTTCAGCATGATGCCAGGCATGGCGTCCAGTATGCTGAGACACAGATCAGGGCGGGTCCGGGACCGATGATGACAAGACCATCATGTTGCCGTTCTAGGACAGTCACCCATACCAGAGACCCACCATGGCAGTGCAGACAGCACCCTGGAGGCAGATGTCTGTCGACGACCCCGGCATCACCGTGGGCACCACCGGTGTGGCGCCAGCTGACTGTGGTTGCAGTGGTGGTGCAGTCGCACCAGCACTGCTTGGCACACAGTGGCCAGAAGGGCAACAGTGGGAGTTGGACAGTGTCAAACAGGGGCCGGGTGCAGCACCTGCTGACAGTGCACCGCTGAATGAACAACCCCAAGAGGGCCCTGCTATGCAGCGCCCACCTGTGCGTGGTGCTGGGCTGCAGGGTTGAGTGACACATGTGGGTCAGCACAATGTCCATGTGCCCCAGGGTGCTGACCCCTTGTCCGAGCACACCTATCTGCTATGGGCCTCCGTTGAGCAGCAGGTGCTGGTCGCAGCAGGGATGCATGCACTTCATGCAGAGCTGTGCCAGGCCACAGTGTGGTGACAGGGACTTTGAAAAGCACCTGGCTGAGAACACTCATATGCGGGAGGAAAAGACCACAGCCCTGGATTGGCTTACCGCTGTGGTCATGGCCAGCCTGGCCGGCCTAGCACCACTGGCCACCGTGGTGTATGGCCGTCCATCACAGACCCCACAGAGTGCATTCTCCACCCCTCAGTCATGGCGTTGAATGATCCCCACTGTGTCAATGCCAGGATCTGCTTTGGGCATTCTGGGCATGCCTGGAGCGGGCATGTTCGGGAGTCTGCAGACACCTGTGAGGACCCGGTCACGTTCCCACAGTAACACCCCGGGTGACTATCACAGACACCCCCTGTGGCCGTTGCACAGCCTGTGTCTGCTGGGCAGTCTCAGCATGGCCATCCACATGTCCATGGTGGCCGTGTGACCGTGCAGCAGTCCTGAACCACCCACCTCCCTGTCCACTGTCTGCAGCTGCCTTGTGTGCACATTGGTGTGGCGTATGCATGTGTGTTCCAGAGATGTGGCATCCATGGTTCACGCCACACACAGGCCTTGTACACACCTGACTGGCTACTGGCCACTGTGGCATGTGCATGATGATACCAGCAAAGCACTGACTGCAACTGTGCACTAGTGCTCAGCATCCGACACATGCCTTGTGCCTGCCTCTGTGCAGGGACATGATGGTTCCTGTGTACATGTGCGTGTGTGTGCGGGGGGTGCGGGGGTGTGTGGGTGGGGTGTGCAGTGCTGTGCTGAGTGCTTCCACCGTGTCCAGTCCCATGCCTGTCCACGCCCCCCTCCAGCAGTTACTGTCACAGGGCCCACCCATGCATGCCTGTAGGCTGTGCCATAGTCCCCGGGACCTGCATGTGGACATGTTCACTTACCTGCATGTTCCATAGTGCTCCTCTGCCATTGTGTCCTGGTGCTGCTGGGCCATCCTGTTCAGCCAGGGTTCCCTTCAACCGGAGGGGGGGGGCTGCCCGTAACCATCTGGCCCGGCCGCCATGTCATCCCCACTGCTGTTCCCCTCTTTGACCTTGACAGCCATCCGATAGTCGGTGGCCATGTTGTGTAGTATACAGCAGGCCAGGAATAAGCCACAGGCCTTTGAGGGGCTGTACTGTAGGGCACTGCCAGACCTGTCCAGGCAATGGAACCATGCCTTCAGCAGCCCGAACACACGCTCAATGATGTTCCTTATGCTGGTGTGTGCCTCATTGCATACCTTCTGCACTGGAGTCAATAGGCACCAGTATGGGGTGAGCAGCCAGGGCTGGAGTGGGTAACCACTGTCACCTGTGTGTAGAGATGTGTGCTTAGCATGGTGGGCTGTGTTGCTGCACCCCCAGCCTTCCCGGCCTCTCCCTCTGGCACACCTGCCCTAGCATCCCCCACACCCTGCCCTGCTATGCCAGGCTGCCGATTTCCACAGCATACTCACCTACTAGGTGGCCTGTGGGGATTTCCTCACTCTCAAACCTGTGGCACAGTGCCAACTGGTGCCAGATGTAGGCATCATGTGCTCCACCAGGGTGTGTGGCACAGACATTGATTATACGCCCCATGGCATTGCACACCGCCTGGCAGTTAACACTGGGGTAGCCCTTCCTGTTGATGTACGCTACCCCCTCCAGGCCAGGTGGTGTGCGGATGCCAACATGGGTGCATTCGATGTCCCCTAGCATGCCAGGCATACGTGCTACCGTGTGGAACTCCTGCATGTTTGCTGCACTCTCTGCCTGTGTTTTGGGGAAATGGATGTATTCCGCAGCATGTGGCAGCAGTGTGTTGAGGAATTGTTTGAGGAGCTGTGATGCGGCTGACTGGGTTATGCCTGTGGTGTCCCCTGTTGGTCTCTGGAAGGTACCCGTGGTGAGCAGGCACATGACTTTCGACTACACCAACAGGGCGTGGCTCCATCTTGTGGGTGCCTGCATCTCCTCACTGCACAGCTCAGAGAGCAGCCTCAGAATTGCCCGATTCAGTAGGTACTGGCCCACAATCTCTGTATCACTGTACTGTTCAAAGGTGGTGCGGGCACGGTACCACCTGTTCCGGGCATACTGCCAACGGGCCCTTCCATGGCTGCGCCACTCTGCCTCCTGCCTCCTCACACCCCTCATTACTGCCTCCATCTGGAAGATGGCACTGGCCATGGCCTGGGTTGCCCTGTCCCCCGCGGCGGTTGTCTCCCCAGGCACCCCCGGCTGTGTGCTGCTGAGTGTGCCCCTGCGCTGGGTGCACTCCTGTGTTCAGGGTTCTCGGCTGGCAGCCTGTGGGCTGCAGCCTCCACCTCCCACCTGTCTGGGCACCTGTGCTGCCTCTCCTGTGCTGGGTTTCACAGGCACATGCTCAGGATTTGTCCTCTGCACCTGTATCACACGCACTCACATACTCACTCACACACATGGACACACTCACTGTCACACACCCAATCCCACACTCTGTGACACTCCCTGCCTGTCTCTGTCTCTGTCTTGCACCCCTCCTTCTGTCCAGCCTGCCCACTCGCTCTCCCTCTCTATAGCTCCCTTCTGGCACATGCCTCCTTCCCTTGCTTGCTCTCTCTTTTTATGTGCTCAAGTTTACTCTGTGCAAGTCCCTTTTGCTCCGCACTTGCGACGTTTGCCTGCAGTTGAATATCGCACTGTGCCACTTATTCATGGCTGTGCCCCCCCTGCACTTGCACATGCATGCATTACCATTGCACATTGGCGCATGGGGATTTGTGCTGAGCAGTTGCTGCTGCTGAATATCACTGTCCAGTGCATTGTCACAGTTGCGCTGGTGCAACCCTGTTGCGCATTGTGCAACTGCTTTGAATATCCCACCTCCTGTGTGTAAGGATGAGATAGCTAACAATATTAATATCCTACCTTGATTGGAGTTTACATTTTATTCAGCCTAGCTCCCATTTGCTTAAATGTGGAACAATTTAATATATAGTTTGCGGTAGTAGCTGAGCATCAAATGCATTCTAATAATACCAGTTTCTTAATCATGTTATATAATTAAGAAACCGGTATTATTAGAATACATTTGATGCTCAGCTACCACCAAAGCTGCACATTAAATAATATGATTCATATGCAACCTTTGTAGTCTGGTACTATGTATACAGCTTGAAAAAAGTTGCTACCCTCCAGGGTTGGCTAGCCCAACACCAGCCAGACATTTTATCCGTTGTTGAGACCTGGCTGTCTAAGAACACCTCTGATTTGGCTGTCTCTATTCCCGGATGTATCCTCTTCCATGATGACAGAGTTGGGAAGCATGGGGGTGGCTGTGCAATTTACATCCGGGACTCTTTGCAGAGCCATGCAATCCCCCTGCCCAGCTGGATTTCGGTGCCCAGGCACTTTCTCTGAAGATCACCACTAGCACTGCAAGGGCTCTCTCTTTATATCTTCCGTCTATATCCTCCTAGGAACCAATCACATGTGTTTCAGTCTGTACTGAACTACCTCTCTCTCCTGCCCTTCAAATCAGAGATCATTGCTCTAGGGGACTTCAGTGTTAACTGGTTATCTAATACTGTGGGAACCCCTTAAGGACACCACTGCTGCCCTGGATATCTCCCAAACTGTAATATACCCTGCTCATTTAAATCCCAAAACTGGAACCTCTATGTTAATTGACCTGGTACTTACCAATCGCCCTAATAAAATCTCCAGCGTCTTGGTGCTCCCTGATACCCTGAGTGACCACTCACCAGTACTCTGCACCTGGTCCTGTAAGACAAAAAAAATACCCCTAAAACCATTCTTCAGCATTGGCTAAAACAGGATAAGCTGGGTCACCTCAAAAACTACCTAGTCCACTGTGACTGGTCACCCCTTGACCTGGTCCCTGACATCAATATGGCTCATGACTACTTTATACGTACCTTCAACACTTCAGTCCTGCAACATATTTGCCCTGCTCACTAAATGTGTTATCAAATGCTCCAACACCCCCTGGATATCTCAGGCTCTCCTAGATCAGATGATCCACAGAGACACTGTATGGCACTTAGTCCTTGAATCAGGCAAACTGTCTGATAGACAACGCTATCAGGTTGCTAGGAATAAATGCACCTGGGACATATGCAAGGCCAAAGCTGACCACTACAGGGTAGCCCTCACCACCTCCTGGGGCTCTGGCCACAAGTTTTGGGATAACTTGAAGGAGCTCAGCAGCTCAGCAGGAAAACTATATTGGCTCCCCTTACCCAGCTTACTATCAATGGCAGTATCTCCACTGACCCACAGGCCATCACTGACTCCCTCAGCTCCACCTTTTCAGACCTCAATATTGTACTCCCCACAAATTTCTTTAATCCCCATACCCAACCCCCTCCCCCTATCCATCCCCCCCACCTTTTCACTTCAAAACCCTCACTCGTTGTGAAGCTAAACCCTACATTCTAAAAGCCTTAGGTAAGTCGCATTACAGTAGTGATTTGCTGGACCTTAGACTCCTCCATATAACTCTGGATGTAGTCCTCACCCCGCTAACCAATATTCTCAATGACTCCATCTGCCATGGTGAACTCCCCTCAAAACAGAAAAATGCTATTATTACCCCCATCCACAAAATTGGCGACTGCACTTCCCCCCAGGAACTACTGCCCCATCTCCATTCTCCCACCTCTCAAAGGCCCTTGAAAAAATCATCTCTGATCAACTCTGACCACTTCACCAAATATGACCTTCTCTGCCAGTAACAACACAGATTTTGCTAAGGGCACAGCACCACTAGTGCCCTGCTGGAATTCTCCAGTGCTGTCCATACTGCCCTGGACAGAGGGGGCCCAATTCCAGAATGCCTTATGCATGGTGCAAGGTGATTTACACCAGACCCTATGGAGTAAATCGCATCTTGCACCATGCATTCCACAAGTTGTGATTCCAGGAGGCAGCTTGCACCATGCCATATGCTGGTTGCACTAAAGGTGGGCTCCACCACCCACTATGCCTACAACCCATTGCAGCTTGGTGCAAGGGTGGGTTATGGCAGCACCTATGCCCTATTCCAAGAGGGCAGCTGCCATAACCCACCTATGCCATTGCAGGTCCCCTTTCAGTGCTGCAGGATTAGACCAGCACTTAGCTGGTCTAAGGGGCATTCATCCTGGCAAACTGAGGGATGCCCCCCACAGCACCATGAATCACACATTGCCATGCACCTTTGCCACCCCCCCAGCACAGTGATGCCCCACACAACCCCTATTTTGGGGTGCCACCTGGGTCCAGGGTGTGCTGTGCCCCTCCTTGCAGCTGTGCTAACCAGCCAACCCCTCCATGGCCCCCTCAGGCTTGCGGTGGTGGTACCAGGTGGGGGGCTCTAGGGGGCAGTTAAATGCTGGCTGTGACTTGTGGCACCCAGGTTCATTGCACCATTCCTGTGGCACAAGCCTGCGGCTGCTGCAAGTCGCAGGGCATAGGTTCTGGGGACCCTGCCTGTCTTAGAATAGGGCACAGGGTCCTCAGCATAGTGGCACATGGTGCAACTCACATAAGCCTGTGAATTGCACCATGCAACTTGGAATCAGGCTCAGGGTGTCTGGATGGCTTGGTTTTTGTGGATTTGTCATAAACCTTTGACACCGTGAACTACTCCCTTCTTTTATCTGGTCTCTTTCACACAGGTCTCTACCAGAATGTCAACAAGCGGCTTGCTGACTACCTAGCCGGTAGGTCACCACAAATTAAAATTAATGACATGCTCCCCTCCTGCCTCCTGGTTAAGTCAGGAGTGCCCCAGAGTTCCATTCTGGGCCTCCCCCTCCTCTTTAGTCTATTTCTGAACACCATTCCCAAGGCCTGTTCTAGGCAATTACTCCTGTATGTTGACAATGCAGTTCTCTTCTCCACTCACCCTGATCCACACTCACTACAACTATCCCTCCAGAAGGCCTTCACAGATGCTGAATCCTGGTTCGCTGACCACCGCCTGGTTCTAAACCACAAAAAAAACAAAGTCATGATGTTCGCTCACAACCATAGCTGACACAAAGGCTGCCCACCAATTATTCACAACTCCCGACTATTACCCCCTTGAGCAGGTCGACAACTTTAAATACCTCGGGGTCACCCTTGACTTGGCACTCAACTTCCACGAGCATATACACCACCTTAGCTCCACTGTCAGTGTCAGAATAGGTCTGCTCCACCAGCTCAAACATTGTCTTCCTCCAGAAGCCCTCCGACCAGCAGTCTCATCAACCATCTAGTCCCTTATCGATTATGGGATCCTGGTTTATGGGTCTGCCAATATCTCTGCCCTCTGCAGAATCCATGTTTCCCTAAACAAAGCCTGTTGCCTTGGTATGGGCTGCTCTGGTTTGACACACACTTGTGTTCTGTACAGTCTTACCAATTGGCTTGACCTTGATGGGAGACTTAGGTACCAGACATGCCTCCTAGCCAAAAAGATCACCAATGGCCTAGCTCTCCTGGCCTCTCCAACCTGCTACAACCTGCGCCCTCGGTGATACCTACTCACAGCTCCACCAAACCCTCCCTCCTGATTTCCTGCTGTCAAACTACTCAAAGCCAGAGATCTTTCTGCTGTAGAGCCCTCTTCTGGATGAATACCCTGCACAGCGCCATCTCCTCTGAAAATAAAATAAGCCACTTTAAAACCACCCTCAGTGAACACCTCCATTCCTCGAGCACCTGCGACTGCTACTAGCCCACCCCCTGGTGCTCCCTCCAACCACGGAATGTATGACTTCTCCAGGCTTGCCTCCTTCCCCCCACTGTTTCCCCTTCAGTTCCCCCCTTCCCCACTCACTCCCCTTATGGCATGAACCTGGGCCTTTAACTTAAGTCCTTGACTGCGCTTGAGCTACGACAAAGGATCTCCATCCTGCTAACCCTGATCATTGCACTTCTACTGTTTAACCTAAGTCCTTGACTGCACTTGAGCTATGACAAAGGATCTCCACCCTGCTAACGCTCTGATCATTGCACTCCTACTGTTTAACCTAAGTCTTTGACTGCACTTGAACTACGACAAAGGATCTCCAATCTGCTTAACCTCTGATCATTGCACTTCTACTGTTTAACCTAAGTCCTTGACTGCACTTGAGCTATGACAAAGGATCTCCATCCTGCTAACCCTCTGATCATTGCACTCCTATTGTTTTCCTCCCCCAATTTCTGAATACCTGTATTTTACTTATTGCTTGCTAATGTATAGTTGTTGTATATATGCATAATCCGCTGCTACATTACTGCCTCTGTACTGTATCTCTGAACACTATTTTGTACTGTTTATAATGTGATGTGGAGCCTTTGTAAATGAATCTCTGACTCAAAGATTTGTAATTCTGATACCTCTAATAAATAAATAAATAGGCTTTGGTACTGCAAATTCAGTATATCCACTTATGGTCATGTCCTTTGATGGCATACATTACATTCAAGCAACCAATTTATTAATCTGGCTATACAGTTGTATCCTCCAATATGCTGTACCAGATGTATAGTGTGTCTTGTAAAATTCATGGCATAATGTATTTTTGATGCTTGCTCTGTGATACTCCAGGTCAAGCATGTACTTTACTTATTGGGAAGGTTATTCAAAGGGGTTGGGCATGGCGCAACACTGTTGCACCATGCACAACCCAGTGATGCACCCCGGCATGATATTCAAAAGGGGGTGTTGCGCCACACAGATCCCAATGTGCTGGGGCACACCAGTAATATATGCGGTGCAAGTGTGGGGGGCCTGCCCATGCATGTTCCTCACATCCGATATTCAGCCAGGGATGTGCGGCACATATGCTGGTACAACCCCTACTTGTGCCGCACACTGGTGCTCAAAGTTGAGCCACAAAGAAATAGGAGCAAGGGCTGGCCACCCACAGGTGAGCTGCCGTATTGCAGGTGGCAACACAGCAGCCACCAGCTGTGGGTGGCCACCCGATCTCCCAGGCCAGGGTTTGTCAGTGTTGCCTCCCCCACGCCTGATCATGGGCATAAGTATAGTTAACATCATGTCCAACATTCCTGGTGGTCCAGTGGACCGCTTCCAGTCCGATCATGGGCATAAGTATATTTAAATTCACGTCCTATGTCCCTGGTGGTCCAGTGGACCGCTTCCAGCCCAATCATGGGCATAAGTATATTTAAATTCATGTCCTATATCCCTGGTGATCCAGTGGACTGCTTCTAGCCTGATCGCAGGCATAAGTATATTTAAATTCATTTTTCATTATCCATGGTGGTCCAGTGGTACCCCCTCCCCACCCGCCCACTGGGCCCCACCACCCCGCTCCCCCCGGTCAGTGGCGGGTGGCAGCTCCCCACCCACAAGCTGCCCAGCTGCCTGCTGACTGACTGCGTACCGTACAGCTGTACACCCATTGGTCCACAGCATGGGCCAATGGGCATGCATACTGTACCGTACTACACAGTCCTGTTATGTGAATGGAGCCATTCACATATCTGGACTGTGTAGTATGGTATGATCTGCACACCCATTGGTCCACACTGTGGATCAATGGGCATACTGCCGTACAGTATGCGGTCGATTGACGGTCAGCGGTGGCTTCGGGTGGGGCTGCCACCTGCGTGACTGGGGGAATAAGGTGTTGGGTTCAGTGGTGGTGGGTGGGCACTGGACCACCAGGGATAATGTATAATGATTCTAACATACATATGCCCGCGATCGGGCTGAAAGTGGTCCACTGGACCACTAGGGATATAGGACGTGAATTTAAATATACATATGCCCACGATTGGGCTGGAAGTGGTCCACTGGACCACCAGGGATATAGGACATGAATTTAAATATACACATGCCTGCAATAGGGCTGGAAGCAGTCCACTGGACCACCGGGGATATAGGACATGATTTTAAATATGCTCATGCCCCTGATCGGGCATTGGGGCACTTTGCCACAATGTGCAGGGGGCGTCAGTCCCCAATGGCTGCAGCCTGGCAGGGCGCCAGGCACAAATCACAGGGGATTGGCACACCTGCATGCAAATGGGGCCATAATGACATGCTAATGGCCCCAGTTGATCCTTGCATGCATTATGGCCCCATTTGCATATCCACCACTGAATATCATGGCTCCTGCACCTGGCGCAACCACACTTGTGCTGGCGCATCCCCCTGCTCCACTCTTTCCACTTGCGCTGGTGCAGTGCCACTGCACCATGCGCAGTGTGGGATGCCAGGTTGCAATATTCAATGGTGCTGAGCTATGGTGCAGCTCTGTTGAATATCACCCAGTCCATGCCCTGGCGCATACTAGTTGCACTGCACCCTGCTTGTGCCCCTGCCAGGTGCATTTCTGAATATCCCACCCATTGTCTGTGCTAAAACCCCATAAAGAAAGTTTAAAAAAAGGAAAAAAGTTTGTGAACTAAAGGGAGTTTGTCACTTTAACAAATGGAAAAACATGATATTTAGACCTATTTTAGATTATATTTTATCTATATTCTATATTACTATTCCTTTTCATCTTCATTACAAAGATCATTTTGGATGGAAACAGGATCCTCATCCCCTACAGCTGAACTATGCTTGCTGCCTATTTCTTTGCTGAAGTCACAATCCAGTGATTTATGACAGCACCAGAGGATAGAATTAAGCAACAGATGAGCTCCAAGGAGCAGGATCCTATTTCCATGCAAAACTGACCAAATAAGAAGGAAAAAAAGGAAAGAAATATAGACAATATATAAAATATAATCCAAATTATGTCAAAATATGATGTTTTTCAAAATGTTTGCAAAAGTAACAAAGTCACTTTAAGGAGTGCCTGCTTCTGTTCCTGCTTAGCCTGTTGTGTTAAAATTTTTTTTTAAAGAGTTCTACTGGTTGTCCCAGTGGCACAGAAATACAGTGTTTGGCACAGTGGTACATAAGCAGGGAGTTTGGTCCAGTGGCATAGAAGCAGAGTAATTGACCCAGTGGCATGGTCACAGGGTATATAGCTCAGTGGCACAGCAGCAGAGCATTTGGCTTAGTGACAAGTGACATAGCAGCACTGCATTTGGCTCAGTGGCATGGCACCAGGGGTTTTCCTCAGTGGCATGGCAGCAGTGTGTTTGGCCCAGTGGCACAGCAGCAAAGCAGCTAGCTGAGTGGTACAGCAGCAGAGCATTTGGTCTAGAGGCAAGGTCACAGGGCATTTAGTTCAGTGGCACTGCAGTAGAGTGTTTTGCCCAGTGTCATGGCATCAGTGTGTTTGGCTCAGTGGAATGGCTGGCAGCATGGTGTTTGGCTCAGTGGCATGTCAGCAGGGCATTTGGGACAGTGGTACAGCAGCAGGGAATTTGGCCCAGTGCCATGAAACAGGGCATATGGCATAGTGACACAGAAGTAGAACATTACACTTCCAAATACAGCTTTGGGTTCTTGTGCGATCCCGAAATACTATGCTGTGGCTAGCTGGGGGTTACTGGGTGCATCGCACAGTTGAGGTGCTTTGCTCATTTGGTGGGGGCAGGGCACAAATTGTCTAAAATTCATGTATTCCCTGTTAGCCAATCATGGAGCAGCACAGGTGTCAGTTGTGAAGGAAGCCACTTGCCCAACAGCCCCTACAGCCAGAGAAAGAGTTCAGCCATGCTGACTACAGTCATCAAGGTGGGAGTGGAAAGTCAAAGGAAAAAATATATTGGCAAAAATGGTAAAAAAGGGTTTTAATTATGATGCTGTTTACTCTTTATTCAGTTCACACTATCATTTTCCTGCTGCTTTTAGAAGTAGCATATTTAGCAGACCCATTTAGAAGACCACTCCTCTCTGCTCTTCAGAACATCAATCCCAAGCCTGTCTTGCACAACCCTCTGCTCCTTAAGGCTCAGGCTATGTAGTGGACCATGCTGTGGCCCTCTGTGTGAAGGAGAAACACGCAAAGGACATTGGAGTCTGCCCACTGGAGTCAGCCCAATGAGGCAGCTGGCATCCAGACACTGCACCTGGGCAGCGAGTGAGTGGAGCACTGAAGGAGTGGTATAGGTGTCTGGCATCAGCAGACAGTAGCAGGAGGAAGCAGGGAAGCAGGAGATCTGCCAGACAACAGAAGTAAGAGTCCTGGTCACCCCTGTTCTAGCAATACTGCAAGGGTGATCGGAAGTGCAAATGCAAATCAAAAATGAAAAAATTGTATTAGAAATGCAAAATCTACATGGGAATATAATCTAGCTTTGTCAGCATCAAAGTCAAATACTAAACAATTTTATTCCTATATAAATTCCTTAAAAAAATAATCTTGTAAAGTAGGGCCTCTAAAAACAAAAGAAGACAATTTGATTCACTACCCAATAACTATGGCAAATGTATTTAACAGTGAATTTTGTAAAATTTTTTCAGACACAAATAGTCACACTTCTTTGCCAACATTAAAATCTTCTGATCCTCTTATCTTTTTTACTGAGAAAAGTATTAAAAATAAATTACTAACATTAAAAGGCAAATATAGTTCTGGACCTGATAACATTGCGGGGCATCTATTGTATTTATTGGCTGATCAGCTCGCTTACCCACTTAAAATAATGTTCGAATTGTTCATGCAACATAATTACATTCCCAAGGAATGGAAAAAGCTTTTGTTGTCATACACAAAAAAGAGTCTAAACATCTTTGGGAGAATTACAGACCCATTAGCTTGACTTCATCTATTTGCAAAGTTCTGGAAAGTCTCCTAAAGGATATTATTTCACCGGTTAAAAATGCATGTGATTTAAAACAACATGGCTTTAAAAAACCTGCTATGCTTTTATGAACGGTTCAGTTCATTACTGGATAATAAATTACCTTGTGATGTAGTCTTTATTGACTTCAGTAAGGCATTCGATACTTTGCCACACTGGGCTCTTAGCCAAAAGCTAAGGAACCTAACTATCAATAATTTTATTATAGCCTGGATTGAAAACTGAATGTATAATAGATCACAGAGGGTAATTATAAATGGTAATCTATCAAAAGTTGGTAAGGTATTGAGTGGCGTCCCTCAAGGCTCAATCTTTGGCCCCTGCCTGTTTCAAGTCTTTATGTCCGACTTCACTACAAAATGTACTTCTTCTACTACTAAATATGCAAACGATGTTAAGATTGGGGGGCCTGTTTCAACTCAAGATGAAATTAATATTATTCAGCAAGATCTTCATTCCATCTCTTCTTGGGTTATCTCTTGGGGAATGCAGCTAAATACTTCAAAATGTAAGGTCATGCATCTAGGGTCAAATAATCCTTCCATCTCCTATAATATTAGTGGAAATTTACTTAGCACTACCACAGACGAGAAGGATTTGGGTATTTCTATCTCTGATGATCTTACTTATTCTAAATACTGGCATTCACTTATTAGCACATCAAATAAAATTGTCTGGTCCATTCTTCTTAATATAAATTCTAGAGATCAAAATGTGCTTATGCCTCTATATAGGTCATACGTTAGACCACATCTAGAATATGCATCACAGATATGGTGCCCTTTCAAAAAATCTGATAGTTTATTCCTTGAAAAAGTAAGGAGAAAATTTACCAAAAAAATATCGAGTCTAGAATCTTTATCATATGAATATAGGATGAATTCATTAAACTTAATGTCTCTCTCCACACGTCACTTGAGAGGCGATCTTTTATTTCTGTATGATGTAGTACATGATTCTTATCTTATGACAGCACTAGATCATCAATTTAAATCATCATTTTATGATATGAGGGTCATCCATTTCAACTAATTAGAAAATCATTTAAAAAACAAAATCAAAAATATTTCTTTACTATCCACTGTATTGCCCCATGGAATAATTTACCACTCTCTGTAGTTGTGAGTGAATCAAAAAATGTTTTCAAATTACGTCTAGATAAACTTATCTGTTCAGGGTATAATTTAGTTTATTAACCTTTGGTCTAGTATAAGAGCATTATGGGCCCTGGCCTACCAGCTCTTCATCTGCACCTTAGTATGAACCTTAGCATGAAGTCAATGGCAGAATAAAATTGGGAATAGTTGAAAAGTCCTATCTAGGGTAGGGATACTAAAAGGGTAGAAAAATATTAAAAAGTCAGAGGTAGACTAAATGTGACTAAATTTGGGAATAGGTAAATAGCTCTCTCTAGGGTAGTTACAAAAAAGGGTTGTATATAAAAACAAACAAACAGAAAAAAATTATCCAGGTCAAGAAGCAAGGCTAGTGAGGCATAAGTGCTGCTAAAGCAGAAGGTAATAGGGAAGGTACATTAATACAGGATACTACTAGCTGAGTAGGGTAAACCCTAGCAGGGGAAAAGAGACCATGAAGCAAGGGACAAGGGACCAGCAGAGGATAAGAAACCAAGCAGGGGAAAAGGGATCAAGTATTTCCAGAGTAGAAATTATGCTGGGAGTGGTACAGTGCAGTTGCTGTGGGGTGCCAGTTTTCAGGGAGACCTTCTGGAGACTATAGTGCTGCCCCATTTTTGTGCATCTCTCTGGACTGAGGAGGGAGGTTGCTAGACTCCAGGCTGAGTTGACTAGGATTTGAAGAACCTCATCCCCCACCCAGGAACCACCAAATCTGACACCGCTACCTCAAAGGATGCCTTTTAGGAGGAGGGGCTGGGCTATGTTGGGCTTAGGGAGGGTGAGGGCAGTGAGACAAAGGCACATCCCCCATCTGGTTACACTACACAACTCCTAACACCACTCTAGCAGGGCCAGACCATCCCATGGAGGCACCCGAGGTAGTGACCAGGGAGGATGCGGGGACCCTCCATAGTGGAGACCCCAAGGACAGTGGCATAGGACCCAAGGGCAGATGGAAGCAACTCCTGGTGGAGGACTCTATTGTGAGAGGGATAGATATGGGAACAGGAAGGGAGGGGGAGAGGTAGGTTAGGTGTCTACCTGGCACCATTGTTGGGAGGGATGGAAAGAGAATCTTGAGGATCACTAGGGCAGCAAGGAGGAAGGGAGAGCAGGATGTCATTGTACACCTAGGGACAAATGACCTGGCTGGGGACAGGGAGGGGATAGTACAGGAGGAGTTCAGGGAGTGGGGGAGGGGTCTTTGGCAGGTAACAAGCTCAGTGACCTTTTCTGAAGTGTTGCCTGTCTATGACGGGGATGAGGAAGGGTACTCCATACCAGGAGCTTCAACCAGTGGTTGAGAAAATAGTGCAGGGAGGAGGGGTTCAGCTACTCTGGGGACTAGGGTCACACCTGAAGAGATAAAGGCCTGTACAGGGGAGATGGCCTACATCCATCCAGGATTTGGACCGCAGTCCTCAGTGAATGATTTAAATGTTATATTGGCGAGCATTTAAACTAGCTGAGGGGTGTGGCAGAAGGAAGCAGGGAGACATAAACCGCCCCCCCACAAACTGGAGTAGGCAGCAGGGAAAACCTTAAGAGAGACAATCCCCAAGAGTACCTAATAGAAAGAAAAGAAATGAGTAGTAATAAAGAGAGATAGTAATGAGAACAGAGGTGGTAAGAAGAGAAGGCAAAAGGGAAAATGGGGAGCTGGCATGCAGGGTGGTACTAGAAGATGGAAGGCCATGTGTGCCAATGCTCGAAGTCTGGGAAATCAAATTCTACACTTAGAGGTTATTATGGCAGAGGGGGATCTAGACATTGTAGCCATTACAGAGTCATGATGCACAGAGAACCGTGACTGGGATATAGCCATACCAGGTTATACTCTCTTCAGGAAGGACAGGGTGGGGGAAAAAAGGGGGGAGGAGTTGCTGTTTATGTTAGAGATAGCATAAAAGCAACAGAGGTACAGGGAATACAGAGAGGGCAGAGGTACTGTTGATTACCCTAGAATTGGGGAATGGAGCCACTATTCATACTGGCATGATCTACAGACCTCCAGCATGGGGGGAGGGGGAGTTGGATAAGGTTCTGGGGGAAGCCATCCAAAAGATGGCAAGTAAGCATTCAGGAGATATAAGAAGACACAGAAAAAGGAGGATAGGGAGTTATATCTAGAGAAACAGAGGGAGACAGGTTAATCAGTTAGGAGTGCAAAGGCACAAATAGAGGAGAAAATAGCCCAGGCAGTAAAGAAAGGGGACAAGACATTTTTTAGGTACTTAAGTGAAAAGAGAAAGACCAGGGGAAGGATTGTAAGACTAAGAAGAAGAGGGCAGGGATTGTGTGGGGGGGGGCCAAGAAAAAGCAGACATCTTGAACAAATACTTTTGTTTAGTGTTCACAGAAGAAGGGGAAGGCGAGGGTCCACAGATAAGCGACAGGAGCATCAAAGGAAGGGGGGTGGATACTAATCCATTTACAGAGAACAGAGTCCTGAAGGAACTCACAAATCTGAAAGTGAATAAGGCAATGGGGCCAGAAGGAGTCCATCCAAGGATACTGAGAGAACTCAGGAAGGTGCTGGCTGCACCTCTAACAGTCCTGTTCAATTTCTCACTGGAGATGAGAGTGGCTCTGGGGCACTGGAGAAGGACAGATGTAGTCCCAATTAATAAAAGTGGTAGTAGGGAGGAGTCTGGCAACTACAGTCCAGTCAGTCAAACTTTGGTGGTGGGGAAACTATTGGAATCACTACTGAAGGAAAGGATAGTAGAATACCTGGAATCCAGTGTTTTACAGGACCTGAGAAAGCATGGATTCACGGGGGGGAGGTCTTGTCAAATAAATCTAATAGATTTCAATGGCCTACACAGCCAGTATAGTGTTATGCTTCTGCATCTATGTTAGTTTGGTTTTGGCCGTTCGCACTCTCTATTCCAGAAGAATTACCACTCTGTAGGGGTACCAAAGGCAAGGAACCTTCAAAGAGGGTTCCACCCCTAGAGGTGCCATGGTATGGTTCCCATGGCTAAAGGTACCTTAGGAAGTATCCCCAAAAAGAATGAAGTAGTACAAAGCATATAAGCAAGCAGTAACTGTGACATAGTAGTAGATAAAGCATCAGGCAGCTTGATAACATAATGAGATGCTCAGGTTGATAACATAATGAGATGATCAGGTTTGCATGGCATGATTTTGATGGTTTGCATTGAGAATGAGGGGATTCTCTAAGGAGAGAGGGAATAGCAAGGACACCATCCACCTCTATCTAACAGCGGAACCTACCTAAGAAACTAGGGAACACTATTATGCTAACTAACAGTTATGACCTGGGACATGGAGGAGAGGGAAAAAAACCTTTGAGGAGGGACTCTCTGGAAATCCAAGGCCTAGGTCACCTTCCCTCCAGGCTTGGGATGTTTCATTTAGTGATGGCTCTGCAGCTGCAATTTGGAAATGCAGTTAAAGGGAGGTGGAAAACATTCCAATTTGGTGGAAAGCTCTCACTCAATCCCTCTAGAGGAAATGCCGTGGAAGGTTGCGAGAGTGCTCTGCAACATCGGGGCAACCAAGATGAAAGGAGGAGAGCAACGACTGCTGAGGCACTCACCTGGCCTACTCACCCTAAACACAAACCAGGTGAACCAGAGGCAGTCATAGGGAGTATGCAGTGAAGGTGCCTTGCTAGAGAAACCACTAAAGGCAATGGATAACCATTGTAGTGGAACCACTAGAGCCAAAGGAGATCGGAGTAACCACCCTTCACAGCTAGTCTTAATTTCTACACCAGGAGCAGCAGTCATGTCAGTGAACAGCTAAAGCCAAGCCCAGAGTGAAGACATTATCAGCTATGGGACAGGTGAGAAGGACCCCACCCCAAGTCAGGCATGCTCAAAATGTGGACTTAAATGCAGAGCGAGACCATCAGCTGCAGGGAACCCTGTACCAGAATGGTATGGCTGGCATTCCCCAGACCTGATAAGGAGCTGAATGATCATTAAATGCTGAGACCTTGCAAAGGCTGGATGCAGTAGTGAGCACAGCAGCCATCCCAGAGGCTGAAGCCAAGAGGATGGTGGTAGGCATGAAGCAAAGATTGCGTAACCATGAGTGGACCTGCATGTAGGTCAGTAAACAGTGTAAGCACTAGCCAGACCTGCATGTAGGTCTGCAAAACATAGTAGCAATGTAGCAGCACTATGAATAGTGGGGCAAGCCAGCCAAGCATTTCAAAAAGCCAATGAAGGTAACAAATACTCTGAGGATTTTTGGTGGCTGAGGCAGGATTTAGAACTTAAGTAAGTAGCCACATGGGGCCATGACTCCCCAAACACTTCCAAGTCCCTGCTGTAGGAAAGACAAGAAAGTGATGGAAATGGCCAAGACCCACATGCAGTTACTGAAACTAGTTTACAACAATCAGCAGTAGCTTAGCTGACCTCAGAGTATAACAGTGTACAAACAGAGAGCAGCATCTGTATTGAGTACACTAGGTTGTAAACTTTAATAAACACAGGAAGAAAGGAGATACCATGCTCTGAAAGCAGCTATCACCAGGCAGTGCAATGAAACTGCAGCAATGCGGTAAGTAGAATGAGTTGAGAGAACATGATTAAGCTGCATAGCTATGGTTTAATGTGAGCCTGAATCAGGTGAAACAATTAAGTGCAGCATGGAGAGCAGCTGTGGCTGAGCTGAAACACACAGATAATTGTTGCAGTTGCATTGCAAGTAATTTGAGAGGTGTGAGTAACTGAGAGCAAGTAATATGAACTCAGGAGTAACTGAGCAAGTAGTATGAGCTCTGGAGTAGCAATATGCTAGGAGCAGACATCCCAGAGGCTGAAGCCGAGGGGATGGTGGTAGGCAAGCTGAGAAACAAAACCCCCCAAAACAAAAACAAAATCAAGCAAAACACAGAGGAGAGCCACAAAAGACAAAATCAAATATACAAACACGGAAAACAGGGAACAAAGGCTCAAAACAAAACCAAAAACACATAAATGCAGAAAACAAGGAGTAATGAGAGAAAGAAGCACACAGCTGGAAGCAAAATACAAACCAGAAGCAGGAAAATAAACACAGGAGATCAGCAGAGACAAGCAGGAGCAGCAAGGTGGGGGGAGGCCCAGCCAGCCCAGTAGGCCCCAGCCAGCTCAGAGGACAGACCGACAGAGCCTCTGGTCGGCAAAGAAAAAAGTGCTCCACAAGGAGGCTGAGAGGAAACAGCTTATATAGCTCAGGAAGTGGGAGTGACTGGCTGCTTGTCCACTGAACTACAGGCCAAGCCTTCCAGTTCTATGAACGGGTGTCCAGAGAATTGGATCAGGGAGGAGTGGTGTATGTGGCCTACCTAGATTTTAACAAGACCTTTGACACTGTTCCACATATGAGATTAGTAAGCAAGCTGGATAGCCTAGGAGTGGGACCAAAGGTGGTAAACTGAGTAAGAAATTGGCTAAGGGATAGGAGACAGAGGGTGGTGGTAAACAGAGTTCACTCCAAGGAAAGGAGGATGGCCAGCGGGGTACTACAAGGATCTGTACTGGGACCAATCTTCTTTAAAGTCTTTATTAGCAGCACTGCAGAAGGGCAGAAAGGAAAGGTCTGCCTGTTTACAGATGACACTAAAATCTGCAACAGGCTAGACACTCCGGAGGGGGGAGGATGACAGGGGATCTGAAAAAGAAGAGTGGTCAAGGGTATGACAACTAAGTGTCAATGCAAAAAAGTGCCAAATCATGTACTTGGGGCACAGAAACCCAGGGGTGGAGTATAAATTGGGAGAAGTGGTATTGAGGACCACCAAACAGGAAAGAGACCAGGGGGTTATATCTGATGACATAAAGGTGGCTAGGCAGTGTGACAAGGCAGTTGGGAGAGCTAGCGGGATGCTGGGGTGCATAGGGAGGGCTATCACCAGCAGAAAGAGGGAGGTGGTGTTACCTCTGTATAGATCATTGGTGAGACTTTACCTTGTGTATTGTGTGCAATCTGGAGACGTTATCTCTGGAAGGACATGGAAAGAGTGGAGGTAGTCCATAGGAGGGCAACCAAAATGATACAGGGTCTGCATCAAAAGCCCCATGAGGAAAGACTGAAGGACCTCAATATGTATACCCTGGAGGAAAGAAGGGAGAGGGGGGATATGATAGACACTTTCAAATACCTCACAGATATAAATAAGGTGCAAGAGGGAAGCATTTTTCAGGAAAAAAAGATGCTCAAGGACAGGAGGTCATGCTATGAAGCTGGAGGGGTTAGACTCAGGGGATGTGAGGAAGTACTTCTTCATGGAGAGGTAGTGGATACCTTGACCAGCTTCCTAGCTGAGGTGGTGGGGGTCAAAAACTGTAACAGGGTTCAAAAAAGCATGGGATAGGCATAAGGGAACCTTAACGATAAGATAAGGGGGGGGAGCAGGCTGGAGATCAAGTAGGGCCAGCAGTGATGCAGTAGCTAAAGAAAAATGGGCAGACTAGGTGGGCCAAGTGGTACTTAGCTGCTATCGAATTCAATGTTTCTACTGTATCAGCCTGACTGTGTGACGGAGGATTTTCCATCATAGAACATTAGCGAGGAGGATCTATCTTCAATAGGGAAGGCAGAGAGTTTTGCAGGCAGCTGATTCAGACCCAGTAATAATGATGAGAGAAAAATGAATGGAAAAGAGAAGTTACAGATTGATTCTCCTTTTTTGTGTCTTACCATGGGAGCACAGGGATTAAAATATCATATTACATGACTATGATTAGACTGTTCTGTAGAAATTCCTGGCTGGGTGCAAGTATGTTATCACATTATAATTAGGGTCCTCTATCCTCTGGTAAGATTTAGCTTCTTTCATTCTAATGCTCCTATAGTACAATTGAGACTGTGATTCAGTATTTCTAAGCTTGTAAAAATGCTAAGTTAGAAAAACATGGCTGGAACTTAGGATTTGTATTCTAGCAGGTCTCATTTTAAATAAAGTAGCCTAATTAGTATTTAATAAGTATGTAGTGAACAAGCTATTGCCACTAAATGAGACATTAATTAGGACTTACTGAGCAGTAATAGGCTTTTAATTTGAATGTAACTGACAGTTAATTATGCATTTAAGAAATATATATTACGGCAGTTATCTTTCTTTATTTAACAATCAATTAATTATTATTAACCACCCAGAAATATTTTTATAAATGTGTATTTGCCATTTCAAATGCAGTGATGTCCTATGGTGTAACATTAGTGCCATTTGCTGCTACGGTGTGTGGGAGACAGGGTTTGAGCCCAGTGATATGGATGTGACTTAGATTATGCAAAATTTAGTTACCAGGTAACCGGAAACTACTGAAAACGTATCACTTACTACAACTAATACAAATGTCTGTGTCACCTTATCTGAATATATATTAATCTTAACTAAGTATCAAGAAAGTGCTGTTATACCAGAGACTTGAACTCTACCTGGAAAGGAGGAAGGGATACAAATTTTGTAATGCTTATACTTATTGTATCTCCACTCTTGTGGAAAGGTGTCACAACTGTGGCCTTCCATCTCCGAGGGAATTGGCAGAGTTTTAGTGACAGGTTGAAGATTTTAGTGAGCGAGGTAAGCACTTCGTCAAGAGTAAGTTTGATGAGTTTGAGATTTAGGGTGTCTTAGCCGGGGCTGGGTTTTCTTAGTACTTGCAGGAGGTAACGTCTGGCTTCCGCCTTGATGATGGCTTTGAAATGGAAAGGGGGGCTAGTTGGTGCATTACTTTTTGGGGCTCTGTCGTGAGCATTGGAGTGCTCAAAAAGATCGGGGGTAGAACACTGCTGAGATCAGTAAAAGCATTCATTGTTTAAGATGTCTGCCACTTCTTTGGGTCCCTGGGTGACTATCCCACTAACCTCTAGCAAGGTTGATGGGCTTTTATTGGGCTTCCCTGTTAGGTTTCTCATGTTACCCCAGAAGTTTTTACCATTGTCCCAAGATTTGGTGAGCTTATCCTTAAAATGTCGGCTTTTTGCCATGCGTATTGTATGGGTGCAGTCATTTTAGGCCCTTTTGTATAGCTGGATATCAACCTGTTTGCCAGAAACATGTGCTCGGTGCCATTGATTATCCCTTGTGGCCATAAGGTTCAGAAGGGCCTGGGAGATCCAAGAGTTGCAGGTGCCTTTTTGTCTGTGCTTTCTCATGGTTGCATGGATGTCACAGGCATCATTGAAGGCATTGATAAAGTGCTCAAGTGCACTATCCACATCATTGAAGGTGTCAAGCTGTGACGAGTCTTGACATCTGAGCCAGAATTTAAGTTGTTCCAGCTGCCCCTGTTTTAGAACGTGGCTGGTTATGGTTCTGGCTGGGGGTCTGGTGACTTTGTTGGACCAGGTTAGCAGCACTGGGCAATGGTCGCTTATTGAGTATGGGAGAATGGAGAGGTAGACAAGTCCCTCAGGGTGATTTGTAAGCACCCAGTCGATCAGAGTACTAGTGCTGGTGTGGTAGTTGTGCCTGGTCTACCATCTGTGTTATGTTGATGGACAAGAAGGCATCTTTAAAGTGGGTAGCTTTGGGGGATTGCCAGTTGACATTAAAGTCTCCAAGTACAATTATCTCAGTATTACTCTGGTGACTGCTTAAATAGTCAAGGACCTTGTTGAGTCTGATGGATTGGTCTCTGGGGTGGATATAGGGTGAGACAATGGTAATTGCTTTGTTCTGGGCTCCCAGTAGTACTTTTACAACAAGAGCATGTGCATAATTTCCTGTCTCTACTTCAGGGAGAACACAGCCGCAGAGTGTATTTCTAAGGTAGATGTCACAACCACCACCCTTTTTTTTTTTGAGCCTATCTCTCCTATACAGGGCATAGCCTTAAAGCGATACTGCTGTGTCGGGGACCTTAGGTGTAAGCCATGTCTCCACAATAGATAGCACATCTGGTCTGTGCTGCATGACCCAGTCCTGGAGAACATCACATTTTGCCTGCAGACTGCAGCTATTAAGTGATGCCAGGGTGAGGGGGCAGTTTGCAGTGTTGTTAACATGCGGCGGGTGCTGTGGGACTGCGTTAGGATGGATGTTACCTGACTTCAGCAGAAACATAAAGGTTAGCCTTAGTGCTTACAACTTTATTAGTCTCAGGCTTGACAGGCACCTCCTTCTACTTAACAACCCCAAACAGACCTAACCTAACCTAAACAGACATTCATAATCAAGCTGAAGAGAAAACACACTTGTTTCATCAGTATCTGATTAGATTCATTCACTGGTTTGATTAGATTAAGTCACTGGTTTGAATAGACCATAAATATGTATTGAGTTCCTTACAGGATGTCATAAAGAGTTCTTAAAAATTAATAAATAAACATTAGTCCCAAAAGTAATTAATGACTTAACTGCCTCAGTCATATACAGATTTAGTCTTTGCTGTATTGGTCCCTGTAAGAACAGATCCAGAAGCAAATGATTTGATACCTTTTATTGGACCAACATAGATGTAACAAAAAGAATAAAGTGCTTTAGCTTTTGGACTAACAAGTCCTTCCTCGGAAGCTTAATGACACTAATAGTTATGGGTGAACCAATTTTGATTCCCAAAATGTCCAAATAAAGCTTCTTAAACAATAGTTTCTTGGCAAATGTCATATTTTTAATGCTAGATACACTGACTGATCTTATTTCTCCTGTACTCTAAAAGCAAAACAAAGATTTTCTACTGTCTCTTTCAGGCTCATATTTTTTTCTCTAACACATAAATCATTCATTCTTTTAATGTACCATCTAATTCCTATTTTATTCATAAATACCCAGTAGTTTAACTAGTACTTCTTCCCCGATACAGTATTTTCTGTGATTGTGTTCTCCTCTTTATGTGCATAATTGTCCTTGAACTGTACTATATTGTCATATTAGAATCATTCAAGTCATTAAAGTCAATCAAATTTGGGTTCTCCTGAGATTCATCATCAAGAGGCAACCTGTAATATGTTCTTACTAATGATTCCTTTAGAGTTTTATTAGATGGTGATTTGTTGCTGATATTTAAGGTGGAGGCATTCACTATCTTTCCATCCTGAAAAACATTTTCAGGTTTCAAATTATTACAGAACTCACAGAATAAGCTGGTCTCCAGCACTCTTCTCCTTCTTGAACAAAAGGAAGCAAAAAGGTTCTTCCAAAGATATAATTTTACTCATAGAAAAAGAACCAGTGTTGCTTGAAACGTTGCAAGTTCAAGTTTTAGGAGGGGTACAAGTACACATTTTGGGAGGGATGCAGGAGTAGAAGTACAAATTTTGGAAGGTGTGCACAGGTACAATTACAAATTTTGGGTATGTGCAGAGATACAACTGCAAATTTTGGGAAGGATGCAAGGGTAGAAGTAGAAATGTTGGGAGAGATGCAGGGGTACAAGTACAAATTTTGGGAGGGATGCAGAGGTAGAAGTACAGATTTCAAAAGGGTTGTATGGGTAGAAGCACACATTTTTTGTGAAGAGTGCAGGGCTACAAGCACACATTGTGGGAAGGGTGCGGGGATATGAGTACACATTATGGGAGGCAGGAGTGCAAGGGTGTAGTACAAATGTTGAGAAGGGTGCAAGGGTACAAGTAAAAGTTTTGGGAAGGATGCAGGGGTACTAGTACAAATTTTGGGAGGGGTGCGGGGTACAAGTAGAAGTTTGCACATCCAGTCAACCTGTAAAGCAACAAATGCCAAACTTGAAATCGCCTATAAGACTTGTCACCTGCTAACACCATCCACAAAATTGGCAATTGCCAAGGGTATTCTGCTTCCAGCACTGACATGTGGTGTCTCCACTTTTGTTAATGCCCATAAGACTGCTCTCCATAAATGGGATGTCATGTATAACAACATATGTCAGTATGCCTCCTCTTCCCATCGCCTCAAGCACCACTGCACACTGTATAGCGACCTAGACTAGCTATCCCCAACTGCCTACCGACTATACTCCCTAGGGACCCTCACAGACTCTGTAATCCATAACCAAACCCCCTCCTCCCTTGCAGCTGTACTTGTACCACAGACACCTGCCCATGGACTATGCTCGGCAAACAAATTTCTACTCACCATACCCAGGTGTCTTACTTCAAAAAGCTCTGGAGCATTTCACTGCACTGCCCCAGCCACCTAGAGCTCCCTCCCTCCTGCCCTGAGGCAGGCTAACTCCCACCCAATCTTCAAAAATGAACTATATCATCACCTATCTCGGACCCCTGCACATGCTTTGATCCAACTTAATGCCTCACAGCTAACCACCCTATTTCACCCAAGACACTGCTGCACTTCTAAAAAAGCTTTACTATAAAATGTCTTTATAGCTGCCACTTAGCCCAGTTCCAGTTGTTTGCATGTACTAATGTCACTTTTGTCATCTCAGCATAGCTATGTGTATTATCTCGAGTACTGTCTGACTTGATCTGTAGTCTAACCTACCTGTACTATATACTATGTATTGTATAATATCATCTCATTTTATGTATGTATTCTCCCGGGTTGTGCCTGAAAATAGTCAACTTTGGCTAGTGCACCTAACCCGGTTAACAAAAACTAAATAAATACAAATAAATATAGTATTTGAATATATATATATATGCACACACACAGAGACTGCAAATTAATTTGCTTAGCCATATTCCATTTGTAGTTTGAGCATGGGCAGCACCACCTGACCTCAACCCTGGCCTACTTACCTGTTGTGGCTCGCGCCCTGGCTCTCTTGTCTTGTCAGTAAAAATAAATAATTACAGTACTACTATGCACTCTAAAATGACAGCTTGATTAAATACCATCACTGAATATGCCTCTATTAGCCCAGTGGCTAAAATATGGCACAAGGTTATGCACAGATTGATTTGACTAGTCAAGTCAGAGAATAATGAATAACACACAGTACAACTCAGAAACAAAGTGTTTACTGAAAATAAAAGTTTTGACAAAAATACACTGGCAGGTTATAACTAATTCAACATTTTTAGATATAGATGAGCATCAAAGTCCTTGCAGGGACTGGGTATAATGAAGTACTGCAAGAGCTGTGCCTTGTATAGAAATGGACCTGTAACATTCTTAAGGTCAAAACAAAACAGAAATCAAAACAACAAAAAAGATGAATTAGCATTTATTCCGCAGTGCAATATTTAAGCAATAAACCATGACAGGGTGTGGGTTATGCAGGGATTTACCCACGCCTGGTGTGGTTTGGTCACAAGGCACAGCTGAGTGACCAAATCTGCACCAGAAGTGGGTAAATCCCAACATAACTCACACCCTGGAGTGGTTTATTGCAATTATACAATATGTTTCTTTCCAGGTTCCAGTTTGGGTCACTACAGAGTAACGTTGTGGCTCGGAGCAGTTTATTTTCTGAGTTTTTTTTTCTTTTTCAGTTTTTTGTTTTTTTTTACATTTATGGGAGACAGAAAGAGGGAGAGCAGGACTGCACACAAGAAATTCACTTTTATAATGAAGCAGATAGTGAGCAGGCAGGAGTGGAGCAGAGAGTGACCGCAAAGTGTGAGGAGATGTGTGGCTGCACATTCAAACTGTGTAGTGGTGGTCTACATCAGGACAAGGAGTATTAAAAAAAGGTTGGTTGCATGCACAGTGGCCATGGGGAGTCTAGTAGTCTGTTCATTCAGAACTGTGGTTTGTTTAAAGCTCCTGCTTTACCATCATGGTTTAACAGTTCCACATCATAATGGTGAATACATAAAAGAGCTGTACCTAACGGTGAGTGCACATTGCCGAAAACACAAATGGCAACCATGCACTATGCTGAATACAAAATTGGCGCCCATATCACCACACATAATTCTATATTCTATATTGGGCTGCACCCTCCACCACCCACGTGGGGGACTTTGCCCCATGCATCCTCCCTACTAAAAATAATCAACTTCAAGGGGGGGGGGCCTGACAGTGGGGCAAGGAGCCAACATGGATCAAAAAATAACACCCCACACATTCCCCACCCAAAAACAGTAGCGCACCAACCCAGGATGAAACCCAGGTCTTTCCATGCTGGAGGCATACACTGCCTCCACAAGCCCACACGGCCAGCTCGGCATTGCCTCCCCGACCTACCTCCAACATCCTGCTTCCCATAATGTCCCTCCTACCAGCGCTGTATCCTACAGTTGCCATTTTATTCTTCTACCCTCGACATTTTCACACTCACTGTTCTTTCACACTGGCTGTACAGATAATCATTCAAATTGAGTTGCTCAATTTGACAGTGCCCATATCACTGGATACCAGTTTAATCTGAGTCAATATGGTGGATTTCATTATTGATCTTTGGTGGTCAGATGGATTCATGTACTTATCTGACTGGCACCTTTGCCAAGGGTAATGCCAGGATTTACCATGGCTGAAAGGTGTCGGTCAGCCAATCAGGTTTGAGAATTCTCAGACCCCGTTGTATAATACTTAATGCATTATGCATAAAAATAGTGTGACAGGCAGACTTCATACACCCTCGATTCCTTTCTACCTCTTTCAGTGTGCCATAATGAAGTGGAGCAGTGCAATTTAAAGTAGTTGTCATCCATTATGCATTGTTGTCACAACCTGGATCGGTTTTGAATAAGTGACCTAGAGGTGAAACACTACTGCTATACATTTTTATCCAGTGGTGGGGATGGGGAAAAAATAACCACAGGGCCCTGAACCTTTATGCAGAAAATTAAATCTAGAGCACAGGTTTTAGAACAAGGAGGCCACAGTTCAAACTGTACCAGAACTACTCGCTGTGTGACCCTGAGCAAGCCACTTAATCTCTCAGTGCTTCAGTTCACTAAACTATAACACTGGACAAATCTAGGGCCCCACTGACAATGAGATATTGTATCTCAGCTTGGCTTTCCTAGCTAAACAAATTACATTTAAAAATCACTAGCGCTTATGAGGTCACACTAATAACAGTTTGCTTTTTTATATCATATTTAGAGCAGGTTCATGCAATGGAGTTCTATATTTGCTTTAAAATTCATTACATTTAATTTTCTAATTTTTTTTCCCTGCCCACACATCAGTAATCTATTCCAACCATTCTCCTAGAACAAAGTGAGGCTTTTTATCATAATAGCAGAGCTGCATTCTAGCACCCCAATTCCCACTGCCGTTTTTAACCTTCACATTCTAGCAGTCAGTGGTCTCCCCCTCTACCAAAATCCTGTATCCATTCTTGACTGCCAGTTTGAGGGTTGAGTTGCATTGTCTGGACAGTTCTCCCATCTCTAAGAAACAGTATGAAGTGTACAGTATGTCATCATCAAAATTTGCCTTAAATCTGTATTCTCTTAGATGCCACAGTTATGTGTGAAAACGATATACTCTAGTGAGCAGTTCTCAACAGCCCAACAATTACATTAACAGTAGGAACAGCCAATCAACACCACTTCTAGCTGGCTTCTAACATATAGTAACTCAGGTAGACAATTTTAAAGCAAGACCTTTCCACGTTACAAAAATGAAATGCTATCCTGTGCTGCTACATTCTTCATTCCCACCTGGTCTCTGCCAGAGGGGATGGGGGTCACCCACACCGTGCCTCTTCGGCACTCCTTGCACCATGTAGTAGGAGACAGGCAGGCAGCCATTCCATCTCAAGCAGGAGAGCCACTCGCCCCCACCTTGACCCATGCTCACAGACCCTGCCAGCCATAAAACCATGGACTTGCTGCTGCCAACGCCATTCAAGCTACTGGTCTTTTTCTGCTTGCTTCATCTCCATGGCAACTACCCCATTGTGCCAATGCCACGCAGCACTTACCTGCTGTGCCCTTAAAGGGGCCATGCTTCCCTCCATTCCTCCAGCAGCAGCAAACTTTGGGGCGGGGGAGGGGCATGGTGATGGCATGTATTAGTTAATCCAACCCTGGGGCAGTGGATGCACAGTCTTCACCCCCCGAAAAGACAACTTTCCTTCAGGTCCATAAGAGCTCATTTGCTCTGTCTGTGCTGGTGCCCCACTAGGCCACGTGTTTACGTGTGCCTAATGCTGGTCCTGCATGAACCCCCTGATTGACTGTCCTGTAGCTATCTTGAATATTCCTGGTAGTCTAGTGGTTCTCCACCCCCTGATCACCTATCCTGCAGCTGTCTCTAATATTCCTGGTGGTGTAGTGGTTTCTGCACCCTTAATCGACAGCCCTGTAGCTGTCTTAAATATTCCTGGTAGTTTAGTGGTCTCCCCTCCATAAGGACATCTGATCCTCTGTCAACCTGCCTAGTCAGGACCCTCCTCCCCACGACCCCACCCCTCGCTCAGGACACCGAAGTACAGAAATAGTGACACTGACCTGCACAGCCCTCTGCTCACCACCTTGGCCTGCTACCATCTGATTGTCACTGAGTGATCATAAGTACAGTAGAAGCAGGTGTTTGTACAGGACTTGCGATTGCTCAGAGACTGTCAGATGGAAACCATTTGAGGTGGTGAGCAGAGAGCTGTGCCAGTTATCACTATTGCTGAAGTCTGCATTATGTGTCCAGGGTTGGTGAAGTGCCTGAGAGGGTGAGTCGGAAGGGGGTCAGATGCCCTTATTGGAGGGACCACTAGACCACCAACAATATACCAGAAAGCTACAAGATGCATGATCTGGATGCCTTTACAACATATTTTTTCCAGGACAGATCTGCTTACATGCAGCATCTGCTGTTCAATTGGGTTCTGTTGTAGGGTTCTGCTTTTACAGTTCTACAATATATTTACACAGGATAGCCCAATTGAGTTGTGATATATTGTTTGCAGTGGGGTTCTGTTTGACCCAGATTTCGCACTGTATTCACCCAGGAGGCAGTATAGTGCAGTGGTTTAAGGCTCTGATCTGCAATCTGGAGACCTGGGTTTGAATCCCACAGCCCCCACTTACATACTATGTGGTCCTGAGCAAGTCACTTAACTTCCCTGTGCTCCCAGGTTGCACCTGTAAATGAACTTTCAGCTTAGTGTGTCTCACCTAATTAAACAATTAGGAAAAAAAAAAAGGATAGTACAGTGGAGATGCAAGATTTATTTTTTCGCTGAGGTTCTTTCTCCTTTTACCCATTTTTATAATGCTCTGTAAACCAGCAGCACAAGTGCAAAACTGTAACAGCTGTGTGCCTTATCCATTTGAATCACATAACCTGTTATACATAGAAATGTAGTCCTCCCTCTCCACGTCTAGGGGTAGGAATGGAATATATCCTTGGGAAGGGGGCACCCACAGCAGCAGAAACACTTCCAGTGGCCCAGATGTCACACACAAGGACCCTTTTCCTCACTGGTGCAGGATGAAAACAGCAGGTTAATGCATATTAAACAGTTCCTTTCAATAATGGAATGTCCACACGGAATGTGAAGAAACAAAAGGAATCCCAAATTAATTAAACATATTCACAC
Source organism: Neoceratodus forsteri (assembly GCA_016271365.2). Taxonomy (NCBI): domain Eukaryota; kingdom Metazoa; phylum Chordata; order Ceratodontiformes; family Ceratodontidae; genus Neoceratodus; species Neoceratodus forsteri. The sequence goes on along the minus strand of JADMNL010000041.1, from coordinate 4,975,687 downwards.
ATAGTGCTGGGGAGCATCAGTTAATTAGTGGGGAACACATTCAGCTTTCACATGGCAGGTATGGCCATAATAGCAGTTTTTACCTGGACCCAGGAGGTCACACAGTCTTTAGGGCAGCAGTAACTCAGGACCGCTATGGTCACAGATGTTTAAAGACAGTACAAGTCCAAGAACAGCTAACAGCCCTCTCTCTCTCCATTTTTTTTTTTTTTTTATTATTATTATTATTTTTCCTCCTGTGGCTGCCTCTCTACACCCCAGCTGTACTTCTCGTAGCCCGTCAGCTGGGATCTGGCCACCGTCCATCTCGCCTGGGACCGCTGGCACCCCTTATAGCCCGTGGCTTACCCCCCACAGCAGGGTGGCAGGAAGCCTCCAACTCCCCACCCAGACGGATCCAGATCGGGGTGCCAGCATCCCAGCAAACACTTGCGGACGGCCATCAAGCCGTAGGAGGTGCCACTCTTTTCCCTATTCCAGGATTCCCCGAGTTGGTGGCCGTGCAATGACACTGGCGGTTGGGAGTGCGCAAGCGTCAGCATGTGCCCACGTCCAGGCATCTGCCCCCCAACTCCACCCCTAAGTACGGCATGCGCCTCCACCTCCCAGCCTCCGCCAGGTGGCAGTCGGGCACCAACCCTCGTGGACCCTCCTCCCCGGAGAGGGACAGCAGTCCTTCAGATGCTGAATCCCTCTCCTCCCCTGCCAGCCCCCCATGACCTGAGCTCGCTCCTGAACCTGGGTCGCCGGCATGGTGCGAGGTGTGGCATCCAGCGCCTCAACCCTCAGCATCACTGGGCCGGCTTCTCTCTCCATTTTGACTCAGCGGTTCCCCGTTGAAATATGCAATCCTCACATCTTGGGAATTTGCATGCTCCCTTATGACCTCTACATCCTTTCCCAGGACTGGCAGCAAGTGTCCTCAAATTGAGAAGGGGGATACATCCCACAGAGATCCAAATCAACTTGTTGTCTGGACACTACACTCCCTGCTGCATTCTTGTCCACAGGATCTCTACACGAATCAGTGCAGGCTGCCAGGGCACTCTGCAAATTGACTTTAGCTGCCCTCCAAGATACTGTGCAGCTTGCAGCTACTGGCTCCATCTTCTTCCTCTGTGTCCCCCCAAGTGTCATCGGCCAGGAGCCAGAGCAGGCAATCGACCTCGCCCAGTCCTGACCCACTCTTACTCCCTCACTGCTCACTCCTCCAACTGGAACGTCCCCTCCCACCTAAACTGCTGGGCTTTATCCCCTCCCCCCGTGCACCCATGGTGACCTCCTGACCCATGGGAGGCTCCACCTGAGTGCTGAGAAGAATTAACCCTTTGTTCTATTAGGCCAAATTAGGTTGCAAAAACCCAGGGAGGGTCGAATAGAACTAGTGATCTCCCAAAGGGAGGAAGGGTTACATAAACATAGAAACTGATGGCAGATAATGAGTGCTGGGCCCCTCTAGTCTGCCCATTTTTAATTATGATCACTTTTGCTGCAGACTCAACTTGCCCTACAACCCACCTCCTTCCTTGTAGGATTCCCTTGGTGCCTCTCCCAGGCATTTGTGAAACCCATCACAGGTTTCACCCCGACTTCCTTCCATGGAAGGCTGTTCCTGGAATCCACCACCCTTTCTGTGAAGTAGTGCTTCCTCATATCTCTCCTGAAGCTACCTCCTTCCAGCTGCACATCCCCTTGTTCTACAGCACCTTTTTCTCAGAAACATATCTACCTCATGTACCTTATTAATCCCCAAGAAGTATTTTAAAGGACTCCATAATAGCCCCACTCCCCATCCTATCCTCCAGGGTGTATATATTGAACTCGTTCAATCTCTTATTGTAGGGCTTCTGATGTAGACCTTGCACCATTTTGACAGCCCTCTGCTCTCTTCCTGCTGCATTCTCTTTTTTCCAACTGTTCCCCCCTCCACACCTTTCTCTTTTGACTGCTCCTTTCTCCTTTCTTCCTTTGCTAACCCTGCTCCTTTCTCCCTTCTTCCTTTGCTAACCCCCTGCTTCCTTGAATAATTTGCATCCTAGTGGGATTCTCTCCCCTTGGGATCTCCCTACTCTCTATCTCAGCTTGTGGTGGCCCACTTCCTGCCTTCCCTATTTCTTCCACCAACCCCCCTCGGCTACATTAAATGTCCATAGAAGTAACATTTGAATCATCCACTGAGGACTGTGGTTGCCTCCTGGATGAAAGCAGGCCATCACATCAGTATAGGTTCTTATCCTTCCAGGTTGGCCCACAGTCCTCAGTGTAGATATACATCTCATTCCTGCACCATTTCTTCTACCATTACTTGAAACCCTGGGTGCCGAGCTCCCTCTTCCTCACCACATAGTACAAAACGCACTCACCGCTCACATTTTAAACACATGGGAAACACAGGATCAACCAGATAAATGATCTACCGTTATCAAAAATTATATTTACACACAGAGATGACTACAGCAATTCATCTTTATGTTTAAGGCCATGAAACACACTTATCAAGTTAATGTATTAGCAGCTGAAGTGGCTCTGGCCAGAACTTGTTATTTCACGGACTAATTTACTAATATCTGCCGCTATTCACAAATGCCTACACATCGTGCAAGGGCAACATGTAGGCATTCCCAGGACTGAATGCCATGCAGTGGTGCTCTATGCACCCCCTGTGACATTCATGAATGGGTGTGCTAGCACCCTGTATACTTGCTCCTCGGCTGGCCATGGGGCACCATGCCATGGGAGAGATGGGGGCATGCCAGTGGGTGCACCCTATGTGGCGTCCATTCACAACCACACTGCACACCATTCTGAGGCTGCATGCAGTACACAGGTGGTGAACTGGCATAGCCATTGCACCCCCCCTCATGGTGCCACCACTGGTCATGGAAGCATTACTGGCCCCCTCACATGCCTTGCCAGCCTCATGGGCCGGGGGGGGGTTGGGAGCAGCTGCCTAGGCATTTATCCAATGTCCCTGCAAGGACACAGTGTGCTGGTCCCAGAATCCCCTGAACTGCACAGAGCTGGGGATCCACTCATGGACTGGGTAGGGGCTTCCCATTGGCTGTCCACTTGTGTCTGCTGATCTGCCCCTGTGAACTAGCATGCTGAGTGGAAGGTCCTTGGATGGGAGGCACATGATGGCTGGTGATCTTGAATGCTGGACACCACGCACTTGTCTGTTACATGCACTTCACATGGGAAACCTGCCTATTTATGAATCGCAACCATGGTGAATATTAGGAGTGGCCTTGCTATTGACCCCATGGGCAGTAATCAAATTGGCATTAATATTTTAAATAAAAAAAGAGAAAAATGTTTAACAAGGAAAAAAATTAAGTAGCACTTCAATCCCAGTCTTAACATCACCCATTAAAAGAAAGTGTTTCTCACCACTCTTTATACAGGAGATAGATGGAGTTAAAAAAGTATATTGAAGGATTTGAGGAAATTGCAAAGGCACTGAATACAATGTCTGAGATATCCTTTCACCTTTACAGGTTTTAAATACAGTTACTCAAAGTTGCTGTAATAATCTGAAGTCTAGCAGAGCAGACCGGGATGGGGAAATAAGGGAGAGGGGAGGTGGGCAGAGGGAGACAGTGAAAAGGCAGAGATACTGAATGAATACTTTTGCTCAGTATTCACAAAAGAAGATGAGAAGGAGTTACCTAAACCAGATAATAGAAGCACTCTGGGTAGGGGGGTTGACACCAGTCCATTTACAGAAGAAAGAGTCCTGAAAGAACTCCTAAAACTCAAGGTGGACAAAGTAATGGGGCCTGATGGGATTCACCCCAGAATCCTAAAAGAACTAAGGGAGGACCTAGTAACACCACTGACCACACTTTTTAACAAATCATGGGAGGATGGGGTGGTACCTGAGGACTGGAGGAGGGCAGATGTGATTCCCTTCACAAAAGTGGGAGCAAGGCAGAAGCAGGAAACTACAGACCTGTAAGTTTGACCTCAGTGGTAGGAAAAATGGAATCACTTCTGAAAGAAAGAATTGTTGAGTACCTAGAGACCAGCGGGGCACAGGACCCAAAGCAGCATGTATTTACAGCAGGAAGGTCATGTCTGACAAATCTAATAGATTTCTTTGACTGGGTGACCAAAGTAATAGACCAGGGAAGGGCTGTGGATATGGCCTACCTAGACTTTAGAAAGGCATTTGACACAGTCCCACACAAAAGATTAATAATCAAGTTAGCCAGCTTGGGAGTGGGTCCCAGGGTGGTAGCCTGGGTTGCAAACTGGCTGCACAACAGGACACAGAAGGTAATAGTGAGTGGCACACATTCAAGAAAGGGGGGTCACTAGTGGAGTACCTCAGGGCTCAGTACTGGGTCCAGTCCTCTTTAACATCTTTATAGGTGACATTGCAGAGGGTCTGGAGGGAAAGGTATGCCTCTTTGCAGATGATACAAAGATCTGTAACAGAGTGGATACACAAGGGGGGCAGAAAGGATAAGAAGGGACTTGGCAAGGTTGGACGAATGGTCAGACATATGGCAACTTAGATTCAATGCAAATAAGTGCAAAGTAATGCACCTGGGAAACAAAAACCCAGGAGAAGAGAACACAATAGCAGGAGAGGTACTAACAACAACAAAAATGGAACGGGACTTGGGGGTAGTCATATCGGATGATCTAAAGGTGGGTAAGCAATGTGAGAAGTCAGTGTGAAGAGCCAGGGGGATACTGGGATGCATAGGAAGGGGCATCACAAGTAGAAAAAGGAAAGTGGTTATCCCTCTGTACAGACAGTTGGTGAGACCCCATCTGGAGTACTGTGTGCAGTTTTGGAGACCTCATCTACGCAAGGACATAGACAGCATGGAAGCAGTCCAGAGGAGGGCAACCAAAATGGTGCAGGGTCTGCATCAGAAATCATATGAAGAGAGACTGAGAGAGCTTAATATGTATACCCTTGATGAGAGGAGGGACAGGGGGGACATGATAGAAATGTTTAAGTACCTCAAGGGAATCAACAAAGTCCAGGAGGGTAGCATCTTTCAGAAAAAGAGATGTGTAAGAACAAGGGGACACAATTTAGAGATAGAGGGGGGACGGCTCAGGGGTAATGTAAGGAAATCTTTTTTCACGGAGAGAGTGGTAGATGCATTGAACTGCCTTCCTGGGGAGGTTGTTGGGGCTAAGACAGTGGGGGAATTCAAACATGCGTTGGACAGACACAAGGCAATTGTAGTGGGGGGTGGCAGGAAGTAGGCTGTTGGTTAACTAGAATCTGCAGCTTATCCAGTAGGTAGGGAAATGGGCAGACTGGGTGGGCCAAGTGGTCCTTATCTGCCGTCAAAGTCTATGTTTCTATATAAGTCACATTAAACTATTCTTCCAATGAGCTGCTTTAGCTTTTCTGATTGAGTTGCATAAGTGTTGCAGGATCCAGCACAAAGCCCTGCACAAACTGTTTCTTTAGAGTTAAAATACAGTTTTGCAATGCATTGTGAGTGGACTGCAGATGCGTTCCAAATGATCTGCAAATCATTTTACAGACATTGCTCTTGAGCTGGTTAAGCACTGAAAAATAATGCAATATGATTGCTAGTGCAGTACCAACTGTACAAAACAATGCTAAACCAACTCATTGGTGAAACAGTTTAATGTGACTTGTACTGTAGGCCTTCCCTTCCAGCTCCTCTGCAATATCACTTATAAAGACATTGAAGAGGACCACTCCCAGCACTGATCCCTGAGGCACCCCGCTGGTCACCCTCCCTTCCCCTCCTTGGAGTGAACTCCATTTACCACCACTCTCTGTCATCTATCCTCTAACCAATTTCCTACCCAGTTTACCACCTTTTGACACACTTCTAAGCTACCCTGCTTGGTTACGAATCTTCTGTGTTGTTTGTTTGTTTTTATTTTGTTAACCAGTTAAGATACACGTGTGCCTTAAGGCACCTTTTACTGGTATGAACCAGTGTAAAAACAGTACACTAGAACATACATAATAAATGCTACATAAAAAAATTCCAATATAAAATGACATAAGATATTGATGAAATCACAATTCAGGCAGAACAGACACAGTGCTTCATTGCTGAATAATATAACTTCAATTCTTTAGAGAATGCAGTGACACTGGTTAATGATGTAATTGATACTGGAATGTTGTTCCACAAAGAATAGGCCCAGAAACGGAATGATTTTTGACCCATATTTGTTAATATACGTGAAACAGATAAACATAGATTCGGAACAGATCTCAGATTAAGGTTCAAAGTAATTGGTTGAAGCAATCATGATAAACCGCAGGCTGCTTCTTGCTCAGCAATTTAAAGCTAAAATTAGCTAGAGTTACTTTTGATTTCCTATCAAAGGAAAGCCAACCCAAATCATCTAGAATCATACAATGGTGCACTGTATTATTACAGTGACATGCAAACTTTGCAAAATGTTATGATATAACGCTTTTTAAAATTCAAAATCAACTTTGAATGCCACGTCTATGACCAGAGAACCATAATCTAATAAAGGGAGCAGGACTTGTTTTGTTATGCTAAATCTAGTCTTGTTCATGACAATTTTGTTAATCTGATAAAGCTGACCTTATTTTTGATGCAACTTAGAGGTCAAATGCTTAATATGATGAGCAAATGTCAAACTAGAGTCAATGTAAACACCACAATATTTAAAAACACTGACAGTATTGAGTAGTTCACCTTTATGAGTTGACACTGAAAAGTTATTGGCATTAGATCTGATTTTTGGTGGTTAGCCCAAAAGCACTGCTTGAGTTTTTTTTTACGTTTATTACTAACCTTTTTTTCTCGAACCACCTATACAGATTAAATTCAATATTTAAGATACTGTTAATGACTGAAATGTCTTTTGCATGTGCAAAAAGTACTATATTGTCTGCATAAAGCAACATGCTTGTTTTGTTGCAGATTTTCAGGGCATCATTTATAAAGAGTAAAAATAACAGGGGTCCAAGTATGGACCCCTGGGCACTCCATATAAGACATCCCTAGCATTTGAGAACACTAATCCTAGCTTGACCTGTTGTTTCCTATCACTTAAATAATTTGTGAACCAACCAATTGCAGGAGACCTAAGGGCTAATCTTTTAAGTTTACTAATCAATAAACCATGGTCTACCAGATCAAATGCCCTGGTGAGGTCCACGAACACTGCTTCTGTCATCAAGTCACTGTCCATGGCTTTATAAACAGTGTCCATGAACCCCACCAAGGCAGTATCTGTTCCACAGTTACGTTGAAAACCATGTTGCTCTTTACTCAATAAGTGATAGTGTTCCAAATACTCAGTTAGTTGGGAATGGATAATTCTCTCTTGAATCTTAGATAACACTGGCAAAACAGATATGGGCCTATAATTCTCGTCCAACCTGGTATTACCCTTTTTATGTAAAGGAACCACATGAACATTTTTACAAAGGTCAGGCACTTGCTGGAATTCAAATTAGAGGTTAATTAACCTTGTAACTGGATGAGCGATAGTTGGAGCAGCAAGCTGTAAGAACTTTGGAGGAAGACTGTCAGCCCCGGCAGACTTATTAAAATTTATCCCCATTAATAGTTTGTAAACTTGTGAACAAGTAGCTGCTTTAACGTAAAATAATGGTTGCTTGAGATTGGATAATTCTACACTGCCTGTCATGGCAGTAGGACTAGAATCTAAACTAGAGAGATGCTTTTCCAAATCACAGAAGTAATCATGAAAATATTAAAAATTTCTGACATGTCAAATATATTATTACCTCCATGTTCCAAACTTAATTGTGGCAAATCTTTGATGGGTTTTATAAGTTATTCAGACATTTCCCAAAACTCTTAGAGCTAGAAAAGTTAAAGGTCTGCTGTTGTTTCAGAATTGTATTTTTGCTAAGGTTATTGATTTTTTGCAAGCATCACACAACATCCGGTAAATGCACCAAATCAGATTTTAGGGTCTTTTTTTTGTATTTTGCCTAAGTCAAATCCCTATTTTTCATAAATTTAAAAAGATATTTTGTGAGCCAGTGTGAGTCTAAACCTTTAAATGTTCTTCAGGTTCATGGTGCATGTTTATGTAAAATTCTAGTAAAATCAGTGATGAACAAATCAAGAGCAAAGTTGACATCTGGCACTAAATCAGAATATGACTATTCAGTATTATAAAGATCTAGAAATTCTGAAAGAATCCTCTTTGAGAAATTGTGAAACCAGTGAACAACAAGTCTGGGTCTCTGTATGGCCCCATTGGACCACACACAAAAAATTGTTGCATGGTCACTAAAAGAGTCAGACATAGACCCCAAATTCCAGATTCTATTGACCATAGAAACATAGAAATGTAGAATTTGATGGTAGATAAGGACCGCTTGGCTCACCTAGTCTGCCCATTTTCCTACCTAACAGATAAGCTGCAGATCCTAGTTAACCAACAGCTTACTTCATCCTACCCCCCACTAGGACTGCCTTATGTCTGTCCCATGCATTCTTGAATTCCCCCACTGTTCTTGACTCCACAACCTCCTCAGGGAGGTTGTTCCATGCATCCACAACCCTCCCTGTGAAAAAATACTTCATCACATTACCTCTGAACCATCCCCCCCATCTTCACACTATGTGGAACAGTGACAAATGCTTTACTGAAATCTACTGATATTTGGGAGGCAGTATAGCACAGTGGTTTAAGGCTCTGAGCTGCAAATCTGGAGACCTGGGTTTGAATCCCACAGCCCCCCACTTGCATACTGTGTGACCCTGAGCAAGTCACTTAACTTCCCTGTGCTCCCAGGTTACACCTGTAAACAAACTTTCAGCTTAGTGTGCCACTCCTGGTTAAACAATTGGAAAAAGGAAAAAAAATTGGAAATCTAGGTAGACCAAGTCCACCACTCCATCTTGATCTAATTCCTTGGTCACCCAGCTAAAGAAATCTATCAGCTTCATTTGATATGACCCCCCTCCCGCAATGAACCAGTGCTGCCTTGAGTCTTATAATCCATTGATTCAAAATATTTCACAATCCTTTCCTTCAGCAGTGAGTCCATTAACTTTCATACCACCAATGTCAGGCTGACTGGCCTATAATTGTCAGCCTCCTCTCTGCTACCATGTTTGTGAAGTGGGACAACATCTGCCCTCCTGTAGTCCTCTAGAACTACCTGTTTCCAGTGAGTTGTTAAATAAAACTATCAGAGGTGCAGCCAGTACCTCCCTGAGTGCCCTAAATGCCCGTCAATGCATCCTGTGTGGCCCCATTGCTTTGTCCCCTTTCAGATTAGTGAGTCCCTTCAGGACTCACTACTCCAAAAAAAGGACTAGTATCCACCTCCTTCCCTCAAGATCTCATGTTAATTTTTTGTGGCCCTTCCCCTTCTCTTTCCTCTGTGAAACACTGAACAAAAGTATTTGTTCAAGATGTGTGCCTTTTACTGGTCCCCCCTCTACACAGTCTTGCCTTCCTAAATTTGAATCTGGTTCCTCCACTCCTCCTTAATGCAATTCAGGCAATAGCTCACAATGATATTGTCATTGCAAAAGAAGGAAACTTTCTTTAAGGCAGCAGCTCTAACTCAGAAGAAAAGGAAGTTTTTAACATTTCTGTAGTCAAAGGTGATGTAGATGGCTTACCTTTTAAGATAAAAACAGCATGTAGTATAGAATATGCTCCACTCACTACCATTCAATACATAAGAAGCAATTTGTGGTCATCTTTCACTGTTATGTAATATTCAATGTACGTATTAAGGACAATTTTTGTACCCAAAAGGGACATCACTAGACAAGCTACACTATATATATTTCTTACATAAATAATTAACCATTAATTACATCCATGGTAAAAGTGGTAGCCCATGATATGGACAACTCCAAAAGAGCAAGCCCAAAAACAGTGACGGCAATTCAGTGACTACAGAAATGGTAAGGGTACATGTCAGGGATTGCCGAAATGGTGAGAAATGCTTTTCCCTTCCCCAAGGTGCTACGACCTTGGAGTTGGTTATTTTAGTAAGGGGGTGCAGGGGGCAAAGACCCCCACAGAAAAGCATGTGTCACCGTGTCAGCAATCACTGACATGTACCCTCACCATTTCTGTAGTCACTGAATTGCCATCGCTGTTTTTGAGCTCGCTCTTTTTGAGTTGCCCATTTCACATAGAATTAGTAAAAGCTTATACCTTCTTATTAAATCCTAATTTATATCTTATGAAATGGCAACATCTAGTTTAGCAGATGTTTTTAAACACTATTTAGGCCACTTAAAGTGATAACCATATGTAGTAGTTATGTGCATTGCATGGTGTATAACAAAGAAAATGGACTTAGAATGGACACACACATGCACTCCCAGAGGGTATCCCATGACTTTGGCAACCACAATTGGGGCACCTACCGAAAGGGTGACTCAATCGAGGTGCCTGTCATCGGGGTGACTGGGGAAGGTGGGCGACTAGATGGGGGGATGTGCGAAATAGCAACATCCTGCCTCTGCATGCATACATGCATGGGGGGAGTGAACATGCCAAGCATGGGGTGAGAAGGGATGGAAGAGTTGTAGGGGGTGGGGCTGCGGTGAGCTGCTGAACTGCTGCTGTAGCATGGTGGGTGGGTTCAGGGCTGTGGCGGGAATGGTGCTGGGTTCAAGTCTGGGCACAGGTACTTTCTGTTGTGCCCAGCCCAAAATTTTATTTATGCTGCATTTGCACCCCCCCAACATGCACTCCTCTGGATATGAGAATCCTTAAGTAGGGGGTGCAGGGGGCAAAGTCCCTCATGGGGGTGGTGCGGGGGGCACCCCCGCATAAAACAAAATATCCCAACTCTCCGGTGCCATTTTGCTGTCTGCTGGGGAATATATTGCTGAAATATTTTTTCAGCAGTGTGCCGTCGCCCTAACGGTGATTTCCAACATAGATCCCACACAGAGACACAAATGCCAACCCGGGGCTGGGTATTGGGTGACTCTCTAAGACCCGAGTTTACTTGAAAATGTTTACTGTTTTCTTCTTGTGCTCATGTCTCTCTCTCTCTCTTAAACATTTCTGTAGGGCAGCCTTATGGCTAATGTGCTACAAATACTATGTAGTTTGTTAACTGTCTTGCTCCCCTCCCTAGTGCACTCCTGGAAACATGACTAGTTTCTGAAAATTTATGTGGGCTTTTTCTGGTCTGCAAAAAATATTGAAATGAATAAAATGAAAAACAGAGTAATAGAAAAGTATTTTGATACTGTACCATGAGCTTCATCAGAGGGTGGGTTATGTAGCCTAGCACATAATTTGACTATATTATTTGAGGGAGATGGGTTCCTGTCTTGGTATATTACATCTTATCCTAGGTTGTTAAGTATGTACACTACCGGACAAAAGTTTTAGAACACCCCCATTTTTCCAGTTTTTATTGAAATTTACGCAGTTTAATGTCTCAATGTACTCTGAAATTAAAGCATAGAACAAATAAACAATTGGAGATAAAAAAGAAATCATAGAATCATTTTGTTTAACAAAATTTAATCTAAATTTTTGACTCATCAAAGTAGCCACCTTTTGCAGATATAACCGCTGAACACACTCGTGGCATTCTTCCTACAATGGACATCAAATATTGTTCTGGAAGTTCTTCCCAACACTGTTGCAGAAGTTCCCACAAATGTGTTGCACTTGTAGGTTGCTTTGCTTTCACCCTTCATTCCAGTTCATCCCAAACCAGCTCGATGGGGTTTAAGTCTGGAGACTGTGCTGGCTATTCCATGATTTGAAGCCCACCGTCTTGTTCTTTTCCTCGAAGGTAGTTCTGACATAGCCTGGAGGTATGTTTTGGGTCATTATCTTGTTGTAGGATGAACCCCTGACCAACTAGGCGTAGACCAGAGGGTATTGCATGGCGCTGCAAAATGCTGTGGTAGCCCTTTTGATTCAGGGTGCCAGTCATTCTGTGCAAGTCACCAACTCTGGATCCAGCAAAAGATCCCCAGACCATCACGCTTCCTTCTCCATGTTTGACAGTTGGTGTCACACACTGAGGAACCATCCTTTCACCTACTCGATGGCGTACAAAAACCCTGCGTGATGAACCGAAGATTTCAAATTTTGATTCATCAGTCCAGTCTTCAATAGTCCACTGGCGGTGCTTCATGGCCCAGGCAAGCCTCTTTTCTTATTTTGCCATCTTAGCAATGGCTTTCTTACTGTCACTTCGACCTGTCAAACCTGCAGCTCAAGTCTCTCTTCACAGTTGAAACTGAGATTTGCTTACTCGACCAGTGTTAGCTGTGCTTGAAGCTGTTGTCCTGTGAGCCGCCATCACGCAAGCTGTTGACTCTCAGAAACTTGTCTTCTGATTCTGTTGTGGCTTTGGGTCTGCCAGACCTCTTCCTGTCAGAGTTTCCTCCAGTTTCCAAGTGCCTTTTGATGGTGTAGGAAACTGTACCACTGACACCTTGGCTTTTGCAATTTCTCTAAAGGAAAGACCTACACTTTTAAGGGTTATAATGGTCTGTCTGTCTTCCTTTGTTAATTGCCATTTTCTCGCCATTATGATAGCAATATACTACTTCCTGCAGTGCAATATTGTCCAAATAATGCTTCAGAGGGTGTAATAACAGTCTGTTCCAACACTGCTTTGATACATACAGGGGGTTTGTAATCAAGTAATCAACAAAAGTTGGGACACCTGTAGGAATTGTTTGCATCAACTTTCAAGGCTTAATTTACTTCCACTGCTGCAGAACAGCTGTAAGTTATTAACTCACTACTTGTTCCCTGAAGAAGGCCTTTTTTTATAACTCTGAAATTTACATTATTTTTCAGTTTTTGCTAACCTAAACTTTTTTTTTTAACCTCTAGCAGTTTATTGCTTACCTTTGTACCATTTCAGGTTACTCACTGGACTTGAATTGCTTAACTTTCAATAAAAACTGGAAAAATGGGGGTGTTCTAAAACTTTTGTCCGGTAGTGTATATGTTATCATTTTGGAAGTATACAACTGAAATAGTTGCTATATATTTTTGGTTCCTGCAGATAGATATAATGGGATGAAGAGGGTGGACAGTGGCAGCAAGGTACTGTGGAGTGGTATTGATGCAAGAAAGGCAAAGAAACTAACAGTTTTTGTTACTATAACTCTCCATTATGAACATATATAGGAAAAATATTTGTGAACAGTACAATAATTAAATGTAGCAGTAGATATGCAGTGTATGATATCAAACTGATACCTTGGCAAGTACAGAAGTGTGAACCTTGAGACCCAGGAATCCCATTACAGCCACTTACAGTTTTTGTCTGTCTCTTTCCCTCTCCTTCTCTCTTTTTTCTCCTCCCACTCTTTCTTTCTCCCCCTCTGCAGCTCTTTCTTTCCCATTCTCTTCCCTTATCCTCCCTGAGCTTCCTTTACCCTCCATCAACTGTACTTCTTCCTGTAAGAGACCAATGGCTGCTGCAACTATTCATGGCTTACACAGTCATCTTTAAGGATATAATACATGCTTAAAAAATGAATTCCTTTTCTTTCACTAGTACAGAACAAATATTGTCTACTAGTGTATTCTGAAGCAGCAGCTGCTGTAATCCTAACAGCGTAGGTTGTGCACCAATGCAAAAGACCTACAAATGAACATTTTTGTCTTACATTGGGAAATATTGAATATATGAAATTGGTAGACAATAATTAGTTAAATCACGTGGCACACAAAACAGATTACATCCAAACCATTAGATCATGCTCATTTAATGTAGTAAAATCATTTTATATATACTGTAAATCAGATTTTCTTTTCTAAAAATATGAATATTGTTAATATTGTGTAGAACTGAATGGAAAATATACAGCCAAATTCGTCAACTGTTTCTTAGAAATGTCTCATAAAATTACTTCAATGTGCTGGGTAGATGGGAGGCAGATAATGAAGCAGAAGTCAAAGGTTACATAGCAGTAATTAGGTGGACATAAGGTACTTGGAAAAGAGGTGTTAATTGCGCACAGAAAGACACTAACAAGATGTTTTAACTGCAGAACTGTGCTCTTTTCAAATGATCCAAGAAATTACTTATTTTTAAAAGCACTGAATACATTAAAATCATGCAAAGAAAAACATATTCCTGTTGGAAAATGTAACTCTATCCCAAATTATTATAACACAGATACAATCTTTTCAGTAACACTAGCTAATTGTAGCCACCTTTCTAACACAGATGTGGCCCTTATAGAAGTAGCACATTGTACGAAACACATGCCACTGGTTTGTAGTTAATCTTTGTCAGTTTGAACATGAATACACATTTATAGAGAAGGATGCAATGTTGTTCACATTGAAGAAAAACCTCTAAATCTTGATCTTGTTTGAAGGGCAATGCAGATGCTTAGCAATCTGAGACTATAGCCAGTGGAGACTTTCTGGACTGTCTAGCATGAAATATCTTGTATACTCTGGAGAGTACAATATGACCATAAGTCAACTACCAAAAGCAGCTGTGTGCATGGTAATGCTTATAAGACATCTAACCAGTCATTTAAGCATACATTACGTATTACAAGTAAACTGTCTTCCTTTCTCTCCTACAACATGCAACCTCAGCAATATATGCTGTGTTATAAGTGTAGTACACCGAAACCAGGACAAACCAATTTATATTTTGCTTTTGCAGAGGGATTCAATTTTAGATGTAATTCAAAGGATCTCTTAAAAATGATAGCTACACATAAGAAAGATAACTAAAAGGAAGGACACGTGTGACTGATATGATATATCTTTCATTTATTTTATTTTTTTGTCTAGGGTTCAGAAGAAATTCTGTTAGCATCATAGCAAATGGCTTGATTGCTTGAATCCCATCCAGAGTTACAAACTGAGGCACAAAGTGGTGTCTGTAGCTATACTGTGCCACATAGTGGCATGCAGTCCCGTTAGGCTATGCCTTAAGGGGGTTACAACCCTTCCCAGTGCTTTCTCCAAATAGTCAGTAACTGTGCAGAAAAGGGGGGACAGTCACAGTCACAGTCCCAGCTGCACTTGAAGCAGCTAATGACCCCCACTCCACTCTAATGCAATTGCAAATGACTTTCGGGGGGAAGGGGTCACAAAGCTGTGACCAGGAGCGTTGTTGCTTCTGGTGCTGTTTTACAGAGGGGGACACAGTCCATTGAACCACCAGTTAGAAAGACGTGAGCTAGAGAATGGTTCCACTGGACACCAGTGACTACTATGGGCTTGGGAGCGGGTAATGGGCCACTGGATTACCTGAAGCAGTCACTAGAGAACATGGAAATTTGCCGGTCCATCATACCAGGTATAGGCCTTACAGTAAGTGGCAGCATGGATGAGGGGAACTTCCAGTATGGTGCTGCAGTATATCATAGCATGATGCAGCTGGGAGTCACACACCAGCAAGTTAGTGGGTACAGACTCTGGGCCCTGTGCATGAAAGGAATAGAAAGTATGCACCATAGGGGTGTACCCCACCCTCACAGCTCTGCACCTGCAGGCAGGTGCACACTAGTGGTATTTACTATCACCGGCCACCTGTCTGCGGCACCACCCCCCTGGTGCTCGGCCACACATTGCTGGAGGGGGACAGAGAGTGGGACCCAGACAGGCATCCAATTGGATGCCTACCCTGGGTTCCAGAGTTGATCATATATACGGGCATGTGGGGGAACCTGCACAGGCATGGAACCCTGCAGAATTAAAGGAACACTGTCAGCTACCAGCGGAGCTGTCATAGAGCATATGTAGCCCATAGGCAAGGGTAGGTACTGTAATTGCAGCCCTCAGGCAAATCAGTTACCACAGCCCTGTCTGCCCTCACCCCAACAGTGTTCTGTCCAGCCTGGCACATGTACATGGTCAGCCACTGTACAGGTAGGGTGGTTGTACTGCTCAGGGGACCATAGGAGGTTAGCCAGTACCAAATCACAATGATGAGGGGACAAGATGCTGGGTGGGTATCTTCAGGCTACTGTATGGGTGTCCTATCCATCATACCAGTGTACCTTTACCCAGGTACTAGCAGCATGCACCTAGCATGAGCCAGCTTCATACTGTACTATGCCACCCATCCCCAATCCCCTTGTAATGTGAGATCTATCCATCCCTGCTGGCATCCCTCACCCAGAGTTGTTTCACCACCCCTGCCCCTGTTCCCAGAGGTGGTGATTGGCATAACCTCCACTCTCCACCATGGCCAACTGCTGACTGAGATATCAATGAGTGCATACTGTACAATCAGTTGTTACAGTGTACATTCAATGACATCTCAGTCAGTGGCTGGTCATGGTGAATAGTGGAGGGCTGTGCCAGTCTCCGGCTCAGGGATCGGAAGGGGAAGCAGAGTGGTGGGGTGATACCTGTCAGGGTGGGGAAGTGGGCAGTCTGCTAGCCTTCAGGGATGGATAGATCTCACATTACAAGGGGAATTTCACTGTTTGCTGATGACACAGAGCTCTATAACAGAATAGACACACCAGAGGGTGTAGACAGAATGAGAAGGGACCTGCAGAAACTGGAAGAATGGTCAGGGGTGTGGCAGTTAAAATTCAATACAAAGAAATGCAAGATAATGCATATGGGGCACAAAAACCCTGGCACAATATATCAGTTGGGGGGTGAGGATATAGCATGCACCAAGCAGGAAAGGGATCTTGGAGTTATCATCTCTGATGACCTCAATGTAGGGAAACAATGTGACAAGGCAACAGGAAAAGCAAATAGGATGCTGGGATGTATAGGGAGGGGCATCATCAGCAGGAAAAGGGAGGTCATAATTCCACTATACAAGACACTAGTGAGGCCCCACCTGGAGTATAGTGTACAGTTCTGGAGACCTTACCTACATAAGGACATAGACAAGGTAGAGAAGGTTCAGAGGAGGGCAACAAAGATGGTACATGGATTGCATCACAAGTACTATGAGGACATGTTGAAGGAATTGAATATGTACTCCCTGGAGGAGAGAAGGGAGAGAGGGGTCATGATAGAGACATACAAGTAGCTTACAGGGAGGAACAGGGTGCAGGAATACACTACTTTTAAGTAAAAAAGATGTTCCAGGACTAAAGGGCTTGGGATGAAGTTGGAGGGAGGACGATTCAGAGGAAACATGAGGAAGAATTTCTTCACAGTACAGGTGGTGGACAAGTGGAACACCCTGCCAGAGGAAGTGGTGGGGGCTGAAACAATCATGGGATTTAAGAATGCATAGGATAGACATAAAGGTATTCAGGAGGACAGGGGTAAGGGGCAACAGACTTCTAGGAAAACATAAACTGAACTTACAAGCTCAAATGGGCACATTGGGTGGGCCATAGGCCCTTATCTGCCGACACTGTCTATGTAACTATGTTTCAGGGATGGGGGGGCATAGTACAGTACATGACCGGCTCATGTGAGGGTGTATGCTGCTTGTACCTGGAATGGCCACTGTCACACGTACCCGACAGGGATGGTACTGCAGTGGAGACTGCCATTGTGGTGATGTCTGACAGCCTGAGAGTAGGAGAGCAGGCTGGTACAGTGGATGCCACCAACAACCCAGGTCTGCAAACCCCCTATACCATGGTCGGGTAGCAGGCAATGACACTGCCTGGCTGTCACCTAATGACAACAAGTGGATGCCATCCAGTGGATGCCATGGCCTGGTCTGGTCTACCAATCCCCCAGGACCCCCAGAACTCCTAGCCCAAACCCATCTGCCAGCATCTGGCGATCTGCTCGTGTTCATGGATATGGGACAGATGGGGCAGGTCGGTGGCCCAGTCAGGTGTATATCACATGGCAGTCATATCAAGGGAATCAGTGGGTAGGCAGCAGCACATTATTGTGATGTGGCAGCCTGTTTTTGGTGGGGGACTCCCTTGGGGAACCGCACTATTGCATGGGTTGCATGTGCCTCATGCCAACATTGGGGTTGACTCACATTACCATCATGGTGGGTGGGTGTCCATTGGGGGTGCATAACACAGTTATGGCAGGATCTCCCCTGCTATAATTTCCACACCCCAGTGTGCAACAGTCCATGTGATTCTACCCCTTTGAGAATCATGTGGACTGCTGGCACACCCCTGACACCCCCCAGCCCATGTGTGGTGCATAGCTGCCTGCACAGTTGGGGGATCTGGTGCACATCTGGCTGGCACACAGATAGTGAATCCCATGGGAACCTGGCTGTGTGGCATTCATGTGTAAGGTCCCCTACACACCCAACATATGTGGTGTATAGCCTTTGTGAATAGGGACCTCCGTTTGTGCGCACTAACATCTGTCCAACAAATTGGCAATTGGGACTCGTGCCACCAGTGGCTAAGAAGTTATTTTATGTATAGCCTCAAAGGGTTACTGTATAATGGGTGACTGTCCCATTGTGTGCCACCTTCATTTGCAACTAAGAGTGTGCCCCTTTATTTCCAAATGCACTATACATCCCAAGTGCAAGCTGGGAACACAAAACGTCATTATTGTATAATTCATTGCAGATAAATAAGAACACTCCAGCCAATACAAGAAGCCCATTATCCATCATGTAAAGCATTCTTATAGTAATAAGAGCGCTTCTTACTCTTTACCACAGAGTTGTAACCCACGTGCTGTAACTTTCAATTACATGCACATTCCCCGCAACTTCTGCTAAAATGGCACTGGGTTGCCTCAACAGTGCCCCAAGGTGTCAACAGCACTATTTGTGTTTATGTACAGAATACACTGTGCACTAAGTAACAAATGAATGCTAACAGTTCCCCACCTTATCAAGCATTCACACTTGATACGATGCACATTTCAGCAAGTCAGATTGCAAAAAGATATGTGCATTAACACTTCCGTCAAGCCGCTTGACCTACTGTAGAAGCATAACATGATGAATCCACATGATCGGATTTGTATCTGTAATCAATGCAGGTTATCACAGAAACCATGCAATTCACACTCGTGAATGCCCAAAACCACATTTTACTTCAACAAAGGTAACAAATTTAGAGTGTCTCAATAAAATAAACACTGATCTACAGTATAATATGTTTTCTGGGGTAATTGGAGGGTCTGTGATAGATATTGTATAAGAGTATTGCTTCTTGCATCCTTAGGACACTAGAACAGATCATGTTTAGTTCATAGTTCTCTCTTCCTAAGAATGCATGTGGTAACACTTTTACATGCATAAGAGGCCTCCTACCAGCACAATAAACTCATAAAATATATTCCATTGTTTAAACATCTGTACACTAATTGTACCACTCATTCTTTTATCAACTTGACCAATGGCAGCACACAAAACAACTGGGGATAGCTGAATAAAATTAGAGATACCCTGACAAAAAGAAGTAACAGAAATATTAAAAATGGGCACCATAGAATGGATGCCTTATTAAATGAATTCTTTATGTTTTTAATGAGTCTGTACTTTAAAATTCCTTCTTAAAAGGAAGGGTAAATCCTATTGTAGTTTATAAAGAGAAAGAGAGAGAATTTTGTGTTGAATATCAAGGACATTCCTGATACTGAGAGACAGTCAAGAGATATGGCAACAATTTATCCATAAATCTAAACCATATTTCAGTAACAGACAAAATAAAGCACTTGTACAACTTGTTCATCTACTGTAAAGAACATGGCATGCATAGTGACCCTGACAACGGAGGATTCCTATCTTTGGCTACTCACTTCTCTAGGGAGCTGAGCTTTCTTTTATCACTTATCAAAACCATTCACTTTAAATCTACCTTGTTTGTGTGGAAATGTCATTGACTGTTTGAAAACTCACTAATAAGGATGGGAAAAGTCACTGTATATTTGCTTAGTTCTTACTGTTTCATTTTTTTAAATCATAATTATCTGCACTACATTTATTTCAGTAAAACTACAGTATATGCACAAAAATGTCATCTAAAGATGTACACATATCTAACAGATGTTATAATAAATTAAACACAGTTTTCTGACACAGCCAAAATGGTATTACAAGCTAGGTGTCAAACATATATACTTATATTCTGGGTGATTTATGAGAGTTAGGTAACATTTAATAATTCCCAACTGTAGATTACAAGGGTATAATTCAATTGAGGTTATTGGGGACATCATAAATCATTAGCGTTCAAGTATTATATATAGAATAAAGGATATGCAACTGTGAATTACAAGAGTACAATTCAACTGAGGGGTTTGTGGACATGATAATTCATGAGAGCTCTTAAATATAGAATAAATAATACTCAGTTGAGAATGAAAAGGGTATAATTCAATCAAGGACTTCTCAGAGCATGATAACAGTGGCAGAGAAACTTGAGTTGTTTGTTTGTCCCCAGATCTCCAAGAATACATTATAGCCTTGTAATTTAGAGTTTTGGGCATTTCTTGTGTTATGCAGTTGGTTAATCCAGCACTTAGAGAGATAGTGCTCTGTAAAACTGACAGCACAATCGTGCTTTCAAGGCAATCACATGGTGCTGGTGCCACTGGGCCCCTGGAAGAATGGGTGGGATTTATTTATTTGCAGAGTGTCAGTGCTGTGTGTTGTTCACCACAGGAGAAAGTACATTATGTAAAAGTAAATGTGCTATGGTGCTCAGAGGGCATTTGTAGTGCCAGCATCAAGAGCACCCTATAAGAGGAATGGGTTTCTCAGTAGTGACAAACCAGAGTGCAGTGGGAAGTTAGCCTGTGATGTGAAACCCTTGATGACGAAGTGACAAATTTCTGGTGTCTGATTTTTGTAGTGATTAAATTTAATGAGCATAAGTTATCACACAGATTTTTCAAATTGATTGACAGATGACCTTCATAATTCACTATTTAGGATGTTATGGTAATGAATTACGAGCCTCAAATGTTCCAAACTTCGAGGTTTGAAAATTATAATCTCTGTTAATTATTGTCAATAACCATAGGTGCCAGAACTTATGGGAACAGGGGCTGTGGTACTACCACTTTTGTCCATGAATACTCAGAGTGCCCCATTTGCTTGCACAAACTACCTTTTTTAACCTGCACCCATTCGAATTTTAGCACCCTCACTTTCCCCATGTTTCGGCATTCATGTCTATAACAAAAATATTATAAATGTCTACAGTATGTCATAGGCTAGTCCAGTGGCAGAGTTCAAGGTTCCTGCGTGATCCTCAGAATCCCCCTTAGAGATGACCAGGGGCCAAGTGCATAAAGAAGTGAAATGTTCCACTCTCAGATATAGAGGCCATGGGCTACCAAGCTTTAGTATGCCCCTTGTTAGTTACCATTGCAGTGACGGCAGCTGCTCCACCACTCTGCTATCTGGAACAAGCATGTCACTACAGTGGCCTCAATTGCTAGAGTGAAGGAAAGGGAGCAAAAATGATGATATTTTAAAAGAAGGAAAAAAAAATATCCATGCTTTAGATCATTACATACTTAATGCTGTATAAACTATTAAAGAAACTGAGATGGTATTTTTATTGGGGTTAAACCGCAGGGCAAAATATGTTATGTAGATGGGATTTTTATTAACAAATCATTCAGCTTTGTAAACTGGCATTTATGCACCACAAATGCCAAGGACAGAGACTAAAACTAAACTGAGATGTGATTATTAAAGGATATCCACACAATGTACTCATCATTTCACTGTCTGGGCTCACTGCACTTAAGGAAGTTTTCACACATGTAGCTTCAAATTTGATGTGACAGACCAGTGATGGGTAGAGAGCTGAAAGAAACCATCACTTAGAAGTCAAATGTCTTAAGAACCATTCAACTGATTAGCAATCAGCTCAACTCAGCTCTTTGAGTTTAAAGTACAGTTCACTAGCTGTACTGCTTTAACCCTTAATATCAGCTACATCCAAAGTTGTTGTGCTTATGCATATTTCGCTCTTTCCATTTTAGCAAATGTGATTTATGTCTTCTTTATTAATTAGCTCCATACTGAAAATTAGATTATACATTGGTGCCAGACTGCTGGTATCAATTACATCATTGTATTCTGTCAGTTGCATCACAGTGTTCTATCAGTGTTTCAGAATACTAATAATATTTATCATATAATAGAGTGGTTTGTCAAGCAAAATCTACAGTACTCTCCTAATAAAGAGACAGATCATGCTGGGTACAACTGTACACCAGCTATTATCATCATGCACATGGCACTGTCCATTATGTAAATTTGGCAGTATAAATTCAAAGTACTAAAATTTAGTGCTACCATGCAAAACATCTGCGTACTAAGGTATTCTGCAATGTGGGACAAGGGTAAGGAAAGTCTTTTTCTCCCACCCTACTTACATATATTAATAGCTGTGAAAAATTGTGCATTTCCCTAGTTTAACTCTTTTAAAGGATACATGCCTCCCTGTTCAATTCTTTTTTGGCATGGCTTATAAAATGCAATATTTTAAATCAAATTAAAAAATTCAGACATTAAAAAAATGCCCTTCATTAAGTCTTATTTTAACTCTCTTTCTCTATCCAAGTTTCTTCCTGCTCAACATAATTCCTTAAAATTCTTCAGAATTCCAAGATACTTCAGTACATAATTTGTTTTCCTTGGGGATAAATTTCACACATACAGCCCAATTCTCAAAACTGCTGAAATGGCGCAAGGGGCTTGCGCCACAAGGAATGGTACAAAGGGCTTCTCATACCAAAAGATGTGCCAGGAGCAATTCTCAAAGGTAGCCTGCAGCAACCACAGGCTGCCTGCACCAAAAGGGTCTTGTGCCATTCTTGTGACACAAAATGGGCTGCAGTATAGCACTAGGGGGCTTGCAGCAAATGCAGGCTGCCATGTTCCCTACTTTTGGATTCTCAAAATGTTCCCAGAAGGCAAATTTCTAAGTACTGTTAGACCAATCAGGGCTGGTCTAAGGGCACTTAGAAATTTGCCCTCTAGGATTGTTGGCAACCTGAGCCAATGCATCACAGCCCCTCCTGCCCAATCCCCATAGCATTAAGGTAATGGTTCCCTGGTGGTCTGGCGGACTCCCCGCTCAATCCCTGTATCAATAAATAAGCCTTCCCTGGTGCTCTAGCAGATCCTCCTCCATCCCAAGTGGCCCATAAAATTATATATAACTTTTCCCCAGTGGTCTAGTGGACTTCTACCTCCCCAGCTCAGCAAGCAGTGCACCACCAACCCACTCCCCCGTCCCATCGCTGAGCTGGTGACTGGCACAGTCCTCCTTTCCCCACTGCAACTGTCGGGAAGCACATACTGTATACAGTACATACTCATTGATTGACAGCTCTGTCACTCACTGAGCATGTACTGTATACAGTATGCTTTCCTTGCAGTTCAGTCGGTGACTTGCTGTGGTGGGAGAGGAGGAATCTGCCAGTCACTGGCTTGGGATGGGTGGGGAGTGGGGTGTGGGGCACTGCCTGCTATAGGGATTGGGTGGGGGCTGCTGGACCACCAGGAAGGTAAATTTTATTTATACGGCGATCAGGTGGGGGGTCACTAGACCACCAGGGAATGCTTACATACATTGCCATATGACTTGTGGCTACCTGTCCAAATGTGCCATTTGTTTGGCCCATGGCTACAGTTGCTGCAAGCTGTGGGACTTTGCCACTGGGACCCTACCCAATAAAGAATTGGGCACAGGGTCCCTGGTGCACTGGCAATCAGTGCAAGACACCTTTAGCATGGTTTGGGCATGGTTTTGAGAACTGGGCCCATGGTATTCATTGACTGCCAAAAGCACCTTGCAGTTTTATAATGTGTGTCTGCTTCTACTGTCAGCATTATCCTATTCATTGTGCCCCACCAGTTCTACAGGGTTGGAGGGTTTCTTATGTTCACCCTTGTGCTTGTGCAAAGTGAACTTGTTGGTATAATAATGGATTTCAAATGGTGTTTCACTGTCAGTCCAGTGCAGGGCAGTCTGCAAGGGGCTTGACAGTGTTAGAGCAATCATTAGCCAGGCTGATCATGACACTCTTCTTGGCTTGCTGGGCAGAAACTTTGTGAAGTTCAAAGAAAAGAGCCACCCAAATTATAGGTGGTTCTTTCCTTTGATCTGCATAATGCTGGCCAGTGAACTAAGCTGATCAGTGTCATGATCATCCTGCTGTGATCTCCCCAATGTAAAAACAATTCCTCCCACCCTCTGCCAAGTATACATCCCACCTCCCACTCCCTCCCCCTTCCTTTTTAATTTTCTGACACTGGGGTGCCCAATCCTTAGTGCTGGCTACTACCCCCACCCCCACTCTACACATTTTCACTGTGCAACCAGTCAAACATAACACTAACACTGGGGTGCCCAATCCCCAATGTTGGTACCTGAAATAAAGAAAAATCTCCAACCTTTTTTCTTTTTTTTTAATCCCTATAATCTGACCCTCTGCCAAGTGTCCCTCACACACAGCTCCCCATCACTTCCTGTGCCTATAGAGGTTAAACAGACACTGAGGTTCCCAGTCCCCTGTGTTGATACCTGAAATAAAGAAAACTGTCCCTTGTGGTCTTTTTTTTATTTTTATATACCCTGTAAAAAACAAAATGGTCTATTAATGTCTGTTGCCACTGACCCACCACCATTATCCTCCCCCACCCAACCCCCACTCAGTACCCATCACCCCACACCACCCACCCCTTACTTACCTACTGTGGGTTCAGTGCTATAATCCTCTCTGGACCAGAGACACATTTTCACTCTTCAACACTGGATCAGGAACTGAGGAAATCAGATATGCAGTTTAATGCATTTCAATGCATCTTAAACTTGTACGCATAACAAGGTATGTTTTAATATTTTTTGTCCATCTTTTCAACATTTCCTTTTTGGGACCCCACCTCATGAACAAGAGCAGTGAAATGATCCAAATCCACCTCAAAAGGTGATTTTGCAGTTGCTGCATGAAATCACCTTTTGAGCGAGATGTGAAAATTCTCTCCACCTGTGTTCATGAGGTGGGGTCTTAAGAAGACTATGTTGAAAATTTGAAATAAAAATATTTAAAAAACAACAACGTTATAAAAGCACATTGAACTTTTCCAATGCACACTCATAACTTTGGTAATTTTCAATAGTTTGATCACAAATTTTCAACAAATCCATTTTTTGACACACCCTCATGAAGCTGTTATTTTTCAAATCCTGGCCAAAATGTGTTTTTGTAGTTGTGGCATGAAATGGCATTTCAGCCTGTATTTTATAAATGACACATGTCATGTTTTGAAGGAGGGATCATAAAAACACTATGCTGAAAATTTGGATCAAAATTTGAAAAAGCAACTAAAAAAATGAAGAAATGTTGAATTGTTCCAGTGTTTATTTCTACAGATTTTGGTCCCCTAATGTTCAGCATATTCATTGTGTTACCTCACCTCCTGAACATGACAGGTGTGATTTTTCAAATCCCCTCTAAAAAATGTTTTCAGAGTCACACTGCGAAATCACCTTTCAAATGGGATTTAAAAATTCCACCTGTCGATCATAATGTCAGATCATAAAAAGACTTGGAAATTTGAAGTAAAAATGTGGGAGCCCACTGAAAATTAGATATTGCTTGTCAGCTGGCCTATCCTGGGTAAAGACAATCTCAAAATGTGTAAAAGCAGAACAGCAGCGAAAATGCAATATTGCATCTCATCTGGTCTATCTTGAATAAACATTTAGTGACAATGGGCTGGATATTCAAACTGCGCTATTTTGTGGTGCAAGCCCTTGCGCTGCACAAAATAGTTGTGCAGGGGTGTGTCCAGAGTGATATTCAAAGGAGTTGCACCCTTGAGCAATTCCTTTGAATATCACCCCCTGGCCACAGCCACTGAGCATGGCGCAGTGGAACTTGTGCCACCGCAGGTTGTCAGAGTGGAGCATTCAACTTGCGGTGGTGCAAGTACCATTGCGCCATGTGCAAAATCCCCATATTCAAAAGGTGACATGCAAATGGGGCCATAATTCATGCAAGACACAGGGGGGCCATTTGCATCTGATTATGGCCCCATTTGCATGCCATTAGCATGCAGGTGCGCCGATCCCCGAGGACTTGCGTCTGGCACCCTGCCAGGCAGCAGCCGTCGGGGACCTATGCCCCCTGCAGCCCGATCACGGGCGAAACAGTGTACAATCCCCACCACCACCACCCACTGGCCCGATCACCGGCATAGTCTAATTCCCCCCACCAGCCCAATCACAGGCAGCAATGTGGCTCCCGAACGTATCCCTGGTAGTCCAGTGGACCAAAAGCCCGATCCACGGGCAGTAGTTGTTTAAAACCCCTCCTCCTGTTCATCCCTGGTGGTCAGTGGACGAAAGCCCGATCGGGCGGTGGTTGTTTAATAAACCCCCCCTCTGCCGAGATTCATCCCTGGTGGTCCAGTGGCACATCCCAATCCACGAATGTATATGATGATCAAACCCTCCTGAACATAGCCCTGGTGCCTAGTGTCCCCACCCACCCACGGCTCACCACCCTGCGCCCCCACAGCCAGCGGGCGCAGCATCCAACCCGCCGCCGCTCACCGCACGACTGACTGCTCGTAAGGTGCACGCTATTGCGTAGCAAGAGTTACATGGGCGCGCAGCCATACTGAGAAAGAGTCCAGTTTGTGAATGAATGAATGTATTCATTCACAAAACTGGACTGTCATGGACGGTATTGCACGCCCATTGGCTCTTGCTCTGCACCAATGAGGCTTGCAGCCCACCGGCAGTCAGTCACGCGGGCGCGGGCAGCAGGCGGGTGGGATGCTGCTGCCGCCGGCCGGGGAGCAGGGTGTGTGGCTTTGTGGGTGGGTGGGTGTGGGGGACTCTAGCCACCAGGGCTATGTTCGGGGTTTGTTCAATATATACATCCCGCGATCGGATGTGCCACTGACCACCAGGGTGAATGCGGAGGAGGGGGTTTTTAACAACTACTGCAAATCGGCTTTCAGTCCATTGGACCACCAGGGATACGCTCGGGGAGGGAGCCATGCTGCCCGCGATCGGGCTGGTGGGGATTAAACCATGGCCCGCGATCGGGCCAGTGGGGGTGGTGGTGGGATTACAGTCAGCTACCCACGATCGGGCTGCAGGGGCACAGGGACTGGGTTAGCCAGCCACAGGTGGCAGCTGCTGTGTGCACCCTGCAATGCAGCAGCTCACCTGTGGGTGGCCCCTCAACTTAAGCTTTTTTTTGGCTCAAAGTTGTGCAGGCGCAGGTTGGGGGTTGCGCCTGCACAACTCTGCACAGCCCTGCTGAATATCAGGCTGTGCAGTTTATGCATGGTTCCTCCCCTCCAGTTCAGCATGCATTCATTTGCATTGCGCTGTTGCTCAGCATGTTTTCTGTGGTGTAACTGCCTCCTGCTGAATATGGCAGAATGGAGCAAGTTCGGACTTGTGCAGGCGCAACTCTATTGCGCATGGTGCAACACTTTTGAATATCTGGGCCAATATGTAAAAGCATGACCCCAGTACAACAGAGCCCCTACTGCATAGTGCATCTATGCTTCTCTATCATTACAAAAATACCGTACATTGTAAGAAATGGACCCCACTGTAAATGTAACTTGCCTTTCAGCTGAACTGTGCTGGGTAAATACGTTATAAAAATGAGTAAAAGCAGGGCTCTATTGAAAATGAGATATTGTATCTTAGCTGTGCTATCCTGGTAAATACTGAATAAGAACTGGGAAAAGCAGGATCCCACTGAAAACAAGATTGCATCTGAGCTGTGCTATCCTGGGTAAATACAGTACAAACATTTGTCAAAACAGGATTTAGTTGAAAATGAGATACTGCATCTCAGATAGGTTATCCTGGGTAAATGTATTGCAAAACTGTGTAAAAACAGAACCCTACAGCAGAACCCCCCTGAAAAGGAGATGCTGCATCTAAGATGATCTATCCTAGTAAAATACATTAAAAAAGCAGGACCAGACTAAAAATGAGATACCACATCTCACCACTGTTATCCTGTGTTAATGCAGTATAAAGCTATTTAAAAACAGGACCCCACTGTAAAGGACATATTACATCTCAACTGTTTTGTCTTGGGTAAATATATAGTAAAATGCGTACAAGCAAGCCCCGGTACATACAATAGCAATGCAAGCGGTGAGCATTAAGCATTGAAAAATGCTTGTTAATCACATTTTTTCTCTTCCATTGCCAGTTCTCTCAGTTCTTGTACCTACAGTATCTGTATGGTGACCTACAGCCCTGACAGCCACTTTCTTCAGCTGGGGTAGGGGGCAAAGCATAAGTAGGCCTTATGACTGCCAGTGGCCATCACCTAGATGGCGATGTGTTTTTTTCATTAGTCTCCCCTATCATTCTCACCCTCCTCATGGTACTGTGCTGTGCCACTGGTGATCTTGCATACCACAAATTTCTCCTAAAGTAGCAGGATGAATCCTCCTTGGCCTGCCAAGGGGCTGCCGTGGCCACAGAATACAGCACCATCCTCTATTTTTGTGCCATTAGTACAATAGTAAAATATAGTTTTGTATTCAGAACTCTAGCCTTCAGAAAGATTCCCAATAAATAACTTTCTTGTAAATTGTATATTTCTAGCAAGTACAGGTCTATGACCACACACACTGTATCACTCCAGCTCAAGGTGTAAGCACTCAGAATCATCTGACTGGATTCAACCACAGTTGCATGCATGTCACCTCTTGAGGTGCACAGTTCCCTGAAATCATAAGAGCTTTTCTTTCCACCAAAGAGATCAGCTGCACATAAGTTCTGTTCAATGTTGCTTAGGATTTTGGATCAGTTTACCACTGTCTTGGATCTGACTCTGCTATGTTCCTGTTTGATTCTGGCACCACCTCCACTCTGAAAGTTCTTCATTTTTCTTTAGCTTTCATAGGTTTTAAATTATTCTCAGCTTATGGGATTGCACAGTTTTCCTGATGGTTATGATCATGGCCTGTCCACAGGTGACCTGTTCAGGCAGGTTTAAAAAGTGCACTAAGTGCAACAATACTGTGCTATCTGTTGATGACCATAACAAGTGCCTTGAATATTTGGGCTTAGACCACACCAAGAATTCTACAGATTATCCTCATTGCAAGATAATATCCAGAACATTCAAGGACACATGGGCTACCAAGTTGGAAGACTCTCCAACTGGTAAGTCCACCCCATTGGTGCTGATAAAATTAACTGGGGCAATCTGGTTCAGATCACTCGGCTTCCAGTCAGCACTGGTCCTCCAACGATCAGGTCACCTCAGTCAGATTTGGTGGAAAGCACCATGATTCCCATTTTGAAAAGATGCCCCAGTGACAAAATTATACAACCCACTGGTTCTAACTCATGTTTTGTGCCAGATGTAGATGTTGAACTATTTTTGAGCACAGAGTCCAAAAATAGATCTCAGCATGTGGCCAGTCTTTCAGTTCTTGTTCCTTAGAGGACTCAGTTGTGGTGATGCAGGCCAATCTATGGTTTTACTTTCCAGAGCCTCTCCAGAAGAATGACCAATTCAAGTATCCTCCCTTCATGCTTCTCTTTTCAGAAATTTCATAGCCCCATTCTCCAATTCCATTTACTCTGCCAATCCTAGTCCCAGTTCCTGTTCCAGTTCTGCTCTGGTTCCTGCCAGTTCAGTTCCAGCTCCTGGTATTTTTGCCCTGACAGGAGTTATCATGATCATTATAATGTGGCTGGCCATGAATGGAGCAGCAGAATCCTGCTGCCACCATTGCCCTCTTTTCTCAGGGCTACACCTTGCCTGATTTGCCAGCAGGTTTACCTCTGGGGACTCTACAAATTTCCTCGACTCCAGTAGGAATGATGAGACAGTATTTCGGGACTCCTGTTCCTGGTTTCCAGGGTGATCCTGCTAACTAGGGTTCACACTCAGAGGATGTCTCCATTTCTAAATTGAATGCCACCTCGGGTATTTCCGGGGCTGATTATGCAATACTGGGAGCATTTCCCATTGCTCTCATCTGGAGGACATCTCATCAAACCACTCTTTTATGAGACATACTTCATGTCCAGAAACCTGGAAATCAGTATTCAGGATGCAGTCTCTAAAGTGGACCACCAGCCTCCCACCCTCAGTAAATTATGGTTTACTGCCATTCAAGCTTTCCAGTCCCTAGCTAACAGGATATGGAAGCACTCAGTGCAGGGCTCTTCAATGGACAAGAAGACCAACAGAAGATATCCTGTCCATAAGGAGGGTCATTGTCTCCTACATGCTTAGTCAGCAGCTAAGGGCCTGGTTCCAGCATCTGCCTCTTAGAGGTCTAAGATAACAATTTCTGCTAATCCCCCTGACAAAGACAGTCATAAGAGGAATGGTTGGGAAAGACTGTTTATTCAAATGTCTCACTTATGTTTCACCAAGCTACCTACCAGTTATGTGATGAAACTACCAGCATAACCTGTGGTAATCTCTTTATTCCATGGTAGAGATTCTTCCTGATGATCTTGAAGAGCCTTTCCAACATCTAAGCAGATACTAAAGATGGCAATGGATATAAATGACTATACAGTTTGAGGAATTGTAGTCACAGTGGTGGACTCACATGCACAGCAAGGTAGAGGTAACCCCCAAGCTGATGGAAGCCCTACCTTACAGACAAGTGGAACAGAACCTCAGAACTGTTTTTTTTAACCTGACCCACCATCCCACTCTCCAGTTGACCACAGATGCTTCTGTGACAGGATAGGGTACCATCTCTGTTAGAAGGTGGTCACAGGACATGGTCCAAAAGAAATCCTGCCTGCAAATAAATGTTCCAGAGCTATGTGCAGTTTGCTTGGTCTTCAGGCATTCAGTCTGCTGGTGGTGGATCAAGTTAACACAGACAATCCCACTGCAATGCTTTACTTGAATTAACAGTATGGGATTAGATCATTCAGACTACTGTATGTCACAAAACCATGAGTCTGTGAAAACTAGTTTTCTCCACTCACACTCACCTCCTTGCAGTGCATCTGGTGAGTGAGTTGAACTGTCTTAGCTACTTGGAGGCCTTCACTCATGAGTGGTCTCTGAACTACGAAGTTTGAGATAGCATATTCAGGAAGTGGTGAACTCTCTAGATAAAACTGTTCATCTCCTGGGAAAATGGAATTTTCCCCTGTTTTGTGCAAGTCCAACAGAAAGAGGAGCCATTTGGGTGGACGCTCTCACCCCCAGATGGTAACAGATGGTACCTGCATGCCTTCACCTTGTTTATTTTTTTTTTAATTCAAATTTATTGTTTTTAACAATACAGAGCAAGAGGTGTTACTTACAAAGATGTCCAGTAGCAATTACAAAGGAATGATAATGAACACTTCTCGCTCCTCCCCCCACCTCTCTCCCCTATCCCAGTTCCATCCCTCCCTTTCTCCCTCTCTCCCCTAGCCTTGCTATTTCCCTTGTGATAGACATTGCTCTTTGGGTCACCTCTACTGGCGCCCATTGGTCGGCTCAGTTCCCAGAACTTCTCATCTGCCATTCAGATCCATCAGGAGGATTGTGCTCCAGCTTGAAGTAGGTAGAGGGTGTGTATCTTCTCCCAGATTCTGGTATATCTCGTAAGACAGTTCCTTATGCTTGCCCCTAATTTTTCCACATTTAAATTGAATAAAACTCATGTAACCATTCAATGTATGTTAGAGGGAAATCATCCATCCAGTGTCTCAATATCATTTTTTTAAGGGAGGAAGAAATAATGGCCATGTAATCACCTTGTTTATTCTAATAAAGAGGGCCATTCTCAAAGTTCACCAAGAGTAACCCTGGATAATTCTGGTAGCACTGGATTGAGCACATCAGGTCTGGTACTCTGGTCTCCTTCACCTCAACATTCATAAGCTCCCTCAGGCAAGACATTCTCACCAGATCCATGAGGAAAAACGCCCATCTGAACATCCAGTCATTTCACCTGAAGGCATGACTCCTGAAAGTCTAAAATCCCAAGACTTATGCCTCTCTGAGGTTCTTGACATACTGTTTGTTTAAAGAAAACCAGCCCCCAGAAAACCATATGCCTGTATGTGAAAACGGCTTTCCATTTGGTGCAGCGTGCATGCCATGCACTTTGCCACTTACCAGATTGCCAGGGTGCTTTATTACTTGCTGTCATCGGTGTCCTCAGGTCTAAAACCTGCTTTCCTGAAGGTTCTCATATCAGCTGTTTCAGCATATAGGTCCAGAGAAGGTGCCCCTTCAATGGTTTTGGTGCCAACGATAGGAAGACTTGTGACGAGATCAAATTATATATATCTTTCTCAGCAGGATCACATTCCTACCTGGGACCTGAATTTAGTTTCATGTATGTCAATGGGTTCACCCTTTTAAAAAGTTAGATTCTTGTACTTTATAGTTTTGTTTTGGAAAACAGCCTTTCTGGTAGCTATTGATTCAGCCAGGAAAGTATATAAGCTGAAGATTCTTTGCATTGACCCTGAATATTTGATTTTTCACAAGGGTAAAATTATCCTTAGAACTCGCCCAAGGTTCTTGCTCAAAGTTGTCTCAAAGTTCCTGTTAATTTGTCGATTTCTCTCCATGTTCTTTCCAAGACCTCTTGCCAACAGAAGTGAAACTGCCCTCCATAAGGATATTAAGTGGGTCTTAAGCTTCTGTCTTAACAGAACCCAACAATGGTTCAGTTCATCAGATTTTTTCACCTAAAGTGGTGCCCCTCCAAGTCTACCCATGGCTTCAAAGGCTATAACTTATTGAATAGTCTCCTGTAGAACCATTTCTAGTAGCTACATACATGCCTCATAACCTGTTCCTTAGGGATTCTGCACCAATTCTGCCAAGGATATTGCCACTTCTGTTGCAGCCATTTGGCCAATTCTCTTTGTGAAAATCTGAAAAACAGACAATTGGGCATTCACCCACACTTTTACTGCACATTGTAGTGAGTACCAGCCTTCCTGTAAGGGTGCACACTTTTACAGTGCATTATAGTGAGGACCAGCCTTCCCGTAAGGGTGCACACTTTGACTGCACATTGTAGTGAGGACCAGCCTTCCTGTAAGGGTACACACTTTGACTGCACATTGTAGTGAGTACCAGCCTTCCCGTAAGGGTGCACACTTTGACTGCACATTGTGGTGAGGACCAGCCTTCCCGTAAGGGTGCACACTTTGACTTCACATTGTAGTGAGGACCAGCCTTCCCGTAAGGGTACACAATTTACTGCACGTTATAGTTAGGATCAGCCTTCCTGTAGGGGTGCACACTTTTACTGCACACTGTAGTGAGGACCAACCTTCCTGTAGGGGTGCACACTTTTACTGCACATTGTCGTGAGGACCAGCCTTCCTGTAAGGGTGCACACTTTAGCAATTAAATAATGAGCTTGTTTCCCAAATATAGTAGATCCAATACTTCCCTCCTCCAGGTCTGTGCAGCACCTCTACTAGCTGATGCAGTGTAATAGCTGTAGATGAATAATCAGCATTAGAAGACAAAGTTATTCACCTGTAACTACCTACAACTATGTTTCTTCTAGAATAACTCCTCAACAGCCAAACACCACCATCCATCCTCCCTGTCTAGACTATTTGGGTTTGGTGCACCTTATTATACATTTAAAAACTACTTTAAAGTGTTTTTCCCTTCTAGGAAAAAGATCTGATGGTTGGAGGGAACCATGCACAAAAGGTAGAGGTAGGCACATATGTATGGTTCACAGTGCTGACTCCTCAAGCCAGGATGATGCAATGTGGGGGTGTAGCCTTGTGAAAAAATTACCATTAGTAAATTATCTATTACAAATACTTAAAAAGGAGACGAACGGAGATGATGCTGATGGCGGAAGAATGTAATGAATTAAATAATAATCATAGCAAGAGATTACAAGTGGTGCATTTTTCATTCTTAATAGTAATTCTTAATTAATTCTTAATTCTTAATTAATAATTCTTAATTTTTCATTCTTAATTCTTCAAACTAACAGTGTATAGTGGCTTGCTTGTATAGTGGAAGACAGTACTATGGTTGTCTTATGATTGGTCCAAGACAAATATAAACTTCAGCTTAAAAGGAAGTTCTCTTTTTAGTTCATGCATGACAAGGCAATTTTCCTTTTAGTTCTTGCATGAGCTAATCCTTACTTAGCACAAATGTATTGATAGTGTAAATTATACTACTATATAAGGATAGTAATAATGATCATTACTAGTCATTAAGATCTTAGGAGGAAGAAATAGGTTTGCACTTAGGAATGTGCATACAAGCTTTTTATTCTGGCCTGTCCTCCTGATAATAATAGTCAAAGGGGTAACTTGAACTCTATTCCTGTATTTCTGTCTTTCAGACACTTAAGACACCTGTCTGCCATTACTCACATGGTCAGTACAAATATCAAAAGACACTTTAATATTACAAGTTGTGGCTCAGGTAATTAAACTTGTAACTTTGTAAGTTATATGATTTAGCTTCATAGATCAATATTAGTTACACAAACACCTTATGTTTTAAACCAAAAATGAAGTTTGCCTACAATATTGGAACACATTTCTTTATCCCCTATTACAAGCCCCCCTTTGGACCAATATTGCTTAATTATTATTTATGCAACAATACAACTCCTCTGAGCATGTACATCTCATTATGTACTTTACATTATTCACAATCACTTGACCAATAAGTGTTGATTAAATCCACTCTCTGGCCCTTTTGTCACATTTAGGCATTCAGTTGGTGTTACAGTTAAGCATATGTCATCTGAGACTACAAAACATAATGAGTTGCTTAAACTAGCATAGTTACAAACACTATTATTACCCCAAAAACAGTAGGACAGAGTTAACACATAAACATTATTGTCCTTTGGTGTGGCTCTGTTTATAACAAGAAACACATTTTTTTCTGTTCCCAGTCCATGTAGCTTCACTGTGATCCCATCTTGAGCTTTGATGCACAGCTGCTAGACCAGCTGTTAAGTATGTAAAGGTCAGTGTTCATATTGCTGGCTGTTGGATAGCAGACACACTGCACTGGTCGGGGTGCATTAGATTGTGCATTGAGTAGCCACACACACACTGGCATGGCATTTGTGTTGTGGTAGTTGATTACACCCTGGCACACAGATAAACAGTCCATAAACAGTCCATAGTAAAGCAATAGGTTTGCATAAAGTATCAGCCATGTTTGGAATAAACAACAGTGAAGAAAATGGATGTCTTGCTTGAAGATTAATTGAAAAAGAATCTTCTTGCTGAAGTTAGAGGATTGCCCCTACCCCAGACTTTACTTCACAGTAAGTAGAAACAATAAGCTTGATTGTAGAGTTGAAACTTACTGGACCTTTTCAGTTGATTTAAAGTTGTACAGTCCTTATGTGGAACCAATTAGACACCAAAACTGTGACAGTTTTTTTTTGTAGGAAAAAGATGAAAGTCTTGTCAACCTAGATAAAAGTATTACTGTTGTTGAACATAGATATCTTATGTGTGCCATCCCGTGGAAACCTGCAAACTTGCAAAGTTTTAGAAACTGAGTTACCAATGAACTGGTAGTTGAAACACAAGAAGGTCAAATAAAATGCAAAAGGTCACATGGTGTGCATACAACTTAAGGTATTAATGCACTGCATAGAAAAAGCAGTATGTTTAGACTTCTTGGCTGATGTTACATTGCACAGGAAATTAAAACATTTTTTATCCAGGGACACTTGAATATCATATTTAAAAATATGCCAACATCATTTTTAATGAGAATCTTTTGTCCTTTAGAAACTCTAGTGTTACTGATAACATTATTAATCATGCCAAACTGTGGTTTGTTTTGTTATGGTAGCAATTACAAAAGAACAAGTGGCTAGCATTTGCTCTAGTCCACCCCACAGCATACTAAGAGTATCTAGAATCAAACTCTTTAACATTAGAAGAGGCAAGGTCTTTGGGCATTAAGTTAGTATGCCTTGCCAATACCTCTGACTTTTTACTCCTACATTTAACTGCTCCTATACAGGAGTTAGCACACTGTAAAGTGTTTTTTTTTTTTAGATTTTAAGACATTTACATCTTACTGCTCATGTAGCTTTCCTTTTTTTTCAAAGTCTCATATGTTAATGAATTACCACTTGGCTATATTATCACAGACTTTGTACAGTATTTGCTAATTACTCTTTTTAATTTTTTAATTAAAAATACTGCTGTGCCTGTTAATCATGGTTTGTATACTCCTCCCTTTAGGTGTTTCCCACAGAAACAACCTATCAATGTTGCCATACTCATAAAATATAGTTGTACCAGTTGATCATCAGGCATTGGTTTGTATGCTTTTCCCTTTAGGTGTTTTCCTAGAAAATGACCTATTATTGTTTCCATACTCATTTTTCTTATCTTTTTCTTGCCTGCCTAGCCTTTACAGCTGGATGCACCCGTGCACTGGTGCCCTGGTCTGTCTAGCTATGTCTTACAGCTCCCCTGTGAGGTCCAGCTTGCAAGTCCCAGCACCTTCACTAACCTACTCTGCCCCTAGAGTTCCTACAGAGTTAAGCATTACTTTTATATTTAAACAATTTGAGAAGCATACAAAGCATACATCACCTGATTAGCAAGTGGCTAAACCTGTCTGTGTGCACCATTTTCTCTCGCTTTAAGCAATCAGCACCTTCTCTGAGTGTCGTCACCTTCTTATTAAGGCTTCAAAGTGTACAGCACCAGTGATCCGAGTCACAGCACCAGTTGTAGCATTGTGAAAAAATTATCATTAGTAAATTATCTATTACAAATACTTAGAAAGGAGACGAACGGAGATGATGCTGATGGCGGAAGAATTTAATGAATTAAATAATAATCATAGCAAGAGATTACAAGTGGTGCATTTTTCATTCTTAATAGTAATTCTTAATTAATTCTTAATTCTTAATTAATAATTCTTATTTTTCATTCTTAATTCTTAATTCTTCAAACTAACAGTGTATAGTGGCTTGCTTATATAGTGGAAGACAGTACTATGGTTGTCTTATGATTGGTCCAAGACAAATATAAACTTCAGCTTAAAAGGAAGTTCTCTTTTTAGTTCATGCATGACAAGGCAATTCTCCTTTTAGTTCTTGCATGAGCTAATCCTTACTTAGCACAAATGTATTGATAGTGTAAATTATACTACTATATAAGGGTAGTAATAATGATCATTACTAGTTATTAAGATCTTAGGAGGAAGAAATAGGTTTGCACTTAGGAATGTGCATACAAGCTTTTTATTCTGGCCTGTCCTCCTGATAATAATAGTCAAAAGGGTAACTTGAACTCTATCCCTGTATTTCTGTCTTTCAGACACTTAAGACACCTGTCTGCCATTACGCACATGGTCAGTACAAATATCAAAAGACACTTTAATATTACAAGTTGTGGCTCAGGTAATTAAACTTGTAACTTTGTAAGTTATATGATTTAGCTTCATAGATCAATATTAGTTACACAAACACCTTCTGTTTTAAACCAAAATGAAGTTTTCCTACAATATTGGAACACATTTCTTTATCCCCTATTACGGGGGGGGGTTATACTAAAGATGAATTACTCTGGAAAAAACAAAGCTAAAGGTGAAAGACTTCTTCTTGTTTGCCATGCTTCCCTATATCCTCAATGAGCTTCCCTTAGCTATCTTAAAGTTTTCAAGGAAAACACAATTAAAAAGCACCATCAGAGTAACATGGTGCCATTTCATATTCTCAGCATAGCTCCATGCCACTTCGCTGTATAAAGTGAAGAGCTGCGCTGAGAATGTGAATTGGCACTGTACAGCTACTGCAGTATTTACATTATGGGTGATAGATCGGAGGAAATAATAAGTCTCACAGGTGATTCAAAAAGTATTTTATTGATTTAAACATCTAATCAGTGGGGTTTGTTTGGGGGGATAGAGAAAGCTATTTTTTTCCATTAAGGCACACAGCTCCTATCTCAGTGTTTAAGTGTTAGTTTGCATGAAACTGAATTTAGATAAAAAAAAAGGATGTCAGGTTATGTAATGATCACATTTATTTATTTTCACATGTGCTGGTTTGAGTACAGTAAGCATTATTTTATATAACAATCTCTACCCATGAACAGGGCATTTTTCTGTTATACCTACAAAATCTAAAGCAATGCAGAAGAACACACAAAAATGTATTTTATGGCCTATTTTGTCTTTGGGACTAGCACTGAATTTAAGGAGCAGCAGACGTATCCAGAGAAAATTTGAAAGAAATAATATTTGGGCACATTATGTCTGTATTACTTCTCCCCTATGTTTCTTATGGAGGTCATATGCACAATAACAGTATCAATGTTCCTTAAGAGTTCATCCACATCTATTGTTCAGTCCTCACCTGATGCCAAATACTCTACTTGTAACATCAGAATTATTTCCATGGTAACAGATCAGGTGTTGATGTCACAAAAGAGTATTATGACTTCAAGTGACACAGAAGCTGTAGGGACAGGTGAACTCCCAAGGATCCTGTTTTTTTTTTTTTTTTATTTGCAGACTCTCTCATTAATAAATCATGGGAAGGATAAATACATAGAAGATATATAAATTACAGGTGGAACTGTGTCTAAATATCATGTTTCCCCACGTTTTTCAGAGGTGTCAGCAGTTCTTTAAAGCCTTTAGCACCTACATTGGGTTTATTTCTTTTCTTCTAATTTTGACATACTAACTAGATAAAATG
Source organism: Neoceratodus forsteri (assembly GCA_016271365.2). Lineage (NCBI taxonomy): Eukaryota > Metazoa > Chordata > Ceratodontiformes > Ceratodontidae > Neoceratodus > Neoceratodus forsteri. The sequence continues at coordinate 4,937,166 of JADMNL010000041.1, read as the reverse complement.
TCAGCTGTTATGTTATGCCACAAGCATTATTATCTCCACTATGATAGTAATTACACAAGGGAAATATAGAGGTTGACAGATAAACAAATAGTTTCTTTTGATAAAGATTGCTAAGTGATGCAGTGCATGAAGCACTGGTATGGCATTCTCAATTATTGAATATTAATAAATGTATCCTTAGTGACAATGGTGACAATGAAGAATTGGTAAGGAAGAATGACGGATAGTTTCTTTGATTTTAAAAATGAAATAAAGTACTACATAAAACAAAAGACAGAATTGTTTTTGATTTCTGCAAGAATGCCCCCTTCATGACCTGGCACTGGAAGGTATAGACTACAAGGCATGAAGAAAAGTAACACAAATTCTAACAGGAGGTAAAACAATAGAAAGACTCTTTATGACCAAAAGAAAATCAATATGATTGAATCTGAAGGTATAGAATTAAAAAAAAAAAGCGTTAGAAAGGAAAATAAAACCAAAGGAACACTGACACCACACAAATGTTATTGCTTGAGAAATGCCAGTCTAAAATAACTTCTTACTATATTTATCAGGTACAATAGGATATTGGGGAGCTACTGCACCCTAATGGGCACACACAAGAAGTGCAGTGCTAGCATGCTAACTCACATTGCTAAGGTAACTTTTTCTGATACAGTAGACTCTGAAAAAATACTGCAATTGCTAATTCAAATCAATTTGACACAGTTATTTTAGTTTTGAGAACATTTAAAGCCTAGATTCCAAAGTCCTTATTGAAGCAACAATATGTTTACATGACAGTATTTCTCTCACTGTACCAGTTTACACTTAGAAAATGAGAAAAACCAGCAGAGCCAGTCTTAGATGCCAGTGCTGTAAATGGTCAGTGGCCTCTACTCTCTGGCTCCCATCACACATTCCAAGTTGGGGGGAGGGCTCAGCCACAGCTAGTGCAATTTATAATTTACTGTAACTCAATTCACTGGCCTCAAAACAAAAGATCATCTCTGCAAACAGAGTGTAAGTCCCATTTTCTGTTTCAAATTCTCTTCAAGGGAAAGAATTTCCTGGATGACAATTTGCACAGTGTGTGCAACACAAACATTTGCTTGATGCAAATATAGACAAATTGAGTTTGCTATTTAGAAAAACAAATGTCACTCTTAAATACTGTTAGACCAAATAAAGTATTATAGACCTCAGCTGAGGCTGGCTTGGCATATATATGAGGCTGTGGTTTAGGGTACTGAGCTGCAAACCTGGAGAGCAGGGTTTCAGTCCCACAGCCCCCACTTGCATGCTGTGTGACCCTGAGCAAGTCACTTAACTTCCTTGTGCTCCCATTTTGCACCTGGAAACAGGCTTCAGCTCAGTGTGCCTGTCCTGGTTAAACAACCCCTCCTTCCCCCTTGTAATGTGAATGCATGTCTTACTGATTTCTCAAACCTTCCCCTTTGCACAATCAATAACAACAGAAACACATCTGAAATGTAAAAATATACTTTAAGTAAATATGAACATGCAAATAAATAAAATGATCAGAGACAAAAATGCAAATATAAATACCAAAAATAAGCCCCATGCAGCACACTTGTAAAAGTACATATTGTACTACTATGGTCTCTGAAACAGAAAGTAAGTCTTATGCTGCTCATTAAAATTAAACATGGGTCCTGGTTGAACTATGCAAAAGTGCACTTGTTCACTATTTGGGGTTTGTGGAAGACATCACTATTGTAATAAATTCTGGTCAGAACCAATACAGCTACTAATGGACTAGCCTGATAAAAAACATAGAATAATGTGAGGTTTTGTTATACTTTACTTGTTGTATTAATGAGATGTAAAAATTCTAGATTTACTGGATGGGGGATGTTTCTGTTGCATGAATTCAGTTACCCTCCGGGAACGATTTGAAATGGGGAGGGAGGATCAAGCAGTCTATAGCATTGCATTTTAGCTGTTATGTGATCAGTATCCTCCTGACATTTCCCTTGGAGGAAACATAGAATTTGATGGCAGATAAGGACCACTTGGCCCACCCAGTCTGCCCATTTCCCTACCTAATGGATAAGCTGTAGATCCTAGTTAACCAGCAGCCTACTTCTTCCTACCCCCACCCCCTAGAATTGTCTTATGACTGTCCCATGCATGCTTGAATTCCACCACTGTTTTTGACTCCACAACCTCCTCCAGAAGGCCACTCCATGCATCCACAACCCTCTCTGTGAAAAAATACTTCCTTAAATTACCTCTGAGCCACCACCCCCCCATCTTCAGAGTGTGCCCTCTTGTTCTTACACCTCTTTTTTTTTGAAAGATGCTACCCTCTTGGACTTCGTTGATTCCCGTGAGGTACTTGAAAGTTTCTATCATGTCCCCCTTCCCCCTCCTTTCCTCGAGGCTATTCATATTAAGCTCCATAAGTCTCTCTTGATATGTCTTCCGGTGCAGACCCTGTACCATTTTAGTTGCCCTCCTCTGGACAGCTTCCATCCTGTCTATGTCTTTGCGGAGATTGGGTCTCCAGAACTGCATGCAGTACTCCAGATGGGGTCTGACCAGCAGTCTGTACAGAGGGATAATAACTTCCTGTTTTTTACTGGTGATGCCTCTCCCTATGCATCCTAGTATCCCCCCAGCCCTCCTTGCTGCCCTCTCACATTACTTGCCCACCTTTAGGTCATCTGATATGACTACCCCCAGGTGTCTTTCCATTTCTGTTGTTGTTAGTATCTCACCCCCCATTGTGTACTCTTCCCCTGGGTTTTTGTTTCCCAGGTGCATTACCTTGCACTTCTTAGCATTGAATCTAAGCTGCCATACATTTGACCATTCCTCTAACCTTGCCAAGTCACTTCTCATCCTTTCCACCCACCTTGTGCATCAACTCTGTTGCAGATCTTTGTCATCTGCAAAGAGACATCTTTCCTTCAATTCCCTCTGCAATGTAAACATAAAGACATTAGAGAGGACCGTCTAATACTGGGCCCTGCAGTACCCCACTAGTAACCCCTTTCTTCAGAGTGGACTCCATTTACTATTACTCTCTGTGTCCTATTCTCCAGCCAATTCTTTACCCAGGCTGTCATCTTGGGACCCACTCCCAGGCTGGCTAACTTGTATATTAATCTTTTGTGTGGGACTGTGTCAAATGCCTTGCTAAAGTCTAGGTAGGCCATGTCCACAGCCCCTCCCTGATCTATTACTTTGGTCACCGAGTCAAAGAAATCTATCAGATTCATCTGGCATGACCTTCCCACTGTGAATCCATGCTGCCTTGTGTCCTGTGACCCTCTGGCCTCTAGATACTCAACAATTCTTTCCTTCAGAAGTGATTCCATCATTTTCCCTATCACTGAGGTTAAACTAACAGGTCTGTAGTTTCCTGCTTCTGCCTAGCTCCCACTTTTGTGAAGGGGAATCACATCTGCCCTCCTCCAGTCCTCGGGTACCACCCCATCCTCCCATGATTTGTTAAAGAGGGTAGTCAGTGGTGTCACTAGTTCTATCCTTAGTTCTTTTAGAATTCTGGGATGAATCCCATCAGGCCCCATTGCTTTGTCCACCTTCAGTTTTAAGAGTTCTTTCAGAACCCTTTCTTCTGTAAATGGACTAGTATCAACTTCTGTATCCAGAGTGTTTCTACTGTTTGTTTTAGGAACCTCCCCCTCTTCATTTGTAAATACTGAGCAAAAATAATTGTTTAGTATTTCTGCCTTTTCACAGTCACCCTCTGCCCACCCTCCATCCTCTTTATTAAGCCTCACTATCCTTCCCTTAGTCTTCCTTCGCTCCCTGATGTACCTATAAAAGGTTTTATCCCCCTTCTTAACTGAGTTGGCTATCTTTTCCTCGGTTTGGGCCTTTGCTGTTCTGACTGCCTTCCCAGCTTCCTTTTGCTTTAACTGATACAGGCATACCTCTCAACTGTCCCTGATTTTCAGGGACGTCCCTGATTTGGCCTCAAAATTTTCCTCTGTCCCTCATACAGTTTAGGTTTTTGTGACAGAACAGTGTGGATTAAAATCACAAAATATTGTCAAACATTAAAGTTACAGACTTGTTCTTCTTCAGAAAACTCATCTTAACACAGACCCCCTTATTCTATCAGCTTTCTGAGTGAATAGTATCAATTTTTAAGATGTGTCCCTGATTTTGGGTCTTTGTCCCTGATTTTTTTTAAGCCTTGTCCCTGATTTATGAGGCAAGAGGTTGAGAGGTATGGATACAGGTCTCTGTCCTGCTCCTTCTGTGATTCCTTGTACTTCCTGAATGCTTTATTTTTCTCTTGAACTTTCACTGTCACTTCCTTTGAGAACCATAGTGGTTTCATACATAGTTTCATTTTGTTTATTTGCTTCACACAAAGGCTTGTTACCTCTGTGATGTCAGTTTTTATTATTCCCCATTGTTCTTCCACCCTTCCTACCTGCCCATTTGCTAGTGTATTCCATAGGCACTCACCCATTTTGGCAAAGTCAGCCCTCCTAAAGTCCAGTACTTTTGCCTTTGTATGGCTTGACTCTATTGCTGTGTTTATTGTGAACCATACTGTTTGATGGTCGCTAGTTCCCAGATAGCTACCACTCTCTACAGATCCTCTCTCCATCTCCATTTGAGAGAACCAGGTCTAAGATTGCTCCCTCTCGAGTGGGCTCCAATACTAGTTGTCTAGGGCATGTCCCTGTAGAGCATCTAGAATAACCCCACTCTTCAAGTGGCTGCTGCAACTGCACTCCAGTTAACATCTGGCATATTCAGATCACCCATCAGCAATATCTCCCCTTTTTCTGCCATTCTAAGTATACTTTCTATCATTTCCTTGTCCATTTCTCCCCTGAGAAGGAGTCTGTGTCTAACCCTGTCGGAGTTGTGGTGCCATTGCCTGTCTCCAAATTTACCACAGTGCTTCTTCTCCTCCCTGTTTACCCTTTGTTCTGTTGCTTTGATTCCTTCCCTTATGTAAGAGCTACTCCTCCTCCTCCTCTTTTACCCTCCCTGTCCTTCCTGTAGATAGTGTATCCTGGTATTTCACGTCCCAGTCATGGATTTGTGTTTCTGTGACTGCCACGATATCCAGATGTTCCTCCTCCATCAAGGCCACTAATTCAGGAAGCTTGTTACTCAGACTACGGGCATTAGTACTCATTGCTCTCCATTTTTTGATGGCTTTACCTCCTGTTGCAGCATCTCCCACTGACCTTTCTACCTCAGTCTTTTTCTCATTTAGTACCCTGTTTTGTAGGGAGGCTGGGATTTTCCTGCTGCTTATCAGTGCCTCCCCTTGACTAGTTTAAAGCTTGCCAATGAAGCATTTAGACGATTGCTCAAAGACTTGTTCCCTTCCTGGACAGATGCAGACCATCCTGCCAGTATAGGCTGGTGTCCCTCCAGGTGGAACCCCAGTCCCGAGTGAAGCCAAACCCTGTGCTCCACACCATTTTTCAACTGTTCATTAAACTGCATGGTGCAAGTACCCTCACCTCACCCATGCCATTGACAGGCAGCACCACTGAGAAGGATACTGTGTGCTACTTGTCTTGTGCCCTCCCCCAACTCTACAAAGTCCTCCTGCACTGCTCTAATCTCATGATGAGCCAAGTCATTTGTCCCTAGGTGGACAATGGCGTCCAGCTCAGACTCCCTTGCAGCTGTTCTCGTGATCCTGAGGATCGCTTCCTGTTCCTCCAAGCCATGGCACCAGGCAGGCACCTTACTTCAGTTTTCCCTGCTCCCCCAGTTCAATCCCCCTAATAATTGAGTCCCCCACCAGAAGCTGCTTCCTTTCCATGTGGTGTCCTCTGCCTCCTTCCTGCAGGCCTCCCTTGTGACAGTTGTCCTCAGCCTCCTTAGTCTCCTCTGCAGGTGCATCCATAGGGGAGCTATGCTCCCCCAGAATGATGTATGGATTGTGGAGTGGAACAACTGACTGGGTGTGCCTGTGTTCCACCATCCTCACCTTCCCTGAGCCCACTGTGGTCCAACTGCTGTGCTTTCTTCGCAACCTCTGAGGTAGTGGTGGTGGCTGTGTTGCTCCCTGGATGGGGTAGGTTCCCTTCCTACTGTCCAGTGTGGCCTTGGGGAAGGTTCCCTTACTACTGTCCAGTGTGGCCTGAAGAGGGGCAACTTCCTCCCTCAGGGCAAAGAGTTGTCTGCAAATAGGGCAGCATCTCAGCCTCCAGAAAGACTCCTGGAAGACTGCTGCCCCACAGCCATTACATTGCATTACTCCCCACATGTTTATCTACTTTTTTTGTGTGTGTGTTAAAACAACAAAAGTCACCTAGCAGACCACTGACAAGATGGCTTCTTCCAGTACTAGAAATGGAAAGGATTCTATGGCCATTCCCTTTGATCTAGTATCAAATATATTTGACAGGGGTCTGAGGACATATTTCTTCATCATATGTTGCATTTTTATACTTTATTTAGTCAGTTTTATGCCTTCAGGGGTGTGCATTTTACATAGAAGCAGTCCTTCCTCATATTACTCCTGGAACTGGGTCAGACTTCCAATTTAACTCCTGGAATGGGGTTTTCTCAGGTTCCCTCACAAGTTCACTACTGTCTGCTTTAAACTTCACTAAGCAGCATTAGCAATGTGACAGAGGGATGGTACTGGGGTCTAGTGGTTGGATCACAGGTTTGGGAACCAGCAAGTTCAAGTTCAAATCCTACCAGAGCCACATACTCACTGTTACCCTGAACAGGCTGCAGTAGTTTAAACTGTAAGTGCAAGGTTCATGAGATACCAGGAATTTATACAGTTGTTTTGCAATAGTTTAAACTGGGGTTGGCTCTGCTTCTATTTAGAAGATGGTGCTAAAATGCACTTTCCCAACACAACTATTGTACTCACTTTTTTATTCTTTCTTTGCCCCTCTCCTACCTCACTGATTTCTGTAGAAGACATTGTGCATATATACATTGTGCAGAAGACATCGTGCTTCACTTGGATGTGGATCCAAGTGAAGGTGAGACTTCAGCATCAGTATCTTAATGGGAGCAGAACAAAACAATTTGGTCTGTTCTGATGGAGAAATGCAGCGGCCATGTTAGTCCAGTCTATGATGTTGGAAAAAATAAAATACAAATACTAAATGCTGCAGATCATACCTTTTATTGGACTAAAAAAATTGTTTTGACACTAGCTTTTGAGTGTTAAATTCAATTTATCAGGTCAGTGACCACTGACTTGCTGAAGGGATTTTAACTCTCAAAAGCTAGTCTCAAAAAAAAATTCTGTTAGTGCACTAAAAAGTATCACTCACCTGTAACATATGTATTATTTTCTTTATCTATTCTTATGTAAAAGCAGCATAATTACTTGTATTATGGTCTTGAGCTGGTATAGTTCCTTGATGGTATGGATCTGACATGCTACAAATATAGTTCTAACTGACCAGCCTTAGTTGTAAAGTGGTGGACTTCTTTGGTCATCAGACCTGATGCATGCTACATCAACAGCTTTAACCAGCTGAACTAGTTAGCACATTCTTTGCTGTTAGGGCAAGATAGAGGCAGCAGTAGAATGGTACAAACCAGAGCTCAGGTCTCAGTTTACATTGTCAATCTCTCCACACTTATGTAAATTGGAGTCATTATCTGCATAACGACTGCATGCGACTTTTTCAGCCTCACTACCATTTGTCTGTTCTCTCATGACATACTATGGAGGTAAACAAAATGTTTCTGATATGCCAAACCTACATTAAATGATTATAGAATTGCTCTTTAGTCACTGACACTTGCCTCTGCTATGTTAAGTATTGTGAGTAGTGAGCAGCATTCTTCCAGCAGCAGGGGTGGCGCAGAAATGGAATAAAAGTGCCACAACCTTAGATTCATGAATAAAATAGACCTGGTAGGAGGAAGGGGCACAGATAAACTTGGAACAGCAGGGATCTCATGCATACCAATGAGTTGATGAGATTCCATTGCAGAGATATAAGGGTATATACATCAGTTCCTATTCCTGTCTGCCTTACTCCGTCTCCTTTTGTTAGCAATACTTTGCTTAGCTCCTGCTATGCAGCCATAAAAATAATTTTTCTGACATTTTACAGATTTTCTACACCTTAGAAAGAAACTGTGGAGACTCACAGCATGAAGGCAGAGTTCCCCCAGTACATGGGGATCCAAAGTCACAGTGTGAAATCTACACCAAATATTACTTAACAACTAAAGTATACATAAAATTGTTTCCTATATCTTAAGCTACAATATTACAATGTTACAGCAAAGCAAGTGTATGTCCACTACTTAGAGGGAACATTACCACCTTTCTTGTTTTCAAATACCTCTTTAAATATGATTTTCCCCTTGAAACTATTCAAGCAGTGTCCATCAGTGTAATGAACCAGAGTACATTTCTATGCAAAGCAGGGTTGGGCTTATCATGTTTGGTCTTGCAAATATTCAAGGAATCTTTACATCTGCTGTTCTTCCACCTCTCTCAAGCTTTCATCTTGCCTTCCCTAGTGAGTAAGTTGGCTAGTACCTAATTGTTCATCTGAGCAGGCTATATCCTGGTTCCAATAAGAAGCACACAAGTTTCTACATTCAGCAAAGAAATGAAAAAGGGCACACTGAATTTTAACAAGTGTATCAGGGGCTTGTTTCTAAGGGTACGGGGTCATAATGCCACACCCAACATAGCGCACAGCACAATGCCACACAGAAAAGAGCGTGCACATAAATAGTGTCGGCAAATAATGCCAACTGCAACAATCACAGCACACACCAGTAAAAAAAATATCTACAATCTGTTTTGTGTGGCCCCCTGTCAAGGATTAATTTCTGGTCAAAGTGCTGGGGTTGTGATCCTTTGTCCTCACTTAGAAATAAACCCTGATACACTTGTTAAAATTCTGTGTGTCCTTTTTCATTTCTTTGCTGAGTGCAGAAACTTGTATGCTTTGTATTTGAACTACAAACTGGCTGCCCTTTCTGCACTGCCTCTTAACTCCTGTGATATGCTGCTACTCTGTGTACTATAGACTGGTTCCACTCTTCCCTAACAAGAGTCCAATCTGTGCACATAGAAGGAGCCACCTCGCCCCTCTCCCAATAAACATCAAGGTCCCCCAGTGCTTAGTGCTAGGACTCAGTCTAGTTTCCATATACCCACGATCTGTATCTCCTTTCATATGCACATTCATTTGGATAACACCGTATTTCATTTTTTTCTTGACAGTTGTACTTCATACAGTATGCACTGTGCAAGCAGACTTGATGTCTCTTGTAAATCTGTGATTACATTCATTGCACCAGTTCCCCCAGGATATATCTGGAAATGAGCTATATCAGTTCAGTATGTCTTTCATGGAGAAAATGTTTTAAATGAATAAAATATATAATGATATTGTTCTGTCTGCCAGTGGCCATGACATCACCTTTCCAGAATCCAGACTTCAGCCTAACCTAAATGCAATTCAGCAGTGGGTCTGCTAAAAGCAGCTGAACCAGGATGCAAATACAACCAAAGCCATGACTTTCAGCTCCCAACTCACATTGGTAACCTTCATCTCCTGTCCCTCATTCGAGAACTGTGATGGTTCTCATATGAACCACATCACATCTTTTAAGTAACATGGACTATGGTTAGAACAGCCCATCTAGTGTACTACATTTATTTCCACTAAACTCCTCCTCAAACATGTTGCCTCCACTGCAACAAGCCTTGCCACACTGCTTCTGCCAGGCATGAGATTGTTCAGAAAATGTTTCCCCATTCTTTGACTATGGCTACATTGTCTACGGTCCAGACCAGAAGTCTACAGCAGCCAGGTTGGCCCCCCTCTACCATGCTTTCTGTTACTTTGCCCTAATCTGCATGTCCAACACACACACACACACACACACGCATGCACACCACACATATACACACACCACTGTGAACTGTACTCCTCTCTGGCATGGCCGACCCAATGGGATGTGGCTATTTCCTCTATCATTCTAACTCATGATCCTTTCTTCCTCTGAGATGTCACCTCTCAGCTACACAATTTGAGTTATTTTGGAGACTCACTTCCTACAAAGCTCCCCATCATCATCTCCGCCTCCAATCCTCCACCTCACATTGGGCTGTAAAGATGCAGGCCCAGAAGGTTTTTTGTGCTACCGGTGGCTTCCCCCACCTTTCACTGCAACAGACCAGGAACTTGGCTAGTTATACTTCAGCTCACTGACTGATGCCCACCTGTTAGCTAATTTTGTGACCCTCTTTGTACTTGCCTCTGGTCCATAATTGTCCAGGCTTCCAGCAAGCTGGTATGTAAATGTTAAACTTTCTTACTGTTGTTTAATTTTATGACTGTGACATGTTCTCTTGTCATCAGAAATTTTGCCTTAATAGGACATCAATGGGTAGCACACTTGCCTCTGAGGCCGGGAGATCAGAGGGCTGTGGGTTCAGTTCCCACATCTGGCACTTGGGTTAATATCACAATAGTGACACTGTAGTGCAGCATGAGAGGGGTGCTAAAATTCTGAGGTGCCATCTTTCGGATGAGACGTTAAACCGAGGTCCCATCTGCCTGGATTGGTGGTAGTTCAGGTAGATGTTAAAGATCCTGTGGCACTTATCGAAAAGAGTAGGGGAATATTTTATTGTAATACATCAAAAGTACATAATATCCAAACAGTGCATAAATTCTACAATAATATATAAATCATGAAGGACATGAAAATCAAACTTCCGCCAACAATATTTAAATCACCCCCCCCAAAGAAAACAAAGAAAACTTTATACAAAAAAGAGAAATTCTCAAAGTAGTCTAGTCTCTCCTTTTTTTTTTTTTTTTAATACAACACTACTTCCCAATAAATGTCTAGAACCTAAAGTAATACAGTAAAATAAATAACTATTGGACTTAGATTAACATATGTTCTAATTCCTAAACCTCAGTTACCACCAACCCCCCTTTACTTCCAACCTATCCATCGGTATGCCTATACAGTCTTTCATACTTCTTTATTTAAATTTAATAAACCTCAGGAACCCTTTCCACCACTCTCTCACCTTTTTTGAGGAAAAAAATGTATTATCTTGAATATACACCCTATTCATAGCCTCTTGAATCAACCTTTGTACATTTTCCTTGGGCATCAATCTTTGATATAGTACCCATTGGCACCTGGCTTGCCATAAGTAATAGAGCAATGTACTACAAAAAATTTGTAATGTGTCTTCATGATATTTCAACCCAAACTGTGGGGAATGACCCAGTACCAATGTATCATAGTCCATATATTCTATCCATTTCATGCTCCATTTCACTGCCAGGAATTTCCACAGAGACAAAGCATAAGAACATTTGAAAAGAAAATGATCGACTGTTTCTTCCTGATCCTCACACTCTAAAAATGGACAATTTCTCTCCTGTACCGGTTTATGTTTGGCGTTCCCTCCGACTCCAATGCGTCCATATACCATCAGCCATAGAGTTTCCCACATATATGCAGGTAACCTTGGGTTGTTCAATCTATGTAAAACCATATTCACACACCTTTCAGGACAATTCTTAAATTCGGGCTCACTAGGATATAATTGAAGCATTATTGATTTATATAACTGAGCTCCTGTACTAACTTTCACCACCTGTGCCGATAGTCCCCATTTGAATATTTTTTTTGCAATTGGCACAAAATACGATGGCACTGTTAATTTAGGAATCAGCTTCGGGGGTCTGATATACCACGAATCATAATAGTGCCCCATCACGTACCGATGAATCCTCTCAAATTTCTTTGTAGACACACTCCAGCCTGTCTTCATATTTATTGAAATAAATAAAGTAGAAAAAATCACCGGATCAACCATCCCCAAACCACCTTTCTTTTTGTCTAAATATGTGAACTGTCTTTTGATTGGATTGAGTCTACTACCCCATAGCATCTGAAAAAATAAACTATATATCTTTGTTTCTAATTTAAGTGATAATGGAAAAATTAATGCTGTATATAACAACTTTGGAATAATAAATTTTTTAATAATTGAGACTCTTTTAATTTTATCCAATTTCCATTTTTTCCATATATTGATATTTTTTTCAATTAAAGTTAATGCCAAGTCCCAATTAAGGTCTGGCACATTTTGTTGCCCATACATTAAGCCTAAAATTTTTATCGGCTCACTAGAAATCGTATACCTTGTATCATAATCTCTGTTTGATTCCTATGCCTATAAATAAACCTTTACTTTTGTCACGTTAATCTTAGAATTTGACAATAAAGCATAATAGTCCATAAAATCTAAAAACACCTATCTGGGTACTATCATTAAAAACGCACAAATCATCCGCATAGGCTTGTACATATAACACATCCGAATTGGGAGTCCAACCTATCCCCACCCAACGAGGTCTCTGTGACAATGATCTAATTAAGGTGTCAATTGTAAAAGCATATAATAGGGGACTCAATGGGCAACCTTGACAGACCCCTGTCGGAATGTGAAACCCGTCACAAATCTCCAGCTGAATCACTGGGTGAGTAATAGCTGAATTGTAAATTGACTGAATAATTTTTAATAAACCTTCCGGGATCCCATAATGTTTTAAAGTGGCAAACAAAAAGGGGTGATAGACCCTATCAAAGGCCTTCATTTGGTCAACAGCTACCATACACCCAAAAGCTTATTTAAATTTGCAAGTTCTATAATGTCCCTCAGGACCATATGTGCATGATGTATTTTTTTCTGGTACTCCACAAAACTGAAATGGGGATAAAACATTGGCTTAAACTGCTGCAATCTGTTATTCAGAATACTCGTAAAAGTTTGTAATCTGAATTCAATAATGTAATCGGTCTCCAGTTATTCAGTCCAAATTTATCCCTGATTTATACAAGAAAATTAATAAACCTTCCGCAAACCAACTAGGAAACACGGATTCCCAAGAAACTCATTAAACACTAACACCAAACATTCTGCAATTCCACTGGAAAAACTTATATAAGTCTGCTGACAAACCATCAATCCCAGGCAAGTCCCTTTTTGATTTTGATAGCTGTAATTATTTCTTGTGTAAGTAAATGGCCTAATTAATTCTGAGCGTGTCAAATCCTTGTCGTGGGACTCTAATCTGAGTTAAAAGTCTAAAATGCCTTGTTCATCCGGTGGCGATTCCATCTTATACTCAAAAATAATTCATAATTATACTATGAAGTGACTTCTGATCCTGTACTATATTCCTAACTCATCTCGAAGGGAGTCTAAATTAAATAGGTTGTTTATACGTTTTAAAAGCTTCATATGGATCCCTATTGGCTGCTTCTTAACTCCATATTGAAGGACTGCATTAAGGGTCCTCGCCCTGTTATATTGCACCTCCATAAGTTGACTCTTTAAAGCCTTAATCTGAGAACTATAATCTATAGTCGAACTATTAGCAAGTGAAAACAAAAAATACAATTGTTGTCTCAATTTCAAATAGTGTAAAAAGTTACTATTCACCCTAGCCTTCCCTTGTTGTTTTAACAAATGACAAAAATCGTCCTTAGAATCTTTCCACCACTCACCCATGGTATCATATAAAAATGCTACTGAAATCCTAGCCATCAGTAATGCTTTAATTTTATCCAGGATCACCTTTGAAGTCAATAAAAGGGGGTTTAACTTCCATCTTGCTCTCCTTTTAAACTGACTGACCAATGGAGAAACCGTACAGAGTAGCAATAAATGATCCGAAAAGGATACAGGATATGTTTCAAATGTAAAGGGAATATTATCGGACAAAAAAATATAGTCAATCGTAGAAGTAAATCGATTTCTTTTATAAGTAAAGTTAAGCCCTGTACATTTTTTACTATTCCCATTAATTAACCCTGCGGATTGTACCATCTTATATAAGGCTCGAGAATCACAGTAAATCTTTTTTCCTACGCCCTCCATCTCCTTTCCCCCACCTTTTAATTCACAGTTAAAATCTCCGCCCAAAAAAACTTCAGAAGACGTTAGTAAAAATGGTTGTACCATTTGAAAAAGCTTTACCCTCTCTGCTTTAAGCTGAGATCCATATATATTAATAAACCTACACAATCTTGATTTCCACCATCCATCTAAAATCATCAATCGTCCTGGTATCAAATCTATTAATTTAATTAGAGAAAAGTCATAAGAATGAAAAAGAAACTAATCCCATCCATGACTGTTGTCCAAAAGACCAATAAGAGGGCCCCAGCACCATTCCCTTGAAAACACCTGACTTGCTCTATGGTATACATCCATGTCTCTTGTAGATAACAAACATCAATTTTATGACCATGTAAAAGTCATAAACCACCTGTCGTCTTTTATAATTCAAAATGCTATGAACATTTATAGAACCCAACCGAAATTGCATCAGGTACCAAAATAAGTTAGTGAATCACCTATCTTTTTGCGTCTTTTCTTCTTTCCTTTATAATCTTCTTGACTATGCATAGGGGATGGTGGACTATCCAATGTCTGTTGGGAATCATTTTCCAAGCAATCCATATCTGAGTCCCCCCACTGACTGGATAATGAGTCAAAGGGATTACTTACTTCTACTTCTACTGGCTGCTGAGGGAGGCTCTTAATATTCCTAGAAGACCGTCTAACTGCAAAAACCCCTGGTGCTTTAAAAGTCTCCTGTGGTCTAGACTTAGCAGCTGAGGAATCCCCCACTGGAACTAGTTCCGAAGGACTACGGTCAACAATCACCAAGTCATCCACCCCCCCTTCTCCTTCCACTTCCGTCACAGAGGATCTGTCCTCCACTATCTTCGTGGTTACCACCTGTTCAGCTCCAATTACCAAATCCTGGGCTGTTTGGATCAATAAGTCTGGGCTACCACAAGACCTTTTGTTTTTGGCCGCCCAGGTACAATCTGCAAAAACATGTCCTGCTTCTTCACATAAATCACATTTAGTACAGTTTTCACATTGAAAAGCTGTATGCCCAATTTCTCCACAATTGTCACACCTTGGTTTATCACATGAACTTGATAAATGCGTTTTAGCTCCACATTTATAACAAGCCCGAGGTTGCCCAGCATAAAAACACACACACCCCTATCCCTCCCTAATAGAAAAGAGTTTGGGATGTGTTCAATACCTGCATCTGTTTGTCGTAGTTTAACCTTAAACCTCCACCCCCCAGTCCAAAATTGCTCCGAATCTAAAATTGCTTCAGGGGCACCCAAGATCTCATATTTTTGGCTTAACCAGTAGGAAATATCATCTATATGCACTCCTTCGTTCCTAAACATTATAGTAACAAACTTTATCAAAGGTTTTGTTAATGGTATCACAAAAAATGGCGTCCAGAGGGGGGAAAATTTAACCTGTGAATATCTTTCCCAAAAGAGATCCAGCGCTTGAGCTGACCGAAAACTAAAATCAAAGTTGTCTTCACCGGAAATATTTATAAAAGCAAACACTTCCCTTGGAGAAAAATGTAAAGACTCTTTCAATAAACATTTTCCACATATTGTCTATCAGGCCTAACATCCAAACCTCCTTTATACTGGAGTCTCACCCACATTTCACGTGGTGCAGCCTCTTCTTAATTTTGTAAACAATTCAGACATTAAAGGTTTCTCCCTAATAGAAGTCTCTAAAACCTGTGCCCCTCCCGTTCCCCAGCCACAGGAGTGGTCACTTCCACCCTTCCAGAAGGTAAACTCACTATTAAAGAAGATTCGCCTTCCCACTCCCCAATTCCTCAACCTCATTTACAGTCTCAGTGTCCTGCAACTTTGGCTTCAAGCTGGTTCGTTCTGTGAAAATTCAATTTCGGTCCCACTCTGGAGTGGGTTTCATGATCCACTCTCAACATCCAACCAGCTTCGCAGAGAGCTTTTTGAGGGGACCAGTTTTCAGCTGTTAAAAGGTCAGACCCCTCATTTGTGTGAATTAACTCACCCCCAAGTTTTTCTTCCTTCTGCAAATTTCCCCCTAACCCTTCAATAGGGAGATTCAAATGTCTCTTTGCAAATGTAACCGCCGCTCTTTTTTCTTTACCCTCCTCTCCTACCTTGTCTTGTAGTCGTTTTGGAAAAGAAAACTCCGTCACCCCAGCCTGTGATTTGGGATCCGTTTGAAAACAACATGTCTTTCCCGTTCGTGCCTCCGCAAAACCGGATCCAGTATTCAGACTGAAGACAAATCCTGTCTGTTTCCATTGAGTCTCTGTGGGTGCAGCTCCTAAATCGTTCCCCTGTACCACTTCCTCATCCTCCGTTGCGTCGATGTGCAACCCTGAAATGGGTTGAACACTGTCTCTGCTTGCCGTTCTCTCCGTCGCTTTCCGGTCCAGCAAACTCTCTCCCATCGGACCACCACCAACCTCAGCTCCTCGAGCAACACTGTTCACCTCCACCTCACCCCTCAGGAGTTCTTCCCTCACAAGTGGTAGTTCATCAGAGAGGGATATCGTATCGATACCTGGCTGGTCTCCGATCGTTCCGGTAAGTGCCATCTCCGTCTGATTCCCCAAAGCTGATAATTGGTTTGCCACATTCATTTGTTCTTGTCGTAAGGCTTCCAACTTACGTTGTAAGGATTTCACAGCAGGGGACACTTGTCTCATATCTAAATCAATATCTCTCGACTCCAAATTCTCCAGCGCCTCCGTCGACCCAAAATGCTCTACTTCCTCCATAACAGTAATCTCCGCAGAATTAGCTTCCTTGTCCTGGTTACCATCGCTCTCTCGTGCAGCCCTCGGCTGCTCCTGTAACGCCACGACGTCCATCCTCCTGCAGTGCAGGCTCCCAACTGAGCCTTCGGTCAGCAACAGCAAGTCCCCCTACTGGCCATGCAGTAGGGGAATTTCCTCGGTGTCCTGGCCAAATTTCCCTCATTCACTAAAAATACCACCAACAGTTTAATCTGGTTCAAGGTCAGTTGGCATTCATCTGTATCCCCTTCCCCCGGGTCGTGCCTGAAAATAGGCAGGATTTGTGTAGTGCACTTACCTGGTCAACAAAAACTAAATAAATAAATAAATAAAATGTAAGCAAGCTCTGCTCAATGGTTTTTATCCCAAATTAAATTGACTTGTCTTTGTTGTATTGTTGCACTGTAAAGATCTGCTTTATCTTTAATTTATATGCCAGTACCATTTTATACTATTACTATTAGATGTATTTTTTTTATATTTTTATGTGCCCTCCACCCTAGAGGACACATCAGGAAACTAGTTGTTCCCAGCTCAGTGTACTCTCCTGGTCAAATATTCTAAATACAAAAATGATTACATTTATAACATGTACACAAATCAGAGGATAGGTTCCAGACAACACATGTTATAAGTTAGCAATAACCCACTACAGGGTATGGGGTTATAGGCATTAAATGCATGCCTTGGGTGAGTGTCCTTGCAGCACCCTAGGTGTGCATTAACTGCCTATAACCCCATACCCTGGAGTGGGTTATTGCTAACTTATAACTTAGGTTGTCTGGAATGTATCCTCTGATTTGTGCACAGTCCCTGCGTACCCATGCATTAAATTTCCTTTTGAATGCATGGTTTTGTGGAGGGAGTCAGGGAAAGTGTCATTGGCACTTGTTCCCTTCTTCAGAAAGAAAAACAAGAATGGCAGCCATTTAAAACTGTGGGGAAGTGAGAAAGCCCCAGTGCTTGCAGCTACCCCTAAAACCTACAGTTCAATTTTGGCTATAGTCACACGCCCCCTTTGCCACTGCATTTTGATTTATTTTCAGTATTATACAGCTAGTTATTTTCATGATCATTGCCCACCCCCCCAGGAAGAGACAGACCGCTGTACAGGGAGACAGAGAGAGAGAGAGAAAAAAACAGGGCTTCAGGAAGTGTTGTGAAAGGCTGCAGGAGTGCCAAATGGGAAACAGCAAGGGACCAGCCAGTAAACCCTGTACCTACCTACTTGCACTGCACACGTCTGTCTTCCCCAGCACCCACTGGAGAGAGAGAATGAGAGAGAGAGAGACAATGAGAAAGATGTGCTAGCAGCCCAGGGACAGGACCCACGAAGTGCTGTGTGGAATCGGGGAACTGTGTCACTCTCTTTCTCTCTGTGTCTTGACTTGGGAGCAAGTGAGACAGACAGCAATGGTGAGCAGATCATCCTGTAGTCTTCTCTGTCTTTCTCCAATTGGGTTGCTGAATCTACACTGAGCAATCCTCACAAAGAGGGAGCCGCTGTGAAGAGAGAGCAAATTGCTGTGTGCAGAGTCTTGTCCCCCCTCCCCTCCCCACCATTCCTGTCAGGAGTTCAGACTGCACCTTATCTGCCTGGGGCACTCCACTTCTCTGTGGGACAGATGTGCAAAAGGAGCAGGTCTGTGGGGAAAAATGAGGGACATGCCCCCTAACATTGGGCACAACCTGAGAGGCAAGCCACAGGACCTCCTCGAAAATGGCTGCTTGTGTCTTTATGAATTACCTCGTGTAAATATTAATGCATACATACATTAAGTATTCTGTTGTAAAATAATTTCTCTAGTGTGCTCTCTGGGTATCTCTCTCTGTGCTTGTTTTTTCAGAGTAATTGTCAGTAAACTGCACAGCATGGACCGTGAGAGAGAGAGAGAGAGAGAGAGAGAGAAAGAGACAGTATGCCATTCCCTGCAGTTTGTCATCATTCTCTCTCTCTCTCTGTGTTTGTTTCTCTGTCATGTGGGGGGGGGGAACAGATGTGGCATCACGTTGCCAGTGTAAGAAACACTGTCATGCACAATAAATGTCAGAAATCATATCAGTACTAGATTTCTGACATTTATATGTGCATAGAAGCACTCGGAGCTTGATTATTTATTGGGGACTATTTCTCCAAGCAGCAGAATACAGTCTGTTTTTTTGTTCTTAAACAGGGAGAAACCTCCCTTATGTTGTTTTCTGCTTGTTTTTCACATCACCCATGTTATAAGTGCAATAACCCACTCCAGGGTATTGGGTTATAAGCATTTAATGCACACCTGGAATGCTATGAGGATACTCGTCCTGCAGCCTCATTCCTCATAATACACCCCAGGCATGCATTAAATTCCTATAACCCATTACCCTGTCATGGGTTATTGCTAACACATGAGTAAATGCAGCTAGCAAGTTTCCTTGTAATCATCATGACCGTATGTATCTTATACATGGCTATGTTGCTGAAACAAGGGTCTGGATTTGCATTGATCTATTTTTTTATAAGTATAGCTTTTACTGAAGTTTTTGAAATGGTGTATGGTGTATGATCTTGTACAGCTGTTTCTGATTACTCTATGATTTTTGTAATATAAAAATGTGTTATTGGGTGTCTCTCATGAGACATGCTGAGACAGCCTATGGGATGACCCCCCAGGTTTCAACTACAAGCTGTTAACCTAAAAGCCAGGAGATAATTACAGGCTAGAAGAGACACTAATTAAGGATCTCCTGTATCTGGCTTAATTGGAGCTGCCAGCTGCTAGGATGAAAATCATAAACTTTTATGATGTTTAGAGAAAGAAACCAGGTTATGTCACTTAGGTACTAAAACATAAATGCTCTTTTGATGTCTGTGAAGGGCAAAAAGACACACTAGATCAAAGGGTTATGGGGAAATGAGTTTTTGCTGATGTCACCTTAGTTAATTTACCTTCTGAATGATAAGACATCCTGTTTTGTATAATTTTTATATTCTGACAGGGAGGAGCTAGGTGACCTCATACAAAGAGGTTGGCAAAGCCAGTTTTAAACAGTATTCTGTTTTCCACTTAGAGACATTCATGTTTGGACTCTAAAGAAGAAACATCTACTTTAGATAGACAAGTCTAATTATCTGGTGGTAGGAATTAATTTGCACTTTTTAAACCTTGTTCTTTTTAAGTGATTGTATGTTTTTGTGATATATTGTTCTGTATTTACATTTTACATATTTTTATCTATTTTAAAGTAAACCTCTATTTTAAGAGACTACTTGGTGTGCCTTTGAAATTCTTTCTTTGACAAGTGAAGCATATATGGTTAAAGCTGGCATTGTGCATAGCTTACTGGTAATACCAAACTGGGAAAAGGTAAGAGTTTATCTGAGGTCTTTTCATAGAGTTTTTAAGGGTTTATTTTGTACACCTGGTTAGGTGCCCATAGGCAAAAGATATCTGGCCCCTTCCCCGAAGAGCAGAATTATCTGATCCTGTACATTGGATACACTAGCAAGAGGTTCACAGTTTGAATCCCTCCAGAACTTGAGACCAAAGATTGATTCAAACCCACAAAACAGACAGGAAGATTACCCTGTTCTGTTCCTGTTCACAATACTGTGCTCGGAGGTTGGCACTGTAGGAGCAGAGTACCTGACCTGCTGAGTGGGGTTGTGACAGTGTACAATATGAAACACTGTGCAATAATGTAAGTATAGGCTGATAGAAGTCATTCACAGTACAAAGCATATGCAGAAACCCCCTGGTGGATCAGTTAATCAACGATGACAAACCCATCCTGTAAGGCACAGATCACGGGTCGGCCATATGACTGTTAGGAATTTGCAAGCATTATTGAGGTCCACCAAAAGAGGTCATCAACCATTGAGGAAAATGCATTAGTTGGGGGAGGTGGCATGAAGGGTAGGGCATATCCCCAAGTACTTTCAGGGGATGCGGAAGGGCTAGCAGAATACTTATTGTCCATTGAA
This sequence comes from Neoceratodus forsteri, assembly GCA_016271365.2. Taxonomy (NCBI): domain Eukaryota; kingdom Metazoa; phylum Chordata; order Ceratodontiformes; family Ceratodontidae; genus Neoceratodus; species Neoceratodus forsteri. The sequence continues at coordinate 4,916,568 of JADMNL010000041.1, read as the reverse complement.
TGTCTTAGTTTCTTAATAGGGGTAAGATGGAGTGGGGGGGTCACCAGTCTAAGTTGTCCTCTAGTTGTTGCTGTCAAGGGACCAAAGTCAACTCCTTACTCATGGTGTGAAGAAGCCAGGAGGTCCATCACAAGTTAAAGCTCTCTGAGCAATCATTGAGGGAGAAAGCAATTTTTTCCATAGTATTAATTTGTCCCACCAGATTGTGCCAGGCCTGAATATCTGGTGGCTGGGTTGTTAACCATTGATGCATGATCAACTTTTTTGCTGCTGTGAGGAAGGTGCTGAGCACATACCAGGTGTGTGGGTCCTGGAGTCCCTGTGGGAACTGTAAAAATGGGGTTGATCATTTAAGCATAGATGCATGACTTCAGAATAAAATGCTGCACATTGTACCACAATTGGGACCATAATGAACTGATACAGTTTTTAAAGTAATTTTCCAACTAATTATGAGGAGACCCTTCAGGTGTGTGGTCACTGGAAAACATAAAAAGGCCACTTAATTTACAGAAGGTGTCTGCTTAAGATGCCTGTATTGGAAAATAATGATTTTTTTTAATCTTCTGTGCACACAGCAGTGGTCCAGTCATCTGCACTGCAAACAGATGGACCCCACTCATGGTTGTGATGCAGCCTGAGAGAGAAATAGCTGAGTGGAACCACATGGCACAATTGCACATAGCACTCAGGTCTGAGTTCACCTGCTCCTCCTTCCCCCACCCCTGACCCTGCTGGCAGTCAGTTATCAGTACTCAATGATGGTATGGCATAAGGTACTGGAACCAGAGTACCTAAATGTCACTAACAAGTATGAGTGGGGCTTCAAGTTCTCTTACCCCTCATTCTCATGGACATAGTGCACTGTTTACCTAAATTAAACCATGCGGACTGGAGGGCATCTGACCCAGAGGTTGACCGACATACTGCATCCTTGGTCAGAGACAGTACAGTTTAAAAATACATTATGCATTCCCTTTAAAAAAATTTGAGGACAGGATGAGCTAAAACAATCCATGTGGCACTGAACACCTTATCACTTGGGATGTCAAAAGTTAGAAACGATCTTTGAATGGTAAATGCATTTTTCACATCCACCATTATAATCACATTTCTGTCACTTGTGTTAAAACATGTACACAAATGACCATAAAGTGGCCCTTCCAAAATATTGCAGTTCTATTAACAATTACTACATGCAGACTGTGAACTGCTGCTCTAAAACTAGGACTTCTGCGAGTCTTTGAAAATCTATATCTGAGCTGTATAAGTGACATGGAAAACAGGGAGGTTTTCCTTGGTTTTATAACATGCATTCTATTTTAAATATGTTTAGATCTATGTATCATATAAACTAATATGCAGCTCCCAGAAACATTTTGTTTTTTTTATGACTTGAGTAGCTGATTAGTGTTGTAAATGGAAATATTATTATGTAGCATGATCATATTTCTCAGATGGTTGTTTTGATTGACTGATTGATTGATTGACTTGATTGATTGATTGAACTATCCTAGTATCAATCTTTATGCAGCCTTAGGAAAAAGGTTAGACCAGTCTGATGATCTCTGATCTGCTTGTGTGATCTTCTGTTGTAGGGGAATGTTATAAGGATTTTGGCCAGACCCTTCATTTACTGTATAAACTTTAGAGCTACTATAAGTACAGGGAAGAAGATGCCAACCTAGTGTGCATTAATGCAGGCTCAGGCCAATCACCACGTGAAGAATATACAAAAGATAGCAAGGCAGGAAGAAGGTCAAGTTGTGTTGTTCTCTCACAGATAATTAATGACGCAGAAGCTTGGACCAGCCCAGTGACACAGAGCTAGCACATCATGCTGTCACCTCAGAGATCAGGGTTCATATGTGAGAAGCTTGCTGCAGGCAGAGAATGTCAAGCAAGTAAGTTGCTCAGCTCCTGTGGATGGAGGGCCTGGGCAATTCAGCATTCATGCATCCTCTGCCACCCAACTAGGGAGTGGCACTGCTGCTGACTATGAAGGCAGCCACCCATGTACTCTCTTAGCCAGAGCATGGGTGCACCCATTGTGGCCTGATTGTTCGGGTTGAGGATGGGGAAACATAGAGGAAAAATAAGTATAAAAAAGAAGCACAACTTTATCTCTACTATTGCATGTAATTTAATGAGGAGGACATCACATCTTGTATTGCTTTGCCTCTGAATAAAGTATATTCCTCCCACAGTTGGATGGCTTGTATTTGTCTGACATTCACTATTAAATAGCAGTCAATGTCTCCAGGATAACTTTAAAAGAAACATAATATCTAAACACAATTCAGTTTATATTCAACATTAGCTCTGTATTCCCTTCCCCATCATTTATCACTGAGGTCATTTGCATGAAAATAGGATCTTTATTCCATAAGTGGTCACCTGTTCTGTAGCTTATGCTCCACCTGAGGTCATAATACTCTTCTTGTGACATCACAGCCATTCTTATGGCAACAGATTGTGATATCACAATAGAGGACTGTGACTTCAAGTGGAGAGTGAGCTGCTGGGACTGATGAACTCTTAAGTGATCAAGATCTTGTGTTCATGCAAATTTTTATAGTAACACTTAGGAGTACAACTCTATCAAAAATGTATGAAATACAAGTTGAATTGTGTCTAGATATGTTTTTCAGTGTCTTCCCTGCGATGTCAGTAGCTGTTTACCTAAAAAACTGAAAAAGCTATGCAATAGTACAAACAGACATGTTACATAATTTAATAAGACTTTCTCTCATCTCAGTAAAAATATTAATTGAAACATGTAGTAATTAATTAACCTCGTGTGTAAAAAATATTCTTTGTCTTCTTCTTTGTAGGGTCCAAAATCAGAATAACACCAAGACAGCCAAAAAAGGTAGGTTCTATAAATCCATAAGCAGGTATGTTTTGGACTTTTATTTTCTCTAAATGTAGATTTAAACACAATTATTATGAATAAAATGTGCCAGACTTTGGCAAACTAAAATAATTACTCATACACATCCTGATGATCTTTAGATACCCTTTTTGGAAGTAAAGTGTATTTTTGTTTTGGAAACCTTTATTCAATCAAGAAATCTAACTGAGACAGAAATCCCTTTTACAAATGAGACCTGACCAAGAAGGCAGTGCAGCAGAATTTAAAATACTAATATTATACATACAATAAAATTACTATAAATATTAACAAAATGGTTAAAACTGGTAGCTGATACAATAAATATAATTATATAATAACCGCTGAGGGCCTTCAAAAAGTGTTTGGACACATGAGTTTTAAGTTCATTCAGAGTAATCACCAATTCCATTGGCCAACATCTGGAAGAATTTTTACATTTTTGCAAGTAAATAAAGTTTTTCATCCCCAAATTGTATCCTCGGATATTGAAAACAGAAAAAAAATCCATTATTTTAACTTTGGATGTTTCTTATAATATATTGGACTTGATATTTCAAAATCATTTAAAAAAATTCCAAAAATACTCTTTCCTCATTAAGTAGGTACATTTAGGTAACAAGTAGTCCAGCTGGCATTACAAAATGCTTGTTTGGTGTGGGGCCTGGAAATGCACTATAGTGGTGGCTCTGTACCAGGGCCCACCAGGGCTCATGCCCTGATTAAAAAAAAAAAAAAAGCTACACCCTGGTAGATTTCTTATATGGTGCAGAGTGATCCCCATATGAACAATATGGTATTGGTGCCCTGGCTTCTAGCTGTTGTGCCCCCTTGTACCTTGGTGATCAACAGATACCAGAGCTGCTAGTGATGCACTGGCCTTACCAACACAGTTGCTGTAAAAGAAGGTGTTCCTCAAATGTCCACATAACTGAAGATTTGAGGCAGAAATATTCTCCCCAAACAAATCTTATGGAAATATATAGATGAGTAATTAACCAAAAAAAAAAGCTTTTAATGACATTGGCAATCCATAGGTAAGTAAAGTACAAAATATTTTCAAGCACATCACCCAAAGTGCATGTGCAAAAAAAAAACACAAAGGATGTAGACCCTGGCATGATGTGGTGTGGTGTGGCCATTAGATGCACAGATTACATTTTCTTATGTGTGTGTTCTATACATCATACACTTTGGTTGATTTGTGTGAAAGGATTTTGTATTTGTTGGCTATATTTTTCCTACTAATATGAATATACTATAAATACAATTTTAGCAAATAAAGAAGACCATCACTTCATCATATTCTGTCCCCCACGAGGCCATATGGATAGCCAGTGTCATTACTTTCTGAAGCCTAAAGAGAAAGGAGTGACAATATATGCTATAGAAGTGGAATAGCCTTTAAAAAAAAAGTTAGCAAGTGAATTTCAAACAAGCTTAATTCTGACAGACAGTTCCCAAGTAAAGTATTTTGAAAATGATATAGTGCCTCTCAGCTGAGCTGTCCTAGGAAAATAAAATTATAAAAAAAAATTCTTCAGGTACGAGGAATTTCTGCAGTTTCTTCTTCCAAAGGATCATTAACTCATACCCCTGATTGTGACTTTATCAGATTTGCATGTTATAAATATTAGTGAACAGCAATTGAGACATTCCCACAGTCACAGAGGTGAAACATTTTCAGAATGTCCAAAGCATTTTCCAAATCCATTAGATGAAGGAAGAAAATGTGATAAACTTAAGTGGATTTCGGCTTTCAATCAGGCTATAGAGATTTTTTCTGTTTCTTTAGTTTGATAAAAGACCATATTAATGAATTATAATTTATCAAAAATGTCTTTTTCAATGAAACACCAACATTTATTATCATCTTACAAAAGACTGAGCCTTCATTTCTCAGAACAGGTAGAAAAATGGCACCATCTACTGGATTTTAGATGTAGAGCTTCATACAACTTACATTAGGAGACAGTCCCTTTCCTACAGTTGTAAAACACAATATGGTATCATTCCTTTTACTACTTCTTTATGGTATTATTTTTTTTATTAGTGTTCAACTTATACAATCATACTTTAAACAGGAAATTCCAAATTTCCAAATTTAGGTGGAGTCCAATACAAAAAAGAACCACCATCTTGGCCAGTACATTATGCATAAATATGTAATAGTCATCAACTTCCTTCACCCCCTAATTCTGAAATTTCCTTGTGGCCAAGTTGTCCTTACTAGTCAGAGATACTGTAGAAAATATAGATAACCCTGTGTGTGGCAATGCAGTATCTCTTTTTCACTGAGTTACAGATAGGCCACCAGTATTTGCAGAAGAGCTTGCAAAAGAGACTGCACCACTGTTTTTATTTAGTTTATCACCAAATAAAACCAATTCTGATGACTGTAAAACTGAAATAAAGCAAAAATATGCATTCAAAATATTTTATGCATTGAAAATGTATCAATTACATAAGCAGAAAATATGTAGACATACATCACATAAGAAACAGTAGCTATAACAGAAACTTTATTTTATTTATTTATTTAGTTCAGATTCAAATTATACCTTTGAGCCATGGAGCTCTTTTACAAAGGTTCCAAGTCAGTTATAATGCAGTACAAGACATAGGGTACAGACAAGTACACAAGACAGAACAGTAAATACTCAAGGATACATTACATTAACAGTTTCAAAAGTGTGAGGTGTTAACAGTAGCAACAATATGTGCAGTACAGAGTAGTTTTGAGGTGCAAATACACAGTTATTATGCTATGAAAACACTTGAGTTACTTAAGTGCAAGATAATGGGGTAGTGGCAGCCTGAGTAGGCTTTGTCAGAATGAAAGAGGGGAGTACAAGGATGGGTGTGTGTGTGTGTGTTGGGGATAAGATGATTGGACAGGAGTTCACAGATATAATACAGCTGGGTCTATTAAGTCCCAAATATCAAGCATGTTATTCCATATTTCATGAGCTCTGCTGTACGTCTAACTTCTGCCACATTCCTCCGTTGTGGAAAACAAAAATGAAGCAATACTGCAAGGCTATCTGTAACACTAGCCCCAATGGCTTACACACTAGTATTCTGACCTCTCTGTCAACAAGGTACAGTCCTGCCTTAATGGCTTCAAACATGGCATGGACAGAGTTAAGGGTTTAGAAGTTACTAAGGGGTAGCAGTAGGGCAGGCAACGTGAGGGTGGATACTGCAGCACAAAGCCTCATATAGACAACAGATCTTGGAGTAAGATATGAAAATACAGAGAAACCATCAGATTAAGGCCATTTGATCTGTCTAATCTGTTCATAATTCATAATGCATAAGCTACTGACCCTGTCCCCATCCTCCCATCCTTTCCATTTGCCCCACCTATGACTCTTACCTTCCTTTTACATCTAACCCAGCCTCTCTTGAAGCTGCCCACCATCTTCAACAAGACCACCTCCTCCAGTAGCATATTCCAACTGGCCACCACCCTCTCTGTGAAGAAATGCCTCCTAACCCCTCCTAAACCTACCCAATCCAGCGTAATACTGTGTCCCTCTCATGTTATGGCTGCCACTTAGCCTAAAGAGACCCTTCTTATCTACCCTATTTATCCTTTTCAAGTACTTGAATGTCTTTGTCATGTCCCCTGTTTCCCTCCTGTCTTCCAGGGAGTATATGTTCAGTGCTCTCAACCTCTACTCATATGCTTTATCTGCTGACTCATGATCATCTTTGTTGCCCTCTTCTGGACTTTCTCCAACAGACTAATGTCCTTATTGAGGTGTGGCACCAGTACAGTAGTCCATACTCTAGATGTGGCTTCACCAGTGACCTGTACAAGAGCAGTATAACCTCCTCTCACCTACTGCTGATCCCCTGGCTATGCATCTGAACGTCTTATTTGCCCTTGCTGCAGCCCTCCTGCACTGCCTAGAGTGCTTCAGGTCACTAGAGATCTTCAGCAGAGTAGTCAGGGCAGCTAAGGCTACAAAGGAGCTAAGGCTGACTCAGGGGATCAGAGAAGGAAAAAAGGATTTCTTCAGGTACATAAGAGACAAAAGAAGCTGTGAGGATGGGAGTGTCAGGATTAAGAAGGAAGAAAGATGGGCAGAAAGTAGGGTGGACCAGGCAGAGGCCCTTAATGAGTACTTCTGTTCTGTGTTCACCAGGGAAAAGGGTGGGCCAATGCCACAGGGGGAAATAGGGGTGGGAAAGGGGGGAGCAGGGGTAATTGATGGGGAAATCCTAGAGGAAAGGGTTTTAAAGTGCCTTAAGGCACTTAGACCAGATGGAGTGCATCCAAGAGTCCTTAGGGAATTGGCAGAGGTCATGGCTGGTCCTCTGGTGGACCTGTTCAACACCTTACTGGAGTCAGGAAGCATGCCCCAGGACTGGAGAATAGCACATGTGGTGCCTCTCCACAAGAGTGAACCAAGGGATGAGCCAGGGAACTACAGACTGGTCAGCCTTACCTTCATTATGGGAAAGTTAATGGAAACCATTCTAAAGGGAAAATTGTTTAACCAGGAAAGGCACACTAAGCCAGAGCTTGTTTTCAGGTGCAACCTGGGAGCAAAAGGAAGTTAAGTGACTTGCTCAGGGTCACACAGTATGCAAGTGGATGATGGGATTCAAACCAAGGTCTCCAGGTTTGCAGCTCAGTGCTCAAAACCAGTATGCTATACTGCCCTCTAAAGGAGAAACTAGTGACCTTTCTGGAAGCAAATGGTCTCCAGGATGGAAGGCAGTATGGGTTTATCTCAGGGAGATCCTGGCAGACCAACCTAATTGACTTTTTTGATTGGGTCACAAGGTCACTCAGCAAGGGCCATGCAGTGGATGTCCCGTATCTGGACTTCAGCAAGGCCTTTGACTCAGTCCCACATGGAAGGATGCTCATTAAACTGGGAAACCTAGGAGCTGGGGAGAGACTGGTGGGGTGGGTCAGGCTCTGGCTGCAGGACAGAAAACAGAGGGTAATTGTAGGGGGGACTATCAAAACCCAGACCTGTAACTAGCGGGGTCCCACAAGGCTCACTGCTTGGATCGGTGTTATTTAACATTTTTATCGGGGACATAGCAGATGAGATCAAGAGTAAATTCTGTCTATTCACAGATGACACAAAGATCTGTGTGAGAGTGGACAGTGAGGAAGGGAGGCAGGAGTTCAGAGAGGACCTGGCAAAGCTCAGGCACTGATCAGGCATATGGCAGTTGGGGTTCAACGCTAGGAAGTGTAAGGTCATGTGCCTGGGAGCCAGGAACCCTGGGATGAGCTACTGGCTGGGGAGAATGCAGGTATCCATTTCAGAGGAGGAAAAGGATCTAGGGATGCTTGTCACAGGGAACATGAAACACTCTGCACAGTGCCATAAAGTGGCAGGCAAAGCAAACAAAATGCTGGGATGCATCACCAGAGGGACCATCTCAAGGAGGAAAGAAATCATCCTGCCATTGTACAGGTCACTGGTGAGGCAACACTTAGAGTCCTGCATGCAGTTCTTGTGCCCATATTTAAAAAAGGACATCAGACTACTGGAAGGGGTACAGCAAAGGGTGACTAAGATGATCTTAGGCCTGGGGACAAATCTTATGAGAAGCGACTGAGGGAGCACAACATGTATTCCCTGGAGGATAGAAGGGAGAGGAGAGATATGATTGAAACCTTCAAATACTTAAAAAGTATGCATAAGGTTAGTACAGAGGGCATATTCAGCATGGGGGGGGGGCATAGTCTGAAATTGATGGGGAAATTATTCAACAGGGAAATGAGGAGACACTTTTTCATGGAAAGGGTGGTGTCAGGGTAGAATGAATTGCTGGAGGAGATGATCTCGCTGAAGATTGTGGATAGATTTAAGAGGGGATGGGACAGGGTCAAAGTAAAGGTCAAAACTGAGGGAAGGCTGGGGAAGGGGGGGTGACAACGGTGTTGGCTGATAAATCGGGGGAACTGGAAATGGGGAGGGGGCAGCTGCAGTAAAATAAACTGAACTGCACACTCGAGCAGACTTGATAGACCATGATGGCCTGTTTCTACTGGCATTTTTGTTTCTTCGTATGTTTGTATTACCCTCAGATCCTTTTCTTCCCCCACTACAGATACCCCGACCCCTCCAAGGTAGTACTCTATCCTGGGATTCTTGGCTCCAGTGTGAATAGCTTTGTATTTCTTGGCACTGAGGCCATGCTGCCAGATCCCAAACCATGTTTTGAGCTTTTCTAGATCATACTGTAGGTCCTGTATCCCTTCAGCTGTGTATAGACAAGTTATTACAGACAGGCTAGATGGACAGTTGGTCTTTTTCTGCCATCAGTGTCCATGTTTCTATGAAGGACAGGGTATACGCACAAGCTGAAAGGCAGTCTGCCTAAATGCCGGGAGCCTAGCTAACAGAATTAGTAAGTAAGTAAAATTTATTTGTTTAGCGCCCCATCCCAGAGGGTCTGAGCACTGTACAGGTAGGTAGGAATGTAAGCAATATACAGAAATATAAAGCATAAAATAAAACAGTAATAATGAAACAATTGAGACATAAATAACCCTAAATTAAAAGAATAATGTGAGCTCCAGGCGATGGTGGTGGATGTGGGACTAGCATTTATAGTAGTTATAAATTACAGGCTTGCCCATTTCTCTTCAGAAACAATTCTTTTGACTTTTATAACAGAGTCTGTGAATCCTGTGACCAGTGTTAATGTATCAAAAACACAGCATGAGACTCCCTCTTAGTATCCATACTTATTTATTGCATATTACAAGCATCTACTATGTTTCTCCATTTGCTGGCTTACTCTTGTATGATCTTCTTTCCTTTCCACGTGGATCCACAGTAGATAAGCTCTCAGTCTGTTATGAAACTTGGTTTGTGGGTGTCATTACCTAACTATCTGGCTCCTGTTGTCATCCCCACATGCTAATGGTATGACGTCATGTCACTCACACAGAGGCTATGGGACTAGACCTCACAGCCATTACAGAAACATGGGACACCAGGAGTAATGACTAGTTCCTGACAGTACTGGGGATACTCTGTATAGGAGAGATTGAGGAAAGGGAAAAGGAGATAGGGTAGCCTTTTATGTCAAGGAAGTCACAGAGGCAGTAGAGGAGGGGTCCCTCAGAGGAGGAAATGGGAAGACAGAATTGCTGTGGTACAGCTCACAACAACATTAGGAAAGACATTGTGGATGGGTGTGGTTTATAGATCCCAGGACAAGGGGATGAATAGGATAGGTAACTAGGGGTAGAAACTGAGAAGGGGGCTGCAAAGGGGGAAATAGTGGTGACAGCTGGGATCTTAATTTGCCAGACATACCTTGGGACAATTCAGCTGTAAAGAGGACCAGAAGTCAGGCCCTACTAATTACATTGCAGAACTACCTGTGCTGGTGCAGTTGATCAGAGAACCCACAAGACAGGCTGCCAGGGCCAGATTAACAGAAGGGCAAACAGGGCAATGTCTCAGGGCACAGAGCTCTCAGTTTGCCCTTTACCCTCCCTTAACAAACATTTCTATTTTATTCTATTCTGCTGTACCCAGGCTGGATAACTCCTTGACTATATGGCAGGATTGCCCCCTTGGACACATGTATACGCCACCGACAAATTAAAAAAAGATGTTCTTTTCTTAGCTCCTGTCCATGGTTAACATAGAAACATAGAAGTTGATGGCAGATAAGGACCACAAGACCCATCCAGTCTGCCCATTTCTTTTTCTACCTTATAAATGTGCCATCGGCCTTTGCTCTGTCAATGGCCTATCTATTCATACTCATCTGTATTGCTCCCTTATGCCTATCCCATGCCTGTTTGAAGCCCTGCACTGTATTCATATCCACCACTTCCTGAGGTAGGCCATTCCATGCATCCACCACCCTTTCTGGGAAAAAGAACTTCCTCACATTACCCCTTAATCAGCCTCCCTCTAATCTCGTGCTGTGTCCTCTTGTCCTGCTATTTTTCTTATATAGAAACATATTAGACTCTTATTTATTATTTATTATTAGAGTCTAGGATTACAATACCTTTGGGCCAAGGCTCTTTTACAAAGGTTCCACGTCAAAGAACATCATTACATGAAAAAGGCAAGAATAATCAACACACAATGGTTACGATATAATACCAAAAAATTACAACAGCCAAATGGGGGGAGGGGAGGTGGAGGTTAGAGTACATAGGCAGCCAGAGGCATTTGTCATGTGAGAAGGTAGCTAGTAAGTAACTAGTAAGAGCATACAGTTGTGAGGAGTGAGACGGGAGAGAATCCCGAGGAGTTGGCTCGAAGTACAGAAAGAAGAACCAGGTACAGAAGGGTAGTTGTAGCAGTCACAGGAGCTAGTGGCAGCAAGATGGCTCCGGAGACTAGTTTTGAATGCATAAAGTGTGTTTGCAGAGGAGATGGTGGGGTCAAGGTCATTCGGCCAGAGTGATGCTCTGTAGGCAAAAGATCATTGTGCCTGGGAGGTGTGACAGTAGGGGATTTTAAGGAGCTGATGATTCAATCTCCTAGAGCTCTGACAGTTTGTGTTTGTCTGCAGAAGGGTAGATACACCGGGGGGTGCATTCCCCAGACAGATTTGCATTGCCAAGGTACAGGTGAGATACTTTATGCGATTTGATAGATGAAGCCATCCAGTCTGTACATATAAGTCACAAGTGTGGGTGAGCCGGTATGCACCTGTAAGAAGTCAACATACCTTATTTAAGGTAGTTTGCATCCGTCTGAGGGCTTTCGTCATGGCAGAGCTGTAAATCATGAGACCATAGTCAATGATCGAGACCACGGAGCTCTGTATAGCAATTTTTAGTGCTTCAGGTATAAGACTTTGTCTGTGTTTTTAAGAAGACTGAGTCGAATATTTGCTGATTTTGCAACATAGTCAGTGTGTGCACCATAGGAGAGGCTAGGGTCAAGCAGAATCCCAAGATATTTGAAGGATTGCACCTGCTCCAAGGTGTTACCCTGAGCAGTGGAGATCGTCAAGTGGTGTTGCTTGTGTGGATTGTGAGAGCTGCAAAATAGCATGCTTTTTGTTTTTTTGTGATTTAGTACTAGTTTGTGATTGTGGAACCAAGACTCAGTGGTGCTGAAACCCAGCTGGAGGTTATCCTGTAGGGCCCTGGGATCTTTATGGGAGGCGAATACCACTGCATCATCAGCGTACAAGATGATGTTTTCAGGGCAAGCTTGCGGTAGGGAGTTTAGAAAAAGACTAAACAGGAGTGGCCCCAGAATGGAGCCTTGAGATACACCTGAGCGGACCAGCAAGGTGTCAGAAAGAGTGTTTGCAATTTTTACTCGTTGTATCCGGTTTTCGAGGTAGCTACTAAACCATAGCACAGAGTCAGGTGACAGTCCGGTATTTAGTAGCTGGTCAATAAGCAGCCTATGGTGAACTGTGTCGAAAGCTTTGGAGAGATCAATAAAGACCGCACCTGTTAGTTTGTCATGGTCCAGAGAATTATGGACAGCCCCAGTGAGCTCTAGGAGAGCAGTGGTGGTGGTACTGTGGCCTTACCAGAAACCGTGTTGCTTGTCACATAGAATGTTGTATTTGTCCAGATGGTTGGTGAGTTGGTCTGCCACAATACGGTTAAGTGCCTTAGAGAGTGGGGGCAGTATTGATATAGGGCGGTAGTTTGAATGGACGGTCTGGTCACCGCCTTTGTGGACTGGGGTCAGTATTGCGGTTTTCCATTTGTCAGAGAAGTTCCCGCTGCTTAGAGAGAGGTTCAGTATTTTTGTAAGGGGATGAAGAACCTGATCTAGGGTAAGTGACAGGAGCTTGAGATTCAGAGTGTCTCCATTAGTTCTGGATTTAGAGATGGCAGTGGCAATGTAGTGGCGCGCATCCTTTAGGCTGGCCTCCCTGAAGAAAAAAAGGGGGTGAACCAATTTGGGCTGAGAGGGGCCAGTGGCCCACTGGCCTCTAGGTACTCAACTATTCTTTCCTTCAGAGGTGACTCCATCACTTTCCCTACCACAGAGATCAGGCTGACAGGTCTGTAGTTTCCTGCCTCTGCCTTGGTCCCACTTTTGTGAAGGGGAATCACATCCGCCTTCCTCCAGTCCTCGGGTACCACACCATCCTCCCATGATTTATTAAAAAGAGTAGCCAGTGGTTTCACTGGTTCCCCCCTTAATCCTTAGAATTCTGGGGTGAATTCCATCAGGCCCCATTGCTTTGTCCACCTTCAGTTTTAGGAGTTCTTGCAGAACCCTTTCTTCTGTGAAAGGGCTGGGATTGACCCCCCTATCAAGAGTGCTTCTGTTAATTGGATTAGGCACTTCCCCCTCCACTTTTGTGAATACTTAGCAGAAATATTTGTTCAGTATCCCTGCTTTTTCACTGTCCCCCTCTGCCCACCTGCCGTTCATTCTATTCAGCCTCACTATCCCTCCCTTTGTCTTTCTACGCTCGCTGATGTACCTATAAAAGATTTTATCCCCCTTCTTAACTGAGTTGGCTATCTTTTCCTCAGTTTGGGCCTTTGCTGTTCTGACTTTCCTCCCTGCTTCCTTCTGCCTTAACTGGTACAGTTCTCTGTCCTGCTCCTTCTGTGTTTCCTTATACTTCCGGAATGCTATCTTTTCTTCCTGACTTTCACAGCCACTTCTTTTGAGAACCATAGTGGCTTTTTCTTTCATTTTGATTTGTTTATTTGCTTCTACACAAAGGCTTGTTGCCTCTGTGATGGCAGTTTGATGATTCCCCATTGTTGCTCCACACCTCCTTCTAGCCTGTTTGCTAGTGCTTTTCTGAAGCACTCTCCCATCTTGCCAAAGTCAGCCCTCCTAAAGTCCAGTACCCTCACTTTTGTATGGCTTGACTGTGTAGCTGAGTTTAACGTGAACCACACTGTTTGATGGTCACTTGTTCCAAGATGACAACCCACTTCTAGATCTGAAATCCTCTCACTGCCCCCGTTTGAGAGTACAAGGTCTAAGATTGCTCCCTCACGAGTGGGTTCCGAAACTAGCTGTCTGAGGCCTGCCACCTGTAGGGCACCAAGAATGGCCCTGCTCTTGGATGTAGCTGCAGCAAATGTGCTCCAGCTAACACCTGGGATATTCAGGTCTCCCATCAACAGTATCTCCCCTTTCTCTGCCATTCTAAGAATGCCTTCTATCATATCCTTGTCCATTCCCTCCCCCTGACATGGGGGTCTGTACACAACCCCTGTGCAGATTGTGGTGCCTTTTTCAGTCTCCAAGGTGACCCACAATGCCTCCTCTCCTCCCTGTTTACTCTTTTGTTCAGTTGCTTTTATCCCTTCCTTTACATAGAGAGCTACTCCTCCCCCTCTTCTCTCCTGCCTGTCTCTCCTGTAGGTTATGTACCCTGGTATGTTAACATCCCAGTCATGGTTCTCTGTGTACCATGTTTCTGTGACTGCTACGATATCCAGGCATCCCTCTTCCATCAAGGCCACCAGCTCAGGGAGCTTGTTGCCCAGACTATGGGCACTGGTACTCATTACCCTCCATTTCCTGATGGCCTTACTCCTTTTTGCCCCATCCCTGTCCTTCTTGCCTTTGTCATTTTCTCCATTTACCCCTGCCCTTCTCCCTATCGACACCTCTATGTTGGTGTTTACCGCACTTTCTACCATGATTTTTTGGGGGGTCCTAGGATTTCCCTTCTCCTTTCCAGTGCCTCCCCCCTTGGCTAGTTTAAATGCTTGCAATGAAGCATTTAAACCTATCACCTAGGATCCTGGTTCCCCTCCTGGACAGATGCAGCCCATCATGCCAGTATAGGCTTGCATCACTCCAGGTGGACCCCCAGTCCCCAATGAAGCCAAACCCTGAGCTCCACACCATTTTTTCAACCACTGATTGAATCCCATGGTGCAGAACACCCTAGCCTCTCCTCGCCATAGATGGACAGCACCTCTGAGAAGGTTACCATGTCTACTTGTCTAAGGCCCCGCCCCAATTCCACAAACTCTTCTTGCACTTCCTAATCCCTTTCTTAGCCAGGTCATTTGTCCCTAGGTGGACAATGACATCCAGCTCCTCCCCCATGCAGCTGCTCCAGCAATCCTGAGGATTCAGCCCTGTCCCTCAAGCCATGGCGCCAGGCAGGCACTTTACCTCCCTCTCCCCTTCCTCCCCCAGTTCTACCTTCCTAACAATGGAGTCCCCCACCAGGAGTTGTTTCCTTCCCCTGCGGGGTCCCCAGATTTTCAACACTGGCATTTTTCCACACCTCTTTATGAACAGTACAGCTGTCATTTTTTACACCCTGGCCGAAATGTGTTTTTGCACTTCTGGCGCAAAATAGCATGGTCGTTGTGGGAAATCAGTGTTCAGGATAGATTAAGAAAATCACTGTGACACTGTTCATGAGCGGAGGTCCCAAAATGCCTATGTTGAAAATCTGCTGTAAAAAAATTCCCGAAACTAATTACATTACAGGTGTGCGTTGTGCAGTTTCTATGCACACTTGTGACTTCACCGTTTTTTTTATATTTCACTCCAGATTTTCAACATTGCCTTTTTATACCTCCTCATGAACAATACAGCTGTCATTTTTCACATCTTGTTTGAAATGTGTTTTCGCACCTGTGGCACCAAATGGTGCAGTCGCTGTGCAAAATCTCCTTTTGCTAACGAACTGATAGTGTCACTGTTCATGTGGTGGGATCACAAAAAGCCTATGTTGAAAACTTGGAGTAAAAATATCAAGAAACACCCAGAGTGTTAGGATTTTCAACCATAATGCCCTACCCTGTAGGGACCTTGGTTTTTGAAAGGCACTTTTTATAAATAAAGTTGATTTGATTTGATTTGATTGACTGACAGGTGTCAGGGGTGTGACTTGGGATTGTCGACAGTAATGCTTATGCCATTCCACCCTCACCCTGCAGCCAGTGGCAGGCATCGAGGTACACCTTGGACCCTTTGGCACCAGAGTTCATCCCATTCTCCTATACTGCACCCATGTCAGTGTATTTCCTTATGGAATTAGGTGAGTGTAAAGCCGAACACGTCAAGGCACACCTCAACACTTGTAAGTGTCTGCAGGGTAGGGTGAGGTGAAATGTTGTGACCGTTATGGGCGATGACCCAAAGGCACACCCCAATGCCTGTCCATCTCTGCAGGGTGGCGGTGGAGTTGACGTCAGTTCAATACTTCACTGCCATTCCTATACTACATCTGTGTAACTCCTGCACTTCCACTGATAATGGCAGCAAGCAACACTTAGCATTGACAAATGTTTGTTTTATCTCTGTGGCCACTCTTCAAAAATCAGCCCCATGAATGCACACCTTCAGATAATTTTTATTCTGCATATGTTTGACGTAAAGTCAATGAAACCGATTACTAAAAAGTAGGAATGTACTGTAATAAACTTGCATTGGTTTAAAGTGCTACAGTCAAACTTCACCCCGTTCAAGCCTCAAAGCAAAGTGATACATAGGGGAGTTTTGTCCATCTGCTGAGGAGACTGCTGTTGGTTAAATTAATTAATTTTTTAAATTAACATTCTATGGGTACCAGCAATCACTGGGACCTGCTTGTGTGTGTGCTGTTCCTTGTTTCTGTTTCTAGGAGTCAGTGGCATTTGAAGCAGCGTCAACTTGAAATCTATGTGTGCATTCTCTTATATGTGTGTTTGGATGGCTGATGTAGAGTAGTCTGCACTCACACAGGCTCTGTTCCTAATTGACTTTGGACACCAGCTGGAACACACACTTCCTTTGCGTGAATACCTGAATGGACTTCATTCTTTTGGCTGCTTGGAATCAATGCCTATCTAGAGGCGGCTGCCCATGTCATGCTGTCCTTTCTGTTTCATCTCATAGCAGGAGCTGCTTCTCTCTTGCTCTCCATGAAAAATCACCCAACACCCAACAGATCCAGTACTGATCTAATCAAAAGCAAATCCCCAGAGGATCTTCACTTCTCTTTTCCTGCTGCAAGTTTTGTCCTCCACAGCCTCAGCCCCTAAATTCACCAGATACTGCTAGGGGTTGGCTGATCAGGCAGGTCACATTCTTTGGTTGACTGATCATGCACAGGCATTTCTCTCTGCTTTCACTTGCACATTCCCTCCAAGCTTAGTGGCTGTCCAGTTCCTAGGCAAGCTTTCCAGTGACCACTGGCCTCTTTCTGAGAAGTCTGGAGAGTTGTGGGGCATAAAGCATGGCCATGGCTGGGTTTGTGTACATGCACAGCTCTGGCTGCTTGTTCCAATGCAACTGGTAGCACTAACAACAAGCCCATCCCCACATGATATGTGGAAGGCCTGCCTCTCAGTCTCACATCACTGGCACACACTGTGATCTACAGTGTACCCTGATAGGTGCTGAAGAAACACACAGACTGCTCCCTTTCAGTTGTCTGGCCCTCACTGTAGGCAAGTCCATAATGTAGTGGGTTAGAAAGTCCTCCTGGAGCTGTTGGAAGCCATACAGGTAAGCCGCCCCCGGGGAAGTGAGGTTACAAATGGATTATTACAATTCAGTCTTCATTTTTAATTATTAGTTTCATAGCATACAATAATTGAAAGTTCAGGTGGACTTTATTGTGCAGAAATAACATTAGAAGGAACTGGTTTATGGGTTTCTATTATATTTGATCCCTATTCTGTTATCTGATTGGATAGTTTTTATTTTTATTTTTTTAGTTTTCTAACGGAGCACTATTGTCCAGCTGTGGAAAGTGATTTTATCTGTAACCCTATAAACACATATACTGTCGCACGAAGTGCTTGATTGTCCTTATTTCATAGGTGGCCTAGGCAAAAGATGAGCACTGTTATCACTAAAACTTGATGAAGTATAAATGGGAAAGATAGCTGATAAACATAAAGGAAACTGTGGGAGTATATATACATCCAGAATCTGTATCAATCAATCAATCAATCAAAATCTTTATTTATTCAGGCGAACATCATTGAGCAAGGCTCATTTGCAAGATGGACCTGGGTATAACAAGGTCATAACAAGGTCACATGCAATAAAAAAAGGGAAAAAAATCATACAGGGCAGTATATATAGCATACATGATCACAAAAGCACTACAATACATAAAGCACAAGGTGCAACAGATAATAGACATACATAAGGGAATATCATGGGATAACCATCTATAATTTTAATATCCATATATAGCTAAGTAGTGAGGCAAAATCTATGTACATCAGAGGCAGGGAAGGGAAGGATGGTGGGTGAAGGGTAGCAACCAATTGGAATGAGGTTAAGGTCCTTGGGACAGAACCAGGAGCCAGGATCAGGCAGCATTACGTTCGAGGGATGAAGGGAAAGGCATATCTACACAGAATAGGCAAGCATTGCAGGATTAGGATCAAGGGAGACAATTACAAGACTCCTTAATAAGCTGAGAGCAAAGTGTCTTGAAAGTGGTAATACTGACAGGAGTACTCAGCTTCAGTGCTTTCATAGGGAAGGTAAGACAAAGTTTATAGCCGCCCCACCAAAGCTTGATTTGACTTTGGGGATTGTCAAGGAGATGGTTGTAGAGTTTCTCAGGGCATGCTTGCCTAGCTGGTTTATGGGGAGGCAGTCAACAATGTATTTTTGGAGCTTGTTGGAGAGCACTCTGAGAGTCCATAGAGCAGCATTTCTGTTCCGTCTATACTGGACAGAAGTCCAGCCCATTGTTGCGTATAGTACACAGTGGTGTGTAGTGAAGGGAAGCCCAGTAATAAATCTTAGGGCTCTGTGATATAGTGTGTCCAATTTTGAGAGGAGAGAGGCAGGACAGTTACTGTACAAGAAGTCTGCGTAATCAATCAAGGATACAAACGTTGTTTGAACCAAATGTAGTTTGGCATCTTTTGTCAGGTAGTGGCTGATCCTAATCTTTGTCATAGTTTTTTTATTAAGTCCTCTATATGTTCCATGACTCAGCCAAACTCCTAGATATTTGAATTTTGAAACAAATTCAAATTTTTCTCCGAGGATTGTAGAAATTTGTGGCACCAGTCCTACATCAACTGGGTTAGCTGCATGAATCAGAGGAGAAAAGAGCATTGCTTTGGTTTTCTTAGCATTGTGCAAAAGCTTTTTGTTTAGGAGCTGTTTTTGTAGTAAGTTGAATTCAGCTTGTAGATCATTACATGCCGCTTCTGGGGTTGAGTGGCTCAAGTAAAGTACAGTATCATCTGCAAACAGATGAATGTTAGCCCTGGTTATAAAGACATCAATGTTGTAGATGTATATAGCAAACAAAATAGGACCTAATATAGATCTTTGAGGAATGCCTCTTAGAAGTGGTTTGAGGGTTGAGAATTCACCTTCGGCCTTTACTTGCTGGAGACAGTCTGAGAAGTAGTTGTTAAACCATTGCAAGGACAGAGAGTCCAGACCTATTGCTTGCAAGGAGGAGAGTGGCAGACTATGATCAACAGTGTCAAAGGCTTTGCTTAAATCGAGAAATACCACACAGACGTAATTTCTATTATCCAATTCTCTTTGCCAATCATTTGTCACCTTTGCAAAAGCTGTAATAGTGCTATGTTTCACTCTGAAGCCTGATTGGACAGGATTTAGGAGATCCATATCTACAAGGTATATCCTTAGCTGATTACTTACAATTTTTTCCAATAGTTTGGACAGAACTGGAAGAATGGAAATAGGCCTATAGCTGTTAAGGTCATCAGGATTTCCTGACTAAAACAGAGGGATGACATGTGCCATTTTCCAAATGGATGGTATGATCCCTTGGGATAAGGAGAGGTTAAATAAGTGAGTGATAGGTACAGCTATCATGTGTAATGCCACTTTCAAAAAATAGGGATCAAGAGAGTTTGCTCCAGCACTTTTCTTTGTATCCAGCTTCAATAACATATCTTCTACTTCTCTGAGAGAGTTAGGATGCAGGGAGAATCTCGAGTGAGTGACACAAGGTTCCTCATCTTGGTCACCAAGCTGTAGGCATAGCTGGTTTGCAGAAGAGTTATCAAATGCTAGGCCTGCTGTAGCAAAATGGTTATTGAAGGAATCCAGTATCTTCAACCTGTCACTAATAATATCAGTGCCAGAGGTGATCTTGTCTGGTAGAGAGTTTCCTGGCATGTGGCCAGACAGATCCTTAAATGTTTTCCAGAATTCAGTTGGATTCTTAGTGGCATTGTCAAATTCAGTGCGACAATAGGTCGCTTTTGCATCCCTAATCAGTTTGGTGCATAGATTCCTAGCCCTTCTGAACTGGCACCAGTCTGCATGTGTCTGAGTTTTTTGTGCTGTTTTCCAAAGCTTGCCCCTCTCTAGTAGCGCAGATTTAAGATCTGGGGTGAACCATTGACAAGTTTTTTTTTTGAAATGCAGGCTTTTCTAATGGGAGCATATTTGTTTAAGGCCCCTAAGATTATTTCATTGAAAATTGCATGGTTTTTGCCAAATAGAAATCTTGCCAATGCAGGGAATTTTTCAGTTCATTGATGTAGGCAAATACGTCCAAATTCCACCTAGATACCTAGATCTCTTGTCTGAGAATTTTTGGGAGGATGCAGGTTTAATGAATGACCTTACACAGGTGGTGAAGCAGTGATTACTGATGTCACTGAAGAAGGTGCCAGCATGAGAGAAGAGGTGTGGTTTACTTACTAGGATGATATCCAGTAGTGAGCTTTTGCCAGGGTTCTTTTTGTTGATCCGTGTTGGTTCGTTGATAAGTTGCATCAGTTCATGTGTATCACAAAAGGAAGATAGGGGTGCTGAGGCATTAGATAGCCAATCAAGATTGAGGTCCCCGAGGATAATTGATTCAAATATCCCTTGGCCCAGGACGGTATTGAGATGTGCTAGGAGCTGTAGTCCTGCTGAGGGTGGTCTATAGCACCCTATTACATGCAGTGACATATGGGGTGAGACCACACTCTTAAGAGCTAGACATTCAAATTCATTCACAACCGAAGTGGAGTCAATATAAAATGATGAAAATTTATCTTTGACGTAGATGACCACCCCACCTCCTCTAGAATGCCTTTCTGCTCTGAATAGTAGATAGTTTGGAATATTACTCTCACTGTCAGGAGTGGCAGGTTTGAGCCATGTTTCGGAGATCACTAAGATGTCTGGTGTAGTGTGGCAGACCCACACCTGGATTGCTGATATCTTTTTTAATAGGCTGCATGCATTCACATGAAGGAAACTCATGCCTTTGAGGTTAACAAGGTCTGCAGGCAAGGTGATGGCATGTGGTGGACCAGGATTGAGTTCTACATTCCCTGAACTTAATAATAAAAGGAATATAATCTTTTTTTAGGGCAACAAATGTTAGATTAGCAGTTCTGGTATTTTTTGTCTACACAGTTTGGTAATTATGGGAGGCGTATCCTCCCTTGTGCTGCTCTTCTATAGTATAGTATCAAAGACGAGGATCCTGGCTACAATATGCAGTGCGGGTTCAGCCTTAGGGAGGGCAGGTGTTGTGCATTGCAGAGGTACATCAGTTCTAGTTCCACCTGTGGAGGTACCGCAAGAATAGTGCTGGAGAGGTGGGAAGTTGTAGGAGCAAGGATATCCAAAGGGTGATTTGTTGATCATGTGGTGAAATAGTTGTACATCATAGTCTCCATAAACATTATTTTTAGAACCCTGATCGATACCGCATGGCACAAAAAGTAAGAGAGACCAGAGAAAAAGACCATGAGTGCCCCACATGATGGATCCCAATGAAGGGCGCATATAATAGTTTTAACAGAAGAAGGAAGCACCTCCAACTGAATCAGTAGAAACTAGCTTAAAAAGAGGGGAGATTGCCCTTCGGTGGAAGTATGGGACGAAGTACATAATTTAGGAATATTATCGAAAGAAAGTGTTGTTTTGGATGTAGACAACACCAGGCAGAGCATTTAGGGAAGAATACCAGTGCAAGACAAGGAAATAATGATGGTCTGAGGTAGGTATGCTCAGGATTTCTGCCTGCCCTGCTGCTCGCCTTCAGAGAATATAAGAGAAAGGAGAAGAAAACACGCCTAAAGAGAGAATTGAAAGGTAGGAGGAGAATACACGAATCGGGCAAATCAGACCTATTGAGTCATAGGATGATGAACATTGGAGGGGCATGGTGGCATAAGGGCATGGTAGGGTGTATATAATAAGGATTGAGAAGGGAAGGGTGGCGGGCATAAAGTTGCCGCTTTAGCTGTATGCATTCAAACATACTCAGCACTCAAAGAGTTAATATGGGGCAATCAAAGTGCTAATTGCTTTCAAATATGAGAGTCAATATTTATAGAAAAAAGTACATTCATATTGTTTTTATGACATTTGAAAGCTTGTACAAATTTATAAATTCTATTGTCAATTTATAGTTTGACTTTACAGTAGCTGTGCAGAGGACAAGCTATTTTTCCAAGCAAACTTTTTATGGGCAGTGTATATTCAATTTACTAACTTTGGTGAACGTTAAGTTTACTGTTATTGTAGAGATTCACTGGTAATCTGCACACCCTCAGTAATATAAATATGTGATTTAAGTAGGAGTTAGGTTTTGATATTTGTATAGCCTTTTATGTGTTTTAAACAATATGCAATGGCAGATTCCGTAATTAACATGCGATGAGTACGCATTGTCAGTTGTAAAGTAATGCATGTACTGTATATTGGATGTTGTGTATTCACATATATTTTAGTACAAGTTGTGTTTTATGCATATTGTATGTTGGGTTTTTATGTATATTGCATATTTATATTTATAAAATGGCAAGAAAAATTAAAAAAATGTAATTGACCGAGAGATGTCACCTGACTGCATATTAAATGTCTATAAATGCATTTATTTATTTAAAATTGGTGACCAGGAAATGCACACTGAGCCGAGGATCGTTTCCAGGTGCGACCTGGGTACAAGAAGTACAAGGTGGGAGACAGAGAAATACAGCAAAATATCACATAACAGACGAATAATACAGTATAGTACATTACATGGAGTTTAGTGGAGAGGTTACACTTTTGTTTGAACAGCAGAGTGGAAAAAATATTGATTCATTTCTTCTCTATACAATTTATTACCTTAAATTCCAAGTGCATGTCTTTACATATTTACAGTAGAGGATTTACTGAAAAATTTGAGTTTTTGGGGAGAGGGTACAGGTGGGGTTGGGGGGGTGATTTAGCAGTAAGAGCTGGCGTGTGGATTTAATTTTTACCTGGTGAGGCTACTGAGGGTAGTACTAGGTCCGGGTAAGGAGGGAATTTGGTGCAGAGCTGCAGCAGGGAGTGGAAGGGAGAAGCCTGAGGAGCTGTTTAAAGGCTGATAGGGAGAGGACCAGGTGGAGGTCGGATGGGAGGTTGTTCCATAGGAGTGGGATCCGGTAGGAAAAGGCAGCTTGCCCTGAGGCTGAGAGGGGATGAGAGAGATGGAAAGTAAGTGCATGTCTGTGGCGAAGTGAGTAGCCAGTGGTGTTGGCTTGAGACAGGCAGGAGGAGAGGTAGAGGGGAAAGGAGCCTAGCCAATATTTCGCTATGAGTGAAGCGCTGTGGGTGGTCCACCTGTGTGAGAGTGGCATCAGAGATAGAGTTGAGAATAGTTGGCAGTGATGAGTGAGTGGGGGGGAGGCAATGGCGAAGCACATGAAGGAGTTTAGCAGGATGTCGAGTTTTGCAAGGGAGGAGGAAGGGGCTGTGGTGTAAATGACGTCCGCGCAGTCCAATATTGTTAGGGTGGTTTTTCATATTAGTTCACTCCGAGCAGGAAGGGGGAGGCAGTCTTTGTGGCAGTAGAGGATGGCAAGTTTGGGCCGGAATTTGGTGCAGATGGCATCAACATGGGTGGAGAGGTTGAGGTTTGTGTCCAGCCAGACTCCCAGGTACTTAAAAGTGGGTACAGACTCAAGGGGTATTTCTTCCAGGGTGGAGATCGGGGGGGGGCAGGCAGGCAGGGAGCTGAGTTTTTGTCTTGTGCCAAATACCATAGAGACAGTTTTTTTGCATTGAGTTTTAACTGATTTTGGAGGTAGGAATGGAACCAGTTTATGGCCCATTTGGCAAGGCCAAAGGAATTCAATTTGCCTAGCAGTAGAGTGTGGGAGACCGAATCAAAGACTTTAGCTAGGTCAATGAAAATGGCGGTAGTGGTTTTCCCGTTGTCCATGGCGGAGAGAATGGTGTCAGTTACTCGTAGTAAGGTAGTGGTGGTAGAATGAGATTTTCTGAAACCTGATTGAAAAGGGGAGAGGGAGCTGTTTGTAGAGAGGAAGGAGGACAGTTTTGATAGCATGAGGAATTCTTGGATTTTGGCAAGGAAGGGGAGGAGAAAGATGGGTCTATAGTTTCCTGGGAGGGAGGGGTCGCCACCTTTATAGAGAGGTAGGATTTTGGCAAGTTTCCAGGTGGAGGGGATAGAGGCTGTGTTGATCGAGAGGTTTAGTATGTGGGTAATGGGTGCGACTATGGCCACTGCTGAGACACGGAGCAGGCTGGGATGCAAGCCATCTGGACTGGATTTTGACAGGTTTAGAGAGGTGAGAGAAGTGTAAACTTACAGTGGTGTGAATGGGGGAAAGTGGAAGCCATGGTGTGAGGGTGGGGGATTTGTGGAGGGGTTGGAGCGGGAGGTGAGTCAGGCATGGCGCAGGAGATGAAGAAAGAGTTGAAGAGTTCGGAGACTATGGCAGAATCGGAGGCTATTTTGCCGTCAATGTTTAGGCTAGAGCTGGCTTGATTTGAGCATGGGTTGATGAGAGATTTTATCACCTTCCAGAAGGATGCCGGGGAGGCTTGGTGAGCAGTGAGTTGGGCCTTGAAATACTGGGCCTTAGATTGTCGAATAGCTTTTGTGCAGTTGTTTCTAAGAATTTTGTCAGATAGGAGGTCGCTGGAAGCTAAAGAGGTTTTGTAATGCCTCCAGGCCTAGTCTCTGACGTGGCCCAGGGAGATGAGGTCAGCTGTTATCCAGGGGTGGTGATATTTCCTAACTCTGGCTTTCCTGAGCAGGGCATGGTGGTCCAATATGCTTAAGAAGATACGGCAGAAGTGGGCAAGGGCAGTGTCAACGTCAAGTGAGGCGAGGACATGGAGCCAGTCTGTGTTTGACAGGTCATGTTGATGGGCGGATTCATCAAGAAGGTGTAGGGGGCGGGTTACGATGAATTTGGGGCCGGAGTGGAGTGAATGGATTTTACGGATGCAATAGGTTATGCAGTGGTCGCTAAGGGCATCAGAAAGTATACCTGAGGTGGTGATCCTGTGGGGGTGGGAGGTTAGAATCCAGTCAAGAAGGGTGTGTTTTTGTGATCGGTGATTTAGATGGGTGGGTTCCTGGATTAGCTGGGTGAGATTTAGGGCTTTGATCCTCAGGGCTGCTGGTTTGATGGTGGAGGAGAGCCAGTTTAGGTTGAAATCGCTTAGGAGGGGTATATAGAACACCTATGTAAAGAGGGGTGGATGAGGGGAAGGATAGGTGAGTGACTAAGGATTCATGGGAGGATGGGCGCAATTCTTTGAAAATAACCATGCACTTAATGGAGTGTCTGATATACAGCGCTAACCCCCTGCCTGGCTTGCCATGGTCCTGCCAGAACAAGATATAGTTTGGAATGGTGAGAGACGGGCTGGAGATTTTGGCTGAGAGCAAAGTCTCTGTAATACAAAGTATGTCCGGTTTGTACTGTGCTGACCAAACAGAGAGGGTGTCTAATTTGGGGAGAAGGCTCCTGGCGTTTATATGGAATATCTGGAGGCCCTTTGGAGGCAAGTTTGATGAGAAACTGGGTTGGGGAAGCGGAGTAACGCTAGGAAACTTTTTTGCTGTGGGGCCTGGGTTAGGATGTTATCTCCTGCCAGGAGTAGGAGAAGCAGGGTAGGGAGAGGTGGGTGGGCTACTTGTGTCTGCTGTTTGAGTGCCTTGTGGGTGGAGCTCGTGAGTTTAGGCACCGGAGAAAGGCCTCTAGGTTGAGCATGTGTGAGTGGAGCAGGGAAGGGTGAAAGGTTGGGGAGGGTTGAAGGGTAGAGAAAGGGAGATTCGATGGAGGGGAGGAAGGAATCGTGGATTTGAGTTGAGGTGATGTGCCGTGAGAGAGGGAGAGGGTTTCGATGGAGGAGGTTGGCAGGGGTAGGTGACAGGAGAACAAGTTGGGGGGTGTGATGTTTGAGAGCGGGGAGGGATAGAAATAGCATGCAAGAGTGTAGAGCAAGAACATATAATGCTGTGCGTGACATGGTCAATGAGTTTTTTTTTTTTTTGGAAAATTTCAGTGGCCTCTAGTAATGGAGCTAGATAGCTTGCAAGTTTGGAGGATTTTTGGAAATAGCAGTGGCCACTAGTGGTGGAATTTGATAGCTTGCAGATGGAGAAATGGACTGATTGGTGTTCAATGGTCATGTGTCAATAACTATATAATAGAGTGATGACCAAGGGTGGTGGTGGGGGCGGTGGGGAGCCAGAGCACAGTGATGGCGGGGCCAAGTCCATTTGAGCGCTGAGCAGGGTCACACAGCTCTGCGAATAATGAATTCTGCCATCGTACCTGAGGATATGCACAGTCAGGTGCCAAATCTTATTTTCATCCCCCAGAAAACCTACTTAGAGCCATTTTATAAGTGTGTAAAGCCCCTCTAGGGTGTGCAGCACAGGATTTTAATGCACTTCCAAGGTGTAAAGACTTTCGGCTTTCAGTCTCTTGTCTTACCACACCCCTGGGGCATGCTTTGAAATCCTGTAATACACACGCTGTTGTGGCTTATTACTTACATATTGCATATGTGTATTCTTGTATACTGTGTATTTATGTGTTATGTGAATTGGTGAAATGGCAATAAATAATAGCAGAATAAATAAAAACATGCCTGAAATGGTCAAGCCCAGTACAAAATCATGGCACTTTCAGAAGCTGAGAACTAGTGTTCTATGCCTGATATATTTTTACTTCAAAATCCACAGATGTTTTCCTACAAAACTGAAATGCACATATACAGTAGAGGCTCTTTGGTCCCTCTCAGCTGCTACCACTTCCCCATGGCTACTTAAAAGTCATTGAAAAACAATAGGGTATGCGCAGCCAGTTAAACTAGGTCATTATTAGCTTATGGGAAAAAAATCTCACAAAATGTCCTTCATGGGAGGGTGAATGAAACCTACTTCAGTGACAAAAGTCTTTATCCTATTCTAGAATGACTGTAATCAGATGAGGTGCTAGACCCATCTGATTACATTTGAATAATCAAGAAACTGTAAGCTCCAAAAACATTTAGAGTTGCTTTTATGAGATGTAAAACACTTTAAAGGGAATCAGTGGGTTGCATTTTATCAAAAAGAAGATTCCTTATCCCTAGCTTTAGCAATTAACCCTACAGAACTGGACGGTTTCACTTTCCTTGGGCTCAGTATAGGAGGCAGTATAGCATAGTGGTTAAGGGCACTGAACTGCAAACCTGGAGACCTGAGTTTGAGTCCCATCAGCCCCTATGTGCATCTGTGTGACCCTGAGCAAGTCACCTAACTTTC
Organism: Neoceratodus forsteri; assembly: GCA_016271365.2. Taxonomy (NCBI): domain Eukaryota; kingdom Metazoa; phylum Chordata; order Ceratodontiformes; family Ceratodontidae; genus Neoceratodus; species Neoceratodus forsteri. Next base: position 4,889,261 of record JADMNL010000041.1, on the reverse strand, counting down.
TTGTACTCCTGGTTGCACCTGGGACCAAGTTATGGTTTGGTGTGCCTTTCCCGGTTCAACTGTTTCCCCCTTCCCTTCCAATATTGCTTCAAAACAAAGCAGTATTCTGTATTCAAGCTGTGTTGTGCCTTTTATTCCACCAAAGCCTTCCTTAGCCTCCCTCCATTTTGTTTAACCTTGCTGTGTGCAGTTGATAGTTGCTGCCAACTTTTCTTGAACTGTATAGAGCTACGGTATCATAGTGTGCATGAAAGGTACTATATAAAATCAAATCCTTTCCCTTCTGTGATGACGTCATTTCTCCCCTTCTTAAATCTGTAATTTGTTTGCTGGCACTAGATACCCAGTTTTTCCCCATTTTGTCTCCCAGCCCCCTCCCAACATTCATGCAACAATTTGCAGCTCCCAACCTTGGATATAATGGGTACATGCAGTGGGCATCTCTAAGACCCTTGTCCTGTCCTGCTCATTGCTTAGCTACAGAGGGTGTGGAGAGCAATACATCTTAGCCCTCCACAGAGAGTGAGAGCATCATCTTGCTGATGTGCCTGGTCTTTGCTGGATGGGTAAAAAAGAGAGACTGAAGATTGTACCCAGACAAGAGTCTCCCACATGGAAGTGAAGTGCACTGCTGCCAGACCCCTTCAATATTTGCCCTTATCTCATCAGTAAACCCTCTGGGAAATTATCTGCACCACATAACAAAGACCACTTACAGTACTAGCAACACAAGCCATAAAATCACAGTGGATCCACCATATGGGGCAGTAATATAATTGTGGAATGGATAAAGTATAAGGCCGAAGACCAAGTACTGTATTTCCACAAGGCAATTTAATATTTGCCAAGGGCAGTGAATCCACTCATATTATCGTTATTATGTTACAGTTTTAAAAAAAAAGCCTGTTTTAGAATTTTTTCTGAACCCATCTCGCAATAAAGATGCAAGGTAAGAAAATGACAATGTCAATGCAGTAACTTCATGGTAAATAAAATGACACTAGTGATGGCAATACTGTGCTTTTAATTAGAATAAAATAACCGTTTTGAGTTAGTTGCAAGATAAACTATTTTTAACTCTGTCTTCTGATTGGAGAATAGGGTCCACGGATGGTATAATCATATATAATGATTGGTAAGTTCTGATATCAACAGTAAATCAGACTCTGTGTTCTCTGTAGCAACCTGGTATAATGTCACATGAGGCTCATGCAGAAAAATTCACAGTTGATCAATCACCCACTTGGGAAGCCATTACACTGTCACACTAACTGAAAATAGCTGTGACAGCATCTGTCTGCTTACTTCTGCTCTCTCACTTTCTTTTTTATGCTCATAGTTCTCCTAGAACTCATAGTTTTGGTTGCTCTCTGACCCTAAAAGATATTATTTAAAAAATAAAATACGAGTGAATGTGAGACTAATCATTTTTTATACACCCTTAACTGCTGCCTGCCCTTGAACAGGGTTGCTTCAGCTCCCCCATGGTTGGCCGGCACCCAGCCAGCCACCGACCGAGAACAGGACGCCATCCTGCAGCTCCTTGGAAGCTGCCTGCCCTTGAACAGGGCTGCTTCAGCTCCCCCACGGTCGGCTGGCACCCAGCCAGCCACCGACTGAGACTAGGACGCCCGCCTGCAGCTCCTTGGAAGCTGCCTGCCCTTGAACAGGCCTGCTTCAGCTCCCCCACAGTCAGCCGGCACCCAGCCAGCCACCGACCGAGACCAGGACGCCCGCCTGCAGCTCCTTGGAAGGTACAGGACAGCGCAGCCAATCGGAACACGGGTGCTTCCAGCAAACCCGCTCTGATTGGCCAGGACTTTTCCCCTGTGTCAGCCACCTGGCACTTTTTACAAATATATTTTCGATAGAACTAAGCACATTTCAACTGTGTAATAGAAGCTTTTTTTTTTTTTTTTGGTGGCTAGTTTTCCATTAGCAGGTTATACAGACCTGCCACTAGAGGGATTCTTGGTCTTTCTACACAAATCACTGTACTCAGTCGTGGGCAATATGGCCTGCATTATCATTCTACTTCTTTCCCGGTGCTGCTACAGGGGGAGGTTGTAGTTTGAGGTTCCCCTAAGCTTCACTGAATAGGCTGACAACTTCCTTAAAACTGCCTGTGCGACAGCTCTGCAGCTGAAAACAGGAAGCCCTCAGTGTCTGCCATTCACCCTTCAGACTCAAGTCAGATAGACTCTGAGCACCCTACTCTTACCTACGCTACGCTGACATCATCCAATAATAATGCCTTACTTAGTATATGCTTCCTTCAGCCCTCCTTGGTGTGCTAGGAACCCAAGTGTCCCTCCCCCTAATAGGGGTGTAATACTTGCCATAATCTACTCACTGACCCTACTCTGGTGGACAGGCTCATAGACCCATTCCCCCAGAACCAGTGAGCAATCTACATAATATCCCCCCACATGACTTCCTTAGCAGCTACCCTATCTCAAGTATATCTACTCTCTAACAGAGCATGAGATCATAAAAAGGTGTATGCTATGACCTGCTTTACTATATGAGCAGGACGTATCGAAGACACCTCATCTCAATATCTAGCACTAAACTGCTCAGGTTACTAGTCTTGCTACTTCTCCTATTAGGTGATATCCAACCTAACCCTGGCCCATATGTACCCAATACCTTGGTAGCATCCCCCCAGGACCATCAATGGGCAGCCACAAAGGGTCTGAAGATAGCACATATGAACATATGTAGTCTTAGACCAAAAATACACGAAGTCCAAGCCTGGTTGGACCTCTGCAAACCGGACTTACTAGCCATCTCTGAAACCTGGCTAAAAGCCCACATCCATGACCATGAGATTCAGGTCGTGGGCTACAATAGCTACCGTAATGACAGAGAAACCAAAAAGGGGGGGTCCTAATCTATGCTAAGGATGACCTCTCCGTGTCACCTCTACCCCTGCAGACTAATCCTACTGCTGAGGGAGAGAGCATATACATCCAGATAAACCTAGGGCACGCCAAACAACTAACAATTGGCTGTGTCTACCATTCACCAAAATCAGCCCTCAAATCCCTTGAAGCCATCACAAATGATACGGCTATCAAGGTAACAATGGAGCAACTAATCCTGGGTGACTTCAACATTAACTGGGCCCAGGACCCTGGTCATGTCTCGAAGTCACTTACCCATGAAGCAGGTCTGACGCAGGTCATCTCTGAACCGACCAGACTTAATTACAAAACTGGGAACCACACCACCCTTGACTGAGCTCTGGTGTCTAACCCCACTAATATACAGAGTGCGGGCACAATGGTAGACTCCCTGAGTGACCATTCCCCAATCTTCTGTATATGGAAAAACAAACCACCCAAGGTCCAACCTAGAATTCTCTCCGCCCATGACTCCTCCAAGTTCTCTGAACTACAATACAATCGCTACCCAGTTAGTCTGGACTGGAACCCCATAAATCTTCTCCCTACTCTTAATGAGGCTGTGCAATACTTCCAGGACGAACTAACCACAGCGGCCAACCTCTTTGCTCCAATGAAGAGAATGAGGACTAAAGGCAGCTGCTACAAGTGGATCTCTCCCTCCCTCAAAGCCCTAATGACTACTCAGGATAAGGCCTGGAAAAAGTTTAGGCTCTCCTCCCTCCTGCCAGATCTCACTGAATACAAAGCCCTGAGCAACAAAGCCAAGAGAGCCATAAAACTCGCTAAGAGAGATTACTTAACACACCTCCAGAAAACCAGCCTGGGCAACCCCAAGCAATTCTAGAATCATATCAATGACCTGATCAAGGGCAGCAAAAAGCCTGAGTCCTGTCTCATGGAGATTAACGGTCAGCTCACAACTGACCCTTCTCAAATATCGGCTGCCCTTAACAGTCACTTCTCAGACCTCAAGGCCTACAAGACCTGCCTGTCTCCCCAGACTCTCCTCCCTACCTCAGATGAACCACCTCACATGGAAAGACCCCCATTTCACCTGAGACTGGCTAAACACACTGAGGTACTAAACTTCCTAAGGAATCTGAAACCAAAAGGGTCAGGGGGACCCGACAGTATCAACTCTCGACTACTCCAGGCAGGAGCTACCTCCTGAGCCTAGCCTATAACCATGCTCCTCAATCGATCACTGAGGTAAGGAGCAGTCTCTGACCGTGGAAACATGCCAATGTTGTCCCTATTCACATGGGGGGGGCTCAGGGAAAAACTCAACAACTACAGGCCCATCTCCCTCCTCTGCTCACTTGCTAAGGTGCAAGAGAGAGTCATCTACAATCAACTCAGGGACTGCCTGGAAGCTCGTCAGCTCCTTGTCCCCTCCCAACATGGATTTAGAACAAACCATGGTACTGACACTGCCCTCATTAACTTCACGGATGAAGTTCTCAGGGCAATGGACAAAGGAGATCCACTGATGCAGTCTTTATAGTCAGCTTAACTTGTTGCTACAGAAGCTGCAAAATATAGGCCTAGACAATCATACCCTGAAGTGGTTTGGGAGCTACTTATCAGGCAGGGCACAGAGGGTCTCATGGAAAGGGACCATGTCTGACCCACTACCCAAACCAGGGTTTACCTCAGGGCTCAATTCTAGGTCTCCTCCTGTTTTCCTTGTTTACCAACCACCTGCATACCCACTTCGGGGAGAGCTCAGTTGTGCAGTACACTGATGATACTGTCATCTTCTGACCCCTGTGTGACGTGGTTGCCCTAGGCTCTCTACTCCAAAAGGATCTCACTTCACTAGAGACTTGGCTATGTAAGAACAGAATGGTACTAAATGCTGACAAGACCAAGGCAATGCTATTCGGGCCAGGATCCCTGGGATTTGACAGGTCCTCATCCCTCTCCTTAACCTCATTCTCTGGTAAAGCCATTAACGTAGTCCCCTCCCTTAAATACTTAGGCCTCATGTTGGATCAGAATATCACATACAAGGAACACATGGACCAGGTCACCAGGACCCTACATCGGAAACTTGGCACCCTGTACCAACTCAGGGACCAACTCATCCTTGAAGCCAGGCTCTCCATAGCTACCAGCGTCCTTCTACCCAACCTGACCTTTGTGGCCCCTATTATACAGGGCATGGCTAAACAAGAGATTACCAGGATGCAAACCCTATATAATAAAATAGCTCATTTCGCAACCTTAGACCACCCGAGACGTCACCACTGTGACACTTTGGCCAATCTTCGTTGGCCCACATTGGTCACCCGCCTCCAACACCCCTTGTTTGTCCAGGCCTACAAGCTTCTCAAACCCCACGCTCCACCAAGCATTGCCAGGACCATAACCCTCAAACACAACCCAAGGAACCTAAGGACCTCAGACAGAACTCTATTAGAAGTCCCTGGGGTAAGGACAACGCTGGCAGAAGATCCTTTTCCTCCCAAGCAGCCTGCCAATGGAACAAGCTGCCTCCCCAGGTCCAGGCCTCCTCCTCACTCATGAACTTCCACACCAGGCTTAAGTCCCATCTGCTGACCTCAAGCGCATGCCACTGTCATGGCACTTAAAGCTCCTAAGGTACTCCCCTCCTCTCCAACACCCATCTCCTAGCTTAACCTTCCTACTGCCTGCCTTATACAGATTGCTCGCCAGAAGCCACTTGTAACCCCTGAATAAACTATATGCAAAGTACTACCAATTGCTTACATGTCATGATGATAACCATGCCTGTACCCATGCCTGCATCCACTGCTTTTCTTTACCGTGCCTGTAAGCCATGCCTGTATCCACTGCTTTTCTTTTACCATGCCTGTATCCACTATTTTTCTTTACTGTAACCACCTCATGATGTAACTCACAATTCCTCAAATGTTCCTTATGTCCTTGTTCATTCTTATAACTTGTATTGTTATCCCGAGTCGCCCCTCAAAAAGGGACCTTTGGGCTCAGTGGGCCTACCCGGTCACCAAAATTTAATAAATAAATAAATGTGTTTTGCCTTTATAAACCGCTAGAATTTTCACTGTCGTGCTTTATGTGGCAAAACATACCACAGATATGTAAAAAAAACTGTATCACACAGTAACTCATATATTATTCTATATATAATCCCCTGTTACCAAATACATTTTAAACAGGAAATGTGGTGCTTGCCCACTGATGAGGCAGTAGCACATTGCACTACCACCTGGCAAACCAGGATTCCACTGCAGAACCCTTACTCCCATACTAGGGCCACCTTGGGGCCAAGTGCACCATGGAGGTGAGCTGCTCAGCATCCATCAGCCCTTGGCCAACTGACCTGTGAGGTATATGTGTCTGCTGTAAAGGCAGCTGCTCAGCTGCTCTCTCAAATAGAGGAAGAGTGCAGTTGTAATTACCCCAGTTGTTGAAGGTGGGAAAAAATTAGTAAACTTAGAAATCAGTTAATAAAAGAAAACAGGAAACATCACTGACCTTTTGTGAATTATGCATCACAACTGTCACTAAATGTCAAATCATCTCATCTCATGGAAGAACCTTATAGCAAAGGTCTAAAACTTTTCCATCTAGGCAAAGAAAGTCTCATGTCAAAATCACACCTTCTCTAAATAAGGCTGACACTGAACAGTGAATGGCCTAATGAAATCTTAAAACTGTATATTATGAAACTCAAAGCTGTCATAGCCAGAGACTTGCATATTTAAAAACCTACCTAGACTTATCTCCAGTGTCAGTTAGCAGCCAGGGTGTTAGAGCTTTCTATACACATGGCCCCCACCGGGGACCTTGTGGTACTGCAGGGACAAAACTAATCTGATTACAATATTTTATTATAATTTTATCATATTTTTATTAATTATTAATAGTTATATTTTGTGTTTTATAAGGGTCTAACTATAAGGGAGATATACAAAAAAATGATTAATAATAACTTTTGGTTAAAATTAGTGCCTACATGAAAAGCATTGCTTCAGAGTTAAAGAAAAAAAATGCTTCTGCAATTTTAAAGTTTTAAGTATTATCTGGCTGAGAAAAGGGAACACTGCAGGTATTCCATATATGGAACATCCCATATACTGAATATGTTTTAGACTGAGAAAAAAAGATGTTAGTAGAGAAGCTTGACATAATATATTAATGTGTTTTTCTGTGCTACCCATTTCCTGGTACGCACAGACATCGAACACAGGTTGTAATACAATAGGCTTTTGAAATTGAAATGTTTATTTATAGAAAATACATAGAAACTCCCATACATTTTAGAATCACACGTGTTATTGAAATGCATGAAACTTTACAGGGATTAAGTGTCAGTCATGCAAAAGCTTTGTAATCCTTGCTATTTACAAAACTCTGTAACTGCAAAACTGTTTAAAATAAATGGACAAGTTTGGTGTCTAAAGTAGGTTGACCATACCACCTATCCACTGGGATGAGTCTTAATTGCTTATCTAACAAGCAAAGTTTAGTCACTTTTGTTGTAAGCATTCTTAATGAACTTCAAGTAGCATGGGAGTCATGCACCAGTAGACACAAACAAAGAAAACAACTTACAGAAAGAAGTTTTTTTATATTATAAACTTCGGAAAAATGACAGTTAAACAATACATATGTCCTTTTGAACAGGAAATAATGTACTTTTGTAATCTGTAAATACTTTTTAGATATCTATAAAATAAAAAAAAAGTTTTGTAAGGCTTTTATAAATTACAGATTTCATATTAGAATTAACACCATCATGTTTGGTCTTAAATGAATCCTCTCTTTTAGCAACATCTGAAAATATAGGTTTCACATTTGTAACAAAGTGCTCATAGATGCAAGAAATTAAAGTTGTTTTATATTAATTTTTTTTTAAAATGAGGTCATATTGAGGAAAAAATGGTTTAGGAGGGGCTAACAGTCATACCCTCAAAGTGCACTCAGACCAATCATAATTTGATGATGATGTCATCCAGCAAGAGGGACATAAATGGGGTGCTGGCAAAGCCAGCCCAGAACTGCTTGATCCTTCAATGGGGGAGGACCTGTGTTGGCTCCCCTGACAATTCTGGGTGATTTGGGGACTTTTGCTAGGCCAAAAGCCTGAAGCCACACCTGCTTGGAACCAGCATTTGGGTTGCGCCATTGCATCTACATGGGTGTGTTAAGTACAAGTTTAAAAGTCTTCTCAATGTTGCAACAAAGCCAGCTGCTAAACCTGTACAGGAAGGACTCTTTTCCCAATATTGGATGAAGCAAGGCCTATGTTTTACATACTGAGAATCTGGAGTAAAGTAATGTTTTGGAATTTCTGCTAAAATCCTGAACAAGAGTCTGACTTTGGAGGTTACCAGCCAGCAAGCTTGCAGTGCTGTTAAGTAGCAGTGAGTCTGGAGTTGAGGTTCAAGAGCAGAAATTAACTGAAACAGAAAAGAGTCACAGAGTCCAGTTACCAAAACAACATTGCTGTCCACAGGAAAATATCTTCCTGCAAACTGTTGTGCTGCTGAACTGCTAAAATCTTGCCATCTGATTTTTCCCATCAAACTTGGCAAGGTTGGAGGAATGGTCAGAAGTATGGCAGCTAGGATTCAATGCAAAGAAGTGCAAAATAATGTACCTGGGAAACAAGAACCCAGGGGAAGAATACACAATGTGGGGGGGAGGTAGTAACAACAACCAAAAAGGAAAGGGACCTGGGGGTAATCATATCAGATGACCTTAAGGTTAGCAAGCAATGTGAGAAGGCAGTAGGGAGGGCTGGGGGTATACTGGGATGCATAGGGAGAGGCATCACCAGCAGAAAACAGGAAGCTGTTATCCCTCTGTACAGACAGTTGGTGAGACCCCATCTGGAGTGCTGCGTCCAGTTCTGGAGACCCCATCTCCACAAGGACATAGACAGGATAGAGGCAATCCAGAGGAGGGCAACTAAAATGGTGCAGGGTCTGCAAGAAAAGCCGTATGAGGAGAGACTAAAGGAGCTTAATATGTATACCCTTGAGGAAAGAAGGGAGAGGGGGGACATGATAGAAACTTTTAAGTACCTCAGTGGAATCAACAAAGTCCAAGAGGGTAGCATCTTTCAGAAAAAGAGACGTGCAAGAACAAGGGGACACAATTTAAAGATGGGGGGCGTTCAGGGCAATGTGAGAAGTATTTTTCACAGAGAGGGTAGTGGATGCATGGAACAGCCTTCCTGGGGAGGTTGTGGGGTCTAAAACTGTGGGAGAATTCAAGAATACATGAGACAGACATAAGGTAGTTCTTGTGGGGGGTAGAAAGAAATAGGCTGTTGGTTAACTAGGATCTGCGGCCTATCCTGTAGGTAGGGAAATGGGCAGACTAGGTGTGCCAAGCGGTCCTTATCTGCCATCAAAGTCTATGTTTCTATGTTTCTAAATCCTGATAAGTGACTTTTGATGATTCATGATGTCAAGTAAAAAGGATCCAGCCTGCATTGCTTCATTGATGTCAGAAGATTCTACAGTTCCAGGTTCAAGGGGGAAAAGACAGAAGACTACAGCCAAGCCAAGCCACTGAAGGACTTTTGTCATCCAAAACTAGAAGTTCTCACCAAGATTTTGAAAGTTAAGTAGAGAAAGACCATGCCAATAGATAACTAAAAAAATTAAGTATTCCTTTAATTATTCCAATTTTAGTACTTTTATTTGGCTATTTGGGGGTGGTAACATACTGCATTTTTAGCTGCAAAACCTTGGGTATATAGTTAAGCTAGAATTTAGACATAAAGAAATACCTTCTTGCATACTATAAAGTTTAAAACAATTATTATACAAAGATATAATCTGAGACACTAGTGTAATGAGTTGCAAGTTCTCATAGTAAAAAGGTCATGATATTGATAAGGATGCTGAAAGGATAGTACAGACAATGTCATTTGTTATGCTGAATATTGCTGACTCATTTGCATTGTTTATTTGCCGAAATTTGTTTTGTTTTATTTGATTTACTTGATTTTCTGAAACCTTTGTTGTTTATGTTTACAGTATTTTTACATTACTTTCATTATGTTTGCAAGGTATATTTATGCTAATTAGAAATATTTAGAGCTTGTACATATGTGAATAATATATATATATATATTTCTTATAATTCTAAGTGTGGCAAAAGTGTTTTCATTGTCATTTTTGAATCTGGAGAACAGAGATAATATCATATGTGAATTTTATAATTATTTTTGTTAATTTATGAAAATAATTTTTGTGTAAGGCCTGAAGTAAATTCAAGTGCATCACTGTAAAAAGTGATAATATAGTCTTTGTTCAAGCAGTACATATAATGTTTCTGAAACATATCGGACAGTCTCGGGGCCATTTTAATATGTCTTCAGTCAATAGTTAAAACATTTGCAGAAGTTATGAGCTACCTTTGCTTTTGCAGCAGCTCAGGTACTCTGTTTCAGGACAATTACAGTGAGGTCTATCAGCCAAAAGCTGCAGTATATTTACAACTGAGAATAAGAGACCAAGAGTGGGGAGTTTATCTGAATTTCTTTGGAAGCAATATTTGAACAAATGTAACAAAACAAGGAAATAAATATAATCTAACAGATTTCAAAGACATTAATAATGGAGAGGAAAACAATGAGTAATACATACTTCACCCATTTTGAATACAAAAGCTGAATAATATTAGAAAGACTTTGAGGTTGTACGAACTGTTCAGACTATCACAGCACAGAAAAAAATGATACTGTATGTGTTTATACACTATGATAGAAATATGATAGGGATCTGATTGAGAGGAAGTCCAGAAATCCTCATTGAAGAGTGCACCCACAAATATCAAACCATTCCTTTTGAAAACAGGAAGATCAAAGCAATAGAAGGATATAGTTCCTACAGAAACTAAAATTTCTTTGAAAGGCTATGCCTGCATTTCAATGGGTGAGCAACCAGTCACACCTAGCTCCTGAGCTGTATAAGCAGGTCCTCCCAGCCTCCCTCTGAAGCACTTTCTCTTTGCCAGCTGGGGGCTCTGTTGGTCTTTCTTCTTACTTTGGGCCTGTTGCGGCCTTGCCTGGGGTCAGCTTTGGCCTTGCCCCCCTTGTCAGTGTTCTGGGATCTGTTTGGTTCTGCTGGATGTATTAGTTTATTTTTCCTGATTGGTTAGTATTTGTTTTGCTTCCGGCTGCTGTGTACTTCCTCCTGTGCTTGTTTTCTGGTTTCCTGTGTTTGTTTTGTCTTCTCTTTGGGGTTTTCATTGCTCTTTGTGTGTGCTATGTTAATCCCATGCCTGTGCTCAAGCCCCTTTCCTTTTCAGCTGCTTACCACCCTCAGTTTTCCTGCAATTGTATGTTTCAGCTTCCATTCCAACTTCTCTGCTGCTGCTGCTGCTTCTGTTAATTCATTGCACCTGGCCTCTCAGCTTGCTGCCTCTCCCTGTTGCAGCTTGCTCACAGTTCTCAGTGCTAGCTCTACTCTGATACTGCCAGTAGCTTTGCATTCCACTATGGTTCTTTTCTGTTTATTACCTCAGTATTTCATTTATTTACTTTGCAATTCCTTCTGTACACCCTCAGTTTTATCCAGCCCTTTTGAGGATTTAAATCTGCTCAACACATTTATTTGCACTCAGTGGGAATCAAAACCTGAATCTACTGCAATTTTATATTACTTTCTCCATGTGATTCAAACCTGCTTAAATGCAATTGTATCTAGCAATTATTATTGTTGTTTCAGTGCATTATTGCTCATGCCTAAAAATGCCTATGCTTGTTCAGTTGTTAAGCTCAGCTACTGGTGGAATCTATAACTAATTACTGCTGGAAGCTATTCACTACTCATAAGATGCTTCATTATACTCTGGAGATCAGCTTGGCTACAGCTGTTGCTGTAAACTAGTTTTACTATCCGCTTGTGGGTCATGGCACTTTACTGTGGCTTCCTTGTTTTCCTCTGGTGGAGGACAGGGGGGTTATGGTGGAGAGTCGTGGCCCCATGTGGTTCAATTACATCATGTTTGTATACAGCCTTCGCCACTAAAATCCTCTGGGTATTTATGTCATCTTTAATTAGCACTCATTGATGGACTGGTTGGCTAGTATGCCTTCCTCTTTACTTGCATCATATGTCCTATAACCTTACCAGGCAAGCGCCTCACACTGAATACAGGACCTGGTTACCCTAAGCTACTTGTACAATCCCTACTGTTATCATGCTTCTGTTTACTATTTGTTTACCATACTGCACATTACCTATTACTCACTGCATTACCATGTATGGCCTGTTCCATTACTAAAGGTGCTTACCATACTGCATATTGCCTGTTACTTCCTGCATTATCATGTATGGCCTGCTCTATTGCTAAAGGAGACTAGCCAACCATATCCATCAATTTATTGGCTCTGAGTATGCTCTCAGCTGATGGCCTCACTCTACACTCTAGTCCACATCCTGAAATGTGTGAAGCCTGAGTGGGGACCTTCCTTTCTGGCCCATAGTGGGAATGTCCTTACCCCGGGTGGAGCTTTAGCCTCTTGATGTAGAATTTATGACTAGCTGCGAAGAGTGGTTACATGCACTCCCCTTTTAGCTGTAGTATTAATTTACTACAATTACATCTTCAATGCTTCTTCCTATGACTGCCTCTGGTTCATCTGGCTTGTATTTTAGATTAGTAAGCTGGCTGAGTGCCTCAGCAGTCATTGCTTTCCTCCTCCCGCCTTGGAGGTGCTTGTTGCAGAGAACCCTCACAACCCTTCATGGCATTCGCATTAGAGGGGTAGCGTGAGAGCCCTCCACCAAATCGGAATATTCCACCACCCTTGAATTGTATTTCAAATGTAGCAGCTGAGCTGTCATTAAATAAAATAACCCAAGCTTGGAGGGAAGGGGATCTTGGCCTTGGATCCCCAGAGATTTCCTCCTCAAAGGGGGTTTTTCTCTCCTCCTTGCCACAGATCATAATACTTAGTTAGTTTTAGTAATATTCTTAGCTTACTTAGGTAGGTTCCACTGTTGGATGAAGATAGATGGTGTCCCTACTAGCCATTCCCTCTCTCCTTAAGAAGCCCCTTGCTGTCATCAGCACAAGCCACATTATTGGAGCTATCCTGCTAACTTGTGCATCTCATTTATGTTTCATTAAGCTACCTTTTGCTGTCAGTCTGCTTCTCTACCTCCTAGTCATTGATCACTGCTACAATTCTTTTGGGGTTCCTTCCCAAGGTACCTTTAGCCAAGGGACCCTTCCCGTGGCACCTCCATAGGTGGAACCCTCTTACAGGGTTCCTTGCCTTCAGTACCCCTACAGGGTGGTAATTCCTAGTGGAATAGAAAGTATGAATTGCCACAGCATTGTTATACAGTTGCACAAGCATGACATTATTCTGGTTATGTAGATCATTGAATTGAAAGGCTACACCTGCGGTTCAATGGGTGAGCAACCAGCCATGCCTACTACCTGAACTATATCAGCAGTTCCTCTCAGCCTCCCTCTGAAGCACTTTCACTTTGCCCCATCATCCTCCTTCAGCGGCTCATCTCTCTACTCCCAAGGGATTCCTTCCTAAGGTACCTTTAGCCAAGGGACCCTTTCTGTGTCACCTCTAAGGGTGAAACCCTCTTACAGGGTTCCTTGCCTTCAGTACCCCTACAGGGTGGTAATTTCTAATGGAATAGAGAGTGCTAATGACCACAGCATCCTTATGGTGTTGCACAAGTATAACATTATTCTGGTTGCGTAGGCCATTGAAATTATAGAAATTATAGCATGGGGTACTGTTGAGCTGTTGAGTAAGCTGGCCATTTAAATGTGAAGCTCTGCACTAGCATCTCTCTCACATTGACGCATCCACAGATTATCCTGGTTGACTGGGAGTAACTCCACTAGTTCACACCATCTCACCATTGGTTACACTCCGGTGCTTTTATTTTTTGTGTTACTCACTATGCAATCGAGTAATCATTGAATTTGTAACTGCAGCCTACCTGATACTCAGCAGCACTCCACTCAGCAATTGTGGCTACCTCAGTCAGTCAGACACCTTTGCTGGACTATGTGAGTCTTTGTCTATGCAGATATGATCTATATTCTGCTTCTTTCACGTCTTTCACCAAACTGGATACCCTCTTAAACTTGTTCTGTCATTTTGCATCAAACTCTCCACCACACATGTACCATTGCTGCTATATTCTTCCCTATCCATCCTCCCACTGCACTCTCACTACCAGGCTCACTGCACCACCTTCATCTCCAAATACTAGTTCTTTTTTTTTTTTGGCCCCTTCTCTCTCTGCCATGGTGGAATTTCCTCAGGGAGCCCTAGACTGTAATCCCCTAGTCCCTCCCTGGGTACCTCCCGTGGTGATGCTTGGATCTACCTCCATGCTGCCTCAGCCTACCCCCTCTGGGTGGGGAGGATGAGGGAACCCCTTTACCCCCTCCAGTCCATTAGTGTGTGTCAGGAGGTCCATCTGCGGCATCCACCAGGAGCCCAGTTGTGGGTTATCTGGGGCAGCCGGGTCCCGTCTCCATTCTCCATGACAGAGTCCCTTTTTCCTGGTTTTCTTGGCCCTTTTCTCTGGATGTCGGCATGCTCGGAGAGCCTGGGGCGGAGCATGCGGTGGCGTGCATACGCTCCAGCTTTTGGCCGACATCCCCCCTCCCTTCTTCCTGCTATCCTGCTGCATCTCCACCTGTGGTCACCCAGGGGGTGGTAGAGAGTTGGGACAAGCAGCTCACCCCCCTCGGAGGAGGAGAGCAGCCTCTGGGCACTCAATTCTTCTCCCCCCCAGCTGACCCTCCAGCCACCTGAGTCCGTTCCTGAATCCTGGTCACTGGCACCGCAAGTGGTAGCTCTACCACTGCATTGTTAGGCCAGCTCCAAATACTGGTTCAACACCCTTCCCTCCTACCTTTTCTCACTCTTATCCCAACCCCCCCACTTCCCGCTACCTCTGCTCTAGGGACCATTGCACTTTTTCCATTCTTCATCCCCATTCCTCTACTGGACAATCTGCCTTCTCCTATAGACTCCCCTCACTCTGGAACAAACTTCCCTCCTCCCTCCATTACTCCGCATCCCCTCGCTCCTTGAAGTGCCAGCTGAAACTTCAGTTCCCCCACTTGCCCCTGTTATCTTTCCTCCTAATACCTTTGAAGGCTGTACCTTAATTCATCTGTGTTATTATTCATGATTCTATTTTTGTTACCACTCCTATGCACTGCTAAGGTTCCCTGCACTTTATTACCTATTCATGCAATTTTGTTCATTATTTGTTCTTATTACTGTAGCACGTTCTTCATTTGTCCATTCAGATGTTTGATACTGTACATTGTCTGTCACTTGCTCCACCTACTCCTCCCCCAGGTCGCACGTGGAAATAAGCTTTGGCTCAGTATGCTTTTCCCAGTTGTGAAGTTTAAAATAAATAAATAATATGACCAGTCTATTTGAAATCCTGGTTGCTGATAGGCAAGGCCCCAATTTCTCTGTGGCAATTTGGGTCTAAGTTCCTGTGGCAAGTCTTTATATTGCCACAGAATGTCTGCAGCATTATTTTCCTATTTCTGTGGTGCCAGTTGGTGGCTTTAGCAGCAGACAGTGACCCCCACCCCCAGCACCCAGACAGAGGAAAAACATTTGTTTTGGGGCTGGGACCCATGAACCAGGGTAGGTTGTCAGTTTACTTCTGACACATGTAGTATTAGAAAGTAAGAAACTCACCCCATTAATTTATGCCCCATCACCATCCCTCCCACCCCACCTGAGAGCACCCAGGGTCAGCCATATCTCGAAGCAGTAATACTCTGGTCAGCTCCCATGGAGCACATTGATCCTCACCCTTCTAGTTTCACTGCCAAGCAGGAATGTCCATTTCTTGCTCCAGTAGCATTTTGTGTGGCTGTGCACAAAACACTTCTGGGACAAGAAACTAGAACTCAGGCCTGGTGATAAAATTAGAAGGATGAATATCATTGCATAGCATGGGACCTGATAAAATATTATTGTATTACCACAAATAAGGAAACTCCAGGAGGCTATCAGGGTGGCATAGGGAGGGTGGTGGGGCTGAACTGAGTGGGAGGAGTGGGATGTATCTGTTTTGGTTTTTAAGATAAAGCACTAGCAGCCAAATTAATGGACAAAGGCTGTCCCAAAATGCTTTTCAGATTTTTTCAAATTCCATAGGATTTGTCATTTTTGTGACCAGGATGAGAGCAAACACTAAGATACAATGGCTTATTTCCAGGTGCATCCTGGGGGATGGATTACTTGGACCTATTTTATTGATGGTGGAATATTGGCCATCACATGGGGGAAACCTTCCCTACTCTTCTTTGATAAGTGCCATGGGCTCTTTAACTTTCACCTGGACAGTGACAAGACATGGGCAGAAAGGACCTTGGTTTAACATCTCATCCGAGGGATGGCACCTCAACAGTGCACCCCCAGGTACTGCACTACAGTGTTGGCTATTGGTGTTACCCCAAGTATCTGATGTAGGATTAGAATCTGCAACCTACTGACCTTCTGGCCCAAGATGCAAGCATGCTATCTACTGATCCATTGACAGTGTTATAGCCAATGACACAGTTACACTGATACTGTTGCTCTTTATTAGATCATGGCAACCTTTGGTTTTGGCCCAGTTTTTTGGGACTGCATTCATACTCCTTATGCTAACCCTAAGGCCTCTGTATTCAAAAATAAACATCTCTTGGCCCCCTTCCCATTGCATCGGGGCACACACCATGAAGATATGCCCCTTGAACCCTTTTTTATTCCTCCTGGTCTTCCAGCGACTTACCAGAGTGCTTTCTGAACCACCAAATATCCAAGACATTAGGAAGAGTGATCAAGAATACCTAGCTAGCCTCTATGCAGATGACCTCTTCATTACCCTGAATGACCAAGCCATCTCCGTGAAATGCTTATTTTGTATCCTGTGTTGCCATCATTAATAAAGTATTTTTTTATGCTCAGGGATATGTCACTACTGCAACTGATTTTTGTTTCATATGAAATAAGAATTTATAATATTTAAATGTTTAATTGTTTACATTTTCCCTTCTATAAAACAAGCATTTGTCAATGCCGGATGTTAGCCGCTGGTATTGCTGTTGTACTGGATCTAAGGTGCATATCCCCATGCTGGAAGACTAATATGGGCTGGGCTTCAGGGGAGGGCAATTACAGTGTGGCAGCAACAGACATCAATGGACATTTTTCTTTTTACAGCGTTTATTTAAAAAAATTAAACTACAAGTGAGTTTTTTTTTTATTTCAAGTGGAGACACTGGGGGATTGGACACCCCCATTGTTAGTGTTATGAGCAGCCCCCAGAAGCTCTGGGGTTTTAGATGCTCTGTGGTACATTTTAAGGCTTACATGGAAGATAAAACAAAGTTCTGTTAGGTGTCCCCCATCCCTGACACCAAGGAAAAAGTATAATTATATGGCTGGCCTCAGATACCTAGAGATTGCAGCTGAGCCTGGCTGAGAGCAGGACCATTTCTATCATTTTACCAGGGTATCTGTGTTTTTTTTTCTTCCTTTAAACAGAGAATATAGGAGCCCTCCTCAAGAAATTGATTAAATGGTAAGTGTTCAAATTTGCGAGTTGTTGCACTTTGAAGGGGTAAACTAAACTCTTGTTTTATAGGCAACCATTATTTAAAAATCATTGCCAGTCACCATTTATTTCATTGTTTGATCTACCCTATATTAATGTGAGCTGATCACTTACTTACTACCCTAGTAGCCAAGTGACCATTAATGTATTTAAATGTTCCATTTTCCACTCTATCAGCAGCCTATTACAGCATGTGTAACCTGAGGCATATATGTGTGTGTGTGTGTGTGTGTGTGTGTAAAATGCTGGGGGAGAGGAGCAGGCAGGCTGAGAGCACATGTTAAGATCAGCTGTGCTTGCTGAAAGAGCTGATTTATGAATGAGTCTGTCGGCACATTGTTTTGAAGTACACGCACATTTATGCCTGAACAGCGTCATAGTGAGACTTGCTGATAATTGATCAAGCCCCTTGTAGACTCTCCTGGATTGGAGCACTGTGACACACCTCTCAAAACCCTGTACATAGCAAAATGTTCTACTTGCGCTATCGTGCATGGTGAACATGATAAGAATTTGTAATATTTAAATGTTTAATAGTTCATATTTTCCCTTATATATTTAATCAATTGTCATTGTGGATACAGTCAGTTAGTTAATCGGTCAGTTAGTTAGTTAGCTAGTTAGTTAGTTAGTTATTGGCCAGTTAGTGAGTGTGTTCTTTGAAAATTGGTAACCGGGAAAGACACACTGAGCCAGTGTTCATTTCCAGGTGCAGAATGGAGAGACTGGCTTACTCACCAGAACCATTAAGTTATGTATCAATGAATTTATTAATGTAACTTCTGGATATAACATGAATATTTCCAACATTTTGGGGTGTCATTACCCCTTCCATGGGTAGTCTGCTATACATCTAAAATATTTATATACATTTATATTCCTTTCTTGTTTTAAGAAAATTTAATTAAAAAATAATGTATGCAAACTACATGCATCATCTGAACCAGGGGCATCATTTAGGGGTAGCCAAGGGTTGCAGACGAAACCCTAACATTTATTTACAACACCAATGATGTCCACTGCAGCTTCTATAAACCCTTCCATTGCATTTATTTATATAAAAGGTGGTGAGTGTGGAAATTTGCTTTGCTCGAAAACATGTTTTAATTATAACAACTACAGTACAAAACATGGATTAAACTTGTTCTTTTTGGGGGGCATATACTCCTATTTTTTTGGCCATATACTCCTATTTTTGCAGAAAAAAAGGCTGTTTTGTTGCTGGGGTTAATATCTTTAATTTGTCAAATACAAAAATGTAATGAATATCCTGTTCACTGAAGAAGTCCACTTTAACTCAAGAAGACCACCTTAAATGATCCACCTTAAACTGTCCTTTACCAAAAATACCATCCACTGTGTATGCAAGAAAACCTTCACTAGTTTGAAACCACTTTAAAAGCATCACCAGTTTATCCAGCACCCAGGTGAATAATTATACAGTCAGTTTTAAACTTTACATCTCAGCACTCCTGCCTTTTTAATATTTATGGAACACTTTACAAGGGTGAAAAAACAGAACTCAAAGACTCTGATGTTTTGCAAGAACTAAGTCTCTTTTTTCTCTTTGGATAAATGCCTCCACATGTAGTGAACTGCTCTTACCAGCTATATGCTGAAATCCCTGTGTGGCTCCCAGTGTTTTCACTATGGAGGAGCATGTGCTGATTGTGCTGGTCCTCTATAAACAGAGGATATGTAGCAGTGTTCTTCCCACACCCCACACCCCATATATAGGATGGCACTGTATGACAGCATAGGGAAGTGTGGTGTGAATGAACAATGAAAAGAATGAACTCTTAACAACCCTCCCATGTATGATTAAAAAGGCATAATATGATAAGGGGACAGGAGACAGACGAGTAGTGACATCTTTACAAAGCAGATAATAAAGAACTGCTGTTGATCAGTGTTTTTTTATCAGACCTGGGTCATATTTTATATGTTAACCCTCACCTTAGCAGGATATGGGTCCCTCATATATTGGTTGGAACCAAGGAGGCAGAGGAAGTGACTCTTTACAATTAAATTCTTTTACAGCTTCTATAGGAGTGTGAGATTTCTTGAGTTGGTCCAGACCAGACGCCTTGGTGCAATTGTTTTGCACCACATGGTGCCACTCTTCCAGTCCGAGCATGATCCTGCACAGTCTTGTGCTTCAGTACGCATCATCACACCAATGACATCATGCATCATGTTGTGTGCACATGAGCGTGTTCCTGACTGTGGTACACATCCACTAGTTACAGTTTAAGGTGGCACTGTTAAGGTGGACTTCTTGAGATAAGGTGGACTTCTTAAGTTAAGGTGGACTTCTTGAGTGAACAGGATATTCATTACATTTCTGTATTTGAAAGCTTGTAGATATCACCCCAGCAACAAAATAACAATTTTTTTGCAAAATACAGGAGTATATGACCAAAACAAATGGTGAATATTAATCCATGTTTTATAGTTGTAATTAAAAAAATCTTGGTCAAATAACTAGTTAAAAGTTAGACTGACTTAAGAGAAACTACATATTTTTTTATTCAGGTTATATACATAGAATAAGATGTATATTGAGAAGTTTGAGCTTTTTGAGATAATGTAAGTGTGGTCCAGATGATGCATGTACTCTGAATAAATTATTTTTGAATTTAATTTTCTTGAAATAAGAGAGGAATATAAATGTATAGAAATATTTTAGATATGTACCAGACTTGAGGCAGGAGTGGGGACACCCCAAAACATTGAAAATATTCATATTATGTCTGGAAGTTGCATTAATAAATTCATTGATGCATAGATACAGTAAATAGTTCTGGTGAGTGGGCCTGTCTCTCCAGTCTGTTTGTCTTTGAACTTACTGTGACTGTTATAAGGCCTCTCCCATTTATACACATTTCTTTTTACTGAGGTGGACTGAGCTGGACAGTAGTTTCTCATTTCCAGGTGTGACCTGGAGGAAGCGGTATAGGAGAAATAGCGAGTACGACACAGAGTCACAATTCTTTGTACAGAATAAAATGCAGACACATTACAATAACACATGCTACACAGTTACAAAACTTAGTGCAAACTTAGTACACAGTAAAGTACAGTTACAGTTCAGTATGGCACACCTAAACTGGTGGAAAAGTGATACATGAGGGGTTAACAATAATTATTGAAATGTCTTTGAAATTCTCATTTATATTGCTGCAATGGGCATATCTTCATTGGTTTCCCCTACAGCAATTATTTAACTCACTGATCATGATTTACTGTGTGTGTAGTTACTTTTTTCACCTGTGCCCTGTTCTTTAAAGGCCACTGGATTTAAATGATTACCTGTCTCCTCCCACTTTTGTGAAGGGGAATCACATCTGCCCTCCTCCAGTCCTCAGGTACCCCATCATCTTCCCGTGATTTGCTTAAAAGGGTAGTCAGTGGTGTTACTAGTTCTCCCCTTAGTTCTTTTAGAATTCTGGGGTGAATCCCATCAGGCCCCATTGCTTTGTCCACCTTCAGTTTTAGGAGTTCTTTCAGAACCTTTCTTCTGTGAAAGGACTGATACTGAACCACCTATTCAGAGTGCTTCTATTGACTGGATTGGGTACCTCCCCCTCCTTTTCTTTTGTGAATACTAAGCAGAAGTATTCATTCAGTATCCCTGCTTTTTCACCATCCCTCTCTGCCCATCCACCCTCAACTTTATTCAGCCTTAGTATCCCTTCTTTTGTCTTTCTTCATTCCCTAATGTACTTATAAAAGGTTTTATCCCCCTTCTTAACCGAGTTGGCTATCTTTTCCTCAGTTTGGGCCTTTGCCATTCTGACTGCCTTCCTGGCTTTCCTTTGCTTTAACTGGTACAGTTCTCAGTCCTGCTTCTTCTGTGTTTCCTTATACTTCCTGAATGCTATCTTTTTCTCCTTAACCTTTCCTGCCACCTCTTTTGAGAACCATAGTGTTTTTTTCTTTTGCTTCACACAAAAACTTGTTGCCTCTGTGATGGCAGTTTTGATGTTTCCCCATTGTTGCTCCACCCCTCCTTCTTGCCTGTTTGCTAGTGCTTTTCTGAGGCACTCTCCCATTTTGACAAAATCAGCTCTCCTGAAGTCCAGTACCTTCACTTTTTTATGGCTTGACTCTACAGCTGAGTTTATCCTGAACCACACTGTTTGATGGTCACTTGTTCCCAGATGGCTACCCACTTCTAAATCTGAGATCCTCTCTCCATCCCCATTTGAGAGTACCAGGTCTAAGATTGCTCCCTCCTGAGTGGATTCCAACACTAGCTGACTGAGGCATGCCCCCTGTAGGGCATCAAGAATGGCCCTGCTCTTGGATATGGCTGCAGCAAAGATGCCCCAGTTAACATCTGGCATATTCAGGTCCCCCGTCTGCAATATCTCCCCTTTCTCTACCATCCCAAGGATGCCTTCTATCATTTCCTTGTCCATTTCCTCCCCCTGAGATGGGGATCTGTATACAACCCTGTGCGGATTGTGGTGCCATTTCCAGTCTCCAGGGTGACCCACAGTGCCTCCTGTCCTCCCTGTTTACCCTTTAGCTCTGTTGCTTTGATCCCTTCCCTTACATAAAGAGCTACTCCTCCTCCTCCTCTTCTACTCTCCCCATCCCTCCTGTAGATTGTGTACCCTGGCATGCTGACATCCCAGTCACAGTTCTCTTTGCTTGGGGGTGGGGGCTACCCTGGTTTAAGGGCCACTACTTAATTATCAAGTGTGACATGCCACTAAATGACCTTCTCCCATGCATTCCCATACTTACCCATGGTTATTTGTTGAATGAGTACTCTGCTTCTTTGTTAGGCACATGACTCACACTCAAAATGCAGTCCCATCCCATCATGTCATCCCACCACAAAGCCTGGAAACACTGCATCTGCCGTATACTAGGACCTCAGGATTATCATGGGCCATCTGTCAGATAGGTGTAGTTGTAGCAAAATCAAGTATAAAAATCAGAGGATGCACTGTTCTCTGGAGGTCTTCACTCAAATAGGACCTCAGTTTCTTGGAGACCTCCATCCCACTATGGATTCCTTAATGTTCTTTCAACATTTGGTCACCCCTTTCAGCTCCAATGTGCTAATTGTCCTGGGTGCTGTTAAGAACCGTGCTGCACACACTACTTTATTAACAGGAAGTTCATTTGGGTAGTTCTTTGCTGAGGTCACATAGTAAACTAGATAGGCTGGTTTAGCTACAATGCCACCTGTCACCACATTTCCCCTTTCAAGATATACAGTATACACATTTCTACAGAAATGCAAGCAGTCTCATGCTAACAAGATACTATCATTCTTTAGCTTTTTAAACTATGTTTAAACTTTTCTATTATTGACTCCATTGGCTGTAAGTGAAGGTCAGGGAAGGCTGACTGATCATTTCCAACTCAGCGGGATGATTATTCTGCCTCCAGGTTACCTGCTGTGAAATAATTTTAAGACATTCAGTCATTTTTATTTACAAGTCCAGTCTGACATTGGACAGACACCCGTCCCAATCAGGTCATGACACTCCACCTCACAGCTGCTGGTTCTGCAGCTGGTCTGTCTTTTGGCATTCTCTGATGTGGTCTGTTGTGGTCTCAGCAATGGTACAGGATTTTCTAGTGGTACCAGTTGTGCCTCTTCTGGCAGATCTTTCAGTGAATTATCTTGTGGCACGCCTAGAGGTAGTGAAAGTCCATCTTCTTTCAATCCCTGGCCTTCTCCCTCTCTGGAGTGAAAGTGAACAAAGTAGCACCTGTTGCATTTCAACTGTCCCTGAAGACTCTACAGAAGATAGGCCTGAGATGACAGCTGTTCTATGACCTGTGCCAAAGTCTTTATGTTAAAGATACAGACTCATTCTCCAGGCTGAAGCTGTGGCAAAGTACAAGCTCTGTGTCTTGAATCACATGTTTGTTTGCATTTGAAACTTGAAAATTGCTCATACCCATAGGTTTTTCCTTGGTCTGGAAGTTTTGGATTCAAAAGAGATGACAAAGTAGGTATAGTCATTCTCAGTTTTTAGCCCATCAGCATTTCTGCTGGCCTGTAGCCATTGGATTGGTAGGCAAGTAAAGCATTGAACTGATCATTATCTTTCTTGAGAAGTCTCTTTACTGTTTGTGCTGCTCTTTTGGCTTCTTCATTGCCTTGTAGATCTCTTGGACTGCTTGTGAGCTGTATACAGTCATAGTCTATTGCAAAATCAAGAAAGTCTGAACAACTGAACAGTGGACTGCTGTCAAATACTAGAGTTTCTGGCACTCAGTGGTGAGTGAAAATTGCTTTCAAGTGTCTGATAACATGACTCACAATAGAAAAGTTCAAATGAACAACTTCAGGGTACCTTAAATGGTAGTCTACACATGTGAGGAATTTTTGACTTTTCAGGTCAGAGATCTGTAGCAATTTTTCACCATGGTCTGCCCAGACATTTAGACAGAATCAATGGTTCTATTGGATTGCTGCAGAGTTTGGTACAGACATCACACTGGTTAATCAGGGTTACTGGTTGTGCAGTAATCTCTGGCCACCCCATAGTCAGCTGGGCTCTTCTGCAGCATTTGCTATGCCCTGATGTCCTTTGTGGAGTCATTTCCAGGTAGCATCCTGTAGAGGTTGAGGAATCATTATTCTGGTTCCTTGAAGAAGTATGCCATCTTGAACTATCAAAATGTATCATTCATGCAAGAATGGTTTGATAGTGTCCAGACCTTCAACTCTTGGTGGCCAACTGTGTTGGCAAAATTTCATGACTTGTTGACATACATGACCTTTCTGCAGCTGTTATCTGATTTGCTCAAAATTTCTATATGATGCTGGAAGGGTGTCTCGTATTTGAGTAACATACATAATTGTTTCTCTGAGGTTTGTATCTCCTTCTGTAAGTTGGCTTTTGAGAGGCATTCTCACTAGGGCATTAGCACTGAGGATGAACAACTGTGTAGGCATATCCCACCAACCGCATGCGGAACCTCTGTATCCTTGGAGGAAGGTCATCTATGCTTCTGGTGCCCAACAGACTTAACAGACTTAACAGAGATTTGTGATCTGTCTCTAGAATGAAGTGTGCTCCCAAAAGGTAACAGCCAAAGCATTCACATGTCCACACCAGGTCTCTTTTTCAATTTGAGCATAGCTGTGCTCTGTTTGCTTCAGTGCTGTTGAGGCATACCTGACAGATGTCCATCAGTTTCCATTCTTTTGCATCAACACCACTCCTAGTCTGAAGGATTATGCATCTGCTGCAATGTTTATTTCTTTGTTTGGATTGAAGAAGGTTAAGGTAGGTGGTGACATGAGTTCTGCATTGAGAAAACCAGACTTTGGTTTCCCCAAACTCACATTTCTTGGCATTCAGTGTGAGCCCCGCACTCTGGACCTTTCTTAGGGCTGCACAGGCTCTCTGTTCATGATCCTGTCTTGTGCAACCAAAGACAAGGATATCATTCATGTGGCACACCACCCTCTGCAAGCCTTCCAGAACTTAACACATTCTCCATTGGAAATGCTCAGAAGCAGCATCATGCCAAAAGCTAATCTTCAAAAGCAATAGCATCCAAAGGGTGTAATGAAGGTGGTCAGTTTCTCTGATGCCTTTGACAGACACACCTGTCAAAATCCTGCATTGCCACAAATCTTGGTGAAGAGAATTGCTTCTCCTAGCATCCCCAGCATCTGCTTCACTGAGTGAAGGATACATTTTTCACTTCTGACTGACTCCTTCAATTTGGTTAGGTCAACACAGATCTTTACGGTGCCATCTGGCTTTGAGACCACTACTATTCTGGCACACCAATCTGTAGGTCCCTTGACCCTGGCAATCACTCCCAGAGTCTCCACTCTGGAAAGTTCATCTTTGACCTTGGGCATCAATGGAACTGGGATCATTCTGGGTGCTGTCAGGGAAAATACCATGGCTCCTGGGTTAAGCTGAATATTGTACTCTTCTTTGAGTTCTCCAAGGCCACTGAATACTGTTTGGAACTCCTCACTTCACCTGTTTTGTTCCACAGTATTGAGTCTGGCAAGAAGATGATGCTTTTTGATTACTTGTCTGCCTAGCAATGGGGTATGGAGGTTCTTTACAACATAATTGTCCTCTTGGCTTCCATTTCTTCCTTTGGTTACAGTTGCAGTGAAAAATCCACACATCCAAGGTATATCTTTCTGGTCCCATTAGAATTTTAATGTATCAAACAAAGATATGCAGTGTTTGCCCCCACAGTTCCTTGTAAATGATTTCTGTCATGGCTGTGAGATCTGCATTTGTGCTTATCTTGAACTCTTTTGGCATCTTGTTGATGAGAACTGTTGTTTTCCAGCTAGTCCCTTGGTCCAAAATCAATCCTGAAAAAGCATACTCTGTGTCATACTCTGACACGGTTGCTTTTATCTGAAATACAGCCTTGTAATGGCTTCTGTTGTGGCACACATGGCAGGTGGCATTGTTTGCTGGACACTGGGCTCTCAAGTGTGACATCATATTCCCACACCTCCCGCATGTTCTTTCTCTGTGTGGTGTCCCTCTGCACTGGCGATCCTGCATCACCTTTGGAGCTGAATTGGATTTCTTTGGATTCTTCTGGGTGGAGAAACATCTGCCCTGCATGGCATCCACTCATAGGATGTTTTGTTCTGCCCCTCATCCTGGTCCTGTCCAGAAATCTGACTGCTGCTTTCGTAAGGCCTCACTCTGTTGGACCATTGTAATAGCCTTCTCTAAAGTGAGGTTGTTGGCAAGGTGTAAGCATTCAACCTCTCTGCTGTTTTCAGAGCCCAGCTCCTCTCATAGGTATCCATAGTTACAGTGCTCAGCTAGGATGAAAAATGCCGTAATTAAAACATCTACAGGTTTCCCTGCTTCCTGCTTGTGTGCATTAAATCTGACCCTTTTGTAGATAACATTTCTGCGGCCTGTGAAAAAGTTTTCCTAGGACCACATTGTTGCTTTTTTCTGTGTCTGTTAATATCAACCCCTGAGGATGCCATTTGCCTTGTCCCCATGCAGTAGATCAGGGCGTTCACCTGATTCTCTGCTAACTCTGTTAGGCTACTTGCTAAACGAAACCTTTTTGAAACATCAGAGGCATTTTGGAAAGTCATCTGGTTGGCAAAATCAAATGGTTCAGGTAGCTGGATCTGTTAACTCACAGCTGTTACCATTGGTTAGTCACAAAATTACACTGAATAATGTAAAAACAAAAACAAGGCACTGTGTCAGCATGTAGTCTAAAAGCAAAACAAAATGGTTATATTAAATGCAGGCTGAAAATAGAAAATAGAGTTAAAAATCTACTTTTCGACCTCAGGTCTTCTTCAGGAAATATCTAAAAGAGAAAAAAACAAAGTTAGTGTCTTTTAGATATTTCCTGAAGAAGACCTAAGTTCGAAACATAGATTTTTAACTCTGTTTTCTGTGTGCATTTAATATAACCATTTTGTTTTGCTTTTACACTGAATAAAGTCTCTTTAAGCTGTACTGTACACTTTAAAAAACTGGTGACTATTTCTTTAAATTTTCAGCATTCCAAACACTTTCATTTTGTAAGCCTGTTTCAGTCCAGTTCAGTTTTACTTTCTCGTCTCTGTGAGAGAATACAGAGGCTGCAATAGTTGGCAGCAGCTGTATTTTGTCTGGAGCCATCCTCCACTGGACCCGGGAAGGAGGGAGGGGGAAGAGAGAGGTGGTCCCAAGAGGGCTAGGTAGGGTCCAGTGATTGGACAAGGAACTACCAAGGCCTCCTACTTGGGAGGGGGGTCACATCCTGTGGGGGGAAGGAAAAAGAGGAATTTCTTGGAATGTAGCCAGCATTTCTCCTTTCGGCTTGCTAGGATGTTGTCCACCCTGTGGCATCTCTGGAGGATCACTATGACATGGAAGGGTGGTAGGGGGCAGTGATGAGCTAAATTCTTCTGAAGGGCTCATGACCCCCCCCCCGATCAGCTTGGAGGTGAAAACAGAGTACCCTGACCCAGGGGAGGGGTCATGGTCCACCTCCCGCAGGTACAGCTATACTGCAAGGCTAACAGCACCTGATGGGGTGGCCAAGCAGCCTTGGCCATTATGACCACTGGCAGTGATCCTTCTGGGTGTGCACACTGCTCTCAGTTTGGATTGTTAATCAATAAATGCATAGCCGCGGCCATTTCCTCCAAGACATGAATCTGTGTTTTCTTTCCTGGGAAAGGGGGGGTATGGATGGAAACCAGATAATACAGAGGCTGCAACAGTTGGCAGTAGCCAGATTTTGTCTAGGACCATCCTCCACTGGACCCAGGAAGGAGGAGGGAGGGGGAAGAGACAGGTGGTCTCGAGGGGGCTAGGTAGGGTCCAGTGACTGGACAAGGGACCGCCAAGGCCTTCCACTTGGGGGGGGTCACATCCTGTGGGGGAAAGAGAAAGAGGAATTTCTTGGACTGTAGCCAGCAGTTCCTCCTCTTTCTCCTTTCACCCTGCTAGGATCACCCACCCGCACACCCTCGTAAAAGCAGGGTAGTGGGGCCAGGCAATTAGGGACCCTTTTTTGACCCAATATGGGTGACTGCTCTAGGTGTTGGGGAGTGTTTTTTCCCAGTTTTTCCCTGTAAAAGGGTTTCTTGGGTTTTTCACCTCCTCCAAGAGAGGTTAAACTGAGGCAGATGTGGGAGAATATTAAATAGGCTAGACTAAGTAGTCAGGATAACGGTGATATGTTAAGCTGTCACAGTCATGGTTTGGCATCTTGAGAGGATCACTATGACATGGAAAGGTGGTAGGGGGTGGTGACAAGCTGAAGTCTTCTGAAGGGCTCATGACCCCCCCCAGTCAGTGTGGAGGCAGAAACCAAGTACCCTGACCTGGGGAGGGGTCATGATCCACCTCCAGCAGGTACAGCTATGGTGCAAGGCTAACGGCGCCTGACAGGGGTGGCCGAGCAGCCTTGGCTATTATTACCACGGGCAGTGATCTTCCCAGGTAGGCATGCTGCTCTCAATTTGGATTGTTAATCAATAAATGCATGGCTGAGGCTATTTCCTCCAAGACATGTGTCTGTTTTCTTCCCGGGGAAAGGGGGGTATAGCTGGATACCAGATAAATTATTGTTCTTTACTTTTTTCCCTTTTAAATAGCCTGTTTTTCTGGACCTGCGGCAGCTGATTACTGGGAGGGATGAAAGTAGAATACAGAATGGATTTACTGCACTCTCCCCATGGCAGCTGAGAAGAAAAGTAATTGAGTAGCATTACAGTCTGGTTGTCTTCAGTTTTGCTCCTGGTGCCTTTACTCTTCATCTGATGCTGTTTCTGCTGCTGCTGTGCTGCTTCTTGTTCCAGTGGCAGGCTGGAGTCTGGCTCCATGTTGACGGCATGGCTCTCACTCTGGATCATGCTGTACCTGCACAAATGAACTCTGGCTTTTTTCCTTGTGCATGAGTCACTGTGGATCTGTGTACCCCCACGTGAAGGAGGGAGGGTGAATGGTCACCGAGGACACTGGATAGATGGGAAAACAAGGCAACTGCCAGGATGATAACCTTGGAACTCTTGAACTTTGTTCCCATACTGTATTCCAAGGACTTGGGTAGAAGTATTTGGAGTGACAGGGATAGGAGGTTGCCAAAGTGTGGGGGGGGGGGGCACACAAGCCAAGAGTAAAAACAGCTTTTTTAAAAATACTGAAAACCTGGTCACATTTTTTGTATAACATAAAAAGGGTTTTGCTGAAAGCACTTTTTTTTTTTAATTCTTTTTCCCCTCCAGTCCCCGGCTGTGGGAACTCCCTCAGGCATCCACCCTTGACTTGGTGCCATACAACCTTGCCTGAGGCCCTCCCAACCAGGAAATTGGGTGCTAGGTCTCTTCCACTCCACGAGCTCTCAGTATACCTCCTGGCTCTGTGCCTCACCAGGGTGGGGCCACCTACTGCTTCTGGTGCCCTTTCTAGAATCTGAACAACTGAGGCGCAGGAGTAGAATGAGACCAGGGAGAGCTGGTCAGGTTGGGTCCAGCGGTGGGTGTGTGAGCCAGACCCTCGTGGTGCTGTCATCCTCCCACAGACCAGAGTGTTTCCTTTTTCAGTCCCTACAGTTGCACAGGGAGTGCAAACGTGCAATGACGCCCTGCACATGACATGTACAATCCTGCACCCATGCGTGAGGCGTCCATCACACCCCCAACCCCGGAAGAGCATGCCACAAGTCACACTGCCCCTGGCCACCACTAGGAGCCACTGATACTGTGGCAAGCACACCCACCTGCCCCCAGGAGAGGAGAGCAGTCCTCCAGATGCTGAATCCTCTCCTGCCCCTGCTGACCCCCAATGGCCCAAGTTCTCTCCCGAACCATGATGCGATGTGCGGTGTCCAGCACCTTAACCCTCAGCACCACCAGGTCAGCCTGGCTGAAAGTACTTCTGATTGTATTATATTGCTAATGTATATTTTAATGAAAGCAATGCTTTCCTGAGGGTGGGGTGTAGACAAGAGGGGTTCACATTCCTAAGAAATGGGACATCTATTTTAATAGAAGCAGCCTTCTACATGTATGATATATTTATTTATTAAATTTTGGTGACCGGGGTACGCCCACTGAGCCTCGAAGATCCCTTTTTCAGGGGCAACCCGAGATAACAATACAAGCTATAAGAATGAACAAGGACATAAGGAACATTTGAGGCATTGTGAGTTACATCATGAGGTGGTTACAGTAAAGAAAAATAGTGGATGCAGGCATGGTTACAGGCATGGTAAAAGAAAAGCAGTGGATGCAGGCATGGGTACAGGCATGGTTATCATCATGACATGTAAGCAATTGGTAGTACTTTGCATATAGATTATTCAGGGGTTACATGTGGCCTCTGGCTAGCAGTCTGTATAAGGCAGGTAGTAGGAAGGTTAAGCTAGGAGACGGGAGTTGGAGAGGAGGGGAGTACCTTAGGAGCTTTAAGTGCCATGACAGTGGCATGCACTTGAGGTCAGCAGATGGGACTTAAGCCTGGTGCGGAAGTTCATGAGTGAGGAGGAGGAGGCCTGGACCTGGGGAGGGAGCTTGTTCCATTGGCAGGCTGCTTGGGAGAAAAAGGATCTTCCGCCAGCGTTTGTCCTTACCCTAGGGACTTCTAATAGCGTTCTATCTGAGGTCCTTAGGTTCCTTGGGTTGTGTTTGAGGGTTATGGTCCTGGCAATGCTTGGCGGAGCGTGGGGTTTGAGAAGCTTGTAGGTCTGGACAAGCAAGGGGTGTTGGAGGCGGGTGACCAATGTGGGCCAACGAAGATTGGCCAAAGTGTCACAGTGGTGACATCTCGGGTGGTCTAAGGTTGTGAAATGAGCTATTTTATTATATAGGGTTTGCATCCTGGTAATCTCTTGTTTAGCCATGCCCTGTATAATAGGGTCCACAAAGGTCAGGTTGGGTAGAAGGACGCTGGTAGCTATGGAGAGCCTGGCTTTAGGGATGAGTTGGTCCCTGAGTCGGTACAGGGTGCCAAGTTTCCGATGTAGGGTCCTGGTGACCTGGTCCATGTGTTCCTTGTATGTGATATTCTGATCTAATGTGAGGCCTAAGTATTTAAGGGAGGGGACTATGTTAACGGCTTTACCAGAGAGTGAGGTTAAGGAGAGGGATGAGGACCTGTCAAATCCCAGGGATCTTGGCCCGAATAGCATTGCCTTGGTCTTGTCGGCATTTAGTACCATTCTGTTCTTACATAACCAAGTCTCTAGTGATGTGAGGTCCTGTTGGAGTAGAGGGTCTAGGGCAACCATGTCATGCAGGGGTCAGAAGATGACAGTATCATCAGCGTACTGCACAACCGAGCTCTCCCCGCAGTGGGTACGCAGGTCGTTGGTAAACAAGAAAAACAGGAGGGGGTCTAGAATTGAGCCCGGAGGTACACCCTGGTTTAGGGGTAGTGGGTCAGACATGGTCCCTTTCCATGAGACCCTCTGTGCCCTGCCTAATAAGTAGCTCCCAAACCACTTCAGGGCATGATTGCCTAGGCCTATATTTTGCAGCTTCTGTAGCAGCAAGTTGTGGTCGACGAGGTCGAACGCCTTGGATAAGTCTATAAAGACTGCACCAGTGGGTATCCCTTTGTCCATTGCCCTGAGAACTTCATCCGTGAAGTTAATGAGGGCAGTGTCAGTACCATGGTTTGTTCTAAATCTAGCGTGGCTCAGTTGGTAGCACATCCGCCTCTGGACCAGAAGGTCGTGGGTTCTCGTCCCACACCGGGATTGGACTGGCACCTAAAAATTGCTGGCATCCGAGTGCAGTATTGGGGGGTGCTGTACTGCTGGGGTGTGCCATCCTTCGGATGAGACATTAAACTGAGGTCCCTTCTGCCCAACCTGGTGTTGTCCTGGTGGGTGTCCAGGTGGAAGTAAAAGAACCCAGGGCACACTTCACAAAGAGTAGGGAACATTCTCGGTGTCCTGGCCAACATTCCCCTTCCCATAAACCGGTTCATGCAATTATCCTGGCTGTGTGTGGGTGATGATGTGTGATATGGCTGCCACCACACATTCAGTCACTTCACTACCAGTCTAGCATTGCTTGTAAAGTGCTTTGGATGTATGAAAAGCGCTATATAAATGCTGATTCTTCTTCTTCTTCTAAATCCATGTTGGGAGGAGGCAAGGAGCTGATGAGCTTCCAGGTAGTCCCTGAGTTGATTGTAGATGACTCTTTCTTGCACCTTAGCAAGTGAGCAGAGGAGGGAGATGGTCCTGTAGTTGTTGAGTTTTTCCCTGAGCCCCCCCTTTGTGAATAGAGACAACACTGGCATGTTTCCACGGGTCAGGGACTGCTCCTTCCCTCAGTGATCGATTGAGGAGCATGGTTATAGGCCAGGCTAAGGAGGTAGCTCCTGCCTTGAGTAGCCGAGGGTTGATGCTGTCGGGTCCCCCTGACCCTTTTGGTTTCAGGTTCCTTAGGAGGTTTAGTACTTCAGTGCGTTTAGCCAGTCTCAGGTGAAATGGGGGTCTTTCCATGCGAGGTGGTTCATCTGAGGTAGGGGGGAGAGTCTGGGGAGACAGGCAGGTCTTGTAGGCCTCGAGGTCTGAGAAGTGCCTGTTAAGGGCAGCCGATATTTGAGAAGGGTCAGTTGTGAGCTGACCGTTAATCTCCATGGGACAGGACTCAGGCTTTTTGCTGCCCTTGATCAGGTCATTGATATGATTCCAGAATTGCTTGGGGTTGCCCAGGCTGGTTTTCTGGAAGTGTGTTAAGTAATCTATCTTAGCGAGTTTTATGGCTCTCTTGGCTTTGTTCCTCAGGGCTTTGTATTCAGTGAGATCTGCCAGGAGGGAGGAGAGCCTAAACTTTTTTCAGGCTTTTTCCCCAAGTAGCCATTAGGGCTTTGAGGGAGGGAGAGATCCACTTGTAGCAGCTGCCTTTAGTCCTCATTCTCTTCATTGGAGCAAAGAGGTTGGCTGCTGTGGTTAGTTTATCCTGGAAGTATTGCACAGCCTCAGTAAGAGTAGGGAGAAGATTTATGGGTTTCCAGTCCAGACTACCTAGGTAGCGATTGTATTGTAGTTCAGAGAACTTGGAGAAGTCACAGGCGGAGAGAATTCTAGGTTGGACCTTGGGTAATTTGTTTTTCCATATACAGAAGATTGGGGAATGGTCACTCAGGGAGTCTGCCATTGTGCCCGCACTCTGTATATTAGTGGGGTTAGACACCAGAGCCTAGTCAAGGGTGGTGTGGTTCCCAGTTTTGTAATTAAGTCTGGTCGGTTCAGAGATGACCTGCGTCAGACCTGCTTCATGGGTAAGTGACTTCGAGGCATGACCAGGGTCCTGGGCCCAATTAATGTTGAAGTTGCCCAGGATTAGTTGCTCAGTTGTTACCTTGATAGCCGTATCATTTGTGATGGCTTCAAGGGATTTGAGGGTTGATTTTGGTGGGTGGTAGACGTAGCCAATTGTTAGTTGTTTGGCATGCCCTAGGGTTATCCGGATGTATATGCTCTCTCCCTCAGCAGTAGGATTAGTCTGCAGGGGTAGAGGTGACTTGGAGAGGTCATCCTAGCATAGATTAGGACCCCACCCCTTTTTGGTTTCTCTGTAATTACGGTAGTTATTGTAGCCTACACCTGAATCTCGTGGTCATGGATGTGGGCTTTAGCCAGGTTTCAGAGATGGCTAGTAAGTCCGGTTTGTAGAGGTCCAACCAGGCCTGGACTTTGTGTATTTTTGGTCTAAGACTACATATGTTCATATGTGCTATCTTCAGACCCTTGGTGGCCACCCATTGATGGTCCTGGGGGGATGCTACCAAGGTATTGGGCAATGTATGGGCCAGGGTTAGGTTGGATATCACCTGATAGGAGAAGCAGCAAGACTAGTAACCTGAGCAGTTTAGTGCTAGGTATTGAGATGAGGTGTCTTCGACGCGTCCTGCTCATATAGTAAAGCAGGTCATAGCATACACCCTTTTTTATGATCTCATGCTCTGTTAAGAGAGTAGATATACTTGAGATAGGATAGCTGCTAAGGAAGTCGTGTGGGGGGATATTATATAGATTGCTCACTGGTTCTGGGGGGAATGGGTCTATGAGCCTGTCCACCCAGAGTAGGGTCAGTGAGTAGATTATGGCAAGTAGTACACCCCTATTAGGGGGAGGGACACTTGTGTTCCTAGCACACCAAGGAGGGCGGAAGGAAGCATATACTAAATAAGGCATTATTATTGGATGATGTCAGCGTAGCGTAGGTAAGAATAGGGTGCTCAGAGTCTATCTGACTTGAGTCTGAAGGGTGGATGGCAGACACTGAGGGCGTCCTGTTTTCAGCTGCAGAGCTATCACACAGACAGTTTTAAGGAAGTTGTCAACCTGTTCAGTGAAGCTTAGGGGAACCTCAAACTACAACCTCCCCTTGTAGCAGCACTGGGAAAGAAGTAGAATGATAATGCAGGCCATATTGCCCACGATTGAGTACAGTGATTTGTGTAGAAAGACCAAAATTCCCTCTAGTGGCAGGTCTGTATAACCTGCTAATGGAAAACTAGCCACAAAAAAAAAAAAAAAAAAAAATTCTATTATACAGTTGAAATGTGCTTAGTTCTATCGAAAATCTGTTTGTAAAAAGTGCCAGGTGGCTGAAGCAGGAGAAAAGTCCTGGCCAATCAGAGCAGGTTTGCTGGAAGCACACGTGTTCCGATTGGCTGCATTGTCCCGTACCTTCCAAGGAGCTGCAGGCAGGCATCCTGGCCTCGGTCAGTGGCTGGCTGGCTGGGTGCCGGCCGACCGTGGGAGAGCAGAAGCAGCCCTATTCAAGGGCAGGCAGCTTCCAAGGAGCTGCAGGTGGGCGTCCTGGTCTCGGTCGTTGTCTGGCTGGGTGCCGGCCGACCATGGAGGAGCTGAAGCAGCCCTGTTCAAGAGCAGGCAGCTATATATAAATATATATAAATATATATATATATACAGTATATAATTAAGTTTGCTTGCACTTGCACAAAATAAACATATTGCTATGACTGTAGTTTTGAGTAGTGTGTCACTGTCAGTCCAGTGCAGGGCAGTCTGCAGTGGTCAGAACAGTGTCAGACCAATCACCAGCCAAGCTGACCATGACACTCTTCTGGGCTTACTGGGTAGAAACTTCATGAAATTCAAAGAAAAGTGCCTCCTGTATCTTTGCTTTGACCTGCATGATGCTGTCCAGCAAGCAACTGATCAGTGTCATAATCAGCCTACGCCTCCCCCCGCAATACAATTGACTGCACATAACCCCTGCTCAACCTCCGGTTGCTCTTTCATACAATCCCACCCTCTGTCAAGCACCTGTCTCACCTCCCTATTACTTCCTGTGCACTGTAAGTATGAACCCAATACTGGGGAGCCCAATCCACAGTGACAGTACCTGAAATAAAAAAAAAGTCCCTCTATGTGTTTTTTTTAATTACACCTTATAAAAGAAAATGGTCCATCAATGTCTGTCGTCATTGCTGGTACCCACCCCAACCCAACCCCCCAACTCAGCACCCACCAAACCACCACCACCCTTCTTATTTACGTATTGGGGGTCCAATGTATTAATCCTTTCTGAAGACACATCTTCACTCTTAAACTGGGCTGGAAACAATGAAAATCAGGTAAGCTGCAATCAGTGTACTGTATTTCAGTGCATTTTGAACTTGTATTCATAACCTGGTCATTTTGTAATATTGTTCCACCAAATTTTCAACTTGGCCTTTTAGGAACCCCACCTCTTGAACAATATGGGTGAATGTTTTGATAACTAGCCCAAAAGGTGATTTTGCAGTTGCTCCATGAAATCTCCTTTCAGGCAGGATTTGAAAATGTTCACCTACCAGGGTCATGAGGTGGGGTCATAAAAAGAGTATGTTGAAAATTTGGGATAAAAATAACAAAGTTATGAAGGCACATTGAACATTTTCAACGCTCACTCATAACTTTAGTAATTTTCCATATTTGTATCCTAAATTTTCAACATAGCCATTTTTTTCACACCACTTCATGAATGTGACAGGTATTGTTTTCCAAATCACAGCCAAAATTTGTTTTTGCACTTGTGACGCAAAATTACATTTTGGGCAGTATTTTATAAATTACACCCATCTTGTTCAGAAGGAGGGGTCATAAAAAGACTGTGTTAAAAATTTGGGGTCAAAATGTCACAAAACAATGAAGCTATGAGAAAACATTGAATTTTTTCAATGTTTACTCATAACATTGTGATGTGTGCAGAGTTTGGCCCCAAATTTTCAGTGGTATCTGGTCAAAACCGTGGCAGTATAAACACATGGTAAAAAACTATATGGGCAAAACAGCATGTGTGGTTGCAGAGTTTGTTTATATGTATCTTAGTGCGATATTTCACAATGCCCATTTTCTGGTAGCGTGGTTTTCCACCACGTGTTTAGACTGGGGCAGTTTTAACCTAGACCCATTTTCAACATAGCCCTCTTTTTACCCCCACCTTATGAACACAACAGGTATCATTTTTCAAATCTCTTCCGAAATATGTTTTCACATTTGCTCCATGAAGCCAATTTTCAAACAGGATTTAAAAAATTCCACCTGCCATGATCATAAGGTGGGGTCATAAAAAGTTTTGAAAATGTGGGGTTAAAAAAACAAAAAACAACAAAGTTATAAGGAAACATTGGATTTTCTCAATTTTTACTCAAAGCTTTGTGATTTTTGCAGATTTTGGCCACAAATATTCACATAGCCCTTTTGTTGAACGTGACAGGTGTCATTTTTCAAATCTCATTTGAAACATGTTTTGTAGTCCCCCTGTGAAACCACCTTTCAGTCAGCATTTTAAAAAATTCCACCTGTCTTGATTATAACATGGGGTAATAAAAAGATTATGTTGAACATTTGGGGTAAAAAATATAAAAAAAAAAAAACTCAGTTATGAAGAAACACTGAATTGTTCCAACATTTACTCGTAACTTTATTTTTGCAGATTTGGGCTTGCAATGTTCAACATACCCCTTGTGTTACCCCACCTCATAAACATGACAGGTGTCATTTTTCAAATCCCCTCTGAAACATGTTTTCACAGTCACACTGTGAAATCACCTTTCTGTTGGGATTTAAAAAATTCCACCTGTCTTCATCATATCATCAGGTCATAAAAAGACTAGATTGGGTGGCAGTATAGCGCAGTGGTCTAAGGCTCTGAGCTGCAAATCTGGTGACATCCAGCAGACCAGACCTGGGTTTGAATCCCACAGCTTCCACTTGCATACTGTGTGACCCTGAGCAAGTCACTTAGCCTCTTTGTGCTCCCAGGTCGCTCCTGTAAAAAAGCTTTCAGCTTAGTGTGCTATACCTGGTTAAACAACAAAATAAATAAAAAGACTATGTTAGAAATTTGGGGTCAAAAGTGGGAGCCCACTGAAAATGTTATATTCTCTCTCAGCTGGCGCATCCTGGTAAATACAATCTAAAAATGTCTTAAAAGTAGGACACCATTGAAAATGAGATATTGCATCTCGTTGGGTCTATCCTGGGTAAATATAGGGTAAAAATGTGTAAAAGAAGGGCCCCAGTACAGCACAGCCCAGACTTAACTGTGGATCTATGCTGCTCTGTCCTGTGAAAAATACATTGTAAAAGCTGAACCCCACAAAAAATGTTACTTGTCTTTCAGCTGTGCTATCCTGGGTGAATACATTATAAAATGGTAAAAGCAGGACCTCGTGGAAAATGAGATATTGCATCTCATTTGTGCTATCCTAGGTAAATACAGAGTGAAAAATTGTGAAAAGCAGGATCTCACTGAAAACAGGCTAGCATTTGAGGTGTGCTGTCCTCAGTAAATACAGTACACAAATGTGTCAAAGCAGGACCCCACTGAAAATAAGATATTGCATCTCAGTTGGGTTATCCTGGGTAAATATATTGCAAAACTATATAAAAATAGAACCCTAGAGCAGAACCCCTCAAAAAGAAGATGTTGTATCTAAGATGATCTATAGGAAAATACATTATAAAAGCAGAACCATACTAAAAATTAAATATCATATCTCACCTTAGCTATCCTGGCTAAATGTAACATAAAACTGTGTAAAATCAGGACCCCATTGCAAATGACATATTACATCTCATCTGGTTTATCTTGGGTAAATACATAGTGAAAATGTGTACAAGCAGGACCCAGTACAACAACATGCAAGGCAAACATTTGGCATTAATAAATACTTGTTTTTTATGGAGTGCTTATATAGTAAATAGCACCATTGGGTGGAGTGCTTCTGCGACCGCTGCTCTGCTTGTGTGTAGTACTTGTGGTGATGGGGGTCATGTGTCAGGCCACCCTTCAACAGCCTCTGGCCATCTGGAGGTAAAGGGGGGGTATGGGGTGATGGGGGTGCCTAGGGGGGGTGCTCCCATTCTTCTGATCGTAGATGTCCTGGCCTACTAGCTACTACTGCCTCCATCCTCAATCACCTGTACCCGCTTACTTCTCTCCCCAGGTTACTGCTTCAGTTTACATTGGGGCCTTCCTTCCCCTGCATTGTTACTGCTTCCTCGGCTGACCCTTTCTCTACAGTACTGCCTGTTTCTGTGCCTACCATTCCCATCATGCTACGTCTGTCTTTCCATACTTGTGTTTAATACATCATGCCTATCTCTTCTCAGTTCCCTAATCTACTTTTCTTCTACAGCAGTGTTCTGAGCTTCAGCCAGCCCATACCAGCAGTACTCTGGACTCCGCCCCTAACTCACGTCTTCTGAGGTGCTGAGCAAAGGTAGGCTTACCCTGTCTACCAGGGATGGGATTCCATTACAATTACTACCTCCTGCTTCCTTCCAACCTGGCATCCTCCATCCCTATCTCTGCTGGACAGCATAAAATGAAGGTTAGCTCGCCCTGACTACCAGGGATGGAAGCCTGTCTACAATCTACTGAGTCATACAATGCCTTCTATACCTCATATAAGTTGCCACTTCCCTTCGGGAACAGAACTTCTTCACCCCATGTGCCCTCATCATCCCACCCATGCCTAGCTGCCTCAAGTGAAGATCATCCCACCTCAACCATCACTGACAGGTATCTAAATCTCCATTCCACTGCTTCAGCTGTACACATTCTCAGCCTGATACCCGGATGCTGCTTCCCTGCAAGAACATGACTTTGCCCAACTTGCCTTCTCCATCCCACCTGGTCTGCAGCCTCAATTCATGGTCCGATCATGCTGACTTGCATGGCTGGCAGCCTGATTCTGCATTCAACTTTTCATCTTCTGCATCCTATACCTGATACAGGTTGCCACTTCCCTCCGGGAATGGGGCCTCTATACCTCATTTGCTTTCCACCTCCCAACTTTTCCTACAGGCTTTGTATGTTAGCCTTCACGCTCTGACTACCTGGTTTGGTTGCCCATTTCCATGAATCCACTAGTTCCATACCATCTCTGGCTCATACCTGATTTCCACTCCAACCGGGAGCGAGAACTCATTGTCTCAGGTGCCTCCATCCTCCTACCTCTGCCTGGTGGTATAGGTTACTGGTTATCTCTCCTCACTTACCAGAACTGGAAGCTCATTTCTGCTGTTTCAACTTTGTATGCTCTCTACCAGAAGTAAGCTTGCTGCTCCCTCCTGGACCTGAACCATTTTACCAATTTTGCCTCCACCATCATACCTTATTTGGCATGTTGTGTCCAGGTTGTCTCACCTCAAATCCCTCACTTAGAAGCCTGCATCTGCACCTGACAGTTCATCCTTCTGCATTTTCTACCTCCTACCCGATTACAGCTTCCCTCCAGAAACAGGACCCCTCTGCTCCCAATTACTTCCTTCCTTCCTCACCAGTCTCCATCCTGAACTTCCATGGACCATCGTACTCGACCCCCTTTGGTCTCCTTTCCCTCAGGATTTGGTTCTTGCCAGCTTGTTCAGTCTCTAGCTCACTCCAGTTCAACTGTCTCATGGACTTCCTTGCTGCCTGTCACCACTTCCAGCTGCCATATGAGTTTGTTTTTCTCCTTCAGATGTGGGAACCTTATCCTTCTTCGCTCCAGCGCCTTCCATACTTTCCACTCATCATTTGAAGCCTTCGTCAGATGTGGGACTCATGTATCTCGACTTAGTTGCTCTTGGTGCTTGGCTTCACTCCTTGGCCTTCCGTGGATCATCCTCTGGTACCTTGCTACAGCCTTCCTGCATTCTGCTGCTGTTTGCTGAAGAGCTGACCCAGTCCTGTTCGTTCCTACACTGTATGTCATCTGGCTATGCCTAGGACATCATCTTCTCCAGATCATTCCTTCAGTCCATCAGGATTCACTCCAGACTTTCCTTCCATCTTTGGATAGCTGCCTTTTCATCTCTGCCTTGCAGGCTTGGGGCTTTGTCCTGTTTGCTGTGTCTCTCTTGGGCATACTACCCTATCTCCAGCCAGTATTCCTACCCAGTCAACTACTCCTCCCATTTATCCAGCTCATACTCCTGCTCTGGCCATTCTAACAGCTCTCATCCACTACTCGATGGATCACTTGTTCATGCCACCTGAGTAAACTACTTCTAGCAAACATCTCTTGGATAACATGCCTCATAGACTCTTATGTCATCATAGAGCTTCCTATACTGCCCAATCAGCTCCAAATGATCATTCCTGGAATCCCATTTGACTAGACAATAGAAAGATCGCATCCCTCTGCACTGGATACTCCCTACGAATCCTGTCTATTCAGTCACCATGGATTCCCTATCTACTATGTCTCACAAGCTATCCTAGTACACGGAAAGGACTTAAATCCTTCTGTATTGCTCCTACTCATAACCATTATCATTGCTATGGATACCGGGAATTGCATGATTCTTCATACCGCTACAGACATTATCCATTTTCCCTTCTGCAACCTCTCCTACCAACACCGACTCTGTTGACCATGTTACTCGACTCCTACTTCCTCCACTGCCATTGCTCATCCTTGGACCTTCACAGTTGCCTTCCCAGAACTTCCGTCGTTGGATCTGCCATGCCTAGCCACTTTACTAACATCATGCTATCCAAATAACTGTTTTCTAACCCCTGCACATCATCATACCTCATACAATCATCTGCTTTTCTTCATCGTATTGCCATCAGTCAAGTTAGCTGCCCATCTGGCGGTCCTTCTAGAGTATCATTCATGAATTATCTCCATTACTCCCTCCAATGAAGACTTTCACCAAGAACAAGCTCCTTCGATTCTCAATCCAGATATCTGCAACTGTTATGGTGAATTTACTATCCCCATCTTGCCTTCCAACAGGTCTTAATTGACAATATCACTAGGCTCCTCTGCTATTCCACACTACTCAACCTCACTACCAACCCAGGCTATAGACGCTTCCATATATCCGCTTCCAAGCTTCCCTCAAGTATTTAAGCATCGAATTACCTGTAAACCTAACCAGCCATAGCCACCTCAGTGCATCTCAAGGGCACTCACACCACAGAAATACCCATATTTACCTCTGCCAGTGGACCAGCAGAACATATACAAGTATAGTTATGACATCAATGCCCAAATAAGCTATCCAATTCCTTGTACTGAACTTTCAATCATTCTCTATATAGATTCAATTACCATCTGGACTGCATATGCCAATCTTCCTGTGTTTATCTACAAATCACTTATGGCATTTCTCTTATCAAGCACTCAAAGACTCTGCTCAACTCCTTCTTCCACTTCATGGATGCTTATTTTGCAACTTATTGCTCA
This sequence comes from Neoceratodus forsteri, assembly GCA_016271365.2. Lineage (NCBI taxonomy): Eukaryota > Metazoa > Chordata > Ceratodontiformes > Ceratodontidae > Neoceratodus > Neoceratodus forsteri. Next base: position 4,847,600 of record JADMNL010000041.1, on the reverse strand, counting down.
CCAATAAATTCCTTACCTCCAGACTTTACTGTGAATGTCAAACCTCCCACAAGTTGGATCATTCACCTATAACTTCACAAATCACTGCATTTCCCACTGTTCACTATCTGGTAGCATGTCAATCAAATCATGCTCTCCCTGCTCATTATGCCCCTGTAATCCCTTTGGACACTCATCCTTCATTACCTTGGAAATCTGGACTTCATTCACCCTTCTTCAACTAGATCTGCTTCACACTCAGGATTCTACCACTCCTTCAGAAAAGACCTACTTCTTCAACTTCAGGATCATCCTCCAAACCACATCATCCATGGATCGAGGATGGACCATCATCTCTCCAAGAAGCTCACCTTCCTCAAAATTAGCTATGGTTACTAGAACCTAGGTCCTTCTCCTATTAGTATGCTCAGAGGATGTGCAGACCACTGGCCATGGATCCTCAGAGGTTTCCTCCACCTGGGGGGGTTTTCCTTTCCTGAGTGCCAGCAGTCATATTCTCTGTGAGCTGGAGAAGGTATATTTTTGGGCCTTCTATTCCCTACAGATTCCTACCTACATACCTACTACTCAAGGGTGGGAATAGAGTAAAGCCACAAAAAGTACTACAAGCTACACAAGCACTAATACCCTATCGCTATTCCCCAAACATTGAATGGGAGGGCTTAAACCTAAGGTTCAAAGTGGTAAATAGCTCCTCCCACATATGCTATTTGACTCCCATCACTCACACACCTCCCTTGCTTAGGAAATGTTTTTTTATCCACCACCATCCCCCCTCCTCCTCCTCCTTCTCCAGTGCTCTTCTCATCCCTGTTCATGGGCCTTCTGTTCCTTACAAATTCCTACCTACATACCTACAACTCAAGGGTGGCAATAAAGCAAAGCCACAAAAAGTTCTACAAGTTACACAAGCAAGCAATAATACCCGACAGGGTGGGCGGTATTGGGCAATAATGGACTGCCCAGGGGTGTAATGAGGCCCGACGCTGCAGGTGGAGGGCCTTATAGCCCCTGGAAGGTCCGGTATTGCCCATACCGCCCACCCTAGAGGGTATTATTGCACTTAGAAAATGGGCTTCCTGTAGCATTTTTAGTTGAGATTTATGAAATTTTAAAAACATTTAAAAAATACAGTTAAGAATTAGGTATATGTGTTTATGTTGTAAAGTAGTCCCTAGGTTTTGTGCTGTTCCAGGTGGTATTGCCCCCCCCAGCCATTTGTTTTTGGTTCTGCCCCATGCACCATCATCTGCAGAACAGTACAGAGAAGTTGTTGTTTTGTTTTCCATTCCCTCCCACCTGCCTCCATGTTGAACGCTCAAAAAAAGAAACAGTTTAAGCATTTGTGCTGTTTGCATAAGTTTTTTTCCCCATGGTCAGGATGGAATTGCGGCTGTTAGGTGTGCGGCAGCGCGGATGTTGTCGGGAGTTTTGTGGGATGTTTCTGAAAAGCCACAGGGATAGAGTAGCAGTAACAAAAATGTAAGCAGCTCATGTAAATTATTGGATTTTGTTTCGGCGATCGGGATTAAGGGAAGAGGATTTGTGAGAGCTCTGTTCGGCGCATGCTGTGGTTTTGAGGAAAGCGCTGCCGAACCATAGCTATGAGGTTTATTTTAAAATGTGTGGCTACATTTTGCCTTTGACTATGAGATTTTATGCCCATGCTGTCTATTTATTTGCTGCTTCACAATTTAAGGCTCTCATTTTTATTAGAAAACAATAGTTTCTCACTGAAAAAAGCAAACTGAACTGCAAAGGACGCAGGTCATCTGTTATCAGCATTACAGACTGTATAAATTAATTCAAACATCTGTCTCAACCCAAGTAATAATACTATCATTTTTTTATTTCTAAACTGTGAGCCGTCCAGCCACTCATTTCTCTGTTACACCATAGTATGGCAGGCTCTATTTCTCGCTAGCTGAGAAAAAAAAAATGACTGCTATTTAAAATTGAGAATTCTATCAGCACAATACCATTCTAAAGTAATCAGGTGGCCACAGACTGGGACTCATTTTTTTCCGGTCTCTATTGACTGATACCCGACCACCTAGATAGTGGTGTCAGCCATCAGAAAGTAGCCTTTCTCCTACCCATTTTCTAAGCACTAATAATACCCCATCGCTATTCCCCAAACATTGAACTGGTTATATGTGTTTCTAATCAGTTTTCAAAAGCTGTGTAGATTGTTATTTTATACAGGTATGGCATAGCAAATCCAGTTACACATAGTTGTGAAGTTACACCCATGTATAACAGATTTTTTTTGAATGTTGAAAACAATTTCTGCTCTCTGCTTGCATTTTCTCTTTTTCTCACCCTCACTCCTAACCACCTCTCCCACATATTCAACAGAGTATACCCCTTTCAATTCCCCCAGCCAGCTGTAACTTGTAGACATGTTGTGGTCTATAAACTGGATTTTGTAACACTTATTTTTTGTATTTATGTTTACACAGTGAGAAACCAAGTATTATATAAAATAAAACATGAGTGCAGTGTCAACTTGTTTTTTTATACTCCCTCAGTTTGTGATGACTTTCATGCTCATGATTTATGAAGTCATCACAAACCTTAGGTGTGCAAAAATACGTTATTATACTGCACATAGCCCCCATATATTAATCTGTTCACTGTATGTATCTTAAGACTGTAAACACAAAAACAAAATAAAGGGCAAGTTAATAAAAGCTGAAACTGTATAGTACATATAGTGCCATGCACCATGATGAAGCACTATGTGATAAAGATGTCACTGTTTCCTAATGACAAAATGGAGTAACTGCTATTGGATTACATTGTGTATCTGCGGGATCTGCGGGATCCTACAAGAAATCATTGGCCAAAACTGTGATGAGTACTTCATCCTTGCATACAGAACAATATACAGTATAATGGAAATGGAAAACATTTACTGGGGGAATTCACCACCTTTTATTTAGAATCGGACATACCTCACAGGGGTCTGGGGACAAACTTTCGTCATTACACTGTATGTTGCATTTTTACAATTTATTCGTTATTTTAAGCTTTAGGGGAATTTCCCAGGTGCAGTCCTTCTCCATTTTGCTCCTGGAACAGAGCCAAACTTTTAACTTCACTCCCAGAACTGAATTACCCTTCCCCCACTCCACCATTGTGGGTTACAGTGGAATAACTCATTTTTCTCCACTAGTGAGTGGTAAGACCTAAAACTCATGAGTGGCAAAGCCATGAGTTAGTTACAAAGGTTTACCACTGATGTGGCTATGTCTTATTCTATGTCTTATTCTACTGCAACCTGTTTGATATATACCACACTATATGTAATGCTTTTTATTTATTTTTTTATTTTAGTCTTTGGTAACCAGGTAAGGCCCACTAGGCACAAGTGCCTGTTTTCAGGGGCGACTTGGGAGCACTGAGCCATTAAGTGGCTTGCTCAGAGTCACACAGTATGCAAGTGGAGGTTGTGAGAATTAAACTCAGGTCTGGTCTGCTGGATGTATCAAGCTTGTTCACACCTCATTCCTCTAACCTCTAGGCTATATGCTTTTACTGCATGTGTTTGTGTTTTACCTTGTTTTAACTTAAAGGGGACAGGAAATGTGTGCTAATTGGCAGCAGTTTATAAAGTTCTTATTCTCAGGAATGATATTCATTTTCCTAAAGTATCGATAATAGGGATACTGTCAACCTTTTTTGCATCATATTATGTTTAGGTAAAAACCCACATTTATGATTGCTTACTGTCTCTAAAGTTCATTGATGTTGCTGATTGTTTTATCTGCCTCCTTGCTTATTAGAACCAAATTGCATGGTAATGTATAGCTATGACAAAGAACCTCAGTGCACAAGCACTGAGGCAATGGTTACCCCAAAGGGAATTGGCCGGGAAGCCAAGTTTCAAAGTAATACAAAATCACACATACACTCATAATGCAAAGCATCATGGGCTGTATATGTAAATCATCACAGAGTATTATGCTGGTTCAACTTTAAGCAAAAATGCATGGTGCCGTGGTGTATAGCTATGCTCAGCTTTGTTTTGCTTCAAATCATTGAACTACTCTTAGTGGAAATTTCCTGAACATTAGAAACACCCTCAAACAGTGCAGCCACTCATGATACAACAGTCTCCTCTACTCTCTTTGCATAATAAATGGCTAGATTGTGTTGGGGGTATTCTTGAGTCCAGGAAAGATGCAGTGGGAGTTGGTCAAGAAATGTAAATAAACATGTTTTGGTGTGATAACACCAGTATGGTGGGCAGTCAGTTTTCACTTCTTAAATTAAAAAAGGGATCAGAATTGAACTACCAGCTGCATCAACAGTCTTGATAGAACGTGAACAATCATAAAATGTGTTTTTCAATCTAGGGACAATTTGAGGCCTAAGGGGGTTGACAGTGTCCCTCTAACTGTATCTGAATTAGAAGTGATATGAAAACTGTATTTGCATTGTTTTGTTTTTATGGGCAGCATTCTGTTACAGTTCTTTTCATGAAACCAATAATTTGGAGTTTTTAGTATGTCACTGTTTGTGTACAGATTGTTAATTTTGAGCTGTTGACCTATCAGAACTATGCTTAGAATTCTGTGCACAAATCATGACATAGTTAAAACTCCTAATTGTTGGTTCCATAAAGAGAACTGCAACAGAATGCTGCCCATAAAAACAAAACAATGCAAAGTACAGTTTTTCATATCACTTTTTATTGAGGTACAGTTGAATATGGATAATTTATGGAAATGTACATAATTTCTGAGAATAAGAACGTTTTAAACAACTGTCAGTTAGAAATGATGTCCTGTCCTCTTTAAAAGTACCTTTCTTTCCATTGTAATCTCCTTATCTTGTCCCTTGTTTTCCGTGTTCTATTTCCAGTTTCTAATTAAAATAACATGATATTTCATGCATTCTAAGTGAAAATAAATATTGATCCCAAAATAACATGATTTATTTACCCAATTTTTTTACCACTAGTGACATACAGCAGATAGATAGACAGACAGAGAGACAGATTGATAGAGATAATGGTCTGGATTCAGAAATCCCAGCCATACAGTATGACATGATCGAAAAACTAGCACTGCCTGCCTATCATGGTATATAGGACCCCATGCCCTAATGACAGCAAGAAGCATTAGCCAGACTGTATATCAGGTGGTCACTAGGATTTTGAATATTCATGAGCCTGTCTGCTATGAAGTTGCCCGGTATTGCAAACCCAGGGCACTGTAGTGGCATTGGGCACTGTTTATCTCTGCCACAGTATAACTACCATTGGAACATGGAAGTAGCCTGTAAAGGTAAGATTTCAGCATTTCCACTACCCATACATGCTGTTGGCTAGCATTGTGAGTGGCACTGACTGTGCCCTATGTTGTCCCGCTGTATTGGGGTTTTCCACTGATGTGGAAGTGTTCCCTGAATGTCAAGTCAGATTTATTTCTGAGTTAAGTACCATTCCCTGGTCCACAATACTGGCTGTCTCTGTACTTTACACTTCAGAGTGGATTGCATTCAAATGAGTCCATCAGTCCCAGGTACTGCTGTGTCTGCTACTGTAGCTGACTTGTGGTAGGTAACACGTAGCCAAAGACCGACACAAGGGGAGCCTCCCCAGGGCTCCTTTCTTGTGAATCTATGTTTAGGGTTCACCTATTTCCAAAGGCAGTTCTGTAGAGCCCCACAGAAAGTGTGAATCAAAGGGCCCCTGCTGATCCAAGAGGAGACAGAGACTGCATCCTGTTCAGGCCACCTAAGAGCCAGGTAGGGGGTCAGCTAGCCCTTAACAAGTGGGGTGGACTGGGAAACAGAGAGCCACAAATGTGGGCCCAAATACTAGGGTGCTCTCTATCCCTTTGGGGAAGTCAGACCGTGGGGTTGCTCCTGGGATCTGTGCTCCTTGGGAACCGGGAATCCACTGCACAGTGTTCCTGTATTCTGGGTGTAATTCAGAAGAGCCATACCAGAGAAGTGGTGCCAAAAGGGTTCTGTATTCAGAGAAGTGTGAGCCAGAAGGGCTGCAGCTTGAGAGCTGATACAGTAGAGCTGCGTTCACAGAGGCGTGAGGCAAGAAGGGCTGAACTGACATTTCTTTGCTGTTATAACCAGCTGGTTACAATGGTGAAGTGCCACGGTTTTTTCTTTGGGAAAAAATTTAACCCAGTAATTTTATATTGAATAATACATGATGGGTTTATACAAGCATCCAACACTGAGGGTGTGTGTAAAATTCAAGTTTTACACACAACCTCATGTTTTATTTTATATAATTGTTGGGTTGAATTTTTTTGCCACAGCAATTATATAAAAAAAGAGATGTCCTTGTGCAGCTGTGGTCTGGTTGGGTTTCAGTGTGGTCCATGGTCGGCTGCTGAAAGTTAACTACATTTTTTCTGGTACTTGGGTTGTTTAAAACATTTTAGAGCAGTGTTGTGTTTTTTTTTTTAAAGAACTTACTGCTAAGTCCGAGTGCCAGTGAAGTCTCTAGCAGCAAAGCAAGGCAGGCAGCGGTCAGGAAGGAAAGAGCTGTGGCTGGCAGATGTGTGGAGTGAGGGAAACCCAACGTGTGTTTGCTGCTATAACACTCCTTTACAACGGCAAATTACAAACCAGGTTTCCCTATGGGAGAAAATGAAACCCAGTTACTATAAAACTTTTACACCAGAGGTGTTGGATGCTACATAAAGCCCAAGAGTGAAGCTTGAGGGGTTCACACAAGCATCCAACACTGACCATGTGTGTAAAATTCAAGTTTTATACACCACCACATGTACTGTTTTATATAATTGCTGGGGCTGTGTTTTTTTACCTCAGCCATTATATAAATCCTAACCCTCCTCCTAATGACCTGATTGGACATTTATGGCTGCAAACAGTCCCAAAAGAGGCAGGAAAGAGTCAGTCAGATCTTGTAGGTGCTTCATTTGGGAGTCCTTGAATGTCTCAGCACCTCTCAACCCTGGCAGATGGTGTGCTAACCCTAAGAGCAAATATTGAGGGGTTTATTCAGGTATCCAACACTGAGGGTGTGTGTAAAATTCAGGTTTTACACACCACCCCATGTATTGTTATATAATTGCTGGGGTTGTGTTTATCCTGATATTCTATAATTAAATATTTTCTTTTTGATATCATTGTATTTTTCCCATTGTAAAGCATTTTGGGATATGCTTATATGAAAGATGCCACATAAAATAAAATTGTACTGTATTATACTGTATTTTATAAATATAAATGATTTCAGCTTTAAAATATTTAAACTATGTATATAATTTATATGCCATTTTTGTCAGTACTTGGATGGTAAGAAGCTTTGGAGCAGACCTTGAAGGGTTGTTTTTGTTAATTCTTTAACAATTATAAATTGTTATCCACACAGACACAGACACACACAACAATACAAACTGGTGTGAGAAGTTCATCCCTATTGCTAGGAATCTCACACACACACACACACACACACACACACACACACTTTTACCCTACCTATAACTTTGTGATCCTAACAGAAAATTATTTGAAATTTGCAAGCTTTCTTCACAAAGTAGCTACAAGTTCCATATTACACAAAAAACAGATGATGATTGCTCAAAAACTAGGAGGAACTACAGTTTAATATGTGGAAATTTTGTGAGGGATTAGGCTTAGTTAGGTACCTTTTATGTTTTTTCTCGAGTATTCAAAATTTGTATTGCTAGAAGCAAGAATGTGGATTATATAACAGCCACAAGTTCCATTCGTTGACAGTGGAGCCAAATGGTGATTCAGAAACCACTTTTCATTGGCCTTGACAAATTAATGAACAAACACGACAGGTACACTTTTCCTGACCCACTCAGGATCCATCATTGTAGCCTGTGTGTTAGACTAAACTGACTAAATGTCATTGTGAGAAGTTAAACTATTTTGTCTCTTTTAGAAATGTACTAATGTCACAGCTCCCTCATACATCACTTCCTGCTTTACTACTACAATAAGCCATGTATTATGGAATACAATCCACTGACCCTCTAGTTTATAAGGTTCTAGAATCAGAACTGAAAAGAAGTAGGCTGACTTTAGCCTACTAATAGGTACATGTCTCGACAAATGTATTCCTACTATGAAAGTGGATGAATGTCTAAACATCTTCACAAGCAACATATATTGCTTTCAGAATAAATGTACTTAGTTTCAAACACTTTAGGCAAACAATATTTAAATCATGACCACTGCATGACCAAAGGTGAAGTTACACTACCCGAAGTGTAATGCCGCAGTCTCCAAGCTCTGCTGCCACTTCACCTACTGCACTGCCTACATGTTTACATAGCTGCCCAATGCATTGGTGCTGGCTTACTGTTGCAATGAGCACTTGCTGCATTGCACCAAGCACTTCTACTGGGAGTTACACAAAGAGAATGGTACACCTGTAATTACCAGCACCCTACTGCCCTAATAGCATCATTCGAGGAGAGGGACAAGCAAAGCAGGTCATAAGGGGAGAGGGGAGCAAGCCAGAGAAAAAAATGATCATCTACATGAAGCAGACTCTCTAGCATACTCTTTTATCCCTGCTTGGGAAGGAGAATGGTCAGACATGATAGCCCTTGAGCCCCTTCTGACCTTAAACCCCTGAGTGAGGGGGTGGTGAGGCAGTATAGTGCAATGATTTAAGGCTCTGAACTGCAAATCTGGAGACCTGGGTTTGAATTCTACAGCCCTCACTTGCATACTGTGTGACCCTGAGCAAGTCACTTAACTTCCCTATGCTCCCAGGTCACACCTGTAAGCAAGCTTTCAGCTTAATGTGCCAATCCTGGTTAAAAAATTGAAAAAAAAAACAGCAAGGCACGGGGGGGGGGGGCTCCACCAGTGCAGGCAGAGCAGCATGTTTACATGTTAGCATAAAAGCTTCCACCAGTACATGAACCTAAGAAAACACTGGTTGCTGTGTGCTGCAACAGAGTGACTTACAATACTCCTGTGCTGTTTATACTACCGGACCTGCACTGGTACAACTCATCTGCATAACTTACAACTGTGTAGATCTGGAAGTGTAAATGCACTCTAATTTGGTGGTGGTGAGGGGTTACGGTTTTATTTAATTATTAGTGTGTGTGTGTGTGTGTGTTTATGTGTGTGTGCTGGTGTGTGGCTAGGGCAGCTTCATATTAGGGGTGTGTATGGTTGATGAGTGGTTTTGTATTGTCTTATTTTTATCTTTGATTTGCTTGTGTTATTTGGGGTTATTATTTTTATGTGGTTAATTTGTGTGGGGTTGAGGGTTAATTTGTGGAGGTTGAGGGTTAATTTAGTTGATTGTGGAGTGTATGTGGGTTGTGTGTATGTGAGTGTGCTTGTTTATATTATTGCTTGCTGTTTAGCTGTTTATTAGTTTATTGTGTGTTGGCAAAGGGTGCCAACGGTTGTGCACTATGCTCCCACCAGGCTCAGGGAACTCCATTCTTTTAGCTGTCCTTCTCTATCTGCAGATGTGTATAGGCATTGCAGGGTGTTGGGGATAGCTAGATGGAGGAAGAAATGGGGGAGAACTGGGCCAGGTTGGAGAGCAGAGAGGGTGATTGGATTGGGGTGGTGAGAACAAGGAGATGCCCTGGGGTGAAATGGGTCTAGGAAAGAGGTCCTACTAGCCTGGTTCCCATACCCAAGGGCTCCACTTTAGGTGGGCAAGTCATGTGATCTACCCCATCTGCCCATCCTACTAGGGCTGTGTTGTACAATGCCAGATCCATTAAAAACAAGACAGCTGTAATGGCTGATCTTGTGGGTACAACTGACCTGGCTTGCATCACTGAGACCTGGATGGATGAAAATGCTGGCCCAGACCTGGAATCAGCTGTTCCGACTGGGTACTCCGTGATTCACCACCTGAGGGAGGATTGTAGGGGTGGGGGTGTAGCCATTTGTTTTAGAATGGAACTGGGCCTTGTGGACATCCTGGTGGGAGTAACCAGATCCTTTGAGTGCATTGTGGGTGCAGGTGTATACTGCAGGATACTCCTTATTTACTGTTCACCCGGGAATGAGAGCGAATTCCTGCAGGAGGTTGTGGACTTCAGCATCGACACAGCGTTTAAATACCTTGGGGTAATGCTGGTCCCGCAGCTTGACCTTGGCCGCCACATTCAGATTACTTGCAAGACTGTCAACTGCAAACTGGGTCTGGCCTACAGAGCCAAAAGCAATCTTACTCTGGCAGCTCGGATTGCACTTGCCAGAGGGGTGCTCCTCCCTTCGCTCTGCTATGGGCTCCTCTTGTTTGCCCGCTCCTCCAAAGTCCACCTCTCTAGATGGTCTACTGCCTATAACAATGTCTGCCACTTTGCACTGGCTGCCTCCCATCTCATTCACCATTGCGACCTCTATAGCAGGCTAAACTGGCTCTCACCCTCAAATCACATAGACTTTGTCCTAGGGTGCTTCACCGGAAAGGTACTTGGCACTGGCACCCCTCCAGGGCTGGTGAAATTCCTCGTTCTGGCTGCCTCCTCATCCTACTCACTCAGGTCCCAGGGACATGCCCTCCTTAAGATACTGGCTACACGGACTCAAATGGGTGGTCGAGATTTTGCTGCGTGCGCTCCCAGACTGTGGAACACTTTTCCTGCCCAGGTACATTCCTCACACTCACAGGTGTGTCTTTGTTCCACCCTATGGAACCACCTAAAACTTTCTTCGGCTTGTGGCTGTCCCAAACCCCCGTAACCTGATCCATCACAGTGCTCCTCTGCCCTGGAGGTCTTCCTGGGCAAAAGACCTAACTCTCTGAGGTAGCTAAGCTGTAAATAGTGTCATTTCTGATGCATCTCTAAACTGAACCTCCGTTACTGCTCTTAGTTGCTACAAGGTGTTTATTTTGTTGTGTACATACTGTATAAAATTATGCCTTACTAAGTTTTGTTTGCTGTTTTGAATCTGTAATCATACTGTCCTCACACAAACTGTAACATGTCTAATTTGTACCATGTCATCTTATGTATTTAAATCTGTTATTCCTGCACTCTCCCGGGTCGTACCTGCAAATAGGCAATTATCTTGGCTAGTGTACTTACCTGGTTAACAAAAGCTAAATAAATAAATAAATAAATCCCCCTATTGTTGATTTTTGGTGATTTCAATGCCTGGGTCAATGATGAACTCTCACAATTTTGCCAGGCCCTCTCTAGCTTATGCTCTCATTGGGCCTTACATAGGTGGCTACCTCTGTGACCCACACTCATGGCCACTCATTTGGCCTGATATTCTGGCTGGGAATGGAGAGCTCCAATTTGGTGGTGGAGCCGATCATTTGGTCTGATCATCATACCATAAGGTTCAGTTTTGAGGCTCCCCCCAATAGACCTGGCCCTACAGAGATGGTCCAGGACCACCCTTTAAGGGGCCTGACCCCAGGTGGTCTTATGGCAGTGCTGGACCTATCGGTTGTGCCAAGTGTAAGCTTGGATCCAGGGAACCACTTATCTGCCTATAATAAGGCAGTGATAGAGGCCCTGGACTCCTTAGCTCCTATCTGCATTCGTCCCCTCACTTCTTGCCCAAGGTCCCCCTGGTTTGACAGGACCTTGAAGGAGTTGAGATGGAGGGGCCAATGGCCGGAGCATTGCTGGCAGAAATCAGGCCTGGCTGGGGACAAACTTAGATTGATGGCTTACTATAAAGACTATCAATCAGCAATCTCCCGTAAGAAGTCAGAGTTCCTGTCCAGGGAGATTGCCGCTGTGCAGAATCGACCTGCTCAGCTCTTCTGGACTGTTGACAGATTGTGCAATCCAATCTGTCTTCAGTCCTGAGGAGCCTTTTCACAGAGTAAGCGTGATGAGTTTGCTCACTTCTTTGCAGATAAGGTTGCTACCATCAGATCCGGGGTCCATCCAGAACTCTCCAGTGGGTGCTATGGAGGTTGACAGGAGGTTGCAGGCATCCAGTTTACCTGGTCTGACTTTAGTGGGTTGGCGATCACTGATATCATGAGGATCATCCAGTTTCTGTGACCAACTTACTGTAGTTTGGACCTGGGCCCAATGCATCTCCTTGTGGTATGTGTTGAGGTGATCGACCTGGTCCTGGCTGAGATAGTTTGGAGTTCATTCAAGATGGGGGGGTTCCCAACCCCCTGAAGGAGGTGGTGGTGAGACCACTCCTTAAGAAACCCTCCCTCGATCCTGACTGCTTAGCCAACTACAGACCCATCTCTAACCTGCCCTTTGTGGATAAGGTTATCGAGAAGGTAGTTGTGCTGTAGCTGGAGGATCATCTTACTACCTATGATTTCTATGATCCTCTCCAGTCCAGATTTAGGAAGAGGCATAGTACTGAGATGGCACTTGTTTGGGTACTGAATGATCTAATAGCGAGGTATTGGAGGACTTGTTCGATCTTGGTTCTTCTTGATCTCTCTGCAGCATTTGACACCATGGACCATGAAGTGCTACTGGAGCACCTGTGGTTGATATGTGGCCTGTCTGGTACAGTCCCCAAGTGGTTCTGATACTGCCTCATGGGCAGGACTCAGAGAGTGGTGTCAGGGATTTATTCCTCGGCCCCCTCTGCCCTGTCCTGTGGGGTCCTGCAGGACTCAGTTTTGTCACCCATGCTGTTTGCGGTGTGTATGCTGCCATTGTGAGACATCATAAGGCAGTATGGACTGAGTTTTCACTGCTACGCAGATGATACTCAGCTATACATGTCCTTTGTGCCCAAACAAGATGTGGCTATTGCAGTCTTTAATAGCTGCCTCTCCAAGATCTAGAACTGGATGTGTGCCAATTGGCTGAGGTTGAACCAGGAGAAATCTGAGGTGCTGGTGGTGGACCCAGGTTGTCAGGGCAGGGAGTCATCGACTGGACAACCTTCCAGGCTTTGGCTCAGAGACAGCCAATTGCTGACTTCTGACAGGGTGCAGAATATGGGCATAGTCTCTGATGATGGTCTGACATTCAAATCTCAGGTGCTGGCTGTAGTCTGGACCTCTTTTTACCATTTAAGGAATATCACCCAGATTAAGCACCTGGTCCTGCCCAATGACCTTCCAACTATGGTCCACGTCTTTGTGACCTCCCACCTTGACAACTGCAACGCCCTCTACCTAGGGCTATCAGGGGAAGATATTCACCGCTTGCAGCTGGTGCAGAATGCAGCGGCCAGGTTGTTGACTGGCTTACCAAGATCTTGTCACATCATGCTTGTACTCTGCAATCTGCACTGGCTGCCAATACAGTGGCATATCACCTTTAAGGTCAGTTTACTGATCCATAATGTCCTACATGGACAGGGACCGCAGTACTTGCAAGATCTCCTTTGTCCCTACTGCCTCCTCTGCCCACTCCACTCCTCCAGTGCGGGACTGCTAGAGGTTCCCAGGATTTGACTCAAGACTTCTGGGGCCTGCTGTTTTGCTTTTATGGCCCCTACCCTGTCAAACTCTCTACCTCATCAGGTTAGAGAGTGCCCGACCATAGAGAGCTTCAAAAGAGCTCTTAAGACTCCTCTTTTCAGATTAGCTTTTCTGGATCTTATTTAAATAGTTTGTGTTGTTTTTAAGAATTTGTTGAATTTTAATGGTGTTTGTATGTTTTATATAATAGATTTTAAATATTTGATTAATCTCTGTATAAACGTTTGATCTACTGGAATTGCACTTTTTATAAATAAAGATTGATTGATTGATTAATTGATTGATTGATACCATTCCCTTAATCTAATCCATCAAAGAACCTCTGAAATGTGAGAGAAGCCACATGACCCAGTGCCTAACACACAAGCTAGGAAAGCAGGAGATCCAATTTCAAATCCAACCAGGGACACTTACTCACTGTGTGACAATCCACCTAGTTGCAAAAGTGGGTAAAAGCAGGGCTCCACAGACAACATTCAATCAATCAAAAACTTTATTTAACCAGGCAATTCATCCTTGAGCAAGCTCATTTGCAAGATGGTCCTGGGCAGAAAACATACAAGTAAAGACAAAGACTGGCAATTACAATACAGTGCCAGTAACATAAAAGTACAGTGTTATTACACATGGGAAGAGTACAATAATGAAAATTATAAGGGTAACTAGATACAATGAGTAAAGTGAATTCAACAGGTCAGAAGGGGGGGAAGGAAAGGGGGCTAATGGGCTAGGGGATCAATTTAAGAGAGAGTTGCTATAGAAAACAGAAATCAGGGTGGGAGGGAAGTGCTGATGTTGGCAGAGTTAGTGCTAACGTTGTCAATGGCAACAAGATATTTCATCTCAGCTAGGGCATCCTGGGTTAATACATTGTAAATGAAAGTCATGTTATTGGACTATAGCAGTACTTTGTTAATTTTTTAGTTAGCTTTGTGATTTTGTAACTCTCCTCATGGCTGCTTTTTGTTCTGTAGCATTGCCAGTTTGCACTTCCTTATCCAAGCAATACTGACTGTTAACATATTTTTAAATTTTTGTCTTATTAGGATTGTGTGTCAAGCAATCAACACAAAACAATTAAGGATGATTCAGCATTTGGATTACTAATGGAAAATCAGGAAGTTTCATTACTTCCCCCTCCGATTTCACGAACTCAGCTTCAAGGCTTAAACAGAAGACAGAAAGTCATATTTGTTCCCAAAGACACTAAGAAAACTGGCAATGAGATTAATACTGTCAAGCTGCATAAACACAGTCGAAGACTTCTCATTAAAAGGAATCCTTTTATAACTGCTGTGAGCAATTCAACTCTCACTGTACCACCCACCAAAAAGTTTGAAGAACATAATGATGGCTTGGGAAGCCTTTACAAAATCCAAAGAGAAAGAAAAATGTTAATGCAAGATACTTGTCTCAAGTACAAAAGCAACAGCAGAAAACTAATCACTCCTCATCATGTCTCCAGGATTTTTGTGGAAGATCAGCATAAGATGTTATACTGCGAGATTCCAAAGGCAGGCTGCTCAAATATGAAGAGAGTTATGATGGTGCTTAATGGATTAGCTCGCTCTACAAAGGACATAAAGCATAACACAGTGCATTATGGCAATTATCTAAAGAGGTTAGATAGTTTTGATCAAAAAGGTATCTATCAACGACTCAATTATTATACCAAAGTGCTTTTTGTACGAGAGCCTTTTGAGAGACTGGTATCAGCTTTTCGAGATAAATTTGAGCATCCAAACAGTTACTATCATCCTGTTTTTGGAAAAGCTATAATTTCTAAATATCGCACAAATGCTACCCAAGAGGCCCTAAGGACGGGTTCTGGTGTGACATTCAAAGAGTTTATACAATATCTTTTGGACTTCCGTAGACCTGTAGGCATGGACATTCATTGGGATCATGTTAACAGGCTTTGCAGCCCATGTATAATAGACTATGACTTTATTGGGAAGTTTGAAAGTATAGAGAAAGATGCCAATTTTCTTCTTCATTTAATTGGTGCTCCAAAGAATTTGACTTTTCCCAGGTTTAAAGACAGACATTCCAATGAGGAAAGGACCACAACTAAAATCACACATCAATACTTTGCACAGCTCTCTCTTTCTGAAAGACAGAGGGCATATGATTTTTATTACATGGATTATGTGATGTTTAACTATTCCAAGCCTTTTAAAGATCTTTACTGATTTTACTGGACAAAATAATCACATTTATCACTATACCTAGTTTTATAGAGAAATGCCATTAATAGCTTTACGATAATAATTATAAACCTCAAAATGCTCTTCAACCAATCAGAGCACCACATCTGCAGGATGTGATGATGGACAATGCAACCATCAATGCAACCAGTGGAAATAAGAATGGTGGAAAGGGCTGTTTTAAAGGGTAACACAATTTTATATGTGGTATTTTTTCAGGTTTTAACATAGTCTATTTTTTTCTGTCAGATTACGGCTGCATGTCACAGCAAATTCTTTTTCAGTAGACTTTGGTCACCAGATTATACCCATAGGGATTATTGAGTGTTTTTGCTTGTTGCTCAGGCCCTTAAATTCTCTTGCAGTCATTCTCTGTTAATGCTGTCTACTGCAACAGGACAGTGTTTAAATATTTAACACACTTCTAACTACTACTGTTCTCATGTAAAAGTGTTTCTTGCTGGATAATCATTAGATACTACTGTGTCAAACCAGTCTAATTTCATCTGCCAGATTCGCACTTTTCTTCTGATTCTGGAATTTGTACTGCAAAACATAATCTGATGTAAAGAAATATTGTAATCAAATGACCAGACTATGGTGATCAAAATCACTATCAATCCAATTGCAAAATTATAATGGTGCACAATTAGTGTAATCACATTCAGTGAGAGTTTATTCAAAATGCAGTGCATGCTATCAGCTCATTTCCAGATATCCACAAATCTGGTACAGGTAATCTACTACAAACATGGAACCACAAAAAAATTTACAAATTGTGCCCAGACAGGAGAAGGCATATTCTGACACAGCGATGATTCCTATGTACAGATAATTTGGCAACAGATTGTGGTGACCCGGTTGTGATGAACTACCTGTACCACAAAAGTGCTTATTAGAAATAAAGTGACATCAATAAATGCCTGCAAACTGTTCTGGGTCAGAATGTGAAAACTTGTTTTAATGAACCTGGATGGTTGTATGAAGACCCTTTTGTCTTTGTATGCCACTGAAGATACTAGAATCAGATGTTTTGAGGGTAACATGCAAATCAGGTGGATTAAGTCTGACCAGTGTAAATCACCTTCTGACTGACTCAGAATACTTCTGAATGTTGACATTTTTCTCTAGAACAGTCATCTGATAAAGAGAAACTGTGGAGTTTTTTATATTTTGAAAGAAATTCTAGTATGCAACGTTAATGTTATTCCTTAAATTACAAATAATTATAGTGTTATTCCTCCACAAGGGAATAAACTGCAAGTATAAAGCTGATAGGCACTTAGGGACCAATGTTTAAAACTCCAAAACACACTGAACACCTCAGAGATGCACCAGAATGCCTGCAAAGTAGTTTTACACACCTCCCATGCATACATTTGTAACGCATGCATTCAAACAAGAAGGTCAGTTGGTTGTATGTCTGGCATTTCAAGCTATCATACTTACATTCAAAGACCTTAAATATTCACATATTACATTCAAGTGAGTGATGCACAAGTTGCTCCTACTTATTTGTTTTCTATTAGTTCTTTATTTGTGGCCTGGAAATGTCTCTAATTCACCCTGTTCTTGAGATAGAAGTGGTGTACCCCACCCAACATGATTAGAATCTACGAACATTTTCCCCAGAATGAGGGGATTATAATTGAAGGCCTGATGCCTAAGCAAGCCCTACCCCCAGTGCTGCCCCATTTGTAGCACAGGTTTCTCACTTCTGCACTGGAAAGGAGCTTCCATTTAAAGGTGCTGCTGTAAAAGAGCAGCAGATGAGGTGAATGTGAATATGGGCCAGTTTCTGGAATAGCATTTGGGCATAAGGATCTAAAGTAGTTGTTACTTATGAAAAATCCAAAAAAGAAGAAAAAAATATTTGCAGTCGTAGTCCATAAAAACACTAACATTCGGGTCCGGTTATTTTCTCTAAAGAGACATTTGATTAGAACAAGTCTGTAAATCCACTTTTTTTATTTTTTTGTTAGAATAGGACAGTGAGGCTGGACCAGTGGCACAGTGGGTTGAGGCATATGTGCCTCCCCCGCAGCCAAGCTGGTGACCGGGGGTTGGGAACGGATTCAGGTTGCTTGAGGGCTGGCAAGGAGAGGAAGGATCGAGCATCCACAGACAGCTCTCCTTGCTCGGGGGGGGGGATGGTATGGCGTGCTGCTTGCCTGACACCCAGCAGCAGCTGGATACCAGCACATGCAAGTCATCATGTTGGGGAAGGAACCCCACATCCAGGGCATTTGGCCGTCTCTGCGGAGCTCACTCACTCTGCCCATTCCATGTTTGTGGGCCCAGGAAGAAAAAAAAATGGAAGAAAACCCCACAGCAGCAAAGTGATGATTGATCCTTTGCAGGCCCTGCACCTGGTTTCCAGAGACACTCACGGCCCTGTGAGAGATGGCAAGAGTGATGGTAAGTCACAAGGGAGCCAGGGTGATGGGGCTAAGGGGGGTCAGACAGAGGGAGGTCACCGAGGATGAAAAGGAAAAGAAAGTGCAAATAAAAATTTAAAAAAGAATTGGACAGTGCGAGTAATTTTTCTGTGAGATTTTTAATTTAAAGAGATGTTCTGGTTCCACCAAAAAATTCAGTTGTTATTAGTAGAACTCAGTTAAACCAATTTCTCCAAAAATCTGAATTTCAGGATCTTCCATTTTTTTTTATTAATGAAGGCACTTTCATAAAAACTGTATATTTTTAATGGACCTAAGCTGTCGACATTGCTTATTCCTGCTATGTAGTCGTACTCCTCTGTTTATGTTATCACAGCCTTTTGCCATAGGGAATGATTCCGATGCCACAAGCAGATTAGCAAGACTTCACAGCAGGAATGTCAGCAGGAACAGATGACGTCTAAGGGAAAAAGAGCCTGTTTTCAAATAAATGTACACATAACATTTATTGGAATATCCTGAAATTCAAATGTTTTCGAATTTCCTTAGATCTGAGCTGTGCAACTGCCAAATGTCATTATTTTGATGGAAACTAGAAAATCACTTAAAGGAAAATCAAGTTAATTTGGTTCAAGTGGCTGTTTTCTTCTAAAATACAAATTTCTGGAAAAAAATGACACCTACTAGCTATATTACATATTAACATCTGCTTCATGATATTTGGCAGTATATGGCAGTGTTTTAATTATTTTTAAATACAGTGTCAGCTATAATTAAAAATGTTAATCATACATCATAGTATTTCTATTCTGTCTGATTGCAGGAAGGCACTACATATTTAGTCTTTAATTTATTATTACTACCTTTCCCAGTCTGCCATTACCCTTTTAAGGCATTATGATTGCTGTAATGATATTGGCTCACCAGTTAACACTACCCCAGCATGATGTCACACTCAGTAACACAGCAGGAATGGCAAGCAACTTATGGGAACTACTAGGAACTGTCATATGTTGTGGTGCATACCAATAAGTATAACAACAGTGTTAAAAAGTTACAGAAAAAAATGTATATTTTAAATATGAAAAATGGCTACAGTGGATCATTAGGAATAGATTAAGCATAAAGAAGGTAATGTAAAATTGTGGCTTGCTAATAGTTGGCTGCTTTATCATCCATTTTATTTACTTTAAGACGATTAATATGGTTTAAAACTGTCTAAAAATCTATAATATTCCTCATTCAAAACACATAACATAATAAAGGACTTTAACTGTGGTCATAAAATGACCAATACAACTTATATTTTCAGATTAGTGATTAGAATCAGTCATATACAGAAGCAGACATGTTTGCAACATACCAGCTTGCGTAATAAACTGATATATAGACTAATATCTAGACTGTCTTATTACAAATACCTGAAGTTTAGATTTAAATTTCATAAAAGTATTCATTTTTAATGATTGTATTTACTCATCTATTGCACAGTCCTGCTTATAATAAAGCATTATGTTCTTTATGATTATACATATTGGGAGGAAGTGAGCCCTAGTGTTTAAGAGTGCAGGGATCATAATCTGAAGACCCAGCTTTGAATTGCATCACTGCTACACACTCATGTATGACCCTAAACAAGTCAACTAGACTCAATGTGCTTCTGTGACTAGCCTCTCTGTAATCAGTCTTTGTACTGTTTGAATCTCCCAGTGTACCTAATGGCAGCAGCATTCTCGCCTTTCCCTCTACTGGATTGTAATGCACTTTGAAATGTGGTTGTATGAAAAGTGCTATATAACATTTTTTGTAAACTATGACAAATTTTATAGATAGATGTAAAATGCCATTCCTGTATTTATCAGTTTTTACTATTTGTGTGTTCTATTGATTGAACAATTACACAGTTGCTGTAATTAATTCTCCATTAGCATAAGTATGTAATACTGATGGTATCAGTTGCCTCATCAGCCATTAGAAACAGAAATTAAACTAAGCTGTAGGCTAGTCTATTATAATATTAGTTTATATTTCTTTACCACCTTCTCTGGTGGAGGCCCTTCCTCTTGGCACAACCCCCTCAGCTCCATCACCCAGCTTTTCAGGGGCTTACTTTCTATCACCAGTGCTTCCCCCATGATTTGCTACTCCATGGCAGGGTCAACAGTCTCCCTCATACCACTGTCCAAAGGATCTGGTGCCTTAGGGAGAGTGCCCTGTAACCAGTGCAGTCTGTGAGGGGCCGGGGCTTTCACAATGCACTGCCCAGCTTTTCTCCTCCAGTTTTCCTTCCCAGGAGGAGCAAATATGCAATGTCATCCTAGACAACTCTGCATATATTCCTGTGCACAGAACATCAAAAGCCACTACTCCTCATCTCTCTAACGTTGCTGTCCCTGGTTGCCTTGCCCCCAGCTGCCACTAAGAGCCAGGCTAGTGTTGGGTGCTGCATGCCCCCCAGGAGAGCAGTCTCTTGATCCACCTTCCCCTGACTGACCCCCTGACATCCCAAGTTCACTCACAAACTCAGGTAATTGGTGCCAGAAGTGGTAGTGCTACCATTGTGCCAGTAGGCCAGCCTGGCTAATACACTGGTAGTTTGGGGAAAAAATTGTTGAATTTCACTGTTTTAAAGTTTGATTTGACTATCAAAGCATTTTATAGGACACTGCCAATCCTCCAGGGCCTTAAAAATGTATGTTCTTTTATTTGTTTGTTTTATTTTGGTAACTGGGTAATAATCCTATAGTAAGAACGTCTGTTTTCATGGGTGACCCTGAACAATATACAAAGAGTAAAATACTACATAAACAATGATATAAGTCATTTGTTATGAAAATGTATATTAACTCCTCACTGAATAAAATTATAAACAATTATGTTTCTAATGTTAAGATTATTTATATATAAAAATTTGCAGAAAAAAACAGAGATGCACATTATGAAAGGAACACACACTTTTATTCTGTAATATAACAAGCTGCATATTTATTAGCACTTTTTGTTTAATATTTTTATTGAATTTTCTTAAGACATATAGAATACAGCACAGTATGTCACAATACAACAATGGGTGGTATAACTACGACTAAAACCATAACTGAATTACTAACAGACATAACTTAATGCACAAGACATAAGTAACCAGCCTTAAAATGTGATTCCTTTATGCCAACCCTTTGCTGGTAGCCTCAAAGCATAAGGTAAGGAAAAATTTATCTAAGACTTTAGTAGACAAACAGTTACAGTTTCACATCCATTTAGTTTGATGGTTTTATACAATAAATTAGGCAAGGAAATCTTCAAGTGGTGAGCCGTTATGTGTGGAAGATGCTCCACCTTAGAGGCCTAGACTATTCCCTGCTGAAGGAGCATGCTTTTGCAACTGGTAGGGAGTTTAAGAATGCGCCCCAGCTGCGAGGGAATAGTTCCTCCCTGTCTCTCAGAGCATGTGTTAAGTGCTCTAAGTTTAAATTTTGCAGAGCCAAAGCCTACTACTGTGTCGCCATTGGGGTGATGTGAGGAACTCATGTATTTTGTATGCATTGGCAGGCTAGTGTCAGAGGCACTCTCACCCACCTTGGGTAAGGTTCCATTTCTCGTCCCCTTTATCCTCCATGCCCATCAGGAGTGATACTAAGGTATGTGCTAATTCCTTAGGATAGATTTTGATTATCTCATTTGCCACCACTCTTCAAAAGACCTGTAACTCGGGGCACTCCCAAAAGTAGTGCAAGCAGGTGCCTATAGCAGTTTTGCACCTCCCTCATGTCAGAGATATCAAGGGGTTAAATGTGTGTACTGTATCTGGTGAACAGTGTACTCTATGAATAAATTTGAACTTGGACTCCTTGTATTTGTTGCATATGAGTAACCCCATGTGCATTTGCAACATTGTTTTCCAGTTTTCTTCAGAAAATTTCACAGCCCAACTCTCGTGGCCACTGACCCCTCACCTTGTCTGAGAGATCTGGAAAGTAGGCCCTATCCTGTTAGGCCACCTGTACTATGAAGCCCTTTGAAGAACTTCTGGCTCTCAAGGCTACCTGCTGTGGTGGATATAGTGAAGAGATCCCTATTGGGTCCCTCCCAAGGCTGTGTCTAGATACTTGAACCTGCAAATACCTTATACAAATGCTCCAGTGCTGTCTAGTATTGTTCCTGAATTTCTGCCATACTTGTGATTCCATCACTCGTGTAAAAGTCTGCAACACAGAGTACCTTGTGGTCCTCACAGTCTCTGAAGCTGGCATCCTCCAAGCCTGGAAGGAATGCCAGGTTCCCCGCCACTGGCGCTAGCATGGTCTGGTCTCCACCTATTTCCCTCCTTTTTCTTAACACTTTCCCATTCCTCCAACATATACCTCGCTAAAGTGTTGCTACCCCTGCCATATCATGAGCATTCTTACCCCCTGGACCTAGATAGGCTGAAAGCCTGGCCAGTACTGAATCTTCTTCAAGGTCCACCCAGATCACTGATTCACCCTTATTCACCCAAACCTGGATATACTGGTGTTGTATGGCTAAATAATACCCTTGCAGATCCGGGGAGTTAAAGCCTCCTTGATCAGTGCCTTGTTTCAGGCATTTTAGCCTCATACATGTTCTCTTGTTCTGCCAAACAAATTGGGTAAATCCCCAATCTATCCTCTTGATATCCTCCCTGGTAGTTTCATGGGCAGCATTTGCATGAGGTACAAAAGCCTAGGCAGGACATTCATCTTTAAGAGATTAATCCTCCCTGTCCAGGATATGGACAGTGCCCTCCACCCTTCTAGCTTTGCCAAAATATTTTGAAAGAATAGTTTGTAATTCAAAGCACACGGCCCTCCCAGGTGCTACCCTACCCTTATGCTCAGTTATGTGAACACTGTATCCACCTTTTTAAAGCCTCAGGTAGGTCTTTGGCCATCCTCCTGGCCCCTTCTCAGCCATAATATTTTCAACTTGATCAAGTTCAACTATTATCCAGTGACACTGGAAAACTTCTCTGTGACCTGTAGCAAAGTAGGTATCATGTTATCTGGATCTGTTACAAATAGTAGCACAACAGTTGCATACAGTGTAAGTTTATGTTGTCTCCTAATTCTAGATGGGACCCCCTGAATTGTCCCTTCCCTTCTTATTCTGATTGCCAGCAGCTCTACAGGAAGCATAAACAACAGCCATGAAAGGGGGTACCCCTTGCCTCATGCCACACTTCAGGGATATCCCCTCCAATAGCTCCACATTCACCAGAACCTGTGCTTTCAGAGCTATATACATCAGCCTCATCAATTGTATATATGCATCCCCCAGCCCAAACCACCCCATCACCTCAAACAAGTAATCTCATTCTATGTTGTCAAAGGCTTTTTCAGCATTCATGTACAGCACCAGGCCCTGCCCAAGATGCCGAGCCTCCCAGTGGATTACATTCAGTAATCTCCACATATTATGGTATGACAACCTGTCCCTCACAAAGCCAGTCTGGTCCACATATAGCAATCTTAGTAATAGCCTCTTCAGGCAATATGCCAATATCTTGGCCATAAGCTTGAGGTGACAGTTAAGGAAAGAAATGGGCCAGCAAGATGCACACTCAGTCGTCTGCTTCCTCAGCTTTGGCAGAACACATATAGTTACCCTGTAGCACAAAGCGGGGAGCATTGCTTCCTCCACCACCTCCTCCAGCATATCTGACATGGGCCCCATCAACTCTTCTGTAGTATCTTATAGTACTCTGCATACTAGTTTGTCTGGAAACCCTGCCTTTCCCTTCTGCACTGTTCCTATCACCACCCCCTTCCCCCAGGTGTCTTCCTTAGTAATCTTGGCCCCCAGTTGCTCCTGCTGCTCTTCAGTCAAAATTAGGATCTGCAGTCCATCCAAAGATGTCTTAGCTCTCAGCAGAGTACCCTCATGTTCTGCCCCATACAGTTTCTTGGAAAATTCCCTGAACTGGGCTTGCATCTTCTCCCCTAGCATACCAGCTGTCCAGTGGATATCTTAACAGCATGTATGACTGCCAATGCCTTCCAACCCACACCAATCTGGCCAGCAGCCCCCCTGGTTTATTACCCCATTCATACATCTGTTGATGGACAAAAACCCAAGTTTGTTCAAGCCACTCCCAGTAGTAAAAGATTAAGGGCTTCTCTTCAGCTCATAGCTCTCCCATCACACTTTACAAACTATCCTCCACAACATTCTTTTCAACATTCTTCAGGGTCTTCGCCACCTTTCCCTGCCTCTCTGTCTTCTGCTTTTTGACAGTAGCTACATAACTAATAATAGCCCCTCCCCCCCATATAGGCCTTCCTGATCTCCCAGACTACTGTCTTACACAGAGCTGTGACCAGACTGATCTGAGAATACAGTTGCCACTC
This sequence comes from Neoceratodus forsteri, assembly GCA_016271365.2. Taxonomy (NCBI): domain Eukaryota; kingdom Metazoa; phylum Chordata; order Ceratodontiformes; family Ceratodontidae; genus Neoceratodus; species Neoceratodus forsteri. The sequence continues at coordinate 4,823,239 of JADMNL010000041.1, read as the reverse complement.
CTCCTTCAAGTAGTCTTTGAATTAATTTTTGTTAATAATTATGTAGGGAATTTCCAACCACCTTGCCATCTCGGGGCCTTGCCCCCACACATGCTCAGTATTACCACTGCAGAATTCGATGTGTACAGTAAATAGAGTTGTGTAACACTTCTCTCATCCCTACTGTACTGCTCCCTGGTGAGGGAAATGTAATCCAGCCTGGGCAACACCTTATTTGGGTTTAAGAAGAATGTGTACTCCTGGGATCCAGGGTTAGCTGAGTGCCAAATGTCCAACATACCATGATCCACCATGCCCTGTTTCCATCTGTTTAGTCTCCCTCATGTTGTCCCTCCTCCTCATGTCATCTCACCCCCTCCAAGCGGTCCAGATTGGATTCTATCACCAAATTAAAATCCCCCCGTTCCTCCTCATCATTAGGTTAATAAACTGCTCTGTATGCAGAATATCCAGCAGCCGGGGATAGATGTCAGGGTGATAAACTGTACGTATGCTGCCATATGACACCTCCTTACCATGTAGGGTACCCTGGATGAACACATATCAGCCATCAAAGAGGTCTGCAGCCACTCTGGTAACCTGCAGTGGGAAGGCTTTGTGAAGCAGTATCACCATCCATCTCTTGTGAGTTACATGGAGCTGCCTAACATACGAACATACGAAATTTGCTAGCAGATAAAGGCCTAGTGGTCTATCAAGTCTGCTTGAATGTGCAGCTAACATCCCTTATTCTGCAGCTGCCCTCCTCCCACCCTCCCCTCCCTGACCCTCCCCCTGCCTGTCCCAGCCCCTTTTGAAGCAGCCCACTGTTCTACTGGATACCACTTCCACAGTAATGCATTTCATCCAGCTACCACCCTCTCTGTAAAGAAGTGTCTCCTCATCTCCCACCTGAACCTTCCTCCTTCCAGGCTCAGATCATGGCCCTGGGTGTCCCTTCCCTCCCTTACTTTGAACAGCCCCTCTGTCCCTCTCTTGTTTATTCCTTTCATGTATTTGAAGGTTTCAATCATATCCTCCCTGTCCCTCCCCTCCTCCATCAAGTACATGTTCAACTCCCTCAGCCTCCTCTCATATGGAAAGTCCTCCAGCCCCTGGATCATCTTTGTTGTCCTGCGTTGCACCCCTTCCAGTAACTTAATGTCCCTCTCCAGATATGGGCACCAGTACTGCACACAGTACTCTAGGTGCAGTCTAAATAATGATCTATACAGTGGCAGAATCACCTCCTCCCTCCTCGAGGATATACCTCTTGCAATGCAACCCAGCATTTTGCTGGCCTTTCCAGCTACTTTCCTACATTGTGCTGAGTTGTTCATTGACCCCGTAATGAGCACTCCCAGATCCTTCTCCTCCTCCTCCTCTGTCTCAGCTAGCTGCACTCCCCCCTCACTGGTAACTCTTCTTTGGGTTATTCGCCCCAAAATGCAGCACCATGCACTTTTTGGCATTGAACCCTGGTTGCCAGGTGTCCTACCAGATTTCCAGCTTTGCCAGATCATCCTGCAATCCCTGCCATCCCCCTAGGTCATCCACTACCACTTCCATCTTGGTGTCATCAGCAAACAGTCTGGTCTTGCTGTTGATGTCCAATGATATGTCTGAATATCCCAAACAACACTGATCCTAAGACTGAGCCCTGTGGAACACTGCTTGTCACTACCCTTGGGGATGAGAGCCCCGCACCCACCACCACCCTCTGTTGCCTTTCCTGAAGCCAGTTCCCTACCTATCTCACCAGCTTTACACCTGCCTCTGTACCTTCTAAATTACTTACCAGCCTCCCATGCGGCACCAAGTCAAATGCCTTACTGAAGTTCAGGTACAGGACATCTACTGCATGGCCACCATCCAGTTGCCTAGTTACACAGTCATAGAACTCCACCAGGCTGGTGTGGTAGGATCTGCCACTTACGAAGCAATGTTGTCTGTTGTCCTGTAGCCCTTTGGCCTCCAGAATGGCCACCAACCTCTCCTTCAGGATAGTCTCTATCAGCTTACCCATGATGGATGTGAGGCTCTGTAGTTCCCTGGTTCATCCTTGGGGCCACTCTTGTGGAGGGGCACCACATGGGCCATCCTCCAATCCTGAGGTACACACTCTGAATGTAGTGAAGCATTGAATAGGTCTGCCAAAGGTCCCACCAGGACCTCTGCCAGCTCCTTCAGTACCCTGGGGAGGGTGCCATCTAGGCCTGGTACCTTGTCCACCCTCAGTGCCCTCAAACCCTCCAGAACCCTGCCCTCCATGATTTCCCCGTCCATCACCCCTTCCCCTACCCCTCCATTCCTGCTCTCCCTCTCCCCTTGTGTATCACCCCCCCTTCTCCTTAATAAATACCGAAAAAAGTAATCATTTAGTGCTTCTGCCTTATCACCCCTGCTTCCACCCACCCCTTCAAATATTTACTATGTGGTCCTTATAGCTCCTTTTCTCCCTGATGTACCTGAAGAAGTCCTTCTCCCCCTTCTTAATGCCCTGCACCAGCCTGAGCTCCTTAGACACCTTGGCTGCCCTTACTGCCCTTGTCACCTCCTTCGATTCCTTCAGGTGCTCCTCCCTGTCCTCCCCCCTCCATGTTTTTTGTACCTCCTAAAGGCAGCTCTTTTTCTCCTTACCTTTTCCATGACCTTCTTTCTCACCCAACTAGGTTTCTTTTCCCTAGCCTTCTTGCTCTGGATCTTGCTGCAGATTCTGGTTGCCTCCACTATCCATAGCTTTATGAGCTCCCACCTCTGGTTAGTGCCCATACTAGGTTGAATTCCGGCCAGGTACCCTTTGACCACTTCCCCCATCCTCCCAAATTCGGCCCTCCGGAAGTCCAGCACCCTTGTGCTGGATTTCACTCCTTCCTTACCCATATCCAGCATGAACCATATTGAGTGATGGACACTCCCCGCCAGCAGTTCTTTCACCCTCAGTTCCCTGACAAACTTCCCATTTTCCAGCATGAGATCAAGGGTATTCCCTAACTTGGTAGGTTCACTGACCATTTGCATCAGGAAGCTGTTCTGGAAGGCATCCAGCAGTACCTGCTCCCTTCCATTCCTGGTTGTTGTGGTATTCCAGTCCACTCCACAATCACCACACTATCCTTCTCACAGGTCCTTCTGATCTGACCTGCTAGTTCCCTGTCTAGCTGCTCTGTCTGAGAGAGAGCAGCCTGTATGCCACTCCCATCCTGAAAGTTCTATTCTTGGAATCCTGGATTTGCATCCATAGTGACTGTACTACCCTCCTCCCTTTCCTCCCATACACACTTCAGTCCTTCCCTCACATATAGTGCCACCCCCCTCCTTTTTCATTCACTCTAGCCCTATGAAATATCCTGTACCCTGGTATCAACAGGTCCCAATCATTGTATTGGGTGGCCCATGTTTCAGTAATGGCCACCATGTCCACCTCCCCTTCTGCCATGAGAGTCTGTTGTTCTGCAGTTTTCTTCCCAAGGCTCCTAGCATTCAGGGTGACCACCTGCCCCCTCCCCCCACCCTCCTTTACTAGCATCACCACTACTACTTGCTCTTTGCCCTTTGTCACTGTTAGTGGAGGTAAGCTCATATGGGCTTCCCAACCTGTGGTTTCTTCATGTCCCTTGCCCACTTGCCACCTCTCACTCCTAGTTTAAATTCCCAGCTACCTCTATGTACTCCTCCATCCTCTGTTTCAACACTTTCTTTCCCTCCTTGCTCAAATGTAGTCTATCCCTGACATAGAGACTACTGTCCTCCCAGATCCCTTCCCCCGCCACCAGCCCATACCCTTCAGTATGACACCAGGTTCTTAGCCATCTGTTAAATTCCTCTATTCTCAGCTTTCTTGCTGTGCTTGCCCTGGGCACTGGAAGTATCTCTGAGAAAGTTACTGATCGTCCTGCCCCCTTACATAATTGTCCTAGTTCCTCAAACCTCCTCTGGACTATATCTACCATACTGTGAGCCAGGTCGTTTGTCCCCAAATGTATAATTAAATGAGGTTTCTCCCTAACCCTTCTAGCATATTTTGGAACAGATTGTCCCACCCTTTCCATTGTTATTCCCGGCATGGCCTCCACCCAAATGCGACTATGTCTCTCCTCTTTGCTACCCCCACTAACTCCTCTTAGTATTGAGTCCCCCAGCACTAAGATTCCACCCCTCTTACCAACTGCTTGCTTCCCTTCCTCCCCAGCTTTCACTCGTGGCTCCTCCTCTTCCTCCTGCACAGTAGTTCCCCCTTCTGCACCTGTTGTAATTCTCCCAGTAGAACTTCCCCATCTCTAGTTTCATTCAGACTTCTATCAGTTACTCCTCCAACCTCATCACCTCCCTCCCTCCTCCTCCTCCTCCTCCTTTCCCTCTAGTACTACAAAATATTGTCAGTGTCAGTGGCTCAGCAGGTAGCACACTCACCTCTGAGGCCAGGAGATCACAGGGCTGTGGGTTCAGTTCCAACATCTGGCACTTGGGTTAATATCCCAGTACTGACACTGTAGTGCAGCATGAGAGGGGGTGCTGCACTTCTGAGGTGCCGTCTTTCGGATGAGACGTTAAACCGAGGTCCCATCTGCCTGGATTAGGTGGTAGTTCAGGTGGATGTTAAAGATCCTGTAAGCACTTATCGAAAAGAGTAGGAGAATTTCCCCGGTGTCCTGGCCAAATTTCCCTCATTCACTAAAAATACCACCAATAGCTTAATCTGGTTCAAGGTCAGTTGGCAGTCATCTGTATCCCCCTCCTCCAGGTCGTGCCTGAAAATAGGCATGATTTGTCTAGTGCACTTACCCGGTCAACAAAAGCTAAATAAATAAAAAACAATTTTCTGAAGACCTTTCTTCTGTGCCTGCTTCCTCCCTCCACATACTAGCCTGTTCGCCCTTTCAACTCCATGACTGTTGCCACTTCTCTTCCTCCCCTCATCAGTCCCTTTATCATCCTTCCTGTTGTCTTTTTTCCCCTTGACCTGGGTTCCTCCAAGACCATTCCCCTTGGCCTAGGTCCCCCTGTCTCTGCTTCCCTTCTTCTGACCCTCTCCTCCCCCCTGTTGGCCCTAACTGAACTGCCTCCTCATCTCCCCTCCTCCCTCCCTCCAGTGTTGGGCTATAACCTCCTCCAGTCTACCTTGCCTATCTTAGCTCCTCCTGCAGACCCTTGATCTCCTTTCTAAGTTTCCCTATTTGGTTGCACACTAAACATCCCCCCACCCTCCATGAAATTTTTAAAAAGATTGGTGCACCACAGTTGTTGCAGCCTTCCACCCATGCATTGCTCTCATCGCCCACCAGCGACCCCCCCACCCTTCCAGATGAAGGATACCCAACACTCCCCCAAGTCTCCCCCTCACCCTCTATCATTGCAAAACATTCTTCTCCTTTTCTCAATTTTCCTTAATCCCTTTGTCGTACACTTTAGATAGACTGAGCAGCTGCCATTTAAGTTCCTATCCCTCCTGTCCACACCCAAAAAGAAACGGTAATCAACTATTGCACAGTCTCCTTCTAACTCCTACCCCTCTTTTTCACAATATAAACACCAATGCAAACAGGTAAAAATGAAAGCACTTTGTGCTGCAGTTGCTTTCTTTCCCCAAAGATAGCAGTCACCTCTTCACTCTCTGCTGTTGCCCTCACCCAGCCTCCCACCAATTTCTTATATTCCTTCCCCGTTAGGTGCATCTCTTGCAGCATTACTACCATTGGGGTCTGTTTCTTCAGGGTGGTAAGCACCTTCTTTCTTTTGATAGGCAAGGTGCAGCTTCACATATTCCATGTTAAGATTTTGATATCCATCCCCATTGTGATGGCTTACACACAATTTGTATACCTTCCCAACTCATTATTTTGGCCCACATTTTCTCTCCTGCTCCACCATATAAAGAACCTTGCATCCCAAAACAAACATAACAAGCACATGTAACATTCAAGAGCCCTGAAACTGCCAACGTTCTACACCCATAACATCTCATAACAATATCATACCTCTCCTTCTGCCTCCTCCCATTGTGTACCATAAGCAGCAAAACTCCTGCTGAGTCTGCCCATCCCCATCTTCCCTCCTTCACCCTCCTGTACATATTTACTTTAACATGTTTTGAAACACTGCCAGCTTGGTAACATTTTACATTGTACTCCATGATTTAGCTGGGTAGCGAGTTATTCCTTTAGTCCCTCTATAGTTCTGTCTGAATTATCGACCCACCTAGAGCATGGCACAGCAGTTCCCCTAGCCCTCTCCCATCCAGCTTATACAGAAAGGACCTGGAGATCACCACACATGCGCCACCTCGACACCCTCCCACAGGACCCCAGGTCTCCCATGGACCACAACTCATTCAGATTAACAGACACTGACTGTGTGGTGACCAAGTCATCCCAGGAAGCAGGGATCTGTAGAAACTCCTCCTTTTCAGGGGTGATCATTGGGTGGACTGAGTCTCCATACAGTCAAACACTGCTCCCCCTCAGAGCTCCAGGGAGCAGACCTCTTTTGTCACCACGCCATCCCCTCCTCCTGGCAGGCACGGGGTCATTATGTCACAAGACATAATGCCACATGGCACTATCACGCTGTGCGATTAATGCCATGAGGCATCATGTCTTTGTTCTATGGGGGGGCTCCACCCCAACCCATCTGTTATGAGGGGATGCATCCCCTGGGTCCCCCCACTAAAGATTCTCAACTCCAGGGGGGCAAACTCAGGGAGTGCACAGGTCCGGGTTTTGCCATAATGCTGTACGCTATTAAGCATGCAACATTATGACCCGGTATGCTCCTGGGAATAGCTCTTTTGGAGGGTGGCTAGGAGCCCCTACAGTTGTGCTGCAACTAGTCCCCTCTCCAGCTCACAAACTGCCCTGTACACTAATGCAACATGCAATTTAAGCTGTCTCTGTCCCTCCATGTCCGTGTACAACACAGGCTGCCTTTCCCCAGCTAGTCCTAACCTTAGGGGGATCCCCACCACACCTAAAGAGCACTGCTCTGCCCCACAGTTAAAAAAGAGGTACTTATAGTTAGTTCCACAGCAGGCTCAACACTCAGTAGGTACACCACATGGTGGGTGGGAAGCACAGAGAGCATTGCAGGCCACAGAACTAGATGACAAACCCAATGGCACCCAGACCAGGCTGTTCTTGTCTTCTTGCCTTGCCCACTCAGCTGCTGCATTTCATAAGTTGTTCCAGAAATACCTTTACCTTTTCAACCTCCCAAAGGAGAAGCTTGTTCCCTCATGACAGAGCAAGAACACTGCAGGATACACAAAAGAAAAGTCAATTTTCTGTGCTCTGAGGCCATCCAGCACTTTCACAAATGATCTCCTTCTCCATTGGAGTTGAAGGAAGAAGTCCTGGTGCAAGTATAGCTTCCGCACCCTCGTATCCCTCTTCTTTCTGTTTTCTGTATGCCTGCTGACCCCCAAAGTGGTGCATACAAAAGATGATTTGTCAGAGGGGCATCTGCAGGCTGCTTCAGCCCCAGAGCCTTGTGTACTATCTCAGTTTTGATGCACCCCCTTCACCTGCATTTCCAGAAGTTGAGATAATATAATCAAACAAAAGTGTTTCACATCTGCCCCAACTTTGCTCTCTGGCAGGCCACAGAGACACAAATTGCTGCATCTGTTATAATACTCTTGATAGTCCAACTGGTCCTTCAGCTCTTCTATCTTTTTCTCTAGGCATACCACTTTGTCTGGTAATGGCTGCGCCCCTATCCTCTAATATGGATATGCAACCCTCTCCTTCAGTCAGTCTTGCTGCTTGGCACACTGCTGGTCCTTCAGTTCCTGCAGGCTCCCAGCCAGCCCATCTAGCTTTGGGGTTAGTTCTGCCAAGACTTGTTCTGTGACAGTCCTGTCCAGGGTCAACATCTCCATCACCGACAGCTAAACCATGCCACGGCACTCCACCATTGTTGCTGCTGCTTCTTGTTGCTTGGCATGCACCAATCTCAGTTGCTTCCTGGTGCTGCTCAACAAATATTCCTCCATACCACTTTCAATGTCTGCAGCTGTAATTATTTACTGGCAACTAACAGGTAAAAACACTTTATTCTGTCAAATAAAAAAGCGCGAGAGACTGAGCGCTGGGGATGTGCATCTTGCTACTTAGCTGCTTATTAGCGCCTCTGTTGGATTATTTTATTTTTAATGAAATATCATTCACTTTTCTCCGTAGAAGTAACAGACTGACATTTTATGCTTAATGTGTATTCTTTTTTGTTTTGCTTTGTTTTTTGGTGAAAATGCTTAATGTTTGTTCTGATCTCTATTTTATTTAACAAAAGCTCTAAAGCAGCAGTATATGTTATGGTGAACATATCTGACCTGTACTTTCTTATTCTATTTTGGACTTCCCCCTTCTCCAATCTAGTAAGGCGCCCCCCCCCCCCGGGTCTGCTTAGCACCTTTTTTTCACAATTAAAATAAAAAATAGAGCATTATTTTTAATATGGCTATCACCAGATTGTCACTATTATGCTGAGCTTTTTTGAACACTCATTATCCCATAAGTTTAGACAGCAGTGTCTGTTCCATTCTAATTGATTTTAGTCCAAAGATAAAAGATGTTATACAACAGGTGTTCAAAAACAGCTGAGAATTCGGATTAAAACCCAGAGATCCATATACAGAACAACACACCTTTGTTCTGAATGCAAGAATAGGGCTAAAAGCAGACCCAAAATGGTTGAAAATGGGGTATCTTATAGGGTAGAAGACGAGGGGCAATGCAAAACAGAACAAAAAATGTTATGTCAGAATTTTCACTGTTAACTTACACTGTTGCTCTAAGCCACAAAGTAGTGTATGGTGTTCTTTAAAACTGAGACTTTCATACAATGACAACTTTTACATTAGGCCCATGGTTGAGACAGCTGCTGCTCAGCAGTGCATCTCAGCCAGGGAGGGATGGCATCAAGATCAGGCATCACACTGACACCAGGGGGAAGGGTCAGAGTTTTCTTCCCCCCCCAGGACATTTTGTCCATAGGTAGGCCTATAGTTGGCTACTATCCATGCCACAGGGATGTGGGAAGGGCACAAAGGTGAAGATGAAGGAAGAAAAAAACAAGAACCATGAGCCATTGGAGTGACAGTCATTGATACAACAGCAGGGGGAGTGGCAGATGGAGCTGGGAGGCTCTGCTGGGATAGACCTGAAGGAAGGAGCTCAGGCTCAGGGTGTCAAACAGTTGTAGGGGGGAAAACACTACATTTAAGCAAGTATTCAAGTGTCCAGTTGTGTTTAATGTATTTTAAGTATGTTCCTTCCTTCTACAGTAAATATTAATTATTCAAGATATTTGTGTTTAACAATTAGTTTTCTCACTCACATTACACCTGTTCCTGTTACTTGAGCATGCAGTAAAATCCCAATTTAGCATTTTCCAACATTACAAACATTTCTGTGGTGGTGAAATTTTTTTATGCCACAAATACAGAACTGGTGATTCAAATGGTACTCTGATGTGGATATAAAAATATGAAACAGATGGCAGATTCTGCACTGGGCCAAGCCATACTTGGGGAACTGTAAGAGGAAAATAATAAATAGGGAGATGCAATTTGAGACGACTGCGGCACAGTTCTTCATGGAGTTGCTGCTGGCTGCTACCAGGATACACTGGAAGATGATTCCTAAAGAATTGATGAAGACTGATAGGGATACACATGGGTGAAGTGACTCTGGAGATTGCTGAAGATTGATTCAGGTACTTTCCCATTACTGCAATGCTGTCACAAGCAATGTAGGACAGTTCTAGCACTTAATAATGTTCCTAGGATGAATAGCAATGCAATAAATGTCACAGTTCCTACTGTAGTGGCCAACTGCACAGTCTCAATGTTCAGACCACAGTAAATAAACAGGCACTTTTATTCTGGGTGAACCCTAGCTTTCAGTGGGCCTAACTAACAAGGGGTCCCTCTAGCTAAATCAGGTTCTCCTGTTACTGTGGATATACTACAGTTGGGGGATAGGCTTTCGAAAAGACTATAGGCTCCAATGTCTGACCAGGCCCCTTTAACACTTGTAGGCCTACGTGGCTAGCTAGACTCATTTAACATCTGGGGTCTATTGTACTGCTAGGCCCTATACACCTGTGGGTCTGAATGGCTAGCTACGGGTCTTGGGCCTTGTGTTGCCCTTTTAAGTGGCTGTGACCTTCCCTTTGACCAGGCCCCATTAACACCTGTGGGCCCAATTTGGCTTTTTTAAGATCTGGGCCTAGTCACCAGCTTTATCAGCAATGGGGGGCCTGACTTGCCCCTTTAAGGTCTGGGTCTAGTCACCCTCTTTAACAGCACCTCTCTACACTGTACCACCTTGCAGTCCATATGGGATACCGCCTGGAACCTTGCAAACTCTACTCCTGGAAACAACAATCAAAATTATCTTTCAAAGAGCTGCGACTCTGCTCCTTAAAACTCCTACTCCTCCTCTTTCTCATTTCAGGCAGCGTCCATCCCAATCCTGGCCCTAGAAGCTCAGGCCAGGTGCCCTTGTCCTTGCAGCCATTAATATCTGCAGCCTACTACCAAAGCTGGATGCACTCCAAGCCTTCATATGCCAACAGAACCCTGACATCCTTGCAGTGGTGGAAACTTGGCTGACACCTAAAGTTCCTGACTCAGCAGTAACAATACAGGGCTACAATGTCCACAGGATGGACCAGATATCCAGAAAAGGCGGTGGTTGCACAATCTATCACTTTCTGCCTCGGCCCAGATTCTGCCAATAAAAAATCATCCTAGGTCCCAACCATAAAGCCCTGACTATTGTCTCCATATACATCCCACCCCAGGGATCCTAAACATGGCTTCAACGACGTCCTAAACTTTATCAACTCTCATCCTCCTGAAGCTGAACTTATTCTACTAGGGGATTTCAGCATAAACTGGTTAGCATCGAGCACCAGTGCCTATAAAGACTCCATCTCAGCTGCTAACCTCACGCAAATGGTAAACTCCCCTACTAGGATTAACTACAAGACTGGCACCAGTACCCTCTTGGATTGGGTCCTCACCACTCACTCCACAAGGATTTCTCATACGACCGTTCTCCCAGACTCTCTCAGTGACCACTCCCCAGTCATGTGTGCATGGTCTAACAAATTCCTTAAGCCCCCTCCCAAAATTATCACTAGCAGAGTCCTTCCTGATGGAAAACTTCCACATCTCAAACAGTGCCTGCTTCTACAAGACTGGCTACCCATCTATGAAGCAACAGATGTTAACTTGGCTCTTGATCACTTCATCTCAATTTTCAACAAAGCCTGCGACCTCTTTGCCCCTGCTAAAAGGTGCAAAACAAAATCTCTCTCTAACCCATGGGTCACTGCAGCTCTTCTCTCACAGCTGAAACTAAGGGATCACCTCTGGGCAGTTGCCAGGGCCACTGGCAAACAACTGGACATCCAAAATTACAAACAAGCACGAAATGCCTGCACAAAAGCCATACGGCTAATGAAATCCACCTATTACAAAGACACTCTCACCAATACATGGGGAAATGGTTGTGCTTTCTGGGAAAATATCAAGGATGTCACAGGGAAGCAGCCAAAAACCTCTCCAGCCATGTTAATGGTTGATGGATCCTCAACCCTCGACTCCAAGGTGATCACAAACATCTTTAACATGGCTTTTTCAGACCTTAGTGCTGTTCTACCCCATGACTTTTTCAAAAACAGGGCCTACTCCCCAAATACCTCAGCCCCTCAGTCTAACCATCCCTTCTTCTACTTCAGGGAGGTAAGGCTGAATGAAGCTCGCTGCTATATTACTGCAGCTATCTCTAAATCTAGATCTAGTAGCGACACCCTGGACCTTAAGCTTCTGCTGCTCACTCTCGATGAGGTAATTCATCCATTAACAAAAATCCTAAACCTCTCTCAGCTGTGGAAAATTCCTGGACCTATGGAAAACAGCCACCGTGACACCCGTCCATAAAAGTGGGGATAAGACGAATCACTCAAATTATCACCCTATCTCCATACTGCCCCCACTCTCTAAGGCACTCGAACGCATCGTGGCTGATCAACTTACCAACCACTTCGATAAATACAATATACCTTGTCCACAACAACATGGCTTCTGGAAAGGTCACAGCACCACCACATCCCTTCTTGAGTTCACTGGAGCTTTGCACAAATCCCTTTACAACAGCTTTCTCACAGGGGCCGTTTTCATCGACCTCTCCAAGGCCTTCAATACAGTACACCATGGACTACTAATTCATCAACTACTGAATGCCGGGCTATCACCTGACTCTTCTCTCTGGTTTAAAAGCTGGTCGCATAGAGTAAAAATTGCGAATGCTCTTTCTGACACCCTGCCTGTTCGCTCAGGTGTCCCACAGGGATCCATACTGGGGCCCCTCCTTTTTAGCCTTTTCTTAAACTCCCTCCCTTACCGCTGCTTTGATCGGATCATGCTATATGCCGATGATGCTGTTGTATTCTCCACTCACAAAGATCCTGCAACTCTTCAACACAACCTTCAACTTGGTTTCAGTTCTGTAGAGACATGGTTTCTTAATCATAGACATAGAAACATAGACTTTGACGGCAGATAAGGACCGCTAGGCCCATCTAGTCTGCCCATTTCCCTACCTACAGGATAGGCCGCAGATCCTTGTTAACCAACAGCCTATTTCTTCCTACCCCCCACAAGAATTGCCTTATGTCTGTCCCATGCATTCTTGAATTCTCCCACAGTTTTAGACCCCACAACCTCCTCAGGAAGGCTGTTCCATGCATCCACTACCCTCTCTGTGAAATAATACTTCCTCACATTGCCCCGAACCGCCCTCCTTCTATCTTTAAATTGTGTCCCCTTGTTCTTGCAAGTCTTTTTCTGAAAAATGTTACCCTCTTGGACTTTGTTGATTCCACTGAGGTACAAAAGTTTCTATCATGTCCCCCCTCCTTCTTTCCTCAAGGGTATACATATTAAGCTCCTTTAGTCTCTCCTCATACGGCTTCTCTTGCAGACCCTGCACCATTTTAGTTGCCCTCCTCTGGACTGCCTCTATCCTGTCTATGTCCTTGCGGAGATGGGGTCTCCAGAACTGGACACAGTACTCCAGATGGGGTCTCACCAACTGTCTGTACAGGGGATAACAACTTCCTGTTTTCTGCTGCTGATGCCTCTCCTATACATCCCAGTATACCCCAGCCCTCCCTACTGCCTTCTCACATTGCTTGCTAACCTTAAGGTCATCTGATATGATTACCCCAGGTCCCTTTCCTTTTTGTTGTTGTTACTACCTCCCCACCCATTGTGTATTCTTCCCTGGGTTCTTATTTCCCAGGTATTATTTTGAACTTCTTTGCATTGAATCCTAGCTGCCATACTTCTGACCATTCCTCCAACCTTGCCAAGTCCTTTTCATCCTTTCCACGCCTCCTTGTGCATCAACCCTGTTGCAGATTTTTGTATCATCTGCAAAAGGCATACTTTTCCTTCCAGTCCCTCTGCAATGTCACTGATGAAGACATTAAAAAGGACTGGACCCAATACTGAACCCTGCGGTACCCCACTAGTAACCCCCCTTTCTTCAGAATGGACTCCATTTACAATTACCTTCTGTGTCCTGTCATTAACTGGTCCTCAATGACAAGAAAACCAAATCTATGCTCTTCTGCAGCTCTCATAACTCACACAAGCTACACCACTTGGCTATCTCCACCACCCAGGGGAACACTCTAGATCAGGTGGGGTCCTTCAAATACTTAGGGATACAGCTTGACCCTAATCTCTCCTATGGACTTCATATAGATAATGTAGCTAGAGCTGCTAATATACGGCTTGGTCTCCTCTACAAACACAGACCACACCTCACGCCAGAAGCTTTGAAGGTTGCAGTCCTGAGCTCTGTGATCTCTGTAATAGACTATGGTCTTATCATTTATGGCTCGGCCACAACCACAACCCTTAGACGCCTCTCAACTGCCTTAAATAAGGCGTGTCGGCTCATCACTGGTGCTCACCGTCTCACCCACACATGTGACCTGTACACTCAGACCGGCTGGCTCCAACTATCAAACTGCATAAAGTTTCTCACCTGCTCCATGGCGAAAAAAATCTACCTTGGCCTTGCACCTTCTGGGGTCTCAACTCTGTTACAACACCGAATTAACAAATGGTGCCTTAGGAGATCCACGCTACAGCTACTGAAAGTTCCCCACTGTCACACTTCACAGAGATAACGCTGTTTTGCTTATCGAGTGCCACTCTGGTTCAATGGCCTCAGCCCCACCATCTCCTCTGTCCCAACAATTGGTATGTTTAAAACTAGGCTCCGGGACTATCTCACTACCAATAGCTCCTGTGACTGCCCAACTTAACCTTGTTTCTCCACTTCCCTTCCTGCTCTAGTGGTCCCCCCTCCCCTCCTCACTGGATTCTACCCTCATATCTTGGTATACCCAGTGCTGCACTTTTCACCCTCTCCCCACCCTTCCTACATTCCTTCCCCCCTTCTCTCTCCCTATGACTCTTGCACTTCTTATATGTTGTCTATTTTCTCTGACAAATGCCTCTGGCTCCCTTGTTACAATGCTACCCTTGAATTGTATTAATCTGTACTCTGTTTGCAATGTCCACATTGTTGTAATGTCTGTCTTGATGTTCCCCATAATTTGTATTTCTCTGACGTGGAACCTTGGTAAAAGAGCCAAGGCTCAAAGGTATTTGTAATCCTAGACTTAATAAATAAATAAAATAAAATAAATAAAAATTTAAATCCTAGGCCTGACTGGGGCCTTGCTGTTACTCTTTCTCCCTGCTTCACCTTGTTCTGCCCCCCTTATGAATAGTTATGGCCCTTCCATGGCTTTGCTGTGCTAACCCCTCCCCGTGGGTGTCACCACACCCATTGAATATTTAAGTAAGGGTTCCCCTCCTTCACAGTGCTCGGACATTTCACTTTGTGCCTAGTACACAATTTTTAATAAATAATTAAACAGTTCTGTTGCTGTTGGTGGAGGTCGGCACTTTCCTGACGTGCTGCTGCCGACTTACCACTCAGACTGGGATGCAGAGAACTGGATTGGGAGGTGGGAGGTGTTTCTTGACAGAGGGAGGGTTTCAGGTATGACTGGGACACCTCGGGGCCTCGCCAGGACTTCACGATGGCCAAAACTCTTCCGGAATGTGGCTCTTCAACACTGCCATGGAGGGGAACTGGAGAAACTATTTAAAATATACAAAAAATAAAACGGGGCACCAAGCCCTTTCTGGGAGAATGGCTGACTTTTTTTGTTTTCTTCTGGTGCTCCGATGGCACCACCGACTGTGCCACTCAGCAAGAAGCAGTCTTCAGCAGCTGGAGGCAGAAGAGGTACACAGACAAGCCCTCAGGGATGGCTTCAACCTACCAGGTAAGCCTTCTTTTGTCCCTCCATGCTTTCTGCATCCTCTCTTCTCAACAGCCATCAGGATCTCCCTAACAACTTCTTATTTTTGAAAACCAACACTCTGGGTTCTGGGTTTTTGGATTAGAATGCTGTGCATGTGCAGATCAGCACAGCATTCTATCCTGGGCACATTGTTTACATCTGCTGGCATAGCAACCTGGCTTGCTTTATTTTATTCTGTGCTCTGGGCACCTTTGCTGGGGTATACTGGGGAAACTGGGGACTAAAGGGAAATTGCATGGGAACCCCAACTATTCAGCCACACTAAAAGACACATGTCCCCATGTATCCTCCTAAACCTCTTGAGAAGACACAATACTTTAAACATTAAACATTCTTGACTTCTACCATTTACCATTTCTACTGTTTAACATTTTTACTATTTAACATTTCTAACTGTAAGATCATCTATATTCTAACTTTGTACTGTATTTTTGCTTTATTTACAGGTGACCCTTATGGAATTATTGGATTTCTTCTATCCAATGTTTTGGAGGAATACCTTTTGCTGTACTTTTAGAGCTATGTATGGAACCTTCAACAGATCTGGTAGAAATGAGACTGGACATGGTAATACCTGATAAACAAGGCCATTCTATTGGGTCTCCAGGGGTAGCCGTATCTATCCTTGTGTGCTCCTGCCTCTCCCATCTGTTTTCTTTGTCATCCTGACCAGTGTCTAGGCTACGGGTTTGAAACATACAAGGCTTCAGCATATTTCAGTGCACTATCTTACTCGAGTGTCATCCCATTTCTGATTTGATTCTATGCACTGGAAGTCCTGGGTATGGAATTTCAGTTATCACAAATGGTGTAGGTTCCCACCTGGATGAAAGCTTTTGTCCTCTAGTGTGAGTATTTTTCTGTAAAACTCTATCCCTTACGGACAAAGGTACAGCATGTGCTTCACGGTCATACTGTTCTTTTTGCCTCTGTTGTGCATATCCCATCTGAGCTGATGAGATATCAGCTGCTTCTTTGAGTCGTCGCTGGTGTTCTTCCACCCATACTGTGGTTGGCTCCTCTGTTTTTCTGTATGTCAGCTGTACATCCAGAACCATGTCCATTGGGAGTCTTTCATGCCTGCCAAACATTAAGTAATAGGGCGTGTATCCTGTGGAATAGTAAACAGTATTGTTGTAGTGGTAACAAAATTCAGAAATCAGTAGGCCATTTTACTTTCTGATGCTTTGGCATTGCTCTCAACATCCCCACTAGGGTGCAATTTGCTCGTCCCCAAAAACAGGGGTCAATCTTAACATTGTTTTACTAGCCCAAACACTAGTGAAAATTAACCAGGGATAGTGCAGCTAACTCTCTACTAGCCCGCCTTGACTAGTGCAGATTTTCATGGCTGTTAGTGAAGTTAAAAATGTCTCTATTTTAGCATTCTCTAGTCTTCATGCTAATCTTTCTCAGTGTTCCAGATGGCCAGGTGTGATTAACAGCTCTTTAAGAGCTGCAATTATCTGGCAGTTCAAGAGAAGGATCCCACAAAAGACTCAATGTGAGTCATTATCGCGCCACTGTTAAGACTTTCAGCTAGTGTTCAGGGTGTGATCAAGGGTAGAGTGCTGTTAAGTCACTAGGTTCCAGTTTTCTGAATGTGTCTATGTCTAACAATTTTTCCAATATTACTAAGAACAGTGCCCCTCATTTCTCTACATTTTGAATGCTTGCATCCAGCATTTCAATGACAAAATGCAAAGAGGTATACAGGATCGGCCCCGCAGGTGGTGGGTTTTATCCCAGCCTCACCATAACTTCCCTCTCCCCTCCAAATCTCTTAACTCTGTTCTTTCCCTGGACACCACTACAGACCAGACTCTGAAGTGACCATCCATAGCTGCCATTACTGGCAAGTGTAGGGGGTCCACAGCTCTTCTAAATGGACCATGCCAGCCATCACCATCCATACAGTTTCACCCTTATCCCACTCAGCATGTCCTTTCAGCCTAAAAACGAAGCTTTAGATCATGTATGGTACAAAAATAAACCTTGATAAAATACATAATTTGAAACCTTGAAATAGGCATTCCTGAGGTGCATAGATCATCCTATACAGAAATAGAAATAGTATAGTGCCATGCCTGTGTACTGTTTCCCTTGGGCTGATGAAAGGACAATGTTTAAGAAAAATCTGTTATTGTTGGGGCAGAGCATATTAAAATCAATTCTTTTACAAATAAAAATCTCATAGTTTCTATTTCCCAAGTCCCTTAGGTTTGTCTAGCCCCCACCCCAAAGAAATCTTAGATGTGCTTCTGGCTCACTTGAGACTGTACAAAAACTTTCAAAAGTGCAGGTCTCCAGCTGACTATAGGGTGGGGACCGAGAGTGTCTTTCTCTGCCTGACTCTGTTTATTGCCCTGTGGGTGGTGGTGACAGTGTGATGAGCTGCGTGATGATGTCAGCTATTGTGTGCGCAGAGCTAGGACTGCTTGACTGAACATTTGCTATTGTGATATCATCTCTCTCTCTCTTTGGTGTGGGGGCAGAAAGAAGAAGAGAGGATGCTATGGTACAAAACAATGGGGGGCTCACTGTGATGGTACTGCAGTCTTTTTTTCTGCTGAGGAGCTGGAGGCAATGTGGGAGCAGGATAAATGTGCAATAATCAGAGTATTTCTTGGCTTTGTTTGCATTGTTTCCTGCATAAGTGATCAAAATTTACCAGAATAATTAAAGGCTAGTGCAATCATCTGCGGGCTAGTGCAATTTTGAGTCAACTTGCCCTGCTGGCTAGTACAAAAAAAGTTAAGGCTGACCCCTGCCCATAGCTCATTTGTTTGTGGGTGATAGGGGGCTGTTGTCAGTTTCTTACTGCTATACATGCAACACAGTTCTTTGAATAATATTGATTCGAATGCACCACCTTGGTTGGTCAAATTTGAGATCGATATCCATATGGATGAATGAAATGCTTCCAAAGTGCTTCAGCCATAATCTGAGCTGACAAGTCCTTTACTGGTACTGCCACCATGAACTTTGTGTAGTGGTCAATGATCATGAGCACATATTGGAATCCACTTCTACTAGGT
This sequence comes from Neoceratodus forsteri, assembly GCA_016271365.2. NCBI lineage: Eukaryota > Metazoa > Chordata > Ceratodontiformes > Ceratodontidae > Neoceratodus > Neoceratodus forsteri. The sequence continues at coordinate 4,804,802 of JADMNL010000041.1, read as the reverse complement.
TCGATCTTTAAATGATCTAGACAACAATCTCCAATGGTTCTTTGGTTACATTCGGGTGCAAGGGTGCTCTTTGTTTACTATCTGCCTCTCTCTCTTTAAGTTGCAGGCCATGCAGTTCTCACACCATTGTCTAATATCCTCTCTCATGCCTATCCAATAAAATCTCTCTCTCATTGTTTTCTCAGTCTTTTGGTGTCCAAAATGACCTGACTCATTATGGTAGACCTCCAGCATGGTATCTGCTTCCGCCTGTGGAATGAGGATCTGAACAGTCTCTCCTCATGTTCTTGGATCTCAAGTCTTCCATACAATCTTTTCCTGCTCTAAACTGAGGTACTCTCGTTGTCTCAACAGTTTGGTCAGTTCTGGGGGCACAGTCTTTCTTTCCTGTGCTCTTATTGTTCTTTTGGTTCTGAGTATTTCTTTGAGTTCCTGGATCAGAGAATTTTGGTTCTGTAACTGTGTCCATAAATCTGTTCTCTCAACTGCTGGCAATGTAGGTGTTGTTTCTTGGCTGTGATCAATACTCTGTGATTACTGACAACACAATTGGACTATCTTTGCTGAAATCCTGATGAATGGTGGCATCTCTAAATCCTCCCGCTCGGTTTTAACTACTTCCTCTTCATCACAATCAGGCAATCTGGAGAGTGCATCTGTGCTACCATTAGACTTCCCTGAATGGTACTTTATTGTGAAATTGAAGTTGACCAGCCTGGAGGCCCATTGCTGCCCCAATGCCTCGAGCTTCGCTGTGTCAAGATATGCCAAGGGATTGTTATCTGTATATACAGTGAATGAAGTAGCCATGAGGTAGTGCCAAAATGTCTCTGTTACAGCCCAAATGAGCACTAAAAACTCTAGCTTAAAGGAACTGTGTTGTTTGTCGTTCCTTTCTGAACCCCTTAATCCTCTACTTGCATAGGTGATCAATTGTTCTCTTCCCTCCTGGGCTTGGTCAAGTACAGCTCCTAGGCCTTTGTTGCTAGCGTCTGTGTAGAGGTAAAGAGATTTCTGATAATCTGGGTAGGCTAGTACTGGTATTGTGGTGAGCACTGCCTTAAAGTAATCAAATGCAATCTGACACTCTGGCGTCCAATTTAATCGACTGTGTTTGCTGACTTTACTCTGTTTTGAGTGGCATAACAATTCATGTAAAGGGGCTTCTTGTTTTGAGAAATCTTTCACAAATCTATGATAATATCCGACAAATCCCAAGAATCATCTCATATCTCTGATGGTGACCGGATAGGGCCATTCCTTTACCACTTTGATTTTCTCTAGGTCTGGAGCTATCCCTTCTGCGGATACAACATGTCCCAAATAATGTACTTCCTCTTTCAAGAAATGACACTTTGAAGGCTTGATTTTCAGTCCGTATTTCTTTAAACGCTTGAAAACCAACTCCATGTGTTTTAGATGCTCCTTGTATGTTTTTAAATAGACTATAATTTCATCTAGGTACAGAAGTACTGTGTCAAAATTCTCACTGCCCAAGCATTGTTCCACTAAGTGCTGAAATGTTCCTGTTACATTGCAAAGTCCAAACAGCATCCATGAACACTTACACAGTCCCACTGGAGTCACAAAAGCTGTCTTTTCTTGGTCCTCTAGTGCCATGGGTAGTTGCCAGCATCTGCTTGCTAAGTCAATGGTAGAGAAAAATGCTGCTGACCTTAATGCTGTAAGGGCATCCTCAGTGCAGGGTAATGGATAGGCATCCCAGTGCATGATTTGATTGAGTTTGTGATAATCGACACAAAATCATATTTGTCCATCTTTTTTCCTAACCAAGACAATTGGTGCCACCCATGGGCTATGATTCTCTTTTATGACATCCGCCTCCAACATTTCCTTCAGTAACTGCTTGGTCAACTGATACAGAGCAGGGGGTATGGGTCTGAAACATTCCTAGATGGGTGGGTGATTCTCTGTAGGAATGTAGTGTTTCACATTTGTTGTGCAGTCAAAGTCTAAGGCATGGTGAGATAAGGCATCAGCATGTCTCTTTATCACTTCCAGCAGCTCTGACTTTTCTTCTTCTTCTGCAGTCTTTGGATTTCCCATATCGATTTCCTGGATCTATGCTCTGGAGGTTTCACCATCGGCTACATCTTCCTGTAGTGCTATGGTGGCACTGGTCAAGTGAGACATTTCCTCTTTTTCCTCACCTGGGGTTATGACATCTTCCCATTTGACCTTCATGAGTCAACCAATGGCCTATCATCTATACACTGTCACTGGTTGAGTGCCATAATTGAGAAAGCAGACAGAGACTTTACCACCCTTTACTGTGACCAGGCTCCGAGTCACCAGAACTGAATCCTCTCCTTTGACCCACTCTGGTTCCACTAAAACTGTGTAATCTTTACCTCGCAATCCTACTTTGGTTCTGCACATCAGTATTGTTTTGGTCCCAGGTTTCAGTTGTACTGGCCTTTCATCCATCACTCGGACTTTTCAGATTTCTCCTTTCTTATTAGCAAAACGCTGATTATACTGGAGTAGCTTAATCGTTCCTTGTAAGGTCTGTTTCTCACTCCATGAAAGTGAACTGGTCTGTTCCCTCAGAACTTGTATCAGGTCCACTTGGCAATGCTGGAGCAGATTCATGCCCAAGATCACAGGTGGTAAGTTATCATAGAGATTGCTGATCAGGATCCCCTGGTCCGGGTGTTCGGTCCTTCTCAACTTAATATTCACCTCCATATAACCATAATAGGACTATCTAGACCATTGCCGGCATCCAGATTCATCCACTTCTTAGGGGGTTGGGTTAGTTGCTCTCTCATCCAGTACTCAAAGAAAATCTTGCCTTGCAGTGTTGTCACTTGTGAGCCAGTGTTCAACAGGGCTTTCACCTCAATTCTGTTAACCTTTATATTGGTGGTTGGACAATTTCTGATGAACCTGGCTTGAGTTGAGTTTCTTAATGGACCTACTGTGAATTGTTCTGAGGCTCAGTCTGCCACCCAAGGGATTCCCTGTTTAAAGTCATGGCAGGTGTGTGTGCCTCCTAAGTACATCTTCTATCAATGTGGCCATTGATTCCACACCTTCTACATATGTGCCTCCCATTTGAATCGAACTGGTCAGATGGCCTTCTCCTAATATTTCTGGCTGCTGGGGGTCTAGATGGGCACCACTCTGGTTCTCCTGCCACCTGGTCTCTCATTTCACATCTCAAATCTTCCTTGATGTTCTGGAGGTCCCTCTTCATCTCCTGCCACATCTACATGGACAGTTCCATCTCTGAATAATTCTGCCCTTCTCTGTTCAGCTTCTAGCTGGAGGTTCTTGGTGCAGTCTCACCCATACCCTGATCTCTGTTGTATTGATAATTGTGAAATCACTGTGGTCCTCCTGAGTACTCTCAGATCTGAGGCTATTTTGACACCCATTCAGGTCTGCTGTTTGTTACTGCAGTCTGACAGCATACTGGATGTCTCACACAACAATTATCCAGTGTTATCCCACAACACTGCTGAATGTCTGAGCTGTCACCAGAACATTCATGTCCCACCAGCTCAATAGCTTCCTCTTTAAAGTTTAGAAATTGCAGGTCCTGGTTCTGCTTTGACAACAGCCATAATTCTCAGTGGAGAGTCTCACTTCTCACCCCTTCTATAAATCTTTCCTTTAATAGTTCATCAGGGTCATGGAGATCATGGGGATCCAAACTTTCAATCACCTTGAGGGCCTCTTGCAAGCTGAGAGCGTACTTCTGTAAAGTTTCACCAACTCCTTGCACTCTCAAGAAAAATTTCATTTTTAGATCAAACAGCATATGGGCATCAAACATTCTACATAGTCCACTGAAGATTTGCTCCACCTGTGCCTTTTCGAGCTCTGGCCAAGCACTAACTTCTTGGTGGGCTGCACCGGTGAGTTGTCCAATTAACATTTCCACTTGTTGCCACTCAGGAATCTCATACAATTGGAAAATAGACAGCATTTTACTTTGTAACTCTCCCATATTGGTGGTAGACAAATCTGTAGGGTCCCCAGAGAACCGTGGCAACCAGGGTGCATCAAAGTAGTATGGCGTCATAATCGGGTTCAAACATGCCCCTTCTTCAGCTCCACCCAAGGTTTCTGGTCTTCTGGATTCCATTTCCGATAACTGTTTCCTGCTTTGGACTCCAATTAAAGTATCCTGTCTGTGACAACAAGTAAAGTGAGCTGGGAAGATGAAATAGAGAAAAGAAAAGTATATAAATATAATGATGATGGAATAAATAAGACAATGAGTGTTTCGATTGCCTGAATAATAGAAATCAGACTTTCAAAATACATCCACTGGGTGGTAAGGCAGTTCTTTTCCTATTTGGCTACCTGTTATTACTTTCACCAAAATGGAGAGGCAGGAGGCACGATTTGAGAAAGGAAACAGTTTATTAAGCAACAGACCACAGGGTAGGGAACAGGAGAAAAGGGGGTAGCAACAGCACTAAATGCTACTTCTGTTATCTTCCTAGTGTCCTGAGGCCTTATACTAATACTCTAACCTCCTGCATGAGGAGAACTGTAAGAAGGAATTGGCTGTAACAGCTACGCTGTAAGAGCTTCCTATTTCTATTCCCTGTAAGAGGGTGACTCTATAACAAGATTAGCAAAATGATGAATTGGCTGTAACAGCTATGCTGTAAGAGCATCTTATTTCTAATCCCTGTTTAAACTTTCTAGATGAACCCTGAGGTGCACTTCTAACTGTTACCTGGAGTACCCCACACTATCAGTCACTCTATATGCCATAGGAAGAGTCTATACATATGATGGATGGCAGTTCAAGCACGTACAGATTCTCTCTGTTGTCAAGAAGAAAATGTAAAGCAACTCAACTGGCTGTCCAATGCAATTCTAAGAGCCTTGTTGGGAGACTAAGGGATGCAGAGACAATTTTAACAGACCATCAGTTCTCAGCCACACCCCACTTCTCTAGGGTCACCGGAATACAAGCACAGGATCAAGATTTCTTCAGTTAAGAACCCACTGAGGACCGCCAGAATGGGGAACACACAAAATCCAGCTACAATCTACTTCTGGACTGCCCAGAAAGGGGAAACAATGCAAACCACCTGGCCACAATCTGCTTCTGGATTGCCAGATGAAGGATTCAATGCAAATCACCCAGCTACAGCCCACCTCTGGACTTCTGGATGAGAAGACAAGGAAGATACAGGCTTCTTCTGGACTGCCGGATGAGGAGGAGACGAAGAAGAAGATCACCCTGCCACAGCCCGCTTCTGGACTGCCAGATGGGAAGATGAAGAAGGAGATCACCCTGCCATCCCCCTCTTCTGGATTGCTGGATGACAAGGATGACACAGACTCCACTGGATACAGAAGTCTGGATAAGGAAGTCTCTGGGTGTTGGAGTATGACAGTCTTCGAGGCTCCAAGGCTGGACGAGCCAAGAGCACACACAAAACAACAAACTGTACAGGGAGATGCGACAAAGTTCAGGATCCAAGGCTGGACAAGCCAAGGGCACATTGAAAACAACAAACAGGGCATCACTCAGAGAACTGGAACTGACGATTTGGATGGTACTCTGATGTGGATTGCGCAGCCTGCAATTCAGTCCACCCCCCACTGGTCTGATCACCCCAATAATCCTAACCGATGAAGAAATTAATCAGGAACTTGAAGAAATAATGGCCAGGCTCACTCCAGAAGAAACTGACCAGGGAATTGAAGAGATAATAGCTGAATGGCCAGCCCCAGTGACACAACCCATGGAACCTCTTTTTGACCTCACAAATGAGCCCTAAGGAATGTTAAATAAAGTAATTCTTTGAAAATGTCACTTTCACCTGCAATAAATTAATAAGCAGATTTGAGCATTAGTACCTTGTAGTTTGGACCTCAGCTTCTCCTGCCTGAGCATATGATTACAGTTGTGCTTGAATAGCTAGCTATTTACGATTGTACCTAATGTTTACTGATAGGATTATTGAGTTTTGTTTGTATAGCTACTGAATACAAAATGTTCTAACTTAGCAAAAAAATTAAATGCCTTAAAGTCTTACAGTAGGAGACTGAATGCTAAAGTGTTTTAAATGCTTTTGCATTTGATATTTTTAAATGTATTCTTGGAACTAGCTCATCCTCAAAAGTGTGAAAAGCTTAACCACAGAGCCATTAGATGCCAAATAACAATTCTTAATGCAACGAACTAAGCAAGCAGACTCTAGCATTTATATCATGCAAATGAATATTTAAAGATATGTTATAGATTTAAACTATGTTTTGATAACTGATCCACTTATTAACTTGTATTAATGCTTATTGCTAAGGGTGAACTTGTTTTAAATACATAAAGCATTTATAATGAGAATTATATGCCAAGATATTTAAAACACTCTCATTGTAAGCCACGTATTAGGTATCCTTAGTCCATCTCGAACAAGGCTACACCACGAGACAGCTAGATGTCCTTATGGGTGACCACAGTCTTAGCTTCTGTATAAGTAAGATTATTTTTGAATATCTCCTGGCATAAGACTGCTGTGATGTTGTCATGTACAATGCCGACTTAAATTAGTTAAAGCTGTCCCATATATTTCATTGGAAGAAAAATCGCCTCAATCAGTCGAGTAAAAATACAGAAAGCTGCTATTTGAATCTTTGCAAAAAGCAAAAACTGTTTAACTAAAAACTCAGCCAACTGCCTTAAGGGGCTATATAAGCCTGCAGACATCTCAATCAAAGTAAGAGCATTCAGAGGGACAACCTAGAGTCATCCCGGCTCCAGACCTTCTGTGGACATCATAGTTTCTGGTGTGGAGAGTTGTTGCCTTTATCCCAGACACTGGAACTGGGAATGATATATGCCTGCATTATTTTTATTCTTTTATTGCGACTATTTTGGTGGCGCCAAAGAAATTATTTTTGCTTGTACTGCTGTTGAGAAAAATTATTACTGTCTACTTGCATTAATATCAAAACTATTTTGTAACTTTTAAAATTCTGATTTTAAGTAAAAATAATTTTCTTGAAACATGAATTCTGGTGATGCCACTCATCTATCCATGATTTAGTTAAGGACCCTTGATTTAGAACTTTCAAATTAAAATGTAAGCCTGGGTTAGATTTTTGCTTCATAGGCCGCATGGGGACTATAACAATTACCATTACTGGTTATATTCATTTAGTCAATTGCACAGATTTAAATCATCCAGAGTATATACATAAATATTTGGAATGGTGTCATATAGACCCCAATAAGGCTATCAATTGCAGTATTTTAAATTGTCTGAGACATAAGGAGACAGGAGATTTTAAAATACAGGTCAGAATATTTGAAGAATTAGGACAGGTTCACTGTCATATGGTGATCAGCCATGGTCATAGTCATACAGTAGACTACAATGAACACACAACATTTGTTCAAGGGAATCAAATAGTTTTAATCAGCCAGGTGAATGACAATGTGGTGGTGGCAGGAAGTCTTATAGGTGAGGAAACAGACTTCCCTTTACCTGCCTTGTGTCCAGCTACTCCAAATAGACTGTATCCTACCCTGCCATGACTTGTGGACTCTTTGGAAGGATTGTGGATCTCCGACGGTCAAGGCATAGGCCTTGTACACAAGACCAACCTAGGGAGTCATGCCTGGGGGTTGAACAATGACCCCTGTGCAACAAATGGTGACCCCCACATGTATATTGGAACCCCAAATTCAGAAACTGAGGTTAAGCATCATAGATGCACGTGTAGATCTTAATTACGTAGAAGATTAAGTGCGCCATCCATTCCTGACATATAACGCACAGGCCAGGAGCAAGAATAGGTGGACGATGAAACCCCTCATCATCCCTCCTGGCCTTCAAAAATGGGCTCAAAAATAATCACAGGACTTAAAAATCTAACAAAACATAAACCAAGATCACCCAAACAGGTAGCCAACAGAGCACCACAGGTTGACTCAACAGACGAATTTCACATTCCTCAACAAAATTCAGACACTGAGTTTGAAAATTCCAACACAGATTCAGGTTCAAATACTGACTACAATGCCTTCCCATCTCCCAAAACCCCCACTCACACACCTCAAAAACAGAACTGACAAGACTCTAATCAAACTCCCACACTCCCTCCTAGTCACCACACACTTCAACAACAGGCCACTCAAACTCCTAGACAGCCCCCCCCATTTCAAGGTCACTGTTATTTACCAAAGACTCCTGTTATTGCAAATATTCCCTTGCCTCACACCTTGTTAGATGCATTACCATATCAACCAAGAATACAAGTGTATTTAATAAAATGTTTAACATTAGAAATAAGGTTTGATCCCATAATATCTGGAATAATGAGACAAAATCAGGCTTGGCAAGTCACATTTCGTGACCTCTTACATGGAAATAATGTGCACTTGCCTCGAGTCCTGGCACTATGCATGACACTTATTGAATACTTATTCAAAGATAACCAAATAAAAGACAATTAAAAATGCAACCTTAATGCATCAGGGAAATTCAACACTGCCATCAAACAATCAATCCCCATCAAATGTCCAAACTTCTCCTAACCCTCCACAACCAATTTTTCATTCAACATGTCAGCCCCCCCAGAAAATAATCCTAACACTCTGGCACTACAATATTCACCCAAATATCATGTGACCATTCACAATCCAGCGACTGTTCACAATCCCATGTCTGCCTATCAGCAAAATTCAACACCACCCCCAATAACTACCCAGTCTGTCCAGCCCATGCACGTCCCAATGCCTGCCCAACCACAAAACTCGATGGTCCCACCTTCCACCCCTCAACCTCTACAAGGACAAATCTCCATGCAACTTTCCCAGGGACAAAACTCCATTCAGACTTTGCAAGGACAACCTCCCATGCCGCCTTCACAGGGACAATTTCCCATTCAAACTTTGCAGGCACAGTCTCGCATGCAGCCCCTTTTGCCAATAGCCAAACTAGAAAAAATAAAATTAGTAAAACTCCTTAAAGGTCAATTACATCTACATGAGGGTGTTATCTTAAATAATATGCATAAACATGCAGCACAACTTATGGAGTTTTCTCAGGAATATGGAGAATACTTTTTTTGGAAGCATTAAAACACAGTTTGGACACAGTTAAATATAAAATCTTTAAAGACCATTATGACGCAGGCAAGTCCATTATTTACTGACTCTATCATACGTATGACTTACAAACAGAGGGCGTAATGCAATGCACAACCAGGATGGCCCTAACACCAAGCAAAGACTTCTATGACTGGTTATATCACCTGGGATGTGAGGTTGAAGACCTAGATGTAGGTGCTTTAAGATTGTATTTAAACCCATCACTCCAAACTCAGTTTGACCTCCATAGTATACAGGACTTACCTTGGGATGAGGCAATTAAAAAAGTAAAATTATTACACCAGGGCCAAAAATTACATCAGACGGAAAAGCAGCCTTTTCACAAAGAAAAACAAACCAAAGAACAAAGTTCATCCCAGGTGTAGCAGTCCTTTCAGGATGCTGCCTCTCAACAGCCCCCACCACAGACTCCCAATCAGGAGAACCACTTAACCAGTGCAATTCCCGGCCTCAAAATTCACGTGAATACGGGTATCACCTTCGCCCTGTAATGATCTTAATAGAGGTAGGGGTCAACCCTACTGGGGCAACAACCGAGGTAGAGGTCGAGGAAATTTTGCTTATTGACTCAGGTTCCACACATACAGTATTGCCCCTTAGAAACTACCCATTTGATTTCACAGCTTATAAACAGAAAACACTCTATACAATTATGGGTCAGCCAGCAGTGACATGAGTAAAGGTCCCAGTTAAAATCAATAATCACCCCACAACAGCAATAATAGCAGATGTACCAGTGCAGGGTGGTGTAGGAGCACAGGATGCCAGACACCTAGCCCTATTAAATGTTGTCACTGACCAGCCCCCATTGCAAACAGACCTGCCATATAACTACAAAGCCCACATTCAACAATTAATTCAATCAGCCACTAGCCCAGAATATGCAGGATTCCTAGACATGCCCCCAGTAAGAATAAATGGCAATACACACCCCAGACAGAAACAATATCCCATTAAAATACAGTACAAAAGTGAGCTGGAAAAAACAATTCAAATACTTTTAAAAGACAATATCGTTAGACAATGCACCTCCTCCACTAATTCATCAGTTCTACCAGTACCCAAAAAAGATGGATCTACCAGGCAGGACCCGAGTGAACTAAGACAAAAGGTGCAACCACCAGTAAACCCATATAACATTGGAGACTTGGTTTACTGGAAAAAAATATTGACTACCTCCATGGGGCCCAAATTTATAAAACCAATGCAAATAAAACAAGTTTCTAATAATGCCATGCTTTTGGAAGTGAGAAATAAGCTTAAATGGGGTCCATATTTCACAATGAAAGAAATGCTCTATTTCAGATGGCAGTTAATAATCCTTCCATCAGAATGCAGGGACGCCCATCAAATCTCCAACCTGGTCAAAGGACAGTGGAGCCCAAAGGAACCTGAGAACTCAGAAGACTGATCCATGATGCCCAGCAAGCTTTAAATGACCCCTTGTCACCAGTCCCAAGTCTTCGACAAATGCAACAACTTGTCCAGAACACCCAATGGCAAGGTCAATTTGACCTTTTTAGGTATAAATTAATATCTCTAATGTGAACATATCCCCATCTATGTCTCAAGGATCCTCATCTTTTTGAGCTAAGACCTAATGTGCTAGAGATCCTAGAGGCTGAAGGTCTCCAACCCCAAAGAAAGAAAGAGAAGAAAATTAAAGATTTTGAAATTACAATTTCACCTCTGTACTACTGCTTGTGTTGCTTTTCTGATTCCACTCAGCATTTGTTGTTTTGGTTTTACCTTTGCTAGAGTGTTTAAGTAAATGCTCAAAAGGTCTAAAACCTGCTGTAGAACAGGCAAAATCCCTAGGTGGAAAGCAACACCCAGATTAATCTACTGCAAGAAACAAATTCTTGAGAGAAACCTCCTGGGGGCTCTGTCAAGATTTGTCTATATATTGATTCTTTACATACTCATATATATTGCATTTCTGATAAACTTGTTGCCTTTAGTAGAATATTGCACATTTGATATTTTTGTTGCCTTTTAGTATAATATGGTGCAGTGTGGTGAATACAAGCCATTTCTAAAAAAGACTAATAAGCCTTACACAATGCCAACTGACCCTATTAAGGCTCTTGCAACATCTCGTAAGAGCAAATCCATAATGAAGAAAAAACATTCAACATGCAATATATTGCAACAAAGCATCTCTGCAGCACCTTTTCTTGCCATAGTGGTATTTCTGGTTTATGCTTCTTATTTACCACATAATGTAAATCCCAATGTCTTGCTGATCTGAGACTCAGTATCTAATCAAGACACCTTATCACCAAATGTATCTACCCATAGCACAGCCTCACCTCAGGTTCCCATCATTCAAACTTTATTTAGCCAGGCAAAATCATCCTTGAGCAAGCTCATTTGCAAGATGTTCCTGGACAAGTAGGACAGATACAACTACAGCAAAATTACTAGATAAGCAGTGTACACACAATGAGCAAATAAAAGACAGAGAGAAACAAAAAAGATCAGGGCTGGGGAGTACATATGCAGAACACTATCTGGGTTGATAATTGACTTATATATAAAGGATTCCCTCAATATATGGGATTATTCAGACAAAGGTCACAGCATTACAATAAGATGAGGAATACCAGGTAGGGTAAGTGAGTGAACAACAACCGAAGGTTTATGGGTAGGGGAAAAACAAAGGAAAGGGTCAGTGAGGGGTGGAAATAGATGTAGTTAAACAAACAGGTGGGAGTTGGCAGAATAATCACAAGGTGGAAAGAAGAAGAGAAGTGCTAGGGGAATACATGTAAGTGCCAAGAGTTTGGTGAGCCACAGGAAATGGAGGAGGTGGTTATTTGTGGCATACACACAGGGCTCTCAGTTTGAGAGCAAGCAGCCTCCTGAAAAATTGAGGCCCCCAGAGGGAGGACAGCCTGAGAGTTTTTTGCATGACATTCCAAAGGGTTGACAGAGAAAAGATGATAGCTGCTGAGCCATGCCATGTCCTTATTTTGGGTACTTTAAGAGAGACAAGAGACCAAACTCCTTAAACCAAATGTTCCCTCAGTATGCTGAAACAGCGTAGAAATATAGGTCGGTAGTTTATTGGTTAGGGCCCAGTATGTCCACATGAGGGCATTTTTTGCCTCCTCAGAGTGAGGGAGGACCAGTCTAATGCCTGATAGAGCAGGCAGCGGTGGGTGCATAATGGCATGTTTAGGATAGATCTCAGCGCATGATGGTAGAGGGTGTGAAGTTTACATAGCACCTGAATAGGACAGTGACTACAGAGAAAGTCAGCATAATCAAGCAGTGGTAGAAAAGTTGTTTGGACAAGTTGTTTCCTTGCTTCAAGAGTAAGGAGGTGTCATATCCGATAACATATGCCTAGATGTTGTCTTAGCTTTTTAGATAGTTCATTAAGGTGAGCCAAGAAGTTGAGCCTGTTATCCAGCCAAACACCCAGGTACTTGACAGGCTGCCAGACAGGTTAGTTCAGGCCATGCAACACGTTTACCAAATCATACTGGTGCCAACATAACATCTATGCCTCATACACCTGCACACACAAATCATGCCCACACAGGCAGAACCAACAAGCCAAGCAAAAATACTACTGAAAAGAAGCAACCTCCTGAATGTGTACCCGTAGCAATTGAACCCCACCTGTACCAGTACAACCTCAGCATGGACATTACAACTTATATGGACTACTTGCCACCATGATACCATTTGCCTTTGCTTAAGAGACTGCAAGCATTCTTAAAAAGAGTAAAAGTACATTGCAACTCATGTTCCAAATGGACTGATGGCCAATCTACCATATCAGTGAATTTAACTGTTTACTGGTGCAACTTTCTCGACATAAATTTGACATCCAAATGGTTCCAAGATTTTTCCAGAATGCACTACCTTACCCAGACCCATAAGAGTGAGACTGAAGAACCTCTGCAACACCAGGCCTGTCCAAAGAGTTATTCCCAGTATTCTATGAATCTTCCCTTGCATCATGTTGGAGGATTTGTCAAGAAAAATGGACAATATTGTAGACTTATGCATCACTGTCAGTTTATTTCAAGGGAAGGGAGCAGCTCCGAAATGCCATGTCATAACCTCACATCAAAAAATGAAGCAAAAAAAGTTCACAAATTCCAAAACTCTATTACTGTACAAATGTCACTGGGTTCCAGATTATTGACTATAAAAACATCACTGTAGAATGTGGCAAACTCAAGTGCAGTGTCCACTTTGTGATGGATTACATCGGAGCACCAACATTCTCACCACTTCAAGTATATGAATTTGTTCCCCAACTCATATAAGTGCCTTGGAAAGAGACTGCAATCTGTGACCAGCCACCTCCAAATAAAGCAGCGTGCATGGTTTGGAACTGCACCATAGGCTGCCTTCCACCTGTAATCAACCTACAAGTACCAGTGAGACAATGGTATAATGAACTGAGAGATATTCAAGATGTGGGAAAACCAAACATGCCCCCACAACAGAAACCTTTGAGACTCACTACAGATTTCTTCTCTTGTAAGTGCTCTAATTACATGAATACCTGCCAGCTGACATATATGAATATGGATCAGGATACAGAATTTTATAGTGTGCTCAAGTGCAATCACCAAGACTGAAACGCCACAAGCGATCACTGGCATATGCCCGTCAATGTACCATGAACACCAACTGGCAATATTAACTAGCCCTAGAACATTTGGGGGCAAATATAAAAGACTTGATTAGATATCTAAACAATCAACATATGGAACTAAAACCAACTAAATCTGGCAGAGGACTTAAACGAAGCGACAAATATGCACCTGTATCCCCTCTTAATCAGCGACTGTCCAGATGGAGAACAAGCTTGTAGGACAGAATTCTGTTTTGATCCAGTTAAATATCAAATCCAAATAACCAAACTCACCCATACCATTCATTCATATGCAGGCATGCTACATGTTGTTCCATCAATACCCTTACAGTCTAACCTGTTCTTACTCACACAACCTATTATCTGTGTTCCACAACCTGCAAACACCTCAATACTTCAATGGTGTTGGCCTTTTCAAGGTTTCAACATCATATACTACCCATATAATATGCTGCCAAGTAGGACCATATATAACCTTGATACCCCCATCCTTATGTCATGTTATTTTTGGAAAGATATCACAGACTTCTGCATAATGTACAACTGTACTACTGAACAACTAGCCTTCCCTCTTCTATTACAGCCTCACACATGTACCAGAATGCAACAAATCCTTATCCAACATACAATATCTAGATTAAATACAGTCCTTGCCACTATGCAATTTCTCAGATTCACTCTACATACCCAATAGGCAGCATTCAAAGTAGAATTAGATAAACTTGGATATACAATACACACTATGCATAGAGATATAAAAGTGATACAAAATGATATATACTGCAGGAAGATACACAATCAATTAAGGGAGACATAGTTATAATCAAAGGAGATATACAATCAATTAACAAAACCATTAACCTAATGCAAGAAGACATAACCACTTTGCAAGAACAAGTGGTAAAACTTGAACTGGAGTACAGTGTACAGTTCTGGAGACCATACCTACGTAAGGACATAGACAGGGTAGACAAGGTTCAGAGGAGGGCAACAAAGATGGTGCATGGATTGCATCACAAGTCCTATGAAGACAGGTTGAAGGAACTGAACATGTACTCCCTGGAGGAGAGGAGGGAGAGAAGGGATATGATAGAGACATACAAGTATCTTACAGGGAGGAACAGGGTGCAGGAAAACACTATTTTTAAGCAAAAAAGATGTTCCAGGACTAGAGGGCATGGGATGAAGTTGGAGGGAGGACGATTCAGAGGAAACATGAGAAAGAATTTCTTCACAGAACGGGTGGTGGACAAGTGGAACACCCTGCCAGAGGAAGTGGTGGGGGCTGAAACAATCACGGGATTTAAGAATGCATGGGATAGACATAAAGGAATTCTGGAGGTCGGGGTAAGGGGCAACAGACTTCTAGGAAAACAAACTGAACTTACAAGCTCAAATGGGCAGACTGGGTGGGCCATAGGCCCTTATCTGCCGACACTGTCTATGTATCTACGTATCTATGTAACTGGAACAGTCAGAAACAGAGTTTTCCAACTGGAAGCACAAATTCACTTATGCCCTTAAATCAATATTTGGGGGTATGACTGAAGAAGGAGCATGGAATTGGCTAAATCCAGTAAACTGGATAAAATGGCTGTTGGGTTGGCTGATGTCACCATTTCATGTAATGTTAGTGATTCTGGGAATAACTGCTGTTTAATGTTACTGTGTTGTTGTGAACTGTAAATTAGACCTCTACTTTCACAAGTTTTCTATATACTTTCAGAATGGCTAGTTCCATGGAGCAAGGTCACTATTTTAGAACTGCTCTTACCTGCCTAAGACACCATGAGGAACATCCTTCCTGTGGCCCAAGAAATGAGCAGTCTCAGCTGCAGACCTGTTCATTGCACCATACATTGGATGCAGAGCTCAGTGTGTGCTGCATGGTGTAATATTCCTGACTCTGGGATGATCCTGAATGACTGAGCACTTCAGATGTCATATGCTGATCCATCACGGAAATCTTCACCAATGCTTGACACTCAAGTGTGATGGACAGAACTGTGCATTAGCAAATATGTTAACCATTTATCCAATACATGAGCCTGAAAATCCACATTTCCATTCTCCGATGCACTTCTGTAACGGTGGAGGAAATTACGCAGCCTGCAATCCAATCCAGTCCCCACGAGGTCTGATCACCCCAATAATCCTCACCGATGAAGAAATTAATCAGGAACTTGAAGAAATAATGGCCAGGCTCACCCCAGAAGAAATTGACCAGGGAATTGAAGAGATAATAGCTGAATGGCCAGCCCCAGTGACACAACCCATGGAACCTCTTTTTGACCTCACAAATGAGCCCTAAGGAATGTTAAATAAAGTCATTCTTTGAAAATGTCACTTTCACCTGCAATAAATTAATAAGCAGATTTGAGCATTAGTACCTTGCAGTTTGGACCTCAGCTTCTCCTGCCTGAGCATATGATTACAGTTGTTCTTGAATAGCTAGCTATTTACGATTGTACCTAATGTTTACTGATAGGGTTATTGAGTTTTGTTTGTATAGCTACTGAATACAACATTTTCTAACTTAGCAAAAAAATTAAATGCATTAAAGTCTTACAGTAGGAGACTGAATGCTAAAGTGTTTTAAATGCTTTTGCATTTGATATTTTTAAATGCATTCTTGGAACTAACTCAGCCACAAGAATGTGAAAAGCTTAACCACAGAGCCATTAGATGCCAAATAATTCTTAATGCAATGAACTAAGCAAGCAGACTCTAGCATTTATATCATGCAAATGAGTATTTAAAGATATGTTATCGATTTAAACTATGTTTTGATAACTAACTGATCCACTTATTAACTTGTGTTAATGCTTATTGCTAAGGGTGAACTTGTTTTAAGTACATTAAACATTTATAGGGAGAGTTATATGCCAAGATATTTTAAATACTCTCATTGTAAGCCATGTGGTAGGTATCCTTAGTCCGTCTCAAACAAGACTACACTACGAGGCAACTAGATGTCCTTATGGGTGACCACAATCTTAGCTTCTGTATAAGTAAGATTATTTTTGTATACCTCCCTGCTAGAAATGTAGCGAATTTTTAATCCGCTGGCGAAGTGAACACGAAGTGGTCACTATGCGCTGGCGGAGCACAATGCGAAGTGGGCACTGCAAAGTGCTCCACTTGTATATATCATTATTACTCACGCTGCCATTATGTCTTAACATGAAGTAAGGTGAAGTGACAAGTACATAGGCAGCCCCCACACATCACATGGCTTACAGTACTGTAAGTCACATGCTTTAGCCAGGCAGGAAGGAAGTGAGTCATAGAAGCAGTTTTACTTTCTCCTTTGCAATCATAGAGGGAGAAGGCTTTATGGAGAAGAGAGCAGTTTAGAGTCACTGACTGTCGGAAAGTGCTTTATTGTCTTTGTGTGAAGAAAACAACAGCTTTTTTAAAATCTATATCTTTAGTTTTTGTTTTGTGTTTGTGATTGTTCTTTTGGTAGTGATTTTTTTTTATAAGTTTTGTTTTGGTGTGTGTGTGTGTGTGTGTGTGTGTGTGTGTGTGTGTGTGTGTGTGGGGACTTGTGTGGGAAGGATGGACCCTGGAGAAGGAGAGTCGCAGGTCCGTGGGTGCGGTCAGTGGAGGGGAGTGTAGACACGTGGAGGCAGTCATGTGATGATGGACCACTCCTGACTCCTGGGTGTTGCGTCCCCCCTGTGGAAGCAACAGCAGCAGCACCAGTGCCACCGGTGGCTGCTGTGCATCCAGCATCTCCGCCACTACCGCCACCACCGGTAGCAGCTGTAGGGGCTCCAGCAGCACCCCCTCTGCCACCTCCACAGCCACAGGAGGTGTCCCTGGAAAACATAAGTGGTGTGAGGACTATGTCTGGTCCCCCCCACAGCTCCCCAGTGTGGGAGTTTTTTAACTCTGTGGGGGGGAGACAGCACAGTCATGGTGTGCCATCTGAGTGGTGTGCTGGTGCATCGTGGCCCACGGGGGACACATTTGGGGACCGGTGGCCAGCACACCCACAGATTGAGCCACCACAAGGTGGAGTGGCAGGCTGCCATGGAAGGGCCAGGCCTTCACCTGTTGGCCCGTCTGTGGCAGTGGCTGAGGGTGCTGCTGGGGTCAAAGTTGTGCCTCGACACCACAGCAGGAGGAAGGCCATTATGGCAGCTGCACCACCACAGCCACCAGCACCACTCTCTCCTCCTCCACTACTACCTGGATTTCCACCTGCAGTGGACCCCACCACAGTCCCTGCAACAGAGGCTGACATCACCCTGGTGTGGGTAGCCCTGGAGGAGAATAATCAGAGGGTCAGTGCTTTGTAGCAGCAGGTCGACACAATACAAGAACAACAGCAGCAGCAGCAAATACTCACAATGCTGCACCTGCTACTAGACCACCATGGCATCCCACGGCCACATTAAGGGATTATTTTATTGACCTCCCCACCCCACTACTGTGTTGTACTGTTTTTGTGTATTTTTTCTTTGTTGTTGTTTAATAATACACATTTTTCCTTCCAGGGAAATCTTTCTTGCTCCACATAGTGCAATATGTTTCTGTGAAAACCGTCCATAATTTCATTACAGTGTGTCACGTGACTGACGAATTACTGTTCTGAAAAGCAGCCCACATTCTACCCCCTTCTCAGCAACATAGAACATGATGCCAGGGAGGGAACGGGTGCGTGCTCCATTACAGTGAATGTCTGATTGTCTGGCAGCTTTCCGAATGTTTCTTTATGTTATAATGGTCAGTTTGTGGTGAAACGTGTGGGCATGTTTCCAGTAAGAAGAGCCTTGTTAGTGGAAACATTCCCACATTTTACCACAGAGTGAACCTTATAACATAACAAAACATTGGGATAGCTGCTGGGCATTCACTATAGTGGAGCATGCACCTGCGCTCCCCCTGGCATCATGTCCTAACATTGCTGAGAAAGGAAGGCAGAATGTGGGTGGCTTTTCTGAACAGGAATTCCTCAGTCACGTGACACACTGTAATGAAATTGCGGGCAGTTTTCTCAGAAATGTATTGCGCTATGTGGAGCAAGAAATATTCCACTGGAAGTAAGGCCCCCACATATTAGGTTATGTGCATCACCATAACTATGTAACGTGGTGAATCTCTGTAAAGCAGCAACACAACAATCTGTTGAAAACTCTGACCTATATTTTTTAATGCTATGTTAAAACTTCATTTACTTACATCCCAACTGGAATGATATGAGAATTTCCAGTAGTTGAGTCTGCTGTACTATATTTTTTCATGTGTGAAATAATGAAAGGAGCATTCCTTTTAAATTGGTGATGACCAGGTCTTTGACATTGTTTTCCTCTACTTTTCTCCATCACATCAGTTAGTTGTTCTATATCACTTCTGTTGTAAATTAAGTTATGCAGCAGGCAGTGTTTTGTGACACCACGGAACAATATTTATTGAAAAGCAGCTGCAAATAAATACAAACCTGGTCAAAACAATATTGAAAGGCGTGCTCTTTTTTTTTTATACATGAAAAATGTAGTTAACTAAGTAAAGCAGACAGAAATTGTGAAAAGATGTGTAACATTCAAGTCATGACTCAGAGGTAACTAGTGGCTGTGGCAATGTAAAGTAGCATAAAAAAGTACAGTTCAAAACTGTCACGACATTCTTGCAATGCTGCTTTAATTGATAATGTCTGCGTGCCATCATGAGCTCTCAACAATCACAAAACACACAAAATTCATCCCCAGAATTAATGGTGCACTCAGTCATACCTTGTGTGCAGAAAATTGACAAGTGGTAACACAGTGAAATGGGAGTGTTTCAGTGCATACAAAATCCCCCAGAATTAATGGTGCACTCAGTCATGCGCACAGTGGTGGCACAGAGTCACCAGATTTTTTCTGCATGCCCAAAAATGCATCCTCCTTGTGTCCAGAAAATTGACAAGTGGTAACACAGTGAAATGGGAGTGTTTCAGCACATACAAACTCCCCCAGAATGAATGGTGCACTCAGTCATGCGCGCAGTGGTGGCACAGAGTCACCAGATTTTTTCTGCATGCCCAAAATGCATCCTCCTTGTGTGCAGAAAATTGACAAGTGGTAACACAGTGAAATGGGAGTGTTTCAGCACATACAAAGTCCCCCAGAATAAAGTGATGACCATGAGCATCCTGTTGCTGGTCCAATGTGTTCTGCAAGGCAATTCAAGCAAATGCCATGTGATCATCTCAACTGGATGGAAGGGTGCCCTTTGGTTGCACACTAATAGTAGCCTTGGTGAGCAAATATATATAGATATATGTTTGTGCATTTTGTAGGTGAGGAGGGTGGTTGGCATGGACATGTACTCATGGGCCCAGATATTCAAAAGGGTTGCACCCTGGCGCAATATTCAAAAGGGAAAAGTGCAAAGCACAAATCCCGATGCGCCGGAGCGCATCAGTAATGTATGCAGGCACAGGTGGGGGTGTGTGCCCATGCATACTCTGCACAGCCCGATATTCAGACCGGGATGTGCAGAGGCATGCATGCGCAACCCCTACCTGTGCCAGCACAAAGTTGATCCCAAAAAAAAAGGAACAACAGATGGCCACCCACAGGTGAGCTGCCGCATTGCAGGGTACAACATGGCAGCTGCCACCTGTGGGTGGCCACCCTAGCTCCAGCTGCACCTCCGTGGTGGCACCCACCCCCCATGCCCGATCATGGGCATCAGTGAAACAGAGAATGAAATCCCCTATCCCTGGTGGTCCAGTGGACCGCTGCCCACCCAATCACGGGCTTTAGTAAAAAATAGATTAAACCTCTATCCCTGGAGGTCCAGTGGACTGCTGTCTGCCCAATCATGGGCTAAGTAAACATGATTACTCCCGTATCCCTTGTGGTCTAGTGAACTACTGACAGCCCGATCGCGGGCTGAAGTAAAGGAAATCAACTTATTTCCCTGGTGGTCCAGTGGACTGCTGACAGCCTGATTGCAGGCTGAAGTAAAAGATAAAGAAACCCATATGCCTGGTGGTCCAGTGGACCCCTCTCTCCACCTGCCCACTGATCCCCACTGCCCCGCTCCCCCGGTCAGCGGCGGGCAGCGGCACTCCACCTGCCTGCTGCCCCGCCGCCCACCGACTGACACCATCGGTAAGCTGTACTCCATTGCTTCACAGCCGTGAGCCAGGGTGTGCAGAACATAATAGGGACATTCCAGATATGTGAATGGATCCATCTACATATCTGGAATGTCTAGTACAGCATGGGGCTGATGCCCATTGGCTCACACTGTGGACCATCGGTGTACAGCCCCACCAATGGTGTCAGTCGGTGGTGGCAGGGTGGGCAGGCGGGTGGGTGCTGCCACCTGCTGCTGACTGGGGGTGCGACAGTGAGAATCAGTGGTGGGTGGGGAGGGGGTCCACTGACTGCCAGGGATATGGGTTTCTTTATTTTACTTCAGCCCGCGATCGGGCTGTCAGCGGTCCACTGGACCACCAGGGAAATAAGTTGATTTCCTTTACTTCAGCCCATGATCGGGCTGTCAGCGGTCCACTGGACCACCAGGGATATAGGAGTATTCTTAGTTTTTACTTAGTCCATGATCAGGCGGGCAGCGGTCCACAGAACCACCAGGGTTTTAGGAGTATTCTGTTTTTTACTGCAGCCCGTGATCGGGCTGTGGGGCACATTGCTATGCTGCAGGGGGCGTCAGCCCCAGACGGCTGCTGCCTGGCAGGGTGCCAGGCGCAAGTCGTCAGGGATTGGCACACCTGCATGAAAATGGAGACATAATGACATGCAAATGGCCCCATGTGCACCTTGCATACATTATGGCCCCATTTGCATGTCAACTTTTGAATATCGCGGGTTGCTGCACCTTGCACAATGGAACTTGCGCTAGTGCATCCTCATGCTCCACTCTGGCCGCTGGTGCTGGCACAGTGCCACTGCGCCATGCGCACTGCAGGTGGCCAGGGTGCAATATTCAATGATACTGAGTTATGGCGCAGCTCTGTTGAATATCACCCGGTCAACGCCCCTTGCGCAGCCAAGTTGCGCTGCGCCCAGGCTTGCGCCATAGCCTGGTGCAGTTTTAATATCTGGGCCATGGTATTGTTCTGTACCACAGGTCACAGAAGCTGTTGGTGTGCACATTCCAGTGCTCAATGAGAATTTTTTTCATTAAAATTGGAAATGGATAACTGTCAAGCACATGAAGGTAAGTATTTTTTTGGGGGGGTGGGGGGAAATCATATTTGCAGGTTTTTCTTTATTGGTTTCGTATTTTGTTACTTCTTCAGAGATTTCATCAGCATCCTTCTGGAGTCCAGTTGTTAATGATGGTCATGGTCATCTAATGAAATGACTTTTGCGTGTTGCATGCGTGCCCAAGCCCGGGGGAGGGGGTGCCTGATGTTAAAGAACTTTTTTGGATAAGACCACTTTGATAGAACAACAAAGCATCTTGAAGTTTCCTAAAAAAAGAAATGAATGACTTCTTACAACTTAATTGTTATTTGTCCCTCCCTGGTTCTCAATCTCAAGTTAAGTTACATTCCAAACCCACATCTTGTCAAGTAACACAACCTGTATACAATATTTGCTGCAGTCTTTCCAAAACTATGAAATGGATGAAATAAAATCTTCATACTTACCAGAATGGATTTCACATGGATATTCCATAGGTTCCCCTCTGTACGGTACAGCTGCAGGGCCATTCCCACTGAGTTTTAGTGATGGAGACTTTTTTTGTTAACCTGTAAAAAAAAAAAATAATAAGTGTACCATATATGTTTTACCATTGTGGTTCCGAAAAGCTACAGAAAACAAAACATAAAAATAAAGGAAGTGAAACAGCATAACAAACATGAGTACACATCCTCACTTTATGGTTTAAATATTAAGAAGCTTTGTGTCTCTAGCTGATGGATGTGATGGTCTGGACAGACTCATGCTCAGTGGTGGCAGTGGCTAACATCAGTCCCGGTAGTGGTGGTGGTAGTCTGGGGTGACACACCACCTTTTAACAACTTCAGTTAAAACCTGCCAACATTAACCACATCATCATCCTCCTCATGAAGAAAGCTTCCCTCACAGTCATCTATGTCTGAAGTCTGACCACTGGGAAATTCTTTCTCCATTGTGTCATCATCTACGACAGTGGTAGGCCATTTCAGGCAGCCACTGCCAGTGCCACCAGGATGGTCCATTTCCACATCACCAAAACCACCATGACTAGGCTGGGGTATGAATACCGAGGTTGCACTCTGTGCTGGTATGTGCCTCTCATTCATTTTAATGAATGTTAGCAAACTAACATTTGCAGGAGATAGGTTTGTCTGACAATGCCTGACTATTGCACCTGCTGAGCTGAATACCTTCTCAACACTTACACTGGAGGGTGAGCATGTGAGGTTCTTCAGTGCCACTGCAGTGAGCTCTGGCCATTCACTGACCTGTCCACTCCAGTACAAAAGAGGATCTTCAGTTATTGTCAGATGCCTGTTTTCAGACAAATATGACTCAACCATTCTCTGAGCCACACTAAGTCCAGTTGTTGATGCATCATCCTGTTCTCCCGAATCATTCATTTCACAAATACCCACTTGGGACAAAGCCTCCCAAAGTGGGTTGACACCAGCCACTTTGGATGACAGACCACCTGGAACTGCTGTCCCCTTCCCCTTGCAGGATATTCTTGATAGTCCTACAGGTACACCTTCAGCCGGATTATGCTGCTGAAGTTTGCTGACCTTGGTACGTGACTTCTGTGCCCCATGAACCAAGCGCACCAGTTGACCACTGATATTTTTTACCTGTTCAGACACTCCCTCAGGTACTGATGCAATTCCAAGTTTGTATTGTGGGTCCAGCATTGTTGCTATGGCAAAGTTGTCACTATGATGAATGCTCACAATGTGATGATTCTGGTTGAATTCTGTCAGCATGTGTTGCAGCAACATATTGCTACCACCATCTCCATCTGTAGATGCGTCATGCAATGGTCAGCATTTCCTTTACATCAGAGTGCTGCAGAAACTCCTGCACCACAAGATTTAAACAGTGGGTCATGCATATAACATGAAAAAAAACACCGTTTGTGATGCATTTCACCACATTTGACCCATTGTCACTTGTTATGAACCCAGCTCTCAGGGACAAAGGGTTTAGCCATTTGTCAAGTTCAGTCAGTACCACATCCAACATGTTCTCACCAGTGTGTGAACAGGTCACATTGCGCATAGCAATCCTTGTATGCTGTTGAATCCCTGGAAGATTGCTATCATGACAATTCACCTTACTGCACTGATTATTCACACTACCAACATCACAAACAACCTCTGACACCTGCGCCCAGTGTGCAGTTATACACAAATATGAACTCCCCACTGTTTTGCCACTTTTACACATATCCATGCTTAAATGGATGAATGGAGGGAAGGAATGTTGAAGGCATGTCTTACTGAGTTGGACACAGTGTGGAACAACTCGGGGACAGCACGGGTAGAAAAGTATGTCCTGGATGGGACTTTCCATTTTGGACAGGCACTTGCAGCAAACCACTGGAACCCAGAATTTTCCACAAAGGAGAAGGGCAAAAGATCAATTGCCAGCATTTCCACTACAGCAGCTTTAAGTTCACGTGACACTATATGATTCTTGGGGGGGGGACTTCAACTTATGTGCAAAAACACTCTGTAATGTGGGCTGACTTAAATGTTTTACACGGGGTGTGATCACAAATGGTTGTGCTCTGTGATGAATGGCATTGGCAGGGGGTGGAGTGTGGACGTTTGATGAAGATGGTTGCACAGGTGATGATGACAAACCCAGAAATGCAGTTATTTTGCCAGATTTGCCAACTGGGGTTGATGTACCACTTTCACTAGACACATTGCATTCACCACCACCACCACTACCAAAACTGGTATTCTCACCAGCAATGGACAATATTTCAAAGTCATTATGGTCCTCCACCTCATCATGCCTGTAGTAATCCTCTGCTCTTATTACCTTAGTACTGCACATGTTTAATTTACTAGTACTGGACGTAACAGTCATGGAAGGGGATAACATGCTCACTATGATTGCCTGTGGTGAGGGTGAATACCCCACTGTTGTATTAGCTGCCAGCTTGTGCTGGGTCCACAGTACCAAGTGTCTATACTTAAGATGCATATGCTGTCCTCCTGTGCCCAGATGGTTCCCCTTTTTACCTCGTCTCATACGCACATGGCAAACCTGGTAGATTGTAACTGACTCATCATTTGCATCTTGAACAAAAAAATCCCAAACAAGGGATTGTGATGCTCTGCTTTTAACATGTCCATGATGTGGTTTATTTAAGTCCGTTATTTTAAGCATGGAGGTGGGGGGGTACGTGATGTTTCTGGCACTGCACACCTGGACTGTAACTGACCACCATGACTACCTATCATATTTATTACTGGGTCATCATCATCATCAACTAAAACCGGTAGATCACAAGTTTTTACGGGAGTTGGGGGGGGGGTTCCTGCAAACAGACTCAGACACAGCCACTTTTAATTTCTTTTTCTCCAGTTCCCAACTGGAGTCAATAACATCATCATCATATTCATCAATATCACACACATCCACATCTTCTGCTTGGATGCTAGCATGTGGACTGCATGTTGCAACAACAGCAACATCATCGTCATCATCACATTCATCATCAGCATCTACACCACCATCACCTGATATTATTTCACCACACTGTGAATCACTGCATGGAAAATACATAACATTAACTGCCATGGTGGATGGAATATCACATTGTATGCTATCATTGACATGATCATCAGAATCCTCAGGTTCAGTTACTGGGATATTACTGGGAAGTATGACATCATCTATGCTGCCACTCACTTGCACTGTTCACACTCAATATTTTTGGATATGGTACACTGGTCGGAATTTGAACTTGATGCACCAATACTAATACTACCACCACTACTAACATCAATAACACTAACACCACCGGATGGGAAAACATCATCTCCTCCAACCTTGAGTGAAGCTACTGATTGGGCTGTAAAAAACATTGCAGGAGAAATACCTTTCCTCACATCAGCAATGCACTTCTGCATTTGCGTACTACCATGCCCACAGACTATCTTACTGCTAGCATTGCCATGGCAAGAAACAGCTTTCCTTGCATGTCTCTTTGTGGGCATTTTGGGGGATCAACCACAATATTATAACCAAATTTAGATTTCGATATGTTCACTCTCTGACTTGGGGGATGCTGGATGTGAAGCCAAAAAAACAACTGTAGCTTCAGCAACAGATAAAAGACTAGTCTGTCACACAATGAAAACAACTTCAGTAACCAGTGGTGCTGATGAGGTCACAAAACAATCCAATCTGGTAAAAATTCCTTTTACCGTGGGGTGGGACTGACTGCAGATTTTATGGCAGTACAAGCAGCAAAACAAAGAACAGATGCCACGATCGCAGTACAAAATCAGGCAGCTGCAGTGGATAACAGATTCACACTGCTGCGCCTGCAATTACACTAGTCTGTGGCACAATAAAAGGTGTATTATTTGATGTCACGCAACACCGCACACACACTCACACACACAGAACAGTTTGTCTAAAATGCTGAACGAGTAATGCATAGCAAATTCAAAAGTTCAGTAATGTGCCATGTTTTGTAATGTAAACAACCTGAAATTATGAACTGCTGCACCAGATCCACACAACACACAATCAGCAAGATAAGTGCAATAATTACTGGCAATATTACTGTATGTACATTAACACAGTTAGTTATATAACAAAAATATAACCAAAAAACAAAGAAATCACTATTTCTCCAACTTAAATCTACCTACACCACAGATACGCCCCTCCCCAAAGCACACTTTCACTGTCTTTCCCTACACACACTCAATGTTCTACATTAACATTTAAAATCCACACAAAAACAAAAATGCTCAATAATATGAGTACAGGAGGGTTTCCTACAATCGATGAACTAAAGTTTGAGCCCCCCCAAAAATGCAAAAACACTTTTTTAACAGCTTTTAGAAGGTTTCAATCACAGACAGCTCTCACAGCACACTGTCTCCTACTCCTTCCTACACATACTACCCCAAACTGAGGCTGTGCAGATCAATATAGAGCCCATGTGACCTGAAAATGAATCACTGCAAAATTCCCCTTCGGAGCTCAAAAACAAGGCGAAGTGAAGTGAAGTGCATTGTTCTCAATGCACTTTGCCTTAAAATTTGGTGGAGTAGTGATCTGGGAAGGCGGAGTAACGCAAAGTCATTGTTTTCAATGGACTTCACGTTACTCATTATAACGCAAAGTACTCTGCTTCGCATTGTAGAGCACTCCGTGAATCCGCCTTTGCTTCGTGAATCACTTCACAGAGCGAATTGAGCCCACTTCACCCACCACTATTCCTTGCCTAATACTAGACTGCTGTGATGTTGTCATGTACAACGATAACTTAAATTGGTAAAATCAGCCCCATATATTACATTGGAAGAAAAATCCCCTTCACCAGAAGAGTAAAAATACAGAAAGCTCCTAACTGGATCTTTGCAAAAAGCAAAAAACTGTATAACTACAAACCCATCCATCTGCCTTAAGGGGCTATATAAGCCTATAGACATCTCAGCCAAAGTAAGAGCATTCAGAGGGACAACCTAGAATCATCCCGGCTCCAGACCTTATGTGGACATCATAGTTTCTGGTGTGGTGAGTTGTTGCCTTCATTCCAGGCATTGGAACTGGAAATGACATATGCCTGCATTATTTTTATTCTTTTATTACGACTATTTTGGTGGCATCGAATAACTTATTTTTGCTTGTACTGCTGAGCAGATAAATTATTACTGTCTATTTGCATTAATGTCAAAACTATTTTGTAATTTTTAAAATTCTGATTTTAAGTAAAAATAATCTTCTTGAAACATGAATTGTGGTGATGGCTCACGTCTATCCATGATTTAGTTAAGGGCCCTTGATTTAGAATGTTCAAAATTAAAATGTAAGCCTGGGTTAGATTTTTGCTTCATAGGCCACATGGGGACTATAAAAATTACCATTACTGGTTATATTTATTTAGTCAATTGCACAGAATTAAATTGTCCAGAGTATATACATAAATATTTGGGATGGTGTCATATAGACCTCGATAAGGCTATCAATTGCAGGATTTTAAATTGTCCGAGACATAAGGAGACAGGAGATTTTAAAATGCAGGTCAAAATATTTGAATAATTAGGACAGGTTTATTGTCCTATGGTGATCAACCATGGTCATAGTCATACAGTAAACTACAATGGACACACAACATTTGTTCAAGAGAATCAAATAGTTTTAAATAGCCAGGTGGATGATAATGTGGTGGTGGCAGGAGGTTTTATGGTTGAGGGAGCAGACTTCCCTTTACCTGTCCTGTGTCTAGCTACTCCAGATAGATGGTATCCTACCCTACCATGACTTGTGGACTCTTTGGAAGGATTGTTGATCTCTGACAGTCAAGACATAGGTCTTGTACATGAGACCAACCAAGGCAGTCATTCCTGGGGGTCAAACAATGACCACTGAGCAACAGGACATAAAAATAAGAAACAGGCGGCAGATTCTGCACTGGGCCAATCTGTACTTGGGGAACTGTAAGAGGAAAATAACAAACAGGGTGATGCAACTTGCGATGACCATAACACAGTTCTTCATGGACTTGCTGCTGGCTGCTTCTGGGATGCACTGGAAGATGATTCCTGAAGAAATGATGAAGACTGATAGGGATACACATGGGTGAAGTGACTCTGGAGATTGCTGAAGACTGAGTCAGGTACTTTACCATCACCACAATGCTGGCACAAACAATGCAAGACAGTTCTGGCACTTAATAATGTTCATAGGATAAATAGCAATGCAACAAATGTCACAGCTCCTACTGTAGTGGTCAAATGCGTAGTCTCAATGTTCAGACCTGAGTAAATAAACAGGCACTTTTATTCTGGGTGAACCCTAGCTTTCAGTGGACCTAACTAACAAGGGGTCCCTCTAGCTAAATCAGGTTCTCCTGTTACTGTGGATATACTACAGTTGGGGATAGGCTTTCTAAAAGACAATAAACTCCAGTGTCTGACCTGGCCCCTTTAACACTTGTGGGCCTACATGGCTAGCTAGGCTCCTTTAACATCTGGGGTCTATCGTACTGCTGGGCCCCCATACACCTGTGGACCTAAATGACTAGCTACAGGTCCTGGGTCTTGTGTTGCCCATTTAAGTGGTTGTGGCCTTCCCTTTGACCAGGCCCCTTTAACATCTGTGGGCTTAATTTGGCTTTTTTAAGATCTGGGCCTAGTCACCCGCTTTAACAGCAATGGTGGGCCTAACTTGTCCTTTTAAGATCTGGGCCTAGTCACCCTGTTTAACACCTGTGGGCTTAACTTACCCATTTAAGGTCTGGGCCTAGTCACCCTTGTTAATAGCACTGGTGGCCTAACTTGGCTGGGCCCTTTTTAGTCTCTGGGCCTTTCTGCTGGGCCTATCCAGCTGGGCCCCCTTAAAATCCCATTTGGGCATTGCTGCCCTTTTAAAACTCTTTTTGGGCCCTGCTTGCCCTTTTAAATCCTTGATCTGTCTGGGGCCTTGCTGTCACTCTTTCTCCCTGCTCCACCTTATCCACCCCCCTTATGAATATTTGGGCCCTTCTGTGGCTTTGCTGTGCTAATCTCTCCCTGTGGGTGTCACCACACCCAACGAATATTTAAGTAAGGGACCCCTCCTTCACATAGCTCGGACATTTCACTGTGCCTAGTACACCATTTTTAATAAATAATTAAACAGTTCTGTTGCTGTTGGTGGTGGTCAGCACTTTCCTGACATGCTGCCACCGACTCACCACTCAGACCAGGATGCAGGGAACTGGATCAGGAGGTGGGAGGTGTTTCTTGGCAGAGGGAAGGTTTCAGGCATGACTGGGATAGCTTGGGGCCTTGCTGGGACTTTGTAACGGACGAAACTCTTCCAGAACATGGCTCTTCAACACCGCCACCAAGGGGAACTGGAGGAACTATTTAAAATATAAAAAATAAATGGGCACCAAGCCCTTTCTGGGAGAATGGGCAACTTTTTTTGTTTTCTTCTGGTGCTCCGATGGCACCACTAACTGTGCCACACAGCAAGAAGCAGTCTTCAGCAGCTGGAGGCAGAAAAGGTACACAGACAAGCCCTCAGGGATGGCTTCAACCTATCAGGTAAGCCTTCTCTTGTCCCTCCACACTTTCTGCATCCTCTCTCCTCAAGAGCCACCAGGATCTCCCTAACAACTTCTTATTTTTGAAAACCATCACTCTGGGTTCTGGGTTTTTGGATTTGAATGCTGTGCATGTGCAGATCAGCACAGCATTCTATCCTGGGCACATTGTTTACATCTGCTGGCATAGCAACTTGGCTTGCATTATTTTATTCTGTGCTCTGGGCACCTTTGCTGGGATATACTGGGGAAACTGGGGACTACAGTGGAATTGTAGAGGAACCCCAACTTTGGGGTATTACACAAGGACTCATACAGTAGATATGGGTCTGATAACCACGTGTTGGGGGTTGCAGCATTCTACGCATAGGTGCTATGAAGAGTAGAAAGGAAAGCAGGTGCTTGTATTCCATATACATCAGTAAATATTGATGGGCTAGATAAGAAGGAGTTCAGGTGGAAGGGAATCTACAGTACGTGGTGGTTTAACAAACAGGTTCCAACACTCAAGAAAAAGAGACTGAAGAAAGGCTACATTTGCAATACTTTAATTACAAAGGTGAACCACAAAACAAGTGCACATCAAGGAGGATGCCGAACAGAGCCCCATTGCTTGGACCTTAACAGTCTTGATCAGTAGGGCATTGGGAACATGGACATTTGAGCTCCCACACAACAGCCTTTGGAAAGTAGGAAGCTTTTGGGTTTGTTGAAGGGAAGGCTAGTAGGTTGTTCCAATCTGCCAGGTCTGAGAAGGAGAAGGCCTGTCTCTAGCCTATCTGCAGCCCATCTGTGGCAGTCAGCCTTCAGGAACAGGGATGAGGGTAAATAGTGATGTAAGATATGTGGTATCTGGGAACTGGATACATTTTTGAAGGAGGGTGTACCAGTGTTAGTCTTTGGGGGTAGTGTGGTTCAGCCAGCTGAGTTCGCTGTACAACAGGCAGCAGTGGGTCCCTCAGATGTTCCCAAGAGTGAACCTGCTCAGTCTGTTATGCAGGACATCCAACCTGTGCATTGTGGTTTTAGGAACTGTGTTGTACACCACATCTCCATCACTCGACAAAAGGAGGAGGAATTATCTTATTACTAGATTTCTTTTAAGATAGTTGAGGCAGCCAAGAAGTATGTTCCTAGCTTGGCACCCACTGAAACTGCCAGTGATGTGATCTGCATGCTTCTGATGGGTATATCGGAGGTTCTGCCACATCCCCACTTATTTGGAAGATGCAGCCTACTTGGCAGCAAGGTGGTTGTTATTGTGGCTGGAAACAGAGGTATCCAGCTCTGGTATTCTTGTGTTATATCTAAAGACCATGGTCTTGGTCTTTTTGGCATTGAGAATGAGGCAGGCTTCATTTAGCCAGCTTTCCACTGCTATAAACCTGGTCTGGAGCTTATTCCTCACACAGGCCAGCATGGGGCTGCAACAATAGAGAATTCTGGCATCAAAGTACATGTGTACCTTGCTTATGGCACATTGGGTGGGTAGGTTATAAAAAAAAACAGCAAGAAAAGTAGAGTCCCAGGATAGAACCATGAGGAACATCTGGCTTTAAGGACTCAAGTTTGCAGACGATGGTGCAAACAGCAACCGTTTCAAATTTTGAGTCATAATATCATAACGCTGAGTAATCCCAACTCTCTCATTTTGCTAAGGAGGAGCTGGTGATCAACTAGATCTAAAGCTGTCAGCTCAATGTAAATGTCCTAGTAATATGACTTTTTTTTTAGCATCATGAGTATCACAGCACCTTGAGGAGTGCTGAGGAACAGGAATGTGTGGCATGGATGCCTCACTGGACAAAAGTTAAGAGCTTGTTTTGGATCAGATAGCCTGTGACTTGAGCATTAACAAATCTCTCCACATGTTTGGACACTGCAAACATAGGCCAATAGATCTGACATCCTATCTCCCCCTTTATAAAGGGATGTGACCTTACCACTCTTCCAGACCACTGGTAGGTAGCATGTGGAGAGGTGAAGGTTAAAGAATGTGATGGGTACAGAAATGACTGAAGTAGCAGACCTAAGAAGTTTTGGTTCCAGATGTCTGGCCCTGCAATCTTATAGGATTAAGACTTATGGGGGGCAAGGGCACCTCTTTTTGGTGCTGAAGCTGGAGGCACACGCAAATGAGAGACATGGGATGAAGTTATGGACCTTCATCCTGTGTCTTGGTGGTTGGGGCAGTAAGCTTCCCAGGGGTGGCAAGCAAAGTGGAGGTTTAGGCCATTGGCTATACAAGAACTATCATACAAGGGTTGGCTTACAAGGAACAGGATATGGTTGTGAGATCACTTTGGAAGCTGTTGAGGAGCTCCTTGATACCATCCCAGAAGTGCCTGGAGTTGGAGGTATGACCATTTTCAGAATCACCTGGTTGTGTGGATGGATGGTTTATATGGGCTAACAGCCTTCTGCTATCCTACTGTTCAGTATGAATCATAGTACGAACATGACAAAGTAATGGCCCTTGTCAGACCTAGTAGCCACCTCATAGTAATTATGTAGTTGCCTATTACAGTTGCCATCTGCATCATCCCTAGTTCTCCTGAACTTGGCTCAAGCAGCATAACTGCAGCCACAGGTTTCACAAAGTAAGGGATGGTGCTGGCTCTTTTCCCTTTTACTACTGAAAGAGGCATAAAGGTCACAAACACTGATGAACATAACATGGTAGAAGGCCCAGGATGAGTCTACATCAGGAAAAAGGACAATGCACTCCCAAGATAATGCAGGAAGCCCTCAATAGTGAGGTGCCGGTATGGCATGGCAGTAATATGTTTCTTAGGATGTGTTGGTTTTTCTAATTTTTCAAGCAAAACAGACAAGGGATTACATTACTTGCATAGAGAAATGTGTGCACCAGCTATCGACCATTCACTGCAAAGCTCATAGTTCTGTATACAACTGGTCTGACAGTCAGTACTCCAAATTGCTGGTTCAATGAAAAGACTGTTCAGGATGTTGTCCACGACCAGAAAACAATGCAGAATATAGTTTTCCACATCAGCTTTTTCAGGTTATGTTACATAGAGAGCATTTGTAGGTATGAATATCTTTCTGAAAATAGAAACGATACAAAGAACTACAAATTAGCACACTAATCCTGCCTTTTTTTAAAAATGGCTCCCAAATGACAAACTGCTCGCTATTGCATGCAGCTTTGCCAGAATGTAGGGGTTTTGCTGCCAACTTTCATAGGCTATCTTCGGCATAAAACTCCCATATCATTTTGTCAGGGGCTCAAATCCACATTCATGGAGCACTTTTGATTTGAGTGGCAGCTGTCAATTTAGCAGCAAGTTACCAGTATGGATTTACTGCTACATGACATATCCAGAGATTATATTGTATTATGTTATGATTTGTTCATCTGTTTGTATACATTACAGGACCTCTAAATGGGCAGTCTTTTGGTACAAAAATGAGCAGACAGGGAACATCACATTTCTGGAGCTGTTTGCACTGTTAGTAAATATCAGCATTTCGGAAAACATTATAAAAGGGAAAAAGTATTATTCAGATGTAACACACAGTTCAGGAGGAGGTTATTGCCAAGCAGTCTGCATATCCAATCCTGTCTGTAGACTGGTGAAATAGTAATTCTGAGTTATATGCTGCTTAACATTTCCTTTACATCACATTTCACCCGAGACATGCAGCTTAATGTAAGCCTGCATCCCTGTACTCGGCTTCTAATTTATATATTTTAATTTAGCCTGTTCTGCTCTGTCTGTGTGAAGTAACTTACCAGTCCCCCCCTGCTGCAGTTTCTCTCCAACTGTATGTGCACTGATTCAGTGCTAGCTCTGCAAACTTCCCCTTGATTTTTCATCATACCCCCCCCCACAGGCCTCCTTTAAATGCACACAGTCTCCGCCCACTCCTATCTGATGTTTCAATTTATTGGTTACTTACTGTCAAGAACTGCAATTCCTCCCATCCCCTTTTTGCAACTAAGCCTTCTAAGCAGCTTTATCTCATTCTGTCTTGCTGAGGCATACCATTTTTGGGACTTTAGGTTTGCTTATTGCTGACTAGCTAAGGCAGTTGATTTAGGTCAGGTGATCTCTCTAGTACTTAGTCTGCTCCAGAGTAGTAGCTAAGAAATTTGCTTCAAAACCTCTCTGCCCCTAGTACTACTCTATAGTCAGGTAAACTCTTTTCTTATTAGCCTGACTAGGAGCTGTACTTAAGGATTACTGCTTCAGGCTCCACTGCCTATAGTAGTATTCTGCAGGGATTAAGAAATTCTCCTCCATTGAGAATCCCTTCTCTTGCCCGCACTTGTAGTGCCCATTGGGTGATAGTCTCATAATGAGGGCATATTACCTGCTTCTGTGCTTGTCTCTGCTTATCTTACATGTACTGGACCCGATTGTGAATCAAAAAATAACTCCTAGAGTGGAGAATGGCTCTCTTTTTACATTGTCTGACCAGGACTTTTCTTATCAAGTAGAAGAACTTGTATATGCTCTAACTTTCCCTAGCCTGCTGCTGGTCCTTCACCTGCACCGGCATACAGGAATGCTCCTAGAGCCTGCCCACAGGCCTACACCACCTTCTGCATACTCCCCCTACTCCCATTGACTCTCTCGGTCAGGGAATTATTGTATGCAGCATTAGGAAAACTGGGAACTAGCCTCAGAACTCCCTATACTGCCACAGACAAATCACTTAACCGAAAGATGACCCAGTCACCCACACTTCTCCTAGGACTCTGCAGGAGACTCTTGTTCCTGCTTTTACTATGCTCAGGAAACGTTGAGCTTAATCCAGGCCCTCTGGCACCCATGGAATCCCCAGCAGAGCTACAAAGCCTCAAGAGGCTTACATTCTTGCATGTTAATGTATGTAGCCTATTAAAAAAATCACTTATGTTCAGGCCTGGGTATATCATACTGCTCCAGATGTTCTGGTGATTACGGAGTCCTGGCTGTGACTGGCGACCAGTAACAATGAAGTTAACATCCCCTCCTACTCTTTGTTCAGAGCTGACAGGCAAACCAGAGGTGGTGGGGTAGCTATTTACATCAAGGATAAATTCCCTGCCTCCATAATTGACTCAACCTCTGTGCCAAAAGAATTTGAAAGCTTGTCATTAAAGATTGAAATTGCCACCGGTGTCTCATTATGTATAATAGGATGCTACAGACCCCCATCAGCTGGACTACAGTTGTTAAAACATCTCGAAAACATCCTGGGTTTGGCATCTTCAGAGTGTATCATACTAGGGGACTTCAACTTAGACTGGCTCTCCAGTGCATCCATCCCACTTAAAATGTTCTGTGATTCCCTTGGGTTGTCACAGCTAATAAATGAATCTACTCATCCTAACAAGCTCAACTCTAATAACAGTACTCTCTTGGATATCATTTTAGTTAACAAACCCCATTTATTCTCCCATGCTGGCATTTTTTTCTCTCTGATATTAGCGACCATTGCTTCATCGCGTGTGTAAGATCCACTCTTAAATCCACAACTGTACCAAAATTCTCCTTTAAAAGGTGCATATGCAACTTTGATCTCCATGGGTATATATCAGACCTAAGAGACTCCATGCAATGGCAGGACTTCTATCTAGCCAAGTCCCTGACTATGGCTTATGATATTTTCTCAGAAATTGTGCTAGGGGCTCTCAACAAGTATGCTCCCATAGTAAAAAGCTCATGCCAGAAACAAATCCTGTCTGTGGTTTACAGAAGCTCTGAAAGATGCTTCGTGGAGTAGGGATGTACTCTGGAGAACTGCTAGGAAAACTAATTTAATAAATGACTGGAATTCTTTCTGGAGGGTGAGGAACTTCTGCACCAAAATGGTCAGAGAAGCCAAAGCTAATTTCTACTGCTCTCAGCTGGACAGCTCCTCAAGAAATGCCTCCAAATTCTGGAAGACTATCAAAGACATTGACGGTCACACCACCGTAAATTTCCTACCTACTAAATTATTGATTGACAATACTGTCATCTCCAACAGACCGTCTATCCTCGATGATCTCAAGAACCATTTTGCCACTGCAGGGCTAGCCTTTGACTCCTCTCCCGCGAATATCCTCCACCAACAACTTAGATTGGATACACAAGAAAAACCCATCCCCAGTCCATCCTTCTCTCTGCAGCCTACCTCCCTGAAAGAAGTCGAAGATCTTCTCCTTCAGCTGGACACTATGAAAAGTGATGGGGATGACCTCATTGACTTGTACTTCTTAAAGGTTGGCTACCGTGTCCTCGCAGTCCCAATTACTCATCTCTTCAACTTATCCTTGTCCCAGGGTGACCTACCGCCCATTTGGAAAAATGCACTTGTGGTCCCTTTGTTTAAGTCAGGAGATCTTAGTGACCTCAATAACTACAGGCCAATCTCCCTACTTCCAATCCTGTCAAAGATGCTGGAGAAAATAGTGAACTCCCAGCTTCAGAAGTACCTGGAATCAGAAAAATTGCTCAACCCATTACAATCTGGTTTTAGAGCACAGCACAGTACAATCTCTGCTCTAGCAAAGGTGACAAATGACTGGCAGCTTGAATTAGACAACAAAAAACTTTGTCTGTGCAGTTTTCTTGGACCTTGGCAAGGCGTTCGATACCGTTGATCACAGACTGCTTCTGTCATCCCTCCAGAACATTGGTTTGGATTCCCTATCCCATAAATGGTTCTCAAACTACCTCTCAGGACAACTTCAACAAGTAAAGACAGAAAGGGAAGTTTCTCCACCAAAACCCCTATTGTGGGGTTTACCACAAGGTTCCATTCTTGGTCCCTTGTTCTTCATCATTTATATTAACAACGTAGATGCCCCCACCAAAGAAGCACAAATACACCTATTCGCGGATGATACGGTACTGTATGCTAGTAGCCCTACACCTGAAATGGCCTGTAAAGCCCTTCAAAATGAATTTAATCTGCTGCAACATCAGCTTATAAACCAGAAACTGCTCTTAAATGAAAAAAAAAGCAGCAATGTTCCACTCACCCATTCAAAATGCAATAAATCCTGCAATTGCTGGGACACTCCTGCAGATCACTACCATTCTAGGTGAGCAGTTGGACTACGTACCAAAGTTCAAGTACCTGGGGGTCTGGTTAGACCATAGACTTACTTTCACAGATCACTTAGAAGAACTGGCAAAGAAACTTAGACAAAGACTTGCTCTGTTCTTTAAGATTAATAATCTCCTCACCAGAGACGCTAAACTGAAACTGGTTCAAACTACCTTTCTTTCCCTATTGGATTATGCAGACTTTCTATATATAGTCTGGGACCTGCAGGTTTCCTAGCCAAACTTGATATGCTTTATCACAGAGCCATAAGATTTATCACAGGTCTTCCATACTCAACCCACCATTGTGTATTGTGCACGGCAGTGGGATGGTCATCCCTTGCTTACAGACGGCAAAAAAATGCTGCCATTTGGACATACAAAGCTATCTAAAATAAACTGCCCCAGTATATCTCTGTCTGTTTACCTTTGTGCACTCTGGGGAAGTATGCCCTGAGAAACACCTCATATATCTACCTTTATGTTTACAAAGCAAAATCTTGCATTGACAAAGTAGCCATCAGCTTTGTGCTCCCTCAACTGTGGAACAAGCTGCAAAAAACTTTGAAATTAACTCGCCCCATCAGCCTAGCAGCTTTTAAATCTCTATATCTACATCATAATAAGGAGTTCTGTGCCTGTCTACCCTAAATAGTGACTCCTATAAGTCCAAGCACACTCTAATTACTACTGTTAAAAGACTGATCACATCTATAATCAACTCTTCCCTCTCCCCTTTTTCTACCCCCATATCTGTCCCTTCCACATTCCTTTGACCCTGGTTCCAACTCTAAATTTTCCATACTGTATCACTATATTTCTTTTTATATTAGGTTTTATTTGTGTTCGGTGCACCTGATGTGTATATTTCTTTACTTTTATGAAAAATTGTGTCCTACCCAAAACTAGCTGTATCTTATGTTCCAAACATATACTACTGTCAATGCTACCTGCTGATACTTTGTATATACTGTATTATTGTATCTCTCTTTATTGGTATTATTATTATTTTCTTGTGTGTTGCATCCCACGTATATTGTCCCTTGTTCCTTGTTAACAAACCCAGGTCCACCTCAAAAATGAGCTTGCTCAACGGTGATCGCCTGGTTAAATAAAGACTTTGATTGATAGATTGATTGATTGAATGACATTATGTAACAGCAGTCGATATTTACGTATTTTTTAATTTTTTTATTTATTGAGAAATCGGAATTACACCTTTTGAGTCATAGACTTTTTTGCAAAGACTCCTCATCAGATTAACATAGTAAACAAGCAATTTACACAGTGGAGTTAATAAAGGTGCAGCTCAAACAATAAAACAATATGTTACATAAGGAATACAAGAAGGGAAGTGGCAAACAGAAACATGTTACATTATGTGGGCAGAGGCAGCTCAGAGTCCAGTACCAACAAAGATATACAGTAACAAGACATATGTCCACCACAGTAATTATTACAATGCAGAGAAAACACAGGTGGTAGATTAGCAGAGAATGGGATGCATAATAACTTAAACCATGATATAGCACACTAAGAGTTAGAAAGTGAGGGAAGAAGAAGGCAGGGGAAAATTTAGTAGAAGGATGCTAGGGGCACTCACAAGTTGAGTTCTTAGCGAGAAATTCACAGATGGTGGTTTTGAAAGGGCCTGTCTTAGTTCCGGTAGAGAGAGCATCAGTTAGACCAGTAAGCCAGTAAAGGGCCCTGTGATATAAGGCTCTTTGACTCAGAGATGTCCTGCAGCAGGGGACCAGAAAGGGGGCCTTGATGGTACTCCTGGAGACTCTTTGGGGGAGGGAAGACTGGATGAGACAATGCAGGCTAAGCAGAGTAAGTCTGCACTGAATTTTCTTGGCGAGGAGGCATGTATGATATTTTAGGTGGCACTCAAAGTTTAGCCAAGTTGAGCGACAATAGATGTCACATGTGTGAGTCAGTCAATCACAACCCGTCACCAGTTGAAATGCATTGTTTAGAGCTGTCGTTATGCAACAGACAGCAGTATTATCTGCTGATCCATAGAACAGAATTCCATAGTCCAGAACAGACAGGACCAAGGATGACACAGCTAGTCATAGTGCTTCACGGGGCAGACAGTGTTTGAGCCGGTGAAGGAGGCCAATTCTGGAGTTGATGGTGGTACAGAGGAGGTGGGTATGTGCATGATAGGTAAGGGTGGAATCAAGGGTGATACCCAGATATTAGAAAGAGTTGACCTGTTCAAGAGGGGAGCCTTGGGAGGTGTGAACAAGTAAAGTGAAGTCATGGTAAATGTTCTGGCGGTGAGTGAAAATCATGGTCTTGGTTTTTTTATGGTTTAAAACTAGTCAGTGATCAGTGAACCAAGTTTCGGCTTCAGTAAAGGATTTTTGGAATGCTTGCTGCAAGGGTAGAGGTTGAGGGTTGCTCCAGAAAATGACTGCATCGTCTGCGTATAGAAGTAACCAACCAGAGCGGACACTGGCAGTGAGTTTAAAAAGTGGCTAAATAGGATGGAACCTTGGAGGACCCCAGAGTGCAGTGGGAGGCTGGAGGAGAGGGTCAAGTCAATTTTGATATGTTGTGACCTGTCAGTTAGATAGCTCTCAAACCAGGTCTCATTTGAGAGATCAGATTGATGCTCTGTCTTATTCACAGTGAACCCACTGTAGATTGTTAATGTTACATATCAAGGAGAGACTATTGATAGTAATTGATCGTAATGGCAACCCTGAGGGACTTTGGATGTGCAGGTGGGGTCAGATGCTGACATTGGTAATACCAAGGATGTACTTAACAGCATTTAATCACATTTTTCCATTTGCAGAGCTCAAACCTTGGACAATATCAAATGAACACATAATCCATTTGTTTATTATATCTAGCAGCACAAAATCTTTTCCACTCTACCATTGTATTGCAGCTAGCCTGCCTTAAGTTCTTGAGCAAAGCAGTGGGCTGCAAGACCCATTCAATTAGATAGCTGAATGGATAGATGGATAGATAGATAGATAGATAGATAGATAGATAGATAGATAGATAGATAGATAGATAGATAGACAGACAGACAGACAGACAGACTGACTGACAGACAGACAGACAGATCGGTAGATAGAATTTTATTTTTATAGTGCTTTTCCTGAGCCCAAAGACTTCATAATAAAAATTTAATAACAAAATTAAGCATTAAATATGTACAAAAATGAAATAAATACTGCATAAACTCTATTTCCATTGTTAATACTATACTGTAGAATGTAAAACTGTCATCCTACCTACAATCAATTAAGTCTCCAGAAATGGCTATGCCAAAAAGCCAGGTCTTTCATTTAGATTTAAAAACTTCTACTGAGGAGACAGTATGTGTAGATTTTGACTTGACAATCCAAAGCCTAGGGGCAGCAAGCAAAACACTCAGTCCCCAACCAGTTTTAGCCTTGAAGAGGGAACCTTTACGAGTCCCTGGGTAGTAGAACAAAGGACTTTACCTCACCCAAGATCTTTCTACTGGTTTGTAAGTAGTTCTCAAATGTAATAGCCATTTCTGGAGACTTGATTGTAGGCTGGATGACAGTTTTACATTCTACAGTATATTATTAACCCTCTCCTCCAACCTACCAGTACTTTCAAGGGTCCCGCAAGGCTCCATCCTTGGACCCACCCTTTTCAGTCTATTCCTAAACACCCTCCCAAACTCCTGTTCCAACAAAATACTGCTCTATGCTGATGATGCAGTAATCCTAGCATCACACTCTGACCTGCTCCTACTCCAAGGCACGATGCAAAGCGCCTTCCTCCAAGCCGAAAAATGGTTCAATATTCATCGACTAGTCCTG
This sequence comes from Neoceratodus forsteri, assembly GCA_016271365.2. NCBI lineage: Eukaryota > Metazoa > Chordata > Ceratodontiformes > Ceratodontidae > Neoceratodus > Neoceratodus forsteri. Next base: position 4,763,993 of record JADMNL010000041.1, on the reverse strand, counting down.
AACCTGAAAAAACCAAAGTCTGTGCTGTTCTCACATCGGCAAAACAGCACCAAGGACACTCCCCTTCACATCACCAGCAGCATGCTCCTCACACTAGAACAGGTAACAACATATAAGTACCTGGGCATCACCTTTGACACAGGCCTTACATTCCACGCCCACCTAAAAGCCCTGTCATCGGCCATGAACTCCAGGATCGGGTTCCTCTACTGCCACAAAGATTGCCTCCTGGAATCTGCATTAAAACTAGCCATTACCTCATCGGTGTTGTCACTGGCCGACTACGGACTTCCAATTTACGCAGTGGCTGATCCCTCCTCATCTAAAGTCCAGACCTCTATTAACAAAGCCTGTAGGCTCCTTACCGGTGCTAACAGCAGAACTCACACCTGTCTGCTATACTCTGCCGCCAACATACTCACTGTTGAGGAAAGACTGAAATATCATACCTGCCTGCTGGCCAAAAAATCCATGTCAGGGCTTTGCCCTCCAGGGGTCTCTGAAACACTGCAGCTGGCTGTCTGGCCCCTGCCAACCCGTAACTCCATCGCAGCCACTTTCATAGTTCCCAGGGCTAGGACCTCTCACTGCCAAAGATCCTTTCATCATAAAGCCCCCCCTTGGTTTAACTCCCTTCCCGAGGCTATCACTAAGATCCCTGGGATTGGTCGGTTCAAAATTGCCCTCCGTCAACATATTATTGACAGTCGATGTTGTAAATGTCAATAGTTGACCAAAACCCTGCCCCATTTAGCCCTATGCCCTTTGTATCCCATAGATGACTGGATACTGGTACAATAAATCAGACTGTAACAATGATGTTATATAATGACGTGTAAAATGCTATTTAATGATGCGTGTATCTCAACATATGCATGTACCTGTACAACTGCTGCCTGTAACTCCACGTGTGTATGTATCTCACCTGTATGTAATCCCTGTCCTAAACCTCACTTATTGTTGTCTTCCCCCCCAATGACGAGGTATCTTTGTAAATGAGTCGCTGACTCAAAGGTTGTAAAACTGATTACTTCAATAAATAAAAAATTAACAACGGAAACAGAGTGTATGCAGTATTTATTTCATTTTTGTATATGTTTAATGCTTAATATGGGGAAAAGACATTGGGCCAGATATTCAAAACTTTGCCCCGGAGCTAAATTAGCACTGCTTGGCAGGCAAACTTAGCCCGGAGCACAAAGCAAGCTATATTGAAAAGGAAATAGCCTGATGCTAATCCTGCTGAATATAGCAGTCTAAGGAAGCCGGGCAAACCAGTCTGGGAGTGCAGGGCAAAAATAGCCCGGAAATAAGACAGCACCGAATATAGCAACAGGGAAGTGCAAACTGCAACTGCAGCTCATTAGACTCTGCAGTAAGCCAGTGTTGTAGGTGGAGAACATTGTGTGTGATTGCACAGAGCTATCTCACATCTACTGCAAACACACCTCTCAACCTCCTGTCTCATAAATAAGGGACAAGACTTAAAAAAAATCAGGGACAAAGGTTTAAAATCGGGGACACACCTTAACAATTATTGGTGATATCCAGTCAGGAAGCTGGTAGAATAAGTGGTGTAGTGTAAAATGCATTTTCTAAGGAAAAGCACGTCTATAACATTAATGTCTGACATTATGTTATGCTTACAACCCCCACTGTGTGGTCATGGAAACACAATTTGTAGGAGGGACAGAGTAAAGGCTTGAGGTAAAATCAGGGACGTCCATGAAAATCAGGGACAGTTGAGTGGTATGACTGCAAACAACAATGTAAGCCACACACTGCAGAACTGTGCTTAGTGTGCTATGCTGAAGTGAGGTTTGCCCGGGGCTAACTTGATTGCACATTAGTCCGGTGCAAACTGGTTAGCCCGGGGCAAACGGGAGTTATATTCAAAGCTCCCATGCAAATGAGCCTACTTAGGTAATCCGTGGGCAAACACGCACATTTGCATCTCATTATGTGCTGCTTAGCATACAGTACCATGCAGTTTGCCCAGTGCTACTGCATGGTGCACACGGCTCCACCTTTTGGTCAGAATGGAAGTACAGGCTGGATGCTGCAGGCCAAGGCATGCCCACAGCACTCCCTGTTGGTCGGAATGGAAGTACAAGCTGGAAGCAGCAGGAACTGTGTGCTGGCAGGCACAGTCAGTGCATACAACACACCTATTCAGCTGTGCAAGCAGGACCTGTATATATGTATGTGCATATATATCTATATATAGCTATATATATATATATATATATAGTATGTATATATATATATCTATACACACATATACATATACGAGTACATATACATATATACATACAGATCGGTAGTTAAACAGACGCACTGCCAATGGCCATACATGACCTGGAAGCTGCCTACCCCAACAACATAGGTACCCCACTGCAGTAGTGGGTGAAACACAGTGGGGGGATGCAATGCATGGGACAGGCATAAGGCAAACCTGGTGGGAGCAGGAGGCCATAGGCTGTAGGGTCACAAGAATATGCAGCATATCCAGTAGATAGGGAACAGGGCAGACTGGTTGTGCCAGGCAGTCCTTTTCTGCTGTCATGGTCTCTGTTCCAGTGTGTGCCTGTGACACCCTGGTAGGCTAGTGTCAGCCAGGCCAGCATGTTCCTCGACCCCTGGTAGCCTCAAAACACACTGAAACCCCTCATGTTCCAGTGGTTACCCAAGCACAGCTCCCAACCCCTGCTGAATATGAACACATCTTTTCTCGAGCCCAGTGGTCTCCTTCACCTCACGCACATATCCCGGACTCCCCGATCACATTCCAACATTAACAGCTTCCTGGTGCAGCCCCCTTATTCTCACGCACGTATCTCACCCCCGTTCACATATAAAAATGAACATTATTTTTAGTAGCGCAGGTATCATCTCCATTTGCTGCATGGTCTTCAGATTCTGACCGTTACAATAAATGAACATTATCTTCTGAGCCCAGGATCCTCCACCTCATTTACTGGTCTCTTTATTCTCATCTGGCATATAAAAATTAATATTTCTGGTAGTTTGCAGTTTCATCTCAATGCACGATCCCGCTTTTGTATTATCTTGTCAACCCTTTACTCGGTAGTTTGCAGCCTTCACTGGCAGTAACACTGATGCTGCGAACAGTTGAGAACAGCGGCAGCGACAGCTCAGCCTCCTCTCACCACCACGGCGACCGCCACTGAGCTTCCTATCTCAGTCAGCAGCTGCCTGTGGTGGTAAGAGGAGGGCTGAGCTAGTCGCTGGCTCTGTTCTAGGACTGTTTTGGCATCAGCAGAGTGTTACTGCAGGGTGGGGAGGCTGCTAAACTACCAGGGAATGAAAGGGTTTGATAGAGATGTGCAAAGGGGTTAGGATACATGCATTGGGGTGGGGGAACCACTAGACTACCAGGGAAATTGTTAATCTTTATATGTGACTGGGGTCTGGATATGTGTGTGGGGTGGGGACCACTAGACTACCAGGGAAATACTTAATTTTTATATGTGAACGGGGGTCAGGATATGTGCATGGGAGTGGGGGGACCACTAGACTACCAGGGAAATTGTTAATCTTTATATATGAACGGGTCTGGATTCGGCGGGGATGGGGAACCACTAGACTACCAGGAAATATTTAATTTTATATGAACGGGGCTGGGATACGGGGCATGGGGGGGGGACCACTAGACTACTAGAAATATGTATATATTTTAAAAGGGGTTGGGATATGTGAAGGGGCACTGTTGCCGCTACCACTGGCACATAATACCGCTTAGCCTTTAATGGTGGTGGTATTCAACGCTGTGCTACAGGTTGCGCTAATGCTTGTAGTGCGGCACTGTACCTTTGAATATGCCGGGGCGACGGCATTCAGGGCCCTTCCCCTCAGGCCTTCACTTGCATACATTATAGCTTAGCATCGGCGCTAACCCCTAGCGCTGGCGCTTAATGTCCTTTTAAATATGGCAGTCGGGGGCAAATTCTGCACTAGTCCAGTGCAACAGATTTGCGCCTCATGTTACGCATTGAATATCTGGCCTATTGTGTCATCAGACTGCAAAATATTGGAACAGATTATCCCATATAGCACGTACATTTTCAGCGTACAGCCAGTTCCTGCAGGAACTGATTATACAAGTTCTGTTATATGCCAATGTTTCAGACAATAATGTAACAAAGGACTACTGGATGTCTGGAAATTGTTACTGAACTACGAAGAAAGTAAATTATGTATTGTATGTTTTGTAAATGACTGTTTGTTAATCTATTCTGTAGTAAATGCTTTTAATGTATAAGCAACTAGTAAGAAACAGGACAATCTTGTAAACTAGGCCAACCGGCCTAAAGATTTGTTTCTTCCTGTATAAAATAAAGTTTTTTACTACTTACTACTACTACTAAGGACCCTTTCTTATTAAAAAAAAGATTGGTAGCTCTGAGGTAGAGAAAAGAGCCAAAATGTAAATCATCAGTGCCCCCACAATATCCTACATCAATCCATCATTCCTCTTTAAAAGGGCTCTATCAAGACTTCTATGAGGTAGTTCATTTTGAGGAAGCATTTTGTATAGTCTTATGTGTATCCTTGATGATGAGAGAATTGATATTATACAATGGCAAGAAATAATGCTGGGCTCTGATTGGTCAGTCTGGTGCTAGACCCATGATGTTAATCCAGCATATCATCACGGATCTAGTCCTAGCACACACAAAACCATATCAAATGTTAAAAGTAACACTACACAAGCCATGTCCGAGTTGCCCACACTAGACAAGGCTGAAGTGAAGTTTGCCAGTACTTCGTGATTTTTTTCTTTGCGAAACCCCTCCCTCCCACAGCTCACAAATTCAATAAAACACCCTAAAAAATGCCTCAAGATAAACCCACCACCAAAACCCTACAGCATTATTTCTCTGATCTTTTAAATAAAAAATAAAAAGTGAATGTCAGAGGAAGCTGTCAGTGTGACCAGCTTCACTGCTTACAGTCATCACTCTGGTCACAATACTGTATGAGCATGCACGCTCTACCCTCTAATTACTGGATAAATCTTCTCCCGGTACAAACTCACCAACTGTACTGGAAGAAGCAAGCAAAATACAATTATGTTAATAGGGTGGGGTTGGACAATGACTGAAAAGGCCATTCTGCCTCACACACCATTCTCCAAACTTTATCAGTGCCTGTGTTTTTCAAAAGCACATTGCGCTTTACTAACTCGCGGAGTGCTGTTCTCTATATCTTCATCTGCACCAACTCCAGGAATGCCATTCTGTGTATCTTCATCTCCTGGTGCAACCAAAATGTCTACTGTAGTGGGAGAAAATGCACAGAATGGTCACAGGTCACAGCTCCGAATCATAACCGACCGAACGAGTGAGCGAGAAACAGCATCTGTGAACACTCACCGCACAGTTGCTCTCCTTGCTCGGTTTTCAACGTGCATTTATTTTTTAAAAATGTTGCCAGGATTCTTTTCTTAAAAATATATATTTCCTTACTTCCGTTTAAAAGCAGTAGCAGACAGACGCTAGCTGGAGGAGACTGGTGAAGGACCTCTAAAGAGTGGCAACAGACAGAGGGTGGCAGGAGCTGTAAGCACAAATTTTACCTCCCAGTACAACATTAAATGACAAGCTGTACCGGGAGAAATGCATCCAAGATACAGTTGGTGGGAGGGGGGTGCCACAGACCGAATGAAAGGAAATCACACGTGGAACCAGCAGGCATACAAAACAAAACAAAATTCATCTACTGTACAGACAGGCCACCTGTTGGATAGACATTGAAATTAACTTTTTTTCTATAAATACACTTCCACACACAAAAAAAAGTAAAAAGTTTATAGAAATACTTCTTTTTTATTTTATTTTCTTGTACTTAAACATTAGCCATTGTATAATAGGAATAATGCATTCCAGGGTGTGTGTCATGCTGGGATAAAGTCACTTCTGGGGTGATTAGTCGCACTCGACCTGCGGCCTCATGCCTAATCACCTCAGGCATGACGTTATCCCAGCACGATATACACACTGTCATGCATTATTCCTTTAATGCTAACCAAAGCAGGGAATGAATGCCATAATCAAATCATGGAAGACATTGCTTTGTAGACACCCAGCTGTCATTTTATCTTCAGAGTTTAAATAAAGATCAATGAGCTTTTGGTTACGCAATATCAGGTTTGATATATCACCCAGTATTATGCTGTTCTCAGTCAGGACATTACGGGACTTACAGACAATCAAGCCACACTGCAGAACATGCTATTCAACATCCTTGATGAATGAAAATGGACTGTTCTCTTGCACACAGCATATTTTCACAAAAGGTAAACCCTCTCAAAGCCACCTGATAGCCTTCTTCAAACAAGTAACTAGGGTGATGGATAGGGGCCATGTGGAGCATGTGCACTATCTGGACTTCAGCAAGGCTCCTGACTTTGTACAACATGGAAAGCACATGGAGAATGTAGCACAATATAGTAACATAGTAGTCGACGGCAGATAAGGACTGCTAGGCCCACCTAGTTTGCCCGTGTTCCCTGCCTTATGAAGTCAAAAAATGTACAGGAGTAAATAGATTCCTATGCTTTCCTACTTTCATTGTATTATATACAGGTAGTTGCTGTTGTTACCAAGTGCATACTTTGAATGTACCTTCCCCCCACCAGCATATTTCATTCCATATGCTGCTATGTTGACAATGTTTTTGTATTCTGTTTCTTTGCTTTGTTGTTCACGACTGGATGCTTGTGAAAATGGGCAGACCTGCTCACATGCCTTCCAGTATAAAAATTAAAAATGAAAGTGAAACTGACTGACAGGAAGTTGTCATTTTTGAATAGAGCAATGTTCTGAGTAGCGTACCCCAGGGATTGGTGCTGGGTCTGTTCCTTAACATTTTTATTAATAACCTGGAAGAAGGGGTCAACCGAAGGCTGTGGAAGTTTTCTGATGACATTTACTAGGCAAGGAGAGTGGACACAGCAGAGGAATGGATGCACTACAGGGGGACCTGTGCACATTAGGGACATGTGCTGAGAAGTGGGAGCTTAACTTTAAAGATCAATGGCAAATGTAAAAATATGGTTCTCAAGATTATTACTTTTATTGCTGCCTGTATAATAAAATCTCATCTCTGAACATGAATACACAGGTCTCCTAACATTTTTTATTATTAAAATATCAATTTCAAGACCCCATGGACCAGATATTCAAAGCATAGCACGGCGCACAAACCAATAACGCGGCAATAGCGCATGAATAGTGCGGAGCTGACATATTTAAAGGACCAGTTAGCATGCTAACAGCATTAGCGCGGGGCAAACCTCTAATGTATGCAAGGGGCAAAAGGAAGGGGGGGGCCAAGAGAGATGCACAAGGGGATATTCAAAGGCCCAGTGCCACGCAAGGATACATAGCGTGACACGTAGCGCAGCGCTAGTTACCGCCTATAAAAGGCTGGTCTTAACCCAGGGCAAAACACAGAGGAGGAGGGACCACCACAGGAAGTGGGAATGTGTGCAGTGCCAGTAGCAGTGATGCTGCCATTGATGGCAGCTGTAGTGGAGGAGGAGGAGGAGAGGGAGCAGGCACAACATGGGCCACAACGCAGGCCAAGGAGACGGTATGCTGCAAACAGGTGGTACTGGCACAGGGTCTCCTTCGAGACCCTGCCTGATGACCACATCATTGACTGCTACAGGATGAACAGGGGAATGTTGAGGCAGCTCTGTGAACTCCTGCATGAGCAGCTGCACTCAAACACCAGACGCAGCCATGCCATGACAGTGGAGGAGAAGGTGACAGCGGCGATGTGCTTCCTTGTCACAGGGACGTTCCAACGACCAACGGGGGACACCATTGGGGTAACGCAGTCTGCCACCTCACGCCTCCTGACCCAGTTCCTAGAGGCTTTCCTGCCACATGCTGGGGAGTTCATAGTATTCCCCAGCATGGCAGCAGAGCGCAGAGAAACAATGCAGCAGTTCCATCGAGTTGTGCACCTACCATCCATACTGGGTGCCATTGACTGCACCCATGTCCCCATCCATGCACCACCTGGCGATGGCAGTGACGTGTATGTTAACAGGAAGGGGTACCACTCCATCAACTGCCAGGTGGTGTGCGATGTGGCTGGGCGCATCAGCAATGTCTATGCACAGTACCCCGGCAGTGCCCATGAAGCCTTCATCTGGCACCAGTCCCAGCTGTGCCAGGCTTTCGAGGAGGGCAGGATACCCAGTGGGCAACTAGTCGGTGAGTAGTAGCATACAAGGCATACACACAACAGCATGGATGGGGGCAGGCATTGCAGGCCAGGGAAGGGGTATGGGAGAGCTACACAGAGGTGCAGAACAGCATCTGACAGACTGCAGTATGGCACTAACAGGTATACATCTCTTGACAGGGGACAGTGCCTATCCCCTGCTACCCTGGCTGCTGACACCAGTACTCCAACCGGCCACAGTGGCCGAGGAGATGTACAACGAGGTACATGCCAGCACAAGGAACATCATAGAGAGGGTGTTTGGTATCCTGAAGATGCGATTCAGATGCCTAGACACATCAGGCGGTGCCCTACAGTATACATCTCAGAAGGTATGCCGTATCTTCCTAGCCTGTTGTATGCTGCACAACATGGCAATGAACCATGTGATACAGGCACCTGAACCTGAGGGACAGTCTGACAGTGAGCCAGAGCCAGCGGTCAGGGGGATAGTGGAGCAGCTCAATAGGAGGGACCCTCGTATGGCACGCAGGCCATAGAGCACAGGGACAACATCATCAGGACACTGCTACAGACAAGAGGGTAAGTACAGACTGCACAACAACTTGAAAGAGTACAATTAATAATCTATGTAATGTGCACAAAGAAACAGAACAGTGACACCAACAATCACACCAGTAAACCAACACAGTAGATCAGACAACATGTGTGCATGTGGTGTGAGGTCGGGGGTGTGCAGGACACACGTGGTGGAGGGACAGACAGAAATGGTGTAGTGTCGGTGGGGAAGTGTGATGTGTGCTGTGAGGGTAAGGGGTGCAACTGTGGCAGTGGAAGTGTGTGTGTGCATGTCTGCACATGCATGTGGGTGTGCCAATGTTGCAAAGGGGGGTGATGACTGCGCAGTGCCGCAGAGTGATTGTGGGCATCACCGACGCCTACCTCCATGCATGCGCCGTGCACCTGTACCATGGGACACAGACCCTGGGGTGCTCTGGGCAGAGGACAACGCCGAAGAGAAAGGTGAGGCAGGCAGAGTCAGCCTCCTGTGCCCCCGCGGAATGGTGGAGTCTGACAGGGTGGGTGGACGACCTTGGCAGCGCTGGGTTTCAGATGGAGTGTGTGATGCTGTGGAGCTGGAACCACTGGCAGCCCTGCGGCCACGGTTTGCCCACCTGTGTGCCCCTGTGCCATCTGCACCATGACCAAGCATCCCATACTGGCGACCCCCATGCACACCATGCAGGACATTCCCTATGTCAACCACAACAGCTGTCAGACCAGAAAAGCCATGGTCGATGGCTCCCACCAGGCAGCCCAACCTGTCCTCCATCTGCTGTTCAGCATGGGCAAAGCCCACTGAGATGGTCTCTCTGATCTGTGCCAGCTCATGTTGCAGCTCCCTCCGTATGCCATGCAGGTCCATATGGGCCTCCGGCTGGGAGGTGACAGCAGCCTGCAGGAGTGGGCGGGCACCATGGCCATCCTGCCCCAGGGGCACAGAACCCTCAGCTGCAGCTGGCAGAGGTGCCTGTGGCACAGGAGCAACTGGATGCTGTTGCATGCCAAGGCACATCCTGCTGCTGGCAACTACTGGTGGTGGTCTGTGGCACAGTATGGACATGGACCCCAATATGTGTTGGACACTGCACGTCCTGCAGTTCTGCGATGTTCCCCACACTGCCCACCACCATGTGCCCAGGTACAGCCACACCGGTGATGCTGAATACACCACTGGCACCCGTCCCACGGCCTGCAAGCAGCCCCACCCCTGCATCCCCTTGCACAGGAATGACCAAGTGTTGTGAAAACTCCAACACATCAGTGTCATCGCCACTCATAACAGTGACCAGTAGGACTTCCCCTACACCACCATCCTCCGTCTGTGCAGCATCCAGGTAGCCAGTGTATCCCAAGCCCCCTACTGAGGTGTGACCCCTTCCCCAGGCAGTTGCAGCCCGTCCATGTGATTGCCACACATGCATAGTGTCTGTGCAGCCATGAGTTTCACAGAGCCCAGATGTTGATAGGCGTTCTCCATCATCCTCCTCCACTACTTCTGGAACCTGACCGTACATCCTTGGCAGCTCCTGTTGTTCTGCAGACCTGGCAGACACTGCTGTGGAGACAATAGGGACAGGGTCAGTCACCCGTACACGGACACTGTGCCCAAACACCACCACCACTACCACCACTACACCATGCAGACCCCAGGACATGTACCCCCTTCACACAAGCCCGTGACCACATGCACTCACCCAACCCACAGTGACCTGGGCCATGCCAGGCAGCTGTTCGGCAGCACACAGTGCACCCTGTGCAGCACACCAACAGCATGACCATGCACCCATGCCATCACAACATACAGGGTATACACATGCGAATACAGACCTGTCCTTGGCAGTGCGAGAGGCATCTCACATCCACCACCTGGCACACCTGTGACTGCCACCGTCCTCAGAGTCAATGCCACCATGGCCATGTGTGGCTCCTCCACCTGCTGCTGTTGTTCAGGTGGTCATTCTGTCCCTCAGTCGCTGTGCCTCCTCCTCCTTAGCATGTCGCAGAAGGTCATTCCATCGCTTGCACACAGCCTCTGTTGTCCTGCCACATCTTCCTACAGCATTTACAGCCACAGTCACCTCCTCCCAGGCTTGGTGCACCACTGCATCAGTGGCCCTGTGTGTGCGTAGCACCTGCTCCCTCTCCTTAACAGCATGCACGAGGGTGTTCAACTCCTCTTGTGAGAACTTATGGGCACGGATGCACTCCTGGCGTGTTTCCAAATCTATGGGACAGTCGAAAGGGGACATGTGTCATCGGCCATGTCAGTACTGCATTGCATTACACATATACATCACAATGCCACCCCCTACAGTGCCACAGGCCACATGGACATATCAGATTGCTGCATGTGCATGTATGGTGCACACGGCCACATAGTCACTGTCCATCCCATGTCTGGACAGTGAGTCCTGTACACACATGTGCACTGCTGTCGCCCGTGGCTGCCATGTGCTCCCATGACTGGGTCCACCCCTACGCTAACCACCTTGCACTGTACCGTGCCCGTCTTGAGCACTACAGTGGTTGTGTGGACAAGTGCATTAGCAATGTCAGGACACCATGCAAAGTCCACATGGTGCATGGGATGGCACAGCTCCAGGACACTGTGTACGTCCTGCAGGGGGGCCACAGCCTACCATGCCACACATTCAGGGAGTCATGTCAGTGGGATACTGTCGCAGGACACACCACGGTAGTGCACTAGTGCCCCTGCCTGGCAGATATGGTGTGCAGGCAATGCAACATGGAACAGTTCCCTGCAGATGAACGTGCACAGTGCACTGGACAGTAGGATGCCCAGGCAGACGTCTAGGGCTGTGCACCATCACACAGCACAGTGCTTGCCTGTGGTCCAACATGTGTCTGAGCATTCACCAGAGGTTACATCTGTTTGCTTCAGTCCGTGCTGAACCTGTTCTGAGATCTTGCCATTCAAGAGTGTCCTACGGCAGTCATACATACCTGCCTCTCGCTGCTCATCCCCCAGTTGCATCTCTCCACCAGTCTGTTGTTGACGCTCACTTTCTTTATTATGCTGCATTACCACAACACAACACTGGTGATGCACTGCATGCCCTTTTATAGCCCATCCAGGCAATCAAGCCTGTTAGTCATGCAAATGAGTGCATAATGATATGCTAATTATACAGTTCGCCCCATGCATACACAAGTACCCCATTTGCATACACCTGTTGAATATGGCCCCGATTAGCATCGTGCTAGCACAGCAGCACTGTGCTAAAGCCAGTACAGGGCTATTGGAGGGGCAGTGCCACGCTATCCAAATAGCGCAGCACTATGTGCTTTAGCACAGCCTACACGCATGCTCGTGAGGCACCCCATGTCCATGCTATCACCCTGTCATAGCGCAATGTAGCGCCGCGCTAGCCAGCATAGCACGGCGCTATACGCATGTGTGGTACACAACCTCAGGGTCATGGTGGGGGTCGCGCATGAGTAGTGTGGTTACTTCCGGGTAGCGCCGCACTACGTCATGTGATAGCGCGGCGCTACAGAGGTTGGTGAGGTGAAGTCCTGGGAGAGCCAAGTTTTACCAGAGACAGGTTGAGGGGTGTACCAGCTTTTGATTGCCATGTCCGGACGGTCAAGACAGTGTGCAGTTGTGCACAGAGACAGGCGCTGGGGGGAGGTAGAGAATGCTAACCTAATGTAGCTCATGATGAAATGACATAGGAGGCTGTTTGGGGAGGTGAGGGAGGGGGACCTCCCACGGATGCAAGTGTGGGATACGGTGGCGAGGAAACTCACTGCCTGTACTGGCATGCCCATAACACGAAAAGTGCCGTCACTGGGTACACAGACCTGAGGCGCAGGCAGAGGCAGCAGCAGGCGCTGGCGCATGGTGCATAATGGCACTATGCCTGTGCCAGGTGAGTGGTGTTGCATATAGAGTGTACCAACATGTCAGGATTTGTGTGTGTGGGTGTGGGTGTGGGAGGGAGTGGTGGTGTGGGGGGTTTTGGTGTGGGTGAATGGGTGTGTGGGTGTGTGTGTGTGCAGAGGGGGTGGTGGTGTGGGGGGTTTGGTGTGGGTGAGTGGGTGTGTGGGTGTGTGTGCACAGGTGTGCACAATGATGCATGGTGCTGTTGCACACTGTGTACAGGCGGAGTGGCACATGTATGCCACATAGGGGCATGGTACATGCCGTGACCATTGCTGTGGGAGGAGAGTTGGGTCATGCTGTTCTGCAAGTCCCGGGGCATCACCAGCCTGTGGATAGCACCACCATGTTGTAGGAAACATGCTCATGGTGGACTGTCCACGTACACTCACGGGTCTGCAGATGTTCGCATGGGAGCTGCAATAGCCACTGTCACAGTACTGTGGTGTCATTGATCACTGACGTGTGTGCCTGGTGAATGCGCCATGGACACTGCCACCCTCTGTGTGGAGATCCTCCCTGTTCACTCCATGTGTGTGCATTGTGGTTGGGGTTGCATGTGCATCTTGCTGTACTTGACGTTGTGTATGCCGTGTCATGCTCTAGCACCACTTTCTCATCTGTTCACTGCAGAGCAGATCGAGCAGCCCATGGCCGCAGGAGGGAGTCAGCCCAGGCCACAGGAGCAGAGATGGGGCAGCCTGAGGGTGCCATCCCTTCCACAGCGGGCACAGGAGAGCAGCCCTGAAAGCAGTGGCGTGTTGCATGAGTACCTGTTTCATTGCTCTGTGATCTGTTCCCTTTCACTAGGCTGTGCATCACATCTGGGTGTCCAGCCACTGACTTGTCTGGTGGCATTTCTGCAATGGGCAGTGGGTCAGTGTGGTGTAGCAGTGTGCTGTGTGGTACACCTGTTTTTCACACCACAGCTGAGTGCTATCAGTCTTGCCTGGGGGGGGAGCTGTCAGCTTGCATTGCTGTGCAGGTGACTGATGGTGTTGGTTGCTCAGGTGGCGAGAGTTCCGTGGGGACAACATGTTGACGGCTGACCTTCCCACCTCTGTGGTCCTTCCATACCACCACCCACAGGGCATCCACATTTGCACAGGTGGTGGTTCCTTGCTGTGCAAGCAGGACAACATGCACCATGCCTTGCGGCCTTACCTCTCCCTCTTCTGGCCACCAGCTGTGGAGCACTGCCTGTCACACTGTGCTACATCCTGGCACTGTGTCATACGCATTGTGGAGTCCTTCCATGTGTATCTCATGGTGAGGTTACTGCATTGCAGTTTAGTTGCAGGGTAGTATTATCACTGTGCTATTACATTATGTGCATCGTTGCCTGCCAGTGTTGACCGTGGCTGTGGAAGTGGCAATCACTGTGTGGGGAAGGGAGGTCCTGTTATGTGGGTTGGGGACACTTCCATGTACCATGTCTCAGTTGGGTGGTATGCTTTCAGTGGTATTGCCTGGTGGCATGTGAAGGCCCTTCACTGACAGCGTCTGTGCCCTGGCTGACTGTTATCCCCTGGCTTGGGTCGGTCATTGGCAGGCCACTGTCATGGTTCATTGATGCTCCTGCATGCCTGTCGTTGTTGTTTGTTCTGCGCTCTGCATTACTGTACATTTCAATGTGTGGGTGGGCAGCTTGTCCCAACATGTGGATTCCCTTGTGTATGTCGTGGCATGTCCCTTGAACTCAACTGTCTGGGTTTCCAGCTGTGTGTCTGCCGTGTCTCACGGTGTGCTGTATCATGGTGGGTGGTGTCACATGTTCCCTGCTGCTGTCAGGATCGCTGTCATCATTCATGTTGGGTTTTGTGTTGGTGCCTGTGTTGCCCTGTGCTGCTTTGTGGGATGCTTCCATGTTGTCCTACCACTGCAGAACTCAATGCCGCCAGGGATAACCCATTGGGACATGCTGTCCATCTCTGTATGTCAAAGGTTGGCTGCTGATTGCCTCCTGTCTGGTGTACTGTCCTCATGGTCTCACCCTTCTTCTTGTAGATCCACTCTGGGCATTGCTGTGGGTGATGAGGCCCAAAGAATCAGAGGGCATGGAGGACCTGTTGCACAGAATTGTGAGGCAGCAACGGACGTTGATTGAACAGCAGGCCATTATCATAACTGAGATCTGGAGGGTGGCAAATATCCTGGACGCTCGTCTCCCTGACCTGGCGGGCAACTAGTTCTGCCCTGTTATTTTGACATCTTCCCTCACCACACTCCCTCATTGGACTTATTTATCCCTTCCTTGCCTATTGTCCTCTGTCCCTGTGTGCTTCCTCCTCCGCTTTGCACCCTTGTCCTGTGTCTTCCCGTCCCTCCATCTGTTGTCGTCCTTATGTTTTCCTTTATGTGCCTTTTTATGCCGATGGTGCTTGACTTTTTTTTTCATGTAGTGGGCATTTGGGGTTGTGTGTGGGGGGGCCTTGGTGGGTATGTTTTGGTTCTGTTTCCGTGTTGTGGGGAGGGTTGTACAGTGGTGGGTGGGGCATTTTGTAATCTGGGGTTTGTTCATTGTTTTGTTCTGTATTGTGGTGTAGACAGAATGAGAAGGGACCTGCAGAAACTTGAAGAATGGTCAAGGGTTTGGCAGTTGAAATTCAATGCAAAGAAGTGCAAGATAATGCATATGGGGCACAAAAACCCTGGCACAATATATCAGTTGGGGGGTGAGGATATAGCATGCACCAAGCAGGAAAGGGATCTTGGGGTTGTCATCTCTGATGACCTCAAAATGAGGAAACAGTATGACAAGGCATCAGGTAAAGCAAATAGGATGCTGGGATGTATAGGCAGGGGCATCACCAGCAGGAAAAGGGAGGTCATAATTCCTCTATACAAGACACTAGTGAGGCCCCACCTGGAGTACAGTGTACAGTTCTGGAGACCATACCTAGGTAAGGACATAGACAGGGTAGAGAAGGTTCAGAGGAGGGCAACAAAGATGGTGCATGGATTGCATCACAAGTCCTATGAAGACAGGTTGAAGGAACTGAACATGTACTCCCTGGAGGAGAGGAGGGAGAGAGGGGATATGATAGAGACATACAAGTATCTTACAGGGAGAAACAGAGTGCAGGAAAACACTATTTTTAAGCAAAAAGATGTTCCAGGACTAGAGGGCATGGGATGAAGTTGGAGGAGGACGATTCAGAGGAAACATGAGAAAGAATTTCTTCACAGAGCGAGTTGGTGGACAAGTGGAACACCCTGCCAGAGGAAGTGGTGGGGCTGAAACAATCACGGATTTAAGAATGCATGGGATAGACATAAAGGAATTCTAGAGGTCAGGGGTAAGGGGAAACAGACTTCTAGGAAAACAAACTGAACTTACAAGCTCAAATGGGCAGACTGGGTGGGCCATAGGCCCTTATCTGCCGACACTGTCTATGTATCTATGTATTTTATTCGCTGTTGTGTTTCCATTTGCTTTACTCTTCATTATTGTTAATTACACTGGTTTATGACATTTTACTGTGTCCTATGTCATTCTTGGGTGCTGGGGTTCAACATGCTTTGTACTGTTGCTGGTGTTCTCCACATGGGTCTGGGTTGTTGCTGGACATTCCCATGCATGTGTGGTGTCCTCCTGGGTGTGCACTGTGGTGTGCTCCTGTTACCTCATTCCGGCATGTGTTCCCTTGCATGTGTCCCGGGGTCAGGCTGTCTCTGCACTGTGTTCCATTGTGTGTTTGCACTGCCTGCCTGGGGCTATATTCAGTGCTGTCTTATTCCTGGGCTGTTTTTGTCCTGCACTCCTGGCTCTGTTTGCCTGGCTTCCTTTGCTTGCTATATTCAGCTGGTTTTGCCCGGGCTATTCATTTTGAATATGGCTGGCATTTTGCTCCGGGCTAAGTTTGCACGCCGGGCAGTGCTAATTGCTGACAGGGGCTAACCTTTGAATATCTGGCCCCATGTGTTTAGCTGAATGAAATCCATTACACTTCTTTTGAGCTACCTCACTCCAGTTCACTCAGCATATTACATAATTGAAGGAGTGACATATTATGCTCAAGGCTGTCGTAAGAATAAAAAACTGGATGAAAGCAGGCATGTATTAACGGTGTATATTCTACTTTTTACTTGTAGCAAGCCCCATTATTAGCTATAGTTCTGTGCTGTTTATTTAAGTAAAACAGAAAACATGATCTTGCATCCTGTAGTCATGCAGAGGTGAATTTTCAGCCCACTGCCAGACCTGCATCTTGAAGTGCTAAATGCATGCTAACTTACTTGTCAGCTAGCATCTCCTTCAGGTCAATAGTGCTTTCATTTACACATGTTGTCAGCTGACAGGTATTTCTACTATCATTGTGGACATTCATCCTTGCAAGTAGCTATAAACATATCTTTGTTTAAACCCACCTTCCCCCAACGTGTGATGGAAGGCTGAGCAACTGAGCATGGCTGATAACACTGTGAAAGTCCCCACTGTTTGCAGGTCTCAGACATCAGCATCTCTTTCCAGCTGGGCTGAAGCAAAATCGTTCCCTCCAACAGAGTAAAAAAAACAAAAATAAGCATTCTTATACACATACTACAAAGTATCTCCTGATTCTGACAGCCTTTAGCTATTCAGATCTAAGCCATCCTCCTCTGAGTATCTTGACAATTATAGTAATTTATTTGGCAGTTGCTGCTCCCAAAAGGGAGTGGTGGAGTCCACTCTGGATAGAAATACCCGACTGCTAGCTGATAGCAAAGGGCTGCCAGAATCAGGAGATACTTTGCAGTATATGTATATGGGTGCTGATTTGTTTTAATTTTTTTTATTTATTTCAGTTTCATATTAATACCTTTGAGTCTGGGACTCTTTTCCAAAGGTTCCATGCCAGTTAAACACAATACAGTAAGATACAATACAGGGCACAAACATACAGACAGAAACACACAGTTGTTGCAGCTGATTACAGTTAATGTCATAACCATGAAAATATAATCAAAGTTAAAAAAAACAAGCAGAATTCAAAAGGTAAAAAATGTGGGTTTCAGAGTACATTTGATTGGCACACTGCAAGTGCGGTTAAAAGTCATTGTGAAAGTGCTGAGAGACCAACAGGTTGGGGAGGAATCCCAATAGTCAGTGGAGTGGTATGCAGCCAGATGCTTTGTCATGGATTGGATACAGGGGTAGTTTGGTCAGGGAAGACTTTGTCAAGACACCTTGGGGCAGCGTGGTGTTGTCCTTTTGGGGGGGAGGATGAGGCAAGGGGGTAAGGGGATTAGGATGGATGGGGAGAGGGAGTGCAGGGATTAGAGGGGAAGTACAGGGAGGACACAGACAGTGAGGGGCTAAGGGGGGGTGTTTGGGGGAATCTGAGTAGAGATTGCAGGGGACATTATTGGTTAGGACATCAACAGACCTTTTCATGCTCAACATAGGACTATTACCATGGTTTAAATTGGCCTGACCTTGGTACACTCTGTGAAGTTAGTATGTAGCTCATTGAAAAAACTGGGTCCCTGGTAGAAGAGTGATTTCTGGGCAAGCTTTGTGCACTTGAAAGGCACCAGGAGTCCACCTCTGGTCACTCTTCTGATTTGCTGAGTGGGTTGAGCAGCTTTAAATAGTCTGCAGGTCGAATCAGGCATAAGTCCCAGTACTGCTTTTTTTACTAGTAGGCAGGTCTGGTATTGGATCCTGAGGTGGAGTGGGAGCCACCCTGTCTCATTGTATAGGGAACAGGTATGGGTCAGGTGGTCAGCCCCTAGTGCTAATCAGAAGGCCTCATTTAGGAGGATTCTTACTCTTTTTAGGGCAGTGTCAGAGCCAGCCCCATAAATTGGCAGGCCATAGTCTATTGAAGATAACACAGAGCTACTTGTGGCCAGTTTTATGGTGGTAGATATGAGTGTGTTTTTGTGACATTAGAGGACACCCAGTTTTATATTTGCAGTTTTGACTACATGGTCAATATGAGCGATGAAACTGAGTGTGCTGTCTAGATGTACCCCAAGATATTTGAACGTGTATACTTGTTCCATCAGATCTCCCTGCCAGCTCTGTATCATTAGGGAGTTGTACCTATTCTTGTTCTGCAGTACAGTGAAGAGCATGCTTTTGTTTTTTTTTATGGTTGAGCATCAGCTTGTTCTGTGTGAACCACGTTTCAAGCTTAATGAAACTTTCTTGAAGCTCAGTAGTGATAGAGGATAGCTCTCTGCCAGCTGCCGAGATGACAGCATCATCGGCGTAGAGCACAATATGTGCCTGGCAGGCAGAGTGAAGGGAATTTATAGAGGCTGAAAAGGAGTGGGCCTAGGATGGACCCTTGTGAGACTCCTAGGTTTACATCCTTGGGATCTGAGAGTGTGCCATTAGTTCTGACACATTGTGACCTGTGGGAAAGATAGCTATCAAACCAGGTAACAGTTTCAGCAGACAGTCCTATAGACAGCAGGCAGTTCAAGAGAAGATGATGGTTGACTGTATCGAATGCCTTTGTGAGGTCTATAAAAATAGACCCCACAGCTATCCCTTCATCCAAGACATCATAGAGTAGGGAGGTGTATTCGACCAGGGCAGTAAGGGTAGAGTGCTTTTCTTGGAATCCATGCTGTTGTGTACATAGTAGGCTGTACTTTTCCAAGTACTCTGTGAGTTGGTCTGAGACAACCCTTTCAAGGGCTTTGGATAGGGGGGTAGAATGGAGACAGGCCTATAGTTAGCTGTGTTGGTTCTATCACCAGCTTTATACACCAGAGTGACAAGCGCTGCCTTTCATCTATCAAGGAACACACCCAACCTTAGGGAGGCACCGAACACTTTTGTGAGTGGGTCCGCTAACACATCCAGTGTGAGGGCAACCAGCTTCATGTACTCTGTTAGAGAGAGAAATTTGGCTTCAGCCCCACTGGAAAGAGATACTGATGTCTGGGATCTGCAAGAAGCAGAGACTTTCACGTTTGTTATCAGCCTTGCTCAGTTGCTCAGCTTTCCCTCTCAAGCTGGGGGATGGGGATTTAAACAAAGATATGTTTTTTTTCCTACTTGCAAGAGCAAATGTCCATAATGATTGTAGAAATACCTGTTAGTTGATAACATGTGTAAATGAAAGCACTATTGAGTTGAAGCAGACACTAGCTAACAATTAAGTTAGCATGCATTTAACACTTCAAGACGGGCTGGCAGTGGGCTGAAAATTCATGTCTGCATGACTACAGGACGCAAGATTGTGTTTTCTGCTTTACTTAAATAAACAGCAGAGAGCTATAGCTAATAATGAGGCTGGCTACACATATAAGCAGAATATACACCCTTAACAAATATCTGCTTTTATCCAGTTTTTTATTCTTATGACAGCCTTAAGCATAATACATCACTCCTTCAATGATGCAATATGCTAGGTAAAACGGAATGATGTAGCTGAAAAGAAGTACAATGGATTTCATTCAGGTAAACATGTGGGGTCTTGAAATTGATATTTTAATAATAAAAAAGTGGTAGGAGACCTGTGTATTCATGTTCAGAGATGAGATTTTATTATACAGGCAGCAGTAAAAGTACTAAACTTCAGAACCAAATTTTTACATTTGCTATTGATTTTTAATGTGAGGAAATGCAACGTACTGCACCTAGGGTGGAGGAATCTGGGTCACATATACACTTTGGGTGGTGGCACACTGGACAGCACAACTGAGGAAAAGGATCTGTGGATACACGTGGACAGTAAAGTGACAAGTAGTGTGCTGCAGCAGTCAAGAAAACAAATATTAATCATGTAATATATTACAAGGGGGCAAACAGCAGGTCAAGAGAGTTGATCCTGCCCTTGAACAAAACCTTGGTTCAACCACAGCGGAAGTACTGTATCCAGTTCTGGTCACTGTAGTATGAAAAAGAACATTGAAGAGATCGAAAAGGTCCAGTACAGGACCACCAAGTTATTAGAGCAGTTGGAGGCAACAGCTATGAGGAAAGTTTGGGCATACTCAAATTATTCAGTCCAGAAGTGACTGAGAAGGGGCATGATCAGGTTTTCCAAATAGTAAAGGGGATAGCCAGGGTGGAACATGCACATATATTTGAGTTGGTGAGTGCAAGCAAAATGAGAGCATGCCTTAAAACTGACAGTGGGCAGAATAAGGGGAAATATGAGAAATATAACTTCACTCAGAGGGTAGTTAACATGTAGAACAGCCTACTCAGTGAGGTTGTGGAAACTAGCACTGTTCTCTTGCTTAAAGCAGGACTAGACAGATTCCTCCTGGAAAAGACCATTTAGGGTTAGACAGCATGCATAAGGGTAACATTCCTGACTGATAAGCCTGTATGTGTGTCAGTGCTCAAATTAGGTATAGTCACTATCTTGGTGCAGATGGAGTGAACAAGAAGGACTGTAAGTCCTTGCCATCAGCACAGTTCTATGGTACTATGTTACCCCTGTAAGCAATGCACTTAATATTTACTCTACTAGTAACAATAGTTCAGTTGTGCCCAGAGTCAATACTAAATGTGGTAAGAACATGTCTGTAACACAAGAACGGGGAGAGTGAGGGGTGGGGAGGTGGGGGGTGGCAGTGGGATGACAAAGGGGAGGGGGCGAGGCAGCTGCAAACTAGGGGTGTTGGCTGCACACTCGAGCAGACTTAGATAGACTGGGTGATCTGTTTCTGCTGGCACATTCGTATGTTCATATACTTAATGCCTACAGACTGGAATGATATACCTCTTGACTTCAGATCAGTCATATCTTAGAATTTTTTAATTCTGCTGTTTTTTAAGCATTTATTCTGAATGAACAATTGTACTTGTTTTGTTTTTCTGATTTCATGGTGAACTTTATATATTATCTTGCATGAGCCTTGCATGTTTGTTGAAACTACAGGACCATTCTTGCACTGGGACCCTCTCACAATCAGGATTTAAAACCTAGGAGTTTATACCAGTGGAGAAAATGTAATTAGCAACCTGAAAGGAATTTGGTCTAACATCTCATCTGCAAGACAGCACCTCCAACGGACTACCCCAGTGCAGTGATACTTTTTGGAAATAGTCTAAGTGGCTGGTAAGGGACGTGAACAATGAACACAGTCTTCCTGACCCAAACAGTGAGTGTGGTACCAACTGGGCTTCTACATGGATCAATGTGACAAATGATGTATCAGCCATAAATATTGTCTGTCAGTACATTTCTATCTTTACTATAAAACTGTCCTGACAAAGTAAAAATCAACCCCACTGTCTTTATCTCATAATGAAATTTATAACATGGGTAGCATGAAGGAGAGCAGCCAATTAGTCAAACAGCATCAGGTGACCATGGATTAAATTCCCTATTTAATCCACACCTGGGTGACCTGCACTTCTTTCCTCAAAGCAAGTGGTGTGATTAACCCCCCAAAATCATATCCCTACCCACAGATGTAGTATAGTGGTGACACAGAAAATATTTCTGATAACTGTAATATCATGAGTAGAAATGGAAAGATTTTCAACAAGTAATTCTATACATATTTACATGGGATCATTAGCAGTAGTGTGTCTACTTTTTTTTCACTTACCTTGTATTTTGCCAACTGCTATAAAATAATTCTAGTATTATGAAGTCAGAAACTCTCTACTGTCAAAGCTATTTACATACCTATAGTGCAGTGCTTGCAAATCGTGGAAGTAATGTATTCTCATACATGGTAAAAAACACATAAAACAGATGTGTCTTCTGTTGGCACCCTTTGCAAACTGTGTGAGAGGCCTTTCGGCACCATACATTTCTGCTTAAAGTTGAACCAGCATAATATTTTGTGGTGATTTGCATATGCAGCCCATGATACTTTGCATTATAGGGGCATGTGTGATTTTGTATTTCATTGAAATTTGGCTTCCCGGCCAATGCCCTTTGGGGTAACCATTGCCTCAGTGCTTGCGCACAGAGGTTCTTTGTCTTTTAACTTGTTTTTTGTTTTAATTGGGTTTACCACAACATAACCCAGATAGACCATCTTAGGGTAGCTGGTTCATTCCACTGGGGTGTCAAACAAATGAGACACACTGATGAGTCCTGGTAGGATGAAACACGTGTCTGTGTCTTCTGTTGGCACCCTTTTCAAACTGTGTGAGAGGCCTTTCGGCACCAAGCATTTCTGCTTAAAGTTGAACCAGCATAATGTTTTGTGGTGATTTGCATACACAGCCCATGATGCTTTGCATTATTGCATAAGATCTCAAATTAAGGCCCGTCCGCAACCCATCTTTATAACAAAAAGATCCTTTCGCAAATTCAGTGCAGTAAACTTCCTATCTGACCTGAGCATGATCAGATGGCAAGATCTTTACCTAGCCAAAGATGTCAACAAGGCAGCTTGCATCCTTAATGACAAACTCACTACAATAATAAATAAGCATGCCCCTTTCATCAAAGTAAGGGTACGGAACAATTCCAACCCCTGGTTCACCTCGGATCTCAAGGCAGCCCTTATAGCTCGAGATAAGCTCTGGGCTAAAGCTAGACATTCCAAAGAATCTTCGGATTGGCAGGCCTTTAGAACAGCCAGGAATAACTGTGTGAAAAAACTTCACTCTGCTAAAGCTAACTATTACATTTCTACTCTCGAACAAGCTAAAGGTAACCCTCATAAAATATGGAAGACTATCAAAGCTATAGAAGGACGGCCCATGGCCCCCTCTGTCCCAACAAAAATAGTTGCAAGTGGCAAGATTGTGGAAAACAAGTCCCTAATCCTGGAGGAACTTAACTCCCACTTTGCCACAGCTGGATTAAGCTTTGACTCGTCACCTTATGCTGGTGCTGCGGTGAGCCAGAATACCCCTCCGCCACATCTAGTCCTGCACCAGCCCCTTCCAACTGTGCGAGATAACTTATAAAAGTAGAAGATTCTCTTCTTAACTTAGACACCAAAAAGCGCGGGGACGATGGCTTGGAACCCTTTTCCTAAGGTCAGGCTACGCCCATCTCACTGCCCCAATTCTCCACATCTTCAGTCTTTCCATTACATCTGCTACTGTGCCGTCCTGCTGGAAATCAGCACATATCCTCCCTCTATTTAAATCTGGTGACCCATGCGATGTAAACACCTATAGGCCTATCTCCATATTGCCTATCCTTTCTAAAGTTCTCGAAAAACTGATCCATATTCAGTTAAAATCTCACTTGGAAACCTTCTGTCTCATTAACCCAGCTCAATCTGGCTTCCGGGCTAATCATAGCACAATCACTGCACTAGCAAAAGTAACCAATGATTGGATCTCTGCCATAGATGCTAAGAAGGTAACTGGTGCAGTCTTTTTGGACCTCAGCAAAGCTTTTGATACTGTTGATCACAAACTATTAGTCAATTGCCTTGCAAAGTTGGGTGCCTACCATACCACCCAGTGGTTCTCTAGCTACCTAACTGGAAGAGTCCAAAAGTAAAGGCGGAAGACTTTTTCTGCTGCCTTGCCAGTTGCAAGAGGAGTCCCCAAGGATCCATCTTAGGCCCTATCTTGTTTTTTCTGTACATTAATGACTTAGATGCTAACATATCTACGTCCAATCTGCACTTTTTTGTAGATGATACTGTGTTGTATACTTCTGGCTCATCGTTATCTGAAGTCAAGGGAGTGCTTCAAGTGGACTTCGCACAACTTGAGCATAATCTAATACAGGCAAAGCTTCTGCTCAATGCTAAGAAGACTAAAGCGAAGATATTCTCCAGTGCTGTCTCAGGCCCCCAATACCCTTGCCCAAGACTTCATTGTCACCACGCTAACGAGTCTCTGGAGTTGTAACCAAATTTAAATATCTAGGTATCTGGATCGACAGTAAATTATCTTTCAGTGACCACATCGAAGATGTCTCTAGAAGGTTAAAAGCAAGGTTAGGTTTCTTCTACAGAAATAGGCCCCTTTTCCCCCTTGAAACTCGAAACAAGCTTGTACAGGCCACTTTTCTCCCCCTACTCGACTATGGCGATGTAATCTATTCCTCCACCACTCTTGCAAATCTAAGTAAACTGGACATCCTTTATCACCGTGCATTACGGTTCATTACCAACTCCCCTTACCGTTCGCACCACTGTGACTTATATGCAGCTGTTGGTTGGACATCCCTTACTACTAGACGCCTGCTCCATGCTGGGCTATGGACTCTTAAACTGCTCCTGCAGAAATTGCCAAGCTATCTCTCTTCCCTTATTAGTATCTCACATAGTGCATACTCGTTAAGAAAATCTGACTTTATTATGCTTGACATACCAAGGACGCGGACTTCCTTTGGTAAACGTGCTATTGCATATGCCCTTCCCTCCATTTCCATTACAAACCGTACTGAAACTAACTAGCACAGTTTCAATAAACTTCTACAAATCGCTAAGTTCAGCCAAAATAAAAGACACCTGTAACTGTCATTAAGTCTCTTCCTTCCCCATGTGTGCCATATTTATCCACTGGTAAGGTATAATTGATTTGTCATATTAACTGCTTTCCCTTCCCTTCTACTCCTGGCTTTATCTTTGCTTCGCTCCACTGCTACTCTATCAAATCACCCTCCCCCATATCAGTTGTAGACTGTTGTTTGTTCTAGCTGCAAAATATTGTATATGTATTGCACACAGTCATCATGTTTCATTTATCAGTATGCAACCTGTAAGTCACTTCCCTGTCTCATATCAATGTTTACCACCTGCGGTCACCCTATGTGGTACCCTTGTATGTATATCCAGCCTTTATCATGTAACGTGCATTTCATGTATATACTGTTATTACCTATCTGTGTTTGTACTTTAAGTGTTTATGTCACAGGACCTCCTTGTGAATGAGCTTGCTCAAAGGAGTTTTCCTGCAATAAACTTGAACTTGAACTTGAATGTGTGATTTTGTATTTCATTGAAATTTGGCTTCCCGGCCAATGCCCTTTGGGGTAACCATTGCCTCAGTGCTTGTGCACAGAGGTTCTTTGTCTTTTAACTTGTTTTTTGTTTTAATTGGGTTTACCACAACATAACACAGAAAGACCACCTTAGGGTAGCTGGTTCATTCCACTGGGGTGTCAAACAAATGAGACGCACTGATGAGTCCTGGTAGGATGAAACACGTGTCTGTGTCTTCTGTTGGCACCCTTTGCAAACTGTGTGAGAGGCCTTTCGGCACCATGCATTTCTACTTAAAGTTGAACCAGCATAATATTTTGTGGTGATTTGCATATGCAGCCCATGATGCTTTGCATTATAGGGGCATGTGTGATTTTGTATTTATTGATTACTTTAGGAAAGGAGTTGTGTTACTTTGCGCTACTGTGTTTCGAACACAAAAAAAAGTATTAAAGTATGTAGGTCATTACAATATAAATAAACAACACTATAGTCACATAGTCCAGGAAACAAGTTAATATGTTAGGAAAAGTGTTGTACACAGTTATTCTCCTATTGATTAAAAATATAACAAATTTCCTACAGAATAGTGCAGTCCACAGCAAGCTTGCCAGTGCACAGTTGTATATTCCACATGTAGTGTTTCACTTAATTGAAATGTGATCATTAGTGTGTCTACAATGCTTTTGTACTTTACAGAAAGGTCTAAGTGAACCTTTACACTCAGTCTACATCTAGAACTATTTTTTTGGATGGAAGGATACACAATAAAAATAGTATTTTACAGCCTTAAAGTCTCCTTTTCTGAGCATTATTTGTGTCCTTCATGCAACCCATGTTATAAACACAATAACCCACTCCAGGGTGTGGGGTTATAGGCATTTAATCCATGCCTGGGGTGTGTTGTGAGGCATGAGGCCACAGGCCAAGTGTCCTCACAGTGTCCCGGGCATGGTTTAAATGCCTATAACCCGACTCCCTGTTGTGGGTTATTGCTAACTTATATCTGTCAAGCAAACAAATTACTTTGTAGCTCAGTAGACAAATGCTGGTACTCAAAATCCCAAGACCAAACAATCAAATTTGGCTTTAATGGTTGTTGAACAGCATTCATTTTAATTTGACAGAAACTAACAAGGTCTATTTCATAAGGCTGTGTGTCATTATTAATATTACAGTACTGTTTATGTTAAGCTTGAAGCTTAAACTCATTCCCTCCAGAAGCGTAAATACTGGAACTTGATTCAAAATGGCTGCAGATTTTTTTTTAACTGGGAGTGGTAGTCTGTAGTCTTCTACAGGTATGCCTTTGTTGCCGAAGGGTGACTTTTCTTAAAACAATCTGGTGTATGGCGTTACTGTACTTAGAGAAGTGCTGCTATTTTATTTTCTATTAGAACCGAAAGCGAAGGCTGCCCTTAAGGATGATGTGATGTCATGATGGTGTGATGACTTGAGTTGGAGAGTTGCGGAGAAATGCCAGAGATTCAGAGAGACACCTCAAAACTGGGAAGCCATGAAGCTGGGATAGCAAGAGCTGGAGTGTTTCAGTGGAATTAAATTGGGTGGAGCAAAAAGAGCGGAAGGAGCAGTGGACAAAAACAAAAACCTCAGCCTATTGAGAGCTGAACATCACTCACCCTCAGTAAAAGCTTATTTTAGTTTATTTTGTATTTGGTATGTGAGAAGTTGATGAGATACTGGTGGTTTGTGTCATTGTTTCTAGTGGAAACCATCTATCCCTAGATGGACTGAGGGTTACTTAACGCTCTATCCTCAGATTTATGTTGAATGTTCCCACCCAAACTCATCGTCTACTGTTAAAATATTCAAATAGCTTATCCCTTGAAAAAGAATGCATATCCTCTTGTTCAAGGGGGATAAATGGCCTCCTCCCACCATCTGTTTCTGTATTATTCCCTAGATCCATCAACTCTTGTGCTACTAGATCACAAAATAAGTTTACGTTTAAACTGCTCCTTTTTAAAAAAAGCATCAGGACAGAGGTCACTTTTATATAGAGTACTGCTCTTCTTTAATTCCCTTCCAGCAGAAATCATAGACTGTAAAACAGTATGGACTTTTAAAACAAGACTAAAATTGTGGTTAATGGATAAAAATGACTGTATAGGCATATCTTAGCAGTTAATGTAATTGATACACTTGTATTCTTAATCATGTTTGTCTCTTTGATCAGTGTTTTTGTTGTCCTATGTTTTCTGTGTTAATTTGTCACTGGTGAAAAAGGGCAGAGTTACTCATCTGGCTTACAAGTGTGAACAATAAAAAATGAAAATGAAAGGAGTGACATACTTCAGATCACTCCTTTTAGTTGCAGTGCCTTAGTGGTGAAACTCAAAATAGTGGCTCTAAAAAATGAAAACCTGCTCAGGTTTCAACTGTTAGACACACTGTGTGATGTCACGCAAAGTTAATTGATTGGCATATGATGGAAAATGTTTTTCCAATATTACAGCATTTAACTTTTATCTGGTTTAAGGATCCTTTTTAGCGTAATGAAGATGCTAATTCAAGCAATGAAGCTGAGAAGTGAGTAATGATTAATACAGCAAAAAGCATAAAACAGAGTCAACCCAAAGTTATAAAAAAAAATGCTCTAAAAGAAATTCTGAGGGAAAAAAGGGAAATGAGACAAACAAAGCAAATAACTCCAAATGGATTGAACTAGGCCAACCTCTAATTATTGACCATTTAAAATGGAATGGAAAAAAGAATATAGACGTGGATCAAGAAGTTAGCATTCTACCCCTTCCCCCATAAATGATACAAAACTACAAAAAAGAAATACATTCCCTTCAAATACCTGATGCCTTAAACCTCATAAAATCCCAGAACAACTTAAACCAGAACCCTAATTATAATAGCTCTCTAGAAAGACCTCCACTGATAAATTTTTAAAAACAGTGAGAAAGTAATACTATAAAACTAAGTTTGGAAAGTCCTATAAAGGAAATGGTAAAGCAAAAGACTTCTACTGAACTTGAACAAGGGTCTTTGCAGGATGGCTATCAGAACCTCCCAAACCCAACCCTGCTAACAGTAAGTATCAAGAGAACTGGGGCTCTTCTGGGAGATACTGCATTCTCAGCAAATGAAATCTGAGATCCCAGAAATAATGCAGGAGCTACATCAGTCCATCACAGGATTAAAAGAACTTGCTGACAAAACAAAAAATTATGAAAACAAAATGGAGATACAGATTACTTACTCTCCCTTCTTAGATGAAAATCTGGTAGAGGTTTTAAGAAACCCACATGTGGCAAGTGTAGCCATATTAGAACAGGTAGTAATATTAAAAAAATGAAATTGCATCTTTAAAGAGTACCTAAACAAGCAGTTTTTTAAAACTGCAAACTCTCAAATCTGGCTTCATAACAAGTTAAAGTAAAGGCTGCTGTTTACATTTATTCTAAAACTGTATTTATGTGAATAGCATGAATGCAGATTCATAGCTTTTGAAAAATGTAAACATCAGCCTTTCACTTTCAAAAAACAGCCTTGCTTGCACCCTAAAATGTCTATCAAGCGTGTTAAGTGCTGAGTCATGATGACATCATTGGAGCCAGATGCAGAGACCCACATGGCACCCTATAGTGCTAACTAGTTCTTCTTTTCCTCTTTGTTTTAAATTGTTTCATCAGAATGATCAACACCATATGTTAACACATGGATTATTTTGATCAGCATATGTTAGGCTATGGTTTTCTTCATTTTGTTTATTTTAACTTGCTGAAAATGTTTTGTAATCCAGCTGACTTTCTCTTTGGCAAACCACAGTAGAGTACAACACTTCAAATACCTGATGATCTAGTGGTTATGTGATGCCCTGAAATTTGTAGTGAAGTACTAGTCTGGTCCAATTCCAAAGCACATGCTTTCTTGGTAATCCATAAATAAACTTCTCTTGTAGTCTTTTCCACGTGAACCCCTGCACCTTGCTTGCCTTCTGTTGAACACCCCACCATCCATACTCTGTCCTTAGTCTGCCTGGGGCCACATATGAGCTTGCGGTCTCATGAAGAGAATTATCACACCTCAGATTGTAATCTTGTACCTCAGAGAGTTGTGCACACCTATACTGATATGCTTCATTAGCTGGCACTGTTAAAAATGCCTCCCAAATCACTCTCCAGTCCACTTTTTCAATGTTTGACTTCTGATCCCACAGTAAACATTGAGTTGATCACCACCCTTCTGCACAGTGAAGGCAGTACATACAGTCCCCCATTGTGTTTTTTTCCCGCCTCATTAACCAACAACTAGGTCTTCCTGGAGGGCCGAGCAATAAGCACCAGAACACACCAGAAAAACTGCTGTTCATACCCTCATAAGGGCTGCACTTACTATGGATAACAATATTATTAGCAGGAGAGGCACACTAATGCCTTGAGCGAATCCACCTGACTTCCAGTGTTGATCTACTCCTTTACCAGTGATCTGCAGAACCCCGCAGGACAGTTCCCCTCAATTATTCCCCAGTACTTTTCTGTGCCCTACTCCACAATACGAGTTGGCTGGCTACCACCCTTCTGAATCTTGAATGAGCTATACATAGCTCCCACAATACTGTCCTAACAAACATCAACATCCCCACCACCACCACCGGAGGGTAATCTCCCTACACTGAATTCAAGTAACAGTTTAGGTGCAGCCCTGCTACTCTGCATATTTGTTGTCATTGGCTGCTCTTATCCACTGTCAGGTAGCGATCATGGTGCTGGCAGCTCCACATCTCAGATCTCACAATGATTTACTCAACTTCCCCCTTCCTGTCTTCCCCTAACCTGAATACAGCTGTACCCTGCTGGAATGGCCTCTTCAATCCCTCTCTGACATTCATTCTTCTCACCTGCTCCCCACACAAAACACTGATAAGCTCACTGCCCTTCCACATCATGAATGTAGTTAGCACAGTCTCCCATGTTATTTTTATATATTAACAATAAACGTGATCTTCTGGTAAACCAGGCTGATAGCAGCAGGGCACAAGGGGTAAAAATAGGCTTTCCTACCCATATAAGATCTAAGTCACCTATGATTAGGCACTATTAAATGATGTGCATAATGATGTACACACCCGTCATTTAATAGTGCCTAATTAAAGGCAGCCTAGAATGTTTAACAATAGAAATGTACATCAATCCCCTTGTTCCCTTCTGCTTTCAGCCTGACTTACTGGAAATGATGTATCAAAAAACCTGGGGACTGTACTACCTGCAGTCATTATGCAGAAGGGCAATGAGTTTACCAGTTTTTGGTGTGAGGAGAAGGAGTGAAGAATGTATACCAGAGGGGGAATGAGAAGACCATTCCTGCAAGGTACTACTATATTCAGGGAAGGGGGAAGACAGAAGGGGAGAAATATGAGCAGATCACTGTGAGATATAAGATGTGGGGCTGTCAGCACCATGACCACTATCTGACCTGATTGTCCTGTCAACATTCCCCTTCCCATAAAACCAGTTCATGCAATTGTCCAAGCTGTGTGTGAATATTAATGTGTGAAATGGCTGCCAGTACATGTTCAGTCACTTCCACTTTTGGATACAATGTGTATGAAAAACACCATATAATAACTGGTCAGCAATTTCTGTCAATGTACTGACCAGGTTGATATTTTCCATAACAACCGGCTGGTTGTTATGACATTCATGAGCCATGCCAATCAAACTGTACTGCTGCCTCATTGGCCAACATTCTGTATGTGGGCGGGGCCAAACAGTGTCACAAACTGCTGGAGAAAAATTATTGGCCTGTTATTATACAACATAAAAGATGGGGAGGGTGTTTTATATGAGAATTTACTGCACACCCTCGCTGTGGGATGCTTTGATAAACCCCTCGGGCTTCGCCCTTGGGGTTTATGTAGCATCCCACAACTCGGGTGTGAATTATATTCTCATATCAAACCCTTCCCCATCCATTGTTCTCTATATAAATGCTGATTCTTATTATTATTATTGTTTTCCATGGAAAAAGAAAACAAGATAAGCATATTTTTGATTTCTGAGAAAGTATGAACTCTGGCATTGGACTACACAAGAACTTTGCTACAAACAAGTGGTGGATCTAGGGGTGGTGAAGGGTGCGGCTGCCCCCCACATTGTAACTTACTTGCTTGCTGCTGCTGCATTTCACTTTGTTAAAGAAGTCTGATTTATTGATTATACAAATGTTTACATTCAAAACTATGGATTGCATTTGTAGGTTCTGTCAAAAAATGTACTAAAAAAGAACAATAACAGACAATATAAAGGTTTCATATGAATGTCAAAAAATACATATCATGTATGCACACCATCCCAACCTCCCCCCCACCACCACCATTGTAACATGCTGGATCTTCCATAACCACTAGACTACCACCTTATTTAAGATTTGTACTGTACTGTGCTTTGAGAAAGAGAAGGTTGGTGTGATTAAAACACTATTTCAGCATGTTACAGTAAACAAAGTGAACAGAACCATAGCCTAACATGTGTATTTATCAAAATAATGCACATGGTTTTGACCATTTTGGTGAAACAATTCTAAACAAAGGGAAAAAAGAACTACTTAGCACTATAGAGAGCCATATAGCTCTCTGTCTCTGGCTCCAGTGATGTCATCACTTAACATATTTGGTGGCCATTTTAGGAAGCAGGAAAGGCAGCTTTTTTGAAACTGGAAGGCTGATTTAACATTTTTCAAATGCTTTGGAACCACATTTAGGTAAATTATATAAATGCAGTTTTAGAATTAATGGGCTGGATATTCAAACTGCACCATTCAGAGGCACAAGCCCTTGCACTGCGCAAAATAGTTGCGCAGGGGTGTGGCCGGGGCGATATTCAAAGGAGCTGTGCTATTGAGCAACTCCTTGAATATCACCCCAGCCACAACCACTGTGCGTAAGCGCAGTGGAACTTTCCTACACGCAAGTTGTCAGGTGGAGCATTCAACTTGCGGTGGTACAAGTACCACGATAACGCCATCATAAAAATCGATATTAAAGGTGACATGCAAATGGTGCCATAATTCATGCAAAGGTGCAGGGGCCATTTGCATCTGATTAGCCCCATTGCATGCCATTTGCATGGCAGGTGCGATCCCCGAGGACTTGTGCCTGGCACACTGCCGAGCAGCAGCATCGGGACCGGCGCCCCGCAGCCCGATCGCGGGCTGCGTGGACTAAACAACCCCCAATACATCCTTGGTGGTCCAGTGGACCAAGAAGCCTGATCGCGGGCTGAATCACTTTAAAATACAACCCCTCTCCTCTGAACATAGCCCTGGTGGTCCAGTGGACTGAAACTCCTGATCGTGGGATGTATGCAGTAAATACCCCCAACACATCCCTGGTGCCTAGTGTCCCCCACCCCACCCACCATGAAGCCCCACCACCCGCTCCCCGGCGGCGGTGGGCTGCAACATCCACCACCTGCCACCCGCCAGACTGCCTGGTAGGGCTGCATGCCCATTGGTGCAGAGCAGAGCCAATGGGCATGCAGCCCTCCTCTAAGACAGTCCAGTTTTGTGGATGATTCATTCACAAAACTGGACTATCTTCTGATATGGACTGCACACCCATTAGCTCTTGCTCTGCACTAATGGGTGTGCAGCCCTACCAGGCAGTCAGTTGGTGAAGTAATGAGAAGAGTGGGTGGAGCTTGCCACCCACCTGCTGCCGGGGGGCGGGGTGGTGAGGCTTCATGGGTGGGTGGGGTGGGGGACACTAGGCACCAGGGATGTGTTGGGGGATTACTGCAACATCCCACGATCAGGAGTTTCGGTCCACTGGACCACCAGGGCTATGTTCGGGGGTTACTGCTTACATCCTGCGAATGGGCGCTTTCAGTCCACTGGACCACCAGGGCTATGTTCGGAGGAGAGGGGTTGTATTTAAAGTGATACAGCCCACGATCAGGCTTCTTGGTCCAATGGACCACCAGGGATGTATTGGGGGTTGTTGAACTAATGCAGCCCACCGTCGGGCTGGTGGGGGGGAAATATTTCGCTGTTGCCCGCGACCGGGCCAGTGGGGTGGTGGTGGGATTTTATTCTTTCACCCATGATCGGGCTGCAGGGGCATAGGGAGTGGGTTGGGGGCCAGCCACAGGTGGCAGCTGCTGTGTTGCACCCTGCAATGCAGCAGCTCACCTGTGGGTGGCCCTTGACAAACCTTTTTGGCTCAAAGCTGTGCAGGTGCAGGTTAGGGTTGCGCCTGCACAACTCTGCATAGCCCGGCTGAATATCGGGCTGTGCAGTTTATGCATGGTTCCTCCCCCTCCAGTTCAGCATGCATTCAATTGCATTGCGCTGTTGCTCAGCATGTTTTCTGTGGCGCAACTGCCTCCTGCTGAATATTGCAGAATGGAGCAAGTTTGGACTTGGGCAGACGCAACCCTATTGCGCATGTCGCAATCCTTTTGAATATCTGGCCCCATGTATACAGCAGTCTTACCTTTAGTCCCCTATAAAGTCACATTTTTTAATAGTTTGTTGTCAAAATGTTGTTTAGGTATCCTTTAAGAGAATATGTTGCAATTAATGGCGCATGCTTGGAGGAAGTTTTAGAATTTCAGAGAAGAAATAACAAATTACAAAAAGAATCTTCAGTCTCAATAATTTCTGATGAAATAAATCAAGTTGTTTCTGAAAATGAATTTCAGAAGCTGACTTTCACAACTATAGGACTATTAGAAGAAACACCACCAAAAGAATGGAAAAAGAATAGAAAGAAATAGAAAAAATAATACAAATATTTTGTACAGCAATCTACTGGTGGAACCCCCACAGAAGAGACAAGAAAAGGATGGCCAGAGGATTATTAAAAATAACCAGATGGGGAAAAGTGAGGATGATATTGGCCCAGGGATTGAGGTAGTCCCCCTCCCGGCACATAATCAGACCATCATTGATCTCTTGAAGTAAGATAGTCTAGCACAAGTGAAAGCAATAATTACATTAAGAGGGGTACAAAAAATTGAGTATGAGAATCCAGGTGTGCTTAAAATCCTTGCTCTGATGATGTGCGTGAATTTATTAGGGTTAGAAATTGCAACTGATGATATTTGTGAGGTGATAAGATGTGGTAATCTTACAACAAAGAACAATCTTTCAATTATGGTCAAATATGCAAGAGTGTCTCACCATATCTGGCACAATGCAATAAAAGTAAAAAATATAACTTACGAATGAATTACCCTGTTGAATTGAAATCTAAAACAGAAAGTGGATATCTGGAAGATATGACTAATCCAAAATTGGTTGCAGAATTGGTAAAATATCCAAATTTCAGAATATTTTACTTTGCAATTGAGGATAAAACAGTCTCTGTGCCAGGTATAGTGCTCTCAATTTTTGGTATTGCTCGTGTAGGTTATGAAAACAAAACAAAGCTAAAACATATGATTTGCCACCTTATTGGAAACTTTGTGGGGCTAGAATTTTATATGGAAGACATAGTCAATGTCCAAAGAATTTTTAAAACTTGAACACAGGGAAATCAAATTGATCTAGCCTTACAAAACAGAGTGTTAGCCAATAAAATACTAAGGGCAGGGTACAAAGTTGACAGCTTAGGAATCTTGACTATTAACTTTGATCAAGTACTGTACATAAGCGAAAAATGGAGCGTGATATACAGAGAAATGGGAGTAAGCAATGGAGTCAATTTGAACCAGAGTATAACATTCAAATCAGCAATAAATTTCTGATACTGGCTGATACAGACAATTAATTAGTAAACTCCATAAGTGAAATTTGGACTCTGAGTTAAAAAGATGAGGTTCTGGATCCAAATCAACTCAGGGCAATGGATTATAGTACCTTTACCTAGCTTAATAAAAATAAACAAAACCTTTGTCATGGAATGTTGCTGGACATGCCTCAAAGCTAATTGACTCAGAATACTTAAAATTGTTAATGACAGCAGACATAATAAATCTGCAAGAAACCTGACCAAATGAATTTAATAAATCTAAATGGCTATTAACTCTTTCAAATACCTGCACAAAAATTGATAAAAAAAATGGGCAGAGGAAATGAAACATAAAATCATAAAAGTTATTGGCAGATAAGGACCTCTTGGCCCACCTAGTCTTGGCCTCCTAAGGAAGAGGTTCTTACCCCAAAGTGCAGAGGCTTGAAGCATGTGTGGGAGTTTTAAGTGTTTTCTACACTGGGATTTCACCGTATTTTGTGCTTTTGTCACTAAAATAAATAATGTAATTAACTGAATTTGCCTCAGTATCATAATTACTCTCTCTAAATTGTTTCTGAGTCTGGAGTGCTGGTTTTTTTTTTTTTGGCTTACTTGCTTTTCATTTATTTTTCCAGCACCCACTCGATATGTGAGCACTGTGTTCTGTGGTTTGTTGGCCCACCTAGTCTGCCCAGTTTTCCCTACCAACTGTGCCACCACAGACCCTACTCGATTTCTGGTAATCTCCTCCCCTTGCCTTACTACCAAGGTCCACTTGTATCTGTCCCATGCATGCTTTAATCCCGTCACCATTTTGGCACCCACCACCTCCACTGGAAAGCTGTTCTAGGCATCCACCATCCTCTCCGTGAAGAAGTATTTCCTCACATTTCCTCTGAGCCACCCCAATTTTAGAGCATGACACCTTCTCCTTGACCTTCTTTTTGTATGGAAAATGCTACCTTCCTGTACCTTATTAATACTTGTTAAGTATTTGAATGTTTCTAACATAGCCCCTCTTTCCCTCCTCTCTTCCAGAGAGTACATATTCAGTTCCTTGAGTCTTTTCTCATAGGGCTTTTGATGCAGGCCCTGCACCATTTTGGTAGCCCTCTTTTGTACTGCCTCAGCTTATCAATGTCCTCCTGGAGGTGGGGTCTCCAAAACTGGACACAGTACTCTGGGTGGGGTCTTGTTGGTGATCTGTACAGAGTAATATTACCTCCTTCCTCCTACTGGTGATATCCCTTCCTATGCACCCAAGCATCCTGCTAGCCTTCCCCACTGCCTTATCATACTGCTTGGCTACCTTCAGATCATCAGAAATTATTACTCTTAGGTCCTGTTCCTGTTTGGTTGTTGCCAGTACATCCCCTTCCAGTTGGTACATAGCTCCCTGGTTTCCCTCAAGTAGCAGTTTAATTACCTATGTCAAAGTAACTGAATACTTGGAAGTCATGGTGGCAATTAATGATAATTAACAGTATATGATAATAGTAGTTAAAATTTTAATGGATATAATAATCCTGATTAATATTTATAATCTGCCAAAACATTCACCACTATATAATAAGAAAATCTTTAGTAAGATACTTCATGACATTTTGCCTGTTCAAAAATTGTATAGTAAAGCAGAGCTGCTTCTGGTGGGAGATTTTAACATTAGATTAGGTAACGATGATCTGCAGGTTGAAACAGAAAAGCAACTCAGGCTTGATATGGTTGGCATAAGGACTAAGAAAACATGTGATGGGAAAAATACTGATAATACTGAACAAATGAAATTATTGCTTGTAACTCTGGGCTTATTAATATTCAATGGAAGGTTTCCATCAGATTCAGAGGGACGGTTTAGCTGTATAAATTACAGGGGTACCTCACTCATGGATTATATAACTGGATTTCCATATGACTACCATAAATACGATGATCTAAAAATTGTCACATGGACTGACCCACCAATGCAGTGGTAGCACTACTGCTCGTGACACCGGCGACCCGACTTCAGGAACAGGCTTGGGTTGTCGGAGAGCCGGCATGGGGGGAGGCTTGAGCATCCCATGGAATACTCATTTCCTCTATGGGGTGGGGGGAGCCTGGGCTTGGTGCAGGACCAACCTCTGGTGGTGGCTGGAGGTTTGGCATACCCAAGCCTCACAGTAGGGTGGAGCATGATGGACGCTGGCTTAGCCTTGGCGTCATGCACACATCAAATTTAATGGGGGGTGTGCAACTGAAAATTGCCTCAGCCCGGTGCAACTCTGACAGAGGGCTAGGCAGGCCTTCACCACCTGCAGGAGCAGCTCAGAGTGAGGACCCTGATGAGACTTGGAAGGTATGGAACTGGGGGTGGTGTCTTGAGGGGCCTGGCTACCCTCTCCCACTCTGTCCTCACCTGAGGGGTAAGCCACGGCTCCATGGGGATGCTGTGGCTGGTCAGGTGGCAGTGCAAGGGATTCAGACAGGGCCAAAAAAAAAATTACAAAAAAAAATTATAACATAAACAGAAAGTGATCATTTCCCTCTCTTACTGTATAGGAAGCTTACTAGGACTATGTCAAATAGCACCTATGAATTTGTGGAAATAGAAAATAATAAAAGGAATCTACTGGGAAAGAATCCATGAGGAGAAGAAATCTCAAATGATAGATGATTATAAGCAAAAAGTAATTCAGCTATGGAAAGAATAAACTGAACCAGAAGCTTTATTCTTACATATGATTAATTGCTTTAAGTCAGTGAGAAAGTGCTTTAGGAAAGGGAAAAGGAAAACCAAGATGCAGTATGAGAGTTGATTCAACAGGATATGCAAAGAAGAAGAAAAGAAACTGGCAAAATATGTGCGGTATACTAAATAAAATCCAAGCAAAGCACATCCATAAACCGAAAAAACTTAAAAAAATATTATAAAACTCACGTAAGAACACAAAGATGGGTCCATCACAAAGAATCATGAGAGAATATGATTACTACAAATAGAAAATAAAGACAACAAACAATTCTGGAAATTGGTTTCTATGGAAACCAATCAATTCAAGAACCAAATAGATAATTATATTTCACCTAAAAAATGGGCAGACTATTATAGGAACATCTATTTTATACACAATACTTTTTGGGGCAAGAAATTAATAAAACAGAGGAATCATTTTCTTGGATTACTAAACAAGAAGTGAGAAGGTACTAAGCAGTTTTAAGAATAATAAAACTCCAGGTCCAGACAAAATATCGATTGGATTCTGTAAACTTGATCTAGAGTGGTGGTCAGATCTATTAATGGACTTTTATAATAAAGGAATAATGCAGGACAGGGTGTGTGTTGTGCTGGGATAACACCATGCCTCGGGTGGTTGGGACGAGGTTGCAGGCTGAGTGCATCCAACACCTGAGAAGTGACGTTATCATAGCACGACACACACCCAGGAGTGCATTATTCCTATTATACAATAGCTCTCTTGTAATAGAATAAAAAAATAGATTAAAAATATGTTTACAATTATTTTTTACGTCATTTATTTACTGAGTAGGCAAACACAGAGGAAACATAGTCCTGCTGTATTGTTTGCTCAGTAGATGCTGTTTTTTTGTAACTTCAGTGTGCTTCTTCTATCACCTGCCCCTCACTCCACCCCACCCCAACTCTCTCCTGCCTCTCAATGTTAAATGACCCAGTCGTACGGCCTACTCTGTGACTGGTGTTATCTGAACACTCACGCTGAGGAAAGAGTGGGCTAGCAACAATGAAACTGTCTGGCTGCCCCCCCCCACACACACACACACGTCTTTCAGGTTCAGGTTTTTTGGGCTTTGCCTGTGATTCTCCTAGTACAGTTCCCATGTGTTGTACCAGGAGAAGAAAGGAAAAAAACACTTCTTTAGTAGAAAAGTGGGATATTAGTGGTGAGGAGCGAGCACGCACTGGCAGTAGTGAAGCCGTATGCTACCCCTCCCTCCTAATCCTCTCACTAATTTGAGGGTTTTCAGGTCTCCTTGTAGTTCTTCCAGTAGAGTTGTCACCTGTTTGTACCAGGAGAAGACAGGAAAATGTGACAGAAAAAACACTATGTGGTGAGTTACTGATTATAAATATGCTTTTCTGCAGGCGCTCACTGTATTCAGGGTGAGCAGGGAGAGCTGAAGCTGATCGCACTGATGGCTTTGTTCTGTCTGGCACTGTCCTTGTTCATCTTTCCAGTTAATGCGGGGAGGGGGGGCAATCGTGAGGCACATCACACCAACTGTGCCTTCATTTATATTTCTTTTTTGTTTTTTCTGTATTGTCTTTATGAACGCCTCTGAATTTGACAATAAGCGTGGGTACTGCTTAAGTGCTGCTGACTGAGGTCACTAAAGTTGGAAGCTGATCATGGTAATGACTTAACTTTCATGGAGTGATTTATTTATTTTTTTAACATTTGATGTGGTCATATGTGTGCTGGAACTAGATCTGTGATGTTATGCTGGGATAACTTTACGGGTCCAGTCCCAACCTGACCAATCAGAGTCTATCATTCTTTCTTGCCATTGTATAATAAAGCCATCATGTATGGATTTACACCAGATACATGAAAAGATAGCGTTTTAGTTCCAATTTTCAAAAAAGGGGACAGAGGGAACCCTGCAAACTATAGACCAGTAAGTTTATTGGATAGCATTGCTTAAATATATGCAACAATTCTATTAAACAGACTTCTGAGTTGAACTGAAACACAAATAATGCTCTCACCTTTGCAAGTGGGCTTTAGAAAAGAGCTAGGAACCACCACACAAATGTTTCTGCTATCACACTTAAGAACATAAGAACATGAGTTGTAGCTCACAGAAGGAGACCTCCAGACCTACCTTGTCTGCCCACTTTATGTCGGGATCTTGTATTTTATCCCATCACTGATGTTTGTGTCCCCTCCCCCCCTCCCTTCCCCCTTCTTTTTGCTTGTCCCCACATCTTCCCTCTGTGTTTGTCCCAGGCTCTTTTGAAAGATTCCTCTGTCTTGGATGCCATGACCACCTCTGGCAGTTCATGCCATGGCATCATCACCCTTTCTGTAAAGAAGTGTTTCATCACATCCCTCCTGTATTTTCCTCCTACTAACTTTAGGCTGTGTCCTCTGGTGGAGGTATTGTCTTTTACATTGAAGAGACCCTCCCATGCTACCTTGTTTATACCCCTTAGGTACTTGAAAGTCTCAATCATATCCCCCTTCTGCCTTCTCTTCTCCTGTAAGTACATCCCCAAGGACTCCAGACTCTCTTCGTATGACTTGCCCTGCTTCCCTCGATCATCTTAGTCTCCCTCCTCTGTACTCCTTTCAGCAGTTTAATGTCTTTTGTTAGGTATGGATGCCAATACCTCACTCCATACTCCAAGTTAGGCCTCACCAGTGACCTATACAGTGCAGAATAACCTCACTGTGTCTGCTGCTGAATCCCCTCACGATGCATCCCAGCATCTTGTTGGCCTTTTCTACCCCCTTTTTGCATTGTGTGGATGGCTTCATGTCACTAGTGATTGCTACTCCTATATCTTTTTCTTCCTCCAAATTGGCTACCTGTACTTTTCCTATAAAGTACTTGGCTCTTGTTTTTTTTGCCCCTACGTGCATCACTTTGCACTTCTTGGCGTTAAAGCCCAGCTGCCAAATCCTTGACCATTTCTTTAGTCTGCTTAAGTCTTCCCTTAGTTCCTGTACCCCCTCCTGAGTGTCCACCCTCCCACAGATTTTAGTGTCATCAGCGAAGAGTCACATCTTGCCTTGAATACCCTTCCCAGTGTCATTT
This sequence comes from Neoceratodus forsteri, assembly GCA_016271365.2. NCBI lineage: Eukaryota > Metazoa > Chordata > Ceratodontiformes > Ceratodontidae > Neoceratodus > Neoceratodus forsteri. Next base: position 4,723,008 of record JADMNL010000041.1, on the reverse strand, counting down.
AGAAACACATTGAACAATACTGGGCCCAAGACTGAGCCCTGTGGTACCCTTGATGTAAAATACTGCACTATTAAAAACCAGAAGCTTTTTGTAGCCTTTGTGGATTTTTCTGTAGCCTTTGACTCTACTATAAGATCATATTTGTGGATCAAACTAAGGGAATTTGGAATTGAACAAAACATATTAATTCTGATAAAACATCTCTATACCAGTGCATGGATGAAAATCAGATACACCAAATATGGGGCTCTAACTGAAAACATTTAAACTAATATGGGAGTACGACAAGGTGCGAGCTTGCTCCAACCTTATTTATTATTTACATTGATCAAATTCTGCTTGATACATCAGATTATCATTCACCAAAGATTTTAAATCAGTATGTGCCTTCCCTTGCATATGCCGATGGTCTAGTAGTTATTTCCACTAGTAGACTTGGTTTACAAAGAAGCCTAAAAAAGCTTGCCGCTTTGTGCCCAATTTTCAAAAGCTCTATGAATGGCACAAGCCCCTAGTGTGCTGATCATATGGCACAGGAGGCTTGTGGTATTCTCTCAGCGCCAATCAGGATTTTCATTACCATGCAACAAATGCCACAAGTTAGATCAGCTCCCCCCTCATTTAACTTGTGCCATTTGGGGGACTTTTTTATGGGGCTTGTACCAAATATTTGATGCAAGCTGCCATAAAGTGTGGAAACTATCACAAGTGCACCTGATGTACTAAAACCTCAGGTGCAGTTGCATCAAAGGAGTTTGGCACAGCTGCGGCAAACAATGGAGCTGATGCAGGACTTAACACAGGGCTTCACACAAGCCCCGTGTCAATCTTTGAAAATCGAGCCCTTTATGTCTGAAACTAAATTTTATACCTAACACTAGTAAAACAAAAGTGATGATTTTTGGCCGTAAAAAAGATATCAAAATTTGTAGCCATCTAATAAGCCTCTGGAATATGTTCAGGAATTTCCCTATTTAGGTGTAATATATAGTTATAACATGAAGTGGAATAAGCATATTAAACATGCCAGTAGTAAAATGTGGATTACAGCAGGAGCACTAAAAAGATTTAATAGAATGTTTGGCGGTCTATCAGTTGTACCGATGTTGAAAGCCATTAACACGAAACTTGTAAATCAAGGACTACATGAGGTGGAAGTATGGGTAAACACCAATGTGAATCAATTGGTTTCTATACTAAATTCCATATATAAGCAAATGTTAAAGTTACCTATGGGAATGCCTACTGTAACTTTTTGGTCAGGGCACAATTAGGACAAATAGGCATAAATAGCATCATACATACAAGACTGATTAACTTTTGGATAAAATGCTATCACAGTCCTCAGATACAATACTATCAGACTGTATTAAAGAAAAAAAAATATTTATGCAAAAAGATTTGACAGAGACTTGGTTAAGTAACATTTATAAACTGCTGGACCAGTACAATATTACCTGTCAAACAATATCTGATCCAAAATATAGAGACATTCTTATCATTTTCAGATTTGAGACATTTCTCAGCAATGATATAAATCACAGATATGGAAAGGAAGATGCTTTAGCCATAAATTGTGACTGTGGTTTACATGAAGTTGTGAACTTATTACATGTAGTTTTGCACTTTCCTTGGTATACTCAGATCAGAAATAAATTCCTAGGTAAGATAATAGCAACATTCTGTGTACCAATAAGATTTATACTGGACCTATTATTTTCAATGTGGAAAATATGGATATTTTGGAAACACTTGACATATTCCTGATTAAAGCTGTAAAGAGTAGGAATCAATTGTTCAAACAAAGAATTTGTCGAAACATACAAGTTATTGTTTTAATGTAAATTAAATGGGCCACATGACTGAATCTTTTGTTAGAAAAGTCCTTTTGGATTTTGATTTGTCCTGTTTAGTGTATTGAGATTACAAGCAACGAAATATTGTAGGGTGTGTAGGTATCCAGACCCAAAATCTGCAATGACCTATTTACGCTTATGAAGGGCAGTATTTCTCCTCTGGAATGACTTAGCTAAAAACATTCAGTCATATTACTCATTCTCTATATGATTATTCTTGGTACAATATATGTGGATATTTACTCCTTATCTGATTGTATTTTACCACCACTAGAAAAATAATTCCAAAGAGATAAATTGGTAGAACCATTGAATATTCTCAGAAGCTATGTAGTGTAAAAAGCTTCTTCACTAATAATATGCTATTGTGTTATGAATTTATGTACATACATAAAGAAATACTTTATTAATATAGAACCCCAATAATTGGTAATGATTTTTTATTGCAATATGAAGTTATTTTAAAAGTTACACTCTTCGGCGGCTATGGTTTTAAATGATGAATATTTGTCATGAGCAATGCTGTTGTATTTTTATCCTTTTATAATGTAATGACCAAATGGTTGATCAGTAAAGTAAAGTAACATAGTTGCAGTAAACTGATATATGGGGCTCCAAATCACCAGCAGAAAAATTACAACTATTATCAGTTACACAACACTCAAAAAATGCATGAATTTGGAACCATTCTATTCTTTATTATAATCAAAGTCACTGATTTACGATGATTTAAATAATGAAATTCCATTTTCAAGATTTGAAATACTGGGAACTACACTGGTGATTGTTAGCCAAATTTCTGGATTTTACCAGGATTCTACTGTCATTCTGTTAGTGTGTGTACAAATAATCAGAATAAAAGAAGGTTTTATAAACAGAGCATTAAATGAAGCAAATTGAAAATAGTACTGGAAGCAAATATAAGACAAAATACAAGTTCTGTAGATTTGCTGATATGGTCAAAATGCCAAGTTCTGCGAAATTCTTTGTTTTTTCCCAGTGTAAAGATAGTCCAAATTCTGGAATTTTACCAGGTTTTCTGGTAAAAACTGAAAATCAGTTGATTATAGTGTGTGTTTAGGATCTCTTGTGCATGGAAATCAAATTGCTCAAAAACTATATTGTACCATAGTGGTAATGTCCAGTGGTTAACTTGGAAACGTTTAGAAGGGGGAACTCTTATCTCTAGATTTCTAGGTGGTGGAACTGTCATTTCTAAGTGGTAGAACTCTCCTATAGTAGTCAATGGAGAAAGAAAACAGAGGAGGTAGAACTGTCATACAGTTTGTTAAGAGATGGTGCAACTGAGTTCCTGTGGGTTCCTTCCCAATTAAACCCCTGGTGATGTCAGAACTATGGAACAACTTTCAAAAATTGATGTATCACAGTTCTGATGTTACTACTGTGATCCAGTGACTTTTTGACATGAAAACTCTCATGCCAGCCATGCTTGCACTGTGTTTTTACTCTATCAAAGTGCTCTGACTTTCAAAAGAAGAGAAAAAAAACCACAGGGCTGGCTCAGTAGTGCTAAGGATCGAGGTGCTGGACCCCACACCTAACACCACACCGGTGACCCAAATTCAGGAGTGAGCTTGGGTCATATGGGGTCGGCTGGGGAGGGAGTAGAGCAGGATCAAGATGTCACAAGACAGCTCTCCTCTCTGGGGAGGGAAGTGAGGGTTTCCAGGCTACTGGCTGTCACCCAGTGGAGGCTAGGTGGTAGTGCCAAACCACAAGAGAACCCTGGCATTAGGCTGGGTGGTGGGAACAGGCCACCACTAGAGCCACGGAGTGCATGTACACCTTCATGCACATGCATGACTGCATTCCAGGTTCCTGAAGTAAAGGGGATAAAATCAGAAAAAAAGCATGTCTCCCCCATTGCCAAGAAGGCACAGGGGTAAGGGGGGAGCAAAAAGTTTTATTAAAAAAAAGAGAAAAAACAATAAAGCTGATCGTAAGATCCTTAACTGCTAATTGCAGTAAATGTTTAACAAGTATTGGTCAATGCCGAATGTTTACTTGTTTCTATTTGCCTGTAGTTCTTTGGCATATATGGTGCAGAGACAAAATTAACAAATTAAGAACACAGGTTATAATGGTGAAATTGTTATGATTTGAAAATGAAAAGGCTCATACATAATGTTGTTGTTTTCTTAGATTGTGATCATGAATTTTCAAAACAGTAGTTTTTATTACCCCAGCAAATTAATATGACAGGTGTCAATTTTAAAATGCAACTTGAAACTTTTTTTTTGTGGAACGACTGTGAAAACAGGTTTTGTAGGGGGATTTGAAAATGGCAGAAATATAAAAAGACAGACACACACACCAATGGCTAAAACATACATGCTTTTTATTAAAATGTGCACATACAATGTGGACACAGCATGATAACACCCATAAGTATCCCCTGTAAAGGCTTCCTCAAGAGGCCTCTGAGGAAGCCTTTATAGGAGATTGGTAGGGGTGTTGTCACTCTTTGTCCATGTTGTATGCACATGTGTTAATAAAAAGCATAAGTTTCAGCCTTTGGTGAGTGTGTGTACCTTTTTCATTTTCTGTTTGCTAACACTAGTAGATGGCACCTTTGACAGATCTAAGGTTGTGCACCACATTTTTATGGCCATAGGATTTGAAAATAGCACCTGCCATGCTAATTGGATGGGGTTAAAAAAACATGAGTATGTTGAAAATGTGGGTTCAAAAAGTAAAAATATTGTGATGTTGTGAGTAAATGTAAAAAATTGTCAATGTTTGTGCATACCTTCGTTGTATTAGATACTTTGACCTCAAATTTTAATAGTCATTTAATGACACCACCTTATGAAAATTGTAGGTATTATGTATGAAATCCAGGCCAAAAAGGCATTTTGTGGCACAAAGGTGAAAAGACATTTGGGGCAAGATTTTAAAAATGACACTGGTCATGTTTCTGGCGTGGGCTGACAAAAAAGCTATGCCTGGAATTATGATCAAAAAGGAGAAATGTGGGCCCATTACATACATTCAGTAATAATCGCATCCCAAACAAATTATTTCAATCAGCAGGATGACATTTTCCTGCAGAGCAATTACAACAGGCAGTTCTCCGTACTTCTGGATCTGCGATTTGTGTGCTGCTCCCTTCCTCTTTGCTAAACCGTTACATGCATACATTTCCAAATCTGGCTCATTGAATCACATTCTATGAAACTTAACCTTTTAAAAAGACAAACAGACCAAAATATATTTGACCTGACTAACCTCCCGGCATAACTGTAGAACTAGAGGCCCAAGAAATGGCATCTCATGCTCATGAATCACCACTGCTTTTTTAATGTGTGCAGGGTTGGGGATACACAGCTCCCACAACATAATCAAATAAGTTTTTTTAAAAAGGCTTTATTTGACCTAAAACATTTTTATTTATTTATTTAAAAGTTGATAACTGGTAAAAGCACCATGAGCCAAGGCTTGTTTTCAGGTGCGACCTGGGGAAAGGGGAAAAATAGGGAGTAAGACACAAAAGGCAGAGTAAAATACCAAAACACAGAACACAAGTCATGGGTCAGGGTTACAAGACTCAATACCAATGCAAAAGCAACTCATCAACAGCAGAAACACACAGCACAATAAAAAGTCGAGTTACATAGAGGACCAGCTATAAGTGAGAGTTAGGTTATACAAGCCCCCCAAAAACAAAACACACAAATGAACTCAGCCTATCATAGGCAGCTCAAACAGAGTAACAACAATTAAGGCAGTAAGGGTTGGGGACATTGGGAGCATGGTTGATGGGGAAGGAGTCTAAGGAGCCTTTTGAGTGAGAAGAGGGAGGAACATGAGCTGAGGTCAGAGGGTAGTTTGTTCCAGAGATAAAGGAAATGGAAGGAGAAAGCAGATTGTCCATAAACAGAGTGGGGGTGAGGGATAGAGAAGGGGTGAGAGTCTCTGAGATGAAAGGAGTAATTAGAGGAGGCAGCTTGTGAGAGACGGGAGAAGAGATGGAGGGGGACCAAACCAGAATTTAGCAATGAAAGTAGCACAGTGTAACAATCTCCTGTGAGGCAAGGGAGCAAGAGGTAGGGCAGAATAGAGAAGACAGTGGTAAGTGACAGCGGGAGAGGCTGTTGCAAAATGGCAGAAGGAGTTTAGCAGGATGACAAGTCTGCCTAGGGAAGTCTGTGAGGTAGTACAATACACCACATCGGTGTAGTGAAAAGTTAGTAATATCATTTTGGAGACCAACTCATGGAGGGGAGGGAGAGGGAGAGGGAGGCTGATTTTGTGTCAGTAAAGGGCACCAAGTTTGGGGTGAAGCTTGATGCTAATGGCATCAATATGGGTGGAGAAATCCAGGTTTACATCCAACCAAACCCCGAAGTACTTTAAAAGCCGAGACATTCTCAAGGATGGATCCATCCAAGGTAGTAAAAGGAGGGGGTTGTTGTAGGGTGGCCAGCTTTTGTCTGGAACTGAAGGTCATGGCCACTGCTATTTTAATGTTTAGTTTAAGTTTATTATCCTTGAACCAGGACTGGACTCTGTTAAAATCATCCTGAAGGGGGAACTGTACGCTGCTGACAGAGGGCCCGGAGAGGAAAATAATAGTATCATCAGCATACATGTGTATTTCAGTGGACCTACAGACATAAGGGAGGTTATTTATAAATGCAGAGAAGAGGATGGGGCCAAGAATGGAGCCTTAGGGACACCAGAGGGGATAGGGAGAAGGGAGGATAAGATATCGCCTGTTTGAACCGATTGTTCCCTATCATGAAGATAGGAATGGAACCATTTAATGACAGGCTCAGCAAGGCTGACAGAGCATGAGTTTGTAGTAAAACATAAGTATGTTCTGGTAGGGTATCAGTAGCAACGGCCAGAGATGCACTTACTTCCATGTCTGGGGGTTCCCCAGTTAAGCCACCCCTCCTGATATGCAGTATTTTTTGGGTCTGCAGTTCATTTGGCCTTTTATATTAGAAATTATACACAGACACTGAGTCTGAACCAACACTTTACCAACAGGAACAGTCTGGGTCATAATTTTATTGTAACCAACAACACATGCATACACAGGCTAAGGCCAGGCTGCGTTGGTAGGTCCAAACGTACAGCCAGAGACTTGGAATTTTGCCATCAGAAGCCTTGTGGCCTATCAAAGCTGACCAATTTGCTAGAAGATAACAAACTGTGCTTACTTTTTTCTCACTAGATGATTTCTAAAGAAAACATATGGTTGAAACATCGATTCTAGTTTTAGTTTTTATTTACAACTTGAATAACCTGTTTTGTTTTATTTGAGTAGACATGCTTGTTATCAAGGCACAGGTCAGAAAACATAGGAAAACCAGGTACAGGTATAAGATTTGCAAGTAGAATTTTATTATTATCAATAACAATAGAATAAAAAAAAATGTGCAGGATAGCTCTTATACAGGCAGTTCAAACAAAACAAAGAGCTTCGTCTGAGGGTATCTCTAAATCTAAATCTCAATATCTCTCTCTCATTATATATAATGTATTTTCCTGGCAATTAACTTCTGCATCCTGAGTTCATTAAGATAGCTCCCGTTTCACACAAAATGTGTCGGACCTTTGTCAATTTCTTTCCTTGCAGGTGCAACAAAATAGAACATTGTGTCCCAAAATTAATCTCCTGTTAATAACTCTGGAAATGAGCTTGTGGAGGTCAACCTGAATCTCAAAGTTAACCCCCTAAGTTCTAAATAGCTTTTTGCAATCATTTCAACAATATAACTATATACATTTTCAAGCCAGGGAATCCAGTTTCACATAAATCTCCACCTTTATTTTTATAACACCAAATAAGCAAGAAGAAGAAAAGATAGAAACAGCAAGTGAAGGCAGAGAGATAGCAGGAGGAAGATAATCATGAGACTGTCAGAGTGACCAGTTTCTATGTCTCACAAGAAAATTTGATTTTGCAGTCAGACAGACAAGAGACAGAAAAGGAGAGGATAGAACAGATCCTTGCTTTTAACTCTTTCTGCATAACAAATGGGACAGGGTTTTATTCAACCCTGTCACAATGTTGAATCAGCACTCTGACTGTGTTCAAATTGAAATGTCTGCTTGGTTGCGTAATTACACCTCAACAGGATGCCATGTTCCTAAACACAGATCCCCAAGGGAAGAAAGTTATGAGATTTGCTTTCTGGATCCACAGTTGAATTTCATCTCTTCTCTGGTTTACCCCTGGCTGTTCTCACACAAAGGTAAATAAATGAGAGTTCAACCTCTACTTCATTTCTATTCTCTGGGAGAAACATTGTGGGGGAGGGGAATAAACCACCATAATCATGCTTTAAAGACAGACATTCTCTATCCATAATCCTAGGCCAAGATTTCGAGTTCCACCCTCAACCCACACACACACATTTATTTGAACACATAGGGTCAGGTCTTGCCTTACATTATTGGCTCTATAATGACTCTGAGTGATGTCTACTTGCCAGAGAAATAAATTTGCCCTGTAGTTTGGACAACCTTCTACTTTTCCATAATAATTTTTGATGTTCTGTAGGGGGGAGACACTTGATTCAAGTCGTGCATGTTAAGCTGTCTGCTGCATCTTCTGGGGTCAGCAGGTCAGGCAAGGACTGCGCTTCTGCTGCCGCTGCTGCTTTGTAGTCATGTGCTATGGAAAATATTTTCACTCCTGCTGAGTGACCTCTGGAGTGAGAGTCCCCAGAGGTCACTCTGCAGGACTGACAATATTTTCCGTAGCACACAACTGCACATCATGTGTGCAATTTATACAATAGGGGTTTCCAGATTTTTTTTTGTTTCACTTTATCTTGTGGAATAAACAAAGAAGACACAAGACAAAAAAAGAAAATTCTGCTAAAACAAGCTGAAACACTGTCTTGTCATTTGGGATGAAGCAGGCTGTATTCCTTGGTAGTTGAGATATTCGTGGATGTGGAAGGCTTCACTCTTTTTTTGGCTTCTTTTCCAGTATGAAACACTGGCTGCTGCTTGCTTGCTTTGGGGCTTTCATAGAGTGCACAAGGTAAAGTGAAAGAGGGACTTGCACGTGTGACAGGTGAGCTACATTCTTTCCATTAACTTCATGAAAGCAGTCCCAACACTTACTGTAGGCAGAATCTGAGTATTGCTTGGTGACATCAGCACAGCTGAAATAAATGCTGATGAGGTAAGCACCGTATGGATAAATGGCATTTATTATCACTGTGCTGATGTCAGCTGCATCTGTCTCACTCTGGTGAGAATAACACAGTTTATCTCATTGAGAAAGCTCCTATTGTGTGTGTATGTGTGTGTGTGTGTGTGTGTGTATGTATATATATATATATATATACAAAATCACACATGCAAAGCATCATAGGCTGCATATGCAAATCACCACAGAATGTTATGCTGGTTCAACTTTAAACAGAATTGCATGGTGCCAAAAGGCCTCTCACCCAGTTTGCAAAGGGGTGCTAACAGATGACATGGAGCATGTGTTTAGATCCTACCAGGACTCATCAGTATGCCTCGTCTGTTAGCACCCTTTGCAAACTGTGTGAGAGGCCCTTCGGCACCATGCAATTCTGCTTAAAGTTGAACCAGCATAACATTATGTGGTGATTTGCATATGCAGCCCATGATGCTTTGCATTGTGTGGGCATGTGTGATTTTGTATTTTCTTGAAACTTGGCTTCCCAGCCAAATGCCCTTTGGGGTAACCCTTGCCTCATTGTTTGCTCACAGAGGTTCTTTGTCTTTTAAATAGTTTTTTATTTTAATGAGTTCACCACAACATAACCCAGACAGACCATCTTAGGGTAGCTGGTTCATTCCACTGGGGTGTCAAACAGATGAGGCATACTGATGAGTCCTGGTAGGACGAAACACGTGTCTATGTCATCTGTTAGCACCCTTTGCAAACTGTGTGAGAGGCCTTTCGGCAGCATGCAATTCTGCTTAAAATTGAACTAGCATAACATTCTGTGGTGATTTGCATATGCAGCCCATGATGCTTTGCATTGTGTGGGCATGTGTGATTTTGTATTTTCTTGAAACTTGGCTTCCCAGCCAAATGCCCTTTGGGGTAACCCTTGCCTCAGTGTTTGCGCACAGAGGTTCTTTGTCTTTATATATAAATGTATATATATATATATATATATATATATATATATGTGTGTATATATATATATATATATACACACATATATATGACATTGGGATAGGACTCCAATAAACTCTGCACCAGGGTGGGATCGTTATTATAAAGAGAGACAAGCAAAGCCTGGAGAAGTGATCTAGGTTTTGGCAACTGAAATACATTGCCAAAAATGTGAAGTAATGCACCTCAGTTACAAGAACCCTCAGACAGTGTACTGGATCATTGGGGTAATGGTTGAGCACTCTTGGGAGGAAAGGGATCTAGGGATAATAATTAAAAACAGCCAGTAGTCCTCACAATACAGTAAGGAAAATAGGAATGCTAATTGGATGCTGGGATCCATCAGATGGGGCTTTACTAGTGGAGGAAGAAGTTGATTATGTCATTCCATAAGCCACTAACTATAACATGTGTAACTCAGTTCTTTTGCAAAAGTTTAATGGGTACAAGAAATATTTACCAATCTGCAGCTGTTTGCAATGTTCTTGTTTTCAGAAATTATAGCCATTCGTCTAGTATGATTTATATTAAACTTTATCTCATTCAACATTGATGTGAAAACATGTATTTTAAATTGCTTTCTTTTTATGGACAACATTCTGTACAATTTTCTTCCTGGAACCAGAGATGTTAAAGCTCTGACTATGTCACTGCACATCTCTAGAGAACTCTGAGCACTGCTGTCGTAGATCAACTGGTCATGGTCAGAGTCTGAATTTATACAGTAACTTATTGAAAACTTAATTTCTGTTTCCACAAACAGAACTACTACATGCAGAATGTTGTTAATAAAAAGAAAACAATGAAAAAAATGTGTTATATCAATTTTTATTGTAGTGCATTCAGTATGGATCACTTGGAAGGTTTAGGTATTATTTCTAAAAGTAGGAACATTTCAAGCAGGTTCATTTTTGCACATATGTAATAAAGCGTGTTTATTTATGTGCAGTTTGTTGCCTGAGAAACACACACACAGCCAAAACTTGTTTCCAGGTGCAGCCATGGTGATGGGGATGCGATTTGGAGAGCAACGGCAGCAACATTTTACAATGCAATAAGTAGTGACATGAAAAAATAAACACACAAGGTGGACAGTACAAAATTAAGGGTAGAATAGTAAAAGCACATGTTGTGCTATATAGGAAAGTAAGAGGTAAAGGTGCAAATATACAAATAATAGGAAGTAGTTACCAAAAAGGAGCAATTACTGAAAAAGAACAATACATTTGGCAAATAGTTAACTGCCTAAAAGGTGCGAGTTCCAAAAGAGAGTACTTCTCTAGTAATCAAGGACTATGGGTGCAGAAGGACAGAATGAATAGCATCCCAGATGGGCAGATGGAATTCCATTAGTATAGGGACTGTAGACCAGGGAGGAAACACAGGAGTGCAAGGGCTGGGCAGAGGGAACTATGAGAAGAGTCTGGTGAAATATACAGTGACTACCAAGAAGGGATATGTGAAGCACTGATGGAAGCAAATGGGAGGAGAAAAAGAAAAGGCAAGAGGAAATGAGGCAATATGGAGAGTGGAGGAACTACTTTCAGATGCAGTATATACTGTTTTCAAACTGGAATCAGCTTAAAAGTGTCACAATTTTGTAGTTTCTATAATTATAGGTTGTTGGCAAAAAAAAAAAAAGGTCCTCTTGGTGAGCTGAACTCTATATTGACCAGTACAGGAAACCTTGACTGATTGACAGGTTTCTTGAGATTGATTTAACTAATGAACTCCTTGGCAATTTGTACTGGTGGTCTTAATCTAAACAGGGTTAGTATAAAAAGATCCCACATCACAGCATCTGCAGACATGTTTGGGGAACCTTATTGGTAATCTGTATGATTTAACTCCCACAGTTCCCACGCATTCAAAATTGCTAAGGTACACACCATGAACCTTCACCTTCACCTTACACACACTTAGGTGGCGAAGAAAGACAAAGTTAAAAATGAAATGCTAAATTATTCATTTTTTTTACTATTGGTGTTATTTTGCCCTCTCAACTTGTAGTTTTTAAAAGTTAGTTTGTTAGTGTAAGAATTGCACAGTTTCCACAGTAGACTTAAAAACTCCCAAGTAGTCATGGTCATAGAAATAGAAATGAGCTTTCACAGTGATTAGTGCAGGTGTAGACAAACTGGTGTTTCAATGCAGAGGCAGAAGTTAAAAAATCCATTACCGAGTGCTTCACTCCATAGAGCTTCATTAGGGGTGATGTGGAATGGCAGCTGACAATGTTAAATACCTATATTCAAATGAGGCATGGCACATCATCTGTTTAACATTGGTTGCACTGATATAATAAGACGACCTTTAATGTTTTTAAGAATGCCAGACACACATTTTCTTGAATTCTGTATACAAAGGCCTTTATAAATCTATATTTTGTTGCATAGGTAAAGTTTGTTTTGTTTACTTTCATGTTGAATTAGATTTTTTCTGTGTGTTATATATTTATAATGCAACATAAATGCACAGCAATGATTTTTTTTCATTTCTAGGCCATTATAATGTTAGTGACTATGTGAAAACAGGGCAAAGAATCATGCTGACAATTCTTTTGTAGCATTTTTAGGCATTCTTGAAAAGTTATGTATCCTCATTTATAGTAACACTTTTTCTTCACCCTATTTAATTCAGAAACGCATGGCTATTATAAAGCAGCTTCCCTTGTCTCTTTGTTTTTAACTTTCTACATTTTATACTTTTTTATTTCAGCCCATGTTAAACAATTGATGTGCCATGTCTAATTTTCAATATGGGTATTTCAGGCTATTGGCTGCCTTTCCTCATCATCCATGACAAAACTCTACGTAGTGAAATGTGGGGTAGTGGATTTTTTGACTGCCGCCTCTGCACTAAAGCACTAGTTTGTCTAATTCTGCACTAATCACTGTGAAAGCTTTTTTCTTTGTCTATGACCAGATGGTCACTTGTGAGTATTTAAGTCTATTGTGATAAATGTGGAAATTGTCCTCTAAAGAACTGACTGTCAAAAACTATAAGTTGAAAAGGCAAAATAATACCAGTAATAAACAAGCATTTGTCAATGCTCAATGTTTGCTTGCTGGCATTGGCATTGGTAGTGTAGGAGTTACAGAGCTGCATAATAGGAATGGCAGTGAAGTATTGAACTGAAGCCAACTCCATCACCACCCTGCAGATAGTGACAGGCATTGGGGTGTGCCTTTGGGTCATCAGGCATAACAGCCATGCCATTTCACCACACCCTACCGTGTGCAGACACCAAGTGTCACGGTGTGCCTTGGGGTCTTTGGCCCTTATGCACACCCCATTCCATCAGGAAATATTGTGAGATGGGTGCGGTATAGGAGAATGGGTGAACTTTGGGGTCGAAGAGTCCAAGGCACACTTCAATGCCTCTCAGTGGCTGCAGGGTGTGGGTGGAATGGTATGAGCATTGCAGGTGACACAATCCCAAGTCACAGCCTTGATGCCTGTCATTCTCTACAGGGTGGGGTGTTATGGTCGGAAACCCTAATGCCTCAGGCATTCGTTGGTATTGTCACTCCAAATTTTCAACATGGGTGTTTTGTGACCCCCCACCTCATGAACAGTGGCAATATCAGTTTGTTAACCGAAAGTTGCTTTTGCACAGCGACTACGGCATTTGTCACCACAGGTACAAAAACACATTCTGAACAGGATGTGAAAAATGACAGCTGTACTGTTCATGGGGAGGTGTAAAAAATGGCAATGTTGAAAATCTGCAGTGAAAATATTAAAAAAACTGGTGAAGTCACGAGCGTGCGTAGAAACTGTGTAACGTGCACCCATAATGTAATTAGTTTGGGAATTGTTTACAGCAGATTGTCAACACAGGCATTTTGGGACAGTGTCACTGTGATTTTATCTTTCCCGAACAATGATTTCCCACAGCGACCATGCATTTCTGTGTTGAAAGTGTGAAAACACATTTCGGCCATGTTGTGAAAAATGACAGCTGTACTGTTCATAAGGAAGTGTGGAAACATGCGGTGAAAATCTGGACTGAAAATATTACAAATTCATGAACTTACGAGGGTGCGTGGAAACTGCGCAATGCTCACTCGTAACACAGACATTTTTAGGAATTTTTTCACAAAATTTTCAAAATAGCCATTTTAAGACCTCTGCTCATGAACAGTGTCACTGTGATTTTCTTAATGTGTCCCATACATTGATTTTGCACACCGGCTGCGCCATTGTGCGCTACATGGGTGGAAACATGTTTTGGGTGAGATGTGAAAAATGACAGCTGTACTGCTCATAAGGAGGTGTGTTAAAATGGCAATGTTGAAAATCTGGAGTGAAAATATTAAAAATTTGCGAACTTGTGAGTGTGCGTAGGATCAGCGCAACAAACGCTCGTAAAACTGTAATTTTTGGGAATTTTTTCACCAAATTTTTAACATAGCCATTTTAACACTTCTGCTCATGAACAGTATGACTGTGATTTTCTTAATGAGTCCCATACATTGAGTTTGCACACCGACTGCGCCATGGTGCACTACATGCATGGAAACACATTTTGGGTGAGAAGTGAGAAATGACAGCTGCACTGCTCATAAGAAGGTGTGGTAAAATGCCAATGTTGAAGATATGGAGTGAAAATATTGAAAATTAGTGAACTTACGAGCGTGCGTAGGAACAGCACAACGCATGCTCATAAAATAGTCATTTTAGGGAATTTTTTTCACCAAATTTTTAACACAGCCATTTTAACACCTCTGCTCATGAACAGTGTCACTGTGATTTTCTTAATCTGTCCCAGACATTGATTTCTCACACCGACTGCGCCATTGTGCGCTACATGCGCGGAAACACATTTTGGGTGAGATGTGAAAAATGACAGCTGTACTACTCATAAGGAAGTGTGGTCAAATGGCAATGTTGAAAATCCAGAGTGAAAATATTGAAAATTCGTGAACCTACAAGCGTGCATTAGGAACAGCGCAACGCACGATCATAAAACAGTAATTTTAAGGAATTTTTTTACCAAATTTTCAACATAGGCTTTTTGAGAGCCCACCTTATGAACACTGGCACTGTCATTTTGTTAATCAGTCCTGAAAGGTGATTTTACGTAGTGACCATGAAATCACCCTTCGGGCCCGATTAAAGCCATGACAGTGACAGAATTAATGAGGAGGGATCCCAAAAACCCCATGTTGAAAATTTGGTGCCAAAATTAAAAAAAATGCCTGAGACATGCAGCAAAGTTGAAAAAACCCTATTCATTACATTATACAGCTTACCGGCATTTCCTCAGTTCGCGGTCGGCTTTGAAGAGTGCAGACATGTTCCCAGTCCACCGAAGATTGTCGCGCCAAGCTCCAGAGGTAAGTATGGGGTGAGGTGGGGGTGTGGGGAGGTAGGGTGTGCAGTGGATGGGTGCAGGTGGGGGTGAAGACAGCCGCGAGGAAGGTTTTTCTTTCAGGTTTTTTTATTTGGACTCGCAGGACGTTTGCCATGCTGGGATGGGCTCCCAGTGTGGCAGCTGGAAGGCTGTTGGGGAGGCAGTGGAGCCGATGGGGGTTGGCACCCCCGTTGGCCATAGGACCTGTTGCCATGCTGGGGTGGGCTCCCAGCATGGCACCTGATAGTCTGGGGGGAACAGAAGAGCAGACAGGGGATTGGGCACCCCCGTCGGCCATATAGACTGTGGGGGGGGAACAGTAGTGCTGACACCTGTCAGCCATACAGTGTGTGCATGGGGGAGGTAGGAGCACATGAGCACGCAATGTGCGTGTGTGTGTGTAGGGGAGCGCTGCTCACTCAAGCGGTGCTCTCCCTTTCAACTGTACCACACTGCATTTTGGATTGTTGCACTATGTTTCTTGCACATGCATGCAAGCAAACATAAAAAATGAAGGTTGAGCATGACATTTTTGGCTTTGCTTTTCTATGCCACTGATGTGTGTGTAAGGTAATGTGTATGATTCCCTATATAAGTATTTCAATTTACTATACTGTAGTTATCCAGCAGTTAAGCTGTTAGGTTAAAGTCAGCACATGTTTTAAGCAAAACATAAAAATACATTATAAATAAGAATATGTAGGCAGATGTCTTGCAGAAAGAAAGAGAACCATGTTGATGTCATTGACTCACCTGTCTAAACAGCATGCAATGAAGCAAGTGAGAACAGATGGCTTATGCTGATAAGGAACTTATTAATTTGTGAGGAAAACACTGCAATTTATTTTGGGCAATGTTTAACAAGAAAGCCTAGTACTTTTCTTCATTATTTAAGAAGATCCCTGTCAGAAGAAGCTACTTGTTCTCACCTGCTTTATTGCACACTGTTAGAGCTGGTGAGGCATCAACATAATTATAGCACTTTCCTGCCTACCAAATTGATGGCTCCAAATCATAATTTAAATTGTCTGTATCCAGGCTCTCAGCTGTGCTGTTCAAGCCTGATTACTAAAAGGTTAACCAGTGTGTACCAAAGGTCCTGAGTCCTGGAATATTCCATGCCCACACCACAATATCATAGGTGGATTTAGTGTGCATTCTTGTACATGTGAGGCCTATGCAAATATTAACAAGCAGTCTGCCATTCCCATCCCTCATAAATTGGGAGTGGCATATGCAACAGTCAGTTCTGGCTGGACTGGGTACTCACCCTCAGCTCTGAAGATTGCATACTTCCTTGTCCTAAGAGAATAAGAATAAGAAGCAGAGAGATTTCAGCACCTTCTCATCCTTGAAGGGGAAATATGTGCTTTTTGGCAGAGACAGCAAGGAAGCAGAGATTAGAAAGAAAAAGAAAAGGCCTAGAGAACCAACAAGAACAAGTTCCTATAAAAGAGAAACAGAGAGGGAGAGCTGCTAGACCAAACATGAGTGTGTATAGATGTTGGAGGTGAAGTAGGAAGAAAGAGCAGAGAACAAGAAGAACTGAGAGACCTGAGGCCCAGTGGTCTCAAGAGAAAGCAAGAGAGAGAGCGCTACAAAGGAGAAGTCATAGGTTGCCCTCAAGGAAGTTACCCTGGGTCAGTGAAGGCCTCCCTCCAGGTTTTGTGGTGGAGAATGAGAGTATACGGAACCATAAGGCAGGTCACAGCAAGTCAGGAGAAATCCTCCAGCTACAGCTACAGCTATTGAGTCAACCCAACTGGGGATGTCACACATGTGTGCTAAGCATGACCTGTCAGGCATGTGTCTTTGCCCCAGGAGGATGAAGAAAGTTCATCTCACAATGAGCTAAAGCTGAGTGTAGGTTGAGTGATGGTTTACTGTCCTTAAAGACTAGCCCACTCAATTTATGACTCAGGTGTTTGCTGAACTGTAATTGTAGACTTTATTAGTGCCCATTGGATAAAGAGAAACATTTAAAAGCACAGTTGTACTGCTGCAGACTAGGTGGGCCAAGAAGTCCACTTCTGCTGACAGCTTCTATGTTTCTGTGCATACAGGACAGTAAGCCAGCACTCACTGAATCAATGGTCTCTGATACATCACTGTCACTTGGGCAGAAGACATTGTGGGAAAATGAAAGGTAATAAAAGAAGCAGGCATGGAGATCTCCAGGGACCATAAAACAAGTAGGCAAATTTAGAAAAAGTCTTTACCACAGACAAAGGAAATTACACACTAGATCTATACGCACAAATCAAAATACTCAGCACAACATATTATTTTTGGAAATTTTGACTGTGATGCTCCTTTAAAAATCATTAGCAACCTCATTATTTGCAGTGCTTTGGATTTGGTGGAAACCTTTTTTTTTTTCAAGAAGTTCTCTGTGGTCTGGTTTACATCTTTATTTCTTTAGGTTTTTACTTGTTAATGATATCTGCAGTCTAAAAAGTAAGCGCAAACATGCAGGCATGCAAAGGATCTGGCATCTCTCACTCTTGCCCTGGATCGGCGCGTGACATCATTTTAGCATGGAAGATTTCAAGTTTGTGCTACCTAGAGCCTACACTCACAAGCTGGTCTGTGAGAATGTTAAGAAAATGTTTTCCTGTTGGCATCCGTGAATCTTTGTGATCGGTGGCATTATATTTTGTTGGTAATGTCATCTGATGACGAGTACATTGTGTCAAATGCGGTAGTTCTTGGTACCAGAATTGTGCTGTACTCATTTGAGCCTCTTTCCAACAGAAGGAACTAGAAGGGGGACAGGATCAGATCTACAGTACAGTAGCTTCTTGTTTTACATTGTTTTTTGTGGATTCTACTTGGTAGAATGTTATTTCTTTTCTTTCTTACTACTAAGGGGCTAGCAGGGTATTGTTTGGGGCTGTTGGAATTTTTAAACCTGTTTTGGTAGCTATAAGTGGGCTCATTTGTTTGGTTCACTGTGTGGCAGGCTGCATTTGTAGAGGCCTATTTCTTCTGCTTTAAAACATAGTTGGTGTAATTTAACTGGGTCTGTTTCTTTGAACTGGAGACCTACATCTTCTAATTCCAAGCCTATTTTGATGTGTTGTTGGTGAAGTTGTTTGAATTGGAGTCCTGTTTCTTTGGGTAGCAAACCTATTTTGGGGACTTTGAGTAGAATTGTGATTCATTGTTGCTGGCTTCACTAGCTGCAAAGTTGAGTGCACAGTGGGGGAAGGGTGCTAATGGTCTGGCCAGGTCTCACTCAGTAGGGAGGCAGAGCTGAATCAGGTGTGGAGTCAGGTCTTTGGCTTCTCAGAAGGAACTAGAAGGGGGACAGGATCAGATCTACAGTACAGTAGCTTCTTGTTTTATATTTTTTTTTGTGGATTCTACTTGGTAGAATGTTATTTCTTTTCTTTCTTACTACTAAGGGGCTAGCAGGGTATTGCTTGGGGCTGTTGGAATTTTGAAACCTGTTTTGGTAGCTATAAGTGGGCTCATTTGTTTGGTTCACTGTGTGGCAGGCTGCATTTGTAGAGGCCTATTTCTTCTGTTTTAAAACATAATTGGTGTAATTTAACTGGGTCTGTTTCTTTGAATTGGAGACCTATATCTTCTAATTCCAAGCCTACTTTGATGTGTTGTTGGTGAAGCTGTTTGAATTGGAGTCCTGTTTCTTTGGGTAGCAAACCTATTTTGGGGGCTTTGAGTAGAATTGTGATTCATTGTTGCTGGCTTCACTAGCTGCAAAGTTGAGTGCACAGTGGGGGAAGGGTGATAATGGTCTGACCAGAGGCCTCAGCTACCTGATTGTTTCTGGAAGACTTGGGCTGGTCCCACCCACCCAAACCCCTCACCCCACCCCTGGTCCAATATTTCCCTTGTACTAGGAGTTCTGACATCACTTCCTCAAACAAGCAAAGGATATGCACCTGTCATAGCAAAAACAGACATCCAGGAAAGGAACAGCAGCAAGTGAAGAGGAGACTGCTCTCTCAGTGGAAGGGAAGTAAATGCAAATCTAGGAGCTTTCATTATTACTTCTTCACATTGATATTGCATTGGGAAAAGGAGGAGTAGGAGTTTGAAGAAGGTTGTGCAATGGCTATTAAAGTCTCTTTTTGAGTGTGGCTAGGAAGGATAGGAATATAAAAGCAGTTGCTCAATATATCTAAATGTGTGCAACAAAGAAGGTAAGGGAAATAAAGAAAATATTTTGCACTGATAGAGGGGGGAGAGGGGAGACTTGGGGGAGTGTTTGGTATCCTGCATCTGGAAGAGTGGGGGGTCGCTGGTGGGCAACAACAGCAATGGGTAGGGTGGTAGGCTGCAACAACTGCAGTGCACCAATCTTTCTAAACATTGCCTGGAGTGTGGGAGGCTGTTTAGTGTGCAACCACATAGAAAAACTTAGAAAGGAGATTGAGGGTCTGCAGGAGGAACTAAGACAGGCAAGGCAGATTGGGGGTGGGTTTAGCCCAATACTGGCGGGAGGAAGAAGGGGAGGTGAGGGAGGGCAATTTAAGCCAACAGGGGTGAGGAGAGGGTCAGAAGAAGGGAAGCAGAGACAAAGGAGCCCAGGCCAGGAAGAACGATTGCTGGGGAAACCAGGTCAGGTGACAAAAGACAAATGGAAGGAGGGGATAGGGACTTGTGAGGGGAGACAAAGAAGTGGCAAAAGTCATGAAGTGGAAAGGAGAGAACAGGTTACTATGAAGAGAGAGGGAGTGGGCATTTGTGAAGGGTCTTCAGAAAACAGCTGTGCACTGCTGAGAGAGGAAGAAAGGGAGGAGGGAAATTATGAAATTAGAGGAGTAATTGATAAATGCCTGGACCAAACTGGAGTGGGGGGAAGTTCTGCTGGGAGAATTGCAACAGGGGTAAAAGAGTTAAATAATGTGCAGGAGGTAGAAGAGGAGCTGGAAATGAGAGAGGGAGATGAATGGAAGCAAGCAGGGAGTAAGAGGGGTAGAATTTTAGTGCTGGGGGACTCAATACTAAGAGGAGTTAGGTGGGGTAGCAAGGGGGAGAGGCATAGTCACGTTTGGGTGGAGGCCATGCCAGGAATGACAGCGGAAAGGGTGGAACAGTCTGTTCTGAAATATGCTAGAAGGGGTAGGGACAAGCCTCATTTAATTATACATCTTGGGACAAATGACCTGGCTGACAAGACAGTAGATATAGTCCAGAGAAGGTTTGAGGAACTAGCACAATTATGTGAGGGGGCAGGAAGATCAGTAACTTTTTCTGAGATACTCCGGTGCGAAGGCAAGCACAACAAGAAAGCTGAGAATAGAGAATTTAACAGATGGCTAAGAATCTGGTGTTGTGCTAAAGGTATGGGCTGTTGGGGGTGGGGAGGGACCTGGGAGGACAGTAGTCTCTATGCCAAGGACAGACTACACTTGAGTGAGGAGGGAAAGAAAGTGTTGAAACAGAGGATGGAAGAGTATATAGAGGAAGTTGGGAATTTAAACTAGGAGTGGGGGGTGGCAGTTGGGGAAGAGATATGCAGAGACCACAGGTTGGGAAATCATATGAGCTTACCCCCCATAACAGTGACAAAGGACAAATGGCAAGTACTATTGGTGATGCTAGGAAAGGAGGGCAGGATGGGGGGGAGGGTGGAAGGTGGTTACTCTTAATGCTAAGAGCCTTGGGAGGAAAACTGCAGAGTTACAGGTTCTCATGGTAGAGGGAGAGGTGGACATTGCAGCCATCATGGAAACATGGGCCACCTAATATAATGACTGGGACCTGCCTGTACCAGGGTACAGGTTATTTCGTAGGGACAGGGTGATTAGGAAAGGAGGGGGAGTGACACTATATGTGAAGGAAGGACTGAAGTGTGTAAGGGAGGAAGGGGAGGAGGGTAGTACGGAGTCACTTTGGGTGCAAATCCAGGATTCCAAGAATAGGATTCTTAGAATGGGAGTGGTGTACAGGCCACCATCTCAGACGGAGGAGTTAGACAGGGAACTAGCGGAACAGATCAGGAGGACCTGAGGGAAGGGTGGTGTGGTGATTGTGGGGAACTTCAACATGCCAGGAGTGGACTGGAGCACCCCAACAACCAGGAACAGAAGGGAGCAGGTACTACTGGATGCCTTCCAGGACAGCTTCCTGCTGCAAATGGTCAGTGAACCAACCAGGTTAGGGAATACCCTTGACCTTGTGCTGGCAAATGGGGACTTTGTGAGAGAACTTACAGTGGAGGAACCTCTGTCAGGGAGTGACCACCACTCAGTATGGCTCACATTGGATATGGGCAAGGAAGGAGTGGAATCTGGCACAAGAGTGCTGGACTTCAGGAAGGCCAACTTTGGGAGGATGGGGGAAGTGGTAAAAGGGTACCTGGCCAGAATTCAATCTAGTATGGATACTAACAAGATGTGGGAGCTCATAAAGCTGGGGATAGTGGAGGCAATCAAAACCTGCTGCAAAGCCCAGAGCAAGAAGGCTAGGGCTAAGAAACCACGCTGGTTGAGCAAGGTCATGGAAAAGGTAAGGAGGAAAAGAGCTGCCTTTAGGAAGTACAAGAAAACAGGGAGGGGGGAAGACAGAGAGGAGTACTTGACAGAATCAAAGGAGGTGACAAGAGCAGTAAGGGGAGCCAAAGCATCTCACGGAACTCAGGCTGGCACAAGGCATTAAGAAGGGAGAAGGACTTCTTTAAGTACATCAGGGAAAAGGAGCTGTAAGGACCACATAGTAAGGATTAGGAAGGAGGGGTTGGGTGGAAGCAGGGTATGATAAGGCGGAAGCACTAAATGAGTACTTCTGCTCAGTATTTACTAAAGAGAAGGGGTGACACCTAAGGTGGGAGAAATGGTAGAAACAGGGGAGTGGTGACAGATGGGAAATCATGGAGGGCAGAGTTCGAGAGGGTTTGAAGGCACTGAGGGTGGACAGGCGCCAGGCCCAGATGGCATCCACCCAGGGTACTGAAGGAGCTGGCAGAGGTCCTTGCAGGACCTTTAGCAGACCTGTTTAATGCCTCACTACATTCAGGGTGTGTACCTCAGGACTGGAGGATGGCTCATGTGGTGCCCCTCCACAAGAGTGGCCCCAAGGATGAACTGGGAAACTATAGACCAGTGAGCCTCACATCCATTGTGGGTAAGCTAATGGAGACTATCCTGAAGGAGGCTGGTGGCCTCCCTAGAGGCCAAGGACTACAGGACAGCAGACAGCATGGCTTCATATGTGGCAGATCCTGCCAAACCAACCTGGTCGAGTTCTATGACTGGGTAACTAGACAACTGGACAGGGGCCATGCAGTGGATGTCCTGTATCTGGACTTCAGTAAGGCATTCGACTCGGTGCCACATGGAAGGCTGGGAAGGAAATTAGTAGGTACAGGGGCGGGTGCAAAGCTGGTGAGATGGGTAGGAAACTGGATGCAGGGAAGGCAACAGAGGGTGGTGGTGGGTGGGGAGCTCTCACACCCAAAGGCAGTGACGAGCGGTGTCCCACAGGGCTCGGTGTTGGGACCAGTGTTGTTTGGGATATTCATTGCAGACATATCATGGGGCATCAAGAGCAAGATCAGTCTGTTTGCTGATGATACCAAGGTTGGCGCGGTGGTGGATGACCTAGGGGATGGCAGGGTTGCAGGATGATCTGGCAAAGCTTGAAACCTGGTCAGACACCTGGCAACTGGGGTTTAATGCCAAAAGTGCAAGGTGCTGCATTTTGTCATGAAGAACCTAAGGAGGGTTACCAGCTGGGGAGTGCAGCTAGCCCAGACAGAGGAGGAGAGGATCTGGGTGTGCTCATTACAGGGTCAATGAACAACTCAGCACAATGTGGGAAGGCAGCTGCAAGGCCAACAAAATGCTGGGTTGTATTGCAAGGGTATATCCTCGAGGAGGAGGGTGATTCTGCCACTGTATAGGTCATTAGTTAGACCACACCTGGAGTACTGCGTGCAGTACTGGTGTCCGTATCTGAAGAGGGACATTAAGTTACTGGAGGGGGTGCAGCGCAGGGCGACAAAGATGATCAAGGGGCTGGGGTTACTGGAGGGGCTGCAGTGCAGGGCAACAAAGATGATCAAGGGGCTGGGGGACTTATCATACGAGAGGAGGTTGAAGGAGTTGAACATGTACTCACTGGAGGAGAGGAGAGACAGGGGTGACATGATTGAAATCTTTAAATACATGAAAGGAATAAACAAGATGGGTACGGAGGGGCTGTTCAAAGTAAGGGAGGGGAGGGCCACCAGGGACCATGATATGAGACTGGAGCGAGGAAGGTTCAGGAGGGAGATGAGGAGACACTTTTTTACAGAGAGGGTGGTGGCTGGGTGGAATGCATTACCTGCAGAAGTGGTATGCAGTAGAACAGTGGACTGCTTCAAATGAAGATGGGAAAGGACAAGGGGGAGGGTTAATGAAGGGGAAGGGTGGAAGGGAGGGGCAGCTGCAGAATAAGGGGTGCTAGCTGCACATTCCAGCAGACTTGATAGACCTCTAGGCCTTTATCTGCTGGCAAATTTCGTAGTGGTGCCAGGACCAGTGGTGGAGTGCAAGAAATTGTAGGAACTTCTACAGATAGTGGAGGTTCTCAGGAAGAGCCTGAACTTCCACTTGAGGAATGGTAATTTTTGCTTTTTGTGTGTGTTTTTTTGCAGTGCTCTACCTGTCTGTGGCATAGTGCTTTATGCTTTGGTAGCAGGGAAATTGTATGGCCCTACAGATGGTCTGCTGTCTGTTCCAGCGTGAGACTTCTGCATTTACAAATAGGGCGGGTGTACAGTGCTGCCGTGCTTCCCGATGTAAATTATTCTGGGGTGAGATATTTATGTTATGTGGGCGCTTCTGAGAATCTGCATGAAAGAACTGTGTGGTGTAAGTGAATTGCACTGTTTTGTTGTAGTTGTAGTTGCAGTAACGGGCCTCGCATTGTTTGCATTCGAGAAGTAATGTGTGGTATATGGTATCTAGTATTTGTGCCATCACAGTGAGGTAATTCAGATGAGTAGACTGTCTGAAATATCAAGTATGCGTGTGTAGTGTAAGTGGGATTTTTTTATTGTATTTTTATGTCTGACACTGTGTAAGTCTTCCTTATAGACTGTGTGGTTTCTGTAAGGCAGCATGTGAAGCGATCAGTGACAAGGTATAAAGTGTGTTTGCCCAAGCATTGCACTCAACAGCATACAGCATGGCTGTATATTTTATGTGACTGTAGTGTATTGTGGCATTCAATTGTTTGCAGTTGTTATTGTCTTTCTGTGTAACGGTGATTATGTGCATTGCTGCATAATTCAATCATCACTTGTTCAATACTGTTAGAGCTGTATATTTTCTTATTGACTATGTATTTGTTTCACTCACTATTTGCCTATACTGATATGTGGTTATGCTTTAGCCAGTCTCCATGGTGATGTAATATGAAGCTCTTCTGTCTCTCCCTGTCACAGCAATGTTCCTACTGTGTATGCAGTTGACCCACTTTATGTGGCAAGTGTCAAAAGTAGACTCCTCCCCTTCCCTGATATATGCTGTGTTCACAGTGTCTAGGTGTACAGACAGATGATGTGTTTTTTTCTTCTCCTCTTCCCGTCCCTCTTTCAGTTTCTTTCTGAATGTATTGCAAGTATTTGCCCTGTGCAGGAAGTGAGAGCCCCTTTAGCAATCACCATGTTGCGCACTTAGGGCTCTGCCACCATGTGACAAACACACTTGGTCAACCTCATTATATTGATCTCTGGTCTGTGGTCCACTGCTGATGTTTCAAGTCATTGATCCTATTGTCCACCCCCCCAACCTTCTGCGCTATGCTGGTGCAAGCCTTTCCAGAGTGTAGGTCTATTTGTCTGAGACCACAGTTGAATTTAGAGGTGCATCATCTTACCAGTTTCAGAATATGTAATGGTGTCCATCATTTGTCCTCCATAGGGCAACCAACTGTTTTCTTGTTTACCCTACCCACACCCCATTCCATGCAGATTACTGGACCTGCATCTAGTGGTCATGAGACAGGCCTCCAGATGCAAGTTTGCCCCCCCCCCGATCATTTTTTAATTTTGTTTTGCATAGTTTCAGCATTCACATTCTGCCTGACAATTGACAGGTACAGTCTCTCATTTTTTCCTGTAATTGTGAACACATGTATATGTACCAGATTGGGGTTGGGGTGGTGATGTTGGCACTTTCATGATCCTATGATGCTGCTCTTGGTAATAGCAAGTAATGGTATCTCTAGAAATTGCCATTCTAAATGTCTCGCCCCCTATAACCCCCTCCATTCCATACCCACACCAGCATATGCAGTAAGGAGTGTAGAGGAAAGGAAGAAAGAAAAATGCATGAAATGGTGGAGGACAGAAAAGCAGTAGGGGGCAGTGTGGCGACACAGGGATGGTCTTGGACATAATGGGTTGAATTGAATATGCTGAGGTGTATGGGTAAGTGAGGAGGTAGACCTGGGGGCCGGGGTTGGGGGCTGGGCCTTGCTTCCAGAAAATGAGCAAAAAGACACCAGGGTGCTATATCAAGTAGGGAAGATGACAGGGAGGTCAGGTCAGGTTATGATAAGGGTTGGTGTAGGAGGGACAGGGATGTTTTTGGTTTTGGGTTTTTATAACCTTTTTTTCTGTATGCTGTTGATTTATTGGTCCTATTTTCTTATTTTGCTCTAGGTGTGAATATGGGAACTGTTGCAGCATGCAAAGTGCTAGAGAGAATCGATGCTGCACTTACTATGCAGAAATATCGTATCACATGGGGGAATTCAAAGGGTTGGACTACATAACTGATCACCCTGGTTTCCAGTCATGCTGCATGGATGAATATGTGCTACGGTCATCCCTGAATGAATTCATCCAGTTGGATGGTCCAGTAGGAGATGACATTCCACTTCACAAGTAAGTTAATTTGTCACTCCTCTAACATGTTACAGCTGGTGTATCCACATGTGACAGACTGTGTCCTCTGCTGAAAGTGTCAGTTAGGTAAATTTCATGCTTATCTAGTACCAGAATTATAAACATAAGACACAGCACTCCGTATATATCCGTAAGACAGGTACATTAATACAGTTGTTGACTGTCAGTAAATACTAAGGTTATCAACATCCAATGCATATTCTGAATAGCTCTGTGTTGTATGGTTGAGTGTTCTGTACACAATCCCATCCCTTTCAAAATGCTGTTGCATCACAGTTCAGTGGTCATGGAATATGATTATACCCTTCTGTGGTACAACAGCAGTGTATAACCTCTAGGGACTGCATGACATCATTTCATTTAGTAAGGAAATTAACTCACAAAAACCTATTTCACACTGTGCTGCATAGTATATGAAGAATACTGGATGGGCAACTATGCAGAACCAGTGTGTTCTGCCATATAGGGGTTCTGATTCTATCTGATCTTAAAAGTGAAGCTTGATAGGTCCATGGGTGTCAGAACTCTGAGGTTGCAAAACACACTGGTTATGCATAGTTTTTTTTGTTGTTTTTTTGTAGTGTATAGTAATGTGTGAAACATGTTTTGATAGTTCTTCTTTCAAAATGAAATAGACTCCTGCAGTCTCTAGAGGTTATAGAATGCTGTTGTACCACAGTAGAGTAACATAACATTCCATGACATTTGAACTGTTATATAGTGGCATTTTGAAAGGGATGGAATTCTGTACAGACAACACTCCACCATGCAGTGTAAAACAAACTCTGGGAGAACAAGTCAATGCTCAAGCAGTGTTTTCCCAGCTTGTGGTTCTGATTCCCATGGACCTCTTGAGCTTTGTTCTTGATGTCAGAGGGAATCAGAAACCTATGTGGCAGAAAACAGTGATTGTGCACAGTTGTCAAACCACTATTCTCTATGTAGGACTAGCATGTTTGTAGTGGGGTGCGTTGTGCTTCTATCCCTCTATATATTGTTTCATAGGTTTCATAGGTGTTCCTGAGCTGTATAAAGACTGGATTCCATTTAGCTTGCTTTAACAGTAAAATTAATACCTCTTAATATTCTTTCTACTTAAATAATCAAGGGAATGCTTGAAAGATAACATTGTTTTACTAGCCACAACCTCAATGGGCGGTGCATTCCAAATTTTTGCCACCCTAACTGAAAACCAGTGCATACGGGCCTGTGTATTAAGCCTATCCACCTTGAGCTATAAGGGGTGAGCACGGGTATTACATGACTGATCCCTAAGATGTAAGCCCAGTTGTTCCCAAAGCTGATTATCAGACAGTGCCCGATAGATAAGGCACATTTCACCTCTCAGCCTGCAATATTCGAGGGAATAAAGTTCCAGATTCTTCAGTCTATCCCCATTATCCATGTCTTGAACTTCATTTATTCTTTTGGTTGCCCTTCGCTGTACCTTCTCCAGGGCATTTTTATCCCCCTTATAGCCAGGTGCCCAGAACTGTACACAGTACTCAGTATGAGGCCGTACCAGGGAGGTATACAGAGGAAGCAAAACCTCTCTTTTCCTTTTAATGTGCCTATGTACATCTAATTGGCTGTTAACTGGAAGGCCTATATACTTATCATCCGCAAATTTAGACAAAGAGGTATCTGATGTTACTTGCATGGTAGATATGTAGAGATTAAACAAGCATGGTCCCAAGACAGATCCCTGCAGGACCCCACTTGCGATTGCTACCCAATCAGACAGTTCTCCCAGGACCCTTTGCTTCCTTCCAAACAACCAATCTGTTATCCAATTTACTATCTTTTGGTGTATCCCCAAGTTAAAAATGGTTTTAATCAGTTGTTCATGAGGAAGTGTATCAAATGCTTTTGCAAAGTCCAAAAATATAACATCAACAGAACTGCCTTCATCAAGTGATTTACTAACTCTACCATCAAATTTGAGTAGATTTGTTTGGCATGAGTGACCCTTTGTAAATCCATGCTGAAACTCGTCCTTAACCCCCTCAAGCTCTACATGATTCATGATAAGATCTTTTATAATGCCCTCTAGTATTTTTCCTAGGGCAGAGGTCAGGCTAATTGGCCTATAGCTACCCACCACCTGTTCTTATCCCTTTTTATGAATGGGGATCACTGTTGCCTGTCTCCATGCCTCAATAATCTGCCCTGTCTCCAGGGACTATTGAAAAATCAGTGTGACAGACCCTGCCAAATTATCTGCCAATTCCTTCAGCAATCTTGGATGTAAACCATCTGGTCCATAAGCTTTATTATGGTTCAAACTTCTTAACCTAGCTCTCACATCCTCGATCTCTATTTTTACATCAGGTGCTCCCTGTAATATTTGGTTAACTGTTCCAGATTTTTGACCTATGTTGAACACAGAGGAAAAATATGTATTAAACATATCGTCCATATCCTTGTTCCCAGTTATTAATTTATCATTATTATCCTTTAGTGGTCCAATTATTCTGCCCTGACCCCTTTTATTATTAATATATGCATAAAAACCTCTTACAATTGTCCTGTGCTTTTGTGGTCAGGTTTAACTCGAAGCTCCCTTTTGCCTTAGCAATAGTTGTTTCAACCCTTTTTAAATGATGTTTATAAATAGCCCATGAAGTAGCTTCTCCACTGCGCTTTGCCCTGGAATATGCCCTATTTTTCTTTTTAATTTGTTTTTTAATCACAGGCGTCAACCAGGGGAGCAGAGATCTTCTGGACTTGCGATATTTATTACAGATTGGGATGTACTTATGGATCAACCCATTTAATTTAGTAATAAATCTGTCCCACATTTCATGTAATGTTAAATTCGCTAACTCTTGCTCCCAGTTCCACTTATCCAGCCCATTTCTTAGTGCACAGTAGTCAACCCGATTGAAGTCGTACAATACTGTACTACCACTGGTAATATGGTAACCCCTATTAAATTGGAAACTAACCATAGAATGGCTACTATTACCCAAGGGAACCTCTACCTGGCAATTTTGGATGTTATCAACCATATTAGTTAATCCCAAGTCTAAAATATGATTACCCCTTGTGTTTCCATTGACAAGTTGTTCAATTCCAGCGACCAAAAATTCTTCCAAGAAACTAGCTTCAACCAGGGAATTAGTCTGTAATTTAGAGTCCCATTTTATACCAGGGAGATTGAAGTCTCCTGGTAAGGTGACACTATCCTCTTGGGCTATACATTTGATAAAATCCAGTAAATGGCTATCATTTTCAGGCAAACTAGCTGGTGGTCTATACACCATGCCTATGTTAATCTTTGATGTTCTTGGGGAGATAATCTTTACCCATATAGTCTCAGCCTGTTCCCATACTGTACAATCTACATTATCAGATGTAATGTCATTATGTATATATAATGCCACTCCACCACCTTTTCCTTGGAGTCTATCCTTATTATATAAGGTATAACCTGGGATTTATCTATCCCAGGTATCCTCTGCCCTCCACCAAGTCTCCGTAATGGCACATATGTAAATGTTGTCATTATATAATTTCAATTTTAATTCGTCCATTTTATTTGTAAGGCTTCTAGCATTAAGAACTAAACAATTCCACATGGGCTCGTGGTTGTGCAACATATTCTTGTTTGTAACCCCCATGTCCCCCCCATGTTTAGTTTAAAAACTGATCAATAGTCTGTTTTAATTTGGATGAAAGAACCCTTTTTCCTTGCCTATTAAGGTGTAGACCATCATGTGAGAAGCAATGGGGTACCTGGAATTCCCCCCAATGATCCATAAATATTAACCCTTCTCTATGGCACCACCTCTTTAACCATCCATTTAAACATCTGATGCTCTCAGTCTGCTTCCATCCTGCCCAGGGGATTGATAAGGTTCCAGAGACAATCAGATCACATCCTCTGTTTTTAAGTTCCTCCCCCACACTCTCAAAATCCCACTGTATCTCAGTGAGATTTCTTTTTCCCACATCATTTACACCTACATGCAATACTGTCAGTGGAGTATGTGTATTCTCAAGTAACCCAGGAAGTAGATTACATATATCCCTAATACCATCCCCTGGAAAAACTGAAACTGTTGTGTGTTCCTTTCTATTTTAACAAATCACTTGGTCTGAGTACTTCAATATGAAGTCTCCTATGACTAGGACATCCCTTGGTGCTTTATTAACTTGTGGAGGTATGTCAGAGTAGTTAGAGGTGAGGTGGTTCAAATTACAAACATTTTTAATTGATAAAATGGGCTCCTGTACCACATCCTGATCTTGATCAGTAAAAAGGGCTTGAAATCTGTTTGGGATTAATAAGTCGGATGATCCCCCTGTTTAATAAATGTAGGTATTTATGTGACATTGTGTTGAGAAAAATTGAAAACATTAGGCCACTGGCACATATTTTGAAAAACTGTATCATAGAATCATACAAACCTGCCATCAGAAAAGGACCAAACAGCCCACCGAGTCTGCCCGAAAGATGATAGCCCATCTTCCCCTCCCTTTCAGCCCTCTTCCCTCTGCCTCTCTCTCTCTCTCTCTCTTTACCCCTGCATAGTCCCAGGTATGTATCCCATGCTGTCTTGAATTGTAGTACTTTTTCCACATCATCTACTCATTTTGTCAACTTATTCCAATGACATACTACCCTTTGTAAGTAGTAATTCCTCCTTACACCTCCTCTATACCTGACCTCCCTGCAGCTTAAGTGTGTGGCCCCAAGTGGATATGTTTTCAGTCTGTCTCAAGATGCTTGGCCTTTTGGCCTTATTTATTCTCTTCATGTATGTGGAAATTTCCACCATGGTCCCTCATCCCTAATCATGTCCAGTGTATATAGACCAAGCTCTACCACCTTCTCCCCATATGGTTTGCCATGTAACTCCCAGATCGTTGTAGTGGCTCTTCTCTGTACCCTCTTTAGCCTATCCTTGTCTCCTTGTATATGGGGGTCTTCAGAATTGTACTACATACTCCAGCTGTGGTCTCAACAGTGTCTCGTACACTGGCATGATTGCCTCCCTACTCCTAGTTGTGAAATCCCTCCCTATGCGTGCCAACTTTTTTGTTGCCTTACCCACTGCCCTTTCACAATGACATACTCTGTAATGTACTAACATACTACAGTTAGACACAAAATTCCAGCAGAATAGGCCTAACAGTCTTGTGAGTCTGTTCAGTTTTCAGCATTGATAGTGGGGGTCGATTTTGGTGTATCCCCCTCCCCCTTGGGTGGTACTGTGCCCAGTCACAGATGTGCTACCTGTATTGGATCTGGTCAGATTTACCTCCCTCTGTACCTGTTCCATCCCCTCTTAAACCCGGTCACAATCTCCACCTCTACCAGCTCCCTGGGCAGTGCATTCCATGGCTCCACCACCCTTTTAATGAAATAACACCTCCTCCTCTTCTCTCTGAGCCTGCCCCTTTCCAGCTTACACCTGTGACAGCTCATTGCCCCACTCTCCTTCCTTTGGAGCACCCTGACAGTGCCTCCCTTATTGATCCCTTTCATGTACTTAAAGACCGCTATCACATCCTATGGTTCTATGGTGATGTCATACCTCAGTCTCAGCTGAGACTGAGAACAGAGTGAGACAGTGTGAAATCCATTTAATTGGAGTTTCACAAGCTGCCTTCCCTGCCTACCACTAGGTCTTACTGGGATTCTAGTAACCCCGGGTAACGGGGGGGGGGTTACATATATATATTCAGATATGCTACAAACAGTGTTGAAGAGTTATCATAGAAACATAGACTTTGACGGCAGATAAGGACCGCTAGGCCCATCTAGTCTGCCCATTTCCCTACCTACAGGATAGGCCGCAGATCCTAGTTAACCAACAGCCTATTTCTTCCTACCCCCCACAAGAGTTGCCTTATGTCTGTCCCATGCATTCTTGAATTCTCCCACGTTTAGACCCCTCAACCTCCTCAGGAGGCTGTTCCATGCATCCACTACCCTCTCTGTGAAATAATGCTTCCTCCCACATTGCCCCTGAACCGCCCTCCTTCTATCTTTAAATTGTGTCCCCTTGTTCTTGCAAGTCTCTTTTCTGAAAGATGCTACCCTCTTGGACTTTGTTGAGTCCACTGAGGTATTAAAGTTTCTATCATGTCCCCTCTCCTTCTTTCCTCAAGGGTATACATATTAAGCTTCTTTAGTCTCTCCTCATACGGCTTCTCTTGCAGACCCTGCACCATTTTAGTTGCCCTCCTCTGGACTGCCTCTATCCTGTCTATGTCCTTGCGGAGATGGGGTCTCCAGAACTGGACACAGTACTCCATATGGGGTCTCACCAACTGTCTGTACAGAGGGATAACAACTTCCTGTTTTCTGCTGATGAAGCCTTTCTCTGTACATCCCAGTATACCCCCAGCCCTCCCTACTGCCTTCTCACATTGCTTGCTAACCTTAAGGTCATCTGATATGATTACCCCCAGGTCCCTTTCCTTTTTTGTTGTTGTTACTACCTCCCCACCCATTGTGTATTCTTCCCATGGGTTCTTGTTTCCCAGGTGCATTATTTTGCACTTCTTTGCATTGAATCCTAGCTGCCATACTTCTGACCATTCCTCCAACCTTGCCAAGTCCCTTTTCATCCTTTCCACGCCTCCTTGTGTATCAACCCTGTTGCAGATCTTTGTGTCATCTGCAAAAAGGCATACTTTTCCTTCCAGTCCCTCTGCAATGTCACTGATGAAGACATTAAAAGGACTGGACCCAATCTGAACCCCACGGTACCCACTAGTAACCCCCTTTCTTCAGAGTGGACTCCATTTACAATTACCTTCTGTGTCCTGTTGTCCAGCCAATGTTTTACCCAGGCTACCACCCTGGGTCCCACTCCCAGGCTGGTTAATTTGACTATTAATCTTTTGTGTGGGACTGTGTCAAATGCCTTGCTAAAGTCTAGGTAGGCCATGTCCACAGCCCCTCCCTGGTCTACTACTTTGGTCACCCAGTCAAAAAATCTATTAGATTCATCTGACATGACCTTCCTGCTGTGAACCCATGCTGCCTTGGGTCCTGTGCTCCACTGGCCTCTAGGTACTCGACTATTCTTTCCTTCAGAAGTAACTCCATCACTTTCCCTACCACAGAGGTCAGACTGACAGGTCTGTAGTTTTCTGCCTCTGTCTTGGACCCACTTTTGTGAAGGGGAATCACATCCGCCTTCCTCCAGTCCTCGGGTACCACACCTCCCACCATGATTTATTAAAAAGAGTAGCCAGTGGTTTCACTAGTTCCTCCCTTAATTCTTTTAGAATTCTGGGGTGAATTCCATCAGGATCCATTGCTTTGTACACCTTCAGTTTTAGGAGTTCTTGCAGAACCCTTTCTTCTGTGAAAGGACTGGGATCGACCCCCCTATTAAGAGTGCTTCTGTTAATTGGATTAGGCACTTCCCCCTCCTCTTTTGTGAATACTGAGCAGAAATATTCGTTCAGTATTCCTGCTTTTTCACTGTCCCCCTCTGCCCACCCACCATTCATTCTATTCAGCCTCACTATCCCTCCCTTTGTCTTTCTATGCTCGCTGATGTACCTATAAAAGGTTTTATCCCCCTTCTTAACTGAGTTGGCTATCTTTTCCTCAGTTTGGGCCTTTGCTATTCTGACTTCCCTCCCTGCTTCCTTCTGCCTTAACTGGTACAGCTCTCTGTCCTGCTCCTTCTGTGTTCCCTTATACTTCTGGAATGCTGTCTTTTTCTTCCTGACTTTCACAGCCACCTCTTTTGAGAACCATAGTGGCTTTTTCTTTCATTTTGATTTGTTTATTTGCTTCACACAAAGGCTTGTTGCCTCTGTGGCAGCAGTTTGATAATTCCCCATTGTTGCTCAAACCTCCTTCTAGCCTGTTTGCTAGTGCTTTTCATGAGGCACTCTCCCATCTTGCCAAAGTCAGCCCTCCTAAAGTCCAGTACCCTCACTTTTGTATGGCTTGACTCTGTAGCTGAGTTTAATGTGAACCACACTGTTTGATGGTCACTTGTCCCAGATGGCAACCCACTTCTAGATCTGAGATCCTCTCACTGCCCCCGTTTGAGAGTACGAGGTCTAAGATTGCTCCCTCATGAGTGGGTTCCGAAACTAGCTGTCTAATGCCTGCCACCTGTAGGAAATCAAGAATGGCCCTGCTCTTGGATGTGGCTGCAGCAAATGTGCTCCAGTTAACATCTGGCATATTCAGGTCTCCCATCAACAGTATCTCCCCTTTCTCTGCCATTCTAAGAATGCCTTCTATCATATCCTTGTCCATTCCTTCCCCCCGACATGGGGGTCTGTACACAACCCCTGTGTGGATTGTGGTGCCCTTTCAGTCTCCAAGGTGACCCACAGTGCCTCCTCTCTTCCCTGTTTACTCTTTTGTTCAGTTGCTTTTATCCCTTCCTTTACATAGAGCTACTCCTCCTCTTCTCCCCTGCCTGTCTCTCCTGTAGGTTATGTACCCTGGTATGTTAACATCCCAGTCATGGTTCTCTGTGTACCATGTTTCTGTGACTGCTATGATATCCAGGCATCCCTCTTCCATTAAGGCCATCAGCTCAGGGAGCTTG
Organism: Neoceratodus forsteri; assembly: GCA_016271365.2. Classification (NCBI taxonomy): domain Eukaryota; kingdom Metazoa; phylum Chordata; order Ceratodontiformes; family Ceratodontidae; genus Neoceratodus; species Neoceratodus forsteri. Next base: position 4,688,240 of record JADMNL010000041.1, on the reverse strand, counting down.
TTGCCCAGACTACGGCATTGGTACTCATTACCCTCCATTTCCTGATGGCCTTACTCCCTTTTGCCCCATCCCTGTCCTTCTTGCCTTTGTCACTTTCTCCATTTACCCCTGCCCTTCTCCCTATCGACACCTCTATGTTGGTGTTTGCCACACTTACTACCGTGATTATTTTGGGGGGCTAGGATTTTCCTGCTCCTTTCCAGTGCCTCCCCCCTTGGCTAGTTTAAAAGCTTGCCAATGAAGCATTTAAACCTATCACCTAGGATCCTGGTTCCCTCCGGATAGATGCAGCCCATCATGCCAGTATAGAGCTTGTCATCTCCAGGTGGACACCAGTCCCAATGAAGCCAAATCCCTGAGCTCCACACCAGTTTTTCAACCACTGATTGAATCCCATGGTGCAGAACACCCTAGCCTCTCCTATGCCATAGATGGGTAGCACCTCCGAGAAGGTTACCGTGCATGCTACTTAACTAAGGCCCTTCCCCAATTCCACAAACTCTTCTTGCACTTCTTTAATCCCTTTCTTAGCCAGGTCATTTATCCCTAGGTGGACAATGACATCCAGCTCCCTCCCCTGTGCAGGTGCTCTGGCTATCCTGAGGATTTGCTCCCTGTCCCTCCAAGCCATGGTGCCAGGCAGGCACCTTACCTCCCTCTCCCCTTCCTCCCCCAGTTCTACCTTCCTAACAATGGAGTCCCCCACCAGGAGTTGTTTCCTTCCCCTGCAGGGTCCCCTGCCACCCTCCTGTGGGTCTCCTTTGTGGAGGTTCCCAGCATCCTCCTTGGTCTCCACTGTGGGTGCCTCCATAGAGGAACCATACTTTGCCAGAATGGCATAGGAATTGTGGAGAGGTACAATGGAAGGGATGCGCCTCTGTTCCACCACCCTCACCCTCCCTGAGCCAACTGTGGTCCAACCACTCCTCTTTCTTGGCAACCTCTGAGGCAATGGCAGTGGCACTGGTGGTCCCTGGATGGAAGAGGAGGTCCCACAAATCCTGGCCAACTCAGCCTGGAGATGAGCAACCTCCTCCCTCAGCCCAGAGAGGTGCCTGCAGATGGGACAACACCGCATCCTCCAGAACATCTCCCGGAAGACTGCTGCTCCACAGCCACTGCACTGCACCACTCCAATCATGTCTTATTTCTGGCCCCTTATCTGTTTGCATTTCAGTCAGTTGTGTGGAAGTAATACATTTCATTTATTACATTTTTGCTACCCCTTCATATACAATCAACTGTGATGTTCATTCTGTGGTGTGAAACTGTATATGATACTCGGTTAAAGTTTTGGGTATGTGCAATGGCACAACTGTTTAACAATTACTGCTGACCCCCTTTAACACACGTACTAAAGTCAGGTTTTAAATGCCATAATAACAGGTACAGACAGTAGTGTTTGGAAAGCAGCTCACTTGAACTATCCTTGACTGCCACTTTCACTGTATTGTCAACGTAGCTTGGCATACTGGCGTTTGGTTTTGGGGAAAAAATGTAAATGTAGACAAACTGCAGTGCTGTGTTAAAAACCTGAGTATAAACCATACTGTGCTATTGTAACTGCTACAAGGGACAGAGTTTTTAAAGTAGCATTCTCGTTTTACTACATTTTCTCCCCAAAAATGAATATTGCTGTGTCACACTACCTTGCTCCAGCAGTTATAAAAAATAAAGGTTATGTAACTGTTGTATCACAGGAATTTTTTTACACACCCTCATGGTGTGATGATCTCATAAACCTTTCGATGATTACTTTTGAGGTTTATAGGCCATCACACCCCTCGGGTGTGTAAATAAATTCCAGTAACACAACAGTTACATAAGATTTATGCTATATGTAGTAGCTTTTGCAAAGATTTATAGGATTTACTTTATTTGCGAAAAGAAAGACTGTATCACTTGGGTGGGTGGTTAGATTTCAATTTCGTTGTGCCTGTAATCAGGTGAGGAATACAGTGAATTGGACAGATCAGACTGGGGTGAGGGGTTGGGTGAGAGCAGGGTGACTGTTGGGATAAAAAAAGTTTAAAATAACAACGTCAAACATTTAAAAGCGGTAGCAAATAAGCTGTTGGTTCCAACAGGCGTAGTACTGCAATGCAATGTAATGGCAGCATGCAGATAGGTAAACATGTGACACAATGGCATCTTCCCCATGACATATATCAGCCTGCTGTGTATGTGTGTGTGTGTGTGTGTGTGTGTGTGTGTGTGTGTGTGTGTGTATGTATATATATACATACATATATATATATATATGTCATGGGGAAGATGCCACTGTGTTACAAGTTAACCTATCTGCATGACTGCCATCGCAACTGTAAGGGGCTGTAAGTCTTGATCTTAGACCACCCAATATGGCTACTTGGAGAAGGGTGAGGGGTGTTACCCCAGGGGGAAGCAACCAGGCCAATGAGAGAAGTCTGAATTTTTATGGACAAGGACAACTTGAGGGCATCCAGCCAACAGGACAGGCATATTTGGAAGGAGTATAGGCTGCACGGGCTGTGGGGTGACGATAAAACTAAATTGGGTCTGGTGGGTGGGAGGCTGCCCACTTTGAAGGCAGCTTTTGCAGATCAGGGGAGAGGTAAACTGGCTAAGGATGCAACTGGGGGTATTGGGGTGGGCGATGAAAGAAAATGGGGGGGTGAGGGGCAAGAGGGAAGCATTGGTGGAGGACCGGGACAAGTTTCATCCAACAGGAGGGGAGAAACTATGGAAGGAGGACAGTTCCACAGCAGTAGGAAGGTGACTGGGGGTGTCCAGAAGGAACCAAGAGTGGTGGTAGGGAAGGAAGGGTATTGGGGGGGTGGGCTAAGGCTCACAAATTGTTTAAACCTGATACACCTGTTGGTAGAAGAGGGGAGAGGGGGGAGAGAGGATGCAAATGATGAGACATCATCAATGCTAAGACAGGGAACTGTTAGAGCTGAGAAGGTACAAACCAGGCAGGAAAAAGGGACACAGGAGATGGAGATTTCTAGGAGACCAGGAGGCATTGAGGCAAATACAGCTCAGGAGGGGTGGAAGATGGTAGATTCAGAAAAAAGAAGGAGGAAGCTGGATATTGTGAGCTCAACTTCAGATGGGGGTGCAGCATATATGGGGAAGAAAAGCATGGGGGTTCAGCAGGAAAACAGTTATGCACCCCTCATCACACTGACAAGGGCAGGAAGTGACTGCGAGGAACCATGGGAGGAAGGAGCAGGAGCAAGAAGGATAGGAGACACTCCTCTAGAGGAGGAGGAGGGCTCAGGGTCATGGAAGCTGGGAGACAAGGTGGAAGTTCTCTTGGGAGCTGGGAAATTGCCCAAAAATGGGGAGGCCTTTTTGAGGACACACCTGGAGGGGACTCAAGTTAAAGGAGGAAAAGAGATGGTGTGGGTTAGGACAGAGGGGAAAAGGGGCAGGGGGCTTGGGGGAGTCAGTGCACCAGGAGGAGATACTGGGTTGGTCCTGAGCATCACCAGTGAAAGAAAAGAGAATGAGAGGGATGGGTCAGTGAGGAGGAAGATTTGGGGATGTGGGGGCCCTTGCTCCAGGGCCAAACTGCCACTGTCAACAGTGACCATGCAGGATGTAATGGAACCAAGGAGGTAAGGTCAAAGAGAGACATGGGTTGGAGCAGAGGGGACGCACAAGGTTTGGGCAGGAGGGAGAGAGAAGGGGACAAGCAGGAAAATGGAGGGGGGAGGGGGACACAGAGACAGCGAGTAGGGATAAGGAGGCAGTGAGTGTGCTGCTCTTGGGTGACTCCATGACTAGTGGGATCAGGTGGAGAGTGGGAGGGAAGGGGGGCTTCCTGTGGTGTTAAGTCAAGGAGGATACCTGGTCTGACGGTGCATCAGGCAAAGTATCTCATCTATTCTCTAGCTCAAGAGTGTGGTGGTACCCCTGACATATTAATACACCTAGGTACTAATGATATACATGGGAACAGTAAGCTGGAGATACAAGCTAGGCTTAGGGAGCTGGCCAGAGTGTGTCAGGATGTGGGGTGCTCGATTTCCTTCTTTGAGATCATACCGGTGCCCAGGGCCAGTGTAAAAAACAAGCAGAAGATACACGATATAAATGCATGGCTCTGCAATTGGTGTGAGACCAGGGGACATGGGTGGGTATGGGACTGGGGAGCAACCTGGGAGGACAAAATTTGAAAAAGACGTTTAATAAATCTTAACACTCAGGGATTAAACTAATTGTAAAAAACAATATTAATGCAAACTTTTATATTACGTTGAAACAACACATTTAGCTAAACCTAGGTGAACACCTGTAAAAAAGGTTTCCAGAGAAAATTCCAAAATCCATAAATAGTGTTATCAATGATGGCTTCAATGAACAGAGTCTGAACAGTTTTCTACAGGTAATCTACAGGTTTCTTCAATCCATGCAATATCACTAAACTTACGTGAAGATTTCAGGTATCTACAATTATTAGTACTGTAGAAAACAGATTTTGATGTTGGCAAAAAAATTGACCTAGTAGTCAAAGTAGCCCTTGCATTTTGTATTGCTACCCAGGCTTGCAATCAGCTAATGTCAGATGCCAGCTGTAGTCTTCTGCCATTTCTCACTGCACTCAAGTCTCGTTTTGCAATAGCAACCCTTCATCAGCACGTTCTGTGGTGGCATTGTTCTGTTTCCTGTTTAAAAAGAAAACAGCAAGTGAAGTATGCTATTCTCTTACATGTGTCGTTTGTTACCATTCCCATTCTGCAATGATGAAACATATAGATGAGTCTTGTACTCAACACAAAAGTGGTTATTTGTGGGGGGATACTGTGAGACGTGATCATTCTGGTTGTCAAGTTGACATTGATTTAGATTGCATTGTGCTGATCTACTATGGGTATGTACAGTAGGACTAAGGAGGGGGTCCTTGGGTATACCGCACAAACTGCTGCACTTGGGGAATAATGACATGGCTGTGGAGATTGTGGAATTGCTAAAGGAAAGGTTCATATAATTTGGAAGGATGTACGCACATGACGGGGAATAAATTACCTCCATGCATGTACTCCCAGTTTCATGTACGAGCACAAAGAGGAAGATATTCAAGCATACCAAGGGTTTCCTGAGGTGAGAAGGAGGGATTGTTTTATATGTGAGGAAGGGAATCAAGTTAATTGAGGTACCGAGGCATCAGAGAAAAAAGGAAGGGCATGAGGTGCTTTGGATTACCCTAGAGACCAGCTCCAGTGTATGCTGTATGTGCCTGGGTAATGTACAGGCCTCCAGCACAAGGAGAGGAGAGGAGATGGATATGGCACTTGGTGAAGCCATCACCAAAATGGCGAACAAGGAGAAGCTGCCACTAGATGGTGACCTAACTCTACTGAATCTGGAGTTCTATAAGGAAGTGGCAAAGATGGTGAAGAAACTATGAATGATATTCAGTAGATATAAGACACATTTAAGAAAGAGTACAGGGAGGTATACCTAGTAAAGTGGAGGGATATTGGCACCCGGCATTTGAGCAACACCCAGAATTAAAATTGTCAAACTGTATTTTTATTTCTTTTTCCACAAAGAGAAATACAGGAGAACACTGTATAGTAGCAATATACCCTTCCAGGGAGTGACTATACTGGTGCATTTAACACTTCTGGTGTGGTTAAGTCACTCTGTTGCACCTCATGACCGAACCACATCAGCCCTGGTAAATTCACCAGTATACCCACACCCTGGATGGGTATATTGCTAAAATAATATTTCCAAGTGAATTACATTAAGTTTGGGATGTGAGTTGCTAACTTTTAACACGTAGTTATGGCACTGGTCATTCAACAACTTACATGTTGCTCTTATTTAATCTGCTCTTGTGCTCCGTGACAAGTTTTTTCATATCTGGTCTCTCAAAGTATGATGCTATTGGTGGAGGAACACTTTGTGCACCAAGCTGTTCTTTGGCCAATTTGTATATTGGGCACTGAACTCAGAAGTAGGACCACATTGATCAGTTCTGAAACATAACCTATGTGAGAAAAAATGGTTGATTACAACAACTGTTGCTTTGCTCAATCCCATCTGTGAAAAATATGGAAATCCACACTAAAATACAGTCTCGTACAAACGCTGCTCCCAGTGTACTAACATTCCAAAATCTGGTGATGACTGCCTGTACATCCCAGTACCCCCCAGCCCTCCATACTGCCTTCTCACATTGCTTGTTAACCTTACCATATGATTACCCCCAATGTCCCTTTTCAGATACAAAAATCACCACTTACACGAGTCCTGAGGGGGAGACATCAGTGTCTACTACTGACTTCCAAACCGTCCCTGGGTTGCCTTAGCCAGCAGCCTGCAACTGCTTACTTCTTGAACTGTTGGGTCTGTTTCGAGTGCTTCTTGGGGGGGGGGGTATCCACATCCAAGTGTCTTACTGCTGACCTGTGGTTGGTTTGGGTTGGGGAAGGGAGATATTTGCTGTGGACTAACGTTTAAACAACTGACAGGAAAATGTTGTTCTGTTGCGATATGGATGGCAGCAGTGTTGGGGCACAGCATATCTAGATAGGATTTCTTAATTACTCTATCAGTTCAATTCACTTCACTGTTACAGCACATGATTTCTGATGATGTGTCCCGAATGCTATATTACAAAAAAACACAAAAATATGATACAGAAAAAAATAAATGATTTTCAGACATTTTCACCGTTAGGTTTATTGCATGGTCCATTTACACTGGCCAGCACGTCTATCGGTGGACATAATGGCGGCTGTAAATTCTAACAATGGAATCTGAGAACCAACTAGTACCAGCCAAATTTATACTCTTGTAATTAGGCTGGACAAGTACATTAATAAGCAGCTTAACATATGGCTCTCAGAATGCTGACAACCAATCAGATGTAAGCATTTCTGAGACCCTTATAATAATTGTCAAATGTCCCTTCCTTTACACACATGAGGATATCCCCTCAAACTAGATTGTGGGGAGGGGCAGATTCAAATGGGTCATCAAGGGGAATTTCTTAACAAAGAGGATGATACGCAAATGTAGTGTAATGAACGAATGTGTTGTGGGATGGATATGGAGAGGTGTTGTAGGAGGGCGTGGGCAAAGCACATGTTACAGGAGGGTAAAAAGCAGGTTGAAAGGGGAGAACTCATAGTGGATGGGATTATGGACCGACTATATGGGCAAATGGATCCTTTTCTGATAGCTGCCTTCAGTGACTAAATAAATTGCTGAATAGTTCACTACAGTTGTTGATTATATGACATCATGTGCAACTTCAACACCTACACTTGAAGCTTACCATAAGATACCAGGACTTTTACTTGTTTGATGATGGCTGCTCCACCACTTGACTTAGGGAGGGAAATGCCCCATTTCAACTCTCCACCACATGTCCTGTCTTGTGCGCGACTTGACTTTTCATTGAAATGCAGAGCAGCAATCATCAACCTATAAATTAATGTAACAGTATTCACTTCATTTCAAAGTAAAGGAAATTTCTATAAATTGCTCTGTTTCATACGCTGCCTTAGAATACTCAGGAAAAGAGCATTGAACCATAAAGATGGTCAGATGGGTGGAAAACTGGAGGAGGGGCAGAATCCAGAGGGTGGTGGTGGGGGAGAGTTATCTTCACTCAGTATGGCTCACATTGGATATGGGCAAGGAAGAAGTGGAATCTGACAGAAGAGTGCTGAACTTCAGGAAGGCTGACATTGGGAGGATGGGAAAGTGGTAAAAGGGTACCTAGCAAGAATTCAACCTAGTATGGGCACTAACCAGAGGTGGGACCTCATAAATCTGGGGATAGTGGAGGCAACCAAAACCTGCTGCAAGGCACACAGCAAGAAGGCTAGGGCTAAGAAATTGAGCTGGTTGATCAAGGAGGTCCTGGAAAAGAAAAGGAGAAAAAGAGCTGCCTTTAGGAGGTACAAGAAAACAGGTAGGGGGAAGGACAGGGAGTAGTACCTGACGGAATCGAGGGAGGTGACACGGGCAGTAAGGGGAGCCAAGGCATCTAGGGGGCACAGGCTGGCACAAGGTATTAAGAAGGGAGTGAAGAACATCTTTAGGTACATCAGCAAGAAAAGGAGCTGTAAGGACCACATAGTAAGGATTAGGAAGGAGGGGAGTTGGGTGGATGCAGGGCGTGATAAGGCAGAAGCACTAAATGAGTACTTCTGCTCAGTATTTACTAAAGAGAAGAGGGGGGTGATACCCAAGAGGGGAGGAGCGGCAGAAATGGGGGGGAGGGGTGACAAATGGGGAAATTACGGAGGGCAGAGTTCAGGAGGGTTTCAAGGTGCTGAGGGTGGACAAGAGACCAAGCCCAGATGGCATCCACCCCAGGATACTGAAGGAGCTGGCAGAGGTCCTTGCCAGACCTTTGGCAGACCTATTTAATGCCTCACTACACTCAGGGTGTGTACCTCAGGATTGGAAGATGGCTCATGTGGTGCCCCTCCACAAGAGTGGCCCCCAAGGATGAACTGGGGAACTACAGACCAGTGAGCCTCACATCCATCATGGGTAAGCTGACGGAGACTATCCTGAAGGAGAGGCTGGTGGCCCTCCTAGAAGCCAAAGGACTACATGACAGCAGACAGCATGGCTTCATACTTGGCAGATCCTGTCAAACCAACCTGGTGGAGTTCTATGATTACTGGCTAACAGGGAAGGGATCACAGATCTCCAGGTAGAAGGTCACCTGGGGGTCAGTGACCATCACATGGTATGGTTCAATTTGGCCACTACATCTAAATCATCCCATTCCAAGGCAAACATATGGGACTTCAGAGGAGCTGACTTTGATAAGATGGCCAACAGAGTTAAGCTAGCCCTGGCAAAAAGAAACACAGGTGAGGGGGTACAGGCAAAGTGGGCAAGCATTAAGGATGCAATACTTGAAGCAACATCCCATTGTGTTAGACAGAAAAGGAAGTGCAAAAGAAGAAGGAGACCACTTTGGTTCTCAAATACAGTAGCAGAAAAGGTCAGAGCTAAAAGGCTGGCCTTCAGAAAATATAAGGGAACACAGTGGGATGAAGATAGGGAGGCATACCAAACTGCCCTAAGGGAAGCAGGGAAGGCAGTAAGGCAGAGAAAGTCCAAAACTGAGGAAACACTAGCGTGAACAGTAAAAGAAGGTGACAAGACTTTCTATAGATACATTAGTGAAAGGAGAAAGTCCAGAGGGGGTATTGCTAAGCTAAAAGGAGAAAAGGGGGCATGTGAGGAGGAAGAGGAGGGCCCTGTAAAAGCATCTATCCTAAATAGATACTTTTGCTCAGTATTTACTGAAGAGAAGGTAGGGCAGGGCCCACAGCTCAGCACCATGGACACGGGGGGGGGGAGGTGAGCACTACTCCCTTCACAAAAGAAAGGGTCCTACAAGAGCTCGATAAGCTCAGAGGCACAAGGCAATGGGACCTGATGGCATACATCCCAAGGTATTTAAGGAGCTAAGGGTGGAACTAGCAGAGCCATTAACAGAACTGTTTAGTGAGCCTCTGAGCACAGGAGAGGTCCCAGAAGACTGGAGAAGGGCTCATGTGATCCCACTCCACAAGAGTGGTAGCAGGGAGGAGGCAGGGGACTACAGACCAGTCAGTCTTACCTCAGTAGTGGGCAAGATTATGGAGGCGCTCCTTAAGGAAAGGATAGTGCAATACCTGGAATCCATAGGGGCACAGGATCCAAGACAGCAAGGGTTTACAAAAGGAAGGTCCTGTCAAACTAATCTAGTAAATTTATTTGACTGGATAATGAGTGGTGGACCAAGGGGGAGCAGTTGATGTCACCTACCATGACTTCAGCAAAGCTTTCTACACTGTTCCACATAGAAGATTGATAAATAAGCTGTGTAGGCTTGCGGTAGGTCAGAAGTTGGTCAACCGGGTGGCAAACTGGTTGACAGGCAGAAAACAGAGAGTGGTGGTAAATGGTATAGTCAGAAGAAATGCAAGTCACAAGTGGGGTACCTCAGGGATCAGTCCTGGGACCAGTCCTCTTCAATATCTTCATTAGTGACATTGCAGATGGACTGGAGGGTAAGGCTTGTCAGTTTGCAGATGACACCAAGATCTGCAACAAAGTAGATGATCCAGATGGGGTGGGCAGAATGAGAAGAGATCTGGATAAACTAGCAAAATGGTCAGAAAAGTGGCAACTGGGATTTAATGCAAAGAAGTGCAAGATCACGGACATAGGGAAGAGAAACCCTGAAGCCGCCTATAGGCTGGGAGGGGAGTTGCTGGCAGTCACAAATAAAGAAAGAGACTTGAGCATCATCATCATCACAGATGATCTGAAATCATCTAAGCAGACATCTAAAGCAGTAGGTAAGGCTAGGGGGATGTTAGGGTGTATTAGTAGGTGTATCACAAGTCACAAGATGGAGGTAATAATCCCTCTTTACAAGACACTGGTTAGGCCCCATCTGGAGTACTGTGTGCAGTACTGGAGGCCACACCTTCACAAGGACATTAACCAAATTGAGGCAGTCCAGAGAAGGGCAACCAAAATGGTGCAGGGACTGCATCAGAAGACATATGAGGACAGATTAACAGAGCTCAATATGTATACCCTTGAGCAAAGGAGGGAGGGAGAGGTGATATGATCGAGACATTCAAACACCTTAGAGGCATTAACAAGGTGAAAGAGTCTAACATGTTTAAATATAAGAAAAATAGCAGGACAAGAGGACACAGCATGAGATTAGAGGGAGGCCGATTAAGGGGGAATGTGAGGAAATTCTTTTTCACAGAAAGGGTGGTGGATGCATGGAACGGCCTACCTCAGGAAGTGGTAGCTATGAATACAGTGCAGGGCTTCAAACAGGCATGGGATAGGCATAAGGGAACAATACAGATGAGTATGAATATGTAGGCCACTGACAGTGCAAATGCCGATGGCACATTTATAAGGTAGAAAAAGAAATGGGCAGACTGGATGGGCCTTGCGGTCCTTATCTGCCACCAACTTCTATGTTTCTATGGGTAACTAGGCAACTGGATAGGGGCCATGCAGTGGATGTCCTGTATCTGGACTTCAGTAAGGAATTTGACTTGGTGCTGCATAGGAGGCTGGGAAGTAAGTTAGAAGGCACAGGGGTGGGTGCAAAGCTGGTGAGATGGGTAGGGAACTGGCTTCAGGGAAGGCAACAGAGGGTGGTGGTGGGTGGGGAGCTCTCACACCCAAGGGTAGTGATGAGTGGTGTTCCACAGGGCTCGGTGTTGGGACTAGTGTTGTTTGGGATATTCATTGCAGACATATCATTGGACATCAAGAGCAAGATCAGTCTGTTTGATGATGATACCAAGATGGGAGCAGTGGTGGAGGGAGATGAGGAGACACTTTTTTACAGAGAGGGAGGTAGCTGGGTAGAATGCATTACCTTCAGAAGTGGTATCCAGTAAAACAGTGGATGGCTTCAAAAGAGGATGGGACAGGACAATGGAGAGGGTCAATGGAGGGGAAGGGTAGAAGGAAGGGGCAGCTGCAGAATAAGGGGTGCTAGTTGCACATTTGAGCAGACTTGATAGACCTCTAGGCCTTTATCTGTTGGAAAATTTCATATGTTCATATTTGGCACCAGAGAGGTAACAAGTGGGCTACCACAGAGCTTCGTGCTGGGGCCGGTGCTGTTCGATGACTTCATCAATGACATTGGGGATGGCATTACATGCAAAATGTGACTATTCACAAATGACATCAAGCTCTGTGGGTGAGTAGAAACAGCTGAAGGCATACAGAACCTACAGGAAGATCTGGAAAAGCTGAGGAGGTGGTCCAGGATCTGGCAGCTTGGCTTCAATGCCAATAAATGCAAAGTTATGCATATTGGAGCCAAGAATCCCAGGACAGAGTATTACGTGGATGGATTCCGAGTATCTGTATCAGAGGAGGAGAAGGACCTGGGAATGATGATCGCTAGTGACCTATAGCACTCCGCACAGTACAAGAAAGCTGCCTCAAAGGCAAACACGATGCTGGGATGCATAGCTAGGGGGATCAGTAGTAGTAGAGAGGAGGTTATACTGCCCCATGCAGTTCCCTGGTAAGACCACTTCTACCGTATGGAGTTCAGCACTGGTGCCCACACTTCAAAAAGACATTAACCTGATGGAGAAGGTCCAGAGGATGGCTACAAAGATGATAGCTGGTCAGCAGGGCAAGGCATTTGAAGAGAGGTTGAGAGTACTGAACATGTACTCCCTAGAAGACGGGGGAGAGAGAGGTGACATGATTGGGACCTTCAAGTACTTTAAAGGGGTACATAAGGTTGATAGGGACAGTCTCTTCAAGCTGAATGGCAACCATTTCAAGCTGTGGACCCCTCAATATGAGCAAACTTGATAGACCAAATGGCCTTTTTCTGCTGGCTTCTTCGTATGTTTGTATGTACTACAATCGGTGGCACATTCTGCCCGGCACATGCTTTACAGAAAGCCACCATCCAGTTGATCTATCTCCATGATAGCATGCCTCAAAACCCATTGAATATTGTGGCACAATAGGAGTCCATCTCAGAGTGCCTAAATGTCATTCATTTTCACAATTGCAGTACTTGTTACCATCATCCAAATTATTTTATACAACTGTATAAACCAGTGGCTCACCATTGTCTCCACCTTCCCCAGTCTCCCTACTTTTCAGCACAAATATGACTGTTTTACATGATTTAACAACATTTTAGTATATTTTTTACTGAATTTTAAAACTTTTAGAAAGTTCTTTTTTCAAAGTTACCTATGGGGCAATTTTATATAAGCAATAAGATAATGGTGGGTGTTGGTAGTACTGAGATACCCACACACCCACAGGCGGTCTCGTGCCTAAGTACACCTCTGGCTGTGCGGGTATCTCAGTACTACCAACACCCAACATTGTCTCATTGCTTACTCATCAGGTTGTGATACAGGTCTATCAACAGTAATGCTCATGTCATTTCAACAATACCCACACCCTGCGGCCAGTGACATGCATTATGATGATAATTAGAAAATTTGGTCCTAAACCTTCACCCCATTCTCCTGTACTGCACCGCTCTCAGCTTTTTTCCATACAGAATGGGGTGAGTGTAATTGCAAAAGATCCCAATGCACAGTACAACACGTGTTGCTGTCAGCAGGGAATGGCAAGGGTAATAGTTAATTACCTAATGAAGAAGAGTGAAAATGTAATGTTTAAAATGTAATACACTACACAGGCATCCTGTGATACCTTGCTTCCATGCTGCAAAAGAAATAGTGGATGCTCTTCGGTGCAAAATAAATGACAATTTTGTGGTATGCTTCAAAAGCCAATGTCTGTTCAGATGGTGACAGCTTTCTGATGTCTTTGCAAAGCAGATTTCCATACACAATGTTCATCAGCTCCTTGTGTGGTTTGCTTCCTAATTGCAGTTACATAAAAATAGTAAATACATGGTACAGTAATACGCTGCAGATTGCAGAAGGGCACCACATTACACACAGGAGGGTGGCAAGGAAACCCATAGGGGAGGGAAACAACTCAAGTCGATAGAGGAGTAGAAGTGGAAGAGGGAAGAGAGAGGAATGTAAGGTGCCTGACAGATGTCATGTCTTGGAGAGACAGTATGCAACTCCTCATGATCGTGGGAGCAGCTGCACAGGGCAGAGAGCTACATGGGATGGGAAGTGCCAAAAGAAACAGCAAGCATTCGATAAGTATAACAGAGCACAACAGGATCAGGACAGAGAACTGAGCCAATTAAACAAAAGGAGGCAGGGGAGATAGTCAGAATAGCAAATGACCATACTGAGGGAAAGATAGCCAACTCTGTTAAGAAGGGTGATAAAACATGTTATAGGGAGTAAAGAAAGTCCAAGGGAGGGATACTGAGACAGAATAAATGAGAGAAAATGTCTACAGTGGGTGACAACAAAAAAGAAAAGGAATACAGATTGACTACTTCTGCGGATACAGCTCAATCCTATTGTCACATAGTATGCTTATACCCTTGTCATTCGTAAATATGCTATAAATGTTGTATTACAACATTTCACGAATCAGGTGTCATCCATTTTCTATCTTCAGGAGGACCATGTGAGCATTTGCTGTACTCAGATCCATGGTCACAGTGCTTGTTAATGACATGATTGGTTATGGAATGCCACTTGCCTTCGACTAAATCACCATTACCACTGCTGCTAGTACACATGATTGCTGATTGACTTTGACCAGTCACTAAGAATCTTGCAATCTTTTCTTTTTCCTTTCATTTCCAGTTTTTTTTAATTCCTACATTATGACCATAACATGACAAAAACAGTTATTGCGCAATACAACATAGGTAAATCATTACAGCATACTATGATATGTGTACACCCACTCAAAAGGACTACCTTTGGCCACGTGCCACGCATCACATTCACGCAAGTATTTCTTGACAGAAACATGTCTGTCTGTGGTAGAACTCTTAATCATCACACCACATGATCGTACTTTAGCAATACACCTCTTCAGACCTTTCAATTCCATAGCATTGGAATTCTTTACTTCATTGGACTGCGGAAGGAAAACAAGAGTAACAATGTATTGGTGAAAAACAAGCATTACACTAAGACAATTACTATGTAGTTCAATACTGTCCTCAATTTAATAAAGGAGATGAAAAGATAATGTTCTCCCAGGCACCCCAACCCAAACTCCTACCAGCCCGCACCCCTATTGAACGACAGTAGGTTAGGAGACATCCATTAAACTCCAGTATTCCAGATTTTTATCGATATACTAACCCTAGGTCATGACTTTCTGCCTAGAACATGCCCATGTCCAGTGTTTATTCTACTTCATACTATTATTCTTGCAACAGCCATTGGGGGGGGTGATGATAACACACTTTTTTTATGTATGTATAATAGCAATATACCATTACAGGGAGTGGGTATATGTGTGGATTTATCAGTTCTGGTGTGGTTAAGGCACTCTGCCACGCCTTGTGACCGAACCACACTAGGCATGGTAATTCCACCAATATAATCACTTCCTGTCGTGACATATTGCTGCACTCAGGAGGTATTGCTACAAAATTATGGAATACTTTATTATGCGAAAAAAGCAACTATGTAATTTTATAATGCTACCTGTACTATCTCTTTCTGCTCAAACATGTATCATGGCCAAACGGACTGACAATTGTAACATTCTGTGACATCACATCAGTACTCCACAACATTATGTGTCAAAACTCCTTGCAAACTGTTTGGACAGAAAGCAAAAGTACAGTGTCCTTATGGAAAACCACAGCTGCAATATCAACTACACATTTCTTTCAAGTATTGCTTACATTACATCAGTAACTGGATCTCCCACATAACCTACATTGCATATGTTTCACATGGCAGAATGAAACTAATTATACCAAAACTGTACCTGAATAAGTTGTAAATCAATTATTTTCGACCGCATGAGGTCCATTACTGAGTACGATCCAAATTTCGCTGTATGCTCCGGTGAGCAACATCATGCATCTCCTCTTAATCTGGCAGAGCTATCAAGAAAAGTTGAAAGTAGTGATTCTTGACTTTGGGACCATACTCGGCATACTGCAGGGATCATGTAGGCAGACTGTATGAGTGTGTACGTTCAGATGGATATACTTGGAATTTTCAGGTGCTTCAGTAAACTGATCATCTGGACAGGACTGCCTCCAGTAAACAGAATACAACTCACCAACAATAAATTTCCAATTGGCATTGAACCATGCCATGGCTGATTCACCTAAGTCTGACTATGTCCATTCTCACACACTTGGATCATGACAGCCATGGTGCCAACCAGATGTTGTAAAAACACATGGCAAGTTCCAAGGCAGACTGAGCACAACTTGAGCGGCATCACAAGGAAGCTTTCAAACACAATAAATTTTCTTTCATTTAGCATATCATGGGATTCCCTTAATTCGGTCAAGCCTTAAAAAAAAAGATGGAAGGAACTATACGATTACAGTAAAAGCATACATGGTCAAAACAAATATGGACTGACATCCCTTTATTTTGCTTACTTCTCTATGATGCTGTCTTCAAACTCTGTTTCAGAGTCTGTTGATGTATGCATGGTACAATTCGGGTCACCATCCATATTGTCAACTCCAGTTTCATCACCTTCGCTGATGCCATCATCATCATCCACAATTGATGGAGGACTGTCAGACAGAATTTCACATTATGTGCCAGTGGAAGTGATGCGTCTGAGATCCAGATTTACCTGCACACCTACGTGGACAACCAGTGTAGTCATTTGTGTTCCATTACTGAATTTTGTCCTACCCATTCCATATGGTACTGTTTTCATGGTTTGACAGTACTTTGCGCAAAGGACCTAAGGGAAGATCAGCATCTACTTAGTACAAGTAACGCCAACTCAACACATAAAAGGACATCTACAGTTTCTCATATGAACAAAAAAAAAACAGCTGAAGGAGGCAATTTGGACTATCAAGCCTGCTCACATTGCCGGTTCGACAGCTTTAGCCCATATCCCCACCCTCCTTACCCACTCCTCCCATCCTCACTTCCCATGACCCTTACCTCCCCCCTATGCCTACCCCAGCCTCCCTGAAAGCTGCCCACTGTCTTCAATGAGATGACTTATTCCGGCATATTTCTAGCGGCAGATCATTCCAAGTATACACCACCCTCTCTGTGAAGAAATGCTTCCTGAGCTCCATCCTAAACCTCCCACCCTCCAGCTTAAGTCTGCGCCCCCTCATGCTACGGCTACCACTCAGCTTACAGAGACTTGCATTATCAACTTTAATTATCCATTTGAAGTACTTGAAGGTCCCAACAATGTCCCCTCTCTATGTATCCTGTCTTCTAGGGACTACATGTGACCCGTAAAAGGGCAGTATAACATCCTCACTCTTACTACTGATCTCCCTAGCTATGCCTCCCAGAATATAATTTGCCACTGCTACTGCTGTCTTGAACTGTGTGGAGTGCTTCAGTTCACTAGTGATCATCACTCCCAAATCTTTCTCCTCATCTGATGCTGATACTTGGACTCCACCCAGATAGTACTCTGTCCCAGGATTCTTAACTCCTATATGCATAAATTTGTATTTTGTGGCATTGAGGATCAGATGAACGATCCTGGACCACCTCCCCACCTATACCAGAACTTCTTCTCGGAGCAATCATTGTATGCAGCTGAAGAATAATGGGTGCTATCTGCACCTCCAACCAGACTAGGTAAATCACTAGGCCTTTATCTTCTGGCAAATTTCATATATTCATATGTTTGAAAATACACAAACAAGTCCAGTCAGGGTAAAGGAACTGCTAAATAGCTGACTGTAACATTTCAGACAAATCTGACTTACCTGTTAATTGTACCTCGGCCTTGGCCTCCAGAAAGCAGTGTCCTTCCTGTGTTTACATGCATAGATGTCACACTCATTTCACAGTTCCCTGCAAGCCCTTTGTCAATTTTTGCTACTGTTCTATTCATCCCTCTGAGTAATCTATGCTGGCACCCATTTCATACAACTTGAAGTCATAGGCTAAAGCATTTGCTCCCCCACCATCCCCTGTCAAACTTTTGCTACTATCACCCATACTTCCAAATCTTCTCATGCTCTGAATGACTAGCTCAGAAATTCAGGCATTTACTACACTGAGAAGGTAACTAATTCTGTTGGCAAGACCCAAGAGGAGGGTATGATGCTGACCGGGTCCAATATATAATAATAGATTGTTATGTATATATATATATATATATATATATATATATACACAGTATATATATATATATACACAGTATAAACTGTTGCCCACACCTCTCAGCTTCTTATCTATAAAATGTGCCACCTCGAGAAAATGTAGCATATTTAAGAGACATTGACAGATGCAAAGCCCCACCCCAAACAACAATCACTTCACAGTGTGAGACACGACAATAATAGATGTTGTGCAACTTCAAAAATATAGCAGCAAAAAAATGGTCTAGGAGGGCCTACTCATTGTGGGGGTAACAGAGACATGGTGCCACCAGGTGCAGGGATGTGACATGGAGATACCAGGGAACAAACTGTTCAGGAAGGACAGGGTGGAAAAGAGAAAGGGAGTTGCACTCTATATAAAGGAGAGTATCAGGGCATTGGAATTGCAGGGCAAGTGGGGGGAAGCTGAAGGGCTTTAGGTCTCTTTGGCAGTGGGGAAGGGGGAAGTGTTCCATATGGGGGTGGTTTACAGGATCCCAGCACAGCAGGAATCAGTGGATAGAAGCATGGCTTATGGGTTCATGAGAAAAGCAACAAGGGGGGAGGTGGTGCTGATGGGGGACCTGAACCTACCAGATGTAGACTGGGACACCCTGTCGGCTGCTTCAACCAGCAGCAGGGAAATATTGCACTCCCTGAAAATAGCCCTCCTAAATCAACTGATCAGGGAGCCAACCAGGGCAGAAGCTACTCTCAATCTAGTCCTGATGAATGGGGATAGGGTAAGAGATGTATCAGTAGGTGAACACCTTGATACAAGTGACCGCAGCACAGTCAGGTTCAGAATAAGGAACACTGCAGAGGTTCACCGGTCTAGGCTGTGGGTGCTGGATTTCAAGAGATCAGATTTTGGGAAAATGGGGGAAGTACTGGAAAGGGCTTTGGAAGGGGTGGAGGAGTTGACAGATGTGGAGGTAATGTTGGGGAAGGATAAAATAAGCTATTGAGGATGCCACTGACCTCTGTGTCAAGGCAGCAAGTAAAAATAAGAGGAGGAAATCTCGGTGGTACACTAGGGAGGTAGCAAAAAAGGTAAAGGTAAAAAGAAAGGCCTTCAGGAAGTTCAAATAAATGCAGGCTGAAGTGGACTGGGGAAGATACCGTGTGAACCAGACAGAAGTTGGAGTAGAGGTAAGGCGGGCAAAGGCACAGACAGAGGAGTGCATAGCTAGAAGAGTCAAAAAAGGGGATAAGACCTTTTCTCAGTACATCACTGAAAGGAGGAAGACTAGGCAGGGAACACTCCGGTTAAAAACAAATGAGGGGGAGCTGCTACAAGGAGACAGAGAGAAACTAGACCTCCTGAACAGTTATGTTTTCTACATGTTCACTAGGGAGGAGGTAGAAGACGTAGGCAGCAGAGCAGGAAAAGCAATGGCAGAGGAGGGGGAAGTGGATACAAGTCCATTTTGGGTGGAGGAAATTTTGGGAGAACTAGACTTCATGAAGGTGGACTAGGCGATGGGGCCAGATGAGATGCCTCCAAGGGCATTAAAGGAACTACAGGAGATACTGGCAGTACCACTGACTGCACTATTCAATAAGTCTTTGGAGACTGGGGTGGTACTGGAAGACTGGAGGCAGACAACTGTGGTCGCAATGCATAAGGGAGGAGGAAGGGAAGAGGTGGGAAATGATAGGCCCATGAGCTTGGCATCAGTGGCAGGCAAGCTCATGGAGAAACTAATGAAACATAGAAACACAGAATTTGATGGCAGATAAGGACCGCTTGGCCACCCAGTCTGCCCATTTCCCTACCTAATGGATAAGCTGCAGATCCTAGTTAACCAGCAGCCTACTTCTTTCTACCCCAACCCCCTAGAATTGCCTTATAACTGTCCCATGCATGCTTGAAACCAGCTACCTAGAGGAAAGTGACCTGATGAATCCAAGGCAACATGATTTCACAAGAGGCAGATCCTGTCAAACAAATCTGATAGACTTTTTTGATGAGGTCACAAATGAACTGGATCCAGGGAGGACAGTAGATTTTGCTTATCTGGATTTCAAAAATACATTTGACTTTGTGCCCCACAGGAGACTGCTGGATAAAATATCAAGACTGGGGCTGTAGCAGAGGGTGGTAAAATGGGTGGGAAGCTGGCTGGGGGACAGGAGCAGAGGGTCATAATAAATGGGGTGGCATCCAGAGAGGCCATGGTCACAAGCAGGATCCCTCAGGGATCAGTGTAGGGACCCCTACTATTCAATCTATTTGTAGGGAACATTGTGGAGGGTCTTGAAGGTGGTGTGAGCCTGTTTGCAGATGACATTAAAATCTGCAATGGGGTAAACGCTCAAGAAGGGGTAGAAAAAATGCAGAGATACTAGAGGAGACTACAGGCATTGTCAAAGAGGTGGCAGCTTTCATTCAACACAGAAAAGTGTAAAATCATGCATCTTGGTTATAGGAACAGGAGGGCAGGGTACTGTATGGGGTGCAGAGATCTGGAGGTAATGGAACAAGAAATGGACCTGGGCATCACGATATTGGGGGACCTAAAGATGGAAAGGCACTGCAGGAGAGCAGTGGTTAGGGGCAGGCAGAATGCTGGGATACAACAGAAGGGGGATCACCAGTACAATTAGGGAGGTCATAATACCCTTGCACACCCATCTGGTTAGACCACATTTGGAATACCGAGTCCAGTTCTGGAGGCCATACCTCTAAAATGATGTGGGGAGGCTGGAGCGAGTTCAGAGGAGAACAACAAAGATTGTAAAGGGGCTCAGCCACCTATCCTATGAAGAAAAGTTGAGAGATTTGAACATGTGCTCCCTGGAACAGAGGAGGGAGAGGGGAACATGATTGAGATCTTCAAGGACCTTAGGGGTATAAACCAGGTGCCAGTGGAAAGTATCTTCCAGCTGAAAGGGAATCAGATGATGAGGGGGCATGGCTTGCAGGTGGGGGGGGCAGTTCAGGGGTAATGTTAGGAAGTACTATTTCACAGAAAGGGTGGTGGATAAATGGAATAGGCTCCCAGAGGCTCTGGTTGGTCAGGAGACAGTAGAGGGATGCAACATGGCATGGGACAGACACAGTGGGGTGTTGAGGAGGGGGGGGATATCATAGCAGACAGATGGACAGATGGGCAGACTGGGTCGGCCTGTAGGTCCTTTTCTGTTGTCACACTTCTATGAATCTATGAATCTCACCATTCATACAGTCCTTTCACTTGAAGCTATAGCCTTGCGCGCATATAATAACATCAGAACTGAACACCATACGCTAGATGTGGAATCCCCATAACTTGACACAGTGGAAACAGGCACACCCAACACCCACTTGTGTTTCCCCACCCTATGCTGGCAAGCATCCTATATACATTCACCACACCGCTCGAGCACTGAGATCATCCATGGATATATCTTGTTCTCTGTTACCATGAGAAGGCCAACTATACTAACAAGATGGTGCAAGATACATCGACGGCACGCAGCAGCTGATGAGTGTCAGTGCACAATTTGGGATACAGTTGATGTATAGTCACTTATATACAGACTGAACAAGTCAAACAGCTGTATTCAATTTTTCATGGGAGGACATACATACCGGTTCATCAGTTTGTGTTGCCATGTGGCACATGCTGCTGTGGGTAGCTTCAAGTTCAGCCCTGTGTCCAGACACATCTAGTTGATCATCTTTTTGAACATCTGTACTTCCAACTAGCTCAGCAACCACTACTTTTCTTGACCTACTTTGCAGTAGCCCAAGTTCTGTTAAAACCTTTAAAAAATTTGACATAAAGGAAAACATCATATTTTTGCATTTCAATCACAAATACAACATCTGGCGGCATACACAGCTCATGAACATGCTAACTCAGTAATTTAGATGATATTGTGACAATCTCATATCTCATACATCAGTACTCCACAATCACATTACACTTTACTGACATTCACAACTATGGCTGGCGTATGCTACACAATGTTGATGTACCACATAAGGGTACAACCGTGCCAACTGTGAACCAATGCAGAATATCAACTAAAAAAATCAAACTTATTATTAAAGAAATAGTGCACCACATATTGCATTCTGAAGGAATATGCCAAGACAAGATGTGGGTAATAGCAGGATGTACACAGGTCAGCTGTGGTTTGTTCTCAAGGCACATAAATGAGTAAATTTGTCCATTGCCGATACCACATCGTGGCTTATTGCTATTACACAATACAGGAATACACGCTATTGAAGTTTTCATTTTCTTATTTTGACTTAAATGCACCTCATTACAAACTACACAAGGTGTGGGTAAATCCACCAATAACCCATACTCTGTTGTTTTGTATCGCCATTACTATTTTTGTCAGCTCAGGATGCAGTTATAATGAAGTGAAGACATCACACAGAACTAGATAGCTGCAAAACTGAAGGCTTGCCAATACAAACATATTATTACTGTGAATAGTAGCAAACTTTCACATCACGGTCAGTGTGTTTCACTGCCTTAAATGTCAAAGGAGGACTACTCTTCCCTCAATCATCCCCCCACTCAGGTGTACCAACGGCCAGCATGTTGACACACAACCATGTACGTACCATGCATTATGTTCAAAGTCGCACTATGTATGTGCCTGAACTATACTAACAACTTTACATGTGTCACTGCAATAATACAGGAACACCACATGGTCATCCACCCTTTTGGTTCTCATTGTATTATCAGGCACTTGTCCCATTACAAACAAACCGCTTCACCAATCCATTCTGTTAACCTTCTTCTTGTCCCTTTGGCCAGTACCGTAAGAAATTTGTTTCCAAAAGGCATTGCATTACACTACACCTTATACAATTGATCTTCCACACACACTATTACCATCCCTTCTCCATGACTGCTGTTATACATATTGCCGTCTAAAAAACACCATCCTTCCAGCTAATACGGTAGCAATTGTGTGTCTGCTTTGACGCCGTGTCCATGCTAAGCAACACCAAGTGGTGAACACAGATCTTCAGCTGCCCTGCCACCTGCAATCCTTGTATTCAATTTCTACTGTTCCATACCATATCCACACTAAAATAGCTCATGTTTGGATCATTCACCTGCATCCTGAGCACAACAACTTATAGGTACTAGAAATCGTGTCCCATGTCCATAGTGATATGTGTAGCCCCACTCCTTCCTGCCCTATCAAGCCCATTAGAACACTGCAAGAACAAGAAAATTATTATCTAAGTGCATAATAGCAGAGTACCATGACTGTTTCTGCTGCTATGTCAATGTATGCATTACTGAACAATACCTCTCAGACTGCAACCTCATTTCACACGCAAAAGTCATTTGTTAACATTACATTACTTTATTCATCATATTCCCTCTGCCTACAATTTGATTTGCCTCTCCTAAATCATCTTCACACCCTCATGTTCCCTTAAAATGTGTTGTGTGTCCCATAACCCTTATAATACACTTCAACTACCTGACCCACGTTGACTACTTCAGCTGTTACCATTTTCCACCTGTATTCAATTAGCTCCCTGAAAGGAAGAGTATGGGGGTCAGAGATGAGGGTGAGAAAGAGTGACATTTCCTAGATTTCATCACCATTCTGACTCTACCACATTTACCAGGTGAAATGCTCCATGATCAAACACTTAAGATTTATAGTACTAAGCAATGTGCCCTTCCACAACATATATAAAGAACCATATTATATACAATTAAATCAGCCTAGGTCAACCCAGGATGAGTCATGATTTCAAAAACCCACCAGCACACATCGACCATTCCATCACCAATACTGCACGCACAAACAAAGGAGTCAATTACAGTGCCATTAAACAAAATCATTTACTTCAGTTCGGTGTCTCTTCTCTAGTGCTTCACTTCTGCACTTTCTGATAGCCTTCACTTGAGAAACAATCGTGGGCACTGCCTCCTTCTTCAATTATCACTGACCAGGACGAAAGGCAGTACTCTGAAGCATAGATGAATGAATCTGATATTGATCATCCTCAAAGTGATCCGAACACAGAACACTATTGCTTTCAACACCCCTTATCAGTCAGAAACCGATAAAAACTGTGACCACTTGAATAGTTGTTCTTGCATCCGACTGCACAGCAGAATGGCATTCTGACAAGTTACTTTGAGTGACGCCACCGATATTCTCAAAACTGGCAAAAGTACAAAACAGATTATTACCTCACGTAATGGATAACATACAAACAGAGACAATGAAAAAACACACAGAAAAAAAGCACACACACCTTCACATATATTATGTAAATTTTTGTTCACTAGCACAAGTAATATGATTTGCACAACTCAATGCTAGACCAAATGGAACACAATAAGGGCACCCGGAATAATCATAGAACAACAGTAATACACAAAGGACATGGCATGACACCTACATATCCCATGTATGAAATTCAATATCCCGACAACAAATTCACTTAGGGGTGGGGACACCCACTAAAACTAAATGGCCCCTTCATGCAGAAGCTGGACAGGGAGACCCCAAAATAGAGAAAAAGAAAAATGCATAATGTTATCCAAATCAATTAAGATAATATGTAAGGAGTGAGAATGTGTGTCAGCCTCATGCATGGTAACCAGTGCACAGAAGACAGCAAAATTACATCTAAATATCAGGGTACTGCTACCAACTCAAAGACCCTAAACTCTAGACAAACATATGTAGCCAGAATGAGTGGGAAAACCTGCAAGGAAGTGAGGGAGTGGAAGATGTTGTGAAGAGTGCAATGAAATCATAAGAAAAAACAGTGATCCACTTCAAAGACATAGAGGGATTTGTCAAAAGAGTACAGAACAATAAATAAAAATGGAGGATGAAATATTCAATAGGGAATGCAGAGATTCATATGCATAACATACAATTACATACTGGGGAACATCACATGACACATAGGAAGGAGGTTAAAAAAAGGTACAGAGAGACGGACGGTGACAGGGCAAATCAGTGAGGATATAGCATGCATATAAAAACATTTCACACAGTAGGACACATGTTGAGACATCACACCATTTTGGTACAAACAAGGAAAAGACAGAAGGTGGGTCAGATGATAGCATTACATTGAGACAGAGATGTAGATTGCAGAAAATATAAAGAAACAAAATTCAAATCACGAATATATATCTAAGCTAAATTTTCATAACACAAGAAGGAAATAGTCTTGCACCACAACAAAATGTGTGTGTGTGTGTTTTGGGGGGGTTGTGTTTGTGGGGAAGGGGAGGGTGGTACTAAACAAATCAGTTACACAAAGGCAAAGGAAGCTTCAGGTACAGTACATAGATACATAGATACATAGACAGTGTCAGCAGATAAGGGCCTATGGCCCACCTAGTCTGCCCATTTGAGCTTGTAAGTTCAGTTTGTTTTCCTAGAAGTCTATTTCCCCTTACCCCTGACCTCTACAATTCCTTTATGTCTATCCCATGCATTCTTAAATCCGTGATTGTTTCAGCCCCACCACTTCCTCTGGCAGGGTGTTCCACTTGTCCACCACCCGTTCTGTGAAGAAATTCTTCTCGTGTTTCCTCTGAATCGTCCTCCTCCAACTTCATCCCATGACCTCTAGTCCTGAAACATCTTTTTCGCTAAAATAGTGTTTTCCTGCACCCTGTTCCTC
Source organism: Neoceratodus forsteri (assembly GCA_016271365.2). NCBI lineage: Eukaryota > Metazoa > Chordata > Ceratodontiformes > Ceratodontidae > Neoceratodus > Neoceratodus forsteri. The sequence goes on along the minus strand of JADMNL010000041.1, from coordinate 4,662,903 downwards.
CCTGTAAGATACTTGTATGTCTCTATCATATCCCTCTCTCCCTCCTCTCCTCCAGGGAGTACATGTTCAGTTCCTTCAACCTGTCTTCATAGGACTTGTGATGCAACCCATGCACCATCTTTGTTGCCCTCCTCTGAACCTTCTCTACCCTGTCTATGTCCTACGTAGGTATGGTCTCCAGAACTGTACACTGTACTCCAGGTGGGGCCTCACTAGTGTCTTGTATAAAGAATTATGACCTCCCTTTTCCTGCTGGTGATGCCCCTGCCTATACATCCCAGCATCCTATTTGCTTTACCTGATGCCTTGTCACACTGTTTCCCTACTCTTGAGGTCATCAGAGATGACAACCCAAGATCCCTTTCCTGCTTGGTGCATGCTATATCCTCACCCCCAACTGATATATTGTGCCAGGGTTTTGTGCCCCATATGTGAATATCTTGCACCTCTTGCGTTGAATTTCAACTGCCAAACCCTTGACCATTCTTCAAGTTTCTGCAGGTCCTTCTCATTCTGTCTACACCTCTGGTGTGTCTACTCTGTTACAGAGCTTTGTGTCATCAGCGTAACAGTGAAATTCTGCCTTCTATATCTTGTGCAATGTCACTGATGAAGATGTTGAATAGGACGGTCCCAGCACTGATCCCTGTGGTACCCCACTGGTCACTCTTCCCTCTGTGGAGTGACAGCCATTTACCACCACCCTCTGTGTCCTGCCACCCAGCCAGTTACCTACCCACCACACTACTGTCCTGCCCACACCCATATTCCCCAGTTTGTGCAATAGTCTTCTATGTGGCACAGTGTCAAAGGCCTTGCTGAAGTCCAGATAGGCCATGTCCACTGCCCTCCCTGATCCACCTCCATAGTCACCCAGTCAAAAATTCAATGAGGTTGGTCTGATGACCTCCCCTGGTGAAACCATGCTGCCTTGGGTCCTGTAGTCCATTGACAACCAGATGTTCCATCAATCTCTCCTTCAGTAGTGCTTCCATGATCTTCCCCACTACCGAGGTGAGGCTGACTGGTCTGTAGTTCCCTGCTTCCTCTTTGTTCCCACTTTTGTATAAGGGACTACATCTGCTGTCCTCCAGTCTTTGGGTACTCCCCTGTTACCAGTGATTGGCTGAGACAGGATAGCCAGAGGTTCAGCCACCACCTCTCTTAGTTCTTTAAGGACCCTGGGGTGCACCCCATCTGGCCCCATTGCTTTATCAGCTCTTATTACTTCCAGTTCCTTCAGGACCCTTTCTCGTGTAAAGGGACTTGTGTCCATTTGTGCACCATTCTCACCCCTTGTACTCCCTTCAGACCCATTACCCCCCTCTTCCTTAGTAAAGACTGAGCAGAAATACCTGTTCAATATGTCAGCTTTACTGTTGTCATCCTCCACGCGGCTCCCATCCTCCCCTTCAGTCTCACTATCCTCTCTTTGTCCTTCTTTTTCCTTATGTACCTGTAAAAGGTTTTGTCCCTTTAATCACTGATTTTGCAATGTGTTCTTCTGTCTGAGCTTTGGCTTCCTTACTGACTTCCCTGCCTCCTTTGTTTCTCCTGGTACTTCTCCCTATCCCCTTCTGCCTGTGTCTTTTTGTATTGCCTGAATGCAATCTTTTGGCTTTCACTTTCTTTGCTACCTCTTTGGAAAACCATAATGGTCTCCTCTTTCTTTTCCTCTTGCTAACCTGCTCAATGCATAATTCTGTTGTTCTTATAATCCCCATTTTAAATACTGCCCACTGTTCCTCAATCCCTGATTCTGTCCCATTCCCTTAATGCCTCTTTCAAGCATCTCCCCATTTTCCCAAAGTCTGCCCCCTAAAATCCAGGATACGTGTTTTGTGTGGTTTGGTTCTGCTCTTTCTGTGATTTCAAACCACAATGACTGGTGGTCACTGTTACCCAGGTGCTCCCCACTGTTACCCCATCACACTGTCCCTGTTTGTGAGCACAAGGTCCAGTATTGCCTTCTGCCGAGTTGGTTCCATGACCAGTTGCTTGAGGAAGGCACCCTGAAAGGAGTCCAGGATAAATCTGCTCCTAGTTGATGCTGCTGCTGGGATGCTCCAGTCCACGTCTGGTATATTGAAGTCTCCAACCAGTACTACCTCACCCTTGTCTGCCATCCTTTGGATGGCTAGCATCAGCTCCCTATCTGTTTCTTCCTCCTGGACTGGTGGTCTATAGACCACACCTGTGCGGATGGCTGGCCCCATTTTCCTTTCCAGCTTAACCCACAGTATCTCTCCCCCATTTTGTTCCTCCTGGATCTGTGTGGCCCTTATGTCATTTTTCACATACAGTGCCACTCCTCCTCCCTTCCTGCCTGCTCTGTCTCTTCTGAATATGTTGTAGCCAGGTATGGCCATCTCCCAGTCATGGTTATCATTACACCAGGTTTCAGTGATGGCCACAATGTCCAGGTCTGACTGTACCATGACAGCCTCCAGATCTTCCATCTTGTTGCTAAGGCTCCTGGCATTTGCACACATGGCTTTCCATGATTTGACCTCCCTAGACTGCTTCACTGTTCTACTCCAGCCCCTTCCTTGGTTGTCATTTATCCCTGGTTCTCCTTGCTGTCTGCCCTTCTGCTGAATTTTGCCCCTTTTCTGCTTATCCACCTTTTGGACACTAATCTCCATCTTTGCACACTGCTTTGCAGAGATAGCCACTCCTCTGGTTCCACTGGTTCCATTACTAGCTGTGGGGTGAGCAAGTAGGTACCATCCTTGCTGGCCTGCACACCCTTTGCTAGTTTAAATGCTTGTCAATGTAGCATTTAAACTTATCATTGAGTGCTTGATTCCTCCAGGATGGATGCAGGCCATCAAGCTTGAACAAACCTCCATCCCTCCAGATGGGTCCCCAGTCACCAATGAATCCAAACCCTTCCTCACAGCAACAGTTCTTCAACCATGAGTTAAAGTTCCTGGTGCATGCACTCCTATGCTCTCTCTTGCCTCTCACAGGTAGTACTTCTGAGAAAGTGACAGAAGTAGCTACTTGCTTGAGACCCCTCCCCAGTTTCCTAAACTCTTCCTGAACTTCCTTTGGCTCCCCATTTGCCAAGTAAGTTGAGGGTGGACACAGACATAGGAACTGAGTGACTGACTGCACCATGGGGTACTCAATACATTTATGTGGCAACTGTTGAATTCACTTTTATGGTTAGTCACACAGACTTTAGTTATAGGGTGGGCACCAGAGGACTGCAGCAAGTCAGCAATGGTGCACCTTCATAACAGTGGTTGCACTGAGATGTCATGAAAATATAACACTGCTGATGGGGAAAAAAACTGGAAAGAATATCCGCATATTCAAATCTTCATATACATGACATACCAGAACACAAAAAAATGCATACCCAATAAATTGTGCAACTTCCCCCTTCCCCTCCTTCCAAGGCTCCCCTCTCATCAACCTGACTACCACTTGTGCTTATCCCAGGCCCTCTTCATACCTTCAACATTACTGGCCCAAACTAAGGTTGTAAATGAGAGGACGGGTGACAACTTGGAGTGTCCGGGGGGGAAGACTACTACAGTATGGGAATGGACGCACATGAGGGGACACCAAGGTCATTTCTTAAAATCACACACCAATGAATCTAAGCACTGCTCAACATAAGTGCACCTTTATACACAGAGACTAATTCATATGTCACTAAAATAGATAAATATAAAATTGTGATTCTTTACTATAGGACAACACGCCATCACCAATCACACAACACACCACCCACGCACACACTAAATAACCACTATGCTATCCAACTACTAACACTTATGCCCTGTCAGCACTACACTACAGATTCCTGAGCTAGCACTAGTCTTTGGCGCCTTGCAATACCATCAATTACACTACACAATGCAACCCTACACAGGCATATAAATAATATTTGCATTGCAATATGACAGATGTCTGTTACTTGGGAAATACTCCAAACCTACATAAACATGTGACACCATGCATCATAGCAGGTGAACTGCGGTGACATAATGTCACACACAATTACAAACTCTCACAGAATGAGACAGGTTTTCATGCCACGGCCCAATCAAACTGAAATTAGCGCAATGCAAAAAAAAAATAGAAAATATGTACACATGAGGGGACACATCATCACTATTTATGTCCCGCACATTAGTTAGACCATGAACAGCAGCCTTGCATGGAGAACAGACAGAGGGTCTTCAACTTTGAAAAACACTCCCAATACTACAGGTATATTTTTTTCAATCACAGTAAAACATGCCATACATGATTCTCCCTATAGGCGTCACTGAAACAGGCTGGCACACACTAACACATACCAGGCATACACTGCAAAGAAAACCAATGTGCTATCCTGAAATACATACCCTACAATTTGGGAACAAGCACTGCCACACCAAAAATGTTGTTACTTCGCAAGAACTAGCACCAAAATTCGTCCTCTCACATACAGAGGTTACACCTCCAGTACTGTTCATAGCTGTTGATGGCTACACTGCCAGCCATGAGGGGACTGCAAGGCACATGCTACTAGTGGGAAACAAAAGCTGTGATCAATTCAAATGACAAATTTATGTCACATACACTCTGCAGCAGGATGGCACAGCACATCTTGCGGTGGACGAGACTAAACAAGTACACTCAGTAAGACTGCAAATGAACAGCAAACCTAGTAAAAAATCAAAAAGAAACGTTCATTTAGGCATAAAACTGCCTGCATAACATCAGGAAAAGGGCTACTTCATGAAATAAATGGCTTTGCCTTTGATCTTTAAGCTTCTTTAACGCAATGACATTTCTATATCTTCCGTCCTTCTGCAACTAAATATTAAGAAAAGCACAAGCTGTATCTCATGACAATGTGTTTGTGAGTCATGTAAACAGGCCTTGTCTTGGATACTTAACCTATTTTCATTAATATTTTAAAAAAACATTTTTCCAAAAAACAGTACTTGAAGAAACCCCTTACACCCTACCTTGTTGACCATGCAAGTTTCACCCTTAAGTTCCAAATGTTATTCTTTTTTGAAGCACAAACATTCCCCCTTGCTCCCTGCTTTTATGACCTGTAAGACCCCATGAAAATAGCAAACTTATCTCACAAAAATGGGTTTTGAGTAATGAAACAGGATCTTCTGCTTTCGCAACAAGTACCTTATAAAAATTCATGAAAAAATAATGAACTGTACTTGCATGAAAATGGAATCTTATTTGCTTAATAATTTACAAGCTACACATTTCTTAATTAAACCACACAGTGAATTATCATCTGTGGGTAAAACTCTACTCTGATAGTTTCAGATTTCAACTCATAACCATTTGCGTGCTCTTGGCGAGCATATAAAAGGTCTTAATGCAGATATTTGTTCATGTTTTCAACCTTCTACAATTCTCAAACTACCAAACCAAGTATTACCAAATTTCATGAATCCAGAGAGCCTAGTGCCTACAATGTGCATGCTGAATTTCAGGTTATTTTGTCTGGGGACTACTGTGGCATTAAGTTGAAAAAAATTAGGATTTAACATTGAACAGCATTTGTAACCCTAACTAAAGTGATGCTACTTCACCATTAAAATTCAAAAACCTTTTTTTTTGTTCCCCTTTCTAGCATTTTTCACTCCTTCAGTAGACACAGGTAATTTATTCTAGACACCTGCTGTGACATTAAAGAAATATTTCTCTCAAGTCATCTTCTTAGTTCTATTTACTTTTAATAGGTTATCTTGTGATGATCTCAGATCTAAGTGTGATTCTTGCATACATAACCACATTGCAATGTGGGAGGGCAATTTACACAACAGTATTTAATGTATAAAAACTCACATGAGTCATCCTATCATTTTCTAAAAAGAACATATTACCTTTTGCATATAACATACTGTGACACATCATACTGTCAGTATTTATAGTAAATCTTAGGAGCTTATTACACAGTGTTGTCAAATGTATCTAGTTCAGTTTGATTTCCATGCACACACACAGCACCATGTACAGTAAGGTGTTTTCTGCTTCCATATTTTAAGAGAAAAAACAACCATTGATGCAACCATATCAAAATGTGGTTTTGTTTCAAATCCTTTACCATTTTTGACCTTAAAGAATACCCACACACACAGTCTAGCCACTCATTATGCTGTAGTCTCCTACAACTGCATTATAAATGGCTCTGATATATGTGTGTGGGGGAGGGGATGCATATGTTTCAGTAAGAGTACAGCGGTAGTAGCACATTTTTGTGCGGTAAAACTAACACGGTGCACAGCCAGTTTTTCACTCTTATTAGAAAAAAGGAAATACTTAAAAAGCAACCACTGACATCAGCAAATTCTACAACAACCAAAGAAACATAGCATGTGCTTCTTAACTTAGGGGAGATTTGCAATCTAAGGGGGTTGACAGTGTCACTATGAAATAATCATACAGGGTATGATACACATTCAGTTTCAAAGTACTGTACCCCTTCAACAATGCCATTTCATTTGTAACTCATCTGGAGTTTATACAGGTACCCAGGGGTTAAACTGGGCAGGAGTCCATAGGACCTCAGTTCCACCACCTCTGTCATCTTTCCATATTGACCTGTATAGGAGAGCCCAACCACCTAGAAATGACAGTTCCATCACCTAAACATTTCCAATTTAACCACTGCAGGTACCCATCTACTTATTGTAGTATAACTGGTTTGCAAGTAAATAAGACTGACCCAAAAGAGATAAACAATATGCATTTATTCAGGCAGCAGCCATTGTGGGCTTTGTCCACTTTTTTCAACCAGGTTACAAAATAGCCTACAGAGCAGTCCACAGGATGTCATCAGGTTACCAATCTTTATAATAGTTATCACGACATCCCCAATTCTGAACTGTAGAATACCTTCTAATAGCCTATAGCAAATGCAGATTATTGACAGAACTATTTATTTACTGAATTTTGGTAACTGGGTGGGCCTGTTGAGACAGTTCAGTTCCTTTTTTAAGGGCAACCCAGAACAAGACAACATAAACAACATGTGTATTCATTTTAAAGAGGAGTGGGTAAAACAAATGACTTACAGTTAAATGCTTGCAGCAGGCATATACAAAACATTGTGCTCATAGAGAGGTACAGAGGTGATACAAGACCGTGTTACAATATTATAAGAAACATTGGGTTATTTAAGTACAGGACACTATGAAAGACAAAACTGGTAGTAGAATATTCATACATAGTATGATTAAGGTTATCTCAGGCCCAGGTAATATTTCCGAACACTGGGGGATCATTCTGTGTCACAGAAGGCCTGTCAGTGGGTACCAGTTAGTGAAAACAGGTGCATGGAGGGGGGCGAGAAGGTGAAGTGATAAATTGTGTATTAATTGGGTAAGGGAAGTGGTGGAGAGAATTTCTTGTGGGAGTAAGTTCCAGGAGGATGTGGCCATGGAGGCAAAGGATCATCTACTGATGGCCTGCTGGGGGTTGGGGGTGACCAGTAGAGGGGGAAGACCATGGAGCATAAGGTGCACAGGGAACAATTGTGAGTAATGAGGTCACCCAGGCATGGTGGAGTGAAGTGGTGTACCAACTTGTACAAGAAGAGCACATGGTGGTGTATTGGAATTTGCACTCCAGGGATGCCCAGCCCAGGGATGCAAGGACTTTACAATGGTGAAGCTGGGGATCAGCTCCAAGTGCGAAGTGTCTGATCCTCAGGTAGAGTAGATTAAGGTGGGAAAAGATGTCGACCTGTGCTTGGAGGAGAAGTGGGGCAACATATGAGAGTATAGGGAGGAGAGTGGTCATAGCAATTTTTTGACAAGAGGTCATTGAAAGCAAGGGATGGAGGTGGTACAGCAAACCTAGCCTCTGGTTGATAGCCTTAGTCAGTGCATTGATGTGGATTTCAAAGGTGAGCAATGGCTCTAGGATGACACCCAAGTACTGTATTTGAAGGAGGGGACAAGTTCTAGGGCAGTGCCATCTTGAGAACAGATTTTGAGGGAGTATTGAGAAAGGAGTGCAGGGGCATGGTTATTAAACACCATGCTCTTGGTCTTCTTTGTATTGAGGACCAGGTGGTTGTTAAAGAACCATCCCTTGAGGGCATGGAAGTTGGATTCCAGAGTATTATTTATCCAGCTAAGGCCTGCAGAGGAGCGGTATATGATGGTGTCATCTGTGTAAAGGTGGACTGAGGTCCCACCACAGTTATGTGGCAAGTCATTAATAAAGAATGAAAATATTAGTGGTCCCAGGATGGAACCTTGAGGCACACCATGCTTTATAGGTATTACAAACCACCTTTGTGACCTGGGACAACTACTGCTACCTTCCATTTCTCTGGTACAATTCATGAGATAAAAGACCTATTGATCAAGTTTCGCACTGGTGCTGTGAGCCCCTCAACATCTAGTTGGAGTAATTTGGGTTCTAGAGAGTCATGACTCAGGGAACTCTGTGGTTATAAGTTAGAGAGCAGCCTTTGCACCTCCTTTAGGGTTGCCAGTTTGAGGTGAAAGGCAGGCCGCTGACCAATGTCTGCAGATGGGGGGAAGGGAGGGGGTTGATTGTGTTGTTAAAGTGAGAAGTGTATTTGTCTAGGTCTGTGAAGAAATTTTTAAAACCCTTGGCAGTCAGTGGGGGGGGGTCTGATAGGATGTTACCTTGTGCATTGATGGAGCTCGGGTTCACAGTGGTTTTGCCTTTCATGAGGGAGTTAATTTGTTTCCAGAATTCCTTGGGGTTACTGAGGTGTTCGGTCTACAATAATTTAAAGTAAGTCCGCTTGGCTTTGCAGATACTATTTTTTATAGGCATTTGTGAGCTCCCTGTAGGCTTGCCAGTCTTTGTGGATGCCACTACCTTTACAGGTATGCCATGCTTTGTCTCAGGAGGTCATTAATTTTTTAATATCTCTGGTCAACCAAGGTGATTTTATGCCCTTAGATCTCTGTTTCCTCAATGGGGCATGATAATTCACTATGTTGGTGAAGGTAGTAATGGACAAATCTAATGCCTGGTTGATGTCTGGCAGTATGTTAATTGCGCCCCAATATGTTCCCAATATGGACTCTTAGAAATCTTTTAAGTTGAACTAAGACATGTCCCTGGCTAGAATGATTTTCAGGGAAGGGTTGGGGAAATTGTTACGCCAGATGCAGTACATTGGTGAGTGGTTACTGATGCTGTCAGGGAGGACACCCGCTATCTGGATATTATGGGTGTATTTGGTGACTATCCAATCAAGTAGGGAACTAGAAAATAAATGTGCAGTTAAAGGTTAAATATTTGGTAACTTCAATTATCAATCAGATTATTAACTACACTCTTTCTGATACAGTTGCTGTGGATACAATTACAAACACTTCTGCTTCATAATAATATTGAAAATACTACAAGTCAACAATTAATTATAACTACAGAAGGCCAGGATGCACTACCCAAACCTTCAGTTTGATGTGGGGATGATCCTCACTCATTAGTCAAGTGACTTCCTTAGCTAAACCTATTATCACCTCTCAATGTCTCTCAGGTATTTAGGAGGATGTCCCTGTCTACTAAGGTATCACTTAAAGCATCAGCATTTGTAAATTGGCAAAACAAATGTAATTGTATAGTTTTTGTTTTATTTTTGCAACAATGAATTTCTAGTATTCTTTAATGTCATCCTCAGTATATATTTTTTTAGGTATTTTTAAACTTTTTTAGCTAATTTCGCAATTAATGACTCAAGTCATTGAAGATAGTCACCACTTACAATTAAAAAAAAAAAAACTCTTAGCTTAGGTTACCTGTTGAATGTATATACTAGATTCATACTGTGAATATATTGGGATTGTGTAGCTTCATGTTTCTGATGATAATTAGCATAGCACAGTACCAAGATATTTATTTTTTATGGCTGCATGAGTGGAGCGCTGTAGATATTATGCTATCACCTGTAAAAGAGAACTGTGAAAGCACATGACTGGACCACTGTCCAGTGTGCTTCCACAGTGCTCTTGCAAATGTCCAGTCATTCTATTTATTTTATGTGGCCCTTCCCCTCCACAGACCACATAAACACACCTCCTTTGTGGGGAACTACTTTTTCTTCTCAACTGCAGAAGTGATGGCCACCATACCCAAGATGGCCACCAACTCAAACTGTGCGTGTGGAAGTATCGCACATGTGCAGTTCTGTTGAGGCCACCATCTCGGGTATGGCAGACTCTGACACTGTGAGCCATGCTGAGCAGCCATATCGGCTCTGACCAGAATTTGTTTCTCTGTGGGAATAACACAGCAAGGGGGCCTTTTAAAAACTTCATAATCCTGTGTCTTAGTTCAGGAATGAAAGAAAATGAAAGAAAAAAGGGTACGTTGGTGTTTTTTTCAGAAAAACATTACTGCTGAAAAACTACATGGTAACTAACAAATACTGCTGTTTCAAGAAGAAAGACATCTTGAAATTCCTTTGATAGTTCTTCACTTGGAGTGTTCTCTGTTGTCTCAGTATTAGGTGAATCCTCAAATGGTATAGATGCACTAATCAGAGTATGGGTCAAATTCTGTCAGATGTGGCAGATGACTCTCCAGAATGTAAATTTTCAGGGGTATCTGCTTGTGCTATTATAGTCCCTTTGTCTTTAGTGTCTCTTATCCAGACATGGTCACTTGTGTACAACTTCCACAGATCTCCTGCTCTGTGGGGATGATCAAAGTCCTTTTTCTGCCATGATTTTATTTCCTCAATCTTCCTTCTAAGCTCAGAAAAGTCAGACCACTGGATACAAATGAGATGAACAGACTGGCAAAAGAGTACGCAGCTTTGTACTTATCAACAATTCAGTTGAGCTTGTAGTCATTTGCTTGGGATGTTGCTCCGTATGCCACTGAGATCAGTCACGGGTCTTCTATGTTCCACAAGTGCTTTATCACTGTCTGAACTGCACATTCAACCTTTGTATTACTCTGTGTCTTAAACGGGCACTGTCAGCTTTACCCCCTCATTTTTGTTAATAGCCATGCAGTGTGCCTTCTGGCACACACAGAAGTAATTTGTAATGCAGAATAACCCCATAGACATAAAAGTGCAAAAGAAAGTACCTGTTTTATAAATATTTAGCATAGTCGTCTTTTAGCCAGGCTGTCCATAAATCGACCGACACCAGAAGCATAACCCCCATCGAGGACGTGCGGCAGGACCGAGTGCAGTCACGAAGTGGCATTTTATGCCAAGCCTACTTTAGTTACATGCTGCCCTTATAAATGACTAAATCGTGAACAGCTTCTGGTACTTTAAACTTAAAACCAAGCCCTGTGTGGCTCGCAATTCACTTTTTAAAAACTGGTGCCATAATCCCGCGCATGCTCAATGGTGGCATGCTCTTGCACATGTGGGGGATCTCCACACATCTTTACTCCTTGAATGCATGGGATTACGGCACCAGTTTTTAAAAAGTGAATTGCAAGCCACACAGGGCTCGGTTTTAAGTTTAAAGTACCAGGAGCCATTCGCGATTTAGTAGTTTATAAGGGCAGCATGTAACTAAAGTAGGCTTAGCATAAAATGTCACTTCGTGACTGTGCTCGGTCCTGGCGCACGTCCTCAATGGGGGTTATGCTTCTGGTGTCAGTCGATTTATGGACGGCCCAGCTAAAAGACGACTATGCTAAATATTTATAAAACAGGTACTTTTTTGCACTTTTATGTCTATGGGGTTATTCTGCATTACAAATTACTTCGATGTGTGCCAGAAGGCACACTGCATGGCTATTAACAAAAATGAGGTGGTAAAGCTGACAGTGCCCCTTTAAGTCAGCAGTAATATGTGCAAACCTATATTCATCTGTAAACTTTGCAAAAGTAGCTGCTGAGCATTGTGGACCATTAACACAGACCACTAGTTCTGGCATACTGTGGCATGTACATTTGGACCTTAGTTTTTGTTTTGAAAGAAAGTTTTGCAGTGTCTACATATTTAGAAAAGAGTCATCAATAAGAAGAAAACCTCAATCATTTCATTGAAACAGGTTTGTTCCTACTTTCTGCCAAGGTTAATTTGGCAGAATTGGTGGGATTAATTGCTCTCTGCTGTTACTGTGTCACTTTGGCACATTTGTTACAATGTTCCAGTAACTCCAAAGGTAGAGTTCAGAGTGGGTTCCCTTCAGTAGATTCAAACTTGATTACTGTGAGGCTGGTGGGCTAACGTCTGTCAAAATGCAGAGAAAAAACAGCCACTCCCAAAAGGTTTTTCAAATATAGTTTCATTTTAATTTCAAAAGGCTCAATTCCAGATCCTTAGAGATCCAGTGTTTCACCTTTAAGGCTTCTTCGGGGGAGAGGATCTAGTGTTAAAGCAAATTAGAGATATCCCTAATTGAGCCTTTTGAAATAAAAATGAAGCTATAATAGAAAAACCTTTTGGGGGTGGCTAGTTTTCCTCTACATTTTAAATGTTCCAGTATACCCAGGCCTTAGAACAGATCTGGAAATTATTTATTTATTCCTGCCTCATTATTTAATTCCACTCATTCTACTTAGCAACCAGAACAAGAGCTTTTATAGCTGGATAGCCTAGTAGTGGGTTGCATAACCCATTAATGACACATACTTTTTGAGTAATCGAACCTTCACCAGCTGTTCAATCTTATTATAGTATAAATTTGCCCATAACATCCAGTGATCTCTGGCTAGGGCCTTATAGTGTTTTAACCATTTCAAGAGAACAGAGCTTATGGGATAATTATAATCTCAACTTGATTTCCATATTTCCCATAGAAATGTTAACTAGCCATAGCTTATCCTGTTATCAGCTGTAACAATGTCTAAAATGCATTTTCTTCTTCCCCTTGGATCTCTTGCCTTTAACCTCCTTCACTGTTGTCACAAAAACTATAGTGTTGTGATCATTCTTCTGATGTGTATTACAGGTAGCTTCTTCTTCTGGAAATTGCTATCTGCTGTCAGAGAGGATTGCCCCACACTTTGTGCAGTGTTTCTGTTGATTTCTTTTTGCAGTTAATTTTTTATTGAGATTTCTTTGTTTTAAGAAACAAATACAAAACCATGACAATGGTGCAATGCAGAAGCATAAGGCAAGGAAATGAAAACATGTTGACCTGCAGATGGAGTCCAGGAATCAATGAGCATAAAAAGAAATGCATTATATCTGTGGTTAAAATGTTGCAACAATGTGCACAGGTCAGTTGCAGCACCATATTGGACACTGTAAGATTAAATTGTAGTAAAACAATAAACTGAGAGTTTCTGCTGATTAAATGTCCTTGATTTACCTTCATTCCAGAGCAGCCTTTACTAGTTACTGCACATGCTAAATGGACATAACTGTTGTTTTTCTTTTGTACTGATTGCATCCACATTTGTATTGGCTACCACTGCCTGGAAACTTTTTCTCAGCATGGTTTGCAGCTTTCTCACTCAAGTGAGCCAAATTTATTGCTTCTTCTAGAGTGAGTTGACGGACCATTTGGAGTCTTTCTAATAATTTAGTGTCTGTAAGACCCACAACAATTTTATCACAAATCATTTCTTCATGTTAAGGCCCATAGCCACAGTTTTCTGCTAGGCAGTACAAGGCTATAATCAATCTATTGATTGATTGGCTGATTTATTGATCGAGTGATTGAAATTGTTTCACCAGGTAAACATACAGAGATACAACAATAATCTTATTTACAGTTGCGACCTGGGGGAAGGGGAGGAAATACAAAGTACAGTTGTGCCCAACAGGATCAGATGCCTGATCCTGCGGAATTCTACTACATAATTCTGCAGAAAACAGTGCAGTTCTGATCATGGCAGACACTAGCTTAGGAACATAATATCCAACAGTCCAGTGGAACACAAATCTGTAAATACACATATTTTACAGAATTTTAAATATTTTCAATATGAGGTACAGAATCAGAAGGTGTGGAGAGAGTATAAAAGTGCAAACACTGTCAAATTCAAAGACATTCACATATGTGCTGTCACAAAGGGATGCAAGCAGAGGCTTGATGGACTGTTTAGCAGAGAGAATACTGGTAGGTGGCAGGTCACCCAAGGCAAGGCTGTTCCATAATTGTGGAAGTCTGTAGTGGAATGCAAGCTGACCAGACTTCAGTTTGAACTTGAGAATGAGGAAATGATTTCCAGTGTGGGAACAATGGTTGGGGCTAGAGTTAGGAGAAAAGGTAAGTAGGTTGATTAAATAGTTGGGGAGGTTGCTGAGCCAGTATTCAAACCGATGGATGCCAACACGCTGTGAGCACCTGCATTTAAGTGAGGGTCATTTCAGCCAGTCATAAAGAGTGCAGTGATGAGTCTAGAGAGGGATGTAAAGAATAAAGTGGTAGAGGGAGTTGAACAGGGTATCTGATTTAGATAGCTAACATTTTGGAGTAAAGACGTAGATGACATCACCATAGTGAATCATGGGTAGGATAATGCACTCAACTAGGCATTTTCTTATACCTTGAGATAAGGTAGTTAATTATTCTGTGTAGGGCTACATGTTTTATGAAGGATTTAGAGGCCAAAGAATGGATATGGGGGAAGAAGTCCAGTGTAATTCCGTGAAACTTATACTCAGATACAGCTTTTAGAGTGTTCCATTCTAGAGATGCAATGTGCAGGTTTGGACAGCTTTGAAAACATTGCCTGTAGTCAAATATCATGGAGACAGTTTTAGCTTGACTCAGCACTAAATGGTTTGCTGCAAACCAAGTCAAAAGAACACTGAAGCCAGTGTCATACAATGAGCCAGTGTCTGTGGTGGGAATCAAACCTGTGATTTCCTGTTTCTCAGTTCAACACTATAACCATTAGACTACTTTAAATTCCATTTGAATTGCCATTTTTAATTTTAGAAGTAATAGATAATCTGGTGCCTAGGTTATTTCAATATTGGGATAACTCCTGGGATGCTTAGAGTGAGCTGCAGAAACTATGAAAAGTTTAAAATGACTAAAGGTTTTAAGGGTTATAAATTTGTTCCATTACTGATACTTTAAATAGTTTAATCTTCCTATGGTGTCAAAACATCTGATTATCAACAACTGACTTTATAAAGGGAGTTTGTGTGACATCACAATATGATGTAATGGCAAGCATTGTAATGCCATCACCAAGCATTGATTATTCTTGAGGAACAATGGCACTGAGGGTTACACAGAATAAGTAGGGTAGCATTCTGGCTGATAAGCTTGGATATGTGTCTGTACTCAGGGACAGTCTTAAGGATAGACAAACTAAACAAAAGGGGACCAGATATTTTTAGGTATATAAGTGGAAAGAGGAAGACCAGGGATGGGATTGTAAGGTTAAAAAGGGAAGGGAGGACTGTGCAAAGGGGGGGCCAGGAAAAGGCAGACATTCATTTTCATTTTTATTTTGTTAACCGGGATAGGGCATTGGAACAAGTCCTTTTTCAAGCCCGGCCTGACAAAAATGCAAACATCACAGACAATAACAAAACAAATCAACATACAGACAATTTACAAAAAGCAATCACAATTCTCAGCAGACATCAAATATTGATTAAAATTAGCTTTAAACCTGTAGAATGAAGACAAATAATGAAGATTATCTGGTAACTTATTCCAAAATACCAGTGCTGAAATAGAAAAAGATTGTGACCCAACCTTAGTTTTATGTAAGATAGATTGCAAAACTGTACCCTGGAAGGAGCACAAAAGGACAGAGGAATTACAAGTAGAAACCAGACATCCTGAACAAATACTTTTGTTCAGTGTTCACAGAGGAAGGAGAAGGGAAGGGGCTACAAAAAAGTAACAGAAGCTTTGGAGGGAGGGAGGGAGGTGGACACTAGTCCTTTTTTGGAGGAGACAGTCCTGAAGGGACTTCCTAATCTGAAGGTGGACAAAGCAATGGGACCAGATGGAGTGCATCCAAGAGTATTGAGGGAGTGCAGAGAAATAATAACTGCACCTCTGACAGTCCTGTTTAACAGCTCATTGGAAACAAGAGTGGTTCCGGAGGACTGGAGTAGGGTGTATGTAGTCCCACTACACAAAAGTGGTAGCAAGGGAGGAGGCTGGCAATTATAGGCCAATCAGTCTGACACTGGTGGTGGAAAAATAAATGGAATCACTGCTAACTCATATTGCCAAGGAACCATCCCCTCTAGTTCATATTTTCCAGAACTATCTACTTGGGTCCACCCAGGAACATCTTATTAGCACTCTATATAAAGCAATACACAGGTGGAGCACAGAACTAACAGCACAGAGCCAACCACAGATATACCACTCAGCATCTGAAATAAATACACACTTCCTGCTTGTAAGATTTCTACTATTACCTATTGGAAGGAATACTCATGAAAGTGAAGATCAAGATATTTCTGCATGCTGGCAGTTGTTGCCAAATATGCTGGCCTTCAGGCAACCCGCTGTTGGTGTGACTGTGGCCACACTCCTGCTGATCACTCCCAAGTCATGTGGTCTCACACACTAATGCATGCATATTGGCAAACTGTCATTCGAGACTATGTTTGATTGTCAAAGCACCCTAACTCCCACCTATATATTCACTGCCACTCCGGCAGAGAGTGCGGCAATAAACATCAGCACTCATAAACAGATATCTTTGCTTATACCTATTGCTAAGAAGGCCATTACCAAATTCTGGCATATTACTGAAATAGCTACACGGGACCACTGGAGTGCTCTCACTTTAGAATTGTATTCCTTAGAATGAATATCAGCGACACTGTGGAACTGTATGTTCATATTTGAGCTTAGGTGGCACAGGTGGGTATTTTTACAACGGGATAACAACTCTAATTTTGTGCCCTAGTGATAAAGCCCTCTCACCAACACTTACTATACCACAATCTTCAGTACTATCTTGTCTGACTGATATGGGTAGACTAAGGCTTCTCCTACCTTCATCTGATTCTCTTTCTTTCCTCTACTTTTCCTTTTCCTTTTCTACACAATCTTAACTCTCTCTCTCTCTCTCTTTCTCCTGCTCTACTGGCAAATTTTTCTTGCACATCACAAACATTACTGTCATTATATTACTATGGTGCTGCTATTAGAGTTGGCTGCAAAACCATATTAGACTAGTGCCATGGTCAGCCAGTTATTAGTATTGAAAGTTAAGTAGCCAACCATTTTAGATTGGGAACAGGCTAACTCCAGTTGCCACACCAATAAAGACGCTATGTAAACTGTAGTACCTATTCTTAGATAAATGATATAAGAAGTAATAGGTTATCACTGTAAAGTTAAAAGCGATGTGCACTGTAAATTTGTGTAGCTTTATGGACATGCCTTTGTTTTTTGTTACTAAAATGCAATAAAACATAGATTTGTAAAATGAATCACTGCTTGAAGGAAAGGATTGTGGAAAATCTTGAATCCAGTGGGTTGCAAGACCCGAGATAGCATGGTTTCACGGGGAGATCATGTCAAATGAATCTGATAGATTTCTTTAACTGGGTGACAAAGGATCAGGGTGGAGCAGTGGATGTGGCAACTTAGATTTCAGTAAGGCTTTTGACACCGTTCCACATAGAAGACTAGTAAGCAAGTTGGTTCACTAAGGAATGGGTCCAAAGGTGGCAAATCGGGTACAATATTTGTTAAGGGATAGGAGTCAGAGGAAGGTGGTAAATGGAGTTCACTCCAAGGAAGGGAGAGTTACCAGCGGGGCATCTCAGGGATCAGTGCTAGGACTGGTTCTCTTTAATGTCTTTATAAGTGACATTGCAGAGAAGATGGAAGGACAGATCTGCATCTTTATGGATGACACCAAAATCTGCAATGGGTTAGACACTACAGGGGGAGTGAAAAGGATAAGCAGAGACCTTGGGAAACTAGAGGAGTGGTCAAGGGTATGGCAGCTGTGTTTCAATGTGGAAAAATGCAAAATAATGCACTTAGGGCATAGAAACCCAGAGGCAGAGTACAAAATGATTGGAGTGATACTGACAACCACCAAGCAGGAAAGATACTTGGGGTTAATCATGTTAGATGACCTAAAGATGGCCAGGCAGTGCAACAAGACAGTTGGTGGAGCTCATGGGATGCTTGGCTGCATAGAGAATGGTATCATCAGTAGAAAGGAGGATGTGGTATTACCTCTGTATAGATTTCTGGCAAGATCATGCCTAGAGTAAAGTGTGCAGTTCTGGAGACCACATCTCTGGAAGGACATAGAGTGAAGACTGTCCAGAGGAGGGCAACTAAAATGGTGCGAGGTCTGCATCAAAAGCACTGCAAGGAAAGACTAAATGACCTCAATATATACACCCAGGAAAAGATATGGGGGGGGGAGGAGGGATATGATAGAGACCTTTAAACACCTCACAAGGGGAAACAAGGTACAGGAGGGAAACATTTTTCAGAAGAAAAGGTGATCAAGAACAAGGGGACATGCTATGAAGCTGGAGGGGGGGGTGGATTCAGGAGAGATGTTAGCAAGTACTTCTTCACAGAAAGAGTGATGGATTCCTGGAACAATCTTCCAGTGGAGGTGGTAGGGGCAAAGACAGTGGCAGGGTTTAAGAATGCATGGGACAGGCACAAGGGAATCATAGTGGAAAGGAAGGCAGGTATTAGGCTTGGTCCCCACACATTTATTGGCAACCCACTGTGCACCGTTGACAATATCTATTATGTTATACATAACCAGTACTAACATTTAGGGTGTTGGTACTTACCATATAAGAGTAAGTTACCAGAGATAAAATTATGATTATTGCCAATATTATTACTACTATGCTTATTATGGAAATGCATAAGCAATACATTTCTGTGTTCTTTGTATATTCTTCTGAGAAGTCATTGTATAGCCTACACTGCCATCATGCAAATTTATGTAACACCGCACCTATCTCCTGTACTTTGTATGAGTTCTTTGTCTTATATTAGCTGATTTTACATGTTTTTGTATATCTCTAGATACACTGTGGAGCCACCTAAATTTTGGTCAATAGGGCCTGTTTTATGTATCTAACTCCTGCATAAAGAAATAGTTGCTATGGTAATTATCATAATATGTAACATGTTGTATTATGTATCCTCAGTGAGACTGTCTTCATACCCTGGGGTACTGGGAAACTCTGGCTCCCACAGTCTATTTGGTAAGACCTGTTTTAGGGCATAGGTCTGCTTTTTGTATAATAAACAAGTTTATTACCACATATACCACTTGTCTGTTGTTTCTTATGCTAGTTTATTACCACCAAGAACCTGAGAAGGGCTTGATCCCTTACATTATTGGCGACCATGTGCAGGTGGTCTGAACTAGTGAAGATTCACTGTTTCCTGGCTTTTCCCTTACAGGTAGTAAGTAGGCATACACACCCACACCACCTGGCCCATGATTTTCGCTCCGTAGCATCGTATAAAGTTTGGCTGCTTACTGGGCAAGGTTGATGCCATCTTATCTTGTTCAATGGCAGTTTTGAGTTGCAGGATTGCACGAGTGCAGATACCCAACTGTCTGTTTGGTTCAACCACTGCGGATCGATACACAGCAGGGTAACCACTGATGGGTTCATTAGGGTTTTCCAACCTTTTCTACCATGTCCAATATCTGAGCAGATCTGAGACTCATTGTTTCTAACTTTCTCATTTCTCATCAAGGTTGGAACGACTTTGCACTGGACATGAAAAACTCTGATAACCCCATACTGGGAATCTCAACCCAGTACTCAGAGGTGAGACAAACAGCCTAAAAGCATAATTCTAAAGGACTGTTAGTCGCAGCTCTATATGCTGCTTTGAAATCCTCTGAGGTGAGGTTTCATTCCCTTAAACTACAAAACTCAGCTCTTAAGAAAGAGATGGGCTTGCAGGCATCAGAAAGTCTTAGGAAAGAGCAAAGACTGGAGAAAGAACTTCAGTCTCTGTGCAGTAAGAACAAGACTCTTTTGCATTGTACTGTACAGAATAATGATCAAGAGTTATGTATGTTGTGAGGGGATTGTGATTGGTTGAAGCAGGATAAGAGGCAGATTTTGCCAATGGATGATTTGTGGAGTGAGACAAATGAGTCTTTGCGTGAGGAGAATGAGGAGATGAGAGAGGACCTGAAATGGGTAAATGACAATTTGGATAGAAAGCTTAGGGACAACTGCAAATTGAGTGCCTTATAAGGAGTGTTACAGAAAGAGGTCACACGAGGTGTTGGGCAGAACAATGAAAAAGCTAATCACATACTGTGCAAAGCTAAGATGGCAAAATTGCATCATCAGTGAGAGGTGCTGGCTGGTCATGTCAAAGTGATGGTTGGGTTCCATTACACACCATCAACTTTACGTCATCTGGAGAGGACGATTCTGGTGACGACAACAGCCAAGATAGTGCTCAGCCACACTCTCAATATGGCACTTCCCTCACCAGCCATTTACAAGATGGTGACTCCCTACACTGTAACAGCATGACCCTACATCGTGAGAAATATGGCGACTATCATGTGCGATGCCAAGAAGATGACGGGGGAAGGTCGAGACTGAGCCCCTCTGATTGCCATCCTGAAAAAGGAGGACAAAACGGAGATTGATCAGATGACTGAGGCAGCCCTCACTAGGACACAGATGACTAAGGAGCAAATGCAGGTCTTCCGGAACACATGGAAAGCATGTTGAAGGAAGCCACAACTCAGCAGTCGCTTGTCCATACAGTGACTGATGCAGCAGCAGAGGCTGTCCTTCATGGTGCACAATCCAACAACCCTTTTCCTGATCTGCATGCCATAGTTCAAAACAATCCCCTTCAGGTTGCTCACTCTGTATAGCAGATCACTGACAGCATAGGCCGCATGACCCTCAATGACAATCTGAGCTGTCATTTGGAAAAAGTTTGTTCCAAATGTGAGATGTTCAGTCTACTGGTGGGTTACCAAGTACAGATCCTCTGGTAGACCTCATACCCCAGCCTCTGGGCAAAACTCTCAGAGGACATCCATCAAGCTATGGATGTGACTTTTGATGATGTTGCTGTAGAACTCATTGCCGCACACTCCCCAGGCATGGTTTACATTATGTTGGCCCATCCCGCTAAACAGTATGTCATGGAAAGTCCAACATCACACCATCAGAGGCCATAGTTGGCCTACTGTACTGGCAAGGTGCTCTCACAAGAAATAGCAGACAGAGACCAACTCAAACACAAGACCTTGTTTATTCGGAACATGATTCCTGCCCTGCATGACAAGATCAAGCCTGCAGTTTTCCCCAGAACTGACAAATTCTCAGACATTCTTGCAAGAACGGAGCGTGTGTACCAGCATTACCTCCGAGATTTGAATTCTAGCTCAAAAGCCAAGGTGGCCATGATACAACCTGCCACTGAGGCCACGACTCACTACACAGTGGAGAGAAAGGTCCAGGACAACAAGACCACACCATCTGATGACAAACAGAGCTATAAGATGGGGGAAACTGCAACAGGAATAGAAACAAAGAAATTGGAATAACCCTAATTCCAAGCAGAATGACAACCAGGGGCAATCAAAATTATTGAGAAGGCCCTGCCTACCATGACATAGTAGCAGAGAATAATAACCTCCACACACTCCTTGGGAAAGTCCAATCAATGGCTAAGTCTATCCCAAGGCAGACCCTTGCAGCATTAGCTCCAGTAACCCAGTCTGTACTAGGCCAAGAAGATAATGGAATGTCTTCTGGCCAGGCTGCAGCAGGTCCTAATCTTGAGGCCTTGTCTATTGCAGCTACTACCAGTACCCAGGCTGGATCCACGACAGCAGCTCGACAAAATTTTTGTCGAACGCCCCATGGAGCGACATCGGCAGGTCAACCGCATTCTGCAGTTGGCTGCCAGTTCACACTGTCCATCCTTGTTTTCTTTGGGGGGCTTTGCTCCCAAACCCCCCATGCTAGAGGCTGCACCCCCATGCCCCCCACACTTAAGGATTATCAACTCCAAGTCGGAGCTGACTGGGGGGGTGCAGGACTCCCGACAGACAGTGTCAGGTTCCAGTGGGCTTCCCACAGTGGCATGGCACTGTAGTCACTGTGGGGGACCTCGCTGGTGCAATGTCACTGTTGGGGATAACCAACCCAGGCTTCCCTGTATCCTATGTAGGACCTGGAAGATGCCTGGCAAGATCCTGCTGGTATGTGTTTTCAGGACCCACCTGAAGACACCAGTAATAGTTGAGATTGACAATTACAGGCCCCAGTCTGTAATGTGAACAATATTACTATTGACACAAATGGGCAGCCTTGTACCAAGGCCACGGTTGGGGACTGCCAAATTATTGTATTTCTCAATACAGGTGCAGCTGTGTCTGTACTTCATGATGAGAACCCAGCTAGCACCTCTTGGTCAATTGGATGGAGGATCAATGCTCAAGGTGTGATTGGCACTAGATTGTCTACCTACCTCTCTATTGTACTCTCCACACACTTTTGGCCTTATGGTATTTCATCAGCATCCCAGCATCCTAGGAACTGACTTCCTAGCACTACACGGCTGCATAGTAGATTTGGTCAATCAGCTCCTAATCCAAATCAAAGGACAGTACCATATGGTCATGATTCTTGATTCCTACATGGTTGCCACCATTGCGGTCAATGACAAGGAATATGATGTCATAGCTCTATTCCAGATACATGAATTCTTCAAAGAACTGTTATCCATTCTGCAGAAGCACCTTGATGTTTTTGCAACCCACAAATATGATTGTGGGAGAATGCAAATCATCAGTGATGTTCCAGGCCCTGAACATGACTGGCAAATGCAATTCCCCTTTCCTGCAGAGACCTTACCATCACTCTGAGAAACCATTCAGTCACTTCTTCAGCAAGGTGTGATCAAGCCTTGTGTCTCAACCCTCAACTCCCCCATTTGGCCAGTGAAAAAGCCCAATGGATCTTGGAAATTCACTGTTGACTACAGGAGGCTTAACTAAGTCACTCCTAGATGCTCCTCTACAGTAGCCTCAGAACCAGATGTGCTCAAATTGCTAACACCAGATCACAAGTGGTTTAGCACCTTTGATATCTCCAATGGATTTTGGTCATTGCCACTTGCTCAGGAAAGCCAAATTACGTTTGCTTTCACCTTTGAGGGTCGTCAGTACGCCTGGACCTGCCTCCCACAGGGCTTTCAGAATAGCCCCTCCCTCTTCCTCCTACACATGATGGATGCCTTGCAGGGTTTCTGTGTCCCAAAATGTCTTCTGCAGTATGTGGATGACTTACTCCTGGCAACCACCACTAAGGAGCAACATTTTGACCTCCTTGATGAGTTACTGACTCTCTCTTACAGAGAGAAGACCTCAAGTGCAATCCTGCAAAAGCACAACTGTGCCAGAAAGAGGTTATCTTCTTTGGTCTGCATATCACAGAACAAGGCAGAAGCCTGGCCTGGAAGAAGATCCAAGGCCTATAAGATTTGCCACTTCCTACCAGTGTGGCAACACTCAGACATTTCCTAGGAATGGTCAACTATTCCAGGGATTTCATTTGTGACTTTGCACAAAAGGCCACTCCTCTGCATGAGCTCTTGAAAAAGGATGTCCCCTGGACTTGGGGTCCCATTCACACCATGCTGTGACCTTTCTGAAACAAACTCTGGTCTCTGTTCCAGCACTGGTTAACCCCAATCCAGCTTTACCCTTCCATCTGGAAATGGCTACTTCAGACATTGCCATGCCTGTGGTACTTGCTCAAAAGGTTAATGGCATTCTGAGACCTATTGCCTATGCTTCCTAGATGCTGTCCCCAGTGGAACAGAAGTACAATCTTTGTGAAAGACACCTTCTGGCCACTTACTGGGCTGTTAAGCACTTCCTGTACATCATTCGGTATTCACCCATAATTTTGCATACCAATTACACTCCACAAACTTTTTGTTGTCAGATAGAGTGAAGGATGGCTCTTATCTAATACCAGATTAACTCACTGGTCTCTTCTTCACCAGGACCATGACATACAGGTCCACACTGCCAAAATGCCCTCAATTCCTGCCCATGGTCTCCTGTACCAAGAAGTCCCACATGATTGTGCACTCCCACCTCCTGATTTGCTTGATCCAGGCCCCTTTCTTCCCGCTACTCCAAAACTCCTGGCTGATACTTCCCTGTGTCATGTCTTTACTGATGGCTTTGCCTCATACTACCAAGGAGAACAGATAGCTGGATTTGGAGTGTTCATCATATACCCTAATGGTAACACTGTCCACGTGTCTAAATGTTGCAGTATAGCATCTTCTCAGTATGCAGAACTGGCAGCGGTGGCTTGTGCTCTTGAACTAATACACCATGGCACTACAGATATAATTATATTCACAGACTCTAACTGGGTCTCTTGCCCTCTAACCAAAATATTGCCACTCTGGGAGAAGAACTCCTTTGCACCCCTGTGAAATACAAAGCACTCTTTGTATACATTCACAATATGACACAACAGTTTATGCACAAGCTGTTCATTCACAAGGTGAAGGCCCACTCTAAGTCTAATCTGTACCACATTTTCAATGACTGAGCAGACACTCTTGCAAAAGAGGGTGCTCGGGGGGGACATGTGGGATGTGGGTCACCCTATGGGCCTGGCAGCTGTACATATAGCTGCCACGAAAAAGAAGAAAACTATCTTTTGTGCCATTGGACTTGTCCACAGCACAAAAATCTGATACTCGGCTGAAAGAAGTGTTCAGATAACAAGACAAAGGAACTGAACAAAAGATGCTGGCCAACAACCCCTAGAAAAGACATGCAGATAAACTGCATCTATCACATGACAACAAGTTGATATGGTATCAACCTGATGACCTGAACTACAGGTTGGACAGTTCCTGAATCATTGCAATCTGAGTTCATCCACCAGGTTCATGACACCCCAACTGGTGGACACCAGGGGGTGGAAAATGCAGTCCAGAGACTGAAATCTGTGGGTTGGTGTCCTGGTGCCACTAGGGATGTTAAACATTACATTCACAACTGTAAAGTTTGTGTGCAAAACAATCCTGCTCCAACCAAAAGGAATGCTAAATTACTTCCCCAGAGACAATCTGGTTCCTGGCATGCAATTCAAATTAATTTCATTGGCCCTCTGACTACCACGAACAGGAACAACAAGTACGCCCTTGTGGTCACTGACCTATTCTCCAAATGGGTTGAGGCTTTTCCCACTCGACAATGCACAGCGAAGGCAACTGCAAGAGTCCTGGTAGAACAATTGTTTTCCAGGTAGGGCCTATCTCTTAAGATCAAGGAACCAGCTTCAAAGGTGAGTTGATGCAAGAAACACTCAGACGTCTTTGTGTACACCAGAAGTTTCACATTTCCTATCACCCACAATCTTCAGGTCAGGTAGAAAGAGCCAACAGATGGATAAAGCAAATGCTATCCAAATTCATTGAGGATAATCCCAAGGATTGGGATTCCCTTTTGCCTTTACTCCTTATGGCAATTAGGGGTACTCCTTCAGCCACCACCCAGTCCACACCCTTCTGAATGATGACTGGTAGAACCATGAGATTGTCTGAGCACTTGTTGATTGATCTGAACACACCCACTGCAGACAGAGTGTCTGTAGACACATATGTCACAAAACTGAGAGATGACATCATCAAGACTCACCTGTATGATGCACATTATATGGGCAAAGCCCAACAGCAATCTAAGATTCACTTTGACAAACATGTACAAGAGATGGATTGTCAAGTCGGAGGCCAGGTAATGGTACTCAGATTTGCACACCCTACTCATCTCTTCTCCAATAAATGGGAAGGACCCTACCCCATCATTAACAAACTCAGTCCCAGAGTCTACCAAGTTAGGCTTACCAATCAGAAGAAACCTACTGCTAAATAGCTGCATGCTAATCAGCTCAAATTGTGAAAGGAAAATAATTACTTTTCCTAATTCCATTGAGCAGAATAGTACCTACTGACCTTTTCTTTCTTTCTTTCTTACAGGTACCTGCACAAGATGGCTATCTTGCATTTGATCCTCCTGCTAGGAGTGCTTCCCATTGTCCATGGCAAGGCTATGAAAACTATATCTGACTACAACAAATGTTTATGGCAACTCCTTCCAATTTTCACATATCCTGAGGAGAAACATAACACCCCACAAAACAAACCCACCACCATCCCTGATGGAGTCAACATAGATGTTCCCAACAAATGAATCACTGTTCAGGAAGGCAAGGATTTATTTTTATTTATTTATTCAATCTAGGATTACAAGTACCTTTGAGCACCAAGCAGCTCATTTACAATGGTTCCACATCAATGGGGGGGTACAGATCCATAATGGAAAACAGACTGGTTTCACAAACAATTAAGCAATTTGTATTACAAAATGCAGAATAAGAGAACAGCAAATAAATACACATTAGTTTAGCATGTGATTCAAGGCAGGGAGTGAGAAGAGAAGGAATTAGGAGGAGCCAGATCAAAGAAGGAACAGCAACCAGGCAGCATTGTCAAGTAGCAGCTAGGATAGTAAGGGATGAAAAGTAAGGAAGACAGTGGGGGGGGGGAGAAAAAGAGGTGGAGATTGGAGGGCAGGAAGGGAGAGGAGAGTGAGAGGGCAAGATAAGTAGAGAGAACAGTGGAAGAACAGTGGGGGGGTGAAGTCCCGGGAAGAGGGACAAGGATGTTATGTGGTGCAATCACAGGAGTTTTCAGTTAGGATGTGCTGATGAAGTTTAAGTTTGAATTCATCGAGACTAGTAAGGTTAGCCAAACCATTGTGGAGGCCATTTAACCAGCATGGCACTTTGATACAAAAGGAGCATTGGTACTGGGTGGTCTGGCACATCAGGACTAGTAGGAGTGTGGAAGATGAGGTGCATGTATGTTTGGTCTTGGAGGATTTGTGAAGTAAGCATCCTAGTCCTGAAGGCATGAGCCAAACAGAATCTTTTTGGCAAGTAAGCAGGTGTGGCATTTAATTCTCTCATGCAAATTGAGCCACCCAGCCTGCATATAGACACCGCAGGTGTAGGTGAGGTGTAGTGCACCAGTTAGGAGTCTACAGGCCTTGTTTAGTGCCACAGTGAGCCTTCTGAGTACAGTGGTGGAAGCAGTTCCGTAAATGACAAGGCCATAGTTGATTAAGGAGAGCACCGAGCTGTGGACAGCAAGAGTTAGGGCTTCAGGTGTTTGAGACTTTCTAAGTCAAAAGAGGAGCCCAATCCTGGTATTGGTGGCTCTGGCAACATTTTCGATGTGCAGTGAATAGGTGAGGTGTCTATCAAGGATAACCCCCTAAGTACTTGAAGTGCTGTGTTTGTTCAAAGGGGTCACTATTGGAATTTTGGATGGTAAGAGCATGCTCTTTATGCCGAATGTGGGCTGAGGAGAACAACAAGACTTTTGTCTTATTGTAGTTTAATACTAGTTTATGGTTGTGGAACCAGTGCTCAACTTCCATGAAGCCCTTTTGAAGGTTACTTTCAAGGAGGTATGGGTCAGGGTGGCTTGCAAAAATGACAGCATCATCTGCATAGAGCAGTGTTCGCTGGTGGCAGGTAGTCGGTAGATTGTTAAGGAAGATGCTGAAAAGGAGTGGACCCAGAATTGAGCCCTGTGGTACCCTGGACCGAACAGGCTCCTGGTCAGAGATAACGTTGGAAATCTTCACACGTTGAGGTCTGTCCCCAAGATAGCTTCTAAACCAGGGCAGTGTATCGGGGAGAGACCAGTTTGTGAGAGTTGTTTAAGGAGGAGTCAGTGATTAACCATGTTGAAGGCCTTGGTTAAGTTTATAAAGACTGCACCCACAAGACTGCCTTGGTCAATAGATTGCTGGATGTAGTTGGTGAATTCTAAGAGTGCGGTGGTGGTGCTGTGCCCTTTCTGAAAGCCATGCTGTTGTTCACATGGTAGGGAGTATCTATCGAGGTAGTCCACAAGTTGGTTGGCAACAATACATTCGAGTATTTTAAAGAGGGGTGGGAGGATTGATATAGGCCTATATTTGCTGTGTAGTGCACAGTCTCCAGATTTGTGAACTGGGATAACAATGGATGTCTTCCATACCTGTGGAAATTGTGAGAGGGTTAGAGAGAGAGAGAGAGGTTAAGTAATTTAGTAATAGGTGGAAGTACTTCCTCCATGGTGAGTGCGATTAGCTTGCGGTCTAAAGGATGCCTACCTGACTGCAATGGTTGTGGCATCTGGCAAATCATCCCTCCAATTTGAATGGACAACTGACAGTTATGGACAGACACTTCCTGTTGCCTGCCTTTACAAAGGCACCTTCCAAGGCTGGTCAAATACCAGAATTGCCCCAAATAATACCCTGTCTATTCACCAAGCTAATTGCAGACATTCTGGTCTATTCAATTTTACTGCTTTCATTGATCCCACCTTTCTTTGATAAATATCCAGAAGACTCTACAAGAGACTTTTGTGTTCTCAGTTACATGGCTACAGCAGCTATGTTTCTATCTGTAGTACCCCCTACTGAAGCAGAACTTACTGACTGTCCTGTACAGGAACCTGGACCACCTAGTGGTCCCACTGCCACCTCAGTTCCAGGTACACTTGTGAATAGTGTGCAATTTATGCACATTCTTGTCATTTTTAATCTCACACTTTGGAATATGGCCAAATTTGGTATGTGTTCTAAAAACAACACTTCTAGCTTTTTCAGCACCATGTTATTAGATAGTCTTGCAGCATATCAAACAGATACACAAGACCCTGTGGTTGGTCCACATACTACTGAGCACTTAGGATTATTCAGGTCTAGACCTAACCCACATAACAAGAAAACTTCCTCATCATGGAGGAGGCATGCCACTGCTGATGTCACTGGTGCAGCTGGCACCATATCCGGACTCTTCAGATCCAGCATCTCCATTCAGAACCGCCATCAAAAGCCAAACAGTTACATTCCAGACTGACATGAAGAATTATGTTTTACCCCCTGTATTGCATGGTGTAGATGGGCTTAGTCAGGAATAGCGATACATGGTATTCAACATGCATGACATTGCTAAAAGTTTTAATCACACTAAGAATAAAATCAGTGAACTCACGTTCCAGAATAACAAGAAGGCAGACAAGCAATATATTGCCAGGGAACTTTCATGTTCTGCCTATGGCTCTTACGTCATAACCACTATCAATAATCTCTTCCAGGATTTGGAATCTGGCCATATTTCAGATATTATCCATTGTAGGTGACTTACTAAATGGTACTATCCACATTGTAGATCCACTGCTTGTATTACAATCTGTATGTCTAAATCTGTTGATATACCAATGTCTACTTTTAGAAATCTAGGTTATGTCATACGCCATCCCAACAGGGGCCCATGTTACACTGCCAACCACTGCACCATCCATGACACCATGTTTGTCACCTTCACTGTCTCCTTGCCACTCTTTGATCCAGAGATTGCCATCTTCAACAGACTTGCCTCCATCCACTGCATTGGGCATCTTGACAAAGACATCTACTGAGAGAGGACTGACCTTCAACCTCTTCTGGTCTTCCATCCCACCCTGGAAGCTTGGTTGGCACCTAATACAGACTGTTGTGCCAAAAAGAGATACCACTACTTATGTCACTGTGATGTATTTGACATCATCAAGCTGGTTTGTGGATACTCACCAAACAGCATTGACTGGTCTTTTATTTTGGACCGGGACATTTCTTCAAATGAAACTGGTACCCCCTAAGGCAACAGCTTCTTCAACTTCAACTACATCATCTCTAGTGGACAACACTGGACATCTCTACCAGAGTTATGCAGAAGAGGTCCATCGCTTCACTACCAAACTCTCGAATCAATCTTTCACCTGCCCAATTTGACTGCAGAAATGGTGGATCCCTACAGTGAGAGTGTCATATAATTCTGATGGTCAATATTGTATGGTTACTAATCATAAATCTTTCTCATATGGGTCCAAAACTTGTGACATACAATTTCATAATTTCTGTTTTATTCCTCATCAAACTACTGTGATTGGTCATACAGTTATTACTCCTGTTCTCATTCCGGAACCTGACATTATTGGTACTGACCCTGAATATTTGCTTAATCTATCTCAATATTTACCCATTTTTAATGTCCATATTGATCCCTTGACTTTGTCACTTAAGACACTTTTAGATAGAAAGGATACCCATCTCATCTACATCAGCAATAATATATCCAAAGCTGGAGAAGACTTTAACACCCTTATCCATGATGGTGATTTAAAGCACCGAACTTTCAAATATGGTTAGAGTTACCTTTTAAAGGTTTTGTTATTGTACAATTGTTTTTGATTATGTTTTTGATATTGACTCTTTGCTGTCTACGGCAGTCTAAAACAACACCAGGAACAACTCAAATTCCTTTACAAGGCTTGTGCCTTGGGTCTGTAAATGATTGATATTGCACCCACAACTTACCCATTACTTGTTGCTTTTTCAGTAAGGCAACAAGGGGGGGAATGTTAGGTTTGATCCTCCCCAACTTTATTGGCAACCCACTGTGCACCACTGACAATATCTATTATGTTATACATAACCAGTACTAACATTTAGTGATTTGGTACTTACCGTATAAGAATAAGTTACCAGTGATATAATTATGATTATTGCCAGTATTATTACTATGCTTATTATGGAAATGCATAAGTAATGTGCTGAGAATACATTTCTGTGTTTCTTTGTATTGTAATGCCTCAGAGTTGGGGCATCACAGTAAATAAATAAAGCTTAGGGTTTACAGTTGCCTTGTGCACTGCAAACTTGTAAAAAAATAAATTTCATTGCAAGCTGCAAGACACAATGGCTTGGATGGAATGCTATGCTGAGCTTCTCATGCACAGCATTATAGTCCAAACACTCCAGAACTAGAAGTTTAGTTTTAAAAGTTAAACAGTTTTTTCTTTGTCAGTTCCTGCCAAGCAATGGAGAAGAGAGGCCACCACAAACTAAGGGGAAACCCATTGAGGGCTTACCTGCTGGTTGAAGCCATTTCCCCGAGGGTTTTGTGGTGTGCCTGCTCTAGACTCCAGCTGGTGAAGATCCCCAGAAGAGCTCCATTCGGTCCATGGTGCCATTGCGGCACCAAAAGCAAAGAAAATGGCTGTTTGCTGTGGTTTGGGCTAGTGAGCCCTGGCGTTTATTTATTTTAGCCCCCTACTGATTTTAAAGTTTAAATCCAGTCCCCCGTTGGTGGCAGAGAAGAGCCACATCATGACCATTTAGCTGTCAGCCTTCCCGAGGCCCCCTGCTGCCCCTCGCACTGCCTGCATATTACCTCCCTCTGCAGCTGTACCTCCCACTTCCCGGTCTCCTTCTTAATTTCCTGGTGGTGTGGGTGAGTCAGACGGCAGCACGTAGAAGTGTGCTGGCCATCCAATGTTTAAAGAAAGAAGTGTTTTTTTTTAAATAAACTGTTAGCACTGTAGACACTTGGGGAAAGTGGTCGAGCACCGCAGGACAGTTGGGTCAGAAGGACACAGATTTAAATATTTACAAGGGGGCAGGCTAGTGACACCCAGTAGGTGGGGCCAGTGAAGTAAGGCCAAGCAAAAGCCTGTAAATATTAATAGTAGGGGTTGGACTAGGTGGGATGAAGTGGGACTGAGTAACAGCTCTCAGAGAGCTGCAGAATAAAAGAGGCCCTGCCGCTTCTGGCCAAATAAAGATTAAAAGGGGCCCTGCCAGAAGTTAAGTGGGCACAAGGCCCAAGATAATATGGGGCTGCCAGGTCCAGGTTTGGGGAGGGCTACCAGGCCCATGAGTTAAAGGTAGGGCTACCAGACCCAGGTTTAGAGAGGGCTATCAGGCCCAGAATATAAAAGAGGGTGCTAGGCCCAAGTAAAGGAAGGGTACCAGGCCCTAGTAAAGTAAGGGTACAAGGCTCATGGGTTAGTAAGGGCTACCAGGCCCAGGTTCAAAGAGGGCACTAGGCCCAAAATATTGGGAGGACTA
The DNA here is from genome assembly GCA_016271365.2 of Neoceratodus forsteri. NCBI lineage: Eukaryota > Metazoa > Chordata > Ceratodontiformes > Ceratodontidae > Neoceratodus > Neoceratodus forsteri. The sequence continues at coordinate 4,631,042 of JADMNL010000041.1, read as the reverse complement.
CCAGGCCTGAAGCAAAGTGGGCACCAGGCCCACAGTAGTAAAGGGCACCAGGCCCCAGTAAAGGTAGGGCACCCCAGCTATAGGAAAGAGGGCAGCAGGTGTACGGGCAATTAGCGGAACCAGGCAAAATAGCTGGTGCAAGTACATTAGAGTGCTCAGGGGTAGCCAGATCCTAATGAAGACAGACCCACACTGGAAAAGGGTCCGAATAAGGGGTGCTTAAATACACAACCTGCTACAAAGTAATTATCACCTGTTGTATTGGTTCTACAAACTGTTTATTCTTCTAGCATCTCAACTGTTGTGTTATTGCATGAAGCACTGAGACTGTGTTGTATAAGATTAGGATTGTGGTTATTTGGCCCTGTCAGAGAACAATTGCCCTGGAAGTGAACAATTGCCCCAAAAGTGAACAGTTGCCCTGGATTGTTGCAGTGTGCCCCTGCTCCAGGTGAGTTGCCCCTAACAGTTAACAATTGCCCCAGATTGTTGCAATTTGCCCCTGCTCCAAGCAAATTGCCCCTGGAAGTGAATATTTCAGTATAACGTGCTAACAGAAGTACCATTGTGCAGAAGCAGATTCTAATTCAATCTTCAGCCTCAAGCAGCTCTTCACCATAGCAATCTTCAGTTTTCAGCAGCTCTTAACCATAGAAATCTTCAGTCTTCATTAGCTCCACCATAGCAATCTTCAGCCAGCAGAAGACTTCAGCAACTTCTTGCCCTTTCGTCCACCAAAGTTGAAATCAACATTCTTTGAGTTGTCACAGCCACTGGTTCCTGATCAGCTTGGAAGAAAAATGACTGGAAAGTGTCTCGTCCATCCCTCCCAGACATTCGCCGGTAGACGAGTCCATCGTAACCAAGTGTGTTCGTGGCCGCTGTTTCTTATTTTGTTCTCTATCAGTGTGGAATCCTGATCTTCACCTTTCACCTCTTCTTGCTTGTGTCATCCTACATTGCCAGAGCAATCCTCAGGGTAGCAGCTCGAGTTTGGTGGTCCTTCAAGTGGATCTGTCACCAAACGCAGCCCAGCAGTTCTTCTTCTTCATCCTTGGTAGTCCTTCTTCTGGATTCTTCACCACGTTCGGTGTTCATTTGGCAGCCCTAGTTGAGGGTAGGTGCCAGGAAAACCACAGCAGTTCTTCTTCATCCTTGGTGACCCTGGTTAAGTGTTGGTGCCAAGGAGAAAGCAGTAGATTTATTCTCCCTTGGAAATCCTGCAGGTGGACTCCTTGCCATATTTTGGTTCTTCAACCTTGGCAGCCCAGTTTGAGGGTTTTTGTGCCAAGAAAAGAACATTTCTCCAGTTAGTCTGTTCATGCTCTTGTGTTCTGGAAATCCTGGAGAGTGGGTTGGCCGATGCCTATGATCTATTTATCAATCTCTCCATTCCCTGTTTGCAACCTCTCATAGGTCTCCTCGTGAGCTTGGTGCCAAGCAAGAGTTTTCCCCTTTCTCTCGACCCCTAATCTTCAGTTGTGCACAAAGATGACAGACATCTTCATCTTATGGACTTTTGAGACTGTGAGAGTGTTTGCTGATTGCATTATGTATGCTTAGCACATGGTATGAAAAAGTATAAGGTCCTCTTAACATATAGAGCTCTGGGTAGGGAATTGTAGGAGTTATAGATAAGAATAATGTAGAGTGACCTTAGGTCAATGTATATATAGAGTAATAGAGTGGTAATTGTTAGCTAGTTTTTATTAGTAAGAGTTATTCCCTGACTTTCCCTTGTGACCATGTCTACCTTTCCCTGGTGTAAATAAAAGCCTGCTGGCATCAAACTTCATATAGTCTCCTTCCTCTCCTTAAAGGGTGTTTCCTGGAACTCAACCTAATTCAGACCACAGGGTTGTCTCGACATTCCACCTGCTTGAGGCGATGCTGGGTGTGCAGCTGGGACAGGTGTTCTTCTAGGATAGCATCCCAGTTGATAAGATCTCTGCACTGTGGTGTCATCACCATCATAGTACATCATGTAATATAAAAAAAAATTGGGGTGTATTCAGCAGGATATTATAATTAAGGAGTCTAAAGCCAGAACTTTTGTAGATAACGATGCAAGCTGTACCCAGGTGTGGTAGTGCAATGTCCAGAGGGGATAACTCAGATATTGGCAATGAGGATATTTGGGATTGGGGTGGAAAACAGAGAAAATATACCTCCCTCACCTCTCACAATGCCCTATTACTTCAGAGCACCATGGCTTCCCCAGTTCACTGGAGAAAAAGACGGAAATGGAGCAAGCAGTTTAGGGGAGTTCAGATCCAAGATGCAAGCCATGTTCCTACTGCATCAGGTCCCATAAAGACAGAAGGTGGAGGTACTGATCGGACAGTTAAAAGGGGCTGCCCACAGAGAGGTACAATCATGGCCTGTAGGTGCAAAGATCACAGCTGACCAAATTTTACAGAGGTTGCAACACATTTTTGATACTCAGACTGTGTCTAGTCTCAAGATGCAATTTTTCTCCAGAATGCAAAGGCCTCAAGAGACCCTTTAGGAGTATGCTCTAAGCCTACAAGAGTTGCTAAGAGTGATTGAAAGGGTGGCTGCTCAAGAGATCATGGATCCGAATTGGGTGCTAATGGAGAAGTTTGTGGAAGGGGCATATGGTGAAGCTCTTAGACAAGAATTAAGAATGTTGCAGCTTCAAGACCCAGATGCAAAGTTCCTTGACTTCAAAGAGAAGGCCATAAAGGTACTGGGATCAAGTCGAGTGGGAGAGGATGTGGTGACCTACCCACAGATGGTGATGCCTATGAGCACAGCATGGCCAGGGTATCCAATAGATCAGCACGAGAAGGCCCATGGTGCAGGCAGCCAGCCAGAGAGGAAGGGGTAGATAAAGAGTAGATGTATGGTTGAGAGTCCACCGGTGAGCAGCCAGGTTATCTCACGGATGCCAGACCTTTGTGTGGGCAAATGGCACAGGCACTGATCTGTCCCATGGCCAACCCCTCGCATCAGAACTCGGATCTGCTGGAACAAATAGCCACCCTGACACGAGTTACATCGGAAGTGTGTCAGGAGGTCAAGGGGCTAAAAGAAGGCTGAAAATGAGAAGCTGCCCATTTGCCAAAGGAATAAGAAAGACAGCTTGAATTCCCCTGACATGGTCACTTAGTTAAGTAAATAAGAAAGTTTTCTGAAAGTTATAGAAGCTTAAGAATGTTTTAATTAAAGTATATAGAGCTTTAAGTTAAGTGTTAAAGTGGTAAGAGGTATTCTAGGAAACCTGTAGAAGTAATGTTTAAGAAATGTTTGATGAAATGTTTAAAGGGAATACATGGGGACATGTATTTTTAGGCAGGCCCGAATCTGTAATGCCCCAGAGTTGGGGCACCACAGTAAATAAATAAAACTTAGGGGTTACAGGTGCCTTGTGCACTGCAAACTGGTCAAAAAATAGATTTCATTGCAAGCTGCAAGAGACAGTGGCTTGGATGGAATGCTGTGCTGAGATGCTCATGCACAGCATTCCAGTCCAAACACTCCAGAACTAGAAGTTTAGTTTTAAAAGTTAAACAGTTTTTCTTTGTCAGTTCCTGCCAGGCTGTGGAGAAGAGAGGCCACCACAAACTAAGGGGAAACCCGTTGAGGGCTTACCTGCTGGTTGAAGCCACTTCCCTGAGGGTTTGTTGATGTTCCTGCTCTGGACTACAGCCGGTGAAGATCCCCAGAAGAGCTCCGTTCAGTCCGCTGTGCCATTGAAACACAGAACATAGAAACATAAAAGTTGACGGCAGATAAGGACCGCAAGGCCCATCCAGTCTGTCCATTTCTTTTTCTACCTTATAAATGTGCCATCGGCCTTTGCTCTGTCAGTGGCCTATCTATTCATACTCATTTGTATTGCTCCCTTATGCCTATCCCATGCCTGTTTGAAGCCCTGCACTGTATTCATAGCCACCACTTCTTGAGGTAGGCCATTCCATGCATCCACCACCCTTTCTGTGAAAAGAATTTCCTCACATTCCCCTTAATCAGCCCCTCTAATCTCATGCTGTGTCCTCTTGTCCTGCTATTTTTCTTATATTTAAACATGTTAGACTCTTTCACCTTGTTAATGCCCTTAAGGTGTTTGAATGCCTCGATCATATCACCTCTCTCCTCCTTTGCTCAAGGGTATACATATTGAGCTCTGTTAATCTGTCCTCATATGTCTTCTGATGCAGTCCCTGCACCATTTTGGTTGCCCTTCTGGATTGCCTCAATTTGGTTAATGTCCTTGTGAAGGTGTGGCCTCCAATACTGCACACAGTACTCCAGATGGGGCCTAACCAGTGTCTTGTAAAGAGGATTATTACCTCCCTCTTACGACTTGTAATACCCTACTAATACACCCTAACACCCCCTAGCCTTACCTACTGCTTTAGAGGTCTGTTGGATGATTTCGGTCATCAGTGATGATGATGCCCAAGTCTCTTTCTTCCTTTGTGACTAGAACTCCCCTCCCAGCCTATAGGTGGCTTCAGGGTTTCTCTTCCCTATGTCCATGATCTTGCACTTCTTTGCATTAAATCCCAGTTGCCACTCTTCTGACCATTTTGCTAGTTTATCCAGATCTCTTCTCATTCTGCCCACCCCATCTGGATCATCTACTCTGTTGCAGATCTTGGTGTCATCTGCAAACAGACAAGCCTTACCCTCTAGTCCATCTGCAAGGTCACTAATGAAGATGTTGAAGAGGGCTGGCCCCAGGACTGATCCCTGAGGTACCCCACTTGTGACTTGCATCTCTTCTGACTGTATACCATTTACCACCACTCTCTGTTTTCTGCCCGTCAACCAGTTTGCCACCGAGTTGACCAACTTCTGACCCACCCCGAGCCTACCCAGCTTATTTATCAATCTTCTATTGGGGCACCGACAGCAAAGAAAATGGCCGTTTGCTGTGGTTTGGGTTGGTGAGCTCCAGCGTTTATTTATTTTAGCCCCCTATTGATTTTAAAGTTTAAATCTGGTCCCCCGTTGGTGGCAGAGAAGAGCCGCAACATGACTATTTAGCTGTCAGCCTTCCTGAGGCCCCCTGCTGCCCCTCGCACTGCCTGCGCATTACCTCCCTCTGCAGCTTTATCACCTGTGTCCCAGTCTTCTTCTCAATCCCACGGTGGTGTGGGTGAGTCAGACAGCAGCACATAGAAGTGTGCTGGCCATCCAATGTTTAAAGAAAGAAGTGTTCTTTTTAAAATAAACTGTTAGCGCTGTAGGTGCTTGGGGAAAGCAGCCAAGCACTGCAGGACAGTTGGGTCAGAAGGACACAGATTAAAATATTTACAAGGGGTCAGGCTAGCGACACCCAATAGGAGGGGCCAGCGAAGTAAGGCCAAGCAAGGGCCTGTAAATATTAATAGTAGGGGTGGGACTAGGCAGAATGAAGTGGGACTGAGTGACAGCTCTCAGAGAGCTGCAGAATAAAAGAGGCCCTGCCACTTCTGGCCAAATAAAGATTAAAAGGGGTCCTGACAGAAGTTAAGTGGGCACAAGACCCAAGATAATATAGGGCTACAAGGCCCAGGTTTGGAGAGGACTACCAGGCCCGTGAGTTAAAGGTAAGGCTACCAGGCCCAGGTTTAGAGAGGACTATCAGCCCCAGAATATAAAAGAGGGCACCAGGCCCAAGTAAAGGAAGAGCACCAGGCCCTAGTAAAGTAAGGGCACCAGGCCTGTGGGTTAGTAAGGGCTACTAGGCCCAGGTTCAAAGAGGGCACTAGGCCCAAAATATTGGGAGGGCTACCAGGCCCGAAGCAAAGTGGGCACCAGGCCCACAGTAGTAAAGGGTGACAGACCCCAGTAAAGGAAGGGCACCAGGCCCATCATAGTAAAGGGCACCAGGCCCACTGTAGTAAAGGGCACCAGGCCCCAGTAAAGGAAGGGCACCAGGCCCATCGTAGTAAAGGGCACCAGGCCCCAGTAAAGGTAGGGCATCCCAGCCATAGAGAAGAGGGCAGCAGGTATACGGGCAATTAGTGGAACCAGGCTAAATCGCTGGGGCAAGTACAGTAGAGTGCACTGGGGTAGCCAGATCCTAACGAAGACAGACCCACAGTGGAAAAGGGTCAGACTAAGGGGTGCTTAAGTCCACAACCTGTTACAAAGTAATTATCACCTGTTGTATTTGTTCTACAAACTGTTTATTCTTACAGCATCTCAACTGTTGTGTTATTGCATGAAGCACAGAGACTATGTTGTATAGGATTAGGATTATGGTCATTTGCCCCTGTCAATGAACAATTTGCCCCTGTCAGTGAACAATTGCCCCGGAAGTGAACAACTGTCCCAAAAGTGAACAGTTGCCCCAGATTGTTGCAGTTTGCCCCTACTCCAGGTGAGTTGCCCCTGGCAGTGAACAATTGCCCCAGATTGTTACAATTTGCCCCTGCTCCAGGCAAATTGCCCCTGGAAGTGAATATTTCTGTATAACGTGCTAACAGAAGTACCATCGTGCAGAAGCAGGTTCTGATTCAATCTTCAGCCTCCAGCAGCTCTTCACCACAGCAATCTTCAGTCTTCAGCAGCTCTTCACCATAGAAATCTTCAGTCTTCATCAGCTCTTCACCATAGCAGTCTCCAGCCAGCAGAAGACTTCAGCAACTTCTTGCCCTTTCATGCGCCGAAGTTGAAATTGACATTCTTTGAGTTGTCACGGCCACTGGCTCATGATCAGCTTGGAAGAAAAATGACTGGAAAGTGTCTCGTCCGTCCCTCTCAGATGTCCCCCTGTAGACAAGTCCATCATAGCCAAGTGTGTTCATGGCCACCACTTCTTATTTTCTTCTGTATCAGTGTGGAATCCTGATCTTCACATTTCACCTTTTCTTGCTTGTGTCATCCTGCATCGCCAGAGCAATCCTCAGGGTAGCAGCTCAAGTCTGGTGGTCCTTCAAGTGGATCTGTCACCAAAAGCAGCCCAGCAGTTCTTCTTTGTCCTTGGTATTCCTTCTTCTGGATCCTTCACCAAGTTCAGTGTTCGTTTGGCAGCCCTAGTCGAGAGTAGGTGCCAGGAATACCGCAGCAGTTCTTCTTCATCCTTGGTGACCCTGGTCGAAGGTTGGCACTGAGGAGAAAGCAGCAGATTTCTTCTCCTGAGGCAATCCTGCAGGTGGATTCCTTGCCACATTTTGGTTCTTCAACCTTAGCAGCCCAGTTCAAGGGTTTTTGTGCCAAGAAAATAACATTTCCCCAGTTAGTCTGTTCATGCTCTTGTGTTCCGGAAACCCTGGAGAGTGGGTTGGCCAATGCCTATGGTCTGTTTACCAATCTCTCCATTCCCTGTTTGCAACCTCTCATATGTCTACTAGTGAGCTTGGTGCCAAGCAAGAGTTTTCCTCTTTCTCTCGACTCCTAATCTTCAGTTGTGCATGAAGATGACAGACATCTTCATCCTATGGACTTTTGAGACTGTGGGATTGTTTGCTGATTGTATTCTGTATGCTTAGCACATGGTATGAAAAGTATAAGGTCCTCTTAACATATAGAGCTCTGGGTAGGGAATTGTAGGAGTTATAGATAAGAATACTGTAGAGTGACCTTATGTCAATGTATATATAGAGCAATAGAGTGGTAATTGTTAGCTAGTGTTTATAGTAAGAGTTATACCCCGACTTTCCCTTGTGACCATGTCTACCTTTCCCTGGTATAAATAAAAGCCTGCTGGGCATCAAACTTCATATTGTCTCCTGCCTCTCCTTAAATGGTGTTTTCTGGCACCCAACCTAATTCGGACCACAGGGTTGTCTTGCCGTTCCACCTACTTGAGGTGATGCTGGGTGTACAGCTAGGACAGGCATTCTTCTAGGATAGCATCCCAGTTGATAAGATCTCCGCACCGTGATGGCATCACCAACATAGTACATCACAGTATATTCTTCTGAGAAGTCATTGTGTAGCCTATACTGCAATCATGCAGATTTATGTAACACCACAACTATATCCTTTAATTTTGTATAGGTTCTTTGTTCCTATTTTAGCTGATTTGAGACTTTTAGTATATATCTCTAGATACACTGTGGAGTCACCTAACATTTGGCTAATAGTGCCTGTTTTATGTATCTAACTCCTGCACAAAGTAATAGTTGCTATGGTAATTATCATAGTACATACCCTGCTGCATTACGTATCCTCTCTGAGACCGTCTTCATACCCAGGGGTACTGGGAAACTCTGGCTCCCAGTGTCTGTTTGGTAAAACCTGTTTTAGGGCCTACATCTGCTTTTCGTGTAATAAACAAATTTATTACCCCATATGCCACTTGTCTGTTGTTTCTTCTGCTGGTTTATTACCACCAAGAATCTGAGAAGGGCTTTGACCCCTTACACAGGGGAGGCTGAAAGAGTGGCAGATCAAGTATGGTCTACGGTAACAATGTAGGTAGGGAAAAAAGGGCAGACTGGGTGGGCCAAGCAGTCCTTATCTGCCATCAGTTTTATTTTTCTATGTAAACAGTGCCTAAGTTGTCAATTTTGAGGGGGCACCAAATCAATAAATTCTTGCTCTTTGGCTGTTAGGACTCACCAGAAGTGGTGGAACTGGGGTGGGGGTACCAATACTGAGTTTGTCTATGGGCACTTCGGGTGCTATGGCCAGCCTTGTCAATGCTCATAGTGGGTATTCATTGATGTGCTGCTGGTAGGGCAGACCTTTTGGATCCCAAGTCCCTTTTGTCACAACAATACTACAATATTTGTTACTGTATCCTATATTTAACTATATTGACAACATTAAAATAATGTTTAGAAACATACATATTGGAAGAGAAAGCACTATAAATGTACAGTCTGTGTGTATGCATATGAACTAGCTCAGCGTTCTCTGTGGCAGTCATTGAAGATAATGCAGGTGAAATAAAAATTGTCTCTCTTTCAACTTACAAGCATATCCAAGCCTTTATTCTTTTGGTGTAGCAGCAACAAGAAAACAGCAAATGCAGCCTAGACAAACACTAGAAATTGGCAAATCATCTCTAAGTTATAGATATGGTAAATCTAGCATCCCTAAAATGAGTTAAAATGAATAAGGTCAATGTGCCTTGTAAGTATTATTAGGATGACACAGGCCTTTTTTATACGCTATGAAAATGTCATGCAGATTCTCATTTCAAGTCCATGGTTCTGACTCTATGAATTTTGCTGCACTGTCAGGTAAATACAATTCAAGTATTATAGAAGGTCTTAAAGGGAATGTGGTCAGGGGGTGCTTTTTTGGGGGCAACAAATGAAAAATGTTGACATATCGGCAAAGAAAAGGATGACAAAGACATGGATATCACAAAAAAAATAAATAATTCCAACCCCAATGCAATTTAATTGATATCAGATTACAATTCAGTTGCTGGCATATGGCAGATCTCATTCCCAAGCAACAAAGACAAATACTTAGAGACCTGTGCTTTTCTTTGCTACTATTCTTTGCCTAGAAAAGACTTAGGGGGACATTTTCAAAGGAGATGCACTGGCACATCTCAAGAAAGGCACCGCAAAGTTATATTCAAAGAGAGGAGATGCGTTGTGCATCTCCGGCTGTGCCCACGCGCAGCGATAATGTATGCGGCACATCTCCAGGTGGCGTGTCCATGACTATGCAGCACATCCATATTCAGCCAAGATGAGTGACACGTCTGCCTGCGCATCTTGGAGACGTGTCACACAAACTTAGGCATGGAAGAACCATGCCTAAGTCCTGGACACCCACAGGTGTGGTACTGTACCACACACAGCAGCCACCAGTCCCTGCAGCCCAGTGGCAGCCCCCCATCCCCAAACCACCATCACAGTGATATAACAGTACTAAAAAAACCTTAAGTGCCCTGGTAGTCCAGTGGAACCCCCCCAATCCAGCAATTCCAATTGCAGTAACAGACCCCACACACCTATTCCATAGTGTAGTGGCCCCCCTCCATCCTGATCCCCATTCAAAACATAATCATACTCCAACCCTTTCTGTAATGTAGTGGCCCCTCCCATACTGATCCCTGTTTGAAAGATAATCATACCCCCAACCCTTTCCATAGTGTAGTGGCCCCTCTCCATACCAATCCCAGTTTGAATAAATAAAAATCATTTCCCAGCCTTTTCCTTAGTATAAGCCCCCACCCCACTACCCACTCAGGCACCCACATCCCAGCCCACTCCCCTGTCCCAGCATGGCCAGTCAGCAGTACAGCCCTCTACACACCTCCTCGGCTTCCCACTGACTGTACTGTCAATGAATGACAGCATTCAGTAATCACTACAAGCCCATTGGTTGACACTGTTGACCAATGGGCTTGCAGTGTGTACTGTAAGATGTCATTTACAAAGTTGTGTCTTTCATAACTTTGTGAATGACAGCTTGCAGTAGACACTGCAAGCCCATTGGTCGACAGTGTCAACCAATGGGCTTGTAGTGATTACTGAATGCTGTCATTCATTGACAGTACAGTCAGGCGGACAGCCATGGAGGTGTGCAGAGGGCTGTTCTACTTGCCGGCTGACTGGCCATGCTGGGATGAGGGGAGCAGGATGGGATGTGGGTGCCTGAGTGGGTGGTGGGAGGGCAACTACGCTATGGAAAAGGCTGGGGAAATTATTTTATATTTATTCAAACGGGCATCAGGACGAAGAGGGGAGCCCCTACCGTATGGAAAAGACTGGGGGAATGATTTTATATTTATTTGAATGGGTATCAGAATGGAAGGGCCACTACACTATGGAAAGGGTTGGGCATACAATTATCTTTTGAACGGGGATCAGGAGGGGGGGCCACTACACTATGGAACAGGGCTGCGGTTTGATGTCACACGGCACTGGGTGGTGGGGCAGGCTGCACTCCCCACCCCAGATACACACAATATCATGAATACATGAAAACCTGGGGTCATTCACATCTCTTAATACCTTCTGTTCCAAGCCAGCAAGGAAAATATTAGAATATGATGCTGCTAATTAAGCACCCATGGCTGCCCCTTGAGTCATTCTTATCTTTAGCAGCTGGTACCTCCTCCGGTGTCTCTTCATCTGCTTCTTCTGGGTTTTTATCCACTCTGCTCCCTGTGATATGGTACTCACAATCTCATATCATTAAATGATCCAAAACACTCACTGTTGATAGCCTGCCCATCAATGCAGCAGTTGGGCTACTGTACACAATGCTGGTGACCCACCCTGTCTTGGAAACATGCCTAGTTCATCAGGGGTCAGTGAAGGGGGATGAGGATTGAGCACCGCAGAGGATAGTTTCCTCCTCTAGGGAGGGGGTGATGTGGACACTGGACAGGCAACCACACTGTGCACGCTATGTGTGCGCATGCACATTGGGCCCCGAGTGTGCTGACACCCACTGGGGTAGGGGAGAAAACCTGATAGAAAATAGCCTGGACTTGGCTCCCAGAGTAGAAACCCTAGTATATGTGGGCTGGCCCCACCACCTCCATCCAAAAAGCCTGATGAATGGCTTGACCAGGGATACAACCCACTTCACCCAATCCATGGCTTCATGGTGGCCAGATTACATGAAGGAGATGGGGACAGGAAGGATGTGCTGAGGATGGTTCCAGGGAGCTGGACTACAGAGTAAGGGGGCACATAATTGCAATTACAAAACACTTGGTGTTGTCGTCCAAAGAGACAAATGTCTTAAATTCTGCCTGGTTTATCTCTCCTGGTGTCTTTACAATTTCTGACATGCTCTTGACATCTGCAGCTACCATTTGTTCTTTAAGAACACATGCTTTGCAGTAGTAGTTTTCAATTGTTGCTGATTTCACATCAGCCCAGGCTTGATGCATCATATGTATGGCATCGGGGAGGCAGTATAACACAGTGGTTTAAGGCTCTGAGCTGCAAATCTGGAGACCTGGGTTTAAATCTCACAGCTCCCACTTGCATACTGTGTGAGCCTGAGCAAGTCACTTAACTTCCCTGTGCTCCCAGGTCGCACCTGTAAGCAAGCTTTCAGCTTAGTGTGCCACTCCTGGTTAAACAATTGCAAAGAAAAAAAAAATTGACAGAACTGTCCACTCCCAAGCAAGGTTATTCAGAGAGATAGAATCAGCATCATCAAATGCATTTAAAATTTTCTTCAGTATTCTCACTAAAAAGCTGAGAGGTCATCCAAGCATTTCTAGTGGCATTGTATACTGTGCTGGAATTACACTGGACCTATCTGAGCCCTCCTTGCCATTATAAGTCAATGACATTGATGTGAGCTACCGGGGCTCACTTCAGAGCTAAGGGGACCGAGTCCTGGCAAGCCCCCTATAATTCCAACACTGATGGTATATTACTGCAGATGGTCTGTATTCACCCCTCAGAAGCACCAAGGCTTAAGACTCTTTCAGATAATTATCAACTTTTGTTTATCATTGCCATCCATATTAGTGCACGTAAGTACAGTTAACCTCTTCTTTGCCTTTTTGCTTCCAACAAAAGAATCAGTCCCTAATATTAGAAGTTATATGCGGGATACCACAGACATAATTAATGTATTATGGGAGGTCCAAGTTGAAGATGAATGGTGGCTTGCTACAATGGATGTAAATTCTCTTTATACGAATATCCTCCATGAGGGAGACTTGAAGCCATTTAACACTGCACGTTAAGGGATACTGAATGGGACAGAATAAGATCAATATGCTGGTTAATGTAACATAAATTGTTTTGAAAACCCATGTCTTCATGTTTCAGGGCAAGAACTATATCCAGATGAAGGGGGCAGCTATGGGAACCACTTTGGCCCCTAGCTTAGCCAACATTTATATGGGTAAGTGGGAGGAAAAGGTGATCTACTGTCAGTCAGTGAATCCATCTTTGCACAAAATTGATCTGTGGAAACAATTTATTGATGACACATTCCTTATATGGAGGGAGTCCAAGAGAGAATTTGAAGAATGTGTTACTTTTTTCAGAATCCACCAATCAGAATCCTAGGTTCAAAGCCCCATCAGATGCACAAGTCATAAACCTTCTTGACGTAGTACTAAAAGAGAAGATGTCACTTAGTGACTGATTTGTACAAGAAACCCACTGACTGCAATACATTACTGTTGGCTAGCAGTTGCCATCCTGGGCATACTGTATGTACTCTTCCTAAAGGTCAGTATGTGAGACTAAGTAAATTACAGCACTGAGGAGCTGTACTCAGTGAAAGCAATGAGGCTGTTAGATTGTCTGAGACAAAGGGAATACAGAGAATGTGGCATCCAAAGAGCTGTAGAATCAGTGAATGAGTTAGACAAAAATATTTTACTTGCACCTAGAATCCAAGAAAAGTCAGAGGGGAGACAATTGACATTTGTCACTACCTATGGGGAAGGAGCCAAAGAAATTGTCAACATTATCAGAAAAAAATTGAATAGGACTTCAGGTGACGTCATCTGACTAATGGCAGCCTGAGTTTAGAGCTCCCCACCCAGAAATTCCATTTTCCTTGTATTTACTGATACTAAGCTAATCTTGGAATACTTAAAACACCGAATGAGGAATGGCAACTAGTACGGAATAAGAAGATAGCAACAAGCTTAGCATGCTACGGCAGGAAGATGACCTCCCAGATCAAGATATGTCAGATTCAGAGGCCTCAGAGGTGTCCATGACTTTCACGCATTCCATGGTGGTAATATCCTCTAAGCACAGAAAGCTGCAAACCAAAAAAGCAAACTCCATGGCTTCAAAACTTCACAAAATACTGGCGGAACTCATTGAGTTTAAATCCGAGTTCCTCTCGTTTCAGGAATCTTTATCATCACTCCACTCTGACCTTACAGTGATGGCGGGCAGGGTGAACACAATGGAGAAGGCCTGCACAGAGCAAGCCACAAGACTTAAGAAGCTACAATCAATTTTTGAGTTAGTTTCTAAAGTCTGTCAATTTACTATAGATCAACAGGAAGACGCCGAAAACAGACACCATAGGTGGAATATCAGAATCTACTCAATCCATGAAAACAGTGAGGTTCATATATCCTGGACTTTACTGAAACTGTTTTGCACAAATCACTTTCTTTGGATGCAGACCTTCAACTGGAAATCGAGCGGGTCCACCAAGTTCTTGGACCAAAGCCTACAATTCCAAATGCGAGGCCCAGATCTATAATAATTCACTTTCTGCGATATCAAACAAATGAGCTAATTCTGAGAAAAGCCTGGACCCAGGAAAAAATCTTCAATGAGGATATTAGAATATTTTTGGACAATGATTATACCCCTAATATGATGCAATGCAGATGGGAGTATATCCCATTGGTCTCAGTCCTCTGACAAAATAAGCTAAAATTTCAAACCCCGTACCCAGCACATCTAGTGATGCAATATTCCACCAGCCAGCAAAACTATGAATATGCTGCTATTGCATATCGAGATATTCAAAAACATGGATTTACCATCCCCTCCCTTCTTGCTCTACCACACCGGTCCAACCCCCGCAGAAAAGTCAGGGACTTTCCTGCGTGAAACTCTACAACCCAACAATCTGTCCTGGACTTGTGAAAACACTCCTTAATCAGATAACTTTAATGAACACTTGATCCTCTTTCCCATTTTTCTTCATGGATCTTCACATTGATGCAGTGAGTTCCCTTTAGTGTGCTGGGTGGCTGGGTGGTTGTCTCTCCCCTCTGGTTGGGGGGGCGGGCGCTGCTTGGTGCCGTTCGGATCTTGCCTCGACAGGGCCTGTCCTGGTCTTGGGGGGCTCTCGGGAAGGAAGTGTCTCTGACCCTGCCTTGCATCTCAAACCTTTCTTGACATCCCCCTTTATGTGCAACTTAGGCAAAGTTGATCAGTGGCGGGATGGTGTTGTGGCTGAGGAGCAGGTTGACTTTTTCTAATGTTTGTCATTAGTGAGAGGAATTTACACATTAAATAGGGCTTCCTCTCCCTTCTTTGTAAGGCATGGAGTTCAGATGGTAGTCTGTGATATAGGCGCTGGAGCAAGGGCGCCTACAATAACAGTGACCCCTTCCCCAGTGCATTTCAGGGACAGCTAGGTAGGGTAGGGTAGGGCAGCCGGAGAGGGGGATGGGTGAATATAGCAACTTCCTGACACTATATGTACGCATGTGGGGGAGAGTGAGTGTGCACAGGAGGGGACGTGAGGGATTGTGCCACGGTGGTTGCCGAGCCAACCCCGTGCCGAGGTGGATGGGTTGCCAGTGCCGGTCGGCAGGGTATGAGGTTCTGGTCTGGGTGCTGGTGTGTTTTTGTTGCTCCTGGCCCAAACCTTTTTAATTTTTAATGTTTTCACCCCCCCCAACATGCACCCCCTCTGGAGTTGAGAATCCTTCAGTAGGGAGGTACAGCTCCCCCCACAGAAAACATTAAAAGTAAGTCCCCAGCACCATTTTCTTGTGTGCTGGGGTGTCACAGTGCCGAAAAACATTTTCAGCATTGTGACTTTGCGATAACGGCGATCGCCTTCAGGCTTTCACTGTTATCACATAGAACCAGTTCAGACACTGTGTTGACACTATTAGCAAAATAACAGAAGTGGGTGAAGGTCCTGGGACCCTGAGAAGTCAGATCCCTGTGTGCGAGACCCACTTGTTCTGAGCCCCCATTAAATAGTGGAACATTTCGAGGCCTAGCATCCCATGCACCACAGGAATCCCATGTTCACATAGTTTCTAAATGAAAGCACAGAGATAGTCTGCTGGGTCTGGAAGGCCCCTTTGGTCCATGGCTCCCCTCTTTGGCCAGGACCCCACTAAATTGGGCTCTTCTGGCTGTTGCTTGTGTGGATTCCACATCTGATTTAAATAATGAGCCGGGTTGTGTCCTTGCCCTACCCACAGCCATCTCGACACTCATACTATTGATTTGTGCTTTTAAGGGGAGTATGCTGGGAGGACTTGAATAATTCTGCTGTTTCTGAAAACTCGAGGTGCAAGGGGTCCGGTGGGTGGCACCCTCCTGGGGGAATTGCCCTCATGGCTGCCTGGACCAGGAGATTGGGTTCTGCTTGGGGTTGGGAAAGTGAGGCAGTGCCATCACTGGGGGAGGCTGTATTTGCTGGATGCCCTCCTCTGTTGGTCCATCTCATCTGCTCACCAGTGGGGGGAGGGGGAGATGGGACTGACTAGCACAAAGGGACTTGACCGGGGGATCCAGGGTCCAGTCCTATATTGTACAAAGTCTCTGTACTCTGCAAAGGATATAATTTATGGATCCTCCTATGTTTCTTTTTTAAAATGTTTCACAGCCTAGTGCCCCCGTTAACTGTCCATTGTCTACGAGGTGGAGTTTTGAGATGCGAGCAGATGGTGGACTCTCAGTCTCTATTACCACACAGACAGTAGTTTATCATTTGGGACAGTCTCTGAACTGTTCATAGTTGGAACTAACCTTCTGAAATTTATGCTAATATGCCAAGATGAGAAGAACATTTTATACAAAGACACTATTTTGACTTTTTTCTTTCTTCAGGGTGGTTATGGGGGGGGGGTAGGGGCCTAAGCTACCTCCACATGGGATTGGATACTAAATCACCGGGTGGCTGAGGGGAAGCTTCGGTGGTCTTCAGGATATGATGCACATTTGTTTTTAGTTTGCCCCCAGAAATCCCAGTTACCCTTATATTACCTACCTTTTACTTTACATAGAAACATAGACTTTGATGGCAGATAAGGACCCCTTGGCCCACCTAGTCTGCCCATTTCCGTACCTACAGGATAAGCTGCAGATCCTAGTTAACCAACAGCCTATTTCTTCTCCCCCCCAAAATTGCCTTACATCTGTCCCATGCATTCTTGAATTCTCCCACAGTTTTAGACCCCACAACCTCCTCAGGAAGGCTGTTCCATGCATCCACCACCCTCTCTGTGAAAAAATACTTCCTCACATTGCCCCTGAACCACCACCCCCATCTTCAAATTGTGTCCCCTTGTTCTTGCACATCTCTTTTTCTGAAAGATGCTACCCTCTAGGACTTTGTTGATTCCACTGAGGTACATTAAAGTTTCTATCATGTCCCCCTTCTCCCTCCTTTCCTCAAGGGTATATATATTAAGCTGCTTTAGTCTCTCCTCGTATGTCTTCTCTTGCAGACCCTGCACCATTTTAATTGCCCTCCTCTGGGCTGCCTCTATCCTGTCTATGTCCTTGTGGAGATGGGGTCTTCAGAACTGGACGCAGTACTCCAGATGGGGTCTCACCAACTGTCTGTACAGAGGGATAACAACTTCCTGTTTTCTGCTGGTGATGCCTTTCCCTATACATCCCAGTATCCCCCCAGCCCTCCCTACTGCCATCTCACATTGCTTGCTAACCATAAAGTCATCTGTTATGATTTCCCCCAAGTCCCTTTCCATTTTTGTTGTTGTTACTACCTCCCCTCCCATTGTGTAATCTTCTCCTGGGTTTTGTTTCCCATGTGCATTATTTTGCACTTCTTTGCACTGAATCCAAGCTGCCATACTTCTCACCATTCCTCCAACCTTGCCAAGTCCTTTCTCATCCTTTCCACACCTCCCTGTGTATAAACCCTGTTGCATATCTTTGTGTCATCTGCAAAGAGGCATACTTTTCCTTCCAGTCCCTCTGCAATGTCACTTATAAAGACATTAAAAAGGACTGGACGCAGTACTTAACCCTGCGGTACCCCACTAGTAACCCCTCTTTCTTCAGAGTGGACTCCATTTACAATTACCTTCTGTGTGCTGTTGTCCAGCCAATGTTTTCCCAGGCTACCACCCTGGGACCCACTCCCAGGCTGGTTAATTTGACTATTAATCTTTTGTGTGGTACTGTGTCAAATGCCTTGCTAAAGTCTAGGTAGACCATGTCCACAGCCCCTCCCTGGTCTACTACTTTGGTCACTCAGTCAAAGAAATCAATTAGATTCATCTGACATGACCTTCCCGCTGTGAACTCATGCTGCCTTGGGTCCTGTGCCTCACTGGCCTCTAGGTATGCAATAATTCTTTCCTTCAGAAGTGATTCCATCACTTTCCCTACAACAGAGGTCAAATTGACAGGTCTGTAGTTTCCTGCCTCTGTCTTGCTCCCACTTTTGTGAAGGGGAATCACATTCACCTTCCTCTAGTCCTCAGGTACCATACCATCCTCCCATGATTTGTTAAAAAGGGTAGTCAGTGGTTTCACTAATTCTCCCCTTAATTCTTTTAGAATTCTGGGGTGAATTCCATCAGGCCCCATTGCTTTGTCCACCTTCAGTTTTAGGAGTTCTTTCAGAACCCTTTCTTCTGTGAAAGTACTTGGATCAACCCACCTATCCAGAGTGCTTCTGTTAATTGGATTAGGCACCTCCCCCTTCTCCACTTTTGTGACTACTGAGCAGAAATATTCATTCAGTATCCCTGCTTTTTCACTGTCCCGGTCTGCCCACCCACCGTCCAGTCTATTCAGCCTCACTATCCCTCCCTTTGTCTTTCTATGCTCCCTGATGTACCTATAAAGGGTTTTATCCCCCTTCTTAACTGAGTTGGCTATCTTTTCCTCAGTTTGGGCCTTTCCTATTCTGACTTCCCTCCCTGTTTCCTTCTGGCTTAACTGGTACAACTCTCTGTCCTGCTTCTTCTGTGTTTCCATATACTTCCTCAATGCTATCTTTTTCTCCCTGACCTTCCCCGCCACCTCTTTTTGAGGATCATAGTGGCTTTTTCTTTCATTTTGATTTGTTTACTTGCTTCACACCAAGGTTTGTTGCCTCTGTGATGGCAGTTTTGATAATTCCCCATTGTTGCTGCACCCCTCCTTCTAGCCTGTTTGCTAGTGCTTTTCTAAAGCACTCTCCCATCTTGCCAAAGTCAGCCCTGCTGAAGTCCAGTACCCTCACTTTTGCATGGCTTGACTCTGTAGCTGAGTTTATTGTGAACCACACTGTTTGGTGGTCATTTGTTCCCAGATGGCTACCCACTTCTAGATCTGAGATCCTCTCACTGTCCCCATTTGAGAGTACAAGGTCTAAGATTGCTTCTTCCCGAGTGGGTTCCAAAACTAGCTGTCTGAGGTATGCCACCTGTAGGGCATTGAGAATGGCCCTGCTCTTGGATGTGGCTGCAGCAAATGTGCTCCAGTTAACATATGGCATATTCAGGTCTCCCATCAACAGTATCTCCCCTTTCTCTGCCATCCTAAGAATGCCTTCTATCATATCCTTGTCCATTCCTTCCCCCTGACATGGGGGTCTGTATACAACCCCTGTGTGGATTGTGGTGCCACTTTATGCTCTAATCCTAGCTTGCCCACATGCCTACCCCTTATTTAAGGGTCAATGGTACCCTAAGGGAGCCACTTCCCTTAGAGGAGGTGTTTTCCCCTGGGTGGTGGTCTAGCCCACCCCCTTTAAGACTGCTATTACCAGTGTCCTTGCTGTTTGCAGTCACAGTTAGTTACCTTTTGTTTGTTCAGCATTGGATGGAGTATCAACCCCTCTACATCATGTTGGCTAATTCATGGCCCAGTTGGCTTTTTCTTTCCGTATAACTAGTTGGAAAGTTTCATTGCTGTTGTTTTTTAGTTTACTTCCCACCCCTTAGTTGGCCCAGTATGCCTAGCTCCCCTTTCCAACAAAATGTTGCATGCTAGTGGCAACTTTTATTACACACTGCAGGTGGGTCGAGGGATACTTTATACTTTTGTATGCAATTTTATTATACAATTGTACAATGGCAAGAAAATTTCCAGGGTTCTGATTGGTCAGTGTGTGCCTGAGACAGTGATGTTATTACACAATAATATCACTGTATGGATTTGTTGGCAGATGATTCCTTTTTCTCTTCAGAAACAAAGATATATTGCTACACTAAAAATCTACTAAAACTTTTTTAATTTTTTTTTTTTTATTTTGTATAACATCAAGCCATTGTATAATTGCAATAAGGCACTCCAAGGTGTGTATTATTGTGTAATAATGTCACTCCTGGGGTGGTTGAAGCACTCAGCTTTACCTCGTGCTTCAACCCACCTCAGGAGCGACGTTATTACATGATTACACACATCTTGTCATGCCTTATTGTTTAATTATTCCTACCTAGGAGACTGCAGTATAGGTGGGACCTGCAACATATGTTACATTGGACTTTTTTTGTTACCTTCCTGGGGGGAGGGCAAGAGGATCCCAAATGATGGGGAGGACAAATGAGTGTCCCTATTAGAATAATTTTCCATAATGGAAATGGGCTGTCTGGGCCGGTCAAGCAATAAAGAACTTTGTCAGCCCTTAAAAAGCTCAAACCTGACCTGTTGCTGCTTCAGGAGACTCATCTTTCTACAGGGGAAAACCAGAAATTGGTAAAATTTGGATTTTCACAATAGTAGACTCATCTTTTCATCAGGGTAGATGCAGAGGGGCAGCAGTTTTGATACCCAGGTCCTCCCCCTTTATACTGCCAGATTTCTATACAGATAAGGAGAGGCAATTGGCTCTGATGGTGGGCACAATCCGGGACCAACAGTTTACAGTGGGCAGCATTTATGTGCCAGTGGGTAGTGATGCATCATTGATTCAGCAGCTAATAGATACAATTATTCTACACAAACAGGGCACCTTGATTTTGGGGGGAGACCTAAATTGTTTTTTAAATCCTGCCTTAGACACCTCAGCATCCCAGCCATCTCCACTCTCCTTGGGTCAGAAACACCTTAGGAAGCTACTTAAAGAGGTGGATTTGGTGGATGCCTGGAGGCATCTTCATCCTACCTCCAGATGCTTTACATTTTATTCCCACACCCACAAGCACTATTCTCATTTAGATTATTTCTGTATAAGTAGAGAACACATGGAGCAAATTCATTCCTTAGATATTAAGAATATTTATCTCTCGAACCATGCTCCGATTACATACTATTTGCCAGCAGATTAGGCCTTATGGTCTATCAAGTCTGCTTGAACCTAGATCCTTAGTTGGGTGCCGAGACCCTCCCATCCCTTGTGCTCCAGAAACCCCTATCATCCATCCCCACCCCCCCGGGACAGGCCATCATCTGATACATCCACTTTCTGTGTCTGTCCCACCCTCTCTTAAAGCTCTCCACTGTGGATCTCTGAACCAGCTCACCAGGCAGAGCATTCCAAGGGTCCACCACCCTCTCAGTGAAAAATCTCCTCCTCTTTTCCCCCCTCACAATTCCACCTTCCACCTTACCCTAGAACTTACAATAGCCAAGGAATGGAAAAACACGATTTGGCGATTTAATAATTCCCTATTAAAAGACTCTCTCTTTAAAGACATGCTAAAAGAAAAAATCCCTGAGATTGTATGGGACAACTCTTCACTTCAGACATCACCTCAGAACTTATGGGACACATTGAAAGTGGTACTATGCGGCCACATAATAGCATATGCTACTAAAAAGAAGAGACTAGCCAAGGCCAAGCTCAGGGATCTACAAGACAGGTTGCACTTTTTACAAAATGCCCATATGCAGGGTGACCATTCTCTGGAGAATCAGGTTATGCATACCAAGCAAGAAATCCAGAAAATCTTAACAAATAAGACAGAAGAGCTTCCTGTAAATTAGCTTTCCACTTAAGAAAACAAATCCAGACAGTCTCCACTGCCAAAATTAAAAATCCCCAAACCAGTGGGGTGACCTCTATCACCTCCCAGATGTTGCACATCTTCAGACAATACTACTTAGTCCTGTACTGTATGTGGAGCCTTCTCCCCTGGCCCTTCAGGACATAGAAACTTTCTTGTACAGACTGAAGCTCCCTTCCCTAGCCCCACAGCAAGTGGCACAATTAGCACGCCCCATCATGGTCCCCAAGATTTATTCTACAATGAAAACAATCTTAAAAATGGCAAAAGCCCAGGACCTGATGGCTTTGGAGCTGAGTTCTATAGGGGAACTTGGGATCATATTAAAGATCCACTGCTTCTATCCCTTCAGGGGAGTCACTCCACAGGGGAATATCCCATTTTGTGGAACCAAGCCACAGTTTCCACCATATTGAAACCTAACAAACCCTCTCACTTATGTGACTCCTACCATCCTATATCAGTACTGAACTAGGATTAAAAAATCTACACCAGCATCTTGTGCTCTGCCTTGATGAGATCCTGCCCCTCTTGGTTCATCCAGATCAACCGGGTGTCATTAAAGCCCAACAGACAACTGACAATATCAAAAGAACCCTTTATTTAATTAACCAGGCTCATGCCTCCAATACCCCACTGATGATCCTAAGCTTAGACATGCAGAAGGCGTTTGATAGAGTCTCAAGGCCCTTCTTGCACACACATTGTTGAAATTTGGATTCCCGAGTGGGTTTCTTAAAAATATTAAAGGTATATACTCCAAGCCCAAAGCCAAAGTCAAAATCAATGGCTCTCATTCCACCCACTTCCCCCTGTCTCTGGGAACAAGACAGGGGTGTTCCTTTCCCCCCTACCTTTTTGCACTGTACGTGGAGCCAATTGCTCAACACCTACACCAGCAGACTCAGATTCAGGGCTTCTGGATAGATGACATAGCACATAAAGTAGCACACTATGCTGATGACCTCTTATTACATATCACAGAATGCTGAGGGCCTTGGAATGGAGACTGGCTGAGGTGGTGACGGTGTCCAGCTACAAAATAAATTCAAGTAAAACAGAGGTCCTGCTTATACGAGACCTCCCATCCTTAAACTTGCAGTGAAAATACCTGTACAAATGGTGATGAGCATCTCTCCATTATTTGGGAATTCACCTCCTGTCAGATCCATCAGAGGTGTTCTCCCTTAATTATGACCCACTGTTCTCCCAAGTTCAGGAAGACCTTCGGACCTGGACTCATTTTCCAATATCCCTCTTAAACAGAATACAATCCATTCAAATGAACGTACTGCCTAGACTACTTTACTTAATGCAGAATATTCCCTCCCCCATGCCCAGCAAGGAAACCACCAGATGGAACAGAATGATTTTGGCTTATTTGTGGCAGGGGAGGAGACAGAGAAGAGCATTCAAAAAGTTACAACTTCCAAAGAGGGGTGTATTGCTCTAAAGGATTTTCAAGAGTGTGCCATGGTGGCACAATTGACTCATATGACACACTGACTTCATTCCCCCTTGCAGATCCCTCCATGGGTCCGGGTGGAGAGAGCACTTTCTTCACTCCTGTTAGACTACACTACAATATTCCAGCCAAATTTTGGTAACCTCTACAGGGAGGGTTCACTTTATACAGCATGCCTTTTACAGAGCCGGACCGCATACTTAAAGAGATCCACAAATATACAAGGGGTATGGTGAATGGGGCTACCTTTTCAAAATGATGCTTTTGCCCTGGCTCATTTAGACCATGGCTTTCACGATTGGCATCGCAGAGGTCTGGCTCACACCTACCAGTTTTATTCAGATGGCATCATTAAATCATTTCAACAACTACAAACTGAATTTGGCCTCCCATAAAGAGATTTCTATCAGTATTTACAAATGTGTCACTCTTTGGGTATTACTCTGGTGCATGACACCTCTTCCTTGATGCCCCCCCCAGTGCTTACAATACATTCGCATGCCCAAAAGCAATCTCTTCTGAGACATCTGACCTCTCATTTCTATAAGGCCTTGGTAGACTCCCCAACATCACTTTGGGAGGAAGTGCATGCTGTCTGGGTGGTGGATCTAATGCTGTAAGTCCCACAGGAAGACTGACTCTGGATCTGGTGCAGACAGCACAGCACCACAAGTTCATACACTTGGCGCACATTCAGCTGGAAGGTGGTAGCGAGGTTCTTCCACACCCTCATAGATCACAGCTAAGTTTCTCCCTACAGCAAACCCATCTTGTTAGAGACATTGTGGGTGTGAGGTCTCCATCCATGCCCATGTCCTATGGTTTTGCCCGGTACTGTCGTATTTTTAAGGGGGAAGTCAGTGGGGTTCTCGCAGAACATTTTCCAGATATGGGGTTCTGACTCCTGAGATTGCCTTACTGTTATACTTCTATTGCAGGTATGTTTTATTTTATACAAAAATAGAAAAAAAAAATAAATATGAATAAAACAGTTCAAACAGAACAAGAAAATAAACAATAGCTCAAGGATCTTTCACCTTACTTTCAGGTATCTCAAAACAATTAATCAGCTTTCCTGCTTTTAGAAATAAATTCCTGTTCAGGCAGAAGCCTTTCTGCTTACCTTCCTTCCGGTAAGTGCGACTGGCTATGCAGCTAATCTGACTCTTCGTGTTTGAGGAGGGCTTATATAGCCCTCCCACTTATGGGAAAAGTCCCTCCCATAACATCTAATTAGTTCTAGAATGGTCCCTAAATAGGGAAATTCCTCCTCTATTACATAATCAGGTTTTAGCTCACAGAGTATAAATATAGCCCTCTAGGGGCTGATATCCCCCTATAGGAAATCCCCTTTCCTGAGGTCTTGCTATCAGATCAGACCTATTTTCTATATAAGCAAACAGTGCAAATATTTATTTCATTTATATATGTGCTGTATTGTTATAGTATATGGGCATTAGTCCTTTCATTTATATCTCAGGGTTCTACACATAATGGAGCTCCTTTAGAGACCTACAGTGTCTCTTTATGCTTTAATTTGTTTAATTTCTTTATTGTGTTTAGTTTATCTTGTAGCCCCCTCTCCTATTCTGAGGGCTACTCTCTCTGTAAAGCATTTCCACACATAGGGACATTCCTGTCCCTTTTTATTTTCAAACGCTCACTTTTCAGAGCACACTGCACACTCAGGGAAGCGAGGTGGCTGAAAGGGAAAGTTTGCTGCTCCAAGGAAGCCTGCCTTTCTAGCAGCCTGGACTGGCTGCACACATGCCATGGACTCCTCCATGGCTAGCTGGCACAATTCTACAGCGTATTTTATACAAAGCCAGCAGCTGGGAGTTCTAATAATACAAGGGCATCAGTAATTATTTACACAGATATCGAGCGGCAGCAAAAGTAAAAGTTTGCCACTCAGTTCAAACAGTTCCTGCTTCAATGCAAGATTTCTTTGACAAAACATTCTACATAACAACGGAGCGGCAACAAAATAATTCAAACAACATGAGCATAATGCCACTCTATTCATATTCATAATCCACCTATCAGAGCGGATGTCTCTTTATATTTAACTGCCATTTTAAACATTTCTTTATAACATTCTCTGGCACCTTAAATCTTTATTTCTTCCTACACCTTATAGACATAAACTGGCATAAGGATTTTAGCTTATTAACTTCATTATGCACTACAGCACTTTAAACTCATTAAAGGGCTCAAAATGCACTTTATTCAAGCAGCACCTTATATTTCTTTAAAGGCACTTTATATATTTTGTGTTTAATGCCATAAATGCACCTTATTTCATTCTTGCCAGCTGACCTTAGCCTGGTGCATGATTTTGGGGAGTTCATGGTGAGGGATGGAAATATGGAAATTAGAAATAAAATAGTAGGAAAAAGGTTTTAGGGAGAAATAGAAAAGACTGATGTAGGTGGCCAACCTATGCCAGGGGCTGAGAAAGGTAAAGTATAGTACAGGGAGGTACTGTTATGCAACAGATTTCATTAGGAAAAAAAAAGATAGGAAGCATCCCTCCACTGGGGTTATTGGACTGGCAGAATGTAGTTCTGTCACATCTTCCCTAAACACTTTAAACAGAAACATCAGATATACATGGTGAGTATACTCTTTGCTGCAGCAAAAAACGTAATCACAAGGAAATGGTTACAAGCTGAATCTCCCACTATCATGCAGTGGGAGACACAGTGTATGACATTTATAGGATGGAAAGCATGACAGCCAAATTACAGGATAAAACACAGGTCCTTATGAACAGATGGAATACTTGGTTCTCACATATATTGCTCCCTGCAGACTGGAGCACATTCCATGAAGGGGTATTTCATGGATGTCAACTGGCCAGGCTCCAGACAGCTCTGTATATACATATGTATTTATAACATACTGGTAATAAACTTTGATATGTGGATTATCACCCCCCCTCACCCCCCCCAACTGGGTTACTAGAAGTATTGATTATTGTATGACATAATGAAGGCAAAATCTACACTGACTTAATTCAGTTGCAATAATGTACATGAACCATTGAGTAATGTAGAATTATACAATTCCTTGACTAACTATTCATGCTGAAATTTGCTGTAATAGTGCCTGCACCTTCTTAAAATTCAACAGATATTTAAGTTTCAAAAAAAGAAAAAAAATTAATATATTGCGAGGGACACCAGGGTTAAGCAGTTACCTTGAGAAACCATTTAGGATATCATATAGAAGAGGCAATAATCTAAGAGGTATACTGGTGCAAAGTTATTTACCACCACCCCAAAGAAAAAACCAGGAATTCCAAATGGAGCTATAAACCATATGGTAAACACAAGGTGTGCCACATTGTTATGAAAAGTGATTATTTTGTTTTCCCAAAGACAGGCACCAGAGTAAAAGTCAGGGGGCAAATCTTATGTGACAGTGAGGGAGTTATATATCTATTGACATCTTCTTGTGGCAGTTACTATATTTGCCGCACCAAAAGAACTTTCAAAACTCAACTCACTGAACACATTCAGGCTGTCAGAAATGAGAATCAGGATTATGCTATGGCAGTGCAAATAAACAGTGCACAACATAGAAATTACCATGAGATGAAAGCCATAGTTTTTAAGCATGTTCACAGAAATGTCAGGGATGGTGATTTTGACAATCTGCTCAGCAGAAAAGAATAGGAGTGGAGATATTAACTGGGGCACTGAGACCAGGGGCCCGATTCCAAAAGCCTTGCACATGGCACAAGATGACGCATCCAACATGAGGGTCACAAGTAGTGCCTTGCGCCAATAGATGCGCCATGTGGTATTCCAAAAAGCAGCCTGTGACAAAATGCAGGCTGCCTGCAGCAAAGTGGATTTGTGCCATAGTCCCGGCAGCAACCTGGCACAAGGGGGGTTTATGGCAGCATCTGTGCCCTATTCCCAAAGGGAAGCTGCCGCAACCCCAAACTGCTATTCTGAAACAACCCCTAGAGGACATCCAACAAAGTACAGTTATGCCAACTATGAGAAATAAAGTATATTTACTGGTACAGTGAAACATTTGGCCAGTGTCCCAAAGTAACCCTAGTGGTCTAATGGACCCACCCCATACCCTGCAATGTCCTACCACCCTACTGCTCCCAACCCATACCCAGCCAACGACTAGCACAGCCCACCTCTCACCACCATGGCCAGCCACAAACTGAGCTCCATATGAGCATGTACTGTAAATAGTACACACTCAGGAAATGACAGCTGTTGTAATTCCCTGAGTGCATACTATTTGCAGTACACACTCATACAGAGCTCAGTTGGTGGCTGGCCCGTGGAGAGGTGTGAGTAGCTCGGCCGCTGGGTAAGAGATTGGGGAGCGGGTGGTAGGACACTGTCAGGTGAAGGGTGGGTCCACTAGACCACCAGGGTTACTTTGGGGACACTGGCCATATGTTTCACTGCACCAAACAAACTTTATTTTGGGGACTGTAGGGGGCCATTTATTCATATTACTGAGGATTGGGACCAGGAGGAGTGGCTAATGCAGTACATTTGTGGGAATTGGGGCTTGGAAGGGGCTATCTTTTTACCTTGTGGGGGTTTGAGGCTGAGGTGGGGGGCATGGCCTACCAGGGCTTACTGTCGATGCTGTGTTGGGGATTGGGGCTGGGGAGGAGGCACCTGTACACTGCTCGTGGGCATTACTGCATTCTTGCAGGACCCTGTTCAGGTGTGCCCTCCATTTGGTGCACCGCTTGGGTTGCCACAAGTCATAGGACATAGCCATGGTGATCCTGCCTGATAGAGAATTGGGTGCAGGGTCCCCGGTGCACCAGCATTTGGCACAAGTTGCCTATGGTGCAACTTGCACCATGGCTTTGAGAATTGAGCCCCAGGTCTTAATGGAAAGTTTGAACTAGCTCCATTTGTGAAAAAAACTGATTCTATGCACTTTTACTTGAATTGATGAAGTTATGCTGAAGTGATTAAAATGAGCATTTAAACATATCCCCCCCCAATGTCCCTGTCCCCTGGTTCTCATATTTACTTGTACCTCTTAAATATTAGTGAATCTTTTGGACTACTGATATATAACTGGAACCCCTTCCCCCAACTAATGAATAATGATCATGTCATTTTGAGACTACCAGTATGATTTTGTGTAAGGGGTTTAATTGCTGAACTATCTGCAGTGTATTGCTATGGCTAAGGGCTCAAACAATGTATATTAGGACATCCTATAAGCACATGGTGATGTTTTGTTTGTTAAAGGATCTCCAATGAGACACCCCAGTAAATGACATGAAACACATCCTTACAATGGATTCATGCACAATCTTGGAAATATTATTGCATGATAATCGGATCTCCAGAACATTCATTTTATTTGGATATTTATAGATATGGTCTTGCTTCATGATTCCAAAGTCATGCAAAGATATTAAGAACTGTTGTGTTGAACTGATGAACTTATGAACCATAACAAACAAGTGCAGTCACAGGAAAGCAAGTCCAGAAAACACAGACCTTATATTTGTTTCCACTGTTGTGGTTAATCACATAGTGCTCACTGTATGGTTGCATAGTTAGGTTCAAACATACTGCCCAGCCAATCAAAGTTTCTCACACTTGAATATGCAAATTAATGTAATTTAAATATCAGTCTATGGATTGATTGGAGCTACCTCTGACAAAGCCCTGATTGGTTGGGGTGAAATGTTAGGTCAGCAGGCACTGGACCATCAACCGCTCTCTGTTTTCTGGAGTTGCTTTCCTGTTACTGAACTTGTTTGGATACCAACAATAAATGAAAAAAAAATGGACTTTTTTTGAGGAATCATCTTTGCTTAATACAAGTGGTGTGTGCCATTCCTTATTTTGTATTCAATTATCTTATCACCCTGTAATTAGGGGTGGGATAAGTAATGTTGTTTTAAAACCTTATTAAGAGTTTCTATGCATTAGCCAGCCCAGTGTTTTCTTCCTGGCTGATTTTTACTTGACCTAAATTCAGGCTCAGCTGTTCTTTACTCCACATTAAAATTATCTTTTTACTGGGCCTAACACACCCATTCCTTAGTAGGAATTAACACAGATAAGGCCCCTATTAAAATTTATTGTAAAGCAGACCCTCACCAACAGCAATGAAGTCACTAACATTACAATACTAGTAGCAATACAACTTCTTAACAGGCACAAGAATAGCACCCCAGATGACATCAGCAGTCTGGAGGCATGCTGACTCAGCATCCAGCAACATTGGAGAAATAGACCACACCACAAAGGCACTGAAAAAGTATAAATTTATCAACTTTTTTTACAAAACCTGGGACACTCCTAGTTTTTATAGAATTTTGATTGAGTGGTGCTGCCTGTTTTAGTTTTGGAAACCATTGCATATGATCTTTATCTGGAGAACTAGTCATCTAGGCAACTCAGCAGCCTTACAGCACAGTTTCTAAGACTCTGCAGGGCATGCTGCTAACTTCAGACTTATTAAATTTATGAAAACTGTTACAATACTATCACATTTCAAACAGCAGCTCTGCTTTAGCATTATAAATTATACAAATTATATATAATGCTTGTAGCATGCATCTGACAAAGAAGCATAAGTCAGAAACAGTTACAGTGCATGTAAAGCAGTGGAGACATATCCACATGGCTCAGCTGAGGAGTCTGACACACAATGTGGAAAATACAGTGTTTTTACTGGTCCAGCACTGCTTAGTGTCCCTGAGACACCCCACCCCTCCCCTACCACCACCAATCCAGTTACAGGAGTCACTTGCAACTCAGTGCATCAGCTTAAAGAAAAAAGGTCTAACTATAGATACCTTTACTGTGGGGTCTTCCATTATCTCCTGCATGCTTTGGAATGCATCACAGTGTGCCTATTTACCCTGTGACTTACTAGGTTTCTTTATTAAACACAACCTGGTCAGAGCCAATACAGCTGCAAAATGATTATAGTGATAGAAACATAGAAACATAGAAGCTGACGGCAGATAAGGACCGCAAGGCCCATCCAGTCTGCCAATTTCTTTTTCTACCTTATAAATGTGCCATCGGCCTTTGCTCTGTCAGTGGCATATCTATTCATACTCATTTGTATTGCTTCCTTATGCCTATCCCATGCCTGTTTGATGCCCTGCACTGTATTCATAGCCACCACTTCTTGAGGTAAGCTATTCCATGCATCCACTGCCCTTTCTGTGAAAAATAATTTCCTCACATTCCCCCTTAATCGCCCCCCTCTAATCTTATGCTGTGTCCTCTTGTTCTGCTATTTTTCTTATATTTAAACATGTTAGACTCTTTCACCTTGTTAATGTCCTTAAGGTGTTTGAATGCCTTGATCATATCACCTCTCTCCCTCCTTTGCTCAAGGGTATACATATTGAGCTCTGTTAATCTGTCCTCATATGTCTTCTGATGCAGTCTCTGCACCATTTTGGTTGCTCTTCTATAGACTGCCTCAATTTGGTTAATGTCCTTGTGAAGGTGTGGTCTCCAATACAGCACACAGTACTCCAGATGGGGCCTAACCAGTGTCTTGTAAAGGGGATTATTACCTCCCTCTTACGACTTGTGATACCCCTACTAATACACCCTAACACTCCTAGCCTTACCTCCTGCTTTAGAGGTCTGCTTGGATGATTTCAGGTCATCAGTGATGATGATGCCCAAGTCTCTTTCTTCCTTTGTGACTGCTAGCAACTCCCTTCCCAGCCTATAGGTGGCTTCAGGGTTTCTCTTCCCTATGTGCATGATCTTGCACTTCTTTGCATTAAATCCCAGTTGCCACTCTTCTGACCATTTTGCTAGTTTATCCAGATCTCTTCTCATTCTGCCCACCCCATCTGGATCATCTACTCTGTTACAGATCTTGGTGTCATCTGCAAACAGACAAGCCTTACCCTCTAGTCCATCTGCAAGGTCACTAATGAAGATGTTGAAGAGGACTGGCCCCAGGACTGATCCCTGAGGTACCCCACTTGTGACTTGCATCTCTTCTGACTGTATACCATTTACCACCACTCTCTGTTTTCTGCCTGTCAACCAGTTTGCCACCCAGTTGACCAACTTCTGACCCACCCAGCCTACCCAGCTTATTTATCAATCTTCTATGTGGAACAGTGTCAAAAGCTTTGCTGAAGTCAAGGTAGGCTGACATCAACTGCTCCCCTTGGTCCACCACTCTGGTTACCCAGTCAAGAAATCTATGAGATTAGTTTGACAGGACCTTCCTTTGTAAACTCATGCTGTCTTGGATCCTGTGCCCTATGGATTCCAGGTGTTGCACTATCCTTTCCTTAAGGGGTGCCTCCATAATCTTGCCCACTACTGAGGTAAGACTGACTGGTCTGTAGTTCCCTGCCTCCTCCCTGCTACCACTCTTGTGGAGCGGGATCACATGAGCCCTTCTCCAGTCTTCCGGGACCTCTCCTGTGCTCAGAGACTCACTAAACAGTTCTGCTAATGGCTCTGCTAGTTCCACCTTTAGCTCCTTAAGTACCCTGGGATGTATGCCATCAGGTCCCATTGCCTATCCACCCTGAGCTTAGCAAGCTCTTGTAGGACCCTTTCTTTTGTGAAAGGAGTAGTGCTCACCTCCCTCCCCGTGTCCATGATGCTGAGCTGTGGCCTGCCCTACCTTCTCTTCAGTAAATACTGAGCAAATTATCTATTTAGGATAGATGCCTTTACAGGGTCCTCCTCCTCACATGCTCCCTTTCTCCATTAAACTTAGCAATACCCTCTGGACTTTCTCCTTTCACTAATGTATCTATAGAAAGTCTTGTCACCTTCTTTACTGTCCGTGCTAGTGTTTCCTCAGTTTGGGACTTTGCTGCCTTACTGCCTTCTCTGCTTCCCTTAGGGCAGTTTGGTATGCCTCCCTATCTTCATCCCGCTGTGTTCCCTTATATTTTCCTGAAGGCCAGCCTTTGGCTCTGACCTTTCTGCTACTGTATTTGAGAACCAAAGTGGTTTTCTTCTTCTTTTGCACTTCCTTTTCTAACACAATGGGATGTTGCTTCAAGTATTGCATCCTTAATGCTTGCCCACTTTGCCTGTACCCCCTCACCTGTGTTTCTTTTTGCCAAGGCTAGCTTAACTCTGTTGGCCATCTTATCAAAGTCAGCTCCTCTGAAGTCCCATATTTTTGCCTTGGAATGGGATGATTTAGATGTAGTAGCCATATTGAACCATACCATGTGATGGTCACTGGCCCCCAGGTGACCAGCTACCTGGAGATCTGTGATCCCTTCCCTGTTAGTCAGTACTAGATCTAGGATAGTCCTGTCTCTTGTGGGTTGCTGTACCAGTTGTTTGAGGCCCTCCCCCTGCAGGGAATCCACTATGTGTCTAGTTCTGGCAGATGTTCCTGCTGGTATTGACCAATCTGTATCCGGCGTGTTGAAGTCTCCCATTATCAGAACCTCCCCTTTAGCAGTCATGTTTTGTATATCTTCTAACAGTAATGTGTCTATGCCCTCCCCCTAGTCTGGGGGCCTGTAGACAACCCCAGTTCTTATGGCTGTCCCATTTCCTGTTTCCAGGGTGACCCACAGTTCTTCTGGCTCCTTATGTGTATTTTGAATTTCTGTAGATTTGATATTTTCGTTGACATAGAGGGCCACTCCTCCCCCCCTTTTTGCACCTCGGTCTCTTCTGAACAATACATAGCCAGGTACTGAAGTCTCCCAAGTGTGGTTACTGGTAAACCACGTCTCACTAATTGCTACTATGTTCAGTTTAGCCTCTGACATTATTGCCTGCAGGTCTGGGATCTTATTTCCCAGGCTGTGAGCATTTGTGTACATGATTTTCCATTGGCCAGATTTCGGTGTGTTAGTTATTGGGTGAGGTTTGGCATTACCCCTGTGCAACGTATTGGGAGACAAACCTTTTTCCTTACCTGGTGATGCAAATGAACTGCAAACATGCTGAATCCCTGTTTGACCACCAGCTGAGGGGGAAGGGGTGTTCTTCCCATTCGACATATGGGGTGCTGCACCCCTCTCCCCATTTGCTAGTTTAAATATTCTGCAAAGATGTCAAACTTCTGCCCCAATACACTGACTCCTCTTTAGTCAGATGCAGTCCATCAAATTTAAAGAACTTTGCTCCCCAGAACTGTTGCCAGCTCCTACAAATCTGTGTCCTTTTTGGCACCAGCCCTTGAACCCACGTGTTGGCTCCCCCTATCTCCCTTCTCTGACCTTCTGTCCACCTGCTCCCCTCTCCCAGACTGGCAGGATCTCAGAGAGGAGATGGCGGACAAATGGATGATAGTTGTCACCCAGCCTGGTCAGGTGTTCCTTGGTCTCCACAACTGACCGGCTGGCGAGATCATTAGTTCCTATGTGTACTAGGACATCAATGTTTCTCCTGCTTTGTGAACAATTTTAGTCAATGCGGTCAGTGTCTCTCCATGCTGATGTACCTGGGAGACATCTGACCATTACCCTAGCTGGAGATGGGTATCAACTCCTGAATCATGGAGTCTCCTATGATCAAGTTTTTGATTCCTTTTGCTTTTTTGTTTTGGTTCCTGATTTGGGTGAGTTTTGTTGTGCTAGCTTCTGTGCTGCAGTGTCCTGCTCTGCAGTGTCTTCTGCCTCTTTGTTTGATTTCAGCGATAGAGGCAGATACCTGTTTGTAGTGTTTGTATGGTTTTGGTGGTAACATGTTGGAGAGCAGAGAGTGATGGGGCACCCGATTTGCCTCTCCTAACCACCTGCCAACCTCCTGGACCAACTACCCTCTGCGGTCGAGGTTTTTCTGTTGGATGCTGGGGAAATGGCGGGTGGTTCTTATAATGTATTTCCTCTTGAATATGAAATTTGAGGCATGCAATCTCTGCCCATGCTGCCCGGAGCTGAGCCCTAGGATCTCCAAAGGCCCAGCATGTAGGACAGTGTACTAAATCCTGTAAGACTGTCCTTCTGAAAATTGTTCCACAGTACCTGCAGTTAATGATATCCATTCCAGATAAGTTGCTGGGTTTATAACCTAGTCAGAGTAATTAGAAGGAAAAAAAGGAAAAAAATGCAAGTAATGGTTTGATTGTGTTTTGTTTTTGTTTAACTTGTTATAACAAGTTAAATTACTAGTGCCCTGTAAATGAGCTCACCTTGTGGAGGTCCCACTGATCCGCCCCTTCCTGCTCTGCCACAGGAAATGTCACAACTGTGGTACCCTATAAAAGGAGTGTAGTGTGGGGTGGTTGGGGATGGGGGTGGGTGGCTGGGCCTTTCCCCTGCTGAAAAAGAAGAACCACGGACGAAAGAACAAGGAGGTAAGAGCAGAAACAATCAGTCAACAACAAATGCAGTAACCCTGAAAGCTTATCCTAATGATGGTGGTGAGAGGTGTGTAGAGAAGATGTAGTAGAAGAATGATAGATCAATCAGTTAAGTGTTGTTGTGGTTTATTGAAGTTATATTGCATTTTGTGGAGATCCTTATAATAGGATCCTAAGTATATTGAAATGTCCTGCAATTATAAATGTCCAGATTTCAAAGCAGGATCCTAAATTCATGCAAATGTCCATAATAATGCACTGCATGGTAGCAGTCACTGAGAGATCACTGTAGGTGAATCATGTAAGAAGTAATATTTCCATCTGGTGGACAGCATCAGTAATGGCACCCCATGGTTTACGATGTAAGCACTACCATTATTAACGCATAATTATTTTAAATTGTAATTTCAGGTAAGTGCAGTTCAGTGACAGAGGGGAGAAAACAAAGACAGTGGGTGCAGGGGAGGGCAGAGGTATATAATCATACTGAGAATAATGCATATTGACTTTTACCTGTTATTACAGACATTTGCTCGTATTTTGTATCCTGCTGTACATTTTGGTAATTCGTTATAGTTGCTGGATATCTGCATGTATTTACTGTAGGACATTTAAAAAATTATTATTGACATGTCCAGGAATTTAAGATCCTGATTTGAAATTTGGACATTTATAATTATGGTACATTTGCATATCTTTACAATTCTATTTTGAACATTGGGATATTATGGGTTTTCTGATCGAACATGACTTTTTGGGACACTATTTTATCAACATTTTACTATGGGTTCTTTTTGTACTCCTTGCTGCTATTTAAGTCTTTTTACTATCCTGCTCATTAACCTGCCCTGATATGTATCTGTGTATCCTGCATCTTGCGGAGACCATTATAATAGGATCCTAAGTATGTGGAAGTGCCCTGCAATTATAAATGTCCAGATTTCACAGCAGGATCCTAAAATCATGCAAATGTCCAATAATGCACTGCACTGCAGCAGTGACTGAGAAATCACTATAACTAAAGCATGTAAGAAGTAATATTTCTATTTGGTAGACAACATTAGTAATGACACTCCATGGTTTACGATATAAGCGATCACTCCTACTCCAATGAAATATTCCTTCTGTGTTGGCTGGTTCCTGCATTCAGGCTCTCCAGTCACCATACTATAAGGCTTCTGATGACTTCTCTCATTGTGGTTGGCATGTGTCTCACAGTTATTTCCCTTTGCTGTGGATCTGGCACATAATAAAATATTACATGTTGCACTGCAGCTACTGAAAAGTCAAAGAGTGATCCCCTCTGCCTCACCAAAAATATAGTAACCAGAAGCGAGTCAAGGGGAAGTCTCACATCTTTTCATAGCAATATTTTATTAACTTCTTATGTGTAAGTGTTGTGTGCATCTGGTTTGTAAAGAAAATATGACAGCCCCAGAAGTTATCATTGTGTTTCTCCCCCATTTTTCCATCAGAGTTGCTGGAGGATGATGTCATTAGAGAAACAAAGATGGTGGTGGTACAGTAAATGCAGTTCCACCAGTAAACTGCTGCCAATAATGATCTCACAGAAATAATTTATGTAAATATATGCATATTTGAAACATTTCTAATCACGTTCCTTTGATGTACTGTATTGCCGTATATGACTATTATGTTTGTAATGCTGTTAATTACATTGATACATAGATGTTGTCGGCAGATAAGGGCCTTTGGCCCACCTAGTCTGCCCATTACACACTTATCTGTGTTTCATCAAGCTTCACTAGAGCTAGGTTGTCCCCTTCCCCGGTAGGCTGTTCCATTTGTCCACCACCCTCTCTGTGAATAAGTACTTCCTCACATTCCCTCTGAACTTCTCTCCCTCCAGTTTCATCCCATGTCCCCTAGTCCTGGAGCATCTTTTTCTTTGAAAAATTGTGTTTTCCTGCACCTTGTTTCTCCCTGTGAGGTACATATATGTCCCAATCATACCCATCTCTCCCTCCTCTCTTCCAGGGAGTACATATTTAAGGCTTTAAGCCTGTCCTCATAGGGTTTGTTATGTAATCCTTGCACCATCTTGGTTGTCCTCCTCTGAACCACCTCCACCCTGTCTACGTCCTTCTGTTGGTAAGGTCTCCAGAACTGGGTACTGTACTTGAGGTGTGGCCTCATTAATATCCTGTATAGTGGCATTATGACCTCCCTTTTCCTACTAGTGATACCCCTGCCCATGCATCCCAGCATCCTGTTCACTTTTCCTGCTGCCTTGTCAC
Source organism: Neoceratodus forsteri (assembly GCA_016271365.2). Taxonomy (NCBI): domain Eukaryota; kingdom Metazoa; phylum Chordata; order Ceratodontiformes; family Ceratodontidae; genus Neoceratodus; species Neoceratodus forsteri. The sequence continues at coordinate 4,594,546 of JADMNL010000041.1, read as the reverse complement.
ACTGCCTCCCCATCTTGAGGTCATCAGAGATGATAACCCCTTGGTCCTTTCCTGCTTGGAGCATTCTATACCCTCCCCCCCAGCTAATATCTTGCTCCTGGGTTTTTGTGCTCCATGTGCATTATCTTGCATTTGTTTGTGTTGAATCTCAACTGCCAATTCATTGACCAGTCTGGAAAACATCCCTCCAGTAAAACCATGTTATCTTGGGTCCTGTAGACCATTGGCAAGCAGTTGTTCCACTATTCTTTCCTTCAGTAGTGTTTCTGTGATCTTCCCCACTACTGAGGTCAGGCTGACTGGTCTGTAGTTTCCTACTTTCTCTCTGTTTCCACTTTTGAATAGGGGGACTACATCAGCTGTCTTCCAGTCTATGGATACCTACCCTGTTTCTAGTGACCTGCTGAACAGGGTCATCAGAGGTTCCGCCACCATCTCTCTTAGCTCTTTCAGCACCCTGGGGTGTACCCCATCTGGCTCCATAGCCTTCTCGACTCTTATTCTTTCTAGTTCCCTTAGGACCCTTTCCATTGGAAAGGGATTTGTATCCATTTCCGCAACCTTCCTATCCTTTCTGTTCCTTTCTGGCCCATTTCCTGTCCTCTTGTCTGTAAAAACTGAGCAGAAGTATCTGTTAGGTATGTCTGCATTATAGTTGTCATCTCCACTCTACCCCCGTCCTCCTCTTTCAGCCTCACTATCTCTCCCTTTGCCTTCCTCTTTTCTCTGATATACCTGTGAAAGGTTTTGTCCCCTCTCCCCACTGATTCCACAATGCATTGCTCCATTTGTGCCTTGTCTTCCCTAACTGCCCTCCCTGCCTCCCTTTATTTCTCCTGGTACCTCTCCCTGTCTCCTTCTGCCTGTGTCTTTTTAGACTGTATGAATGTGATTTTTTCACTTTCACCTTCCCAGCTACCTCCTAGGAATACCGTAATGGTTTCCTCTTCCTTTTCCCCTTACTAACCTGTTTTACACATAATTGTGTCACCTTTGTTATCCCTAATTTCAACATTGCCAACTGCTCCTTCACCCCTCTTTTCCTCCCCATTCCAGCTAATGCTTCTTCCAAGTGTTTCCCCATGTTTCCAAAATCTGCCCTCCTAAAGTCAAGGATTCTTGTTCTTGTGTGGCTGGATTCCACTCCTTCAGTTATCTCAAATCCCACTGACCAGTGGTCACTGTTTCCCAGGTGCCCTGATACTGTGACCCCTGTTACACTGTCCCCATTTGTGAGCACCAGGTCCAGTATAGCTGACTCCCTTGTGGGTTCTACAACTAGTTGCTTAAGGAAGGCTCCCTGTAGGGATTCCAGGATAAACCTGCTCCTTGTTGTTGCAGCTGCAGGAGACTCCAGTCTACATCTTGTATATTGAAGTCGCTAACCAGCATTACCTCCCCCTTGTGTGCCATCCTTTGGAATGCCAGCATCACCTCCTTATCAATGCCCACCCCCACGGGCTGGAGGTCTGTATATTACTCCTGTGTGGATTGCTGACCCTGTTTTTCTTTCCAATTTACAGTATCTCATCCCCCCTTGTTCCCCTTGAATCTCTGTGGAATTTACATTATCCTTCACACAAAGCACCACTCCTCCCCACCTTTCTGCCTGCCCCGTCCCTCCTGAATGGATTGTAGCCTGGTATGGCCCTCTTCCAGTCATGGTTATCATTACACCAGGTTTCTGTTATGGCCACAATGTCCAGGTCTGACTCTGCCATGGCCGCCTCAAGGTCCTCAATCTTGTTACCCAGACTCCAGGCATTAGCACACATGTCTCTCCAGGATGCAACTTCCCTGCCCTGCTCTGCTGACATGTGCCTCCCCCTTTTCTAGGTATCCTTCTTGCCTGGTACTCACTGTCCCCTCCCCTTATATTGAATAGTGCCCTCTGCTGATTTATGTTTGCCTTGCATACCCATGTAGAACCTGTGCTCATGGGGGGTATACTAAGCCTCTTAACCTTACTAACCCCCCCAACCAGTTTAAAAGCTTGCTGCTGAAGCATTCAAACTTCACACTTAGGACTAATGACCCCTTCCCAGATGGATGTAGGCCATTCTTCTTATATAGGTCTACTTTCCTCCAGGTCAGACCCCAATCTCCCATGAAGTCAAATCCCTCCTTTCCACATTATTCCTTCAACCAGGAGTTGAAGTTCTGGATGCGGAATGTCCTGGCCTTCCCCTTGTCGTGTACAAGTAGTACCTCCAAGAAGCAGACAGAGCATGCTATCTGCTTTAGGCCACCCCCTCCCCCAACTTTCTGAAATCCTACTGTATTCTGGCTAACTTCACCTTGTCTCCTGCCAGGTCATTTGTCCCCAGGTGGACAATGATATCCAGTTCCTCCCTCCTCCCTCCCTCCTTACTGCTGCCCTAGTGATCTTATGGATCCGCTTCCCATCCCTCTATGCTGTGCCTCCTGGAAGGTACTTGACCTCCCTTTCCCCTCTGCTAGTTGTCCTCAACTGCACTATTGAGTCCCCCACCAAGAGTAGCTTCCTCTTCCTCTGGGGTCCTCTACCACCTTTCCTTGGGGCTCCATCTTGGAGAACCTGGCCATCATCCTTGGTCTCAACCTTGGGTGCTTCTGTGGGCCTTTCCCTCTCCTCCAAGACAGCACAGGAGTTACTTAGCTGGACCAGGTGGGGGATGTGCTTCAGACCCACCTCCTTCATCATCCCTGAGCCCACCGTGGTCCATCCACTCCTCCTCCTTTGCATCCTTGGAGGTTCTGGTTGTGGGCACAGTGGTCTCTGGGTGAGGTTGAAGGTTTTCTAAATCCTGGCCAACTCAGATTGGAGACAGGCAACCTCCTCCCTCAACTCAGAGAGGTGCCTGCAGATGGGACAGCACCACATGATCCAGAACATTCTCTTGTACACTGTGGTACCGCATCCATTACACTGCAGCACTCTCTGTATCTTCCCTGGCTGTACTAACTATGCCCCCTATTGCCACTGAATCTCTACAGCACTCTTTGTATCTCTTTACTTTGTTTTAGCTCCCTTTAGGCTTTTTTTTTTCACTCCTTCCCTGCACCTTTAATCTGTCCTCATTTGTACTCTACCACTATGCAAGACTGCAATCTCGCATCTAACTCATATGTGGTTTTTTAATGTGTCTGTATTCCCTCCTGCCCTGACCTAACTCTGGAAGTAGAAATATGTTTCCTGATTGTCCAGCTATAAAGGTGGACTATCCCGGGATGGTTAGGGATGGGGAAGGGTAGGGTGGACCTAATTCCCATGGTGCTATGGAGCCGCTATAGAGGAAAAACAATCAGTCCAAAAGTAGGTACCTTTGTTATTAGTATCTAATGCAACCCACCACTAAATGTGCCCATAGGTTAATATGTCCCTGTTTCTGCAGTTGTTGATAAAGATTAAAAATTATCTGTGCAGTGCCCTGTAAAGCCAACTATATAAATTTAGCTGCTCAATGCCCTGTAAATCAAAATATAACCCCATACCACAATTTAATCTGCTCACAGTGCCTAGAAAATTTAAAAGAAAACCCCCATACCACAGATTCAGCTGCTCGCAGTGTCCTGTAAGGGAAAGGAAGAAACCTCTCCCCCTCCCCGTATCACAGTAACACACAGTACAAGCAATAAATCTTGCAAATCAATACTTCCCAGCAGCATTGTTCTTAGTCTCCTGGAACCAAGCTTTGCTCCTCCAGTTCATTCTCACCCCACAGCTGCAATTCCCCTGGCCATGACAGTAGAGTTCACCTTATTGCTTAATTAGTGTTCAATTTTTTCCTATTGTACTACTGTATACTCTGTAACCCCTCCCCCAGGACACATCTGGAAACTAGCTGCTTGTGTATCACTGCATACCCCAGAAAGAGCATACCGTGGCTCTTTCACATGCACAATTCTGAGTGCACTTATTCTGCAAACCTTGTATCACATTTGTGTGATAGGCCTCTGCTATATGCCCACCTTGGTTACATGAACACACTTGGCTCTGCCACATGCCTCAGATCATACCCAGGAAAATGCATATCATGGCTTGTTCTGTATATACAAATGATACTGCACTTATTCTACAAACTTGAGCCTCACTTTGTGTGAATGGCCTCTGATATATACTAACGTGTTTTAACAAGCACTTAGCTCTGCCTTGTGCCTCAGTGTCTACCCAGATAACTGCATACCTTTGCTTGATCACTATGTACAACTGTAAGTATAGTTATTCTGAAAATCTTCTGTCACTTCATGCGATCAGCCTCTGATGTACACCCACCTGGGTTACATAAAGACACTTGGTGCTACCTTGTGTCTCACTGCATACCCTAGTACAGGGGTGGCCAACCTGTAGCTCGGGAGCCACATGTTGCTCTAGAAGCAGTTTGATGTGGCTCTCGAGGGGTTTGTCAGTTATTTCAAGTAAACATCACAGTCTTTTAAATTTCAGAAAAGTCAAAGTACAAGAGCTGAAAAGTGCCCTGAGTGCTCAACAAGTTACTTTGTCTAAGCCTGCAAGGAAATCTAAAGCTCCAGAGCTGCTCTGAATAATTATTTCAAAATTACAACTATTTTTTGAAAATACTGTAATTTAATAAAATATGATTGACTATTTACTATGACTATGTTATTATTTTTATCTCCTAAATCTGGCTAAATATGTGTAAATATGGGTATGGTAAGGGTCACACATTGAGTATGGTACAGGCCACACATTATTGTGGCTCACATCTTACTCAGAAATTTAAAAGTGGCTCATGACTCTGAAAAGGCTGGACACCCCTGCCCTAGTTAGTGCATACCATGGCTGCATCACAAGGTACAAGTGTTACTGCAGTTATTCTACAAACCTTGTGCCTGATTCCGAAAGCCTTGCACATGGCGCAAGGTGACTTGCATCCAAAATGAGGGTTGCAAGTAGCACCTTGAACCAATAGATGCACCATGTGATAGTCTGAAAGGCAACCTGCGGCAAAGTGGACTTACGCCAACGGTGCACCATAGACCAGGCAGCGACCTGGTACAAGGGGGTTTATGGCAGCATCTGTGCCCTGTTCCCAAAGGGTGGCTGCCACAACCCCAAATAACTACTCTGAAACAATCCCGAAGGACATCTGACAAAGTACAGTTACACCAGCTATTAGCTGGCATATGTGTACTTTTCTGTCTACCCAGGGTTGCGACAATGTGCCCCCAGACCATGTAGCCCCCCAAGCCCCAATCCTCAGAGATAACACAATTAGCCCCCATGCCCTTATCCTTGCAAATGTACTGTATTAGCCTCCCCACCTGGTCTCGATCCCTGGTAATGCGAATAAGTAGCCACCCCCTCACCCATCTCCAAGCCTCAAAATAAAGCATATTTACCGGTACAGTGAAACATATGGCCAGTGTTCCAAAGTAACCCTGGTGATCTAGTGGACCCGTACCGGGTCATAATGTCATACGCTTAATAGTGTACGGCATTATGCGTGAACTCTGGACCTGTGCGCTCTCCATGTTGGACCCCCAGAGTTAGAATTGTAAGTGGGGGGGTCCGGGGGTGCAGCCCACTGTAACGGGGGGGGTGGAGCCTCCACAGATCAAAAGATATGAATAGAATTGCACAACAATTAAGTCTCACAGTATTCTGCCATGCAACATTTGACGCCCGTGCCAGTGGACCCACCCCTCCACCCCACCAGTATCCCTACCACCCCGCTTCTCGACTCATCCTAGCGATGATCTGACAGCCCATCTCACCATCGTGTTCAGCACTGATTGGACTCTGTATGAACGCATACTGTAACAGGACATGCTCAGGGAATGACAGCTGCTGTCATTCCCTGAGTGCATACTATTTACAGTATGTACTCATACAGAGCTCAGTCGGTGGCTTGCCACAATGGTGAGAGGTGGGCTGTGCTAGTCATTGGCTGGGTACGGGAAGGGAGGGAGTGGGGTGGTAGGACACTGCTGGGTAGAGGGGTGGGTCCACTAGGCCACCAGGGTTACTTTGGGACACTGGCCGTATGTTTCACTGTACCGGTAAATATACCTTATTTCATGGATTGGGGATCAGCAGAGGGGATGGCTACTTACTCATAATACTGAGGATCAGGACCAGGTGGGGGGGCTAATACTGTACATTTGAGGGGATTGGCGGCTATCTTTTTACCTTGTGGGGGTACAGGGCTGGGGCAGGGGGCATAGCCCCCCAGGGCTTATTGTTGATGCTGTGTTGGGGATCAGGGCTGGGGAGAGGACACCTGCACCCTGGTTGTGGGCATTACCACAGGCTTGCAGGACCTTGTTCAGGTGTGCTGTCCATTTGATGCACCACTTGGGTTGCTGCAAGTCATGAGATGTAGCCGTGGTGACCCTGCCCAATAGAAAATGATGCACAGGGTCCTCCGAGCACCGGCATTTGGTGCAAGTCACCTATGGTGGAACATGAACTGTGGTTTTGAGAATCAGGCCCTTGGGGCACTTTTCTGCTTTATGCTTACCTAGGGTACTTGAACACACTTGGCTCTGCCTCATGCCTCAGAGCATATGCAAGAAAGTGCATACCATGGTTCCATCACTATGTACAAATGTGGCTGCATTTATTTTGCAAACCATGTCTCACGTTGTGTGATCAGCCTCTAATATACTATCACCTAGGTTACATTAGCACACTTGGCTTTGCCTCGTGCCTCAATGCATACCCAGTACAGTGCATACCATGGCTCCATCATTATGTATAAATGTGACTGCACTTATTCTGCAAACCTTGTCTCTCTTTGTGTGATTGGACTCTGACATTCACTACCCTATTTTCTTTGAACACACTTGGCTTTACCTCATGCCTCAGTGTATGCCTAGGTACCTTTTCTCCATCACAGTGTACAACTGTCTCTTCAATTCTTGTAAAAACTTTCTCTCACTTTCTATGATCAGCCTCTGATATATGCCCACCTGGGTTACATGAACTCACTTGGCTCTTCCTCTTGCCTCACTGGATACACTGGTAAGTGCATACCATTGTTCCAGCACAGTGTACAATTATGAATGCAGTTACTCTGCAAACCTTGTGTCACTTTTGCGTCATTGACCTATGCTATATGCTCACCTCGGTTACATGAAGACACTTGACTCTACCTCATGCCTCAGTGCATACCCAGAAAAGAGCACACCATGATTCCATCACTAAGTTCAAATGTGACTGCACTTATTTTGCAAACCTTGTCTCAACTTTCTCTGAATGGCCTCAGATATACTCTCGCCTAGGTTGCAAGAACAAATTTGGCTCCATCACTATGTACAAATGTGACTGCACTTATTCTGCAAACTTTGTCTCACTTTATGTAATTGACCTCTGATGTACGCTACCCTGTGTTAAATGAACACACTAGGCTCTGCCTCATGCCTCAGTGTCTACCCAAATAACTGCATACCATTGCTTTATCACTATGTACAATTGTGAATGCACTTATTCTGAAAACCTTCTGTCATTTTCTGTGATCGGCCTCATATATACTCACCTGGGTTATGTGGACACACTTTGCTCTGCCTTGTGTCTCACTGCATATCCTTGCAAGTGCATACCATGGCTCCATCACCATTTCCATCTGTGAGTGGAGTTATTCTACAAACCTAGACACTTCGTGTGATTAGCCTCTGATATACACTCACCTTGGTTACATGAACACACTGGGCTCTGCACTGTGCCTCAGTGTCTACCCAGGTTACTGCATATCTTTGCTTAATCACTGTGTACTGTTTTGAGCACAGTTATTCTGCAAACCTTGTGTCACTTTTGTGTGATTGACCTGATATATGCTCACCTTTGTTAGGTTAACACACTTGCCTCTGCCTCATGCCTCACTGCATACCCTGGTAAGTGTATAACATGGATATGGAAACATACAACATCAGTTATTAGCACAAATATAATATTTGTACTAATAACCACGTGTAAAATTTCCAGAGTTTAAAGGGCTGCTTAATGGACTGATTCCAGAGGTGTAAAGTGCTGGGGGTGTGGGGGTGTGGGGGGTTACTTTCTGGTGCTGCCAGTCCAGGAAGGTACCAATCACATCAGTGAAGTGAGTAGTTAATGCTGGAGGCAATCCAAAGCACTGCTTGGTGGGCTGATTCCAGGGATGTAAAGTGCTGTGGAGGGTTGCTTTCTCTCTGATGGTGATAGCCAGGAAGCTACAAATCTTTCACTGGAGTGAGTGGTTACTGTACTCAGTATACAAATGCAGCATGTGAGAAATTATAAATTGTGATTTGTATTTCCTTTTGCTGTGGATCTGTTACACAAGACAAAGTTATATGTTCTACTAAAGCTACTGAACTGTGGAAGTGTGATCCCCTCTCCCTTACAAAGACTTCAGTGGCATTGGGACAGACCTTTTCTTGGGAATCTACCCTCCCCCATAGAGGACACACACACACACACACACACACACACACTGATCACAATGACAGAAATCCTTCGCAGACTGAACTAAAAAGACAGCAGGGTGGAATGAGGAATCTCTCTCTCTCTCTCTCTCTTTCTCTCTCTCTCTTTCTGTCTCTCTCACTCTCTCTCTCTCTCTCTCTCTTCCCCTCCCTCTCTTGCTCTGTCTCTCTTTCTCCCTTGCTCAGCCTTTTCTGCTATAGCATTTCATGATTATATAGCTCACTGTTGCCTGTGCTGGATTCTGGTGAGAAGGGGTTATCATACTCAGTATACAAATGCAGCATGTGAAAAATTATAAATTGCAATTTATCTTTCCATTTGCTGTAGATCTGGTACATAAGACAACATTATATGTTCTACTAAAGCTACTGAACTGTGGAAGTGTGATCCCTCTCCCTTACAAAGTCTTCAGCAGAATTGGGACAGACCTTTTGTTGGGAATCTCCCCTCCCCCATGGAAAGCACACACACACACACACACACACATATTGATCACAGTGACAGAAACCCTTTGCAAACTGAACTAAAAAGACAGCAGGGTGGAATAAGGAAGCTCCCCCCCCCCCCCAACGTTGCCATGTCTCTCTTGCTTGCTCAGCCTTTACTGCTATAACATTGCATGATTATATAACTCACCACTGCATGTGCTGGATGAGCTGAGAAAGTAGCAAGTGGGCTTTGTTTACAGCTCTTTCCCCTTGGTGCTGGCTAAACCAGAAGTCAGCGCAGAGCAAGGAAAAATAGTGTGGAGGGGCAGAGACAAAAGAATAGCTGTCATCTACTGAAGGGAAACAAGCAGAGTGGAGTGTTTGTAGCAGAGAGATTCTGCTTCAACTCCAAAACAAAATGTGTGCTTCGTTGGGAGTCTGACATGTCCTTTTTTTCCCCAAGTGATAGGAAAATGGCTTGCAGAGCTCTGCCCTGCAGCCATTAAAAAGTAGTTGTAGTAGTAAAATAGTTGATTCTGTATTTCCAGAAAAGGATAGCCCAGTTGAGCTGAGACTCATTTACAATGGGATCCCTGTACAAATAAAGCTGATTCCCTATCTTTAAGTACTAAGTACAGACACACAGAAAAGATAAAAATACACAATGAAATGCATCGTGCGAACTGTCCACATCATACAACTATTCATAAGGGGCCCAATTCTCAAAGGGGGCTGTGTCCAGTGCAAGCTGTGGCAAACAACAGCTTGCACCAATGCCCCCTGCACCAGGGACCCTGCACCCAATTCAGGTACAGGAGGCATCCTGGTGTCTAAGTCCCCTTCCATGCGGCAGCTCCCCCCATGCGTCAAACACAAAGTGCATGGAAGGGGTTGCTGCAAGCCCCTTGTGGCAATGTGCAGCTGGTCCCCCTTATCCCTGATGAACCCAGCACAGTCCAATGACCCTCCCAGTAGTGATCCAGCTCCCCCACCCCAGCAAGCAGTGTCCCCCCCAACCCCAGACAGAGCAGGGAAGCAGCATAACCCTCCACACACTTCCACAGCCGGTCCCCGACTGACCAGAATGTGCAGCAGATTGCACAGTGTACGTGCTAATATTAATGTGTACACTGTACAGTCTGCTGCACATTCAGTGCAGTCAGGGACTGGCCAGGAGGTGTATGGAGAGCTATGCTGGTCCCCTGCTCTGTCTGGGGATGGGGTGGCACTACCTGTTTGGGTGAGGGTTACAGGATCTGCAGTGTATGGGCATATGCCATGCATCTGCATGGTGGGGACACCTGGGGGGTCTGGTGCATAGTCAGGGAGGGCCACAACAGGGATCCAGAGGGGGAGGCTGCCCTGTATTACCATGGGGGCACATCATGGAAGGGGTCTGCTCCATATAGGGTAAATGTGGGGTACATCGGGGTTGTGGAGGTGGGACCCGCAGCACCTATGCTACCACAGCTCACCCAGGGGAGAGATGTCTAAGTCCCAGGGCTGGTCTAAGGGCACTTACAATTTCTCCCACTGGGTGATGTCTGTGAATAGCAAGCTGCAGCTTGCATTGGTGCAGTCCACCTAGCGCCGTGTCAGAGCGCAGTGCAGGCACAGGGCTGGCATAAGCCCTGTGTGGGGCAGACAGCCTGCGGTCGATGCAGGCCACTTTTGTGAATCATGGGGCGGGCAGCCCTGGATGCAAGGTGCACCTTGCACCATCTCTGTTTGGCACAGGCACGTTGCATAATATGCAGGGCTTTGAGAATTGGGTACAACATGTTTTTGGCAAACAAGGCATTATTTATAACAAGGTTTTTAAAGAACTCCAAGAAACTGTTCCCTTTAGAGGTCTTCTTAATTGGTTTGGTAGATTATTCCATAGTTTGGGCCCCACACAGATAAAGATAGAACTACCCTTAATGGTTTTCATAACTGGTAGTGAGTTTGATAACCCCAGTGGTGAGGAAGCCTTCTTTCACATATTACACATTTTGAAAAAAAGAAGTTATTTACTTTGCCAACCTGTTCCAAGCCACATGTGTTTATACCGAATATGTCAGCAATGACAGAGGTACTGCTATTTTTATTAGGAAAAATTTAAAGCCAGATATTTTGAATTCCCATATTGATCCCCGGGGTTGGTGAGTAAAAGTAAAAATGGCATTAGAAAACTTCACAATCTCAGTATTTAGTCTATATGCTCCAAATGAGGAAGATCCAATGTTTTTTATGGATTTGTTTCTACAGATTGCAGCATGTGATACTCCTTGCATTATAGAAGGGGATTTCAATATAACTTTATCACATTTAGATAGAGCACATTCAGCTCCTGAATGAAAAAGAAGAACTCTTGATCTGATTAAAAGTTATATGGAAGAGCTGGCATTGACAGATCCCTTCTGTTTTATACATACAAATTTGCTGGCATTTTCCCATTACTCAAAAACATATAAAACTTTATCTAGGAGAGATCTTTTCATGATCACTAATGGATTATTACACAAAGTAAGATTTCTCAGATATAATCCTATAATTATATCTGGCCATGCATCTTGTTATATGGAAATCAATTTATCTTACACTGGAGTCCATTTAAGAGGATGGTATCTGGATAATTCTTTATGGTCAGATGAGCAGTTTGTTTAAATGCTTTGTAGGGAGGTATCTTTTTTACTTCAGAGAAATGCTCCTGAATAATTTTCCTGGTGTACAATTTGGGAAATAATAAAAAATGTTCTTGAGAGGCTGTATTATCTCTTATAATAATAATAATAAAGATAAAAAGAAAAAAATACAAGTAGAATTTGAACAAGATAAAAGCAGAACTAATGACAGCTGAAGCAAAGCAAGCTCATATTAATTCTGAAGAAAACAGAATTAATGTTATGGATTTAAAAGAAAGATTTGAAAGCATGATAAATATAACACCAAAAAACAAATGTGTAGGGCCAGGGTGAAATATTACTCTTTTGCTAACACTCTGAGTAAACTGTTAGCCTATCAGTTAAGAACTGAACACAATCAAAATAGAATTAAAAAGCTCACTTTAACAAATGGCAGTGTGATCATTAATCCAGAAGAAAGAAATAAATAAGGAGTTTGAAGAATATTATACTAATTCATATCAAATGGATAAGTCTGTTTCAGTACATGATGTTAAAACTTATTTGAGTAAAATAACACTTCTGCAGGTTCTAGATGGAGATAAAGAATTTCTGAAAAAATAAATTAATTGAAAATACATTTCTGAAGTGATTAAAGATATGTCTAATGGAAAATCCCAGGGCCCAGATGGTTTCACAACTGAATTTTATAAAAATTTGAAACATATATTAGTCCTAAATTTGGTGCAGGTTTTTAGGGAGATTGAGAGTTCAGGTAAGTTACCACCATCATTCTATGACGCTAATATTTTATTGTTATTGAAAAGGGATAAACTCCTGGATCATTGCTCATCCTTCAGACCTATTTCATTGTTAAACAATGATTATAAAATATTCACAAAAATCTTAGCAAATAGTTTGGCAGTAATAACCCCCAAGTTAGTACATAGGGATCAAACAGGGTTTGTGGCAGGTATTAGGTTACAACTCAACATCAGGCAGGTAGCAAATTTGATGAAGAGTATTGAAGGATCTGAAACAGTCATCCTGTCCCTCGATGCCAAAAAGGCTTTTGATAGAGTTCAGTGGGAATTTCTATTTGAGCTGTTGGGGTCTTTTGGCATTGTGGGAAGGTTTTTGAACTGGATAAAAAACATATATTGGAAACCAAAAGCAAGAGTTAACAAAAATCAAAATATATCAGATTATTTTACGCTTACAAGGGACACCATTCAAGGATGCCCCCTGTCTCCTCTGTTGTTTTCCCTATTTATTGAATCCCTAGCAATCATACTCTGGGATAACCAAGATATAGAGGGCATTCAAATTAATAATCAAACTTATAAATTGTCATTATATGCGGATGACAATTTATTAGTTATAAATTAGACTGAAAAAGATTACCCATGATTTTTAGGATTATTTACAAACTTTGGGAAAGTAACAGGCTATAAAATTAATTGGGGAAAGAGCAAAGCTTTATTTTTATCAGAAAAAAACAAAATTACAAGAAAATCATCAATTATTAAGACTCCATAAGCAATCTTTAAGATATTTAGGGGTGCAATTGGCTACGAATAATAAATGACTTTACTGGGTAAACTATTCAATGGTACTGCTTAAAATTAAATCTGATTTAGAGAGATGGCAGATTCTACTGTTAGTTTTGTTAGGGAGAATAAGTATTTTAAAAATGAATATTCTACCAAGAGCATTATTTTTATTTCAGTCCTTACCAGTGTTAGTCCCTAAATCTTTTTTTAATGAATTAGAAAAAGCTGTAGGGACACTTCTGTGGAACCAGAAAACTCCCAGGATCCCTTTTTCAAACCTCCAATTATCTAAAGACAAAGGAGGTTTAGGAATTCCAAATGTTTGGTTTTACTATATTGCAGCTTAATTAGAAACCATCTTTATATGGGATAAAAAAGAGGGTAGAAAAACTGCTTGTTTTAATATAGAGCTCTCCAGAATATCATCTGAAGAACTCACACAAGCTATGATGGTCAATTTGAATAAATCTGGTCATTACAGGCAGGTACTGTCAGCAACTGAACTGACTAATCATACCTGGGATATGGCACAGAAAATAATAGGAGATATAAAGCCAATTTCAAGACTACCACCAATAATATATAGTGTGCATTTTCCTACTTCAATGGCAACAGGATTATTGAAAAAGAGAATTATACGATAAAGGGCTACCACAAATACAGGATCTGTTTGAAGGTGATCAATGTTTGACTTTTTATGCATTGAAACAGAAACGTGGTCCATCTAACAATGCAAGGTATCCATATTTTCAGGTCAAGAGTTTTCTGTTTAAAAAAAATAATTCTTTGTATATTCCACCTTTAACTTTGTTAGAAGAATATTTACTTAAGATAAATAAAACTAACCATGTTATTATAGTATATTATTGATGCCTTATACAAATTGTTAAACTTACAGCTATGGAAACTTTGAAGAAAGCTTGGGAAAAAAATAAAATGGAACTCATAGTAGAGGATGACTGGCAAAAAATTGTGAATCTGGAAGAATTCCAAATAAGGAAAAATAGATTAAAACAAATGCACATAAGTGTGGTACATTGTACATATCTAACTCCAGCTAAATTAAATAAAATGGGAGTTATCACATCTGATTTATGTCAAAGATGAAGGACTGAGAGATACCTTATGACATATGCTGGCTGTTTGTTCTAAGTTGAAAGATTTTTGGCAAAAAGTTTTCCTGATTTTAAAGGGGCACTGTCAGCTTTGCCGCAAAGTTTTTTAGCCCATCTCAGCAGTTTGTCTCCTGGCACACTTGTGTCCCACACTGACCGCAGAATACTCCTGCACATGTACAAAGTCAGAATTTTCACTTGTTTTTCAGTTTATTGCCAAAATAGCTTTTCCAGTGGTCCAAGTTTAAATCACATGCTGACCAGATATAAACTAGCGCCAAGGACACACGTCTGCCAGGGAGCGCAATCCTGAAGTTCCACTTTTGGCATGCACATTTTAAAAACATTTCCTCTGCCAGAAGCTTTTATTTAAAATTGTTCTTGCCATCTTTCTTGGAAAAACAAGCAGTGAGAGTGCTGCTACATACATTTTAAATTTGGACCCGAAATCCCACGCTTGCCCAACACTGGCATTCTCTTGCGCATGCGTGGGATCTTTGCTCAAGACTAACATGTGTATGTGTGGGATATGTGTGATACATAACAAGCTGGGTACCGCTATGCATTGTCTGTGAATATTTTTGCATTTTTGCACATTAAATATTGCCTCAAGCTGTAGCCTGGTGCCTGTTCATCTGCTTTTTGGTTGCAATCATATCCCTCCTATCCCTCCTCTCCTCCAGGGAGTACATGTTCAGCTCACCCAATCTATCCCCGTATGACTTTCCCTCCAATCCTGGGATCTTCTTGATCACCCTACATTGCACCCCCTCCAACAATTTGATGTCCTTCTTCAGGAATGGGCACCAGTACTGCATGCAGTACTCTAGGTGCAGCCTGACCAGAGAGCTGTACAAGGGAAGGATCACCTCCCTATTTCTGGTGGAGAGTCCCCTTCACTATACACCCCAGCATCCTGTTGGCTTTTGCTGCTGCCTTCCTGCACTGAGTTGAGTTGTTCATGCTGCCCATTATAAGCAACCCCAGATCCTTTTCCTCCTCTGTGCTTTCCAGCTGCACCCCTCCCAGCAGGTAGCTCCTTCCCTGGTTCCTAGCTCCAAAATGCAGTACCTTGCACTTCTTAGCATTGAACCCTAACTGCCATGTTTCCGACCACTCCTGTAGTTTGGTCAGGTCCTATTGTAGTCCCTTTCACCCTTCTATGTCATCTACCACAGTTCCCATCTTTGTATCATCAGCGAACAGACTGATCCTACTCCGGATCCCATGTGAGATATCAGTTATGCATATCCAAACAGCACTGGTCCCAGTACTGATCCCTGTGGCACCCCACACATCACTTCCCTCAGTGATGAGAGTTTCCCCACCACCACCACCCTCTGCTGCCTTCCATTCAGCCAGTTGATGATCCATCTGAACATCTTAATTCCCACTCCTGTGTATTCCAACTTCCCCTCCAGCCTCCCATGTGGCACAGAATAAAGGCCTTGCTGAAGTTCGAATACAGGACATCCATCACATGGCCCCCTCTCCAGCTCCCTGGTCACCCAGTCATAATACTCAATTAGATTTGTCTGGCAGGATCTGCTTGTGACAAACCCATGTTGTTGGCCATCCTGGAGACCATTGTCCTCCAAACAGGTCACTAGCCTCTATTTTAGGATTATCTCCATGAGCTTCCCCACATTTGATGTGAGGCTCACTGGCCTGTAGTTGTCTGGTTCATCCCTAGAGCCACATTTGTGAATGGGCACCACGTGGGCCATCCTCCAGTCTTATGGTATGCATCCTGTGTCCAGGGAGGTATTAAACAGGTCTGCCAGTGGTCCTTCCAGGATCTCCACTAGCTCCCCGAGTACCCTAGGGTGAATGCTGTCCAGTTCTGGGGCCTTGTCCATCCTCAATGCCCTTAATCCTTCCAGATCTCTGGCCTCTGTAATCTCTACATCAGTCACCCCCCCTACCCACTCCACCCCTCCCTTGGGGTATCTGCTGCCCTTTCTCCTTCATGAACACAGAGCAGAAGTATTCATTTAATGCCTCTGTCTGATCCACCCCTTCTCCACCTACCATCCGTCCTTCATAATCCTCACAATCTCGTCCTTGTTCTTCCTTCTTTCCCCAATGTATCTGAAGAAGCCCTTCTCCCCTTCCTTAATACCCTGTGCCAGTCTCAGCTCTCTTGAAGCCTTGACCACTCTGACTAGCCTGGTAACCTCCCTGGACTTCTTCATATACTCATCTTTGTCAACCCCTTCTCCCGATGTCTTGAGTTTCCAAACTGCCTTCCTCTTGTCTCTCACCCCCTCCATAACCTCTCGAGTCAACCAACTAGGCTTCTTTGCCCTTCCATTATTACTCCATGTCTTTGTACATGTCCCAGTGGCCTCTGTCAGACCTTTTTTCATTTGATAATAACCCATTTTTGTCTAACGTCCATGTCTGGGTGAATTCCCACCAAATGCCCACCCCAAATTTCTCCCATCCTTTAAAAGTCCACTTCTTTAAAGTCAATAACCCTGGTCCCCATACCCCCTATTTCCCTACCCATATTGAGTGTAAACCACACTAAATGGTGGTCAATCCCAGCCAGAGGGTCTTTCACCCCCATTTCTCTTACAGCCTCTCCATTTGAAAGTACCAGGTCCATGTCCTCTCCAGTCTGGTTGGCTCATGTACCAACTGCACCAGGAAACTGTCCTGAAATGCATCTAGTATGATCTGCTCCCTTGCACTCATGGTGGTTGGAGTGCACCAATCCACCCTAGGTAGGTTGAAGTTCCCCACCACCACTGTGATCCCCTTCCTACAGACCCTTCTAATTTGCTCAGCTAGCTCTCTATCAGGGTCATCCCCTTACACTGATGGTCTGTATACTACCCCCATCCTCAATGTCCTACCTTTCAAGTCCTGAAACTGCATCCATAGGGCCTCTGTTCTGCCTTCCTCCCTTATACACCACATTACTTCCCATACATAGAATGCCACCCCCCCTTTCCCCTTAGTCCTATCCTTCTTGAATATTCTATACTCTGGGATCAACATATCCCAGTCCTGTTACTGGGTGGCCCACATTTCCATGATGGCTGCAATATCTACCTTCCCCACTGCCAGGACATACAAACATATGTAACATCAGTAGTGTCAGTGGCTCAGTAGGTAGCACACTCACCTCTGAGGCCAGGAGATCAGAGGGCTGTGGGTTCAGTTCCCACATCTGGCACTTGGGTTAATATCCCAGTACTGACACTGTAGTGCAGCATGAGAGGGGTGCTGCACTTCTGAGGTGCCATCTTTTGGATGAGATGTTAAATTGAGGTCCCATCTGCCTGGATTGGTGGTAGTCCAGGTGGATGTTAAAGATCCCATGGCACTTATCGAAAAGAGTAGTGGAATTTTTTATTGTACAGAAAAAACAGAAAGGAACAAATCAAAACACATTATTAAGCAATACACCAAAGTTAAACAAAAAAGAGAAATAAATAAAATAAAGCACTTCCAGAAAATAAACTAATATTTATTTATTTATTTAGTTAAACATCAGTTCAGAAACCTTTGAGCCAGAGGCTCATTTACAAAGGTACCTCATCACAAAGAGGACATCAGAACAGTAGTACAAGGGACACAGTACTTACAAACAAAAAAGTTACAGTTCAATTACAATTTTGTTTCAATAGAATACAATCTCCAATGAAGCAAAAGATAATAAAAGGTGCAAAATCTATGGTCGGGGGAGAGCTGGTGGGAGTAGAAGGGAGGGAGATAGGGGAGGAGGAATTAGAGGGAAAGGAAGAGGGAGCAGCTCAGTGAGCATTGTCAAACAGAGTATATATATATATATATATATATATATTTTTACACTAGGCTAGCGGCAGTTGCATTTGTGAGGAGCTAAGCAGAGGCGTTTCTGAGCCTGGCTTAAAGCAAGCTAAGGTTAGTGAGTTTGAGACACTGGCAGGGAGGAGTTATACCAGTGGGTGCACAGTAGGGGAATGCCCTCTGACCTTGAGAGGTCCTGGCTCTCAGAATAACTAGGGTAGCTCTTGATGAGCTGCACATTATCAGGGTCGGTGCAGGACGGCGAATGGAGTTGGATAGGCCTATAGGGGATAGGCCATGCAGGGCTTTAAAGGTGAGCTGGCATGTCTGATACATGAGTCGCCCTTCCAGGTTGAGTAGGGTAGCCAGGGTGTACAGCTCACATGTGTGAGTGAGTCTGGGAGCACCAGTGATAAGTCTGCAGGCCTTATTAACTGTGAGGCGAACCTTGTTGAGGGCAGTCTGATCTGATCATACATGCAGAAAAACAAAACATCCTACAGTGGAGAAAAAATATCAGAAAAATGAAAAAAAAAACAGACATTCTACTTGTATTTAATAAATATATGAAAACCTTTCCACCATCTAATGCTTTGAGTAGAGGGGGAAAAAAACAACAATACCTATCATACAAATTTCCCATCTCTTGCACAATCAATCTGAAAAAAACTATGTAATCCATTTTCTTTTGATAAAGCACCCATGGACAGCATGCCTGCCATAAATAAAAACAGAGAAAAAAAAAATAAAGTTTCATGGTGGAACATCAATAAACTGGGGATATTTACCAATTACCAAAATGTCATAAGTTAAAAAGGCCAGCCATTTGAAATTCCACTTTTTTGCCAAAAAAAAAGAGATGTTGTGAAAAGGAACAATGTAACAAAAAATGTTCAGTAGATTCTTCTAAATTAATGCAATCCATATAGGGACAAGTCCTTTTTCTTTAACTTTATATTTTGCATTACCTCTCAGACTTAGTTTTCCATATTTTAATAACCACAAGGTTTCCCACATCTGAGGAGGAAGCCTGGTACTATTACGTTGAGATACGATTAGGTGATCGTCAGCTTCAAGACAATTTTTAAAACTAGGGGCCAAAGGATAGATTGAACCCATCAAGGATTTATAGAGATTTCCCATAGCAACCTAAAAGCATTTCCTTAGAAATACCCCATTTACACAATTTCTGTGCTGCAGGTTTAAAGCATAATGGTATATGCAGATATTTATTACATCTTGGTGGAGTATGCTTCCAAGCAGCTTAGATAATGATGTAAAAGTGATTGGACCCAGACATTGCCACCCTCTGAAACAGCTAATAAACCACTGAAAAAAATAAAGAAAACCAAAAAACAACCGGGTCAATCATGCCAATGCCACTCTTAGTTTTATCCAAATAAGTAAAATGTCTTTTGATAGGATTAAACCGATTGCCCCATAACATTTGGAAGAATAAACTGTAAACCTTGGTTTCTAATGCCATAGGTAAAGGGAATATTTTTGCCACATGTTATAAACAAGGCAAAAGAAACTGCTTAGAAAGATGAATGTGTTTCTGCTTTGTAAGTTTCCACTGCTTCCATCTGGAAACTTTAGGCTCAAGTTTCTTAATGACCATATTCCAGTTCTCTAGTGGCAAGTTTTGGGAGCCAAATAAAATATCAAGAATGACAATGGGTTCCACAGAGAAATTGATACCAAAATCTCTTACCAAGAAATCATGTCCATTACCAATAAACGAACCTCGAGTTTTAGCAAGATTTAATCTTGCATTAGAAATGCGAGCATATTTTTCAAATTCCCATAAAAAAATTAAAAGAAGTGTGATTTGCAAAAAAACAACAAACATCATCCACATATGCTTGTACTAGCAGCTGCCTTTGTATATCTATGCCTGATATACCTTCCCATAAAGGAGTGTCCACTAACTTTTTCAACAAAGGGTCTAAAGAAAAAATATATAACAATGGGCTTAGGGGGCATCCCTGCCTAACCCCTGTAGAAACTGAAAAACCAGAAGCAATCTGACCTTGTATTATTGGGAAAATACCGGAATGTTGATAAAGGAGTTTTATGCTCTGTATGATTTGAAAAGGAACATGATAGCATTGTAAAACTTGATATAAAAAAGACCGATAAACCCTATCAAAGGCTTTTTCTAAATCCACTGCAACTATGCAGTTTGCTGCTCCTAAATCTGTGGAGTGTTCAATGACATCCCTAATATTCATTCAAGCAGTTTGTATCATTCTATTGGGAAGGTCACAGTATTGATGCTGAGAAATTACTTTAGCTGCATAATGTTTTAAATGATTATTAAGCACAATAGTCAGACTTTTGTAGTCTGAGTTCAATAAAGTAATAGGTCTCCAATTTTTAATATTGGTTCTGAGTCCTTTTTTAAATAAGAAAATCATTAACCCTTCTGAAAAAGAAGGAGACATGGTATTTGTTTTAAAAAAATAATCAAAAAACAATTTTAAACAGAGTGCTACCATGTGTGAAAAAGATTTATAAAATGTATTAGTAAGACCATTGATCCCCGGTGATGAAGTATTATTTAAGGATTTGATGGCCATCTCAATTTCAGATATAGTGATCAAGTCTTGTAGGATCAAAATCTCGTTGGGAAAAAGTGGAACTGAAATATCCTGTAAAAAATTATTAATATTTTCCTGGGAAATAACAGTTTTGGGGGCTAAAGAAAAAAATGATTATTCAACATATCATTAATCCCCTCAATTGTATCTATATGATTCCCATCTTGATCAATTAGAATATCCAGATTGGTAGAGTTTTTAAAAGACTTACAAGTTTCATAAGGATCACCTATAGGAGCTTTCTGGGTCCCATTACATAACAAGGCCTGAACTCTTCAGGCTGTATCATATTGATAAGACAACATTTCTTTTTTTAAGTGTAAAATTTGATCCATATAATCAAATTTTGAAGTATAAGAAATAGTATAAAGTTTTTGCAATTGCTGCCTAAGTGAAAGATATTTTAAAAACTTCCTATTCCCAGTTTGTTTCCCATATTTTATAAACCAATGTTTCAGATCAGATTTGGTTATTGCCCACCATTCCCCTATATCATGATATAAAAAAGCTACAGATAATCTTGCTGTCAGGGGATTAAAAATATTATGCTGAACCGATAAATGTACTAAAATAGAAGAATTAAGTTTCCGTCTATTTGATTTCCATACATGTGGTGTTCCCAAAGAAATGGTACAAAATAAAAAAAGATGATCTGAAAATTCTGCTGGATAAATTTTGAAATCCCTGATACATTCTGGGAAACAAATAAACAATCAATCGTAGTGAAATATTTACTCCGAACATATGTAAATTCTGGCCCTGAAATCTGATGTATTCTACAATCCATAAGATCTGCAATTTGGACCAAATGTCCTAAAGCCTGGGAATCACAATAAATTTTCTTTTTTACCTGTGAAGAGGAAAACACTTTTTTCATGAGTAAGGTACAATTGAAATCTCCTCCAAAAAGGACTAATAAGGTAGTAACAAAAAAAGGTTGAATTGTTTTAAAAAGGGCCACCTATTCAGCTTTAGATTGAGGATTGTAAATATTAATAAACTCAAAGTGTGTTGTTCCCATAACCCATCCAAAACCAAAACTCTTTCAGCCTGTAAATCAATCAATTTCCTAATAGTGAAGTTATAAGAATTAAAGAGAATACCAATACCATCTGCCTTGTCTGGGCCAAAAGACCAATAAGAAGGACCCCAAGGCCAATCCTTTTTAAAAGCCACTAATTGCTCTGCAGAATGCATCCAAGTTTCTTGCAAGAAACATACATCAATTTTTGAATCAAGGACATACTGAAAAACTGCCTGTCATTTCTCATAATTGAGAATACTACGTGTATTAAAAGAACCCCAACAGAATGTAGTCATGAGTATACAAAATCAACGTGCAGTAACTATTTTTTTCTTTTTTTTTTCCCCTTATAATCCCCATGACTCTGAGAACCAGGGTCCAAGTTCGAAGCTTGCGAATCAGAATCCCCATGATCCATTTCAGAGTCACCCCAGAAAAGTACTGAATATGAATTATCAGTCTCTATAGGTTCTAAAGACATGGGGGGGGGTTGATCTGGAAGATCTAGTAGACCTTCTTCTAGGATGAGGGGAAGCCACTGAGGGAGTAAGAAAAGACTCCTTTGACAAGGGTGTATCAATATCGCACACAGGCAGTAACAATTTTGATTCAGAAACTAAATCTGATGTCAAACAAATTTCCTGAGGAGGTTCCACTGAACTTTTGGTTGGAACAGGTAGAGGAGTGGGGTTGGGGGGGAGGTGGGTTCTGAAATGGTATACTTCTAGGTAAAACCAAACCAGAAAGCAATGGTGAATAAGGGCCTGGTGAGGAAAGCAGAGGAGGTTTTTCCATGGGAGCCACTGTTTCTTGAGCTTGCTGTATTAGTAAATCAGGGCTAGCACAGGTAGCTTTATTCTTTGCCGCCCAGGAACACTCTCCAAATGTGTGACCATATTCTTCACACAAATCACACTTGGTGTGATTAGCACATTGCACTGTGACATGGCCTATTTCCCCACAGTTGTCACACTGTGGTTTATCACAAGTACTTGATAGATGAGTACGGGCCCCACACTTGTAACATGCTCTTGGCTGCCCCCCATAGAAACATACCCCTCTATCTCTTCCCAATAGAAAATAATTAGGAATATGTTCAATTCCAGAATCATTCTGATGAAGCTTCACTTTGTATTTCCATCCCCCTGTCCAAAATTTCTCAGAATCCAGAATTGCTTCTGGAGAACTAAGCACATCACATTTCTGAATGAGCAAAAAAGTAATATCATCCACATGGACCCCCTCATTGCGAAACATAACTGTAACATATTTTATAAGGGGTTTAGTTAGTGAGATAACTAAAAAAGGGGTCCATAAGGGAAAGAGTTTAATTTGCCCATAACGTTCCCAGAACAGGTCCAAGGCATGCGATGTTCAGAAACTTATATCAAAGTTATCTTTTCCTGATATATTTATAAAAGCAAATACATCAGTATGAGAAAAATGCAAAGAGTCTTTTAATAAGGTTCTGCCCACATAATAGCGGTCTGGTCTATCTGCTAAACCCCCTTTATATCTAATATGAACAGCATTTCTTCTAGGTGTTGCTTCTTTTTTTGCATGAGAGAATAAATCTGACATCAAGAGATTGTGTTGAGCAGGTATGCTGTCTTGATTAGTATTGTCCATATGCTCTCCTGTTGTGATGTTATCTGGGGCATTAGCTAATTTTTTTTCCTGACCACAATTCAGACAAGAAATAGCTGGTGCAGTACTCAGGACAGTTTTGGAAGAGTCTTGTAAATGAGTTGGAGCGCTCATAGAACATGTGTCAGATGTCGGTTTCCAGTCTGGGGAAGATAATGTAAAATCAAAAGTAGAGTCCCATGCAGGATCTGGAAGCCAAGTTCCCCCTGACATTTTTTTCCAGCCTGCTTCTAAAAGAGCTTTTTGAGGGGATCAAATATCACTGCTGCCACTGGTTCCACCATAGATGCAGTAGTAATGGCAGTGACAGTAGCAGATTCCAACGGCCGTTATGGACAAGGGATAGCCAGATTTTCTAAAGGCATCAGATTACTCCGAGAGGCTGTATTTTGAACTTTATTATTTAGCAGGGTAGTAAAGGAAACAGCTGTGGCTGTTGATTGCTGATCATGCACTGATTGATAGTGCACCGGGTGTGAAGGCTGCAATAAACTATCAGCTGTTTCTGGTAGTTTAAACACAAAACCGGATGTTTTAGACAGCTGTGGACCCAGCTCACAATCCACCTTAGTCCCTGGTACTGCAACTGTTGGTGGATTTGCAATAAAACCCGAGGGACTTGTACCATTAGTAAAAACAGCAGGACTTACTACAGGCTTTAGGCACACTTCTACATTAGTAGAGTCGATACTGCCATCCTGAAAGTCTTTGGTATGAATGTCAATGGAAAAAGGCGCCAAAGGCAGAAATGACTCACCCAGCTGCAGAGAAGCCTTTGATGCTACTGCGTCAGAAGCTGTACTGACAGCCGAAGAAAGAGAAATGACAGCCAACCCAGTCTGCTGCTCCATATTAAAGGTAGACTTGTGGCTTGCTACACTTTGCTCTGTATCCTTTGTTGTAACACGAACATCCTTTCTCTCAGGTGTATTTTCCGCACAATTAATGGCAGTGGAACCAACTGCAGAAACCGCTGTAAAAATATCTTCTGTTGAAACATACACCTCCGTACTTTCGTCGTCTTTATCCTGAACAAGGTCCAGAAACATTTTCAAATTTTCAGCCTCTGGTCGATCCATAGCAGAAGAGGAGGCTAACTCTCCTACCAGAAGTGTGTCCTCGCACCGCACAGCCGTAGTCCGAGTGACCATCATGCAACTCAAATGGCCATTATCTCCCCCTACTGACGGCAGTGCAGTAGGGGAATTTCCCTGGTGTCCTGTCCAAATTTCCCTCATTCACTAAAAAATACCACCAACAGCTTAATCTGGTTCAAGGTCAGTTGGCATTCATCTGTATCCGCCTCTCTCCAGGCTGTGCCTGAAAATAGGCAGGATTTGTCTAGAGCACTTACCTGGTCAACAAAAACTAAAGAAAATAAATAAATAAATATGAAATTGCCAGCAGAAAAAGGCCCACAGGTCTATCAAGTCTGCCTGATTGTGCAGCTCTTAGTTTCACATTACCACAACTGCCCCAACTTCACCCAAACCCCTCCCTTCCTCCCTTTTCCTGGTCTTTCCACCCTTTGTGTTCTTGTCTATACTAATCCTGCCCTTGACTCTATCCCAACCCTGCTTAAAGCTATCCACTGTCCTCAGTTCGATTAAATCCACCAGCAGTGCATTCCATCTCACCACCACTCTCTCTGTAAAGTAGTGCCTTCTCATCTCCCTCCTGAACCTTTATTTATTTATTTATTAGCTTTTGTTGACTGGGTGCATGCATTAGGCAAGAACTTGCCTATTTTCAGGCACAACCTGGGGGGTACACAAAACAGTACAATCAACAAGCAAGACATTGGAGGACTACAATCCACTGGTGATGTTATACAGCAGATATCCATGCAGCATATACACAGGAAATACAGTATACATGTTTACGACAAATAAGATACAGGCAAATAATGAGTGCTAGACAGCACAGCTATCCTCGCAGGGATAGAGGGGGTATAAACCAGCAGAAGGTAAACATCCACATAGGGATGACAATCAAATACAATGCAGTGTTCTAGAGGCCAGGCAGTAGCAGATAGGTGCATGCTGATACTGGGGCCAGGGGAGGTTAGGAGCAGTCACAGGAGTCAAGTGCATAAAGGTAGGAGAAAAGTGCAGACTTGAAGGAGGAGTGAGATGGTGAGCACTTAAGGATGGGAGGTAGAGAGTTCCGGAATTGGGGCGCAAAGTGGGAGAAAGCTTGCTCCTCCATCCTAGTGGAACAGAGTGGGACAGAGAGTTGTAAGAAGTTTGAGGACCTAAGCAGACGGGAGGGAGGCACAGTGGTAAGCATTGCCCTGAGACTGCCAGGGCAAGGGTACCTTGTCATAGAATCAGTGAAGCAGCCCAGGGAGTAGGACTGTAGATTTTGGGGGGATAGCCAACATAGGGAGGAATACAGGAGGCAGTGGTGTGTAAGGTGAGGGGCCAATAGAGCAAATCTGCAGATATTATTGTAAGTGGTGTCCCATTTACAAATAATAGAGGCATTGGCATGTGAAAAGATAGGGAGGGCATACCATAGCCTTGGGAGCAGGACATCTCAGGCCACGGAGATCCTGGCAGTGGGAGTGAGGGAGTGGTGCACACGGTACGCGGCACCTACCTTGATGTTAACTAACCTGCATATCTCGTTTATGTGGGCAGAGAAGTCAAATGCAGGGTCCAATGTCACTCCAAGGTATTTGAAAGAGTCGGTTATCGAGATTGCAGACCCATTGTTACACTGGACGTGAAGCTTAGGAGTCTTAGCATGAACTTTTCTGGTGGACCCAAAGAGCATGGCCTGGGTCTTTGGTAGATTGAGGACTAGGGAATTAGAGGAGAGCCAGCATTGGATCTGATGGAACGCCGATGATAGGTGAGTGTTCAGGTCGACGACTGAGTGACAGGATGCATAGAACACCAAGTCATCAGCGTACATGATGGAGTGACACTGGGTAAAGGAAGTGGGACAGTCGTTTACAAAAATGGTGAATAACAAGGGTCCCAGGATGGATCCTTGCGGTACACCACAGAAGACAGAGGACGAAGATAAGAGGACCCTGTTGAAGGAGAAGGATTGAGATCGGCCAGAGAGATAGCTCCCAAGCCGGGAAACTGTGGAACTTGAAGCACTGAGAGATTGCAATTTATGAATTATCAGGGGGTGGTTAACCAGGTCAAAAGCCTTGGTGAGGTCAATGAAGACAGCACCTGTAAGAAGCCGTTTATCCGTATTGGACTTAATCTCGCTGGTAAGTAGAGTAAGGGCCGTGGTGGTGCTGTGCCCCACCCTGAAGTCATGTTGGATAGGGAACAGTAGGTTAAAATTTTGTAGATGGGTGGAGATTTGTTTGTGGATAAGTTTCCACCTTCCCCCCTTCCAACTTCAGACTGTGCCTCTTAGTGACCCTTCCCCCTTTAAGCAAAATAATCCTCCCTCTCTGACTTTGTTTATGCCTTTCAAGTACTTAAAGGCCTCTATCATGTACCCTCTTTCCCTTCTCTCTTCCAGCAAATACTTGTTGAACTCCCTCAATCATTCCTGGTACGGCAACTCCCCCAGTCCCATGATCATTTTCGTAGCCCTGCGCTGCACCCCCTTGAGTAATCTCACATCCTTTTTGAGATATAGGCACCAGTACTGCACACAGTACTCCAAGTGTGGCCTCACCAGTGATCCATACAAGGGCAGGATGTTCTCCTCCTTTCTGGAGGTGATCCCTCTGGTAATGCACCCCGCATCCTATTTGCCCTTGCTGCTGTCCTCCTATACTGTGCTGATATCTTCATGTCCCCTGTGACTATTACTCCAAGGTCCCTTTCATCCTCTGATGCTGTTACATGTACTCTCCCCAGACAGTAGCTGGTCTTGGGATTTCTTGCTCCGAGGTGCATGACCTTGCACTTCTTAGCATTAAACTCCAACTGCCACTCCCTAGACCAGTGTTTGAGTTTAGCTAGATCCTCCCTGAGTACCTACCTCCCTTCTTCATTGTCCACTTTTGCACAAATCTTAGTGTCATCTGTGAACAGGATAATCTTACTCTTGGCCCCCTCTGCAATGTCTCCAATGAAGACATTGAACAAAACAGGGCCCAGCACTGAACCCTGCAGTACCCTACTTGTTACTGGCCTTGGCTTGGATGTCTTCCCTCTTACAACTACCCCCTGTTGTCTGCCCTGCAACCAGCTCTCAACCCACCCCACCAGTTTCTCCCCCACCCCCATGTCCCTCAGCTTGCTCATTAACCTCCCGTGGGGCACTGAGTTGAAAGCCTTGCTGAAGTTCAGGTACAAGACATCCACAGCGTGGCCTTCATCAACCGTCCTAGTGACCCAGTGGAAGAGGTCGATCAGGTTAGTTTGGCATGATCTTCCTGAGACAAACCCATGCTGTCTCTCATTCTGTAGACCATTACTATTGAGAAAGGTTATCAACCTCTCCTTTAGAATGGTCTCCATTAACTTCCCCACTATGGAAGTCAAGCTTACCGGTCTGTAGTTGCCCGGTTAGTCCTTGGGTCCAGTCTTGTGAAGGGGCACCACGTGAGTCATCCTCCAGTCCCTGAGTACCTTCCCCATCTCCAAGGAACCTTCTCCATCTCCAAGGAGGCGTTAAAGAGGTCCATCAGAGGGCCTGCCAACCCCTCCGTCAGTTCCTTCAGAATCCTTGAGTGTACACCATCTGGTCCTGATGCCTTGTCCACCCGCAAGGCCTTAAGGCCCTTCAGAGCTCTATCTTCTTGGATGATCCCATCTGTTATCTCTGCCCCCCTCTTCACTCTTGACTAATTTCCCCTGTGGTATTGGAACATCCCTTTCTTTTGTGAACACCGAGTAGAAGTACTCATTGAGTGCCTCTGCCTGTTCTTCACCTTGTTCCTCCCATTCCCATCCCTCTTGATTCTAACAGTGTCATCTCTACAACTCTTCTCCTCTTCTCCCTTATGTATTTAAAGAACCCCTTTTCCCACGCTCTGATCCCCTGAGCCAACTTCAGCTCATTGACTGCTCTGACTGACCTGGTCACCTCCTGAGATGCCTTCGTGAACACCTCTCTATCCTCCTCATGTCCTGATTTTTTGAACTTAATGAAGGCCAATCTTTTTTCCCTTACCTTCCACTCCACTTCCTTCCTGAGCCAGCTAGGTGTTTTGGACCTGGACTGCTTACTCTGAGATTTGACACACGTGTTCGTAGCCTCATTCAGCCTCTTCATAATGATTGCTCACTTCTGTTCAGCATCCATCACTGCGTTAATTTTAGCCAAATACCCCTCTAGGATGCTGCCCATTCTGGCAAAATCTGCCTTCCTGAAGTCCAACACTCCCTCCCTGTGTTGAAGAGGAACCACACTGAGCAGTGGTCACTTCCTGCTAGAGGGTCCTATACTGTCACATCCTGGACTTGATCACCATTTGTTAGCACCAAATCCAGTATGTTCCCCTCTCTAGTAGGTTCTATCTCCCCTTGCACTGGGTAGCTGTCTTGGATAGCCTCCAACAACACCTGTTCCCTGCCGTGTGCTGTAGTTAATGTCTGCCAGTCAACCCCAGGTAGGTTGAAGTCTCCCACTATAACTGTATTTCCTTAGCCACTGATCTTTCTGATTTGTTCCCCCAGCTCCTTATCCACCTCCTCGCTCTGTGAGGGTGGCCTGTACACCACCCCCATCCCGAGTTTCTTACCTTTAGGGCTTTGGAGCAATACCCCTATGGCTTCTGGCCTCCCCTCATCCCTCTCCTCCCTGGTATACAGTATTCCCTCCCTGACATAAATAGCCACCTCTCCAGCCATCCCCCCTCCTGATCCCTGCGGACCACCTTGTAACCTGGGATCATAAGATCCCAGTCCTGGTATTGGGTAGCCCAGGTCTCTGAGATGGCGGCAATATCTATCTGTCTACCATCCTTGTCTGGAACTCTGCCACCTTGTTTACTAAGCTCCTTGCATTCAAAGATATTACAGTCCAGCTTGTGCCCCGCCCCGTCTCTCTCCCTTCCACTTTTGTTTTGATAACTTCCCCTCATCCTCATCCTCCCTCTCTGGGGGGGAGAAGCCTTCTGGTCTTCCTTGGAAGGTGCCTCCTCCCTGCTGTCCAACTCAGCCATCCCCCTCCTCAGTTTAAATCTATGTTGTTTTTAATGTACTTCTCCAGCCCCTGTCCCAATGCCCTTGTACCTTCGATGCCCTTGTACCCTCGATGCTGAGATGCAGCCTCCCCTTGGCATAAAGCCCCTTATCGTTCCATGTCTCGCCCCACTCCCCATATCCCATTTCTGCACACCACTCCTTTAGCCACCCATTAAACTCCTGTATTCTTAGCTTCCTCACTGTGCTTGCCCTAGGTACTGGGAGTACCTCAGAGAATGTCACTTAGCTTCCCACCCGACTGAAGATACTCCCCACTTCTTTGAACCTGTCCTGTGCTTCTTCCACTGTACTGCCCTCTAGGACATTTATTTCTAGGTGCACAATGATATGAGGCTTCCCTCCCACCTTCTTCACACATTTCTGAATGCACTGCCCTACTCTCCCCGCTGTCATACCTGGCATACACTCCACCCAGGTTCAGCTCGTCCTTGCTCCCTTATGTCCCCATCTCACCCCCCGGAGCACAGAATCCCCTAATACAAGTACTCGCTCCTCCATCCCTTGCACTTCCCCATGGTTTGTCCTCCTACAAGCCCCTTTTTCTCAGTGTCGTCTCCTTCCATCCACTGCTCTTTTCCCCTTCCCTTCTTCTTCAATTGCACCTCCACCTGCTCTCCTCCTCCTCCATCCCTTCTGTGTTCACTGCCTTCCACGACCCCTCCCTCTCCACTATGTGCACCTCCTCCCACTGCCCCCTGCATTTTGACTCCCCCTCCCAGCATGTTTTGGCCTTCCTCCCCCTTTATTCGTGCCAACTCGACCTGCTTTCCTGCCACTCCCCACTTCTACCCCACAGTCTTCCCTCTCACCTTGTAAGCTGTATTTCCCCCTTCCCTCTTGGTCCCCTGACTCTTGTTCTATGGAGCTTCCCCAACCTCCTGCTCTGTTTCATCAGCCAGTACTGCATACCTGTTTGTCTCCAACCTCCTGCCCCAGCCTTCCCCTGTAATTCCCCCCCGCCTCTACTTACCCTGAACCTCTTTTCTACTTCCTTTCTGTCTGCCCATGTTCCCTACCACCTGGCCATACTCCTTTTTGGTGCTCCCAGGACCCTGTGGACTTGGTCCCCATGGCCAAGTGCTCCCTTTTGGCCCTTGGCAGCCTGGTTTATCTCATGATTACACCCTCCCTGCCCCTCTGCCCCATCTACTCCTCACCTTCTCATTCCTGTCCCTTCCCCGCAATTCCCATCTCAAGCTCTCTATCTCCAGCGTAAGCTATCTGAACAGCCTGCACACTGGACACTTCCCCACATTCCACCAGGTTCCCAGAAACAGTGCTGCCCCACACCCATTGCAGCTCACAACCCTCTGGCCTCCCAGTGCCCCAAACCCCAGTCATCCCTGCCCATCCATTCTTCCCTCCCATTCATCCAGCTGCCTCCTTGCCCTAGCCTCCACATTTTCCATGTATTCCCTAGGCTCTAAATATTTCACAGATCTTTACAATTGTGTCTGTATTACTTAAAGGGAAACATCCACATACAGTCGGGCCCCACCTCCATGTGAAGTGGGGCCAGATTAGCAGATGCAATAGAAAAAAGTAAAAATAGCCTTACTCGCTTCTCATTTATTTGAAATTATATCTGGTTGATCATGCAAATTCATTGCCCCGGCATTTTAGGATGTAGAACCCTCCTCATCACGCCCACAAGCACCCGTGGCTGTCCCCGTGATGACATTTCAGGCAGGAAGCAGCCAGGGGCATCTATATACTTAATATGCGACTCATTTGAATTTGCTACTCTAAAAGGAATCAGTTTTATGCATGCTAATGCCTGCAGCCTACTGAAGAAGCTGGATTCCGTCCAGGCCTGGATTATTCATACTGCACCAGACATTCTTGTGATCTCGGAATCCTGGCTTCGGGCAACTGCACCAGATAGTGAGGTCAACATCCCCGACTACCTACTCTTCAGAACAGACAGAATGACCGGGGGGGAGGAGTGGCCATTTATGTCAAAAACAAATTCACAGTATCCGTAATAGATGCTACTTCCATTGCTGGGGGTTTTGAATGCCTGACTCTTAGGGCTGATCTATCCCAAACTGTGGCACTACGAGTAATAGGCTGCTATAGACCACCAGCAGCAGTACCACAGCTCCTGACATACCTATCATCACAAATAGACAAGACACCTCTAGAAACAATTGTAATAGGCGACCTTAACTACGACTGGTTAGCCAAAGGATTGCTACCCCTAAAACAATTTTGTGACTCCCATAGGTTCTCTCAACTCATATCTGAGCCAACTCGCTTTAACAATAAAAATCCAGCGAGAAGTACCCTTCTGGATGTCCTCCTTGTCAATAAACCACACTATTTTTCTTATGCTGGTATCCTCCCAGCAGATGTCAGTGATCACCGCCTTATAGCTGGCATAAGAATGATCGTTCAGCCAACAAATACATCAAAGTTCTCTACCAGAAAAGCCTAGGTGGAACTTTGACCCTTTGGACTACTTCAACGATCTAAAAAACTCTCTACTCTGGCAGAGCTTCTACCTGGCTAAATCGGTAAATGATGCCTATAACTTGCTCCACAAAATCATAGCCAGTGCTCTAAATAAGCATGCTCCATTGACCAAAACTCGAATAAAAACCAAAACCTGCCAGTGATTCACACTGGATCTAAAGAAAGCTTTACTCTAAAGAGACCTACTATGGAAAAAGGCCTGGAACTCGCATGCTGAAGCTGACTGGTGTCTCTTTAGGACAGCTAGAAATGCCTGCACGAAACTCATCAGACAGGCCAAGGCCAACTTTTATCAAAATGAATTACTTTCTGCAGCCAATAGTCCTGCCAAATTTTGGTCTACCATAAAGGAACTGTCTGGACATTCTCCAAGTACTGTACTACCCTCAAAAATTACCATTGACAATGCAACTATCACTAATAAAACCGAAATTCTTCAAGCCTTCAACAACCACTTTGTCACTGCAGGCATGGCATTTGATGATGCACCAGTAAGCAGACTACGCCCACAGCTCAAAGCTCAGCTGCCTGAATTAAGTAATAAAGATATGATCTTCTTCTTTTCCCCAACTACCATTAAGGAAGTTGAGAACCTGCTGCTACAGCTAGATATTAGAAAAAGTGCAGGAGCCGACTCCTTCGACCCATACTTTCTGAAAATTGCATACCATATACTTGTCCCACCTGTACCACACCTATTCAACTTGTCCCTAGCCCAAGGTTCTCTCCCCGCAGAATGAAAAACTGCTCATGTCATCCCACTATTTAAAGCAGGAGATCCAAGTGACCAAAACAATTATAGGCCAATCTCTCTTTTACCAATACTTTCAAAACTGATGGAAAAAATTGTGGATACACAGTTGAGAGCATTCCTAGATGACTCCTCACTGCTTAATCCTATGCAGTCCGGCTTTAGAGCTTAAGCATAGCACCATTACGGC
Source organism: Neoceratodus forsteri (assembly GCA_016271365.2). NCBI lineage: Eukaryota > Metazoa > Chordata > Ceratodontiformes > Ceratodontidae > Neoceratodus > Neoceratodus forsteri. The sequence continues at coordinate 4,561,830 of JADMNL010000041.1, read as the reverse complement.
ATTGGCCAAAGTCACTAATGACTGGCAACAGGACCTTGACAATAAAAAATTTGTTTGCGCGGTATTTCTAGATCTCAGCAAGGCCTTTGATACCGTCGACTATTGCTTACTTCTCTCCACCCTAAAATCCATAGGCATGGACTCAATCTCACCGAATTGGTTTCAGGACTACCTCACCGGCAGACAGCAACAAATCAAAGCAGAAGGTGAGCTCTCTACACTCAAGCCAATAAATAGAGGTGTCCCACTGGGATCCATACTGGGCCCTCTACTGTTCGCCATCTACATTAACAATTTGGATTTGGGAATCAAGGAAGCTAGTATACATCTGTTTGCTGATGATACGGTGCTCTACCTAAGCCATGATTCACTTGGAACTGCGTGCTCAGAATTACAAAAGGAATTCAATACACTACAGTACCAGCTTCTACATAAAAAACTACTACTAAATGCAAAAAAAACCAAGGCCATGATATTTTCACTGCATAGCTCTGGGGCCTATACTTGCTGCCGCTGGTACATTTCCTCCATAACTACCTTACTAAGCGAAAAGCTTGAATTTGTACCTAAATTCAAATACCTGGCATATGGCTTGACAACAAACTCTCCTATCTGGAGCACACTGAAGTCCTGATGAAAAAACTAAGGCAAAGGCTTGGCCTCTTTTTCAGAATTAAGCACCTCCTGACCACAGATGCAAGAAGGCAGCTTGTTCGGTCTACATTCCTCTCATTAATTGATTACGCTGACATTATCTATAGCCAGTGCTCCATCTCATACCTTGCAAAACTGGATGTTCTGTATCAGAGAGCCTTAAGATTCATAACCAACCTCCCGTTCTCTACACATCACTGCTCCCTATATTCAGCAGTAGGGTGGCCTTCCCTGCAATACAGATGGTGTAGAAATGCAGCCCTCTGGACACTTAGAGCCCTCACCAACAAGATCCCAGAATACATCACTGCCGGTCTCCCCTTAAATCCAATGAGTAACTACGATCTACGAAGCCATTCACTAATTACTTTGAAATCCCCAGGATCAGTAACCATTTTGGTAGGGCTGCCATAAGCCACGCACTGCCCACACTCTGGAATAAGATACATAGATCACTGAGACTTAGTTCTCCGATCAGCATTGCCCTCTTCGGGACTATTTATGATAAAGCATTCACTGAAATCTGTAAGTGTTTCCACAGTCACTAGCAGTCCTGTATACGGTTACCCCTTTGGTTCCATCACACTCAGCCATGAATCTAACTCTATCTTTCCCCATTTAACTAGTCACTAACCAGCTGCCATTCTGAATCTCCTCGGCACCTTGGCATCTCTTTTTTCTACTCTCCAGGCGCCTCTGAAGCAGGAGATATTGTCCTCACTGTGGGCTCATCCGCAAACTGGGACCTTCACCTAAGCATATAATCAGTTACTGAGGGCTGAAATGAAAATAATTGTACCCTTCCATGTAGGCAATAATACTCATGATAACTCAACTCTGTGTACATGAAGGTTGCAAATACTGCATAAATGTTATGATTCTCATGTAGAATCTCTGTGAACAATTGGAATGTATATATTGCATCTAACATGTTTGCTGTATGATTGTTTTGTATCCTGATTCTCACCTTGTAGCCTGCATTTTACTGTACATATGTATGTATACTTGTACTTGACCACAGCAGGTCCACTTTGTAAATGAGCTTGCTCAATGGTGATCGCCTGGATAAATAAAGATTTGATTGATTGATTTTAAAAATAGCTCTGGTTTGGAGCCTGGACATTCTTGGGCATTCCTCTTACAAGCAGTGGATGACCAGTACCCTGCCAGTTGATACGTGGTCTCGGTGTAGCCCGAACACGCGTAGATTCTAAACCGGAGTTATTTGAAGATTTGCTAATACAGATTACTGTATTGCCAAATATTTAAATAGCTCCAGTTTAGAATCTTTCTCCTTCCCCCACTGAGACCTCACAATCCCCATACAACGGTACAAGGCCAAACTGCTACTTCCTGTCTGAGTTCCACACCTAAGTGAATCTCATACACTAACAGCTCCAAAACTTCAAACAGTACAGATTAAATATCACAGCCCAGAATTTCACTCAGTAACAGTTGTAACTGATTTAAATTCCCACTACCTTATCCCCTCACAGTGCAAACAATTACAATATCAAAATTAAACAGAAAAAAAAGAAAGAAATACGCCATCACTTCCCTGAAGAGCTCTCTTGCTTCTGCTGCTCCCTCAGTGAAGCTGTTAGCCAAAAATAGTAAGGGAGGTTAGAGGAAAACCTAATTTAGTTATATTCGTGGGAACCAATGACCTAGCTGGGAGGAGGTTGAGGTGGTGCAAAGTAGGTTCAGGGAGTCAGGGAAGATCTGCAGGGAGGAAACAAGTTTGCTTGCCTTCTCAGAGATGAAACCAGTATCAAGAGCCAGCAGGGTCAAGAAAAGAAGAATAGAGAATTTTAATGACCAGCTGAGGAAAGGTGTAGGGAGGAGATGTTCATCTGTACTGGGGACTGAGAGGAGACCTGGTCAAACAAGGCACTCTTTTCACCAGAAAGGCTACACCTCAGTAGGGAGAGTTCTAGGATACTCAGGGGCAAACTGATGGAATGCATTACCACTACATTTAATTTAAACTACTAAGGGGGGCAGTGGGTGTGCAGGCCCAAAGACTCCAAGAGGAGGAGGAGGAGGAGGTCAGTGACCCCCCCCACACACACACACACAGTGATGGAGAAGTCTGGAAGGAGGAGGTGGAAGGGATAAGAAAACAGCAAAGAATGGAGAAGGTGAGGAACCCATAACAAGTGTAGGTGGGGGTGCACATAGAGAAGCGAAATGTGAAAAGAAGAATAAAGAAAAGGGAAGGAGGTCAGATTCTAGGTGGAGGGTGGTGTTTCTGAATGTGTGGAGTCTTTGAAACAAGATGGACAACCTGTAGGAGCTGTTAGTAGACAGGAGAGTGGACACAGCAGCAGTAACTAAGACTTGGACAACACCACACCATGACTGGGACCTTGTGATCTCTATACGGGAGGAGCAGGGTAGTGAGAAGGATGGCAGTGTATATCAGGGACAGAATAACTTGCATGAGGGAGGAGTCAGAGGAAGGAAAGGTCGAGGCATTTTGCTTTCAGTTACTGTCCAATAGTGGGAAAAAGGTGAGGCTGGAGGTGGTTTACAGACCACCCAACCAGGATGAGGAGTGGGACAGGGAACTGAGCTCACAAATATTGGAAGCTGCGGGGAAAGGAGAGGTGGCAATTGTGGGGAACTTCAACCTGCCCAAGGTGGACTGGAATGCACCATTTACAACATGTGCTAGGAGTCAGGTGATCCTGGAAGGACTACAAAATGGGTTCCTGACTCAGGGCATCACAGAACCAACAAGAGCAGAGGCAATTCTTGATCTGGTGCACACAAATGGGGAGCATGTGCAGGGAATAATGGTCAGGGATCCCCTGTGTGGGAGTGAACATTGCACAGTGTGGTTCCAGTTGGATATGGACAGGGAAAGCATCCTGACTAAGACCAAAATCTTCAATTTTGGAGGGCAGACTTCAGGAAAATGGGTGAAGTGCTAAGAAGCCACATGTCTGGCATCACAGCAGATATGGGGGTGGCCCAAAGGTGGTTTATCATTAAGGAAGGAATACTGGTTACCACAGAGAAGTGCATTAGGCTCAGGGGAAGAACACATGGGCCAAAGTGCTCAGCTGGTTCAGTTCTAGGGTTGTCCAGACAGTAAGGGAAAAGAGGTTAGCCTATAGAGAATTCAGGAAGACCAAGAGAGAGAGGGGGATAGGGAAAATTACCTAAAATTGGCTACTGAGGCAAGTAAGGAAGTCTGGTGAGCAAAGGCACAGATGGAGCTGCAGATAGCTGAAGAAATTAAGAAGGGGCAGAAGGCTTTCTTTCACCATATAAGTGAGAAAGGGACAAGAATGAAGGATTGTTAGGCTTAAGAAAGGGGAAGAGTGGGTGGAGAATATTGGGGGAAAAGCAGAGATACTAAATGAACATTTCCATTCCATCTTCATCAGGGAGAAGGGTGGCCCAGTGCCTTCAGGAGGCAGAAGAGGAGCGGGGGGGAGGGGAACACAGATGTAGTGATAGAGGAGGGTAGAGTGAGGAAGGGGCTGCTAGCTTTGAAGGTGGACAAATCACCAGGCCCAGACAGAGTACATCTAAAGGCACTATGGGAACTGGCTGAGGAACTGGCAGGGCAACTGGCAGGCCTATTTAAAAGTTCACTAGAGTCAGGCATGGTACTGGAGAACAGTCATGTGGTGCATCTCCACAAAAGCGATCCCAAGGATGACCCAGGAAATTACAGACCAGTCAGTCTAACCTTAGTTGTGTGCAAGCTAATTGAGACCATATTTAAAGAAAGGTTGGTAGAATATCTAAAGGAGCATGGTCTCCAGGATACGAGGCAGCTTGGGTTAATGGGAGGAGATCGAGTCAAATGAATCTGATTGACTTTTTTGACTGGATCACTAAGACAGTAGACAGGGGCCAAGCGATAAACATCCTCTATCTGGATTTCAGCAAGGCCTTTGACCCTGTGCCCCACAAAAGGTTGATCAGGAAGTTGGCAGATCTTGGGGATGGAGATAAGATGTCCATATGGGTAGAAAACTGGTTGAGGGACAGATCTCAGAGGGTGATTGTGGGAGAGAGTTATCTGGCACCAGAGAGGTCACTAATGGGGTCCCGCAGGGCTTGGCACTTGGGCTGGTGTTGTTCAGTGTCTTCATAAATGACATTGGGGATGGCATTAGGGGAAAAATGTGCCAATTTGCAGCTGACACCAAATTCTACAGTACAGTGCACACAGCTGAAGGGATACAAGACTTACAGGATGATCTGGAAAAGTTGGGGAGGTGGTCTGGGATCAGGCAGCTTGGCTTCAATGCCAAGAAAAGCAAAGTTGTGCACATTGCAGCCCAGAATCCCAGAATGGAGTACTATCTGGGTGGAGTGCAGGTGTCTGCATCACTGGAGGAGATGGATCTGAGAGTGAAGATCACTAGTGACCTGAAGCACTCCTTGTAGTACAAGAAAGCAGCAGCAAGGGCAAACAAGATGCTGGGATGCATAGCTAGGGGGATCAGTAGAGGGAGAGAGGAGGTTATACTACCCTTGTACAGGTCACTGGTGAGGCCACATCTAGAGAATGGAGTTCAGTACTGGTGCCCACATCTCAAAAAGGACATTAACCTGCAGAAGAAGGTCCAGAGGAAGGTTACAAAGATGACAGCAGATAAGCAGGGTAAGGCATAAGAGGAGAGGTTGACGGCACTGGACCTGTACTCCCTGGAGGAAAGGAGAGAGACAGAGGAGACATGATTAGGACCTTAAAGTACTTGAAAGGGATATAAAGGTGAATAAGGAGGGTCTCTATAAGTTGAGTGGCAACCATAATACTAGGGAGCACAGTCTTAAGCTGGAGGAGGGGGTTAGGAGGGAAGTCAGGAAGCACTTCTTCACACAAAGAGTGGTGGACACTTGGAATGTGCTGCCAGAAGAGGTGGCCTCATTTAAGACAGTGGGCAGCTTCAAGAGAGGCTGGGATGAGCGGATGGGGAAGGTACGGATCATGAGTAGGGAGGATAGGAGCAGTGGGGAAGGGGGGCAGGGACAGTAGCTCAAGCTGTGGAATCTGCAATGTCAAGCAGGCTAGATAGACCAAATGGCCTTCTTCTGCTGGCTTCTTCATTTGTATGCATGTATGCATGTATGTATGTATGCCATCAGCAGCTCTGTAGCATCAAGGATTTAATTTTTTTTATTTTATTCTTTATTTTATTTTTCATTTTGTGTTGTTTGTTATATTTAATAACTGTGTTTCTAGAAGTAGTGAGTTAGGGCTGAAGCAGTGAGTTTGTAGTGGTAGAAGTGTTTTTTTCAGGTTTTTGTTTTTGTTTAATTATATATTTTTAACCACATACAGTATGTTTTGTTCTCTGTGCACTGAAGAGCTTACATTTGCCTTCAGGTTTAACAATTTTTTCTCACTGAAAGAAAACCTCCCTATTATTATTACTGGCGATCTGCTTCTGGGCCAGGTTTGGAGTTAAGGAAAAATTTTAGTCAACCTACCAGCTGGAGTGGAGTTCCTGTTTTGGGAACGTAGGAGATCTGGTGGAGTCGTGGTTATTGTTGCTGGAGTGCAGGAGTGGAGCGTGAACCTTGTCATAGCTGGTGTTGTGGACCACCAGAGTTAAGCTACGGGGGTTTTCTCAGTGTCTTGATGAGTTGTTGCCCTGGATTCTGGTTCGGACTGCTACCACGGTATTTGTGGTGGCCTTGATTTTCCAGGAATTGAGAGATTGTGGACTTATGTTGTCTGGGCCCTGTGCTTGCCGAGGGGGCCCTGTCTGAACCCAGTGTGGAATCCTCCGGGGTTGTAGACTGCATGGGAGGCTGGGTCCGGTGTTGTCAGAGGATGCATGTTGTGGTATCTGGCTCTCCTTGTTTTTCAGTGGGACAGACTGGTGAGCCTGTCCCGTGTTGAGACCTAGTTGTGGCCTTCTCTCCTGACTGTGCCTCCTTGGGGGAATGGTTGGGCAGCATGAGGTAGTGGGAGGCCTGTTTGCCTGAAGCTGGAGTATTTCCCCGAGAATCCCAACAAGGAAGCCTGTTTGTCTGAAGCTGAAGGATTTTCCGAGAATCTCAACAAGGATTGTACCAGATAGATGGGTTGACTCTTTCTTTTTCTTTATTCCTTGAACCTGGTGGGCAGTGAGAGTGCTCTATCTTGACTTGGACATTTTATAATAATTTTGTTTACTGTACCATGACCTAGGTGGGAGATAGGCTGGGGAGTCAGTAGTCCTTTTCTCTCTGGTGAGGTGAGAGCTCCCAGACATGACAATCAGTTCTTTTTGGAGAGTGTTGTGGCTACTCTTTACTCTGTAACTTGATGTCATTTCATATCATCAGTTGTTTTGTTTTGGTTTTCTTAACTCGCATATATTTTTGATATTTTTTGGCATTATTCATCAAGTCTGAGTGTTTGTGGGTGTGTGGTGTGGAAGTTTGAGAGGTTGACTGAGTAGTTGTGTGTGTGTGGGTGGTGAGTGTTTGAGTGTGGTGTGGATTATATTTGTAATTTTTGTGATTGTTTATTTTTGGGTGTCTGCAGAGTATGGTAGAGATGTGCTGGGAAGGTGTAGTGATGGTCAGGAATTATTCCCCTTCTAGGCTAAGGGACCTCCATCCTCTGTCTTGTCCCCCCATTATCCCCAGAGGTTTATACATGGTGCCGGGCTCTGGGGATTGTTAGGAGGAGGAGAACGGGGGCTGGGCCTGGAGGGGGAATGGAAAGAAGTGGGTGGATTGGGATAGTGTGGACAAGGAGATGCCCTGGGGCAAAATGGGTCCATGAAAGGGGCTTTCCCTGTCTGGTTCCCATACCCAATGGCTCTGCTTGTAGCAGGCAGGTAACATGGTCTTCCTTAGTTACTCATTCTACTCAGGTGGTGTTATGTAATGCCAGGTCCGTTAAGAACAAGACTGCTGTAATAGCAGATCTTGTTGGATCATCGGACCTGGCTTGCATCACTGAGACCTGACTGGATGAGAATGCTGGTCCAATTTTGGCATCAAGAATTCTGTCTGGGTACTCGGTGATACGCCACCTGAGGATGGATCGTAGGGGCAGGGAGTTGCCATCTGTTTTAGATCAGAACTAAACCTGGTGGAGGTACCAGTGGGGACCACCAACTCCTTTGAATGTATCATGGGTGAGGCTGTAGAGTGCAAGATTCTTCTCATCTACCGTCCACCAGGAGATGAGAATGTTTTCCTGTGGGAAGTCGCGGACTTCATTGTCAGCCTGACATTGGGATCTCCCAGATGGCTGATCCTGGGGGATTTCAATGCCTGAGTCAATGATGAACTCTTGCAATTTGATCAAGGCTTCTTCCAGGTAATGGGTTCACTGGGCTTCACACAGGTTGTTTCCTCCCTGACCCATATTGGTGGTCATTCATTGGACTTGGTGTTTCTCCTGGGGATGTAGATATCTGACATGGTGGTGGAACCAGTTGGGTGGTCTGACCATTATACCACTGGGTTCAGTTTCATGGCACCCCCAGTAGGCCGGCCCCTATGAAGAAGGTCCGGTACCGCCCTTTGAGGGGTGTTTCTCTCATGGTCTGATGGCAGTGCTGGACTTATCGGGTTTATCGAGTGACAACATGGGTCCTGGGGACCTGGTACTTGCCTATAATAAGGTGGTAGTAGTTGTGAGGTGTGGGTTAAGAAGGAGGAGTACAACCATAGGTCGAAGCAACTCAAAAGCAAGATTTATCACAGGCAAATAAAACAAATGCGGACTTGCACGACAAAGCAACAAAATAAAACAGAATATTCAATGAAAGTATAATACACTGGACAATAGTATGCACTAGTGTTGCACTTTCTGCGGTCAAAATACATCTGCTCCTCACCAAGCTATCTGACTGAATGAGATGGAGCTCACCTTATATACCTGAAACATCATGTGACTAACATGGCTTCTCCCATTTTACAATTCAAATTAAAATTAGACAAGTTCTACACTTTTTATTACATATAATATTCACAGGTCCTTTTTAATAGTGCTAGGAGTCATTGTACTATATATATATATGTAATAATAATAAACAGACAAGAAAACATTAAGAAACTCCCAGAGGTAGCTCCGCCTCCTTTTATGTCAGTCCTATAAATAAGGTAGAAACAGGCCGGCCGGTGCTATAGAGGAGAACACAGAGGGAGTGAAGTTAGCCTGGAGCCCCTTATACAGGTCTGCACTGAAATAAACATATAATCAGAACTAACAGGCTGTTCTTGAGAATCAAAACAAAAGAAAAAACAGACCAAAATATTCATTGCATGGTTTTCATAGCCTTTAGACCGAATAAAAAGTCAGGCTGTGTCGAACCGGGACATTCAAATTATTTCTGGTGTACAGGGCGTTTCCCGTTGCAGCGTCAGACTTGTTTTAATATTCTATTATTTTTTCTCTTCTCTGTGTGCTTTAAGTATTTTTTAACTGGGAAAATACTTAGGATACAGGGGTTTAGGTAGTGTGGTGAATTACATCAAAACTGAAGCCACTTGCCGAACTCCGTTTTGCAAGCGCTTAAGCAGGGAAACAGATGGGAGCAAATCTCTCCTGATATACAGCTCACACTACTAAAGGGGCAGCAGGTACTTTTATGCATTCATTCGATCACGGAGATTTAAAATGACCAGGGGGACTGCAATTTTTAAACCTCACAGTCCGCTATCTAAAGCGGGAAGCAGGGATTCAAATATAAGCACAAGAAAACCTTCAATTTATACTAGAGTGCTAAGCAAGCGCTTCCACGGATGTGCCTTTACATAACAGCATAGCAGACTTCATTTGTTTCAGTAGAGCTATGCAAGCGCTTCCTACGAGTATTTTAGCTTAAACACTCCAAGCTTTTTTTTTTTAAAAAATTAAACACCATAGCACTATACAGGTGCTTTCACAGATGCATAGATTATACAGTAAACCTGGCTTTCTCGCTATTACTGTTTGGGACTAGCAGGGAATGGACAGAATACACCGCTCTTACACCAGGGATTTTAGATAAAGAAATAACGGGGATAGAAAGAACACTATACAGGTGGCCTACCTATATGTGTTTATAAGAAAAACGAAAAAAAAAAAAACATAATACAGGAAAGAGTGCTGTTGCAACAGGCTTTGATAAGTATATCCAGGTATAAAAAAAGACATCCATCACAGTAGTGGCCCTGGATTCCATTGTTCCTGTTTGTGTTCGTCCCCTCACTCTTTGCCCCAGGTCTCCCTGGTTTGATGAGACCTTGAGGGAGTTGAGAACAGTGGGACGAAGCTAGAGAGGTGTTGTCGAAAGTTGGGCCTGGAGTGTGACAGACTTAAATTGATGGACCATTATGGGGTCTGTGAATCAGCAATTACCCATAAGAAGGCAGAATTCCTATCCAGGGAAATTGCTGCAGCCCTGCTCTTCCGGACTGTGGACAGATTGTGCAATCCAATCTGTCTCCAGACTAGAAGTGCCTTTTCACAAGAGCGGTGTGAGGAGTTTGCTGGATTCTTCGCAGATAAGGTTGCCACAATCAGGCCCAGTGTTCGCTTGACCCTCCCTAATGGGAGTTGTGATGGTCGGCAGGAGATGTTGGATGCCCAGTTTGTGTGGTGTGACTTCTGCCTGCCCACAATCAATGATATTGCGATGGTCGTCCAGTCGTTGCGACCAACCAACTGTAGTTTGGACCCAGGCCCTACATGCCTCTTAGTAGGCTGCGTGGATAAAAGCGACCCAGTCCTTGCCAAGATAGTCTGGTTGTCTTTGGAAAGGGGGATCTTTCCAGATCCCCTGAAAGAGGCCGTTGTTCGGCCCCCTTTAAAAAGCCCTCCTTGGACCCGGACTGTCTGGCAAACTACAGGCCTATCTCTAACCTACCCTTTGTGGGTAAGGTTATTGAGAAAATGGTTGTGTCGCAACTGGATGATCATTTGACCTGCCACAATGTCTATGATTCTCTCTGATCCAGATTTAGGAAGAGGCATAGTACCGAGACAGCCCCTGTCCAGGTACTAAATGACCTCTTGCTAGCAAGAGATCAAAAAACCTGTTCCATCTTGGTCCTTCTAGATCTCTCTGTAGCATTTGACACTGTAGACCATGGTGTGCTCTTGGAGTGCCTGCGGTTCATCTGTGGACTGTCTGGTACAGTCCTCAGATGGTTTCAACCATTTCTTGAGGGTAGGACTCAGAGGGCGGTGTCTGGGATTTTTTCCTCGGCACCATTCCCCCTATCCTGCTCCATCGTGGCACCCATGTTGTTTGCAGTGTACATGCTGCTGTTAGGAACAATTGTTGGGTGGTACGGCTTGAGTTTTCACTGCTATGCAGATGATACTCAGCTGTACATGTCCTTTGTGCCTGGTCAGGATGATGCTGTTTCTGTCTTTAACAACTGTCTCACCGAGATCCAGGATTGGATGAGCATGAGCTGGCTGTGGTTAAACCTGTAAAAAACAGAGGTGTTTGTTGTGGACCCAGGTCGTCGGGAGGTAGGTTTGTTGGCAGGGTCACCTTCAGGACTATGGCTTAGCGGTGTTCAGCTAACTACCTCGGACTGGGTGCGGAACCTGGGAGTTATTTTTGAGGACTGCCTGACCCTTAAATCTCAGGTATCGGCAGTTGTCAAAACCTCTTTGTGCCATCTGAGGAATATCACCTGGGTGAAGCACCTGGTTTCTTCTGATGATCTTCCAACTTTGGTCCACATCTTCGTTACCTCCCACCTTGACTACTGCAATGTCCTTTACCTAGGGCTACTGGGGGTTGATATCCGCTGCCTGCAGCTGGTGCAGAGTGCAGCAGCCAGGCTGTTGCCTGGTACTTCTAGAATCAGTCATACAATGCCTGTGCTCAGTGGACTGCACTGGCTGCCAGTACAGTGGCGGATCACTTTCAAGGTCGGTTTACTGACCTATAAGGCTCTACACAACCAGGGACCTAGTTACCTGCAAGATCTCCTTTGCCCCTACTGTCCCCCCTCTCTCTCTGATCCATTGATGAGGCATTGCTAGAGATTCCCAGGGTCCATTTAAAGACATCTGGAGCTAGGTCATTTAGTTTTATGGCCCCGACCCTGTGGAATTCTCTACCTCGTCGGGTACGAGATTGCCTGACCATCCAAAGTTTTAAAGTTGCTCTTAAAACCTTCTTATTTAGCCTGGCCTATCCTGATCTCTAATACCACTGTTGTATTTACTGGTTTTTAATTTGTTGCACTTGTTATTTATTGATGTATTTTATCTGTTTATTGTGTTGTACAAGTGCCTTGGTTATTAGAAAGGTGCTTTTTATAAATAAACTTTGTTTGCATGTATATGATCTTCCAAATGGTTAGAAAAATGCTATTAGCCAAGGACAGGTTAAATAAGTATGAGAAAATATATAACCAGGGCTGCAGGTTAAGACCTTATCACTATAGCATAGCCCCTGCCCTATTCATAGATTCATAGAATTGTGACGGCAGAAAAGGACCAACAAGGCCCGAGTCTGCCCATTTGTCCAGCTATCTGACTGGACCTGTGCCACCCACCCTCAACACCCCCCCCCCTCCCGGTGTTTGTCCCATGCCTTTTTGAATCACTGCACTGTTTCTTCTCCAACAACTGCCTCTGGGAGTCTTTTCCACTTATCCACCACTCTCTCTGTGAAATAGTACTTCCTAATGTTAACCCTGAACTACCCCCCCCACCTGCAGATCATGCCCCCTCGTCCTCTGATTTTCCTTCATCTGGAAGATACTTTCCACCAGCACCTTGTTTATACCCTTCAGGTACTTGAAGGTCTCGATCATGTTCCCCCTCTCTCTCCCTCCTCTGTTCCAGGGAGTACATGTCCAAATCCCTCAACCTTTCTTCACAGGAGAGGTGGCTCAACCCTTTTACCATCTTTGTTGCTCTCCTCTGAACTCGCTGCAGCCTCCCTACATCATTTTTGAGGTATGGCCTCCAGAACTGGGCTCCATATTCCAAATGCGGTCTAACCAGATGGGTGTACAAGGGTACTATGACCTCCCTACTATTGGAAATGAAATCCATCTAGTACCCCTCTGGGGTTGAAAGCTTGATGAAAAAATGTATTCATGCAGCATAAAGGATTTAGTAATGGAAATGTTGTTAAATTGATGATTACCTGAGGATTAAAAAACTGTGACTAACTTCAGTAACGTAAGTAGTTCTGAAACTGTCTGCTATGTATTACACCTTCCCCATTGGTACTGTAACTCCTGAGGTTGAGCCACAGCCCTGTGCTGTACCGGTGGATCGGGCTCCCCAATCAAGCCTGAAAATTAAAGAAGCAGCAGCCGAGAACCACCCACGTGGTTCACTGAAGAGACACTTCAGAGCAGGCTACTTGTTGCCCCAAACTGGGCTACTGGACTGCTCCAGTGGTGCCTGCCAAAGAAAACTCCCGGGGTTGGGTCATGGCCCTGTACTGTACCAGCAGATCAGGCTCCCAGTCAAGACTGAAAATTAAAGAAGCAGCAGCCGAGAACCACCAGTGTGGTTCACTGAAGAGACACTTCCGAGCAGGTACTTAGAGTGCAAATGCAGCCTACCCGGAGCTGGGACAGTCTGAGAGCTATTTCAAATTTTGGTGCCTTTTTTGTTGGCTAGGGAATTTAACTTACTGGGATCTGGCCACTCATAGGACTACGGTCTCCAAAACTGCTGTTTAAAGAAAAAGCATATTTCTTTCAGTGGTGCTCCAACCTTTTTTTATTTTGTATTTTAACTTGAATCTGTTGCGTTTGGGTTGGAACTGTATTTCAAAGCATTCCTGGTTCCTCACTAGCTTACATATGTTAAAATGTATATTGTTGTTTCATGATCGCAAGTGTACCTGATTGTTAGGAGGTATTTGTAAGAGCTCTGCATTTTCTCTCAAATCCTTAGTTTATCTTTTTTCTACCCGTTGCATGCTAATTAACATGAACCTAGACTGTCACTGTTTTTAAACTTGTCGCTGGCTCTTTCCATCATTGACCTCCCTCCCCCATAGTGCCTGTCCGGCTCTTTTTGTATTGTAAAATAAGCCCCCCACAGACTTTCCTACTTAATCTCCCCCTGTTGCAGGTGTACTGGCTGATGCACTCTCAGACTATTTTTCCATTTTTTTGTATCTGGACCCCAGTATCCACCCCACCTCCACTGCCAAGGTACAGTCACTTCAGAAACTATGCAAATTTCGATCCCGATCATTTTCTCCACAATGTCATCCAAATTGACTGGACTAATCTGTACCTAACTAGAGATGTTCAATCTGCCCTGAACATTTTTCTTCAAGAATTTTTGTCTCTTCAGAACACTCATGCCCCATATGTAAAGCATTGAATGCAGGGTAAACAAACCAGGTGGTTAAATAAGGACCTCCTACTGAGACTCCGAGAGAGGGATAAGAGCTGGAGATGCTTTAAATCATCTGGTCTCCCAGCTGATTTTGACACCTACAGGGCTCTGCGTAAAGAGTGTAAAAAAGAAATTAGAATTGCCAAAAGTGTGTACTGCAAAAGCCTCCTCACTAATGCTGTAGAGGACCCCAGAAAGTTCTGGATGCATCTCAAGACTTTCCTGGGGGCTACTCAATCCCCCACTCCAAACAACATGATACTAAGTGGGGTCCACTGCAATGATCCTCGGGCGATAGCTAACTTTTTCAACCAGCAATTTTCAGACCTGACCAAACACACTTCTGCCTTCCCCATTGTGCCACAAACTGGCCTGCACACACCCCCCGGACTAACCATATCCTCCTTTCACTTCAAGGCTATCTCAAGGGGTGAGGTACTAAAACTTAAATGTAATCTCAACCTGCTCCAGCACAGGCTCTGATGGTATTGAAGCAAGGCTGCTCAAGCTAGCTTCCCCTCAAATAGCCTATCCCCTGTCTCGGATTTTTAACCTATCCCTTTGCCAGAGCCATGTACCTGACATCTGGAAGGTTGCCTGAGTCACTCTTGTGTTCAAAAAAGGTGATGTAAATGAACCCTCCAACTACAGACCCATTGCAATCTTATTGGTTCTAAGTAAACTTCTTGAGAAATTATTGCTGCTCAAACCACTGATTTCCTTCATAAAAATAACCTTCTCTCCCCTGCCCAGCATGGGTTCCAAAAGGGTCACAGTACCTCCACTGCCCTGCTCAGATTTAACACAGACACTCTTACTGCAATGGACAATGGGCTTCTTACTGGAGCAGTTTTCATTGACATGACTAAAGCCTTTGATCTTGTTGATCACCCCATCCTTACAACCCTGGAGTAACTGAGCTTTATAACACCTGTCATCCCCTGGTTCAGGGGTTACCTATCCAACCGGGTTCAATTTGTGAAATACAACTCTACCCTCTCAAATCAGACCAAAATAAATATTGGTCACCCTCAGGGCTCCATCTTGGGCCCCCTCCTCTTCTCTGTCTTTATTAACAGCATTACCTCTGGTCTCACCTCCGGCTTATCCCTCTTATATGCCAATGATATAGTTTTATACACTAGCTCTAAAAATGTATCTGAAATAAACTCGCGCCTCTCATTAGACTTTCACAAAATGCAAACCTGGCTCTTAAACTACAAACTGGTCCTCAATGTTACCAAATCACAGGCAATGTTATTTGGGACTATGGCTAAACTGAAGTCCTGTAAACAAGACTTCCAGGTCTCCTGCCCTGGTTCCTCCCCTATTAGGACAGTTACCTCATTTAAATACCTTGTGGTAGCTCTGGATAAGTCCCTTGACTTTGAACTGCTCATAAAAACAACTTGTAAATCAGTGCACTCTAAGCTAGGTATTGCTTACCGGACTAGCTATACACTCACGCCCTCTGCTAGGATGGCCATTGCTCAGGGCATATTGCTCCCTGCTCTAACCTATGGTGTCACAATGTACGCATCTGTACCAAAGACCACACTCTGGAGCTGGAACACCACTTACAATAACATTTGCCGTTTTGGCTCCTCTCCGCCCGGCTTAAGCACCACTGTCTACTTTACTCCGACATAAATTGGTTGCCACCCTCTGTGTTGAGACTCCTTTCAGTTAGCTCCCTGGTGGACAATGTAATTAGAACACAAACTTCAATAAACCTAGTGTCATTTTTGACCCCTGTAACATAATCTTATGGCCTACGGTCTGTGGACAAATCTTTGCTGCTAGTCCCATGGTGTAAAACCTCCAAAGGTTCACTAGCTGTCTCACACTATGCTCCCCTGCACTGGAACTCACTCCCCTTATTAGTGTGGCAGGCGCCTTCTCATACCCCTCTTCAAAAAAGAGCTACACACTTTCCTCCAATGGCTGCTCATGCTTTAAACTGCCATGATCTTGATCATATTTTTTCCCCCTCTCCCTCCCCCTACTGCACTTACCTCCTTTAACCTGTCCCCACCCCCCCCTCCTATCTCCATATCTGAGCTTCTTTTAGTCCCTTCCTTTCATAAGTGACTACAATTTTCCTTACCAGCCCTTCTATCTGACACAACTCCTTTGCACTTTTCAGGATGACTGCAGCCATGGTTTTCAGAAATCCTCTGGGTTCTCTTAAGCGTAACATTGTCTCTTTGTTTACAAACTGTATGTAAGTCCTATAACAAATTGGATCCATGCTATATTTAAGTTACTTGCCACCTTGTCATCACCTAGCTCTAGTTGATATTATTACACTTTCTGCCTATTTCTTCTTTGCTACATGCCTTACATATGTTTGTACCCAAGTATAACCTGTATTTTCTACCACTTTCCTATCTGTGAAATGTTTCCTCTGTACTTACCATGCTCTGTTTACTGAACATCAGTTTATAATCATGGAAATATTTACTATCTACTTACTATGGTCTGTATATTACTCTATATTATCATGCCATGTATATTATGTTTTGTATACTGTACCAGTTCCTACTGATCTATCTATGTTGTAGCCTCCCGGGTCATGACTGAAAATAGTCATTCATTGGCTAGCTCACCTACCCAGTTAATAAAAACTAAATATAATAAATAAATGTAATTCAGTCTGTTACTTACGTTTTGATCTCATTTGTAGCATTTGAAACTTCCTGGGTCTTGTCTGAAAATAGGCAATTCCTAGCTTAATGCAATTACCGGGTTAACAAAAATAAGTAAATAAAACAATGCTTCATAATTTGGAGAGTTTTGCTTCTCTAACAGTCTTTAGCAGTAAAGGGACTGGGTAATTCTGCTGTGTGTCCATTGTTCACTCCTTTTGCCAATTTTCAAAATTAAACAGGATTAGGGTTTTGAGATTAGTTTTGCCAGTCATAGGCCAGATTGATACTGTTTGCCTTTTTCCAAGGTTTGCCTACATTTTGTATTTGACATAATGAGCAGAGAACCATGGGGTTTTATGAAGTTTAATCTGCTTGGTGAGCAGAGGGGTGTGCTTATTTTGTATATATTTAGACACTTGTATTTAAAATAATTCCTAGCCTCCACTATAGACTAATGGCCCACAAGCAATTTGAAAATTCCAGCGCCTGACCTGCAAAAGTTGAAATGCAGAAAGGATAATCTTTTAGAGCACCTAGTGTATCCTCAGAGGTTAAAGCAATCATTTTTATTTTGTTATCATTCAAAGATAACATATTTTCTCCAAAATAAACCACCTCAGTATTAAATCAATTTCTGATTAAAAAAAGTAAAAAAAAAAATAATGTTATTACTGCACAGAAACTTGTCATATCAGCAACAGCATGCATTCACATTGGTGTTTTCTTTACTATTCTGGGTAATTCATTAATAAACATTGTAAAATCTAATTAGGGCTTTAAACAGAACCTACTGAGCTGTTTTCTGAATACCGTCACCAGAAGTTGTAATTTACATTAGCTGATTAAGAATCCATTCCCATTCTCCAAGAGACAATGAGCACACCATCAAATAGGTTAAATGACCATAGCCATGTGTGTATTGAAGACATGACAGCAGTATACAGGCATGCTTCAAGTGCAGTTGGGAAAGGAACCCCCACCATAGGCGGGACATTCAAATGGGGACCCCCCCCTTCAAATGGTTCTGTGGAGTCTTGTCCTCCTTAGCCTCCACCAGAGAGATACTACCCATTGGGGATGGAAGCCTCATGAGGCTTGTCAGCAACATGGACATGCTCTCCATGACCCTCACCAAGCGGTGAGCTACTGTTCAAGTGGGGACCCTGCAATAGGGGCCTGCAAAATTCTCAATGTTGGAGCACCGGGGATGCTATCCCCTGATGAGAAAACTAATTCTTGCATTGCACCAGCAGTTTCCAATAGTGCATCTCCTGGAAGCCTAGGGGTACATTATATAACTGCTCCAGCTAGGAAGGGGGTGATTCAACTACAGGGGCTCCTCCTGACATACCACATGCCACACCAGGGCCCACACATCAGTATCCAATACCAATGACCATCTCTGTACAACTTACCTGGCATAGATGCCATCTGCACCTTTGCCTGTGTTTTTCTGGATCCCATCCAGAGCAGAGTGCTGCATTGGTCTCTGCCCAGTAACCCCTCTTCTACCCATCTCCAACTCAGAGGGCCCTCCCAGTAGTGACAATGAACCTCTAAGTCTGCTGTGTGGGTCCAGACCCCACCCTACTTACAACCTGGCCTGTGGGAACACCAACCTCAGAATCCACCTCAGGCAGATCTGCTGATGGAAGAGTGGAGCCTGTCAGGTCTGACAGCTGGGGGCCACTGAGCTGGGGATCCTCACCTTGCTGATCCACTGGGGAGGAGGTAGTGGTGCCTGGAAGGGCTGGAAGTTGCAAGCAGGCCTTGATCCATGCCACACCTCGGTGGACTGCCATCTCCTGGAGTTTCTGCAGTGAGGCATCCACTGGGTGCCTCACACCCCACTTCCTCTTTGGTGCCATGTAAGAGTGACTCTGCTTTCAGGGATTTTATTTATTTAATTTTATTATTTTGTTTTTGTTGTTGTTGAATAAGCACTGAGGCTGCACTCCTGCTGGACTCAGTCACTAACTGGTATGAGCAGGGAGTGGCTGCTGGTATTGTCTCAACCCTGAGTGTGCCATTGTCAACTTGGCACATTGAGGTAGTTGTGGCTGACTGCCGGAGTAAGTGGCTGCGTTGAACTACTAAGCCACCTCCCCATGTCAGTCTGCTCATGCTCTGGCAGGCCACTGTGTCTGAAGCCTCCATAAGCCAATAGCCATGGTGGGATGCATACCAGCATGCAGCTTGGGTCCTTGAAAGCATAACCCAGAGCAGGTGAGGCTAATCAGCTGTACTTAACTATACCTCAGTGGTGGTGGTGCCTTGCCTAGCTGTGGCTCAGTACCCAGTAGCTGTGGCATGCTCCTCACCTGCAACTCTACAATGGTCCAGTATGTGCAAATGTGCCTAAGGCAGACTGCTGGGGGAGAGTACATGGGTGCAAGGGGGCAGGGAAAAAAGACTACAAGCCAACCATGTGGCAGTTCTACCCAATGCTGAATCCAGCCTTCTAACTTTAATAACTCGCTTGGTAGCTACAGGAGATGAACCATGTGGAGGGAGCCTACAGAGTAAGGTTTAATCATGCAAAAGAAAGCTAGCCACCCACATAGCCACCCCACCCAAGGCCGGATCTGGTAGCGCAGCATTTACAGTGCCTGTACGATCAGGGCAGAATCTGCCTTGCCTCTGATCACTGGCAACTTCCCTATACTACCCATGGTCTTTTCTGTGTTAAGTTTAATCCCCATGGTGAGCACACCATGTGCTAGATAAGAACTCAGCCAGCTGGAGTTGAACCTATCTAGCAATCAGTATCTGATGGATGTGGACAGCAGCACTCCTGAGATGAGCTGCATGGATTTGGGCGAGGGGAAAAAAGATGGGGAGTGTTTTAAAAACTGATGTCCTAGTGTGTCTGACCTACTACTCTAACCAGCCCAGGAGACAATAAAATAAATAAGTGTGTGAGCCGATTAGGAGAAAGAAAGGGGTACTACTGGATCCGATACTCTGCTCTGGCCAACAGGTTTCCTATCCACCTTACTGACTTGTCCACTGCCTAGTGTGCTGCTGCCATCACAGTGGACTGCCATGATGTGGAACCTTTGCCGTATACTGAGGCATGAGCAGTAACACAACTGGGGGTTCAACTTGTAAAGGAATGCCCCCCTCAAATATTGCTCTGTAAGCCTCTCCCTGTGCTCTGTCACATCCTCTACAACCCTATTGCACTAACTAAAGGCCCCCCAGCCCTGAATCACTAACTGAAACCCTTAGTCTAGCCTGACACAAAAAATCCCAGAGGCCTAAAGACTGTCTACCTGACCTAGCAGATGCAGCTAGATAAACAGACCTTGGTGTCTCAGGCTCCTCAAGATCCCAGCCAGAAAGGCTGAGTTCCTGAGATGCTGGAGTTTATCTACCCCTTGCACAGCCCTCTTTTTCCCTGCCAACCTGCCATGTTACGTGTTTCTGATTGGCTGCCTTGCCCCATACATCACTAGCCCCTGTCACTGTAGTCCCTTCCCCCACTAGCCACAGCTGGCTCTCCCTTCCCCTACCCCCCCATGAGGCCAGCTAGAACATCTGACCATTTGGCCAGGAATGTGGAAGAGAGGAGGAAAGGAGCTTCCTGTCCATCTGGAAGGGGGGGGTTCAACAGCTAAGGTCTCTTCACATTTGAATTCTCCTAGTAGAGCCATTATATGAGGAAATCTAGGGAATCTTTAAATAAGATTCAAATTTAGAAATAAGATTCAAATTTAGAAATCTCATTATGGTTAAAAAAATGAATCTCATCTTTTAGTTTGTTGATAATGTATGTAAAATCCCAGTGCCAATTTGAAGTGTTTTCTCACTGCCAGCTTTTATTTCATTAACATATATTCTTGTAAATGACACGTTTTAAATAAGTTTGCATTTAAGAAAAATGAAAATCTAAACAATTTAATTGGATGTTGTGGTAGTGAATTTATTATCTGCCATAAATATATACAGACAGAAAAATCTTGTATTACTGTCACCCCTTGGTAGGCTTGACCCACCTCAAAAAGGAAGAACATTTCCTTATTTGTAAAGCAATCACAGTACATTTTTATGGAACTTACAGAGTGTGGTGCACACACCAATGACAGTATACAGAAAACTGTTCTTGTATGAAACTACATTAACATTTTTTTCTTTGGGGTTTTCTTTATGAGAACAGAGTCCCTAAATGTGTGATGACTGGATTGAGGTAATGTTTTGTTAATCTGGGAAGCTATAATATGGAAAAATGTAAACAACAACACACAACAGGGTATGCAATCATTAGGGGATATAGGCACACCTCTTGGTACTGTTTGGCAAGAGGCAAACCTGAGTGCCTTTATACACCCAGAGAAGTGTGAATGTCTATTCTACCACTTACCACCCTGAAGTGTGTAATTACCATTATAAAATGACTCCACCTGCAAATTTTGTAAAGATTACCTTTTGAATGTATAAATAACACCAAATGTAAGGTGTAAAGTTAGTTTAAAAAAAAAATCTCTTAAAATGTGCAGTTCCAAGTTTAGCCACTGGGTGTCATTGCAGTGCAAGACATTTTTTTCTGGATTAGTGGTGTAGGGATATTAATAGTAATGAGGGTTAGGCTGCTGGCACTTGCTGTAACTGTGTGGTCAGTAAAAATGTCCACATACCCGTTAGCCAATCAGATTAAAATATTTTTCCTGATCATTTTATGTGTTGATAATAATATGCACCTTGCTTGTAAGGAAATAAACCTGTATGATCAGATGTTACTTTTACATTCTAGTCATATAGCCACAGAGCAGCAGCAGTCATGAATCTGCTGTTATTCAGGCTAATTTGAAGGATGCATCTTTCAAGGTGAAGCTGCATGCATACAAAAAATGAGTCCTCTTAGTTTTACAATCGGGGTTTTTGCATTTTGCACTGTAGCCAGAGAGGTACTGTATAAGAGAAGCATGGCCATCAAGCTTATTTTTCAATGAATTGCTGTACATTTACTTGTTAGAGGGACCCTACCATGTCAACTTGATCTCTGCAAGAAAATGTCACCCAAAGATCCAGGGCGCAGTTTTCAAAAAGACTTGACACAAACACAGCTGTACTTTACGCCTGAGAGTGCATCTGCTCAGTTGCATCTGAATCCAGCAGCCCTATTTTCAACAAAAAATGGGGCCATTTGCAGTAATAAAAATACAATTTGTGTGAAGAATTATGTAAATTCCATTTGCATCATTATATAATGCAAATGTAGCCTTTATGGATTGCAAATAAATCTGAAACTTGCACTGAGACAGACCACCTCACACATTATATTTTGTATGCTTTTCATTTGCTTTATGAAAAATATCATTGGATAAATCAGTTACATTTTGTAGAATATAATATGGATTATCAGTTTACGTATCCATAAATTATGCTACAGGTCAACTAAATAGAAATGTGTATTCCAGACATCTATAACCATCCAGATGTTAGAACCATTGACTTAGCCTCTAAATTAAATAACTGTAACAGCTGCTGTTTCATAGCTATACATGCTGTAATAAGTTGAAGTAAAATGCTCAATTTATGCTTTTTTTTACTTTAGTCACACAATTGGCAGTCTTGTTGCTAATTTTAAGAAATGAGCAAATTGTTGTTGAATATGTGCATTTGGCAGGCTTTATTTTTATTATTTCACACATCTGACACCAGTTATTCTAAGGAGGTAATGTTTACTGTTGCTCAGATCAGCTGATGTGGTTTGCAAACAAGAATGTTACTACAAATGAAGAATGTGTCGAGTTGTTTAACACGCATAAAATGGTACATTTAATGAACTCATAACAAAGTACGAAGAGTCTTCAAATGCCATTTGTCACTGTTCTCGAATAATCTGCTTCGTGTTTGGCAGGCCCTGTTGCAAAATACTCAAGTTAACCTGCATGAATATTGTTTACTATCACGTGTTTCCTTGGGTGAATACTTTCAACCCCCTATCCATTGCATTCTGACAACTTATGAACAATTACATGAACAAATCTTTCAATCATGCCATTTTCTGAAACTTTTACCATACTGCCTTTCACTGGTTCAACACACTTGTGATACCAGCCTTAATTCTTACCTTATAGCATCCATCAATGATGTTTTGATTCAGATCCATTCAATTAAATTCAATTCTTAATTTAATCTGGTGTGAAAAGAGACCACTGAGCAGTACAAGACACACTCCAGCAATGAATGTTGCCTTCATGGAAGACCTGCCTCTAAGACAGATCTGTCCATGAGTTAGACAGTATGGATAGGACTGCCTCCAAGGCACGGCTTTAAACTCCACAGCTAAACAGTTGAACTTCACTGCTGTGCCAACTTGGTGGTATACTGGAAAGGTTCACCGTCTGATGTCCAAGAGAGCATGGGTTTGAATCTAGGCAACATCTCCTCCATTTTCCACCTTCAGAATTTCACTGGAGTAGAGCTTAATTGTGATATGTAGTTAGAATAGTTAATCTAAATGTGAAAAGGAACTTAACTGTAAAGAAGAATAAATGCAACAGTAAAATGATGCCCCGGAGGCAGGGCTTCGTTGGAAGCAGATCTGCTTCGGAGGCAATTTCATTAGAGAAATGTGCTCCTTGCCACTGAGAGCAAGTTCTCCTTTCCAGTGATGACCAGGCCATGAGGGGAATAAAGCTGCAGCACAGGAGTAAACAAGCTTACTTGCTAGTATCAATCAGAAGCTTATCCTGATTATGGCTAAGATCACTGAGAGAGATAAAGTAAGTTAGTGTCAGATATTTCTGAACAATATTCATGCTGTCATGATGAATGAATATTGTTCAAAGGTAGATGTTTGATGAGCATGTCAGATCAGAGATGGTTGATGGTGGAGGAAGTGTGATAAAGTCCTGCAGATAAGTAAGTACTGTACACGTAATAAAGCCTTACAAATATGTATCAGTGCTGGAGTCATCTAATCTTCAAGGCAGGCCATTGATCAGATCTTATAAAATAGGAGAAGTCATCCTAGTGATCTAGTTGGTCAAGACTTCTATGTGACTGTTCGTTTATAATAGCACAGCTGAACACCTCACATCTCATGGTGAATTTCTCTTTAAATATGTTGGATTTTGTATTTTAATGACTATTTTATAAGAGGAATAACACACTTCAGGGTGTTCAATTGCACAACATATTTGGACACATCTAGTGGTTGAAAGCACCCAGCTATTCCTTGTACTTCACAACACACTGGAAGTGTCTCTATATCTCAGCACAACTGGACACCCTAGCATGTGTTAATCCTTGCATATAAACACAGTTATGAGTGCATTATGGTGCACCAGTAACAGATCGAATTGCAAAGTGTTAAAAAGTAGCCAGCATATTGAATGATGGGTTAGAGGTCATTCCCCGGATCATACTTTCGTAATCTGACACAGAAAGAACAGTCATTTAGGCCATTAGTTGATTTTTTTGGGTAAATGATGCACGATTTATCATTTTTACCTAAGCAGCCATTTTTTTCAAGGTTAAGCAATGGATGGTTCAGACTTCTACAGGAATTATTGCAAGTAATGAATTTAAGAAATGTTGTAGAAATGCCCTGCCATATCTCTCAGCCTTTTGTCAGTGAAATGTGAGACAGTGACACTCAAAATGTGAAACAACAATGTGATTCTGGCCCTCATAATGAGGGACACATCATCAACCATTCCATAGCAGAATGCTGTGGAAACCCATACCTTCAATTGTGAAAAGTTTGTGATTTAGCAAGTTAAAATATTATGAAGTTCTACTTTAAATGTCCAAGCTCACAGCACCTACTCTATGTCGGCAGAACCTTTCCATGTAGGACAAATGTGAGACAGAGCAATTTTGAGGGGAAAGTGAGTGACTTCTTTATAAGGGACAGTTGGGAGGTATGCATCCTATCATGTTTCATAACAGCTGTAAGGTAACACAAAGACGGTGGTTACTTGTCAGTAATCCCATCCTACAAGGAACCACATGCAAATGGCTCATATTGTTTGGCACATGTGAGGGGATTACTTCACAGAAACCCGTGCCTTGATGTTCCTTAAAGCTAATAATAAAAAAATGATCAAAGGGTTCGGTACATGTGCTGCTGCATTGCTCAATGGCAGGGCATACGAGGGCTAGGTGAATACCATGTTGTATTTACATGGGTCCCAGCAAATCAGAAAGTTGGATTTCTCTCTCCAGTTTTATAATGCCATATTGAACATAATAAATACCCTTCAGGATGACACCAAGTAGAAGTGTTTCACATTTTCCTGTGGCTAATTTCAGTACATAATAGGTAACTTTTAACCTAATTGGTTCAATCCCCCCCCCAGTCACCCCTGAAAAAGGGACTTCTAGGCCCAGTGGGCTTACCGGGTCAACAAAATTCAATAAATAAAATAAGTAAATAAATAATTTGAGGTGTTGTCAGCTTGCTCTTTGACCACCTGGTTGTTGTGAGATGTATGATCTTGAGATGCAGCATCTCAGTTTCAGTGAGTTCTACTTTACCCAGTTTTACAGCTGAGACGATAGAAGCACAGAGAGGTCAAATTACTAGTTCAGATTCATACAGTAACCCTGTGGCTACAATGAGATTCAAACCTGTGATTTCCTGTTTCACAGTGCAGTACTACAGTCACTAGGCCATGCTGGTGTCCTTACAACTTACAATATCTTCGCCATTAGCCTCTACTAAAGGGGGCAGGTAATGATCCTGCACTACAGGATGATAATCTGTGGCATTTTTCTTCAGAGTCTCACAACATTTTAACAAATTAGTCATTGTAGACTAATTTCAATTGTTCAGATGTTTGTCTTTTCACTTTCCCAATGACGCTGTGAGAATATTTATTTGTTGAGAGTGAATGGAAATGTTTTGTGTAACATAATAATATCCAATAGACTGTTAATGGAAATATGTGTGGTAGTTGCAATTTGATGTTGTTTTATCTATTGTATATTTCTTTTATGTACGCTGGTCGCCCTTGAAAATGAGTCTTACTCTCCGGCCTATAGACTTTCCAGTTTAAATAAATAAAACAAACAAATTAACAACTGAAACATGAATTTGGCAAACATTGTGCTAATTGAACACATTTGAGAAAGAAAGTTTAAATGCATTAAATGTGTAATTTTACCAGTTTAGTATAAAATATATATGGTATGAAGGCTACTATAGGAAGGTAGTATGGTCCAGAAGGGAGATCACAACTATGAACTGGGAGACTGTATTTATTTATTTAAATAGTTTTAGAAACAGAGGATACAGATCTGCAAACAGCTCATTTCTAGAGGTCTCCTATGAGAATGGGGACACAGAAATAGTTGTCTGGCAGTGTAGACTAGAAGTTAGTGCAACAAGCTGTGAATGGGCTTGGTACATCCAGCAGACCTGGATTTGATTCCCACAACCCCCACTTGGTGTAACCCTAGGCAAGTCACTTAACTTACCTGTACTACCGGGATGCACCTGGAAATAAGTTTTCTATCAATTGCCTTTCCTGGACAAAAACTGTAAAATAAAACTAAATAAAATGTAATACAGAATACAAAAGATGAAAAAATAAGGTGCAAAAAAACAACAATCAGTGCAGGAACAATACAAAACTATATACAGAGTATCTTAGTTTAAGTCCCACTGTAAACAGTGGCTCAGTATGTGACTTTAAGCACATCACTTTACTTTCCTGTGTATCACTACTAGCCATATTAATGGATATAAAGCCCTGAGCTCCCTGGCCATCTCTTGCTTGACGCCTTAAGTCATCATCTGCTGCTTACGTGCTTGATTTACTGTGTTATACCCTGTTAGGGTTAAGTGTCCCCCTGCCAGGCTAAGCAGCCATGAGTTTTATCCCATGCCCCCTTCCTCTTGTTGCAAACCATTGCAAATGTTTCTCTCCTCCCTTGCTGTTCATGTACCACTATTCTCAGCCCCCTTGTGTCCACAAACTGGGTATCCCCATTAATCTGCCCCACTGCTATCTGATGTTATTTTTGACTATTCCTTGTTGATTGCCATGCCTTGAGTCTCTATTGTTATTGTCTGTACCTTGTAATTCTCCTAAAGTCGCACCTGAAAATAGGCACTTGACTGCCTAGTGTGCTTACCTGGTAAACAAAAGCTAAATAAATACTGTAAATATGATACTGCATGTGAACTGGGCTGTCTTAGGTAAATACATTTCAAAACAGCTTCTTTGCCATCATTGTATAAACATGGCTCAGATTATGCTGCTTTCAAGATTGTTGTTGGGCCAACTGAGGCACTGAAGTGGCACACTTTTGTACTTCCTTCCATTGTGCAGAAAGTGATCTTCATGCAGAAAGTCAGATCACTGAGTACCAGCCCTGGGTAGAGTGCTGAACTAGGCAGTTGTGACTCCATGAGCTGCTGCTACCCATGTATGTCTTAATTGGGGTTCCATGTCAAGACAGCGATTACAAACTCCACACTGGGAAAGGTGTGCCATATGCGCAGTCCAAACAAGTGCGGTCCAAAGCCACACAGATATAAATAAACCTTCATGTCTTCTCTGTGTGCTTAGGTGACAGTGCAGTTTCAACCACACCGTATCAGCAGCAAGGTCTTGATGTGATACCATTAACTGGTGCCATGTGCTTCCTGCCTACTTTCAGCTATAAGTAGTGCCTGTTAGTGGTCTTACACAATTAGCTATTAGGTCAGCAATATACTTAGGATACTAAGTGGCACACATGTACTACATTTAGACACTATTCCTAACTATCCTCAGCCCATTGAAAACAAAAATTGCCAGGGGATCCTGCCATTTGAGGAGGACTGGAGAGTGTGCCTGGCTTACATGCCACTTGAAGACATGACACTGACTATGTTAAAGTATGTTGAGAAAATAAAAGAACTATTGTCAGATCAAAAGCAGGGTATTAAGTTAAAACATGACATGTGGTACAGTAAAAGAATAGTGGTGATGGAGTAGGAAAACACCAGGAGGTTTAAGAAAGCAGCAACAATTTTCCAATTTATTGTTACAATCTTTGTTTTGGATTGCTTCCATGTGAAAAAAAAAACACTTAGAAAGCAATATCCTAATATTGGCTTTACCTGTGAAATAGTCTATGAGTTTCTACAGAATAAATCACATTAAATTGTGAAACCAATGAGTTGCTTTAGAATTTCCCCATGACTTGCATACTATAAGTGTTGCTGGATACAGTATAAAGACCGTAAAAACCTAATGCCTAAGCAACACAATGTTGCATTGCATTGTGACAGGGTAGCATATACTGCATATTCCAGTTGAGATGCAAAAATATTTCTTTTAATAAAAGTTGGTCTTGAACTGGTTAGGAGTTTACAACTAATACAATATGAGTTGTAAACGCACTACCAACTTAGAAAAACAATGCAAAACCAGTTTGTTAGCATGACAGATTAATGCAAATTGTAATGTGTTGAAATTGGAGAAAAATTCAGTTCTAAAGGAAAGCAGTAAGGTACCCGAGACTGGAAACTGCCATACAGTAACATAGTTATAAATATATATCCTGAGCCACCCCGTCTGATGTTTGAAGCCGGTCGAGGGCAACTTGGCCCAGAGCTCCCGCGACGATCCTGAGCCACCCCCCCCTGAAGTTTGAAGCCGGTCGAGGGCAACTTGGCCCAGAGCTCCAGCAACGATCCTGAGCCACCTCCCCGTCTGAAGGTAACTGCCGTTTGAAGGAAAACGTGTACAGCTTTCTCTCTCCTTTGTTTCAACCTTAAATTTGGCGCTTTCAAAACCGCTCAGTGAATCGGTAGCACAGCACGGCAGCTCCGATCAACAAGCCTGCTCTGGATGCAAGGGGAACGCTGCTGCAGCTTGGCAAAGCACTTCCAACTGTAGTGCAGTTTTGCTTTCTCTCCCCGCACTCTGCAGAGCCTCGGTCTGTAACGGCGCTCGGTACTGGACTATAGGACCGGAGAGCTCATTCTAGATAGATTATTTTGCATGTTGAATGTCCCTACCTTGGCTAAAGAGGATTCGATAGCGCTGATGTTATATAGATGTAGTCTTGTTTAGTGATTCTGCTTATTTGAAATACGGTGACCAAACAGTACACCTTCCTGTGCATTAATTACTTTCTTGTGCCCATGCTGCATGCTGTAGAGTACTGTTGAATAAGTTGGAATTTCACTTGTTAGTTCAGACTGCCATTGAAAGAACTCCTACCCGCCTTCTTTCTTTGTTTCCTTCCCTCCTTGAAATCCTTCTTTTGTCCCCTTCTCCTCCCCCCTGTAAGCTCCTCCAATCCATACATGCTCATGCCTGTAATCTCCCTATATAAGATCACACTCACCCCTTTTTCTCTCTCCTTAGTTTGAAGCCGGTCGAGGGCAACTTGGCCCAGAGCTCCCACGACAATCCTGAGCCACCCCCCCATCTGAAGGTAACTGCCGTTGGAAGGAAAACGTGTACAGCTTTCTTCTCTCCTTTGTTTCAACCTTAAATTTGGTACCTTTCAAACCGCTCAGTGAATCGGTAGCACAGCACGGCAGCTCCGATCAACAAGCCTGCTCTGGATGCAAGGGGAACGCTGCTGCAGCGTGGCAAAGCACTTCCAACTGTAGTGCAGTTTTGCTTTCTCTCCCCGCACTCTGCAGAGCCTCGGTCTGTAACAGCGCTCGGTACTGGACTATGGGACAGGTAGAGCTCTCTTCCCGCGGTGCTAACGCGACTACTCCCTCCGCCCCCACCACCACCCTTGGCGGCTTTAGCTTTACAGGGCTAGGCCATGCCTCTAAACAGTCCTGAAATGCCTCAAACAGTCCTGAAATGCCCCTGAGTGGAAATTAACTATCTCCTCAGTTTTCCATTAGCAGGTTATACTGGTCCACAACTAGAGGGCGTTTTTGAACTATCCAGCTTCCTAACTGTTTTAAAGCAACTAGTAAAATTCTAAAACTCCTCTAACCCTCTTTCTTCTTAGATCTAGCTCTTTCTCAGACAATCAAAATATCTTTCTAAACTTATACTCATTATGGACATTAAATACATTGTAACTTTTCTAATTATTCCATTCCTTTTTAACCCTTTTTTAGTCCAAGTGCCCTCCAAAACTAAAAACACTTTACTGGGTTGTTTTCTAGCTTTAGATCACAGACACTTTTCATCTCAAACATCCTTTCCTCATCCCTTGGACACTTTCTCACTTATTATTCCCCACAAACTCACCACTTAGCCTACTCCCTTCATAAACCTGTAGTCTGTAAATCTCCTCTCCTAACTTTACACTTACACCATAAGCTATGGCACTTCCTCCGCCTAGCTATACTTTTATCTGGGGACATTGAACAAAATCCCGGACCTATAACAACTAACCAGTCAACAAATAATGCTACCTGGACAGACTCAAAGGGGCTACGGATTGTGCACATGAATATTAGGAGCCTCCTTCATAATCTATCGGAACTTGAAGCATGGGTTGCACAGAACCGTCCTGACATCCTATGCCTATCAGAAACCTGGTTAAAGCCCTCTACAGCCGATCACTCGTGTGCTTTACTCAACTACAATCTTATCAGGCAAGATAGAACCGCCAGCGTGGAGGTGGGGTTGCTATCTACTACAAACAGCACCTGCTGCTAGGCCAAAATGTTCTTCCTGCACTATCTCTTTGTGAAGTAATCCATGCTATGCTCCTACTAGGTTCAAAGAAGTTGCATTTAATCTGTGCTTACAACCCTCCTGCGGGAGGGTTAAAAGGCCTAGAAGAACTTCTCCAACTAATTGATAGTACCACTGGTCACAACGAAGTTCTAGTATTGGGTGATCTAAACCTAAACTGGGCTAGTAAAGCATCTCAAGCCCTCCATACCTTAGTGCAAAGTCACAATTTTCATCAGTTGATCTCCGACTCTACCAGGATTAGGGCTCCCTTGCAGTCTAGCATGCTTATAGACTGGATCCTTACAAACTGCCCTGATAGCATCAGCTGTGCAGGTACCTTACCAGATGTAATTAGTGATCATTCCCCGATCTACTGTAAGTGGAGCTCAAATAAAAAAACATCTCTGCTCCCAAGACTTGTAACTTTCTGCAACCTTGCCAATTTTAACCCTTTTCACTTTATTAACGACCTCTCCATGACTGACTGGTCCTCCATTCACAATGCATCAGATGTCCAGTCCGCCCTTGATAGCTTCCTCACACTTTTCAGTCAGCTCCAAGACCTCCATGCTCCATGGATCACTAGGCGCTTTCGAGGCACTCAGATGAAGTGGCTTACCAAAGCTCTACTAACCCAGATTAGGGCCAGAGACAAAGCCAGGTGTCTTTTTAAGTCCACAAGGCTAGAATCTGACTACTGTCTTTACCGTTCACTGAGAAATGCCTGCAAAAGAAACATTCATCTATCCAAAAGCACCTTCTGTAGAAATCTGCTAATAACTGCTTCCGGTGATTCCAAGAAATTCTGGACTACCATAAAAACCATCCTTGGCTCAAATCAAAAGTCCCATATAAATAGTATGTTAATAAACGGTATACACTGCAACAACCCGTTAACCATAGCTAACACCTTTAATAGCCATTTCTCAGATTTATCAAGCTATCTGTCCCTCTTCCAAAATGCCAGCACTGCTTTGCCCCCTGGTGACACCAAACCACGACCCTCAAACCCCCCTTTTAGGTTCCGGATCATTCAAAAAAGAGAAGTTGAAAAACTACTTCTCACCATTCCTGACAAAAATAGTCCTGGGTCTGATGGTCTTGAACCAAGGCTACTGAAAGTAGCGGCCCCCTTTATAGCTTCCCCCAGTAACTACAATTTTTAATATGTCCTTATGCCATGGTATAGTTCCAATGATATGGAAAATTGCAAAAATTACTCCTATCCCAAAGAAAGGTGACCAAAAGGAAATAAAGAACTACCGTCCCATCGCCATACTCTCTGTCTTAAGCAAAATCTTAGAAAAACTAGTCACCACACAAACGATTGAATATCTTCAACAATATAATCTCCTCTCCAGTTCTCAACACGGTTTTCGCAAAGGCCATAGTACCACCTCTGCCCTGCTAAAGCTGACTAGTGACATTAATTCATCCATGGACCTAGGCCTCCTGACTGGAGCTGTTTTTATCGACCTAACTAAAGCTTTTGATCTGGTAAACCACTCACTCCTTCTGTCAAAACTATGGTCTTTTGGTTTCTCCCCAGATACCATATCCTGGTTTGAGAGCTACCTGACCAACAGGCAACAGGCTGTGGTCTTTAACTCTGCAATTTCGGATCCTGCACCCATCCACGCTGGAGTACCACAGGGCTCCATTCTCGGTCCTCTACTCTTCTCAATCTTCATTGATGACATCCCTTCAATCGCACCAAAATGTTCATCTCTGCTCTACGCTGATGATCTGGTCATCTATCATAATGCGAAAACATCAGTCTCCCTACACCATCCCCTTGCATCGGATTTCGCGAGTATCCAAACCTGGCTTACTTATAATAAACTTGTCCTCAACACTAGTAAATCCTACTCAATGGCGTTTGGATCCCAAGCCAGACTCAAAGCAAATCCTTCTCCCCTTATCATCTCCTGTGCGGACAGCTCTCCTCTACCCTCTATCAAATCTTTCAAATATCTTGGTGTCACTCTGGATGAATCACTTGACCTTCACATCTCTAATATCTGTAAGTCAGTAAATGCTAAACTAGGAAGTGCCTATCGCACCAGCTATGCACTTACCCCTCAAGCCACACGTGCAGTGGCTCAAGGTTTCCTTCTTCCGTCTCTAGTATATGGCTCACCGATTTTCCTATCTGCATCTAAATCTGCCCTTCATAAATGGGACATCACTTATAATAACATCTGTCACTATGCCGCTGCCTCACCACGTTTCAAACACCATTGCCACCTTTATCGGGACCTAAAATGGCTTAGCCCATCTGCCTATCGTCTTCAGTCCTTTGGATCACTAATTGACTCAGTCATCAGAACAGGTCTCCCACTATCCTTTTTCTGCACTAGAAATACAATCTTTCACTCATGAATTACGATCCAATGATAAAGCCCTCGTGCGTGTACCAAGATGTAGAACTAATATGGGCACTTGCGCATTTTCCTACACTGCCCCGAAATACTGGAACTCTATTCCCCTCTCTATCCATCTAACAAACACCCATGCTATCTTCAAGAAACTACATCGTGAATACCTTCATACCCTACATCCCTGCACTTGTTTTAACCCTCCTTGAACCTTTACTAATTGTGCACTCTCACCTAACCTCATCCTATCCACCCCCTTTATCCTTCCTCTACTCAAGATCTATACCTGCCACGCTCTTTCATTCCCTCTTCTCCCCCTCTCCCTCTCTACCTTTATGGCACTTATTGCACTGTAACTTCTACTTTTCATGTTGTTTTTTCTTCTGATACCACCCCTTTTTCCTCTGCACTCACAGTATCTTATCTTTCACTATTCAGAATGTCAATGTACTTATTACACACTGCTTTTACCCATTTGTACTGTTCTCATGTGCTGTGTCACATGTTTATTGTTTGTATGTAAACTGTTCTCTCCGGGTCGTGCCTGAAAATAGGCATTGTTTGCCTAGTGCACTTACCCGGTCACTGAAAGCAAAATAAAATAAATAAAATATATGTGTATATGTGTGTGTGTGTGTATATATATATATATATATTCATTTAGAAATAATATTTATTGTATCTTTAAATCTTATTTCTTTGTAGGACTATGTAAACATTTATTTTTTTTCCATAAATGTTTTTATTGTATTTCCAAAACAAATTACTAAGATGTGGTTACAAATATATGAACACATTCATTTAGAGTACATAAAATCTAGAAATAACAGTTTTTACAATATCTTACTTTACACATTTTGCAATACCATGTCTGTGACTTGAATGTTTCTAATTTCAACCTGCCACGTGGCTTTTATCAGCATTAAACAATAGTAAAACAGCCCTTCCACGGATCTAGTTCTTACTCATGAATGTACACATTTATGAGGAGCTAGCCACCAGTATATGGGGTTTCCGTTAACTAACCCCAAGTCTGGTTGGTGTAGTACGTGGGCCATCCTGCTTCCGATTGGGTTAGCTCTAGTATATCAGATTTCACTTGCAATATAAATATATGTTTCCCAGTCTTCATTCCCTAACTTTGAATGTTTCATTGGGGGGGAACCTATTCGAATCAGATGATCAGCATATGTGTGTGTGGGGGGTGGGGGATGAGGGGCACCCAGTGTTATTTAGTGTCCTCTTTGTTGAGGGTCTTATGACATGTCCAGGGTGAAAGTTTTGAAAGTTTTACAGGGTTGCCATGAGCTTTGCTCTCTACTTTAAGTGGTGTCTGATCTCGGTTGTCAGGGAGTCCCTTTTGGGAGAGAAGGCCTTTGTGTGTGTTTGTGGGTTCTCTGTCACCAAAGTGCCCAGGGCACTATTTGTCCGGTCTATAAGTACGTTCACCTGTTTGGTGCGGGGGGGGAGACCAAGGTTCTGAGATGCTAGATAGGGTCCCCAGCTATGTAAACATTTATTTATTTAGTTAGTTACTTTTTGTTGACCAACAAAACATTGCCTATTTTCAGGCACAACCCAGGAGAGGAGCAGACACTAAATAGACAAAAAGTTTCAAAGACAACAATAAATACTTTTGGAAAAGTACATAACATCCTCATAGTGCAGGCAAGTACTGGAGCAACATGGTCCTATTCAGCACAATGTAATATCAGAAAAAAGTTAAACTTCAGGAATGCTCAATTGTCAGGCAGTTAATAAATTAAGAGTGAGATAAATACAATTGTAGCAGACAATGGATGCACTGGCTGAAAGTCATCAGCTGACCATGGATTAATTCTCAATTAATCCATAGTTGCCCTCCAGAGCGAGTGCAAAGGAGTCCGATATCAGGAGTGCACTCAGGAGTTTTTTTTTTTCTCCACATATCAGGGCTATCCACAAGCAGTAGCAATAATAATATTTGTGGACAGGAGCAGTGTTAGTGGTAAATGCAGTGTGTGCTGATAGTGAAATGACAGATATCGAAGTCATGTGTACAGCTGCTGTTGTAGGAAACCCAATGGACACCCAGGGGAGTGGAGGGGTGTTACTGTGGCATCCCGGGAGCAAAGATAGGGGAGAGTCGGGGTACCGGAGGAGTGTTAGTGCTCTGAATATTTGTGCACACAGTCACTTGTTTAGTTTTGTTTTAGGAAGTGTTGTGTAGGTCAGACAGGGGAGAGTCAGCTGACCGGAGGAGTGTTAATGCTAAGAATATTTGTGCACAGAGCCACTTGTTTACTTTTAAAGTTAACAGACAAATGGAGCAGCACACCCAGACAATCGTACAGTCCCCTGCTCAGGTCAGCCATTGCAAGAGACAGAGACAGCGGCACAGAGAAATGGAGTAACACAAGTAGAGAGTGAGAGGGAGTCGTGTTTACAGTCATTTTGTGCTACTTGTGACATGGCCAGCATGTTAGCGATACCAGTGTTAGCCATGTTACAAGCACATTAACTCACTCAAAAGCATGGATCCACTTGAGAATTAATCCACACCTGGGTGGTTGGCCACAGGTGTGGATTAATTCTCATGTAGACC
This sequence comes from Neoceratodus forsteri, assembly GCA_016271365.2. Taxonomy (NCBI): domain Eukaryota; kingdom Metazoa; phylum Chordata; order Ceratodontiformes; family Ceratodontidae; genus Neoceratodus; species Neoceratodus forsteri. The sequence continues at coordinate 4,526,659 of JADMNL010000041.1, read as the reverse complement.
CATGCTGTCTCGTGGGTTAATGCTTGCTAAAAGGGATCATTTACACAAGCATTTATTATTAGATAGGAGAAACTTGCAAAGTTCATTTTTGAAAGCTAGGTGAGTCTGACAGCATCTTAGAAGAGACATGGGAAAAGGATTCCAGAGCTTGGGGCAAATGCTGATAAGGCATGTTCACCCATCTTGAAAGTACATTTTGGGACAACCAGAAGTGATCTCTCTTTAGACCATAAGGTGTAAACCTGTGTAGCTCTCATTAGCATGTCAGCTAGGGTAGCAGGTGTACCTAGTCTGATAATATTATCAGTGGTACAGCTGGCAGTGAAAAAGCAGTAAAATGATAGGGACGGCCAACCCAGACTTGAGCTCAGGGTACAGTGATGCGTCCGCCTGGGCACAGATAGTACAAAGCAACAAATGTTGTTGCAGATGTCCCATTTATTTAGGACCCCTTTATTTGCCTCCAGGTAAGGTATCAGCCTATGGGAGAGACTAGGTTGTAGGACACCCTGGGCTATGGCCAACCTAGCAGGTGAAGTTACAGCATGCCTGATTTTTTAAGTGATACCTAGCTTCATATTAACTGTTTTGCAGGTTCTAGATAGGTGCAGATTAAAGTCAAGGGCAGGGTCTAAAGTGACTTCAAGGTATTTGAAGGAGTCAACTACAACTAGGTGGGAGACATCAAAATAGTAGACAGTAAGGGCAGAGGGATATGCCCTGGTTCTGGGAGCAGAAAAAAAAGCATAGCGTGTATTTTTTTGGTGTTCATAAGGAGCCTGCTGTGAGTTAACCAGGTCTATATATGTCCAAAATCTACATTTAGCCTTAAGTTGGCATCCAATATATCCACAGTACTAGTGTACAGGACCATGTCATCTGCATAGAGTAGAGTAGAGCAGGAGGCAGCAGTAGTGGGAAGATTATTGATAAATACAGTGAATAGCAGAGGACCAAGTATGGATCCTTGAGGAGCACCAGTGTTAATGGGGGATAGGTTGGATTTGACTTGATTGATTTCTACAAACTATTGCCACTCACTAAGGTAGCTCGCAAACCAGGTAGTAGCAACAGATGAGAAACCCAGGGTAGACACTTTGGATAGTAGAAGGGTGTGGTCAGCAAGGTCAAATGCCTTGGTTAGGTCAATGAAGACAGCCCCAGTGAGCATCTCCTTATCCATGGCCATTTTAACATTGTTTGTAAGTTGGATGAGGGCAGTGGATATGCTATGGGCTTTCCTAAAACCATGCTGTGCTTGGGATAAGAGCTTATGCAAATGGAGGTGTTCTGTTACTTGGAAGGCCATGAGTTTCTCAAGGAGCTTATCAAGCACAGACAGAATAGCAATGGGGCAATAATTATCTATACACTGTTATCTTCTGTTACCAACGCACTCCGCAGGTCAGGCCTTCTGCTCCCACAGTGCCAAACTTGAAGTGCAATACTGTGAACAGGAGACAAACAGGGTAACCCTCTTGTCTGTTTTGGATCCGAATCACCTACCTGCTCTTGAGTCCTGGGGGTCAAATGTGAACCTTATGCTAGCATACCCAGTTAACACACTCAGATATGTACCCTCTTCGGGGGATGCAGTACAATCCTTCACCCAGTGGCACCCAGCCAGGTTCCCACAATTGTACCCTTTGACTTAATATGAGATCTAGGTACATTCTTACCTTTAGCAAGATTAGTAACACATTTCAGCCCTTTTGAGCTCTTAACAGCTGTTCGAATTAAATACTGGTTCAGCATTCACATGCAAAAGAAACTGAGAAAACACAGGCAGAATTTCAAGGAAAATATTATTTACTAAAAATTGTAAAATAGGTACAATATCAAACACAGAACATATACATTAATAACTTACAGTCAATACAATAAATGGGGAAATTACAGAACAAAGATGCCTACAAAATGACTTAAAAGTTCTTGCTTAGCTAGATGTTACCAGAAGTGACTTGTCTGAGTTCAGAGACAAACGTCTCACTCCTGTGGAATCCAGAATAAAAAGCAATATTTCCCTCAGATGCCTGACCATTTCAAAATCTATCTCCCAACCCCCTTGGTGAGGTCACAGTTAGATTCTCCCATACACTTAATTTCTACTGTGGAAATCAATAGTCAGCAATTTTTAAAATATGGGTCTCTTTTCAAACATTTCTCTTTGATCTGTTTGCTGGTTTCCTACTTTTCATGAATGATCTTAGGTTTATGACTTAACAAGGTTCTGTGACCAAATTGTCTCTTCCTGCAGGAATCATAACATTTTATGAGGTTTTAACTCCTGGCAGATGGCCAGAGCCCTCTGTTACAACAGAACAGGAAACATTTGATTATTTTCCCCTAACCAGCTTTTATAACAGCCAGCTGCTTCAACACACTGCCACATCTGGGGTCAAAGGTCAGGCCTCTTACACACTGTCTGACTTGTGTGCCAATTAGACAGTCCCAAACACATAAACACTTTATTTAAAAAATACAAATATGATACATATAACAACAAGCAGGTGACGGAGCATCACATCTCCCTTTTTGTGAATAGGCACCACACTGGCAACCTTCCAGAGCTTAGGTACAACCCCACTGGAATGTGACAGGTTAAATAACATTGAGACTGAAGCAGCCAAGTGAGGTGCAGCAATTTTGAGGAACCTAGGTATGAAACCATCATGCACGGCACTACCGCATGCTAGGACTGTCTTCAAGAGATGTAATACCTCAGCCTTAGTGACAGTCCTAAGTTTAAGGGGAGGTAGTCCTGGTTTTTCTTCTAGAGTGCAAGGTTCAGGAGCCATACCAGTCTGCATAGAGTACTTGGAGAGGTCAGTGATAAAGAGTTTTCTGGCTCTGTGGTGCCCAATGCTGGGGGACTGCTCTGGAATGCTTGCAAGCCAGGTTTGCTCCCCAAGCCATGATGTCAGGAGGGGAGGCCATCAGGAATGATACTTTTCTCTCCTGAGGGGGAGTCTAGATAGCACTACTTTTTCAGTAATGCCTAGAGGAGACCTCATGAAGGTAATGCTGCTTAAGATGCAGGTGACTGTTCGTCATTTTACATCCCTTCCCCAGGCAGTCTTGAGTGTACATATGTTCCTTTGGGGAGGTGGGTGGGAAACATGAACATCTCATCCCCCTCATGACACCGTGCTACCACTGAATTTATGTCACTCCCCAGACTATGTGACAGCTATTGAGAAAGGGGAGAACTTTGCCTGGGGGTAGACTGAGAGAGACTGGCACTGTGTGGGGGTGGTGGAACCAGTAATAAAGATCCAGGATTGGAAGTGGCAAGAGAGAAAGGGCTGGAATGTAAGCCTGATGAATTGGGGGAAAAAGAGAATTATAAAACAAGAATATGTAGATGTTTGATATTAGAAATGTGGTGCTGTTTGTTTACCACTTAAACATGTTTCTACAAGGGACTTTGTATCAAGTAATACTATTGACGTACATAAATCTTCATTGCTGAGCAGATAATTGCAGATCTCTTAGATAAGTGTCACATGTGGGTATAAGAAAGACTAGTATGTCCTAAAATAACTATTCTGTTAATTGTGAGCACCAAGTTATCTCATTGGCAAGAATGCCGACCTCCCCCACAATGATGGCACAATACCGACACAGGTATTGTGCCGCCTCTCTCATGGGTGTTTTTCTGTGGGGGCTGTGCCCCACTCACAGCCTGAGGCTCTTCCCCTCGCACCCCCAGGCTCTAGGATTCCAACTCCAGGTCGGGGTTGTTCCGGGAGGGCAGAACACTGGGGGAAGGTGAAACACAGAAAAAGGACCATTACCGCGAATGTTGCCGTAATGGCCTTTTTCTGTGTTTCGCAGTTGGGGTGTCGACAACAAGTGGTGAAACGCTGTTAATCTCATCTTTCTAAATTAATATACAATACACTGCAATACATTGCAATACTCTTATCTGTGCATCTGTTTATTCAACTGTATTTATTAAGTGGCTTGCTCTAAAAATGTTGTGACTATATACTGGAGTAGGGAGGGACACACATGCTGGTTCTTCACCTGAGACAACTTGTTTGTTCAAACCCATGAAAGTTATGACACAAACAAGGGCCTTCCTAGTTGGCACAATCAGAAAAGGATGAGTATGATGGGTTCAAGTTCAGCACAAGCAAGATCACAAATTAAGTCCCAGAAGCTGTCTAAATGAACACAAACAAGATCCCAAATCAAGTCCCAGAAGATGTCTAAATCCAAAATGCACAACTGTAGATCCATCTTTGAATTAGTTACAGTATATGATCATTATACCCGTAACTGGGGTCTCTGACTAAAGATCTATTGAGTCTCTTCCATGTCAATCTAATTAGGAGGACTTGAAATCTTCAACTGGGCCAAATACTGCAAAAGTAAAAGTTTGGAAAGAAGGACAGATAGTTCCGCTAGTCCATATAAGTTCCCCATCAAACATGAATCTGCTACTGGTTTATTCATAGAGGAGTCTAGGGCAGGTGTCCCACAGGGTTCTATTTTGGGGTCCCTTGTTTTTAGTATTGGTATGTAAATAATGCGCCTTTCATTGTTTCATCTTCAAGGATCTTACTTTATGCAGACAATATTGTTTTGTTTAATAGTGAGTGTTGTAGTGAATATTTAACTTTAGATTTACAGTATGAGTTTCAATTAGTTAATCTGTAGTTGAATTATAATGGCCTATTATTAAATGTGTCTGAAATAAAATTCACGTTTTTTTTTTTTTTTGCAAATAGGAGTAAGCTAGTAAGCTGACTTCCATCCCAAATATTTGGCAATTTGGTATGCAAATGATGTGGAAATAGAGAGGAGTGATTTTTTTTAAGTATCTAGGTTTTTATTTGGGTAGTTCATTGTCTTATCATTTTTATACTGACTCTTTGGTTAAGGCCGTTAATTCACATTTGGGCTTGCTTTACAGAATAACAAAATGCCTTTTTCATTTAACTCTGAAAAAGTTGTGATACAATCATTAATTTTGTCTATTATTGATTATGGATTACCACTTTATTCAGCTGCAGTGCAATTTTCTCTAAACATAGTTAGAGGTGCCTACCATAATGTATGCCATTCAAACAACATGAAGTCTTGCTGTATTCTGACAATCTGCAGTTAGCTCCAGCCTTTGAACTGCCCTGGAGAGTAGAGGGTTATTTTTTTATGCAGTGCATAGAACATTGGGCTCAAACTCATTTGAGGTCTCTGTCTGCAGCACTTTAAAACCCAACCGTCAGATTCTTTACTCCGCCTTGCTGAACAGTCGCTCTGGAGATTTCTCCTTCTGCTTGGTTCAAAGTCGGTTAAAGTTGTCGGTTTCATTCCGAATTTATTTCCACATTGTCGGTTCAGGCTCTGTCTGCGGTACCGTGAGTACTTTAGATAGTTTCTCTGTTTATTTGTGGAACTTGTAAAACTTATATTTTCGATCGGTTCGGCTGAACCGATCCAATATATTGAACTCTTGTGTTTTCTTTAGTGTGTGGTTACTGGTCCTTATCGGTTTTGAAAAAAAAGTGTTTTTAACGTTTTTTTTCCAATACCCGTAACACGGTTAGAAACCGATAAGGGAGTCTTGTCTGGCAGTTGCCGAAAAAAGGGTAAGTTGGGTTAGGTTGCCATGTCTGAGAAAACCCAAGAAAAAAACCGGGCCCACTGGATTTCAACACTGCAGTGAGTGTGGGGAGGTCTTTGCTAAGGCCGATCCCCACACCACCTGTGTTTATTGTCTGGGATTTGACCACCTCGATACAGACTGCCAGATTTGTAAAAACTTTCCTAAGTCTACCCTGGAGAAAAGATTAGGTAGACTTAGGGGAAAGGAGGCTGAGAAGTCCACTGACCCGGATGGCCAGCCTGGTTCAGTTCTGACCGAACCTGAAGGAGTGCCCTCTGACCAGGGCGATACTTCTTCGGGCAAGAGGAGAGCCGATCCTGAGGGATCGGTTCCTATGAAAAGGAAACATAAAGAAAAATCAGCCGGTTCAGATCCGGGGTTCATGTTCTGACCGCTGATGAGATTGAACGAGCGATTCGGATTGTTGAATCGCTTTGCCCGGTTCCGTCTGATCTGGCTCCGTTAGCTAGGGGTTTGGTTCGGTCAGTTCCTCTGGTTCAGCATTATGCCCCTGAAGATTTTTATGAACCAGAATTTGAAGATGATGGAGCAGAAAGTCTGGATGTGCCCATTGAACCGGACATCTCCTCAGGCAGACCTTCTGATGTTTCCCCTCCTAGGCTCTCTGAGTCCCCTCCCCACTATCTGTTATACTGGAAAGTGGCTGAAACTCTCCAGCTCCCTATGGAGGAGGCTACAGAGGATCAGGAGGAGCCTGATTTTGTTGAAATGATGGACATCCCAGAGTCCAGGAGGCTGTCTATTCTCCTACACAAATCATTTGGGAAACAGACACAAAATGTTTTAAAGTCTCCTAATTCTGTACCTCCTGTTGATAGAAGAATGGACAAGAGGTATACCTTATCAGGTTCAGACACAGAGTTCTTCCTATCAGCAATGCAGCCATGTTGGGGTCATGCAGGCTGCAGCCTGGGACAGGGCTAATGTTCCCTTGGCTTCACACACCCCAGATAAAGACTCCAGGAGGATGGATGCCTTGGCAAAGAAACAATACATGGCATCCTCTTTGGGACTCAGGCAGGCTAATTATATGGCCTATGCAGCCAGGTACCAGAAGTCCAGGTGGGACACTGTACTGGCACTGGCTAAACAGGCCTCCCCCCCCAGCTGGCCAAGGAGTTGGAGGAGGTGGCTGCTGATGGGATTGAGGCATCTAAGGTACAAGTTCATGCTGCTGTGGACTCCAATGATGTGTCATCAAGAGTCAAGGCTACATCTGTGGCTCTTCAGAGAATGGCTTGTCTCAGATGTACTAGCCTCTCACAGGACACCCAGGCTAAGGCCAAGGATTTCCCTGCAGAAGGTAATTCTCTGTTTGGGGAGCAGACAGAGAATTACATGAAAAGATGGAGGAATATAGGACCACTTATAGGAGTGCACAGGCCAAGGAGAGGAAGACAACTCCTCAAAGGCAACAATATAGGGGCTGGGGCAGGCCTTTTCATAGGCCTTTCTACCAACCACAGGCCTCATCTCCCTTTTTACAGATGGGGTTCTTCAGAGGGAGAGGCAGAAGGGGGATGAGCAGGGCTGCATCCACTCCTCAGCCTAAGGCCCCTGCCAAGCAGACACCCTGATGGGCCTGCCCAGGTCGGCTCTCCTAACCCTGTAGGGAGCAGGCTGGCTTACTTTGTCCAAGACTGGGTGTCTGTTACTTCAGACTAGTGGGCCCTGGAAGTAGTAAGCCAGGGACTGGTTCTCAGCTTCAAAAAATTTCCAAACATGAGAGCCAGATCTTTTCCACCTGCAAGTCTCTCTGAAACCCTCACCCTAGAGGCAGAGGTTTCATCTCTGCTGGCCTTAAGAGCCATAGAGAGAGTTTCTGCCCTACACTGGGGCAAAGATCTGTACTCCAGGTACTTCCTTACCCCAAGAAAGACAGGGGACTGGCGACCCATCCTAGGTTTAAGATACCTGAAAAAACATCTTTTAAAACCAAGGTTCAAGATAGTGACTCTGGGAATAATTCTTCCCTCTCTAAGGCCAGGGGACTGGCTAGCCTTCCTGGACCTCAAAGATGCCTACTTTCGAATCCCCATCAGGTGCTCCCACATAAAGTACCTCAGGTTCAAGTTGCTCTCAGGCCATTATCAGTTCAAAGCAATGCCCTTTGGTCTAACATCAGCTGCAAGGGTTTCCACAACGTGCCTGGCAGTAGTAGTTGCCTTTTTAAGAAGGCAAAATATTTCCATTTTTCCATATCTGGGTGACTGGCTCATAGTGGGTCAGTCTCCAGACCAAGTCAAGTCAGACCTGCAAGTAACCCAGCAAGTGCTCACTTCCCTGAGATTTCTTCTCAACCTCCCCAAGCCAGTTCTCTTACCTTTATAGGGGCAGAGCTAGATACTGTCAAAGCAAGAGCCTTTCTTCCCCTGGAAAGGGCAAGAGTTCTTATAGCACTGGCTTCTTCCTTCAGCCTTCAGGTGTCCCAACCAGCAAGGCACTTCCTTCAGCTCTTGGGCCACATGGCAGCTTCTACAGCAGTGGTCCAAGGGGCAAGATTCCAGATGAGGGACATTCAGTTCCATTTGAGGGCCTTTTGGTCCCAAAAGAAGGATCCTCTTACCAAACTGATTCCAGTGACTCGGACACTGATCCATGCTCTTCAATGGTGGCAAGATCAGGACAATTTAAGGCAAGGGATCCCATTTGTCACTCGGTCTGATCCAGTGGTCCTTACTACGGATGCTTCCCTTTTGGGGTGGGGAGCCCATCTGGGGGCTGTCACAGTCCAGGGACTCTGGTCCCCTCAGGAATCCCTTCTTCATATCAATCTCCTGGAACTCAGAGCAGTTTTTCTGGCACTGCAAGCTTTCTCTCAGTCTGTGCAGAACAAGGTGGTTCAGGTCAGAACAGACAACACCACCACCAAAGTGGTACATCAACAAGCAGGGAGGCACTCGGTCCATGGCCTTGTGCACGGAAGTCATGAAATTGTTGTCCCTGCCTTATTCCCTGCAGACCTTTCTGATAGCAGTCCACTTTCCAGGGAAGGACAATGTGCTAGCAGATGCACTGAGCAGGATCTCCCAGGGCCATCACGAATGGTCCCTGGACCCTCTGGTGTTGAAAGTGATTTTTTTCAAGGTGGGGCACTCCAGAGATAGATCTCTTTGCAGCCCCAGACAATCACCAACTTCCTCTGTTTTGTTGCAGACCCCCAGCCTTGAGCTCAGTCCCTCTGGATGCTCTGATGTTGAACTGGGAAGGGAAATTTCTCTATGCCTTCCCTCCCTTTCCTCTACTATTCAAGGCTCTGGTCAAGGTAAAGTCACAACCCTGCAAAGTAATTCTGATTGCCCCAGATTGGGCCAGGCAGCCTGGGTACCCCCTCTTACTGTTCCTAGCAATCCATCTTCTCCTGTCTCTTCCCAGGAATTACAACCTGTTAACATCCTCTCAGGGGAGGATTTGGTACCCCAATCTTCGGTCTCTCAATCTCAAGGCATGGCTCTTGAAGAGTTAGAGTATGCAGATTTGCATCTGTCCCAAGGGGTTCTGGATATTCTCAAAGCCTCTCCAAAGCCTGCCACCAGAAAGACTTATGACTCCAAATGGAAAAGATTCAGCATTTGGTGTTCCAAGAAGCATATCTCTCCAGACACTGCTGAATTTCCTACAGTTCTGGATTATATGGTACATCTTAATGGCCTAGGCCTCAGACCAGCTACTCTAAAGGTACACTTGTCAGCTGTTTCTACTTTTCTGTCAGTGAGAAAGCCTTCCTCTCTATCATCTCACCCTGTGTTCTGTAAATTTTTCAAGGGATTGCTTCATATCAATCCTCCCTTTAGCTATCCTGCCCCTGCCTGGGACTTAAATGTCTGCATTGCTCAACTTATGCAACCCCCTTTTGAGCCTATGTCCTCAGCAGAGCTTAAGTACTTGACTTGGAAAACTGTGTTTTTGGTAGCCATTACCTCTGCCAGACGTATCAGTGAATTGCAAGCCCTGTCAGTGGACCCTGATTTTATCTCCTTTCATAGAGATGAAGTGGTCCTTAGAACCAATAGGAGGTTCTTGCCCAAAGTGGTTTCAGACTTCCATTTGAATCAGTCTATGTCTCTCCCTGTCTTCTTCACTGATCATTCTCCCTCAAGAGAGAGGAGGCTAAACAATTTAGATGTTAAAAGAGCCCTTAGCTACTACATAGAGCGTACCTGGGGTCACAGGTTTGATTCCCTCCAGTTGTTCCTCACTTATGGGAAAGTGGGAAAGGGCAAACCTGTCACCAAGAGAACTATTGCCAGGTGGATTGTTTCTTGTATACAATTCTGCTATGAGAAACTGAGAAAAATTCCACCCTCAGGCCTGAGGGCTCATTCCATAAGAGGCACAGCTGCTTCCCTGGCTGCTGCCAGGGATATCCCTCTGTTAGAGATTTGTCAAGCAGCCACCTGGAAAACAGTCCATACCTTTACCAAGCATTACTCGCTAGGAGTGATGCTCGGTTTGGCACAGCAGTACTTCAGAGCCTATTCCCAAAGTAGGTTCTGTCCCTCCTCCATGGAGGTACTGCTTGGTAGTCTGCAGATTGTCAGAATACAGCAAGACTTCATGTTGTTTGAAGAAAAAATTACTCACCTTAGTAATTGTGTTTCTTCTAATGGAGTCTTGCTGTATTCTGACCTCCTTCCCTGCCTCCCCTCTCAGAACCTGGTTTTGGGAAGTGGGTGGGCAGGCGCAGTGTTGCACCCCAGAGGTGCTTCATGCACACAATCCATTTTATTTGGGTGCTTTTGTATTATGATCTTTTATTTTTGGATAGGTTTTGGTTTTGGGTTTCCTGACTTGAGTCTTCCTTTGGGAATCCAAAACTTTCTGTTGCCAGTTGGCTAGTTAAAATTTTTTATCATTTTCACATAGGTAGTTAGTGAGTGTTTGCTCATAAGAATCTGACAATTGGGTTTCAAAGTGCTGCAGACAGAAACCTCAATCGAGCTCAAGCTCAACGTTCTATGCACTGCATAGAAAATTAACCCTCTACCCTCCGGGGCTGTTCAAAAGCTGGAGCTAACTGCAGATTGTCAGAATACAGCAAGACTCCATTAGAAGAAACACAATTATTAAGGTGAATATTTTTTTCTTATGTTTTGGCCTGTCTTTGGTCGACCCATCATTGTATTTTATATTCATCACTTAATTGGTATTCATTTGAATATAATTTTCTGTATTTTAGGCTAATTTCATTTTGGAGATTTGGGCATAGCAATGTTCAATTATCTTTTCAGAATTTGATTACAGAAGGAAGTCCTAGATATTCAACTTACTCTACATCAGCTCTATGTTTTAGATTGCCTCTGTACTCTGTATGTCCTCAGTTTACTGTTCTTTTGTTTATAAGGTATTAAAGAATCAGAATGCACTTCCATCATCATTACGCTCTTCTGGTTCTTACCGTATTTTTAAATTAAATTTGAAAAAGTATTGTAGTGATAGGTTAAAATGATCTTGTATTGACTGATTATTATTGGCATCTTCGTATTTAATGTTACTGCTTTTTTGTAAATATGGTTTGATGTAATTTTGTGTAAATACTTGTTGATTGTCTTTTTTGTCTGGGTCGTCTATGAAAATGGGCATATAATGCTCTTGGAGTTAGCTGGATAACAAATTTTAAATGAAAAATAAAAATAAAAAACAAGTTGACATTCCCCAGCACAAAATACCTATTAAAGACAATAGCAACAATTTTAGACTATAAACCCACTCTTTTTTCATTAATGTTATACATCCTTCTGATGTGCTATGGATGGTTTGTTTTGTTAAATAATTAGTTATTTGTTTACTAACACTGTATTTGTCATTTCATTTGTCACTCATATGTCTTATTTCCTTCTTTGCCGTATTCTGCTGTTTCTTTGCTTTCTAACCATTCTGTTATGTCAATTCCACAGTTCTGTACTGCTGAATAAATAGCTCATCATAGAATGACCAGAACACAGAGACTGACAGCAGTAAACAATAATTAGGGCGAGTCTATGGCTGACTTAATGGTAGAGATGCAGTGAATTTTTGATCTCACATGTGAGTGTTTACTTCAAGGCTGGCAGAGCACAACGCGAAGTGAGCACTGCAAAGTGCTTACTTTTCATTATCATTATTACTTCACTTTGCCATTATGCCTTAACGTGAAGTAAGGTGAAGTGAGGAAGTAAATAGGCAGCCTCCTGCTCATCACATGGCTTACAGTACTGTAAGTCACATGCTTTAGCCAGGCAGGAAGGAAGTGAGACAGATAAGCAGTTTCACTTTCTCCTTTGCATTCGTAAAGGGAGAAGGCTTTGTTTAGAGGAAATTAGTAGGGAGTGAATGTGCTTGATTGATGCTCCTCTTTCAGTAGTGAACAAACCAACAGCTCTTTTAAAAGCTATCTCTTTGTTTAGTTTTTGTATTGTTTGTATTTGTGATTTTTTTTTGTTAGTGAATTTTTTTTTTATAAGTTTTGTTTTGTTTTGTGTGTGTGTGACTGTGTGTGTCAGTGAGTGTCTGTGTGTGTCAGCCTGGGGAATTGTGTTGTCTCAGTAAGGTAGGATGGACCCTGGAGAAGGCGAGTCACTGGCCCATGGGTGCAGTCGGAGGGGAGTGCGGACACATGGGGGTGGTCGTGTCATGCTGGACCACTCCAGACTCCTGGGTGTTGCTTCCCCCCATGTAGAAGCAACAGCAGCAGCAGCACCAGTGCCACCAGTGGCTGTTGTGCATCCACCTTCTCCACCACTACCACCACCACCACCACTGGTAGCAGCTGTAGGGGCTCCAGCAGCACCCCCTCCACCACCTCCACAGCCACAGGAGCTGCCCCTAGAAAATCAAGGTGATGTGACTCGTGCAAGGACTGTGTCTGGTTCCCCCTGCAACTCCCAGTGTGGGAGTTTTTTTAACTCTGTTGGGGGAGACAGCACAGTCATGGTGTGCCATGTGCGTGCTGGTGTGCCGTGGCCCCCATGGGACACATTTGGGGACTGGTGGCCAGTGCACCAACATGCTCAACCACCACGAGGTAGAGTGGCAGGCTGCCATGGAAGGGGCCAGGCATCCACCTGCTGGTCCTTCCATGGCACTGGCCAAGGGTACTGCAGGGGTTGGAGTTGTGTCTCACAGTCACTGCCACAGCAGGAGGAGGGCCAGTACAGCAGCTGCTCCACCACCACCATAGCCACCAGCACCACCCTCTCCACCACCACCCCACTGCCTGGATTCCCAGCTGTAGTGAACCCAGCCACAGACCCTGCAACACAGAATGACATCTCCCTGGTGTGGGTGGCTCTGGAAGAGAACAATCAGCGGGTTGGTGCTTTGCAGCAGCAGGTCCACACAATAGAAGAACAGCAGCAGCAAATAGTTAGAATGCTGCACCTGCTGCTGGACCACCACGGCATCCCACGGCCACAGTAACTTACAGGATTGTTTTCTGGCCCCCCCACCCCACTACTGTGTTGTACTGTTTTCGTGTGTTTTTTTCCTTGTTGTTGTTTAATAATACACATTTTCCCTTCCAGGGGAATGTTTCTTGTGCCACATAGTGCAATACATTTCTGTGAAAACTGCCAGTAATTTCATTACAGTGTGTCATGTGACAGAGGAGCTCCCATTCTGAAAAGCCACCCACATTCTGCCTCCCTTCTCAGCAATGTTAGGACGTGATGTCAGGGAGAGAGCATGTGCATTCTCCATTATAATGAAAATCCGATTGTCCAGCAGCTTTCTGAATGTTTCTTTATGTTATAATGGTCAGTTTGTGGTGAAACGCATGAGCATGTTTCCAGGAAGAAGAAACAGTGTTAGTGGAAACGTTCCCACATTTCACCACAAAATGAATCTTATAAGATAAGGAAACATTGGGATAGCTGCCAGACTGTCACTATAGTGGAGCATGCACCTGCGCTCCCCCTGGCATCACGTCCTAACGTTGCTGAGAAAGGGGGGCAGAATGTGGGCAGCTTTTCTGAACGGTAATTCCTCCATGATGTGACACACTGTGAAGAAATTACAGGTGGTTTTCACAGAAATATATTGCACTCTGTGGAGCAAGAAATATTTCAGTGGGAGTAAGGCCCCCACATATTAGGTGATGTGCATCACCATAGCTATGTAATGTGGTGAATCTCTGTAAAGCAGCAGCAAAGCAGCTATCTGTTGAGAACTTGGGCCTATATTTTTTAATGCTATGTTACAACTTCCTTTACTTACCTGGCTGACTGGAATGATATGAGAATTTGCAGTAATTGAGTCTGCTGTACTACCTTTTTTCATGTGTGAAATAATGAAAAGAGCATTTCTTTTAATTTGGTGCTGACCAGGTCTCTGTCATTGTTTTCCTCTGCTTTTCTCCATTACATTAGTTAGTTGCTATATATCACTTCTGTTGTTAATTAACAGTTATGCAGCAGGCAGTGTTTTATGACACCACTGAACAATAGTTATTGAAAAGCAGCTGCAAATAAATACAAACCTGGCCAGAACAATATTGGAAGGTGTGCTCATTTTTTTTTCATACATGAAAAAAGTAGTCAACTAAGTAAAACAAGCATAAACTGTGAAAAGAAGCGTATCATTCAAGTCATGACTTGAAGGTAACTAGTGGCTGTGGCAATGTAAAGTAGCATAAAAAGTACAGTTCAAGACTGTCACAACATTTATTTATTTATTTGCTTTTGGTAACAGGGTGAGTGCACTAGACATAAGAATACCTATTTTCAGGCATGACCCAGGAGGATACAAGTTGAATACAATTGACAACAACAGTATGACACAGCACATAACATAGGTGAATACAAAGTGAACGAGTGAGAACTACAATAGTGATTCAGTGAAGTACAAAAGGAGTCAGAAATACAATAACGATTCAGTGAAGTACATAGTTGGAACAGGTTTATATTTAAACATTACGTCAGGATCTTAGAGAAAACAAGAGTAGAAAATACAGGGTTGTAAAGTACTGCTTAACTGTAAGTGCTATTGCAAGGACTATACATCTGGGAAGAATAGAGAGGAGGAGGAGAAAGGGGAGAAAGTGGGATGACATCATGAGCTCACAACAATCACACAACACACAAAAGTAGCACAGAGTCCCAGATTTTTTCTGCAGGCCCAAAATGCATCCTCCTTGTGTGCAGAAAATTGACAAGTGGTAACACAGTGAAATGGGAGTGTTTAAGCAGATACAAAATTCTCCAGAATTAATGGCGCACTCAGTCATGAGCGCAGTGGTGGCACAGAGTCCTAGATTTTTTCTGCAGGCCTAAAATGCATCCTTCTTGTGTGCAGAAAATTGGCAAGTGGCAACAGTGAAATGGGAGTGTTACAGCACATACAAAGTCCCCCAGAATTAATGGCATACTCAGTCATGCGCGCAGTGGTGGCACAGAGTCCCAGATTTTTTTTTGCAGGCCCAAAATACATCCTCCTTGTGTGCAGAAAATTGACAAGTGGTAACACAGTGAAATGGGAGTGTTTCAGCACATACAAAGTTCGACAGTATAAAATGATGACCGTGAGCATTCTGTTGCTGGTCCAATGTGTTTTACAAGGTGATTCGAGCAAATGCAATGTGATCATCTCAACTGGATTGAAGGGTGCCTTTTGGCTGTACACGAATAGTAGCCTTGGTGAGTTGATATAGATAGAGAGATAGATAGAGAGATAGATATATGGTTGTGTATTTTGTAGGTGAGATGGGGGGTTGACATGGACATGTACTCATGGTATTATTCTGCATCACAGGTCATACAGAAACTGTTGGTGTGCACATTCCAGTGCTCAATGAGAATTGTTTGTGCTGAAATTGGAAATGGATAACTCTCAAGCACATGAAGGTAAGTATTTTTTTTGGGGGGGGGATCATATTGCTGGTTTGTCTGTAATGGTTTCTTATTTTGTTACTTCTACACAGATTTCATCTGCATCCTTCTCGAGTCTGGTTGTTGTTAATGATGGTTATGGTCATCTAATGAAATGACTTCTGCATGTTGCATGTGTGCCCAAGCCCGGGGGAAGGGGGAGTGTCTGATGTTGAAGAACTTTTTTGGATAAGGCCACTTTGACAGAACAACAAAGCATCTGGAAGTTTCTTAAAAAAAGCAATGAATGACTTCTTACAACTTAATTGTTATTTCCTTCCCTGGTTCTGAATCTCAAATCAAGTTACATTGAAACCCACATCTTGTCAACTAACACAACCTGTGTGCAATATTTGCTGCAGTCTTTCCAAAACAATGAAACAGATGAAATAAAATCTTCATACTTACCAGAATGGATTTCACATGGATATTCCATTGGTTTCTCTCCATACGGTACAGCTGTAGTACCATTCCCACCGAGTTTTAGTGATGGAAACTTTTTTCGTTAGCCTGTAAAAGAAACTAAATAAGTGTACTGTATGTGTTTTACCATTGCGGCTCTGAAAAGCTACAGAAAACAAAACATATAACTAAAGGAAGTGAAGCAGCATAACGAACATGAGTACACACACTCACTTTATGGTTTAAATATTAAGAAGCTTTGTGTCTCTGGTTGATGAATGTGGTGGTCTGAACAGACTCAGGTTCAGTGTTGGTAGTGGCTAACAGCAGTCCCAGTGGTGGTGGTGGTGGTGGTCTGGGGGGCGGACAGACTCAGGCTCAGTGGAGGCAGTGGTTAACTGCATTCCCAGTGGTGGTGGTGGCAGACAGACTCAGGCTCAGTGGTGGCAATGGCTAACAGCAGTCCCAGTAGTGGTGGTGGTCTGGGGGGGCACAGACAGACTCAGGCTTAGTGGTGGCAGTGGCTAACAGAGTCCCGGTGGTGGTGGTGGTCTGGGGGGGCAGACAGACTCAGGCTCAGTGGTGGCAGTGGCTAACAGCAGTCCCAATGGTGGTGGTGATGGTGGTCTGGGGGCGGACAGACTAAGGCTCATTGGTGGCAGTGGCTAACAGCAGTCCCAGTGGTGGTGGTGGTCCGGGGGTGGACAGACTCAGGCTCAGTGGTGGCAATGGCTAACAACAGTCCTGGTGGTGGTGGTGGTGGTCCGGGGGTCGGACAGACTCAGACTCATTGGTGGCAGTGGCTGGTGGTGGTGGTGGTCCAGGGGGCGGACAGACTCAGGCTCAGTGGTGGCAATGGCTAACAGCAGTCCCGGTGGTGGTGGTGGTCCAGGGGGGGCACACCGCCTTTTAAAAACTTCAGTTAAAACCTGCCAACATTAACCACATCATCATCCTCATAAAGAAAGCTGCCCTCACAGTCATCAATGTCTGAAGTCTGATCACTAGGAAATTCTTTCTCCATTGTGTTGTCATCTACATCAGTGGTGTGCCGTTTCAGGCAGCCACTGCCAGTGCCACCAGGATGGTCCATTTCCACATCACCAAAACCACCATGACTAGGCCGGGGTACAAATATCGAGGTTGCAGTCTCTGCTGGTATGTGCCTCTCATTCATTTTAATGAATGTTAGCAAACTAACATTTGCATGAGACAGGTGTGTCCGACGATCCCTGACTATGCACCTGCTGAGCTGAATACCCTCTCAACACTTACACTGGAGGGTGAGCATGTGTGGTACTTCAGCGCCACTGCAGTCAGCTCTGGCCATTCACTGACCTTTCCACTCCAGTACAAAAGAGGATCTTCAGTTATTGTCAGATGCCTGTTTTCAGACAAATATGACTCAACCATTCTCTCTGCCACACTAAGTCCAGAGGTTGATGCATCATCCTGTTCTCCCGAATCATTTATTTCACAAATACCCACTTGGGACAAAGCCTCCCAAAGCGGGTTGACGCCAACCACTTTGGATGACATACTACCTGGAACTGCAGTCCCCTTCCCTTTGCAGGATACGCTTCATGGTCTTCCAGGTATACCTTCCGCCGAATTATGCAGCTGACGTTTGCTGACCTTGGGGTCTCACTAACTGTCTGTACAGAGGGATAACAACTTCCTGTTTTCTACTGTTGATGCCTCTCCCTATGCATCCCAGTATCCCCCAGCCCTCCTTACTGCCTTCTCACATTGAAGAAGAAGAAGAAGAAGAAGAATCAGCATTTATATAGCGCTTTTCATGCACAGTATCCCAAAGCACTTTACAAGCAATGCTAGGCTGGTAGTGAAGTGACTGAATGTGTGGTGACGGTGGCCATATCACACATCATCACCCACACACAGCCTGGATAATTGTATGAACCGGTTTATGGGAAGGGGAATGTTGGTCAGGACACCGGGAATGTTTCCTGCTCTTTTCGAAGAGTGCCCTGGGTTCTTTTACTTCCACCTGGTCACCCACCAGGGCAACACCAGGATGGGCAGAAGGGACCTCGATTTAACATCTTATCCGAAGGACGGCACACCCCAGCAGTATAGAACCCCCAATACTGCACTCAGATGCCAGCAATTTTTGGGTGCAAGTCCAATCCCAGTGTGGGACGAGAACCCACGACCTTCTGATCCAGAGGTGGATGTGCTACCTACTGAGCCACGCTGATGCCTTTATCATCTGATATAATTACTCCTAGGTCTCTTTTGATTTTTGTTGTTGTTATTAACTCACCCCCCCATTATTTAAGTCCGTTATTTTAAGCACGGAAATGGGGGGGTACGTGATGTTTCAGGCACTGCACACCTGGACTACAACTGGACACCATGACTACCTATCATATTTATTACTGGGTCATCATCATCAACTAAAACCGGTAGGTCACAAGTTTTTACGGGGGTGGATTCCTGCAAACAGACTCAGATACACCCACTTTGAATTTATTTTTCTCCGGTTCCCAACTGGGGTCAATTACATCATCATCATATTCATCAACGTCACACACATCCACATCTTCTGCTTGGATGCTAGCATGTGGACTACATGTTGCAACAACAGCAACATCATCGTCATCATCACATTCATCATCAGCATCTATACCGCCATCCCCTGATATTTTTTCACCACACTGTGAATCACTGCTTGGAAAATGCATGACATTAACTGCCATGGTGGACGGAATATCACATTGTATGCTATCATTGACATGATTATCAGAATCCTCAGGTTCAGTTACTGGGATATTACTGGGAAGTATGACATCATCTACGCTGCCACTCACTTGCACTGCTTTCACACTCAATATTTTTGGATCTGGTACACTGGTCGGAATTCAAACTTGCTGCAACAATACTAATACTACCACCACTACTAACATCAGTAACACTAACACCACCAGCAGGGAAAACATCATCTCCTCCAACTATGAGTGAAGCTACTGATTGGGCTGTAAAAAACATTGCAGGAGAAATACCTTTCCTCACATCAGCAATGCACTTCTGCGTCTGCGTACTACTACCACGCCCACAGACTATCTTACTGCCAACATTGCCATGACGAGACACAGCTTTGCTTGCACATCTCTTTGCGAGCATTTTGGGGGATCAACCACAATATTATAACCAAATTCAGATTTTGATACGTTCACTCTCTGATAATGGGGGGACGCTGGATGTGAAGCAAAAAAAAAAACAACTGTAGCTTCAGCAACAGATACGAGACTGGTCTGTCACACAATGAAAACAACTTCAGTGACCAGTGGTGCTGATGAGGTCACAAAAACAATCCAATCTGGTAAAAAATTCCTTTTGCACATGGGGGGGGCACTGACTGCAGTGCAGATTTTTACAGCAGTGCAAGCAGCAAAACAAAGAACAGACACCACGATCGCAGCACAAAATCAGGCAGCTGCAGTGGTTAGCAGGATCACACTGCTGCGCCTGCAATTACACTAGTCTGTGGCACAATAAAAGGTGTATTATCTGATGACATGCAACACTGCACACACACTCACACACACACACACACACACACAGAACAGTTTGTCTACAATGCTGAACGAGTAATGTGTAGCAAATGCAAAAGTTCAGTACTATGCCACGTTACATATTGTAATGTAAACAACCTGAAATTGTGAACTGCTGCACCAGATCCACACAACAAACAGCAGGAAAATGTCAACTATTACTGACAATATTACTGTGTGTACATTAACACGGTCATCAGTTATATAACAAAAATATAACCAAAAAACAAAGAAATCACTATTTCTCCAACTTAAATCTACCTACACCACAGATACGCCTCTCCCCCAATGCACACTTTTACTGTCTTTCATTACACACACTCAATGTTGTAAATTAACATTCAAAAGCCACACAAAAACAAAAATGCTCAATGATATGAGCACAGGAGGGTTTCCTACAATCGATGAACTAAAGCTGGAGACCCCAACAAAATGCAAAAATGCTTTTTTAATAGCCTTTAGAAGATTTAAATCACAGACAGCTATCAGAGCACACTGTCTCCTACCCCTTCCTACACATACTACCCTGAACTGAGGCTATGCAGATCAATATAGCGCCCATATGACCTGAAATCCCATGAATCACTGCAAAATTCACCTTCAGAGCTCAAAAACAAGGCGAAGTGAGGTGAAGTGCATTGCCCTCAACGCACTTCACCTTAAATTTGGTGGAGTTGTGGTCTGGGGAGGTGAAGTAACGCAAAGTCATTGTTTCCAATGGACTTCGCTTTCCTCATCATAATGTGAAGTACTATGCTTTGTGTTGTGGAGCACTCTGCGAATCCGACTTTGCGCCACGAATCACTTCGCGGAGTGGATTGAGCCCAATTCGCCCACCACTACTTAATGGTAACATAGAAACATTGTAAGTTAGTAATTTAAGGCCAAAAGGGATTTTACATCAATCAGAGCCACACCCTCCACTTCATAACCAGGAATTAATAAGCACACTGTGCAAACACGTACTAATTTATTCAGTAGATATACCCAAAACAGTAATGGCATTAAAAATGTTATAGAAGTAATTTCTTCAATAACAAAAGCATGGTACAGAAAAACGTGCAAACGGGGTGCACCAGGACCACACTAAGGTATTAATAGTTAGTTAGTTGGTTAGTTTTTGTTGACCAGGAAAGGAGAGCCAAGCAGTTCTGCCTGTCTTTAGCCTTGTCATGGGGGGAGAAATACAGATGGAAGCCAACTGAAATTGAGCTAAACTAAGCTGTTGGTGGTATTTTTAGTGAATGGGGGAATTTGGCCAGGACACTAGGGAAATTCCCTTACTCGTTGCAGGGGGCACTATGCTGCCTGTTGTGGGATGGAGGACTCCAGTCAGGACATAGCTATGGAGGGGAAAGGATGTGCCCTGTCCGGAGCTGGTGTGGATTTAGAACAAACTAATACAGATAAGATTTCTAACATTGCAAATCAGGACAATACTTTATCAAATGTCAATTTTCCAGAAGGCTTACCAGCCAAGCTCCAAAATACCAGCACTATGGATGAAGTCCCTATGGTGACTACAGCTTTACTGGCAGGAGAACCAGGAGTAAACTTGGCAACAGTATCCTAAGAGGAGTTGCGACTGCAAATGGAGCTGGCACTGAAAAAGAAACACTTGATTGGAATGATGAATGAGGCAGAGTCTGAGTATAATCTGAAGAAAAAATGTTTGTACGAGGAGAAGAAATGGAAAAGATACCCAATTAGCCCTGAAGTAGCAGTAGGTAAAGGAATTCTGCTGACTGAGGGGCAGAATACAGCTGCTGACAGAGAGCTGGCATCTCAGGATATTTTTTACAATTCTCAGGATATTCCCTCCACTGGTGAATGGTGTCCTGAAAATGCTCTGCAAGGAGCTGGGTGGCTCTTTCAGGATAGACAGTGGATTCCAGATTCTGCAATCCCATTACCGGGCAGTCCAGAGGCAAGGTGCATTGCTGCAGATTGTGGGTCAGAAAGAAACCTGCAGCATTTGGATGGAACAGCCTCTCATGGGGAACCTCTGGACAGCACTGTGTCAGACACGAGGGGCCCAGACCAGTACTGCGAGGGACACATGGGAGGTTCTGCTCCCTTCTTGGCAGGAACTATATCACACTGAGGACAGCTCAGGGGGCATTGAGGGGTTTGGACAGCATGCAGCTGGACTCAGGTATGCCATCACATAACAGCACTAATGTTGATGAAAGCAATGCTAATAATACTGACTTGACTGATTCTACAGACAGACTTTCACGATCTACAGATAAAGTTAAAGCTGCAACTTATGCCAGTCTATTTCAGCAACCTCCTGAGGTAGCAAAAATGCATTATGTGGTATGATTAAGGTATCGGGGAGGTCTAAACCAGCTCCCAGATAGAAATTATGTTGGCAATCACTTAGTAAAAGAATCTCTTCATTTTACTCCCACAGAGGTATATGCATTTATCCATGCTCCCGGGGATTATAATTATGACATTAGTTTTTGTAAAAGTCAACTTCTGGACAAGTTCTGGAACTTGCATTACTTGGTAAAGGACTCCCCACTGTGGGTTCCCTTTGTTGCCATTCCTATTATCAAGCCTACCACAAAAACAATTAGGCCAGGATATTCAAAGGGGTTGGGCATGGTGCAACAGAGTTGCACCAGCACAACCCCGCACTGCACCGTGGTGGGATATTTAAAAGGCTGCCAGGCACAGTGCAAATCCCGATGTGCTGGGGTGCAATGGTAATGTATGCAGCGCCAAATGCAGGCGCCCATGCATATGCAGCACATCGATTTTCAGCCGGGATGTGCGGGCGCATGCTCACTGGCACAACCCTGCATTGCACCGCATAGGGGGCTCAAAGCTGAGCCCGTGAAAAGGAGGAACAAATCTTGGCCACCCACAGGTGGGTTGCTGTATTGAAGGACACAACACAGCAGCTGTCAGCCGTGGGTGGCCCTCTGCCCACCCAGAACACCGTCCACAAGCACCCATATCATCCCTGGTAGTCTAGTGGTACCCCCCCTCCCGTTGCCGCGATCACCATCATATCATAATCACTACATGCCCTGGTGGTCTAGTGGTAACCCCCTCCCTCCCATTGCCATGATCGCTGTTAAATCATAATCACTACATTCCCTGGTGGTCTAGTGGTATCCTCCTCCCTCTCATTGCTGCGTTCGCCGTGAAATTGTAATTACTGTATTCCCTGGTAGTCTAGTGGTACCCCTCCCCCCCAGCCCCGATTGCTGGTAAAATGACATAAATACATTCCTTGGTGATCCAGTGGCACCCTCGACCCCTCACACCCACACAGGACCCCTTACCCATCCTGTTCCCCCCCATCATCGGTGGGTGGCTGCAACCCACGTGCACACCACCCAGCTGCCTGCCAAATGACAGCATATAGTATGGGCTGCAAGCCCATTGGTCCACACTGTGGGCCAATGGGCTTGCAGGGCATACTGTACTGACATTATACAATGGCAAGAACATTTTTTGGACTCTGATTGGTCAGTGTATGTTACTGGGACAGTGAGGTTATCTGAGCACAACCTCACTGTATGAAGTTCAGGCACACACATGACTGAATGACAACAGCCTCTTGAATCATGTCTCCCGTCCACAAGTTAGGGATGCGCCGAGTTCCCGCTTTAATGGACTTCACTCCCACCCCCACCACCACCACCGCCGCCGATCATGTAACAGTTCCAACAGTTCTCTTTCTACTTTGCTCCAATAGCTGTCTATGTTTTAAAAACATTTGGGAGGCAGCATAGCGCAGTGGTTTAAGGCTCTGAGCTGCAAATCTGGTGACATCCGGCAGACCAGACCTGGGTTTGAATCCCACAACTTCCACTTGCAGACTGTGTGAACCTGAGCAAGTCACTTAACTTCCCTGTGCTCCCAGGTCACACCTGTAAAAAATCTTTCAGCTTAGTGTGCTAGTTCTGGTTAAACAACTAACAAAAAAAAGAAAAAAAAAGAAGAAAAATACCTCTCACAGGCAAATATCCAAGGAAAATACTGGGCAAACTAAAACAGTGGATCATAACTCCCGTACCTACTGGAAGTATGAAGGATGTAGTGCGTGCGCAGAAATGAGCCGCAGCCATTGATCCGAACACACATCTCTACAAAGAAAAAACACTGCTGAAGAAAAAAGGAAACACTGGAAAAAAAAGCCAAGCCTGCTATTGGCTTTCTTCTGCAATCTCCATAACAGCACAGTGTCAGCTCAACTGTCCCTTACCGATTGACTTGTCAGCTGCACTCCATCGCTTACACAACAGTGCCTTGCCAGCCACACTTTCTGCCTCTGCATTTAAAATGAACAACCAAAAAAAGCAGCCATGAAAAAAAGGAAAAAAAGCACATCCACCATCTGTATGGCATACTATGTAAACTCAGGCCTCTCTGCTAACAGAAAACAACCAAAACATACTGCCTATACCATCTAGTAGCCAAAACATGGACTTTTTCTGAAAACATATACCTCCACACATGAAAAAATGCAAAAAAAAGCTATTACATTTTTGTTATGTTTTCTTGTTTATTAAAAAAAAATAAGCCATTGTATAATAGCAGTAATGCACTCCAGGGTGTGGATTGTGCTGGGATAACCTCACACTTGGAGTATTGGATGCACTTGGCCTGTGGCCTTGTGCCCAACTACCCCAGGTATGAGGTTATCCCAGCACAACCCACACCCTGTCGTGCATTATTGCTTAAGTCACAAATACGTGAATGAAGTTATTCACATATTTATGACTGTCTAGCACAGTATGCCCTGCAAGCCCATACTGTACGCTGTCACTTGGCAGGCCGCCATGCAGTATGCAGGTGGGTCGCAGCCGCTAGCCAATGATGGGGGGGTCAGGGGTCCTGTGTGGTGGGAGGGGTGCGGGTGCCACTGGATCACCAGGAAATGTATTTACAGCATTTTACCGTGATTGGGGATAGGGTTGGGGGGGGTACCACTAGACTACCAGGGAATGTAGTAATTACAATCTCATGGCAATCACTGCAGCGGGAGGGAGGGATGGTGTACCGCTAGACCACTAGGGAATGTAGTGATTATGATTTAATGGTGACAGCAGCAATGGTAGGGAGAGGGGTACCACTAGACCACCAGAGAATGTAGTGATTATGATAGAATGGCAGTCAACAACTTTGGGGCTTCTGCTTTCCCAAAAAGGGAAAAGGCTGACTATATCTAATATTAAGAACCCCCACCCCCAAAATAACATATGAGTGTTTACCACCTCTCAAGCTAGCAAGCCTAAATGTTAATAGTGTTAAATCTTTAGGTCTATAACCTTTTCTATCTTGTCACAACTGTCGTATGATATTTTCTGTTTACAGGACACAAGACTGCATTCAAACGGGGATATTGATTTGGCTAAAAATGCATGGGTTTATGAAGACTCTTTCTGGTCAATTGGTAAAGATCAGTGTTGTGGTCTCTGTACAGGTTTTAAAAATCCTGAGATCCAGGTTACTAAATTGATTTATGTTCTTCCTGGGAGAGCTATGATTCTGGATTTCATTTTTAAGGGTATTGACTTTAGATCAATAAATCTATATGACCCTCAGTCCAAAGTTTCAAGGATTGAATTTTTGCAATTGGTTCAGCCATTTTTATACACAAGAAAGCAGCTATTATTTGGATGGGATTTCAATATTGGCTTACAAAATTCTGATAGGACTAAGTCTCAGAATAAGACATATTGTGATACATATTTTCTGAGGCAATTGGTTGCAAAATCTAATTTAAAAGATGCACATGGCTCTTTCATGAAGAACCCAGTCCACACCTTCTTTAAAGGTAGGATCTCTACCAGACTTGACTATTGGTTTGTGTCCAAATTACTCCTGGTTTCCTACATTGAGGCTCTACCAGTTGAAACATCGGATCATGTCTTAATTGGAATACATGTGGCTTCTTCACCTCCAAGGTCACCAGGGAGAGGGGTGTGGAGAATGAATGCGAGTTTGCTACAAGACCCAGAAATAAGACAAAACGTGTCCATTATATCTCAGGATAGACAATCTGTGTTCTTTTTTATATGACTCCCCAATGGAGAGGGGGGAGGACACGAAGATTTGCATTACAACCTATTTTCAGCAGATTTCCCTTCCAAAACAGAAATCTAGGATGCTATACTACAATCAGCTCAGGTCTCTTCTGTATGATTTATATTCAGAACAGGTTGTTACTGGGGCAGATCTTTCCAATCAGATAGCAGAAACTGTACAAGAGATGTTTCTATACCAGTATAATAGGCAAGCTTCCCTTGAGGCCGAGCAGCATTTTGGGACTCAAGGGAAGAAAAATCAGGTATACTTCCTTGACAGTGACACCATTACAGTGAACTATGTTGATGCTGACAACATCAACAGTTCACTGTATTGGTGCACCAGAGACCCGGGCATGCTGTTTCCCGATCCTGCACCCCCTCCCCAAATCAACTCCGACTCGGAGTTGATTATATTTAAAACAGGGGTGCATGGGGCAGAGCCCCCCGCATGAGGGGGTTTGGGGGGCAAAGTCACCCGATAGAAAAAAAGAGACTGGGAGTCCTTTGGGATTTTTGTCAACTGCACCTTGCTGTCAACATAAATTCTGTCGCTGTGATGCCGGTCGATGAAATTGTTGTTGAACCTGCATTGTAGAGCCGAAAAATCAAACCACCCCCTTTGGGGATTGTTTAACTAGGTTAGATAGGAGAATCATTATAGCTTTAAGGAATAAAGCAGGAGAGCTAGTTTCCAATAATAAGGGAATATTGCAGGTGATGGAAGAATTTATCTCTGACCAGCAGACAGTACAAGACCCTGACATTTCTCAACTGACTCAAATACTGCAGGCGGCTCAACTTTCTAGCTTAACTCAAGATCAACAGAATTTGTTAGTTGCCCCCTCTGGAACATTGGGAATTTGCAGAAGTGATTTCTGGCTTAAAGAATGGGGTTGCTCCCGGGTCTAATGGCCTCCCTGGGGAGGTGTACAAACTAATCTGGGAGCTCTTGCCAGAAAAACTATTGGCCGTGTATCAATTTATGCTGACAGAACTGCAACTTTTCCCTTAGATGTATGAAGGTTTGTTAACCTTTATTTTTAAGAAAGGAGGTAAAGTCTCCTTAGACAACTGGAGGCAGATAATAACTTAAAATTCATGTTTAGTAGTGTTAACAAAAATTTTGAATAAACGGCTTTCCACAGTATTAGACTCCATAATTCAAGAAGGACAGGTTTGTTCCATCCCTGGTAGGAACACTTCTGATAATTTATTTCTAATCAGGGAAATGATGGAAAAAGGAAGAAATGGAGGGTTTTTTAATCTGCTTTGACCAATCACAGACTTTTGACCGGGTTAGTCATGTATGGTTATGGGAAAGCATGAAAGCTTATAATTTCCTAGGCCAATATTTGGATTGGATTCAGTTAATTTATAACAAGGCCTTTAGCAAGCCTTATGACAATAGATGGGTGGGAAAAGTGTGTGGAATCAGGGTAGGGGTAAGACGGATTGTCCCCTCAGCCCATTATTACATATTTTGACTTTAGACCCACTATTATGAGTTCTGTTATTATCAATCAAAATTCAGGGTATTACATTTGGTCTAAATGCTCAGCTAAAGGTGTTAGCATATGCAGATGACTCAATTTTAGTAGTGGCAGATAAAGAATCTGGGAACAAAGCAATTGATTTGATGATGTCTTTATCCCAGGGGGTGGGCGCATGGTTCTATGTCATAAGGGCAATCACCAAAAGGCGATTGTTCTTATGGTGAGTGTACATCACCAAAATTCACTTTCAGTGATGTACATCCCCGGCAACAGAGAAAACGGTGCAAGGAATTGTGATTTTTACTTTTATGCGGAGGGCTGTGCCCCCCACACACCCCTACTTTTAGATTCTCAACTCCAGGGGGGTGCATGTTGGGGGGGTGCAACAGTGAGAAAAATAAAAAATGCACCTACTTGGGCTAGGCACAACAAAACATACCTGTGTCAGGACCCAAACCCTGCATCCCAACCACCCCAAGCCAGCACCCACCCCACCACACCCCAGAGTCAGCTGTGTGGCTGACCGTGGCACCACCCCTCACAAACCCCCACCCCTCACTCAGTGTGCTCCCTCCCCTCCCCCCACACACATGTACAAATAAAGGCATCTTTGTGGCCATTCATTACCCTCCCGATCCGGTCATCCTCCTACTCCCTTGTCATCTGCGGGCGCTGCAATGGCTCGTCAGCTTCAGTAGGTGCCCACTTGCAACATGCCCAGCTCACAGGATAGCTGGGGGGGCACAGCTGAATTTAGGGAAAAATTGTTGTCATTCTGTTTCTGAAAAGGTTCCATCAGGTACTCATGTGGCTTCTTTGTGGGTGGAAACAGAGCCTTATAAAATTTTGGAAGTATTCTTTGGCCCTGGTGAGTTGGTTTACTTCAACTGGGAATTCCAGATTAATATTGCAAAAAGGATGGTACAAAACTGGAATAAGTGGCATATGGGGAAACTGAAAAGGATTTACCTTATTAAAACCTTTTTAGTCCCTTTGTTTTTGCTTTTAAGCTATGTTTATCCAGTGCCGAAACAGTTAGAGACTGCTTTATATTATTGTGGGTTTTTTTCCCTGCTTGTGGTGTAGTCATCTGAACCCCATAAGAAGGAATGTCACATATCTACCGGTTAAGGAAGGGGGTCTGGGGATGTTACAGCCCTTAGTGTTTTTATGGAGTATTTTTTTCATGCAATATTTGTCCTGTTTTAAGAAATGATACTAAGTGCTGGGCAGGATGGGTGTATCCACAATTGGAAGAAATCTTGAGACAATGACAGGCAAACAGGTTTACTGCTAAAAACAAAAGGGTAATAAGATTGAATGGTACATGGACACACTGTTTTGACTACACAAGATTTGAGGGGATGTCAGTGGCTCGAGTGTTAATCCTTATATGGACATTTTTGTATTCTTCTATTCTGCACACTCAGTTTTCGGCCTCCGCTTTTGAAAACTTTTCAGAAAGTGAACAAAAAAATATTAACCTCTTACTCACCAAACCTAGAATTCCACCAAAAATGTGGGATGTCATATGGTTAGGGGTTTATGGGAGGATCAATGTAAAAGGAAACCAAAAGCACAAGGAGGTTGGTGAATGGTATTGCCCAAGGGGTTCATGCGGTGATGTTGTTGAGAGTATAGCTCATTTGTATTCTGAATGTCCATACATAGTGTTATGTTGGGCAAAGGCCAAGGAAAAATGGAATTTTCGGATGGGATTAACACCTTCTGTTTTGTACAGAGATCATGAACCTCCTAGATGGCAGTCTTTTCCTAACAGTTCCACAATGCTGATAATGGCTGCCTTTATGTACTGGATTTGGCAGGCACGCTGCAGATTGGTGCTTCAGAAACAGGTTATATCTGCTCCAGAATTGTTTCAGATTATTCAGAAGGATTTGGTCAAAATTAAATTAGCAGAGAGGAATCATAGAGATGATGAGTTGTGGCACCAGTATTGGGGTTCCCTCCGGTGGTTTTCAAGCAATAAGGCATGACAGGGTGTGTATTATTGTGTCATAACATCACTCCTTGGGTGGGTTGAAGCATGAAGTGAAGCCAAGTGCTTCCACCACCCAAAGAAGTGATGTTATTAAACATTATACAATGGCAAGAAAGAATCTTGGACTGTGATTGGTCAGTTTGGAACTGGACCCATGGCATTATCCCAGCATAATGCCACAGGTCTACTCTCAGCACTGTAAACCAATGTAGATGATGATGTTGACCATGATGCCCACTTTTTGGTGCATCTCCTCTTAAGAAACAAAAATATTTTTCCACACTAATAAAAACATTCTTTAAAATTATTTTTTATGTTATATATAACAACAAGCCATTGTATAATAGGAATAATGCACTCCAGGGTGGTGTTGTGTTGGGGTAACTCCACGCCTGGGGCATTGGACGCACTCAGCTTGCGGTCTCGTGCCCAACCCCCCCCATGCGTGGCATTATCCCAGTACCACACACCCTGTCATGCATTATTCCTTTATTATAAAATGGCAAGAAAAAATCCTGGACTCTGATTGGTCAGTCTTGGGCTGGACCCATGATGTTATTCCAGCATAACATCACGGGTCTAGTCTCAGTCTCACTGTGAACCTGCAGATGATCATTTGCTTGATTTGCATTTTCTTGATTGTTCCATCGTCTCTTAAAAAACAAAAATGTTTTTCCACACAAAAACATCTTTAAAATAATTTTTTTTTATTCTGTACAGTAGTAGCCACAGACACTGCCAGCTATTTCCTGAAATTTCTGTGATATTTCTAGAGAAATCTCCTACTTTCTGCATTTCCACAGTAGGGGCAGCAGGGAGAAACACTTTAGAAATTTCACGAAATATCTGGAAATAACTGGCAATGTCTATGGCTACTACTGTATAACAACAAGCCATTGTATAATAGCAATAATGCCCTCCAGGGTGTGCGTCGTTTGGGATAATGTCACACCTCAGTTATTGGATGCACTCGGCAAACAACCCGAGGCGTGATGTTATCCCAGTACGACACACACCCTGTCGGGCATTATTGCTTAAATAACACACACCCTGAACTGCCTTATTGCTATTATACAATGGCTCATTTTAAAAGAATAATAGAAAGCAAAAAAAAAAAAAATTATTGACATTTTCTTTTTGTGTGTGTGCATGTGTATGCGTGAGAGGCTTATACTGGAAGTATAAGAAAAAGTAGTCCTGCAGGTTGTGCTGGTGCTTCATGGACTCCCCTCCCCAGTCTTTTCCTAATTGTTTTTATTTTAGTTTCTGTGCCTGTCCACCTCCTTCCCCACCCTGGAACAGATAAACAGATAACACAGCATTGTTTGTGGCCATGTTCTTTTTCTTGAGTTGGTTTTGCTGCTTAGTTTCGTTCAGTTTTCAACCCCAATGTGTGGGGCAGGAGCAATCACTGAATACCAAACACGTGTTCAGGGAGCCATAAATGGTGAACGGCAGGAGAAACTGGTCTCAGTACTGTGTTTTTCAGAAGAGAAAGTTCATTTTACATTTCACTGTACTCAACATTTTGTATCTTTTGGTTACTGTTCCTGAAGGGGCATCTGAAGTGACCAGCCTCTGAACCACATGACTGGAAGTTACGGTCTTTGCAGTTCAGTGAAGCTGCTCACTCTAGGGACAGAAAAAAAGAACAGCAAAAATAAGGCATGAAAATTAATTATATTTTACTCTGCACTACTGTGTTTTGTGTGACTTCTTTCAGTTGGCTAGCAAGTTGATGGAAGTGCTGTTTTGGGGTGGCGACATTCAGGGGTGGTCCACAGCTGCAGTCCTTTATAACAACTGACCAAAGCAGTGGTAACTAGGAGAGGAGAGAAGAGCATGATTTCAGGCTTTGTCATATGGTCATGTGTGTGCCTGGACTTCATACAGTGATGTTATTGTTGAATAACATCATTGTTCCAGGCATTCACTGACCAATCAAAATTCAGGAAATTTCCTTGTGATGGGTCCCAGATTGATGGAGGAGCCCATTGTAGATCCAGGCATGGAGGAGGACAGAGGTGCTAGGGCTGCAGCAGTAGCAAAGGATGCACCGATGGAAGTTTTTGAAGAAAGTACAAAGGCTAGTATTGCTAGTGAAGAGATTCTCCACAGTACTATGGAAACAGATGGTTCTGAGCTGGTGAAGGAATGGCTTTTAGAGCAAGCACTACAGGAAAATAAATCTAAATTGCAGAAGCAGATGTCCGACGTCGAACAGAAATACTTTGGGGCTAAGGAGTTGCTTGAGGAAGACAAAAAAAGGAAATTTGAGACCAGTAAATCGCCAGGGAATGTGAAGGTGAACTGGAGTAAAATTTTTGTATTTTCAGCAAGACACCCAGCAGTGACTGTGGTGCCTGAGAAGGGAAATGGGCATGAGAGAGCATCGGACCAAGGGGAATGGTTACCAGAAAAAGTGTTACGTGGAGCGGGACGGGTGCAGACACAGGAAGGCATCTGGTTACCAGATCCAAAAATCCCTATCCCAGGCAACAAACAGATGGAGACCTCCTCAGGGAACATACCCAGTGTAACTGTAAGTAACTCTAATGAAATCATTTAAGAGACTGCTAATATCAATATATAAAAGACGACAGCTCAGTCAATTAATGCTCAAAGGGCCAGTGATACACCCTCTTACTCCCCAATTGAAAGTAGCACCAAAGTTTTTTATGATGCACAGTCTAGGATTATGACTGCTGACAGTCACCCCATTAACAATGAGACTTCTGGTGCTTCAGAACAAGGTGGACTCCCTGACATAAATCAGGCCATGGAATACAAAAATGAAGGCAATCCCACTGATCCCACCCCACACCACTACAGAGAAACACTGTGTGTTTCCGATAAATAGGAGGCCTAGAAATCCCTCCTAACAAATTTTATGTGGGGAAAGAGCTAATCAAAAAAATCACTTGGGAACACACCAGCTGTGGTATATGCTTTCATTCATGCTACCGGGGAAAGTACTTTCAACATCAGTTTTCATTCCCCAGAGTTGCTAGACAGATTTTGGATGTGGTGTGCTGTTTTAAAAATCTAATCCATTATGGATAACCTTTTAGGCAATACTGCTAAACAAAAGCCCCACAAAAGTAATCACTGTACTTTTTAGAAATAAAGGGGTCAATATAACTGACATCCTTTATTGGATTGAAAAGAAATGTACAATCAAAGATAATCCAGACCCCATTTTTGATGCTGAGGGGTTTTGGAACAGTGGTTGATGGATAAAAGCAAAGCTGGAACAAAATTGATCTGGGCTGGTACATTTACCCAACTGTCTTTTCTCGGGCTGAGATAAAGGGTTTATTTTTAATCCCAGACAGCCATGTCACTGCTACAGATGTGACTCCTCCTCACCATCTGAGTAGTCAGTGCGATGCTATTAAGTGGAACAATGTGAGGAAAATGGGCATACAAGTCATTTCTGTAAAAAAACACACAAATACACTTTTTGTGAAGAACAAGGCATTATTTTGTAGATTGCCCATGGGCTGCTCACAACAATGGCATTGGCTCTGGAAACATCCCCTACAGTTGTCAGGGACATAACAGTGGTAGCCACAGTCCATGAAGATCCACATCACAGTGAAAAACCAATTCCTGAACAAGACTGTGAGGTGGGGCAAAGACCTCACCTGTGGAAAGCCCTAAAGGGATAAATGTAACAGCAACAACCAGTGGGAATGCTTGTTAAAGGGGCATAGTCTTATTAGATTAGATAAGCGCCTGTTGCGCAGGTCTTCACTATTTCTTCTCTCTTTCTTTTTTCTTTGGTTCTCCTTTCTGTTTCCTTTTGAAATGTTAAATAGAGCATTGAGGGCTTTCGAAGGGGTAACATTATATGGGAGGTACCAGACTAGATGGGGAGGGAGAAGGGGTTTTTTTAATTGGGAGAAAAATTAAAAAAGGTCAAGAGTCGAGTGGTGTGGGGGGGGGCTTGGTGGAGATGGGATACAATGTGAAGGGGGGGATCTTGGATCTGGGAATAAATGTGATATTACCGGATGGCTAGTTTAAAAATGCTATCCTGGAATGTAAATGGTTTAAAAACAGCAGTGAAACAAAAATGTGTATGGTCCTATATTAAGAAAAAAAAGGCAGATGTTGTGATGCTACAGGACTTACACTTAACATGTGAAGAGCTTAAGCTGGTAGAAAGAAAATGGGGAGGTATAATGATAGCATCTCTCTTCACGTCCAGGGCCAGGGGAACGTGTGTATGGTTCAGACTGGGGATCAGGGTACAGATTCACACAACTCAAAGGGACAGTCAGGGAAGGTATGTTATAGTGAAGGCTACGGTGGAAGAGGAAGTGCTAGTCCTGGGGTCTTTATATGGACCTACGTTCGATTGCCCAGAATTTTTTGAGCATCTAGCTATTATGCTAGCAGTGTTCCCAGACAAAATGATTATAGTGGCTGACTATAACACCTATTGGGACCCTTTGCTTGATCATTCAAAACCCCATTACAGACACACCCCCAAAAGCGTGGTGGCCCTACAGAGATTAGCAGAGGAAAGGGCTCTGCAGGAAGAGTGTAGATTTAAACATCCAGATATAGAGGAGTTCTCTTTCTATTCTTATGCCCACAAGGTCTATACAAGACTAGATTATTTCCTGGCTTCCCCTATTTTTTTAGGGTGAATAAGAGAGATAGAAGATGGCCCTATAGTAGTGTCAGATCACGCACCACTGTATTTAGAAGTGGATAAGAGGTAGATGAAGAGGGGGCGCATCAATGGAGAATGGACCCTACACTATTGTTAGACCCCCTGTATGTACAGCAAATGTCCAAGAGACTTCAAGAATTTTTAGAAAACAACAGAGTGGAAGACACTTCAGCAAGGACTACATGGGAGGCCTTGAAAGCCTTTGTAAGGGGGGAGACTATCTCTTATGGAGCCTTCAAAGGCAAGCAAGAGGAACGAAGGGAGAATGAACTAGAATCCAATATAATAAAGCTAGAAAAGCAGACTATGAGCAATCAGTCACCTGGGGATATGGCGAAGTTGAAGAGTATGAAGGCAGAGTATAACCAATTGTGCTGTAAACGTACAGAGAGGGATATCCTAATGTCAAAAGCAGGGCAGTACTTCAAGGGGGACAAGTCAGGGAGATGGATGGCCTGGTTAATTAAGAAACAAAGAGCAGAGAGAACTATTCTAGCAATAAAAAATGAGAACGGGGACTGTACTTCCTCTGCCCGAGAGATAAACAGTATTTTCAAATCCTTCTATGAAAAGCTACAGTATATACATCAGAATTCCCACAAGGAACAAATTTAGAGAGTTTTCTAGATAATATTCCCCTACCTACAATATCCAACCAAGTAAACAAAAAGTTGGGACAAGCGCTCACTGCACAGGAAGTTAAGGAGGCAATATGGGCTTCGAGATTGGGAAGAGCTCCGGGGCCAGATGGCCTACCCTTGGAATTCTATAAAAAGTTCTGGGGAGAACTATGTCAGCTCTTTATGAGTATGGCAAGGGAGGTTTTGGAGGGAGAGGGGTTAACACCATCCCAACAGCTAACTATTATAACAGTTTTACCCAAGCCAGACAAGTTTCCAAAAAAATGTGGCTCTTATCATCCAGTCTCTTTGCTAAATGCTGACTACAAGATAATAGTGAAAATATTGGCAAGGAGTTTGGAGGGGACCCTGCCACAGGTTATTCATCATGATCAAGGGGGTTTTGTTA
The DNA here is from genome assembly GCA_016271365.2 of Neoceratodus forsteri. Classification (NCBI taxonomy): domain Eukaryota; kingdom Metazoa; phylum Chordata; order Ceratodontiformes; family Ceratodontidae; genus Neoceratodus; species Neoceratodus forsteri. The sequence continues at coordinate 4,491,944 of JADMNL010000041.1, read as the reverse complement.
ATGGTAGGCAGGCAAGGCATAATTTAAGACAGGTAATGAACATCATCTGGCAGGGGTCAAGAGGAAGAAAAGCTTATGGGGGCCTTCTTGCATTGGATGCGGAGAAGGCCTTCGACAGGGTCGAGTGGCCTTTTATGTTTGCAGTATTAAAAAAGTTTGGTTTGCACCCGGTTTTCAGGCGATGGGTAGAATGGTTATACCAATCCCCATGGGCTCAAATCCTTACAAATAATATGTTATCACCCTCTTCGGCTTCATAGAGGGCCTAGACAGGGCTGTCCCCTCTTGCCATTGATATATGTCCTGACTATTCAGGTATTGGAGACAGCTATTAGATATCATGGGGAAATAGAAGGTTATATGCTTAATGGAAAAGAGCACGTTATCTCTCTCTTTACAGATGATGTGCTATTATTTCTGGCTGACCCAGGAAGAGCTATGCCTGCCCTGACTTCTCTTTTTAAGGAATACGGTCCTCTCTCTGGGCATAAGATCAACTGGAATAAGAGTGAGTGGCTCCCCTTGATGGACGATGGAGGGTCCATACATATTAGCGGAATAGATATCCCCCCTAGAACAGTAATAAAATACTTGGGAATACTGCTTCCGCGTAAGATAACGGATGTGGGGCACTTAAACTATAACCCATTGGCAACAAAAATTAAGGAACAATGTAGTAGGTGGAAGTCACTCCCCCTGTCCTTGATGGGAAGAGTAAATTTAGTAAAAATGCAAATATTACCTCAATGCCTTTATCTCTTCCAGACCCTGCCTGTTATGCCTCCACTGTGTCACTTGAAGTCTCTAGAGGGCTCTATCACCTCTTTAATTTGGGCAAATCATAGATACCTAGGATTAGGAAGGAGGTGCTGTGGCAGCCATTTCATAGAGGAGGCTTGACACTCCGCAACTTGAAGTTATATGATTTAGCGGCCCAACTAACATATATTATGGACTGTCAGGAAATAGGAGGAAGAACAAGGGCCTGGGTCACTATGGAGTCGCAATCCAGGGTGTTTTCACCCTATGCCCAATACCTCTTCCCATTAAGTTCTCGTGAGGGGGATGGTGAGAAACCTAAAAACCCGTTCACCAATAATATGTTTAAGGCCTGGAGGGTGGCTTCACAGATGATGGGGGACAAGAGGGGCATGTCATCTGAGGGATCCATTCTGTACAGCTTGTGGAAAGATGGAAGGGCCCCCCCCATTGGTCAAACGTGCTCTGGGACAATGGGAGGGGAAGGGTGTCTTTCTCCTATCTCATCTATTTAATAAGGAGACCTTACTAAGTTTTCCTGAGCTAAGACAATTATATGATATTCACCCCGCGCACTACTTTATTTATGTGGTAATAAGGTCCAGGTTGCTTAAATTAGCTGGGATAAAAGGAGGTGAACCATCCTTGAACAGAACGCTCCCTGAGGAGATTCTTCAACATTGTAAAAAACATGCGGGTGTGAAACCACTGTCAGTACTATATAAAGCTTTACTAGGGGCTCAACCAGATAAGTTGCAAAAACTAAAGGACAACTGGGATAAAGACCTGGGCAGAAACATGTTAACTGGAGGGGATTGGAACTTGGCTCTTCGGAGTAGCAAGGCTGTCTCAGTAAATAATAGGCTACGAATAATTAACTATAATATTGTGAATAGAATTTATTATACCCCAGCTCTGGCACATAAGATTAATCCCCAGATTTCAGATCAATGCCCTAAATGTTGTGTTCAGGGATGTACATTTTACCACTTGGTTTGGGTGTGTCCAAAGGTAGGAATATACTGGAATGAGATAAATCAAATTCTAAACAAGGTTTTGAAATGTGAAATTCAACTTGATCCTGTGGATATTTTACTGGGGGTAACTAGAAATGGAGGGTGCCAGTCAAAAGCCTCGCATCCTTTGAGAAGACTGGCTTTGGTTGTGGGTAAACAGATTTTAGCTCAAAATTGGATGGCCCAGGCCATGTCTACTATCGCTCAATGGGCAAAAGCCCTCTTAAATAATATGAAATTAGAGTATATCCAGTATAAAGTTTTGGAACGACTAGATAAATATGATTTGATATGGTCCCCCCTTGAGAGGGCACTGGGTAAGGAATGGTTTCTGCTTTTCTAGGAAATCCTCTGTTATGAAGATATTAACCTCTGCACGGATGGAGGGGGTCCTCTGGCTCTGGAATGTGGGATGGGCTGCATCAAATTGAAGGACCACCTCAGTATTTAGCTGGGTAAATTGAGGGCCTTTTGGTAAAGAAAGAAAAAGAAAAGCCAAAATGAGATATAGTTAATATGTTTCACTGTATACTGTAAGATGGGGATATAGATGGATCTTGGATTGTACCCTAAGTGATTTGTACATGTAATAAGATGTAAGTGATCAAGATATCATTGCTTTTCTGACTCTGTAGAGCTCTTCTCAGTCCACTAACTCTTCAATAAATAAAGTAAAAAAAAAAAACAGTGAAAATGCTGTACCAGGAGATATGCTCCCCCCCCTTTGAGGGTGGAGGACAGAGATGGGTTTCAGCAAGTAAAACAAAAACATACCATCACTACTAGCCAAAAAACTGAATGACAGAGTCCCTTCCTCTGCAGAATAAATTTACAATTCTTCAGTGGGGAGAGACTGACATGGGGGAGAAGTCTGATTCTGCCTCCATAACCTCTTCTCAAAGAGATGTTTCCTCTGATATAGAGACTCCCATATTTATTCCTGTGGTGTAAGACAAAGGAAAGCTCCAAAGACGAAGAATGTGTTCAAGGGCTTGAAAAAAATGACTTGAAATTATGGGCATGCCACTATACTGTCTTTCTCTATCATCCTATATTGTTTTTGTTTTTTGAGGATACCAGGTCACACACCAACCAAGAGGTTCAAGCAGCCAGTGATGTGTGGGTGTGAGGGAAATCTGTATGGTCTATGGGAGAAGACACATGCAGTGGCTTAGGCATTTGTATTAATAAACAATAAGTTAAAATTACTCATACAGCAGATATCTGGCCTGGGAGGGCATTGTTACTAGATATCGCATTGAAAGGGGTGGATTTCAGACTCATAAATGTTTATGCTCCCTAGTCAAAAGCACAAAGGATTGATTTATTAAAGAAAATTCAGCCATTTCTGTTTACATCTAGACAAGTGATATTGGGGGGTGTTTTTAACTGTAGCTGGTTTTCTTCTGCTAAAGGTTCAAAAACTGAGAACATTTTTTGTGATACTGCATTTTTGAATCAGTTACTAGCACAAACAGGACTACAAGATGCATTTTATCTACTAGGACAGAAGAGTCAATGTACTTATTTTAAGGAATCTCTTTCTACCTGAATCAACTATTGGCTTCTTGCTCTCTCACTACCAGTCCAGTCAGCAACAGTGATTCCTTTTGCCTCCTCAGATCATGGGTTACTAGAAGTGAAAATATCTAATTATGCTGAAATTTCTAGGGGGAGATGTTACAGGAGGTTAAATCTGAGTCTCTTAGAAGACCCACTTGTGGCATAAGGCTTTATTGCTTTATTGGAAGCTAGGACGTCTGTTTTCTTTTTATATGATTTGGTATCAGATTGGTGGGAGGACACACAAAATTATATTACAGAATACTTCCAAACACTAGGAAGGTTAAAAGGCTAGGAGAGAAATCAAAACTATGCAACTCTGGAAAAAATAATATGATTTAATGTCCATATAACAAGAAGGGGGTATGGTACATCAGGAAGAGATAGCCCAAGTGAAATCTGAGATGGCAGGAATTCAATATGATCGTATGAAATCCTTGGAAAAGGAACAGCACTTTGGCACCCAAGGGTCCCAAGCACATATTAACCCCTATGATAGTTGTGCTAATCAGAGACAGGCAAACGTAATGCATTCAGTTTTCTCAGATTAGAAAGTTTTAGTTACAAACCAAAGAGAAATATTGCTTAAAGTAGAGAAATATGTCACAAAAAAGTTTAGCAAGTCACACATTTCCTTAGGAGAAATAGAGGAATGGCTGCAGCCCATACAGTTACAACAGCTCCCATCCTATATTTCAAGTGAAATTATACACCCCATTTCAGAACAAGAACTGGAAAATATTATATATAACTTAAAAATTGGAACAGCTCCTGGGCAAGATGGCCTACCATGTGAGCTATATAAACATTTGTTTCCTACCCTGAAAAAAGAAATTACACTTTTATTTAATTCCCTTTTAGGTCTTGACTCCTTACCAGAAAATATGGCTCAGTGTTTGATAATCTTTCTGTACAAATCAGGTGACAGAAGATATTGCAAAATTCGAGGCTGAATACACTTCTAAATTCAGATTTTAAAAATCCTTTCCAAATTGCTTAGTTGCAGATTAGCTGCAACACTAGATTCTTGTATACATTCATCTCAAACCTGTGCTGTGCTGGGAAGACAGATAGGTGATACTTTAATTTTGTTAAGAGAAATTATGGAAAAAGTAACAATGAAGAAATAATGGGGTACCTATTTAGTATGGACCAAGCAAAGGCATTTGATAAAGTGCCACATATACATTTATGGAAATCTCTTCAAGCATATGGGTTCCTGTCAGAATTTATAAAATGGGTTCAGCTTTGTTATGAAAATATGAATGGCACGCCATATGTAAATGCATGGATAGGGTCCCCTTGTAAAATACTGCAGGGAGTTAGAAAGGGGTGACCCCTGAGCCCTCTGCTTTATGTTTTTAGTTTGGACCCTTTACTTCAGAAAATGAACAACTCTGAGGAGATTAGTGGTTTATCTATAGGCAGCAATGATCCTGAAATCAAACCTGCTGCCTATGCATATGATTTGTGTATTGTCTTAGCTGATAAAAGGTCAGTTGGACTTACAGAAGGTGTACTACAGGAATTCATGTTAGGATCAGGATCAGTAGTGAACATCCAAAAGGGCACTTGTATGTTTCTTGGGAACATGTGATAGGCATTCATAGACATAGAAACATAGAAACATAGGCTTTGATGGCAGATAAGGAACACTTGGCCCACCTAGTCTGCCCATTTCCCTACCTAGAGGATAAGCTGCAGATCCTATTTAACCAACAGCCTATTTCTTCCTACCCCCCCGCCAAAAAAAATTGCCTTATGTCTGTCCCATGCATTCTTGAATTCTCCCACAGTTTTAGACCCCACAACCTCCTCAGGAAGGCTGTTCCATGCGTCTACCACCCTCTCTGTGAAAAAATATTTCCTCACATTGCCCCTGAGCCGTCACCCTTCTATCTTCAAATTGTGTCCCCTTGTTCTTGCACATCTCTTTTTCTGAAAGATGCTACCCTCTTGGACTTTGTTGATTCCTCTGAGGTACTTAAATGTTTCTATCATGTCCTCCCTCTCCTTCCTTTCCTCAAGGGTATACATATTAAGCTCCTTTAGTCTCTCCTTGTATGGCTTCTCTTGCAGACCCTGCATTCCCATCATGACAGGATACTATAAAATCTTAGGGGTCTATTTTGGGAAAGGGGATTTAGCATTCTATAATTGGAATATATTATTACAAAACACTTGGAATAAAGTCAGGCAACTGAATAGATGGCACATGGCAAAACAAAAATGCATTTATATGATTAAAACTTTTTTTGGTGGCAATGTTTTTACATTCAAGTATAGTATATCCACCTCCAAGATAACTGCAAACATCCTTAATGGGATGTTTCTTTACCTGCTTATGGGGGAGCTGTCTGAACCCTGTTAAAAGGGGAGTGACATATTTAGCAAAACAAAAAGGTGGTGTAGATATGGTGCATCCTGTGTTATTCTTTTTTTGCATATTTGTTTATAATAATCTAAAATCACTTTTTATAGAATCCACAAAGTTTTGGATTCCATGGGTAAGAGTTGGAGCATACGTTAGAATTTTGGCCCTCTAATGTTCCTGTTGCCAAACAAAAATCTATTAATGATTTACCTCACTATTTTCAGTATTGTTTTAGTAAGTTGAAATTATGGTCCATTATGAAGCAAATGCTTTTTGTTATGTCTGGGAAAACACTTTATGTCACCCTATTGGAAACACATTTTGTGGAGTACCCACACTTTGGGAATAGACCTAAAAAGAACAGAAAATGATAGATAAAATGCTTACTAACAAAATAATTCCAGATTGCATGTGGGATGTGTTCTGGCTATGAGTACATGAGAAACTCAATGTAAAAATAATCTCAAACACAAGGGGATCACGGAAATACATTGCCCCCGGGGACTCATGCACAGAAGTATTGGAAACTATGGAACAGCTATACTTCCAATACCCATATGTTAATCAGATCTGGAAGTTACTGAACGAAAAATGGAAGGGAGGTCCCTTTAGTACATTATCTCCTGAGAATTAGTTTTTAGGCCTAATACCAGGGCACCTCTACTATTGTTGCACTATGCAACTTATTCTGTTAAGTACTAAATATCACATCTGGATTACTAGATGTAAATATTCATTACAATAATTGGAAATTGCCACAGAACAATTGGTTATGATCATTAGACATTCAGTTTTAGAAATTAGACACAAAAAAACACATCTCAATAGACCCACAGCTATATCAGTTATGGTGGGGTACTTTTACTTGGATAAGATAATGAGCTAGAAAGAACCTCAGTGGGGCTTCATGGAATTATATATATAATTTTCTACCCAGAAGACCCTACGGTTTATTAGAGGGCTATGGTTTTCTCTTGCTTTGTAATAACATTACTAGTTTTATAGTAATTTTAGTGTGGTATATGTCTCAATACTATTTTTGCTTACGAGTTTCTTTTTCACTTCCTTTAAATAATTAAAATGAATTTCTTTAAATGGGTTTGAAGAACTGCAACTATATAGAACCAGAGCAGGTAGGGGATAAGGAGTATGAGGTAATACTCATTTTTAATTTTTGTTTTAAAAAATTTTGTTGTGATTCAGATTTGTACATTTCTGTCAAAGCCTACTTTCATGTGACCTTAACATGTACTGTATGTGTATTTGATTTTGAAGTTACAATAAACAAATTCCTCTATTATTTTCCTTGTTGGAGGTGATAAGTGGAAGGTTGAGGAGTTGCATATTCAGTTTATACTAGAGATTTATTAGAATACAATATTCACAATATAATTTAATTTACTGTAAAGGGTGTTTGTGTTAGTTTAACAGTATGAATTTAATACTGATTGTTTTCTATTTTCTCTATTTTATGTATGCTTGAAATACTTATTTTCCTTTATACACATTTATGTTTAACCATTTGTACCATGGGATTTCTAACTTGTATTGTCTTAATATTTGATTTGAAGTTATAATAAAAATTCCCCTACTTGTTTCTAGAAGTGCCATAGAATCTTTAACAACCACCTGAACAAGCAGACAGAACCTTGGTTTAATGTCTCATCTGAAAGACAGCACCTCAGAAGTGCAGCACCATCCTCATGCTACACTACAGTGTCAGTATTGGGATTTTACCCCATGTTCTCGGTGTGGGGATAAAACCCACAGCCTTCTGAACTTCTGGCCTCAGAGGTGATCGTGCAACCTGCAGAGCCACTGGCACTGATATTAAACTAGTTACAAAGCTAAAGAGAATAGAAAATGTACCTGAAGCAAGAGGAAACCAGACAAGCTGCATAAAATATCTGTTTACAGCTCATTTATTTAGTTACAGTGCCAAGAGTGAACATATATAAAGCTACTTACAGGTCCAAGTGCAATGCCTGCTACAGGTCCATGTGCATGCTGCTAGCCTGGATGTACTATGACACCTCACATTTCGCCCAAAAGCTATGGGCTTCATCTCCCTGTTTCGTATATTTTATTCTCAGTAACAAAAACATGCAGACTTATGTAACCCAATTGTTAAAATAGGTGTTATAAGGACTCACATAACATATTAAATAATGTTTCAGGGTTGCACTATTAGGGCTAGCTACAGTATATAGCCCAACAGAAAGTATGTGCCTGTATTTAACATGCACTTATAGGTTTAATTCTAGAACTGGGTTCCCAGGTCTTGAAATGTTCTGAATGTTAATAGTCTGTTTACTGTATGGCAAAAGGTTTGTGCTTGGTGACAGAATGTCTGTGTGCCAGCTACACATGCAATTGTCAGTTGGTCAGGAGGTTTCCCAGGTGGTTTCATACCCTCAATATGCATATAAAAAGGGTCTCTAAACCACCAAAACAGCAGTTTCTAGTTTGGTGTTGTAGTCTAGAGCATCAGTGTGTGCAGTTCTAGCACCTCTCCAGCTGCCACTGGCTGAAAGGGGCCTGTGGGCACAGGAATGGTGACAGGGTTTCTGGGTCAGGGTGGCACCTGATCCCCCTGGTGCAAGTCTCTGGAGGCTTGGACCCTGACTGAGGTCTGAGAGTGGTGACAACGGAGGCCTGTTGGAGATCTGCCCTTAAGGAGGGCCTCCTGATGGCTTTTGCACTATCTGTCTCGAGTATCCTGAAATGGTAGAGAGGTTCTGGACATATTCATAAACTGGCAGGGGCCTGTGGTCTAAAAGGTCTAAGGGAAGAGTAGCCCAGGTGGCATCGAGGATCTGAACTCCAGTGATAAAGGATGGGCCTGTTATCCAGTAAAGTGTAAGCCACTGTTGTTGGTAACTGATAGGTGCTGGACACTGTGTTGCTCTCTTCTCTGCCTAACAAGGTCAAGTACACTCTGATGTCCTCATCCCTCTCGCAGCCACAAGGTGAACGCAACCATAAAGTGAATTTTTGCTTAACGTCATCTTAAGTAATGGGAAAATATGTACACATAAGTGTTAACTGGAACTGTGGGCAGGAGCATAAGTGTGATTGAACTGTAACTATGAAAAGTTATGCTGCTAGAATTAAACCCAGTGGTAGTAAATGTTATAGAATGTGATTGTGCCTAATTATGCTAACAGTGATTATTGCCAAACATGATTGCTACTGAATAGTAAGACATGTCTGTTTTTCTGGATGATTACTGAGCCCAAATGGGAGCTGCAGATCAGGGATCTGGATGCAGGCTCCCTGCCACTACCTCAAGTGTGTGCACTGCTTGTGTAAGTAACAGACTGAAATTTGCAAAACACGTTAAGCCTAAGTGTCATGCCCTGTGTCTATTACTTTATGAAAGGGTGCAGTGTTTGGAAAATGCAGTTGCAACAGCAAATGCAACAGAGTGGGGTCATGGTTGAAGTTTGAACAAATTAAGGCCTACCCCAAACTGCCTTGCAGGGACAGCATCAGTATACAGTGTAAATGCAACACAAAATCTAGTTTTTGACCAATAATGGCTGCTTCATTTACACCCGGAGACAAAGAGATGAAGAACACGATAGAGAGGGTTGGCCACAGCAAGGAGGCTAACGTGAGTATGTTACCAAGACCCCAAAAGTTGCAGCACGGGGAGATCACCCAGAATAAAAGGTAAATGGTCTCCCCAAAAGGGGTACAGGTAGCATGGCCTAGACAGTTCCCACTTGGGCATTCAGGGACTTTATAGCAGGCACCTTAGTGGGTCACACCTCCAGGGATGTGGAGAGAAGTCAAGCTTGGAACTATTCAATACACAGAAGGTCAATCTCAGTGAGGTAAAGCACCAAAAATACCACTAGACACAGGAGTCACCTGCAAGATTATTCTCCCCTTCCCCCTCACCAAGGAATAGTTTGGCAAGGAAGGACAAAGTGGGAGTTGTGTTATATATGTGAAAAGCAGCAACATCTAGTAGTAGTAGTATTCATTCATTTGTGCAACCTTTTCCCAGAGGCTCAGGGTGTCATTACATAAAACAGGTCCTAACTCTAGTCAGTTCTATAATTCAGACATTCTAAAATAACATAAAACAATAAATAAAAGCCTAAGAAATAAATAGGTAATTAAAGGGGGGTTATAGATGTTACAAATCCACCCTGAATGCCTGCTGAAATAATATATTTTCAGGGCCCCTTTGAAGTCCTCCATCAAGGGGGGCCCCCCTCAAAGCACCAGGTAGGGAGTTCAGCACTACCAGGAGGTCTTCCTCAGCAGAACGGAGTGGGCAAGAGGGCACATAAGGGCACAGGGGCTCAGTCAGGTAGCCTGGGCCCAATCCGTGTAGGGCCTTATAGGTCAAAAGACCCAATTTAAAGGAGATATGCCATTTGACTGGCAGCCAGTGCTGATCACACGGTGCCAGCGAAATATGGCACAATCTTGGAAGGCCTGTTAGTAGACAGATAAATTTATAGACAGATACTTTATTTATAAAAGCACCCACTTCCTGAGGCTCTGGGTGCTGCACAATATATACATCATAATTATTAAACACACAAATCGTATTACATAAAGAACATACTAAATCCACTGAGAGCAAATTTAAAATACTATCTACCTCAAAAATCACAGTACTGCATTCTGCAGCAGCTGCAGGTGTCATAGCGTACCTCCACTGACCCCAAAGTAAAGAGCATTACAATAGTCGAGTCTCGAGGTCACGAATGTGTGTAACAGTGTGGCCAGGTCAGCAGGTGGGATAAGGGACTTAATCTGGCTGATGTTCTGCAAGTGAAAAAAGCCATTCCAAACTGCTGCTGACACTTGAACCTCCATTGTCAGCCCCTCTTCCAAAATGAGCTGCAATAACAGAGGCATATAGTGTTGAGGAAGGGTAACAACAGTGCCCTCTAGCTGTGATAGGTTGATAGTAATGGAAAGTAAAAAGTGCAGTCTAACCTCCCAAGGAATGAAAATGTTCCTTTAGTTGAATGTTCATAGCCACTACCTTTGGGGATTGTGGTCCCCAGTCTGACTCCCAGCAAGGGCTGGTGGTGAGTTTACCAAACAGAAGAGACTGACATAACCATGGTGATGAGGATGATGGGATGGTTCTGTCCAAAAAAGAAGAAACAGTTCTGTATCCGTGGAAAGCAACATCATCTACTGTACGATACATGACAGCTGCAAAAATAGAATCCTGTGGTCTTGAGGAATAGCTGCAGCAGCACCTTGTAGTTGTGAGAAGCTGCAAGTAATAGAAATCTAGCCTTCCAGCTAACGGGAATTTCCCTTTAGCTAAATGGTAAAAGCTGCTGGCTTTATGGGTCCACTGTTGCCAATAGGTAGTGTTAAAATACACCCCGGGAGCCACACAGTGTATTTTCACACCAGCATGATACATCATTCAGGAGCCCAATAGAGCAGATGGTCCTTTATTGAAGAATCCTGCTGTTTATTTTGTCACCACAGATCTCTTTAGCCACAAGATCAAAATGGCTATTTGTGACATCTTAGTCAGCCTGAGTATCTCAGGGCATGTTGTGTACCAGACACTTGTCAAATACTTGTGGAGGATAATAGGAACACTCTGCGGTAAACTTCTAGGAAGTTTGAACTTGGTTTCAGCTTTCAGCTTATCGTTTCATAACTGAGCTGCTTCTTAAGTTTGCAAGCTTTACTTTCCCACCACAATGTTTCCTTCCATCAACTTGTGGGATTTCTTCCCCTGTGGTAATTTGATCATCTGGAGCATTAGGACCTTGGACGTTTCATTCAAGTGGAAGCCTTCATTATCCTTGTCCGCTGGCAATTGTACCTCTGTCTGTTCACCACCTATAAATATAGAAGCGATTGAAGGACTTCCAAAGAAGGAACCTACTGCACTTCAGACAAATGCTATGACCCACTAAGTGAAATTCTTTCTCTTAATGCCTTATTAAATGGTAAAATTGTTTTTTGTAAAAGATTGTATTTGTATATAGCAGAGCATTCCTGGAGGCCTATTATATTTAAACCTTTGATTATAGAGTTTTTTAATCTCTGAAATTTTAGACTTTTAGAATTAGTGCAAGTGCTTAATATTAGATTCAATAATTAAATGACACTGTAACACTCCAACCAGTATTTTTCAGAACTTCCCAGTTCCATTTTTTTTATTTGTTTCTTATCTTGGTGTGGCTAAATTGGGGTTCAAATGGTTAGTATCAAAAGTGGCAAAAATAGCCCCCCCCAAATAAAATGCTAATTCACATTTATGCATTTAAACTCAGAAGAGTAAAAAGTTAAGAAGATCTAAATTGTTAGGTGCTGGAAAAGGGCCAGCTAAGGGGGACTTAGCTCAACCCTGGATAACTGATTATTTGGAGGGTTTGCCCTCCACCCCAGCTCCCCTCTCAACCCCTATAGTTAATCCAGAGTAGTCATTTAATGCATCATTTAATGTATCTAATAAACTTTGGAAATGAAGGTCCCTCTCAAACATATTCAGCCTTCCTTCAGAAGAAGGAATATCTATATTACCACTTGATATGGGTCTATCTATGTATTTCTATGGAGTCCCTTAATTACAGCTCTTCTGAGCAATTAGAAAACTTAAATTTAAATTGAATTACTTTTCCTCCTCAAGAACATTCCCAGACTGATTTACGTTCCCACTTTTTATTGAAGCAGGATAACCCTCCCCTGTCTTCAGGATTGAAGAGGAAGGGGAAACTAGCCAGTTTAAAATTATTACAATATCCAGATAACCTGCCTTCAGTAATACAGGATCTCAGCATTACAACTGAGGGCCTTAAGACATTAGTTCCAGCAAAACTGAGCAGTACAAAATATCCCTGGTTGGGAGATAGAAATAAGTTGTCATTAACTTCAGAATTAATACCAATAGGTTCACTGCCCACTTTGCATCAGAATTTAGCGGAATATAAATAAGAGCATTTTACTTATGAGGGAGACTGTATCATCATCTTCTCAAGCCAAACAAAATTTAGAAATGATAAAACCCCCATATTATGCCAATGTAGTTATATTAGAGAATCTGTGACTCCTTAGCAGGTCAGAACACAAAGAGAAACAAAAAAACTTACTCTAAGAGAAGCAAAAAGCAAAACGTTGTTCAAAAGCAGTCTATTAAATCTAAAAAAAATCCCATGAGTCTAAAACATTTCATCTAAATAGGGACGGCAATGGAGAATCAGCCCAGCCTCATCTAAATCCAATACCTTATACAAGCACAGTAGAAATAAACAAAGAACAACAACACCACACTTCTCCAGTGACTGTCTTACATGAAATGGTCCAAGAGGAGACTGAGGAGTAATTGCCTTCCAAAGGGGATGTCCCTGATAATACTGAGAAACATATTCTTACTTTCTTTGATCCCGATAATAATCAGACTGAGACAGAGTTTCTGATTGAAATATATGGCATTAATAAATTAGAGGCTGAAACCCCTGATAATTTGACAAAATGGGTCTGTCATTTGCTACAAGTGTCTTCCACGTCTAATTACATTTTTATTACTCATCCACCTAATGTACATTTTCCTGACTGTGTTTTGTTACACTGTAAATTCCCAATTTAACATATTATATTTGGGCTCAAGAAACATTACTTAAATTATATGGTTTCAATATTTTACCTCCCCAGAAAATTCAGGTTAATACTGAGAGTCATGTTTCTGTGATACATGAAAGGGAGTGTGAAGACAACATTAGAAGGCTGGCCCAGTGGTGCTGAGGGTTGAGGCACTGGATGCCACAACTCGTGTTGTGCCAGCGACCCTGGTTTAGGAGTAAGCCTGGGTCACCAGGGATTGGCTGGGGGGGAGTTGGACTGAGCAGCCATAAGGCAGCTCTCCTCTCCTGGGGAAGGGTCTCAGTCACTCCTACTGCAGAGCTGCCCCCATGTGGAGGCCTGAAGGGAGTGCAGATGGTAAGCAGCTAGAACAGGGAGGGCACTGTGGATTGCTGCATGCACATGCCTCCACAGCAAGGGGACTGGAAGAAAAAAATGGAGTTGGCAGGCTCCATGATGTCCCGGCTGCAGCTGCACCAGCCCCCCTGGAGTCTAGATGTTGGTTTCTGGGGGGGCAATGCTCCTCACCCATGGCCCTGCCATGGGGGGGAACCCATGGGGGACCTCTCGGGGAAGGACTGGTGTGGGGATGCCGGGGCCAGAGAGTGAGCCCCTCTGAAGGAGGGGCCGGTGCCACCTGCCAGCTCTACAGGGAGGAGGGATAAAATCTATATAAAAAAAGAAGACATTAGAAGGACAAAAAGGGACTCTGAAGTTATTTCTAAAATGAAGCTATTAGCTTGGCCCTATACTTGCTAACATCAGTCTCCTTCTCCACCAAGTAATCCCAGAACTATTTAACACTCAAGATATATCAATTTTACATAGACTGTCTGTTTTTTTGTCATCTTTGAAATTGTAATACACTAATTTTCTTATTACTTATGTATAGTTAACAAAGGTGACTCATTTCTTTTTATGCCATAAATTGGCCTCTTTGCCAAAACTCATTAGACTATGATTCTGGATTTTCTTTTTTTTTTTTTTTTGAAATTAGATAACTTTATTGAGTTTTCACATCAACCAAGCATAAGGCATAGATAGCAGCCAGAACTATAACAGGACCCAGCCAACCCTCCCTCCCCAAAGACAAAGCTTTAACAGGTAATGAACCAGAGTGCCATTTGCTCCACCCACACCCACACCCCCCTCCCCCAAAAAAACCCTCCCCTTGGAAGGTGTCACTTCTAACTTTAGAAGGGATAGACTACAAGGGATAGGGTGAGATAAACGTAACAGTAAAATAGACCGAAAACCTTCAATCAAGTCCAGAAACCAAACTATAGTCAGGGGCCTAGTTGACAGGGAAGTTAATGTAAATATAGAGCATACAACTTCCCCCATTTCCGATTAGAGGAAGGCATGGCATTACAGGAACTGGCAATCAGTCTTTCTAACTTAAAGCAGAAAGAGATTTCTTTAAGCCATTCATTGAATGACATATTTATTTGATCCAGCCAATGCCTTAGAACCAGTCTTTTAACAGCAATTGAAATTAAAGCAATATGGTATTTCCTTTCACTATTTGTGGTATCTGAATACCAGCCCAATATACAGGCTTCAGGTGTAAAATAATCTTCCAGCCCCAGGATTGGGTCTAAATTGGCTTGAATAGCCTTCCATAAGGGAGCCACCTTACTACAAGACCAAAATATATGCATTAAAGTACCCTCTTTCTCCCCACATCTAGTGCATACGTTTGACCCCAGCCTACCTAACTTAGTCAACCTGGACGGCATAAAATACAAATTATTCAGTATAAAAAACTGGATAAGCCTATTTCTGTCTAAAGTGTGATATTTATATGTATCACGCCATATTTGGTACCAGATCCCAGGAGAGTCAGGAATTAGAAAGTCCCAAACTTTTGACCCAGATAAAGAAATAGGGTATTTGCTATCTAGAAGAAAAAGATATATACGGGAAATTCCATGAGGTTTGGAAACGCAGTCCTGAATGTGATCCAGAAAAGGCCTGACTTGGGAAGGTAATTTCACATTCCCAAAATTCTTCAACAAAAGGTGTCTCAGCTGGTAAATCTTGAATATGTATTTCGGTGGGAGATTCTGATCCTCCAGCAAATTGTTGGATGAAAGAAGGGAACCCTGGGGGTAAAAATCCTCTACTGACCGATTCTGGATATGTGGGAGCCAATCTAAGGAAAGCGGTAACCCACCTATTTTAATATTAGGGTTAAGAGTGAGTGGTTGAGCCATATCTTTAGTGTATGGGATCCTAAAATAATTCCAGCATTGCGAGAGAATTTTGATGGAGAGTCCCATGGGAGAGTTACGAATGTCTACTGGTAGGGAGGAATAACTATAATAAAATATACGAGAAGGAAGTAGGCAAAGTTTATCCAACACTTTAAGTTCTAGATCCAGCCAGATGGGCCTGTAGCACTCATTCTGAGATTTAAACCAGCGCCCCATTTTGGCTAGATGGCTAGCCCAGTAATAAAACCAGAAATTGGGGAGACGAAGACCACCTTTGTCCTTCGGCAAGTTAAGCTTACAGAAAGCCCTCCTTGGGTGTTTACCCCCCCAAATAAATTTAACTAGGGCAGAATGTATCTTTTGAAAATAGGTTCTGGGAGCCAAATATTAAGAAGGTTCAGGATAAAAATACGGTAGTATGTTCATTTTAATAATATTAATCTGTCCCCTACGGATAACGGCAAAACAGACCATCTATCGAGATCTTTCTGAATTCTATCCAGGAGTTCATCCAGATTTAATTTTTTGATAGTCTCTTCATCCCGGGCCAGGTATATGCCTAAATATTTGAGCGAGGTCTGGGCCCATTTCATACCTAACTGGAGGAAGTTGGCTTGAAACGTGAAAGAGTTAAGGGGAAAAATCACCGATTTGGAAAGATTTAACCTGTAGTTGGATGCCTTCCCGTATTGTGTGATGATTTGAAGCGCTGCTGGAAGAGAAGTCTCAGGGTTCGAGAGGTGTAAAAGGATATCGTCAGCAAAAACTGATAAAGTCAAAGCATTCTGAGAGATAATACAGCCAGTGACCTGCGGCGATGCTTTAATATTGAGTAAAAGAGGCTCCAGATATAAGTTAAATAAGTACGGAAATAAGGGGCATCCCTGATGTGTTCCAGAAAATAAAAAAAATGAGATGAAAAAACACCATTACAAAAAACTCTGGCCGAGGGCGACCGATAAACTGATTTAATCCACTATATGAAAATCTCAGGGAAACCCATTCTACAAAGTGTAGACCACAGGAAATCCCAACTGACCCTATCGAAGGCATTCTCGGCACCTAGGGCTACCAACATCATAGGGGATTGGGACTCCTGGGCGGCTTGGAGAATGTGGGAAAGGGTACGCAGATGGTCTGTCGCGGATCTATTGATTTTGGATTTTCGACATTACGGGCAAAATATTTGGCTGGGGGTGTAGGTAGTCAGACCTGAACCCATTAGTTTACTCCTGCTGTAGGATTCCTAAAGAATGAAGTCTCCTCTGTCCCCTTACTTTTCTTTCTTGTATATATTATGGTTTCTTTATATGTTGCATTATTTTATTAAGATGAATTCCTTAAATGATGATATGTTATATCTGAATAAATGTTAAAAAACTTTGGGGAGTATTGTATGACTCCAGTTAATCAGTTTTGTATTACAGTAGACTATCATGTTCTAAGCTGCTTGCAGGACATTATTGCACTGACTTCAAATTAATAGCGATCTTGGGTGAAATCAGTGTATGACTTGGCTCATGGTATGTTCTGGGAGGGTGAGGGTGGCGGAACAGAGGTGTAGCCCCTGAGTTGCACCTCTACACAAATCATATGTCGGTCTGGCAAATCAAGGTTCCTCTATGATGACACCCTCATTGGAGACCAAGAAGAATGCTGGGGACAGCCACAAGGGAGACCCAAAAGAGTGGCAAGGGACAACACAAGGGAAAGAAACAGCTCTGATAGGGACTCAATTGTTAGGGATGTAGACCTGGGGAAGGGAGAAGAGAGGGAAGTAAGGTGCCTGCCTGGTGCCATGGCTTGAGGGACAGGAAGCTTAATCCTCAGGATTGTAGAAGCAGCATCACAGGAGAGGAAACTAGATATCATTGTCCACCTCGGACAAATGACCTAGCTAGGCATGAGATCAGTGCAGTGCAGGATGAATTTGTGGAGTTGGGGAGGGGCCTCAGACAGGTAGCAAGCACGGTAACCTTTCAGAGGTGCTGCCAGTCCATGGCAGGGGTGAGGCTAGGGTACTGCACACCATGCGGTTTAATGAATGTTTGCAAAACTGGCGCAGAGCACAGGGCTTTGGCTTCATTGGGGACTGGGGGTCCACCTGGAGAGATGAAGGTCTATACTGGCATGATAGTCTGCATCTGTCCAGGAAGGGAAACACACTCCTAGGTGACAGGTTTAAAGGCTTCCTTGGCAAA
The DNA here is from genome assembly GCA_016271365.2 of Neoceratodus forsteri. NCBI lineage: Eukaryota > Metazoa > Chordata > Ceratodontiformes > Ceratodontidae > Neoceratodus > Neoceratodus forsteri. The sequence goes on along the minus strand of JADMNL010000041.1, from coordinate 4,474,234 downwards.
CTTTTAAACTAGCCAAGGGGGGAGGTGCTGATAGGAAACAGGAAAGCTCAAGCCTCCCCCCGCAAAGCATGGCAGGTAGTAGGGTAACACTGAGGTACAGAGCTTGACAGAGGGGACAGGAGTAAATGGAAAATGGACAAGGGCAATAAGAGCAGGGATGGGTAAAAAGGATAAAGCCAACATTAAATGGAGGGCAATGAGTACCAATGCCCATAGTCTGGGAAACAAGCTTCCAGAGCTAGTAGCCCTGATGGAAGTGGAACACTTGGATATTGTGGCAGTCACAGAAACATGGTACATGGAGAACCATGACTGATAGTCAACATACCAGGGTACACAATCTACAGAAGGGACAGGGAGGGTAAAGAGGAGGTGGAGTAGCTCTCACATAAGGGAAGGGATCAAAGTAACAGAACTAAAAGGTAAAGGGGAGGACAAGAGAACTCTGGGTCACATTGGAGACAGGGAATGGCATCACAATCCGCACAGGGGTTGTATACAGACCCCTGCCTCAAGGGAGGAAATGGACAAGAATATGATAGAGGGCATTCTCAAATGGCTGAAAAGGGAGATACTGTTGATGGGGGACCTGAATATGCCAGATGTTAACTGGGCAACATGGACTGCAGCCACATCCAAGAGCAGGATCATTCTCGATGCCCTACAGGGAGCATGCCTTAGACAGCTAGTGGTGGAACCCAGTCGGAAGGGAGCAATATTAGACCTGGTACTCTCAAATGGAGAGAGGATCACAAACTTAGAAGTCAGTAGACACCTGGGAACACACAACCACTGCACAGTGTGCTTCACAATAAACACAACCATGGAGACAAGCCATACAGATACAAGGATACTGGACTTAGAAGGCTGACTGCAAATGGGTGAATACCTGAGGAATGCATTAGCAAATGGCCAGAAAGGAGGGGTGGAAGAACAATGGAGAAAATCAAAACTGCCATCATGGAGGCAACAAGCTTTTGTGGAAACAAATAAAGAAAACAAAGCAGAATAAAACCACTATGGCTCTCAAAAGAAGTGTCAGGAAGGTTAAGGAGAAAAGGCTGCATTCAAAAGTGTAAGGAATCACAGACAGAGCACGACAGGGAACTGTATCAATTAAAGCAGAAAGAAGTGGGAAGGCAGTCAGAAAGCAAGGCCCAAACTGAGGAAAGGATAGCCAACTCAGTTAAGAAGGGGTAAAATCTTTATAGGTACATTAGGGAACATAGAAAGGTTAAGGGAGGATAGGGAAGATTAATAAAGGAGAGGAGGTGGGCAGAGGGAGACAGTGAAAAGGCAGAGATAATGAATGAATACTTTTGCTCAATATTCACAAAAGAAGAGGAGGAGGAGTTACCTAAACCAAACAGTAGAAGCACTCTGGATAGTGGGGTTGATACCAGTCCATTTAAAGAAGAAAGAGTACTGAAAGAACTTCTAAAACTCAAGGTGGACAAAGCAATGGGGCCTGACGGGATTCATCCTAGAATCCTAAAAGAGCTAAGGGAGGACCTAGTGACACCACTGACCACACTTTTTAACAAATCATGGGAAGATGGGGTGGTACCTGAGGACTGGAGGAGGGCAGATGTGATTCCCCTTCACAAAAGTGGGAGCAAAGCAGAAGCAGGAAACTACAGACCTGTTAGTTTGACCTCAGTGGTGGGGAAAATGATGGAATCACTTCTGAAAGAAAGAATTGTTGAGTACCTAGAGGCCAGCGGGGCACTGGACCCAAAGCAGCATGGATTCACAGCAGGAAGGTCACGTCAGACAAATCTAATCGATTTCTTTGACTGGGTGACCAAAGTAATAGACCAGGGAGGGGCTGTGGATATGGCCTACCTAGACTTTAGCAAGGCATTTGACACAGTCTCGCACAAAAGATTAATAATCAAGTTAGCCAGCCTGGGAGTGGGTCCCAGGGTGGTAGCCTGGGTAGAAAACTGGCTGCACAACAGGACACAGAAGGTAATAGTGAATGGAACACATTCTGAAGAAAGGGGGGTTACTAGTGGAGTACCTCAGGGCTCAGTACTGGGTCCAGTCCTCTTTAACGTCTTTATAGGTGACATTGAAGAGGGTCTGGAAGGAAAGATATGCCTCTTTGCAGATGACACTAAGATCTGTAACAGAGTTGATACACAAGGGGGGGATAGAAAGAATGAGGAGGGACTTGGCAAGGATCTAGGAATGGTCAGACATATGGCAACTTAGATTCAATGCAAAGAAGTGCAAATTAATGCACCTGGGAAATAAAAATCCAGGAGAAGAGAAGAGTACACAACAGCAGGGGAGGTACTAACAACAACAATAATGGAAAGGGATCTGGGTGTAGTCATATCAGATGACCTAAAGGTGGGTATGCAATGTGAGAAGTCAGTAGGGAAAGCCAGGGGGATACTGGGATGCATAGGGAGGGGCATCACAAGTAGAAAAAGGGAAGTGGTTATCCCTCTATACAGACAGTTGGTGAGACCCCATCTGGAGTACTGCGTGCAGTTTTGGAGACCTCATCTACACAAGGACATAGACAGGATGGAAGCAGTCCAGAGGAAGGCAACTAAAATGGTGCAGGGTCTACATCAGAAACCATATGAAGAGAGGCTGAGAGAGCTTAATATGTATACCCTTGATGAAAGGAAGGACAGGGGGGACATGATAGAAACCTTTAAGTACCTCAAGGAAATCAACAAAGTCCAGGAGGGTAGCATCTTTCAGAAAAAGAGATATGTAAGAACAGGGGCACAATTTAAAGTTAGAGGGGACGCTCAGGGTAATGTGAGGAAATTCTTTCACAGAGAGAGTGGTGGACGCATGGAACCGCTCTTCTGAGAGGTTGTGGGGTCTAAAACAGTGGAGAAATTCAAACATGCATGGGACAGACATAAGGCAATTATAGTGGGGGGTTGCAGGAAATAGGCTGTTGGTTAACTAGAATCTGCAGCTTATCCAGTAGGTAGGGAAATGGGTAGACTAGGTGGGCCAAGTGGTCCTTATCTGCCGTCAAAGTCAAAGTCTAGGTATTTTATCGACACCATGAATTTCCTAACTCCCTAATGTTACATTGCAATCAATACTGGATTTAAGAGTGTCTCCTAATGTCAATATACCTTAGAAATCTAATTTATTGATATTTGTATGTTATTATGTATCTAGATATTGCACATATTTTAAATTCCACTGTTGTCTGTAATCACACTGGTGCAATTTATGTAAATTGTATTTTAATACATGTACTGTAAAGGCAATAGCCGAACATTAAACTTGAACTTGAACTTATCAACATGTAGACCACCACCAACTTGCAGGTCTTGAAAAAGCATTTGATTTTATCGTGAAATGTTGGTGGCAGCAGGAGGTGCTGCTGGTGTTTTAACTTTTTATTTTAATAAAAGTTTTATCCTTTCCAAAGATCTGCTGGAGTGCGGATGTCTTTTACTCAGTTAGTTCTGCTCCATGGTTTACAAGTAGGGCATTGAGTCCCCAGTTTGATTCCAGTTAAAAGCTCTTGATGAGTCTGCCCAACAGAAACAAAGCATGTCAACAAAATGAATATCATTGAACAGAAGAAACAAATGCGTACTTAACCTCCTCACACCTGCTACACCCTCCAAGAGGGCCTCATTGGAGGGAAACACTTGTGCTGGAGTAGTTAGGGGCTGCTTAAGGTCCTTTCTTCAAGACTGAAATCAGTGGGGTATTGAGCATATGTGCTTGCAGACCCTGGACTTTGGCATGCACTCAGTTTCTCATTTGTTTTTTTGTTTGTTTTGTTTTACTTTTAATTTAGAATTTTCAATCATTTGTATCATTAAGAATATAAAATATGATAGACAGGAATCCGTGTATATATACACAATAACCTACAAGACTGCATCTCATAATAAACATTTATAGGAACATATAAGAAAGTAAACTATTACAAACATTACCCATTATCTAATTGTAAGTCCTCAAGCTCTGAGGGGGAAGTTATTAGAAGTACTTGGAATTTTTAAGTCACAGTTAAAGACCTGGCTTTTGGCCCAGGCCTTTCCCTGATAATTTGGATGACAGCAATGTTTTAACTAAATGGTATAGTTTAATGCTACATTAATTGGTAATTTATTGCATGAGTGTATTTTTTTAATTGACTGTAATTGTGTTGTGTCTATGTAATGTTGTATGTGTTTGTGACAGAATCGTGTGACAAGTTAAAGAGGTGCCTTTCACTGTCTTGCTATACTTCCTACTATCTCTCCTTCCCTATCCCCTTTTTTCTCTATGGTTCTCTGGTTGTACAGCCTCATTCTCCTTAGACCTGGAAGATGGCCCCTCTGTGGGTCTGTGCCCCCTTCCCTCATGTTTACCTCGTCTTATATATGTTTTCCTACACCAGTCTTCTTTTTCTTTTTTTTTCTCCTATGGCATGGTGAGTGGTTTGGCCACCCCACCAAATAAAAAAGCTGATCAGTGACCAATTTAAAGAAATTGAGCCCCATATTTGAGTGATAGCACGGTGTCTTTGTATTATAAAATAAATTGATTCTCCTGGCTTCACTTTGATGGGTTGCTGTACTTACTGGGGTCTATGCACCAACGGGCAGGAAATGTATCTCACCTGCAGAGCTCCACACCTGTTGAGAGGGTCACACTAGCCAAATTCACTAACGGCTGCCACCTATCCACAGGCACACACCCCTGGTGCACAAGTCTACCACACACGGTGGCCAGGGGAGGAGTCATGGACCAAGCCGGGCATCCAATCAGATGTCCAGCATGGGTCCCACAGTGGATCCCATGTATGGTACAACATGGGTCCAGGTGTGTGAATAGCCTCTGATGGCACCTGAACCCGTGCCTAGGTCCTGTTGGCCAGAGGACATTTTCCCAAGCCCAAGTGGCACCACGGCCACATGCCACTTGGGCAAACCAGCACACATCCATTAGCTAACTCAACTCTGAATGCTGGACAACACCTCCCCAACACATACCGTCCCTGTCCCCTTGCAGGTAATCACCTCCCTTTGCTGTGCCTCAGGCCAACCACCCGAACCCTGATTCTGTCACCCTGTTAAATCAGTGGTGGACAGTGAAACCCTCCCACCCACCCATGGCACTGACCCCCACAACCCAACCCCATACCTGGCCAGTGGTGCCACGGTCCATGACGTCCGGCGGCACTGCCCTCCACACACCTCCACAGCCAGCGGCCATCTATCATCATACTAAGGTTCATACTAAGGAAAGTACAACAGCGAGAAGGCAGAAGCCCATGATGCTCCTATGCTAATCCAATATATAATAGGAAAGGTCATACCCATTGCTTATAAGGCCATCTAGTCATACACAAGGGTACACTGCCGATGCACTCCTGCATATGTCAGAGAGAGCTGGCAGCCATGCAGGTGTGTAGAAGGCTGTGCCACTGGCCATCATGGACCACGGCACCACCGACCAGGTACAGAGTTTGATTGGGGGTCAGTGCCATGGGTGGGTGAGGGATCATTGGTGACCGGGCTTTGGGACAGGGGTTGGGGTTCACTTGGCATCACTGTGTGCATTGGGGGGTCCCTCATGCTACCTGGGACCGGTGCCCTAATCTGAGGAGGGGAGCTGTGCTTATGGAGGGGGCTGTCATGTGTAGGATGGCAGAGTATGCAGTGCCACTCCAAGAGAATCACTGGCCACATGTGGGGAGGCAGGCTGCATGGGTACTGCGGGGCAGTGCTGGGTTGGGGGGGTTACTGCATTGGGGGGGCAGGGCATCACAGTATGCATGGGGAGGTTCTGCATTGGGGGTACAGGCCATGTGTGTCAGGGCCCACCAACTGCCTCAGGGGATGTGCAGGTGTCCAGTGTGCATGGGGCAGGCTGCATAACTCAGTTATGGCAGGGTTCTCCCTGGCATAATGGGCACCCACCTATGCGCCCCAGTGTGCAGCACTAAACACCTTAGTGCATGGCGGCAAGTGCTGTACAAGCCCCCCACACCCACCCTTGGTGTGTTGATGTCAATGCGGCTGGGGGATCGGGTGTGTAGGGGCTGCATACCCCATTGTGTGCATCCCACGCAGGGAGCACAATGGGTGTGGAGTGGCTACACAACGTAGATCTGTGGAACATAGCCACTCCACACATTTGTGCATTGGGCCCACTATGAGGCCTTTATGCCTCTCTTATAGCCCACTCTGGATATCCATTTCAAAGCCCGCTCCAAGAGGTTCCCACATTGCCAGCATCTTGCCAAGCATTGGGCAAGTGGTGCCCTTTGAACTGCTTCCTCTTGCAGCCCTTGCTAAGCAATATAAAGTGAAAGAAGTACAGAGAGAAGGAGTCATTTCTTATTGCTCCCATACTAGTATGCATGAAGCAGGTGACAGGTAGGGAGTGGAGCGGTGCAACATTAGACATTTGTGAGAGGGGATCCAACACAGACTTCAACTGACCAGGCAAGGTAGGAAAACACAACTGGATAAACCCCACTTAGTTATGCCACACAAGGTAGAAGCAACAAACAAACAAATGGGGTGGTTGTGCTTACAGGGCAAATCAGTAAATAACTGAATAACAGTAAAACTCCATGTAAATGGATAATGAGGGCTATGTATCACTGTGGGGCCAGGTATGCACAAATCACACATACCTAGCCCACATAGCTCCACATCTGCAGACAGGTGCACGGTGTACAGTATGCATTACTGTGCACCTCTGCAGGGCACCTGTCTGCAGCTGCAGCCCCAGTTCCCCAGCATGCTGCTGCATGAGGGGCAGATCAAGGGACACAGGCAGTCATCCAATTACATACCCATACTGGGTCACAAAGTGGATTCTTTGCAGCATGGGCAGGGGATTCTGGGAAGGTACAGGTCCAAAAATGGTAAAAGTACAGGTGAGTGCCCAAATTGCTTCCCCTAAGCTCTCCCTGTCAGTCCATTGGGCTGGGACAGCATGGTGGGGGGGGTCTTCCTTGTCCTGTCATGGTCGGCAGGTGTCATGGGGGCTCACACAAGATACAGCAGGGTCTCAGTAGTCATATTCTGTGCCCCTTTGTCTGGCACTCCACACCTCTGTGAATGGTGTGGAGTGTGGGCACGTCCCCAGACATGCCAACGGACTAGCCACATACATAGCTGCACAACAAGCCATGGGATATTGTGCAGTAGGGTTGCAAGTCCCTTCTGTGAATGCATGTAGGGGTCTGCAGGACCCCTGGTTCATGGCATTTAGATGTAGGCTTGCCTACATGCCACAGATCCATGGTGCATAGGCAGACTACCCCTTAATTCATAGAGGCCAATAGGAATATTTTGAATAGAAATCTCCCTGTTGGAGAGTTCTGTTTTTTTTTCTTAAGGAAACCCCTCAGAAGGGTATTTAAAACAATGTTTTGCACATATGCACTACTGTAAACTCCAACCCCCATTTTCTGTCATCAATGGGATGACATTTATAATAAAGGGTTCTGCTGGTATTTTTGCATGCTGTTTAAATAGTTATATAGATGTATATAAATAAAAAAACACACAAGTAGTTTCAATATTCTTTAGTTGCCTGGATCCCCATCTAAAAAAGAGAGAAAAGGGTTGAAGAGTAATGACATAGACAGCCCAGTGACATGGCGAACTAAGGCACTGCTGCCTCACTGCCTGCTACACTGATGATGCAGCTTTGTGAATGGACATGGGTTTCTCAGGGGCTGGCCAGGGGAGGGAGGCTCGAGTGTTCATATGACACCACTCCTCCTTCAGGGAGGGGGTAATGTAGTCCTGTGATAAGACTGCCACCTAGAGGAATTTGGTGGTGATGACATGGGACAGCAAGAGTGGAGGAACCCATTCCCAGACGCCAGAAAGTCCACACATGCGTCAGTGCATGTGTGTGGCCCCAGTGGGAGAAAATGAAAGGAAAACCCTCTGACAGCAGCCCGGTGATTAACAGGTCCCTTGTAGGCCCCACATCAACAACTGGGCACCTCCAGCCAACTCCTATGACAGGACAATCATGGAGAAGATAAGTTCCAGTGGTGGTGGTGGTGGTGGATGATGGTGTTGGGGGGGACCAGGCCAGATGGGAGTTGGTCAGAGCAACCAAGGCAAGAGACACAAGGTGTAGAAAGAAAAGCTATAGCTACCAAAGGTTTAAAAAGCCAGGAGCATGTTGTACTTGTCTGCTTTTTAAGGGATCCTGCATAGGCTGATCAGCCTTCCCTTCCCTGCTTTTATGGAAAAAAGAATAGAGGAGGGGGGACTTGGGAAGCACCAAAGGCAGGGTTTCCAACCTCATTAAGAGTTTTTCTTTTATTTCTCTGTGAATAAAAATGGTATTAGTGCTAAATCTTTTTGTACAAATTCTGGAAGTAAAACACTATTGATTGTGCTATCTGCCTGTATAAGGTCTTCAAAAAGATATTAGGCTTCATTTTTTATATTAATATGTCATATGATCTGTGGGTGGACTATAAAGGGGAACAGTCGGCACGAACGGTACAACACTCAAATGTGGGTCTTGTCCCAATGTGCACTTTGTGTGTAAAAACATTTTAGCTTACATGTATAACCCTAGCGCCATTACACCAAGGACTACTACCCCTGCCTGCCCTCTTAACTGTAGGTTGAGGAGCCTGGTTTCTAACTTAGCTATTACCAGGGGCTCGGTCTTAACAATATTGCTATTAGCATGGTGCCTCCATCCAGAGATTTCTTTAAGTGTGTTAGATGTTAGACTAGCACAACCCTCTGAGAAGTTGTACCCACCTACAGCCCCACCTAGTGGCCCCACACTTGCAGTTTCCCAAACCACCTTACTTTGCATTCAATTTGCTGTGAATGATAAGTGCTATTAACATGCTCACGGTGACCACACTTACCAACAGTGTCTGGAACTCTTGCATGCACTCTGTATACCTGTAAATAAACAAACAGTTACCAGCAATGCCCACACAATACCTTACAGTTATTTGAATTGACCCAGCACTCAGTAAAAATATGCACATGGAACAAGTTAACATTCAAACAATAAACTGATTTATTTAGGGGTTTAAACAAAGGGTAGGGGATGTAAATTAAAATTAGCTCAATTAGTGCCATGTTTTGGCAGGATTGGTATCTTTGTATAGCATTTAAGCACAATACATTCACCCCCTAAACTGTCCTAGGCACCCAGAATAAGCTGTGTTGCAGGCCTGAAGCATTGCCACAGGTTGGCCGGCGTTGCAGCTGGTTGGGGCCCTTAAATAAAAAAATGATCAAAGTTCTCTTTTGTACTTGGCTATAGCAATCATAAACCCTTTTTGAAAACCCAGAATTTGTAATCCCCAGGCCGGATGGCCTGTAAACAGTTTAAACAGTAACTCAAACATGGTAAACAAGTAAGATGGAAAAACACTTTAAATCTGTTGCAGAAACCCTGTTATTACTCACTGAACCGTGGACCTCAGGAGCTGGGATGATTTCCAGGATGGCTCTCCTCAAGGCAGGATGTGGCTGCAGGCTGCAGGACTTCATTCTTTCTGGCAAGGCCCAGGACACAGGAACTGGAGCTGACACGACTCACCCCCTCGTCAAGGCATAGCCCCCAAGTGTGGCCGCAACCCGCAATGATCTCTGCAAGAGCTGACTCCCTTCTCTAGTCTTCTGGCAGCATTGGATAGGCTAGCAGTAACAGTCTCTCAGGCAAATATATTGGTATCACAGGTTCGGGTTTGGTACAGTTCTGCATAGGCTGCACAGCTTACTCACTTGCAAGTTGCAGTCTCTGGAATGCAAGCTGGCAGGCAGATGATCAGGCCTCTTCCTTTCAGTGAACAGTTCTGAGATAATTCCAGTGACCACAGGCTTTAGTTTTTAAACACAGTCTCTGAGGCATAACAGTTTCTCACTGGGATGCAGACTGGGAATCTTCCAAGTTCTGACTCCACTCTTCAACTCTGCAACATTCCATTGTGTTAGAGACAAAAGGAAGTGCAAAAGAAGAAGGAAACCATTTTGGTTCTCCAAAATAGTAGCAGAAAAGGTCAGAGCCAAAAGGCTGGCCTTCAGGAAATATTAGGGAATGCAGCAGGATGAAGATAGGGAGGCATACCAAACTTCCCTAAGGGAACCAGGGAAGGCAGTAAGGCAGGCAAAGGCCCAAACCAAGGAAATACTAGCACGATCAGTAAAAGAAGGTGACAAGACTTTCTATACATATATTAGTGAAAGGATAAAGTCCAGAGAGGGTAATGCTAAGATCAAAGGGGATAAGGGGGCATGTGAGGAGGAGCACCTTGTAAAAGCATCTATCCTAAATAGATACTTCTCAGTATTTACTGAAGAGAAGGTAGGGCAGGGCCCACAGCTCAGTACCATGGACACAGGGGGAAGGGAGGTGTGCACTAGTTCCTTCACAAAAGAAAGGGTCCTACAAGAGCTCGATAAGCTCAGGGTAGACAAGGCAATGGAATCTGATGGCATACATTCCAGGGCACTAAAGGAGCTAAGGGTGGAACTAGCAGAGCCATTATCAGACCTGTTTAGTGACTCTCTGAGCACAGGAGAGGTCCCAGAAGACTGGAGAAGGGCTCATGTGATCCTGCTCCACAAGAGTGGTAGCAGGGAGGAGGCAGGGAACTACAGACCAGTCAGTCTTACCTCAGTAGTGGGCAAGATTATGGAGGAATTCCTTAAGGAAAGGATACTGCAACACTTGGAATCCATAGGAACACAAGATCCAAGACAGCATGGGTTTACAACAGGAATGTCCTGTCAAACTAATCTCATTGATTTCTTTAACTGGGTAACCAGAGTGGTGGACCAAGGGGGAGCAGTTGATGTCGCCTACCTTGACTTCAGCAAAGCTTTCGATACTGTTCCACATAGAAGATTGATTAATAAGCTGGGTTGGCTCAGGGTGTGTCAGAAGTTGGTCAACTGGATGGCAAACTGGTTGTTGGGCAGAAAACAGAGAGTGGTGGTAAACGATATTCAGTCAGAAGAGATGCAAGTGGGGTACCTCAGGGATCAGTCCTGGGACCAGTCCTCTTCAATATCTTCATCAGTGATGTTGCAAATGGACCGGAGGATAAGGTTTGTCTGTTTGCAGATGACACCAAGATCTGAAACAGAGATCTAGATGGGGTGCGCAGAATGAGAAGAGATCTGGATAAACTGGTAAAATGGTCGGAAGAATGGCAACTGGGGTTTAATGCAAAGAAGTGCAAGATCATCCACATAGGGAAGAGAAACTCTGAAGCCAGTTATAGGCTGGGAGGGGAGTTGCTGGCAGTCACAAGGGAAGAAAGAGACTTGGGCATCATCATCATCACAGATGACCTGAAATCATCCAAGTAGACCACTAAAGCAGTAGGTAAGGCTAGAGGAATGTTGGGGTGTATTAGTAGGGATATCACAAGTCATAACAGGGAGGTAATAATCCCTCTTTACAAGACACTGGTTAGGCCCCATCTGGAGTACTGCATGCAGTACTGGAAGCCACACCTTCACAAGGACATTAACCAAATTGAGGCAGTCCAGAGAAGGCCAACCAAAATGGTGCAGGGATGCAGGGACAGCATCAGAAAACATACGAGGACAGATTAACCAAGCTCAATATGTATACCCTAGAGCAAAGGAGGTAGAAAGGTGATATGATCGAAACATTCAAACATCTTAAGGGCATTAACAAGGTGAAAGAGTCCAACATGTTTCAATATAAGAAAAATAGCAGGACAAGAGGACACAGCATGAGATTAGAGGGAGGCCAATTAAGGGGTAATGTGAGGAAGTTCTTTTTCGCAGAAAGGGTGGTGGATGCATGGAATGGCCTACCTAAGGAAGTGGTGGATATGAATACAGTGCAGGGATTCAGATAGGCATGGGATAGGCATGAGGGAGCACTACAGATGAGTATGAATAGATAGGCCATTGACAGAGCAAAGGCTGATGGCACATTCATAAGGTAGAAAAATAAATGAGCAGACTGGATGGGTCTTGCGGTCCTTATCTGCTGTCAGCTTCTATGTTTCTGTGTTTCAGTCTGGAATTCCAGCTCGGGGGAAAAATTTTCTTCTTTCTCTCCCACTGGAGACGTGCAGATTGATCTGCAGACTTGGCAGTCCCACACTTAAAATAAGTGTTCAGGATGAGGATAGGCTAGCAGGCCTCTCCCCAAATTTTCCTGAGCTGCAGGGAGCCTCCTTGCTCTCTGGATGCTCCAGCCAGACTGATTAGTTCAAACAGTCCCTCCAAACTGAAAGGCAGAGTCTCTGTAACCTGATTGGCTGCCCAAGCTGTAATTCACAGTTCCAGTATTTTAATTGGACAGCATTTAGGTGCCTAGAATTGTCCCTGCTTTTCCCCCAAAAAGTCTTTGGCAGTGTCCCAAGAGTCTCTTTGTTTAGTCCTGGCTCCTGATTGGCTCGTAGGAGTAAACATGGTGGCTGCTGATACAGTTTTTATGTTTGCTTGTGTGCACAGCGCACAAGAAACATTTTGAGGTGAGTAGAGCAATACAGAGGTGTGGCAGTGTTTGGCCAATCCAACGAATGCTTTCAGGGGGCGCATCCCTCAGCCACCAATCAACAGGGAAGCTGCTGATGATGTCAGTTTCAGAGCGAGCGCTGGACTTGAAAGAAATCTGTCACTCCAGTCACGGACAGTTTCATCATTGCAGTGGCAGATCTTTTCCCCCCACCCTCTTCCTGTCAACCAGGCACATTCCAGCAATGAGCATTACAGTGCACAGTAATATGCATGGCTGAACTTACCAGCAACTTGTTTGCTCAGTGTGCCTTTCCTGGTGAAATAAATAAATAAATAAGCCCCGCCATGGCTTTGCATAATTGGCAGCTCCTGCTGCCCACCACACACTCCCCCCAAACCTGACATTGGGGTGCCCAATTCCCGTGTCAGCATGCCCCCCCAAGCCCGAACATATCTTTTGCTGACAACGAGGTGCCCAATCCCCACGTTGGCATCCACCCCAACTATTGTGGCACACTAGGAGCCCATTCTAGTGTGCCAAAGTAATTCTTATCTTGTTCTGACACTGGGATACCCACTCCCAGTGTCAGATGCACCCCCATGCCCCTTTTTTTTTCAGCCAAACTCGGGGTGTCCAATCCCCTGGTCAGCATTGATCCCCCTCCCCACTAGTCTGGCACACTGGGAGCTCACTCCAGTGTGCTGAACTTTATTTTTCATAGTACTTAACCTGTAAAAAAGAAAATCATTCCTCAAGGTCTTTTTTTTTTTTTTACACCTAAACAGGTTTCATAGGTTGTATCAGAGCAGAGAAGACATTAGTTCATTGTGCTCGCTGATGCCCTAGTTTAAGTAGCTCCCAATTTTTTTTGATACACAATATTTGTCCAGTTCCCTCTTAAACCCCAGCATGTTCTCACTTGCAACAACCTCTTCAAGTAAGTTGTTCCAGACTGGAATTACTCTAACACTAAATTACTGTTTCCTTTTTATTGTCCTAAAATGTTGCCCCCTCAACTACAATGTGTGCGTCCTGGTGTTATGATGCTGATCTCTAAGTGTAAGTCCCAGTTTCACCATTAAATTGGCATCCTTGATTGATGTATACACCATACATAGAACTCCTCTCGGATGCCTGTACTCCAGTGTGTACATCCCCAAGTCTTCCAATCTATCCTCATAGTCTCTGTGGCTAACATCAGCCACCAACCTCATTGCCCTTTTCTGAACCCTCTCCAGTCTCTTGATATCAGTTTTGAACCCAGGTGACCAAAACTGGGCACAGTACTCCAAATGTGGCCTCACCAGCGAACTGTAAAGTGGCACTATCACCTCCCTCCTCCTACTTTTAGTGTTTCTTGATATTGTTTAGTATACCACAAGCAGTTCCTACTATCTGGCTACAGTGCTGGTGGAACTTGAGATCATTAGTCACCTTGATGTCCAGATCTCTTTTTTCTATAACCTTCCTTAGCTTATGTCCATTTAGAACATAATAGGTTTTGTTGTTATTTTAACTGAAGAGCATAACTGCACATTTATTAGTGTTAAAGGATAACTTATAATCCCTAGCCCATTTTTCCATCCTAGTTAGAGCATCTTATAACTTCTGTGCATCCCTGCTATTAATTAATGCTTGTGCCAATCCTAGTAGCATCCGCAGATTTGGTCTCCCAAACTTCCCTTCCTCCCATCAGTGAGTGTATATGCACGTTAAACAAGCAAGGCCCCAGCACCGATCCCTGGGGGACTCCGCTTTCCATGTTTAACTAGTCTGAATATGCACCCTTCAAGCAAACCCTCTGCTTTCTTTCAATCAGCCATGCATTGACCCAGCATGTGATATACCCAGGAATATTGTGTTCTATTAAGGTATCTATTAATTCCCTATGGGGGACCTTATCGAATGCTTTCGAGAAGTCCAAAAACATGATGTCCACAGAACTGCCCTCATCCAGTGCCCCACTCACATGCCCATAGAATTCCAGGAGATTTGATTGACATGATAAGCCTTTCCTAGAACCATGCTGAGCATCATCAAAGTCCCCTGCCAAGTTCATGAGCACCACTATTTGGTCCTTAATGATGGTCTCCAACATCTTCCCCAAGATGGTAGTCAAACTTACGGGCCTGTAATTACTCATCTCCTTTTTTGACACTTTTTTATGTATTGGAACAACGTTTGCCTTATGCTAGACCTCCACCACCTCCCCTCTATCCAATGATGCTTGAAATAGTGCTGTTATTTGTTCTGCCAATACTCCTGCCAGCTCCACTAGGAATCTAGGATGGATCCCATCTGGTCCCTGAGATTTACTGGGGTCCAGATGCCTCAATCTGTCCTCAATATCCCCACTGTTCAGGGTAATTCGATAGTCTGCATTATTCAGGTGGTTCCTAGTACCCTTGGTTTTATCATTAAAAACCAAAGAGAAGTAGGTATTAAAATGACCCGCCATAGCCTGATTATCATCTACTATCTCTCCATCTTGACCTTTAATAGGCCCCACAGTAGTTTTGCCCCCCTTTTTGTTGTTAACGTAAGTAAAGAAGGATTTATGGTTATCCTTAACTTTTCTGACCAGATTCAACTAATGTTTTCTAGTTGCACGATTAACTGCCTTTTTAGTTTTCTTTAATAGTTTTTTGTACACCCACTTTTCCTGGCTTTATTATAGGCTCTTTTTTCCTTTTTAATCAATCTTCTAATTCTTGGGGACAGCCATGAGGGGATGTTACCCATTCTATTATATTTCTCCCTGAGTGGTACGTGCTTATTAATCAAACCTATGATCTTATTCTCCAAGATATGCCATTTATCCTTCAGTACTTTATTATCAAACTCCTTTTGCCATCCCCAATCAAAAAGCTCCCACCTTATTATGTTGAAGTTTGCCTTAATGTAGTCCCGAACCTCAGTGGAGCCAAATATCCTAGTTCTTAATTCTTTAAGCTCAAAGCTAATCATACGATGGTCACTTGAGCCAAGTGGGGGTGGTTACACTACAGTGGTTAAATGTGTCCCCCAAGTTACTTAACACAAGATCCAATGTCTTATCCCCCCTTGTATTAATTCCAATATGTTGTTCCAGGCCAGCTAATAGGAAGGAGTAAAGGTATCTTAACTCATTGGGCATCCCTGCTAATTGCTTTACCCAATTAATGCCGGGCAGATTAAAGTCATCTAGAAGAATGAGTCTTTCAGCTGGGTATAGTGAACCCAAAAAGCTAAGAACAGCCTCATCATTCTGTGGGGAAATCGAGAGTGGTCTATACATAACCCTAATTATGATTTTAGTGCTATCTGATGGAACTACCTTAATCCATAAATGTTCTATTCCAGATAATTGGGGCACTTCAATGGCTTCTGATTTAATTTTGTCATATACATAAAAGACTATCCCTCCATCTCTTTTACTAACTCTATCCATATGATATAGATCATATCCAGGTATATTATGGTCCCAGGTATCCTCAGGTGACCACCAGGTCTCAGTTATGGCACATGCCTGGATTTTTTCAATATTAAGCAGACACACCAGCTCATTGAATTTGTTAGTGAGGCTCCTGGAATTAAGGGACATGAATGTCCAGTCCTGAGTTGCATTAACCTTCTTAGGATAATTAGGAACACCCCCTGTTGCCTAGGCAGCCTGGTGGCCAGCCCCTTCCCCCTCTATACCTAGTTTAAAAAGTCTGCTACCTGAAGTTGTATTTCTTTGGCCAATAATCTACTGCCATGTTTGTTTAAATGTAGACCATCATTCCCAAACAATCTGGGGTCCCTGAAGGTGTCCCAGTGGTGGATAAATTTGAAACCCTCCCTAGGGCACCACCTTCTCAACCACCCATTGAGTTGTCTAATATCTCTATGTTTGGCTGCCCCAGCTCTAGGGATGGGTAGAATCTCTAATATCATAATGTGGCACCCTTCCAACCTCAGGGCCTCTCCAACTGCCTCAAAGTCCCTTTGAATATCCAGGTGTGCCCTTTTTCCCAACATCATTTGTTCCAACATGCAGTATCGTAACTGGTTTCAGGGTGTTGTCCAATAATCCTGGTAATAATTTACGGACATCCCCTGTGCCTGCCCATGGTAGAGTACTAACTGTTGTGAACTCATTCCTGCCTTGGCATAGTATCCTATCAATGTTTCTAACCATAGAGTCACCAATGACTAGCAGCTCCTTGTTTTGTTGATATGGTCTCGATAACTCCTGCTCGTTGTTCCCTTCTGGTTCTCCATGCCTCGCTAATTACACTATGGTCTAAATTAAGTTGCTCAGTGTAGTCCCCTGCTGCCTCGGTACTGAGGATGTCATATCCATTTTGAATGGCAATCTGTGCGTTTCCACCAATGTTCCTTCTCCCCTTTTTACCTCCCCTTTGGACCCTACACCAGTCTTCCTCTTCCTTAGATGCCATGTAATTCTTTTCATCTAAGGGTGTATCTTCCCCTTCTGTGTGTACACCCCCAACTGCCTGCGCATCCTTAAATTGTTCAACGCAGTCCTGCATTGCTGAATCTATAAATTTCTCTAGTGTAGATATTTCTATCTGGAGTTGTATCCTATTCTGTAGTGATTCTATTTCTTGTCTCAGAATACCGATCAAGGTGCATTTATCACAGACAAACTGATTGTCCTGCTCTCCCTCCACATACATTTTGCACATGTGGCAATATTTCATGCTGGTATAGTCCCTCTCTATCATATTATACACAAACTGGGGAATATGGGTGTGGGCAGGACAGTAGTGTGGTGGGTAGGTAACTGGCTGGGCGGCAGAACACAGAGGGTGGTGGTAAATGGCTGTCACTCCACAGAGGGAAGAGTGACCAGTGGGGTACCACAGGGATCAGTGCTGGGACAGGTCCTATTCAACATCTTCATCAGTGACATTGCGCAGGACCTAGAAGGCAGAATTTCACTGTTCGCTGATGACACAAAGCTCTGTAAAAGAGTAGACACACTAGAGGGTGTAGACAGAATGAGAAGGGACCTGCAGAAACTTGAAGAATGGTCAGGGGTTTGACAGTTGAAATTCAATGCAAAGAAGTGCAAGATAATGCATACGGGGCACAAAAACCCTGGCACAATATATCAGTTTGGGGGTGAGGATATAGCATGCACCAAGCAAGAAAGAGATCTTGGGGTTATCATCTCTGATGACCTCAAGGTAGGGAAACAGTGTGACAAGGCAGCAGGTAAAGCAAATAAGATGCTGGGATGCATAGGCAGGGGCATCACCAGCAGGAAAAGGGAGGTCATAATTCCACTATACAAGACACTAGTGCGGCCCCGCCTGGAGTACAGTGTACAGTTCTGGAGACCTTACCTATGTAAGGACATAGGGTAGAGAAGGTTCAGAGGAGGGCAACAAAGATGGTACATGGATTGCATCACAAGTCCTATGAGAACAGGTTGAACGAACTGAACATGTACTCCCTGGAGGAGAGGAGGGAGAGAGGGGATATGATAGAGACATACAAGTATCTTACAGGAAGGAACAGGGTGCAGGAATACACTATTTTTAAGCGAAAAAGATGTTCCAGGACTAGAGGGCATGGGATGAAGTTGGAGGGAGGACGATTCAGAGGAAATGTGAGGAAGAATCTCTTCACAGAATGGGTGGTGGACAAGTGGAACACCCTGCCAGAGGAAGTGGTGGGGGCTGAAACAATCACAGGATTTAAGAATGCATGGGATAGACATAAAGGAATTCTGGAGGTCAGGGGTAAGGGGCAACAGACTTCTAGGAAAAGATAAACTGAACTTACAAGCTCAAATGGGCAGACTGAGTGGGCCATAGGCTCTTATCTGCCGACACTGTCTATGTATCTATGTATATCCTTACTGTACTCTGAACCATTGCACGCTTCCCCCATTGAACCTTCCTACCTTCCTTGTTTACAGCTGCTCCATGCCTCCTTCACCCGACTCCTCCACTCCGCGCTCGACTCCGCTCACTGAAGCCGAGCGTTTTATAGCGCAGCCTAGTGATGTTGCACCCAGTTGCTATGGCAACAGTAACTGAGCACTCAAGTTTTTTGAGGCAGACTGTGGGGGTAACCTGCCCTTAAAAGATCAGGTTAAACCCCACCTGGCAGCACAAACACTTGTCCAAAGCCCACAAGTGAACCAGTAAGCAGCAAACCCCTCGAGTAGAGGGGAGGTCCTGCAGCGCCACCGAAAATCCCAGTGCCAAATATCAGTGTAGACTCGCAGCTGGAGTTGCCATTTAGTAACATACACCCTTACAGGTTCTCAACTGAAGCCCTTACTCTGGACTCTGCTCACTGAAGCCGAGCATTTTATAGTGCAACATAGTGATGTTGCCCCTGCTGTTATGACAACCGTCACTGAGCGCTCAAGGTTTTTTGAAGCAGGCTGTGGGGGTAACCTGCCCTTAAATGATCAGGTTAAACCTCTCCTGGCAGCACAAACGCATGTCCAAAGCCCACAAGTGAGCCAGTCAGCTACAAACCCCTTGAGTAGCGGGGGAGGTCCTGCAGCACCACCGAAAATCCCAGTGCCAAAAATCAGTGTAGACTTGCAGCTGGAGCTGCCATTTTGTAACACACACCCTTACAGGTTCTCAACTGAAGCTCTTACTTTGGACTCTGCTCGCTGAAGCCGAGTGTTTTATAGCACAGCCTAGTGACGTTGCCCCTGCTGCTATGGTAACCATCACAGAGAGCTTGAGTTTTTCGAGGCAGACTGTGGGAGTAACCTGCCCTTAAAAGATCAGGTTAAACCCCACCTGGAAGCACAAATGCTTGTCCAAAGCCCACAAGTGAGCCAGTCAGCTACAAACCCCTTGAGTAGTGGGGAGGTCCTGCAGTGCCACCGAAAATCCCAGTGCCAAAAATCTGTGTAGACTCGCAGCTGGAGCTGCCGTTTAGTAAAGAAAAAGAAAATGGTCCCTCATCATCCTCGCTGCCCTGCTCCCCATCCTAACCCTCCCTCTGTGCACCCCACCTCCCTGCATACCCTCACCCATACTTGCCTCTGGAGGTCCGGCGCCTCGATCTTCTGTAGAGCATGTCTGCACTCTTCAAAAGCTGACAGCAAACTGAAGAAAATCATGGTATACCCTATAATGGCAATCAATGGGGGTTTCAACTTAGGTTGATATCTCAGCCATTTTTGGGAGTTTTGGTCCCAAATTTTCAACATGGGGTTCTGGGGACCCCACCTCATGCATACTGGCACTGTCATTTTGTTTCTTGGTCCCAAAACATGATTTTGTGGTTGCTGCATGGAGTCTCATTTCAGGACAGATTAATGAAACGACAGTGCCACTGTTCATTAGGTGGGGTCTCAAGAAGGCCAAGTTGCAAGTTTAGTGAAAAAACTCCAAGAAATGACTGCGTTTCGAGCGTGCATTGCGCAGTTTGTATACATGCTCATAACTTTGCCAATTTTTAATATTTTCACTCCAAATTTCTGACATTGCCATTTTTTCCCACCTCCTTATGAACAGTGCAGCTGTTATTTTTTGCATCCTGCCCAAAACATGATTTCACACCTGTGGTGCAGAATGGTGCAGTCGCTGTGCAAAATTAATTTTTTGGACAGATTAATGAAATCACAGTGCCAGTGTTCCTGAGGGGATGTCCCAAAAAGGCCATGCTGAAAATTTGGTGAACAAATTACCAAAAATGACTGTGTTACAAGCGTGCATTTCGCAGTTTCTACATAGGCACGTAACTTCACCACTTTTTCAAATTTTCACTCCAGATTTTCAACAATGCCATTTTTTCACACTTCCTCATGAACAGTACAGATGTCATTTTTCACATCCTGCCCAAAATGTCTTTAAGCACCTGTTGCTGTGCGAAATCACCCTTCAAGATTGAGTAACAAAATGATAGTGTCAATGTTCATGAGATGGGGTCCCAAAAAGCCCATGTTGAAAATTTGGAGCAAAAATACCAACAATGCCTGGGGCATTAGGGTTTTCAACCATAATGTTCCGCCCTGTCCAGACTGACAGGCGTCTGGGATGTGGTTTGGGATCGTCGGCCGTAATGCTCATGCCATTCCACTCCCACCTCCACCCTGCAGCTACTGACAGGCATTAAGGTGCACCTTGGGGTCTTTGGCCCTAACGTTCACCCCATTCTCCTATACTGCATCCATCTCAGCTTATTTCCTTATGTATTGAGGTGAGCGTAAGGGCCAAAGACCACAAGGCACACCATGACAGATGTCAGTGTCTACAGGGTGGGGTGAGGTGGAATGGTGTGAGCATTATGGCTGACAACCCAAAGGCACACCCCAATGCCTGTCAGTCTCTGCAGGGTGGGGGTGGGGTTGGCATTAGTTCAATACTTCACTGCCATTCCTATTATGCATCTCTCTAACTCATGCAGTACCAATGCCAATACCAGCAAGCAAACATTTGGCATTGACAAATGCTTGTTTATATCAGTTCGCACTAGTCCCCAAGCTTAAAGTTCTGGTTCAGCCAGTAATTTAACTTTTTATTTATACAAACCACACAGCCTTGTAGCCCCAACTGTGTCCTCTTAGACACTTGCATCCATAAACATTTATAAACAATATATTTTCTGTCACTGAAATACTGTTTCCCTAAGCAGAAGGCAGCGACCTCATTAATATTTATTAAAGGCTGTCATGCATATTTATGAGCCCTAATATGCCCCGTTTTAAAACTTAATTATTAATGTTCCCTGAGGCTTCTTAATGGCCTCCTTCTGGTCACCAGTCCCCATTTAGGTCAGTAGGAGCATCGGGGCTGCAGAAACACCTTTTAGTTTTGACCACAACTGGCAGTCAGCAGATCAATGGAGCACACTGCGTATGTGCGGTGGCCGCCTAGCACTGGAGTGCTAAAGAAAACAGCAGTGGATCTCGGTTTGACTTTTGAGCCCAAATTGGGCTGAAATAAAGAAATGGGGCTATTCAGGGGGTTTGGGGCACACTGAGGACTCGGGCAAGGTGGTGAAAAATTGGGGGAAGCAAAGGACACCAGGAGGCAAATGGGAGAACCCGAAGGCATTTTAGATAAGCCCCCAAATGGGAGGGGGGGGCGTTACATATGTTTACTGTAATAGAGTAGATTGTATTAGACTCATTTTGCTTACTTGTAGGCTGACAGCTTCTGTTATTACAAATCCCAGAATCCCCTGCAGCTGACATCACAGCACAAGGCAGCAGTGGGAGATTCCATAGCCTGCAGTGTATGTTAGAGTTTATATAAGTTCTGTTCTTTTGTTTGCTGGTCCCACGGTACTCCCTGGGCAATGTATAGCCACAGAGGACTGTACTTGGCCCCTGGAGAAAAGCAGAACTGGGAAACATCTGATCGGAGATTATGAAATCTCTAACATGCCATTGCAGGCTACTGAATCCCCCACTGCTGCCTACTGCAATAATGCAATCTGCAGGGGATTCCAGGATTTGTAGTAACAGAAGATGCCAGTCTACAAGAAAGCAAAATGAGTATGGTGCAACCTACTGTACTACAGTAATCAGTAACTAAACCAAAATATTTTTGCACATAAACTACACATTGGGACAAGTCCCACACTTGAGTATGGGGCCCTTGGTGCTGACTGTTCAGGCCTGTATTCTTGGGGGGTCAGTGGCTTCAGACAAACCCCCCTGAAAGATCAATCATGTTCTGCTTAATCATCCAGAAGAAGCTTTCTTTTTGGTAAAGTAAATACAATTTTAAGTCACCGGTGTACTACGAGGCACATATTTACCAGATATCACCGGGGCACTCTGAGTCAGTTACAGGAACAGACTTCAGTAGTGTCAGCTCGCTCATGATGTACACTTACTGGCATGGAGATGCACTGCTGTGCCTCATGCTTGCTGCCACTCAATTGCACCTGGCATGAAGACAACGGAGTAAAGTGTCTGACCAGCCGTCTCATATGTGCCATGCTTGCAGCTGATCGGTGTCCAGAAGTGAGTGACCAACCCTAATCTGGTGCCGAAAATTATGACAGTCCAAAGGTATGTGTGTGAAGTATATTAAAAGTAAAAGAGACTGTCCTGCTATTCTGGTTGCTAACACTGACCACCAAGGTCTGGGTTCTGATGTAGTTTGCAGTTAAAGTTGGCTATGGCTCTTAAATGCTGTGCTTACTTTTTCCGAGTGGCTCAAAAAAAACACATGGTACAAATGCAGAAATCTCAAGGAAAATTACTGCATTCCTGCTGATAGTGAAACATTGCTCTTTTGATATCTATTATAGGAGAGGGGGTGGGGATCCCCATATCTCCAAGAGTTAGACAACTTTCCCTGGGAACTTGTGGGTTGCTTCTACAGGAGCCACTTGCTCTAGACAAATGGGGCCCAATTCTAAGATGCATGGCACAACTCGCTGGCGGATGTGAGTTGCAACATACGCCGCTATGCTGGGGACCCTGAGCCAGATTTCAGAATAGGCAGGGCCCCCGACAACTATGACCTGAGACTTGCGGCACCTCCAGCCATGCACCACTGGAAGGGCACACCTGACCTGGGTGCCTCAAGCTGCTGACATGCCCAATGACAGGGTGCAGCCACCCCCCCCAGCCCCAAGCCCCAAGACATGTTCTCAGGCCCCTGTGGGCCATGGGGGGGTGTTGGCAGATTTGCACTGGCACCGGGGGGTGACATCATCACATCGCAATCCCGGGAGCTGGCAGGTGGAACTCCGGTAATGCTGGAGGTTGGGGGAGTTACTATGCAGTGGGGGGTCTGTGTGGCATGGCAGTGTTGAGATCAGGGCCATGCAGGGGGGCATCAGACATTTTGGCTGGGCGGAAGCCCCTTACCCCAGCTAATAACTGGTCTAAACCCACAGTGCCACAGGGACTCTTGAAATGGTGTTGAGGGGTTACAGCAGCTGCCCCTGCAGAAATGGGCACAGATGCTGCTGTAACCCCTCCTTCAGCCATGCAGTAGGGGCCTTGGGAGGCATAAGACCCCCTGGGCACAGGTAGCCCAAGCCATGGTGCAGGCAGCCTCTTAGAATTCTGGCAAGTGGAACCCATGGCACAAAAAGTGACTTACGTCATATGTGTTGGCGCAAGTCACACTGTGCCAGGGCGAATCCATCTTGGAATCGGGCCCCTGGATTCTGGCTTGTTGCCCACACTAAATACATACAAGGTGTAATCTCATAATGTATGTCAGGATGCTCAGATCTGCACTGTGTTGGTAGTGCTTTGGGAACAGTCAGCCCTGATGCAAGTGTGGTATTATAATGCAGCTGGGCACCCCCACCAAAGACATCTCTGTATCCTTGGTGGTTCATTTGTCTCTCTCAATTTCCAACCTCTGACAGTCCTATTGTACATTCCCTGGGGATACAGTGCCCCCCCCCCCAAGTGCAATGTCATTATCTCCCATCGTGGGAAGGGGGAGTTGGAGGGGTAGTGGCAGTGTCTTGCAAGCAGGACTAGGAGGATATGTGATATTATGATTCTCCTTTTATCTTGCATCTCATTGATAAATACTGCATGACTGTGTTAATAAAGAAGTTTAGCATGCCTCAAAACCTTGAGTCTTGCTCTCATTCATAGTGATACCCCCGCATGTCAGCACAATTTCTGCTGCCTGCAGTTCCACCTTGGCCAAAAAAGAACCCCCCCTATTTTCTAACCAACATATGGGCCTACTGTTCCCCTATAAAAGAAAGCTTGGAAAGCAGGGGAGTGGGGGGTCCAAATTGGAAGTGAAAGCTGATCAGAGAAGACTAACTGCAGAGCTGCAGACAGAAGACCTAACTCTAATTTTTGAGTGAGTTAACTACTTCAATACAGATTAGAAAGAGGCCCTTCAATTGAACAAACTCTAAAGACTGGTTGTATGCCTTCTAGAAAAGACTTGGCTATTCTGCACTAGACTGAAAAGACTATGCTATCCCCATTACAGTGCCACGCCACATTTGCTTCATTATAATTATATTTTTTCAATAAAACTACGCTGCTACATACTGTACCAGAATTGTGGCACAGCCTTTTACCATGCGCCTCCCTATGACAGTGTTCTCTTTACTCTCTTTAGAACCTTGAGCCCATGAGAGGCACTGTATAATATGTCTGTATGTCTGTCTGTCTGTCTATCTATCCATCTATCTACTTATGCATCTGTCTGTCTAATTACATGTATTTTAAAATGTTTCCTATAACCTTTTAGGGAGTCCTGCAACAAAAGAAGATACTCCTAATGGTTTTCCATTCATTGTACCCTCAAACTAATCAATCTTACAGTCATTGTTTCATTTGATTTCCTTTCCTTCACAAATTTTTCATGCCTGACACTGGCCTGAGCCACAAGAAACACAGGCCGCGGTGTTGGAATTACGGGGTTGCCAGGGCTTGACCCCCATAATTCTGAAGTGAACCCTGGTCACTCACACATCCCTACCATTGACTTATAATGGGAAGGGGGGAGGCTCAATTTAAAAGATAGAAATTTCATGGGCCTTGTGAGAGGGTAGCAAACTGGCAGCTTTTGGGGGAACACTCAATGACAGAACACTCTGGTTAGTAGTTTAGAATAAACGAAAAGCAGCTTTACTTCGGCAACAAAAAAAAGGCTTACATTCAGATTTACACAAGG
This sequence comes from Neoceratodus forsteri, assembly GCA_016271365.2. NCBI lineage: Eukaryota > Metazoa > Chordata > Ceratodontiformes > Ceratodontidae > Neoceratodus > Neoceratodus forsteri. Next base: position 4,449,200 of record JADMNL010000041.1, on the reverse strand, counting down.
TTTTTGCTATTCAGTCTCTAGCTGTAGTCAGCACTTTCAGCTCTCTCTCTCTCTTTCTTTTCCTCTCCCTTTATTGGGCACAAGTGCTGGTGTTAACACTCCCCTACCCCCTGAGGGACAGCCAGCAAGCTGAGCATGCAGAGTGGAGAGGTCTTAAAGGGCCAACATTAAAGCAATATGGGTTTTGTTCAAATCCTCTCCCATGCCCTACCAAAGCCTGTGCACCAGGTTTGCAATAGGGTTAAAGGGTAAAGGGAGCATAATGGAATTACAATCCATCACAGGCCCTCATAGGTCCCAAAACTCATAAACTGTAACTACAGCACTGCACAGGAGGTATTACAATGTCCAGTTTTTAGCTCAGCCACTGGCCTTATTAGAAAGTGATATGGTTCAGCCCCCCCCCCCACCACGCCTGAAATGGAAAGCACATCACCTTCATGATGTAGCTGCCCTCTACCTGCCAAGTAAATGAGGGGCTCAGATATGTTCACCTCTTGTGTGGCAGCTCAACATACTAATGCTTTGCATTTAAAATAATTGGGCACATGGGACTACCCAGTGGCCCAGCACTCATTTGTTGTGCTACTGTGCAGGTGAGAACAGTTCAGCAGTGAGCCAGGGTCAGGGAGGGAAGTATGTTTCTGTGGCCACAGCTGTGTCCATAAGGACATCAGGGCTAGAAACTGCAACTTTGGGAGGAAGGTAGTGAGAGGAACCAAGAAAAGACAGGAGAGAAACACCCAGGCCTGTCAGAATGATGACCAGTACTCTTGGGCCCTGCACTACTTGGAGTGGCCCTACAGGGACCCATGGTGTCAAAGGTAGGAGGTCATGTGACTAAGAAGGAGACATGGCAAAAAACAATGTTTGGGGAGAAAAGGATCAATGGAGAAACAAAAGAGGTCTAATTGTCCCCAACATAATCTCTAGGAGCAGTTGTACAACTGGAAACATCTGGTTGGTTGATCTCAGTAACATCTCCAGACTCTCAGGAAAAATCCATTGTTACAAAAAGGTAATACACTGATTGCCAATATAGGGAATGAGTGCCACCTTTACCCTGTTTTCTAGCCGAGTCTAAAATGAAATGGAAGAGAACATCTGTCCACTTTCTGTATCTCTAAATACACTAGCCATATGCCAGAAATTGCAGCCTGCATACCCATCTCTTCTTTCTTCTACCTCTCTGCTGTTACCTCATTGTATCCTACAGAGAACCTGTGTGCTTTCTTTTTTTTAACTCAGCTTTATTGCATATTCCATAGCCAAATTATAGCACAAACATACAGTCTAGTGTAGGGGGACAATATCTCCCAAGTTACAATTCAAAAACAGTTCCATATCTATTTTATTTTATTTTTATTTAGTTTTGTTGACCGGATAAGTGCACTAGGCAATTTCTTGCCTATTTTCAGGCATGACCCAGGAGAAGGGGGATACAGATGAATGACAGCTGATCTTGAACCAGATTAAGCTGTTGGTGGTATTTTTAGTGAATGGGGGAAATTTGTCCAGGGCACCAGGGAGATTCCCCTACTCTGCCAGTAGGGGAACCCCTTAGCCGTCTTTCTGAGGAAGACCACTATGGAGGAGCAGGCAGAAGGGATGGATGTTGAGGAGACAGGGGAGAAGGCTGCCACCCCTGCCCTTTCTTCTCAGGAAGCCATAGATGCCGAGTTAGCTTTGGTTAATTTCTCTGAAGAAGAATTGGAACTGAATACTGTTATTCCTGAAACGAGTGAACAGAAGGTAAGAGTTATCGGTGAACACCCTCTGCAACATAATGCTTCTATGGACAATGTGTCACTACAAGAACAGTGTACAGAAAAAACTGTGATTTTTGCAGCAGGAAAAAGACAAGCTCCTGGCTAAAGCACAGGAGCTTGACACTGAGCTGTTTAACTTGTCACAACAAACAGCGGTCAGAACTCAGGACTCGGCTGACACAGGGGCACTGAGTCATGCAGTTGAGGGACGGCCTGTTGCTGGGCTGAAGGAGTCTGCTTCAGCAGTTAGAGGCTAGATCACAAACCAGGTGAAGATTGTACTGTGGCTGGCAGTTCAAACGGAAACAAGTCCGTGTGCCAACAGCTGCCTTGTCCGAGAAACTTACCCACAGCCTCGGATGTTACTACTACCAGACTGGTTAAACAGCATCTTGGAACAGGGAAACAGGCCCGCACCACTAAATCACAGCCTAAACTACTGGGGAACCTGTACTCTTTTTTGGACCGGCGCAGAGCTACTGACTGTGGTTCTCGAGCATCAGAACCCACTTCTAATTCTATGAATTCAGATTTCTGGTCACCAGTACACGTGCTTGAGGTTGTTGGCTGGACTCAGAAACAGTCGGGAAATTGAGTCCCAGACTCTAAAGACCCCTCCTACCACAAAATGCTCAAAAAACTCCCAGCAGCAGTGGCCACCAACACTGGACAGCAAAAGATCTCCAACTCACCCCGGGGTAATGACTCTATTATATTAAACTCTAGTAATGCTACAACTGTGGATGTGCCTAGGTCTATTGTGGTTAATGCTAATGATACCTCATCTAAATCTGCCCCAACTAACCATTCTCAGGAGGACAGGGAGCTTATTCATTTGGGGCCTAGTAAGGAACTACTGAATCAGCAACATGATGGTCCATCCTTAGCACCCTCGTTTAAGCTTTCAGACCTCTTTGCTAACAAGGACGAACCAGCCCCAAGATGCAATGCAGTCAGACTTCTGTATAAAGGAGGGTCGGAAATCCTCTAGACAGGTACAAATATAGCTAGAAACTTGTTAAAATCATCAATGACAATTTTTCCTTCAGAAATTTTTGTGCTGACTGGCCTAGGGAATGGGAATTATGATATCAGTTTTAAGAATGTGTCAAGTCTTGATCGTTTCTGGGTCCAGTATCAAACTTTAAAAAATAAGCCAGTTTGGATCCCGTTCCATGTCGTTCCCTTAACAAAACCACTTGTTAAAAACATTACAGTTTTGTTTAAAAATGAAGGTGTGAATATTGAAGAAATACTGTTTTGGTTAAGGCAGAGATGTGAGATACTGGGGAAACCGTTGCCAAACTTAGACAGTGAGCAAGTCTGGGATGGGAGCTGGAAAGTCAGTGTAAAGCTCTTTTCTACCATCTCAGGGCCAGTGCATCTACCTAGTTCCTTTCATTTAGGGAAGGATCATGGGTCAGTATTCTATATGGGTCAGCCACGGTCCTGTTTTAAGTGTGGGTCTAGGGCACACCTCAGTTCAGCTTGCGATACCCCTCATTGCAGCCATTGTTTAGACTTTGGACATGTCACCTAGGCCTGTCTAAACTTGTTTAAATGTGATCTTTGTGAAAAGACAGGACATACCTATGGGCGATGTCCCTGGGCATCCCATAACAGGGAAGATTGTCCTTCACATGAAGGCCTAATAAATATGGTGCAGCAACAACAGGCTAAGCACATAGCTGAACAGGATAATAGAAATAGAGAACATCCTGTTGCAACATCATTAGTGGTTTCAACCACAGCATCAGATCCTCCAGTTCAAGGACCAATGGAGACTCCTCCTGCAGACCCTACACTTAGAACTGCTGCAGTAGAACTTCAGCCCTTATACTTATTGCCGACTCAGAAACAGTGGAAGAAATGCCACCCCCATCCCCAGGAGTAAGGAGCTTCTCTTTAAAGTAGTTCCACAAAAGAAGCAAACTAGGCAGGGGAAATCAGTGCCAAAATCCAGTAAAGATTCAGGTGTCAAACAGAATTTATCCTCCGCCCCATTGCAAACTGGAAACAAATATGCCCTTCTGGCATCAGAGGGGACTGATGGGGAGTCTGAGGAAGAGGGAATGGATACTTCTTCTGTTGCATCAACTACTGATATAGAGGGTGGAGGGAGGGACTTCGTTGCTAAAAGAACTAGACAGCGACAGTCCTCTAGGCCCTAGCACCCTGTATCTTGCACGCATTTAAATGGATCTGTGTTTCCCCCTAAACTTTAGATACTTGCACTCCTTAAAATAGCAACTTTAAATGTTAAGAGTACCAAAAGTGACAGAAAGCATTTGGGGGCACTATTTTCTCTACGCAATCTAAAAAGCGATATTCTTTCCATTCAAGTCACCCAGTTAAAGACGAATTATGAGCTACAGCAGGCTTCCAAGATGTGGACTGCCAGCCCCTCATTTTGGTCAATAGGATTAGACACGTGACAGAGTGGGGATGCTTTTGCCCAATCCTCTGCTCAAGGTCTTCAGGCTAATAGATATCCATCCTGGCAGAACACTGCTGTTGGATATATCTCATGTCTCTGCATGGTTCCGTTTAATTGCCATTTAAACTCCTCAAACAAAAGCTTAGCGGGTGGCATTATTTAAGGAAGTTCAGCCTTTTCTGCATACATCTCGTCTCTTGATTTGGCTAGGTGACTTTAACTGTGGTCTCTCCACATTAGATAGAGGACTCCAGACTTCTAAGTTATTTTGTGATTCTACTGCATTACAACAGATACTACATACTGCTGGGTTGATAGATACATATAGGAAGCTTCACTACCCGGGGGGGTAAACTTACTTGAGAGGGAACCTAAGGATGCGTATTGATTTAATATTTACAGCTGCAACTCTCAAAATTAGACATGCAACTACACACCCCAGTGAATTCTCTGACCATGTAGCGGTTATAGCACAGCTTTCATGGGATAATGTCCCCAGGTGCAGGAAAAATAAGTGGCACCTGAATGAAGCTTCGTTGGAAGACCCCACTATGAGAGATGAGTGGGCCCGTGATTGGGCTGCTCGGCTTTCGGTAGCACAATTATATGATAACATATTATTATGTTGGGAAGACACAAAAAAGAGTTGGCAGGAGTTATTTCAGCAGAGAGCACAGTATTTGGCAACTAGGGATTATATAAGCTATTAACAGTTAAGACATCAGTTGCAACATCTTATCTCTCAAGCAGAGCTCACAGCCCATGATTACAGTGACTTGATTACTAATACAAAAAAATAAATGGCCAGAATACAATACAACAGGGCAAAATCTCTAGAACAGGAACTCAATTTTGAACCCAAGTACATAAGAACTCTTTAGACCATACAAAGAATATAAGAAATGGGTAGATAATAGAATAATTACTGAACTGACTTCTCCCATAGGGCAGATGGCACATTCCCCTCAGGACATCCTAAAACTGGTGGTAAACTATGTAGAAGAGCAGTTTGGCAATCCTCCACAAGGAGAGGACCCACAGGAATTGCTGGACACCCTACAGTTACCTCAGGTGTCAACTAATGATGCTGCACAGTTGACTTTAGAGATAACCTTGGAAGAAGTTAAATTAGCTGTTTCTCAGTTAGCAGCTCACACTGCCCCAGGGACGGATGGATTGGGAGCAGGGTTTTACAAAATGTATAGTGAGGATTTAGCTCCAGTCTTGGTAATATTGTATAATTATGTTCTAGAGGCCTTGGCCTATGCCCCATCTATGTATGAAGCCATTCTGATCCTCCTACATAAGAAAGGCACAAGGAATGTGATTGGCAATTGGCGTCCTCTCTGTCTGTTAAACATAGATTTTAAAATTTTGAGCAAAATTTTGCTTGCTAGATTGACTAAAGTAGCCGAGTATCTCACCAGTCAATTTCAGACTTGTGTGGTTCCAGGTAGGAAACAGTAGGACAATCTAATAATATTACGGGAATTATTTTTTAGCAGAGAAAGTGATCATCTTCAGGGGTTTATAGTCGCCTTAGACCAGGAAAAGGCCGTTGATCGGTTGTCTCATGAATTTCTGTTTAAAGCATTACAAGCCTTTGGAATTCCTGGGACATTTGTACCATGGATTAAACAGATGTATGCTGGGGCAGTAATTTCACCAATTATTAAGGGGTGATTTGGTAAAAGAATTAAAGTACAAACGGGTGTTAGGCAAGAGTGCCTCCTTAGTTCTCTGCTCTATGTTTTCGGAATTGACATTCTTATTCGGATGATAGCTGCAGATGCCAGGACTGAGAGGATAGTGGTATTTCCAACCCCCATCAAAGTTTTGGTTTATGTTGATGATATGGTTTTAACAGTAGCGTCCAGTGTCTCAGCTATAGCTTTGTCTACACAATTTACCAAGTATGCGAACATATCAGGCTCCAAGATTAATATAGAGAAAAGTAAGTGAGTGATTATTGGATCCACACCGTTGCCTCCTTCAGGATATATTATGGGGATACAGGTGAGCACTCATCCAATTTCAGTTTTAGGTATAGATTCTGGACCAGGGGATAGTTCTACTTTAAACTGGGAGACAGGCATGATTCGGGCCAATATGATGGTGAATAGCTGGAAAGGCCATCAAATAGCTAATAAACGGAGAGTAGTGTTAATTAAAACCTTGTTAATCCCAGTATTTTTATATTTAAGTTATATATACTCACCTCCGCAAGGATTAGTCACCAGATTATATAGTGGGTTTTTTTCAAGCTTTCTGGGGTTCGCATCTAAACCCAGTTAAAAGAGAATTTACATGTCATCCTAAAAGTAAAGGTGGGGTAGACATGATTCACCCAGTAGCATTTTATTTGTTTGTTTTTTTCTTATTGTAACCCACCCCCACCAGCCCCCTTGTTCAACTAGCAGGGCTGCTCCTCTCACACATGGCTCCAACCAGAGGGATAGGGGTTGTCACTGCAGTTCAGTTTACCAATATATCTACTTCGGAGCCTGCCATCCTCAGACAGGAAAACCAAGTGTGGCAACTACCTGGCTCACACCTGGAGGGACCATTTACCATGGCCATCAACCTGGGTCCCTGGGAGAAAACGTCTGCTCATAATTATACTACATTTGTACTTCTGGGCAGGGGCACCCAAGTAAGTCCATACACAGTGGAAGCAATAACAGTACTGTCCAAACCAGGTTGGGATTCTAGAGTGTAGCTTTTATTCACATACACAGAGAATAATCACAAAGCGAAGATGGACCCCCACAGGGCTACTCCCACTGGTAATGCAGATTACTGAGGTACAGAGCACACACACATAGCGAACCCTCAGGTTCTGAATTGGAAACAGCGAACACTCTCTGGTTCTGAATAAAGATTGGCACACACACAGCCAGAACTGGTACACTTCCCTTGACTAGGCACCCTAGGCCAGTACTAGGAGACTTTCCCATATTTCATGAGGAATTACTGGTGGCACCCTTGACCACCAAAGAGCACATGCAGGCTCACAGAAAATCCAAACCAACATCTGGGTAAACTAATATCTTCAGGCACTGGCCAAATGCACTGAGAGGAAACAAAGGTGCCCAAACTGAACCTAGAGAGGTAAACATGGTTACTCCAGATGGGGGTCTCCCACCTTTTGCTTCCAAATTTATACTCTTCCATTCATCTGGTTAATAACACCCTCACAGAAAACTTGTAGATGCTATCTTGAAATGTCTTTCACATTTAATATACTACATTACACACCTCTGAGGTTTCATGAAGTTAAAAGTTCTGTAATTGGCAATGTCTTTTCACTAGACCCCAACTTTAGCAGGCACTTTTAAATCAGACATGAACTAAAAGTTCTGTACTTGGCAAGTCTCTCTGGACCCCATAGAAGGCAGCTACTTTTAAATAGAAAACAGTCTAGGTGACAGAGTCCCTTTGTCAGAGAAAACTCACCACAGGAATGCAGGTGCCCCAGGGCTTTTCCACACAATAAAATCTCAGGTACTCACAGAACAGATGAATCTCATGCAGCTTCTACACAGTCCAGGCTGGACCAGGGGATTGCCCCTGAATCCTGGAATCCCCCCCTCCATCCCTACAGGGATGAGGCACTGGAAAAACCCACTTGGAATGGTTTCCACCGCTTCACTGTCTGTCTTCTATGTTCTTCTTCTAGGTGAGAACAAACTGCCCAAACCACAGAGGTAGCTCTCTGTCAGAGCTCAAAACTGAGGAGCTGCCTAAACTGCAATCTCCTCCTGGAACTCCACTCTACAGACTACTGCACTCTAACTCAACATTCTAATGCTATGCTGCTGTGACAATTCTATGATTACATCATCCTCCAGCTCAGCTGAGACTGAAACCAGAGAATAACAGTGTGAAATCCATTTAACTGGCATTTCACAAGCTGCCTCTCCCTGCCTGCCACTGATTCTAAGTGGGATTCTAGTAACCTTTGGGAACAAGGGGGTTACATTACAATTTTAGTTTAACTTTGAAACCAGGGATTCTGGAGTGGAAATTCCTTGCGGGAGCCTGGCTTATTCCTTGTCTTCCTATGTGGAAGGAACTGAAACCTAGGCTTTTGAACACATGTATAGCCCCCCAGTATGGTACAGATAATATTAAGATGGCTATGAAATGGGGTCTTACTCCTTCTCATTTGTTAACTCTAGATAGGAAATCTATATACAAATCAATACTGCAGTCGGAATGTCAGTCTGCAATCAACTTCCTGGGATACCTTGAGAATCAGAGAAGCAAAATTCTACAACAGTTAACTAAAATCAGGATCCCCCCTTATGCATGGGATTGTACTTGGCTATGCAATTATGACATACTAAGCGTAAAGGGGAATAGTAAGCACAAACAACTTAGTGAAAGATATTGCCCTAGAGAGGTCTGTGGCATGACTATAGAAACACAACAGCATCTCTTTTTGACTTGTCTATCTATAAAACCATTATGGGCTTTATTAGCTGACACATGGCAGGAACCATTATTTCAGACACTAGATTATCAAATGTTACTTTATGGTCCAACTGATAGTTCCTTTGGCAGGTATCATGCTGATACGATGTATATTATTTTTAGGTAACACTTTATTTCAAGTGTCCTTAACTACACTGTAATTACTATATACCTACAATGTAACTACTATATAAATACTGAGTAGTTACACGTAACTACAATGTAGTTGGTAATTAGTTTCATATTTGCATATTATGTAGTTAGACCAACATTTCTATGAAGTAACTACACTTACTGCACTGTAAATACTATGTAGTTATTAATTACTTTCAAACTTGACTGATATGTAGTTATACAATTTGCATGAAGTGGTAGTTACACATGCAACCACAACCGTTTCTCTTTTGGCACAAACTTGATTTATGCTGGAAATGTAACTACTCATGTAACAACTGTTGCAAAGTGCAACAGAAAAAAGGATTTACGCTGAAAGTGTAATTACACATGTAAAATCTGTTGCAAAGTTACATTTGCCGGAAAGAATTGATTTGAGGCAGAAGGAAGGCAACAGTAATTGCAGTAACTACCACTTCATGTGAATTGCGTAACTACAGCACAGTAATACTGATCTTCCCTGTGTCATTCTTCACCATTTATCACTGTCTTGGTGACAGCTGGAGGCACAGCACCCAGCATGATTTTTTTTTTTGTAGGGGGAGTAGCCAGCACCAGAGGTGGTGCCACCCTTGAGGCTGATGTATTATGAGGGGCTCGTGGGTTGGCCAACAATGATCGCCAACTCCTCCTCTGCCCCAGATCTGCTTCTCCCACCATCAAGAGAACAGTACCTCACACCTGCTGATGGAATTTCATCTGCGACATTGTAGCCTAGTTAGTTGTTTCAACGTCATTGTTGACACCATTTTTCACTCCGTTCCAGTTCTGCCATCTGCTAGTAACTTGGCACCATTTTCTGCAAGAATCCGGTAAGACCTTTCCTTTTTCTTTCTTGAAGCAACGCCAGATCTGTTTCTTATTATTATTTTAGTCACTGCGAGTCATGTTGGGTTCATCCAGGGACAAAAAGAGCTCTTCCAAGGCAGGCTAGCCTCCTATGCACCGGTGTCCCTGCACTGGCAGATGTCCATCATGGACCAACGTGACCAATATCTCACCTGCCTGGGTCCATCTCACGATATTGATAGTTGCGTTGCTTGCTTCTCCAGGACTGTGGCACACTGAAGCACTGTGTGTGGAAACTCAGCCACAATCCACTGACTTTCAGAGGGCAGTGTTGTATGAGGGACTCCAAACACAGGTCTCTCCACCCTTCCTTGGGATCCCCTCCCAATTCTATACAGACCCATGAGGAGGGGGCCTCCTCTTCTTCTAGCCTTGCCAGGGAGGAGGTCCCTTCTGCAGTGCTGGAGGATTGGCCTGGGCATCTCGAAGGCTGGGCTGGGAGCAACACACAGGCAGTCAACTCCTCAGAGGTGCAGGCTTCCCCGGTGTCACTGCCCACGCCTGCTGGGCCCGGCACAGGTGGCTCCTCAGCACCACCCACTGGTGACGTTCTGCATTCCAGAGCCATTTGCAGCTCTGGAGATCTGCACTGGGAGTGATACTGGGCCCTTCTGCTGCACTGCAAGTGGCACCATGGGTGGGAAAACCTCTATGGATGCTCATCTGGAGGTCTGCTGGACCTTCTTCTCTCCATAGCCGGACACTTGGGAGCTGGATCTGGACTGGCTGCCCAACTCCTCAGAATCAGAGGGTTTTCTGGTGCCCAGTAACTCTGTGCCCTCCCAGGCATCTCTTCCCTTGGCACCGGCGATTATGATCAGTGCTGGCTCCCATGCCAGTGGTGATGTCAGGAGCGTGCCTGCCAATAGTGACCCTCCATCTGAGGGGATGGTGTTTTGAGTCTTGTAGATCTGGAGAACTGTCGGTCCTGATGCTGCTCCCCCCGGGCCAGAACAGGGACTCACTCTCCTGCAGTCTCCCTCAGGAGGACTGCGGGATTGGAGCAGTACCTAGCTTTGGGAGTGAGGAAGAGTTCGACCTCAGAATCAACGGGGTTGAGGGGGCAGGACATGGGGCAGAGACCTTTCCCAGGGACCCTTGGGGGTTCAGGGATGTGTTGCAGTGCTGAGCCTTTGCTCTGTCCCTCATCCCCTTCAAGGGAGGCCTTATTAGGTGGGGTTGGGATCCACCCTTCTGGTTCTGTTCAGCCTCAGTCTCCTCACAAGGGAGTTTCCCATTCAGGGCTCAGTCCTGACTGCTTCAAGCTGATTGAGCGGCTAGTAACTACACAGACCAGCAGATTCCTAGGAGGTCCAAGATCTCCAGTGATGTCCCCTAGCCCTGGCAGAGGTTGCTCAGATAAGGCGATGTGCATCTCCCAATTGCTTCTGCAGCCCCCCCATTTCCCAGGGTACATGGGTCCTTCTAGGTCCTTGACCTGGGAGCAGTTCAAAGACACTGCTGCCAGCTTCCTCAGGTATGTCAGGCCTATGGATCAGCAGGTCTTTTGCCTGTCTCCCCCGCAGCAGCTGGACTTGGACTCTTCAGATTCAGCAGCTTCCTCATCTTCCTCCTTCAAGGAAGAGGATATCTCTGTCCATCTGGCTTCAGACTCTGCTCAGATGGTGTATCAGCTCTTCCTATCGAGGATGGTCGGTGATCTGCACCTATCCCACATTGCAAGATGCAATACTGAGTGGATGACATGTGTTTTCCTTAGCGAATTCAGTGTGGACCACCTGGTCATCCTTTCCTGGCCAATTCCCTTCCAGGAAGCATCATCCTGCACCTGGAAGTGCCCATCTGTCCCATCTCTAGCCCCTATGGACTGCCAGCACAGGTACTGCGCACACCAGGGGTCTCCAGGGACCTTGCCTCATCCCACTTCGGGAGTGAGGGCACTGGATACCCCTTCTGGGCATAGACACCCAGTGTGCAACTGTCCCCCGAATGTAGACTCTGTGGAGTTCGCTGAAGATGGATAGTTTTCTCTTTGGCTCGTATCATGCTCAGCTTTGCTGCTTATGAGGCACACCACGCTGCCTACAACAGGCATCTGTGATCAATGCTAGGTCAGGTGCTGATATTGCTGCCTGATACAAAAGCAACCGGACAAGTCATTGCCCTCTCTGCACAAGGCCTGGAGCTCACAAGGCACCAGGCAAGGGTGTCTTATGATGCCAATGAGGTAGCTTCAAGGATTGCGGTGACAACAATTTGTATTAGGTGGACAGCATGGCTTCATCTATTAAGGTTGTCACCCTTGGCATGGCATAGGGTGCTGCCTCTGCTCTCCAGGGGACCCACTTTTTCTCCCACTTGGCAAGGTAGGAACTACAGGGGTGACTTCTGTCTCCCAGGCAACAGGAGACTCCACCTCATCCTGACCAGTGCAGGCCTAACTGGCCTGTAATGAGTCTTCTCCTTTGGTAGTCCTCCCCCACAAGAGACTGAGAGACTCACATCCCTCGGGGAAGTGCTGGGCCCCCTTCGGGGGGCTCAGTACTCACCCAGACAGTGACAAACGGTGAAGATTGACACAGGGAATATATGAAAATGATGTACCTATCGTAATTATTGATCTTCTTGTATATCTTCACCATTCATCATTGGCAGCTTCCCTTCTGGGCCTCAGTCCCTCAGTGATGCCCCCTCCCTGCTTGCCCTCCCCCTACTTGAGGCCAATTGTGGGCTAGGTCTCACTGGTACCTCCGAGTCATCTGTGACCCTCCTAAGTGACAGAGGGCCCACCCTGGGAGGGAGGGCAAGTAGGGCTTTTTGCACTGGCCCTAGGGGCTTCCTATAGGTCCTTCCATTCTCAGACATGGGGTTCCTCCTAGACATGGTCTGGTCCTGTAGTGGGGGATCTCCCCTAGGTGGGGCAGAGAGGAGAAGGATCACGGGGACTCTCTTTCTCCCTCTTTATATAATTTTTCCTCTCCCCCCATTGTTTTGGGGGGGTAGGACTTGTCTTGGACAGGATTGCCCCCTGAACCTGTGGGATCTCCCTCTCGGGACAATGGTAACTGGAAGGGCTCTTCTTTACCTATGAATAAACTGTCCTGTTGTACAATGCTGAACAGTTAGAAGACTGACTGATTGTACATCATGTATATTGCACCCGCACTTTAGCTGCTACTCTCTTGTATTTCAACTGCATTCTTGCACTTAGTTGTACCTAACTGTTCTCAATATATTTAATGTATTCTATTTCCCGTACCTTTCTTTGTTTTTGTAAGTGTATTGTCTGTATTACCTATGTACCATCGATATGGCCCGGATTATGCCTGAAAACAGTCCATTGGATCAGTGCACCTAGGAACATATGAACATAGGAAATTTGCCAGCAGAAGCAAGCCACATGGTCTATCAAGTCTGCTTGAATGTGCAGCTAGCACACTTACCTTGCAGTTGCCCCCCCCTCCCCTTCACAATAACCTCCCATCTCACCCTGTCCCATCCCCTTTTGAATCCCCCACTGTCTGGAGGATATCAGCTCCTCTGGCAGAGAGTTCCATTCTGTCACAACCCTCTGTGTGAAAAAGTGTCTTCTCATTTCCCTCCTATATCTATCCCCCTCCAATCTAAGCCCATAACCTCTTGTGGCCTTCCCCCTGCTTAACTTATATAGCCCTTCTCTTCCTGTCTTGTTAATCCCCTTTAAGTATTTGAAGGTCTCAGTCATATCCCCCTGATCTCGCCTCTCCTACAGGGAGTACATATTCAAGTCATGCAGCCTCTCCTCATATGGCCTTTCCCCCAGTCCCTGTATCATCTTAGTTGCCCTGTGCTGTACCCCTTCCAGTAGTCCAATATCCTTCTTTAGATATGGGTACCAGTACTACACGCAGTGCTCCAGGTGTGGGCTGACCAGTGACCTGTAGAGAGGCAGGATCACCTCCCTGTTCCTGGAAGAGATTTTTCTCCCAATACACCCCATCATCCTGTTGGCCTCTGCTGCCACATTCCTGCACTACCCTGAGTTTTTCATTTTCCCATTTACAACCACACCTAGATCCTTTTCCTCCTTGGTGGTACCTAGCTGCACTCAACCCAACTGATAGCTCCTCCCTGGGTTCTTCGCTCCAAAGTGCATCACCTTTTTAGCATAGAACCCCAACTGTCACTCTTCTGACCACTCCTCCAGTTTAATCAGGTCATTCTGCAGTTCCTGCCATCCCTCTATGTCACTCACCACCACCCTCAACTTGGTATCAACAGCGAAGAGGCTGATCTCATTCCTGATGCCACGCGAGATGTCCGCAATAAATATCCCAAACAACATCAACCCCAGTACCGATCCTGTGGCACCCTGCTTGTAACTGTCCTTGGAGTTGAGAGCTCCCCCCAACTTCTACCCTCTCCTGTCTTCCCTGAAGCCATTTTTCCATCCAGTTAACCATCTTAGTCCCAACTCCCACATACCTCAATTTCCCCCCTAACCTCCGATGCAGCACTGAATCAAAGGCCTTGCTGAAGTCCAAAAATATGACATCTACCACATGACCTTTGCCCAATTCCCTCAGTCAGAACCCAGTCATAGTACTGAACTAGATTAGTCTGACAGGATCTTCCCAAAACAAACCAATGCAGATGACTGCCCTGGAGTCCATTATTCTCCAGAAATGTCACCAGGCTCTCCTTCAGGTTGCCTCCATCAGCTTCCCCACAATGGATGTCAGGCTTAGAGGTCTGTAATTGCCTGGTTCATCCTTAGGGTCACTTTTATGGAGGGGCACCACACTGGCAATCCTCCAGTCCTGTGGCATGCACCTTGTGTCCAGGGAGGTGTTGAACAGGTCCACCAGTGGCCCTGCCAGTACCTCCACCAGTTCCCTCAGCACCCTGGGATGTATGGTGTCTGGTCCTGGTGCCTTATTCATCCTCAGAGCCCTCAGACCTCTAATACCTGCCCTCTGTGATTACTCCATCTGTCACTCCTTCCCTGCCCACCCTCCCCACCCCTGTGGAAGCTGCCTGCCCTTGTCCCTTGTGAATATGGAATAGAAGTACTCATTTAGTGCTTCTGCCTGTTCTTCTCCTTTCTCTACCCACCCCGTCCTTCTTAATTCACACTATCTGATCCTTGCAGCTTCTTCTTTCCCTAATGTGTCTGAAGAAGTTCTTTTCCCCGTCTTTGATTCCCTGAGCCAGCCTCAATTCCCTGGAGGCCTTGGCTGCTCTAACACCCTTGGTAACTTCTCTGGACTTCCTCACGTACCCATCTCTATCTTCTCCCCTCCCAGAATTCTTGTATGTATGGAATGCTGCTTTTTTTGCCCTCACCTTATTTAAAACTTCCCTACTCATCCAGCTTGACTTCTTAGTTCTTCCCTTCTTGCTCTGTAGTTTGGTACAGGTCCCAGCAGCCTCCACAAGCCCCAATGTAGTTTTTTTCCCCATTTCTGGTTTGCATCTCAGTGAGATTGAATTCCTGCCAGGTACTCTCCTAAGGTTTCACCTATCCTACTGAAGTCAGCCTTTCTGAAGTCAACCACCCTTGTCCCTGTACCAACCTCCTCTCTGCCCATGTTGAGCATGAACCACACAGATTGGTGGTCACTCCCTGCCAGTGGGTCCACCACCCCACCTCCCTTACAGCCTCCCTGGTAAACAAGTATCTGCTGTGTGATGCATTTATTGTTTCTCTGTCTTTTTGTTTGTTTAACAGGTAGGTGCACTGATTCAGTGGACCATTTTCAGACATGACCCAGGCCATAAAGATGGTACATAG
This sequence comes from Neoceratodus forsteri, assembly GCA_016271365.2. Taxonomy (NCBI): domain Eukaryota; kingdom Metazoa; phylum Chordata; order Ceratodontiformes; family Ceratodontidae; genus Neoceratodus; species Neoceratodus forsteri. Next base: position 4,433,761 of record JADMNL010000041.1, on the reverse strand, counting down.
ATAATAAAGACAATACACTTACATTAACAGAGAAAGGTACAGGAAATAGAATATATTGAATATATTGAGTACAGCTAGGTACAATTAAGTGCAAGAATGCAGTTGAAACACAACAGAGTAGCAACTAAAGTGTGGGTGCAATATACATGATGTACTGATCATATGATGACTGTTCAGCATTGTACAATGGGATAGTTTAGTCTCTGGTACAGAAGAATTAGGACTGTCATCGAAGGGTAGCCCATGCCTCACCCCCAGCCACCCACCTTGGCAGCAGCAGGACAGGTGTGTGGGTACAATGGAAGTGTGGGTCAATCTTACAGAAGCAACACATTTTAAGTTATGTAAGTGTACAATACACATTGTGAAACTAGTTAACAACTACATAGTGCAGTTATAGTGTAGTTATACAGTAGATACAGTGTAGTTAGTGACACTTAAAATTATCCTTCAGAGATCACTCCCTCATGAAGCTACTGCAGTATAGCGTAATGATTGAAAGCACTGCCCTCAAACCTGGAGAACTGGGTTCAAATCCCAGAGCCACCACTTGTATACTGTGTGACTAAAGAAAAAAGAACTAAAAATAAACATGCAATCTAACATTGTAAATTTCTGTACAATAAAAAATAGTTAATTTACATAATCACCTATTGACTTCTAACAGTGCCATAGTTGCTAAGAAATGCACTCCTTCTGTGGTATTGTTTCCACAGTTAATGCCTAACTAACATGTACTTACAAAGTAAGTATGCAGAAACAAACACTTAAAATAAAGTGTAAAAAGAAGGTGTAACAGTGCTGTAGTTACTATGGAATGTGCTGCTTCTTTGGCATTGTTTCCACAGTTAATGACTAACTAGCGTGTACTTACAAAGTAAGTGCACAGAAACAGACACTTAAAATAAAGTGTAAGAAGAGGGTGTAATAGTGCAGTACTATAGTTAATATGGAATATGCTGCTTCTGTGGCATTATTTCCACAGTTAATGACTAATATGTACTTATAAAGTAAGTACGCAGAAACAGACACTTAAAGTGTAAGAATAAGGGTGCAACAATGCTGTAGTTACTAAGGAATGTGCTGCTTCTGTGGCATTGTTTCCATAGTTAATGACTAACTAGCGTGTATTTGCAAAATAAGTACGTAGAAACTGACACTTAAAGCATACGAAGAAAGGTGTAACTACTATACACTTACATTAAATGGCAGTGCTGCAGTTCTGATGTATGCTTTCCTTCAGAAATCAATCCTTCATGTACTTGCTGCTTAAAAAAACATACAATCTAATATTCTTAATTGCTATACAACTACACTGGTTACTTATACAATAAAAATAATTTACATAATTACTTATTGGCTTGTAACAATGCTGTAGTTACTAAGAAATGTGCTACTTCTGTGACATTGAACTACACTTCTTCTGTACTCATACTCCTTGCCTTTTATGGCCCAGGTGGGTGGCTGGAGGTGGGGCATGGCTACATACCATGTGCTTTACCACCGATCTGCTGTGTGGAGTGGTGGTGGATGGTGAAGGATACACAGGTAGGGACCCTTCCTGGTGTGTAGTTATACAAATTGCATGATGTGGTAGTTACATATGCAACCACAACTGTCTCTCTTTTTGGCACAAGTTGATTTATGCTGGAAGTGTAGCTACACATGTAACAGCTGTTGCAAAGTGCAACAGAAAAATTGATTTATGCTGGAAGTATAGCTACACATGTAACAGCTGTTGCAACAGTAATTGTGATAACTGCTAGTTCATGCAAATTGTGTAACTACACTAAACTGCAAATGTAAACTAGTTAATTACTACATTGTAGTTACATGTAACTACACAGAGGTTACATAGTAGTTACATTGTAGTTATACAGTAGTCTCAGTGTAGTTAAGGACACTTAAAATAAAGTGTAACCTATTTTTGTTATTTTTAGGTATTTTATATGGCAAGCTCGATGTATGTGGACATTGCAACAAAGGATGGTCTTGCATTCTGAGATCTTGTATGATATAAGACAAGCGATGACTAAGACTATGGATTTGGATATGATTCATTTTTCACCTGAGAAAGCAAGACATTTATGGATTCATTGCACTGATTGAGGTAACTAATAAGTAACAACATAATGTATGATTTAGAGATATAGGGATTGTTCTCTCTCTTTGTATTTTTTCTTGTAATGAAATCCAATTTTCAATAAAAAAATTCTCCTACTCTTTTCAAGAAGTGCCATGGGATCTTTAACATCCACCTGAACTACCAAAAGAACAGGCAGATGAGACCTCGGTTTAACATCTCAACTGAAAGACAGCAACTCAGGAGTGCAGTGCCCTCCTCATGCTGCACTGCAGTGTCAGTATTGGGATATTAACCCAAGTGCCTGGTGTGGGGATAGCACCCACAGCTTTCTGATCTCCCAGTCTCAGAGGTGAGTGTGCTATATGCTGAGCCATTGGCACTGACTGGCCAACAGCTTGAATCAAGCTTGTCGTAGCTTCAGTGTACAGAAAGTGCACATATTAGTATATGCTGATATGCAGTATAGCTAATATAATAAAACTTCATTCACTTTGCCTAACAGAGGATTAACTGTTCTGACAAATTAGATCACAGTTACAAGGTCTGTTTAGTGTGGTTGTTCACACTGTCCATAGTTCATGAATGTCTTTGATGTAATGAGCCATGCCTATGGTGTGGGTGGTCATTCCTCATGTTGTAAATTGCCCTCTCCCCCTATAGTATTGGCTTCTGTCTCATCATTGTATCTCTTCCAGCTTGACCGCAGTTGTGTGTGCTTTTCCAGGATTAATCTTAGTGAGGCTGCTATCCCGTCCATCCTGCCAACCCCATTAACCCTGTCTCTCCAGGAACCTAGTACAGGGGTCGCCTGTGTGCTTTCTAAGATAAGAACATCCATCTTAATTAGGAACAGTGCAGTGCTCCCAGATTTACAGGGATCCCATATTTAACAGGGTTTCAGTTACAAAAAATGAGATACGGGGATGAAAAACTAATATTGCCATTTCACAGGGATTCCGCTCAATCACTACAGGCACCAGTCTCCCTTGATAAGAATTAAAATCACTTCCCAGATTGCACAGACTGACTCACTGGAAAGCGTAAGTCTGGATTGGCCCACAGAACCTATGAGGTGCTATGATTTTCAGAGGGATCCACGTGGCACTATAAATCATATGCCGAGCGGGAGATGGTTCACTTTGTTCTCCCAGCTTGGCTTGTTAGGCAGCATCTCTGTCTGGGTCAGCAGCAGTTCACAAACCACGTTTCGATAAACAGTCCTTCAGGTTCACTCACTAGTTCAGTCTGGGATGTCGGACCTTATTCCCCCCAGATCTATAGTGAGCAAGCCATCACAGCATTTGGCTCAGTGGAAGTCTAGCATATGCTAATGAAAGAGTGTGTGATTCTGTCCCGATTGAGCATGGCAGAGTGGCAACAGAAACAACAGAAAGAGGGGCACAGGACTTCACTAGCTCTCTCTCCAAAACAGTGCACACAAATGGCGAATGAGTCGGGAGTACCTGAGTGGCAGCAGAACCGGGTTCAAACACAGAATCCCAAAACAGCAGAGACTCTGTCCTTTTGGAAAAGCTTACAGGTATTTTTTCAGTGTTTGTGATGCTCTTTGACTGGTCCAGACACTGTAGGAACTCTGGGAGGATTTTTGTGAGGGGGGGTTGCCAGAGGCAGTTAACCGTACCAGGCAGACCAAACTTTAAAAAGGCTGCTGGTTCTGAAAAGAGCTCAACTTTTGCTGATTTGTGGCTCTTGACTTCAGTGATGGGGGGAGCAGGGACTAGAAACAAAAACAGACCGGCTAGCAGAAAGAAAAACAAACTTTGGTGATTGGGAACTGGGTAAAAAGACAGAATTATTAGTTTTTGTCAACTCCACACTGTTTGTTTTCTTTCCTGCCCTCCCAATCACCAAAGTTTCTTTTTCTTTCTTCTAGCTAGTCTGTTTTTATTTCTGTTCAATTAAATTAAATTGCTGTTAGTTATATTTTTGGAATACAGCTGAGCAATTTTCCAGCTATTTTTGTGAACTGGGAAGGGAGGTTAACTGGCCCAGGAAGGCTGGAATTAAAGCATGAGCAGGATGCTACTTAAAAGAAAAAAAAAAGAGCCCACTTTGCTTATTTGTGGCACTTTATTTTATTTTTTATTTTTTTTTGGGGGGGGTGAGCTAGCAGGAAACAAGGTACACAGAATCTTTGGCGTGCTAATATAAAACAAGGCCTCTAGGTACAAGTCAAGTCTTTCCTGACCATCATACTGCTCAGCCTTTTCTCACTGAAATGAGGGCAGGACACTCAAAATGAGGGACAATGAAGGGCAGTGGCCCTCATAATGAGGGACATATCCTCAAACATGGCTACAGGCCATGGTGTTTAGCCATAGAAAGCTTATTTTTGATTTCGTACTGCAGGATATTATGAATTTCTGCTTTAAAGTCTAAGGCCCAGATATTCAAAAGGGTTGCGCCCCAGCGTGATATTCAAAAGGGAAAAGTGCGCGGCACAAATCCTAATGCGCCGGAGTGTATCAGTAATGTATGCAGGCACAGGTGGGGGGGGCGTGCCCATGCATAACCTGCACAGCCCGGGACGTGCAGAGCCATGCATGCACAACCCCTACCTGCGCCAGCACAAAGTTAAGCCAAAAAAAGGAACAACTGATGGCCACCCACAGGTGAGCTGCCGTGCAGGGTGCAACACGGCAGCTGCCACCTGTGGGTGGTCTCGCGTTGGGCTACTGGTGGCGCCCCCCCATGCCCAATCGTGGGCATTTGTAAAATAAGACGTCGGCCAATATCCCTGGTGGTCCAGTGGACTGCTTTCTGCCCAATCACGGGCATCTGTTGTAATAAAAGAAACCATCCCGTCCAATATCCCTGGTGGTCCAGTGGACCGCTTTCTGCCCGATCGCGGGCATCTGTTGTAATAAAAGAAACCCCCCCCGGTCCAACATCCCTGGTGGTCCAGTGGACCGCACTCCACCCGATCGCAGGCATCTGTAGTAAAAGAAACCCCCCTGTCCAATATCCCTGGTGTTCTAGTGGTACCCCCCTCCCCACCCACGAGCCCCACCACCCGCTCCCCGGTCAGCCAGCGGGTGGCAGCACCCACCGCACCACCCGCGCTCCGCCGACTGACAGCTCAACAGGGCTGCCGCCCATTGGTTCACAGTGTGAGCCAATGGGCAATGCAACTCACCACTGGTAGCCCTCAATAGCACTGTCTGGCGATTGATGCAGCCTGTCGGTCCTCACCGGGGTCAGCTCCACCACCGCTGGCTGGCCCCTGCCAGTGCCAGCACATGCAGCCCTGAGGGCTGCCACCTTCTCCTTCACCCTCCTGTAGTCTGTCCCAATCTTCTTTTTGCATTCCTGCATGACCGGCTGGAGGCTTCCCTGCAGGTTCACTCTCCTGGGCTATCCCTCCCATGCAGCCGCCTTGAGACTAGCAGTGCCCGCCATCCACTCAGTAGTGCCTCCTCCTCAGATAGGCCTGGAAGAGGGCCTCAGTCTCTGCCGTGGTGAAGTTGGGCCTCCTCCTCCCTCTGCCCATCCATCCCTCCCTCACCTTGTTTCTGCTCGGTCATGGCGTTCTTTATGGGTGAAGTGGACACTGTCCTGTGCAGTCTACAGCGTTATCCCATGCCCATTGTCCAGGGCATCCCTACAGCATGCAACTCACCTCTCCTGCAGTAACGAATCCTGGCCAGCGCCGGCCGCGCTTGCACTTTTATGGCGCAATGCACACCGGTGAGGTGGAGCAGCTGTATTGAGATGCAAAATCCACCACTGCACTTTGAATTGCTGATCAGATGATTTGCATGTATCGTGAATATATCACGCCATTCGCTTTTCCGCTCTGGTTGAGCCGGCTGAGCCAATAAGCGCCAGATCTGTGACTACGCGGTACACTGCGTGTGCATGCCCAGGTAGCTTTACGCGGGTGTCTGCCGTGCTGATGATGGCGTGCTGCGCGATCGGCAATTCAGGCCATGGCCACCATTGTGCCAGTGGCACTACGGCACTGGGCACTATGTGGCGGTGTGGCACTACTGTAATAGTCCACTGTGGCACTATCACGCAGGTGGTCGGTCGCGCAGGATGCGTAGACGTCAGATGGTGCTGTGCGTTGCCTTGCGTCATAGACCCCTGACCTGGTGTCCAACCTTTGCCCCCTGGCGCTGTTCGGCTGCCATGTGTACGGCCCTAGTGCGCTGTCTTGTGACAGCGCTATGTGGACCGACGGCGCTGTAGGAACAGCACGATTGGAACCTATGGTGGTCTATTGCGTAACATTTCCACCTGGGGTTGCTGTGCTGCGGGGCGCCATATAGCCTGCTGTAAAGTTGGAAGCATGGCATGCAGGAGGGCAGTTGAATGGAGCCCGGTGGAGGTGGCCAACCTGGTGGCCCTGGTACAGTCCCACTATGGGGCACTGTATGGTGAGGAGCCCCTCACCATGGCTAGAACAGGTCTCTGGCTGCAAGTGACCCGGTGACCTGGTGGGGGGGTCACTGGGTGGCGCCCGGTCTGCTGAGCAGTGCGGCACAGGTACAGTGACCTCCACAGGGAGGGATCCCTGACCTGCATGAGCAGCTATGGTCACGTGCCAGGAGGGCGTTGTGCTGAGGCCAGGTGGGTGTACCATCTATACACCTGTATTCTCTGTAGGGGTGTGAGTGTGTTTTGGTGGCTGTGCATGGGTGATGGCTCTGACATGGTTGGCTGTGTCAGTGTGTGCAGGTGTGAGATGCATGGGTCTGGCTGTGTGGGCAGGCACTCTCACTGGGGCAGGGCAGTCTGCTTTGGAGTCACACTGATGTTTTCTCAACATTTGTCTCCCACAGGCCGGGCAGAGGGATGCAGGCACGGGTGAGGGAGGGCGTGGCAGGGCCCGGTGCCCGGTCGGTGGTGCTGCGGTGGTGGGCCACAGCAGCAGCAGCAGCCACAGCTGCTTGCGGAGTGTGAGTATCATTACATCATGGATGCTATTGCATGCTGGAGGGGGTGGGCATGACCACCAGCCAGGCCAGGTGGGTGTACCATCTATACACCTGTATTCTCTGTAGGGGTGTTAGTGTGTTTTGGTGGCTGTGCATGGGTGATGGCTCTGACATGATTGGCTGTGTCAGTGTGTGCAGGTGTGAGATGCATGGGTCTGGCTGTGTGGGCAGACACTCTCACTGGGGCAGGGGGCAGTCTGCTTTGGAGTCACACTGATGTTTTTCTCAACATTTGCCTCCCACAGGCTGGGCAGAGAGGATGCAGGCACGGGGTGAGGAGGGCCGTGGCAGGGCTCCGATGCCGGTCGGTGGTGCTGCGAGTGGTGGGCCACAGCAGCAGCAGCCACAACTGCTTAGCGGTGTGAGTATCATTACATCATGGATGCTGATTGCATGCTGGAGGGGGGTGGGCATGACCACCAGCCGCTGCACAACCCACAACCATGCGACACAGGTGACATTCATCGCTGTCCAGTGTCACTGCACATCTGTGTGTGCGTCACTGGTGGTCCATGCATGCACTGGGCACATGGCTGTGGAACTGGCATGCACCACATTGCCATGTCACTTGACAGCCTTGTTTGTGCTGTGATGGACATGGGCAGTGTGTATGTGTGTGCAGTGGTGCACATAGCTGGTGCCGCCTGGTTGGGCTGGCCATGTGCATTCACTGTGGTGGGTGCATACCATCACAGGTGTGGGACATTGGGCTATATGGCTTGCAGGTTGGGTGGTGTTCAGGGTTGTGGTCAGTCCAGCCATTGACTGTGTTCCCATTTTCCTAGGCCTCATTGTGCTCGGAGGGGATAGAGCGGGCACTGCAGCAGCTCACCCAGGTGTCCATGGACAACAGGACCATCCTCCACAACATCCAGCACCATGGCCTCGGAGGAGGCACAGCCAGACACGACGCACCAGGCGGCAGAGGACCAGCCTGCTGGCCTTAGGCCGCATTCCCTTCCCACTTCACCCATCCCTCCACCCTGCCTTCCCTCTCCAGTTTGTTCATCCCTACCCCTTGCCCACCCCTACCTTGTACCCCTCCCCCCTTGTAAATAGTTTTGTTGTTGTTGATTTTGTAATTTACATTTTTCTAATATATATATATTTTGATATGAATACTGTGTTGGTCTCTAATTTGCAGCTGGCTATGGTTGCTCAGTTGCAGTGGTGTGCATGCCATCTGGGGTGGTATGGTCCTGGGTATGTGTGTGTGTGTGTGTGTGTGTGTGTGTGTGTGTGCATGGGGAGGTGTCTCCAGTGTGGCAGTGACTTTCTGTTGGTCTTGCCATCTGCTGCCACCACTCACTGGGTCGCACAGGATTAGGTCTGGCTTGTGTGCTTCTCTGCTGCAGGGGTTGGCGTGTGGGGATGCATGGTGTTTCCTGCAGTGCCAGTCAACTGCACATGGGTGGTGTCTTGGGGTCACGGTTCAGGGTGTGCTGTGTGTGGGGGCTGATGTGCACTGTGGTTGTCAGCCCTGTGTGGCAGTCTCAGCCTGCCAGTGGTTGTGCTGGGCGTCATGGCCCTGTTGTGCTTTGTTGGCTTGTCCCCATGGGCCAGTAGATCATCCGTCCCACCCCAGTGATGCTGTGCTTGGGGTGTGCAGGTGTCTTGTTGGTTCTGCAGTGTGTTCCTGTGCCCATGTGGCATGGCTGGTGGTGGGCCCCAGCCTGCCTCCCTGGTTATGCAGTTCCATTGCTCTGCCGGGGCTCTGCTTGCACTTGGCACCTCTGGACTGCTCAGCTGTGCTGCCCTTGTTGCACTATGGCACAACCTTTCTGCTCAGCTTCCCTTTCCTGGTTACGCTATAAGCGCGGTTGTCGCGATATTCAGGCGTTGGCTGCTTCGCATAATTTGTTCTGCTCCATGTTTGAGTATCACGTCTGTTGCGCATATGCGTAATTGACTTGTGCTTGCTCCTGCTGATGCGCACATTTTGGGAGCAGTTTGAATATCTGGGCCAGTAAGTTCATTGTTAAAAACTTTTGTTTTACAAATTATCAAGTGAAATTGTCAGCTAGTCTGACTTACATACAAAAAAACTTTCTTTTTAATTTTACACACTTGGTGATTGATTAATGTGACACTGTATCTTTAATTGATAGCCTTTTTATGTTGGATTATTACACTCGTTGCTCCTCCCCACGATGAAGAGTCCACAAGGGCTCGAAGCACTGGGGAACTTGTGTTCAGCTGTTTTTTGTATGTGCACTTAATTAAACCCTTGGCATTACTATCCGACTGCTGGAAGTGTTCTTCTTTGCACACTGATTGTTTCTTTGTTGGATTTTGTTTCTGGTACAGTATCTTTGAACTTCCATATGCCTGAGCACCACAAGTCTTTCTTTTCCCATATTGTAAATGAATCTGAGGAGATGCTTACTAACATCATCTGTGGCCTGGAGTGTTCTGAGAAGCTTATGTCTCTGGGAACCCTCAGGAAGGTCATGAGCAGCTGTCTTGCCTTTCTTCCAGAGGGTATTCTGGTACTTGACCATATGGGATAAGTAGTTGGCAATTTTAAGGCTCAAAGTGACATAGGCAAGGTTCTCTTGCCCCAAAGTTCAGACTTCCTGGATTCCTGATCAGGGAGGAGAGGGAACTAAATTGTTTAGGTGCCTTGGACCTATCATGAGCTGCCTTGATTACCACATAATCTGTTTCCAGTTGGGCTGTGTTGAAGGGCAGCCCCAAGGGTGCTTGGTAGAGCTTACCAGCCTTTCTGGGCATGGCAGGTGCCAAGTTGGGTCTATGTCAGGCAGCATTGGCAGCATCCTGCAGTGCTGGAAGCAGAGGAAGAATGACTTTGGGTGGAGATTCTGGGATCCCCAAGAAATCCACCAGATTCATTCTGGTGGCATACTCCTCCTCAGTCTGAAACCCCATGGTCGAGGAGAGCTGTTTCATAACATTAAAGAAGGGGTCCTTTGGGGGAGTGACCTTGGCGTGTGTTTGACCGAGTCCTCACTCCTGGAGGAGACGGCAGACTTGTCAGAGGAGTCATTCCAGAGATCTTCCTCCTCATCACGGAGGATGAGATCAGGGTGATATTCCTCCTGTACGTCTGCCTGTGCTGAAGCAGGGACTGACAGCCAGAGTACTGGCATCAGTCTTGGGAGCATGGGGCAGATAGAGCGTAGGATCATAGTTGAGTACAAGCTCAGGAGGCAAAGCCTATATTAGAGCTTGCCACCCTAAGGTGGGATAATATTATATATAATAACATTTAGAATTACCCATAAAATGATCAGGTTGATGTTTGACTATGTCCATGATCTTGCTCTCTACAATTGAAGCCAGTAATGTGTTCCATGTATTAACTATTCTTTGTGAAAACCACTGGCTTCTCTTCTTAGTTCTGCAATTCTCACCCTTTAATTTAAAATTATGGGATCTTGTTTGTGTTTTATTAATGTTTACTTCTATTCCTAAAGTTTCAGTAAGGCCAGGTTCTTTTATGGCTTTATAGGTCAAACAAAGGTCTCCTTGAAGTTGTCTGTAGTGAATGGAATACAAATCCAGTATTTTTAGTCTTTCTCCATGGACTTATCTGCCATACCCTGGATTTTTTTTTGTAATTTTTCTTTGAACCCCTTCAATTTGTTTCTTATCCCTAATTGTATTAGGCACACAGAATGGTGCACAGTATTCCAATTGAGATCATACTAAACTTGTATAACGTGGTAGAATGACCCGTGATTGTCTGCTTTTAATGTTTTTCCATATGCATCCCATTGTTCTTTGGCATTTCTTAACTTTCAATGTTGTGTTATTATCAAAGTGAAGTTTACTATCTAAATTGATCCCCTAGGTCTTTTTCATTTTCGGTTTCTAGTAACTTTACATCGTTTAGTAAATAACTATTTCTCATATTATTATGTCCCAAATGCATTACTTTACAATTCAGTTCTTTAAACATCATTTTATTACTCTGTGCCCATAATTCTAATGCCTCTAACTCATTTTGAAAATGTGTAATTGCCTCACAGGAGTTGATTATGCAACCAATCTTGCAGTTATCTGCATATTTAGACATCTAAACATTATCAGATGACTGCATTGATGCTATCAATATATTAAACAGTACAGGGCCCGTGTGTCACCTCTGCCCATAGGGACATAGATCCCTTTATCGATGTACATTGTCGGAGGTTGTGAAACCATGATTTTGTCCATTTTATGAATTTATATGGAAATTTCAACTTTATCATGTGTTCCAACAGTATTTTTTGAGAGACCTTGTCGAATGCTTTTGCTAGGTACAAAAATACTATATCGACTGGAAAACCCGCATCTAAGGCTGCACTAACATTTTCAAAGAAATGTAGTTGATTTGTTAAACAGGAACTACCCTGTTTAAACCCATGCTGTGTTATATCTGGTAAATTATTATATTTCATATGTTGTTCTAATCTATATAAGATTAGCCTTTCTAGGATTTTCCCAATAACAGAGGTTAAGCTAACTGGTCAATAATCTGGTGTTACAGTTTTATTACCTGTTTTAAATATAGGAATAACCACTGCTTCCTTCCAGGATGAGACGTTTTCACCTGCCTCTAGAGATACATTGAATAATTTACACAAAGGGCCTAAAATGAGTGGTGCAATTTCCCTAAGAAATCTGAGGTGAATTCCATCTGGTCCAGCTGATGAGTTAATTTTTAGTTTTTGTAATTCCCCCTAAAGTTTCTTCGACTTTAATTGGTACAACAGATACATTATTACAACTAGTTGTTGAAAAATGTAATGTTTCCTTAACAGTAAAGTTAGTAAGAAAATAATTATTTAATACTTGTACCATTTGTGTTCCGTTATTAATAAGGCCTGATTTTGTTTGTAATGGTCCTATTGTAGTCTTGGAACCTTTGAGTGAACTAGTATAATTATAATACTTTTTTTTTATTGTCCAAAGTGTCTGTTGCTAATTTATTTTCCATATCTGTCTTAGCTTTCCTAATCAGTTGTTTTACCTTATTTGAGTATTTTTTATAACTAATCCATATAATGTTGTGATGGTTGTTTTTTATATTTCCTATAGCATTTATGTTTTTTTTTATTAATTATTCTCTTAACTTTGTTGTTCCACCAAACTGGGTTTCTAAACCCCTTTGTAAATTTCTTCCTATTTGGTACCCAAGTATCCAAACAATGATTAATTTTGGACAGTATACGAGTCCAAGCTTGATGGACGTCTAGGACCATAAGTTTAGTGTTCCAGTCCCATGTTGCCAAGTATTGTTGTATCTCCTGATAATTAGCTCTGGTGTGATCTTTTATTATGGTCTTCCCCTTGGTTTCCAATGATCTAGCATGTATTTGAAGCAGAATCATATTATGATCACTATTTCCCAGTGGTTCCAGGATTCTAGGCTCATGTACAGATGGCCCCATATTTGTAAGTACAATGTCTATAATATTATTTCTTGTTCCCTCATGTACGATTTGATCTAGGTCTTGATTAACTATAATGTCCAAAAACTCCCTCTCTACAGATCCATTGCAATTAAACTTTACCCAGTCAATATTAGGGAAGTTAAAATCTCCCATCAATATATAATTTTTGCTTGGTTCGAAATTGTCTGTCAAACTAAGGAAGTCAGTATTTTGTTCTTTATTATGGTTTTGGGGTCTATAAGCTAAGCCTATACATAGTTTTATAGATGTTAAATTAATCTCTACCCAGATTATTTCATTATTACTATTAGCTCCATTTTGAGGGGTGATGTACTGAAAAGTATAGTCCTCTGAAATATATAGTGCTATCCCTCCCTCTTGCTTTTCATTCCTATTCCTACTTATTTTATTAAATCCCAGAATATCTCAACTGTCTTCATGAAACCAGGTTTCAGTTACTCCACAAATAGAGATTTTCTCTTTTTGGATTATATACCTTAATTCATCCATTTTATTTGACAGAATTCAGGCATTAAGTAATAGTACCTTTATATCATTATTTATATTTTGGTGGTTTGAAGTATTTGCAAAAGTTACTGATGTAGTTAAATCCTGAATTTTACTTTGGTCTCTGAATGGCTCTATCCCTCCCCCCTGAACTAGTTTAAATGTTTATCAAGAGAATTGATAAAATGTTTCCCTAATAGTTCATTCCCCAGGTTACTCAGATGCAGGCTGTCATTACAGTATAAGTTATCCTGGTGAAAAAACTCTTCCCAATGAGTCAGACATTGAATCTCTTGCCTTATCGTCCATGATCTTAACCAATTATTACATTTCCATACTTTCAAATTGGTTCTTGGTGAGGCTTTTGGTATTGGCAAAATTTCAGATACAATAACTTCACATCCCAAGGTAGTCTGTTGGTAAGTGCCACCATATCTTGCATAGTCTCCTCAAGGGAATCTCTTAGCATACCATTTGTTCCCGCATGTATTAATACAAGGGGGTTACTACCAAGATTCTTAACCATTGTTTTACACATATGTGTTAGGTCTACTATTTTTGCCCCACTAAAGGATGATAATGTCCTACAAGATTTGTTCAGATTGCAGATAAGCCTATCAAGTCATTTAATCAATACCAAAGCTGCATGCAACTGCGAGGGAGGCCCAGGCCATGGAACAAACTGGATGAGAGCCCAGGTAATAGAAGGGAGACCCACAATGAGGTCAATGGTGGGGTAAGGAAATACTGTTGACACTGGTATCGACAGAAAAGGCAGAGACTTCAGCTCTGATGAACCACCACCAGCAGCAGAGGTAGTGGGGCCCTGCACCTATGGACCTCGAGGTTCAAGAGGTTGTGACAACAGGGCTGGGACCAACAACTCAGAGGCAGAGGGCCCATCTGCAGCTGTGAGAAGACTAAGAGAACTCTGCACCATGGGGCTGATAGGAGCAAAGGCCTGCACAGAGAGAGCGTTGAAGCCTAAGTGTTCGGGGCAATCCCAGGAGAAGAGGAAGAAGCCAACAGGGATCAGGATTGCTGACAGGGGGAACAGTCCTTGGGATGGCCCTACCCCAGCAAGAATGTTTCACCAAAGACTAGTCCTGGGCCTTGGCAACCTGAGAGCTCAAAGAGGATGCTGGCGACTGGGGGGAACCAGAAGAACCCTGCTCCACACTGGCTAACTGTTGCTTCATGAGGAACTTCTGCAGGGCTTTCTTGTGGTGCCGCCAAGTGGTGAGGTTAAATTTTAGGCAGAGCTCGCAGGCAAGAGCATTGTGACTAGGCTCAAGACAGCAGACACAAAAGTTCATGGTCATCAGTTGAAGAAATCTTTCCACAGCGGCAGCGATGGAAAAAGCCGATGAAAGAGTAGTTCTCAACATACAAGAATAAAAGGAATCACTTTAAAGTGATTTGACGAACAACAAAATAAAAAGTAAGTAATTTGGCGGTCGACTGAATGACGAAGCTTCCGCGGAGTCCATGTGAGAATGGTCAACAGCGAGAAAGAACTGAGGAGGGAGCAGGGCTGCCCAGGCTTATATGTGGCTGTGATGTCAGAGCATGATGTCGGTGTGGGCAGCCCCTTAAATACCATCACAGAAAAGCTTCCGTGTGATCCTGCTGCCTGATGGCAAAGTTCCATAGGTATGACCATGACAGATGTATCCCCAAAGAAAATCACAGAATTTGTTAACACATAAGGACAGCTTCTACCACCTAGTCTGCCCATATTTCCCTACCTACAGTATCACCACAGATCCTACTTGATCTCCGTCTCATGCTGTCTCCCCTCTTCCCTTCCATTAAGATTCTGTTATGCCTGTCCCATGCATTCTTGAACTTCACCACTGTTTTCATCCCCACCACCTCCATTGGTAGACTGTTCTAGGAATCCAGCACTCTTTCTGTACAAAAGTACTTCCTCACATCTCTCCTGAACCCCCCCCCATTTCATAGCATGTCCCCTTGTTGTTGAGCACCTTTTTTTCGCTGAAAATGTACTTTGTCTACCCCATGAAGGATTTAAAGGTCTCTAGCATATCCCCCTGCCTCCTTTGTTACAGTGTGTACATACTGAGTTCCTTTAATCTTTCCTCACAGGTCTTTGTATGCAGACCCTTCACCATTTCAGTTGCTTCTTCTGAACTGCCTCCACTCAAGTCTATGTCCTTCTGGAGATGTGATCTCCAGAACTGGACACAATATCCCAGGTCGGGTCTTAACAGTGATCTATACAGAGTCAACACCACCTCCCTTTTTCTGCTGATGATTCCTCTCACTGTGCACCCCAGAATCCCAGTAGCCTCCCAACTGCCTTGCTGCACTGCCAGTATGCCAATCCAATATGATTGCCTTAAGGTCTCTCTTCTGCTTAGTGGTCAATAATTCTCCACTCATTTTGTACTCTGCCCTTGGATTCCTGTGCCCCAAGTGCATAATTTTGCACTTTTTCACATTGAAACCTAGCTGCCATACCCTTGCCACTCCTCTAGTATTCTTAGGTCTCTGCTCATCCTTACCACCCCTCCTCGAGTGTCCATTCTGTTGCAGACTTTTGTATCATCTGCAAAGAGGCAGACCTCCCCCTCCAACTCCTCCCCAGTGTCACTTATAAAGACATTAAAGAGGACTGATCCCTGAGGCACACCACTGGTCACCCTCCCCTCCTTTGAGTGAAATTCATTTACTGCCATCCTCTGTCCCTATCCCTAAACCAATTTCATATCTGGTTTACCAGCTTTGTACCCACTCCTAAGCTACACAGCTTACTTACTAGTCTCTTGTGTGGAACAGAGTTGAGTGCTTTACTGAAATCTAGGTAGCCCATGTCCACCACTCCACCCTGATCTGATTCCTTGGTTACCCAAAGAAATCTATCAAATATGTTTGACTCTGAATCCATTTTGCCTGGGGTCTTGTAACCCACTGGGTTGAAAATATTCTAGTATTCTTTCCCTTAGCAGTGATTCCACAAACTACCACCACCGATGTCAGGCTAACCGGCCTATAATTGTGAGTCTCCTCCCTCCTACCACTTTTGTGAAGTGGCACTACATCTGCCCTCCTCCAGTCCTCTGGAACCACTCCTGTTTCCAGTGAGCTGTTAAACAGGACTGTCAGAGGTGCAAGTGGTACCTCTTTCAGCTCCCTCAGTACCCTTGGATGCACCTCATCTGGTACCATTGCTTTGTCCACTTTCAGATTGTGAGTCCCTTCAGGATTCTCTCCTTGGAATATGGACTAGTGTCCTCTTCCTTCCCTCCCTCCCTCCCTCTAGTGCTCATGTTAATTTTTGTGGCCCCTTCCCTTTTCTTTCCTCTGTGAGCACTGAACAGAAGTATATGTTTAGAATGTCTGTCTTTTCATTTCCCACCTCTGCACAGCGCCCCCTTCCCTTTTTAATCTAATAGTCCCTCCCCTGATCTTTCTGTTTTCACTTGGATACCTGTGACAGAGTTGGATAAAACCCTGCCCCGTTTGTTAGGCAGAAAGAGTTAAAAGCAAAAATCTATTCTGTCCTTTCCTCATCTGCCACTTGTCTCTTTCTTGCCTGATTGCGTAATCAAATTTTCTTGTGAACTCTTTGATTTCCTGTCTTCTGATCTTTTCTGTGCTACTGCCTTTTCCCCACACAGGTAGGACCTCTGACAAGGCTAGGGAGATCGTTTGAGTGGCCAACCAGTCTCCTAATCTGTTTAGCTTTCATTTGGCTTCCTCTACCGCATGTCCTGCCAGGTCATTTGTCCCCAGGTGTAGCAGGATCTTCAGGCCATCCCCTTCTTTCTCTGCTATCCTTCCAATACAATCTGTGTCACGTTTCAATGAGGACCCCGGGAGGCATCTGACTAGCACCCATATTTGTACACAGTCACTTAGGCAGGTCTCCAATCCTCATGTCATGGACTCTCCTACTATGAATATTCTTTTACCTCTTGCTCTTTTGTCACTGTCCGCCTTCACTGGGTTCCATCCTTTCTCTTCAACTAGCTTATTTTTCTTCCTCTCATTGCTGTTATCCTTTAACTCAGTAAGAGGTGCAAAATGGTTTGCAGTGGGGATAGGTTTCATATGGACTGATTGTACCTGGTCCCCTTCTTCCTGTTTTATTTCCTCTTCTCTCTACCACCTTCCATTCTTCTGATCTAGATTGCCTCTGGGGAGTGGGTTTCTGGATGGGATCTGTGGGTGGGGATTCTGGAGGTGCGTCATCCTGTTCCTATACATCAGGTACTACAGCTGCAATATTTTCTCCCATGCTTCATTCAGCTGAATTCTGAGATCGGTTAGAGTCCTGCATATGGGGCAGTGCCCTATTCTCTAAAGCATCCTTCTGTAGAGGAGTGCCCCACACTCGTGGCATCCAACAGTATCCATATTTCCTGGAACTATTGTACTTCTTCATTGATGTATACTGTTTCCTCAGGATCTGTCTCTGCTCCTGGATCTTTAATGCAGCTTTGCTGAGCTGATGCCACCAATTTGTCCCTTTTTCTGAAGACTGGGGTTGAGTAACCCTGCCTTTATCACCTTGAGATTGACATTGAGAAACCTTTTGACCTTCACAAGCTTGTCGACAGAGTTGTCAACAGGAAATCAGCCCTGGGACAAGACATCTTAATTGGTTGCACCTGTTGAGAAGACTAATGTACTCTTCAGGCTGGTCACAAGAAGGTCAATGAAAAAAGTCTTTTTGCATTTTGTGAAAAACAGAAGATTAAACTTACATGAACAGGATGCAGAATTCAATTGCCAGGGACAAACATCTTATAAAAAGAGCAATGTTTTGTTTGGTTAGTTAGAGAGAGGGAGAGAAAGCGAGAGATTGCGATTTAAATTGTAAAGAGACTCTCAGGTGAAGGACTTTTGTTATTTTTGTTTGTATTTCCTTTGTAAAGTGCTATCCTGTACAACTTTTTTATTTTATTGTTTTAATAATAAAATGCTACTTGCAAATTTTACAGCTTTTCCTGGTTTGCCTATGCCTCAGCTGTAATACCTAGAAAATGTCTTATCCCTTTTCATTACTGCTTGTGCCATTCTTTCATCAGCTTGAGCCTTTGCACATCTTACATCTTCCTCCCTATTTTCCTCCCTCTGTGTCTCCTTGTACCTTCTGAATGGTGCTCTTTTAGCCTTTATCTTTTCAGTCACCTCTTTCAAGAACCATAGCAGTCTGTTTTTCCTCATGCTTTTGCTCACTTGCTTGATGCAGAGGTTTGTTGCCTTCACTATGCCCACTTTTTGATTCATCCACTGTTCCACCACCCACCCTGGTCACTCCCATTTGACAGTTCATCCCTGAGGCATTCAGCCATCTTTTTAAAATCTGCCCCTTTAAGTGCAGGACCCTCACCCTCGTGTGGTTTGATTCCATGGCTGTCCTTATATTAAAACCACACTGTACAGTGTTCATTGGTCCCCAGGTGGCCTCCCACCTTTACATCTGCAACACTGTCCCTGTTAGTGAATATCAGGTTCAGTATTGCCTCATCACGAGTGGGTTTGCTAACAAGTTGCCTGAGGAACACCCCCTGCAGCGAGTCCAGGATGTTCCTGCATCTAGCTGAAGCAGCAGATGGGGGGCTCCAATCGACATCTGATAGATTGAAGTACCCCACCAGGAGCACTTCCCCCTTTTTTTTGCCATCTTGTCAGTGACTTCCACCAGTAAGTTATCCAACTCCTCCCCCTGTGCTGGAGTTTTGTATATTATGCCATTGTAAATATTGACTCTGTTCCCCCTTTCCAGGGTAACCCATGGTACCTGTGATCCCCCCCCATATTCCCTATATCTTTTTCGCTTTTATGCCTTCCCTCACATAGAGCAACATACCCCCCTCCTTTGCTTCCTGCTCTATCCTTCTTGAACAGAGTATATCCTGGTATGGCCATGTCCCGTTCATGGTCTTCAGCACACCATGACTTGGTCTGCCTCTGCCATCATTGTCTTTAGTTCTGAAATCTTATTTCCTGTATTTCTAGCATGCATGCACATGGCCGTCCAGATTTTGTTACCAGTCTGCTTGTTACCACAGTTTTTTCCTTTTTGCCTTCCCTCCTTACTCTCTCTTTAATGCTCCCATTCCCAATCCCCATCATTTCTACACTCTGCTTATTTTATTAATTTGCTCCCTGGGGTGTTTCTCCCCCCTCAGGTTCTCCCTACCTCCTACTTAAGCCTGTGGGGGGGCAGCTACTGCCTCCCCAATTTCTTCCACCCCCCCCAGCTAGTTTAAATGTTTATCAAAATAATATTTAAACCTTCCACTGAAGATTGTGGTTCCCCTTCTGGATGGATGCAGGCCATCACCCTTGTATAGGCCCTTACCCTTTCAGGTGGGTCCCCAGTCCCCGATGTAGCCAAACCCCTCTTCTCTGCATCATTCCTTCAACCATGATTTGAAGCTACTGGTGCAGAGATCCCTCTTTTTTCTCTGTTGTAGACAGGCAGTACTTCAGCAGAGGCCACCGAAAGTATTACCTGCTTAAGATCTCAACCTAGTTCCTTGAAGGCTTCCTGCACTATCCCCACCCCATCTCTAGCCAGGTCATTATTTCCCCAGGTGGACAATGATATCCAGCTCTGCCTCCCATCCAGCTGTCTTAGCAATCCTCAGGATCTGCTTCCCATCCCTCCAAGCCGTGGTGCCTTGTAGGCATCTAACCTCCCTCTTCCCCTTCCTTTCTATTCCCAAGTCTGTCCCCCTCACAGTAAAGTCCCCTTACAGAAGTTGCATCCTCCCCTTCTTGGTTCCATTATGGAAGTCCCCTTCACCCCCCCAACCACTACCATTGGTGCCTAATCCCAGAAGTCCTAGTCCACCAGAATAGCATAGGAATTATGTAGTGGCACTGAAATATTTCCAAAAAAAAAGATGAAAAGATATTCCTTTTTGCGGATGATACTAAGATCTCTAATAGGGTGGGCACTCAAGAGAGGATGGAGATGCTGGCCCAGTGGTGCTGAAGGTTGAGGCGCTGGATGCCATATCTTCCATCATGCCAGCAATCCAGGTACAGGAAGGAGCCCGGACTGATGGGGGTTGGCAGGGGAGAGAGAGGATTGAGCATCTGATGGACTGCTCTCCTCTCTCAGGGAGGGATTCAGGGGTAGCCTGGTGAATCAGCTGCCCCCGGTGGAGACCAGTGGCACTGCTATGCATTTGGGCTCATAAGAAGCAAGGGTAGACATTGGGCAGCCGCCCTCTGGACGTGGGTGGGAGCACCCTCATCAGGAGCTGGGCGGCACTGCACATCCCACGTTGGGGGATATAACAGTAGCCAGGAAAATGGAAAGAAACCCAACGGCACCTATCCCCCATGCCCAGCACCGGATCTGACTCAGCTTCACCTCATAGCTCATCCACGTCGGGCCCTGCCCACTGCCAGAGTCTGCCTTCCTAAGGAGCACAAAGTTGTAGTTGGGTTACCCTCCTCAGACAGGTTAAACTGGGGGGGTGCTGGCAGCGTGGGGAGGAGAGAGAGGGCAACAGACCACAGAGGATCACAGGCGGGCTGGCATAAAGGATGGGATACCTGAGAGAGTTCCCCCTGATCCATGACCAGAGGGAAAAAGAGTCGACAGAAAAAGAAAAAGAGGGGATGGAGAGAATGCACAGGGATCCTGGGAAACTTGAGGAGTGGTTGAGAGCATGGTAGTGGTAGTTCAGTGTCAAAAAATGCCAATCAGGCACTTGGGGCATAGGAATCCAGGAACAGAGTATAGGATGGGGGGAGGTACTGACAGTCACTAAGCAGGAAAGGGAGGGACCTTGGGGTTATCATAACTGATGACCTCAAAGTGGCAGGGCAGTGTGACAAAGTAGTGGGTAGAGCTAGTGAGATGCTGGGTTGCATAGGAGGGTTATCTCCAGCAGGAGGAGGGAGGTAGTGTTAACAGTGTGTCACTCACTGGTGAGACCCTACCTGCAGTACTGTGTCCAGTTTCAGAGGCTGCACCTAAGTAAGGACATATGGTGGAGGCAGTCCAGAGGAGAGCAACACAAATGGTGCAGGGCTTGTATGAGAAGACCTATGAGGAGAGACTGGAGGATCTCAACATGCACACCTGGGAACATGATAGTGACCTACTTTTAGGGTGCAGGAGGGGAGTCTCTTTCAAACGAGAAACAGCACCAGGACCGGGGGGGGGAGTTTAAGAAGAATGGGAGGAAGTACTGCTTCATTGAAAGGGTAGTGGACACCTGGAACAGATGGCCAGCAGAAGTGGTGGAGGCAGAAAGAGTGGGGGCTTCAAGCATGCATGGAATAGACAGAGGAAAATATTTGTAAATAGGCAAGGAGGGTTGCTGAAGACCAGTTATGGTCTGTGGAGACAAATTTGGCAGGGATCATGTCGTTGAGCCAAGAGGACCTTTTCTGATGATAAATTATGTTTCTAGAAATATACTAAGTGTAATGTTGTCTTGATGACATATAGCTTAATTGGAGCCCATGTGCATATTATTATAGTAAGGGAACACCTTCACCCATGAAGTAACAAAGGGCCTTTTACATTTCTTCACTTATATTCACTGGGGAGTGAAAAGACTTTTAACTTAGATGGCATCAACCTTCATATCTACACAAAGGTCCCTCAGGCCTCTGTGAACCTGCCGCAACTATATGCCAGAGCTGCTTCCCCATCTCTCTATCCAGGTATCTGAACAAGTCTCTGGCTCTGACACCCTCTACCCTTATGCCACTATTAGGCCCAACCCTTATCTCTCTAAGTTGTAAGTTGGGTTTTCTTTTGTTATTATTTTTATATCCTGTATCCTTTTCCTATCCCTTTGGGCTAGGAGTCTATAGCGCTCTCGCTCTCTTTTTTTCTCTTTTCCATTTGTTTCCTTCTCCTGGCAACACAGCTGAGGAGGAGGCCAGCATTGGTTAATGTCTGGCTCACATGTGTGATATCACTGCATCAGCCTGTTGGGTGGAGCCGGATCGACATCGGTCCCCACCCTAAGCTGCAAAAGACTTTGCTCCTGCAGTGTCCTAGCACCTCCAACTAAGACAAATTAGTGTGAATGTATGGTGAAGATATTCTAGAAGAAGAACAATTATGGTAAGTACTTAATTTTCTTTTCTATGATCGTAGATATGTTGTTCTATCCACACTTATTGGCAGGTACCTTGTCGCTTTAAGATGTGCGAGAAAGTCTTCAAGCTGGCTCCTCCCACCCACCCAGGTGGTAAAACCCTCGGCTCCACCCCATGACACCAGATCTTCCTTTCCGCTGGAAGATTCAGGTTCCCTCCTTAACGCTCCCACGTGTAGTAGGCCCTGGCTCTAGAATCTTCGGATTCGCTTCCAAAACTTATTCTAAAACTCTTTAGGGTTTCATCTTCACCTTATTCTCTTGCTACTATGATGGAAGACAAATCGGTCCCTGGGTTTCACCGGTGCCCCGAGGGCAGAAGATGTCTCGCAGCAATCCACACACCATGTGTGTCCACTGACTGGGATTCAACCATGATCCGCAGGCTTGCGATCTTTGTCGGTCCTTTTCGCCTACAGTTCTGGAAGACCGTGCTGCCCGACTTCAGCTGGGGTGACTGGAAAAGTGTTACCCACCGGTTAAATCCAAGGATGCCCATTTGGTGGTCTCCACGGCTGTGGGGTCCGCCGAGCAGCTGGAACAGCTTAAGGCCTTCAAAGAGGCTGTGGCTCAGGCCATGGCGGGATCCTCTTCAGCTTCAGCCTTCATTTTGCTACAACTGGGATCCTCCTGTTTGGCTTCCTTCAAGGAGTTGTGCCAGTCTCTCTCTACCATGGGAGAGGGCCCTTTGGGGTCGCATGTTTCGCGCTCTCAGAAGGAGGAGTCGAAAAAGGACAAGTCGCATCGTCGACGCTCTTGGGACCAGGAGCGGTCCCACTCTCAGGAAACCCCTGTTTCAACTTCGGTTGAAGTCATGGCTGAGGCCACTGGTTTCATGGTAACCCCATCAGACCAGTCAGCTGAGACGCCTGTCGACACGGCCGAGATTTTTCTCAAGCTGATCAGTGGGTTGTCGCCCGATCTGGCCAACGACTCTTTATTTCAGACTCCGGTGCTTCCGGTGTCCCCAGATGAGTCAGCTCTGCCCGCTGGGCAGGACCTACCTGCCAAGGAACCTGACCAGGTGGAGCCGTGGGTTTCCCCGGTTCCTTCTGAGGTCCTCCGTTGGTCCCGCTGATGGCTGAGATCTTGGTCTCGGTCTTGTTCCTCAACTTCGACATCGGACAAGACTCGCCCTCATCGGCGATCTCACTCCCGACACTATGGTAAGTGGCTGTGCCGCTCCTTGTCTTCATCCTCCTTGGGTGAAGAGAGGCTCCAGTGCAAGTTGCGTCGGCGCTACGAAGACCTAATGTGTCAACAGTTGGTCCTGTCTGGGTCAAAACTGATTCCAGTTTCTACCCTGGCCTTTAAGTGGCTTTCACCCAAATGACCGACATCGGCCATGGCCACTGTCACCGAGGTGCCGGTTCAGGCCCGCCCGGTTCTACCCCGGCTAGCTACTCCACCAATCCCGGTGGAACTACATACGCCAACTGAAGTCCAGGGGTCTGACCAAGGAATCTCAGTTGGCCCCATGGCTTGCCCCATCGGGTTGTCGGTCATTTACTTCCCGATCAGCCTAAGGCAGGCTGAGGGTGATGCAGGTGGTTGCCTCTATTTATGAGGGACTCTCAGAATCTGAAGATTCTTCCCATGGTCTACTGTCCTGTCGATGTTGAGTCTTTGGGGGTCTCTCCATCAACGAGGGCCCTACCTTGTTGATGGGTATTTTCTGGCTCATTTCCAAGTCCACAGGAATGAAACTCATGCCTGTGCAGAAATGGGCCAAACATCCCCTCTTAGAGATTCTGGACAAAGGGGATACTCTGATGGAGGCCTTTCTGGTGGCTGAGGCCATTGTGGGCCCAGTCTTGGAGCTGTGGCAGCATCCTGCATCTTGCCCTGCGCCTTCTGCCCACATGGCCCGCAAGTATGCGGTCCCCATGGGGTCCCTTTTGGGTTTCTCTGAGCACCCCTCTGCAGTGGGGTTGGTGGCTGACTCCATCTTTTGGCACTCAGGCAAGAAAGGGGATGTAGACAGACCACCGGAAAAGGAATCCAGACAGCTGGACCATTCCAGGAAGAAGGTCTGTGCAGCTTCCTCCCTTGGCCTTCATTGGGCCAGTTCAGCTGTTATCATGGCACATTTCCCCCACGCCCTCTTGGGCTCCCTGGATGAGGTGATTCCTCATCTCCCAGTGGACCTCCAGACCATGGTCAAGCAGGTCCAGGACCAGGGCAGGGCAGTGGTGAAGCAACAACTCCAGACGGCTCTGGATATTAGTGACTCCTGTGCCCATTTGGTAGTGGCCATGGTGGTTGTGCACTGCAGGGCTTGGCTGTGCATCTCGACCTTTACAGCTGAAATGCAACACAAGCTGGCAGATGTCCCCTTCTTGGGTACCAACCTGTTTGGGCCAGGGGAGGAGGGCCATCTCCAACTTATAGAGAAGTCCAATGCCACCTTGGACTCCATCACATCTGCCAAGAAGGACTAGGGCCCCAAGCATCAGAACTGCAGGCCCTTTCACTCATCCACTCCTGCAGCCTGGATCTGGCTCTCCAGACTTGCCTCGACTGTGGCCTCCTGATCAACAAGGCCAAGTTGGAACTCATGCCTTTGCAGGTGATCCAGTTCACTGGGGCAGAGCTTGACTCCTGCTGAGCCAGAGATCGGCTTCCAGCAGACAGGGCGGAGGTTCTCTCCTTTTTTGCCCAGTCATTTCTGATTGGGCAATCGCGCCTTGCCTGGGACTTCCTGCATCTTCTGGGCTACGTGGCAGCCTGCACCAGCATGGTCCAATGGTCCCACTGGCATATGCGATCCCTCCAGTGAGAACTGGCCAGCCAGTGGTCTCAGTGCTCAGGTCATCTCGACCAGCAAGTCTTTGTGACCCAGAGGATGTGGGATGGCCTCCACTGGTGGCTTGTCCCATCCCATCTGCAGGAAGGGATCCCATTTGTCCACCCCGAGCTGACGATCATCCTGATGACTGACGCTGCTCTGATGGGTTGGGGTGCCCATCTGTGGGAGCACAGAGCTCATGGGCTCTGGTTCCCCCAGGAGTCCCGATACCATATCAACCTGCTGGATCTTCAAGCAGTTTGGCTAGCCCTGACTGCATTAGCTCTATTTGTTCAGGGTCAAGTGGTTCAGGTCCAGACGGACAACACCACGACTATGTACTATCTCAACAGGCAGGGCGGGACACGCTCCTTGCCCCTCTGCAAGGAAGTTCTTCACATTTGGTCCCTCGTGCTCAGTCTGGAGGAAGATCTCCTAGCCATTCATGTGGCAGGAGCCTCGAATCAGCTGACCGATGCCCTCAGCTGGATGGATGGGGCATCTCACAAGTAGTCCCTCCACCAGGAGGTGGTACAAGATCTGTTCTCCCACTGGGGATCCCCTCAGGTGGATGTGTTTGCCTCCAGGGAGAACACAAAGCTGAGACTGTATCATGCCCACCCCCCCTCAGCAGGGTTCGCTGCAGGGGGATGCCTTCTTGAGGCCATGGACCCCAGGCCTCTTCTATGCCTTCCCTTGATTCACAAAGTGCTCATCAAGGTCAGGAGGGACAGGGCACAGTTGATTCTGGTAGCCCCAGACTGGCCACACCAGTTCTGGTATCCAGATCTCCTCAGCCTCAGCTCCAGGCTGCCGAGGCAGCTTTCTGCATGCCTGGACCTGTTGTCCATCAATCAGGGGAAAGTACTCCACCCAGACCGTCAATCCCTGCACCTGATTGCCTGGTTTCTGAGCGGCTAGAGTTCCAGGCCTTGGGTCTCTCTGATGAGGTCCTCAGCGTTGTTGAGGCTTCCCGTAAGAAATCGACCAGAAAATGCTGTGCCTTTAAATGGAAGAGATTCTCCATCTGGTGTCAGGGCAAAGGGTTGGACCCATCATCCTGTCCAGTGGCTAGCATTTTGGCCTATCGTTGGTCCCTCTCTCAGCAGGGACTTCGGTCGATGACCCTAAAGGTGCACCTGGCAGCCATCTCTGCTTACCGGGTGCAGGCCAGTCAGCAGTCAGTGGTGCAGGAGAAGGTGGTCTGGCGCTTCTTCAAAGGCCTAGATCACATATCCCCTCCGGTGCATGAACCTCCACCTCCGTAGGATCTACTGTTGGTTTTGGCAAAGCTCATGGGCAAGCCATTTGAACTGATGCACAAATATGACATCTCACATTTGTCATGGAAGACCACCTCTTGGTGGCTATCACATCAGCCAGAAGGACTGGGGAGTTACAGGCACTCTATGTCAGGTCTCCTTACCTGGTCTTCCACAGGGTCAAGGTTGTCCAGTGCCCCCACCTGAAATTCCTTCCGAAGGTGGTGTCAGAGTTTTATCTTAACCAGGTGATTACTCTGCCAGTGTTCTACCCCAGTCACACCTTGGAGGCCGAGTACAGGCCCCAGGCTTTGGACCTAAGATGAATGCTCACCTACTACAAAGAGTGAATAGTGGAAGTTCAGGGAGAGGTTCACCAGCTGTTTGTCACCTACGCTGAAGCTGCACCTGACAGACCTGCAGCCAAGCGGACAGTAGCTCAATGGATTACATCTTGCATTGACCTCTGCTATAGGTTGATGGGTAGGGAGCCTCCCGTAGGGCTTAAGGCTCATTCCACCCGCCATACCACTGCATCAGTGGCTGCTTCTAGGGACATCCCTATCCAGAAAATCTTCAGGGCCGCTATCTGGAAGTCAGCACACACCTTCATTTCCCATTACCATATCGACCTAGAGTCACACTGGGATGCTGGTTTTGGAGCCACAATTCTCCAGTCCCTCTTTCCTAAGTAGAGAGTGTGCATCTTGCCTCCCTCCTCCTGGAGAACTGCTAGGAGTCTGCCAAGAAGTGTGGCTAGAACAACATATCCACGATCCTAGAAAAACAGGTTACTCACCTGTAACAGTAGATCTTCCACGGAATGGTCTCTTGCAGTAAGTCATTACTTCTGGGAGTTCCCGATAGGTGACGCTCCAGCATGGAAGTTTCTTCCAGTAGTCTCCACACCAGGGACTGCCCACACAACCTCACTTCCTGGGCTGTACCTATAAAAGTGGGTGGTCCCTTGTAAGTTCCTTTTCCTGCTGACTTCAGCTCTGATAGCATCTCTTCTACAGCAGTATACAACGTGGATTAAACTCCTAGCCTGAGGTGCCTGGGCTTCATACACAACACCAGATTCCAGAACTCAACCTGAGGTGCCTGGGCTTCATAAATGGCACCAGATTTCTGCACTCTATAAGAGTGCTACAATGGATGTTTCCCAGCCATACACGCAGGGTACTCAATCAAAGGGCTCAAAAACTCAGTCCTCTTCAAGAAATAAAATAGGGAAGGAAACGCCTTCACCTTAAGTCCTGCCTGACCGCCTTTCAACAATCATACCTCTGAAACATGGATAATCAAGAAGACATTCATCGTCGACGGGCAATATGCTGCCGTCATGGCAGGCACTACTTCATCAAAAGAACACAGAGGTACAATCTCTCACAGAAAGGAACATTCCTTGTTGATGGAGCTTCATTCTTCAGCTCCCCTGTCGATGAGACCACATTCACCGTTGATGACAGAGATCCTGCTGCCTTTTCCATCGATGGGGTATACTCCCCCATTGACAGGAGGGTCCTACAAGACATTCTCATCAGTGAGAACACCTCCCCGTCAACGGGGTTCACTCTGCATGCTTCATCGTCGATGAGGCTGCCCCCATCAACAGGACATGCTCCCTATGCTCCATCATCGACGAGAAGCCTACCACTGTCAACGGAGCATGCACTCAACTCCTCATCATTGACAACAGCATTTCCATCATCATCGGGGCATGTCCTCACTATCCCACCATCAACGGAGCACATTCCACTATCAACAGAGCATGTACTAACTCCCTCATTGTTGACTGAGTGTATTCCACCATCAACGGAGCATGCTTTTACTTACCCTTCATCCATAAGACACAGTTCATCATCGATAAAGCATGCTTCTCTTCCTCTTCCATCGATGAGGCTGATACCACCATTGACGGAGCACACTCTACATCCATCATCATTGACGGGACATGCTCCCTATGCTCCATCATCAATGGGATGCCTACCACCATCGATGGGGCATGTACTGACTTCCTCATCATCATCAGAGTGTATTCCACCATCGTCGGAGCATGCCTTTACTTATCTGCCATCATTAAGACACATCGGGTCACTGGAGAGCCGGCCGGGAGGAGAAGACTTGAGCATCCTGCGACTGCTCGCCTTCTCCGGGGGGAGGGAGGGAAGGGATGTGGCTCACTGTCTGCTGCCTCCTGGTGGAGGCCGGGATGGCAACGGCTCAAGCAAGCCCCACTGCACACAGGGGAATGGTGAACATCGGCTGTGGCCTAGACATCCATGGCATGCCATGCCCCCAGGGAGAAAAGCGGAAACCCCAGCCTCCTGGTTGGCTGGATGATGGCTACCGGCTCCTGCCAACTCGGGTGCCCTGATGCCCCGGAATTCACCTCAGCAGTGCCTGGGGACTGATCAAGTAGCACACTGGTTCCCCCTCCTGGCGCCTTCCCCCTCGGAGGAGAGGGACCCATCCAGTGAAGGGATATGCTGGACCACCCCTTGGATGGCTGCAGTGTGAGGTGAGTGGAAGGGGGTCAGGGTGAGGGGGTTTGGGGGTTCCATGAGCAGCCAGAAGGAGAGGCAGGCCAGGGGGCAAGTAAGGAGCAAAAAAAAAAAAAAAGAAATGTGATTACTGAAACCTGGAATTAAACCCATAATAGCATAGGAGCTACCTAGAAAAGCACACAGGGCCAGATATTCAAAAGGGTTGCGCCATGCGCAAGTCCAAAAGTGTGCCATTCTGCGATATTCAGCAGGAGGCAGTTGCACCACCGAAAACATGCTGAGCAACAGCACAATACAAATGACTGCATGCGCAACCAATGGGGGTGGATCCATGCATAAAGAGCGCAATGTGATATCCAAAGACTTGCACAATGCGCCTCAGCGGAACAGCCGGAAGTTGCGTCCCCGCGGAAATGAGCCAAAACAAAAGGCTCAAGGAAGAGGCGCAAGAACGCCATACAGGGATGCCAAGGGGGAAGAGAGAGAGAGAGAAAAGACAGACAGTGACAGGCCAGGGCAGGCAAGGGAAGCAGTGTGGGCCATAGGCTGCAGAGGCCAGCGAGGTGCCGGTGCAGTGGAAGTAGCAGTCAGGACAGCGGGGTAACAGAGCAACATCAGCCAGGGGTCACAAGCC
The DNA here is from genome assembly GCA_016271365.2 of Neoceratodus forsteri. Classification (NCBI taxonomy): domain Eukaryota; kingdom Metazoa; phylum Chordata; order Ceratodontiformes; family Ceratodontidae; genus Neoceratodus; species Neoceratodus forsteri. Next base: position 4,404,504 of record JADMNL010000041.1, on the reverse strand, counting down.
AGGGAGATGGACAGTGGCAGCTTCCACATGGAAGCTGTAATGAGGGTGAATGCAAGGTGTGAGGGGGCGTGGCCGTGGATGGGCCCATCGGCAGTACGCCCCAACAGGCAGTACTGTGCCTGCATCAGCTTTGAGCTGTACACAGATGTAGAGATCATGGGCGGTACCGCCTGAACAGGGCAATACTGAGGCGGCTCTGTGAGCTGTGCAGTGATGTGATGCAGGCACCCTCATGAGCAGAGTCATGCTCTGTCAGTGGAGACCAAGGTGACAGCTTGTATGTGCTTGCTCACCACGGGCACCTTCCAGAGGCCAACAGGGGACACCACAGGCATCACACAGTCGGCCCACGTCACGCATCCTCACCCAATTCCTCAGCGCACTGCTGCCACATGCTGGGAGCACATCCATTTCCCCAGCACCGCCAGCAGGTACAGCAAACATGCAGGCGTTCCACAGGGTAGCACGTGTGCCTGGCGTGCTGGGGCCATAGACTGCACCCATGTGGCCATTCGCATGCCACCTGGCCCCGATGGGGCCCATATAGGAATAGAAAGGGCTTCCCAGTGTCAACTGCCAGGTGGTGTGTGATGCCACTGGCGTATAATCAATGTCTGTGCCACACACCCTGGTGGAGCACATGATGCCTTCATATGGCATCAGTCTGCACTGTGCCATCGATTGAAGTGAGGACATCCCAACAGGCCATCTAGTGGGTGAGTCGCATGTGAGAAATGCAAACTGGGGCTGTGTAAGGGTCGGAATGCCACAGGTGCCATGGTAGTGGCAACACAGGGATAAGCAATATGGACCTGAACATGGAGACTGATCTCCACTATCTCCACAAGGTGACAGCGGATACCCACTCTGTCCCTGGCTGCTCAACTGGCATCGGGCGCCTCACATGGTCTCATCGCAGCAAATACTATAATGAGGCACATGCCGCCACATGCAACATCATTGAACGGGTGCTTAGATGCTTCAAGGCACGCTTCCGATGCCTAGACACCTCCGCGGTGCCCTACAGTACAGCCCCTCAAAGGCTTGTGATATTCTGGCCTGTTGTATCCTGCACAACATGGCCAATGACTGTGGATAGCTGTACAGGTTGAAGAGGGGACAGCGATGGGGGACGCCAGCGAGCCAGTGTTGATGGTGATGAGCAGCCCTTGACGGGCGCGGGACCCCGACTGATCTGGCAGGCCCAGCTGCATCAGGACACCATCACGGAGGAGCATTATGCACAACACAGGTAAGTCAAGGGGCCATGTGCAAACAACACTGTCCTGGCGCAACCCACAGGCACACAGAGTAACACACCAGGGTGCATGACGGCAAGGGGTGTAAGGACCAGGCACACAAACACACCATCAGGAGGGTGAACAGTCATATGGACACACACACACACACAAAAACACACCAGGCACAAAGTGTACATGGGCAGATGCACAGCAGAGCAGGAACAGACATGGCAAACACACAGATCCACAGACCACACCCACCACCTGTACTTGTCAAGCACGTGTGTCAGATGCTGAGGCACCCTTGCACATTGGTGTACAGTACAATGCAGTAATCATCATGCACATGCACCTGTGGACAGCAGTCGGGGATGGTGTGCAGGTGGTCCGTATGTCGGTGCGTGATGGGCAGGGCACCCACCAGTGCACTGCCCACCGTGACGCACAGTGCACTGAGGGCAGCACGGAGACAGGGCCCCGCACTGGGAGACAGGTCCGTCATGCTGCACCATTCCACAGCCACAGCGGATGCATGGCGGCCCCGCCGTGACCCAACAGCACTGACAGGCTGAGCAGGGGCCACATGGGGTGGCACCGATGGACCACCAGGGGTCCCACTGCGTGATCGCGACCTTGTCCGCAGTGGGGTCTGTAGGATGCCAAACACACCTACTCCAGGGGTGCTTGGGATGCCCACAGCAGAACCCAGCATCGACAGGCTTGGTGTCGCATGACGCCGGGAACGGGGAGTGGAGAGCGTACTGTGTGGGGTGCGTGGTACAGGAGCACCTGCTTGTGTGCCCAATGCAGCCATGACAGCAACCAATGCCTGGGTCTGCCTGTCAATGGCGGCGGTCACATCCATCCGCATATGGACCATCTCTGCATGGTCCAGAGCACATTCCCTGCTGTGCCACTCCACAGCCGCACACAGTGCCTCCGCAGACATTGCAACCCACCTTTGCTGCTGTACTGATTCCCGCAGCAGGCGGGTGTGCTCTTCAAATGGGTACTCTGCCACAACAGCATCCTGTCCCCCAGGGTGTGGAAGGTCCTGATGCTCAACACCCCTTGAGGGTGGGCGCTGTTCACCAGGACCAGGAATGGGCATATCAAAGGGAGGCGGGCATGTGCCACCACTGGACACTGTACCCCCAGACCTGGTGGGTGACTGCTGCTGCTGCCCCTCCAACCGCTGTGCCCCAGGGACCACTCGTTTCACTGCTGTGGCCGCAGCAGTGCCAGACACCTGCACAGCCACTGGTGCTGCCCCACCGGTGCTGACAGGCACAGCCTGGGACTGTGCCGACATGCTGGCACACACGTTGGAACCAGCTAGGCCCAGGGGCACATGCTGGCCTGCTGTGTGTCTGTCATGGGACACACACATGTCACTGCCCATTGCAGTCCTTGCATCATCAATGGTGCAGGTACGTGCTACAGCCACAGTCACAGTGTGCTGGCATGCTTGCATGCCAGACTGCTGGATACAGGCTGTGCACCCCCACACCGACTCACGAAACCAGAGTTGGCAGCCCAGCGTGCATGCAGGTGCAGTGCATGCTGGCTGGTGACAGAGGTGGATGGACCCTCCTCCATGTCCAGCAGGTCTTCCTCACTGCCTGGACCCACCACCACCATCCCCTGAAGATGGACAGGATCTGTAACAGAAAGGAGGACATGTGAGTGCATGGCAGACAACCTTCCCCCAACACCACCACCATGTCATACCGTGCAGTGATGGGCTTCCACCTGTCTGGAATCCACCTCCTGGTACGCCCTCAATAGCACTGCGCTGCATTGATGCAGCCAGTTGGTCCTCAGCCGGGGTCAGCTCCACCACCGCTGGCTGGCCCCCGCCAGTGCCAGAACTTGCCGCCCTGAGGGCTGCCACCTTCTCCTTCACCCTCCTGTGGTCTGTCCCAATCTTCTTTTTGCATTCCTGCACAGCGCGCTGGTGGCTTCAGTGCAGGTTCATTGCCTGAGCTACCCCCTCCCATGCAGCCGCACGGACCTGAGGTGCCCGCCGTCCACTCAGTGGTGACTCCCTCCTCAGGTAGGCCTGGAGGGGCCTCTGTCTCTGCCATGGTGAAGTTGGGCCTCCTCCTTCGCCCACCATCCTCACCCTCACCTTGGCTCTGCTCAGTCATGGCGATCTATATGGGTGGAAGTGGACACCTGTCACTGTGCAGTCTACAGCGCTATCCCATGCTCATTGTCCAGAACATCCCACAGCATGCAACCCACCTCTCACCTGCAGTAACGAGATCTGGCCAGTGCAGCCAATATCGCTTAGTTTATGGCGACGCAATGCATGCAAATTAGGAGTGGAGCAGCACCGTAATGAGGATGCAAATTGCACCACTCGCCTTTGAATGGCTGATCAGATGATTTGTATGTGCCGGCTGAATATCGCGCCATTGCGCTTTTCGAAATACGGTTGAGCCGGCTGAGCCAATGGCGCAGATCTGTGACTGTGTGGTACACTGCATTGCGCATGCCCAGGTAGCTTACGCAGGCATCTGCCGCGCTGATGACGTGCTGTGTGCGATCGGCAATTCAGGCCATGGCCACCATTGTGCCAGTGGCACTACAGAACTGGGCACCATATGGCGCTGTGGCACTACTGCGCAATAGTCCACTGTGGCACTGGCACGCAGGTGGTCGATCACGCGGGATGCGTAGATGTCAGATGGTGCTGTGCGTGGCCTTGCATCATAGACCCCTGACCTGGTGTCCGACCTTTGCCCCCTAGAGCTGTTCGGCTGCCATGTGTACGGCCCTAGTGCGCTGTTTGGTGACAGTGCTATGTGAACCGACGGCGCTGTACGAACAGTGCTATTGGAACCTATGGTGGTCTATTGCGCAACATTTCCACGTGGGGTTGCCGCGCTGCGGGGCGCCATATTGCCTACTGTAAAACTCCAACCATGGCACGCAGGAGAGCACCCCAATGGAGCCCAGTGGAGGTGGCCAGCCTGGTGGCCCTGGTTGAAGCCCACTATGGGGCACTGTGTGGGAGGAGCCCCTCACCATAGGCACCCAGGTCTGGCTGCAGGTGGCCACTGACCTGGTGGGGGTCACAGGGCAGCGCCCGGTCTGCCAAGCAGTGCGGCACAGGTTCAGTGACCTCCGCAGGAGGGAGCCGGATGTGCTGCAATGACTACGGTCACATGCCAGGAGGGGCATTGTGCCTAGGCCAGGTGGGTGTACCATCTATGCACCTGTATTCTCCATAGGGGTGTGAGTGTGTTTTGGTGGCTGTGCATGGGGGATGGCTCTGCCATGGTTGTCTGTGTCAGTGTGTGCAGGTGTGAGATGCATGGGTCTGGCTGTGTGGGCAGGCACACTCACTGGGGCAGGGGCAGTCTGCTTTGAGTCACACTGATGTTTTCTCAACATTTGTCTCCACAGGCCGGGCAGAGAGGATGCAGGCACGGGCTGAGGGAGGGCCACTGCTTGGGGCCCAGGTGGCGGGCAGTGGTGCTGCGAGGGGTTGGGCCACAGCAGCAGCAACAGCAGCCACAGCTGCTTGCTGAGTGTGAGTATCATTACATCATGGATGCTATTGCATGCTGGAGGGGGTGCATGACCACCAGCCATGGACAACACAACCATGCACGACACAGGCGACAGTCATCATTGTCCAGTGTCACTGCACGTCTGTGTGTGCATCACTGGTGGTCCATGCATGCACTGGGCACATGACTGTGGAACTGGCATCCCACCACATTGCCACGTCACTTGACAGCCTTGTTTGTGCTGTGATGGACATGGGCAGTGTGTGTGTGCAGTGGTGCACATAGCTGGTGCCGCCTGGTTGGGCTCGTCATGTGCATGGTCACTGTGGGTGGGTGCATATCATCACAGGTGCGGGACATTGGGCTATATGCCTTGCAGGTTGGGTGGTGTTCAGGGTTGTGGACAGTCACAGCCATTGACTGTGTTCCCTTTTCCTAGGCCTCATTGTCCTCCGCAGGATTGAGCGAGCACTCCACCAGCTCACCCGGGTGTCCCTTGAGAACCATGACATCCTGCGCCGTGGGCTCCGGAGAAGGCACAGCCAACTGAGATGGCACCAGGCAGCAGAGGACCAGCCTGCTAGGCCTTAGACAGGATTCCCCTTCCCACTTCACCCATTCCTCCCACCCTGCCTTCCCTCTCCCAGTTGTTCATCCCTACCCCTTGCCCACCCCTACCTTGTACCCCTACCCCCCGCTCTTGTAAATAGTTTTGTTATTGTTCTTGTTCTACTTTCTATTTTTGAAATATATATATATTTTGTTATGAATACTGTGGTGGTCTCTGATTTGCAGCTGGCTAGGGTTGCTCAGTTGCAGTGGTGTGCATGCCATCGGGGGTGGTATGGTCCTGGGTATGTGTGTATGCGTGTGCGTGTGTGTGCATGTGGAGGTGTCTCCAGTGTGGCAGTGACTTTCTGTCGGTCTTGCCATCTGCTGCCGCCCACTGCTGGGTGCACAGGGTGGGTCTGGCTTGTATGGTTCTATGCTACATGAGGTTGACGTGTGCCGGGGGGGATACATGGTGTTTACTGCAGTGACAGCCACTGCACATTGGTGATGTCTTTGGGTCACGGTGCAGGGTATGCTGTGCAGACAGGGGGCTGATGTGCACTGTGGTTGTCAACCCCCTGTGTGTGGCAGTCTCAGCCTGACAGTGGTTGTGCTGGGGCGTCATGGCCCTGCTGTGCTTTGTTGGCTTGTCCCCATGGGCCAGTGGATCATCTGTCCCACCCCCAGTGATGCTGTGCTTGGGGTGTGCAGGTGTCTTGTTGGTTCTGCAGTGTGTTCCTGTGCCCATGTGTGGCATGGCTGGCGGTGGGCCCCAGCCTGCCTCCCTGGTTGTGCAGTTCCATTGCTCTGCTGGGGTGGGGGGCTCTGCTTGTGCTATGGCACCTCTGGACTGCTCAGCTGGGCTAGCCTTGTTGCGCTATGGTGCAACCTTTCTGCTCAGCTTCCCCTTCCTGGTTGTGCTATGGCGCAGTTTGTGCAATATTCAGACGTTGGCTGCTTGCGCAATTTGTTTTGCTCCATGTTTGAATATCACGTCTGTTGCGCATATGCGTAATTGAATTGTGCTTACTTCTGCTGTTGCACACATTTTGGGAGCAGTTTGAATATCTGGGCCACAAGCTTTATCCAGCTTCTCTTTGACTATTCATATTTAACAAATATAGCCACTGCAGATTCTGTGGTTCTTGCAGCTGCTCACGGCCGCACTGGCACACCTACACATACAAGTACAATACCTCCAGAGAGAGACTGTAAATGCTTTGACTAGATGGGGAAGAAGGTGTTTGCTCCAAACACTCTACATATCAAAATACCTAATTATATGGGACATATGCTGCAATACCAATGTCAGGTAAGTGTCTCTGCTGGTGACTTTATGAATAGACTACCTCTATCCCCAGAAAAAGAACAATTTACATTTCCCTTTCTTGGCATTTATTAAGATCAGCATCTGACATTGCCGATGCTTCAGCTAGAGCCTCTGTAATCGGCATTCTTATACGCCGTCAGGCATGGCTCCAACTCTCAGGGCTAGCACCTGATATTCAACAGAAAGTGGCTAATGCCCCCTTTTCAGGTGACCAACTTTTTGGCCCGGGGCTCAAACAATACTGGATAACCTACAAGCCTCAGGCAGACAACTAAACACAGTACAATACATGTACTACAAACCATGCCCTCAATATAATTATTCATATAAAACTAGAAATAATTATATCCAAAGAGAAACCTTTAAGGGCAAAGAACAAGTGACAAAAAAAAAAAAAGAGGCCTTTTCCAGAAGGCTCTATATATCAGCCACTTTTTCTGAGGTGTCACAGTTACAGATCATCATGGCCATTCCACCGGGATGCCTCTCGGCCTGTTGTGTGCCGGATTCCATGTCCCTCCTTCGAACAGGTCCACCTACTGCTACTGACATGCTGAGATGCAATCAATATATCCTGACATGGATCATATTATTCTTTCAACATTCTACTGCTATAAGCAGCTTTCACTGGATCATGAACGAAGATCATATGAACAAGGGTGAGTACATACACAGAGATAATAAGTCTCAAAAAACTCTGCATGTTTGTTTTTTTTTTGCCTGGTGAAAAAAAAAAAAACAGTGTATATACACATGTGTTTAAGGAATCTCAAGGATGAGATCCACTGCCTTATGTTTTCAATTATATTATTCATTATTTTAGCTTCTGTTTTCCAAACAGTGCGTATAATGGATTCACCATATGAACATTTTAGAATTACGCCTAACAAGATTGCAGGCCCTACAAGATGGATGTGTCAACATTACTCTATTACTTCGTGTTGCTTAAAACCAAATGCAAAATTGGCTATAGCTACTGATTCTAAGATTCACTGACTTCCTTTATGTCACAGATACATTGTTTCATTTTGCAACATGATCTGCTACTTTAGTATCCTACTTATGCCAAATGGATACATTTTCTACTGTCTTGACAGACATGGTAAAGTTCTTAACTTACACATTATTGCACTTCTAAAGAATAACACTATTATTTCAGCTACTGTTACAACTTGGAACACAGTGGCCTTTGACTGAGACTGTCTTTTTACTGCAGATCACTGACAGCAACTATTCACTCCATAATATGGTGGAATTCCTTCTGATTTATTGATATAATTGACATGTCTTACCCTGATTAGGCTGCCATTTTCTTAATACATCTGATGAACACCTAATAACAGCAGGTCTGGCTTATAGTTTAGCCATAACCCTATAACGAATAAGATAATGTAACATTTGTAAACAGAAGACAAAAATTCTTGTATATGCTGATATGCTACTCACAGCATTTATTGGTCCTATGACCACATTATCCTTACAGCAGAATGCCATATTTGGCCAGCCCACTGCCACATAACTGCTTGGGAATCTCCCAGAAGTAATGACTTACTGCAGGAGACCATTCCTTGGAAGATAGATCAGTTACGCAAAGACTTTTGCCGTAACAGTAGATTTTCAAGGAACGTCTCTTGCAGTAAGTAGTTTCCCTCCCTCCAACCCCCTGCCATTCTACAACAGGAAAAAATGATGTAGGGTTGGGAAGCTTTGGTACCTCAGTTCCCCTTGGTCCCTCACTTTCCCGAGCTGAAACCAGCAGGGAACGGAGCTTACCAGGGACCACCCACTTTTATAGGTACAGCCCAGGAAGTGAGGTTTTGTGGGTGGTCCCTAGTGTGGAGACTGCTGGAAGAAACTTCTGTGCTGGAGCGCCACCTATCGTGAACTCCCAGAAGTAATGACTGACTGCAAGAGACATTCCTAGAAGATCTACTGTTACGGAAAAAGTCTTTGCATAACTGATCTTTCTAGGAGTGGTATATGTTGTTCATCCACACTGACCCACCCAACCTCCCTGGCTTTGACGCACTCACCTGGCTTCCAGCAGGCCCAGATCTGGCATCATGGGGTGCAGCCGAGGGTTATACCACCCAGGTGGGTGGGAGGAGCCAGCTTGAAGATTTTCCGACACATCATAAAGCAGCAAGGTACCTGCCAAGAAGTGTGGATGAACAACATATACCACTCCTAGAGCTACAGTTACAGGTGAGTAACCTGTTTTTTTAGGGGCATGGATATGGAGCACTATCCACACTTATGCATTCTTCCTTTCCCCTTTAAATCCAGCCAGAACGTCTTCTAGCTAAGCTCCTCCCACCCACCCAGGTGGTATATTCCTTGGCACCACTCCATAACGTCAGATCTTCTCTTTTGCAGCTCCGTGCATAGTGTAGGCCTAAAAGCAAATCCTAAGTGTGCCATCAGCATTTATCTTCACTTCACATTCTCTCTCGGTTACTGCTTCATCATAGATCAAGAAGAAGCACAGTCCAGTCCCGGTTTTAAGCGCTGTGTCACCTGCAACCAAAACATGTCCTGGATGTCCCCGCACTCATCGTGCATTTATTGCCTCAGGGAAAAGAGGCCTATGTAAAACTCTCTCACCCGTGTAGATTGAGGATCACTACACATGCATCCTCCTTGGTCAACCAGATGAATGTCACCCCCCCCGGTCCACTCAAAGGATGCTCGTAAGGTGGTGTCTGTGGCAGAGGGCTTGGCTGCCCAGCTTGCAGCCATGGAAGAGGTGGTGGCCCAGTCTGTGGCAGGTGCTTCCTTGGCATCCATGCTGCTCCCAGTTGGGACTAGCATTGGTGCATACATCATGGGCACATTTAGAGAGAAATGTACAAATCTCTCCAGAAACTTGGGGAGGGCCCTTCCTGTGGTGAAAGAAAAGGGCAAAAAAATCCCGCCATCAGTCGTGTGACTGGGAACGAGCATACACTTCCTGCTCCCACAATTCCCTTGACCGCTCGACAGCCATCAAACTCTCAGCTTTGGTTGAGCCTGAGTTGGTTGCGAGCCAGACCGCTAGCTCCACAGTGCCTCTGTCGGGCTTGTTGGCCATGACACAGGCCGACCAGAAGGTCAAGATCTTCCTCGACTCAGTCTTCCTGTTGTTTGGGGGGGGGGGGTTGAGAAAGACTTGGTCTCCAGGACTCTGGTCCTTTTGACCCTCTCCCAGGAGAGTTAGGAGCAGTCAGTAGACCAGACTGTATCCTGCCAAGAGTTACCTCCTTCTGGGGTTCCTTGGCCTGGAACATACAAACATATGTAGTAGCCAGCAGAATTAGGCCTTCTAGTCTATCAAGTCTTTTTTTTTTAATTATAGTTTTTTAATATCGATTCTTACTCCAATACAATTGTACAATACCACCAAATAAGGATACTGACAGTATACAGAATTAATCAACACTCACACACCCACCCCTCCCCTATTACACCCCCATCCCTGGTGCCACCTGTGATTGGTGTCAAAGGAACATTGTGAGGGGTACATAGTTGCATCTATGACTAGATGGACCCTACTCTGTTGCAGGTGAGACATTATATGGTATACAAATCATGTAATATTTCCCATCTCTTTTTATATAGCTCCATATGGTTAAACATGCTCGCCATCATTTTCTCAATCCTGATATTATGGAGGAACTCTTGTTTCCATTCCAAATAAGAAAGCAACAAGGAGTCTTTCCAGTGTTTCAGCACAACCTTTTTGACCGACAACGTGATCATAGAAATATGGTAGTGGCGAGCCATTTGCGGGAAGCCCATAAAATCTCCCAACAAACATACCTCTGGGGTAAAGTAGTCCAGTAACCCTAAGGGAGGATCCACTCTAGCCTTAATAAGATCTCACAAGGGAGAGATTTTAGGGCACTCCCAAAACATGTGATTTAGAGTACCCGATATCCCCCCCAACATCTGTTACAAAATGGGCTTTGGGCACGGCCCATCTTGTATAGACAATAAGGAGTCAAATACATGTCATTGAGAAATTGCAATTGCATAATCTGCAACCTATCCTGCGTAATAAATTTATGACAGTTTTCCCAGATCTTGGGCCATCTGAGGGTGGAGATGGGAATCTTGTTACTCCAATACCTTGGAATACCATTCACAGTTGCAAAGACTAATGAATATAAAAATGAGTAAAGTAAGGATACAGCATGCGGAGCCGACACCAGACATCGACAGGTAGAAACCCAGTTCCCTGGGTTACTTTGAGCAATTTTGAGCCCAAAGTATGCCACCAACATGTGGTGAATCTGGTATATCCTGAAAGACCACTTTGGGGACAAAATTAATTTGTTCAGTAGTTCCTGTGTGGTCAACCATTGGTTAGCATGATTTTGGAATGCTTGCAAGGTGCAGGAATTCCTTAGTGGAATCCAATTATAAGGGATCATATGTCCCCCCTAGGAGAAGGGTAAGATTCTGAAAGATGGGCTGTACTAAATCATGTGAATTTACATACTTCCTCGAGGCACACAGTTGTGAATGTGTTCAAACTGAGTGTCCCACTGGAGTATGGCGGAGGGCTGATGAAAGCTTCCCTATTTTAATGTAAGGCAGTGAAGCCGAGTTTATACTTACTGAAGATTTTTCTTGCTCTATTCTAAGCCATGTTGGGGTATATATGGATGAATCAGTAGTGTCAAGAGCCACCTCCCATTTCAAATACTTGCTAAGGTGACTGGCCCAGAAATATAGTTCAAAATGCGGAAGCTTCAAGCCCCCAAGATGCTTAGGGGCAGCTAGCTCATGGAAAGCTTTCCTGGGGGGGTTTCCATTCCATAGAAAATCTGAAAAAAGGGAGTGGGCCTTTTTAAACCAAGCTTTAGGGATCCATAAATTTAGTAGATTGAGGGGGGTTAAAAAGACATGGGAGAATATTCATTTTGATGATATTTACCCTTCCCCACAAAGTTAAGGGAAGGTTTGACCATCGTTTTAAATCTTGTTGGATAACTCTAAGTAGAGCATCTAAATTTAGGTGGCACAATTGGGACTCACTTGTAGAAAGGTATAAACCTAAGTATTTAAGAGATTTGAGGGACCATGTGAGGCCTAAATTCGAGATCTCTTGCTTGGAAACTTTATTACTCAGTGGAAAGACTAGGGATTTACCTGTGTTTAATTTATAATTAGAGAGCGAGCCATATTCCTGTATAATTCACAAGAGACCCCGAATTGAGGGCATAATATTAGTGATGTGGAGCAGGATGTCATCTGCATATGCTGCTATTTTCTCCTCTTTAGATCCTAACCAAATTCCCTTGATATCTGGGGATGCATTTATAGCTACAATGAGGGGCTCTAGATATAAAATAAATAATAGGGGGGACAAGGGGCAGCCTTGTCTCATGCCCACCCTTAGGGGGAAGGAAGGAAGGGGATATGTTCCATTACAAAAAATATGGGCGGAGGTATTCGAGTACAGGACCTGCATCCAAGAAATAAATTTAGAAGGGAAACCGAATCTTTTAAGAGCTCTAAACAGGAACTGCCAGTCTACCCTGTCAAATGCCTTCTCCGCATCCAGGGAGACCAAGGCCATAGCTTGGTGAGTCTCCCGGGACACTGAGAAGACATGGGACAACTGACGGAGATGGTCTACCGAAGATCTCCCCTTCATTAAACCAACCTAGTCAGAACTTATAAGAGAGGGGAGTACCTGGTCTAGTTTGCAGGCAAGTAATTTGGCAAATATTTTCATATCACAGTTGAGAAGGGAGATTGGTCTATAATTTGACACTCGGGTGGGGTCTTTCTCCAGTTTAGGGAGTACTACAATAACGGCTTCTAACAATCTGGGGTCAATAATATTTACTTGTAGCATATCTAAGTATTTTACCAATAACCATGGGACAAGCTGAGGGACAAATTTCTTGTAAAATTTTACTGAATTGCCATCTGGCCCCGGTGTCTTTTCAGGAGGTAGTTCCTTAATAACACCAGGATCTCCTTCTCCTCAGTAAAGGGGGTAATGAGGTCCTTCACCTGGGCATCAGTAAGTGTGGGCAAGGGAAGATTAGCTAGGTATGTATCTACTATACCTTGACAGGGGTGGTTTGGCATCTGGGCATACAGATTTTTATAATAAAGTTCAAATTTAGCCACTGTTTCTTCGACTTGAGTTAAGAGGGGGCCATGGGGTTCTTGCTGTATGGCCATAATGCATCTTGATGCCTCCTGCTTTTTCAATCTGATGGCCAAGAGTTTACCTGCTTTCTCCCCCGTTCAGTATAGCTTGCTTTTGTCCTTAAGATTGCCCACTCTGCTTTTTCCCTCAGCAACTCAGAATATTTGTGATGCAATTTTATCAACTCTGACCTGTCTGATTCCATGGACCTGGCCAATAGGTACTTTTCTTTCTCCCTGATTTGAACTAAAAGTGGTTTAATTTCTCTTTCTTCCTTCTGCTTTTTGGCTGATGCTAATTTGATAAACTCTCCCCTTATAAAACACTTTAATGCACCCTATTCCAGGGATGGGGATTGTGTTGTGCCCCAGTTTTCTCTCTTAAATTGGTCAAGGGAGGTTTTAATACTATCGGTAATTTCTTTATTCTTTAAAAGTTGATTGTTCAGTCTCCACAATGTATCTGGTCCCCAATTTGAAGAGAGGGATAGCCTACAGGTCACTATAGAGTGGTCTGAGTCTACTCTAGGCTCCATTTTAGTCTCAATCAGACCACTTAACAAAGCTTTGCTAAGCAGAAAGTAATCAGTTCTTGAGGCTGATCCATGAACTGATGAGCGAAATGTGAATTCTTATTCTGTGGGGTGTAAGAGCCGCCAAAGGTCACAGAGCCCCATATGGTCAACTAACTCTCTGATAGCACTTTGTGCAGGTGAAAGTCCCCTATATCTTGACCCAGCTGACTCATCCAATAGGGGATTGAATGGGAAGTTCCAGTCTCCACCTACAATTAGTGGGGTATTTAAAAAGGGCGTTAGTACAGAGAGAGAGTCTCCATAAAAAAGGATGGGGAGTCAGTGTTGATACCATAAATACTACCGAGAATTATCTCGGAGAGAACTTTACCTTTGGCAAAACCATATCTGCCCTATGTGTCTCTTATGCATTGTTCACAGGAGAATGGAAAGGTTCTCTTAAGTAGAATTGCCACCCCCCTTCCCACTGCTCCTGCTATCACCTGCGGTGAATGATTGTCCCACTTGTTGCCATCTCAGTTGTGTCCCTTCCTTCTCTAACAGATGAGTTTCCTGTAACATTATTACATCACTGTGAAGGAATCCTAAGTGTTTCAGCAATTTCATGTGTTTTTAAAGGATGTCTCACCCTCTTTACATTCCATGAACAAAACTTAAAAACCTGGGCCATCATTAATATTCAAACCTAATAAAACACCCAATCTAAGTAGGTAACCATTGTCATGTATGCAACCCTGCACTTTAGATATGTGTGGTACCATTACCATCCCCAACCCCAAAAGAAGCAATCAGAATTCTCCCCCTACCCCTTTCCCAATATCCAAAACAGCCCTCCACTCCCCTCCCCACTAAGATTGATCTGATAACCGGACAATAATTATAAGATAAGTGGCAATTATAACCTCTAACACAAATTATAAAGAACATTGAACAAGAACAAGGACATTATTTCCCCCCCCTTTGTGCAGGTCCAAGATGAACAGCTTGCTGATGCCCCACTCTCCTTCCACCCACCTGACCGCCTGCAGACTTGTTGTGCCTCCTACTATATAGCTAGAAGCTAAAAATATACTCTTCTCCCCGGAGAATAATACAGAGGTCTCTGGCATCTTAACAAGGCCCCCTTGGTGTCAGTGGTTCACAAGGTGAAGTTGACAGCCACCGATTAAATTTTTGCTGAGCCCTCTGATTACTGAAGCCCAAAATAAATGCTGGATATATTTTCCCATCTCTGCCCTTAAAAATACATAGAGGGCCCTTCACCCTCTTGGAAGAGACAACTTTTTTTGGGGGGGGGGTCTGAGGTGGTCCCACGTGGTATTTGGTTTATTATATACCGATATGCCCTCCCCTTGATAAGGTTCCACAGGGCGGAAGACCTCACCAGGGGGTGATAAATGTTATAACTTGTGTAATTGAGAGGCATCATTAAAGGGAACCGCTGACACCCCCCAGTAAATCATTAAGAGAATTTAATTGGCCCAGAAATAAAAGAGGGGGAGGAATAATAGAGGGATAAACTTTCCCTATTAACATAACAAAACCTTAACTGATAGCTGCTGAGCTTACAGCTACTTTGAGATTTAAAATTAGTTAAAGCATGAAGTATCCAGTTAAGCTGGGTTTCGCAGCACAGCCTAACAAGTTTTAACACCAAACTACCCCCCCCCGAACTCATGGTTATTATGCACCAACGAGTGGAAAAAGGGAATTCTCAGCCAGTCACCATCCTAGTGATCCCCTAAATGTCCAAATAAAGTTCCCTTAATGACCCTGATCCAGACCCCAGTCCATAACAAAATGAGCTCTTAATTCCGTACACCTCTTATAGCGAGTGAGAGATTCAAAAATATTGATAGTATTCATAAACAAAGTCCAGAGGTCCGAGTGGTGCCTTGCGAGTGAAAAGAAAGTTCGAGCTGCTACCATTTAAAGGAATAGAATCCTCATTCTGGGCACAACAAACTGACAACACAAAAATATGTCTGGAAGCCTGGGAATTCTTATGCCCCCTTAAACCCTTATATCTAGAACCATGACCGAACATAAAATAAAAGCCCCAGATTGTTGAACTGCTCTTTTAAACTTATGCTCAGCCCCCGCATGTTCAGATTCCAATCAGTGGTCCGTAAACAAGGTGGGCCATTTCTGCTTGCAAAATTCCATTGCTGGATCAGCTTCTTCAAACAAGGTCCAGACTCCATCTAAACATACCTGCAGGTTTGCTGGATATGCCATGCGGAATCTGATGCCAGCAGCGATGCATTTGGAAATGATAGGGTGGAAGGTCACTCTACGCTGATGAACTGTGGCGGGTAAGTCTTGTGTTATTGGTAGTTTCTTTCCTTACCACAACATGTCCTGTATTTCCTTCAGTTTCAAAAGAATGTGCTGGTTCTCTTGAAAGTTCAAGAGTCTAAAAATTAAAGGCCTGGGCAGTGCATTTGGTGGTGGTGTGGGCCTGAGTGCCCAATGTGCTCGTTCGATTGTATACACAGGCCCAAATGGGGAGGGCCCCACCAGCTTGTTAAGCAGCTTCTGCAAGAATTGTATGGCGTCAGCACCTTTCTCCTTCTCAGGTAAGCCAATAAGCACTAAATTATTGCGCCTGCTTCTGCCTTCTAAGTCCTCAGTTTTAGCCTCTAATTTTTTGATGGTTTGGTGATTAACCGCTATTGAGAGCTCCATTTTGTCCACCTGTTTTTCCTCTGAGATAATGCGGGCCACATTGTTGGTAGTCTGCCTTGAGATCTCATCCATGGCATCAGAAAGGGCTTTTAACTTGGCTACTAGTGAGTGCACTTCCTCCTTAAAAGGTTGAAATTCTAGCAAGAAGCATTCCAGAGTTAAGGGAGTCAATTCTGTAGCTCCAGGTGGGGATATTGCTAAGGCTAGAGCTCGGTCTGATGTGGAAGAGTGTGCCCTGGGCTTCTTAGGCATTTTTTCTGGTGATACAGGTGGCGTATACCGTGGGGGTGTCTGCCGGATCTCTGCTTCCATTTCAGGCATCAAGTTTTGTATTCTGCTGCTGAAGAGGTCTACAGTGCTATAAGAAAGCTCTACTGCCACCAAATTATGCAAAACTGAGCCAGAAAATTAGAGTTTTGGAGGTCGGGTGAGCGGAGCACAGAGGGAACACATCTTATTTAGCCTGCTGCATCACGTGACTCCTGGTATATCAAGTCTGCTTGTTGTGCAGGGTCTACAGCTCAGGCTTTTGACCCCTCTTCCCTCTCCTCTACTATTCCATCCCTTTCCTCCTCCTCCCCTTCCCTGACCATATCCTCCCATTTATCTATCCCAGCTCCTCTTGAAGCTACCCACTGTCCTCACTGAGATCACATCTTCTGGCAGCACATTCCACTTGGTCACCACCCTTTCTGTGAAGAAATGTCTTCTAACCTCCCTCCTAAACTCCCCTCTTTCAGCTTAAGGCTGTGCCCCCTCACAGTTCTGTTGCAGCTTTGCCTGAAGAGACCCTCCTTGTTCACTCTGTTGATCCCTTTCAAGTACTTGAAGGTCCCAATCATGTCTTCCCTCTCACTTCTGTCCTTTAGGGAGTACATATTCAGGAACACCGGTCTCTCCTTGTACAATCTACCCTACTGCCCTGCAGTCATCTTCATAGCCCTCCTCTGGACTGTCTCCATCAAGTTGATATCCTTTTTGAGGTGAAGGTGCCAAAACTGCACCACATACTCCAGATGCAGCCTCACCAGTGACCTGTACAAGGGTAGAACCACCTCCTGTCACCTACTACTAATCCCCTGGCAACACATCCCAACATCTTTTTGTCCCTTGCCACTGCCTTCCTATACTGCGAACAGTGCTTCAGGTCACTAGCTATCATCACTCCCAGATCTTTCTCCTCCATTGTTGGAGATACCTGGACTCCTCCCAGGTAGTACTCTGTCCTGGGGTTTGTGGCACTGCTGATGCTTCTCTGCTCATCTTCGGATGAAGAGAGGCTACATCGCAGCCTGCATCAGCACTATGAGGAGCTGATGTGGCAACAATGGGTCATCGGGCAGGACCCTTGCTGCAGCCCCCATGCTTCCCTAGTGACCCCCAGTCCTGTCCACCTCTGTCCTGCCACACCCAATGTTTCCATTGCTGGCCTTTCCACCAATTCAGATGGAACTGCCACCCCGTAACCCTTACAGAGAGCCCCTACCAAGGCTCCCTGCCCAGCAGTCAGCCTTTCCGGTTGGCTGTTGGTCGAGATTACCCGCTTGGATGAGTCCAGGGTAGTTTATGGGAGGAAGCGGGCGAGGGTGGTCTCTGAGGAGTCTTCGGACTCCAACAGGTCTTCCATGCAATCTTTGAGGACCCCAGGCTTTGACTGTGAATCAGCCAAAGAGCTGACCACAAAACACGGGCCGGTGTTCTTTGGGACTTTGCTCCGGTTGATTTCCAAATCAATGGAGATTCGCTTGGAGCCGGTTCAGAAGTGGACCAAGTTCCCCCTCATGGAAATCCTGGATCAGGATGATTCCCTTGGGTTGCCTTCCCAGTGGCAGAGGCTATCCTGGGGCCTGCTCTAAGTTCTGGCAGCATTCCACCTCCTGCGCTGTGCCCTCGGCCTGTATGGTCTGCAAGTATGCGGTCCTAACTAGTTCCTTGTCTGGTTTCTCAGACTGCCCTCACGGCCAAGGGTTTGGTGGCTGACTGGGTTCCAATGGCAATGTCAGGGATGTGGACAAGCCACCCCCCCCCGCCAAGGAGTTCAAGAAGCTGAATCATGCAGCCAAGAAAGTTTACTCTGTGTCCTCCCTGGGCCTACATCAGGCGAGTTTCACCTTTAATGATGGCCAACTTTGGTCACTCCTTGATGGGAGTCGTTGACCATGTCCTGCCTCACCTTTCTGCTGACCTGCAGACAGTGGTTAAGATGGTCAGAGACCAGGGTCGAGTACTGACTAAACACCAGCTTCAGATGGCATTGGACATCAGAGACTCCTGCTCCCGGATCATGGCAGCAGTAGTAGCGATGCATCGCAGGGTCTGGCTGCAGATTTCCACCTTTACAGCAGACACCCAGCACAAATTGGCTAATGATCTTTTCTTGGGAACCAACATTTTTGGCCCTGGGCTGGACAGGTGCCTTAAGAAGATCGAAAAGTCCAATGTCACCCTCGACGCCGTGACATCCTCACAGAAAGATTAGTCAGGAAACCAGTCAAAGAAAAAGCCCTTTTAAGTTTGGCCCCTTCTGTTCCAGCAGCCACAACCACAGCAATTGCAGGTCTCATGACCTAAACCTGTGTTCTCCAGCCAGGGCTGCAAGAAGCCTGCGGGTCGGGGCAGTGGGGCCCCTCCGGCAGCCAGTACCAGTGCCTCCTCCAAGGCTGTTCAGTGATGGGTTGGGAGCTATCTACCTCCCACCTGTCCAGTCCTTGCCTTAGCTCCCCTTGGGAGGGCGGTTTTGCCATTTCTGGCACACCTGGTCCGCCATCACCTCAGACAAATGGTTGCTAGAAGTGGTGGGCAGCAGATTGCCTCTTGACTTTGAGGCTCACCTGCCATACTGAGCCCATGCTCCACAGGAGTCCAAGGTGTCACAGAACACATTGTTCCTCCTCAGGGAGGACATCACTCAGCTCCTAGAGAAAGCCATAGCTTATATCCTGGATGCCACAGTCAGCCAGGGCTTTGTGTCCAGGTACTTTTTGGTCCCCAAATAGACAGGGTGCTGGTACCCCATACTGGATTTTCATGATTTCAGTCAGTTTCTGAGGAAGCGCAAGTTCTGGATGGTGACTCTGAATCATATCATTCCACCCCTGGAGCAGAGTGTATGGTTCTGCACTCTGGACTTCCAGGATGCTTTCTTCCACACTCCAGTCCATCCATCCCTCTGGCAGTACCTTCATTTCCATGCAGAAGGGGTTCTTTACAAGTTCCAGGTCATGCCTTTCAGCCTCTCATCAGCTCCCAGGATCTTCACCAACTGCATCACAGTGGTGGCAACATTTCTATGATGCTGAGGAGTCTGGGTCTACCCATACCAGGATAACTATCTGATAGCCAGGCCATCCAGGGAGGCAGTGGAGCAGTCCAGGGACCCGGTCCTCCAGACCTGCAGAGACTTGGGCCTTCCGGTCACTCAGCCAGGTCCAAATGCAACCCCTTGCAGGTTATCCACTTCATCGGTGCAGAGCTATACTCCCTCTGGACCAGGGCCTGACTCTCTGTGGATCAGGCATCAGATCTTATTTGCAGGATCATTTCAGATTTGGTGCTTGTGCCTTGCCTGGGACTTCCTGCGGCTGCTGGTGTACATGGCATCCTGCACTAGCATGGTCAGATGGGCCCACTGGCAGATGCACCACCTACTGTGGGATCTGGCCTACCAGAGATCTCAACACCTAGGTTACCTGGACTGGCCGGTCATGGTGACTCAGTCGATGTGGAATGCCATTCAGTGGTGGCTCATCCCAGAATATCTGGAGGAAGGAGCACCGTTTGTCCAGAGCTGACTGTCACCCTGACAGCCAATGTGTCACTGGTGGGATGGGTAGTGCACCTGGGGGCCCACAGGGCCCATGGACTCTGGACCCCAAGGGAGTCCCCTTACCACATCAGCCTGCTGGAGCTCTTTGCAGTGTGCCTTGCTGTGACGGGATTTTATTCCATTTGTCTGTGGTCAGGTTGTGCAGGTCTAGACAGACAGTACCATGACCATGTACTAGCTAAACAAGCAGGGTGAAATGCACTCTCATCATTTGTGTCAAGAGGCCCTCCACACCTGGAACCTTGTGTGAAGCTTGGATTCCAATCTCCTGTTGATTCATGAAGCAAGAGTCTCCAGCCAGCTAGTGGATGCTGTCAGCTGGATGGTCATGGTGTCTCACGAGTGATCCCTGCATCAGAAGGTGGTGAACCACCTGTTCTCCCAGTGGGGCACTTCCCGCATCAACCTGTTCACCTCCTGGGACCAGGCCAAGCTGAGACTATTTTGTGCCCACCTCCCACAGTGCAGGACACTACTGGGAGATGCCTTCATGAGGCTTTGGACCCCAGGCCTCCTTTACGCCTCCCATTCCTTTTCCCTGATCCACAGAGTGTTGGTCAAAGTGCGGGGAGACAAGGCACGGATGATGATCCTGGTAGCCCCAAACTGGCCATTCCAGTAGTGATACCAAGATCTGCTCTCCTGTCACAAAGGGCAAGGCCCTGCATCCAGCCCTTCAGTCCCTGCACCTGACGGCCTGGTTCCTGTGCAGCTAGAGTTCTATGCTTTGGGGCTCTCCGGAGAGGTTGTCCACATCATGGGAGCCTCCTGGAAAGAGTCAACCCACCAGTGCTATGCTTTCAATGGAAGAGGTTTTCCATTTGATGGCATGGCAGGGAGCCAGAGCCCTGGCCTTCCCTTTGGCTAGCATTCTGGTTTATCTGTGGTCCCCCTCTCAGTTGGGCTTGAGGTTGATGACCCTCAAGGTGCACCTGGCAGCCATCTGTGCATAACAGGCATGGGCTGGTATGCTGACAGTGGCACAGGAGAAGGTGATGGGGCACTTCTTTAAGGGCCTTGACCACCTGTCCCTGCCAGTGTGTGAACGACCACCACTTTGAGACTTGTTGCTAGTACTAGCAAGGCTTATGAGCAAGCCATTCAAACCAATGCACAGGTGTGAGTTGTCCCACCTGTTGTGGAAGACTGCCTTCCTGGTGGCTATCACCTCCACCAGAAGGATTTGTGAGCTCCAGGCTTGGTGGAGTCTCCATATTTAGTGTTCCACAAGGACAAGGTTGATCTTACTGGACATAAAGTCTCCACCACTCATTCACACTGATGAGGATCTACACCGGAGGTGCTAGGACCCAGCGGGAGCAAACTTTTTTGCAAGAGGGTCAGTGCCAGAGATGGAGCCACGAGGAGCAGTGCCGTGAGCCTCGGCTCGTGCGGCAATGACTATCTCAGCGTCAACCCTCCAACTGCCTCAGTTCCTTTTTTCCCGCCATTGAGTGCGCTACAGTGATGACGTCGCTCGCCCGAGGGAGTTAAATTTCAAACTAGCAGCATAGTTTTCAGTTCTTTTTTATTTTGTAGTATTTCTTGAATAAAGTACCGCTTACTATAATTTATTATAAGACAGAAGTCTCAGCCTACATTGACTGAGTCGACTATGAGTGGGTCAGGTGACAGTAGGGAGACTTCGTATGAAAGTTGTTCAGTCAGCCGGGCTGGGTCTGGTCTGCCGCCCTCTCCGGTGGGGGGTCTGACAATGGACAGTCCAATGCCTGGGGGAGAGGCAGTCCCCCCGGTAGCATAAAAGAAAATGGTCGCACTCTCGGCACTGTTCGGCCTCGACCTCCTCTTCGACCCGTAGGTCCAGAAAGAGAAGGCATCACTCGAGGTTGCCTTCTAGTATGTCTGCGCGTCGATGGTCGATCATTGGGGTCAGTTGCCGGTCTCCTCCATAGTCGCCGGTTCTGTCTCCAGTCTCCGACCTCTTCGACATCGGAGCCCTTCCCTGCCTTCTGGTAGGGCTTCAGATGAACAGTTTCATCAGTGGGCCACTCTGATGGAGCAATGGGCTCTGCAAGTTTTTACAAAGTGTTGTGCAATTCTCACAGCGCACCTCAGAAAGATTGGAATACAAGTGTTCCCATATCTGGACAACTGGCTTCTAGCAAGCCCTTCCAGGTAAGGAACTCTCGACGCCATAGCCACGACCTCAGACTTTCTCACGTCCATGGGAGTCCTGCTAAATCTCAAGAAATCGCACTTGCAGCCCTCCCCAAGCTCCTCTTCATAGGAACTCTTCTGGACACCTCCTGTGCGAAAAGCTTTCCCACCAGAGGACAGAAGGAGCGATATCCTACAGATGGCCCAATACATCAGACAGAATAGCTCGGTTCGAGCTATCTCGATGTAATGGATGCTGGGTCTCATGGCATCCTCGGTGTTCACTGTACCCCTAGCATGCCTCCCCATGAGAACCTCTCAGTGGATGCTCAATACTCAATGGTCCCCAACCACTCACCCTCAGTCCTTTCTCATCAAGGTGACAGAACCTCTGAAGAGGTCACTCACCTGGTGGTCGTAAGAGGACAATCTTCTGGAAGGGTATTCCTTTGCTCCCCTAGATCATCAGATTTCCATTACCATGGATGGGGTGGGGAACTCACTGTCACAATCTCCATACCCAAGGTACGTGGACTCGGATAAGTCCCAGCTTCACATAAATGTCTTAGAAATGAGAGCTGTCCTTTATGCAGTCCGGGCTTTGAAGGACATTCTCTGTCACAAGAACATTCTCTTTCAAATGGACAACACAGCAGTGATGTATTACATCAACAAGCAGAGCGGTGCTCACTCTTGCCCTTTATGCAGGGAAGCGATGAGAGTGTGGGAATGGTGCTTGGAGCACAAGGCTCTAATTCAAGTGGTCTACCTGCTGGGGTGCAGAATGAACTGGCAGACTGTCTCGGCAGAACAGAGACAGATCCTCAAGAATGGTCTCTCGACTCAACCGTAGTTCAGTCACTATTTGCAGAGTGGGGAACTCCAGACCTGGACCTTTTTGCATCCCCACTCAACGCAAAACTGCCTCTCTTCTGCTCCAGAAATCCAGGGCCTGGCATTTTGTGTCAGGATGCATTCAGGCTGCAGTGGACAAAACGCTTTCTATACGCCTTTCCACCTCTTCCTCTAATTCAGAGGGTACTTCTCAAGTTCGAGTCCCAGAGGACAAAATGATCCTCATTGCTCCCTTCTGGCCTCAACAAATATGGCTTCCGTTGCTCAACAGTATGTCGAAAACCCCTCCAAAAGCGCTTCCCCTTCAGATGAACCTTCTGACTCAGGGGCCTGTGGTCCATCCCAGTCTGAGATTGCTTCACCTTCGTGCTTGGCTCCTGAAGAGATAGAGGTGAACAGGTTCAATGTCTCTCACAGAGTTTCAGATATTCTTCTGGCTGCATGCAAGCCAACCACTAGAAAAACTTACACAGCCAAATGGAAGTGTTTTTCTCTCTGGTGTGCAAAATCCTCTTTGAATCCTTTTTCCTGCCCACCCAATGAAGTTCTAGAGTACCTTTTAGACCTCTCAAATTCAAGTCTGCAATACTCTACAGTCAAGGTTCACCTTTGT
Source organism: Neoceratodus forsteri (assembly GCA_016271365.2). Taxonomy (NCBI): domain Eukaryota; kingdom Metazoa; phylum Chordata; order Ceratodontiformes; family Ceratodontidae; genus Neoceratodus; species Neoceratodus forsteri. The sequence continues at coordinate 4,381,077 of JADMNL010000041.1, read as the reverse complement.
GCCATGTCAGCTTATCATGAGCCAGTACTTTCCTTGCCACTGGCTCAGTTACCTGTGGTTAAGAGGTTTCTTAAGGGAATTCTGCATACCAGACCTCCTATCAGACATCCAGTCACAGCCTGGGACGTTAATCTTGTACTAGACATGCTCACTTGAAAGCCTTTCGAGCCTCTAGCTACCTGTGAGCTGAAATTTATCACTTGGAAAATGGCCTTCCTGGTGGCCATTACCTCGGCCCGCAGGGTCTCTGAGACACATGCCTCGGTCACAGACCCTCTGTATACTGTGTTTATAGAAACAAAGTAGTTCTTAGGACCCATCCTAAGTTTCTCCCTAAGGTTGTTTCAGAATTCCATCTAAACCAACCTTTGGTCCTTCCTACTTACTTTGCAAACTTCCAAAATGAAGGAGAGCGTACCCTTCATTCTTTGGATGTCAAAAGAGCTCTGCATTTCTATTTAGATAGAACAAAAGAAATTTGCAAAGCTCAGCAACTGTTTGTTTCCTTCAGTGAGACCCGGCTGGGTCAACCTGTCGCTATCAGATGCATTTCAGCATAGCTGGTAGCATGCCTTCGCCACTGTTATTCCATGGTGCAGGTTAAGCTTGAGGGCAGAGTGTACACTCACTCTACTAGAGCGGTCGCGGCATCCCTGGCGGAAATCCACAACGTGCCCATTGTAGATATTTGCAATGCGGCTACCTGGAGCTCAGTGCATACTTTTGTCAAGCACTATGCCCTGGATGTCCATGCCAGACGACATATTTCATTTGGCAGAACCATCCTTAATGGACTTCTGTCCTAAATTTGTGAGCTCTTGGTCTCTACTGCCGCCCTCTCGGGAGATTATTAGTTCGGTACTCTTCCATCAGTGTGAATGAGTGGTGGAGACTTTATGTCCAGGAAGATATGGAAATTACGTGCCTACCATAATTCTTGATCTTCTTGTATGAAGTTTCCACCACTCATTCACATGCCCACCCACCATCCCCTGAGCTCACCCCGTTGTTGGTCTTCACTCCCTAAATCTTTAGGCTGTGAAGACTTATTTCTTGACCCTTCTTATGTGGGTCTTCCAGACTGTCTTATGTCTGGTTTTTGTTAGGCTATCCTTCTAGGTCAGTTACGCTGCACCTCCTTGGAAAAAAAGGTACTGAGGCGGTTGGAGGTCGACACCAAGATAGTCATTGCTGCACAAGCCGAGACTCACGTGGTGCTGCTCCAGCTCCATCTCAAGCGCCAACCCTCTTCCAAAAATGTTTGCTCGTCCGGTCCCTAGCACCTCAGGCATAGATCCCCATCAGTGTAAATGAATGCTGGAGACTTCGTCCAAGAAGATCAAGTATTACAGTGGTATGTAATTTCTATTTCTCCGCCCCCAACCAAAGTTCCTCCTGAAGGTTGTGTCGGAGTTTCACCTTAATCAGGTTATTAACCTCCCAGTGTACTTCACCAGTCCAATCTAGGAGGCAGAGCATAGGCTCCACATGTTGGACCTGAGGTGAGTGCTCGCTTATTACAAGGAGTGCATGGCTGGAATTCATGAAGAAGTTTTCCAGCTGTTTGTAACCTACACTGAAGCTGCACCTGGCAGACCGGCAGCAAAGCAGACAAGTTGGCAGGTGGATTGATTTCTGATTTGATCTCTACTATAGGCTGGCTGGTAGGGAGCCTCCCATAGGTCTTAGGGCTCATTCCACCAGACATACCACTGCCTCGATGGCTGCTTCCAGAGACGGTCCCTATCCAGGAGATCTGCAGGGCTGCTGCCTGAAAGTCAGCACACACCTTCCTTTCCCACTACCACACTGACCTTAAGTCACGTTGGGATGCTAGTTTTGGGACCTCAGTTCACCAATCCCTGTTCACCAGATAGGTGTGTGCACCTTACCCCCTCCTCCTGGAGAACTGCTAGGAGTCTGCCTAAGTTTGGATAGTGCACCACATCCGTGGGGTTCTATTCCAGGTACTTCCTGGTCCTCAAGAAAACCGGAGGCTTGCAACCTGTTCTGGACCTCAGAGGTCTTAATGAGCATGTGGTAAACAAAAGTTCTACATGCTCTCCCTAGTTTCTAGCTCCTCTCCTGTTGCAAGGGGATTAATAGTGCACAGTGGATATGCGGGATGCCTACCACACAGATCAAAATTAGGTTGTTCCACCTGCTGTTCCTCTGCTTCTGCCTGGAAGGCAACACTAACTCCGAGTCTGGTCTTGCCTTTGGTTGCCCTTGGTGCGGGTTTCTTTACCAAATGCTTTGTTGAAGTGCTGCACCAGGAGAACCCCCACCATCTCATACAGTACCTGAACAGCTGGCTTCTGAAAAGAGCTTCTGCAGCCAGGGTACATCTTCTGCACTGCACCTGACACTTGTTGGACAACTGGGGGTGTTAATGAATTTGAAAAAATCTGTTCTGGTCCCTTGCTAGAGGCATCAGTACATAGGTGCAGTCCTGGATAGAGTTCAGGTGAAGGCCTTTCTCTTTGAGGACAGAGCCACGACCTTGGCAGCCTAAGCATTCTTGGGGTGGTTTCAGCCCACTTCATGCTTGATCTCCTGGGTCTCATGGCAGCTTCTGTATTCAGTCTGTATTGCGCACCTGCAGAGTAAAGTTCCTCAGTGATTACTGTAAGCTCAGTGGTCTCAGACCTCATAGCTGCTGAACTATCTGATTGCTGTTTGCTATCCCTAAGGATTACCCTGCTGTGGTGGCAGGACAGGGATCACATGCCTGTGGGCTTTCCCTTTCTACAACCCCAGCTGCAGGTGGGCCTCACCACAGATGCTTCCAACATGCAGTAGGGCGCCCACTTAGGTCCTCACCTGACCCAGAGTCTTTGATGGAACAAGGTCCTCACATAAACATGCTAGAAATTAGGACAGTTCTGTATGAACTCTAGGACCTGGCCACTCAGGCTCAGAGGACATCTCTTCTGATGCAATGAGTGTTATGTATTACCTGAACATACAGGGGTCTATACCTCCTACCCTTTGTGCTGAAAGGAAATGAGGGTATGGGAATGGTGGTATCCTGGGAGGTCTCACTTATGGCTGCCCATATTGTGAGCTCACTGAATATCTTGGCAGACAGCCTCAGCTGTTCTAAATGTGAGGAAGACCAGAGTTGACCCTCTTTTCTCCCATCCCCACACAATGCAAAACTGACACTTTTCTGCTCGCTCTAGGGTGTGGAAATTTTGGGCAAAATGTGTTGTCCCTCTGTTTTAATTGGAGATTTCTCTACAGCTTTCCTCCTTTGCCTTCAGAGGGTCCTGACCAAGCTCAGGCAGGAATGAGTTGGAATTATCCTGGTGGCACCCATGTGACCTAGGTAAATCTGTTCACTACTATGAGAGCAAGAGGCTCCATTTCTACTCCCCAGCTTATCCTCCTGTCCCAGAATAATGGCTACTGCTGCATCTGGACCTCCAGTCCCTGCCAGTTCCATGCCTGTCTCCTGAGGATGTAGAGGTCTGTTGGTTCAGTTTCTCAACTGAGGCCTTGGCTGTCCTGCTTTTGCTGCTAGCAAGCCTTTCACCAGGCACACCTACTCTTTTAAGTGGAAGTGTTTCATTGTGTGGTGCCTAACTGCATCCAGGGACCCTTTCACTGTGTCTCCTCTTTCTCTGTCAGGATTGCAGGTTTTCCTAATGACTATTTCAGCTTTCCATGCCCCTACCGGGGACAAGATTATGGCCCAACTAGATGTGGTCTGCAGGTTCCTGAAGGGCCGTTGCGTGTGGCTCCTCCAGTCTGCAAGCCTGTTCTGGACTGGGATCTGAACCTTGTGTTCAGATTGCTGACAAAGCCCCTTTTCAGCCCATGTCTTCCTTTGACATAAAGTATATGCTGGAAGACTTTATTCCTTGTGGTTGTTACCCTCAGATTTCTGAACTGCAGGCCTTGGTTCATAAACCTGCTTTTCTGGTATTTCACAGGGACTGGGTGGCACTGTGTACTCACTCTAAGTTCTAACAACTTACATTCAGTTTACTATCAACTTAGGCAGAATCCACTAGGCATCGCTCAGTCAGCAGACATCTTCAGCCTTGACAACTCCTACCACCCGTGGTGTCGTCCCCTGGTTCTACCCTGTCTATCCTCAGATCTTCTTTTCTACTGGAAGGGAAAGGTCCCCTACTTAGCAGTTTCTGTAGCATGTGAGGATTCACAGTTTTCAAGCACTATTCTGTAGTGAAATTTCAACTTTGTATCTTAAGTCTTTGACTTCACAGTTGCTTCTTGTTTTCCTGTAACTGCTACATTGATGGCGATTGCGACAGATACCAAAAGACAAGGTTCAAAAGATGTGTTCAATGCAGACAGTGATGATGTCTACTGTGGATCTGTACAATATGTGCCTTTACTGTCTGGTGGCAAATCATGACACTGGTGGGTGCCCTTCAGCCTTGACAACTCCTACCACCCATGGTGTCGTCCTCTGGCTCTGCCCTGTCTGACCTCAGATCTTCTTTTCTACTGGAAGGACAGGTCTCCTATTTAGCAGTTCCTGTAGCATGTGAGGATTCACAGTTTTGAAGCACTATTCTGTAGTGAAATTTCAACTTTGTATCTTAAGTCTTTGACTTCACAGTTGCTTCTTATTTTCCTGTAACTGCTACATTGATGACGATACCAGCGGACACCAAAAGACAAGGTTCCAAAGATGTGTTTGGTGCAGACAGTGAATGTCGACTGCGGATCTGTACAATATGTGCTTTTACTGTCTGGTGGTAAACTATGACGCTGGTGGATGCCCTTTCTGGCAGGCCATGCATTTTTGTCCCTGGAAGAATGGAAGGCATGCCTTCTCCAAGATAGGCCTCAGGAACATCAGGTCAGTAGCCCAGCTTGTGGCCATAGAGAAGGAGACAGCAAGGGATTCCTCATCAATCTTGGCCCTGGTCCCTGTGGGTCCAGCCATGGGCACTCCCTTCAAGGTCTGCCCTGAGTTTTGTAAGATGTATATGGCTCTCCAAACCTTCAATGAGAGCTCACCCTACCTTAAAAAGCATAAGAAGTGCCATCATTATTGATCATGGGAAAGGGAGTATTCCTGATCTCTCACCTCCCTTGACCAGTCAACATTAGTCGAGTTCCCACTCATCGACGGTCAGTCGCTGCTACCATGGAGGCCCTGCTGGTGCATTTAATGTCGACTCCAATCAAGAAGCCAGTTTAGATTTTTCTTGAACTGGCCGACCCAGTCAGAGGCTAAGGCTTTGTTGCTCTCCAACACCCCAGTTCTGCTTGAGGCTCTTCCCAGTTGGGGAGGGTGTTCTACTGTGCTGCTGATTGAGCTGACCCTGGTCGAACCAACTCCAGTGGAGCCACCACTGGAAGTCTCTGCAGGAATAGGGCCCCCCTAATGTAGTGTCATTGCTGAAGCATATGATCTACACAGTGGCATCAGCTGACACCCATCAACCTTTAGGGGACTGATGGCTGAGACTGTGGTCAAAGTACCGTTCATGGTCCTGCACTTGATCTTGATTCTGCTCTGGTTGATTTTACCCTCAACACTCTTTGACCTGCCCATCCTCTGATGATTGTCAATGGAGTAAATTTCAAAGGAAGTATGAAATCAATTGTAGAAATGAAAGGAAAAGTGTGAGTCTCACTGGGATTTGAACCCAGTACCTCGGCAATCTGTACTTTAGCTCTTAACCAACTGAGCTATGAGAGTTCAGCTAATTGCTTCCTGAGTTTTCTCATCTGAATCACACATACATTCCTTTCTGGTGTTGCAACGAGCAACCAGGAAGTCTTTTTACAGACTCAAATAACTCCTCCTCAATCTCTCCCAAGTGCAGTATATGCCTCTGTGAGGCAAAATGGTTCTTTGGGCCTGCTGGCTTATGTGCCTCATTCAGTGGCAGCGGGGGCACCAGAGTGGTCTTGGTGACACAACCAGTGCAGGACGCAATCAAGTGGTGGCTGTGTCCCTAGAACCTCATACAGGAAATTCTGTTTGTCCTTCCAGACACAACCCTCACTTTCACCATGTATATGTTGCTGGTGGGTTGGGGGGGGTCACTTGTTCAACCACAGAGCCCATGGGTTCTGGTCGCCCAGTGAGACTCACATACATATAAATCTGCTGGAGGTCTGCATGATGTGTTTGACACTGACAAAGTTTGCTCCTCTGATTTGGCATCAGGACATGCAAGTCCAAATCGACATCACAACCACCATGTTCTACCTGAACAAACAAGGTGTGACGCATTCATTTTTCTTGTGTCAGAAGGCACTTTTCACCTGATACCTTTCCTACAGGTGTATCTTCTGGCAGTGCGCATCGCAAGTGGAAGACAACCAGTGGGCAGACACTGTCAGCCAGGTGGGCGAGACATTGCATGAATGGTCTTCGCACTGGGATGTGGTAATACAGCTGTTCCCCTAGTAGGCCATACCTCTGGCGGACCTAGTTGCCTCCTAGGAGAACAGAAAGCAGAGGCTAGTCTGTGTCCATGCTCTCTGCCAGAATGTTAACTGAGCATGCCTTCTGCTGGTTCTGGACCTTGGCCTTCCTGTGCATGCTTTCTTCTCTTCCCATTAATTCACAGCTTGATGCTCAAGACATGCAGGGACAAGGTGAACCTGATCCTGATAGCGACAGACTGGCACAGGCAGTTCTGGTAGCAGGATCTCCTCAGCCTTATTTAAAACATTACAGTTGGGCACTGGGGTTGGGCAGTTACATTGTGCAGTTGTACATAGCTCAAGCAGATCATTTGGACAACATTGCAGTTACGCATATGGCACATACCCTGAGCACAAAACCACCTCCCCCCAGCACATCATAGTTACAGATATCTTATGCTCCCCCACAAAGACCATTAGTTATACGTATCCTGGGCACATTCCACATCCCTCCAGCATATCGAGTTATGGATATCCTATGCCCCACCAAAACATTAGTTACACATAGCCTGGACACATCCCACCTCCACTCTGTCCTCTGCACAACATCACGTATGCACATATCTTGTGAATCTGAAACTCAGAAACAAAAATCTGAATTGATTTGTTACTGGTATAAACTAGTGGTCAAAACTGTGAAAGAAAGTCTGTTTACATAAGCCTGGCTTGCCAGTTACCCCCCACCAGGTTAGAAATTAGATAGTCCAGGAAATCCTGTACCCCATCCTGGTACCCAGTTATCCAGGCCACCACTATGCATAATCATACACACTACAGATAACCCAAAAATACATCACAGAAAATAAGTCCTGGAAACCAGGCCTGGAGTATTGCATTTGGCTACAAATAAACCATATGAATGTTTCTTACTCAACTGATATCCGAACCCATCCGTTATAATCTCGCCCTTCTAACCATTCCCTCAGATTGGGTACTCTCTTTCCTCCCCCACCACATCATTGCTGCCGGTGTCCTTCCTGAGACCCTCAGCGATCACTGTCTAACCTATTGTGTGAGGATTGTGCAGCTACCTCACTCAGCCCCCAAATACATTTGGTCCCGTGCTCTGCCTGCCCTTGATACCGATACCCTTCTCATGGATCTAGCTTCAGCTGATGGGTTCCCAGTGTTCTGAGCCCCAGATGTTGACTCTGCCCTAAGTTTCTTTACCACCATCTTCACTAATGTCTGGAACTGCCATGTCCCCTCAAAAGCCAAGGTTAGAGCCGTCCCAGTTGCACTGGAGGTTGAGGCATCGGCTGCACCTCACGCCACACGGTGACCCTGGTCGGGAACAAGCCCAGACTGCCAGGGGTCAGCAGGAGTGAGAGAGGATTGAGCATCTGGAGCACTGCTCTCCTCTCCTCTCTCAGGGGAGGGAGGTTCTGTCTTTCCGCTCATTGACTGCCCTCTGGCAGTGGCTGGAGGGTAGTACAGGTTGGGAGGCATGTACCGGCATCCCTACATCGGTGGGGAGGGGGGACGGGAGAACAAAAATGCAAAAAGGGAGCTGGCAGGCTCCATGATGGCCCGTCGCATCCCTGTGCCACCCCTGACTTCTGGATTATGCTATGGGGGGAGGGGGGGACAAAGCCAGGGCTCTCCTTTCTGGCCCCTTCATGGGGTGGGTAAACCTGTGGGGGAAATGCAGGGGTCAGCATGAGCAGGGACACACTGGCCTGAGGGTGAGTCCCTCTGAGGAGGAGCCATAGTTGCCTGCCAGGCTCCAGGAGAATAAACAGATAATAGAAAAAGCCAGGGTTAAACTCCAGCATCTTCCATGGATTTCTGCTGATCTCTTAGCCTTGTGCAAGGCTTGGGACTGAGCTTGTGATCAATTTAAATCCTTCTGTTCCCTACTGTACCTGCAGTCTTACAGGTCTCCTATGAAAAACCTGCACTACAGCAGCCCGCACTGCAAAAGCTGATAACTTTAAATTCCACCTTCACTCAAATCAAAACTCACCCTCAAAATTTTGGAGGGTCATACAGTCCCTACTCTGCCCCGCTTACCCTCACTGTGAATGGCTTCCTGGTCTCTGACTCCTCCTCTATTGCTGTTATCTTTAATAAATTCTTTACTACCTACCCGCTTCTGATCTTACCTCTCCTGCCTCCCCTGACCGCCCTCCCCGGCGGCTATAGTTATAGTTTCCCACTGGTCTGTCTGTAAGAAGTACTCTGTATATTTATTTCCCTGAATCCTGCCAAATCCAGCCTGGACAGTCTTCATCCCAGGCTTCTCTGTATCTCTGCTCCTACTATTGCTGCCACCCCTCCCCCCGCTCACTTCTTGAATCTCTCCTCCTCCTGCACTGTTCCAATGGCCTGGATGCTGCTAAGATTCTTCCCCTGTACAAAGGTAGTGATCCATCGGCCCCTGGCAATTATCGGCCCATATCTCTCTTCCCCTCTCTTGCCAAACTCAGAGTCCTTAGGTCTTTCCAGACTTACCAAATTCCTATCATCTTCTAGCCTTCTTTCTCCTTATCATTCAGGATTCTGGAAGCATCACTCAACCATCTCCTTCCATCTGCGGGTCACAAATGCCACCCTGTGGGGGATGGACCAGGGTCACACTACTGCTGCGATCTTCATTGATCTGGCCAAAGCTTTTGATTCAGTCTCTCTCCCCCTTCTCCTGAACAAGCTACTCTCAGTCAGTCTGGCAGTTTCCACTGTTAATTGGTTAAGATCCTATCTCACCGGTAGGCAACAATCAGTCCAGGTGAGTGATGTCCAGTCACTCCCTCTCCTCATCATTGCTGGGGGTCCCCAAGGGTCTATCCTTGACCCCATCCTTTTTCTCCTTCTTCATCAATGACCTCCCTTCTGTCTGCAGTACCTCCTTCATCCATATGTATGCAGATGGCCTTATCCTATACACCTCAGGACCAACCACTGCTGAACATTCAGGCCCCTCCAGCATTATTTCAATAAATTTCTCAGCTTGTTCCATGTTATCCATCTCAGAGACAATACCAAGAAACTGTCTCTATAACTTTTGGGACAATGCAAAGTTTCAAACTCTTCCTATGTTCTCCACCCTGACAGCTCCAACCTTGAAGTGGTCCCCATTTTAAATACCTTGGGGTCTGACGGATACCAGTCTCGATTTCTTCTCCCATTATACCATATTCTAAATTCCACTTTAAATTAGGCAATCTGTACTGAAAAAAAGACAGCCTCCCCCTCCCTCTCTGTCATGAGCTAGTCAAGAAAATGATTCTTCCAGTTTTTGATTATGCCGACATAGTCTATGGCATTTATTTATTTTTTATTTAGTTTTTGTTGACCGGGTAAGTACACTAGACAAATCCTGCCTATTTTCAGGCACGACCCAAGGGAGGGGGATACAGATGAATGCCAACTGACCTTGAATCAGATTAAGCTGTTGGTGGTATTTACTCTTTTCGATAAGTGCCATGGGATCTTTAACATCCACCTGAACTACCACCAATCCAGGCAGATGGGACCTCGGTTTAATGTCTTATCTGAAAGATGACACCTCAGAAGTGCAGCACCCCTCTCATGCTGCACTACTGTGTCAGTACTGGGATATTAACCCAAGTGCTAGATGTGGGAACTGAACCCACAGCCCTCTGATCTCCCGGCCTCAGAGGCGAGTGTGCAACCTACTGAGCCACTGACACTGACAGATCCCCTCTGTGTTTACCCTATTTATTCCCTTGAGGTACTTGAAGACCTCAATCATGTCCCCCCTGTCTCTCCTCTCCTCCAATGAAAACAGGCAGAGCTCCTCAAGTCTGTCCTTATACGTCAAATCCCCTAGTCCTCTTATCATCTTAGTTGCCCTCCTCTGTACCCTCTCCAGGAGCTGTATGTCCCTCTTCAAGTGTGGTCTCCAGTACTGTACACAGTACTCAAGGTGTGGTCTAACCAATCCATTGTACAGCGGTAGAATCACTTCCCTGCTCCTAGAGGTGATCCCCCTTACGATGCATCCCAACATCCTGTTTGCTTTGCTAGCCGCTCTCCTGCACTGCTCGGAGTTATTCATACATGCATCCACCATGATGCCTAGATCTTTTTCCCCTGTTGAGGCCTCCAGCGCCTCCCCTCCCAGGGTGTACCTGTGTTTAGGGTTTCCTCGCCTAAGATGTAACACCTTGCACTTGCTGATATTGAAATTTAATTTCCTTGTGTGAGCCCACCTTTCCAGGGTGTCCAGGTCCCCTTGCAGGGCCAACCTCCCCTCTTCCCTCTCAACTACTGCTCCCATCTTGGAGTCATCAGCGAAGAGACTCATTTCACACCCTATACCCTCCCTGATGTCCGAAATGTATGCATTAAACAGGATTGGACCCAGGACCGAGCCCTGCGGTACCCCACTACTGACCTCCCTAGGGTTCGAGAGCTCCCCACCGACCACTACTCTCTGAGAGCATCCAGCTAGCCAGTTTTCAATCCATCTGACCATCAAAGGGCCTACTCCCAACCCGTTAGTTTCTCCACCAGACCATTGTGGGGGACAGAGTCAGACACCTTGCTGAAGTCCAAGAATAATGCATTCACAGGCTTTCCCCTATCCAGTTCTGATGTTACCCATTCGTAGAACTCCACAAGATTGGTTTGACATGATCTACCTGGCACAAACCCATGTTGCCAACTATCCAGACCTCCCACCTCCTCCAAGTACACCCCCAATCATTCCTTTAGTATACTCTCCATTAATTTTCCCACCACTGAGGTCAAACTGATGGGTCTATAGTTACCTGGTACTTCCCTTGACTCCCCCTTATGGATTGGCACCACATGTGCCTCTCGCTAATCCCTAGGTACCCTCCCTGTCTCAAGCGACCTGTTGAAGAGCTCCACCAGGGGTGCAACCAGTATGTCCGCCAATTCCCATAGTACTCTCAGATGAATGCCATCCGGCCCAGGAGATTTATCTTTCTTTGGCCCTTAAGGGCTAACCACATCCCTTTAGGTGGAGATAGCATCATTCGGCCCCTCCACCTTACTGGCCTTTTTATCCTTAGCCTGATGTGACACCCCTGGGGTACCTCTCCCTCCCTCCCTCTTGCTCAATTTCTGTTGCTCCCCTGATCACACTCACTACCGCTTCTATCCCCATTGTGCCTTGCTTTGTAGATATCCCATCCCCCTTCCTAGTGAACACAGAGGCAATGTACTCATTTAATACCTCTGCCTGGTCCCTCGCCTCTTCCACCCACCCTCCTTCTGATCTCAACCTGCCAAGATGGCCCTTAGTTTTTCTCCACTCCCCAATGTACTGGAAGAACCCCTTTTCTCCTCCCCATATCCCCTGTGCCAGCCGCTGCTCTTTACTGGACTTTACCCCCCGCACCATCCAGGTGACTTTTCTAGATGCAAGATGGTACATTTCATTTTCCCTATCCCCTCTCGTTGTTATATGTTTTTTGTAGGCAGCCTTCTTTTCTCTGACTGCTACCTGAACCTCACTGGACCACCAGCATGGTTTATGTGACCTTGCTCCCTTATGCTTCAGCTTAGCGCAGGTCCTGACTGCCTCATGAAGTCCCCGGTTTATGACATCCCATCTCGTTTCCACATTTGTCATTGTTGTAATCCCCTCCAAGTGATACTTGAGAATATTTCCCATGCCCACAAAGTCTGCCCCCCCCGAAGTCCACTGCCAGTGTCCTAGATCTCTCCCCCTCCCCCCATGCTTATTTGAAACCAGACAGTATTGTGATCACTCCCAGTCAGGGGATCCTCTACAACCAGGTCCCTTACCAGATCCCCATCTGCTGGAACCATGCCCAGGACATGCCCCTCCTTGTGGGCTTCATCACTTGCTGTGTTAAGAACACATTCTGGAAGCCATCCAGCAGCCTTTGCTCCTTGGCCACCTTAGAGGACATGGTTCTCCAGTTTGTACCTGGCACATTAAGGTCCCCATCAGCACCTCCCTTCCTGTTGGTTCCACTGGGCAATGTATGTTGTCCAGAAAACCATCCTCCAGAACACCACCCATCCCGGAGGGCTATACTATACCCAGCTTGACCTTACCTCCTGCTGGGGTGCATAAGGTGACCCATAAGGCCTCCACATTTCCTCTGCCTCTTCTACCCTAGCAATTTCTATGTCATCTCTAATGAACATAGCCACTCCACCCTCCGCCCTCCTTTCTATCCTTCCTAAGTATAGTGTACCCCTGCACGTTTAGGTCCCAGTCATGGTTTTTGTTGGCCCATGTTTCCGTGACCACTGCCACATCCACCCCCTACCTCCCAAACAGCATGGCCTGGAACTCTGGCAACTTGTTTCCCAAGCTCCTGGCATTTACTAACACCACCCCCCACCCCTTAGCCCTGATCCACTTTGTCGAACCCCACCCAAGTTCCTTATACTTCCACCCTCCCTCTGCTCCTCCTGAAACCTCCTCCCCCAGTCTGTTTCCCCCTCCCCCCTTGGGTTTGAAGGCTACTCCCTTATCTGGAGGAGAGGCTTCTGGTCAGCCCCTCCCTTATCCCTCCCCCCCTTTGGAGGAGACATTAAACTAAGGTCCCACCTGCCCACATTTGGTGTCTGTCCAGGTGAAAGTAAAAGACCACATGGCATTATCATAAGAGACAGGGTGTTTTCCTAGTGTCCTGGACAACATTCCTCCAGTCAATAAACAGGTTGATGTAACAAACACACACTCACTACAGCACACACCTGGACACAAGTTGTCACAGCTCAGTGTGCCTTTCCTAGTCAAAACATTAGCAATAAATAGATTAATAACTCTGATTATATAGCAGTGATTATACAGCAAACCACATCACATTTTTGAATAGGCACATGTTCGGAACCCCTGGTTGCCTCCCAAATCTGGCTGCACTATTGAGTGTGGTTGTGATTTAAAACAACGTCCATGAAAAATACAAAAAAGTTTGTCCATGCCTCTCAACCTTTCATCCCCCTAATGTGGAACATTGCCTCTCAAAATGTGGAACAAATCAAATGTGGGACACCTAATCAAATCTTGAAGAAGCTCATAACACTGTTAAAAAGTGTGGCTTTATGTTCACAAAGTTTCTTATTAATTGAATCAAATCTTTTCAGATTATTTACTATGGATTTTTGCTTTAAAATCGTGACACTGAATGTGGGACAAATCCTCTCATTGTGGAACAGGGACTTTGTGAATTAAAATGTGTAACTGTTCCTTGTAATGTGAGAAGGAGAGGTATACACCCCATTCATTTCAATGGAAAGTACTAGAGGGCTCTCAAAGTATGAATTCTGGGAAGAGCTACACTCTTGGGCTGGGTGTTAGAATCATGAAGTGGAAGGGATTGGGACTGTGATCCAGTGATTGGCTATGTGGAGCCAAAAATACAGTTCCTTTGTTCCTTAAGTGGTATACTAACCCCAAAAATTCGCTTGGGCTAATGTTCCATGAGGTACAGTTTCTATTGCCTATTTGGGTGAGGTACTAATTGTTCTTTGCTGCTCATAGATGCAAGAGCTAGATCAGAAAGGTCATGTTGTAATGCTTGGTTTCAGTATACTTCATCATACACAACACCTTTTCTAATTCTAGATTGTCTACTATGAATTAATATCCTGTAGTTAGATCACAAACATCATGTTTTAATGCTCAAACTCTTTAGACTTCAGTGTACAAAATAACTTTTCTAGATTTATATGTTTGACATAAGTGACTTGTAGAGGTATTTTTGTTACTTTCCGTATGTTGCACTGGTTGATGAGCTGAGATATGCCATCCTGACACAGCATTGTTTCCTTTGATTTTTCTTGTTAATATTCATGCTGGACTTTGAAATTTGCTTTAGAAAGTGATGATGTATGAGTTCTTCTTTCTTTAGTGTAAAAAAAATAAATCCTTTTCCTCATAGTCTACCATTGTAAGACTAACAATTTTCATTATTACATAAGACCTCCTTGTACGTACATATTTATAGATTTCTCCATGCTCACCATATGTATTGACAAGAATGTACTTTTGGAAATGTGTCACTGTTATCTAAATTAGTAGGATGCTTATATTTCTGTCATTGGTTTAGCTTTCTTTCATATTTGTATACTTCTTCCCAACTTGTACTGAGTGGGATGGCCTTTTTCTTCCACATGCAAAGTAACATCATTAGAAAGTCCAATTCATGTTCTTAACTCTAAAAATACTGGGCTTGATTCTCAAAGGTTGATGCAGGCTTGCGACAAGCCCTTTGTCAAACCCAGGGCTGTACCAAACACATTGACACACCTTGTGGCTAATTCTCAAAGGTTGCATGCATTTGCGACACTTTACCCCCTTTACAGCAGCTTGTGCTAAATATTTGGTGCAAACCCCATTAAAAGGTCCCACATGTAACACAAAGACCAGCAAAAGCTGGTCTAACTCATGGCATGTGGCACACAGGATCAAGAATCCCGACTGCCAACCAGAGAATGCCACAAGTCCTATAAATTCACAGTATATACATACTGCATGGAGAAATGACTATTTCCATCACTAGGAATGCATTAATAAATATACTTTTATTTATAAAAAGTTTTGGTAACACCCCACCAAATCACACCATCAACGTCAATGTTTCAAGCCCACTTGCTCTTTATCAAGACCTATATGCCATCTGTTCAGTGCAACTGGGGCTTGCAACTCTCGACACCTTTGAGAATTGAGCCCACTGTTTCTGTTTGTTTGCTTCATTCCCATTTGTACTTTCTTCAGTCTAACAATAAATAATTTTTCAGAATTTGAATTGAGTAATAACCCAAAGATGAAACTGTGTACCTCTCCAATAGCTAGTACACTCATTGTGTGTGACTTTTAGAATTGCGGTTTCATCTAGGTTTCCATCTGCATTGTTTCATCAGAAATATACCTGAGGCTGGCCCAGTGGAAGAGTGGTTGTGCTGCTGCTCCCCACGCCGGTGTCCCAGGTTCGGGAATGGACCAGGGTCACTTGGTGAGCTGGTTAGTGAGGGAGGCTCAAGCACCCGATGTCAGCTCTCCTTCATTGGGGAACAAGGGGGACACCAGGTCCCACTGCATAGACTGCCACCTGGTGGAGGCTGGGTGACAGTGCAGCCAGAGTGCATGAGAGGCAGGGCTGTAGCATGACATGCTTGGTGCACACGTCCCAACGCTACAGCCCAGAGGGAGAAAATGGAGGAAAAAGAAGCTGGGCTACCCATGGCCGGCACCCCACGGCAGGCTTCACACAACTAACATGGTGGGCAGGCTACTCACTCATCGTGGTTCTGAGCAAGTGGTGGATAACTGGTATGTCTGTGAGAAGGTCAGTGATGGGGTTGAGGGAGGTGCTGTCGGGCAGACTGGAGGGAGAAAAAAACTATTGACTTGAGATGTGCTGGAAGTCCAAGGTCAGTGTTGGGGTTCGGATCCCGGTCACCATCTTCAAGTCTCTCTCTCTCTCTCTCTATCTCTCTCTCTCTCTGTCAGGTGGAGGATGGTGAAACAAGTCAGTGTTAAAGTTAACATCGGGTCACTGTTGACTTCTGTTATTTTTTGCTGTGGAAATGTGTGTCTGCAGGGTGAGGGATAAAATAATGCCATGCATTTTTAGGATCACGTTTTTCATTAGTTAGGCTTGACGCTTGGTTCTCTCAGTTCAGCCTGTGCTTCTGTGAGTTCATCCTCCCAGGAATTATAAGTTATCATAAGAAACATCTTTATGATTTGACAAGAAATCTATCTGTATCATGGCCCTAGTGTAATGTTTTCTTTAAAGCAATGTTTCTTAGTGTTACCTGGGGCATGTTCAGTAGAAGATATTGTTTGAAGTCTGCTCGTGCTTTCCAAGTTCCTAAATGTCTAATACTGTAATTATGCTTGCTCTTCACAAATGAACCATTTGTAGAGAAATATTCCTCACACACATCAATTACAGGTCTGTCTAAACAAATTTCATGACTCCCAACAAAGTCCCTTCCAATGTTAATCAACAAGACACTATGATGATATTAAAGCAATCCATGTTTCTAGTGAAACAGAGTTATTGTGAAGGCAGGTATCTTTTGCTATTATATACCCACATTCTCCTAATTCTTAAAATGTTAGCCACATATGAAGCATGTCTAACTGTAATTGTAAGATCAGCTGTAACTGAGTAGTAGATCTCCGTGTAATTCCAAAACATCTTCAGGTAAGCAATAGTTCCAGACATTTTTGAAGACTGAATCACTTCATTTTGTATTTGCTGAAGGAACTTTCACACCTTTGTAAACAGAAGTCACCAAGCACTTACCCAATTCATTCTGTCAGTTCTGTCAATGATTTCCTATTGTAAGGCATGTTGTAGTCCATCAAACTTGCACTAACAAGTTGCAAGTAATTTATATGAAATAAGTTCCTCCTATATTCAGATTGAGAAGGATGCTTTAAGTGATTTACTAGTGATCTTACTTCGAGAGGGTTCCTGCAGTAGGTCATTACATGTAGGACTGCGCCCTCTGGCGTCAGGACCGCAGGGCAAACTTTTCTAGCAATATCTGTCGAGGGACCGCCCACCAGATGTCTCATGACAGACGTCAGCGTGACCCTATATAGTGGGTGGTCCCCGCGCCCACCTTCAGTTCTTTCCCACCATCGACCTGCGCTAGTACCTCGTGGTAATCTACAGCTTTATCGATTGCCATTTTTCTTATTTTATTCAAATCCAGTCCATTTTTCACACTTTCAGTCTTCTCCAGCTCCGCCTCCAAAGGCAAAGAAGAAGTGCACCAAGTGTGGGTGCAAATTCCCACAAAAATGGCCATCATCTCTGCCTCTTCTGTTTAGGCCCAGACCACAACACAGCTGCCTGTTCTGACTGACAGTCCTTTAACCAGGCCACTAGAAACAACAACAGCGGGCTCTGGAGGCCCATCTTCTTAAGACCAGAATGGCTACCCTCAAAAGGAGATGCAGAAACTCTGGGACACAGCTTCTTCCCCTTCATCAGAAACCAAACAGAAGAAGAAAAAGGACAAGGAGAGGCACAGAGAAGAGGAGCATCCAGGGGACTGGGACCAATCCTCTGCTAGCAAGCCTTCAACCAGCGAGACCCTTTCCCTGCCACCCAACCTCGTGGTGACCCAAGCAGCTTCGGGAATGACCTCCAGTGCTTCAGCCATTTTTCAGCCTACAGTATTTCAACCAGTAAGTCATCCGCTGGCTCCTCTGGCAAATGCCCAGTCCTTGCCGATAAGTCAGACCCTGGCTCCTCCTGGCCTGCCCAGCAGTCGATAAGTCAGACTGCCTCAGAAGCAACCCGTAGTTCATGCGATTCCAACCGATAAGCCAGTCAGGGTTACTCCCTCCACTGCCCTGTCCCAATTTCACCCGGTCAGTCAGTTGTCCAGCCTTCAGATGACCACTCGAGTGTTGCTTTCCCACCAGGGTCTAATGTCCGGCAGAGTGCACTGGCTCCTTCGGATCAGCCCTCCCCCCCAGGCCCTGCCCAGCTGGGAGACTTCCTCTCCACTTCCCTCAGTGGTTTCTCCTGCCCCGCAGCCTAAGTCTGGGACAGAGGAGGAAGAGGGGCACCTGGATGTGGTCCTTTCTTTGCCCACTTCCTTGGTGGTCCCTCAGATCCCCCTGCGGGGTACTTTCTCTTTGCCAGATCCCTCTGTGGGGTACTTTCTCTTCACCAGGCCCTATTGTCACCTTGGTGTCAGGTCACCTGCCACCTGCTGCTCCTCCTGTGATGTCAGGAGCACTGTCAGACTCCTCATGTCAGCTTCCCCCATCAGGGCCCTTCACTCAGCCCCTCACGCAGGGTCTGATGTCTATGGGTTTGACGTTGGCTCATCTTACATCAGATGCCCTGACGTTCATTCCTCTTTCATCGGCTGCCCTGACAACGGCTATTCCGATGTCAACTGTTGTGACGTTGGGTAATTTTCCAGGTTCTTCCAGACTGCTAGGTCCAGACCTGACGTCCGGTCCCCCTCTTTTCACCGGGCATCAGGCTCCTCTTTTTCCGCCATTGGACCCAACAACACATCATTATTCCCAAGGTTATTTCCCTGGGTATCAGCTGGGATACTCATATTATCAGGGACACCCCCTCCTCAATATCCGGGTTTGGGGGCACACTATTTCACACCCCCAGCCAACCCACCTCCTCCTCCTCCTCCCCCACCTCCTCAGCCTCCACAACCAGACTTTTAGTCTTTCATCCAGTCTTGGTGGAAGGACGCAAGGTCTCAGCTAGTCTCGGACCTAGAACGTAGGCTTCCTAGTCCGGTGGCAGTGCCTCCTCCCTCTTTGTCACCTGCCAGTTCACGGCATTCCACAGTGCATGTCTTGGGCACCACTCCTCAGGACATCACTCTCCTGGACTTTGAATGTCCTGAAGTGGAAGAGCCCCCCGACTCTGATCACGACATGTCAGAGTCTTCCTCAGATGATCTTTCCTCTCCCCAAAGGGCAAAGAGTCACCCAAGTCTCCTCCAGAGGGCCCCTCTTTCAGCCAACTCTTCTACATAGTCCAACATGCAAATGGTTGGAATACTGAGGATCTGGACCCTAAGAGGAAGTGTCTAGCCAAGCACTTGGATCTAGAGGCTGCCTCCCCCATACCAGTTCCTCCCTGGACATCTCCACACGAGGCCCTTACTACCACCATTTGGCAGTTGCCACATTCAATTTGTGCTGTCCCTAAGAAGGCAAACAGGATTTACCACTCTCCCGAAGGTGTCCCCTTCCTGGACCCTCACCCCAAGGCAGACTCTATTGTCATTACTGCCGCCATGACCACTCTGCTAACCCCAAGCACATGAGCATGTCCCCCTGGACAGGAGTCCAGGCAGTTGGACCAATTCTGGAAGAAAGTTTATTCTTCAGCCATGTGTTCCTGCACTCCTGAATTATGTGACGCACATGATGTGTCCTTTCAAAAGCCACGTGGCTAAGTTTGAGGCCAAGATCTCGTCCTGGAGGATTCAGATGTCAAGGAGGAGATTGCTAAAGAGCTTCAACTGTCCAAAGTTTCCTGCAGATATGTTCTTAGGGGCACCTATGATTCGGTGGATTTGGTGGCCTGCTCCTCTGCTACGGTGGTCAGCCTCAGGAGGCATGCTGGCTGCGCATTTCTGGACTGTCGACGGATGTACAGGCAGTCATTCAGGATGCTCCCTTTCTGGGATTAGTCCTCTTTGGAGGGGACACTAAAGATTTGATTACGGGCCTCCAGGATAGTGGTCAGGCCCTCAGATCAGTCTGTTCCATGTATAGGGCTGGCACTCAGAAGAAGCAGCCCTTTCACCACCAGTTCAAGCACCAGGGAAGCAGTCGGCCCCAAAGAAGCAGTCCAAAAGATGAGCCATGGGCTTCTCTTTCTCCTCTCCACCGGCTGCCAAATCCCAGAGATCGGTGGGAGAGCCTTTGTCCCCTCACCCCTCTGCCTCCTCATCCAGTCTTCCCTTCCCTCCACTTCAAAACATGGAGCCAGTGGGGGGAAGATTCGCCCTTCATGTCTAGGAGTGGGACGGCACTACCTCAGACGCATGGGTCCTGTAACTCATCTCTCGAGGGCACACGCTAGAGTTTCTGGAATTTCCTACAAACTGCCCTCTCAGTCACTCACATTACGCCCTGCACCAAACTCTGTTGGTTGAGGAAGAGATCAGAATTCTGGAACTGAAGGCAGTGATAGAACCCATGCCTGCATCCCAGAGAGGAAGGTGGTTTTACTCCCACTTCTTCCTGGTCCCAAAAAAGACAGGCTACCTCAGACCAACCCTGGACCTCAGCAATTTGAACCTCTTTGTCGAGTACAAGAAGTTCCACATGCCAACTGTTCAGAGCCTCCTGCCCCTTCAGCAACAGGACCACGGGCTCTGTGCCCTGGACATGCAGGATGCCTACCTGCATATCCTGATTTTCCCAGGCCACGCGCATTCCTGCAGTTTTGTTTCTGGGGAGCACTTCCAGTTCACAGCCTTCTCCTTTGGCCTTTCCTCGACCCACGGTTTTCACCAAGTGCCTAGCAGTGGTGGCAGAGGCCCACATCATCAGGGTATTGCGGTGTTCCCCACCTGGATGACTGGCTACTGACAGCTCTGTCCAGCGACAGCCTTCTGGACTCCCTCTCGGTTACTCTGGACCTCTTTTCCCGACTGGGGATCATGGTCAAACTCCCCAAGTCATCTTTAACCCCCTCTCAGAGCCTTCAGTTCATCGGGGTGGTTTTGGACACGGTCCAGCGCTGAGCCTCTCCCTTCGGACAGGGCGGAGACTCTTCGAGAGCAGGTCACCCTGGTGATCTCGTCCAGATTTCTTCTGGCCAGAGCACTGCTACGCTTGCTGGGCCAGTTGGCAGCCTCTATCTCCACAGTTCCTTTAGCCAGGTTGCATATGTGGATCTCCCAGTGGACATTACACGCCCAATGGGACCAGCACTTGGACGACCTGAACCACCCGTTCTGGTCTCCAGCGCAGTCAAGAGGGATCTCCTATGGTGGCTAGACCTCTGAATCTGTCCAAGGGACTTCCCTTTCAAAGTTCCCCTCCTCTTTGGACCCTCACCACAGATGCTTCTTGTCTGGGTTGGGAGGGCATACCTAGGGGACCATCAAACCCAGGGTTTGTGGTCCCAGCTGGAGATGTCCTTGCACATCAATATTCTGGAGATGAGGGTGGTTCTTTATGCCCTTCAGGCTTTTCAGACCATCCTGTCAAGAGGAACACTGGTAATCCAGACATACAATATGTCGATAGTCTGGTACCTCAACAAACAGGGAGGCAGCTGGCCATACCTCCTATGTAGGGAGGTGATGCAGGTGTGGAATTGGGTAGTCCGGCACGACATGTTTCTTACAGTCGTGCATGTTCCAGGCATTCACAACTTCCTGATGGACAGCCTCAGTGAGATGTCGTCCCTCGCTCATGAATAGGAATAAAGTCAGGAGGCAGCAGACTCTCTCTTTCAGAGGTGGGGTCACCCAGACATCGATCTGTTTACCTCTCCATCCAATGCAAAACTTCTCAGCTTTTGCTTGCTCATTCCAGAGTCTGTAGCTTTCTGGCACGATGCATTGTCACTATGTTGGACAGGGAAGTTCTTGTAGGCCTTCCCTCCCTTTCCCAGTCTACAGAGGGTACTTCTCAAACTCCAGGCAGAGGGAGCTCGGATGATCCTGGTAGCTCTGCTCTGGCTGAGGCAAATCTGGTTTCCGCTAATGCAGCAGCTTTCAGTGGAACCCTCCATTCCTTTACCTCTCAGGCATGATCTGTTGACTCAGGATCAAGGCAGGTTGGTGTATCCTGGGCTCAGGACCTTGCATCTTCATGCGTGGCTCCTTTAGACATAATCAGGGCTCGTTTCGGGGTCTCCAAAAAGGTCGCTCAGGTTCTAGTTGAGGCGACAAAACCCTGCACCAGATCCACTTATGCCATGAAATGGAAGCTTTTTTCCATCTGGGCAGCTTCTAAAGACTGGGACCCCTTTACCCACTCTGCTCTCGAGG
Source organism: Neoceratodus forsteri (assembly GCA_016271365.2). Classification (NCBI taxonomy): domain Eukaryota; kingdom Metazoa; phylum Chordata; order Ceratodontiformes; family Ceratodontidae; genus Neoceratodus; species Neoceratodus forsteri. The sequence goes on along the minus strand of JADMNL010000041.1, from coordinate 4,359,216 downwards.
TTATGGAGTACCTCCTGCACCTGTCTGATTTGGGTCTGTCGTATTCATCCCTTAAGGTCCACTTGTCAGCCACCTCGGCCTACCACGTGCTGGTGGAAGGAAAACCCATGGCTCAGTTGGAGGTCTCTAAGACCTTTTTGAAAGGGATCCTCCATCTTAAACCTCCCATCTGTAACCCCACTCCACCTTGGGATTTGAATTTCATGTTAGAAAAGCTTATGCTTCCTCCCTTTGAACCAGTGATGAGCTGTGACATTGAGCTACCTTTCCTAGAAAGCGTTATTTTTGGTTGCCATTACTTCTGCTCGTAGGATTTCTGAGCTTCAGGCCCGATGCATAAGGAGCCTTATTTGATTTTCCACAAAGATCAGAAGGTCCTGTGTACTAATCCTAAGCTTCTTCCTAAGGTGGTCTCTGAGTTCACCTTAAACCAGATGGTTGAACTCCTGGTTTATTACCTGGTTCATTCGAACAGGGGGGGGGGGGAGGATCTCCTTCACACCTTGGACGTTCATAGAATCCTCAGATATTATGTTCACAGAACTAAGGAGTCCAGAAAGTCTGATCAGCTTTTTGTCTCCTTTGCTCCCAAATCCTTGGGGTTGGCAGTTTCTAAACAGTACCTTTCTAACTGGCTCAGTAACTGCATTCGCTTCTATTACCAGAAGTACAACAAACCTCTTCCAGGGGATGTCAGAGGTCACTCTACTAGAGGCATGGCTACCTCTATGGCATTCCTGTGAAATGTTTCTGCAGCAGAGATCTGTGCAGCAGCAACATGGAGTTCCATCCATACCTTCGTGAAACATTGGAGTCTGAACATTGCCTCTAGGCATAGGGCCAGGTTCAGCCTTGCCGTCTTGCAGGGGCTACTATCTTAGGCTAGTCCTGTGCTGTCTTTCAGTTACTCCTCCTCCCGTGAATCTCTTGGTCTCTCTATGAGTGACTGCTTGGGATTCAGTCCTACATGTAATGACCTACTGCAGGAACCCTCTCGAAGTAAGATAGTACAGTTATGTAAGAACTGCCCGTAACAGTAGATCTTCACGAAAGGTTCCTGCAGTAGGTCACCTTTTCCCTCCCTCCCTCCCTCCTTCCCTCAGTTTCTGCATTTCTTTCAGCTATTCTGAACTGGGCTCCAGGATTTCATCTTTTCTCCTGCCTCATCCTACTTGGATCTCCGGCTGGAGAACTGGAAGGTGGTCACAAGGGCTGCCCACTATATAGGGTCACGCCGACATCCGTCATGTGACATCTGGTGGGCGGTCCCCCACCAGACACTGCTGGAAAAGTTTGCCATGCGGGCCTGATGCCAGAGGGCACAGTCCTACATGTAATTACCTATTACAGGAACCTCTCTCAAAGATCTGCTGTTATGGTAAGTTCTTACGTAACTGTACTTTTGCCATTATAAATGAAATCATGGTCTACCAAATTTTGGAGTGACATTTTCCCATCTGAACTCACAATTTGTCAATGGAAAGTAAAATTGTCATGCACAAGTTTGTATCGTATGCCTTCACTTGACAAAGCTTGAGCCTGGTGTCATTTCCTACTTCTTTAAATCACATGACCATCTGATGCATGGACAAGAAGTGGTCCCAGCATAGGAAGAGGATATTTGTTGTACAGGTTCTGCATTTCACGCCACTGCTGTCTTACCGCCGAATGTGAAAATGTGTTGCATTTTGCTTGAAGCAAAGTTACAAATGGAGGAAGGCTGTGATGAAGTGGTTTTATCATAATTCTTGTGAAGTTTGCAGTCCTTTTTCCTATGAAGGCATCAATAACAGTTTCATAAGAGCTCTTAAAATGCCCTACAGCATGAGTAAATACAATAATTAGAAACTATGTTTTCTGGTCCACACCAAACCTGAAGTTCATCTGTTTTTACATCTCATTCAACCAGTCCTAGGATAACAGTTTCATCTTCTGTGGTTTGAATCAACACATCACTATGAATGTTTTTTGCCTTTTTTAGGATGTGTAAATATCTAAAAGATACTGGAACATTTTGTCAGATGTGCTTCCGGGTGTAAAGTGACAATTATGTTTTGATCTGCAGTGCTTCTGGGTGTGATTACTGGGCCCACATGTTACGTGCCACATATCTAACTTTCCACAGACCACCAATTATCCTTTATTGCTTCAGAAAGCCCACGAGTGAAGTTATGGTACAGTATATTTTATCTCTGGTCGAATTCTGAATTATAGTGAGCACACATTGAGCAATCTTTGTTTTCCCTGTCAAACATCCTTTGTGATAGGCCTTATATGCAGACTTTCATAAATGTTGAAAACTAAGCTTCATACTAAGATTTGCAAGGAGCAAGTAGGCAATTGCCCATATGAGCTCCTATTCATTAATCCAAAAATACCTGACAGTGCTCCTAGACTGGATATATTTGTCCAGTTTTTCTTAAATTCTGCCTTAGTTTTATTTAGAATTACTTCCTCTGACAAGGAGTTCCAAGGGTTCACCACTCGAGACATATAAAATATTTTCTTTACTATGTTTAAATCTAATCCCTCTAATCTGTGGCGAATGTCTCCTAGTATCTCTGTTGCCCTGTTTAAAGGAGATTCCTAATTAGAATAACAGGAACATCTTCTCTTCTTATACTTGGTTTAGTTTTTGGTTATTTCAGAAGGGATGACAACTGATCTTTCTAAATTTTTAGTTGTTTTTGAAACACCTGATAGATTCAATGTTATTCACAATTGCCCCAGCCTTCATATTGTCTGCATATTTCCACAGCCAGGCACCACCAGAAACCTGCATACTTATTACAAAGATAGAAAACAACAGGGGACCCAGTATCGATCCCTGAGGGACCCCACTGGTAACCTACCCCATCTCCAGGACCTGGGGGTATTGATGAACAATACTGTCCAATGCAGGACAGTGGCGGTGAAGGCAAACACGATGCTGGGGTGCATAGCACAGGGATTCACGTCCAGGCATAGGAAGGTGATCTTGTCCCTCTACAAGTCGCTGGTCAGGCCACACTTGGAATACTGTGTGCAGTTCTGGAGGCCGTACCTGAGGCAGAATGTCAATCTGCTGCAGGGAGTGCAGCGGAGGGTGATGAGGATGATTCAGGGGATGGAGGTAATGGACTATGAGATGAGGCTAAAGAAAATGAATATGTATGCACTGGGTGAGAGGCGTGATGGGGGGACATGATTGAGACCTTCAAATACCTGAAGGGTATCAACAAGGGGGCTGAGGGGATGTTTAAACTAAGGAGCAGGTGGAAAACTGGGGCACAGGCTAAGAACAGATGGAGGGAGATTCAGGAGGGTGATGAGGAGGCATTACTTCACAGAGCGAGTGGTTTTGAGGTGGAACACACTAACAAAAGGGGTGATATCAAGCAAAAATGTGGTGAGCTTTAAGAACACTTGAGACAGAGTACAGGGGTGGGTAAGGGTGGGAGAGGAGGACAACAAAGGGAAGTCAAGGGGATGGGGAAGGGGCTGCTGCCTGCTAGGGTGCTAGCTACACAAATGAGCAGATTTTCATAGACCAGTAGGTCTGTTCTTCTGGCACTTTCGTATGTTCGTATCCTGATAAATGTCCTCTGACTTGTACTCTCTGCATCCTATCCTCTAGCCATGAACTTATCCACTGAAATAAATCTTTGTCTATTTCTAGTTCTATGAGTGTTTGTAAAAGAATTTGTGAGAGATTGAGTCAAAGGCTTTGGTGTAATACAGATATACAACGTCCATTGACATGCCCTGGTCAGTGCTTGGCTCACTGGCTCAAAAAAATCCATAAGGTTACATATATAGGATCTGCCCTGCACAAACCCATGTTGCGACAAATGGGGTTTAATGCAAACAAGTGCAAGATCATGCACATAGGGAAGAGAAACCCTGAAGCCACCTATAGGTTGGGAGGGGAGTTGCTGGCAATCACAAGGGAAGAAAGAGACTTGGGCATCATCATCACAGATGACCTGAAATCATCCAAGCAGACCACTAAATCAGTAGGTAACGCTAGAGAGATGTTGGGGTGTATTTGTAGTATTGCCAAGTCATAAGAGGGAGAGTTATTCCTCTTACAAGGCACTGGTCATGCCCCATCTGGAGTACTGCATGCAGTACTGAAGGCCGCACCTGCACAAGGATGTTAACAAAATGGAGGCAGTCCAGACAAGAGCAACCAAATTGGTGCAGGGACTGCATCAGAAAACATATCAGGACAGATTAACAGAGCTCAATATGCATACCCTAGAGCAAAGGAGGAAGACAGGTGATATGATCGAAACATTCAAACATCTTAAGGGCATTAACAAGGTGAAACAGTCTAACATGTTTCAATATAAGAAAAATAGCAGGACAAGAGGACACAGCATGGGATTAGATGGAGGCCAATTAAGGGTAATGTGAGGAAGTATTTTTTCACAGAAAGGGTGGTGGATGCATGGAACAGCCCACCTCATGAAGTGGTGGATATGAATACAGTGCAGGGCTTCAAACAGGCATGGGATAGGCATAAGGGAGCAATACAGATGAGTATGAATAGATAGGCCATTGACAGAGTACAGGTCTGCGGCACATTCATAAGGTAGAAATAATGGGCAGACTGGATGGGCCTTTCGGTCATTATCTGCCATCAACTTCTATGTTTCTATGCATGATGTCAATCAGTCCTAACTGTCTCAAGTTATCTTCTAAGAAAGTTTTTATAAAACTTTCCATTATCTTACCAACAATAGAAGTTACGCTAATAGGGCGATAGTTTTCAGCTTTAGCTTTCTACCCATTTTATGTATGGGGGTAATATGGGCAACTCTCCATTCTTTTATTGCCATTCTTTGCTCTATAGATTTATTATACAACACAGCCAAGGATCCTGACAATTCTTCTGCCATGTTATTAAGCAACAAGGGGTGAATCCCATCCGGGCCACATGATGTATGGATATCTAAGCTTTTTAGCTTACGATACACCTGCCCGGTAGTTATAGTGAAGCTAGTAGTTCGTTCACTTACACCATCTATCATTAAGTTTCTTTCTCTGTTATGATGTTGGAAAACACTTAAAAAATATGAATTGAATTTATTAGCCATCTCTAGTTCATCATCTATCATCTTATCTCCTTCTTTAAAGTTAATAAGTTGTTTCTTACTCTATCTAAGGCTTCCTACATAATCGTAAAACTGCAGTTATCTTTGTTTTTTCGAACTACGTTCCTTTCTGCCTTAGCTTTAGCCCTTTCGATCTCCCGTCTGCATTTTTTTATTTGTTGTTTCTACTCCTCCTCCTCCTCCTCTCTTATTTGAGTGTGATTTAAGTCATATTTTTGCATGCTTTTTCTTTTTGTTTCATCAGTCTCCATATTGTTTTGTAAACCATTTTGGTATACCACCCCGTCCATTGTATTTGTCTACCAACAGTACAAATTTCTCTATGCATGATTGTATTTTATTGTATATTTTACTCCACATCTCCTCAACAGATAAATTCCTCAGCTCTTTTTTTCCAATCCCAACTAATTAAACCTTGCCTGATACTTCTAAGGTCTGCTCATGCAATTTCTTATTTTTGTTTTCCCAGATATTTTAGGGAGTCATCTATAAGTGAACATATGATCATATTATGGTCACTAGACCCTGAGAGATGTAAATCCAACAATATATATCCTGTCCTCATGTTACTGAAAATTAAATCAAGAGTATTATTTCTTAGTGCCACCTTTACATGCTGTTCTAGACTGTTGTTTAAACAAATTTCTATAAATCTATTTTCTAAATAACTGTACCCTTATAGTAAATTCAGTTTACTTTTGGAAATTTAAATCCCCATCATAATACAGTTATTATTTACAGCTATCTTTTCTAGCATACTGAATCCACAAATATGATGTTCTCATCCTCTGATAGACTAGGTGACTGATAACACACACCCAGGGTTACTGATCTCCATTTTGTTTATTTTGTTTTTATTTTAATCAACATCTGTTCTAACTTTGAGTTTTCCTCATCAGTGATGTTAACTTCCTGTGCTTTTTAGTGTGTGGCCACATAGATCCCAACCCCAACCCCCTCCCCATTTTTATCATTCCTGTGTTTGTGGAAAAAGTCGTAACCTTGGATCTGTTCAACCTAGTTCCCTGGCTTAAGCCAGAACTCAGTAATACCACACATATCTACAGTATTTTTTGTGACTGATACATGTTTTAATTCATCCAGTTTATTATTTAAATTTCTTGCGTTGAGCAACAGAATAGTTATCCTTTGACCCTTAACTTTAATATTACACTTCTTGTTCTTTTTATTCTGCCTTATATATACATACTAGACTCTTGTAGCTCTTTTTTCCCCCCCAAGATATATTTTTTCTGGTTTTCATAAAATTACTATTCCTACTAACACTCACACTTTCTGATGGGACACCTCTCCCCTGTGAATTCAATTTAAATTGTCATCTACTTTTGCTTTAAACAACAGTCCTAATTTCTTACTCCCTTTTCTATTGAGGTGCAATCCATCTTTACTAAAAATGATCATTTATCATTAAAACGTTCCCAAGACCTTATGCATTGCATTCCCTCATATAACACCACCTCTTGAGCCAATTATTTATTCTCTCTTTATCTTACGATTTAGTCCAACACTGGTTCTTGGCACCGCAACATTTTAGAAAATATCACTTTACTGTTCACCCCTTGAAGAATTTTTTTCATATTCATAAACTCTAAATACATCTAATCTTTTCGGTTGTGTCTGAGATCATTAGTTCCAGGGTGTATGATTATTAAAGGTTTATCACCTTTGTTCTTTGCTATTTTGGGTAAAAGTAAAGACACATCTCCTAGTCTGTCCCCAGATAGAGAAGAGCGTGTGATACATTCCTTATCATCTTTTGTTGTAAAGGCATCAGTATATTTTATTATAGAATCACCTCTAATAAACACCCTATCCATCGCCCTTTGATTCTCAACCTCCGTAGCTGCATCCTTTGGATCTGATACTTGTCCCTGGTTATCATTTCCTTTGAATTACTCACATTTATTAGCACAAACCCTTTGATGTACTGTACTACCTCTTGCTCCTTCCAGCTCCAACTATCCATTCTGATGCTTGCCCTCCTCACTTTGCAGCCCTGGTATCCCATCAGTTTCCTGTATTGTATCTCCATTTTCAGTCACCAGTCCAACCTTTACTTGTGCCACATCTAGTAACTCTTTGTCTGGTTTTCTACAGATTCCATTAGGGATAGTAAAGTGGTAATACCTATTAGGTTGTGAGCTGAAAATTCATAGCCCTTCTTCCTTTTTGCTTTTGCTGGTACTTCCCATCTGTCGCCATTCGTCCATCTTTCTCTATGTCCCCTTAACTCTTTTTGGTTTAGTTCTTTATTACATTCAATTTTTCTTTATTTTCCCCTTCAGTTGGTGTAACTTGTTTAAAACATTTCAGCTCCAGTTCAAGTCCTAAAATCTTAACTTTAAGGTCTTTAAATTCCACACATTGTTTGCAGACATATTCAGCTAGGCGAACCTTCTCTCAAAGAAAACCTTAGGCATTCCTTTACATTTTATGCCCAACTCAACACTATTTAAAGTGACAATTTTGCTATCCATACTGATTTAGTCCCTGCTAGTTTTGACTATTAATAGCCAAAATAAAGCAAAAGAAGGTAATTAGTACACTTCTAACCTGACTTTCCCTGAAATCACTGGAGCCACTGTTGATTAAGCTTCTGTAGCTTCCACTCCCCACCTCCACGCCAAACATGCACAACACACGCTGAAACGCGTGTGTCTCTGCATGCAGCTATGCTCGCAGCTGCACAGGCTCGCTGCCCGAACTGGTTAAATGTGCCATGACCCAGAAGTGCCTATGGGGTTGCAGTCACACTACACACACAGCAGCCCAAATACTGATTTAAAATACAGTCCCAGCCTTGGCTAAGCAGTAAAATATATACCCTTTTTAAACAAATGCTGCACTAAAAATCTTTGTGCTGCAAATCAAAAGCTGCAGTTCCCAGTGCTAGTAAAGGGAACTACTCTCCCAGCTTTACTTCCTGGTGCCTGTGTCCCAATACAGCTCGCTGCCTGAACTGGTTAAATGTGCCATGACCCAGAAGTGCCTGCAGGTTGCAGTCACACTACACATACAGCAGCCCAAATACTGATTTAAAATACAGTCCCAGCCTTGCTCAGCTGGATCCATGCCTGCACATGCCCGCCATATCCTGACACTCCCATATGCTTTAATCACGTTGGTATACTGTGCTAAGATTCATCACTTCAAAGCTTCTCCAAAGTTTGTCTGGCCAAGGTCAATCAGCTCCCTGGACCTATTATCCCTTCTTAATGAACTCTGACACAATTCTGATGGCCACACTAAGAAAATCTTTATCTTGGCTACTAAAATTTTAGAACCGTGTACAGACTGCCAAAAGACCCCCCTTCATGGAGTATATAGTGCTCCTCTCACTCACACTTTCACTTCTTATTATTTGTAAACCTGTAAGAATTGTTCTAGCTGCTGTTTTTGAAATTAATGGTGCTGATATTCCTTTATAGTGATATCTTGGATTACGCCTGACAGAATTAATTAGTCCTTTTGGACTTGTCAAATTCATGGATTTGGTAACCAAATAGTGAAAATGTGATACCTGCACTAAATGTTTTGCTATGTCCTGGACTTTGGAAATGAATTTAAACTAGTATTTGATGAATATTTATTCTTTTTGAAACTGAAATAAGAACAGAAAGTAAGCACATACTGCAGCAGTTTGAGCTCACTGTTATTAAACCTTAATAATTCAGTATTTAATGTCTCTTTATATTTTGCACTTACACCATGTCAGATTGATATTTAAGTGTGTGCTGTGATGTTGGCCAGACTTCCTGACAATAAGTGTGCATACACAAAACCAGTTTACACATTTTTTGTTTCAGCTGGCATCCCACATGGTACAAAATATGTAAGTAGCTTTGCACTATTAATAAATTACTGTTGCAGCTATGTATAATGGTGGGTGGTGCCGTCATTTCATGTGTTTCAAGGTTAATCAGCTCCCTAGGCTTTCCTTCTTATGAACTTTAGCATACTGACTTTCCCCTTCTCAATATCTACAGATGTGGATGATACACACAATTTGATTTTCAGCCAAATTTCACTGCAACCTGGGGCAAATGTGTCCCTCAGGAGGTTATATGTCCATGGGCTCCACCATCCCTGTATCACTGCAGGGTTTTCAAAATCTGTGACTCTTCCTGGCACCTCCAGAAGGCCTCAGGCTCCCCCACGTATTTATAGAGGTATAGACAGCTTAGAAATGACAGCAATATGGCTATCAGAGAAGCCTGGGTGTGGTGGGATCAGGAACAGGAAGCCACAGGACATGAGTAATGAGTACTAGGCTGGCTGGGCTGTTCCATCAGAAAATACAGACCCCTGATCGCAACCTGAATCCATGGACCCCAATAAATATGGACCTCACCACAGAAGTTGTGTTCCAAGTCCCTGAGCAGGACTTTTTTCCATGCCTGCCACTCCATGGAGGGAGTTAAGGAGGAATGGATGGCGCCAAGTGGAAAAAAAGACTGAGAAGAGGAATGGAGCCAAGCCCAGGAGCAGGAGGACCACCCATCAAAGTCACGCTGGTGGAGATTCGAACGCCGCTGCAGCTGCTGTGGTCAGTTGGTCAGTTGGTCGGTCTGTCGGTCAGTGACTCTCAGGCTGCCTGTCGGCCTTGTACTCAGAGTGGAGATTGACTTAGGTAAGAAGCACCTCACAAACTGCCTGACTCCTGCAGCTTTATCCTGTGTGGGTTTGGAACATATATTGAATACCAGAAAGTGGGGAGAGAGAGCGTGTACAGGCCCAGGCAAGTGCAGGCTGGCAAAATAAATCTTTAACTTGTGCCAAAGGAGGAAGTGAGAGAGACTATTGGGGCCAAGAGAAATGTTATAGCTAGAGAAATCACAAATAAAGTTTATTCTTGGTCTCATTGTGGCTGGGTCTTGTGTACAGGTTAAGAGTAGGCTGACAAAATAAATCTTTAACTTGTGCCACCATCCAGAGGAGAAAAAGTGAGAGATAGGCTATTGGGAGCCAAAGAGTAATGTTATAGTTACAGAAATTACAAATAAAGTTTATTCTTGGTCTCATTGTGGCCGGTTATGTAAAGGGCAAGGGCAGGCTGGCAAAATAAATATTTGAGTTGTGCCACCATTCAGAGGAAAAGAAGAGAGAGAGAGACTATCGTGGGCCAAAGAGAAATGTCATAGTCACAGAAATCACAAATGAAGTTTATTCTTGGCCCCAGTGTGGCCATGTGTGTACACAGGCAAGAGCAGTCTGGCAAAATAAATCTTTGACTTGTGCCACCATCCAGAGGAGAAAAGAGAGCGAGAGAGAGAGAGAGAGAGAGAGAGAGAGAGAGTAGATCACTGGGGTAAAGAGAAATTCACAGTCACAGAAATCACAAATAAAGAAATTAATCTTGGTGTCAGTGTGGCTGTGCAGTGTGTGTACAATGTACAGGGCTGGCAGGCAGGCAAAATAGTGCTTGCATCCGTCCTGGCTGGCTGTCTGTCTGTCTGACTCTCTCACCCTCCATCTCTCTTTCTCTCTATCTCTCTCTCTTTCTCCCAGCACACTCACGCCACGGGCCTGAGCAGGACATGTCAACAGTACAAGCCAGTCATGAAGCAGCTAGCACTTATTCACTTTTATTTAACAGTTTTACTGTAATTTTGTATACAAATCATGCATTAAATTATTTCATTTTGGCCTCTGTGTTGAATATGACCAACTTTGGTTACTTTTATGCATTTTATCACATTTATTTTCAAATATTTATAAATCCACACTGTTCCGGTTCTTATTTAATAAGTGTCAGAACTTTGCCGAGTTCTCCCAGCCCTGATGAGTATGGCGGGGGACACGCAATACAAAGCGGAGGTGGACTATGGGGGTCGCTCCTGGGGTCTGGGCCCTATGGAACCAGGAAGTCTCTGCGTAGTGCTCTTCTGTGACTGAGAGCCGAGTCAGAAGGGGGGTGTCCTGAGAGATGTGAGCCAGAAGGGCCATGCTGCTGCAAAACACTGCGGAATGTGTAGTAGCTTCATTCCCAGGCCACTGGGCCTGGTTCCGTGACTGCTGCTCACCCTGTTACCGAGTGCTATCCCGCCTTAACTGAACTGCTACATATATGAGCCACAAAGACTGCTGGGTCATTGTTGGCTGAGGTCTTGTGTACTTTTCAAATTTTGATTACATTTGGACTACAAGTTGGTTTCCAAGCATTTTCCTGCTGGATTTCAAGTTCTTTGAATTGTACTAGCGCACTACAGACTGTTGGGAGTTTAAATTGCAAGCTTGCTAATTTTCATCCAGTGCACCACCAAAGAACCCAGACAATGTGTGACTATCAGGTCTGCATCGGGAGGATAGTGTAATTCCTGAGTACCCAGAGTTTTGGTTATTATGCCATACTTGAAACTGCAGTTTTACTACTGGTACTAGTTGAAGAGCTTACTGCACCCTGTTAATATAATTCCTCTTTGTGCCCCTTGATTGGCCAGGTGCTTCATAGACTGTGTGCGATCTGAGAGAGCTGGAATGCTGAAAGTGACTTACAACTGCTTAAGCCCTTCTTTTTTCCAGCTGCCAGGCCTGTGTTCTTAAATAACAGTTAATTGGTTGAATTTTGCTTCTGTGTGTGCACCCAGTTTGTATAACCTGATTGGAGTGTTTATTGGTGGTGGTAATAACTGTCTTAGGGGTCCCGGGGGGGTCCAGTCCAGTGTAGGAAGGTTGGTAGGTGTTACATCCCAAGGGGTGGTACTGCACACAGCATCTGGCCACTTATTCTCTCTTGGTGGAGGTACCATGCTAGTTCTTATTTGTTCTGGGATGAACCTCCCTACTGCAGGAGAAAGAATGAACCCAACCCTCTCGACCAGGTGGTCCCTGTACAGTCACCAAGAAAGGGTGAGAACTGGAGACAGTGACCTGGGATCAAGGTGGGTACACTATTAAACAGTACTACACATGCTCATACAAGGGAACAGAAAGTATAAGTATGTCATTAAAAACATAACTTTACAAAATAAATCATATTTAACATCAAGGAACACCGAATAAGTGTTTCTCAAAAATGGATAAGCAGGATGCTTTCTGATTTCATAAACAGATACAAAATAAAATATCTTGTAACAAGCACTCAAAGAGAGCCACTGTTTTAGATTCTAAACCTCCTGTCAACTTTAATTAAATGTGAAAGAAGCATATAAAATTTTCAGAGCAACTGAGACAATTTTACATGAGATTATTTTACAAAAAGGAGAAAGGTCAAATTTGTCATAAGACTTGGCTAGGAGCGGCTAGGCATGGAGGGCTGAGACATTGAGCACCTTACCTCCCTGTGCTGGCAGCCCAGGTTTGGTAACAGACCTCAGGTGCTTGGGGGCTGGCCAGGGAGGGTGGGAGGATTGAGTGGCTGTAGGACAGCTCTCCTCCTTTGGAGGGGGTTGCACGTCCCTTGGCTTGCCTGCCACCTAGAGGAATCTAGGAGGCAGCCCCATGAGACAGTCATGGAAGGGTACCACATGTTCAGACACAAGGGGTGTCTCCATTGATATGGAGCATACACAATTCATCCTTGCATAGATGTGGAGCCCACTGGGGAGAAAAGTGAAGGAAAAACCCTCCAGATGCAGAGTAGTGAGGGCCAGTCTCTCACAGGCCTCACACTGACTGTGTGCCCCAGAACATGGACTGTCCTGTGGCAGGACTCACCATAGAAGGTAAGTCCCAGGAAGTCAGGTGATGGGGCCAGGGACACCAGTCCACATGAGGGCCCGTCTGATAAACTGAGGAGATAAAAAGATTGGTAGAAAAGACTTGGTCAGGGGAGGTCCTAAAACTTATAACCAGAAGGCCGATCTCCTGGCTGTGCATGTTACAAGTATCATCCCCTTCTACTTACATTGACCTTCTCTATTCCTACAAAAAGCAGTTTGTTTGCCTCAGTAGTGCCACTTGTAACAACATGGGCAGCTAATGCATAATCAAGGTTACTGTGTTGAATAGCTCTCGTATCTTTTTTATCCTCTCCTTATTTGGATTTAATTTTACCAACATAAAAACTTACACAACTGCACGTTACCAGTATATCCCATGAGTAGTGTTACAAGGGATACATTTTTTAATGTTAACAGTAATGTCATTCCCTGGCTTTGTGAATGATTTCACCATCTTCACCTTGCAATGTTTACAGCTATTGCACATAAAGCAAGCTGGTGTAGGTTAAGGAAGGCCCGTCCCCGACCCCCCCCATTTCCTGTTTTAACTGCCACAGCAATATTTGGTTCTTGGCTATCTTGCGCTTTCTTTTAATGCACATTATTGCATTTCATTCTTCAGTTTAGCAGTTTAGTAATTGTTATCTTGCAAGATATTCCATTACTTATTTCATGTGCCACTGTAAGAGTTTGTTCTCTCTTCCACCTGTATATTTGTTGTATGCTGTCCATGATCGCCTTTTGTCTGTGCCTCCATCTATAGCCCCATCCCTCGGTTTGGGCCAGGAAATGAGCTTCAGCTTAGTGTGCCTTACCTAGTTACCAATTTTTAGATAAATAAAAGAAATAAAAATTTATACTACATAATTTTAGTAATAGTGCACTTTCACTTGATTTTCAGTATTTTCTTTGTTCACATACAAGCAAAAGAAATAACAACTGAAAAAATGTTTGATATGAAAATACTTTTATAAAACAGTCTAATTGTGTTACATAAAATCTTTGATTTAACTAAAATCTTCCATGCTTTCACAAAGCATTGAAAGAGAATTAAATAAAATACATAGTGTAATAGCCTGCCATTAATCTTTAAACATAGGCTAGCCTGTCATAGTTTCAGGTGTCAGTTGCTGTTACCCTAGAGAGTTCAGGGACAAGGACTGAAGCTGGAAGACTTTTCAGCTTCTCAGCTTTCAAGTCCTGCAATAAGATCCAGGAAGACTTGAAACTGACCATTCTAATATCGCTAACTTGTTTCAAAACTCTGTGGGTGGATATTCAAAAGGTTGCACCATGTGCAACCCACCAATCCCAGCATGATATTCAAAGAGAGGCAAGTTGCTCTGCTCAACTCCCCTACGATGTGTAGGCGCACCGGTAATATCTTAAGCAAAATGTGTTGGAGGCGTGCTCATGCATATGTGGCACATCTCAATATTCAGCCAGGGATGTGCGGCAATATGTTGGCACAACCTCCTTGCGCCACTCAGGGGGTGCAATGTTGTGCCTGGGAAAACCAGGAGCAAGTCCTGGCCACCCACAGGTGAGCTGATGTATTGCAGGGTGCAACACGGCAGCCACCAGCCATAGGTGGCCACCCGTCCACCCAGAACACTGTCCACAGGCTCCTTGCCCTGGGAGTGCTGTGCCCCACCACCCGATCATGGGCATAAGTCCAAAATATCCCTTGTGGTCCAGTGGATCGCTCTCCATCACTTGATCGTGCGCATAAGTCCAACACATCCCTGGTGATCCAGTTACCCCCTCCCAGTGCCTAATCGCAGGAGGAAATAGCAAACACAATCCTGGTGGTCCAGTGGTACCCCCCACCTTCCCACTGAGGTCCCTTGCCACCCAGCACCCCCCCAGTAAGCGGCAGGTGGGGGCACCCTGCCCGCATGCCACCCAGCCACCCACCGACTGACACGGTACAGTACTGTATGTATGCCTATTGGTCCACTGCGTGGGCCAATGGGCATGCAGACCATACTGTACAACACAGGCCCGATATGTGAATGAAACAGTATGGTTTTCACATCCATTGGCCCACACAGTGGACCAATAGGCATACAGACAGTATTGTACGCTGTCAGTCGGTGGCAGCAGAGGCTGCTGCCCGCCACTGACTGGGGGTGCTGGGGTATGGAACCCCAGTGGGCGGGTGAGGAGGGTACCACTGACCACCAGAACCGCGCTTGCTATTTCTGCCCACAATCAGTGCTGGGGGTTCCACTGGACCACCAAGGATGCCTTGGACTTATGCCCATGATCGAAGCGATGGAGAGTGGTCCACTGGACCACCAGGGATATTTTGGACTTATGCCCATGATCGGGCAATGGAGAGCAGTTCACTGGAAGTCCAGGGTTATTATTAACATATGCCCACGATTGGGCGATGGTGTGCGGTCCACTGGATCACCAGGGATATAATTAACATATGCCTGCGATCGGGCTTATGGGTGAGGGGTCTGCCAAGGGACTGCAGGGCATCGGTCCCCGACGGCTGCAGCCTGGCAGGGTGTCAGGTGCAAGAAATTGAGGATCAGCGAACTGCATGCAAATGGGGCCATAATGACATGCAAATGGCCCCATTTGCACCTTGCATGCATAATGGCCTCATTTGCATGCTCAGTGCTGAATATTGCAGTTGATGCACCTAGCGCAACCATACTTGCACTGGTGTATCCCCAGCTCCCCTCCTGCCACTTGTGCTGGCGCAGTGCCACTGGTGCGTGTGCAGTGCATGTGCCTCAGTGCCATATTCAATGGAGCTGAGCCATGGCGCAGCACCGTTGAATATCGCATGGTCCATGCCCTGGTGCAGCCCAGTTGTGCTGCGCCCAGGCTTGCACCCCTGCCTGGTGCAGTCTGAATATCCCACCCTATATGTAAACTACCTATGCAATCTCTGCATTTTAAAAATAATAACCGGTCTGATTCTGAATTTGTCTCTTATCTGTACTACATAATCTGCATCAACTACACCTTACTGTATAAAAAACAAGCATTTATCAATGCCAAATGATGTCTTGCTGGCATTGGCATTGGTAATGCAGGAGTTAGAGAGATGCATAATAGGAATGGCAATGAAGTATGGAACCAACGTCAACACCACCCCACCCTACAGAGACTGACAGGCATTGAGGTGTGCCTTTGGGTCATTGGCCATAACGCTCATGCCATTTTACCTCACCCTACCCTGCAGACTCTGACAACTGTCACGCTGTGCCTTGGGGTCGTCGGGCCTTATGCTCACCACATTCCATAAGGAAGTACGTTGAGATGGGTGCAGTATAAGAAAATGGGATGAACTTTGGGATCAAAGAGTCAAAGGCACACCTTGATGCCTGTCAGTGGCTGCAGGGTGGGGGTTGGGGTGGAATGGTGTGAGCATTTCAGCCAACAATCCAAAGGCACATCCCTGATGCCTGTCAGTCTCTACAGGGTGGGACGTTATGGTTACAAACCCTAATGCCTAGGGCATTTGTTGGTATTTGCACTCCAAATTTTCAACATGGCCTTTTGTGATCCCACTTCATGAAAGCATTTAGGACCTCTGCTCATGAACAGTGGCACTGTGATTTTGTTAATCTGTTCCAAACATTGATTTCCCACAGTGACTGCACCATTCTGTGCCATATGGGTGAAAATACAGTTCAGGCAGGATGTGAAAAATGAAAGCTGTACCATTCATAGGAAGGTGTGAAGAGATGGCAATGTTGAAAATCTGGAGTAAAAATATTAAAAATTCTCAAAGTTTCGAGTGTGTAGAAACTGTAATGCATGCTCGTTACACAGTTATTTTGTGGAATTCTTTCACCAATTTTCAACATAGGCATTTTGGGACCTCTGCTCATGAACAGTGTCACTATGATTTTCTTAATCTGTCCCGAGCATTGATTTCCTACACCGCATCACAAGATGTGCAAAACCACATTTTGGGCGGATGTGGAAAAATGACAGCTGTACTGTTCATAATGAGGTGTGAAAAAATGGCAATGTTGAAAATTTGGAGTAAAATAGTAAATATTCTCGAACTTTCATTTTTGGAATTTTTTCACCAAATTTGCAACATATACTTTTGGGAGCCCACCCTTGAACAGTAACACTGTCATTTTGTTAATTGGTCCCAAAAGGTGATTCCACACAATGACCATGAAATCACCTTTGGGTGGGGTCCCAAGAACCCCATGTTGAAAATTTGGTGCCAGTTGCAAAAATGGCTGAGATATCCACCTAAGTTGAAACATCTCATTGATGCCATTATACAGCTTACCAGCATTTCTTCAGTTCATGGTCAGCTTTGAAGAGTGCAGACATGTTCCTGCTCCACAGAAGATCATTGCACCAGGTTCTGGAGGTAAGTATGGGATGAGGGCAGTGCAGGGATGTGGGGTGAGCAGAGTATGGGTGCGGGTTGGGGAGGGAGCACCAGAGAAAATGAGGGACTGTTTTCTCTTTTACAGGAAAAAAATTATAAAGACATTGCAGGACTTTTTTTTACAGGTTTCTTTTTGCACACTGGGGTGGGCTCCCAGTGTGCCACCTATATTTTTTTGGGAGGGGGAATGAAGCCGACAGGGATTGGGCCCCCCTGTCAGCACAGAAAATGTGTCTGTGTTTGGGGATGGGCGCATTATGCCAGGGGTGGATTGGGTACCCACCTCGGCATACAAACTATTATATGGGGGACATCATGCTGACAGGGATTGGGCTCCCCTGTCAGCAAATGAACTAGGGAGGGGACATGCCAACAGAAGCATTGGGCACCCCTGACATCAGGTTGTTGGGGACTGTGAGAGACGGAGGGCAACAGCTACCGCCATATTTATTGAAATGTTACATCAGGCAAGCCATGCCCTGCAATGGGGGAAGGGGAACTCCTCATTGCAGCGATAGAAACCACTCTGAAGTTGGTGGCACACAGCCCAGCCCCAAAGAGTAGTGGTGCCATTGACACAATACTCACTACACACCTCCAAAACCTGCTATTCCTGTTATTAATAATATGTTGCTTGCACGCATACAAGATAACATAATAGTACTAAATATATTATATATATATATATATATATATATATATATATATATATATATATAATGTATGGGTGAGTGTATAATGAGAAATAATGGGCATTCGAGGTGTGAGAGCTACATAAACCACGAAGGTGAAGCATGAGGGGTTTATTAAAGCATCTCACACTGAGGGTGCCCTGTATTTCTATTATACACTCACCCCATGCATTGTTTTATGTAATTGCTGGCATCAGTTTTTTTTCATATTTTTGTTACTGGAATTGCAGTTTTCACTGGCCACTAGATGGTACTGCTGTGCACTGCTGTGCATTGTCCTTATTTGTGGAGACTAAAGCTACCAACAGTCCCTATTTTCCTAAGACAGTCCCTATTTTAGACAGCATGTCCCAGTGTCCCCACAAGTTTTGCAAAACGTCACTTTGTTCCAGTTTTGTCCCTTTTTACATTCGCTTGCATGCATGCGCAGGAATGTTTTGGGAGAGTAGCACTCTTTGGAGGTGTGCCTCTCCCTTGCAATCCAGTGCTCCGTTGAGCAGGCGTGGTGGTCCTGCACCAATGGGTGTGGGAGCTCTGTATGACAGCGGTGTTCTTCTGCTTCAAAGAAAACCACCGCTGTCGCACCGAGCAACGCATCATGCCACCCCTCACATCACGCGCTCCCCTGTCACGCCGCCCCCCAAAGCTTTGGTGCCACGCTGGGAGCCCACCCCAGCGCTGGAAAACGCTGTTTGCCGGCTGGGGTGCCCAATCCCCGTTGGCTCCACAGCCCCCTAAGATCCTTCTGCCACTCTGGGAGCCCACCTCAGCGTGGCAAATGCCCTGCTTACGGCTGGGGTGCCCAATCCCGCCGGCTCGGCCCCCGGCTATATTTACAACGGGGTTCCCAATCCCGTCAGCTCCTCAGCCCCCAGCCATCTTCTGCCACACTGGGAGCCCACACCAGTGTGGCAACGTCCCACGTAGTCCTTTTTTTTAAACCTGTAAAGAAAAACGTCCCACGTAGTCTCCAGTCCCCTTCCCACAACCCGCACCACCCACTGCACACCCTGCCTCCCACACCCCCTCACCCCATACTTACCTCCGGAGCTCGGTGCGATGATCTTCGGTGGACTGGGAACACGTCTGCACTCTTCAAAGCCGACCGCGAACTGAGGAAATGCCGGTAAGCTGTATAATGGGCTAGATGGGGGGTTCAACTTTGTTGCATATCTCAGGCATTTTTGAATTTTAGCAATTTTTCAACATGGGGTTTTGGGACCCTTCATGACGATTGTCACTGATGGCAGTCCAGGCCAGAAGGGTGATTTCGCAGTCACCGCGCATTCACTGCATGAAATCACTTCTTCAGGCCTGAATAATGCCATGACAGTGACATCATTCATGAGAAGGGTCCCTAAAACCCATGTTGAAAAATTTGGTGCAAAATTCCAAAATGACCATGTTACGTGGCGCATTGCAAGTTCCTATGCAGGCTCATAAGTTCGCAAATTTTCAATATTTTCACTCCAGATTCTCAACATTGCCATTTTACCACACCTCCTTATGAGCAGTACAGCTGTCATTTTTCACATCCTGCCCAAAATGTGTTTCCGCCCATGTAGCGCACAATGGCGCAGTCGGTGTGCGAAATCAATGTATGGGACACATTAAAAAATCATGGTGACACTGTTCATTAGCAAAGGTCTTAAAATGGCTATGTTGAAAATTTAGTGAAAAATTCTAAAATGACTGTTTTACGGCGTCGTTGCAGCAGTTCCTCATGCGGCTCAAATGCGTTTCATTTTTCAATATTTGCACTCAGATTTTCAACATTGCCATTTTACCACACCTCCTCATGAGCAGTACAGCTGTCATTTTTCACATCCTGCCCAAAACGTGTTTCCGCCCATGTAGCGCACAATGGCGTAGTCCGTGTGTGAACTCAATGTATGGGACACATTAAGAAAATCACAGTGGCACTGTTCATGAGCAGAGGTCTTAAAATGGCTGTGTGGAAAATTTGGTGACAAAATTCCTAAAAAATGACTGTTTTACGAGTGTTCATTGCGCAGTTCCTATGCACGCTCGTAAGTTTGCGAATTTTCAATATTTTCACTCCAGATTTTCAACATTGCCATTTTACCACACCTCCTTATGAGCAGTACAGCTGTCATTTTTCACATCCTGCCCAAAAAATGTTTCCGCCCATGTAGTGCACAATGGCGCAGTCGGTGTGCAAAATCAATGTATGGCACACAGTAAGACAATCACAGTGACACTGTTCATTAGCATAGGTTTTAAAATGCCAGTGTTGACAATTTGGTGAAAAAATTCCTGACAATGACTGTTTTACTAGCGTGCATTGCACAGTTCCCACGCACGCTCGTAGGTTTGCGAATTTTCAATATTTCCACTCCAGATTTTCAACATTGCCATTTTACCACACTTCCTTATGAGCAGTACAGCTGTCATTTTTCACATCCTGCCCAAAACGTGTTTCCGGCTATGTAGGCTACAATGGGGGTAACAAAAGGTCATGCTGCAAATTTATTGTGCAAATACCAGCAATCGCTGACGGGCATTAGGGTAAAGCACCATACATGCCAAACACCACTGCAAATACCTGCAAGCGACGTTCGGCATTGACAAATGCTTGTTTTTCTGCAGACTGCTAATCCGTGAGTGATAATTTTTCAGCACCACTTTGGCACTGTTCAGCTGGACAGCAGTTTGTAACTTCAACCCGGCGCCTGTGTTGCACTGCAAGCAGGTCAGTGGGAGCACAGCAGAACATGTTCCTTCCTGTTAGATTACTGGGTAATAGTGCAAACAAGCACATGTTGATGTCTGCCTGACAGCAGCTGAGAGGGACTCCATACAGAGAAGAGACTGGCAGAGGGAACTAAGGTACCTGAACCTGATCAGCTATAGAGAAGTGTGTGAAAACAATCAGGTGTGGTGGTGGGAGTCACTGACATGAAGTTTACTCAGCATATGAGGTGAGTGTAAATGGTTTGATGGGACTGGCAGGAGGAGCAATACATGCAGCTTGAATGTCTGATCACAATCTAATGTAGGTTTGCTTCTAATGAACTTTCTGTACATCATGATTTGGAACTGGCTGCAGCAGAATGATTTGTTTTAATTTTAATGTTTGCTACTGGTGTTATTGTGGGGTGGCATGGCCAGAGCAAGCAGCAAAATGTAACTGACTGTGCACAGTGTTGTCTGCGGCAGTGCCCGTGGGAGTGACATGGTGGGGGGGGCATGGTCAGGATGGACTGTCCCAGTTTTCGGCCTCAGAAAGTTGGTAGCTTTAGTGGAGACTCTTTCAATTTTTCCAAGTCTTCCCAGTTTGTTTCAAGTTTTTTTTGTTGTTGTTCTTGTGGTAATTTATTTAAATTTGGGTTGCAGTAGCTGGAGTGCATAAAGGCAGCACATTAAATAGCCACGCAGCGACAGTAGTTACGGTCGGGTTGAGTTTTGCTAATGGAAGCTGCAAACAAAGGTTTTTTTTCAGTTTACACAGAAGAAAAAACAAAAGCCAGGAAAGAAGACAGACTGTTTTGTTGAGTGTGGAGATTAAAGTGGCTGATTGTGGTCTTTGCTGGTCCTTTGCCGTACTAAAAAACGGCTGCTATTGGTCAGCACGAGAGGGCTGTAAGCTTGTGCACAGTGAGGGAAACCCGGCATGTGTTCCCTGTTATAACCCATGGGTTATAACGTCAAATTATAATTGGGTTTCCCTATGTAAAAAAACTGATGCCAGTTATTGCATAGATATTATATACAGTATATTGCGTTGTAAGTAAATGAGTTAAGTGTAACATATGTGAAATCTGTATTCGAGTAATCATATATCCAGGTCATTCTTGCAAAAGAGATCTTGGTCTTCATGGAAGACTACCTGGCAAAATACAGGAGAAATAAATAAAAATCTCTTTGTGCCACCTTCAGTGGGCATTGCACGAACTAATTTCTTTAACTTTCATTATTATAGTGCCATGTATTCTGTTTTTTTCCTGTATACCATTGTGGTAAATGAATTATTTGTTCCTAGAAATCTTGATTTAAAAAGCAGTGTTAAGGCTTGTAAAATGAAAGAAAATGCAGTATGTTACCTCCAGAATCTTCACCAACAAAGGTATAAATTCACCACTGTATTTTTCTATGTACTAAAGAAAACCAGTGAAGCCAACAGTATAATACATTAGCATTCTGACTGTTATAACTCTAGTTATATACTAGAATTCACTTGCATATCTAGCCAAGCCAGAATTATTGTGAGTGTTCATAGTCAAAAACGGCTTTTAAAAACTGCGGATAATTACAGGGTGAATCTTATCAAACATGTTGAGTACATTATATACTGTTCTAGACTTAGAAACTAATGCAGGAATTAAAAAAACAGTTTTGTTTTACCTTTTGCTTCATATATACAGAAAAGCAGAAATATCATGAACAATCTCAATTTGTTCCAAGAATTCAGCCTTGTAAAGTTAGTTCAGGGCTCCAATGTCTCCTTCCGTGCCTTCATACAAACTGAAATGAAACAAGGTCAGTGATCAACCAGCATACATAGGGCTTAAACTGCAAAACTTCATAGTAACAAAGTACAGTAAATACTTCCTCTGTAACACTTGGTGATATCAATACACTCCAGCCAACAGCAGCATACTTGCATTGTACTATAAGCTAGCAAGAGACAATGTGTGCCAAGCTCTTCTAGAAGGAAACTACACCTGCACTGCAATGTGATCATGCCCCTTCAGTGGCTAACATTGTTTGAAATTTGAGTAAAACAGCTGAAAGCTGCGGTGGGGGGGGAGGCTCCTTTAGTAAACTACTGCTGCTGCTGCTTTGGTAGGGACAGCAGTGATGGTATAAATGTAAAATGGAGGTGGGACACTTGGAGAAGACTTATTTTGCTAGAAATGTATTTTGATGCCTGTGTATGGCACACAGCTAATATCTTCTTTTTCCCTAAAAAAAAAAAAAAAAAAAAAATTACGTATATGCTGTAAATAGAGATCCCCATACATTAAGCATCTGTTGAATTTCTCTTACAGTACGCTTAGTTCCAGGTTGGATTTGCCTCATGCCTTGCAACACAACTAAGACATGCAGCTAGATTTCATTCTTACTGCACTCTACTCTATGTTGTGATTTAGTTTTTACTTGTTGGGCAGATATCAAACCATACAACTATTTCATACAACTGGAATCCAAGACTTGCTTAACAATATACAGTCAGGTTTCAGACCAAAGCATAGCACGGTCTCTGCCCTAGTCAAAGTAACTAGTGATTGTCAAAACTCGCTGGACGCAAAAGAGTACATATATGCACAGTTTCTAAACTTAAGCAAGGCTTTTGATACCGTTGAACACAACCTACTTTTGTCTGCCTTGCGTCACCTCAGCCTCGATACCATCACTATAAAATGGTTCAGTTGCTACCTCACTAACAGAATGCAGCAAATCAAAGCTCAAGGAGATTTTTCCCCACTCAAGATTCTTCCACGTGGAGTGCCACAAGGATCCTGAGTCCCATCCTTTTTGCAATCTGTATCAATAGTCTAGACTCCAAAGTTCATGTGGCAAAGATGCACCTCTTTGCAGACGACACTGTGCTATACACGGCTAGTCCTTTCCCTGAGGCTGCATTTAAAGAGCTACAGAATGATTTTGATATTCTGCAACATAACCTTCTTCATCTTAAATTGCTCCTGAATGCTAAGAAAAGAAAGCTATGCTGCTCTCCTCCCAACCGTGTTTGCAAACCGCTTACTCAAAACCTTACGTTGTATACCCTACTTGGCGAACCACTTGAAACAGTGGACCGTTTAATATCTTAGGTTTTGGCTAGACAGTGCTTAACTTCATAGTTCACTTGGATGAGCTAGCTAAAAAACTGAGGCCGTGCTCTGGGTGTCTTCTACTGCATTAGACACCTTCTCACCTTGAAGCAAAGAGAGAGTCTAGTCCAAACTACATTTCTCCCCTTAGATTATTTAGACATTCTCTATAGCCACTGTCCTAAGTCGGCCCTATCTAAACTTGACTCATTTTACCACCAGGCTTTGAGATTCATCACCAATACTTCTAAACACCCACGATTGCTTGCTCTATGAAATGATAGGCTGGACCTCCCTGACAGTCAGGAGGCAGAGAATGCATGCCTTTGGATCCACAGAGCTATTATCATTAGCAAACTACCCACATATATCACCAATCTCTTTACTCGAAGTTCGGGTTTCTACAGCCTGAGGTGCTACTCACTTCTAATGTTTAAAGTCTCTAAAGTCAGAACTCGATATGGCACTGCAGCTATCACTTTTACCCTTCCATCCCTTTGGAATGCACTCCAGAAGTCACTGAAGCGCTGCACCATTCCGGGCATATCTACCTTTAAGACCCTGCTATCTTCTGTGCTGAAAAGAAAATTAGGTATACCATCAATAATTGACCAAATCTTAAGTCTGCAACCCCTGTACAGGAGTATCCCGCTCTCTGCACTAATCCTATAACCCTCCTCTACCTCTTTCCTGCCCTCCCATATACCCTCCCCTGCACACCCATTTTCTACTACCCCCTACCCCCTCTCTCTCCTCACTCACTCCACCTCCCAGTGCAAGATACTGCTTTGGTACTTTTTGGGTTGCTATGTTTTTTATACAGTTGTGTCATGAATAACTTTGTATCCATACTGGAATGAATACGTACCCTGTATTAGGCATGTGCATGTTGTCAGGTGTTGCAAAGTGGCACATACACGGATAAGAAGCCTTGACCTTCTTCTTGCAAGATGCATTACTGTGTTTATGTATTGTCTGTATAACCGCGATTGTATTGGTAATGTCACTATTGTGTTTATGTATCGTCTGTATAACCGCCATTGCATTGGTAATGTCCTCCATGTCTTCCAGGACCACCTTGTAAACGAGCCTGCTCAAAGTTGTAGAGCCTGGTTAAATAAAGTTTGATTGATTGATTGATTGATTTCATGGGCTAAGGACTTGTAACATAGCATGCTATTCAAACAAGTTCTAGCCAGAGCCAATAGGGCTGTGAAGAGCTACCAAGTGACCCAAGTTCCACATGTGCATAGAAATTATTCAACATTCAGGTGTAACTTGGCCATTTTTTGGAGTTGTTGCGCCAAATTATCAACATGGCCTTTTTTGGACCCCTCCTCATGGACAGTGCCAGTGTCACTTTGTTCACTTGTCCCAAAAGGTGACTTTGCAGAGCTCACTATTCTATACCACAGGGCGAAAACACATTTTGGGCAGGTTGCAGAAAATGACAGCTTTACTGCTTTGAAGGAGGCTGTGACAAGGCCTACCTAGACTTTAGCAAGGCATTTGACACAGTCCTGCACAAAAGATTTTAATAGTCAAATTAACCAGCCTGGAGTGGGTCCCAGGTGGTACCTGGGTAAAACATTGACTGGACAACAGGACATAGAAAGTAATTGTAAATGGAGTCCACTCTGAAGAAAGAGAGGTTACTAGTGGGGTACCGTAGGGTTCAGTACTGGGTCCAGTCCTTTTTAATGTCTTTATAAGTGACATTGCAGAGGGACTGGAAGGAAAAGTATGCCTCTTTGCAGATGACACAAAGATCTGCAACAGGGTTGATACACAAGGAGGCGTGGAAAGGATGAGAAGGGATTTGGCAAGGTTGGAGGAATGGTCAGAAGTATGGCAGCTTGGATTCAATGCAAAGAAGTGCAAAATAATGCACCTGGGAAACAAAACCCAGGGGAAGATTACACAATGGGGGGGAGGTAGAAACAAGAACAAAAATGGAAAGGGACCTGAGGGTAATCATATCAGATGACCTTAATGTTGGCGAGCAATGTGAGAAGGCAGTAGGGAGGGCTGGGGGAATACTGGGATGTATAGGTAGAGGTATCACCAGCAGAAAACAAGAAGTTGTTATCCCCCTGTACAGACAGTTGGTGAGACCCCATCTGGAATACTGCATCTATTTCTGGAGACCCCATCTCTGCAAGGACATAGACAGGATGGAGGCAGTTCAGAGGAGGGCAACTAGAATGGTGCAGGGTCTGCAAGAGAAACCATACGAGGAGAGGCTAAAGGAGCTTAATATGTATACCCTTGAGGAAAGGAGGGGTGGGGGGTCATGATAGAAATGTCAAAGTACCTCAGTGGAATCAACAAAGTCCAAGAGGGTAGCATCTTTCAGAAAAGGGATGTGCAAAACAAGGGGACACAATTTGAGGATGGGGGGACTGCCTCAGGGGCAATGTGAGGAAGTATTTTTCACAGAGAGGGTGATGGATGCATAGAACAGCCTTCCTGAGGAGGTTGTGGGGTCTAAAACTGTGGGAGAATTCAAGAATGCATGGGACAGACAAAGGGCAATTTTTGTTGGGGGTGGGAAGAAATAGGCTGTTGGTTAAATAGGATCTACAGCTTATCCTCTAGGTAGGGAAATGGGCAGACTAGGTGGGCCAAGGGGTCCTTATCTGCCATCAAAGTCTATGTTTCTATGTTTCTATACCCCACCCTGCCTTAACGAAATTATCTCCCTGAGACAGGCTCCTCGTGCACTAAGGTCAGCCTCCCTCCCCCTCCTCGTATGACCTAATTTGTGCCTAACTGTTGCATGCAAGTACTTTTCATTTGCACCTATGGATGATTGTAATTTCCTCCCCTCCTCCATCCTATCTAGCTCCTCTCTTACTGTGTTCAAATCCAATCTGCAGTCCTTCCTCTCTGCCCCTGCAATCTGCTCTTGCTCTGCTAATGCCTGCTTTCCTTTCAGTGTCCACTATCCTCTCCCCTTTTCCTCCTACACTACCCACTCTCCCTCTTCTTTTCCCTCATTCCCTCCTGTCTACTACTTTTTCCAACTTTGTTGTCACTCATTTCCTAGTGCCTGAACAATTATCTAGACTAATGCCAGCACATTTGTGACTTTCTTCCCTGCCAGCCTTTACTCTCCTTTATGTCTCTGGCATGTTTGTTTGTTTGTTTATTCGCTTAACGGGTAAGCACACTGGAAACAAATTCCTTTACAGGTGCGACCACATATATATTACATACAGACAATACAAAACATAATCAAAACATACATATACAATACAACAATTGCAGACATAAAATGTCTTTGTTACGAAAATTGATTCATAAAAAACATTTACAGTCAAATTGGGATTCAAAGTACATCCTCAGTGCATCAACAAACTTTTTAGCAGAACATAACTGCCTAATGTCATAAGGAATTTCATTCCAAATAAATGGAGCAATGTAAGCAAAAGATCTCTGTCCACTTTTAGTTTTCTTGAATGGAATCTCAAAGAACCTACTGTCTAACCTATGTCTAGAATAATAACCATCATTATACGGTCTCAACAGTTTACAAATATTTTGTGGAATCCCAGAATTCACAATTCTATGCATAAACTTAGCTACACAATATTGAAAATTTAATGAGACCGGTAACCGCCCATTTCTTTCAGAATCACACAATGATGAGATAATTTAGGACAGTTTAAAGCAAACTTAGCTATCAAAATGAAGTAAAGTGGATTTCTTTGAGATCACTGTCATAGAAGCAGTGTCAGTAATTATAGCTGCGTAGTTCACAATAGGAGCTAAACAGTGTTTAGGAATAGCTAGCCTAGACTCAGGAATAAGAAATGAACGAATTCTGTACAAAGGAGCCAGTCTACAATGTATTCTTGAGGTAACCCTCAAATAAATGAGGTTCATAACTTAAGTGTGAGTCTAATAATACCCCAAGATATTGAAATGTGTCAACATGATCAAACAATACTCCATCAAGAGATTTAACTTTCAATTTGTTAACCTCAGATCTTAGTCTAGTAGAGGTTCCAAAAACCATCACCTTTGTTTTTGATCTGTTTAAGACTAACTTACGCCTTATAAGTGAAGACTGAAAATTACACATTTCCTCTGTTAAGGAAACACCTAGGTCTCCAACAGACGAACCCTGCATATAAATTACTGCATCATCTGCATAAAGAGTTAAAAAAGCATTATTAGTCACACTTACTAATTGATCAAAAAATAAAGAAAACAAAAGTGGCCCCAAAATGGAGCCTTGTGGAACCCCACACTTTACCAATACAGAATCAGATATGGCACCTCTATACCTAACCCTTTGAAACCTATTGGTTAGGTAATCCCTCGTCCAGTCCAGAAAAGACTCTCCAGCTCCCAAGGACTCAAGTCTAGAAACCAACAGCTGGTGATTTACTAAATCAAATGCCTTGGTCAAGTCCATGAACACGGGCACCCGTCAGGCACCCTTTATCCATGCCATCAAGTACCGTGTTCGTGAACTCGACCAAGGCAGTCTCAGTTCTCCTTCCTTTTCGGAAGCCATGTTGATTCTGAGACAATTTGTCCAATGCAGATTACTTGATTTTTATCTGTTTTACTCATGGATGTGATATGTATGGTTTTAAAAGACAAAGAACCTTAGTGCGCAAGCACTGAGGCAAGGGTTACCCCAAAGGGCATTGGCCAGGAAGCCAGGTTTCAAAGAAATATAAAATCACACATACCCTCATAATGCAAAGCATCATGGGCTGTATATGTTTGTTTTTGGGGGGGGCTCACCACAACCCAACCCAGATAGACCAACTTAGGGTAGCTGGTTCATTCCACTGGGGTATCATTCAGACGGGGCACACTGATAAGATCTGGTAGGACAAAACACATGTCTGTGTCTTCTGTTGGCACCCTTTGCAGACTGTGTGAGAGGCCTTTTGGCACTATGCAATTCTGCTAAAAATTGAACCAGCATAATATTTTGTGGTGATTTGCATATAAAGCCCATGATGCTTTGCATTATGGGGTATATGATAATGTATGGTGTCTGCAATTATGAGGTTTACCAGTATTTTCCATTGATTACTTGCTTTCTAATGTTTTATGCTTCTGTACGTTAAACTACTGTATCATAACATGTCATTGTATATTCTTTTACTGTAGTCTTAATTTGTATGATGTTTCAACTTTGCCTTCCTGTATGTAACTCACTGCACTGTACCTCTTATTGCTGCACTTCTGGGTCAGCCCTGAAAAAGGGACTGTAATTGTCTCAGTGAACTTACCGGTTACCAAAATTTTAAATAAAATAAATATTTATAGCTTTTATTTGGAAATTCCAGTTAATGCTGTTACCTTAATATTGAGTTGTTACTACAATCTGTTAACTACTGGCCCATTCTTATCTTATTGTGCTGTACACCTGGTAAGCTTCCACTTCTTTAGTGGGAGAAGTAGTGACAGGTGTGCCACTTAAGTTTTAATGAAAATTAGCCATAGCACTTGAACAACTAACTTTGGTTTTAATCCCTTGAGCAAGAGCCGAGATGCTTTAACTTACTTTTCTCCATACCTGAGAACAAGTAGAGTGTGAATTTTAAATTTGTTTTCATTTAATACTAACTTAACAGTTGTTTGACTCTTGAGTGGGAGCCAGCAGTTAAACCTCTTTTACTCATACTTTAGGAGCACCCCACTGGTGGTAGCTGTGGGTGCTTTGACTTCCTACATATTACCATAATATCCTTAGGTGAGAGCTAAGGAACTGGAAACCTTTTTTCAAACAACATGAAGTCTTGCTATATTATGACATATGCAATTTGTCCCAGCCTTAGAACTGCTCCGGAGGTGAAAGAGTTAACTTCCATGCCAGGCATGGAATCTTGAGCGTGAGCTCGGTTGAAAAAACTCTGTCTGTTGATCTTCAAACTGAAACTGTCAGATTCTTTACTCCACCTCACTGAATAGTCGCTCCGGAGATTCCTCTTACTGCTCGGTTCATTTGTCAGTTAAAAGTGTTATTTCTCGGTTTTCTAAACCGCAATTATATATATTTTAACACTAACCGGTCGGTTCAAGCTCTGTCTGTGGTATCATGCGTGATAGATAGGTTTTACATTTCTCTGTGGAACTTGTAAGCGTTGTTATCGGGTTCGGTTTGAACCGATCAGGTTGTTGTTAAAACTTATTAAATTACATTTAGAGTGCAGTTCCGGTTCTTATTGGTTCTAAAAAGCAGTTTCATTACGTTTTTTCCATGACCAGTGACACGGTTGGGAACCGATAAGGGTGTCTTGTCAGCGTTGTCGAAAAAGGGCAAGTTTTTGGTTAGGCTGGCATTATGTCTGAGAAACCCAAGAGAAAACCTGGCCCACTGGGTTTCAGCACTGTAGTGTCTGTGGGGAAGCCTTTGCCAAGGCTGACCCACACACCACATGTGTTTATTGTCTGGGGTTTGACCACCTCAATGCAGACTGCCAGATTTGCAAGAATTTCCCTGCAGCTACCCTGGATAAGAGAGTTGGTAGGCTCAGGGAACGAGAGGCCAAAAAGTCCATTGACCCAGATGGCCAGCCCGGTTCAGTGCCAACCGAACCGGAGGGCGTGCCCTCTGACCAGGGCGATACCTCCTCGGGCAAACAAAGAGCTGACTCGGAGGAGCCAGTTCCAGCAAAGAGGACTAGAAAATCAGCAGGTGTGGAGCCAAAACTTCCTTCTCCAACCGCTGCAGAGATAGCCAAAGCGATCCAAATTGTCCAGTCGCTTTCCCCGGTTCCGTCCGAACCGGCACCATCAGGTAAACGGTCGGTTCGGGCGGTTCCACCGGTTCAAGAATATGATATAGAAGAATTTTATGAACTGGAGGAGGGGGAGGAGGATTATGAAGAGAGTGAATGTGATTTTGAAAATCTGGATGTGCCCATTGAACCAGACATCTCCCCAGACAGACCTTCAGGAGTGTCCCCCCCTAGGCTTTCTGAGTCCCCTTCTCTTTTTCTGTTTTATAAAAAAGTTGCTGAAATCCTCCAGCTCCCTTTGGAAGAAGCTGTGGATGTACAGGAGGAGCCTGACTATGTGGAAATTATGGATATCCCAGAGTCTAGGAGATTGTCTATTCCTTTACATAAATCTTTTAGGAAACAGACAATAAAGATTTTAAAAGCTCCTAATTCTTACCTCCTGTGGATGAAAAGATGGACAGGAGGTACACATTGTCAGGCTCTGATACGGAGTTCCTTTCACAACAATGCAGCCATTTTGGGGTAGTGCAGGCTGCAGCCTGTGATAAGGCAGATATTCCCTTGGCTTCACACCCCTGACAAGGACTCCAGGAGGATTGATGCCATGGCAAAGAAACAATACATGGCAGCATCCTTGGGACTCAGACAGGCAAATTATATGGCCTATGTTGCAAGATACCAGAAATCCAGATGGGATACTGTTATGGCTTTAGCAGAAACAGGTCCCTGGCCAGCTTGCCAGAGGAGCTGGAACAGGTGGCTGCTGATGGTATTGAGGCATCCAAGGTGCAATTCCATGCTGCAGTGGACTCTAATGATGTATCTTCAAGAGTCATGGCTACATCTGTGGCTTTTCGTAGAATGGCTTGGCTCAGGTGTACTAGCCTGTCACAGGATACCCAGGCTAAGGCCATGGATTTTCCTGTTGTGAGTAATTCTCCGTTTGGGGAGCAGACAGAGAATTACATGAAGAAAATGGATGAGTATAGGACCACTTATAGGAGTGCACAGGCCAAGGAGAGGCAAGCCACTCCTCAGAGGCAGCTTTCCAGGGGCAGGGGCAGGCCTTTTCACAGGCCTTTTAACCAAGCCCAGGCCTCCTCTTCAGCTTATGCCCAGAGGGAGTTCTTCAGAGGGAGAGGCAGACAGGGTACGAGCAGGCCTGCTCCCACCCCTCAGCCTAAAGCCCCTGCCAAACAGGCACCCTGATGGGATGCCCAGGGCCGATTCTCCATTACCTGTAGGGGGCAGGCTGGCTTACTTCATCCAGGACTGGGAGTCTTTAACATCAGACAAGTGGGTCCTGGGAGTAGTGTCAGGGACTGGTTCTCAGCTTCAAAAATTTCCAAAGATGAGAACCAGATCCTTTCCACCTGCAAATCCATCAGAGGCTCTTGCTTTGGAAACAGAAGTCTCAACCTCCTGGCTCTCAGAGCTGTAGAAAGGGTTCCTCCCTACACCAGGGCAAAGGACTGTACTCAGGTACTTTCTTACCCCAAAAGACAGGAGAATGGCGGCCCATCCTGGATCTAAGATACCTAAACAAACACCTTTTAAAACCAAAATTCAAAATGGTGACTCTGGGAATTATTTTACTCTCCTAAGGCCAGGGACTGGCTAGTGTCCCTGGACCTCAAGGATGCCTACTTCCATGTTCTCATCAGAAGCTCCCATCAAAGTACCTCAGATTCGAACTGCCCTCAGGCCATTACCAGTTCAGAGCAATGCCCTTGGCCTCACCTCTGCCCCAAGGGTATTCACCAAATGCCTGGCAGTAGCAGTTGCTCACTTAAGAAAGCAAAGATTGCCATCTTTCCTTACCTGGAGGACTGGCTCATAGTGGGTCAGTCTCCAGACCAAGTCAAATCACACCTTCAGGTTACCCAGCAGCTGCTTACATCTCTAGGTTTTCTTCTCAATCTTCCAAAGTCAGTTCTAGAGCCTGTTCAGCTACACACCTTCATAGGCACAGAACTGGACACAAAGCAGGCCAGAGCTTTCCTTCCTCTAGAAAGAGTAAAGACCCTGGTGGCTCTGGTCTCCTCCTTCACTCTGCAGGTCTCTCGACCAGCAAGGCACTTTCTACAGCTCCTTGGCCACATGGCTGCTTCCACAGCTGTAGTGCAAGGAGCAAGATTTCAGATGAGGGACATCCAGTTCCATTTGAGAGCCTTCTGGTCTCAAAGGAGAGATCGTCTAACCAAATTGATCCCAGTAACTCGAACCCTGATCCAGACCCTGCAGTGGTGGCAGGATCAGAGCAATCTGAGACAGGGGGTTCCTTTCATCCCTCAATCTCACTCCTTGACCCTTACTACAGATGCGTCCCTCTTGGGATGGGGAGCTCACATGGGTGACCTCACCATCCAGGGATTGTGGTCCCCTCAGGAATCTCTGCTCCACATGAATCTGTTGGAACTCAGAGCTGTTTTTCTAGCACTTCAGGTTTTCTGCATCTGTTCAGAACAAAGTGGTACAGGTCAGAACAGACAACACCACTACAATGTGGTACATCAACACACTGAAGGGCACTCGGTCTTGACCTTGTGCACCGAGGCAATGAAGTTGTGGTCTCTGGCTTATTCCTGAACACCTCCCTCATGGCAGTTCACCTCCCAGGCAAAGACAATGTCCTGGCAGATGCTCTCAGCAGGATTTCACAGGGCCATCACAAATGGTCACTGGATCCCCTAGTACTGGGGTTAGTATTTGCCAGGTGGAGCACCCCTCAGATAGATCTTTTTGCAGCCCCAGACAATCACCAACTTCCGCTTTTGTTGCAGGCCCTCAGTGTTGGGCTCAGTCCCTCTGGATGCCTTCCTTCTCGATTGGGAAGGGAAGTTCCTCTATGCCTTTCCCCCCTTTCCTCTCTTGTTCAAGGTGCTAGTCAAAATCAGATCTCAACCTTGCAAGATGATTCTGATTGCTCCAGATTGGGCTAGATAGCCCTGGTATCCACTCCTTCTGTCCTTAGCAGTCCACCTTCCCTGTGTCTCCCCAGGAATCACAATCTGTTAACCTGTGCCCAGGGGAGAGTTTGGTATCCAGATCTCAAATCCCTCAACCTCAAGGCCTGGCTCTTGAGGAGTTAGAGTTGCTGACCTACACCTTTCTCAAGGTGTACTTGATATCTTGAAGCTTCTAGGAAGCCTTCCACCAGGGCTACTTATAATTCTAAATGGAAAAGGTTTTCCATATGGTGCTCTGGAAAGCATATTTCCCAGAATCTGCTGATTTGCCCACAGTCCTGGACTATATGGTCCATCTAAATACTTGGGGCTGAGGCCAGCTACCCTGAAAGTGCATTTGGCAGCTGTCTCTGCTTTTATTTCAGCAGGAAAGCCCTCTTTGCTTTCTGCTTACCCTGTATTCTCAAGTTTTCAAGGAATTGCTTCACCAACCCTCCATTCAGGGACCCTGCTCCTGCCTGGGATCTTAATGTTTGCATTGCTCAGCTAATGCACCCCCTTTGAGCCTTTGTCTTCAGCAGAGCTTAAGTACTTGACTTGGAAAACTGTGTTTCTAGTAGCCATCACTTCTGCCAGGCGCATAAGTGAATTGCAAGCTTTCTCAGTGGAGCCTGATTTTATCTCCTTTCACAGAGATAAAGTAGTCCTCAGGACTAACAGGAAGTTCTTGCCTAAGGTGGTTTCAGATTTCCACATTAATCAATCTATATCTCTTCCAGTGTACTTCACTGACCATTCCTCCTCTGGCGAGAGGAGGCTGCACAGTTTAGATGTAAAGAGAGCCCTTAGTTACTACATAGAGCGTACCAAGGGTCAGAGGTTTGACCCCCTCCAACTGTTCCTCACTTATGGCGAGGTTGGTAAAGGGAAACCTGCCACTAAAAGATCCATTGCCAGGTGGATTGTCAAAAACTGGGTAAGGTTCCCCCTTCAGGCCTGAGGGCTCACTCTACCAGAGGTACAGCTGCATCCCTAGCTGTGGCCAGGGACATCCCTATCTTAGAGATATGTCAAGCAGCTACCTGGAAAACAGTACACACTTTCACCAAGCATTACTCCCTGGACATCCATGCTAGGAGTGATGCTCGGTTTTGCACAGCTGTGCTTCAGAGCCTATTTCCTAAGTAGGTTCTGTCCCTCCTCCATGGAGGTACTGCTGTGTAGTCTGCATATGTCATAATATAGCAAGACTTCATGTTGTTTGAAGAAAAAATTACTCACCTTAGTAATGTTGTTTCTTCTAATGGAGTCTTGCTATATTATGACCTCTCCCCTGCCTGCCCCTCTCAGAACCTCTGCTCTTGGGATGTGGGTGGGCAGTGCAGTGTTGGCACTTAATGATGCTCACCTTGTGTTTTCACCCTTTTTTTTTTTGGGGGGGTGTTTGGGTGTTGTATTTTATTTTATTTTATTTTTGGATCCTGACTTGAGTCTTGGTTTTGGGACCAGAAAATGTGTTAATATTTTAGTAGCCAGTTGGCTAGTGTAGGTTTACAGCTTCCACACAGAACCTTAGTGAGTTTGCTCGTAAGATCTGACAGTTTCAGTTTGAAGATCAACAGAGTTTTTTTCAACCGAGCTCGCGCTCAAGATTCCATGCCTGGCATGAAAGTTAACTCTTTCACCTCCGGAGCAGTTCTAAGGCTGGGACAAACTGCATATGTCATAATATAGCAAGACTCCATTAGAAGAAACAACATTACTAAGGTGAGTAATTTTTTTCTTTTATTACTTGAACCCATGGTTTTAATCTCCGTTTTTTTCCCTCTACAATAATTTTGGCTCTCTATTGTAATCTGATTTTTGGTCACAATTTTTTCTCTGTTAATCATTTACATTTCCCTGTACATGAAGGCTTTGAAAATGTTTTTACCTTTCCTCCACCTTAGTCAGACACTTTTTCAATTAATTTGACAAATTGTGCAGTGTTACAAAGTGCTAAATTTAATTATTTTAATCTTTCATTTCTTCACCTTAAAAGTTTTGCCCTCACAGTAAAAACTCCAAACACCCTTTATTATGGTTTTATCTCTGTTCCATGAGTAGGCTATTTTTTGTAGCAGGTGATATTGAACTGAATCCAGGCCCACATTTTCACAATTTAAGTATCTATCACTCTAATGTTCAGAGCATGTTACCTAAAAGGAACCTATTGCAATGCTGGGCTGCTTCCAATCGCCCTTCTGTTTTTGCAGTTACAGAAGCCTGGTTGGATTTGTCCATCATGGATTCTGAAATGAATCTTCCTAATTACAATATTTTTAGATCAGATAGAAACAAACATGGGGTGGTGCTGCTATTTTTATTCATTCCTCATTTTCTTGTTCGCTTGTGAAAACTGAAACTATGGATGATTTGATCAATGCGGTTTTAGGGAGTATTAATTGGTAGTGTTTATTGTCCCCCTAAGCTTAAAGCTACCAAATGTTCTAATTTACATCTGATTGGTTCACTTGGGGATTTCCAACGCAGTATCCTCTTAGGGGATTTTAATGCAAAACTGGTTCTCCAGTGAGGGCACAAAGTTGTAATCACAAATGGCACCTTTGGGTTTAACTCACTTGATCTCTGAACCAACATCTTATGATTTAGCAAAACAAGCTTTTTTGCCCTTTTAGATCTGATTTTGTTTCTCCTGACCTCCCAATTACTGCTTCTCGGTGTCAGAAGAACTTACCAGTGATCACATCCTTATTTATTGCTTGTTAAACTTTTCCCTGCTTAAGTTTATTCCTAACACTATCAAATTTTGAAGTTTCAAAATCTTTAACCTTGAAGCTTTTCATTCTAGTTTACTTAATGTTGACTGGGGGAAGATACTGTCACTTATTAATGTTGATGAGACTTGGGACTACTTCTACCACTATTTTAGCTTACTTTCAAATTACCATGCCCCTTTCTTGGAGTAAAGAGTTAAGTCTTGACATACCACTTGGGTAACTCCTTTCATTATTTCACAATTAAAATAACATGATAAACTGTATGAGAGGGCTAAGAGATGGGACATCCCTGAAACGTGTCAATCTTTCTGAAAATTTTGGAATCATTGTGTCACTTTAGTAAGGAAATCTGAATCTTCTTACTAGAAAATTAATTTGCCAGATTGAAGGTCTAACCCAAGAAAATTTTGGCAGTTAGTGTATTTCACGTGGAAAGTCCCATCTGCCTCAAACATCTTCAATTTGTCTTATTATGGCCATACTGTTTACTCTAAGGAAAATATTAGCGGCCTTTTTAATAATTTTTTTGCTGAAGCTCCCAGTTAGTTATTGGAGAAGGCTGTGCTGTCTTCCTTTAACTTACCATGTAGAAATCCAAGATTCTCCACCCTCTTCTAGACCTAAATTTTATTTTAAACACATTAGTCATAAGGTGTTTTTTGATCTATCATCCTTAAAAGAAGACTCGGCTAAAGGTATTGACAATTTGGATACTTTCTTACTAAAATCTAGTGTTGATATTATTACCCCTCTGCTAACTCACATATTTAATTTGTCACTTGTCACTCAAATGTTTCCCTCCATCTGAAAGCAATCTGCCATTGTCCCTTTACATAAGGGAGGGGACAAATCCTCGGCTGATAATTATCCCCCTATTTCTTTACTACCCATACTTTCAAAACTTCTGGAAAGAAAAGTTCATCAGCACATTTCTCAATATCTACTTAATTATCACATGCTTTTGCCTGCTCAGTCCAGCTTCCGATCCCATCATTCTACTCAGCCTGCCTTAATTGACTTTCATGATTCCATCTCAAGAGCTTTGGACAAGGGTCAATATGTTGGGACAGTTTTTAGAGGCTTGTCCAAAGCTTTTGATATAATAAACCATCATTTGCACTTTCTCATGGCTTTTTTACAAATGTTGCATCTTGGTTCTCATCTTATCTATCAGGCAGAAGCCAGTCTGTTTCTTGGAATGGGTGTCTATCCTTTGCTCTTCCTACAAGCACAAGGAGTACCTCAGGGTTCTTTTTGGGTCTTATCCTTTTAATTTGTTTGTTGATCCTTTACCTTAAATAGCTAATAACTACATGATTAAACTTTACACTAACTTTGCTCAAACAGACCTAAATTTTCTAACTTCTACTCTTGAAAGCATTTAAAAAGTTTCTGATTGGTTTTCTCAATTTACTACTCTAAATGGTAAACAAAGACATTGCTATTTGGTTCACAGTCTTTCCTTAATAATATCCATTCTCCCTTTTGATCAAGTCCCCTACAGTTTGTTCATGAATTTAAATACTTGGGCCTGATGTTTCACTCCACTTTATCTTTTAAGTCTCATATTTACAATACTACTGTAAAAATTCAACAATATCTATGTCGATTGAGAAGGTCAGACATTGTTTGTCACTAGATGATTGGAAAACCACTGTTGCCCAATTACTGAACCCAGGGCAAGATTACACAATGGGAGAGAGGTAGTAACAACAACAAAAATGGAAAGGAACCTGGTAATCATATCAGATGACCTTAAGGTTAGTAAGCAATGTGAGAAGGCAGTAAGGAGGGCTGGGGGGATACTGGAATGTACAGGGAGGGGCATCACCAGCAGAAAACAGGAAGTTGTTATCCCTCTGTACAAACAGTTGATGAGACCCCATTTGGAGTACTGAATCCAGTTCTGGAGATCCCATCTCTGCAAAGACACAGACAGGATGGAGGCAGTCCAGAGGAGGGCAACTAAAATGGTGCAGGGTCTGCAAGAGAAGCCATATGAGGAGAGACTAAATGAGCTTAATATGTATACTCTTGAAGAAAGAAAGGAGACGGGGACATGATAGAAACTTTTAAGTACCTCAGTGAAATCAACAAAGTCCAAGAGGGCAGCATCATAGTTAAAATAAAATTTATTTAAGTTAGTATATGAGTGTAAAAATAAAATACAGCATCACATTTAATGTCAACTTTTGCAATGACTAACAGCCAAATATATATATTTTTTCAGTATATAACAAGGAAACTTCCATAAATAATCACAGAAGTGGACAAGGCTGGAATACACTCTTCTTTCCAGAAATCAGACTGAGCGTTCAGATGAGTGAAAAAGTGTTTCCTCCTCGGAATCTTAAAAGGCTTAAAAGTTCCTGCTGTCAGCTCCCGTGGAGCACCCACCAGCCTCCCACTGTGTGGACTAACTCAGCCACATTGAATCTCCAGGCACCTGAAGGAGAAAAAGACAGCAGTAGGAAAATTGAAGCACAGGTTGTGCCACACAAGGCAGCCTGGAAAGACTGCTAAACTCCCAAAAGGCAAAGTAAAATAAAAAAAAACTCTGCCAATACACAAGGCAATGGTGGCATACCTGAGATATAGCATTCTAGCAGTCCTGCTCCTTTTGCTTCTCTGCAGCAAGATAGCGTGCTGCAGCCTACTGGGAACCTCTCCGCAAATACAAGTGTAAAATTTCCTACTGCCACCAAAGATCTCTCTTCCAGTGTATACATATTGAGGTCTTTTAATTTCTCCTCATAGGTCTTCTGGTGTAAGCCCTGCACCATCTTAGTTGCCCTTCTCTGAACTGCCTCCACCCTTTCTATGTCTTTATGGAGATGCAGCCCCCAGAACTGTACATAGTATTCAAGATGAGGCCTCACGATTGTTTTTTATAGTGGTATCACTCCCTCCCTCCTTTGGCTAGTGATACCCTTCCTATGCACCCCAACATGCCACTGGCATTCCCTACAGCCTTTGCACTCTGTTTGACTGCCTTTAGGTCATCTGAGATAATAATCCCACCCCCCAATCCTCAAACTCTCCCCAGGGTTCCTGTGCCCCAGGTGCATGATTTTGCATTTATTCACATTGGACCTCAGTTGCCACACTTTGGACCATTTTCTAATTTTCAAGGTCCCTCCTCATTTTCTCCACTATATCTGGAGTGTCCACCCTGTTGCCTAAGCTTGGTGTCATCCACAAACAGGCAAACCTTCCTTCTAGTCCTTCCACAATGTCACTAATGAAGGCGTTAAAGAGGACTGGTCCCAGGACTGATCCTTGAGGTACCCCACTGGTCACACCCTTTCCTTGGATTTGAACCCATTTAATACTGCCCTCTGTTTCCTGTCCCCTAACCAGTTTCTAACCAAGTTCACCACCTTGTGCCCATGCTCAGGCTGCCAACTTGTTAACCAGCCTTCTATGTGGAACAATATCAAAGGGCTTACTGAAATTGAAGTAGGTGACATCTATTGCTTCCCAGTCCACATTCTTCATCACCCAGTCAAAAATTCTATCAGATTTGTTTGACATGACATTCCTACTATGAATCCATACTGTCTAGGATTCTGTTCTCCATTGGATTCAAGTGTTCTGAATCCTTTGTAGCAGTGTCTCCAGGATCTTACCCACTATTGAGGTGAGGCTGACTGGCCTATAGTTTCCTACCTCCTCCCTGCTGCCATTTTTGTGAAGAGGGACTACGTGTGCACTCCTACAATCCTCTGGAACCACTCCTGTGTTAAGTGACCCACTTAACATGGCTGCCAGTGGTGCTGTTAGCTCCTTCATTGTTCATTTAATATCCTGGGATGTATATATCTGGCCTCATTGCCTCTCCCACCTTCAGATTTTTGAGCTCCTCAAGGACTCTCTCTTCTGTAAATGGACTGGTGTCCACCTCCCTCTCCCTTTTTTCTGATGCCAGTTGTGGTCCCTGTCTCTCCCTTCTTCAGTGAATACTGAACAGAAGTATTTGTTGAGTACCGATACCTTTTCTAGGTCTGCCTCAACACACTCCCTTTATCCCTCTGGGCCTTATGACTGCCCCAGACTTTCTTCTTTCACTAATGTACCTATAGAATGTCTTATCCCTTTCTTCACCATCTGTGCTAATCTTTCCTCTGTTTGTGCCTTTGCACTCTAAAAGCTTTCCCTGCTTACTTCAGACAATTCTGGTACACCACCCTATCCTCTTTCTTCTGAGTCTCCTAATAGTTTCTGAAGGCCAACCTCTTGGTGTTTACCTTCTCTGCTACACCTTTTGAGAAACATAGTGGTTTCTTCTTTCTCTTGCCTTTGTTTCTCAGCCTAATGTTCTGGCCTGTCACCTCCACTATGGCCCCTTTTAGGTGTACCCACCACTCCTCAACCCCTCTCCTGCCTTCCTCCTCACCAGGACTTCTTTGATATTATCCCCATCCTAGCAAAGTCCACCCTCCTGAAATCCAAGACCACTGTCTTTGTGTGGCTTGACTGTGACACTGTATCCAAGTTGAACCACACTGTGTGATGGTCACTGGACCCCAGTGACCATCCACCTGAATTCTGTGATTCTGTCTCCACTGGTCAGTACTAGATCTAGGAATTTCCCTGTCACTGGTGGGTTCTTGCACTAGCTTCCAGAAGCCTGCCCCTGTAGGGAGTCCATGATGTCTCAGCTCCTGACTGAGGCAGCCACTGGGATGGTCCAATGCACATCTGGCATATTAAAGTCATCTATTAAAATCACCTAGCAGCAGTGCCTCCCCTTTGTTGCCATCTCATGTATTTTCTCCACTAGCACCCTATCCACCTGCTTCCCCTGAGGCTGTACATACCTGTTTGATATGAATCATGGATTGGACTTCTTTTGATTCAAGGACTTCTGGCCAGTCGGATTACATGCAGTTATCTGCCTTTGCTAATGCATCGATTTTGGATGGTACCACCATAGATAATTTATGTGATGCCAGTCAAATGTACTCCATTTACATCCATGTTGACCCTCCATTCTGTAGGATTTGTGATTAGCAAGTACTAACTTGGTTTACATGCCCTTTGTGAAGCATTTTCCAAACAACTGTACATCAAGGGCAAATATATGGGTGAAACGGAATTCATGTTGTTGGTACTATGTAGAACACGGTTTTGTTCCATATTGCTTCATGTAGAACATGGCCTTGCTCCATACTGTTTTATGTATGTTTATTATATGGAACACAATATAGCAATGTATTTTGAACGTATTGAACATAAATATGTAATTGTTTTAGGATATTTTGTCTATTTTATAATGGCATGTGCTGAATAAGAAATTTTAATAACAAAAGAAAAAATCATACATAGCGTGTATGGGGGTGGCATTTTAACTTCTCAGTCCATGCTCCCTCAATGTTGGGGTGTCTATTTGCATTTAACATGCAGTGTAATGATAAACCTA
This sequence comes from Neoceratodus forsteri, assembly GCA_016271365.2. Lineage (NCBI taxonomy): Eukaryota > Metazoa > Chordata > Ceratodontiformes > Ceratodontidae > Neoceratodus > Neoceratodus forsteri. Next base: position 4,317,740 of record JADMNL010000041.1, on the reverse strand, counting down.
ATTATTTGAAATGAGTGACAATGAGATAGGTGATCCTAAAGGGTATGAATTTGCCATAGCTCAATACTCTCCATAACAACAATACATGAGAACTAACTCTTAAAGGAGCAAAACTGGAAAAGATTAACCTCTCCCCAAACACACACACACACACACACACACACACACACACACACACACACACACACTTGTAAGTAGGCATTGTTTGGAAAAACCTTAATTGTGCATCTCCAGACTTGCTAAGACCAGCCTTGCTCCCCCCAATAACCTGCTGATCGATAATTCAAGGTGGATCTCCAGCACCACAGTCTGCAGCCCCCCCATGTTCCCTCTTCTCTATCTCTCCTTATAGCCAGGATAACTCCATGCTGCTGCTGCAGGAATACCGAGCTCCTGTCAGAATCACCAGAATCAGTATCAGCACCAGCATCTTCCCCAGCTGAGAGCTACTGCTATTTCAGAAGCAGCACTGGTCCTCAATGCTAAACTGAAGCATTCCACCTGCCACTGCAGCTAAGTGCCTGGCTCTCACCAGCTTGCTTCCACTTCAGGGAAGGGAAGCAGGCAGATTCCCTTAATAATGCATGTCTTGCAGAAGCAGAACATCGCTCATTTCAAGCCCGCTGCCACTGCCCTCCTCCTCCACCACAACCCACCATCTTACTTCACCTACCAATTTGAGACAGAAAGGTAGTTGGCAAATAATTTTTCTAGATGTGTGCAGAGAGGCAGGTCTGAGGAAGAAGAACTTGTAAGGGGAGAGGGAGTGGGAGGGAGAGAGAGAGAGTACAAGAGAAGGAGAGAGAGAGATGGGTTGTAAAGACAGAAAGAAAATTCAGTTTCCATGTCAGCATCTGCTGCTCTCAGGCAGCTGGATCCAAGAGTAGTGGAAAGAGTAAGATGACATTCTTTCCTGCATTATTTGTTTTGGGTATGTGGTGCATTCTTTTCTATTCAGCAAAGTCCTTCCAATTAAAATCAGTTACTTTGCTGGCCTGGTGGTGCTGAGGGTTGAGGTACTGGAAGCCACACCTCGCACCATGCAGGCGACCCAGGTTCAAGAGCGAGCTCAGGTTGTTGGGGGTCAGCCAGGGAGGAAAGGATTGAGCGTCTAATGACAGCTCTCCTTTCCTGAGGGGGGGAGTGGGGTGTGACTCCCCGGTGCTAGTGACACCCAGCGTAGGCTGGGTGTACTGCAGCCTGAAACCAAATCAAGTTGGGGAAAGGTGTCGACAGATGTCCTGCAGGCGGGTGCAGGAACACGCCCGCCCGCGCTGAACATCATTGCATGTCTGCACCTCGGGGGGGGGGATGTGCACAAACAAAGAAAACCCTGCACCACCGAGTAGGCGATGGTACCTGGCCTCCATGCCCACCGCTGGATCCCACCCACCTGGTCTCCTGATTCTCTCTACCCCAAGCCCTGCCTGCAGCAAAATCTAGACTTCAAGGAGCACCAAAGAAGAAGTGGTGGCCCCACCTTGTGGGAGGGTACAAGCCAAGGGTTTCTCACTACAAGGTAGGTGTGAGGGTCGAGTACCATGGGGGAGACTTGGGTTTGGGGATATCTCAGGCAGGCAGGAACAAGCCAGGATGCCTGAGAGAGTCTCGACAGAGCAGTGACCGGAGGGAAAAATAAGTTGAAAGAAAAAAAATAATTTACTTTATAGACCATTCTCCGGACTGGGCAGCATTTGAATTAACTTCTAATCTGGTTAAGTTTTAAAACGCCATCTGATGAACGTGGCATTCCAATCATTAGAATAAGTCATCTCAGTTTTCACTGTTCTAGCAGTTGGATTTTATTCTGCTGTCTGCTGATAAAAATTTCAGAGAACAGTGTCTGATTGACAAAAAATTGGATTAATTTTTAAAGATTCTAATAGCTTACACCAGTCTGTGAATATGTTTTTTTTTCTTTGCTGGGTTAGAAATGGATCACTTTATTCAGTTTGTAGTAACTGCTGTCTGAGCACTTTCTGTCTCCCTTGATGCCAAACTTGCACTTTTAGGAATTTTATTATTACTCTTTTTTCTCTTCCCACATGCCAATCTGCCAAGCTAAAATGGTTGGGATTATTTAACTTTCCCCTTTCCCAAACAGGGCTCAAAATTCCCATTGAAATGGTGTTCTGTGCACACCAAAAACCAAGCATGGAACTCCAGGTTTGGCCCCCTGGTAAACTGCGGTGTATACCGCTTTAAGGAGTGAGGTTTGAGCATCCACCATTTTGTTTTGGGTGCCTGCATTTTGCCTCAGGTGCCCGCTTTGTCTCTGAGTGTTTTTTTTTAACTAGTTTTTGGCTCCAGAGACTATTTGGTGCCTTCTAAGATGCTGCAGCCAACTGGAATGCCACATTCTGTCTGCCCATCCCAAGACCGATTGGAATCTTGTGTTCACTAGTGAGAGTTCGGTCTCGGGCTGCGCCATTGTGCACTTGCTTTCCCTCACTCCTGGGGTGGCAACCACACTGACAGGACTCCCTCGCTCTGGCTCCTCACTCCGGATATCACAGCTGCTCCATGGTGGTCTGGTAAATTGGGGAGGCTGACTGAAATGGGAGGGTGAAGGGAAAGGAACAGTACAGTCAGGAGTTTGGGTGGTGAGTTGTGGAAACTGGGAGAGGATTTTCTGTGACTGATGAGCATCAGTGAGCTAAAAGGAAACAGTCGGGGACTTGGAATAAACGGAGGGCAAATGTGCCATTTGCTGTGTTTTGCAGACTTAGCCAATTTCTTTAAAAATTAGGCAGACTGCCTAAAAAGAAGGAACAAAACGAAAAAGGCCAACAAGGGAAAACTTTTACAGGAGGAACTGCCTAGAAAAAACAAAAAACAAAGGGAACAAGCCTGAAAAACAAAAGATTTAGCCATTTGGGCACATTCCTTGGCACAGAACACAAAAAGGCAAGAAGGAAACAAAAGCCAAGGGAAAACAAACTTTGCCTTAGTACACATGGCATTAAGTTGCCAGCCCAGAGATGGATTTATTGCCCAGTTTCAGGGAGGGCACTGTGCCACAAAATAACTGAAGGCAATAACAAGGATTGCCTTGGTACAACAATCATGCCCAGGTCTCCTGATTTGGCGAGGCAAAAAGTCCTGATGTTTTCCTTCTTTTGGGACCCCAAAAAGACACCAGACATTTCTTTTACATTTTTTATTAAAAAAAAGACATTCAGCTGTAAGATATTTCATTGAAGTAGCTTTATTTTGTGCCGCTTGCTCATTTTTTTCTGGGCAGACTTCATCGGGTGGGGGAGGGGAGAAAATTAGACTCTGGGCAGTTAACAAATTTGCAATTGGCCAAGAATATATACATTTTCTTACCTAGTCTGAGGATGAATAACAAAACCCGACACTGTCACTCCCCTCACATCTGTCTGTGGTTGAATCTGCAACACAGCAAAAATATTTTAGCGAGGCCTAGGGCTAAAAATATTGATATGATTGAATATGTCTGCTATGACACTCACCTTAAACAGAAAATTCTCGATTGCTGCAGGGACCCATATCTCTCTCTGGGGTGTCACGAGGTAGAGTTATCCCAGTTAGTCAGTTATGCATCCACTGGCCCTTGCCTATTAGGTCAGGTGCTTCTTTGCTGGCAAAATTAATAAGAAACTGCCAGAACTGCCAAGATGTGGAGTTTTTGGAGAGGAGTAAAGAATCCTAAGACCATAGCAGCAGATAAGAAGGCTGTTAGGAAAAAGGAGAGCGATGTTGCTTATGACAAAAGTAAATGTCTGTGTACTTTTCAAGAACACTGGGTAACAAAGTATGCTTGGGTTGAGCTTGACCTTGAGAAAATGTAATGTTTTGTAAATCATGTAGGACATTTCCAGACATTTCAGATACAATATCAGCATATTATGAAGGGTGCAATAATTACACAGAGCAGTCTTTACAAAAACATGCCAAGTCTAAAGTACTCCCTTGCTGATGCCCAATTTGTAGCCAAATCCTAGCAGGCACCTGCTCCTGACAGAGCAATCGAATGCTCAGTTCAATGTGCACGTCATGTGAAGATCTTAATTTGAAATGCATACCTTGGCCAAACATGCTACGCCATATACAGACTTCCAGTGGATGTGTGACCTTGACAAAAGTAAATGGGTTGATATTGGGGAAACCTATCACAATGACAAATCATGCCACCTGTTCATTAGTAATATCACTGAGGTGGAACGTAAGAAGCTGATGGATGAGGTGAAGAATGCAGACTTCATGTCCGTAATGATAGATGGTGCTACAGATTCCAGTATAAAAGAACAGGACATAATTTACATAAGAACAGTAAACAAGGGGGTGTCGGGTGTTTTTTTTTTGTGTCCCTGAAAAATCCACACAGAGCTGATGCAGCATCAATCATGGCATGCATCGATCAGGCCATGCTGTCACAGACAGAGTCAGCAGAGTGGAAAAAGAAATTGGTAGGGCTTACCACCAATGGGGCAGCAGTGATGACTGGTAGAAGAGGGGGGTGGCCGCACTACTGACAAAGGATGGCCCTCATCTAGTCACGGTCCACTGCAATGCACATAGGTTGGAGTTAGCCCTGAAGGATGTCTTAAAAAAACATCACGTAACATGAAAAAATAGACCAACTACTGCCAGGGATCTATCTGTTTTATCATTTTTCACCACTAAACCATAAAAATATGAGATAGTCCTGTCGGGCAGCAGGAGTAAGATGCCTTATTCCAACCAGAGTGGGAGGAACCAGATGGGCACAACACATTAACAGCACTGAAAGTTCTCATCACGGACTACCCCAGGATCCTACTGCACTTCCAACAGGTATGTACTAGTGTCCCACTCCATTTTAGGCACAGTCTTCTAGATTGTTTTAAAATTGGAACTGCTAAAGCAACAACGTGTGCCATTTTTTGTCTTCTCAGATGCAACATGGCGGATCCCGAGGGGACCAAGCAGCGAAGGCCAAGGGCTACCTGAAGAACATGCAGACCTGGAGATGTCTATGTTACATTCACCTGATAGCAGACATCATGGAAGAGTTCATGAAAGTCAGCCTGCTTCTTTAGGGAAATGATACTTCAGTGGGAGAGGTGTTTGAATCACTTCAGGACCTGAAGGACTGCCTTGTAAAGCTGAAAACAAGGTAATTTTGTTTTCCAGAATGATGAAGTTTTAGCTAGAGTATTTCCTCCACCCTAGCCAGAAAAATTAAACTGTTAGTATTATCTCTGTCAGGACAAGTTAGGTCAGGCCAGAGGATAAGTGTGTTTTCCTTTTGTTCTTGTTTTCTAGACCTGGAAAGCAATTACAAAATCTTGATGCCTTGGGACCTGAATTCTATGGACACACCCTATCTCTCAATGAAGTGGACCAGTTTTCCGTTGACAGAGAGACACTACTGACAGCCATGATCCTAAATGTCATGAACAGGTTTGAAGACATGCACCAGCCAGACTCCATTATGGTGGCCATGAACCACACTGTAAACTTTAAACAGTGTCCAACAAGCCATGTGGACTTGACAGATGTGTTAGGGTAGGAAAATAAGTGAGTGGCACTTAAAGAATCATCTTTAGCTTAGTGAGGTGGAGGTGAGACAGTTTTTTTCAAATTTGTTTCTGATTATGAGGAGGAGGATGCAGTAGCTGGTATCATAGAAGAGTTCGGACCAGTCCTCATAGAACAGAACATAGATCCAGACATGTGTGCAGCAGAGTGAACCAAACTAAAAAAATCACATAAAGAGAAAGTGAATTTCTTCTACCACTAACAATCAGCAAATTCTCAATGTACTGTCAGTCCGCAGATCAGGTCAGAGTACATCAACAAACATAGGAGATCTAATAAAGGGAGAAAGTCAAACTCTGCTCTCATTTGCAGGAGTAAGGGATAAATTTAAGTTGCAGAAGTTTCAATTTGCAAACTATCTGCAGCTCAGGAAGGCACTGCTGAATTCTATTCTAGCAACAGATTTTACTCTTGCCTAAACATAATGAATGGGAACAACTGTTGCTGTTAGCATCATTAAAAAGAGCTGGTATATATTATAAGTGTATAACTGACACTGAAAATGCTGTTTCACCTTCACAAGCATCCAGATTGAAGTGGGAAGCAGAACTGGGGAGAGGCTGACAGAAGAGGAATGGTTGAAAAACCTGGAGAAATGCTTATCTGAGTAGCAGAGAGGTCAAAGGTAGGACTACTCAATTTAAAATTCTTCATTATTACTATTACTCTCCCAAGCGTTTAGAAAAATGCACTATTTCCGGATGGCCCTTGTTGGAGATGTCAGTTGAAACATGCAGACCTAATGCACATGTTTTGGGACTGTACCATCATTAACAATATTTGAGTATAGTGCATGAAGTATGTGAGGAAGTAACCAATGTTAGTATTCCATTTTAGGTAAACTGTTTATTTTGGGTATAGATACAGAGATATCTTCATCAAGTAGTTCATAAAAATATTGAGTCTTTGCAGTTTCCCTTGCTCTGAAAAGATTATTACTTTCACGCTGGAAATCTCCTGTTCCCCCTTCAGCTAGTGAGTGGTTTAACAGTGTAGGCTTGTTAGCGAATAATGAAAGAACTGCTGCAATAGTAAGTAATAAGCTAGATATTTTTTAAGAAAGTTTGGTCCCCTTTCCTTTCAATTTTGAGAAACAGACTTCCAGCTAAGTATTGATCTTAATTATTAAGACTTATTAGTTAATACATTGAATCCCAATAATACAGTCATATTATATATTGAATGGTAAGATCTGCAAGGGTTACTATCATATTGAAGGAAATTATACTGTCTTTTAATAGTAGAATTTATGGAATAAGTTTTTACTCTATTGAGTCAATATAATTGTTTTACCAAAATGCAGATTCAGAGTAGAGTATGATATGCTGCATTACTTCTATGTATGTCATACTTTGTTGTATAAAGAAAAAACAAAAAGTTTGATGAAAAAGAATACATCATGTTTGTTTGTCCCCCAAAGGTACACCAATGCTGTAGAAACAAAGTGGCCAGATATTCAACAAGCTTGCCAAGACAAATGCCATAATATTTTGGGACTAGTAACCTTAATTTGCACTCTACCTGCAAGTACAGCTGTTTGTCAACGTGGGTTTAACCATAATGAAAAGAATAAAATCCGATTGCGAAGTTCATTAGGAAAGGACAGTCTGATAGACTTAATAAGGATCTCATTACATACACCATGTGAACAGGAATTTTATCCAGTTCCAGTCATTGAGTACTGGTTAAAGGTGGTAGACAATAAAAAGGCCTTTTTGCAGCGATATAGTCCATGGAACAAAAACAAAGCAATGAGCAGGAGGAAGAAGAAGGTGACAGTTCAGAGTCGAAGTAGATTTAGATAAATCTTTCATATCTGAAACATATTCTAAAAACATAAGTCTGATGATGATGCTCATGTTATTTCTGATGAAGAACTTGAATGTACTCCCATGTCAGTGATGTGCCCTAGTACTAGTTTGCAGGAAACTTAACTGTGCGGAGAGGTGGGATTCTTGCGTCACTGAGTACTCTCGTCCAGATGATGACATGATGTTGTGATCATGTTCCATATATAAGGTTTGGCCTTTCTTGGCCCCCCAACTGTCAAATCCTAATGTCTTAATTTTTCCTATAAAACAGTAAAATATTGCTATTTGTAATCAAGTTGTTAAAATGTGTCACTCCAGGTTTTTGGTAGCAAAAATAATTGCCTGGTCACAGTGCCAGATTTACAAGTCAGTTACAGTTTAAAGTAGATCAGTGCAGTCTAATTAGTCAAATCTGTGAGCTCTCAGTCCATGTTCTACTAATTTGAGTTTTGTTATAACAGACATGTGAGACTAATGCTAACTTTACAGCAGCAGCAGCACAGATAGCCAGTCCTAGCACAGTCTGTCAGCAGTCAAGTTCAAGTCAGTGAGGCAGCTGAAAATAATGCACATCGGTACTGTTTTATCTTACAATTAAATATGCCTGGAATTTATCTGAGGGAGCAACTGAGCACCAGGTAGTCCAGATGGATATGTGAACAGAGTATCTTTCAGTCTTCAACATTTTTCTTCCCTTCTCCTTAGTAGCCCTGACTTCTACTATAAAATAATCATGGAGAGTCCATGCACCTACATGAGATGTTGCTTATTGGACCACTCAGCACAGCAAATCTGAAACTAAACAGTACAGTAACATTCTGGCCAAGGTGGATTTCGTGAACAAATTACATTTTCACAGTTAGGAGTGGGGTGTTTTAAATTTATAAAATCTGGCCAACTGGTCATGTTACGGTAATAAAACTATCACATACTGTCTCACGTGCTGTAACAAATTATGTTGGATTAACTGAATCACAAACTGTTCTGTTTACACTGGCCCAATTTTTTGTAGCCTCTCATGATGGGGTAGACAAAAGCAAGAAGACAAAAGATACTCATCATGATAATGTCAATTGCTGCTTGAAGATTTTAGCTGTGCATAAGCTCACTGTAATCACTGAAAGCAAAATGACTGCCCAGGGTTTTGTGCTGCATTTTTGGGTTAAATTGCATCATACGCATAACATTCTTACTGTGATGTCTATACTGTCATGGATTTCAGACAGACTTTCTGTGTTTTACTGCTTGTGTCAATTATTGTCAACTGTGATGAGACTGATGTCAGTCTGTGCTGCAAAAGCACTTTGAACAAGCATTTGTCAATGCCGAATGTTTGCTTGCTGGCATTGGCAGTGGTAGTGTAGAAGTTACAGAGCTGCATAATAGGAATGACAGTGATGTATTGAACTGAAGCCAACCCCACCACCACCCAGCAGAGAGTGACAGGCATTGGGGTGTGCCTTTGGGTTGTCAGGCATAATGGCCACGCTATTTCACCACCCTACCCTGCAGACACTGACAAGTGTCACGGTGTTCCTTAGGGTCTTTGGCCCTTATGCACACCCCATTCCATTAGGAAATATGGTGAGATGGGTGCGATATAGGAGAATGGGGTGAACTTTGGGGCCGAAGAGTCCAAGGCATACCTCGATGCCTCTCACTGGCTGCAGGGTATGGAATGGTATGAGCATTACAGGCAAGAATCCCAAGTCACACCCCTGATGCCTGTCATTCTCTACAGGGTTGGGCGTTATGGTTGGAAACCCTAATACCTCAGGCATTCGTTGGTATTTTCACTCCAAATGTTCAACATGTTTTTTTTGTGACCCCACCTCATGAACAGTGGCAATATCAGTTTGTTAGCCGAAAGCTGCTTATGCACAGCGACTACGGCATTTAGCACCACAGGTGCAAAAACATTCCGAACAGGATGTAAAAAATGACAGCTGTACTGTTCATGGGAAGCGTAAAAAATTGCAATGTTGCAAATCTGCAGTAAAAATATTAAAAAACTGGTGAAGTCACGAGCGTACATAGAAACTGTGCAATGCACACCCGTAATATAATTAGGTTGTGGATTTTTTACAGCAGATTGTCAACTCAGGCATTTTGGTGCCTCCGATCATGAACAGTGTCACTGTGATTTTCTTTATCTGTCCCGAACAATGATTTCCCACAGTGACCACGCATCTCTGCGCTGAAAGTGTGAAAACACACTTCTGCCATGTTGTGAAAAATGACAGCTGTACTGTTCATAAGGAAGTGTGGTAAAATGCCACTGGTGAAAATCTGGACTGAAAATATTACAAAGTCATGAACTTATGAGGGTGCGTGGAAACTGCGCAATGCTCACTCGTAACACAGTCATTTTATGGACTTTTGTCACCAAATTTTCAACATAGCCATTTTAAGACCTCTGCTCATGAACAGTATAACTGTGATTTTTGTAATCTGTCCCAAATATTGGTTTCTTACACCAACAGCACCATTTATGCGCTACATGGGAAAACACATTTTGGACAACATATGAAAAATTGCAGCTGTACTGTTCATAAGGAAGTGTAATAAAATGGCAATGTTGAAAATCTGGAGTGAAATATTAAATTCGCAAACTTAATGAAGCATGCATAGGAACTGCTAGCACGCACGCCGTGAAACAGTCATTTTTAGGAATTTTTCACCAAATTTTCAACATAGCCATTTTAAGACCTCTGCTCATGAACAGTGTCACTGTGATTTTCTTAATTTGTCCTGTACATTGATTTCACTTCGGCTGCGCCATTGTGCGCTACATGGGCGGAAACACATTTTGGGTGAGATGTGAAAAATGACAGCTGTACTACTCATAAGAAGGTGTGGTAAAATGGCAATGTTGAAAATCTAGAGTGAAAATATTGAAAATTCGCGAACTTACGAGCGTGTGTAGGAACTGCGCAACGCACGCTCGTAAAACAGTCATTTTTGTAATTTTTCCACCAAATTTTCAAAATAGGCTTCTTGAGAGCCCACCTTATGAACACTGGCAGTGTCGTTTTGTTAATCAGTCCCAAAAGGTGATTTCATGCAGTGACTGCGAAATCACCCTTTGGGCCTGAATATCGCCATGACAGTGACAGCATTCATGAGAAGGGGTCCCAAAAACCCCATGTTGAAAATTTGGTACAAAAATTCCAAAAAATGCCTGAGATATGCAACAAAGTTGAAAAAACCCTATCTATCCCATTGTACAGCTTACCGACATTTCCTCAGTTCGCGGTCGGCTTTGAAGAGTGCAGACGTGTTCCCGGTCCACCGAAGATCGTCATGCCGGACTCCGAAGGTAAGTATGAGGTGAGGGGGGGTGTGTGGGGAGGCAGGGTGCGTGTCGTTGGGGGCAGGGAGACTGCGTGGGACCATTTTTCTTTACAAGTTGTATTTTTTTTTAAATGCAGCATGGGATGTTTGCCACGCTGGGGGGTGGGCTCCCAGCGTGGTACAAGGCAACTGGTTGGGGGTGGCGTGGAGCCGGACGGGGATTGGGCACCCGTCGGCCCAGCATCTATTGCCATGCTGGAGTGGGCTCCCAGCGTGGCACCCTGTACTCTGGGGAGGACAGTGGAGCTGACGGGGATTGGGCACCCCTGTCGGCTATCCATGAGTTGCCACGCTGGGGTGCACGCAGCGTGGCATGGAAGGCTTTGGGGAGTGCAGCACAGCCGACGGGGATTGGGCACCCCGCCGGCTATACAGTGTGTGCGGCAGGGCAGCATGCAGTATGCGTAAGGCGGTATGTGTGTGTAGTGGAGCTGCGCATGAGCAGGCGATATCTGATCGCTGCTCACTGAAACATAGCTCCCCCCTTTCAACTGTACACCACTGCATTTTGGAGCTGTCATAGACAGCTCCAGCATGCATTGGAGGACTGGGGCCGTGCCTGCCAACATACTGACTGAATTGGAAGAGGGAGTGACACACCTCTGAAAACTCAGATGATGGCACTATGTTTCTTGCACATGCGTGCAAGCAAACATATAAATGTGTGTAAATGCCTGGCTGCTAATTCATTCTGTGCATCACTCTTTCTTTACATGCACAGAATAAAGTGGAAGTTCAACACCTTACCTAAAAATGAGGTAAAGAGAAAGAAAAAAAAAAAAAAGAAAAATAAACGAATGTGGAATTTTTAGAACTGTCTTTGGTTTTTTATTACTTTTTATTTAGTCAAACAAGGATGTACTGATGGTTGGTGATATTTTGATAGTAGGTATACAAAACAAGCATTTGTCAATACTGAATGTTGTCTCACTGGCATTGGTAGTGCAGGAGATAGAGATGCGTAATAGGAATGGCAGTGAAGTATTGAACTGACTCAACCCCACCCCACCCTGCAGAGACTGACAGGCATTGGGGTGTGCCTTTGGGTCATCAGTTATAACGCTCATGCCATTTAACCTCACCCTACCCTGTAGACACTGACAAGTGTCATGGTGTGCTTGGGATCTTTGGGCCTTATACTTACCCCATTCCAAAGGAAATACACTGAGATGGGTGCAGTATGAGGGAATGGGGTGTACTTTAGGGCTGAAGACTCCAAGGCATACCTTGATGGCTGTGACTGGCTGCAGGGTGGGGCTGGAATGGCGTGAGCATTACAGCCAATGATCCCAAGTCACACCTCTGACACCTGTCAGTCTCACAGGTGTTATGTTACAGTTGGAAACCCTAATGCTGTAGGCATGTTGTTGTATTTTCACTCCAAAGTTTCAACATGGGCTTTTTGTGACCCCACCTCATGAAAAGCAGCACTATCAGTTTGTTAGCCAAAAGGTGGTTTTGCACAGCGATTATGCCTTTTGGCAACATAGACATGTAAACATATTTTGGTCAGGGTGTGTAAAATTACAACTGTATTGTTCATGAGGAGGCATAAAAAAATGGCAATGTTGAAAATCTGGAGTGAAAATATGCAAAATTGAAGTCACGAGCAGGCATAGAAACTGCGCAACACACATCTGTAACCCAATTATTTTGGGGATTTTTTTAACCTCATTTTCAACATAGGCATTTTGGGACCTCCCATCATGAACAGTGGCACTGTGATTTTGTTAATGTGTCCCAAATATTGATTTCTCACAGCGACCACGCCATTGGGCACCACAGGTGAGAAAGCACATTTTGGGCAATATGTGAAAAATGAAAGTCATTTTATGGACTTCCATCACCAAATTTTCAACATAGGCATTTTAGGACCTCTGCTCATGAACAGTGTCACTGTCATTTCTTAATCTGTCTCTAAAGTGATCTCCACAGTGACTGTGCTATCCTGTGCTGGAAGTGCGAAAACACATTTCAAGCCAGCATATGTAAAATGACAGCTGTACTGTTCATAAGGAGGTGTGGCAAAATGCCAATGTTGAAAATCTGGAGTGAAAATATTACAAATTCACGAAGTTACAAGCGTGCATGGGAACTGCACAACGCACACTCATAAAACAGTAATTTTTTGGATTTTTTCACCAAATTTGCAACATAGGGTTTTTGAGAGCCCACCTCATGAACAAGTGGCACTGTCATTTTGTTAATTCATCCCAAAGGCGATTCCACACAGTGACTGTGAAATCATGTTTTGGGACGAATAATGCCATGACAGTGACTGAATTCATGAGGAGGGGTCCCAATAACCATGTTAAAATTTGTGCAAAAATTCCAAAATACCAAGATATGCACCAAAGTTGAAAAACCCTATTTATGCCATTATACAGCTTACTGGCATTTCTTCAGTTCACGGTCGGCTTTGAAGAGTGCAGACGTGTTCCCGGTCCACCGAAGATCATCGCGCCGGACTCTGGAGATAAGTATGGGGTGGGGGTGTGTGGGGAGGAAGGGTATGCAGAGTGTGGACACAGGTTGGGGAGAGGGCAGGAGAGACCACAAGGATCGGTTTTCTTTTTTTGCAGGTGTTTCTTTTTTGGTACACTGGGGTGGGCTCCCAGTATACCACCTGCATAACAGGGAGGGGGACTGCAGTTGACGGGGATTGGGCCTCCCATTGGCACAGAAATGGGTGGGGGCACACATGATGCTGAGGGGGATTGGGCACTCCCTGAGCAAGGATAGACTGTTGGGGGGCGCATGATGCCAAGGGGAATTGGGCATCCCCTCAGCACACACTTGGAATGGGGGGGCATCATGCCGACCAGAAGTGGACTCCCCGTCGGCAAATGAAGTGGTGGCGGGCAGTCAGTGCCTCCATGTTTACTGAAGTGCTTCACCAGGAAAGGCACTTTGGGAGGCGTGTTATTGTGCCACTGCGTGACGAGCTTGACTCTCATTGCAGTGGCACTTTTCTTAGATCTGGTGGCCACTTTACATATTGAGGGTGTAGGTGCCTGCAGCTGGCTTATTGGGGAATGAGGGACCTTCTGATGTGTGCCCTGCATTCTCCCACAGTAACCGCACCTCCAAATCTGCTACTACTGCAATATGTAGGCAGGCAAGCGCTTGAGCCAACATAAAAGGGTGGCATACCACTTTCTGGGACGGAATACCAAATCTGGGGAACTGGTAATCTGTGCAGTACACCACTTTTTAAAATAAATTTCTAGCCTTGCCAAATGGATTACCCTCCCCCTTCAAACTGACATTACTGGGATCATTACCTTGCCCCTCCATGTTAACCTAGCAGTATTGGGATCATTCATTGCCCTTCCTTCATTTTCCATACAAAACTAACATTCTGGGGATCATGACCTTCCCTCCCCATACAAAACTAGGGTTACTGGGATCATTACATTTCCCATATAAAACTAGCATTATTTGGATGATTATCCCTACACCCCCCTACCCATGTCACAATGGCTTTATTGTACTATCTTTCCCCCCGCCAAGCTACTATTGGTATTATTACACTTTCTCCCTCAATGGCAAATTAGCATTATTGGGATAATTACCTATCAATCCATTCCTTTTCAAAACTAGCATTATCAGAATTCTTCCCACATGTCAAACTGGGATTATTGGGATCATTACCCACCATGCTAAACATAAATGGAACACCAACAACTGACCTGTGCACCATCACCAACACCTTTAACAATGCGTTCTCCAACTTGGATAGTGTCCTCCCTTCTAATTTCTTTGATGTCCCCCTCTGGTAGTAACCCTCCTGCAACTACTCCGCTCCTACACCCTGCCCCACAATTCTACTTCAAGGAGATCCCAGTGCATGAAGCCAGAACCTATATTCAGAAGGCCATTCACAATGCAGGCTACAGCGGTGACTCCCTTGACCTGAAGTTGTTAGCACTTTTCCTTGAAGAAGTCCTTGAACCCTTGACAAAGGTCCTCAATCTATCACTAAGGATGTCCCAGTTCCCATCTCGCTGGAAACAGGTGACCATCACACCAGTACACAAAAGTGGAGACAAATCACTGCACTCCAACTACAGACCTATCTCCATCCTCTCTCCATTGTCTAAGGCCCTGGAGTGCATCACCTCAGACCAATTAGTCAAGTACCTGGAAAATATGACATCCAGTGTCCTGAGCAACATGGTTTCTGAAAGGGCACAGTACCACCACTGCACTGTTAGAATTCACAGGCTTCTTCCATACTGCACTTGATCAAGAAACTGTGTAGGGCAGTATTCATCGACCTTCTGAAAGCCTTTGATACTGTGAACCACCCGCTCCTACTCAAGCAATTATCAAACATTGGGCTCTCCAATGAAGCACTGCTCTGGTTTTCAAGCTACCTTGGGGAGAGGGTCCAGCGGGTTAGGATTGCGGTGTTACCTGGAAGAAAAGCCAGTCCTTTCAGGGGTCCCACAGGGGTCCATCCTGAAGCCACTACTCTTCAGCCTCTTCCTCAATGACCTTCCCAGTCTCTGTCACCAGAAATTACTGCTCTACGCCGATGACACAGTCATGTTCACCAACCACCAAAATGCAGAACTCCTCGAGAAACAATTACAGCTTGAATTCATGCGCATCGAAGAATGGTTCAAGTCACACAAACTGGTCATGAACTACAGCAAAACAAAGGTTATGACCTTCTACAATGCCAGGAGCAAGTATAAATCCTGTGACCTCACCATCCTAAACCAAACAGGGACCTTACTTGAACACGTTCCTGATTTTAAATACCTAGGTGTCACATTGGACAGCTCACTGTCCTACCATCGGCACATAGATTCTGTCGCTAAAGCCACCAACATCCAGTATGAGGCCTGCTCTACAGGCACAAACACTGCATGACTCCTGACACTCTGGTTGGCTATCAACAGCTCTGTCACCTCCATCATCGATTATGGGCTAGCAATTTATGACTCTGCCTCCGCCTCTGCCCTTCACAGAATTATAGTTGCACTCAACAAAGCATGCAGGCTGCTAACTGGGGCTGATCGACTTACACACACTTGTGACCTGTACACTCGGGCAGGATGGCTATCTCTCATCAGCCGGATACAGTATCAAACCTGCCTCTTAGCCAAAAAAGTCCTCCTTGGGGTCATGCCCCCGGGCATTGAAAAGCTACTTATTGACCACCACAGCACCCAGAGAACTAGAAGTTCACAACAACTAACCTTCCTTGTCCCCAAATGCCGGACTACCATGGGCCAGAGGACCTTTGCCCACAGAGCACCACAGTGGTACAATACTCTCAACAAAAAAACTCTTACTGCTGCTGCTCTTGGCCTTTTAAGAGACAACTCTGACTTCATCTAATTTCAACTAGTCGTTGTGACTGCCTCGCCTAATTGGGGGCCCACCATTCACTGCCCTCCACTTCAGTCTTGAAAGCTATCTCTCCCCGCCTTGCCTCCTTCTACCTGCCTACCCCCTTGCCCCCTCTCCCTTTCCTCCCCCGTGGCATTTCCTGACTTCTATCCCTCCCCTTTAGAGCTCTTACCCTCACCCTCTACCCTCCGACAATGGCCTTCCTGCCTGCTTACCCCCTTCCCTCTCACCTGCAGTGCTTATTTCCAAGATTGCCCTTGGCTGGTTATGTCATGCTACCTAACATTTGGCACATTTTGAATTACTGGAATATCCTAAGCCTCCGTCTCTACTTCTTATCATTGTGTAACTATGTATTATTATGTTGCCCTTTGTATGTATGTATACACCCATTCCTTGACGTGGAACCTTTGTAAACGAGCAGTTCTTGCTCAAAGGTATTTGTAATCCTAGATTTCAATAAAAATAAAAATAAATAAAAATAAATTACACTTCCTCCTCTCCTCATGCTAAGCTAGCATTCTTGGGGTCATTTCTTACCCATTCCTCTCCATGCCAAACTAGCATTCTTGGATTACCCTCCTCCTGCGAACTACAATTGGAATTATTACCCTTTGATCATGCCACATTAGCATTATTACCCTTTCCTCTTGCCCATGCCAGACTAGGGTAATGCACAGAGAAATATGTGTAATCGGAAGTTTTAATGTTCAAAAGCACATAGTATTAATCCTTACACTATAGCCAAAGACATTGCTCTCTCTCTCGCTCTCTCTCTCTGACTCTCTCTCTCTCTCTCTTGCCCCCTTTCTCTAACCTGCCTCCCCTTCCCCCCCATGTATGTCTATCTCTCCCTGGGACAAGATCTTACATTTCCATGGGGTGGGCCAAGGGGTGGGGGTGGACCTAAGTACTGAAGGCTGGGTACAGTTACAGTACCAGTACCAGCAGGGCCCCATATGTGGCTGTCCATGTAATTGCTACAGCACTTTTATACCATTTTTCTGGCATATTTTTTACTCAAGAATCAATCCTTTACCTACTGTAGCAGAAACATTTCTGAAGTCTCCCAACAAGGCAGCTCCAAAACATGTTTTGTGACTCCAGCTAAAGCAGTCAGCAGTCATGCAACATTATTTAAAGTAGTAGTAGTAGTGCACTGTGGCAGGGTGGACCTCACCATTGTTTTGTACCTTATAAATAAGGGTCCAGAGTTAAAAATTGTAAATGGTACTGTCACGATAACGCTTTTCCCAAGGTGATGGAAAGCCAGTAAAGGAAGCATTGCTTCAGTTTAGACACCACTTTCTGAAGAAATATGAGCACAACTCAAACACACCTTTTCTTTATCTGTTAGCTGCATAGCTTCTCTCTTGTCTGTGTTTGTAATTCTTATTGCCTCTTCTGGACTGATCAGCCAGGAGGACTCCTTTGTCTCTTCTGTCTGTCTTTCTAGCTTTCATTCGCCTTCACTATGAGAGTGAAGACAGTTTAATTCTTTGTGAAAATTCCAGTTTGAAGCAAAATGAACCAAATTTTCATCTGTTGGAATGGTATAATTCCACACCTGTTAATGTTTTAACACCAAACCACTGCAAGGCTCCTCCGTACCACTAGGGCTACCTATGCCATAAATTTCAAGTGAGTAGCACCATGCAGAATGCTAACAAAAACTGGCGTGTTCCTTGAATACATGTTTTCTACATGGTAAGTTTCAGATCAATCAACCACACACTGGCTGCACTATGAAACTGCGCAAGAGTGCCAAAAATAACATTTTTGCCACCTTGCTACACAAGAACCATATATCCGACATAACCAAATATTGTTAAAAGAAGACATGTACCATAGCACACCGTGTGTCCCAGAATTGTGTGTACGTCCATTCAACGGTCACACAGCGCCACGAGCAAACAATGTAAAATGCACAATTCAGTAACCGTAAGTGCCAGTGACCTGAACATTGTCATAGTCAAAGATGTATTATAAATCGTTGTACATTCCAAATGCCAGGCAAATCGGACATAGAGATCAGAAGTTATTAAAGCATAATAGAACCAAATTTTCATTTGTTGGAGTGGCATAATTCTGCACCCGTTAATGTTTACATAGCAAACCACTGCAAACCACCTTCATACCACTAGGGCTACCTACGCTATAAATTTCAAGCCAGTAGCACCATGCAGAACGCTATGCACAAAAGTTAACTGTCTCATGCAATATCTCCATAGTAAATTAATTTTCCAACATATAAATGGCATCATTCCATCCACCAGACATCTACTCAACACCCTCCAAATTTCATGTGAAAAGACCAGACCATTCCAGAGATATTCAGTTTTACATTTCTGCACCTTTAAGAAGTTTTCCACCACAAAATGGTGGAAATTGTGGCTGAAAATGCATTAAAATGGTGGATCTGGCAGCCAAAAAATCAGCAACTGTGAAGCGGGGCAACTTCAAATGGCAATAACTCTGGAACGGAACAACATTTGTTCACCAAACAAAAACTGCCATGTTCCTTGAACAAAGGTCTTTCTGCGTGCCAAGTGTCAGACCAATCAACCACACACTGGCTGCACTATGCGTCGTGGAAGACAGTGCAGAAAAATAACAAAAACATAATGTTTTGCACTGTACTACACAAACACAAAAACACAAACAGTAATGTTAACGCAAACGGTGATGGAAACAGTGAGGTAAAAGAAAATAGTAATGTTAACAGTAACTTAAATGCAAGTGCAAACGGTAGTGCACACGGTGATGCAAACAGAAATGATAATGCAAACGGTAAGAGAAACACAAGCACAAATGTAAATGAAAACAGAAATGGTAATGCAAACGATAATGCAAACACTAACGGCAACAGAAATGCAAACGGTAATGCAAATGCTAACAGAAATGCAAATGGTAACAAAAACAGTAATGAAAATGCAAACGCTAACACAAACACAAACAGAAACAAAATGGTAACAGCAATGGCGACGCAGAAGGAAACAGTAATGCACTCGACAATGGAAACACTACAAAATGCAAATGGTAAGTCCAACAGAAATGCAAACGCAAATCTAACATGCAAACAATAATGAAAACACAATTGAAAATGCAAATTGTTACGGTTACACCAACGATGACGCCAAAGGAAACAGTAATGCAAACAGAAACGCAAACACAAGCACGCACGCAAACACAAATGATTATGCACACAGTCACAGTAACACAATTGGAAACGCAAATGCTTACAGTAACACCAATGATGACACCAAAGAAAACACAAATGCAAAGTGCGTGCTAGCGCAATAGTAGCACACACAGATGCAAAATGCTAAACAAACAAAAACAGTAACAGAAATGCAAATGGTAACAGTAATGCAAATGCAAGTGCAAATGCAAAGGTAATACACATAGCTGACATAAACGGAACGCTAACGCAAATGGTTAACAGAAATGCAAGCGGAAACGCTAATGGTAACAGAAACGCAAACACACACCTTTTTGTTTCCCAAAAAGGTGCATTCAGAAACACAGTGAATACAAAGAATGTATGCATAATAATGGCTCTTGGAGCAGAAAATGAGCGCTTGGAATACTAAATTATTTGTATCTCAGTAACTGTACGATGTAGAAAAAAATTTAAAATCTCATACTATTTATGACTTTCTAGGCTAGTTTTGTACTTAGCCCCCTAGTGGGGGATTAAGCATTCTTCCAATGAAAAGTCTGTATCTCGAACTGTTTTCGAGATACGGACCCCGAAAGGCACGGTGGACGCCATAATGTTAACTTATGGGAAAAATCATCAACTAGTGCCATAACTTTGCAGCCCTCTAATATTTTGTCACCAAATCACCAAAAGGCACATTTGTGGATCTTGGCTTTCTTCCTCAAATTTCAGCCCAAAGACCAGACTGTTCTTTTGCATCAGGAGTAGCAAAGATTCCCTATTGTTTTGCACATGTGTCATAAGTAGTGTCACAAATCATGACACTTTCACAAATAAAATCACGAAAGTGTCGAATGTGCAACATTACTTTGCAAGTTTCTGGGGTGTTTTAACCCCCAAAAAAGACATGGCTAGCATCCTCAGGGCTTGACTAGGTGAACACAACAAGAATTGTGTTCCTAGAGAGTCCCAAATTTAAATGGCAAGCATTTCTGTGACCATCAACTGAAAACAAGATGGCCGATTTGCGATACTACAAGGGTCATTTGCAAAAGTAAAAAGTGCATTTGTGATGCTTTCATATATTTTAACTTTTCCTATTGACTATAATGGGAAACTTGTTTTTTGAATAGCTTTAGAACCATTTAATATTTTTTCACGAAATCTTGGAAAGGCACATCGGGAATCCAGGCTGCATGTTCCTTGAAGGTTTCGGACTGGTTGCACAAACCATGCGACCAGTAGACATAAGCAAAGAATGTGCAAAAATGCGTAATTTGTGTGTTTTTTGGTGCTCTATAGCTCTGAAACCATACATCTGACCATAACAAAACTTGGCAGGTCCAGAGATCTATGGTACCAGACCATATCAAGTTTCAGGCACATCCATCATATGGTGGCAAAGTTATTAAGCTGACAAATTTCAGATTTAACCTTAAATGGGTTACTCAACCCTAAGTATAATATATACAGTATATATATATATATATATATATATATATATATATATATATTATAGTAGCAGGTAGTGCTACCATAGTTAGGGGTTGAGTAGCACTTTTAAGGTTAAAGAAGGTGAAACTTTGCACTAATAACTTTGCCTACCATTCAACGATTTGCCTGAAATTTGGCGAGCACGGGGCACCATAGATCTTGGGATCTGCCAACTTTTGTACCAGTCTGATATACAGCTGCAGAGTTATTAAGCAACATTTGTGTGCGCAATTATGTTTTTTTGATAATTTTTGTCACCCACAGGTCGCACGGCCTATGCCGACCTGGTCCAAAACTTCAGAGAATGTGTGGCCGGTGTTCCTTGGTGCCTTTTGAAGATTTAATGAAAAAATAAACGGTTCAAAAGTTATTCAAAAACAAGTTCCCATTATAAGTCAATGGGAAAAGTTAACAAAAGTTTGAAAGTGTCGCAAATGCACTTTTTAGTGTTTGCATATGGCCTCAGTAGTGTTGCAAATCCACCATTTTGTTTTCAGTTGGTGATCAGAAAAATGCTTGGCATTTAAAATTGGGACCATCTAGGGACACAATTAATTTGTGTTTACCTAGTTGAGCCCTGAGGATGCTAGACATGTCTTTTTGGGGTTAAACACCCGAGAAATATGCTTTTCAAATTTCTGGAAAAAATTATGTCGTAAAGTAGTGTTGCAGCTGTGACACTTTTGCAAATGTTTGCAAAAGCTTTCACAAATTGTGACACTACTTTTCCGGACTATGGCCAAAATGACAGGAGTTCATTGCCACCCTGCTGCAAAAGAACGGTTTGGTCTTTTGGGCTCAAATTTGGAGGGAAGGCTGCCAACATCTCACGGAGGTGCCTTTTAGTGGCTTGGTGACAAAATATTGCACAGATGCCAAGTTACAGTACTCTGAAGTTATATTTTTCCAATAAACTAACATGATGTCATCTGCCCACATTTCGGGCTTGTATCTCGAAACAGTAGAGATATGGAATTTCATCGTGACAATCAGTAGTCCTAAAACCTAACCAGGAAACTGATGAATCATGTGAAATTTAATTTTTTTCTACGTTGCATGGTTCCTGAGATATAAAAAATTTAGTATTCCTAAACCTCATTTTCTGCTCAGAGGCCCATTATTATGCATACATTCTTTGTGCACTCTGTGTTTCTCTATGCAGCTGTTGGGCAAAAATAGGGTGTGCGCTTCTGTTTCTGTTACAGTTAGCGTTTCCACTTGTGTTTCCATCACCTTTTGCATTACTGTTCCCATGTACGCCACCATGTGTGTTACCATTTGCGTTCCCATTTGCGTACGTGCTTGCGTTAGTGTTTCCATTTTTGTTTCCTTTGGTGTCATTTCTGCTGTTAACATTACCATTTGCATTTCCAAATGTGGTGCTATCACCATGCACTTCACGGTTTACATTTCCTTCCATGCTTGCATCTCCTTTTGCATCACTGTTCGCTTTGCCATCACTTTGCGCTTGTGTTTCTACTAACGTTTGCTTTTCCATTTATGTTTCAGTCACCATATGCACATAACTGTTAGCGGTTGTGTTTCCCTTACACTTACTGTTACTATGTAACAAAATCATGTGGTGGGCCTCTCGCTCCCACCACCACATTCCATTCACTATTTCTACTGCACAGTCGCAAAAAGAAGGGAAATTAGAGGTAACTAACTCCATTTAATGCATCAGTTAGGGTTGTTCCACAGTGAAAAAAGTGAGGAAATTCAGTGTTAGGGTTGAAAGCCCCCTTGCACCCCCCCGCCTGCCACCCCAACCACCAACAGGGTGTGCATTGGGGTCATTGGTCCAAACTCTCACCTCATTCTCCTATACCTTAGCTTCTATTACACATGTGATGGGGTGAGAGTTAGGGCCAATGGACACTCAGGACAAATGACCTAGCTAGGCATGAGATCAGTGCAGTGCAGGATGAATTTGTGGAGTTGGGGAGGGCCTCAGACAGGTATGCACAGTAACCTTCTCAGAGGTGCTACCAGTCTATGGCAGGGTGAGGCTAGGTACTGCACACCATGCAGTTTAATGAATGGTTGCAAAACTGGTGCAGAGCACAGGGCATTGGGGACTGGGGTACACCTGGTGAGATGAAGGGCTGTATTGGCATGATGTTCTGCATCTGTCCAGGAAGGAAACAAGCTCATAGGTGACAGGTTTAAAGGCTTTCTTGGCAAGCTTTTTAACTAGCCAGGGGGTGCTGATAGAAAACAGGAAAGTTCAAGCCTCCCCACAAAACATGGCAGGTAGTAGGGTAAATGCTGAGGTACAGAGCTTGACAGAGAGGGAAGGACAGGGGTAAATGGAAAAATAGACAAGGCAATAAGAGCAAGGATGGGGTAAAATGGATAAAGCCAACATTAAATGGAGGGCAATGAGTACCAATGCCCGTAGTCTGGAAAACAAGCTTCCAGAGCTAGTAGCCCTGATGGAAGAGGAACACTTGGATATTGTGGCAGTCACAGAAACATGGTACACGGAGAACCATGACTGGGATGTCAACATACCAGGGTACACAATCTACAGAAGGGACAGGGAGGGTAAAAGAGGAGGTGGAATAGCTCTCTACATAAGGGAAGGGATCAAAGCTACAGAACTAAAAAGTAAAGGGGGAGGACAAGAGGCACTCTGGGTTACCTTGGAGACAGGGAATGGCATCACAATCCGCACAGGGGTTGTATACAGACCCCCATCTCAAGGGGAGGAAATGGACAAGAAAATGATTGAAGGCATTCTCAAAATGGCTGAAAAAGGGGAGATACTGTTGATGGGAGACCTGAATATGCCAGAGGTTAACTGGGCGACATGGACTTCAGCCACATCCAAGAGCAGGGTCATTCTCGATGCCCTACAGGAGGCATGCCTTAGACAGTTAGTGATGGAACCCACTCAGGAGGGAGCAATATTAGACCTGGTACTCTCAAATGGAGAGAGGATCACAAATTTAGAAGTCAGTAGACATCTGGGAATAAGCGACCACTGCACAGTGTGCTTCACAGTAAACACAACCATGGAGACAAGCCATACAAAGACAAGGATACTGGACTTTAGAAGGACTGACTTTGGCATAATGGGTGAATACCTGAGAATGCATTAGCAAATGGCCAGAAAGGAGGGTGGAAGAACAATGGAGAAAATCAAAACTGCCATCATGGAGGCAACAAGCCTTTGTGTGAAACAAATAAAGAAAACAAAGCTGAATAAAAAACACTATGGTTCTCAAAAGAGGTGTCAGGAAGGTTAAGGAGAAAAAGCTGCATTCAAAAAGTATAAGGAATCACAGAAGGAGCATGACAGGGAACTGTATCAATTAAAGCAGAAGGAAGTGGGGAAGGCAGTCAGAAAAGCAAAGGCCCAAACCAAGGAAAAGATAGCCAACTCAGTTAAGAAGGGGGATAAAACTTTTTATAGGTACATTAGGGAGCATAGAAAGGTTAAGGGAGGGATAGTGAAGATTAATAATAGAGAGGGGAGGTGGGCAGAGGGAGACAGTGAAAAGGCAGAGATACTGAATGAACTCTTTTGCTCAGTATTCACAAAAGAAGAAGAGGATGAGTTACCTAAACCAAACAATAGAAGCACTCTGGGTAGTGGGGTTGACGCCAGTCCATTTACAGAAGAAAGAGTACTGAAAGAACTCCTAAAACTCAAGGTGGACAAAGCAATGAGGCCTGACGTGAGTCACCCTAGAATCCTAAAAGAGCTAAGGGAGGACCTAGTAACACCACTGACCATACTTTTTAACAAATCATGGGAAGATGGGGTGGTACCTGAGGACTGGAGAAGGGCAGATGTGATTCTCCTTCACAAAAGTGGGAGCAAGGCAGAAGCAGGAAACTACAGACCTGTTAGTTTGACCTCAGTGGTGGGGAAAATTATGGAATCCCTTCTGAAAGAAAGAATTGTTCAGTACCTAGATGCCAGCGGGGCACAGGACCCAAAGCAGCATGGATTCACAGCAGAAAGGTCATGTCAGATGTAATAGACCAGGGAGGGGCTGTGGATATGGCCTACCTAGACTTTAGCAAGGCATTTGACACAGTCACGCACAAAAGATTAATAATCAAGTTAGCCAGCCTGGGAGTGGGTCCCAGGGTGGTAGCCTGGGTAGCACACTGGCTGCACAACAGGACACAGAAGGTAATAGTGAATGGAACACATTCAAAAGAAAGGGGGGTTACTAGTGGAGTACCTCAGGGCTCAGTACTGGGTCCAGTCCTCTTTAACATCTTTATAGGTGACATTGCAGAGGGTCTGGAGGAAAAGGTATGCCTCTTTGCAGATGACACAAAGATCTGTAACAGAGTTGATACACAAGGGGGTAGAAAGGATGAGAAGGGACTTGGCAAGGTTGGAGGAATGGTCAGACATATGGCAACTTAGATTCAATGCAAAGAAGTGCAAAGTAATGCATCTGGGAAATAAAATCCAGGAGAAGAGTACACAATAGCAGGAGGTACTAACAGCAACAATAATGGAAAGGGACCTGGGTGTAGTCATATCAGATGACCTAAAGGTGGGTAAGCAATGGAGAAGTCAGTAAGGAGAGCCGGGATACTGGGATGCATAGGGAGGGACATCACAAGTGGAAAAATGGAAGTGGTTATCCCTCTGTATAGACAGTTGGTGAGACCCTGTCTGGAGTACTTCGTGCAGTTTTGGAGACCTCATCTACGCAAGGACATAGACAGGATGGAAGCAGTCCAGAGGAGGGCATCTAAAATGGTGCAGGGTCTACATCAGAAACCATATGGAGAGAGACTGAGAGCTTAATATGTATACCCTTGATGAAAGGAGGGATGGGGGGACATGATAGAAACTTTTAAGTACCTCAAGGGAATCAACAAAGTACAGTAGGGTAGCATCTTTCAGAAAAAGAGATGTTTAAGAACAAGGGGGCACAATTTAAAGTTAGAGGGGAATGGCTCAGGGGTAATGTGAGGAAATTCTTTTTCATGGAGAGAGTGGTGGACGCATGGAACCGCCTTCCTGGAGAGGTTGTGGGGTCTAAAACAGTGGGAATTCAAACATGCATGGGACAGACATAAGGCAATTATGGTGGGGGGTTGCAGGAAGTAGGCTGTTGGTTAACTAGAATCTGCAGCTTATCCAATCGGGTAGGAAATGGGCAGACTGGGTGGGCCAAGTGGTCCTTATCTGATGTCAAAAGTCTATGTTTTGATGATGACCCTAAACACACCCCGTTGGTGGTTGGGGTATGGCTGGGGGCAAGGAGGCTTTCAACCAACACTGAATTTCCTCACTAGGATGAACAACCCTAACTGATGCATTAAACTGAGTTTTGCCATACATATATATATATATATATATATATATATATATATATATATATATATAGGAAGTCAAAGGAATGCCATTAGGGTTGAAGTTTATGCATATGGGTTTTGTAGTCCTATCTAAGTTATAAGTTCCTATTATATCCAGTGGGCTTTTCTTTGTGTGTTCACTACCTCTGAAAATAATAAAGATGGCCACTGAACATACAAGCTGTAACTGAGTCTCTGTGAAGGCACCAAGATATATTATAGTTACAAACTTTTTGTAAAGTGAACTGGAAGCATGTGTTGAGTGAATATCTATAGCATTGTTTTTTTTGTTGTGATGAGTGTTTATTACTGTTTCTTTTGAGATTTTGGAACACTGAAATTAATTTAATGATGTAAACATTGAATTTGACTGACAGATCATGTGATTCTCTGAGCTATGAAAAGGCTCCTCAGCAGCTTTAGTCAGTCAGCTACAGAATTGCAAGAGAGACAATGCCTATGGCACCAGAGAAAAAGCCTATGCAAAGCTAAGAGTAGGAGGGTGTTTGGTACTGAACAGCTGATTGAGATGTGCAGTTGCAGTGCTGCCTTGCTATAGGGCTATAGACCACTGGAACAGAGTGCTGTAACTGAGGGTTTAGGTTAATACTATCAAACACACTAAAGGGAGTTTTAATTAGCCATGAGGGCTGAGACCAGACTCCGATGGATAGGAGCTGTTTGTTCCGGCTAGATTGGACTTATAGTAAAGTGCAAAGACTGGTGAGAACCCTCCTTAGCAAAGGTTCTCCCTAGTGTAACCTTGGTAAGTGGGAGCCCTGTGGGTGCTGACACCCAGTAGCTCTGCTTTACTGGTACAGACAAAAAAGCTGGGACCCAATTCTGGAATGAACATGCATGGCACAACGTGTCACCATAACAAATGGTGCAAGTAGCACTTTACGCCATGTGTTTCAACATTCAGAATTCCAAGACGCAGCCTACAACATGTCCCAAGCTGCCTGCATCCAGGTGGACCTATGCCACCCGTTTGCCCAGTGGCAAGGTGGAAGGGGGTTGCTGCAGCATATGCACCCTATTCTGAAAGGGTGGCTGCAGTAACCAAAACTGCTATTCGGAAGGTCCCAGGGAGGACCTCTGGCACTCTACAGTTAGACCAGCTATGAGCTGGTGTATGTGCTCTGCCAGCTGCCATTCTCAGGAACCCAATGCCCTCACCCAGCCCTGACCACGCACTGCTGTAGAACTCCCAATGCATAATGGACCCCCTACCTGACCCCGATCTCCGGCAATACTGGGGTCCCTGGTCCAGTTCTTGGTAATATGGTGCAGTGCCCCCATGTTGGTGAACTGCTGCCAACCCCCATATTGCCCACCAGGGCTTGCAGGCTCATTTTGGGGCGGGAGCAGGGTGGTGCCAGTGGGCATGTCTCAGCTTGCAACACCCTGTTCAGGTGCCCCTTCCTTTGGTGCACACAGGGGTGCCACAGCTCACAGGACGTAGCAGTGAGAACCCTGCCCCTATTGGAATTGGGTGCAGGGTTCATGTTGCATTGGCATTTGTTGCAAGTCACCTTTGGTGGTGACTTGCAACATGCCTTCTGGAATCGGGCTCCTGGAGTCTGAAGCAGCCAGACCTCAAATAACGTTTATTTTTTGAATCTGTAAAAGTGCCTAAAGGCTGCCAAAAGCAAATAAATTATACCATCCTGTGGGACTTTAAATTAAACTGTTGCTTGCTGTGGTCCTTCATCAACACTCACACTTCCACATGCATGTTACAGTGAAAATTTTGACCTATACCTTTTTATTCTACTTTAGAGTGCACTTGATTTCCTGTCTTGTAAGATTCCCTTTTCCCATATTTTGTGGCTACTTCTTTCTTTTTTTTTTTACATCTGAAATAAGAGGAACACTCATTTCAATTTAGATAACCACCCCCCTCCCAGATTTTCATCATTTTACTCAGCTGTTGGTAAGTCCTCATTTGGCTGCATTAAGGAATGAATACAGTTGGAATTTTCAGCGGTATTCATTCCACTGCCAGAAGGTACCCCATTTCTGATGCAGGATGAAGGCACACGGTAACTGTCTGGGGCTTGGTGTTGCAGGATGAAGGCACACAGTAACTGTCTGGGGATTGGTGTTGCAGGATGAAGGCACACAGTAACTGTCTGGGGCTTGGTGTTGCTGGATGAAGGCACATGGTAACTGTCTGGGGCTTGGTGTTGCTGGATGAAGGCACATGGTAACCGTCTGGGGCTTGTGTTGCTGACCGTGATAAAAGCTGCGGTAGCTGTGTGCATAATGTTTGGGACCACTGGGCTTATTTGAATGTGATCCACTGGTGACTGCTCCACACAGGACAGGGTCAACAGGTGGATGTACAGGCTGCTGTGAAGAAGAAATAAATCCCTTGTACATTTCTGCTGCTGCCTGCACCACCCTGCAAGCAACCTCCAACTTCCACAAACCCTATGCGGTGTGCATAACACCACAGGCACTGGATGTGCATAACTGATTTGTTCACCTGTTCTTCGTGGGCCTGCCATCCATTGCTGCTGCTGGAGGTATCCAGAAGCCATGTATCTTCCATGTAAGATACACAGGCTCATGAATATGTGTAAGTAGGCCATCTGTCCAATACATAGCATGCCTGCTGTTGCATGTTACTGTCAGGGACAAAAGTCTGCATACCACAGTAGGTGGATAAAGCTATTAATAAGAGGCACAGTCAGCGGTAGGGCAAGTATTCCTGAATCCAGCCTGTTGTCCCATAACGTCAGAGTAATGTCCATTGCATCTTAGTTCTCCTTTGTAACACAACAAACGATAGTGAACAAAGGTTGTTCAAAAACTGCTGAAAATAATAATGGAAACCTGGAGACAGCCATATTAAAATGAATATTCATTTTAATTATTTCAAATGTCAACAAAATGCTGAAACAGACTAAAAATAGGGAAAAAGGACATCTTACAACAAGACTGGAGAACATGGGCACTATAGTGACCAGGAATGTAGGTGGGGTCACCATTATAGTCAAGAGGGTTTAAGCACCAAGCTGTGAACCTCCACATCCAGTAGACATGGGGTTGAAACCCAGAACTGCCACTTGCATACCGCGTGCCCTTGAGCAAGTCACTTAACCTTCCTCTGCTCCAGAGATGCACATGTAAATGAGGTTCAGCTTTGTTTGCCTTTCCAGCCAAAGACTGAAACAGAAAAATATGAAACAGAAAGGTATAGGAGCAGTTTTGTTTGCCACAAAATGCACTGCTGCTTTAAACTTGAGTGAGCCATCTCTGCATCAGATGGAAAAAGTATAGCAAGTATACCTGCTACCAGGTAGTAAAAGACTTGTTTTCATAAATGTCTGTTCATATATAGTGCATCTGTGTCGGTGAGATCTTGTGCTGTGGAGAGTACTGTCCCTTTAAATTTTGTCCCACTGTCACTTATCACATTGGTTCTGTCTTATATTCTCAGGTATTAAATGCCCCCTTAAAAAAAATCATTAATGTGACGTACTTGCATGTTAACCAGGGAATAATGTTGCCGCTCAGGGCTCCCGACATTCAACAGTCCCGACCTCAACCCTCATTCTTTGCAAAACATAGTCAGTGATGATCTTTGGGGACAGCAGAAATAACTGACCTCACCTTTTGCAAATGCAAGCTTCTGGGTAACAAGAATACTGCTGTAATTTTATTAAGTTTCACACGCTCAGCTTTGAAGTTCAGGTCTTAGTAATTACATGAGACATCATGGTGAGAGAAGCAAAAGATTTTTTTAGGTAATATCTCCTGAAATGTTTTCATTTACCACAATCACCACCTTAGGGAAAAAATCAAAAACTAGAGAGCATCAAATTAAAAGACCTATCAATAATTAAAAAGAGTGAGAATTAGAAAAGCAACTTCAAGGTAATGTTTTCAATGTATGTCAGTGTAACCTGTATACGGCATATTCTGAATCACCAAGGCCTTATTTCATGTCAAAATCTATAATGTCAGTTTCACTTAGAGGCCTTCAGTTGCTTTGGATCTGGAGACCAGAGCGGAACGGTGCATGTGAGTGTGTGTTTGTGTATGGGGTGCAGTGCACTGTATTACAATGTGTAAAGTTCAGTTGCACTGAAAAGAGGTGTGGTTATACACACACTTGCTGGATTTTAGCACTGCTACTGTACCTGTGTGTGAAGTGAAGTGCACTCTTGAGCTCATTTCCACAACATCCACACACAGTAACTGTGGAGTGTTGCAGAAGCTGTGGAGTGTTGTAGGTCCCCCGTTCCCCCTCCCCCATGTGTTTCATTTCTATCCCTCTGCTAGCTAACAACTCAGCAAGTGCATCACTGATCCCACCTCATGAACGTGGCACTTGAAATTTTTCAAATATGTGCTGAAATATGATTTTGCAGTCTCTGTGGGAAAACCTGTTTCAGCTGGGATTTAAACATTTCCAGGTACCGGATTCATGAGATGGTGTCATAAGAAGACTGTTAAAAAGTTATTGTTAAAATATGGAAAAATTATCAGTTGATGAGTGAAAGCTGAAATATTTCAATGTTTACCCATCACTTCAACTTTCAGTATTTTGAATCCAAACTTTCAACACAGCCATTTTTTCACAAAACCTCATTAATGTGATCAGTGTTATTTTTAAATCCTAGATGAGATGTGTTTTCACATTTGTACTACAAAATGATATTTTGGCCATTTTATAAATGCCAGGGGCCTGATATTCAAATATACGCAATAGCACAGCAAAAAGCTTGCGCTGTGGTTGCCCCTGTACCTAACCCTGAGGATGCTAGATTAACTTGGACAGCACACCAGTGTGCTACTGTAACAGTAATTCACAAAGATGTGAATGAAGGACTTCATATGCAGCATTGTGAATTACTATTACAGTATGCACTGCAAGCCCATTGGTCCACAGTGTGGACCAATAGGCTTACAGCTGCTACTTGTAAGCTGTCATTCGGCAGGCAGCCACAGTGCTATGTGGGTGGGTGTGCTGCTGCCCACCAATGATGGGGGAGGAGCTGGGTTGGCAGCAGGTCCTGTGTGGGTGGGAGGGGGAGGTGCCATTGAACCACCAGGGAATTTTGTACAGCGATGTTACCGGAGATTGGGGATATGGGTGGGTGGGGGTACCATTGTACTACTAGGGAATTATTCTTCTACTATTTATAGCAATCAGGGCTACGGGCAAGGAGTGGGGTACCACTAGACTACCAGGGATGTTGTCTTACATAATTGACGGCGATCATGGCTACAGGGAGGGAGGGGGGAACCACTAGACCACCAGGAAGAATCAATCTATCATTACAGTGCTATTGGGGTTATTGACGGGGGGGACCACTAGATCACCAGGGCATTCATTACATTTATTTCAGCAGATTGGGGCTACAGGAGGGGAGGAGGGTTCCACTAGACTACCAGGGTATTATTAAGCATTTCTTTCTCAGTGATCAAGGCTATGGAAGGGGAGGTGGGGTTTGATTAGACTACCATGGATGTTGTCTTATATTATTGACAGTGATCATGGCTATGGGGGAGAGGGGGAACCACTAGACCACCAGGAAGGATCGATCTATAATTATAGTGTGATTGGGGTTATGGGCAGGGAGAGGGAACCACTAGACCACAGGACGGATTGATCTATTATTATAGTGCGATCAGGGTTATGGGCAGGGAGGAATCCACTAGATCACCAGGGCATTCATTACCTTTATTTTGGCAGATCAGGCCATGGGAGGGAAGGGGTTCCACTAGACAACCAGGGATATATTAAATTATTCTTGATGGCAATTGGTGCGATGGGGAGGCAGCACCACATGCTGTGCAGGGCACCAGCACATTTCACTGGCCAGCCCTGCACAGCCCATGTAAATGTGGCCATAATGACATGCAAATGGCCCTGATTGTGTCTTGCATGTATAATGGCTCCATTTGCATACTGCTGACTAAATACCAGGACTTTGCACACAGCGTAACTCTGTTGCACTAGCGCAGTTCCCATTCCTGGTTTTCAGCCCTGTCTGGAGAGGGATGCACCAGCGCATTGTATTTGTGCAGTGCACATTACCTGATAAACTCAAAGTAGATGCGCCATGGCTCATCTCTTTTGAATATTTTTTATTCGTTTATTTCTATTTCGGATGACACCTTTGAGCCGAGGGCTCCTTTACAAAGGTTCCACATCAAGGAAATAAGGATAATATGGTACAAAACATAACATGATCGTTACAATGGAACTTACAAAAAAAAAAGAGTAATGGTAACAATAATAGCAGCCAAAGGCATTGTCAAGGAATTGTGCTGTGAGTTAATTAGTTAATTATCGGGTACACATCATTAGAGCAGCTCAGTGAAGCTATGTTAGGGGGGTTAGTGGAAAAGAGAAAGAAGAGTGGTGGTGAGGGGGTATGGGGGAGAGAGAGAGAGAGGAGGAGGGGAGAAATAAGGAGGGCATTGTGTTGGGTATGTGGTAGATGGGAAATACTATGGGAGGAGGAATGGGGATGAAAGGAAGAGGAGACAGATTCATTCTATACCTATTAATGGAGGTAGGAGGAGGAGGAGCTGAGGCGGTGAGGAGGGATGCTAGAGGTAGTATGCCTGGAGGGATTACAAGAATATATCCCTGAGTTGCACCAGGTCGGGCGGTTGTGCTGTGCCACCACATACGCCATTGCCAGGCACAGTTCTGAATACTGGGACATATATATATACATATTGTACATAGCTATTAAAAAAAACACTTTCAGTAAAGCCCATTTCTAAGCACAAAAAGACTCCAAGGTTTGCTGGCTGTGCAGCGTAATACACACCAGGGGCTAAGGCACTTCACCTGCAGTGTCATGCCTCACTATGCAATGGCATGACATTTTGACAGTACAATGCACATCCCATCATGAGCTTACTGCTTACAGAACAACAGCTAAAGCTTCAAACAAACTGCAGATTTAAAACTTGTATTTTTTTATTTAGTTTTTGTTGACTGGGAGTGCACTAGACAAATCCTGCTTATTTTCAGGCATGACTCCGCGGGAGAGGATACAGATGAATTTCTATGGTGACTGGACTCCCAGCTTGGTATTTATTGTTGTATAATGTTGGCTATATATTGAATATACAATAGCCTGACTCAAAATGTCCCTTTTATCATTACTTGTGAGAGGCAGACCTTTCCTAACTCACTCATGAATTATGGTTCTGCCCCTACTTCTGAAGATAAATTTCTATTTTGAGTCAGCCCATTGTATATGTGTATACATTACATGGTTGGGCTCTAGCCCCATAGAAAAGCCATGATATATTTCCCTATACATGATGGTAGCCATTAGCATATTATGATATCATCATAATTATATGACTGTATTAATGTGTTACACACCTCAGTAACACAATAATATATAATCATTATATATATATATATATATATATATATATATATATATATATATATATATATATATATATATATATATATATATATACTAGTAGCTATGCTGCCTATTGATGCAAAAACTACATCAATGCAGACATTAGGGTTGAAGAATGCAAAATGCGCAAAGTAGAGAAAAGAAAAACATTAGGATTTGGGGTCTCTAGAGTATTGCTGAATCATTGGTGGGGTCATCCTTGGGGTTGTCAGTCCTAATGCCCACCCCATCCCCTAGCCCACAGCCTCCTGTCCGAAGCACAAAGTACAGCTCCAAGCCAATGCCTCTTAGTGTTACATTCTTGAACGGTAGAGAAGTATGACTCACCACATGTTTACAGCTCACCACATGTAGCCTACAGAATCTGTTGTATCTTTCTTCACCTGGGGCCCAGTGGGCCATGCATGCAGAAAAAAAGATCATATCTTACCTTGTTTGCTCAGAGGAGGGGGTGGGCATTAGCGCTGACAACCCCAAGGAATACACCACCGCTGATTCACCAATACTCCAGAGACCCCAAACCTTAATGTTTTTCATTTCCCTACTTTGTGCCTTTGCATTCTTCAACCCTTATGTCTGCATTAACGTAGTTTTTGCAATTTATTTCCTCTTTTTTCTGATAGTGGAATCATATCCTCATTCACACAGGTCCATTTGCAACCTGCATAAAATGAAATAAAATAGAATACTGAAGTCAGTCCTAATGCAGTGCATTGGCCATCAGGGAAGGCTCCACTGCTCACCACAATGTGTTGTGTGAGCACTTGAACACTGCTCTGTCCCTCCCAGGTTAGGGGCCAGTGCTGCACACCACAGTGCCTTCCCCTATCCTCAGCTCTTTCAGCTGGCTCACTGAGCTCACACCTGAACTCAGGTCACTGGAACAGGAAGGCAAAGACACTCCCACTGGACCAATGGATGTCCCTGCAAATGTTGCTTCATACTTCATAAATTTTTGTGACATTTTGACCCCAAAATTTCAATAGAGTCTGTTTATGATCTATCCTTCTGAACAAGACAGGTGTCATTTAATATGTAATTTTGTACTACAAGTGTGAAACTACAATTTGGCCAGGATTTGAAAATGACAGCAGGCACATTCATAAGTGGTGTGAAAAATTACTATGATCAAAATTTGGGGTGAAAATATTGAAACTTACAAAGTTATGAGTGTATTTTTTTTATATATATATATTTTGACCCTGAATTTTTAACATAGTCTTCTTAGGTTCCACCAAGCCAGTTGACAAGAAATTTGTCGAAGTCTGCACAGTGAACAGGATTTAGCCAATGGTGACCACATGCGCCTGGCAAATCCGCTGATGGGCACTGCAGCATCCCAAGTATTGGGGCATTTTTGTATTGTTTGCAGAGGCTTTGCCCCCGCACCACCCAGATCTCTAAATATCTAACTCGGGGGGGGGTGGATTTGAGGGTGAGGGCCAAATTCCAGAATCGATGAATATATTCATTGGTCCGATAACCTGTTTGACACTGCAGGTGTTGAACAAGTTGTGTCACTGTGGAGGGTTCATTGTTACAACGTTATCGCAGTCAATGGTATACAATGTTTTATAAGCCCAACTCATGGTGACAATTTTCAAATTCAGCCCAAAACACCATTTTGCATCACTGGTGTTAAATCATGTTTCACCCTGGATTTAAAAACAACAGCTGTCATTTTCATGAAGTGGTGTGAAAAATGGCTATGTTAAAAATTTAGGGTAAAAATATTAAAAATTACCAAAGTCATGAGTGAGCATTGAAAATGTTTAAAGTACGCTCGTAACTTTGTTTTGTTTTATATTATTATTATTTTTTATATTTTTGGGGAGTATTTGACTCCCAAAAATAAGGCAAAAAATTCCAAAATAAAGGGGGAGCAAGTTATAGACTTCCAAATGTACAAAACAAAACTGGATGACTTCCAAAATTGAAGGCACAGGAGCTAAGAAATTCTGGATTTTTCTAAAAGAAATTGTATTTTACCACTAATATTTGTATTAACATTCATAAATTGATCCTTCTTAGAATACTGCCTTTCAAATTGTGGGATCTGGGAAGTATTTTGACTTCCAGAAAATTGAAACTATTTCCAGATTTTGACTCATGGAAGTATTTGACTTCTTCACAAAATAATTTAACTGAATCCCTGCCTCTGACACTGGGTATTTGGCACCCAGTGTCAACTTCATACTTGGGGGCACCTGGGGTGGGCACTCTGCTGTCTCAGATCACTGGGTAAGGGGGTTAGACTAGGAAGACACCGGGGATTGGGCACCCCAGTGTTGGCAGATTGTCATGCCAATGGGGCAGAAAAAACAGTGCTGAGGATGGGCTCCTGGTGGTATTTAAATATGACAGTCATTTTGCTGGCACCAGGGAATGGGCACCCCAGTGTCCAGTTGAAAGTAAGCAGGCTGCTGTTTAATGTGGCTGGCTAATGGCACCCATTGGGGGAAGAAAACAAACTCATATCACTGTATGCTCGGCAGGGGTTGGGCTATACATTACCATGTAGCCCCATCTCTGCTGTATGACCACACAAAAACATCACACCCACACGTGGAAACAGCCCTGCTCCTTGTCACATGAATTAATTCTTACAATATGACCACATGACTTCAGAGGCACACCCTGTGCACAGGGTTGGGGTGGTGGGCAGATGCTGTGGATGATTCCTGACGTGGGCCTGTCTTTGTTCCATTCCCAGGACCTGAGGATCACCACTGTGCGAGGGCAGTGGGAACAGTGGGAGCAGCACAGCAGGCTACAGTGGGCCATGGAGGCAGTGCAATGGCAGGACCAGCAGCAGCGGGACCGCAGAGGGCAGATAGGCACTGTCTTAGTCCTGCACACTTTATGTCGGGGGAGGCAGGGGAGTGGGTGTGGGCATGGCCACCTGTGCCATGTGCTGTGGCAGCTGTGTGTGTTGCACTGTGCGAGATGCATGCCACTGTGGAGTGGCCATTGCACACATGTGCCAGCTGTTGATGGGGCGAGTGTATGCCCGGCTGACACTGTTGTTGCTGTGGTGCTGCTGGTGCACTGTGCCATGTGACTGTCATTGCACAGTTGGGTGGCCATTGTGCAGCAGAGACCACCTTTTTTTTACTCCAGATTTTCAACATAGTCTTCTTGTGATCCCACCTCATGAACCCAGTATGTGAAAATGTTCAAATCCCACACAGAAGGTGATTTCATGGCACAAATGCAAAATTCCCTTTTGGGCCAGATTTTAATCATTTCAACTGCCTTGCTCATGAAATGGGGTCCCAAAAAAGACCATGTTGAAAATGTGGATTAAAAATATTACATAATGACTAAGTTATGAGTAAAGGTTCAAAACACATTCAAATACTGTATTGTATATTATACGGTACTTACTTGATTTCCTCAGTTCCAGGTCCATTGTTGAGTGAAGACATGTCTCTGATCCAGAGAGGACTGTGGTGCTGGGCCTCTGCTAGGTATGTATAGGCTAAGGTTGTGTGTGTGGGGGTGGTGTGTGGTGAGGCAGGGGTCAGGGGAAATGGCGGGGATGGTAACAGACTACTAGGGACCATTTTGCTCATTTCAGGTTTTAAATTAAAAGAGACAAAGATATTACAGGACAGATTTCTGTATTTCAGGTACAGTACAGTACCTCCAGGCTGTGACACTGGGTATTTGGTATCCTAGTGTCAACTTCATACTTGGAGGCACCTGGGGTGGGCACTCTGCTGTCTCAGATCACTTGGTCAGGGGATTAGATTAGGATGACACTGGGGATTGGGCACCCCACTGTTGGCAGACTGTCATGGCAATGGGGAAGAAAAACCAATGCTGAGGATGAGCTCCCCGGTGGTATTTAAATATGACAGTCATTTTGCTGGTACCGGGGAATGGGCACCCCAGTGTCCAGTTGAAAGTAAGCAGGCTGCTGTTTAATGTGGCTGGCTAATGGCACCCATTGGGGGAAGAAAACAAACTCATATCACTGTATGCTCAGTAGGAGTTGGGCTATACACTACCATGTAGCCCCATCTCTGCTGTATGACCACACAAAAACATCACACCCACACATGGAAACAGCTCTGCTCCTTGCCACATGAATTCATTCTTATAATATGACCACATGACTTCATGTGGTCGTAAAAATTCAGTCATTCTTAGAACTGATTTTTTTAAACTGCACATGCTCTGAAATGGAATGTTTTTTTCTTAAATATTTTAAAAACTGCTTCTGTTTGGGAGATTTAAAAAAAATGTGAACACCTGGGCCAGGATATTTAAAGCAGTTGCGCATGCACAACTGAGTTGCACCAGCACAAGTGCAGACCTGCGCCAAGGAGTGAT
The DNA here is from genome assembly GCA_016271365.2 of Neoceratodus forsteri. Taxonomy (NCBI): domain Eukaryota; kingdom Metazoa; phylum Chordata; order Ceratodontiformes; family Ceratodontidae; genus Neoceratodus; species Neoceratodus forsteri. Next base: position 4,279,920 of record JADMNL010000041.1, on the reverse strand, counting down.
ATTCAGTGGGAGTCATTGCACAGCACAAATCCCATTGTGCCAATGTGCAACTATAATGAATGCAAGCGCAACAGCAGGGGACGTGCCCTTGAATATATGGCGCAATGCAATATTCAACTGTGGAACCACGGTGGAAGTGCGGTGAAAAACCTGAATGCACTGAGTAGACTTTAGCCTATAAATACAGGGCACAAGCAGACAGACAGCACTTGCACCAGGCGAGAGGGAGAGAGAGAGAGTGGCAGGAAACTGGGGACAGACAGACAGAAAGACAGACCAAGGGAGACAGATCCATTGAGAGACAGAGACACTGTCACAGGCAGACACAGGGGGAGAGGGACACAGGTGGCTATGGAGAGTGAGCCGGGGCAGAGAGAGTGACAGGAACAGGCAGGCACAGTGCCACACAGTGCACCAGGGTGGCACACATCTTGCAGCAGGAGCGACTGCCCAGGGGAGACAGGATATCAGGGGCCATGGATAGTGTGCCCTTCCTTATGGAGGCAGTAATGAGGGGTGTGAGGGGGCAGGAGGAACAGCGACATGGCTGAGTAAGGGCCCAACAGCGGTACACCCAGAACAGGTGGTACTGTGCCCGCACCACCTTCAAGAGCTACACAGACATGGAGATTGTGGGATGGTACCACCTGAACAGGGCCATTCTGAGGCAGGCAGCTCTGTGAGCTGTACTGTGAGGATGCAGGCACCCACAAGACTGAGCCATGCAATGTCTGTGGAGACAAAAGTGACAGTTGTCATGTGTCTGCTCACTATGGGCACCTTCCAGAGGCCAACAGAGGACACCACAGGCATAACCCAGTTGGCCACATCATGCCTCCTCACACAATTCCTCAATGATCTGCTGCCACACGCTTCAGAATATATCCATTTTCCCAGCACACAGGTGGAGCGTACAGCAACCATGCATGACTTCCACAGGGTAGAACATATGTTTGGGGCCATTGACTGCACCCACATGGGTATCCGCACACTACCTGGCCCTGAGAGTATGGCCTATATCAATAGGAAGGGGTTCCCAAGTGTGAACTGCCAGGTAGTGTGCAGTGCCAAGGGGTGCATCACCAATGTCTGTACCACACACCCTGGGAGTGCACATGATATGTTCATCTGGTATAGTTCTGCACTGTGCCACAGGTTCAAGCATGGGGACATCCCCACAGGGCACCTAGTGGGTGAGTATGGGATGGGCAAGGGGTGCCAGCTGGCAGAGTAGGCCATGGGATGGGGAGGGCAGGGTGGGCATGCTGGCGAGGGCGCCAGAGACAGGCAAGGGCACAGAAAAGGATGTCACAGGGCTAAACATGTCATTATCCACACAGGAGACAGTTCCTATCCACTGAGGCCCTGGCTGCTCACCCCTATCAGCCCATTGACCCCAGCTGAGGAACACTGCAATGAGGCACATGCCAGCATGCGAACATCATTGAGCATGTATATGGGATACTGAAGGCATGGTTCCATTGCCTAGACAGGTCTGGCAGTGCACTACAGTACAGCCCTTTGAAAGCCTATGACCTACTCGTGGCCTGCTGCGTACTGCACAACATGGCCACTGACCGTAGGATAGCTGTCGAGGCTGATGAAGGTGACAATAGTGGGGATGATGAAGGCAGGCTAGAGGGTGGTGGACAGCCCCTTGGGCGGAGGGATCCCGGCTGGAAAGGATGGCATGGCAGCATCGTAGATACCATTGCACAGGAGCACAATGTTGCATGCAAGGTAGTGATGTGGCCACGGAGGACTGCCTTAAGGCCTCCCAAACCATGCCAGGAGATACTCCACATGTGGAATTAAGTGAGAAGTAGTCTGTGGTGGCCTGTGTTAGCATGTGATGGAAGTCAGGGTCCTTAAAAAGTAACAGATTACACCTCCAACGGACTCCTGGAGGACGATGACCGGGGGGGTGTATATGTGAGGGAAACCGGAGAATGGTCAGAGATGATTGAACAAATACAGGAATCGGAAAGACCTTGGCTGCCAAATCATGGGCTAGCCAGCAGTCTATATGACTGTGTGTTTGATGGGGTATGGAATAAAAAGTGTAATCTCTACCCATAGGGTAGTTCCTACACCAAATGTCAGTGAGGGCCCATTCATCCATTAAGTCTTGGAGAGACTGTCTGGCTTTAGGAGTAGAATGCAGGGTGGGTGGGATTTGTCTAGGAAAATGTCACCTACCATATTAAGTCCCCAAAATAATGGGGAGTGGTGGACCGTCGGACTGCAGCTTGGATAGGGCCTGGCTAATCTCCGGAAAAAAATACTGTATGCTCGGTGTTGGGGGCGTATATATTATCTAGTAGTATGGAGCCCTCCTGTGAGGATAGTCTGAGCAACAGTCATCTACCGTGGGTATCCTTCTTGACACCTTTCACTTTCCAAGGGGAGGCACGTCAGAGAAGAATAACCACCCCTTTAGATTTAGTGGTGGACGAACTGACCAGGACCTCCCCCACCCAGGATTTTTTAAGCCAAGTGATTGATTTAGTCAAAAGGTGCATTTCCTGGAGAAGTGCAACATCAGCCTTTAAAGACCTCAAATGTTGTAGTACTTTCGAATGTTTAATTGGGTGATTGAGCCCTTTGACATTCCAGGATATCCAATGGTAACCCTAGTTGTAGGGAGATCTGAAGCCATAGTGACACCCATCAAGTAAAAAGAAATACTCACTGTGGTTCTTGAGATGGGAGAAGGTGGAAAAATAATGGCATCTAGGATAATGAGGTAACTGAGACAGAACAATGTTGCAAATCCAAACCTTAATGCTAGTAGGGGTGTAAGCATTGCCACAGAAGTCAACAGGTATATCCTACGTATAGCTGAAGGCTGTAAGAAGAGTAAAGACAAAAACAAGTTAACAAACAAGTACTCAGCAATTATGGGCAAGTAGCCCAACAATTTAACAGAGGAAAGTCAAAGAAAATGACACAATCGTATTTCAAACCACTATGAGGAAGGAGGTCAAAGCACAAGAGGGTAGAAAGCTACCCTGCACTATGCTATCTCCAACACTCAGTACAGGGATATATGTGGGTGACCAACTGGGTAGAGTCATCCTCATCCGGGGTCAGACGACCTGACCCCATGGAGTGGGTTGGTGAAGGAGGGGGAGGAAGGAAGGGGGTGTGGGGGGGAGGAGTAGGGAATGAGGAATGGTGGGGTGTAGTGGGTGCATCCACTCACTGGATAGGATTCCAAGTTATTTAGCACAACAGGCCCCATAGTCAGAGAGATAAGGTCTCTGAGAGAACGGGTGAAATGTGATCAAGTAGTGAAGGGGGGGATATCCTTTAAGTCTAGCTCCATGAAACTGAGCTATGGGGGAAGGGGGGTGCATATCGCATGTTTCCCCATCAATTAACATAGCCATAACAAGAACTGTAGGCAATATAAGAATCATGGAAAAGTTCAGGTGATTTGGCCTTGACCAGTTTGGGCAGCCCGAGGGTTATGTCCCAGGATTACAGGTGCTCGGTGGCTGCCACTGCATAAGTGCTAGGTCCAGGTTTAATTGGAAAAGCATTATCCACAGCTTCAATCAGGGAAGCCTCCAGAAGGTCGGCCCAATCAGTTGCTTGCACCATGTCCATCTCCTGGGAATCGGGTGAGTCAGAGTCCAAGGCAGCCAGAGCAGGGGAGCGGTCTTCTCTGTAGATTTTGGCAGGTGGTGCTGCCAAGTATTTGGTGGGCAAGTGTTGGGATCCACTTCTAGGTCACTGTCGTGCCTTAGAGAAAGCATTATCAGAGCACTGAGGTAGGGAGGACAGATTTTGTTCAAAAGGTAGAGATACAGTCCTAGTTTGTGCTGGTAGTAGGTCGTTGCTCAGCGGGGGACTTGATTGGCAGGGACTGGTCCAGCTGTAATGGGACCCTTGGAGGTTTAGATGCAGGAAAAAGGTTCCTATTGCAGGGTTTCACTTGGGGAGGTTCCCAAAGCCTCCTGGGATTTGTAGTTCAAAACTGGAGGCCTAGCCAAGATCATGCAAGCTAGCGCTCGAGTTCGGCAGGGTGATTAGTAGTAAATTTGTGCCTCTTTTTGGAGATGCAAAGCCTGGTAAGATTTCTGAAGCAGAATCTAAAGTTGTTTTGGTAGAAGGAACGTTTAATGGGACCAAAAGTTCTTCTTTTCGATGCCTTCTCCTGTGCAAAGTCCTGATAAATGGCTATTTGAGCACCCCTCCATTTAAGCTCCCCTAAGTCCCTTGCAGCTTGGAAAATTCTTTCCTTAGTCGAGTAGCAGAGTAAATAAGCCACCACTGGTCTGAGAGCATCTGCCTGCCTGCTAGGTCGAGTAGAGACCCTGTGAGCCCTTCGACTTCTACTGGTCCCTTAGCGTTTGCCCAGCATATGGGGAGGTTATCATTTAGACATTTCTCATCGATTGACCCTCTTCTCCCTCAGATAACCTGATGATCTGCAAATTATTGTGGCAATTTCTATTTTCCTGATCCTCTGCCCTGTTCCAAAGAACTTCCAGGCACTCTTCATGTTGCTGCAGGTGCTGCCAGATTTGTGCCTGCTGGGATTCACATGTTTCTGCCCTCTGCTCAGCCACATTCATTCTATCTTGTAGTTGTCAGACCTCCATAGCAGTGCCCGACAAGGAGAGACTGATGTCGTTGACTCTGGAAGTTAGGACTTCTAGTAATTTAGTAATATTCTGTAGGGATTTCTCCATATCTGCCAGCTGACTTGTACTCTGATTAATAGTGGGCAGCAAAGGAGAGGCCTTTGGAGGATTCATTGTACAGCTGGTCAATCTGAGCTATTTCCCCCAATCAGTTCATTCAGTTCGTTTAGCTGATATGATCAAGGCACTAATAGTACTGGCAATCGAGACCGCTGTGAGATGTGGGGCATGCGCGCCCTATCTAGACCAGAAGTGCTCTGTGTTCCAGCACTGAAAAATTATTAAAATAACACCGAAAACCGCAAACAAAATGTGCTGTCCAGCAAGAAGGACATCACCTGTGCATAAAGTTGTAGTGGAAGGGTAGAAACTCCATGGGATCACGGCGTTCGAGCGCGGATGAACTTTGGGGAAGAAAGTGCTCTCGTATTAGGCTGCCATCTCCTCGGTGGCTAAACCACAACCCCATGGTTAATTTTTTTTAATGGCCTGATGTATGATACACAGCTGGGGTCCACATGGTATTAAATAATGGTGATAATATTAAAGCAATTTTATAAGTTTATTATAACTTTAAACAGACACTGATTTGCTTTAACAAATTGGCCAGCCTCTAACTTTAGATTTAATTTACATTTTATTTAGTTCATTATACACATGAGCAAATCAAAAAATAAATCATTTATATAAGTGAAAGTGAAGTCTAACAGTAACCTGGTAAGGTATGTAAGTACTGGATGGTTATAATAACTATGCTTAAAAATCATTTTCATGACTTAATGAATAGGGACAAGGATTACAAAACACAATTTTGTTTATACTACTTACAGTATATAGCATATATATTAAATATCATGAATATTATCTTTTATTATAGATCCTGATTTTCCTTAAGAAAGTTGGATAGCCAATAAAATGCTGGCATTATGTTTTCTGGTTGGGCACATGAATAAATACTGATTATTCCATAATTTTCTACTTGCGTGGGTTTATTGTTCTTACCTTTCACACAGTTAAGTCAGACCCTAACTGGTAAATTAATGCACATTTTCAGCAGTATATATATATATATATATATATATATATAATGCAGAGGATACCTGTGTAATAAATGATTTATCTACACATGTGCCGTTTGACCTTGGGTAACCTCACGAGTGACATAAGCCACAAGTGAGGTCTTTGAGGATCAAAAAGCATGACTATAGATAAATTATTTATCGCACATGGTCCACTCTGCATTTTTCATTTATTCATATTCTCTGTGGTATGTTACACGCATATTATTCTGAATGTTACCTGTCCTAACCAGGACCTCCTTGTAAATGAGCAATTTACAACTGAGCTTTTTTCCTGGTAAAATAAATAAATAAAGTACAATACTTTGTCCTTGGAAAACAGCAGAACTGGCAGACAAGCATCTGATCTGAGTGAATAAACTCTCTTAACATGCACTGTAGGCTACTGAATCTCCCTGTGCTGCAATCCTCCTCTGATGTCAGCAGTAAGGGATGCCAGGATTTCTGGTTAAAGCAAACACCAGCTTAGAGCGTCAGCAAAATTAGATTGATATAATCTGCTATACTGCAGTAAACAGTAAGTAAAAAAAATAAATTGCACACAAAATGTTAAATTGGCACCAGCCCCACACTTGGGCATGAGGATCTTGGTGCTCACTGTTCTCCTTTAATGCCCTTTATAAACCAAAACATAAATGTGTTGTCTGATGTAGAGGGATGTATTATTCCACACTAAGCATTATGGGAATATCTAGTATCCACTATCCACTGACTTTTTTTGTTGCTCCTACTTACTTTAATCAAGCAGACAACTCTCTTTGAGATCTTGAGGGATAGCTTAATGGTCTCACTTATTTTGAAAGGAAGTTATAGTTCTGGAGTATCAACATTCAAGACTGACTTACTGTATGTAAGTATAGGGCAAGATTAACTTTAATTTTCTGATTATAAAAGCTGATCATGGCATCTATACAAAATTTCAGATCATACTAAGTTGAACTGCTGTATAATTTATTTATTTATTTAAAATTGGGTAACTGGGAAAGGTACACTGAGCAGGGGTTCATTTCCAGGTGCGACCCAGGGGAGGGAGTCAAGTACAGAGAGAAAATGACAAAGCATCAGAATGCAGTTACGTAGGCAACATTACAGACAGAGCAATGAGGTGAGCATGTGTATTAACAGCACGGATTAATGCAATGATATGCAGGCAACTGTGAAAGAACAAAATAAAATGTGCAGTGCCTGTCAGGATAGGTGACAGTGCTAGTGGGGTCCAGAAACAGCCCTCGGGTGGAGGCACAAGTAGCCTTGATTAAATGGGGGGTCAGAAGAGAGAAGATGAAAAGGACAAGAGTGGGGCTGACATGTAAACGAGGGTGGAGGAAGGTGCATTAGCTGGCTTCTAAAGGCAGGGAGTGAGGGAGAGGTAGAGAGAGAGGAGAGGGGATCAGCCTCCAGAGGGAGGAGGTGGTAGGAGAAAGCTTCTTGTCCAGCAGAGGAGTGAGGGTAAGGAATGGAGAAGGTTTGGGAAATCCCTCCCTGGAGCGGAGAGTAGGAAGAGGAGGGGATGGGGGAGATGAGTGAGGAAGGGTAGGAGGGAAGGGACCCAAACCAGTATTTTGCCATGAAGGAGGCAGAGCCGGACTGGGTTATGTGACAGAAGCGGGAGGATGGAGAGGAGGAATAGAGAGAGTAATGATGAGTGCAGACAGTGGAGTTGTTAGCAGAATGACAGAAGGCATTGCAGGGGGTATACAGTTTGACAAGGGAGGAGGAAGGGGCGGTATCACAGACCACAATCACATTGTCAAATACCAGGACAACCATTTTGGTTACCAGCTCTGTCAGATCTGTGGGAGAGGCAATTCTTACTGTGGCACCGGGTACTGAGTTTAATTTAAATAATACCACTGGACATTTGGCAATGCCAAACCCACTTTATTTCTTGGTAAACATGTTTATTTTTAATGAGATGAGATTGTTTGCTTTTGTTATTATAATTGTGAAATTATTTTCTATACAGTTTTCAAGAGATCAGGGATGTCAGTTGAGCGAGTTTAGAATAAATATATCAGTTTAGGTAGAACATTCACCTTGATTATGTTTACAATGCCAGTTAACATCAGTGGAAGATGTCCCAATTTTCAAAGTCAAGACTGTTATCATTCAAGTGTCACTGGTAGTTAGATTAGAAAACATTATTGTATTCTTCAACTAACCTCGCTCCTTAGTATTTGATTTGTTCTATCTTTCAACCTCTAAAGCTCACAGGAAGCATATTCTCTGTAGAACTGTGCAAGTCATTGGATTTCTGATTTGTACCACTTGACTTTAAAACTGGAGGCTGCTCCAGTTACTGTAATTAGATCAATGGTTTCCATAAGGAGTTGGTCATGTTGGGTAGATAAATGAGGGGATCATCTGCATACGGGTTTATCTTATACTCCATTGCAGGGATTCCCTTAATTTTGCCATTTTCTCCTATTGCCACTGCCAGTGGCTCAATTACTGAAGAAGAGGATGGATGAGAAGGGGTAGCCTAGTGGCCCATAGGAGAGCAATCCTTTTTGAGCTGTTATTAGTTCTTACTCGAATTGTAAGACATTTGGACATCACTGAAATCCAGCTCCTGAATTTCAGCCCAATTCCAAATTGTTTTACGATTTGGTCCTGTAAAATCCCTCTACACTCTTAAATGCCTTTTCAGCATCAACCAATATCCCCAATGGGTTGTCACTAGTGATTTTACTAATTATGGGCCATACGCATGAATATGCGAGTGCCTACTCACGCATATCTGTGCACGTACGCTGCACACCCACACCCTGGGTGGGATGCACAAAAGGGTACACATCCTGTATGCACCGATCCCTGGCGGTGTGGACAGCAACATGCTGGGGTGGGTGGGGAGCACGCAAGCACTACACACCATTCACAAAGTTGTTTAGTGCTGCTCACAGTGGGTGTAGGACTGAGCAGGTTACAGCAGGGGTGGCCCTGCCATAACTGAAGTACATGTCAGAGCACCAACAGTAGCCAGTGGTGGCAAACTCACTGGCCCAACATCATCCTCTCCCCGTCCCATATGCCAGGGCCCCCCCCACACACATCACTGCCCAGGCTCAATGCAATGCAAAGGCACCCCCAACACAGGCAAGCCCGTCCCTAGTAGTCATACACAAGGCAACCCACCCCATACATGGCAGCCCCATTACCCATTGTGCGAGGCATACCCCAACCCCACACATGTCAGACCCTTCCCTAGTAATGTGCAAGCCCCTCCCTCCACACACACAGGTGTCCCAGTCCCGTTGTTGCAGAAGAACCACCCCACCCCTGCAAACATAAGTGCTCCAGTCCCAATGTTGCAGAAGAATACTGATACACACAGGTGCCCCGGTCCACACTATCCCATCCCAACCCTGGTACCCCCACCCCCACACAGGTGTTCAGTGGTCTCCCCATCCCCCCACAGCACTGACAACACCACCCCACATTCCTTGTACCTGCATGTTGGTGCCGCGGCTCAGGATGGCCAACGACAAAGCCCTCCTCACACCTCCATGGCCACTGGCCATCCAAATGATGCTGGGAGTGTGCTGCCTACAGTCCCAGCCAAAGACATGGCCAGATATTTCCTAAAGTTTCTGTGATATTTCTAGAGAAATCACCTGCTTTCTTCATTTACGCAGTAGGGCCAGCAGAGAGAAACTCTTCAGAAATTTCACGAAATATCTGGAAATGTCTGGCCATGTCTGTTGCTACTACTGTATATATAGGTAGCACACTCCCGGCATCATTTAGATGGCTGCTGGCAGAGATGGTGTGCAGAGGGCTATTCTGCTGGCTATCCAGAGCTGCGACACTGACATGTAGGTACATAGAATAGAGTGGCGGTGGTGTTGTCAGTGCTGCAGTGGGTGGGAGGAGACCACTGAACACCAATGAGGAGGCAGGAGTATCGTGGTCAGGAATGGGATAATGTGCAGGCACCTGTGTGTGTGGGACAGAAGTTCTTCTGCAACAACAGGACCAAGGCACCTGTGCGTGTGGGGTGGGGTCTTCTGCATCAACAGAAGCAGGGCACCCATGTGTGTGTGGGGGGCAGGGGTGTTCTTCTGCAACAACGAGATCAGGGCACCTGTGCATGTGGGTGTGGGGTATGCTTATGCATCGAGGACTGGTGCATGGATGTGTCAGGGACTGATTGCACCCTGATGGGGATGGGGCTGCCCTGTGTGCCAGGGGATCTTACTAGGATGGCTGGACTATGGAGCATGGAGGTGTGGGTCTAGTTGCCTGCGGGTGGTAGTCACTCACCCAGACCCACACCTTGGTGCAAGGGGTCCCTCAGGACCCAGGATGGGCATCCAATTGGATGCCCACCTGATCGTTACTCAGTCCCTGGCCACCTCCGCAGTTCTGCACACGTGGCCATGGACAGGTGTCCTGTTGGTGTGTGTGGCAGCTAATACCACATACCTTGCCCTGTCTGGGGCCACAGAGCTATGTGAGTGGGGTTTGCGACTCTGGTGTATATTTCCCACGTTCGTGCATTGACACCTTTATTAGTGGCTCAGTGAACATTTTTAGAATGTCTACACTTAACAAAACTGTTCTAATTTGGGCCAACTTACAGTGGGATTAGCTTTTCAAGCCTAGTTGCCAGGATCTTGCAGAGAATCCTAAGTTTACAATTCAGTAAGGATATACTGTATCTGTAAGATACATAGTTAAGCATCTCTTCTGATAAAAAAGAAGCATATTAGTTTTATTAAATTTAACCAGCAATTTGGGTAATATAACCTATGTAGATGTGCTGCTTGTTTGTCTTAAAATGTTTTAAATAAATCAGTCAGGATCCTGTAGGTCCTGGTGCCGTACTCATTGGCAAGGTTTCAATTGCATTTAAGATTTCCTTGATAATGATGTCATCATCCTAATTCTTGGAGCCATTTAGATTTACCTGAGGAAGTCTAATATCTAAAAATGTGCCTATTGCCAGATGATTCTTGGACCTCCGTAACTGGTACATATCAGCATAGAACTCAGTGAGGAACCTATTGATTTTAATTGGATCTTTTACTGTAATCAAGAACGGTCAAGTGTTTGGCAGCTGGGTTTCAATGCTAAAAAAAGCAAAATCATGCACTTGGGGCACAGAAACCCAAGGGCTACATACCAAATGACAGGGAGGTATTGGTAAACACCAAACAGAAAGCGGACCTGAGGGTAATAATTTCTGATGATCTGAAGGTAGCCAAGCAGGCGAAAATGCAGTGGGAAAGGCTAGTAGGCCCTCTCGGCCCTGTGTTCCCCATCCTTCTATAGATGTATTGAAGTATGTTGCTGTGGAAGGCCCTTGCTTTTGTAGCAAAACAGCAACCAAATTGTCAGCATAGCCTTCTTATTACCCCACCTCATGAACACGGTACTGAAAAATGTCAAATTCCTACCAAAATGTTTTCACGCCACCACAGTATCATTCCATGTCACAGGTGAGAAAACACAGTTTGGCCAGGATTTGAAAAATGACAGCTGTCACATTTATGAGGTACTTAATCAAAATAGTCCCAGCACATCTCAACATTGACATGTCATCTCGGGTTCAAACATGCACAACAGAATACAATTATTTTTAAGTACCCCTTAAGCTCTCTTTTTTCTCCAACCCACCCCCATTTACCTGTTTCCTCACCTATGTAGCTTTCTTTCTTTCTTTCTTTCTTTCTTTCTTTCTTTCTTTCTTTCTTCCCTTTTCCCCACTTCGTTTCTTTTCTGTCTTTCTGACATTTAAGAGACATAATGTTTATTATGGATGGAATACAAGAATATGAATTTCTGCTCAGTTCTACTGGCAGAATATTCACCCCCACAGTCATGCAACAGATAGCCTTAGATGGATCCAGGGCTTTTACCGTATTGTACACCAAATTTTCAGCATACCTTTCTTATTACCCCACCTCATGGATCAGTAGTTGGAAATTTTAAAATCCCTACCAAAATTTCATTCCATGCCACGAGTGCGAAAATACAGCTTGGTGAGGATTTGAAAAATGACTGCTGTTATGTTCACGAGATGGTGTGAAGAAATGGATATGTTGAAAATTTGGTGTCAAAATATTAAAATTACTATTCAATTCATATTTAATGTTCGGCTTAAAAACAAGCCAATAAATAGAGAAAATTTGAAACAATATAAATACAAACATGCCTTATAAATATAATAATGTATATGTTCCAGTGCATTACCAGCAAATAATACCATCGAGAGGTTCTGGACATGTAGGAACCTTGAGAGTGAAGCTCGAGAGGTTCCCGTGTCCAGAACTTGAGATGATATCACTTGCGGTAATGCACCGATACATCGTTATTTTATTTAATATATGGATCTGGTTTGTAAAGTTTTGTAGCAGTATGAGAGCAGTATAAAACTTACAGTGCTGATCGTGATGTAGGCGAGGTGGTAGTGATGTCGGTTCTCATAAACAGCGAAATGTGGGTCGCCAAGTTGTCCATGACAGAAAACGGGAATTCACTACGCAGTACAGAGAAAAAAAAAATGCTGTGACTAGCACCAAGAATTTCTCTCGCTAAATGAGCGAGACAGCCGCCATGTTTTCTGCACTCTTCTGCCTGCCCACACAGGAAAAAGGGACAATTGGAAGACACGCTTTACAAGACATTGGGAGGGAAACTAGCTCTTGTGCTGTTTTGTTTTGCTTATAATACTATAATTCAGGTCCTGACTATAGTATTACGGACCTGAACGATAGTATTATTACTCTTGAAATGTACTATTATCACTCTGGAGTGACAGTATTATAAAGATTTTTTGTATGCTTTAGTAGCATATTGAATCTGATATCGATAGATAGATAGATAGATAGATAGATAGATAGATAGATAGATACTTTATTTATATAGCGCTCCTTTCCAAGGACTCGGAGCACTTCACTATCAATACCATACAACATTTTATAAATATACAAAAATACAAGTAAAATCAGCAATAATATCCAATCAAGACATAACTCAATTATCTAAAAATTAAAAGCCTGGTTAAAGAAATAAGTTTTTAAACCTTTTTTGAAGGCATCCACAGGGAGTGCCTCCCGTAGACGTCTAGGTAATAGATTCCAAAGGGTAGGTGCAGCCACCAAGAACGCTCAATCACCGGAGTGGTGCAACCTCACCCTAGGAATATCCAGGAGACAATCCTCTGTGGAACGGAGAGCCTGGGATGGGCAGTGAGGCACAAGGAGCTCTTGCAGGTTGACTGGTCCCCCTTCATGTAGGGTTTTATAGGTCAGTAGCCCGACCTTGAAAGCAATCCTCCACCTAACCAGCAACCAGTGCAGTTCATGGAGGACTGGTGTGATATGGTCATATGCACACCATCAATAATCTTGCCGCCATGTTCTGCACCAGCTGAAGCCAGCGGAGGTTACCTCCAGATAGCCCCAAGTTCAGGGCATTGCAGTAATCCAGTCTGGATGTTACAAAAGCATGTACTAGTGAGGCTAGGTCCCTAGGGGGTAATAGGTTCTGAAGCTAGGCAACGTTCCTCAGATGATAAAATCCACTCTTAAAAATGGCCGACACCTGAGCATCAAGCATTAAGCAGCTGTCAAGGATCTCACCCAGATTCTTCACCTGATCAGATTGGGTCAGTGGCACTCTTCCCAGTACAAGAATCCTCAAACCCCATCCCCCACACAACCCAGGTCCACCACTAGCACCTCTGTCTTGTCTGGTTGAGTCTCAGCCAGTTATGGAACATCCATGTCCAGATCTCAGACAGGCAGCTGTTAAATACAGAGTCCACCACCTTGTTACTTGGAGCACAGGACATGTATAGTTGGGCATCATCTGCATAGCAATGAAAACCCAGCCCATACAGCCTCATAATGTCACCCAATGGTAGCATGTACACTGTGAACAATAAGGGTGACAAGACTGACCCCTGCAGAATACCACAGGTAAGAGGCTTCGGGCTAGACGAGGCCAATCCCATCACTACCCTCTGCACTCTACCTTGTAGGTATGACCTGAACTATTTGATGACCTTACCGGACAGGCCACACCAAAACCACAGTCAGTCAAGTAGCACCTCATGGTCCACAGTTTCAAACGCCGCTGAGAGGTCCAGGAGATGGAACAATCTCTCCTGTCTCTCACCATTAGGAGATCATTAAGCACCTTCACCAGGGCAGTCTTTGTACTATGCCCAGCCCTAAACCTGGATTGTGAAATCTCATAGGTGGAGGAGGAATTAAGATGTTCCACAAGCTGCCTTGCCACAACTTTTTCTATAACCTTCCCTAAAAATGGGAGGTTAGAGACTGGCCTGTAATTGGCGAGACAGTCTGGGTCCAATGGGGATTTCTTTAATAGGGGTCTACTCAAGGCCTCTTTCAGGGCTGAAGGGAAGACCACATTCCTCAAGGAACTCTGGACAATCTTGGCAACAACAGACACAATCAGGTCCATACAACCAACTAAAAGTTGTGTTGGACCTGGGTCTAGATCACAATATGTTGGCTTCAGTTTCGAGACAACCCTCACCACTTCCTATACCCCAACTGGATCAAACTCAGCCCAGACAGGAGGAATGTTCTGCAACACCTCAGAGTGGACCCCACAATCCCTTTGAGTGACAGTGGATGAGATCTCGACTCTGATAGTGGACACTTTGTAGGCATAAAACAGCAAACTCCTCTCACCTAGTGCTTAAACCTGCTCCCCCCACACAGAGGTGGGCAGGATGTAATAACTTATCCACCATGCGGAAGAGCTGAGCCAGTCTGTTCCTTGCTGCAACAATCTCTCTTGACAAAAATTCTGCCTTTTACAAGAGATTGCCCCCTGATAATCTTTGTAATGTGACATCAGAGCCAATTTGTCCTCCATCAGGCCAGATCCCCTCCACTGTCTGTCTAACCTCTGACCCTTAATCTTTAACTCCTGAGTTCCCATCAAACCAGGGAGGTCTCCTATGAGTAGATAATGGTGGACATGAACAGGTTTGATTGAATCAAAGGCGCCATGACAGCACCATTATATGCCGCCACCACCTCCTCCATTCCAATTTCACAAGCAGTCCCACATTCGATAGGTCCAGCACCACCGATAACCCTGAATATTAAAAATATAAATACAATTGTATGGTGAATCATGTTTCTCATATTATTATATATTGAATAAATTTCTGCCTATACATGTCCATCATTTAACCATATTGACAGCAGTGTCCTATAATGAATAAGACAGGAAAACACAGAGAAAATAGAACTTAATAAGGTGTTATAATGATATGGCAGTATTCTTGATTAATAACTATCAGTATCTTTAATACTATCAATGACCTTCGTTTTCTAAATGTAATTTATTTTCTCTATAATTCTGAGGAAGGAGGCTACAGGGATTAATATATTTTTGCTTTTAGATTTCAGGAGATATGTTACTAGATGGTCTGGCTCATATTCTAGTGAGTCCTGAATTTGACCTAGTAACTGTTTCTGTATCTCTCATACAGAGGACACAAAATTACTAGGTGTGTCAATTATCTGTCCCATCCTGCAGTTACAGAGTACATTCTTCTTCCTCTCTTTTTATTGTGCAAGTTTAATTTACATTGACTGTATATACACTCAAATCTATACCTGGTCACTAATTTCCTATATTTTGGTTTATCAATTTCCGTCAGGTATTTTTCCATTCCATGATATCTTTTATTTTAAGACACCCATTTACACACTTTATACTGTTTACACAGTACTATATATTTTTGGATACATATATATATATATGTCCCTCACTCTTTGTTTGATATTGTCCTTTACTTGATTCAGTGGCAGCCCATGATAATCCATTATACTTGCCAATAAACTGAAAGGTTTAAAGATTTTCTCCACTGTTTGCATACATGAAAATAAAACATTCTGACCCATATATGAGAAAGCTTCCTCCAGACATAATCTAGGTAATTTATTATCTGTCATCCCATAAACATTTAGTCAATATATGGCCTGTCTTTGTTTGATCTGGCATTCCACTGGAGGTTGCCCAATTTCAGCTCTTACCATAGTCAATACTATTTGGGAGGCCCAAAGTTCTTTTATAGAATTTATTCAAAGTTGTTTCAAGCTTATATTATCTGTTAAGCCCCACACCTCTGCTCCATAAAGTAATTGGCTCCTCACCTTGGCATTCAATATTTTAATGTTTCCCTTAATAGATTTCCTCCATATTTGTATGAAAATAAATTTAATATTAGGAGGAATCTTTTTGCTTTGTTTTCTGCTTCCCGAATGTGTCTCTTCCAGTTCCTTCTTGTGTAAATGTTATCCCTAGGTAGTTAAATTCTTTAACCACCTCCAATTTTTGATTGTTATTTACATATTTGTATGCTTTGTTATGTCCCCCAAAGACCAGTACTTTCATTTCTTGGTAATTAAGTTTTAAATCTGCTAAATCACATTCTGCCACAAATTTATTTAGCATTATTTTTATTCCTAGAAAATTTGTGGAAAGGAGTGCCACATCATCGGCGTAAGCTAGGTATAAGCAAACTCTTAGTCCTACTTTCAACATATGATGTTCTGGTGCACATAGTCTGTAATACTGTCTGGAAAACAGATTAAATAATAGTGGTATCCTTGTTTGACCCCACATTTGATTTAAACCATTCACTTATTCACCTTTCTCATTATATCCAGCACTAGTGTAGTTGTCTTGATAGAGTATCTTAATTACTTCCAATATAGTTTGTTCCACCCCTAATTTCTCCAGTCTTTCCCATAGGATGTTTCTATTTGCCCTGTCAAAGGCTGTTTTCAAATCAATGAAAATGCAATACAGTTTTGGTTTTTTAACTGTGTTGTATTTATGGATAAGATAGGCCATAATAAAGCATTGATCAATAGTAGATTGTCCTGTTTTAAAGCCCACTTGTGCTTCATCAATAACTCCATGATCATCTGTCCAGTTTGCTAATCTGTTATTTATAATCTGTGAGAACAATTTTTCAGTACAGTCGATCAGACTGATTGATCTGCAGCACTTGGGTTTGTTCTTATCTCCCTTTTTAAATATTGGCACTATAATATTCAGTTTCCAACTTTCTGGTATAACCCCATGCTTCCAGATCATGTTAAATAGTGCTTCTAAAATGGGATCCATTTAGTCCTCAATCGATAAATGATGTACAAAGGTACCCTGTCAGGTCCTGGACTTTATGTTTTTAAATGATGCTAGTACTTTAGTTATTTCTGTTTGACTTATATTATGATTAGATGGAATCCATGGCCCTTGGTCCTTAATTTCTTTTTTTATTCCTTTGTCAGATAAGTGTTAATGTCCCATTATATCTTGCCCTCACATGGAGTCTTCAGATATGGTCCATTCTTTCACTTTCTCATCATAACTCAAGGGAAGAGGGGGGAGATCCTACTATTTATATCAAAAACTAACTATCCTATATTAAACAATAATTTACATACTCAATTTTACCTGGAATGGGCTCCACATTTCTAAAAATTGATTCTTCAAACCTTTCTTGATATACCAAATTTGTTCTAATTTAGAAATATCTATCATCATGTTTAGCCATTGTTAAAACACCAGAGGGTCAGGATCCCTCCATTTTAATAGTATACACTTTTTGGCAATTATAAGAAAAATTGACAGCAGTTTAATGTTATATATTTCCAAAGATGATTTTTCCAGTGTCTAAGCCAAAAGTTTCAGCTTGGGTGAGAAATAAATTTTTCTCTTTATTACCCTTTAAGTAAAGAATTCTATTTCATGCCAGAAATTTGAGAGTGAGGGGCAAGAACCTATCAGATGAATAAGAGTGCCTGTTGTATTTGCACATCTGGGACACTTATCAGTTAAATTTGGATTTATTAGATGTAACTTTTTAGGTGTAAAATAAACTTGGTGTGTGGTGTTCATCTGTATTTGTGGAAATTTAACTGAGGAAACATTTTCTGTATATGCCTTAATAATACCATGCCACATTTCTGCTGTAATCTTCATTCCCAAATTGTGTTCCAGTTTCTCTTTACTTTATCTAAACTATGCTCCATATCCTCTATGAAAGTCTTATATATTAATGAAATGATTTTTCGCTGTTTTATTTTGAATCAAATCTCCAATCAAGCTGGGGGGGGGGTTCTATCAATTTAATGTTTCCTTTATTTTGGTTCATCTATGACTTCAATTGATTACAAAAAAAAACTGATTTGACAACAAGCCACATTTTTTAGAAACCAACTGGAATGTCTGAAGTGTATCACCTGAACAAACATCTCCTATTTGGAGTATACCTGCCTCCTTCCAGGCCCTGGAATAACAAGTTCCTAGTGAGGGCAAAAAATTAAAATTTTGGTAGAGTGATGTTAATTCTAAAATCTCCTTGGTACTTTTAAGCTTATCCTGGGCCAAAATCCAACATTGATAGGTTATTGTAGTTGTCATGGGACTTTTATTTTTTTCAAAGATATACCAGAATATAATAAGTTCATAAGTGAAACATAGGGCTGAGCCCATGTTTCTATCTGACTTGAAGATAATAATGTATTTCTCTAGGAATCCAATTCCAAACATGTGCCAGCTGAGCTGCAATACAATACAAATAAAAATCAGGTAACACCTTCCACCCTTTTGTTTTGGGAAGTATTAAGGTTTTCCAAGAAATTGTAATATAGTTGTTTTTCCATAAAAATTTAATTGTCAGGGCCTTAAGCTTTGAGAAAAAGGTGGGTGGGATTGGAATAGCAAGCACCTAAAAGAGAAAAAGAATCTTAGACAAAATCTGCATTTTGATCAGATTAATCTTACCGATCAGGGTCAGGTATAAAGAATTCCATCTTTTAAAATCTGTCTCCACCTGTTGCAATAATTTCTCAAAATTTAATAGGTATAAATCTGTTAACTGTGCACTATCAATAACCCCTAATTATTTAAGATTATTTCCTCAATCAGTCAACTGACACCCCAATCCCCCTGGTAGAATATATTCCAATCTTAATTTCAAAAATGAGGTTTTAGACCAATTCATTTTATAACCTGAAAAAGAACCAAAACTAGTTGTAATTTGTATTAATTTAGGAATTGATTCCTGTGGTTTAGTTATATACATTAATATGTCATCTGCATATAAACTAATTTTCTCTTCTTTCTATTTATTTATTATGCCCATTATTTGTTCTGTTTCTCTAATTTTAATAGCTACAGGTTTGATTATCAATGCAACTATTAAAGGGAGGGCAAACCCTGTCTTGTACTCTCTCCCTTTTTATTTTGGCTGACCTTAATTACTGCTATTGGTTTTTATCATATATCAGTTTCAACCATCCGCTGAGCTATGCACTGAGGCCCATCCTCTCCAACACTTCAAAAATATAAGGCCACTCAATTCTATCAAATGCCTTTTCGGCATCAATGGTGAGTAAAATGGCATTTGAATGTTGATTCAAATCAATAATATTCAAAGTTCTTCTGATATTCTCTGAAAGCCTTCTGTTCTTAATGAAACGGTTTGGTCCTGATGAATTAATAAAGGTAATATATTCTCCAACCGTTTTGCTATTATTTTTGTAGAAATGTTATAATCAGTGTTTAAGAGAGAGATGGGCCTATAGGATGCACAGCTCAGCGGATCCTTCTCATTTTTCAAAAAACCTATGTAGTAGCTTCCCTAAAATAGTCCGGTATTGACTGAGTTGTTATAAATGAATTAAATAATTGTTTCAGGTGGTTAATCAAAAGATCCTTATTAAACTGTAAGATACAGTTCCCAAACCATCAGGTCCAGGGGCTTTATTAATTGCTAATTCCTCAATTGCCATCTTAATCTCATATTTTGAAATAGGTAAATCCAACATTTTTTTAATCTAATCCAGAATTCTAGGGATGTCAATTGACTGAAAAAAATTAGAAATCTGCTCCTTATCTCCCCCAAATTCAGACTTAAAAAGATCACTATAACATTTTTCAAAAACTTTAATAATTTTCAATGGCTGATCCTTAATAGCCCTTATGGTCTTTTTATATTATTAACAGTATTTTTGACCAGTATTTGTTTAGATCACCATGCCATTAATCTTAATGGTTTATCTGTATTAAAAATATAGTTCGATCTTGCCCCATTATCATTTCTCTGCCTGTTCATTCAGTATTAAATTTAGTCTCTCTTTTGTAATAATTGATTATATGTTTGAGAATCTAAGGATGAACTCTGGATATATGAAAGTCTCTGAATTTCTGCTTCCATTTTTTATATTATCTTGATTTTTCTATTATAGTTTCTCAATCTTATACATAGCCCAAGTATAAACCTTATATGCTTCCCATACATTATTTATTGCAACGTTTTGATTCATATTAAAATGAAAAAATTGTTTGTACCATTAGCTAACTCTTTTTTTCATATGCCCTTTCCAATAAAGAAATAGCCATTTGCCAAGATCTGACCAGTGGCTGAGTTTGGCTTATTTTTAATAAAAGAAGACATGGTGCATGATCAGATAACATTATGGGAGATATTGTACAGATTGAACAATTGGAAGTAAGGATCTTGAAATTAAATAAAAATCAGTACGTGAATAAGTTTGATGAACTGGGAAAAAGAATACATCCTCCCTCCTTTATTAAATTCCCACCAAGGGTCTACTAATCCTAAATCACACATTAAATCTGTATTAGTCATTCTTGAAGATGTCCAAGTTTTATCTAGGCAAGGGAGAAAGGAGGTGGGGAAGGAGGATGGGAGGAAGGAGGCAGTAGGAAGAAAGGGAAGACAAGGCAGTGGTTGACAGAGTAGGCAGGGAGGGTAAATTTAGAAGGTGGAACTATGTGATTAGGAGGGTTGAAGCAGGAGCAGCTGACAGCAACAAAGTTATTTATGGCAAAGGATAGGAATGGTGGAGGAGGAATGATGAATTTGTGGGGGAAGTTCCAGATTTTAGGAAAGTTATGGGAAAACCTGACTGACCTATAAGGGTGGTGTGACAGGGATCAGCAGAGTGTGAGTATCAAAAGATCTGAGGGAGGGAGGGAGGAGGGGGTGAGGAGAGGAGGATAGAAGGTGAGAGAGGTTCTCCTAACTAGAATTTAGAAGTGAGTTTGGCACAGTGACAGAGGCATCTATTAGCCAAAGAGGGAAAGGACAAGACATGGTATAGGTCACAGTGATGAGTACGGGGGGGCAGTATCAAGGGTAAAATGACAGAAGGAGTTAAAAAGAGAGTCCAGTCTGGTAAAGGAGGATTTGGGAGTGGCACCATAGACTACATCACAGTAGTCAAAAAATAGGGAAGATCATCTTCTAGACTAATTTGCACCATGCCGTGAGAGGGATGCAGGTACAGTTTCTAAATAGGGCACCAAACTTGGGGTGCAGTTCTTCAGAATGGCATCGACGTGTGTCCAGAGGAGCTGAGGTGTTGGTCCAGCCAGACCCTCAGGTATCTGAAAGTGGAGGTATGTCAGCTGCTAGGATATGGTGGGCATGTTAGGAATGGATCAAGCTGAGCAAGGAGTGGTGATGAAGTGTGTGTTTAGGTGAAAAGATTTAGATATGCATTGAGACATTCAGTGGTAAGGGTTGTGGTTTTGGCCACAGGGAGGCTAATTAATATTTAAATCCCCATTAATCAGTAGCTCAGTAGAGGCAGAATGGGAGGATAGGGAAGTCAGAGTATCTAGCAAAAAATCAGACTTGTCTCGAGGGGAGGAGATGATTCTGCCTACAAATGCGAGGAGATAGGAGTGGAATGAGCACTTGAACAGGAGCAGTTCATGGGAGGGGGGAGTACAGACTGAGATATTTTATTTATTTATTGAAATGTTTCACCAGGAAGGCACACTGAACAACAAGCTGCTCATCTCCCAGCTTGACCTGGGGATACAATGGATGTAAACAGTGACTATACATACAATTAACAGCTATCAAACAGGGTTTGGTACAGAGTAGAACAAGAATAACGTATACAATTATGTAATTTACAGTTTGTACAATACAATACCATTACTGTAGGTAATCTGTTTACAATTGAGGAACAGGTAAGCAATACAATTACACAATATAAGTGCTAGTGAAAGGAGGAGTAAGAGGGCCAGGGGAGTAGCAGGGAGGGAGCTTATGTAGTCAGAGGGGCCAGGACTATTTCCAACAACAGGTACTATGGTCATTTGAGGAAGGTTACAGAGCTGGTCAAGGGTGGGCTAAGGTAGCAGCTCTGGTGGTCACACAAAAGTGAGGATAAAATGTGGGGCAATTTAGCACAGGATATAGGAGCAGGGGCTAAGTAAGTGCTGTGGGGTATGAAGAGAGACAAGAGAAGAGGGTAGAGAGAGGAGGAAGGTGAGGGAAAGACAAGTATTGTCTAGATCTGACACGTCCAGGATGATGAGAACCCATCATAGTTGAGCTACATTATATAGCTACACTCTCCACATGTTTACTACAATCATGTTCAGGGCAACATGCCCAGGAATTCCTATGTCTGTGATCACTGGCCCAGGGTAACAGCCATTACCGATGTTAACGAGAACATTTGAAGGAACTGCATGGCCTACAGACAAAACAGGTCAAGCTTAGGAAGTAAATTCCTGTTACTGAGTAGGAAAACACTAAGCCCCTGAGGTGAGGGGGGATGGAGGAAAGGAGACACAAGATTAAGATCAGTTTCATCTGACAGTAGGAACTGAATGGTAATTATTTATTTATTTATTAATTATCATGATGAGGAGTCAGAGAGTGGACATAGAGGAAAAGATGAGGAGAGAAAGGAGGAATGTCTGAGTAGGACAGAGGAAATGAGGAGAAAGGAAGTAGAAGAGTCTGAGGGGGAGTTACTGATACAAAAGCTAGAACAAATGGTAACAACACTGTAATACCGATGGGATCAATTTAACACATGGCACACTTAAAGCAGTCTAATCAAGGATAAACACTAAGGCATATAAAAGGGCACATAACTTTAAATTAGAGTATGAATTAACAAAGACAAAAAAAGTGAGCAGTCTAAATTATGATAAACATTAACTAATGCATATAAATGGGCATAGTTTAAATCAGGGTATAAATTAACAAAGGTAAAATAAAAGTACTCAATGAATAGAACACACAATATGGTACCTAGCACAAAGAATGCAATTAAGAGCATGTAAGACTGATCAGAGTAAATTATGTATTTAATTTACTTTTGTGTCTAAATTATGTATTTAATTTACTTTTGTATCTACATGTTATTTATGTCACATGTTTTACCAGGAAAGACATACTGACCTGATAACAGCTCATTTACAGATGCTTCCTGGGGTAGGGAGAGGGGAAAGAAGGTGAACAATACAGAGTATACAGCAAAAGTACAATAACAGTAAAATTATAATAATAGCTGAGCAGTCTCCATCTTCAGACAATTGGACCAGTGCAGAAAGAAAGCAGTATAGGCAGAGGAGGCAATATAGCACAGTGGTTTAAAGCTCTGAGCTGCAAACCTGAGACCTGGTTTGAATCCCACAGCCCCCACTTTGATTCTGTGTGACCCTGAGCAAGTTACTTAACTTCCTTGTTCTCCCAGGTCGCACCTGTAGAACAAGCTTCAGCTTATGTGCCTCTCCTGGTTAA
This sequence comes from Neoceratodus forsteri, assembly GCA_016271365.2. Lineage (NCBI taxonomy): Eukaryota > Metazoa > Chordata > Ceratodontiformes > Ceratodontidae > Neoceratodus > Neoceratodus forsteri. The sequence continues at coordinate 4,256,605 of JADMNL010000041.1, read as the reverse complement.
AATAAACTCTGGGCAATGAAAGAATGAGCAAAGTGCAACACAATCACAGGTGTGAAATCCAAAATATGGTTCAGGGCAAAACCATTCAACAGGATGCCTGATGAAGTTAAAAGTGCACTTGAGCCTGGTGAGTCCATACCACAAGAGGTGGAGTGGACAGCCAGAGAAGTGAAGCACAGTTGCATAAGTCATGGGTGGCAGAAGGCACAAGGCTAAGGTCAGGGGTCAGGAACAATTGCAGGTGGAATCTGCAAAATCAACTGAGAGACTTAAGGAAGAGTGTGGAGGAGGCTGAGTGGCTAGACGGTGGAAGTGAGGCCCAGAGCTTTGGGAAGTAATATGAGAAGGCAGTTTGTCTGGCAATAGATTTTCTCTGTGGGATGGAGAGGGAATGGGAAGCAGTGTTGTATAGGGGTAGAAAGAAGGTGAGGGAGAGAGAGAAGAGAAGAGAAGAGAAGAGAAGAGAAGAGAAGAGAAGAGAAGAGAAGAGACGAGAAGAGAAGAGACGAGAAGAGAGGAAAGGTGGGAAGGAGGGAGTCAAGCCAGCATTTGCATAGGAAAGAGATGCATTAGGAGAAGAGTCTGGCATCGGGGAGGGAGAGGGAGGAGTAAAGAGACTAGTGGTGGGTATAGGGAGGACAGACCAAGGGAAAACAGCAGAAATAGTGAAAAAGGGGGTTCAGTATGGCAAGGGTGGACTTGGGAGCAGTGCCACAGAAAACGTCACTATAGTTGAAGATACACAGCATCATCTTTGAGACAATCTCTCAGCAGGCAAGAAGCAGGATACTTGCTTTGTTTCTGTAGCATGTACCTACTTAGGGTGGAGCTTGTGGTGAAATGGCATGTGCACTGAGAAATCCAGATGGTGGTCTAATCAGTCTGAAAATACTTAAAGGAGGAGACAGCCTCAACTGTGGTCCAATTGAGGGTATGGAAGGAAGGGAGAGAGGTGAGCCTGGTGATCCTCTGCTGGGAACTGAAGCATGGAGACCATTTTCATGGCACTGATGGACACTTGGTATGTTCAGAAGCAGCACTGGGTGTTGTTGAAGTCACATTGGAACTGTGCATACAAGGTAAAGGCATAGGAGCCAGAGGCAGACAGTACAGTATCATCTGAATAGATGTAAACCCCTCTTGGGGTTAGTAGCTGTAGTAAGAAGGTTGAGAAAAGGTTGTCCCTCTACATGTCTCCGATTTCAACCCCTAGAGACTTAATTCTCTGTTCCATCTGTGGAGGCTGTCTGGTATTGGCTGGAGGCACCACTGGAGGGTGGGACCTCTTTAGCCTGTGAAGGAGAGCATGGGTTCGAGAGGCAAATCGAAAGTGGGAGTGGGGGTAATTGCCTACTCTGGCTGGAGCACCGATAGTTTTTCCAGTGTCAGGCCAGAGAAATAAGCCTTGGAGTAGACAGGTGGTGGCCATTCCTTTCAAGACTCCCTCTGGGGGTGACCAGCCAAAACCAACAAAGCTTCAGGCTTCCAGAAGTGAGATCTGAACCCAGACAGCATGGACTGCCTAGTCCACCATAAAAATGCTGATCTAAACTGCTTAATCCCGGTGGGGAATCCACCACATATGTGAGGGACCTTGGTGACAGATGGAGGCATGACAGCTGCATCTGAGCCAAAGATGTGAGGAGTCAGAGAGCAATCATGCATTAGGGGTGTAGAGATAGGCAGCATTGGGGTATATGCCACCCAAGAGTTCAATGAACACAGGAGTCTAGTGGCTGTATAGGAATGTGGCAAGGTTTTAGAGAAATGGATGAAGTCAGCTAGGTTTGAGGCTGTCAGCTAGGGTTCAAGGGTGATCTCAGTCCATGGTAATCTAAGGTAGAGTCAAGTCCCAGTGTGAGTATGGACAATGAAGCAAGCTGCCTGTGCTAAGAGAGGAAAGTTTAGAGCTGCTTGAGAATGGGGACAAGTGCTGTATTATGTATTGAGTGGGGAAAAGTTACCCTCCTGCTGTTATGGGATTGGGGATGAAACTGTATGGAATAGTACCGAGTGTGGGAAGAGTGGTGCTGTTTGTCCTATGCCTAAAGGGACTGAGAACTATGTACTGAATATGGACAATGCTTTGACATTGTAAATAGGGACCCCTGGTCCTCATGCCTACTGTTTCTCTGTGGGTATGTAATAAGGAATCCCTATTTGACAACTCCATGGAGATCAATTTCCCAGTTAAAGGATCATTGTTGTTTTAAATGGCATCTCAATTTATTCTTGCTGGTTGCATCTTATTGTCTACTAACTAGCTTGCCTTCTAGTTCAGCGCCCCAAGGAGAAGCCAGAGCCCCAGTCCCAAGAACTCAAATGTAAACTGGTCTCTGCAGTTTCTAGTTAGTGGTGCCCCTCACATGGTCTTTACCACCGTCCATACCCTAGACACCAAGGTGAGGGGTCAACAAGTGGAGCTCATCCAGATTTTTGTGTGCCTTTAGTGATGAATTGGCCCCATGCTAGGTGAAGATATAAACTGGTTTGGGACTTTGCCACTAAGATTGGGACTCCAAGATGGCACTGGAGACAGTGAGGAATTTCTCGCCAAGCAGAACAATTTTGCACCTGGTGACAGGGACTTGTGGCTGAAATGTGAGGAGTATGTTAATGAGTGGAAAGCTACTGGTTTTGGAAGAGAAAACCACCACTTCTTAAAAAGGGTGTGTGGTGAAGAATATTTACTCTCTTCTTGGGGTGTGGTTCTTCAGAAGGGTGTGGTGGCTGACGAAGATCGTATCCATATTTCTGCTCTGACTTTTTTGTATGATAAACACAGAGTGTTCCCCATGTATTATATTCATGCCCGGCTAGGTTGCCTGTGCCTCTGTATCTGGACTTTTATAGAACTGCATCCTCATAACTACAGCTGCTATTCTGTTGATCAGGAGAAGTAAGGGGCCTAATAAAATTATAAGCCCAATTAAGCTGAATCAATCATGAGTGTGTATGATTGCATGGGGCACAGATGAGAAAAGGACAAAATTAGTGGGAAAAACTGGGATTAAAAATGAAGACCTTTTCTATTATTGTTTGAGAGAGGGTGAACAGACTGATCCCATTGGAAAAAGACAGAGAAATGGCGCAGAAGCCTCCTCCTTGGACATCAACGTGCCTATTCATTTGTTCAGATGGTTACGAGAGACTGAAAAGATCAGCCACTAATAGAGAATGCACCTTTGCAAGTATAAAGGCTACATTGTGGAGTCTGTACCTGTGTGCTCCTGGTGCTGTGAGGTGGGGCAGTGTCTCGTGCAGTTTTACTGCTTTGTGATCATTGTAGATGCCCAAGCCAGTCTTCAACCTCTGTGGCATCAGAGGATGCCCTTCGAGGACTGGAGAAGCTTTACTGCTGCACTTTCAAGGTAGAAGCAAAGACCTCAGGATCAAATGGAAAGGCAGAGGCCACCCTCCAGTCTAGTTAAACCCCAATGGCAAGCCTCACACCAGTGTTGGTGCCCAGCACACCTCAAGAATTACCTCCCCAGTCCTTCACCCAAGCTGATGATCCCAGAGGATTTTGGAGCCACCTCTGCTGAATTTGAGAAAGAGCCAGCAGCCCAGTCTGAAATGGCCACCTAACAGAAATCCAGCCCTTCAGAGGCACCACCTGAAGGATCAGTCACCAGCAAGTCAGCAAGCCCGTTGCCTGTGGATCAAGTGCCTGACCCGCTAAGCAACCAGACTGCTGTGGGTCTGGATGTTAGGGCTGAACTGGAGGTGGAGGATAACTTGGAGGAGGAACAGGAAGTGCCATTTCAAGAAATCCCTCTGCCCTGCTTTTCTCAATTTTTTCCACCCCTGTGAGTCCCATGCAACATGGAGCTTCCAAAGTCAGGCCCAGATTGGAGCATGCTAAATGGAAGCAACATTATAATGAGGGTGTGTGGCTCCTCCAGACCATGCCCTGTGCACAACCATCAGGAGTTTTGCAGAGTGGTCACAGTTGGAAAGGACGGTCCAGTGACACATCAATCAAGATTTCCATGAGTAAAAGTACCCTTATTTTCCCAAAAGAGTGTGCAATGTAATAGAGGCAAAGAGGAAGGAGTGGATATTTTAGGTCATCCTACAGAAAATTTACAGGAAGCATGGACTGTGTGCCAACAGCCATACCTTACAGCTGCAGGAGGCTCAAAGAATAGCCAGGGACATATGTGCTTGTCATGTTTATGAAGGACTGAGTCTTCCAAAGCATTATGCTCTGATTCAGGACCTCGAGACAGTGAAGTAAAGATACAGTGGAGAAAGTCATGACTCTTTCAAACATCCTAGCACCAAGCCTGACCACTGGTACTACTTTGACAGGTGTAGACTCCATGTCTGGGAGTAGAGTGCCTGTGAACCACCCACCGGAAGATCATCAGATGAGTGAGAACTTTCCTTTTATTTCTTAATTCACTCTGACACAATGGACTGGCCCTGTTGGCCTAAACCTTTGAGCTTGTTTTGCAATTTATTGTTACCTCTTTGATACAGAAGATAAATAATATCTGTTGTCTAACCCACTATTTATCATATAGAGTGCTGAATAAAAAGGGAGGTGGATTGCAAAATTGATGTTGGGTCTGGGGTATTACATGTTTATATCTTGCTATTGCTGACTTTTTTCTGGAAACTGTGATTCAAATGGGGACAGATATGGCACATATTTTTGATGTGGCAGCTCGGTATTTGGGGAAGTCTTTGGGCAATGCAGCTAGGCAGCTAGTTAAGATGATGGTGTGAGAGGTCAGGATTTAGCAGGCTGAATTTTGTTGCCTGGTAGGAATAGCTATGTGTGGTAGTGATTAGACCTGGGGCATCATCCCTTGGGGACTTGGGCAATTTGTCCTGAAGGTCCAGGAGGGTGGGCAGCCAGGAGAAGCTTGAGCGAGTTGATGTACTCTGAGCTCTAGGGCCGATTTTATCTAGTGAAGTGGCCACCTTCATGGTGAGGCAGCTGTGTTCCCTCTGGGAATGTGGCGGGAGGGGAATGTGCATACCCTTTATGCTGTGGGACTTTTGGGGTGGGTGTCTGGTTAATGCCCTGGGGTATGCTTACCGAGGGTGTTGAGTTTTAAAAAGGGGTGAGTTGTAACCCCCCCCTTTGGGGTTAGTAACTGTAGTTGGAGAGTTGAGAAAAGGATTTCCTTCTGCAGGTCTCAGGCTTCAACCCCTAAGGAGTTAATTCTCTATACCTCCGGGAGGATTGAACCACTGCTGGAGGGTGGGACCTTTTGAGCCTTTGAAGGAGAGCACAGGTTCAAGAGGCAGTTTGAAGGAGGGAGTAGGGGTGATTGTCTACTCCTGCCACAGGAGCAAGTTGTTTTCCAGTGCAAGGCCAGAGTAATAAGCCTGAAGTGGACAGGCAGCAGCCATTCCTTTTGAGACACCCTTGGGGAGTGATCCACCCCAGCCAACAAAGCTTCGGGCTTCCAGAAACAAAATCTAAATCTGGAGAGCATGGACTGCCTAATCCACCATAGAAACATTGACCTGGACTGCCTAGTCTATTGTGGGGAAACCACCACATATGGAAGGGCCTCTGTGACAGATGGAGGCATGATAGCTGCATTGCAGCCAAAGATGTGAGGAGTCGGAGAGCAATCAGGCATTAAGGAGTGTAGAGATAGACACTACTGGGGAATATGCCACACCTGAAGAGTTCTACTGAGCATATGAGCTGTATAGCGGCTGTATAAGATAGGAATGTGACCAGGTTTTGTAGGAAACAGATGAAGTCAGCTAGATTCAAGGCTGATCTTAGTCCATAGCTATCCGAGTGAAGGGAGAGATTAGAGTCTAGTCCCAGTTGTGAGTATGGACAGTGAAACAAGCTACCTGTACTAAGAGAGGGAAGATTAGAGCTGCCTGTGAATGGGGAAAAGTGCTGTATTATGTACTGAATGTGGGAAAAGTTACCCTCTTGCTGTTATAGGATTGGGGATGAAACTGTCTGGAACTTTACCAAGTGTGGGAAGAGTGGTGCTGTTTGTCCCATGCCTAAAGGAACTCTGGCAACTGTGGAATTAATATGGACAATGCTTGGACATTGTAAATATGTTCCCCTCTGTGGGGCATATAATACTGAATCCCCAGATAGCAACTTCATGGGGATTCATTTCTCAGTTCAAGGATCCTTGTTGTTTTCAAATGGCATCGCAATTTATTCTTGTCTGTTGCATCTCATCATCTCGACTAACCAGCTTGCCTTCTAGCCCAGTACCCCATGGAAAAACCAGAGCCCCAGTCCTGAGGATTGAAACACAAGGCAATTTCTGCAGTTTCTGGTTATTGTGCCCTCCTGGACATTACCACCATCATACCCCTAGACACCGGGGCTACATACATATGGATAGCGTAGAGGAACAGGTAGCAGAGAGGTCATTTGAAGGAGACAGAAAGAGAATGGAACCAAGAATGGATTCTTGGGATGCCTAAGCAGATGGGTAGATGGGGATATGGAGTCACTAATTTGGAAAGTTTGAGACCTGCTCTTTAATCGTATACCATTGTAACAGCAATGCTGTTATAATGAATACCCCACAACGACTCAACCCATTCAACACCTGCAATATCGAATGGGTTGTGGGAGCAACAAATGGATTCATCAACTTCTGGGTTCGGCCACTCCCCCCCAAATTAGGACTCTAAAAGTCTTGGGGGTGAGGCAGATCCCCCTGCAAGCAGTACATGACTCTGGCCACTGTTGGGTCCATCACCACTTGCCATGGCAATTTGATCATCATGAGCAAAATGCTGTCACTGTGAAGTCCTTCGACAAATTTCTTGTCAAAGCAACTTGTGAAGCCCTCAAATAAAGTAGACAGCCCCATCACCTTAAGCTCCTCCAGGGGTGGGCAACAGTGCTTAAGGCTTTGGCCAAGTTGATAGAGATGGCACAGGTGAATGACTCTAGTCCATACCACTAAGGATGGAATCAGCGAGTAAGAGAAAGCCAGAGAATGTGGAGTGGAACTTCCTGAAACAAGACTGGAATGGACTGAAGAATGAGAAGGAGTAAAGAAAATGGAAGAATTGAAAGAGTATATTATGTCCCTGGAGCTTAGTTAGGGTGGGAAGGACAGGGATGGACCTGTAGTTGCCAGGTGAGGAGGGACTGGCCCCTTAATAGAGGGGATTACAGTGGACTGTGTCCAGGCAGTAGGGACAGTAGTTGAGAAGGAGATATTGAGGAGATGAGCAGGGATGGTGATGGCTGAGGCAGACAGAAGAAGCTTGGGATCAACAATCTACTAAAATATACAAAAACATATTAACAAAAATAGAAATATAAATTAGGCATGGCATGTACAAATGACATGATCATGCAACCAATTTGTCAACTTGCCCTTAAAATGCAGTAATCCAGGTACAACTGAGGATGTCAAGAGGGAGGGAACTGGAATGTTTTGTGGACTAGGAAAGAAAAGAACCATGATCCTGAGTGATCCTATGAAAAGGTACCTTGAAAATGGACCTCTTATGATAACTGGGACCTAGGTGATTTACAACTCTTGGGAAGAGGTCCAACAAACTGGTAGGGGACTTGCCAACCAGGAGGACTGGTATGGGGGAACTGAAGCAGAGGGAAGATGAGAGAGTGGATGACCTTTCAGAAGCCACTGCAAAAGGACTTCTCGGCAGTTCAAAAATGATTTCAAGACAACCGATTAGTCATGGACCAGAAGAAAATGGTATCTATGCATTCCAGTTCAAACATCTGGTTGCGTACCCCTGACTCACTAAATTAGCCCTTCTTCCAGGGTGAACACCTGACTCTGTGTCCTCATACAAATACCTAGGTATGCACCAAGATCAACATCCTGACTACTCTGATGCATCTTCCAAGCAACAGCCAAGTGTTACGCAAAGCTTGGAGCCCTCTACAGGATGAAGACCTGCCTTCAGCCTCATATCAAGAAATTGGTGGTTGAGCACTCCATCTTCCCCTTGCTGGATTATTGGGATGTTTATGCTGGCACTAACTCCTCTACCCTGTCCAAATTGCCAACACATAATGCCTTATGCAGATTCATACTGGCCTGTTCCCACAGAACACACCGTTCCACCATGTACAATGATCTCAGGTGGATAACACCCTCAGAAAGGCTCTCACTGCACACTGCTATAGTGAGTGCTGGGTACTAGACAGGTAAACTCCTAAGATACCTTGAGGATCTTTTCACACCTGCAAAAAATCACCCATACTTGCTCCGCTCTGAGGAAGGTTGTCATTTCTAGATCCCACATTTCAGGTGAAATGTAGCACAAGTCTCTATCACCTACAGGCTACATCTGAAAATAAGCTTCGGCTTAATGTGCTACTCCTGGTTAAACAATGTTCCCTCTGTTCGGAATAGTCTACCTGCCAAAATCACCATATTTAGTTCCTTTCTCTAATGCAAGAGACTAACCAATGTCAGTACACCTTCTTGATGTCGTGCCCCAGCTGTCCCACTCACACTGCTCCTGGCTGTGGCCAGCTTAGCCCTGCTGCAACATAATGGGTCTGGTATCACATAGTGAGACAGCTGGGCTACAATTATCATAGACTTCATTTTGAACCTCAAGAGCATTTATATTGCCACCTCCCCAGGTATTACAACTTGCACTTTCTTCTGTATCTCAAGCCTTTTTGTACATTGTCTGTTGTATGCAATGCATGCAACATATGCAACATACCCCATAGATAAACAAGGGGCTTTACTGTAACACAAATTGCACCTTTCTCATTATTTGCATCTTGTATGTGTTTGTAATGTTTTCATCTTGTAGTTTGTATTATGTACAGTTGATGTATTTAACACCTATATGGGTGAATGTATTCTTCCTATGACTTTCCTTATCCCCGCCTCCCCCAAGTCACAACTGGAAATGAGTCTTCTGGGCTACACTTGTTTAGCTGATAAAAATATGTTTTAAATAAATTAAACTTGGAGGAGTGCTTAAGGTTGTTCTGGATCGTGGATGCAAAATGTTCAAATATCGCAAGTCTGGTGGCTTTGGTAGAGGCATTACAAAGGCTCCAATAACAAGTCAGGGCAGTAGGGGAGCCAGGGAGCAGTCTGACTTAGAGCTAGGTACCTGGTGTAAAAGCACACCATCAACACTGTGTAGATCCAGGGGAGGTGAGAGCCTTTAATTTTGGTTTTCCTAAGAGGGGCATGGTTGTCCGGACAGCCATGAATTTGGATTGGAAGGAATGGAGGACCAGATTGGTATTGATGACTGCTAAGATAAGGACTACTCAGTGGTTATCAGGTCAACATGGGAGGAAGACTAGTCCAGTGACCTGAAGGACTGAAGAAGATGAACTTAGGAGAGCTCTTGGGCAGTGGATCATGCATAAACAGTAGACCATAGGATGGGCATTGAGACATCTGTGAGGAGACCTGCATTCACAATACTGTGGGGTGAACAGAGAGGTCCAGTTCAGCAGACAGTGGTTGAGGGATTTGTGATTGAGGTGGATGGGGTCAGCCATCAATTGAGATAATTGGAAGGATTAAACATTTTGATACATTTTATGAGCAGAGGGAGAGCCAATTAATATTAAAGTCTCCAATGATAAGCAACTCACCAGTGAAGGAGGGGGAGCAGATGGAGGAGAGGAGTTGAGGACTGATGGGGGTCACACAGGCAGCAGTAAACCTCTTCAACAAAAATAGGGAGTGAGAAGGGGAGTGAGAGTTTGAGGGGTAGCAGCTCATAGGAGAAGGGCAAGGCGACAGACAGAATAAGTGCAAATTGTAAACTTATAGATACATAGATTGCTATACCTACACCCCTCCTGGGGAGATCCTACCTGGCTATGGTGTAACTGAGGATGTCCACTGTGGAATCTCACCTTAGGGGAGAGTCAGGATTCATATGACTAGGTTATCCAGCTGGAGGTTAACCAAAGGAGTGTTAGCTGATTCTGTTTAGGAGGAGTCTGTGGATATTAAAGTGGGCAGTCCTCAGTCCTGTGAAGCTGCAATGAAGAGACAGGGACTGATGCCACAAGTATGACACCATTCTGCTGGTGACCATACTTTGGGTAACTGGTGCACTGTATAGCTGTAGTTTACACTATTTTGATATAGTGGACTGAATTATTACTATAGCGATATACATTCTTTGCAAAACTTTGTTAATGCACCAGTTAGGTAACTTAATGACACAAAAGTATGTAATGTGGTGTTAGGGTCTCCAACCCTAACTTTCTACCCCCACTCACAAGCAGCAAAACCAAAAAATTATAGGTTTTTGGGTCACCAGAGTCTTGGCAAATCAGTGGTGGGGTCTTCATTGGTGTTGTCAACTCTAATGCTCACCCCTCCCTCTGGCCGTAGCCTTTATATCAAAATGCAAAGTACAGCTCCAAGTCAGTATTTGATAGTGATACACTCTTCAAAGATAGAGAATTATGTTTCACCACATGTTGCCAACACAGTTTGCTGTAGCTTTCTTTGCACTGGGCCCATGGGCCCTGCATCAGACAGAAGACTATATGTAATGCTGTTTGCGCAGGGAATGGGGTGAGCATTAAGGCTGACAACCCCAAGGAAGACCACACCACTGATTTGCCAAGAATCTGGAGACCCAAAACCCTAATCTTTTCCTCTTGCTGCTGGGGATTAGGATTGGAAACATTAATGTCACATTTCCTATTTTTATAGGCTAAAGTTACCTTAACTGCTGCATTAAGAAAGTTGTTTTTGCAAAGAATTTCTTTCTTTTTGAGGTAGTGGAACTGTATTCTTCTTCATGCAGATCCTGTAGCTGTGCAGGGCCCTGTGGACTGTGCACTATGGGAAGACTGTCCACCAACAGAAGTACAGGGCCTGGTACACTCACCCTTTACACACACACACTCTTTACACATTCCCACTTCAGACTTTCACTTTTTTTAAATGTTATTTCTTTATTGAGATCTCAGATTACAATACCTTTGAGCTGATGAGCTGAAAGCTCTTTTACAAAGGTTCCATGTCTGAGCAAAACAGGTAACATACAATAATGGCAAGATGGGACAAAATATGGCAGGATACATAGAGAGTTAAAAGTGGTACAGTCAGTTTGAGAGTGACACTTCAACTATAGAATTTAGACAGATAGATTCAAAAATTTATTTTTATACAGAAGTACATGCCATAAGGGAAAACCCCTGTTTACAAGACAGCCCTGTATCAGATGTTACATAACTTAAACAGTTTAAATATCATATCACAAAATGCATTGTCAGACATACAAATTGTAAAAAAACATACATACAATTACACCTAATCAACAATTATAAACTATAGGGAATGTGCTTTTTAATTCATTTTTAAATTTACAAGAGAAGTTGTTATTCTCATTGAATGAGGAAGTTCATTCCAGAATTTGACAACTTGGTAATTTAATGTTTGCTCTCCTTGTTTAGTCCTGCAAACATTAATTTTTATCTTGTTTTCATGCACAGATCTTGTCAAAACTCGAGTTTGCTCCTGTCTCTTTATCTTACTAGTAACTGAGATCTAATGTGCAGGATACTTTATTAAAATTTGTGTATCAAACTTAACAATCTCACATTATTCCTAGATTCCATAGTTTGCCAGCCTACTTTTCAACATAACACAATGGTGTATTAAAATCACAACCTAACATAAATCGTTAAGTCTGAATAGAACTTTATCTGTTTTCTCCAACATACATTTGGATGTAACCCTATAGATAAAACTTTCATATTCCATGTGGGATAAAACCATTCGTTTGACTATTTATTAATGTTTGCAGGACTAAACAAGGAGAGCAAACATTAAATTACCAAGTTGCCAAATTCTGGAATGAACGTTCTCATTCAATGAGAATAATAACTTCTCTTGTAAATTTAAAAAATGAATTAAAACACATATTTCCTATAGTTTATAATTGTTGATTAGGTGTAATTGTATGTATTGTTTTCCTAGCGTTTTTATCCAGGCACTTTGAAGCTCGTCTTAGTGCACCTATTTTCTTACCCACACCCCTAATCATCTCTGATATATGTTTAACAAAACTTAGCTCTTCATCAAATATCACTACCAAATAACGATATTCAGTCACCTGTTCAATAATTCTGTTATTTAGAGATACTATGTTCATTTTAGGTTTATTTTTTGATCCAAAGTACAGTATTTTTGTTTTCCCTGTATTCATGACATTTAGTACATGTAACTAAGCTATGAGCAGCCAGGAGGCTTTGTTGGGGTTAGGGAGGGTGTGGGGTGAGAGAAACAAGGAGGCATGATGAGGAGGGAGGCAAATAGGGAATAGGGTGTGGTTGAGGGTGTTGGGGAAGGGCAAGCAAGGCAAGCAGAGTGTAGTGCTGATAGTTACTAGCGACTAGTGGGAGGTTGTACTATGGAGTGCAGTCACAGCCACTAAGAGCAGCAAGGTGCTGGTGAAGCTTATGTTTCAATGGATCAATCTTTGATTTGACAAGGATGTCCTAGGGGAGACCATTAAGCCAGCAGGGGACACGGCAGGTGAAGGACTTTTGTCCCTGGGATGTATAGTGGAATGGGACCCAGTATGACTGCCTGGACTTGCCCTGAGTCCTGTGAGGGTTGCACATTGGGGTGAGGAGGTGCTGGAGGGCTGGGGGGGTTAGACCTAGACACATTTTTTTGGCTCATATATAGATCTGGTATTTTACCCTGTCTTTAAAGGTGCAGCCAGCAGGACTGAACATATTGGTCACAGGTATGTGTAAGTTGGTGCGCTCCTGTGACTAGCTTGCAGGCTTTGTTTAGCACAGTGGTAACCCTTTTAAGCATGGTGTCTGATGTGGTGCTATAGATGACTAGACCATAGTCTATGATGGAGATCATGCTGCTGTTGACAGCAGTATGGAGTCCCTCAGTTGTCCAGCAATGTTTGTATTGGTGCAGCAGGTCTACTCTAGTGTTGACTGCTTTGGTGACATGGTCAACATGGTGGGTGAGAGAAAGGGAGTTGTTAGCCCTAGGTATTTGAAGGCTTGAACTATTTCTAATGGGGTGTTGATGCTATTATAGATTGTTAGTTGATGAGATTTAAGGTTATTGCAGGGGGTTACAAACAACATGTCTGTATCTTTTTATAGTTAATGAAGAGTTTATGCTATGTGAACCAGGCTTTGACTGCAGTAAAGTTACTTTTCACACATTCAATACAGGTTCACTTTTCACACATTCATGCTTTACACATTCACTCTTCACACATTCAGTACACATTCATTGTCTTCACACATTCACTCTATTTTTTTTTTATTTTGACCCTGAATTCTTAAAATAGTCATTTTATGACTGCCCTTATCTTTAGAAAGGCGACATGTATAATTTATAGTATATTGGCAAAAATATCATTTTGCACCAGAAGTGGGAAAAGACATGTCATCCAGGATTTAAAAATGATAGCATTCACGTTTATGATGTGGTATGAAAAAATGGGTATGTTGAAAGTTTGGGAACAAAATATTGAAAATTAGCAAACTGATGAGTGAACATTGAAGTACTTCAGTATTCAGTCATAACCTGGGCACTTTACCATATTTGTACACCAATTTTTTTTTGCATAGCCTTCCTATTAACCCACCACATGAACCCAGTCAGGGAAAGTTTTACGATTCTTGCCAAAACATGATTCCACGCCCTCGATATGTGAGTCTGTGCCACAGGTGGGAAAACACATGTTGTCCAGAATTTTAAAAATGACAGCTATTGCATTCATAATGTGGTGTGAAAAAAAAGGCAACGTTGAAAATTTAGGGGCAAAATATTGAAAATTACCAAAGTTACAAGTGAGTGCAGAAATATTTCAACATACATGCATAGCTTTGCTATTTTTACATATTATAACCCCACATTTTAAACATAGCTGCCTTATGATCCCACTGCCTGAACTGTGGTGGTGAAAATTGTCAAATCCCACGTAAAAGGTGATTTTGCCAAGTGGCCACAATCATCACCATCATGTTTATTGGAAAGCATAATTGAGAAAGGACATTATCTTTTACAAGTGCATCCAAACAAGTAAAACATTACAAGAAAAACACAACACACAGAGTTACAATCAAGAAGTAAAACATAATTCTCAGGCGAGTTAATCATGTCACTATGGGTAGTGCAATTTTAGCCAAAACAGTTACAATGCCTATTAAAAATATTTGTTAATAATGCTCTAATATATGCTAAGGTTGGCAATGTATGCAAATCCATCTCGCTTTAGATCACATTCCAAGTATTTGGCACCAATACAGCTGGAGTTTTATCACCTGGTTAGATCTTGTTTTTGGTATTTGATATATACTTCTAGATGATGGTTGTAAGGTTTATTTATTTATTTATTTCAATCTAGGATTAGAAAATACCTTGGAGCACAGTGGAGCTCATTTACAAAAGTTTCCACGTCAATAATGGAGAGGGGGTTACAAAACAGAGTATAAAGCACAATAACATGTACAGATAATATCAAATACAGCAAACAGTAGAACAGCACAATACATAGTAAACATAGATGACTGCAATTAAATACATAGTTGGCACTCTAGGACTTTAGAGGCAAAAATGTAGGCAGGTAATCCCATTTGAAATTGGGAAGGGGATGAAGAGTAGCAGCAGGACAGAGTATGGGGGTGCAGCCAGGTGGCATTGTCAAGCATGTTGAGCGAGGCAGGAAGGGGTAGAATGGGTGGGAATAGGGCAACAGAAGAAGAAGGAGGCAGGTGAGGGATGGTGAGGTGTCGGGGAGGAGGAAGAGGGAGGGGGAGGAAGAAAGTGTGGAAAAGAGTAAGTCAGGGGTCATAGTGGGAGAGTTAGTGGGACAGAGTAGGAGGGTCAGGACATGACAGGAAGGGGGGGTGAGAGGGGCAACTGAGCAGGGAGGAAGGATGCAGCCAGGGGCCTCGCTCAAGGAGGCTGGGGAGTGCAGGTTGCTGGATGAGGAGCAAGTCGATTACTAATTAGGCAGGTGCACTCACTTTCCTTCGAGATGTGCAGATGCAGGAGACACTTGAACTGGGTGAGTTGAGGTGTACTAGTCAGTTCACAGCTCAAGCCATTCATCCAGTTAGGAACTCTGTAAGAGAAGGATCACTGGCATTGGGTGGTCCGAACCCTGGGAACATGAAAGAGTTCAGAGACAGAGGACCAGGTGTGACGCGACTTTTGAGGCTTTGATAGAAGACTGGTGATGCCCACTGGCAGGGCTCCAAGCAACACTTTCTTGGCAAGTATACATGAGTGGTACTTGATGTGGTCTTGTAGTTTGAGCCATCCGGTTAGGGTAAATAAGTCCAAGTATGGGTGAGGTAGCTGGCACCAGTGATAAGTCTACCAGCTTTGTTTAGGGCAGTATTTAGTCTTTTGAGAGATGTAGCTGTGGCAGCTCCATATATAACCAAGCCAGATCAATAACATATATACTGAGCCATGGATTGCAAGTTTAAGTGCTTCTGGGGTCAGACTTCATCTGTGTCTGTAGAGCAGTCCTAGTTTAGCATTTACATTCTTAGCAAAAATATCAATGTGTTGCTCATAGGTAAGGTATATTTTGACAAATGTTTAAGTTGTAACTTACATAGTAAGAAAGAGGGTAATCACCCTAAAATAAACTCTCTGTGTAAGGTACAGCTATGTGTCCTATAAGGCAGTTTCATTACAACTCTCACTGCACTGTTGAATAGTGGGTCCAATGTGCTCATCAGAGTACCTGATGCATTTTTATAAATAAAATCACCATAGTCAAGAATTAGTAAGTATAGTGAGGTAACCAACAGCTTTTACAGTGTGAAGCTAAATAAAGCCTGGTACCTATAGAAAAAACCTGTAACTGTCTAAATGTGTTTGATATACAGTATAGCTCAAATGTTATTCAAAAGAGAGTCTACTATCAAAAATTAGGCCAAGATACTTATAATGATAGACCCTTTTGATTACAGCCCCTGAAATAGTATGGATATTATACTTTACCAGGTCTGTTTTGTTCATTCTTTTGTAAAAAGTAATCATTGTGAATCTGAACATGCCTGATGTTAACTGGAGTGCATTTGCAGCAGCCACTTCTAAGAGTGGGGTCATTCTAGATGCCCTACAGGGGGCAAGTCTTAGACAACTAGTATTGGAACCCACTCAAGAGGGAGCAGTCCTAGGCCTGGTACTCTCAAATGGAGATGGCGAGAGGATCACAGATTTAGAAGTGGATAGCCATCTGGGAACTAGTGACCATCAAACAGTATGGTTCATGATAAACACAGCAGTAGAGTCAAGCCATACAAAGGCAAAGGTACTGGACTTCAGGAGGGCTGACTTTGCCAAAATGGGTGAGTGCCTAAGGAATGAGTTAGCAAATGGGCAGGAAGGAGGGGTTGAAGAACAATGGGGAATAATCAAAACTGCCATCACAGAGACAACAAGCCTTTGTGTGAAGTAAATAAACAAAACAAATGATGTAAGAAACCACTATAGTTCTCAAAGGAGGATGCAGGGAAGGTTAGGGAGAAAAAGAGGGCATTCAGGAAGTACAAGGATCACAGAAGGAGCAGGACAGAGAATTATATCAGTTAAAGTAAAAGGAAGCAGGAAAGGCAGTCAGAACAGCAAAGGCCCAAACTGAGAAAAAGATAGCCAACTCAGTTAAGAAGGGGGATAAAACCTTTTATAGGTACATTAGGGAACAAAGAAAAACCAAGGGAGTGATAGTGAGGCTTAATAATGGTGAGGGTGGGCAGAGGGTGACTGTGAAAAGGCAGAGATACTAAACAAATATATTTGCTCAGTATTCACAAATGAAGAGGGGGCCGTACCTAAACCAAACAATAGAAACATGCTGAATATGGGTGTTGATACCAGCCCATTCACAGAAGAAAGGGTTCTGAAAGAACTCTTAAAACTGAAGGTGGACAAAGCAATGGGACCTGATGGGATTCATCCCAGAATTCTAACAGAACTAAGGGTAGAACTAGTGACACCACTGACTACCCTCTTTAATAAATCATGGGAGGATGGGGTGGTACCTGAGGACTGGAGGAGGGCAGATGTTATTCCACTTCACAAAAGTGGGAGCAGGGCAGAAGCAAGAAACTACAGACCTGTTAGTTTAACCTCAGTGATTGGGAAAATGATGGAATCACTTCTGAAGGAAAGAACTGTTGAATACTTAGAGGCCAGAGAGGCATAGGACCCAAGGCAGCAGGACTCACAGTGGGAAGGTCATGTCAGATGAATCTAATAAATTTCTTTGACTGGGTGACCAAAGTAGTAGATCAGGGAGGGGCTGTGGACATGGCCTACCTAGACTTTAGCAAGGCATTTGACACAGTCCCACACAAAAGATTAATGTACAAGTTGGCCAGCCTGGGAGTGGGTCCCAAGATGGTAGCCTGGGTTAAGAATTGGTTGGAGCACAGAACACCGAGGGTAATAGTAAATGGAGTCCACTTTGAGGAAAGGAGGGTTACTAGTGGGGTACTGCAGGGTTCAGTACTAGGACCATTCCTCTTTAATGTCTTTATAAGCAACACTACTGAGGGACTGGAAGGAAAAGTATGTCTCTCTGCAGATAACACAAAGATCTGCAACAGAGTTGATACACAAGGTGGGGTGGAAAGGATAAGAAGGGACTTGGCAAGGTTGGAGGAATGGTCAAATGTATGGCAGCTTAGACTGAATGCTAAGAAGTGCAAAGTAATGCACGTGGGAAACAAAAACCCAGGAGAAGAGTACGCAATAGGGGGGTGACATACTAACAACAATAATGGAAAGGGAGTAGTCATATCAGATGACCTAAAGGTGAGCAAGCAATGTGAGAGGGCAGTAAGGATGGCTGGGGGGATACTGGAATGCATAGGGAGAGGCATCACCAGTAGAAAACAGGTAGTTTTTATCCCTCTGTACAGACAGCTGGTAAGATCCCATCTGGAGTACTGCATGCAGTTCTGGAGACCCATCTCCGCAGAGACGTAGACAGGATGGAGGCAGTCCAGAGGAGGGCAACTAAAATGGTGCAGAGTCTGCACCAGAGAACATATCAAGAGGACTTAAGGAGCTTAAAATGTATAGCCTTGAGGAGAGGAGGGAGAGGGGGGACATGATAGAAACGTTCAAGTACCTCAAGGGAATCAACAAAGTCCAAGAGGGTAGCATCTTTCAGAAAAAGAGGTGTGCAAGAACAAGGGGACACAATTTGAAGTTAGAGTGGGGACGGCTCAGAGGTAATGTGTGGAAGTATTTTTTCACAGAGAGGGTTGTGGATGCATGGAATAGCCTTCCTGAGGAGGTTGTGGAGCCAAAAACAGTGGTGGAATTAAAGAATGCATGGGACAGTCATAAGGCAATTCTAGTGGGTAGGGGTAGGAAGAAGTAGGCTGTTAGCTAGGATCTGCAGCTTATCCATTAGGTAGGGAAATGGGCAGACTGGGTAGGCCAGGCGGTCCTTAACTGCCATCAGATTCTATGTTTCTATGTTTCATTGTGTTTTCGATTCATTCAATGGAAGCCCATTCAGAGTTACCTTTACTAAAAAGTATCAGTTTGCTGCTTCTAAATGTGCGCAGCCTCCGTGAATATTACATAGACTGACAAAGCTATCATCCTGGACCAGCTTAAAGGCTACCTAAATACAATTATGATGGGGTACACTCTTCTGAAAACCCTCCCATGGAATTAGAGCAGACAGGGAGAGGTTTTGAATAAAATTAAGACAGAGACTGGGCATTTTCTATTATATCAGGCACCTCTTCAACCATGAGGCAAAACTAGATGGGTTCAGACTACCTTTCTTCCATTAATAGACTAAGGGGACTTTTCCTACCGTCAATGTCCAAAAATCTGCACTAAACAAACTGGACACACTATATCACAGTGCACTGAGATTTATTACCAATGCATCTCTTATCACCCGTCATTGTTCGTTATACTCAGTGTTAGGTTGATCCTCTCAGTGCCAGGAGAATGAGGGATGCCCTTCTTTGGATTCATAGAGATATTTCAAATAAACTGTCCTTATATATCTCCAAGCTCTTCCAACGAACACAGGGGTCCCACATTCTGTGGCATTATTCCTGTGTCATGTTTGATGTACCCAAGATCAGAACATGCTATGACACCTCATCCCTCAGGTTTCACCCTTCCCTCTCTTTGGAACTCTTTCCAGAACTCTCTAAGACTTACACAACTTACTGGAATTTCCACCTTTAAATCCTTGTTAAATAGTGTGCTGAATGAAACCTGCACCTGTCATTCTTAAATATCAAATTTATCCAGCTACTAGAACTTATGTAAGCTGCCTGTTTAATACCTTTTTACTAACCCTCCTTCCCCTTCCTCTCTAACTATTACTAAGCCACTAACCTGCAGCTCCTTCCCTACTACTCTCCCCTCCCACTCTCCCTCCCTCCCTCCCTCCATCACCTTTTTATTATCTACTCATGTCTCTGTGCTCTTACTCTATCCACAAAGAACTCCTCTAGGGTATCCCTTGTTGAGCTGTGTGCAGCCAATTATATCAACCATACCTAGCTGTTGGCTTGCCTTCCTGTAGCTATCTAATTTGAATTGTTTAAGAAAGCTGTTGCAATCCTTGTATAAAACTGTTACTTAGTTTTTCTTTTTTTCTCCTTATTTTATTGTACTTTATGCACCAGTACTTTGTTCATTGCCTTTTATTTTATAATATGTTATTTACTGTGGGCGGGATATTCAGACTGTGCCAGGCTGTGGCGCAAGCCTGGGCGCAGCGCAACTTGGATGCGCAGGGGCGTTGACAGGGTGATATTCAACAGAGCTGCGCAATGGCACAGCATCATTGGCTATCGCTCCTTGGCCACCCGCAGTGCGCATGGTGCAGTGGCACTGCACCAGCACAAGTGGCCAGAGTAGAGCAGGGGGATGCACAAGTGCAAGTGCCGTTGCGATAGGTGCAACCACCGCGATATTCAAAACTGCACATGCAATTGGGGCCATAATGTATGCAAGGCACAAATGGGGCTATTTGCATGTCATTATGGCCCCATTTGCATTCAGGTGCACCGATCCACCGCGACTTGCGCCTGGCGCCCTACCAGGCTGCAGCCATTGGGGACTGACGCCCCAGCACACCACAGCAAAGTGTCACAATGCCCAATCACGGGCATGTGTATATGTAAGGACATGTCCAATATCTCTGGTGGTCCAGTGGACTGCTTGCAACCTGATTGCGGCATAAGTATAGTTAAAACAGTTAACTCTATCCCTGGTGGTCCAGTGAACCTCTTGCAGCCTGATTGCAGGCATAAGTATATTTAAAATAGTTAACTCTATCCTTGGTGGTCCAGTGGACCATTTGCAGCCTGATCACGGGCATAAGTATATTTAAAGCAGTTAACTCTATCCTGGTGATCCAGTGGACCACTCGCAGCCTGATTGTGGGCATCTATTATGAAGATTAGTCAATATCCCTGGTGGTCAGTGGACGCTCGCAGACTGATCGCGGGTGTCAGTAATATCTCATGATGAACCAACCCAACCCTGGTGGTCTAGCGGAACCCCCTCCCCACCCACCCAGCCCCCAGCCCCGCCTTCTTTCCGGTCAGTGATGGCGGCAGCTTCCCCACCCGGCCACGGGCCCCACCACCTGCTGACTGACTCCATACAGTAGCTATATGCCCATTGGTCCACAGCGTGAGCCAATGGGCATGCATCCCGTACCATACTACACAGTCCAGATATGAGACTGGACTGGGGAAAAGCGAGGTGGTGGGGCTCGGTGGGCGGGTGGAGAGGCCACTGGACCACCAAGGGTTAGATTGGTTCATCATAAGATAATACGCGATGCCTCGCAATCAGGCTGTAATTCGCCCACTGAACCACCAGGGATAGGGTTAACTGATTTTACACATACTTATGCCCGCAATCGGGCTGTGAGCAGTCCACTGGATCACCAGGGATATGGGACTATTATTTTTCTATGTATGCCCGCGATCAGGCATGGGGGGGCACCACCACGAAGGTGCAGCCGGAGCTCGGGTGGCTATCCACAGGTGGCAGCTGCCATGTTATGCCCTGCTATATGGTAGCTCACCTGTGGGTGGCCAGCTGTTGCTCCTTTTTTTTGGCTCACCTGTGTGCAGTGCAGGCAGGGGTTTTGCATACATGGGCTCAGCACATCCCGGGCAGAACATGGGGATGTGCGGAGTATGCATAGGCATGCCCCCTCTACCTGTGCCACATACATTACTGATGTGCTCCGGCGCATCGGGATTTGTGCCAGTCTCAATCCCCCTTTGAATCTCACGCTGGGGCACATCAGTGGGTTGCGCATGGTCCAACTGTGTTGCACCATGCGCAACTCTTCTGAATATCCCACCATTTATGTAAATTGTGCTAAATGTAAAATCATTTCTATGTTCTTAAAGGGACTGTACAGGATACCCTTTATGTTTTTGCAACATTTACTAGTTATCCAGCGAATGGGTTGTTGAACAAGGATATAGAGGATTCTGTTTTGTGAGCAGACAGAGTGCTGTGATGAAGTCACTGCCTCACCAATCTTGACAGTGTGCAATGCAGCATAGCAGGTGAGAACAGTTGGGTTGTGCTGACAGGGAACCTATTAATTTGGGAAGAAACCCCTTGTTATTATGTTAAGTAGAGTAAAATAAAAGAATCCAATGCATTTCCTGATGATTTGGCAGGTACCTGTCTGTAGCAGCTGTCTGTTTTAAAAGACAAATTTCACTCTGTTAGAGCTGCTGGGGAAGTGACATCATCACAACACTCTGCCAGTTCAGAAAAGGAATGCCTCCACTTCACAGTTTTTTAAAGTATTTTTTTCTGTTTTACTGAATGTGTTTTCTAACTATAACTCAACAATTCACTTACTGGATCTTGATAGTAGCCTTTACAATAATCATATGCCACGTGGCTTTACCTTTAAGGTTACCAGTAGTTCGCACAATAAAGGTGCCAGCTGATGGATCTGCTGCCTTAATCCTCCTGACTGAACTGTGAGTCCACCAATCATGGCCCTGGCCAAACTGGACAATTAAACTCACATGCCTGAGACTGGGTTGGGATGAGAAGGAATGTTGAACTACAGCACAATAAAGGACATTGCATAGTGAATTCCTTTAGACTACTGAAGTGGAGTTATCTTTGTCACCTCTAACCTGAGGTAACATGGTGATGAGGTCAGAGGGTGACTGGGTGACTAATATGGGTTGATTATGTGATGAACAAAATACTTTTTCACAGATAGTTTAAATTTTGTTAAATGCAAGTTTACTGTCTGTAATATGTGTGGGGACCAGAATGTATTAGTCAATACCTGGCATGAAACTAGCCTATTTTGGAGATTTTGGTAGTCATGCAGAATCTTAACAGGTGCTTTGTCGGGAGTCTTCTGAAGGGGGTGGGGTTGTTAGTGAAGAATGGGTAAGGGACATCCTGTCTTTACCTAGCACAGCCAAAGTCTTTCAGATACTAAATAATCTTCAAGAGGTGTTTGCTTCCTGAAATCCCGGGTTTTAAATAACAATGCAAGGTAGGAGTCACCCAAATTCCAAGTCCAAATCTGCTTCAGCCAGTCATTTGAATTTGGGTACAGGGAAGTGATGTAACTACTTATAAATATGGACATTTATTTATTTATAAGTTGGTAATTGGGAAAGACACACTAAGCCAGGGCTCGTTCCTAGGTGCAACCCTGGAAAGGGGGTTGAGTGGAGTAACAACTAACAGCACAAATACAAGTACAGATGTAGCATTGCATAACACACTAATAAGCACATACAGAGACATCTGTTATCAATGTCAGTCAATGTATTTGCACCCCCATGGTATACAGCCTTATTAGTAAAGAAAACAAAAGCTTAAACTTCAACTTTATATTTGAATGTTGATACTTGGGGTCTGCTGATTGCAGCTGCTATTTTTTTATTGGTGACTGGAGCCCTGTGTTAAGGGAACAAGGAACACATGAGGTTGATTGCTTGCCTATTACCTATCAGTGAGGGCATGAGTTTGAGAAAAGGACAGATTGTATTTCAGTAGCCCCATGTACTCCAGACATCATTCCCTTGTGCAGCATGATTGGGGCAGGATAAAAGGGAAGGGTTCCAAGATAAAGAAGTTGCATGCACTTGTCTGACCCTGCATGGAAACTACAGTGAACTTTAATCTACAGTACTCAAAAGATAGTCAGGGCTTACTCAGAAATTGTCAGTACCTTATAGATACAGGCTTGAAAATGTATTGATTGAAGATAACCTAAGACCAACATTCTTATCAGTTGCATGTAATCGTGCCTGATTTCGGATTGTAACTGTAACTGCACTCATATGCACGGCTGAGGACATATGTTGAAAATCAATCCTCAGTTCATGGACTAAAATTAAAATCAGGTCCTATGTGATTTCATTTTGTGCTGCGAAACTTGATTATTAAAGTTTTATCAGCTCAGTGGCCAGTCTGACAGTGTTTTCAAATGGAACATAATATGGGGGTCAGTGTTGCCTTTTTGGACGTGCCATTCAGATGAGACTTTGAAGTGAGACATCTTCTCCCCATTTGTGATGATATGACTGTCCAGGTGAAAGTTAATGACCCCATATCCTTTGTTGAAAATACTCAGTGCCTACCCTGGAGTCTTGGCCATCATTTCTTCCATGCTGATGCAGATGTCCATGACTGTGCATCAGGTATTAGTGTATAAAGGCTACCATGTTTGCTTACATGTGGTCATTGTAGTACCAGTATGTACAGTAGTAGCCACAGACATTGCCAGCTATTTCCTGAAATTTCTGTGATATTTCTAGAGAAATCTTCTGCTTTCTGCATTTGCATAGTAGGGGCAGCAGAGAGAAACTCTTTAGAAATGTATCTGGAAATAGCTGGCAATGTCTGTAGCTAACCAACCCATGGCACTGAGGTTGAGACACCAAGCCCACACCTAGTACCATGCCAGTGACCGGTTTCAGAGCAGGCCCGAGCTGCTGGGGGTTGGCGGAGGGAAGAGATTGAGCATCCGCGGGACTGCTCTCTCTTCCCAGGGAGGGCTGGGGTAAAGTGATCGCTCCTGGAGCAGCCTTTTGTGGCTAACAGGGTGCCCAGCATGGCGCGAGTGAGCAGATAGGCAGAGTTTGCATAAGTGCACTCCACAGGAAAACAAGAAAAAGGGAAAATGCCCATCCTTGGTAGGCGGCGATGGGGTCTGATAGCTACCCCCACACCCAGCAGTCGTGTCGCCGGCTGACTTGGTCTCTCATGGTTCATTGATGTCCTCATGCAGGGTGGCGAAGGTGAAGTGTGGATGCCTGGAACATGAGAGTCCCTGACTGAGTGTCAGGACTGAGTCTCAGACGTGGCGGGATGGAGGAAAGCTGTGTGCTCCCATCAGGGAGAGTCCAGGGCTGAGAGGGGCGGATAAAGAAAGTTTAAAAAAAAGTCTGTGGCTACTACTGTAACTAATGTCTTTGTGAAGTGCTTTAAATACTTTGTACATAAATTGTGCTAAATGGAAAATCAATTTTGCTTTATTAAAGGGACTTACAGGGTACCCTTTATGTTTTTTGCAACATTTACTGTAGTTATCCAGCAAATGGGTTGTTAAACAAGGATATAGAGGATTCTGTTTTGTGAGCAGAAAGAGTGCTGTGATACAGTCACTGCCTCACCAGTCTTGACAGTGTGCAATGCAGCAGGTGAAAACAGTTGGATTGTGCTGACAGGGAACCTATTAATTTGTGAAGAAACCCCTTGTTATTATGTTTAACTGAGTAAAATAATAGAATCCAGTGCATTTCCTATTGATTTGGCAGGATACTTGTCTGTAGGAACTGTTTGTTTTAACAAGTCAAATTGTAATCTGTTAGAGCTGCTGGGGAAGTGACATCATCACAACACTCTCCCAATACAGAAAATGAATGCCTCCACATCACAGTTTTTGAAAGTTTTTTTTTTTCTGTTTTACTGAAGGTATTTTCTAACTATAACTTAACAATTCACTTACTGGATATTACATAGAAACATAGAATTTGACGGCAGCTAAGGACTGCTTGGCCCACCCAGTCTGCCCATTTCCCTGCCTACTGGATAAGCTGCAGATCCTAGTTAACCAGCAGCCTACTTCTTTCTACCCCCAACCCCTAGAATTGCCTTATGACTGTCCCATGCATGCTTGAATTCCACCACTGTTTTTGACTCCACGACCTCCTCCGGAAGGCCGTTCCATGCATCCACAACCCTCTCTGTGAAAAAATACTTCCTTAAATTACCTCTGAGCCGCCCCATCTTCAAATTGTGCCCCCTTGTTCTTGCACACCTCTTTTTTTGAAAGATGCTACCCTCTTGGACTTTGTTGATTCCCTTGAGGTACTTGAGCGTTTCTATCATGTCCCCTCTCCTCCTTTCCTCAAGGCTATACATATTAAGCTCCTTTAGTCTCTCTTCATATGTCTTCGGTGCAGACCCTGCACCATTTTAGTTGCCCTCCTCTGGACAGCTTCCATCCTGTCTATGTCTTTGCGAAGACTGGGTCTCCAGAACTGCATACAGTACTCCAGATGGGGTCTGACCAGCTGTCTGTACAGAGGGATAATAAGTTCCTGTTTTCTACTGGTGATGCCTCCCTATGCATCCCAGTATCCCCCCCCCCGCCCTCCTTGCTGCACTCTCACATTGCTTGCCCACCTTTAGGTCATCTGATATGACTACTCCCAGGTCCCATTAACTGAATAAAATAATAGAATCCAGTGCATTTCCTATTGATTTGGCAGGATACCTGTCTGTAGGAACTGTTTGTTTTAACAAGTCAAATTGTAATCTGTTAGAGCTGCTGGGGAAGTGACATCATCACAACACTCTCCCAATACAGAAAATGAATGCCTCCACATAGTAGCCTTTACAATAATCATATACCATGGGGCTTTGCCTTTAAGGTTACCAGTAGTTCACACAAGAAGGGTGCCAGCTGATGGAACTACCACCTTAATCCTCCTGACTGAACTGTGAGTCCACCAATCACTTCCCTGACCAAACTGAACATTTAAACTCACATGCCTGAGACTGGTTTGGGATGAGAAGGAATATTGAACTGCAGCACTATAAAAGACATTGCATAGTGAATGCCTTTGGACTATGAAGTGGAAGCCATCTTTGTCACCTCTAACCTGAGGTAGCACGGTGATGAGGTCAGAGGGTGACTGGGTGACTAATATGGGTTGGATTATGTGATGAACAAAATACTTTTTTGCTGGTAGTCTAAATTATTTTGTTAAATGCAAGTTTACTGTCTGTATATTTGTGGGGACCAGGATGTATTAGTCAATACTGGCATGAAACTGGCCTATTTTGGAAATTTTGGTAGTCATGCAGAATCTTAACAGGTGCTTTGTGGGGGAGCCTTCTGAAGGGGGATGGGGTTGTTAGTGAAGAATGGGTAAGGGACATCCTGTCTTTAACTAGCACAGCCAAAGTCTTTCAGATGCTAAATAATCTTCAAGAGGTATTTGCTTCCTGAAATCCAGGGTTTTAAATAACATTGCAAGGTAGGTGTCACCCAAATTCCAAGTCCAAATCTGCTTCAGCCAGTCATTTGAATTTGGGTACAGGGAAGTGATGTAACTACTTATAAATATGGACATTTATTTATTTATAAGTAGGTAATTGGGAAAGACACACTAAGCCAGGGCTCGTTCCTAGGTGCAACCCTGGAAAGGGGGTTGCGGGGAGTAACAACTAACAGCACAAGTACAGGTACAGATGCAGCATTGCATAACACACTAATAAGCACATACAGAAACATCTGTTATCAATGTCAGTCAATGTATGTGCACCCCCATGGTATACAGCCTTATTAGTAAAGAAAACAAAAGCTTAAACTTCAACTTTATATCTGAATGTTGATACTTGGGGTCTGCTGATTGCAGCTGCTATTTTTTTATTGGTGACTGGAGCCCCATGTTAAGGGAGCAAGGAACACATGAGGTTGATTGCTTGCCTATTACCTATCAGTGAGGGCATGAGTTTGAGAAAAGGACAGATTATTTCAGTAGCCCCATGTACTTCAGACATCACTCCCTTGTGCAGAATGATTGGGGCAGGATAAAAGGGAAGGTTCCAAGATAAAGAAGTTGCATGCACTTGTCTGACCCTGCATGGAAACTACAGTGAACTTTAATCTACAGTACTCAAAAGATAGTCAGGGCTTACTCAGAAATTGTCAGTACGTTATAGATACAGGCTTGTAAATGTATTGATTGAAGTTAACCTAAGACCAACATTCTTATCAGTTGCATGTAATCATGCCTGATTTCGGGATTGTAACTGTAACTGCACTCATATGCACAGCTGAGGACATATGTTGAAAATCAATCCTCAGTTCATGGACTAAAATTAAAATCAGGTCCTATGTGATTTCCATTTTGTGCTGTGAAAACTTGATTATAAAAGGTTTTTATCAGCTCAGTGGCCAGTCTGACAGTGTTTTCAAATAGAACATAAAATGGGGGGCAGTGTTGCCTTTTTAGAGGTGCCATTCAGATGAGACTTTGAAGTGAGACCCCTTCTCCCCGTTTGTGGTGACATGACTGTCCAGGTGAAAGTTAATGACCCCATAGCCTTTGCTGAAAATACTCAGTGCCTACCTTGGAGCCTTGGCCATCATTTCTTCCATGCTGATGCACATGTCCATGACTGTGCATCAGGTATTAGTGTATAAAGGCTACCATGTTTGCTTACACGTGATCATTGTAGTACCAGTATGTACAGTAGAGCCACAGACATTGCCAGCTATTTTCTGAAATCTCTGTGATATTTCTAGAGAAATCTCCTGCTTTCTGCATTTCCATAGTAGGGGCAGCAGAGAGAAACTCTTTAGAAATTTATCTAGAAATAGCTTGCAATGTCTGTGGCTAGCCAGCCCCATGGCACTGACGGTTGAGGCGCCGAACGCCACACCTCGTGCCATGCCAGCGACCTGGGTTCGGAATGAGCCCGAGCTGCTGGGGGTCGGTGGGGGGGGAGAGAGATTGAGCATCCGTGGGACTGCTCTCTCTTCCCAGGGAGGGCTGGGGTAAAACGATCGCTCCTGGAGCAGCCTTTTGTGGCTAACAGGGGTGCCCAGCATGGTGCGTAGTGAGCAGATAGGGCAGAGTTTGCATAAGTGCACTCCACAGGGAAAACAAGAAAAAAGGGAAAATGCCCATCCTTGGTAGGCGACGATGGGGTCTGGTAGCTACCCCCCACACCCAGCAGTCATGTATGCTGGCTGACCTCAGGTCTCTCATGGTCCATCAATGTCCTCACGCAAGGTGGCAAAGGTGAGGTGTGGATGCCTGAAACTTGTGGGAGAGTCCCCGATCGAGTGTCAGGACTGAGTCTCAGAAGTAGAGGGATGGAGGAACGCTTTGTGTCCCCGTCAGAGAGAGTCCAGGGCTGAGAGGAGCGGATAAAGAAAGTTAAAAAAAAAGTCTGTGGCTACTACTGTAACTAATGTCTTTGTGAAGTGCTTTAAATACTTTGCATGTAAATTGTGCTAAATGGAAAATCAATTTTGCTTTATTAAAGGGACTTACAGGATACCCTTTATGTTTTTTGCAAGATTTGCTGTAGTTATCCAGCAAATGGGTTGTTAAACAAGGATATAGAGGATTCTGTTTTGTGAGCAGAAAGAGTGCTGTGATGCAGTCACTGCCTCACCAATCTTGACAATGTGCAATGCAGCAGGTGAGAATAGTTTGATTGTGCTGACAGGGAACCTATTTATTTGTGAAGAAACCCCTTGTTATTATGTTTAACTGAGTAAAATAATAGAATCCAGTGCATTTCTTATCGATTTGGCAGGATACCTGTCTGTAGGAGCTGTTTGTTTTAACAAGTCAAATTGTAATCTGTTAGAGCTGCTGGGGAAGTGACATCATCACAACACTCTGCCAATCCAGAAAATGAATGCCTCCACAGTTTTTTAAAGTATTTTTTTCCGTTTTACTGACAGTATTTTCTAACTATAACCCAACAATTCACTTACTGAATCTTGATAGTAGCCTTTACAATAATCATATACCATGGGGCTTTACCTTTAAGGTTACCAGTAGTTCACACAACAAGGGTGCCGAGATGGAACTACCACCTTAATCCTCCTGACTGAACTGTGAGTCCACCAATCACTGCCCTGACCAAACTGGTCATTTAAACTCACATGCCTAAGACTGGTTTGGGATGAGAAGGAATGTTGAACTGCAGCACTATAAATGACATTGCATAGTGAATGCCTTTGGACTATGAAGTGGAAGCCATCTTTGTCACCTCTAACCTGAGGTAACATGGTGATGAGGTCAGAGGGTGACTGGGTGACTAATATGGGTTGGATTATGTGATGAACAAAATACTTTTTCACTGATAGTCTAAATTCTTTTGTTAACTGAAAGTTTACTGTCTGTATATGTGTATGAACCAGGATGTATTAGTCAATACTGGCATGAAACTGGCCTATTTTGGAGATTTTGGTAGTCATGCAGAATCTTAACAGGTGCTTTGTGGGGAGCCCTCTGAAGGGGGATGGCGTTGTTAGTGAAGAATGGGTAAGGGACATCCTGTCTTTACCTAGCACAGCCGAAGTCTTTTAGATGCTAAATAATCTTCAAGAGGTATTTGCTTCCTGAAACCAGGGTTTTAAATAACATTGCAAGGTAGGAGTCACCCAGATTCCAAGTCCAAATCTGCTTCAGCCAGTCATTTGAATTTGGGTACAGGAAGTGATGGAACTACTTATAAATATGGACATTTATTTATTTATAAGTTGGTAATTGGGAAAGACACACTAAGCCAGGGCTCGTTCCTAGGTGCAACCCTGGAAAGGGGGTTGCGGGGAGTAACAACTAACAGCACAAATACAGGTACAGATGCAGCATTGCATAACACACTAATAAGCTCATACAGAGACATCTGTCATCAATGCCAGTCAATGTATGTGCACCCCCATGGTATACAGCCTTATTAGTAAAGAAAACAAAAGCTTAAACTTCAACTTTATATCTGAATGTTGATACTTGGGGTCTGCTGATTGCAGCTGCTATTTTTTTATTGGTGACTGGAGCCCTATGTTAAGGGAACAAGGAACACCTGAGGTTGATTGCTTGCCTATTACCTGTCAGGGAGGGCATGAGTTTGAGAAAAGGACAGATTGTATTTCAGTAGCCCCACCCACTCCAGACATCACTCCCTTGTGCAGCATGACTAGGGCAGGATAAAAGGGAAGGGTTCCAAGATGAAGAAGTCGCATGCACTTGTCTGACCCTGCATGGAAACTACAGTGAACTTTAATCTACAGTACTCAAAAGATAGTCAGGGCTTACTCAGAAATTGTCAGTACATTATAGATACAGGCTTGCAAATGTATTGATTGAAGTTAACTTAAGACCAACATTCTTATCAGTTGCATGTAATTGTACCTGATTTCAGGATTGTAACTGTAACTGCACTCATATGCACAGCTGAGGACATATACTGAAAATCAATCCTGAGTTCATGGACTAAAATTAAAATCAGGTCCTATGTGATTTCCATTTTGTGCTGTGAAAACTTGATTATAAAAGTTTTTTATCAACTCAGTGGCCAGTCTGACAGTGTTTTCAAATGGAACATAAAATGGGGGGCAGTGTTGCCTATTTGGAGGTGCCATTCAGATGAAACTTTGAAGTGAGACCCCTTCTCCCCATTTGTGATGACATGACTGTCCAGGTGAAAGTTAATGACCCCATAGCCCTTGCTGAAAATACTCAATGCCTACCCTGGAGTCTTGGCCATAATTTTTCCATGCTGATGCAGATGTCCATGATCGCATCAGGTATTAGTGTATAAAGGCTACCATGTTTGCTTACATGTGGTCATTGTAGTACCAGTATGTACAGTAGTAGCCACAGACATTGCCAGCTATTTTCTGAAATTTCTGTGATATTGCTAAAGAAATCTCCTGCTTTCTGCATTTCCAGAGTAGGGCAGCAGAGGAAACTCTTTAGAAATTTATCTGAAATAGCTGGCAATGTCTGTGTACTAGCCAGCCGTGTCTATTCTGAGGGTTGAGGCGCCGAATGCCACACCTCGTACCATGCCAGCGACCAGGGTTCAGGAATGAGCCTGAGCTGCTGGGGACAGTTGGGGATGAGATTGAGTGTCCACAGGACTGCTCTCTCTCTCTCTCTCTTCCTGGGAGGCTGGGTGAAGCGATCACTCCTGGAGCAGCCTTTTGTGGCTAACAGGGATGCCCAGCATGGCGCGTAGTGAGCACATGGGGCAGAGTTTGCATAAGCGCGCTCCACAGGGGAAACAAGAAAAAAGGGACAATGCCCAACCTTGGTAGGCAATGATGGGGTCCAGTAGCTACCTCCACACCCAGCAGTCATGTACGCCGGCTGACCTTGGGTCTCTCATGGTCCATCGATGTCCTCATGTAGGGTGGCGAAGGTGAGTTGTGGATGCCTGGAACTTGAGGGAGAGTCCCC
Source organism: Neoceratodus forsteri (assembly GCA_016271365.2). NCBI lineage: Eukaryota > Metazoa > Chordata > Ceratodontiformes > Ceratodontidae > Neoceratodus > Neoceratodus forsteri. The sequence goes on along the minus strand of JADMNL010000041.1, from coordinate 4,225,155 downwards.
GATCGAGTGTCAGGACTGAGTCTCAGACGGGCAGGATGGAGGAAAGCTGTGAGCCCCCATCAGACAGAGTCTAGGGCTGAGAGGGGCGGATAAAGAAAGTTAAAAATAAAATGTCTGTGGCTACTACTGTGACAAATGTCTTTGTGAAGTGCTTTAAATACTTTGCATGTAAATTGTGCTAAATGGAAAATCAATTTTGCTTTATTAAAGGGATATACAGGATACTCTTTATGTTTTTTTGCAACATTTACTGTAGTAATCCAGCAAATGGGTTGTTAAACAAGGATATAGAGGATTCTGTTTTGTGAGCAGAAAGAGTGCTGTGATGCAGTCACTGCCTCACCAATCTTGACAATGTGCAATGCAGCAGGTGAGAACAGTTGGTTGTGCCTACAGGAACCTATTAATTTGTGAAAACTTGTTATTATGTTTAACTGAGTAAAATAATAGAATCCAATGCATTTCCTACTGATTTGGCAGGATACCTGTCTGTAGGAACTGTTTGTTTTAACAAGTCAAATTGTAATCTGTTAGAGCTGCTGGGAAGTGACATCATCACAACACTCTGCCAATCCAGAAAATGAATGCCTCCACATCACAGTTTTTTAAAGTTTTTTTCTGTTTTACTGAATGTATTTTCTAACTATAACCCAACATTTCACTTACTGGATCTTGATGGTAGCCTTTACAATAATCATATACCATGGGGCTTTACCTCTAAGGTTACCAGTGGTTCACACAACAAAGGTGCCAACTGATGGATCTGCTGCCTTAATCCTCCTGACTGAACTGTGAGTACACCATTCACGGCCCTGACCAAACTGGACGTTTAAACTCACATGCCTGTGACTGATTTGGGATGAGAAAGAATGTTGAACTGCAGCACTATGTGTAAAGAAGGACACTGCATAGTGAATGCCTTTGGACAACGAAGTGGGAGCCATCTTTGTCACATCTAACCTGAGGTAGCATGGTGATGAAGTCAGAGGGTGACTGGATGACTAATCAGGGTTGGATTATGTGATGAACAAACTACTTTTTCACTGGTAGTCTAAATTTTTTTGTTAAATGCAAGTTTACTGTTGGTATATGTGTGGGGACCAGGATGCATTAGTCAATACTGGCATGAAAATGGCCTATTTTGGAGATTTTGGTAGTCATGCAGAATCTTAACAGGTGCTTTGTGGGGAGCCTCCTGAAGGGGGATAGGGTTATTAGTGAAGAATGGGTAAAGGACATCCTGTCTTCACCTAGCACAGCCAAAGTCTTTCAGATGCTTAATAATCTTCAAGAGTTATTTGCTTCCTGAAATCCTGGTTTAAAGCACCTTTACACATTGTTTATGTAATGGAATAACTGTTATGGAAACAGTATTCCATTACATCCCCTGTGTGTAAAGTGCATTTGTTTCATTCCCAGGTGAACGCTTGTCCAAACCGCAATCTCTTCTTCTTCATGGTTTGTACCGACCTGTTCCATTTCATCTGGCTGTGTGAAATAACCATTCCGTAGCACTGCACAAACAGCCATTAGAGCAGCAAACCCCAGGGAGCCGAAAACAAATGGAGGTGGGTTGGCAGGAATACTCACAGGATATAAAAGGAAACCAGAACGCAACAGAGTACAATGGTGCCACACAGGTAACTCTCATTTTGTTTTAAAAGCCTGTGTGTAAAAGCGCCTTCAGATAACATTATTGTAGAGGTCACCCAAATTTCAAGTCCAAATCTGTTTCCAGCCAGTCATTTGAATTTGGGTGCAGGGAAGTGATGTAACAACCTGTAAATACAGACATTTATTTATTTATAAGTTGGTAGTTGGGGAAAGACACACTAAGCCAGGGCTCATTCCTAGGTGCAACTCTGGGAAGGGGGTTGCTGGGAGTAACAACTTGCAACACAAATACAGGTACAGATGCAGCATTGCATAACATAATAATAAGTACATACAGAGACATCAATAAATGCACTGCCACAATATAATAGCAGCTTTAGTACAGCAATGAACATTGAACAGTCGTGTCTGAGGCAAAGTGACCCCAAATAAAATCATGTTGTTTGTTTCAAATCACTGTCTCAGTGCTTTTATTTCAAAGTATAAGTTGGCATGCTGTCTGGAGACTGTTGCCACATTCAGACAGCTCATAGATACATACACAACATAGAATGTGAGGGCAGGTAAGCGCTACAGTGCCCACCCTGTCTGTCCAATTATGTTTTTTATCATTATTACGTCCTCTACACTACTGCCACATTCCCTTGTGCCTATCCCAGGCATTTTGAATCCATTTACTGTTTTTGTCCCCACCTCCTCCTCTGGCAAGTTATTCCAGGTATCTACCACCTGTTCTGTGAAAAGTACTTGCTCACTCCCTCCTAAATTTACCCCTCAGCTTCATATTGTGCCTCCTGTTTTACAGCACCTTTCCTCTGAAAGATGCTCTCTTTCATACCTTATTAACCCCTGTAAGATAATGGTGAGAACAGCAAGGTGGAATTGCAATATGTGGTATGTAATCTGGGTGGGGGACAATTGCATGCAGCACATCTTGCCATCACCTTGCCTGCACTCTTTTACTGAGTGCTCTTTGTTTTAGCCCTAAAGTGGGTGAACCACCGCCTACACTGTCTTTTCTGAGATGCGGTCTCCAGAACTGTACACAGTACTCGTGGGGTATTACAAGTAATCTATGTAGGAGCAGAATCACATCTCTCGCCCTGTTGAGCATACCCTCTACTGGTGATATGATCGAAACATCAATCACCTTAAGGGCATTAACAAGGTGGAAGAGTCTAACATGTTTCAATACAAGAAAAATAGCAGGACAAGAGGACACAGCATGAGATTAGTAGGAGGCTGATCGAGGGGTAATGTGAGGAAGTTCTTTTACAGAAAAGGTGGTGGATGCATGGAATAGCCTACCTCAGGAAGTGGTGGATATGAATACAGTGCAGGGCTTCAAATAGGGCATCGAATAGGCATAAGGGAGCAATACAGATGAGTATGAATAGATAGACCATTGACAGAGCAATGGACAATGGCACATTTTTAGGGTAGAAAAAGAAATAAGCAGACTGGATGGGCCTTGTGGTCCTTATCTGCTGTCAACTTCTATGTTTCTATGTTTCTATACACCTCAGAATCCAACTAACCTCCTGATTGTCTCATCACACTGCCTTGCAACCTTCAGCTCATGCAATATGATTACCTTTAGGCCTTTTTCCTGCTTGGTCTTTGTCAGTATCACCCTGCCCATCTTGTACTATGCTTCTGGGTTCCTATGGCCTAAAAGCATTATTTTGCAGTTTTTGCATTAGAACCTAGCTGTCATACCTAGAGGGAAGGTTCATCCGTGAACCAAATGTGAACCGAACTTGAACTTTTAGATTTTCGCCCGATCCAAACCAAATTTGAACCCTAAGAAAAAAAAAAAAAGATGGACCTAAACTGAACTTAAACCCAGACAGTGAGAGATGAGGAGAACCCACATGGAGGCAGTAGGGAGACAACTAACTTGAACTGAAAAATTACACACAAAAAAACTCAAACCGAACTGAACTGGAACCCAGACTTCTACTTATCAAATCGAACTGGACCAAACTCGAACTATACCCTGCCGAATCTGAACCGAACTAGAACTCTAGAAGACACATTGAACTCTCCCTCTAGCCATACCCTTGACCATTCTTCCTGTCTATTTGGATCCCTGTACATTCTATCCACCCCCTGCAGGTGTATGCACTCTATTGTTTTCATGGGTATGTTGATCCTGCAAAGATACCTTACTTAACACTAGACCAACATAAACGTCTCTCATTGTGGAACACAGTGCTTTTTCATTCTAACTGTGGGTAAGAACCCCCAATCTGGTGGTTACCGGACCCAGGCCCGTGAACCTTGCTGAGCCAGCAAGGTTGGGTTAGGTACTGCGACAACAACAACAGCCTGATGGCATCATAAATCAAAGTGAAATAGCTACTATATGACTGCAGCTCATTTCTTTCTCTTACACAAAGTGTCCCTTATACTATAATTAGCCCAAGAGATCTGTGGTCTGTCTAACTACTGGACACAGTTCTGAGGAATGATAACAAACTACCAATTAGATGTGCTTAAAGAGAACACAGCCAGTGCTTCTTTCTTTTATTCTAATTGGAAATATGGGTACATCTGCTTAATCTTCGTAAACTGAGACTGTGGACATGAAGACAGTACAGGCTTCCTAGATAAGCCTAAACAAACGTCTGCTTACAGTATCAAGGAAATGACAGGATACACTAGGTTGTAGGGTGGATGCAAAATCACTATAAATTTAAATCCCTATAAATTAGTATTGTTGGAAAAGCATACTTGCTGATTTCTGCTTATGAAGTCAGGTGGCAGACATGATAGACCTAGAGTCTGTACAGCCATATGTTATTATGTTAAGAGTTTTACGCTTGCATTGAAATAAAGTTGTCATTTTCCTTTTTAGGGTTCTTTGTTGATGTCAAAAGCAGCAAGAAAACTGCACCACTTGGAAAAAACTTCAAATAAAGCAGTAATTTAATAGAACATTAGATGAAATAACACTGCAATGGTACTAGAGTGCAACAGGTGTTACGATCCAATCCTCACTGGTTTCGCATACAAAAATGCATCATCAGCATGTCTGTATGCGAAACTGGTAGAGGTTTGTCATGTACCTGTTGCACTTAGTACCATTGTAGTGTTATTTAATATAATGTTCTATTAAATTGCTGCTTTATTTGACGTTTTTTCCAAGTGGTGAGGATTTCTTGCTGCTTTTGACTTGATTATCTTGTTTACCGCACACACTTGACCCTGCTCAGCTGTTTTGCTATGCTACATTCTTTGTTGATGTGCATTGCCTTTGCTGCCTTTGCCGGAGAGTAGCTTTCATATTGAAGTCCAGTGTCTTGTGTAACCCACCCATATTCACCATTCCAGTGTAAGTTCTTTACCATGTTACAGTAAAAAAAAAAACATTCACTCTGCTTGACACAATACATACAGATAAAGGGTATATGTTGCCACTGTTTTAAGATTCTGTGCAAGAATGAAACAAAAAGGGCTCAATATTCAAAGATAAGCACACCTTCAAACAGGGTTAGCAGATGTGCTAATCTGGATTTGCCCTGGCACTCCCTGCCAGCCCATGTTCAGAAGCCCTGGGAGTGCCAGTGCAAACCTGTAGCACCGAAGTGCTGTAATACCACTGCACCTCTGCAAATGAGTGGGTCCCCCATGTTTATCTGTACAGCAGTATCTTCAATGGTTTGCAGAAGTTGTAAGCAGCCCCCAAAGTGGTGTTAGTTACTACTACTGAAAACCATCTCTTAGGGCATTAAGCCTGTGCCCCTACCCCCTCAACGACAGGGTGGTTGTACTTCATCCACACACCCCTGATTACCTAAAGCACAACAGTATCAAATCCCTGGTGTCCAGTGGTCCACCAATCACCCGTGGTACAGTATGTTAAAAATCTCTGGTATTCAGTGGTTTCCTTCCCCGACTGATCTCATAGTAGAATAGTTCCCTAGTGTCTACTGGTCCTCCCACCCTCCATCACCTCATCCCATCGTAGAATAATTCCCTGATGTTTAGTGACCCCCCCCCAATCTCCTGATCTCATAGTAGAATAACTCCCTGGTGTCTAGTGGTCCCCTATCCTCAATCACCCAATCTCATAATAGAATAATTCCTCCTTCAACCCCACAAGGACATCTCTCAACCCTTGGTTGGCAACGCTAATTTTTGGATTGGCGGCCACACTCTTACAGCTTCTTTTTGGCATTTCATTGAAGTGAACAGGGTCTTGGACTTGGTCGTTGCTCAAAAATGTTTATCATTTCAAGAAGCCAGACTTAAATTCCATTTATCTTCTGTCAGTTTCAGATACTTTCAACTTTCTTATATGCTTGTGTCTCATTTTGGCTCTGGTCCCTGGCATGACTCATATCAGTCCTTTGTCTTTCCCATGGCCTCTTCTACTCTTAGTTCCCATGTCATTTCATTTTATTACTGTCAACGTTCAGATTTTCTTGCCCAGATGGAAGGCCCGACTTTCTATTACTGGGATCAGGCGTTGCCTTGTTTAAGTCCCCCACATAACTGGGCATGCATTTGGGAAAAATTTATATAGATTTATCAGATGGGATAGGTACCAATTTCTTCAGTTTCAAGTCCTTCATAATCTTTACTTTACTCCGGACAAATTGCATAAGATGGGGAAATTGCCTTCCAATATCTGTTCCAGATGTGCTAAGGAATCTGATACTTTGTTACATGTTTTTTTGACTTGTGAAAGGGTCGCTCCTTTCTGGTCTGTGATTAAAGCTGCCTGGATCCTCTCCTTGGTCTCTGAGGCCTTCTCCTGAGGTGTGTCTGCTGGAGATTATGGTGACAGTTTGGTTGATAACCACAGGTTCCACATGTCCTTTATATCCCTCTGTGCAAAGAAAATCATTCTCAGACATTGGCTTGACCAAAAAATTCCTTCTACCACTGAGAGGCTTAAGGAAATACTGTTTGCCTTACAAGCTGAACGGATCATTGCTAACCTCTCTTTTAGGACCACTACTTATCAGATGATTTGGGAACCTTTATATACTTTGCTAACCTCATAAGCCTCTATCTCTTCCCCCTTTTTCTTTTTTAATTCCTTGTGTCACTGCTCTCCCCTGATTGACCTATTTTTAGATACATGGGTGCCCTTATGAAATGCCTATCCCTGTATTCAGCAAACCCTTAGTTCATGTAGGCCCCTTGTACCTGACCGTGTTATAAGTATGGAGGCTTCTTGGTGGTGGGGGTGGAGAGGTGGGGATCGGGGGCCAGGAAGGAGGAATCTTGAGTTGCTGGGCTCTGGGGCTTTTTTTCCTTTTTTTTTCTCTCTCGCTTCAATTATAAGGTTTCTTTTTCACATTTTTGTTACATATTTTATTCCTTTGGGATGTCTTTAGTTTATTCATTATGTTGCTCTGTACCTTGACTATATCACATTATCATTATTGACTGTGGGAGGGTTTTTTTTTGGTGGAAGTGGGTGAGGGACTTAAAGGTTGTAATTGTTGTTCCTGTTGTTTGCTGGTATTTGTTTTATCTTTTTGAAAAATTGGAATAAAATATATTAAATTTGAAAAAAAAAATAATAGAATAATTCTCTGGTGTCTTGTAATCCCCCCCACCCGATCTCCTGATCACATAGTAGAATAACTCCCTGGCGTCTAGTGGTCCCCTATCCCCAATCACCCAATCTCATAATAGAATAATTCCTTGGTGTCTAGTGGTACTTTCCCCCCAAAAGATTTGTCATCCAATTATGCATGATGTTTTTCCCTGCGACTGCAATCAGAATATTGTTCTGGTATGCTTGAATTGCAGAATATTTGCCTGCATAATGCAAGCCCAGCACCAAGTTACTACACTCTAATTTCTATGAAATTGGTAGCATATCCACTGTCTCTTTTTGAGCACCTTTGAACAGGACCAAAAAGTAAGGTGGTAGTCTCCCCTTTGTTGGCATATTCTGTAATACCTGTCTCTGTTATTGTATCTATAATGCTGTATTATATGAGGTGTCCAAGAAAATCTACTAGCCATCTTCTACCTATACTATCTCCAATCATTCATGACCTTAGTGCGGGTTTTGTTGTACCAAATTTTTGCCCACTTCACCTTTCCCAGTATCTTTCCCACATTCTGATCTTTTCTAACTATGTTGGAGATGGGACAGTCAGAAACTTATAGAGTTTGTAAATGTGCCCCCTTCCACCTTCTGCTACCTCCGTTGCATCCAGAAATGATACTAGCCCCTTTGGGAGGAGGAGCGACGTACTCACTCTTTTCTTTTAGAGTCTAGTAAATAATGTAGTAGTTGCATGCAGTGGAAGTCTTACTGCCCTTATCACCATCCAGGAGCACACCTTATTCCCCTGAAATGGACAGCTGGTGTGGGAACAACTTTAATAACGTGTGTAATGTAGCCTGATGTATTTATATGTGACTCTGTTTTCAGAGCCTTATTCCTGATACCATGCTTGTGTAAATATTACATCTGCCTTTTATGGCTGTTTGCCATCAGTTCAATACAACTTTTTATTGCTATTGGTGGTTTCTTATGTTAGCTCAGCTGGCCCATTGTTTTGTAACCTGTATTACAGGTTACCGTTGCTTAGCGCATGGTCTCTCCTAGGCAATAACCCACAATTGTTTACCACCTTCCGTTCTGTGTAACTGGAATTCTTATTCTCTCGTCAGAGGGATCCCTTACACCAAGGATACAAGCAAAGACCTGAATTTGAACTCTAATCACATATAATGGATCCTTATGGACTTACACTTATAGAGGCTCATGCAGTATTACAGTATCAAATACACCTCTATATTTAATAATGTATACAACCCTTTGCATGTATGCGCGTTCTGGCCTTAACACTACATATGTACAAGTCTCTGCTTCCAATATGTTGGTGGTATATTTCTTTAATAAAAGGAAGTTTAAAAAAAAAAACATTGTCCCATGTGCATCAACTCCCCCCCGACACGATAATTCAGGATCTCTCTTCGTCAGTGGCAGATCTGGTGCACACGATAAAAGTGTCAGTCAGTGGGCTTGATTTAGAAGACATAGATCTTTACTTATCTTTAGCCAGACACCCGCCATAGTTCTAGCTCACAAATTGGGAAATGCCCCCCACTTTTGTCTTATCCAGGTACCAGAGGGGAAGAAGGTATAGCCGTGTTACTGTTGATTCTGTAGATTCTGTTATCACCAATGCCACCTCATCTGCCTGTCAATTTCAGAATGAAAGCACTAAGCTGGGCTGCTTCTTAGTACTTGTACAGATCCAGGAGCCCAGTGTTCCCCCCACCATTGGTGATTCCATAAGTGTTGGCCTTTGTAGCCTTGCTTTTTTATTCTACCCACCCATTTTATTTTCTTACAAACATACAAAATTTGCCAGCAGATAAAGGCCTAGAGGTCTATCAAGTCTGCTCGAATGTGCAGCTAGCACCCCTTATTCTGCAGCTGCCCCTTCCTTCCACCCTTCCCCTTCATTAACCTTCCCCTTTGTCCTGTCCCTTCCTCGTTTGAAGCAGTCCACTGTTCTACTGCATACCACTTCAGCAGTTAATGCATTCCACCCAGCCATCACCCTCTCTGTAAAAAAGTGTCTCCTCATCTCCCTCCTGAACCTTCCTCACTCTAGTCTCATATCATGGCCCCTGGTGGCCCTCCCACCCTTACTTTGAACAGCCCCTCTGTACCCGTCTTGCTTATTTCTTTCATGTATTTAAAGGTTTCAGTCATGTCATCCCTGTCTCTCCTCTCCTCCAGTAAGTACATGTTCAACTCCTTCAACCTCCTCTTGTATGATAAGTCCCCCAGCCCCTTGATCATCTTTGTCGATCTGCGCTGCACCCCCTCCAGTAACTTAATGTCCATCTTCAGATACAGACGCCAGTACTGCACGCAGTACTCCAGGTGTGGTCTAACTAATGACCTATACAGTGGCAGAATTATCTCCTCCCTCCTTGAGGATATACCCCTTGCAATACATCCCAGCATTTTGCTGGCCTTTGCAGCTGCCTTCCTATATTGTGCCGAGTTGTTCATTGACCCTGTAATGAGCACACCCAGATCCTTCTCCTCCTCTGTCTGGGCTAGCTGCACTCCCCCTAGCTGGTAACTCCTCCTTGGGTTCTTCATCCCAAAATTCAGCACCTTGCATTTCTTGGCATTAAAGCCCAGTTGCCAGGTGTCTGACCAGGTTTCAAGCTTTGCCAGATCATCGTGCAACCCCTGCCATCCCCCTAGGTCATCCACCACTGCGCCTACCTTGGTATCATCAGCAAACAGACTGATCTTGCTCTTGATGTCCCATGATAAGTCTGCAATGAATATCCCAGACAACACTGGTCCCAACACTGAGCCCTGTGGAACACCGCTCATCACTGCCCTTGGCTGTGAGAGCTCCCCACCCACCACCACCCTCTGTTGCCTTCCCTGCAGCCAGTTTCCTACCCATCTCACCAGCTTTACACCCACCCCTGTGCCTACTAACTTCCTTCCCAGCCTTCCATGTGGCACTGAGTCGAATGCCTTACTGAAGTCCAGATACAGGACATCCACTGCATGGCCCCTGTCCAGTTGCCTAGTTACCCAGTCATAGAACTCGACCAGGTTGGTTTGACAGGATCTGCCACGTTTGAAACCATGCTGTCTGCTGTCCTGTAGTCCTTTGGCCTCTAGGAGGGCCACCAGCCTCTCCTTCAGGATAGTCTCCATTAGCTTACCCATGATGGATGTGAGGCTCACTGGTCTGTAGTTTCCCGGTTCATCCTTGGGGCCACTCTTGTGGAGGGGCACCACATGAGCCATCCTCCAGTCCTGAGGTACACACCCCGAATGTAGTAAGGCATTAAATAGGTCTGTCAAAGGTCCTGCAAGGACCTCTGCCAGCTCCTTCAGTACCCTGGAGTGGATGCCATCTGGGCCTGGCGCCTTGTCCACCCTCAGTGCCTTCAAAACCTCTTGAACTCTGCTCACCATGATTTCCCCATCTGTCACCATTTCCCCCCTGCTTCTGCCATTTCTCCCACCTTGGGTGTCACCCCCCATCTTCTCTTTAGTAAATACTGAGCAGAAGTACTCATTTAGTGCTTCAGCCTTAATGCACCCTGCTTCCACCCAACCCCCCTCCTTCCTAATCCTTACTATATGGTCCTTACAGCTCCTTTTCTCCCTGATGTACTTAAAGAAGTTTTTCTCCCCCTTCTTAATGCCTTGTGCCAGCCTGAGTTCCGTAGATGCTTTGGCTCCCCTTACCGCCCTTGTCACCTCCTTCGATTCTGTCAAGTACTCCTCCCTGTCCTTCCCCATCTCTGTTTTCTTGTACTTCCTAAAGGCAGCTCTTTTCCTACTTACCTTTTCCATGACCTCCTTGCTCAACTAGATCGGTTTCTTATCCCTAGCCTTCTTGCTCTGGGCTTTGCAGCAGGTTTTGGTTGCCTCCACTATCCCCAGCTTTATGAGCTCCCACCTCTGGTTAGTGTCCATACTAGACTGAATTCTGGCCAGGCACCCTTTTACCACTTCCCACATCCTCCTAGAGTCAGTCCTCCTGAAGTCCAGCACTATTGTGCCAGATTCCACTCCTTCCTTGCCCATATCCAATGTGAGCCATACTGAGTGGTGGTCACTCCCTGACAGAGGTTCCTCCGCTGTAAGTTCTCTCACAAAGTCAATATTTGCCAGCACAAGGTCAAGGGTATTTCCTAACCTGGTTGTTTCACTGACCATGTGCAGCAGGAAGCTGTCCTGGAAGGCATCCAACAGTACCTGCTCCCTTCTGTTCCTGGTATTTGGGGTGCCCCAGTCAACTCCTGGCATGTTGAAGTCCCCCACAATCACCACACTTCCCTTCTCGCAGGTCCTCCTGATCTGTCCCACTAGTTCCCTGTCTAACTCCTCCATCTGAGATGGCGGCCTGTACACCACTCCCATTCTAAGAATCCTATTCTTGGAATCCTGGATTTGCATCGAAAGTGACTCCGTACTACCTCCTCCCCTTCCTCCCTTACACACTTGTCCTTCATTCACATAGTGCCACCCCTTTCCCAATCACCTGTCCCTACGAAATAACCTTTACTCTGGTACAGACAGGTCCCAGTCATTGTATTGGGTGGCCCATGTTTCCATGATTGCTGCAATGTCCACCTCTCCCTCTGCCATGAGAACCTGTAACTCTGCAGTTTTCCTCCCAAGGCTCCTAGCATTAAGGGTAACCATCTTCCACCCTTCTCCCCCCCTCCCTTCCTGCCCTCCTTTCCTAGCATCACCAACAGTACTTGTCATTTGTCCTTTGTCACTGTTATGGGGGGTTAGCTCATATGGTTTCCCAACCTGTGGTCTCTGCATATCTCTTCCCCAGCTGCCACCCCCCACTCCTAGTTTAAATTCCCAGCTTCCTCTATGTACTCCTCCATGCTCTGTTTCAACACTTTCTTTCCCTCCTCACTCAAGTGTAGTCTGTCCTTGGCATACAGACTACTGTCCTCCCAGGTCCCTCCCCACTCCCCCAACAGCCCATACCCTTTAGCACAACACCAGGTTCTTAGCCATCCATTAAATTCCTCTATTCTCAACTTTCTTGTTGTGCTTGCCTTTGGCACCGGAAGTATCTCTGAAAAAGTTACTGATCTTCCTGCCCCCTCACATAATTTTACTAGTTCCTCAAACCTCCTTTGGACTGTATCTACTGTCTTGTCAGCCAGGTCATTTGTCCCAAGATGTATAATGAAATGAGGCTTGTCCCTACCCCTTCTAGCATATTTCAGAGCAGACTGTCCCACCCTTCTCGCTGTCATTCCTTTCATGGCCTCCACCCAAATGCAACTATGCCTCTCCCCCTTGCTACCTCACCTAACTCCTCTTAGTATTGAGTCCCCCAGCACTAAGATTCCACCCCTCTTACTCCATGCTTGCTTCCATTCATCTCCCTCTCTCATTTCCAGCTCCTCTTCTTCTTCCTGCATATTATTTCCCCCTTTTACCCCTGTTGCAATTCTCCCAGAAGAACTTCCCCCCGTTCCAGTTTGGTCCAGGAATTTACCAATTACTCCTCTAATTTCATCATTTCCCTCCTCCTCCTCCTCCTTCTTCCTTTCTAGCAGTTCACAATTATTTTCTGAATGCCCTTCACAAATGCTCTCTAACTCTCTCTTCATAGTAACCTGTTCTCTCCTTTTCACTCCTTGACTTTTGCCACTTCTTCACCTCCCCTCACAAGTCCCAATCTCCTCCTTCCATTTGTCTTTTGTCTCGTGACCTGGTTTCCCCAGCAATTGTTCTTCCTGGCCTGGACCCCTTTGTCTCTGGTTCCCTTCTTCTGACCTTCTCCTCACCACTGTTGGCTTAAATCACCCTCCCTCATCTACCCTTTTTCCTCCCTCCAGTATTGTGCTAAACCCACCTCCAATCTGCCTTGCCTGTCTTAGTTTCTCCTGCACACCCTCAATCTCCTTGCTAAGTTTTTCTATGTGGTTGCACACTAAACATCCTCCCACACTCCAGGCAATTTTCAGAAAGATTGGTGCACTGCAGTTGTTGCAGCCTACCACCCTACCCATTGCTGTCATTGCCCACCAGCGACCCACCACCCTTCTAGATGCAGGACACCAAACACTCCCCCAAGTCTCCACTCTCCCTTCTCTATCAGTGCAAAACATTTTCTTTATTTCCCTTACCTCCTTTGTTGCACACGTTTAGATATATTGAGCAACTGCTTTTTATATTCCTATCCTTCCTATCCACACTCAAAAACAGACTTTAGGTAGCCATTTCACAACCTTCTTCAAACTCCTACTCCTCCTTTCCCCAATGCAATATCTATGCGAAGATATAATAATGAAAACTCCTAGATTTGCATTTACTTCCCTTCCACTGAGAGAGCAGTCACCTCTTCACTTGCTGCTGTTCCTTTCCTGGATGTCTGCTTTTGCTATGACAGGTGCATATCCTTTGTCTGTTTGAGGAAGTGATGTCAGAACCCCTGGTATAAAGGAAATATTAGACCAAGGGTGGGGCCAGCCCAAGTCTTCCAGAAACAATCAGGTAGCTGAGGCCTCTGGTCAGATCATTAGCACCCTTCCCCCACTCTGCACTCAAACTTTGCAGCTAGTGAAGCCAGCAACAATGAATCACAATTCTACTCAAAGCCCCCAAAATAAGTTTGCTACCCAAAGAAACAGGACTCCAATTCAAACAGCTTTACCAACAACACATCAAAATAGGCTTGGAATTAGAAGATATATGTGTCCAATTCAAAGAAACAGACCCAGTTAAATCATACCAAATTATGTTTTAAAACAGAAGAAATAGGCCTCTACAAATGCAGCCTGCCACACAGTGAATCAAACAAATGAGCCCACTTATAGCTACCAAAACAGGTTTCAAAATTCCAACAGCCCCAAACAATACCCTGCTAGCCCCTTAATAGTAAGAAAGAAAAGAAATAACATTCTACCAAGTAGAATCCACAAGAAACAATGTAAAACAACAATAAGCTACTGTACTGTAGATCTGATCCTGTCCCCCTTCCAGTTCCTTCTGAGAAGCCAAAGCACTGACTTCCAAACTCTGTGATTTCCCTTGTGCTGTTTTCAAAATCAGAATTCCAAACTCTGTGACTTCCCTTGTGCTGCTTTCAGAATCAAACAGTTCCAAACTCTGTGACTTCACTTGTGCTACTTTTAGAATCAGTTTCAAACTCTGTGACTTCCCTTCTTCTTTGATAGCCAGGTATAGCCCACTATGTACAAGTGCATGTTTTCAGGGATGACCCAGGAGCACTGAGGTGGTTAAGTGACTTGCTAAGAGTCACACGGTGTGCAAGTGAAGGTTGCAGAAATCAAACCCAGGTCTGCTTGATGTAGCAAGCTCATTCACAGCCTGTTACTCTAACTTCTAAGCTATATTGCCAGCTCATACAAAGATTCTTTTTATTTTGTCAGTGGTCTGCCATGTATTTTCAGGGACTGGTATTAGGACTGAATTTGACAGAATTAAAAATCCATAAGTGATGGCCTTCGTAGCCCTTACTTTTTGTTATCCAATCATTTTATTTTATTCTTTGATAACCAGGTATGGCCTACTATGTACAAGTGTCTGTTTTCAGTGGTGACCTAGAAGCACTGGAGTGGTTAAGTGATTTGCTCAGAGTAGCACAATATGCAAGTGGAGGTTGCAGAAATCAAACGCAGGTCTGCTTGATGTAGCAAGCTCATTCACAACTTGTTACTCTAAATTCTAGGCTATACTGCCAGCCCATACAAAGATTCTTTTTATTTTGTCAGTGGCCTGCTATGTTTTTTCAGGGACTGGTATTAGGATTGAATTTGACAGAATTAAAAATCTGGGTACAACATCCATGCATAACATCCCTGTTCTGCCCAACAGGGAGAGGGAATAATTGATCCCATCTATCTAAATCTGTCTAGATTTCCATAATAAGTTATGTGTAGTTATATTTATAGATGTTGTCCAGTTTTGTTGGGATATATTTATTTATTTCAAACGTTTCACCTGGAATGACATACTGAGCTGGTAACAGCTTGTTTCCAGATGCTTTGGGGGGAAGGAAAGTGGGTGGGGGGGGTAATGTAGGGGGAATCAATACAATAGGTGCAGGCATAAAAAATACATTAAAGAACTAGTGTACTGCCTAAAACTAATATTACATTTTAAAAGCAGCCAACCATTACCTTTTATATCTGAGGTGTTTTTTTTTCCGTTTGTTTAATTAGAAGATTGTTTACCTGATGTTAGTAGGTGTGGTGTGTGGACTAGCTCTTAACCTAGCACTGACATATTTAGTTGTGCAGCCCCACACTACATCATCAACATTGTGACTTCACTGACTGTGACATCACTGCCACTTAGGAAATGCAAGTCAGTGACTGGCAGGTCATTTACCTGTGATGTCACAGTCAGTGAGATCATAATGCTGATGATGTAGTATCAGGCAGTTGAGTTAGATATGTCAGCTGCCAGCTTCAGGGCTGCAGCTATGGATTTTGGGGCCCCAGACAAGTTACTTGAAATGGGCCCCTGTTTCTCAATTCAGCTAATGCCAAGGGTAATGCCAGCTCCTCAGGTGGCCCCTCCTGAGCTCAGGGCCCCTGACAACTTCCCCAATTTCCCCCATTACTGCGGCCCTGGCCAGCTAACAGCTGTTCCACTCATTCAGCACAATATTATCACACTGAAGACTTTCTGATGAGCAAAAGGAAGAAGAAAAATACTTCAGAAATAAAAAGTTACAACTGACTACTACTTAAAGTTTGTATTATTTTCTGTCTGCCTGTTTTGGCTCTACTAGCTCTTGAACAGTTGTACAGCAACAACACAGTGTCAAGCAAAACAGTGCAAACACAATGTGCAAAGAACAATACGTCAACAGATGTACAAAACCAGTTATTGGTGCAAAGTAAGACTGTTCATACAAGGTAACTAAGGTAGAATAGCACTGCACTAGATCAGTAACAGTATGCAACCCTATAACCACAGGGATTGAGGGTCTCCCAGAGCATAGCAGCACAGTTGCATAAGTAGAGGGTGGAGAGTGGAGCAAGTTCAGGGTCAGGGACAGTTTAGGAGGGAGTTGTAAAGTCATGAAGAAGAGGGTTAAGGGAAAAGGGGAAAAGGCTGAGTGGAGAGTGGATGTATGGTGAAGAAAGGCCCAGAGCGTAGAGAGGTGACACAAGAAGGTAGATTGACCAGCAGTAGATTTCCTGGGGGAGAGAAAAGGGACAAAAAAAAAACAGTGTTAGTGAGTGGGCATAGACGTCGGAACAATAGGGCGAGGGGGGAAGGCGAAAGCCCTGTCACTTTTTATGGGCCACAGGAGAGATTGCCCTTTCCTTTAGGCAATAAAAAAAATCTGCAAGTGTAAGATAGTCTGACACGAGGCACACATAAAACAAGGAAGAGGTGCTCTCTCTGGGTATCTGGAACTCAAGACCTGTCAAATGCTTTTAACATAAATAACAATATAGCATTTAAGATAAGAATCCAGATTCCAGCCCCCCCCCCCTTACATGTGTCTAGCAACCCAAGAAGCATTGGGGCAATCTAGCATGATTAAATTAATTAAGTTCCAGTGTGCACACAAAACAAAAGAGGTGATTTACTGTCTCAAGAAGTGCTTTTAACACAAATAGCATGATAACATCTGATCATTAAGATAAGGACTGGCAGGGCCCTTACAAGTGTCTAGAATGTGCTTCTTTGAATGTGCCGTGCTCTGCCTGCCATTACTTGCTAGGTGTTTGTGCAAGCCAGGGTCTCTCACACTTGGCTTGCCTTTCATTTTCAGTCCAGACTCCATGGTGGACCAGTAGTGCATGCTAAGGTACGGCTCCCAATTTTGGGAGGCAAAGGTTTATTTATTCACAATTGAAAATAAGGATAATATTGCATTTTCCCCTATTATTTTGTTATTTTATGCATTCGCATCTGGCTGTTGTTCTATTTGAAATCCCCCCCACACACACACACACACACAAGCCCCACTAACCAGCTTATTTCTGACTGCTGGAGCTGTTCTGTACAGAAAGTGCTTTTTTAGCTTTTTTTTAATTGCAACCAATGTTTGTCTGTAGGCAGAGGTGTAGTGAGGACAGACAATGCAGACTTACTCTGTGATATATTTATTTCTAGTGAAAGGCAAGGGACTAATTGGACTGGAAAAGACAGCCCTCTGTTAAGCTACCAGGACAAAGAAAGTACAGGCTTCCCCACAGTGTGATGTATTTAGCGCTGGTGAAAGGGAAGGGACTGACAGCACTGGAGACTGAAGCTATATGTTTGTCTGTAGGCAGAGGTGTAGAGAGGGCAGGCACAGTGCAGAGTCAGGGAAAGGGAAAATTATTTAACCAGCAAAAACACATTAAGACAAGTTGTTTCCTGATGTGACCTAGGAGCACAGGGAAGCTATGTAATTAGCACAGGGTAACACGGTATGCAAGTTGGGGCTGTGGTTAAGATTAGTCTCCCTTGTAGTCCAGTTAACATATTCTATACTGACGCCAACATAAGACTTAATCGCTCTGTAGTGTATGTGTTGCTGGTGAAAGGTGGGGCTAACAGTTCTGGAGATGGAAGCCTTCTATTTATCTACAGGAGAGTGCAGGCAGTACAGGGTAGGCTAACGGTCACCCACAGTGTGATGTATTTAATGCTGGTGAAAGGTGAGGGACTAACAGCTCTGGAGACTGAAGCCCTCTGTTTACCCAGAAGGACAGGTATCGTGCAGGTCTACTCAAATTTGTGATAAACTGATGTTCACTGTATGTAGAATATTTTATTTACTTGGTATTTTCTCTCATGTATTGTATTATACTAGTAAGTTAGTCTTGCACTGCTATCGCTAAAAAAAGCTTTCTTCAATTCTGCATATCAACTAATTCTGGATCACCCCTGGAAAAAGGACTTGCACATCTCAGAGCACCTACCCAGTCATCAGAATTTAAATAAAATCAATTAATCAATGAATAAATACATATTTACATACATAACTAAATAAATAAAAAGGTGTGCCCCCTGCGTGATGTGTTTAATGCTTGTGAAAAGTGAGGGACTGGTCACTGACAGCACTTGAGGCTGAAGCCCCCTGTTTGTTAGTAGGGCCATGAACAGGGCAGGTACAGTGCAGACATCACCACACTGTGGTGTTTTTAGTGCCCTTGGTGCAAGGTGATTAGAGGGGCTGATAGCACTGGAGACTGAAAATCCTCTGTTACTTACAGTGTAGGTGCAGGTACAGTATGGAGGCAGATACAGTGCAGATAAGAACAGTGTGGGGCTACATATAGTGTAGGGGGCAGGAGCATTGCATGGGCAGGTATGGGAAGGAACAGTGCATAGGCAGGTAGAGTGCTGTGGCAGGTACAGCATGAGGGAGGCAAAGAGCAGGGCAGCTACAGCATGGGGCAGTTACAGTGTGAGACAGGTACAGCAAGAGCAGGTACAGTGTAGAGCAGATATAGTGCAGGGGCAGATACAGTATGGGGCAGTTACAGTGTGGGACAGGACAGATACAGCATGGGCAGGTACAGTGTAGAGCAGGTATAGTGCAGGGGCAGATACAGTATGGGGCAGTTACAGTGTGGGACAGGACAGATACAGCATGGGCAGGTACAATGCAGAGCAGGTATAGTGCAGGAGCAGATAAAGTATGGGGCAGACACAGGGTGGGGGCAGGTATAGTGTGAGGCAGGTACAGTGTAGGGGGCAGATATAGTGTAGGGCAGCTACAGTGTGAGCAGGTACAGTGTAGGAGGGCAGATATAGTGTAGGGCAGGTAGAGTGCAGGGCAGATAGAGTACAGGGCAGGTACATTACAGGGTAGCTGGGCAGGTACAGTGTGGACAGTAGTGATGCTCCTTTACTGTTGCTCTGGTGAGCCTGTTGGTGGGGAGGAGAGCATTATAGTGAGAGGGTTTGTTAAGTTTTGCTTTGTCTCAGGTGGAGAATGCTCTTCAGCTGCCTACTATACCAGTTTACATAAAAACTGCAGCACAAGGTCATTGCCTCCAGGGCACAAGGCAGCCACTTAAAAACCTGGAGGAATGAAGAACATGTACTGCCAGTGCTAAGGAATCTCATCTCATCTCCTGCTTGCATGGACATGAAAGAGTTACATTCCTCTGGTTAAAAGGGTAACAAAAGGGGATAGTTTGCCTAATGAGGAACAGTTTATAGCACTCTGATTTGATCCCAGTGGCAGCTCAGTCCTGGGCCTCTGTTGAAGAGACTGCCAAGTGTGAGGATGTGTGCATGAATGGGAGGTTGGAGCCCATGTGCCAATGCATGAATAATGCCACCCAATTTTGTTTACATGGGGACGTGAGGCTGTCTTGAACCTGGGACCCAGAACAGTCCGGATTTATTTTTTTCTTTGGTGTTTTTTTCTTTTTTTTTCTCTCCCCAAAAAAAGATTTTATCCTCTTGCCAACTCACCCCCCCCCCACCTGCAATCTCCTAGACCCAACCCCTCCCTACTATACCTTCACCCTGTGATGTGGGTATTGATTTAAAACTGTGATAGGCATGCTGAGACAATGCTCATTTTCAGAAGGGACCTGGTGAACGGGGACATGTGGAGGAGTTATCAAGTGTAAAAACCCGATGTAAAAATGTACAGAATGAAAATAATCTGTAATGAAACAGGGGAAGCAAAATATATACAGTACAGTCATGGTGCCAGAATATGTGAAGAGCAGATCAGCAGTCAAAACATGTGTGATCACCCCCCACCCCCACCCCCACCAGGGGTTGTAGGTGGTGGTTGGGCTTAATTTCTAAGTTCTATCCTGAAGTCAGTGGAACCAAAAACTCAACACATTTGTATGAAGTCTGTATGTTCAAGACTGATAATAAATGTAGTATTATCTTGCCATCTTTCATTTTCACCTGGGTGACCACTGCAACAGGTTAAGCAATGGATGCTTCAGACTTCATACAGTGCTGTTGGAGGTAATGGGTTGACAGCTGAGCTCTTAATAGTCTATATAAAATATTCCTATATAGTATAACAGCATTCTTAACATTACAGTCCTCATCATAAATGTGCATTTATTGTATTTCTGTGCAGCAGAAACTGATTTAAAAAAGTGCCCTTTGTACCCTAATAAGTGCCCTTTGGATCCTCAGCCCTCACACCTTTTACTACCTTCTGGCACCCCTGTGAGTGGGTAGGAGGGGGCCGAGAAGGGAGGAAAGGTAGAATATATAACTGACTCATTATTGTCCATTTATAAGGGTAAGTTTAAGGTCTTGGGTCCCCCCCCCAACACACATACACTTAATTGAATGACCTCCGATTTTGATAGATTTTTTTTAATCCAGAGATCCCTCCATATCTTTCTAGTATGGTCTGCAGTTGGGGAGGGGCACTAAGAAAAAGATGAATATTGTCTGCATACGCATTGATTTTCATTTCTACCTCCCACTCCAGTAATTTGCAGTTTGTTTCAAATTGTCTATGCCAGTGACTCAAGCTAAGGTCGTAGAGGAGGGTGGAGAGGAACAGATCTGTCTAGTGCCTCTCTGAATCTCAAAAGTATTTGATAGAGTTGTGTTTACCCTGATATTTGCAGAGTGATTTGTGTAGAACACTTGTGCCCAAGTTGTAAATAAGAACAGATATTAAAAGTGTCCAATGTGTGCCATAGAAATCGCAAATCGAGATGACTGAACAGCTTTTCTGCATCAATCAGGGTTATGATCTACTGCACCTTTTGTTGCAAGGCTCTTGAAAGGACATTCATAAGGCCTGAATGTTGTTCTGCAGCTGCTTACTTGGCATAAACCTTGTCTGATCTGAGTGTACAAGTTTAGTGACTACCCTTTTAGCCCCTCTCAACTAATATTTTCAGTCTGGTATCCAGATTTACCTGAGAGATGTGTTGTTACCTCACACGATCTGTCACACCTTTACCTTCCTTCAGGACCACTGTTACCAGTACTTCCTTCTAGGCATTGGGCATAGATTCTGGCTCCAAGATGGTGTTAAATACTGGACCAGAAGTCTATCAAATATTTTATAAAACTTTGCAATGAACCCATTCGATGCTGTTTTTTTACAGTTCTAAGAGGTTTTGATAGTCAATGCCACATCCGCCTTGTCAAATGGCCTCCCTAAGGTAACCCTGTCTTCCTCTGAAAGCAGTGCCAGCTTCAGGTTGTCCAGGAAAGCTCTGATCTGTGAGGTTGAGGCATTTTGTGGGTCGCTTTTTATTGATTCAGCTTTTGTTGACCAGTAATGGAGGGCTTCACAATACTGCCTATTTTTAGCCCTGCCTAGTGGTGGTTGGTGGTGGTGGGGGTACAGATGCAAAGCAACTGAAACTGAACCAGATTAAATTGTTAGCAGTATTTTAGTGAATGGGAGAAATTTTACCATGATACCGGGGAACTTTCCCTTGCTTTTCAAGATGTGCCAGGGGATCTTTAAAGTGTACCCGAACAACCACCGGATAGCAGACAGGACCTCAGTTTAACATCTCATCTGAAGTATGGTACATCCAAACAGTGCAGCACACCCTCAGTATTGCACTCAGGTGTCAACGTTTATGGTATTAGTGTAATCCTGGTGTGGGACTAGAACCTACAACCTTCTGCCCCAGAGGTGGATGAGCTACCAACTGAGCAATTTTGTTACCATATAAATTCTCAGTATCCAATATCCTTCAGTCTAGAGGTTTATTCCCAGGATCCCATCCCCCAACGTTTTGCCTTAACAGCCCTATCTGCCATCTGCAATCTCAACTGAAAGGCTAAACAGCATCCTGCTCTATTTTCTTTTTCATATTAAGCGTGCATTATGTAACATAAGGCTTACTCTGTTATTTTATCTAATACCTCTTGGAACTTTCCCCATACAAGTTCTTCTTGCTTTAGGAGACCTGTTCCTACCCCCTCCTTGTGCAAGGATGCAACTCTCAGGTTTCCTTGTATTATACTTTATTTCTTTTTCCTTTCTGTCATGTAGTTTATAACCTTCCCCCTCAGGATCACCTTTATTCCCTCCCAAATTAACTTTCAGTGGGCCTCTGA
The DNA here is from genome assembly GCA_016271365.2 of Neoceratodus forsteri. Lineage (NCBI taxonomy): Eukaryota > Metazoa > Chordata > Ceratodontiformes > Ceratodontidae > Neoceratodus > Neoceratodus forsteri. The sequence goes on along the minus strand of JADMNL010000041.1, from coordinate 4,203,029 downwards.
ACCACTCTTGTGACCAAGATATTCTTAGTGTACTTGAACTTAGCCAGTTCCTAAACATCTCTCTTTGACTAATGATGCACTGAATCTCCATAGTGATGTCTTGTCTTCAAGCTCCAACTCTATTTCTAGAGACCAGGGATAGTGCCAGATAGTTATGGGATATAGCCTACTAATCACTGTCTAAAATAGGCAATTCAGTTGGGTACACAGCCTACCCAGGTGTGAATGAGTGGCTGGGGTGGGAGGAAAATGAGTATTCCCATTCTCCCTTGAGGTGCTCCCCTAAATTTCTACCAACTCAGCCTTTTAGCCACTTTCCCCAAGTCTTTTCTGCACTTCAGCTGATAGCTATACATTGTAAGGAGCAATCTAGTTGTGGGCCAACTACACTATTAAAATCTCCTACAGGATAATCTGGTCAGCCAGCAGGGAGGCCACCTTCATCATAACTACTTTGGTGAACTCACCATTGTCTGGGTTTGGGGCATTCACAAGACGTAGAATCAGACCACTGATTTTTCCCTGTAATGAGGAGCCATCTACCCCTGTGACCATCTGTGAACTGATGGGCTCCAACGCCATTCCCCTGTGAACCAATATGACTACCCCTGCCTTTTTGGCCAAAGGATGTGAAGAGGCAAATATCTGCCCCACTCATTGTAGTTTAAGATGCTTCTGGTGGGAGAGATGAGTTTCTTGCAAGATACCTTCATCACACTTTTTCCCTTTTAATTCCCCTAGTACTTTCTCCCTCTTCACTACCATGTTCAATCCCCTTACATAATATGCTACAATACTGAAGTGTGACATCAAGAATAAGTGTGCACATTAATTGACTGACAGCCCCAACACACTCATTGTTGAATTCTTTGGTTCCCTCCCATCCCCAACTTGGCCTAGGCTATGCTCAAGCCACATCCCTGACTGCCATTATTGTCTTTTTGATGTGAGTGATTTCTGCACTCCCCCTCCCAACAGTAGCGTACAAATTCTGAACAAAAATCCCCATTAAAAAAACAGTATATTTGACAAGAAATGCTTTCCAGTCCAGTGCCCCCCTTGTTACTGAAGAAAGATCCATGCAGATGGTATAAGGCCATGTTTCAATATGGTAGCTGTAAGAGGGAATAGTGCCACTAGAGACATGGTTCATCCAAGTGGCTCCCAGACACTACCTTACAAGAGGCATGGCTGCCTCAGATGGAAGTGGAGGTCATGTCAAGCCCTTGGCAGGTGTAAGAAGTTGCTGTGCCTCTTCAAGGGCAGACAATCAGCATGCTTCCAATATTCATGGGAATGCATGCTGCCCTCCACAAGCCACACAGTCTATTATCAAACCATTTCCCTTTCACATTTATTTTGGCACCTCAGATCATAAGCAGAGGCCTCGGTCACTGCAGCAGTATTTGAGTATGATGCATGCCTCTCCCCCCCAATAATGCCTTCCTCCTTTATGCAAAAACTCCCATGGCACTTGGTGGTTACCCATTGAGTTTTGTAAAACATGACTACCATTCCCAACTAGCTGACTCAGTAGTGTATTGTGGTCCCCTTATCACAGACCTTGGAGGTTCCTATGTGCACCATCTAAACCAGGTGATAGCCCCACAGCTGCTGGCACTGCAGATAGTATGAGTGATGGGGGATATACCTGTGGCATTTCATCCTGCCCTGTATCAGGATAACCTCCCAGGTCCACTACAGGTGCTTTTGGCACTCCTATCGATCTGCGTTGATGTGACCTCTGTCTTGTCATTCATGTGTGCTCATGGAGTTACACAGATATAGCACCAATCTGTATAACCAATCTGTATAACTGTTAACATCACCATGGTCTGGAAGGGAAAATATGCCTGTTTGCGGATGACACAAAACTCTGCAACACGGTGGACACATCGGGTGTGGAGGGGAGGTGGATAGAATGAGGGATGATCTAAAAAAGCTGAAATAATGGTCAGGGGATTGGCAGCTGGGTTTCAGTTCTAAAAAGTACAAAGTAATGCACCTGGGGCACAGAAACCCAGTGGCAACATACCGACTGAGAAGAGAGGTAATTACAGGCGCAAAGCAGGAAAGGGACCTGGAGATAATCATTTCTGATGACCTGAAGGTAGCTAAACAGTGTGACAAGACAGTGGGAAAAGTTAGTGAGATGCTGGTATGCATAGTCAGAGAATCACCAGTAGAAGGATGGAGGTAATAATACCCTTGTACAGATCACTGATGAGACCTCACCTCAAATACTGTGTCCAGTTCTGAAGGCCCAAAAGTACATATATAGGGTGGAGGCAGTTCAAAGGAGGGCAATCAAGATGGTGCAAGGCCTACATCAAAAACCCTACAAGGGAAGGCTAAAGGAATTAAATACATACTCCCTCAAGGAAAGGAGGGCAAGGGGAGATATGATAGAAACATTCAAATACCTAGCAGTGAAGAACAAGGTACAAGAAGGTAGCATTTTCCAAAGCAAAAAATGTTCAAGGTCAAGAGGTCACACTATAAAGATTGAAGGAGGGAGATTCAGAGGAAATGTGAAGAAATACTTTTTTATAGGGAGGCTGGTGGATGCATGGAATAGCCTTTCAGTGGAGGTAGTGGGGCAAAAACAGTACAGGAATCAAGAATGCACGGGATAGGCACAAAGGGATCTTAGAAGTAAAGGTGGGGAGACCAGAGACCGAGTAGGGTATGGAGGGTCACTATAGGTAGGGAAAAAGTGGTAGACTAGGTAGGGCAGGAGTTCCTTATCTGCTGATATCTATGTTTGTATGTCTGTTTTATCTCCCAGTTCTAGCTCCCAGGGTCAGATGTATCATTTTTGCTGTCCCCTCCCCCCCATCCAAAGCTTTTCATTTTCACTTTTTATTTTTATATGTTAACTGCATTAGGGCAACTGTGCAAAGCCCTTTTTCGGGTCTGACATGAACAAATAAAATTGCAATATACAAATAATACAAAAACAAATATAATCACATAACAGATGAACAGATATCAAAAACAAGTACAATTTATCAATGACAACAAATACTTTTGTATCTAATTTTAAAAGTTGAGTATGATTTCATTACTCTGAGGGAAAGGAGTAACTAATTTCAGATTCTAGTAGCTTGACAGGCAAAAGAACGAGAGCTATAATTATTCTTCACGGAATAACCCTCCAACACAATACCCTCAGCTGACCTTAAGGATGCTTTCATTTCACGTATCGTAACCAGATCGGAACTGGGAGAAGACCCATCAGAATGAATTGCCTGATGTACCAAATTACCTAAAGCATACATATATCTATACTACGGAGAAAGCCAACCCAAGGATGAATACAACAAACAGTGATGGGTCAAAACTGGTATATCTAAAACAAAATGACAGACGTAAACAACACTTAGAATCTGCCTGTTCTTAGCACCCGATTTCTTGTACAAGGGAGAAACATAGTCCAAGTGAGGCAAAAGAACATCAGTTGTTAGTTTCCTCTGAGAATCAAAAGACATAGGATTTAAATTTATAACACTGACCTAATTTAGAATAAACTTTACTCTTAACCATCTTTACTAGAGGAGGAAAAGTTAAGGAAGAATCATGTAATACACCCAGGTATTTAAATTCAGAAACCTGATCAAGTAAAATACCCTGATTATCATAAATAAATAAATTTGGGTTGTCCCTCAGTCGAACAGCACTGCCAAATAACATCACTTTGGTCGTGCATGCATTCAAGACCATCTTATTAGAAAACATCCACTGGCATAAATTCAAAAATTCAGTCTCTAAAACTGAATTTATCAGATAAACAGACTGATTCTGATAAAACAGATCCAAGTCATCAGTGTACAATAAACATTTACACCCTTGAAATATTGATAGTACCCAATTAATGAAAAGTGAAAATAATAAGGGACCAAGGATGGACCCCTGTGGGACTCCACAAACAGTGGAACACACATCAGAAAAAACAAACCCAATTGAAAGATATTGGGAACGACCCTGCAAAAAATTCCATATTATAGCAACTGCAGTTAGACAACTTGTGGCAAAGTAAAGAATGATTAACCAGGTCAAATGCCCTGGACAGGTCCATGAACAATGCACCTGTCAACAGCCCATCATTACAGCCCTGAAGAATGGTGTTCATGAACCTGAACATGGCCGTGCCTGTCCCACGGCCACAATGAAATCCATGCTGCTCAGCACAGAGGACACCGCCCTTCTCCAAAAAATCATTACGGTGATTTGCTGACAGTTTTTTGAAGATCTTACTCAGGGGATTTAAAATAGAGATAGGATGTTATTCCTCCAGGCCAACAACATTAGTCTTTTTTGGGACAGGCACAAGCCGACCCTGTTTCCAAGATGAAGGAAACACTCTACTAGAAATACACAGGTTAAATACTTTACAAAGAGGTTCAGCAATATTAGGAGCAATAATTTTAATGAATCTTGCATCAAGCCCCCACCCACAATCTCCAAAAGTGTCAGGTAAGGAACTTATTAATTTTCACACTTTAGGAGGTGTTACCCACCGAAACAGAAACTTGGATGTAATACAATTACCAGTTTGACCAGCAAAGGTATCAGGGAGATAATCGGATTGTACTGTACTATCATCCAGATCAGAAAAATCATATATTAAGCCAGAAACATCAAAAAAACATTGATCCAATACATTTGCCATCTCAAATGGATCAGTAACTGTTTGCCAAAGATGCTGAAGAGAAGAAAAAGAGGATTTAGGTTTGGAAAAAGTAAATAATTGATAGTATCCCAAAAGTTCCTAGAATCCTCAGACACATCCTCTGATTTAAACTTCAAAAAATCTACCTTGACCTGTTTTACCTTTCTACACAGTAGATTCCTGGCCACCCTATAATCCAATAAATTGATTATGGAAGATTTTTTATAGGCTAACCAAGTAGATTTCTTTTGTTTAATGAACTGGTTTAAATCATTAGAGAACCACTGATATAGTGTGCCTCTAATACGTGTTATCTGCAATGGAAACAATTTATTCTGAATAGTCAAAAGTTGATGGCAAAAAAAGTCAAGTGCACAAGCTGATTCAGGTATGGAATCTAAATAGGACCAATCCAAATTCAACAGTTCATTAAACAAAAATTCGGAATGATATCTCTTGAAATTACGAGTACAACCCACCCTAAGTGGAATCTTACTGCTCTTGAAATTTAAAACACCAAAAGTGACCTGATGGTCACTCACCAAATCCCCTAATACTCCAGCACAAGAAATAATATTCCCAGTCTAGAAAGATATGATTCATAGAATCAACATTCAGCCTAGCTGGATCAACAAAAAGTTGAGACAAACTATATGCACCTAATAAACATTCAATGGCCTTATCAGCCTTCAACCAATTCAGATATATGTCACCTATTATGACAAAATCCCGCTTATTCAAAAAAGGAGCGGCCTTTTCAAGAAATTCCTGTAAACCAGACAAGCCACTCTTAGGTGGGTTATGCAAGGCTCCCGCTGCTACACTGGTGGGCACCATTCACCTGATACCTTAAATAAAGAGTAAGTAGGTACTTGGGCAGCACTGCAGGATTTCTGTACCTCTGTTGGTAACTGAGAAAAGCTTGCATGTAGTTAGTTGTGTTGGTGCTAATTTCTCTGCAGTGCACCAACAACTCTGCTATTGCACATACCCTCCCCCCGTGCATCTTACCTCTCACTCCCTACAACAATCCACTTCCAAAATTCTCCAGTATCTCTGTCAATATGGATTGAACTCCATTGTCTGAGTTCCTATACCTTTCAGGCCCTGTGGCATTTATGCGACTGTAACTTCAGTTTTCCTGACTGAAGCTGCAGTCACTTTAAATTCCTGGAGTAGGGGTATATGTATTCCCTGTGGTACCTTTTTACTCTGCTCCATAGTGTCTACGTTGCCATCTTCAGTGAATGAGGCAAGTGAACAATTTTCATGTGATCACTGACTTTGTTACTTCTCCACATGCATAAGGTCCTTTCATTTCTGGACCAGTTTGTTCATCCCCTTGGTCCCTCTTGTCATTATGTTGGTGGCTGATGATTGCTTTCAGGCCCTTTTTAACTCAGTTTGTCATTCATTTAGGCTGTGGAGCCTGATGCTCCACTCTCAGGCTACTGCAAACTCCATGACATTACTGAAAGTAGCTATTCATTATTTTTTTAATTGATGAAAGATTCTGGAACTGATAACATCAGTTGAGTGGTAGAGTAGAGTAAAATATTTACTGCAGGAGTCCACTCAACTTATGTCACTATGCTCTAGAACTGATTACATGTGAAAAATTAATAACATAGAGGATAATGTATGGTCCTCTATCTGTAACAAGTTTGTAAACTCTTCAAGAGGTCGTCATGGTGACGTTTGGAACCTCGAGAGCGAAGCTCGAGAGGTTTAGACATCATGACGACCTCGAGAAGAGTTTTCAAACTTGTTACGTGATAGAGGACCACATATCGGCCTTTATAGTGTATGGTCACCTATCTAATGTACTTCAAGTTTTAAATCTCATTACATGTGCAGTTACCCTGTACCCTGTACCCTGTAGAGAGAAACAATCAGCCGGTACAGTTTGTTAATAAAATGTTTACTTACGTTTGGTGTGCACAGCAAGAATCGACATCGCTAGTGACAATTGAAAAAAACAAACAATACAGTATTTTTACTGGTTTTTTTTTACTTAGACATTTTATTTTTAAATTAGTCTATTGCAGTGCAGATGATCCAACGTGCTGCCATGACCTCTGGAGCTGAAGATGTCACCTGCTAGGAGACAAATGAGAGGGACAGCTGGAGTCAAAGTTCAAAGGAAGTGATTTTGTTAGGGTAGGGGTCACGGGAGTTCATGTACTTACGTTAGAATTAGTCAGTGTCCTCATTACAGTTTTTTCTGATGCCTGCCTGCGAGGTAATTAATTATTTTAATGTGTGTGTATGCTTTTAAAAACACTCGCTTTACTGTTTAAATTTGAAATATGAGCAGCTCGTGCCGCGAGCTTTTCTGAAAACATTCTAATCTGTTATGCTGCAGTAGCTACGTTCGTGGTGCAGCATTACAACAAGCTACTGCAGCATAACAACTTTTGAGCTTCTGTAGAATTTTATACGTAACAGCGTTCTACCATACATTATAGGTCACTAGCAGACAGAAATAATGCAGAATTGGCGAGGGATTCTAAAAAGAAAAAATATATATTTGAAAATGAAAATGAGACGCTGGAAAGTTTGATACCTTTTATTGGGCCAACAAGTGTCTTGTACAGAGATGGAATTATGCACAAGCTTTTGAGGCCTCACAGGTCCTTTCTTCGGGTGTTTTCTGAAGAAGAGAACTGTGAGGCCCTGAAAGCTTGTGCATAATTACATTTCTGTACAAGACACTTGCTGGACCAATAAAAGGTATCAAACTTTCCAGTGTCTCCTGTTTTCCAAGGACCAATACGGCTAAAATCTATCTTTACAAAATAAACACAAGAAGCAGTACTACAGTCAGGAGATTAGGCAGGCTGCACATATTGTATGCCCACATTTCCAATTATATTAAATTGTATTTAATTATTGGATTTAAATAACTGGGAAGGCTCAGTGACACAAGAATGTCCTATTTTCAGGAGTGACATAGTTTATTACATGAAAAGGGCAAAAATACAAATAAACCAAGGATTACAGAGGAATACAGTGTCATAAAGGAATATGCAAAGGAATAAGTAATACACTCCTTAAAATTAGTTATGCTGGTGAGCATATATTGGAGAAAAGAATGCAAACTAAACTGTACATGTGGTAGCATAAGAACAGAAGAATGCATAGATACCCACATGAATTTGAACAAAAACAGAAACATTGCCGGCAAGCAGGAAAGCGCCTATTGAGGAACTTTTTGAAAGTCATAAATCATAATCTTGGATTATAGGAAGCAGTTCATTCCATAGGTTTGTGGCTTTAAAGGAACAATAATAAGAAATGGTTCGGAGGATGAATGGAGGCGTGTCCTTTGAGGTTTTTTGCTGAAGAATATTCATAAGGTTTGAAGGGGAAGTGCTAAAACAAAATCAATAAAATGTTTGGAAAAAAAATGAAGGGGAAGTGCTCATTATTTTATTGACTAGGCAGAATAATGAACAACTTTAGTCATCATTATTCCAGGGATGACTAATTAGCGAGGACAGAACAGCAATGTTCCTTACTGTTTACACCAACAGTAAACTGACAAATCTGAGAGTACCATCATGTGAGCTAGCTGAACCGTTTCCCTCAGGGAGGGAAAACAGGTGCCCAAAACAGCAGGACTGGGAGCAAAACAATATTAGCTTTTATCAGACAAGCCTCCATAGTGAGGCAAGCCCTGAGCATGTAAAGTAGGCCCAGTTTCTAGTTAAGAATTTTTGTAACTTGTTCAATTGGGGGTCTGAAGGAAAGCTCATGGTGCAATACTTCGATGAGTCCACAACTTCCAGAGGGACACCTTCACAGGTACATATTTTCAAGTGCTCTCTCTTGTCGAGCCCCAGTTTTCTGGTATCAAATAACATTGCCTTAGGTTTTTTTCAAGTCAAGGATTATTTTATTTGACAGGTACCGGTTTTCAGGCATACAAAATTCAGTCCTTTGCACAGACTCTATATATGCCAAATTGGAGTACTTTTGTGCAGTACGCTATTGTCATCATAGAGCAACGCTTCAGCCCGCCCACCAAAAAAAAAAAAAAAAAAAACACACACTGAACTTCCAAGTAATTAATTGACAAACAAGAAAAAGAGCATTGGGCCCTATCTGGAGCCCTGGGGGACCCATTGGTAATCTTGCACATGGAGGATAGTCTACCCCCCACTTGACCATCTGATTGTGGCTAGCAAGGTCATTTCTAAACCAGGAGCAAGACAGCTGATCAAGACCCAGCCTTTTCAGTTTGTACAAAAGGAGTTTTTGATTAACCAGGTCAAATGTCTTGGTTAAATCAATAAACGTGGCACTTGTAACTCGACTAGCATTCATGGTACTAAAAAAATATCTGTGGTGAGGACAACAAAGGCAGTATCAGGGCCTTCACATTTTCTAAAACCATGCTGAACTTCCGTTAATGGGGCATTTAATTCAGTATAGTCCTACAACTGGTTAAAACACCAGCCTGTCTTGAATTGTTGCCAGTGTGCAAAGGATAGATGTAGGGCAGTAGTTTTCTAAGGGTTCCTTAGCTCTCCCTTTACAAACATGAACATGACTTGAGTGACCCTACATTTATTGGACATTTCACCAAGGAGCAGGGACTTACTATAAAGCTTCATCAAAAGAGAGGCAAGGATAGTGGCAGCAATCTTAAGCAGTCTGGGTTTGAGGTTTTCATGATCAGCAGAGTTTTTGTTTATATTTTATTTATTTGCAAATTCTGTGCAAGAAAGGTATACTAAACTATGATAACTTGTGTAACAGACCCTTGACATGTCTTGTCTGTTTCCAGTGCTCTCAGGTCTCACTTGGACATACCTCCAAGGGTGCCAGCCCGGGTTCACTAGTGGACAGGAAAAGAAATGGTGCAGTGCTTCCAGCTGGAGAAGTTGTATGGGACACCTGTGGATAATCTGCAGGTTACCACCCCCCTGGGAAAATACAGCAACTGCCCCACAGTATTTTCCCCACATAGTAAATGCAAACAGTTTACAATAACCAGCAGCACTGAAATGAACCATAAACCAACTTTCTGTTTTATTATGAGGAGGGGATGAAAAAGGAGGAGAAAGTAGTATAACAATAATAACTGCAAAGAGTACTTGTACCACACACTGTTTCCCACACCTCCCACCGGTGGGTGTACCTGGCTTTCTCTCTATGGCCATTATACTGTTCATGTGATGGTTCCAACAGGATGGGATTGCGGTGGGTGTAAACAGTTTATAAACTTGGAAAAAAACCTTTGTTGGGCCCAATAACTTTAAACCATAAAAGAACTCTTTTGAAATTCCTTCCTGGGCTTAGCTTGGCTGGCAGAGTCCAACCCAGGGCTAAACCCCTGTTCACTAACTGACTAGCTACAGTATCTAGTGATAAAATTCTTCTGAACCTCAGCTCAAAGCTACTTACAGTTCTGAAGTTCTAGAGGGTTTAGCAAGTTGGATTCAGACTGTACCATGCTGGTATCAACGTTGGTGGTGCACCACAGTAGCAGGATGCAGAAGCCAGCAGCTGGCTGAAGGACTAAAGAATGCTGGACTTCACCTGTCAGGCCTTTCCCAGCTTCACCTCTAAGGCCTTTCTAGACAGTGTTCGCCTAACATTCCTCTTAACACCTTCTCCTCTGGTGGTGTTTGCAGGGGTCTGTGGAACAGGGCAGACTAGGCATCCCCTAGACTTTCTGCTTGGCAACAAACATCACTGAAGCACCAAATGTGGCTGGGTTTTGGCAGAGTCTCTAGCCCCAGCACACACACTTCTCTGGCTAGGAGCAGTTATGCAGTCCAAAACTCTTTTCCAAGGGGTAGAACAGCAGATAAGACTCTTCACTGCAAAACCTTTGATCTCTTCTGTAAAATCTTTTTTACTCGTCGCTACAATATATTTGCCTCCGTGCCACAACTTCACGAACTCTGCTTTAGGCTGCCGGTCACAAGTCCAAAATTTGCTATAGTAGATTCAAGTCTTGCTCCAGGAAAAGTGCTCAGCTGCATAGTGTTCTTTCCTGCTGACACACGAGATTCCACGTGCTCTGCCTCTCCCTCTGATTCAAAGGCCAACCGGGCCATGAAGCAGGGAAATAGTCCTCTGGGCTGGTTAGTCTTAACAGTCTCTCCTGTTCAGAGTCCAAAGGAATCTCCCTTTTGGGGGGCTTGCATTCCTTTTTATAGTTTCCCAAATCCTCTTCCTGATTGGTTGCATGGTTCTTGGCTTTTCTGGTGCTCTCTAACATTTTCCCAGTGGCCCTCCTGCTGCAGGAGTCCTATGGGGGTCACCATTATTGTTTATCTGCTGCTACCCTGGCAATCCAGCCCCACAGTCTTTCTTTTAAGCCCATTCAGGGGCAATCAATTTTATCTCCTGACTCCACTGGTCAGGCAGAGGTCAGGAACCCCTTTATTTTATTCAAGGTGTTCACACATCATCAGAGCTTTCTGCTATAGTGGCCCCCACCATTAGACCTGTAACATGGTGGCTGCTATGAACTTGACAGCATTTTAGCTCAGTTCTTAGTCCCGTTTTTAGCTCCGTTCTGTTTGTTCTAAGTTTGTTTATGTGTTTTTATTTGTATCTTTCATTTTTAAGTTGTTTTTTATTATTTTGTGTATATTTAGACAGGGCTGAAGAAGTGGGATATCTAGCGTTTTGCGGCTTATGCCCCGAGCTGTTTTCTGGTTTTGGTTTTGCTCTGACTAGTACTGTAGGCTTCATTATGCTGGGTGCTTAGTAATGGACTTTTGCACCCCTCCTGCTTCTTCTTTTGGATTTGTTTTAGCCTTGTACAGACGTCTGGATATTACCATCAGTCCTCGTGGATGTACTACGTTTTTTACTGTTTGGACAGAGCCTACTGGTTTGGATTTACTGGGACATCTGACTTCAGACTCATAGGATTTTCCAGGCAATAAATATATATCATTAGAGGGACGAAGAGGTCTGTGACTTTTTAATCTTCGAATGCCAATTATTGTAGCTGAAATTGTGAGTTATTGGGCAGAGACTTTGTTGGGGGTGTATTGGAAGCTGGTAGTGAGTTTTGTTTTTGCAGTTCTTGGGGTCTCCTGGTTCCTGCCCTGGTCTCCAGTTGGAGGACTGGGGCTAGGGAGCGAGGAGCACGGACTGCTTGGTGGTTGGTGGATGGCACAGTCATCTGTGTTGGCTGCAGGCTCCAGGGGCTGCGCTGACTTACCCCCTCCTTTTCCCTCTTTTCTCCCAAACTGAATTTGCTACTGTTCTACATCTTGCTGCGCTGCATCAGCAGATTTCTTTCCTCCTGTGCCTGGACCTTGAATTCCAAGGTTTTTCGTTAAACATTCTGTGGACTTTTGTCAGGACATTGTGAGGCCTCCGTGTGGAAGTTGGCTTTCTGATTCTGCCTTCACTTGGAAGAACGGAGTTAGGCAGCTAGGGACCTGGTTGATGAACCCCTAGTATCCTAGGTTCTCTGAGGGTATCAGCTGGTGGGCCATTGCTGGTAGGAGCTGGGTTTTTGAGGCAGATTTGTTCAGGTGGTGTGTTGCATGGAGAAGGCCTAATGATTTGCCGTCTTGAATTTGGACCATTGTTTGAGGATTTCCTAGCAGGAAGGAAGCTATATTAAGAGGAGAATATATACTAAGTTTGATCTTCACATGAACACCAAAACAGCTATTGATTTGGGCAATGAGAGTACCTGTGATCAATTTTAAGTCCCACAGGTAGTGAGAGTACCAAGTTGGGCCTGAATTTTAGCATAACAGGCTGTTCGTTGTCATATGAAAATTTTTTGACTGGGAAATCTAGCTCTGGACCATGACTGTTGTGTTAATACGGAGCTAAATTTTCTTGTGATTTTAAACTAAACATGTGGGAGAGGGTTAGGAGCTTTTCTAGTTTGCTTTGTAATAATAAGAGTATGGGGAGGAGCTAAGAGGTATTGATGTAGAAGGTTATTTATTAAAGGGTTTATATTTTAAATTAGTGAGTTTAAAGAAATTTGGAGGAGAGTGGGTTGGGGAGGTTTATTATATTAAATATTGAGAACTCAATAATACCTGAGTTATGTGCTGGGGAAGTAGGAATGCAGTCAGGCAGTACTCCCCCCTCAAGACTAAGGGGTCTCCATCCATTTGGTTATCCATCACTTCCATCTGATGTGTACTTTAGATGTCATGCCCTTGGTATTTTAAGGGGATGAAGAAGCAGATGGAATAGGAGATCTTGTAACTCTGGAGGGGGATGGGAGGGGGGGTGGACGGATTGGGACAGTGAGGACCAGGAGACGCCCTGGGGCGAAATGGGCACAGGAACGAGGTTTTCCCTGTCTTGTGCCCATACACAAGGGCTCTGATTCTATCAGGCAGGAAGTGGGGTCATCCCTAGATTCCAGTCCCTTTCAGGCAGTGTTAAGTAATGCCAGGTCTGTGAAAAATAAAACAGCAGTCATTGCTGATCTTGTGGCACCTGCAGACCTGGCATGCATCACCGAGACCTGGATGGATGGAAGTGCTGGTCCAGTTTTGGAGTCTGCAATTCCAGCTGAGTTCTCAGTGATTCACCACCTGAGAGCAGATCATTGGGGCTGGGGGGTGTTGTTGTCTGTTTCAGACAGGAACTGGGAAGCTTGGAGGTCCCAGTTGAGGTTACCAATGCCTTTGAGTATATAATGAGTACAGGTGTTGGATACAGGATCCTTCCCATTTACCATCCACAAGGTGATGGGAGGGATTTCCTGAAGGAGGTGGCGGACTTCATTGCTGACAAGGTATTTGAGTCTCCCAGATGGCTTATCTTGGGAGATTTCAGTGCCTGGGTTGACGATAAACTCTCGCCGTTCGGACCAAACCTCCTCCAGTTAATGGATTCATTGGGCTTAACATGGATTATTACCACTGCAACCCATGAGAAAGGATACTCATTGGACTTGGTGTTTCACTTGGGAATGGAGACCTCTGATGTGGAGGTAGAGCCCATCGGATGGTCTGACCATCACCTCCTAAGATTCAGTTTCGCAGCCCACTGAAATAGGCCTGCCCCAAGGGAGTTGGTACAGTTCCATCCTTTAAGAGGAGTTACCTCAGAAGGCCTAATGGTGGTACTGGACCTCTCGGAAATTCCAGGGGATAGCACTGATCCAGGGTTTCTTGTGTCAGCCTATAATAAGGCTGTTACTGAGGCACTGGATGTCATTGCTCCTTCTCGAGTTTGCCCTCTTACATCTCATCCAGGTGTCCCATGGTTTAATGGGAAGATCCATGAATTAAAGAGGCAGGGGCAAAGGTTGGAAAGACACTGACGGAAAACTCACCTAGAGGTGGACAGACTTAGATTAATAGACCATTATGAGGTCTGTCAATCAGCTATTTCCTGTAAGTAGGAAGAATTCCTGTCCAGGGAAATTGCTACAGCAAGGAACAGACCAGACCAACCTTTCTGGACTGTGGACAGGCTGTGCAATCCAGCCTGTCTCCACTCTGGTCGAGCATTATCACAAAAACAGTGTGAGGAGTTTGTCAATTCTTTTCTGATAAGGTGTCTACCATCAGAAATGGGATCATCCAGTGCCTTCCCACTGGTTCTTGCATTAATCAACCAGGTGGTACTAATACCCAGTTGATCTGGTCCACCTTTAGTCAACCAGTAGTACATCATCCAGACTCTGCGGTCAACCTACTGTAGTTTGGATCTGGGCCCTACACGCCTACTAGTGGGGTGTGTAGAGGTCATCGGCCCAGTCCTTGCTGAGATAGTGGGAGTTTCATTGGAGAGACGGATTTTTCCAGATCTCTTAAAGGAGGCAGTAGTGTGCCCCCTTTTTAAAAAAACTCCCTTTTTTTCAGCCTGGTGGTGCTGAGGGTTGAGGCACTGGACACCACACCACGCCAGTGACCCGGGTTCAGGAGTAAGTTCAGGTCATGGGGAGCTGGCAGGGAAGGAGAGGGACTGAGCATTCCAAAGGACTGCTCTCCCTCTCCAGGGAGGTGGGGTCAACGACGGTCGGTGCCCGAGTGCCACCTGGCGAAGGCTGGGAGGTAGAGGCGCATGCCATACTTAGGGATGGAGTCAGGGGCAGATGCCTGGATGTGGTCACATGCAGATGCATGCGTGCTCCCAACTGCTAGTGTCATTGCACACCCACCAACTCAGGGAATCCTGGAACAGGGAAAAGAGTGGCGTTTCCTATGGCTTAATGACCATCTGCGAGTGTTCATCGGGACGCTGGCACCCTGAGCTGGATCCATCTGGGTGGGGAGTTGCGGGCTCCCTGCCACCCCACTGTGGGGGGTAAGCCGCAGGGGCTATAAGGGGGTGCCAGCAGTCCAGGGCCAGATGGACGGCTGCCGGATCCCAGCTGATGGGCTGCGAGAAGTATAGCTGGGATGTAGAGAGGCGGCCACAGGAGGATAAATAACAATAATAATAAAAAAAAACTCTCTTGACCCTGACTGCCCAGCTAATTACAGGCCAATCTTGAACTTACCCTTTATTGGGAAAGTTATTGAGAAGCTGGTTGCACTGCAACTGGAGGATCATTTGACCAGCCACAATATCTATGACCCTCTCCAGTCTGGCTTCAGAAAAAGGCATAGCACTGAAACAGCCCTGGTGAGGGTACTTAATGATCTCCTGATGGCAAGAGATATGAGAGCCCATTCAATCTTAGTTCTCCTTGATCTCTCAGCAACATTTGACACTGTGGATCATGGGGTGCTGCTCCAGTGCCTGTGTTTTTTTTGTAGACTGAGGGAGGCAGTCCACAACTGGTTTAAGTCCTTGCTTGAGGGTAGGTCTCAGAGAACAGTGTCAGGAATTTAACCCTTTGCCCCTCATGGACTACCCTGTAAGGTTCCACAAGGGTCAGTGCTGTCCCCCATGTTATTCGCAGTGTATCTGTTTCCATTAGAGGACATTATAAGGCGGTACAGGTTGAATTTTCATTGCTATGCTGATGATTCTCAACTGTACATGTCCTTTGTTCCCAATCAGGAATTAGATGCTGTTGCGGTGTTTTACAACTGCCTACTGGAGATTCAGAGCCGAATGAGTGCCAGTTGGCTTCGGCTGAACTCGGAAAAAACTGAGGTATTTGTTTTGGACTCTGGTTATAGGATGATAGGGACATGGGCGGGAAAACCGTCTGGATCAAGTCTTGGTAGAATCCCACTTATTACCTCTGGCTAGGTGCAGAACCAAGGAGTTCTTTTTGATGATGGCCTGACCCTGAGGGTGCAGGTTTCAGCTGCAGTCAGATCTTCCTACCACTATCTTAGGAACACAGTCTCGGTGAAGCACCTTGTTCCACCCGAAGATCTTCTGACCTTGGTCCATGACTTTGTCACCAGTCATCTTGATTATTGCAAAGTCCTCTACCAAGGGCTACCGGGGGTAGATATCCGCCACTTGCAACTAATGCAAAATGTGATGGCCAGGTTGCTGACCGGAGCTTCTAGGTCTAGTCATATTACACCTGTGCTGCATGATTTGCACTGGTTACCAATACAGTGGTGGATTACCTTCAAGGTTGCTTTGCTGACCTATAAGGCCCTGCACGAGCAGGGTCCCTACTACCTGAAAGAGCTCCTGCACCTTTACTGTCCCTGCCTCTCACTCCACTCCTCTGGTGAGGGATTGCTAGAGATTCCCAGGGTATCCCTTAAAACGTCAGGGGAAGATCTTTTGCCTTTGTAGCTCCTACCCTGTGGAATTCTCTACTTTGCCACATACTGTACAAGATAGCCAGACCGTAGATGGTTTTAAAAATTGTCTGAAGACATACTTGTTTAACCAGGCATTTTCAGGGATATTTCGAGTTCAAACTGTTGTTTTAGCATGTTTTATGTTTTATCATGTATGGTGATTTTAATGTCATAAGTGTAAATATGCCCTGAGCTTTGGAAGGGCATCTTATCTAAATAAAAACTTAAAATAAATAAAAATAAAATAAAAGGGGAGCCCCATTTGTCCATTGAGGCTCCTGAAATAATAAGCCCCCATCTCATGCCTTTTTTATGTGTCCAGGTACTGCAGCCATGGTCCCTTTAAGAATTTTGGGTGCGCATGTGCATATGGTGCATGGCAGCCATCCTTTTTACTTACATATTACCAATCCACATACTCGCAGCTCCTCAGACTGGTTGAGAGGATCCCTCTGGCACCCAGAGGAGCAAAACACATCTTTGATCCCAGACCACTTTCCTACAAGGGCCGAGGGCCAAGATATTGTTGGTGGCGACAGTCAGGAAGGTTGGGTGTTCACCTGGCCCAAATCCCACCAGAGCCATTGCCAGGCCAGAGGGACCACAGTCCCATAGAGGTAAGCCCCCCACCTTAGAGGGGAGGTTACACTTGTTTTCAGGTACATCCTGGGGATGGGTTGCATTGACTAGCTGAGTTATCAACTATAATATGTCACAGTTGGTCAAGTACCTCCTTCCTGGTGAACAGCCTAAAATGGAATTCAGGATGGCTGTATGGGGGGTCATGGGAGTCAAGAGGAGCAGCTTACAAGGGTAACCCAGTTAAGGGAGCCTTCAGCTTGTCAAGATGCATGAAGGATCCATTGAACACATCCACAACTAGTGCAGGGTCACTAATGATTTGTAGTCATGGAGCACTTCTCAGGTGGTGCTCCCACTTGGCCTTTCAAGAGGAAATTTATTTGTACAAGAAATACTTAGGATTCTGTAGGTTGTCAACTTGCAGGTCTTTCACGTGTTTTACTTTATCCTTTTTTTTAGGTTATCTTCATAGGAGTTCTGTAATTACCTGTACACCTGCCAGTCTTACTGCAGACCAGAGGTCTTGTGGATACCCCAGAATGTAAAAACAAAAACAAGCTGGTGCATAGCATTGTGGTCTGAAAGCAAAAAAAAATGGTAATATTAAATGCACATTGAAAATAGAAAATAGAGTTAAAGATCAACATTTCAACCATAGGTCTACTTCAGGAAATATCTAAAAGAGAAAAAAATAACAAATGTTAACCCCCAGGCCACTTTTTAACTAGTTACCACCCCCCCCCCCATTTAAATCTGAAGCACTGGTACTCACATACTGGCATACTCTTTTACTTTACAAAGGGTAGGTACCACCCTTGCCATTACGATGTATACCTGGCTCATTGTCTCTCTAGATGAAGAGAGGGGTGGGGGTACAGAAACAAAACAACATGAACCTTGTATAAACAACACAACCCAGGTCCTGGGTGGAGGCAGCTAGGCATATGCTAAATTTAACCTGCTGAGGTGGCCCCAGTAAATCCACACAACCTGAAGCAATAATCAGAATGTCCATAACAGTGGCTGGGATTGTGCAGTATGGCTTTATTCAACAGATGGAAAATTAAAGTAGAAGTAGACCCCCAAGGGCCGGTCTTGGCTGGACAGGTACATTTCTCAAATTCTCCTTTCAGGCAGTACAGTTCATGAACACACAAAAGAAACATCTTCTTCCCAAATTCCCAAATGACGCATTTAGTGGACACCCGGCCACGCACATAAACATTTTCCTCCCATGAGTGTCATTTAGTGAATCTAAGCCACACACTCAGAATTCTTCTTCAAACACAGGTGCACATAAGTGAAACTCAGTCACACACCTTAACCTGCAGCTTGGCCCTTGCTCAGGTATAACTGGTGCCCTTTACAAACCTGGAAGCCCTGCCTTTTAAGTGCTTAGATGTCATTCCTGCCACCCTTGGCCCCAACCAACAGTCTCTCCCATTCTTCAGGGTTACTCCATTGAAACTCCCATTTCCTACTGAAATGCTAGAGGTCCCACACTTTAACTTTGTCAGACACTGGGGTGACCAAAGAACAAAACTGCAGTCATGTGGATGAACAGTTTAATAGAACTTCACTCACTTGGGTGAACTAGGGGCAGTGACAGGTGAGATCCAACCTTATCTATGGGCACACACACCACAGACTAATGATTCCCCTAAATTGTGTAGTGATCTAGTCTTCTAGAACAGTACTCACAAAGGTTGTCCATCCACTCAGTATGGAAGAACAAAAGGAAAAGGCACTCTCCTGGATAGCCGATCAGACAGTCTCTCTCAGTTCCTATCCAAGGCAACTGAAATGCACACAGAACATTCAGGTGAGTGCCACTTGAGCCAACCTAAACCAAGCAGTTCCTTCCACTTCACTGGGAGTAGAAATCAAGAAATCCTGCTGTAGCAGTGGCCTCCACTACTTCACTGGAAACTGGAAATGATGCTTCACTAGGGTGAGAAATCCTGGGCCCTCACCTCAGGTCCTACTGGCAATCCTTCTGCCACTCTCACCTCCTCACTGAACAACTGACAACAGCCCAGAATTGAGCATTCTAAGCTCCCAAGATCAGCTTGGTTTCCATGTATTTTTCTATATTCAGAATCCCATAAGCCATGCTGAAAGACACAAAAAGAAAGATCATTGATGCTATGGTCCCTGGAGATAAAATGGGATACAATGGGTTTACCAGTGTCTCCATTCCTGACTGCCCTGTAATGTTCCCAGAAATGGTCAGCAGGGAATCTACCAATCTCTCTGATGTAAACAGCAGCACACTTCCTGCAAAGAATACAATATACCACATGAGTGGAGGTGCATGAGAACTCCTTGGTATTGTGAAAAACACCTGTGGGACCCCGAATTTCAGTCACACTAGAAATAAATGTGCAGGTGTAGCAGCGAGATCTGTTGCAAGGTTTGATACCTGGTAGGGAGAGGAAATGTTAGGAGTAAGTGGGCTGCTTCTAACCAGAAGATTCACGTACACTGAGGGTGTGCATAAAATCCAAGCTGACACACTTTCCCATGTTTTATTTTTTATAAAAACTGGTCCCCTCGTTTTTTTTTTTATTGAACCACACATACAGTTGTAATTACACAAAAGCTGACCATTTGCACGGTATAGTACATCGTGCAAAAGTTGACTGTTAGTGCAATATTGTACTGTGTGCTGGTAATGCAATACATAGCTTGTGCGCTATTGCACTGTGTGGTATACTGTGCTAATGGTAAACTTTTGTGCTATACTACCACATTTTACACAGGTGATTATACACATCCATGTACAATAGAGTTTGGCAACTTCTGCCCACAGCTGATAATCATTGTGAACCAGTTATTATTATAATGTTCTCTCCTCAGCTTGTGGGGGACATCTGCTGTACTGTAACCTGACTTACAGGTTTGTGTGTTTATGTGCCAGACTCTAGGATCAATCCTTAAATCCCTGGCTCTGCGAGGTCACAGTTCTAACCATCAGGTAAAAGGAAAAGTTCTGTTAGTGTAGCAGTTGGACTGGTATTTGTCTTTTTTTACATGCTGCAGTCAACTTTTTCCACCAGATGGCACTCTGCATCTGTTTACTGATTCATTATACACTACAATAACCACCACCATGGAGAAAGATATCTTTTATGTTGTCCAATAAGCTCAGCTAAAATCTGAATTATTTCATACAATCACAGATTACTATGAAATTACAGGCTGTTGTGGAACAACTGTGTTGAGACACTACATGCATTTTTGAAGTGGCTTTTCTATATACATTGATGCCTGACACTCCCAAGCAACTGCTTGTTTTGGCTTTGCTATCCACAGGATAGTGGTGTTGTTGTATAGTAGCTAGAAATTATTTTATTTTCATTTTTACTCATTATAATGAATAGCAAGATGAGTTAAATAGCCTGTTTCCACAAGCGACCAGTTTAAACAAGGAAAAGAGAAAACAACAGCACAATTAGCTTTGGCACAGATGCCAGCAAGTTACAGTAGTACAGTCAGGTATCACAATTCCCAATAGTACAGCCAGGTATCACATTTAACAGGGAGAAGGAGGGATTATACAGTAGTGTGGTCCAAACTCACTTAGGATGGGTTAAAGAATTCAGTTAGGAACTGTTATGCTGCATTTTGTTCAAAAATAGTAGGTGGAGGTTATTGCTGAAAGGAGGGAGGCTGATTCCAAGGGTGAGGTGGGCAGGTTGTAGGTTGTAGGGTCCTATTGCCCTGAAGGGAAAAGTTATTTGCCCACAGTGATGTTCCTGAAGGGGAGTGAGAAAGTGAATTTGGCTTGAGAGTATGTCCCCAACATGTAATACACAATATTGCTGTTACATGTGTCCTTTGGATTAGAGGCATTATAAACCAGTACTTGCAAGGTGCAGCTTTTAATTTTAAGCTGTTTCTATGTTGTGCTGATGCAAAAAGAAAACAGTAGATTGTAATCTATTTACTGGTTAGTGTCCATAATCAACCACTGGCAGAACCTCACAAGCTCCGTTATTCACATGTGTGACTAATGGACCATGAATAATGACATTTCGCTAACCATCGTTTTAAAATGTTCAAAAAATTCCTCTCATTCTGGCTAAGCACCTATGCTATGGTCTGTGCTTATGCTGGCAGGTCGCTCGCGCTGTTTCATGAAAACCACCAGTGGAAAGGACACAAATCTCATCATTTATGTTTTTGCTGGCACATTCGTAATTAAAAGAAAGAAAAACATGACTCAGAATCTGACTAAAAAAAAGGTAAACTAATCACTAAGTACCACATGTAACATCTAAGTAACCCACTAGCTTGCATTAAACTAAAACTCGTAATTTTGTCTCACTCCCTTAGGGTACACATCTGCTGCAACCCCAAAGGATGAACACAGCTAACTGAGAAAAAAAAATGTACCCAAAGAGATTTGTGCCTGCTGAATACAAACAAGTTTTCTTTGAAAACTCTTTACTTCTACTTATGAAATTCTGTTCTGTATTGCTCATTGACTACTGCTAGTTCAGATTTTCGGGACGGCAGGGTGGGAAGGTGGGATTAACTGACACTTTTGAAAATGTTTGAAACGTTAGCAAATGTAAAAAATATTCCAGTAAATATAAAAAATAAAACATTGGGAAGTGTTCAAACTCAGATTTTATGCTCACTCTCGGTGTGTGATGCCCTAATAAACACCTCTGGCTTCGCCCTCAGGCTTTATGGGGCATGGCACACCTCGAGTGTGCATACAGTCCTCGTTATTCACACTTTCCCATGCATCATTCTATATATCCTATACTTGACTAACAGAAGCTTTTTATAGGAGCTGTTGAAGCCACATATGCCTCTTCTTCATCAGGTCCAGTGATTGAAAAATTATTGTCACACTGAAGATACCTAAGTGGCTTTGAAAGCTTGTATAATAAGTTTCTGTTAGTTGAATAAAAAGTATCAGAACCTATTTTTTCTGTATCAGTTTTATTCTAACACAGCAGTTCGGTTCCCTTTTCAATTTTGAAAAATCAAAGTAATATAAAAATTATAAAAATTGCTTCTTACATAGTTTATTTTACTATATCAGAGGGATATATATATTTATAGAATGGGTGCCAAAATCCTGTATTCTGATTTGTCAAAACAGGTCACCTGACCATGGAATAATCCCCTATAAACTCACAGTTGCCTTGCCGTACTACAAAATCATGACTGACAGCAATGTAAAGTGACCTTTACAGATCACTCCAC
The DNA here is from genome assembly GCA_016271365.2 of Neoceratodus forsteri. NCBI lineage: Eukaryota > Metazoa > Chordata > Ceratodontiformes > Ceratodontidae > Neoceratodus > Neoceratodus forsteri. Next base: position 4,180,874 of record JADMNL010000041.1, on the reverse strand, counting down.
CAGAGAAACATAAAAACACTACAGCTATGCCATCCTCATTATAAGAAATCCACCTAATGATGAACTAAAACTATGGTGCCCTCCAAAGGACAAACCCATTAGGCAGAACTATTGTATTACAAATGCATGTAAACAGTGTTTTGTTTTAAATATTTATTTTGGTAAACCTCTAAAATAAAGTTTCCTATTTTATAAGTGGATTAACTCACTCCAGAGCATGGGTTTACTGAGCATTAATCCATGCCTGGGTGGTTGGTCAGCCTACGACCTTGTAACTCACAACCATCCCCTCTAGGCATTGATTAATGTTCAGTAAACCCATGCTCTGTTGTGGGTCAAGTCATTCTTAAATCATGGTATATAGTGGTAAATAAGATGATTGGTTGACTGGAAGCATTGCAGTGCATTGGTTAGGGCACTGGCTAAGGAAACCTATGGGAATGTGAGAAATCCTTTTGAAAATACGGCTCCACTGAAAAAGGGGTGCTGCATTTCACTTTGGCTATCTTGGATGAATAGCTTTCTTCCTTTTAGTTTTTCTTCAGATGTTTCCTAGAGCAAAAGCAGATACAGTAACCAAGGTCGTTGACACTGTTCAGCCTGCTAACTTCTTTGTTATGGAGTCCTGCTATATGACCAGACTGTTGAATGCCTTAAATTGTACCTGTTAACTAACACTTAACTTGGGTGGGTCATTATGAAGAAAAGACCCCCAAGGATTATATTATCTACTTAGGTGCAATGCTACAGTAAAATATATATATTTTTTATATTTATAATCACTGGTTAGGGTCAGTTACAATTGGAAACTTGCACATTAAATTCTTCATTACACATACTGCAGTATACATAAGTGTGTGTAACAAAGAACTGTATTGTACTGGTTTAACACCCCTGCAAATGGGGATTCCCAAAAGTCCTCAAGGAACTTGCCTAAGTGCTCCAAGTCTGGGTGGTGTTTGGTGTTAAAGCCATTTAATTGAAACTGCAGTGAGTGATTTTGGAGCCTCCACATACTGTCTCTTTAAGAGCTGCCTGCTCACAGGCATAATTAGTTGAATGGGGGGACTGTGTGTGTTTATGCCCGAGTTCCACCCGGGCTGCTGGCTAAGTGTTCTGTTTCTGCCGTTGTTAAGTGGGCAGAGTGAGCACTCTTGAAAGGTGTAGCTAATTACTGGTGACCTGTTAGTATAGTAATGAAAATGTAGTTTGTCTAACCTACTTCTCTTGCAGCACAAACTGTTTCTGAGCTGCTTTACCATTTTGGTCCCAGACTGCCGAATTGGACCAATCGGGGGGAAGAGGACTCTAAAATGGAGCCTGCTTTGGGCCAATCGGTACTGGGACTCTCATTTAGAGCCTGTTGAAAGGGGACTAATTGGAGTGAGACTCTGGGTAATGTAGTTTTGGATCCTTGGTGCCTTTTTGCACCTATAGAGGGGGCCCTGCTGTGATTGACAACTGAACCAACCAACCGAACTCTGTGGATCTAGGTGATATGCCCTGAACTGTTTGCTGGCAAGCCAGATTCGAGTTGGGAGCTGAAGGAACAACACTACTGTGTTTTCGAGTGGCTGTTTTGTGGTGTTGTTCATGTGCTAGATGCCAAATGGGGATTGCAGTCTGTTTCCCCCACTGAGTACAAGCTTTTACATATGAATGTGCTAGATGCTGGATGGGGATTGCAGTCTGTTTCCCCCACTGAGTACAAACCTTTTACATATGAATGTGCTAGATGCTGGCTGGGGATCGCGGGTTTTTTCCCCCAGAGTGACTGGTGTGTTAGTGCTGGAAGTTGTTGCTCAGCAGAAACCTCAGACTAAATCCATACTGTCCACCAACAGGCCCAGCCACAAGGGCCTTGCTTCACTACCTTGTTGCTCAGAGTAGAGTCATCGACGAGGGACCTGCCAGAAGACCTGCCCTTTGCCCCTGCTTGAACAAGCACTGTGTCAGGACCACATCGGGCTTGCCCAGCTTCTGGCCATCCAGAACTTCATTCCACCATCCCTCCTGTGATCAGCCTGGGTACTGTGAGTAACCATCAGGGTAGCTCCCTGCAACTGTTATCTAATCAAAAGCGTGTCATCTAATTGCTGTTGTTCCTTTTCTCCATGAACTGAGCCCTCCGACTCCAGATTACAAATACTGTGTTGTGCAACTGTTTTCTTTTTCCATCATAAGGCTCCTACCAGCTGCAACTCCAGCCTACCCCGGGCAATGGTCCTGGCTAGCCCACCATCTATTCATCTGGGTACCCAGAAAGGTGACTGTGCTAGGGAGTCTGATTGCTTGCATAACTGTATGATTATTAGAGATAGCAAGCTAATTAACTTGCTGTACCTCCTCCTTGTTGACCCCCTCTAATAAATCTGATTTGTTGTTATCGAACTATACTCTGCCTGTGGTGTCACTGCATATAGAAAAGTATCACATTGTAGCTGTGCTGCGGTCTAACCTTGTTTACAGGGATCCCCAGAGATGTGCTGGAAGAATCAGTCCTGAGGGTAAGTGGTATCTATATAAGTAACTGGATTGCATATTCATGGGATTGGGAAGGTTTCTCTTGTATGTTAAAAGGGCCACTAGTGGGAATCAAGGGAGATCATACTATCACAGAGGGCTGTTATTTGGTTAGGCCAGCCACAACCAACCCTGACCTTTGGGTGGAGGCACCCATCCACGGACCTAGGCCCCTTAACCTGTCACTCGCCACACAGGCAGGGGTAGTAGCCCTTGGGATAGTGCCACCTAGGGGTTACATCTTGGAGGCACTGCTGGGATTAGCGTCCTCTAGTGGCCATGTGAGGAAATTACCCCGATATGTTCAGTTTAGGGGAAAAAATGGAGGAGCTTACTACACCTAAGCTAAAAATTGCCCCCCATAAGCTGTTGGTGCACCGAATGATGGGACGGAGCAAATCTTAGGGGATAGACCCCCAAAAGGCTATCCTATTGCAGGATGTCCCCTTAGGGACCAGTTAATGCTGACATTGTATCCACTGTGGAGCAGATTAAGGGCTTGGGCAAGGTTGAAGTAAGGGGATGAGATGCTGATTTATTTGAACAGACTATGATAGTACTGATCTCGTGTAGTTCCCCAGTGGACCCAGAGAAGGTACCCCCTGTCATTTTGCCAGAAGGTACTCCGAAGGGATGGAGGGACTTTCATTTACATAGTGGTCTGGCCACCCCGGGTGGGTACCCTAGTATAGATGGGTTTAGAAAGAAATTACTCAAACTGTTAGCATCTGAAGGATGAACTGCTCAGGAACTGGTAAAGGTGTTAGACCTCTCAGGTGACCACATGCCCCTGCATTCCCCAGGTACATCCCCAGTTTCCCCCAAGAGCTCTCCAGTAGCCCCCTTCCCATCATAATTCCCCCCATCCAGCTGGACTCCTACCAAAAGCTCAGACTTTTCTCCAGCACAGTCCCAGTTCCCTCGGGGGAGGATGATCTAGAGACATGGATGGACTGTGCCACCCCATTAGTGCAGGAATGGCAGTGCTGAGAGGGGGAGAAGAGGAAGTGACTAATGGAGAGTTTGAGGGGCCCTGCACTGAAGACCATTTATTTTCTATGAGCAACTAGTCCAGAGTCTACTGCGGCTGAATACCTCTCTGCCTTAGAAGGGGTGTTTGGCAGCACTGAGTCAGGGGGATGACTTGTTTTGGAAGTTTAAGTCAGCTAACCAGTAGAAGAATGAGAAGTTGTCAGCCTTTGTTACCAGAATTGAGAGGGCTCTACAGAGGGCCCACAGGAAAGGGGGAGTGCCTGCAAAGGATCTGAACAGGGTCAGACTGGACTGCATACTGCATTCTGCTAGATTTTCCAGAGTAACGGTGTTAAAGCTCAAGTTGCAAGATAGGAAGGCCAACCCTCCTGAGTACTGCCACCTCATGAAAGAATTTTGTGAAACTGAAACTGATGAAGAGGGCTGGCAGCCCTATGCAGGGGTTGTGAACACTTGTCAGATTCCAGAGAGGAGTCATTCAGATAAGGCCCAACAGTTGAGAGAACTGATTAAAGAGTTGACTGAGGCAGCCAGATAACCTGATCTATATCAGGCACCAGAGAATAAGAGTGGAGTGGGAGTGCATGTTGTTTCTTCTGAGACTGGAACTGAGGGTAACTTATTGGCTGAGATATGAGAATTGAGAGCCATGGTAGGGGAACTACAAAGGACTGCCCTAACCCCCAATCATGGAGAGACAGAAGTCCGGGAACGTAGGCCCCATATCCAGGAAAGGCCTCAAGGTGCCCCTGAGGTACCTCAGCAGAGAAAGGACCTCCCCACCATTCAAAGTCTCTAGAGAAGCTAAGTTTTGCTATCACTGTGGGAAGGATGGGCACATCCAGTCTGTCTGTTGTTCACTAGAAAATCTGAGGACAGTTACTGCTCAGTTACTGGCTATGGTTCAACAAAGCAACAACCGGCCATCAGGGGAGCTGCTCGGAAAAGTTATGTTACCAGGGCCAATGCCTGATCAACACCAACATCAGTGCCACCGGAGTGGTCCAAAGTGGTGGGTCCCTCCATGGAGATGACTGTGAAAGTAAATGGAGTGTCTACTAGGGCTGTACTAGACAGTGGCTCCCAAGTAACCATCATGTTCCAAGACTGGTACCAGGAGCATTTATCTGATGTGCCCTTACAGCCTTTGGAAGGATTGCATGTCTTGGGATTAAGTGAAAAGGCATACCCCTACAAGGCTACATTAGAATTTGGTTGTCTTTCCCCACCTTGATAGCTGGAGTGGCAGAGCTAGTGAAAACCTTGGCCTTGGTGTGTCCCCCTACTGGATTGTATGATGGGGTTCCTCTACTGATTGGGATGAATGCCCATATGTTTGGACAGCTGACACAACTCTGTTATGAGAGACAGGGGCAGAGGACTGGTAGATCTTTAAGAATTCCTGCCTTGATCAGGAGGGCCCATGAATCATGGAAGAATGCTGATGAGATGGACGTGGATGAACTGGTTGGAGTTGTATGGAAAAAGGATCCTGAGTCCATGATCCTGGCGCCTAATGTGCAGTGTACCTTACAAGGAGAGGCCCACCTAAGAAAGGATGTTGAGAATAAAATACTCATGCTGGATGCCCCAGGCGATGGAAAATTGCCAGAAGGATTGCTGGTTAAACCCAGTATTTTACCTGCTCGGGCTCATGCCTATGTTCGACGGGTAATGGTCCAGGTTCATGATGTGTCAGACAGAGAAACCTGGGTGAATAGAGGTTGCACCCTGGCTAACGTACACTGTGCAGACATTGCAGTGCTACCCAGTAACAAGTATTCAAGGGAGAATAACAGAGTGACGCCTGACTTGTTTGATTTTGGTGACTCTCCATTGCCAGCCGAATGGAAGAAAAGAATCAGTGAGAAACTTGCTTAGAGAGACTAGGTGTTTTCACTAAAGGAATGGGTTGTGGGATGTGTGCAAGGAGCTGAGCATCATATCTGGCTGCATGATGAGCGGCCATTCCATGAGAGGTCTCGACAGCTGGCACCTGCTGATATAGATGATGTAAGATGGCACCTACAGGAGATGCTTGCAACTGGTGTAACACAAGAATCCAGAAGCACTTATGCTTCACCTATTGTTGTGGTGAGAAAAAAGATTGGAACAGTATGGATGTGTGTGGATTATCAGACCCTTAACAGGCAGACCATCCCCGACCAATACACCTTGCTCCATATTCAGGATGCTCTAGACTGTCTGAATGGTAGCAAGTGATTTTCGGTGTTGAATCTATGCAGTGGGTACTACCAGATCCCCATGGTCCCAGAAGATTGTGAGAAGACAACTTTCATCTGTCCGCTTGGGTTTTATGAATTTATGAGGATGCCCCAAGGGATCTTGGGTTCCCTTGCCACCTTTCAACAGCTGATGGAGCGTGCAGTGGGGGACATGAACTTATTGGAGTGCCTAGTATATCTAGATGATGTTATAGTGTTTGGGAATTTGTTGGAGGAACATGAAAGCAGACTTTTCAAAGTATTGGACCACCTGGAAGATTTTGGCCTCAAGCTATCCATCAACAAATGCCAGTTCTTTCAAACATCAGTAAAATATATGGGGCATATAGTATCCAACGAGGGGACAGAGACTGATCCTAGCAAAGCAGAGGCCTTGACCACCTGGCCCCAGCCCTACAACCTAAAAGAATTGCAAAGATTTCTAGGATTCTGTGGCTATTACTGGCAGTTCATTAAGAATTATTCAAGGGTGATTTGCCCACTTCTGAATCTTACCCAAGGTTACCCTCCCACAAATAAGAAATACACGAGAGTGGCCTCCACTGAAACCGACAGAGTATATTTCCATCCAAATTAATCTTTTGGGTCATGCTGGATACCTGATTGTGAAGCTGCTTTTTATGAAATCATCTACCAACTCACCCACACTTTTGTCCTTGCCTATGCTGATCCTGCAAAACCCTATGTGTTACATACAGATGCTAGTCTACAGGGCTTGGGGGCTGTGTTATATCAAGAGCACGACAATGGCCTGCGACCAGTGGCCTTTGCCAGCCAAAGTCTTACCCCATCTGAGAAGAACTATCCTGTGCATAAATTAGAGTTCCTGGCATTGAAATGGGCTATTGTGGATCAATTCCATGAATACTTGTATGGAGCAAAGATACTGGTAAAGACAGATAATAATCCTTTGACCTGTGTGCAGACCTCAGCCAAATTGGATGCCATCGACCATAGGTGGCTTTCTGCCTTGTCTACATATGATTAGAGAATGGGCTTTTTATTTGCTGGGTTCTGATTGGCTAGTACCCCTGCCAGAGGGGTACATTAAGTTTCAATAGATGCCCAGCAAATAAAAAGTGCCAGTCACCTGACCCCATCACCAACATAACTAATATCATAGTGTCAACCTTGTTTCCTAATTGGCTCAAACCCGGTGACTCAATTCAAAAACACCACCATTTTTTTTGTCTCGCTAAGCGAGACATAGCGCTCCCCAGTCAAACTACCACATTGCAGGCAACTGAGCTCTTTTCTCGTATTATTTCTGTACAGTTTTTTTTTCAACATTATAACAATACCTCCAGTATTTCACAATTGAACTTGCTCTCCCTCCTTCGTTGTCCAGTCAGCCACCAGCCCACTCGCTCCCAAAATCAATGCTTGTCTCCATGACAACCAGACGACACACAGCCACCACCGGCGAGAGGACCGTAACCCCCCTCCCCGCCTGCCTTATTTTTATCTAAAATAATATAAAAAAAAAGTAGCCATCAATACAAAAACAGAACTTAAATCACAAAAAGAAAGGTGTGTCAACGATCAGCTAATGGAACTGCCTCCTGCCACTCTGTTTTCGACCATGAAACACGAGACTCCACACAGCATCTGAACTGAGAAACGCTGCTTCTCTCCACTTCCTTTCACACATGCCCTACCTCCGATAAGCACAGCACAACTATCAAAACTAAAAGATCTCAATCTGCTTAACTTCTACCACCCTAAAATTCCTCGATGTTCTCAACTGCCAGCACCCAAAAACGTTTCACTTACACTTTACCAGTTGCCGATCGGGCGCTCCACTAATGGCTTTTGTCTCTCCATTCATCATCATTATTCCTCGTTTTCACTAAAAGAACTTAGAATAAATAAATAAATGGAGTCCAAAATTAAAAATAAAGCACACAAATTAGGTAGGGAGGTGGCCTGAATCACATTAGCAAACATTACAGCACCCTCTACTGCCATCTACTGCCAGAAGGGACTACTTTTCCAAGAAAGAACAAACAATTCAACTGTACACAATTTTTTTATAGAACTACTTAACTTTTTTTGTAATCCTATAGAAAATGACACTGTGCCCATTTTCTAAGTGCAATAATGCCCTCCAGGGTGGGCGATATGGGCAATACCGGATCGGCCAAGGGCTATAAGACCCTCCGCCTGTGGCGTCGGGCCTCATTACCTACCTGGCCGGTCTGGTATTGCCCAATACCACCCACCCTGTTGGGCATTATTGCTTACTTATGCTGTTGAATACAGAGCAGGCCTAAATCACATAGATGCTGATGCTCTCTCCCGGAGGCCTGTTTCCAGAAGTGATTGGGTCAGACTGTCACAGCCTGATATTCGAGCACTATGCCAGAAGTTTGACAAGGAGGAACAAATGTCCATGGATGCTGTGGACTGTCTAGTGGATTGCTTGGGGCCCTCTGATAATTGTATACCTGCTGCTTACTGCCACTTTTCTGCATTAGATATTGGTGCACTGCCTCAGTTAAATAATGACAGTCTTCAGCGGGCTCAATCCCAAGATCCTATGATCAGATCAGCACTTGAAGCCCTCTACGCAGGGAAAGATGTGTCCAAGTTGCGCTCTTCTGATTTGAGAACTGCATTGCTGTATAAAGAAGGCCTCAAACTGAAATTGATTAACCGCTTGCTGTATTGAGAAACAGTAGACAGAGGGGGGCAAGTAGACAAGCAACAGTTGGTTTTGCCTACCACTTTCAGAGACTTGGCACTGAGGTCCCTACACAACCACATGGGGCACCTTGGTATAGACTGAATCCTTGATCTAGTGCAGTCAAGATTCTACTGGCCTAAAATGGGCGCTGATGTTGAGCATTATATATGGACTTGTAGTCGCTGCCTGCAGAGAAAGGCTTTGCCCCAGAGGGCTGCCCTCCTTGTTAACAACACCACCAGCACCCCCATGGAGTTGGTTTGTATTGGCTTTCTGAGTTTGGAGCCTGATCAACAAAATATTAGCAATGTGCTGGTGGTCACTGACCATTTTATGAGGTATGCCCAAACCTTTCCCACCAAGGACCAGAAAGCATCCACCGTGGCTAAGGTGTTGGTACAGAATTTCTTTGTACCTTATGGAGCCCCTCAGAAAATCCATTCAGATCAAGGCCAAGATTTCAAGAGCCAATTAATCAAGGAGATGCTCTCTCTGTGGAAAGTGCGGAAATCCAGAACCACCCCATACCACCCCCATGGGGACCCACAGCCTGAACATTTTAACCACACTCTGCTGGACATGCTGGGCACTCTCCACACAAAAGACAAGCCCAGATGGAGCCAGCAAATTAGCACCCTGGTACATGCTTACAACTGCACCAGAAGTGATGGCACTAGGTTCTCCCCTCTTACCACCTCATGTTTGGAAGAGAAGCTTGGCTACCAGTGGATGTTTGTTTTGGGGTCTCCCCCAATGGGGTTCAAGCTGACAATTACCTACAATATGTGCAAAAGTTAAAAGCTCAATTGAATCATGCTTATCAGCTAGCTCAGACCATGGCTGCAAAGAGAAATTTGGCTAACAAAGAAAGATACTGTATGATAAAAAGGTGAAGGCCCAAGAGCTCCAAGTGGGAGACCGTGTATTGTTAAGAATTCTGGGACTCCATGGCAAACACAAAATTGCCGACAGGTGGCACCATCTCCCTCACATTGTAGTGGACAAACTGGATGATTTGCCCATGTATAAAGTGAGACCTGAAAAGAACTCCAAAGATGTCAAGACAATGCATCGCAATCATTTGTTGCCCACTGGTCACATACTGGTTGAGTCTGAGTCCCCAGAAGTTGCTCCCCCTGGACCAGTGACAAGGGCCGCTGCAAAGTAGAAACAGAGAAAGCCTGCACCTGCAGTTACTGAGTTGGAGTTTCCTCCACAGCGAACCCCCTTTGACAATGATTGCCAGTCTGTTTCTGATGAAAGTGAGTGCGACTATGGTTACTACGCTTTGTATGAACTAAGTCAGCTGTTTCAAGGTAACTCCCTGGTCAATTATGGGGATGAAGCTGGGCCCTCTGGACTGCCTAAACCCCCAGCTTCATCCTTGAAGCTAATGCTCCCAGAGAGTGAAGTGCAGAGTATTCGCTAGGTAAGGCCATGCAACTCCTAACTGTGGTACGTTGTGTGCACCTGAAATCAGGGATGTGTACATTTGGTGTACATGGCCTCAGTTTTGCTGCGGATCTCCACTGAGCATGCAATACCTGGTCAGGTGGGTGAGGATGTCTTGTAGTACATTTAGACAGTTGTATTTTATTTCTGTCACTTGCTGCTGGTTGTCTGTGATTGGTCATGTTGCCTTGGTCCTCCCACCTCATTGCATATGTGTGTGTGTGTGTGGTGCTGGGGGTGGGGGGGTGAATGCAGAGTTAGGGTTTTCAACCCTAACACTGAATTTCCTTGCTTTTGTCACTGTGGAACAACCCAAACTGATGCATTAAGCAGAGTTTCTTTGCCATGAATTTCCTGTCTTTTTGAGAAATAATGCTGTCATTTTATTGTGAATATCTTATTAAGAACATATCTTTGTTTTCAGAACACAGGCTCAACAACATATTGATACATTTGACTGAATAAGTAGATATCTGATAGTATTCACACAAATGTTGTTCATGTGCTACAGCTTAAATGTGATAATAAAATGATTTACCTACAAAATAGATGTATATCGTCACCACATTGAACAATACCACTTTAATTGTGACAAATAGAAAGAATGTACCAATGAACATCATGGACTATGTTTAGATGCAGCACTGCACCAACAGCAACATACATAGTATCACTGTTACATAATGGTGAAAGAAAGACACAACACAGGTAAGTAAGGCTTAAAGAGATGTATTGCCCAATTTATAATTGTAAAAAGGCCGAATTAAGAATCCAGTTGGTGCACAAAATCAGTCTCACAAAACAATCATATAAATCTTTTTCACTGTTGCTTGAAATACATGTAAAGCAGTATTACAGATAGCAAATGGGTGACATGTGACAAAAGCAAAAAATTCATAAAGGCAGGTATCACATCACCCTCTGAACACAGCTTACACATGCGAAACAGTAATGATGTTTTTGTTATTGTGTGACTGACAGTGTGAATGTTCCTGGGGTGGGCAAAAACCAGATGTGACTTGTAAACTAATAGCAGTACAAACAGGCCATGGTTTCGAAAGAAATGTATATCTGAAACTAACAATTAAACATTAAATGTTAATGTATTCTATGTGTAGACATACGAATATATACACACATAGATGTACATGTCAAGACATACTGCAATATTACAGCATTGGGAAAATTCCCACCCAACCCTCAATACAGGCGATCAGAAAATATTATCAGTAACAAAAAAATGCTCAGTTGTTATCAGTGAAAGTGTCTGATGAACAATTTTCAACTATTGTTAACATACATTAAGGTAAGGTAAAACGCAAACATTTCTGATACTATATGGTAACAGTATTATGTACATCACTTTAAATGTTAAAATCAGTAGTAACATAACTACAGAACTAGTTAACCACCTAGATCTGTTACATCTTTTACTTACATGTAGGAATTGTTTTACCGAATACTATGAATATAACATCTAACGATATCATAAGCAAAAACTTTGCGCAGCAAATGATAAAGGTATCTGTAATGGAACACTGTAACTTGTTATTAATGATGGCATATGGAATATCAGAACACTACATATGTGCAATTGCATAATATCTCATGCTGACAAATATAAACATACTGCTTCTTACTCTTTATGAGTCTACAAGTTTTTAAGAGAAAAATCATACTTATTATGATATCAATCAACGTATATGTTAATGAATACTACTACTTTTTTACATCAGAGTACTAAGTACTACCAAGAAAAATATTAAGCATCAATGCCCAGATATTCAAACTGCACCCAAAAAGTGTGCAACAGCAGGAGCAAGCGCAAGTCCACTGCGCCCATGCACAAGAAGTGTGATATTCAAAAACTGCGCAGGCCAAAATGCGCCTACAGCCGACGACTGAATATCGCACCACCTGCTCCATAGCGCAACAAGGGATGTTCAGCTGAGCAGTCCAGATGCGCCATAGCGCAACCAGGGATGCCCTCTACAGCAGGGCAGCAATGCAACAGCACAACCAGGGATGCAGGGGCCCACCACCCATGCCACAGATGGGCAGAGGAACACACAGCAGAACAGACATCATCCCCCCACACCTCATGCACTGCACAACTGGGAGAGAGCTGGAATAACCACTGGCCCATGGATACCAGCAACCAACCCACAGTCAGGCCATGGTGCCCCAGCACACCCCCTGGCAAGCTGTGACCGGCACACAAGGAGGGCCGACCACCCCATACCACACCATCCCACCAATGCAGAGCACACCCTGCACCATGATCCCTGTACACCCTGCCCAGGAGTAGTGCCTAACAGTGCAGGACACCCCATGCATGCCACCACCCCCACTGTGACAATGCAACCCTATGCACCATGGAGCCATGCATGGCAGCCCCACCATGAGCACCCTGCAGTGGGTGGCAGCAGACAGCAATGCAACAGATGCATACACAGTGCCGCCCTGCACATTCCCCCCGAGGTACAGCTGAGAGACTGACCATGCGTCAGCACACGAGTTACCCCACATGCGACAGGGCATGCCCAGGACCCCACCTCCAGCGGTACAGCACCCTGCACACCCTCCCAAGGACACATCCCATCCCAGCACTGGCCACAACAGCCAGCACAGACACGCACAGTGTAGCATGGAGGCATGCACCACACAGGATGCAACACAGTGCATGGACAAACACCCACCCATACCCAAGGGCACACCAACACAGGGACACAGTAGCAGGTCAACCAAGCCACTGCCATGTGGCCACAGCTGACGTGTACACATGGCCAGCACACCTACATTGCACAGGTGTGCCAGCCACCCTGTGCAGGCACCATGAAGCTGTATGCCACCAGCATGCTGCCAGAGCACAAGTGATAGACACTGGAGCACATCCCCTGCAACAGACACAAGTGACAGCATGGATGGGGGACAACAACAGTGGAGGCCACAGTGCCACCGGAGGCAGACGTGCAGCATACTGGTGATGGCAGGCAACCTGGCATTGTGCCAGGTACAGTTGTTATCCAGCATGGACAGCCACTACTGACATGCCAGCAGACCGTGCATATCACAGACATGCAAGGGTGTCAGCTGCACAGGCCATGGATGGCCTGACAGGGGTGCCATTCACACAATGCAGGCCCTGTGGACCACTGCACACAGGCATCCAGTGCACAGAGTACAACACACAAACCACAGACAGTGACTGATCCCCCTGCCCACACCATAGGTGGTTCACCTCTGCACACACACACACACACACACACACGCCCACGCGGGCACCACCCCTGATGCCATGCACACCACTGCAGCTGAGCATCTGTAGCCCACTGCAAATCAGAGACCACCATAGTTGTCAAAACAAAATGCATGTATTTAAAAGATGTAAAGAAAAACTATGTACAATTATTTACAAGAGGGGGAAGGTCCACATAACAGGTGGGGGCGGGTAAGGGGCAGGGGTGAACATATGGGAGAGGAAAGAAGGGGTGTGAGGGTGAGTCAGAGGAGGGAAGGTGGTAGTCGGGGCATGGGGACATCAATGGCCACCCAAGTCCTCCTCTTCCTGGCACCGATGTGTGCTCCTCCGTCTCCTCCTGACCCTGTGGCGGTGTATTCACTGAAGGAGCTGCAATGTCTCCCTCACCACCTGGAGCAGCTTGTGAATACCCTGCTGTATTTGCAGGAGTCGCCGGCCACCTAGGATGAGGGAGCAGAGTCAATAGGTGTGACTGTACATCCCCCTGCAGCCCACCCATTGTGCATGGCATACAGCCATGTGCCATGCCCCTGCGATGGTGTGCGACCACCCACAGTGACCATGTCCACAAGACCTGCCCACCCAGGCAGCCACAGCCATGTGGACCACAGCACACACCCACCGCCCATGTCCTGCACAGCACCACCATGGTCGTACAGTGACTTGGCTATGCGGTGTGAAGCCAGTGCCACAACCATGTGCCTGGTGCATGCATGGACCACCACTGATGCACTCCCAGACATGCAGTGCCACTGGACAGTGCTGACTGTAACAAGTTGCATGCATGGCAGTGGTGTCAATGGATGGTGACCATGCCCCACTTCACTGCCCGCAGTTATACAGTATGCAATAGTTATCATGGATGTAAGGCATTCACCATCATCAGGCTGGTCCACATGCCACAGACCACCATCACCCATCCTGTCCCGCTGCTCCTCCATGCGGCGCTTCCTGTCCCTGTTCCGCCGCCATTCTTCTGGCCCTAAGATGCAAACATGGAGAGAGGAACATCAGTACAATCCAGTAGCAAAGTCCCCTCACCCCCATGTGTGTGCAATCCCACACAGCCGTACCCATCCACCCCACACCCCGATACCGCCACCACGGCCAACACCAGATGGCCCCCCCATGTGCCGGACACATGCAACCATGATACCCATATGGACAATAAAAGTGTATGGATGTTGCACCTACCTGGCTGTGGCACTGTGACCCTCCTGGCACGTGCCTGCAGGCAGGCAAGCAGGTCCGGGTCCCTGTGCCTCATGCCCCCATAACGGTGGCAGCACTGCTCCACCGTCTGCCTCATACCAGTGGCCTCCTCCAGGGCGTTGGCCACCTCCTGCCAGACCGCACTCCTGGCCCTATCCAAGGGTGCCTCTCCAAACAAAGCCCCAGCATGGGGCTCAACTATCGCCACCAGATTGGTGAGCTCTACCTGGTTGCAAACCACAGCATGTCTCTGCACCATCTCTGCTGTCTGGTTCAAGCAAAATGGCACTCTGCAGCACAGTCCTGCCACGTGCAGATGCTGCGCGGTACAGCGTCACCATTCTCCATTGCGCTGTCACCAAACAGCGCGATAGTGGTGCGCACATGCCTGACGCATGGCGCCTGGGGGCAAAGGTCAGGCACAGGGTCAAGGGTCTCTGGCGCATGGACAGCCACAGTGTGATTGGAACCCAATGCGTGTAGCATGATTGGGTGCCTCTGCGCCACCTCCTGTAGTGGCCTACAGTGCTGTTGCCCCAGTGCGCCTACGATGCCCCAGTCCCATAGCGCCATATAAGTGAACAGCACTGTAGCGCCACAGGCACAATGGTGGCCATGCCCTGCATTGACTCCCATGCACAGCATGTCAGCAGCGCGGCAGGCGCCTGTGTCATCAACCCGGGCATGCGCAGTTAGGTGTGTACTGAACATGTCACAGAACTGCGCCATTGGCTCAGCACGTTCAACACAATTGCGCAAAGTGCAACAGCGCGATATTCAGCCAGCATATGCAAATCATCGAATCAGCCATTCAGTGGCGTAGTCACTGCATTTGCATCCACTTAAAGATGTGCCTTGCCTCATTTGCATGGGTTGCGCTATAAAAATGCGACATTGGGCTGCACTGGCCATAGTCGGTTACTGCAGTCTATTGCAGTGAGTTGCACGCTGTTTGGGAGTGTGGACTGTGGTGTTTGGGACATGCATGGGACTGCACAGTCACAGGTAACACCTGTCATTCTCACAGGATGAATCATGACCGATTGTGTGGTGGAGGAAGAGGAACAGAGTCGTGGGAGGAAGAGGAGGCCAGACTTTACAAAGGCTGAGACAGATGCCCTGTTTGAGGCCTACCTCAATCAGGAGCTGCTTCTCAGTGGACGCCAGGGAACACCACAGGCCCGTGCTGCTGCATGGGAGGAGGTGGCGCGTGCTGTCAATCTGCATGGCAGCCACCAGTGCTCCATGCAGGAGTGCAAAAAGAAGATGGGCACGGACAGGCAGAGGATTGAGGAGAAGGTGGCTGCCATCAGGGCAGCATGGTCTGTGACCGGTGGGGGACAGCCGGAGGTGCAATGCCTGACCCCACAAGAAGAGCGGGTTGCTGGCAGCATGCAGCATTGCGCCACTGAGGGTGTTCCGGGTGGTGGATTTCAGATGGGGGGTAGCCCATCACTGCATGGTAGGTCATGGTCTGTCTATTGAGGGGGGACAGGGTAGGTCATATGCAGTAGTGCTACTTTTTTTCCCTTACAGCTCCTGAGAATCTGCATGGGTCAGCGGTGGTGGGCTTCTCCACTGAGGCCAGTAACATGGAGATGGAGGAGGGCCCATCCACCTCCACAGGAATACGAGGGTCAGGGCGACAGTGGTCCCGCCTGGACATCCGGACTGATGTTGGCGGAGCAGGTGTGGAGGAGGCCCTGCCCGTGTCCCAGCATGCCAGCGTCCATAGATGCCAGCATGCTGAGACTCGGGCTGGTGACGGATCCATCACCGATGATGATGGAGCTAATGTCATGGGCAGTGACACGTGTGTGCCACAGGATGGCCACACAGCAGGTGACATCGCGGCCATGGCTGTGGGTGGTGCCACCATGGAGGCCTGCGTGTCATCACAGTCCCAGCCTGTGCCTGTCTGCACCAGTGGGGCAGCACTGGTGTGTGTCCAGGACAGTGGGACTGTTGCAGCCACTGCAGTGGCACCATTGAGCCCTGGAGAGTGGCAGCCAGAGGGGCAGCATCAGCAGTCAGCCAATGGCCATGGGGGTACAGTGTCAGGGGGTGGCATCAGTGCACCACCTGTGGACATGCACAGGCCTGGCCCTGGTGTGCAGTGCCCACCCTCAAGGGGTGATGAGCATCAGGGCTGCGAACACCCTGAGGGCCAGCATGCCGATCAGGCAGATGACCTCTTAGATGAGCACACCCGCATATTGCAAGCATCAGTCAATCAGTAGATGCGGCTTGTGATGGCAGTGGATGCACTGAGTATGGATCTGTGCCCGGCAGAGGAGCGGCGCAGCAGAGACACCGCTCTGCTCCTGGCAGAGATGGACCAGTTGCAGGAGGATGTGACCGCTGCCATTGACAGGCAGACACAGACATTCACAGCTGTCATGGCCACAATGGGCACACAGTTATTTGCCCATGCATTGCAGACACCATGCAGTGCAATGTCCACCCCCCCTTCCCGGCATCGTGCGACACCATCCTTGTCGACACTGGGTTCAGCTGTAGGCATCCCAAGCACACCTGGCGCAGGCATGTTTGGTGTGCTGCAGACCCCTGCGTGAGCACGGTCATGTTCATGCAGTGGAACCCTTGGGGGACTGTCAGTGGCACCCCATGAGGCCAGTGGTCAGCCTGTCACCGCTGGTGGGTCTTGACGGGGCCGCCCACGCATCCGTGGAGGCCGTGGCACTGTGGCACGTGAATGACCTGTCTTCCAGCACAGCTACTGTCTGATGCTGCCCTGTGTGCATTGTGTCATTCAGCAGGCAATGCACGGGTGGGGTACTCAGCCCTGCACGCACACACACGGTCCATCTGCACACCCTCCTGGCTGCTGTCCGCTGTTGTGTGTGCATGATGATCCCTGCATTACGCTGTATGCCAGTGTGCAATGGTGCCCAGCGTCTGACACACACACAATGACAGGCAGTGGGTGTGGTGGTCGTGGACATGTGAGTGGCTAGGGGTGGCGGTCTGGGTCGGCGTGCCTCCTACCCTTTGTGCATGTCTTGTGAGAGGTGTGTGTGTGTGTGTGTATGACCACGTGCCATGTTAGACCTCGCCCATCCCTGGCGGTGTGTGCGGTTCCATGCACAGCCACTTCCCTTGATGGCATGCACCCCTGGTGTGTATCCATGCATGTTTGTGGGTTGTGCCTTTGCCACTGGTGGTTGCACATGGCCCCATGACTTACCTGGGTTGGCTGAAGTGCTCCTCTGTGATGGTGTCCCAGTGCAGCTGTGCCAGCTGGAGCAGTCAGGGGTCCCGTCGCCCAAGGGGGGGCTGCCTATCACCATCGTCACTGGCGTCCTCATCTTCCTCATTGCTGTACCCCTCTTTGACCTGTACAGCTATCCTACAGTCATTGGCCATGTTGTGCAGGATGCAACAGGCCAGAAATAGCCCACAGGTCTTTGAGGGGCTGTACTATAGGGCACCACCGGAGGTGTCCAGGCAATGGAAACGTGCCTTCAGCATCCCAAACACCGGCTTGATGACATTGCATGTGGTGGCATGTGCCTCATTGTAGCATTGCTGCAATGGGGTCGTGGGCCACCAGTATGGTGTGAGCAGCCAGGGACAGAGTGGGTATCCACTTTCACTTGTGTGTAGAGGGTGGAGGTTAGTTTGGTGATCAGCATCGCCCTGCCTTGGGCCATGTAGGCCACTACCCATGTCACCTCTGACCATGCCCCTCCCAAGCTCTATGTTTGTCCATGTGGTTTACATACTCACCCACTAAGTGGCCAGTTGGGATGTCCCCACTCTTGAATCTGTGGCATAGTGCTGACTGGTGCCAGATGATGGCATCATGTGCTCCCTCAGGGTGCGTGGCATAGACATTGATTATGCACCCCCTGGCATTGCACACCACCTGGCAGTCGATGCTTGCATAGCCCTTTCTGATTGATATATGCAGCCCCCTCGGGGCCAGGTGGTGTGCGGATGGCCACATGGGTGCAGTCTATTGCCCCTAGCATGCCAGGCATACGTGCTACCCTGTGGAACTCCTGTATGTTTGCTGTGCACTCCGCCGGTGTGCTGGGGAAATGGATGTACTCTGCAGCACGTGGCAGCAGTGCGCTGGGGAATTGGGTGAGGTGGCATGACGTTGGCAACTAGGTTATGCCTGTGGTGTCCCCTGTTGGTCTCTAGAAGGTACCTGTGGCGAGCAAGCACATGCAAGCTGTCACTTTAGTCTCCACTGACAGAGCATGGCTCCTTCGTGTGGGTGCCTGCATCACATCACTGCACAGCTCACAGAGCCACCTAAGAATTGCCTGATTCAGGCGGTACCAGCCCACAATCTCGATATCGCTGTACAGCTCGAAGCTGGTGTGGGCTCAGTACTGCCTGTTGGGGACATACCACCGACGGGCCCTTCCACGGCCAAGCCCCCCTGCTGCCTGCCTTCTCACCCCCTCATTACTGCCTCCATCTGGATGGTGGCACTGGCCATGTCCCTGGCTTCTGTTCCCCCCAGCAGCTGTTTCTGTGTTCCCCCCGCTGTCCTGACTGCTACTTCCCCTTCACCGGGAACACCTTCCTGTGGTGTCCTCAGTGCTGTGTGGCACTTCCCCCTTCTGCACTGGCTGTGGCTGTGGCTCCCCACACCTGCCCTGTGCCTTTGGGTTCAGGGTGCCCTTTCCCTGTCCTGCCCTGTGTGTCCCTCCTGCCCTGTTTGTCTGGCTGGAGTTCAGCCACATGTGCCTTCCTTGTAGCATTCTTGCACCTCTCCCTTGTTCCTTTTTAATTTGGCTCATTTCCACTATCACGCAACTTCCGCTTGCTCCCCTATTGCGCATGGCGCATGTTGCTGAATATCACACTGTGCCATTTATGCATGGTTCATCCCCCTTCAGTTGCGCATGCATTGATTATCATTGCACTCTTGCTCAGTGTGATTTGGGGGGCGCATCTGCCTCCTGCAGAATATCGCAGAATGGCGCATTTTTGGACTTGAGCTGGAGCAACCCTATTGCGCATGGTGAAACCCTTTTGAATATCTGGGCCCTTATGTGTGTGTGTATATATATATATATATATATATATATATATATATATACACAATGTGGATACAAGCAATAAAACAGACACAGTAATACACTGTTGCAAAAAGCAGTTTAGATATTTATTCAAGACGCAAGCATGAGAAGAATGAAACGAATACAGACCACACATCATAGTACTCAACATGTGACAGAATGATGTTAATCTTTGGTAAAATATATGATACACAGTGATGTCAATGCTCATGGACAAGTATTGTACCGTAGTACAGTCACACATCTAGCAAATGTGTCAAGTGTGATTTCTTATGCCTGCATATAACATACTCATAAGAAAAAACAATGACAGAAGAGTTTGACCAGATAGGAATATCTCTTTTGACATCTACAAGTCTTTCTTAGACATGTAAGTGTGGTTTCTCTAGTGACTGTGAAGACAGCTGGTGCCGATTAAAGTCCACTGCAACTATTTTCACTGATCAATGCAACAATCTTATACGTCACATTGAGTTCAGATATGCAAAGAAACCATGTGATATATTTCCTGTGTAATCACAATTGTACACTTGTTAGTAACAATATGATACTGTGCCAAAAGTCAGTCTGTAACAAAAATGGACAGCAAGGTAAAAGAATGTCACATGTTGTGTGACTATTCCTCTGACACATAAAGATTGGCATAATTCTTCAGTACCAGAACATATGCATGTTTTAAGTGTCGTGGCAGTCTCTGTTTGAAAGAGCTTGTTGAATCACCACACTCAACCCATCCAGTTCTGCACCTTAACAAACAAGTGTAATGTCCAGAATGTACAGACTGGCCATAGTGGTAGATCACAGCATGAGTGTCAAACACTGCTTGGTTAAATACTATTCTACCAGCTGTGAAATCAGTGATAGATGTGTCAACTCTGAGCCCATTGGAGTCAAAAATATGCAATACTAGCATAAGATATTGAGATGAAGTCCTCAGAAGTATGGACTGAGTACATACACCTCCACACCTCACACACAAGTGACCACTGTCTGTCAGCATTAGTAAACAGCTGCCAGAACTTGACACTTTAACTCTGAGGCACAAACAGAGAAACCCAAAGCATGTCTTCTGTGATTTCTTGCTCTGAATGACCACATAACAGACATACATATTTGGTAACATATGACACAGTGAAATAGTGATGCATAGAAGTTCCCTCTCCTTCCAAGCTGTTTATGATAGCCATCATAAACTCGGTAGCATCCTGCTGCAAGTTTGCAGCAAACGTACTGCATCCATCATATGTGTCCAGCATTTGCCATAGAGGTGTTAGTGACTGCACATTGTTAGACTGATCAGAAGCCATGTTGACAACCTGCTTCAATTCCTTTGATAGGGTAGTGTCTTGCGAAGCAGATATTGCCTCAACAAAGTGTGGCATATGGAGAAAGACCTGCATAGCTGAATTAGCATAGCAGTTAACTCTAATACTGTTGTCAAACACTGGCACAACAGCCATACCAACTGACTTCTGACCAACAGCAGGCTCCACTTTTGTATTTGACATTGTGACCTTCTTAGAACTATACACAGTTCCATCAGTTGCGCAAGCTCGTTTTCTTTTGTTCCCAACTGTAGATGTGACTGAAGGATGTGAGACAACCACATACATAGGTAGTGGTATTAAAGACATCTGTGGCTGGTATAGAGTACGTAAACTTTTGTACTCAACTATACAGCGCTTGTCAATGCGTATCTTCGGAGGAGTGACTGTTATGATGTGCAACCCAGAAAGACTACATACGTGTGAAAGTGCAACATAGCTCATGCCATCTTTGAAAATGTCTGTCCCTATGTCCACCATTGCTGAATCCAAACTCAAGCCTTGAGACTTGTGAATGGAAACAGCATATGCAACACATATTGGGAACTGTTTCCTGTTCACATAGATATCCTTCAATACCTGGAACTTAACACAGGTACGATCAATCTGGACAGGATGTTCCATGTTGTCAAAGTGGACAACAAGTGTCTCAATAAATGTCTTTTGAACATTGTAAACAAAGACAATGATGTTACCCATCTCACCATTTATCATACCACACTTCACATCAAGATTGTGGCGTAGCATGACACGTGCATTCTCATAAACTGTAAGTACAGCTTCTAGACCAGCTGTGCATGAAACATCTGACTTCAATTCAGACAGTCATTCAGTCATCTTTGCTACCAGCTTCCGACTTAAAATGACACCATCAACTGTGTCAACAGCATGCAGTGTGAAAATTGCTTGATTTTCTCTCTGCAACATGGCACTGTTGAACTCAACGCATTTCTTTAGTTGTGGCATAAGACACACAATGCGTGTGCCCATGGAACACACATCACTGAAAATATCACATGCAGTTTCTATGGATGTAGTGTCCATTCTGATTCTTCACCCATTTAATATTGCAACATGTTCTGGTGACAGAGAACCTGTATGAGCTTGATCCAACAGTGCCTTGTAAGTCACGTCAGCACTTTGGCACATGTTCTGATACAGCTCGACATAGGTAAATAACTCCCACAGATTAAAACCTCCAATGCATCCAAGTGTATTCTTGGCCTGCTTCACAGTCAGAGCTGCAAAGACATGTTCTGCATTCAGAGGTGCAAGCTGTAAAAGGTCTCCAAATACAACAATGCTTTTTCTACCGAATGCATCTCTATAGTCAGTCCCCAAGATCTTCTGTAGATGTAGACATAGATGTATACAGGCAAGCACCAAATTGGAGACCATACTAATCTCATCAATGATCAGTAACTTCATCTTAGTAAACACTGAATGAAGCTGAGATGCAACCTCAAATAACAGTTTCCCAATACTCTCCTGCTTTGCCATGCTCCACTGGCAACATTAACAGATGGTGTAAGGTCATGCCACCAATGTTGTATGCTGCCAGTCCGGTGGGAGAACTAACAGCAACAGACTTCGCTGACCCTGTCAAGCTCCGTATTTCAGCTGTGATGGCCTCAATAAGGAAACTCTTCCCTGTACCAGCTGACCCACTAACAAACATCAGCAGTGGTTTGTAGTCAAGACAGTCACATTTCTTCTCTTCATGCAGCATCCCATGCAGGACAGCGTCAGTTATGTCAGATTGAACCACACGCTGCTGTTCATCGAAGTCTCTCTCTCAACTCAGCTGGGTCAGCACCGCAGTGCATACCATGTTCCATGGCACTCTCCACTTCTGACATGAGTACTTCTGGGTCATTCAGAGGCAGAGGTTCCCCAAGGATACCTTGTCCTTCTGGATCAAGATTGACCTCTGAGCTAACAGGAGTATCCTCCTCAAGTAGCTTCTGTGCCTTTTCAAGCTGCTCCTTCTCAGTATCTAGTCTCTGTATGTATATCTCTGAGTAGTGACTTTTGAATGTCTCGTAACTGCAATTAAACTCTTCCTCAAATGTATCACAGTCACCTTTCGATTCAACCTCATTCCTCCAGGGTCTAAATAGGAATAGCAGAGCAAAGTAGTAATGCTCTCTGCTCTCAGATGTGCTTAGATGTAACTTGCAGTGGTCAATGAGCCAAGGCTTATGTCTCTTAACAAGACAACCATCCACTCCTCTGACCTTGTAAATGTCACGTGTACAATCAGGTGAGACATCCATCTTGTAGTAATACCACTTAGCCACCTGAAATAGACATATATCATCCATATCATCCATGTCTTCTTGTCTATGGGGGTAGTATGTGTCAATGAGGTTATTCTTCAAGATATGTCTTGAAGAGGACCTATTGACAGCCAGTTCCTCTATCTCAGCATGAGGAATAAGTACATGTTTTCACTTCTTTTTGTAGTTCACACTGAGAAAGCGGACAGCATCAGACTTGTCGTACAGATGTGAACCAATCAAGCAATCACCAGCCTCATAAGTACCACATTCTCTGTGTGAGATGCTCTTCAAGCCCAGTGACCACAACTGAGATGTCAGGCTCTTGCTTGAACTAACAACAGCTTCCCAAAGATCTTGCAAGCTAGTCTGCTCATGTTTAGTTATGTACGAAGTGATGTACTGCACCAGAGCCAACAAGCTGTCAGCCACAAACTGAACATCTATGTTTGCTTGCCACATTAGGAGAAGAGTAGGGCTGTAGTCATTGATTTTGCCTTCAAGTGGTGTAGCATTGCTGAAAACAGATCATTCATGCAGCCATCCTGACAGACACATCTAGGAAATCCGAAACAACACCTTGTGTACCAAGCAGATTTGTTCTTTACTATCAGTGTCAGTATTTCTCACAAATATTGCACTTGAACTTTTGCACCAACTTCCACAGTGTAGGACTGTTATACTTGTCCGGAATGCGGCAAGTGATGTATTTCTTGATGAATGCTAGCACTTGTGCTGCTTCATGCTCACCTATATGTGAGGCATCCTTGATCCACAGCAACATATGGATGTGAGGAGCACCTCGCGCCTGATACTCCGTCCTCCAAAAATAATGTTCCACAATACCAAGAGGTGGATTGTCCTTTGACAAAATGAAAGTCAGAATATCATGGAACCACTTGTGGAAATGCCTTGTGACAGAGACAGGGTCAAGTGAACACATTTCTCTGAGAGCCATTGATGAAATGCCCTCAGCATCAGAATTTGCTCACTTCAACAGTTCTATGACCTCATCCCAGGCATACTCAGCACAACGCAGTGTGACAAACCATGTAGCTGCACCATGCTCTTGCAGCATTATCATCACCTCAGAGTGTCTGCAGTACCAATATTCTTTGGTGTCACGTAGACTTGACAGAATAGAAGACAAATTCACTTGCACATTTTCATCTTTCTGCTTCAATTTCTCAAGAAATTGTGCAGCTGTAATTCCATCAAGTGGAGTAGTCAGACAAATAGTATGCGCAATAGATGCAGACAGTATGCTAAGTTCACTCTTCCACAGAAGATGAAACAGGTACTGTATGTTGCGTCTGAATTTGCCATCTTTAATGAGCACATGGCTTGTTCGGTATTCAGCACCCTGTACACGGACTTCTCTTTCATCCAGGCGACCACCTGACCCTTTTGGGAATAAGTCTGGGAAACAGCGTGCTTCCAGTGTTGCCTCCCAAATGCTGACAGGCTCACCTTCCACCTGTTTCATTTGATAGAGATCAATGTTGTCCCCTACCGGATCTCTGGCATGCAGTGGATGAATTTTATACTGTTCGTACACATTGTCATTTGTTTCCACATTGATCTTCTCAGTCATTGGCTTTGTGCTTTCCAACTCATCATGATCAACAGACACACTAGTCATGTGATCAGTATTAATGGCTGCATAAAAAGAATTGTTGATCTTTAAATAAGTAAGGGCAAGCTTCACCTTTTCAACATTAACAACATCCTGCTAAATCACCTTAGACTTTGTTGGCACACCATTTACAAGAATGACCAAAGTATTTTCAATGGATATAGCCTCCACATTTTCCTGCTGAGGAAGTGGAAGATACATAATGGAACCCTTAAGAGATTTGATGAGTTCTTTATGTAGAACATTCCATGTCTTTGTGTTCATATGTAGAATAGTTTGAAATGGTTTCATTGTCTGAATAAGAATCCTTTCAAACAAATTCAATGTGGCAATCTCACTTGGTGTCACATGTGCCTCCATGTTGTTCAAGAATGACCTTGGTGGCAGAATGTTACACTTCACTTTGGAAAAACAGTGCTTGCACATCACAATGATTGGTTCTAACTAAAAGTCACACTTGAAAAGAAGAAATGCTGAAAGGCGAAACCACAAGTCATTGGATGGTGACAAGGTTTCCAGGTTCGCTGTGACCATTTGTTTCTCGTAACAAAGGAGATTACATGACACACATACAGAGTCAAACTTCTGTCTCTTTGGCAACTCAAATTTGGCAATTGATTTCCAAAACTGTTTGAGAATATCACTTTCTTGGACAGAGACACAATTCCCATCAGCAATCGATGGCTGAGTAATCACAGTATCAGTCACACTGCTCACATGTTGCAGCTGTTTCAAGAATTGAATGGCACCGTGCGTGTCAAGAGACAACAGTAACTCATTCAGATGAGTATACTGAGTGACAACTTGACGAACTTCATATACCCTGTGCACAAAGTTCCTCATCCCTGATTGATGTACTCCCAGCATGTGCACATGGTGAAAGACACTGTCACAAATACCACCATCTAGGCATGCAAGGGAGTGACCCATAAGCCCAGTGTGTAGATGGATCTCACAAAGGTCTATGCTCTCAAACAGTTTATGTCTGTCTTTATGGTCAGCAATGACAAACAGGTTGATAAAGTGCTCAACTTTGTCAAACGATGATTGCCTACGGTTGCAAGTGTCATTGCATGTCCATGAGAGACAGTGACGTTTACGAACATGAGTTGCTGCGTCAGATTCATGATCTGACTCCATCGTAGTATCATCACACACAGTAAGCACATTAAACACTTTGCTGGACTCATCAATGTACAACTTGCTGTCCTTTTTCTGAGAATAATATGACTCCTTCCAGAAATATGCCTCTGCATGCTGTGTGTGCAGCCACTGTACTGTGAAAACATCACAGAAATTATGCAAGTTCAAGACAGGATACCATTGTAGCCTAATCTTTACATCATACACAATTTTTCTAAACTGCTCAAGTACATGAGACATCTTAGGCCACAAACATTGAAGAGCAAAAACTGCTCTATTAACAAATGCTTGTACTTTCAGGCGCAATTTCATCAAGCTGAGATGTCTCTTTATTTTTCTGCGCTCAAGTCTCATCACAGCAGCAATAAGTCTTTTAATCTTGGCTTTAGAAGCTAGAGATCGAAAATACTTCTGCTTCCTCAGATAAGCATCAGCAGCTCTAAATTTTTGATGCTTCTTAGTACATGTGTTAATGCGTGACTTTGCAACAGTAGCTTTTCTGCTCACAGATCTCCACAACTTTTGCTTAGCTACGCATTGTTTCCTTGCTGTTGAGCAAGCATGTCCTTTCCCTACAGAGTGACAAACCTCTGAATTCACTCCTTTACTGGAATGCTGAATCGTTTTACATCTTGAAGAAGCATCACTCACTTTCACATCACCATTTTTCAGCAATGCACTACTATACCTGTTTCGTCTCTGCATAGACCTCTGTCTCTGTTTAGACAGCATCCTCCCTGTTTCACAGTTCACAGTTCAGTACACCAATCTTACAGAACAATCAGACACCTGTATGGAAGTACAGAGAAAAAAAATTAGAATTCTTCTGTTTAGTGTGCTTCTAACATAACATACTATCATGCAGTATCTATATATCATATAAGAAAAAAAAAGTACTGCCTACTAAAATTGTGAACATAATTACTGTAGTAAGTAAAGATCAATAAAGTGGTACACAGTCTTTTAAATGCTGAAAAACATAATGTAAATAAAAATATGACAATAAATATAAAAAAAATTTCAAAAATGACAGTGCCGCAATGTAAACCATACACAGTGAAGTTCTACATAATAAAACCTGTTGTTTCAAAAAATCACAAAAGTAATGTCGAACCTGCGACACTGTTGCAAAAATGTAGTGTCGTGCATGCTATACTTTCGAATATAATGTTGCAAAATAATGTTGCACACATGAAAGCATTGAATAATAGTGTCACACACACGACACTTTCGCAAATTTTAATTATTTTACACTCCCTTTCACAGTCAGCCATTCACAGGCTGGTGGTTATTTAACTGACAGATGCTGCAACCAGTGTATCGTTACATATATCAGGCAATATCGAACAGCCAATGACAAGTACTGAACAGTGAAGAAGAAGGACATAGCAGCCATCTTAGAGAAAACAAGAGACACCCTGCTTCTCAGTCTGTAAGTACATCACATTTTCAAATCAATTTTCTAGCATCATAAAAAATATTAGCAGTACAAAAATAGTATTAAACAAATCATTTTTAATGTTGTATTTGACTAAGATAATATTATTTACTTACCATAGTGTTAAGAAAAGTTATAACAGTTTAAAGTCAGAGTCTCAATCAGTACTTGCTAGCACAGATAGAGTTGCAAATGGAGGCAGAAGCAAGCAGCACGTGTATCATAACAAGAGACAGAACCAATCATATTTCTCTGTTAAGCTGTAATTGTTTAAAGTAGCCAATAGCAATGTTGCATTTTCCCACTAAGAAATATTTCTGCATTTGTGTTTGACAGTAAGAACAGCTATTCAGTGTAGTAATGGTCATTGCATGCACTGTATTGGTCAAACATGGTAAATCATTAACCAATAGCATGTCAAATCAGTGTGTTCAGTATCAGCCCACAAAACCAGTGTTAAAGCAGACAGGGAAATCTTAGTTTCACATTCACTTGTGGCTAGCCACTGCAGGAGAAACACAGATTTTTTTGGTAGCTCTCTGTCCACTTCTCAGTTGAAAAGCTAAGAATGGCAGAAAACATCAGATGGAATGTGTGGGTAGTGGGCAGCAGCATAGTAAGGCATGCTTCAGAGTATGCTCAGAAGAATGATTTTGGGAGAGAACTGCAGCTTCCAAATTGCTCTGTAAAGTGGTTTAGTAGAAGTGGCATGAGGGGGGAGCATCTCATGCCTACAATGCAGACTTTTGACTACTCCAGCTCGGCCAGACATACTGCTGATCCATCTCAGAGACAATGATTTGGGCACAAACAGATGGATAGATTTAGTCTCAGAAGCAAAACTGGATCTTGCTTCTATCATGCATATGTTGCCTGCCTGTAAGATAATTTTTTCTGATATTACAGAGTGTAGAGTCTGGCAAGCAGAGCAGCACATGTACCTGCTTGACAGAGCTTGCAGAAGAGTAAACATTCAAATATCTGGATACCTTCGCATGGCTGGGATGCACACCATACATCATCCTGAAATTAAATATTGTTATGATTGGCTCTACCTACCAGATGGTGTGCACTTCTCACATGCTGGCAATTGCCTTTTTCTGGGTGACCTTCGAGATGGGATATTCACAGTCCTCTAAAAATATCAGGCTATAACAGCAGACATAAATGTAAACAAAAGACTCTTTTAAGAGCCCATTAAGTTGGTCAAAAAATAGAAAAGCCGCACTGATTAAACACAGAAACAAAACCATGCTATTTCACTATTACACTGTAACATGGATTCAGATTCATGCAGATATTCTGAATTCCATCACACATACAGACTTAGCTAATAGAATGCTCTATTTTAAAATCACTGTGTTGTTTCACCATACATCTTAGGCAGATGTAAACTTTTAATTATAAAGATTTCTCTTTTTTCATTTCATATACTCTAACGATTACTCAAACTATTAAGCATCGTGACCAGTATTAACCATCCCCACACCCTTTCCCTCTATGGGTATGCTCCTGGCAGCAATAGAACTAGTGATGGCCCCTCCAAAAAAACTTGCCACACAATATCGTACCTGGCAGCTGTACCACCAATGATGGCCCCCACCAGCTGTACACTGTTACTAATGGCAGCAGTGAATGACATGGCAACCCACCGCCAGTCACAATACTTCTAAATGATACATCCCACACTAGCTGTGCAGACATCCAGAGTGATGTACCCCCACCCACCCTGTTCCCACAGCACAACAGTATGATATTCTTGGTGAGCAACTCAACACAGTTGCATACACCATGTCTGTCCACCAACATTGTTGTCTGAGAATGATACCTATTGTACAGTGGCTCTGTGCAATACCTGTTATTGGCACACAACTCTATCACCAGGCAGGCATGGCAATATACTTCTCCTTTTAGTCATCGACCAACAGTGGCAACCTTCTGTGGTGCATATACAATTATTGTTTTGGCAGTACATGGACTGAGTACAGACTGTGTACACACCTGCTGCTACACCTGACTGTACTGTCAATGCTTAAAAGAATGACAGCACAACCAGTAACATAACGACCAAATAGAGATGCACACATTTGCAGCCATTAGATGATAAATAAATGCAGAGTGAACATAAAAACAAATAGATACAATAACAGTTTCAGTAAGAAAACTGAAATACCTATATGTGTGTAACAAAGTATTTCTCTGTCTTACAGTGGTCGGGGAGACTTCAGGAACACCAGTGCCACAGGTGAAGCTAACTGTACCATGTAGTATATTACTTCAATAACACATGTGTCACACCTATGATATTGCCTTTTGTGTTATCAAACTCTCCACTAATGATCCACCACCTGTTTTTTTGCCTGGGATTATTCACTGCACCATTACATGCGACTGTTAACTGCATCACCACTGTGTTACTGTCATCACACAACTCTACTGTGTATACCCATATCCAATTTGTCTTGCAAGTCTCTACTGACCATGCTCTTCCCCTACAAACAACTTGTTACTCTGAAAACTATGTCTACCTACAACCGTACAATAAGACTACAAATATCTGTTTACTAGCTTGCACAGTGAGTTGCCACTCATAACGCAGTAGCTGTGCTATCTCTAGTTGGAGGTAGGCATAAATTCACCAAGCAACACCATAGAACTAATAACCATACCAACCAGTACAGTATTGCAATCATACATCTGAGATATTCATAGCATGTCCTTTCTTTTCAAGTGAATACACACTTAACATGCAAAACCTCCTCAAATGCTGCATGGAGAGGCCCTACCTGCCTGGTAACATAAATTTACAACAATCCAAACAATTACAGTACATAAACAATAGACTTGTAGCACAAGTATACATAAGATTTCTTTACCTGTGACTCTGCAGTCATTATGCAGTATGTACACTACAGACACAATGGGGGTGGGGGGGAACATAATGTAGATGATCACATAAAAAAACATAAGATGTCTTCTCCTAGAAACCAAACATGTATACCATTACTATCTATATAGTTTCTTTACTATAACTATCCAGTGAATATAGACTAACAACTGTTTGTATCTGTGGCTCTAGGGTGGGCAGCATTGCATGCCTAACAGCACACAAGTACACAATCTCTAACTTGTGTACCAACAGCCACTAAAAAATGTGCAATTAATAGGTATTGCCCTTCTTTGACAGATAAACTATGTCTACAGTCAAGAAAGGTCAGTAGAAGATGAGGCATTCTCTACTTGTGGAGAGAGATGGCCATTCCTTAGCTTATCTCATGTAACAATTCAGTGTTGTAACTTGTTTGTTATTCCTTTATAAAACTGCCATGTCAGTAACCATATCCTCTATTTTAGTGATGTTGAGCACTAACAACACACCACCTTATGTGTGCTGTGTACGTGTAGGGGTGTGTTATGTACCTAGGTGACACCAGGTAACTCCTAACTGCATAACCTTCTTTGCACTGACAGTGTGAACTCACAATACAGTGGCTCAGCTGTAATGTTGACACAGTACAGTTAAGCAACATACCATGGTACAGACTGTGTACATTTAAGCAATAATGAATGACAGCGTGTGGGTGGTACTACACCTGGGCAGTTGTGCACGAGGTCGTAGTCTGATTGCATCCTAACAGTTGCAGGGCAAGACTGGCCAATCAGAGTACAGGATTTTTTCTTGCCATTGTATAATGCTGGATTCACTATACATGGTGTATTTAATTCACAAGCCACAGCTTAACTATATTGAGTAAATCACTTATGTGGCAGCATTTAAACAAGGTATGATACAGTACTGTCACACCTACTGCATCATTACAGCTATGATTACATATGTACTGTACCATAAGAATTCCATACCAGTAGTATATCTCTAAACATCACAACATTTAATCATACACTATAACAGAATATCTCAGCTACAGTGCAGCAGGGATAGTTGGGGGTTGTGATAACACATATTTCCTGTCTGATGAGATGCAGCTCAAAACTTTCATAAGTGTGCCCCAGAAGTGAAATAGTGAAACACAATTAATAAAAAAACACAACAGTATTTTTGAGATTCTCACATAGTAATTGTTTTTTCTCTTTACAGATCAGCCACGTAAAAAGCAACACACTGTGCACTGCCATTGTGTTTGGAGGCTCGAGCATAAGGTTGACCGTCTGTCAAATAAAATCAAAGCTATGAAAAGTCAACACCTCAATGACTTAAAAACCATTTGGGAACAACAAGAAAAAATAAATTAACCTATTAACTGCTCAACAAGCAACAGTCAACCTTGTGCTCGAGCCTGTGGACACAGCGGCAGGAGCCAGTGCAGACAGCAGCACTGCTTCACCTGTCGTCATAAGCACTCTCCCTGACCACTGATAGATGGCCTCCACGGCAACATCTGGTATCTCCTCTCAAGGTGGCACAACAGCTTTCACTTGTGATGTGCCTCCACATTTTTTCCAGCTTCTGGCCTGGGCTGCCTGACCCACCCAACATACTGTACCTCCCTCTCTGTCTCATTAATGACAGCATTTTGTACAAAATGTGTAATTTACAAAGAGTCAATATTTAAAAAAATATATAAATATTTATATTTAACAAACAAATTTTTTATTTTGCTGAATAAAGCTATTTTATTATTTATGTATATTTTTTGCACCTATATATGTTTTCTAAAAATAAAAATGGTTTCATAAAAAAATTGTTTTTCTTTCACAACTTATGAACAACAGTAGTAGTAAAACTCTGCAATACTTACTATTGAAGGTCAGTAGCATAATACAGTACCTAATCTGTATTGTCAGTAGGTTAGAGGGGCATCAGATGGCTGACAACATGAACTGCTAATTGTCATAGCTTGTGTAATCCTAGAAACATAAGCACAAAGTTTTACCTTAAAAGTGCAGTCCCTCTCTACTCAGGATGTAGCACCTGTTGATGGGGGGACGTAGCCTGGCTAAGACCATGCAGTTCATAAGTGTGCTAACTGAAGTGTACCTGTAATCAGAGAGGCACACCATTTATATCCACAGACTCAGTTTTACTGTGTCCCTCCAGTCACGATACAGCACCTCACCTATCATGTGAGTGCAGCATTGCGTAAGTGAGGGCATGCAAGTCATAAGTTCACTAACTGGAGTATGCGTGCAATAAGGGCGGTGTACCATTGCTGTCCATGACCTTTGTTTTACTGATATTCTACACTGAAGATACACTATCTGCTCTGGTTCGAAGGGGCGGGGGGATTCCTGGCTGACACTGTGCAACTCCTAACTGTGTAAAGTTCTCTACAGCTGTAATCAGAGAGGTGCACCATTGATGTCTATGAACTTAACTTTGCTGTGACTCTACACTCACTATGCAGAACCTAGCCTCCGCGGTGATAGGGGCCATTGCCTAGGTGAGGCATGCAACTCCTAAATGTCCTAACTACAGTGTACTTCAATTAGATCGAACCACCATTGATGACCACAGCCTCAGTTTTGCTGTGTCTCTCCTCTCACGATACAGTAGCTGTTCTGCAGTGTGTGGGGGGGCAGCATTGCGTGGCTGCGGAAGTGCAAGTCACAACTCTGCTAACTAGAGTGTACCTGTAATCATAGACATGTGCTGGCCATGTCCATGGGTTTTGTTTTTCTGTGCTTCTCCACTCAGCACTCAATATCACATCTGGTTGCAGAGGGGGGGAGGAATTCCTACAGAGACTGTGCAACTCCTAACTGTGCAAAGTTGTGCACTGCTGCAATCAGGCAGGTCCACCATTTATTGTTGTTCTTGTACAACTTATAAAAAACAGTAGTTCTAACACATATTGGAAAGTTTACTACTGCACGTCAGTACTCATAATACAGAACCTAATCTGAATTGGCAGTAGGATACAGAGACATCACATGATTGACAACATGGACTGCTAACTGCCATAGCTTGTGTAGTCCTACAAACACAAGCACAAGGTTTTGGCTTAAAAGGGCTATGGCCCTCCACTCAGGATGCAGCGCCTGTTCATGGGGGGGCATAGCCTGGTTAAGGCCATGCAGTTCATAACAGTACTAACTGAAGTGTACCTCTAATCAGGGAGAAGCACCATTGCTGTCTACAGCCTCAGTTTTGCTGTGTCCCTCCACTCAGGAAACAGTACCTCGTCTGCAGTGTGGGTGGAGCATTACGTCACTTAGACCATGCAAGTAATAACAGTGCTAACTGGAGTACACCTGCAATCAGGAAGGTATACCATTGATGTCAATGGGCTTTGTTTTACTGAGATTCTCCACTCAAAAAAACACTACCTGCTCTAGTTGAGGGGGTGGGGTTACTGACTGACACTGCACAACTCCTAACTCTGCAAAGTTATGTATACCTCCGATCAAGGATGTGGAACATTGATGTCCATAATCTTATCTTAGCTGTGGCTCAACAGTCACTATGCAGTACCTTGTCTCGGGGGGTGGGCATAGCCTAGCTGAGCCGAAAACACTCCTAACTTTGCTAACTAGAGTGTAATTGCAATTAGCTAGGTGCAACATTGATGACCACAGCCTCAGTTTTACTGAGTCTCTCCATTCAGAATCTAGTACCTGTTCTGCAGTTTGGGGGAGCATTGCGTGGCTGAGGCCATGCAAGGCACAGCTATTCTGACTGTAGTGTACCTGCAATCACAAAGGTGTACCATCCATGTCCATGGCCTTTGTTTTTCTGTGGTTCTCCACACAGTATGCAACAACACCTCTGGTGCAGGGCGGTGGGGAGGAATCCCTGCAGAGACTGTGCAACTCCTAACTGTGCAAAGCTGTGTACAGCTACAATCAGGCAAGGCCACCAATTGTTGTTCTTCTTCTACAGCTTCTAAAAAACAGTAGTTCAAGTACTTATTGAAAGCTTCCTACTACAGGTCAGTACTCATAATACAGACCCTAATCTGTTTTGGCAGTAGAGTACAGGGACATCACATGGCTCTCAACATGAACTGCTAACTGTCATAGCTTGTGTAGTACTACAAACACAAGCACAACATTTAACCATAAAAGTACTGCATGGCTCTCCACTCAGGATGCAGCACCTGTTCATGGGGGGGCTAGATAGCCTGGCTAGAGCCATACAGTTCACAACTGTGCTAACTGAAGTGTACCTGTAATCAAGCAGCTGCACCATTGATGTCCACAACCTCAGTTTTGTTGTATCCCTCCATGCAGGATACAGTGCCTTGTCTGTACTTTGCATGCAGCATTGCATCACTGAGACCATACAAGTCATAAGTGTGCTAAGTGGACTATACCTGCAATCAAAGAGATGTACCATTGCTATCCATGCTGTTTGTTTTAGTAAAATTCTCCACTCAACACGCACTACCTCCTATGGTTGAGGGGGGGATTCCTTGCTGGCACTGACCAACTCCTAACTCTGCAAAGTTATGTACAGCCCCAATCAGGGACATGCACCTTAGATATCTATCAGCTTATTTTTGCTGTGGCTCTACACTCAGCATGCATTACCTGTTCCCTGGGGGCTGGTGGGCCATTACCTAGCTGAGGCATGCAGCTCCTAACTGCACTAACTAGAGTATACTTGCAATTAGGTACATGCACCATTGATGTCCACAGCCTCAGTTTTGCTGTTTCTCTCCACTCAGTATCCAGTACCTGTTCTGCAGTGTGGGGGGAGCATTACATGGCTGTGGACATGCAAGTCATAACTGAAGTGTACCTGCAATCACAGAAGTCTACCGTTCATGTCCATGACCTTTGTTTTTCTGTGCTTCTCCACCCAGGATGCAATACCAGCTCTGGTGGGGGGGGTGAGGGGGGAGGATTCCTGCAGAAACTGTCCAACTCCTAACTGTCCACATCTGTAAAGAAGCTGAGGTATAGGAGAACGGGGTGAGAGTTAGGACCAACGACCCCATCACACACCCTGATGTCTGTTGGGGGGTGGTCTGGGGGGGTTCAAGGGGGCCTTTCAACACTAACACCGAATTTCCTCATTTTTTGTTGCTGTGGAACAACCCTAACTGATGCATTAAACAGAGCTTTTTAGCCTCTAATTTCCCTTCTTTTTGAAAATGAGGATGATAAACAGTGAATGGAATGCGGTGGCGGGCTGCGCTCCCACCACGTGATGTCCTGTTACATAGTAACAGGAACTGCAAAGCAAATGCAACCAGTAATAATGACGTACATGGTTAAGCAAATGTAAATGGTAAAGCAAATGTTAATAGAAGCACAATCGTAAAGTGATTCCAAAGCGAACAGTGGCACTAACAGACACGCAAGCATGTATGAAAATGCAACTGGTAACATGCACAGTGATGGCATCGGTATTGTAAACACAAATGTTAAGTGTTACAGCAACAAGAATGCCAAAGGGAACAGAAACGAAAATGCAAACAGAAGGGTGCATGTAAATGCGAACCGTAAAGCGCACGGCCACAGTACCTCAATTTTAAATGCAAATGGAAAAGTTAACATGAACAATAATGCCAAAGGAAACAGAAACATAAATGTGAATGCAAACACGTACGTAAACACAAACCATGATGTGCACAGTCACGTTACCGCAATTGTAAATGAAAATGGTAATGGTAACAGCTACAATAACGCCAAAGGAAACAGAAACATAAAAGAAAATGCAAACACTTATGGAAACATAAACTGTAATGTGCACAGGCACAGTAACACAATAGGAAATGCTAATGGCAATAGTAACAGCAACGAAGACGCCAAACGATAGACAAATGCAAACACAAAACAAAAGGGCTGCTGTAAACGCA
This sequence comes from Neoceratodus forsteri, assembly GCA_016271365.2. NCBI lineage: Eukaryota > Metazoa > Chordata > Ceratodontiformes > Ceratodontidae > Neoceratodus > Neoceratodus forsteri. The sequence goes on along the minus strand of JADMNL010000041.1, from coordinate 4,144,857 downwards.
AATGACAATGCAAACGTTGATGCAAACCAAAACGCAGACACAAACAGTAGTGGAAATTCAAATAGTAACAGTAATGCAAAAGCAAGTGCAAACAAGAATGCAAATGGTAATGCAGACGGTGGCGTAGACGATAACACAAACGGGTAAGTAAACGCAAGTGAAAACAGTAACTGTAACATTAACAGATGCACATACCCTGTTTTTCCCCAACAGCTGCATAGAGAAACACAGTGTGTACAAAGAATGTATGGATAATAATGGGCCTCGGAGCAGAAAATAAGCTGCTGGAAGACTAAATTGCTACGTATGACGTAGAAAACAAATCCCATGATTAATGATTTTACTGCCTGCGTTTTGCTGAATGCATAACCATAGGCATAGCCATCAGCTACACATTGTCGTGATGAAAATTCTGTATCTCGCACCATTCCGAGATACGAGCCCCGAAAGGCACGCCGCATGCCACCATGTTAGTCAATGGGAAAAAATGTCAAATTCAGAGTACCGTAACTTAGCTGCCATGCAATATTTTTTCACCAAACCGCTGAAAGACACATCTGTGAGATGTTGGCTGCCTTCCCTCGAAATTTCAGCTCCAAAGACAAAACTGTTTGTTTGTAGCAGGGTAGCAAAGAATTCCTGTCATTTTGGCCATAGCCTGAAAAGTAGTGTCGCAATTTGCGACTCTTTTCGCAAAAATTTGTGAAAGTGTCATGCGTGCGACACTACTTTGCAACACTACTGTTTCCAGAAATTTGAAAAACATATTTCTGGGATGTTTTACCCCAAAAAGACATGGCTAGCATCCTCAGGGTCCAACTAGGTGAACACAGAAAGAATTATGTCACTAGAGGGTCCCAATTTTAAATGGCAAGCATTTTTCTGATCACTAACTGAAAACAAAATGGCAGATTTGCGTGACTACCAGGGCCATTTGCGACACTAAAAAGTGCATTTTGCAACACTGTCGAACTTTTTGTTAACTTTTCCCATTGACTTATCATGGGAACTTGTTTTTTGAACAACTTTTTAACCGTTTAATATTTTTTCACAAAATCTTCAAAAGGCACATCGGGGACCCTGGCCGCACATTCCCTGAAGTTTTCAGACCTGTCACGCAAACTGTGCAACCTGTAGGCAAGAGCAAAGAATTTGCAAAAAAAAGCGTAATTGCACATTTCATTGTTGCTTAATAACTCCATAGCCATATATATCCGACTGGTACAAAAGTTGGCAGATCCCAAGATCTACCATGCCCAATTGTGCAAACCAAATTTCAGGTAAATCTGTTGAATGGAGGCAAAGTTATTAAGGTGCAAAATTTGACACTTTAACCTTAAAAGTGCTATTCAACCCTAACTATGGTAGCACTACCGTGCTACCATTATATATATATATCTGGCTAAAGAAAGAAAGCATTTACACTGATACAAACCAGGCACACACCACCACATATGACGCTGACGATCGTATAAATACAAAAACTTTAATAGATATAAAAGACAAATGGCAACACTTTGCCTGTTCAATGTGTTTCTGCTCCCCAACTGGACCCTTTCACAAAAGCTTTTGAGAAAGGGTCCAGTTGGGGACCATAAAAGTGTAAAGCAGGCAGAAATGTTGCCATGTGTCTTTTACAGCTATTGAAGCTTTTTGTATTATACGGTTGTCAGCGCTATGTTGTGTTGTGTTCTTATTTGTATTAGTGTAAATATATATATATATATATATATATATATACACACTAGAGAGAGAGAGAATAAATGATGGCAAAGTGTAGTATACAAGGAAATAACACCATTGAGGGGTTGAACAAGCCATAAAACCCCGAGCAAAAAGGTGAGTGGCCTTTATGAGCTTGTTTAACCCTGAGACAGTATTATTTCATGAGTATGCCAGACTTTATCATCCTGTATTTTATATAATACCTTAGGTTGCACACTTTTTGCTGTGTTCTATATTTTGCCATAGTGTTTGAGGGAGTATGGTGGCTGTTACATGTGTTATTAAGGGGTTTGTAACACACGTTGTTAAGGTGCTTGTTACTTGTGTCATTGGGATTGTTTGTAGTGTGTCAGGTGGTAATGTGTTATTAAGGTGTTAATAACACATTGATACAGTGGTAGTTTATACACGCATGGTAGCACCTCTATATTAGGGTTGTGTAAGCACGTTAATATTAAACTGAAATATTTACACCTCAATAACTTTGCCCCCATTTAAATGATTTACTTGAAATTTGTAATGCACTGAGAGTGCACCAAGATAGCTGGATCCTATAAATTTTGTGACATTTGGTTACCAGGGCAAAGTTACACAGGAGAAAAAGTACAAACATTACAATTAAGACCTTTTTTTGCACTCACCTACAACTGAAAAAGTAGCATGATTTGAAACCTGAAACTTGCAGGTCTGAAAGCGTTTGACCCAAGGGCCCAGATATTCAGAAATGCGGCACAAGCTGGTGCAAGTCCAGCGCAGCGCAGATCTGGTGTGCCATGTTGCAATGAGTGCCATATTCAGAGATTGTGCCTGCTGAACTGTGCCAGTGCAACCCGACTGAATATGGCAGAGATATGCCATGTAGTAAACAGAGGTGCACCATGCCCGCAAACAGATCTGAGCCATGGTGCAGAAAGAGATGCCCCAGGCAACTGTGGGAGCAGAGCAGCAGAGCAACAGAGGGAGGCATGGCACATCCAACAGACCCAGGGACAGAGCCAGGGAAGCACAGTGTCTGGCCACAGAAGGCCACCACCAGCAGGGCACACACAGGCACCCAGACACCCCACCCCAGAACACAATGGTGGCACAGATAGAAGGCAATGGGTGTCACCAATGTCCAAAGGAGGGCCACCAGTGGAGTACCCCTATAGGCTGCAGGCTGTGCCCCCACCCTCCCAGACCACAGCAATCCACACCCAGTACCATGCAGCCAAGCACACACACACAACAAACCCCTGTCAGCCACCCCCATGGGCACCCCAAGGCACAGCCACTGACCAAGGGGCAGGATATATCACCACAGTGGGACACACCACAGCACACAGCAGTGAACTGTAGATGCACAACACGCACACTGACACACGCACACCACACGGACGTACACTGTGCCACTGCAACATGACTCCTCATGCCACCTGCAAAGCACTCACTGACACAGGCAGGTACGTCAAAAAATATATATTTAACATTACAACTATTTACATAAACAAGAGGGTGGGAAAGGGTAGGAAAGTAAGGGAAGGGGACAGGGAACAGAGACTGTACAGTGGGAAGGGGGACTGATGGGGGAGGTACAGCAGGGGAAACAGGACTGCTGAGGCAAAAACTAATGGCAGCCATGCCCTGCCACCCCTTGGTGCCCTGTCTGCCTCTAGTCTGCCAACATCATCCAGTGCACTTGTAGGACCGCCTCCATGGTGGTGAATGTGATGAGCAACAACTGGCGGAGCAGCCGGCAGTACAGTGGCATCCGTCTTCTCCACTGGACACCTCTGACAAGGGATAGGGAAGGTGATCAGTGCAATATCTCTAGGTACAATGCCCACCCACAGTGTGCAATGGGCAGTGGAAAGCACACCTCTGGAGTGCCCACCCCAGCCACCCACAGGGGGATGAGCCAATGCCTGTCAGCAACTCGGCACAACATGACAATGCACAGAGGTGGTCTCTGCCACACAATGGCCACCCGACTGTGCAATGACAGTCACATGGCACAGTGCATCAGCAGCACCACAGCAATAACAGTGTCAGCTGGGTGCACACCCACCCACCAACAGCTGGCACACATGTGCAATGGCCACTCCACAGTGGCATGCACCACAGACAGTGCGACACACACAGCTACCACGGCACATGGCACAGGTGGCCATGCCTGCACCCACTCCCCGCCGCCCCCCATGTAAAGTGCACAGGACCAAGACAGTGCCTACCTGCCCTCTGCAGCCCCACTGGTGCTGGTCCTGCCCCTGCACTGCCTCCATGGCCCACTGCAGCCTGCTGTGCTGCTCCCTCTACTCCTGTCACCCTTGCACAGTGACAATCCTCTGGTCCTGGGAATGGAACAAAGACAGGTACACATCAGGAATCATCCACAGCATCTGCCCACTACCCCCACCCCTGTGCACAGGGTTTGCCCCTGCCCAACATGTCCCACACAGCTTATGACAATGCAAGCTGCGGCTGGCAATGCCACTCCGCAATGTGCATGATGACAGAGTACCTCTCTGCAGGGCATGCCACGCAGCCTAGCCAACACCACAGTACTGTACTAGGGCACACATGCAAAATGGGCTGACTTACCTGGCAGTGGCACATCCCCTTGTTGGACACGTTCAATCAGCCATTGCAGGCACTCTGGGTCCCACCACACAAGGTTCCCATACCTGTGGCAGCATTGTTCCCCTGTTCTGGCCACCCCAGTGCATTGCTGCAGACTGGCAGCTATCCCCTGCCACACCACAACCCTTGGCTGCTGCAGGGGCACCTGACCAAAGAGTTGTGGGGTGTGTGGCTGGATGCATGCCACCAGGTTCACAAGTTTGACCTGGGACCAGTTTCTTGCATGCTGGACACCACGCCATGCCATAGTGCCAACCGCAATGTGGGGAAGCAAAAAGGTGGCTAGAGGTGCACATGTGCACAACATGTGCCAGATGCATGATGCAAGGGTACATGCACTGTGTCTGCCCATTGTGCAATGCCACAGATGCGTGACATGGGTGTGGTTAGATGTGATAGCATGGTCAGGGAAGTGACCAGGGGTCGAATCTGGGGTCGGGGTTGATTGCCTCTGCACAGTGCGCACGTGCATGATAGCAGGCCTGGTGCACCATGCACTATGCCCCAGCATCACGCTATCAGTGCACAGTGTGTGATTGACACCATGGTACCATCAGGTGCATGCAGACTGGAGGCCTGTGCACTGCGCATGTATGCGCATTGCACCGTAACTTGCCCAAGAGCAATCTCACTGCACACGGAGAAAACTCATGATATTCAGCTGCCACATGCAGATGAGCTCATCAGCCAATGCTTGGCACACTGGGGAAATTAGCATGTCATTACCATTGCGCCAATGCTCATTTGCATGTGTTGAGCCATAAAAGTGCCATGGACCGGCACAGGCCATGGACCGGTGTTGCAACCTTCTGAGGTAAGTTGCGCATGCTGCTGGAGCACACTGAGCCCAGACAACACAGAAGGGGGGATGGAGCAGGGTGCTGCTGACACTGACACACTGTGCTGTCTATGTCCACAGGTAGCAACATGTCAGAATGTGAGGAGGGTGAGGAGCGTGGGCCTGCTTGCAAGCACAGGCCCAATTTCATGAAGGCAGAAGCAGAGGCCCTGTTTGATGCCTACCTCAAGAAGGAGCCACTGTTGAGCAGTGCCACAGGCACACCACAGGCCAGAGCTGGGGCCTGGGAGGAGGTGGCGGCATGCATGAACCAGAAGGGCAGCCACCAGCGGTCAGTGCAGGAGTGCCGCAAGAAAGTGGGCACTGATAAGCAGTGCATCAAAGAGAAGGTGGCAGCCATCCATGCAGCCTGGAAAGCCACCAGAGGGGGGCCTGCTGATGCACTGCAGCTCACGGCGCAGGAGGAGTTGGTGGAAGCCACCATGTCCTGCAGTACCATTGAGGGTGTGCCAGGTGGAGGATTCCAGACAGGAGGCAGCCCATCACTGCATGGTACATATGTCGGGCACATACAGCATGCAGTGGCTGTGTTGGGGGTGGGGGGTGGGCACTCGTGGGCCTTGCATCACTGACACACACGCTTTCTCTTTCAACACTGGCAAGCCTGTGTGTAGAGGATGGGGAGCCATCAGCAGCTGTGGAGGCAGGCCCAGCCCAGAGGACCAGCCATCCACCTCCACGGGCATCCGGGGACTTGATAGACTACAACACACCACCACTGTCCAGCTGGATGTCCTGGGTATGAGGTTGGGTGAGGCCCTGGATGTGTTTCTACAGGATGCCAGTCTCGGTGTCCTCTGCGTGGAGACACAGATCAGGGCAGGGTCCGACACCAATAATGACTAACCTGGATCCTGGACAGCATGGATGGTGTTGTGGGGGAGAAGCCCATACCAGTCACCAACATAGGCAGCACACGCAGCGGCCTGTCAGTGGTGGAACACCTGCCTGCCACCACTGCGGGTGCTGCTGTGTGCACTGCTACAGCTGTGCCATGTAGTAGTGGTGGTGTGGCCGCACAGGCACTGGTCAACATTCAGTGACTGTATGGGCAATGGCAGCAGGGTGCAGGAGCCATAGGGCAGATGGACATGGGGTCTGCTGCCGGGTTGCTTGCTATGAACATACCACATGAGGACCCCACTGTGCAGCTTCCACCTGAGTGGAGAGCTGTGCAGCATGGTCGGTCACCGCAGGAGTGTTGGCACCCCACCCAGGTTCCCCAGGGCACCGACCAGTTCACTGAGAACACCCATTTGCTGTGGGCCTCCATGGAGCAACATGTGCAGCTTGCCACTGGGGTCTGTGCACTGCATGCAGAGGTTACCAGGTGGCCAAGCAGCACAAGAGGGGCACTGTGCAGCTCCTGGTGGCTATACAGCACTTGCAGGAGGCCACAACTGCATCCCAGGATCGCATTGCCAATGCGATCACGGATGGCCTTGCACTGCTGGCTGCCACAGGGCATGGCCAGCCACCACTGACCCCACAGTGCACTGTCCACCCCATGATCCCAGCGTCAGGTGACACCGAACTGTCAATGCTGGGCTCTGCTGTTGGCATCCCAGGCACAGATCCCTGTGTGGACCCAGTCGCGGTCCTGCAGTTCAACCCCTGTGGGGCTGTTGCTAAAACCCCCTGTGGATGATGAGCAGCCTGTGGCTGCTGATCAGCCCTGGCATGGCCACCCCAATGGCCGTGGTGTCCATGGTTCCATGCAGTGGCCCTGATGTGCATGCCGCCCTGACCACAGTCTGCAGCTGCTGCCCTCTACACGCATGGGTGGTGTGGCACCTGGGTGTTGAGCTGCATGCTGCTTGTGTACATGCCTGCCTGGCTGCAGGCCCATGTGGCGTGGGTGTGATGAGTGCATTTCTGTACCTGTTGTGCCTGTGCACCGGTGCAATGCATCTGACTTGCCAGCGCATGGGTGCGTGTGTGTATATTGCTGTGTGATGCTGTGTGCAGTTGTGTGTGGTTGTGTGCCACTGACTCCCCTACCCCTGCACCACACCTCTGTGTGTGCATGCCCATTCCCATACAGGCCCCTGCCTGTGCGCTGTACTTGTATGTGTGTGTGTGGCCTTTGCATGGGTTTGGCACCACCTACCTTGCATGCAACATTGTGCTCCTGTGCAATGGTATCTCGATGCTGCCATGCCATCCTTTCCAGCCGGGGATCCCTCCGCCCAAGGGGGCTGTCCACCACCCTCTAGCCCATTGCCTTCATCATCCCCACTATTGTCACCTTCATCAGCCTCGACAGCTATCCCACGGTCAGTGGCCATGTTGTGCAGTACGCAGCAGGCCACGAGTAGGTCATAGGCTTTCAAAGGGCTGTACTGTAGTGCACTGCCAGACCTGTCTAGGCAATGGAACCATGCCTTCAGTATCCCATATACATGCTCAATGATGTTTCGCATGCTGGCATGTGCCTCATTGCAGTGTTCCTCAGCTGGGGTCAATGGGCGCTGATAGGGGGTGAGCAGCCAGGGCCTCAGTGGATAGGAACTGTCTCCTGTGTGGATAATGACATGTTTAGCCCTGTGACATCCTTTTCTGTGCCCCTTGCCTGTCTCTGGCGCCCTCGCCAGCATGCCCACCCTGCCCTCCCCATCCCATGGCCTACTCTGCCAGCTGGCACCCCTTGCCCATCCCATACTCACCCACTAGGTGCCCTGTGGGGATGTCCCATGCTTGAACCTGTGGCACAGTGCAGAACTATACCAGATGAACATATCATGTGCACTCCCAGGGTGTGGTGGTACAGACATTGGTGATGCACCCTTGGCACTGCACACTACCTGGCAGTTCACACTTGGAACCCCTTCCTATTGATATAGGCCATACTCTCAGGGCCAGGTGTGTGCGGATACCCATGTGGGTGCAGTCAATAGCCCCAAACATATGTTCTACCCTGTGGAAGTCATGCATGGTTGCTGTACGCTCCACCTGTGTGCTGGGAAAATGGATATATTCTGAAGCGTGTGGCAGCAGATCATTGAGGAATTGTGTGAGGAGGCATGATGTGGCCAACTGGGTTATGCCTGTGGTGTCCTCTGTTGGCCTCTGGAAGGTGCCCATAGTGAGCAGACACATGACAACTGTCACTTTTGTCTCCACAGACATTGCATGGCTCAGTCTTGTGGGTGCCTGCATCCTCACAGTACAGCTCACAGAGCTGCCTGCCTCAGAATGGCCCTGTTCAGGTGGTACCATCCCACAATCTCCATGTCTGTGTAGCTCTTGAAGGTGGTGCGGGCACAGTACCACCTGTTCTGGGTGTACCGCTGTTGGGCCCTTACTCAGCCATGTCGCTGTTCCTCCTGCCCCCTCACACCCCTCATTACTGCCTCCATAAGGAAGGGCACACTATCCATGGCCCCTGATATCCTGTCTCCCCCTGGGCAGTCGCCTGCTGCAAGATGTGTGCCACCCTGGTGCACTGTGTGGCACTGTGCCTGCCTGTTCCTGTCACTCTCTCTGCCCCGGCTCACTCTCCATAGCCACCTGTGTCCCTCTCCCCCTGTGTCTGCCTGTGACAGTGTCTCTGTCTCTCAATGGATCTGTCTCCCTTGGTCTGTCTTTCTGTCTGTCTGTCCCCAGTTTCCTGCCACTCTCTCTCTCTCCCTCTCGCCTGGTGCAAGTGCTGTCTGTCTGCTTGTGCCTGTATTTATAGGCTAAAGTCTACTCAGTTATCCAGGTTTTTCACCGCACTTCCACCGTGGTTCCACAGTTGAATATTGCATTGCGCCATATATTCAAGGGCACGTCCCCTGCTGTTGCGCTTGCATTCATTATAGTTGCACATTGGCACAATGGGATTTGTGCTGTGCAATGACTCCCACTGAATATCACTCCTTGGCGCAGGTCTGCACTTGTGCTGGTGCAACTCAGTTGTGCATGCGCAACTGCTTTAAATATCCTGGCCCAGGTGTTCACATTTTTTTTAAATCTCCCAAACAGAAGCAGTTTTTAAATATTTAAGAAAAAAACATTCCATTTCAGAGCATGTGCAGTTTAAAAAAATCAGTTCTAAGAATGACTGAATTTTTACGACCACATGAAGTCATGTGGTCATATTATAAGAATGAATTCATGTGGCAAGGAGCAGAGCTGTTTCCATGTGTGGGTGTGATGTTTTTGTGTGGTCATACAGCAGAGATGGGGCTACATGGTAGTGTATAGCCCAACTCCTACTGAGCATACAGTGATATGAGTTTGTTTTCTTCCCCCAATGGGTGCCATTAGCCAGCCACATTAAACAGCAGCCTGCTTACTTTCAACTGGACACTGGGGTGCCCATTCCCCGGTACCAGCAAAATGACTGTCATATTTAAATACCACCGGGAGCTCATCCTCAGCATTGGTTTTTCTTCCCCATTGCCATGACAGTCTGCCAACAGTGGGGTGCCCAATCCCCAGTGTCATCCTAATCTAATCCCCTGACCAAGTGATCTGAGACAGCAGAGTGCCCACCCCAGGTGCCTCCAAGTATGAAGTTGACACTAGGATACCAAATACCCAGTGTCACAGCCTGGAGGTACTGTACTGTACCTGAAATACAGAAATCTGTCCTGTAATATCTTTGTCTCTTTTAATTTAAAACCTGAAATGAGCAAAATGGTCCCTAGTAGTCTGTTACCATCCCCGCCATTTCCCCTGACCCCTGCCTCACCACACACCACCCCCACACACACAACCTTAGCCTATACATACCTAGCAGAGGCCCAGCACCACAGTCCTCTCTGGATCAGAGACATGTCTTCACTCAACAATGGACCTGGAACTGAGGAAATCAAGTAAGTACCGTATAATATACAATACAGTATTTGAATGTGTTTTGAACCTTTACTCATAACTTAGTCATTATGTAATATTTTTAATCCACATTTTCAACATGGTCTTTTGGGACCCCATTTCATGAGCAAGGCAGTTGAAATGATTAAAATCTGGGCCCAAAAGGGAATTTTGCATTTGTGCCATGAAATCACCTTCTGTGTGGGATTTGAACATTTTCACATACTGGGTTCATGAGGTGGGATCACAAGAAGACTATGTTGAAAATCTGGAGTAAAAAGGTGGTCTCTGCTGCACATGGCCACCCAACTGTGCAATGACAGTCACATGGCACAGTGCACCAGCAGCACCACAGCAACAACAGTGTCAGCCGGGCATACACTCGCCCCATCAACAGCTGGCACATGTGTGCAATGGCCACTCCACAGTGGCATGCATCTCGCACAGTGCAACACACACAGCTGCCACAGCACATGGCACAGGTGGCCATGCCCACACCCACTCCCCTGCCTCCCCCGACATAAAGTGTGCAGGACTAAGACAGTGCCTATCTGCCCTCTGCGGTCCCGCTGCTGCTGGTCCTGCCATTGCACTGCCTCCATGGCCCACTGTAGCCTGCTGTGCTGCTCCCACTGTTCCCACTGCCCTCGCACAGTGGTGATCCTCGGTCCTGGGAATGGAACAAAGACAGGCCCACGTCAGGAATCATCCACAGCATCTGCCCACCACCCCAACCCTGTGCACAGGGTGTGCCTCTGAAGTCATGTGGTCATATTGTAAGAATTAATTCATGTGACAAGGAGCAGGGCTGTTTCCACGTGTGGGTGTGATGTTTTTGTGTGGTCATACAGCAGAGATGGGGCTACATGGTAAGTATAGCCCAACCCCTGCCGGAGCATACAGTGATATGAGTTTGTTTTCTTCCCCAATGGGTGCCATTAGCCAGCCACATTAAACAGCAGCCTGCTTACTTTCAACTGGACACTGGGGTGCCCATTCCTGGTGCCAGCAAAATGACTGTCATATTTAAATACCACCAGGAGCCCATCCTCAGCACTGTTTTTCTGCCCCATTGGCATGACAATCTGCCAACACTGGGTGCCCAATCCCAGTGTCTTCCTAGTCTAAACCCCTTACCCAGTGATCTGAGACAGCAGAGTGCCCACCCCAGGTGCCCCCAAGTATGAAGTTGACACTGGGTGCCAAATACCCAGTGTCAGAGGCAGGGATTCAGTTAAATTATTTTGTGAAGAAGTCAAATACTTCCATGAGTCAAAATCTGGAAATAGTTTCAATTTTCTGGAAGTCAAAATACTTCCCAGATCCCACAATTTGAAAGGCAGTATTCTAAGAAGGATCAATTTATGAATGTTAATACAAATATTAGTGGTAAAATACAATTTCTTTAGAAAAATCCAGAATTTCTTAGCTCCTGTGCCTTCAATTTTGGAAGTCATCCAGTTTTGTTTTTGTACATTTGGAAGTCTATAACTTGCTCCCCCTTTATTTTGGAATTTTTTGCCTTATTTTTGGGAGTCAAATACTCCCCAAAAATATAAAAAATAATAATAATATAAAACAAAAAACAAAGTTACGAGCGTACTTTAAACATTTTCAATGCTCACTCATGACTTTGGTAATTTTTAATATTTTTACCCTAAATTTTTAACATAGCCATTTTTTCACACCACTTCATGAAAATGACAGCTGTTGTTTTTTAAATCCAGGGTGAAACATGATTTAACACCAGTGATGCAAAATGGTGTTTTGGGCTGAATTTGAAAATTGTCACCATGAGTTGGGCTTATAAAAAACACTGTATACCATTGTTACAGTGACGTTGTAACAATGCCCCCCCCCACCCACAGCTATGCAACGTGTTCAACACCTGCAGTGTCAAACAGGTTGTTGGACCAATTAATATATTCATCGATTCTGGGATTTGGCCACTCACCCCTCGAATCCACCCCCCCCCGAGTTAGATATTTAGAGATCTGGGTGGTGCGGGGGCAAAGCCTCTGCAAACAATACAAAAATGCCCCAATACTTGGGATGCTGCAGCCGTCCATCAGCGGATTTGCCAGGCGATGTGGTCACCATTGGCTAAATCCTGTCGCTGTGCCAGACTTCGACAAATTTCTTGCCGAACTGGCTTGGTGGAACCTAAGAAGACTATGTTAAAAATTCAGGGTCAAAATATATATATATAAAAAAAAAAATACACACTCATAACTTTGGTAAGTTTCAATATTTTCACCCCAAATTTTGATCATAGTAATTTTTTCACACCACTTTATGAATGTGCCTGCTGTCATTTTTCAAATCCTGGCCAAATTGTAGTTTCACACTTGTAGTACAAAATTACATATTAAATGACACCTGTCTTGTTCAGAAGGATAGATCATAAACAGACTCTATTGAAATTTTGGGGTCAAAATGTCACAAAAAATTTATGAAGTATGAAGCAACATTTGCAGGGACATCCATTGGTCCAGTGGGAGTGTCTTTGCCTTCCCGTTCCAGTGACCTGAGTTCAGGTGTGAGCTCAGTGAGCCAGCTGAAAGAGCTGAGGATAGGGGGAAGGCACTGTGGTGTGCAGCACTGGCCCTAACCTGAGGAGGGACAGAGCAGTGTTCAAGTGCTCACACAACACATTGTGGTGAGCCGTGGAGCCTTCCCTGATGGCCAATGCACTGCATTAGGACTGACTTCAGTATTCTATTTTATTTCATTTTATGCAGGTTGCAAATGGACCTGTGTGAATGAGGATATGATTCCACTATCAGAAAAAGAAGGGAAATAAATTGCAAAAAACTACGTTAATGCAGACATAAGGGTTGAAGAATGCAAAGGGCACAAAGTAGGGAAATGAAAAACATTAAGGTTTGGGGTCTCTGGAGTATTGGTGAATCAGCGGTGGTGTATTCCTTGGGGTTGTCAGCGCTAATGCCCACCCCCTCCTCTGAGCAAACAAGGTAAGATATGATCTTTTTTTCTGCATGCATGGCCCACTGGGCCCCAGGTGAAGAAAGATACAACAGATTCTGTAGGCTACATGTGGTGAGCTGTAAACATGTGGTGAGTCATACTTCTCTACCGTTCAAGAATGTAACACTAGAGGCATTGGCTTGGAGCTGTACTTTGTGCTTCGGACAGGAGGCTGTGGGCTGGGGATGGGGTGGGCATTGGGACTGGCAACCCAAGATGACCCTACCAATGATTCAGCAATACTCTAGAGACCCCAAATCCTAATGTTTTTCTTTTCTCTACTTTTATGCATTTTGCATTCTTCAACCCTAATGTCTGCATTGATGTAGTTTTTGCATCAATAGGCAGTATAGTATATAGTATATATATATATATATATGATTATATATTATTGTGTTACTGAGGTGTTAATAACACATTAATACAGTGTAATTAGCTAAGTGATATCATAATATGCTAATCGGCTACCATCATGTATAGGGAAATATATCATGGCTTTTTCTATGGGGACGAGAGCCCAACCATGTAATGTATACACATATGCAATGGGCTGACTCAAAATATGAAATTTATCTTCAAGTGTAGGGGGCAGAACCATAATTCATGAGTGAGTTAGGAAAGGTCTGCCTCTCACAAGTAATGATAAAAGGGACATTTTGAGTCAGGCTATTGTATATTCAATATATACAACATTATACAACAATAAATAAACATCAAGCTGGAGTCCAGTCACCATAGAAATTCATCTGTATCCCCCTCCCGCGGGGTCATGCCTGAAAATAAGCAGGATTTGTCTAGTGCACTTACCCAGTCAACAAAAACTAAATAAAAAAATACAAGTTTTAAATCTGCAGTTTGTTTGAAGCTTTAGCTGTTGTTCTGTAAGCAGTAAGCCATGATGGGATGTGCATTGTACTGTCAAAATGCATGCCCATTGCATAGTGAGGCATGACACTGCAGGTGAAGTGCCTTTAGCCCCTGGGTGTGCATTACGCTGCACAGCCAGCAAACCTTGGAGTGTCTTTTTGTGCTTAGAAAATGGGTTTTACTGAAAGTGTTTTTTTTTAATATGGCTTACAAATATGTATATATATATGTCCCAGTATTCAGAACTGTGCCTGGCAATGGCGTATGTGGTGGCACAGCACAACCGGCTCGCACTGGTGCAACTCAGGGATATATTCTTGTAATCCCCTCCAGGCATACTACCCTCTAGCATCCCTCCTCACTGCCTCAGCTCCTCCTCCTCTCCTACCTCCATTAATAGGTATAGAATGAATCTGTCTCCTCTTCCTTTTCATCCCCCCATTCCTCCTCCCTTGGTATTTCCCATCTACCACATACCCAACACAATGCCCTCCTTATTTCTCCCCTCCTCCCTCTCTCTCTCTCTCCCCCATACCACCCCCTCACCACCACTCTTCTTTCTCTTTTCCCACTAACCCACTCCTAACATAGCTTCACTGAGCTGCCTATGATGTGTACTGTATAATTAACTAATTAACTCACAGCACAATTCCTTGACAATGCCTTTGGCTGCTATTATTGTTACCTTACTTGTCTTTTTTTTTGTAAGTTCCATTGTAACGATCATGTTATGTTTTGTACCATATTATCCTTATTTCCTTGATGTGGAACCTTTGTAAAGGAGCCCTCGGCTCAAAGGTGTCATCCGAAATAGAAATAAACGAATAAAAAATATTCAAAAGAGATGAGCCATGGCGCATCTACTTTGAGTTTATCAGGTAATGTGCACTGCACAAATACAATGCGCTGGTGCATCCCTCTCCAGACAGGGCTGAAAACCAGGAATGGGAACTGCGCTAGTGCAACAGAGTTACGCTGTGTGCAAAGTCCTGGTATTTAGTCAGCAGTATGCAAATGGAGCCATTATACATGCAAGACACAATCAGGGCCATTTGCATGTCATTATGGCCACATTTACATGGGCTGTGCAGGGCTGGCCAGTGAAATGTGCCTGGTGCCCGGCACAGCATGTGGTGCTGCCTGAGGAAGACATGTGGTGCTACCCCACCCATCGCACCAATTGCCGTCACTATTAATTGAATATATCCCTGGTAGTCTAGTGGAACCCCCCCTTCCCTCCCATGGCCCTGATCTGCCAAAATAAAGGTAATGAATGCCCTGGTGATCTAGTGGATTCCTCCCTGCCCATAACCCTGATCGCACTATAATAATAGATCAATCCGTCCTGTGGTCTAGTGGTTCCCCTCTCCCTGCCCATAACCCCAATCACACTATAATTATAGATCGATCCTTCCTGGTGGTCTAGTGGTTCCCCCCTCTCTCCCCATAGCCATGATCACTGTCAATAATATAAGACAACATCCATGGTAGTCTAATCAAACCCCACCTCCCCTTCCATAGCCTTGATCACTGAGAAAGAAATGCTTAATAATACCCTGGTAGTCTAGTGGAACCCTCCTCCCCTCCTGTAGCCCCAATCTGCTGAAATAAATGTAATGAATGCCCTGGTGATCTAGTGGTCCCCCCGTCAATAACCCCAATAGCACTGTAATGATAGATTGATTCTTCCTGGGGTCTAGTGGTTCCCCCTCCCTCCCTGTAGCCATGATCGCCGTCAATTATGTAAGACAACATCCTGGTAGTCTAGTGGTACCCCACTCCTTGCCCGTAGCCCTGATTGCTATAAATAGTAGAAGAATAATTCCCTAGTAGTACAATGGTACCCCCCACCCCACCCATATCCCCAATCTCCGGTAACATCGCTGTACAAAATTCCCTGGTGGTTCAATGGCACCTCACCCTCCCACCCACACAGGACCTGCTGCCAACCCAGCTCCTCCCCCATCATTGGTGGGCAGCAGCACACCACCCACATAGCACTGTGGCTGCCTGCTGCGAATGACAGCTTACAAGTAGCAGCTGTAAGCCTATTGGTCCCACACTGTGGACCAATGGGCTGCAGTGCATACTAATAGTAATTCACAATGCTGCATATGAAGTCCTTCATTCACATCTTTGTGAATTACTGTTACAGTAGCACACTGGTGTGCTGTCCAAGTTAATCTAGCATCCTCAGGGTTAGGTACAGGGCAACCACAGCGCAAGCTTTTTGCTGTGCTATTGCGTATATTTGAATATCAGGCCCCTGGCATTTATAAATGGCCAAAATATCATTTTGTAGTACAAATGTGAAAACACATCTCATCTAGGATTTAAAAAATAACACTGATCACATTAATGAGGTTTTGAAAAAATGGCTGTGTTGAAAGTTTGGATTCAAAATACTGAAAGTTGAAGTGATGGGTAAACATTGAAATATTTCAGCTTTCACTCATCAACTGATAATTTTTCCATATTTTAACAATAACTTTTAACAGTCTTCTTATGACACCATCTCATGAATCCGTACTGAAATGTTTAAATCCCAGCTGAAACAGGTTTTCCCACAGAGACTGCAAAATCATATTTCAGCACATATTTGAAAAATTTCAAGTGCCACGTTCATGAGGTGGGATCAGTGATGCACTTGCTGAGTTGTTAGCTAGCAGAGGGATAGAAATGAAACACATGGGGGAGGGGGAACGGGGGACCTACAACACTCCACAGCTTCTGCAACACTCCACAGTTACTGTGTGTGGATGTTGTGGAAATGGCTACAAGAGTGCACTTCACTTCACACACAGGTACAGTAGCAGTGCTAAAATCCAGCAAGTGTGTGTATAACCACACCTCTTTTCAGTGCAACTGAACTTTACACATTGTAATACAGTGCACTGCACCCCATACACAAACACACACTCACATGCACCGTTCCGCTCTGGTCTCCAGATCCAAAGCAACTGAAGGCCTCTAAGTGAAACTGACATTATAGATTTTGACATGAAATAAGGCCTTGGTGATTCAGAATATGCCGTATACAGGTTACACTGACATACATTGAAAACATTACCTTGAAGTTGCTTTTCTAATTCTCACTCTTTTAATTATTGATAGGTCTTTTAATTTGATGCTCTCTAGTTTTTGATTTTTCCTAAGGTGGTGATTGTGGTAAATGAAAACATTTCAGGAGATATTACCTAAAAAATCTTTTGCTTCTCTCACCATGATGTCTCATGTAATTACTAAGACCTGAACTTCAAAGCTGAGCGTGTGAAACTTAATAAAATTACAGCAGTATTCTTGTTACCCAGAAGCTTGCATTTGCAAAAGGTGAGGTCAGTTATTTCTGCTGTCCCCAAAGATCATCACTGACTATGTTTTGCAAAGAATGAGGGTTGAGGTCGGGACTGTTGAATGTCGGGAGCCCTGAGCGGCAACATTATTCCCTGGTTAACATGCAAGTACGTCACATTAATGATTTTTTTTAGGGGGGCATTTAATACCTGAGAATATAAGACAGAACCAATGTGATAAGTGACAGTGGGACAAAATTTAAAGGGACAGTACTCTCCACAGCACAAGATCTCACCGACACAGATGCACTATATATGAACAGACATTTATGAAAACAAGTCTTTACTACCTGGTAGCAGGTATACTTGCTATACTTTTTCCATCTGATGCAGAGATGGCTCACTCAAGTTTAAAGCAGCAGTGCATTTTGTGGCAAACAAAACTGCTCCTATACCTTTCTGTTTCATATTTTTTCTGTTTCAGTCTTTGGCCAGGAAAGGCAAACAAAGCTGAACCTCATTTACATGTGCATCTCTGGAGCAGAGGAAGGTTAAGTGACTTGCTCAAGGGCACACGGTATGCAAGTGGCAGTTCTGGGTTTCAACCCCATGTCTACTGGATGTGGAGGTTCACAGCTTGGTGCTTAAACCCTCTTGACTATACTGCCCCCTTCCTGGTCACTATAGTGCCCATGTTCTCCAGTCTTGTTGTAAGATGTCCTTTTTCCCTATTTTTAGTCTGTTTCAGCATTTTGTTGACATTTGAAATAATTAAAATGAATATTCATTTTAATATGGCTGTCTCCAGGTTTCCATTATTATTTTCAGCAGTTTTTGAACAACCTTTGTTCACTATCGTTTGTTGTGTTACAAAGGAGAACTAAGATGCAATGGACATTACTCTGACGTTATGGGACAACAGGCTGGATTCAGGAATACTTGCCTACCGCTGACTGTGCCTCTTATTAATAGCTTTATCCACCTACTGTGGTATGCAGACTTTGTCCCTGACAGTAACATGCAACAGCAGGCATGCTATGTATTGGACAGATGGCCTACTTACACATATTCATGAGCCTGTGTATCTTACATGGAAGATACATGGCTTCTGGATACCTCCAGCAGCAGCAATGGATGGCAGGCCCACGAAGAACAGGTGAACAAATCAGTTATGCACATCCAGTGCCTGTGGTGTTATGCACACCGCATAGGGTTTGTGGAAGTTGGAGGTTGCTTGCAGGGTGGTGCAGGCAGCAGCAGAAATGTACAAGGGATTTATTTCCTTCTTCACAGCAGCCTGTACATCCACCTGTTGACCCTGTCCTGTGTGGAGCAGTCACCAGTGGATCACATTCAAATAAGCCCAGTGGTCCCAAACATTATGCACACAGCTACCGCAGCTTTTATCACGGTCAGCAACACCAAGCCCCAGACAGTTACCATGTGCCTTCATCCAGCAACACCAAGCCCCAGACAGTTACCATGTGCCTTCATCCAGCAACACCAAGCCCCAGACAGTTACTGTGTGCCTTCATCCTGCAACACCAATCCCCAGACAGTTACTGTGTGCCTTCATCCTGCAACACCAAGCCCCAGACAGTTACCGTGTGCCTTCATCCTGCATCAGAAATGGGTACCTTCTGGCAGTGGAATGAATACCGCTGAAAATTCCAACTGTATTCATTCCTTAATGCAGCCAAATGAGGACTTACCAACAGCTGAGTAAAATGATGAAAATCTGGGAGGGTGGTTATCTAAATTGAAATGAGTGTTCCTCTTATTTCAGATGTAAAAAAGAAAGAAGTAGCCACAAAATATGGGAAAAGGGAATCTTACAAGACAGGAAATCAAGTGCACTCTAAAGTAGAATAAAAAGGTATAGGTCAAAATTTTCACTGTAACATGCATGTGGAAGTGTGAGTGTTGATGAAGGACCACAGCAAGCAACAGTTTAATTTAAAGTCCCACAGGATGGTATAATTTATTTGCTTTTGGCAGCCTTTAGGCACTTTTACAGATTCAAAAAATAAACGTTATTTGAGGTCTGGCTGCTTCAGACTCCAGGAGCCCGATTCCAGAAGGCATGTTGCAAGTCACCACCAAAGGTGACTTGCAACAAATCTGTCAACAACATGAACCCTGCACCCAATTCCAATAGGGGCAGGGTTCTCACTGCTACGTCCTGTGAGCTGCTGGCACCCCTGTGGTGCACCAAAGGAAGGGGCACCTGAACAGGGTGTTGCAAGCTGCAGACATGCCCACTGGCACCACCCCAGCCCCGTGCCCCAAAATGAGCCTGCAAGCCCTGGTGGGCAATATGGGGGGGTTGGCAGCAGTTCACCAACATGGGGGGGCACTGCACCATATTACCAAGAACTGGACCAGGGGACCCCAGTATTGCCGGAGATCGGGGTCAGGTAGGGGGGTCCTATTATGCATTGGGAGTTCTACAGCAGTGTGCGTGGTCAGGGCTGGGTGAGGGGCATTGGGTTCCTGAGAATGGCAGCTGGCAGAGCACATACACCAGCTCATAGCTGGTCTAACTGTAGAGTGCCAGAGGTCCTCCCTGGGACCTTCCGGAATAGCAGTTTTGGGTTACGGCAGCCACCCTTTCAGAATAGGGTGCATATGCTGCAGCAACCCCCCCTTCCACCTTGCCACTGGGCAAACGGGTGGCATAGGTCCACCTGGATGCAGGCAGCTTGGGACATGTTGTAGGCTGCGTCTTGGAATTCTGAATGTTGAAACACATGGCGCAAAGTGCTACTTGCACCATTTGTTATGGTGACACGTTGTGCCATGCATGTTCATTCCAGAATTGGGTCCCAGCTTTTTTGTCTGTACCAGTAAAGCAGAGCTACTGGGTGTCAGCACCCACAGGGCTCCCACTTACCAAGGTTACACTAGGGAGAACCTTTGCTAAGGAGGGTTCTCACCAGTCTTTGCACTTTACTATAAGTCCAATCTAGCCGGAAACAAACAGCTCCTATCCATCGGAGTCTGGTCTCAGCTCCCTCATGGCTAATTAAAACTCCCTTTAGTGTGTTTGATAGTATTAACCTAAACCCTCAGTTACAGCACTCTGTTCCAGTGGTCTATAGCCCTATAGCAAGGCAGCACTGCAACTGCACATCTCAATCAGCTGTTCAGTACCAAACACCCTCTACTCTTAGCTTTGCATAGGCTTTTTCTCTCTGGTGCCATAGGCATTGTCTCTCTTGCAATTCTGTAGCTGACTGACTAAAAGCTGCTGAGGGAGCCTTTTCATAGCTCAGAGAATCACATGATCTGTCAGTCAAATTCAATGTTTACATCATTAAATTAATTTCAGTGTTCCAAAATCTCAAAAGAAACAGTAATAAACACTCATCACAACAAAAAAAAACAATGCTATAGATATTCACTCAACACATGCTTCCAGTTCACTTTACAAAAAAAGTTTGTAACTATAATATATCTTGGTGCCTTCACAGAGAGACTCAGTTACAGCTTGTATGTTCAGTGGCCATCTTTATTATTTTCAGAGGTAGTGAACACACACAAAGAAAAGCCCACTGGATATAATAGGAACTTATAACTTAGATAGGACTACAAAACCCATATGCATAAACTTCAACCCTAATGGCATTCCTTTGACTTCCTATCATATATATATATATATATATATATATATATATATATATGTATATGGCAAAAACTCAGTTTAATGCATCAGTTAGGGTTGTTCTGATCCTAGTGAGGAAATTCAGTGTTGGTTGAAAGCCTCCTTGCCCCCAGCCATACCCCAACCACCAACGGGGTGTGTTTAGGGTCATCATAAAAACATAGACTTTGACATCAGATAAGGACCACTTGGCCCACCCAGTCTGCCCATTTCCCTACCGATTGGATAAGCTGCAGATTCTAGTTAACCAACAGCCTACTTCCTGCAACCTCCCCCCCCAATAATTGCCTTATGTCTGTCCCATGCATGTTTGAATTCCCCCACTGTTTTAGACCCCACAACCTCTCCAGGAAGGCGGTTCCATGTGTCCACCACTCTCTCCATGAAAACAAATTTCCTCACATTACCCCTGAGCCATTCCCCCTCTAACTTTAAATTGTGCCGCCTTGTTCTTAAACATCTCTTTTTCTGAAAGATGCTACCCTACTGTACTTTGTTGATTCCCTTGAGGTACTTAAAAGTTTCTATCATGTCCCCCCATCCCTCCTTTCATCAAGGGTATACATATTAAGCTCTCAGTCTCTCTCCATATGGTTTCTGATGTAGACCCTGCACCATTTTAGATGCCCTCCTCTGGACTGCTTCCATCCTGTCTATGTCCTTGCGTAGATGAGGTCTCCAAAACTGCACGAAGTACTCCAGACAGGGTCTCACCAACTGTCTATACAGAGGGATAACCACTTCCATTTTTCCACTTGTGATGTCCCTCCCTATGCATCCCAGTATCCCCCGGCTCTCCTTACTGACTTCTCACATTGCTTACCCACCTTTAGGTCATCTGATATGACTACACCCAGGTCCCTTTCCATTATTGTTGCTGTTAGTACCTCCCCTGCTATTGTGTACTCTTCTCCTGGATTTTTATTTCCCAGATGCATTACTTTGCACTTCTTTGCATTGAATCTAAGTTGCCATATGTCTGACCATTCCTCCAACCTTGCCAAGTCCCTTCTCATCCTTTCTACCCCCCCTTGTGTATCAACTCTGTTACAGAGCTTTGTGTCATCTGCAAAGAGGCATACCTCTCCTTCCAGATCCTCTGCAATGTCACCTATAAAGATGTTAAAGAGGACTGGACCCAGTACTGAGCCCTGAGGTACTCCACTAGTAACCCCCCTTTCTTTGGAATGTGTTCCATTCACTATTACCTTCTGTGTCCTGTTGTGCAGCCAGTGTGCTACCCAGGCTACCACCCTGGGACCCACTCCCAGGCTGGCTAACTTGATTATTAATCTTTTGTGCGTGACTGTGTCAAATGCCTTGCTAAAGTCTAGGTAGGCCATATCCACAGCCTCTCCGGTCTATATACATCTGACATGACCTTTCTGCTGTGAATCCATGCTGCTTTGGGTCCTGTGCCCCTTGGCATCTAGGTACTGAACAATTCTTTCTTTCAGAAGGGATTCCATAATTTTCCCACCACTGAGGTCAAACTAACAGGTCTGTAGTTTCCTGCTTCTGCCTTGCTCCCACTTTTGTGAAGGAGAATCACATCTGCCCTTCTCCAGTCCTCAGGTCACCCCATCTTCCCATGATTTGTTAAAAGTATGGTCAGTGGTGTTACTAGGTCCTCCCTTAGCTCTTTTAGGATTCTAGGGTGACTCACGTCAGGCCTCATTGCTTTGTCCACCTTGAGTTTTAGGAGTTCTTTCAGTACTCTTTCTTCTGTAAATGGACTGGCGTCAACCCCACTACCCAGAGTGCTTCTATTGTTTGGTTTAGGTAACTCATCCTCTTCTTCTTTTGTGAATACTGAGCAAAAGAGTTCATTCAGTATCTCTGCCTTTTCACTGTCTCCCTCTGCCCACCTCCCCTCTCTATTATTAATCTTCACTATCCCTCCCTTAACCTTTCTATGCTCCCTAATGTACCTATAAAAAGTTTTATCCCCCTTCTTAACTGAGTTGGCTATCTTTTCCTTGGTTTGGGCCTTTGCTTTTCTGACTGCCTTCCCACTTCCTTCTGCTTTAATTGATACAGTTCCCTGTCATGCTCCTTCTGTGATTCCTTATACTTTTTGAATGCAGCCTTTTTCTCCTTAACCTTCCCTGACACCTCTTTTGAGAACCATAGTGTTTTTTATTCAGCTTTGTTTTCTTTATTTGTTTCACACAAAGGCTTGTTGCCTCCATGATGGCAGTTTTGATTTTTCTCCATTGTTCTTCCACCCCTCCTTTCTGGCCATTTGCTAATGCATTCCTCAGGTATTCACCCATTATGCCAAAGTCAGTCCTTCTAAAGTCCAGTATCCTTGTCTTTGTATGGCTTGTCTCCATGGTTGTGTTTACTGTGAAGCACACTGTGCAGTGGTCGCTTATTCCCAGATGTCTACTGACTTCTAAATTTGTGATCCTCTCCATTTGAGAGTACCAGGTCTAATATTGCTCCCTCCTGAGTGGGTTCCATCACTAACTGTCTAAGGCATGCCTCCTGTAGGGCATCGAGAATGACCCTGCTCTTGGATGTGGCTGAAGTCCATGTCGCCCAGTTAACCTCTGGCATATTCAGGTCTCCCATCAACAGTATCTCCCTTTTCAGCCATTTTGAGAATGCCTTCAATCATTTTCTTGTCCATTTCCTCCTTGAGATGGGGTCTGTATACAACCCTGTGGGATTGTGATGCCATTCCCTGTCTCAAGGTAACCCAGAGTGCCTCTTGTCCTCCCCTTTACTTTTTAGTTCTGTAGCTTTGATCCCTTCCCTTATGTAGAGCTATTCCACCTCCTCTTTACCCTCCTGTCCCTTCTGTAGATTGTGTACCCTGGTATGTTGACATCCCAGTCATGGTTCTCCATGTACCATGTTTCTGTGACTGCCACAATATCCAAGTGTTCCTCTTCCATCAGGGCTACTAGCTCTGGAAGCTTGTTTTCCAGACTACGGGCATTGGTACTCATTGCCCTCCATTTAATGTTGGCTTTATCCTATTTTACCCCATCCTTGCTCTTATTGCCCTTGTCTATTTTTCCATTTACCCCTGTCCTTCCCTCTGTCAAGCTCTGTACCTCAGCATTTACCCTACTACCTGCCATGTTTTGTGGGGGAGGCTTGAACTTTCCTGTTTTCTATCAGCACCCCCCCCTTGGCTAGTTAAAAAGCTTGCCAAGAAAGCCTTTAAACCTGTCACCTATGAGCTTGTTTCCCTTCCTGGACAGATGCAGAACATCATGCCAATACAGCCCTTCATCTCACCAGGTGTACCCCCAGTCCCCAATGCCCTGTGCTCTGCACCAGTTTTGCAACCATTCATTAAACTGCATGGTGTGCAGTACCCTAGCCTCACCCCTGCCATAGACTGGTAGCACCTCTGAGAAGGTTACTGTGCTTGCTACCTGTCTGAGGCCCCTCCCCAACTCCACAAATTCATCCTGCACTGCACTGATCTCATGCCTAGCTAGGTCATTTGTCCCGAAGTGTCCCATTGGCCCTAACTCTCACCCCATCACATGTGTAATAGAAGCTAAGGTATAGGAGAATGAGGTGAGAGTTTGGACCAATGACCCCAATGCACACCCTGTTGGTGGTTGGGGTGGCAGGCGGGGGGGTGCAAGGGGGCTTTCAACCCTAACACTGAATTTCCTCACTTTTTTCACTGTGGAACAACCCTAACTGATGCATTAAATGGAGTTAGTTACCTCTAATTTCCCTTCTTTTTGCGACTGTGCAGTAGAAATAGTGAATGGAATGTGGTGGTGGGAGCGAGAGGCCCACCACATGATTTTTTGTGACATAGTAACAGTAAGTGCAAGGGAAACACAACCGCTAACAGTTGCGTACATGGTGACTGAAACATAAATGGAAAAGCAAACGTTAGTAGAAACACAAGCGCAAAGTGATGGCAAAGCGAACAGTGATGCAAAAGGAGATGCAAGCATGGAAGGAAATGTAAACCGTGAAGTGCATGGTGATAGCACCACATTTGGAAATGCAAATGGTAATGTTAACAGCAGAAATGACACCAAAGAAACAAAATGGAAACACTAAGCATAGCACGTCATGAAATGGGGAGCATAAATGGTAACACACATGGTGGCGTACATGGGAACAGTAATGCAAAGGTGATGGAAACACAAGTGGAAACGCTAACTGTAACAGAAACAGAAGCGCACACCCTATTTTTGCCCAACAGCTGCATAGAGAAACACAGAGTGCACAAAGAATGTATGCATAATAATGGGCCTCTGAGCAGAAAATGAGGTTTAGGAATACTAAATTTTTTATATCTCAGGAACCATGCAACGTAGAAAAAAAAATTAAATTTCACATGATTCATCAGTTTCCTGGTTAGGTTTTAGGACTACTGATTGTCACGATGAAAATTCCATATCTCGCACCGTTTCCGAGATACAAGCCCCGAAATGTGGGCAGATGACATCATGTTAGTTTATTGGAAAAAATATAACTTCAGAGTACTGTAACTTGGCATCTGTGCAATATTTTGTCACCAAGCCACTAAAAGGCACCTCCGTGAGATGTTGGCAGCCTTCCCTCCAAATTTGAGCCCAAAAGACCAAACCGTTCTTTTGCAGCAGGGTGGCAATGAACTCCTGTCATTTTGGCCATAGTCCGGAAAAGTAGTGTCACAATTTGTGAGCTTTGCAAACATTTGCAAAATGTCACAGCTGCAACACTACTTACGACATAATTTTTTCAGAAATTTGAAAAGCATATTTCTAGGTGTTTAACCCCAAAAAGACATGTCTAGCATCCTCAGGGCTCAACTAGGTAAACACAAATTAATTGTGTCCCTAGATGGTCCCAATTTTAAATGCCAAGCATTTTTCTGATCACCAACTGAAAACAAAATGGTGGATTTGCAACACTACTAGGGCCATATGCAAACACTAAAAAGTGCATTTGCGACACTTTCAAACTTTTTGTTAACTTTTCCCATTGACTTATAATGGGAACTTGTTTTTTGAATAACTTTTGAACCGTTTAATATTTTTTCATTAAATCTTCAAAAGGCACACAGGGAACACCGACCACACATTCTCTGAAGTTTTTGGACAGGTCGCGCAAACCGTGCGACCTGTAGGTGCGAGAAAAGAATTATCAAAAAAACATAATTGCGCACACAAATGTTGCTTAATAACTCTGCAGCTGTATATCAGACTGGTACAAAAGTTGGCAGATCCCAAGATCTATGGTGCCCCCCGTGCCTGCCAAATTTCAGGCAAATCCGTTGAATGGTGGCAAAGTTATTAGGTGCAAGTTTCACCTTTAACCTTAAAAGTGCTACTCAACCCCAACTATGGTAGCACTACCTGCTACCATAATATATATATATATATATATATATATATATATATATATATACTGTATATATTATACTTAG
Source organism: Neoceratodus forsteri (assembly GCA_016271365.2). Classification (NCBI taxonomy): domain Eukaryota; kingdom Metazoa; phylum Chordata; order Ceratodontiformes; family Ceratodontidae; genus Neoceratodus; species Neoceratodus forsteri. Next base: position 4,118,644 of record JADMNL010000041.1, on the reverse strand, counting down.
GGTTGAGTAACCCATTTAAGGTTAAATCTGAAATTTGTCAGCTTAATAACTTGCCACCATATGATGGATGTGCCTGAAACTTGATATGGTCTGGTACCATAGATCTCTGGACCTGCCAAGTTTTGTTATGGTCAGATGTATGGTTTCAGAGCTATAGAGCACCAAAAAACACACAAATTACGCATTTTTGCACATTCTTTGCTTATGTCTACTGGTCGCATGGTTTGTGCAACCAGTCCGAAACCTTCAAGGAACATGCAGCCTGGATTCCCGATGTGCCTTTCGCAGATTTCGTGAAAAAATATTAAATGGTTCTAAAGCTATTCAAAAAACAAGTTTCCCATTATAGTCAATAGGAAAAGTTAAAATATATGAAAGCATCACAAATGCACTTTTACTTTTGCAATGACCTTGTAGTATCATAAATCGGCCATCTTGTTTTCAGTTGATGGTCACAGAAATGCTTGCCATTTAAATTGGGACTCTCTGAACACAATTCTTGTTGTGTTCACCTAGTCAAGCCGAGGATGCTAGCCGTCTTTTTTTGGGGTTAAAACACCCCAGAAACTTGCAAAGTAATGTTGCACATTCGACACTTTCGTGATTTTATTTGTGAAAGTGTCATGATTTGTGACACTACTTTGCGACACTGTGGCCAAAACAATAGGGAATCTTTGCCACCCTGATGCAAAAGAACAGTCTGGTCTTTTGGGCTGAAATTTGGAGGGAAGAAAGCCAAGATCCCACAAATGTGCCTTTTGGTGATTTGGTGACAAAATATTAGAGGGCTGCAAAGTTATGGCACTAGTTGATGATTTTTCCCATAAGTTAACATTATGGCGTCCACCGTGCCTTTCGGGGTCCGTATCTCGAAAACAGTTCGAGATACAGACTTTTCATTGGAAGAATGCTTAATCCCCCACTAGGGGGCTAAGTACAAAACTAGCCTAGAAAGTCATAAATAGTATGAGATTTTAAATTTTTTCTACATCGTACAGTTACTGAGATACAAATAATTTAGTATTCCAAGCGCTCATTTTCTGCTCCAAGAGCCATTATTATGCATACATTCTTTGTATTCACTGTGTTTCTGAATGCACCTTTTTGGGAAACAAAAAGGTGTGTGTTTGCGTTTCTGTTACCATTAGCGTTTCCGCTTGCATTTCTGTTAACCATTTGCGTTAGCGTTTCCGTTTATGTCAGCATGTGTATTACCCTTTGCATTTGCACTTGCATTTGCATTACTGTTACCATTTGCATTTCTGTTACTGTTTTTGTTTGTGTTTACTTTTGCATCTGTGTGTGCGTTACCATTTGCGTTGTGTACGCACTTGCATTTGTGTTTTCTTTGGTGTCATCATTGGTGTTACTGTAAGCATTTGCGTTTCCAATTGTGTTACTGTGACTGTGTGCATAATCATTTGTGTTTGCGTACGTGCTTGTGTTTTGCGTTTCTGTTTGCATTACTGTTTCCTTTGGCGTCATCGTTGGTGTAACCGTAACAATTTGCATTTTCAATTGTGTTTTCATTATTGTTTGCATGTTCGTTACCGTTTGCATTTCTGTTGGACTTACCATTTGCATTTTTGTAGTGTTTCCATTGTCGAGTGCATTACTGTTTCCTTCTGCGTCGCCATTGCTGTTACCATTTTGTTTCTGTTTGTGTTTGTGTTAGCGTTTGCATTTTCATTACTGTTTTTGTTACCATTTGCATTTCTGTTAGCATTTGCATTACCGTTTGCATTTCTGTTGCCGTTAGTGTTTGCATTATCGTTTGCATTACCATTTCTGTTTTCATTTACATTTGTGCTTGTGTTTCTCTTACCGTTTGCATTATCATTTCTGTTTGCATCACCGTGTGCACTACCGTTTGCACTTGCATTTAAGTTACTGTTAACATTACTATTTTCTTTTACCTCACTGTTTCCATCACCGTTTGAGTTAACATTACTGTTTGTGTTTTTGTGTTTGTGTAGTACAGTGCAAAACATTATGTTTTTGTTATTTTTCTGCACTGTCTTCCACGACGCATAGTGCAGCCAGTGTGTGGTTGATTGGTCTGACACTTGGCACGCAGAAAGACCTTTGTTCAAGGAACATGGCAGTTTTGTTTGGTGAACAAATGTTGTTTTCCGTTCAGAGTTATTGCCATTTGAAGTTGCCCTTCACAGTTGCTGATTTTTTGGCTGCCAGATCCACCATTTTAATGCATTTTCAGCCACAATTTCCACCATTTTGTGGTGGAAAACTTCTTAAAGGTGCAGAAATGTAAAAACTGAATATCTCTGGAATGGTCTGGTCTTTTCACATGAAATTTGGAGGGTGTTGAGTAGATGTCTGGTGGATGTGAATGATGCCATTTATATGTTGGAAAATTAATTTACTATGGAGATATTGCATGAGACAGTTAACTTTTTGTGCATAGCGTTCTGCATGGTGCTACTGGCTTGAAATTTATAGCGTAGGTAGCCCTAGTGGTATGAAGGTGGCTTGCAGTGGTTTGCTATGTAAAACATTAACGGGTGCAGAATTATGCCACTCCAACAAATGAAAATTTGGTTCATTATGCTTTAATAACTTCTGATCTCTATGTCCGATTTGCCTGGCATTTGGAATGTACAACGATTTATAATACATCTTTGACTATGACAATGTTCAGGTCACTGGCACTTACGGTTACTGAATTGTGCATTTTACATTGTTTGCTCGTGGCGCTGTGTGACCGTTGAATGGACGTACACACAATTCTGGGACACACGGTGTGCTATGGTACATGTCTTCTTTTAACAATATTTGGTTATGTCGGATATATGGTTCTTGTGTAGCAAGGTGGCAAAATGTTATTTTGGCACTCTTTGCGCCAGTTTCATAGTGCAGCCAGTGTGTGGTTGATTGATCTGAAACTTACCATGTAGAAAACATGTATTCAAGGAACACGCCAGTTTTGTTAGCATTCTGCATGGTGCTACTCACTTGAAATTTATGGCATAGGTAGCCCTAGTGGTACGGAGGAGCCTTGCAGTGGTTTGGTGTGTAAAACATTAACAGGTGTGGAATTATACCATTCCAACAGATGAAAATTTGGTTCATTTTGCTTCAAACTGGAATTTTCACAAAGAATTAAACTGTCTTCACTCTCATAGTGAAGGCGAATGAAAGCTAGAAAGACAGACAGAAGAGACAAAGGAGTCCTCCTGGCTGATCAGTCCAGAAGAGGCAATAAGAATTACAAACACAGACAAGAGAGAAGCTATGCAGCTAACAGATAAAGAAAAGGTGTGTTTGAGTTGTGCTCATATTTCTTCAGAAAGTGGTGTCTAAACTGAAGCAATGCTTCCTTTACTGGCTTTCCATCACCTTGGGAAAAGCGTTATCGTGACAGTACCATTTACAATTTTTAACTCTGGACCCTTATTTATAAGGTACAAAACAATGGTGAGGTCCACCCTGCCACAGTGCACTACTACTACTACTTTAAATAATGTTGCATGACTGCTGACTGCTTTAGCTGGAGTCACAAAACATGTTTTGGAGCTGCCTTGTTAGGAGACTTCAGAAATGTTTCTGCTACAGTAGGTAAAGGATTGATTCTTGAGTAAAAAATATGCCAGAAAAATGGTATAAAAGTGCTGTAGCAATTACATGGACAGCCACATATGGGGCCCTGCTGGTACTGGTACTGTAACTGTACCCAGCCTTCAGTATTAGGTCCACCCCACCCTTGGCCCACCCCATGGAAATGTAAGATCTTGTCCCAGGGAGAGATAGACATACATGGGGGGGAAGGGGAGGCAGGTTAGAGAAAGGGGGCAAGAGAGAGAGAGAGAGAGTCAGAGAGAGAGAGCGAGAGAGAGAGCAATGTCTTTGGCTATAGTGTAAGGATTAATACTATGTGCTTTTGAACATTAAAACTTCCGATTACACATATTTCTCTGTGCATTACCCTAGTCTGGCATGGGCAAGAGGAAAGGGTAATAATGCTAATGTGGCATGATCAAAGGGTAATAATTCCAATTGTAGTTCGCAGGAGGAGGGTAATCCAAGAATGCTAGTTTGGCATGGAGAGGAATGGGTAAGAAATGACCCCAAGAATGCTAGCTTAGCATGAGGAGAGGAGGGAAGTGTAATTTATTTTTTTATTTATTTTTATTTTTATTGAAATCTAGGATTACAAATACCTTTGAGCAAGAACTGCTCGTTTACAAAGGTTCCACGTCGAAGGAATGGGGTGTATACATACATACAAAGGGCAACATAATAATACATAGTTACACAATGATAAGAAGTAAGAGACGGAGGCTTAGGATATTCCAGTAATTCAAAATGTGCCAAATGTTAGGTAGCATGACATAACCAGCCAAGGGCAATCTTGGAAATAAGCACTGCAGGTGAGAGGGAAGGGGGTAAGCAGGCAGGAAGGCCATTGTCGGAGGGTAGAGGGTGAGGGTAAGAGCTCTAAAGGGGAGGGATAGAAGTCAGGAAATGCCACGGGGGAGGAAAGGGAGGGGGCAAGGGGTAGGCAGGTAGAAGGAGGCAAAGGCGGGAGAGATAGCTTTCAAGACTGAAGTGGAGGGCAGTGAATGGTGGGCCCCAATTAGGCGAGGCAGTCCTACTTGACTAGTTGAAATTAGATGAAGTCAGAGTTGTCTCTTAAAAGGCCAAGAGCAGCAGTAAAGAGTTTTTTGTTGAGAGTATTGTACCACTGTGGTGCTCTGTGGGCAAAGGTCCTCTGGCCCATGGTAGTCCGGCATTTGGGGACAAGGAAGGTTAGTTGTTGTGAACTTCTAGTTCTCTCAGGTGCTGTGGTGGTCAATAAGTAGCTTTTCAATGCCGGGGCATGACCCCAAGAGGACTTTTTGGCTAAGAGGCAGGTTTGATACTGTATCCGGCTGATGAGATAGCCATCCTGCCCGAGTGTACAGGTCACAAGTGTGTGTAAGTCGATCAGCCCCAGTTAGCAGCCTGCATGCTTTGTTGAGTGCAACTATAATTCTGTGAAGGGCAGAGGCGGAGGCAGAGTCATAAATTGCTAGCCCATAATCGATGATGGAGGTGACAGAGCTGTTGATAGCCAACCAGAGAGTGTCAGGAGTCATGCAGTGTTTGTGCCTGTAGAGCAGGCCTATACGGATGTTGGTGGCTTTAGCGACAGAATCTATGTGCCGATGGTAGGACAGTGAGCTGTCCAATGTGACACCTAGGTATTTAAAATCAGGAACGTGTTCAAGTAAGGTCCCTGTTTGGTTTAGGATGGTGAGGTCACAGGATTTATACTTGCTCCTGGCATTGTAGAAGGTCATAACCTTTGTTTTGCTGTAGTTCATGACCAGTTTGTGTGACTTGAACCATTCTTGATCGCATGAATTCAAGCTGTAATTGTTTCTCAGGAGTTCTGCATTTGGTGGTTGGTGAACATGACTGTGTCATCGGCGTAGAGCAGTAATTTCTGGTGACAGAGACTGGGAAGGTCATTGAGGAAGAGGCTGAAGAGTAGTGGCTTCAGGATGGACCCCTGTGGGACCCCTGAAAGGACTGGCTTTTCTTCCGAGGTAACACCGGGCAATCCTAACCCGCTGGACCCTCTCCCCAAGGTAGCTTGAAAACCAGAGCAGTGCTTCATTGGAGAGCCCAATGTTTGATAATTGCTTGAGTAGGAGCGGGTGGTTCACAGTATCAAAGGCTTTCGTAAGGTCGATGAATACTGCCCCTACACAGTTTCCTTGATCAAGTGCAGTATGGAAGAAGCCTGTGAATTCTAACAGTGCAGTGGTGGTACTGTGCCCTTTTCAGAAACCATGTTGCTCAGGACACTGGATGTCATATTTTTCCAGGTACTTGACTAATTGGTCTGAGGTGATGCACTCCAGGGCCTTAGACAATGGAGAGAGGATGGAGATAGGTCTGTAGTTGGAGTGCAGTGATTTGTCTCCACTTTTTGTGTACTGGTGTGATGGTCACCTGTTTCCAGCGAGATGGGAACTGGGACATCCTTAGTGATAGATTGAGGACCTTTGTCAAGGGTTCAAGGACTTCTTCAAGGAAAAGTGCTAACAACTTCAGGTCAAGGGAGTCACCGCTGTAGCCTGCATTGAATGGCCTTCTGAATATAGGTTCTGCTTCATGCACTGGGATCTCCTTGAAGTAGAATGTGGGGCAGGGTGTAGGGCGGAGTAGTTGCAGGAGGGTTACTACCAGAGGACATCAAAGAAATTAGAAGGAGGACACTATCCAAGTTGGAGAACGCATTGTTAAAGGTGTTGGTGATGGTGCACAGGTCAGTTGTTGGTGTTCCATTTATGTTTAGCATGGTGGGTAATGATCCCAATAATCCCAGTTTGACATGTGGGAAGAATTCTGATAATGCTAGTTTTGAAAAGGAATGGATTGATAGGTAATTATCCCAATAATGCTAATTTGCCATTGAGGGAGAAAGTGTAATAATACCAATAGTAGCTTGGCGGGGAAGATAGTACAATAAAGCCATTGTGACATGGGTAGGGTGTAGGGATAATCATCCAAATAATGCTAGTTTTATATGGGAAATGTAATGATCCCAGTAACCCTAGTTTTGTAGTGGGGAGGAAGGTCATGATCCCCAGAATGTTAGTTTTGTATGGAAAATGAAGGAAGGGCAATGAATGATCCCAATACTGCTAGGTTAACATGGAGGGGCAAGGTAATGATCCCAGTAATGTCAGTTTGAAGGGGGAGGGTAATCCATTTGGCAAGGCTAGAAATTTATTTTAAAAAGTGGTGTACTGCACAGATTACCAGTTCCCCAGATTTGGTATTCCGTCCCAGAAAGTGGTATGCCACCCCTTTTTATGTTGGCTCGCGCTTGCATGCCAGCCTACATATTGCAGTAGTAGCAGATTTGGAGGTGCGGTTACTGTGGGAGAATGCAGGGCACACATCAGAAGGTCCCTCATTCCCCAATAAGCCAGCTGCAGGCACCTACACCCTCAATATGTAAAGTGGCCACCAGATCTAAGAAAAGTGCCACTGCAATGAGAGTCAAGCTCGTCACGCAGTGGCACAATAATACGCCTCCCAAAGTGCCTTTCCTGGTGAAGCACTTCAGTAAACATGGAGGCACTGACTGCCCGCCACCACTTCATTTGCCGACGGGAGTCCACTTGGTCGGCATGATGCCCCCCATTCCAAGTGTGTGCTGAGGGGATGCCCAATTCCCTTGGCATCATGCGCCCCAACAGTCTATCCTTGCTCAGGAGTGCCCAATCCCTCAGCATCATGTGTGCCCCACCCATTTCTGTGCCAATGGGAGGCCCAATCCCGTCAACTGCAGTCCCCTCCCTGTTATGCAGGTGGTATACTGAGGCCCACCCCAGTGTACCAAAAAAACACCTGCAAAAAGAAAACCGATCCTTGTGGTCTCTCCTGCCCTCTCCCCAACCTGTGTCCACACTCTGCATACCCTTCCTCCCCACACACCCCCACCCCATACTTATCTCCAGAGTCCGGCGCGATGATCTTCGGTGGACCGGGAACACGTCTGCACTCTTCAAAGCCGACCGTGAACTGAAGAAATGCCAGTAAGCTGTATAATGGCATAAATAGGGTTTTTTTCAACTTTGGTGCATATCTTGGGCATTTTTGGGAATTTTTGCACCAAATTTTTAACATGGGGTTATTGGGACCCCTCCTCATGAATTCAGTCACTGTCATGGCATTATTCGGTCCCAAAACATGATTTCACAGTCACTGTGTGGAATCGCCTTTTGGGATGAATTAACAAAATGACAGTGCCACTGTTCATGAGGTGGGCTCCCAAAAACCCTATGTTGCAAATTTGGTGAAAAAAATCCAAAAAATTACTGTTTTATGAGTGTGCGTTGTGCAGTTCCCATGCACGCTTGTAACTTCGTGAATTTGTAATATTTTCACTCCAGATTTTCAACATTGGCATTTTGCCACACCTCCTTATGAACAGTACAGCTGTCATTTTACATATGCTGGCCGAAATGTGTTTTCGCACTTCCAGCACAGGATAGCACAGTCACTGTGGGAGATCACTTTTAGAGACAGATTAAGAAAATGACAGTGACACTGTTCATGAGCAGAGGTCCTAAAATGCCTATGTTGAAAATTTGGTGATGGAAGTCCATAAAATGACTTTCATTTTTCACATATTGCCCAAAATGTGCTTTCTCACCTGTGGTGCCCAATGGCGTGGTCGCTGTGAGAAATCAATATTTGGGACACATTAACAAAATCACAGTGCCACTGTTCATGATGGAGGTCCCAAAATGCCTATGTTGAAATGAGGTTAAAAATCCCCAAAATAATTGGGTTCAGATGTGTGTTGCGCAGTTTCTATGCCTGCTCGTGACTTCAATTTTGCATATTTTCACTCCAGATTTTCAACATTGCCATTTTTTTATGCCTCCTCATGAACAATACAGTTGTAATTTTACACACCCTGACCAAAATATGTTTACATGTCTATGTTGCCAAAAGGCATAATCGCTGTGCAAAACCACCTTTTGGCTAACAAACTGATAGTGCTGCTTTTCATGAGGTGGGGTCACAAAAAGCCCATGTTGAAACTTTGGAGTGAAAATACCAACAAACGCCTACAGCATTAGGGTTTCCAACTGTAACATAACACCCTGTAGAGACTGACAGGTGTCAGAGGTGTGACTTGGGATCATTGGCTGTAATGCTCACGCCATTCCAGCCCCACCCTGCAGCCAGTCACAGCCATCAAGGTATGCCTTGGAGTCTTCAGCCCTAAAGTACACCCCATTCCCCTATACTGCACCCATCTCAGTGTATTTCCTTATGGAATGGGGTAAGTATAAGGCCCAAAGATCCCAAAGCACACCATGACACTTGTCAGTGTCTACAGGGTAGGGTGAGGTTAAATGGCATGAGCGTTATAACTGATGACCCAAAGGCACACCCCAATGCCTGTCAGTCTCTGCAGGGTGGGGGTGGGGTTGGCGTCAGTTCAATACTTCACTGCCATTCCTATTACGCATCTCTATCTCCTGCACTACCAATGCCAGTGAGACAACATTCAGTATTGACAAATGCTTGTTTTGTATACCTACTATCAAAATATCACCAACCATCAGTACATCCTTGTTTGACTAAATAAAAAGTAATAAAAAACAAAAGACAGTTCTAAAAATTCCACATTCGTTTATTTTTCTTTTTTTTTTTTTTCTTTCTCTTTACCTCATTTTAGGTAGGTGTTGAACTTCCACTTTATTCTGTGCATGTAAAGAAAGAGTGATGCACAGAATGAATTAACAACCAGGCATTTACACATTTATATGTTTGCTTGCGCATGTGCAAAAACATAGTGCCATCATCTGAGTTTTCAGAGGTGTGTCACTCCCTCTTCCAATTCAGTCAGTATGTTGGCAGGCACGGCCCAGTCCTCAATGCATGCTGGAGCTGTCTGCACAGCTCCAAAATGCAGTGGTTAGTACAGTTGAAGGGGAGCTATGTTTCAGTGAGCAGCGATCAGATATCGCCTGCTCATGCGCAGCTCCACTACACACACATACCGCCTTACGCATACTGCATGCTGCCCTGCCGCACACACTGTATAGCCGGCGGGGTGCCCAATCCCCGTCGGCTGTGCTGCAACTCCCCAAAGCCTTCCACATGCCACGCTGGGTGCCCACCCCAGCGTGGCAACTCATGGTATAGCCGACAGGGGTGCCCAATCCCCCGTCAGCTCCACTGTCCTCCCCCCAGAGTACAGGGTGCCACGCTGGGAGCCCACTCCAGCATGGCAATAGATGCTATGGCCGACGGGTGTGCCCAATCCCCCGTCGGCTCCACGCCACCCCCAACCAGCCGTCCTTGTACCACGCTGGGAGCCCACCCCAGCGTGGCAAACATCCCATGCCGTCATTTAAAAAAAAAAATACAACTTGTAAAGAAAAAATGGTCCCACGCAGTCTCCCTGCCCCCCAACGACACGCACCCTGCCTCCCCACACACCCCCCCTCACCTCATACTTACCTTCGGAGTCCGGCATGACGATCTTCGGTGGACCGGGAACACGTCTGCACTCTTCAAAGCCGACCGCGAACTGAGGAAATGTCGGTAAGCTGTACAATGGGATAGATAGGGTTTTTTCAACTTTGTTGCATATCTCAGGCATTTTTTGGAATTTTTGTACCAAATTTTCAACATGGGGTTTTTGGGACCCCTTCTCATGAATGCTGTCACTGTCATGGCGATATTCAGGCCCAAAGGGTGATTTCGCAGTCACTGCATGAAATCACCTTTTGGGACTGATTAACAAAACGACACTGCCAGTGTTCATAAGGTGGGCTCTCAAGAAGCCTATTTTGAAAATTTGGTGGAAAAATTACTAAAAATGACTGTTTTACGAGCGTGCGTTGCGCAGTTCCTACACACGCTCGTAAGTTCGCGAATTTTCAATATTTTCACTCTAGATTTTCAACATTGCCATTTTACCACACCTTCTTATGAGTAGTACAGCTGTCATTTTTCACATCTCACCCAAAATGTGTTTCCGCCCATGTAGCGCACAATGGCGTAGCCTGATGCTGAAATCAATCTGCAGGACAAATTAAGAAAATCACAGTGACACTGTTCATGAGCAGAGGTCTTAAAATGGCTATGTTGAAAATTTGGTGAAAAAATTCCTAAAAATGACTGTTTTACGAGCGTGCGTTGCGCAGTTCCTATGCATGCTCGTAAGTTTGCGAATTTAATATTTTCACTCCAGATTTTCAACATTGCCATTTTATTACACTTCCTTATGAACAGTACAGCTGCAATTTTTCATATGTTGTCCAAAATGTGTTTTCCCACATGTAGCGCACAATGGTGCTGTTGGTGTGCGAAACCAATATTTGGGACAGATTACAAAAATCACAGTTATACTGTTCATGAGCAGAGGTCTTAAAATGGCTATGTTGAAAATTTGGTGACAAAAGTCCATAAAATGACTGTGTTACGAGTGAGCATTGCGCAGTTTCCACGCACCCTCATAAGTTCATGACTTTGTAATATTTTCAGTCCAGATTTTCACCAGTGGCATTTTACCACACTTCCTTATGAACAGTACAGCTGTCATTTTTCACAACATGGCAGAAGTGTGTTTTCACACTTTCAGCGCAGAGATGCGTGGTCACTGTGGGAAATCGTTGTTCGGGACAGATAAAGAAAATCACAGTGACACTGTTCATGATCGGAGGCACCAAAATGCCTGAGTTGACAATCTGCTGTAAAAAATCCACAACCTAATTATATTACGGGTGTGCATTGCACAGTTTCTATGTACGCTCGTGACTTCACCAGTTTTTTTAATATTTTTACTGCAGATTTGCAACATTGCAATTTACGCTTCCCCATGAACAGTACAGCTGTCATTTTTACATCCTGTTGAATGTTTGCACCTGTGGTGCTAAATGCCGTAGTCGCTGTGCATAAGCAGCTTTCGGCTAACAAACTGATATTGCCACTGTTCATGAGGTGGGGTCACAAAAAACATGTTGAACATTTGGAGTGAAAATACCAACGAATGCCTGAGGTATTAGGGTTTCCAACCATAACGCCCAACCCTGTAGAGAATGACAGGCATCAGGGGTGTGACTTGGGATTCTTGCCTGTAATGCTCATACCATTCCATACCCTGCAGCCAGTGAGAGGCATCGAGGTATGCCTTGGACTCTTTGGCCCCAAAGTTCACCCCATTCTCCTATATCGCACCCATCTCACCGTATTTCCTAATGGAATGGGGTGTGCATAAGGGCCAAAGACCCCAAGGAACACCGTGACACTTGTCAGTGTCTGCAGGGTAGGGTGTGGTGAAATAGCGTGGCCATTATGCCTGACAACCCAAAGGCACACCCCAATGCCTGTCACTCTCTGCGGGGTGGTGGTGGGGTTGGCTTCAGTTCAATACATCACTGTCATTCCTATTATGCAGCTCTGTAACTTCTACACTACCACTGCCAATGCCAGCAAGCAAACATTCGGCATTGACAAATGCTTGTTCAAAGTGCTTTTGCAGCACAGACTGACATCAGTCTCATCACAGTTGACAATAATTGACACAAGCAGTAAAACACAGAAAGTCTGTCTGAAATCCATGACAGTATAGACATCACAGTAAGAATGTTATCGTATGATGCAATTTAACCCAAAATGCAGCACAAAACCCTGGGCAGTCATTTTGCTTTCAGTGATTACAGTGAGCTTATGCACAGCTAAAATCTTCAAGCAGCAATTGACATTATCATGATGAGTATCTTTTGTCTTCTTGCTTTTGTCTACCCCATCATGAGAGGCTACAAAAAATTGGGCCAGTGTAAACAGAACAGTTTGTGATTCAGTTAATCCAACATAATTTGTTACAGCATGAGACAGTATGTGATAGTTTTATTACCGTAACATGACCAGTTGGCCAGATTTTATAAATTTAAAACACCCACTCCTAACTGTGAAAATGTAATTTGTTCACGAAATCCACCTTGGCCAGAATGTTACTGTACTGTTTAGTTTCAGATTTGCTGTGCTGAGTGGTCCAATAAGCAACATCTCATGTAGGTGCATGGACTCTCCATGATTATTTTATAGTAGGAAGTCAGGGCTACTAAGGAGAAGGGAAGAAAAATGTTGAAGACTGAAAGATACTCTGTTCACATATCCATCTGGACTACCTGGTGCTCAGTTGCCTCCCTCAGATAAATTCCAGGCATATTTAATTGTAAGATAAAACAGTACCCGATGTGCATTATTTTCAGCTGCCTCACTGACTTGAACTTGACTGCTGACAGACTGTGCTAGGACTGGCTATCTGTGCTGCTGCTGCTGTAAAGTTAGCATTAGTCTCACATGTCTGTTATAACAAAACTCAAATTAGTAGAACATGGACTGAGAGCTCACAGATTTGACTAATTAGACTGCACTGATCTACTTTAAACTGTAACTGACTTGTAAATCTGGCACTGTGACCAGGCAATTATTTTTGCTACCAAAAACCTGGAGTGACACATTTTAACAACTTGATTACAAATAGCAATATTTTACTGTTTTATAGGAAAATTAAGACATTAGGATTTGACAGTTGGGGGCAAGAAAGGCCAAACCTTATATATGGAACATGATCACAACATCATGTCATCATCTGGACGAGAGTACTCAGTGGCCAAGAATCCCACCTCTCCACACAGTTAAGTTTCCTGCAAACTAGTACTAGGGCACATCACTGACATGGGAGTACATTCAAGTTCTTCATCAAATAACATGAGCATCATCATCAGACTTATGTTTTTAGAATATGTTTCAGATATGAAAGATTTATCTAAATCTACTTGACTCTGAACTGTCACCTTCTTCTTCCTCCTGCTCATTGCTTTGTTTTTTTGTTCCATGGACTATATCGCTGCAAAAAAGGCCTTTTTTATTGTCTACCACCTTTTAACCAGTACTCAATGACTGGAACTGGATAAAATTCCTGTTCACATGGTGTATGTAATGAGATCCTTATTAAGTCTATCAGACTGTCCTTTCCTAATGAACTTCGCCAATCGGATTTTATTCTTTTCATTAAGTTAAACCCACGTTGACAAACAGCTGTACTTGCAGGTAGAGTACAAATTAAGGTTACTAGTCCCAAAATATTATGGCATTTGTCTTGGCAAGCTTGTTGAATATCTGGCCACTTTGTTTCTACAGCATTGGTGTACCTTTGGGGGGGACAAACAAACATGATGTATTCTTTTTTCATCAAACTTTTTTGTTTTTTTCCTTTATACAACAAAGTATGACATACATAGAAGTAATGCAGCATATCATACTCTACTCTGAATCTGCATTTTGGTAAAACAATTATATTGACTCAATAGAGTAAAACTTATTCCATAAATTCTACTATTAAAAGACAGTATAATTTCCTTCAATATGATAGTAACCCTTGCAGATCTTACCATTCAATATATAATATGACTGTATTATTGGATTCAATGTATTAACTAATAAGTCTTAATAATTAAGATCAATACTTAGCTGGAAGTCTGTTTCTCAAAATTGAAAGGAAGGGGACCAAACTTTCTTAAAAATATCTAGCTTATTACTTACTATTGCAGCAGTTCTTTCATTATTATTCAACAAGCCTACACTGTTAAACCACTCACTAGCTGAAGGGGGAACAGGAGATTTCAAGCGTGAAAGTAATAATCTTTTCAGAGCAAGAAACTGCAAAGACTCAATATTTTTGAGAACTACTTGATGAAGATATCTCTGTATCTATACCCAAAATAAACAGTTTACCTAAAAATGGAATACTAACATTGGTTACTTCCTCACATACTTCATGCACTATACTCCAAATATTGTTAATGATGGTACAGTCCCAAAACATGTGCATTAGGTCTGCATGTTTCAACTGACATCTCCAACAAGGGCCATCCGGTAAATAGTGCATTTCTTCTAAACGTTTGGGAGAGTAATAGTAATAATGAAGAATTTTAAATTGAGTAGTCCTACCTTGGACCTCTCTGCTACTCAGATAAGCATTTCTCCAGGTTTTTCAACCATTCCTCTTCTGTCAGCCTCTCCCCCAGTTCTGCTTCCCACTTCAATCTGGATGCTTGTGAAGGTGAAACAGCATTTTCAGTGTCAGTTATACACTTATAATATATACCAGCTCCTTTTTTTAATGATGCTAACAGCAACAGTTGTTCCCATTCATTATGTTTAGGCAGAGTAAAATCTGTTGCTAGAATAGAATTCAGCAGTGCCTTCCTGAGCTGCAGATAGTTTGCAAATTGAAACTTCTGCAACTTAAATTTATCCCTTACTCCTGCAAATGAGAGCAGAGTTTGACTTTCTCCCTTTATTAGATCTCCTATGTTTGTTGATGTACTCTGACCTGATCTGCGGACTGACAGTACATTGAGAATTTGCTGATTGTTAGTGGTAGAAGAAATTCACTTTCTCTTTATGTGATTTTTTTAGTTTGGTTCACTCTGCTGCACACATGTCTGGATCTATGTTCTGTTCTATGAGGACTGGTCCGAACTCTTCTATGATACCAGCTACTGCATCCTCCTCCTCATAATCAGAAACAAATTTGAAAAAAACTGTCTCACCTCCACCTCACTAAGCTAAAGATGATTCTTTAAGTGCCACTCACTTATTTTCCTACCCTAACACATCTGTCAAGTCCACATGGCTTGTTGGACACTGTTTAAAGTTTACAGTGTGGTTCATGGCCACCATAATGGAGTCTGGCTGGTGCATGTCTTCAAACCTGTTCATGACATTTAGGATCATGGCTGTCAGTAGTGTCTCTCTGTCAACGGAAAACTGGTCCACTTCATTGAGAGATAGGGTGTGTCCATAGAATTCAGGTCCCAAGGCATCAAGATTTTGTAATTGCTTTCCAGGTCTAGAAAACAAGAACAAAAGGAAAAACACACTTATCCTCTGGCCTGACCTAACTTGTCCTGACAGAGATAATACTAACAGTTTAATTTTCTGGCTAGGGTGGAGGAAATACTCTAGCTAAAACTTCATCATTCTGGAAAACAAAATTACCTTTGTTTCCAGCTTTACAAAGCAGTCCTTCAGGTCCTGAAGTGATTCAAACACCTCTCCCACTAAGTATCATTTCCCTAAAGAAGCAGGCTGACTTTCATGAACTCTTCCATGATGTCTGCTATCAGGTGAATGTAACATAGACATCTCCAGGTCTGCATGTTCTTCAGGTAGCCCTTGGCCTTCGCTGCTTGGTCCCTCGGATCGCCATGTTGCATCTGAGAAGACAAAAATGGCCACGTTGTTGCTTTAGCAGTTCCAATTTTAAAACAATCTAGAAGACTGTGCCTAAAATGGGTGGGACACTAGTACATACCTGTTGGAAGTGCAGTAGGATCCTGGGGTAGTCCGTGATGAGAACTTTCAGTGCTGTTAATGTGTGTTGTGCCCATCTGGTTCCTCCCACTCTGGTTGGAATAAGGCATCTTACTCCTGCTGCCCGACAGGACTATCTCATATTTTTATGGTTTAGTGGTGAAAAATGATAAAACAGATAGATCCCTGGCAGTAGTTGGTCTATTTTTTCATGTTCGTGATGTTTTTTAAGACATCCTTCAGGGCTAACTCAACCTATGTGCATTGCAGTGGACCGTGACTAGATGAGGCGATCCTTTCTCAGTAGTCGGCCACCCCTCTTCTACCAGTCATCACTGCTGCCCCATTGGTGGTAAGCCCTACAATTTCTTTTCCACTCTGCTGACTCTGTCTGTGACAGCATGGCCTGATCGATGCATGCCATGATTGATGCTGCATCAGCTCTGTGTGGATTTTCAGGGACACAAAAAAAACACCCGACACCCCCTTGTTTACTGTTCTTATGTAAATTATGTCCTGTTCTTTTATACTGGAATCTGTAGCACCATCTATCATTACGGACATGAAGTCTGCATTCTTCACCTCATCCATCAGCTTCTTCGTTCCACCTCAGTGATATTACTAATGAACAGGTGGCATGATTTGTCATTGTGATAGGTTTCCCCAATATCAACCCATTTACTTTTGTCAAGGTCACACATCCACTGGAAGTCTGTATATGGCGTAGCATGTTTGGCCAAGGCATGTGCATTTCGAATTAAGATCTTCACATGACGTGCCACATTGGAACTGAGCATTTCGATTGCTCTGTCAGGAGCAGGTGCCTGCTAGGATTTGGCTACAAATTGGGCATCAGCAAGGGAGTACTTCTTAGACTTGGCATGTTTTTGTAAAGACTGCTCTGTGTAATTATTGCACCCCCTTCATAATATGCTGATATTGTATCTGAAATGTCTGGAAATGTCCTACATGATTTACAAAACATTACATTTTCTCAAGGTCAAGCTCAACCCAAGCATACTTTGTTACCCAGTGTTCTTGAAAAGTACACAGACATTTACTTTTGTCATAAGCAACATCGCTCTCCTTTTTCCTAACAGCCTTCTTATCTGCTGCTATGGTCTTAGGATTCTTTACTCCTCTCCAAAAACTCCACATCTTGGCAGTTCTGGCAGTTTCTTATTAATTTTGCCAGCAAAGAAGCACCTGACCTAATAGGCAGGGCCAGTGGATGCATAACTGACTAACTGGGATAACTCTACCTCGTGACACCCCAGAGAGATATGGGTCCCTGCAGCAATCGAGAATTTTCTGTTTAAGGTGAGTGTCGCAGACATATTCAATCATATCAATATTTTTAGCCCTAGGCCTCGCTAAAATATTTTGCTGTGTTGCAGATTCAACCACAGACAGATGTGAGGAGTGACAGTGTCGGGTTTTGTTATTCATCCTCAGACTAGGTAAGAAAATGTATATATTCTTGGCCAATTGCAAATTTGTTAACTGCCCAGAGTCTAATTTTCTCCCTCCCCACCCGATGAAGTCTGCCCAGAAAAAAATGAGCAAGCGGCACAAAATAAAGCTACTTCAATGAAATATCTTACAGCTGAATGTCTTTTTTTTAATAAAAAATGTAAAAGAAATGTCTGGTGTCTTTTTAGGGGGTCCCAAAAAGAAGGGAAAACATCAGGACTTTTTTGCCTCGCCAAATCAGGGAGACCTGGGCATGATTGTTGTACCAAGGCAATCCTTGTTATTGCCTTCAGTTATTTTGTGGCACAGTGCCCCTCCCTGAAACTGGGCAATAAATCCATCTCTGGGCTGGCAACTTAATGCCATGTGTACTAAGGCAAAGTTTGTTTTCCCCTTGGCTTTTGTTTCCCTTCTTGCCTTTTTGTGTTCTGTGCCAAGGAATGTGCCCAAATGGCTAAATCTTTTTGTTTTTCAGGCTTGTTCCCTTTGTTTTTTTGTTTTTTTTCTAGGCAGTTCCCTCCCTGTAAAAGTTTTCCCTTGTTGGCCTTTTTCGTTTTGTTCCTTCTTTTTTAGGCAGTCTGCCTAATTTTTTTAAAGAAATTGGCTAAGTCTGCAAAACACAGCAAAATGGCACATTTGCCCTCCGTTTATTCCAAGTCCCCCCCGACTGTTTCCTTTTAGCTCACTGATGCTCATCAGTCACAGAAAATCCTCTCTCCCAGTTTCCACAACTCACCACCCAAACTCCTGACTGTACTGTTCCTTTCCCTTCACCCTCCCATTTCAGTCAGCCTCCCCAATTTACCAGACCACCATGGAGCAGCTGTGATATCCGGAGTGAGGAGCCAGAGCGAGGGAGTCCTGTCAGTGTGGTTGCCACCCCAGGAGTGAGGGAAAGCAAGTGCACAATGGCGCAGCCCGAGACCGAACTCTCACTAGTGAACACAAGATTCCAATCGGTCTTGGGATGGGCAGACAGAATGTGGCATTCCAGTTGGCTGCAGCATCTTAGAAGGCACCAAATAGTCTCTGGAGCCAAAAACTAGTTAAAAAAAACACTCAGAGACAAAGCGGGCACCTGAGGCAAAATGCAGGCACCCAAAACAAAATGGTGGATGCTCAAACCTCACTCCTTAAAGCGGTATACACCGCAGTTTACCAGGGGGCCAAACCTGGAGTTCCATGCTTGGTTTTTGGTGTGCACAGAACACCATTTCAATAGGAATTTTGAGCCCTGTTTGGGAAAGGGAAAGTTAAATAATCCCAACCATTTTAGCTTGGCAGATTGGCATGTGGGAAGAGAAAAAGTAATAATAAAATTCCTAAAAGTGCAAGTTTGGCATCAAGGAGACAGAAAGTGCTCAGACAGCAGTTACTACAAACTGAATAAAGTGATCCATTTCTAACCCAACAAAAAAAAACATATTCACAGACTGGTGTAAAAGCTATTAGAATCTTTAAAAATTAATCCAATTTTTTGTCAATCAGACACTGTTCTCTGAAATTTTTATCAGCAGACAGCAGAATAAAATCCAACTGCTAGAACAGTGAAAACTGAGATGACTTATTCTAATGATTGGAATGCCACCGTTCATCAGATGGCGTTTTAAAACTTAACCAGATTAGAAGTTAATTCAAATGCTGCCCAGTCGGAGAATGGTCTATAAAGTAAATTATTTTTTCTTTCAACTTATTTTTCCCTCCGGTCACTGCTCTGTCGAGACTCTCTCAGGCATCCTGGCTTGTTCCTGCCTGCCTGAGATATCCCCAAACCCAAGTCTCCCCCATGGTACTCGACCCTCACACCTACCTTGTAGTGAGAAACCCTTGGCTTGTACCCTCCCACAAGGTGGGGCCACCACTTCTTCTTTGGTGCTCCTTGAAGTCTAGATTTTGCTGCAGGCAGGGCTTGGGGTAGAGAGAATCAGGAGACCAGGTGGGTGGGATCCAGCGGTGGGCATGGAGGCCAGGTACCATCGCCTACTCGGTGGTGCAGGGTTTTCTTTGTTTGTGCACATCCCCCCCCCCGAGGTGCAGACATGCAATGATGTTCAGCGCGGGCAGGCGTGTTCTGCACCCACCTGCAGGACATCTGTCGACACCTTTCCCCAGCAGTTTGGTTTCAGGCTGCAGTACACCCAGCCTACGCTGGGTGTCACTAGCACCGAGAGTCACACCCCACTCCCCCCCTCAGGAAAGGAGAGCTGTCATTAGAGCTCAATCCTTTCCTCCCTGGCTGACCCCCAACAACCTGAGCTCGCTCTTGAACCTGGGTCGCCTGCATGGTGCGAGGTGTGGCTTCCAGTACCTCAACCCTCAGCACCACCAGGCCAGCAAAGTAACTGATTTTAATTGGAAGGACTTTGCTGAATAGAAAAAGAATGCACCACATACCCAAAACAAATAATGCAGGAAAGAATGTCATCTTACTCTTTCCACTACTCTTGGATCCAGCTGCCTGAGAGCAGCAGATGCTGACATGGAAACTGAATTTTCTTTCTGTCTTTACAACCCATCTCTCTCTCTCTCTCTCCTTCTCTTGTACTCTCTCTCTCTCTCCCTCCCACTCCCTCTCCCCCCTTACAAGTTCTTCTTCCTCAGACCTGCCTCTCTGCACACATCTAGAAAAATTATTTGCCAACTCACCTTTCTGTCTCAAATTGGTAGGTGAAGTAAGATGGTGGGTTGTGGTGGAGGAGGAGGGCAGTGGCAGCGGGCTTGAAATGAGCGATGTTCTGCTTCTGCAAGACATGCATTATTAAGGGACTCTGCCTGCTTCCCTTCCCTGAAGTGGAAGCAAGCTGGTGAGAGCCAGGCACTTAGCTGCAGTGGCAGGTGGAATGCTTCAGTTTAGCATTGAGGACCAGTGCTGCTTCTGAAATAGCAGTAGCTCTCAGCTGGGGAAGATGCTGGTGCTGATACTGATTCTGGTGATTCTGACAGGAGCTCGGTATTCCTGCAGCAGCATGGAGTTATCCTGGCTATAAGGAGAGATAGAGAAGAGGGAACATGGGGGCTGCAGACTGTGGTGCTGGAGATCCACCTTGAATTATCGATCAGCAGGTTATTGGGGAGCAAGGCTGGTCTTAGCAAGTCTGGAGATGCACAATTAAGGTTTTCCAAACAATGCCTACTTACAAGTGTGTGTGTGTGTGTGTGTGTGTGTGTGTGTGTGTGTGTGTGTGTGTGTGTTTGGGGGAGGAAGCTTAATCTTTCCAGTTTTGCTCCTTTAAGAGTTAGTTCTCATGTATTGTTGTTATGGAGAGTATTGAGCTATGGCAAATTCATACCCTTTAGGATCACCTATCTATTGTCACTCATTTCAAATAATTAGGTTTATCATTACACTGCATGTTAAATGCAAATAGACACCCCAACATTGAGGGAGCATGGACTGAGAAGTTAAAAATGCCACCCCCATACACGCTATGTATGATTTTTTCTTTTTGTTATTAAAAATTTCTTATTCAGCACATGCCATTATAAAATAGACAAAATATCCTAAAACAATTACATATTTATGTTCAATACGTTCAAAATACATTGCTATATTGTGTTCCATATAATAAACATACATAAAACAGTATGGAGCAAGGCCATGTTCTACATGAAGCAATATGGAACAAAACCGTGTTCTACATAGTACCAACAACATGAATTCGTTTCACCCATATATTTGCCCTTGATGTACAGTTGTTTGGAAAAATGCTTCACAAAGGGCATGTAAACCAAGTTAGTACTTGCTAATCACAAATCCTACAGAATGGAGGGTCAACATGGATGTAAAATGGAGTACAATTTTGACTGGCATCACATAAATTATCTATGGTGGTACCATCCAAAATCGATGCATTAGCAAAGGCAGATAACTGCATGTAATCCGGACTGGCCAGAAGTCCCTTGAATCAAAAGAAGTCCAATCCATGATTCATATCAAACAGGTATGTACAGCTCAGGGGAAGCAGGTGGATAGGGTGCTAGTGGAGAAAATACATGAGATGGCAACAAAAGGGGAGGCACTGCTGCTAGGTGATTTTAATAGATGACTTTAATATGCCAGATGTGCATTGGACCATCCCAGTGGCTGCCTCAGTCAGGAGCTGAGACATCATGGACTCCCTACAGGGGGCAGGCTTCTGGAAGCTAGTGCAAGAACCCACCAGTGACAGGGAAATTCCTAGATCTAGTACTGACCAGTGGAGACAGAATCACAGAAATTCAGGTGGATGGTCACTGGGGTCCAGTGACCATCACACAGTGTGGTTCAACTTGGATACAGTGTCACAGTCAAGCCACACAAAGACAGTGGTCTTGGATTTCAGGAGGGTGGACTTTGCTAGGATGGGGATAATATCAAAGAAGTCCTGGTGAGGAGGAAGGCAGGAGAGGGGTTGAGGAGTGGTGGGTACACCTAAAAGGGGCCATAGTGGAGGTGACAGGCCAGAACATTAGGCTGAGAAACAAAGGCAAGAGAAAGAAGAAACCACTATGTTTCTCAAAAGGTGTAGCAGAGAAGGTAAACACCAAGAGGTTGGCCTTCAGAAACTATTAGGAGACTCAGAAGAAAGAGGATAGGGTGGTGTACCAGAATTGTCTGAAGTAAGCAGGGAAAGCTTTTAGGAGTGCAAAGGCACAAACAGAGGAAAGATTAGCACAGATGGTGAAGAAAGGGGATAAGACATTCTATAGGTACATTAGTGAAAGAAGAAAGTCTGGGGGCAGTCATAAGGCCCAGAGGGGATAAAGGGGAGTGTGTTGAGGCAGACCTAGAAAAGGTATCGGTACTCAACAAATACTTCTGTTCAGTATTCACTGAAGAAGGGGAGAGACAGGGACCACAACTGGGCATCAGAAAAAAAGGGGAGAGGGAGGTGGACACCAGTCCATTTACAGAAGAGAGAGTCCTTGAGGAGCTCAAAAATCTGAAGGTGGGAGAGGCAATGAGGCCAGATGACATACATCCCAGGATATTAAATGAACAATGAAGGGAGCTAACAGCACCACTGGCAGCCATGTTAAGTGGGTCACTTAACACAGGAGTGGTTCCAGAGGATTGTAGGAGTGCACACGTAGTCCCTCTTCACAAAAATGGCAGCAGGGAGGAGGTAGGAAACTATAGGCCAGTCAGCCTCACCTCAATAGTGGGTAAGATCCTGGAGACATTGCTTAAGCAAAGGATTCAGAACACTTGGAATCCAATGGAGAACAGAATCCTAGACAGTATGGATTCATAGTAGGAATGTCATGTCAAACAAATCTGATAGAATTTTTGACTGGGTGATGAAGAATGTGGACTGGGGAAGCAATAGATGTCACCTACTTCAATTTCAGTAAGCCCTTTGATATTGTTCCACATAGAAGGCTGGTTAACAAGTTGGGCAGCCTGAGCATGGGCCACAAGGTGGTGAACTTGGTTAGAAACTGGTTAGGGGACAGGAAACAGAGGGCAGTATTAAATGGGTTCAAATCCAAGGAAAGGGGTGTGACCAGTGGGGTACCTCAAGGATCAGTCCTGGGACCAGTCCTCTTTAACGTCTTCATTAGTGACATTGTGGAAGGACTAGAAGGGAAGGTTTGCCTGTTTGTGGATGACACCAAGCTAGGCAACAGGGTGGACACTCCAGATATAGTGGAGAAAATGAGGAGGGACCTTGAAAATTAGAAAAATGGTCCAAAGTGTGGCAACTGAGGTCCAATGTGAATAAATGCAAAATCATGCACCTGGGGCACAGGAACCCTGGGGAGAGTTTGAGGATTGGGGGGTGGGATTATTATCTCAGATGACCTAAAGGCAGTCAAACAGAGTGCAAAGGCTGTAGGGAATGCCAGTGGCATGTTGGGGTGCATAGGAAGGGTATCACTAGCCAAAGGAGGGAGGGAGTGATACCACTATAAAAAACAATCGTGAGGCCTCATCTTGAATACTATGTACAGTTCTGGGGGCTGCATCTCCATAAAGACATAGAAAGGGTGGAGGCAGTTCAGAGAAGGGCAACTAAGATGGTGCAGGGCTTACACCAGAAGACCTATGAGGAGAAATTAAAAGACCTCAATATGTATACACTGGAAGAGAGATCTTTGGTGGCAGTAGGAAATTTTACACTTGTATTTGCGGAGAGGTTCCCAGTAGGCTGCAGCAGCTATCTTGCTGCAGAGAAGCAAAAGAGAGCAGGACTGCTAGAATGCTATATCTCAGGTATGCCACCATTGCCTTGTGTATTGGCAGAGTTTTTTTTTATTTTACTTTGCCTTTTGGGAGTTTAGCAGTCTTTCCAGGCTGCCTTGTGTGGCACAACCTGTGCTTCAATTTTCCTACTGCTGTCTTTTCTCCTTCAGGTGCCTGGAGATTCAATGTGGCTGAGTTAGTCCACACAGTGGGAGGCTGGTGGGGTGCTCCACGGGGAGCTGACAGCAGGAACTTTTAAGCGCCTTACAAGATTCCGAGGAGGAAACACTTTTTTCACTCATCTGAACGTTCAGTCTGATTTCTGGAAAGAAGAGTGTATTCCAGCCTTGTCCACTTCTGTGATTATTTATGGAAGTTTCCTTGTTATATACTGAAAAAAATATATATATTTGGCTGTTAGTCATTGCAAAAGTTGACATTAAATGTGATGCTGTATTTTATTTTTACACTCATATACTAACTTAAATAAATTTTATTTTAACTATGATGCTGCCCTCTTGGACTTTGTTGATTTCACTGAGGTACTTAAAAGTTTCTATCATGTCCCGTCTCCTTTCTTTCTTCAAGAGTATACATATTAAGCTCATTTAGTCTCTCCTCATATGGCTTCTCTTGCAGACCCTGCACCATTTTAGTTGCCCTCCTCTGGACTGCCTCCATCCTGTCTGTGTCTTTGCAGAGATGGGATCTCCAGAACTGGATTCAGTACTCCAAATGGGGTCTCATCAACTGTTTGTACAGAGGGATAACAACTTCCTGTTTTCTGCTGGTGATGCCCCTCCCTGTACATTCCAGTATCCCCCCAGCCCTCCTTACTGCCTTCTCACATTGCTTACTAACCTTAAGGTCATCTGATATGATTACCACCAGGTTCCTTTCCATTTTTGTTGTTGTTACTACCTCCTCTCCCATTGTGTAATCTTGCCCTGGGTTCAGTAATTGGGCAACAGTGGTTTTCCAATCATCTAGTGACAAACAATGTCTGGACCTTCTCAATCGACATAGATATTGTTGAATTTTTACAGTAGTATTGTAAATATGAGACTTAAAAGATAAAGTGGAGTGAAACATCAGGCCCAAGTATTTAAATTCATGAACAAACTGTAGGGGACTTGATCAAAAGGGAGAATGGATATTATTAAGGAAAGACTGTGAACCAAATAGCAATGTCTTTGTTTACCATTTAAGAGTAGTAAATTGGAGAAAACCAATCAGAAACTTTTTTTAAATGCTTTCGAAGAGTAGAAGTTAGAAAATTTAGGTCTGTTTGAGCAAAGTTAGTGTAAAGTTTAATCATGTAGTTATTAGCTATTTAAGGTAAAGGATCAACAAACAAATTAAAAAGGATAAGACCCCAAAAAGAACCCTGGGGTACCCTTGTGCTTGTAGGAAGAGCAAAGGATAGACACCCATTCCAAGAAACAGACTGGCTTCTGCCTGATAGATAAGATGAGAACCAAGATGCAACATTTGTAAAAAAGCCATGAGAAAGTGCAAATGATGGTTTATTATATCAAAAGCTTTGGACAAGCCTCTAAAAACTGTCCCAACATATTGACCCTTGTCCAAAGCTCTTGAGATGGAATCATGAAAGTCAATTAAGGCAGGCTGAGTAGAATGATGGGATCGGAAGCTGGACTGAGCAGGCAAAAGCATGTGATAATTAAGTAGATATTGAGAAATGTGCTGATGAACTTTTCTTTCCAGAAGTTTTGAAAGTATGGGTAGTAAAGAAATAGGGGATAATTATCAGCGGATTGTCCCTCCCTTATGTAAAGGACAATGGCAGATTGCTTTCAGATGGAGGGAAACATTTGAGTGACAAGTGACAAATTAAATATGTGAGTTAGCAGAGGGGTAATAATATCAACACTAGATTTTAGTAAGAAAGTATCCAAATTGTCAATACCTTTAGCGAGTCTTCTTTTAAGGATGATAGATCAAAAAACACCTTATGACTAATGTGTTTAAAATAAAATTTAGGTCTAGAAGAGGGTGGAGAATCTTGATTTCTACATGGTAAGTTAAAGGAAGACAGCACAGCCTTCTCCAATAACTAACTGGGAGCTTCAGCAAAAAAATTATTAAAAAGGCCGCTAATATTTTCCTTGGAGTAAACAGTATGGCCATAATAAGACAAATTGAAGATGTTTGAGGCAGATAGGACTTTCCACGTGAAATACACTAACTGCCAGAATTTTTCTTGGGTTAGACCTTCAATCTGGCAAATTAATTTTCTAGTAAGAAGATTCAGATTTCCTTACTAAAGTGACACAATGATTCCAAAATTTTCAGAAAGATTGACACGTTTCAGGGATGTCCATCTCTTAGCCCTCTCATACAGTTTATCATGTTATTTTAATTGTGAAATAATGAAAGGAGTTACCCAAGTGGTATGTCAAGACTTAACTCTTTACTCCAAGAAAGGGCATGGTAATTTGAAAGTAAGCTAAAATAGTGGTAGAAGTAGTCCCAAGTCTCATCAACATTAATAAGTGACAGTATCTTCCCAGTCAACATTAAGTAAACTAGAATGAAAAGCTTCAAGGTTAAAGATTTTGAAACTTCAAAATTTGATAGTGTTAGGAATAAACTTAAGCAGGAAAAGTTTAACAAGCAATAAATAAGGATGTGATCACTGGGTAAGTTCTTCTGACACCGAGAAGCAGTAATTGGGAGGTCAGGAGAAACAAAATCAGATCTAAAAGGGCAAAAAAGCTTGTTTTGCTAAATCATAAGATGTTGGTTCAGAGATCAAGTGAGTTAAACCCAAAGGTGCCATTTGTGATTACAACTTTGTGCCCTCACTGGAGAACCAGTTTTGCATTAAAATCCCCTAAGAGGATACTGCGTTGGAAATCCCCAAGTGAACCAATCAGATGTAAATTAGAACATTTGGTAGCTTTTAAGCTTAGGGGACAATAAACACTACCAATTAATACTCCCTAAACCGCATTGATCAAATCATCCATAGTTTCAGTTTCTCCAAGCGAACAAGAAAATGAGGAATGAATAAAAATAGCAGCACCACCCCATGTTTGTTTCTATCTGATCTAAAAATATTGTAATTAGGAAGATTCATTTCAGAATCCATGATGGACAAATCAACCAGGCTTCTGTAACTGCAAAAACAGAAGGGCGATTGGAAGCAGCCCAGCATTGCAATAGGTTCCTTTTAGGTAACATGCTCTGAACATTAGAGTGATAGATACTTAAATTGTGAAAATGTGGCCTGGATTCAGTTCAATATCACCTGCTACAAAAATAGCCTACTCATGGAACAGAGATAAAACCATAATAAAGGGTGTTTGGAGTTTTTACTGTGAGGGCAAAACTTTTAAGGTGAAGAAATGAAAGATTAAAATAATTAAATTTAGCACTTTGTAACACTGCACAATTTGTCAAATTAATTGAAAAGTGTCTGACTAAGGTGGAGGAAAGGTAAAACATTTTCAAAGCCTTCATGTACAGGAAGTAAATGATTAACAGAGAAAAATTGTGACCAAAAATCAGATTACAATAGAGAGCCAAAATTATTGTAGAGGGAAAAAACGGAGATTAAAACCATGGGTTCAAGTAATAAAAGAAAAAATTACTCACCTTAGTAATGTTGTTTCTTCTAATGGAGTCTTGCTATATTATGACATATGCAGTTTGTCCCAGCCTTAGAACTGCTCCGGTGAAAGAGTTAACTTTCATGCCAGGCATGGAATCTTGGCTGTTCAGTTGAAAAACTCTGTTGATCTTCAAACTGAAACTGTCAGATCTTTCGAGCAAACTCACTAAGGTTCTGTGTGGAAGCTGTAAACCTACACTAGCCAACTGGCTACTAAAATATTAACACATTTTCTGGTCCCAAAACCAAGACTCAAGTCAGGATCCAAAAATAAAATAAAATAAAATACAACCCAAACACCCCAAAAAGAGGGTGAAAACACAAGGTGAGCATCATTAAGTGCCAACACTGCACTGCCCACCCATCCCAAGAGCAGAGGTTCTGAGAGGGGCAGGCAGGAGAGGTCATAATAGCAAGACTCCATTAGAAGAAACAACATTACTAAGGTGAGTAATTTTTTCTTCAAACAACATGAAGTCTTGCTATATTATGACATATGCAGACTACACAGCAGTACCTCCATGGAGGAGGGACAGAACCTACTTAGGAAATAGGCTCTGAAGCACAGCTGTGTCAAACCGAGCATCACTCCTAGCATGGATGTCCAGGGAGTAATGCTTGGTGAAAGTGTGTACTGTTTTCCAGGTAGCTGCTTGACATATCTCTAAGATAGGGATGTCCCTGGCCACAGCTAGGGATGCAGCTGTACCTCTGGTAGAGTGAGCCCTCAGGCCTGAAGGGGGAACCTTACCCAGTTTTTGACAATCCACCTGGCAATGGATCTTTTAGTGGCAGGTTTCCCTTTACCAACCTCGCCATAAGTGAGGAACAGTTGGAGGGGGTCAAACCTGTGACCCTTGGTACGCTCTATGTAGTAACTAAGGGCTCTCTTTACATCTAAACTGTGCAGCCTCCTCTCGCCAGAGGAGGAATGGTCAGTGAAGTACACTGGAAGAGATATAGATTGATTAATGTGGAAATCTGAAACCACCTTAGGCAAGAACTTCCTGTTAGTCCTGAGGACTACTTTATCTCTGTGAAAGGAGATAAAATCAGGCTCCACTGAGAAAGCTTGCAATTCACTTATGCGCCTGGCAGAAGTGATGGCTACTAGAAACACAGTTTTCCAAGTCAAGTACTTAAGCTCTGCTGAAGACAAAGGCTCAAAGGGGGGTTGCATTAGCTGAGCAATGCAAACATTAAGATCCCAGGCAGGAGCAGGGTCCCTGAATGGAGGGTTGGTGTGAAGCAATTCCTTGAAAAACTTGGAGAATACAGGGTAAGCAGAAAGCAAAGAGGGCTTTCCTGCTGAAATAAAAGCAGAGACAGCTGCCAAATGCACTTTCAGGGTAGCTGGCCTCAGCCCCAAGTATTTAGATGGACCATATAGTCCAGGACTGTGGGCAAATCAGCAGATTCTGGGGAAATATGCTTTCCAGAGCACCATATGGAAAACCTTTTCCATTTAGAATTATAAGTAGCCCTGGTGGAAGGCTTCCTAGAAGCTTTCAAGATATCAAGTACACCTTGAGAAAGGTGTAGGTCAGCAAACTCTAACTCCTCAAGAGCCAGGCCTTGAGGTTGAGGGATTTGAGATTCGGATACCAAACTCTCCCCTGGGCACAGGTTAACAGATTGTGATTCCTGGGGAGACACAGGGGAAGGTGGACTGCTAAGGACAGAAGGAGTGGATACCAGGGCTATCTAGCCCAATCTGGAGCAATCAGAATCATCTTGCAAGGTTGAGATCTGATTTTGACTAGCACCTTGAACAAGAGAGGAAAGGGGGGAAAGGCATAGAGGAACTTCCCTTCCCAATCGAGAAGGAAGGCATCCAGAGGGACTGAGCCCAACACTGAGGGCCTGCAACAAAAAAGCGGAAGTTGGTGATTGTCTGGGGCTGCAAAAGATCTATCTGAGGGTGCTCCACCTGGCAAATACTAACCCCAGTACTAGGGGATCCAGTGACCATTTGTGATGGCCCTGTGAAATCCTGCTGAGAGCATCTGCCAGGACATTGTCTTTGCCTGGGGAGTGAACTGCCATGAGGGAGGTGTTCAGGGAATAAGCCAGAGACCACAACTTCATTGCCTCGGTGCACAAGGCCGAAACCGAGTGCCCCTGCGTGTTGATGTACCACATTGTAGTGGTGTTGTCTGTTCTGACCTGTACCACTTTGTTCTGAACAGATGCAGAAAAACCTGAAGTGCTAGAAAAACAGCTCTGAGTTCCAACAGATTCATGTGGAGCAGAGATTCCTGAGGGGACCACAATCCCTGGATGGTGAGGTCACCATGTGAGCTCCCCATCCCAAGAGGGCGCATCTGTAGTAAGGTCAAGGAGTGAGATTGAGGGATGAAAGGAACCCCTGTCTCAGATTGCTCTGATCCTGCCACCACTGCAGGGTCTGGATCAGGTTCGAGTTACTGGGATCAATTTGGTTAGACGATCTCTCTTTGAGACCAGAAGGCTCTCAAATGGAACTGGATGTCCCTCATCTGAAATCTTGCTCCTTGCACTACAGCTGTGGAAGCAGCCATGTGGCCAAGGAGCTGTAGAAAGTGCCTTGCTGGTCGAGAGACCTGCAGAGTGAAGGAGGAGACCAGAGCCACCAGGGTCTTTACTCTTTCTAGAGGAAGGAAAGCTCTGGCCTGCTTTGTGTCCAGTTCTGTGCCTATGAAGGTGTGTAGCTGAACAGGCTCTAGAACTGACTTTGGAAGATTGAGAAGAAAACCTAGAGATGTAAGCAGCTGCTGGGTAACCTGAAGGTGTGATTTGACTTGGTCTGGAGACTGACCCACTATGAGCCAGTCCTCCAGGTAAGGAAAGATGGCAATCTTTTGCTTTCTTAAGTGAGCAACTGCTACTGCCAGGCATTTGGTGAATACCCTTGGGGCAGAGGTGAGGCCGAAGGGCATTGCTCTGAACTGGTAATGGCCTGAGGGCAGTTCGAATCTGAGGTACTTTCGATGGGAGCTTCTGATGAGAACATGGAAGTAGGCATCCTTGAGGTCCAGGGACACTAGCCAGTCCCCTGGCCTTAGGGAGAGTAAAATAATTCCCAGAGTCACCATTTTGAATTTTGGTTTTAAAAGGTGTTTGTTTAGGTATCTTAGATCCAGGATGGGCCGCCATTCTCCTGTCTTTTTTGGGGTAAGAAAGTACCTGGAGTACAGTCCTTTGCCCTGGTGTAGGGGAGGAACCTTTCTACAGCTCTGAGAGCCAGGAGGTTGAGACTTCTGTTTCCAACAAGAGCCTCTGATGGATTTGCAGGTGGAAAGGATCTGGTTCTCATCTTTGGAAATTTTTGAAGCTGAGAACCAGTCCTGACACTACTCCCAGGACCCACTTGTCTGATGTTAAAGACTCCCAGTCCTGGATGAAGTAAGCCAGCCTGCCCCCTACAGGTAATGGAGAATCGGCCCTGGGCATCCCATCAGGGTGCCTGTTTGGCAGGAGCTTTAGGCTGAGGGGTGGGAGCAGGCCTGCTCGTACCCTGTCTGCCTCTCCCTCTGAAGAACTCCCTCTGGGCATAAGCTGAAGAGGAGGCCTGGGCTTGGTAAAAAGGCCTGTGAAAAGGCCTGCCCCTGCCCCTGGAAAGCTGCCTCTGAGGAGTGGCTTGCCTCTCCTTGGCCTGTGCACTCCTATAAGTGGTCCTATACTCATCCATTTTCTTCATGTAATTCTCTGTCTGCTCCCCAAACGGAGAATTACTCACAACAGGAAAATCCATGGCCTTAGCCTGGGTATCCTGTGACAGGCTAGTACACCTGAGCCAAGCCATTCTACGAAAAGCCACAGATGTAGCCATGACTCTTGAAGATACATCATTAGAGTCCACTGCAGCATGGAATTGCACCTTGGATGCCTCAATACCATCAGCAGCCACCTGTTCCAGCTCCTTGGCAAGCTGGCCAGGGACCTGTTTCGCTTAAAGCCATAACAGTATCCCATCTGGATTTCTGGTATCTTGCAACATAGGCCATATAATTTGCCTGTCTGAGTCCCAAGGATGCTGCCATGTATTGTTTCTTTGCCATGGCATCAATCCTCCTGGAGTCCTTGTCAGGGGTGTGAAGCCAAGGAATATCTGCCTTATCACAGGCTGCAGCCTGCACTACCCCAAAATGGCTGCATTGTTGTGAAAGGAACTCCGTATCAGACCTGACAATGTACCTCCTGTCCATCTTTTCATCCACAGGAGGTAAGAATTAGAGCTTTTAAAATCTTTATTGTCTGTTTCCTAAAAGATTTATGTAAAGGAATAGACAATCTCCTAGACTCTGGGATATCCATAATTTCCACATAGTCAGGCTCCTCCTGTACATCCACAGCTTCTTCCAAAGGAGCTGGAGGATTTCAACAACTTTTATAAAACAGAAAGAGAAGGGGACTCAGAAAGCCTAGGGGACACTCCTGAAGGTCTGTCTGGGGAGATGTCCGGTTCAATGGGCACATCCAGACTTTCAAAATCACATTCACTCTCTTCATAATCCTCCTCCCCCTCCTCCAGTTCATAAAATTCTTCTATATCATATTCTTGAACCGGTGGAACACTTGAACCGACCGTTTACCTGATGGTGCCGGTTCGGACGGAACCGGGGAAAGCGACTGGACAATTTGGATCGCTTTGGCTATCTCTGCAGCGGTTGGAGAAGGAAATTTTGGCTCCACACCTGCTGATTTTCTAGTCCTCTTTGCTGGAACTGGCTCCTCCGAGTCAGCTCTTTGTTTGCCGAGTATCGCCCTGGTCAGAGGCACGCCTCCGGTTCGGTTGGCACTGAACCGGGCTGGCCATCTGGGTCAATGGACTTTTTGGCCTCTCGTTCCCTGAGCCTACCAACTCTCTTATCCAGGGTAGCTGCAGGGAAATTCTTGCAAATCTGGCAGTCTGCATTGAGGTGGTCAAACCCCAGACAATAAACACATGTGGTGTGTGGGTCAGCCTTGGCAAAGGCTTCCCCACAGACACTACAGTGCTGAAACCCAGTGGGCCAGGTTTTTCTCTTGGGTTTCTCAGACATAATGCCAGCCTAACCAAAAACTTGCCCTTTTTGGCAAATCGCCAAGCAAGACACCCTTATCGGTTCCCAACCGTGTCACGGGTCATGGAAAAAACGTAATGAAACTGTTTTTTTAGAACCAATAAGAACCGGGAACTGCACTCTAAATGTAATTTAATAAGTTTTAACAACAACCTGATCGGTTCAAACCGAACCGATAACAACGTTTACAAGTTCCACACAGAGAAATGTAAAACCTATCTATTACTTACGATACCACAGACAGAGCTTGAACCGACCGGTTGCGGTTAAAATATATATATTGCGGTTTAGAAAACCGAGAAATAACACTTTTAACTGACAAATGAACCGAGCAGTAAGAGGAATCTCGGAGCGACTATTCAGTGAGGTGGAGTAAAGAATCTGACAGTTTCAGTTTGAAGATCAACAGACAGAGTTTTTCAACCGAGCTCCGCTCAAGATTCCATGCCTGGCATGAGTTAACTCTTTCACCTCCGGAGCAGTTCTAAAGGCTGGGACAAATTGCATATGTCATAATATAGCAAGACTTCATGTTGTTTGAAAAAAGGTTCCAGTTCCTTAGCTCTCACCTAAGGATATTATGGTAATATGTAGGAAGTCAAACACCCACAGCTACCACCAGTGGGGTGACTCCTAAGTACCTTGAGTAAAAGAGGTTTAACTGCTGGCTCCCACTCAAGAGTCAAACAACTGTTAAGTTAGTATTAAATGAAAACAAATTTAAAATTCACCTCTACTTGTTCTCAGGTATGGAGAAAAGTAAGTTAAAGCATCTCGGCTCTTGCTCAAGGATTAAAACCAAAGTTAGTTGTTCCAAGTGCTATGGCTAATTTTCATTAAAACTTAAGTGGCACACCTGTCACTACTTCTCCCACTAAAGAAGTGGAAGCTTACCAGGTGTACAGCACAATAAGATAAGAATGGGCCAGTAGTTAACAGATTGTAGTAACAACTCAATATTAAGGTAACAGCATTAACTGGAATTTCCAAATAAAAGCTATAAATATTTATTTTATTTAAAATTTTGGTAACCGGTAAGTTCACTGAGACAATTACAGTCCCTTTTCAGGGCTGACCCAGAAGTGCAGCAATAAGAGGTACAGTGCAGTGAGTTACATACAGGAAGGCAAAGTTGAAACATCATACAAATTAAGACTACAGTAAAAGAATATACAATGACATGTTATGATACAGTAGTTTAACGTACAGAAGCATAAAACATTAGAAAGCAAGTAATCAATGGAAAATACTGGTAAACCTCATAATTGCAGACACCATACATTATCACACATACCCCCATAATGCAAAGCATCATGGGCTTTATATGCAAATCACCACAAAATATTATGCTGGTTCAATTTTAAGCAGAATTGCATAGTGCCAAAAGGCCTCTCACACAGTCTGCAAAGGGTGCCAACAGAAGACACAGACATGTGTTTTGTCCTACCAGATCTTATCAGTGTGCCCCGTCTGAATGATACCCCAGTGGAATGAACCAGCTACCCTAAGTTGGTCTATCTGGGTTGGGTTGTGGTGAGCCCCCAAAAACAAACATATACAGCCCATGATGCTTTGCATTATGAGGGTATGTGTGATTTTATATTTCTTTGAAACCTGGCTTCCTGGCCAATGCCCTTTAGGGTAACCCTTGCCTCAGTGCTTGCACTAAGGTTCTTTGTCTTTTAAAACCATACATATCACATCCATGAGTAAAACAGATAAAAATCAAGTAATCTGCATTGGACAAATTGTCTCCAGAATCAACATGGCTTCCGAAAAGGAAGGAGAACTGAGACTGCCTTGGTCGAGTTCACGAACACGGTACTTGATGGCATGGATAAAGGGTGCCTAGCAGAGTGCGTGTTCATGGACTTGACCAAGGCATTTGATTTAGTAAATCACCAGCTGTTGGTTTCTAGACTTGAGTCCTTGGGAGCTGGAAGTCTTTTCTGGACTGGACGAGATTACCTAACCAATAGGTTTCAAAGGGTTAGGTATAGAGGTGCCATATCTGATTCTGTATTGGTAAAGTGTGGGGTTCCACAAGGCTCCATTTTGGGGCCACTTTTGTTTTCTTTATTTTTTGATCAATTAGTAAGTGTGACTAATAATGCTTTTTTAACTCTTTATGCAGATGATGCAGTAATTTATATGCAGGGTTCGTCTGTTGGAGACCTAGGTGTTTCCTTAACAGAGGAAATGTGTAATTTTCAGTCTTCACTTATGGCTTGTAAGTTAGTCTTAAACAGATCAAAAACAAAGGTGATGGTTTTTGGAACCTCTACTAGACTAAGATCTGAGGTTAACAAATTGAAAGTTAAATCTCTTGATGGAGTATTGTTTGATCATGTTGACACATTTCAATATCTTGGGATTATTAGACTCACACTTAAGTTATGAACCTCATTTATTTGAGGGTTACCTCAAGAATACATTGTAGACTGGCTCCTTTGTACAGAATTCGTTCATTTCTTATTCCTGAGTCTAGGCTAGCTATTCCTAAACACTGTTTAGCTCCCATTGTGAACTACGCAGCTATAATTACTGACACTGCTTCTATGACAGTGATCTCAAAGAAATCCACTTTACTTCATTTGATAGCTAAGTTTGCTTTAAACTGTCCTAAATTATCTCATCATTGTGTGATTCTGAAAGAAATGGGCCGGTTACCGGTCTCATTAAATTTTCAATATTGTGTAGCTAAGTTTATGCATAGAATTGTGAATTCTGGGATTCCACAAAATATTTGTAAACTGTTGAGACCGTATAATGATGGTTATTATTCTAGACATAGGTTAGACAGTAGGTTCTTTGAGATTCCATTCAAGAAAACTAAAAGTGGACAGAGATCTTTGCTTACATTGCTCCATTTATTTGGAATGAAATTCCTTATGACATTAGAGCAGTTATGTTCTGCTAAAAGTTTGTTGATGCACTGAGGATGTACTTTGAATCCCAATTTGACTGTAAATGTTTTTATGAATCAATTTTCGTAACAAAGACATTTTATGTCTACAATTGTTGTATTGTATATGTATGTTTTGATTATGTTTTGTATTGTCTGTATGTAATATATATGTGGGTCGCACCTGTAAAAGGAATTTGTTTCCAGTGTGCTTACCCGTTAAGCGAATAAACAAACAAACAAACATGCCAGAGACATAAAGGAGAGTAAAGGCTGGCAGGGAAGAAAGTCACAAATGTGCTGGCATTAGTCTAGATAATTGTTCAGGCACTAGGAAATGAGTGACAACAAAGTTGGAAAAAGTAGTAGACAGGAGGAATGAGGAAAGAAGAGGAGAGTGGGTAGTGTAGGAGGAAAGGGGAGAGATAGTGGACACTGAAAGGAAGCAGGCATTAGCAGAGCAAGAGCAGATTGCAGGGCAGAGAGGAAGGACTGCAGATTGGATTGAACACAGTAAGAGAGGAGCTAGATAGGATGGAGGAGGGAGGAAATTACAATCATCCATAGGTGCAAATGAAAAGTACTTGCATGCAACAGTTAGGCACAAATTAGGTCATACGAGGAGGAGGGAGGCTGACCTTAGTGCACGAGAGCCTGTCTCAGGGAGATAATTTCGTTAAGGCAGGGTGGGGTATAGAAACATAGAAACATAGACTTTGACGGCAGATAAGGACCCTTGGCCCACCTAGTCTGCCCATTTCCCTACCTAGAGGATAAGCTGTAGATCCTATTTAACCAACAGCCTATTTCTTCCCACCCCCAACAAAAATTGCCCTTTGTCTGTCCCATGCATTCTTGAATTCTCCCACAGTTTTAGACCCCACAACCTCCTCAGGAAGGCTGTTCTATGCATCCATCACCCTCTCTGTGAAAAATACTTCCTCACATTGCCCCTGAGCCGTCCCCCCCATCCTCAAATTGTGTCCCCTTGTTTTTGCACATCCCTTTTTCTGAAAGATGCTACCCTCTTGGACTTTGTTGATTCCACTGAGGTACTTTGACATTTCTATCATGACCCCCCACCCCTCCTTTCCTCAAGGGTATACATATTAAGCTCCTTTAGCCTCTCCTCGTATGGTTTCTCTTGCAGACCCTGCACCATTCTAGTTGCCCTCCTCTGAACTGCCTCCATCCTGTCTATGTCCTTGCAGAGATGGGGTCTCCAGAAATAGATGCAGTATTCCAGATGGGGTCTCACCAACTGTCTGTACAGGGGGATAACAACTTCTTGTTTTCTGCTGGTGATACCTCTACCTATACATCCCAGTATTCCCCCAGCCCTCCCTACTGCCTTCTCACATTGCTCGCCAACATTAAGGTCATCTGATATGATTACCCTCAGGTCCCTTTCCATTTTTGTTCTTGTTTCTACCTCCCTCCCATTGTGTAATCTTCCCCTGGGTTTTTGTTTCCCAGGTGCATTATTTTGCACTTCTTTGCATTGAATCCAAGCTGCCATACTTCTGACCATTCCTCCAACCTTGCCAAATCCCTTCTCATCCTTTCCACGCCTCCTTGTGTATCAACCCTGTTGCAGATCTTTGTGTCATCTGCAAAGAGGCATACTTTTCCTTCCAGTCCCTCTGCAATGTCACTTATAAAGACATTAAAAAGGACTGGACCCAGTAGTGAACCCTGCGGTACCCCACTAGTAACCCCTCTTTCTTCAGAGTGGACTCCATTTACAATTACTTTCTATGTCCTGTTGTCCAGTCAATGTTTTACCCAAGGTACCACCCTGGGACCCACTCCCAGGCTGGTTAATTTGACTATTAATCTTTTGTGCAGGACTGTGTCAAATGCCTTGCTAAAGTCTAGGTAGGCCTTGTCCACAGCCTCCTTCAAAGCAGTAAAGCTGTCATTTTCTGCAACCTGCCCAAAATGTGTTTTCGCCCTGTGGTATAGAATAGTGAGCTCTGCAAAGTCACCTTTTGGGACAAGTGAACAAAGTGACACTGGCACTGTCCATGAGGAGGGGTCCAAAAAAGGCCATGTTGATAATTTGGCAACAACAAAAAAATGGCCAAGTTACACCTGAATGTTGAATAATTTCTATGCACATGTGGAACTTGGGTCACTTGGTAGCTCTTCACAGCCCTATTGGCTCTGGCTAGAACTTGTTTGAATAGCATGCTATGTTACAAGTCCTTAGCCCATGAAATCAATCAATCAATCAATCAAACTTTATTTAACCAGGCTCTACAACTTTGAGCAGGCTCGTTTACAAGGTGGTCCTGGAAGACATGGAGGACATTACCAATGCAATGGCGGTTATACAGACGATACATAAACACAATAGTGACATTACCAATACAATCGCGGTTATACAGACAATACATAAACACAGTAATGCATCTTGCAAGAAGAAGGTCAAGGCTTCTTATCCGTGTATGTGCCACTTTGCAACACCTGACAACATGCACATGCCTAATACAGGGTACGTATTCATTCCAGTATGGATACAAAGTTATTCATGACACAACTGTATAAAAAACATAGCAACCCAAACAGTACCAAAGCAGCATCTTGCACTGGGAGGTGAAGTGAGTGAGGAGAGAGAGGGGGTAGGGGGTAGTGGAAAATGGGTGTGCAGGGGAGGAGGGGGTATATGGGAGGGGCAGGAAAGAGGTAGAGGAGGGGTTATAGGATTAGTGCAGAGAGCGGGATACTACTCCTGTACAGGGGGTTGCAGACTGTAAGATTTGGTCAATTATTGATGGCATACGCAATTTTCTTTCAGCACAGAAGATAGCAGGGTCTTAAAGGTAGATATGCCCGGAATGGTGCAGCGCTTCAGTGACTTCTGGAGTGCATTCCAAAGGGATGGAAGGGTAAAAGTGATAGCTGCAGTGCCATATCGAGTTCTGACTTTAGAGACTTTAAACATTAGAAGTGAGTAGCACCTCAGGCTGTAGAAACCCGAACTTCGAGTAAAGAGATTGGTGATATATGTGGGTAGTTTGCTAAGTAATAGCTCTGTGGATCCAAAGGCATGCATTTCTCTGCCTCCTGACTGTCAGGGAGGTCAGCCTATCATTTCATAGAGCAAGCAATCGTGGGTGTTTAGAAGTATTGGTGATGAATCTCAAAGCCTGGTGGTAAAATGAGTCAAGTTTAGATAGGGCCGACTTAGGACAGTGGCTAGAGAATGTCTAAATAATCTAAGGGGAGAAATGTAGTTTGGACTAGACTTCTCTCTTTGCTTCAAGGTGAGAAGGTGTCTAATGCAGTAGAAGACACCCAGAGCACGGCCTCAGTTTTTTAGCTAGCTCATCCAAGTGAACTATGAAGTTAAGCACTGTCTAGCCAAAACCTAAATATTAAACCGGTCCACTGTTTCAAGTGGTTCGCCAAGTAGGGTATACAACGTAAGGTTTTGAGTAAGCGGTTTGCAACACGGTTGGGAGGAGAGCAGCATAGCTTTCTTTTCTTAGCATTCAGGAGCAATTTAAGATGAAGAAGGTTATGTTGCAGAATATCAAAATCATTCTGTAGCTCTTTAAATGCAGCCTCAGGGGAAAGGACTAGCCGTGTATATAGCACAGTGTCGCTGCAAGAGGTGCATCTTTGCCACATGAACTTTGGAGTCTAGACTATTGATACAGATTGCAAAAGGATGGGACTCAGGATCCTTGTGGCACTCCACGTGGAAGAATCTTGAGTGGGAAAAATCTCCTTGAGCTTTGATTTGCTGCATTCTGTTAGTGAGGTAGCAACTGAACCATTTATAGTGATGGTATCGAGGCTGAGGTGACGCAAGGCAGACAAAAGTAGGTTGTGTTCAGCGGTATCAAAAGCCTTGCTAAGTTTAGAAACTGTGCATATATGTACTCTTTTGCGTCAGCGAGTTTTGACAATCACTAGTTACTTTGACTAGGGCAGAGACCGTGCTATGCTTTGGTCTGAAACCTGACTGTATATTGTTAAGCAAGTCTTTGGATTCCAGTTGTATGAAATAGTTGTATGGTTTGATATCTGCCCAACAAGTAAAAACTAAATCACAACATAGAGTAGAGTGCAGTAAGAATGAAATCTAGCTGCATGTCTTAGTTGTGTTGCAAGGCATGAGGCAAATCCAACCTGGAACTAAGCGTACTGTAAGAGAAATTCCAACAGATGCTTAATGTATGGGGATCTCTATTTACAGCATATACGTAATTTTTTTTTTTTTTTTTGGGAAAAAGAAGATATTAGCTGTGTGCCATACACAGGCATCAAAATACATTTCTAGCAAAATAAGTCTTCTCCAAGTGTCCCACCTCCATTTTACATTTATACCATCACTGCTGTCCCTACCAAAGCAGCAGCAGCAGTAGTTTACTAAAGGAGCCTCCCCCCCCCCCCGCAGCTTTCAGCTGTTTTACTCAAATTTCAAACAATGTTAGCCACTGAAGGGGCATGATCACATTGCAGTGCAGGTGTAGTTTCCTTCTAGAAGAGCTTGGCACACATTGTCTCTTGCTAGCTTATAGTACAATGCAAGTATGCTGCTGTTGGCTGGAGTGTATTGATATCACCAAGTGTTACAGAGGAAGTATTTACTGTACTTTGTTACTATGAAGTTTTGCAGTTTAAGCCCTATGTATGCTGGTTGATCACTGACCTTGTTTCATTTCAGTTTGTATGAAGGCCGGAAGGAGACATTGGAGCCCTGAACTAACTTTACAAGGCTGAATTCTTGGAACAAATTGAGATTGTTCATGATATTTCTGCTTTTCTGTATATATGAAGCAAAAGGTAAAACAAACATTTTTTTTAATTCCTGCATTAGTTTCTAAGTCTAGAACAGTATATAATGTACTCAACATGTTTGATAAGATTCACCCTGTAATTATCCGCTGTTTTAAAAGCCGTTTTGACTATGAACACTCACAATAATTCTGGCTTGGCTAGATATGCAAGTGAATTCTAGTATATAACTAGAGTTATAACAGTCAGAATGCTAATGTATTATACTGTTGGCTTCACTGGTTTTCTTTAGTACATAGAAAAATACAGTGGTGAATTTATACCTTTGTTGGTGAAGATTCTGGAGGTAACATACTGCATTTTCTTTCATTTTACAAGCCCGTAACACTGCTTTTTAAATCAAGATTTCTAGGAACAAATAATTCATTTACCACAATGGTATACAGGAAAAAAACAGAATACATGGCACTATAATAATGAAAGTTAAAGAAATTAGTTCGTGCAATGCCCACTGAAGGTGGCACAAAGAGATTTTTATTTATTTCTCCTGTATTTTGCCAGGTAGTCTTCCATGAAGACCAAGATCTCTTTTGCAAGAATGACCTGGATATATGATTACTCGAATACAGATTTCACATATGTTACACTTAACTCATTTACTTACAACGCAATATACTGTATATAATATCTATGCAATAACTGGCATCAGTTTTTTTACATAGGAAACAATTATAATTTGACGTTATAACCCATGGGTTATAACAGGGAACATGCCGGGTTTCCTCACTGTGCACAAGCTTACAGCCCTCTCGTGCTGACCAATAGCAGCCGTTTTTAGTACGGCAAAGGACCAGCAAAGACCACAATCAGCCACTTTAATCTCCACACTCAACAAAACAGTCTGTCTTCTTTCCTGGCTTTTGTTTTTCTTCTGTGTAAACTGAAAAAACCTTTGTTTGCAGCTTCCATTAGCAAAACTCAACCCGACCGTAACTACTGTCGCTGCGTGGCTATTTAATGTGCTGCCTTATGCACTCCAGCTACTGCAACCCAAATTTAAATAAATTACCACAAGAACAACAACAAAAACTTGAAACAAACTGGGAAGACTTGGAAAATTGAAAGAGTCTCCACTAAAGCTACCAACTTTCTGAGGCCGAAAACTGGGACAGTCCATCCTGACCATGCCCCCCACCATGTCACTCCCACGGGCACTGCCGCGAGACAACACTGTGCACAGTCAGTTACATTTTGCTTGCTCTGGCCATGCCACCCAATAACACCAGTAGCAAACATTAAAATTAAAACAAATCATTCTGCTGCAGCCAGTTCCAAATCATGATGTACAGAAAGTTCATTAGAAGCAAACCTACATTAGATTGTGATCAGACATTCAAGCTGCATGTATTGCTCCTCCTGCCAGTCCCATCCAAACCATTTACACTCACCTCATATGCTGAGTAAACTTCATGTCAGTGACTCCCACCACCACACCTGATTGTTTTCACACACTTCTCTATAGCTGATCAGGTTCAGGTACCTTAGTTCCCTGCTGCCAGTCTCTTCTCTGTATGGAGTCCCTCTCAGCTGCTGTCAGGCAGACATCAACATGTGCTTGTTTGCACTATTACCCAGTAATCTAACAGGAAGGAACATGTTCTGCTGTGCTCCCACTGACCTGCTTGCAGTGCAACACAGGCGCCGGGGTTGAAGTTACAAACTGCTGTCCAGCCTGAACAGTGCCAAAGTGGTGCTGAAATAATTATCACTCACGGATTAGCAGTCTGCAGAAAAACAAGCATTTGTCAATGCCGAACGTTCGCTTGCAGGTATTTGCAGTGGTGTTTGGCATGTATGGTGCTTTACCCTAATGCCCCGTGCGATTGCTGGTATTTGCACAATAAATTTGCAGCATGACCTTTTTGTTACCCCCATTGTGCGCTACATAGCCGGAAACACGTTTTGGGCAGGATGTGAAAAATGACAGCTGTACTGCTCATAAGGAAGTGTGGTAAAATGGCAATGTTGAAAATCTGGAGTGGAAATATTGAAAATTCACAAACCTACGAGCGTGCGTGGGAACTGTGCAATGCACGCTCGTAAAACAGTCATTGTCAGGAATTTTTTCACCAAATTGTCAACACTGGCATTTTAAAACCTATGCTAATGAACAGTGTCACTGTGATTGTCTTACTGTGTGCCATACATTGATTTTGCACACCGACTGCGCCATTGTGCACTACATGGGCGGAAACATTTTTGGGCAGGATGTGAAAAATGACAGCTGTACTGCTCATAAGGAGGTGTGGTAAAATGGCAATGTTGAAAATCTGGAGTGAAAATATTGAAAATTCGCAAACTTACGAGCGTGCATAGGAACTGCACAATGCACACTCGTAAAACAGTTATTTTTAGGAATTTGTTCACCAAATTTTCAACATAGCCATTTTAAGATCTCTGCTCATTGACAGTGACACTGTGATTTTCTTAATGTGTCCCATACACTGAGTTCACACAGCGACTGTGCCATTGTGCGCTACATGGGCGGAAACATATTTTGGGCAAGATGTGAAAAATGACAGCTGCACTGCTCATAAGGAGGTGTGGTAAAATAGTAATGTTGAAAATCTGGAGTGAAAATATTGAAAATTCGCAAACTTACGAGCGTGCATAGGAACTGCGCAATGAACACTCGTAAAACAGTCATTTTTAGGAATTTTGTCACCAAATTTTCCACACAGCCATTTTAAGACCTCTGCTCATGAACAGTGTCACTGTGATTTTCTTAATGTGTCCCATACATTGAGTTCACACACGGACTGCG
Organism: Neoceratodus forsteri; assembly: GCA_016271365.2. NCBI lineage: Eukaryota > Metazoa > Chordata > Ceratodontiformes > Ceratodontidae > Neoceratodus > Neoceratodus forsteri. The sequence continues at coordinate 4,075,975 of JADMNL010000041.1, read as the reverse complement.
CCATTGTGCGCTACATGGGCGGAAACACGTTTTGGGCAGGATGTGAAAAATGACAGCTGTACTGCTCATGAGGAGGTGTGGTAAAATGGCAATGTTGAAAATCTGAGTGCAAATATTGAAAAATGAAACGCATTTGAGCCGCATGAGGAACTGCTGCAACGACGCCGTAAAACAGTCATTTTAGAATTTTTCACTAAATTTTCAACATAGCCATTTTAAGACCTTTGCTAATGAACAGTGTCACCATGATTTTTTAATGTGTCCCATACATTGATTTCGGACACCGACTGCGCCATTGTGCGCTACATGGGCGGAAACACATTTTGGGCAGGATGTGAAAAATGACAGCTGTACTGCTCATAAGGAGGTGTGGTAAAATGGCAATGTTGAAAATCTGGAGTGAAAATATTGAAAATTTGCGAACTTATGAGCCTGCATAGGAACTTGCAATGCGCCACGTAACATGGTCATTTTGGAATTTTGCACCAAATTTTTCAACATGGGTTTTAGGGACCCTTCTCATGAATGATGTCACTGTCATGGCATTATTCAGGCCTGAAGAAGTGATTTCATGCAGTGAATGCGCGGTGACTGCGAAATCACCCTTCTGGCCTGGACTGCCATCAGTGACAATCGTCATGAAGGGTCCCAAAACCCCATGTTGAAAAATTGCTAAAATTCAAAAATGCCTGAGATATGCAATAAAGTTGAACCCCCCATCTAGCCCATTATACAGCTTACCGGCATTTCCTCAGTTCGCGGTCGGCTTTGAAGAGTGCAGACGTGTTCCCGGTCCACCGAAGATCATCGCACCGAGCTCCGGAAGTAAGTATGGGGTGAGGGGGTGTGGGAGGCTGGGTGCGCAGTGGGTGGGTGCGGGTTGTGGGAAGGGGACTGGAGACTACGTGGGACGTTTTTCTTTACAGGTTTAAAAAAAAGGACTACGTGGGACGTTGCCACACTGGTGTGGGCTCCCAGTGTGGCAGAAGATGGCTGGGGGCTGAGGAGCTGACGGGATTGGGAACCCCGTTGTAAATATAGCCGGGGGCCGAGCCGGCGGGATTGGGCACCCCAGCCGTAAGCAGGGCATTTGCCACGCTGAGGTGGGCTCCCAGAGTGGCAGAAGGATCTTAGGGGGCTGTGGAGCCAACGGGGATTGGGCACCCCAGCCGGCAAACAGCGTTTTCCAGCGCTGGGGTGGGCTCCCAGCGTGGCACCAAAGCTTTGGGGGGGCGGCGTGACACGGGGGGGAGCGCGTGATGTGAGGGGGGTGGCATGATGCGGTGCTCGGTATGACAGCGGTGGTTTTCTTTGAAGCAGAAGAACACCGCTGTCATACAGAGCTCCCACACCCATTGGTGCAGGACCACCACGCCTGCTCAACGGAGCACTGGATTGCAAGGGAGAGGCACACCTCCAAAGAGTGCTACTCTCCCAAAACATTCCTTGCGCATGCATGCAAGCGAATGTAAAAAAGGGACAAAACTGGAACAAAAGTGACGTTTTGCAAAACTTGTGGGGACACTGGGACATGCTGTCTAAAATAGGGACTGTCTTAGGAAAATAGGGACTGTTGGTAGCTTTAGTCTCCACAAATAAGGACAATGCACAGCAGTGCACAGCAGTACCATCTAGTGGCCAGTGAAAACTGCAATTCCAGTAACAAAAATATGAAAAAAAAACTGATGCCAGCAATTACATAAAACAATGCATGGGGTGAGTGTATAATAGAAATACAGGGCACCCTCAGTGTGAGATGCTTTAATAAACCCCTCATGCTTCACCTTCGTGGTTTATGTAGCTCTCACACCTCGAATGCCCATTATTTCTCATTATACACTCACCCATACATTATATATATATATATATATATATATATATATATATATATATATATAATATATTTAGTACTATTATGTTATCTTGTATGCGTGCAAGCAACATATTATTAATAACAGGAATAGCAGGTTTTGGAGGTGTGTAGTGAGTATTGTGTCAATGGCACCACTACTCTTTGGGGCTGGGCTGTGTGCCACCAACTTCAGAGTGGTTTCTATCGCTGCAATGAGGAGTTCCCTCCCCCATTGCAGGGCATGGCTTGCCTGATGTAACATTTCAATAAATATGGCGGTAGCTGTTGCCCTCCGTCTCTCACAGTCCCCAACAACCTGATGTCAGGGGTGCCCAATGCTTCTGTTGGCATGTCCCCTCCCTAGTTCATTTGCTGACAGGGGAGCCCAATCCCTGTCAGCATGATGTCCCCCATATAATAGTTTGTATGCCGAGGTGGGTACCCAATCCACCCCTGGCATAATGCGCCCATCCCCAAACACAGACACATTTTCTGTGCTGACAGGGGGGCCCAATCCCTGTCGGCTTCATTCCCCCTCCCAAAAAAATATAGGTGGCACACTGGGAGCCCACCCCAGTGTGCAAAAAGAAACCTGTAAAAAAAAGTCCTGCAATGTCTTTATAATTTTTTTCCTGTAAAAGAGAAAACAGTCCCTCATTTTCTCTGGTGCTCCCTCCCCAACCCGCACCCATACTCTGCTCACCCCACATCCCTGCACTGCCCTCATCCCATACTTACCTCCAGAACCTGGTGCAATGATCTTCTGTGGAGCAGGAACATGTCTGCACTCTTCAAAGCTGACCATGAACTGAAGAAATGCTGGTAAGCTGTATAATGGCATCAATGAGATGTTTCAACTTAGGTGGATATCTCAGCCATTTTTGCAACTTTTGGCACCAAATTTTCAACATGGGGTTCTTGGGACCCCACCCAAAGGTGATTTCATGGTCATTGTGTGGAATCACCTTTTGGGACCAATTAACAAAATGACAGTGTTACTGTTCAAGGGTGGGCTCCCAAAAAGTATATGTTGCAAATTTGGTGAAAAAATTCCAAAAAATGAAAGTTCGAGAATATTTACTATTTTACTCCAAATTTTCAACATTGCCATTTTTTCACACCTCATTATGAACAGTACAGCTGTCATTTTTCCACATCCGCCCAAATAGTGGTTTTGCACATCATGTGATGCTGTGCAGGAAATCAATGCTCGGGACAGATTAAGAAAATCATAGTGACACTGTTCATGAGCAGAGGTCCCAAAATGCCTATGTTGAAAATTGGTGAAAGAATTCCACAAAATAACTGTGTAACGAGCATGCATTACAGTTTCTACACACTCGAAACTTTGAGAATTTTTAATATTTTCTCCAGATTTTCAACATTGCCATCTCTTCACACCTTCCTATGAATGGTACAGCTTTCATTTTCACATCCTGCCTGAACTGTATTTTCACCCATATGGCACAGAATGGTGCAGTCACTGTGGGAAATCAATGTTTGGAACAGATTAACAAAATCACAGTGCCACTGTTCATGAGCAGAGGTCCTAAATGCTTTCATGAAGTGGGATCACAAAAAGGCCATGTTGAAAATTTGGAGTGCAAATACCAACAAATGCCCTAGGCATTAGGGTTTGTAACCGCAACGTCCCACCCTGTAGAGACTGACAGGCATCAGGGATGTGCCTTTGGATTGTTGGCTGAAATGCTCACACCATTCCACCCCAACCCCCACCCTGCAGCCACTGACAGGCATCAAGGTGTGCCTTTGACTCTTTGATCCCAAAGTTCATCCCATTTTCTTATACTGCACCCATCTCAACGTACTTCCTTATGGAATGTGGTGAGCATAAGGCCCGACGACCCCAAGGCACAGCGTGACAGTTGTCAGAGTCTGCAGGGTAGGGTGAGGTAAAATGGCATGAGCGTTATGGCCAATGACCCAAAGGCACACCTCAATGCCTGTCAGTCTCTGTAGGGTGGGGTGGTGTTGACGTTGGTTCCATACTTCATTGCCATTCCTATTATGCATCTCTCTAACTCCTGCATTACCAATGCCAATGCCAGCAAGACATCATTTGGCATTGATAAATGCTTGTTTTTTATACAGTAAGGTGTAGTTGATGCAGATTATGTAGTACAGATAAGAGACAAATTCAGAATCAGACCGGTTATTATTTTTAAAATGCAGAGATTGCATAGGTAGTTTACATATAGGGTGGGATATTCAGACTGCACCAGGCAGGGGTGCAAGCCTGGGCGCAACACAACTGGGCTGCACCAGGGCATGGACCATGCGATATTCAACGGTGCTGCGCCATGGCTCAGCTCCATTGAATATGGCACTGAGGCACATGCACTGCACACGCACCAGTGGCACTGCGCCAGCACAAGTGGCAGGAGGGGAGCTGGGGATACACCAGTGCAAGTATGGTTGCGCTAGGTGCATCAACTGCAATATTCAGCACTGAGCATGCAAATGAGGCCATTATGCATGCAAGGTGCAAATGGGGCCATTTGCATGTCATTATGGCCCCATTTGCATGCAGTTCGCTGATCCTCAATTTCTTGCACCTGACACCCTGCCAGGCTGCAGCCGTCGGGGACCGATGCCCTGCAGTCCCTTGGCAGACCCCTCACCCATAAGCCCGATCGCAGGCATATGTTAATTATATCCCTGGTGATCCAGTGGACCGCACACCATCGCCCAATCGTGGGCATATGTTAATAATAACCCTGGACTTCCAGTGAACTGCTCTCCATTGCCCGATCATGGGCATAAGTCCAAAATATCCCTGGTGGTCCAGTGGACCACTCTCCATCGCTTCGATCATGGGCATAAGTCCAAGGCATCCTTGGTGGTCCAGTGGAACCCCCAGCACTGATTGTGGGCAGAAATAGCAAGCGCGGTTCTGGTGGTCAGTGGTACCCTCCTCACCCGCCCACTGGGGTTCCATACCCCAGCACCCCCAGTCAGTGGCGGGCAGCAGCCTCTGCTGCCACCGACTGACAGCGTACAATACTGTCTGTATGCCTATTGGTCCACTGTGTGGGCCAATGGATGTAAGGCCATACTGTTTCATTCACATATCGGGCCTGTGTTGTACAGTATGGTCTGCATGCCCATTGGCCCACGCAGTGGACCAATAGGCATACATACAGTACTGTACCGTGTCAGTCGGTGGGTGGCTGGGTGGCATGCGGGCAGGGTGCCCCCACCTGCCGCTTACTGGGGGGGTGCTGGGTGGCAAGGGACCTCAGTGGGAAGGTGGGGGGTACCACTGGACCACCAGGATTGTGTTTGCTATTTCCTCCTGCGATTAGGCACTGGGAGGGGGTAACTGGATCACCAGGGATGTGTTGGACTTATGCGCACGATCAAGTGATGGAGAGCGATCCACTGGACCACAAGGGATATTTTGGACTTATGCCCATGATCGGGTGGTGGGGCACAGCACTCCCAGGGCAAGGAGCCTGTGGACAGTGTTCTGGGTGGACGGGTGGCCACCTATGGCTGGTGGCTGCCGTGTTGCACCCTGCAATACATCAGCTCACCTGTGGGTGGCCAGGACTTGCTCCTGGTTTTCCCAGGCACAACATTGCACCCCCCTGAGTGGCGCAAGGAGGTTGTGCCAACATATTGCCGCACATCCCTGGCTGAATATTGAGATGTGCCACATATGCATGAGCACGCCTCCAACACATTTTGCTTAAGATATTACCGGTGCGCCTACACATCGTAGGGGAGTTGAGCAGAGCAACTTGCCTCTCTTTGAATATCATGCTGGGATTGGTGGGTTGCACATGGTGCAACCTTTTGAATATCCACCCACAGAGTTTTGAAACAAGTTAGCGATATTAGAATGGTCAGTTTCAAGTCTTCCTGGATCTTATTGCAGGACTTGAAAGCTGAGAAGCTGAAAAGTCTTCCAGCTTCAGTCCTTGTCCCTGAACTCTCTAGGGTAACAGCAACTGACACCTGAAACTATGACAGGCTAGCCTATGTTTAAAGATTAATGGCAGGCTATTACACTATGTATTTTATTTAATTCTCTTTCAATGCTTTGTGAAAGCATGGAAGATTTTAGTTAAATCAAAGATTTTATGTAACACAATTAGACTGTTTTATAAAAGTATTTTCATATCAAACATTTTTTCAGTTGTTATTTCTTTTGCTTGTATGTGAACAAAGAAAATACTGAAAATCAAGTGAAAGTGCACTATTACTAAAATTATGTAGTATAAATTTTTATTTCTTTTATTTATCTAAAAATTGGTAACTAGGTAAGGCACACTAAGCTGAAGCTCATTTCCTGGCCCAAACCGAGGGATGGGGCTATAGATGGAGGCACAGACAAAAGGCGATCATGGACAGCATACAACAAATATACAGGTGGAAGAGAGAACAAACTCTTACAGTGGCACATGAAATAAGTAATGGAATATCTTGCAAGATAACAATTACTAAACTGCTAAACTGAAGAATGAAATGCAATAATGTGCATTAAAAGAAAGCGCAAGATAGCCAAGAACCAAATATTGCTGTGGCAGTTAAAACAGGAAATGGGGGGGTCGGGGACGGGCCTTTAACCCTACACCAGCTTGCTTTATGTGCAATAGCTGTAAACATTGCAAGGTGAAGATGGTGAAATCATTCACAAAGCCAGGGAATGACATTACTGTTAACATTAAAAATGTATCCCTTGTAACACTACTCATGGGATATACTGGTAGCGATGCAGTTGTGTAAGTTTTATGTTGGTAAAATTAAATCCAAATAAGGAGAGGATAAAAAAGATACGAGAGCTATTCAACACAGTAACCTTGATTATGCATTAGCTGCCCATGTTGTTACAAGTGGCACTACTGAGGCAAACAAACTGCTTTTTGTAGGAATAGAGAAGGTCAATGTAAGTAGAAGGGGATGATACTTGTAACATGCACAGCCAGGAGATCGGCCTTCTGGTTTATAAGTTTAGGACCTCCCTGACCAAGTCTTTTCTACCAATCTTTTTATCTCCTCAGTTTATCAGACGGGCCCTCATGTGGACTGGTGTCCCTGGCCCCATCACCTGACTTCCTGGGACTTACCTTCTATGGTGAGTCCTGCCACAGGACAGTCCATGTTCTGGGGCACACAGTCAGTGTGAGGCCTGTGAGAGACTGGCCCTCACTACTCTGCATCTGGAGGGTTTTTCCTTCACTTTTCTCCCCAGTGGGCTCCACATCTATGCAAGGATGAATTGTGTATGCTCCATATCAATGGAGACACCCCTTGTGTCTGAACATGTGGTACCCTTCCATGACTGTCTCATGGGGCTGCCTCCTAGATTCCTCTAGGTGGCAGGCAAGCCAAGGGACGTGCAACCCCCTCCAAAGGAGGAGAGCTGTCCTACAGCCACTCAATCCTCCCACCCTCCCTGGCCAGCCCCCAAGCACCTGAGGTCTGTTACCAAACCTGGGCTGCCAGCACAGGAGGTAAGGTGCTCAATGTCTCAGCCCTCCATGCCTAGCCGCTCCTAGCCAAGTCTTATGACAAATTTGACCTTTCTCCTTTTTGTAAAATAATCTCATGTAAAATTGTCTCAGTTGCTCTGAAAATTTTATATGCTTCTTTCACATTTAATTAAAGTTGACAGGAGGTTTAGAATCTAAAACAGTGGCTCTCTTTGAGTGCTTGTTACAAGATATTTTATTTTGTATCTGTTTATGAAATCAGAAAGCATCCTGCTTATCCATTTTTGAGAAACACTTATTCGGTGTTCCTTGATGTTAAATATGATTTATTTTGTAAAGTTATGTTTTTAATGACATACTTATACTTTCTGTTCCCTTGTATGAGCATGTGTAGTACTGTTTAATAGTGTACCCACCTTGATCCCAGGTCACTGTCTCCAGTTCTCACCCTTTCTTGGTGACTGTACAGGGACCACCTGGTCGAGAGGGTTGGGTTCATTCTTTCTCCTGCAGTAGGGAGGTTCATCCCAGAACAAATAAGAACTAGCATGGTACCTCCACCAAGAGAGAATAAGTGGCCAGATGCTGTGTGCAGTACCACCCCTTGGGATGTAACACCTACCAACCTTCCTACACTGGACTGGACCCCCCCGGGACCCCTAAGACAGTTATTACCACCACCAATAAACACTCCAATCAGGTTATACAAACTGGGTGCACACACAGAAGCAAAATTCAACCAATTAACTGTTATTTAAGAACACAGGCCTGGCAGCTGGAAAAAAGAAGGGCTTAAGCAGTTGTAAGTCACTTTCAGCATTCCAGCTCTCTCAGATCGCACACAGTCTATGAAGCACCTGGCCAATCAAGGGGCACAAAGAGGAATTATATTAACAGGGTGCAGTAAGCTCTTCAACTAGTACCAGTAGTAAAACTGCAGTTTCAAGTATGGCATAATAACCAAAACTCTGGGTACTCAGGAATTACACTATCCTCCCGATGCAGACCTGATAGTCACACATTGTCTGGGTTCTTTGGTGGTGCACTGGATGAAAATTAGCAAGCTTGCAATTTAAACTCCCAACAGTCTGTAGTGCGCTAGTACAATTCAAAGAACTTGAAATCCAGCAGGAAAATGCTTGGAAACCAACTTGTAGTCCAAATGTAATCAAAATTTGAAAAGTACACAAGACCTCAGCCAACAATGACCCAGCAGTCTTTGTGGCTCATATATGTAGCAGTTCAGTTAAGGCGGGATAGCACTCGGTAACAGGGTGAGCAGCAGTCACGGAACCAGGCCCAGTGGCCTGGGAATGAAGCTACTACACATTCCGCAGTGTTTTGCAGCAGCATGGCCCTTCTGGCTCACATCTCTCAGGACACCCCCCTTCTGACTCGGCTCTCAGTCACAGAAGCACTACGCAGAGACTTCCTGGTTCCATAGGAGCCCAGACCCCAGGAGCGACCCCCATAGTCCACCTCCGCTTTGTATTGCGTGTCCCCCGCCATACTCATCAGGGCTGGGAGAACTCGGCAAAGTTCTGACACTTATTAAATAAGAACCGGAACAGTGTGGATTTATAAATATTTGAAAATAAATGTGATAAAATGCATAAAAGTAACCAAAGTTGGTCATATTCAACACAGAGGCCAAAATGAAATAATTTAATGCATGATTTGTATACAAAATTACAGTAAAACTGTTAAATAAAAGTGAATAAGTGCTAGCTGCTTCATGACTGGCTTGTACTGTTGACATGTCCTGCTCAGGCCCGTGGCGTGAGTGTGCTGGGAGAAAGAGAGAGAGAGATAGAGAGAAAGAGAGATGGAGGGTGAGAGAGTCAGACAGACAGACAGCCAGCCAGGACGGATGCAAGCACTATTTTGCCTGCCTGCCAGCCCTGTACATTGTACACACACTGCACAGCCACACTGACACCAAGATTAATTTCTTTATTTGTGATTTCTGTGACTGTGAATTTCTCTTTACCCCAGTGATCTACTCTCTCTCTCTCTCTCTCTCTCTCTCTCTCTCGCTCTCTTTTTCTCCTCTGGATGGTGGCACAAGTCAAAGATTTATTTTGCCAGACTGCTCTTGCCCTGTGTACACACATGGCCACACTGGGGCCAAGAATAAACTTCATTTGTGATTTCTGTGACTATGACATTTCTCTTTGGCCCACGATAGTCTCTCTCTCTCTTCTTTTCCTCTGAATGGTGGCACAACTCAAATATTTATTTTGCCAGCCTGCCCTTGCCCTTTACATAACCGGCCACAATGAGACCAAGAATAAACTTTATTTGTAATTTCTGTAACTATAACATTACTCTTTGGCTCCCAATAGCCTATCTCTCACTTTTTCTCCTCTGGATGGTGGCACAAGTTAAAGATTTATTTTGTCAGCCTACTCTTAACCTGTACACAAGACCCAGCCACAATGAGACCAAGAATAAACTTTATTTGTGATTTCTCTAGCTATAACATTTCTCTTGGCCCCAATAGTCTCTCTCACTTCCTCCTTTGGCACAAGTTAAAGATTTATTTTGCCAGCCTGCACTTGCCTGGGCCTGTACACGCTCTCTCTCCCCACTTTCTGGTATTCAATATATGTTCCAAACCCACACAGGATAAAGCTGCAGGAGTCAGGCAGTTTGTGAGGTGCTTCTTACCTAAGTCAATCTCCACTCTGAGTACAAGGCCGACAGGCAGCCTGAGAGTCACTGACCGACAGACCGACCAACTGACCAACTGACCACAGCAGCTGCAGCGGCGTTCGAATCTCCACCAGCGTGACTTTGATGGGTGGTCCTCCTGCTCCTGGGCTTGGCTCCATTCCTCTTCTCAGTCTTTTTTTCCACTTGGCGCCATCCATTCCTCCTTAACTCCCTCCATGGAGTGGCAGGCATGGAAAAAAGTCCTGCTCAGGGACTTGGAACACAACTTCTGTGGTGAGGTCCATATTTATTGGGGTCCATGGATTCAGGTTGCGATCAGGGGTCTGTATTTTCTGATGGAACAGCCCAGCCAGCCTAGTACTCATTACTCATGTCCTGTGGCTTCCTGTTCCTGATCCCACCACACCCAGGCTTCTCTGATAGCCATATTGCTGTCATTTCTAAGCTGTCTATACCTCTATAAATACGTGGGGGAGCCTGAGGCCTTCTGGAGGTGCCAGGAAGAGTCACAGATTTTGAAAACCCTGCAGTGATACAGGGATGGTGGAGCCCATGGACATATAACCTCCTGAGGGACACATTTGCCCCAGGTTGCAGTGAAATTTGGCTGAAAATCAAATTGTGTGTATCATCCACATCTGTAGATATTGAGAAGGGGAAAGTCAGTATGCTAAAGTTCATAAGAAGGAAAGCCTAGGGAGCTGATTAACCTTGAAACACATGAAATGACGGCACCACCCACCATTATACATAGCTGCAACAGTAATTTATTAATAGTGCAAAGCTACTTACATATTTTGTACCATGTGGGATGCCAGCTGAAACAAAAAATGTGTAAACTGGTTTTGTGTATGCACACTTATTGTCAGGAAGTCTGGCCAACATCACAGCACACACTTAAATATCAATCTGACATGGTGTAAGTGCAAAATATAAAGAGACATTAAATACTGAATTATTAAGGTTTAATAACAGTGAGCTCAAACTGCTGCAGTATGTGCTTACTTTCTGTTCTTATTTCAGTTTCAAAAAGAATAAATATTCATCAAATACTAGTTTAAATTCATTTCCAAAGTCCAGGACATAGCAAAACATTTAGTGCAGGTATCACATTTTCACTATTTGGTTACCAAATCCATGAATTTGACAAGTCCAAAAGGACTAATTAATTCTGTCAGGCGTAATCCAAGATATCACTATAAAGGAATATCAGCACCATTAATTTCAAAAACAGCAGCTAGAACAATTCTTACAGGTTTACAAATAATAAGAAGTGAAAGTGTGAGTGAGAGGAGCACTATATACTCCATGAAGGGGGGTCTTTTGGCAGTCTGTACACGGTTCTAAAATTTTAGTAGCCAAGATAAAGATTTTCTTAGTGTGGCCATCAGAATTGTGTCAGAGTTCATTAAGAAGGGATAATAGGTCCAGGGAGCTGATTGACCTTGGCCAGACAAACTTTGGAGAAGCTTTGAAGTGATGAATCTTAGCACAGTATACCAACGTGATTAAAGCATATGGGAGTGTCAGGATATGGCGGGCATGTGCAGGCATGGATCCAGCTGAGCAAGGCTGGGACTGTATTTTAAATCAGTATTTGGGCTGCTGTATGTGTAGTGTGACTGCAACCTGCAGGCACTTCTGGGTCATGGCACATTTAACCAGTTCAGGCAGCGAGCTGTATTGGGACACAGGCACCAGGAAGTAAAGCTGGGGAGAGTAGTTCCCTTTACTAGCACTGGGAACTGCAGCTTTTGATTTGCAGCACAAAGATTTTTAGTGCAGCATTTGTTTAAAAAGGGTATATATTTTACTGCTTAGCCAAGGCTGGGACTGTATTTTAAATCAGTATTTGGGCTGCTGTGTGTGTAGTGTGACTGCAACCCCATAGGCACTTCTGGGTCATGGCACATTTAACCAGTTCGGGCAGCGAGCCTGTGCAGCTGCGAGCATAGCTGCATGCAGAGACACGCAGCTTTCAGCGTGTGTTGTGCATGTTTGGCGTGGAGGTGGGGAGGAATACAGAAGCTAATCAACAGTGGCTCCAGTGATTTCAGGGAAAGTCAGGTTAGAAGTGTACTAATTACCTTCTTTTGCTTTATTTTGGCTATTAATAGTCAAAACTAGCAGGGACTAAATCAGTATGGATAGCAAAATTGTCACTTTAAATAGTGTTGAGTTGGGCATAAAATGTAAAGGAATGCCTAAGGTTTTCTTTGAGAGAAGGTTCGCCTAGCTGAATATGTCTGCAAACAATGTGTGGAATTTAAAGACCTTAAAGTTAAGATTTTAGGACTTGAACTGGAGCTGAAATGTTTTAAACAAGTTACACCAACTGAAGGGGAAAATAAAGAAAAATTGAATGTAATAAAGAACTAAACCAAAAAGAGTTAAGGGGACATAGAGAAAGATGGACGAATGGCGACAGATGGGAAGTACCAGCAAAAGCAAAAAGGAAGAAGGGCTATGAATTTTCAGCTCACAACCTAATAGGTATTACCACTTTACTATCCCTAATGGAATCTGTAGAAAACCAGACAAAGAGTTACTAGATGTGGCACAAGTAAAGGTTGGACTGGTGACTGAAAATGGAGATACAATACAGGAAACTGATGGGATACCAGGGCTGCAAAGTGAGGAGGGCAAGCATCAGAATGGATAGTTGGAGCTGGAAGGAGCAAGAGGTAGTACAGTACATCAAAGGGTTTGTGCTAATAAATGTGAGTAATTCAAAGGAAATGATAACCAGGGACAAGTATCAGATCCAAAGGATGCAGCTACGGAGGTTGAGAATCAAAGGGCGATGGATAGGGTGTTTATTAGAGGTGATTCTATAATAAAATATACTGATGCCTTTACAACAAAAGATGATAAGGAATGTATCACACGCTCTTCTCTATCTGGGGACAGACTAGGAGATGTGTCTTTACTTTTACCCAAAATAGCAAAGAACAAAGGTGATAAACCTTTAATAATCATACACCCTGGAACTAATGATCTCAGACACAACCGAAAAGATTAGATGTATTTAGAGTTTATGAATATGAAAAAAATTCTTCAAGGGGTGAACAGTAAAGTGATATTTTCTAAAATGTTGCGGTGCCAAGAACCAGTGTTGGACTAAATCGTAAGATAAAGAGAGAATAAATAATTGGCTCAAGAGGTGGTGTTATATGAGGGAATGCAATGCATAAGGTCTTGGGAACGTTTTAATGATAAATGATCATTTTTAGTAAAGATGGATTGCACCTCAATAGAAAAGGGAGTAAGAAATTAGGACTGTTGTTTAAAGCAAAAGTAGATGACAATTTAAATTGAATTCACAGGAGAGGTGTCCCATCAGAAAGTGTGAGTGTTAGTAGGAATAGTAATTTTATGAAAACCAGAAAAAATATATCTTGGGGGGGAAAAAAGAGCTACAAGAGTCTAGTATGTATATATAAGGCAGAATAAAAAGAACAAGAAGTGTAATATTAAAGTTAAGGGTCAAAGGATAACTATTCTGTTGCTCAACGCAAGAAATTTAAATAATAAACTGGATGAATTAAAACATGTATCAGTCACAAAAAATACTGTAGATATGTGTGGTATTACTGAGTTCTGGCTTAAGCCAGGGAACTAGGTTGAACAGATCCAAGGTTACGACTTTTTCCACAAACACAGGAATGATAAAAATGGGGAGGGGGTTGGGGTTGGGATCTATGTGGCCACACACTAAAAAGCACAGGAAGTTAACATCACTGATGAGGAAAACTCAAAGTTAGAACAGATGTTGATTAAAATAAAAACAAAATAAACAAAATGGAGATCAGTAACCCTGGGTGTGTGTTATCAGTCACCTAGTCTATCAGAGGATGAGAACATCATATTTGTGGATTCAGTATGCTAGAAAAGATAGCTGTAAATAATAACTGTATTATGATGGGGATTTAAATTTCCAAAAGTAAACTGAATTTACTATAAGGGTACAGTTATTTAGAAAATAGATTTATAGAAATTTGTTTAAACAACAGTCTAGAACAGCATGTAAAGGTGGCACTAAGAAATAATACTCTTGATTTAATTTTCAGTAACATGAGGACAGGATATATATTGTTGGATTTACATCTCTCAGGGTCTAGTGACCATAATATGATCATATGTTCACTTATAGATGACTCCCTAAAATATCTGGGAAAACAAAAATAAGAAATTGCATGAGCAGACCTTAGAAGTATCAGGCAAGGTTTAATTAGTTGGGATTGGAAAAAAGAGCTGAGGAATTTATCTGTTGAGGAGATGTGGAGTAAAATATACAATAAAATACAATCATGCATAAGAAATTTGTACTGTTGGTAGACAAATACAATGGACGGGTGAGTATACCAAAATGGTTTACAAAACAATATGGAGACTGATGAAACAAAAAGAAAAAGCATGCAAAAATATGACTTAAATCACACTCAAATAAGAGAGGAGGAGGAGGAGGAGTAGAAACAACAAATAAAAAAATGCAGACGGGAGATCGAAAGGGCTAAAGCTAAGGCAGAAAGGAACGTAGTTCGAAAAAACAAAGATAACTGCAGTTTTACGATTATGTAGGAAGCCTTAGATAGAGTAAGAAACAACTTATTAACTTTAAAGAAGGAGATAAGATGATAGATGATGAACTAGAGATGGCTAATAAATTCAATTCATATTTTTTAAGTGTTTTCCAACATCATAACAGAGAAAGAAACTTAATGATAGATGGTGTAAGTGAACGAACTACTAGCTTCACTATAACTACCGGGCAGGTGTATCGTAAGCTAAAAAGCTTAGATATCCATACATCATGTGGCCCGGATGGGATTCACCCCTTGTTGCTTAATAACATGGCAGAAGAATTGTCAGGATCCTTGGCTGTGTTGTATAATAAATCTATAGAGCAAAGAATGGCAATAAAAGAATGGAGAGTTGCCCATATTACCCCCATACATAAAATGGGTAGAAAGCTAAAGTTGAAAACTATCGCCCTATTAGCGTAACTTCTATTGTTGGTAAGATAATGGAAAGTTTTATAAAAACTTTCTTAGAAGATAACTTGAGACAGTTAGGACTGATTGACATCATGCATAGAAACATAGAAGTTGATGGCAGATAATGACCGAAAGGCCCATCCAGTCTGCCCATTATTTCTACCTTATGAATGTGCCGCAGACCTGTACTCTGTCAATGGCCTATCTATTCATACTCATCTGTATTGCTCCCTTATGCCTATCCCATGCCTGTTTGAAGCCCTGCACTGTATTCATATCCACCACTTCATGAGGTGGGCTGTTCCATGCATCCACCACCCTTTCTGTGAAAAAATACTTCCTCACATTACCCCTTAATTGGCCTCCATCTAATCCCATGCTGTGTCCTCTTGTCCTGCTATTTTCTTATATTGAAACATGTTAGACTGTTTCACCTTGTTAATGCCCTTAAGATGTTTGAATGTTTGATCATATCACCTGTCTTCCTCCTTTTGCTCTAGGGTATGCATATTGAGCTCTGTTAATCTGTCCTGATATGTTTTCTGATGCAGTCCCTGCACCAATTTGGTTGCTCTTGTCTGGACTGCCTCCATTTTGTTAACATCCTTGTGCAGGTGCGGCCTTCAGTACTGCATGCAGTACTCCAGATGGGGCATGACCAGTGCCTTGTAAGAGGAATAACTCTCCCTCTTATGACTTGGCAATACTACAAATACACCCCAACATCTCTCTAGCGTTACCTACTGATTTAGTGGTCTGCTTGGATGATTTCAGGTCATCTGTGATGATGATGCCCAAGTCTCTTTCTTCCCTTGTGATTGCCAGCAACTCCCCTCCCAACCTATAGGTGGCTTCAGGGTTTCTCTTCCCTATGTGCATGATCTTGCACTTGTTTGCATTAAACCCCATTTGTCGCAACATGGGTTTGTGCAGGGCAGATCCTATATATGTAACCTTATGGATTTTTTTGAGCCAGTGAGCCAAGCACTGACCAGGGCATGTCAATGGACGTTGTATATCTGTATTACACCAAAGCCTTTGACTCAATCTCTCACAAATTCTTTTACAAACACTCATAGAACTAGAAATAGACAAAGATTTATTTCAGTGGATAAGTTCATGGCTAGAGGATAGGATGCAGAGAGTACAAGTCAGAGGACATTTATCAGGATACTGAACATCACGAAAGTGCCAGAAGAACAGACCTACTGGTCTATGAAAATCTGCTCATTTGTGTAGCTAGCACCCTAGCAGGCAGCAGCCCCTTCCCCATCCCCTTGACTTCCCTTTGTTGTCCTCCTCTCCACCCTTACCCACCCTGTACTCTGTCTCAAGTGTTCTTAAAGCTCACCACATTTTGCTTGATATCACCCCTTTTGTTAGTGTGTTCCACCTCAAAACCACTCGCTCTGTGAAGTAATGCCTCCTCATCACCCTCCTGAATCTCCCTCCATCTGTTCTTAGCCTGTGCCCCCAGTTTTCCACCTGCTCCTTAGTTTAAACATCCCCTCAGCCCCCCCTTGTTGATACCCTTCAGGTATTTGAAGGTCTCAATCATGTCCCCCCATCACGCCTCTCACCCAGTGCATACATATTCATTTTCTTTAGCCTCATCTCATAGTCCATTACCTCCATCCCCTGAATCATCCTCATCACCCTCCGCTGCACTCCCTGCAGCAGATTGACATTCTGCCTCAGGTACGGCCTCCAGAACTGCACACAGTATTCCAAGTGTGGCCTGACCAGCGACTTGTAGAGGGACAAGATCACCTTCCTATGCCTGGACGTGAATCCCTGTGCTATGCACCCCAGCATCGTGTTTGCCTTCACCGCCACTGTCCTGCATTGGACAGTATTGTTCATCAATACCCCCAGGTCCTGGAGATGGGGTAAGGTTACCAGTGGGGTCCCTCAGGGATCGATACTGGGTCCCCTGTTGTTTTCTATCTTTGTAATAAGTATGCAGGTTTCTGGTGGTGCCTGGCTGTGGAAATATGCAGACAATATGAAGGCTGGGGCAATTGTGAATAACATTGAATCTATCAGGTGTTTCAAAAAACAACTTAAAAATTTAGAAAGATGGGCAAACAGTCACAAACTACAATTTAATGTAAGTAAATGTAGGGTTATGTGTTTGGGCACTAATAACCCATGTGTAGAGTATAAGATAAATAATACAATTATATCCAGTACTGCTAGTGAAAAGGATCTAGGGGTGATTATCACAAATAAATTAAATTTTGATATGCATACCAGAGAAGCAACAAAAAGAGCCAATAAGATAGTAGGCAACATCCTAAGAAATATAAAAAGCAGGAGTAAGAACGTGTTGATTTCCCTGAATAAGTTCTTAGTTAAACCTGTGCTGGAGTATGGTGCCCCTTTTTCTACCCCCAAAAAATATAAGTTGCACAAAGGTGATAGAAAGAGTACAGAAAAGGTTTACAAAGAAGGTAAAATTAGTTAAACCACATCATGACAGACTACAAGGCGTGGACTTGTACTCATTAGCCTATAGAAAAATTAGGAGTGATTTATGTTATGTTTATAAGGCTTTTGAAAATGTTACACTGTGGGATTCCGCTGGTTTAAACATTAAAAGGGCTATAGGCAGAGCAACTAGAGCACATTGTCATCCATTAAGGAGGGACATTTTTAAAACAAAAAGGAGAGGACTTTGGTTTAATCAAAGAGTGGTGGATGTATGGAATGCACTTCCAGCTGAAGTGGTCGAAGCACCTAGTATGGCTGCTTTTAAAAAAATATTAGAAGCACACCTGGGGAATAAAATTTTGGATTATTACCGCTGATAATGTGACAAGTTTTATATGGGTCTAGTGGCCGATTGACTTGAAATACAAACCTATGAACCTATATCTGAAATAAGGGAGAATCTATTTAGTACAAGGGTACTATCAAACCTGATAAATAAATTAGATACAATTGAGGGACGGACAGAAGATGGAACCCAAAAAAATTACAGGGCCGAAGAAAGGGAAAAAGAGGGTAGGTGCACAAGCTGGAAAGTAACATGCACAAATGCCCGCAGTCTGAGGAACAAAATACCAGACCTAATGGCACTAATGGAAGATGTAAACCTGGACATAGTAGCTATTACAGAAACATGGTACACAGGGAACCATGACTGGGATAGCCATTCCAGGATACACACTTTTAGGAAGGAGAGGGAAGGAAGAAGGGAGGGGTAGCTATGTATGTGAAGGAGGGATTAAAGCATCAGAGGCTCGAGGGTTGCAAGAAGGAGCAGAGGCACTGTGGGTCACCCTGGAGGTGGGAAGAAGGACAGTCATTTGGACTGGAGTGATTTACAGGCCTCTGGCACAGGGAGGAATCAGATGAAGCTCTTGTAGAAACCATCAACAAAATGGCAGCCAAACAGGAACAGCTGCTAATGGGTGACTTCAACTTGCCAAAGGTAGACTGGAGCACTCAGGTTGTGAGAACAAGATGGGTCAGGGACTTTATGACTGTCCTGAATGGGGCAAACCTAAGACAGCTTGTAGCAGAACCATCCCACAAGGAAGCTATACTGGATTTGGTCCTGAACAATGCGGACAGGATCGCAGATGTGGAGGTGGGCAGTCACCCTGGTACCAGTGACAACAGGACAGTATGGTTTAAGGTAACCACAGTGGAGGAGGTAAGCCATACAAGAATAAAGGTCCCTGATTTCAGGAAGGCTAACTTTAAGGAGATGGGTAGAAATCTCAAAACAGTCATAGCACCAGAAGGTACAGGAGGAGATGTGGAAAACAGTAACCTAGTCTCAAGAGAGTCATAACAGAAGCAACAGATCACTGTATCAAAATACATAGCAAGAGTAAAAGAAAGAAAAGGCCATTATGGTTCTCAAAGGTAGCGGCCGAGAAAGCAAGGGAAAAGAAAAGACCCTTCAGAAGATACAAGGAAACACAAAAGGATGAGGACAAAGAACAATGTCTGGAGAAGCCGAGGGTATCTGGGAAAATAATTAGAAGGGCTTAAGCACAGACACAGGAAGGTATAGCCCAGGCTATTAAGAAAGGTGACAAGACCTTCTTCAGATACATTAGTGAGAGGAAAAAGACCAGAAATAGGATTGTTAGGCTGAAGATGGAAGGAGGAGAAAGGGTGGAGGACGACCTAGAAAAGACTGAGATACTGAACAAGTACTTTTGCTCAGTATTTACCAGGGGAGTGGAGGGTAAAGGACTGAGACTCATTAAGAGGGGTATTCAGGGGAAGGAGGTAGACACCAGCTCATTCACGGTGGAAAGAACTCAGGAAAATAAAAGCAGATAATACAATGGGGCCAGATCGGATCCATCCCAGAGCACTAAAAGAACTCAGGGAAGTGTTGGCGGAACCACTGGCTCCCCTTTTCAATGCATCACTAGAGACAGGGAGGTACCTGAGGATTGGGCCATGCGAGTTGGCAAATTTGACCCGACAGGCCAATTTTGAGCTGGGCCAGACAAAACTTTAATTGGCCCGAAAATAAATGAAGGGTTTTGAGAGTCAAAATACATTTTACTTTAAATGGCTTATGATGTTCTATTAAAATATGCTGTTAAAATGAATAAAAAGCTATGAACAATAACTTTAAACAGAACCTTCATAATGAGTGCAGCAGGCTGCCTCACCAAGAGGCTCAAAATCAGGCAAACACCTTCATCTACTGTTCCAACCCCTACCCACCCAATCCTGCTCCCTAAGTAGTACTTCTCCCACAGTAGCATTGATGGTGGCTGTGGGGTCAGCAGTCACAAAATGAGAGATCTATGCTGCTGCTGCATTGGTGAGACTGAGAAAACCTGAGGAAAACACATACTATAGCTGCTGGTCTGCAAAGGACACTGGTGCAGCAGCATACCCAGGGCAACATACATCTCCACCAAACAGGTATCTGCCTCTATCTCCAAAATCAAACAAAGGGCAGAGGACACTGGAGAGCAGTACACTGCAGCACAAGAGCTAGCACAACAAAATTTTCCCAAACAGGAACCAAAACAAAAAAGGAAAAAGGAAATCCAAAAAACCTCTGATCATTGGAGACTCCATGATTCAGAAGTTGATACCTATCACCAGCCAGGGGTAATGGTCAGATGTCTCCCAGGTACATCAGCATGGAGAGACATTGGCTGCATTGCTAAAATTGTACAGGAAGCAGGAGAAAACATTGATGTCCTGGTACACATAGGGACTAACGATCTCGCCAGCCGGTGAGTTGTGCAGACCAAGGAACACCTGACCAGGCTGGGTGACAAACTATCATCCATTTCATCCGGCATCTCCTTCTCTGAGATCCTGCCAGTCTGGGAGAGGGGGGCAGATAGACAGAAGATCAGAGAAGGGGAGATAGGGGAGCTAAACATGTGGCTGAAGGGCTGGTGCCAGGAAAAAGGACACAAATTTGTAGGGAACTGGCAACAGTTTTGGGAGCGAAAGTTCTTTATATTTGATGGACTGCATCTGACTAAGGAGGGAGTCAGTGCATTGGGGCAGATGTTTTAATGTCTTTGCAGAATATTTACACTAGCAAATGGGGAGAGGGGTGCAGCACCTGATATGTCGAATGGGAAGAACACTCCTCCCCCCTCAGCTAGTGGTCAAACAGGATTTCAGCATGTTTGTAGTTCATTTGCATCACCAGGTAAGGAAAAAGGTCCAGTTCCCCATACAACACAGGGAAATGCCAGACCTCACCCAACAACTAACACACTGAAATCTGGCCAATGTAAAATCATGTACACAAATGCTCACAGTCTGGGAAACAAGATCTCAGACCTTCAGGCAATAATGACAGAGGTTAAACTAGACATAGTAGCCATTAGTGAGATATGGTTTACCAGTAAACATACTTGAGAGACTTCAGTACCTGGCTATGTACTGTTCAGAAGAGACTGAGGTGCAAAAAGAGGGGTGGAGTGGCCCTTTATGTCAATGAAAATATCAAAGCTACAGAAATTCAGAATACACATAAGGAGCCAGAAGAACTGTGGGTCACCCTGGAAACAGGAAATGGAACAGCCATATGAACTGGGGTTGTCTACAGGCCTCCAAACCAGGGAGAGGACATAGACACATTACTGTTAGAAGATATACAAAATATGACAGCTAAAGGGGAGGTTCTGATAATGGGAGACTTCAACATGACAGATACAAATTGATCAATACCAGCAGGAACATTTGCCAGAACTAGACACATAGTGGATTTCCTGCAGGGGAGGGACTCAAACAACTGGTACAACAACCCACAAGAGACAGGGCTATCCTAGATCTAGTACTGACTAACAGGGAATGGATCACAGAACTCCAGGTAGAATGTCACCTTGGGGCCAGTGATCATCACATGGTATGGTTCAGTTTGGCCACTAGAACTAAATCATCCCATTCCAAGGCAAAAATATGGGACTTCAGAGAAGCTAAGATGCAATACTTGAAGCAACATCCCATTGTGTTAGAGAGAAAAGGAAGTGCAAAAGAAGAAGGAAACCACTTGGGTTCTCAAAAATAGTAGCAGAAAAGGTCAGAGCCAAAAGGCTGGCCTTCAGGAAATATAAGGAAACACAGCAAGATGAAGATAGGGAGGCATACCAAACTTCCCTAAGGGAATCAGGGAAGGCAGTAAGGTAGGCAAAGGCCCAAACCAAGGAAACACTAGCATGAACAGTAAAAGAAGGCAACAAGACTTTCTACAGATACAGTAGTAGCCACAGACACTGCCAGCTATTTCCCGAAATTTCTGCAATACTAGAGCACTTTGTTCTTGTTGTTACATCTATGTTGGTCCATTAAAGGTATCAGATCATTTGCTTCTGGATCTGTGATATTTCCAGAAATATCTGATGCTTTTGCATTAACAGTAGGGCAGAGAGAAAACTTTCAGAAATTTCTTAGAAATATTTGGAAATAGCTGGCAATGTCTGTGGCTACCACTGTACATTAGTGAAAGGAGCAAAGTCCAGAGGGGTATTGATAAGATCAAAGGATAAGGAAGGTGTGTGAGGAGGAGGACCATGTAAAAGCATCTATCCTAAATAGATACTTCAGCTTAATATTTACTGAAGAGAAGGTAGTGCAGGACCCACAGCTCAGCACCATGGACACAGGGGGGGAGAGAGGTATGCACTAGTCCCTTCACAAAAGAAAGGGTCCTACAAGAGCTTTATAAGTTCAGGGTGGACAAGGCAATGGGATCTGATGGCATACATACCAGGGTAATAAAGGAGTGAAGGGTGGAACTAGCAAAGCCATTATCAGAACTGTTTAGTGAGTCTCTGAGTACAGGAGAGGTCCCAGAAGATTGGAGTAGGGTTCATGTGATCCCGAGCCACAAAAGTGGTAGCAGGGAGGAGGCAGGGAACTACAGACCAGTCAGTCTTACCTCAGTAGTGGGCAAGATTATGGAGGCACTCCTTAAGGAAAGTATAGTGCAACACTTGGAATCCATAGGAGCACAGGCTCCAAAACAGCATGGGTTTCAACAGGAAGGTCCTGTCAAACTAATCTCATAGATTTCTTTGACTGGGTAACCAGAGTTGTGGACCAAGGGGGAGCAGTTGATTTCACCTACCTTGACTTCAGCAATGCTTTCTATACTGTTTCACGTAGAAGATTGATTAATAAGCTGGGTAGGCTTGGGGTGGGTCAGAAGTTACATAGATACATAGACAGTGTCGGCAGATAAGGGCCTATGGCCCACCCAGTCTGTCCATTTGAGCTTGTAAGTTTAGTTTATGTTTTCCTAGAAGTCTGTTGCCCCTTACCCCTGACCTTCAGAATTCCTTTATGTCTATCCCATGCATTCTTAAATCCCGTGATTGTTTCAGCCCCCACCACTTCCTCTGGCAGGGTGTTCCACTTGTTCACCACTCGTTCTGTGAAGAAATTCTTCCTCACGTTTCCTCTGAATCATCCTCCCTCCAACTTCATCCCATGCCTTCTAGTCCTGGAACATCTTTTTCGCTTAAAAATAGTGTAGTCCTGCACCCTGTTTCTCCCTGTAAGATACTTGTATGTCTCTATCACATCCCCTCTCTCCCTCCTCTCCTCCAGGGAGTACATGTTCAGTTCCTTCAACCTGTCCTCATAGGACTTATGATGCAATCCAAAAGTTGGTCA
This sequence comes from Neoceratodus forsteri, assembly GCA_016271365.2. NCBI lineage: Eukaryota > Metazoa > Chordata > Ceratodontiformes > Ceratodontidae > Neoceratodus > Neoceratodus forsteri. The sequence continues at coordinate 4,052,867 of JADMNL010000041.1, read as the reverse complement.
ACTGGGTGGCAAACTGGTTGGCGAGCAAAAACAAAGAGTGGTGGTAAATAGCATCCCTCAGGGATCAGTCCTGGGGCCAGTCCTCTTCAATATCTTCATCAGTGACATTGCAGATGGACTGAAGAGTAAGGTTAGTCTGTTTGCAGATAACACCAAGATCTGCAACGCAGTAGATGATCCAGATGGGGTGGGCAGAATGAGAATAGATCCGGATAAACTGGCAAAATGGTAAGAAGAATGGCAACTGGGATTTAACGCAAAGAAGTGCAAGATCATGCACATAGGGAAGAGAAACCCAGAAGCCATCTGTTGGCTGGGAGGGAAGTTGCTGGCAGGCACAAGGGAAGAAAGGAGACTTGGGCATTATCATCACAGATGACCTGAAATCATCCAAGCAGGCCACTAAAACAATAGGTAAGGCTAGGGGGATGTTGGGGTGTATTAGTAGGGGGTATCACAAGTCGTAAGAGGGAGGTAATAATCCCTCTTTACAAGACACTGGTTAGGCCCCATCTGGAGTACTGCATGCAGTACAGGAGGCCACACCTTCACAAGGACATAACCAAATTGAGGCTGTCCAGAGAAGGGCAAAAATGGTGCAGGGACTGCGTCAGAAAACATATGAGGACAGATTAATGGAGCTCAATATGTATACTCTAGAGCAAAGAAGGGAGAGAGGTGATATGATCAAAACATTCAAACACCTTAAGGGCATTAACAAGGTGAAAGAGTCTAACATGTTTCAATATAAGAAAAATAGCAGGACAAGAGGACACAGCATGAGATTAGAGGGAGACTGATTAAGGGGTAATGTGAGGAAGTTCATTTTCACAGAAAGGGGAAAGGGTGGTGGATGCATGGAACGGCCTACCTCAGGAAGTGGTGGATATGAATACAGTGCAGGGCTTCAAACAGGGATGGGACAGGCATAAGGGAGCAATACAGATGAGTATGAATAGATAGGTTATTGACAGAGCAAAGGCCAATGGCACATTCATAATGTAGAAAAATAAATGGGCAGACTGGAAGGGCCTTGCGGTCCTTATCTGCCATCAACATCTATGTTTCTATGTTTCTCCATGATTCCAATCCACCCACCCCTGCTCCCCTAGGTAGTACTTACTCCCCATGATGGCATTGATGTTGGGGGAATGATGATGATGATGATGATGGGCAAGAGAGCTTGGGTAAAGGAAAATAAATAACAGTCTGAAAAAAGAGAGAGTGCCTTAATAGTTATGCACTGCTACATTGTTGAAACTGAGGAAACACATATCATAACTAGCTGCTAGGCTATGAAGGACACCAGAGCACAGCAGCATACCCAGGGGCAACATACTTCCTTCTCCATGATTCCAACCCTTCCACCCCTGCTCCTCTAGATAGTACTTACTCCCCATGGTGGCACGGATGTTGGGGGAATGATGCTGATGATGACAAGAGAGCTGGGGTGAAGGAAAATAAATAGCAGTCTAAAAAATGAGAGAATGAGCTATTAGCTATGCGCTGCTACATTGTTGAAACTGAGGAAACACATAGCTAGCTGCTAGGCTACGGAGGACACCGGAGCAGAGCAGCATACCCAGGGGCAACAAACTTCCTCCTCCACAGTTCCAACTCACACACCCCTGCTCCCCTAGGTAGTACTTACTCCCCATGGTGGCATGGATGTTGGGGGAATGATGATGATGACAAGAGAGCTTGGGTAAAGGAAAATAAATAGTTTGAAAAATGAGAGAGTGAGCTAATAGCTATGCACTGCTACATTGTTGAAACTGAGGAAAACACATATCATAGCTAGCTGCTAGGCTACGAAGGACACCGGAGCAGAGCAGCATACCCAGGGGCAACATACTTCCTCCTCCATGGTTCCAACCCTCCCAACCCTGCTCCCCTAGGTAGTACTTACTCCCTCCCCATGGTGGCTCTGATGTTGGGGGAATGAGGATGATGATGATGACAAGAGAGGTTGTGTAAAGTAAAAGAAATAGCAGTCTGAAAAATGAGAGAACAAACTATTAGCTATGCACTGCTGCATTGTTGAAACTGAGGAAAACACATATTGCAGCTAGCTGCGAGGCTACGGAGGACACCAGAGCAGAGCAGCATACCCGGGGCAACATACTTCCTTCTCCATGGTTCCAACCGACCCACCCCTGTTCCCCCAGCTAGTACTTACTCCCCATGGCAGCACTGATGTTGGGGGAATGATGATGATGACAAGAGAGTTTGGATAAAGGAAAATAAATAGCAGTCTGAAAAATCAGAGAGCGAGCTATTAGCTATGTGCTGCTGCATTGTTGAAACTGAGGAAAACACGTATCATAGCTAGCAGCTAGGCTACGGACACGGAGCAGAGCAGCATACTAGCGACAACATACTTCCTCCTCCATGGTTCCAACCCACCCACCCCTGCTCCCCTAGGTAATACTCACCATGGATGATGTTGGGGAATGATGATGATGATGATGGCAAGAGAGCTTGGGTAAAGGAAATAAACAGCAGTCGGAAAAGTGAGAGAACAAAATGCTGTCCCGCTGGCGGTGTGCACAGGAGAATAATCAGAACAAAAGCCCAAAGTCTAGCACTACCCAGTTCCATCAAAATAGATTACGAGCAAATACCCAAGTGATGATTTCATTGTTTCTTACTTTTTACATGCATTTTGGATCCATGTCCTGGGGTGCCTATATGACTTTATGAATTAATAAACATCACTGTGTAGCCGTTTTGTTCTTTTTTTTCTTATATTTTTACTTTGAGTGGGTCATAGCTGTATTTTTGTGTTTTTATTTTATTACTGGATCACTTTAAGTGTGGGGTTTAAATAAAGTGTAACAGCAACTGGTGAACACTCCCTGATGAAGTGAAACCAGTAGTAGTAGGCTTGTGGGTCCCCGCGGGTTCTTCCTGAATGGGGACTTGGCACATTTGTTATGTTTTTGTTTAATAATGTTGAATTGTTTCACATGCCTTATTCAAGAGCAGTTAAATCATCTCTTTGGTGCTTGCTCTTAATCTCTTACGGTTGGTTGTGTTTTTTTTTGTCTTTTTAAATAATTCTTTATGCATATTTAGATATGCACAGTAAATGACAGGCAGAAGGGAGATTTCATGTATTTGCAACACACGCTAAGACACTCGCTCAGTGATTCTAGAATTATAGGTTTATCTACTGGTATATTACTTGTAATTAAGTCAAGGTAAGTTTATTTTCAGAAATGTTAACTGTGCAACATGCTCTGGGTCCAAACCAAGCAAAACCATCAACTTTGGTTATTTAAATTCATTTTGCTGCTTTGTGCAGGCTGTCTTCTTTCGCCTTATAATACACTGTGAAATAGCAGGCTCTGGTTCCCACTTTTATATGCATTTGCTGTAGTGGGTGGTTTTAGGGTCTCTGGTTTCCAGTTGTCTTGTTCCCTTAGTTACGTTTCCTGCCCCCTCTTTCCTATTTCCACCATTGGCTCTCCTCTCCTCGTGCAGTCAACTGCCCCTCTCCCTGACTCTGGCTATCCGCCCTGCCCAATTTAAACACATAGAACTCGTTGCCACTTTACTTGCCCCCAGCCATCTCGTCTACCTGCTGCTGCTGCTGTCAAACAACTTTTCCCGAGTCCCTCCCGTAATTCATATGGAAAGCCCTGGGCGAGGAGGCTGCCTTACCACCGTACAGGAGCATCAGCAGGAGGGGGAGAGGGCTGGCTGCATGGTGTTCTGTCAGAGTAACTGCACGGCTCTTCCAAGCAGCGCTGCCTGTCTCGTGACTGGGACCAACGGAGTGAGCCTGTCTCTTTCTCTGTCTCTGGACCACACACAGCACGACTCAAGACAGAATGGCGTCAGCGACTGCTCTGGCCAACTCCAAGCTGTGGGCTCTTTTTCCATGATTGTGGATGGGTTCTAGTGGGAAAATAACAGAACCGACCCGATTGGCAGAGGACGTTGTGGAGCAAAGAAGCATGTGGACAAAATGTCCAATTATTGCTCCGCAGCCTCTGCTAGATGGTTTGGTGGTGCCAGTATATCTATCGCAGGGACAGGGTTCATACTTTGCCCCCCCCCAATTCCCACTGAGCTGTGGGACCAGGGCTTAGGACCTGTGACATTAAAAAAAAAAAAGCTGAAATTTAAAAAAAAGGGGATTTTTTTCTGTACACAGTGGCGTACAATAAGTATGCATAGTCACGCCACTGAGTGAAGCAGTAGTAAGAAGTGTAGAGTACTAGTTTTTTTCCAGTTTTTTGCAGTAGTACTTATATTGGTAGAGTACTACTACAACTAGGGCCAAGCACTCCACGAGGTATCCAGAGAAACATGTGCTTTCTCCCCCAGCTCAGACACAGACATGCTGCCTCCTGGAACACTCTGCTGCAAATGGCTGCTGTGTGATGCTGAGGGTTATATTGCCTCTCGACATCACCCAATCACTCAGCAGCTCACTGCAGCAGGGGGGCAACAAAGGAAAGACAGCAGCTGCGATTGGACTGCCATTACTGCAGTCACATGATCACCAGCACTGTCTAAATGCCCCATTGGAGGATGAGAGTCTGGAGGAGGGAGTAATCTGCTGCTGTTAACTTGTCACTCTAGGGACTGGAGAGGAGAGGCATCACATAGTAAGTGTATTTTTTTTTCAATTTAAATCTTGACTGTGTGCGCCTGCATCCTCCTGTCCCAAGTGAGTAACAGCGAATAACACTATCTGTTTGTCAAATTGATCAACTGACTCCTCCTTCTCGATCTGCCACTGACAAGTGCCAACTGCCAAGCTGAGTGACCCAAAATGCTGGCAGTGGCAGTCCCAGCCCCCGACTCCCCCCTTCTCCATTCTGACCTCCCACACATAGCAATTAGCATGCCTCAGCTTCCTCCCAATCTGCAGTGCACCCCCCATATACCCACACTGACAGGTGCGAGCATTTGGTGTGCTCTGCAGCTTCTTCTGGCAATACTGCAGAGTGACTTCCCCCTTTTCCATTCTGCCCCCACACACAGCAAGCAGCATGCCTCTACTCCCTCCTCCATCTGCAGTGCACTCTCCCCATAACTCACACTGACAGGTGCCGTGCGACCATTCTTCTGGTGCTTCTTCTGGTGCGCTCTGCAGCTTCTGGCAGTGCTGTACAGCGATAACTAATTTTGGATTGCCGTTTCAGGTTTGGTGGTGTGAAACATGATTTGGTCCTTGAATTCCGAACACCACCAAACCTGAATTACCTGAACATGTGACTCAACACAATGCCCAGCCCTACCCAAGGACTGTAGGAGGGCAGATGTGGTCCCTCTCCACAAGAGTGGAAGCAGAGAGGAGGCAGGCAATTACAGGCCTGTAAGCCTGACCTCAGTAGTGGGGAAACTAATGGAGTACTCACTTAAGTAGTGGATTGTGAAGTTTCTGGAGGATAGCAGGGCACAGGATCCAAGGCAGCATGGATTCTCAGCAGGAAAGTCCTGTCAGATAAATCTTATAAATTTCTTTGACTGGGTAACCAGGGTGGTAGATCAGGGAAGGGTGATGGATGTGGCCTACCTGGATTTCAGCAAGGCCGTCGACACCGTCTCGCACAGGAGATTGTTAAATACATTGGGGAGCCTGGGAGTGGGTTCTATGGTGGTAAAGTGGGTTGGGAACTGGCTAAGGAACAGGACTCAGAGGGTGGTGGTAAATGGAATGAAATCTGAGGGAGGGAGGTGATCAGTGGGGTGCCACAAGGGTTTGTTGCTGGGACCAGTACTATTCAATGTCTTCATTAGTGACATTGCAGAGCATCTGGATAGAAAGGTGTGCCTCTTCATAGATGACACCAAGATCTGCAACAGAGTGGACACACTGGAGGGGGTGGAAAAAATGAGAAAGGACCTAAGCCTATTAGAGGAGTGGCTGAGTGTCTGGCAGTTGAGTTTCAATGCTAAAAGGTACAAGATCATGTACTTGGGTCATAGGAATCCAGGGGAAGGAGTACAGGATGGGTGTGGAAATTCTGGCCACAATAAATCAGAAGAGAGACATGGGGGTTATCATATCTGATGACCTAAAGGTGACCAAACAGTGTGAAAAGGCAGTGGGGAGAGCAAAGAGAATGTTGGGGTGCATAGGGAGGGGCATAACAAGCAGGAGGAAAGAGGTGGTGATGCCACTGTACAGATCACTGGTGAGACCTCAGCTGGAGCACTGTGTCCAGTTTTGGAGACCACATCTCCGGAAGGACAGTGACAAAATAGTGGCCGTCCAGAGAAGGGCAACAAAGATGGCACATGGACTGCACCAGAAGCCCTACGAGGGAAGACTTAAGGAACTTAATATCTACTCACTGGAAGAAAGAAGGGAGAGGGGGAGATATGATAGAGACTTTCCAGTACCTTAGGGGAATAAACAGCGTACAGGTGGAAAGCATATTTCAGAGAAAAGTCTGCACAAGAACAAGGGGGCATGATATGAGACTGAAGGGTGGAAGGCTCAGGGGTAATGTTAGAAAGTACTTTTTCACTGAAAGGCTGATGGAGCCATGGAACATCCTTAAAGCAGAAGTGGTGGGGGTGAAAATGATACAGGGGTTCAAGAGTGCATGGGATAGACATACATAAGGGTACCCTGGAGATGTGCAGAGCAGGAGAGCCACAGATCAAATAAGATCTGGGGCTGCAGCAGTGAGTAGGGAAATATGCAGACTAGGTGGGCCATATGATCCTTTTCTGCTGACAGATTCTATGTTTCTATGTCAATACCAAGCCAGGTGAGAGGGGAGGGAGTAAAGGGGGGATAGGGGCAAGGGTTAAGTTCAGCATCATCTGACAGCAGGAGCAGAAGGGTGATGAGGAGCTTCAAGGAGTGGACATAGAGGAAAAGACTAGCGGAGGAAGAAGGTGTGAGTAGGAGAGAGGAAACCAATGAGGAGAAAGGAAGCAGAAGAGTCTGGGGGAGTCACTGATACAAAAACTAGGAAAAATTATAACAAAACTGTAGTATTGATGGGATCAATTTAATACGTAGCACAATTAAAGCAGTTTAAATACATACTAAGATTCCAACAGAGTAGGCCTAATGGTCTATCAAGTCTGCTCGAAAATCAGCATCTGGTCAGGACACGGTTGCTGCACTCGACACCTCCCCCATAAATCCCCTCAACCCCATCAGAGTTACACCTCGAGATCTGGCATTACTCAGCTTTACCTTCCCCTTATACCTATCCCAGCCCCTCATGAATCCCTCCGCTGTACCAACAGCTACCAGTTCTGCAGGCATTGCATTCTAAGGGTCCACCACCCTCTCAGTAAAGTAGCATCTCCAAGACTCCCCCCACAAGTCTCCCACCAACCAGCCTCATGGAATGCCCCCTGGTGGCCCCCTCCTCTCTCAGCTGAAAAACCCTACTTGGCTGACCCTATTCATTCCCTTTAGATACTTAAATACCTCAATCATATCCCCTCTGTCTGTCCTCTCCTCCAGGGAGTACAAAATTAGCTCAAGTCTTTCCTTATTGGATCTTTCCCCCATACCCTGTATCATTTTGGTCGCCCTCCTCTGGACCCTCTACAAAAGTGCAATGTCCTTTTTTAAGTATGGGTGCCAAAACTGCAAGCAGTACTCTAGGTGTGGTTTAACCAGGCAGTTATAGAGAGGGAGAAGTGCCTCCCATCTCCTTGAGGCTATTCCCCCCCTAGTAATGCACCCAAACATTTTATTTGCTTTAGCTGCAGCCCTCCTAAACTGTTCAGAGTTGCTCATTTTGGCTATCACTACCACCCCAAGATCCTTTTCTCCTCCCGAAACCTGCAGTTTCTCCCCACCCAAAAGGTACACATGAGCAGGATCAAGGATAAACATTAACTAAGGCATATAAAAGAACACAGTTTAAATCAGGGTATGGCATCTCATCTCTTTCATCTATTGTCTCCTATGGGATACAATGGAAGAGCTAGGAAGTCAACCACATTATCTCTGGGACCAGGTATTACCTCCCACTCCCTCAGTAACTCGATCATGGTCTAAAATATGGTCCCATTTATATCGAGATGTAAAGTGGACAGGTATCATCTCTTACAATTCTATGTAATTCATGACTTATATTACACTCCGGTCAAGCTGCATAAAATGGGGAAGCTTTCCTCTAATCTCTGCTCTAGATGTGAGGAACACCCTGGCACTTTACTACATATACTATGGGAATGTGAAAGGGCCTCTCCATTATGGACAGCTATTAAATCTAAATTAGACCCTATTTTGGGTCTCTCAGATGCCTTTAGTCCAGAAATTTGTATCCTGTGGGACTATGGGTGCTCTCTGATTGGCAACCAACGTAAGCATATGGCCATTGTATTATTATGCGCCAAAAAAGTAATTTTACGTCATTGGCTTGATCAGAATGTTCCCTCTCTCACAGAATGGCTACATGAGATTCTTTTCACTTTACAAGCAGAGAATCTAATAGCTCACATGTTTAAAAGGACATGCTACTACCAATGCGTTTGGGCTCCTTTACATACCTTACTGAACATCAGAGCAAAAATAGAGATACTAAAACAACTATAGCGGTATCTTAAACTATGTTGGCAATGTCTAACTGCTAACTCCAATGTGCCTATATTAAGTCTACTAGATTTAGAGATAATATGATTGCGTACTGGGGAAGGGGATATAGTGGGGGGGGAAGGGGTGTTAATATGTTAATAGGCTGTAGACTGTTATACTTATGCTATTTTTGTCCGTTAAGAGCAACATTACACATGTTAATCCTCAGGTGATAAGATGCTCTGAAATCATACTGTGTAACTATCTTTAGTCGTGCTCTACAGCAATGTCTAATTGTGTTTGTAAGGAAAAAAAGCTTTTTCAAATAAAGTTTATTGAATTTGAAAAAAATCAGGGTATGAATTAACAAATGCAAAATAAAAGCACTCAATGAATAGGACACCCTATGTGGTACCTAGCACAAAGAATGCAATTAAGAGCATGTAAGACTGATCAGAGTAAATTATGTATTTAATTTACTTTTGTATCTACATGTTATTTATTTCACAAGTTTTACCAGGAAAGACATACTGACCTGAAAACAGCTCATTTACAGATGCTCCCTGGGGGAAGGGGAGGAAGGTGAACAATACAGAGTATACAGCAAAAGTACAATAACAGTAAAATTATAATAACAGCTGAGCAGTCTCCATCTTCAGTGACAATTGGAACAGTGCAGAAAGAAATCCTAAATGATCTGCAGCTTACCTGCTCTTTCCTACTGCTAGTGTTGCCTTCTGTCTATCCCATGTATTCATGAATTCACCTATCATTTTAGCCTCTGCGACCTCTGCAGGGAGACTGTTCCATGCATCTACAACCATTTCTATGAAAAAGTACTTCCTCCTATTACCCCTGAGTCTCCCCCCAGTATCATATTGTGACCCTTTGTTCTTGCACACCTCTTTTTTCTAAAAGATGCTGCTGTCCTGAGCCTTGTTGATGCCTTTGAGGTACTTGAATTCTTCTATCACATCCCCTTCCTCCTTTCCTCCAGGGTATACATATTGAGGTCTTTCAGTCTTTCCTCATATGTTTTCTGGTGCATTCCTTTGACCATTTTTGTTGCCCTTCTCTGGACTGCCTCTATTCTGTCAATGTCCTTCCAGAGATGTGGTTGCTAGAACTGAACACAGTATTCGAGATGCAGCCTGACCAATTGCCTGTACAGTGACCTCACCACCTCCTGTTTTCTACTGGTGATGTCTCTCCCTATGCACCCCAGCATCCCTCCAGCCTTCCCCACTGCCTTTTCACATTGTTTGGCTGCTTTCAGGTCATCCATTATGATTACTCCCAGGTCCCTTTCCAGTTTTGTTGTTGTTAGTATCCCCCCCACCCCACTGTGTATTTCTCTCCAGGATTCCTCTGCCCCAAGTTCATGACTTTGCACTTCTTTTTATTGAATTTGAGCTGCCACTTTCTTAACCACACCTCCAACTTCCTTAGGTCTCTTCTCATTCTTTCCACCCCATCTGGAGTGTACACCCTATTGCAGATCTTGGTGTAATTTGCAAAGAAGTTTACCTTTCCTTCCAGCCCCTCTGCAATGTCACTAATGAAGACACTGAAAAGGACTGGCCCCAGCACTGAGTCCTGTGGCACCCCACTGGTCACCCCCTCTCCTGGGATTGAACTCTGTTAACCACTACCCACTGTGTCCTGTTGCATAGCCAATTTCTGACCCAGTGTAGCACTTTGGGACCCACTCCCAGACTGCCCAACTTGTTTACTAGCCTCTTGTGTGAGATGGTGTCAAATGCCTTGCTAAAATCTAGGTAAGCCATGTCCACCACCCCTCCCTGATCCACCACCCTGGTTACCCAGTTAAAGAAATCTATCAGATTCGTTTGACAAGATCTATGCACTGTGAATCCATGTTGCCTTGGGCCTCAATGTATGCTACAATCCTTTCCTATAGCATGGATTCCATTACTTTCCCCACCACTGAGGTCAAAATAACCAGTCTGTAATTCCCTGTCTCCAACTTGCTCCCACTTTTTTGTAGTGGTACCACATTTACCTTCCTTCCAGTTCTTTGGTACCACTTCCTCCTCCAGTGATTTGTTGAATAGGGTTGTCAGTGGTGCTCCTAGTACCTTCCAGAGTTCTTTCAGTATTCTGGGATGCATCCCATCCCATCCGGCCCCATATTTGCATATGAAAGAGGTGCACTGGGAGAGGCACCTGGCATCAAGGAGGGAGAGGGAGGAGTAAAGAGACCAGTGGTGGGTACAGAGAGGATAGTACAAGGGAAAACAGCAGAAAGAGTGAAAAAAGGGGTTTAGTACGGTAAGAGTGGACTTGGGCGTAGTGCTACAGAAAATGTCACCATAGTTGAAGATACAGAGTATCATCTTTGAGACAACCTCTCAGCAGGCAAGAAGCAGTATACTTGCTTTGTTCCTGTCGTATGTACCTACTTTGGGGTGGAGCTTGTGGTGGAATGGCATGTGCACCGAGAAATCCAGATGGCGGTCTAACCAGATTCAAGATACTTAAAGGAGGAGACTGCCACAATTGTACTCCCATCGAGAGTATGGAAAGAAGGGAAAGAGTTGAGCCTGGTGATCCTCTGCTGGGAATCGAAGGCATGAAGACAACTTTCATGGCACTGACAGACACTTTATTTGTTCAGAACCAGCACTAGATGTTTCTGAAGTCCAGTTGGAGCTGTGCATAGAAGGTAAAGGCATAGGACCCACAGACAGAGCACAGTATCATCTGCATAAATCTAACCCCCCCTTGGGATTAGTAGCTGTAGTAGAAAGGTTGGGAAAAGATCGTCCCCCTGCAGGTCTTTGGTTTTAACCCCTAAAGGGTTAATTCTGCATCCCCTCCTGGGAGGCTGTCTGGTATTGGCTGGAGGCACCCCTGGAGGGTGGGACCTCTTGAACCTGTAAAGGAGAACATGGGTTTGAGAGGCAGTTCGAATGTGGGCATGGGGATGATTGCCTACCCCTGTGGAAACCCCAATGTGAGGCCAGAGGAATAAGCCTTGGAGTGGATGGGCAGCAGCTGTCCCTTTTGATACATGGCTGGGGGGCGACCCACCCCAACCAACAAAGCGTCAGGCTTCTAGAAGCGAAATCTGAACCCTAGGAGCAGGCACTGTTTAGTCCACCATAGAAACGCTGATCTGGACTGCCAAGCCCCCAGTGAGGAAACCACCACATATGGGAGGGCCTCTGTGACAGATAGAGGCATAAGAGCTGCATCTCAGCCAAAGATGTGAGGAGTCAGAGAGCAATGAGTCATCAGGGGGTGTACAGATGGTCACCCCGGGGTATATGCTGCCTGAAGAGTTCCATGGAGCACAGGAGCTCTGTAGTGGCCTTATAGGAATGCAGCTAGGTTTTGGAGGAAATGGATGAAGTCAGCTAGGTTCAAGGCTGATCTCAGTCCATGAGAATCTGAGTGAAGGGAGAGAGTACAGTCTAGTCCAAGTGTAAGTATGGACAATGAAGCAAGCTGCCTATACTAACAGTGGGAAGTTTAGAGCTGCCTGAGAATGGAGAGAAGTGTTGTATTATGTACTGAGCGTGGGAAAAGTTACACTCCTGCTGTTATAGGATTGGGAATGAAACTGTATGGAACTGTACTGAGTGTGGGAAGAGTGGTGCAGTTTGTCCTATACCTAAAGGGACTGAGAACTAGGGACTGAATATGGGCAATGCTTGAACATTCTAAATATGGACCCCTGGTCCTCATGCCTACTGTTCCCCTCTGTGGGGTGTGTAATACTGAATCCCCAATTGAAAACTCCATGGAGATTAATTTCTCAATAAAAGGATCATTGTTGTTTTGCTAATGGCATCTCCATTTATTCTTGCCTGTTGCATCTTATTATCTCTACTAACCAGCTTGCTTTCTATCTCAGTGCCCCATAGAGAAGCCAGAGCCCCAATCCCAAGGATTCAAACTTAAGTTATGGTTGAAGAACTGGTGCTGTGAGGAAGGGTTTGGATTCATTGGTGACTGGGGACCCACCTGGAGGGTTGGAGGTTTGTTCAAGCGTGATGGCCTGCATCCATCCATCCTGGAGGGAAATCCAGGCACTCAATGATGTTTAAATGCTACATTGACAAGCATTTAAACTAGCAAAGGGGGGTGGCAGGCCAGCAAGGAGTATACCTACTTGCTCACTCCCCACAGCTAGCAGTAGAACCAGTGAACCGGAGGAGTGGCTATCACTACAAAGCAGTGTGCAAAAGATAGAGATTAGCACCCAAGAGGTGGATAGGCAGAAAAGAGACAAAATTCAGTAGAAGGGCAGACAGCAAGGAGAACCAGGGATAAAGGACAACAAAGGAAGGGTCTGGAGTAGAACAGCGAAACAGTCTAGGGAGGTCAAATCATGGAAGCCATGTGTGCAAATGCCGGGAGCCTTAGCAACAAGATGGAAGATCTGGAGGCTGTCATGGTGCAGTCAGACCTGGACATTGTGGCCATCACTGAAACCTGGTGTAATGATAACCATGACTGGGAGATGGCCATACCTGGCTACAACATACTCAGAAGAGACAGGGCAGGTAGGAAGGGAGGAGGAGGAGGAGTGGCTCTGTATGTGAAAAATGACATAAGGGCCACAGAGATCCAGGAGGAACAAAATGGGGGAGAGATACTGTGGGTTAAGCTGGAAAGGAAAATGGGGCCAGCCTTCCACACAGGTGTGGTCTATAGACCACCAGCCCAGGAGGAAGAAACAGATAGGGAGCTAATGCTAGCCATCCAAAGGATGACAGACAAGGGTGGGGTAGTACTGGTTGGAGACTTCAATATTCCAGACGTGGACTGGAGCATCCCAGCAGCAGCATCAATTAGGAGAAGATTTATCCTGGACTCCCTTCAGGGTGCCTTCCTCAAGCAACTGGTCATGGAACCAACTCGGCAGAAGGCAATACTGGACCTTGTGCTCACAAACAGGGACAGTGTGATGGGGGTAACAGTGGGGGAGCACCTGGAGAACAGTGACCACCAGTCATTGTGGTTTGAAATCACAGAAAGAGCAGAACCAAACCACACAAAACACGATCCTAGATTTTAGGGGCAGACTTTGGGAAAATGGGGAGATACTTGAAAGAGGCATTAAGGGAATGGGCAGGAATCAGGGGTTGAGGAACAGTGGGCAGTATTAAAATGGGGATTACAAGAGTAACAAAATTATGCATTAAGCAGGTTAAAGAGGAAAGGAAGAGGAGACCATTATGGTTTTCCAAAGAGGTAGCAAAGAAAGTGAAAGCCAGAAAGATTGCATTCAGGCAATACAAAAAGACACAAGCAGAAGGGGATAGGGAGAAGTACCAGGAGAAGCAAAGGGAGGCAGGGAGGTCAGTAAGGGAAGCCAAAGCTCAGACAGAAGAACACATTGCAAAATCAGTGGGTAAAGGGGTCAAAACCTTTTACAGGTACATAAGTGAAAAAAGAAAGACAAAGGGAGGGATAGTGAGACCGAAGGGGGAGGATGGGGGCTGCATGGAGGATGACAACAGTAAAGCTGACACATTGAACAGGTATTTCTGCTCAGTCTTTACTGAGGAAGAGGAGGGTAATGGGTCTGAAGGGAGTACAAGGAGTGAGAATGGTGCAGAAATGGACACAAGTCCCTTTACTTGAGGAAGGGTCCTGAAGGAACTGGAAGTAATAAGAGTTGATAAAGCAATGGGGCCAGATGGGGTGCACCCCAGGGTCCTTAAAGAACTAAGAGAGGTGGTGGCTGAACCTCTGGCTATCCTGTTTAGCCGATCACTGGATACAGGGAGGTACCCAAAGACTGGAGGACAGCAGATGTAGTCCTTTATACAAAAGGGGAACAAAGAGGAAGCTGGGAACTACAGACCAGTCAGCCTCACCTTGGTAGTGGGGAAGGTCATGGAAGCACTACTGAAGGAGAGACTGGTGGAACATCTGGTTGTCAATGGACTACAGGACCCAAGGCAGCATGGTTTCACCAGGGGGAGATCATGTCAGGCCAACCTCGTTGAATTTTTTGACTGGGTGGCTAGGGAGGTGGATCGGGGGGGAGTGGACATGGCCTATCTGGACTTCAGCAAGGCCTGTGACACTGTGCCACATAGAAGACTATTACACAAACTGGGGAATATGGGTGTGGGCAGGACAGTAGTGTGGTGGGTAGGTAACTGACTGGGCGGCAGAACATAGAGGGTGGTGGTAAATGGCTCCACAGAGGGAAGAGTGACCAGTGGGGTACCACAGGTATCAGTGCTGGGACCGGTCCTATTCAACATCTTCATCAGTGGCATTGCACAGGACCTAGAAGGCAGAATTTCACTGTTCGCTGATGACACAAAGCTCTGTAACAGAGTAGACACACCAGAGGGTGTAGACAGAATGAGAAGGGACCTGCAGAAACTTGAAGAATGGTCAGGGGTTTGGCAGTTGAAATTCAATGCAAGGAGTGCAAGATAATGCATATGGGGCACAAAAACCCTGGCACAATGTCAGTTGGGGGTGAGGATATAGCATGCCAAGCAGGAAAGGGATCTTGGGGTTATCATCTCTGATGACCTCAAGGTAGGGAAACAGTGTGACAAGGCAGCAGGTAAAGCAAATAGGATGCTGGGATGCATGGCAGGGGCATCACCAGCAGGAAAGGAGGTCATAATTCACTCACTATACAAGACACTAGTGAGGCCCACCTGGAGTACAGTGTACAGTTCTGGAGACCTTACCTATGTAAGGACATAGACAGGGTAGAGAAGGTTCAGAGGGGGGCAACAAAGATTGTACATGGATTGCATCACAAGTCCTATGAGGACAGGTTGAAGGAACTGAATATGTACTCCCTGGAGGAGAGGAGAGGAGCGAGAGAGGGGATATGATAGAGACATACAAGTATCTTACAGGGAGGAGCAGGGTGCAGGAATACACTATTTTTAAGCGAAAAAGATGTTTCAGGACTAGAGGGCATGGGATGAAGTTGGAGGGAGGACGATTCAGAGGAAACGTGAGGAAGAATTTCTTCACAGAATGGGTGGTGGACAAGTGGAACACCCTGCCAGAGGAAGTGGTGGGGGTTGAAACAATCACGGGATTTAAGAATGCATGGGATAGACATAAAGGAATTCTGGAGGTCAGGGGTAAAGGGCAACAGACTTCTAGAAAAACATAAACTGAATTTACAAGCTCAAATGGGCAGACTGGGTGGGCCATAGGCCCTTATCTGCCAACACTGTCTATGTATCTATGTAAGTCAGTCTGTGTAGTTTCTAGTTGTGCTGCCCCCTCCTCATGGGCATTACCACTGTCATACCCCTAGACACTGGGAAGGGGGGAAACAAGTGGGGGCTTGTCTGGAATTTTGGTGTGCCTTTTAGTGATGAATTGGCCCATGGCAAGTGCTGGGTGAAGATATGAATTGTTTTGGGACTTTGCCACTAAGACGGGAACTCCAGGATGGCACTGGAGATGGTGAGGAATTTTGTGCCAAGCAGAGGAATTTTGTGTCTGGTGACAGGGACTTGTGGCCAAAACATGTGAGGAGTATGTTAATGAGTGGAAAGCTACTATTTTTGGAAGAGGAGATTGGACCACCGCTTAAAAAGGGGGGTGTGGTGAGGACTATTTTCTCTTCTGAATGGGGCGTGCTTCTTCAGAAGAGCATGGTGGCTGGCAAAGATCGTATCCATATTTTTGCTCCGATGTTTTGTTTGATAAACATAAAGTGTTCCCCATGTAGCCTACTCGTGCCCAGCTGGGTCACCTGTGCCTCTGTATCTGGACGTTTGTAGCACTGCATCCTCATAACTACACCTGTTTTTCTGCTGATCAGAAGAAGTGAGGGGCCTAGTGAAATTATAATCCCAATCAGTAATGAGTGTGGCAATTGTATAGGGGCACAGATGGGAAAAGGACAGAATTAGTGGGAAAAGCTGGGATTAAAAGTGATGACATCTTTTGTTATTGCTTCAAGGGGTGAATGGACTGATCCCTTCAGAAAACAAAGAGAAAAAATGGAAGCCTGCCTCCTCAGACATCAATGTGCCTGCTTATTTGTTCAGATGGTTATAGGAGATGGTAGAAAAATCATCCACCATTAGAAAATACACCATTTGGAGACTACCGGTGACGTCACGGAGCGAATAGCAGCAAGCTAAAGAGAGCTCTCCCTTCAGAGGCCTTAAAACCTCTAAAAACAGAATAATCTAGCACCAAACCAGACAAAATGGCAAGTAGTAAACAGATAAAAGATGCCAGAGGCAGATCAAAGATAAAAGAAACGCCTAAGCGTCCCGATGTAGCTGGATTTAAAACACAACATGGGGTCGAAAGTAGAAGCCCTTCTCCTGATAGTGTTCCAGACACAGATACAGAAAATGACCAATTGTCTTGGTCGTGGTTTGAGAAGCTTTTTAGTGAGATAAAAGAAATGAGAGCCAAGAACAGGGCGGAATTCAAACAGCTGAATCAACGCTTATCAGGCTTGGAGAAGAGACTGGGGGAAGCGGAAGGCCGAATAAGCAATACGGAGGATGACACTACTAAGATGGGTCTAATAATACAAGCCCTAGTAAACCAGATGGAACTGCTACAAAATAAATGCACGGACCTGGAGGGTAGATCGAGGTGAGAGAATGTACGGATCCATGGTCTTCCTGAAGGTGCAGAAACAGGACGGATGACCGAATTCATCTCAGATCTTATAGCCAATATGCTCCAGCTACTGGCAGGATACCAACTGGGTATCGAAAGAGCACACAGGGCGTTACAGGTGAGCCCTCCAGCAGAAGCCAGGCTTATATCTGTGGTGCTCAAATTTAATAGTTTTAAAGTAAAAGAAGACATCTTGCGGAGAGCATGGCAACAGAAAGAGATAAATTATCTGGCGAGTCGCCTGTTTTTTGATCATGATTACCCAGTTGAGGTACAGAAGCAAAGATTAAAATATGGCCCTATCTTAAAGATTCTGAGAGCAAAAAAAACATTTGTTTTAATACACCCTACCCAGCTCGGATCCGAATTCATTGGCCGGAAGGAATGAAAGTGTATGATTCTGCGGAAGAGGCGAGAAGGGCCTTGGTAGAGAAGGGCTGGATGGAGACAACGCCAGAGACGACTCACGAGCAGAGACCACACGCACTCATGAAGGCCCCTATCGAATGGCTGATTGCTCTGAACAAAAGGAGACAAGGTCAAACAGTAACACCGCGGGCAGCAGGGAGCAGCAGTGCAATACAGAAGCTGCAGGAAACAAGAAAATAAGGGTTACAGATACCCAGGACTGATTATCCAATTCAGGTACTTCTATGTGTATGGAAGGCCAAGTGGTGACTTTAGGGGCTTATATTGACACCAAGTTACAGTATATCGGACTGAGGCAGAATGAATAGCTGATAAAACTTTTTGTCCCTTGTTTGATGGCTCGTCTCGAAAGGCTATGCAACAGTAAAACGAATGGAACAGACAGAGGGACTCTGTAATAATGACTTTTAGACTCTCTATGCATGTGAATAGCATATTCCTCTCGATAGTTGCTAGAGCACAAGCTTGATAACTGAGAGGAAGAGAACAACTACCTCTGTACATTAAAGGGAGGGGTTGGTGCATAGGAAAGATGTGAAGTGATATCGTGCCTGATTCGGGGGGGGATTCAACTAAGGATACTACTAGAGCTACTGTGAATAGTGTCTGTTTAGTTGCTTGCTGAAAGTAGCTGGGCAACATTTATACTGATAAGCCCAGTATAACCATCTGCGTCACTACACAGCTGATTGCAGCTAATATAGGGGCCGTTTTCATTTACAGCGTAGGCTCCAGGGGAGAGCTGCAGTTTAGCGGTTTGGAGCTAAATACTCCATCTCCCTTGTTCAGTAACTTTTCTTTTTTTTTGAATAGTAATACTGAACACATAGAGATCTCCTAGAAAAAGGTGGATCTCCACGTTGGAAGTCAAAAATGCTTAAAGTTCTTGAATTATTGAGGACTGTTTCTTTCAAAAATGTTATTAGTTTTTTGCTTTTTAAGGGAGAATCGAATACTGTCAAGGTATTCTTAGTAGTGAGATGGGGGTATCATGGAGAAGGATGTACCATATATAACTTTGTTAATCAACTTAGACCCAAAACTAAATTTGATGGCTAGTTCAGAGTTAACAATTTTATCATATAATGTTAATGGGCTAGCGCATCCCATCAAAAGATCCCGGGTTATGTCCTATTTAAAGAAATCGAGGGCGAATGTCATCATGCTTCAGGAGACCCACATGAACCACACAAAACATGGCAAATTAGTAAAATTTGGATATAAAGAAGTGATTGCGGCTGAATACGGTGGGGGTCGTAGGAGGGGGGCTGCGATACTTATCCCCAATGCCACTCAATTTGAAAAGGTAGACATGTTGTTGGACAAACTAGGGAGATTTGTAGCGATTAAGGGCAGGATTGAGGGGGGGAGAAAATAACTTTGGTATCACTGTATGCCCCTCCGGGCACTGATTTCACTTTTTACCGTGATTTCTTTATTAAAATTAATGCCTGGACAGAGGGATATCTGGTGGTGGGCGGGGACCTCAATTTGAGACTTAATCCTAAACTAGACTCTACAGGCCAGCCACTTAGGAGGGAAAAAGGGGTCACTCACAAGGTAGCTAAGCTGCTGGAGGAAATAGGTTTAATAGATGTATGGCGCTCTTTAAATAAGAAGAACAGACAGTATATGTTCTTCTCCCCACCTCACCAAACCTATTCAAGATTGGATTATTTTATAACCACTAAAGAATCACTTGAAATCTGTAAGTCCTCGGATATAGGAGTTGCCCCACTGTCGGACCATAGTCCTATCTACTTGAAACTAAACATAGATCCTCCGAAAAGCTCCACATTTTGGAGACTTAACACCTCTCTCCTGCAGTTGAAAGAAGTGCAGGAAAAAAATAACCCAAACTATTGAACAAGCAATTCAAACGAACCAACACCCTGAAATATCTTCTGGTATCCTATGGGATACAAGAAAGGCGATTGTTAGAGGGACTTTTATAGAGATTTCTTCCAGATTAAAGAAAAATATGGAAAAAAAATGAAAAGAGTTACAGGAGCAAATACAAAACTTGGAGCAGTTACAACAGCAGAATCTTAACAGAGAGAGAGGGAAACAATTAAACAAATTAAAGGAAGAATATATAAGGATTCTTGACTACCAGGTGGAGCAGAGGCTCACCTTCTTGAGGCAGAAGTTCTATGAGGGGGGTCCTCGAGCCCAGAAACTGTTGACTAGTCAACTCCATCAGTTCAAGAGTCGATCGGTAATTTCCAAAATTAGAGACCCTGTAAATCAAACTTTACAATATAAAACAGAAAAAATAGCAGAGGTTTTTAAAAAATATTATGAAAAATTATATAATGGAGACCCCAAGCCAATGGAGCAGGAGGTTAAAGAATTTCTGAACCCACTGAGCGTGCTTAGAATAACCCACACCCAGGGGGAGGTGTTGAGTCATCCCTTCACGGAAACCAAGATTAAATCGGAGATTAAGAGGATTAAAACAGGTAAATGTCCCGGCACAGACGGACTCCCTAGTGAATTTTATAAACAGTTTAAGGACTCTCTTTCCCCCTTATTATGTAAAGCATACAATTACCTCCACCGGGATGGGGGTACCATGCCACCTTCCTGGACACAGGTAATTTTGTCTGTGATACCGAAGCCGGCCAGGGACACCACTAAGATAATGGCAGGAATTATTGCTAAAAGGGTGGAACAGGTTTTACCGGAATTGATACACATGGATCAGGCGGACTTTGTTCCAGGCCGACAGACCACAGACAATGTCTGTAGATCTATCAATATTATTGAAAAAATACAGAAAATAAAGCAACCAACCTATATTATGAGCCTGGATGCAGAAAATGCATTTGATCAAGTATCTTGGGAATTTCTGTGGCTCTCCCTGGCCGGCTTCAGTTTCCCGAACACCCTCCTTAATATGTTAATCATGATGTACACCTCTCCGGTAGCATACGTGAGAACTAATGGTTTTATATCTGAACCTTTCAAACTTTCCAGAGGCACACGTCAAGGCTGCCCACTCTCACCGCTTCTATTTGCCCTTTACATAGAATCCCTTGCTCAAAGTATAAGATTAAATAGAGAAATAGAGGGTGTTACCTGGGGTAATTCTACACACAAAATCGCATTATACGCGGATGATATTCTATTATATATAACGAAGCCAGAAACTTCATTAACGAAGGTATTTCAGCAAATTGAAACCTATTCTAGGCTTTCAGGTTACAAATTAAACTGGGCGAAGATGGAGGTTCTAGTCTTAAATGCGGAAGTACCTCAGGAATTTAAGTTTAAATACCCAATAAAATGGGATTGTCCAACTATTAAATACCTAGGTGTTCATATCGGAGTAACTCCTTAAAATCTTTTTGAAGATAACTTCCTTCCTTTGGCGAGAGTGGTCTGGATGAACTTGAATAGGTGGTCTCTGCTCCCATTTCCCTTTTATTCCCGACTTCAAATAATTAAAACTAACATGTTGCCAAGATTTCTTTATTTATTTCAGGCAGTGCCATATCTAATTCCGCAAAGGGACATGGGAGAATGGCAGAAGCGGATGATGACTTTTCTTTGGGCCCAAAATTATCCAAGGATTTCAAAAAAAACATTAATCCTTCCCACGTGGAGATGAGGAAGGGCATGCCCAGACCTTCATGAGTACTGGCTTGCCGCCCAGGTGAAAAGTGCTCTTATGAGGTCCCACCCCCAATATAAAGCGCATTGGCAACAAATGGAGTTAACCGTAGCAAATAACCCCCCCATTACAAGCTATTTTAATTTTTCCTACATCCCAGATTGATATATCTGCCTTTCATATATATATAGTCCAGGTCACGTTAACAGGTTGGATTCAGAGCACAACACGAGGACATACAGCCAAAAATTTATGGAGATATAAATGGTGGTACTATGATACCGAATACCCTCCAGCAGTCTTGCACACCTGGTATAAGATACAAATGGGGAAAGGGATATGTGCGGCATGGAAGGTTCTTAGAGGACCAGATCTGATACCATTTGAAACACTTCAAGTTAGATATAATTGGTCCTTACAAGATCGTTTTTATTATTACCAATTGAGAGACTATATATCTAACAGACTGAGACAAACTATGAAGTAGCAGGATGAACGACTCTTCCCCCGAGTGATAGAATCAGTATGGGATGGAAGTCACGGGAAGGGGGCTATCACTATGCTATATGGAAACCAGATTGCTGACAAAGCACATAATGTACAAAGGGTACAGAGGAAGTGGGAGGAAGAATTCGGTATTGCTTTGAATTCTCAGACTTGGACGACAGTATTCAGGAACACTTGGAAAACAACATCATCACCGGGTTGGCGGGAATATGCCAGGAAAGTAAGGATTAGGTATTTTTATACACCGAGGAAGTTATGGAAAATGGGGGCACAAACACAGGGAACCTGTTGGCGGACATGTGGTGCTACTGCAGCGGACCAGGCCCATATATTCTGGGGTTGTTCGGGAATTCATAATTTTTGGTCCCAAATAATTTAGCATTTAACCACACTATTTAACTTATCAATGGAAATGGGCCTGGAGCATTGTATACTAGGACTTTACCCAGTTGAAGTTTGAGATGGGGGGGTGCGGTACCTATGGGTGATCCTTTTAACATCTGCCTTAAAATCTATTACAAAAAAATGGCTCCAACAGTCAGCCCCAAAAATGCAGGATTGGATGGGAATCATTAACCAAATTCAACAGATGGAGAGAATAACATACACAATAAATCATAGAGGGGAAAGTTATGATGACAGATGGAATAGATGGGAATTATATAAGGATATTGTGTAAAAATACCTTTTTCCCCCTCCCCTCCCCCCTCTTTCTCCCTTCCTATCTTGACCCATTCCCTTCCTTCCCCTTCCCGTCATACCTTTTCCCCTTTCATTCTTTCTCTTGCCCTTTATACTGGCTGAGATTTTCTTCTAATTTTATGATAGAGAGAGGGTAATTAGGAAGGCTGAGTGTCCTTTTTCTACCCTATCCTTGTTTTTACGGTACTCATCTCCCAAGGTGACTAATGTTATATTAGACAGGCTTAATCAAATGATAATACTTGCCTACCTGACTATAAACATATCTCCCAAGTTTTTTATTCTAATATTTATGTTTGGGCTTTTTTAGTAAACTGATGAAGCATAATGGTTTGATCTTCATGTAAACAGTACGTATAAAATGTTAAACTGGTTGTTATAATAACTGTCTAAGTTTAAACAACAAAAAATAGAAATGAATAAAAATTGAAGTATAAAAAAAAAGAAAATACACCATTTGTAGGTATAAAGGCCCAGATGTGGGGTCTGTGCCTGTGTTCTCCTGGTGCCACGAGGTGGGGCAGCGTGTCAGTGCAGTACTACTGTCTGGTGATCACTGTAGATGCCCAAGCCAGTCTATGACCTCTGTGGCATCAGTGGATGCCCTTTCAGAGGGCTGGGAGAAGCCTTCCACTGCCACACTCCTCCAGGTAGAAGCAGAGACCTCAAAATCAAATGTGTAGGCAGAGCCCACCCCCAGTCCAGGGTATCCCCACCATCTAACCTCATACCAATACCTGCACTTAGCACAAATCAAGAATTACCTCCCCAGTCCTCTGGGTGACACCTTCACACAAGATGATGACCCTGGGGGATTTCTGAGCCCCCTCTGCTGAATTAGAGAAAGATCCAGCAGCACATTCTGA
Source organism: Neoceratodus forsteri (assembly GCA_016271365.2). Taxonomy (NCBI): domain Eukaryota; kingdom Metazoa; phylum Chordata; order Ceratodontiformes; family Ceratodontidae; genus Neoceratodus; species Neoceratodus forsteri. The sequence continues at coordinate 4,029,622 of JADMNL010000041.1, read as the reverse complement.
AATGGCCACCCAACAGCAGTCCACCCCTTCAGAGGCACCTCCTGAAGGACCAGTAGCCAGCAAGTCAGCAAGCCCATTGCCTGTGACTCCATCCTAACCGGGATGAAAAATGGGCAAATTATCTCTTCCATTTTTCCCAACCTGGCCAAGGCCTTCAAAACTGTCTCTCACTCCCTTCTCCTCAACTTACTCCCAACAGCTCGCCTATCTCCATCCATCCCAAACTGGTTCAAGGCCTACCTTATTGGAAGAACCCAATCAGTTAAGATCTTGGATGACACTTCTCCTCCCCTTCCCTCCTGATTAGCACTGGAGTCCCCCCAGGGCTTGGTATTAGGGCCCCTCCTATTCTCCATCTTCTTAAATTACCTTCTCACTGTTTGCTCCCCATTCTCCGCTATACATTTATATGCCAATGATACAGTCCTGTATGCACCTGGCTCCTGTCCTTTTGAGGTTACAACCAGCTTACAGCAAGACTTTGACATGGTTCAGCTCTGGTTTGCTAACCATAAACTTTTCCTCAATGCCAAAAAGACAGTCTCCATGACCTTTGGCACAAGGCAGAGATGCTCTAGGCTTCCTTCCCTACCCACTTTTCACACCCTGGAGGGGACTTTACTTGAAGACACATCCTCCTTCAGGTACTTAGGTGTTTGGTTGGACCAACAACTAAACTTCTCTAGACATATTTCTCGCATCAAACATGGCAACCATCAAATATTCCCAGCTTATAGGGCATTGGTTAAAAAAGTTAAAACAGAGATTAAATCAGCCAAAGCATACCAGGAAATAACCCTTGCTACTAGGGTTAAAGACAATAAAAAAGCTTTCTTTTCCCGTATAAATAACTTAAGAGGAATCACAAACTCAGTAGGCCCATTTACCAATAGTTCAGGGTTACCTACTAGTAATAAAGAAATGGCCGATATGCAAACAACTATTTCTGTTCAGTGTTTAATAACAATGCTGCCAAGACATCTGAGAAGATACTATTACCTAAACCAGGACAAGTAATCATAAACCCGACGGATGTACATTAGAGACTTAAAAAGCTAGCTGTTAATAAATCCCCGGGGGCCAGATGATTTACACCCTAGAGTTTTACAGGAACTTGCTGATTGTATAGTCTTACCCCTGACTCACATATTCCAGCATATTCCACTCCCTCGACTCTGGTGATATACCACTGGGATGGAGGGTCACCACTGTGGTGCCTCTTCTTAAAAAAGGACCCAAAACGGAACCTGAAAATTTCAGACCAATCAGTCTGACATCTTTAATGGGTAAACTACTGGAGGGCATAATTAAAGATTACATACAGCAGCAGCAACATCTGACACTTGGGCTTACTGACCCCCACCAACATGGATTCACTAAAAATAGGTCTTGTCAGACAAATTTATTGGCTTTCTATGAAAATGTTAATGGGAAACTAGATAGGAGAAACCCCATCGACATTATATTCCTGGACTTTGCCAAGACCTTCAACAAACTGCCCCATTCAGTATTGAATAAAACTCTAGGGGACCTCAAGCTGTGTACTAATATCATGCATTGGATTGCCAATTGGCTGGAGAGGTGCCAACAGCGAGTAGTGGTTAATGGCGTATATTCAGAATGGGTCAGACACTAGTGGTGTGCCACAGGGGTCAGTCCTGGGTCCCATCCTTTTTAGTATATATATTTCATCACTAAAATTGTATTCACCAAACATCTGGTTGTCAAAATTTGCTGACAACCGTCGTCTGGGAACAGTAGTGAATGGATTGGACAGCACTACTGCCATGCAGGAAGCATTGGATCACATTTTCACTTGGACTAAACATAGTAAATTGGCTCTAAATATTAGAAAATGCAAAATCATGCACTTAGGTACCCAAAATAAACAGCATAAGTACTACTTGAATAAAGAACCTTTAATTAAAACACACTGCGAAAAATACCTTAGTGTGACCATGAGCCCTGACCTTAAATTTAAAATTCATTGTAGGGACCAAGTGAAAAAGGCCAACCAAATACTGAATTGGATCTTCAGGCATATTTTCAGTCGAGCCAGGGAAGTAATACTCCCCCTATATGTTGCATTTTTCAGGCCCCACCTGGAGTATTGTGTCCAGATATGGTCCCCATACAGCAAAGAAGACATTAAAAGGGTCAAAGCACTACAGTGAAGAATGACTTTTGCGGGTTTAAAGGAGACACCCTATCAAGAAAGATTGAAAACACTTAACCTTTATTCACTACAATATAGAAGGCATAGGGGGGACTTGTGTATGCTTTGTAGAGCAATGGAGGACAACGACTTTAGAGCTGAATTTGGCCTTGTGCTTAGTCATGGCAGAGTTAGCGATAGGAAACACTCTAAGCAACACCATCTAGAGAAATGGAACTTACTAATCAGAAAGAACTGGTACAGCCAAAGGGTGGTTACAGTTTGGAATGATCTTCCACTGGAAGTAACTGAAAGTAAAGATATGAACACTTTTAAAAATAGGTTGGACAAGGTTATGGGTAATGAGGCTAAATTTGTGATTAGTTAAATTTACAATACTCAGGATTAGTAAAAAACTGTAAAAGGCAAGCACTAAAGATGTAAGTCTATTAAAAGCTTGATTTGATCTATGACATCTGTGGAATATTGACACCATCCAAAAAAAACTGCTCCCAAGCTTGGTGCCCTGTTCAGGAACCGTAGTTGCATCCCTCCTACGGCTAGGCATGAACTTGTTCAGAAGATGATACTGTCCATTTTCAACTACTGTGATGTGGTCTATGGTGCTGTCACCAAGTCCTCTCTGGCCACACTGGACACCGTCTTCAACTCCTTCTGTCGCTTTGCCCTGAATGTCCCCCCCCGCACCCATCACTGTGATCTTTATTGTGCCCTATCCTGCCCCTCTCTTACAAATAGGTAACTCTCCCACTGTGTTAAATTCACCTCCAAGCACTGGTTGGGTGAGCTCCCTTCCTACCTCATCTCCTCCTTTATAATACCCCCCACCCTCATTCCCTTAGATCAACCGACTCCCAAACCCTGGTTGTCCCCCACAGATCCACCTAAATCGACCAATCTAGTTACTTTCATCACCTCCCAAAAATTTGGAATCCCCCCCCCAAAATCTGGCACTCATCCTCCGCCTACTCCATCAGCTCTGCCCTCAATAATTACCTTGCACCTGGCTGCTCCTGCCATGTCCCTCCCTAATTCCCTCCTCTAAGCCCTAGACAAACCCTACCACCCTACCCTCACCTTCATTTACTCTATGCACAGCCACCGCAGCCTTCCTTCAGTCTCTGTGTCTCTTTTTCTTCTCAATCTTCTGCAGTTGCAGCTTAGCTCTTATAAGTCTTTTCAACCCCCACTCTTAGCAAGCATCCTGTTTTTGTAAACATCAGGCAGGGCTGCTAGAACACAATGTGCTTCTTGAGTTGAGAGGCCCCTTTTTGCAGAAAGGCCTAAAATGTGAACTCTGGTAACCTCTGAAGTTCCCAACACCATTTTTCAGTCATGTCAAAATACAAGTATATACATTTCAACAGTAATGATATATATTTTCCAAACATAATGGATCCCAATATCAGTTACATTTCAATACAATGATTTGCACATATTTTTATATTAGCAGATCTAGATATGCAAGGGAGAAAAACAGTCAGCAATGGAGGGTTGAGAGACAGTGAGAGACAAAGAACTGTGAGCCTGTCGGGTTGATCAAGTCCGAAGTCTCACAGGAAAATTTAATTGCGCAACTGTACAGAGAAGAGACAGAAAGGAAAGACTAGATCTTTGAATTTAAACCCTTTTTCCATAATAAATGGGACAGGGTTCTATTCTACCATGTCACATGCACCCCCTCCTTAAGAGAGAACCTGTTTTATCAAAAAGGTTTCAAAAACTTTCTATTCTCTAATAACATTTGCTGCTTTCAGCAACTAAGCACATGTGCTTCTTTTTTCTATAACAGTACAGCAAACAGTAAAGTTCAAATCCATACATTTGTTTTTCAACCTTCAGAATCCTCAATTCCTGATCCATACAGTATCTTGACAGAAAATCAGCATTACTGTTCTCCTTACCAGATTTGTGAATCGCCATAAATTTAAATGGGTGCAGTGCCAGGTAACTCCTTGTGATTCTGGAATTTTTAACTTTCATCTGGTTAAGCCAACAGAGAGGATTGTGATCAGTTACAAGAACAAAATAATTTCCTAGCAAATAGGCAGCCTTTATGGCTTGAAAAGCTTCATCACACTCTGGGGTCCATTTCACATTATTTGGGTACTGTTTTCTTGTGAGTTCAGTGAGAGGAGTAGCTAATTCAGCAAAGTTGGGAACAAATCTCTAATAACCAGCCAGCCCTAAAAATGACCTGACATGTTTCTTTGTTTTAGGGACAGGGCTGTTAGCAACAGCTTCTATTTTTGAAATCGCTGGCTTAACTTCTCCATTTCTGAATACATAGCCAACATATTTGGTTTCCTGCATGCCCAATGCACATTTGGTAATATTAATAGTCAGACCTGCATTTTTGATTGCTTGGATAACTGCTCATAGGTGTTCCAGGTGGCTTTTCCAGTCTGGACTTACACCATGACATCATCCAGGTATGCAGCACAATACCAGTGTGAGGGGATAAAATTACATCCATGTACCGCTGGAATGTAGCTGGTGTATCATGTAAACCAAAGGGCATGATGGTGAACTGACAGAATCCTATAGAGGTGGCAAATGCAGTTGTATCTCTGTATTCTTTAGCTAAAGGTATTTGCCAGTAACCCTTGGTGAGATTGAGGGTACTCATATACTTTACATTCCCCAGTCTGTCCACCAAATCATCTATTCTGGGCATAGGATTACTGTCAAATTCTGATACTTGATTAAGTTTCCTAAAATCAAGGCAGATTCTAACACCCCCTTCTTTTTTGTTTACAGTTACCATGGGAGATGACCAAACATTCCTCGACTCCTCTATGATACCAAATTCTTTCATTTTTTGTATTTCCTTAACCACATCAGCTCTTAACTGCACTAGAAACCTGTATGTCTTTTGCCTAATAGGATGCGCATTACTTGTCACTATTATGTGCTCAACCCCTTTCGCTCGGCCTGGTACCAAGGTAAAAGTACTGTTAAATGTCTTTAGTACATTATGAATGTCTGCAGTTTGTTCTGAGGTTAAGGAAACATTCACCTTTACAGCATCAGCATTTACAGTTTGTTCCAGTCTATCATAAGCTACATAAATATCCTCCTTATCAGTTTCTGGTAAAACCAACAAAGCAGCTTTTGGATTTTTTTCAGCCCATTTCTCGAGGAGGTTAGCATGGTGCATCTTAATAGGATTTTTCCTGTCAGGAGTCTCAATCTCATAATTAACAGTGCCAGTACATCTAAGAATTTTATAAAGCCCTTGCCACTTCATTAACAGTTTGTTTTCTGTTGTGGGTAACACTTGAAAAATGTTTCTTTTACCCCATAGTCATAATGTACCTTCTCCTGGTTTTGAGCTTCTTCCTGATTACTATGGGCAATTTCAACATATTTTGCCAGCTTCTTTCTTAGGGCACACATGTAAGATGTTATAGATTGTTTCTGAGTGGGGTTATCTTCCCACGTTTCTTTTATCACATCCAGCAGTCCTGTTGGCTGCCTACGATACAGCATTTAAAATGGTGAAAACCCAGTTGATGCCTGTGGTGCTTCTCTGTAAGCAAAAAGTAGGTAAGGCAAGTATTGGTCCCAATCTTTCCCTTCCCCTTTTTACAAACCTTTTTAACATGCGTTTTAGGATTTGGATAAAATGTTCAACAAGACCATCTGTCTGAGGGTGATAGGGGGAGATTCTTATGGCAGTGATACCTAACAGTCTGTACAGCTCCTTACGCAATGCAGCACCAAAATTACTATCCTGATCAATAATAATTTCTTTAAGTATGCCCACTCTGCTGAAAATTTTGGCAAGCTCTGCTGCAGCTTTTGGGGCTGTAACAGTACGCATTGGAACTGCTTCTGGGTTTCGAGTAGCATAGTCACATACTACCAGGATAAATCTATTACCCTTTTTACCTTCGTCTAAAGGACCAACACATCTATTGCAATTCTTTCAAAAGGCACATCTATCAAGGGTAGGGGCGCCAAGGGCACCTTTTCTTTTGTAGTAACTGGAGCTACTTTCTGACACTCAGCACATGAATTACAATAGGTAGCAACATCTTCATGGATTCCAGGCCAGTAAAATCTATACAGCAATCTGGCAAAGGTACGATCCCTCCCTGCGTGACCAGCCATAGGACTATCATGTGTTATCTGTAATAACTCTATTCTATACCTCTGTGGTATAACCAATTATTCTTTCTGTTCCTGTGTCTGAGGGTTAATCCAAACTCTGTACAGCAACCCATTACATTTTTAAAAATTGGTCCACCCTGTTTTAGTTTCACCCCCAGCTGCTTAACATAACCCTGGAGAGAAACATCCTTAGCTTGTTCTGAAAGAAAATCACAATCAGTTATCAATTTAGTTTCAGCTTTTTCATATTTTAACTCTTTATGTCCATCAGTCATTTGTTGCCACAGTTTCTTCAGGCTTTGTCTTTCTTTCCTGGATTTCTGAACATTGGAGCTGTGCTCAAACAAGTCTGAATCAAAATCTTTGAAAGGAAAAGTGTCTCCACCATCTGAAATTTTCTTTGCCTGAGCTCTTGTCACCACAGCTGCTGAAACATCAGGATTTACTCCCTCTTTTATCGACTCAGTAAATCCTGGAAAGTAATTTCCAATAATCACAGGTACAGGTAACTTAGATACTACCCCGACTTTCAATGGGTACAACAAGTCCTTAATGGTCAGAGTCACTTGGATGGTGGGATAATATCGAGTGTACCCCTAGATGCAGATGACACCAGGACCTGGTCCCTTTGCACAGTGTTTCCCAGCACTTTAACATGCACTAGGGTCTGTCTGCTTCCTGAATCAATTAGTCCCTTTACAGTCTCATCCCCAACCTTCACATCTGTTAAGTACGTGCCCCAATTTTCCAAGGACAAATCTGCTCCAGTGCCACTCTCCTTACTATGGCAGTTTCTTGCAAAATGGCCTGGCTTATTACAGTTATAGCAGATAACATCTTTGGGCCCAAATTTGTTACCCCCACCAGAGTTCTTATCAGACTTAGAGTTTAATTGGGAAAAAGAGCCTCTTACCGGTGCTTGGCTGTTACCTTGCTGCTGTGGTGACTGTCTGGCCATTTGGTAGTCCTCAGCCAAAGAAACAGCCTTTTCCCCACTCTTTGGTTGGTGTTCCTTTACCCACCGCTACACATCTGTAGGCAAGATGTTGATGAATTGATCCATGGCAAATGTGTTGATGATCTGTGGAACTGTTTTGCTCTCTGGTTGGATCCATTTTATCCAGAGTTCACTGAGTCGGGTGAAGGCTTCTCAAGGATTGTCGACAGTGTTGTACTTCAGAGATCAAAATCGCTGCCTGTAGATCTCTCCGGAGATGTCATACCTTTTCAAGATTTCGCTTTTCACCAGGTCATAGTTTTCTGACTGTGCAGTGTCCATACTGCTGTAGGCAAGTTGGGCTTTCGCTGTCAGGTAGGGTACCAGTCTGATTGTGCATTGCTGCTTTGGCCATTGCAGGCTGTGACAACTCTTTCAAAGGTTGTTAGGTATGCCTCAATATCATCTGAGGGACACAGCTTTGTAAGTTTAATGGTTTTTAAGTTGCTTACATTTTGTTGCTTGTCTGGATCTGTGCTGGATCCTCTCTCTTTCATAGCTTGCAAGACATCCAGCCATCACTGCTCCTGTCACTGAATCTCTTCTCTCCTCTGTGCTTTTAAATGCTGAATCTCTTTTTCTCTCTGCTTCTCAGTCTATTTTTATTGTGTAGCCCACCATTTGAAAAAGTCCATCAGGCTTTCAGGTTCTGTCAGTGCCTGTTCTTTTTCTTTAATTTGAGATGGCTGTACAATCTCAGACTAGACTTCTGTGTTTGCTAGTTTGGTTGCCATTCTCCTGGTAACCACTCCTGGACTTACTGCAGCAGAATCCATACCTTCCTCTGTGCTTCCCTGGTACTAGGTCCATAACCCATGCACAAAACTCCTGCTGTAGGGTATGCATGGCTCAAATTCCACTTAGGCTGACACTATATGTCATCGAGGTGCAGGTCAGGAAGCATAGGAAAGACCATGAGCAGTTGTAGAATTCACCAAAAATATTTATTTACAGCAGCAGTAACATGAAAAAATTAACTTGTTCATAATAACTATGTGCAGAGGCAAAATAAAATAAAGTTTTCCTCCAGTCTCTGTGTCCCTTTTTGTTGTCAATCTTCTGCAGTTGCAGCTTAGCTCGTATATGTCTTTTCAACCCCTACTCTTAGCAAGCATCCTGTTTTTGTAAATATCAGGCAGGGCTGTTAGAACACAGTGTGCTTCTTGAGTTGAGAGGCCCTCTTTTGCAGAAAGGCCTAAAATGTGAACTCTGGTAACCTCTGAAGTTCCCAATACCTTTCTTTTTTCAGTCATGTCAAAATACAATTATATACATTTCAACAGTAATGCTATATATTTTCCAAACACAAAGGATCCCTATATCAGTTACATCCCCATACAATGTTTTGCACATATTTTTATATTAGCAGATCTAGATATGAAAGGGAGAAAAACAGACAGCAAGGGAGGGCTGAGAGACAGTGAAAGGCAAAGAACTCTAAGCCTGTCGAGTTGATCAAGTCCGAAGTCTCACAGGCAAATTTGGTTGAGCAACCAGACAGAGAAGAGACAGAAAAGGAAAGATTAGATCCTTGCATTTAAACCTTTTCTCCATTACAAATGGGACAGGGTTCTGTTCTACCCTGTCACAATGTGCTTGTCATGTTTATGAAGGACTGACTCTTCTGGAGCATTATGCTTTGATTCAAGACCTCGAGGAAGTAAAGTTAAGATACAGTGAAGAAAGTCATGACTCTTTCAGACATCCTTGTACCAAGCCTGACCACTGATACAAGTTTGACAGCTGTAGACTCCATGTCTGGGAGTAGAGTGCCCTTGAACCACCCACCGGAAGATCATCGGATGGGTGAGAACTTTCCTTTTATTTCTTAATCCACTCTGACACAGTGGACTGGCCCTGTTGGCCTAAGACTTTGAGCTTGTATTGCAATTTATTGCTACCTCTTTGGTACAGAAGATAAATAATATCTGTCATCTAACCCACTGTTTATCATATAGGGTGTTGAAGAAAAAGGGGGTAGTGGATTGTAAAATTGATGTTGGGTCTAGGATATTATGTGTTTATATCATGCTATTACTGACTTTAAGTTTTCTCTGGGAAACTGTGATTCATATGGGGGACAGATATGGCACATATTTTTGATGTGGCACCTGGGATATTTGGGGATGTTATTGGGCAATGCAGCTAGTTAGCTGTTAGGATAATGGTGTGAGAGGTCAGGATTTAAGCAGGCTGAATTATGTAACCTGGGTAGGAATAGGTATATCTGGTAGTGATTATACCTGCAGTGACATCACTTGGGAAATAGAGAAATCTGTCCTGAAGCTGCAGGAGAGTGGACAGCCTGGAGGACCTTGAGTGAGTTGGTGTACTTTGAGCTCTAGGGCCTGTTTTTATCTAGTGGAGTTGCCACCTTCATGGTGAGGCAGCCGTGTCCCCTCTTGGAACATGGCAGGAACGGAATGTACATATCCTTTATGCTGCAGGATGTTGGGGGGATGTATGGTTGATGCCCTGGGGTATGCTTGCTGAGGGAGTTGAGTTTTAAAAAGGGGGTAAGTTGTAACCCCCTTTGGGGTTAGTAACTGTAGTAGGAGGGTTGGGAAAAGGTTGCCCCCTGCAGGTTTCTGGTTTCAACCGCTAAAGGGCTAATTCTCCATCCCCCTGTGGGGATGCTGTCTAGTATTGGTTGGAGGCATCACTGGAGGGGTGGGACCTTTTGAGCCTGTGAAGGAGAGAGCAGGTTCAACAGGCAGATCAAAAGAGGGAGTGGGGGTGATTGCCTATTCCTCCAGGAACCCCAATGTTTTTTCTGGTACATAACCAAAGGAATAAGCCTTGAAGTGGACGGGCGGTGGGTGTTCCTTTTGAGACCCCCACTGGGGGTGACCCACCCAAACCAACAAAGCTTTGGACTTCCAGAAGTGAAATTCAAACCCAGGCAGCATGGAGTGACTAGTCCACCATTGAAATGCTGCTCTGGACTGCCTAGTCCCCAGTGAGGAACCACCACGTATGGGAGGGCCTCTATGAGAGACAGAGGCATGACAGCTGGATTTCAGCCAAAGATGTATGGAGTTGGAGAGCAATCAGGCATTAGGGGGTGTAGAGATTGGCACCCCTGACATATTTGCCACACCCGAAGAGTTCCACAGAGCATAGGAGCTCTGTAGTGGCTGTATAGGAATGCAGCCAGGTTCTGGAGGAAATGGATGATATCAGCTAGGTTCAAGGCTGATCTTATCAATCAATCAATCAATCAAATTTTATTTATCAAGCGCAATTCATGAATGTCAAAGCGCTGTACAATCGTAAAAATTCACTAAAACAATTTAAAACACTCTAAAACTGATTAAGATTAATAATAAATATATGCTTCCAAGTACCATATCTGAATACCATATTAAAAATCAGGAAAGGCCAGTTGGAAAAGATGTGTTTTAAGAGCAATCTTGAAGCTCTCCACTGTCAGGCACTCTTATCCGACGAGGTAGAGAATTCCACAGGGTAGGGGCAGCAAAGATCAAAACCCATACTCCAGAAGTCTTCAAATGCACCTTGGGAATCTCTAGCAATCCCTCATTGGCTCATTAGAGTGGTTGGAAGGGGCAGTAGGGATGCAGAAGCTCTTGCAGGTAATCTTAGTCCATGGGGATCTGAGTGAAGGGAGAGAGTAGAGTCTAGTCCCAGTGCAAGTATGGACATTGAAGCAAGAAGCCTGTACTAATAATGGGAAGATTAGAGCTGCCTGAGAATGGGGAGAAGTGCTGTATTATGCACTGAGTGTGGGAAAAGTTATGCTTCTGCTGTTATAAGATTGGGGATGAAATTGTATGGAACTGTACTGGGTGTGGGAAGAGTGACTGTGTTTGTCCTATGCCTAAAGGGACTCTGACAACTGTGGACTGAATATGGATAATGCTTAGACATTGTAAATTTGTACCCCAAGTCCTCATGTCTACTGTTCCCCTCTGTGGGGCATGTAATACTAAATACCCAATTGACAACTCCATGGAGGTTAATTTCTCAATTAAAGGATCCTTATTTTCCAAATGGCATCACAATTAATTCTTGCCTTTTGCATCTTATTGTCTGTACTAGCCAGCTTGTCTTCCATCCCATTGCCCCATGGAGAAGCCAGAGCCCCAGTCCTAAGGATCCAAATGTAAGACAGTTTCTGCAGTTTCTCGTTGTGGTGTCCCAACCCCATTGACATTATCACAGTCATACCCCTAGACAATGTGGGGGGGGGGCTACATACATATGGTCTGGATGGTGCAGAGGAACAGGCAGCAGAGAGGTCATTTGAGGAAGACAGAAAAGAGAATGGGACCAAGAATAGACCCTTGGGGATGCCTAAACAGATGGGCAGATGGGGGATAGGGAGTCACCAATGCAGACAGCTTGAGACCTGCTCTAAATGAAGTAGACAGCTCCACCACCTTAAGCTCCTCTAGGAGGAGAGGGCGGGCAACAGTGTTGAAGGCTTTGGCCAAGTCGACAAAGATGGCACAGGTGAACCGGCCCTAGTCCATACCACTAAGGATGTAGTCAGAGAGCTGGAGGAGGCCAGTAAATGTGGAGTGAGACTTCCTGAAATGAGACCGGAATGGACTGAAGAATGAGAAGGAGTCAAGGAATGGAAATAACTGAGAGAGTATATTACATTCCTGGAGCTTAGCTAGGGTGGGAAGCAGAGACATGGGCCTGTAGTTGCCAGGAAAGGAGGGATTAGACCCTTAAGGGAGGGGATGATGGTGGCCTGTTTCCATACAGTAGGTACAGTAATTGAGAAGGAGAGACTGAGGAGATGAGTAGGGATGGTGATGGCTGGGGCAGAGAGCAGAAGAAGCTTGGAGTCAACAATTTACTAACATATACAAAAACATATTAACAAAAACAGAAATATAAATTAGGCATGGAATGTACAAATGACATCATCATGCAACCAATTTGTCAACTTGCTTCAAAACAGATAATCTGGGCACAACTGAGGATGTCAAGAGGGATGGAACTGTAAAGCTTTATGGAGTAAAAAACAAAAGAGCCATTCCCTGAGTGGTTCTATGAAAAGGTACCTTGAAAAAGGACCTCTTATGATATCTGGGATCCAGGTCATTTACAACTCTTGGGAAGAGTGCCAACAGACTGGCAGGGGAATTGCCAACCAGAAGGACTGGTAAGAGGGACTTGGGCAGATGGAAGAAGATGGAGTGGATGACCTTTCAGAAGTCCCTGGAAAAGGACTTCTCCACAGTTCAAAAATGATTTCAGGACAATCGATTAGTCATGAACCAGAAGAAAATGGCATCTATGCTGTTCAGTTCTGGCCACTGGTTAAACACTACCCCAACTCACTAAACTTACCCTTCTGCCTTGGTGAACACCTTGACTCTGTGTCCTCATACAAATACCTAGGTGTGCACCTGGACCAACATCCTGACTACTCTGATGCATTTTGCAAGCAACAGCCAAGTGCGATGCAAAGCTTTTAGCCCTCTACATGATGAGACCTGCCTTCAGCCTCACATCAAGAAATTGGTGGTTGAGCACTACATCTTTCCCTTGCTGGATTATGGGGGTGTTTATGCTGGCACCAACTCCTTTGCTCTGGCCAAACTGCCAACACTATTTAATGCCTTATGCAAATTCATACTGGCCTGTTCCCACAGAACTCACCATTCCACCATTGCAATGATCTCAGATGGATACCACACTCAGAGAGGCACACACTGCACACTGCTGTAGTGAGTGTCGGGTACTGGACTGGTAAACTCGCAAGATACCTCAAGGATCTTTTCACACCAGCAAAAAATGGCCCATACTCCCTCAGTTCTGAGGAAGGTTGCCATTTCTAGATTCCACTCTGCAGGAAAAATATAGTGCAAGCCTCTATTATCTACAGACTATCCTCTGTTTGGAACAGTCTACCTGCCAAAATCACCACATTCAGTTCCTTTCTCTCGTGTAAGAGACTAATCAAGGTTCAGTAGACCTTCTTGGTTTCATACCCCAGCTGTCCCAGTCACTCCTCCCATGGCTGTAACCAACATAGGCGTGCTACAACATAGCTAGTCTGCTATTATGTAGTGAGACAGCTGGGCTACAATTACCTTAGGCTTCCTATTGAACCTCAGGAGTATTGATTTTACCACCTCCCCTGGTATTACAACTTACATCTTCTTCTGTATCTCAAGCCTTTTGTCACATTGCCTATTGCATGCAACGTATGTAACATATCCTGTAAATAAAAAGGGGCCTTTATTGTAACACAAATTGCACCTTTCTCATTATTTACACCTTGTATATGTTTGTAATGTTTTCATCTTGTAGATTGTATTATTTTATTTATTTATTTATGTTTTGGAATTACAAACCTTTGAGTCAAGGACTCATTTGTAAAGGCTCCACGTCGAGCAATGAAATATCAAAAACATGAAATACAATTATAGTAAGTGGTACAGAAGCATAGGTACAGAGGTTAGAGCTTGAGTAGTCACAAAAGTACCAACATGATATGGAGAAAATAAGCCTTGTACAAATTAGGCAATTGACAGATTTGATTTCAACATGGGATACAAAGAATATGGGAGAAATCTAAATGACAATACTAAATCCATGGAAATAACAAGGTAACTAGTTAATAACAAACAGGTGGCCCACAATAACCTGTGGTGGCTACACACACCCAAGAGGAGAGAAGCAAATAGGTAATAGTCTGAGACAGACAAAGTCAAGTGAGTACTGATACAGGAAACATGGCTAGGTATGGGGTAAGGGTAGGTGATGGATAGATTAGGTACAATTGCAGGAACTGACAGTATGGAGGTGTAGTCATGGCTGAGATTTAACGGGACCTAGTTTATGTTCAGGCAAAAGTGCAGGAGGAAGGCTGTTTAGCAGCACTGGGGCTCTAGACATGAATGCATGCTGGCAAAGAGATGTCCTGCAGTGAGGGACTGTGAAGGACTGATTAGCTGAGCTCCTTGTGTTTCTTGGAGTGGCAGCTGTGATAAGAAGCAAAAGCAAGGAGGGCAGAGAGAGAGGCCAAGGGTGATCTTTTTAGCTAGGAGACAGGATTGGTAGGCAATCCTCCCCTGGGGGTTTAGCCAGTCAGCATTTAAGTAAAGGTCACAGGTGTAGGTGAGTCTAGGTGTGCTGGTTACCAAGTGACAAGCTGCACTGAGAGCAACCTTTTATACGATTAAGGACAGTGTTGGTGGCAGAGCCATATATTAACAGACCATAGTCAATGGTCGATAGTATGGAACTTGTCAGAGACATTCGAAGGACAATGGGTGTCATACAATGTCTATGCCTAAACAGCAGCCCGATTCTGATGTTGATGGCTTTGCAGGAAGGAGCTACATGCTCTCAAAATGATGGGAAGCTGTCAAGGGCCACCCCAAAGTATTTAAAGCTGCTAATAAATATGATTGAGTGGCTGATGGAGATTATAAAGAATACTGAGGCAAGTCGATTTGTGTCTATTTTGGGAGCTTGCAGATAACATTATTTTGATCTTTCTGTAATTGATAATTAGCTTATGATCAGCAAACCAGGATTCAGCTTCAGTAAAACATTTTTATAGGGCATACTCGAGTAGAAGGGGGTCAGGGTAACTAGAGAAAATGACTGTATCATCCACATAAAGGAGCAGGTTGCTAGAGCAGGCAAGGGGGGGGGAGTTAAGAAAGAGTCTGAATACTAGTGGCCCTAGAATTGAGCCTTGTGGGACACCAGAGCGTACTGGTAGGCTGGAGGAGAGGGTATCCTGGATTTTGACTTGCTGAGTCCGCCCACCAAGGTAGTGAGCTAACCAACTAGTGGTATCAGGTGACAGGCTGATACTAGGGAGGAGCGCAATAAGTAGGTTGTGGTTGACAGTGTCAAATGCTTTGGATAGGTCTATGTACACAGACCCAACCAGGTGGCCATGGTCAAGGGCTTTGTAGGTATAGTCGGTAAATTCCAGTAGGGCAGAGGTTGTACTGTGGCCTTTTATGAAGCCATGTTGATGCTGGCATTGCAGATTGTACTTCACAAGGTAGTCCGATAACTGGTCGGAGACGATCTTTTCAAGGGCTTTAGATGTGGGGGGGGTGACAATTGGATGGTGTGACGCTTGGCCAGCCGGTTATGATTATTGTATGATATTTGTAACATAAAAATATAGTATGTGATTGTCTCACATAAGACAGTCTGTGCTTCCATGGGTGCCCCCCCCCACAGGTTTCAGTGAAGCTACAGGATATGTAAACTGACCAAAGGATGTGTGAAATTGACCAGTAAAGGGGAAACCTAGAGTTTCCTCACTGTTCTTAATTAAGGCTCTGTCCATCTGCCAGAGGATAAGCCTAATACACTTTTATGATTTCCTAGAGAAACCTACTGATAACAGCAATGTGTTGAAATGTCATAAAACTCTTTGATCTCCTTGGGAAAACAGGAACCAGCCACCAGTTCAAAGGAAAGGCTTGATTAAAGACTATCATAATTTAGGAAATGTCTTCTTTTCTTCTGAAGTCACATTATTTAAAATACCTCCTGATAGGAAACCATTTTTTGTAATTTTATATTCTAAAAGGAGGAGCTAGATGACTCATAGAAGGGGTGTTAAGACACAGAGTTTAAACTGATACTTGTGTCTGGAATGTCATATCATTTTGGGACTCCGAGAGAGACACAACTCTCTGATCTAACTTCAAATGGCACTTACAGAGGTAATACATTAGATAGAAAAGATCTAACTGTATTGTGGTAGGAGTTTGTTCTGTAGTTTTCCCTTTCTTTCTATTATGTGATTGTGATGCTCTTTGATATTTGCTCTGTATTTCATCTTACTATTTTTATTAATTTTTAGTAAACATTTTCTTAAGATACTGCCTGGGTCTCCTCAGTCATTTTTGCATGTGGAGTGCCTGTATTTTTAAGTCTGGCAACTGTTCAAGGGCTTGATTTTGTTACTAAGTTTGGTAAAAGGTAAGAATATACCTAGAGTTTTAAGGGTTCATTTTGGATACCTGGTAAGGTGCCATTAGGCGAAAGATATATTGCATCCCCGGAAGAGAATATTATCCGAACCTGTACATTTAGGTATGCTAGAATAAGGTTCGCAGTTGGAATCACCCAGAACTTGAGACTAAAGGTGATTTGGACCCAAAAGCCAATTAGCTGACCTACCGGAGGCATGTGCTATGTGCCAAAGGTTATCCCTATCAGCCATGGATTTAAGCAGAGCAGGGGTGATCCAGGGATGAGATTTGCCTTTGGTAATAGACTTGGTATAAGGGGCCAAAATATCACAGGCCTTGCTGAAGGTGGAGATGAATAGGTAGAGCCTGGTCAATGGTGACAATCGGGGACCAGTCGCAGCTAGAGAGGTAAGCCTGAAATTGTGTGAGCTTCCCTTTTTTTAAGGGTCCAGTGATAGGATATCTTGGCAGGAAGTTTGGGGGAATGGCTAGACCAGTGGCAAGTGACAGCAGAGTGGTCGCTGAGTGAGTTGGGTAAGACCGCTACATCAGTGAACCTCTCAGGGCAGTTAGTGAGTATGAGATTGATGAGGGAGCTGTAACCAGTTCTGTAGTTGGTTCTGGTGGGGGAGGAGACTAGTTGTGAGAGATCTCAGGCTGCTGCAGAATCACATAATGGAGCTGACTCAGGGGCTGGACAGTTGATGTTGAAGTCCCCTAACAAGACAACTTCAGATCCACTGGGGCGTTTAGATGTTGATGTATTTAACAACCCATATGGGTGAATGTATTCTTCCCTTTGACCTTCTTTATCCCCTACTCCTCCGGGTCAAAACTGGAAATGAATCTTCTGGGCTCCACTTGTTTAGCTGATAAAAATATGTTTTAAATAAATAAAACTTGACCTGGCCCAGTGATGCTGGAGATTGAAACGCTGGTCACTACACCTCACGCCACACCAGTGACCCAGGTTCGGGAATGAGCCTTTACCACCAAAGGTCCGCAGGGGTGAGAGAGAATTGAGCATCTAGAGGACTGCTCTCCTCTCTCAGGGGAGGGAAGGTTGCCGTTCTGCTCGTTGTCTGCCCTCTGGTTGGTAGGACAGGTGGGGCTGGAACAAACAGTGGAAAAGGAGATGACAGGCTCCATGATGGCCCATTGAATCCCTGAGGGTCACCCCCAGCATCTGGATTATGCTCTGGGGGGGAAGCCTGCACTCTCCTCCCTGGCCCCACCACAGGGGGCAAGCTGCAGTGGAATGCACTGGGTGGGTTTGAGCGGGGGCACATGGGCCAGAGGATGAGTCCCTCCAAGGGAGGGCCATAGTCACCCGCCAGGTTCCAGGAGGATAAAAAGATAATAGAAAAAAATAAATAAATGGAGAGGTGCTTAAGGTTGTTCTGGACTGTGGATGCAACATACTCAAATATCGCAAGCCTGGTGGCTTTGGTACAGGCATTGCAAAGGCTCTAATAATAAGTCAAGGCAGTAGAGGAGGCAGAGGGCAGTGGGACTTTGAGGCTAGGACCCTGGTGTAAAAAAACACTAGCAGTACTGTGTAGATCCAGGAGAGGTGGGAGCCTTGAATTCTGGTTTTCCTAACAGGGGCATGGATGTCATAGACAGCCATGAATTTGGATTGGAAGGAATGAAGAGCCAGATTGATATTGGTGACTGCCAAGATAGGGACAACTCAGAGGTTATCAGGTCAACGTGGAGGGAAGACTAGTCCAGTGACCTGAAGAACTAAAGAAAGATGAACTTGGGGAGCACTTTTGGACAGTGGATCATGCACATGCAGTAGACCATAGGCAAGGCCCCTAGAATTTTGCAGCCACAGAATTTTGTGCAGAACTTGCAACCTACCGCATATCTTCTGCAGTGCCACAGAATTCACTGTTCTTGGTGATTCTTTATTAATATTTCTGTTTATCCATATTACTTTGTTCCCTTCCCCTCTTTTTATATGCAGAACCTCTCTATACTCAGAATGTGTTGTTATCAGTGCTATAACATCATGCATTAGCTAATGAAATGGCTGCATTCTGTCACAGAGATGAACAGTCACTTATCTGCCACAGCTCCCACTGCCAGAGGTGGTGGCACAGCATATCAGGTATGGTGATATTTGTTCAACCTGCACTACAGCCGAATACAATTTTCAGTCTTACGTTATTACCCTAGGGCCAATTTAAACAAGACCTCGACAATAGCGTAGACCTGTTAAGTCCATACCTTACTTTGTACAAACTTATTTTTGCCTTTAAGGTATAGAGATGCCATCTGAAATGAATAACTGGTAAAATGAATTAACCTGTAATTTTTAAGAAAAATAAAGTAATTATGCCCAGAAAAGTGGAATATAATAGTGTGTAGACCTGTTAAATAAATAATTGCACTGTACACATTTTGCCAGGGTTACTGATTACATATTGTCATTGGCTAATAGAATCACTTAAAAGTTATGAAGAGATGTTGTGTGCAGGGCCAGCTCTTGGGCCAGAGGGTAGCATGTTGTGTTCCCGTGCTGGCAACTCAGGTTCAGAGATGAGCGCTGGGAGCTGGCTGGGCAGCACAAGAAGTGGAGAAACTCACCACTGCTCTGAGCCTGGGAAGGTATGGCACAGGGTTCTGTCATACAGGGGACACATTGTGATGGGCTGGAGAGCTTTATCTCACAGTGGGTTCATATGCATGTCATGGCCTGATGGTGTTACGTAGTGTGTCAGGGGAAGCAGGTTGGCATGAAAAATGAGTTTTGCAATATCTCCTCTATTCTGTTTAGTCCATTTCCAAAGGGACCTATATGAATGAGGATACAACTTCATGGGAAAAAAAAATATATATGTATATATATTTATGTATATATACATACATACATACATACAGCATCTCTCACTTGTACGTATGTTACAGATTGCATATAAATATATAAGTGATACACAGTGGGGACCTCATGAGTGGTGTAGACAGCACATATAAATTTATAAGTGATACACAGTGGGGGACCTCATGAGTGGTATAGTGGCATTCCAGCCGACCTCGAGCACCCAGTGAGCGTCGGGGCTCCGAGCCGCCAGCAGGCGGGCGGCCACCGCAAGGCCAACTAAGGGAACCAGGAGGCCGGGAGAGACAGCCAGAAAGCCGACCTCGAGCACCCAGTGAGCGTTTGGGCTCCGAGCCGCCAGCGGGCAGGCGGCGACCGCAAGGCCGACTAAGGGAACCAGGAGGCTGGGAGAGACAGCCAGAAAGCCGACCTCCTCGGCACCCAGTGAGCGCCGGGCTCTGAGAGTCGCCAGCGGGCGGGCGCCACCGCAAGGCCGACTACAAGGAACCAGGAGGCCGGAGAGACAGCCAGAAAGGTAAGGAAAGCTGCGTACTAATCGGAAGGCGAGTGCTAGCTGAGCCCTGCTTCCATTGGTCCTCCTTCTCCATTGACTTCTGCTTAAGCTTGCACCTCCAAACTGGCCGGGAATAGTGTTCTTTTACTGCAGTTTTTCTAAAAAAGAGCTGTTTTTACCATATTGTTAAAGTTTAAGATTTAAACTGTATTGTCTTGATTAATGCCTGAGTGATTACAGTCCTTTGGTGGGATTTCTGGTGGGCCAGACGCTAAGCCGACGAACCCCCCCCAGGCTTTTGTTGTGCAAATCTTTTTTAGCACCATTTGCAGAATCATTTTATTGCTGCAATTGTGATTTTTTGACTGTCCTCTCCTCTGTCTCCTCCATTCCAGCCGACCTCGAGCACCCAGTGAGCGTCGGGGCTCCGAGCCTCCAGCGGGCGGGCGGCGACCGCAAGGCCAACTAAGGGAACCAGGAGGCTGGGAGAGACAGCCAGAAAGGTACGGGAAAGCCGCAAAATTTTTGCCCGCCCCCGCTCTCCCCTCCTGGGTGTTTGTTTTATACACACCTTCCCGCCTCATCCCCTATCTCCGCCCATAGCCACCTCCTAGCCAATAACCTAGCACCATTCCTCCCATTGCCTTTAGTATTTTTAACCCCTAGCTATCATTCACCATGCTGCTGCTCCTCTTATTGCTCCTCTGCCTCTCACCTATTTCATATTTTGAGGATGATGCCGCACCAGCCCATGTCCTAGTGACTAAGGCGGCTAGTCAGTCTGGCCTCCCTCTCGCAACCTTAGTGGATGTCCTTCATTTTCTCAATCATAATCCTTGGGGTATCCCACAAAAAGGCTCACAACCAGTTTTGTACTGCCTATACCCCATGCTCCATTCTTGGCCCTACAGTGCCCCCTTTTATCTGCCCATTAAGCTGGCACTCTATGACAAAATATCAAGCCATAAATCAGGCCCGATAAACTCTGAATACTGGACCCCGAGCAAGAAGAGAAAGCCCTCTGTCTGTTCCTTCCTCCTATCACTTGAAGCCCTTACTAAACTAATATTCTTTCTGCTGATCTGTGCTGGCACTGTTGAAATCAATCCTGGACCCCCAGAAGGCTTCATCTCCCCAGCAGACCTAGTCTCCATGAAAGGCCTAAGTTTTCTTCACATCAATGTATGCAGCCTCCTAAAAAAGTTCTGACTATTACAGGCCTGGGTTGCCCACACCTTGCCTGACTTTCTGGTAATCTCTGAGACATGGCTTAAACCTGCAACAAATGACAGGGAAATAAATCTACCTAACTATCAGTTATTCAGATCAGACCGTCTATCCAGGGGTGGTGGGTGGCATTTATGTTAAATCAAATATCTCTGCATCTTGCCTTAATATTTCTTCTCAGCCTAAAGAATTGAATGCTTATCCCTTAAAATATCTCTTCCCAATATGACAGCTTTTCAATTGGTTGGCTGCTATAGGCCCCCTCTGCCGCCTTAATCTCCTTACCCATTTGGGAAATATAATTAATTTTGGCCCTGAGGATACCATTATTCTAGGCGACTTGAACTTAAACTGGCATCCAATGCATCTGCACCCTAGTATCTTTTGTGACACACATGGTTTCACTCAATTAATAAACGAACCGACAAAGGATTAACCCAAAAACAAAAGTAATAGCACCCTTCTTGACATTATGTTGGTAAATAAGCCCCATCTGTATTCACATGCTGGAGTGCTCTTCAGTGATATAAGTGATCACTGTCTCATAGCTGGTATAAGATCATCAATCAAGCCATCTAACCCTGCAAAATTCCTGCCAAGAAGGTCTAAAAAGAACCTTAATATAGTAGAATATCTCCAAGACCTGTGTCACTCTATACGCTGGCAAGAATTCTACCTTTCAGCTTCTGTGGAAACAGCATTGCAGGTTTTTATTGATATAATCATAGGTGCCCTCAATACACATGCACCAGTGACCAGTGTCAGAACAAAACGCAAATCTTGTTGCTGGTTTTCTGCTAACCTCAAATCTGCACTGCTTGCTAGAGATAAGCTCTGGAAAAGGGCAAGAAAGACCAAGGATCCAAACGACTGGTTACAATTCAGAAAAGCCAGAAATAGCTGCACAAAAGTGAGAGATGAGGCTGCCTTCTATACAGCAGAGCTGGATGCCTCCTACCTTAACCCAGCCAGATTCTGGGGCACTATCAAGGGATCCTAGGGCAAGATTCTAGCACCTCTTTACCATCCCAAGTGCACCTCAATAATATGGTTATCACTGACAAGCATGAGATTTTAGATGCTTTCAATAATCACTTCACTACAGCCGGCCTAGCTTTCGACTCCTCTCCAGCATATCTAATGCATTCACAACTTAATTTCCAGTCTACTGAGGGTCAGAAGGCTGCTTCTACATTCTCTTTCAAGCCAATATTATTAAAACAAGTAGAAGACCTATTGCTCCATCTGAATACCACTAAAAGCGCAGGTGCAGACTCTCTGGACCCCTACTTTCTAAAAATTGCATTACATGCCATTGCAGCCCCCCTAATTCACCTTTTCAACTTGTCCTTATCCACTGGTTCTATTCCTTCATTGTGGAAAACAGCACAAGTGTTTCCCCTCCTTAAAGCAGGGGACCCCATGGATCTCAACAATTATAGGCCTATATCCATCTTACCAGTGCTGTCCAAAATGCTAGAAAAACTGGTGAGCATCCAACTAAGTGACTACCTCGATGCTAATAACCTCCTTAATCCTGCTCAATCTGGGTTTAGAACCATGCATAGCACCATCTCTGCCTTGGCAAAAGTTACAAATGACTGGCAGACTGAATTAGATAAAAAAAATAATATTTGTGCTGTATTTCTGGACTTAAGTAAAGCCTTCGATACTGTGGATCATGATCTACTAATCTCCTCACTGCATTCCTTAGGCCTTGACCCAACCTCTCTTATGTGGTTCAGATGTTACCTCACTGGTAGAATACAGCAGGTAAAAAATGAAGGCGACCTATCTTCCTCAAAACCACTCCTAAGAGGAGTACCTCAAGGTTCCATCCTGGGCCCTATCCTCTTTGCCATATACATCAACAACATTGATTCCAGCCTCACTAAAGCCAATGTTCACCTTTTTGCAGATGATACTGTCCTATATGTCAGCAATCCATCACCAGCAAAGGCCTGTGAACTATTACAATCTGAGTTCTCCCTGCTGCAACACAAATTACTTGAAAAGAAACTCCTATTAAATGCCAAGAAGACTAAAGCTATGTTCTTCTCCAC
The DNA here is from genome assembly GCA_016271365.2 of Neoceratodus forsteri. Lineage (NCBI taxonomy): Eukaryota > Metazoa > Chordata > Ceratodontiformes > Ceratodontidae > Neoceratodus > Neoceratodus forsteri. The sequence goes on along the minus strand of JADMNL010000041.1, from coordinate 4,006,766 downwards.
CAATATATATTCTACCACTCTCTCACCGAACATTCTTCCCCAACTATCTACCATCCTTGGAGAAAGCCTTGAATATGCTGATAAATTCAAATATCTGGGGTTTGGATTGATAACAGGCTTGACTACACTCAGCACATTAACGAGGCTCCTGAAAAACTCAGACAGAGACTCGACCTATTCTTCAGGATCAAACATTATCTAACCAGTGAGTCTAAACAGAAACTAATCCAGGCCTCATTTCTATCACTCATCGACTATGCAGACTTCCTATATGGCCACTGCTCTCAGTCCTACTTAAATAAACTGGATACCTTGTACCATAGAGCTCTAAGATTCATCACAAACCTTCCTTTCAGCACCCACCACTGTTCTCTCTATACTGCAGTTGGCTGGACATCCCTACATCACAGAAGGAATAAAAATGCTGCTTTATGGATCTACAAAGCTCTGACAAACAAACTACCATCCTACATCTCAGATTGCTTTACTCTGGTTACACCAGGCCATATGCCCTAAACAATAGCCTCATCACTTTGAAGGTACCAAATGCTAGTACCGGCATGGGAGGGCTGCAATCAGCTACATTCTAGCACTCATCTGAATTCCTGCAGAAGACCATGAAGTTGAACACCTTCATTCCTATAACATCCTTTAAAAAGCTGTATATAAGTCTTTTCCCAGAGATATGCAACTGCTTCCACAAGGCCTAGTCCTTCATACCCCACCCCTGCCTTTTATATTCCCCACCTTTACTTGTTTAAGCATTCTTCCACTTACACCTTACCAGATTATCTCCCAAATCCTAATACCCTACCTTTAGTTAGTCAATTCTGTCTCTTTTTCTTTTGTTTTGTTGCCCAAATTCACTGGTTAACCACCTTGTATATATGTGTTTATTACTGTACCTGTTCATTTATAAAGTCTCTGTTCTTGTACTCAATTTGTATTTGTATATATGTGAAATTATACCTTTATGTTGTTTCTGACCAATCAGGTCCATCTTGTAAATAAGCTTTGCTCAATGATGTTCGCCTGAATAAATAAAGATTTTGATTGATTGATTGATTGATTGATAGACAGCATGAGTATAGAAATACCTTATTTATCACTTAAGTCCCCTCTGCATATTTCATTTATACAATAGACCAGGACCTTAAGGGATATATATTTTCTTGCTTTTTTAGGCGTTAAATTATTTCTTTAAGTCTGTTATTTTTTGAACTAGTACTATTTTGCTTTCCCCCATCCTGATTGCTATAACCATTGCCATGGGCGTGAAGTCAGGATGATAAGCTGACACTGTGATGTGGTAGTTCATTAGATGGAATCCAAATCGAGGTTTACCCTGTCTGGTATCCATACCCAAGGGTACTACTGATTTCAGTAGGCAGATGGGCTCGACAACCATCAAAGTTTGTCCAACTTGGACGGTGTTATGCAATGCCAGGTCTGCTAGGAATAAGATCGCCATTATTGCCGATTTTGTTGGTTCGACTGACCTGGCTTGCATCACTGAGACCTGGCTGGATGAAAACTCTGGCCCTATTTTGGAGGCCATGATTCCGGCTGGGTACTCGGTGATACACCGCCTGAGATTGGACAGCAGGGGTGGGGGGGTTGCAGTCTGTTTTAAGACTGAATTGGTCTCACGAATGTAGTAGTAGGTGAGGCTGGGTCTTTCGAGTGCACAGTCATAGCAGGTGTAGGCGTTCAATCGTGCTCATCTACCGTCCACCCGGAGATGGGAGACATTTTTACAGGAAGTAGTAGACTTCCTCGCCGACATACTGCTTTTGAGTCACCCAGATTGATGGTTCTGGGTGACTTCAATGCCTGGGTCGACGATGAACTCTCTAATTTTGGTAATCACTTCCTCCAATTGATGTCTTCTTTGGGCCTCACACAGGTGGTTTCCACTGCTACGCATAAATCTGGACACTCTTTAGACTTAGTCTTCCTTCTAGGGATCGACGTATCTGACGTGGGGGTGGAACCAGTCATTTGGTCTGATCACTACACCGTGAGGTTCAATTTTTGCACCCCCTGAGAAGACCAGCCCCTGTGGAGATGGTCAGGTACCGCCCATTATGGAATGTTACTCCACAAGGTCTAGCGGCGGTCCTTGACCTGTCATCCTTCATTTCGGTGAGCAGTAATCCAGAAGCATTGGTGTTGGCCTATAATAAGGCCGTCACAATGGCTCTGGATTCTATTGCTCCTTTTCGTGAGTGCCCCCTATCCCTTTGCCCCGGAGCCCTGTGGTTTGACGGGACCTTGAGGGAGATGCGGAGACAGGGGCGAAGGTTAGAGCGTCGCTGGTGCAGGTCCGCCCTTGATGCCGACCACTCTAGATTGATGGAACATTATGTTAGTTATCAATCTGCAATCACCCATAAGAAGGCAGAATTCCTGTCCAGGGAGATTGCAGTTGCTCAGAATCGACCGGCTCAGCTGTTCGAACTGTAGACAGACTGTGCAACCCAGCCTGCCTGCAAGTTCGAAAGCTTTTTCACAAGTAGAGTGCGGCGAGCTCGCTTTATACTTTGCAACTAAAGTGGCCGACATCAGGCGAACCTGGGTCCGTAACCTCTAAGGGTGATGCTTTTGGACAGCAGGAGATCACAGTGCCCCACTTCTCCTGGAGTTCCTTTCGGTGACCTGAGTTCGTGGACATTAGATCATCCATTCTATGCACCCCCAAGTTGTGGTTTGATCCCGGACCGACTCCTCATTTTGGGTTGTTTTGATATCATCGGTCCGCTCCTGGCACAAATAGTCTGAGCTCCTTGGAGTTAGGTGAGTTTCCTGCTCCTTGAAAGAGGCAGTGGTGACTCTCTTTGAAGAAAGCTTCTTGGACCCAGACTGTTTTTCAAACCATCGCTATCTCTAACCTCCCTTTATTGGGAAGGTTATTGAGAAGGTCGTAGCGGTTCAACTGGATGACCATTTAACCATCCATAATGTCTACGAATCCTTCCAGTCTGGCTTCTGGAAAAGACACAGCACCGAGACTGTGCTGGTTCGGGTGTTAAATGATCTTCTGATGGTGAGGGATCAGAAGAGACGCTCCATCCTGGTTCTTCTTGATCTCTCTGCAGCCTTCGACACTGTGGACCACATGGTGTTATTAGCTCGCCTGGGGCAAATCTGTGGAATGTCTGAAACTGTTTTGCAATGGTTCATGTCATTCCTCACTGGGAGATCACAAAGAGTTGTGTCGGGGAATTTTTCCTCCTACCCAGTTTCTTTGTTGTGTGGAGTGCCCCAGGGATCTGTGCTTGTGCTGTCACCCATGTTGTTTGCAGTGTATATGCTGCCCCTCGGAGGTATCATTAGATGATATTGGCTGAGGTTTCACTGCTATGCAGATGGTACCCAGCTCTATCTGTCTTTTGCACCCAACCAGGATGGAGCTCTCTCGGTGTTTAAAAACTGTCTGGGGGAGATCCAAGACTGGATGGATTCTAGTTGGCTAAAGTTGAACTCGGAGAAAACAGAGGTGCTGGTAGTGGACCCAGGTGGTCGGATGGAGAGGCCGGGTATTGGTGCATCATCTGGAATTTTTCTTGGTGGAGTATCTCTCCCGTCCTCAGAACGGGTGCGTAACCTTGGGTTCATTCTTGACGACAGGCTGACTCTTAAATCTCAGGTGTCAGCCGTTGTCAAGACTTCCTTTTATCATCTCAGGAATATTGCCAGGGTTAGGCACCTTGTCCCGTCCGACTCCCTGCCTACTTTGGTTCATGCTTTTGTATCTTCACGCTTGGACTATTGCAACGCCCTTTACTTTGGGCTTTCTGGGGTTGAAATCCATCACCTACAGCTGGTGCAGAATGCTGCAGCTTGGGTATTGACTGGGACAAGTAGGTCCTGTCATATCACTCCCGTGCTGCGCGAACTGCACTGGCTTCCTGTGCGGTGGCGGATCACCTTTAAAGTCATTTTAATTGACTTTCAAAGCCCTTCACGATCAGGGTCCAGCCTATCTGAAAGACCTCCTGGTTCCTTACTGCCCTGACCGATCACTCCGCTCAGCCGACATGGGGTTGTTAGAGATCCCAAGAGTGAGTTTAAAATCCTCTGGCAGCAGAGCGTTCTCGCATGCTGCACCCACTCTTTGGAACTCTCTACCTTGCCGGTTATGGCAGTGCACCTCCGTGGAGTTATTTAAGAGAGATTTGAGAACGTATTTGTGGAATATGGCCTTTTTAGATAATTAAGTTATTCATTAATGTCTGGTTTTTATTATAAATATGCTATTTTGTTGATACGCTGACCTTTTATGGATATTTTATGTTTTTTACTTAGAGTTTTGAATTATTTTAAAACTGTTCAGCACCTTGATACACTGAAAGGTGCTATACAAATAAAATTATTATTATTATTATTATTAGTACTGAAAAACGTTCGCAGAAATTACAAACCACTGCCACAGAAGAGATGTGGCAAATGGTAATCTTGCCGCAGAATTTGGTCCCAAAGTGCCACAGAAAAGTAGGGGCCTTGACCATAGGATGGGCACTGAGTGCGTCTGTGAGGAGACCTTCATTCACAATACAGTGGGGGTGGAAGGAGAGGATCCAGTCCAGCAGACAGTGATTGAGGGATTTGTAATTGGGGTGGATAGGGTCGACAACCAGTTGGGATAACTGTAGTGATTTAACATTTTGATACATTTTATGAAAAAAGGGGGACAGCCAATTAATATTAAAGTCTCCAATGATAAGCAACTCACCAGTGGAGGAGGGGGAGCAGATGGAAGAGAGGAGAGGAGTTAACTGACTAATGCAGAGGTCACACCAGGGCAGTAGCAAACCTCTCCAACAAAAATAGGGACTGAGAAGGGGAGTGAGAGTTTGAGGGGTAGCAGCTCATAGGAGAAGGGCAAGGTGACAGATAGCACAGGCACAAATTGTATACCCATAAATACATAGATTGCTATACCACTGCCCCTCCTGGGGTGATCTTGCCTGGCTATGGTATTGCTGAGGATGGCCACTGTAGAATCTTCGACCTTAGGGGAGAGGCAGGACTCATATGACTAGGATTTTCAGCTAGAGGTTGACCATAAGGGGCTGCAGCTGATTCTGTTTAGGGAGGAGGCTGTGGATATTAAAGTGGGCAGTCCTCAGTCCTGTAGAGAGCTGCAAGGGAGAGAAAGGCATGAGGCCAGAACTAAGATCAGTGTTGCCTATTACCATGAGCAGCAGGGAGAAAAGGAGGTTAATGCAGTCAATAAGCTGTTTGAAGGGAGAATAGGATGAGGATGGGGAGGGATTATGAGTGAAAGGGGGCAGGAGGTGCTAGAATGCTTCAAACTGGAACCAAGGAACAGATAATAGACACCCAGGAAGCCAAGGAGAACGGGATAAGGAGGGATGAGAGAAGGAGGGGAGGAAGGGTGAGGAGGGAGGAGAGTATGGGAGTGGGGAAGGGAAAGAGCAGGGAGGAGTGAGTAAAGGAAGGGAGGAAGTTTAGGGTAATGAGCAGCATAGTGGATTGAGCTTGCTCAGTAAATAAAAATACCAGTCTGGAGAAGGAAAGTAAAGGGTACACTAGATAAAAATACAGGGGACATGCAAACAGTACACAAGGTGTAGAACATTACTTTAATGAGGGACAAGGGAAAAGGCATTCTTGGATACCAGAGATGTTGGGGACCAGGAGGGCAGGCAGAACAGAAGAATGATACCTGGAGACAACATGCCCTGCCAACTGTTAACTCCCAACTTTATGCCATAAGTATGATGCCATTCTGCTGGGGCCCATACTTTGGGTAGCAGGTGCACTGTATAGCTGTATTTACACTATTTTGATATAGTGGAATGAATTATTACTATAGTGTATAAGTATATTCTTTGCAGAAAACTTCAACAATGCACCAGTTAGGGTGACTTAACACCACAAAAGTATAAAAATGTGGCATTAGGGTTTCCAACCCTAACTCTCCCCCCAACCCCCAGCAGCAAACGGAAAACATTTTTAGGGTTTTGGGTCTCCAGAGTCTTGTCAAATCAGTGGTGGTGTCTTCCTTGGTGTAGTCAACTCTAATGCTCACCCCTTCCCCCCAGCCCATAGCCTCCATCCCAAAATACAATATCAGCTCCAAGCCAGTATCTCATAAGCCTCGTTTACACTGCTGACTTTGCAGCGCATCAACCCATGCACACAGGTTGATGTGCTGCAAAGTCAGCAGTGTAAACACTGTTGGGAGCGCATTAACTGCCTGTCGGATCATTTTTGGATACAATTCAGTTGCAGAATCAGTAGCAGAGCAAGCACATTACATGGTAGTGTGAATGTTTTGCTATGCTTGCTCCACTACAATGCCATTTCTCATCAGCCACCAAAGTGAATTCACAGCCCCTCCTCGGAGCGACTTGAAGCGGTGCGAGAGTAGGCTGTGTAAAAGGGAATTGAGCCAGTGCATATGGAAGGGAGCAATACACATGCCATGGCACTGCCACTGTGTAAACACAGCTATAGTGATACATTCTTCAAAGGTAGAGAATTATGTCTCACCACATGTTGCCAACCCAGGGTGTTGTACCTTTCTTCTTGCAGGTCCCTATGGGCCGTGCATCAAGAAAGGGGATTATATGTGATGCTGTTTGCTCTGGGAATGGGGGTGAACATTAAGAGTGACAACCCCAAAGAAGACCACATCACTGATTCACCAAGACTCCAGAGACCCAAAATCCTAATATTGTTTCCTTTTGCTGCTTGGGGAGGGGGTTTAAGCTTGCTATGACATCATAGTATATTCAGTCCAATGTTCAATAGACAGGGAGGGTAGCAACTGTGAGGCAAAGTTGATAGAGTTACATGGTCTTGAAGCAAACAGTGAAAAAAAGTGTTGGTAGTTGTTAATGTGAAATATTTTACAAAAACTGATATAAGAGGAAGTCTTAATGGACTTGGAGTGAAAAAAAAAAAACATTACTAACCTGGGTAGCAGTAATTTTACTGAAATTGATTCCTATTTTGATCATTTAAATAAATATAGCAGTAAAAGAAATGGAGCACCCAATTCGGACCTAGCAAGTAAATATGCACTAGTGTGTTTAGTAGTGCAAAAACACACTGCCCACTCCACATGTACTGTATAATTATACTTCCAGTTTTTATTTTGTAATTAAAAATATGGTGAATAAAGTGCATCCATGAAACAGTGTTGGCAAGACATCCAAACAGCAAAACATTTTCAAGAGTAGGAAGTAGTTGTCAGCCACAGCTTTGCCTATAGGTTTTTTTCACATTTATAGGCAAAGCTGTTGCTGTTGTGAGTGCTCTTCCCCTGCTCTTAAAACTTTTTTGCTGTATTGAATGTCTTGCCATTTAATGGCTGCACTTTATTCATCATGTTTTTAATTACTAAATAAAAACTGTAAGCATAACTATACATGTAGAGTGAGAAGTGTGTTTTTGCACTACTAAACACACTAGTGCCTATTTACTGATAGGTCTGTAGCGGGTGATCCATTTCTTTTGCTGCTCTACTTGTTCTTTACTGTGAGCACCGCTAACATACAGACAGCCAGCGGAGCACCTAGTTCTTTGCTTTTCCTTTAAATAAATATAATATTAGCATTTGTTAATTAGCCTGGACCTTTTAATGAACTGTAATAATTTTTTTTTCTATCAAAGGTACCAAACCAGATAACCCAGTTGTTTCCACCAAATATGGGCAGCTGAAGGGAAAACGTGTTGAAGTGAAGGAAACCAAGAAAGCTGTCTATGCTTACCTGACAATTCCATTGCAAAGCCTCCTGTTGGATCACTGAGGTTTTCCCACTCGCCACCTGAATCATGGAAAGGAGTGAGAGATGCTGCTACCACATTCCCACCAATGTAAGAAATATTCAGTGCCATATAGATATTAAATATCTTATAAACAAAAACAGCATAACTAAATTAAGAGTAGTTTAACTGTTATCTAAATGTGCATTTTCTCAGATTTTTGCAGTAAAGAAAAACTAGATACCAAAGAAAGGTCTAAATCTCAAGAATTTGGATAAGTGTACTAGTGCATGTGTAGAGGTTTGCCAGTGTTTAGTGAGTATCTTAGGAGCAGACCTGTTCATAAATGTGGCTCTGATGCTTTTTCTTCGACTCTAGTTTAAGCATTAGCTGTATAATGCCATTAATTCCATTGTATTCCACATAGTCCTTAAACAGATCTGGCCAAGACCAAATATTCTCTGGTTGAGGTTCACTGTTCCACAGTTTGCCATAGTCTCTCAGAGTAATAGATGAAATCTACTTTAGACATCTCTTTGAGTTTAACACTGACGTTAAACAGGAATTCTAGCACAGTACTACCCTGTGGCACTTAAGACACAAAGTTCTTTAGCAGCAGAGGTTCCCTTCTATGGTAGGATGCTGTTACACCACTTACTAAGATGCCATTTGAAGTCATCAATTTCATCGAATACAAAGCATGGGAGAGGGGTTACAGAAAAACCAAGAGAGGAAACAAACTAGGAACTATGGAAAAACACATTTTGTTTAGAACGAACATTACCCAAAATGTTGCATTCTGTGAATAAAATCAGTAGAGTGCGGATTCTGTAGCCACAGAGTATCTAAACACTGGGGACTGTAAACTTGAAATAAGTAAGTGCAGGTCCCTATACCATGGTCAAAATACATTTCTTCTGTAAACCCATCCCCACAACTATTCTCATTTCTGACTAGCTCTGTTTATTGGGAAAGAAGTGCTGAAGGATTTTTTTAACTCACTCTTTTGCAGTTTCTCTCTTTTATTGGACACATTCAAGATAAAATTAAGCTTTATAAGCCTGATTGTGGGCCTCATACTATTTATTTGAGTTTTGGTAACCAGGTAAGTCCACCGAGACATTACAGTCCCTTTTTCATGGTTGACCCAGAAGTGCAGTTTATACACAGTACAGAGCATTAACATAGCAATAACAGTTACAATGGAAATTGATTTGCAGTGTGTTATGATCCACAGGAGTTGTGATACAGGCAGATACATCCACTGATAGATGAAATAATAAACAGATAGGGTACACAGTAGTGCGACAAATACATTGGCCACTTGAGAGAGTCCACTACGATATATACTAATTAGCTAATTGTATCAGATACAAAAGGGTAAGCCAGAAGCAGTTATGATTAAAGGTGAGGCACATAGGGCCAGGTAAGGAGCCAGGGACATGGGTAGAGCAAGGATGAGAATGAAACAGGGCTGTTGGGATTAGGACCTAATATCACCTGTAGCAGGAGCAAGGTGCAGAGGAAGAGAGAAAGTCTTAAATGTATCTTAATAAACAGTTCTGCAGGAATTGGTTTGTACTGTGACATTTTATTAATTTATTGAAGGAACTAGAATTACAACCTTTGAGTCAAGGACTCCTTTGCAAAGGCTCCTCATCAGATATACATAAATTACAAGAAATGACAGGATACACAATAATAAATATACAGAGAACACACCAGAATACATACATTGCAAGTTTAGAAACAGTATATACAATAAGAGGCAATAAAGAAGACAAGTTATAGTTCAAGAGTGGAATGGACCAATCCATGTCAAATCATTATAAGTCCAGCATGTACAGTACCAATATACAGAAATCAAAAGGTTATAGTCACAGGCAAGGGGGAGAAGGACTAAGCACAGTCACAGTTGGAGTGGGAGAGGATTTCAGCATGGAGTAGGGTTTTAAGCAGGCCTAGTCACTGTTCTGGGGTGATGGCCAGTGGCATGTCATTCAACCAGAGGGGGACCCTGTAGTATAAGGAGTGTTGGCCCAGAGAGGTCCTGCAGTGGGGTACAGAGAGTGGGGCTAGCAAGGAGCTTCATGTAGACCTTGGCTGAATGGAGGGCTGAACAAGGTGGTGGAGACCTTGGGGGGGGGAGGTGTTTAGGGAGAACTTCCTAGCAAGGAGACAGGTCAGGTACCTGAGTCTGCCTTCAAAGTTAAGCCAGTTGGTGTGTCTATAGAGCTAACAGGTGTGTGTGTGCAACGGTTGCATCCAGTGACTAACCAGCAGGCTTTATTTAGGGAGATCACGATTCGATGCAGGGCAGTGGGGTCACAGCCGTGCCATAGATAACAATTCCGAAGTCAAAAAGGGAGATCACCGATGATGCTACAGCAAGACCTAAGGCATCAGATGGCAGACACCCTCTGTGCCTATATAGGAGACCTTGTCTGGAACTGATAGCTGAGCAGATTGATGTGATCACGGTACATGAGAGAGAAGTCAAGGGTGATGCCCAAGTATTTAAAGGTGGGGACAAGGTCGAGAGGGGAGCCCTGGATGTTAATGATGTTGAGGGGAAAATGTTTAAGCTTATGTTGTCTATGGGAAACATGGCCTTGGTTTTTTGTAATTCAGGACAAGACGGTGCTCTGAGAACCAGGCCTCGGCTTCAGAAAAGGAGCATTGCAGGGAGGATTGACGGGACTGGGGGTTTGAATGTCTGTCAAATATAACCGCATCATCGGTGTACAGAAGCCTTTGTCCCATGCAGACCTTTTGGAGAGTATTCAAGTAGATGCTAAACAGGAGGGGCCCAGTATTGGGGGACTCCTGAAAGTACCAGTTTACTGGCCGAGAGTATGGAGTTTAATAGGACATAATCCTGCCCGTCTGATCTTCCACCTCTAGTTGCTCTGGCCAGTTTCACCCTTATCAAGGTCGACCATGGAACAGATTGCCCTACATTGCTCATAGCTGGGTATTCTGTTTATGACTTTGACCACAGCTTTATCCTTGCTACTTCACTGTTAGCAAAGTCCAGAGCACTACCAGGTTGTTAAAGAAAATGGATAGTTGTTTTACTGACTAGGGTAAGGGTCAAGAAGCTGGTACCAAATTTAAATGCTATGCTAAAAGTCACAAAATGTCACTATGGACTCTGGTTTTGCTGATTCCCATAGCTAGGCAACATCAATAAAGAAAATATGGGCCTGCCTTCTCTTTGGAGCTGTCAGTTGCAGAGATGCACAAACCACACAGAACGATAAAGCACCACAGTGGTCTCGATTTCAAGTGCTATGATTTTTAATTTGTCTTCATTTCACTTAAGAGAATACTCAGAATGAATTCACTTTCAGTGCTTGTTCACACAGGGCTACGTGAGGCTCACTGTGAGAAGATAGGACCATGATTTCATCAACACATTACTATACTCAGGACTATTAAGGAGCAAGGAGGCAAACGATGCCCATAGGTGCGCCTTTCCAGTTAATAAATGTTGTATTGCAATGAACCCCCAGTTGTTAGATAATGATCAAGTCATTTTTTGAATTCAGTTTTTGACTTACAAATTGTTATTTTAAGTGGTAGATTGCTCCATGGATTAACCACTCATAGGGTAAAGAAATATTTTCAATTTTTGTGGTGAAATTGATGTCCTACAAGTTGCAGTGGGTGCCCTCTAGTATTGTGGGTTGTATCCTTAAATGTAAGAGACAGTTCGGTCATTAAATATGTGTCATGGATGACATCAAAAAGTAATAAATCTCCTCTCAGTCTATGTGTCTCAAGGGACATTAAATTAAGAGAATGTAGTTTGTTATTATAAGGCAGATCATGGAGACCATGAATACTTTTTGTAAATTTATGCTTTACTCTTTTAAGTTGAATGCAATTTGATTTTCTATAAGGGCTCCAGAGCTGAAAGGCATATTCTAAATGAGGTCTAACACATGATCTGAATAGTGCATTAGAACTTTTTCATTTTTTGATTGAATATTGCAAATAATTGAGCTGATAACTCTATTAGATCTTCTAATGGCTTCATTAATTTGGTTCAGTTTATCAAGATCATTAGCGATGATGATGCCCAAGTCTTTTTCATTGAGGTAGGAAGTAATGGTGAACCACCAAGCATATATGAAAAATGAGGGTTGTGTTTTCCCCGATGCATAACCTTGCATTTGTCTGCATTCAATTTCAACCCCCATTTCTTAACCCAGTCAGAGATGATATTTATATCTTTTTGAAGGATATCAGCTTGTTGAATGCAAGAGCAGGTGTTTCCTAGGTTGTCTGCATATTTAACAGTGATAGACTCAGTGTTGAAAGTAAGATCAGATATAAATACTTGAAACAAAATAGGGCACAGAACTGAACCATGAGGTACACCAATAGTAACGTTGCCTGAACTGGACAGATGACCACTAATCATAACTTTTTGCACATGGGAAGTTAACCAATTAGCAATCCACTTGATGATTGTAATAGGTAAACCCAATCTGGAAAGTTTTTCAACTGAGTCCCAATGAGGCATGATATCAAATACCTGACTAAAATCAAGAAACACTATATCACAAGGGATGTTTTTATCTAAGTTAGCACTTACGCGTTCATAAAAACATATAAGGCTAATAAGGCAACTTCTACCTTATTTAAAGCCTTGTTGTTCAGAATTACTATTGTTAAGTACGGGGTGATGATATCTTTAAGCAAGCTTTCCAACAATTTGCAGACTGAAGAGGGTAGACTAATGGGCCTATAGTTTTCCCAGTTCTATGTGATAAGGGCGAAAGCCCAATCACAATTGGCGGCAGGGCGAACCTACATCGCCAAAAATCAATTTCAGTGAGGTACATCCCTGGTGCACAAGAAAATGGCACCAGGGACTTAGATTTTAATTGTTCATGTGGGGGGGCTGTGCCCCCCACACTCCACCCCCGTGGGGGGGGATTTGCTCCCCGCACCCCCTACTGTAGGATTATTAACTCCAGGGGGGTGTAAAATACTGAGAAAAAAAATTTCAGGCCGGGCCCACAAAAATGTAGGAGCATCCGGACCCAAACCTGGATCCCTCTCAGCATTGGGCTGCCACTAACCCACCATGCAAGCCACCATGTACGTTACCCTTTGCGTTTTCATTTGCGGTTGCGTTTCTGTTGTTTTTAACATTTCTGTCTACAGTACAGTTCCTCTTTCTGTTTGGCTTTGCATCACCATGCGCATTACGATTTGCGTTTGCGGGCACAATGTTACAATGTGACAAGACATCACTCACGTTCCCCGCTGGCTGCATTACTATCTACTATTTCTCATTATCATTCTCAAAAGAAGGAAATTAGAGGCAAAAACTCCATTTAATGCATTAGTTAGGGTTGTTCCACAGCGACAAAAGTGAGGAAATTCAATGTTAGGTTGAAACCCTTTGCACCCTCAGCCCACCCTCCAACTGAATCAGGGTGCGATCGGGCTCGTGGCCCTAAGTGTCACCCCATCACATGTGGAAAGAAGCTGAGGAATAGGAGAATGGGGTGACAGTTAGGACTGATGACCCCAATGCACACCCTGATTCCAGTTGGGGGGGTGGGCTGGAGGGGTGCAAAGGGGGTTTCAACCCTAACATCGAATTTCCTCACTTTTGTCGCTGTGGAACAACCCTAACTGATGCATTAAATGGAGTTTTTTGCCTCTAATTTCCCTTCTTTTTGAGAATGATAATGAGAAATAGTGAATGTAATGCAGCGGCGGGAATGTGGGGGTGATGTCTTGTCACATTGTAACATTGTGCCCGCAAACGCAAATCGTAATGCGCATGGTGATGCAAAGCCAAACAGAAAGAGGAACTGTACTGTAGACAGAAATGTTAAAAACAACGGAAACGCAACCGCAAATGAAAACGCAAAGGGTAACGTACATGGTGGCGTAAACGTGAATGGTAAGTGAAACGGGTACGGAACCGCAAGCATAAACGGTAATGGTAAGAGTAATGTAAGCGCACAGGCTGGTTTTCCCTAAAAGCTGTATAGAGAAAGACAGTGAGTAGAAAGAATGTATGCAAAATAATGACTCTCGGAACACAAAAATCAGTAGTTGTAATAGTAAATTGCTTATATCTCAGTGACCGTACGACATGGAAAAGAAATGTAAAAGTCATATGTATTATCACTTTCCTGGCTAGTTTTATATGTAGCCCCTGGGGGCTATAATTTTTTGACAAAAACTCCATATCTTGCACCGTTTTCGAGATACGGGCCCTCAAAGGCGCAGCGAACGCCATAATGTTATCCTATGGGAAAAAAACAGAAGTTCGAACTGTCATAACATTTGAACAGTTTAATATTTTTTCATGAAATCTTCAAAAGACACACTGGGGACCCTGGCTGCATGTTTCCTGAAGATTTTGGGCTGGTCGAGCAAACTGTGCGACCTGTAGGCGCGACCGTAGAATTCCACAAAAAGCGTAAATGCATGCACAGATCATGCTTAATAACTCCACAGCCGTGTATCCAACCAGTACAAAACTTGGCAGATCCCAAGGCATATGGGTCTTGATTGTGTATTCCAATTTTCAGGCAAATCTGTCAAATGGTTGCAAAGTTATTAAGGTGCAAAATTTGGGGTTTAACATGTAAATGGCTCCTCAACCCTAACTATGGTAGCACCATAAAATATATATATATATATATATATATATATATGTAACCCCACTGCAAATGGGGGTTCCCAAAAGACTTCCAGGAGCTTGCTTGAATGCTCCAAGCCTGAATGGTGTTTGGCATTTAAGCCATTTATCAGTGGGTGTTTTTAGAACCTCTGGTACTGTCTCTTTAAGAGCTGTCTGCTTGCAGACATAATTAGTTTGTATGGGGGACTGTGTGTTTCTTTGATTGAGTACCACTCAAGCTGCTGCCAATTCACTTCATTTTTGCAGTCACTAGGAGTGCAAAGGAACCTATCTGAAAGATGTAACTGTTTGCCAGAAATTATTTAGAGTAATAATGAAATTACAGTTTGTCTAACCTGCTTTCTTTGCAGTCAGAACTGTGTCTGCTAGTTCCCCATTCTAGTTTTGAACTGCTGAACTGGACCAATCAGTGTGGGGTAAGTTAGCTCTAAAATGGTGCCTTGGACGATTCAGAACTTAGACTCATAATCTGAGCCAGCCACAAGAGGATTGTATGGGCAGTGACTCTGGGAGATGTAGTTTAGACTTCAGTGCCTTTTGGACCAACAGCAGCAGTCTATTGTGAGTGACAGCCAATCCAGTCAAGAACTGGGAGGAACACAAAGGAAGTGCCCGGTTTTGTCGGTTGGAGTTTCAGTTGAGCTTTGGCAGTGAAGAAGGAAGGAGCCCTGTGCTTTTTCAGTGTGCAGTTTTAGTCAAAAAACGTGTGTAAGGCCCAGAGTTCCGGTCTGCAGCTTGTGTAACAGCTTGTTAGGACTGAATCCATCCTGTGAAAAGAATCAAAGGATCTCTGAAGAGTAGAAACCAGGCTCACCCTGTAGAAGACTGGAGGAATTGCTGAAAATTGCACTCGGTCTGTCAGGAACTGAATCTGCTGTGTGTTCTCTCGGTATTGTGCAGTAATTGCGATCGGGATACAGATGCAGCCTGCCTGGTATAGTGCTTTCTTTATATGGATGTGTAAGAGGTTTGTGTACCTCAAGTGAGCCCTGCTGACATTGAAGGACCCTATCTTATTTGGAGGTCGTGAGTACTAATTCAGGTCGCTCCTGTTGAATTGCCACATTAAATCCAAATGGAATTACTGTACTGCTGACTGTTTAATTCTCCTTTCTCTGTGTGAAAGGGCCCCTACCAGCTGCCACGGTTTGGACTAGCCACTAGGGCTTGGGTACCCAGGGACAGTAACTGATAGGGATAGGCCTGTGCACAGAGCCATAGGTAGATTATTAGAGTGATAAGCTAATTAACCTGATTTCCCTGTCCTTGTTATATCCCCTAAATAAATCAGAGCTGCTTGTTTCAGCAAAGTTATACTGCCTGAGGTATTTGTCTATGTTAAAGTACTGTACTGTGATTGTTGCACTGTATCTCATTTCACAGGAGGTCCCAGTGCCGGAACCAGACCTGGGGGTAAGTGTATACTGTGAAGGTAATTCTGATATATTGTGTGGGCCACTAGTGGGAAGAAAGGGGTTGCAGTGTCCCAGAGGGCTGTGACCAAGTTAGTTTAACTATTGCAAACCCTGACCTCTGGGTGGAGGCACCCGCCATTGGATCCAGGCCTCTCAACCTGTTAGTGGCAAATCAGGCAGGGTAGTAGCCCCTGGATAGCGCCATCTAGGGGTTACATCTTGGAGGCTCACCACTGGGATTGTGTGTCCTCTAGTGGCCATATTTACTAACCACTGTTAAGAAAAAATGGGTACCCGACAGAAGTGGCTGTGCACCGGCTGGTGGAGTGGTGTACTGGGAGAGATCGACCCCAAAATGCTATGCTTATCCTGGACATCCCCTGTATCAATACGGACACTGTGCAGGGAGTACTTTCCAAGGTGGAAGGTTTACAAAACCCTGTGGTGGTGGGTCGGCATGCTAATCTGCTCACCCACACTTTCCTGGCCCTAGTAGAGTTTAAGGATCCCATAGATAGCTCCAAAGTGCCACAGACCATTACCCCAGAGGGAGCCCTCACTGCTTGGAGAGTGATAACTAAGGACAGTAAAGACCCGGGGGGGAATCAGCCCCCACCACTATCTGAAACTTTTGAGGAGAAATTTGCTGAATGGTTGCTGGGAGAGGGGAAAACTGTGGAGGACTTGAAGAAACTATTCTTGCCACCTGGGGGTGTTCCTCCCCCAACACCCTCTCCTGCTCCAGTGCCCGTAATGGTGGCTGAACCAATGCAGACTCCTATTTCTGCACCTGCCATTAGTCACGACTCTTACCGAAGGTTGAGGATCTTCTCTGGCACCCTCCCACCCCCAGGGAGGATGACTGGGAGACCTGGATAGGCTATGTTGCCCCCAAGTGCTAGAATGGCAATGCTCGGAAGGCTAAAAGTGAAAGAGGGTTAGTGAGAGCTCCAAGGTCCTGCCCTGGCTGCCATCCGTGCAAACGGGCCAGTAACCCTGAAGCGACTGCACAGGCTCATCTTGAGGCCTTGAGAATGTGTATGGGAGCCCAGATTCTGATGAGGACCTATGGTGGAGAGTAAGAAATGCACAACAGTACCAAGGGAGTTGTTGTCTGTGTATGTTTCTCAGCTGGAAAATTGTTGCAAGAATGCCTCAGAAAGGGTAGTTTGCCAGCGATTGAACTGGACCGAACCAGACTGGACAGAATCCTTAAGTCTGCCCCTTCTCAGAACTGCTGTTGCTTCAGTTACGCCTGGCAAATCGACTGGAATCCCCACCCTCCTATGATGAGTTAATGAGAGAAATTCGAGGAGTTGAGAAAAGGCGACCTCGGGAGGTACCTGCACCAACAGCTGTGGCTACGACCCTAGTGACTGAGGGTGACCCATCAAGTGAAGTTCAGGGGCAGAGGTTGACAGTCAATGAGTGCTCTGACAAGGAAAAAGATATGCCACAATGGGGCGAACTGTTGAGAGAGATCCGGGAATTCAAAAACAGTCCCTTTATGAAGGCCACGCCTGCAAGTAGGCCCTGACCTATATCCGACTGGCATCTGCTATGGGGTGGGGTACCCACCCATGTATCTCCTGCTGATAACAGCTCCAAACTCAATTCCTTGACCATGGAAGTGGAGAAACTGACGAAATGTCTCCAAATGCTTATCACGCAGCAGACAGAGATGGCACCCAGGTTTCCAGTTAGTAATACCTCCGCCCTGGCTCCCAGTGTGGTGCCTCGGCCAGCTCAAACTCCAGAAAGTATGTTTTGCTATAATTGTGGGAAAGATGGGCACATGAAAAGGGAATGCCAATCCCCAAAAGACACTGACAAAGTTGCATATAGGCTACAAGGAGAGCTTCGGAGAAGAAATCAGTGGTTAAGAGGTGCACGACATGATCTCAGTGAGGGCACCAAAAATGCTAATTCACGTCCTTTTGTGGCAAGGTCAGTTGCCCAGGCCCCCACTACCGCCTCTCCAGACTGGTCCAGAATAGTGGGTCCCTCCATGGAGACCACTGTAAAGGTGAATGGAGTGTCTACAACAGCTGTATTAGACAGTGGCTCCCAAGTGACAATTATGTTCCAGGATTGGTATCAGAAGCATTTGTCAGACGATCTACAACCATTAGAAGGACTGCATGTATGGGGTTAATGAGAAGGCCTACCCTATTCGGGTATATCCGAATTTGGCTGTCTTTCCCACCTCCGTGGCTGGAGTGGCCGAACAAGTAGAGACCCTAGCCTTAGTGTGTCCCCACTGGACTGTATGATGGTGTCCCTTTGTTGATTGGAACAAATGCTCATATGTTCGGAAGGCTGGCACAGTTGTGTTATGAAAACAGGGTCAAAGACTAGTAGAGCTTTAAGAGTTCGGCTTTAATTAAGAAGGCCTATGAGGCACAGAGAGATGCTGAAAAACAGAACCAGAGGAACCGGTCGGAATTGTATGGAAGAAGGATCCTGAGTCTGATCCTGGCGCCAAATGCCCAGTGTACCTTACAGGAGAGGTCCGTATCAGAAAGGATGTTAAGAATAAAATATTAATGTTGGATGCACCAGGCGATGGAAAATTGCCAGAGGGACTGCTGGTCAAGCTTAGTATTTTGCCCGCTAGAGCCCATGCTTATGCCAGAAGGGTAATGGTCCAAGTTCATAATGTGTCTGAAAGAGACATTCGAGTAAACAGAGGTTGCATCCTGGCTAATGTGCATTGTGCAGACACTGCAGTGCTACCCAGCAGCAAGAGTTCAAGGAAGAATGACAGAGTAACGCCTGACTTGTTTGATTTCGGCGACTCCCCGCTGCCAGCTGAATGGAAAGTAAGGATCAATGAGAAGCTTGCCCAGAGAGACCAGGTGTTTTCTTTAAAGGAATGGGATGTAGGATGCATGCAAGGAGCTGAGCACAATATCCGCTGCATGACGAAAGACCATTTCGTGAGAGGTCTCGACGCCTGGCACCTGCTGACATAGATGATGTGAGACGGCATCTGCAAGAGATGTTAGCTGCTGGTGTAATACAAGAATCCAGAAGCCCTTATGCTTCCCCATTGTGGTAGTGAGGAAAAGAATGGAACAGTAAGGATGTGTGTGATTATCGCACCCTAAACCGGCGGACTTCCCTGATCAGTACACAATGCCCCGTGATTCAGGATGCTTTGGACTGCCTAAACGGGAGCAAGTGGTCTCTCAGCTGGATCTCCGCAGTGGGTACTACCAGATCCTGATGGCCCCAGAGGACCGTGAGAAGACGGCCTTTATCTGTCCGCTTGGCTTCTATGAATCATGAGGATGCCTCAAGGATTTCAGGTGCCCCAGCCACTTTTCAACGATTGATGGAGCGTGCAGTGGGACATGAACTTACTAGAGTGCCTGGTATACCTAGATGATGTTATTGTGTTTGGCAGCTCACTGGAGGAACATGAGAGCAGATTTTTAAGGTATTGGACCGACTGGAGGACTTTGGCCTTAAACTGTCCATTGATAAGTGTCAATTCTTTCAAACATCAGTAAAGTATGTGGGACACATAGTATCCACCGAGGGAATAGAGACCGACCAGTAAAGTTGAGGCCTTGACCACCTGGCCACAGCCCAAAAATCTAAAAAGAACTGCAAAGATTCCTGGGATTCTGTGGTTATTATCGGCGCTCATCAAGGACTATTCAAGAGTGATCCGCCCTTTACTTAACCTTACTCAAGGGTATCCTCCAACCCACAAAAATACCAAAAGTCAGCGTCCTCAAGACTGAAAGAGTGTATTTTCATCCGAGTGAAGTATTTGGGGCCCGCTGGACTCCTGATTGTGAGACTGCTTTTCATGAGATCATATATCAACTTACCCATGCTCCAGTGCTGGCCTATGCCGATCCAAGAAAACCTTACGCCCGCACACTGATGCTAGCTTGCAAGGGTTGGGGGCTGTGTTGTACCAAGAGCACGAGAATGGCCTGAGACCAGTGGCCTTTGCCAGTAGAAGCCTGACCCCATCCGAAAAGAACTATCCTGTACATAAGTTAGAGTTCCTAGCTTTGAAGTGGCTATTGTTGACCAATTCCATGAGTACTTGTATGGGGCTAAAATACTAGTAAAACTGACAATAATCCTTTGACCTATGTGCAGACCTCAGCTAAGTTGGATGCCACTGGCCATAGGTGGCTTGCATTATCTACATATGACTATGCCTCGAATACCGAGCAGGTCTGAACCACATAGAAGTTGATGCTCTCTCCCGGGAGGCCTGTTCCCCAGAATGATTGGGTCCGATTGGCAGAACCTGACATTCGGCACTCTGCCGGAAGTTTGACAGGGAGGAACAAATGTCCACGGACACAGTGGACTGCATGGTGGATTGCTTGGAGCCTCTGAGAATTGCATACCTGCTGCTTATTGCCACTTTTCTGCAATAGACATTGGTGCACTGCCTCAGCTGGACAATGACAGTATTCGGCGGGCTCAGTCCCACGATCCCATGATCAAAGCAGCTTTAGAGGCCTCTATGAGGAAAAGATGTGTCCAAATTACGCCCACTGATTTGAGAACTGCACTGTTATACAAAGAAGGTCCTAAGTTGAAACTGATCAATAAACTGTTATACAGAGAAACAGTAGACAGAGGGGACAAGTAGACAAACAACAACTAGTGCTGCCCACTGCCTTTCGAGACTCAGTACTGAGGTCCTTGCACAACCACATGGGGCACCTTGGTATAGACAGAACACTTGACTTGGTGAGATCCAGATTCTATTGGCCTAAGATGGAGGCTGATGTGGAGCAACACATTCGAACTTGTAGTCGCTAGCTACAGAGGAAAGCTTTTCCCCAGAGGGCTGCCCCTTGTTAACATCACCACCAGTGCACCCATGGAGCTGGTCTGTATTGATTTTCTGAGTTTGGAGTCAGATCAAAGAAATATCAGTAATGTGCTGGTGGTCACTGACCATTTCATAGATATGCCCAAGCTTTCCCACCAAAGACCAGAAAGCATCCACTGTGGCCAAAGTACTTGTAGAAAACTTTTTGTTCACTATGGGCTCCACAAAGAATCCATTCTGATCAAGGGAGAGACTTTGAGAGTCGTCTGATCAAAGAGATGCTTTCTCTGTGGGGAGTGCGAAAGTCCAGAACCACTCCTTACCACCCCCAGGGGGACCCACAGCCTGAACGTTTCAACCGCACTTTGCTAGATATGCTAGGCACCCTGCACCCAAAGGACAAGCCTAGATGGAGCCAACAAATTAGCACCCTGGTACATGCTTATAACTGCACCAAAAGTGATGCCACTGGATTCTCCCCCTACCGCCTGATGTTTGGAAGAGAAGCTCGACTACCAGTAGATGTGTGTTTTGGGGTCTCTCCTGATGGGGTTCAAGCTGACAACTATTTACAGTATGTGCAAAATTAAAGGCCCAGCTAACTCATGCACTAACTGGCTCAAACCATGGCTGCCAAAAGAAATCTGGCCAACAAAGAAAGGTATGATAAAAGGTGAAAGCACAGGAACCCAGGAGGGAGATCGGTATTGCTAAGAAATCTGGGACTGCATGGCAAGCACAAGATTGCTGACAGATGGCACCATCTCCCTCACATTGTAGTGGGCAAACTAGATGATCTGCCAGTACAAAGTAAGGCCTGAGAATAATTCAAAAGATGTGAAAACAATGCATAGAAATCATTTACTGCCCATTGGACAAATCTTAATTGAGTCTGAGCCCCTAGAAGATGCCCCTCTGGACCAGTGACTAGAGCTGCTGCTAAGAAAAGATCAAGAAAGTCTGCACCACAGAAGCAAAGTTAAAGTGTTCCTCCACAAGTCCCAGTTGAGCATGACTGTCAGTCCATATCGGAAGAAAGTGAGAGGACTTTGAATACTATCCTTCTACGAACTGAGTCAATTGTTTCGGGCAATCCCCAGTCAATACTGGAGATGAAGCTGGGCCTTCTGGACTGTCTAAGCCCCCAGTTTCATCCCTGAGCCAATGCTCCCAGAAAGTGAAGTGCAAAGCATCAGATCAGATGAAATGGAATCATAGTGCATGGTTGAACTGTTTGAGCTTTCAGGAGGAAAATGATAGATTGGGGCAGACTGGTGATACACTCAACAAGAAGAGTATTTTGAGTGCCCTGACAGTCCACTGCCAGTGTCCGAAAGCTCTCCATGCGAGCCAAATGTTGTGGACTCAGAAACTGTAACTCCTGGAGCTGAAAGTGCCCCAAGTTCTAGCCTCTCTACCCCATGGAGACTCCCTGACAAGTGAGGACAATGCTGAAAATGAGGCTCAGAGTGCAGAGACTATAATAGTTCCCCTAGAAAGACTGGTCGAGCTGTAAAGCCTGTGGTGCACCTCAGTTATGATTCCCTTTGGGAGGCCTGTGGATTTGCCTCTCAATGTTGTCCATAAAGGAGTGTATGTGTCCCGAGCTCATTGCCCAAACTGAGCGTCAGTGCTAACTCCAGTTACTTGTGTTGCCCTCTATATGGTGCCCTTGCCCCGTCCAGCCCCAAGGTAACTGATAGGAAGGGCCCTCTCTTCAGGTTTCATGTACAAGAGGTAATAACTTGAGTTATGGTACAATGTATGTAATACTTGTAAAGAGGACGTACTGCAATGTTTCAGAAATGTGTTCTTGGTAAAATGATATATTGACTGATGATTACATGTGCAGCCTAATGCAAATGTATATGGTTGCAGTTGAAACTTATGGGTACTTGCTTGACGCTGACGCCAAGCTTTCCCAGAGGCAGGAAGGTGTAACCCCTGCAAATGGGGGTTCCCAAAAGACTTCCAGGAGCTTGCTTGAATGCTCCAAGCCTGAATGGTGTTTGGCATTTAAGCCATTTATCAGTGAGTGTTTTAGAACCTCTGGTACTGTCTCTTAAGAGCTGTCTGCTTGCAGACATAATTAGTTTGTATGGGGACTGTGTGTTTCTTTGATTGAGTACCACCAGCTGCTGCCAATTCACTTCATTTTTGCAGTCACTAGGAGTGCAAAGGGAACCTATCTGAAAGATGTAACTGTTTGCCAGAAATTATTTAGAGTAATAATGAAATTACAGTTTGTCTAACCTGCTTCTTTGCAGTCAGAACTGTGTCTGCTAGTTCCCATTCTAGTTTTGAACTGCTGAACTGGACCAATCAGTGTGGGGTAAGCTAGCTCTAAAATGGTGCCTTGACGAATCAGAACTTGACTCATAATCTGAGCCAGCCACAAGAGGATTGTATGGGCAGTGACTCTGGGAGATGTAGTTTAGACTTCAGTGCCTTTTGGACCAACAGCAGCAGTCTATTGTGAGTGACAGCCAATCCAGTCAAGAACTGGGAGGAACTCAAAGGAAGTGCCCGGTTTTGTCGGTTGGAGTTTCAGTTGAGCTTTGGCAGTGAAGAAGGAAGGAGCCCTGTGCTTTTCAGTGTGCAGTTTTAGTCAAAAACGTTGTAAGGCCCAGAGTTCGGTCTGCAGCTTGTGTAACAGCTTGTTAGGACTGAATCCGTCCTGTGAAAAGAATTAAAGGATCTCTGAAGAGTAGAAACCAGGCTCACCCTGTAGAAGACTGGAGGAATTGCTGAAAATTGCACTCGGTCTGTCAGGAACTGAATCTGCTGTGTGTTCTCCTGGGTATTGAGCAGTAATTGTGATCGGATACAGATGCAGCCTGCCTGGTATAGTGCTTTCTTTTATATGGATGTGTGAAGAGGTTTGTGTACCTCAAGTGAGCCCTGCTGACATTGAAGGACCCTATCTTATTTGGAGGTCGTGAGTACTAATTCAGGGTCGCTCCTGTTGAATTGCCACATTAAATCCAAATGGAATTACTGTACTGCTGACTGTTTAATTCTCCTTTTCTCTGTGTGAAAGGGCCCCTACCAGCTGCCACGGTTTGGACTAGCCACTAGGGTTTGGGTACCTAGGGACAGTAACTGATAGGGATAGGCCTGTGCACAGAGCCATAGGTAGATTATTAGAGTGATAAGCTAATTAACCTGATTTCCCTGTCCTTGTTATATCCCCTA
Source organism: Neoceratodus forsteri (assembly GCA_016271365.2). Classification (NCBI taxonomy): domain Eukaryota; kingdom Metazoa; phylum Chordata; order Ceratodontiformes; family Ceratodontidae; genus Neoceratodus; species Neoceratodus forsteri. The sequence continues at coordinate 3,982,924 of JADMNL010000041.1, read as the reverse complement.
AATAAATCAGAGCTGCTTGTTTCAGCAAAGTTATACTGCCTGAGGTATTTGTCTATGTTAAAGTACTGTACTGTGATTGTTGCACTGTATCTCATTTCACAGGAGGTCCCAGTGCCGGAACCAGACCTGGGGTAAGTGTATACTGTGAAGGTAATTCTGATATATTGTGTGGCCACTAGTGGGAAGAAAGGGGTTGCGAGTGTCCCAGAGGGCTGTGACCAAGTTAGTTTAACTATTGCAAACCCTGACCTCTGGGTGGAGGCACCGCCATTGATCCAGGCCTCAACCTGTTAGTGGCAAATCAGGCAGGGGTAGTAGCCCCTGGGATAGCGCCATCTAGGGGTTACATATATATATATATATATATATAAAACGTGATGGTAGATAAGTGCTGCTGGGCCCACCCAGTCTGCGCAATTGTGTTTTTTGTTGTTGTTATTATTATGCCCGCTACCTTACCCCACAGTTCCCTTGTGCCTGCCCCAAACATTTTTGAATACATTTACTGTTTTTCACCCCCACCACCTCCACTGGAAGGCTATTCCAGGTATCTACCACCCTTTTTGTGAAAAGGTACTTCCTCACATCCATCTTGAATTTACCCCCCTTCAGCTTCATATTATGTCCTCTTGTTACATATCATATTTATCTTCACGAGAGGCCAGTGATATCATGACATCTCATGAGTGGCGAAGCCACGAGTGAGATATCTTGATATCATTGACCTTGAGTGAAGATAAATATGATATCTTCAGTCAGGACATGTCATGTTCTGTTTATACAACATATGTTTTGGGCCCCTCCCCAGCATAACCCGCCACATCCTCCCCCCAAACACAATCCCAGTCCAGATGACTGGTGGACAGAATAATTCTAGTTGTTTTCCTGATGTGAATGGTATTAATTAGCGGTGCTTCAGTAACTGCGAGTTCTGACTACCCAGCTACAGATGGTTTATCACACCATACCATCTGTGGAAGCCATTGCATTTGGAATGCAACATGCTTTATACTGTGGTCCCCTAAATCAAATACTGTGACCTTCCTTCTTATATGATTCACCTTGACCAAATTAATTTAGTTGAAGATCTGAAGAAATTAAGTGACAATATATCTAGAGCTAAACGTGTCCTTTTAATTGAACAACAGAGGTCCTCACTTGCTGTACCCCTCATATGGCTAATGTGAATAGGCAAAACAGGCCTCTGGTTTAGAGTGCTTGAATTCAGACTTCAGATGTTCAGTGTTCAGAAACGTAGTTTTTGGCAGAGCAGCAGTGTAGTTATGAAGTTTTGTTGCTATTTTTGTTACTGTACTTCTGACTGCTTTCTGACTGTTATTTTTTTGTCTGAGCATTTTTTTTTGTGTTTGAAGACCGCGAGTGTTTTGGAAAGTCTGTGTGTGGGCATATTTTGGTTTCTTTTGTGAGGAATGCTTTTTCACAGTGGGCTCGTGTTACTGAATTAGGTCAGTGGCACACCTGTGGGCACTTTCATGTTTCTGTGACACTGAGAATTGCAGTCCTGCATGGGGCTCGCACAGTGCAGCTTGAAGTGTTCTTCTTTGTGGGTATGCAAGGAGTAGAGGTGCTAAGACAAACTGACAGATGCAACTTTTTCTGAGATTCAATGATGCACTGGTACTTATGAGATATCAGTATGACCCATAGAAACATTGAAGATATCAGTATGATGTATAGAAACATGGAGATATCAGTGATATCTTTTCTGTCCGCCTGAGATAATGTTTTTTATCTGTGTTGGCATCCCAAAACATATGTTGTGTGTGTGTGTGTATATATATATATATATATATATATATATATATATATATACATACATATATTATGGGGGCACCATAGGACCCCTATAGTTACAGTTGAGTAGCAGTTTCTATGTTAAACCTCACCTTTTGCACTTTAATAACTCCATAACCAATCAGTTGATTTGCACAAAATGTAGTATGCACTGTCTTGTGGGGGTAGATCTCTTCATACAATGGGTTTACAAATGCTACAAAAATGACTGGTTAACAGGAGTCACATGGCCATGCAGCGATACTCCTTGCTGCATGGCTGGTTCTACTTCCACAATGACATCACCCTGCAGCCCCATGACAGCACCAGAGTATCATCCCGCACTCCACTGTCAAACACAAACTGAACAGAATCTTGACAGCTGACTAGCATGAGCACTGAAAGAGGCCCTACCATGTACTCAGTTCCTGAAGTAAATTTTGTAATACTTGCCAGAGAAGACTTCATTTCAGATGCTGAAAGAATGTTTCAGCAAGAACAGAGTGCCAGACAACCATCTACAAAGAAAGAAAAAAACGAAACTTCAAAAAAAGTGAGTAGACACCTCATGTTAACAGAAGATCAAGTGAATGAAATAGAAGAAAATGTCCATGAAGTAAATACAGAAAAAAGCACACTGTGGGCCTTGACAATATTTTTTGACTGAATACATGAAATAAACCAGGAAACTGACTTAAAAACAACTAGTGAAAACAACCTGTCAGAAGTGTTAAGACAGTTTTATGCCTCAGTAAGAAACGTTGTGGGGGAAGAGTACAGGGTGTCAAGTTTCATTTCCTGGCTCAGAGGAGGCATAAAGAGATAATTGAATAGCCTTACAGTAGGCAGAAACGTTAGTATTGTAACAAGGACTGCCTTTAAACAGTCTAACAACATTTTCAACAGTATTGTGAAAAGGGCAGAAAAGCTGGTAAAAACAAGGCCACACATTACCCTTGACTCACCAGGCCAGATTTAGAACTGCTCCGTACCTCACCCATCCTGTCACCAGATACACCCACAGGACTAGTTCATAAAGTCTGGGCTGATATCCAGTTACATTTGGCCCAGGGAGGACAGGAGGGATTACGACAGTTAAAGCAAGAATCATTTACAATTAAAACAGATGAAAATGGGGTTGAATATGTGACTCCGTCATTCAATGAAGAGACCAAAAACCATAAAGATGCTAGAAACCTGACCAAAGATTCGCAAAAGGGTTTCATGATTCCCACCCCACAGATCCTCTGTGCCCTGAATCATCTTTTAAAAAATATATTTCTGAATGTCCACCTAATGCAGGTTCCTTTTACCTCCACCCCAGGAGAATCCCGGCACCACAACAAGTTGAAGGGCAGTTCTGGTACAACAACTTCCGCATGGGAGTCAGCTACATGGGCGAAATGATGCCCAGACTGTCAAAGGAAGCCAGACTATCAAAAGTGTATACAAATCATTCTATCCCATCTACTGCTGTCCACCTTCTTAGTGAAGCTGGCTTAGAAAGCCGGCAAATCATATCCGTGATGGGACACCAAGCAGAAAGTAGACTGAAGAATTTCTGGGCCCCTGCGATAGCTGACTACCAGCGATGGAGTGGAATTCTTGGCAGTGTTAAAAGTGCTGTGGTCATGAAAGAAGCACCACAAAACAGTAACTTCCCAGCATAACTACTGGCACAAAGTTTAAACATAGCACCACAACAGCAACATCAAGCCCAAATCATGGACTACTGCACCCTCCCTGAAAACGAACAGCCTCCACTACAAAGCATCAGTCTGGCAGTAAATACAAACCAATCCTCCCAAAGTTCAACCACAGCACAGCAGTGACCTCCTGAACCAAACTGCAGCTTGCTAGCAAACATCAGCATACCATGCCAAAATCCAAACGCAGCACAGCATCAACCTCCTGAATTAAACTGAAGCTTGCCAGAAAAGTTCAACAAACCAAGCCAAAATCCAAGGTCAGCACAGCAGCAGCAACACGAAGAGAAGAAGCTCTTTAAAAATCTGCAAATAAATCCATATTCAGTGCAACAGATGGAGCATGATACTGCAAACTGCACCTTTCCACCATGAGTGTCTGCGCATTCATCAGGATATGACATCACCATAGCACAGACCCAGAACCCAGCAGCTCCAATGGCATTCAATCAATGATCCTGCAAGAGCAACTTATGGCACACAGTGAACCTTTCTTTCTCCCCAACTTCACAAACCTGGGTACAGTACAATTCTATAACTATACCCCAAAGTGAAAAAAACCAAAAGTTGAAGTGATCCACCATAATGTTGCTACGACCAAATTGTACCGCACATCAGCCTGACACTCGACCACACCAAGGACAAAGCGTAATAGCAGTCACACAGTTTTGCATGTTTCTGAAGCATATCTTAGTTACAGTATATTGCTGGTTATGACATGATTTTACAAAAAAAGTTATTAATGTGTTTGAAATTCACGATCGTTTCCTCACTTCACCATGCAAATTTATGGAGACACTCCTTAAGGAAAGGACAGTGCAACACCTGGAATCCATAGGAGCACATGATCCAAGACAGCATGGTTTACAAAAGGAAGGTTCTGTCAAACTAATCTCATAGATTTCTTTGACTGGGTAACTAGAGTGGTGGACCAAGGGGGAGCATTTGATGTTGTCTACCTTGACTTCAGCAAAGCTTTCAACAGTGTTCCACATAGAAGATTGATTAATAAGCTGGGTAGGCTCGGGGTGGGTCAGACATTGGTCAACTGGGTGGCAAACTGGTTGGTGGGCAGAAAACAGAGAGTGGTGGTAAATGGTATACAGTCAGAAGAGATGCAAGTCACAAGTGGGGTACCTCAGGGATCAGTCCTGGGGCCAGTCCTCTTCAATATCTTCATCAGTGACATTGCAGATGGACTGGAGGGTAAGGTTTGTCTGTATGCAGATGACACCAAGATCTGCAACAGAGCAAATGACCCAGATGAGGTGGGCAGAATGAGAAGAGATCTGGATAATCTAACAAAATGGTCGGAAGAGTGGCAACTGGGGTTTAATGCAAAGAAGTGTAAGATCATGCACATAGGGACGAGAAACCCCTGAAGCCACCTATAGACTGGGAGGGGAGTTGCTAGCAGTCACAAGGGAAGAAAGAGACTTGGACGGGATCATCACCGATGACCTGAAATCATCCAAGCAGACCTCTAAAGCAGTAGGTAAGGTTAGAAGGATGTTGGGGTGTATTAGTAGGGGTATCACAAGTTGGAAGAGGGAGGTAATAATCCCTCTTTACAAGACACTGGTTAGGCCCCATCTGGAGTACTGCATGCAGTACTGGAGGCCACACCTTCACAAGGACATTAACCAAATTGAAGCAGTCCAGAGAAGGGCAACAAAAATGGTGCAAGGACTGCATCCGAAAACATATGAGGACAGATTAACTGAACTCAATATGTTTACCCTAGAGCAAAGGAGGGAGAGAGGTGATATGATTGAAACATTCAACAACCTTAAGGGCATTAACAAGGTGAAAGAATCTAACATGTTTCAATATAAGAAAAATAGCAGGACAAGAGGACACAGCATGAGATTAGAGGGAGGCCGATTAAGGGGTAATGTGAGGAAGTTCTTTTTCACAGAAAGGGTGGTGGATGCATGGAATGGCCTGCCTCAGGAAGTGGTGGATATGAATACAGTGCAGGGCTTCAAACAGGCATGGGATAGGCATAAGGGAGCAATACAAATGAGTATGAATAGATAGGCCATTGACAGAGCAAAGGCCTATGGCACATTCATAAGGTAAAAAAGAAATGGGCAGATTGGATGGGCCTTGCGGTCTTTGTCTGCCATCAACTTCTATGTTTCTATGTTTCTATGCCTGTTATTTAAAAAAATCTATCTGCTGTTATAAAATGTTCGATAAAAAAAAGGATGTAAAACAATCAATTTGAATTTTTACCATGAAAAATTTACCATTTGTGTACAACTTGTGATTCCTTGACAAATACATTACTTATAGTAAAAAAAATAATGTTATATAAGCAGATGAATTAACCATTTTAAAGAGGAAAATGGCACTATTTTATGTATTGTTGATGGATATTTAATAAAATCTCACTTTTTCATTCCCAAAAACTGTTTAGACTTTTTTTTTTAAATCAATGCTATAAACCCATTGTATAAGCATGATAACACACTCTAGGGTGTGCGTTGTGATAGATCACCATAAGCCCTGGGTGGCTGAAGGTACTTGGCCTGCAGCCTCGTGCCTCACAACACACCCGGGATGTGTGGGGATCTCTTATAATGCACACCCTGTCATGTGTCATCACTAGCTGATGTGGCAAGTTTAGTTCTGGTCGGATGTGCAGATACTGAGATCTCGATAGTGAAAAAAACAGTAAAAAAATACCCTCTTTTAATTTTTTTCCTCATTGCCTTGCCTCAGACAGTATGGAATTTTTGCATGATTTTTGTAAGGTATGAAGAACTTCGGTAGCAGAACAGACAGTGAAAATTCAGTGCAATAATATTACTCTGTTTCAAAGTTTTTACGTTTTTTGGTTCCCATTATATTCCATGGGATTTTTCTGAATATTCCAATCATTACTATAGCTGTATTTTTTTCAGTAAAGGATTTTATCTCATGAAAAAGGACTGAGTCTCATGAGAGCTTTCATTTTTCACGAGACCCATAATCCTTTTTCGTGAGAAAAAATTCTTTGCTGCAAGTTGCCATATTGCTGTTTAGTTTTCATAAACTAAAACTACTGGAAAACACATACAAATGCTGTCATTTTAAAAAACACCAGAATCTAGGTAAATGGGCCCGTTTAGCTAGATTCTGACCTTTGTCTTCTAAAAACGTTTAAAATACTCAATTATAAGAAAACAAAAACCATGCTGATATCTAGCTACCAGCATAAGAAAGTCAGCCCACTATTGTCTGGGACAGAGGTGCATCTCTCCAGTTGTACTTCTCCACAATTCAAATGCTGTTCTGGCAAAGAGTAGTTCCTCTATGGAGGCACCTGCAGTGGAGACCAAGAAGGATGCTGGCAACCTCTACAAAGGAGATCCGCAGGAGGGTGGCACAAGACCCCACAGGGGAAGGAAACAACTCCTGGTGGGGGACTCGATCATTAGGGAGGTAGAAGTGGGGGGGATAGGGAGGTAAGGTGTCTGCCTGGCGCCACAGCTTGGAGGGACAGGAAGTGAATCCTCAGGATCGTGGGAGCAGCTTCATGAGAGAGGGAGCTGGATGTCATTGTCCACCTAGGACAAATGATCTGGCTGTGAATGGGATCAGAGCAGTGCAAGAGGAGTTTGCAGCGTTGGGGAGGGGCCTTAGAAAAGTAGCATGTACAGTAACCTTCTCAGAGGTGCTGCCTGTCTATGGCAAGGATGATGCTAGGGTATTCTGCACCACGGAATTCAATGAATGGTTGAAAAACTGGTGTGGAGCTCAGGGTTTTGGCTTTATTCGGGACTGGGGAGCCAACTGGAGGGATGCAGGCCTATACTGGCGCGATAGTCTGCATCTGTCCAGGGGAGGAACCAGGATCCTAGGTGATAGGTTTAAATGCTTCATTGACAAGCATTTAAACTAGCCAAAGGAGGAGGCACTGAAAAGGAGCAGAGAAATCCTAGCCTCCCCCGACAAAACACAGTAGTTTGAGCGGTAAACACCAAGGTAGAGAAATCAGTAGGGAGCAGGACAGGGGTAAATGCAGAAAAAGGCAGTAAGGACAGGGATGGGGCTAAAAGGGGTAAGGCCATAAAGCAAAATGGAAGGTGATGAGTACCAATGCCCGCAGTCTGTGTAACAAGCTCCCTGAACTAGTGGCCTTGATGGAAGAGGGATGCCTGGATATTGTGGCAGTCACTGAAAAATGGTACACAGAGAACCATGACCATCATAATAGGATACACAGTCTACAGGAGGGAAAGGGTGGGTAAAAGAGGAGAAGGAGTACCTCTCTATATAAGGGAAGGGATTAAAACAACAGAACTAAAGAGTAAACAGGAAGTTGATGAGTCACTATGGGTCACCCTGGAGACAGGAAATTGCACCACAATCCGCATGGGGGTTATGTACAGACTCCCATCTCAGGGGGAGGAAATGGACAAGAAAATGATAGAAGGAATCCTTAAAATGGCAGAAAAGATAGAGATATTGTTGATGGGGGACCTAAATATGCCAGATGTTAACTAGAGTACCTTTGCTGCAGGCACATCCAAGAGCAGGGTCATTCTTGATGCCCTACGGGGGCATGTCTCAGACAGCTAGTATTGGGACCCACTCAGGAGGGAACAATCTTAGACCTGGTACTCTCAAATGGGGAAGGAGAAAGGATCTCAGATTTAGAAGTGGGTAGCCATCTGGGAACGAGTGACCACCAAACAGTGTGATTCACAATAAACATAGCCATAGAGTTAAGCCATACAAAAACAAGAGTATTGGACTTTAGGAAGGCTGACTTTGGGAAAATGATAGAGTGCCTCAGAAAAGCACTAGCAAATGGGCAAGAAGGAGGCATGGAGGAACAATGGGGAATAATCAAAACAGCCATTGCAGAGGCAACAAGACTTTGTGTGAAGCAAATCAACAAAACAAAATGAAGGAAAAAACAGTATGGTTCTCAAAAGAAGTGGAAGGGAAGGTTAAGGAGAAAAGGATAGCATTCGGGAAATATGAGGAAACACAGAAGAAGCAGTACAGAGAACTTTATCAGTTAAAGCAGAATTAGGCAGGGAAGGCAGTCAGAATAGCAAAGGCACAAACTGAGAAAAAGATAGCCAGCTCTGTTAAGAAGGGGGATAAAACCTTTTATAGGTACATTAGGGAGCGAAGAAAGACCGAGAGAGGGATACATAGACTTAATAAAGGGGAGGGAATGTTGGCAAAAGGTGACAGTGAAAAAGCTGTGATACTGAATGAATATTTCTGCTCAGTATTCACAACAGAAGAGGAGGGGGAGGTACCAACACCAAACAAGAGGGAAACTCTGAAAAGGGGGGGTCAATACCAGTCCATTAACAGAAAAAAGGGTTTTGAAAGAACTCTTGGAACTGAGGGTGGACAAATCAATGAAGCCTGATGGGATTCACCCAAGAATTCTAAACGAACTAAGGGTAGAACTAGCAACACCACTGACTACTCTCTTTAGCAAATCATGGGAGGATTGGGTGGTACCTGAGGACTAGAAGAGGGCAAATGTGATTCCACTTCACTTAAGTGGGAGCAGGGCAGAGGCAGATAACTACAGACCAGTTAGTTTGACCTCAGTGGTAGGGAAAATGATGGAATCACTTCTAAAAGAAAGACTTGTTGAGTACCTAGAGGCCAGTGAGGCACAGGACCCAAAGCAGCATGGTTTCACATCAGGAAGGTCATGTCAGATGAACCTAATAGATTTCTTTGACTGGGTGACCAAAGTAGTAGACCAGGGAGGGGCTGTGGATATGGCCTACCTAGATTTTAGCAAGGTATCTGACACAGTCTCACACTAAAGATTAATATACATGTTTGCCAGCCTTGGAGTGGGTTCCAAGGTGGTAGCCTGGATAAAAAACTAGCTGGACAACAGGATGCAAAGGGTAATAATGAAAGAGTTCACAGTGAAGAAACAAGAGTAACTAGCAGGGTACCGCAGGGTTCGGTACTGAGACCGGTCCTCTTTAATGTCTTTATAAGTGACATTGGAGAGTACAAAGATCTGCAACAGGGTTGATACATAAGGTGGGGTGGAAAGGATGAAAAGTGACTTTGCAAGGTTGGAGGAATGGTCAAATATGTGGCAGCTCAGATTCAATGCAAAGAAGTGCAAGGTAATGCATCTGGGAAACAAAAACCCAGGGAAAGAGTACACAACAGGGGGTGAGTTAATAACAACAACAAAAATCGAAAGAGACCTAGGAGTAATTATATCAGATGACCTAAAGGTGGGCAAGCAATGTGAGAAGGCAGTAAGAAGGGCTGGGAGGATACTGGGATGCATAGGGAGAGGCATTAACAGTAGTAAACAGGAATTTGTTATCCCTCTGTACAGACAGTTGGTTAGACCCCATCTGGAGTACTGTGTGCAATTCTGGAGACCCCATCTCCACAAAGACATAGACAGAGTGGAGGCTGTTCAGAGCAGGGCAACCAAAATGGTGCAGGGTCTGCACTAGAAGAAGTACAAGAAGAAACTAAAGCAGCTTGATATGTATGCCCTCAAGGAAAGTAGGGAGAGTGGGGACATGATAGAAACTTTCAAGTAGCGCAAGGAAATTAACAGAGTACAAGAGGGTAGCATGTTTCAGAAGAAGAGAGGTGCAAGAACAAGGGGGCACAATTTGAAGATGGGGGAGACGGCATAGAGGAAATTTTAGAAAGTATTTTTTCACAGAGATGGTTGTGGATGCATGGAACAGCCTTTCTGAGGAGGTTGTGGAGTCAGGAACAGTGGGAGAATTCAAGAATGCATGGGACAGGCATAAGGCAATTCTAGTGGTGGGTAGGAGGAAGTAAGCTGTTGATTAACTAGAATCTGCAGCTTATCCATCAGGTAGGGAAATGGGCAAACTAGGTGGGCCAAGTGGTCCTTATCTGCCGTCAAATTCTATGTTTCTATGTCTATCATTAACAATAAAGCAGTCCCCCTTAAAGAAGTGCACTTGTTCAAATACCTTGGGGTCATGATCGATGATATCTTCTCTTTCACACAGCACATAGCTCAGGTGGAAAAAGCATTTAACATCAAGTTGGGTATCCTTTATAGGCACAAACAATATCTAATGACCACTGCCCTCCAACTATCCGTCTCTAGCTCCATCCTGTCAATAATAGATTATGGCCTAGTTGTATATGGTGCAGCCTCTGACTCAGCTCTTAAGTGGGTAGTGGCAGCCCTTAACAAGGCCTGTAGACTCACTCTAGGAGCTGATAACCTTACACATTCCTGCTCTCTTTATGAAAAAACCAACTGGCTAAACCTGAGTAATAGGATAAGGTATCAGACATGCCTACTGGGCAAAACAGTCCTGCTGGGACAAGCACTCCCATGCACTAAAGATATTCTGCAACTGGATCAATACATCTACCGGACTAGGGACATGGCTCGTTGTCCTCTGAATGTCCCTTTCAGAAGACCCAGTCTTGGACAATGGTCCTTCACATATAGGGCCCAATCTGGTTGAATGAGGTCCTATCTCAGATACTGAACATTGGAAACCTCCCTTCCTTTATAGCTGAATTGAAACGTCACCTTACTGAAACTGGAGCATGTGCTTACAAGTTGGTAACTTAACCTCCAACTCTTGCTCCATCCCTATGGAGCCCACACTATTCCACACTTTCTCCTGGTTAATGTCTTGGTGTGTGGTGGAAATGCCTCTCCTCGACTCTTGAATTTTGTTCTGCACAGCACTAACTGTAATTTAGTACTGCTGACTTCTCCTCCTTGTGGCCCTCTGGTACTCCTTCTTTGCTGATTACTCACTTCCCCTAGCACCCCAATCTTCCTGCCACCTCCTTGTGGCCCTCAGCTACTCCTTCTTAACTGATCACTCACTCCTTCCTCCCCTGCTCATCTTTCTACTCCCCCCACCAAGTTTCACCACTCAGCCCCAGACTGACCACTACCAACACCAAGCACTGATCTCCTTCCTTTCCTTGGTCTACTCAGGTCCTATACCTCCCCTCTTTTCTTCTTCCCCAAACTGACTGGAACCTCGACAAAGCCTATACACTTGGCTGCTTTTACCTTAGCACTTTGATTGTTTCAGTTACTCATAGTATTTTATTGTATCCATTTTACCTGATGATGTGTTCCTTGAGTGTTTCTTTATTGTACCTATGCCTATGTGAATTTTGTAACAATAATTAATTTTCAATGTACTGTCCTTTGTTTGCTGATATGGAATCTTTGAAAAACAGCACTATACAAGAAAGAAGATAGAAAGAAAGAAAGAAAGAAAGAAAGAAAGAAAGAAAGAAAGAAAGAAAGAAAGAAAGAAAGAAAGAAAGAAAGAAAGAAAGAAAGAAAGAAAGACCTTTTCTGCACAGCCGAAATTCTGGGTGCCAAGCTTAGTGAGAAGAGCCTGCAGCTGTAGTTCATTTTCCCTGGTGTGTAATGGAACCCCCTCACTCCCAGATCACTATCCCTGTTCCCTGGTATCTAGTGGAACCCCATCCTCCAATCGCTGTCCAACACTGGGATGTCCACCCCTAGTGTCAGATGACCCCTGCTGCTGCAGCCCTTTGCTTTATTAATGTGCTGACATTGGGGGGGCCCAATCCCCATGTTGGCATTAACCACCTCCCCCCAGCAGTGTGGGACACTGGGGAGCCCACCCCCAGTGTTCCAAAATCTTTATTTTATATATATATATACACACACACACACACACACACACAGAGCTGAAAAAAGAAAACAGTCCACTGACGTCCTTTTTCTTTTTCTTTACCCTCTTTAAAGCTGAACCACAAACTGAAGAATCAAGGTAAGTGCCATATAATGGATGTTAATGGCATTTAGAACTTAGGTTCATAACTTAGCCATTTTGGGGGATTTTTCACTCAATTTTTAACATAGCCTTTTTGGGACCCCATCTCATGAACACTGTCACTGTCATCTTGTTATTTGGGCCCAGAAGGTGATTTCATGGTCGCTGCATGAAATCACCTTTTGGGACTGATTAACAAAATGACAGTGTCAGTGTTCATGAGGTAGGGTCCCAAAAAGCCCATGTGGAAAATTTGGTGCAAAAATACCAAAAAATGCCTGAGTTACAAGCACCCATTGACTTTTTTCTATGTACATGCATAACTTAGGTACTTTTCAATATTTTACCGCCAGATTTTCAACATAGCCATTTTTTCACATCACCTCAAGAACAGTATAGCAGTCATTTTTCATATCCTTCCTGACACATGTTTTCACACCTGTGGCATGAAATGGCATGTTCGTTGTGCAAAATCACATTTTGGGACCGATTAACAAAATGACAGTGCCAGTGTCCATGAGGTGGGGTCCCAAAAAGGCCATGTTGAAAATCTGGTGAAATAATTCTTAAAAATGCCCTCATTAAGTGCATCCATTGCATTTATTCTACACATGCACATAACTTTGGTACTTTTCAATGTTTTGTCACCAATTTTTCAACATAGCCATTTTTCACACCACCTCATGGACAGTACAGCTGTCATTTTTCACATCGTGCCCAAAATGTGTTTTTACTTCTGTGGCACAGAATGGCATTGCAGTTGCACATAATAATTTTTTGCCTTGCATTACACAATTTCATTGTACCGGGGTACATGAGGTGGAGTAATAAGATGACAATGCTGACAATCTGGTCACTGATGTTTGACACATGGAAGCACAGGGCCTGGAGGGCCCTACGCTTCCACATATACATACATATGCACATCTATGGGTAGATTAGAGCGCAGGGTCCGAAGGACCATGTGCTCCCAACAGTAAAGTAAAGATACTATTATACTATATAAAAAAGTAAGGATATAAATTGCAAAGAACTGCGTCAATACATCAGTTTGGGTTAAAGAGACAAAAGTAGTGAAATGTGGCATTAGTATTTTCAACCCTAAGACCACATTCCCCACCCTGCACAGACCCACAGCCGGGGGGGCCATCTTGGGCCCAACTGTAACGCTCACCCCATTATCCTGTGCTGTAACAATGTCACCTTATTGTCTAATGGAATGGGGTGAACATTAGTGTTCTCGGTTGCAAGACAGTCCCCTGGCTGTGGGTCTGTGCAGGGTAGGGAATGGGGTGCTAGGGATGAAATATCCTAAAGCCACATTTCCCTACTTTTGTCACTTTAACCCTAACTGATGCAGTAATGCAGTTTTTTGCAATTTATATATATTCACTGCAAAAAAACTCAGTTAACACATTAGTTAGGGTTTCTATTACAGCAACAACAGTTTGGAAATTTGGTGTTAGGATTACCAATCCTACCACCCCACCCAGCTCTCCACACCAACAACAGGTGTCGGGGTGTGCCTTGGGGTCATCGGTCCTAACTCTTACCCCATTCCATTTGTAAGGAAGCTGAGATGGAACAGTATGGGATAATGGGGTGAGAGTTCGGCCAGATGACCCCAAGGAACATGCTAAAGGACTATAACACAGCTGTTTTTCGTTACTTCACGGTGAAGAAATGGTTTAGAATTCTGATCTGAAATTTTCAAGGTACAAAATGTTTGCCCCACAGAAGTGCTTTTTGCTGGTTTGGTAAAAATATATTAATTTGGTCTGGAGTTATACGGGTGTGAAATTTTGCTTCATTTTCCATAGGATAACATTGTAACGTGAGGTGTTTTTCTGGTGCTGAGCACCAAAGAAACACTTTGCAGTTTTGCTCTGAAGTTCTCCATGTACAAAGGACTTGCCTAACAGTTGTGTGTTTTTTTAGTTTCATGGAAAAATTTTAATGCAGTCTGGAGTTATAAGGTTTTGAAAATGTGGATTCTGAGCATGCTCGGTTTGCGCTTTTGGATACATGTGCTTTGTCGTACTGAGGCTTTAGGTATAGTACACCATCTACTTTTACTGGGTTCATGAGGTGGGGTACTAAGAATGGTATGCTGACAATTATTTGGCTGTTTTGTGAAGCCCGTGCTTCCATAACAACGTACATGTACACATCAATGGAGGAATGAGGCTGCAGGGCCCTTCATACACTTCATCTCTGTAGCCATGGGCCCTGCACTTCTGTACCCATGTGTATGACTCAGGATATAGGTACACATCTCAGGAGGGATACTATTTCAAAAACGAAGGAAATTCTTTACAAAAACTTTGTTACTGCATTAGTTAGGGTTGAAGCAACAAAAGGATTTCCAGCCCTAACACCCCACCCTCACCCACTAGACAGCAGCAGGAAAAAACATTACAGTTTCACATCTACTGCATCTTCGCTAAGCAGACATGGGATGTGCCTTGGGGTTGTCAGCCCTAATGCTCAGCCTATTCTATTATGAAAGAAGCTGGGATGTTTAGAGTATATGAGAATGGGGTGAGTATTAGGGCTGACAACTCCAAGACTCACCCCATGCCTGATTAGTGAAGCTGCAGGAAAGGTGAAACGGTAATGTTTTTCTCTGTTGATGTCTGTTTGGTTGGGGTGGAGTGTTAGAGTTGGAAACCCTAACACCACATTTCCCTATTTTTGATGCTTCAACCCTAAGTAGTACATTAACAAAGTTTTGGCAAAGAACATAAGTTTTGGCAAGGAATATCTATCTAACTAGCTATGTATTTTATTGATTTATTTTTTGATAGTTTGAATACACCTTTGAGCAGAGCTCATTTACAGAGCTACAACAGTAGTATCAGGACATAACACAAAGTTAATTGAGTACAGCAGCGACTTATATATTCCTGTTTGTCACAGTGGCCACTTCATGGAAGCATTGTCCAAAAGGTAGGGGAGTAGGAGGGCAGAGGAGGAGAGGTAGAGAATGTGATAGTGAGTAGTTGAGAGGGGGTGGGAAGAAAAGGAGTAGATGCCCCATACAGAGGCAGTAGTAGTAGTTAAGTGCAGGTGGTTTTACCAGAGAAGTATCTTTTCAAGGCTGTTTTGATTTGCGTTGAGCCTAACTCTCACCCCTTTCTATGTGTAAGGAAGCTGAGATGGTACAGTATAGCAGAATGGGGTGAGTTAGGTCAGATGATCCCAAGGCACACCCCAATGCCTGTTGGTGTGTGGAGGGTGGGGGGTGGGGTGGTAGGGCTTGTAACCCTAATAACAAATTTCCATACCTTTGTCACAGTAATAGATACCCTAACTGATGCATTTACTGAGTTTTTTGCAATGAATTTCCCTTCTTTCTGAGGAAGTGTAATCTTGCCCGTATGTAGTTGACCCTACGCTCCCATCATTCTGCAGTGTTTTGTGGGCCCTGTGCTCCCACGCATGCATATTTTAATTGTCTAGAACTTTAGAGACATTGTAATTAACCCTCATCTCCCTGTGGCAGTGCAGGGCCCTCATAATGCTGCCAGCACTCCATAATGGTATCTATTTGTGGGAGCACAGTGCACAGGGAGCAGACGGCCCTTCAGGTCCTGCGCTCCCTGTACTGCATAATGGAGGGCCCTGCACTACCATTATTGCATAATGGTATGCATATATGGGAGTGCAAAGCCCTCTGGGTCCTACACTCCCTTCTACCCACAAGTATAGAGACACAGAGCAGGCCTAAAGACATTCCAAGTAACCCTTGTGCTGCAAATGGTGCAATACCTCAGTTTGCCTTTGGAACATTGGATAACATTTCATCGCAGTTGTAATCACAGCCTGGTAACCTGCATGTGTGCTGGTGTACTAAGCTGTGTTTAGTAAAAAATCTGTATCTTGAACCGTTTTTGAAATATAGGTGCTGAAAGGTACCATGGCCGCTGCAGTGTTATCCTATTTGAAATTTCTGAACTTCAGAATGATGTAACTATGGAGCCAATTTAAATGTTATCACCAAACTAGCAAAAGGCACATCTGTAGGGCAAGTTCTTTCTACCCTGCAAATTTCAGCCCATAAGTTCTAACCGTTTATTTGCATTGAAGTGGCAAATAAACAGCAATTTTTTAAAAGTAGTGTCACAAATTTGACAAAGTTTTGCAAATTTTGCAAAAGCTTTCATGAAAGCTGTCCCAAATTTGTGAAAATACATTTGCGAAACTTTCTCAGTTTGTACTTTCGCAAATTTGTGAAACTTCCAACAGCCAGATTGAAAAAACATATTTCTATGCCTTATTATGAAAAACTGATGCCAGAATTGTGTTCCTCAGGCCCGAATTAAGTAAACACAACTGTTGGTGTTTACCAAGGGACGGTATGTTTTGAATTACAGTGTTTTTCCCCGTCGCCAACTGAAAACAATATGGTGGCAGCATGACATTACTGAACCCATTTACGGCAGTAAAATGAGCTCTTGTGAAAGCAAAAAGTGCTTTTGAGCTGTACATATATTTTTTCCCATAGGTTATAATGGGAAACTTTAAATTTCAACAACTTTTGAATGGAATCATATTTTTTCACAAAACCTTCAAAAAGCACATCAGTGAACCAGACCCCATTTACCCTGACCATTTCAGACCAGACAACCAAACTGTTTCAGACTTACACATGAGCAAAGAATTTGCACCTAAATGGTAAATTTCATATTTGTTGGCACTCCTCAGCTCCACAACTGTACAACCAACTGGAACAAAACTTACTAGATCCAGAGATCTGTGGGACCAGACAGTGCATGCAAAATTTCAGTCAAATCAGTCAAATGGATGTAAAGTTATTAAAGTGTGACATTTTAAGTTTAACATAGAAGTGACTGTGCAATCCTAGGTATAAGGCACTACTGTGCCCTATAATAAATAAATACATATATATACATACATATATATATATATATATATACACACACACACACACACACACCACCGGGGTGAGAGCTTTCTCAGTAGGATACCCTGTGTTATTTCCACTGCAGTGAGAATAAATCCTGATGACATCAGCAGAGTGAGGATATCGACATTTATCCATACTCTACTGATGTCACCAGAGTGAGGATAACTTCACTGCAGCTTGCACTCTAAAGGAAACTGCTTCAAAAAAACACTTTATCTTTTACCAGGAGTGAGACACACTAAGCTGAAAGCTTGTTTACAGGTGCAACCTGGGAGCACAAGAAAGTTAAGTAACTTGCTTAGGATCACACAGTATGCAAGTGGGGGCTGTAAGATTCAAACCCAGATTTTCAGATTTACAGTGCAGAGCCTTAAACCACTGTGCTATACTGCCTCCTTCAGTTTTCTTTTATCTCTTTCCAACTTACTCAATTAGCTTTGCACGTGACCGTCACCTGTGTCCCATTGTGTTTCTGACTTTCCTAGCCCATTACTGTGCTGATCTCAGCTTCAAAATAACCTGAATTCTAAATGAAACTCTTTTACGATGCACTTTCTGTTTCTCAGTGCTACCTGCAGTAATTTGTCTTTCTCAGTGAGCCTCTGACTCACTCAATTAGCTCTGCAAAACACTGTCAGCTGTGTTTCTCACTCCCAGTCCATTCAGAACACACACACACACACACACACACAGATAGCACACACAGAATGAGCAGGAAACACACAGACTCAGAAAAATTGCTCCTACAGCTCTCACCCCTGTGGCATAAATCGCACACATGATGGGCAGATCATGGGATAGGGAAAATATTCTCACTCCTGCCTCGTGAGTTGTGTATTTTCACCTGCAGGAGTGAGAATATTTTCCATATCCCACTCCTGCCCATCATGTATCCCATATATACATGTGTATATATATATATGTATATATATATATATATATATACAGTATATATGGGATACATGATGGGCACGAGTGGAATATGGAAAATATTTTCACTCCTGCAGAGTGAACCTGGATATTTAATGAGTACTGGAATATACAGTGCTCATGAGGCAGGAGTGAAAATATTTTTCATATTCCACGATGTGCACATCATGTGTCCTATTTATACAATGGGGCACTATTGCAAAATGTACAATTTACGCGGGATTAGCGTGGGTTTAGCGATACTTTGTGCGACTTTGCGCGGGTTTAACGTGGGTTTTGGGGCTGTAATAAGTGGTATTTATTTTAACTCTGCTGATGTCATCAGAATTTATTTCACTGCAGTGAAAATAACATGGTTTATTTCACTGGAATATGTCTCACCCCCATTGTATAACTACATATACATATCTGTATATATATTTATTGCAAAAAACTTTGTTAATGCATCTGTTAGGGTTGAAGTGACAAAAGTAGGGAAATGAGGCATTAGGGTTGAGACCCTAACACCCCATCCTACCACCCCACTCCTACTCTTCACAGACCAACAGGTGACTGGGTGTGCCTTGGGGTTGTTGGCCCTCTCACCCCATTCCATGTGTAAGAAAGCTGACTTGGTACAGTATAGGAGAATAGGGTGAGAGTTAGGGCTGATGACCCCTAGGCATACCCTGTCGCCTGTTGGTCTGTTGAGGTGGGGTGGGAGGGCTGTAGGGTGGTGAGTGTTAGGGTCTCAATCCTAATGCCTCATTTCCTTACTTTTGCCACTTCAACCCTTACTGCTGCATTAATGAAGTGTTTTTAGCAATGAATTTCCTTACTTTTTGAGAAAGTGTAATCTTTCCCTTTTATGGTTTCGGAAGCACAGGGCCCTGTGCTCCCATGGTCTCAGGTTTTTGGGGCCCTGCACTCCCATCTATCTATAAGTGTACAGACATTGTAATGAACTGTAATCTCCCATAATGAATGGCCCAGCAGTCCCATTACCGCATAATGGTATCCATATGTGGGAGCACAGGGCCCTCCATGCCCTGTGCTCCCACCAACCTATAATTGTAGAGACACAGTGCAGGCCTAGACACTTTCCAAGTAACCCATGTGCTGCAAGTGCTGCAATATCTCAGTAACCATAGCAACCTTGAAAAAAATTCCACTGCAGTCGTGATCATGGACTGGTAACCTGCATGCATGCTTAGCACATCTAAAGGTGTGCTAAGCTGCGTTTAGGGAAAAATCCATATCTCAAACAGTTTTTGAGATATAGGCACCAACAGGTGCTGCATTTGCCACAATTTCATCCTATGGGAAATTTCTCAACTTCAGAATGCCATAACTATGTAACTGATGCTAATTTTTATACCAAACCAGCATACGTCACATCTCTGGGACACCTCCCTTTCTATCCTGCAAATTTCAAGCCAAAAGTCCTAACAGTTTCTTAGCAGTGAAATGGCAAAGAAATAGCAAGCTTTAAAAATCACTGTTTGTGAGCTGTCAAAATCCTTGTTTGTGAGCTGAATCCCTCCTTTGTGAGGTGTCAGAATCCCTGTTCATCAGTCAAATCCTGTTCACAAGGTAGGGCCATCTAGTCATCCACTAATGAACAATGATTTTGACATCTCATGAACAGGGATCGGCTCACCAACAGGGATTCTGACACATCACGAACAAGGATTTTGACAACTCATGAACAGGGATTTTAGGGCCATCTGGTCGTCATCTCATGAACAGGGATTTTGACAGCTAATGAACAAGGAAGTCTCACAAACAAGGATTTTGACAGCTCACAAACAGGGTTTTGACACCTCACAAATATGGATTCTTTTTTAGAATCCCTGTTTGTGAACTGTCAAAATCCTTGTTAGTCAGCTGAATCCCTGTTCGTGAGGTGTCAAAATCCTTTTTCATGAGAAATCCCTGTTTGCAAGATAGGGCCATCTGGTCATCATCTCATGAACAGGGATTTTGACAGCTCACAAATAAGGATTGGCTCGCAAACAAGGATTTTGATACCTCACGAACAAGGATCAGAAGTGAGTTGAGAACAAGGATTTTAAAAATTTCAAAACCACATTTTGGGGCAGAACTAAAGTAAACAAAGGCATGAGTTTGTAGAGGATGTCACCCTGAACAAAACCCATGCTTGGTCTACCTCTCAACACTTCCCTGAGTTAACTTATAAGGTTTTGTTTGATGAGGAAAAGTGAATACAAGATGGTAGCTCATGAACAGGGAGTTTTTCATATGAACAGAGATTTTATAAATTCCTGTTTGCAAGCTGCCAAAATTCCTGTTCTTGAGGCAAATCCTAGTTCGCCATTTATATACCTATCCAAAAGACTGAACTGAGCATGCTCAGATCCCAAAATTTCTAAATTTAATAACTTTAGAACAGATCAATATTTTTTTACCACACTAATGCTGGCTTGTTCTTTGGGGCAGTATATTTCTACCCTGACAATTTTAGACCAAAATTCCAAATGGTGTGGCCTCAGCATAATGGGCAAAAATCAGCAAAAACTGGTGAAAAAAATCAAAAAACACACTTTTTTCACTATGCGATGCACAAAACCTGCATATCCAATCAAAAAATAAATTTTGCATGTCAAGAGATCTACCCAAAAAGATGGGGCATACTAAATTCTGCACAAATCTGTTGAACAGTTGCAAAGTTATTAAAGTGCAACATTTGAGGTTTAACATTAAACTGCTTATTCAACCCTAACTATAGTGGCACTACTGCACCACTATAATGTGTGTCTATACATCTATATATGTATATATGTTTGTATGTATGTATGTGTAGCTAGATATAGATATAGACATATATATATGAAAGGTAAGGAAAATGGGGAATATAAAGATAAGGAAAAATGGGGGTGGAGGGATACTGTATTTACAAGATTGTGTTGTAAGGAGGAACAGCTGGTAAAACTCCGGGAGGTTTATTAGTTATGAAAATGATTTGGGTACTTCTATACTAGATCAGCATTGCCCCATTAAAACAGCATAAGGAGAAATAAATATCAATTACAAAACACTGAAACTCAGAAAGGGTTTTTTGTATTGAAACTCAAAGGATTGATAACTTGCTCAGTCTCTGTCTGGCATGCTCTATTGGTGGGGTCCTCATCAGTTGTAGGGACTGAGAGGCCTAAGGGCAGATACCTACATTATAATGTTATTACATTCCATACATATTCAATATAGATCATTAGAAATATCTGATAGATGGTAATTGAAAACTGGGTAAGTAAATTATATGAAATTAAATGTACTAGTAGAATCAATATTAAAATGTGCAAGTATCCAGAGAGATAGTAACCTGGTTGCAGAATGGGTGATTCATTGGTGAATGGAATTTACTTTGGAAAACTGCTCAGTAATGCACCTGGGATTAAACAACAGAGGCCATGATTATGTACTAAATGGCATAACTCTTAGAAAAGCGATAGAGGAAAAAGACCTGGGAATAGGCAAGGCAATTGTATTATTTGAGCACTCTATCCAAAAAGCTTAGGGGACTTCACATCATATACAATAATTCAACATACAGATTTTATACATTAGTTATACACTATATTAGTCACCAATAACCTGAAACATGGATGACTGAATAATCAGTGATGAGGGCAAATAGGGGTCTGAGTTGTATAAGGAGACATTTCCAGAGTAGCTCCAATAATAACACGGTGCCACTATATAGGAATTCTGTGTGCCCACATTTGAATTACTGCTCATGATTCTGGTCACCAGCATCAGTCTGAAACAAGGTTATGCTGGAAAAGGTTCAGAGGAGGATCACCAGAATGGTAAGGGAATGGGATGAGGTCCCATAGGAGGAGGGGTTATAAAGATTGGAGATTTACAGGCTAGTACATAGAAGAATAAGAGATGATCCCTTGCATGATATTACAAAGACAATCACCTGATGAGGCCTCTGAAATTAGAATTTAAGGGAAACATAAAAGCATAGAAGATTATGGAAGAAAAAGACCAATAGTCCATCCAGTCTGCCCATGGGTCTCTATATAACCCCGTGACCTGGTGTCAGTCAGGGCCTTCCCTCTTCCCAACAGTTATCCTATTCTTTTCCCATCCATGTCCCTGCCAGTGATGACTATCCCTTTCACTGTGGCCCAAGCACATTGAAACCACGCACAGTTCCAGCTTTCACCACCTCAACCAGCAGGCAGTTCCACAGGTCCACCACACTTTCCATAATGTAATACTTTCTTATGTCGAACCTTCCCCCCTTCCCTTTGTTAGTCTTCATCTTGCCCCCTTGTTGTCGAGCTGGTGTTCCTTATAAGCAGCTCCCTGGATTCCAGCTTGAGACATTTACTGTATATGGTAGGAGGTGACATACAGTAGTTGTTTTTCACAGTAGTCACAATTGGTAGGCATGCCTACTACTGTTCTTCTATGCTTAGTATGATCCTTAGCAGAAACTTGTGACCAGTAGTATATTGTTAAACAAGATGATCCATTCTGTGTCTTATCACTAATATTAAAACTGCTACTGCAGAAACTACTGCACGTTAATAATTGCCATGCATTTCTAATTGTAAATAATTCTCTCTCTTCTGAAACAGATGCCTGCAAGACAAGAAACAAATAGAGATCCTGTTTGAGCTACTGAATGTGAATGTGCCCTCTATAGAGATGAATGAAGACTGCCTGTACTTAAATGTGTACACACCAGTGCAACCAACTGAGACGGCTAAATTACCAGTGAGTAAAGTTAAATACCAGAACAGAGTGACATTTTAGTGACATGGGCTGTTGTGGGGCATAGAAACAATCACAAGAAAACAGTAATTCACAATTGTATGAGATCCCAGACTTTCTCTTATCCCTGTTTGATTAGATTCTGAAGTGTTAGATTGGAGGATAGCAAACATGGGGCCACTAAACAAGGAAAGGGAAAGGGAAGGACTGGGTAATTACAAACCTGTCAGTCATACTGGTAGGTAAACTAATGGAGGCAGTAAGCAGACTACTTGAAGAGAAATGGGTTTCAGGATAGTAAGCAGCATGAGGTCATGTCAGGGTCTCAGAGAGGTCTTGGCAGACCAAGCTGAAAGTGTTCTGTGACTGGGTACCAAGGATGGTGGGTAAGGAACACACAGTACTGTAGATTTACTCTGTTTTGACTTCAACAAGGCATTTAACTCAGTGCGACATGAAGACTGTTGAAGAAATTAGAGGCTGTGGGAGGAACAAAGGACTTAGAAGGGTGGGAAGTTGGTAGGGGGAGACAAATGGGTGATGGTAAATGGGGTCGAATTGGGGGAAAGGAGGTCATTAGTGGGATACCACAGGGTTCAGCCCTGGGACCAGTTTTTTTCAATATGTTTATTAACAGCATATTAGAATGAATACAGGGCAAAGTGTGTCTCATTGTAGATGACATTAAGTTCTGTGGCAAGACAGACATCGAGGATGGGGAAAGGGAGTTGCAGAGGGACCTGCAAAGGTTAGAGAAGTGGTACAAAATCTTTTGTTAAAATTTAATTCCAAAAAGTTCAAGGTGATGCACATATGGAACAAGAACCCCAGAAAGGAATACTGGATCATAGGGGGTTAACCTGGCCACTACTTCAGAGAAAAGGCACCCGGGGGTCATCATAAATGATGCCCTAAAACAAAGTAGACAATGTAACAAGGCCTACGGCAAGGCAACCAGCATATTGGGATGTATTGGCTGGGAATTGATTGCAGGAGGAAAGAGGTAATAATACCTCTCTATAGATCACTTGAGATCCCATCTAGAATGCTGTGCCCAGTTCTGGAGTCCTCACCTGAGAAAAGAGAGAGCTAGGATGGAAATGGTGTGGTATAGAGTAACCAAAAGGATTCAGGACCAGCAGGGCAGATCCTACAAGGATTGTCTCAGGGCACTGAACATGTACTTGCTGGAATCCAGAAGGAAGAGGGGATTACATGATAGACCTTCAAGTTGCTGAAAGAAATAAAATAGGTAAACTGTGAGAAACTGTTTAGCAGGAATGGAAGGTTGAAAACAATGGGACATTAATGTAAGCTGGTGGGTAGCTGATTAAGGAGTGATTCAAGAATGTTTTACTATATGGAGCAAATGACTGAGACATTGAACAACCTACTGACAGAGGCAGTGAGCGCAAAAAATATTCATGGATTCAAGCATGGCTTGGACAGAGTAAAGGGCTTAATGGTTACTCAGGTTGATAGCAGTAAGGCAGAGGGAGAAGGGGGAGGTGTGGGCAAAAACACAGTCTAGACAATAGCTCTCAGTGTAGTGTAGGGTAAAACTGGGCAGATCGGATGGCCCAATGGTGTTTTTTACTGACACTGTCTGTGTTTCTATGTGTAATGTGCAAGGCATACACAAAAGTGAGAATAGGGAGGAGGCAGGAAACTACTAACCTGTAAGCCTGACTTCAGTGGCGGGAATGGTTATGGAAACTGTACTGAAAGAAAGGATTGGGGAATACCTTAACACCAGTGGATTGCAGGATCTGAGACAGTATGGATTCACAGAGAGTAGATCTTGCCAAACAAACCTGATAGAGTTTTTTGACTGGGTTGTCAGGAAGCGGATCAGGGAGGAGCGGTGGATGTGGCTTACCTGGATTTCAGCAAGGCCTTCAACACTGTTCCACATAGAAATCTGTTAAACAAGCTTGGCAACATGGAAGTGGGTCCAAAGACAGCAAAATGGGCACAAAGTTGGATAAGTAACTGAACTCAGAGGGTGGTGGTAAATGGAGTTTACTCGGAGGAAGGTAAGGTAATTATCGGGGTACCACAGGGGTCAGTACTGGGACCAGTCCTTTTCAATTTTCAGTATATCAGTGACATGACAGGGGGTCTGGAAGGAAAGGTATGCCTGTTTGCAGACGACACAAAAATCAGCAACAGAGTGGACACATGGGGGAGGGAAGGATAAAGGAAGATCTGAAAAAAAATGGATGACTGGTCAAGGGTTTGGCAACTGGGCTTCACTGCCAAAAATTATCAAATTATGCACATGGGGCACAGAAACCCAAGGGCAATGTATCATTTGGAGGAGGAGGTGTTAACAACAACAAAACAGGAAAAGGATCTGAGGGTCATCATATATGATGACCTGAAGGTAGCAAAGCTGTGGGATAAGTCAGTAGGAAAGGCTAATAGGATGCTGGGGTGCATAGGAAGAGGGTATCACCAGCAGAAAAAGGGAGGTAGTGTTACCCTTATATAGATCAATGGTGAGGCCACACCTGGAGTACTGTGTTCAGTTTTGGAGGCCCCATCTTAGGAAGGACAGAGACCGGATGGAGGCAGTCTAGAGAAGGGCAACCAAGATGGTGCATGGCCTGCAACAGAAGCCTTTTTGGGAAAGACTCAGGGAATTAAATATCTACTCACTGGACGAAAGAAGAGAAAGGGGAGACATGATAGAAACATTCAAATACCTCAAAGATATCAGTAAGGTACAGGAAGGTAGCATATTGCACAGAAAGAGATGCTCAAGGACAAGGGGCATGATATGAAGCTGGAAGGGGGGGAGGTCTTGTGTGTAGTTTATGCTGCAGGTGTCATGGCAGACACCTGGCAGCAGAAGTGATGTCATGGACAAGAGTCTCATGGTATTTGAGACTAGCCTTGGGACTACTTGTGAGCCGCTTGGCGTAGAAAACTACAAAGCTGCAAGGCAAAAGTGGCCTGGCAGCACTGTTCCATTGGTGTAGTAGTTAGGGCAATAGACTGTGAAGTAGGGAATAGGCTAGGATCAGAGGTTTGAGTCTAGCAGACTGCAGATGCGAGGTGGGTTACAGAACGTAAAATTGCTGAGAATGAAACTCCGAGGTCGCACACTTAGCATGTGTAAAATATATTTTTTTCTTCAATTTTTATTTTATTTATTTATTTAGTTTTTGTTGACCGGGTAAGAGCACTAGACAAATCCTGCCTATTTTCAGGCACGACCCGGGGGGAAGGGGATACAGATAAATGCCAACTTACCTTGTACCAATTTATTGTGCGACCTCGGAGTTGATTATATTTATTTACGTAGGGTGCAGGAGGCATAGCTCCCTGCCTGGGGGGGAGTGGGGGGCACATCCCCCCTGCTAAAAAAATACTTTGACATCTTTGCAAATATTACTGATGGACATACAGTTATGGCACTAATGGTATTCCCGTCGGCCATACTGTTTCCTGTCCGCCATGACACCTGCAGCATAAACTGCAACCACTCCAGGGGGATACGTAGAGGGGATGGGAGGAAATATTTCTTCATGGAAAGGGCGGTGGGCACCTGGAACAGCCTCAAAGCAGAGGTGGTGGGTACTGAAATGGTAACAGTTTTCAAACATGCATGGGATAAGCACAGGGGGACCTTAGTAACAGCTGGAGGGGGTTAAGGCCAGAGATCAATTAGGGTCTGTGGTAGCACAGCAGGTTGGGACTTTAGGGCAGACTGGGTGGGCTAAGAGGTCCTTTTCTACTGACAGCTTCTGTGTTTCTATATACAGTGACATTACGGAGTATAATGAAAACAGAATTGCGTAGTCTTCTTATTATCAGAGTCCAGGGGTTCAGCTTGTGTTGTGACATTTCAGTTAGAACAGGCACATTCCTTACAGATCAGTTAATGCAAGTTTATTCATGCTACCTGGACCCTCTCTCCTACTTTACACACTACCCCTTAAAGAGCTCCAAAGACCAGTATCATAAAAGTTGCAGGAGGTTTTGCTAGTGTTTACAGTCTTATTCTCCCATGTGTAATCCTGTAATCAGCCAGTCCCTCCTCACACACCCTTATGTTTCTGAGTTGTACAAAATTACCCATACCACAATAATGCAAAGCATTATGGGAAGCATCTGCAACTAACCATGAACCAGTTCAGACTGGTTCTTCTTTAAGCAGGAGTGTATGATGCCAAATGGCCCTTCTTTTTCCTGTCTCTGGTTTGTTATGAATGCTACAGATTCCTTTGTGTAGAGTCAAGGGGTCTGATTCCAGGATGGGCTACACCAGCATAAGGTGAGATATGCCAACCTCTTGGTGTATCTCACGACGTACGCCAGGTGGTACGCCAGTTGGAATTCCAAGTGGTGACTTGCGCCATGGCAGATGAGGGCTATGACAACCACTGGTTATGCCACCCATTACGCCCTAGCCCGCAATGCCTGGCACAAGTGCAGGTTATGACAGCAACTTAGCCCAATTCTAGGAGGCCGGCTGTTGTAACCCGCAAGTGCCATTCCAAAAGATGCACTGGCATAGCATTCTTACGGCAGCTCCTACCTGTTCTAAGTGGCATCCAACAGCTGGCACCATTGGATGTCACTATGCAGCACTGCAGAAACCACGCAGTACTGTCCCCCGTGCGCCCCTCAAGCACACGCCTGCCCCTCAACCCCCTGATTGTCTGGGACCTCCAGGGGTCCATTTCTAGTGCACCTCCCCCTTGGATGCCTGTGCCATCTGTTCTGTCCCCTCATGCCCCCTGGTGTGTGCTGAGGTGGTCCGGGGAGGGGGGGCTTCGGGGAAGGCATCTTGTCACCGGATGTGATTTGCAACATGAAGGTTGTATGCATCAGGCTTGTGGCGGTAGCCTACACCTAGCATATCCTGCATGTCACAAGTGCTGGGACCCTGCTACTCCTGGAATGTGGCGTAGGGTCTCTGGTGTAGGGTGAATGGCATAACTCGCAACTGCATGCTAGTTACGCCATTCATCTTGGAATCGACCCCCACGATGTTACTTAAACACAGCTAGGGTGCTTTCTCCCCACTTCCACCCCACCAATCAGGATGTGGAGGGTATAGAATTGGTGCCATTTGTTAAGACAGCTGAGGCTTACTCATCATCCTCCCAGCTGGAGGAAGTATGTGTACACCATGGTGACCCTTATTATAGTAGGTGCAGGGACAATAAAGGGCAAAAACAGGGAGAATAAGAATAGTAAGAAACCTACAACATAAAGTGAGACACATGGCTCCGGGGAGGGATGCAGGCCGCCCAATATTAAAGAGCTACTGATGCCACAAAGAAAACTTTAAAAAGCATAATAATTAGGTACAATTCTGCCTGCAATCCATTTATATTTTATATATTTCTCCTCTTCATTATTTATTACTAAGGAAATTTGCATGAATGTGTGATCTTTATCCCTTAGAGTTTCTTTGGAGTCCATCTGCCTTTAAAGCTTACTCTATTCTTCAAGTCATAATCCTCTGTTGTGACATCACAATCTGTTGCCATAGGAGTAACTGTGATGTCACAAGCAGTGCTGTATAACTTCAGGTAGGGAGAAAGTAGCAAGCATAGACAAACTCTTCAGGAGCAAAGATCCTGTTTTCATACAGATGACCTCAGTAATAAATAATGGGGAGGAGGAATACAGCACTAATGAGAAATACAATCTGGATGGTGTCTAAATATTAGGTTTTGTTAAAGTTGTCCTGAACGTGTCACCAGCTCTTTAACAGATTCCACCTCACACTAACCAACTGCAAAGCAGTCTTGCTGCGGCTGTGAAGGGAACTGCTCACCTGTACTTCGGGCCAGGTGATGCCAACCCAGATCATCGAGCCTGGGAACAGGGGGATAAAGGGAAGAAATTGAATTAACCATTAGTTGCCAGGACAGTGTGACAGTAGAGCCGCAGCAGCCCGTGGCACCTGGATGTATTCCCCCCCCCAAAAAAAACACTGTAGGCAGTGCTACTATACCTGTTGTTTCTGGTTAATTCCATGTAAATATAAACTGTTTCTAAAAAATGGAATTCCCAAAAATCATTATTGATTTTGCCTTTTTGCATATAACAGTGTAAGTAAAAGTATTTAAGGAATAATGTACTGCATGCCACCTGATGGTGCATCTCAAGGCTTCAACCACCAGGGGTAACTTAACCTCCACTCATTAAATGGTGTCTGTATGTGTGTGTGTGTGTGTTCTGCTGTTTAAAACATGACAGACTGTAATTAGGGACATTAACAATTTTTGGGGTTGTTTTGATTTGTCTTTTTTCTTCAGGTTTGTGGAGGCGGGCAAGGGCTGTACTTTTCTGTTTTTAGGTGTTTGGGACTGATTTATATGTAATTCCTTTTAGGCCAACCCCACATATTAACATTTCTGCTTGACAGATTATATTCTACGATAACCCATGTGACCAGTTTTTGACTGCTCAAGAATTAGGATTTACTAGACCCCATTTACCATCTGAAGCTTGTGCCAGACACAGCAGTAAAATTTAACTTCAGAGTGGAAGCCCAACACTACCACTTCCTCGCTATGGGCCCTGTGCTGGTTGCTTGTTAGGTAGTGAGTCGGGTACAAGATCCTGATGGTGATATTCAAAGTCCTAGACAGATGGGGCCTTCTCAACCTCCACAGGCTCCAGACTCCCTTAGGGCCAATGAGTGAGAGTGACCCAGTTCCTAGGCATGAAGCTGCAGTACATCCCACCTTCTAAGTTAAACTCTATAGGTGACAGGGCTTTTGCTGTCACATCCCCTGTACTATGTAAGTGGCTGTCTAAGACTTATTTAACTTTTTATTTCATTAAGCTTCTCAGGCCTACAATACATTTTCAGGGTGATTGTATTTAGTTATTTATTGACACAGCTGTATAGTTTTGCAGTCTGGTTTATTTTGCCTGAATACTTCATCCTGATGAATGTTTAATGCTGTGTTTCAAACCTGCTGTGCTGCTTGTATTGCACTGACTGCAAATACTGATAAAATACTTATCTACCAGAGGTACCCAGGCTGCACCCTTCCTTCATCTGGGAGGGAAGTCAAGAGGCTAATTTTCAGCCTATTCATACATTAGCTACAGAG
Source organism: Neoceratodus forsteri (assembly GCA_016271365.2). Taxonomy (NCBI): domain Eukaryota; kingdom Metazoa; phylum Chordata; order Ceratodontiformes; family Ceratodontidae; genus Neoceratodus; species Neoceratodus forsteri. The sequence continues at coordinate 3,952,977 of JADMNL010000041.1, read as the reverse complement.
TGTGTGTGTGTGTGTGTGTGTGTGTGTGTGTCTGTGTGTCTGTGTGGTTCCTACATGACCTGCACCCTTCCTACTTCCTTTCCTCCACAGAAGTTGAGCGCCCTACCACTGTAAATAGCTTGCCCCTATATATATTAATCTGGGGCTCGTTCAACCCTTTTCAAAACTATAAATGTCACTGAATGCTGAAAGCAAGTTTTTTTATTGCATTCCCAAGTAAACTGAAAATTAGGAGTAGTGTATCGAATTTAGCATTAAATGACTCTAATTCTACCCCATTGTATTTTGAAACAAAGATTTTCTTCCTTAAGGCACCAGAAGTTAGATTACATGCAATTCACTCCGGTCAATGTGCTCTGTAACAACTTGCAGCATGCTGTTAGCTCCATTGTCAATCAGCTCCTGTACAAATCATTCCTGGACAATACCCCCCATGAAGATTTTATAGAATAAACTTCGGGGGGGGGGGCGCAATTCAGGACTGAATTGTGCAGGAAGCCAAATGATGCTAGAGCTAACAGCCCAGTGTGAGTTGTTGCTGAGCACATGGACCAGAATAAATTGACATGTCAGTCCAGAAGCTATCTCCTTTACATACAGTAGAGATGGATCTAGTCTACAGCAGTTTTTTATATAAATATACCACTTACTCGTACTTCTTTTTATCAGTTGATATGAATGGCAAATTACATTTCAAAATGAATAGAAACAAAAGAATATAAATCGGTTAGTCAATATGTCTGCTACTTATTAACACTAGTCTCTGTTTTTCTGAGGTAATGGTGTTTATCCACGGTGGAGCTTTAGTGATGGGTGGAGCCTTTATGTCAGATGGATCACCTCTGGCAGCCTATGGCAATGTAGTAGTTGTAATAATCCAATACAGACTTGGTATTCCTGGATTTTTCAGGTTTGTACTATGTATCTTCTTTTAATTTTAACACTTTTAAACTGCATTGACACCAGACTTAGACTACGGAAGAAGAACAAAGTTAATGAGAAGATGCTCATGGTTATCAGACTTTAACTCACTCAGCTCTAGAATGGAATCCTGAGTGAGTGCTGTATTCCTGTGTAAAAATGGCTGTTTTCCTGAGCAGTTAGAATCTTCAGAACTAAAATGGTAACACTCCGACTTGGAGTATAAATAACTAAAAAAGTATAACTCCCACAAGTGTCCCAGCAGACAAACCAGCCTTGTGGCAAATATCATAGATTAAGAGGTGTGAGAGAGTCAATCCTGAGTATGTCCTGGGGAGGTCTCCTGTGTTGTATGGATTCTCCAGTGACTTCTACATGGCCTTCATGGAAATCTGGGATCCTAAGTTGGCTAGAGTCTACAATAAAGCTTGGGAATCAGGAACCCTGCCCCACTCCTTTATGCATGTTCTGATCACCCTTACCCCAAAAAAGGGTAAAGAGAGTGTCCTTTGCTTACAATTCCATGTGGTCTCACTGACCAGTGCGGATGTCAAGATCTTTGTGAAGGTCCTCATTGGGTGACTAAATGACATCATAGGTTCTCTTATCCATACTGACCAGCTAGGATTTTTGCCTGGGCATTATGGAACCGATAGCACCCACCAGACTCTGGACCTACTATGGGAGGTCCAGAACCACCAACTTTCTCTGCCACCCAGTCTTTAGATGCTGAGAAAGCATTTGACAGGGTGGAGGTGGCATATCTCTTTGCTGCCACATCCAGGTTTGTCTTTGACCCAAAATTAATTTCACTGGTCACCCTCCTGTATACTAACCCTTTAACAGCTGTACTAATCAACTCTGTAGTCTCCCCAACCTTTTCGTTAGAGAGATGTACCAGGCAGTGGTGCCCTTTTTCCCTCCTACCTTTTCCTGCTAACAGTAGAACACTTCACCATCAATAGTAGAGCTACTCCAACCTTTGTGGGCATATCAGTTGCAGGTGTTTATGCTTTTATTTATTTTTTATTTAATTCTCTGGAAACAACCTTTGAGCAAGGTGTTCATTTACAAAGGCTCCATGTTATTAAAACAAGATAATAACAAAAACACAACTCACAGAGCCAAAGGCACTGATAAACAACAGCTGACATTTAAGAGGTGGCTACAATAATATGTCAAGAATTATTTTAACATCCTGACTGTAACAAAGAGCAGTCTGATACGTAGGAGTTGTCAAGCAAGCAATTATGGCTTAATGGAGGTAGGAGAGGGACAGTTTAGGGCTCCTGATAAAGGCTAGGAGGGGGTGGGTGGGAGCAGAGCAAGGTAATTTAGGACGGCTAAGAACTGAGGGAGAAGGGTCATTAAAGGGGAGAAGAGCAGAAGCAATGTGGTGAGGGAGAGATGGAGGTTTACAGTTAAGAAGGAGTAGGCAGGGGGCAATAGGCGGGGTCCTGTCTGCAGCGATAGGAGCAACCGTATGAGATAGAAAGACCTAGTACTGGGTTGGTCATGTCACTTTCCAGCAAGCTAAGTCGTACCCATAAGTTAACCCTATTTGCAGACAATATTACCCTGTTTGTTTCAGACATTCCCACTTCTCTTCAAGCCCTGGATACCATCATACAGGAGTATTCAGCCTTATCTGGTACAGACTAAATGGGTTGAAGTCCCAAGTCATGCCTTTTAACCAAGCCTGCACTTGACTGCTTTTTCTTAACTACCCCTATCAATGGGGCCCAGAGAGGGTGGTGTGCCTAGGAGTGAATCTTTGACCCATGATTTGGGCCACAATAGCTGCCAACACTAAAATGATGCAGGATAAAGTGGATAGTGACATCCAATGATGAGGGAATCTGCTACTGTCTACATGGGGCAAGGTGAACGTACTTAAAATTACTCTTCCCAAATTGCACTACATCTTCTCAAATCTGCCTTTACAAATACCAGGCACATTCTTAAAGAAGTTATCATGGAAACTGTCCTCTTCCATCTGGGCATGGAGGGTCCCTAAGATCAAGCTGGTCATGCTGCAGCTTCAGAGGAGTAAGGGCCACATCGATCTACCCTACTTAAAGTCCATACATACACGAATATGTACTTCTTAGGTAGGGGCATAGCCTGTTACAGGCCAAACTTAGTCACACGCTCCTGTGTTGGCTGTCAGTGGAAATGGCACGAGGGAAGCTGCCTGCCCCAATAGCCATCATGTCCCCTGACTGGAACATTCACCTGAACATCTGTCTGTGCATCAAGCACTCTAGGCAGATATGGCTCAAGCACACTATCCCCCTTGGCTGGAAACCAAAAACCTCTAGGTCTAGACCCTTATGGCACAAAAACAACTTGCCATCGGGGGTTACTCTTACAATGGAATCTATGGGCAGGGTGAGGCACTGATGCAACATTCCCTTACTGATAAATCGAGATCCTTTGAGGATCTTCAAACCTAGTGCCACCTACTGAGGACCCACTTTTGGGTATTATCTCCAAACCAGGGACTTTCTTTATGCGAAGGTATCTACTCACCGTTTACTTCCCCCTCCATCAACCTTTGAGAAATGGATTAATCTGAAATCAGCTTAGCACCTAGCAGGTAAACTGAAACAGCTTATAGACAAGCAAACACCCACTGTTTGTGCTGTTGGACCAAGAGACAACTGGAGTATGGAGGTGGATGACCCAATAGCACCTCTGGATTGAGACACCATTTGGCCACATTCTTATGTGGCAAACAGGGAACTTCAGGCAAAAACCATACAGTATAAGCTACTTCACCAGGCTTATAGGATCCCTCAGTGGCAGTATAGAGCAATTCTGCCTCCCCCCCCCCCCGAATGATCGCTGGAGATGCAGCTCTCTGCAAGTCTCATTATTCTACATTATCTGGTCCTGCCCAGCCCTTGCTCAATATTGGACAGATGCATGAGCCTATTGTAGGACAGCAGCAACTCTTCTGGGACTGAAAAAACATACCTGACTTTTTTAGGCATCCAACCTGCACCCCTTCACTCTCTCAGCTACACATCTCCATTGGGTCAATCACTCCCTAGGGTCGGCCAAAAGAGTTATACTCAGACACTGCAGGGACCATGATCCACCTGTAGTACAGGAATCTAAGAACCTCCTGCTGATGACATTCCATTATGAAAAAGTGGCACATGTGGCAGCAGGAAAACTAGTTTCTTCTGAAAGTCTGGAGACCCTGCCTGGAGGCATATCCCAGACCTATCCATACACTCCCTCCTGTCAGGTAATTGTGCCACTCACTCCTGCGCATATCTGGTCCTGATGATGCTCTGTTACATGGGAATAACTGTTTGTATCTATTTACCTGCTTCAGGGAAGTAGCAGTTGCCTTTGAGGGCATCATTCCATCCCTCCTTACCTGGGCCTTCCTGGTCCCAGCCCTCTCCACCCTCCCCATAACCTCCCTATCTCATCTATGACACCAAAAGTGGCACTACTAACAAAGAACCAATCACTTCTGTCTTCTAACCTACTCAACATGAATAGTTCTCCTCTGAATACTCTTTAATTACTACAACTGTACCATATTTATATGCTCCTATGTATTGGCTGACCACAGCTGATTAATATAATTATCACAGGATCATTTCCCAGAGAACTTGGGTGAGCAAGAAGGGGGGACAGGGTATGCACTAGCAGGACTGCACATCACTCTTCCCCACATGTCCTTCTCAGCTTACATTAAATTTACTCTGCCTTATCACAGGCAGTTTTTGGACTTTTAAGACTTACACTGATGTATGTTCTAAGGATGTTACTGCTTGATACACCTAATTTCTCTTGGTAATCATTAACCTCTGTTCATATATAAAATTGTACTGCCCGATTGTATCTTCCTGTGTTGTCAGGCTCAAGGATCTATATGATCGATATGTTTGAGAGACACACTGACAGCGCATTTGGTATATTTGTGTGATTTTCCAGTGTAAGTAATTAATTATTGAATTTTAAACATTTTTGTCTGTATTCGCTGTTTTGAAAAGTTGAAAAAGTTCAATAAAAACTTTTATGAAGACCTGCGTGGTGATACCATCAAGCACCTGTGAAACAAGCGAAGCAGGTACTGCACTGAAGACAGCCGAGATAATGTAGGAGATGCATCTCCATGATGGGGGGGTGAATGAATCCCTGAAAGAATGAAGCAGATGGGCACCTTCAGCCTGCATGCTGGAATGCCATCCTGTGTGGGCTGGTTGTAAGGTGTGCCTTACGATGCATCAAAGTAATGTTGTGGGCAACAGCCAGCAAGGCAGCTGGCACCCCTCATTTAGAAGGAGAGCTGGAAGCCTGGTGATAGAAAAACCCAGCCTAATGACTCCTCTGGCTAAGTCTTGACTTAGAGCCTTTGAGGCTCCTTGTCTGCATACCGTAATTACAAGAAAAAGTGGTGCATAATCTGTGAAAGCAGTGCCTTTAGATGAAAATACAGTGAGGACACAGCAATAACGCAGGAGGGGACTAGGGAATCCCTAAGCACTGTGTTGCCTGTAAAGTATGGATAGGCTGCCCATAGCATATTGCAGAACAAATGAAAATGATAGTGAGAGTCTGTGCCTTCCACAGATGGAAGACTGCAAGGAGCATCTAAGGAATTTTTGCTACAGCAAGCAGCTGACGTACTGTGGTCACGCAAAATGAACTGAGTAGTTATCTATGAAAACCTGAAGGGACATTGTGGTAGAGAGGTTACCCTAGAAAACCATAAATACTGTAATGAACTTAAGGTCCTGTGACTAGTGCCTTTTAAAGTGTACACATGAACTTTGTCAAAGAGCCCTCTAGTAAAGACAAGTGCCTGGAATCCAGTCATTTATTGTATTTTGTTTCAACCACCAAAAAGTGCCCAAATCTATCATCTCTTACAGCGAGTCAAGCAACCTGTGCTGTTGAGTGCAAGGATCTCCCAGCAAGCAATAACACTATATACCCCTATTACTAGGAGAACTTAGTGTTTACTGTTCTTTTTTGGATCCATAGTTGCCTGTCTGTCTGTGTTTTGCACAGCTATGCACTTAATATTGTATTGTGTGGTGTTAAAATATGTGTCATCACGTCAAGCCTCGAGTGCACTACCTTTCTTTTCACTAATTGCAGTACACACTGCGAGTCAACGTGGGTAGTCACACTGCAGCACCACAAGTTTCTGCTCCTTTTTTGTTTTTTTTTCAGTTATCACCATATACCCCAAGACATAGGAGTCCTCTCGGCCATGCCTGCCCACATCTGTGCTTTGATGCAGGTTGGTCCCCATACCTCTTGAAGTGGGATTGTATATAGGAATCAAATGTTTAAACCCCAAGAAAACATATGCTTGTTCTGGTGAAGCCTTGCCAGCCTGACGTGCACAAGAATTTGCATACCCACAAGGCTTTGCTCTGAGATTGATGCTTAAAGAGGGAGTCCAGACAAATTTTCTAGCATCAACACATTCAGAAGTTGGATCAGAATATCCTCAATTAGCATCATGCAAAAGTCATTTTGTAACCATAGTTTCACTGCCTATTTAAAAAAGCTCACTTCAGTGAATCATTACTGATGATGTCATAATCAGGACTTACAGCCTCGTCCTCCCTGCAAGCTACCTTATAGGATATATTTCTCCCACATTACATAAAACTGAAATTGCTGTAAACATTTTAAAAAAGGGAAGCTGACATTGGGTGGGTACAGGGCATGCATTTCCACAATGCGCAGATACAAGGCACTTAAGATTGTGATGGGGGTTGAAATGCAGGGGCAAACATGGCTATTGAAAGCCAAGGTTGTGTGCAACTTTTAGAATACTTCAAGGAAGAGATTTCAGAATGCCACCAGGTTGCATCTGTGGTATGTAGCAATGGCATAGTCTCAGGAAGAGGCCTGTACAATTTTGGAGTGTAGCGGGGAGGGGGCTGAAATTCATAATATGGCAGTGTTGGTTTCATAATGTGTCATGGCTGTGTAATTTTGGCACATAGTAGTGATACTGAATTTCAGAATATGGTGGGGATGCTTGATTTCAGATTGTGGTGGCAACGTGCAATTTCACAATACTATGTGGCATGGACATACAATCTCAGAATATGATGGGGCACACAATTTCAGAATGAGTTGGTCACATGCAATTTCAAAATATGAAAGGGATGCATATTTTTGGAATGTGGTGGGATGTGCAATTTTGGAGCATGGCAAAGAATGCGTTTTCAGAATGTGACAGATTACGGAATGTGGTGAGGTCAGGATGCACAATGAAAGTGGCAGGGATGCAAAATTTTAGACTGAGGCTTTGACATGCAATTTCAGAATGTGGCATGGCAGGGATACTCATTTTCAGAATGCAGTGGGGATGTGCAGTTTTGAAATATGATGGGGATGCACATTTTCAGAATGTGACAAACATGGGCAATTTTTGAATGCGACAGTGATGCACAATTCTGAATGTGGTGAGAAGGTAGTTTCAGAATGTGACTAGGACACACAGTCCAGAACTAGACATTCCCCTTCACATTCTATGTGGTGGGGACACCCAGTTTTGGAATGTGGCTGGTAAATGCAGTTTTAGAATATGTCAGAAACACGTCATTTTGGAATGTGTTGTAGACAAACATTTTTGGAATGTGGTATGGATGCACAGTTTTGTAATGCAGTGGTGACACAATTTCAGAATGTGGCCGGGATGCACACTTTTGGAATGTGGCCAGGACACAGAATTTCAGAAAGTGGTGGGGACATGCAGTCTCAGAATGCAGCCATGATGTGCAGTTTTAGAATGTGGTGCAGGATGCACAATTTCTGAATGCAGTGGTAAGACAGTTTTTGAATATGATGGTGACATCATTTCAGAATGTGGTGGATATGGGCAATTTTGGAATGGGGCAGGCATGCAGTTTTGGAATGTGGTGGGGACATGCACTTTTGGCAGGAACACACAAAGTAAGACATTGGCAGGGACTCCAATTGACAGAATGTGGTGTGAAAGCAATGTGCTATTTTCAAATGTGACAGGTGCATAGAATTATTGAATATGGCAGTGACACACAATTTCAGAATAAAATGATAACATTCCGACAGTGTGCATCCCCACTATACTCCAAAACTGTCAGTCCTTGCCAAATTCCTAAATGTGTGTTCCTGTCACATTCCATGACTGTGTCCCCACCACATTTTTAAATTGTGCATCTCTGCCAGATTCCAAGATTGCATCTCCCCAGTTTTCTGAAATTGTGCACCACCTTGACATTCCATGACTTTGGCCAGCGATGCATTCCAAAGCCACCTCCTGACCCATTCTAAACTACAGTACAGTACCATGCACCTAAACATTCTTGAAATGCATGCACTGCATCCAATTCTCAGGGTTTTTTTGTTTTTTTTTTAAAGATTACTACAAACAGAGTTTCTTAAATGTTGGAGAAATAAATCCTATAAGGTTGCTGATATAGAGGGCTAGAATGTGAGTTCTGGTTATAACATATTTAGCAGCTCTTTCACTGAAACTGGGGGTAACAGTAAAATCAGGGTTACAAAATGGCTCATAACTTTTAATCTAACAAAGATCTAATTTTTGTTATGAGACTTACAGTATTTTGGATATGTTGACTTTTACTCTGTGATGTCCCACTTTAGGCCGAACTTCCATGCACATAGGAATACAGTGTTCTTGAATGTTAACAGTTGCTGATTCTGGGTTTGTATTGGAGAATAACACACCTGTGCCACCACAATAACACACCTCTGGTCTACATCACTGATGTCAACAGCGTGTCCTGCTGGCACCTTCTTCGTCATTCCTGTTGATCCACTGAAGCCCTGCTTCCCATCCAAACCTCCTCTAGATTTTATCTGCAGTCTCTTATGTCCAGTGCACAAGAAACACACAGGTAGTTGCACTCAAAATATAAACTTACAAGAAATAAATGCTAAATTGGTAAACTTCTACAAAGTGGCATATAACTCATAAACTTAATTCCATTCAAAAACAGTTGAGGTGTAGCACTGGAAGCCCAGCACTTCACATCGTAGGCATGTTTCCATAAACAAAGTGCAATAGGAATCAGTGAGTAGAGGGGATGTGTCCATAAACAGAGTACAATAGGAATCAGTGAGTAGAGGGGATGAATCCATAAATGAAGTATAATAAGAATCAGTGAGTAGAGGGGATGTATCCATAAACAAAGTACAATAGGAATCAGTGAGTAGAGGGGATGTATCCATAAACAAAGTACACTAGGAATCAGTGAGTAGAGGGGATGTATCCATAAGCAAAGTACAGTAGGAATCAGTGAGTAGAGGGGATGTATCCGTAAACAAAGTACAATAGGAATCACTGAGTAGAGGGGATGAATCCATAAATGAAGTATAATAGGAATCAGGAGTAGAGGGGATGAAAGGAGGGACTGAGCTACAACGAGGGCCCAGTCATGGAAACCCAGTATTCGGCTTGTGGGACACAAGCTAGGTAGGAACAGAGCAGACTGGATGGACTATGGTCTTTTTCTGCCTGTCAACATTTTCTATATTTCTGTGGTAGTGAGGGATACCAATGAGCAACTCTTAGTCCTGGGCAGACTTGTTAAAAGGCTTTCAAGTTACACTGGATATCAACAATTTGTAGTATTGCAGTCTTTAAATTAAGATGGTCTAAGGCATTAAAGCCATAAAACAATGTAAAACTCTTAAAAAAAAGGCAAACTAACCATGAATTTGGATCCTTTTTTATATACTAACATACCAGCATGCCAGCAGATAACAGCTGTATGGTGTGTTTAGTCTGCTCAATTCTGCAGCTCACTATGTATTTACAAGGAGAACTGCCCTCTCCCCATTTCCCTTTTGATCTCCCTCAACTTCCTCTTCCCCCACTTGTCCCCCTTCTACCCCCAGCTTTTTTCTTTCACCCTGTCCCAATCCCTCTTGAAGCTGTACACTGTTTTTAAGGAAGCATGGAGCCGCATAACTAACACTTTTTGCACATCTTGGCTTGATTTTCAAAAGCTGACTCATGGCTTGCATCTAGTCCTGAGTCAAAACAATTATTGGTGCAGCTGTGCCAAACTCATTTGCCGCAACTGCACCTGATTTTCTATTGTCACGCGCAGCTGTGACAATTTTCTCCATTTACAGCAGCTTGCACCAAAGGTTTGGCACAAGCCTCGTAAAAAGGGTCCCCTAAATGGCCCAAGTTAGACCAGGCAAAAGCTTGTCTACTTTGCGGCATTTGGCACTCAGGATTGAAACTCCGAATCACCTGCTAGAAGAATGCCACAAGCCCTGTGTGCCAAATGATCGGCACCACAGGGGCTTGTGGCATTCTTAGTGTTTTGAAAATCCTCGTGTTTTGTCATGCAAGCTTGTATTTGTTTCACACTATCTAGCATATTTATTCCATGAACGTAGATTGCTGGGTCATTTTAAATGGCTTTCATCCCAAGGATTCAAACTGAATAAGATGGTTTAACTTTGCTTTATATACAGCCACCTTATATAGCTGGTCATGGCTTCAAAATAGATCCCATAGTTAAATCAGTGCCCCACCAAGGCACTACCAGAGAACTGAGTCCTAGCATTCCCTATCTAGACCTAGAATTTCCATTTTTGAAGCAAAATTTAATTTGAGCACCATTTTTTATAGATAGGGAAAACTAGGACTCTACTATTGTGGATCCTTGGCTGAGCATGGAACTTAACAACTGGATTTATTTTGAACCGATGACCAGCTATAGAAGATGCCTGGAGATACAGCTGAGTTTGACCATCTTATACAGTTTCAGTCCATGGACTGAAAGTCACCTAAAATCACCCAGCAATCTATTTTCATGAAATAAATGTTCTAGATAGAATGAAACCAGCCCAGGCTTGCATGACAAAATGCAAAATGTGCAGAAAGGATGTATCTTTGTGTGAGCCAAAGTGCATGAAGAACTTTAATTGTGTATAAATACGTGTTTTTGAGTGGAATGATGTAATAAGTGTAAAAGAAAAGGTACACTGAATTATGCCCGCTGTGTAACATTATGCAGTCTTCTGCACAAAATGCAGGATTTGTGAAAGGAAACATGATGTAAACTTGCATAAAATAATTTAAGATGCTTGAGCAAAAGATTGTGTGAAAAAAACACCAATTGTGTAACAATATGAAGGCTTCCGAGAAAAATCACTCAGGATGAATGAAAATGACGTAAGAGGAATGAAAAGGGCCAACTGAGTAAATAAAAAAATAATCACCATGAAAACAAGCAGGCTTGCATGGTGTACAGGCCACCATCTCAGATGGAGGAGTTAGACAGGGAACTAGCGTGACAGATCAGCAGGACCTGTGAGAAGGGTAGTGTGGTGATTGTGGGGGACTTCAACATGCCAGGAGTGGACTGGAGTACCCCAACAACCAGGAACAGAAGGGAGCAGGTACTGCTGGATGCCTTCCAGGACAGCTTCCTGCTGCGAATGGTCAGTGAACCAACCAGGTTAGGGAATACCCTTGATCTTGTGCTGGCAAATGGGGACATTGTGAGAGAACTTACAGTGGAGAAACCGCTGTCAGGGAGTGACCACCAGTCAGTATGGCTCACATTGGATATGGGCAAGGAAGGAGTGGAATCTGGCACAAGAGTGCTGGACTTCAGGAGGGCCGATTTTGGGAGGATGGGGGAAGTGGTAAAAGGGTACCTGGCCAGAATTCAATCTAGTATGGACACTAACCAGAGGTGGGAGCTCATAAAGCTGGGGATAGTGGAGGCAACCAAAACCTGCTGCAAAGCCCACAGCAAGAAGGCTAGGGCTATGAAACCGAGCTGATTGAGCAAGGAGGTCATGGAAAAGGTAAGGAAGAAAAGAGCTGCCTTTAGGAAGTACAAGAAAACAGGGAGGGCGGAGGACAGGGAGGAGTACTTGACAGAATCGAAGGAGGTGACAAGGGCAGTAAGAGGAGCCAAAGCATCTACGGAACTCAGGCTGGCACAAGGCATTAAGAAGGAGGAGAAGGACTTCTTTAAGTACATCAGGGAGAAAAGGAGCCTTAAGGACCACATAGTAAGGATTAGGAAGGAGGGGAGTTGGGTGGAAGCAGGGTGCGATAAGGCAGAAGCACTAAATGAGTACTTCTGCTCAGTATTTACTAAAGAGAAGAGGGGGGTGACACCCAAGGTGGGAGAAATGGCAGAAATGGGGGGAAGGGTGACAGACGGGGAAATCATGAAGGGCAGAGTTTGAGATGGTTTGAAGGCACTGAGGGTGGACAAGGCGCCAGGCCCAGATGGCATCCACCCCAGGGTACTGAAGGAGCTGGCAGAGGTCCTTGCAGGACCTTTGGCAGACCTATTTAATGCCTCACTACATTCGGAGTGTGTACCTCAGGACTGGAGGATGGCTCATGTGGTGCCCCTCCACAAGAGTGGTCCCAAGGATGAACCGGAAACTACAGACCAGTGAGCCTCACATCCATCGTGGGTAAGCTAATGGAGGCTATCCTGAAGGAGAGGCTGGTGGCCTCCTAGAGGCCAAAGGACTACAGGACAGCAGACAGCATGGTTTCACATGTGGCAGATCCTGCCAAACCAACCTGGTGGAGTTCTATGACTGGGTAACTAGGCAACTGGACAGGGGCCATGCAGTGGATGTCCTGTATCTGGACTTCCAGTAAGGCATCTGACTGTCTGCATGGAAGGCTGGGAAGGAAGTTAGTAGGCACAGGGGCGGGTGCAAAGCTGGTGAGATGGGTAGGAAACTGGCTTCAGGGAATGGAACAGGGGGTGGTGGTGGTTGGGGAACTCTCACACCCAAGGGCAGTGATGAGCGGTGTTCCACAGGGCTCAGTGTTGGGACCAGTGTTGTTTGAGATATTCATTGCAGACATATCATGGGACATCAAGAGTAAGATCAGTCTGTTTGCTGATGATACCAAGGTAGGCGCGGTGGTGGATGACCTAGGGGATGGCAGGGTTGCAGGATGATCTGACAAAGCTTGAAACCTGGTCAGACACCTGGCAACTGGGGTTTAATGCCAAAAGTGCAAGGTGCTGCATTTTGGGATGAAGAACCCAAGGAGGAGTTACCAGCTGGGGAGTGCAGCTAGCCCAGACAGAGGAGGAGAAGGATCTGGGTGTGCTCATTACAGGGTCAATGAACAACTCGGCACAATGTAGGAAGGCAGCTGCAAAGGTCAACAAAATGCTGGGTTGTATTGCAAGAGGTATATACTCGAGGAGGGAGGAGGTGATTCTGCCACTGTATAGGTCATTAGTTAGACCACACCTGGAGTACTGCGTGCAGTACTGGTGCCCATATCTGAAGAGGGACATTAAGTTACTGGGGGGGTGCAGCAGGGCGACAAAGATGATCAAGGGGCTGGGGGACTTATCACGAGAGGAGGTTGAAGGAGTTGAACATGTACTCACTGGAGGAGAGGAGGACAGGGTGACATGATTGAAACCTTTAAATACATGAAAGGAATAAACAAGATGGGTACAGAGGGGCTGTTCAAAGTAAGGAGGGAGGCCACCAGGGGCCATGATATGAGACTGGAGGGAGGAAGGTTCAGGAGGGAGATGAGGAGACACTTTTTTACATAGAGGGTGGTGGCTGGGTGGAATGCGTTACCTGCAGAAGTGGTATCCAGTAGAACAGTAGACTACTTCAAAAGGGGATGGGACAGGACAAGAGGGAGGGTTAATGAAGGTGAATGGTGGAAGGGAGGGGCAGCTGCAGAATAAGGGGTGGTAGCTGCACATTCGAGCAGACTTGATAGACCTCTAGGCCTTTATCTGCTGGCAAATTTCGTATGTTCGTATGAAATCAGTCATAGTACATGAAAAATGCCAATTAAGTGAGAAACATGAATGTAGTCAAAATATGCAGACCTGCATGAAAAATAACTTAATGAGTGAACATGTTGTAAGGTATGTGAAAGACACTTATTGCTTGATGCTACCATATAATAAATACCACAGGCTTGCAAGGAAAATAGTCAAAAATGCACATACTGTGAAAAAGATGTAAACTGAGTGGCACTAAGGGGTGAAAATAACACAGGCCTGTGTAGAAAATCAAAAGGCAAGGTATTTCTTTATTAGGCACCTCATTTCAATGGCTCAGGGCAGCGTACTATTCTCACAGAACATACACATTAAATTAGCAAATCAAATCACACAAATAATATATAATAAATACCATTTTAAAAGGTTTTACTTTGTCTTCTACTAGTTACAGATAGGGCTCCATGCACCTTGTTAGGAAGGGCGTTCCACATCACAAGTGCTTGATATCAAGGAGATGGCATCATGTTCATAACCTCTCTTCAGTCCCCACCTGAGATGGGTTTCTATGAGCAGAAATCAGTGCTGTGCACCACACCAGAGAGAGTACTGAGGGAAATGATGAAAAGGGGGCCGGTGAGTGACAGACACTGGTGTCTGCTAGAGAAACTCTGCTGGAAAACAGTTTCTCTGGGGAAGGTGCCTTAGACTCACAGATGCCTGGAAGGATCCGATGCCTAGAAATTGGCACCATCTTGACAGAGAGCAAAAGGCCTGGCACAATGAAGTGATGTGGATACCTGGAGTCTGCTAATTTTCCATGCACCCGCCTTTCCCAGAGGAATGAGGACATCTAGAAAAAGTACATACCTAATAATTGTCTTCATCTCTATGTGCTAAAAACTTCAATGACATAACTTGGTGCCAGGAAAGAAATAGTACATAAACAAACAATGATAAACTACAAATAACCAGACAAAAAACTTATTCAGAACAAGGAAAAGTTCTGGTCCCCACACGGTCATTGCTTTCAATGGCAGGGAGAAAAGACACTGAGGCTGTCAAAGTCAGCATCGCTATTTATACTGTTAGCTCACGCGGCAAGCCCTGAAAGTTTAGAATCTCATGGGGGCTTGTGCCTCTGGTCTTAAGACTAAAGAGTATGGCTCAATAGAGAAGATGGACTCTAGAAAAATATCTCTGTTAATATTAAAAAAAATATATATATATATATATACTTGTAATTCTGTTTATTGAGATAGAACAGGTTCACTGTACAGGCAGCATTCATTTTACAGTAAGACAGTATACGATATGTTGCCTTTAACATTCACATCAAGATACAAGACATTTTGATAACTATACAGGAGTACAAGGGTCCCATGCCTACCTAATGATTCCATGGCCCTCTTACCCGTGTCAATGTAGAGAAGACAGTCTAGAAAAATATTTCTGTTAAACGTGACACAGATATTTCTATAGTTTATAGCTTGCCTTTACCCATGGTTTCAGGTGCCATTTAACATTACACAATCTAGCCCAAGGAGAGCAGTAACTGCAGACATCTCAACCTGTGTCATATTTAACTGTTTTCCTGCAGTACTGGGGATGAACATGCCCGTGGAAACTGGGGTCTCCTAGATCAAGTTGCAGCTCTACAGTGGGTGCAGGAGAATATCAAGAACTTTGGAGGTGATCCGGAATCGGTTACCATTTTTGGAGACTCAGCAGGAGGATTTAGTGTTTCTATGCATGTATGTATGTTTATATCAGTGTGCTATTCATCATTTCAATTATTTTTGCAAGGGATTTTTAAGGTTGATATTAAAATTTATATAAAAAAAAGAGGGGTTAATGCCAGGGTTCAGATCAAGATTATGAAATTCTTTGATGATAGCACCATTTTTAAAGTAGGCTGCCAATGAAACAACACATTTGCATTTTTTATTAAACCAGGAGATCACATTGGAATTTCATTGTTAAGCACATCATAGAGAGCAAGGCACTAGATGGGTCAAGCATACACCACAGATGCAACAGCCCACAGCAGGATGTGAGTTGTGCTCAGTGTACCACAGTTATGGGTGTTGGAGACACACGGTGAAACTGAGTGACTTTAATTGCCTGTAACAATGGTATATTGAGTACAACCAAGAAACCTAGTGTGATACTGTATTTTTGAAACTGGAAATTTTATTTAGAAGTACACAGTAAGAAAAAGTGACAAAAGGGGGAAAAAACTAGCCACTATTGTTTGAAACATTAAAGTGAAACTTCTTTTCTGTTGCTGAGTTTAGTGGGGTCTTGAAACAGTGGCAAAGGTGAAATGCTTTAAAGTGTACTTTATTTGGGCTTCTTGAAAGATTAGCATGCTGTGGCACAGGTGAAATGCTTAGAAGTGTACTTTAGTAGGGGTTGTGCTGAGATAAATAATGGTTCTTGAACAATAAGATTACAAGATTTTAGGATCCATTTATAAATAAATATTAACTACATGTGGATATAACATTTAAAGACAATCATTTAAAGCAGTTGCAGTAAGCCTTGCCCCTTAAACGGTTCCATGTCATAACATGATGGCTGAATGGCAATCGCCATTTGGGGGAGTGTACATCGCCAAAAAACTAATAATGGCGATGTATACTCGCTGTAACTCCAAAGGCGGCAACAGGACTGTAACCCCTCCGCACCCCGCTAACTAAAGATTCCCAACTCCAGGGGGGTGCATGTCTGGGGGATGTAGAACTTAAAAACAAACTTGGCCTGATGCAAAAAACAATGCCCACCCCAGAACCAAACCTGGCACCTTCCCAACCCCAGCCGGTCACCCTCACCACCACACCACACAGCCAGCTCGGCAACTGACTGCCACACTACCTCCCACATACCCTCCCTCCCCTTCTGCCCTTTGCGTGGTGTGGTCCCTCCCCCCCCACATGCATGTATACTTCCTGTCACCCTCCTTCGTCCACTGTGGTATCCTGTCTCTACCCTGCAAGGTAGCCCGGAACACAAGCGGTGTGACTGAGTCGCCATTTTTGCAGTCGCATAATCATGATCACCATGTTCACCTTTTTCGTGTTCATCTTTTAACAAGTTAGCAGGTGACTTTTGAATAAGGATTGTGCAAGCTCAGTTTAAAGGCCAAAGGTCCTAATTGACAAGTGCATTGACAGAAAAGAACCATGAACCTTGATTGGTTCAAGCACTGTGTTCTGAGGTTTCCTGAAAGTCCATTTTGTGAATTAGTAGTAACAAAATGTTTGTTCAGGTAAACCCCACTGAATGAAAATCATTTACACAAAAAAAGAAGTTGAAATATAACCTTGTAGAAAGCATTCAATATAAAATTACACCACTCCTTTACAGTGATCCACTAGCATAAGTAATATATTCATTACACATCAGAATAATAGTATTTAACTCTATAATAACTGTAACCTCCTACTTTCAGAGGGGTGCTAGTGTCATCAGCTCTCTATATCCCAATTTCTCCATCAAATGATTAACATCTGGGCCAGATCCAGCTTCCTGTTAATGAGATCTAGATTACATTATAAAAGGGTGAGCATTTGACACTTCTATAGAAAGGTGAGGAGAGATGGGTTAAAGGAAGAAGATGCAGGAGATAATGGGAGGTAGGGGATCTCCCTTAAGGGGTCTCCTTGCAGGCCCTACTGACCTTTGGTCAAGAGTGACAGGAGTTTCTGTGTGAAATCTGCACGCTTTGGTAAATAAACGCTCTTCAGAATAATTTTTGCCTATTCTAAGAATCACTTTGCTGGAGTGCTCTGCTATCCTGCTAACACTCCACTGAGTCTCATACCTGTCCAAGTGGAGATGGAGTTAGGAGCAGAAGGAGGAGAGAAAGAGGGTGCACCACTATCTTCTGGTAGCCCCAGAGCCTAAATAAAGGAACACCCTCTTATCGACCCTGTAGGACCCCACATAGGATGTAAGGTAGTGTGGATGTTGGATCTGATGGGGCATAACTGGTCTACTTGGTGCTATGCTCACCCAAGGTGGTGTCCATTCAAAGTAACTGTACCTTGGTAAGTGTTTCTGTGATGGGGGAGCATTTACCCCTGTTCAGTCATGGCTGCTACTGCCAGGTTCCCCATCCAGAAACCAAAATCCGTTGGCCCTTATGTCAGTGGTTTCATGGAGACAGGCATGCTGAAGCATGTGACTGAATCCTTAGAGAGTCATGGGGATTGTGTTTAAAGAGAAGAGTTGAAAGTATACAACTCATGTATGCTGACATTTCTGTATAAATAAATTGTGTACTGCTTTGATCCTGGTTTTCCATTGTGGACAATGACATTTGTCTCCAATTGCAAATGACTCCTCTGTCAACTCAGCCCTGGTATACTTCAAAACCCAGTTCTTGAATTCAGTTCAAGTTCAATTCAAGTTTATTACAGGAAAATACCCCATTGAGCATGCACATTCACAAGGAGGTCCTGGTACACAATAACAATAACAGGGACATAAATATACAGACAGATTTGCTAGAATTATTACAATAGCCTAGTAGGGTACAGGTAATAAGGGTACAGAACAATTACATTAGCTAATACATACAATGGAACTAACTATTGTGGGGAGACAATTAGGACAGCATTTGCTACACATAAAATTCTGAGCAACCACTTTTGAAAACAGAAAAGACTGAGAAAGTACATGTAGATGAGTGCTATGGGTTTCTTTTTTCAATGATGGGTGCAGCAGGTTGGTTGATAAGTGAATTAGAGCTGAGGGATCAATAGGGGGAGGGGGAGGTGTGGGCAGGGATGCTAATGAGGGTGGGGCAGAAGTGAAAGAGACAGGATAGGAGGCAGAAGAGTGGGGGGACAGGGAAGCTGAAGGGGTGTGGGGGGTCTGGGCAAGGACGGTAGTTAGAGAAGGGGCAGAAGGGTGCAGGGATAAGAAAGGTGGTGGATGGTGAAGGGACAGGGGAGTTGGAGGGAGTGGCAAGGGAGATCATATAACAACTAGTTATAGGACCACTGGCATACCACTTTGAATGTTTTCTTGGCCACAGTCTTAAAGCAGCTTAATGAGACAATCTAAGTTATCCTCAGTGTAGTTTGCAGCTGATTCCATATTGTTGGCAGTACAAAGCTAATAGCACCTCTGCCCTGTTTAATGCACATCCTGGGGACGCCCAGGAGTTATGTAGGGAGTAAACATTGTTCGTCTTATGCACTATTGAACAGATGTACTGTGTCAGTCTGCCCGCCAATAACTTCAATGTCCATTGACCAATGCATAGCATTCGTCGAGTTGCTAGAGAGGTCCAGCCTAATGATGAGTAGAGGGAGCAGTGGTGTGTCCTGGATGGTACATTAAGTATGAAGTGCAAAGCCCAATGGTATAGGGTGTTGAGTTTTAGAGTGGCTATTAGGCAGCCCAGCAGCTGGCGAAGAGTCAAGAGCCATACCTGCAGTGGTGAAATGGGCATTCAAACAGTCCAGTATGAAGCATTGATCCGTGACCAATGTACCATTCGAGTTCATTTTTAGTGAGAGAGATGGAGGGGTTTTGTGACTTTCAGTAATCTTGAAGGTGCGCTAGATTTTAGTGCAGTTACCTTAAGCTTCTTCTAAGGTTTCAACGTATTACTTGCCCTTAGCAGTCCTTATACATTTGGTGCATTCATTTCTGGCTGCTCTGAATTCCTGCCAGTGTGTTGCAGCTTTGATTTGATTTGTTTATTTATACTAGTTAGTCCATGGGCCAAACGACCCGTTTAGAGTAGCAGCCACAGACACTGCCAGCTATTTCCCGAAATTTCTGTGATATTTCCAGATATATGTCATGCTTTCTCCATTTCCACAGTAGAGGCAGCAGAGAGAAACTCTTTATAAATTTTGCGAAATATCTGGAAATAGCTGGCAATGTCTGTATTACTACTGTACATGGTCGAACTAGTGTCAAAACAGCAGTGCATAATTAACATCACAATATATATAATACAAACAAGTGTATAGAAAGAAAATTGCACAATACACATGCAAATAATGTCACAGGGGCTTAACAAAAGATAAAGTAATATTAAGTAATCTACCTAAAACAATCACGTTTCATTCATATTGAACAATTTCCTCAAACCATTTTTAAACCCAAGCATAGACGTTCCCAGACAGTCAAGTTGGTTCATAATGGAACTAAAACATTTTGGTAACTGATAAAGTAAGAACCTCTGACCTAAAGCAGTTTTCATCTTTGGTATGTGAAAATATGAGATTCCGGACTTTCTGATGTCAAAGAGGTTGATATATTTTTGAAAAATTTGATAGAATGATCCAGGTACTTTCCCCATAACAATTTTTTTTGCTAATATATTAACAACGTATTCATACCTCTGTTTAATGGTTAATACTGTATCTCTGCTGTTTTTAACAGCTGACAATGGGTTTTTAACAGTAGCTGAGTAATAAACCTAGCAACCTGGTTAAGTAGAACTCTTAACTTTTCCTAATAAACTGTCAGATGCAGAGTGGTAAAAAATCAAGCCACAGTACCTAGCTGACAGTAGAAAACTTTGGGCTAACAAAACCCTAGTGGCTGGTGTTAAAATGTGTTCACCCAATGTACAGCTCCTAACCTTTGATGTATAATTTTTACAAGGTTGTGAATATGTGCTTAGTAACTCATTTTGGCATCCACTGTCAATCCCAAGTATTTAAAATGATCCACTTGTTCTATCCCCTCCCCTTTTATAGTATATAAAGATAATTCAAGTTTTTGAGCTCTCTTCCAGTGGCAATAAAATACCATGGACTTTGTCTTCTTTCCATTCAATACTGACTTGTGAACACTAAACCGCTCCTGTACGGACAAGAAGTCTACTACTAAATTGTGTTGTAACTGTTCAGATTTGAAGCAGCTCATGAGGATCTCTGCATCATCTGCATATAAATCAATCTGGGAATGATGACAAACTGTGGGACGTGAATTCAAAAATAAACTAAAGAAAAGAGGACCCAAAACAGAACCACTGTGATCATTCTGAAGGGTAATTACCACACCAATCAATGACATCCTGAGACATTCCCAAATGGGCAGGCTCCACTTTCAGTAACTCATGATTTACCAGGTTGAAGGCCTCGGTGAGGTCCACATAAAGAGCAGCAGCAAGATGTTCTTTATCTAATGCTAAATGAACTGCCCCAGTGAACCCCACCAGGGCTGTCGCCATACTGTGCCCAGGATGAAAACCATGCTGGGCTGGGGTCAGGACACCATGGCCGGTGATGTACTCCATCATCTGATCAAAAACTATTCACTACAGCACCTTTGATAATGGAGCTAAAAGTGAAATCAGTCTATAGTGTTGTATAATTGATGTATCGCCAGATTTCAATATGGGTACAACAGTAGCTTCTTTACATTTTTTTGAAACTTAGAAGAGCATAATGAAGGATTAAAAATAATAAATAAAGGGTAACATAGAATATCTGTGGTGATCTTCACAAGCTGAAAATCCACCTCATCCACCCTTACTGAGGGGCAGAGGTTTGATTTTATGGTATAGTTGCAGACCTCTTCTGGTGTATCTAAAATAAAACCTGGGTTGAGTAACCACCAAGTCACTGCCTGACAGCTCATTATTTTTCACCAGGATATTTATTACATAACTAGATAAGTCTTTGAAGAACATATTAAATTCTTGGCCCATTTTCTGGTTCTCAATTAACATCCCATCCCTAGTTTTTAAACACTGGATCCTAATTCAGCACTTTTTACCCATTAATTTGTTAAGTTTTAGATTGCCTTGCATTGGCCCATAGTTTATCACGTCGATATAGTGCAACTTTCAGTTAAGGAGAGAATCAAGGGTGAGAGAACTTCCTAATTCTATGTTTACAGAATGATGCATGCTTGTTAGTAAGGCCTGTGATGATGGTGTTAATAATGGTGACAGCAGATTCTGCTGTGCTGGCCATGTAAAAAGTTTGCCACTTGGCACTTTTCAGCTCCTGTAAGTAATTATGAATATTAAACCTACAGAATCTTCTGCCGGTGATGAATTTGGAGTAGGAGTGGCATTTGTTGTGAGCACATGTGCAAACCACAATATTGTGATCGCTCACATCATTACGAAAAACTGTTGAGCGCTAAATTTTGTGTGGTCGGTTTGTGAGGATTAAGCTGAGGATTGAGCTATGGTCCTTGTTTTTAGTGTTTGTTCTTGCAGGTTCATTGACAAACTGAGTGAATTCAAGCTCGTCGCATAAGTCATTGATGGCATTTGCTTTGGGGGTAAGCCAGTCGAGGTTTCAGTCCCCGAGGGTAATGATTTCATTTGGGTTGGACTCAGTGATGTAGCTACCAAATCGAACATTTTCACCACCTGTGCCTGTACCATTCTTGCTTCCCTACCCTTCTCAGCTCCCCCAACAGCTCCTTCTGCATCCACTTCCTCCCCTTGTCCTCTGTTTCTCCTTCTTACCGGTCTCCACTGCAGACACCCTAAAAGCTCTTCTAGCCCTTAACGTCCACAAGGGCAAAAGCCTGGATGAGCTTGACCCTAAGCTCCTGCACCTTTTGGGCCATGCCATTGCTCTCTCACTCACCTACATTCTAAATCTCTCCTTCACACTGGCCACTGTCCGTGATGCATGGAAGTTTGCTACAATCGTCCCCCTTCCCAACGGTGGTGATTCATCAAATCCAGGTAACTACTGTCCGATATCCCTACTCCCTATCCTTGTAAAACTCCAAGAACACCTGGTATTGGCTCAGCCTTCCCCATTCCTTGACTCCTCCTCCTCCTTCTTCACCCCTTCCAGTCTGGTTTCCACAAGGCCCACTCCACCACATCCTCCCTTCTCCGGCTGACTGACTCCTTACTATTTGTCATGGATCAGGGCCGCATGACCTCTGCTATCTTTGTCAATTTGGCCAAAGCCTTCAACACTGTTGCCTACACCCTCCTCATCATCAAGCTTGCAACAACTGGTCTCTCAGAGACCACCATTAGCTGGTTCTGTTCCTATCTTATGAGTAGAACCCAATCAGTCAGGATAGGCAACTCCCTCTTCCCCCCCTCTCGCCATCAAAACCGGAGTCCCTCAAGGTCTGGTACTCAGACCAATACTCTTCTCAGTATTTCTGAATGACTTACCTGCTGCCTGTTCAACTGCTGATATCCACATTTACATGGATGATACTGTTTAGTATTCCTCCAGTACCTCCTCCTGATGTGGCAACCAGCCTTCAGCAGGCATTCAATAATGTCCCGGGCTGGTTTTGCATAAATCAATTGTTCCTTAATAACAGAAAGATGGTCTCTATGATGTTTGGCACCAGACAAAGGTTCACCAGGATTACAGTCTACCCTACCTTCCACACCCTCGAAGGGTCCCTATTAGAGGATGTCTCCTCCTTTTAAATACCTTGGGCTCTGGCTTGATAGGACCCTTGATTTCTCCGGACATGTTTTATTTACAAAAAGCTTCACCCCACATTTGGTGCTCAGTACAGGCATAGTGGCTGCACCCCCCCACACACACAGGCCTGCTGTAAAATCGTCCAGAAGATGATCCTCCTGATATTTGACTTTGGGGATATAGTTTACAGTGTTGCACCTAAGACCACCCTCACCAGACTGGACACCTTATTCAGCCCCTGCCACTTTGCCTGAAACTTTCCACCATGTACACACCACTGCAACCTCTATGCTGCTCTTTCCTTCCTACCATTTGAATCCAGATGCCTTGCCCATAGCCTCATTAGTTGGGAAGTTCTGACTTGGCTCCCTTCCACCCTGCCTAAACACCCTCCTCTCCACCCCATCCCTCCTACTCCCACCTACTCCCCCAAAACTCCCCCTACAGGACCATTGCCATCCCTGCCCGAACGTCCACTTCAGGTCAGGCTACATTCTCCTATCATTTCCCAAATTGTTGAAATTCTCTACCCTTAGATATCTGCTCCACCCCGTCCATTAGTTTGTTGTCTTATCTTCTCTGAAACTACATTTCCCCATCCTACAACTACTCCTGACCCTTATCCCCTACACTACTTCATTTTTTCTCTCACTTCTGTCCTGTTTTTCATTACCTACTCTCGCCCCCTTCCCACAAAATGCTTGGCATAGCCTCATTGTTATCGATTGTGTGTCATTATAATTGTTTTATTATTTTTTTTTCCATTTTTCTGAATTGTTATGCCCTTAGTGTTTCAACTTTGTATCTTGTATAATTTTGTTTTATTTTCAGCTCATCTGTATTTTGTATTGTGTATGCAAACTGTATCCCATTCTCCCCTCTGCTCCAGGACACATCTGCAAATGAGTAATTGTAGCTCAGTATGTCTTTTCTGGTGAAACGTTTTCAAATAAATAAATAAAATTTGTATGGTCATGACACAGGCCACGCAGGTCTGAGTGTCGCACCTTGATCTCTGAATATGCTATGACCTACATGTAGAAACACAGAAACATAGACTTTGATGACAGATAAGGACCACTTGGCCCACCCATTCTGCTCATTTTCCTACTTATTGGATAAACTGCAGAGTCTAGTTAACTAACAGCCAACTTCCTCCTACCCCCTACTGTAATTGCCTTATGTCTGTCCCATGCATTCTTGAATTCCCCCACTAGTTTTAACCCCACAACCTCCTCATGAAGGTGGTTCTATGTGTCCACCACTCTCTCGGTCAAAAAAAATTTCCTCACATTGCCTCTAAGCTGCCCCCCCATCTTCAAAATGTGCTCCCTTGTTCTTGCGCATGTCTTTTTCTGAAAAATGCTCCCACCTTGGGCTTTGTTGATTCCCTTGAGGTACTTGAAAGTTTCTATCATTTCCCTCCTCTCCCTCCTTTCCTCACGGGTAAACATATTAAGCACTTTTAGTCTCTCTTTGTATGGCTTCTGTTGCAGACCCTGCACCATCCTTTCTATGTCCTTGTGGAGATGGGGTCTCCAGAACTGCAAGCAGTACTCCAGATGGGGTCTCACCACCTGTCTGTACAGAGGGGATAACAACTTCCTGTTTTCTACTGGTGATACCTCTCCCTATGCATCCCAGTATCCTCTAGCCCTCACTACTGTCTTCTCACATTGCTTGCCTACCTTAAGGTAATCTGATATGACTACCCAGGTCCCTTTCCATTTTTGTTGTTGTTACTACCCCCCCCCCACTGTGTACTCTTCACCTGGGTTTTTGTTTCCCATGTACATTACTTTGCACTTCTTTGCATTGACTCTAAGCTGCCATAATTTTGACCATTCCTCCAACTTTGCCAAGTCCCATCTCATCCTTTCCATCCCACCTTGTGTATGAACCCTGTTGCAGATCTTTGTGTGATCTGCAAAGAGGCATACTTTTCCTTCCAGTCCCTCTGCAATGTCTCCTATAAAGACATTAAAGAGGAACGGTCTCAGTACTGAATCCTGCAGTACCCCACTAGTAGCTACCCTTTCTTCAGAGTGTACTCTGTTTATTATTACCCTCTGCATCCTGTTGTGCAGCCAATTTGTTACCCAGGCTACCACCCTGGGACCCACTCCCAGACAGAAAACTTGTTTATTAATCCTTTGTGTGGGACTGTGTCAAATGCCTTGCTAAAGTCTAGATAAGCCATATCCACAGCCCTACGCTGGTCTACTACTTTGGTCACCCAGTAAAAGAAATCTATTAGATTTGTCTGACATGACCTTCCCACTGTGAATCCATGCTGCCTTGGGTCCTGTGCCTCGCTGGCCTCTAGGTACTCAACAATTCTTTCTTGGGCTGGCCCAGTGGCACTGAGGGTTGAGGCACTGGATGCTACACTCAACCATTTCGGTGACCCAGGTTCAGGAGTGAACTTGGGCACCTGAGTCAGCAGGGGAGGAGAGGATTGAGTGTCTGATGTACTGCTCTCCTTTCCCGGAGGGGAGGAGCTTTGGGTTGTCCGGCATCCTGGTAGCCTCTGATGGTGATCAGAGGCATTACAAGATGCAGACCAAGGGCAAGGAGTCGAGCATGGCTGATACTGGCAGGGTTGCTGTGTGCCATGGCATCAGAGCACCCCACGCTCGAGGTGGGGGAGATGGAGAACTCACAGGACAAAAAAACAAGAAAATACCCTCTTGTCAGATAGGCAACAGCCCTCACAGTGCCATCCACCAGACACCCAACACTGGATCGCCGCCTGCCCTTCAGTCTCCCTGGACTCTACCTCTTCTGGCTTGGGGTGACAATAATGTCCTTGAAAAAGGTGGGGGTCACAGTGGGTGGTAGAGTGGATCTGGGGAGCTGAGTGGCCCGAGAGAGTTCCAACTAGGAGGATGACTAAAGAGAATAGTAAAAAAATGAAAAAACAGTTCTTTCTTTCAGAAGTGATTCCATCATTTTCCCTACCACTGAGGTCAAACTAACACATTTGTAGTTTCCTACCTCTGCCTTGCTCCCATTTTTGTGAAGGGGAATCACATCTGCCCTCCTCCAGTCCTCAGGTACCACATCATCCTGCCATGATTTGTTAAAAAAGGGTAGTTAGTGGTGTCACTAGGTCTTCCCTTATTTCTTTCAGAATTTTGGGTTGAATCCCATCAGGCCCCATTGCTTGTCCACATTGAGTTTTAGGAGTTCTTTCAGAACTCTTTCTTCCGTAAAAGGGCTTCTATTGTTTGGTTTAGGTGCCTCTCCTTCTTCTTTTGTGAATACTGAGCAAAAGTATTCGCTCAGTATCTTTGCCTTTTCACTATCACCCTCTGCCCACTTCTTCTCCTCTTTATTAAGCCTCAGTATCCCTCCCTTGGTCTTCCTTCACTCCCTGATGTACCTGTAACAGGTTTTATCCCCCTTCTTAACTGAGTTAGCTATCTTTCCCTCAAGTTGGGCTTTCACTATTCTGACTGCCTTCCCTGCTTCCTTCTGCTTTAACTGATACAGTTCTCTGTCCTGCTTCTTCTGTGATTCCTTATACTTCCTGAATGCTTTTTCTCCCTAACTTTCCTTGCCACCTCTTTTGAGAACCATAGTGTTTTTTTACTTTGTTTTGTTTTCTTTATTCGCATCACACTAAGGCTTGTTGCCTGTATGATGGTAGTTTTGATTTTTCCCCATTTTTCTTCCACTCCTCCTTCCTACCTATTTGCTAGTGTATTCCTTAGGCACTCACCCATTTTGCCAAAATCAGCCCTTCTAAAGTCCAGAACCCTCGCTTTTGTAAGGCTAGACTTCACGGTAATGTTTATCAAAACCACACTGTGTGGAGGTCATTTGTTCCCAGATGACTACCCACTTCTAAATATGTGATCCTCTCTCCATTTCAGAGTACCAGATCCAAGATTGCTCCCTCCCATTGAACTAAGGTTTGAGTGTTGCACCCCGATCATGTTGTGACCTGAGCCCACACAAAACTTAGCCTCCCATGTACATATGGAAATCCACTACAGAGGACCAGTTACAAAATGGTGCTCAGCAATGTGAGACCCATGTACTGTATCTAGCATGCAGTCTGGGCTGCAGAGGAGGACAAATATTGTGATTGCTGATGTTTTGGTGGTAAAAAACATGGCAGGCCAAAAAGAGGAAAAAACAGCAGGCTGGGATGCATGGGAGTGACTGGAGTTAGAATCAGTGTGTGTGTGTGGGGGGGCAAGGTATCAGCACAGGTGCACCATATACTACAATTCCATATAATTGAGGGACAACCAAGGAGTGGGACAGTGTTTGTTTGGGGGAAGTCCTGAGCATGTGCAGAGAACTACACACATGCAGCAGTGGCTGTGAAAGCAGCAGTAGTCTTCTGTAGTTCTTAGCCAGAGGGACAAAGAAAACTTTAAACACAGAGCTGTTTTTTTTATTAAAGCCCGCAGGGGCTTTGCGGCATGCTGCTGCCACTATTTGTCTTCAGCTAGAGGAGAGGGAGAAAGGGCCTTTAGCTGCTGAGTGTGTTTGTAAGTTCATTTAAAGTAGTTTTTTAGCTGCCATTTCTGTGTGTTGGAAATTGTATTTGAGGTATGTTCCTAACTGCCTTTTCTTTGTGCTTTTAAATTTGGTTTGGGCAGGGTTAAGGGATTTTAGCAGACAAATTGGTGATTGTGTTTAAATGTTGCTCTCTGGCCTGTAAGTGCAGGCATCATGTTACAGGGATTAGTGCTGTTAGAATGTGATGGTTAACTACCATCTCAGTCAGTCTTCAGCTAGAAGAGAGGGAGAAAGGGCCTTCAGCTGCTGAGTGTGTTTGTAAGTTGATTTAAAGTATTTTTTAGCTACCATTTTTGTGTGTTGGAAAGAAGAGGAGGTTGCAGTGCTTGGAGGTGCAGTGAGGGGCAGAAACAAGGCTGATACACCTCATGAGACTCGGGTGGGCCCTAATCCCACCCTCCCAACCCCTCCCTCCCCTTGGCTTGGCTCATTTATAGGAGAATGTCTGCCCTGCAATTGGAGGAAAAGGTTTCAGGTGCAGCTCACGTAGTTCTAGCCACTGGGGGTTGGGTTTAAAGGTTGGGAGAGAGGGGCTTAGGGAGTTGTACAGTTCCCCTGTAAGTTTGCTGTAGTATTGCACCTAGTAGCGGGGGTACCTGTTTACTGTGGGACTCTATCTAGGATTAGTGGGTGACCTGATTAGTGGGTAGGGGTGTATCTTGGACTAGTGGAGAACCTGGTGGTTCACCCAAGGAAACCTACTTGGAGGGGGATGGGACCATACATCATTAGGGTCGGCATCTTTGGGAGGGGGGTTGGGTGCACATGGTGTGGGGCAGCCATGATACTGGACTGGGCTTGGAAGTTCAGTGGTTGCCCAGTGTGCTACCAACTGTCACAGCTTAGGGAGGAGGCTGAGGGGATTAGGAGACAGCTGGAAGGAGGGAGGAGGTATGATTGGGGAATAGGGCAGGGGCTGTCCTATGGGGTTGCACCAAGCACTAGGGACAGGGCATAGGGAAAGAAGTGCAGGAGAGTACTCTGGGGTCACATAGGGACCCTTATGGAGGGGGGCCCTAAAGGAGGACACTACCAAGGAAGCAGGCAGGTATCTGGGGACCCTCACAGAGGGGGGCCAAAGGGAGGACATTCTCAGGAAAGTAGGCAGATGGCTGGGGCAGGACAGAAGGAAGCAAGGTGGGGAGGTGGACCGGACCTTAAGCTCAGTAACTGCCTCAGTTCTCTTCTTCTGCTTGGAGATGAGGGGGTATGATGTAGCCATGACAGGGGCAGTTAGAGATAGAAAGGGAGTGGGGGAGCAGGGGGCAGGAGGCAGGGGAAGGATAGCGGAATAACAAGGGGGAACTTATAATGTGGGAAAACAGGGGGAGCGGGGGATCAGAGCAGGAGGAGGAGGGGGTAGAGGGAGGAAAGTGCAAGGAGAAGGACTAGTTGGGAGGAAAGGGCAAGGAGAAGGACCAGAAATACAAGGAGGATACAGTAAAGGGAGCTGGGGGTTTAGGCCAGGGGAGCACAACAGGCAAGGAGGAGCTGAGTGGAGATGGGAAGGAAGGGAGGATGAGCTAAGCTAGTTTAGCAGATGGGGGGAAGGACCAGTCATGAGCAGTGACTGGGGTGAAATGGAGGGGTACAGAAGTATACTCAGGAGGAGGAGAGGCATAGGATTGGAGGGGAGAGGGTGGCCAGGGTAAATAAGGAGGGGGCAGCAGGTGGCACCCAGATAGAGGGAGAAGCAAGGAGTTGACTGGGGGCTAGGGGCTGGTAGAAAGGATGAGTGACATGGAAGGGGGGAATGGAGGAAAGGGGTGGTCAGAGTGCTCCTGTTGGGTGATTCCATAATCAGGGGTATCAAATGGGATAGGGAGGGGGAAGCCTGCCTGGTTAGAACAAAATTCTTCCCTGGACTAATGATGCACAGGGCCAAGCATGAGGTATATCAGCTGGCAAAGGATTATGGAGGTTCCACGGACATACTGGTCCACCTGGGTACCAATGACATAGAGGGAAATAGTGAGCTAGTGATACAGGCAAGGTCCAGGGAGCTTGCCAGGGTCTGTCATGACATAGGATGCGTGATTTCCTTCTCAGAAATCCTGCCAGTGCCAAGGACTAGTGGGGAACACAAGAGGAAGATTAGGGAGATAAGCAAGTGGCTCAGGGAGTGGTGTGGGGCCAGAGGGTATGGGTTGATGGGGGATTAGGGGGAGACCTGGGAGGATAAGGGGCTGTGTGCTAGAGATAGGCTCCATCTCAATTTGGAAGGGAGGGAAATCCTTAAGTTGAAAATAGAGGAATTTGTTGGTGAAAGGTGGGGTTTAAACCTGTGTAGGGGGATGGGAAAAAAGACTGTCGAGGAGGTCTGATAAAGGAGGGACTCGGTCTCCACCCCCCAGGGAGCTGGAGGAATGTGGGAAAAGGATGACTGGTAAGGTGCAGACTGGGGTAAGACAGAATCCCCATGGGACTGCAAGCAGGGGAAATGGAAGTATAGGGAAAGGGTGGAAGGTAGTCCTGCTAAATGCCAGGAACTTGGGCAATAAAATGCCTGAGCTCCAGGTGATGCTAACTGAGGGAGAGGTGGATGTGGCAGCGGTCACTGAGACCTGGGCCACTGCAGAGCACGACTGGGACCTGTACCTGGAGGGTTACACCATGTTCAGGAAGGATGGGGGGGGAGGGAAGGGGAGAAGGGGTGGCAATAATAGTCAAAAACTGCATTGGCATAGGAGGAGTGGAGGAGGCAGCAGGAACTGTGTAGGCAATTTGGTTCACCTTGATAACAAGGGAGGGCAAGAGAGTAAAAATAGGAGTGGTGTATAGACTGCCTGCGCTAGCGGAGGAGCTGGAGGAGAGTCTGGTGGCAGATGCTGGGAGACACTGCAGATTGGGCAGGGAAAGGGTGGTGGTGTTGAGGGACTTAAATATGCCAGGAACAGACTGGGAGACTACGACATCCTCGGTGGCCGGGGAACAGAGGTTGTTGGATGTCATTCAGGACATGTTCCTAACTCAGCAGGTGGGGGAACCAACCAGGGAGGCATGGATACTGGATGTGGTCCTGGCAGACAGTGACCAGATTGGGGACCTGGAGGTAAGGGATACATTGGCGGGGAGTGACCATGCCACGGTCCGGTTCTGCCTGGATCTAGGAGGGGGTAGAAGGCTGCACAAAGACAGAGGTAACTGACTTCAAGGGGGTGGACAGCAAGGAAATGGAAAGGATCCTTAAGGAGCATTTGGATGGGATTGGGCCAGACATGGACGCTGGCAGTAGGTGGGAAATCATCAGGAGGGGGGTGCAGGATGCTACCAGCACCTGTGCAAGAGTAAGATGAAAATGCGGTAGGGTCTGGAAACCCTGCTGGTGGACCAGGGAGGTTCAGGAGGTGGTGAGGGGAAAGAAGGTGGCCTTTAGGCATTTCAAGTGCTCAAGGAGGGAAAGGGATTGAGGGGAGTACGAGCTGATGGCCAGAAGGGCCACTAGGGTAGTGAGAGTGGCTAAGGCAAGGAAGGAGCAGAACCTGGCCAGGGAAATTAGGAGAGGGAACAAGGGATTCTTTAGATACTTTGGGGAAAAATGAAATGTGAAGGGGCAGATTAGCTGGATTAAAACAGGGGAGGGATAGGCACAAGACCCAGGGGAGCAGGCTGAGGTGCTAAATGAGTACTTTGCTTCAGTTTTCACTAAGAAAAATGGGTGGGCTGCATCATACATGGGAGGAGATGGTGAAACTGAGGAGGGGGGGCCCTTACCCAACGGCGGGTCTGGGTAAAGGGGGCCATCACTGGTGGGGGAGGCAAAGCAGGGGGACAAGGTAGTGGAGGTGGAAATCATGGCAGAGAGAGTGAGGGAAGCCCTCAGGTCCCTTAAGATGGAGAAAGCACCAGGGCTGGATAAATTACATCCCAGAGTACTAAAGGAACTGGCAGATGTCCTGGTGAAACCCCTGGCAGAGCTTTTCAGTATCTCTCTGAGGACAGGGTGGGTGCCCCAGGACTGAAAGGTGGCACATATAGTGCCTATCCACAAGGGGGGATCGAGGGAGGTGGTAGGGAACTACAGACCCGTTAGCCTGACATCGGTGGTGGGCAAGGTGATGGAGGGCATTGTCAAGGAAAGGCTAGGAGCCACAAACCCGGGCCAAGTTTCCATGCTGTGGACCAAGGACATACAGCCATACTGTATGCAGTCAGTCGGCGGGCGGCCGGGCGGCTTTTGGGTGAAGAGATGCCACCCGCCGCTGACTGGGGGGAGCGGGGTGGCAGGGTTCAGTGGGCGGGTGGGGAGAGAGGTACCGCTGGACCACCAGGGATACTTTAAATTGTATCTGTTATACTTATGCCCGCGATTGGGCTGAAAGTGATCCACTGGACCACCAGGGATACTTTAAATTGTTTTTGTTATGCTTATGCCCACGATCGGGGTGGAAGCGGTCCACTGGACCACCAGGGATAATTTAAAATGCTTTAAATTTACCTATGCCCACGATCGGGCATTGGGGCACTGTGCCACGATGTGCAGGGGGCACCAGTCCCCGATGGCTGCAGCCTGGCAGGGCGCCAGGTGCAAGTTGCCAGGGATCGGCGCACCTGCATGCAAATGGGGCCATAATGACATGATAATAGCCCCAGTTGCACCTCGCATGCATTATTGCCCCATTTGCATATCCACCGTTGAATATCACGGTTCCTGCATCTAGCGTAACCGCACTTGCGCAGGCGCATCCCCATGCTCCTCTCTTGCCACTTGCACTGGTGCAGTGCCACTGCACCATGCACAATGCGGGAGGCCACATTGCCATATTCAATGGTGTTGAGCCATGGCGCAGCACCTGAATGTATCCCAGCACACTCCCTGGCACATCCCAGTTGTGATGCACCCAGGCTTGCGCCCCTGCCTAGCGCAGTCTGAATATCCCACCCTAAGTGTTTTTTTTTTTGTATGATCTAGTTTTCCGCCTGTGCTCGCTGGTCCTCCACTCCTTTGGGCTCTTGCCAAGTTCCTCCTGACCTCTTCTGTCCTTGCCCGGCCCTCCTCTGATTCCCCAGATCACAGCTGACCCCCGAGATATCCCAGTGTATCCCTTCACCTGGTGGGTCCCTCTCCTCATAGGGGGAAGGCACGGGGGAGGGATAGCCCCAGCGCACACTTCTAGGGCCCAGAGATGCTGCTGGGGAACAGGAGGCACCGGGAAGGCACTAGAGGCCCTCAGGAACAGAGAGCCATCATCTGGAGGCCAGCGAGTGATTTTCCTGGCTTTCCTGAGGTGCGTGATGGCCAGACGTCAAGGTGAGAGCCGATGTCTGTCACGCACCACCCCAATGACCCCGACATGCTGCACTACCACCAGTCTTCACCAGTGGTTGCTTCAGCACCAGGTCACGACCCCCACCCTCTCTGGAGACAGCGAGCAGTTGTGGAATGCTCAAGCTGCCTTCCCTCCCCCTTCGGCCGGCCCTCTAGTACCCCGAGCTCATTCCCAAACCCGGGTCACTGGCATCGCAAGAGGAAATCCAACCACTGCGCCGACAGGCCAGCTCCACCTAAGTGTTTAACCAAATTGGTATCCCATCATAAGGGCAACTGAAAGTGGGTGACTCAGATATAAGCGACTCACTTTCAGCGCCTGTCATGTGGGCTACCCTTATTAAAGGGTAGCGATGATTATGAGGGCTACCCTGCAAAGGAAGTGATGGTTACAGCAGGCAGCAAAATCGGTTTATCTAGCTGACTGTGGGTAGCTTAGTCTTCTAGAAAAGCTACTACATAACTTTAAATGGTTAATTATGGCTTCTATGCTATTGTTTACATATTGATGATAGCCCATGTCATAAAAAAACTGTTACACATCTCATCTACATTAATAGAAGAAAATATTGTATCTGCTAATATTGCAAATGGAACACATATTTCTATAACATGCAGTATATTTTATCTGTTTACACAGGTTTTATCTCCTTTGTCTTCAGGCTTGTTTCATAAAGCAATTTCTGAAAGTGGGACATCACTCATACCTGGACTTGTCAGCAATGATCCACAACCAATTACAAAGGTGAATAATTAGTTTGTGAAAAGCTATCCAAATTCCATAATTCTTAGATAAGTAAATATTTCAGTATCACTGCCTTCATTTACATTTTTCCCAGAGTCTCAAATGCAGCAGTTCTAGTGATTTAGCTAAAGGAAAACCGCCAGGCATTAGCTGGCAGGTTAGACTGCTGTTGGCTTTCTGTTATGATCATCTTTTGCACACTAGGGAGCATTCATATTGCCATTCCTTAAAACTATGAGACACTGATGTTTGCAGCTGTCACATCTAGATAAGCTGCATTTCACATTTACAACAGCAACATCTTCTGCGTGATTTGTCATTTCCATTTCATCCATATTCAAAAAAATACATTTAATATTAAGATCAATTTCCAAGTAACTGAAAGAATAGATAAGCATCATAATTAAGGACTTTACTAATGAACTTTTGAGTACAGCTACATTTCAATGCCTTGCTTCCTAATTTTCTTTTGTGACCAAGTGCCCATTTTCTGCAAGTTTAACTTCATCTGTAGAACCTCTATAGTTTCACCCTGACCTCAAGCTGGGAGAGCAGATACATAGTTGATGCCAGTGCATTACCATAATTGGTTGTTACCATGTTAACAAATGTTGTAGGCTCCTACCCTCCCTCCCTTCCTTAAAACTAGGTTCCTTATGTCCATAACGGTCATTGCCCCTTGTTGTCACTACAGTGTGAAATGTTAGTCTGATGAAAAACGTAGGACTCCTAGGTGGCAGCATGGTGACCTGTCACCTCAACATTAGGTCAGCAAGAAGGTTTTATGTAGTGTAAAATAGACCTACCGGTCAATATCTCGTATGCTCTTATGCGTACAACAAGACTGCAAAACAGAAACAGCATGGCATAGGAAAGCGTGAGGGTACAATACCACGAATGGGTCTGTGTGCTGTACTGCACCCTCTCTCTCTCCCAGGCAGAGAATAAGACCTCTGCTGGGATGAGGCTCTGCTGAGCAGTTGCAGTGGCAGCAATGGAGCCAGGCAGTGCATTTGGGACTGGGTTCACTTCCCGGTCGCAGACGCATGGAATTTTTCTTTTTTTCGCACTCTGTGTGATAATTAATGTTAATCCCCCCCCCCCCCGGAGTTAGTTATTTTAGTTGGGGGGGCTCAGGGGTGCAGCCCCCGTAACAGAGAATCAAGAGTTATGCTGCATGCAGCATATTGTGCTGTATTGGCAGCGTGGTATATTGCTGCGGCATAATGTCTTGTGACGTTATGACCCCATGCCTAAATCAGATATGCTAAACACAAGTCCCAGAGCTCAAAGTGAGTTGAGGGTTCCTGAACCTCAGCAGGATAAAAACAACAATAAGAACACAAGCTGCACCCTTCTGGGACTTCCAAACTGATGTTGGTGGCAAAGATACCAAGGCAGGGATTTTCAGAACGGCTGGGCATAGATATGGCAGTATGTTACACCTGCATCTGCATCTCATTAATGTGTCCAGACTCACTAACCCTATTTTTAAAAAGTATGCTGGGGTTTGCAACAAAAGTTGTAACTTGAGGCAGGTAGTTTTTCACACCCAGCTGGGTATGAAAAACAGCTGGTTGATTATCTAATCAGTGGTCTACCAGTTAGGATGTAAGTCAGCTTTGAAAATACTAGCTGATGTACCTGTGATAGAGCCATCTGAAAATCTCCACCCACTCTCAATAATAGATGGTTTACTAGTGAGTAAACAAACACTGGCTAACGTATGTGTGATGGGGCCATACAAAAATTACCCTGAGTCCCAGTAACAGATGGTCTGCCAGTAGGTATGAAAATGCTAGCTGACAGATTTGTGGCAGAACCATCTGAAAAGCCTCTCCCCACTCCACCCAAAGTCTTTACCATAAGTAAGGAAGGAAGACTTTCTTCCTGCCAAATTATTTGCAGTGACTGTGTACGCAGCCAGCATGCTGCAACATGAGAGCTGGGATACCATTCAAAATATGGGAGTGATCACTACGTACTGGCTCATGTTCCCATGGATGTCTTTTCTGGAATGGCTCTGAAATGTGAAGAAGCCTTCAAAAAATCTGTTTGTTTCTCTCCAATGAATGTTAAGGGCTTGGTGCCTTCATTTCATATCATATGTCTCCTTCACTACCATCAGTCCTGGTAGTCCCAAAATACAGAGCTTGTTTTTATAGGAAATTACTAATTGTGCTAACAATTTCTCTTCACCTGAGGCAATAGAGGACGAAGTTGCTTCCTTTCCATGCAATACTGGCTCTGCCTAGCTCAATAAACAACTGAATTTTTGGTGCTCTCTTTAAAAAATTGTACATTTTGTTACTGCTGTTGAAAGCTTTATTTTTAAGCATTGGAGCTCAACACAGTTTCGCAGCGGTGATGCAAAATCAGGAGCAAATGGCTTCCTGTTTGTGCCATCACAGTTTTTTTGGCATATGCTGTGTTGGTACATGGTCTACAGGGACCGCAGACCTCCTGCAGTTGTGTTTCATGTCAAAACTATGCTAACCACCAAATCAGATATA
The DNA here is from genome assembly GCA_016271365.2 of Neoceratodus forsteri. Classification (NCBI taxonomy): domain Eukaryota; kingdom Metazoa; phylum Chordata; order Ceratodontiformes; family Ceratodontidae; genus Neoceratodus; species Neoceratodus forsteri. Next base: position 3,916,834 of record JADMNL010000041.1, on the reverse strand, counting down.
AGGTAGTGCATACATGGTGTGTGATGTGTAACATAGTGGACTGCATCAGGCACAGGGATCTTTGCATGGTATAGCACCAGTCACATGGAACTATGCCTTGCACAGAGTCGCAGTTTGATGGTGCTACAAGCAAAGTCATCCCCCAACTCCCTCGGCCAGTACCTTAGTCCACTTATGGGCCATCCTCAAGGTATCTAGGGCTTTCGGGGGTTGAAATTCACTATTTGCAACTAGTGCAGAATGCAGCAGCCCGGCTTTTGACAGGAACCTCTTGCTTCTGTCATATTTTTCCAGTGCTGCGTGGTCTGCACTGCCTGCCAGTACAATGATGAATCACCTTTAAAGTGTGTTTGTTGACTTATAAAGCCCTACATGATCAGGGTCCTGACTACCTGAAAGAGCTTCTGATTCCTTACCACCCCGAGCGATTACTCCGCTCAGCTGACGTGGGGTTCCTAGAGATTCCAAGAGTTTGAAATCTTCTGGGGCCTGGGCATTTATGCATGTGGCCCCTTCTCTTTGGAATTCTCTACCCCGCCAGTTACGTGAGCGCATGACTGTGAAGGGTTTTAAACGGGTCTTAAAAACCCATTTATGGAACCAGGCATTTGGTGACTGATTGTTTATGTTTTAATTTTGTTTTGATGTTTGTGTACTAACTGACTTGCTGTAATGTGGTGACATGTTAATTGTTTTTAAACGTGTTCGGCGCCTTGGTTTTAGAAAGGCACCTTATAAATAAAGTTTTATTATTATTATTATTATTACTCATTTTGCACATACCTGGTCCTAACTTCTCTGGAGGGAAGGAAGTTGGTTTGGGCACCACAGCTACACCTATGTGAAGGCCAGGGAGCTTTTTCCCCTTGCCCAGCACTTTGGTTGCATGTAGGCTGAATAAATTCTTCCTGGGTCATGGGGAGGAGGGAGGGATGGAAAAAAAAATGTTCAACCATGCCACAGCGACAGGACTGTCAGCAACCTCCCCTACAGCAACACATGGTCGCCGACATCCATGACACCACCGACTCCGGTCCCCAATCGGAGAATGAACCTACACCTGATCAGTGTTCACGTGGTGGGGGCTGCATCAACCTCCCCATGTGGGGGACTCTGCCCCTTCCCAAACTTAAGGATTCCAATTCTGGGAGGGAGAGCGGATGTCAGGGGAGAGCAGCCAAACTCTAGAGTCAATGACTTGGTCATCGCTCTGGCAACCAGGTCGACGCTGCGGGTGTCGACAGGTTGCTATTGCTGTAACAGTGCTATTTTAAGAGCGTTGCTGTCACAATGGTATACCAAAAAAAAAAAAGCTTGGAAAAAAAAACTCAACCACCATCTGAATGATGGCTTTTGCCAGATCCAGGATAGATCCTGGATCCAGGGTATATCCCAGCAAGATGGGCAGCTGATAGGGGGAAAAACTACACAGCAATTGCAAAAAAAATGGCATGACATTAGAACAAACAATAGTTTTTATTAGTATTTTTTCAATTTTTTTAATATCACACATTATTTAATCAGAAACTGCGTAGTCTGCAGCTTAATTTGAATTCATTCTATGCTCATAATTGCATTGTGAACATTTCACTCTTCCCTCTGGCAACCCCAGTGCGTCTTTGCTTTTACAATCTTTGGCTATGGAAGTGTCAAACATAATGGCAAAAAATATTGCAGTCTTCGTTTAAATAGCTTCAATTATGCTCACATTAAAGAAGCCCCTTAAAATGCTGTTGCTAGATGCCTGATAGTGGCAAGTTCAGTACTGTCACTAGCTGACCATGGCCTCCCTGTCTATGCAACTGCCTGTGACTCATTCCTAAGATAGGGGCTGACATGTGTACCCATAGTTGCACCCTCTACTCCCAAACAAATTGATTACCCCTACCAAGCAGGCTTAAGTTCCAGACATGTCTGCTAGCCAAGAAGGCACTACTGGGCCAACTCCCTCCAGCTCTAACTCACTGCTTCTGCTCTGTCGCCAGTCTCTACGACACCCGGGCAAGGCTTGAAATGCCCTTGAGCTGCCTTTCCACCATACTCAGCTGGGCAAGTGTTCTTTCACAGTTAGGGCCACTGGATGGTTAAATGAGGCCTAATTGGTCAATCATCTTAAGTTTGAGCCAGTTTAAGTGAGCATTATGGGCAACCCTAACAATTCGATGCAACTGTAACTGCTAGTCATCCTGACTAAAGTGCCTCCCAGTATACTCCTTGAACTGTGTCAGACTCTGGCTGTGAGGCCGTATACTATTACTATGCCTGTTCTATACGGATTCTGTCTACCTGCCTTACTGTAAAATTGTCTGTAATTAATCCAGACTATTAATTTATTTTTACTTTTTGAACTCTGTTGCACTTGTCTGACTTCATTCCACAGGAACTTGCTTACTGATTTTTGTTTCTTTGTAATCTCTGTTATTGACATAGAACCTTGGTAAAAGAGCACTTGTGCTCAAAGGTACTCTCCAAAATGTTCAATAAATAAATAAAATCGATGTATCGAAGTAAAGGAACCCCTAGTATATCCCCCGAGTAAGGCAGTATTGCTAATGTATAATTTTCAGTGTGGATTCCTACAAGAAGAAAAGTGATCAATATTGTGGCTCCATGGAGATGTCAGCCAAATCCCTTCCACTGCTCAGTGTGACATCTGACCCCCATATCGCAGTCAAGCATTTCTGAAGTCTGAGTTTGGCAAGTGCTTCAAAGCTTTCCATCGAAATAGGGGGCATCATTTTCCATTTTAACATTACAGAGTTCCTTTTGTTTAAAGTCATAGCCAACCCATAACTAACAGTGCTCTTGGTAATGATAAAAATCTTATTCCCATACCATATCTCCATACATTTATTTATCAATATTTGCAGATTGTTTTCAGTTCCTCTTCCATACCGTATCACCATGTATTTCATTTCTCAATATTTTACGATGGTTGTCAATTCCTTTTTAATACAGTATCACGATGTATTTAATTTAATTTTAAATATTTGCAGATGATTGCCAATTCCTCTGGCTGTGATACAGTTGACTCTGCATCAATGGTCAAATGTCTAAGAAAGAAAAGTGAAGTAGAAATTCTAAATGCTACATATTCAATGGTTTGTAAACTTATTCATTTTATTTTCCTTATGGGAGGGGCAGGACTGTTTAATTTTCTGAGTAACATGATAAAGTGCCCACAGAGTGACCTGAACCTTTTATAGTGGTAGACATCCCATTATTCGCAGGAAAAAGAGCACTTGTAACATGTATCTATCATGAAGATTTAATTTATTGTACTGTATTAGTCAATCAGTGCACCCACGCACAAACGAAGGGGGCAGAAATTGTCTACTCTTCTCTGAGTAAAATGTGACTTTTCGGAGTCTTAGTAAGTACTTATGTAACTAACATTTTTTATACAGGTTGTGACAATTAGCATAGCCTATTTACATAGTCGACTTATGAAAAATATACCTAGTTAAATTTTACAAAACGTAAAAAGCAAAAGTTATTATACATTAATCAAAACATTTAACTCACATGATAGAACAAAGTACACATCAAGAGTTAAGAAAGGAGTTCCAGGGAACTGTTTTTGGAAACATGTCAGCAGTTCTGGACATTTATTTGAGTTTGATAAGCACCACAGTATATTTTAGAAAGAAATCAATCTGAAAGGAATAAAACTTGAAATGGCGTACAATGTATGGTCTGTAAAACCCATCAAGGCTTGATCAGTTGGTGATTGACATCTGTGTTCTTTTGTTATATATGAATATACGTATGAACATTCCAAAATGCCAGCAGATACAGGCCATATGGTCTATCAAGTCTGCTCGAATGTGCAGCTCCCAGTTTAATCTACTACAGCTGCTCCCTCACTAATTCGCTGTCCCTCTGTTTTACTGCTGCAGATTGCCAACTCCCCCCTCCCCAGCTTCCCTTCAGTTTTGACCTTACCTTTGACCCTGTCCCACCCCTCTTAAACTGTCCACAGTTTTCAGTGATATCACCTCATCTGGCAGCTCATTCCACTTCATTACCACCCTTTCTGTGAAATAGTGCATCCTCATTTCCCTCTTGATTCTTCCCCCCCTCTAATTTCAGACTGTGCCTCCTCATGTTACCCCCTTTAGTCCAAAAATGCCATCTGTACTAACCCTTTTTATGCCCTTTTAGTACTTGATGCTCTCAGTCATATCCCCCTCTCCTGCCTATCCTCCATGGAATACATGTTGAGTGCCCTCAGTTGTTCCTCATATGGTTTGTCCACCAGTCCAAGAATCATCTTTGTTGTCCTATGCTACACCCCCTCCATTAGTCTGATGTCCTTCTTTAAATAGGGTCACCAGAATTGCACATAGTACTCAAAGTGTGGTCTCACCAGTGATCTGTACAGTAGTAGGATGACTTCCTCTCTCCTAGAGATGACTCCTCTGGCAATGTACCCCAGCATCTTATTAGTCTGACTGCCACCTTCCTGCACTGTGCAGAATTATTCATGTCCTCTGTGACTAGTAACCCCATGTCCTTCTCCTCTTCTGATGTGGCTAACTGCACACCACCCAGCCAGTAACTGTTGCTGGGGTTTCTGGCTCCCAAGTGCATAACCTTGCACTTCTTAGGGTTGAATCCCAGCTACCATGTTTCTGACCAGTGCTCAAGCTTTGCCAGATCCTCTTGAAGTTCTTGCCTCCCTTCCACATTATCCACCTCCACACAGATCTTTGTGTTATTTGCTAATAGGCTGATTTTACTCTTAATTCCATGTGATATGTCACCAATGAAGATATTAAATAACACTGGTCCTAGTACTGAGCCTTGTGGGGCCCCACTGGTTACAGTTTTGAGAATCAAGTGTCCCCTCCCCCCACAACTACCCTCTGCTGCCTGTCATACAACCAGCTCCTAACCGGTCCTACTAGTTTCTCCCCAGCTCCAAGGTTCCTCAGTTAACTAGTCAACCTCCATAAGGTACTGAGTTGAACGCCTTGCTGAAGTCCAGATACAGGACATATCAAGTGCCGTTGTCACCCAATCAAAAAAGTCAACCAGGTTGGTTTGGCAGGATCTACCCAAGACAAATCCAAGTTGCCTTTCATCCTGGAGACCATTCTTCTCCAGAAGGATCACCAATCTCTCCTTAAGGATGGTCTCCATTAACTTCTCCATATGGTAAGTCTGACTGGCCTGTAGTCACCTGATTCATCCCTGGGCCCACTCTTATGGAGAGCCACCACATGTGCCATCCTCCAGTCCTGGGACATGCACCCAGACCCCAGAGAGGTGTTAAACAGGTCTGCCAGAGGTCCAACCAGGACCTCCACCAAATCCCTCGGGCCCCTTGGATGCACCTTGTCTAGCCCTGGTGCCTTATCCACCCACAGGGACCAAAGACCATCCAATATCCTGCTCACAGGGATTTCCCCATCTGTTACCCCTGCTCACCCCCATTCTCTCCCCACCTCTCCCCTGCAGCATAGGCACGTCCTTCTCCCTGGTAAACACTGAATGGAAGTAAGTACTCATTGAGTGCCTTTGCTGTCCCCCCCTACTTCTGCCCTCTCACCATCTTTCTTGATCCTGACTATCTCATCTTTATGGCTTCCTTTCTCCCTTATGTACCTGAAGAAATCCTTTTCCCCTTCTCTGATCCCCTGTGCCAGCCTTAGCTCCCTTGAAGCCTTGGCAGCCCTGACTACTCTACCCACCTCTCTGGATTTCCTCGAGTACTCCTCCCTGTCCTCTCCTTGCTTGGATCTCTTATAACTTCTGAAAGTAGCCCTTTTTGCCCCTTTACTTCACTACTACCCTCTTGCATAACCAGCTCAGCTTTATTGGTGCTGGTCTTCTTACTTTATGTCTTTGTACATGCATTAGTGGCTTCTGCCAGACCTAATTTAATGATGGACTATTTCTAGTCTCCATCCATGTCTGGGCGGATAGTGGCGAGATGCCCTTTTAGTATGTCTCCCATCTTACCAAAGTCTGCTCTTTGAAAGTCCACCACCTTTGTACTGGACTTAGCTGCTTCCTTACCTAGAATGAGGAAGAACCACATTGTGCTGTGGTTGCTTCTTGCCAGGGGGTCCTCCTCCCTTACGTTCTGTACATGCTTCTCGTCCATCAACACAAGGTCTCTTCCTGGACTCCATTACCCATTGTGTCAGAAAGCTTTCCTGAAAGGTCCAGGAGCACCTGTTCCCTTGAACTAAAGGCTGTCAGGGTGCTCTAGTCAATCTCTATCCGATTGAAATCTCGTACTATTGCAATGTTGCCCTTACCACTGAGCCTCCTGATTTGCTCTCCCAATTCCCAGTCAACATCCTCATTCTAAGAGGGCAGCCTGTACACTACCCCTAATCTAACCTTCCTTCCTTTTGAGTTTTGGAGCTGTACTCATAAGGCTTCAACCCTGCCCTCCTCCCCTCCTCCCTGTTGCATAATATCCCATCCCTTACATAACAAGTCACCCCTCCCCTTTTGATTGTCTTTTTGGAAAGAGACTGTGTGCTTCAGACAGGGTTTTTATTTGAGGTATTTTAGCTTCACAAGCAGTACTTACTTACGTAAGGAGTTTCATAGGTGCTAGGAACTATGGGTGGGCGGCAGCAGCACCCCCACTTTTGCCCATCAGCATTCAATATGCCCCTTTAATGCATTCAGGGTCAAAAGGGAAGCAATCATGGTCTATTTTAGAATTACTCCCCCAAATCCTTTCTCCATGTTCCAGCACCCATGAGAAGTTTTGATACAGTTTAAGAAAGAAATGTCAACATTTTTATGGTAAAAAAAATGAAAACAAGTTTTCAGAAGCCACCTTCATAAAATATATTCAAAAGTGTCACTTACTTTGATGCACAAATTTTACTGCTTTGGGCTTTTTATACATCTCATTAGCAAGACAGCTGTATTGTAACAGATTAGTGGATAGCCTGGCATAAGCACTGTGATTCCATATACTTCCAATCCCATATTGTGGAAGGAAACTGGAAATGCCTTTTTGCCATTAGTAAAGTTATTATTACTAATGATGGGCTGTATTCACTAATGGGCAGAAACTAGGTACCAAAGGTGCCTAGCCCACCCGTGCAGCTCTGCACCCCTGGGAGATCCATGTGGGTGCTTTATGCATGAACACCAGCATCCACGTGGCTTCTGTACATGGCCCTGCCCCCCTGGCATGCAGGACCATGGGGAGTGGTCAGGTGCAAGCGGTGGATCCAGGCAGGCAGCCAATCAGCTGCCTGATCTGGGTCCCACAGTGGATCACTTGCACCCAAGGGACACCATGTTGGCTGCCGGCATGCAGTGTGCTGACTGCATGAGAGGTTTGCCCAGATGGGTGCACCCATTACTCCTGGGGGGGTCTCTGCAGTTGTGGCATCTGTGGTGGGGTCCGGTGATCATCCTGTCACTTCTGTGGCCCATGGCAGCATCCCGGAGGGCACATATCAGGCCGCCTGGGTTTACAGCTGCCCTGGCATGGTGTAGCCACTGCCCCCCTGCACACAGCACTCCATGATTTTGTGAATCACGCTGAGTGCCAGCATGCCCCCTCGCACCACCCCCTGGCCCTCCCCCACATGAAGCTGAATGATCAGATGGGGCATCAGGTGCATGGTGTCGTTTATTTCATTTGTGAATTCCACACAGAGGGGGCGGTGGGAACAGACAGGTGCAGGGTGGGCTATGCGCTGGAGTTACACAGCACATACCCACTCCTGACCTTTGGTGAATAGGCCCCAATGTTAGTAATATTTAGGCTGCTTTCCTGTCAGTATTTCTGTATCTGAAATCTGGTGTATCAAATGGGTAAGAGAAATTAAGCCAGCTGATCGGCTTACAAGTCCTTGGAAGTGTGAAGTTATCTCACCATAATCATACAGTTTTGCACTTGGACTTAGTAACCATATCACAGTTAGCCAATTGATGCACCCACACTCAAATGAACTGACCATCACTAATGTAGCTGTCAGTTTGCCACCAAACATCACGTTCCCCCCCAAGAAATAATTATACTGTATAAATAAACCCCAATCAAATTATAAAAAACCCTCATTCCCAAACTACCAAAATACGTAGAAATCATCACATAACCGCCCCCAACCCTTTGCTGCTGCTGCCATTTCTTAACAATTGCTCTGCTGACACCACTTGTTATAAAAATCTGTACAGAGCCATCAGATTTATAGCAGGCAGGTTCCCCACCCTGTCCACTCATCCATCCAAACCCAATCCACTTCCATGTTATGGTACTTTTACATTGTCACTTCATTCCTATTGTAACCTTTAATTTCTGTGTCCTTCCTATGCTGCAGCTTGTTATTGTTAACTGTTGCTGTCCTCTGGGACCCTTAATGTAAGTCAGGTGCTATGTCTACCATAATGAATAAGCAAGTCTCTCTCTCACTCTCTTTTATTTTGTAGCAAAATATTGCAGTGCCAGTAGTTGTAGATTGAGTTTTTTTTAACAAAGCTACCAGAGGAACTTCTTCCAGCAAAAGAATTCAGCAGCGTCTCATACTTGCTTAGGGTTAACAACCATGAAGCAGGGTGGATGGTTCCTTCAGTAGGTGGTCCCTAATTTTTACCATTTACAATGTGCTTACTTAGTATGTACTGTTACCAAAGACATTTCCTAGTGAGTAGCAAAAAATGTTGACTTCTCTAGCAAAATGAAATGTTTCATTCAGGCACTGCCCAAACACTGATTCTTAAATACTGATCTATTGGTATCCTCATTGTATAGTATAATATACAAGTTAGCCAGCATTGGAGTGGGTCACAAGGTGGTAGCCAGGATAAAAAACTGGCTGGACAACAGAACGCAAAGGGTAATAGTAAATGGAGTCCACAGTGATGAAAGGAGGATAACTAGTGGGGTACTGCAGGGTTTGGTACTGGGACTGGTCCTCTTTAATGTCTTTATAAGTGACATTGGAGAGCACATTGAAGGAAAGGTATGTCTCTTTGCAGATGACACAAAGATCTGCAACAGGGTGGAAAGGATGAAAAGGGACTTGGCAAGGTTGGAGGAATGGTCAAATAGTTGGCAGCTCAGATTCAATGCAAAGAAGTGCAAGGTAATGCATCTGGGAAACAAAAACCCAGAGAAAGAGTACACAATGAGGGGAGGGGTGAGTTAATAACAACAACAAAAATTGAAAGAGACCTAGGAATAATTATATCAGATGACCTAAAGGTGGGCAAGCAATGTGAGAAGGCAGTAAGGAGGGTTGGGGGGAACTGGGATGCATAAAGAGAGGAATCAACAGTAGAAAACAGGAAGTTGTTATCCCTCTGTACAGACAGTTGGTGAGACCCCATCTGGAGTACTGCATGCAATTCTGTAGACCCCATCTCCGCAAAGACATAGACAGAGTGGAGGCTGTTCAGAGGAGGGCAACCAAAATGGTGCAGAGTCTGCACCAGAAAACACACGAGGGGAGACTAAAGCCGCTCAATATGTATACCCTTGAGGAAAGGAGGGAGAAGGGGGACATGATAGAAACTTTCAAGTATCTCAAGGGAATTAATAAAGTACAAGAGGGTAGCATCTTTCAGAAGAAGAGATGCACAAGAACAAGGGGGCACAATTTGAAGATAGAGGGGGGACGGCTCAGAGGTAATGTTAGAAAGTATTTTTTCACAGAGATGGTTGTGGATGCATGGAACAGCCTTCCTGAGGAGGTTGTGGAGTCAGGAACAGTGGGAGAATTCAAGAATGCATCGGACAGGCATAAGGCAATTCTAGTGGGGGGTAGGAGGAAGTAAGCTGTTGATTAACTAGAAACTGCAGCCTATCCATCAGGTAGGGAAATGAGCAGACTAGGCGGGCCAAGCGGTCCTTATCTGCTGTCAAATTCTATGTTTCTATAGTGAGACAGAGTTGATCAAACCTAGGCATGTACTTCATTTAAATCAGCAAAGTCCCATTACTTTTATAAACAAATCATTTTTACATCTATTTATTTATGCCACTGTGTTATTTTAAAATGAGTTTGCAGCATTTATGAACCTCTCACTGTAACATACCGTACAAATTGTTTGGTTTCTGGATGTCTCTTCAAACCACATGGATGCACTCTAAAAGCCTTGCATCCAGGGCAAGGCATTATGAATATAAACGTGTGTCATTTATCTACAGAATATACTGATCCAGTGCATACTTTGGATGCAGTGCTGGCAGTTCAATGCATAAGCGAGGCCTGTGTACAAAGCTGCAACATGGAACTAGGAATTTTTGTAAAAGTGGTGATGACTAAAATGCACATCATGGATTGTAATATAATAAACAAGTAGAGAATCATAGTTGATAAGTCACTTTAGATTACGTGGCTCACTGACCTGGAGGAATCACAGTATTTTACTTAGTTATTTATATAAAATCATTTTACCAAAATAATATGTTTGAGCTGATAACTTCATTTTCAAGAACATCCCAGTTAAGATATGTTACAGCAGGAAAGAAAATAGAGAAGTGTACATGAAAATTATAATTATTTGGGATGCCAGCTGGCCCAATGGTAGTGCATTGTGTTACTATGCATATAACATGGGATTGGGAGCAAACCTGGGTTATCTGTGATCAGGTGACCATAGATGGAGAGTGTGATGCTTGGCCAGCTGGTTATGATTGCTCTATGATTTTTGTAATATAGAATATAGTGTGTGATTGTCAGTGCTTCCATGAATACCCCCCACTCCCACAGGTTGCAGATATGCAGCAGGATATGTTAACCTGAAACCAGGAGGTAATTGAAAAGACTACAGAGCCTGAATTAAGGGTCTCCTATTTATCTGATTTAATTGGAGCTGACCAGCTGCCAGGATATAGGGCTTGTAAACTTTTATGACATCTTAGAGGAAAAACATGTCCCATCATGGTGCTAAAGTTATATAAAATACTTTGATCCTGGAGAAAAGAGGATCTGCTCGAGATCAAAGAGGGGGATGTTAATTAAGGCGTCATATTAGGAAATGAGTTCTTGCTGATGTCACCTTATTTAATATACCTCCTGATTAGGACATCCTGTTTGTATATTTTTGTTATATTTAACAAGGAGGAGCTAGGTGACATCATGGAAGGGGTGTGTTTGAGAGACAGTTTAAGCTATTCTGTGTCTGATCTTGACACACATTTCTTTGTGGGCTCTAGAAACAAGAACTAACTATAAGCACTGTAAGAAGATAATACATTCATAGAAACATAGAGAATTTGATGGCAGATAAGGACCACTTGGCTCACCTAGTCTGCCCATTTCCCTACCTAACGGATAAGCTGCAGATCCTAGTTAGCCAATGGACTACTAGATAGAAAAGTCTAATTGTATTGTGGTAGGAGTTTATGTTTTTACTTTTCCTTGTTTTCTTTTAAATGGTTGCATGCTTTGTGATATAGTGTTCTGTGTTTACATTTTACATATTTTTATCCATTTTTAAGTAAACCTCTTATTTTAAAGAGACTGCCTGGGTCTTTGAAGTTCTTTCTTTTGCATGTGAAGTATAGACAGTTAAGACTGACTAAATCTGTTCAAAGCTTGATGGTGTACTAAATTGGGAAAAGGAAAGAATATACCTAAGGTCTTTTATAGAGTTTTAGGGGTTCATGTCGGATACCTGGTTAGGTGCCCTAAGGCAAAAGATATCTGTCATCCCCTGAAGAGCAGATTATCTAAGCTTGTACATTTGGGTAAGCAAGCATAAGGTTCACAGTTTGAATCCCTCCAGAACTTGAGATCAAAGGTGATTCGGACCCACAAGCAGACAGGAGGGTTACCCTGTTCTGTTACCTGTTCACAATACTGTGCTCGGAGGTTGGCACTGTGGGAGCAGAGGGCCTGACCTGCTGAGTGGGTTTGTGACAGATTGGTTGGCAGCGGTGTGCATGAATTTGGTAACACAAGCTTTAAATTGTTCAGAGTGCAGCTTAATACTGTACAGCTCACTTGCAAAATAAGGCATTGATTTATTTTTAAAAAGGAAACAGAACTATATAATTTGGCTTGCAGTCAAGTTCCTGCCTGTTTTATTTTTTTTTCTAAAGTACAAGTTAGAGCAGCCATAGTTAGGGAAGAAGATGGCTTCTTCCAACTAGAGCGGGCACACTGTAGACTACTTGAGGCAGTTGTGCAAGGACAGATGAGTCCTGTACGAGGTGAGAGACACCAAGCAGAACCTTATGAATGCCCTGATGGCAGCATATACCCAGAGCATCGAGTCACTGACAGTAACTGTAAAAGACCAAACTTTGAACATTGAAGGGCTAGCAGCGAGTGCAGTGTCCAGATCCAATGAGGATGACAGCAGGGCCAGTGCCAGAGAAGGGCCACAGCAGCAGGGGAAGGTCACCAGAATTCTGGAGCCAGATGCACTCAGGCTGCAGATTGAGCTGCGCAGAATGGAGCTGGAGTTCCAGCAAGAACAGCGAGAGGTGAACCGTGAACAGTGAGAGACGGACCGTGAAGAGCATGAGTGCCGGAGGTTACATGAACTGGAGAAGCTACGACCCCAACCACCAGCACCAGAGCAGGTAAGTGGCTTGGGTTTAACCGGAACTACAGGACTGGGTGACAAATTGAATTCCAAATTGATAGCTGAATTTAAAGAGGGGGAGAATATGGATGCCTTTTTAAATTCCTTTGAAAAAGTTTATATTCAGGCTAAAATTTCTAGAGGGTCCTGGAGCTTCCAGCTATCCCTGCTACTTACTGGGAAAGCTCAGGATGCATTGGGTCACATGGACAATAAGGACAGTAATGATTACAGCAAACTTAAAGCTGCACTGTTAAAAAAGTCTGATTTAATTCAATTCAATTCAATTCGTGTTTATTTATAAAGCGCCTTTCATTTAACCACTGAAGCATACAGAGCTAAATTCCATAAGCTCAGGAGAAGCCCTGACATGAGCTATGAGGAGCTAGCCATGAAATAATGGCAGTTTTTAAAACGTTGGCGGGAAGGAATTGAAGCAAACTCTGTAGATAAAATTGAAATTGCAATATTGTTAGAGCAGTTTTTTGGGGCATACTCAGCAGCGCAGAAAACCTGGCTGAAGGACCGAGATCCCATAACAGTGCAAGAGGCTGCTGAATTCTCGGACAGCTATGCCAAGAACAGACCTGCTCTGAGAGTGAATGGAGCGGGTGTGGCACCACAGAAAGGGAGAAGTGTACCTTCAGGGCAGCTAAAACCCCCACTGCCTCCACTAAAACCAGTTAGCCCTGGGTTTCAGAGAAAAGATTTCTCTGAAAAAAGAAACGAATGTTGGTTTTGTAAAGAAAATGGGCATATTGCCAGACAGTGTCCCAAAAGGGCAAGCAATATGCAACAGGGGGATAGAAAAGAAGTGGGTTGTTTGTGTGTCCCTGGAAGCATGCCTGTGAACATGAGTGAACACATGCACCCAGTCACGGTGAATGGTGTACAGGCACAAGGGTTAAGGGACACAAGGGCTTCCCTGAAATTGGTAAAAGGGGATCTGGTACAGCCTGATCAGCTCTTATCCAATAAATATGTCACCGTACAAGACTTTACTGTTGAGGAGAAAACATTGCCCCTCACTAGTGTTCTACTGGACTTGGGTGAGGGGAAACTCTTCAAAAATGTTAGCAGTTGATGTCATCCTTGGCAACAATCTCTAACAGGGGATGGTGTGTGCAGTTACACGTAGCCAAGTGGCAAGGGAAAATTGTAGTTCTCTGGATCCCACAGAAGCCATTGTGGACACCACTGGGAGGCTGGTTCCCCAGCCTGTGTCTCCTGATATGGAGACTAATGAAAAGGGAGTAGATATTTCCCCAGTAGTAGTTAACCACAGAGCTATGGAGGGTTACTCCGATGAAGGAGGGGTGACCCATTGTCAGAGGGTTAGGGATGACAGTGATCCTGAGTGCCCTGATGCTAGTGCTAGGGACCCTAGTTTAGAGACTCAAGGGGACCTGTCTCATGACTTGGGAATGTGTGAGAAGCTTGTAGCTGCTCAGAGAAGTGATCATAGTCTAGAGAAGCTGAGGGCTTGGGCAGACTCTGATGCAGCACAGGTAGGGGATGGTAGACATAAGGTTTATTGGGAAAATAGACTGATGTATACTCAGGATGTGAAGACAGAGGGAGGGGTGATAAGCAGGCAGCTTGTCATTCCCCAGGGGTATCGTGAGCAGTTGCTCAAGGTTGCACATGATATTCCCTTGTCTGGTCATCTGGGAATCATGAGCACTACGCAGCGATTGGCCCAGAGTTTCTATTGGCCCAACTTCACCCAGCAGGTGAAAGGGTATTGCAGATCTTGTCACCAGTGCCAAGAAATAGGGAAGGCAGGTAAGAAAACCCAAACCGCCCTAATTTATTTTATTTATTTATTTAGTTTTTGTTGACCGGGTAAGTGCACTAGACAAATCCTGCCTGTTTTCAGGAATGACCCGGGGGAAGGGGGATACAGATGAATGCTAACTGACCTTGAACCAGATTAAGCTGTTGGTGGTATTTTTAGTGAATGAGGGAAATTTGGCAAGGACACCGGGGAATTTCCCTACACTTTTCAATAAGTGCCATGGGATCTTTAACATCCACCTGAACTACCACCAATCCAGGCAGATGGGACCTCGGATTAACGTCTCATCTGAAAGACAGCACCTCAGAAGTGCAGCACCCCTCTCATGCTGCACTACAGTGTCAGTAATGGGATATTAACCCAAGTGCCAGATGTGGAAACTGAACCCACAGCCCTCTGATCTCCCGGTCTCAGAGGTGAGTGCCCTACCTACTGAGCTACTGACACTGACAATTCCATTGCCCATAGTAGAGGAGCCATTCCAGAGAGTGGGAATGGATATTGTGGGGTCTTTAAATACTCCCAGCTCCTCCAGGAAGAGGTTCATCCTGACTGTGGTGGATTATGCCAGCCGGTATCCAGAGGCAGTTGCCCTATCCTCACTGAGGACACACAAAGTGGCAAATGCCTTGCTTGGGCTTTTCTCCCATATTGGGTTTCCGCAAGAGATTATCACCGATCAAGGGGGTTCCTTCATGTCAGACCTGATGAAATGTTTGTGGGAGAAGTGTGGGGTGGTGCAGAGATGCACAACACCATATCACCCACAAGTCAATGGGATTGGGGAAAGATTTAATGGTACCCTGAAGTCAATGCTCTGAGCATTTGCTGAACAGAAGGTGAGGGACTGGGAGAAATATCTTCCCCACCTGTTGTTTGCATAACAGGGAGGTGCCCCAAGAGTCAACAGGATTTTCCCCCTTTGAGCTCTTATATGAATGCTGGGTATGTGGGCCCCTAGACTTGATCCAGGAGGACTGGAAAGGCATGCACACCACCCAGGGAACTCCCGTAGTGGATTATGTCCTTAGGTTTAGAGAAAGGCTGAAAGAACTTATGGGGACAGCCCAGAGCAACCTGGCAGCTGCCCAACAGAAACAAAAAGTGTAATAAGACCACAGAGCTAGAGCTCGCTCATACATAGTGGGTCAGGAAGTCATGGTCCTTATGCCGGTCTGGAAAGACAAGCTGCAGGCTGAGTGAGCAGGACCGTACAAAATAGTTAGGAAGGTAAATGATGTGAACTATAGCATACAGTTACCTGACAGAAGGCAGACAGAAAGAATGTACCATGTCAACATTATGAAGCCATATGTTAATAGGGCTGACATGGTGTTTGCAGTATGTAGTCCAGGGGAAGGGAAGGACGAAGGAGACCCCCTTCTGGGCTTGCTGGAAGAAAGCATGCAGGAGTCCTCTGTGGAGGCAGTTAAATTGTCTCCCCAGCTGGCCCCAGATCAGATCCAGGAAGTAAAGGAGGTTTTATCAGACTTTGCCCCCTATTTAGCACCAAGCCTGGACTAACCCCCTTAATGACGCACAATGTGGAGACAGAGACACAGATGCCCATACAGTGGACAGCATATCAGGTGTCAGAGGCTGTCCAAAAGTACATTAGGACAGAGGTGGAGGAGATGCTGGATTTAGGGGTAATCCAGAGATCCCACAGCCCCTGGGCCTCACCCATAGTCCTTGTGCCTAAGCCAGATGGCTCTACTTGTTTCTGTGTGGACTATCATGGAATGAATACAGTCACGAAGTCAGACACCCACCCAATGCCCTGGACAGATGAACTCCTGGACAAGTTGGGAAGGGCGACCTACCTTACGACTATTGACCTGACCAAGGGGTATTGGCAGGTTTAGTTAACAGACAGAGCTAGGGAGAGGTTAGCCTTCATTACTCTGATAGGCTTATTTGAATTTAAAGTAATGCCTTTCAGAATGAAGAATGCCCCGGACACTTTCCAAAGGTCGGTGAACCAGGTGTTAAATGGTGCTGAGGAGTACTCTATGGCACACCTGGATGACATTGCCATCTTTAGTGCCAGCTGGGAAGAACATCTGTCCCACCTTAGGGAAGTGCTGGGAAGGATACAGAGGACCGGGCTCACTGTCAAAACTGAGAAGTGCCAGGTGCTCATGGCTGAAGTGGCATACCTCGGGCATGTTGTAGGCCAGGGACAGCTCTGTCCTAACCAAGCAAAAATAGAGGTGATCAAGGCATGGCCCAGACCAGAAATGTAGAAGCAGGTCAGGAGTTTTCTAGGGATAGTAGGGTACTATAGGAAATTTGTACCCAATTACAGTGCTCTGGCTGCTCCACTATCTGACCTGATAAAGAAAAGGATGCATAAGAAAATTTCCTGGAACTAGCCTGTGAAAAAGCCTTTACCAGACTGAAGGAGGCACTGTTCAGTGCTCCTGTATTGACAAGTCCTGACTATAGCAGACCCTTTATAGTTCAGACTGATGCCTCAGATGTGGGTATTGGGGCAGTATTGAGTAAGACATCCAACCAAAGGAACGATCACCCGGTAGTGTACCTGAGTAAAAAGTTACTTCCCAAGGAACAAGGATACTCTACTGTGGAAAAAGAGTGTCTTGCCACAGTGTGGATCCTAAAGAAGTTAGAGCAATACTTATATGGGCAGCATTTTGTGGTACAAACTGACCACAACCCCCTGGTTTGGTTGATGCGAATAGGAAAAACTAATGGTAGACTGTTAAGATGGAGTCTTGCCTTACAAGGGTATGACATGACAATCTTACATAGGGCTGGAGCGACCAATCAAAACAGCAATGGCCTTTCGCGTCTTTATGAGGAGTGAACTGATTTGGGAAGCTCAGCCCATTCAGGGGACAGAGCCCCTAAATTTAGTCTAGGTGGGGAGGATTTGTGATGTTTGGCCAGCTGGTTATGATTGCTCTATGATTTTTGTAATATAGAATATAGTGTGTGATCGTCAGTGCTTCCATGCATACCCCCCCCCAGGTTTCAGAGCAGCAACAGGATATGTTAACCTGAAACCAGAAAGTAATTAAAAAGACTACAGAGCCTTAATTAAAGGTCTCCTGTTTATATGACTTAATTGGAGCTGACCAGCTGCTAGGATATAGGGCTTGTAAAGTTTTATGACGTCTTAGAGGAAAAACATGTCCCATCATGGTGCTAAAGTTATATAAAATCCTTTGATCCTGGAGAAAAGAGGATCTGCTCGAGATCAAAGAGGGGGATGTTAATTAAGGAGTCATATTGGGGAATGAGTTTCTGCTGATGTCACCTTATTTAATATACCTCCTGATTAGGACATCCTGTTTGTATATTTTTGTTATATTTAACAAGGAGGAGCTAGGTGACATCATGGAAGGGGTGTGTTTGAGAGACAGTTTAAGCAATTATGTGTCTGATCTTGACACACATTTCTTTGTGGGCTCTTAGAAACAAGAACTAACTATAAGCACTGTAAGAAGATAATACATTAGATAGAACATTCTAACTGTATTGTGGTAGGAGTTTATGTTTGTACTTTTCCTTGTTTTCTTTTAAGTGATTGTATGCTTTGTGATATAGTGTTCAGTGTTTACATTTTACATATTTTTATCCATTTTTAAGTAAGACTCTTATTTTAAAGAGACTGCCTGGGTCTTTGAAGTTCTTTCTTTTGCATGTGAAGTATAGACAGTTAAGACTGACTAAAACTGTTCAAAGCTTGATGGTGTACCAAACTGGGGAAAGGTAAGAATATACCTAAGGTCTTTTACAGAGTTTTAGGGGTTCATTTTGGACACCTGGTTAGGTACCCTTAGGCAAAAGATATCTGGCATTCCCCGAAGAGCAGATTGTCTAAGCCTGCACATTTGGGTATACTAGCATAAGGTTCACAGTTTAAATCCCCCCAGAACTTGAGAACAAAGGTGATTCAGACCCACAAGCAGACAGGAGGTTACCCTGTTCTGTTACCTGTTCATAATACTGTGCTCAGAGGTTGGCACTGTGGGAGCAGAGGGCCTGACCTGCTGAGTGGGTTTGTGACAGAGAGTGCTGATGGTTTCAGGGCATCTTCTACCAGGGAGCAAAGCACAGCATTCTATGGCCTCATTAACATCTGCACTAGGGGTATGGAGGGTTTGCTCTCAACTGTAGGAGAGTTGCCTGAGTTCAGTACCACTACAGCTGCTATAGCTGTGGTGCCACTGGGGGAGGCAAGCAGTGAGAAGTATGGGGAGAAAATGGCAGGGAAAATATCCCAGGCCTGTCAGGATGTTGTGGATGGGATGGTTTAGGATGTCAAGGCATCTGATAGAGCAATAGTGGAATTATGTCAGGGAAACATCTCCAAAGGGAAAGCAAAAGTCGAAAGGTAAGGGGTGAGAGTTCAACTCCCATTTATAATGAACTTCTTAATTTGTGTATATAGTGCACCACAACATTGGATGATATATCATGGGAGTACCTTCCCCACTTCATCAGTGCACTCTTAGTGGTTTCAGTCCTGTACTGGATGCAGGATCTGGCACCTCCGATGCATACAGACTTGTAATCCTCATTAAGCCCTGTGAGCACGATTACCCTTAGAAGCTTCCAGATGGGCTGGGCAAGCTTCCCCTAGAATAATTATTGAATGTCAGGATGAAAGCTCATATGAATGACTGTTTTCTAACTGATATCACCAAAAGAGCCTTGATGATGTAGAGAAAGCATGGCGAGTGCATACACAAATGAAGAAGTTCATTATAAACAAGAGTTGAACTCACTCACCTCTTTCCTCCTGTCAGGATGGCCACTACCAGGGCCTGTCAACTTGCACACAAAAACAGTGGTTCCATTGACAATGTGCCTCTTCCAGGATGCCATCAATGCAAGCACAAAAAGGACTGCACCATCCATCAAAATACTGTTGCTATGAAATAATTTATTGTATAATAGTGCAAAACAGTACTCACATAAAAGTGCCAAAGAAGATGCCACACAACTCAAAGAGCCCTCCCTGATGAAGCACACATGCGCAAAACTGGTCAAGCCATCTGAGCTGCGTGGCATCTCCTTTGGCACGTTTATGTGAGTACTGTTTTGCACTATCTTACAATGTGGATGGTGCTGTTCATTTTTTTCAATCTGAATAAACTTTATGAAACAGTAAACATAACATGACACAATAAATGTTGGAAATATACAAATCCAGAGACACAATTCCAGAAAGAGAAACAATATCAACTCTGGAATACAGAACCTTTTATATGTATATAAACTCCCTTCCTCACCCCCTACAACCACCCCTCCAACCCCTCCTCCCCACTTGAAGTAAATCTGATTGGATCACTCGAGATACCCATGGTAGAGAACCCAAACAGGTTGACCTACCACATCGCTTGAGGGAATCCTTACCAGAAGATGAGATCTTATAATCAGACAGTTATAAAGATGTCCAAGGGTTCCCAAATGTGTTTGTATTTATGAGCTTTGCCTGTCATATTGACTATAAGATGTTCTGCTTGTAGGGCAAACAGCACCTCCCTATACCATTTAAGAAACTGAGGACAGCTCTGATCCAACCATTGTCGAAGGATAACCTTTTTCACACAGGCTGAAATCAGGGCCATATGTGGCCTCTGGTTACCAATTAACATACCAGCATATTCCCCTAAGAGGCATATTTCTGGACAAAAGGCCTCAGATAGCCCAAGCAATGGGTCTAAATGTGTTTGGATTGACCTACAAAAGGGACTCACTGTTTCACAAGACCAGAGGATATGGAACAAGGAACCCGGTTCCTTATCACACCTAGAACAGGTGTCAGTAGGTAGCCTACCCATCCTGTGTAATTTACTGGAGTGTAATACAGATTATGTAAAATCTGGAATTGCATAAACTGATGTGTATCCCATTTGATGAACTTATATAAATGTTTTCATATCTAAGGACAGTTCCAGGGGTGATTGTTGGTCAGGAGGGCTTGATTCCAATAATAAAACCTGGGACCTTCCTCATGGGTCAGACAATCCCTCAGGGATTGATAATAATATGATATATAGTGGGATGTGGGAGCAATCCTAACCAAAAAAACAAATTTCCCAAAGGGGCTATGCCATGGGCCAGTACCTAAGGATAGAAAAAGCGTATGTGAGACCTGGAAATATCAAAAGCAGCAGGTTGATGGCCAATGGTATAGTGTCCTAACCTCCTGAAAGGAGAGCAATTTTTGGATGCGAACCAAGTCCGCAATAGTATCTACACCCATTTTAGGCCAAAACCATTTAGAAAGCATCTGCCCAGCTATTTGAAGGTTTGGGTTCCCAAACAAAGCTTGGACTATGTCTTTATATGGCTGGATTTTTATTGTAGAGCATAGCTGTAAATGAACTTAGAAGGATGCTTCCAATGGACTGCCTCACAATGAGTGAGGGAGTTTCTTCCTGGGAAGGTACAGCAGTGACTCAATATCTAGGGTGATACTAGAACACAAAGATCATTATATATCCACCCAAAATGGGACATAGGACCCTGGGAGGTCTTCCTCGGATGATCCAAGCCAATAACTAAGCCTGGTACAGTTCACTGCTAGATAGTACAAAAAGAGGCTAGGAACCTGTAAGCCCCCATCCTGCTTAGTACACATTAGTTTGGACAGGACCCAATGAGCCACCTTACCCAGCCACAGAAAAGAGGTGAAAAGTCTATGGACTTCATTGAACCATGACTGAGGCACTGCAAAATTACACATCTGCAGGGGATATAGTAACCGGGGTAGTATATTAATTTTTAGGATATTTAAACAGCTCCACAAGGAAATAGGTAACAGAGACAAATGGTCCAAGTCTGATTTAATACGGGTCAAGATGGAATCAAGGTTAAACTTTTTCATTTTGTTAAGTGATGTACTGAGGAAAATCCCTAGATATTTCAACTTGTCCCTGACCCACACTAACCCAAGATGTTCAACATCCGCTTTTAGAGTAAAACCATTAAGTGGCATTACCTCAGTTTTGGTTAAATTTAACTTATAGTTAGAGATAATTGCAAACTTAGAAATAATATACAAGGCAGCAGGCAAGGATATAGCAGGAGAGGAAACATGCAACAAGATATCATCGGTGTACACCGATAATTTATACTCATGGGAACCTATTACAACACTGTGAACCTATGGGGAACTGTTAAACTTATGGATTAGAGGTTCCAGGAAGAGAGTAAAGAGATAGGGAGAAAGTGGACACCCCTGTCTGGTGCCTTGCTGAAGGGCAAATGGGGTAGAAAGGATGCTGTTACAAAGTATACGAGCCGATGGTGAAGAGTAAAGTACCCTGATCCATTTTATAAAGTCCTGGGGGATACGGTATTTAGGCAACAAGGCAAACACTCTATCAAAAGCCTTTTCCGTGTCCAGGAACAGCAAAGCTGCAGGGGTAGGGGAATCCCTGAATGCAGAGATAAGGTAGGATAACTTCCGGAGATGGTCTGCCGAGAGTCTGACTTTCATGAACCCTGCTTGCTCTCTACTCAAAAAACAGTTCCACACACACACGCCCCAATCTACAGGCCAATACCTTAGCTAGGATTTTAAAATCAACATTGAAGAGTGATATTGGCTTGTAATTGGAGACCAACAAGAGATCACGGCCAGGTTTAGGAGCACAACTATAGTAGCCTCAGTTAATGAAAAATCCGACAATCCTGCCATAAAGATATAATTGTACGTATCTAAACGTATAGGGGCCAATTGACTCTTGAAGGTCTTATAAAGGTTAGTGGTATACCCATCTGGGCCGGGAGATTTGTCCGAAGCTAAGGAGTCTATAGCTTGTAAAATTTCAGAACATGTTAGAGGAGCTTGCAAAATGGCCACAGAAGGGTCAATCAGATGGGGGAATGAATATATCTTGAATGAAGGCAGCAAGTAAATCAGGGAAAAAAGGAGAGGAAGGCGGAGGATATAGCTGTTGATAAAAGGCTTTAAATGTAGCAACTATATCCTGTGGTGAGGTAAGAAGCTGGCTAGAAGCAGAACGGAAACAATCCTGTTTGGAATCTGAGAATGCAACCGGACAGCCAATAGCTTGCTGGCCATCTCCCCCTGATCAAAGTATTTCAACTTAGAACGTAATAATAAATGTTCCGCCTTCTCACCCAGTAAGATGTTATACTAATATCTGAGGTCCTCCAAATGTTCCCACTCTGCATGGGGTGAGGTTTGTGAAATGCACCCGTCTAAGACCCAGATATCACCCAGCAAGGAGGAGGTCTTGTCAATAAGTTGCTTTTTACACCTAGTGGCTAGGCGAATCAGTTCTTCTCGAAGGGCTCACTTCAAAGCCCCCCAGAGTATGTTGAGTTTTGTCATAGAGGGAAGATTAGTTATCATAAAGGCTGCAACAAAAGATTGGATATATTTCCTGAAGTCTTCAGATTTGAGTAATTGATTATTAAATTGTCACACCTTATCCCTTTCTAATGAATGGGAAAGGTTAAGTTGCAGGAGTACAGGGTGGTGGTCTGATATAACTTTGGTGGAATATTGAGAAGAGATAACCCTAGGAAGGTGTTCGACTCCAAAGAAAAAATAATCAAGTCTGGAAAATGAGTTATGTGGTAGGGAGAAAAAGGAGTTCTCCTGGTGATCTGGGAACGAGGCTCTCCATGGGTCCACCAGACCCAAGGAGTCCACGAAAAATCAGTTGTTCAGCCAAAAGAGCTCATCAAGCCCGACCAGACCGATCTAGTTCATTGCACTACACCAGGTTCCAATCTCCCCCCGAAACAACCGGGAGAGAACTCCAAGGAGATAATAAGGACACCAAAGAGGTGAAAAAAAGGATCATCCTTATTAGGACCATAATTAGATCCCAATATCATTTCTAAGTGGCCAGGCAAGGCACAAAGAAAAAGATAATGACCCAAAGGATCCACTACTTCTTGCAGAAGATGGAAGGGAATTCTCCTGGCTATCATGCTAGAGACTCCCTTCTTGCAGGAGTCAGAGACTGTCCCAAAAGCCTGCCCAACTCAGGATCATCTAAAAAGGAAAGCCAGGGATGGGAGCAGGTGGGTCTCCTGCAGAAAAGCCATGTCTCCTGCAGTTTATTTAAATGGAGCAGAATTTTAGCTCTTTTGACAGGAGATTGGGCACACTTGATATTCCATGAGCAAAGGTTATAACCAGACATGATGTGGCAGCAATAGGTAACGATGCTATAGAGAAACATTGGAAGAATTGCAACAGTTCCTCTCGGGAAAGCCCCAACTTTGGTGGCATTCACCATCCCATCTACCCCCACCACCACCCCACCCCAACCCCCACAGAACAGTCGGAACAGATAAAAGAAGAAACATGCCCCTTAATATCAATACAACCCATCCTCCCCCTAAATCCTCACAAATAGGTAGTAACAACAGTCCAAAAACAGTGACAAAATGTTTCCCCACCCAGCCACCCAAATCCCTCTTAAAACACCTAAACATTAAACTCCCATAGACCCCCTCCCCCCTGAAGATCCCCTGATAAAGTGATAAAACCTTCCATCAAACCCAACACTAAGTACTATCAGGGGAAAACATAACCCCAACATTCTGGCTCGTATCATCCACTTCTTCAGCAGCATCAGCTACTTTACCCATCGCTCCCCCTCCCCCCCACAATCCTGAGAACATCCCCCAAAACAGGAAAAAAGGTAATTAGACTCCTACTCAGGGCAATGCCCTCCCATCTCAGGATGCCAGTCAGCACATCTCTACTGGAATTTGAAAAGAAGGGAGGGAAGGGTTGTACTGGCAAACGTGAGTACCAGAAAATATTATTATGCCAGGATACAGACAAGACCGACCCCCCCCCCAAATTAACATGTCTTACCCAGCTTGTCACATTAGGAGCTGGTACACATGAAGGAGACCTACAGCCCCATAAACATTGATTCTTCCCAAACTGTAATAAGGAAAAATAAGTAAAAGCTATTGTCACTATCCCATATCCTACTGAACAAACCCAGCAGGAAAGGAGTCTGAGTCCATAACCAATGCAGACTAATGTTGTTCATACCAGGGTGAAAGTCCAGTTCTGTTGAATAATACTTAGTCAAAAAGCCGGACAGTTTCTGTTTCAATGGATGGGGATACTGCAAAGTAGGATCCAGGTTAATGCGATGCGGCAAAGGGATCATTGGTAAGACAAAGGAACAGCTTCACAGAAAATGAATCCAGTGCAGCATTGGGGAGTAAAAGGAAAACACGGAGATGGGGAAAATGATCTACTAAGTCCATGCTGTGTAGAGGAGTAAGCTGATCACAGTCCAAGTCCTTCTAAGGTTTGGTCGAAGGTAAGAACAAGCTTGCTCGAAGCAGGAAACAAGAATGAAAACCCATATCGATCCTGCTTCGAGGAGCCTGCTCAACAATGTAATATGGCTGGGTTATTGGGTGAATGACCAGCGATGCACTCAAGTAACTTCTGGGCAAACGTAATTGGTGTTGCAGCTTCTGC
The DNA here is from genome assembly GCA_016271365.2 of Neoceratodus forsteri. Lineage (NCBI taxonomy): Eukaryota > Metazoa > Chordata > Ceratodontiformes > Ceratodontidae > Neoceratodus > Neoceratodus forsteri. The sequence continues at coordinate 3,892,040 of JADMNL010000041.1, read as the reverse complement.
GTCCTCAGGTAAACGAAATATCACTATGTTTGTTTCTCATGCTCCATTCCTCCAAATCTTCCAGCTTGGTTTCCATCTTGCTTAACTTCTGACAGAGCAGGATAACCTCAGGGTTGGTACGATCTTTCCAGCCTTCCAAGGTCACCCGAGCTTCTATATCCCCCACTCTCCACGTGGTGGCAGTTCAATCCACTCCCAGAGATTTAAGCTCCTTGGACAGAGATTTGATGTAGTCTTTCAGAAGCTGCATTTCTACAAGGAACTTCTCCTCGGTGAGCGGGGGCGGTGTTGTGGTACAAGAGTACCCACAGGAGGCACCCTGGACCTTAGCCTTTTTAAAACTCATGTCCGGTGTTGAGGGTGGAGTATGGTGTGGCAGGGCCTGCCGCGTCCATCCTGAAAATTGTAAATACCAAATCCACCAAAGACAGTTGTCGAATAAGTCTTGAGTGGTGTTGTCGAAGGATTTTAGTTAGTGAGGCAAGGTAATATCAATTAACAGCACTGAATAAAAACAAAGCAGGTAGGAGCAGTGCAGCCATTAGCTCTGAGGCATCACGTGATTCCAGTGCTGTTCATTTTGTGCTTGCAGTACTCCAAGGTCCCATACCACTTGCAGAGGTTCTACAGGGGATCTGCAGTGGCGGGGCTGGCAGGTCCCAAACGCAAAGTGGGTTACAAGACAGGCAGGTAGTCATGGGGAAAGAACATCTTTAAAAAAAATTACCGAAATATCATCATGGGGAGATAGGAAAAAGTCCATACTATGCAGCCAAAGATAATATGATTTGTTGACTTTGGAACAGAAAGCAATGAGTGATCAGAGACAAAAGGACAGTTCTGAGTTTGGCTCTGCCTTTTTTAACATTTTATATGTAACCAGCCAGGGCTCAGGTTGATGTTATTTTTTGTTTTATTTAGTGCCGTGCAGTGCCTCCATTATGTAACCCACTACCTGGCTGCCTGGCTTCGGGGAGAAAACTGTTGCTCTGTATTTTGGCTAGGTTTCACTTCTGCACAGGGGCACCCAAGTAATTCTGGACACAGGAAGCAATAACTGTAATGTCCAAACCAGGAGTTGGATTCTAGAGTGTGGTTTTTACTCACAACACAACAGAACAATAAAGCATAGCTGGACCCCCACAGGGCTACACTCCTGGTAATGCAGATATACGGAGAACAGAACACATCTTCTTACACACTGTAACTCTTAGGTTTAGGAACACATTGGGCACTCAGCCTGAACTGGTACTCTTCTCTGGATTTCCCTGGCCTGGCACATCCGGCCAGCCTTGGACTACTTTCCATATAGCATGGAACATTTATCAGTGGCTCCCTCTACCACCCATGAGCACATACAGGCTCTATAACAGGAAAATCTTCCATCTAAATCCCATGTCTGGGTACTTTCTGCGAACACTGGCCAAGTGCCCGGGAGAAAGCTAAAGGGGCCCAAACTGAACCCATAGAGATAAATCTGGTTACTCCAGATGGGAGGGGTCTCCCACCTCTTGCTCCCAAATCTATACCTGGCCATTCATTTGGAATCAACACCTTTCCATTTGAACCTCTGGTTGTAGATTACTATCTCAAAATGTATATCACACTTAACAATCTACTTTCTCTGGAAAAATAGTGATTTGACTTGTAATGTTCTTTAAGTGGCTCTGTCCATCCCTGTAGACCCCCACTGAGTAGAGGCATTCCCAAGCCATACACATCTTAAGTACTGTACTTGGCTGTCCTCGCCTGACCCACAGTAGGAGACACTTAATACAACATTCTTGGTGAAACATAGGCTCTATGGCAGAGCGACTCACCCTGGTTTGCAGGTGCCCACAGGCTTCTCACAGAAAAAACCAAAATACTTTTTGGCGCATCAACACAAATCTTCTAGGCAGCTTCTCTTCTTCCAGCAGGGCTAGGGGATTGCCCCTGAACAGCTGGTCTAGATCCCCCCCCCATCCCTATAAGGGATGGGGCCCTGGAACAACTGGGAGACAATCTCAACCACTTCAAACAGGTATCTTCTGTGTCTCTATCTAGGGCAAGAACACACACCCACAATGATTGGTAGCTCTGGTCAGAGCTGAGGGCTCTGAGGGACTGCACACTGCAGTGCATCTCCTCCCTCCACTGAGTCTCCCACTAGACTGCCTTTGAAAACCCCAACATTCTATTCTAACTCCCAGCTGCAATATTCCATTGTGGCTTATGCTGCTGCGAAAGATCTATATAATGTCATCCCTCCAGCTCAGCTGAGACTGAGGACAGAGTGAGACACTGTGAAACCCATTTAACTGGTGTCTCGCAAGCTGCCTTTCCTTGCCTGCCACTAGATCTAAGTGGGATTCTTGTAACCCCAGGTGACAGGGGGGTTACATACATTTTGAGCTTCTAGCATTTGTTTTCATGGTGAACATTTTTTTTGAATATTTTATATTGTGATTGGAATGCATAAATAGGTTAAAGAAACTAGTATACTGTACTGCATTTCTTATTTTTTCCATGCAGATGACTTCTTTAACCTAATATTATTAAATAAAGATATACCAAAAGTCCCAGAGACCTATTGTTCATAAGAAGTAATATGCATTATTACAAGGCAAACAATATGGATGCTTTCACGGAACATTAGGCAGCTAAACCTTCTATATTATATCAAGCAGCAGGAGTTTTGAAGTGAAGCTGTATTCTATCAAAACTTACCATATTATTATAAAAACTCTTCTCTTACTTTAAAAGGCCAACCATTAGTTTGAACCCTTGCTGCACATTGGGGGGAGGGGGAATGGGGTTTCAACTCTCTCCAGTTTAGTAAGATGTATTTTTGCATTAATAAAGCCCAATTTTATTAATTTACATTGAAACACACACACACATGCACATACAGATGCATGCAGTAATTCTGCAGTATATCACAAAACAAAGACCCTGGTAGTCTAGTGGACCTTCTGAGCCCTGATCCCTTTTATTATATATAAAAACACACCTGGTGGTGTAGCAGCCTCCCCCAAGCCCCAATACCCCACTATGTATAGTTAAACAGCCCTGGTAATCCAGTGACCCCACACCCTGGCAGACAGTGTCCCACCACCCCAATCCTGTACTCTGTTTTTGGTTGGGGAAGTGAGGTGGTGGGACGCTGCCTGTGGGGATGGGGGCCACTAGATCACCTGGGCTATTTAATTGTACATAACAGGGGATTGGGGGGGGGCGCTAGAGCACCAGGGTGTTATTTTATAAATCGTAACAGAGATCAGGGCTGATTGTAGGTCCACTAGAGCACCAGAGTATTTTATTATAAATTCTAACTGGGATCGGGGCTGATTGGGGGTCCACTAGACCACCTAGGATTTTATTTTAATTTAATGACTGTGATTGGGGCTGGGGGGGGCATGGCACATTGCTGCATCTGTCAAAATGATCCCAGAGGACACCTCTAAGTACCCTTAGACCAGCTGTGGCAGGGGAGCAGTACAGTGCAGTTAGTTAAGGATCTGAGCTGCAGATCTTAAGACCAGGGTTTGAATCCCACACCTGCCTAGGTGCATACTGTGTGATCCTGAGCAAGTCATTTAACTTTCTTGTACTCCCAGGTCGCATCTGGAAACAAGCTTTGGCTTAGTGTGCTACTCCTGGTTAAACAATGTTCTTCCCCTATCTGCAGTGCACCGTGTTAGCCAGTAAACAAAGAAGCACCTAGAATTTTGCCCTCTGTGAGGGTTTTGTGAATACCGAACTGGGGGATATAGCAGCCTGCATCTGCTGCAAGCCCACTTGCACCATTCTATTGTCCATTTTGTGGCACAAGGCTGGTACAAGCTCCCTTAGCTCATGCAGCCTGTGTCTGACACAGGCTACTTTTCTGAATAGCTTCTGGGTTATCTTTTGGTGAAAGGTGCCACTTGCATTAATTTGTTGACACAGGCACATTGTCTTAGTCTAAGGGCTTTGTGAATTGGGCTCTAAGTTTTTAATTAAATATTTGATGGTAAAAATATTAAAAAAGAAAAAATGTTAAACAATGGATAAGAGGATTCACACACATGGGGATCATCAGTAAAGGTTGTTTCAGAAAACTATTATTTGATACCAGAGTACAATGAAAGGTGTATAAATGATTTAAATACAAATTACACATCTGTTTTTTGAATTCATTAAACTTTATTGAGTTTGGAAAAAATAACATATGATACACTTGACAAACAGTAACATACACATAGTATGCCCATTCCCAAAGAATACTTAGCATAAATTCATTCCAAATTCATTTTGTGTTATACAGTTAGCTTGTGTCTGCACCAGGAGACAGAGATATCACACATACTGATTTGGGTTTTATAGTGTACAGAAATGATTCGTGTTGTAAAACAGAGTGCTTAGTTTCTTTTTATTATACATAAAATCAAGTTGGACATAAAAGTTGCATAGTCATATTATAACAAATAGTAAGAAGTTCCAAGATCCACAGATCTCATTAGTAGTGATGTATTAACAATGTAGACACTAGCTAATTGTTGAGCATACAGTCCCTTGAAAATCTCATTATCTTAAGTTAAATGTGGTTTATTCTCTTACAGAATGTTTTTTTAAATGTATGGTTATTATTTTTTTTTTTAATCGTAGAAGGTTTTTTATTGTATTTCTTAATACAATACAGAACAAACAATACAGTCATATACATTGGAAATTTCCAACATCATCCAGAATGGTTGTTATGCTATGTCTATTGACCACGTTTAAGGACTCTTAAGTACCACTAAAGGCAAAGTGGAGGTACATATTTAATATTCAATGAGCAGACTCAAATTATACAACCATACAGTATAAACAGAAGAAGGGAAGGTTGGTGCTTACACCCCCTTACATTAGTGTAGAACAGGTATTAAACCAATCCCAGTGGGGACCTAATCATCAAAAAGGAGGATTTGCAGGTGGCGGTGGGATTTTACAAAAGTCAGATTGTAGATACGGGTCCCATTTGGCCTGATAAAGTCACATGCTATGCTTTTGAAGGTAGACAAACCTTTCAAAGAGGGAGAGATGAGCCAATGTTACATGCCACACATTCTGAGTGGGCAGAGAGGGTTGGCACCATAGTCTGAGAAGAAGATGTTTGGCTTCTAGAAGAGCTGACAAGGACCAGTCTTGAAGGGATCTAGGTAGGTTGGCTAATGATGTTGTGTCACCTAGAAGCAGTTTGGGGTCATCAAAGACAATGTGTGAGTTCAACACTTTAGATAGATCAGAAGCTACCATTTTCCAGAATGTAACAAGGTGGGGACATGACCAGACTACATGCAGGAGGTGTGCATTGGGTAGGGAGCATCTCCAGCATTGGCTATGGGGAAGCGATCCTCGAGTGTGTAACACTGCAGGAGTACAATGCCAAAACAGTAAAATTTTCAACTGTAGAAAATGACTGTTGGTATCATTGTTTGCCCAATGGGTACCTTTAAGATATGAGTGCCACTGTTATTCAGAGATGGGGGTATCCAAATGCTTGGTCCATTTCAGCCTAGAAGCCAATGTAGCATCCAATTGTGAGTCTCTACATGTATTGTAGAACCTGCCCATAAGGCCTTTGGAGGTGGGGAGGGTATATAAGCAGGATAGCCATAGCCATTTTGTGGTGGGAACATGACTGGAAAGAAGGGGTTGTAGGGCACTACGAATCTCTAAGTAACGTCAATGTTCTTTGTGTGGCAGAGAAAATTTAGCTTGTAACTGAGCAAAAGATAAAAGAGAAGCAGTGTTTGATAGGGAGAGATCCTGAACTGTCTGAATACCACATTTTTGCCAGGAAGGCCACTGAACAAGAGCTCCAGCAATTTGAATAAGGTTATTTCTCCATAATGGGCATATTGTATTGGAGGGTGCCAAGCTTGTTTGGGCACATGGCATTTGAACATAAGGCATCACCAGGCTTGAGATGTACCTAGGACTGTAGGCGGGAGGTGATGGAGAAGAAGTGCACAAGGTGTGAGAAGAACATAAAGTGCTGTGTGGTTTACTAGGTCTGACCCCAGTTTAACCCACAAGGGGGCACCCATGTGGGGGCACAAACCATCTGACTGCAAGGGCTGCCACACAGGCCAGGTTGTAGCTCAGAAACCCAGGTGCATTGAGACCTCCACGGGACCAGTGTGCTCGTAGTTTGTGCTTACTCCATCTTGGGGCTTTATGGTCCCAGAGGAAGTGAGAAGTTAACTGTTCCAGTGTAGCAAATAATTTAGAGGAGAGAGAGATATGGGCAAATTATTGATAAGGTATAGAACGCGAGGAAGAAGGAGCATATGAACTGCCGCCACTCTACCAGGTAACGTCAGTTGTAACTTACGCCACCTTTCAACTTCCATGGATAGTTGTGACAGTAAGGGGGAGAAATTGGCAGATTTGAGGGCAGACCACTTCTTTGGCAATTGGATTCCAAGACAGACAAAGCCATGTTCAGCCCAAGAGAGGCTGATGCCCTGTATGCAGGCTCTAGTACAATTGGGTGTTTAAAGGCACCAGGGTGGTCTTTTTCTGATTGATTCGCAGCCCAGATAAGTCCGTGAATTTATCCAGAATCTGGAGCACACCTGGTATGGACTGCTGAGGATTAGATAAAGTTAGAAGAAGACCATCTGCATACTGCGCCACCAAGTAGGGATGGTTAGCAACTACAATGCCCAGGATTAGGGGTGAAGCAATGAGGGCCCAGATGAGGCAGTCTAGGGTGACTAAAAATAGCAGAGGGGAGAGGAGGCAACCTTATCTGGTGCTCCGATATAGTGGAAACGGAGAGGAGATATCACTATTGGTGAGGATATGAGCCATAGGGGAGCAATAGAGTGTGCGTACCCATTGTCTATAGTGTACCCCAAAACCATAGAGACAAAGGGCTTCGTGTAAGTAGTCCCACTCTATGGAATTTAACACCTTGGAGAAATCAATTGTAAAGGCTGCCATGGGGAGGGAAGCTTTAGAGGAAAACCACTTAAAGTTGAGCAGGTATCTGGTGTTATCAGTGCCTGTTTTCCCTTGCATAAAGCCCACCTGAGTGGGGTAGATAATGTCCAGAATGACAGTCATTATTCTGGTGGCCAATGCTTTGGCCAAAATCTTCTTGTCCATAGATAGTAAAGAGACTGGCCTAAAATAGGCACAGTCTAATGGGTCTGCAGATTTTTGGGGCAGTAGGGTGACAAGGGCATCTCACATAGTAGGGGGAAGAGAGCCAGCTTCATAGGAGGCCTGCAAGGCCATTTGGAGTGGAGGAAAGATGTCAGGGCCAAGGGCCTGATAGAGTTCCACTGACATACCATCAGGGCCCAGGGCTTTTCCTTGAACCATTTTTGAGGGTGCTAGCCACAATTCCTCACAAGATATGGAAGCATCTAGCTGAGCTATCTGCTCAGGTGTAAGAGCTGGGAGGGAGGTGTTTCGACAGAAATTTGAGATTTCCTGTTTTAGTTCAGAGTCAGTATTGGTAAAGTGGGATTGATAAAGGGATTTATAGAACTGGCTCATTGTGATATTGATATCTTTGGGGTTGGAGGCTATGGATCCAGTTGGGGTATGAAGGGCATGAATCCATGTGACCACTTGTTGTTTATGAAGTCGAAAGGCAAGAAGTTTGCCAGATCATTCTCCCCCAGCCCAAAAGTTCTGTTTTGATTTCAGAAGCAGCCATTCAGCTTTCTGGTGTAGTATAACATTGATCTGGTATTTAAGGCTCACTATTTGATGGTGTAGGACACTATTAGGTCTGTTCTGGGAGGTGGTCTTAAAACGCCATTCAAGAACCTTCAGTTTGGCCTGCAATTTGGACAAGGTCACCTTACGGGCTTTGTCTCAGGTGGCAGAGAAAGCAATGATGTGGCCACGGAGGACTGCCTTAAAGGCCTCCCAAACCATGCCAGGAGATACTCCACACGTGGAATTAAGTGAGAAGTAGTCTGCGGTGGCCTGTGTTAGCATGCTATGGAAGTCAGGGTCTTTAAAAAGTAATGGATTACACCTCCAATGGACTCCTGGAGGACGATGACCGGGGGGTGTATATGTGAAGGAAACTGGAGAATGGTCCGAGGTAAGGATTGAACATATACAGGAATCGGAAAGATACTGGCTGCCAAATTATTGGCTAACCAGCAGTCTATATGACTGTGTGTTTGATGGGATATGGAATAAAAAGTGTAATCTCTACCCATAGGGTAGTTCCTACACCAAATGTCAGTGAGGGCCCATTCATCCATTAAGTCTTGGAGAGACTGTCTGGCTTTAGGAGTAGAATGCGGGGTGGGTGGGATTTGTCTAGGAAAATGTCACCCACCATATTAAAGTCCCCCCAAAATAATGGGGAGTGATGGACCGTCAGACTGCAGCTTGGATAGGGCCTGGCTAATCTCCGGAAAAAAATCTGCATGCTCGGTGTTGGGGGCGTATATATTATCTAGTAGTATGGAGCCCTCCTGTGAGGATAGTCTGAGCAACAGTCATCTACCGTGGGTATCCTTCTTGACACCCTCCATTTTCCAAGGGGAGGCGCATCAGAGAAGAATAACCACCCCTTTAGATTTAGTGGTGGATGAACTGGCCAGGACCTCCCCCACCCAGGATTTTTTAAGCCAGGTGATTGATTTAGTCAAATGGTGTATTTCCTGGAGAAGTGCAACATCAGCCTTTAAAGATCTCAAATGTTGTAGTACTTTCATACACTTAATTGGGTGATTGAGCCCTTTGACATTCCAGGATATCCAATGGTAACCCATAGTTGTAGGGGGATCTGAAGCCATAGTGTCACCCATCAAGTAAAAAGAAGTACTCACTGTGGTTCTTGGGATGGGAGAAGGTGTAAAAATAATGGCATCTAGGATAATGAGGTAACTGAGACAGAACAATGTTGCAAATCCAAACCTCAGCGCTAGTAGGGGTGTAAGCATTGCCACAGAAGTCAACAGGTATATCCTGCATATAGCTGAAGGCTGTAAGAAGAGTAAAGACAAAAAAACAAGTTAACAAACAAGTACTCAGCAATTATGGGCAAGTAGCCCAACAATTTAACAGAGGAAAATCAAAGAAAATGACACAATCGTATTTCAAACCACTATGAGGAAGGAGGTCAAAGCACAAGAGGGTTGAAAGCTACCCTGCTACTATGCTATCTCCAACACTCAGTACAGGGGTATTATGTGGGTGACCAACTGGGTAAAGCCATCCTCATCCGGGGGCAGATGACCTGACCCCATGGAGTGGGAGGGTGAAGGAGGGGGAAGGAAAGGTGGAGGAAGGAGGGTGATGTGGGGAGAAGTAGGGAATGAGTAATGGGGGTGTAGTGGGTGCATCATTCACTGGATAGGATTCCAAGTTATTTAGCATAACAGGCCCCATAGTCAGAGAGATAAGGCCTCTGAGAGAATGGGTGAGATGTGATCAAGTAGTGAAGGGGGGATATTCTTTAAGTCGAGCTCCATGAAACCGAGCAATGGGGGAAGGGGGGTGCATATCACATGTTTCTCCATCAATTAACATAGCCATAACAAGAACTGTAGGCAATATAAGAATCATGGAAAAGTTCAAGTGATTTGGCCTTCGACCAGTTCAGGGCAGCCCTGAGAGTTATCTTCCAGGATTACAGGTACTCTGGCAGCTGCTGCTGCATAAGTGCTAGGTCCAGGTTTAATTGGAGAAGCATTATCCACAGCTTCGATCAGGGAAGCCTCCAGAAGGTTGGCCCAATCAGTTGCTTGCACCTTGTCCATCTCCTGGGAATCGGGTGAGTCAGAGTCCAAGGCAGCCAGCGCAGTGGAGCAGTCTTCTCTGTAGATTTTGGCAGGTGGTGCTACTGCGTATTAGGTGGGCGAGTGTTGGGATCCACTCCTAGGTCACTGTCATACCTTAGAGAAGACATTATCAGAGCACTGAGGTAGGGAGGACAGATTTTGTTCAAAAGGTAGAGATACAGACCTAGTTTGTGCTGATAGTAGGTCATTGCTCAGCGAGGGACAAGATTGGCAGAGGACTGGTCCAGCTGTTATGGGACCCTTGGAGGTTTAGATGCAGGAGAAAGGTTCCTATTGCAGGGCTTCACTTGGGGAGGCTCCCAAAGCCTCCTGGGATTTGTAGTTCAAAATTGGAGGCCTGGCCAAGATCATGCAAGCTAGCGATCGAGTTCGGCAGGGTGATCAGCGGTGAATTTGTGCCTCTCTTTGGAGACGCAAAGCCTGGTAAGATTTTTGAAGTAGAATCTAAAGTTGTTTTGGTAGAGGAAGCGTTTAATGGGACCAAAAGTTCTTCTCTTCTATGCCTTCTCCTGTGCAAAGTCCTGATAAATGGCTATTTGAGCACCCCTCCATTTAAGCTCCCCTAAGTCTCTTGCAGCTTGGAAAATTCTTTCCTTAGTTGAGTAGCACAGTAAATAAGCCACCACTGGTCTGGGAGCATCTGACTGCCTGCTAGGTTGGGTAGAGACCCTGTGAGCCCTTTCAACTTCTACTGGTCCCCACCAACATTTGCCCAGCATATGGGGGAGGTTATCATTTAGACATTTCTCATCGATTGACCCTCTTCTCCCTCAGGTAACCCGATGATCTGCAAATTATTGTGGCAATTTCTATTTTCCTGATCCTCTGCCCTGTTCCAAAGAACTTCCAGGCACTCTTCATGTTGCTGCAGGTGCTGCCAGACTTGTGCCTGCTGGGATTCACATGTTTCTGCCCTCTGCTCAGCTACATTCATTCTATCTTGTAGTTGTCAGACCTCCATAGCAGTGCCCAACAAGGGGAGACTGATGTTGTCTACTCTGGAAGTTAGGAATTCTAGTAATTTAATAATATTCTGTAGGGATTTCCCCATATCTGCAGGCTGACTTGTACTCTGATTAATAGTGGGCAGTAAAGGAGAGGCCATTGGAGGATTCATTGTACAGGTGGCCAGTCTGAGCTATTTCCCCCAATCGGTTCATTCACTTCATTTAGCTGATATGATCAAGGCACTAATAGTACTGGCAATCAAGACCACTGTGAGATGTGGGGCATGCGCGCCCTATCTAGACCAGAAGTGCTCTGTGTTCCGGGACTGAAAAATTATTCAAATAACACCGAATACCGCAAACAAAATGTGCCATCCAGCAAGAAGGACATCACCCGTGCATAAAGTTGTAGTGGAAGGGTAGAAACACCATGAGATCACGGTGTTCAAGTGCAGATGAACTTCAGGGAAGAAAGAGCTCTCGTATTAGGCTGCCATTTCCTCGGTGCCTAAACCACGACCCCATGGTTATTTTTTTAAACGGTCTGATGTATGATACACAGCTGGGGTCTGCATGGTATTAAATAATGGTGATAATATTAAAGCAATTTTATAAGTTTATTATAACTTTAAACAGACACTGATTTGCTTTAACAAACTGGCCAGCCTCTAACTTCAGATTTAATTTAAATTTTATTTAGTTCATTATACACATGAGCAAATCAAAAAAGAAATCATTTATGTAAGTGAAAGTGAAGTCTAACAGTAACTTGGTAAGGTATGTAAGTACTGGATGGTTATAAAAACTATGCTTAAAAATCATTTTCATTACTTAATGAACATGGACAAGGATTACAAAACACAATTTTGTTTATATTACTTACTGTATATAGCATATATATTAAATATCATGAATATTATGATTTATTATAGATCCTGATTTGCCTTAAGAAAGTTGGATAGCCAATAAAATGTTGGCATTATGTTTTCTGGTTGGGCACATGAATAAATATTGATTATCACATAATTTTCTACTTGAATGGGTTTATTGTTCTTACCTTTCACACAGTTAAGTTGAACCCTAACTGGTACATTAATGCAGATTTTCAGCAGTGAATATATATATATATATATATATATATATATATATATATGATATGCAGAGGGACCTGTGTAATAAATTATTTATCTACACATGTGCCGTTTGACCTTGGGTAACCTCATGAGTGACATAAGACACGAGTGAGGTCTTTAAGGATCAGAAATCATGATTATAGATAAATTATTTATTGCACATGGTCCCGTCTGCATTTTTCATTTATTCGTATTCTCTGTGGTATGTTATATGCATATTATTCCTAAAGTTACCTGTCCTAACCAGGACCTCCTTGTAAATGAGCAATTTTCAACTGAACTTTTTTCCTGGCAAAATAAATAAATAAAGTACAATACTTTGTCCTGGGAAAACAGCAGAACTTGCAGACAAGTATCTGATCTGAGTGAATAAACTCTCTTAACATGCACTGTAGGCTATTGAATCTCCCTGTGCTGCAACCCTCCTCTGATGTCAGCAGCAAGGAATGCTGGGATTTCTGGTTAAAGCAAACACCAGCTTAGAAGTCAGCAAAATTAGATTGATATAATCTGCTACACTGCAGTAAACAGTAGGTAAAAAAAAAATTGCACACAAAATGTTAAATTGACACCAGCCCCACACTTGGGTGTGAGGATCTTGGTGCTCACTGTTCTCCTTTAATGCCCTTTATAAACCAAAACATAAATGTGTTATCTGATGTAGAGGGTTGTATTATTACACACTAAACATTATGGGAGTATCTAGTATCCACTATCCACTGACTTTTTTTGTTGCTCCTACTTAATTTAATCGAGCAGACAATTCTCTTTGAGATCTTGAGGGATAGCTCAATGGACTCACTTATTTTGAAAGGAAGTTATAGTTCTGGAGTATCAACATTCAAAACTGACTTACTATTTGTAAGTATAGGGCAAGATTAACTTTAGTTTTCTGATTATAAAAACTGGTCATGGCATCTATACAAAAATTTCAGATCACACTAAGTTGAACTGCTATGTAATTTATTTATTTATTTTTTATTTATTTAAAAATTGGGTAACTGGGAAAGGTACACTGAGCAGGGGCTCATTTCCAGGTGTGACCTGGGTGGGGGGGGAGTCAAGTACAGACAGAAAATGACAAAGCATCAGAATGCGGTTACATAGGCAACATTACAGGCGGAGCAATGAGGTGAGCATGTGTATTAACAGCACGGATTAATGCAATGATATGCAGGCAACTGTGAAAGAACAAAATAAAATGTGCAGTGCCTGTCAGGATAGGTGACAGTGCTAGTGGGGTCCAGAAACAGCCCTTGGGTGGAGGCACAAGTAGCCTTGATTAAATGGGGGGTCAGAAGAGAGAAGATGAAAGGACAAGAGTGGGGCTGACATGTAAACGAGGGTGGAGGAAGGTGCATTAGCTGGCTTCTAAAGGCAGGGAGTGAGGGGGAGAGATAGAGAGAAAAGGAGAGTGGATCAGCCTCCAGAGGGAGGGAGGTGGTAGGAGAAAGCTTCTTGTACAGCAGAGGAGTGAGGGTAAGGAATGGAGAAGGTTTGGGAAATCCCTCCCTGGAGCGGAGAGTAGGAAGAGGAGGGGATGGGGGAGATGAGTGAGGAAGGGTAGGAGGGAAGGGACCCAAACCAGTATGGGGGAGATGAGATGAGATTGTTTGCTTTTATATTATAATTGTGAAATTATTTTCTATACAGTTTTCACGAGATCAGGGATGTCGTTGAGATAGTTTAGAATAAATATATCAGTTTAGGTAGAACATTCACCTTGATTATGTTTACAATGCCAGTTAACATCAGTGGAAGATTTCCCAATTTTCAAAGTCAAGACTGTTATTATTCAAGTGTGGCTGGTAGTTGGATTAGAAAACGTTATTGTATTCTTTAACTAACCTCGCTCCTTAGTATTTGATTTGTTCTGTCTTTTAACCTTTAAAGCTCACAGGAAGCATATTCTCTGTAGAACTGTGCAAGTCATTGGATTTCTGATTTGTACCACTTGACTTTAAAACTGGACAATTCTGCTTAAAGTTGGACCAGCATAACATTCTGTGGTGATTTGCATTTGCAGTCCATGATGCTTTGCATTGTGGGGGCATGTGTGATTTTGTTTTTTTTTTTTAAACTGGAGGCTGCTCCAGTTACTGTAATTATGTCAATGGTTTCCATAAGCAGTTGGTCATGTTGGGTAGATAAATGAGGGGATCATCTGCATACGGGTTTATCTTATACTCCATTGCAGGGATTCCCTTAATTTTGCCATTTTCTCCTATTGCCGCTGCCAGTGGCTCAATTACTGAAAAAGAGGATGGATGAGAAGGGGTAGCCCTGCCTAGTGGCCCATAGGAGAGTAATCCTTTTTGAGCTGTTATTAGTTCTTACTCGAACTGTAAGACATTTGGACATCACTGAAATCCAGCTCCTGAATTTCAGCCCAATTCCAAATTGTTTTACGATTTGGTCCTATAAAATCCCACTCTACACTCTTAAATGCCTTTTCAGCATCAACCAATATCCCCAATGGGTTGTCACTAGCGATTTTACTAATTATGGATCCTACACATGAATGTGCAGAGTGCCTACTTGCCGCATATCTGTGGCATGTAGCCACCCCACACCCATTGCACCCTGGGCGGGACGCACAAAAGGGGTACACATCCTGTATGCACCTGATCCCCTGGCGGTGTGGACAGCAACAGTCTGGGAGTAGGTGGGGAGCATGCAAGCACTACACAACATTCACAAAATTGTTTAGTGCTGCTCACAGGGGGGTGTAGGACTGAACAGGTTACTGCAGGGGGGGACCCTGCCATAACTGTAGTACATGCCAGAGCACCAATAGTAGCCAGCAGTGGCAAACCCACTGGCCCAACATCATCTTCTCCCCGTCCCATATGCCAGGGCCCCCTCCCCACACACATCACTGCCCAGGGCTCGATGCAATGCAAAGGCACCCCCCAACACAGGCAAGCCCTGTCCCTGGTAGTCATACACAAGGCAACCCACCCCATACATGGCAGCCCCATTACTCATTGTGAGAGGCATACCCCCACCCCACATATGTTAGCCCCTTCCCTAGTAATGCGCAAGCCCCTCCCTCCACACACACAGGTGTCCCAGTCCCATTGTTGCAGAAGAACCCCCTGCCCCTGCAAACATAAGTGCTCCAGTCCCAATGTTGCAGAAGTTTCTGGTACACACAGGTGCCCCGGTCCACACTATCCCATTCCTCAACCCTGGTACCCCCACCCCCACACAGGTGTTCCATGGTCTTCCCCATCCCCCCGCAGCACTGACAACACCACGCCACATTCCTTGTACCTGCATGTGGGTGCCACGGCTCAGGACGGCCAATGACAAAGCCCTTCTCACACCTCCATGGCCATTGGCCATCCAAATGATGCTGGGAGTGTGCTGCCTACAGTCCCGGCTAAAGACATGGCCAGATATTTCCTAAAGTTTCTGTGATATTTCTAGAGAAATCACCTGCTTTCTTCATTTACACAGTAGGGCCAGCAGAGAGAAACTCTTTAGAAATGTCACAAAATATCTGGAAATTTCTGGCCATATCTGTTGCTACTACTGTATATATAGGTAGCACACTCCTGGCATCATTTAAATGGCTGCTGGCAGAGATGGTGTGCAGAGGGCTATTCTGCTGGCTATCCAGAGCTGTGACACTGACATGCAGGTATGGGGAATGGGGTGGCGGTGGGTGTTGTCAGTGCTGCAGTGGGTGGGAGGAGACCATTGAGCACCAATGAGGAGGCAGGAGTACCATGGTCGGGGAATGGGATAGTGTGGACCGAAGCACCTGTGTGCATGGGGACGGGAAGTTCTTCTGCAACAACGGGACCAAGGCACCTGTGTGTGCTGGGTCTTCTGCATCAACAGAAGCAGGGCACCCATGTGTGTGCGGGGGTGGGTTGTTCTTCTGCAACAACGGGATCGGGGCACTTGTGCGTGTGGGTGGGGGGGTATGCTTATGTATTACGAGGACTGGGGCATGGATGTGTTGGGGGACTGACTGCATCCTGATGGGGGATGGAGCTGCCCTGTGTGCTGGGGGATCTTACTAGGATGGCTGGATTATGGGGCATGGAGGTGTGGTTCCAGTTGCCTGTTGGTGGTATTCACTCACCCAGACCTACACCTTGGTGCAAGGGATCCATTCCTGGACTCAGGATGTGCATCCGATTGGATGCCCACCTGGGTGCGTTACTCAGTCCCTGGCCACCCTGCACAGTTCTGCACACCGTGGTCATGGACAGGTGTCCTGTTGGTGTGTGTGGCAGTTAATACCACATACCTTGCATCTGTCTGGGACCACAGAGCTATGTGAATGGAGTTTGTGACTCTGGTGCGTATTTCCCACCCGTTCGTGCATTGACACCTTTATTAGTGGCTCAGTAAACATTTTTAGAATGTCTGCACTTAATAAAACTGTTCTAATTTGGGCCAACTTACAGTGGGATTAGTTTTTCAAGCCTAGTTGCCATGATCTTGCAGAGAATCTTAACTTTACAATTCAGTAAGGATATATGTATCTGTAAGATAAATAGTTAAGCATCTCTTCTGATAAAAGAAACATATTAGTTTTATTAAATATAACCAACAATTTGGGTAATATAACCTAGGTAGATGTGCTGCTTGTTTGTCTTAAAATGTTTCAAATAAATCAGTCAGGATCCTGTTAAGTCCTGGTGCCATACTCATGCGCAAGATTTCAATTGCATTTAAGATTTCCTTGATAATGATGTCATCATCCTAATTCATGGAGCCATTTAGATTTACCCGAGGAAGTCTAATATCTAAAAATGTGCCCATTACCAGATGATTCTTAGACCTCCATAACTGGTACATGTCAGTATAGAACTCAGTGAAGAACCTATTGATTTTAATTGTATCTTTTACTGTAATCTAGAATGGTCAAGTGTTTGGCAGCTGGGTTTCAATGCTAAAAAGAGCAAAATCATGCACTTGAGGCACAGAAACCCAGGGGCTACATATCAAATGACTGGGGAGGTATTGGTAAACACCAAATAGGAAAGGGACCTGAGGGTAATAATTTCTGATGATCTGAAGGTACAGTAGCCAAGCAGAGTGAAAATGCAGTGGTAAAGGCTAGTAGGCCCTCTGAGCCCTTTGCTTCTATTCTTCTATAGATGTATAGAAGTATGTTGCTGTGGAGGGCCCTTGCTTTTGTAGCAAAACAGGTACCAAATTGTCAGCATAGCCTTCTTCTTACCCCACCTCATGAACACGGTACTGAAAATTTTCAAATTCCTACCGAAATGTTTTATTGTGCCACCACAATATCATTCCATGTCACAGGTGCAAAAACACAGTTTGGTCAGGATTTTAAAAATGACAGCTGTCACATTCATGAGGTACTTAATCAAAATAGTCCCAGCACATCCCAGCATTGACATGTCATTTCAGGTTCAAATATGCACAACAGAATTCAGTTCTTTTTAATTACCCCTTAAGCACTCTATTTTCCGCAACCCAACCCCATTTACCTGTTTCCTCACCTATGTACCTTTCTTTCTTTCTTTCTTTCTTTCTTTCTTTCTTTCTTTCTTTCTTTCTTCTTTCCTTCTTTTGTTCTGTCTTCATACTATTCCTTCCCTTTTCCCCACTTCATTTCTTTTCTGTCTTTCTGACACTTAAGAGACAGAATGTTTATTATGGATGGAATACAAGAATATGAATTTCTGCTCAGTTCTACTGGTAGAATATTCATCCCCACAGTCATGCAACAGATAGCCTTAGATGGATCCAGGGCTTTTACTGTATTGTACACCAGATTTTCAGCATAGCCTTCTTATTACCCCCACCTCATGGACCAGTAGTTGAACATTTTAAAATCCCCACCAAAACTTCATTCCATGCCACGGGTGCGAAAACACAGCTTGGTCAGGATTTGAAAAATTACAGCTGTTATCTTCATGAGATGGTGTGAAGAAATGGGTATGTTGAAAATTTGGGGTCAAAATATTAAAATTACTATTCAATTCATATTTAATGTTCAGCTTAAAAACAAGCCATTAAATAGACAAAACCTGAAACAATATAAATACAAACATGCCTTATAAATAGAATAATGTATATGTTCCAGTGCATTACCAGCAAGTAATACCATTGAGAGGTTCTGAACATGTTGGAACCTCGAGAGTGAAGCTTGAGAGTTTCCCGTGTCCAGAACCTTGAGATGATATCACTTGCCGGTAATGCACCGGTACATATACTTTTTTTTTTCAATATATGGATCTGGTTTGTAAAGTTTTGTAGCAGTATGAGAGCAGTATAAAACTTACAGAGCTGATCATGATGTAGGCGAGGTGGTTGTGACGTCATTGCTCGTAAACAGCGAAATGTGGGTCACCAAGTTGTCCATGACAGAAAACGGGAATTCATTACGCAGTACAGAGAAAAAAAAATGCGTGACTAGCACCGAGAATTTCTCTAGCTAAACAAGCGAGACAGCCGTCATGTTTTCTGCACTGTTCTGCCTGCCCACACAGGAAAAAGGGTCAATTGGAAGACACGCTTTACAAGACAGGAGGGAAACTAGCTCTTGCGCTGTTTTGTTTTGCTGATAATACTATCGTTCAGGTCCCGAACTATAGTATTACGGGACCTGAACGATAGTATTATCACTCTTGAAGTGTACTATTATCACTCTGAGGTGATAGTATTATAAAGATTTTTTTGTATGCTTTAGTAACATATTGAATCTGATATCCATAGGTAGATAGATAGATACTTTATTAATATAGCGCTCCTTTCCAAGGAGTCAGAGCGCTTCACTATCAATACCATACAACATTTTATAAATATACAAAAATACAATTAAAATCAGCAATAATATCCAATCAAGACATAACTCAATTATCTAAAAATTAAAAGCCTGGTTAAATAAATAAATTGTTAAACCTTTTTTGAAGGTATCGACAGAGAGTGCTTTCCGTAGATGTCTAGGTAATGGATTCCAAAGGGTAGGTGCAGTCACCGAGAACGCTCGATCACTGGAGTGACACAACCTCACCCTAGAAATATCCAGGAGACAACCCTCTGTGGAACGGAGAGCCCGGGATGGGTGGTGAGGCACAAGAAGCTCTTGCAGGTTGACTTGTCCTCCTTCATGTAGGGCTTTATAGGTCAGTATCCCGACCTTGAAAACAATCCTTCACCTAACCAGCAACCAGTGCAGTTCATGGAGGACTGGTGTGATATGGCCATACTTATGCACACCCATCAATAATCTTGCCGCCGTGTTCTGCACCAGCTGAAGTCAGCGGAGGTTACCCCCTGATAGCCCTAGGTACAGGGCATTGCAGTAATCCAGTCTGGATGTTGCAAAAGCATGTACTGCTGAGGCTAGGTCCTTGAGGGGTGATAGGTTCTGAATCCGGGCAATGATCCTCAGATGATAAAATGCACTCTTAACAACGGCTGACACCTGAGCAGCAAGCAGCAAGCCGCTGTCAAGGATTACGCCCAGATTCTTCACCTGATCAGATTGGGTCAGTGGCATCCCTCCCAGTACAAGACTAGGTGGTCTCCACAAACCCCCATCCCCCCACAATGACCCAGGTCCACCACCAGCACCTCTTTCTTGTCTGGGTTGAGTCTCAGACAGTTATGGAACATCCAAGTCTGGATTTCAGACAGGCAGCTGTTAAATACAGATTTCACCACCTGGTTACTTGGAGCACAGGACATATATAGCTGGGCATTATCTGCATAGTAATGAAAACCCAGCCCATACAGTCTGATAATGTCACCCAATGGCAGCATGTACACTGTGAACAATAAAGGTGACAAGACTGACCCCTGCAGAATACCTCAGGTAAGAGGCTTCGGGCTAGGCAAGGCCAATCCCATCACTACCCTCTGCACTCTACCTAGTAGGCATGACCTGAACCATTTGATGACCTTACCAGACAGGTCACACCAAAATCGCAATCAGTTAAGTAGCACCTCATGGTCCACAGTGTCAAACGCTGCTGAGAGGTCCACAAGAACCAAGATGGAACAATCTCTCCTGTCCCTCGCCATTAGGAGATCATTAAGCACCTTCACCAGGGCAGTCTCTGTACTATGCCCAGCCCTAAACCCGGATTGGAAAATCTCATAGGTGGAGGAGGAATTAAGATGTTCCACAAGCTAACTTACCACCACTTTTTCTAAAACCTTCCCTAAAAATGGGAGGTTAGAGACCGGCCTGTAATTGGCGAGACAGTCCGGGTCAAATGAGGATATCTTTAATAGGGGTCTAACCAAGGCCTCTTTCAGGGCTAAGGGGAAGACCACATTCCTCAAGGAACTCTGGACAATCTCGGCAACAACAGGTGCAATCAGGCCCATACATCCAACTAAAAGTTGTGTTGGACCTGGGTCTAGATCGCAATATGTTGGCTTCAGTTTTGAGACAACCCTCACCACTTCCTACACCCCAACTGGATCAAACTCAGCCCAGACAGGAGGAGTGTTCTGCAACACCTCAGAGTGGACCCCACAATCCCTTTGAGTGACAGTGGATGAGATCTTGGCTCATATAGTGGACACTTTGTTGGCATAAAACAGAACAAACTCCTCGCACCTAGTGTTTAAACCTGCTCCCTCCACACAGAGGCAGGCAGGATGTAATAACCTATCCACCATGCGGAAGAGCTGAGCCAGTCTGTTCCTTGCCACAGCAATCTCCCTTGACAAAAATTCTGCCTTCTTACAAGAGATTGCCCCCTGATAATCTTTATAATGTGACACCAGGGCCAATTTTTCCTCCATCAGGCCAGATCCCCTCCACCATCTGTCTAACCTCCGACCCTTAATCTTTAACTCCCTGAGTTCCCCATCAAACCAGGGAGGTCTCCTATGAGTAGATAATGGCTGGACATGAACAGGTTTGATTGAATCAAAGGTGGCCATGACAGCACTATTATATGCCGCCACCACCTCCTCCATTCCAGTTTCACAAGCAGTCCCCACATTCGATAGGTCCAGCACCGACGATAACCCTGAATATTAAAAATATATAAATACAATTGTACGGTGAATCACATTTCTCATATTATTATACATTGAGTAAATTTCTGCCTATACATGTCCATCATTTAACCACATTGACAGCAGTGTCCTATAATGAATAAGGCAGGAAAACACAGAGAAAACAGAACTTAATAAGGTGTTATAATGATATGGCAGTATTCTTGATTAATAACTACCAGTATCTTTAATACTATCAATGACCTTTGTTTTCTAAATGTAATTTATTTTCCTCTATAATTCTGAGGAAGGAGGCTACAGGGATTAATATATTTTTGCTTTTAGATTTCAGGAGATATGTTACTAGATGGTCTGGCTCATATTCTAGTGAGTCCTGAATTTGACTTAGTAACCGTTGTCTGTATCTCTCATACAGAGGACACAAAATTACTAGGTGTGTCAAATTATCTGATCCCATCCTGCATTTACAGAGTACATTCTTTTTCCTCTCTTTTTATTGTGCAAGTTTAATTTCCATTGACTGGATATACACTCAAATCTATATCTGGTCACTAATTTCCTATATTTTGGTTGATCAATTTCTGTCAAGTATTTCTCCATTCCATGGTATCTTTTATTTTGAGACACCCATTTACACACTTTATACTGTTTACACAGTGCTATATGTTTTTGGATATATATACGTCCCTCACTCTTTCTTTGATATTGTCCTTTACTTGATTCAGTGGCAGCCCATGATAATCCATTATATTTGCCAATAAACTGAAAGGTTTAAAGATTTTCTCCACTGTTTGCATACATGAAAATAAAACATTCTGACCCACATATATGAGAAAGCTTCCTCCAGACAAAATCTAGGTAATTTATTATCTGTCATCCCGTAAACATTTAGTCAATATATGGCCTGTCTTTGCTTGATCTGGCATTCCACTTGGGGTTGCCCAATTTCAGCTCTTACCATAGTCGATAGCACACTATTTGGGAGGCCCAAAGTTCTTTTATAGAATTTATTCAAAGTTGTTTCCAAGCTTATATTATCTGTTAAGCCCCACACCTCTGCTCCATAAAGTAATTGGCTCCTCACCTTGGCATTCAATATTTCAATGTTTCCCTTAATAGATTCCCTCATATTTGTATGAAAATAAATGTAATATTAGGAGGAATCTTTTTGCCTTGTTTTCTGCTTCTCGACTATGTCTCTTCCAGTTCCTTCTTGTGTAAATGTTATCCCTAGATAATTAAATTCTTTAACCACCTCCTATTTTTGATTGTTATTTATGAATTTGTATGCTTTGTTATGTCCCCCAAAGACCAGTACTTTCGTTTCTCAGTAATTAAGTTTTAAACTGCTAAATCACATTCTGCCACACATTTATTTAGCATTCTTTTAATTCCTAGAAAATTTGTGGAAAGGAGTACCACATCATCAGCGTAAGCCAGGTATAGGCAAGCTCTTAGTCCTACTTTCAGCATATGATGTTCTGGTGCACACATGGTCTGTAATACTGTCTGGAAATACATATTAAATAATAGTGGTCATCCTTGTTTGACCCCCACATTTGATTTAAACCATTCCCTTATTTCTCCTTTATCATTATATCCAACACTAGTGTAGTTGTCTTGATAGAGTATCTCAATTACTTTCAGTATAGTTTGTTCCACCCCTAATTTCTCCAGTTTTTCCCATAGGATGTTTCTATTTGCCCTGTCGAAGGCTGTTTTCAAATCAATTAAAATGCAATACAGTTTTTGTTTTTTCACTGTGTTGTATTTATAGATAAGATAGGCTAATAAAACATTAATCAATAGTAGATTGTCCTGTTTTAAAGCCCACTGGTGCTTCATCAATAACTCCATGATCATCTGTCCAGTTTGCTAATCTGTTATTTGTAATCCGTGAGAACAATTTTTCAGTACAGTCGATCAGACTGATTGGTCTGCAGCACTTGGGTTTGTTCTTAGCTCCCTTTTTAAATATTGGCACTACAATATTCAGTTTCCAACTTTCTGGTATAACCCCATTCTTCCAGATCATGTTGAATAGTGCTTCTAAAAATGGCATCCATTTAGTCCCCAATCGATAAATGATATACAAAAGTACCCTGTCAGGTCCTGAGGCTTTATGTTTTTTAAATGATGCTAGTACTTTAGTTGTTTCTGTTTGACTTATATTATGATTAGATGGAATCCATGGCCCTTGGACCCTTAATTTATTATTATTTTTTTATTCCGTTATCAGATAAGTGTTAATGTCCCGTTATATCCTGTCCTCACATGGAGTCTTCAGATACAGTCCATTCTTTCACTTTCTCATCATAATTCAAAGAGAAGAGAGGGGAGATCCTACTATTTATATAAAAAACTAACTATCCTATATTAAATAATAATTTCATTAAATATCAAATACCCTATATAGCCTCTAAACTTCATTAGAAATGGCCCTAGACTTATCCATCCCACCCCCTTCATTTCTCTACGAGATGAAAAAATTATCATCTCAAGATGCCAAGATACCTACCAAGGAATCTCAAGGTCACTTTATATTAAGTTATGCTCATGCTTGTAGTGTGCAATATATATTCTTCAGTGTACTGCTTCCTGATTTTCTTTCCCCCCAAACCTAGAACTTTTCTACTTTGTGTCTTTGTGTATGCCCTCCTTGTTTATAGTATTTCTTTATGTTGGTTCATAAGCTAAAGTTTAATGTGTCTGTGGCTTCCTCAACATTATCATTATCATTATTAACATTATCAAATGCATGTATACACCCATTCAAGCCAAAACATATTTTAGTAGGGTACAGAACTGTGACGCAAATCCCTTTTTTATAAAGAGGTTCTTTTAAGGGATTAAACTTTTTTCATTCTTCCACCATTTCCACAGACATATCTGGGTAGGCATTAAACTGTAGATTTTCAAATATTAAACCTTTCATTACTCTGGCCTTTTGTAAAATGGTCTCATGGTCTTGAGATTTTAATGTTTTGACAAAAACTGTGTGTGCATGGATAGTCTGAAGGTCTCAAGGGCATCTCTTGATAAAGCCTATTCACTAGGTGAAACGTTGAGGCTTGCCATCTTAAAAATAAAAAAGATATTTGGATATGGAAAAGACTGTCTACTGATATATTTTTTGAGTGCCCCCATCTTTTGCTCTGGAAACGAGATCATCATCATCTTTTTATAGAGCTGTTAGATCCAACACACGGGACCTGACTTTACATCTTTTGTGCCTTTTTGAGTATTTTCCCATCTTGAGAGGAGGATTGCACATTCTCTACAAGGCGTTCTCCCAGAGTCTCATCCATTAAAGGCATACTATCCTGTACTCCTGTTTGTTCTTGATCCTGCTTGATGTGGTATTCAGATTCTTTTTTGAAAAGAAAGAAAGAAAATAATTTGCCCTGTATATTTTTATCCTTAACAGGGCTTACAAGTGGGGACAGAGCCTGTGGAAGCTCTTTCAGCTCTGGCCGTAGGTCTGGAGAATGAATGGCACTTTCTTTTACTTTAATTCTAGCTGAGCGTGTTTTAGCAATTTTCTCTAACCTGCCTTCAGTAAACTCTTTGTAGTGCCTCATGGTTTTGGACATGCTGGGGGGGAGGAATCCTTTGCTACCTGCTTCTTCTGTTACCTCCCAACAATGATGTTTAAAACCCAGCAGTAAGAGATGAGGAAGGAGACAAAATCTACAATTTAATTACTCTTCCAGATTACTTTATAGGGTAACAAACACTGTAGCTCATGGTGCAAGAATTAATTTCACAGGTTACACATCCACAACCAAGGTTACTGAATCCTCATCACAAAAACGAAATACAAAACATGGTAAATTTACCTTGCCGTATGTTCTTGCTATAGTGCTTAGCAGCAGGGATATACTTATCTTACCACTGCATCTTACCACTCCCATTACAGGAAGCCACTTTCACTCCTTAAAGCAATGAGCTGACATCCAGAACACTCAGTTTTGGGTGCAACCACCCTTAGTGGTGTTCAGCATCTGTTTCGCCTGGCCATCATGGAGCGTACAGTGTCAGCAGAATACTGATGTCTAATGTTCCTCACAGGTGCCCCTCAGTGTTTCTTCTCTTGGGCCCTTAATTTCTGCTTTTTTTTCTTGATATCTGGAGTTATCCAAAAAAATAAAATGTTATAGTAGTCTACCCATATATTTGGTTCAATGTGTGTTTCTGTTCCATTTCTATGTTCCTTTGTACCTTTATTTACTATGCTCCAAATTTTTTTCATATCTTTAGCCTGTACTGCTTGTTTTAAATTAGACCGTAATGATTGGAGGTTTCCAAAATTGTTCTGTATTCTTACTTTTGTTTATTCATTTTTCTGTTGTTTTCTTCATTCTGATCCTGTTTTGTATTTCTTAACTGTCTATTTGATGTTTTTTTGCCACTTTACATTCTTTGTTATACCATACCTTCCCTTCTCTTTTTTGATGTTAATTTCTTTTGTTATTGTGTTACGAATACTACCCACGATTCCATAATAGTCAGCTGTCATGGTCTGGATCTTAATGCAGTTTGTAAGATACTCTATAGTCAACAGGATCCCCTTTGCTTCTAAGGACTGTATCAGATCAGTACTGTCTATTATTTTCCACCCTATACAATTTGTTTTCTTTAATTCTAGGGGGGAGCACTAATTTTTTTTTAATTATAATAACATCCTATATCTTTGATCTGCATTTCCATTGCTGAATGTTGGCTTTCTGATTTAATTATTACCTTCAGGTGGGAACATTTAGGAAGCATGATAATGTTGGTTCAAACAAAAAATTACTAAAGTAATGAGCTATTGCAGAAAAAGTTCAATATATGTTCATAACTTTGATATTTTTACATATTTTGACCCCAAATTTTAAACATAGCCTTCTTATGATGCCACTTCATGAACAAGGGCAGTGAACATTTACAAATCTTGCCTGAAAAGTAATTTTACACAGCTACTGTGAAATAGCCTTTCAGGCCAGAGTTACATAATTCCACCACCATTGGTCATAAGGTGGGGTCCCAAAAAGGGCATGCTGAAAATTTAGGGTAAAAATATGAAAAAATGACAACGTTATGAATAAAATACATTGAACAGCACTTACCTTAGTTTCTCATATTGCAGTCAGCAGCCTATCAGCAAGCTGTGTCTTTGACTGGAGAGTGAATCTACAGCATGGGACATCTTCAGGTGAGAGGGGTGGGTGGTGGGTGCTGAATGTAAGATCAGGTTGGGGTGCGTGAGGTGGGATGGATAGATAGATAGATAGATAGATAGATAGATAGATAGATAGATAGACAGACAGACAGGCAGAAAGGTGCAGTGTGGTGGGGAGACAGATCACCAATGGACCTTTTTTGGCAATTTAAAAATTAATAAAAAGATCAACAAAGCACAGTTTTCTTTATTGTAGGGGGAAGGAAGCTGACACAGGGGATTGGGCATCTCACTGTCAGCAAAATATTCAGCAGCACCGAGGGTAGAGACCTCCATGCCACCACCTTGATTTAATGGGTGGGGTGTGTGTATGGGGGTTCAGATCAGTGAGGGATCATTTTAATTTTGACAGATTATGGAAAGGTATGGGGAAAAAATCAACAAAGGATGGTTTTCTTTATTACAGGGTGAAAGAGATGACACTGAGGATTGGGCACCCCAGTGTCATGATGATGTTTGGTGGCACTGGAGTTGAACAACCCCAGTGCTGCTGAGTGTTCAGAAGAAGGTGGGTGACCTGGAGGGGAAGGGGATAAAAGAAGAGGTACTAGAAGTTGGCATCATGGTCCACTTATTGTTTAAAGATAAAAAGAAGTGGGGCAGATGACCTGGAGAAAAGGGGGAAGAAGTGGTAGTGGGGTGGGCACCCCAGTCTGCTTAACAGTATGAAAAAAATAAATTGACAGACAGATAAGCAAACAAACAGAGAGGAGTACAGTGGTGAGGGTGCAAATTGCCAATGGACTTTTCTTTTGCAGGTTAACAAAATAAAAAGATCAACAGGAATGGTTTCTTTATTGTAAGGGGAGAGAAGCTGACACTAGGGATTGGGTGCCCCAGTGTTGGCATGATGTTTGGCAGCACCGGGGAGGGGGCCGTGGTGCTGCCACCTATATATAACAGGTGGAGTGTGTGTGTGTGTGCGTGGGTGTCAGATTGGAGAGGGACTGTGTTCTTTTTTACAGGTTAAGGAAGGTTATGGTAAAAAAAAAGATCAATGAAGGATAATTTTCTTTACTACATAGTGAGAGAGGCCAACACTGGGGATTGGGCACCCAAGTGTCAGGATGATGTTTGGAATTACCCAGGAGGTGGGCACCATGGTGCTGTCATGAATTTAGAAGTAGTAGGAGGCCTGAGTAGAGGGGGTTAGAGAAGTGGTACTAGGGTGGGCACCCTGGGCTTCTTATTAATTAAATAAAAAACATGGGGGGTGGATGACCTTGGGGGGAGAAAGAAGCAGTACTAGGTGGGCAACTCAACTGCTTAACAGGAAAAACAAATAGATTGATAGACAGATAGATAGATACATACATACATACAGACAGACAGACAGATAGGTAGATAGGTAGATAGATATACAGACAGACAGACAGATGGACTGTTCAGTAACAGTTCTTTCCTGACATCATATGAAATAGCAATGGTTATTTTGTTTGATGCCATGAAAGAACTGTGAAAAAAAACTAAGTCTACCCTGTTCTTTCGTGATCATAAAAAAAGAACCTCAGCTCATGAGGGACGATGTTGGACTTAGTTTTTTTCCCATTGTTCTTTTGTGAGCCAGCCTTCTTTCATGATCATTAAAGAAGTCATAAAAGAAGAATCTTGGCTCATGAAAGTAGACGTTAGACTTAGTTTCTTTCATTGTTGTTTCGTGAGCTGACATTTTTCTTTTGTGACTTCTTTCATGATCACAAAAGAAAAAAGTTGGCTTATGAAAGAAGAATGGAATATGAACCTACATCCACAATCTTCTTTCATGAGCCAAGATTCTTCTTTTAGGAGATGGAAGTCTTTCTTTTGTGAGACTCTTGAAAGAATAATTTCTTCTTTTGTATGAAACAAGATTTATCTAAAAATCCCTACTGAGCATGCTCAGAACTGAAATTTCAAATCCTTAAAACTCTGAAATAGATTAATATTTCTTCACCAAACCAATGAAAGGCACCATTCCAGGGCAAACCCTTTCAACCGTGAAAAGTTCAGAACAAAATTCCAAACCGTCTGGGCATAGGTGAGTGAAAAAACAGACCCCCTCCAGATTGTTCCACTTTTTTCACTATCCAGATCTCATAATTCAAAAATCTGACTGGAGCAAAACTTGCCAGATCAAAAGACCTTACTCCAGCCCCCCCCAACCCCGACTGTGCATGCAAAAGCTTGTACAATTTTGTTGAATGGAGGTGAAGATATTAAGGTGCAAAGTTTGCGATTCAACATTAAACAGCCTACTCAACCCTAACTATAGTGGCACTACCATACCACTTTAATAAAATACTATTGATTTTAACAATAGCAAGCAGCAGTCTATCTCCCTCACTAAGTGATAATAACAGCCATAATTTTCTTTTTAAATCCCACCTTGATGTGATTTTAAACCAATAGAAATATACATTATGGCTATAAGGATACCATGTCACTAACAACCATACTAATGACCCTGGAAACCAACCCTGAACTGTAGAATCAGACACAGCGAAGCACAAATAATCCCCTTTGTTCTTCTAAAAAAAAAAATAAACTAAACTAAATGAAAATAAATAGAAACCCACAAATTAAGTATAGCCCTATTGCAAGAAAGGAATACGCAGTGGGGAACTTGTTTTATGTGCAGCTACTGCTATTTATGCCCTTACATCTCTGGTTGGCCCCTTTCTGCTTGGCTGGCCCAGCACCATCACCTTGGTTTCCCCTAGGACTTATATTTACCTCCAAGAGTTCTCACAGAGCTAATGCCCTCTGGCGGAGGCAGTGGGGACAGTCCCAAACTCCACCACAGAACAGATCTGGTATTGGAGGTGTTGCCTGGGTATCCAGGTGCAGGGCCTGCAGGTAGCTAGCATCATCCTGCTGGTCAGGGTATTTCCACATTTTCTACCCCTCCCTTATGACATCAGAAGCAAGGGTGCACCAGCATGCAGACAGGTGTGCACAGCGTGGCACCAGCTGAAGTCCTCCCATCCACAAGTTGCCACTGACTGCACTGCCACCTGTGGTCACCCAGGTGGAAGTATTGCAGTGGAGCTGGCTGCTCTCCCTTCATCCCTGGAGGAGGAGAACATCCCTTGGAATGCTTGGTCCTTCTCCACCCAGTCAGCCCCTGACAACCAAAGCTCATTCCCAAACATGGGTTGGGGGTGTCGCAAGCAGTACCGCTGCCCTGATGGGCTGTGAAGAACTTGATGAATAAATGATTTATGTGCACTCAAGTAGTCTGACCTTGGACACCTCACTTGTGGCTTATGCCACTTGTGAGGTTACCCAAGGTCAAACTGCTCTTGTGCACATAAATCATTCATTTAACTTGTCCCCATTGCATATTATATATATATATATATATATATATATATACATATATATATCTATACATATGGATGCAGTAACACCCCTATAATCAAGGTTGAGTTGGCTGTTTAATGTTAAACCTCAATTTTTGCACCTTAATAACTTTGGTGTCATTTAACAAACTAGCTCAAAATTTGGCATGTGCTGTCAGGCTGCCTGTGTCTCAAGATGTGAAAAGTTCTGTGACTGCATCTTGTTCATTTTTTGAGGTACAGAGCATCAAAAAATGAAAAAAAAACACATGTTTGGGTTCCCATATTCTTAACGTTAGGTATTTTTTGCTCTCACCTACAGCCTAGACAGTGTGACATTTTTTCATGACATTTTCAGGCTGAAGGGGCCCATGCCAAGGGTGTACCTCCAGAGGGCTTCATGAAAACATATATAGTTTCAGAGTTATGGGGTGAGGTTGAGGGGATGACGCTATTATGTGACACCCCTCCAGCCAGGGAATGAAAGATCCAGGGTTGTCCGCAAAGGCCCAGCTACCATATAGTGAAGACAGCTGTCCTCTTGGTATAGGGTCCCCTGCATCTCTCCTCTCATGGGTGGCAGAGGGTCATGTGCTTCCACAGTCCAGCAGACAGTCCCATGAATTCTTCACATCTGTTACTGCACAGAACCGCAGGGCCCACAAGGGCCCTGCACTTCTTTAAGGGACGGAGTCTTCTCTTGGTGCAGGTCATCTGTATCTGTCATGTAAGTTCCAAAGGGACCTGTGTGAATGAGGATCCAATTCCACTATCTTAAAAAGAAAGGAAATTATTTGCAAAAAAAAAAAAAACTTTGTTAATGCAACAGTTATTTGTTTATTTATTTATATAAAATTTTGGTAACTGGGAGAGGCATACTGAGCTGAAGCTCATTTCCAGGTGCGATCCAGGTGAAAGTGAGCATGGGGGTGGCAACAAGTCAACAGACACAATACAATGTGGATACAATACAGATATGGCAGTTCAAGTAATAAAAAAGGGCAACAAATTAACAAAGATAAAAAGTGACAAATAATGCACATTTTTTAGCAATTAAAATTACCTAGGGAGGCCAACTGGAAAGGAGAAAACTATGGGAGGCAGGAAAGGAAGGAAAGATCATAGGGGATACAGTGACGGTTGATGTAGGCATTAGTGATTTGGCTAGAAATGGAGGGGTAAAGAAAACATGGTGATCAGAAGGAAGCAAGTTAAAAATGCATGGGGAGAGAGAGAGAGACTGTACCCTGGCTGCTGGGAGGAGGAAGGACAGGAGCAAGATGGAGGTAGAGATTATTAGAGGATACGTTTTAGAGAGTTCGGGGAAGGAGATGAATGAAGAGAACTTGGAAGTGAGTTCCAGTGGGAGGGGGGACAATAAAAGAAGGCTGCCTGCCTGTGTTTGAGAGACTGGAGAGAGAAAGTACAGGGATCTCTGGAGTGTAGCTGATAGGAGGAGGGGACGAAGGGTGGAGGAGAGAGAGGAGAGGTAGGAGGGAGGACCCAAACCAGAATCTGGAAATATGGGTGGTGGTGTGGTATTGGTGGTGTAGATGAAGAGGGGAAAGGGAGAGGGGGGAGTAGAGGAAGCAGTGGTACATGCAGGGGGGGGAGCTTTTAAGGCAAAGCAACAAAAAGCATTAAGAAGAGAGTCTAGTCTGGAAAGGGATGAGGTGAGGGTGGACCCAAAGACCACATTGGCATAGTTGAAAACAAGTAGAATCAGGCCAGACCAGTGGCACAGAAGGTTGAGGCACTGGATGCCACACCTTGCAGCACGCCACTGACCTGGGTTCGGGCATTAGCTTGGGTCCTCGGAGGTCAGCACAGAGAGGAGGAGGAGCTGGATGTAGCTGCCAGTAGGCAACTCTCTCTCCTCCCGGGGAGTGATAAGGCAGCATCCCATGGTTAATGGTTGTCTCCTGGTGGAGACCAGGGCACAGTGCACAGGTTAGGCCAATTCGGGTGGGCAGAAGGGGGTCATTACTGGGGCTGTAAGATGCATGCACACCTCCATGTGCATGTGTCCTTCTCCTGGGACCCTCAGGAGAAAACACTGGTGGCAGGATGACGAACGACTCCCAGCAGGCACTGCTCCCAGGCCGGGCATAAGGTAAGCCCCAGTGATTCTGGGAGATGGCACTGGGGGAGTAGATAGGATGAGAGCTGTCTGGAGTCACAGAAATAAGAGTAAAAAAGAAAACAGGTAGAATCATTTAATATGGATCTCTTGGCAGACAACAGGAGAGAGGGAGTCTTTGTTTCTGCACATGGCTGTAAGCTTGGGGTGGAGTTTGGTGTGGATATAGTCAACATGTGAAGAGAAGTCTAGATAATTATCCAGCCAGACACCAAAGTACTTGTAGGCTGTGACTACATTGAGAAAGGTGCCATCTAGGGTGGAAAAGGAAGGGAAGGGGAAAATTTGGCTTGTTTATGGGCAGTACCAAAAGTCATGGACATGGTTTTCTTGGTGTTTACTGTTTAAGCTGATTCTCCTGGAACCTGGATAACATCCTCGAGAAGTCTCTTTGCAGTCGAGATTCTGCCTTGGTGGTTGAGGTGCCAGAGGTGTGGAGGACCATGTTGTCCGTGTGCATGCGTGTAAGAGAAGAGACAAAGACAAAAGGAAGATCATTAAGGAAGACATAAAAAGGATAGGAAGATAGAAAAAAGGGCATGGCTCAGAATGGAGCCTTGAGAGACACCTAACTGAATTTGAAAGAGAGGGGAACAGGGCATCACCTGCATGAACACATTGTGTACAGTCCATGAGACAGGACTTAAACCAGTCCATGGCTTGGATGGAGACACAAGCGAGAGGAGTTTTGATAGGAGAAAAGGATGGGACACAGAGTCAAAAGCTTTGGCTAGATGGCCATCACGGTGGCACTGAGGATTGAGGCACTAGATGCCACACCCTCATGCTACACTGGCTGCCTAGGTTCAGGAACAACTTCGGGTCATCGGGGTGCCAGCACGGGGAGGAGAGTGGAGCAGGATCGATCATGCCGATGGGTAGCTTTCCTTACTCGAGGGATATGAAGGTGGGTTGACGCCCCCCCGTAGTTCTGTTCCCACCAGGTGGAGGTCCATTGGGTAGTGTAGGTGGAGAGGGGGCAGAAAACAGCAATGGGAGGTGGAAGGGGGTGAGCTGACACCATGGGGTGTGTAATGTGCTTACACATGCTCGCACAGCCATGTGCCAGGGTCTCGAGAGGGTCAGAGGAGAAAACCTATATAAACACCTATGTGTCCCCATCACCAGTTGGAGGTAGAAGGCGATGGGGACCAAATAGCTTGATTAAAAAAAGAAAAAAGCTTTGGCTAGGTCAGTAAACACAGCAGTGATAATGTGACCACAGTCCATGCCAGTGAGAACTGTGTCAATGACATGGAGGAGGGAAGAGATGGTAGACTGGCTTTGCCTGAAATCTGACTGGAATGGAGAGAGGAAGCTTGAAGAATTTAGACAGTCACAGAGTCTTGAGAAGACAAGGAACTCCTGCAGTTTCACCAGGGAGGGGAGAAGGGATATAGGCTTGTAATTGCCAGAAATAGAGGGACCACCCCCTTTGCAAAAGGGGTAGCACCATGGCAACTTTCCATGCCTGATATTCAGTACTATAATAGAAAGAATGGTACAGCAGGTGGGAGAGAGGAAGAACTATACCGGGGGCAGAGATCTGAAGGAGCTGTGGGTCAAGGCCATTTGGGTTGGATTTGTAAGGACTGAGAAAGAGGAGGGAATTTAGAGGTTCATGCACAGAAATAGGCAAGAAACAAAAGCCATCAGCTGGAGAGGAGGCAGGGGAGGCCAGAGGGACAATTACTGGGCTAGAAGAAAGGGCACAGGTAATGAAAAAAGGGAATGAGAAATGTTGCAACAGCTGAGGGATCTGAGATAACTAAGCCATCAACTAATAGGGTGGGGAGTGAGCTTGGGAGGGGGACTAATGATGGTGTGGAGAGCCTGTCATAATTTTGAGTGGCAGTTTAGGTTTTGATTCAGGGTCAATTTGAAGTATTGGGCTTGTGCAGCTCTCATTTCCTTAGTACAAGCATTTCTAAGGGATCCTATAGAGGTCATGAATGGGGGGGGAGGGGGAGGATTTGTATTTTGCTGAGGCAAGATCCCAGGATTTACAAAGCTGAATGATATCAGCAGAAATCCAGGGGTGGTGGGAGTATCTGACTCTGCAACTTTTGGGAGGGGCATGAGTATTCCATGCCTTGTTTAGAAAGTGGCAGAAGAGGGAGAGAGCAGAAACAGTGTCAAGGACAGAGTACACAAGAGACCATTTGGAGGATGCAAGGTCATGGAGGAGGTCCTCAGTATTTAGTGACCTGAATGACCTAAGTCAACAGTAGTTGGGAGGATCGTGGAGCATGCATAACTTACAGACACAATAGGTCATATTTGGATCACTAAAGGAATCTGAGAGAGTGCCAGCAGCAGCAATGCAGTAAAGGTGGGAAGCGAGCACCCAGTCCAGGAGAAAGTGGTTTTGGGAGATGGGTTTGCCCTGGTGGGCTCATTGATGAGTTGGTGGAGGTTCAGAGATTCAATATTTTTCATAAAACACTTAAGGGTTGGTGAGGCCCAATTTAGATTGAAGTCTCCAAGAACAATAAGCTCACTGGAGGAGGTTATGGGGACAAGGGAAGAGGTAATATCAACAAGTGAGGGGATACAGGTTTTTGCAGAGGCATATTGTACAGCTACATAGATAATGAGTGTGGAGGGAAAGTTTAGGTTAATAAGAAGGAGTTCATGCGAGAAGGAGATGGAATCATATAGAGAGATAAAGCAGGATACGTTTTGGAGAGTATAGATGGCTACGCCACCACTTCTTTTGCCACTGTCTTGATGAAAGAGGTGGAAATCAGACAGGGATAGTTGAGAATCAGGAACTCTGGAGGAGATCCAGGTTTCATATATACAGAGAAGGTGAGGGGGGTACTGGATGATCCAGACTTTAAGGGCATCTAGCTTAGGAAGTAGACTCCTAGCATTAAGGTGACAGTGTTTAAGATCTTTGGGTAAGGGAGGAGGGCAAGAGGGGGAGGAGGGGCCCAGTCTGGATGGATGTCACCTGCTAAAAGGAGGAGGAAGAAAAGGGTAAAAAGATAATGAATAGTCCTACATGTTCTACGATTACGAGGTTTAGGATTGGGAGGAGGAGTAAGGGAAAGCCGGAGCCTTTAGAGGAGCTCTAGGTTGAGGGAAAGGTAGGGAAGAAAACCAGAGTGAAAGATGAAAGAGGAGAAGTGAGGGAGGAAAGGAGGGGAGGGGGAAAAGGGGCTGGTGTGAGGTGAGAGGAGGGAAAGGTAGAAGTCGACTTGGGGAGTGAACAGTTTGGAGTGACATGTACTGGTGGCATCAGAAAGGGCAAAGTGGAGGAGGGATGGAGGTACAGCAGGACAAAAGAAGACAAAGAGGCAGAGAAGAAGGGAGAAATCCATGAGTGGGGAGGGGAAGAAGGAAAACAGAGGTTGAGACCAGGGAGAAGGAAAGGATTATAGATAGGAAGTTTAGTTAATGTAGGGAAGGAGAGAGGAGAGAAGGGATAAGGATTAGATAAGAAGAGTGAGAGAGAGAGAGAGAGAGAGAGAGAGAGAGATGAGGCACTCAAAGGACAGAGGTAACTTCAAGGAACAGTAGCAAGGTTGTGGAGTATAGCAAAAGAAGTATGTGAGATTACAGCTGTAGTAGGCAGGGGACCCAAAAGTAGAGTTCTGGTGATTATGAGGACAGGAGAGAGAGAGAGAGAGAGATAGATAGATCAAGGGAATAAGGGAGCAGAAAGGGGTTCAAACAAGGGGACAGGTAAGGGGACACTAGCCAGGGTAACCAGGTAGTATACAAGGAAAGGAGGCACAATCAAGGAAGGCAAATATAATTTTCAAACTAAGCAACTAAGGTGTACAGAAATGAAACTGTGGTAACAGCAGTGATGAACTCAACTTAGGTTAAGCAATGATGGCCAACTCAAGAGAGACACCATGGCAGCAAAACCTGAAAACAGACCATTACAGCGACAGCTGCTGTAATGGTTAGTTTTCACCAACGTGGCTTCTCCCGATGTTATGCCCCCTCCCTGGGACAATTCTGACCTAGAGTTGATTATATTGAATTACAGGGGACCCCACGGAGGCAAAGCCCACCTCAAAAGCACTTTTTTCGTGACAGTACAATACGCGTGTCAGTATCATGCCGTCGCTGTGTGAAAGGTCGGCAAAGTTCCTAGCTGACCACAGGTGGTGCATTCATTAGTAATGATAACACACTGCTAATTATTAAGTAAATATGTTAGGTCACATAATACTACAAAGTAGGGGACATGTGAGGTTAGGGTTTCCAATCCAAACTCCTAACCCCCAACCCCAAGCAGCAAAAGGAAAAAATCATTCTGATTTTGAGTCTCTGGTGTCTTGGTGAATCAGTGGTGTGGTCTTTCTTGGGGTTATCAGCCCTAATGCTCACTCTGTTTCCTGAGTAAACAACATCACCCATTATCATCTTTCTTCATACTAGGCCTACAGGGCCCTGAGTGAAGAAAGCTACAACAAATTGTGTTGACGTAATCCGTACAAAATCCAGACACTTACTTGGCTGACATGCAAAAGCCCGACTTCTAGTTCCCGACAAGTGTGTTATCCCATAATACAATTTGCCGACACTCATAATCTCAACTTTGAAACCACGTTACACCAGCAATTCATCCAGTGTACCTGTCAACTTAACCAGAATTGTGCCCTTATACAGCCGTCTGGAATCTATCCATGCAAGTGAAAAACCTGCAAGGCACAGGTATCTACAAATGTAACTGAGTGGGTAAGTACTAAATAATGCTATGGAATATCACAGAATTGGCATTTTGTTTACTCCCACCAATTGAAAAGAATGCTACATGTTATACACAGTCCAGTGGCTTAGTTTTTGGTACAATTGCAAACAACCTTAACTGCCTAACTTGTCAGTGCTACAACGATCATTTTCTGGCAATGAGATGAAATAAATACAGCAAACATTCAGGCTATTTTATTTACTTATATTATTTATTTGCAATACCACCAGTAAAAGGGAAAAGACAAGAACCGGCAGCAAGAGCAGGAAAGGAAAGAGCAGGACAGGCTTCTTTTGGCAAAGACAGGTAGGGACATAAATACATTGATCATGCTGAACCTGATACCTTTAGGCTATTTTATTTTTTTATCATTTTTATTTGCAATATCGCCAATCTAAGAGCCACTGCAGGGAAAAGGAAAAAAAAAAAACGGCAGCAAGAACAGGACAGGAAAGAGCAGGATGGGATTTCGGACTGTCGGTATATCATACTTGTTGGGAAACAGTGCGTCGGGATTTTGGAGTTGGCCATTTGAATGTCAGGATTTTAGTTGTCAGGAATTCGTACCAGACCCGTGTTGACAACACGTGGTAAGAGAGTATCACTATGATGCACTGGCTTGGAGCTATTCCTTGTGCTTCAGACTACATGCTATGGGCTCGGGGGAGAGGGAACCATTTGGGTTGACAACCCCGAAGAAGCCCCCACTGCTGATTTGCCAAGACCACAGAGACCTAAAACTCTAATTTTTTTTTCCTTTTGCTGCTGGAGAGAGGGGGCTTAGGGTTGGAAACCTTAACACCACATTTCCCTACTATTGTGGTGTTAAGTTACCATAACTAGTGCATTAACAAAGTTTTTTGCAAAGAATTATAGTTATGGTTGCATGGCCACTTCTACGTTAAACCCCAAATTGTGCACTTTAATAACTTTGCAACTGTTGGTCTGATTCATATGAAATTTGGTGTGCATGATGTTGCACCATAGATCTCTGGATCTGGAAATTTTCATTCTGGTAAGATTTGCAGTTGTGGAGCTGCAGAGCATCGAAAAGTTAGAAACATCCTCAATTTCTGTGAATTCTTTGCTTATCTGCACAGCCCAAATGGTTTGTTTGTCTAGTCTGAAATGTTCAGGGTGTATGGAGACTGGATCAGGGAGGTGCCTTTTGAAGGTTTGGTGAAAAAATATTAATCCGTTCAAAAGTTATTAAACTTTAAATTTCCCGTTACAGCCTATGGGGAAAAATACATGTTCCGTGTGAAAGCAAGTTGTACTGTTGTGAATTCACCTTTTTCTGTTGCAGCTTCCCTCAGTACTGTTGTGCAGTGGCCATACTGTTTTCAGTTAGCAGTGGAGAAAAACATTCTCATTCAAAAAACCATGCCCCTAACCACCAACTGTTGTATTTACCTAAATGGGGCCCTAGGAAAATGATCCTGGTATCAGATTTTTAAAATAATGTTCAAAAACGTGTTTTGCAAGTTTTTTTGTCTGTACTGTCGCAATTTGTGAAAGTATAGCATGACACTGTCATGATTTTGGCGACAGTGTGCCATCACACTTTCGCAAATTGTGAGTTCCTTTAGTGATCCCTTTTATAACTCTAAGCACTAAAAAACAAAAACAATCAGCCACTGTGAAAAGGCCAAAACATTTTCTAAGCATTATTTTCATAATCTGACACTAAAATCATGTTTCTCAGCTCCCATTTAGGTAAATACCTGTTGGTGTTTACCTAAAAAAAATTGTTTTACCTCTTTTTCCAGCATTTAAGATGGATGGGGGCTGAGGAATCTTCACATTTATATAATTATATGTCCTGGCATTGGGATGACCATTCCTCATGCCGGAATACTGTGCAAGTCTGTGTCATAAATCCCCCATCATTGTGGACCACTGGGTAGCCCACTCCCAGTGTCTCCAGATATACCTATTTTGGGACACTGGGAACCCCACTCCCAGTGTCACCAAACAATGTCCTTATATACAGTATTTGTAGTTCCTGACAATGGGTTGCCCAATCCCTGTGTCGGCAGTAGCACCCCAGCCCCATGCCAGTATGGGACACTGGAATGCCCACTCCCAGTGTCCCTAGTTCTTCCCCCCCACTCAGTACTATGGGACACAGGGTAGCCCACTCCCAGTGTCATCCTCCACCCCACTACTGTGGGACATATTTATTCTGAAATAAAGAAAACCATCCCCCAACATCTTTTTTCCCCCTGGAAAGAAGAAAATGGTCCCTCATTGTTTCCCCATCCCCACCCTCCCTCTGTGCACACACCTCCCCACACACCTCCTTACGCCATACTTACCTCCAGAGGTTGGTGGTTGCCATCTTCTCTGGACCAGGACACATCTGCACTCCTCAAAGTGAAACTGTGAACTGAAGAATAAAGGTAAGTGCTGTATAATGGCAGTCTAAGGTGTTTTGAACTTATGTTGATATCGCTGTAATTTTTTGGGTTTTTTTTGCACCAGATTTTCAACATGGGCTTTTTGGGACCCCACCTCGTGAACCCTTGCACTGTCATCTCGTTAATCCTATCTGTAAGGTCATTTCATGGTCGATGCGTGAAATCACCTTTTGGAACCAGTTAACAAAGTGACAGTGCCAATGTTCATAAGGGTAGTTCCCAAAAAGCCCATGTTGAAAATTTGGTGCAAAAAGTCCAAAAAAATGACCTTGTTAAGAACATGTACTGTGCAGTTTCTACGCACACTTATAACTTCACTGATTTTTAATATTTTTCATCCTGATTTTCAACATTAACATTCTTTCACACCTACTCATGAACAGTACAGCTGTCATATTTCACATCCTGCCCAAAATGTGTTTCACATCCCTGGCACAGAATGGCATGCTTGCTGTGCAAAATCAACTTTTTTGGGATGGAGTAACAAAATCACAGTGCCACTGTTCATGAAGGGATGTCCCAAAAATCCCATGTTGAAAATTTGGTTAAAACAATTCAAAAATGACCACATTATGAGTGTGCATTGCACAGTTTTCTATGCACACTCTTAACTTCACAAATTTTTCATTATTGCTATTTTTCACACTTTCTCATGACCATTATAAAGTTGTCTTTTTTCACATCCTGCCCCAAACATGTTTTCACACTTGTTTCACAGAATGGCATAGTTTCTGTATGAAATCAACTTTCAGAACCAATTGATGAAATGGCAGTGCCAGTGATCATGAGGTGGGGTCCCAAAAGGCCATGTGGAAAACTGGGTGAAAAAATTCCTGAAAATGCCTGAGTTACATGTGTCCATTGAATTTATTCTACATATGCACATAACTTTGCCCACAATAAAATAAGGATACTATTGTACTGTCTCAAAGAGAAGGGAAATTCATTGCAAAAAAAACTCAGTTAATGCATCAATTTGGGTTGCTAGCACAGCAACAAAAGTCTGGAAACTTGGTGTTAGGATTACCAATCCTACCACCCCATCCTCACCCTCCACACACCAAACAGGCATTGGTGTGTGTCTTGATGTTGGGCCTAACTTTCCCCCATTCTCCAGTACTGTACCATGTCAGCTTGGTTACAAATGGAATGGGGTGAGAGTTAAACTCGATGACAAAGGCACACCGATGCCTGTTGGTGTGAGGGTGGGTGATAGGTGGGGTGTTGATCAGTAACCCTAACACCAAATTTCCAGACTTTTATCACTATACTATCAACCCTAACTGATGCATTAATGGAGTATTTTGCAATGAATATGTATTATACTAGTGTGGTAGCATCAGTATAGTTAGGGATTCGACAGTCACTTCTATGTTAAACCCAAGATTTTGCATCCTAATAACTTTGCAACCATTCATCTGATTTACATGGACTTTTGCATGCCCCATTGGGTACCATAGATCTCTGGAGTTTACAAGTTTCATTCTGGTCAGATGTGTGGGCGCGGAGATATAGAATGTCAAAAAACATGAAAATTACCATTTTTTTGCCAATTTTGTTGTCATGCTTTTTCTCCGAAATGGCTTGGTGGTTTGGTCTCGAACTTTCAGAGTATATGGGATTTGGGTCACAGATGTGCATTTTGAAGGTTTAGTGAACAAATATTAATCCATTTCAAAATTTATAAAAATGTCAAGTTTCCCATTATTTCCTATGGGAAAAATTAGATGTGCTGTGTGAAAGCACTATTTTGCTGCCATGAAAGCAGTAGTTGCTTTCGCAAATGCAAAATGTAGTGTCGACATTCTGCCATCTTGTTTTCAGTTAGCAAGGTGGAAAAAGTTAAATAGTTTAAAAAAATACTGCCCCTAGGTAAACACCTAGGTAATCACCAACAGTTGTGTTTACCTAATTGGGGGCTGGGGAATTGGATTTAGGGCTTATTTTTTTCATAATAATGCCAAGAGATGTGTTTATTTTAATTGGAAGATGTCAACCAAGCAGTCTCCCAGGGTTCCTTTTTAAAAGTTCAAAAAAGGTTTCTAAGTCTTTTGTGGAGCCAAAGTATACTTTTAAGGAAAAGATGAAAATCAGAACAGTCATACAGTTAAAAGAATCAAACACCTTCTCAACCATAAATGAGTTCCATTAAGTATATTTGTAACCACTTTTACTATTCCTCAAATATACAAAAAATTAAAAATCCATACAGCTGAGAGAATTCTTGATCCTGATTTCATTGAGTTCTCTTAAGGTTCCAAACTTTAAGTTTGCCACCACTAGCACTTTTTTTTTTGTAATACCGCCACCATTAGCAGACATACCAACTGAGCTTTCATGCTTCTTCACCTTGTAGGTGATAAAGAAAAAGGGCCAAGCCACACAGGTGGGCACATGAAAATGTGCTTACATTACCAAAGCTAACCACACCTCTTGTGGACCGGTCATAAAGAAACCACCCCATCCATAATTATGGGGGATCCCCTGTTTCTTATAAAATTGTCCTATGCATATGCATTGATAATATAAGTTGTAAATTCATTTTTTTAGACATCCAGCACATTACACAAGAGCTATGAA
Source organism: Neoceratodus forsteri (assembly GCA_016271365.2). Lineage (NCBI taxonomy): Eukaryota > Metazoa > Chordata > Ceratodontiformes > Ceratodontidae > Neoceratodus > Neoceratodus forsteri. The sequence goes on along the minus strand of JADMNL010000041.1, from coordinate 3,850,804 downwards.
AAACATTAGCATCTTTAAGACTCTAACAGCTGCTTTACTTTAATAGTTTGCAGATATAAAAAAAATATAAAAAAGAGATAAAGGGGGTTAGGAGAAGAGAGAGAAAGAATACTAACTGCAGTCATAATCCTTACATAGGAAATATATACAGTCTTAAGTATTTCTAAAAGAAATAAACCTCTGTGGCTTGCACCCATAGGTGAATATATTAGTATTAATCAAAACCTGACTAATTTAATTGTTCATTCAAACCATATCTGCTCAGATGTATTTTTAATGTGAAGATCCACCATGCTTCATGTCTTAACAGAGTATTTTCTCTATTTCCCCCTCTTGGTGGTTCATGAATCTTTTCTACATCAAAAAACTTTAATACTGAAATTTGGTGTTGTCTTTCTAAAAAATGTCTCGCTACAGCTGATCTCAAATCACCTCTCCTAATGTTACTTTTATGTTCCGAAATGCATAATGTTAAAGATCTCATAGTTTCACCAATATAGTACAGGCCACAAGGACAATACATACAGTATATTACAAAATATGTGTTACAGGTTATAAAGTCCTTAATATTGTATTCTCTGTCATCCCATGTACTTTTATAGATTTTCTTTTTACCCCACTGTTGCAGTGAACACAATTTCCACAAGGAAAAATGCCTGTAATGTTGCTTTTTAACCAGCTTGTACCACCTGTGTCTTGTTTCCAGTGTTGTGTTCTAACTATTTTATCTCGAATGGTAATCATTTTATGAGCTGTTACCCACAGTCTTTGTTCAGATATTAGCCCCATTTCACTAGTTTGCAGGATCTTCCAATTAGAAAGAATAATATTTTTAATATTGCCAAACTCTTCTGAGTATTGTGTAGACATGGTAATACATGGTAATACGTTCAGGGGTGGGACTCAAACCTGGCTCTTTATTTTCTAAAAGATTGACTCGATCTATTGTTTCTGTCTTTTGTTTAGCTAACAGTATAGTCTTTTCTGTGTAACCTCTTTCCTTAAATCTGCATAATGAATCCTCCAAATTTTTTTCATATCTTTCTGTAGAGCCAGTATTCTTTTTTAATCTTGGCATCTGGCTATATGGAATATTCCGTTTCAAATTTTTTGGATGAAAATGTCTAGCATGAAGAACAGTGTTTCTTGTAATTTCCTTCCTATATAGATCAGTAATTATTTTACCATTTTCTTTTACTATTTTTAGATCTAAATAAGGAATCTCCACAGAGTCACACATCATAGTAAACAACAAATTTTTGTTGGCTGTCTCCAGTTATTCTTTGAATTGCAATGCTTTAAGTTCAGTATTATTCCAAATAATTAATATATTATCAATAAATCTTTTATAGCGTATTATTTAATTGCCAAAAGGATTTGTTTTGGATTCTATGTATTATTTCTCAAACCAAGCCATATACAAGTTCACATATGTACGAGTCAAAATGGCTCCCATTGCTGTCCCTGTCTTTTGTAAGTATTTTTGATCTTCAAAAGCAAAAAGTTTTCCAGAATAAATCATGTTAGTTCTAATAAAATTCCTTATTAGGTTTATTATTCTCCTTTTATCAAGAAAGTATTCCAAAGATTCTAAACCTTCAGTATGAGAGATGCTAGTATATAAACTTTTTACATCTAAAGTAATGAAAAGCATATCATTCAGACCAATATTCGCATGATTCATTTCTTCCAAAATCTGGATATAATGCTTACTGTCTCTAAGATAAGACCAGGTATTCTGGACTAAATATTTACAATAGTGATCTACAAAAATAGACAAATGTTCAGTAATTGAGCCTATTCCTGATAAAAAATGGTCTCCCTGGTGGTTGTTGTAAACTTTTATGTATTTTGGGAAGACAATACAAAGATTGGAATTCTGGGTGCTTTGTTGATTAGTTCTTCGACTACCCATTGCTCAATAATATCCCTATCGTTAGCCTCCATCACTAATTCTCTTATTCTTGATCTCAATTCTGCAAAAGGGATATTGCTAACTCTCTCATAGATATTAATGTCTGATAATTGATGTAAGCATTCCATTCTATAATCTTCTCTATTCACACTCCCCCCTCCTTTATCAGCAGGTTTAATTACTATACTTTCATTTTTACTTAAGTTCTCCAAAGCCTCTTTTTCTGATTTCAGTAAATTAAATTTATGTTTTCTAGTTTTATTCTGGAAAATAACACTTTCTATTTCTGTATTCACTTTCTCTATATAGCTGATGATATTTGCAAGTGCACTGCCTGTGAGAGCAAAATACAATTTCATACCCAAAGATTGTTTTGATAAATACCTTCTTTTTTTCTCTGCTTCATTTTGTGTTTCAATTGGTTTCATTCCCAAAAAATGTTTGAGTCTTAGTTTTTGAAATAATTTTTCTGTATCTAATTTGAGCTCAAATGCATTCAGAGTTTCAGTGAGACTAAAAGACAAACCATAACTTTGTAGTTTAGTTTCTAACTGATTTATGGGATGATTGGATACATTAAAATGTGATTAATTCTGATCTTGTCTTGACCTAAGTTTGTGCACCTTTTCTTTTTCCTTTACTTTCTCTCCTCCTCCTCCTCCTCCTGCGTCTCTTTCTTGTCTCCATGTGCCTGATGGCCCTGCACCTTCTGTGTCTTTCTGAAAATCCATATCAAATTGTCTGTCTGTCTGTTGTCTGTTAGCCATTTTATATGTATGTATTTTATATATATATATTTTTTTTTTATAACATGGGTAGGGAAATTGCTTGGGATTTATTGGACCTTGAGCATCACATGACCATGTGTATATCAGAGCATGACTGCACACCTGCACTTTTACCCCAAAACAATTTTGACATTCTATAAGATAGATAAACCACTCTGAGGTATGCGGTTGCACTCTGATATTTGTATGCCTCGGGTGGTTATGCACTCTGCTACAATGCACACCAAGGTGTGTGTACATTAGAGCATGACCACACACCTCAGAGTGGTTTATCTATTACATACATATATATATGTATATCTTCATTTACCAAAAAACTTTGTTAATGCACCATTAGGGTTCAAGCATCAGAAGTAGGGAAATATGACATTAGGGTTTCCAAGTATATGACCCCACCCCCACTGTGCATGCAGGAACAGGTATGAGGGGTGTGTGGGGAGCATTAGTGTCCACAACCCCAAATCACACCACTCATGCCTGTTCCTGATTGCACAGTGGGGTGGGTTCTAAGGCTTGGGAACCCTAAGTCATATTTCCCTACTTTTGATGCTTCAACCCTAATGGTACATTAACAGAGTTTTTTTGCAATGACTTTCCTTACTTTTTCAGACAGTTTACTTGTATCCTTATTTGTCTCTGGGAGTGCAGGGCCCTTTGGGCCCTGTGCTCCCATGCTCCATAAATTTCCTCATTTTACTGATAGTGTGCAGGGACCTTTGGAACCTACACATCAATCCCTTCATAGATGCATGACCAAATTACCAGCATAGCCATTTTATTATCCCAGCACATGCACCTGGTAGACAAAAGTTTCAAATTCCAATCAAAATTTAGTTCTGTGCAACTACAATGCCATTCCACACCACAGGTGCAAAAAACACATTTTGGACAGGATTTGAAAAATGACAGCTGTGACATACATGAGATTGGGTAGTAAAAAGGCTATTTTGAAAATCTAGGGTCAAAATATTTAAAATTTCCAGTGTCTAAATATTTAAAATTTCCTGGTGGGTATAGCGAAATTGCAGCAAGTGGTCATAACTTTGAAATGTTTTCATATTTTGATCCCAAATCTTGAACATAGAATTCTTATGGCCCCACCTCATAAACCCCATAGGTGAAAATGTTCAAATCTGTGGCAAAACACCATTCCATGCCACAGGTGCAAAAACACATTTTGGGCAGGATGTGAAAAATGACAGCTGTAATGTTCATGAGATGGGGTGAAAAATTGGCTATGTTGAAAATGTGGAATGAAAATATTAAAAATGACCAAACTTATGAGTGTGCGTAGACAAATTTAAACAACCATGCATAAGTAAGCCATTATTTAGGATTTTTTTCACCAGATTTTCAACATGGGCTTTTTGGGACTACACCTCATGAATACTAGCTGTGTCATATTAATCAGTCCGTCCCAAAAGGTGATTTCATGCAGCAACCACAGAATCACCTTCTAGGCCTGATTAATGAATGACAGTGACAGTGTTCACGAGTTGAGGTCCCAAACAGACCATGTTAAAAATTTGGTGAAAAATATTCATAAAAATGGCAAAGACATCCACATAAGTTCAAGACACCATTGAAATACATTATATGGCACTTACATTGATTCCTCAGTTTGTGGTTTGGCTTTGAAGACTGCAGACATGTCCTGGTCCACGTAAGATGACAGAGGATGACCTCCAGTGGTACGTATAGGGCAAGGGTGGGTGTGCAGTGGTGGGTGCTTAGTGGGAGGGTTGGAATGGCAAAGGAAGATAGTGGGGATGATGAGGGATAGTTTTTTTTGATTTCAGGAACAAAACACAAAAGACGTTCGGGACAGTTTTCTTCTTTACAGCAAACAATGAAATACAGTCAAACCCACTTAAACACATAGCCTTGAGACTTAGGAAATTTATGCATTTAAGAGGGCTATTCCTTTATGCAATCTTGCTGTTGTGAGACCTTGCAGTGGCCTGTAAAACACAATCTCAGGTATTTCCATAAATACATGCTGCTGTGACAGATTGTGGCTACTTTCCTGCCTACCAACCCATTCAGGTCAGCGTCCAGCACTATGGCTACAGATTTTGTTTTCTATTCTTTCATTCCCCTACCTTATTATGTCTCTTCCTTCTGTGTCCAGTACTTCCAAACCATGGCTATGGCTATGGAAACAGATTGTTTTTTGCCTCAATTAACTAACTCCCCACTGATGTCGACCAAACCATGACAATCCTCTAACCATAGCAACACTGGTCACATGCTCCAATGGTCTCTGTGGCAACACCATAGCAATGCTTGTCACATGCTCCCATGGTCTCTGTAGCAACTGTAGCAATCAGTGTCTTGTGTTTTGGTGCTTGTGCTTTCACTTGAAAATGGACTTTATATGGACTTCATCTGGGGGTTGAGTTTCAATTCAAATCACACAATATTCAAGGATTCTGAGTTTACTTTTTTGATGCAGTGGTGCTGGCGCTTGAAAATGGACTTGATACGAGTGGTGAGTTTCAGTTGCAACAGAGACACACAGTATTCGGGGATACTGTAATGAGTTTTATTTTTGATGCACTTCTCCTGGAAAAGGGACTTAATATGGGGTGTCAAGTTTAACAAGATGATGTGAAGCTGTAGCATGCAGTGGTGCTTGAATTTGAACTGTGACTTGATGCTGTTTGTGTGAGTTCGGGGGTGATTTTACTTAAACTTCCGCAAACTATTTTAAAATCAATAACTTTACTGATGATTGTTAAAAGATTTTAAATGCTCTGTAAGCTTTGACTGATGTATTCACTCTCAATTTTGTAGAATTCCCTGTAGTCCTCCTCCTCCCACTTGGTATTCTGTTATTCATAGCAGCGAACAGTCATTATAGACTGAAACACATCTTTTGTTGTTGGTGGATGAGTTCCTCAAAACGTCATTATGTACTCCTCTTCTCCCTCCTCATCATTGAACTAGGTAACCTCTCCATCGGCCACAGAAGCAGCAACCTCCTTATTTGTAAGCATGTCTGTACTTTGCAGATTACCATCCTCTGCTAAAAAGAGGTCAAACATAGTCTATGGGTGTTATCGGGCACTGCCACAAATTCCTCCACCCCCTCTTTATCATCTGCAGCAATATCAGTTTGGCATTCATGTAAAAAGCCGGCTTTAATGTAACAAATCTGGATTGTTTGAACTTTTACCTCAGACCAAGCCTGGCCAAGCATGTGTATGGCATCTATCATGGATTGTTTCTTTGCTAGGTCCGTGGCAGACACAGCAGTCCCATTATCAAAAGCGGTGATCACTGTTGCCAGCATTCTGCTGTGGTACAGGAACTTAAAGTTTCCTGTGATTCCCTGATCAGTTGGCTGGATCGGGGAGGTAGTGTCTGGGGGTAAAAAAATTAGCTTGACATTGGGATAGATCGAGCTGAGGGTGTGCTGTGCAGTTATTAATCAACAGAACGGTGTGTTTCTTTCTCCACCTTATATCCTTATTGAATTCTTTAACCCATTCGGTGAAGAGGTCCATAGTCATCCAGGCATTCTGGTTTGTGTGGTATGTGAATGGTAAATGCTGTACATTGGTGCCTTTATAACACCTTGGGTTTCTGATTTTTCCAGTGACCATCAGTTTAGTTTTGTGGGACTCATCCACGTTAGCACAGACTAGTGCTGTGAGGCAGACATTCATCTTCTTGCTGCCAGATATACAATCAGATTTGAAAGTATAATGTGCCATAAGGAGTTTCCTGATAGTAAATTCCCATCTCATCTGCATTATACATGCAATTGGGGGTTAATCGGAAAGCAAAGAAGGCAGTACAGACTGGACACAGTTATAAGCAGAAACAGTGTCTGCATCCTTCTTCTCCCCATGCGGACATTTGAAAACAATGTTATGCCTAACTTTGAATTGGCACAACCAGCTGTTGCTTGGCTCGAACCTTGGTTTACATAGTTTCAGCTAGTTTATGAGCATTCTGCAGCAATAGAGGACCTGAAACAGGCATATCAGAGGTATGGTTGTGCTCAAACCAGCGGAGGAGAGCAACCTCCACTCCTGTATCCTTGCCCTCCTGCTTTCTTTTTCTGCCCAAGGTTCACATTCATTTGGTATTCAGCCAGAATCTGTGCTTTATTTTTCACAATTCTGGCTCTGTGACACCCCAAGCTGCTGTGCTACCTCAGTTTGCGAAGATACTGGACTGGAGAAGAGGTTTAATGCTTTAACTTTGCCTATGAGAGCTCCTTTCTTTGTTTTGGTGTTTCAGCCATGATGACAAAGACAAGAAGACAGTATGATCTGAATGCTTGAACTGTGAATGCTGTTTTTTATAAGCCACTAATTAAACAATTAACAACTTGCTGCAATTAGTGCTATATTTAGCTTGCTAAGAATCACTGGTTAATGACAGCAGCTCTGAAATTTGACGGTGTTAGCACCCACAATGTATGCGATTACAAAGCAAACTCAATGCCTTTAACCAAGCATATTATACAGGCAGTGATAGGAAAGGAATTGAGGAATGAAATGTGTATTCATTTTAATGGGATTTGCGATTAAGTGGTATTCGTTTAAGTGGATCTACTGTAACTAGTTGGGGACACTGGGAGTGAGCTCCCCAGTGTTCCATACTGTTGGGGTCTTCCACTGCCAATATGGGAATTGGGACCCCCGATGTTGGCAATTAAATAATAAAGAAAACAGACTGAGACAGGTGGACAAAGAAAAAGCAAAAAACAAATAAATGTAAGGATTTTTGAGACTCTGCATCTCAGACACCACACAAGTGAATCAAATGAAATTTCTGAAATCAGCAGAGCTCCCCACAAGATTATGGATGCAAAATGTTATGCAAATCCATTGAACCGTGGCAAAGTTATTAAGGTGCACAATATGCAAAACTGAAAGCCTGCGAAAATGGAAATAAAAAACATGTAAAATTAAGGAAGCTTGAGACACAGTATCTCAGAAACCACACAAGCGAATCAAATGACATTAGCCACATCAACAGACATATTCCACAAGATTATTCATGCAAACTTTCATGCATATCTCTTAAAGGGATGCTAAGTTATTACGGTGCAAATTATGCAAACCTGGATGACTGCAAAAATGGAAAAAACGTACATTTAAAAAGGTTTTAGACACAGTATCTCAGAAACTACACAAGCGATTCAAATGAAATTAGGCACTTCAACTGAACTATAACTCAAAATTGAGCAAGCACAATTTAATGCACATGTATTGAAAGGTTGCAAAGTCATTAAAATGCAAAATATGCAGAGTTGGAGGACTTCAAAAATGGAAAACACTTGCACTGTACATTTAAGAATGTTTGAGACACGGTATCTTAGAAACCATAGAAACGATTCAAATGAAGTTAGCCACATCGACAGATATATGCCCCAAGATAAGGAATGTAAAATGTCATGTACATTTGCTGAAGGGTTGCAGAGTTAGTTAGGTACAAAATATGCAAAACTTGAAGACTGTGAAAATGTAAAAAATGTGAATTTAAGGATGTTTGAGACACGGTATCTCAGAAACTGTACAAGTAGTTCAAATGTAGTTAGCCAAGTCAATGGACATACACCGCAAAAGTATGTATGCACAATTTCATACAGATCCCTTAAAGGGTTGCAAAGTTATTAAGGTACAAAATATGTTTACAAAAATGGAAACATCATCATTTTAAGGATGTTTGAGACATAGTATTTCAAAAACCACACAAGTGATTCAAATGAAATTAGCCATATCAACAGATCTATCCCATGAAATTAAGCACGCAGACTTTAATATACATTTGTTGAAAGTTTGCAAAGTTATTAAGTTGCAAAATATGCTAAACTGAAAGTCTTCAAAAATCGAAAAAAAAAACATGCACATTTAAGGATGTTTGAGACACAGGATCTCAGAAACCTCACAAGCAATTGACATAGATCTCTGGATCTGGAAATTTTCATTCTGGTAAGATTTGCAGTTGTGGAGCTGCAGAGCATCGGAAAGTTAGAAACATCCTCAATTTCTGTGAATTCTTTGCTTATCTGCACAGCCCAAATGGTTTGTTTGTCTAGTCTGAAATGTTCAGGGTGTATGGAGACTGGATCAGAGAGGTGCCTTTTGAAGGTTTGGTGAAAAAATATTAATCCGTTCAAAAGTTATTAAACTTTAAATTTCCCGTTACAGCCTATGGGGAAAAATACATGTTCTGTGTGAAAGCAAGTTGTACTGTTGTGAATTCACCTTTTTCTGTTGCAGCTTCCCTCAGTACTGTCATGCAGTGGCCATACTGTTTTCAGTTAGCGGTGGAGAAAAACATTCTCATTCAAAAAACCATGCCCCTAACCACCAACTGTTGTATTTATCTAAATGGGGCCCTAGGAAAATGATCCTGGTATCAGATTTTTAAAATAATGTCAAAAACGTGTTTTGCAAGTTTTTTTGTCTGTACTGTCGGGATATGTGAAAGTACAGCATGACACTGTCATGATTTTGGCGACAGTGTGCTGCCACACTTTCGCAAATTGTGAGTTCCTTTTGCGATCCCTTTTGTAACTCTAAGCACTAAAATACAAAAACAATCAGCCACTGTGAAAAGGCCAAAACATTTTCTAAGCATTATTTTCATAATCTGACACTAAAATCATGTTTCTCAGCTCCCATTTAGGTAAATACCTGTTGATGTTTACCTAAAAAAAATTGTTTTACCTCTTTTTCCAGCATTTAAGATGGATGGGGGCTGAGGAATCTTCACATTTATATAATTATATGTCCTGGCATTGGGATGACCATTCCTCATGCCGGGAATACTGTGCAAGTCTGTGTCATAAATCCCCCCCATCATTGTGGACCACTGGGTAGCCCACTCCCAGTGTCTCCAGATATACCCTATTTTGGGACACTGGGAACCCCACTCCCAGTGTCACCAAACAATGTCCTTATATACAGTATTTGTAGTTCCTGACAATGGGTTGCCCAATCCCTGTGTCGGCAGTAGCACCTCTGCCCCACGCCAGTATGGGACACTGGAATGCCCACTCCCAGTGTCCCTAGTTCTCCCCCCCACTCAGTACTATGGGACACAGGGTAGCCCACTCCCAGTGTCATCCTCCACCCCACTACTGTGGGACATATTTAATCTGAAATAAAGAAAACCATCCCCCAACATCTTGTTTCCCCTGGAAAGAAGAAAATGGTCCCTCATTGCTTCCCCTATCCCCACCCTCCCTCTGTGCACACACCTCCCCACACACCCCCTTACCCCACACTTACCTCCAGAGGTTGGTGGTTACCATCTTCTCTGGACTGGGATACATCTGCACTCCTCAAAGAGAAACTGTGAACGAAGAATAAAGGTAAGTGCTGTATAATGGCAGTCTAAGGTGTTTTGAACTTATGTTGATATCACTGTAATTTTTTGGACTTTTTTGCACCAGATTTTCAACATGGGCTTTTTGGGACCCCACCTCATGAACCCTTGCACTGTCATCTCGTTAATCCTATCTGTAAGGTGATTTCATGGTCGCTGTGTGGAATCACCTTTTGGGACCAATTAACAAAATGAAAGTGCCAATGTTCATAAGGGTAGTTCCCAAAAGCCCATGTTGAATAATTAAAAATCAAAACAAACCGTTAAGAACATGTACTGTGCAGTTTCTCAGCACACTTATAACTTCACTGATTTTAATATTTTTCATCCTGATTTTCAACATTAACATTCTTTCACACCTACTCATGAACAGTACGGCTGTCATATTTCACATCCTGCCCAAAATATGTTTCACATCCCTGGCACAGAATGGCATGCTTGCTGTGCAAAATCAACTTTTTTGGGATGGAGTAACAAAATCACAGTGCCACTGTTCATGAAGGGATGTCCCAAAAATCCCATGTTGAAAATTTGGTTAAAACAATTCAAAAAAATGACCACATTATGAGTGTGCATTGCGAAGTTTCTATGCACACTCTTAACTTCACAAATTTTTCATTATTGCTATTTTTCACACTTTCTCATGACCATTATAAAGTTGTCTTTTTTCACATCCTGCCCCAAACATGTTTTCACACTTGTTTCGCAGAATGGCATAGTTTCTGTATGAAATCAACTTTCAGAACCAAATGATGAAATGGCAGTGCCAGTGATCATGAGGTGGGGTCCCAAAAGGCCATGTGGAAAACTGGGTGAAAAAATTCCTGAAAATGCCTGAGTTACATGTGTCCATTGAATTTATTCTACATATGCACATAACTTTGCCCACAATAAAATAAGGATACTATTGTACTGTCTCAAAGAGAAGGGAAATTCATTGCAAAAAAAACTCAGTTAATGCATCAATTTGGGTTGCTAGCACAGCAACAAAAGTCTGGAAACTTGGTGTTAGGATTACCAATCCTACCACCCCATCCTCACCCTCCACACACCAAACAGGCATTGGTGTGTGTCTTGGGGTTGTTGGGCCTAACTTTCACCCCATTCTCCAGTACTGTACCATGTCAGCTTGGTTACAAATGGAATGGGGTGAGAGTTAGGCTCGATGACCCCAAGGCACACCCCGATGCCTGTTGGTGTGTGGAGTGTGGGTGATAGGGGTGGGGTGGTTGGATCAGTAACCCTAACACTAAATTTCCAGACTTTTATCACTATACTATTAACCCTAACTGATGCATTAATGGAGTATTTCGCAATGAATATGTATTATACTAGTGTGGTAGCATCAGTATAGTTAGGGATTCGACAGTCACTTCTATGTTAAACCCAAGATTTTGCATCCTAATAACTTTGCAACCATTCAACTGATTTACATGGACTTTTGCATGCTCCATTGGGTACCATAGATCTCTGGAGTTTACAAGTTTCATTCTGGTCAGATGTGCGGGCGCGGAGATATAGAATGTCAAAAAATATGAAAATTACCATTTTTTTGCCAATTTTGTTGTCATGCTTTTTCTCCGAAATGGCTTGGTGGTTTGGTCTCGAACTTTCAGGGTATATGGGATTTGGGTCACAGATGTGCATTTTGAAGGTTTAGTGAACAAATATTAATCCATTTCAAAATTTATAAAAATGTCAAGTTTCCCATTATTTCCTATGGGAAAAATTAGATGTGCTGTGTGAAAGCACTATTTTGCTGCCATGAAAGCAGTAGTTGCTTTCGCAAATGCAAAATGTAGTGTCGACATTCTGCCATCTTGCTTTCAGTTAGCAAGGTGGAAAAAGTTAAATAGTTTAAAAAAATACTGCCCCTAGGTAAACACCTAGGTAATCACCAACAGTTGTGTTTACCTAATTGGGGGCTGGGGAATTGGATTCAGGGCTTATTTTTTTCATAATAATGCCAAGAGATGTGTTTATTTTAATTGGAAGATGTCAACCAAGCAGTCTCACAGGGTTCCTTTTTAAAAGTTCAAAAAAGGTTTCTAAGTCTTTTCTGGAGCCAAAGTATACTTTTAAGGAAAAGGTGAAAATCGGAACAGTCATACAGTTAAAAGAATCAAACACCTTCTCAACCATAAATGAGTTCCATTAAGTATATTTGTAACCACTTTTACTATTCCTCAAATATTCAAAAAATTAAAAATCCATACAGCTGAGAGAATTCTTGATCCTGATTTCATTGAGTTCTCTTAAGGTTCCAAACTTTAAGTTTGCCACCACGAGCGCTTTTTTTTTTTGTAATACTGCCACCATTAGCAGACATACCAACTGAGCTTTCATGCTTCTTCACCTTGCAGGTGATAAAGAAAAGGGGACAAGCCATAGAGGTGGGCACATGAAAATGTGCTTACATTACCACAGCTAACCACACCTCCTGTGGACCGGTCATAAAGAAACCACCCCATCCATAATTATGGGGGATCTCCTGTTTCTTATAAAATTGTCCTATGCATATGCATTGATAACATAAGTTGTAAATTCATTTTTTTAGACATCCAGCACATTACACAAGAGCTATGAAAAACATTAGCATCTTTAAGACTCTAACAGTTGCTTTACTTTAATAGTTTGCAGATATAAAAAAAATATAAAAAAGAGAAAAAGGGGGGTTAGGAGAAGAGAGAGAAAGAATACTAACTGCAGTCATAATCCTTACATAGGAAATATATACAGTTTTAAGTATTTCTAAAAGAAATAAACCTCTGTGGCTTGCACCCATAGGATAATATATTAGTATTAATCAAACCCTGACTAATTTAATTGTTCATTCAAACCATATCTGCTCAGATGTATTTTTAATGTGAAGATCCACCATGCTTCATGTCTTAACAGAGTATTTTCTCTATTTCCCCCTCTTGGTGGTTCATGAATCTTTTCTACATCAAAAAACATTAATACTGAAATTTGGTGTTGTCTCTCTAAAAAATGTCTCGCTACAGCTGATCTCAAATCACCTCTTCTAATGTTACTTTTATGTTCCGAAATGCATAATGTTAAAGATCTCATAGTTTCACCAATATAGTACAGGCCACAAGGACAATACATACAGTATATTACAAAATATGTGTTACAGGTTATAAAGTCCTTAATATTGTATTCTCTGTCATCCCATGTACTTTTATAGATTTCTTTTTACCCACTGTTGCAGTGAACACAATTTCCACAAGGAAAAATGCCTGTAATGTTGCTTTTTAACCAGCTTGTACCACCTGCGTCTTGTTTCCAGTGTTGTGTTCTAACTATTTTATCTCGAATGGTCATCATTTTATGAGCTGTTACCCACAGTCTTTGTTCAGATATTAGCCCCATTTCACTAGTTTGCAGGATCTTCCAATTAGAAAGAATAATATTTTTAATACTGCCAAACTCTTCTGAGTATTGTGTAGACATGGTAATACATGGTAATACGTTCAGGGGTGGGACTCAAACCTGACTCTTTATTTTCTAAAAGATTGACTCGATCTATTGTTTCTGTCTTTTGTTTAGCTAACAGTATAGACTTTTCTGTGTAACCTCTTTCCTTAAATCTGCTTAATGAATCCTCCAAATTTTTTTCATATCTTTCTGTAGAGCCAGTATTTTTTTTTAATCTTGGCATCTGGCTATATGGAATATTCCGTTTCAAATTTTTTGGATGAAAATGTCTAGCATGAAGAATAGTGTTTCTTGTAATTTCCTTCCTATATAGATCAGTAATTATTTTACCATTTTCTTTTATTATTTTTAGATCTAAATAAGGAATCTCCACAGAGTCACACATCATAGTAAACAACAAATTTTTGTTGGCTGTCTCCAGTTATTCTTTGAATTGCAATGCTTTAAGTTCAGTATTATTCCAAATAATTAATATATCATCAATAAATCTTTTATAGCGTATTATTTATTTGCCAAAAGGATTTGTTTTGGATTCTATGCATTTTTTCTCAAACCAAGCCATATACAAGTTCGCATATGTACGAGTCAAAATGGCTCCCATTGCTGTCCCTGTCTTTTGTAAGTATTTTTGATCTTCAAAAGCAAAAAAAGTGTTTTTCCAGAATAAATCATGTTAGTTCTAATAAAAATTCCTTATTAGGTTTATTATTCTCCCTTGTATCAAGAAAGTATTCCAAAGATTCTAAACCTTCAGTATGAGAGATGCTAGTATATAAACTTTTTACATCTAAAGTAATGAAAAGCATATCATTCAGACCAATATTCGCATGATTCATTTCTTCCAAAATCTGGATATAATGCTTACTGTCTCTAAGATAAGACCAGGTATTCTGGACTAAATATTTACAATAGTGATCTACAAAAATAGACAAATGTTCAGTAATTGAGCCTATTCCTGATAAAAAATGGTCTCCCTGGTGGTTGTTGTAAACTTTTATGTATTTTGGGTAGACAATACAAAGATTGGAATTCTGGGTGCTTTGTTGATTAGTTCTTCGACTACCCATTGCTCAATAATATCCCTATTGTTGGCCTCCATCACTAATTCTCTTATTCTTGATCTCAATTCTGCAAAAGGGATATTGTTAACTCTCTCATAGATATTAATGTCTGATAATTGATGTAAGCATTCCGTTCTATAATCTTCTCTATTCACAATCCCCCCTCCTTTATCAGCAGGTTTAATTACTATACTTTCATTTCTACTTAAGTTCTCCAAAGCCTCTTTTTCTGATTTCAGTAAATTAAATTTATGTTTTCTAGTTTTATTCTGGAAAATAACACTCTCTATTTCTGTATTCACTTTCTCTATATAGCTGATGATATTTGCAAGTGTACTGCCTGTGAGAGCAAAATACAATTTCGTACCCAAAGATTGTTTTGATAAATACCTTCTTTTTTTCTCTGCTTCATTTTGTGTTTCAATTGGTTTCATTCCCAAAAAATGTTTGAGTCTTAGTTTTTGAAAGAATTTTTCTGTATCTAATTTGAGCTCAAATGCATTCAGAGTTTCAGTGAGACTAAAAGACAAACCATAACTTTGTAGTTTAGTTTCTAACTGATTTATGGGATGATTGGATAAATTAAAATGCGATTAATTCTGATGTTGTCTTGACCTAAGTTTGTGCACCTTTTCTTTTTCCTTTACTTTCTCTCCTCCTCCTGTGTCTCTTTCTTGTCTCCATGTGCCTGATGGCCCTGCACCTTCTGTGTCTTTCTGAAAATCCATATCAAATTGTCTGTCTGTCTGTTAGCCATTTTATATGTATGTATTTTATATATATATATATATATATATATATATATATATATTTTTTTTTTTTATAACATGGGTAGGGAAATTGCTTGGGATTTATTGGACCTTGAGCATCACATGACCATGTGTATATCAGAGCGTGACTACACACCTGCACTTTTACTCCAAAACAATTTTGACATTCTATAAGATAGATAAACCACTCCGAGGTATGCGGTTGCACTCTGATATTTGTATGCCTTGGGTGGTTGATGCACTCTGCTACAATGCACACCAAGGTGTGCGTACATTAGAGCATGACCACACACCTCAGAGTGGTTTATCTATTACATACATACATATATATATATATCTTCATTTGCCAAAAAACTTTGTTAATGCACCATTAGGGTTCAAGCATCAGAAGTAGGGAAATATGACATTAGGGTTTCAAGTATATTCCACCCCACTGTGCATGCAGGAACAGGTATGAGGGGTGTGTGGGGAGCATTAGTGTCCACAACAAATCACACCACTCATGCCTGTTCCTGATTGCACAGTGGGGTGGGTTTAAAGCTTAGGAACCCTAAGTCATATTCTACTTTGATGCTTAACCCTAATGGTACATACTGAGTTTTTGCAATGACTTTCCTTACTTTTTCAGACAGTTTACTTGTATCCTTATTTGTCTCTGGGTGCAGGGCCCTTTGGGCCCTGTGCTCTATCTCCCAAATTTCCTTATTTTACTGATAGTGTGCAGGGACCTTTGGAACCTACACATCAATCCCTTCATAGATGCATGACCAAATTACCAGCATAGTGCACCCGGTAGAGAAAAGTTCCAAATTCCAATCAAAATTTAGTTCTGTGCAACTACAATGCCATTCCACACCACAGGTGCGAAAAACACATTTTGGACAGGATTTGAAAAATGACAGCTGTGACATACATGAGATTGGGTAGTAAAAAGGCTATTTTGAAAATCTGGGGTCAAAATATTTAAAATTTCCAGTGTCTAAATATTTAAAATTTCCTGGTGGGTATAGCGAAATTGCAGCAAGTGGTCATAACTTTGAAATGTTTTCATATTTTGATCCCAAATCTTGAACATAGAATTCTTATGGCCACCTCATAAACCCCATAGGTGAAAATGTTCAAATCTGTGTAAAACACCATTGCATGCCACAGGTGCAAAAACACATTTTGAGCAGGATGTGAAAAATGACAGCTGTAATGTTCATGAGATGGGGTGAAAAATTGGCTATGTTGAAAATGTGGAATGAAAATATTAAAAATGACCAAACTTATGAGTGTGCATAGACAAATTTAAACAACCATGCATAAGTAAGCCATTATTTAGGATTTTTTTCACCAGATTTTCAACATGGGCTTTTTGGGACTACACCTCATGAATACTAGCTGTATCATATTAATCAGTCCGTCCCAAAAGGTGATTTCATGCAGCAACCACAGAATCACCTTCTAGGCCTGATTAATGAATGACAGTGACAGTGTTCACGAGTTGAGGTCCCAAACAGACCATGTTAAAAATTTGGTGAAAATATTCATAAAATGGCAAAGACATCCACATAAGTTCAAGACACCATTGAAATACATTATATGGCACTTACATTGATTCCTCAGTTTGTGGTTTGGCTTTGAAGACTGCAGACATGTCCTGGTCCACGGAAGAGGATGACCTCCAGTGGTACGTATAGGGCAAGGGTGGGTGTGCAGTGGTGGGTGCTCAGTAGGAGGGTTGGAATGGCAAAGGAAGATAGTGGGGATGATGAGGGATAGTTTTTTTTGATTTCAGGAACAAAACACAAAAGACGTTCGGGACAGTTTTCTTCTTTACAGCAAACAATGAAATACAGTCAAACCCACTTAAACACATAGCCTTGAGACTTAGGAAATTTATGCATTTAAGAGGGCTATTCCTTTATGCAATCTTGCTGTTGTGAGACCTTGCAGTGGCCTGTAAAACACAATTGCAGGTATTTCCATAAATACATGCTGCTGTGACAGATTGTGGCTACTTTCCTGCCTACCAACCCATTCAGGTCAGCCCAGCACTATGGCTACAGATTTTGTTTTCTATTCTTTCATTCCCTACCTTATTATGTCTCTTCCTTCTGTGTCCAGTACTTCCAAACCATGGCTATGGCTATGGAAACAGATTGTTTTTTGCCTCAATTAACTAACTCCCCACTGATGTCGACCAAACCATGACAATCCTCTAACCATAGCAACACTGGTCACATGCTCCAATGGTCTCTGTGGCAACACCATAGCAATGCTTGTCACATGCTCCCATGGTCTCTGTAGCAACTGTAGCTATCAGTGTCTTGTGTTTTGGTGCTTGTGCTTTCACTTGAAAATGGACTTTATATGGACTTCATCTGGGGGTTGAGTTTCAATTCAAATCACACAATATTCAAGGATTCTGAGTTTACTTATTTGATGCAGTGGTGCTGGCGCTTGAAAATGGACTTGATACGAGTGGTGAGTTTCAGTTGCAACAGAGACACACAGTATTCGGGGATACTGTAATGAGTTTTATTTTTGATGCACTTCTCCTGGAAAAGGGACTTAATATGGGGTGTCAAGTTTAACAAGATGATGTGAAGCTGTAGCATGCAGTGGTGCTTGAATTTGAACTGTGACTTGATGCTGTTTGTGTGAGTTCGGGGGTGATTTTACTTAAACTTCCGCAAACTATTTTAAAATCATTAACTTTACTGATGATTGTTAAAAGATTTAAAATGCTCTGTAAGCTTTGACTGATGTATTCACTCTCTGTTTTGTAGAATTCCCTGTAGTCCTCCTCCTCCCACTTGGTATTCTGTTCTTCATAGCAGTGAACAGTCATTATAGACTGAAACACATCTTTTTTTGTTGGTGGATGAGTTCCTCAAAACGTCATTATGTACTCCTCTTCTCCCTCCTCATCATTGAACTAGGTAACCTCTCCATCGGCCACAGAAGCAGCAACCTCCTTATTTGTAAGCATGTCTGTACATTGCAGATCATCATCCTCTGCTACAAAGAGGTCAAACATAGTCTATGGGTGTTATCGGGCACTGCCACAAATTCCTCCACCCCCTCTTTATCATCTGCAGCAATATCAGTTTGGCATTCATGTAAAAAGCTGGCTTTAATGTAACAAATCTGGATTGTTTGAACTTTTACCTCAGACCAAGCCTGGCCAAGCATGTGTATGGCATCTATCATGGATTGTTTCTTTGCTAGGTCCGTGGCAGACACAGCAGTCCCATTGTCAAAAGCGGTGATCACTGTTGCCAGCATTCTGCTGTGGTACAGGAACTTAAAGTTTCCTGTGATTCCCTGATCAGTTGGCTGGATCGGGGAGGTAGTGTCTGGGGGTAGAAAAATTAGCTTGACATTGGGATAGATCGAGCTGCAGGTGTGCTGCGCAGTTATTAATCAACAGAATGGTATGTTTCTTTCTCCACCTTATATCCTTATTGAATTCTTTAACCCATTCGGTGAAGAGGTCCATAGTCATCCAGGCATTCTGGTTTGTGTGGTATGTGAATGGTAAATGCTGTACATTGGTGCCTTTATAACACCTTGGGTTTCTGCTTTTTCCAGTGACCATCAGTTTAGTTTTGTGGGACTCATCCACGTTAGCACAGACTAGTGCTGTGAGGCAGACATTCATCTTCTTGCTGCCAGATGTACAATCAGGTTTGAAAGTATAATGTGCCATAAGGAGTTTCCTGATAGTAAATTCCCATCTCATCTGCATTATACATGCAATTGGGGGTTAATCGGAAAGCAAAGAAGGCAGTACATACTGGACACAGTTATAAGCAGAAACAGTGTCTCATCCTTCTTCTCCCATGCGGACATTTGAAAACAATGTTATGCCTAACTTTGAATTGGCACAACCAGCTGTTGCTTAGCTCGAACCTTGGTTTACATAGTTTCGGCTAGTTTATGAGCCTTCTGCAGCAATAGAGGACCTGAAACAGGCATATCAGAGGTATGGTTGTGCTCAAACCAGCGGAGGAGAGCAACCTCCACTCCTGTATCCTTGCCCTCCTGCTTTCTTTTCTGCCCAAGGTTCACATTCATTTGGTATTCAGCCATAATCTGTGCTTTATTTTTCCAAATTCTGGCTCTGTGACACCCCAAGCTGCTGTGCTACCTCAGTTTGCGAAGATACTGGACTGGAGAAGAGGTTTAATGCTTTAACTTTGCCTGTGAGAGCTCCTTTCTTTGTTTTGGTGTTTCAGCCAAAGACAAGAAGACAGTATGATCTGAATGCTTGAACTGTGAATGCTGTTTTTATAAGCCACTAATTAAACAATTAACAACTTGCTGCAATTAGTGCTATATTTAGCTTGCTAAGAATGACTGGTTAATGACAGCAGCTCTGAAATTTGACGGTGTTAGCACTTACAATGTATGCGATTGTACAAGCAAACTCAATGCCTTTAACCATGCATATTATACAGGCAGTGATAGGAAAGGAATTGAGGAATGAAATGTGTATTCATTTTAATGGGATTTGCGATTAAGTGGTATTCGTTTAAGTGGCTCTACTGTAACTAGTTGGGGACACTGGGAGTGAGCTCCCCAGTGTTCCATACTGTTGGGGTCTTCCACTGCCAATATGGGAATTGGGACCCCCGATGTTGGCAATTAAATAATAAAGAAAACAGACTGAGACAGGTGGACAAAGAAAAAGCAAAAAACAAATAAATGTAAGGATTTTTGAGACTCTGCATCTCAGACACCACACAAGTGAATCAAATGAAATTTCTGAAATCAGCAGAGCTCCCCACAAGATTATGGATGCAAAATGTTATGCAAATCCATTGAACTGTGGCAAAGTTATTAAGGTGCACAATATGCAAAACTGAAAGCCGGTGAAAATGGAAATAAAAAACATGTAAATTTAAGGAAGCTTGAGACACAGTATCTCAGAAACCACACAAGCGAATCAAATGACATTAGCCACATCAACAGACATATTCCACAAGATTATTCATGCAAACTTTCATGCATATCTCTTAAAGGGATGCTAAGTTATTACGGTGCAAATTATGCAAACCTGGATGACTGCAAAAATGGAAAAAACATGTACATTTAAACAGGTTTTAGACACAGTATCTCAGAAACTACACAAGCGATTCAAATGAAATTAGGCACTTCAACTGAACTATAACTCAAAATTGAGCAAGCACAATTTAATGCACATGTATTGAAAGGTTGTAAAGTCATTAAGGTGCAAAATATGCAAAGTTGGAGGACTTCAAAAATGGAAAACACTTGTACTGTATATTTAAGAATGTTTGAGACACAGTATCTTAGAAACCGTAGAAATGATTCAAATGAAGTTAGCCACATCGACAGATACGTGCCCCAAGTTAAGGAATGTAAAATGTCATGTACATTTGCTGAAGGGTTGCAGAGTTAGTTAGGTACAAAATATGCAAAACTTGAAGACTGTGAAAATGTAAAAAATGTGAATTTAAGGATGTTTGAGACATAGTATCTCAGAAACTGTACAAGCAGTTCAAATGTAGTTAGCCAAGTCAATGGACATACACCGCAAAAGTATGCATGCACAATTTCATACAGATCCCTTAAAGGGTTGCAAAGTTATTAAGGTGCAAAATATGTTTACA
This sequence comes from Neoceratodus forsteri, assembly GCA_016271365.2. Lineage (NCBI taxonomy): Eukaryota > Metazoa > Chordata > Ceratodontiformes > Ceratodontidae > Neoceratodus > Neoceratodus forsteri. The sequence continues at coordinate 3,829,852 of JADMNL010000041.1, read as the reverse complement.
AAAATGGAAACATCATCATTTTAAGGATGTTTGAGACATTGGCCCAGATATTCAAACTGCGCCCAAAATGTGCGCAACAGCAGGAGCAAGCACAAATCAATTGCGCATTTGTGAAAAGCCGATATTCAAACATGGAGCAGAACAAATTGGCGCAAGCAGCCAACATCTGAATATCGCACAAACCGCCCATAGCGCAATCCAGGAGGAGAAGTGAGAGAAAGGTCATGCTTATAAAGTAACTAGGGTGTTCGCTTGAGCAGTCCAGAGGTGCCATAGCGCGGGCAGAGCCCCCACAGAGCAATGGAACTGCACATCCAGGGAGGCAGGCTGGGGCCCACTGCAGCCATGCCACACATGGGCACAGGAACACACTGCAGAACCAACAAGACACCTGCACACCCCAAGCACAGCATCACTGGGGGTGGGACGGATGACCCACTGGCACCTGGGGACAAGCCAACAAAGCACAGCAGGGCCATGACGCCCCAGCACAAGCACTGGCAGGCTGAGACTGCCACACACAGGGGGATGACAACCACAGTGCACATCATCCCCCCATACGCACAGCACACCCTGCACCGTGACCCCAAGACACCAGCCATGTGCAGTGACTGGCACTGCAGGAAACACCATGCATCCCACCTGGCACACGCCAACCCGTGTAGCAGAGAGAAGACATGCTTAGACCCACCCTGTGCACCCAGCAGTGGGCGGCAGCAGATGGCAAGACCAACAGAAAGACACTGCCACACTGGAGACACCTCCCCATGCACACACATGCACACACACACACACACACACACACACACACCAGGACCATACCACCCCAGATGGCATGCACACCACTGCAACTGAGCAACCATAGCCAGCTGCAAATCAGAGACCACCACAGTATTCATAATAAAATATATATATATTCATAGAAACAATAAAATACAAAAACAAGAACAAGAACAACTATATACAGTTATGTACAAGACAAGGGGGGTGGGGTACAAGGTAGGGATGGGTAAGGGGTAGGGGTGAACAACTGGGAGAGGGAAGGCAAGGTGGAGGATTGTTGAAGTGGAAGGGAAGCACAATCAAGGCCTGGCAGGCTGGTCTGCCGCTGCCTGCTGCCGTCGCTGTCCCCTCCGCCGTCTCCGGATCCCATGGCGGTACATGTCATTCAGGATCCCATGCGTTGCAATGGAGACACATGTGATCCGATGAAGGGCACGCTCCATCCTTCTTAGGATGCTGAGACCAAGGAAAAGGGAACACAGTCAATGGCTGTGACTGTTCAAAACCCTGAACACCACCCATCCTGCAAGGCATAAAGCCTAGTGCCCCGCACCTCTGATAGTATGCACCCACCCACAGTGACCATGCACATGACATGCCCAACCAGGCAGCACCAGCTATGTGCACCACTGCACACACACACTGGCCATGTACATCACAGCACAAACAAGGCTGTCAAGTGATGTGGCAATGTGGTGTGATGCCAGTCCCACAGCCCTGTGCCCAGTGCATGCATGGACCACCAGTGACGCATACACAGATGTGCTGTGACACTGGACAGTGATGAATGTCGCCTGTGTCGTGCATGGTTGTGTTGTGCATGGATGGTGGTCATGCCCCCCCCAGCATGCAATAGCATCCATGAAGTAATGATACTCACACTCCTCAAGCAGCTGTGGCTGCTGCTGCTGCTGCTGGGGCGCACCACCCACAGCTCCACCGCCCGGCACTGGGGCCCTGGCACAGCCCTCCTCACCCCATGCCTGCATCCTCTCCGCCCATCCTGTGGGAGAAAAATGTTGAGAAAAACATCAGTGTGACTCCAAAGCAGACTGCCCCCTGCCCCAGTGAGAGTGCCTGCCCACACAGCCAGACCCATGCATCTCACACCTGCACACACTGATACAGCCAACCATGGCAGAGCCATCACCTATGCACAGCCACAAAAACACACTCACACCCCTACAGAGAATACAGGTGCATAGATGGTACACCCACCTGGCCTAGGCACCATGCCCCACCTGGCACGTGACCGTAGCCGCTCAAGAAGCTGAGGATCCCTCCTGCGGAGGTCACTGTACCAGTGCCGGCACTGCTCAGGTGACTGGCACCACCCAGTGACCCCCACTAGGTCACTGGCCACTTGCTGCCAGACCTGGGTCCTAGCAATGGTGAGGGGCACCTCACCATACAGTGCCCCATAGTGGGGCTCCACCAGGGCCACCAAGTTGGCCACTTCCACGGGGCTCCATTGCACTGCCGTCCTGCGTGCCATGCTACCAACTTTACAGCAGGCAATATGGTGCCCCCGCTGCGCCGTAACCCCACGTGGAGATGTTGCGCAATAGACCACCATAGGTTCCAATCGCGCTGTTCGAACAGCGCCATCAGTTCACATAGCGCTGTCACCAGACAGCGCAATAGGGCCGTACACATGGCAGCCGAACAGCACCAGGAGGCAAAGGTCGGACACCAGGTCATAGGCAATGACGCAAGGCCATGCACAGCGCCATTTGACGTATACGCATCCTGCGCGACCGACCACCTGCGTACCAGTGCCACAGTGGACTATTGCGCAGTAGTGCCACAGCGCCATATAGTGCCAGTGCTGTAGCACCACTGGCACAATGGTGGCCATGACCTGAATTGCCGATTGCGCACAGCACATCAGCAGCACGGCAGATGCCTGCGTAAGCTATCTGAGCATGCGCAATGCAGTGTACCACACAGTCACAGATCTGCGCCATTGGCTTAGCCGACTCAGCCATATTGCGCAAAGCGCAACTGCGCGATATTCAGCCGACACATGCAAATCATCTGATCAGCCATTCAAAGGCGCAGTGGCGCGATTTGCATCTCATTATAGTTGCTCCACTCCTAATTTGCATGCATTGCGCCTATAAATGTGCGATACTGGGCCGCGCTTGGCCAGATTCGGGTACTGCAGGTGAGAGGTGAGTTGCATGCTGTGTGATGTTCTGGACAATGGTCATGGGAAAATGCTGTAGACTGCACAGTGACAGGTGTCCACTTCCCCCCATACAGATTGCCATGACTGAGCAGAGACAAGGTGAGGGAGAGGATGGTGGGCGTAGGAGGAGGCCCAACTTTACCCCAGCAGAGACAGAGGCCCTCTTCCAGGCCTACCTGGAGGAGGAGCCACTACTGAGTGGACGGCGGGGCACCCCTCAGTCCCGTGCGGCTGCATGGGAGGGGGTAGCTCAGGCCGTGAACCTGCACGGAAGCCACCAGCGTTCCATGCAGGAATGCAAGAAGAAGATGGGGACAGACCGCAGGAGGTTGAAGGAGAAGGTGGCAGCCTTCAGGGCTGCACGTGCTGGAACTGGCGGGAGCCAGCCAGCGGTGTTGGAGCTGACCCCGGCTGAGGAGAGACTGGCTGCATCAATGCAGCGGAGCGCTATTGAGGGCGTACCAGGAGGTGGATTCCAAACAGGTGGAAGCCCATCACTGCACGGTATGACATGGTGGTGGTGTTGGGGGGGGAAGTTGTTCACATGCACTCACACGTACTCTCTCTGTTACAGATCCTGTTCATCTTCAGGAGATGGTGGTGGTGGTGGGTCCAGGCAGTGATGATGACCTGCTGGACATGGAGGAGGGTCCATCCACCTCTGTCACCAGCCAGCATGCACTGCAGCAGCATGCACGCTGGGCCGCCAACTCTGGTGTCGGTGATTCGGGTGTGGGGGGTGCACAGCCTGTGTCTCAGCAGTCTGGCATGCAAGCATGCCAGCATGCTGTGACTGTAGCTGTAGCACGTACCTGCACCATTGATGATGCAAGGACTGCAATGGGCAGTGATATGTGTGTGTCCCATGACGGACACACAGCAGGCCAGCACGTCCCCTGGGCTTCGGTTCCAACTTGTGTACCAGCATGTTGGCACAGTCCCAGGCTGTGCCTGTCAGCACCGGTGGGGCAGCACCGGTGGCTGTGCAGGTGTCTGGCACTGTTGCAGCCACAGCGGTGGAACGAGTGGACCCTGGGGCACAGCGGTTGGAGGGGCAGCAGCAGCAGTCACCCACCAGGTCTGGGGGTACAGTGTCAAGCAGTGGCACATGTCCACCGCCTTTGATCCACCCATTCCTGGTCCTGGCGAACAGCGCCCACCCTCAAGGGGTGTTGTGCATCAGGACCTTCCACACCCTGGGGGACAGGATGCCATTGGGGCACAGTACCCATTGGATGAGCACACCCACCTGCTGCAGGAATCAGTACAGCTGCAGAGGCAGGTTGCAACATCCGTGGAGGCACTGTCTGTGGCTGTGGAGCGGCACAGCAGGGAGTGTGCTCTGGACCGTGCAGAGCTGGTTCGTATGCGGATGGATGTGACCGCTGCCATTGACAGGCTGACCCAGGCAGTGGTCTCTGTCGTGGACGCATTGGGCACACAGTCAGGTGCCCCTGTACCGCACACCCCACACAGTTCACTCTCCACTCCCCATTCCCAGCGTCGTGCGACACCAGGCCTGTCGATGCTGGGTTCTGCTGTGGGCATCCTGAGCACCCCTGGTGCAGGTTTGTTCGGCATGCTGCAGACCCCTGTGCGGGCAAGGTCGCGTTCATGCAGTGGGACCTCTGGTGGTCCGACAGTGCCACCCATGTGGCCCCTGCTCAGCCTGCCAGGGCTGTTGGGTCACAGCAGGGCTGCCCACGCATCTGCGGTGGCCATGGGACAGTGCTACATGACTGACCTGTCTCCCAGTGCGGGCCCTGTCTGGTGCTGCCCTGTGTGCAATGTGTGTCATGGTGGGCAGTGCACTGCTGGGTGCTCTGCTCAACATGCCGACACACAGACCACCTGCACACCCTCCCAACTGCTGTCCACAGGTGCATGTGCATGATGATGCCTGCATTGTACTGTACACCAAGGTGCAAGGGTGCCCAGCATCTGACACACATACTTGGACAGTACAGGTGGTGGGGGTGGTCGGTGGTTCTGTGTGTTAGCAATGTCGATTCTGCTGTGCTGTGCATCTGCCCATGTACGCTCTGTGCCTGGTGTGTGTGTGTCCATATGAGTGTTCACCCCTTCCTGATGGTATGTTTGTATGCCTGACCCTTCCACTCCCTGGCCGTCGTGCACCCCTGGTGTGTTACCCTGTGTGCCTGTGGTTTGCGCATGGACAGTGTTGGTTGCACATGTCCCTTGACTTACCTGTGTTGTGCATAGTGCTCCTCTGTGATGGTGTCCCAGTGCAGCTGGGCCTGCCGGATCAGTCGGGGTCCCACCGTCCTGGGGGCTGCTCATCACCATCAACACCGGCGTCACTGGCGTCCCCATCGCTGTCCCCCTCTTCAACCTGTAGGGCTATCCCACAGTCTTTGGCCATGTTGTGCAGGATGCAACAGGCCAGGAATATCCCACAGGCCTTTTGGGGGCTGTACTGTAGGGCACCGCCGGAGGTGTCTAGGCATCGGAAGCATGCCTTGAGCATCCCAAACACCCACTCTATGATGTTGCATGTGGAAGCACGTGCCTCATTATAGCATTGCTGCGATGGGGTCATGGGGCGCCGGTACAGTGTGAGCAGCCAGGGACGGAGTGGGTATCCGCTGTCACCTGTGTGGAGATAGTGGAGATCAGTATCATGTTCAGGTCCATATTGCCCATATCCCTATGTGCCACTACCATGGCACCTGTGGCATTCCCACCCTTGCCCCGAGTTTGCATTCCATACATGCGTACTCACCCACTAGATGGCCTGTGGGGATGTCCCCACTCTCGAATCGATGGCACAGTGCGGACTGATGCCATATGAAGGCATCATGTGCTCCACCAGGGTGTGTGACACAGACATTGATTATGCGCCCAGTGGCATCACACACCACCTGGCAGTTGACACTGGGGAAGCCCTTCCTGTTCCTATATACAGCCCCATCCGGGCCAGGTGGCACACGAATGGCCACATGGGTGCAGTCTATGGCCCCTAGCACGCCAGGCATACGTGCTACCCTGTGGAACTCCTGCATGTTTGCTGTACGCTCTGCCGCAGTGCTGGGGAAATGGATGTACTCCGCAGCATGTGGCAGCAGTGCGCTGAGGAATTGGGTGAGGATGCGTGACGTTGCCGACTGTGTGATGCCTGTGGTGTCCCCTGTCAGCCTCTGGAAGGTGCCCGTGGTGAGCAGGCACATGCAGGCTTCACCTTGGTCTCCACTGACAGAGCGTGACTCGCCGTGAGGGTGCCTGCATCACATCACTGCACAGCTCACAGAGCCGCCTCAGTATTGCCCTGTTCAGGCGGTACCGCCCACATCTCACATCTGTGTACAGCTCATAGCTGATGCGGCACGGTACTGCCTGTTGGGGCGCACCGCCGATGGGCCCTTCCACGGCCTCGTGCCCCTGCAGCTTGCATTCTCACCCCCCTCATTACAGCTTCCATGTGGAAGCTGGCACTGTCCATCTCCCTGGCTTCTGACCCTCCCGGCTGGTGTTGCTGTGTTACCCCTGCTGTCCTCACTGCTACTTCCACTGCATCAGGCACCCCCTGCTGGCCTCTACAGCCTATGGCCCATGCTTGCCTTTCCTGCCCTAGCCTGTCACTGTCTGTCTGTCTGTCTGTCTGTCTCTCCCTCTCTCTCTCTCTCTCTCTACCCCACTTGGCATCCTTGTAGCGTTCTTGCGCCGCTTCCTTGAGCCTTTTTATTTTGGCTCATTTCCGCTAGTGTGCAGTTTCCGGCTGTTCCGATGTTGCGCATTGCACAAGTCTTTGAATATCGCATTGCGCTCTTTATGCATGGATCCACCCCCTTCGCCACGTATGCCTTCATTTGCATTGCGCTGTTGCTCAGCATGTTTTCGGTGGCGCAACTGCCTCCTGCTGAATATCACAGAATGGCGCACTTTTGGACTTGCGCATGCACAACCCTGTTGCGCATGGCGCAACCCTTTTGAATATCCCACCCATAGTATTTCAAAAAACACACAAGTGATTCAAATGAAATTAGCCATATCAACAGATCTATCCCATGAAATTAAGCATGCAGACTTTCATATACATTTGTTGAAAGTTTGCAAAGTTATTAAGTTGCAAAATATGCTAAACTGAAAGACTTCAAAAATCGAAAAAAAAAAAACATGCACATTTAAGGATGTTTGAGACACAGGATCTCAGAAACCTCACAAGCAATTCACATGAAATTAGCCACATCAACAGACATAATCCCCAAGATTATAAGTGCAAAATGTAGTGCACATACTGTATATTAAAGGGTTGCAAAGTTATTAAGGTGCAAAGTATGCAAAAGTGGAAGATTGCAAAAATGGAAATAAACTTGTAAACTTAAGGATGTGTGAGACACAATATGTCAGAAACCACAAAAGTGATTCAAATGAAATTAGCCACATCAACAGATAATGCATGCACAATTTCTTGCACAGCCATTAAACACTTGCAAAGTTATTAAGGTGCAAAATATGCAAAACTGGATGACTGTTTGCAAAAAGTATTTTCGTAAAAGTATTTTTAAGTATTTTCATGTGGAACATCTAACTTTTCCCGTAGGAAATTATGTGAAAAGTAAAAATGTAATAACATTTAAACAGATTAATATGTTTTCACCAAACCTTCAAAAGGCACATCTGTGAGGCAAGGGCTTTCTACTCTGAAGATTTCAGACTGCAGCCTAAAGCCTTTTCTGAGATACAGCTGGACAAAGAAATGGCAAACCCCTGGTAAATTTAGGGATTTCTAAACTTTAATAACTTTGCAATTGATCAACATATTCACCTATAATTTGGCAGGTCCAGAGACCTTACTCTAGAGATTACTCATGCCAAATTGTAAGCATATCTGGTGAATGTTTCCAAAGTTATTAAGGTTTAAACATTTAGTTTTACCATAGACATTTGTACTCAGCCCTACTGTACTGGTGCTATCACACCAGTATAATATATGTCTAATGTATAATATATATATTAGAGGCAAAAAACTCCATTTAATGCGTCAGTTAGGGTTGTTCCACAGTGACAAAAGTGAGAATATTCGGTGTTAGGGTTGAAAATCCCCCATGGACCCCCCAGCCCACCCCCCCAACTGGCATTGGTGTGCGCAGTGGGGTCATCAGCCCTTACTCTCAACCCATCACATGTGTAAAGCAGCAGAAGTATAGCAGAATGGGGTGAGAGTTAGGACCGAACACTCCAATGCGCACCCCAATGCCAGTTCACCATTAGGGGGCTAAGTGTTTTTTTGACAAAAGGTCCATATCTCGCACCGTTTCTGAGATACAGGCCCTGAAAGGCGCGGCAAATGCCGTAATGTTATCCTATGGGAAAAAAAGAGAAGTTTGGAGTGCCATAACTTTGGCTCCCTGTAATATTTTTTCAGCAAAGCACTAAAAGGCACATCTATGGGATGTTGGCTGTCTTCCCTGCAAATTTCAGCCCAAAAGACCGAGCCGTTATATTGCAGCAGGGCGCCAAAGGATTGCTGCAATGCATCAGATGCCGTAATGTTATCCTATGGGAAAAAGCATCAACTTTGGAGTGCTGTAACTTTGCCGCTGTGTAATATTTTTGCAACACAACACTGAAAGGCACATCTGTGAGATGTCGGCTGCGTTCCCTCCAAATTTCAGGCCAAAACACCAAACTGTTCTTTTGCAGCAGGGTGCCAAAGAATTGCTGTAATTTTCCCACAGCCTAGAAAAGTACTGTCACAATTTGCAAAAGCTTTCTCAAAATTTGAGACTCTTTCGTGAGTGCGACACTACTTTGTGAAAGCACTTTTTCCAGAAATTTGAAAAACATATTTCTGGGGTGTTTTACCCCAAAATAAAGACATGGCTAGCATCCTCAGGGCCTGACTAGGTGAATACAAAAATAATTAGGTTGCTAGAGGGTCCCAATTTTAAATGCCATGCATTTTTCTGATCACTAACTGAAAACAAAATGGTGGATTTCTGACAGTGAAAGGGCCATTTGCAACAGTAAAAAGTGCATTTGCGACACTGTCGAACTTTTTGTTAACTTTTCCCATTGACTTATAATGGGAAATTGTTTTATGAATAACTTTTGAACCGTTTAATATTTTTTCATGAAATCTTCAAAAGGTACATCAGAGACCCCGGCCGCATGTTCCCTGAAGATTTTGGACCAGTCACGCAAACCGTGCAACCATAGACATGACCGTAGAATTCCAGAAAAGGCGTAAATGCATGTGCAGATCACGCTTAATAACTCCACAGCCTTGTATCCGACTGGTACGAAGCTTGGCAGATCCCAAGGTGTATGGGTCTTGATCATGTATTTCACATTTCAGGCAAATCCATCAAATGGTTGCAAAGTTATTAAGGTGCAGAATTTTGGGTTTAACATGTAAATGGCTCCTCAACCATAACTATAGTAGCACTACCGTGCTATCATAATATAACTTTTTTTTGCTTAATGCAATGCCAGTTTCAGCAGAAGGAATGACCACACCTGGGATTGGCAATGCTCAGTAGAAAAGGGAAAATGAGAAAACAAATGGCAAACCAACACCTGTTCAAAGGCAGACACTATGTACCACTTATAGCCTCTTCAATTAAAAAAAAATCCAATATTTTTTATTTATTGCTCAGACTATGGGCATTGGTACTCATTACTTTCCATTTCTTGATGACCTTACTTAATCTTCTTTGACTAGTGTCTTCATCAATTACCTACCATGGAGGTAAGGCAGACTCGATTATAGTTTTCTGTCTGCTCCTTGTTCCCTCCCTTGAGCAGCAGAACCATGTCCACCATCCTTTAGTCTCTTTAAACCACCCCTTTCTGCATAGAGCTATTGAACATCCCTACCAGGGGTTTGGCTAACATCAATGCAAGTTCCTTTAGCACCCTCAGATGAATCCCATCCAGCCCCAAGACATTGTTTACCTTTTAGGGCTGCTAGCCCATTTTTGACTCTTTCCCCAGTAAATTTTTGTAGTTTCATTTATTTTCAGGACTCCTCTTAGTTTCAACTGTCCTTATGCCATTCTCCAGCAGTGGTCCACCATTCTCCCTAGTGAATGTTGAGGAGAAGTAGTTGTTTGGCACAGTTCCTGTCTTCCCAGCCTCCATTATCCTGCCCCTTTATTAGTCTGACAGTTCCCCATCTATCTTTTTTTTTGTCTTGTGTATCTAAAGAACTGTTTTTCCCCCTATCTTGACCCCCTCTGCAATATGCAACTCCGTCTGCCTTTGTGATTCTGACTGCCCTCTTGGCCTCTCCAGTTTTCTCCTGGTACTCGTCATATTCTTTATCCCTCTGCTTTTTATGTACCATATAGAGGATCTCCTTTTATTTCTCATTGCCTCTTTCACCCTTTCAGAGAGAACTACACTGGTCTCTTATACTTCTCTTCATAACAGTTCTTCTGCATGTTTTGTTGCCTTAAGAACAGTCACTATTATAATCCCCATCTTTCCTCCATTCCCCCAATGCTATTTAACCCAGCTAACCCATCCATAATTTCCCTCTTATGATTGAAATCTGCCTTACTGAATTCTAGCACATTCGCCTTGGTAGCAAGTTATAATGGCGACTGAAATCGAGTGACTCTGTTTTGAGCGACTCAATTTCAGTGCCTGTGATGTGAATTTCCCTGAAAGGGTAGTGAGGCTCAGCTTTAGCACCAAGGGATGGGAAAAAACAGCTAGATTCTAGGAGGGTGAAGGACTGGAAGAGGAGGGTTCAGGAAGGCGAAGGTATGTGGGGTGTAGTGTGGCAATGTGCTGTCAAGCTACCATTCTGGTGTGGTTGCAAGGATGGCAGGCTGCAGTGAGGGAGGTCCAGGGTTCAGGGCTGGGTAAGACTTCTATTTTTTTGATTGTGTGTGGCATTTAATTCTTTTTGTTCTGTCTGAGTTTTTCCCTTTCCCCAACATGCACCCCACTGGAGTTGAGAATCATAATTTTTTTACCCTGCATGGATACATTGATATTCTGTCACTTTTGTTGGGTTTGCTGGGAGAGGAGGTGTACATGGCCATTTTGATTTTCGGCAATGTACACTCACTGTAACAGTGATTGTTGTTTAATGATTGCTATTATGACATGGAAACTCAGCCTTAGATGAGTGCTTCAGGAGCCCAGGGCCACCTCGAACCATATAGTATTGTGGCTGCTTTACCCCAGTGGTTCCCTGAAGCATATTTCGCTTATTCATTCTGAGTTGGTGAGTGCCACATCTAGAATGACTCACTGTCTAGTGGGATCCATGATCTGTTATACCAACATACAGGCCTGCAAGACATCAAGCAGGGCCTGGCTTGTGGCACTCATGGCTACTGGGATGTCCCAGTCTTTGTAAATTCTATTTGTTTTTGTAGTTTGTGAATATATCTTCAATAAAATAACACCATTATCTGGCAAAAAATTATTTTCATTGGTGTATAAAACCACGTGTACCATGGGACAGCAAATGCATTTATAGAATAACATTTTATTTCACCTGCCAACTTAGCTACTAGTACAACTGCATTGAAAAATCATGTAATGTTTCTAGTAGCTAAGTTATTTTTCCAGTAGTTCTGTTATCTTACAAATAGCTATATTTTTCAAACCCCATGGTATACATCGAAACATAGAAACATAGAATTTGACGGCAGATAAGGACCGCTTGGCCCACCCAGTCTGCCCATTTCCCTACCTGATGGATAAGTTGCAGATCCTAGTTAACCAGCAGCCTAGTTCTTCCTACCCCCACCCCCTAGAATTGCCTTATGACTGTCCCATGCATGCTTGAATTCCACCACTGTTTTTGACTCAACAACCTCCTCGGAAGGCCCCATACATCCACAACCTCTGTTAAAAATTCTCCTTAAATTACCTCTGAGCCGCCTCTATCTTCAAATTGTGCCCCTTGTTCTTGCACACCTCTTTTTTTGAAAGATGCTACCCTCTTGGACTTTGTTGATTCCCTTGAGGTACTTTAAAGTTTCTATCATGTCCCCCTCTCCCTCCTTTCCTCGAGGCTATACATATTAAGCTCCTTAAGTCTCTCTTCATATGTCTTCCGGTGCAGACCCTGCACCATTTTAGTTGCCCTCCTCTGGACAGCTTCCATTCTGTCTATGTCTTTGTGGAGATTGGGTCTCCAGAACTGCATGCAGTACTCCAGATGTGGTCTCACCAGCTGTCTGTACAGAGGGATAATAACTTCTTGTTTTCTACTGGTGATGCCTTTCCTATGCATCCCAGTATTCCCCAGCCCTCCTTGCTGCCCTCTCACATTGCTTGCCCACCTTTAGGTCATCTGATATGACTACCCCAGGTCCCTTTCCATTTTGTTGTTGTTAGTATCTCACCCCCCATTGTGTACTCTTCCCCTGGGTTTTTGTTTCCCAGGTGCATTACCTTGCACTTCTTAGCATTGAATCTAAGCTGCCATACATTTGACCATTCCTCTAACCTTGCCAAGTCCCTTCTCATCCTTTCCACCCCACCTTGTGCATCAACTCTGTTGCAGATCATTGTGTCATCTGCAAAGAGACATACTTTTCCTTCCAGTCCCTCTGTAATGTCGCTTATAAAGACATTGAAGAGGACCAGTCCTAATACTGAACCCTGCGGTACCCCACTACTAACCCCCCTTTTTTCAGAGTGGACTCCATTTACTATTACTCTCTGTGTCCTATTCTCCAGCCAATTCTTTACCCAGGCTGTCATCTTGGGACCCACTCCCAGGCTGGCTAAATTGTATATTAATCTTTTGTGTGGGACTGTGTCACATACATACAGTAGGATAGTCTATGAGGTGCTTATAATATGATTGGTAGTCATTGTAGACCTACGTCATTTTTCCCTTGCACTCATATCTTCACTTCAGCCACTCAATGCAAGGGTGCAATGACAACAACATTCTACACTGAATAACAGAGGGTAGTGTATGGTCAGCCATACACAAGAAGCTTGTGCTGGCATCAGGAGGTTTTCATGGCAGCCAAAGAACTTTGAGAACAAAGTTCAAGAGGGTCCTTGTTGCACTGGAAACCTTGAGATTCCAACGCAGGTTAGTCTGTGTATGGCAGCCCATACGTTATGTTATATAGTGTACGCACACTGTTACAACAAGGCTGTGTCAAAAGAATTTAACAAAATAAAAGATCCAACCATATAAGAAGGGATTCAAATACACTGTGACAATTAGTAAATGAGCTTACAGCTTGGCATATTTCACAGGCGACCACTAAACATTTAAATGAGCTAATGGACAGTCGATCATGGGAGAAAAAGGAAAATAGAACAGTCTTACTTTCTGCTGCCAGTTGCTAAGCACATAGTTGAGTTGGGCTATGAATATAGCCTTCAAAAGAAAATACTTTATTAAACTTGCAGGACCTGTTTCAAATGGTGGTTTGGGGGGGTGGGGGGTCAAGAAGTTCAGGGAGGCGGATTCAGTCCTAACAATGATAGCACCAGCAGCTCGAGGAGTCTTGCCTTGGGGTGGCATGCTAAGTGACTGTACCGCAGTAGTGATGTCCATACTGCAGCACACCATTTAGACGTCACTACTGCAGCACAATAAAGATATTCCATAAGTGATTTCAGGGTAGACAGCATTCTACCATACACTAAAATCATATATTATGCTACCTCATAGAATATTCCCTAGATACAGCATTGCAAACAATGAATCTCCAGGAGAAAGCAGATGAAGGGGAAAAACAGATTGCTATGGCCAGCCCACCAGTGCAGCCGTAGTGCTACTGCTTGCTATGCCAATGACCTGAGTTCTGAATCAAATCCGGGTAGTTAGAGGGCCAGCTGGAGAGAGGGATCTAGGGTCCATAGGACTGCTCTACTCCTGTGGTGGGGGAGGGTGGGCAGAGCCCAATTCATGCCTGTCTCCTGGCAGAAGCTGGGGAAATGACAGCCAGAAGGTTAGAAGGTGTGGCAGACATCAACGCATGTTACGCGGGAACGCGTGGCATGCACCATGACATCATTGCATCCCATGCCTACCTGGGGGACAAGATCACAGGAAATGTTGGTGACTGGATACTGGCAGGTACTTGCAGGCCCCACACCCGACTAGCTGGGATCACCAGCCTGAACTGGATTTGGTCCTCAGCAGGGACTGAAGACCCCCACTGACCCCTCTAGGAGGCAAGCCCTGGGGTAAGACAGCTGGTGGTAAGTCCCAGTGGAGGTTGGGGTGATGGGACTAGAGTACCCCCCTGAAGGAGGGTCATCTGGAGAGGAGCATAAATGAAAAAAAAATGGCTGCTACATTCACATCTTGCAAGAAAAATGATGAACTTGTTCAGATCTGATTGCCCAGTGTTTATTGTAATTCCAATTTGAACTCTAGTTATGATGTTTCTAAATCATAACCTTTTCTTTCTTTAAGATGCTGGCCACCCAGTGTATTTTTATGAATTTCAGCACCGCCCCAGTGTATATGGAGACAAAAGACCGGAGTTTGTAAAATCTGACCATGGAGATGAGCTTGCCTTTGTTTTTGGAATGCCCTTCTTAAACCGTGATTTTAAACTGTTCGGTAAGCTATTTTTCCTGAAATAGTCAACACATTATCTTTAAAATGATTTATGAACCTGTGTTTTTTGGGGGTATGGTACCTGGACCACAACACAACAGAAGTTTCTCTGGCTATGAGGAAGAGATTATTGTTACTTATGTAGGATATATCATGAACTATGTAATGAACACACAGGTTCTGCTTCGGGTTCTAGCGAGTTCAGATATAGGGTTGCCACCTTTGGATGGGGCAAAAAACAGATCCTAAGCTCCGCCCCCAGCCCTACCCCTTTTCATGACTCATTATGCATTGCTCCTCCTAGAAAACCATTTGTTAAATTAATAAAACATGACACTTAAAGCAGCAGTTCAACAAAAATGTTAAGATACTGTACTGTACCTGTTAAAGTTACTTTCCCAGGTTCTTCCTAGTCATTCCTTTATTTACATATTTATTTATTGACATTGGTTTACCAAATAAACATACAGAGACAAAAGAAATATTATTTACACGTATGATCTGGGGGGAGACAAGGGGAAATACTGTAAATAGCATACAACAGTATACATGGTATGTACTAATACACAATAAATTGTTTCCTATTATGTGTGCTTTATATCTTTTTCTGACTAAGTTCCTTGTTCATGTCCACTGTAATATTTCAAAGCCAAAGAAGTGACCATACTTTTTTCTTGAGGAAAAAAATAATTTAAAACATTTAAAAATGCCTAAATTCTGTTACAGATGAAAATGTTTACCAGCAAATGAAAGTGGAAGACAACTGGCTCTGTTACTGTTACAAAAGGTGGGGGCAGTTGTGCTGCTATGCCTCTTTAAGATACAGTGGAAAAGATTAACTAAGTGCTAATGGTGTTAATGGCCATACTTTACACCTCCCAGGCTGACTACTTTCACAAACAAAGGGCTATATTGACAACAGAACTTATTTCTAAGCTGAACATGCAGCTGAAACAATGAATAATATGACATTTGTTTAAAAAGTATGTGAGCACTCAAAATAGCTCAAAAACCTGACCAGCACAGAACAAAACCGGATTACCTGATAGGGACCCTGAAAACATAGATCACCAGGTAAAAAACCTGACAGGTGGCAACCCTATCAGATGCACAATGTCATCTACAGACAACAGTGCTCAGGATCAAATCATTATCGAGCTCCAAGTTTAAAGGGGACAGGAAATATGTGCTAATTGGCAGCAGTTAGCAATATTCCTAGTAATGAAAATGATAAACTTGCCTCCAAATGAACCATATTTAACTGTACCTGAATACACATTGAAGTAAAAACTGTGTTTTCAATTGTTTTCTTTTTATGAACAACATTCTGAACAGTTCTTTTCCTGGAACCAGTAATTTGGAGTATTTACTATGTCATGGTTTGAGTACAGAATGCTTAACATGAGCTACTGTCCTGTCAGAACCACGCTTAGAGTTCTTTCCTCAAACTGTGACACAATTAAAACTCCGACCCACTGGTTCCATGAACAGAACTGCAACAGGATGCTGCCCATAAAAACAAAACAATGCAAAATACAGTTTTTCATATCAGTTTTTATTCAGGTAGAGTTACATATGGATCATTTAAGCTTAAGGATATCATGTCTGTAAATGGGAACATTACAAACTACTACCAATTAGAAATAATTTTCTGTCCTCTTTAAGGCAGGAGACAAGAAAGGGTGCATGAAATGTTGATGGATAGAGCCCTCTGCATTTAAGCACAAATGCTAAAACATTTCAAGAACTGGAATTTTTTCCAAACAGTTTTATCGTACACTGCCTCAAAGAGCTAGAAGTTAGAAACATTTTTTGTATACTGGCTAACCACAAACTGGATAATATGAGTGTATATTTAGTCCACCATGTGTGAAAAACTGCTGAAGAGAATTTATTTACCAAACAAACAGTATTTCAGTCACCAGTTATTGGTTGTTTATTGTGGCAGTTCTTGGAATGATTCACACAGTAGTTGCATGGATACAGCCTGGTTAGTATCTGAAAGTCTGGACACAGGCTAACCTTGCATTCATGCTACAGTGGGGGGTTGATATTCACAAACCATCCTACATCCCACTCAATACCTGGTCTCCTGCGTTCGTAACCTTTTGTGTCTCACCTCTGGATGCTGATGGTAAGCCCTAAAAATGGGTATTAAATCCAAAGCTACTTTGGAATTAAGTGTAAGCTCAGATGTGTAACTTAGAGTAGGCTTTTTTTTCTGCTTTTAGATGCATAGCACTCTTCTAAATCCTCCTTCTATTCAAGCCAACCCAACCTTCTGCTACTCCCAAAATAGTCATTAAACATAGTAACATAAATAATAGAATGTGACAGCAGAGAAGGACTGCTTGGCCCACCTAGTCGGCTCATTTTCCCTACCTGTTTCATATACCCCATTTCCTAAATAATCTGCGGCTTACCCTGTCTTTCCTATCACTAGAAATCCTTTACATCTGTCCCATGTGATTTTGAATTCCCCTACCTTCTTTGCCCCTACAACCACTGCCTAGAGGCTGTTCCATGGATCCACCACCCTTTCCATGAAAAAAATACTTTCTCATGTTACCCCTAAGTTTACCCCCTTCTATTTTCATATCATGGCCCCTTGTTCTGGAACATATATTTTTTTTAAAGATGCTACCATCTTGTACCTTATTTACATCTTTGAGGAATTTAAAAGTCTCAGTCATATTCTCCCCTCCAGGGAATACATATTGAGATCCTCAGGTCTCCCCTCAGATGGCTTCTGGTGCAGCCCCTGCACCATTTTTGTTGTCCTTCTCAGAACTGCTTCTCCTCTATGTCCAGAGATGCGACCTCCAGAAATGGGCACAGAACTCTAGATGAGGTCTCACCAGTGTTCTATACATTGTCATCACCACCTCCTTCCTTCTGATACCTCTCCCTATGCACCCCAGAATTCCTCTGGCTGCCCCACAGCCTTCTCATATTTTTTTTAACTTTCTTTACTCCCGTCACCAGTCACTAGGGCACCCCTCAGGCGAGACACACTCGAACGGCGCTAGCATCTAGCTTGAATCCCACCAACCAAGGAATCGGGGACAGAGTCCTCTCCACCATTGCCCTGAGAAGAGAGGACCCAGGAGAGTTGACTGAGTAAGGTCTGGCAGTGGACATATGTGCCGCCCCCCAGGGACCACTGTTGTCCTCCTAGCGGCCAGGGTTTTCCACCTTGTTTTTATTTCCCCGCAGGCAACAGATGTGCAATGATGCCAGCGTGAGGAGGGCATGAGCCTGCCCCTCCTGCCACCTGCCCCTTTCACAGTCCCACTTGGATGTAGTGCTCCCAGTCTCCAATGGGAGCAGCAACAAAGTGGGAATGCCCCAGATCCCACCACAGGAGAAGAGAGCAGCCCTCCGGATGCTTGACCCTCTCCTTCCCCTGCCGACCCCTGATGGCCCTAGTTTGCTTCTGAATCTGGGTTGCCATTGTGGCATGAGTTGTGACATCCAGTGTCTCAACCCTCAGTACCAGCTGGCTGGCTAGCTACAGCCTTCTCACATTTTTTGGTAACCTTTAGATAATCAGATATAATTACTCCCAGGTCTTTTTCCTTTTTGGTGGCTGTCAGTACCACCCTCCATCATATACCACTTCCCTGAATTTCTGTGCCCTAAGTGCATGATCTTGCATGTCTTTGCACTGAATCTTAGCTGCTACATGCTTCACCACTCCTCAAGCTTGCTTAGGTCCCACCTTATTTTCTCTTTCCCTCCTGGAGTGATTCCATCCTCTCTGCAATATTACTTATGAAGACATTAGAGAACTGGTTCCCTCCTGGAGTGATGCCATCCTCTCTGCAATATTGCTTATGAAGACATTAGAGAACTGGTCCAAGCACTGATCATTGCAGGACCCCGCTGGTCACCCTCCTCTCTTTGGATTGAGCTACATTCACTACCACCCTCTGTGTCCTATCGCTCAGTCAATTTTTAACCCAGTTTACCACCCTGGGATCCACTTCCAATCTCCCCAGCTAGTTTACTAGCCTCCTGTGTGGGCCAGTGTTAAAAGCCTTGCTGAAATCCAGGTAAGCTACATCCACTGCCCTTCCCTGATCCACCTCCCTAGTCACCCAGTCAAAGAAATCTATCAGATTTGTTTGACAGGATCTTTCCTGCTGTGAATTCATGCTGCCTCAAATACTGTGCTCCACTGAATTGGAAATATATCACAAATATTTTTTTAATAGTGATTCCATTAAATTCCCCACCACCAAAGTCAGACTGACCAGCTTGTAATTGCAGGCCTCCTCCCAGCTCCCACTTTTGTGGAGAAGGAATACATTTGTCCTCCTCCAGTCCTTTGGTACACCACCTGTTTCCAGCAAACTGTTGAACAGAGCTGTCAGTGGTGCTGCCAGCACCTCCCTGAGTTATATTAATATTCTGGGATGTATTCTATCAAGTCCCATTGCCTTGTCCACTTTCAGATTAGCGAGTTCCTTCAAGACTGTCTCCTTCTTAAATGGACTGGTATCCGCCTCCCTCCCAGTGGTGCTTCCATCATTGGATTTTGGTCCCTCCACTTCCCCTTCCTCTGTGAATACTGAACAAAAATACTTGTTCAGGATTTCTGCTTTTTCTTGGGCCCCTCTGCACACTCACCTGATTCCCTTTTTAATCTTATAATCCCATGCTTAGTCTTTTTTCTTTCACTAACGTACCTGAAAAAGTTCTTGTCCTCTTTTCTTATTGTCTGGGCTAGTTTTTCTTTTGTTTGCACCTTTGCACTCCTGACTGATTTGTCCATCTCTTTCTGCTTTTCTAGATACAGTTCTCTGTCTTCTTCCCTTCTTCCCTCTGTGTTTCCTTGTACCTCCTGAATGCCACCCTTTTTGCCCTTACGTTTTTTCTTTCTCTTTGTTTTGCTTACTTGCCTAATGCAAAGGCTTGTTGCCTCCGCTATGGCTCCCTTAAGATTCTCCCATTGTTCCTCCAACCACCCCCCTTCTCCTTCCCTGCCAGTGATTTCCTAAGACATTCCCCCATCTTTGCAAAGCCGGCCCACTTGAAATCCAAGACCCTTGCTTTCATGTGGTTTGACTCTACTGATGTTCTCACATTGAACTACACCATACTGTGATCACTTGATCTGAGATGGCTCCCTACTTTTACATCTGTAATTATGTCCCCGTTGGTGGGTGCCAGCAGCCAGCAGCACCTCCCCTTTAGCTGTCATTCTGTAGATGGCTTCTAAAAGTACCCTATTCAGCTCTTCCCCTTATGTTAGAAGTCTGTAGATAGCACCAGTGCAAATGGCAGTGCCATTTCCCATCTCCAGTGATCCGAAGTGCTTCCACATCTCCTTGCAATGCCTGTACCTCAGTTACCTTAATTCCTTCTCTGACGTATATAGCCACTCCACCCACATCTCAACTATTCAGCAAACCCACCCAACAACCTGTACCTCTCAAAATGTGTAATAAAAAGGTAGATATAATTTACAGTTGAATTAAAAACCTCAGTTACACAAAGTTTTCCTAAAATTTAAATGTTAAGATCTTTCAGTTTTAATGAAAACATAATTTTTCACCTCACACATCATCTATTCCTTTTTTTGGCAGTTGTAGCATGGTTCTCTGTTTATGACGTGACAACTTCTTGTCATGAAAATGATCCTGATGTCAGAAGCAGAGGCTTCTGACTTTAAAATAGAAAAAGCAGCATGAACAGATAATTTTAAGTGGTAAAGAGCCTGGTTTTCATGTAAAAATCATTAGTAATGAAGATTGTAATATCTTGAAATCCCAGCCACTCAGCTAACCTACTCTGCACCTAGGACCTCCAAAAATCAACCCTCTTTGTGAGTTTGTGAAGCCTCTTCAGCAGAGCAGATTAAACCCTGCCATCTCTGTTGCATCGGTTGAAGACTAAGAGACAGAAGTTACAACGTTCTCGGCCTAGATCCTGGTCTGCGGATGACATATTGGCATTGAAAACTCACTACAGTGAGTATCAATGTGCAATCACCCTTAAAATAAAGACAGAGTTCCTGTCATGGATGACTGTGGCAGGCAGAAATCAGTCCGCTCTGCTCTTTAGTACTGTTGGCAGCTTGATTAATCCATCCCGCCTGCTGTCCAGGCAAGTTTTTTTCACTGAAATGCACTGCCCCATGTTGGAAGACAGCCAAGATGTGGATAAATTAGTACTGCACTGTCAGAAAAGAAGGGGACCAGGAAAAGGCAGACATCCTGAAAAATATTTTCATTCAGTGTTCACAGAGAGTGGAGAAGGGGAGGGGCCACAGATCCATAACAAAAGCTTTGAAGGGAGGGGGTAGGCACGCAACCTTTTTGTATCGGCAGCCAGTGCAGACCACAGAGCACAGGCATTATATGACTGGTTCTAGAAGTACCAGTCAATAGCCTGGCTGCCGTGTTGTGCATCAGCTGCAAGCAGTGGATGTCAACCCCCGGTAGACCTAAGTAAAGTGCATTGCAGTAGTCAAGGCGGGAGGTAATGAAGGCGTGAACCAACATTGGAAGATCATCGAGAGGAACCAGGTGTTTCACCCGGATGATATTTCTCAGATGGTGAAAAGAGGTTTTAACAACTGCTGACACCTGTAACTTCAGGGTCAAACAGTCATCAAACATAATGCCCAGGTTCTGTACCCAGTCTGAGGTACCTAGCTGGACATCTCCAAGCCATAGACCCAAAGGGGAACCTGTGAACATACCCGCCTCATGATGACCCGGGTCCACCACCAACACCTCAATTTTTTTAGAGTTCAACCTTAGCCAGCTCACATTCACCCAGGCCTGAATTTCGGCCAGACAACTGTTTAGCACTGATACAGCATCATCTTGATCAGGCACAAAAGACATGTATTACTGAGTATCATCTGCATAGCAGTGAAAACTCAAGCCATGCAGTCTAATAATCGCTCCCAATGGCAGCATATATACTGCAAACAACATGGGTGCTAAAATGGATCCCTACAGCACCCCACAGGATAGGGGGAATGGAGCTGAGGTACAAACCCCTGACACCACTCTCTGAGTCCTACCCATGAGGAAAGATCAAAACCATCTGAGGACAACTCCCGAGAGTCCACAGATAAACCACAGGTGATCCAAAAGCACACCATGGTCCACCGTATCAAATGCCGCAGAGAGATCAAGAAGGACCAAGATGGAATGAGTCCTTCGATTTCTCGCTATCAGGAGGTCATTTAGTACCTGAACAAGAGATGTCTCAGTACTATGTCTCTTCCTGAAACTGGACTGGAGAGAATCATAGATATTGTGGCTGGTCAAATGGTCCTCCAGCTGTAATGCCACCACCTTCTCAATAACCTTACCCAAAAAGAGTAGGTCAGAGACCGGCCTGTAGTTTGCTAGACAGTCAGGATCCAAGGAGGACTTCTTAAGAAGGGGCCGAACCATGGCCTCCTTAAGGGAGTCTGGAAAGATTTCCCTCTCCAAGGACAACCAGACTATCTCAGCAACGACCAGGCTGATGACATCAATGCAACCAATCAGCAGGCGCGTGGGGCCCGGATCCAAACTACAGTTGGTAGGATGTAATGACTGGATAACCATCACAATATCACTGATTGTGGGCTGGCCAAAGTCACACTACATAAACTGGGAGTCTGACATCTCCTACCAACTACTGCTACTCCCTTGAGAAATGGTCAGGCGGATATCGGATCCGATCGCGGCAACCTTGTCCGTGAGAATCGAGTAATCTCCTCACACTGCTCTTGAGAAGAAGCATTTCTGGGCTGAAGACAGAGTGGATTGCACAGTCTGTCCATGGTCTGGAAAAGCTGAGCTGATCAATTCCGTGCGGCAGCAATTTCCCTGGACAAGAATTCTGTCTTCTTATAGAAAATTGTTGACTGATAGACCGAATAATGGTCCATCAAACTAAGCCTGTCACATACCAGGCTAGACCTCTGCCATTGCCTCTCTAACCTTTGTCCAACTCTCCTCAGCTCCCTCAGAGTCTCATCAAACCATGGAGATCCGGGGCGAAGGGTGAGTGGATGAACACGAACAGGAGCAATGGAATCCAGGGCCTCTGTCACTGCTTTATTATAAGCTAGTACAAGATCCCCTGGATCCAAGCATTCACTCGGCATACCCGATAGGTCCAGCACTGCCATCAGGCCATCAGGGGATACACCCCTCAAAGTGCGGTACTGGACCATCTCCATAGGGGCAGACCTCCTGGGGGGGCCTCAGAATTGAAACTGATAGCATGATGGTCAGACCACCAAACTGGTTCAATCACCAAGTCAGATATCGCCATCCCCGGGAGAAACACTGAGTCCAATGAATGACTACCAGTGTGGGTCGAGAAGGAAAAAAACATGTGTGAGGCCCAGTGAACTCATTAACTGGAGGAAGTCTTGTCCAAACTGAGAGAGTTCATCGTCGACCAAGGCATTGAAATCCCCCCGGATCAGCCATCTGTGGGGTCCCAATGACAGGTCGACAATGAAGTCCACGACTTCCCACAGGAAAACATTCCTGTCTCCTGGTGGACGGTAAACGAGAGGAATCCTGCACCCCACACCCTCACCCACGATACATTCAAAGGAGTTGGTAGCTCCCACTGGAACTTCCATCAGGTTCAGTTCTGATTTAAAACAGAAGGCCACACCTCCCCCCGCCCCTACAATCAGTCCTTGGGCAGTGTATCACCGAGTACCCGGGTGGAATTGCTGCAGGCAAAATAGGACCAGCATTTTCATCCAACCAGGTCTTGGTGATGCAAGCCAGGTCAGTTGAATTAACAAGATCCCCAACTATAGTGGTCTTGTTTTTAATAGACCTGGCATTGCATAACACTGCCCAAGTCAGAAGCGCAGCCGAGGAAGACCAAGTTTCCTGTCTGCCATAGGCAGAGCCCTTGGGAATGGGAACCAGATAGGGAGGACCCCTTTTCTGGACCCATTTTACCCCAAAGCATCTCCTTGTCCCTACGATCCCAGTCTGCCCACTCTTCTCCGTTCCTCCAACAGGTCAAGTCCCTGCCCTTACACTCCTTTCTATCCCCAATGCTCTATACTGTCTATACGACTCAGAGGATGGGGGGGCAATAAAAAGGGCAAAGATTCCTCAGCCTGGAGGGGGAATAATGCCTAACCGACAACATGCCTGACCAGCACATTTCTTCAACAAATACCCAAACCAAATAACATATAACACAAAACAAATAAACTTCCAAACCACACCACAATCAACAACACATACAAACCACACCACAATCAACAACACATACAAAACCCCCACCCAACAATAGAGTCAGCTATATGAATAGAACACAAAGATTTCCAGGTAGCAGCAAAATAAAATGATCCCAAATGCAGCAATTTATCTCTTCTAAGAAGCTCCCACCTCCCCAAAAGGTAAAAAGTAAAACAGATAAATTTTCCCTGAACACTATCTCTCACAATGGTCAGGGTAAAATCATTAAATGATGTAAAACTTTTAACACTCTCACTGTTCAAAGTTCCAATTATTAGGCTCTCTCATTGCCCATACCAGTAATAATAATCTGGCCAAAACAATGAAGTTGTAAATAAAGAGAAAGTCAAACCAGGCTGTAATTATATCCAAGTCGTCCAGTTCGGCTCAAATTAAGCCTCCAGGGTCTCCAGGTCGATTCCAGTATGGGAAACTTCAACCTTCAAAGTCTTCAGATCTAGTTATAGGAGGTAACAGGCTGTATCTTCGGAGCTCCAGGACAGTTCCCCTCTCTTCCGTATCACCAGTAGCCCAACACCTCAGCTCGCCTTAAACACAGCCCACTGGCTAAATCCCCAGAGAGCTTAGGGGTAACAGGTTCAAAGTCAGCCTTCCAGCAAACCCTGCCCCCGACCCCTGCGTGAGCACCAGCCAGGGAGAGGGAACAGCCCCTTCAATACCAAAACCAGCCACAAATCCAGAAAGAGTCAAAACAGCAACAAACTCTTCTTAGAAAACTTTTGGATCTCCACAAAGGTCCCGGAGTCCCCCAGAAGCAGTTTCTGGACAAGCAGAGCGGTCCAGTGATGAACCCAGTCCAGACCGCAATGCTCCAACACTGAACCAGCGCCGCTCCCCCGACAACAGTTCTGATGTGGAAAACAGACTCCTCGTCAAGATGTCACAACTCCCAGATCGCAATCCTCCAAACGACAGGACCAGACAGCCAAGAAGACAAAAAGGTAGAAAACATTGTCTGATTTACTCCCACTTCACCCACTTCAGTTTATTTGGGCCAAGATAACTTAAAGTTGAGCTCCAATAGCTATGGAGACATCAAATGAAACTGCTGCTAACTGAACCAAAATGCACTACAATAGCTAGCTCACGAACAATCCCTCACTGAACCTAAACTAATCACTAACTAAAATACTGGTGCTGCTGCAATGAAAACACAAAATATTACTGAAAAAGGAGATTTTTAAAACAGTTTAAACAGATACAAAATGTGCTGCTCATTCTGCTTTCTAATGATCAGCCCAGCGTGGCCGCCATCTTGGAATGAGAACAGGTGGAGTAGTATTGTTGACCAATCAAGCAGGAAAGAAGCCTGGGATAATCATATTAGATAACTTGGAGGTGGTCAGGCAGTACAACAAGGCAGTAGGGGTTAGTTAGACCACATCTCTGGAAGGATGGAGACAGAGTGGAGGTAGGCCAGAGGAGGGAAACTAAAATGATTCAGGGTCTGCATCAAAAGCCCTACAAGGAGAGACTAAAAGAACCCAATAAAGTGTGTACACTTTGGAACAGAGGAGGGAGAGGAGGATATGACATAGATCTTTAAATACCTCACCGGGATAAATAAGGTACAGGAAGGAAGCATTTTTCAGAAGTAAAGGTGCTCAAGAACAAGGGGATATGCTATGAAGCTGACGAGAGAGGTAGATTCAGGAGAGATGTGAGGAAGTACTTCTTCACAGAAAGAGTGGTGGATTCCTGGAACAGCCTTCCACCGGAAGTAGTGGAGTTGAAAACAGTGGTGCAGTTAAAGAATGCATGGAATAAGCACAAGGGAATCATAGAGGAAAAGAAGGAGGAGGGAGAAAGAGCGGTAGATTGAGCACTGTCTATGGTAATAGTATAAATAGGAAGAAATGGACTGACTGGATGGGCCAAATGCTTCTTCTTTGCCATCAAATTCTATGTTTCTATGTTAAGAATTTAGGGCCCAGCTTGTCTAACCTTCCTTCCTCACAGCAGTGACTATACTTCAATTAGGATACTAGGTGCTGAGTACTGCATAGGTGTTATAAAAAGGGCCTTTGTTCAAATTATGATAAAAAATGCTAAGCATTGGTTTGGTCCAACAAGACTGCTGGTTAATCCCTCACTTACCTCTCAGAACCAGGGTTTGTGTCCAGAATCCAGGACACCCAGTTGGATTAGTAGCATGCTTGCATGCTTACCACTGCCCATTTGGATAAACAACGTCTTCAGAGAAAGTTCATTGTCTCAGTCACTCCACGTCAAATTCTGGAGTTGGCAGAGCAGGTAGTAGTTAGTATGGCTGAACTTACACTCAAAATGTAAAAGTTCCCTATAAGTCAATTACTTTTACAGGGAAACTCTCAGACAGAGGGCCTTGGTTTTGACACAAATTTGTTTATAAATGTTATTTTGAACAGGACAGACATTAAACAGTAAAACAAAAAACTTCA
Source organism: Neoceratodus forsteri (assembly GCA_016271365.2). Lineage (NCBI taxonomy): Eukaryota > Metazoa > Chordata > Ceratodontiformes > Ceratodontidae > Neoceratodus > Neoceratodus forsteri. The sequence continues at coordinate 3,803,683 of JADMNL010000041.1, read as the reverse complement.
CAGGCAACAAGAATGCTAACTCCAGCCACTCACGGAAACAATGCTCATAATACAGTTGCATGTTGATGTTTTGGGGGTAGACCCCTCCTACATGAGGACAGACTTCTGCCACTGTTGCCTGCTCTGTCAGCCCCAGAAAGTTGAAGAGGTCTGCCTGCAATATATAGTGTTTCACCAGGTTGCACTGAAAGGCCTGGAAGTTTGAATTCTGCCTCACCATCATGGCTGAAAGGAAATCCATACCATGATGTACCCTGCCAGTTCTCACACCAAGAGTCTTTTCCTATTCTCATTTAATTTACTGTTAAATAGAGTATTTAGGTTCTTGTTATCTGAAAATGTTGCTCTATTCCTGGCAACTCACCTCCAGGGCTGCCTCCATTTCTCCTCTATTGTGTCCTATATGTAAACACACATGCACTTCACTTAGTACCTTTCTAGATGGCTCATTCACCAAAACTTGGATAACAACTCTTTTGTTGCATACAACATGCCTCCAATACTACTCTAGTCACAATACTTTAATGGATTGGTATACTGAACTTAAAAAGGTTGACTTTGACTACAAGCATGTTTACCAAATGCTCTGAAGGAAAGGGCAATAAAAATAGGATTTTCTGTACACTTAGCATGCAATACAAAATGGGATGAGTGAAACTGATAACCACCAAGCAGGTTAAAGACCTGAGTGTAATCATATTGGATGAATTACAGATGGCCAGGCATTGCAACAAGGTAGTTGGGAGGGCTAGTGGAATACTGGGTTGCATGGCGAGGGCTATCACCAGCAGAAAGAGGGAGGTGGCATTGCCTCTGTAGAGATTGCTGGTAAGATCTCACCTAGAGCACTGTGTCCAGTTCTGGAGACCACACCTTTGGAAGGACATAGACATGGAGGCAGTCCAGAGGAGGGGAACTGAAATGATGCAGGGTCTGCAACAGAAGTCATATGTGGAGAGATTTAAGGACCTAAATATGTACTTCCTGGAAGAGAGGAGGGAAGGGGAAATGATACAGACCTTCAAATACCTCACAGGGGTAAATAAGGTACAGGAAGGAAGTATTTGTTTCTGAAAAAAAAGGTGCACAAGGACATGGGGGTAAGAGGCTGGAGGGGGGTAGATTCGGAAGAGACGTGAAGAAGCACTTTAAGAGAAAGACTGGTGTATTCCTGGAATAGTCTTCCAATGGAGACGCTGGGAGCAAAAACAGTGGCAGGGTTCAAGAATACATGGAATAGCCATAAGGGAATCTTAGGGAAAGGTGAGGGGGGGTGAATGGGCCAGAGATCAAGTAGGATCTGCAGTGATACTGTAGGAAAGGAAAAATGGGCAGTCTATATGAGTCAAGCTGTCCTTATCTGCCAGCAAATTCTATGTTTCTATGTTACTAGCAAGCACTCAATAAATAATCTTTTTATGTAATACCGCAAACATTTACACTGGATCAGGGGCTAACACCATGTGAAACGACACTTTTCAAATTGAAGCTGCTGTCACTTGCAGCACCACTGAGCTGGGTTAATATCCAGAGCTTAGTGTACAAGAAAACAGGCATGGCAGAAAAATGAGCATCCCAGGGAAAGCTGTCCTTCTCTGGGGAGGAAGGGTCCGGTGTCTTGCTGCTTTACTGCTTCTTGGGTGACTACAGGTGATGATGATGCAGCAGAGTATTGCAAGTGCATCTGGTAAGATAAGTACACGTAGGAATCAGTGTGTCAGGTGTACTTGTATCTTAGGACACTGTTATGCCCAGTCTTGAGGGTGGACTACAAAGGCAGTAAAAGGGAAACCGGCTTGACATCATCACTGGTTAGATAATACTCTGCCTACCCATATGTGTCCTGCCTCCTTAGGCACCTCCAACCCTATCCAAGTTCCTTCTAGGCAACCTGCATAAGTACTGCATGGCTAGGGAGGATCTGATGGATGACATCCTTGGATTATGATTCCCTGGCCAGGACTGAGGTGCCTGGTAATGGCAGGAGGTTCTGTCAGAAGTAAAATTACTTAAATATAAAAACACAACAAACTGCTCCCTTTCTTATGCTATCCTGTTCTATAAAGCATCTTCCCAGTGCTGAAACATAGTCATTCTTGCCTTTTGTTTGTAACTGATATTATTTCTTTTAGTTGTATTACAAAACTTTTTTCAGTGCAACACCACATTTTTATTTTTTCTTTGACTCAGATGTTTATTAACAGTAGCCTGCCTGTTAGTCTTTGTGATTAAATGTTACTTTATTTCCTAAAGAATTCTACTAGTGTTCTGATAGCAGTTTTCATCCCAGATTTGGAACACAGTTCATCAGTTTAACAAAAGACCCTACTATTATATACAGTATATATACATCATATTGTGACCTTTACTAATTACTGTAATTAAAATAACTAGTTTTCTTGTTTGTTAACCAGCAAAGTTACATCTATGGTTGTGATTTTATTTTCCCACAGAAAATGCAACAAAAGAAGAAAAGGAATTTAGCAGAACAGTTATGGAATACTGGAGTAGCTTTGCACGCACTGGGTAAGACATGATCAGTACCATTAATTACCTTGGTGGTTTGCATTTATCAGATAATTGTGTAAGGTGAAAACAATATGAGCTGGATATTTTGAATAAAAGATAATATTGTTGATTCATTTTCATTCTGTTGAATTTAGTCTAAAGGTTCTACATGTTTGGGTGATTTTCTTAAATTCAAATTGAAAATGTGTTTTTTCCTCGCAGATCCCCCAACGTTAAAGGTTTGTTGGAATGGCCAGCTTATGATCACAGAGAAGAATACATGGAGCTAAAAATAAAACAAAGCATAGCAAGGCACTTCAAGGATAACAGAGTGACATTCTGGACTAAGACCCTTCCTGACAAGATGAAGAAAATGGCTGAACAAAAGAGTGAACACTCTGAATTATAACTTGTTAAAGTATATTACTGTACTGTAATAAAAGTATCTGTGCTAAAAGCCATAATATGCAGAACAAAGCAAACAAATAAATAAAATCCAAATTTCTAAAATCCCTTTTTTATCAGTCTTTGTATGATTATTTTGCAGAGATGCAACCAAGAAAATACAGTACAATATACTTTTATTTTCTATAGCATCATTAATACAAAATTTATCACATAAGGCTTCATTGTTTAGCAAAAAAACAGAAGAAAAAAAACACTAAACAGGTAGAGATACTTATGATACAACAATGAGAGGCACAGGAAGCAGGAGGTAAGAAGTATGTGTGGTCAGACTAGATGTTTTAAGCAAGGGAGAAGTGATGGATTTTAAAACCAGATTTGAAAAGGGGAAGAGAGTCTGTAGAGTGGATAGAGTCACAGAAAGGGGCAGTGGAGGAAAAGATTTTGCCTCCAATGACTGATTCATTGTAGGAAGGAAAAGAAAGGAGAGCTACAGATCAGTGATGAGAGACAGACAGAGAGTAACAGGACGGAAGGTCAGAGAAATAGTAGCAGAATAATAGGGGATTTTAAATACAAGGGGGATCAATTTAACTGAATCCTGAAAAGGATGAGGAGCCATTAGAGGACATGGAAAATTGAAGCTATGTGATCATAGCTTCTTGGTACATGTCAGAAGTTGGGGCAAAATAGGGAGTTATATTAGTTGAGGTTGAAAGAGGGAGGACACTAAAGCATGGAAGAGGATGTCAGCAGAGGGGGCCATGAGACACTGATAGACAAAGGAGATAGAAAAGAAACGATAGTATGCAGTCTTAGAAATACAGTATGAGAAAAAAAGAATTTGTGGTTATGGAGAACATTGAGGTTCTAGTCGGAGGAAGCAACGGTGAGGTAAAAATTGAGTAGGAATATTAAAGAAAAAGACCTGGATTTTAAGAGCTCTTCTTACCCCAGAGGAACAACTCAGGCTTAGATATAATGAGCTGTAGAAAACGTGGCTTATGCAAGGCATCATTATGGTCAAGACAGGAAGATAAGAAAGAGGCCAGAGGAGGCAAAGGAGATGCAGAACTGGGAGCTGTCCAGATTGAAGTGGTAGCTGAGTAGAAAGAAAGAAAGAAAGAAAGAAAGAAAGAAAGAAAGAAAGAAAGAAAGAAAGAAAGAAAGAAAGAAAGAAAAACTACCCCAAGGAAAAAGTACATGTAGAAGAAAAGATGACTAAGCACTTGAGCCTTGACGAACACCATAAGAGATCATAGGGTGAGGTACAGTACAGTTAGAACCAAACACGTTAGGAGACGTCAGAAATGTAGAAGCAGTACTGGGACAGGAAGAGATTAGTGACACCATCAAAATGAGAGGCAACCAAAAAGAAGAGGGAAAGCCATCCTTTCAAATGACTTTGCTAAGGAAGGGAAGTTTAGAGATGGTACTGCAGTTGAAGAGACAAGCAGGGTCAAAATAGAGGGTTTTGAGGAGGAGGCTACAGAAGCAGATGTGAAAGAATTAAGGAAAATACCAGAAGAAAGGGAATGGTTGATAACTGAAGCAATTTTGTAAGCCAAAATTATGTGGCCAGAGGAGATGAGGGCATACAGTGATGAACAGAAGTAGTTTTCAATGAATGGATATTTGCAATGGTCTTAAAGCAAGGTTTAGGAGTAGAGCAGAGAGTAGGAAAAGAGTGAGGGGAAGGGAATGGTTGTGTGTGTGTGTGTGTGTGTATATGTGTGTGTGTGTGTGTAAGACCATAAGGTGAGGAGGAGGAAAAATATTGGTGCAGTTAAGGTACATAATTAAGCTGAAACAAATTTCAAAGTCTTCACACTGTGAGGGCCAAAGATGAGGGAAAGAGAGGGTGAAGGAGAAAATGTGTTGCACAAAAGACTGCGAGGGATCTTCCTGAACTGTATCTTCATGATTGATTCACACTGATGGGTTCTGAGCTGGAGGCACCAGAACCCCACGGGAGCCAACAATCTTCAGGAGAGAGTGACAGGGCCAGAGCCCCTGTCTGAATTTGTGCTGAATTTTCTTTTACATTGTCCTATTCTTGTAAATTTATTGTTCTAACTACAGGCTGAAATCTGGCTACTTTCAGTCTTGTAGTCCCCCCCCCACCTCCCAAATACTGTATAAGGAACATATACATAAATCAAGATGCAGTAAGTTGCTTGCCTTCTTCTGTGCTGTACTGCAGACAGACACAGAGGGAATGTAAGTAATGAGAAAGAATTGAAAGACAGAGCCTTCTGTGTTTTATTGTGTGTAACCTGCTTTGGGTTTGCAAGAGGTCAAAAACAAAACATTCTTTCTTAGGTAAAGCAGAGGTGTGTAAATGTCAGATGAGTCAGCCTTTCAGTGTTTATTTAGGATGAGTCAGCCTGCCTGTGTTTACTTAGAGAATTGTGAGTCAGACAGCTCACACAGTGCTGATATTATCAGTAGGCAGAGAGAAAAGCCTACCCCCTGAGATGCAAAATAGATTAGTCAGATGAGTCAGTCAGTAGAGACCTGACTGTTGTTGAGGAAACAGCTCATAGTACATGCAAGTTTTCATGTACTAGGAATCTATTTGGCTGAAACAAAGTCTGGAAGCTGTGCACTGAAGGAATTCTGTACGTTTTTGCAGAACTGAAGGACTAATCACCTATTTCATTTCTGTATGTTTATTTTATTTTGGAAAATAAATACCACATAGTGCATTCTACACCTTTTACCTGAGTCTGTGCATTTGTCTCACCCACTAACCTTCACAGAGGGCTGGTGCAGAGATAGGCTGCACACATACACGACACTGAGAGACCATCTTGCACTGCATAACCATCAACTGCCTCATTTCCTTTTTTCCTGTCGTCGAGTGCACTTCAGTAATGATGATGCTCGCCTACCGGGAGTCAGATCTTCACGTCTATAGGACAACAGCATTCAGTTAATTCAGTGTAACCCCTCCCTTCCTGCCCTGTCTAGGGGAATACTTAAAAACATGCAGGTGACCCACTTTTCAAACGTCTGGCTCTGATGCTCAGGCTGAGGCCACTGCTACCCTGATTGCTTGCCTCTGCCTCAGTCCTCCATGGCCCCCAATTCACTATGGGGTTGTTCTGCTGTCACCACCTCCTTTCGACGGGGAGTCCCTGCCAGGCCCACATCCCTTACAGTGGTTCCTGGGCTTGAGGTAAGCACCAGCACGGGGACCACCCTCCAAGGCCTACTAATTCTTTGGTCTATGACCCACCCAGACCTCATGGACCAGTGCCTCAGGACCTGTCCCTCCAAACAGGCCCCATAAATGGGTGAAAGGCTCCCCAGCTCCCTCAACCTCCCAGGCTGCCTGCCAAGCCAGGTATGAGGGGAACCTCTGCCACCGGTTCTCCTCCTGAGAGGATCCTGCCACATCCCTTCCAGCCCTGGTGACCTGGAAAAACACCAAATGGGCTTCCTAAAGGGCTTATACATACCTGATAGGCTCAAACAAAACTCTTAATGCCCTAGCCCCCATGGTGCAGAACCTGGCTAACTGTACTCTCACTGGAGCGCCATACCCCCACTCCTCATCAGCCACAGCATAAGAAACCGTCCTGACTGCACTCTACTTGGGAGGGTCCCCAGTGGCTCTCCTGGACCACCAAGCTCCCTCACTTGCCCTCTTATCCTGGACCTGGTTCTACTCTCCAGCCTCCTCCCTCCAGCACCAGGCCTAATGCCTGGGCTGGAAATGGCCAAGATACTTTCTGTCATCTCCCTTATATACCCTATTTCTGTCCTCTGCTGCCACCTTGAGGCATCCAGAGCAATAACTCCCACAGCACTAAACCCATTTCCTAGCTCTGGGGGTGGGGTACGAGGAAGAAATGGATGCCTAAAATGTGGGAATATAAGCCCCACTTTTGCAGGGGGCTTACATTCTTACCCCACCCAGGAAATCATTCCCTTCTGGGAATGATGGCAAGGGTCCAGTGATCATCCACTCCCATCAGGCCAAGTGCGCGCACTCCCCAGCCTTCCAGATATGAACACACCATGTCTGGCCACCAGGCACCACCCAACCTACCTAGCCCAAAACTATACCCTGAAACCTAATTCCTAAACCCTACCTGCACCCAGAGATACAGCTAAAGTGCTAGTCACAACCATCATGATTTCTTTTTAAACAGTAACAGCAATCACTTTTTATAATGATTATACATTTCAAAACAAGATTTTTCCTTAAGCTTTTTGCTAAAACATTAATAACAAGGGAGCAAATGTTTCCCTAGATACCTCCCACCAAATTTTTAAAATAAGTTTCTCTGTGTACAAACCCCAGACCACTCACTCACACATGTACTCACACTTTCTCTCACCAGTCTCTCCAAAACATACCTTAGCACGATAATAAAACAGTAACTGTACATTTTTTTTCAATTTAAGAGCTTGATTAGTAGCCTGAATCTAAGTCACCATATCTGCTCCGTAAAGCAATTGTCCTGGCGTAGTCCACAAGTTTTTTAGTCCCAGAGGCCTAGGTTGCAGGCCCCGCGCCTAGAGGGAAATAATACGCTGGGTCTGGCTTAGTGGTCATGTCTCCAAATGAATACTGGTCCAAAATATCATATGCAGTCCGAGTCCCGGTTAAGTCCTGGACCATAACAAAATGGGTTTTTTTTTGTTTTTTTTTATGCTTTCTTTATTTAGAAGTACAGTGTTTTACAAAACTTCTGGATTACATTTTACAGTTCAAAAACGTCTCTGCATGCAAGATACAAAATCATATTCTTATAGGTAGGTGCATAGTCTGGTTTAATAATTCAGTGCCAGTCTTTTAAGTGTCCATTCCTCTCTGGAAGTTATTCTAGACCAGGAAGAGAAGAAGTCAGCAGAGAGTCTTATTAAAAATCAGCTCCTAAGAAAATAAAGAGGAAAGGGCATACTAACACAACATACAATAACGAAATTAAATGTCTACATAGCAGCAGTGTTTACTATATTCAGTACATATTTAAACTTAAACTATTTTCAGGGGTGTTTTTAAAATATGCAGTTAAAACCAGAAAGAGTTCTAGATCCCATTATTATGTACTTAACCTAATCCTGTAGTTGTCTGACTGTTCTGTGGGTAGCTTCCCTAGTACTTCCAGATAAGTACCTTCTTTGACGCCTCTCCTTCCCATATATTATTATCCAATGTGTCCATCTCTCAATAAATTTAGGAGTTCTGTCTTGTATTTGATAAGTTAATGGTTCAATTTCCTGAATTTCCTCAATTATGACCTTTCATTCTAGTACTGAGGGAGGGTCTACTTTTAGCCATTTATGAGTCACCACTTTCCCCAAGGCAGCCACACAGATGTTCCAGAGGTAACACACATTTGTGCCTCTTAACCCCTTTGGGGGCAAACCTAATATGAGATGGCTCATTTGTAGTGCTTCTACTATCTGGAAAATATCTTTCAGTTTTTGTGTTATATTTGTTAGAAATTCACCTAGTTGGGCATGAGTAGAAAATATGCATGTGGGATGCTTTGGTTTCTCCACATTGTCTCCAACACTCTGAACTCTTAGTTTTATCCCATTTGGCTTGTCTGTTTGAGGTCAAGAAGAATCTAACTCTCACCTTCCACACAAATTCCTGCCACTTTGGTGCAGATATAGTTTTAAAAGCCCCTTTCCAGATATGTTGCCACTCTTTTCCACTCAACTTACATAGAAACATAGAATTTGACAGCAGATAAGGACTGCATGGCCCACCTAGTCTGCCCATTTCCCTACCTAATGGATAAGCTGCAGATCCTAGTTAACCAACAGCCACTTTTTCCTACCCCCCACTAGAATTGCCTTTTTTCTGTCCCTTGCATTCTTGAATTCCTCCACTGTTTTTGACTCCACGACCTCCTCAGGAAGGCTGTTCCATGCATCTACAACCCTCTCTGTGAAGAAATACTTCCTCACATTACCGCTGATCCGAAACCCCTCTATCTTCAAATTATGCCCCCTTGTTCTTGCACATCTCTTTTTCTGAAAGATGCTACCCTCTTGGACTTTTGTTGATTCCCTTGAGGTATTTGAAAGTTTCTATCATGTCCCCCCTCTCCCTCCTTTCCTCAAGGCTATACATCTGAAGCTTCTTTAGTCTTTCTTCATATGTCTTCTGGTGAAGACTCTGCACCATTTTGGTTGCCCTCCTCTGGACAGCCTCCACTCTGTCTATGTCTTTGCAGAGATGGGGTCTCCAGAACTGTACACAGTACTCCAGATGTGGTCATTCCCACTGTCTGTACAGAGGGCCAACAACTTCCTGTTTTCTACTGGTGATGCCTCTCCCTATGCATCCCAGTATCCCCCCAGCCCTCCTTACTGCCTTCTCACATTGCTGGCCCACCTTTAGGTTGTCTGATATGACTACCCCAGGTCCCTTTCATTTTTGTTGTTGTCAGCATCTCACCCCCTCCCCCCTTGTGTGCTCTTCCACTGGGTTTTTGTTTCCCAGGTGCATTACTTTGCACTTCTTTGCATTGAATCTAAGCTGCCATACATTTGGCCATTCCTCCAACGTTGCCAAGTCCCTTTTCATCCTTTCCACCCCACCTTGCGTATCAACCCTGTTGCAGATCTTTGTGTCATCTGCAAAGGGACATACTTTCCCTTCCAGTCCCTCTGCAATGTCCCTTATAAAGACATTAAAAAGGACCGGCCCCAGTACTGAACCCTGAGGTACCCCACTAGTAACCCTCCTTTCTTCACTGTGGACTTCATTCACTATTACCCGCTGTGTCCTGTTGTCCCGCCAGTGTTTTACCCAGGCTACCACCCTGAGACCCACTCCCAGGCTGATTAATTAGTTTATTAATCTTTTGTGCGGGACTGTTTCAAATGCCTCGCTAAAGTCTAGGTAAGCCACGTCCACAGCCCCTCCCTGGTCTGCTACTTTAGTCACCCAGTCAAAGAAATCAATTAGATTTGTCTGACATGACCTTCCTACTGTGAATCCATGCTGTCTTGGGTCCTGTGCCCCACTGGCCTCTAGGTACTCAATAATTCTTTCCTTCAGAAGTGATTCCATCATTTTACCTACCACTGAGGTCAAACTGACACCTCTGTAGTTTCCTGCCTCTGTCTTGCTCCCACTTTTGTGAAGGGGAATCATATCCGCCCTCCTCCAGTCCTCAGGTACCACACCATCCTCCCATGATTTATTGAAAAGGGTAGTCAGTGGTGTTACTAGTTCTTCTCTTAGTTCTTTTAGAATTCTGGGGTGAATCCCATCAGGCACCATTGCTTTATCCACCTTCAGTTTTAAGAGTTCTTTCAGAATCCTTTCTTCTGTGAAAGGACTACTATCACCCCCCTATCCAGAGTGCTTCTATTGACTGGATTAGGTATCTCCCCCTGCTTTTCCATTGTGAATACTGAGCAGAAGTATTCGTTCAGTATCCCTGCTTTTTCACTGTTGCTCTCTTCCCAACCACCTTCCTCTTTATTCAGCCTCAGTATCCCTGCTTTAGTCTTTCTTTGCTCGCTAATGTACCTATAAAAGGTTTTATCCCCCTTCTTAACCGAGTTGGCTATCTTTTCTTCATTTTGGGCCTTTGCTATTCTGACTGCCTTCCCCGCTTCCTTCTGCTTTAACTGGTACAGTTATCTGTCCTGCTCCTTCTGTGTTTCCTTATACTTCCTGAATGCTACCTCTTTCTCACTTGCCTTCCCCGTCACTTCTTTTGAGAACCTCAGAGGCTTTTTCTTTCATTTTGATTTGTTTATTTGCTTCACACAGAGGCTTGTTGCCTCTGTGATGGCAGTATTGATGTTTCCCCATTGTTGCTCCACCCTACCTTCTTGCTTGTTTGCTAGTGCTTTTCTGAGGCACTCTCCCATTTTGACAAAATCAGCCCTCCTGAAGACCAGTACCTTCACTTATGTGTGGCTTGACTCTACAGCTAAGTTTATCATGAACCACACTGTTTGGTGGTCACTTGTTCCCAGATGGCTACCCACTTCACGATCAGAGATCCTCTCGCCGTCCCCATTTGAGAGTACCAGGTCTAAGATTACTCCCTCCCAAGTGGGTTCCAAAACTAGCTGTCTGAGGCATGCCCCCAGTAGGGTATGGAGAATGGCCCTGCTCTTGGATGTGGCTGCAGCAAAGGTTCTCCAGTTAACATCTGGCATATTCAGGTCTGCCATCAGCAATATCTCCCCTTTCTCTACCATCCCAAGGGTGCCTTCTATCATTTCATTGTCTATTTTATATTATATTAATATGTATATTACAATTTGCCTTTGCCTCCCACCTTGCGATCAGATGTTTAGCAGTGTTTGCTTTATGCCGCTGTAGGGTGTTATATATACCAGAGATCAGCTCCTTTGGAACAGCCTTAGATATTAACTCTCTTAGAGTAGGTATATTAACTTGGGGGGCCTGATCCGTTGTGTGTACTCAGATCTGATTTTGCAGGTAGTTATTTATTTGAAGATATCTAAACATGTCAGTGGGTTTCCACCCAAATTCCCTCTGATGCTCAGTAAATGTATAGATGCTGTCCCCCCTAAGTATCGGGGCTGGGTGTTTCAGACCCTGCTGGTATTACTTATGAAACCAGGGGTCACTTATACCCGTTGATAATTCATTTTTTTCAAAATCTCTGGTATCTCCACAAATGTGTTTCTGTATCATTGGGTATGTTTTAAATCTGTCCAGGCCTTCTATGTGACCCTCATCCCTTGGAACCAATCTTCCATATCCAGCCTGTGTCTGGGGTGCATGAATAAAATGTCAAATGGGGCTAGCTCTCCAGCCTGCTTTACTTCCATCTCACACCAGTGCACTTCAGTTTGATTATGACCCCACAGTAGGGCCCATTTAACCTGTGGGGCAATGTAACACCCCATGTAGAGTGCTGATTATTGAGTGCTGCACTTTTGAACGACTCAATAACAGTGCTCTACAAGACAGTGAGTGGTGCAATACATCGCTATATCCTGCATAGTGATTACAGCAAGGAGCTGTACTCACTACTGCAGGATATAGTATGCTTTGTGGCTGATTCCTACCAAGCTGCTTGCATAGCATAGTGGTGTACACCACCGTTTGCATGCAAGCAGACTCGGGTTCGGGTCCAGCTACAGGCAGAAATATTTTTTTGTCTCACATGCCAGTAACTTGCCCAGTGGTTTGCACCCCTCATCGGAGTTTGTTATTTAAGTTTGGGGGGTGCTGGGGGCACAGCCCCCCACATAAAAAAAAGATTTCTGTGAGGTTTGCTTAAGTATTGTAGTGACCATCGCTATTTGCAACGGTTGGTATAATATCCATTGCCCTTTTGCCTATGGGCTCAAGTTTGCTCGCTCTATGTGATAGGCAGTCTTTCAGACTCGCCTTTATCACATAGAACCATGTGGCAATCTAGTATTCCGGAAGGTCCGGTGCTACCCACCTCCCCCCCCCCCCCCCCCCCCAATTGCTTTCTGGTCTCTAGCAATGATCTATGAATTCTGGGCCTCCTGCCTGCCCATATAAATTTGTGGATTATCTCTTTTTTATACTAGCCACCCACTGTGTAGGACGTTCCACTGCAACACTATGAAATACAAATAGGAAGCAAGGCAGCAGATTCATCTTGACTGCCTGTATCCTCGCATGCATAGACAGCAGCAGCAGGGACCATCTTTCTACATTCATTTTCAGTTGTTTACCCAGTGGAACATAATTTTCAGAAAAGAAGAAAGTGTCTGTGTTTCTGAGGAAAACTCCCAGGTATTTTTTTGCAGGCAGTCTCTATTTCATAAGGTAAGTATCTTGAAATTTCTTTGAGGGGGTGAAATTGAACTGCAGTGTTTCCATTTTTGTGGAGTTTAGTATGTACCCTGATATAGAGGATTGTGTATGCGTAAGCATACACAACAAGGCGTTCGGTCGAGAGGTTTCCGTGGTAACCTGAGACCTCGAGAGCATAGCTGGAAGGTCCGTTACCACGGAAACCTCAGATCGCACAACTGCCTTGATTGGTATGGTTGCTCATACACAATCTTTATAATGTATGGGCAACCATAAATAGCACTGGTGAACACTCGGTAAAAAGGCTTACTTCTGTGTCTCGCCAAGGCTTCCTTCCGTGTTGCCGATGCGCTGGCTCTGTGCGCATCTGTGAATGTATTCGATCTTGTTGTGCTGCACCTGTGACGCACTGGGTGAAGCACAACAAGATCGTGACACACCGAGTGCAGGACAACAACGCTGTTCCAGGCATGGATTTCCATGCGGAACAGCGTTCCATCATACACTATAGCGTAGTTATTCCTGTATCATTTTCATTAGTCTGTTTAGTGATTTTTCTGGGTCCGTCATGTATATTAAGACATTGTCAATGTAAAGGGCTAACTTATGTTCATGTTGAGCTACAATAACTCCCATTATTTCTTGGTCCTGGTGTATCCACTAGGCCAGGGGTTCTATATATAGTTCAAATAGCAATGGTGACATGGGGCATCCCTGCCTGGTGCCCCTCCCCAGTTCAAACCCTTGGACAGTTGTCCATTAGCCCTAACATAGGCCCTTTGGCTGGTATATAGTCTTTGCACCGTGTCTACAAATGTCTCTGTGAAGCCAAATCAGCAAGGACCCCATATAAAAACCTCCAATCAACATTGTCGAATGCTTTTTCTACGTCTAAACTTAGAATTAGGGCTGATATTTTGCTCTCGTTTAAATATTCAATAATGTTCAGAGTTCTGCATACATTGTCCACTGTTTATCTCCATGTAACAAAACCTGTTTGATCTGGGGCTACTATCAGTGGGATCAGTTGCTGTAGACACTTGTCCATTATGGAGGCAAATATTTTATAGTCTACATTTAGTATAGCTATGGGGCGATACAATGCACATTGGGTGCAATCCCTACCAGGCTTGGAAATCACAGAGACCATTGCACACACCCAGGATGGTGGTGTGCATCCCTCTTCCTTTATTACCTCCTGGTATACTCGCTATAAAATTGGCACTACCTTAATTTTGAATTTTTTGTAAAACTCGGATGGGAGACCATCAGTTCCAGGGCACTTTCCTGTCTTACTATTACTGATTACTTGTTCAATTTCTTGTGGCAGAATAGCACAGCACAACTCGGTTATGTTCAGCCATTAATTGGGGCAATTTCAGTTTTCCTAAAAAAGCTTTAATCTGTTCGGGAGAGGAGCCATCCCTTGGGCTGTATAGCTTTTTGTAAAATTCCCTAAAGGCCTCTAGTACCTCCCTCCCAGTGTGTTTCCGCTGTTTTGTGGTTGGATGAACTATTGTTGCTATATGTGCCTTAGACCTTCTGACCCTTAGTCTACAGGTCAAGAGCTTTAGTGCCCTTGGACCTCCCTCATAGCACTTTTGTTTGAGGAATTTGAGCTTTTGTTTCACCTTCCAAACCAAAAATCCATTTAGCTCTTTCCTTAGGGCATCCAATTCTTTCACTCTCTGTCTATATAATTTTTGCTGTTGTGCACTTTCTAATTGAGTTTTCCTTTCCAGATCCTGCTGCCTTTGAAGTCTTTGTTTTTTTCCACGCACTGCCAACAGCTAAAAGCTCCCCTCTTATCATAGATTTCACCATATCCCACAAGACCCCCTTCCCCACCTCAGGGGTATTGTTATCCTTTAAGGCTTGTTCTATCAGCCATGGGATTTCCTCCAACACCCCTTTGTCTTGGAGGAGAGATAAGTTAAGCCTCCAAAAGGCTTGTTGTGCTGTGGGTGTAATGTACATTCCAATGTAAGTGGGGCATGGACCAAAAGGACCCTGGTACCTACTGTACATTTTGTCAGACCTGCTAGGTATTCTTTCTTTAACAAAAACTGATTTATCCTGGAATAAATCTGGTCTGCATGGAAGAAAAATGTGTATGCCAGCGCTGGACCCTCTATGTATCTCCACACATTGTGTAGGCCTTAAGTTCCAGTCTCCCCCGAGTACTATCATACCCTCTGCCATTTTCTTAATATTTACCAGTAGTTTCTTAAAAAAGTTGAATAGAGAACCTGGTGGAGTGTTGACTTGAGGAAAGTGTTAGGGGTTTCCTATCCAAGCGCCCTTTGAGGACTACATATCTGCCTTCCCTGTCTATTAATGTGTCCTGAAGTTCGAATGGGACACACTGAGGGATTAGGATAACTGAACCCCCCCCCCCAATACGAGAAGGCATGTACTTCCTCAAAACCACATTGCCTCAGCTTTTGATGTTCTGCATCTGATAAGTGGGTTTCCTGTAACATCACGAAGGTTGCCCTGGATTGTTTTCAACATGTTAATACTTTTTTCCTTTTTACTGGATTAGTCAGACTGTTTACATTGTGGGAAAGGATCATTAGTCCAGGACTACTCCTAATTTTTAGGTATTAATCCCCTCCCTTCCCCAGTGCCCTCCTGGGTTGGGTAACATCTGATTCTCTCTTGATCTCTGCTCCACCACATCACTGCTTTAAGTTGTTTGCTACTGTTAGTAAGAACCGTAACC
This sequence comes from Neoceratodus forsteri, assembly GCA_016271365.2. Lineage (NCBI taxonomy): Eukaryota > Metazoa > Chordata > Ceratodontiformes > Ceratodontidae > Neoceratodus > Neoceratodus forsteri. The sequence goes on along the minus strand of JADMNL010000041.1, from coordinate 3,788,288 downwards.
ATTAGTAACGGTTGCCAACCTGGCAAATACATAGATACATAGACAGTATCGGCAGATAAGGGCCTATGGCCCACCCAGTCTGCCCATTTGAGCTTGTAAGTTCAGTTTATGTTTTCCTAGAAGTTACTGTTGCCCCTTACCCCGACCTCCAGAATTCCTTTATGTCTATCCCATGCATTCTTAAATCCCGTGATTGTTTCAGCCCCCACCATTTCCTCTGGCAGGGTGTTCCACTTGTCCATCACCCATTCTGTGAAGAAATTCTTCCTCATGTTTCCTCTGAATCATCCTCCCTCCAACTTCATCCCATGCCCTCTAGTCCTGGTACATCTTTTTCGCTTAAAAATAGTGTATTCCTGCACCCTGTTCCTCCCTGTGAGATAATTGTATGTCTCTATCATATCCCCTCTCTCCCTCCTCTCTTCCGGTGAGTACATGTTCAGTACCTTCAACCTGTCTTCATAGGACTTGTGATGCAATCCATGCACCATCTTTGTTGCCCTCTTCTGAACCTTCTCTACCCTGTCTATGTCCTTACATAGGTATGGTCTCCAGAACTGTACACTGTACTCCAGGTGGGGCCTCACTAGTGTCTTGTATAGTGGAATTATGACCTCCCTTTTCCTGCTGGTGATGCCCCTGCCTATACATCCCAGCATCCTATTTGCTTTACCTGCTGCCTTGTCACACTGTTTCCCTACCTTGAGGTCATCAGAGATGATAACCCCAAGATCCCTTTCCTGTCTGGTGCATGCTATATCCTCCCCCCCCAACAATGATAGTCAAGCCCTAGGGTTTTTGTGCCCCATATGCATTATCTTGCACTTCTTTGCATTGAATTTCAACTGCCAAACCCTGACCATTCTTCAAGTTTCTGCAGGTCCTTCTCATTCTGTCTACACCCTCTGGTGTGTCTACTCTGTTACAGAGCTTTGTGTCATCAGTGAACAGTGAAATTCTGCCTTCTAGGTCCTGCGCAATGTCACTGATGAACATGTTGAATAGGACCGGTCCCAGCACTGATCCTGTGGTACCCACTGGTCACTCTTCCCTCTGTGGAGTGACAGCCATTTACCACCACCCTCTGTGTCCTGCCACCGCCAGTTACCTACCCACCACACTACTGTCCTGCCCACCCATATTCAGTTTGTGTAGTAGCCTTCTATGTGGCACAGTGTCAAAGGCTTTGCTGAAGTCCAGATAGGCCATGTCCACTGCCCTCCCGATCCACCTCCCTAGTCACCCAGTCAAAAATTCAATGAGGTTGGTCTGAGCATGACCTCCCCTGGTGAAACCATGCTGCCTTGGGTCCTGTAGTCCATTGACAACCAGATGTTCCACCAATCTCTCCTTCAGTAGTGCTTCCATGATCTTCCCCACTACTGAGGTGAGGCTGACTGGTCTGTAGTTCCTGCTTCCTCTTTGTTCCCCTTTTGTATAAGGGGACTACATCTGCTGTCCTCCAGTCTTTGGGTACCTCCCTGTTTCCAGTGATCGGCTAAACAGGATAGCCAGAGGTTCAGCCACCACTCTCTCTTAGTTCTTTAAGGACCCTGAGGTGCTCCCATCTGGCCCAATTGCTTTATCAACTCTTATTACTTCCAGTTCCTTCAGGACCCTTTCTCGTGTAAAAGGGACTTGTGTCCATTTCTGCACCATTCTCACCCTTGTACTCCTTCAGACCCATTACCCTCCTCTTCCTCAGTAAAGACTGAGCAGAAATACCTGTTCAATATGTCAGCTTTACTGTTGTCATCCTCCACGCTCCCATCCTCCCCTTCAGTCTCACTATCCCTCCCTTTGTCTTTCTTTTTCACTTATGTACCTGAAAAGGTTTTGTCCCTCTACCCACTGATTTTGCAATGTGTTCTTCTGTCTGAGCTTTGACTTCCCTTACTGACCTCCTGCCTCCTTTGCTTCTCCTGGTACTTCTCCCTATCCACTTCTGCCTGTGTCTTTTGTATTGCCTGAATACAATCTTTTGGCTTTCACTTTCTTTGCTACCTCTTTGGAAAACCATAATGGTCTCCTCTTCCTTTTCCTCTTGCTAACCTGCTTAATGCATAATTCTGTTGTTCTTGTAATCCCCATTTTAAATACTTCCCACTGTTCCTCAACCCCTGATTCCTGTCCATTCCCTTAATGCCTCTTTCAAGTATCTCCCCATTTTCCCAAAGTCTGCCCCCTAAAATCCAGGATACATGTTTTTGTGTGGTTTGGTTCTGCTCTTTCTGTGATTTCAAACCACAATGACTGGTGGTCACTGTTCCCAGGTGCTCCCCACTGTTACCCCCATCACACTGTCCCTGTTTGTGAGCACAAGGTCCAGTATTGCCTTCTGCAGTTGGTTCCATGACCAGTTGCTTGAGGAAGGCACCCTGAAGGAGTCCAGGATAAATCTGCTCTAGTTGATGCTGCTGCTGGGATGCTCCAGTCCACGTCTGGAATATTGAAGTCTCCAACCAGTACTACCTCACCCTTGTCTGCCATCCTTTGGATGGCTAGCATCAACTCTATCTGTTTCTTCCTCCTGTGCTGGTGGTCTATAGACCACACCTGTGCAGATGGCTGTCCCATTTTCCTTTCCAGCTTAACCCACAGTATCTCTCCCCATTTTGTTCCTCCTGGATCTCTGTGGTCCTTATGTAATTTTCACAACAGTGCCACTCCTCCTCCTTCCTGCCTGCTCTGTCTCTTCTGAATATGTTGTAGCCAGGTATGGCCATCTCCCAGTCGTGGTTATCATTACACCAGGTTTCAGTGATGGCCACAATGTCCAGGTCTGACTGCACCATGACAGCCTCCAGATCTTCCATCTTGTTGCTAAGGCTCCTGGCATTTGCACACATGGCTTCCATGATTTGACCTCCTAGACTGTTTTGCTGTTCTACTCCAGCCCCTTCCTTGGTTGTCCTTTATCCCTGGTTCTCCTTGCTGTCTGCCCTTCTGCTGAATTTTGCCCCTTTTCTGTCTATCCACCTCTTGGGCACTAATCTCCATCTTTCGCACACTGCTTTGAAGAGATAGCCACTCCTCTGGTTCACTGGTTCCACTGCTAGCTGTGGTGGGTGAGCAAGTAGGTACCCTCCTTGCTGGCCTGCCACCCCCCTTTGCTAGTTTAAATGCTTGTCAATGTAGCATTTAAACTTATCATTGAGTGTTTGGATTCCCTTCCAGGATGGATGCAGGCCGTCAGGCTTGAACAAACCTCCATCCCTCCAGGTGGGTCCCCAGTCACCAATGAATCCAAACCCTTCCTCACAGCACCAGTTCTTAAACCATGAGTTAACGTTCCTGGTGCATGCACTCCTATGCTCTCCCTTGCCTCTCGCAGGTAGTACCTCTGAGAAAGTGACAGAATTAGCTACTTGCTTGAGACCCCTCCCCAATTTCCTATACTCTTCCTGAACTTCCTTTGGCTCCCCATTTGACAGGTCATTAGTACCTAGGTGGATAAAGACATCCAGCTCACCCTCCCGCCTTGCCTTCCCAGTGATCCCCAGGATCTTCCTTCCTTCCCTCCATGCCATGGCACCTGGTAGGCACCTCACCTCCCTGTCCTCCCCCTCCTGTGTTCCTAGCTGGATCCCTCTTATGATGGAGTCCCTCACCAGGATTCACTTCCTCCTCCTCTGGGGTCCACTGCTTTCCCGCTGAGTCACCTCCTTGGCTAACCTCCATCCTTTCCTTCCACTTCTCTGGGTACCTCTATTTGGTTGTCCTCATTTGCCAGTGTGGCATATAAGTTCTTGAGTGGAATAGGATCTGGGATGTGCCTCTGCCTGACTGCTCTAACCCTCCTGAGCCCACTGTCATCCAAGTGCTCCTCGTTCTCGGCATCCTTTGAGGCAGTTGTATTGGACTGGGTGGTCTCTGGATAGGGCGATGGTACTCTTGACCCAGTTTACTTCCACTCTGAGTCTGGCTACCTCATCCGCAGTCCAGAGATGCATGCAGATAGGGCAGCACCTCAGTGTCCAGAAGGTCTGCCTGAATATGGCTGCACAGCCACTGCATTGCACCACCTCCCACATTATACTGCAATTATACTGCTATTCCACTACTTGTCTGCTACTGAAGCTCTCCTAGTTCACTTTTATTAATTTACTGTCCTAAAATCCTGCTACTGATCCTCAGATAATTTTCTTTAAAAAACAAAAACAATAAATAAATAAATGAGTCAAAACACTTGTCATGCTGAGGGTGGGCTTCTTCCCCTTATGCCTCCTACTTCACACCTTTACTATACCTGTGTTTAGCTCCTGTCAATCAGATTTAACAGGGCATATAATTAAGAGTTGGGGAAGGGGTTTGCAGCAATTAAAGACAGCACAGAATTACACCACCACTACGTTTTAAATTTTCAACAGCCCAAAACAATTCTAAGTAAAGACAACAAAGAAAGTACAGTGTCACTAAAAGCCCACAATCTAAGTTTAAAAGAAAAATAGCAATTACCAGTTACTCTAAAGCACTGAATTGAATATGTTTCCTTCCTTCCCCTTCTGGCTTCTTCTGAGAAAATAAAACTCTACTTGCTACCTCAATTCTGACTAAGCCCCACCTCCAGTTATCACATAGCTGAGGTCAGAGGTCAGACAATTAACACCCTTCACCCAACTACAGGGCAGTCAGACAAGCCAAGATAAAATTTGCAGCAATTAAAGACAGCACAGAATTACTCCACCACTTCATTTTAAATTTTCAACAGCCCAAAAACAATTCTAAGTAAAGACAACAAAGAAAGTACAGTGTCACTAAAAGCCCACAATCTAAGTTTAAAAGAAAAATAGCAATTACCAGTTACTCTAAAGCACTGAATTGAATATGTTTCCTTCATTCCCCTTCTGGCTTCTTCTGAGAAAACTATTAACATTATTAAACAGTTTTAAAATGACCTTCCAAGGTTGAGGAAGATGTAACCCCTAGATGGCGCTATCCCAGGGGCTACTACCCCTGCCTGATTTGCCACTAACAGGTTGAGGGGCCTGGATCTGATGGCGGGTGCCTCCACCCAGAGGTCAGGTTTTGCAATAGTTAAACTAACTTGGTCACAGCCCTCTGGGACACTGCAACCCCCCTTTCTTCCCACTAGTGGCCCACACAATATATCAGAATTACATTCACAGTATACACTTACCCCCAGAACTGGTTCAGGCACTGGGACCTCCTGTAAAATAAGATACAGTGCAACAATCACAGTACAATACTTTAGCATAGACAAATACCTCAGGCAGTATAACTTTGCTGAAACAAGCAGCTCTGATTTATTTAGGGGGATATAACAAGGACAGGGGGAATCAGGTTAATTAGCTTATCACTTTACTCATCTACCTATGGATCTGTGCACAGGCCTATCCCTACCAGTTACTGTCCCTGGGTACCCAAGCCCTAGTGGCTAGTCCAAACCATGGCAGCTGGTAGGGGCCCTTTCACACAGAGAAAAGAAAAATTTGTTAAACAGTCAGCAGTACAGTAATTCCATTTGGATTCAATGTGGCAATTCAACAGGGAGCGACCCTGAATTAGTACTCATGACCTCCAAACAAGATAGGGTCCTTCAATGTCAGCAGGGCTACTCTTTAGCTCCACGAGACTCCTCACACATTTATATGGCAAACTGCAAGAGGCAAAAGTCCTTTAATGGCAGCAGGATTCACTTGAGCCACACAAGCCTCCTCACACATTTATATGGTGAACAGTAACAGGCAAAAGTCCTTTAATGGCAGCAGGCTTCACTCAAGCTACACAAGCCTCCTCACACGTTTATATGGTAAAAAGAAAGTACTATACCAGGCAGGCTGCTTCTCTATCCTGATCGCAATTACTGCACAATACCCGGGAGAACATACAGCAGATTCAGTTCCTGACAGACCGAGTGCAATTCAGCAATTTCTCCAGTCTTCTACAGGGTGAGCCTGGTTTCTACTCTTCAGATATCCTTTGATTCTCTTCACAGGATGGATTCATTCCTAACAAGCAGTTACACAAGCTGGAGACCGGAACTCTGGGCCTTACACACGTTTCCCGACTAAAACTGCACACCGGAAAAAGCACAGGGCTCCTTCCCTCTTCACTGCCAGAGTTAAACTGAAACTCCAGCAGACAAAACCGGGCACTTCCTTTGAGTTCCTCCCAGTTCTTGGCTGGATTGGCTGTCACTCACAATAGACTGCCCCTGTTGGTCCAAAAAGGCGCCAAAGTCCAAACTACATCTCCCAGAGTCACTGCCCATACAATCCTCTTGTGGCTGGCTCAGATTATGAGTCCAAGTTCTGATTCATCCAAGGCACCATTTTAGAGCTACCTTAACCCACACTGATTGGTCCAGTTCAGCAGTTCAAAACTAGAATGGGGAACTAAGCAAACACAGTTCTGACTGCAAAGAAAGCAGGTTAGACAAACAGTATTTTCATTATTACTCTAAATGATTTCTGGCAAACAGTTACATCTTTCAGATAGGTTCCCTTTGCACTCCTAGTGACTGCAAAATGGGTGAATTGGCAGCAGCTCAGTGGTACTCAAGCGAGAAGCACACAGTCCCCCATACAAACTAATTATGTCTGCAAGCAGACAGCTCTTAAAGAGACAGTACCAGAGGCTCTAAAAACACTCACTGATAAACGGCTTAAACGCCAAACACCATTCAGGCTTGGAGCATTCAAGCAAGCTCCTGGAAGTCTTTTGGGAACCCCCATTTGCAGGGGGGTTACAGAGTTAATTGTAACTTCCCTTGCTCTGAACATGGAATCATCCCTCCACCACAAACCCCATGTCAAAGCTGCAGTGGTTACAGATTCCCCTTTTCTTGGGGCTACTGCCTCTGGTTTCCCATCCATCACCTTCCCTTTCAGAGTCAGCCATGAAAACAGGTAACCTAGAAATAGGGTTTGCCAAGGCCCATACTGTCTCACCATTCACTTAGTGAGCATGTTAATAACCTCTCCGTTCCTCTTCCCCCCCCCATGGGGACATTTTGTGCCATGTCTTGAGTGGTTCATGTGACCCTTTCAGCTCTTTCAAACCCATCCAATGTAATTCTCTTCATCTTTAACCTTGTTTCTCCCCCACACCGTTAAATTCCATGCCCAGGCACTATACAGTGCACAAACTTTTCTGGGAGTGATGAGTACACTCTTCGAAAACAGGTTTTGTTAATCGACACCCCCCCCACTTCTCTCATACTGTATACATCAAGCTGGGTTTGGCCTTTCCTTTAAGATACCAATCAAAAATGTTTTTAATACCTTTTTAGTACTTTACACAATAGGAACCCCCTTATTGTGCAACTGTATACATTTGCATCCCATCCAAGAAACCATGCGGTACTGGTGTCATATTGAAAAATAAGGAGTTTTACTCAGTTTGAAGTTGATTGCATCATAAAAGACAACCCATTCCCACTTACTTTTTATCCCCCTTAGAGTTCAAACCACGCTGGAGAGTCTCCAAAAAAATGTCAGTACCTTTTGAGATTAAGTAAATGTTTTTCTCCACTCTGCTTTTCAGCAAAGTAGAAAGTAGGAAGAAGCAATCTGATGTCCCTTATGTACTTGCTGCAGTTTCAAGTGTCTCCAGGGTTGGAATACTTCCCCACTCTGATGGCTGCATTTTGCTTAGGATGCTGCTAATATCCGCTAGTGCCCTTGGGCTGGAAGCGCATCTGGCTACCTTAATGTTCCTCCTGGAAACCATCTGCCAATCTTCTGTCATTCCTCTCGCCTTCGGGGGCCTCTGGGCTTAAGGACGTTATTGAACTATGATACCTCTTTGCTTCAGTGCCTCCATTGCCGCCTCTGCTGTTTGGTATAGCTATAGGCCATCTTCCCAGAATACACTCATACAAGCTGGATAAGGTGTTTGAAACTTAACCTTGTTAGCCCACAAGGCCTTCATCACCTCCAGGTATTTCAAGCTTTCTTTTTGAATTTCTGGGGGGTAGTCATGATCATACAGTAAAATAAGCATGTCCCATTATAGCGAGCTTCTCCTTTTTGCCATGCCATTTTCAGCAAGTCCTCCTTAGATCTATTGCTAGCTAGTTTCATCACCATAGTATGTGGTCTCACTGTTGGATCTTGTGGTTTTGGGTTCAAAGCCCTATGGGCACGCTCTATTTGAAATTTAAATGTGTGAGGTAATTCCAAAATGTCCACTATTAAGTCCTGAATAAAATCGCACATGCTGCCGATCTCTGTGCTTTCTGGTAGGCCGGACGTGCTTAGGTTTTCTCTGCATGACCTGGCTTTGAGGTCTAGGCATTTGTCTTGCAAGGCCTCTGCACAATTTAACAGTGTGTCCAATGCGGTGCGCATATGACAGGCCCCTTCTTCCAGGGACACTGCGCGACTCTCATTTTCCTCTATCCTTTGCTCCATCTGGTTGAAATGGGCATGTACTTTCTTGAAATCTGCCTGATTTTCTAATTGTGCAAGAATAAGTTTAGAAACATGGAGCAATACTGGTGTGTGTGGTAACATATCCAAGATTCCTTGCCATTGGCAAGGGGAATAGTGCTAGATTCAAATAAACATTTAACACATGCCACTGACCATATGTCTGTTATGTATGATATCAGGGATATGTCCCAATTCCAGATCCTGGAAGAGATAACTAGAGGGTTGTAACAACATGATAGCCGTAGACAGCGCAAAGGACTTACATAGCTATGTGATGCTCATCTGCTTCCTTAATGTGAGCAGAAATTAATTCATTAATATTAACCATTGTCAGCTCAAACCCCTTCACAATATCCTTAATATTGTAAATGTAAATCACTCTTCATGAGCAAAACCATGTATACCAAGCAATAGGAGGAGGTATTATACGAAATGTCATACTATCATGAACCTTTAACATATGTGCATGTGCTTGAATAATGGCTATATCAGCCATATTTCAGATAGATATGTCAGAGCCAAATAGGTCTGAGGCTAAACCTGTTTTTTTTTTTTAAACAAAAAACAACTACCAAAAAAATGCCTAGTGCATTTGGGTAGGGTTACAGTTATAAGATGTACAACTAGTGGTCAGGATGTGAAAATCCTCTATGTGTGGTGCTATTGGTCCCTGTGTAAGGGTCATTACTGAGTACATGGTATGCTACCAGGGTATCCAATAACATCATTACTTAAAAAAAAGTGGGAAATGTTTGTTGTGAAACATATAACCAATCATTCCAAGTTCTAAAGGGTAAGATGTAAAATCACTGGGATGTGCATGCACTGCACATTATTAACTAGGGTACCTGGTTTGGAAAGTGGCTATCAGACCACAATGGGTGGGCCAGGGTTCTGTTTTGGACACTCAGTATTAGGTGTCACAAATTATGGGGCATCATAGGGTAAAACCTTGAGGTCTAATGGCTTTTTTTTTTTAAATAGCAATTTATTGAGAAGTATTTTCAAGAGAAATACACATGAAAGTAGACATTTTAACAAAGCAATTCCACAGTCATTAAACGCCATGATAACCATCAGTGTCTATAAGGAAAGATAAGGAGATATAAATCCGACACTTGAAAGAAAAGAAAGGGAAACAGCGGTCGGAAGTTAGAGAAGGATTAGTAAAACATGAAATAAAAGAGAAGAAAAGATAGTTGAAGTTATTATTTAAAGAGCAGAGTAAAAGCACAATACAAAAAGTGGGAGAGTACCGTCTAAGATCTAAAGATCACATACAAGAAGAAAAAGACAAAGAAAAGGTAAAAAAGAAAGTTAAAGAGAACAAGCAATTAAACAACAAAACAGACAAAAGCACAGTTAATACAGAAGCCCAGGTATGCCCCCCGACTAGTCCCCGGAGCATACTCATTACCACTAATAAATGCCACATAGCAGGTCCCTCTGCTCATATTGTTCAACTTAAAAGCAATGTCAAATAAAGAGTTAACATGGTGACTATGAGGGACCAAGTACTATAGTCCGAGGTAGGAAAGTACCTCCATTCGAGGCACAAGGCCCCCATTTAAGCATACTTAGCGAGCAAGTCCATTATTGGCCTCCCCTCTTGCAAGGCCATGAAGTGCAGAAAAGGTAGCCATCTCGTTTTGAACTTATCTACCGACAGTCTTAATTTGGCTGTCAAGTACTCCATGTCTATTATCCTGGCGCAGATACCAATCCATGTTGTGAGAGTGTTCTTATCCAGGGTGAGCCATGAGAGAGTAATAGCTTTAAGAGCTGCTGCCACAAGGATTCCAAACAGGAGACGAGAAGATCTAGAGACCAACTGGGAGGGGGCGGCAATCCTAATAACCAATGCTGCGGAGAACTCGATAGTGTTAGTTCAAAAATGTTGTTAAATTTATTATTTCCCTCCAAAACTCTTGTATAACATTACATTCCCAAAATATTTGAAAATAGGTGCCAACCAACTGACAGTGTCGTCAACAAAGATCGGAGCGGTGCGATCCAAAATGTTTTGTCATCACGGGAACTCTGAAAAATCTAATGGCTATCTTCCAGCAGAATTCCCGCCAGAAAAGAGAGGATGTCGTAGTGTGAATGGACCTCCAAATAGAGTTCCAATCAGCATCCGACAAATCCAACCCCATCTCCCTGTGCCATTTCTCTTTGACCAGTAGCAAAAAATCTCCTTCGCCCAGATTCATCCCTGTGAACAGCCTGAAGATTATTCTCTTTTCATAAACTGACTGTCTGATCAGGAGAGAGATGGTCTGTAGTACTGGGTTTCCACCAGGCACTGTGCCAACCTCAATTTGTTGTTCATTTATGTGGGCATAGTGTCTAATCTGAAGATAATGGAAAAAATCCTTATTGTGGAGATTAAATTCTGTTTTTAATTGCTGAAACAATTTGAATGTGTTCTGATTGAAAAGCTGGCCTACATTAACCAGCCCCATTCTTGCCCAACAATGGAAGCCCATATCCCATCTTAAAGGGCCAAAATCCAAGCAGCTCTGGATGGTCGTGTGTGGATTAAGCTTTAAACTAGTGCCTAATTATAAGTTCATGTCTTTCCACACCTGCAAAATCAATCTTGTGAAAGGGTTTCTAAAATCCAACTGACCCAACCTGGGTATATCCGGAAAAATTAGATCTGAGATATTTGTCAGAGGGGAGTCAGCCATCTCAGTCTGGACTCATCTAGGCGGGGGGGTCATGGGTCATAGTCACTAGGGGTAATAACTGTGATGCCCAAAAATATTTCTGGATATCCGGGATACCAAAACCACCCCTCTCCCTTGGGGTTACCATTATCTTCAGTTTCACTCGGGACTTCTGCCCAAACCATAAGAATCTGGAGAGAGTAGACCTTACATCATTCCAGAAATTCCTGGGGGGCTGCAGTGGGATGGCTCCCAGTACAAACAAAAGTCGGGGAAGAATATTCATGCGAATGGACTCTCCCCTACCAGAAATGGAAAGAGGAAGTTCCTTCCACCTATTACAATCCTCCCTGATATCCTCCAAAATCTTTAGATGATTCATGTTATATAAAGCCTTAAAGTCCCTAGGAACCTATATCCCTAGATACCTAAAACCCGTCCTGCACCATTTCATTTGCTGCACCCCCAGCGGGGGTTGATTCTTAGCCCCTTCTAGTGGGTACAACTCGGACTTATCTGAGTTAACCTAATAACCTGAAAGGGTGCCAAATTCGGAAAGAAAATTGAAAATCTTAGGTACCGCTTCTACCGGGTCTGAGATATATAGTAAGGTGTCATCTGCATAAAGCGAAACCTTAACCTCGACCCCCCTAATTTGCAAACCCCGGAAAAGATCCGATTGCCGAATATAAGCAGCCATGGGTTCCAAACTGAGGGCAAACAGGAGAGGGGAGAGAGGGCAGCCCTGCCTGGTACCGTGCTCAATCCCAAATTGTCCGGAGATCATACCATTCACCAGGACTCTGGCTCTTGGCTTGGTGTATAGGTTAGAGATCCAGGCCCGAAATCTCTCTCCAAACCCAAATACCCCCAATACTGAATCCGTATATTGCCAGTTTAGGCGATCGAAGGCTTTCTCCGCATCCAGTGATAGTATTGCTGAAAGAGGGGAATCAATGGGGAGCTGAGCCGAGGAGATTACATTAAGGAGTAGCCTTATATTATCCTGAATATGTCTCCTGGGGATGAACCCAGTTTGGTCCGGGTGGACAAGGATGAGGACCACTCCTTGCAATCTCAAGGTGAGAATTTTTGGCGAAAATCTTAACATCTTGGTTAAGTAGCGAGATGGGTCTGTACCCTGCGCAGGAGGCGGGGTCCTTCCTGGCCTTCGGCAGAACCGAAATAAGGGCCTCCTTCCATGTATCCGGCAAGGAACCTGGTTGCTAGGCCACATTACAAACTCTAGTAAGCAAAGGAACCAGGTCTTCCAGAAACTGCTTATAAAATTCAGAAGTGAACTCGGCCAGCCCAGAGGCCTTCCCAGAACCTGGGGATTTAATGGCAGCTCGCACCTCTGTTTCAGTAAAGGGAGCCTCTAAGGCTGCCCTTTGGACATCAGATAGTACGGGGAGCCATAAACCTCTTGCAGAAACTCCTTAATTTTCCTATTGTGATCTGGTGTTTGTTCTTTCTTATATAGTTGTTAATAAAATTTTGCAAACTCCTGTGCAATTTCACCAGGGAGGGTCCTGCAGGGGAGGTTAGAATGGTCCGAGCTTACCCTAGCTACATACCTATCAGCCGCCTGTTTATGGAGTCTAAGTGCCAGCAATTTGCCGGCCCTCTCTCCCCTCTCATAGTAACGTTGCCCAGCATATCTGAGGGAATTCTCCACCCGCCTTTGTAATAAGGAGTTATACATCTCCCTTGCTTCCCTTAATCTCCTCAACACCTTCTGGGATCCAGTGCATTTATGGACTGCCTCTAGGTCCACAATAGAAGAAAGAGCCTCCTTCATGCAAACTTGAAACTGTTTATTTCTGTGGGAGGCAAAGGCTATAGTGTGACCTCTCACCACTGCCTTCAAAGCATCCCACAGGAACTTGGGTCTTGAGACTGCCTCAATATTTTCTTTTAGATAACATTGGATAACTCTCCTCGTCAACTCAGTGTATTGTTTATCATTAATTAATCCCAGGTTGAACCTCCATAATCCCCTCCCCCCATCAACATCCCAGGTGAGCTTTGCCTTAATCATGGCATGATCGGAAATAGTTATGGAGAGGATAGATATATCTCTAAAGGAATGCGCAGGATTTCTCTGAGTATAAAATCTATCCAGTCTTGAGCATGTGTTCGAAACTGGAGAAAAAAAAGTAAAATCTTTTGCAGAGGGATTACACTGCCGCCATGGGTCTATTAATCTGGCTTCTGCAATCAGGTTGCGGAGTAAATGGGAACAAGACTTGGACCCTGGGGTTTTAGTAGCACTTCTATCCATACTCGCATCCTCGATGCAATTCCAATCCCCCATTAGAATAACCTGGCCATGGGATAAGCCGGCGAACGAATCAAAAAGAGACCAGAAAAACTCTCCTGAGGGTGGAGTGGGGGCGTAGACTCCCACCAAATGGATCGTTTGCCCTTTATAAACTCCTGAGACTGTCAGTTGGTGGCCATGCCCTGATTTGGTTACCTTTTGAATCTGAAATGGAAGGCCCCTATGGAATAGGATTGCCACTCCTCCTCTTTTGAGTTGTGGGTGCTCATCAGAGTGAACTGTGCCCACCCATTCTCTGTGTAATTTCATATGCTCTCTCAGGGTAAGCTTTGTCTCCTGCAGGCAGGCGATATCGCACCTTTCCCTGTTAAATTCTGCCAATATCTTTGCATGCTTAATCACATTATTGATCCCTTTAACATTCAAGGAACCTATAGTCAAATCCGCCATACATTATTTGTAAGCCCAACTGCAACATTTTTACTGATCTTACATCCAACCAAAAAATAATGGTACCCAAGCACACAAAGAGGTACTCTCCCTAAAGTAAAAAAGAACAGAGAAGGAAGAAGAAGAAAGCAGACAGAACATCAAACATTACAACCACTCAAACGCACTTTTAATCTCAAAGGCTTGTGAGCCCAGCACCAATGGCACCGGGTCTACCTCCTTTGCGGGAGTACAACAGCAAACAGTTGTTGCAAGTAAGATCTTCGACGACCTAAGTTGTCAACTGCACCAAAAGATTTTAGCACAGTCGGCCCTCAGGTGCACAGTGGGGGGAACGACTATTTCCCCCCTAGAGGGAACAACACTCCACGCGAGGTAGAAGGGTCAGATGGCTCCCCCTCTCAAGGGAGTCATTAGCCCGTGACCTCTCTTTATGTGTTGAAAAACTTCCGGGAAAGGGTATGAAGACAAAGCACCCCTCAATCCTCTGGCACTAACTCCATCGTGGGATCCTTACTATCTCCTCAGTTCACTTATCCCTCATGTGAATCCTGTTGGAGAATCCAGCCTAATTGAATCCATGAGGGGGGGAGAGAGGAGGAAAAAAATAACCCCATGAACCCCCCCTCTCCATTTAATTACCTCCTTCCCCACTTCCCAATGTATTCTCTGGGGCTTAAAAAGAAAAACCTTGTCCTATTGATGTCATCATCAGTCTGGAGGGTCTCTTACCACAAAATCTAGTTTCCCCCCTAAGAATCTCAATGGCTTATGATGAAAAGGTATGGTTCATTGAAAGGGAGGAAAGTATAGGTCACCCCCACATAAACAGTGTGTGGCACTAATCTTTAATGCAAGATATTAATGTTCCCCTGCCCCCCCAATAAGTCCACAGAGGGGAGGATACAAAGGAAATCAGACTATTCCCAAACACTTCCCTGATTCTCTTTTCACACCTCCAAGGCCCCAGACAAGAGAACCGAACCCTACCACTCCGGGAGATCCGGTAGTGCTCGTGTGTATCGGGGGTCCCCCTTTCCCTCCAGTTCTACTGCCTCCACTTCCATAAACCCCCTCCATCTATATTATTAAGCCTACATCCTACAATTGCGACATTAGTTCCCCCCCCCGACAAAAACACCTACTGCTGGTATGGAGTAATGCGAAGTGGGCCGAAAAAAAAAATCCACATAGTCGAGGGGACCATAATACAAGCTGGACTCCAGGAAGGGGTCCCCCCTAAAATGCAGTCGAATGAAACCCAACCGTCAAAACAATAAGGTCCGCCCATACAAAACCCTGCTCCATGTGTCGAGGCCCGCGAGCTCCCAGATACTCCCCCACCCACCCGGAGCAGGAGAGCCACCAGGGACGCGGAGCCAGTGATGATGAGACCGAGAGAAGGGGCAAAGGCCAACAGGTAAACCCCACTAACCACCCAATCTCTCCATACTAAGCCTATTAAGGTTAATTAAGGGTACAAAACATCATTATAGCAAGGACAAGATAGCATTCAATCAGTCAAAGCTTCAGTGGATTTGATAAGACATTAAGTGAACATTGTTGTGTTTCAACGAGTCAGTTCTGAGATACCCTTTCTAAGAATCCACTTCGATAAGTCCGTATGTAAAGGTAACACCGAATCCATCCTTGCGTGAGGCTGATTTGCATCCTTGGAACCTGGAACCACTGCCCACAGTAACTGTTCTATTTCTTTTTCAGCGATCTCTTCTTTAATATCAGGAACTGAGATATTATTAGCTTCCAAAAAATCGCGAGCCACCAGCAATGAGTCATAGATTTTCGGGCCCTCAGGTGTTTCTATCCGCAATCTGGCAGGGTATCGTAACTGGGCCTTCCAAACCCTCTCCTTGAGCTGTTTAATCACTCCCAACACTTTCTTCCGACGCTGGGCCAAGGCCGGGGGGAACTCTTGGTCCACAAATACCTTTGTGCCATCAAAATTCAAGTCCTTCTTTGTCCATGCTAATCGCAAGATCTTTTCTTTAGTTGGAAATCTTAGAAATTTAATAATAATGGCTCTGGGGGGGCCCCCTGTCTAGGCTGCGGTGCAAGGGCCCTGTGTGCTCTTTTGATCTCTAGTGGGGGGTCTTCTCCCAATTATAACTCAGTCTTTAACCAGCAGTCCATAAAAGCGATCATGTCTGCCTGCTCGGCTCCCTCTGGGATACCAACCACTCTGATGTTATTACGTCTAGAATGCTCCTCCGTATCTTCGGCTCTTGCAGTTAAAAATTTCTCCCTCGCATACAAAAATGATAAGGATCTTCCAAAAGCCATATGTTCCAATTGCAACCCCTCGAGGTGTTGTTCGACTGAAGTAGTTCTCAATTCCAATTTCTTGAAATCCCTCTGGATATCTGTGACTCTAGCATCTATTTTGTGAAGCAGCTTAATAATTTTCCTTGATTCAGCTCTGGTACTAGTCGAGCCCGAGTCAGAACATGAATCATCGGCTCCTGATACTGAGAGCACTGATGAGCGCGAGGGGGCCGGGCTGAGGCCTTCCATACGTCTGCCTCTCTGGTTCTCAGAGACGACTTTTGCCATTAATGAGCCTCTTTTTTTCATCTGAACCATTGTAGGGCATTAACCCAATCTAACTCACTGCTTAAAACCCCAGGATGCATCCACTAAATGTAGGATTCTCCTTTAGAATTGCATTAGGGGATCAGAGCGAGGAGTTAAGCCGCCATTGCCACCAGCTACATCACCGGAAGTCCTAATGGCTTTTATTGCCATATAAATTTTGGACACAAAATTCCTGATTAGCAATGAAATGTAAACAGGGATCCAGATCAAGTCTAGCTACTAGGATTGATCTGAAGCAATGACCATAACATTCAGTAGGGCCTCACTACACTCCTGGATGATGAACATGTCTTTTAGGACTTTAGTGTGAACTCCACAGGATGCAATTAGATCATATGGGCTTGTGAGGTACTCTACCTCAACAAGCTGTTTAGGTTTAGGTCACTGGTTGTTATTTGCAGTACAATGTGCAGGTTGGGCTTGTAAGAAGACCCATACTTCTAAAAAGAAAAATAAGCATAAAAGCAAGCATCTCTCTCTCTCTGGAACCTAAAATGAAAGATAAAAGAAAAACATAGTTTAGTACTATTCCACCCACTGGGGTATGGAAAAGCAATTTAATCTCTTTTAAACAGTTTCATTTGATTGGTATGTAGCCATCTATCAATGACGCTCTTATTGTGAGGCAGTCTAACTTGGTAGCCTGCTGGACTGAGTTTGTTTACAATGGGATAAGGTCTGTTGTTGGACCTTGCTCATACATTGTGCAGCAAACAAGTGTACCTTTTGGATGTCTTGTTTGAGTTATTTAGCATATTTATCTACTGATGCTCCATCAGCAGTGGCAGTACACAGATCCAGAAGTAAATGTTCTGGGAGTCTCATGGCCCATCTGATCATGATTTCAAATGAGGTACACCGTGTAGCAGAGGGTATCCTACTTACTGCCATAAGGAGCAATGGCAATAATGAATCCCATTCTTTGGGGTTTTCCTGAACAGATTTGGATAACATAACTTTGATCTGCCTGTTAGCCCATTCCACCTGTCCTGATGTCTGTGGGTGATATGGGATATGAAACTTTTGTTTTCCCCCTCACAAATCTAGAGTTTCCTGCATTACTTCGACTATAAAGCCAGCTCCCAGTAATAAGAATCGACCTTTTGGGTTAAACCCCACCTGGTAGAGAGCTGGTTTACTAAGACATTTGCAGCCACTTTGGCTGTGTTGCTCTTTGTTGAGATAGCCTCAACCCATTTGGAAAATAGGTCGGTGATCACTAGTGCAAACTTAATGTTGTTCTTAGTGGTTGGTATAGGGCCAATGTAATCAATCTGAATGTTGTTCCAGGAGCCTGAGTGCCTCTGCGGTAACAATTTAGCATTTGTCCTAGCTGGTATAGGATTGTTCTGTGCACAGATCAGTTACTGATGTAATGTTCTACATCATTTCTCATGTGTGGCCACTAGATAGAGGATTTCAGTCTGTCTAGTGTTTTATTGACTCCCTGATGTACACCAGTTGGAGTATCATGTACTTGGTAGATGACATCTACCTCAGGTGTTCAGCAACTACCCACAACTTTTCAGGAGTGTTACAGCAGTGATACCAAATGAGTAGGCCATCACTGGATAGGTGAAGGTCATTTTCACTTTCTTATAAGGGATTATTTCTGAAAGTTTTTCCTCAGTTCCTTTATTAAGGAACCTATACACTGCCGTCAAATGAGGGTCTTTCTTTTGTGTGCACACTAGATCCATGGGCTCAAAAGGAGTTGTGTTTTTATTAATGGCAGCAACACATAGTGTAGCTGGGACAAAGGAAGTTTTCATTTCCCATGTGTCCTCTCCTCGGGAACCATCTTTTGCCAGTGAATCAGCATGGTTGTTGTACAGAGCATAAGGATCACATTTACAATATGCTTGAACCTTATGAATGTACAGTTTGTATTTAAGCTGTTTGGTTAGTGTTGTGATGTACACAAACGAGTCTCTGTATTTCACAGGGGTACCATCAGAGTATTGGAAATTAGTTTTCTCCTAAAATGGTAGAAATTCAGTCAGAGAGGAACAGACCCAATTAGAATCTGTAATAAAAAGATAGTGTCTGCAGTGCTTTGCTGTAGCAATTAGAGTACAAGGCTATTTGTCAGACTGCAGCACACTTAACCCTCTCATGTAGTGCTGGTCTCATGTTATATAAGGAAACATCTGTATTTCATTATTAATACAACCTGTTTCTATCTCAAGAACTTTCCAGCTCTGTAAACCATCCACAAATATGTCTGGTAATTATAAGGAGACTCCTTGCCCCCCTGCTTTACATTTTATTCGCCAGGCATGTTTTAACAATGCCTGGATGCTGTGTGTAAATGATGGTTCACCTCCTAGCAATGCACACTCTGTCATCACTAGGATGCACAATAAGAATTCCAAACCTGCTATCTGACCCTCAGTATGTGTGGCTGAGTCATCACTCAATACGTAACACACAGTGGTGTCTTTAAACACTTTCTGTGGTTCTGTCAGAAAGGGCCCTGGGACAGGTAGGTCATGGTGTTGGAGTGAACAATCATAGGTCTGTCCTGTAAATTGTAGGCCATGGGCCAACATGGATGGAGTTTTGATAGGAAGGACAGTGACGTCACGATCCTGTAAAAGGAGATACCATTGTGTAAGTCTGGCATTGGATACAGAGTAATCTTTTACTCTGTCTGACAACAGAAAGTTAGTGGGCAAATGATTGGAATGCAGCACAATGGGTGCATATCTAATGATGTGCATAAAGTATCTCACTGCCCAGTATGTAGCCAGAAGATTCCATTCACAAAGGTTGCATTTCAGCTGCACTGGAGAGAGAGCATCTGGGATGCATAAACAATGGGTCTGATGTGCCCATTGTATGTTTGGGCTAAAACTGCTGAGATTGCTATACCTGAAGTAGCAGTTTGGAAATGATATCCTAAAGCTGGGTTAGGATTAATCAATGCTGGGGCTATGATCGGTGCTCTTAAAGGACAATAATATCAACATTACAATATCTTGCATCTTCTTGCCAGAAGTGACTGCTATTGTCTGTGCTGGGAATAACACAGACTGTTCCTGGCATGTGCCTGTTACTGCAGCCATGGTACAGGATGATCCAGGTGTCACTGTTGGAGGGAGTTCTACATCATGTGAAGGCAGTGCTGGCACTCTTGGGGTTGCCCGCACAATGGAGAAAAGTGGTGTGCAAGCTGCACATAGTTTTCCAGCTATGGATTGTGGTTTCGTAGCCTTCAGGGGTGGAGAAAGTAATACTGGCACAGCTGGCAGCACAGATTCAGAAATCAAACCTGTATCCTCTCCCCCCCCCCACGTGGCCTGTGATGCTGAAAATATCACAGCCATGGGGCTTTCAGAATCAGGGTTGTCCCCTTCCCTTTTAAATGCATAGTGGGTTTCCCCACCAGAAGGTTACTGGATGGTAGCAACATTGTTTTTAATGTGATAGCTTAAGTTACTAGTGGGCTGCATGTGCCCAATGCTGTTAGCATTAGGAAAAACAGCATATTCAATCTGCTCAGGGAGGGCTGATGTTAGATTACATAGGGAAGAATCATCACATTCCACACAAATAACAGCAACTTGTTTCTTAGCCAAGGACGTGCTAGCATAGTTAACATCATTAACTTCAGCTGCTGCTGCAGTGTCAGCCACTGACTTCATAACATTAGGCTGCATACCAGCTTCATTCAAAAGTGCACCGACCTCATTTTCAATGAGATTCTTCTGTTCCTCAGAAACACTAGTCTTACTGATAACATTATGACTCATGCCAAAAACCTCTAGGATGTTTTGTATGGTTAAGGCAGCAATCACAGGTCCCTGTGATTGTATGATTAAACCTCCATGATATGGTGGTCGGACATTTTGGCTTACCTCATGGGCACCACCATTTGGGGTTACTGTATTATGACCATCATCACATGGCCATATGTGGCCATCTGGGGGATGGCATGGGGATGCAACATGATGACATATATGTCCTCCATTTTGAGACTCTTAACAATTCTCCATTTTGTGAATCACAGAAAAACAAGTGGCTAACCTTTGTTCTAACCCCAGTAATGCTCAGCATATTCATAACTTTATGCAGTAAGCCTGTAAGGTTGGACTGCCTGGAGAGATGGAACACATGCAAATGATGGAACACTTTGCACGTGAGCATCTTTCAAACACTGCCTCTACTAACTGCCTGTGTTCTAACCTCTTCAGATTTTTCTCTCCGCCTGAAATGTCTGGTCACTGAGTCTCATTCGTCCACTTTTTCCTGTGCGAAGAAAACATCAGATACTGTATAAGTATAAATTTTTGTTTTCATTTACTGACTCTACTATTTATTTGTTTAGATACGCCTATTTACGTTAAAATTATTATTTTTCCCGGTTCTTCTCGGTTCGGTATCACCATAGGGGAATCAGGATAGTTTTATACTTAAATCGGGGTTCTCTGACTAAAGAACCACCTATATTTTCTTTAAATTCACTAAATTTATTTATTTTTTGTAACCGATAAATCTTGGTTACTGAACCACTATCTTGGTTCCATTTTAAACAAAACAGTCCGGTTCCTTCGGTTCTTCTTTGGTTCCTGAACTGATAAAAAAAAAAAAAAAACATTTAGGGTTTTTCCTTAGTGGTTGCTAAATTTTGAATATGTCGAAAAAACCCAAAAAGAAAACCAGTGAGCCGGGTTTCAAAAACTGTACCCAGTGTGGAGAGGTCTTTGCAAAAGCAGACACACACTTTGTGTAGTTTGTCTGGGCTTTGAACATATAAATGAGGAATGTGAAGTGTGTAAGATATTCCATGAGAAGACTGTTGAAAAACACCTTGAAAGGCTAAGGAAGAAAATTTCAAGGGGTCCCTCTGGCTCTGACCAGCCGATACCCACAGACATTGTGGCTGAACCCACACATTCTTCAGTTTCTGCCCCTGAGACGGGCACAAAGAGAACTAAAAGAGCTATTGAACTGGCTGACTCCCTGGTTTCTGCAAAAAAAGCAAAGAAATTAAAACACACAGAACCCCCGCCTGTCAGACCGGGGACTTCTGTGCCTACTTTGGCTATACCTACAGCCCAAGAGATTCCTCAGGCTTGTAAGATCATCCAGTTCTTACAGGCAATAGTCCCTCCTCAGCAGCCTTCTACTCCCCCCTCCAGGGTCTCCAGGTTGGCAGCAATGTGCATCCTCTTCCCCTAGAATGTAGGGAAACCTTAGATGATGATGATGATGATTATGATGAGGAGGAGGGACCAATAGAACCAGAAGTGTCCCCTGAACAGGACTTTGGTTCTCCCCTAAGGGTGTCTGAGGAATTTTCATCCCATTTTACCTTTGTTAGAAGGATAGCAGATGCCCTTGACATCTCCACCACTGTGCAAATTGAAGAAGAGAAGGAGGTAGAGTACTTAGAAATTATGGGGTTAACACCCACAAAGGCTCTCCTCCTACCTGTCTATAAATTCTTTAAAAAGGATGCACTAAAGATTTTACAGGCATCAAATTCCACCCCTCCTATAGACAGGAGGATGGACAAGAAGTACCAACTGGAAAGGGAGGGAGCTGATTTCCTCTTCTCCCACCCCAACCACCAGGGGGCCATACAGTAGGCTGCCTGTGACAAGGCTAGGGTTCCTCTATCCTCACATCCCCTGGACAAGGATTCTAGAAAAATAGAAAGTACGGAGAAAAAAGGGCACCTGTCAGCCTCTCTGGCTATGCGTCAGGCTACTTTCCAGGCATATGCTGCCCAGTACCAAAAATCTCTGTGGCAGTCAGTCCTGGCCATGTCCCAGAAAGCTCCCTTGCTCTTGTCAGATGGCCTGGCTGAAACTGACAGGTTTGGGTTGGAGGCAGCTAAGTACCGGTTCCAACTGGCTGCTGACACTAATGATACTGCAGTCAGATGGATGGCAAACACAGTGGCACAGAGGAGGTTTGCTTGGCTTAGAGCCACAAACCTTATTCAGGATACACAACTAAAGGCCCTGGATGTTCCCCCAGAAGGAAATTCTCTCTTTGGGGAGTTAACTGTAACATACATGAAGAAGGTGGATTAGTATAAAGCCACTTACAGAAGCAACTCTGCTAAAGAGAGGGCTTCTACATCTACCAGGCCTTATGGAAGGATAGGCCGGAGCAGGTCATTTTACACCAGGCCCTTCTTCCAACCTGTGGTATTACCCCAGTACCAGCAGTACCCACAGCAGGGTTACTCTAGGGGCAGGGGCATAAGGGGCTCGAGGTGAAGGTTTCATACTCAGCCTCAGCCACAAACCAAACTGACCCCCTGAACCACAGGCTGCTTCCTTCCTACCTGTCGGAGGCAGACTATCCCACTTTCTCCAAACTTGGCTGAAAATCACCCCAGACAAGTGGGTGTTGGAGGTGGTGGGACAGGGTCTGTCTCTGGGATTCAAGTCCTTTCCCTTTCAAAAATCCAGAGTATTCAGCTCTCCCGTCCTAGCAGAAAAACTGCTCTTGAAGGCAGATGTTCGGAACCTACTGCAATTAGAAGCAGTGGAGCCAGTTCCAAAGTCTCAAAGGGGAAAGGGCTTCTATTCCAGATACTTCCTGGCCACAAAGAAAAGTGGGACATGGTGGCCTATACTGGATTTAAGAGCTTTAAACAAGTTCTTAAGAAAACCAAAGTTCAAGATGGTAACTTTGGCTCTGATCCTGCCAACACTTCAGAAAGCAGATTGGTTGGCATCACTGAACTTGAAGGACGCCTATTTTCACATCCCAATAAAAGAGTCTTACAGAAAACACCTCAGATTCAGACTCCCTTCAGGTCACTACCAGTTTTCAACCCTGCCTTTTGGCCTTTGTTCAGCCCCAAGGGTATTCACAAAGTGCCTGGCAGCAGTAGTGACACATCTTTGCAGGCAGGGAATATCTGTTTTTCCTTACCTGGATGGCTGGTTGGTCATAGGAAAATCTCCTCTGCAGGTGCAGCAAGACCAGAAGCTCACTCAGGGCCTCCTGGAGTCCCTCGGATTCCTAATCAATCACAAAAAGTCAGTTTTCACTCCTGCACAAGTGTTGCAGTTCATAGGAGCAGAAATCAATACACTACAGGCCAGGGCATATCTACCTCTGGAAAGGGTAAAAAACATTCAGCTAATAGCAAACTCTTTCAAGCTCCACAATTCAAATACTACAAGACAGTTTCTCCAACTATTAGGCCACAATGCTGCATCCACGAGCACAGTATTAGGTGCAAGGTTTCACATGAAGGACTCTCAGTTCCATCTCAGGTCCCACTGGTGTCAAAAAAAAGATTACTTCTCAAAGTTCATCCAAGTGACAAGGTCACTACTTCAGGCCCTCTTGTGGTGGAAGGAGGAATCAAACTTAAGACAAGGAGTTCCTTTTCAAAAATAAAGTCCTTCAATGATTCTCGCGACAGATGCATCCCTCTTGGGCTGGGGTGCCCATATAGGGGATGACATAACTCAGGGCACTTAGTCAGCCTCAGAGTCCCTTCATCACATAAATCTTCTGGAACTCAGAGCAATGCTGTTAGCTCTAAAAACCTTTGCCCACCTAATCCAAGGCAGGGTGGTACAGGTCAGAACAGACAATACCACCACAATGTATTACATAAACATGTAGGGAGGCACAAGGTCAGGCCACCTCTGCTCGGAGGCCATAAGGATTTGGACTCTGGCCTATTCATTAAAAGTGTCTCTGCAAGCAATTCACTTGCCAGGGAAGGACAACACCCTGGCAGATGCATTGAGTCGAATAAACCAGGCCCATCATGAGTGGACCCTAAACAGGCAGGAGGTACAAGTTATTTTCAGAAGGTGGGGTACTTCAGAGGTGGACTTGTTTGCATCCGACCAGAACCACCTCCTGCCACAGTACTGTTGCAGACCTCCAGATCAGGGAACCTTCCCTCTGGATGCCTTCAGTCTGTACTGGTCAGGGAGGTTCCTATATGCTTTTCCTCCTCTCCCTCTCATTTACAGAGTACTGGTCAAGCTCAGATCCCATACAGCATCACTGATCTTGATAGCTCCAGACTGGCCGAGGCAGCTAGAGTACTCTCTTCTGCTCTCAATGTCTATTGCAAATCCAATACATATTCCTCGGAGGCACAACCTATTGACCTACAACCAGGGAACCTTATTGTATCCGAACCTCAAGTCTCTCAATCTCAAAGCCTGGCTCTTGAAGACTTAGAATACACTGATTTAAAACTTTCCAAACCTGCTTTAAGTATCCTAAGAGGTTACAGAAAACCCTCTATGACAAAAAATGATTCTTCTAAAATGGAAGAGATTTTCTATCTGGTGTTCGAGCAAGACTCTGGTTCCAGCCCAAGCTGGTTTATCAGAGGTATTGGAGTATCTTACCCACTTACACTCTCTGGGTCTAAAACCCAGTTCTTTGAGGGTTCACCTGGCAGCAGTGTCTGCTCACCTCTCTGCTGGGAAAAAGGTGACACTGGCTTTTAACATTATTTTCAAAAGGTTCTTTAAAGGTCTGACTCATTTGCATCCTCCTCACAGGCCACCTGTGCCAGTTTGGGATCTGAATGTGTGTATAGCTAACTTGATGGCTGCTCCCCTCGAGCCCTTGGCCATAGCTCACCTCAAATATGCCACTTAGAAAACAGTTTTCCTAGTGGCAATGACTTCTGCAAGGAGAATCAGTGAGCTTCAAGCGTTATGTATTGACTAGAACTATATATCTTTTCATAGGGATAAAGTAGTCCTCAGAATGAACAGGAAATTTCTCCCCAAGGTGGTTTCCCATTTTCATTGAAATCAATCTGTCACCCTCTCTGTCTTATTTACTGAGCACTCCACTTCTGGTGAAAAAAGGCTGCACAGTTTAGATGTGAAGAGGGCCCTTAATTATTACATGACAGTCACTAAGCGCCTTAGACATGATAGAAAGCAATGGTTTCTGACTTATGGGGATAGTCCATTGTATCCAATTCTGCTACACTAGTGCTGGTAGAGAGCCCCCACTAGGGTTGAGGGCTCATTCTACAAGAGGGACAGCTGCAACTCTAACAGCTGCCAGGGACATCCCATTAATGGATATACAGTATGTAAAGCAGCTACCTGGAAAACAGTACACACATTTACAAAGCAGTACAACTTGGATATTTTATCCAGAAGTGATGCTAGGTTTTGGCACAGCAGTCCTGCAATGTCTGTTTCCAAAACAGAGTTATGTGCCCATCTCCAGAGGTACTGCTTGGTAGTCTGCATAAAGTTATGAATATACTGAGCATTATTGGGGTTAGAAGAAAAAATTACTTACCATAGTAATTGTGTTTCTTCTCAGTGATGCTCAGATATGTATAACTCCCCCCCCCCACCTCCCCTTCCATAACTTCAGCCTCTGCACTCCGCTTGCTGGTGCCACTATATCACTATACACCCTTGGGGAATATTTTTTCCTCTGCTCCTGTACTAGTTAGGTGAACAGAGTTCATTGTGTTTATTTTTGATATTTTTTCTGACATGTTGTTCTAACTTATTTAAATATTTATCCTCCAGTTGGAGGACTATTTTTAGTAAAATCCATATTGTTGGGTAACCCCAATTTTAATGATAAAACATTTCTTTAGTAATATTACACTATCTTGAGCCATCTTTTTAGGCTCCTTTATAAAATCTGAAGAGGTTAGAACACAAGCAGTTAGTAGAGGCAGTGTTTGAAAGATGCTCATGTGCAAAGTGTTCCATCATTTGCATGTGTTCCATCTCTCCGGGCAGTCCAATCCTACACGCTTACTGCATAAAGTTATGATAATCTGAGCATCACTGGGAAGAAACACAATTACTTTGGTAAGTAATTTTTTCTTCTAGTCCACCCCACAGCACTCTGTGAGTGTTCAAAATCAAACTCTAAAACATCAGAAGAGGCAAGGTCTATGGGCAATAAGGTGGTATACCCTGCTAATACCTCTGGCTGATGGTGCAAGTTCGCCATTTCTGACTTTTTATTCCTACATTCTAGCTGCTCAGATACATGAGTGAGCATGCTGTGAAGCACCTTAATTTCAGATTGCAAGACTTTCTTATTGTGTAAAACTTGCCTATTATCAAGAGAAGCTCAATCACATTTTATATTCAAAGCATTCACTTCTCTTCTGCCATTATCACATAATGATGCATGCTGCTTAGTCAAGGTCTGGTGTTGAAACAGCAGCTCGTTAACTCTCTCAGCATTTACTACAGACATCTCATCCTTAAGTTCCTCATTTACAACATGCATGGTACCACTGGTGTTAGCCAGGACACCATTTGTTTGAAAAACAATTTTTCTAATAAGTTCTGCCTTTTCACAGTTATCTCCTAAAGCATGTAGTCCCTGGCTGCTTAAGTTATTAACATCATTTAACAAAGATTCTTTTTGCTGAAGGAGGGACTGGATCTGACACTCATGTCCTTCTATCCTCCTTATATGGTCAGCCTTTTTCAGACTCATTTTCTGCTTGTAAGTAGTATTCTTCTGCTTGCAAGCAGCATTCTCAGATTTCAAAACAGATACTTAATTTACAGCAACTTCAAAACCTGTAAATAACATTACAAAGAGTAATCATTCAGGATTAACTCTTGGTACTATTTTTTTTAATTTACTATAGTGTTCAATGATAGTTCTTAATGGATTATCACTGTTTTTTACTACATCAGCAAAATCCTCCAAACCACAGTAGACAGCTTGATATTGTGAGGCATCCAGGCTCAATTCAGTACTGATTTTTCAGACATGTCAATATATAAAATGAGAAACCCTTAGCTGTCTGTGGATCAAGGACTTCATTTGTAACTGAAATTCCCTACAGGACACAAACAGCATTTGGCGTATGTGGACTCCTAGATGAGTATAGACCCACTAGGATTTGAAACCACAACTGAAAGCAGTCTGTCTGTCTGTTCAGATCTCTTTACAGCTGTGTGTTCCCACAGAGAAAGAAGAGGGGAAAAAAACCCAGCTCACTAAGCAGAGTTGAATACCTGATAGGAGGTCTGTATAGTCTGCACTGTGGAACATACAGCAGACCTAAGAGTTTTATGTAGAAGACGCTTTCAGCTGCTTGTCACTGGGGATTTCTTGTCCAGTGTTTTAATTTACAGAGGAAATTAAAATGTAACATTGACTAGCACCCAGACATTTACCATGGTCACCATGAACGTTACCCAGAAACCAGCTCTGGGGTACATAAATCAGATTCTTGTATGTCTACAGTGTCAGCCACAGAAACAACCACACAAGCAGAAGTAATAATGATAATTTATTACAATACTTACACCAAGCATGTGACAGAGAAAATCACAAGGGAGATGGGTTCTCACCAGTCTCCTGTAGAATGTACAAAATCTTCAGAATTTCCAGAATCTCCATGAGGAGCTGGCTTGCACAAGGTTATATATGATAGATAACATCATAGAAAGAGAGATTACCTCATAGTTACGGATATGAGAAACATAATGTGTTGGCTCTATATTACAAACAAGGTGGTCCTGTATCTGGACCTCAGTAAGGCATTCGACTCAGTGCCGCATGGAAGGCTGGGAAGTAAGTTAGTAGGCACAGGGGCAGGTGCAAAGTTGGTGAGATGGGTAGGGAACTGTCTTCAGGGAAGGCAACAGAGGGTGGTGATGGGTGGGGAGCTCTCACACCCAAGGGTAGTGATGAGCAGTGTTCCACAGGACTCGGTGTTGGACCCAGTGTTGTTTGGGATATTCATTGCAGACATATCATTGGACATCAAGGGCAAGATCAGTCTGTTTGCTAATGATACCAAGGTAGGAGCAGTGGTGGATAACAAGGTAGGAGCAGTGGTGGATAACCTAGGGGGGTGGCAGTGGTTGCAGGATGATCTGGCAAAGCTTAAAACCTGGTCAGACACCTGGCAACTGGGGTTTAATGCCGAAAAGTGCAAGGTGCTGCATTTTGGGATGAAGAACCTAAGGAGGAGTTACCAGCTGGGGGGAGTGCAGCTAACCCAGACAGAGGAGGAAAAGGATCTGAAGTTGCTCATTACAGGGTCAATGAACAACTCAGCACAATATAGGAAGGCAGCTGCAAAGTTCAACAAAATGCTGGGTTGTATTGCAAAGGGTATATCCTCGAGGAAGGAGGAGGTGATTCTGCCACTGTATAGGTCATTAGTTAGACCACACCTGGAGTACTGTGTGCAGTACTGGCACCCGTATCTGAAGAGGGACATTAAGTTACCAGAGGAGGTGCAGCACAGAGTGACAAAGATGATCAAGGGGCTGGGGGACTTACAATACGAGAGGAGGCTGAGGGAGTTGAACATGTACTCACTGGAGGAGAGGAAGGACAGGATGGACATGATTGAAACCTTTAAGTACATGAAAGGAATAAACAAGACAGGTACAGAGGGGCTGTTCAAAGTAAGGGAGGGGAGGGACACCAGGGGCCATTATATGAGACTGGAGGGAGGATGGATCAGGAGGGAGATGAGGAGACACTTTTTTACAGAGAGGGTGGTGGCTGGGTGGAATGAGTTACCTGCAAAAGTGGTATCCAGTAGAATAGTGGACTGCTTCAAAAGGGGATAGGACAGGACAAGGGGGAGGGTCAATGAAGGGGAAGGGTGGAAGAGAGGGAGGGTCAGCTGCAGAATAAGGGGTGCTAGCTGCACATTCAAGCAGACTTGATAGACCTCTAGGCCTTTATCTGCTGGCAAATTTCATATGTTCATATGGCCTTCCTTGGATAATTACTTATGTGACAGAATTACTAATGAGTATAATATAAGACAAAGGATTTGTCTCTCTAAGCATGAAGCTTATACAAAGAGAAGTGCTGACTGCCACTACTACACGTGGCATATTTGCCCAAGTGTAAAACACACACACTACATATAATTATATGAGAATATAAGTATATAAATGTATACAGTAATCACCAATGATCCATAAGCATCATCTTATCAGTGAATAGGTAGATTATATATGGAATATATGTAAAAGACAAATGTAATGCATTATAGTGAGGTATAAGGAATCATGCATGACATAATCCTATGAAAGATGTAAACCTTAGCATGTATTAGCAGCAAAGCACATTTCTGGCATTCATGCTTATACAATGGGTGTCTAAATTTACATATTAGAGCAGAATAGCAGTATCACAATATAATGGACCGGGAATACAGTATAAGGTGCATGTGGGACAATAGGGGGCATAACCCAGATGCAACAGACTGCAGCCACCGACTCGACTTGGGCTGAGGTCGCCAGGCCTGAGCCTGCTGAACAGCCAGGGGCTGGGCAGGTTTGGCCACAGGAGTGGAGGTAGACTGAAAGGATTTCCTCTTCTGCTGCTGCTTGGAGCCCTTAGGGTCCTTCTGGGCAGATGTCATGGAGACCAAGGTGGCATTGGACTTCTCAATGTGGGTGAGGTGGCCCTCAGCCCTGGGCCTGAACAAGTTGGTGCCCAGGAAAGGGACATCTGCCAGCTTGTGCTGAGTGTCTGCCATGAATGTCAAGATACTCAGCCAAGCCCTGCAGTGCATGGTCACTGAGGCTACCATGGAGTGGGCACAGGAGTCCCCAATATCCATGGCTGTCTGGAGCTGTTGTTTAGCTACAGCCCGGCCCTGGTCCTGGACCTGCTTGACCGTGGTCTGAAGATCCACTGACAGATGAGGAAACACCTCATCCAGGGTGCCCAGGAGGGCATTGGAGAAGTGGTCCATGAGGAGGGCTTAACTTGCCTGGTGAAGACCAGCCAAAGAGGCAAATAGTCTTTTTTAGCCACATGGTCCAACTTCTTGAACACCTTGTTGGGAGGCTTGTCAACATCCCTGGTTTTGACAGAGTACCTAAACACAGAATCTGCCACCAGTTCCTTGGCTGAGGAGTGCCCTGTTAATCCAGAGAGGGAACTGGAAGGTACCGCATACTTGTGGGCCATCCAGGCAGAAGAGACAGGGCAGGAAGTGGGGCACTGCCAAAGCTCCAGAGCAAGGCCAAAACTGCCTCTCCCACAGGGAAAGCCTCCGTCAAAGTGTTTCCACGGTTGAGGATTTGGGCCAACGGGTAACGGGCCCACTTCTGGACGGGCTCCATTTTCATACCCGTCAATTCAGCGATCAGGTGGAGAAGATCCATGAAGGAAGATAGGACTTCGCTGAGAGATGCCCTATGGACTCCATGTTGACTGGACTGGAGTGCAGGGAGGAACCCTCAGACTCCGAGGAGTCATTAAAGAGTGGTCAACTGCCTGAGTCCCTGATGACCCTCCAAAAGACAGTTGGGGTGATGGTGACCAACAGCCGATGGGGAAGCCCCTTAGATGTCTGAGACTCCTTAGTCAGAACGCCAGTCGGCAGATGTTTAGGTGGTGGTTCCACTACAATCAGTCGAGATGCTGGGGTTGGTCAAGCTGGGACCATTTTGGTTGGCTACGTCGATAGAGAAGGCATTGGCCTTTTGGGTGACAGCCAGGTGATGGCCAGCGTAGGACCTGAAGTCTGCTTAATGTCGATAAGCACTAACTGTTGCCACATAAGATTCTTGTAGCATCAATGCAGTTTGCACTAAAGCCTCTCCTTACCAGAGGAGGACAAGAAAGAACAGTAGTGATGGTGCTGCTTCCTGTGGCACAGAGAGTGTGAGTGCCGATGTTGGCAGGAGCCATTCAACCCACGGGAGGAAGACTGAGACCTCGACCTCTATCACTGGGGGAGACCAGCAGCGGGTTTTGCAGGGAGTCGGTGAATGCCAAGGCTCCTCCAGGTCAGGTTCTGGGACCAGAGGCCGCGGGTCAGCAGACAGAGCCATCCCTCCAGTGGTCTGAGTGAGGTCTGGACAAAGAAGTATAGGCCTCTTCAGTTGACAACTGGTTGGTGAGCACAAGAAAATATTAGCTGGAACCTCAATCAGCATCTTAGCCAACTGGCCCGGCGGTGTTACCTTGGAGCCAGCAGCCAAGGTCGAGGAACTGACCAAAGTCAGATCTGGAGAAGCGCAAGAATCAGAAACTCTCAACTGAGAGCACTCCCAATCCCATGAACAATGAGTCCTATCTTTCTCTTTTTTAGATTCTTTCTTGGATTTGGACTTGTGCCCAGGTGGTCCATGACCGAGAGTCAGCAGAGACTGGCACAATTCTTTGAAGGATGCCATTAAAGTCAAGCCCAGCTGAAGCAGCATGAAGACAGAAGCTGCAGGAGAGGGCCACAGCCTGGGCCGCCTCCTTGTCAGAGGCTGCAAGCTGTTCAGTGGACCCTGCGACCATGGAGACCACCCAACGGGTATCCTTAGATGTGACTGGCAGTTTCTGTTGCACTGGCCGGTTTAGTTTAAGATGGGCAAGACGGTCCTCAAGAACAGTCGGGTGAAATGAACAACAAAAGTCGCAGGCCTGGGGATAGAAACATAGAAACATAGAAATTGACGGCAGATAAGGATCGCAAGGCCCATCCAGTCTGCCCATTTCTTTTTCTACCTTAAAAATGTGCCATCGGCCTTTGCTCTGTCAGTGGCCTATCTATTCATAGTCATTTGTATTGCTCCCTTATGCCTATCCCATGCCTGTTTGAAGCCCTGCACTGTATTCATAGCCACCACTTCTTGTGGTAAGCCATTCCATGCATCCACCACCCTTTCTGTGAAAAAGAATTTCCTCACATTCCCCTTAATGGCCCCTCTAATCTCATGCTGTGTCCTCTTGTCCTGCTATTTTTCTTATATTTAAACATGTTAGACTCTTTCACCTTGTTAATGCCCTTAAGGTGTTTGAATGCCTCGATCATATCACTCTCTCTCCCTCCTTTGCTCAAGGGTATACATATTGAGCTCTGTTAATCTGTCCTCATATGTCTTCTGATGCAGTCCCTGCACCATTTGGTTGCCCTTCTCTGGACTGCCTCAATTTGGTTAATGTCCTTGTGAAGAGGTGTGGCCTCCAATACTTCTGAGTACTCCAGATGGGGCCTAACCAGTGTCTTGTAAGAGGATTATACCTCCCTCTTATGACTTGTGATACCCCTACTAATATACCCTAACACCCCCTAGCCTTACCTACTGCTTTAGAGGTCTGCTTGGATGATTTCAGGTCATCAGTGATGATGATGCCCAAGTCTCTTTCTTCCTTTGTGACTGCTAGCAACTCCTCCCAGTCTATAGGTGGCTTCAGGGTTTTCTTCCCTATGTGCATGATTTTGCACTTCTTTGCATTAAATCCAGTTGCCACTCTTCTGACCATTTTGCTAGTTTATCCAGATCTCTTCTCATTCTGCCCACCTCATCTGGATCATCTACTCTATTGCAGATCTTGGTGTCATCTGCAAACAGACAAATTACCCTCTAGTCCATCTGCAAGGTCACTAATGAACATGTTGAAGAGGACTGGCCCCAGGACTGATCCCTGAGGTACCCCACTTGTGACTTGCATCTCTTCTGACTGTATACCATTTACCACCACTCTCTGTTTTCTGCCCGTCAATCAGTTTGCCACCCAGATGACCAACTTCTGACCCACCCGAGCCTACCCAGCTTATTTATCAATCTTCATATGGAACAGTGTCAAAAGCTTTGCTGAAGTCAAGGTAGGCAACATCAACTGCTCCCTTGGTCCACCACTCTGGTTACTCAGTCAAAGAAATCTATGAGATTAGTTTGACAGGACCTTCCTTTGTAAACCCATGCTGTCTTGGATCCTGTGCCCTATGGATTCCAGGTGTTGCACTATCCTTTCCTTAAGGAGTGCCTCCATAATCTTGCCCACTACTGAGGTAAGACTGACTGGTCTGTAGTTCCCGCCTCCTCCCTGCTACCACTCTTGTGGAGGCGGGATCCATGAGCCCTTCTCCAGTCTTCTGGAACCTCTCCTGTGCTCAGAGACTCACTAAACAGTTCTGCTAATGGCTCTGCTAGTTCCACCTTTAGCTCCTTAAGTACCCTGGGATGTATGCCATCAGGTCCCATTGCCTTATCCACCCTGAGCTTAGCAAGCTCTTGTAGGACCCTTCCTTTTGTGAAGGGAGTAGTGGTCACCTCCCTCTCCCCTGTGTCCATGATGCTGAGCTTATGCCTCAGGCAGCAGACCCACGTGATGTGCAGGTCTGTCTGGGACATCTTCTGCCTGCAAGGGCACCAGCAGAACCCAGGAGCAGACTTATCGTCCATGGTGGTTGTGATCGAAGGTCAAGTTGAAGAAAAAAAAAGAAAAGAAACTCATAAGAGTTAGTTAAGGAAGAATGCTAGCCTGCCATCACAGTGGTTGGATTTCTA
This sequence comes from Neoceratodus forsteri, assembly GCA_016271365.2. Taxonomy (NCBI): domain Eukaryota; kingdom Metazoa; phylum Chordata; order Ceratodontiformes; family Ceratodontidae; genus Neoceratodus; species Neoceratodus forsteri. The sequence continues at coordinate 3,754,642 of JADMNL010000041.1, read as the reverse complement.
TTTGCGATGCTGATGACCTGGGTTTGGAAGCAGACCCGGAAGTTGGAGGGATGGAAAGGGGAAGGAGGCTTGAGCATCTGAGGGATTGCTCGGCCCCTCCTCTGGGGGGAGGAGGGAACACTGACTCGGGAATGGCCTGACCTCTGGCGGCAGCCAGTGGTAACAGAGGCCCAAGCTCACATCAAGAGTGAAGACATGATGGACATCAGCGTAGGCCATGGGATCATTGCACATCATGCTCTAGCTGGGGCATACACAAGAAAACTCCTTGCCTGGCATGGCACCGATGAGGGGGCCTGAGAGATGGCCCTGACCTGTCTGCACTGCAGACCACCTAGGAGGACCTAGGCAAAGACTTGATTCCAGACATGATTTGGGGGGGGGCCCCTTTCCACCATGTCCCTGCCTGTAGGATCTAAACCAGTGCTACATGGAGGTTCCCCGGTGGGCAGCAGAAAGCAGGTCAGGCAGTCGGGTGCCAGTGCCAGTGCAGGGGGGGTAAAAGTAAAAAAAAAAGTTAAGGAAGAAAATCCATAGATTTACACGTGAGGGCCTACTCAATGTGGAAGCAGTTAGGAGGGAACCTTCTTCTTCCAGCAGAAAGGAAGATCTGGGGTCAGCGGCGGAGCAAATGGAGTTACCATGAGCCAGCTTGAAGACTTTCTGGCAAGCTTTTAAAGGGAAAGAATACTGCCAGAAATGTGGAGAGAACATCATATCCACATCCCTAGAATAAACTACTGGGGCTCAATTATCAAAACAAAAAATATTATGCAAGGTGCCTGCCACCAAACTGGAATGACACAAGTGGCACCTTACATCATTGTTTGTGGCAATCCCAATTTTCAAATGAAGGCTGTGGGTGATCACATCAGAATGCTGTGCATCAAAACCCCTTGCGACACCTTTTCCACCCTTGCGGCAAAAACAGCCAAGTCGCAAGGTGGCTTGCATCATGATGGGGCTGCACCATCCCCTTTTTTCCTATTCTAGAAGCCCCACTGTGGGCACAGCAAGTGGCTCAACTTAGACCAACCATGAGGTGGTCTAAGCATCTTGTACCATTGCCACACAATGTGGTGCATTGGGGGGCTCTGAAAGTGGGGTCTTGGGGCTGAAGGGGCATGGGGTACCATACGGGGTGTTGAGGAGACAGAGGGAGTGATGTGGCACCCAATGGGAGGGTGTCATTTATCTAACTATAAAGCCAATGCGATTGTATGGGGGATTTCCTGGGACAAACAGTACTATGGCCCCAGGTGGGCACATCCCTGGACTGCTGCCAGGGCTGTGCCCAGCTGGGGCCATGGCACTATTTGCCCCTGGAACCCCCCATACAATCCCACTGGCTTTATAGTTAGATCAACAGCACCCCTGCTGGGTGCCATATCACTCCCTTTGTCTCCCCAACTACCCCTATGGCACCATACCTTGACCCTTCTGCTACTGGACCCCTCCAGGCATGCATGTTTCATCACCCTCAAACCATCCCAGCCCCTCTTGTGTTGCACTGGGTGGGGGGGGTCCCTATGGCAATTCCTACAAGTGCGCCAACTGTTTTGCGGAGCTGGTGACTTGTGGAAAACCCGGGGAGTTTGACGCCAGGACCCTGATTTTTATAAAACTAAGCACAGAGTCCCTGGCACACCCAATGTTTGCCACAGCCCTAGATAACCACAAATTGAGGTCATCTAAGGACTGTTTGAAAATCGAGCCCCTGGTCTTGAACACTGGATAGACAATGCTAAAATTACTTACAAAGAATAGTCTGCATCTATTTTGAACACTGTACTTTTAAACAAAATGTCTCACAGGATTACTAAGAACTTAGAAAAGTCTGATGCTAGATGGGTAAAGTTTTTAACATTTCTTATGGATGTGAAATAAATCAGTTTGAAAGACCTGTGCTAAGTAATCATCCATTAAACTGATGTTTCCACTTCCTTACACTATATGGCTAGATAACCTCCAGGAAGATAACTATACTTCTATAAATACATATAATATTGGTTGATATACACAAATCCTAAATAAATATAAATGTTTCACCTGTATCCTTAACCCTTTTTCTTTATTTGTTTCCTAATATTAAAGTATTTATTGTAGTTACTACATATATTGTAAAGTGTTTAATTGTATCTAAAAATACCAATACAATTATATTATAAATAGTTACTATCTCCAAAAAGAGCTAAAGTTACAGGTTTATATTTGAAAACAGTGCTGTATAAACCAGATATAAATCAGCCTAACTCAGTATATGCCATTTATCTTCATTTGTGAGGAGGCAGGACCTTGACAACTCACTTGTGACTTTGTCACTTGTGAGTTATAGTCCTGCCCTGTAAGTCATATCCTGAGTTAGGCCATGGCATATCCCCTATGTAATAATGGTGAGAGACACTTTCTTTAAGACAATCAGTAATTTCTAGACTTCCATGCCTCCAAATCTGGAGTTCATCTAATTTTCTTTTTTTTCCCCCTTTTTTTTCAGGAAAGAGACGTGGGGGTTATCATATCTGATGACATGAAGGTGACCAAACCATGTGAAAAAGCAGTGAGGAGAGCAAACAGAATGCTGGGGTGTACACGGCGGGGCATAAGAAGCAGGAGGAAAGAGGTGGTGATGCCACCATACAGATCACTGGTGAGACCTCAGCTGGAATACTGTGTCCAGTTCTGGAGACCACATCTCCAGAAGGACATTGACAAAACAGAGGCAATCCAGAGAACGGCAACAAAGATGGTACATGGACTGCACCAGAAGCCCTACAAGGAGAGACTTAAGGACCTTAATATCTATTCACTGGAGGAAAGAAAGGAGACAGGAGATATGATAAAGACTTTCAAGTGCCGTAGGGGAATAAACAGGGTACAGGTGGAAAGCATATTTCAGAGAAAACGCTGCACAAGAACAAGGGGGCATGATATGAGGCTGAAGGGTGGAAGGCTCAGGGATAATGTTAGGAAGTACTTTTCAGTGAAAGGGAGATGGAGTGGTGGAACAGCCTTCCAGCAGAAGTGGTGGATGTGAAAACAATACAGGGATTCAAGAGTGCATAGGATAGACATAAGGGTACCCTGGAGATGTGCAGAGCAGGAGAACTGTAGATCAAATAGGATCTGGGGCTGCAGCAGTGAGTAGGAAAATGGGCAGACTAGGTGGGCCATATAGCCATTATCTGCCAACAGATTCTATGTTTCTATGTATTTTGTTTGCCAAATTTGCAAGCCAATGAATTGTTATAAATTTGTTTTGATAGTACTTACCTAATTTTTGGAAGTCAAATAACCCCAGAATGAAGTTAAGGGAACACATTAGAAAGCATTATTTCACACAGATGTAGTTATGTGGAATAGCCTACCTACCCAGAGGGGTTGTGAAAGCTTCATGCTTTCTGAGTAGAACAATACAGATTCCTGAGGGAATGGCACTGAGGTTTATGCAGCATCAGCAAATGTAGCATTTCTGTTTTAAAACCAGGTGGGTGTCCATACTCATTTTGATGGCGGGGGGGTGCGAGCAAGACAGAAGCCCAAACTCTTCCATTATCACAATACGGTGAATCCAGTGGTCTTTTGTCATTAGGTTGTTTACTGGAGTTTTGTTCTACCTGAATGTACAGCATCATCAAATGCTGTGTCAGTACACCCAGTGACTAAATTAAATACTTAGATAAGGATTGTAAAATTATTTTTTTAATTGTAGAATCAAACTTTTGGATTCTTTTTTTAAACAGCAAAAATCAATCATTAACCATTATTTTATGATAAGGTCTTTTTATTACTTGCAATGGCATCATAAGTGTTCAAAGGTCAAGATACTACTTTTAGCTTTGTGCTGTATTTGTCATGACAGTCAAGTTAAACTTCTGTTTACAACCTGTTCAAAGGTGCTCACAAAGACAGTCAAATTTCTGCTATAGAAAACACATTTTTTACTCTGTAACTGACTCTCAATATGTGCTGCACAAACTTGCATGATGCAATGACGTCTAGCTACTTTTTTAAGACTGATTTGTATACTCCCAGACAATCATCAGACCACATTGCTGCACCTTTCAGGCTTACAGCTGTCCAACCCCTAGTACTAGCCACCCTCAAACCCCCCACAGATTACCGCCATGGCAAAGCCAGCAAAAGAGTACCCTTACCCCCTCACTGGAGCACAATCCAGCATGGCAGCAACTGGCAAGGGGCCAAAAGAGATGCTACCATCCTTTAAACATCCACCATATTTTTCCACCAGCAAGCACTTTTTTTTGTGTCCCACCCACCACCAACATGGTCCAAGGCAGTGCCCATGTATGCCATGCTGGCACATAGCAAATTCCTTTGGAAAGAGATGTCTCACTGGCCCACTGCAAGGTTCTTTAATGCAGTGGAACCTTGCATCATCCTCTCCCAGTTTGAATGTGGTAGTGCCTCCCCAGCCCCATTCAGCCAGCTCCCAAGTTTGCTTCCAAACACAGGTTGCTGGCATCAGAGCACATTGTGCTACCCACTGGCCCATTAAAAATTAGCTACCTATCAGTAACAGTAGATCTTTAATAGAATCTACTTTACAGAGTCACACCACCGGAACAGTAAGCCACTGGCATCAGAAACACCCGGAAACTTTTGCCTAGCAGGGGGAACGTTTAAGTATGTTGGTGGAACCAATATAAGATATGGGTGACACTATACTTTCTCAGTTCCCTGCCAAAGAAGAGCAATGAGTTGTACCATACCAAAAGGAATGGGAGACCAGAACCTTAACCAGGCTGATAAGTGAGGAAGTGAGGAAGTGATTCTGGGTTTTGAAGTCCATTTGAAAGGATGCAGAAAAGGAGATAACCAACTGTGTAGTAACTGTGTGAGGTGGTGAGCTGAGGCTCTGTGAAATAGATTCTCTTAAACATCTACTGTTACTAGTAAGTAACTAAACTATCTTCTTTGAGGACATCTCACTCCATAGAGCAACACCTTTAGAATGATTCCCAAGCAGCATTAAAACAGTGGAGTGAATCAAAAGCAAGGCAGTAGGAATTAAGACCCTTTAGACAGCAGGCTTTGGAGGACATCAAGGCAGAAATCAGCCTGTCTATGACACACGTGATACAGACTGTAGTTAACTCATTCACACCACAAGAGCTCTTTGAGACTTCCACCACTTGTGCCCTGTATACTCTTAGCACTGCATCCTGGGCCTTTCTAAGCAAAATCTAGCCATAATCAGCATGCCACAAACAAATATGACTACCTCTTGAACCGTAAGTGCTACACACAAAGTATGAGTGGCAAAGTTGTTCAGCACAACGTTACCTTTCCAATGGTGCTATGCAATCAGTTGTAATCAATTTAGTTTTTATTTTATACTAGCTGAAATTAAGGTGCTTAGGTGATGCATGAGAGACAAATGTCAGCCATGCACACCATACCTTAAACAAATGCAAATAACTCCTAAAGTATATGTGGTAGACACAAACTATCAGTGGCAAAATTGTTCAGCACAAAATAACCTTTCTAACGGTGCTGTGCAATCAATTGTAATCCATTTAGTTTTTATTTTATAGTAGCTGAAGTACCAAACAACTGGTTTTTTTTCAGATTTATTCAAGGTGCTTAGGTGAGGCTTGACAGACAAATGTTAGCCATGCACACCATACTTTAATCAAATATGAATAACTCCTAAAGTATACATGACAGACACAAAGTATCTGCAGCAAAATTGTTCAGAGCAAAATTACCTTTATAACAGTGCTATGCATTAAATTCTAAGCAATTCAGTTTGTTTAATAGTTAGGTAAAAACTGCTGACTTCCTCAGACGTTTCTAGGCCTGAGTGAAAGTCAGTTGAGTACGTCTACAGGCGTTATTGTCCTGAATGGCTATGCTTTCAGACACTGCCTACAGATGTCTCTAGGCCTGAATGAGTTAAAATTTGACCAGAACTCCACATGGTGGGAGAGCATGTTAACTGTTAAGTCTGAACAAAAAGCCACAGAAAAGACCATGTCACACATAACATGCCACAGACATGACCAGAAAACTCCCTGTGGTGTTTTCGATAAAGAAATGTGGTGGTGGGGGGGGGCACCCAACATCCTGAGGGTGAACAAAACAAAAAGATGCAAGGACTTACAGCAGTCATTTATGCAGTCCAAGTAGAAGCATAAAACTCCATGGAGATAGAGAGATTGCGGATAACTTCTCCAGCTTTCTGATGGGAAGGAAAAAAACACGGAAAGGTGGATAGTCTGGTTTAATGTAAACTTATAAACCACCTCTACAAGGAACCTAGGATGGGTACATAATGAAACCCTCTATATTGAAAAACAAGTTAGGCATGATCTGAAATTAATGCCTGCAGCTCGGCAATTCTCAAAGAAGAGGTAATCTCCACCAGAAAAGCATTCTCCATGAATGCCAATAAGGTTAAAAAGAGCTTGTGTAACAGAGTCTAAAATCAAGTTAAGGTCCCACACCAGAACCAGCCAACTGACCAGAAGGAGACTGTTGAGAAACCTGTAGGACACCTCCAACTGGGTCACAGTCTTAGTCTTGGCAGTGTCAGTGCCTCAGCAGGTTGCATACTCACCTCTGAGGGTAGAAGATTGAAAAGTTGTGGATTCTAGCCTCACACTAGGCACTTGGGGTAAATTCTAATACTGACACTGTAGTGCATCATGAGGGGAGACTGCACTCCTGAGGTGCTGTGTTTCACATGAGACATTAAACCGAGGTCCTGTTCTGGTGGATGTTAAAGACATCATGGCACTTCTCAAAAACAGCAGGGGAGTTTTATTAAAAACACAAAAACAAAATGTACATAGATATACACAAGAAAAAAGTATAAGCATTTCTTTTAGAGCTATACACAACCTAAACTGATCATTCCCTCCAATCCTACACAAAATACACAATACCCCTCCTAAGAAAAGAAATAAAAGATTAAAATTTTCTTCCTAAAAAAATATTTGTATCAGCAGTCTACCTTAAATTTCCCCTTGCTCCATGCCTTTCTTCTACTTAAGCATATTTCTGAAAAAAGGACAAACCTCTCCACCAAAATATCACTTTATCTGTTGATTGCATTCTCTTTTCAGTATATGTCTAACAAGGCAGTCTCACATATTTTACTGAAGGTAACATGAGACATTCGCTGTTACTGAATCAAAACATTACATCTACACTGCCATAAATAAATCTTTAGGCATGCAAAGAAAACTCTCAATGTGCTACTTTGGTTGTTTCTTAATAACTGGGGGAAATTTCCTAACACTAAATTTATACAAGTTAGCCGTTTTAACCACAGTAAATCCCATTTGTTTGCCAGAAAAGGCCACATGTTTACAGCATATGTACACTGAATACAACCTGGATACAGTTTCTTTCCTCGATCGCTGCATGTTTATTATTTCCTTTTACTCCTAACCTCCCATGAGCACACAGCCATGTACACCCCACATTCCTTTTGGCATCCTTTTATTATTTAAAACATTATAGACCAAATTATTTTTTGAACGAGTACATTTTTTGAATGCTGGTTCTTTTGGTCCAATGTTATCTAATAGCCAATAGTACATTCCTTTACCGGCCCCTGTTATAACCACTTGTTTTCCATTTGCACATTTTTTAAATGTCCCTACATAAAAGCTTGGAATTTTTGCAGCTTTAGATACCTTCAGGGGTAAATTTCCCCACTGAGTTACTATTACATTCAAAGAGTTCCAAACCCACTTTACTGCCAAGGATTTTTGAGGGTGAAATAAATTGCTCAACTGCTTTGTCCAAAAATATGTGTGGAAAAAAACAACTGGATTTATCATATTTACCCCTTCCTTCTTATTAATAAGAAAATACGTTACTTCCCTTTTAATGGGATTTAGCCTGCTCCCCCACAGAAGCTGAAAGAAAAGGTTATACACTTTCATTTCTAAACTAATAGGCAGTGGAAAAAAAACATTACAATATATTGTGTGTGTGTGGTACATAGCTCAATGCTTGTGATACACAAGTGCTGGATGGATATGGTGGGTGCTTATATACGTTAGAGTTGGACTGGTAAGTAGGACATTGCTTGTAGTACATAGGAGCTGGATAATATGGTTAGTGCTTAGGTACTTTAGCGCTGGATAGGAACATAGGTCAGTGCTAATAGTATGTAGGAACTGGATGATAAGGTTAGTGCTTAGGCACGTTGGCGCTGGATAGGAACATAGGTCAGTGCTTGTAGTACATAGGAACTGGATGAGACATGGCTGGTGCTTAGATACATTTGAACTGGATGAGATATAGTTGTTGTTAGGACTTGATCTTTTGGTCTTTCTCTGTATCCCGCCTTTGACTGGATGCTAGTTAAGCAGGGGTGTAGCCAGAAATTTTCGGTTTGTACACAACCTCCAACAGTTACATCCCCTCCCCATTAAAAAATGTACACAACCTTTCCAAATGGCACCCCCTTCCAAACAAGTCAGATTGTTGTCAGATGATTCCTCTAATCTTTCAAGAGGTTATACATGTATGTCTCCTAAACAACAGAAGTTCAAACAGAGACACTCCTCAGTGGCCTACACTAACCCAAATACTACAGATTAAAATGAAAATGTTAACAGAAAGGCATATGGTTTGTGACAGGCATTTAACAAAACTCTACACAAATGTGTACAATGAGTATGCCTGTCTACACCCTTGTAGTTAAGTGTAGGATTGAAGGCCCAGCCAGGTGAGATATGAATGCCAGAGAAGGAGGAGGAGGCAGTGGAGGATGGGGGGACGAGTGCGACTTACTCTAAGCAGAGGGGGCATTCCTGGAAAGGTTAAGTAGAGGATGGGGGAGGAGCTATTCACCCCATAAAACCACAGGATGCAGCCTTCCAATAGAAATATGGGTAGCAAAAATTGCTCGATTACAAACACTTTTTAATTTTGACATTTTCCATCCTTTCCATTTTGATACTTTAGCTTCCCCAACCAGTATTGCTTGCTCCCGATTATATTTTGCCATGTCTCCTAGTTCATAAACCACTCCTACTATTTTTGTAGCGTCTTTTGTTATCTGAACATTATATAGATTATTCCAGTTCCCTGAAGATTTTCCCAGATCCAACCCCCTATTTTTCTCAGGTTCAGTTTGGACCCTGAATATTTTGCAGAAGCTTCCATTTCTGTCATCACAAGATCCAAACTACTTTTATACTGAAGAAATAAACATAAATTGTCTGCATAAGCTAATAACTGAATCTCTCTGTTGATTCCTTACTATTCCTTTTATGGCTCTATGATTTATGATTTTCCTGATGAAGGGATCTATTGCAAATACATAATAAAGGGCTTAAAGGGCATACCCGCCTCAACCCCATCCTAACCTAACCTGTGCTATGTAACCTAAAACTCTATGTATGTCTTTAATGTGACGAGGTACCTTTGGAAACGAGCCTCTGGCTCAAAGGTTGTAAACTGATTTCACAAATAAATAAATAAATAAAAATAATCTGAATATGATTCCCTCCTTTTCCCACAATCTCATGGGTAATTTTTGCATTTTCGTGCAATAATCCAGGTTATGACTGTATCGGGAATCCTATACTGTTTTAAAACCTTGAATAAAAAAAAAAAAACATGATTAATTGTATCAAATGCCTTGCTTCGATCTAGATAAAGCAGGCAACCCTCTTCCTCCTTATCTTTGTAAAATTTATTTATGTCTCTGATTACTGCAAGATTTTCTTGTATATTTCTCCTGGGTAGTGAGCATGTTTGCAGAGGATAAATCTGACCAGTAGCCACTCCCCCCCCCCAGTCTCTTTTGTAACACGTGTGACAGTATTTTAAAGTCAGAGTTTAGCAAGCTAATTGGTCTCCAATTTCTGTTATTTGATGTCTCCCCTGATTTATGTAAAAAAAATCATTAGGCCCAAAATAAAGTCTGATGGGATTTTCCTCATTGTAAAAAATAATTAAACACTCTTGTCAAAAAGGCAGCCATAATAGACGAAAACATTTTATAGAATTAATTTGATGTGCCATCTATACCAGGGACAACACCTTGTATCAAAGAATTAATAATCTGCAACACCTCTCATTCACCGATTAGGGCTGTTAGTTCCATTGTTTTCTCTATCTAACCCCTCAGCCCATATACCAGTCAAATATGTATCCATGTCTCTCTCTTCTCTGGGGTCCACCTGTGAAAAAAAACTTAAATGATTTTCCACAATTTTCCTTATTTCTTCTGTTTTTGTTACTTTTAACCCCTTTCTCATTTGTAAGGTACATGAATCTTGATTTATTTTTTCTATCTTTGCAGGCTTGGCAGGGATCTGAATATGGAGTTTTCTGTGTGCCTAGGTACAGTTCGTTTTGCAGCAAAGCTGCCCCATCGTATTGGACCTTTTTCATTTCAGTTTTTATTTTTGTAATTTTATCTGAAAGATCTACATTTGTCATGTATGTAGCCATCAAGAGTTTGTATAATAGTGTCCTTGGTCTTAATATTGCATAAAGTTACTTTTTGCTTTAGTCCTCCCCAAATCTTGCATTTTTTTAGTCACTTATTTATTAGTGTCTATCCACCATGAATAAATATCATCATACAGTGATGATACTGATGCTCTTGTGATAAAAACTGACAGTAACCCAGATTGGAACCCCCTTCCCTGGGGCTATTACAGTTCATTTTCCATAGTAGAGTGAGTTGGGTTATCCCTGCTTATGTATTTACTGTACAATGGTCTTAATTACAACATGATTGGAAAACTCAAGTGGAATTGTTTTAAGTACCTGAATCCTCTGGGACATAAAAATGTAATTGATCTTTGTATGCAAGGGCCCCCTAACATACTTATATTGTATTGGTAGAGAGGCGTTTATAAAGTGATCTAATAATTCTGCTATGTCAATGCTCTGTTTCAAAGCATGGGTATCACAGAATGTTTTCTTCCCTTTTCCTGCTGCATCTAATGAACAGTTAAAGTCCTCTCCCATGTGTACATTCCTAGATGTAGCTAAAAAGGTTGAATTACCTCCCATAATTGTACCCTCTCAGCTTTACTCTGGGGTCCATAAATAACCAAAAATCTGCTATACTGGTTGTATCAAAGCCTGTCTATCAGTAACACCCTTCCTAGTTGCACATCCACTGTTTTTTTAAACTTAAATCCCCACCTTTAAATAGAATTCCTACCCCATCTGCTCTGTCCAGTCCAAAGGACCAACAGGATGGACCCCATAATCAAGCTCTTTTGGCTTGTGTTACTGCTACTGAAGAATTCAAGCATGTTTCTTGCACAAAAATAACTTTGCATGCTAAATCTTTGAGCCAAGCAAAAATAGCATCCCTCCTCTTACCATTAAGACAGCTACAAACATTTACTGAGCCTACAGAAAATAACACCATTTAAGCATAAGAGACGGGGATAAAAAAAACAGGAACCTTATGCATTTCAGTTTTTCTTTTTTTTTTCTTATTTTTTTGTCCCCAATGTACTTTTTTCCTCCACATCTTGCTGTGTTGACGTGGAAGAGGAGACATAGAAACATAGAAACATAGACTGTGATGGCAGATAGGGACCGCTTGGCCCACCTAGTCTGCTCATTTCCCTACCTAACGGATAAGTTGCAGATCCTAGTTAACCTATTTCCTTCTACCCCCCCAGAGTTGCCTTATATCTGTTCCATGCATTCTTGAATTCCCCCACTGTTTTTGACTCTGCAACCTCCTCCGGAAGGCTGTTCCATGCATCTAGACAGTAAAGTCCAGCTCCCCTGAAGCCCGGTCTCCTTCTTCATTGGTTTTCAAAACCTCAAAAGGGTTTACAGTGTCCACCTCTGTATAGTTACCCTTTTGGCTACATAAGCTTCATCTCCTTTCAGATGTCCCTGGTCCATTTTGGGCCAAGGATGGGAGGGACATCTGCTGAAAAGGCTCTGTGTCCGGTTATGTATCCATCTCAGGTTGAGTGGCCATCTCAGGTGCTTTCTCACAAAATTCCTCTTCAATTGAGGGGTCTATTCTTCCTTTATTTTCCTTCCCTTCCTCCAGCTGAGTAGCACCTTGATTCTGGTCTTCTGCTGGGGTTTCAGCCGCAGGGGACTCCTGCACTGTTCTGGCCTTGTCTGTGGGTTCTCTATCTCTTGCTTCAGCTTCTTAAACTTTTTTTATTAGCTCATTGGGATTTATACTCCTGGAATAGTTTCTTGCAGCCCAGGGGCACTCTTGGTACATATGTCTATACTCATCACAAAGATTACACTTCACATGGTTGTTGCATTGGGAACTTGTGTGCTCTCTTTTCCCACATAACCCACATCTCATAATGTCACACACATTTGATAGGTGTGTGTGTGTGTGCCCCACACCTGTAGCAGACCTTAGGTTGGCTGGGGTAAAAGCACACCCCTGTCTTAGCCCAGGAAAAAACTATTTCAGATATGGTACACTCCCTCTTCTGTATATCTCAATTTGACTCTAAACCTCCAGCCTCCAATCCAGAGGTACTCTGAATTGATTATGGCTTCAGGTGCACTCAGTACTTTGCACTTTTGGTTTTGCCACTGAACAATATCTCCTACATAAACATTTTTATTTCTGAACACAACCGTAATTATTTGATGGTAGGCTTTGTTGGTGGAATCACCATAAAAGGTGTCAGAGGAGAGAATTTCAGCTTGTTATATTTACCCCAAATCGTTCTTGGACCTGAAACTGACATCATAGTTTTCTTCTTCTGATATGTATTAGGGCATACATTTCTGATGCAATGAAGTGCATTGAGTCTAGCAATAGCTTTAAGAAGGTGTGCTTGTAGCTTGGAATGTGAGTGCCCTCTGTGTTCTGAGGCTCCAAGTTCTTCAGTCAAAATATATTGCATAGCAGAAGAGACTAGCCACTCAGAATACTCCTAACTATTAAGGACACCAAACAGTTCTTTGAAATGTTGACATGAAGTGCAGATGTATGCCTTACTTTGCTGAAAGTAGAGTTGTCCTTTTCCCTTCATAGGTTCTGCATGGAAGGTGTAAATTGAGTGCTGTGCCCTAGTGTTTTGTCCTGTATCTGATTCTGAATGTGGAAATGGAGATCATCGTGCAATCTAACAAAATTAAATTACTTAGATGAAAAAAGAATTAAGCGATTCTACAGTACAACAGCAAAGATCGGCCACTTGCCAATTAGTGGCCAATAATAATAAACAGAAACTGTATGTAAGCCCCAGACCCCTGCCTTTTTGCTAATGACAGGTGGCATGCTGTTGAAGCTGACAGCAGTACCAGGTGGGGGACTGGGTTTGAGGAGGACTAGGTTACTCGGCACAAGGGCTTAGGTTTGGCTACTCTGCACAGGGGCACCCAAGTAAATCCGAACACAGGAAGCAATAACTGTAATGTCCAGTACCAGGAATGGCATTCTAAAGTGTGGCTTTTATTCATATCCAAACTGAACAAACAAAGCATAGACGGACCCCCACGGGGCTACACTCCTAGTAATGCAGATAAGAAAACAAAACACTTCTTCAACACTTCAGCCCTCAGGCTCTGGACCCACCAGGTACACAGCCCGGACTTGCACGCTGCTTTGGGTACACAGCTCGCCTTGTACACTATTTGGGGTTTTCCTGGCCCAGCTCCCCTGCCAGCCACTCTAACACCTTCCATGCAACATGGACAAATTCTCTGGTGGTTCTCTGAACCATCTTAGAGCCTTCAACTCCATAAGGGAAATTTCCTTTCAATCCCATGTCTGGGTACTTTCCTCAGCACTGGCCAAGTGCCTGAGGCAAAGTAAAAGGGCCACAGAGCAAATCCGTAGAGGTGAACCTGGTTACTAATGATGGGGGATCTCCCACCACTAGCTTCCACAATTCATACCAGGCCATTTCTCTGGTCATTAAGCATCTTTTTCTGAAAAGCTTGGCAATGTAGATTAAAGGGTAAATGCATAGCACATTTCCTCTACATGTCTTGACTTTCTCCTTGTACTAGACTTGAACATACTTAAACATCTTTCTGAAAAGCTTGGCAGTGTACATTAAAGGGTAAATGCATAGCACATTTCCTCCACATGTCTTGACTTTCCCCTTGTGCTGGACTTGAACATACTTTTACTTTGGCTTAGCCTATTCCTCTAGGCCTCCCACTGATTAAGCAGTCCAAGCCCCACTTTATAACAGTTCAGGTGAAACATAGGCCCCATGTAAGAGCAAACTCACCCTTTTGGTTGCAGGTGCCCCACAGGCAATTCTTGACAGCTTCTGGTGTTGCAGCACAACTTGAAAAATAAGGCAGCTTCTTACCCAGCCAGAGCCAGGAGGGTTGCCCCTGGAATAACAGGCAAACCTTTTACCCATATCCCCACAGGGATGGGGCACAGCGACCAGAAACAGCTGTCTTCACCACTTCATGAACAGCTTACTGTGTTCCTCTTTTGGAGGAAACACACACCTGTCCCTTAAAGTAGCTCTATTTCAGAGCTTTAGGCTCCAAGAGCCTGTGCACAGACTGCTGTGCTCCTGTCTTCAAGATTGCTCACACACAACTGCTGCAGCTCACTGTTCAAAACTCCCAACATTCTAACCTAACTCCCAACTGCAGATTCCAATGTGGCTCACGCAGCTGCGATAGTTCTATGGTGATGTCATCCCTCAGTCTCAGCTGAAACTGAGAACAGAGTGAGACAGTGTGAAATCCATTTAACTGGAGTTTCACAAGCTGCCTTCCCTGCCTACCACTAGGTCTTACTGGGATTCTTGTAACCCCGGGTAACAGGGGAGTTACACTCACCCTGGGTCAGGAAAATGACTGTCTGCAGTCATTATTTACTCAGCTTAAGCCATCCCACCCTACTGTATGTGTTACCTGTGGAGGGGGGTGATCAGGCCCCCTCCTACCATGTGCTAGCACAGGCAGGCAACACTAAGGACCTAGAGGCCATTGGCTGACATATCAGCCTCTACTCTACCTACTAACTGTGGGTGCCTAGTGGCTCTGGTAGAACTGTCCAGAGCATAGCCCTAATAGATTAGCACTGCAGTCACTATGGTCATTCAGGACCATAGCCTGTCTATCCTCCCTAGCCCTCTAGGGAAAATCTATCTGCCTCTAACTCATACCTCAAAACAAAAACAAACCAGGGACCTCCCCGACCTTGGGCACCATCCAACAACACACTAGGAAACTAATACCATTTATTATATTACTCCCTCACTCCCCCACAACCACACCTGTGGAAGGAAAGGGTTACTATAGTAACAACAACAATAACAACAACAGTACTTTAAATACTACACACTAAAGTACTATTTAGGAACTCCGATGAGCCCCTCCTCCTCTTCTTGTCTTCTTTTCTATCTTCTTCAGGAACATCTGCAAGAAAAAGAAAGACAACACACACTTCTAATCTGCATACACAGTCTAGCTAAACCCCTACCATCAAAACACTGGAGAATCCCAAAAACATTTTTTTAGAAAAGGTAGAAAAACAGTATATACACTAGAAAACAGTAGAAAAACAATGACATTATTTACAATACACATTTGGGGGATGGAGTGCCCTTAAAGTCCCATCTAGTGACCACAGTGCCCAAAGGCTAGTCCATTAAAGAGTCTCTCCTGGGCCAGAGCCCAGTGATGCACAGTTCTAACAGGCCAAAGTCCCAAAGGGAAGAGTCTTTGAGGACAGTTCACACATTCTGGAGTCTGCTAGTGTAGGGTGTGTACTGCAATGTTATAAGGATAGAAAAGTTTGGACTTACCAGCCCCTTGCAGAATGAACAAACAGCACCGACCTGCTCCTCTGCTGAAGACTCTCCCGGGCAGCATTCTTCCGATACAGCTGGGTGGACATCTTCCAGGAACTACAGGAGGACACCTCTGGAAACTGCTGGGTTGATGTCATCTCTGGAGATAGAACCTTAGAACAGGAACAAAAAGGAAAACAGCTGGTCTGACGTCATCTGATTACCAGGCGATGAATCAGGATACAGCTGGGATGGCGTCCTCTCTGGATCTGAAGTCATCTGGTGGGCCAGTTGATTGATTCTGGAAAGTCAGTACACTGTAGAACTGATGAATGTGGGGCACCTGAGTCCTGGACGTCCATACTGGTAGAACAACAAAGGCACTGCAATGGCTGGTGTGGCAGTACTGACTACCACTGCTCTGCTTTCCATCTGGTAGGCATGGGCACATTTGCAGGGAGGTCCTTGCATTGAGACCAATAGTACAGGGGGTCAGGAGCTTGAATTATTACCCCATCTGGGCACACATAACTCACACAGTGAAAGGTTTCACGTCCCTCTCCATCCACTATTCGAACAGTGTTCATAAACAGAGTCCTGCCTCTTTTCCACTGGGTGTATTTTTCATGAAACACTCTGTTCCTGACATGCTTGTTTGCACCAGGATGCACACATTTCATTGCTTCAGCCCAGATCCAGGATTTCCTGCTGTTCTCAATCTCCTTCCAGACTCTCTGAAGAAAGGTAGGAAAGGACATCCCATAGATTTCATTCACCTTCCTATGAACCAGTCTCTCCTCTTTACTAGCTTTGGTCAACCTGAGACCGCTGGCCTGGCATGGGGGCAGCCAGTCCTGGTTCTGTCAGTTACACATCCTCAATGAGATGAAAAATGGATCCCTGACTTCTTCTTCTTGCACAGCCAGGGCAGTGGCATCATCACTCTCTTCCGTGCATTCTTCCAAGGCAAGAGCTTGAGGCTGTGTACCCGTTCCTTTTTCACAAGGCCATATAGGTTCCCTCTCATCTTCTTCCTCAGTGAGAATCTGAGCCCAGGAGTGAGCAGTCGTCCTCACTCCTGAGACTATCCACTCATCACTAGGCATGGAGGTTGAGGTCGACACCTCCCATTCAAAGGCCTCCCTCATCTCATCTTCTCCTATAAGACTTGGGCTAGGCCCACCTCCCTCCAGGAGTCTACTGATGCTCTGTCTGAATTATCTCTCTGTGATCCAGCATCCGAAACATCAGCATATGGTTCTGTTTACAAATCTGCACCCTCTAGCTTTGTGCCACACTCCCCCGAGGGGCCTCCTTCAACAGGCTCCGCCTGGTGCTGTGTGCTGCCAACTGCAAATTCCTGGACTTTTGTCCATGTGGGAGCCAAATGAATCTTGGGGGCTTTAAACAAGCTGTATTTCTCTAAGCACCCTGAACAGTGAGGTACCATGAAGACATCCCTTCCAGCATTTAAGCATATTAAACACACTTGCACTGGATATCCAGGAATCGCCACATGAGAAGGCAGTTTTCCTCCATAGTAACACCTCTCAATGTCCCTTAACTTATTTACTTCTGCTGCTACCATAGCCCAGGCATGATCCGGGTAGCGGGCTTGTCCTGAGGCCATGACTGCAGGGAAAAACAAACAAATGCTCACTGTTACTGAAAGTCCCACATCACTGAACACTTTCTTTTACTTTTAAAATGGCTCCTCTGCTGCTGTGTTTACTTTACTACCCCACCCTGTAATGGCGGCGGCAGCACTCCTGTGCATCAACATTCTGAAATTGGGTCAAGCCGCTGGGCATCCGATTTACACACACTACTGATAAGTTTGCTCAAAGCTGCACAAACTTGCGCTGTTCTTTTTCCTAGCACATTTATATGATTTGCCATGGACTTTTCACTTGCTGAAGACATTGCTTTAGCTCACAGTCCCTTAAAGCCTCAGGATTTCAAGCACAGGATTGCCTGTAACTAGTGCTGCATAAACTGCTACAACTCACAGTCTCTCTCATGGCTCTGAAACTTTATTCTGATGCTGAACCCATAACTATGCTCACAGTCAATGGCTTAACAGGCTTGCTTTAGCTGGTAAAATTTGACATAGTCTTTATTTGCAAAGCCACTACACTGCTGCACACAGATTCAGCTGGCTTTTGGCAAAAATCACTGTTCGAGCAATTATTACAGTTGGTACTCACTGTCATCAGTAGCTGTTTACTGTGATGGAAAACTGCCTGCAGCCAGTCTTGGAGGCCTCAGAAAGGAAGTGGGTGGGCAGTCCTGCCGATCGTCTCCCCCATCACCACACTCACAATCCAGTCGATCGAGATGCGGGTTGAGCCCGATTTTAAACAGTAAAGTCTATTTCTAATACTTTTACAGTGCTTTTTAATTACCACGATGCTCCTCCACTAAGGCAGTACACGCACTCCACTCACACTCCCTCTCGAATGCTAGGCAGTCACTGTAGAGCTGGCTTGGGGGCGGGACTGATTACAGCCTCACCAATCACATGACGCCATGCAAATGAGCCTCTTTTCCTTGCGAGTGCTCTTCTCCTCTTCATGGCGATCATCGAGCAGGCAAATTTAAACTGCAGAGACCACTTTTTTTTTTTAACTGACTCCATGGCGGGAGCCCATTTTAACCATTTATCATGGCCATTAACACAGCAAGTCTCTCAGTTTACTAAAAAGCATTTCCAACATCCAGGGCACAATTTTTCTGTTGCTACCCCTAGTCTTCCACACTTTTCTTTGTCACAGTTTACTAGAAAGCATTTCCAACATCCAGGGCACAATTTTCCTGTTGCTACCCCTAGTCTTCCACACTTTTCTTTATCACAACAGTTCTTTAGAAAGCTGGCAAAAACTCTGTAAATATTTGATGCAGAACAAGGGCATACTCTTTCAGCTTTACTGCTTCTTGGTAAACAGTTGACATTTTAACAGCAGCATGTGAACCATAGCACACAGCGACACACTAGTTAAACTTGCTTCAGCTTTTTTGGGCTACCCACTGCCAGATAACCAAAACACTAGCCCCTTGCCTGAGCACCTTTCTTTCCTAAATTAAAATCCAAAGCGGTACCTCTTTTTTGTAAGCACCCAACTCCTGCCTTTTTGCTAACCACAGGTGGCATGCTGTTGAAGCTGACGGCAGTACCTGGTGGGGACTGGGTTCGGGGAGGACTAGGTTACTCGGCACAAGGGCTTAGGTTTGGCTACTCTGCACAGGGCACCCAAGTAAATCTGAACACAGGAAGCAATAACTGTAATGTCCAATACCAGGAATGGGATTCTAAAGTGTGGCTTTTATTCACATCCAAATTGAACAAACAAAGCATAGACGGACCCCCACGGGGCTACATTCCTAGTAATGCAGATAAGAGAAACAGAACACTTCTTCAACACTTCAGCCCTCAGGCTCTGGACCCACCAGGCACACAGCCCAGACTTGCATGCTGCTTTGGGTACATAGCCCGACTTGTACACTATTTGTGGTTTCCTTGGCCCAGCTCCCCTGCCGGCCACTCGAACACCTTCCATGTAACATGGACACACTCGCTGGTGGCTCCCTAAACCACCTTAGAGCCTTCGGCTCCATAAGGGAAATTTCCTTTCAATCCCATGTCTGAGTACTTTCCTCAGCACTGGCCAAGTACCTGAGGCAAAGTAAAAGGGCCACAGAGCAAATCCGTAGAGGTGAACCTGGTTACTAATGATGGGGGGTCTCCCACCACTAGCTTCTACAATTCATACTAGGCCATTTTTCTGGACATTAAACATCTTTTTCTGAAAAGCTTGGCAATGTAGATTAAAGGGTAAATGCATAGCACATTTCCTCTACATGTCTTGACTTTCCCCTTGTACTAGACTCGAACATACTTTTACTTTGGCTTAGCCTACTCCTCTATGCCTCCCACTGATTAAGCAGTCCAATCCCCACTTTACAACAGTTCAGGTGAAACATAGGCCCCATGTAAGAGCAAACTCACCATTTGGTTGCAGGTGCCCCACAGGCGATCCTTGACAGCTTCTGGTGCCGCAGCACAACTTGAAAAATAAGGCAGCTTCTTACCCTGATGGAACCAGGAGGGTTGCCCCTGGAATAACAGGCAAACCTTTTAGTCCCATCCCCTCAGGGATGGGGCACAGAGACCAGAAACAGCTGTCTGCACCACTTCACGATCAGCTTACTGTGTTCCTCTTTTGCTGGAAACACACACCTCTCCCTAAAAGTAGCTCTATATCAGAGATTTAGGCTCCAAGATCCTGTGCACAGACTGCTGTGCTCCTGTCTTCAAGACTGCTCACACACAACTGCTGCAGCTCACTGTTCAAAACTCCCAACATTCTAACCTAACTCCCAACTGTAGATTCCAATGTGGCTCATGCAGCTGCTATAGTTCTATGGTAATGTCATCCCTCAGTCTCAGCTGAGACTGAGAACAGAGTGAGACAGTGTAATATCCATTTAACTGGAGTTTCATAAGCTGCCTTCCCTACCTACCACTAGGTCTTACTGGGATTCTAGTAACCCCGGGTAACGGGGGGGGTTACATGTAATTCTTATCATATCAATTTTCTGGCATTCCTAAATCCCTAGTTAAACATATATATCAAACAATATTCTCCAGGAGAGTAGTTCTGGAGGCGTCATCTCATAAAGGACATAAACATTTCTTTTAAATCAAAGTTGAAAAAGTCCTTACAGTGTACTCAAGAATCTACTCAAGAATGTACTTGTCAAATGTTTATATGTGAATTGTATTTTGTATTACAGATGTTATTTGTCTATGTTTAATATATTGCTTGTCATCTGTGAAAATGGGCAATTTGCTCATCAGGCTTACAAGGATAAAAAAATGAAATGAAAACGGGATGGAGTAGATGCAGAGAAGGGCAGCAAAGACAGTGGAGGGCCTACATGGGAAATGCTATGAGGAAAGGCTGAGGGAGTTGGATATGTACTCCTTGGAGATGAGGGAGAGGAGGGATATTTTATTTATTTATTTAAAAGTTGGTAACCAGGAACAGCAGCATGAACAGAAGCTCATTTCCAGATGTGACCCAAGGGAGAGGGGTGCAAAGCAATAGTAATACAATTGGCATACAGAATGCAGAGAATATACAAAACAAATGCTATTTACAGAGAGGCATTCAACAAATTAAACACACTAGATACAGCATATACAATTGGTGATAAGCTAGTAAATACATTCTATAATTATTTACATAGATATATACAGTGAGGTACAATAAGAGCAAATAAAGCAAAGTTAGTGAAGTCTAGGAAGAAGAACAAATGCAGGAAGTAGTAGAGGTTGGTCTGAGTAGGCGCTTAAGAGTAGGGAAAGAGGGAGAGAGACACAACTGGGAGGGAAGGCTGTTCCAGAGGAAGGGTAATATGTAGGAGAAAGAAAGTTTGCCCATGGTTGTGCGGACTTGAGGGAGCGAGAAAGTACGGGTGCAGCTCAACCATGAGTTGTAGGGTGAGGGAGTAGAAGGAGTGAGGAGGGAGGCAAGGTAGGATGGGAGAGACCCAAACCAGTATTTTGCTACAAATGTAGAGCAGTGAGAGGAGCACCTCTGTTTGAGGGACTGAAGGAAAGGACAGAGTAAAGGTCACAGTGGTGAGTTAAGAAGGGGGAGAGAGGTAAGAGGCATACCTACAGAAGGCATGAAAGAGAACATCAAGTTTGGCAAGGGAGGTAGCAGGGTCAGCACTGAAGACTATGTCTGCGTAGTCAAAGGCTGGGAAGATCCATATGATTACGAGATCGCATCTTATAGGAAGAGAGAGAAACTGGACTTGTGACAGTAAAGTAACCCAAGTTTGGGGTGCAGTTTGGTGTGGAGTGTGCTGAAGTGGGAGGTGAAATTGAGGGAGGGGTTGAGCCAGGCTCCAAGGCACTTGTAAGAAAGGACATTGTCTAAGGGAGTGTTAGCTGCAGAGGAGAAGACTGATAAGGAGGAAAGCCTGGCAAGTTTTTGTTTAGAGTTGAAGATCATGGCTACTGTTTTTTTAGTACTAAGTTTTAGGCAGTTGGCATCAAACCATGCAGTGACAGCTGTGAGTTTGCTTTGGAGGCAGCATTGGATGCCGTGGGTAGATGGGCTGGACAGAAAAAGGACTGTATCATCCGCATACATGTGAATGTTGGCATGGGTGCAGGCTGAGAGGAGGTCATTGATAAAGAGGGAAAAGAGAACAGGCCAGAGGACTGATCCCTGGGGCACTCTGGCAAGAATAGGCAGGGAGGAACAGAGGACGTTATTGATAGAGACTGACTGCGAATGACCAGTTAGGTAGAAGCTAAACCACGAAACTGAAGCAGGGGATAGGCCAACAGAGGATAGTTTATGGAGTAGAAGAAAGTGGGAAACAGAGTCAAAGGCCTTTGCTAGGTCGATGAATATAGCTGAGGTGAGGTGACCCAGGTCCATGGCAGAGGGACTGGCATCAGTAAAGCGTAGGAGGGAAGAGGTGGTCAAATGTGATTTCCTGAATCCTGATTGGAACAGTGAAAGGGTGTTTGGGTTGCAGAGGAATTGGTTAAGCCTGGAGAGGATTAGCGATTCTTGGACTTCGGCAAGGGTAGGTAGAAGGGAGATGGGGTGATAGTTTCCAGGGGTAGTGGGATCACCACCTTTGTGGAGGGGGAAGACTGTGGCAGACTTCCAGGCAGTAGGAACTGTGGCTCAGGAGAGTGAGAGAGTTAGGATGTAGGTTAAAGAGGTCACAATAGAAGGGGCAGAGATTTTTAAGAGTCTGGGATGCAGTCCATTGGGACTTGACTTAGCGGGGCTGAGTGCGGTAAGAGCTCTCAGGACTTCTGATGGAAGAATAGGTGGCTTCTAAAAAGGCCAGTCATGTACCACAAACCTAACTGCCTTTTATGAAAATGTAAGCCAGGGTCTGGATCTTAACATTCCTCAAGATGTGATTCTTTTGGACTACAGCAAGGCTTTTGATAAAGTCTCTCATAATAAACTTATTACTAAATTACTACTAGTAGGGTTTTCTTCCATTTTAATTAAGTGGATAAATAACTGGCTAACTAATAGAGCCCAGCAAGTTAAAATATAAAGTACTTTATCAGAAGAAGGACAAGTAACAAGCGGGGTCCCTCAGGGATCTGTACTTGGGCCTACATTGTTTAACATTTTCATTGGGGATATGTTGATTAAATCTGCAAATTTTCTTTCAAAATTTGCCAATGATACTAAGTTGGGAGGGAGGGCTGATTCATCATCAAATAGACTTTCACTTACAAACGATTTAAAACACATTGAAACATGGGCACAAATTAATGATATGCACTTTAACGTCGACCAGTGCACAGTCTTACACTATGGTACAGCTAATCCCCTACAGATATACACCCTTAATAATATTCCCCTGAAAGTGTCTGTTTGTGAAAGGGATCTGGGAATACAAATTAATAATAAATTGACTTTTAGAGACCACTGAATTAAGCCTGCTAAAACCTCTAACCAACTACAGTACAAGTCACATTAAACTGTTCCATCAACTCACTGCTGTAGAATTGTTTTTTGTGATGCTACTGGACTGGCAAATCAAACTGCTAAAGCTTTCATCTTTTTTCCAACCATCCTTCACTGCCTATTCAGCTCACATGTAACTGTTTAGTGAAATGGCAATAGCTGCATTTTCATGGCATTGTTTATACATATCATAGCATTCCTTTAGAGCATTGTTTATAAATATCACAGCATTCCTTATGAGCATTGTTTATAAATATCACAGCATTCCTTAAGAGTTGTTTAGTCTGCCTTCTGAATTGAAACTCATAAGCACTCAGCTGAAAATAAAGTTATAGCACATAACAGCTAGATGCAAATCAAAACTAAGCTTTTACTAATTCATTGAATTAAACCCTGCACAGATTAGGAAACTCATTGAACAATGCTACTCCAGTGAGTTGAGGGAACAGTTTAATGTGACTTATGAACATACGAAATTTGCCAGCAGATAAAGGCCTAGAGGTCTATCAAGTCTGCTCGAATGTGCAGCTAGCACCCCTTATTCTGCAGCTGCCCCTCCCTTCCACCCTTCCCCTTCATTAACCCTCCTCCTTGTCCTGCCCCATCCCCTTTTGAAGCAGTCCACTGTTCTACTGTATACCACTTCTGCAGGTAACGCATTCCACCCAGCCACCACCCTCTCTGTAAAAGTGTCTCCTCATCTCCCTCCTGAACCTTCCTCCTCCAGTCTCATATCATGGCCCTGGTGGCCCTCCCTCCCTTTCTTTGAACAGCCCCTCTGCACCCATCTTGTTTATTCCTTTCATGTATTTAAAGGTTTCAATCATGTCACCCCTGTCCCTCCTCTCCTCCAGTGAGTACATGTTCAACTCCTTCAACCTCCTCTCGTATGATAAGTCCCCCAGCCCCTTGATCATCTTTGTCACCCTGCACTGCACCCCCTCCAGTAACTTAATGTCCCTGTACAGATACGGGCACCAGCACTGCATGCAGTACCCCAGGTGTGGTCTAACTAATGACCTATACAGTGGCAGAATCACCTCCTCCCTCCTCGAGGATATACCCCTTGCAATACAACCCAGCATTTTGTTGGCCTTTGCAGCTGCCTTCCTACATTGTGCCAAGTTGTTCATTGACCCTGTAATGAGCACACCCAGATCCTTCTCCTCCTCTGTCTGGGCTAGCTGCACTCCCCCCAACTAGTAACTCCTCCTTGGGTTCTTCATCCCAAAATGCAGCACCTTGCACTTTTTGGCATTAAACCCCAGTTGCCAGGTGTCTGACCAGGTTTCAAGCTTTTCCAGATCATCCTGCAACCTGCCATCCCCTAGGTCATCCACCACTGCGCCTACCTTGGTATCATCAGCAAACAGACTGATCTTGCTCTTGATGTCCCATGATATGTCTGCAATGAATATCCCAAACAACACTGGTCCCAACACTGAGCCCTGTGGAACACTGCTCGTCACTGCCCTTGGGTGTGAGAGCTCCCCACCCACCACCACCCTCTGTTGCCTTCCCTGAAGCCAGTTTCCTACCCATCTCACCAGCTTTACACCAGCTCCTGTGCCTACTAACTTCCTTCCCAGCCTTCCATGCGGCACCGAGTCGAATGCCTTACTGAAGTCCAGAAACAGGACATCCACTGCACAGCCCCTGTCCAGTTGCCTAGTTACCCAGTCATAGAACTCCATCAGGTTGGTTTGGCAGGATCTGCCATGTATGAAGCCATGCTGTCTGCTGTCCCGTAGTCCTTTGGCCTCTAGGAGGGCCACCAGCCTCTCCTTCAGGATAGTCTCCATTAGCATACCCACGATGGATGTGAGGCTCACTGGTCTGTAGTTTTCTGGTTCATCCTTGGGGCCACTCTTGTGGAGGGAACCACATGAGCCATCCTCCAGCCCTGAGGTACACAATCTCTAAAATGTAGTGGAAGACAATAGGTTCTGCTAAAGGTCTTGCAGACCTCTGCCAGCCTCCTTCAGTACCCTGGGTGGATGCCATCTGGGCCTGGCGCCTTGTCCACCCTCAGTGCCTTCAAACCCTCTAGAACTCTGCCCTCCATGATTTCCCCATCTGTCACCACGTTCCCCCCCAGCTTCTGCCATTTCTCCCACCTTGGGTGTCACCCTCTTCTCTTTAGTAAATACTGAGCAGAAGTACTCATTTAGTGCTTCTGCCTTATCGCACCCTGCTTCCACCCTATCCCCCTCCTTCCTAACCTTTACTATGTGGTCTTTACAGCTCCTTTTCTCCCTGATGTACTTAAAAAAGTCCTTCTCCCCCTTCTTAATGCCTTGTACCAGCCTGAGTTCCGTAGATGCTTTGGCTCCCCTTACTGCCCTTGTCATCTCCTTCAATTCTGTCATGTACTCCTCCCTGTCTTCCCCCTCCCTGTTTTCTTGTACTTCCTAAAGGCAGCTCTTTTCCTCCTTACCTTTTCCATGACCTCCTTGCTCATCCAGCTCAGTTTCTTAGTCCTAGCCTTCTTGCTCTGGGCTTTGCAGCAGGTTTTGGTTGCCACCACTATCCCCAGCTTTATGAGCTCCCACCTCTGGTTAGTGTCCATACTAGATTGAATTCTGGCCAGGTACCCTTTTATCACTTCCCCCATCCTCCCAAAGTCAGCCCTCCTGAAGTCCATCACTCTTGTGCCAGATTCCACTCATTCCTTGCCCATATCCAATGTGAGCCATACTGAGTGGTGGTCACTCCCTGACAGTGGTTCCTCCACTGTAAGTTCTCTCACAAAGTCCCCATTTGCCAGCACAAGGTCAAGGGTATTCCCTAACCTGGTTGGTTCACTGACCATTTGCAGCAGAAAGCTATCTTGGAAGACATCCAGCAGTACCTGCTCCCTTCTGTTCCTGGTTGTTGGGGTGCTGCAGTCCACTCCTGGCATGTTGAAGTCCCCCACAATCACCACACTACCCCTCTCGCAGGTCCTCCTGATCTGCCCCGCTAGTTCCCTGTCTAACTCCTCTGTCTGAGATGGTAGCCTGTACACCACTCCCATTCTAAGAATCCTATTCTTGGAATCCTGGATTTGCATCCAAAGTGACTCCGTACTACCCTCCTCCCCTTCCTCCCTTACACACTTCAGTCCTTCCTTCACATATAGTGCCACCCCCCCCTTTCCCAATCGCCCTGTCCTTACGAAATAATCTGTACCCTGGTACAGACAGGTCCCAGTCACTGTATTGGGTTGCCCATGTTTCTGTAATGGCTGCAATGTCCACCTCTCCCTCTGCCATGAGAACCTGTAAGTCTGCAGTTTTCCTCCCAAGGCTCCTAGCATTAAGGGTAACCACCTTCCACCCTCCCCCTCCCATCCTGCCCTCCTTTCCTAGCATCACCAATAGTTCTTGCCATTTGTCCTTTGTCACTGTTATGGGGGGTAAGCTCATATGGTTTCCCAACCTGTGGTCTCTGCATATCTCTTCCCCAACTGCCACCCCCACTCCTAGTTTAAATTCCCAACTTCCTCTATGTACTCCTCCATCCTCTGTTTCAACACTTTCTTTCCTCCTCACTCAAGTGTAGTCTGTCCTTGGCATAGAGACTATCTGTCCTCCTAGGTCCTCCAACCCCCCAACAGCCCATACCCTTTAGCACAACACCAGGTTCTTAGCCATCCATTAAATTCCTCTATTCTCAGCTTTCTTGTTGTGCTTGCCTTTGGCACTGGAAGTATCTCTGAAAAAGTTACTGATCTTCCTGCCCCCTCACATAATTGTGCTAGTTTCTCAAACCTCCTCTGGACTGTATCTACTGTCTTGTCAGCCAGGTCATTCATCCCAAGACGTACAATTAAATGAGACTTGTCCCTACCCCTTCTAGCATATTTCAGAACAGATTGTCCCACCCTTTCCGCCGTCATTCCTGGCATGGCCTCCATCCAAATGCGACTATGCCTCTCCCCCTTGCTACATCACCTGACTCCTCTTAGTATTGAGTCCTCCAGCACTAAGATTCCACCCCTCTTACTCCCTGCTTGCTTCCATTCATCTCACTCGCTCATTTCCAGCTCCTCTTCTTCCTCCTGCACATTATTTCCCCCTTTTACCCCTGTTGCAATTCCCCCAGCAGAACTTTCCCCCACTCCAGTTTGGTCTAGGCATTTATCAATTACTCCTCTAATTTCATAATTTCCCTCATCCACCTTCTTCCTCTCTAGCAGTGCAAAACTATTTTCTGAAGACCCTTCACAAATGCTCTCTCCCTCTCTCTTCATAGTAACCTGTTCTCTCCTTCCCACTCCATGACTTTTGCCACTTCTTCGCCTCCCCTCACAAGTCCCTATCTCCTCTTTCTATTTGTCTTTTGTCTCCTGACCTGGTTTCCCTGGCAATCGTTCTTCCTGGCCTGGGCCCCTTTGTCTCTGCTTCCCTTCTTCTGACCCTCTCCTCACCACTGTTGGCTTAAATTGCCCTCCCTCATCTTCCCTTCTTCTTCCCTCCAATATTGAGCTAAACCCACCCCCAATCTGCCTTGCCTGTCTTAGTTCCTCCTGCAGACCCTAAATCTCCTTTATAAGTTTTTCTATGTGGTTGCACACTAAACATCCTCCACACTCCAGGCAATTTTTAGAAAGATTGGTGCACATGATTGTTGCAACCTACCACCTACCCATTGCTGTCATTGCCCACCAGCGACCCCCCACCCTTCCAGATGCAGGATACCAAACACTCCCCCAAGTTTCCCCTCTCCCCCCTCTATCAGTGCAAAACATTTTCTTTATTTCCCTTACCTCCTCTGTTGCACACATTTAGATATATTGAGCAACTGCTTTTTATATTCCTATCCTTCCTATCCACACTCAAAAAGAGACTTTAAGTAGCCATTGCACAACCTTCTTCAAACTCCTACTCCTCCTTTCCCCAATACAATATCAATGCAAAGAAGTAATAATGAAAGCTCCTAGATTTGCATTTACTTCCCTTCCACTGAGATAGCAGTCACCTCTTCACTTGCTGCTGTTCCTTTCCTGGATGTCTGCTTCTGCTATGACAGGTGGATATCCTTTGCCCGTTTGAGGAAGTGATGTCAGAACCCCTGGTATAAAGGGAAATAATGGACCAGGGGTGGGTGGGGTGAGGGGTTTGGGGGTGGGACCAGCCCAAGTCTTCCAGAAACAATCAGGTAGCTGAGGCCTCTGGTCAGACCATTAGCACCCTTCCCCCACTCTGCACTAAAACTTTGCAGCTAGTGAAGCCAGCAACAATGAGTCACAATTCTACTCAAAGCCCCCAAAATAGATTTGCTACCCAAAGAAACAGGACTCCAATTCAAACAGCTTCACCAACAACAAATCAAAATAGGCTTGGAATTAGAAGATATAGGTCTCCAATTCAAAGAAACAGACCCAGTTAAATCACACCAATTATGCGTATAAAATGCACCTTTGTTATGAAATCAGAAGAATGTATTATCTCCCTATACAGAACATATGTCAGGCCCTATTTGGACTATGGTTCCCCACTTTGGAGTCCATATTTAGTACAGGATATTCAAGGTCTGGAAATAATTCAAAGAAGAGCAACTAAAATGGTTCCCTATCTGGCCTCAAAAAATTATGCTTCAAGATTGCAGACTACAGGCTTATATTCATTACAGAAAAGAAGAATTAGAGGGGATCTTCTTCTCCTCTATAAAGTTCATCAATCCCCTGAATTAATGCAGCAATTTGGGTTATACTTTAGTAATAGGTGCATTGTGTCCAGATTGCATAATAAACAAATTAATGCATTAAAAGCAAACACAAATAAAAGATTAAATGTTTTTCACCTTAAGGACTCTTAGACTTTGGAACTCCCTGATCCAAAAACTTGTGGACTCACCTTCCTTTTCTCCATTCAGATCTGGACTTAACAAATGGCTCGAAGACAATTTGACCATAGATTAATGTGCCACATATATTGTGGGGGACAATCTTGATGGCCTTTGGCCTTCTTTTGTCCCAAGTAAACCAAGTAGTTAGAAGCCTGAAGGCTGTGAAGGGGGAGCAGGGGGTGTAGGTAGGGATGGAAGGAAACCCAGGAGGTATGGTGCAGGAAGTTAAGTACTTATTAAGGGCTTCAATAATGAGGGTGGGATCAGAGATGAGAGTAATGGCCTCATGGATAGAGGGTGGGGGGGAGTCCGTGGTGGGGTGAAGAAGTGAGCAGAGGTCCTGCCAGAAGGAGGATGAAGTGCTATTACAGGGACCATGATTTAAAGAAATCTGATTTAGCATGCTCAATGGTGATAGTACAGTTGTTGTGGACAGCACGAAAGGACTGGATAAGGGCTTGGTCACCTGTTAATTTAAAACGGCGCCAAGCATGGTCACAAGTCCTGCACTTGGTCAGGATATCAGGGGAATCCAGGGATGGTGGGTGCTTTACTCTGGTTGTTTCTAGGGGGGGTGGGCATCCCAGATCTTAAGGAAGATAGTGGTGAAGTGAGAGAGGGTGGCATCAACTGAGAGGGAGGAGAGGACTGGAGACCAGTTAGCCAGTGCCAGATCATGAAGACGTTTATCTACATCAAGGGATTTGAGGTGGGGATATTGGATATTTTGTGGGGAGTGGGTGGAGGATGGGATTTCCTAATGCAAAAGGTAGGGTAATGGTCACTGAGCACATCAGGTAAAATTCCAGCAGAACAAATGTGATGAGGGTGGGTTCAGAGCACCCAGTCTAACAAGGAATGAGACTGAGATCAAGGATTGGGATGGGTAGGCTCTTTGATCAGTTGGATAAGATTTAGTGCCTCAGTCTGCTGACATGAGTTAAGTGAGGAGGGGGAAAGCCATTTAAGATTAAAGTCACCAAGAAGGATTAGTTCACCTGCATTTGTGATAGTGGAGGCAGCGGTAATTCAGGAGAATAGGAATGAGGGAAGTTTTGTGGCAGCATATAAGACCCCTACAAAAAGGGTAGATGAAGATGGAAAGGCTAAAGATGTTAGGAGGAGTTCGTGGGAGTGAGCGATAGCTTCATGATAGGACATAGTACAATTTAAGGAGTTGTGGGAGTAGATAGCTACCCCACCACCATGTTTTCCTCAGTCTTGACGGAATAGGGTGAAGTCAGGAAGGGTCAGAGATGCGGGATGATAACCATGTTTCTGATATGCAAAGTATGTCAGAGGAGTTTTTGGAGACCCATACTTTTACGTTGTCCAGTTTGGGGAGAAAGCTGTGTGCATTAATGTGGAAGATGAACAGACCTTTAGGGAGAGCCTGAGGGGTGGAGAAGATAGGGTTAGAGGGACCAGGATTTGGTTCGGTGTCACCTGCAATGAGCAGTAAGGGGACTAAGAGGTGTAGGCGTGGGGCATGAGACTTGCACTTAATTCTATAGGCTTGGGGAGCACAGAGGGTGTTGGGATGGGAGAAGTTGTCAAACGGTAGGTAACTGCAGGTGAAGGCAGCTGAGTAGCCCATGGTGGATAAGATGGGTGGGGTGAGAAGCATTGGGAGAGGGAGGAAAGAGGAGGTGGCAGATGAAGTAGTAATGTTGAGAACTGAACAGAGAGGTGAAGAGGTAGTTAATAAAGTGTGAAAGTGTTTGGCAGTGGGGGGTAGAGGGAAGAAGGAGGACTAGAAGACGGAATGGGAGAGCATGAAGGGTGCTCACAGGGATGTTGAGAGAGAGAGAGAGACAGGAATGGGAGATGGAGGCCATAAGGAAGCAGAAGTGACAACAGAAGGGTTGGGGGCTGAGCAAAAAGTAATGACAGGGGCTTGGGGAGGGGACTGAACAGAGTGTATTTGAGAGCAGCTTCAAATGGAGGTATTAAAGGGAGGAAGAAATGTTGTGAAGAGGACACAGAGAAGTAATTGGATAAGTTAAGCTGCTGGGAGGAGCAACAGAAGCAGTTTGCACATTTAAAGCATGCTGGGGTGGGGAGGGTGGGATGGAGAAAAACTGTCCCGTGAAGCAGCAGCTGAGAACCCTGACTAGAGGAATTCAGCCAGAATAGCTGCAAAATAGCAGAGACCTTGGGCTTGCTCACTTAGCCAAGCCAGAGTAATTTATTGAGTTGCTGTCAATCAGAGTGAGAGCCAGGCAGGCACCAAAACATGGCAGCAGTGGAGATGCAAAGTCCGTGCCTTGCTTGAGAAAGATTCTTGCAGCTCAAGGGTAAGGTGGGCGGTGTCAGGAACAGCTGCCAGGAGAGCTAGTCTGATCAGGGGCTCAATCTCTAAGAGAAAGAGAGAGGCAGAAGGTTAAATTAAAACTGAAGTTTGGGGGCAGGGGGGGACAGAGAACAGATGGGAGAAACAGGAGGCCAGTGGCAGCAGGAAAAGAAAAGCTAAATCAGTGGACAGGGTTTAGAACAAAGGCACAGGAATTAG
This sequence comes from Neoceratodus forsteri, assembly GCA_016271365.2. Classification (NCBI taxonomy): domain Eukaryota; kingdom Metazoa; phylum Chordata; order Ceratodontiformes; family Ceratodontidae; genus Neoceratodus; species Neoceratodus forsteri. The sequence continues at coordinate 3,723,059 of JADMNL010000041.1, read as the reverse complement.
CAGTCTGGGTGCAGGGCGGATCAGCACAGAGCACCAGAGGGCGAAGGGAGCAGGATGGCAACAGAAAGGAAAATAAATTGGGCTTGAGGCAAGAAAAACATCTAAACAGTAAGAGATTGCTGAGAAACAGAGTAGGTCAACAAATTAAAGTGTAGTTAAACTCAATGGCAATTATAATGCGGCTCTGATTGCCACAATATCTAGCTGTAGTTATTACAACTATTCAAAACAATCAAACCTAAGGCTCTAGATAACAAAGCTCTACTTAGACAATCAAGATGCAATACAAAGAACAAGAAAGATTACAGGAGAGAAAGAATCAGAAGAGGGAAAAGAAAAATTGTCCTGTGAAGCAGCAGCCAAGAACCCCGACTAGAGGAATTCAACCAGAATAGCTGCAAAATAGCAGAGATATATGACAGAAACATACAAATACCTCACAGGGATAAACAAGGTACAGGTGGTGAGCATTTTCCAAACCAAAAGGTACTCAAAGATGAGGAACACAACATGAAGTTAGATGGGGAAAGGCTCAGGGGTAATGTAATGAGGCACTTTTCATGGAAAGGGTGGTGGACACTTGGAATGGCATCCCAGCAGAGGTGGTAGGGGCTAAAATGGTCAAGGAATGTAAAACTGCTTGGGATAAGCACAAAGGTATCCTGGTAGCAGGAGGGGGGTGTTACAGAGTCTAGGATGGGGTTCAGTCACACAATATAGGCAGGGTTTGTGTTGAGCAGACCGGGTGGGCCAGGAGGTCCTTATCTGTCAACAACTTCCATGGGTAATGACGGCCCTTGGGTGTGACCCCATTGACAATGTTGGATCTAACAGAAAAAAAAAATTACTGTAAGTCTGATAGAATTTCTTCTTTCTGTGTCACTCCACCTTATCAATGGGTATTCTTTATATATGGTTTATAAAAAACAGTACCCATCCAAAAAAAACTGGGAGGGTGAGAATATTGGTCCATCTGTGACGACTGAGTGAACAAATGTCTTTACAACGACCTTTTCACACCCAGTGGTTAAAGCAGACATTCAGAATAGGGGAAACTCTAGAGCCAGAGGGGCACCAAGGGGGTACAAATTCCTGGGAAAAAATTTTTAAAACTGATGCAAAATGGTGCATTTTGGTGGCTTTTAGTAGGCATTTAAGAAAATTCATACCAGCCTACTAAAAGGCAGCAGATGCTGAGGTTAAGTAAACAGCAATATTGTTTGTATGTTTAATAGTAAAAAAAAAAGTCACCCCCTCTCCTGCAAGTTTTCATCTTGTATCGCTCATATATATTGTTTAAAGTACCGGTAAAAGTAAGCTAGTATGATAGGGTGTCATGATGAAACCAGAAAGTTTTGAGGGGGCATAAAATCCTAACACCTGCAGGGGGATCTGAGGAGCATGCCCCAGAAAAGTTTCTTGAAAATTTATGTGAATATTTGCATTTTGGTGACTTTTAGCAGGGGGTTATGCAGATTTATAACAGCCTACTAAAAGGCAGCAGAATGTTGATGTATGTATGGTAAAAAAAACAACGTTTGCATTGCATGATTACTTGTTAAAGTCTCTCTTTCCCCTACAAGTGTCCATCCTGTGAGATATTTGCTCTTTTTAAATGTACTCTTAAGAGAAACTCCAACAGTATGCATAGCCAGTTTTAGGCACCAGCGAACCCTGAGGTTGCTGGGAGCCCCTGCTCATGGGGGCCCCCATCCAGAGGAGTTTACCTTATTCATTTAAAAACTTTTTTTTATCTTAATATATTTTTGAAACATCAGTAAAGGACTGTGCAGATCCTTCTGGTTATGTCATGAAATACTTCAGCAAGCTATGATCCAGTCAATATGAGGTGGATAGGCAGCAATGGATGGGATGGGAAGAAAAGCCAAAAGAACTGACTGCTGTGTCCTCCTAATTTTTTTTTTAAATACTACTAGTTATACTAAAGCTATACATGGAAACAAAGAAATATAAAATTCGCCAGCAGATAACTACTGCTTGGCCCACCTAGTCTGCCCATTTTTCCCTGCCTATAATATCACCACAAATAAAATCTTGCACTTAGGGGCTACAGTAAAACGCATGGGCTAAAGGTGGGCCAAATAGACAGGCCCTGTGACATCACTAATTCTGCTGGGGGCCCCCAAAACTCTAAAGCCGGCCCTGACAGTATGCAGCGGTGCCGTGGTATTCTTAAAATATAACTAAGTAAAGTCAAATGATGCACTCAGGTGAATGACCGTGATGTGACTTCTAGCTTGAACTAGGCTGGATATTATCCAGCCTAGCTCAAGTGGATATGTCATTGTGTGAGTGTGACAGTGCATAATCGCTCTTTCTCAGTAAAGACAGTGTATACTATTGTATCATGTATTTAAACAAGCTGACATGTAGATCACTGCTGGAGACTCTGTCCCTCTTGCGCTGGTGTATGGGCGATTGATGTGTTCACAGTCACATTTTGGCAGATTTGATGGCATCAAATTAATTCACTGGTGGGCCAGTGAGGCTAATAAACATCAAGTTAGACAGATGCTCAACAGTAAGTTTGCTATGCATCGGGCTGGCAATAATGTTTATTATGCTGAAACCTTGCTTGCAGTCTGCCATGCTCACAGAGATTGTGTTGATTATAGACAGCAACCTGCACAGGGACGGTCCTTTCCTGTGACCTCTGAATAATATGAAGTCATCAAAGTCAATCCTTACAGCATTCCATTCCGGGAGTTGCTCTAGGTGCCCAAATCTATTAGCCAGCATCCGTAACTCCACTTTTGCAACGCCAACCTCTACATCCTCAGGCAATGAGTCAGGCTGGAGAGCAGCAACACACTTTACTAATACTTCCTCTGATGTCAGTCTTGTTGCCATCATGTCTTTCAAGGCCTGGTCAATGGCATTGCCCTCCCATACCATGGAACTCTTTGCGTTCAACTGCATCTTCAGCTTCGGTTGTGTATGTGTCAGGCTGATCCTTCATCTTGTTGAATACCTGTATGCAACATTTGATGTGTCTGTCATCGTCAAATGCTATCACACCCTGATTCTGTAGATGTTCAGACAAAAACCATAGTTCAAGAGCATCTATCATTATGCTCATGTTGGGGACAAAGGTAGTGGATGTCATCTTGTTCAGCAGATCACAACAGAGCTGCTTATTGTTGGAGCTTCTCTCATAATCATCACAAACTGATTTCAAGTGTTGGCTTAGTGCAGCAAAGGACTTCCATACAGCATAAACAGCACGGTAGCTACTAGCAACCCACCAAGTCAGCAACAGCCTATCAAGTTTAGCCACCTGAGTGGAGAAAGCCTCAGCAGTCACTTCTAATTCTCATGCGTTCATAGGTCAACAGCTGTAAACTTAATACAGTTTATTTAGAAATGTCTTGAAATGATTCACAGCACTGCAGCAGTCCATGGCATCAGCAACTGAAAGTTCAAAGCTATGATTGAGGCAGTGCCACACAAACAGATTTGGATATTTGAGGTGTAGCAGTGCTCCAAGGCCCCCTCTTTTACCAAACATCACACTAGCACCATCACATGTGAGACACAACCACATTGTCCTTAGGTGTTTGTCTCCAAAGCCATATCGTGACAATGAGGGTAAGAGCACATTGTGAATTCCCTGTACAGTTGTGTCAGACAACTCTGCCAGTTGAAGGAAAAATGTAGCGTGAGCTGATTCCTTTTCCATGTATGCACGTATGTAAATGATCAGTCTGTTGCTGACCGTTGTACTTTCATCAACCAGAATCAAAATGGGACATCTGGTCTCTACTATTTATCTCATTAGGTTCCCTTTCATTTCTTCAGAAATTGTGTCAATCATTTCAGAGCAGGTTATGTTAGACTGCAGATATGAGCCAACAGAAGTTCTGTTTAGTGTTTAAAGCTCAAGTAGTTTTGGATGGTCAGTAAATGGGTGGTTCTCCTTGGCTGCGTAATATGCTGTTCTCATGACTCGTGCAGTAGCTTCCAGATGCTCATTTGTCAACCTTTCAGCAGCCTTCTCAATAACTTTTTGTCATGTTACTTTAAGAGTTCATCAGCGGTTTGGTGTCCTACTGACTTCTCATGTTTTGAAACTTTCTTTCATAGTGAGAGTAGGTATCTCGCTTTGTGCTATATGGTGAGATCTGGCCAGCAGCCCATTCCTTGGCAAATGTGACATCAGAAATCAGGTTTGCTTCTTTGCAGGTTGAGCAGCTGAGCTTCTTGTTGAGGATAAACAACCACTTGTGTGCATTCTTGAAATACTTGCCCTGATCAGCTGTCCAACAGTCAGACAAATGGCTGGTCACAGACAATGAATCAGCCTCTTTGGTCAGACATTCAATGCTTTCAGTATGCTCAGTGAACGTGGATGATGATGACTGCATAGGTGATGCAGATGGTACTGCATCTGCCATGTTTTGTTGCTCACCAGAGGGTTGCAGCACTTCCAGAAGAGCAGTTCTTTTTTCTCAGTCCTCAGAGGAGGGCAATTTAGGTTGTTCAATAATTGTTTTATGCTGGTCCCCTGAAAGTGACTCAGAGAATCTAGGTTGCTACTCAACGGAGAAGTGCAAAGTTTCAATTTTGAAGCAATCAGATATTGTCCTCATACTATGCACAGACTGTTCCAATAATCATCCTGATCTGGCCTTGCGAAACACTGCACCAATTTTCTCTTCATAGACACAGCTGTTCAGATACCCTTATAATGCTGAATTGCAGAAATAAAAAGATAGTGATAAAGGTCACATGTGTTCATCTCTACCCTTGTTAAACTGGTCACTCCCTCCTCCAGCACTTAGTCTTGCAGGGAGTCAAACTGTTTTTTTTTTTTGTTTGTTTGTTTTTAGTTTAGTTTCTTCCACAAGAGATCCCAAGAAACTTTTTTTGTCTGTTTTATTTTTGTTTCTCTGATTCCTTTCTTTCCCTTCACTGTAAGGGTCACCAGAATCCTCCACTCAACCCATCTCCAGTCCTAGCTGAGAGCCTAAGCCAGCTGACACTGCGGTCCTCAAGACTGTCCAGTTATCTGACTTTTTGTTTCTGTAATCTGTGTTGGTTTCAAAAGATCCCTGCAAAAGGCTTTTTTTTGTTTTCTTAAATGTTTCTGTCCACCTCACTGAGAAGGGGTCACCAAGATCCACCCCTTGCTCGGCCCCTCCAGCACACCCACTCAGGCAGGTGACACTGACAGACTTTATCTGTTTTGCACTTCTTTCCCCACAAGATCTCCCCCCCAAAAAAGAGTTTTCTTTTCTGAATTATTCCGTCCCCCTCAGTGAAAGACTAAAAGTCACCACCACTTGCTGAGAACCCAACAGACACTGAGGCCCTCAAGACAACACTGTTATTTGAGTTTGTTTCTATATTTGTTTTCCACAAGAAATATTCCTGCAAGGGTCCATTTTTTTTATAAATGTTTTCCAATCCCTCCTCACTCAAAGACATAATAAAATCACCCCTCTCAGCTCAACAGACCCTCCAGCACTAGCTGAGAGCTTAGCCAGCCAAATACTGCAGCTCTGAAGATAGTCCTGTTATCTAACTTTTTGTTTCTATATTGTTTTCAAAAGATCCCTGCAAAGGGCTGCATTTTATTTTTCCTTAATGTTTCTGTACCCTTCGATGTAAGGGTTATCAAGATCAACCCCTTGGCCCCTCAAGCAGTTGCTGAGAGCCCAACAGCCACTGTGGTCCTCAAGACAACCTGTATCTCTCCTCAGTCAAAGGCAGGTCAAAATCATCCCACCTCAGCTCCTTTGCCTTTCCTGCAGTTGCCGAGAGTCCACTCAGACAAGCAACACTGTCCGACCTGTTCTATTGTTTTGTATTTTTTTTATGCACAAGATCACTTTTGTTTTTAAGAATTTTACCCCCCTCAGTCAGTGAAAGCACAAGGGTCACCACCACTTGCTGAGAGCCCAACAGACACTGCAGTCCTCAATACAGCTGTGTTACCTGAGTTTGTTTCTATATTTTTTTCACCACAAGAAATATTAATGCAAGGGGCTATGTTTTTTTTTTATAAAAGTTTTTCTGTCCCTCTTCAGTGAAAGGCCGGTGAAACTCACCCCTCCTCAGCTCCACTGCCCTCCAGCAGTTGCCGAGAGCCCAGTCTAGAAAACGACACTGTCAGACCTGTTCGGTTATTTGTTTTTTGTTTGTTTTTTTATACACAAGATCACTTCTGTTTTGAATAATTTTGCCCCCCCCCCAGTCAGTGAAAGCTTAAGGGTCACCACCACTTGCTGAGAGCCCAACAGATGCTGCAGTTCTCAATACAACTCTGGTATCTGAGTTTATGTATTTTTGTCACCACAAGAAATATTCCTGCAACTGGCTTTTTTTTTTTGTAAAGGTTTTTCCCTTCCTCCTCAGGCTCAATCAAAGGCTTAAGAAAATACTCCCTCATGTCAGTATCCCCTGCTGAGAGGCTTGAGCAAGCAACTGACACTAGCCACTCTCAAAGCAGCCCTGTTTTTTTTTAGAACACAAGAAGGTAAGAATGTGATGGCAGAAGGGGACCATAAGATCCATCAAGTCTGCCCATTTTGGCTACCCCTCTACCTTATAATTTTCCTAGATTACCACAGTACTTGTCCCATGCTAACTTGAATGCCACAACAGACTTAGATTCCACTACTGCTGTGGGAAGACTATTCGAAGGTCCCACCACTCTCTCTGTGAAGAAGGACCTTCTATGGTTGGATTTGAATCTACCTCCTATAAGGTGCATGTTGTGTCCTCTTGTTCGTGGTGATTTGTTTTCTTGGAATAGGTGTTCCAGTTTTACCTCATTTATCCCTTTCATGTATTTAAAGGTTTCTATCATATCCCCTGTTTCTTCTCTGTTCAAGGGAGTACAATTGCAGGTGCCTTAGTTTAGCTTCATATTGTTCCTGGTGTAAACCGTGCACCATTTTTGTGTCCCTCCGCTGCACTGCCTCCAGGTGATCAATGTCCTTTTTGAGGTACGGCCTCCAGAACTGTACACAATATTCAAGATGTAGCCTTACCAATGTCCTGTAGAGTGGCATTACCACCTCTTGTTTTCTACTTGAAATGCCCCCGCCTATACACCTGGGGATGTACTGATTTTTTGTGCAGCCTTTTCACATTGCCTTCCTACTTTTCACTTATCAGAAATCAGTACTCCAAGGTCCTGTTCGAATTTTTGTTACTGTCAGCTGTCCTCCGTTCAGTGTGTATAATCTGTTCAGGTTTCTCCTCCCAATGTGCATGACTTAGCACTTTTTGGCATTGAATTTCAACTGCCAGTTCCTTGACCATGCTTCCAAGCATCTTAGATTCTCTTCCATTGCTGCTGCCCCTTCTAATATGTCCACCCTGTTGCAGATCTTCGTGTCAGCTGTGAAAAGACAAACCTTCCCCTGTAGGCCCTCAGCTATGTCGCTGATGAACACACCGAAGAGGAACGGTCCTAGGACCGATCCCTGTGGTACCCACTGGTTACCTTTCTATCCCTAGACATAGTTCCATTGACTGTGACTCTCTGGGTCCTTCCTTGAAGCCAGTTTTGAACCCACCTGACCATATTTTGCCCTATGCCTGTGTGTTCCAGTTTGTTAGTCAGTCTCATGTGGGTGTATGAGTCAAAAGCCTTGCTGAAATCCAGATATACTGCATCCACTGCCCCTTCCTGGTCTACTATTCTTGTGACCCAGTCAAAGAATGCAATCATGTTTGTCTGACATGATTGCCCTGCTGTGAATTTGTGTTGTTCTGTGTCCAGCTGCCAGTTTCTTTTAAGTGTTTCACTAGATGTTCCTTAAGTAGAGTTTCCATAAGTTTGCCCACTACTGAGTTCATATTGATGGGATGATAGTTTCCGGCAACCTTCCTGTTCCCACTTTTGTACAAAATCACCACTCTGGCCATTCTTCAGTCATTTGGCACTTGTCCACTCTCCAGAGACTCTGTAAACTATTCTGCTAGTGGGTCTGCGAGCTCCTCTGCTAGTTCTTTCAGAATCATGTGGTGGATTCTGTCTGGTCCCATTGTCTTATTTGTGTTTCATTTTTGTAGTTGTTTAAGTACATTGTCTCTTGTGAAGGGTTTAGTGCCAGCCTCCTTGTCATGTCTGTCCACTTTGTGTAACCTGGAGCCATTACCTTGGTATTCTTTTGTGAATACTGAGCAGAAACAATTGTTGAGAATCTCTGCCTTGCCTTTGTCGCTTTCCTCATTTTGTCTGTCATCTGTTGTGAGTCTAATCATGCCCCCTTTTAGTTTCCTTTTTTCCCCCCAATGTAACAATAAAATGTTTTGTCACCTTTTTTAACTTTTCTTGTTATTTTTTCTTCTGTTTGGGCTGTGGCCATCTTGATTGCTTTTCTGGCTTCCTTGAATTTTGTTTTGCAGTCCTCCATCTCAGCATCTGCTTTTGTCTCCTTGAATCTTTTGTATGCTTTTTTCTTGTCTTTTATTTTTCATGCTACTTCTTTAGTATACCAGAGAGATTTTTTGTGTTTCTTGGATTTTATAACTTGTCTGGTGCACTGGGCCATCACTATGAGTATTGCCCCCTTCAGTACCTCCCTCTTTTGTTCTGCCGTATCCCCTGCTTTGTTGTTGAGGAGAGGTTTGATGCTTTCTTTCATTTGTGCAGAACTGGCATTTTTAAAAAACCAGGACTGAAAGCTTGCCGTGTGTACACTCCACTTTTCTGGTGATCTTGAATGAGACGGTCCTATTCTCACTGGAACTTAGGTTGCTGCCTACTTCTAAGTCTGAGATCCTGCTGCTATTTGTGAGCACACGGTCCAGAATAGATTCTTCTCTGGTTGGTGAGGTCACCGTCTGTACTAGACCTGCTCCTCGTAGTGTAAGGAGAAAGTCTCTGCTCCTTTCTGTGGAAGTAGAGTATGAGAGCCAATCTACGTCTGGTAGACTGGGCCCTCGGCCAGAAGTTCAATGTCTTTGTCACACATTTAAACTGGGAGATGGGGAGTGGTCAGCAACACCCTGTGGGCCACAAAGGGATTGGGTTGGCACTCCCCCCTCATGCATTTTTCTCTCCCATTCACAGCAATTCTCCCTTATCCGCCATCTGTAAGATGGATTCCAGAAGCTCCTTGTTGTGGTCTTTATCCAGGGATGGAGGTCTGTATACCACCCCAACCCAGACAGGTGCCTTACTTCCTGTGCTGAGGGTGACCCACAGGACTTCTCTGTTGGTGTTTAGTCCTTGGGTTTCTATAGTGCTGATGCTGTCTTTTACGCACTGTATAGTGCTACGCCTCCACCTTTCTTACCCCTTCGATCCCTTCTGAAAAGGGTGTAACCTGGTAGTGCTCTGTAAATGAGGTTTCTGTGACTGCAACCCAGTCTATGTTTGCTTCCATGAGTAAGACAGTTAAATCGATGATTGTGTTTGCCAGGCTGCGAGTATTTACACACAGAGCCTGCCATTTTGGCTCTGATGTATTTATATTTTCTTTGGAGTTTCCGTGAGTACTTTGTCTTAAGATTTAGTCTCAAAGTTTGATCTGATGAGTGGGGAGTGCCAGCCTAATCCCTTTGTGGCATAAAGGGTGTTGCTGACCACTCCCCATCTCCTAGTTTAAATGTGTGACAAAGACATCAAACTTCTGGCCAAGGGCCCAGGTACCCTCCTTTGCAAGGTGAATGCCATCATATCTAAAGAACTGCCTTTCACAGAATGTGTTCCACTTTCCAATGGATTTGAAGCCATTCTCCATGCACCAACCCCTTGTCCTGGTATTTAGCTCAGAAATGTCTTTCTCTCTGATTATCCTCCTATTGGCTCCCCATTGCCAAACAGGAAGAATCTCAAAAAAAGACACAGAGGATGAAAATGGAGTTAATTTGTTTCCTAGTGTGATCATGTGCCTCTTTGTCTCCTCCACTGACCTGCTGGCCAGGTTGTTGGTGCCTAGATGGACTAAGACATGTGGTTTCATTCAAGTTCACTGCACAATCCCTAGAATACGGTTTGTGTCCCTGAATGCTGATGATCCTTTTAGGCACCAGACTGTGATGCTTGTCTGTTTTGTTTGCTGGCTGCGTTGCTCTACTCCACAGATCATGGAGTCTCCAATGATTAGTACCGGCTGTTTAGATTTACCAGTTGCCTTAGTTTTGTTTGGCGTTTCTGCACCTGGTTTCTGAGAGAGGTCCTGCCTCACTGCTACCCTTGCCCTGACATTTGGCATGGGTGACAGTGGTGCATCTGTCTCCTGAGATGAGGCCTGATCCTTTGTCTCGACATTTGACATGGGGGACAGTGGTGCATCTGTCTCCTGCGACGAGGCCTGACCCTTTGTCTTGACATTTGACATGGGTGACAGTGGTGCATCCATCTCTTGCGATGAGGCCTGACCCTGTGTCTCGATGTTTGACATGGGTGACAGTGGTGCATCCATCTCCTGCGATGAGGCCTGACCCTTTATCTCGACATTTGACATGTGGGACAGTGGTGCATCTGTCTCCTGCGATGAGGCCTGACCCTTTGTCTCGACGTTTGACATGGGGGACAGTGGTGCATTTATTTTGTTTCCTGCTTGTACCCATGAGTCCAGTGATAGGTCCTGATTCACAGTTCCCACTGCCTGTAAGATTGGCGTGGGTGCAATTGGTGTAAATCTATTTGTTGTAGTTACAGGTGTATTGCTAAGTCACTGTTTGTGTTTGTTACACATTTTGTGACCACCTGTCAGTCCCCGTGTTCTGCTGACCTTTGTGTTAGAGGTGTTCCTGGATGGTTTGGCTGTGGTAGTGTGCCCTGTGGATTGGTCTTAAGGAGCTTGTTGTTGAGACGAGCAGTCGCTGCCCATGCGGTGTGGGGCTGATGTTGTAGGTTTCCTATAGCAATACATATTTTCTTCCACTAAATCCCTTCAATAAATACCCCCTAGCCACGTTCCCCATAGTATCACTAGTCCTGGTCCACTTGCTAAGAGAGCGCAACTCACTCAGCTATGCAACCAACCCCTCAGAGCTCAGTCTGACAAAACAGCTCAGCCCTATAAAATGTAAATGTAAGCTTCTTATGTTGTTGGAATTTGGGTTTTATTTAGCCAGAGAAGAAAACAGAAAAATAAAAAGCTTAGAGATTAGAAATACAATGGGAATAAAGGGAACATTGTATTAGAGCTGGGGCATCACCAGCACCACCAGTGCAGAATGTTCACACAGCCAGATCCAGCCATCATCCACCTAGTATATGCCCTTACAAACTGGGCAGAGCTGTCAGCCTGTTTGCCTTGTTTTTCAGTTCTTTCCTTTCCTTTCTCTATTTTCTCCCTAAATCATTCCCCTCTAGGTACTCCCCTGTTGCCCTCACTGTGGCTGGCTGGTCACTCAGATAGATTCAACCAGCAAACTCTCAAAAACACTGAGAGAGCTCACCCCAGTAGCCCTGGCCCAGTAGTATGGCCTATGTGCATCACCACCACCAGATAGCCTCACTCAGTCAGCTCCTTCACTCATTCCTGACTGACAGGCACACTGCACAGAAAGTTATATCTTGTTTGAGCCAAGGGCGAGGCTCACAGGGAAGGAATCATTATTTTTTAGTAATTATTGTGTCCCCCACTTTTTTCCACACACAAACACTGGCACCCAAGTATATACTTGTTTTTTATTTCAAAAGTAAAACACTCCTCTCACCTCTTGCTGCACTGCCATTGACAACAAACAGAGATCAACTGCACATGTGCAATCAATCATCTGCACAGACACAGTTGATTGGTCAGCAGACAGATACCCACAGAGATCATTCAGCACCCCTGAGCCCGACACATGACTGGCCCCTCAAGCAGTGAGCACCAATTGCAGTGCCATCAGGTGACACTCGAAATGTTAGTCACCTGGCTGGTGTGTACTGACTGTAATGCAATGGACAGGGTGAGGGGCAGGATGGGACTGTCATTGGGAGGCAGGACTAAGGCGACCCCAGGACCAGGGGCGGTAACATTGCTGCTGCTTGCAAGCTGCACGCTGCTCTGGCTTCACTTCAGGACAGGGTCAACCAACTCAAGGAGTAGAGTACACAGTACAGGTGGATGGAGCCCTCATCCAGCACAAGGATGGATCAGAATGTCAATCAGGTGGGGAGGGAGGAGGCTGACAATGTAATGAATATTCTGATCCTCCTCGTCCTCTCCCCATCCTCTGCACATTGAGCAAGAATGTCAATGGGTGCATATGGGGAGAGGAGGATCAGAATATTCATTACATTATCAGTCCCCTCCCATCCCATTTCTCCCAATTGCAAGTGGACCAGCTACAGCATTCCTTCTTAAAGGGACAGGCAACGACAGAGTAAAATAAAATAATGATAATAATTATGAAAAACACGGCTGCTGGTGGGGCGCAAATGAGTCCCCCCAAGTTCCCCCTGATAAAAACCCTGAGGGGGGAGTTCTCCCTCACTTTAATATCTGTTCACACCTGCATGTAGTCTCCTACATCCAAATACTGCCAGTCAAACTTTGAACATCAAGTCTTTGGTGCTTCGAGAAGGAGATCAGGAAGGACCAAGATGGCATCTTACAATGTTCTAGCGCAAAGTCTACCTTTCATCTCATGATATTGAGAGCTGGTGAAAATGTGCTCTAATCAAAACTGGTGGTTTTTAAGCCTGGCCCCCACACATACCTGTGCTTTGCATGATCTGATCCACTTGCCAAGGTGGCCCTGGCAGCTTTTGGAACTCATTACTGACCCAAGGAGAACCAAAGGATTGTCCGAATGACAGAATTCTACTGAACTCTTGAGAGAGACATTTACTGATTGTAAATGCATAACCAAGGAACAGTACATGTTGTAAAGGAGAATAAGCTTAGGAATGGTTATCAAGGAATCTATACAAGACAGCATTCAAGAAGTATGGAGCCCTGTAGTCAGATCCCAGGTAATAACTGTATAAAAAGAACTAAGGTCTGGAGCAGCCAACAGATTGAGGCACTCTTTTTTTTAAATTAATATACTTTATTATATTTTCAAATTACAATACAAGAAATAATCATAAAACCAATACAACACACTATACAACAACCAACTGACAACTAACAATAACACAACAAACAGCACAAAAACAGCAAAGATAACTTTGTGAATGAAAGCTTATAGTACACACTGCAAGCCCATTGTTCGACAGTGTCAGCCAATTGTATTGTAGTGCATACTGTAAGCTGTCATTCTGTGACAGCACAGTTGGTGAGCAGCCGTGGAAGTGTGTGGGTGGGTTTTGCTGCCAGCTGACCATATGCCACTGCTGGGAGGGGGTAAGCAGGGTGGACTGTGGGGTCCTGAGTGGGAAAGGGGTGGGAGGTACCACTGAACTACTGTGGAGGGGTTCTACACTGTAGTCTGGATTTGTGATGAATGGTGTTCAGGGCTGGGGGGGCACTAGACTACCAGGGACAAAGGGATTGTCATTAATTTTACGCACAAGGATGGGAAGGGGTACCACTAGACTACCAGGGCAAAGGGATTGCTTACATTTATATCATGATTGGGGATGGGAGGGGGCCACTAGACTACCAGGGACATGGGTTTAGTTGTCTTTTCCTCCATGATCAGGGATTGGGGAGGGCTAGTCACCCAGGGGTTGGTGACTGCTGTGCTATGCTGTGCAGTATAGCAGCCCACCTGTGGGTGACTATGAATTAGGCATGTTTCTTGTATGCCTATCTTTGTGAGGCACATCTCCAAGATGTGCTGGTAGCTGCACCGCACATCTTGACTGACTATTGTGATGTGCCGCACTTTCATGGACCTGCCTCTCCAGATGTGCTGCATACATTATCTTTGCACTGCAATGCATCCAGAATTGCACAGTGCATCACCTGCTTTTGAATATAGCCCAGGGGTGCATTTTGGGTGATGTTCTGCTACAACTCAGTTGCGCTGGGTACATCTCCTTTGAATATCTGGGCCAAGGTCTATAATGAAAGAACAAACATGGAACCCATAGTAAGGAGGAAAGACCAGTTCTAGCCACCTGCCGCCTAGGACTTCGCTGATACAGAAAGTAGTGCATACAGTGGTTCCCTGTGATTTTGGAATTGCTCATATCGATGCTTTTGAAATGCTATTTGTTTTTCAGCTATTAGGACCTGTAGGATCTCATGGTGCCACTCTCGGTACATAGGGATAGCTTCATCCAACCAGTGATGCAAGATTGTAAGTTTGGCAGTAACAGATATTAGGGACGCATACATCCTATGAAGGCCAAAAAAAGTAGTTAGATGGTGGCCTGCCAAACAAATATCTGGAGTGGAAAAGGGTTCCAGCCCTAACAAAGGATCCAGGAAGCTCCTAATAGCACTGCAAAAAGAGATGACTTTCATGGAATTCCAAAGCATTTGTTTGAGGGTCCTTTCAGCAAGGCTACAATGGAAGCAGGTCAAAGAGGTATTTCTTCCTATTTTACATAGTTTTTGGGGGGTATAGTGCATTTTATGCAGGACACAATATTGGAGCAGGTGGTATTGTTCGTGTTTTACATACTCATAAAGATTCTGCCATATTGTCTGCCAGCTCTTGGCATCAAAGTAGAGAGCCAATGTTTGTTGCCAGTAGTAACATATCCCCACCTGGCTCCTAGGGTCCATGGCCTAAAAGTACCCATAAAACCTGGAGACTGAGTGGGGCTGTTCTGCAATGGATAAAAGGCTTCACAGATTAAGGTTGTCTTGTGAGAGACATGGGCCTGGCCCTAGATGAGAAGTGATTGCCCGAGTGAGCTGGATAAACTTAAATGTATGAAGCTGGAGAACAGAAAAGCATTCCCGTAAACTACAGTATGAACCAGAATGCATTTGCCTTCTTCCAACAGGGACACAATGGAGACCTCCCCAAGAGTTGCAGGCAAAATTTTACCAGGATCGGGTGACCAGCTGTTTGAACATTGAGTTTGCCTAACACTGGCTACATAAGATCTTTTGCCCATTCAGATTCTAGATAGGTGCAGAACTGCCAAAGACCTTTCAGGGACCACATTAAGGGAGTCTTTGTGAGATGTGCGGGGAAAGCAGGCAGTTGTAGATACAGTAAACTATTGAGCTACACTCCATGCTGTTTGCATAGTTGGTTTTACATTGACAGCCATAGGGGAGATAACTGGAGTCTAGGGAATCTGAAACAACTTACTACAAAGCACAGTAGTATAGAAAGAAACTGGGCAACCACAGGCTATCTTGTTCCCTGGGGGAGAACAATCTGAAATAGGAATAACGGACAGCTCCACCTTTCCGTAAAAATTATGTTATCATATGCTACAAGTGTAGGAACCATTTTTGGAGTAAGAATGGACAAAGCATTCCCAATGGATAGATCACCTATGGCTAGATACTCACCTTAATAATGCTAATTCATCCCCAAAGAAATAAAGGTAGAGCCATCCATCACTGAAAATCTGCCTTGACAACTTGAAAAAGGGGTAGAAGGTTCTCCTTGACTAGATCAGAGAGGTATCTGGATACCCGGATGGTAAGTAATAACTTTGGGTTCCCATAATAGGCCTAAATCTATGATCTCACTCTTAGGGATGTAGGCATTTAAGGGTGGCACTTTCGTTTTATCCAAATTAAGTTTATATCCTGCAATCTCTGAAAAACAGTGGATTTCAGCCAAAGCCACAGAGATCAAAACCAAGGGATTCCCTATGTGTAGCAAGAGATCATCTGCATAAGCAGAGAGCTTGTGTCTTTCACCCTCCACCAAAATACATCTAGTAGCAGGATTCTGCTGGAGGTTATATAATAATGGTTCTAAGTATAAAGTGAAAAGGAATAGCAAGAGGGGGCAACCCTATCTTACCCCAGCTGCAAGGAAAAGGGGGCAGACAAAATGCCACTGCATCTAATTCATGCAGTACGGTTGCAAAGACTAAGACACTCTTAGCCCTTAGACTGCTGACAGAATTAGAATGTACTGGAGCTCTGGACTGATATATCAGTCCACGGCACTGTAAGGGTTAGAAGCCTTGAATGGGAACCTTGATGAAACGCACTGTGGGGGATCCTGAAATGCCATAAAGTCGATACATGTCCATGAAGAGCACTGAAAACCAAACCTCTGTCTATTCCATAATGAAGAAAAACCCAGAATAAGCTAGCCCAGCTGCACTGGAGGTTGAGGCACTGGATGCTACACCTTGCGCCACACCGACAACCTGGGTTCAGAGAATGAGCCCTGCCAATAGTGGTCAGCAGGAGAGAGAGGAGATCGAGCATTCAGAGGACTGCTCTCCTCTCTCAAGGAGGGAGAGATTGTTGTCCCACTCATTGATTACTCTCTAGTGGTGGTTGGAGGGGGATATGGGTCAGGAAGTATATTGTCAACGTACATCGATGGGGAGGGGGTGGGAGAAAAACCAGGAAGGAAAATGGAGCTAGCAGGCTCTGTAATGGCCCCATCCTGACACCCAGAATCTGGATGTTGGTCTCCAGGGTGGGGGGTGAGCCAGCGCACTTCAACTTGGCCCTGTAATGGGGGGGCAACTCATGAGGGATCGCCGGGTCAGTCAGGTGGGTGAAAGGTGCAACCAGAGACTGAATTTCCTCCAAGGGAGGGACCAGAGCCACCTGCCAGGCTCCAAGGAGGGAAAAAAACTGTATTAAAAAAAGAAAAATCCAGAATCTGTGGCACAAAACCTTAGTAAATGTGGAGACATCCTCCTGGTCTAAGAGGTAAAACAGATCAGGTCATGTTGTACAAGACTTCTGAGGACTTTCTGAATGCCAGAAGAGGCAGGAAAAACCCATCTGAATAGCTTGAACTAATTGCCCCCCAAAATATCACCCCTGGAGGCAGCAACCTCTTCCCTGGCAGAAATAGTTGCAGACTGTAAGATTGCTGCCCCCTCAGGACCCCTGAGAAGTGGAGCAGTGAGCCAGGCACCAATTGCTGAAAAGAAAGAGCATACTGCAATGCACTAATCAAGATTCAAGTGTTTGGTTTAAAACAGGAATAGCTGTCATATAGCCAATTGAGCAAATAACAATGGCCTCCTGAAGTGTTTACATTTAAAACTGAATACAAGAGTATATTCTAGCAAATACTTGTCATATCAAAACTCCATATCCAGTCCTCACCTTCAGCATACTCTGGCTGGTTTGGAAGGAGGTACTGCCATAAATAAAACAAGCGTTTGTCATGTTTGTCACTGGTATTGCTGTTGTACTGGATCTAAGGTGCGGATCCCCATGCTGAAAGACAAATATGGGCTAGGCATGTGGGGAGGGGCGGGCAATTACAGATTGGCAGCAACAGACATTGATGGATATGTTTCTTTTTATAGCGTTTATTTAAAAAAATAAACTAAAAGTGAGGGTTTTCCTTTTTTCAGGTGGAGACACTGGGGGATTTGGCACCCCATTGTCAGTGTTATGAACAGCTCCCAGAAGCTCTGGGGTTTTAGATGCTCTGTGTACATTTTAAGGCTTACATGGAAGATAAAGCAAAGTTCTGTTAGATCTCCACCCCACCCATGACTCCAAGGAAAAAATATAATTCTATGACTGGCCTCAGTTACCTAGAGACTGCAGCTGAGCCTGGCTGAAAGCAGGACCATTTCTATGGTTTTGCCAGGGGATCTGTTTTTTTTTCCCTTTAAACACAGAATATGGGAGTCCTCCCCGAGAAATCATTTAAATGATAAAGTGTTCAAATTTTCAAGTTGTTGCACTTTGAAGCGGTAAACTAAACTCCAGTTTTATAGGCAACCATTATTTAAAAATCAATGCCAGTCACAGTTTATTTCATTGTTTGATCTACCCTGTATTATGTGAACATGTCACTTATTTACTACCCCAGTAGCAAAGTGACCATTAATGTACCTAAATGTTCCATTTTCCACTCTATCAGCAGCCTATTATAGCATGTGTAACCTGACTTGTGTGTGTGTGTGTGTGTGTATGTGTGTGTGTGTGTGTGTGTGTGTGTGTGTGTGTGTGTGTGTGTGTGTGTGTGTGTGGCAAGGGAGACACACACACACATGCTCACACACATTAGCAAAGTGAGAAGTTTCAAGTTTCAGTTTCAATCCCTGGAATGTTACATGAAAGATAAAGCAAAGTTCTACTACATCTCACCACACCCCTGATACCAAGGAAAAAATATAATTCTATGGCCGGCCTCAGGTACCTAGAGACTGCAGCTGGACCTATATAACTAGTGTGTGTGTGTGTGTGTGTGTGTGTGTGTGTGTGTGTGTGTGTGTGTGTGTGTATAAAATGCTGGGAGGGGAGCAGGCAGGCTGAGAGCACATGATGAGATCATCAGCTGTGCTTGCTGAAAGAGGTGATTTATGAATGTGTCTGTTGGAACATTGTTTTGAAGTGTACACACTTTCATGTCTGAACAGTGTCATGATGAATCTTGCTGATTATTGGTCAAGCCCCTTGTAGAGTCTCCTACATTGGACCACTGTGACACACCTCTCAAAACCCTGTAAATAGCAAAATGTTTGACTTGCACTAGCACGCATGTCAAACATAAAAATGGATATGGATCTGGATCTGTGACCAGCTGAAGCCTGAGAGATACTAGCAGCATGGGAAATCAACCTAAAGTATGTTTCTATCTACAAAGGAATAAAAAGATAAAAAAGACATATATTATCTACAAAGGAATAAAAAAGGAAAATAAACATAGATACATGATATTATAATTTACTGATTCAGATGCCCTGTCCTAGGCTTTAAATGGAACAGAACGTACGCAAGGAGGTCAGAATATGCTGCAAGAAACCATATTTGACAAAGAAAACTTAACAACTGCTTCTGAACTTTTCCATCAGGAAGCAAAGTCAAATGGGGGTAAAGGGTGGAAGACCCTCAGCATTCATACTGAGAACATATACAAGTTAGGCTTCAGAGAAACCCACACCTTGGATGGAGTAATTGTACTCTTAAGAGAAAACATGCCACCAGGGAATGCCAAGGCCTGAAATATGTACTTTCATTGTGTACTAAAAGATTTTAAGAAGTATATCTGTCATACTAGAGCAGCCTCATACCTATGGAGACCATTAGAAAAGTAAATCTAGTAAGCTGGATCCAGATCACAGAAAGCCTGAAAAGGAAGCAGCTTTCATAATTTTCCATGATTCAGTTGTATACTGTGAAGGGGTCTATACAATATTCACCCAGGACCCCTCTCCACTAAGATGGGAGAACACGGTGAACCAAAACCAATCCTGCGAATTTCTGCCTGGCCCTTTAAAGGCCATCTGCACTGGCTCTATGCAGACCTGGAATTCCCTGTGGAAAAAGGGTGCAAATGAGCCACATCTGGGATGCATAAAAAGGAAACTAGAGCAGGAGGGGGGCTTGAGCAAGAGACAGCAGGGCTGTTGTGAACTGGAGAACTGAATCAAGATAGACAGTATTTTGTTTTGTATGTGCTCTGCCAAAGTAAACTGCTTTGAATTCTCTTTTGGTACTGAAGTAAAGCAGTGTTTTGTTTCACTGAATTTTGCTTGTAATTTTTTTTTTCTTAGGGCTCCCCAAAAGTCTTAGCTTGCTACAGCACTGTTACATGTGGTTACTAAGTGGTGGGATTGAACTTCCCCTTGTCTAAATTGGTATAAGATGGACTCTGACAAAGTACTGAACAGCTGGTTGAATGGCACATGTAACAGACTCAGATGCAAGTGTAACCCCATGGTGATGTTATACCAAGGGCTACTACCCCTGCCTGTATGGCTATACACAGGTTGAGTGATGTTGGTTCACTAATAAGGTGTCTCAACCCAGAGTAGTGGTGTTGGGGATGTTTGTCTGTTCTGCTGTAGCCCTCTGGGAAGCTATAACCACCTACCAACCTTTTTAGTTGCCCAGTACCTGACACAGTAGTGAATTTACAGACAGTATTGAACAATAATGATGTGCACAAACCCTTCACACTTACCATCAGGGTTAGATTTGCAGCATTTTTCCTGGATACCCCTTGTAAAATAAGGTTAGCAATACAATAGCACACTCAACACTGTAACCCAACTAATAATATGCATACTAGCCAGGTTAAATGTGAAGAAAGACAATCAGGCTTATTTAGGAGCAGAGAACAAGGAAGGGACGTGAATCTAGTTAAACAATTTGAAACATGATGTTATTCGGTGATTGCGTGCACTTTTTTCCCAAACTGACAGTCACACAACACTAGGTACCCAGGATGGTAAGTCTGTCTGGCCAGAAGCATTGCCTGATGGTGGCTGGCATTGCAGCTGATGTTGGGGCCCTTGGTGGAGAGAAAGACAGTTAACATGCAAAATTACCAGATTATTTATAATCCGAGCTGGTTGGCTCAGTCCTTTGTAAACCCAAGAAATTGAAATAATTAGATGGTACCACAGATGATTTAAACACTCATTGTAGGGAGCTGCCCTGATTGTACTCACACTACCAGGAATCTGCTGCAAGGCAGGTGATATGGAGACCTCATGGTGATGACTGATGGGCATGGGGAAACAGGGCTGACACATCACACCTCCTCTTCATGGCCTCCAGACACCCACAGAAAAGCCATGCCTGTAATTCCCCCACCTAGAAGTTTTGCCTCCAATCCCCTACCTAGAAGCCCTACCTCCAGTCCCCCACAGATAAGCTCCACGTCTAATTCCCCACCTAGAAGCCCTACATCCAATTCCTCCACACCTAGAAGCCCCGCCTCCAATCCCTTACCTAGAAGCCTCACCTCCAATCCCACACATACAGGCCTCACCTCCAGTCCCCCACAGAAAAGCCCAGCCTCCAATCTCCCACCTAGAAGTCTCACCTCCAATCCTCCACCTAGATACCCCACCTAAATATCCCCTACTGAGAAGCCCCACCTCCAGTCCCCCACAGAGAAGCCCCACCTCTAATCCCCATCTAGAAGCCCCACCTCCAATTCTCCCACTACCTAGAAGCCCCACCTCCAATCCCCACCTAGATGCCCCACCTCCAGGCCCCACACATATAAGCATCTCCTAGAATTCCCCCACATGGAAGCCCCACCTCCAGTTCCCACACATACAAGCACCACCTAGAATCCCCCCACATAGAAACCATACCTCTAATTATCCCAGCCTAGAAGCACCAACTAAAATCCCCTACTGAGAAGCCACACCTCCAGTCCCCATCAGAGAAGCCCTGCCTCTTATACCCCAACCTAGAAACCCCACACATACAAGCCCCACCTCCAATTTACCACATACAAGTACCACCTCCAATCCATAACATGGAAGACCCACCTTCAATTCCCCCCACCTAGAAGCCTCACTTCCAATCCCCTATCTAGAAGCCCCACCTATTATTCCCACACATACAAGCTCATCCTCCAATCCCCCACATGGAAGCCCCACCTCCAATACACAACCTTACAAGCCCCACCTACAATCCCCCTACATACAAGCATTGCTTCCAACCCCCCACATAGAGGCCCCACCTGCAATCCACAAATGGAAGCCCCACTCACACATGGAATTCCTGCATCCATTCTTTCATCATGTGATTCCTGCCTCTGGCTCCCCCAGATATAAACACATCTTCAGTGCTCTATACAAAAGCCATGCCTCCATTTCCCCTACAGAATTCCCACCTCTACTGATGTCAAGAGAAAGAGGATGAAGGAGAGTGAGCTTGGGGAGAAGGCTTGTGATGTTTAAATGTGCAATCTTTAACCCACTTGGAAGATTTGATGAGGGAAGGGACAGAGCCTAGATTTCAGTCAGTATCACCAGATATGAGTAGCAGTAAGGCTATCAGGATTTTGGTGGCAAGAGCATATTTTTTTTGAGAGGGTAGCAGGATGTGGAATTATTGATGGTCTATGGAGGGGGTGGTATAAGCGTGAAAGTTGGCAGGTTTATATAGAAACTAGGGGGAAGCATTGCAGGACCTAGAGTCCAGGTACTATGGTCATGGTGGTAGATAGAGTAGAGAAGGAAGAGGAGGTAAGAGGTAATGGGGACACATAGGAAGGGGTCAAAACAGATGTAGGAAACCAAGGGGAGAGTTGGGTTGGAATGGTAGATAGGGAGATGAGAAGGGGAGGAAGTAGAGGGTTTTATAAAACATAGTGCAGAGTGTTGGAAAAAGGAGTGAGCCAGGTAAGGTTGAGATTCTAGTAGAAGGCAAAGAGCTCTAGAAATAGTGCCTTCAAGTGGAAGACATCTATAAAGTGCAAATGGGAAAGTGGGGAGATTAAAAAAACTAAAAGACAGGGAATTCACTGGAGACCAGGGGCCTCCCCTTCCTATGCATAGTCTCCAAATAAAGCCATAAAAATGTTTAATTTAAGTAATCCTTTTTGAAGAAAAAATATATGCTTTTACCAGGTACCAACCCCTTCTCCTTTGTATGTCCAATACTGTGTATAGTTTGTCATAAATTACATGTTCCAAAAGACTAGAACAGCCATAGGAAAAAGGGTTTCAGGTGGCAGACTGAATGTGTCTTGGCTTTAAAGGTTTGCTTCCCAGTGAGAAGATTTATTTACCATCTTATGAACAATATTCAAGAATTATTTTTTTAGCCTTATTCATGTTTTTCCTACACTCTTCCCCATATTATTTCCCATACGCTGCAACTATTAATCCCCCCAAAATCTGTTAGTAACCTATGCTGACAATACTTATGAACTGAATAACCCTGTAGTCATGGGTTTGAAACCCATATTCACCTCATGGACACAGACCTAGAACCAATCACTGCACACATGTCAGACCACCTCAGTGCCCTACTCGGAAGGCTCACCTAGAAGACTCACCTCCAGTCCCCCACAAGAGAACCCCCACCTCTAATCCCCTACTTAGATGCTCACCTCTAATCACCCACCTAGAAGCCTCACCTCCAATCCCCCCACACAGAAGCCCCACCTACAATCCTCACACATACAAGCCCTACTTCCAATCCCCCACATGGAAGCCCCACATCCAATTATCACCATCTCTAATCCCTACCTACAAGCCCCACCTCCAGTCCCCCACAGAGAAGCCCCGCCTCCAATCCCCAGCCTAGAAGTTCCATCACAAATATCCCACCTAGAAGACCCTCCTCCAATCCACTACTGAGAAGCCCCACCTCCAGTCCCCCACGTAGAAGCACCACCTCCAATTCCCACCCACCTAGATGCTCTGCTCCAATCCCCTACCTAGAAGCCCCACCTGCAATCCCCACACATACAAACCCCACCTCCAATCCTCAACATGGAAGCATCGATTTGAATCCCCACACGTTCAAGCCCCACATCCAATCCCATACCAAATAGACTCACCTCAGCTCCCCCATCTGTAATCCCCACACATACAAGCCTCACTTCCAATTACCTCACATACAAGCCCTGCCTGCAGTCCCAACATGGAAGCCCCACCTTCAATTCTCCCTCACCTAGAAGCCCCACCTTTAATCCCTCCACCTAGAAGCCCCAAATCAAATCCCATACATATAAGTCCCCCTCCAGTCCCCCACAGAGAAGCTCCACCTCCAATCCCCCACCCTAGAAGTCCCGCCTCCAATCCCATAACTAGAAGTTCCACTTGCAATCCCCTACTGAGAAGCTCTGCTCTAGTCTCCCACCTAGATGCCCTGCCTCAAATTCCACCCCACCTAGATGCCCCATCTCCAATCCCCCACCTAGAAGCTCTACCTCCAAACCCCTACCATGAAGCCCCACCTCCACTCCCCCACAGAGAAGACCCACCTAAAATCCTCTCACCTAGAAGCCCCACCTCCAATCTCCTACCTAGAAACCTCACCTCCAATCCCCACACATATAAGCCCCCTCCTCCAATCACCCACATGGAAGCCCCACCTCCAATCACCTATTGAGAAGCCCCACCTCCAGTCCCCTAAAGAAAAGACCCACCTCCAATCCCACACCTAGAAGCCCCATCTCCATTCCCTAACCTAGAATCACTGCCTCCAGTCCCCCACAAACAAGCCACACTTCCAATCCCCTATGAGAAGCCCCACCTCAGTCCCCTACATAGAAGCTCCACCTCTAATCTCCCCACTGAGAAGCCCCACCTCCAATCCCCACACATACAAGCCCTGTTTCCAATCCAACCACATACAAGTCCTGCCTGCAATCCCCAACATGAAAGCCCCACCTTCATTTACCCTCACATGGAAGACCCACCTCTAATCTGCCCACCTAGAAGTCCCATCACAATCCTTCACCTAGAAATCCTGCCTTCAATCCCTGACATACAAGCCCCACCTTCAATTACCCTCACCTGGAAGCCTCACCTCTAATCTGCCCACCTAGAAGTCCCACCTCCAATCCCACACATACAAGCCTCACCTCCTGTCCCCCACAGAGAAGCCCTTCCTCCAATCCCCAGCTAAAAGTCCCACCCCAATCCCCTACTGAAAAACTGTGCTCTAGTCTCCCACCTAGAAGCCCTGCCTCCAATTCCACCCCACCTAGATGCATCACCTTCAATCCCTTACCTAGAAGCTCCACCTCTAATCCCCTACCATGAAGCCCAACCTCTAATCCTCTCACTTAGAATCCCCACCTCCTCATCCCCTACCTATAAACCTCACCTCTGATCCTCACACATAAGCCCCATCTCCAGTCCCCCACATGGAAGCCCCACCTACAATCCCCTACTGAGAAGCCATGCCTCCAGTCCCCCACAGAAAAGATTCACCTCAATACCCCACCTAGAAGCCCTGCCTCCAATCCCCCACATACAAGTCCTGCCTCCAATCCCCCACGTGGAAGCCCCACCTTTAATTCCCTCACTTAGCAGCCCTTCCTCCAATCCATTACCAAGAAGCCCCACAACTAGTCCCCCACAGAGAAGCACTACCTCCAATCCCCACCTAGAAGCCCCACCTCCAATCCCACCACATACAAGCCCCACCTCAAATCCATCACAAGGAAGCCCCACTTCCAGTTTCTGCCACCTAGAAGCCCCACCTCCAGTCATCCACAGAGAAGTCCCACCTCCAATTCCCCCCACTTTGAAGTGCTGCCTCCCATCCCCTACCAAGAAACCCCACCTCCAACTGCACCTAAAAATCCCACCTCCAATCCCCTACTGAGAAGGCCCATGTCCAATCCCACTACTAGCCTTGCCTCCATTTCCCCCACCTAGATTCCTCACATCTAATACCACCACCACCTTGAAGCCCCACCTCAAATCTGAACACATACAAGCACCTCCTCCAGTCTCCCACAAAGAAGCCTGATTCCAATCCCCATCTTGAAGTCCCACCTCTGATCCCCACCTAGAAATCCCACCTCCAATCCCCTACTGAGAAGCCCCACCACCAGTCCTCCACAGAGAAGCCCCAAATCCAACCCCACTTCCAGTCACCCACACAGAAGCCCAGCCTCCAATCCCCTACAATGAAGACCCACCTCCAATCCCACATGTACAGCCCCACCTCAAGTCCCCCCACTGAAAAGTCCCAACCCAATCCCCCACTTAGAAGTCCCACCTGCAAACCCCTACTGAAAAGCCCCACCTCCAGTCCCCCATTTAGAAGCCCCAGCTCGAACTCCCCCACCTTGATACCCCACCTCCAATCCCCTACCTAGAAGCCCTGCCTCCAATCCTCCACATACAAACCCCACATACAATCCCAAACATGGAAGCCCTGCCTCCAATTCCCCCCAACTGGAAGCCCCATCTCAAATACCCCACATAGAAGTCCCACCTGCAAGCCCCTACTGAGAAAGCCCTGCCTCCAGTCCATAAAGAAACCTCACCTCCAATTTCCCCCACCTAGATGCCCTGCCTCCAATCCCCCACATGGAAGCATCGACTCAAATCTCTACACATTCAAGCCCTACCTCCAATCCCCCTGTCTAGAAGACCCACATCAGATCCCCCACCTACAATCCTCAATATGGAAGACCAACCTCCAATTCCCACCACCTCCAATCCTCATCTAGAAGCCCCACCTCTAATCCCCAAACCTAGAAGCCCCACCTCCAATTCCCTACCTAGAAGCCCCACCTCCAGACCCCCACAGAGAAGCCCCCTCCTCCAATCCCCAACCTAGACGCTCCACATCCAACTCACCCCACCTTGAAGTGCCACCTCCAATCCCCTACCAAAAAGCCCCAACTCCAATAGGTAGCACACGCACCTCTGAGGCTGGAAGATCAGAGGGCTGTGGGTTCAGTTCCCACATCTGGCACTTGGGTTACTATCCTAATACCGACACTGTAGTGCAGCATGAGAGGGGTGCTGCACTTCTGAGGTGCCATCTTTTGGATGAGACATTAAACCAAGGTCCCATCTGCCTGGATTGGTGGTAGTTCAGGTGGATGTTAAAGATCCCATGGCACTTATCGAAAAGAGTAGGGGAATTTCCCCGGTGTCCTAGCCAAATTTCCCTCATTCACTAAAAATACCACCAACAGCTTAATCTGGTTCAAGGTCAGTTGGAATTCATCTGTATCCCATTCCCCCAGGTCGTGCCTGAAAATAGGCAGGATTTGTCCAGTGCACTTACCCGGTCAACAAAAACAAAATAAAAAAAATAAAAAATAAAATAAAATAAATCCCACACAAACAAGCCCCTCCTCCAGCCCCCCACAAAGAACCCTGATTCCAATCCCCATCTAGAAGCCCCGCCTCCTATACCCACCTAGAAGCCCCACCTCCAGTTCCCCACCTACTAGCCCCAAATCCCCACCTACATGCCCTACCTCAAATCCCCTACCTAGAAGCCCCACCTCCAGTCCTCAGAGAACTCTTTCCTCTAATCCCCATTTAGAAGCCCCACCTCCAATCCCCACACATACAAGCCCCACCTCCAATTGCAGACATACAAGCTCCACCTACGGTCCTCCACAGAGAAGCCCCACCTCCAATCCCTAACTAGAAATCCCACTTGTAATCCCCCACCTAGATGTCTTGTCTGAAATCCCCCAACTAGATGCACTGCCTCCAATCCCCACCTCGAAGCCCCACCTCCAATCTCCCATATACAAGCCCCACCCGAATCACCCACCTAGTTGTCTCACCTGCAATTCTTCACCTAGATGCCCCACCTCCAAATCCCTACCTAGAAGCCCACATCCAATCCCCCACATACTAGCCCCTCCTTCAGTCATCTACATGGAAGCCCTGCCTCCAGTCCCCCACATGGACACCCCACCTCCAGTTCCCCCACCTAGAAACCCCACCTCCAATCTGCATACATACAAGCCACACCTCCAGTCCCCCACATGGAAGCATTGACTTGAATCCCTACATATTCAAGCCCCATCACCAATCCCCAGCCTAGAAGACCCATCTCAGATCCCCCACCTCCAATCCCCACACATACGAGCCCCACCTCCAATCCCCAACATGGAAGTCCCACCTCCAATTCCCATCACCTCTAATCCCTACGTAGAAGCCCCTTCTCCAGTCCCCCACAGAGAAGTAACACCACCAATTCCCCCACTTAGATGCTCCTTCAATCCCTCACCAAGAAACCCTACCTCCAATCCCCTACCAAGAAGCCCTACCTCCAATACCCCACATAGAAGAACCACTTCCAATTCCCCACTTAGAAGTCCCACCTGAAATACCCCACCTTAAAGTTCCACCTCCAATCCCCTACCTAGAAACCCCACCTACAATCCCCAGCATGGAAGCATTGACTCAAACCCTCACACATTCAAGCCCCACATCCAATCCCCTGCCTAGAATATCCACCTCAGATCCTCCACCTCCAATCCCACTCACATACAAGCCCCACCTGCTATCCCCCAAATAAAAGTCCCACCTGCAATCCGCCACCTAGAAGTCCCACCTCCAGTCACAGACATACAAGCTTGACCTCCAGTCCCCCACAGAGAAGCCCATCCTCTAATCCACCACCTAGAATTCCCACCTCCATTCCCCACTTAGAAGTCCTGCCACCAATCCCCTACTAAGAAGTTCCACCTCCAGTCTCCATCTAGAAGCCCCACCTCCAATTCCACATGAACTAGATGACCACCTCCAATCCCCTACCTAGAAGCTCCACCTCCAATCCCCTGCCAAGAAGCCCCACCTTCACTCCCCCAGAGAGAAGCCCACCTCTAATCCTCTCGCCTGAAAGCCCCACCTTCAATCCCCTACCAAGAAACCTCACCTCCAATCCTCACACGTTCAAGCCTCACCTTCAATCCCCTACATGGAAGCCTTGACTCCAATCCCCACACATTCAAACCCCATCTTCTATCCCCTAACTAGAAGACCCATCTTAGATGCCCCACATGAAAGCCCCACCTCCAATCCCCACACATAAAAGCCCCACCTCCAACTCTCCCCACATACAAGTGCTGCCTCCAATTCCCAACAGAGAGGCCCCCACCTGCAATCCCCAAATGGAAGCCCAACTCCCCCATGGAATTCCTGCATCTATTCTCGCAACATGTGATTCCTGACTCTGGTTCCCCCAGATATAAACCCATCTCTAATGCCCTATACAGAAGCCATGACTCCATTCCCCCTACATAGAATTCCCACCTGTACTTGGGTCAAGAGTTGGTGGTAGGGAAGATAATTGAGGGCATTATTAGTGAGGCAATAAAGGGCATTATGGCAAGCAAGGGGAAAAATAGATCAGTTCCAGCATGGATCTGTTGCAGGTAGGTCATGTGAGACAAATCATACAACTTTTTATGAACATATACATAAATGGGTGGATGAAGAAAAAAGTGTGCATATGGTGTTATTGGATTTCAGTCGAGCTTTTGATACTGTACCACATAATAAGATTATTGAGAAAATTATCAAATTTGAAATAGATTCTAGTATTGTAAAATGGGTGCAACTGTGGCTAGCAAATAGAAAGCAGCAGGTTTAGCTCAGGGGTGTATTATCAGAACCTCAAGGGGTGAGGAGTGGTGTTCCTCAAGGGTCAGTGTTGGGACCATTACTGTTTAGCTTATTTATCAGTGATTTGGATATAGGTAGTAGGAATTAGTTGGTGACATTTGCCGATGACGTGAAAATTGAAGGGGCAGTACGAACATACAAAATTTGCCTGCAGAAAAAGGCCTAGAGGTCTATCAAGTCTGCTTGAATGTGCAGCTAGCACCTCTTATTCTGTGGCTGCCCCTCCCTTCCATCCTTCCCCTTCATTAACCCTCCCCCTTGTCCTGTCCCATCCTTGTTTGAAGCAGTCCACTGTTCTACTGCATACCACTTCATCAGGTAACGCATTCCACCCAGCCACTACCCTCTCTGTCAAAAGTGTCTCCTCATCTCCCTCCTGAACCTTCCTCACTCCAGTCTCATATCATGGCCCCTGGTGGCCCTCCCCTCTGTACCCATCTTGTTTATTCCTTTCATGTATTTAAAGGTTTCATACATGTCACCCCTGTCTCTCCTCTCCTCCAGTGAGTACATGTTCAACTCTTTCAACCTCCTCTCGTATGATAAGTCCCCCAGCCCCTTGATCATCTTTGTCGCTCTGCGCTGCACCCCCTCCAGTAACTTAATGTCCCTCTTCAGATACGGACGCCAGTACTGCACACAGTACTCCAGGTGTGGTCTAACTAATCACCTATACAGTGGCAGAATCACCTCCTCCCTCCTCGAGGATATACCAATTGCAATACTACCCAGCATTTTGTTGGCCTTTGCAGCTGCCTTCCTACATTGTGCCGAGTTGTTCATTGACCCTGTAATGAGCACACCCAGATCCTTTTCCTCCTCTGTCTCGGCTAGCTGCACTCCCCCTAGCTGGTAACTCCTCCTTGGGTTCTTCATCCCAAAATGCAGCACCTTGCACTTTTTGGCACTAAAGACCAGTTGCCAGGTGTCTGACCAGGTTTCAAGCTTTGTCAGATCATCCTGCAACCCCTGCTATCCCCTTAGGTCATCCACCACTGCGCCCACTTTGGTATCATCAGCAAACAGACTGATCTTGCTCTTGATGTCCCATGATATGTCTGC
Source organism: Neoceratodus forsteri (assembly GCA_016271365.2). Classification (NCBI taxonomy): domain Eukaryota; kingdom Metazoa; phylum Chordata; order Ceratodontiformes; family Ceratodontidae; genus Neoceratodus; species Neoceratodus forsteri. The sequence goes on along the minus strand of JADMNL010000041.1, from coordinate 3,693,181 downwards.
AATGAATATCCCAAACAACACTGGTCCCAACACTGAGCCCTGTGGAACACTGCTCATCACTGCCCTTGGGTGTGAGAGCTCCCCACCCACCACCACCCTCTGTTGCCTTCCCTGCAGCCAGTTTCCTACCCATCTCACCAGCTTTGCACCCGCCCCTGTGCCTACTAACTTCCTTCCCAGCCTTCCATGTGGCACTGATTTGAATGCCTTACTGAAGTCCAGATACAGGACATCCACTGCATGGCCCCTGTCCAGTTGACTAGTTACTCAGTCATAGAACTCCACCAGGTTGGTTTGGCAGGATCTGCCACATATGAAGCCATGCTGGCTGCTGTCCTGTAGTCCTTTGGCCTCTAGGAGGGCCACCAGCCTCTCCTTCAGGATAGTCTCCATTAGCTTACCCACGATGGATATGAGGCTCACTGGTCTGGAGTTTCCCAGTTCATCCTTGGGGCCACTCTTGTGGAGGGGCACCACATGAGCCATCCTTCAGTCCTGAGGTACACACCCCGAATGTAGTGAGGCATTAAATAGGTCTGCTAAAGGTCCTGCAAGGACCTCTGCCAGCTCCTTCAGTACCCTGGGGTGGATGCCATCTGGGTCTGGTGCCTTGTCCACCCTCAGTGCCTTCAAACCCTCTTGAATTCTGCTTTCCATGATTTCCCCATCTGTCACCACTTCCCCCCCTGCTTCTGCCATTTCTCCCACCTTGGGTGTCACCCCCCTCTTCTCTTTAGTAAATACTGAGCAGAAGTACTCATTTAGTGCTTCCGCCTTATCGCACCCTGCTTCCACCCAACCCCCCTCCTTCCTAATCCTTACTATGTGGTCCTTAGAGCTCCTTTTCTCCCTGATGTACTTAAAGAAGTCCTTCTCCCCCTTCTTAATGCCTTGTGCCAGCCTGAGTTCCATAAATGCTTTGGCTCCCCTTACTGCCCTTGTCACCTCCTTCGATTCTGTCAAGTACTCCTCCCTGTCCTCCCCCTCCCTGTTTTCTTGTACTTCCTAAAGGCAGCTCTTTTTCTCCTTACCTTTTCCATGACCTCCTTGCTCAACCAGATTGGTTTATTAGCCCTAGCCTTCTTGCTCTGGGCTTTGCAGCAGGTTTTGGTTGCCTCCACTATCCCCAGCTTTATGAGCTCCCACCTCTGGTTAGTGTCCGTACTAGATTGAATTCTGGCCAGGTACCCTTTTACCACTTCTCCCATCCTCCCAAAGTCGGCCATCCTGAAGTCCAGCACTATTGTGCCAGATTCCACTCCTTCCTTGCCCATATCCAATGTGAGCCATACTGAGCAGTGGTCACTCCCTGACAGCAGTTTCTCCACTGTAAGTTCTCTCACAAAGTCCCCATTTGCCAGCACAAGGTCAAGGGTATTCCCTAACCTGGTTGGTTCACTGACCATTTGCAGCAGGAAGCTGTCCTGGAAGGCATCCAGCAGTACCTGCTCCCTTCTGTTCCTGGTTGTTGGGGTGCTCCAGTCCACTCCTGGCATGTTGAAGTCCCCCACAATCACCACACTACCCTTCTCGCAGGTCCTTCTGATCTGTCCCACTAGTTCCCTGTCTAACTCCTCTGTCTGAGATGGTGGCCTGTACACCACTCCCATTCCAAGAATCCTATTCTTGGAATCCTGGAATTTCAGATGATACTTTTGATGATAGGTTAACATTTGGAAGAGATATAATGCAAATATTGGAATGGGCAGATGGAAATGGAATGCATTTTAATGAAGATAAATGCATTATAATTCACTTAGGAAGGAAACATATTCACCAACATTATTATATGACAGGTATAAAACGAAAGGTATCTAAATGTGAGAGAGAGAACTAGGAATCTATATCCAAAGAGACTTAAAGAATGATATACAGTGCAGAAATATATCAAATAAGGCTATGATTTTGGTAAACAGTATTAGACGAGGTTTCCACTCAAGAAGTAGGGAGATTCTGATGCCGTTGTATATGACTAGTGAGGCCCCTATTGGATTACTGTTCAATGGTATGGAGTCCATATTTAGTGAAGGATGTCAAAATGGTGAATAGGCCACAAAGGACATATACAAGGATGATTTCAGGGTGTGAGGGTCTGGTTTATGAGGGGAGATTGAAGATGTTGGGATTGTGGACTTTGAGGGACAGGAGAGAAAGGGGGATATGCTGTTTCTATTTAAAATCTTAATGGATGAGATTATGAGGATAGAGATGGAAATGGAATTTAAGGATCAAAAATATCAGTTGAGAGGGCATAATAAGCAGTTGAAGGAAACAGTGCTTAGGACGGATATAAAAAATGAGTTTAAAAATAGAGCAATTAGAACATAGAATAGATTATTGCAGGAGATAGTAGATGCAGAGAATGTTGAGGTTTTTAAGATCAGAGAAGATAAGTACTTAAATAAATTTGGAAACTTAGGTTGCCACCACTGAATTGTGGGCCAAGCTTACATGGGCTCTGCCTTCTTGACTTTCCTATATTCCAGAATGAAATCCAGTATGAAAGAGGATGAAGGAGAGTGAGCCTGGGGAGAAGGCTCCTGATGTATAGATGAGCAAACTTTAATCCATTTGGAAAATTTGATGAGAGGGAAGGGACTGGGCCTTGATTGCACTCAATATCATTGGATATAAGTAGCAATAAGGCTATCGGGATTTTGGTGGCAAGAGCAGATAATTATTTTGATAGGGTAGTAGGATGTGGAATTGCTGATGGTCTAAGGGGGGGGGTGTAAGCATGAAAGTTGGTAGATTTATATAGAAACTAGGGGGAAGGATTGTCAGGCCCAGAGTCCAGGTACTATGGGTGATGGAGGTAGACAGAGAAAGAGGAGGAGGTAGGGGATAATAGGGACACATAGGAAGGGGTCAAAACAGATGTAGGAAAGCAAGGAAAGAGTTGGGGAGGAATGGCAACTAGGGAGATGAGGAGGGGGAGGAGGTAGAGGATTTTATAAAACACAGTGCAGAGTGTAGGAAAATGGAGTGAACCATGTAAGACTGAGATTCTGGAAGAAAGCAAAGAGCTGCAGAACCAGTGTCCTCAAGTGGTAGAGATCTATAAAATGCAAATGGTAAACTGGGGAGACATAAAAAAAGCTACAACACAGGGGCCCAGATATTCAAAAGGGTTGTGCATGGCACAACCCACTGATGTGCCCCGGTGCGATATTTAAAAGGGAAAAGTGCACCTGCACAAATCCCGATGCACAGGCGCAGCAGTATGTGTATGCAGGCTCAGGTGGGGGGGCATGCCCATGCATAAACTGCACAGCCTGATATTCAGCCGGGCCATGCAGAGTTATGCAGACACAACCCCTACCTGCTCCTGCACAACTTTATGCAAAAAAAAAAAGGATCAAGTCGAGGGTCACCCACAGGTGAGCTGCCACATTGCAGGGTGCAACACAGCAGCTGCCACCTGTGGGTGGCCCTCCACTTGTTCCCGGTGCCCCCCTGCAGCCCGATCACAGGCATAATGTAAGTTCCCCCCCCCCAGCAGCCTGATTGCGGGCATTGTAGAACATCCCGAATAGCCCAATCACAGGCATAATTACATGTTTCCCCCACCTCTGGAATAGCCCGATCGCGGGCATACTATAAATGCCCCCGAATAGCTTCGATCGCGGGCATAATCAGATTCCCCCACCCCGAATAGCCGAATAGCCCAATCGCGGGCATAATCAGATGTTCCCCGAATAGCCTGATGCGGGCATTCTGAAATGGTCCCCACCTGAGTAGCCCGATGGCAGGCGGCATCCTCACCCCACGTCCAGACATCCTGGTGATCTAGTGGCCCCCCCACCTCCCGCCCACGGGCCCACCACCCTGCTCCCCGTCAGCTAGCGGGCTGCAGCACCCACCACCTGCCACCACACCCGGCTGACTGACAGCTCAGTAGGGCTGCATGCCCATTGGTTCGAGCATGAGCCAATGGGCGTGCAACCATACTCTCTAAGGTGAGTGGAATATGTGAGATGAATTAATTAATTCACATATCTGGACTGCCTTATGGGTATGGCTGCATGCCCATTGGCTCATGCTCTGAGCCAATGGAGCGCAGCCCTACTGAGCTGTCAGTCGGTGGCGGCGCAGTGGCAGGCAGGTAGTGCTGCCCCCGCCGGCTGACAAGGGAGCGGGGTGGTGGAGCCCGTGGGCAGGAAGGGTGGGGCCACCAGATCACCAGGGTGTCTGGACGGGGATGAGGTGCCACCCGCCATCGGGCTACTTGGGGTGGGGACCGACTTTAGTATGCCCATGATTGGGCTATTTGGGGGTGGGGGAACATCTGATTATGCCCGCGATCTAGCTATTTAGGCTATTTGGGGTGGGAACATCTGATTATGCCCACGATCAGACTATTTGGGCTATGCAGGGTGGGGGAACATCTGATTATGCCCACGCTCGGGCTATCTGTGCTATTCAGGGCGGGGAACATCTGATTATGCCCACGATCGGGCTATTCTGACTATTCGGGGTGGCGGGAACATCTGATTATGCCCACGATCAGGCTATTAGGGCTATGCAGGGGTGGGGGAACATCTGATTATGCCCGCGATCAGGCTATTCGGAGGTGGGGGAACATCTGATTATGCCCATCGGGCTATTCGGGCGGGGGAACATCTGATTATGCCCACGATCGGGCTATTAGGGCTATGCGGGGGTGGAGGGGAACATCTGATTATGCCTACCATCAGGCTATTCGAGGGGTGGGGAATATCTGTTGGCGCCCGCCATCGGGCTATTCGGACTATTCGGGGGGTGGGAAGAACATCTGATTATGCCCGTGATCTGGCTAAGGGGGGGAATACTATTATGCCCGGGATCAGGCAGGGGGCATCGGTCCCCTATGGCTGCTGCCTGGCAGGGCGCCAGGTGCAAGTCGTCGGAGATCAGCACACCTGCATGCTAATGGCATGCAAATGGACCATAATTAGATGCAAATGGACCCCCCTGCGCCTTGCATAAATTATGGCTCCATTTGCATGTCACCTTTTGAATATCGCAGGTGCTGCGCATGGTGCAATGGAACTTGTGTCACCGCATCTGAATGCTCCACTCTGACCACTTGCAGTGGCACGGTTCCATTGCACCATGCACAGTGGCTGTGGCCAGGGGGCGATATTCAAAGAAGTTGCTCAATAACGCATCTCCATTGAATATCACCCTGGCCACACCCCTGAGCAACTTTTTTGAGCAATGCAAGGGCTTGCACCACAGAATGACGTAGTTTGAATATCTGGGCCAGGGAATTCACTGGAGACTGGAGGCCTTCCCTTCCTATACACTGTCTCCAAATAAAGCCATAAAAAGGTTTAATTTAAGCAATCCTTTTTGAAGAAAAAATATATGTTTTTACCAGCTATCAACCCCTTCTCCTTAGTACATCTGATACTGTGCATAGTTTGTCCCAAACAACACATTCTAAAAGACTAGGACAGCCATAGGAAATAGGGTTTCAGGTGGCACACTGAATGTGTCTTGGCTTTCAAAGGTTTCATTCCTAATGAGAAGACGTAGTTACCATCTTATGAACAATATTCAAGAATTATGCATTAGCCATACTTAAGCAATAAGCTACAAGGGGGTGTGGGTTATTGGGGGATTTACCATGGCTGGAGTGGTTTACCCATGAGGCGCAGCTGAGTGGGTAAATCCTCACCAGCCGTGGTAAATCCCCTGATAACCCACATGCTCCAAGTATCTTATTGCGATTATACCAAGATTCATTTTTTTTTTACAATAATAAAATACAACTTTTAAAGTGGCTGCTTTGTTTTTTTATTTTTATGCTATTTATTCCTGGGCTACAGATGGTTAGGATGTAGGTGACCATTTGTACTTGCTCAACAGCAATTGGTTATCAAAGGATTTACACCGGTAGTAAACTGCCAGTCTGACCATTTCATTGGCTGTTCATTTATGTCCATGGTATAATTAAGTAATAATGCACGACAGGGTGGAATCATGGGATATCATCACCGGGTGGTTGGGCACGAGGCTGCAGGTCGAAAAGGCCCAACCACCCGAGAAGTGACGATATCCCATGATATACCACACCCTGGAGTGCATTATTGTTATTATGAACTGAATTCATAGTTTTATTAGTAAAAACAAGTGCTTTAAAATTGACTTTTAAAATGTTTTAGTATTGAATTATGGTGTAGGAATACATATAAAGAAAATAGTTCTACTACTTATAAACAGCAGGTGGTGCTGTTGCACAGTACTGCATATGAAATCTGCTGAGAAAACAAGCAGAGTGTACCTGCTTTGTACTGTGTTTCAAAAGATCTCTGTAGCAGCACCATTCAGGAATGTCATCTCAGCAGAGAGAGAAGCTTTTTTTTAAAAAAAAATTATACCTTGTCCTGTTAGTCCTTTGCCAGGAGCAGTTGGCAGTGCCTGGCATAACAGTCTGGAGTCTTACACTTTTCTTCGCTGTATGGTGTTGGAAGGATTTGCAGTGAGCTGTGAGTAACTTTGGTGAAGTTCTAATATTTGCACAGGAACAGTAAAGGTTTTCTGTGAGGTTGGCATCCTCCCCCCCCCCCATTAATTTCAGCAGGTTGAAGGAAGCAGAACTTACCAACTGAGTGAAAGGAAGACACTGGCATTTGTCACAAGCAGGCAGGAGCGCTGCTCCGTTGTCATCTGTAAGAAGAGTGGGCAGGTCGGTGTGAAGTTAGTGTGGTGAGCAGGAGTGGTTGTCACGTGTGACAGTCTCTCTTTTACCAGTCAGTGTGAGACAGTTGCTAGTATGGGAATATATTTCCTGCAAGTGACCACTGTGTTGTTCCGGTCGGCGGCGGGCTCTAAAAACGAGGGTGACCATTGCTTTTATGACTTTTGCCTTTTTTTATAAACAGCCATGGATGAGGAGGTTTGGGAAAGACTGTGGGGCTGTTTTGCTGTGGTTTTACTTTTTTTTTTTTAAAGAGCCAAAAAGGAGTGGAGTGACATGACAAATCATGTTTTTTTTTCTTTAAACAGGAAACACGCTCGCAAAAGTGAGAAACTACTGTGACTGTGCTACAGCTGCCCTGACTGAGATGTACGGGTGGAACATGGTAGTCGGTGCTGTTGCTGTGTGTGACCAAGGGTTTGTGTGTGTTTTTTTTTCCCGCAGCGGGAGACCGTTTAAGCCTAAGTTAAATGTATGGCAGCCTAAGTTAAAACCACTGCCCTACCTACTGCAGTCAGTGAACTAGAGTACAGCCTTGCCGGCACCAAAATGTACAGGTGAATGGATTTCATGTACGTGAAACGAGCTGTTGGTTGGCGCCTTTTCTTACCTGTGATGATGTAGCTGGATATCATCACAGGTAAGAAGAGGGCTCAACCAATCAGCTTCCTCCATTTACGATCTCCAGTTCATAACTAAGCAATAAGGCATGACAGGGTGTGGTTTATCGTGAGATATCATCACGCCTTGGGTGGGTGAGCACGAGGCCGCAGGCCGAGTGCATCCAACCACCCAAGAAGTGACGATATCCCATGATATACCACGCCCTGGAGTGACTTATTGCTATTATGAACTGAGTTTCAAGTTTATTAAATAAAAAATACAGGTTTTAAAATGTTTTATGAATGAATTTTTGGGTGGTGTAGGAGTACATTTTGAAAAAATAGTTCTCAGACAGTAGAGAGCAAGGAGGCTGGTGGCACCAGAACTTTTCTGAAGCTGTGATGATGTAGTCTGATATCATCACATCTTCAAAGAGCTCTCAGCCAATCAGGTTCCTCTATTTATGATCCTCTGTTCATAACCATGCTTTTCCCATACTCTTCCCCTTATTACTTTCTATAGGCTGCAACTATTAGTCTCCCAAAAAAATTTTTAGCCACTGCAGACAGTATAGCCTAGTGGTTAGAGCACTGAACTATGATCTGAATGACTCTGGATTCTGGATTCTTGGGGTTGAGTCCTGTATTCACTATATGCACACTGACCTAAAAGCAATCACTGCACACATTTTGAGCATGGACTTAATATTTTAAAAAAATTACCTATTCTTCCATTCGAAGTGAGTCAGAATAATTACAATAGTGGTGAAAGTAATCATTTTTGAAGGAAAAAATATATGTTTTTACCATCTACCAACCCCTTCTTCTTAGCACTTCAGATACTGTGTGTAGTTCGTACTGAACTACACATTCTAAAAGACTAGGACAGCCATAGGAAAAAGAGCTTCAGGCAGCACACTGAATGGGTCTTCAGGCGACACACTGAATGTGTCTTGGCTTTGAAAGGTTTGAGATTCCCAGTGAGAAGACACATTTACCGTCTTATGAACAACATTGAGGAATTATGCATTAGCCATACTCCTGCTTTTCCCATACTCTTCCCCATATTACTTCCTATAGGCTGCAACTATTAGTCCCTGTTGTGGATTGAACAAATCAGGTCACACAGGAATCAACAAATTTGGTACAACATACCTAAACGGTATGATTTTTATTAAACAAACAAACAAAAAAAATTAAATACAAAAAAAAATAACAGCTTACAGCAGCGAACTTACGATAATAAACAAAATAAAACTTGAAAACAGCACAGCTTCCCTGCCAAGGGTCTAGCAGTGGAACATAATCTTGTGCAGTATAACAGAGAGCAGGAGGTCCTCACATAAACTCTCCCTAACAGCATCTAACCTCAGGATCTAGGCTAGCTTCTTTTAATGAGTTGAGCTCCACCCCTTAGCTCAAAGCCCCACCAAATTATTAAGCGATTTACAGGAAATCTTCTTATTTCTTTGTACAATCAATTACATACAATACACATAAATGAAAGGCATAACAAATAATCCATTATTATGACATCAACATAAACACCCTAATGCTCTATCAGATATTATTGCATATTTCTTGCAGAGTGGGCTGCATTATAGACAACTCCTCCCCTTTTCTAAAGGTAACCTAGGAGCTGCAGCATATAAAAGAAGGGAGAAAGGTGCTGCTGACTTTCTATAGGAGACAGCACTTTGCGAGGACACCAGTACTGATTGGAGACATGATGCTTCTAGGAGTTGTGTAGGTAAACCACATTTTAGTTCTTCTCTATTATTCTGCATTTTAGTTAATTTGCTAACTGTTAACCTTTTCAAGAACAGGATATTCCAATCTGCACCTATACATATTCTAAAGAAAATAACATTTAAACTGGCATTGGCAATTTCTTAAGTTTGACTGTCAATCCCAGCTTGCTTTTTACATTGTGAAAAAACCTTTGTCTACCAAGTCTGTTTACAGACCTTTAGTTACTTTCATTCTTTAAGTCTGTGCAGCTCATTTAGACCATTTCTGCACATTTAAGAGCAATGCAGGGAAAAAGTGCTTATATTTAACTGGACCATGATGTAGAAGAGCAGAAATAGGTAGGGGAAGAAAAATAGTTTAAATTGTAATACACAGCGTCAGATGGCCAGTCTGACTGCAGCATATTCTGTCTGTTTTACACAGAAAAGGGGGAAGGGGGATTAGAAAGAGACAGGAAGACATAAAATGAAGGAGTAAAGTGCTGTTGCACAACAGTCTTTGGAACAGATATAGGAGAGAAGAAAAAACATCAGGTTCAACTAAGCACTATTCACATGGGGTGGTTCAGCTACCACATTTCCCCCTCTTTAAGAACAAACCAATAATTTGGTATGAAGACCACATTCCCTTTTCTACAACATAAACCCAACGGAATGGGATGGGACTTCCACCTACCCTCACAGAAGTCCAACCCCAGGGCACCCTATAAACAAAAACAATAAATACAATTAACATTATTCACTGTCATACATCATACTTTGCCCTGGGGTTGAAATAGGATACTGTATCCCATTCTAGATTCAATTTCCTTAAGCACCATATCTAGAAAGGAAATCTGCATTTTTATGTTTGCTGTCTGGTCTATGCTTAATCTCAAAATGATACGGCTGTAGAGCCAAGTACCAACGGAGAATGCATGCATTTTTATCCTTCATCTGGTTAAGCCAGCATAAAGGGTTGTGATCCGTAATTAAAGTAAAATGAGACCCCCATAGATAGAATTTCAATGTCTCTATAGCCCATTTAATTGCTAAACATTCCTTTTCTATTGTAGCATACTTCTGTTCTCTGGGATATAGTTTCCGGTTGATGAATAAGATAGGGTGCTCTTCTCCATTGATATTTTGACGCAATACAGCACCAAGACCAGTTTCTGAAGCATCTGTTTGTAATTCAAAAGGTTTATTAAAATCTGGAGATTGCAACACTGGTGCTGAACACAGTATAGCTTTTATTGTCCTAAAAGCTAAATCACAAGCAGGTGACCACGGGATTTTATTTGGGACTTGTTTCTTAGACAAGTCAGTGAATGGGGTTGCAATTGTGGCGAAATCAGGGATAAAGTGTCTATAATAACTAGCTAAACCCAAAAAAGATCTCACTTGTTTTTTTGTTTCTGGGACTGCACATTGGGCTACTGCCTCCACCTTCTCTATTTCTGGACGTACTATTCCATTACCCAAAACGAAGCCCAAATATCTTGTCTCATTCATGACTAGGGTACACTTGGAAGGATTAATAGTTAAACCAGCTTTTTCAATGGTATATAAAACATTAGACAAATGGGTAAGATGTGTTGACCACTCTGAACTGAAAATCACCACATCATCCAAATAAGCAGAACAATAGGAAGAGTGATCATTCAACAATTTATCCATATATCTTTGGAAGGTGGCAGGGGCCCCATGTAAGCCAAATGGCATATAAGCAAACTGGTATAACCCCTTAGGAGTGCTAAAAGCTATTTTTTCTTTAGACTGTTCTTCCAAAGAGATCTGCCAATACCCCTTTGTGAGATAGAGAGTAGAGATGTATTTTGCCTGTCCAATGTGATCTATTACATCATCCACTCTAGGAATTGGATAGCTATCAAACTGAGTTTACAGAAATCAAGACATAAACGGATACCCCCTTCCTTTTTAGGTACAATTACCATAGGGGATGACCATGAACTTCTAGAAGGTTCAATAATATTCAATTTCCGTAATTTCTCAATTTCCTGTACAACCTCAGACCTACTCCTTTCTGGCGATCAATATGCCTTTTGCCTTATTGGGACAGAATCAGTTTTAATCGTATGTACTACATCAATGGCTTTACCTGGGATAGTTGTGAAAACTTTTGTATAATGTTGTAGTACATTTTCCAATTCTGCATGTTGCTGACTGGTTAAATTTGAGTTAATATGTACATCTCTAATAGTTTCCTCTGATTCAAGCTTTTATAGGCAGAATCTAATTCAGTGTCTGAACTACTGGGCATAACATAAAGGTCAGCTTTAACATCAGAAGTAAGTCTCTCATGCCATTTCTTTAAGAGATTTGCATGATAGATGGGTGTACACTTTCGTCTCTCGGGTATTTCAACTTGGTAAGTGACAGGACCAGTCTGGGAAACATTGGAGTAAGGTCCCTGCTATTTCATTAAAAGCTTATTGTCATTGGATGGCAATAATAACAGTACCTTTTCCCCCTGGAAGAAATTGTTTTTCCTGAGTTTTACTATCATAATAGCATTTCTGCTTAGTTTGGGCTACCATATTTTATTCATGTGCCTTTTTTGTGTACTGCACTAATCGCTTTCTAAGATTAACCAAATAGTCTAGGATATTGGTATATTTCACTGTGGTCTCTCCCTCCCAAGTTTCTTTAACTATGTCAAGAGGTCCCCGGGGGGTTCTTCCATACAGAAAACTGAATGGTGAAAATCCTGTTGAGGCTTGTGGGACCTCTCGGTATGCAAACAGGAATAGGGGAAGATATTGATCCCACTTTTTAACTTCTTCATCCACAAATTTCCTAATCATAATGTTTTAATGTCTGATTAAATCTTTCTGTAAGACCATCAGTTTGTGGATGGTAAGGGGTGGTTCATAATGTAGTAATTCCTAAAGCTTTGTACAATTCAGTGAGTAGTGCAGCATTAAAATTTGTACCACGATCTGTCAGGACCTCTTTAGGAATACCCATACGACTGCAGAATTCCACTACTTTTTCTGCTATTTTTGGGGCTGTAACTGTTCTCAAGGGAAAAGCTTCAGGATATTTGGTTGCATAATCACAAAAGACAAGTATGAATCTATTACCCTTACTGTTTTTTACTAATGGTCCTACCACATCCATAGCTATTATTTCAAAGGGTTGAGCTACAACTGGTAGGGGCATTAAGGGTGCTTTGTCCCTGTGAGTTATCTGGCTGATTTGCTGACAGGAAGGACAACATCTGCAATACTCAGCAATGTCCTCCTGTAGACCAGGCCAGAAGAATTGTTGCAATAGTCTAGCAGAAGTTCGGTCTCATCCTGCATGTCCAGCACTAGGGAAATCGTGTGCTAAAAATAGAAGATTTTTTCTAAATTTCTGTGGTACCAGCATTTGTTCTATCTGTTCTTGTGTTTTAGGATTTATACATATTCTATATAGAATTCCATTCTGTTGTACAACATATGGTGAACCCAAAGGTACTTGTTTGTTAAGCTATGAAAAGAAAGGGTTAAGTGTATTGTCATTTTGCTGTTCACTTTTAATATCTACAATATGTTATTGAGGCATGACATCATCAGTCCCATTTTGTTTTTGTTTCCAGTCTTTCTGTAATAATTTCTTTTCAGCCTTTGTTTTTCGTGGCCCTTTACCCTCTTCAAACAAAGAATCATCAAAAGAAAATATAGGGTCCTGTTGTATCAGTTGTGACTGAGCCCTCGTGGTTACAGCTGATAAGGCAGTGTCACATGAGGTTAAAAGGTCATTAAAGGATGGAAAGTCCTGACCAATAATCAAAGGCACAGGTAAAGTGTGTACAAGTCCTAATGTCATATCACATGTCTGTCCATTTATACATACTTGTGTCTGTGCAGTTGGGTACTGATGCACATCACCATAGATACAGATTACACCAGTGGGTTTAGTACTTAATAACTTGTTATCTAGTAGGTCAGCCCGGATTAAGCTTTGTCAGCTCCCTGAGTCCACTAGCCCTTCTACTTGAGTTCCATTTACCATAGTCTTTATGAAAAAGTTCCCCAAGTTCATAGAAGCTAGGTATACAGACTCTTTCTTTGGGCAGAAATGGGCTATGTGTCCCAGTCCATGGAAATAATGGCATTCTATGGTGGATTCAGGTTTTTTTGATGCCATCTCCCAACCTTCCCCTCTAGTTTTAGCAATCCCTGTCCCAACTGATGAAACAATAGGTCTTACCATAGTGGTTGCAGATGTTGTAGTAGGAATGACATTTTCTGTTCTCCTGTACCCTTTTTGTACCAGTTGTCAAGTAGATAAGAAATCCTCGGCTAGAGTAATTGCAGCTTCAGCATTATCAGGATGGTGTTCCCTTACCCATAATTGGACATCCGCAGGCATAATCTGTACAGATTGCTCCAACACAAACTGCTCAATGATGGCTGGTACTGTCTTTCTCTCAGGTTGTAGCCATTTGTGACACAAGTCATTCAATCTGGCATAGGTCTCCCGAGGTGGTACATGGGGTAAATGCCTTAAAGATCGAAACCTTTGTCTATATGTTTCTGTGTTAATGTCATATCTTTTTAGTATCTCCTTCTTTACAGAGGCATAATCATTAGCAATCTGGATATCCATACAGGTGTATGCCAATTGAGCTTTGCCAGATAGATATGGGGCAAGTCTTACCACCCATTGGGTAGCAGGCCAATTACAAGCCTGTGCTACACGTTCAAATGTTGTAAGATATGCCTCTATATCATCAGAGGGAGTAATTTTTCATTAATTTTATGTCTCTGGGATTTGTATGGGCCGCCCCTTGACCAGCCCCAATAAGTTGTAAGGCCTGTATTATGTCAGCCCACCTCTGGTCTTGTCGCTTTCTTTCTTCCTCTCTCTCCCTCAGATCTACCTCTCGCTGGCGTTCCATCTCCATCTGATGTATAGCTAACCAGCGGAGTAGATCTCTGAGGTCTTCGGGGGGGGGTTCCAGCTGTTCTTCTTCTGATCTCTTCACACCCGCCTTTTCCATCTTCTGTATGCCCTGTTTAACTTTAGGATGTGTGGCAGCAGGTAATCCGGTAATCCTTCAAGAAGTGGTTCACCAACAGCAGCCACTTGGGTTCTGGTCAAAACCCCTGATAAGGCACCAGCTTCCTCAGGTTTATGTGCCATGTACCTGTTGAAAATCGCTTGTGACCTGGATACTATGTGCAGTGTCTTTACTGGAGTCCACCTATTCCTTATGGATCTCCAATCGACCCCACTTCTGGTACCAAATGTTGTGGGTTGAACAAATCAGGTCACACAGGAATCAACAAATTTGGTGCAACATACCTAAATGGTATGATTTTTATTAAACAAACAAACAAAAAAAATTAAATACAAAAAAAAAAATAACAGCTTACAGCAGCAAACTTACTATAATAAACAAATAAAATAAAACTTGAAAACAGCACAGCTTCCCTGCCACGGGCCTAGCAGTGGAACATAATCTTGTGCAGTATAACAGAGAGCAGGAGGTCCTCACAAGAACTCTCCCTAACAGCATCTAACCTGAGGATCTAGGCTGGCTTCTTTTAAAGAGTTGAGCTCCACCCCTTAGCTCAAAGCCCCACCTAATTATTAAGCTATTTACAGGAATTTTTCTTATTTCTTTGTACAATCAATTACATAGAATACACATAAATGAAAGACATAACAAATAATCCATTATTATGACATCAACATAAACACCCTAATCCTCTATCAGATATTATTGCACATTTCTTGCAGAGTGGGCTGCATTATAGACAACTCCTCCTCTTTTCTAAAGGTAACCTAGAAGCTGCAGCATATAAAAGAAGGAAGAAAGGTGCTGATGACTTTCTATAGGAGACAGCACCTTGCAAGGACACCAGCACTGATTGGATACATGATACTTCTGGGATTTGTGTAGGTAAACCACATTTTAGTTCTTCTCTATTATCCTGTATTTTAGTTAATTTGCTAACTGTTTAACCTTTTCAAGAACAGGATATTCCAATCTGCACCTGTACATATCCTAAAGAAAATAACATTTAAACTGGCATTGGCAATTTCTTAAGTTTGACTGTCAATCCCAGCTTGCTTTTTACATTGTGAAAAACCTTTGCCTAGCAAGTCTGTTTACAGACCTTTAGTTACTTTCATTCTTTAAGTCTGTGCAGCTCATTTAGACCATTTCTGCACATTTAAGGGCAATGCAGGGAAAAATTGCTTATATTTAACTGGGCCATGATGTAGAAGAGCAGAAATAGGAAGGGGAAGAAAAATAGTTTAAATTGTAATACGCAGCGTCAGATGACCAGTCTGACTGCAGCATATTCTGACTGTTTTACACAGAAAAGGGGGGGGATTAGAAAGAGACAAGAAGACGTAAAATGAAGGAGTAAAGTGCTCTTGAGCAACAGTCTTTGGAATAGATATAGGAGAGAAGAAGAAAACATCAGGTTCAGCTAAGCACTATTCACATGGGAAGGGGGTTCAACTACCACAGTCCCCTAAAATCTGCTAATAACCTATGCAGACTGAGCTACAAACTGAATGACCCTGTAATCATGGGTTTGAATCCCCTATCCACCACATGCACACAGATCTAGAACCAATCACTGCACACATCAGACCACCTCAGTGCCCTACACAGAAGGCCTTCCTCCCCCACCTAGAAGCCCCACCTCCACTCCCACACATATAAGCCCCACCTCCAGTCCCCCACAGAGAAGCCACACCTCCAATCCCTGCCTAGAAGTCCCACCTAGAAGCCCCGCATCCAATCCCCCACATACAAGCCCCACTTCCAATTTCCCCACCTAGAAGCCCTGCCTCCAATTTCCCCCACCTCCAATCCCCTACCTAGAAGCCCCACCACATAAATGTATGCATGTTTAAATGGTATACCATAAAATAAATTCTGATGCATCAGTGAAAACTGGCTATAACAACAGCATCACTGTACTTTTCATTTGGCAATATATACAGCATAAAAACACATTACTTTTTCATAAACAGTTTAACAGCTTCAAGTAGTTAAACATATTATTCATACAATCCTTGTTTGCACAAGCTCCTGCAGACTAACCCTCATGGCTTGGGGCCTGTCCCTATCAGCTACACTGGGGCTGCATGGGGCAAGGGCATTAGTATACTGATTGGAGGGCTTCACTATTAGCTTTGAGGTGGCAGAATAGCCTAGTTTTGGAAGAGAGTTCTCAGAAATATACACCTTTTTGTGAACTACATTCACTGGGGCATCTACAGGCTTTCCAGGGGAGTCATAATTAAGGCACACTAAAGGCTTTGTGGCTCTGCCAGACTTTCTGTGAGGGGCAGGCACAGGCTCAGTCCTTTCAACACTGGCACTTGGGTTGATCAGTCCTGGCTCATTGCTTATCAGTAAGTCAGCTTCTGATGAAAGGAGTACCTCTGTACTGGCTGGCTGTTTCGGAAAAGGAACACTTTCATTTTCTTGTTCTCTTAGTTCTGGTTCAGCAGAAAAACTTTCATTAACTTGCTCTGAAATTCCAGGCTCATCATCAAGAGGAAATTCCATGGAATTTAAATCATGTAACATATTACTGATACTATCACCATCATCTTCCTTAACATCATTGACCATAACACTATAAGGTCATTAGTTGTATTCAGTTCAGAACTATTTGATGTGTCACCAGTTGTGCTGTCTTGGTCAGAATCTACCTCTTGAGGCTCAGTTAGTTCCACAAGGCAGAAGGAGTCAGGTATATCAGAAGTTACATTTTGCACCTCTTTCTCAGGGGGCACAGGGGCAGTGGAGAAGGCTGGAAGACTGGGCAGTCCTGAGGGTCCCGCTTCATCTCCCATATTACACAGGGGGGTTTCCATGAAACAACTGACTGAGTTCATAAGATGGATAAGTGGCCTCACACTCACTGTCATCAGATTCAGACTTGCTGTCTATTTCATTGAGAACATGGCTGATAGGAAACCTTGATTCTTTAACAACTGGAAGAGAGGTTACCAGTTTCTTTTTAGCTGCAGCTCAGGTTACAGGCCTGGAAGGGCTGTATCTTCGGGGTGAAGAGTCGATGATGATTTGCCCAGTTGGTAACAAGTGATTACTGTGCATTGTCTTTACAGATTGTGGGTCATTTTCTGGATGTACCTTGTAAACTGGCAGCTTTTCCAGCTTGCTGACAACAATGTATGGGGTGTGGTGCCACCTGTTGGCTATCTTGTGTTTTCCGTGTAGTCCTAAATTTCTTAGCAAGTCTCAGTCTCCAGGTTGCAGCTCTTGGGGCTTGACACGTCTGCTGTGCCTTTCTTTGTTTGCTAAGTTTCTTTTGGCCACCATGGTGTGGGCTAGCTGGTAGTCATGCTTTAACTGAGCTTTTAGTTTCTGGACATGCTGGAGGTAGTTCTCTGCTTTGACTCTGTCAGGGAACACTCCAGAACAGAGGTCTACTGGCAACCTTGCTTCTCGACCGAACATCAAGTGACAGGGGAGAACCCAGTTGCATAACTTCTGGTGCAGTTATAGGCATGAACTAATGTGCTGATCTGATGACTCCACCTTAATTTATCTCTGGGATGAAGTGTGCCCAGCATGTCTAGTAATGTGCAATTGAATTGTTCAGGTTGTGGATCCCCTTGAGGGTGATAAGGGGTACTACTGGACTTTTGCATCCCCCAGAGTGAGAGCATTTCTTTAATCAGATGGCTTTCAAGACTCTCCCCTGATCAGAATGAATTCTCCGAGGAGCACCGTAATGAACAAAGAACTTCTCTATTAAAACTTTGGCTACGGTGGATGCCTTTTGATACTTGGTTGGCTAGGCCTGGGCATAGCTGGTAAAATAATCAGTCACTACCTGCACATTACCAATATTATTTTGATCTGGTTCTAAACACAAAAAAATCAATACACACAAGCTCCATAGGTGCACTGGTACAGATGTTAACTAAGGGTGCAGCCTTCTGGGGCTCAGCTTTTCTCTGCAGGCAGCTACAATCTCTGATGTGTGTCTTGATGTCAGTTCCCATTTTAGGCCAGTAGAAATGGGCACGGGCTAAGTCTAAAGTTCTGTCACAACCCAGAAGTCCCATTTGGTCATGCAGGGCACATAAAACCACATGTTTAAAAGCTGTAGGTAATACTAGCTGTTTGGCAACTTGACCTTGTCTACTGGTAGTCTCTCAATAGAGCAGTTTGTTGTGTTAACTGCTCAAGTGCTGGGGTAGCAGCACCTGCATTGTGGAGAGAACTGGCAACAAATAAATAAGTATTAACTTTATTACTTGACATTTGCCTTTGTTCATTTTTGGTGAGAGTGCAAGTTCTCTGAGACTTTGTTGACTTCAGGACTGGCAGCCCTTTACTTGCATCACTTGCTCTGGCTGTTCATGGCATTATCTTTGGAGCCATTGTTGTGCAGCTTTAACCTGGGCCCTTCTCTGAACAACAGAGCAGTTCTGGGATGTTGAGAATTAAATTTGGGCACATTTTTTCCAGCATGAATGGTATCCAGCACAGGCTTAATCACAGGATCTTGGGATTGGGCCCACTGAATATTGTCAGGAATAAGTTGAGGCAGATTACTGAGATCCAATGCTGCAAGATGGAGTAGACTGCAGGAACACAAGTGCTAGAAGGGCCCAGACAGTCCATCAGGCAATCAACGGTTTCAGAGGCTGGGTGTGCATCTTTATCGAACTTCTGACAAACAGCTTTAACAGATTGTTAAGACATTCTCATCCACTCAGAGTTGGTGTCAGGTCTTCTCAAGAGGGTGTCAGCATCAATGTGATTCAAGCCTGGTTGATACTGTACTGAATAGTCATAGGTGGAGAGGGCCAATAACCAGCGGTGCCAGTGGCATCCAACTTTGCTGAGGATTGAACATATGTGAGGAGGAGGTTGTCGGTTTTTACTAGGATTTTCACACCGTAAAGATATGAAATTGATATATGATGGCCCATTTTAGTGCAAGGAATTCAAGTTTGTGTACAGGGTAGTTCTTTTCAGATGGTGTCAGGCTCCTGCAGGCAAACCCCACTGGGCACAATCCTTCCTCATACGCCTGGTACAGTACAGCACCAAGTCGCTTTAAGCTGGCATTAATATGTAACACATAAGGCTTGGTGGGATCTGCATACACATGAACAGGGGCAAGGGTAAGTTGGTGAATGATATCATAAAAGGCCACCTCACACTTGAGTTCACTTTGTCCCAAAAAGTTCATTTGTTCGAAAACAGACCTTCTCTTCTTCTATAACAGCATTTCTTTTGTATTTTCAGTTTGTTGGTGGATAACCTTGAGTTGAATTAAGTAAAGGGTGGATGATTTTAGTATAATCCTTCATGAATCGGCTATAGTAGCTGCAAAACCCCAAGAATCTTTGCAGCTCCTTAAGATTATTAGGCTGTGGCCAGGTGGTCAAGGCTTCTACTTTGCTTGGATCAGTTTGAATTCCTTCAGATGACACAATGTGGTCGACATATTTAACAGATTGCTGGAAGAATAGACACTTGTCAATAGATAGTTTTAAACCAAAATCCTCCAACCAGTCTAGAACCTTAAACAAGTGGGTTTCATGCTTCTTGAGGGTCTGGCCAAACACAATGACATCATCCAGGTAGACAGGGCATTCTAGTAGATTCATGCCCCCCACAGCTGGCTCCATCAACCTTTGAAAAGTGGAGGATGCTCCTAAAATGTCCTGAGGCATGCACAGAAATTCATAAAAACCCAACTGGCAGATGAATGCTGTTTTTTCCCTATTTTTGGGGGCAATTGGGATCTGGTAATACCCACTCTGGAGGTCTAGCACAGAGAACCACTGGCTCCCATTAAGGCAGTCAAGTGCATCCTTGATGCGCTGCATAGTGTATTGGTCAGGTATAGTTCTTTAATTCAGAGTCCGGTAGTCCACACACATCCTCACCAAGCTGTTTTTCTTCTAGACTACCACAATAGGAGAGGTGTATGGACTGCGAGACTTTTGTGTTATTCCAGCTGCTGGCATCTCCTGGAGATGGCGTCAAACGTCATCAATGTCTGCTGGTGCCAGGTGGCGAGATCTCTCACGGAAAGACCTTTCATCATGAAGGCTAATGCAATGTTTGGCACCAGTGATGCATCCCACATCCCATTCTTTCAAAGAAAACAGCTTGCTACGCTGGACAAGTGTTTGGCTGATATTTGTTCTCCACTCTTCAGAAATAGAGGATTTCCAAAGTCAAACAGATCTGGAGTTACCTTGTCATCCTCTCCAGTGCATTTTTTACTAGGCAGCACAGCAGTATCTGTAGAGTACACAGTGGCCAGGATGCAACCTCTATTTACTCTGATATCTCGGTCAGGCATGTTTTGGACTTGTACCATGATGCACCGAGCATAGGCGTGAGCTCGGGCCGGTAGGATGCTAAGCTTAACTAATAGTCCCTCAGGCAGTTTTCCCTCCTTTGGGGCATCCAGCATGAGAATCTTGTTCTTAACATCTAATCCACACCTTGTCACTGATAATACACTGAGCACTGGGTGGCAATACAAGTGATTCCGGATCTTTCTTTCACACTACTCCCAGTTTGCATCTGTAAATCATATGCTCTTTGCACTGTGGCAGGGATGTGCAGATCCCGCCCAGTTCTTTTGGCTTGTTTCTCTTGACAAAGCTGGGCTAGCTGGCCAAACACATGAGCATTAGTGCTGATTAATAGCGGGATACCATCATGCATTCCAGCAGGTTGGCATACCAGGGTTAGGGTCTCTATTGGTTCATCCACACCAGTAACAGCAGTAGGGAAAGATAACCACAGTCATACATAACCCTGGTAAGGATAGAATTTGTCATTCACTCCCCACACATGAAGCCCTTCCACGGGTAGGAGCGGGAAGTCAGACAAGTGTTGGTCATACCAGTTTTTGAACACAATAGTGACCTGTGAGCCACTGTCCAGCACAGCTCAAGTTGAGATGCTGTTAACAGTTACTGTTGTTTCCATGGAGGGACCCACCATCTCAAACCAATCTGGAGATTCCTGTTTGGTGGACTGGCCCACAGCAGTTTTGGAGGAAAAGGATTTTCATGGTGGGCCTGGTTGTGGCTTTATACTGCTTTGCAGGACAAGACTGAGTAACATAGTAGTGACCCACCGTAGATCTTCGAGAGCATTGTAAACTCATGTCCATCTTCTCTGCACTGGTAACAAAACACCTTGCCTCTGGGGTCAGCAGGATGGGCTGGGTCTTCACGAGGTTTGTAGTGATCGGGGGCTGAAGTCCTACTCTGTGCTTTTGGTTTAGATTCAGGCTCAGATCCCCCGTAGCCCTTTCAAGGGACAGATGATTGGGTGGCATAAATGAGATCCCTCACCATAACTCACAATTCCCTCATCTCTTCTACCATGGCAGGGTGAGCTCAAGGTTCAACAGCAAGGCCACTGGCCCCCACACCCATAGGTGGGGTCTCACAACTAGGCTGAGTCTTGGTGGGGCAAAGGCCAGGATTTTTAATGTGCTCGAACGCAACCTGCCAGCTAGCTTTTAGTTCTTTCAATTTCTTCAATAGTTCACTGATTTGCTGTGACTCAGAATGGTCTTCTTTTTCATTAGGTCTGTCGAGGGTCATGGCAGTTCTCGCAATGTCTGCATATGGTTCCCATCTTCATCATTTTCTGCTTCCCAAATTTCCTTAATTAACAGTATTCGGGAGGGTTAGCTTTACGGTCCTGGAATTTTAACTTCAGCATGAGCACACTAGAATAACGGGCAGACTTAGGGATGTGTTCCAGTCTGACACAATTCAGTTTATTAGCTGAAATACCCCCCTTACAATGTGCCTTTTGCAAGGCACTTTCTACTCGGGTCACAAAAGCAGACAGTCTCTCATTCTTTCACTTATTAGTAGACTTCAATTTCCACATCAAATCCTCTCTGGATTCAATACTGCTAAGTACCCCTTCAAAAGCGGATAAGTACTCAGCTGCAGAGACGTCTAGGTTAGTGGACCAAAGGAACCATATGGCTTCCAGCGCAGAGCCTCTCAAACTTTCCATAAGTCTCTTGCATTTCTCCCCTTCAGAACACTGCCACTCTTGTACCAGAGGGGTGGCATGGCCCATCCTGGTTTCCAAGTCATCTTCCCCCACAGGCACAGGAACAGCACCTGAAAACAGCCTGAGCCTGTGATAAGAGTCCAGGTGCACTGAGGGTATCACAATGGGGGATGCTACAATAGTGGATGCCATAGTAGAAGCTGGGGAGGCCAAAGGAGACTAAATGGTGGTGACCACCTCAGAGTCCTCCAAAGCCTTCTGCAAGTCCTTAACCATCTGTCCTTCATCAGCTAAAAGTCTCAATAACTTGTCTTTAAATCCTTTCCCCCTTGGGGATCCCCAGGGGAAGATGGGTCGCTGTGTAGGTGAATGAGCCTCCACCCCTTCTGAGACCCCTCCAGCATAATACCAGGGGGTACATCTCAGGGTCTATGGGGAGGCTGCATGAGAAGAGGACCACTAGGGTCTGTGCAAACAGGTCTGAGTCCTGCCCCTGCACTTCAACCTTTCCCAAAACACTTAACCTTTCCCATGGTTTCTGCTACAGTGTCATCAGTAGTTCCCACGGGGATATCTAGTAGCAATAAAGCATGGTGGGGTCAACCCCTTTAGCCTCATTCCTCCCCATCATCTGGTACAAAACCAGCTTGCAGGGGGAAATGTTCCACTTGGGCGTAGTAAGGGCCTCCATTTCAAATTCTCCCTCAGATTTACACCTGACTTTAAATTCTAACATTTGGCCACTAGGGGGTGCTAACCCCAGTGGTGCCTCCAAGATGTAACCCCTAGGTGGCACTATTCCAGGGGCTACTACCCCTGCCTGTATGGTTATACACAGGTTGAGGGCCATGGGTTCATTAGTAAGGTGCATCCACACAGAGTAGTGGTATTGGGGATGTTTGTCTGTTCTGTGATAGCCCTCTGGGAAGCTATAACCACACATCAACCCTCCTAGTGGCTCAGTGCCTGACACAGTAGTGAATTTACAGATAGTACTGAACAATAATGATATGCACACACCCTTCACACTTACCACCAGTGTTAGATTTGCAGCAGTTTCTCTGGAGACCCCATAAAATAAGGTTAGCAATACAATAGCACACTCTTAACACTGTAACCCAACTAATAATATACACACTAGCCAGGTTGAACATGAAGAAAGACAATCAGGTTTATTTAGGGGCAGTGAACAAGGAAGGGGCAAGAATCTAGTTAAACAATTTAAAATTTGACTTTGTTCAGTGATTGCATGCATTTTTGTCCCAAACTGACAGCCACACAACACTGGGTACCCAGGAATACATCTGGCTAGCTAAAAGCACTGCCTAGGAGTGGCCAGTGTTGCTGCTGATATTGGAGCCCTTGGTGGAAAGAAAGGCAGTTAACATGCAAAACGACCAGATTATTTGTAATCCAAGCCGGTTGGCTCAGTCTTTTGTAAACCCAAGAAATTGAAATAATTAGATGGTACCACAGATGATTTAAACACTCATTGCAGGGAGCTACCCTGATTGTACTCATGCTACCATGAATCTGTTGCAAGGCAGGTGATATGGAGACCTCATGGTGATGATCGATGGGCATGGGGAAACAGGGCCGATACGACACACCTCTTCATGGCCTTTCCTCCAGGTGGCCACAACCTGTATGTTGTTGTTGCTGCAGGGGCTGGATCCCCGAGCCAGTCTCTCGACGAAACAGTCTCTGGTGCAGGAGTAGCGGCCTTTGCCAAATTGGCAATGCCCAGGCAGGATGAGCAGTCTAGTAAAGTTTGTGATCTTCTGCTGGTGAAGCCTCCAGCTGGCATTACAGGTTTGATCATGGGTAAGCAGGTTTTGACCCACGTAACACATTCAGCACATACAAATAAACAGTTACCTCAGGGTACAGTTCGGACATAGTCTGGTTGCAATTCATCAGCTTTACTGAGCAAACCTTCCGATCCGAGTATGTCTCGCACACAAGCTGGGCCAATCGCTTCAGTCGCAAGTCTTCAGTCCAAATCGCATATAGCACTGATAAACTTATTTTCCTCTGCTGCAGTTTCAGGCCAGAATTGGACAAGTCCAACTTCTGCTATAGGCAGTCTCAAGCAGAAGAAAGGTGGCAGGGAGGCAAGTTGGGCCTCTTCCCGCTGATTCCCCTGCGCTCCTTCTGGGAGCAGCTGCTCAAAAGCATGAGCTGTTCACATTTTAACCTCCAACTGATCCACTGTCTCTTGACATACTGGGCATTTCCCTTGTAAATCCAGCAGTTTGGTTTGCTGAAGGAGGTCTCAGTTACAGTTAGGGCTCCCCTCCAGGTTAATTTGGCGCCAGCTAAAAAACTACAAAACTACAGATTTTCCTTCCCACAGAACACTGGGGGTTCAGATCCATTTTAAGTCCCAAGTGGTTCTATTGGTCCAATTACTGGAAGTCCCGGACCCAACATGGTGGCTCCCATTCAAATGATCGAGCTGCAAGTAAAGCAGGCTAGACAAACTCCTCTACTTCAAATATAAAAACATACAAACAGTAAATAAGCACAGTTCTTTCATGGGCTCCCTCTGCGCAAATAGCGACTGCAGGGTGGCGAAAAACAAAACACTAGCCCTAAATCGTCAGGACCCAGCACAGACCATTTACTTAACACAGATTAACTAGTCTCTTAAAGGGACAGGCACAGAGGCTTAATATGGCACTCACATGTAAATAAACAAGATGACACATTGACAGGACACCAGCCTATCAGTGGGCATTAAGGAGCCCAGGAAGACATTAAGTAAACCCCAAACTGGGGGAAGGGTGTTACACAAGCACAAAAGACCCAGATGCAAAGGGACTGAATGGCTCAGCAAGTGAAACAGCAGGCTCACAGAGACCAACAGTTGGCACAGAGAGACCAACAGTTCAAGATTCAAGACTTTATCAAAACAAGAAAGATACTACAAACCAATTGAGCTTGTGCTCATTTACAATGGTTTCCTGAGATAAACGGATACAAAAAAGTGTTGCCTTTACAAAAATACATCAACATACATAATATACAAAATACTAAAGGAAAAGTACAGTTACACAGGAATTCAGTAACAGTAGATCTTTGAGAGAATCTCTTTCATCAGGTCACATCTAGCGAACATAAGCTGTCAGGCTCTAGGACCACATGGAAACTTTTCTAAGCAGTACCACTAGGGGCCGCCCATGGTGATGTCCAATGTCACCATCCCTACATAAGCGTGGGTGACCCTGACCCTCTTCAGTTCCCTGCTAGAGATCATGCTCGAAAAACTTTGCCACAAGAAAGCAAGAGAGGGACTATGGGTCTGCCTATTAGTTAAGACAGAAATCAGCAGAAAAGCCTGAAGAAGAAAAAGAGAACAAGAGAACGATACCTCTACTATCCTGAGAGGGATCAAGTGCAGAGGACCGCCCTGTAAGTGGCTAGGAGAGAAAGGGAGAGACATTCTGCCAAACAGACCAGGCAGAAGACAGCAGAGGGGCCATAAAAGGAAAAAAGCCACACTAGAAAGCCCAGGGAACCCCGAAGGGAGTCAGCTCAGAGGGTCACCCACCCAGGACCAGGAAAAGAATACAAGGTGCCAACCTGCCAGGAAAGAACAGAGAGGGCCATCCACCAGGAAGTGCTGGCACAACAAATACTCTGCCCTGAAGAGGAAGACAGGAACTAAAGAGCATAGCATTCAAGGGGGATGTAGGGTGGGTAGGCATGACCTGATGAAAGAGATTCCCTCAAAGATCAACTGTTACAATAAGTTCTTATGTAACTGTACTATTCTCATCAGAGAAATTTATTTCATCAGGTCACATCCATAGAACGGGTCCCAAGCAATTCAGACAGAGAGAGAGAGTCTGGGAGGCTGGAGGCTATAGGCCTGGAGAAGAGGCCTTGAAGCACAGCCAGGCCGAAACCTGCCCTTCTTCAAGAGGCAACCTCCAGACTGTAGTGTTTGGTGAAAGGGTGAACAGTACACCAAGAGGCAGCATCCCAGGTCCCAGCGGCTTACGCATGCTTGAAATAGGCAATAGAAGTGGCCATATTACTGGTGGCAAGACCACAAACAACCCCAGGAAGTCCCCTACCGGACTACCTATAGCAAACAGTAACTGGTCCACCATTTGGACAGACACTCATTAGAAACTGGAATGCCCTCTTTCCCAGGGGCGAAGAAAAAAAAACAGCTGCAAGGACTCTCTCCAGTCCACCATATGGGGTGCATAGTAACGAAGAACTCTATGTACATCTGAAGTATAGAGCAAATCTTCCCCTGGATTGGCACGCTGCTGATCATAAACAGGCAGGGAGTGCACAGATTTCTCCTCTTTTTTCCCCTTCTTCCCTGATTTCTCCCTCTCTCTTTCCCTTCTTCCTTGCTTTTTTCTCTCTTTTCTTTCCTTGCACACTTTTCTCTTATCTTTACCTCTCCAGTACTGAACATTGTTCATATTACCATATTTATCACTTTTTGCAATTTACTGAATGCCTTGCCATAGCCTGCCCTAGCATGTATTTGTTGCTATTTCTGATCCTATAATACCCTATTGATTGTAACCCTTCCGCTCTCCACTTACATCCTGTCTAGGTTTGTGTTTTATTATCAATACATGTATATAAGTCTTCTCCAATATGTTTACCCCAAATACTGTGCTTTGTTAAGTGATATTTTATACCTTACATGGAGGATAGTCTATTGTATTAGATGTGTGCTTTCTTATATACTCAAATTTCAATAAAAAGATAAAGTGAAAAAAATAAACAGGCAGGTGGGTTGTATGATATAAGGCAAACCCAGACACCACCTTTAGTAGAAACTTAGTGGTCATATGCAAAGACACCATGTCTTTGTAGAAAATCAAACAATGCAGCTCACACATGACAGCCTGCAGCTCTTAGTCCTTCGAGCAGAAGGAATAGCAAGTAAAAATAATGCTTTCCAAAACAGGAAGTGTAGTGCACAAGGCGCAGCTGGCTCAAAATGAGCCAAAGTAACTTTCTCTAACACAAGATGCAAGGCCAAAGGAGGGACTGGTTGGCAAATGAGAGGATTCAGGTGACAAATGCCTCTCAAGAAAGTACAGGACACCTCCAGTTGTCCCATCGTATGGCCATCAAGGGGCACAAGAAAGGCTGAACTGGCTGACAGATGCGCCTAAAGGAAAGAGCACTGCAGGCCAGAATCTGAGAGGGACAGCAAACACTCCAGAATCTGATTCGCCAAACCAATGAAAAGGTCCAACTGACGGGAAACTGCCCACAAGGCAAAGCACATCCACGTCATAGAATAAGTGGCCTTGGTGGAGGACTTCTAGTGGCCACCAGAACCTCGGCCACCTTCTGGGACACCCCAAAGTTAGCCATGGCTATGTCTACAGTAGCCAGGTGAAGAAGTGTAGAGACTTGATGGCCCGATGGACCAAGGTCCCGTGTACTCATGATAGCAAGCCTTTGTACAGGGGATGGGTATTGGAGGATGTCCTGCCAGCTGCTGAGGTAAGGGGAACCAGATCAGACAGAACCAGAAGGGGGGCAATGAGAATCAGAGTGGACTCTTTCAACTGAAATTTGATGAACACCCTCTGGGTGAGAGGAAAAAAAGGGAAGGTATAGAGAAACCTCCCTGTTCAAGAGAGGGACAATGCATCTCGCCAGAAAACTCCAGGCCCTGGAACCAGCAAGCAGAAATGCCACAGTTGTGCACTGAGTGGAGATGCAAAAAGGTCCAATTCTGGGCAACCACAACTGTCAAACAGGTCTTCTACAGTACTGCCAAGGTCAGCAGTTCCCACTTGTACATCCTAGACTGTAACCGGCTTGGCTTGTCTGCCAGGATGTTTTGGACACCTGGAACATTGATGGCCAACAATTCTAGACTGTGTTCCAGAGCCTGGTTCCAGACTCACATAGTTTCCTTACCAAGAGGGACCCTCCTCGCTTGTTGATGTAGTGCACTACACTGATACTGACCATATGCACCAGCAGATGGCATGGGGACAGATGGGTCTGGAAGGCTTGTAAAGCATACAGAATGGCTCTCATCTCTAGCACGTTGATGTGTAGGTCCACCTCCAGGCTGGAACCCCATCTGTTTAGTTTGATGAGGCCTCCCTTAGCCCCATCCCGAAGAATACGTGGTGAGGATCTGCTGAGGGGAGGGAATGAGTAAGGTAGCTCCTTTCAGCAAAGGTTGCCGGGTTCCATCCATTATTGCAGTACTTCTTTGACCAGTGAGGAGACCTGAACATGCTGTTTTAGGCCATCGATGCACTGATCCCATTGGACCCTCAATGTCCACTGGGGGATCCTCATGTGTAGCCAGGTTAGAGGAACCATGATGGTGGCTGCAGCTAGCAGGCCCAAGGGCCTGAGGAAGGCACTGTTTGTGACATATCTACTGTTGTAGAGCAGTTGGGCCCAAACCAGTTGGCAGTCAACCCTGTCCTGGGGCAGGAAGGTCAGAGCTAGGTCCAGTACTGCCTGTTTGTACTGTAGGCACTGACGAGGGGTCAAGGCACATGTGGGCAGAGTGGCAGAGATCCCCAGGGCATGGAACATCTGTCTGGTATGTGCCAAGGCCTGAAGCAGTAGCACCCTGGACTATACAATGAGAAACCAGTCATCCAGGCAATGGAAGACATACAGTCTCTTCCTCCTGAGGGATGCTGTTACCACCACCAACCATTTGGTAAATGCCATGGTGTGAATGACAAGACAAAAGGCAACACCCATAACTGGCAGTGCTTTCCCCTGGAACTGGAACGTGAGGTACTGTCTGTGGGCAGCTCCCACCTTGATACACAGGTAGGCAGCCTGCATGGCTAGGGGGCATATCCCAATGTTCCTGTGGCAGAAGAAGCCGCAGGCCCTGTAGGACCACCATCTGGAACTTCTGCATACTGGATGTGGAAATTCTGGTGTCTTAGGTCCAGGACAGGCCATGAATCCTATCAGGGTTTGGAGGCCACGGAAAAGTGAAAGTAGAACCCTCTGATCCTGGGGAACTGATTCTATGATCCTCTTCCATAGTGAAGTACGTACTTCTCCTCCAAGCACTAGTATGAGATCTGGAGGGAGGGGAGGGAGGGAGCAGGTGAAAGGCTTGTGGACCATTCCCAGAAGCGTGAGAGCGGAGCCTGAACTATGAAAGACAGGGTCCAAGTGGTGGCTGTTAGGTCCACCACTGCTCTCAGTGGAGAGAAGAAGTGACCAGAATGGTTCAGCCTCTGACCCAGGTTTACGCGGACCCCAGAGGTTCCAAGGGTCATAGAGGATTCATCGCTCAGCAGCTCTCAAGAGCAGCCCTCTGAGGAGAGGAGCAGGAGAGACAGTCTGCTGGACATATTTTGTAAGTCCCAAACCACCAACTATGGGGGAGTATGCCAGCTGTGGCTACTCTGCAGGAGGCATGTAAGACGGCGGAAGCAGACCCTAACAGGGGTGGACCCACAACTTGGGGGAGGGGCTGGTGTGCTGACAGGAAGTGCAGAAACATGTGCCTAATACAGATTGGGAAACCTCTTGGTCCCTGTGGGATGAAAATAGTACTACCTGCTTCCCCAGGGCTAGCACAGGATCCATTGGCTGGACAGGAGAACCATAAGGCCCAGGTTGCATCCTCAGCAGTGGCCAAGGAAAGACTGAAGAGCCCCAAAGACGAAGAAGGTGAAGGCACGCTTTTAAACCCCTGCCACTCCTAGCAGGGTACATTGGTATGATCTCCCAAGACCTGGGTGGGTGCTTGGTGCTAAAAGCCCCAGCCCCAGGGAAGGTACCGAAAGGCTCTCCACAACCAATGGGGCAGCCCAGTGAATGACCATCTGGAACCCCAGCACAGAAGCATGCCCGCTGCTCTGGGCATATGGGCAGCAGAAAAGCACTAGCGCCATCATCTGCATGATGGCAGTCCCAGGGGGCAGGGAATGAGAGGGAGGCCCAAGGCACTCCCATCCGGACAGGCCCCTAAACAGCACTGGCCAAAGGATCAGTAGGGATGACAACAGAAGGGCCACAGAGCCTGGCCCTAACCAGAAGGTACCAAGGTTAGAGCCTCCATGGTAAAACCGGCCATGCCTGTGATGGGCCTAAGATGAAATAGACAGGGTAGACCAAGGGACACCACCGTCCAGGAAAGGTAACCCAGCTATCTACTACTGGAGGGAAGGTGGGATCGGTGATGGAGGAGGTGCAAGCACTCCCAGCACCACAACTGGGCCATACCAACAGTAGTCAGGATGAAAAGAAACCCTCTGACACCCTCCCCCCTTGAGTTGGAGAGGAGCAAGCATCATCGGGGAAGGCACAGGGTGCCACCGACAGGCCTGGACTAGACGTGACTAGCTAGGGCAGAAGCCCACTAAAATCTTGGCTGCCAGGACACTGGGGGGGGCAGATGGGGGTGGCAGAGGCATCTGTGTCACCATCCCATAGGTCAGTTTCAGTGGGGTAGCCACAGGGTGCCACTGCAAAGGGTCAGGGTCAGCTGAGGCTGGCAGAGAATGTTCCAGGGGGCCCTTCTGTTATAGGATCACAGAGAGTCAGACCTAACCCTCCCCAACCAGGGAAACCTGCGGTAGGGGGGGCCTCCAAAGCAGGATCTTTGTTGGAGAACGAAGGAGTGCCCAGAGGTTGTTTGCAGCTAGTCCAGTTTCAAGGAATCCAGGCCGCCTGTGGTGAAAAAACACAATCCAAAGGCCTCACATCCGGGATGAACGTGCACACAACAAGCCCAGATGGGCTCGCACTGATTCAGATTTGCAATCAAAGATCACCCTGAGGAATTTGGGATGGTGCGCCGGATGTTCTGAAAGGAAAAAACGAGTCTCCATCGGCCTAGAAACCATTGGCGTCTGACCACTGGGCAATGCCCACCAAAATTGGCCCCCGGGCCACCACCACAGGCCCTGTGAAGAAACTGGTTTAAGGAACCAAGGTCCATATCCAAGGAAAACACCAAGACTGGTGATATGGAGGCAGCAGGTGAGCACTAAAAACTACATCTCAGAAAGAAAAGCAAAGAAAATCCATGGCTGCATTTAGAAGCTTCTGATATGATACAGGGATCCATTGAGCACTGGTCAATGAAATAACAGGAGAGTCAGGACCACCCAAGCTTATGTAGAAATGGTGACGTCAAATGCCACTGTGGGTGTCCTTTAGTGGTACTGCATAGAGAAGTTTCTGTATGGTCCCAGAGCCTGATGGCTTATGTTCTATAAGAGTGACTTGATGAAAGAGATTTCCCTGTAGAAGATCAGTTATTCAAGCTTCACTTAGTGGTGGTCTAGCAAGCAATAAATAAAGCTGGTACAACAGCAGGCTCAGAGAGACCAATAACTGGCATAACAGGTACAGATGCAAAGGGACTGGATGGCCTAGTAAGCACAACTGCAGGTGCAAAGAAAGCAGCAGAAGGCACAACAGCAGGCACAGAGAGACCATTAGAAGCAGGAGTTTATGAAGCAGGTGCTGCAAGCATAGAAAGAAACTGTACTCCAGCTCCAAGTCACAGGGAATCCAGTCGCTGTATGATCTTACCCCAAGCTAACAAAAATGGGCCCTGAGGACGACCCCGAAGCCTACTTTATGAATTTTGAGAGAGTTGCCGGAACCACTGCAAGGCCATGAAAAGGTTGTGCCGCTCGCATTGCACCATATTTGCCACTCGCACTGCGCAACATCTGACTGAAGATATACAAGCTGCTTATTGGAAGCTAGATGATGATACCGACAGTGACTATGACCAGGTAAAGGTGTCTGTCTTCTGGATTTGTGTAACCGAAGAGAGCTTTTGATGGAACTTCAGACATTTTATTTTATAGCTAGAACCAGATGCAGTGGTCACTCAAATATTGAAAGACTTGGCTATCAAATCGTTAAAACTAGATGTACACTGTAGAAAGGACAGTTTGGATTGGTGCTGCAGCAGTACCTGAACATTTTGCCTAATCAAGTATGTGACTGGGAGAGTCGGTTTGGACTCTTCACCTTTCTCCTGCCCTCTTAGTTGCTACTGCTTTCAACTCTCTAAGCTGCTTACTTTGCATAAACTTTTATATTGCTGGGTTGAATTTACTGCTTTGTATACTTAATTGAATTCAGCATTCTGATTTGTTTTTTAAAAATGCTTAGTGTCTACTCTACTGTGATATAAGTTGCCAAATATTGTTAGAGGTATAGTTTGTATGTTCTTTTCTACCCAGTAACCCTGCCTGACCCGACGGAGTAGCGCTATGTGCGCCACGGCACCCTATATCCTCTCTTTAAATTTCTACTATCTGAATTAAGTGTCCTATATTTTAGCATTGCTGCCTACCTCTGTCCTTGCCCTGAGTTTTTCTTTCATTTTCCCCCTATGGCTTTCTTCATGTTAGCTAATCCCCCCACACCATTCCCCCCATAGCCTAAGGTGTTACAGCTCTTCTGGGTTTACTTTTAAAGCTACTTCAGTGAAGAGCCTTTGTTATGCAATCCACCTTCCCACCTTCCTGGGGTCTAGGGGATTAGCTGCCACTGCCTTTGTATTTTTTGCTTTAAATTGACTGTTTCTTCTCCAGCAGCTCTGCCACAGTGACCTGCCCAACTGCCAGCCAGCCCAGAGACCCACAGGTATGGACACAGAGACACAGCCCGGCCTTTGCAGCTACTGGGCTTGAATTGTGGTGCTTCCTGTCTCCACTGGCTGATTTGTTTCTGTTTGGACACTTCACTTTTCTCCTGCCCTCTTATCTGCTACTGCTTTCAACTCCCTAAGCTGCTTACTTTGTACGAACTTTTATATTGCTGGGTTGAATTTACTGCTCTGTGTACTTTATTGAATACAACATTCCATTTTGTTTTTTAATAATGCTTAGTGTCTACTCTACTGTGATATAAGTTGCCAAATATTGTTAGAGGTATAGTTTGTATGTTCTTTTCTACCCGGTAATCCTGCCTGACCCGATGGAGTAGCGCTGTGTGCGACACGGCACCCTATATCCTCTCTTTAAATTTCTACTATCTGAACTGTGTCCTATATTTTAGCTCTGCTGCCTACCTCTGTCCTTGCCCTGAGTTTTTCTTTCATTTTCCCCCTATGGCTTTCCTCATGCTTGCTAATTCCCCCCCCCCATAGCCTAAGGTGTTACAGTTCTTCTGGGTTTACTTTTAGAGCTACTTTAGTGGACAGCCTTTGTTATGCAATCCGCCTTCCCACCTTCCTGGGACCTAGGGAATTAGCTGCCATTGCCTTTTTATTTTTTGCTTTAAATTGACTGTCCATTCTCCCCTCTGCAGGCCACTTGCCAGGAACAGGTGTCTGCCTCCAACTTCTCCCATAGGAGTAGTGCCTTCTCCGGCAGCTCTGCCACAGTGACCTGCCCAACTGTCAGCCAGCCTAGAGACCCACAGATATGGATACAGAGACGCAGCCTAGCCTTTGGAGCTACTGGGCTTGAATCTTGGTGCTTCCTGTCTCGACTGGCCGATTTGGTTCCGTTTGGACACTTCACCTTTCTCCTGCCCTCTTATTCGCCACTGCTTTCAATTCCCTAAGCTGCTTACTTTGAACAAACTTTTATACTGCTGGGTTGAATTTACTGCTATGTATACTTTATTGAATTCGGCATTCTACTTTCCCATTTGCAAATTAAACTGTAAAGCCACTAGAGGGCAACAACAGCAGTCTCTCCTGTTAAAGGGGCAACACCTAATATTTACTCCTTCCTCTTATAAGAGGCTACTCCTTCCTTGATCACACCTCTGCATTTTTTTCTCCTCCTCTGTCTCCCAGTTGGTGATCCCAGTATATACAGCCCCTCTGGGCTTGTGGCAGCAAGGAACCACATTGGCAGTTTGAACCAGGGACTATCCTCGATCCTCAGATGCCTTCCCCTATGGATCCAGGTGCTGCTTTCCTGCTGCTTTCCTATCTAAAGCCAGCACTGTCTGCCCGGACAAGGGTCGACCAGAAGGAACTGCCAGAAAGCCACAGGAATCCAACCACAAAAGCTGTCAAATGCCGGCCGGGACAAACCCTTCTCTGCTGGGGGACTCAAATCTGCTGAGCAGTAGTCCATGCTTCCTGCTGACTGCCCACCCAAGGTGTACACTTATATAGCTAATTCTAGTCACATGTCAGCCTGCTTTACCATTTGCTCATTATAGAACTTGACCACTACAGGTGTTTTTACACTTCAGTGATCTACTGCCAGTATGCACATCAAGCTATTTCAAGTGGTTGTCTCCCAAACAGCTCTACTTAACTATTCTACATTTAAATCACTCGATTAAACTATGGAAGGAAGGCCTCTGCCCCTGTTAATACTGAGCCTTGCTCTCTTTCTACTAATGCTCCTCACAGCTAGGTAGGGCTCGCTTGATAGTCAGGGCTCGCTAGGCAGTGCAAAACCAACCTATGCACTGTTGGATTTTACCTACTCTAACCTACTTGTATTATACATGAAGCATCATGAAACTACTACTCTATTAGTCCCTAGATTTCTCCTATACCTGGCTTTTGACTTTACTTCTAAACAATTCTGGCTAAATATGCTACTGGCTCCACCGTTTTTCCCATGGAAAATCTGGTACCTAGTACTACTGGCCTTATTATTGTCTGGGGACATCGAAAGAAACCCAGGCCACCAGACCCCCTCTATTACTTTGAATATGGACTGGCTGAATGCAAAAGGCCTTCATATTGCACATATAAACATTGGAAGCCTTCTCTGCAACTTCGCAGAACTTGAGACTTGGATATCTACACACAATCCTGACATTCTTTGTCTGTCGGAAACGTGGCTCAAGCCGGTCACTCCAGACTCTTCTTGCTCCCTGCCAAGCTATACGCTGATTACAGGTGTCAGGATGTCTGGCAAGGGGGGGGGGTGGCAATCTATTTCCAAAATCCCTAGTAAAACACTCGACTGCCACTACATCTGAATTTCTACATGTCCTCCTTCTTCTTGGGGCTAAAAAGCTTTACCTAAAATATGCCTAAAATCTCCCTAAAGAAGATCAATTAGGCTGCTTCGAGCTGCTTGCACACTCTACCTCTGCCGTTGGCCAAAATGAATTCTTCTCAGTGACCTCAACCTAAATTGGTTGGGGAAATATAAAAACACTTTACAACCTATGGTGTATGGCCACAATATGCATCAAATGACAGAAGATCCCACCAGACTGGTGCAGTCTGCTGCCAAGACACTTATAGACTGGATACTTACTAACTGGCTGGACAAGATTACTGCCTCAGGATTACTTCCAGACTCAATACGAGACCACTGCCCTGTGTTCTGCAAATGGGGAACATCTGAGGTTGCTGCCCTTTCACCGCGTTATTTCACTCTCAGGGATTTTGCTAATTTTGATCAGCCAAGCTTTCTACATGCTGCCTCTTCTGTAAACTGGACCCCTACTTTTCAATCACATAATGTTGAGACTGCCCTGAATCATTTTATATGTATATTTCTATCCTTTCTGGACATGCATACACCAAAATATACATGGCGTGTTAGGATCTCACAGACTAAACAGTTGCATAAAGAACTCCTTGCCTCTTTCCGGACACATGATAAAAGCTGGAACAGTTGTAATATTTCTGGTAGTCAAATAGACTATGACACCTACAAAGTACAGAGGAACATGTGCAAAAAACAAATTAGGATTGCGCAAAGCTTGTACTGCAAGAGTCTCCTACTTGAAGCCTCCGGGGACCCTAGGAAATTCTGGGCATGTGTAAAATCCTTTCTGGGATATCATCAGTCCCAGCACACAAATGATATGATCCTACTGTATATGGTGTGCACTGCAATGACCCTCTTACCATTGCAAATTCCTTTGATAAATACTTTACTGACCTCTCTTAAGTACACTGTCTGTCTCCCAGTGAAGCATATCCCTCTGTGTTCTACTGAAACTAGTGAGCCTAAACATCCACCTTTCTATTTTAAGGTTATTATGAATGCTGATGTCCTAAAACAACTCAACAAAATCTCTGACACCTGTAGTGCAGGCTCTGACTGCCTGGAGTCTAAACTTCTGAAGATAGCTGCTCCCTTCATTGCAGCTCCTCTAGTTAAAATCTTCACCCTGTCACTCTGCCATAGTCATGTACCAGACATTTGGAAGGTAACAAAAGTAACCCCAGTCTTTAAGAAAGGAGACAGAAATTATTGGCCCTTGTCATTCTTTCAGCACTTAACAAAATCCTGGAGAAATTAGTGGCTATGCAGGTCTCTGAGTTCCTATCCAAATACAGTCTCCCATCACCTACTCAGCATAGCTTCCACAAAGGACACAGCACCTCTGTGGTGCTACTACAATTGTCTAATGATGCCCTTACTGTGATGGAGCAAGGTCAAATGACAGGTGGTGTGTTCATCGATCTCTCTAAGGTGTTCAATCTCGTTGATCACCCCTTCCTACTTACCCGTCTTGGCTCCCTTGACTTCTCTGCAAAAGCTATAAAATGGTTCCACAGCTACTTAAGCAACAGAAGCCAATATGTTAAATTTAACTGTGGTGTCTGACTCTGTGCATATAAGCGTTGATGTTCCTCAAGGCTCCATTTTGGGGCCTCTTCTCTTCTCAATTTTTATAAACAACATACTTCCAATCACCCCTGGATGCTCAACTATTTTATATGCAGATGATCTTGTACTTTACATTTCCTCGGCACATAAAAAGGAAATAAACAGTCGACTAACCTCTGCATTTCTAAAATCCAAGACTGGATCCACAACAATAGATTTGTCTTAAACATAAGTAAAATGCAGGGCATGCTGTTTGGATCTCCTGCCAAACGTAATGCCAATTGCAGCCTCTTTTATGCCTCCTGTGTAAATGGCTCCTCTCTTATGGCGGTAACCTCTTTTAAGAACTTAGGCATCTTACTCGATGAATCACTCAGTTTCATACAACACATCATAACCACATGCAAATCAGACAACATTAAACTAGGCATTCCTACAGAACTAGTCGGATGCTCACTCCTTCCGCTAGACTGGCTATTGCCAGAGGCATTCGACTCCCAGTAATCATATATGGTGCCATCACCTATACAAAGGCCTCTAAAACCACACTCAGTAAATGGGACACAACATATAACAATATCTGTCACTATGCCTCAGCTTCCCCATGCCTGAAACACCATTGCCTGCTATATTCAGACGTAAGCTGGCCCTCTCTGTCTGCCCATAGTCTTCTTGCCTTGGTACACTACTTGATAATATCATCAGAACTGGTCTTCCTAGCTCTCTTGCAATCATGCTAGTGTCCAAAACCTCTGCCTATGGCCTCCGCTCCTCTGAGCGCTCTCTCTACCAAGTACTCATAAGTGTAAGACTCTGAAGGGTGCCTCAGCTTTCTCATGTCTGGCCCCAAAGTACTGGAACACCCTCCCACTCTATGTTTGCACTGCCCCTAATCATGCTGCCTTTAAAAAAATGCATCACAATCTCCTGGTCAAGTGCTCCCAATGCACTTGTTTTAACCCTCCATAGGTTGCTCTTATTTCCTGCCTCCTTTCACTGAATGATCATTTCTCTCTCTGGAACCTGAATACTGTAATATGTAGCACTTAGCATGGGTGGTATGTAACATTTCTAGTACCTATGATTATATGAACTATGTACATTTTTTCCTACCTGTTTTCTAGCATCATAACATCACTGTTATTTACCTGAAATGTCTTGTATGTTCTCTCTTTCATTTTGTTGCTCATCTTCTGTACAAATGTCTGTAAATTGTTTGACTGCCTAAAATGTCTGTAACCTCATGGGTTGTGTCTGAAAATAGTCATAATTATGGCTATGATATCATACCTGGTTAACAAAAACTAAATAAAAATAAATACAAATCATTAGCAAACCACCTTGGCCACTGCAGTCAAGTTTACAGAGCATTATTTGGATGTGGGAAGATGACAGGATGCCAAGAAGAGCAGATCCCACAACAAACCAAGGGTGGTGACCCAAGGAGAAACTCTCCCTGGAAGGGAGAGGGAGAAAAATTGGAGAATGGAAATAAGCATACTGCTATGGTTAAGTGATCTAGTGGTGAAGTAATTGTTTCCTCTCCAGGACCAAAAGGAATAGCCCCAGGATCTAGTGAAATTTCCCTGATCCTAAACCCCTGATCTCTAGTCCCCCAACTGGGGACCACAGGTCAATGGCCTGATAATACCATTATATGTTTTTGTGTGGTTAAGTTGGGCATATCTGTACATTTTATTGCAGTATGGATTGTGACTTTATGGCATGTACAGCTACAAACCACAACAGTGGATCCAATTTAACCATCCATATATGGACCTGGTGCAAGTGGGGACCACACAGTTATAGTTCTGGTGGATTTGGGCTAAGGGCAGACACTGGTTAAAGAATGACTGGAAGGATCCAGGTTAGGCCACTGATAAGAACTCATAAAAGTGCCTTTGTACATGGGGATACATGCACATATCCTACAGCCCCAGAGTGATTAATGGTGGGCAACTGGGTAGAAATAATAAAAATGGGAATTTCAAAAACCTTACCTTGGCCAGTAGTCCAAGGTTGTAGTGGCTAGGTACTACAAGGACCGCAGTTTAAGGAACGTCACCAGTGACTCTGATAAGAAGTGGCATCCACATCAATGAGAGGTCCCAAAGCACTTCTGAAGGTCAGGCCAGACATTTTTCAAAATCTGGCCAGTATAATTTCTGAAGGAAGAAATGATGAGGTTCTTAAAAATGTTCAGCAGAACCTAGCTGTGGTAAATGGTAATGTAGTCAATAAACAAAAAGCACAAGTATTTCCAAGGCTTAAACTGAAAAATGACAGTTTGTACAGGGTGGAATATGAAAATCAAATGAGAACTGTACACTGTTGGCATTTGGCTCCCCAGTCTACAAGAAGAAAGGTATTAAGACTTGCTCATACCTTACCTATTGCAGGTCACTTGGTCCAAGAGAGAACTCAGAGGCACATACTTGTCCAGTTTCTTCTGGCTGGGTATATAGAAAGAAGTGGCAGATTTTTGTGGTTCCTGCTCACAGTGTCAGTTGGTTGCCCTCAGAAGTATAAAGCAGGCCCCATTGATCCATATGCCCATTATAGGTATTCCATCTGAAACAACTGGGTTTGATATGGTGGGACCCCTGGTAAATTTCAGCATGGTTTCAGTATATTATTGTGATACTGGATTACGTC
Source organism: Neoceratodus forsteri (assembly GCA_016271365.2). Lineage (NCBI taxonomy): Eukaryota > Metazoa > Chordata > Ceratodontiformes > Ceratodontidae > Neoceratodus > Neoceratodus forsteri. Next base: position 3,653,966 of record JADMNL010000041.1, on the reverse strand, counting down.
ACCTGATACCCGGAGGCTAGTCTCATGTGCTCCACTACAGCCTGGTCATTAGCCAAATAATTGCTAATGGTATTTTCCCCAAGTAGGGCTGCCAAAGGATATTTTAAGTGATCAGGGCACCAATTTTATGTCAAAAATTATGAGGGATGTGTGTGCTTTACTGAATGTTAAGTTCACCCAGACAGTGCACCACCCTCAGACCAATGGTTAAGTCGAAAGATTTAACAAATCTTTAAAGGGCATGCTGTATAAATTTGTTTCAGCTGAGACAGAACACTGGGATGAACTGTCACCCTATTTAATGTTTGCTGTTTGGTCAGCATCACAATCATCCTCAGATTTCTTGCCCTTTGAATTGTTGTACAGGCAACAACATTGAGGGATACTGGATTTCTTAAAACAGACACTAGAAGAACAGGCACATAGTTCCCCAACGTGCTTCAATATGTGATGCAAATGAGAAAAAAATTGTACACATTTGGCACATTTGCCAGAGTAGATTTACTCACAGCAAAGCAAACCCAGGCAGGACACTATAACCAAGGGGTCAGGCTACAGGGGTTAAAACCTAGTGACAGAGTACTACTACTATTGCTCTCTAGCTCTGACCGTAAACTGCTGACACAATAGCAAGGACCATATGAGGTCCTGAGAAAAATGGAAAAAATAATTTTTATCATGTTAATTTTTTTGAACGCTGGAAAGACAGGGAGGTTTTGCTAGTTGACCCAGAAGAACCTAAAGGGGCCCAAGTCTGGTGATGGATGAGGACACTGAAGATGAAATCCTTGAAAATGGCATAGTGCTTGAATCAAATAGTGCTGCCGATTGTTTGAATAACTGTTTTATTAACCTCCCTGACTTGCAATCAAAAATCATATCCTGTGCAAATCAAATGTGTGATATGGAACAAGGGAACCCTCAAGGTCAAAATTTACCCAAGTTTAGATTTAGAATAGTGACTAAAAAGAAAATGTAAAAAATCATATATAAGCTAAAGATAAAATAAGGCAAGTGGTCCAGATAAGATAGATAATAGATTACTTAAAGAAGCTGCTTTGGAACTATCACCAGTATTACGGGATATTATAAATTGGAGTCTGAGGGAGGGACAGTTTCCACTTAGTTGGAAACTTGCTAAAGTGATCCCGATAGACAAAGGTGGTGATCCCATAGAAGCTTCAAATTCCCGACCAATAGCTTTATTATCAACGGTCTATAAGATACTTGAAAAAATTGTCCGTGGTCAGCTGATAGAGTATATTGAGAAATATAATAAATTGAATCAATAGCAATCTGATTTTAGGTAGGGCAGGTTCACAGCTACTGTACTCATGGACTTCTTAGATCTTATAGCCACCCCTCTCAGGGATATGAAGTCCGTGGGTGCGGTATACGTGGACCTGTCAAAAGCATTTGATCTAGTAGATCACAGTATCTTGTTAAGTACACTGAAGAAAATTGGTGTGGAGGAAGAAACCTGTGGCTTGTTTAAGTCTTATCTCAATAAAACATCTCAATTTGTTGTTTTGAATGGCCAGCAGTCAATGATAGACTATGTAAAGACAGGAGTACCCAAGGGATCTATTTCGGTCCCCTCTTGTTCATAGTCTACCTAAATGACTTACCAAATTGTATTAAACACTCCCAAATCTAACTTTATGTGGATGATACCGTTTTGGTATCAGTAGGAAAAAAATCAGGAAGAGGTAGAACAAAAACTGCAAAGTGATTTCCTTGTCATGCAAGGAAACTTTTCCTCTCTGGGTTTATTAATAAACAACAAAAAAACACAGACTATGATTTTTGCCCCAGAGAGGAAAAATGTCCCAGAATTAAAGATAATGTCCTAGGAAGGTAAGGTTTGGGAGAAAATTGCAATGTATAAGTATTTAGGGGTAATAATAGACCAACATTTAACATTAAAACAGCATGTAATGAGTGTAATAAGGAAAACCTATGCAATGATTAGAGCACTAAGACGTATATCAAATTGTATGACAAAAGAAATGAGATTGACCATGGTAAATTAATTAGTATTACCAGTAATTGATCATGGGAGCCAGCTTTACAGGAATACCACAAAAAAGCAATTGGATAATTTGGATGTTCTTTATAATAAGCTTGTGAGAGTTGTGTTAAGATGTGAATTTAGAACACACCACTGCATAATGTATATTGAACTTGGCTGGAATCCTTTACATTTGCAGGCAAAGGGTATTTAGTTAAATCAGGTATGGGGTTTACTTAAAAGTAAATCTCTTTATAACTTACAAGTTAAATTACTAAAGCCAAATCATGGATTAAATTTAAGAAAAATGGGTGCTAGGGAATTGATAATACCCAAAATAACAAATCGATCTAGTGAGGTGACTTTACAGCATAGGGTTGCTTCTAACTGGAATTGCCTTCCACTTTTTCTCTGGGATTTAAATATAACGGATTCTGCTTTTAAAATAGCAATGAATCATGAATTAGGTATTTGCTGTTATTGTAATAGGTGAAAAGAACGAAGCAGTTAAAACCACTAGTAAGTTACTTAAATGAATGTTTGTCATGTCTAGTAAATTGGTTTATTTATTGAATTATTTATTTATTTATTTGCTTTTGGTAACCAGGTGGGTGCACTAAGCATAAGAATGTCTATTTTCAGGCACGACCCAGGAGAAAACAGTTTGAAAATACATAGGTTTACATGTGACACAGCACATGCGATAGGAAGCACAATTAAGAGGGAATTACACACAATCAAACTAGGGTATAGAAAAACATTGGTTTAACATGCTAGTAAAACTTAGGGTATACGGGAATATTATATGGTATAATGCAGTGAAGTGCAGTTTGGACAGGATACAACAAGATAAATACAAATGTAAGAAACAGTCATTGCAATAGCAAGCATACATAGAAACAATACCATAAGTGCCATTAAAGCATTGTTAGTGCAACAGGGAGGAGAGGAAGGATGAGTGGTAGGAAGCAGAGGAAGAAGGTAAGGGATGAGAGAGAGTAAGACTTGAAGGGTATTAGGAGAGGTAGAGAAAGAAGGGTGAGAGAAGTGGATTACCTGAGGAAAACAGAGTGCAGGGAAAAGGATGGTTCAAGGTGGATGAAAGCAAGTGCAGGAGCTAGTAACATGCAGATGTTCACGGTGAAGTTTCTTAGAACTAGCATGGGTGGTTGCTTGACGAATAGTTTGAGGTATGGAATTCCAGTATTCAGTACTCATATATGTTCTGCATTTTTGTACTATTGACACTGTTGTAACAACTTAGTATTTTATATAAACAGGTATGCCGTGTAAACAGGAATTTTCGAAACCCTAATGGCTGTATTACTGTATAAATAAAAATTTACCTACCTACCTACCTTGACTTAGATCCTACAATTTTAAAAGAATCAAGCTCCATCTCCTTGGATGAATGGCCCAACCTGACCCAAAACAACAAAGCCCAGCAACAGGTAGAAAATTCTGGTGACGTATCATCCCTTAAATTGGAACAAACTCATGTGACTCAACACCACATAGACATAGACCCAGGTGTCTGGATCCACTAACATCCATATAGGCTCCCAGAAAAGGTCTGAGAGATGGTACTATCGTGGGGTGTAAGAAAAGACTTTTACAAGAGACAGCATATGCGGTACAACATACCTTGTATGGGTATGATTTTTATTTAAAATAAATAAATAAATAAATTTAAAGTAATGAAAGTTAAAGAATCACTTTTTCCAAAGTAAAGAAAACAAATACAAAAAGCACAGTTTTGGCATGAACAAATAGAGCTATTCTACCAATATCAGACTGTGCCTGACCTCTCCTAGAGATCTCCCTGGGAGAACCAAACAGGTCCTCTCCAAACGACTATCTGAATCACAACATCAATTCTGCCTTGATATAGCACTAAGATCCCACCCTCAAACTAAAACTCCACCCATCAATTATCACAAATATGGAATTTATACTTATAATTCCAAGTAACAGTTTATTTTAAACATACACTGGTTATCCTATATAAATAGTCAAAGCATAGCACTGTATTTATTTCAGACATTTGATATTGACATTAATATTGCTTAATTGCGAGAATATGGGTGGTTTTAGGAGATACACCACTCCCTTAGATAGAGGGAGGGGTTTTACTACAACATAAAAACGACCAAGATGAGCCACTCACTCCCTATAGGAGATACCTAAAGATTCAGCAGTTCTCCCTGTGCAGATATAAAGGTTCAAGAATTGCCTCATGAAGCACAGTAATGTATTTTAATGTTATTTTAATCCTTCCTTTATTTCAAAGCTGCCAAGAATGTGGAAAAATGTGTACGGTAATACTGCCGTGCTGTTAAAAATGCAAAACTTTTCTTTCCGAATCAGTTTAGTACAAGGTAATCAGCGTTTAATTTCTGCAGACATTTGAAGCACTTACACAGCTTTTACAAGGGGTTTCTTGACTCTTTTTGTGAGTAGGAGGCACAATAGGCCTGTTGCAATTATTATTAAAAAAGATTAAGAAGCAACAAAAAACTGGCGTTTGCAAACAAATGAGATTAAGGCATAATAACTAGCCTCCTATTCAAACAACAATTTAACTCTTCCCGGTCACAACTGGACCTAAAGAAACACCTAGGCTGTTTGATAAAATAAAGAATTAAGCTCCGTGAAGCTGGTCGTTTCTCCAGTCAGTTTACAAACATTAGGAAGCTACTCTCTTTTTTTCTTCCTCCGACTATACGTTTTTTTAAAGGCACTCACAATTTTAACAGAGGGAAGCTGGATAGACACAAAAATATTAAAACTGGAATCATGAGCTTGTTAGTTTGCTTTGTGTCACCCATTTCCCTAGACATTTCTGAAGGCACTAGAAATCAGACGAAAAGCGCCATACATTCGTATCATTTCTCTTAGCTTTCCTCAAGGGTATGGCAAAGATTTATTGAATAAAACTTCCATGTTCTATTGTATCCACATTCATAGGATTTCCTAAGCTTTTGAATTGGCTGTTTTACATCACTGAAGAACCTGAAGAGGAGTTGGAAGGAATAGATTTAATAGTGAGTGGCCAACACGCTATGTAATTAAGAAATAAGCACAGAAGTACAGACATAGAAGTAAGAGAGAAGGAAGGGAGAGTGTTTAAATAAAAATAAAAATGCTGTTGCGCAACAGACAAAAGAAAAAAGTATTTAATAGATGAAAAAGAAACTTCAGGTCTTCGTTCTGTACAAACAGTTTGGGGGGAACACCACAATTACCCCCTTTTTAAAAACAAACCAAGTGCTATTGGTTTGTATGGAAGTTAATATCTCCACATTCCCATAGGAATGGGATGGGATTTCCACACACCCTCACAGAACCCCCACCCCAGGGCACCCTAAATAACATGAGTAGGATGTTATTCTAAACAACCTACTTTAATCTGTTTTAAGTACATTAATTACTACATTTGCCCTGGGGTTTCATGGATCTATCATTACCATATCTGGACAAAAAAATCAGCAATTTTATGCTTAGTTCCAGAACTGTGTTTAATCTCAGAGGAATAGGGCTGCAGAGCTAAATACTATCGAAGGATGTGGGCGTTCTTATCCTTCATTTGTTGTAGCCAACATAGGGGATTATGATCAGTGACCAATGTAAAATGGTTACCCCATAAATAGAACTTTAGAGCTTCAATTGCCCATTTAATCGCCAAACATTCCTTCTCAATGGTGGCATATTTGAGTTCTGTTGGAAATAGTTTACGACTGACATAAAGGATAGGATGTTCTTCACCTTTGATGGTTTGACATAGTACAGCTCCCAACCCAGTATCTGAAGCATCTATGTGGACTTCAAATGGTTGTGTAATATCAGGTGAATGTAATATGGGTGATGAGCATAAAGCAGCTTTGATGGAATGAAAAGCTTTATCACAAGTTACAGACAATGGAATTTTATTAGGTACAGTTTTCTTTGTTAACTCAGTGAGAGGTGTAGCAATTGTGACGAAGTCGGGAATGAAACGGTGGTAGTAACCTGCAAGCCCCAAAAAAGATCTTACACCTGTCTTCGTTTGGGGTATAGGACAGTTTGCTACCACTGCGACCTTGTCCACTTCAGGTCGAATGATCCCATTACTAAGATGAAACCTAGATATCTTATTTCTTGCATAGCTATACAACATTTTGAAGGGTCTATCGTAAGCCCTGCTGATTTTATAGTTTGTATAACTTTGCTTAACTAGGCAAGATGGGATGGCCAGTCCTTACTATGGACAACCACATCATCCAAGTAAGCAGAGCAATACTGTAAATGTGGTGTCAATAACTGGTCCATGTATTGCTGAAAAGTTGCTGGTGCTCCATGTAGATCAAAAGGCATATATTTGAACTGAAATGCACCATAAGGGGTACTAAAGGCAGTTTTGTCTTTGGATTCAGGACTTAGTGGCATCTGCCAATATCCTTTTGTAAGGTCTAAGGTAGTGATATATTGTGCTTGCCCAATTTAGTCAATAATATCATCTACCCTAGGTATCGGATATCCATTGAATTGTGACACCAAATGTAGTTTCCTAAAGTCTAAGCAGAGGCGAATTCCTCCTTCCTTTTTTGGGGACTATAACCATGGGAGATGACCATGGGTTTACTGAAGGTTCTATAATCCCTATGGCCAATAATTTATCAATCTCTTGTTTCACCTCTGATCAAAGTTTTTCAGGCAATCTATAAGCCTTTTGTCTTATAGATGAAGCAGTGGTTTTGATTTGGTGTGTCACATTAACAGCATGCCCTGGTCTAGTAGTAAATACTGTGGAAAATCAACCAGGAAGGTGATCAATATCTTTTTGTTGTTGTTTTGTTAAAGCCGGATTAATGATCACCGTCTTGTCTTTTTCCCTGTTATTTTCCAACCTTTGATATGCCAAGTCTAAGTCAGTATTTTGACTCTTTGTATAGATATAACAACAGGGCTTTAGTTCTACTCGTTCTTGCCATTTCCTTAACAAATTAGCATGATATATTTTGTAAGGTGAACGTTTTCCTGGGGTTTTCAATTTGTATGTGACTGGTCCAGTTTGTTCTAGGATGTTGTAGGAACCTTGCCACTTCATTAGTACCTTGTTTTCAGATGATGGTAAGAGAAGTAACACCTTATGCCCCAGATTAAAAACCTTGTTATATGTTTTTATGTTGTACAATGTTTTTTGTTTTACCTGAGCTTCTACAGCATTTTTATGTGCCTGTTGTGTATACAGAAGTAATCTCTTTCATATTTCTTTCATATATTCTAAAACATTTACATGTTTGATGTAGAGATCACCTTCCCAGGCTTCCTTTATTACATCTAAAGGTCCACAGGGATTTTGACCATACAAAAACTGGAATGGTGAAAAGCCAGTAGAGGTCTGAGGGATTTCCCGATAAGCAAATATAAACAAGGGAAAATAATGATCCCAATATTTCCCTTCGTCATCCACAAATTTCCGTAGCATACATTTTAATGTTTGATTGAACCTTTCAACAAGGCCATCTGTTTGTGGATGATAAGGGGTCATCCGTATGGCAGTGACGCCAAGCAGTTTATAAAGTTCTGATAGTAAAACTACACAAAAATTTGTACCTCTGTCTGTTAATATTACTTTTGGAAGTCCTAATCTGCTGCAATAGTCAAGAACTTTTTTGGCTATTTTAGCTGTAGTGACAGTCTGGAGAGGATAAGCCTCTGGATACTTGGTGGCATAATCACAGATGACCAAGATGAACTTATTTCCTTTAGAACTTTTGGTCAAGGGGTCAATAATATCCATTGCTATTCGCTCAAAGGGCTGTGTAACTAGAGGTAAAGATCTGAGGGATACTTGATCTCTTTTGGTTATCTGGTTAATTTGTTGGCATTCTGGGGAACTATGACAGTATTCGGCAATGGAATCATGGATACCGGGCCAATAAAACTGTTGCAGGAGCCTAGCTAAAGTTCTTTCCCTCCCTGCATGACCAGCACTGGGCATATCGTATGCAAGAAATAATAAGTCTGACCTATATTTCTTAGGGGCTATTAATTGCTTAACCTGTTCTTGGGTGGTAGGATGGATACAAATGCTGTACAAAATAATTATTTTTATTACTATAGGGTTTTTGGTTGCATTATCTGATCCTGCTTGTGTAAATATAGAAACAAGAGAGGTATCATCTTTTTGTTCCTGAGCTATATTGTACATCTGTAGTTCAGGCATCGATTCTACAGATGTTTTCTCTTTTTTCCATTGTTTTTGTATTTTCCTTTTTTCTGCCTTAGTTTTTCTATTTTTCCCTATCTTCCCAAAGATATCACCCTGGTAGGAAAAATGTAAATCATTCTGTTCAGGGCTAGCAGCAATCTGAGCTCTAGTAGCTACTGCGACTAAACTATCAACATTTACATTCTGACAGGAAGATACTATTTGTGTAAATCTGTCATAATCTTGACCTAAAATAAAAGGAACAGGTAAGGTGGGTACTACCCCCACAGTAACAGTGTCCATAAGTCCATTTATAACAATTGGTACTGTGGTTGTTGGATATTGATGAATGTCTCCATGAATACAAATTATACCTGTTGTGGAAATGGGATTTGTTAAATGAACCAAATCTGCTCAAATGAGGCTTTGTTTGCTGCCAGAGTCTACCAGTCCATCAACAGTTTTTCCACTAACTTGTACAGGAATAACAAAGTTACCCAAGTCTATAGAAGCAAAATAGGCTGGCTCCTTTCTTTTTTTTAGGACCGAACTGGGTAGTATGTCCCAGGCCATGACAATAATGACATTATATTGTAGTTTCTTTTTGTTTAACAGGAACAGTCATATTTTCTCTTTTAGCACCCCCGATGTTTTGATTAGTTGGAAAGAAAGGTCTTACCAGTGTTGTAGTAGTAGGTCTAGTAGCAGGGTTATTGTCTGTCCTTGGAAATCCTTTCTGCAGGGGCTGTTAGGCTGCAAGAAAATCCTCAGCCAGTATGATGGCAAGATCTGCAGTATCCGGATTATGTTCCCTGACTCATAGTTGTACATCAGCAGGCATAATCTGTATAAACTGTTCCAAGATAAACCTATCCATGACGGCCTTCAGTCTCTTCCCCTCTGGATGAATCCACTTGCCAGAGAGATATTGGAGTCTGGTGTATGTTTCTCGAGGTGGAATATAAGACACATGTTTTAAGGATCTGAATCTTTGCCTATAGGTTTCTGAGTTGATATCAAAACATTTCAGGATCTCCCGTTTAACTGCTGTATAGTCATTAACAGAAGCACTGTCCATGTTGGTGTAAGTTAAGTGTGCTTTTCCTGTTAAATAAGGGACAAGACGAACCACCCATCGTGTGGGAGGCCAATTACATGCTTGCGCCACCCATTCAAATGTTGTTAGATAGGACTCGGTATCATCTGATAATGTCATTTTAATTAGTTTTATGTCTTTTGGAGTGGTTTGAGACCCCCTGTCCTGCCCCTAATGTCTGTAACAATTGTATGGTGTCTGCCCACCTCTGGTCCTGTCTTCTGCATTCCTGCTCCCATTCCTGGTACTTCCGCTCTCTTTGTCTGTCCTGCTCCACTTGCCTTACTGTCAACCAGCATAACAGCTCCCGTAAATCGTCTGGAGGTACACTATCAGGTCATTCCCCTGGCTCCTCCATGTTTACAGCCTGCATACGAATGGTAAGGTCCTCAATGTCATCAGGGACCATACCCATTTTACTCTTAGGTCTAACAACAGGAGGAAGTCCTGACAACAGTGGTTCCCTAGTTAAGAGCATCTGACTTCTTGTTACAGCTCCAGATGGCTCCTCCATTTTATGAGCCATGTACCTGCTGTCTCAAATTTAAGTCAGTGATACCAAAAAAACAGTATCTATTTCTGGGATCCTTTAGTGTGAATCACCAGAATACCCCACTTCTGGTACCAATTTGTCGTGGGGTGTAAGAAAAGACTTTTACAAGAGACAGCATATGAGGTATAACATACCTTGTATAGGTATGATTTTTACTAAAAAAAAAAGCAACAAAATAAATCAATTTAAAGTAATAAAAGTTAAAGAATCACTTTTTCCAAAGTAAAGAAAACAAATGCAAAAAGTATAGTTTTGGCATAAACAAATAGAGCTATTCTACCAATATCAGACTGTGCCTGACCTCTCCTAGAGATCTCCCTGGGAGAACCAAACAGGTCCTCTCCCAACGAGTATCTGAATCACAACATCAATTGTGCCTTGATATAGCACTAAGATCCCACCCTCAAACTAAAACTCCAACCATCAATTATCACAAATATGGAGTTTATACTTATAATTCCACATAAACAGTTTATTTTAAACATACACTCAGGTTCTCCCATATAAATAGTCAAAGCATAGCACTATATTTATTTCAAACATTTGATATTGACATTAATATTCCTTAATTGTGAGAATATGGGTGGTTTTAGGAAAGACACAACCCCCTTAGATAGAGGGAGAAGTTTTACTACAACATAAAAACGACCAAGATGAGCTGCTGACTCCCTATAGGAGATACCTAAAGATTCAGCAGCTCTCCCTGTGCAGATATAAAGGTTCAAGAATTGCCTCATGAATCACAGTAATGTATTTTAATGTTATTTTAATCCTTCCTTTATTTCAAAGCAGCCAAGAATGTGGAAAAATGTGCACAGTAATAGTGCCGTGCTGTTAAAAATGCAAAACTTTTCATTCAGAATCAATTTAGTACAAGGTACTCAGAGTTTAATTTCTGCAGACATTTGAAGTGCTTATACAGCTTTTACAAGGGGTTTATTGACTCTTTTTGAGAGTAGGAGGCACAATAAGCCTGTTGCAATTATTATTAAAAAAGACTAAGAATCAACAAAAACTGGCGTTTGCAAACGAATGAGATTGAGGCATAATAACTAACCTCCTATTCAAACAACATTTTAACTCTTCCCAGCCACAACTGGACCTAAAGAAACACCTAGGCTGCTTGATGAAATAAAGAATTAAGCTCTGTGGAGCTGGTCGTTTCTCCAGTCAGCTTACAAACATTAGGTAGCTAATCTCTTCTTTTCTTCTTCCGACTATACGTCTTTTTAAAGGCACTCACAATTTTAACAGAGGGAAGCCGGATAGACATAAAAATATTAAAACTGGAATCATGAGCTTGTTAGTTTGCTTTGTGTCACCCATTTCCCTAGACATTTCTGAAGGTACTAGAAATCAGACGAAAAGCGCCGTACATTCGTATCATTTCTTTTAGCTTTCCTCAAGAGTATGGCAAAGATTTATTGAATAAAACTTCCCCATTCTACTGTATCCATATTCATAGGATTTCCTAAGCTTTTGAATTGGCTGTTTTACATCACTGAAGAACCAGAAGAGGAGTTGGAAGGAATAGATTTAATAGCGAGTGGCCAATACGCTATGTAATTAAGAAATAAGCACAGAAGTACAGACATAGAAGCAAGAGAGAAGGAAGGGAGAGAGTTTAAATAAAAATAAAAATGCTGTTGCACAACAGATTAAAGAAAAAAGTATTTAATAGATGAAAAAGAAACTTCAGGTCTTCATTCTGTACAAACAGTTTTGGGGGTGGGACCATCACAAGTACGAGAAGAGATCCACTCTATGTTGGAACTGGGCATCATTAAAGAATCTAAGTGACTAGTCTAGCCCTATTGTATTAGTCCCAAAACCAGATGGGTCCACTTGATTTTGTATCGACTTAAAGAAAGTCAATGCATTCTCCAAGTTTGAGACATATCCTTTGCTTAAGGTGGATGAACTTCTGGATTGACTGGGTAAGGCCCAGTACATTAGTACCCTGGACCTGATTCAAGGTGCATTGGCAAATCCCACTAACTCTGAATCCCAGGAGAAAACTGCCTTTGTCATCCCATTTTGTCTGCATCAGTTTATCATGCTCCTCTTTAGGTTGCATGATGCACCTGCCACATTTCAGAGAATGATGGATTGACTCCTCTGTCTCCATGGGTTATATGCAGCAGTGTACCTGAATGATGTTGTCACATGCAGCAGTGTACCTGCACAACGTTGACATATTTAGCTCTGATTAGCACACTCATCTACGGGATGTGACTGCATTACTTCAGTCACTCACGGAGACAGGTCTCATGGCCAATGCGGTTGAATGTGTCCTAGCACAAAAGGAAACTAAACACATGGGATACTCATTTGGGAATGGCCATAAACACCCTGTTGCTGATAAGGTAAAAGTTTTGCTGACTGCCCTTTACCAATTATCAAAAAGCAAGTTAGATCTTTCCTGGGGTTAGCTGGGTATTATCCCTGATTCATTCTGGAGTTTCTGACACTTGCTATCCCACTAACTAACCTAACTAAAAAGGCTGCCCCAAATAAGATTCAGTGGTCCTCAAAGTGTCAGAAGGCCTTCCAAACTAACAAGAGTGTTTTGAGTAAAGGACCAGTTATAAGATATCCTGATTTCAACCATTCATTCATTTTGTACAAAGACTCCTCAGAAGTAGGGTTGGGGGCTGTTTTGTCACAAGAATTGGACAATGGGATTCATCCGTCCTCTATTTGTCCAGAAAATTATTTCCCAGGGAATATCACTGTGCTGTGCTTGAGAACATGTCTGGCAGTGAAGGGGACAGTCAAAGCCCTGCATTACTGTTTGTTGGGAGGACTGTTCACCGTGGTCGCTGAACACACACCCCTCAAATGGCTGCATGTCATGGGAGACTCTAATTCCTGAGTCACCCAGTGATACCTGGTTCTACAGCTATTTTAATTCTGGGTGCACCACAGGGCAGGTTCCCTGCATAATAATGCTGACTTCTTCTCCCAGGAGGGCAGCTCAAAGGTAGTCAGTGCACAGCATGCTACAGGCACAGCTCTAACAGCAAGGGTATTTAAGGGGTCTATATAACCTTTATCCAGAACCCTCTTCACTAAAATACTAGCAGGAGAAGAAAAACATTCCTCAGAGTAGTAATGTTGTTTCCTCTCAGGGCTCCCTCACAGATTTACAACAAGGATCATACTCCAGCCAGAGTGTGATGCCCCAGAGATGGAACATTATGCTAATATTGGAACTCTGAAAACAAGTTCAGACTTATAGAACTTAAAATAGTTTTGTAAAAAAATCAAATTTAAGACACTGTGTAGAACAAATATTTAACTGACCACTTTTTACATTTGTCAAGGAACCGCAATAGTAATGCTCAGGCAACCATAATGAAAAGAACAGATTCTTGTGTGAACCTATTTTCAGGTTCTGGATGGGGAGGCAGGGTAAGGGATTATAAATCACAGTGAGGGATCCCTGAAAAGAAGCTATACTGCAACGGTGAGTAATTGTTTTTCTTTTAACACCAGGAATCAATCACTGATGCTTTATAACAAGCAGATTTATTAGCAGTACTTGGGGAAGCTAGGTCCAGAACCAGTTTAGGAAAAAGGTTCTGCAGAAAGCTGTTCCAAAACTGGCATCCACCCTGGGCTGTATGTCTAGACAACAGTACTTTGTGAAAGCGTGCACTGTCTTCAAAGTAGCTGCTTTGTAAATGTCTAGAAGAGGGATGCCCCTTGTGGCTGCCACAGAGGCAGAGGTACCCCTTGTGGAATGTGCCCTTAGGCCTCTGGGAGGAATTCATCCAGCTGTTTCGCAACAGACCTATAGGCAGGAGACTATCCACTGAGTGACAGCCCTCTTGGTTGCTGGCTTACCTTTGCCTACCTCACCACACGTAACAAAAAGCTGAATGCCCTGGGATCTGACATCCTTTGTCTTGTCCAGGTAATGGCCAAGTGCTTGTTTCACATTCAAGCAGTGCAGTTTCTGCTCCTCTGGACTGGAATACTCAGGGCAGAGCATGGGAACAACTCACTGGTTCTGGTGAACTCTTATACCATCTTAGGTAGGAACCTTCTATTAGTCCTAAGGTGTACATTGTCCACGTGGAAGATTAGGTAGTTTGACACTGTGCAGAGGGCTTATAAAATGCTTACCCTCCTAGCAAATGTCATAGTAATCAGGAAAATAGTTTTCCATGTGACATATTTTAAATTAGTGGTAGCCGTAGGCTCAAAGCATCAGCTGGGTAAGGCAGATGCTCCGGTCCCATGGATGGACTGGGTCACTCAAATTATGGTATAAGTGGTTCAGGCCTTTAAAGAACGTTTTAAAAATAGGTTGAGAGACCAATGTCTTGCACTTGGCTGCCAATGTGTAGGCTGACTCTGCTGCCAGATGTATCTTTAGGTTGATGGCCTAAGGAATTCAAGTGTCATAGGTAGTCCAGGACTGCAGGCAATTCTGCCTGTTTTGGGATTATCTTCCTGGGGGCACACTAGTTTGAGAATCTGTTCCACTTAGAGAAGTATGTTTTCCTGGTAACCTTAAGCACCCTCAGGACCTCTTCAAACCAGGAAACTCAAGCTCTTCAAGAAACATGCCATTAGGTGTAATGTCCTGAGATCTGGACATGTTACGTACCATGAGACAGGGTCAGTAACTTGTATCTCATTGACAGACTGACTGGATTCTTACTGGACTAGACCAGGAGCACTGAGTACCAGGCCTGCTAGGCACAGTCTGGCAGTATTACTGTATATGTATCATTGTTGCTGCCTCTCTACTGAGCTTTATGAGCACTCTCTGTATTTATGGGAATGGTGGGAAGGCATACAGAAACCTCCCTGTCCGGTCCAGAACTAGGGCATCCTTTGGGACTGTAGCCTTTGTTGGTGGACTGCAACAAAAATATGGGAGCTGATTGTTCAAGTTTATTGCAGGGAAAACTCCATTGAGCAAGCTCATTCACAAGGAGGTCCTGGTGGGCACATACAGAATATGACATACAGTAATATATACAATCAGGAGTTACAAGGTAACAACATAACATAATAATGGTAAATACAATCGAGGAATATTTGGTACAAGGCAAAACGTATACAACAAATACAATGGCCTCGACAGGACTTATGCAAATAGAATTACAGGCAGTGCAAATGTCACATGCTAGTGATAACATCAGTAGCTTGTTGTTAATACAGGGAAGCCAAAGTGCAGACAGCATATAAATCAATGAAAAAAGAAAAGGAGGCTACTGGAATCAATGGTTCCTAGGGGAGGTGATCTGGGCAATTTGTTATTGCAACGGAAAAGTAAATAGCAATATATATTAAGAGCTCATTTAGATGGTGGACTAAATGAATTCTTTAGTTTGGTTCCATTTTTAAAACAAAAAGGAAAATAAAATTATAATGTATAGATTACTTATGTACACAGATGAATCTTGAATAATATTGGTTATTATTCTAGCTGCTATTTTCTCTCTCTTTTTTTCCTTTCTTTTCTTTTTTATGTATGTGTATACTGTATATTTTAATCGTTTATATATGTCTCATAAATAATTACTGCATAATGCAAGTCTTTTCATGAATTTAGAAACAGTGTTATATATATATGCTGACCTCTTTGTCAGATATAAGTATTGCATCCAAAATCATGATGCTTTTAATGGTTCATCATGGGACTGGTAAATTTCAATATGACACATGATCTCCCTGATATATAAGATTGCTAATTATATGGCTTGCATTATACCTAGATAAAGCGTTGGGAAAATGTGAAATGTTGGTGTGTGTTTTTATGGTATTGTTTGCACTGTGGTAATATATTTGGTGCTACTACCAAAATTATGTATTCATAATAAATTTGGATACTTTTTCACTTTAAATTATAGCGAACTTGGTCCTTTTGAGTTGCCAGATTTTTCTTTCTTAGTATATAAATCAATGACCCAAGACAGGCAAGATGGAGATGAGTCTGTAATTACTGCGATTACTCCGGTCACCAGACTTAAACAAGGTCTAGCTAGAGCCGATACGGCTGTGACGAGCTGCCAAATGACCAAAGTTGCACATGTGTAGAAATTATTGAATGCCTGGGTGTAACTTGACCATTTTTTGGAGGTGTTGCACCAAATTTTCAATATGGCCTTTTTGGGACCCTCCTCATGAAAAGTGTCAGTGTCATTTTCTTCACTTATCCCGGAAGGTGATTTCGCAGAGCGACTGTGCCATTCTGTGCCACAGGTGTGAAAACATGTTTTGGGCAGGATGTGAAAAATGACAACTGTATTGTTGAAAAGGAGGTATGTAAAAATGGTAATGTTGAAAATCTGAAGTGAAAATATTAAAAATTGGAGAAGTTAGGAGCATACGTAGAAATTGCACAATGCACGCTCATAATGCAGTAATTTTTTTGAATCTTTTCACCAAATTTGCAACATGGGCTTTTTGGGACCCCACCCTCATGAACAGTGGCACTGTCATTTCGTTAATCGGTCCCGATAGGCGATTCCACACAACAGCATAAAATCACATTTCAGGACCAAGTAACAAAATGACAGTGACACTGTTCACGAGGTGGGGTCCCAAGAACCCCATGATGAAAATTTCAAAAAAATGGCTGATTTAGCAACATAAGTTGAAAACCCCATTGAATGCCATTATAGCAAGCTTACTTTTGATTCTTCGGTTTACGGTTTGGCGTTGAAGAGTACAGACATGTCCAGGTCCAGAGAAGATGACAGCGTTGACCTCTGGAGGTAAGTATGGGGTAAGGGGTGGGGTAAGGGGAGGTGGTTGCTCAGTGGAAGGGTGGGGATGGGGAGGGGTACTGGGCGGTGACGAGGGAGTTTTCTTTTTTACAGTTAAAAAAACATGTCTGGGAAAGGTTTTCTTTATGTCAAAAAAAAAACAAAACATTTGGGCACACTGGGGTGGGCTCCCAGAGTGCTACATGAGTTGGGGGCTGGGTACATGATGCTGACATGTGGATTGGGCACCCCGATGTCAGCGCAGGGCAAATAAATAAATACATTTGGGCACACTGGGGTGGGCTTGGGGACTACATAATGCCAACATGGGGATTGGGGACCCCGATGTCGGTGCAGGGATTGGAAGCAGGGAGGACAGCAGCAATGGGAGGGTTTTCTTTCCTGCCAGTGCTGGAGGTAGCAATGCGACTGTGCATGCACAGCACTTATGCATGCCTAATTGTGCTGAATGGCATTTTGGCGTTCACAACATGGTGGCACCAGCGAAACTATGTATGCGCACAAGTTGTGCATGCGTAGTTCTTGCTCCGGAATGCAGAAGTAACAGCCAAAATAGTGTGGCTGTTATTCCATAGATGCCGAACATGGCAGAGTGTTTCAAGCTCCGTTGGACTTTCAGAAGGATACTTCCAAAAGTCTAACAGAAGGTTCCACAATTGGCCATTTTTATAAGCTATGATCAATCCTAAAATGGCTGTAGGCTCTGCCCACAGTCGTAATAATGACATGGATAAACACTGCAGTGAAGGTGGCTGTGGCATAGCATAACACTGATACATGGATCCATATACAATGCAAATTGGGATGGAACCGTAGGTACAAACAGCGTAAGAGAGGAAGGGGGTTCAGGGAGATTAGGGGATGACTGGACGTCCAATACGTTGAGTAAAGAAGGGGTGAGGGGGTCAGGGTAGCTGGTAGCTATAGGACAAGCAAGGGATGCTTGTCCGCTATACAAGGAAGGGTGGTTATGCTCTGGGGCAGCGGCATGCCACATTCAAGGTTTTCCTAGCCAGTGCCTTAAAACAAGTCACAGAAACGAGCTCAGTGAGTTAAAGTGCAGATTGGATTTTATTCCAGACTGACAGTATTACAAAACTAATTTCACCTCTGCCATGAGAAGTACATACTCTGGGTATGTCCAAAAGAATGAGCTCAGAATTCCATAGAGTATTTATGTGACCTGTGCATAAGTGAGCAGATATACTGTGTCAGTTTGTTCCACAGTATTTTCATTGTCCATAGGCCAATGTGGAGCACCCGTCTTGTTGCTAGGGATGTCCAGCCTACTGCTTGATAGAGGTCACAGTTATGTGTCCTATAAGGTGCATTTGTTATAAAGTGCAGGGCACGATGATAAAGCATGTCGTGTTTGTGCACGTTAGTCACAGAACTACAACTGTATATAATACCTTCACAGTCTGTCAAGGGGAGGAAGGTGGCTTGAATCAATCTATGCCTAATATCCATTGTGAAAAGGGATTTATTCCTGTAAAAAAAAAACTAACCTCTCTTTCAGTCTCTTTGCAAGGCAATCAATGTGAGCGCTAAAGGATAATTTGCTATCCAGCCAAACTCCAAGTACTTAAATTGATCCACAATGTTCAAGGTGTCCCCAAAGATGATTGTGATAGGTAGGGGTGTGTGCTGTATGCCTACGGATGCTGACAAATGTGTGGAAGTGAAGTACGTTACCTTAGTTTTTTTGCATTCGGTAACAGTTTGGAGTAAGCAAGACTGAGTTGCAGTTGATTGAAATCGGACTGTAGCTCAGCACATGCTTCAGGCAGTGAGGGCCTACAGGTGTACAGCACCGTGTCATCCGCAAAGAAGAGAAACTTGACTTACGGATGTTTTTCCCCATGGAGTTGATGTAGATAGTAAACAGTAGTGGCCCAAGTATGGACCATTACGGAACTCCTCTTGTAATCAGCACAAGATCTGAGAGGAGCCCGTCCACTTTCATCCTTTGCTGCCTGCCTGTAAGGTAGCTGGAGAACCAGTTTATAGAAGGGCCATCCAAGCCCAGAGACCTAAGGCATTGAAGGAGAAGGTCATGGTCCACTGTATCAAAAGCCTTACCAAGGTTAAGAAACTCGGCACCTGAGGCTTGCTTGGCATCAACAGCAGTGAACCAGATATTGGTTACTTTGGCCAGTGCTGAAACAGTGCTATGTTTCTGCCTAAAACTGGACTGCAGAGGACTGAGTAAGGTAGAGGCTCTCCAGGTACTCCTTTAGCTGAGTAATTATTAATTTTTCAAGTATTTTGGGCAAGACTAGCAGGATGGAGATCGGCCTGTAACTACTGATATCACTCAGGTCATTAGACTTAAATAATGGCAGAATGTAGGCTGTTTTCCTGCAAGAGGGAACTGTGGCTGAGAAGACAGATAGATGAAAGATGTGCAAAATTGGTGGTAACAGGTGGCTCCCTAGCTTTAACAATGTGGATTCAATACCATCAGAACCAGAACTTTTCTTAGTATCTAATTTGCTCAGGAGGTCCTTAACTTGCTTATAAGTTGCTGGGAACAACTGAAAGGAGTCCTGGGGCCTCAGAGGCTGGGGGGGTCATCCAAGGATGAAGGGCTAACTGACAGCCCAACAGCTGGTGACAAGTCAAACACCAAACCTGCTGTGGTGAAATGGGCATTCAATTTTTCTAGAATGGTGCCTTGATCAATGACCATGGTACCATCTGTGGTGATTTTTAGTGGCAAGGAAGGGGATATTTTATAGCCTTCTACCACTTTAAGCATCTTCCATATTTTAGAAGAGTTGCCTTTGGCCTCCTCTTGAGATTCTACATAGTAGCTAGCCTTGGGAGATCTGATGAGCTTAGTACATGCATTCCTGGAAGCTCTGAATGCCTGCCAGTCAGCAGTAGTTTTCATTTTTCTCACGTGGGCCCAAAGTTTGTCACGACATGTAAGGGCAGCTTTCAGTTCTGGAGTGAACCAGGGGTGTGATACCTTTCTCAACCTGCGTTTTACGAGTGGGGCATGCTTATTGGCTAAGTTCGCAATGATAGTATTTAGAATGGCAATAGCTGCATCCACTGAAGTGGCCAGGTAGAATTTTTGCCAGCTGACACATTTTAGGTCAGCCAGGAAGTTATCGATTTTAAATTTGTGAAAGCTTCTCCTTACAATGAATTTGGAACAGGAGGGGTGTTTTTCTTAACTACGGGTACATACCACAATATTGTGGTCACTCAAATTGTTGTGAAAGACAGCTGTATGCATAATTTTGTGAGGGCGGCTTGTGAGGATTAAGACACGGCTAGTTCTGTTTTCCTTGTTTCTTGTGTTGATCCTGGTGGGTTCTGTAATAAGCTGTGAGATACCAAGCTCATCACATAAGTCCTTTAGAGCATTTGTCTTAGATGTAAGCCATTCAAGATTCAAGTCACCGAGGATAACAGTTTCATTGGTGTTGGATTCTAAGAAACTCCTAAGGGTTGATAGGATTTCCATACTCCAGGAAAGTGGTCTGTAGCAACCAACAATGCTGAATACTTCAGACGAGGACAGGGGTCGAAATAACCACCTGTCTGCCTGTCCCAGACATCCAGTTTTCTCCAGGGACAGCTGGTTTCACTTTTGTGCCTGTAGCTGGGACAGGCACCAAGTGAAAAAGCATTAGTGGACACTAGGAACCAGGAGATGTTGCCACCTGTAAGGCTGAGCTGTTGACGTCTCGACATCCCATTGTCACATGCTGAGAGATGTCCATTCAACTCAACGTCCAAGTTTAGGCTGTACTGTGCAGTTGGCAGTTTTGTCAAGTAGAAGAAATGAAAATAGTGCTGTAGTAGGACTAAACTATGCACGTGTTCCATGTCATCATGCATATGCAGTCCTTTTGCTTTCTGCACGGCATACTTCATTTTTCTGTGTACTGCACCTGCAGTACCAGCCCAGAACTAGCTTTTGTTCACAGGCAGCAGAGTTTTGGGGAAGGGCATCAAAAACCCTTTTCAGGGCTGTCTACTAAGGGGAGCCTGGGTTAGGGTAATTAAAAGCCTTTCTAAGGGCTAGGAAAAAATGTGTTTGAAAACCCTTTTCAGGGTAGACCATCACAGCAGAAAGGTGGGAGACTTGGTATTTAGAGAACAGGAGAATAACATAAAGAGCTGAGACAACCACTTAAAACACCCTGTCAGGGCAGGAAGGGCTCCACAGACAGGATACAAGGAGGCTGGTTAAAAGCCCTTGTCTGGGTTACTAAGTAGGAAGAGACATTTAGTGTCAATGTTATATAGAGGAGCAGATGAAGCTGATCCATCTGTCCAGCAGACCCGAAGGAAGCTAATTAAGGCTCCTTGGCCCTTATCAGGGCCATGAACTGGGGGCTCACTTAAGTCCTTGTCAGGGCCACATAGCAGCCAGTGGAT
The DNA here is from genome assembly GCA_016271365.2 of Neoceratodus forsteri. NCBI lineage: Eukaryota > Metazoa > Chordata > Ceratodontiformes > Ceratodontidae > Neoceratodus > Neoceratodus forsteri. The sequence goes on along the minus strand of JADMNL010000041.1, from coordinate 3,632,966 downwards.
AATATTTAGTAGTCCTTTTTAGGGCACCTTACAATAAGCACCATTAGTAATTAAGCCCTTTTTAGGGCACTGTACCAGACAGGGAGAACACTAGTTACTATTAGCTCGTATTTGGAAACAGAAATGTAAACTTAGTAAACAAAAATCAACAGGACTGGTACAAATTCTGTGGGACAGACAAAATGAATATTGCACCTGTCCCTTGGACAGCCATCCACCAAAAAGTAAGCAGTCTGTAGCAACCAACAATGTTGAACACTTTGGACGAGGGTAACAGAATCCTTAATGCTACACATTCAAATTATTTTGGCTTTTTTAAAGAGAGTACTTGGGTGGCATCAAGTTTTGAATTTACATAAATAACTACCCCCCAGAGGGTCTGTCTACTCTATAGATGCTGAAGGAGGGAAGCACGATCTGTTGGTCAGTAACAGTATTGCTTAGCCATGATTCGGTGACTATTAACACATCGGGGTTAGTATGAGCAGCCAAGATCCTTATTTGATCGAGTTTTAAGGAGGCTGCAAGCATTAATTAGCATTAACTTCAAATCTGGAGCTGTTGCAAAATCCAAAGGTTAGGTAAGAGTGTGGGAGGACCCAGGTTTATCTCCACATTCCCCGAACATAAAAGTAACAACAGGAATATTTTTTTCAAGAAAGCTCCCAGGAGGCAAACATATCTATTACTTGGATGCCCCATCTTCTGAAAATGTGGCCATCATCTGCTGGTTCAGGGTCCATTTGTGGTTTCCCTGGTTGATTCTATTTAGGGAGTCTGCCAATGCATTGTCCTCAACTGGCAGATGTACTGCCCATTTCTGTGTATCTGAGAAGTAAGCCAGATCCTCACTGCCTCTGTGCAGTCTTGAGGATCTTTTTCTTCCCTGCTTGTTTTTGTAATACATTGTTGTGGTGTTGTATGTTCAGATTTGAACAGACTGACCTTACAACTAGGAAGATGACGGCATTGCCAGTAATACTGCCTTGAGCTCCAGGAGACTGATGTGCTCCTGGATCTCCTCTGGGCTCTAGATGCCACTTACTATGATGTCCTCCAGGTGTGCACCCCATCCAAGGAGTGAAGCATCTGTTGTGAGGATACTTGTTGGGGACTGCTGGAGGCAGGGAATGTCCTCTCTGAGGTTTCTTTCATCCTTACACAATTCTAGTGCCCATATCAATGCTTTTGTGACAGGTACTAGTTTGGACAGAGGGTCCTATCTTTGAGACCAGTGGTCTCTTAAGTGGTACTCAATGTCCCTCACCTGAAACTTGGCCCATGGCTCCACTGCTGCTGATGCAGCCATGTGGCCCAGTAGCTGAAGAAAGTCCTCTATAGGCCTTGGTTGGCATAATGTTAAGGATTTTGCAGTGGCAATCAAATCTGTTACCCTTACCTGAGGGAAGGAGGTGCTTCCCTGCAGGGTATCCAGTTCTGCACCTATGAAGTCCAGTACCTTAACAGGTCCTGTGTGGGACTTCTGAAGGTATATCAGGAACCCCAGGTTCTTCAAGGTGCTTTTTACCTTCGGATATAGCACTTTTCCTCTTGTTCTGTTGTCCCTGTAATCAGTCTGTCATCCAGATAGGCAAAAACCACCACATCTTTCCTTCTCAGATATGCTGCACCCACAACCAAGCACTTTGTGAAGACCCTTGGTACTGAGGTGACACCAAAGGGGGGACCACAGATTGGTACTGGTGGTTTCCTGGTGGGTATTTTCGGTGTGTAGACGTGACTGTGATCTGAATATATGCATCTTTTAGATTCAGTGAACCTAGTCAATCTTCTATGTGAAAGGATCACATTATTGTGCCTGGTGTGACCATCCTGAATCTTTATTTGATATGCATGTTCAGAAATCTTTGGCCAAAAATGGATCACCAATCCACTTTTTTCTTGTGGGTCAGGAACTACCCTGACAACAGGCCTTTGCCCCATTATGAGACAGGGAAATTTTCCACTACTTTTGTTTGTAGCAATTTGTTTATTAAACAGTTCCAGCAGATTTTTTTCTGTGGGTGAATGGGCTGGAAAATTTTTGTGCTTCAGCAGTTTGGGGAATTTTTTTTGAACTGTTGGGATGACCCCTGGCTGACTACCTCCAGGACCCACTTGTCTGTGTTAATGCTTACTCATTCCTGCAAGTAGTCTGCCAGTCCCCCCCCATTTGCAATGGTTGGGTGACCTGGGCAGATCTGTCAGGGAGTTGTTTTGGCTGAGGCTTGGGGGCTGGTGCTGCTGCAGCACACTTGGAGCCCCTCCTGCCTCTGCCCCTGTAGTAATCTCTTTGGGGTTGGTACTCATAGGAACCGTAGGGTCTGGGAAAGTAGCCCCTGCCTCCCCTACCATAAGGTCTGTAGGAAGTGAAGGCTTTTTCTTTATCAATGTTATTTTTGTAAGAGGTTTTGTACTCGTTCACTTTCTTCATGTACGCCTCTGTTTTGTGACTTTAATTTCTTTCAGTTGGAAATCCATGGCCTTTGGTCTGAGTGTCCTGGGAGAAGATGGCTGTCCTTAAACAAGATAATCTCCTCGATGACACTGTATGGGCTGAAACCCTTGAGGCACAGTCACTAGCGTCCATTGCCATATGGAACTAGTCTTTAGTAACATCCAGGGCTGACTCTGCTGTGGCACTCAGATCCTGTGCCAACTCATCTTCAGCCTTATCAGCTACTGCCAGCACTGTATTCTACAGTGTATTCTGTTACTGGGCTGCATGTGCCGAGTAAGCTACCTGTCTAATGATCAGGGGAAGCTGCTGCATAAACCTTTTTAGCCATAGTATCCATTTTTCTGGAGTCCTACTCAGGAGGCTGTGCAGAGAAGAGAACTTTAGCCCTCTCACAGGCAGCTACGTGGAGCACACCTTGATGATCAAGGTGGGCATACAGATATTCCACACCCCGTTTATCCACATGATACTTTTTCTCAGTCTTTTTATCTATGCCTGCAGCTGAAGTGAGTGAAGACATGATTTTTGAAGTGGCTTTTTGTAGTGATTTCTCTAGGGACCAACAGCTTTCTTGTAGGAACTAGCATCATTATATCCTTAAGTTCTGCACTTCATCCTCCTCTGTTTCCTGCATAGAGATGTTGAGGGCACTCACCATTTGCCTAATGAAAGAGGAATATGTTGAGTAATTGTCAGTAGGCCATGGAGGGGGAGCCAAATTCCTGCTCAGGTGAACCATCTGGTTTAATAGTCACCTTCCTTCTCCTAATCATAGCACATTTCCTCCTCCTCCTCCTCCTCCTCCATAGGCAGGTAGTCTGGAGCCTGAGTCTGGGGAGAGTGGGCACACATGTTCATAAAATTTCCCATGACCTGGAAGGCCTGGAAAAATTGTCAAATTTTTACCATGTATTCTGTTGAGGGCATTTGTCTTGGATCCAATTCCTCCTCCTTTCCTTTTTCAGGAGGGGTGGCAAGGACATTCTTTTTTGTTTGTTTTTATTTGGTAGACACTGTTTCCAGTGCCTACTATGAGGCTTTTGTTTGTATTTTTTCCATTAAAGGTTCCCCCTTTCAGACACCCTGGCATCTTTACCACGTTACCATGCTTATCTGATGGCTGAGCAGCTTAGCTTTTTTCTCTGTCCCCTTTGACAGGACTGCTGGAGATGGACCCTTTCATGTGTGCTTTCCACCATCATTAGGAACTCCATCAGAGCCTTTATGGTGTTTTTGTGACACTGAGGCAGACTGAGAAGTCATAAATTCTTAACTTTTTTTGGCCCATTCCCACTGGGTTTTAGGGCAAAATGTTAACACATTTCTTAACTGGTAAAATTGTGATCTGGACCCATGCACCTGAAAAGGAGCTCATGGCAGTCTGCCTCTGCCAGGACCTGAAAACAATTAGCAAGATTTTTAAAGCCGGTTAGTCTTGTTTTCTTTTTCAAAGGTCTGTTAGTCATGCCAAACTCTGAAGATCTATGTATAAAAAAAAAAAAACAAGCTCAGTTCCCAGAAAATGCAAAAAGACTTCAGCTGAACCTAAAATAGTAAAAGTGGTTCTGAGAGAAACACTTAATGCTTTCCAATTCCTTTGATTAGGAGCCACATAATTAGTTTTAAAAAACACTAAACTGCTAATAATTTACAGGCAGCTTTTGTTTTTAGTAACTCAATTCAGTTCCCTTCCATTTCAGCAAACCATAACCATAAAGTATTAGGGTGAAACAACATGAGATGCTATTGTAACCTTACACATTCAGATATCATGCAGATATACACCTAATATAATGATTAAAGAATTGCACTACATGAGTCCTTCTCTATAACAAGGCTAGATGAAAAGAAAATGAAAATACTCGGGGGAGAATAAAAGACTACATACAAAAACAGAAACCAGTGCTCTGAAAACAAAATGAACAACTATAACAAATACTGAAAATAAACCCAGACACAAAAATAAGTTTTACTAATCAATCCAGCATCAGTAAAGTATATAAGCCACTCACACTTCTATAAGAAAGGAGGGTGTGTCGCATACTAGCCATTAACTTTTCCATGTGTAAGGTTTCTAATATCTCACTGTGCCATTCCCGATATTTTGCAGTTTCATTATCCACCCAATGGCGCAGAATAATCAGCTTTGCTACAGCTGCAATTAATGACGCAGTATATTAAATTTTTGTGCGCCTACTAGTTGATTACAACCTAACCCTAACAAACATATTTTAGGTGTAAATGCCTCTTTAAGGCCTAGTAGTGGATCTGTGTGAGATTAAATCTGGCAAGTAAAGCAGTGTTGTGTTTCCTTGAACTTTGCTTGGAGTTTTTTCCCCCATGAAGGTTCCTGCGAAAGTCTTGGCTTGCTACAACACTGTTACATATCCTAAATTGAGATAGGAGACTGCCATATCCACGAGAACTAGGCAGTTCCCCTAACAACATACTCTTCGCGTATGTGTGAATGGAAGAAAATACAAGGATGAACATGGTCCTGAACCCGCTGAGTTGGAACCAAACCTTTTCAGACACTACCATTTTATTCTGCCTCTTTATCAAGGGTCTAATTCCAGAAAGAAAGAAAAAAATCCCATTACCTTTTGAGATGGAGGAAGAGGAAACTTTCCAGCTAGCAAACCTGATGGACCAGGCACAGTCCTACAGAATTATCCATGGTTTAGGAGAAAAAGGAAAAACATGTTCAATTCTTCTGCATTCTGCACAGTGCAAAATCCTAGTCCCCTCTCGTGGATTACTAACCTTGTGTGATTGTCCAAAGTGCTGCAACCTCAAGGGGCCAGCAGGGAGAAGTGGAGAGTTGAAGAAGGGAACTTACACAGAAGAACACTAATTTCGCAACATAAAGAAGCTGAGCTTGTGCTGCTGCTGCCATGAGGAACTGCTGCTGAAGCAGGAGGCTTGCACAGAAAAAATGTCGGCTATCTGGACATAAACATTCCTTCCACTGTGGCAAAGCTCATTTGAAAACTGCCAGTGAGAGGACCTGCCGAAGATGATGTGCTGTGTATGCACAGTTGTATGACAACCAACGTCACTGAAGTGTGTGAGACACACGCATCAAAAAATGTAAGTAGACGTGACTGCATGAGAAGGGAAGTCACGCATGCATATGATGGCTGTTTCTTGGCTGCTGGGGAGGGTGAGAAAGTGGTGCTCACTCTCACAACTGAGAGGTGAAGAAAAAAAACCTGAGCTATTTAAACCATGTGGCAGCCCACAAAAAGACCCCACAACAAAGTATGGTGGTACAACCGGAGCAAAGGAACCTCCTTCTTACAAACAGTCCAGACAGAAGGTATTGCACAGAAGGAACATCAGAAGCCCAACAAGGAAAAAGGAGGAAAGGAAAAGGAGGGAGGGAGAGTTTAGGCACCCCATACAGAGATTGTGCCATTTGTAAAAACAGATAGAAACAACTTCAGAAAGTCCCAAGTACACACACTGGCTGAAGCTGAGGATTAAAAACAAAATGACAGGCTTTGGGAAGGCAAGTAAAACAGCAAGACAAAAACAAAACAGATACTCCAAATCCCACTGAAAACTGCTTAAAAAATGCACATACCTGAGGGGGAAAAATTAACACTTTGCAAAGATCTTCACCGGATGGATGGTGTAAACACTAGGCCACTAGGCAGGTTGAAAGAAAACAAAATACTACAGTAGGAGGAAAAATATGAACAGAATCAACACCCAGGAATGTTGCATCCTTTTTTGTGACAAAGTCCCATTCAGACCACTAAAGATAGAACTGTAATGGAGAAAGAAGGCTTGCCAATAAAACTATCTCCCTTATTTATTTATTTATTTTTTTACTTAGCTTGGTGCTTCCCTGGTACCCCTCTCACCTTAAGGCACCAGAGGAGGCATCGTATTTGTATTTTTTTCCCTGTTCCCAAAACCCTGATACATAGTCACATATGTAGGCACGCACAAGTCCCGCGGCTCTAGTGACGGCCCCATCCTCCCTCCCAGCCTAGTGCGTAGGTTCCCCCTGGCCTGGCACTGCCATCTGGCCTCCACCAGGTGGCAGGCATGAGTCAGGGGAACCTCTCATCCCTCCCTGGAGAGGAGAGCTGCCTTGCAGCTGCTCACTCCTGACTCCTCACCCTTCCTGGCTTAACCCTGATGACCCAAGCTCTCTCCCGAACTTGAGTCGCCAGTGTGGCATGAGGTGTGGTGTACAGCACCTCAGCCTTCTACAACACCTGGCTGGCTCATCTCATCTTTTTTTTTTTTTAAACGGTCACAATTTGAATTTAGAAGGTCTGCCTGAAACCAAAGCAGCCCTTACTTGCTGGAGTCAACTCATTTATTTTTTATTTTAAAAACAAGAAAAGTTACAAAGATAATACATGCTGTGCAGAGTTCATTCTCAAAGTTGCTACTTCTGTCACCAGTACAGAAAGACTGAGGCACTTGAGCCTCAGAACACAGAGGGCATCAACATTCTGAGCTGCATGCGCAGTTTCTTAAGGATGTGATGGCCTTAGCGGGGACATAGTCTTGCTACCTAAGACAGCATGAAGGCCAAAATGTCTGAGAAATGCACCTTCATAGAAGAATACTGGAGGTCAGAGTCAGACAAGGACAGGAGGTAGTCCAAGACATGCTGCATCAAACATGAAAAAAGATCCAGGAAGCGTGAGGCACATAAAAGTACTGACGTTTCCATTTGAGGGAGTATTCCAGGTAGACTGCTTATGAGTCAGCAGTAAAGCTTCAAAAATCATTCAGGAGACCCCAAAGGAGGGCAGTTCTATGTCATCAGGTCCACATGTGAAGTTGCATGGACCAAAGATACGGGTGCAACAGATAGCAATTGCCCTGTGACAGAAGTCTTGCTCGTAGAGGGACTAGGACAGGAGATTCTACAGGAATCTTCCAAACCTGAGGGAATTAAATTTGTCTCAGCCAAAAGGGGGCCACCAGTATCACTGTGGCCCCATTCAATCAAAGCTTGACTGATACCCACTGAATAAGAAGGACTGAGGTAAAGGCAAAACTCACATTTCGGCTGAGAGGCAACATGGCTCAAACAAATCCAGACCCTGGAGTAAGCAAAAGCATGGCAGTTTTGCATTATGTAGGTATACAAAAAGGTCCAATCCTGGATGATCCCAACAGCCAAAGAGGTCCTTGACCACACTGTACAGGGGGTTTACACTCATGGGACTGAGCAACTGACCTGTTGAGTCTACCAGGATGCTCAGAGAGCCAGGTACAAATGTTGCAATGATGTACAAAAGGTTAACAAAAAAAGGAAATAAGGCTTTCTTCAGATATGTGAGTGAAAAGAAGAAAGCAGAGTGCGACAGTGAGGATCAGGTGGGTGGGAGACTTTGTGGAGCAATACCAAGAAAAAGCAATAATTTTAAATGAGTACTTCTACTCTGCCTTCACCGTGAAAGGGTGAGGGGGTGGACCAACATGTATCAGTAAGCACTGGGGGAAGGGGTGTGTGGACACAAGTCCATTTTTGGTAGAGAGAGAATCCAAAGGGGATTGGAAGCCCCGAAAGAAAATAAGGCCATGGGGCCACATGGGATCCATTCAAAGCTACTAAAAGAACAGGGCACAGTCCTTGGTGTCCCTCGGGCAGCACTATTCAGCAACTCCTTGGATACAGGGTAGTTCCAGGACTAGGGGAGGGCCATGTCGATCCTCTGCCCAAAAAAGGGCAGCAAGGAGGAGGCTAGAAATTACAGGCCAGTCAGTCTCACATCAGTGGCTGGGAAGTTAAAGGAAAACCTGCTGAAGGAGAGACTGATGGAGTGCCTGGAAGCAAAAGGGCTGCAAGACCACTTACAGCATGGTTTCATTGGGGGAGGGGTTAGTCATGTCAAACAAATACACCTTAGCAAATACATTTGACTCTCCCATGACATGGAAGGCTACACTAGATTTCTCATGAATAAGAATGATCCCAATAAGGATACAACAGGTCTGCTTTATAAATTGTGATCTAGTAAACAGTTCCACTGAATAAGTGCACACCGAGTAACAGAGTATCCAACCCACATATCAATTCTGCAACATCCAAGCAAACTGCACGCCTAAATACCATCAGCTGTAATGAAATGAGGTCTTGTCTGCCTGTTCTGGTGGCTGTTCAGGTGGACGTTAAAGATCCCATGGCACTTCTTGAAAAGAGTAGGGGAATTTTTATTAAACAAAACACATAACATCACATAATCATAACTGAAAATAAAAAAATCAAGAGAGATTCCAGAGAACATCAAAGTAATAAAGCAAAATACATACAGAAAACAAAAATGTTTTCATAAAAAGGAAAAATATAATATTGTTATAAGCAAATTGTTGTACATGTTATTTCACTATCACATCAACATTTTTCAATAACTAAGAAACTTTGTCCTGAGATAATCTCTGTACATCTTTGTTTTTGATATTTTGCATTTCTGTTTCAATTTGATTTAGAACATGCTGTTGTAAAACATATTTGCACCTAGCTTGCCACATATAGTATTGAATCAAAGCAAAAAAAATATTTAAAGTGCCTTTGTGATTCCTTCTCCATATTCCTGAATAATCTCCTAAAATTAAGGTGTTATAGGTAATTAAGGTAATAAATAGCGTGTTCCATTTAGCTGCTGCCTCTTTCCAAAACTGCTTACTTTCTGGACATTCGAAGAAGAAATGGGTCATACTTTCCTCTGTTAGTGCACGAGAGGCGAGGGCAATATCTTTCTGATAAAGCTTTATATTTCAAATTACCCCTTACTCCTAGTTTCCCTTGGGCATATATCCATTCAATATCCCAAATATGAACAGGAACTCTAAAATCTGTTAATTTTTGAATTGCTAAGGGCATTTTGGTTGGGGAACATTCTGGGAAGATTAATAAAACCTGAAAAAATCATAACCTATATATGAATAAAAGAATTTCCTATGTAATGAGATTAATAAATGATGTGTTATTTTCCATTGCTGCAGCTTCTTTATAGTTGGAATTACATAAGTAAATCTTGAGAGAGTATTTTAGGGGTAAATTCTCCCAATTTTTAAAATATTTTTGTAGAGAAAATTGTATCCATACCTGCCAGGTAAAATAAGCTGTATCCCACATACAATTTAAAGAATTATAAAGACAGAGTGATAAAAAACAATGGGGTTAACCATACTGAGACCTTCCTTTTCATTGGAAGGTAGGTAATATCCCTTTTTACTGGATTTAATCTATTTCCCCATGCCATCTGAAAGAAACCCTACTAAACAACCTTGTTTCAAAATGAACTGGGGGTGATAATATAACTTAAGTAGAGAAAAATAGGTAAACATTTTCTAATGACCTGGACATGTTTTTTTTTCCCAAAAAATTCCAAGGTTTTCCAAATAGAGACCTTATTTTCACACATTTCTAACTGCTTACCCCCAATTAAAAGAAGCCATCTCATCCTGTCCAAACCATATCCCCAGTATTTTTTGTGGAGAGGTTGATATCGGAATATCATTAATCTCTGCAAAATCTGGTGTTAATCTGTCTAAAGAAAGTATCCTTTTTTCCTTTTTTATTTTTGCTCCTGAAAAGTCTGAAAATGAGTTGAAAATATAAATAGCATTTTCAACAGAAACTACATCCTGCACCATGAGGGTAATATCGTCAGCAAAAGCTGTAATTTTTTTCCCGTTGTCATGAAAGGTGAGGAGTAAGCCCCCTAATTTGTCTATTCCCATTTAACCTGCCTTATGACAGGGTCCAAGGTAAATGTATATAGTAAGGGACTCAGTGGGCATCCCTGTTGTACCCCTCTTAATAACAGAATATCTGTTCCAAATTGACCATTAACATTCGGTATAATTGTAGCATTTGTGTACAGCATTTTTATCCAACTTACAAACTGGGGGGTAAACCATATTGTTTCATCACATCAAATAGAAAATTATGTACAACACGGTCAAAAGCTTTAGCTCGTTCCAGGGCCACACTGCAACCTGAAATGTTCCTGTTTTGGCTAGCCTCAAATAACACCCTTAATAAAAAAAGATTGTGTTGAATCCTATGTTTAGGGATAGCACAGGCCTGAAAGATATCAATTAATGAATCTGCGGCCTTAACTAGTCTATTATTCTTAAGAATACTTATTGGTCTCCAGTTAGCCAATGATGTTTTAACCCCTTTTCTATATATGTAGCTAATAGTAGACATGCTAAAATCTTTATAGTCTAGGTTGGGAGTTAACATAAAATTGAAAACCAGAGGAAGGAAATAGCTCATATGAGAGGGGAATTGTTTATTAAAATCGTTAGGTATTCCATCTAATCCAGGAGAAGTACCTGTTTTTAGTTGTTTGATTACATCTTCTATTTCTTGAGAGGAGACTGGAGTGATTAGAGACTTATTCGTGGATTCTGAGGATTGAGGAAGGGGTGCTTTTAGAAATTCCTTCAAAGCTTTTGCAGAAAAATGAACTTTACAAAAAGTTTTAAGTGCAGCTGAACTACTGAAATCATCTCTAAGTTTGTTGTTGCTATTGAGCCATCAGGTTTCAATAAACCTGACATCAGGGTTTTACCCAAACGTTGCTTACAGGCCTTATAGGGGTCAGAGGCCAACTGGCTCTCTGTTCCTAAATGCATTTCCAGAGATTTGGCTCTGTTGTATTGATAATTTTTCATCTGTTTTTTTATCTCCAGTATCTGAGATTTATATTTGAAATGATCTTTTGGTGGAAATGACATTAATTTATACAGCTGATTACTGAAATTCAAACATTTTAAATAATTAGAATTAGCTGTGTTTTGTCCAAATGCCACCAGTAAGGTCTTCAGATATTTTTTAGTTTTTGACCACCACTCCCATAAGTCATCATACAAACAAATACTTGTGGTACGAGCTCCAAAAAATATTTCCAATTGCTGTAAACATTCAGGGAATCTAAAAGCATCATGTTTAATCTCCACCTCTGTATACCAGAATACATTTTGGGAGGCATATCAGCCAATTCAAGTAACACAGTAAACTATAGTGGTCTGAGAACTCTGTCAGATTTATCTTAACATGTTATGGTTTAAGGTGTTTTGAAACTAAAAACATATTGATGCATGAAGAGTAAATGTGTCTGTGGTAAATAGCCCCACTGACTTTCCTAAGAGCCCTATACACATCCATCAAGCCTGCATCTATCAGGACATGCTTTAGTGCGTGAGAATCACAATAAACTTTTCCATAGTGTCACCTGGATATTTGAGGTACAAACTACAATTACGCCCCCCCCCAATATGATGTGTTTCCTTGTACATATATAGGATTTAATATCTTCAAAAAGTTCAATTCTGTATGTTTTAGTTTGAGAGGTGTAAATGTTTATAATACGAAAAGAAAAATCTCCAAAAGAGCAATCCAGGGCTAAAGCTCTACCGGACCTGATATCAATGACTCTAGTAACCTGAAAGTTAGTGTTTTTATTTATTTTATTTTTTTTACCTCCCCTCACACTCCGGCATCCACCTTTCCTTCAGGCCGCCTAGTGCTTCCATGCCTCGGCTGTCCTTTTCTGGAGCTCCTCCCACACACACACATCGCGGCCGACCCCTGATTTGTCCCCGACATATCCCATCGCTGGGCGGGTTCCCCTCCTCCGAGGGGGAAGGCACCAGGTGGCAGGGGAACCCCAGCACACTACATTTCTATAGTCCAGAGGCACTGCCATAGTGAAGGATGCTCCTGGAGGTTCGGGGGAACATGGAGCACAGAGGCCTTCATCTGGTGCCACCGAAGTTGTTTTTTCGGCTTTCTGGTTGTCCCTCCTGCGCCGCTGCATGCAGTATCCCTGGTCTCCATCAGGGGCCACTGCTAGAGCGGGGCTTCCCAACCATCCTCCCCAGGAGAGGAAAGCAGTCCCTCGGAAGCTCAATCCTCTCCTTCCCCAGCCAGTCCCCGATGACCCGAGTCCATTCCTGAACCCAGGTCGCCAGCGTGGTTTGAGGTGTGGCGTCCAGCGCCTCAACCCTCTGCACCACCAGGATGGCAGTTAGTGTTTTTAAATATAATTCCAATGCCATCTGCAGTATCTGAGCCAAATGTCCAAAAGGAGGAACCCCAAATCCACCTCCTTTTTATTTGTTCAATTTTTACTAGTGTTGTCAATGTAGTTTCCTGAACAAATACTATGTCTACTTTAAGTTATTCAAAAAAAGTTAAAACAGATAGCTGCTTTTTGCAGTTTTTAAGGCTACTTACATTATATGAGGCAAAGTGAAGCGTAGACATTTTATAAAGATAGATTTAAGGCTTTCCTAAATGCCTACATTTTGCTTTTCTTTCCTTTTTCTTTTTCTAATTCTGTAGCCTTACTTTCTTCATCTTCCGTTACCATTTCAGATCTATGGGAGGTGTCAGATTCCAAGTCAGAATCCCCAACCTCCTCTTGCAAAGGAGCAAAATGATTATCAGTAGAAAGGGGGTTGTCTGAGGTTGTTTGAGAGAAGCTCTTGTGAAACACCCACCTTTTTTCATAGTTTCAAAAGGGGTGAGGGCATAGACACAGAAGTACTTTCTTCTTGTATAACCTGAGCTTCTCCGTTTTGTTGCAGGACTTCTGTAAAATCTTTCCTCACCTGACTCCAACTAGAGCCATCAGTTTTTCCTTCCTTTGTTAAGTTTCCTCCTTGAAAAATTGTTTCCTGCTGTCTAGTTTCTTCATTTATGGTGTTAGTAATATCAGTGAGCCCTGAACCCCTCCTTTTTTCCTGGGTCTTGTCTACCAAATCATCCTGATCCCAGCCCTCAGCACAATTTCATTTTGCCCATGGGCATTGATGGAAAGCATGACCCTTTTCATTGCAAAGATTGCACGGATAAATGTTTTCACACAAATCCACTGAATGCCCATACCCTCCACAGAGTGAACATTTTAGCATGTCGAAAGAACTGCTTAAATGAGTTTTTGCGCCACATTTGTAGCAAGCTCTCAGCTGGCCACCATCAAAAGAAACACCCCTATCTTTACCCAAAAAGAAGCTGTTTGGGAGGTGAATAATCTCATAGTTGAGTTGGAATTATTTAAATTTAAATCTCCATCCCCCAGTCCAAATCCCTTCAGAATCAATAATGGCCTCAGGAGGGCCCATGATTTCACGATTCTGAAGCCAATAGTAAATATCACTGATGTTTACCCCTTCATTCCTAAACATTACTGTGATATGTTTTATCTGAGGTTTTGTAAGGGGAATAGCAAAGAAGGGGTACCATAAGGGAGTACTTTTTAAAGTAGCACATTTTTCCCAAAATTTCTCCAGTCTGGCATTACATTTAAAACTGATATCAAAAGAATCCTCCCTGAAATATAAATGAGGGCGTACATTTCAACTAGTACAAACCACACAGAGCCCTTCAAAAGCTGCTTAGCAACATCATACCTGTCTGGATGGTCAGGGAGCCCACCTTTATAATGCAATCATACCGCATTTCTTCTGGGTGCTTGTTCTAAGTTGTTTTTAAATAGTTCTGACATTGGAATACATTTATTACCTTGTTGCCCCTGCCTTTCAAAACCTGTGTTTAGTGTTTTATTATTTTCATAATTTTGTTGATCATCCCTTTCCCCCTTCCTCCCCTTTGGATGGGCCCAGCACTGGTGAGGCCTGGGTTGCATCCTCTAAATTCTGTGCAGACTGTACAAATGGGGCCCCTTTGGCAAATAAATGTCCTTTACCTGAGTTCAGGGTTTTCTCCTTGGAGTGTTCGGTGCTGGGAGTAGGTCTAGAAAAGACGTCTTCTCCCCAATCAGGGTCCAGTATCCACTGACCAGAGTCCAATTTTTTCCATCCTGAATCGTGAAGGGCTTTTTCAGCCTACCAGTCCATCCCTACCAAGTCTCCTGATTCTGCTTGCAGTCAAAATTGCCGATGCACATGCTGTGACGTAGTACAGTTCTTAGGATCCTCCCTTATCAGAAACTGCTCTCCCGCATGCTGCTTTTTACTCGCAGCATTCTCCGTGGTTTTCTGTGAAACAAAGTCGGTCTATTTGGACATTTGGTCACCTCTCGAAGATTCAGATACATCCGTGTTTAGTTCAGCCACCTATAAACCTTCACCAACTCCATTTTGTTTGGAGCCAGTTGCTTCCACTTTTTCCATCTCAGTAGAATTACCAGAAGGCTCTTACGATATTAAAAGCACTCCAGATCCATCTGAAAAGCCACCATTTCTTCCACAAGAAATGGGAGAGAAATCTCTTTCACAACGTCCACTTCCATAGCTCCATCACTATGGTCTAACATCACAGTGACTCAAAAGCTCCCCCTACTGACAGCAATTCAATAAGGGCATTTCCCTGGTGTCCTGGCCAAATTTCCTCCATACACTAGAAATACCACCAACAGCTTAATCGGGTTCAGTTTCAGTTGGTTACCATCTGTATCCCCACCCCCAGGTCGCCCCTGAAAAAAGGACTTCTAGTCTCAGTGGGCTTAGCCGGTCAACAAAATTCCATAAATAAATGTTGGCTCTTCTGAGAGATACCTCACTATATTTACACTGTATGCATCAATCTCTACATAGATACAAAGAATTTGTCGGCAGATAAGGAGCGTCTGGCCCATCCAGTCTCTCCATTTCTTCCCTACCTTTTCTTACGTTGGAGGCTGCAGCTGATCTACAGCTTTCCCACCCTTCCATTTCTAGTATTCCCATGTGCCTGTTCCATGTATTTTTAATTCCTTCCCCATCTGTCCCCACCACCCCTGTGAGGAAGCTATTCCAAGCATCGACCACCCTTTCTGTGAACAAGTGCTTCCTCACATTACCCCTGACTTTACCACCTTCTAACTGCAAGTCATGTCCCCTAGTTCTAGTGCACCCCTTTTCCAAAATAAGTTATCCTCTTGTACTCTATTCCTTTTTGGTATTTGAATGTCTCTATAATGTCTCCCCTCTGCCTCCTCATTTCCAGGGAGTATGCAGTGAGGTCTTTCAACCTCTTTTCATTGGATTTCTGGTACTGCCCTTGTACCATTTTTGTAGCCCTTCTGTGGACTGCCTTCACCCTGTCTATATCCTTTCTGAGATGAGGCCACCAAAACTGGACACTGTACTTCAGATGGGGTCTCACGAATGATCTGTACAATGGCATCACCACCTCCCTTTTCCTGCTGATGCTTTGCCCAATGCACCCTAACATTCCACTGTCCCTCCTTACTGCCTTTTCACATTGATCAGCCACTTTTAGGTCCTCTGATATAATTTCTCCCAGATCCCTCTCCTGCGTGGTGGCTGACAGTACTTCTACCCCTACAGAGTACTCATCTCTCAGGTTCCTGTGCCCCAAGTGCATAATTTTACACTTTTTTTTCCATTGAATCTAAGCTGCCATCTGTTTGACCATTCTTCCAGCTTGCCTAGGTCCCTTATTTTCACCACTCCCCTTGGCGTGTCCACTCAAATGCAGATCTTTGTAATGTCTGCAAAGAGGCATACTTTCCCTTCTAGCCCCTCCGCAATGTTGCTTATGAAGACATTAAAGAGGACTAGGCTCAGCACCGAACCCTGAGGCACCCCGCTGGTCACCTCCCTCTCGGTAGACTGAACTCCATTCACTGCCACCTTTTGTGTCCTACCGCTCAACCAATTTCTAATCCAGTTTACCACTCCTGATCCAACTCCTAGGCAGTTTAACTTTTTCATTAGTCTTCTATGTAGGATGGTATCGAAGGCCTTACTAAAATCCAGGTAAGTCCCAGCTACTGCCCCTTCCTGATTTAGCTCACTCGTCACCCAAAGAACTCTATTAAGTTTGTCTGGCAAGACCTGCCTGCCGTGAACCCATGCTGCTTGGGTCCTGCTGCCCACTGGATTCAAGGTGTGCCACAATCCTACCTTTGAGTAACGATTCCATCAACTTCCCCCCCCACAGAGGTCAGGCTGACTGGCCTATAGTTACCCGCCTCCTCTCTACTGCCACTCTTGTGGAGAGGGACATTTGTCGTTTTCCAGTCTGCTGGCACCACCCATGTTTCTAATGATTTTTTGAACAAGATTGCCAGTGGCACCACTAGCATCTTTCTAGGTTCTTTTAGAATTCTGGGGTGTATTCCATCCGGTCCCACTGCCTTGTCTACATTTAGTTTTTCTAGCTCCTTTAACACTCCCTCTACTGAGAATGGGCTTGTATCAATCCCCTCTCTCTTGCTGCCTCTTCCTCCTAGCTGTGGACCCTCCCCTTCCTTCTCTACAGTGAATACAAAGCAAAAATATGTGTTCATGAGTTCTGCTTTTTCCTGGCCCCCCTCTGCCAACCCCCCCCTCCTCCCCGGTGTTTCTCTTTTCTCTGATATATCTAAAAAAGGTCTTGTATCCTTTATTTCCTGTGCTATTTTCTCCTGTATCTGTGCTTTGCCTTTTCTAACTGCCTTCCCTGCCGCCTTTAGCATTTCCAGATACTTTCCTCCGTCTGCCCCCCCCCATGTCTCCTTATATTTTCTGAACGCTAACCTTTTTTCCCCTCATCATTTCTGCCACCTCTCTGGAGAACCAGAGTGGTTTTCTCTTCCTCTTTGTTTTCCCTAATGCATAGTCTTGTGGCTTCCAGTATAGCACCATTAAGGTGCGCCCATTGCACCTTTACATCCCCCTCTCCCATGTCATCCCCGACTGCTTCCCTCATGCATACATCTAGTTTTGCAAAATCTGCCCATCTAAAATCCAAGACTCTTGTTCTTGTGTGACTGGATTCTTTCACTGCCCTCACACTAAACCATACCGTACGGTGACTGCTGGGTCCAAGATTGCTCCTTACTTCTACATTCCTCACTCTGTCCCCATTTGTACCAAGTCCAAAACTGCTCCCTCACAGGTGTTTTCTGTCACTAGCTATTTGAGCCTTGCCCCTTGAAGGGCTTCTAGGATGTTTCTGCTCCATGTTGTGGCTGCAGAATGGGTGCTCCAATTGACATCAGGCAAGCTGAAGTCCCCAACAGCAGAATCTCCACTTTTGTAGCAATTTTGTTGATGATTTCCACTAGCTCACCATCTAACTCTTCTCCCCACACTGGTGGCCTGTAGATCACACCTGCTCGAATGGCAGTGCCATTTCCTGTTTCCAGTGTGACCCACAGAGCCTCCACTTCATCCCTTATGCCCTGAACTTCTGTAGTTTATATCCCTAATTTAGCTCCCTAATGTAGATAGCCACCCCTCACCCTTTTTTCAACCCTGTCTTTACAGAACAGAGCATACCCTGGCACAGTGATGTCCCAGTCATGGTTCCTTCTGAACCATGTCTCAATGATTGCGACAATGTCCAAATTGGCCTCCAACATCATGGTTGTTAGGTCTGAGATTTGTCAGACTATGCACGTTTGTGCTCATGGCCTTCCAAATGTTGTCACCCTTTCTTCTACTTCCTCCCCCAGCCCCTTCTCAGTGGGTATGCTACTATGATTTGCTGCTGTTTGGCTACGTTGACCTATCTTGGTGCCGCTAATGATTCCTCTTAGTATTCCATTGTAAAATCCTTTTTCTGGGGGAGGTACAGCTAAGTTCTTATCTTTTAAGGTAATTTCAATAGGGTCCACGGCCACCAACTACTAGTTTAATGCCTGACGTGCACATCAAATTTTTGGCCCAAAGCTTGTACTCCTTCTTTCGTTAGATGTAGTCCATCATACTTGAAGAACCTTCTTTCCCAGAAGTCTTTCTATGCTACAACAAAGTGGTAGCCATTATCCTGACACCAGCTCCTTAATCATTCATTCAAGTCCTGGATCTCCTTGCTTCTGATCTTTTCTTTGCTGTTTACTTTGCCCCACTCAGAAAGGACCTCAGAGAAGGCTAGGGAGGTCGTATGAGAAGCCAATCTGTCAACTAGCCTGACTAGATTTCATTTAGACTTCCTCCACCAACTTCCCTGCCAGGTCATTTGTCCCCAGGTGCAATAAGATCTTCAGGTCATCCTTCTCTTGCTTTATTAACCTTTCAATACACTTGGTGTCATGTTTCGGCAAGACTCCCAGAAGGCATCTGACCATCACCCTTGTTTGTGCCCTGTCAGTTAGGTGGGTCTCCACTCCTTGAATTATGGAATCTCCCACAAACAGAACCTTTTTCCTGTTGCTTTCTTGTCTCCGCTTGCTGTCACCGGATCCTGACCTTCCTCCTTGACTGGTTGCTTGTCCTTTTCCTTGTAGTTGCAATCTCTTTTCACGAGAGGTGTAAAGTGGTTTGTAATGTGGATAGATGTTGCTCTGCTCCTACTGGTTGTGACTGGCCCCTTCTGCCTATTCAATTTCTTTTCCTGTACACCACATTCCATTCTTCAGTTTTAGTTTTCCTCAGTGGCAGTGGACTTCTAATTGGGATCTGAGGGCGAAGAATTAGGTGATTTGATGTCCTGACCAGGTATTGCAGTTTGGATATCCTATCCCATGTTGCATTTAGCTATGCCCTGAGCTCACTGATGGTTTTGCATATGGAGCACTGCCCGAGTCTCCACAGAACTCCTCTGTGGATTACTGTCTCACACCCATGACATCCAGTATTTCCATATCCTCTTGTATGTATCTTTCTGGCTCCATGATATAGTAGTCTCTTGTTTCTGTGTATCTGGTCTTTGCCAAGTATCCCTGCAAAAAAAACAAAGATTTATCGCGTGTGTGTGTGTGTGTGTGTGTGTGTGTGTGTGTTTGGTGTCCCCTCTTCCCCTTACATCCCTTTGCTGCTGCCAGCCAAACACCCTGTAATTAATTTTTAGACGGTACTAAGCCTCTCTCATCTCCGCCCCCAATTAAAAACCTGATTCACAGGGCTTCCTCAATCTACTCACCCCAAGATTAAGTTTCTGACCTAGTTTCACCTCTTACAATTTAAAATCCAGGTTTTAGGTCACTGCCTAGCAAGTTTCAAAATGCTCCAACCACTGCTTACATATCTTTTCTCCCCACTTACCCTGCTACTTTCAAAAGGAAGAGAAGTATAAATAAATGTGAATATACCTTTAAAGTAAAGCTAGGTGCTTTCAATCCACTCTTTCAGCAAACTCTGGTCTTCCACCTCAGGACCCCAACTAACTTGACCTTTTAGATTTTCCTTTTTTTTTTTAGAAGGCATTAAGCCTCTCTCAGCTTCACCCCCCAATTAAACACCTGATTCACAGCACTTCCTAAATCTACTCACACCAAGATTAAGTTCTTGACCTAGTTTCCCTACACCACCTGTTACAATTTAAAACCCAAGTTTCAAGGTAACCCAGTCAATGCCTACCAAGTTTCAAAGTGCCCCAACCACTGCTTACAGATCTTTTCTTCCCACTTACCCTGCTACTTTCCAAAGGAAGAGAGGTATAAATAAATATTGATATACCTTTAAGGTAAAGCTAGCTGCTTTCAATCCACTGTTTCAGCAAACTCTAGTCTTCCACCTCTATGGAGACAAATGCCCCAGAGATGGAACCTACTCTGATTAACAGAATTGAGACTCTTGGTTCAAACTCTGCAGCCACAGTCCACTCTGGCAATTGACCAGATCTGCTTCTATAGCCAGAGTGGAACAGTGGCCAGTACATCTAGATAAGAGGCTATCAAAAAGTTCTGCAATTTGATCAAACATTTTTAGAAAAAACAATCAAATTGAAGCAGACGTAAATGTAACATACACAAAAATGCGAAGAAGAAACAAACTTTACACTTGTAGAGTAACTGCAGTAGTAATACTCCAGCAACCATAAAGATAAAATGCAGTGGTTTTTTTTTTTTTCTGTTTTCTACTTTTTTTTTGATAGGTAATTATGTGTTTTAACTGTATATGCAGCTGCTTAAAAAGATGTCTTCAACAAATGTCTTGTGTTATCCTTTATTTGTTGAAGGAGGCAGGCGGGGCGGCTCCTTTTTTTTTTTTTTTTTTTAAGGAGCACTGGCTCACAGCATGCCAGTGACATCATTTTGGCATGAGGTATATGATAAGTTTTTTTCTCTCAGAGCACTGCAGTTGCTGACAGAAACAGATTCTGAAGAAGTCTACTGCCAACATACAGATGAACTGTATGTTTTTCCAACTGTGGAGCCATATGCCATTAAGCCCCTCACTACTTTAGAGGAGGCTGGATCCTTGTCTGACTCCGATAAGCAAGATGATAGCGAGGATGACAGCTAAACTCTGCCTCAGCCCCTCAATGAGTGATACTTTTCTGGGTGGCAGTTGGTGTGTTTAGGCAAGACCGTATATGTTTTTTGATGAATTTGCCTGGAAGTGTGTGCTTGATGAAATGGCAGGATTTTTTGTCAAGTACATGAGCATTTTAATTACGTCACATGGGGCTCTTTGTTTGCAGGCATTATAGTGCAGTGGGTTAAGGCTCTAAACTGGTGATCTGGAGACCCGGGTTTGAATCTCACAGCCACCTAGCTGCATACTGTGTGATCCTGAGCAAGTCACTTAACTTCTGGTGCTCCCAGGTCGCATCTGGAAACAAGCTTCGGCTTAGTGTACTACTTCTGGTCAAACAATGTTCCCTTTCCTTTCCCTAGAGGTTCTGTGGGTTTTGTCTGCAGAAGCTGTTTCTGAAAAATGCTATAATACCCTGCTTCATTATTATTTATTTTTAAATGTCCCCATTTAATACATCTGATTAATAATCCAGCGATAATGTTCATAGCTTAATGTGAACAAAACTCGTTGAGGCCTGGTGTTTGAGCTGCAGAGTAAACACTTTGCAGCAATCAAATGTCAAATGAAGTTATGTTCCAGACTCTACATGTATACTTTGTAGCATCTTTCTTTTTCATTTTATACAATCAAAGTCTAACAAAATTTTTACTCATTTTTAATATATGCAGAGTTTTGATTTTCGTGTCTTTGGTTGAGGAGGGGCTGTGTGTGCGGTTGAAGAAAAGTGCTATGGAATTAATTGCATGCCCGTCAAGAGTTTCAAACATTGCCTTGCATTATTTATTGTGTTCAATTCATCTCCTAAATCAGTGCCCTTTTATGTGGATGTGTACTGCTGTCAGCATCTGCTATTGCCCCGTGAAGGCCCCAACAGGGGTGTAGCCAGAGAATAAAAATGTGCACACCATGCCACTGCTTGTTGCCCCCAACCTGGCAGTGGATAATATAGTTGCCATACAATTTTTCCTCAGACACTTATTGTACATAACACTGCCAGAGCCTGTAATCATTTATCTCCCCAGTGATTGAAACACAGTCTCAGTCGCAAACTCTTCTAGTTTTTGACTCCCAAGTATGAAATTCCAAAACGGGTTAGCCAGACTTGTGATGTGTAAATTCCTGAAAGTATGAGCCAGACTTGTGATGTATTACGTGAAACAATGGCAGCCATCAAACCCTTATTGTTGCCCCCCCCCACCATGAAATAAGATTATACAGCACAGCATGCATTCTTACATGGGTATCTATGCAGGAGATAACATGCTGCAGCCCAAATTAATTTTTCTGGTCCTGCACAGATACAGCGCCTCATCTGATGCACTCCCGTCTTTTCTCATTCCCATTCCTAGCATATGTCCATACAGTGACACCACACACTGACATCCACAAGTATTCATTATACTATGTACCCAATATACCTTTATCTGTCACGGACAGATTGAAAGGAAAAACACGCCCCCAACCGCTAGTAACACTGTCTGGTTGGGGCCCCGGCATCGGGCCTTGTATAGGGCACCTGCAGAGCAATCACCAATACTAAAAGCTGTGCACATTCACATATAGGTGAGCTAATTTAGGAGAGGAATTGAACTCAGTAAATAATGCAAGGCAATATTTTAAAGACAGTCAAGCAATGCAATTAAATCTATAGTGCTTTTCTTCAACCATACACATAACTTCCCCCACCCCCACCCCCACCAAAGACACTGTAATCAAAACTCTGTATACATTATAAACGATTGAAAATCTAGTTAGACTATATCAAATGAAATAATAAGCTGTTACACAGTAAATATTTATATTCTGAAGCATAGCTTGATTTTGAAATTCGATTGCATGATCCCCCATGGGACAATTGCTGCCACTGTTCACCACAGACTGCAAGATCACTGCAGCACTAATCCCCCTCCCCCACACTCTCAAAGAGAACTGTTTAGTTCATGCCTAGCATTTCCCTTGGCATCCTAAAGGAACCCCCAATACAAAATAGGGAAGAAATTCTACAACATAAAGGGGAAGAAGAAAAAAGCAGAACATAGTGCAAATAATACAGGAAACTTGTGTGGCTGCTGAAAGTACAGTTACATAAGAACTTGCCATAACAGTAGATCTTCGAGAACAGCTCCTGCAGCAGGTTATGCCATTAGGACTGAAGTCGGCAGGCAGCAGGACCCCACAGAAAACTTCTAGCTAGCTACACACAGTGGGGGACCTCCCCTGATGTTGGCTCCGCTCCCGGCAATACATACATCATAAAAGGGGCGGTTCACCAGCATCTCTCAGTTCTCCCGACAGAGACTCCTGGCATAGCGATACAATTCTGATAGGGAGACCGAGGATCTGCTTCCAGAGGAAGACCAATAGAAATTATGAATATTACTGCTAAAATAGCTGACCTCCTGAGGAGAGGGGGGGGGAGTACCTGCTGCAAGAGCTGTTCTCGAAGATCTACTGTTATGGTAAGCTCTTACGTAACTGTACTATCTTACTTCAAGAAACAGCCCTTGTGGCTGGTTACATCATTAGGACGGAGTCCCAAGCAGTGATAGGTATTACCCCTAAATTTGGGAGGAGGATAGAAGGGTGAAGGGAACCCCTCACAAAAGAAGCCCCTGCAGAACTGCAAGGACAAAGCCCACTCTGTGACTACAGGCAATGTCCAGACTGTAATGTCTGAAGAATGTGTGCACTATACTCCAAGTAGCGGCTGCACAAACAGTAGGTGCTGAAACATTTTTTCAGGGAAGCGAAAGAGGTTGCCACCCCTCTTGTAGAATGGCCCTTTACCGGTCCTGGTAAGGGTTTGTTTCGCTTCTGGTAGCAGAACACAATGCAGTTCACCAACCATTTCTAGAGTCTCTTTAGACACTGGTGCCCCTGACGTCCTGTGTGCAAAGGACAAAAACAACTGGTCAGACTGCCAGTGCAGTCTGGTCCTGGTCAGGAAGAATCTGAGAATTCTGTGCACAGCCAATGTATGTAGGAGAGCTTCTCCTCTGTTGGTATACCTTAGGTAGTAGACTGGTAGGTCTATATCCTGGTTAAGGGTTAATTCTGACACTACCTTGGGAAGAAACTTAGGATTGGTTCTTAAGGATACCCTGTCCTTGTGGAAAATCAAATAAGGCTCTTTGCACATAAGTGCTTGGAGCTCTGAAATTCTCCTTGCAGAAGTAACTGCAACTAAAAATAACGCCTTCCAAGAAAGAAGGCGTAGCTCTCAATCTGCAGCTGGTTCAAAGGGAGGTAGTGTGAGCTGTTCGAAAATGAAGAAAAGGTCCCAAGAAGGGATTGGACCTGTAATGGGTGGCTTAAAGTGGAGAATGCCATGCAAGAAGGTGCATGACAAATCTAGTTGGACCAAGGATTTGTCCTCAAATGGTGCATGGTATGTAGATGTGGTACAAAGATTCACCTTTATTGAAGAGTAATTGAGCTCTGCTTCTGACAAGGAAAGGCGGTACTCTAATACTGATTTGACCAGGCAACTTAGAAGGTCTAGGTCACGTGCCGATGACCAAAGGCAGAACCTGCGCCATTTCATGGCATATGTGGAGCAAGTAGAGGGCTTCCTCGCTGCCACTAGGACATCATCACACTGTCGGATACACCATGGCGAGACATTGCTAGGTCCTTAGGAGCCAGGCGTACAGGTGTACGGATCTGAGATTTGGGTGAATCATAGACCTGTTGTCTTAACATAGAAACATAGAATTTGATGGCAGATAAGGACCGCCTGGCCCACCTAGTCTGCCCATTTCCCTACCTAACGGATAAGCGGCAGATCCTAGTTAACCAACAGCCTGCTTCCTCCTACCCCCCCCCCACTAGGGATCTGAGGTTCGAGCAGACTCGATAGACCGTAAGGCCTAAATCTGCGGCAATTAGTATGTTAGAATTGCCTTATATCTGTCCCATGCATTCTTGAATTCCCCACCTGTTTTTGACTCTACGACCTCCTCAGGAAGGCTGTTCCATGTATCCACAACCCTCTCTGTGAATAAATACTTCCTCACATTACCTCTGAGCCGTCCCCCCTCTATCTTCAAATTGTGCCCCCTTGTTTTTGCACATCTCTTTTTCTGAAAGATGCTACCCTCTTGGACTTTGTTGATTCCTTGAGGTACTTGAAAGTTTCTATCATGTCCCTCTCCCTTCTTTCCTCAAGGGTATACATATTAAGCTCCTTTAGTCTTTCTTCATGTATCTTCTGGTGCAGACCCTGCACCATTTTGGTTGCCCTCCTCTGGACAGCCTCCCTCTGATTCCCTTGAGGTATTTGAAAGTTTCTATCATCTCCCCCTCTCCCTCCTTTCCTCAAGGGCTATACATCTTTAGTTCCTTTAGTCATAAAACATAGAATTTGTGACAGATAAGGACGCTTGGCCCACCTAGTCTGCCCATTTCCTACCTAACAGATAACTGCAGATCCTAGTTAACCAACAGCTTACTTCCTCCTACCCCCACTAGGACTGCCTTATGCCTGTCCCATGCACTCTTGAAGTCCCCCACTGTTCTTGACTCCACAACCTCTTCAGGGAGGCTGTTCCATGCATCCACAACCCTCTCAGTGAAAAAATACTTCCTCACATTACCTCTGAGCCATCTCCCTTCTATCTTCAAATTGTGCCCCCTTGTTCTTGCACATCTCTTTTTCTGGAAGATGCTACCTTCTTGGACTTTGTTAATTCCCTTGAGGTACTTGAAAGTTTCTATCATGTCCCCTCTCTCCCTTCTTTCCTCAAGACTATACATATTAAGCTCCTTTAGTCTTTCTTCGTATGTCTTCTGGTACAGACCCTGCACCATTTTGGTTGCCCTCCTCTGGACAGCCTCCACTCTGTCTATGTCTTTGCGGAGATGGGGTCTCCAGAACTGCACACAGTACTCCAGATGGGGTCTCACCAACTGTACAAAGGGATTGCAACTTCCTGTTTTCTACTATTGATGCCTCTTCCTATGCATCCCAGTATCCTCCCAGCCTTCCTTACTGCCTTCTCACATTGCTTGCCCACCTTTAGGTCATCTGATATAATTACCCCCAGGTCCCTTTCTATTTTTACTGTTGTCAGTATCTCACCCCCCATTGTATATGCTTCCCCTGGGTTTTTGTTTCCCATGTGCATTACCTTGCACTTCTTTGCATTGAATCTGAGCTGCCATACATTTTACCTTTCCTCCAGCCTTGCCAAGTCCCTTCTCATCCTTTCCACTCCATCTTGTGTATCAACCCTGTTGCAGATCTTTGTGTCATCTGCAAAGAGACACACTTTTCCTTCCAGTTCCTCTGCAATGTCACTTATAAAGACATTAAAAAGGACCGGTCCCAGTACTGAACCCTGCGGTACCCCACTAGTAACCCTCCTTTCTTCACTGTGTACTCCATTTACTACTACCCTTTGCGTCCTGTTGTCTAGCCAATTTTTTATCCAGGCTACCACCTGGGGACCCACTCCAAGGCTGGCTATCTTGTGAATTAATCTTTTGTGTGGGACTGTATCAAATGCCTTGCTAAAATCTAGGTAGGCCATGTCCATAGCCCCTCCCTGGTCTACTACTTTGGTCACCCAGTCAAAGAAATCTATTAGATTCGTCTGACACGACCTTCCCATTGTGAATCCATACTGCCTTGGGTCCTGTGCCCCACTGGCCTCTAGGTACTCAACAATTCTTTCCTTCAGAAGTGATTCCATCATTTTCCCTACCACTGAGGTCAAACTAACTGGTCTGTAGTTTTCTGCCTCTGTCCTGCTCCCACTTTTTTGTGAAGAGGAATCACATCCGCCCTCCTCCAGTCCTCAGGTACCACCCCATCCTCCCATGATTTATTAAAAAGGGTAGTCTGTGGTGTTACTAGTTCTTCCCTTAGTTCTTTTAAAATTCTGGGGCGAATCCGATCAGGCCCCATTGCTTTATCCACCTTCAGTTTTAAGAGTTCTTTCAGAACCCTTTCTTCTGTGAAAGGACTAATATCAACCCCCCATCCAGAGTGCTTCTATCCCCCTGCTTTTCCATTGTGAATACTGAGCAGAAGTATTCGTTCAGTATCCCCTGCTTTTTCACTGTCGCTCTCTGCCCAACCACCTTCCTCTTTGTTCAGCCTCAGTATCCCTGCCTTAGTCTTTCATTGCTCCCTAATGTACCTATAAAAAGTTTTATCCCCCTGCTTAACCAAGTTGGCTATCTTTTCCTCAGTTTGGGCCTTTGCTATTCTGACTGCCTTACCCGCTTCCTTCTGCTTTAACTGGTACAGTTCTGTCCTGCTCCTTCTGTGTTTCCTTATATTTCCTGAATGCTATCTTTTTTCTCTTACCTTCCCCGCCACTTCTTTTGAGAACCATAGTGTTTTTTTCTTTCATTTTGATTTGTTTATTTGCTTCACACAAAGACTTGTTGCCTCTGTAATGGCGGTTTTGATGTTTCCCCATTGTTGCTCCACCCCACCTTCTTGCCTGTTTGCTTGTGCTTTTCTGAGGCACTCTCCCATTTTGACAAAATCAGCCCTCCTGTAGTCCAGTACCTTCACTATTGTGTGGCTTGACTCTGTCTTGTGACAGCAAGTGTGAGCTGAATGGAAGAGGAAGTGGTGGTTCGCTCGCCAGTCCTTGAAGAGAGAACCATATCTGTCTGGGCCACCAGAATCATGACTGCTCTTTTTTCCTGCAGCTTGAGCAGGACCCTCTGGATCAAAGGGAAGGGAGGGAAGGCACAGAGGAAACTGCCTTTCCAGGAGAGGGACAACGTGTCTCACCAGAAAACACCAGGCCCTGGATCTAGCGAGCAGAAAACACAGGTTACTCACCTGTAACTGTAGTTCTAGGAGTGGTATATGTTGTTCATCCAGACTTCTTGGCATGCCCCTTTCCCCTTTAAATCTTGCCAGAAGGTCTTAAAGCTGGCTCCTACCACCTACCTGGGTGGTATAACCCTTGACTCTGCCCCATGACACCAGATCTTAGCCCACTGGAAGCCAGGTTTGTGCACCACAGCTGGGGAAGTCACATGGGTCAGTGTGGATGAACAACATATACCACTCCTAGAACCACTGTTACAGGTGAGCAATCCGTGTTTCTAGGGACATGGATATGTTGTTCTATCCACACTTCTTAGCAGACTCATAGCAGTTATCCGAGAGGAGGGAGGCAAGGCGCACACCCCCTACTTTGTGAACAGAGACTAGAGAACTGAGGTCCCAAAACCAGCATCCCGGCGTGACTCAAGGTTGATGTGGTAATGGGTGATGAAGGTGTTTG
Organism: Neoceratodus forsteri; assembly: GCA_016271365.2. Classification (NCBI taxonomy): domain Eukaryota; kingdom Metazoa; phylum Chordata; order Ceratodontiformes; family Ceratodontidae; genus Neoceratodus; species Neoceratodus forsteri. The sequence goes on along the minus strand of JADMNL010000041.1, from coordinate 3,605,105 downwards.
CTGTCTTCCAGGTAGCAGCCCGGCAGATTTCCTGGATATGGATGTCCCTGGAAGCAGCCACTGATGCAGCAGTATGGCAGATGGAATGAGCCCTTAGCCCTACGGGAGGCTCCCTACCCGCCAACCTATAGCAGAGATCAATGCTAGATGTAATCCGTCTGCCAGGTGCGGCTTCAGCGTAGGTGAAAAACAGCTGGTGAACCTCTCCCTGAATTTCCGCCATCCTCTTCTTGTAATAGGAGAGATCTCATCTCAGGTCCAGAGTATGGAGCCTGTACTCGGCATCTGAGGTGTAGTTCGGGTAGAACACAAGCAGAGTCATCACTTGGTTAAGATTGAGCTCGGATACCACCTTCGGGAGGAATTTCGGGTGGGGGCCCAGGACAACCTTGTCCCTGTGGAAGACCAGGTAAGGAGACTCCACCGAGAGTGCTTGGAGCTCCCCAGTCCTTCTGGCTGATGTGATAACCACCAGGAAGGTGGTCTTCCATGACAAGTGTGAGAGCTCACATTTGTACATCGATTCAAATGGCTTGCCCATGAGTTTTGCCAAGACCAGCAGTAAATTCCACAGAGGAGGAGGTACACGCACTGAAGGGGATATGTGATCTAGGCCCTTGAAAAAGTGCCAGACCACCTTCTCCTGTATCACTGTCTGCTGACCGGCCCATGCCCGATAAGCAGAGATGGCAGCCAGGTGCACCTTAAAGGTCTTAGACCAGAGACCCCCTTTGAACAGAGACCAAAGGTAGTCTAAAATGCTAGCCACAGGACAGAGGGTTCAGGCCCTTGCTCTGACACCAAATGGAAAACCTTTTCCATTTGAAGGTGTAGCAGTTTCTGGTCTACTCCTTCCTAGATGCTTCCACTACAGTGAATACATCCTCAGAGAGACCCAAAGCCTGGAACTCTAGCTGCTCAGGTACCAGGCTGTCAGGTGCCTTCCCCCGATTTACTGATATCAGGTCCGGTTGTGCTGGAAGACTCCTTGGGAACCTGTTGCTGAGGCTGAGGAGGTCTGGATACCAAACTGGCGGTCCAGTCTGGGGCTGCCAGAATCACCTGCACCTTGTCCCTCCTCATCTTGACAAGCAACCTGTAGATCAAGGGAACTGGAGGGAAGGCACATAAGAAGTCTGGGGTCCACGGCCTCGAGAAGGTATCCCCCTGCAGCGAACCCCACTGAAGAGGGAGGGCGTGAAACAGCCTCAGGTTGGTGTTTTCCCTGGAGGCAAACAGGTCCACCATCGGTTTGTCCCAGTTGGAGAACAGGCTGTAAGCTACCTCTGGATGGAAAGACCACTCGTGGGATGTCTCGCCTATGTGGCTGAGAGCATCCGCCAGTTGATTTGAGGCTCCTGCCATATGGATGGCTAGGAGATCTGCCTCCAGTCGGCTCATGAGTGTCCAGATGTGGAGCACTTCCCTGAATAGCAGCCAGGAGTGTGTGCCACCCTGTCTGTTGAGGTAGTACATGGTCATGGTATTGTCCGTCTGGACTTGAGCCACTTGACCCCAAAGCTGCTGAGTGAATGCTGACAGCACCAGCCTGGCCACTCTGAGCTCCAACAGGTTGATATGATATCAGGATTCCTCAGGGGTCCAGAACCCGTGAGCCCTGTTGTTCCCCATGTGGGCTCCCCAGCCCATGAGAGAGGCATCGGGTGTAAGGATGACCGTCGGGTCGGGGCAGACAAATGGGATCCCTTCCTGCAGATGGTCCAGGATGGTCCACCACTGGAGAGTGTCCCACAACCTCTGGGTCACAGTGATCAGCTGGTCGAAGCGACTGTGGTGCTGAGTCCATTGGGTGGCCAGCTCCCATTGATGGGGCGCATATGCCACCAGACCCATCGGGCCACAGTGGTGCAGGCCACCATAGAAGGCACAGAAAGTCCTGGGTAGGCCACAAGTGCCCAACCAGAAATGATTGGGCAAAGGAGGAACCGCCACCCTGTCCACTGGGAGCCATACTCTGGCTCAGCAGGAGTCGAGCTGTGCCCCAATGAAACATATCACCTGCGATGGCACAAGCTTTGACTTGGTCTCATTGATCAGGAGGCCAAGCTGGAAGCAGGTCTGGTGGGTAGGTCCCTGGACCTCTCCACCTCTTGTTGGGTGGAACCCACTAAGAGCCAATCGTTGAGGTAAAGGTATACTCTGACCCCTCGATGCCTGAGATGGGCTGCCACTACTGCAATGCATTTGGTGGAGACCCGTGGGGCAGATGACAGGCTGAATGGCATGGCTCAGAACTCGTATAGGGTTCCCTCTACTCTGAAGCAGAGGAACCACTGGTGAGACTGACAGATTGGGACATGAAAAAAGTGTCCTGGAGATCCAGTGAGCAGACCCGCATGTTCTGCTCCAGGAATGGTATGATCTGGGACAGAGTGACCATCCTGAAGGTGCGTGGCCTGAGAAATTAATTCAGGTCGTGCAGATCTAGAATGGGGCGCCAGACCCCCATCCACTTCTGGACCAGGAAGTACCTGGAAATGAACCCTGGGTTAACTGGAGGATCTGCCACTCGAGCTACTACCTCCTTAAGGAGGAGTTGGGCTATGTCATCTCTCAAAGCCAACCGAGTGTGGACTGATACGCTCTCCTCCCATGGGGTGCGGGCTCGGCTGGGAGGATACTGCTTGAACTCTAGAGGCAGACCCTGGCCGACCACTTCTAGGACACATCTGTCCATGGTAACAGCGGACCAGGTGGAAAGTGGTGGAGCTGACCCCCGCGAGAGGACCCAGAGCTGGCGTGATGGGAATAGGGGTGGCAGCCCCTATCCCATCACTGGGCAGGTTTGGAGGAATAGGGTTCAGACTGGAAACTGCCTGAACCCTGACCTCCCTGTCTGCAGGCCACTGGAGGCCAGGACTTGGGCCAAGGGTGCTAAGCCTGTGCCTGCTGTTGCTGTCCACACTGGAAGGAGGGCTGCTTAGCTGCAGGAGCAGGGTGCCAAAAAGGCTTTTTCTTCTGTTTCTTTGAGCCAGGGGTGTCTTTCTGAGCAGAAGTAGCTGAGTCCAAGGTGGCACTGGACTGCTCGATTCGCTGAAGGTGACCATCCACACCTGAGCCGAAGAGATCGGTACCCCGGAAAGGAACATCAGTGAGTTTGTGCTGGGTATCCGTCATAAAGGTGGAAAGCCTCAGCCAAGCCCTGCGGTGAATGGCAACCATAGCTGCCAAACGGGCGCAAGAGTCCCCGAGGTCCAAGGCTGTCTGAAGTTGTTGTTTGACAATGGATCGGCCCTGGTCCCAGACCTGCTTGACCGTAGTCTGAAGGTCCGTGGGGAGATGCGGGAGAACTTCATCAAGGAAGCCAAGCAGGGCATGAGAGAAGAGCGCCATGATGATGGCCAAGCTTGCCTGACAGAGGCCTAGAGAGGAGTCTGCATAAACCTTCCTGGCAGAGTGGTCCAGTTTTTTGGCCTCCTTGTCTGGAGGTCTATCAGGTCAGCAAAGCTGCCTGTGCGTCTGAACACAGAAGCGGTCACCAACCCCTTTGCCGAGTGGTGTTCCAGGAACCCCAAGAGGGACCCAATGGGCACTGCATACTTGCAGGCCATCTGGGCAGACAGCACTGGGCAGGAGGCAGGATGCTGCCAGAGCTCCAAAGCCATGCCAACAATGGCCTCGGCCACTGGGAAGGCTTCCGTAGGGTATCTCCTCTTTTAAGAATATCTGTAAGAGGGTACTCCAACTGTTTCTGGACAGGTTCCAGGGGCATCCCCGTGGATTTGGAGATAAGGCAGAGAATTCCCAGAAATGATGAAGGGCCCTCTTCCATCAGACTACCTGCTGACTCATCATTTAGCGGATGAGAGTGTAGGTTGGTTTCGTCAGAATCCAAGGTATCCGGATAAGTCGGCTGTCCACCAATGTCCCCTTCTACATGCCTGGGGCAGTCAGGCATGAGGATAACTGATATCCTGCAAGGAAGACCCAGAAATGTCAGATTCCTTCATAGGAGCCCCTCCCAAAGGCTGTTTAGGTAGCAGCTCCACCACTATCAGTGGAGAGACCAATTTTGTCCGAACTAGAGTGGGTTTTACCAGCTTTGCGGGCGGAGGAACCAATTTTACCAGTTCCAATGGAGTTGGCTTTGGCCTGGGAGGCGAAAGCCAAGTAATGGCTGGGGTGGAAACCGTAGAAGGCTTCTGACTGGACAATATCAACTGCTGCCACATTAGATCTTAGTAGCATCGACGGAGTTTCCGTTGAAGCCTCTCTTCATCCAAGGAGGATGAAGATGAATGACGGTGTCGCCTCTTTTTAGAGCGCTTATGCACCTTCCTCAGCCTGTCAGTCGAGGGGGTCCGAGATCTCGACCTTGATCGGACTGGCTGACTGGGCAACTCAGGAGACACCAGGGGCACCACTGAATTTCCTGGATCAGGGACTGGTTCCTTGATGGGAATGCCGGCAGGCTGGGTCTCCTCACTGGAAGAGGTAGGACTGGGGTCCTGGTAAGTGAGTTGTCAGCCTTGTTGGGCGACAACAGATTGACAGGGTCGAGAGTGATCTCCACCGCATTGTTGATCAAGACCACGCCCAGCTGACCAGTCAGCAAAGCCGAGAAGCCAGCGGCCAAAGAAGCAAACTCGACCGAAGTTGAGACTGGAGATTCCTGGGACAGAGATCGTGCTTGATCCCAAGAACATCTTTGCTGAGACGAAAAATCTCTCGGTTCCTTGTCCTATTTATGGGAACGGGAGGTATGCGAGCCCAAAGGTCCCTCGCCCTTGGTGGGGAGAGACTGGCACATCTCCAAAAAGGAGCCTGAGAAAGTGGAGCCCAGGTTGAGTGGAACAAAAACCAACCAAGAGGAGAGCTCCACGGCCTGTGCCACCTTTTGCTTGAAGGTCTGCATCTGTTCTAACTGCTTGGTGGACCCCGAAGCTGCAGAGACTGCCCACTGGACCTCCTTGGATTTCACCGGTGGATTCCATTTTTAGGGCCTGCCCAACTTGAGTCATGCGAGACGATCATCAAGAACGTTTAGGTGGAAAGCGAGACATCTCACAGGTCTGGGTGTCATGGCCGACACCGAAGCAGTAGACACACGTGATATGTGGGTCTGTGTGAGATATTTTCTGGCCGCATGGGCACTGGTGAAAACCGGGGGAAAATTTATCTTCCATGATCGAGAAACAATAGTCACAATCGCTAGCTCAAACAAGCTTAATCTTCAGAGGATCCAAAGAAATCAAAGCCAGGGCCTACAAAACATGGGAGTGGTGAGGAAGCAACCTGAATCTTCCAACGGAAAGGAAGATATGGTGTCATGGGGCAGAACCGAGGGTTATACCACCCGGGTGGGTGGAAGCAGCCAGCATTAAGACCTTCTGGCAAGATTTAAAGGGGAAAGGGACATGCCAAGAAGTGTGGATAGAACAACATATCCACATCCCTAGAACTGGGCAGTTTTGTGTTGCATGGTGAGGTGAACAGATACAAATCTGGTGTTCCCCGTTTTGCAAAAAGCATTTCCGCTACTGGTTGTAGGAGTTCTCATTCGTGTGCACTGGATCGAGATCTGCTTAACAGATCTGCCAGCGTGTTCTGTATTTCGTGAACATGCACTGCAGACAGTGTGATGTTGTGCTCGAGTGCCCAGTACCACACTCTCATAGCCTCTCGACAAAGTTGGCAGGTGTGAGTACCTCCCTGCTTGTTAATGTAGAACACTACTGACATGTTGTCTGTTTGGATCAGTAATTGTCCTGGGGTTATATCTGTTTGTAAGGCTTGAAAGGCATAAATAACTGCCTTCATCTCGAGAACATTTTTTGTGAAGGGCTCCTTCTGTTCCTGACCATAGTCCCAGAGTCTTTTTGCCACCCAAGTGGGCACCCCAACCTGATCCCGACACGTCTGTAGTCAGGATCAGTGAGTGGGTAGGAGACAGGAAAGGAGCACCTGCCAAGAGGTGTTCCGGTATCAGCCACCATTGCATGACCCTGAGAATAAAGTTGGGGACCGAGACTAGCTGGTCCAAGTCATCTTGGCGTTGGTCCCACTGGACCATGAGTGTCCACTGAATGGCTCTCATGTGAAGACAAGCTAGAGGAACCTTGGCTATGGTGGCCACCATATGCCCCATAAGACGCAACATAGCCCTTGCTGGGATCTTTCTTTGACCCCTGATGAGTCGTATCAGGCTTCATAGACGTTCTGCCCTGTCTTTTGGTAGACAGGTCCTTCACTTTCTGGCATCTAGTACTGCGCCAATGAAGTCTTTGGCAAGGTGTGAGCGTTGATTTCACTAGGTTGATAGTGACACCTAGGGAGTTGAATACTGAATAGGTGTCTCATACAGAGTGATTCAGTTCTCCATGGGATGAAGCCATTAGGAGCCAGTCATCCAGATAGGGGAAGACATAGTGGCCTTTTCTCCTGAGTGCCGCCGCTACCACTGCCAGGCATTTGGTGAATACCCTCAGAGCCGATGATAGGCTGAAAGGTTAGGCTCAGAATTGGTAGTGGTGAACCTGGAATTCGAATTGCAGGAACCTCCAATGATGTTTTGTGACTGGAATGTGGAGATAGGCATCTTGCATGTCCAATGATGTGAGCAAAGTATCTGGGCATAGCATCGGGATCAAGCCTGGTATGGTGACCACCCTGAAGCGTTTGTATACCATGAAGTTGTTGAGATTGCTTGGGTCTAGGATGGGATGTAGGTCTCCTGTCTGTTTTGGTACCAGAAAGAAATGGGAATAATACCCTTTTCCTCTCTGGATCCATGGGACCTTTTCTATGGCTTCTTTCTCAAAAAAGGTAATCATCTCCTCTTGGATTAGAGTGGCATGGTGTCTTGAATACTGGGAATATAGTGGTGGTCTGGATGGCAATTGTCCTGTGAATTCGATAAGTGTCCTCTTTGAATGAGTTGAAGCACCCATTGGTCTGACGTGATCTGTTGCCATCCTGTTAGATGATCTGCGAAGTGACCTCTGACCTTCTCTTCTCTTTGAACCATAAGGGAAGGAGGGGTCTGCAGTGAGTCAGGCAGTGGAGGGAGAGGGGAGGAGAGGGTTGCCTGAGGAGTTTGTGTGTTCCTGGCCTCTTGACCTGCTGTAGTTCAAGGCTGGCCTTTTCGGTTAAAGCCGCCTCTCTGCTGTTGTCCTAATCAGAGTTGCTGATCCTGTTTGCCCTTGAATCGGTTTTGTTGCCTCCAAAATGGATTTTGTTTGGTCTGTACATGGCCTGTACAGATCTGACCGCCTTTCTGGTGTCCTGTAGTTTTGTACTTATTTTCTCTGACTCTTCACCAAAGAGAACCATGCCCTTGAATGGGACATCTAGAATGCCCTTCTGGACATCGGGTGTAAAGCCAGATACCATCAGCCAGGAGTGTCATCTGAGACACACACCTGATGCTGCACTTCTACCTGTGTTCCCTTGTCAGAACTTGTTTAAAGGAGTTTTGTTAGCTGCTCTATCTTGTCTCTCTTCGGTAGGTCTTCGACCAAGTCCTGACCTTGTTCCCACAGGGCATTTTGAAATCGCACCATGTGGGTCAGGAAGTTAAGTGACCAGATGGAATATGTCGCTGATGCATATATCTTTCTCCTCATGGAGTCAAGCTGTTTCGACTCTTGGTCTGGGGGCTGGGTACTTAGATGTTGGGGTCTTTGTGAGCTACCGTGAGTGTCCGTGATGACCATAGAGTCTGCCATTGGTTATGCTCCTAGATAGGGATCCTCTAGAGGGGCCCTGTACAGGTGGTCTGCTTTTTTGGGGGGACTGCTGAGAAAGAGAAGGGGTGCTTCCAAGCGACTTTCATCACGTCTTGGAACATGTCTACTAATGGTGGGACCACCACTGGTTTGGGATCCTTTTGTCTTGGGTACTTAGCCAAGTGGTGCCTTTCAGGATCTAAGTCTTCCCTGTCCCACCCCAAGTTGTCTTGGATACGTAGCATAATATCCATAAATGTTGGGTCATCAGGGGGTGACCCTGGCAGATCCTGTGGGTCTGGTGAAGGGACACTAAAGGGAGAAGCCGACCTGGATGATTCAGAAGAGGAAGAATGAGACTCGTCCAGTGATGAGGAGTCTGATCTCCTGTGGTGTTTCTTAGGTCTGTGCACATTGGGAGAGTGTGAAGGGGTCTGAGAAGGAGACCTCGGCCACTTCTTATCCTTTTGAGACCATTTCTCCTTAGACTGGCCCCTATTTTAGACATTCCACTATAGGGGGTGGTCTGTCCAGGCTTTTCTCTTTCAGAGGAGGGCCTGTTCATGAAAAAGGGATGCCAATGCTCACCATACAGTGCATACCCCATTTTAAAAAAAAAATCAAGAACTGTCAGGCACATGTTTTTGACTAAATCTGAATGCTGGCTGTATGGGCAGATAAATGACATAACTATAGAATTCTAGGGTATCCATTTTTTTTTTTTTTATGGGGTATCCTGCTTCATTTTTCTGCTTTTTGTACCTGAAAAAGTGTGACATACAAAAACATATGTTTTACTAATTGTTTTTGCAAGCTTTATTTACTGTTTTCCATTATTAAAGTAAGTCCACTTACTAATATGGAGTTGTGTTTTTTATTATATGTACTCTTTGGCCTATTGTAATGCTCCATTTTTAATTTATGCAACTTTGTATTTAGTGTGGTGAATGTAACAGTTGGTGTCACAGCATGTTACATTCACCCACATGGCCCCAAATCGGTAATTGTGCTATTAGCACTTTAAAAGATTTTCTGGCTTCTCTCCTAGTTTGCCTCCTTGTGATAACTGACTGTGTTACTGCCGGATCTATCTTTCCCACAGAAGGGACAGCAACCTTTGACCCTCATTCTACTTTGGGTCACATCAGGCCCAATGTTTACCTGTCAGTCAGTGACAGTTCCCAAGTCATAACCTGCCCATCAGAACCAAGGAGCAACCATAGAGGGAGAAACTGAGTTGTGGTTTAAAACCCATTGTTTGCATGTGGCTCCTCCATTTGTAGGGCTACATTCCATGAAGATAAGCACTGCATGCAACAACGAGGGTTGCAGTTACATTCACCACAGGTAGACTTTGGTTACCATCATTCACTGATTGCTGGGCAAATTTTCAGAGAACATATTTTAGCGACAACTGCATGTCTAAGGAAAGTGCTGGGCATCAATTATAATAGGGATTGTTCAGTGTATATGGGGTGGAGAGTTACAATGGATTTTCTTTGTGGTGTCACTTGTTACATTCACCACGATATGTGGTGTCAGCCATCATACCTGCCAGTACTGTTATTGTCAAATTGCTCCAGGTTTTGTAACACTATGTCAGTTATTAGTAGTGGCATGATAGCCATGAGGCATGTTCAATACATTTTTTATAACTTGAAACAAATATGTGGTGTCACTTGTTACAATCACCACGTTATATGGTGTTAAGCATCACACTTGACAGTAATATAAGTTTTTTTTTCATGTTTTATAGCAGTATGTCAGTCAGTAATAGTAGTATGTTAGTTGTTAGGCAAGTTTAGTACAGTTTTAGTAAGTCAAACATAAGTGTGGTGTCACTTGTTACATTCACCACGGTATGTGGTATCAAACATCACGCCTGTCACTACTGTTATTATTGTCAGATTTCTCCAGGTTTTGTAGCACTGTGTCAGTTATTATTAGTAGCATGTTAGCCATTAGGCATGTTCACTAAACTTTGTAAAACGGAAACAAATGTGTGGTGTCACTCATTACATTCACCTCGGTATGTGGTGTTGAGCATCACACTTGCCAGTAATGTAATTGTCAACTTTTTTCATGTTCTATAGTAGTATGTCAGTCAGTAGCAGTAGTATGTTAGTTGTTAGGCATGTTTAGTATAGTTTTAGTAAGTGAAACATAAGTGTGGTGTCACTTGTTACATTCACCACAGTACGTGGTGCAAAACATCACATTTGCAATTTATGTAATATAATTCTTATATATTTGTTTCCTTATGTTTTAATACAACTCATTACATGTTTATTAAAGTTTTTACTACTAAAACAAATGTTTTATGTCAGGTGCTACATTCACCACGGTGTGTGGTGTCACTTGTTACACTCACCACAAAACAGTTCTTTTATCTCAGGAACCTGTGGGGATTTTATCTCCCAATATGTTTATTTTTTCATACTTGGGTCATAATATCTTGAAATGCACACAAATGTAATCTATAAATAATTAGAAAATTTGACCCTCATGTCACACTTTGGTAATTAATCCCTTTTCATGAACAGACCCAGGAGGTAAGTCCTCCACTGGCGGTTTTGTGGGAACTATGTCCTTCCTGATGGTTTCTCACCAGTAGGAAAACAATTCCTTCACCTGATTTATACAGAGGCCTGACGACTGACCTGCTCTCGGTTCTTCTCGAGGTGTCATCTGACCATCACCTGTATCAGGCTTTTTGTGGCCTGACACACCAGTTAACTGGTCTTTGGGTGGCATCGGGTCGTGTGGGAGGTTTGCTTCCTCCTTGTCTCCTGACACCTGGTCATCGCTGAACTGCTTGATCCTGGAGTCAGTCCCGTTGTGTCCGAACGTCCTGGTAGCCCGACATCCAGCACAGAAGAGGAAATCTTCTTCTTCTGGGAAAGGACCTCTAACGGTCGTTGGTCCTTGGGACATTTTGCAGGCATCTGCTCAGATGTCTGTTTCTGGTCTGAGGTTCACTTGAGGGACGTCAGGTCTGAGGTCCATTTAACGGATGTCCCAGGATTTCCCTTGAGGAGTTGGGAGTCCGATCTTCAGTGGTTGGTGTCCCGGTGCCGGTCCAGGGAATCAGGGCCTGAAGTAGTGGCAAACTTGGAGTGTGACTTGGTCGTGCGATCTGTCGATGCGGATTGACCTGAAGAGCCCGAAGGCCGGCTATGCGACGATTCCTTAGGCCAGACTTTTAGAGGCTGAATGCAGTACCTGTACCACCCGATGTCTGGACTTTGGCCGGCAGAGACTGGGTCTTTGTCAGAGATGGAGATCTGTTGGAACAGGCAGAGTCCAAGCTCGCCCTGGAGTTGGATGTCCACGTGGATGGGGAGTGCTCCTTCTCCTTCTCCCTCCTTTTTTCCTTTTGTTTTCCCGATCTATTGAATGACTCTTCCCATGAGGAGGAACTTCTCTTCATGGCTGCTAATCTTTTTTCTAAATGGAAGGTCTGAAAAACTTTCTGTCTGTGGATCCTCGTGTGACTGTTAAAGTTCTGGCAAGCAGAGCAGGCCTTAGTGTCGTGTTTTGGGCCTAGACTCCTGACACAGGCAGTGTGTTGATCTTTAAAAGGAATCTGTTTGCCACACGCACACTTGGAGGAGTGCCTTTCAACAGAAGACGTCAGGGAAGATGACATTCAAAAGAAGGAAAAAAATTTGGAGTTTGTTGAGAAAATAAATAAAAGAAGAAATACCCAAGTGATGGCATCGTTTGGTAGCTGAAGGCGTCCGTGGAGCCGATGCTTGCGAGTCGACGGAGGGAAAAGAACTGAAGGATGCTGGAGGACCGCCCCTTTTATGATGTATGTGACACCGGGGATGGGGCCAATGTTGGGGGTGGTCCCCCTCTGTATGTAGCTAACTAGAAGTTTTCCGTGGGGTCCTCTTGCCTGCCGGCTTCAGTCCTAATGGTGTAACTTGCTGCAGACCTTTTTCTCGAAGTAAGATTAGCGCATTCAAAGACCGAACTTCATAAACCATAGCTATCACTTCACAATCAGAATCATTAGGTGGTTGCATAAGCAAGTCAGCAAATGTCAAGACCCAACACAAAACATGGCACACAAGGCAACAGTTCTGAGCATAATTATTGGAAAACACATCCAAAGTTTTAAGTATAAAACCTCTGTCACTATGAGCCGTGCTATCAAAATCTACACCATCCCTTTCACTATCACAAAATCTACAACATCCCTTTCACTATCAGAACAGCTTGTTTACAGCACAACTGGCAGCCTGAAAGTACACAACACCTATGTCAGGACAACATAATACATAGCCCAGTATATTTACAACTAGACTGGAACAAATGACAGCTTCGATCTATGACAGCTTCCAGTCGCAGAACCCCTGCTTTGACAGACTAATTCACTCTCAGTTCACCGATTCAAAACTGCCTCCAACACTGCTCAGTCTGGTTACACAGTCCAGCACATGCCTCTGAGTCAGAATTTACATCACAGCACCCTTGCTCTGGCAGTGCTAGGAGGAAAAAAAAAAAAAAGCTTCTGAACCACAGACATCACAGAAGTTTCATGCCCATGGACAGATGAATAATAACAGCAGATTTGTCAAACAGTAGATTATTAGAACCACACTGACATCTGGTAAGTCAGTGTGACAATGGAACATGAAAAATATAAATGAAAAGAACCGATTCTTGTGAGCACTCATTTTCGGTTTCTGGAAGGGAGACAGGATGGAGAGCGTAAACATAATGAGGGATCCCTGAGAAGAAACAACATTACTGCAGTGAGTAATTCTAACCCCAGAAATCCCTCACTTAATGTTTACACTCTGCAGACAATATAGCAGTACATTGGGAGGCTGGGCCCAGAACCTACTCAGGAAAGAGGTTCTGCAAGACAGCAGTTCCAAAGCTGGCATCCCTCCTGGACTGTATGTCCAGGCAATAGTGCTTTGTAAAAGGTGTGCACTGTTTTCCAGGTAGCTGCTTTGCAGTTGTCTAGAAGGGGGATGCTCCTTGTGGATACCACAAAGGTAGAGGTACCCCTTGTGGAGTATGCCCTTAAGCCTCTGGGTGGCATTTTCCCAGCTTCTTCATAGCAGAACTGGAGTCAAGAGACTATATGACAGACAGACCTCTTGGTTGCTGGTATACCATTGTCCACCTCACCACAGGTAACAAAAAGCCAAGGGTTCTGGAACCCGACATCCTTTGACTGGTCCATGTAGATACCCAGGACTCGTTTTAGGTCAAGGCTGTGCAATATTTGCTCACTTGGGCTGGAATGTTTTGGATAGAGCACAGGAAGTGTTACTGCTGGTTCAGATGGAATTGAACCACCTTGGATAGGAATTTCCTGTTGGTTCTAAGGACTACCTTAATATCCCTGTGGAAGAGTATGCAATTTGTCTCTGTGCAGGGAGCTTGCAGTTCACTTACCCTTCTAGCAGTCCTGGCAATCAGGAATATGGTTTTCTATGTGACATACTTTAGGTCAGCAGTGATCATAGGCTGAAATGGAGCCTCCATGAGCTGGGCAATGTAGACCTTGTGATCCCATGGTGGGGCTGGGTCCCTTACTGGTGGGTACAAGTGGCTGAGACCAGTGACTTTCCCTTGCTTGCTGATATATAGGCGGACACTGCTGCTAAGTGAACTTTTAGTGTTGAAGGCCTTAGACCTAGAGACTGCGAAGTGCACCTTTAGTGATGAAGGCTTTGGACCTAGAGACTGCAGGTATTCCAGGACTACAGGCAGTCCTGCCTCTATTGGGATTATTCTCTTGGGGGTACACCAGTAAGAAAATATCTTCCATTTAGAGGAGTATGCTTTCCTGGTTGCTGGTTTCCTTTCAAACCCTAAGCACCTTCAGGACTTCCTCAGAGAGGTTCAATACTGAGTATTCTAACTTCCAAGAAAAATGCCTCTAGGTGTACTGCCCAGGGGGTTTGGGAATGTTATCCTGCCACAGGACAAAGTTTTAGATTGTGGCTCAGTGGCAGCCTGACAGAGCCTTGAACAGGCCAGGAGAACTGAATATCAGCTCTGTCTGGCCAAGTCTGGGGCTACTGGGATCATTGTTGCAGGTTCCCTTCTAAGCTTCAGGAGGACTTTGTGTATGAGTGAAAATGGCAAGGCATGCAAGAACCTCGGTGTCCAATCCAAGACCAGGGCATCCTCTGGAACTGTCTCTCTGGCTGGTGGTCTGCAACAAAACTAAGAAAGTCAATTGTTCTCCAAAGAAGCAAACAGGTCTGTTTTGGGAGTGTCTCACCTTCTGAACACTGTGTCAGAACCGATCTGTTCAAGGCACATTTGTGATTTCCCTAGCTGATTCTGCTTAAGGAGTCTGCCAGGATATTGGCTTTGCCTAGCAGGTGTACTGCACAAATGTTTGCTTCTAAGGTGTATGCCAGGTCCCAGATCCTCATTGCTTCTGTACAGTTTTGACGATCTTATCCTTCCCTGCTTGTTTATGTAGTACACTGTTGTGCTGCTGTCTAGTCTGATTTGGTCACACTGACCCTGTAGCTGAGATGGAAAAGACTGCACTGCTAGTACCACTGCCATGAGCTCCAGGAGGCTGATGTGATCCAGTGACTTCTGTGGGTACCATGTGCCACTCACTGAGAGGTCCTGTAGGTAGGCACCCCACCATATGAGAGACGCGTCTGCAGTAGAAATAACTGTTGGTGACTGTTGAAGGAAGGGAATGCCTTCTCCAAGGCTTTCTTCCTTCTACCACTCCAGTGACTTTACCAGTGCTTTTGTCTCTGGTACTATCTTTAAGAGTGGATTCCATCTTTGAGACCAGTTATCTCTTACACTGTACTGGATCTCTCATATGGAACCTGGCCCATGGAACCACAGTTGTGGATGCAGTCATGTGTCCCAGTAATTACCAGAAGTCCCTTGCAGTTCTTGGGTGGCCTGATGTGAAAGATTCTGCGGTGGCTATAAAAGCCGCAACTGTGGCCTGCGGGATGAATGCTTTCCCCTGCATGGTGTTAAGCTCTGCTCCTATGAAGTCCAATGCCTGAACAGGCTCTACTTGGACCTGTTGCAGATTTATCAAGAATCCCAGGAACTCCAAGGTGGTTTTACAGTCTGATGTTAGCACTGCCTCTTGTTCTCCCCCCCTCGAAACTAACCAGAAGTCTAGGTAGGGAAAAACCACCACACTTTGCCATCTCAAGTGTGCTGCCACCACAGCCAAGCATTTTGTGAATATCCTTGGTGCTGCAGTGAGGTGGAATGGAAGACCTGTGAACTGGTAATGGCAGTTCCCCAGCTTGAACCCAAGATTTTCTGTGCAACAGCCTGACTGGAATGTGAAAATAAGTGTCTTTCAGAGCCAGTGAGCCCAGATAGAGACCTGCAAAGACAGCATCACTGTTCTCAGTGCAACCATCTTGAACGTTTTCTTTATATGCCTGTTCAGATACCAGAGGTTTAAAATGGGTCATGACTCCCCAATTTTCTTATGGGTCAGGAAGTACCTTAAGAATAGACCCTTGCCCCACGGAGAGGCAAGGCCTTTTTTTTTTTTTTTTTACTTCAAACTCCAGCAGAATTCTTCTGTAGGAGAAGAAAAAAATTACTCACCTTAGTAATGTTGTTTCTTCTAATGGAGTCTTGCTGTATTCTGACATATGCATTTAGGTCCTGCCTTTCAACTGCCCCGGAGAACAAAGAGTTAAACTTTCCATGGCCAGCATGGAATGTTCACCATGAGCTCGGTTGAAGCCTCTGTCTGCTGTTGTTTAAACTGCAACCGTCAGATCCTTACGAGCAAAGACTCACTAGATGTTCTGTGTGGAAACTGTAAAATTCTTACTAGCCAACTGGCAACTATATCTATATAAAAAGGTTTTTTTATTTCAAAAGGAAGACTTAAGTCAGGAAACCCAAAAACAAAACACATCCAAAACACAACCCCTCACCCAAACCAAGAGAGGGTGAAAAAAGGACACCCCTCGGGTGCCAACACTGCTCCTGCCCACCCACATCCCAAAATCTAGGTTCTGAGAGGGGAGGCGGGGGGGAGGTCAGAATACAGCAAGACTCCATTAGAAGAAACAACATTACTAAGGTGAGTAATTTTTCTTCAAACAACTTGAAGTCTTGCTGTATTCTGACATATGCAGACTACCAAGCAGTACCTCCATGGAGAAGGGACAGAACCTACTTTGGAAACAGGCTCTGAAGTACTGCTGTGCCAAACTGAGCATCACTTCTAGCCCGGATATCCAGAGAGTAATGCTTGGTGAAAGTATGGACTGTTTTCCAGGTGGCTGCTTGGCAGCTGTAGCTCTAGTGGAATGAGCCCTCAGGCCTGAGGGTGAGGTTCTACCCAGTTTCATAGCAGAATTGTATACAAGAAACAATCCACCTGGCAATAGATCTCTTAGTGGCAGGTTTGCCCTTACCAACTTCTCCATATGTAAGGAACAACTGGAGCGATTCAAACCTGTGACCCTTGGTACGCTCTATGTAGTAGCTAAGGGCTCTTTTAACGTTCAAGCTGTGTAACCTCCTCTCTCCCGAGGAGGAATGGTCAGTGAAGAAAACAGGGAGAGATATAGACTGGTTGAGGTGGAAATCTGAAACCACTTTAGGTAAGAACTTTCTGTTAGTTCTAAGGACCACTTTATCTCTATGGAAAGAGATAAAATCAGATCCCACTGACAGGGCTTGCAATTCACTGATACGCCTGGCAGAAGTAATGGCTACCAAAAACAGTTTTCCAAGTCAAGTACTTAAGCTCTGCTGAGGACAAAGGCTCAAAGGGAGGTTGCATAAGCTGATCAATGCAAACATTAAGGTCCCAAGCAGGAGCAGGATCCCTAAAGGGGGTATTGGTGTGGAGCAATCCCTTGAAAAACTTACAAAATAAAGGATGGGATGATAGAGAGGAAGGCTTGCCTACTGACTAGAAAGCAGAAACAGCTGCCAAGTGTACTTTAAGGGTAGCTGGTCTGAGGCCTAGACCATTAAGATGGACCATATAGTCCAGAACCGTAGGCAATCCAGCAGATTCTGGAGAAATATTCTTCTTAGAACACCAAATGCTGAATCTTTTCCATTTGGAGTTGTAAGTCTTCTCGGTGGAAGGCTTTCGAGAAGCCTTAAGGATATCCAGAACCCCTTGGGAAAGATGCAGATCTGCAAACTAACTCTTCAAGAGCCATGCCTTGAGATTGAGAGACTGAAGATTTGGATACCAAATCCTCCCCTGAGAGGATGTCAACAGGTTGTAATTCCTGGGTAGAGACAGGGGAAGGTGGACTGCTAGGGACAGCAACAGGGGGTACCAGAGCTGTCTGGCCCAGTCTGGAGCAATCAGAATCATTTTGCATGGTTATGACCTTATCTTAACTAACACTTTGAATAGGAGAGGGAAGGGGGGAAAAGCATACAGAAATTTCCCTTCCCAGTTCAGAATCAGAGCATCCAGGGAGACTGAGCCCAAGACTGGGGGTCTGCAACAAAAGAGGGGAAGTTGGTGATTGTCTGGGGCTGCAAAAAGATCTATCTCTGGTGTGCCCCATCTCGAGAAAAATCACTTTCAAAACTAGAGGATCTAGGGCCCATTCGTGATGGCCCTGGGATATTCTGCTCAGTGCATCTGCTAGGACATTGTCCTTCCCTGGGAGGTGAACTGCTATCAGAGAGGTTTGCAGGGAATAGGCCAGGGACCACAAATTCATTGCTTCTGTGCACAAGACCATAGACCGAGTGCCTCCTTGCTTGTTGATGTACCACATGGTGGTGGTGTTGTCTGTTCTGACCTGAACCACCTTGTTCTGTACATATTTGGAAACAGCTTGCAGTGCCAGAAACACTGCTCTGAGTTCCAAAAAGATTAATGTGAAGCAGAGATTCCTGAGGTGACCACAGTCCTTGGGCGGTAAGATCCCCCAAATGGGCTCCCCAGCCCAGCAGGGAAGCATCTGTGGTGAGTATCACTGAATGAGACTGAGTGACAAATGGAACCCCTTGTCTCAAATTGTCCTGATCCTGCCACCATTGCAAGGCTTGGATTAGAGTTCGAGTCACTGGGACAAGTTTGGTAAGGGGAATTCTTTCTTTGGGACCAGAAGGCTCTTAAGTGGAACTGAATGTCCCTCATCTGGAATCTTGCCCCTTGGACCACTGCTGTGGAAGCTGCCATGTGGCCCAGAAGCTGAAGGAAATGCCTTGCTGGTCGAGACACCTGAAGGGTGAATGAAGAGGCCAGTTCCATAAGGTTCCTTGCCCTTTCCAGGGGGAAGGAAGGCTCTTGCCTTTACTGTATCCAGTTCTGCACCTATGAAGGTGAGGAGCTGTACTGGTTCGAGAACTGACTTCAGAAGGTTGAGAAGGAATCCTAAGGAAGTGAGCACTTGCTGGGTCACTTGCAGATGTGACTTGACTTGGTCTGGAGACTGACCTACTATGAGTCAGTTGTCCAAGTATGGGAAGATGGAGATCTTTTTTCTTCTTAGGAAAGCAACAACTACTGCCAGGCACTTTGTGAAAACGCTTGGGGCTGATGTTAGGCCAAAGGGCATTGCTCTGAACTGATAGTGGCCTGAGGGCAACTCGAACCTGAGGTACTTTCTGTGGGAGCACCTGATGGGAATGTGAAAGTAGGCATCTTTGAGGTCCAGGGAGGCTAGCCAGTCCCCTGGCCTTAGAGAGGGAAGGATAATTCCCAGAGTTACCATTTTGAATTTTGGTTTCAAAAAGGTGTTTGTTCAGGTATCTTAGGTCCAGGATGGGCCACCATTCTCCTGTCTTTTTGGGGGTTAGGAAGTACCTGGAGTACAATCCTTTGCCCTTGTTTAGGGTGGGAACCCTCTCTATAGCTCTGAGAGCTAGGAGAGAAGAAACCTCTGCCTCTAGGGCAAGGTCTCAGAGATTTGCAGGTAGAAAGGATCTGGTTCTCATCTTGGGAAATTTTCTGAAGCCGAGAACCAGTCCCTGGCTTACTACTTCCAGGACCCATTTGTATGATGTCAGAGACTTCCAGTCCTGGACAAAGTAAGCCAGCCTGCCCCCTACTGGTTTGGGAGAATCGGCCCGGGCAGACCCATCAGGGTGTCTGCTTGGCAGGGGCTTTAGGCTGAGGGTTGGATGCAGGCCTGCTCATCCCCCTTCTGCCTCTCCCTCTAAAGAACCCCCTCTGTGAAAAAAGAAGAGGAGGCCTGAGCTTGGTAAAAAGGCCTTTGGAAAGGCCTGCCCCTGCCCCTGGACTGCTGCCTTTGAGGAGTTGCTTGCCTTTCTTTGGCTTGAGCACTCCTGTAAGTGGTCCTGTACTCATCCATCTTTTTCATGTAGTTCTGTCTGCTCCCCAAACAGAGAATTACCAATTACAGGAAAATCCACGGCCTTAGCCTGGGTATCCTGTGAGAGGCTAGTACATCTGAGCCAAGCCATCCTCCAAAGAGCCACAGATGTAGCCATGACTCTTGATGAAACATCATTGGAGTCCACAGCAGCATGAAACTACTTTCGATGCCTCAATCCCATCTGCAGCCACCTGCTCCAGCTCCTTGGCAAGCTGGTCAGGGGCCTGTTTAGCCAGAGCCAGCACAGTGTCCCACCGGGACTTCTGGTATCTAGCTGTATAGGCCATATAGTTAGCCTGCCTGAGTCCCAAAGATGCTGCCATGTATGGTTTCTTTGCCATGGCATCAGTCTTCCTGGAATCCTTGTCTGGGGGTGTGATGCCAAGGGAATATTTGCCTTATCACAGGCAGCAGCCTGCACGACCCCAACATGGCTGCATTGCTGAAAAAGGAACTCCGTGTCTGAGCCTGAGAGAGTATACCTCTTGTCCATTCGACTGTCCACAGGAGGTATAGAATTAGGAGACTTAAGAATTTTATGTGTCTGTTTCCCAAAGGATTTGTGGAGGGGAATAGACAGTCTCCTGGACTCTGGGATGTCCATTATCTCAACATAATCAGGCTCTTCCTGATCCTCTACTGCTTCCTCCATAGGAAGCTGGAGTGTCTCAGCCACTGTTTTGTAAAACATATAGTGAGGGGGGGGGGACTCAGAATGCCTAGGAGGAGAAACACCGGAAGGTCTGTCTGGGGAGATGTCCGGGTCAATAGGCACATCCAGACTTTCATAATCACCATAATCATCCTCATACTCTCCCTCCTCCTCCTCCAGTTCACAAAATTCTTCCAAAGTATAATCCGGAACTGGGGGAACCGACCGAACCGAGCCCCTGCCAGATGGTGCTGGTTCGGTCAGAACTGAACTAAGCGATTGCACAATCCTTATCGCCTTGGCTATCTCACCGGCGGTCGGAGTATGAATTTCTGGGTCCAAACCGGACGATTTATCTTTTCTCTTTCTTTTCACTGGAACAGACTCCTCAGAGTCGGCTCTCCTTTTGCCCGAAGTATCGCCCTGGTCAGAGGGCACTCATTCTGGTTTGGTCGGAACCGAACTGGGCTGGCCATTCGGGTCAGTGGACTTCTCGGCCTCCCTTTCCCTCATTCTACCTAATCTCTTTTCCAGGGTAGATTTGGGAAAATTCTTGCAAATTTGGCAGTCTGAATCAAGGTGGTGTGGGGATCAGCCTTAGCAAAGACTTCCCAACCCACACTGCAGTGTTGAAACCCAGTGGGCCCGTTTTTTTCTTGGGTTTCTCAGACATGGCCAATCCTATCCAAAAACGTACCCTTTTTTCGGCAATCCACCAGGCAAGACTCCCCTATCGGTTCCTGACCGTGTCACGGGTCTTGGAAAAAAACGTGAATTAAATCAGTTTTTTTTTTTTTTTTTTTTTTTAGAACCGATATGGACCGTGTTACCATACACTTCAAATTAAGTACACGTTTTTTTATTTGAAAACTGATCGGGTTCAGCTGAACCGATCCACAATTTACAAATTCCACACAGAAACAAAAAAAAACCTATCTAGTACTCACGGTAACACAGACAGAGACTTGAACTGACTAAGCAGTAACAGCAATTCGGTAAAAACTGACCGAAAACCGACACTTCAACCAACTTTTTGAACCGAGCAGCAGGAGAAATCTCCGGAGCGACTGTTCAGTGAGGCGGAGTAAAGAATCTGACAGTTGCAGTTTAAACAGCAGACAGGGGCTTCAACCGAGCTCATGGTGAACATTCCGTGCTGGCCATGGAAAGTTTAACTCTTTGTTCTCCGGGGCAGTTGAAAGGCAGGACCTAACTGCATATGTCAGAATACAGCAAGACTTCATGTTGTTTGAATGAGCTGACAACCTTTTGTGTTGCTGCAATTTTGGAAATTTTCTGAACTGCAGAGACAATTCCTGGCCCACTACCTCCAGGCCCCACTTGTCTGCAGTAATGTTTACCATTCCAGGAGGCAGTAAGCCAATCATCCCCCACTGACAATGGCTGGGTAACTGGGCAAAATTGTCAGTGGTTTTGCTTTGACTGAGGTTGGGCACTGGTGCTGCAGCAGCAATATACTTTGCGCCCCTTCTGCCCCTGTAGTAGCCTCTTTGTGGCGGATACTCAAAAGGGCCATATGGGGTATAGGCTCTTAGGAAGTAACCCCTGCCTCTGCCTCCCATTCCATAAGGCCTGTAGGAGATAGTGGCCTTTTCCTTCTCATTGTTAATCTTGTAATGGTTTTGTATTCATCCAGTTTTTCATGTATGCCTCTGATTTGCCACCAAAATGTGAATTTTCCTCAAAGAAGAAATCCATGGTGCTGGGTTGGGTATCCTGGTAACGGATGGTAATCCTTAGCAAGGAACATCTTCTGAAGGACACTACATGAACTAAAACCCTAGCTGTTGTGTCATTACTGTCCACAGCAGTGTAGAAATGGTACTTAGTTGCATCTAGGGCCGATCTTGCTGTGGCAATTACATCACGTGCCAGCTCACTATCTGCTTTATTAGTAAGTACCAGAACTGTGTTCCACAATGTTTTCTTTTACTATAGTGTATAGTAGAACATTGTTCTGTATAGAATTCCATTCCTTTCAAAATGCTGTTGTACCACAGTCCAAAGCTTATGGAATATGACTATCATTCTGTAGTACAACAGCATTCTGACACCTCCTAGAGACTGCAGGAGTCAGTTTCATTTTGAAAATGAAAGATCTGATACACACATTTAAACACAATAGTATGCACTGAAAAATACAGGATGAGCAACTTTATGCTACCTTGGGTTCTGATTCACACGGATCTCTTGAGAGGGCAAAGGAAACCAGAATCCCTCTGTGGTAGAACATAGTTGCATAGTTGCACATCCAGTATTCTCTATGTGCTATATGTGCTGAATAAGCTGCCTGCCTAATGAGCAGGGAAGCTGAGGTATAGGATTAAATTTTTTGGTGTCCTTCTCAGAGGGCTGTGCAGACCGGGAGACTTTTGCTGCCTCACAAGCAGAAGCCTGGACTACACCTTGGTGATCAGATTAGGCATATAGCTATATTCCATCCCGGTCCACCTAATACTTTCTTTCAATTTTCTTATCAATTGCTGCAGCTGAAGTAGGTGCAGGCATGATTTTTGATATGGCCTTCTTCATTGCAGGTGCTATAACCATCATATCCATAAATTCAGCATCATCTTCATCATCCCCCATTTCTTAAGGGGGGATGTTGAGCGTATTGAGCATTTGTCTGAAAAATGAGAAAGCATAGTCCTTATTATGCCTTCCAGGACAGCCAAACTCTTGCCATCGGCTCACCTTCCTCCTATTGTACACAGCACTCATCTTCTTCCTCCTCCACAGTCAGATAAGCTGAAGCCTGAGCTGGGGGGGTGGCAGTCACATTATTAAAATTTCCCATAGCCTGGAGGGCCTCGCAAAAAAAAAAAAAAAAAAATCGCCACATTTTTGACATGTCCTCAGATGAGGGCATTTTTTTCTGTGTCATCTGCTTGTTCCTTTTTCTGTTCAAGAGTGGCAGTGACATTTTTATTCTTTTAGTTTCTTTTTATCAATGTTTCCAGTGTCTACTTAGAGGCTTTTTTTTGTTTGTTTGTTAAACTTTTGCTATTAACGGATTCAGGGTTTCCCTTTTGGACACCCTGGTAACTGATCCATTTTTACCATACCTTTCAGATGGCTAAGCAGTTTTATCTTTTATCTTGTCACCCTTTAAAATATTTGATGCTGTTACATAACATGTGGAGAGGGACCGTTATGATGTGTGTTTTCCATCATCATAGGGAACTCCTTCAGAGCCTTTATTTTTTGTGACAAGGAGGCAGACTGAGAAGCCATAGTTTCTTTTTCATAAATTTTTTTTTTTTTACACTTTAAGGTTTTAGGGAAGAAAAAAAAAAACAATACGGGACTCACAATTAGTAAAGTTGTGGTAGCATCAATGTTTACAATTTTTTAAGCCTGTGGATCCCCAAGTGTCTCTGACATGCCAAATTATAGAGATCCCAGTAAAAACAATCCCCAAAAATACAAAATAATAA
Organism: Neoceratodus forsteri; assembly: GCA_016271365.2. Taxonomy (NCBI): domain Eukaryota; kingdom Metazoa; phylum Chordata; order Ceratodontiformes; family Ceratodontidae; genus Neoceratodus; species Neoceratodus forsteri. The sequence goes on along the minus strand of JADMNL010000041.1, from coordinate 3,581,995 downwards.
GAGCCCAATAGTAAAAAAAAAAAAATAAAAAATATATATATATATATATATATATATATATATATATATATATATATAGAATAATTGATAGGCAGTGTCTATTACAGGAATTATACCATCGAGAGTTCTGGGGTCAAAGAGAACCTCGAGGTTTAAGCTCTAGAGGTTCCTTGACCCCAGAACCTCGAGATGGTATAATTCCCAAGTCATAGACACTACTATTTATTTTTGTAATATATGGATTTGCCTTTTCTTTAGCCAGTCGCAGTACTGAAGACATGCTTGCAGTCAGCTGACCGTCGTGACTGGAGACAGAGTCACTTGCCCACATCCCCACTCATAACCGCCAGTCTGTCAGTGTCTGTTTGAATTTATTGAAGTCCACTTTTCCTTTCTGATCCTTCGGTAATGCAGGATCAACCAGATAATCATTTATGAAAAAAAAAAAAAGCGAAGAAAGCGAAGCAGCGCTTTGGCTACATGGCGAAATGTGAGCATCATGTTTTCAAAATGAGTGTCCCACCCACAGAAGAACAATGACGAATTAGAATGAGGTGTGACTTTGGATGGGCAGGAAGGGACGATGGCTCCATGGCAACCTGATTTTTTGCTGGGCAGAGTTGCACATGCGCTGTGGCATTTTGGTGATAATACTATCGTTTCTTGCAATGATAGTATTATTGCCAGTGAAGTGTGGTATTATTGAGTCTGCAGAGTTCTCCGAGATGGTTTACGAGGATTTTTTAAAATCATTTTCGATGGTATTATTTGGCAAATCCATATATTACATATATATATACATATATATATATATATATATATATATATATATATATATATATACATATATACATACACATACATACATCTCTCTCTCTCTCTCTCTCTCTCTCTCTCTCTCTCTCTCTCTCTCTCTCTCTCTCTCTATATATATATATAGAAAGAGAGATAGATAGATATTACCCTCAAACACTGTGCAAAGGTCAAATCACAATTTCCTGTAACAGGAACTGATTAAGGTGAAAGGACACAGGCAGAAACGGAAAATGAAAGCACTCCGTTTTCTGTATTGTTAAGGTAAAAAAAAAAACACTTATGAAAAAGAAAAGGTAAGTAGTTAATCTGAAAAACACTAGCCAAATTAGGAAAAATGTAGCTGGGCAGGGTGGTCTCCAGTTCCCAGGAATCAAATGGGAACCAGAAAGACCAATAAGATAGTAATAATCCCCAACTAATGCAGAGTAATTGAAGAACTAACTTAAATCGGTTAAGAACATTTAAAATAACTTAACCAGTTGGGGACACAGCAAAACGAGCTTAACTCAGGGTGACTGCTCTCTCCAGGAGAAGAAACAAGTCTGTCCAACTGCCAGAGTGAAACGTGGCTGTACAGTTTAAATTAAGAGAAAATAATTAGAACAGGTTCCATCTCTGGGGCATCTGTCTCCATGGAGACTGATGCACAAAGTGAAAACACGGTGAGGGATACCTGAGGTTAGAATTTTATATTTAATAGTGTCAAAGCAAGTGATTGATTAGGATAAAACACATCAACAGTAAGACATCAGTGTATCAAGAAAGACTGGCAACAGAGCTGGCGGGTGGAAATGAGGAGATCTAAGATGGCGCGGTGAGCGTTCTACCTGCTGGTCGCAAAGCTACTTTTGAGCTTGTTTACCTGCAACTTGCAGGCTATGCATAATAAACAGACTTCCCCATGCAATTTTATGACTTAAGAAATGCAGACTAGCAATTTCAGAGTATCTTGAGTTACGACCCTGCAGAATCGGAGAAAACCCAGTTCACAAAATGCTGCTCGAGAACCTGAGGAGCCACAGAAAAAAGGAAAACCTCCTCCTCGACTAGCACTGCAACTACTGAACCCATTGAAGCACCTCAAAATACAGACAAAGGAAACCTTACCCTCCGGTTTAGGTTTAGTAGAAAAAGCAGCTTTTTCCTGCCACAGCAAAGTTGTTTAATTGACTTTTTAAAAGTCTGCTACCCAGAAGTACGGCAGATGCTTAGGCAGCTCCATTTACTGTAAAGGTGTGGCGCTGCACTGTGTGCTTGCACTGAAGTGCATGGCGCAGCACCGTAACTTTACAGTACATTCAATGAGATCAGTCAAAAAATGGATGCTTTAGCAATCAGGACTGGTGAAACTGAAACCCGCATTAGTCAGCTGGAGGACAAGGTAAATTCACTTGCTAGAAGGCAAACCGAGCACATCACCATTCTCTCAGAGTTACAGCTCAAAACTGCAGACCTTGAAGATAGATCCCATAAAGCCAATATTAAAATCATAGGATTACCTGAAGGCTGCGAGGGGAAGGGGGATCCTTTGCAATATTTTGACACATTTTTGACAACGGCACTTATTGCAAATGCCCGGACGAGAAAGTTATATTGGATCGGGCACACAGGGCTGGGTGAGACCCCCACCAGTTGGGCAATCATGATAACAATAAGAAATATTGCTAGACCTGTTTTTGTGAAGCCTCACTACTTTCAAGATTGAGAGTTAATTCTCAGGACTGCTAGACTGAATAAGGGTTTGCAATTTGAAAACCTTAAGGTCTCAGCCTACCCAGACTTCTCTTTACTACAATGCAAAATCACAAGGCTTTTGATCGGTCAAGAGAACTATTATGAGCTAAGAACATTCATCATTCAATTTTACCTCCTGCCCATCTCAGATTTATATTGCATGGTAAAATGATGACTTTTACAGACCCTAAAAAAGCTGAATTTTTCCTTCTAACTACCCAAGCAGCCAATTATTGTTCACCTTCTACTTCAGGAACATAACGTGTTAAGACTTTGGCATCTGTTTCATGGATACAATTTTTCTCAGATGGTTTGGGAGAATTATTTAATCCTACTTAAAGCAGCAGTACTATGTAAAAAAAAAAATTGAGCTTTTTTAACAGTTTATTCTCTGTGCTCTGTTGAACATGTCCCTGGTACTCTTTCCCGCCAGCACTGTACTATCACCCTGTAATCTGCTTAGCTGTCCTTTGTTTTTGTTTACATTTCTGCCTTCTGCCATTTTGACAGCAGCCGTAAAAGATAGGCAGACAGGAAGGCGCAGTATTTTCTGTGGATCTACAGAACATTGAAACTGATCACTTCCTTGATAGGTAGTACTGCTGCTTTATATGTTTTCTTTCACCTGCTCATAGTTAAAAATTTTATTTTACATATATGCAGGGCAGGGTGCCCTGATGGCCGGCTCTCTGGACCGCTTAATGTCTATCTGGATTTCATGCTGGGAGGGCGCTGGATGGTTCTGCCAGCTTTTGTATCTCATATGATTGTCCTGTAATTTTGCTAGGCCTGCTGACACCTCTATTTCTCTTTTTTGTATTTTTTTCTACTGAGATGTTTTTCTAGTAAATCATTAAGCTCGATATACCAATCTATCTCATCAGTTAAACTTGTGGGTTCTCCAATGCCTAGCAATATCAATATTTGCAACATATCTTTTTATATTGACATCTTCCCTAGGCCCTTGTTACTTTTTTCTCACTGGCTGTTTAAACAGCTGAATTTGTATTCAGTAAACAGCTTACACAATGTTTCTATTACGACGAGAGGATATAGTGCCATGTAGCTTCCTTGGTACATTTGGCTATATCCAATCTTTTCTATTTTTCTTTAGCATAGTATTATGGCTTGGATGGCTAAACAGCCCAACCGTATTTTGCTGTTCACTTCTGTACTGATTTTGATTAAAAAGTTTCTATTATTAAAATTTAAATATGCCTCATCAGCTTAACATTGCCAGCTATGATGTGAGGGGGGATGCAAGACTGAGTTAAGGCAAGGAAGATTTCTAATTGGCTTGACAGGAAGGGGGTTAACTGTGTACTACTTCAAGAAACCCATCTATCCCTGGAGGAATTTTTCTTCTACTCTAGAAAATGGGGGCCAGGTATTAATGCCCACTTCAGAAATAATGCTCGTGGGGTATCTATTTTTCTTAAAAAATCTCTTAATGCCCAAATAACTAAACACTTTATTGATATCGAGGGTAGATAAATTATTTTTCATATATCACTATCTGGTCAGTCTTATAGAATTGGGAATCTATATGGACCAAATGAAAACTCCCTATCCTTTAATAAATTTTTTCTTGAACTTTGTAATTTCCCCTGCCACATACCATATATTATTGGTGGTGATTTCAACATGGTGCTTGACCCTATTATAGACAGATTAACTATATCTTCAGAGAGGGTTTCCTCCGCTGCTAAAGCCACCTTTCAAAAGATGAAGGATCTTAATTTATTAGAAACTTGGCGACATAAAAATATAGATACACAGCTGAATTATTTTTTTTCCTCCCATATATAATTCCTATTCTAGAATAGATTATTTCTCGATTTCTAAATCTTGCGTGTATCAGATACGGAACGTCAACTGTGGCCCTGTAATTGTATCGGACCGTGCTCCAATTCTTTTACATTTACAGTATGCAGATAAAAAAAAGGTATACTCAGTTCAGACTTGATCCATTACTTATTAAAGACCCAAACTTTCTCAAACATATGAAAACAGAAACTGGACAATTTTTTACCCATAATAAATTAGAAGAAATTAATATGGGGACTATTTGGAAATCATTTAAAACTTTCTTGAGGGGCAATATTACTTCCTATACCATTAATCAGAATTAAAAAAAGGGTCCAGGTAATGACCAAATTGGAAACTTTGGTTCATACCAAACGGTTATATGCTGAGACCAATGATCCAATCACATTTTTATACTTCGGTATTCTTAAAGAGCAATACAATAAATTACCAAAGAGGCAGAACGACAATTATTATACACTCGTGCTCAGTACTATGCCATGGGAGAGAAAACTGATAAACTACTTGCTTGGCAATTAAAAACTCAGTGACAAAATAACAATTACATCTATACAGAGTCCTTCGGGCCAGGTGGTTCAAACTCCTCTGTAAATTAACACAATTTTTTATCAATATTATCAGGATTTGTACACTTCAGAAAATTGAGGCAATCCAGACGATATTGATAACTTTTTTTCAGATCTCACTCTCCCCACTCTACATGATGAAGCAAATCAAAATTCAGAAAAAGAAGTTTCCATACAAGAAATCATAGAAACCATTAAAAAAAACTACCTATGGGAAAGGCCCCCGGGCCCAGTGGCCTTACTATTGACTTTTGTAAGATTTTCTCAAAAACCGTGGCCCCTTACCTTCAACTGGTTTTTGAACATGTTTAAAAACTACAACTCTTCTACCCTTGTTCACGGAAGCAAGTATACACCCGTTGCTTAAAAAAAACAAAAGGACCCTTTATGTCCATGCTCCTAGTGTCCAATTTCACTTATTAACTCAGATGCCAAAATTCTGGCAAAGGTCCTGGCCACCAGGCTGGAAAAGATTCTCCCCCATTTAGTTCACCCGGATCAAAATGGCTTTATTAAAGGGTGCTCAATAATATCTACCACCAGAAGAATTCTTAATATTCTAGATCACTTTAAGAACTCTGATCTTTCTTTACTCTTCACCGACGCCGAGAAGGCATTCGACCGAGTAGAATGAGCCTATATCAAAGCAGCTCTGTCGAAGTTTTGCTTTGGTCCCAATTTTCAGAGGTGGATTGACATATTATATTCCAGCCTGGTGGCCAGGTTCAAGACAAATCAAGATTTGTCTCCCCCTATTCAAATCTGTCAGGGTACCCGTCAGGGCTGCCCTCTTTCACCGATTATATCTGCCCTTGCCATGGAACCGTTTGCCCTCACCATCAGGAAATCCCTGAGCATTTCTGGCCCCCATATAAATAATGATGAATCAGTTTGTTTTCAGACGATACTTTAATTATGGTTCAAAATTTAAATGACTCTTTCTCCAATCATGGAAATTATTACCTAATTTGGAACTGTTTCTGATTTTCCAGTCAACTGGAACAAATCTGAAGTCATGGAGACAAAATATCACTCTGACCCTTTCAAACTACAAACCGACATCAATCTTAAAATCGTGTCAGAAATATATCTGGGGATCAAGATTGACAACAATGAGCTCAAAAGACTTCAGACGTCAAATTTTGACCCACTGATCTGAAAGACTGAGCAGCTATTAAAACACTAGGAAAACCTACCCTTCTCTCTCATAGGCAGAATTAATAGCATTAAAATGAATATACCTCCCACATTTTTGTTTCTTTTTCAAAACTTACCGATTGTTATCAAAGCCAATTTTTTTCAGAGGCCTAGAAAATTTAATAAATTTTTATGGAAAGGTAAAAGATCTAGAATGAAACTTGAGAAAACTATACCTTACCATTTCAGAAGACAGATTAGCCCTCCCCAAAGTTCTGTATTACTATTATGCTGCGAACTTGGCACCTCTGTTTCACTAGTTTCACAAAAAAATGAATGATCATTCTTTTGCCACTGAAACCGCGTGCTCACCTTTTTCAAATATAAAACACAGCCTGTAATAAGCACCAAAATGGCTTTAAATATTTGGTATAATATAATGGGGAAAGGGTCCCCTTCTATAAGCTGCTCCTTACATTCTCCAATATACTTAAATGAATTTTCCCTCCTTCCTTAACTGATAACACTTTTAAAAGTACCATAAAGGGTTGGGAGAAATTGCCTAATGTATGGATAATAACCATGTGGTGGACTTCACTTGGTTAAAAAATTCATATGATTTGTAGTATACTCAATCTATGGATATCTTCAAATTAGAGATTTAGGGCCAGATATTCAAAACTTTGAGCTGAGCGCAAACCGTTTGCACAGGGTTAGCGCTGATCCGTTATATTCAAAAGGTCCAATAGCGCACACAAACTGCATTAGCACCGGGCAAAACTATAATGTACGCCAGGGGCAAACTGAGGAGGCATGTACATAAATAGCGGTGCAATGCTATATTCAGTGAATAGCACCATGCAAAGTGTTTTTGCACGACTTAGCGCAACACTTTGCGCAGTGCAAATCACCACCCAGGAAAAGTAGTCTTAACTCTGGGCAAACCAACTTTGCACAACTTTGTGGCTTTGAATGACCTTAACCAGTAAGTACGACACATAGAAATAAGCCAGACATAGAGGAAACATGCTGTTCACTGACTGCATCCCTATGATGCCATCATCTGCCACTAGTCCCAGCCATGCAAGGCAGTAAGTGGTGACCCAGCTCCCAGTGGACACCATGGCAGTGTGGCCATGCAGCACACACCTGCAGACCACCCTTCTGTGGACACCAACAGACGCCAGCACACACATGCAGTACTATGGGCATGGAGGGTGTTGAGGGGAGGGTATACAAGAGGCCAGGCTGCACCACAGACTGGGTGTAGCCACAAAGCTGGGACAAGCAATGCAGTGCACATGGGCCAGTGTTGGGAATACCCAAACACCAGTGTGCCTGTCTGATGGTATGTGCCCCCCAGCCACATATCGTACATCTGTACAGACACCACAGTACACACAGCCATCCGTGTATAGGTCACTGTAAGCATTCCATGCCAGTGGTGCAGTGTCCGTGGGTCACACAACAGCATAACAGTAATGTCCACTGTCAGCAAACACCTACAAGTTGGGCCTGTCTCTGTGTACAGTGCAGTGGTCATCGCTGCCCTACATATCATAGGCATTGCTGTGTCCCTGACACTACTGGTCCCCTTGCTACTGTAGCATGTACTACAGTTTGACACTTGCATGCAGCAGCACCACCACCTGTGCCTGTGCTGTGTACTCCCCTGGGGTACCATATTCTGTGATGTAATGTACAAATGTAGCCTGCAGCTACCACCATGCACTCCCAGACTGACCTACAGGTGGAGCTGTGGGCAGACCCAGCCAGTTCCTGTACTTCCAGATTGACCTACAGGTGGAGCTGTGGGACCCTGCAATAGCGCTGGGCAAACTGCATGCAAATCAGGGCATAATGAGATGCTAATCTGGATGTTTGGCCACAGACTACCTAAGTAGGCTCATTTGTATGTCACTTTTGAATACAGAAATGTTTTGTCCCGAGCAAATGGCTTAGCTCCATGCCACACCTACGCAAATGTATTTTTGCTGCGCAAACGTTTTGGAAATATTGTACATTTTTGCACTATGTAATTTCACATGCACTGCTGCTTGCAACTTTACTTACTTCACTCCTTTGTTAGCACACACACTGGCCACATAGTTCATCTCTACCTTCCTGCACGTCGCTGTGAACAGGGATGCTGTTGTGGTCTGAATTTCCTGGTTGCTATATTCAGAGCTGTGTTATTCCCGGGCTATTTTTGCACTGCACCCCCAGCCCAGTTTGCCTGGCTTCCTTAGCATGCTATATTCAGCAGGTTTAGCACAGGGGCTATCCCTTTTGAATATAGTGTGCTATTGGATCTGGGCTAATTTAGCACGATGGGCAATGCTAATTTAGCCCTGGGGCAAAGTTTTGAATATCTGGCCCTATATTGGTAAAAAGAGGGTTGCTGATAATGAAAAAACAGTTTGAGAATATTTTTACATCCTCTTCACCATATAAAATAATTTTTCAAATCTATAATATACACTTACTCATGAGAATTTAACTGTCCTTACTGCTTTAAAAACTAAGTGAGAAGATAAAATAAATCCGTATATACTGCCTTCACTTTGGCAGAAAATTAACTTAAAAGGATGGGGATTCAAATCCTCTAGGCTCACTCAAATCCAATTTAACATTCTCCTTCGTATTTATTACACTCCTCACCGGCTAAACACTATGAACTGTTCTATTTCAAACCTAAGCCCAAGATGCCAATCTACTGGTACCCTTGGAACATATGTCCTAATTTGGAAATCCATTCAGGGAGGGGTTCCTTTCACTAGCCACTAATAAATCTTTAGCTAGGGACCCTTTTTGGTTGCTACTGCGTTATAGTGGTCCAATGCATAATATGCAGTCTCACAACAAAACTGTTAAATAATGGCATATTAACAGAGTTTAAATTAATTCTTATGAAATGGAAGGACAGTGATTCCCCACTTTTTACCATCAGGATGAAAACAATTATCCATTCAATGCACTGAGAGGGTTTACTACACTAGTTATAAACAAATAAGAAAATCTGAACTAATTTGGACTTCATTCTCTGATGCTTTGGGGTTTACTCATGGCAGGTAAATTGCTTCATTAACCCCCCCCTTCACATTCCAACGAACATAAATGCCCTTATCACCTTTTTTTAAGCAGCACAGGAGTGGTTAAATCGCCTTCCTGCATATTAGATAAGCTGTTATATTGAAATCTTTAACTCAACAGCCACTCAATCAAATCTAAGCTTATTCGATAACTAGGTCCTTGTAGCTGCCAAAAGGTATTTGTTTTATCGGACATGCAAGGACCTTGTCTTTTTTCAATGTTTGCATTATTGGAATTTTGGCATTTATCTTTTTTTTTTTTCTTTCTCACCTTTTTTCTTCTCCTTTTTCTTGCCTTTTTTCTGTTTTTGCTGTATTTACTTTTTTTCCTTTTGTCAACTGTATGATTTGTAATTATTTTGTATCTGCAAATAAATAAAAAAAGAAAGACTGGCAATGGCAGTGGTCAAAATGGGCAGGTTATCACTGGAATGGAGTACCACCAATTTGAAAATACTAGGTAAATGGTATATGTATGAGTAGAGATGTGTAAAATGGCAACATTTTGTTATAAGAAATTCACACATTTCATGATATATTTCGCAGGACACAAAATTTCACCCATGAATAAAAAAAATAAAAAAAACCAGCCCCACCCTCCTCTGCAGCCCCTCCAAAAAAATAGCTCAGCCATGTAACCCTGATCTATCCCCTTTCCCAGAACCTGCAGCAATTTGTTATAATAAAAAAAAAAAATCCCTGATGGAAGACTGGCACAACCCACCTGCCTCCACAGCAAGCCGCCCTCTTGTCTGGTTAATCTCGTCATGTGTAATATACTCCCTCCCCACCCTGGCAGAACCTTACTCCCACCCTCCTCCACCCCAGCACCCAATTACCCTTCGAAAAATAATGGGACTCTGGGAGCCCAGCGCCAACACAACCCTCCCTCCTCTACGGCCCGGCGCCTTGCTAATGAATTAAACTGCTATGGGCTAGCATGGTACAGCCAGGTTTTACTATGCTAGCTTACTAACGAACTAGTCGTACAAGCGGCGCCGAGGAGGAGAATGTGTCGGCGCTGAGCAGAGGCTCCCATTGACGGAAGGGTAACTGGGCTCTTGATGAGGTAAGTGCTGCAGGGTGAGCGTCGAGGGAGAATTATATTACATGGCGTCGCTAAACAGAAGGCGGCTATTTACAAAGTGGCGAGTTGTGCCAGTTGCGTCGATGACTTATTTTTTATGGGGTTGCCGATAATTGAGAGGAGGGAAGTAGGGTTCTGCCAGGAGTGGAGGGTGGGGATCAGTATATTACACCAGGACGAGATTAACCAACAAGAGGCGGCTGGTCATGGAGGCAGGAGGTTGTGCCAGTGCCCATTGAATTTTGCTTTTTATTATAACAAACTGCCACAGGTTCTGGGAGAGGTTGCTGCTAGAAGGTGGGTGGACAGGTAGCGGTTATAGGCGGAACCTTTTTGGGGATGGGGCTGCTAGAGGAGATTGGGCTTCTTATGAAATTGAATGTGGAATGGTGAAATTTGCCCATGAGTGGACAACATTTTGCCATTTCAGGCGAAACTATTGCATTTGCGGTGAAATTTCAAGTTCGTCGGGAAATTTTGCAACTTCATACCAATGAGAAACATTTGCAGAACAGCAGAATTAAAAATGTTTCTGTGGCAAAATGACATGAGGCAGTTGAGTTGTGCCAGATGCCCATCTGAGATTTTACTTATTTTTTATAACAAAGTTTGCCGATGGCGAGGGGAGGAGCAGAGTGCTGCCAGAGTGGAGGAGTGGGGATCGAGTATATTACACATGACGAGATTAACCAGACAAGAGGGTGGCTGGCCGTGCAGGTAGGTGGGTTGTGCCAGTCACCCACTGGGAATTTTGGTTTTATTATAACAAACTGCCACAGGTTCTGGGGGGGGTTGCTGCTTGAGGGTGGGGCGGACAGGGGTAACGGTTATATGGCGGAACTTTTTGGGGGAGGGACTGCTAGAGGAGATTGGGGGCTCCTTATAAAATTGCATGTGGAATGGTGAAATGTTGCCCGTGAGTGGACAAAATGTTGCCATTTTGGGCGAAATTGTGCATTTTGCGGTGAAATTTCACGTTCCTTGGGTGAAATTTTGTAACTTCGTACCCTGTGAAACATTTTGCAGAACAGCAGAATAACACAAAATGTTTCATGTGGCAAAATTGCCGATTTTGTGGCAATTTCACCAGTGAAATTTAATTTTGCAACATCTCTATTTGTGAGCCACAAAGAGATACTGAAACCCAGTGACAAAGTTCAGGTTAAGCTAATAAAATAAAAATTAAAAAGAAAACTTTTCACCCTTTACAATTTTCACGTTAAATGCTGGCAATAAACAAGCACTTTTGGCTTGAAATCTCTAAAATGCCCAAGCATCATTTTATTGTCTTTATCAGTTGTGCTATCCTAAAGGTACCACCTCGCCAAGATTTGCCCTGAACTTGTGATTTAAAAACCAGATCTAGTTAGCTACATCCTGCATTATCTGTTCCCTAACAAAATAAGATGAAAACTGAAGTGCAAGGGAACAGTGCTGCAAAATGTAGCTGTAGTTATTTAAAATTGTGTCACAAACTACTGCAATGTTCTACGAATTTAATTTCTGACATTTCAGTATTAATGAAAGGAAGCAGGTCCATATCAGTTCAATCTGTGATCACACAGGAGCTATGACAGCATGCAGGAGCAGAAACAAAAATAGCAGAGTTTAAGACCAGTATTACAGTCCTCATACAGCAAAGGCAGTATGGTGTAGCTGTTAGAACATCGGCTTGTGAAGTGGGAAATTACAGGGTTAAACCATACCCTTGAGCAAGTCACTTTACCTCTCAGTCCTCCAGAGCAAACAAAAAGATAGAAGCAGGGCCCACAGGAAACAAGATGTTGCATCTCAGCTGGGATATCCTATGTAAATTGGAAAAAAAAATGTAGACGTGTTACCACTCCCTGATCCATCTAATACTAGCATGAACTTCAAGCACAAAAGGAAGGGGCTTGGACTGTGGCAATAAAGATATTAACCACCTGGCATGAGCCTGAGGCAGTTTGGCCCAACGGTTACAGCACAGAAATGCGAACCTAAAGACCCAGGTTTCAATCCCACAGTGTGTGCCTATGGCCAAAATCTTTTATGAATAAATGCCCAATATGTGATCATTATACTCCCCATTTTACATGCTTTGGTCATTAAAGGGTTCTGTCAACTAATAGGTATGTGATATGTGCAAAATGTTTGGAAGTATACCACACATATGGATTAGTCTGTGCAAACATAAGTAACACAGGAAAATAAGGCAACACATCACAATTTACCTTGTAAACACATTAACATGTCACTGGAATTACAGCCTTTCTTATATTATCAAACATACCAACGATGGAACACTACAGAATAAATACTTTATTTAAATTCAACAATTAGTGGTTCAATTCTGTGTATGTCCCCATGATAGGCACTTTTGTTTTCTGTCCATTTAATTATAAAAACAAAGATCGAAAAATATACAGTTGATTATATCTTGGGGTAATCTCTACATACAGATAAAATACTGCTCCTCAGCAGCCAATCTCCACACATCGAGTGCCGAAATAATACGAAGCTTCTGAAATGGCAGGGAATTTTCATTTTTCTTTGTTCATGAGGATTTACCAGCCAGGCACTGATTGACAACTTCCAGTAAGTGAGAGTTTTCCAAGGCAGCAGCCACTCGTTCTTTGTCAGCAAGCTGCTTATTCACTGTGAAGGATGACAAACAAAGCAACAGATAAAAAGTTAACGTACAACATTTTTTGTTCTTGAATGGATTTACCCCTTCCACCAGTACATTTATAGACAAAAAACCTTTACACTTCGTGAGAAGTTCTTTGAGAACAAACTGATTCCTCTGTTATCATTATTAATCAGTAACAGGACTACAATAAAGAACCTCACCCAGTTTCATTATAATTAAGTCTGGATTTTAAAAAGGTTTCCAGTGACTTCATCTTTACTACTTCTAAGAGTTAATGTTCACAATACTACACTTTTATGCCACACTGATAACTCAACCATTTGCTTTTTATTGACAACGAGTTATGTAACAAGATTGTTGTATGCAATAAACAATACTGCCTTTTTCTGAACAAAACGATTTTTTCTAAGCTTATAACCCTTCCAAGGCCTACACAATGCACACCCATATCTTAATCCCCATGTGGAAGGTGGAGCACATTTAGGGAACATCGCTGTCTTCTCTTGTATAACTCTCCCTGGACTATTATAACAGAAGCCTGGCCACAGGATTTTTTTTTTGGGGGCAAAATGGAAAACAAAACAGAGGGTTTAATTATACTTGGTATACTTAAAACTATTTTAATTTTAAATGGAAAAAAAAAAGCATGAGGTTAAACAGCATTTTCCACCTGCTACCAAATTTATATTAATACTCTGAATAAATCTGGAGCCAGCAGTGACTGAACATATTAGGTATCATCATGGTTCTGAATTCCTCCACATAGAATAAGGCAGAACAGAAAGTCTAAGGCTGTTCTCACAGTCATGAACATATTGTGAGAAACCCTCAGGGCTATCCACAAAACAGGCTGATGCAGCTTTTTTTTTTTTTTTTTTTTTAAGAAGCGCAGACCCCAGACTGAGCAACTTTGTGTGAGACAGGCAAGAACCCACAACAGCAAGTACAGCAATACAGATCTTAGTAAATGCCTCAAGTGGGTTGTGAAGCACAAGATGCAGTTCAGTGCTTTCAACCAGCTGGAAGTGCAGCCAAATCTGTTTTACTGCACACCCAGGAATGGATCATTTCACTTTTGAAGAACTGCTAATTTCAGCAGAAACATGTCTGGATGAGACTTAAGTTAAAAGATAACTGTTCATTTGACTGACAGACATCTATTATGAGATAAGACAAATTTTACTGCATGGTCACATAATGTGGTTCGGCCAATAAATTTATTTTCTCACTGCTGTTTTACAACCAGACCGAAATCCTGCAACTGAAGACACTCCCTGTCCTGTATGTATCTTGCAGTGACCAGAAATTGCCTCACCAGTGATGATGTAACCTCTCAAACTAATTAACTGAGTAGTAACATAGAAAGATAAACTCTGACAGCAGATAAGGACCGTTTGGCCCACCCAGTCTGCCCATTTCCCTACCTACTCGATAAGCTGCAGATCCTAGTTAACTTACAACCTACTTCCTCCTACCTCCCACTAGAATTGCTTTATGTCTGTTCCATACATTCTTGAATTCCCCCACTGTTTTTGACCCCATCAACTCCCCAGGAAGGCCATTCCATGCATCCACCACCCTCTCCATGAAAAAATACTTCCTCACATTGCCCATGAGCCGTCCCCCTTCTATCTTCAAATTGTGCCCCCTTGTTCTTGCACAACTCTTTCTGAAAGATGCTACCCTCTTGGACTTTGATTCCCTTGAGTACTTAAATGTTTATATCATGTTCCCCCTTCCCCTCCTTTCCTCGAAGGTATACATATTAAGCTCCTTTAGACTCTTCGTATGGCTTCTGGTGCAGACCCTGCACCATTTTAGTTGCCCTCCTCTGGACTACCTCCATCCTATGTGCTTGTGGAGATGGGGTCTCCAGAACTGCATGCAGTACTCCAGATGGGGTCTCATCAGTTGTCTGTACAGAGGGATAACAACTTCCTGTTTTCTACTGGTGATGCCTCTCCCTATGCTTCCCAGTATCCCCCCAGCCCTCCATACTGCCTACTCACATTACTTGCCTACCTTTAAGTCATCTGATACGACTACCCCAGGTCCTTTTCCATTTTTGTTGTTGTTAGTACCTCCCCCCACATTGTGTACCCCTACACAAGTAATTCAGTTTCCAAATTCTGGACTGATGCAAACGGGTGAGTGTTCAGCAGACAGAGAGAGGGACACTATCAGGGTTCTGTTGCTCATAATCTTTCTGAAAGCTAACGCTTTTCTTTTTAACGGGTGTATAAATTTTATCTGTAGTAGTTATAAGTAGGGAATAAGATACGATGGGATGTGGTTTAAAGGATTTCTTTGCATGCCCTAGGGGTGTAAGGACACAAGGCCAAGAGACCTTACTGCCCAGAAAAAAAGGCATTTATTTGAATTCTGGCAGCCGAGTAGGCCCCGTGATACTAACAGTCCCTTTTTCTGGGATGACCAGGGATAATTACATTCAGGTAAAGGAGAATTACACAGGCCAAACAGAGTCCACAAGCTGATGTACAAAATAAGGTACAGTGTACCAACACAGATGTACATATCAACAAAATATTTACAGACTGCAGGGTCACAGACCACAAACTGTGATGCAGCATATACAATGTCATACAGGGAGTATCATAAGATTATTTACAAAATAAAGGTTCATACAGCAAGGGTGACACCATGATTTCTATGTAAAACTCCTTTAAACCACCACTTCTCATGGCTTATTCAGCTTATAAAAATACAGGTTACTTACCTGTAACAGGAGTTCTAGGAATGGTATATGTTGTTCATTCACACGGTCTGGCAGGTTCCTTGCAGCTTTAAATCTTGCCGGAAGGTCTTCAAGCTGGCTCCTCCACCCACCCACCCGGTCGTAAAACTCTCGGCTCACCCATGACGCCAAATCTAGCCCGCTGGAAGCCCAGGTTTGTGCGTCAAAGCTGGGAGGTCGGGTGGTCGTAGGATGAACAACATACCATCTCTAGAACTCCTGCTACAGGTGAGTAACCTGTATTTCTAGGGACATGGATATGTTGTTCATTCACACTGTCTGGCATAGACTCCTAGCAGTTCTTCTGGGATGAGGAGGCAGCACACCCCTACTTGGGAAATAAAGACTGGAGAACAGAGGCCCCAAAACCAGCATCCCGGTGTGACTCAAGGTCGATGTGGTAGGGGGTGATGAAGGTGTGTGCTGACTTCCAGGTAGCAGCCCTGCAGATTTCCTGGATAGGGACATCCCTGGAAGCAGACACCGATGCAGCGGTATGGCAGGTAGAATGAGCTCTTATCCCTCTGGGAGGCTCCATGCCCGCCAACCTATAGCGGAGATCTATGCAGGAGGTGACCCACCTGCCTATCGTCCGCTTGGCTGCAGGTCTGCCAGGTGCGGCTTCAGCATAGGTGACAAACAGCTGGCGAACCTCTCCCCAAACTTCAGCCATCCACTCCTTGGTGGGGTAAGTGTGTGGCTGGATGTGTGTGTTTTGTCTCTGTCAGTAGTTTAGTTTTTGTGGATTTTCCTGTGTTTCTGCTTGAAGGAACTGGACCATTCTTGGACATAACATCTATGAACATTTCCTGGACTAAGAAACTGCAAAACATCACCACCAGGTATTGGCATTCTCATCATAAATCAACTTTTTTGGAAGCCATCAAAGCCAAAAGTAAGGTCAGTAAATCTGTTATACAAGCACTGAGTTGTGGAGTGCTGCATTGAATCCACATTTCCATCTGACTTGTTCTTAAAAGATGTGTACTTGTCTTTGAGGTCTATTCACAACCATTTTGGAGAACAAAGGCTAGATGCTAACAAAGGATTTTTACATCCTGCATATGCCCCAGGCCAGTGTTCATCACCTTCAGGAATTTAACCCCTTCAGGAATTTCACATTCTGGGTCTTTGAGCTACAATAACAGTTTTCTGGTCCCTGGTAGTTCACCATTTCCCGTGGATTTGATTACTTTTCATCAATCACGTGGCACCTCTGAGAACATGGCTTTATATATTGTGCTCTGCAATATCATGGGGCAAATGCAGACCAGCAAGGCCAAGAGCACTAGATGCCCTACAACAAAACTAGTCTGCAAAATGATTAAAGCGTACTTTCTCAGGATACTACATATGGGTCTGTTCATGAAAAAGGGTTACCAAAGTGTGACATGGGAGTGAAATGTTCAAATCGACCATAGAAGTATTGTGTAATACAGGTTAAGATACTATGACCCATATTTGAAAAATCACAATGTTTTAAGATAAAAAATGTTAAGGTTCCTCAGAAAAATGGGGTCTAGTGTGATGACTGTAACAACACACACCATGATGAGTGTAACAATACACATCACACACCGTGGTGAATGTAACAAGACACACCACACATCACTGCAAGTGTAATAAAGGGTGACCATAGATGAATTGTGTAATATAGGTTAAGATACTATGACCCACATGTGAAAAAATCACCATGTTTTAATGTTAAAAAAAATGTTAAGGTTCCCAAGAAAATTGGGGTCTAGAGTGATGATTGTAACAACACACCGTGATGAGTGTAACAAGACACACCACACATCACTGCGAGTGTAATAAAGGGCACCACACAACTGTTAATGAGTAAAAAGGTTTACTTATATAGACTGGAGACTTTTTAAACATGACATTACATTAAAAAACAACAAGTTTATTATAATTACATTACTTTAAACTATTCTACATGGCACGGAATACTCAAGACCATTTGACAGGAGAGGAACAGAGCACTCAATGCCATCTGATGGTACAAAAAGAGTCAGCATGCACACTCCACATGATCCTTCAATCAAGGGAGAGGCATGAAACACTCAGGATAATTTGATGGAAGAAAAGATGGGATATTATAAAAAGGCTTTCACAAAGGCTGCAATCTGATTGGCTTTTAGGAGTCCAAAAGCCTTACAATAGTTCCTGTTACACTTTCATGTACAGCCTGATCAAAATTGCATATTTTTTTTATAATTGCAATAGAGCACTCCCAAGAGTTAGATTAACAGTCTGTTAAGTACCCCACCAGCATCAGAGACACCAAAAGTACCCCACAACCACAACCCACTTGCAGGGAAGCCGCATGGTGCTCATGAAGGCTAAATATGAATGCTCACACAGGCCAAGAAAAAGACTGGCTGGGACAAGCTCCCAGGCCAGTATAATAACCAGAGCATAACTACACCACTTTTTTTATTTTACCCAGACACAATGATTCAGACAATCGGAAGCATCAAGATTGTGTGAGTATTCATATTTGGCCATAATGAGACCAGCGTCAAAGGCACCAAGAGTACCCCTCCCCCACACCACCACCACCCGCCAGCAGGGAAGCCACATGGTGCTCAGCAAACTGAAATATGAATGCTCACACAGGCAGAGTCAAAACACATTTTCACTTTTTCTGTATACATTATTACTATATAACATTTATTCCAACATTAAAAATTAAAAACAAAGCATTCACAGTTCACAGTACATTAAGCACCCAACCCCACCCCGTACAAAATGCGTGGACAGCAATTACAAAGAATGCCCAACATTTTATTTCAGTCACTGTCCCTCTCACACTTACTTGTATTGACAAAGCAATGAGACCCAGCCCTTCATCTGGTGAACCCTTGCACCAGACCATGAGTAAAATGACTCCACTACCTACACAGCTCAGTTTCAAGGAGGTCCTGGGAAGGAGATTGTAAACAATACCAAAATAAAAATAATACAACAGGACATAGAAGGTAAATCAAAATATTTGGCAGCAAAAAAACAGCATACCCTGGTAAAATAGAACATCAACTAAATTAATAGCACATTTAAATTTATTTTGTTCTATGGTAACCGGGTAAGGCCCACTAGGTACAGGTGCCTGTGTTCAGGAATGACCAGGGAACACAGGGGAAGTTTAGGGATTTAGGGATTTGCTCAGAGTCATACAGTATGCAAGTGGAGGTTGAAGGAATCAAACCCAGGTCTGTCTGTTAGATGTATCAAGTTCATTCACAGCTTCTACCTTCTAGGCTGTGCATTGTTGCTGCATTGGAGCTCACACATTTAGCATCACAATGAAATTTATTGAACTAGAACTCTGACATTCAGAACAAAACACCAGGATGCTTGAACAAGCATTTAATATTGTTGCTGCCATGCAACCTATGCCTCCGAGTTAAAACTGTCCAGAGGAGATCTCCACTACTAAACTCTCTCAAAAGGGGAACATGTGCAAAGAAAAATGCAGGTAAATGAACCGGGATCAAACCACAGAGCTTGCATACTTGACAATACAGGGACATAGTCCTTTTAAAATGTATACTAACTGGCTCCATTTCTAACCTCACTAAAGACACTCATGAGAGAATGTGATGGGTGATCAGACACACCACAGGTTTTGGTGTGTTTCACTAACTCCAGCAAGTTCAGTCAGTGAAATGAAAAGCCCCCCATCTTCAAAATTAGAGAACTTGCATACTAATGCCACCAGTAAACAATCGATCCTATAGGATTGATCTTGGTTGCCCAGTTCGCCAATTGTTACTTGTCTCCCACGATGGTTGTAACTAGTCACTCACCTCGTGATGGGTGTAACACTGAGGAGTGGCAAAGACACCGCTCTTTAACTCTCAATGGATGTGAAGGAAAAGAGGAAGATCCAGTCACAATTGTAACTTTCATACTGCCACCAACTCAAACTGCTTTTCTGGCATAGACACAAGACAAGTATCACACTGGGCTACCAGAATGACTCCTCACCTGTGATGTGCAAACATAAGCAAGTCTAGGACACCATGTCAGGTGGGGATCAAACGGTCACATAGCGTCGTTGTGCTAGGGGCCGTGGACAAATCAATGTTTTCCCTAAGAAGCTGAGAGATCCAGGGAGCAAGGAAGAGTGCAAGAATTTTAAATAACTGACTGGAAGTCAGTGTGGGGTTCACTGTGATGGGTGTAACAAAGTAGGACACTACATGTTACACCCATCACGGAAACTATTGAGCATCTCTGCAGCCAAAGGGAATAAAGTAAAGGGTCAGGACAGTGTGGATATCTTAAAAGAAGATGTTTTGAGTAACACAGTACTTTAGTTTGAATGCTGTGAAGTAAAATGAGTTCACAGTAGCAAACAACAAACATGTTGGTTTTTATGTCACATTTTGAGGCAAGAAAATCAGCAGTAAATTAACATAAATTGAAAAAAATATATATATTAGGGATATAATTGCAAAAAAACATTATGTTACCTATCTCTACTAGCAACTACCCTTAAAAAGCACCACTTGTATTAGGGAAATCTTTTTTTAATTTTGTAACACATTTCAATCAAAATGATGGGTGCCTTGGTAACCCCTTTTTGTGAACAGACCCATATGCTACTTCTGATATCTGGAAATGTTCATCCTAACCCGGGGCCTACCAGCCGAGCACCCCATGCCACAAAAAGGCGGGAGGGGTCCCTCACATTAGCCTCAATCAATGTCTGCAGCCTCCTTAACAAACTGGACATCTTGCAAATCTGGGTCCAGCAACATAGCCCTGACGTACTCTGTTGTTGAAACATGGCTTAACCCCAAGATACCAGATGCTGCAGTCACCATCCCTGGATACTCTATATTCAGGCAGGACAGGGTTTCTAAATGAGGTGGAGGCTGTGCCATCTACCTGAGGAATTCCTATCTGGGTCAAGCCTTCCCGTTCTCAAACCCTAAACCACCCTCGTAGGTTCTCGCTATTAAAGTTCTACTCGGGGCGCACAACAAGGAGCTCACCATTGCCTCTGTGTACCTACCCCCTAAAGATCAGCCCAATGGATTTATGAGCATATTGGAAAGCCTACAGGGATTACACCATAACTCTGAACTCATAGTACTGGGCGACTTCAAAATAAATTGGCTATCGCTGGAGGCCAGAAACTACAAGGATGCTGTCACGTCACAGAACCTTACCCAGCTTGTTACCACCCCCACCAGATGCAACTATAGGACAGGGTCGCACACACTTTTGGACTGGATCCTTACTAATCACCCTGAATGAATCTCAAATGTCTCAGTGCTCTCTGATGGGATCAGTGACCACTCACCGGTCACATATACCTGGACAAACAAATTCATTAAGCCCCCTCCTAAAATAATCTACACCAGAGTGTTAAAGCAGGGGTACCTTGAGCTACTAAAGACACACCTAAGCCACCTGGACTGGACACCAATCGACTCTGCCATTGATGTAAACTAAGCCTTAGACCTTTTCATCAGCCACTTCACTGCGGCCTGCAATATCTTTGCACCTCTCAAAAAGCTGAAGGTCAGGGCAGACTAACCCTTGATAACCCCGATCTAATCACTTTACTCAAACATAGGATCATCTCTGGCACTGTGCCTGTGCAACATCCAAACCTGGGGATATTCAAAAGTATAAAGCTGCCAGAAATGAGTGCATGCGGGCAGTTAGGAGCGCTAAAAGCAAATACTTCAAGGAAGCTCTCTCCAACTCCTGGGGTGATGGAAAAAAATTTTGGAGTAATTTGAAAGACCTTACAGGCAAGGACCCTAAGTCACCACCCACCATGCTCAACATAAATGGAACACCAACATCTGACCTGTACACAATCACCACCACCTTTAACGATGTGTTCTCCAACTTGGATAGTGTTCTCCCTTCTAATTTCTTTGATGCCCTCTCTAGCAGTAACCCTCCTGCAACTACTCCTCTCCTACACCCTGCCCCACAATTCTACTTCAAGGAGATCCCAGTGCATGAAGCCAGAACCTATATTCGGAAGGCCATTCACAATGCAGGCCACAGCGGTGACTCCCTTGACCTGAAGTAGTTAGCACTTGTCCTTGAAGAAGTCCTTGAACCCCTGACGAAGGTCCTCAATCTATCACTAAGGATGTCCCAGTTCCCATCTTGCTGGAAACAGGTGACCATCACACCGGTACACAAAAGTGGAGACAAATCACTGCACTCCAACTACAGACCTATCTCCATCCTCCCTCCATTGTCTAAGGCCCTGGAGCGCATCGCCTTAGACCAACTAGTCAAGTACCTGGAAAAATTCGACATCCAGTGTCCTGAGCAACATGGTTTCCGAAAAGGGCACAGTACCACCACTGCACTATTAGAATTCAACGGCTTCATCCATACCACCGATCAAGGAAACTGTGTGGGGCAGTATTCATCGACCTTACAAAAGCCTTTGATAGTGTGAACCACCCACTCTTACTCAAGCAATTATCAAACATTGGGCTCTCCAATGAAGCGCTACTCTGGTTTTCAAGCTACCTTGGGAGAGGGTCCAGTGGTTAGGATTGCGGTGTCACCTCGGAAGAAAAGCCAGTCCTTTCAGGGTCCCACAGGGTCCATCCTGGGGCCCACGACTCGCTGAGTCTCTTCCTCAACGACCTTCCCCGTGTCTGCCACCAGAAATTACTGCTCTACGCGGATGATGCAGTCATGTTCACCAACCACCAAAATGCAGAGTTCCTTGAGAAACAATTACAGCTTGAATTCATGTACATTGAAGAATGGTTCAAGTCACACAAACTGGTCATGAACTACAGCAAAACAAAGGTTATGACCCTCTACAATGCCAGGAGCAAGTACAAATCCCGTGACCTCACCATCCTAAACCAAACAGGGACCTTACTTGAACACGTTCCTGATTTTAAATACCTAGGTGTCACATTGAACAGCTCACTCTCCTACCATCGGCACATAGATTCTGTCGCCAAAGCCACCAACATCCGTATAGGCCTGCTCTACAGGCACAAACACTGCATGACTCCTGACACTCTCCGGTTGGTTATCAACAGCTCTGTCACCTCCATCATCGATTATGGACTAGCAATTTATGGCTCTGCCTCCGCCTCTGCCCTCCGCAGAATTACAGTTGCACTCAACAAAGCATGCAGGCTGCTAACTGGGGCTGACTGACTTACACACTTGAGACCGGTACACTCGGGCAGGATGGCTTCCTCTCAGCCGGATACAGTATCAGACCTGCCTCTTAGCCAAAAAAGTCCTCTTTGGGGTCATGCTCCCGGGCATTGAAAAGCTCCTTATTGACCACCACAGCACCCAGCGAACTAGAAGTTCACAACAACTAACCTTCCTTGTCCCCAGATGCCGGACTACCATGGGCCAGAGGGCCTTTGCCCACAGAGCACCACAGTGGTACAATACTCTCAACAAAGAAACTCTTACTGCTGCTGCTCTTGGCCCATTTAAGAGACAACTCCGACTTCATCTCATTTCAACTAGTCGTTGTGACTGCCTCGCCTAATCAGGGGCCCACCACTCACTGCCCTCCACTTCAGTCTTGACAGCTACCTCTCCCCGCCTTGCCCACTCCTACCTGCCTATGCCCTTGCCCCCTCTCCCTTTCCTCCCCCCAGGCATTTCCTGACTTTTGCCCTCCCTCCCTCCCCTTTAGACTCACCACTCACCTGCAGCACTTATTTCTAAGATTGCCCTTGGCTGGTATGTCATGCTACCTAACATTTGGCACATTTTGAATTATTGGAATTTCCTAAGCCTCAGTCTCTTACTACTTTTTATTGTGCAACTATGTATTACTATGTTGACCTTTGCATGTACAGTATGTATACCCCCATTCCTTCGACGTGGAACCTTTGTAAATGAGCAGTTCCTGCTCAAAGGTATTTGTAATCCTAGATTTCAATAAAAAAAATAAATAAATAAATAAGTGAGCGCTCTTCTAGGGTCCAAAGTATGAAGCCTATATTCGGCCTCCGAGGTGTGATTGGGGTGGAACACCGGCAGAGTCAACACCTGGTTAAGGTGAAACTCCAACACCACCTTCGGAAGGAATTTCGGGTGGGGGCGCAGGACAACCTTGTCCCTGTGGAAGACCATAAGGAGACTTGATGGAAAGTGCCTGGAGCTCTCCCATCCTTCTGGCTGACGTGATAGCCACCAAGAAGGCAGTCTTTCACGACAGGTGAGAGATGTCACACCTGTGCATCGGTTTGAATGGCTTGCCCATGAACTTAGCCAATACCAGCAGTAAATCCCACGGAGGTGGAGGTTCTCAACTGGAGGGGATATGTGATCAAGGCCTTTGAAAAAGCACCTGACCACTTTCTCCTGCACCACCGACTGCTTCCCAGAGCACGCCCGGTAAGCAGAGATGGCTGCCAGGTGCAACTTGAGGGTCGTCGACCGAAGCCCTAGCTGAGAAAGGGACCACAGGTAGTCCAGAATACTTGCCAAGGAACAGGAGGAAGGGTCCAGGCCCTTGCCCTGACACCAAATGGAAAATCTCTTCCATTTGAAGGCATAGCATTTTCTGATGGACTCCTTACGGGACGCCTCAAGCGATATTGAGGACCTCATCGAAAGACCTAAGGCCTGGAACTCTAGCCGCTCAGGAACCAGCCGTCAGGTGCAGGGATTGAAGGTCTGGATGGAATACCTTCCCTGATTGACTGAGATCAGGTCTGGGCGGGCTGAAGCCGCCTGGGAGCCTGGAGCTGAGACTGAGGAGATCTGGATACCAGAACTGGTGGGGCCAGTCTGGGGTCTACCAGAATCACCCGCGCCTTGGTCCTCCTTGCCTCTGAGAAGCACCTTGTGGATCAAGGGAAATGGTGAAAGGGAAGAGGTCTGGGGTCCATGGCTCAAGAAGGCATCCCCTGCAGCGAGCCCTGCTGGGGGCGGGTATGAAACAGTCTCAGCTTACATTCTGGAGGCAAACAGGTCCACCTGAGGCGTGCCCCAGTGGGAGAAGAGATCTTGTACTACCTCCAGCAGGAGAGACCACTCGCGAGACGCAGCCCTTATCCAGCTTAGGACATCGGCCAGGGTGTTGGAGGCTCCTGCCACATGAATGGCGAGGAGATCCGCCTCCAGGCTGCGCACGAGTGACCAAATGCGGAGAGCTTCCCTGCACAGGGGCATGGAGCGCGTCCCACCCTGGTGGTTTAGGTAGTACATGGTCGTGGTATTGTCCGTCTGGACCTGAACCACTTGACCCCGTAGAAACGGAGCGAAGGTGGTGAGGGCTAGATGGACCGCTCAAAGCTCCAGCAGGTTGATATGGCATCGGGACTCCCAAGGGGACCAGAGGCCATGCACTCTGTGCTCCCCCAGATGGGCACCCCAACCCATCAGAGAGAAATCGGTCAATAGAGAGACTGTCGGCTCGTGGTGGACAAATGGGATGCCCTCCTGCAGATGTGCTGGAATGGTCCACCACTGGAGAGCATTCCACATCCCCAGGGTCACTGTCACTAGCTGATCCAGCAAATCGAAGTGTTGTGACCATTGGCTGGCCAGTCCCCATTGAAGGGGATGCATGTAGCAGCGGGCCCAATGGACCACTCTGGTGCAGGCCGCCATAAGGCCCAGGAGGTGCAGGAAGTCCCGGGCAGGGCACGATTGTCCAACCTGAAATGATTGGGCAAAGGAAGAACGAACCTCGGCCCTGTCCACCGGGAGCTGTGCTCTGGCTCATAAAGAGTCGAGCTCTGCCCCGTTGAATTGTATCACCTGCTTTGGCACGAGTTCCAACTTGGCCTCATTGATGAGGAGGCCAACCTGAGAGCAAACCTGGAGGGTCAGATCTCTGGACCGCTCCACCTCCGCTCTGGAGGGGGCTGCAATCAGCCAGTCATCCAGGTAGGGGTACACCCGGACCCTTTGGTGCCGCAGGAATGCTGTCACCACTGCCATGCATTTGGTAAAGACCCTGGGAGCTAGGGGAAAGGCCGAAGGGCATGGCCCGAACCTCGTAAAGGATCCCACGCCTGGAAGCAGAGGAATCTCTGGTGGGACGGATGGATTGGGACATGAAAAAAC
Source organism: Neoceratodus forsteri (assembly GCA_016271365.2). NCBI lineage: Eukaryota > Metazoa > Chordata > Ceratodontiformes > Ceratodontidae > Neoceratodus > Neoceratodus forsteri. Next base: position 3,556,293 of record JADMNL010000041.1, on the reverse strand, counting down.
GCGTCCTGAAGGTCCAGGGAACAGAATCACATGCCTCGTTCCAAGGATGGGATTATCTGAGCCAGAGTGACCATCCTGAAAGTCCAAGACCTTAGGAACCTGTTCAGGTCATGTAGGTCGAGAATGGGGCGCCAGCCCCCCGTCCGTTTTGGGACCAGGAAGTACCTGGACACAAACCCCGGGTCTGGAGAAGGATCCGACACCTTCCTGATAACCTCTTTTTTGAGGAGCAGGGCAATATCGGCTTGGCGGGCCGACAGAGAGGCTGCGGACCCCGTGGGCCCCCCGAGGGGTGGCGGCTCAGAAGGGTGGGGCCTGCTCGAACTCCAGAGGCAGGCCCTTTCCTACCACCTCCAACACCCAGCGGTAAATGGTGATAGTGGACCAGGTGGGAAGGAAGTGGGCGGCCGCCCCCACTGGGGAACCGGGGGAGGACGAGCTGGGGCAACACCCCTCAACCAGTCACTGGGCAGGCTTGGAGGGGACGGCCGAGGGACCTCCTGGGCCTTCCTCCCTGCTTCCTATTGGAGGAAGCCACGGGCTTCAGGTTTGGGATGCTAAGCGCAGCCTGCTAGCCCTGGTGCTGGTGCTGTTGGGCCGGATGTGGCCTTGGAAGGGCAAAGGACTTGTGCTGCTGCTGTCGGCGGCCTTTGTCCTTCTGGGCGGAGGTGACAGAGTCCAGAGTGGCACTGGACTTTTCGATCCACTGGAGGTGACCTTCCACTCCAGGGCTGAAGAGGTTGGTCCCCAGGAAGGCGACATCTGCCAATTTGTGCTGGGTATCCGCCGTGAAGGTGGATATCCTCAGCCATGCTCTACGGCGCATGGCCACCATGGCCGCAACCGATCTGGCACAGGAGTCTCCTATGTCCAGAGCCATTTGGAGCTGCTGCTTAGCCACTGCCCTACCCTGGTCCCGCACCTGCTGGACCGTGGTCTGCAGGTCGGCCAGGAGATGAGGAATCACCTCATCCAGGGAGCCCATGAGGGCGTGGGAGAAGTGTGCCATCAGCACAGCCGAGCTGGCCTGGCGGAGGCCAAGGGAGGATGCAGCATACACCTTGTGCCTGGCGTAGTCCAGCTTTTTGGACTCCTTGTCGGGGGGCTTGTCCACGTCCCTAGCGTTCCCGGAATGCCAGAAAACGCTGTCGGTGACCAACCCCTCAGCAGAGGGGTGTTCCGAAAAAACGGGCAAAGAGCCGGTAGGGACCGCATACTTCCTGGCCATCTTGGCTGAAGGCGCAGGACAGGAAGCAGGCCACTGCCAGATCTCCAAGGCTGGGCCAACAATGGCTTCAGCCACCGGAAAGGCCTCCGTGGGAGAATCCCCTCAGTCCGGTATCTCCGTCAGGAGATACTTGGCCTGCTTGGACACGGGCTCGATCTGCATCCTGGTGGACTCCAAGATGAGCCAAAGCAAACCCATGAAGGATGATGGGCTTTCGTCCACCGACTGGCCCCCGGAGGACTCCAGGTCGATGGGCCTGGAGAACAGTGAGGAGTCACCGTCGGACTCGTAGGAGTCCGCGAAGAGCTGCCTGGGGCCAGAGCCACCCTCCACCTGCCGAGGACGGTCGGGAGTGAGGGTGACAGACAACCTGTGCGGCAGGCCTTGGCCCGACCGAGAGTCCTTGGTCGGTGCCCCCGATTTCAGCTGTGGAGGCGGAGGTTCCACCACAATCAGTGGGGCAGCTGGTTTCGGCCAAACAACCGGCCCAGGCTTGGGCACCTCGACTACAGCGAGGGGTTGTTTCGGCCACTCGGGTGACAGCCACTTGATGGCCAGGGAAGGCAATGGCGTCGACTTGTTCCTGGACAGAAGTAACTGTTGCCAAATCAGGTCCTCGTAGCATCGACACAATTTGCGACGAAGCCTCTCCTCTTCCGAGGAGGAAGACGAGGACGAGCGGCGGCGCCACTTACCTTGGTGCCGATACCGAGACCGCCGATGTCAACGGGATCGGCTGGACCGAGACGAAGTCCCAGACAGAGACCGAGATCCTCGGTGTTTCTGAGGACGGGTCTGGGAAGGAGCGGGGGACACCCGCTCTTCCCTCGGCTCGGAAGCCTTAACCGGGGACTGCTGCACCGGGGGTGCAGGCAGATCCTCGGTCTCCACCGGAGGAACCAGTGAAGAAGGGTTGTCGGCCTCACCGGTCGACAGCCCGTCCGATGGGTCTAGAAAAATCTCGACCGCGTCGACAGGTGTCTTGGCCGGCTGGCCTGATGGGGACGCTGTGCAGCCAGCGGCCTTAGCCACAACCTCGACCAAAGTCGACAGTCGGTTGTCCGGGGAAGAAGGCCTCTCCCGCTCCCATGAATGCCAACGATGGGACTTACCCTTTGAGTCCTTCTTTTTGGACCGAGAGGAATGTCCCGATGGCCCTTCTCCCTTCGTGAAGAGGGATTGGCAAAGCTCCTTGAACGAAGCTGAACACAGGTACCGAGAGAGGGATAATGCCGCACCGAGGAAGAGGATGATGCGGCCTGGGCCACTTCCTCCTCGAGGCGATCATCTACTCGAGTTACTCAACCGAACCAGCCGCCACAGTAACCATGGCAAACCCTCCTTAGACAACCAGCGGGTAGCGCTTCTAGGGGCACCAAGCTGTAACGGAGACAATGCGGTCCTACAGGATGTTGTCCAAAAACGAACGGCATGACTCGTAGACCTGCGGGTCGTGTTCTAGGCCGAGGCAGTAGACGCACGTGGAGTGCGGGTCCATCCTGGACATCTTCTGCCCACAAGACCACCGCTGAAATCTGGGAGTCAATTTGTCCATTGCAGCCGCGATGGGAGAAAGATGACCGAAGTCTTGAAAATTCTAAAATGAGTTTCGGGCGAACCGAAGAATTAGGATCCAGTCCATCACACAGAGCGTTAAGGATGGAACCTGAGCTTCCAAGCAGTAAGGAAGATCTGGCGTCATGGGGCAGAGCCTAGAGTTTTACCACCCGGGTGGGTGGGAGGAGCCAGCTTGAAGACCTTCCGGCAAGATTTAAAGCGGCAAGGAACCTGCCAGACAGTGTGGATGAACAACAAATCCATGTCCCTAGAAGGTCATTTTAAGGTTGCAGTTAATGAAATATGCTGAAACATGGCTGGCTGGCTGCAATCAAGAAAGCAATTTGATTTCTGAGTAAAAGAATGCATTAAATAGGCACTGTTAACAGATGTGTTACAGTCAGGGCATTAAGTGCTGTTGTAATTAACTTTTAAATACCAGGATGAATTTGGATTGAACTTCGAAAGGAAATCCGACACGTAACCATTCATCAGCAGTGTTCTACACCATAACGCAGTGGACTAAGGCTCTGAGCTGCAAATCTGAAGACATCCATTAGACCAGACCTGGGTTTGAATCCCACAGCTTCCACTTGCATACTGTGTGACCCTGAGCAAGTCACTTAACTTCCCTGTGCTCCCAGGTCGCACCTGGAAACAAGCTCTGGTTTAGTGTGCCTTTCCTGGTTAAACAATTTCCCCCTTCACCCCTAATTTATAAGAACATTTTAGAGTGGCTGAACTCCCACAAATGAGTACTGATACTTTAAGTGATTTCAACCCTTTAATGTATAATATTTTAAGTGTCATTGCACAAACAAAACAAATTACCTGCATGTTCTGAGGCATGGGTACCTGGCGTTATGTGAACATCCACCTAAACAAAACGCAAATCTTGTAATGAACAATCACGAGTTCATGGTCACAAACAGGTTTACTGTATATCCTCAAACTGAGCTTCTATCTCTTTAAATCATTGTATTTGCCTGCAATCTGATCACAGATAGTCATCAGAATGACTAATGAAGGTGCAACAGTGGTAGGGGTGACAGAAGGTGCACACGATAAAACTGTAGTATTAGTTCGGAGTTACTCATTACTAGAATGAAAGCTGTTAACTGCTTTATAGTTCCAATAAACCATTAATGTGATTTCAGCCAGTCCGCAAGAAAACCACTGTATCACTTATCCTGTGTACAGTGTGCTCTCATGCGGCAGTGTTAGGAGGCAGCACTCCACTTCAGCACCAGAAGGGACGATGGCACAATAAAATAAAAACAAAGTTACGTAACTTACTGTAAATCACTCGAGCTAAACTGAAATCACACTGGGGCTGGCAGTATAACCTAGAGGTTAGAGTAACAAGCTTTAAATGAGCTTGGTACAGCCAACAGACCTGGATTTGATTCCCACAAAGTCCACCTGCATACTGTGTGAGACTATGCAAGCCACTTAGCCTCCCCAGTGCTCTGATTTGCCCCTGAAAACAGGCACTTCTGCCTAGTGGGCCTTACCAGCTTACAAAATAAATAACATTTATAATTAGATAATTGCCCCTCTGAAGGATGTCTCTCATGGTATAGGAGACTCCTCTCATCAAGTTTGGATGGACAGAACCACTCACTATTATTCTGCGGTCCTCTCACCCAAACCTTACACTCTGAGGCCCTATTAATTTATACCACAGGGTGGCAACTACTACATCACTAAACCATCAAATTCACCTTAAATCTTTCAGGTAAAGATCTCAGCAGCTTAATTTTGATTGACAGTCAAATTAATGTGGCCATGCTGCAGTGAGGAATGGTTGGTGTGAACTCTACAGACACCATGCTCCCATTGTCGTTAACCTGTTGGAAAACAAAAGCAGAGTTCAGGCTACTGCGTTCATTGTTTGAATGTACTGAGACTAGCTGTGAATGTTTACTTCTTACTAACCAACTCAAAATCATAAGTTCCCATACTGCAGTAGCAGTAGGAGTCTATCTGGCACCCTTATCCATAGGCTCTGGGTGCCATTACAGCATAGTAGATTAGAAGGAAATTAGATAAAATCATGCAGACATATTCCAAACTTAACTAGCACAGATGTCAATAAAACAGTTCTAAATGAATAAATTAAAGAATAATCATTAAATAATCACTAAATACTTCAACTGGGACTTTAGCAGCTAGGGGGAAAGAGTCCCCAAACACCTGGATAAACAGGAAAGTTTTGAGACCTCGCTTAAATGCCTCAACCAAGGAGGACTCCTCAAAGCTCTTGGCAAGGGATTCCAGAGGACTGGGCCTGCTACCTCAAAGGCCTGATCCCAGAAGCTTTTATCCTTGCCCAAGAAACTACCAGGAGGCCCTCCTCAGTGGAGCGGAGAGAGCGTGAGGGTACATGAGGGTGCAAGAGCTCAGACAGGTAGCCTGAGCCCAGCTCATGCAGAGCCTTGTTAAGTTAGAAGGCCAGCTCTGAAGGAGATACACTACTTAACTGGCAGTCAGTGCAGATCAAGCAGCACCAGGGAGTTCCGTAGCACTCCACATTATCAATGGGTAATCCAAACAACTGGGTATTGTGCACCTCTACTAGGGGAAATGGCACAGCCCAAGCTTCAGAATGTTGGTCATATGAAGATTTCAAGCAGTGGCAGTTCCCCAGTTCTGCTGTGCCATTAGAAGGGGAAGCAGCTACTTTATCTTTTCTCAAGACTGTTCAAGATTTTTGTTGGGACTGCCTGATTCCAGGGAGCACACCTAAATTAAAATCATGCCTGTTACGCTGTGGCTTTCAAACTGACTAATAGGAACACAGGAACATAGGAATGTGACAGCAGAAAAGGACAGCCAGGCCCACCTAGGCTGCCTACTCTTCTGTTAGGTCTTTCCTGTAATCTTACCCCCCGTGCCACCAGCCCCAAGTGCCTGTCCCAGACCACGTTGAAACCTCCTACCATTTTCGCCTCTACCACCTTCCTTGGCAGCCTGTTGCACTTGTCTACCACCCCTTCTGCAGAAAGTGTTTTCTAATGTTACCTCTGAATTTCCCCACCACAATCTGCAAGTCATGGCCTCTTGTCCTAGGTCGCTCTTTTACTTCGAAGATACTCCCCAACTGTACCTTACTGATTCCCTTTAAGTATTTGAAAGCCTCAATCATGTCCCCCCTTTCCCTCCTCTGTTCCACACAGCACATGTTTAGGTCTCTCAGTCTCTTCTCGTATGATAAGTGACAGAGTCCCCTTACCATCTTTGTCGCCCTTCTCTGGACCCGTTCCGCCCTCTCCATGTCCTTCTTGAGATATGGCCTCCTGAACTGAACCCCATACTTCAGATGCAGCCTAACTAGCTGGGTGTACAGGGAAATTATGTCCTCTCCTCCTACTGGTGATCCCCCCTCATGCAGCCCAGCATCCTGCTGGCCCTTGTCACTGCCTTCTCACACTGCTTCGCCACCTTCAGGTCCTGTGAAATGATGCCTAGGTCCCTTTCCCGTTCAGTTACCTTAAGTTGCCGCCCCGCCATCCAGTACCACGCTTTCCCATTCTTCTTGCCTAAGTACATGATCTTACACTTCATCATACTGAATGACAGTTGCCACTCTCTGGACCATTCCTCCAGTTTGCTCAGATCCTAGGCATCATCTCCACCCCCTCTTGTGTGTTCACTACCACTGACCTTTGCATTGTCCGCAAATAAACACTCTCTCCTTTCCAGGCCCACTGCCATGTCCCCTATAAATATATTAAATAGCGGTTCCAATACCGACCATGGGAAAATCCCATTGATGACCCCAGCCTCCCCCGAGGGTACCCCATTTACTAATATCCTCCGTTTTCTACCTTCCAGACAGTTCTGTACCCACCGTATTACCGTCCACTCCAGCCATCCCAATTTGTGCAGTAGTCTCCTATGCGGCACAGAGTCAAATGCCTTTTTGAAATCAAGGTATTTGACGTCCACTTACCACCCCGATCTACCACCTTGGTAATCCAGTCAAAGAACTCTTTCCAGTTCGTTTGACAGGATCTGTCTTCAGTGAACCCATGCTCCCTTTGATCCAGCAAGCAGTTTGCCTCCATGCAGCCAGTTATTCCGTTTTTGAGCAGTTTCTCCATGAGCTTGCCAACCACAGATATCAAGCTCACCGGTCTGTAATTGCTCACCTCCTCCTACCCCCCCCCATCCACCTGCTTCCAATCTTTAGGTACCACCCCTGATTTCAAGGAACCGTTGAAGAGAGCAGCCAAGGAAGGTGCCAGTATACTCCTCAGCTCCCTCGGTACTCTGGGATGGGCCCTACAGCCTTGTCCACCTTCAAGCTATCCAGTTCACTCAGGATCTCCTCTACCTGAAAGGGACTCATGTCAACTCCCTCCCCCACTACTTCCTTTATCCCTATGTTACTACCCTCCCACTCTCTCTCTTTTGTGAACGCTGAGCAGAAATAGCTATTCAGCTTTCTCCTGATCCCCCCCCTCCCAGCACTGTTTAACCATTGTATCCCCTTTCCTGTCTTCCTCTGCTCGCCTATATACTGGAAAAAGTTTTATCCCTTTCTTGACCGTATTGGCAATGCTCTCCTCCGTTCTTGCTTTTGCTCATCTTACCTCCCATCCCACCTCCGTCTGCCTCACTTGATAATCTTCCCAATCCACCCCCAGTGTCGTTTTAAATCTCTTGAACGCTCTCCTCTTAGCTCTGATGCTCTCTGCCACTTCCCTGTTAAACCACAGGGGCTTCCTTTTCCATTTATTCTTAATTCACCCACCTGCATAAAGGTCAGTAGCCCCCACAATGGCCTCCCCTTATCGTATCCCACATATCCTCCACACTCCTCCCCGAGTTCCCCCAACCCTTCTAGTGCTTGATGAACATATTCTCCCCATCTTGTTAAAATCTGCCAGTCTGAAATAAAGCACTTCCGCCTAGGTCCAGTGAATAACAGCTGACGTGCATATCATAAACCACACGGTGCTGTGATCACTCATACCAAGGTTCTCCTCCACCGATACCCCCCACTCTGTCTCCATTTGTTAGTACCAAGTCTAACACCATGCTTTCCCTAGTTGGTTCCCTGACCATCTTTTTGAGAAGAGCTACTTGTAAGGAGTCTACGATTGCCCTACTACTGGTGGAGACTGCTGACAGTGTGCCCCACTCCACGTCCAGCAGGTAGAGGCCCCCCCATCAGCAGTACCTCACCCCTATTCGCCACCCTCAGGACCTCTTCCATCATCTCCTTATCCACTGATTCCTGTCGCCCTGTATATCACCCCGGTGCGCACCATCTCAACTCTTCCCATGGTCAACAATACCCATAAGGCCTCAGTCTCCCCCCATCTGCCCTGTATTTCTGTTGCCCTAATCCACTCCCTCACATACAGTGCCACCCCCGTCCTCTGTCTCTCCTAAACATGGACCCCAATATTGTCATGTTAATTATAGTGGTATTCCATGTAGTCTGCCAGTTTACATGTTAGCACCTCCTTCCCTTCCCTATTTAAATGGGATCTATCTGGGGCACTGAAGCTGTCATCCTTCCACGTTGTCCCCCAATCCCCCACCAACCCAAAGCCTCTCTGAGTGCACCAGCCAGCAAGCCAGCTGTTAAACTCTGTTATTCTCTGCTTCCTGTCAGAGCTAGCTCTAGGGACTGGTGGCACCTCTGAGAACACCACCGATTGGACCCTCAAACTGCTACAGAACCATGCCAGCGACCCAAACCTTGCCTGCACCGCCAGCAGACTGTTACCTGCGAGGTCACTCATTCCCAAGTGGAGCAACAAGTGGGTTTTCTCATCCTGCCATTTTTCCCAGGAAAGGATGTGATGTATGACCTCTGCCATCATCATGCCTAGCAAACATTTAACCAAACTTTACTTCCTTTACCCTCCCCACCCCCCAAGCTAATGCCCTTAATAATGGAGTCCCAACAATCAGTACCTTATCCTCCACCACCTCCAGACTGGACCTGTCCCCTGCTGGCGTCTGTCTCCAACACAGCTCTCGTCTCCCCAATTTCCTTGTGAGGATTGGGAGCAACTTATAGCATTGCTAAGGTGTTTCTAATGGTCTCCATTAGATAAAATAAAAAAAAGTGCCACAGGTAGGTACAGCTTTTTGTTTCTGGGAGTATAAGGTCTCGGCGGGGGTGTTCTGCCCTGGAGTCGATCCTCCCCCTGCTTTCTGTATTTTCTGTGATTAGTTGTATTGATATCAGCCAACTATGTTTTTTTGTGTACTTCAGAGGATTTTGTGGGTTTTTCTTCCACATCCCTCTGTTCTTCAGTTTTGCGTGGTCGTCATTTAGCCATGGTGACAGTTAGGTGCATACTCCTCCAGTCTGTTTTTCCTATACTTGTTCTTGCGCATGCCAGTGGTGTGCACAGTTGCGTGGCATGTTAGCAAGCACAATCACCTATTGTTTCATATTGCTCTAATGCACTTGTGCGATTGCTGGTGCGTACATGTCCATGCTAGAGTGTTAACATCATGTAAGACGTTGTGATGCCCTGTGCACTCCCACTAGTGATTGAGCATGCCTAGACAGTGCTTTTAGGTTGCCCCAATTCTAGCTTTTACCTCAGTGGAGAGCCATTAACCCAAGTTCACATATTAGGGCTAATTATTTTTTCTTTGTAATTTTTACCTTGGTATTCACAATTATAGCTTTCCTTGGCACCACGGCTTATCGGAGACCATTAATCAGGAAAAAAAACTTAAGTTCTGCAAGATGACTGAGGACCTCCCCCATGGGTTCCTATTACCCTCACTGTGTGGCTCAACATATTATTTCTCTAACGGTTCCCCCCAGCCGGTCCTCCAGCCTGGGAAGGGGAGCACCTGGTTCTTCGTTTGGCAGTGGCAAGCAGAATTGCAAAAATCTTTTTGTTGTTCTTGGGTGAGCTTTTGGGCCCTAATGTCCCGTAGGACAACCCAGCAAACACACCCAACCCCAAACCGGGCCCCTCAGGTTGGAAGGGGGCCCACATAGGCATGTCCAGGTGCACTGCAGCGAGAATAGGCTGCGGAAACAGATGTGTGGCAGACCCCAACCACGACTTTTTAGAAGGCCATGATGAGCATTTCAGGGATCTTGGGGAAGAAAAAAATAACTCTTTGATGAGCAGGGCATTTCCTTTCCTCGGAAGAGAAAGAGGAAGGGGAGTGGATGGAGCACAAGTCAAGGATCCCGATTCCTCCTGTTTGACAATAAGCCCTTGTCTTTTTGATAGCTGAGGCATGTAGACTCCTTACAGCTCAAGGATGTAGTCTGTGGAGATGGTGGATGTCAATCTGATTCTGTCTGCATCCTCCTCAGCTCCTAAGTGACCAAATTACTGAGCAACAATTGGCAGGTGTGGACCACAGAACGTATCTTCCCAAACTAAAGACATGGATTTTTCCATTTTTAGAGGAAAGATCTCGCAGGTGGGAAGCTCCTCCGCTGGAAGACAAGGCCATTTATAATTCTGTCAAATATACCACCCTTCGTATCGAAGGCTCTCTGGCCCTAGTAGATTCTCATGACAAGCGAGTAGACACTGGGTGCAGGAGAGTTTTTGCGTTTAATGGCACAAACATTTGTACATCTTATGCTTCATTTATTGTTGCCAGATCCTTAAACATATGGGTCACTACTCTGGCCAGTTTAGTTCCACCTGACTCGGAAGGTGTGAGCATTTTGCAACTGATAGACAAGGCCTCCACTTTTTAAGGTGATTCTGCAGTGGAGAATTTGCACGTCAGCCCATTTGGCCTACTACATTGTTTCGTCCATGAGGGGCATGTGGCTTAGTCATTAGGTCAATGATCAAGCTTCAAAAGCTGAGCTGTTTAAACTCCCCTTGAGGGAGGCTTACTGTTTTATTCTGGCCTGGATGCTATTTTTAAGGATGTACAGGACAAGAATGGCTACCTTCCAGTATCAAAAACAGTATAAGACTACCGTAACCCAAAGGGGTCAAGGTAATGGCCAGTGCAGGCAGTCCTGAGGGAGAACTCAGTTTCGGAACTCTGGTAACCATAGAATAAAGGAGCCTACTCAGGTAACAAGGTTACAGTAACAGAGGAGCCCTGGCTGTGCAGAAAGCCCAGCCCAAAAGCCTGGTGCCTCACAATGAAGGCACGAGGGCCCATCCCTGCCTCTCTTTCCTTGGTGGAAGACTACAGGAGTTTTATTCAAGATAAGCCCAAAACAATGTCAGACGCCAGAGTTCTGGAGATCCTTCTCTTAGGCTATGCCACAAAACTCTCAATGGTTCCCTCAGGGGATGTTTTCTACTGCCCCTTCCCCCCTCCTTCAAGGACGTCGCAAAACATGAGGCACTGTCAGGAACACTGACCCAGCTCATTCAAATCAGGGTCGTGCCAGTCCCACTAAGTGAACAAAGTTAAGGATATTATTAGATCTATTTCATATTTCTCAAGAAGTTGGGGGGTTGTAGGCCCATTCTGGATCTGAAGCATCTGAACAAGTTTGTGCGCCACAAAGCCTTTCAAGTTGGAGTCCATGAGGTCAATCACCTGGCTATTCAGACAGGGTTTTTTCTTAGCTTCAACAGATCTGATGGATGCCTACCTCCACATTCCCTTCCATCAGTCCTACCAAAAGTATCTCAGGTTCTCAATAGTGGGCCAACATTTTCAGTACAGGGCAATCCCCTTCACTCTTGCAACAGCCCTTCCAAGTTTTCTCGAAGGTGTTGATAGTCCTGGTGGCTCAACTGACATGAAGGGCATCAAGCCTTTCCTTATTGGGTGACCTGCTTATTTGCACACGGACGTTGTCCCAGGCTAGAGGTTGGTACTCAGGACTCGAGATGCTAGAGTCACACAGCTGGGTGGTGAACCAGGAGAAGAGCTCTCTCAAGCCATTTCAGGCCTTGGAACACCTGGGGGAAGTCTTCAACACAAAACTAGGGAAGGTCTTTCTCTCGCCTTCCTGGAAGGAGACCTTACTGACAGAAGTCCAGTGGCTCAGGACACAGTCATCGGCATCTGTTCTCAGTCTGCTGCGGATTCCGGGCCTCATGGTGGCAGCAATAAATCTTTTCCCATGGGCTCGCTTCCATATGCAGCCTCTTCCAATGGGTTTGCTGATGGTCTGAGATCTGGCATCAGATGATCATCAAGCCAGGATTCCCCTCACCCCTCAGATTCATCACTCCCCGATTTGGTAGGTGGATGTGCAGAATCTGAGCACGGGGTTCCACTGGAACCTCCCCAGGGTTAATACTCACAATTGAGGTCAGTCTGCACAGGTGGGAGGCAGTCCTGAACCCACTACCCACTCAGGTCTGTCCAGGAACAGCATCCCCACATAAATGTTCTGGAGGTGCAAGTAGTCCGCTTAGCTCTCCATCAGTTTTAAACCCTACTGCAACACAAGGCAGTAAAAGTGAGGTCTGACAATGCTGTCACAGTGGTGTACATAAACATAGAGATGGCACAAAAGCAGGGAGATGCTTCAAGAGGCCTCCAATCTCCTTAGGTGGGCGGACGAAAATTCTCTGTCAGCAGACACCAGGCAGGGGAGTTGAGCATTCAGGTGGACTAAGTCACGAAAATGTTAACCTCAGGTAGTGGAGATTAAACCCAGAGGTGTTCAAACTCCTGTGCAACTGGTTCGGTCGACCTCAGATCAATCTGTTTGCATCCAACCATAATGCTCAGATCCAAAGGTTCTTCAGTCATTTTCAGTGTCCAAAGATGGAAGCAGTGGACACTCTGCCTCAGAGTGGAGCTTCAGCAGAGTGTATGCCTTTCCTCTGCTATTTCTTTTTCCCCAAAGTCTTGCAAAGTAAGACACTCATGAGGAAGCTTCCTCTTAACTTATTACCTCCAATAGCTCCATATGAAGTCTGAACTATCCATGGTTTCCTTATACAAAATGGCCACCCAGGAGGTAATGAATTAATTGCTGCAGCATGGTAGAGAATCAGTGTTTATTGGGCTTTGTGAATCTAGCTCAGCAAAGCACCTTTCTGTCTTACGGTGCAAAGAGACCTGCTATCACAGGGTCCAATTCTCCATCCAAATCCAGCAGTGATGCAGCTCATGGCCTGGCTCCTGAGAGGAGAAGGCGGCTCATAAAATTAGGTTTCTCCCAACAAAGTAGTTGACATCTTGATGGCTGCCAGGAAAACCTCTACATCTGCAGCATATGCTCGGGTATCGGTCACCTTTTTTCGTCTTGGGCCAGGGGGAAGGATTTTAAGACAGCAAAGGCCTCAATTCCACAGATTTTGGATTTTTTACAGGAAGATGTGGAAAAGGGGTTGGCATTGAGTACGCTGAGAGGCCAGGTTTCCACTCTTGAAGCATCCTTGGGAACTAATAGACAGGTTATTTGTTTTTTTGTGCATGTTTAGTAGGAGTTGTCTGGTGTTCTGATCTCTGGTTCCTTCGTGGGATCTGAATCTGGTTCTGAATGCTCTCTGTAAGGAGTTTTTCAAACCGCTATCATAAATGTCGCTGGATGTGTTGTCTTGCAGGCCTTATCCCACAAAGAGCCATACCGTATTATGCATAAGGACAAGGTGGTACTCAGAACGGTTCTGTTTCTCATAACTAAAGTGCACACGCCCTTCCATGTGTACCAGGAAATATGCCTTCCATCCTTCTATCTGCAACCTTCTCACCCCAAAGTGAAGGAATGCACAAGTCGGATTTATGATACGCCGCTAGGATCTTAAATAGAAGGCTGAGTTCCGAAAGCCAGTTTGTTCTTTGGAGCAGCCAAGCAGGCTCAGAAGGCCTCTAAGGCAAACCTAGCTAGGTGGGTGCAGGCCTACATCCTTAAGGCCAATGTCACGGAAAAGAAGATACCTTCGGATCTCATCAAGGCTCACGCCACCAGGGCTATGGCAATGTCCTGGGCAGAGAGAGGTGAAGCATTGGTTTTTAAGAGTTATGCAAGGCAGCTACGTGGTCTTCCCTCCACATGTTCACAAAACATTACAAACTGGATGTCCAGAGTTCTGCTGATGCAGCTCGTGGTCACAGTGTGTTGTAGGCAGCAGTTCGCAAGTAATTTCCTGCTTGCTTCTGGCATATGGGTTAATATCCCCCCCCCCCCAGTTTCTCTGGATACTGTTTCTTAGAATCCAGTTGTTTGGATTACTCAGCAACAATGTGGAGCGCTACAGAAAGAAAAAATGTCTTCTTACATGCCTTTTCTGTTAGCTGCAACATTGTCAATGAGGCCCGCACAGGAGCTCTGTTCCTGTGGGAGAATCTTATCCAGTATGCCAGGAGGGATGTCCTGTTTGACAAAAATCCCTTGCTATCTTCAGACATCTCTATATTCTCCTGCACTGTACTCCTACATACACATATACACATATACACATATACACATATACACACACACACATATACACACACACACATATACACACACACATACACACACATATACACACACACACACACACACACACACACATCTATACATCTATACATCTATACATCTATACACACACATATACATGCATACATACACACATATACATGCATACATACACACATATACATGCATACATACACACATATACATGCATACATACACACATATACATGCATACATACACACATATACATGCATACATACACATATACACACAGTATATATTTTTTTAAAATCAGTCTGCAACCACAGGTTAACAACTTTAGTTACATTTCGTAATGTGTTTTCCTTGTTGCAGGTAGTCTCACTGCATACAGTTTGCCTGAAATGTATGCATCATTGTATGGTCAGCTTCAGTCTTCCAGATGAACTACTGGTGTGGAGCGTTCCTTGTTGCCTGTCCTGCAAAAAGGACCAAATTGTCCAAATCTTGTGTACAATGGGGTTGGGGGCATTTTTTCCTCAGACGTCTGCCGTGAAGGTAAGACAGCTTTATTTGCAGTGTTAAGGAATGTTACATGCAGGTAACTGGTTATAATATAGGCAAATGTGTAGCTACTACAGCACTACGAGGTCAGTAGTGACTGGGGAGTTGCTGCCGCTTGGAATCCTCAAGTGCCCATTCTAAAGCTTGAGCTGTGCCATTTCCCATAGCAGGGGTGCACAATACACAGTCGTTAGGATTACCCGGTAACAATGTTGGAGCTAACAGAAAAGGAAATTACAGTAAATATGAAGAAATATCTTCTATATGACACGTCCTTGGAAGGCCAGTCAGCAACCTAGAAGCTATGTTCTGCACCAATTGCATGCACTGTACTGCAACTCCACTGACCCCAAGGTATAGAGCGTTACAGTAATCAAGCCTCAAAGTCACAAATGCGCGCACCAGTATGGCAAGATCATCAAGGAGGGATAAGGGACTTAATCGGATTGCTGTTTCGCACATTGTAAAAGCCATTCTGGACTACTGTTGACACCTGAGCCTCTAAGTGCCAGCTCCTCATCCAGCATGACTCGAGATTTCACTTTCATGGATGCCAAAAGTCAAGAGGAGCTGAGCCAAAGCACTGTCTCCCTCTTGGTAGCTGCCATTGCCCCCTATGTCCCGGCTCTTCCACAGTACTTCAGTCTCCTCCGGGTTAAATCTCAACCAACCTGACATCCAGTTTTGGATCTCGGCCAGGCACCTATTAAGCACATCAACTGCATGCAGTGTCCCAGGTGCAAGAGACATGTAGAGCCGAGTCATCTGCATAGCAGCGAACCCCAGCCCATACAGCCTAATGATCTCACCGAGGGGTAGTATACACACCATAAACAGCATGGGCAAAAGAACTAAACCCTGGGGACCACCACAGGACAGAACCTTCAGGACCGTGGAAAATCTTCCCACCACCCTCTGGGTCCTGCAACTTGGATAGGATTCAAACCAGCAGATGAATTTGCCAGTGGGTCCCATATACTCCCTTAGTTGTTTCAATAACAGCCCCATAGCCCACAGTATTGAATGCTGAAGCGAGAGCAAGAAGAATGAGAAAGTACAGTTACATAAGAACTTATTGTAACAGTAGATCTTTGAGACAGGCTTTTGCAGTAGGTATTCACAAATAGAACTAAGCTGCCAGTGTCAGGACCCCATGGAAAATCTCTAGCTAGCAGTCTCTGGTGGGGGACCACCCCCACGTCAGGTGACTGGCAGACAACATCCATATAAAGGGGCAGTCCCCCCATGCCTGCCTTCCAGTTCTTTCCTGCCAAAGGCCTAAAGAGGCAAGACGAGAGAAGAGGATATGCCCCTGCAGAAAAGGAGAAGAGAGACCTAGGAGAACGGAGGGCAGGAAGGTAATACCCACTGCAAGAGCCTCTCTTGAAGATCTACTGTTATGGTAAGTTCTTCCGTAACTGTACTATCTTACTTCGAGAGGGCTCTTGCAGTAGGTATTCTCACATAGGACCGAGTCCCAAGCAGTCTGGAACAAAGAGAAACCCGGAAGGAGGCTAGTCATCTACAACATAAAATCTTAGGCTGAGCAGGTCTCATGTAAGGAAACCCTGCAGAACAGCCAACCTGAAGCCTGCTCTATGGCAAGAGGCAATGTCCAAACTGTAGTGTTTCATGAAAGTATGGATGCAAGTCCAAGTTGCAGCTGCGTAGATGTCTACTGCTGACATATTCTTGAAACAAGCAGCAGAGACAGCTACTGCTCTAGTGGAGTGACCTCTGACTTGACCTGGAAAGGTCTTGTTGTACTTGTCATAACAGAAAGTGATACAGTTGGCCAACCACTTGGAAAGGCATTGCTTGGAGACAGCATTTCCTTCCTGTTTGTGAGCAAAAAACAAAAAGCTGATCGGTCTTCGTGAGATCCTTAGTCTGGTTAGTGTAGTATCTCAGGATTCTGTGAACATCCAGAGTATGTAAGAGGTACTCCCCTTGATTGGAGTGTTGCATAAAGAAAGCTGGTAACTCAATGGATTGATTCAGCCTAGATTCAGCCACCACCTTAGGAAGAAACTTAGCACTGGTGCTCAAGGCCACACGTTCCTTGTGGAAAATTAAATACGGGATTCTGCACATCGCGGCTTGGAGCTCAGAAATGTGTCGAGCCAAGGTGATGGCCACCAGCAAGAGAGTCTTCTAAGAAAGGAACTTTAAGTCTGCATTTGCTGCCAGTTCGAGGGGAGGAAGTGTGAGCTTTTCCAGGATGAAATTCAAGTCCCATGGGGGGGGCAGGATTGCGGATGGGAGTCTCAGGTGGAGAACTCCTTTAAGAAAAGTCTTAGAGACTTCCAAATGAGCAAAGGTCCTGTCTCCAAAGGGAATGTGGTAGGCTGAAATAGCTGCCATATGAACTTTTAAAGAGGAATGGCCGAGACCCAGGTCGAAGAGGTGATTCATGTAATCCAGGATTTTGTTAACTGCACACGAGAAGGGCTCTAAGTCTTTAGAGCTCGCCCAGATGGAAAACAGTTTCCACTGTATAGCGTAGTGGGACCTGGTGGAAGGCTTTCTCGCCTCCACCAAAATGTCCGCTACTAAAGAAGAGACTCCAAAGCAGGCCTTGGCTACATCTGAAGGAGCCACGCATGAAGATGAAGGGATTTGAGGCCTGGGTAAACTAGGGTCCCCTGATCCTGGGGGAACAAGTACTGCGACAGAGGAAGAGGAAGAGGAGGTTCCTTGGAAAACTGTTGCAGAAGAGAGAACCAAATATGCCTAGGCCAGAAGGGAGCAATGAGGATCATTCGAGCCCCTTCTGTTCCGAGTTTGTTCAAGATCCTCAGAATCAAGGGAATGGGAGGGAAGGCATAAATAAATCTGTCCCTTCAACAGTGAGACAGAGCAAAACAGGCAGAAAATGCCTTGCCCTGGAGAGAGCTAGCAAAAGGCGGGAAGTTTTACATTTTGGGGGTGGCGAAAAGATCTACCTGAGGTGTCCCCCACTGCCTAAAAATGTCATTTATGACTTGTTCATCTAACTCCCATTCGTGAGCCCTGGCTGAAAATTGACTGAGCTCGTCTGCCAGGGTGTTTTCCACGCCCGGAATGTGAACTGTGGTCAGATGACGCTTGTGCTGAGCTGCCCAATACCAGACCTCATTGCTTCCCGGCACAGGGGATAGGAACGTGTTCTTCCCTGTTTGCTGAGGTACCAGACTACATATATGTTGTCTGACTGGATCAGAAGATGACTGTAAAGAATGAAGGGAAGAAGTGCCTATAGGGCATATAGGACTGCCCTCAGTTCGAGCACATTTATGTGCAATTTCTGCTTGAAAAATGGACCAGCTGCCCGGCATCCTTTGAGACCCTAGGTGGGAACCCCAGCCCTCCCCTGATGCATTTGTTGTCAATGTCTGAGAAGGAGGAGCGATGCAGAATGGAACTCCCAGACACAGGCTCTCCTGAACCATCCACCAGTGCAAGTCCCTGCTCATGAGATCCGACACTAGCACCTCTTGGTCTAGATCGTCCATGGTTTGGTCCCATTGCGACCAAAGAGTCCATTGAGAGATCCTCATATGGAGTCGAGCGAATGGAACTGTCAGAATGGCAGCCACCATAAGCCTGAGGAGGTGGAGGACTGACACGGCTCTGACCCGTCTGCGACTGGACAGGAGACGAGCCTGATTCTGAAGGGTCTCAACCCTGTCTGGAGGCAAAAAGGCTTTGCCTAGGGTTGTGTCCAGTATCGCCCCTATAAACTGAAGGCGTTGGCAAGGGACTAAGTGGGACTTGGCCTGGTTGATGGTAATATCAAGGCTGGTAAAAACCTGCAGGGTAAGGGAAAGGGAGTGCAGAAGTTCTTCCCTTGCAGGGGCCGCCAGGAGCCAATTGTCCAGGTACAGGAAGCCCTGCACACCCAGGGTAAGCAGGTGGGCTACTACCACTGACAGGCATTTGGCAAATACTCGGGAGGCCAAGCAAAGACTAAATGGGAGGGCTTTGAAACTGGTACTGGTCCCCCTGAAAGCAAAAACACAGGTATCTGCGGTGGGAAGGATATATGGGGATATGCAGGTAAGCATCCTGCATATCCAGAGCGCATAGCCACTGTTCCAGCCAAAGTAAGGGTAGAAAGCTCTGCAAGGAGAACATTCTGAAGCGTTTGTACTCCATAAACATATTCAGGGAGCTGAGGTCTAGGATTGGCAACAAGTTTCCGGTCTTGGAACTAGAAAGGAATGGGAATAGTAACTCATCCCCCAAAGATGAGTGGAGACTGGCTCTATCACTGCCTTCAACAGAAGGGATAGGATTTCTTCTAGAGGAAGATGTTGCAGGGAGTAGGATGATTAAAGGCGGGGGTTTGAGTGATTTAAGTGCAGTGCCCTTCTCATGCAGTTCGGTTATGATATCCTTGACATCACCCCTGAACAGCACTGAACCCCTGAAGGAAGCATCCTAGATAGCGGACTGTACTTCACGGACCAATCCTGACATACGGACCCAGGCATGATGTTGTAAGCCTACAGCGAAAGCTGAGCTCCTGCCAGTTGTGTCCACCACATCGTAGGTGGCACAAAGCATGTGCCTACAGGCCGAACGAGTGGAACGGACAAGGTCTCCAGTTCCTGCTTAGTTTGGAAATCAGGAATGGAGTCCAGTTTGGATTCCACCTGGCTGAGAATGGACTTCTGGAAATCCCCCATGTGGCTGACGTAGTTGAGGGCCCTGATGCCTAGGGTTGAAGGAGTAAATCTTTTTCCCGTACTGATCCAGAAGTCACGATTCTTTGTCAGGCGGGGATGAGCTTAGGTGTTTTGGGTTGGCAGAGTGGCCTTGGGCAGCACTGATCACAACTAAGTCCACCTTGAGGTGAAGATTGAGAAAGTCTTTACCCTCTGGAGCCTGATATAGCCTTTCTGCCTTCCTTGGGGGCTAGCACGTATGGTTGTTTCCAAATAGTGGAAACAAGATTGGCGTGAGGCTCTATCCAGGGTAGAATCAATGTGGGAGCAGTCTCGGGCAGACCCAGATGAGCAGTGAGCATCTTACGCTGTGGTTCTGGCTCCACTGATTGCCACTGACATGTCTCCTGGATTTTTCTCAAGAGCTTCAGAAAGGAAGGATCCTCCGGAGGGGACTTCAGGAGGTCCCTCGGCCTTGGGCGTTCTGGAGTATGAGTCTCCATGATCAGAGTGATCTGACTCGGTATCTAAGTCGGATGGTTCTGAGGAAGAAGAAGACTCCTCCCTGGGAGGGGGAGGAATGACCCCACTGGGGAGTCCCCAGGGGAGCGTGTCTTCCCCACACCAGAAGAATCTTCTCTGGCTCTGGGTAAAGGGGAGGGCCTTCTGTCTCCAATGCAGGCGGTCCGAATAGGGAATTCAAGTCCACTGGTGGCTGGTTGGGAGGGGTGGTGGGGAGGAGGAGGGCTTAGATACAGGTAGTGAGGGTACCCAGAAGAGTGTATCCACAACCCGACAGTGGAAAATCTGGCATTGGGTACTGAGGCACTGGGTACTGCTGCATGGTGTAATGTGGCATCAGGTACTGTGGCGGCAGATACTGTGGAGCTGGGTACTGTGGCACCGGGTATTTCCGCGTCGGGTACCCTGGTGCCAGGGGCTCTGACAGAGCAGAAGATCCTGGCAAAGGCCCTACTGGCGGACCAGACTGTGGGATAGTCAGTCTGGAGGGCATTGGGCCCAGCGTAGGGGGACCGCCGAATGGGTCCAACAGTCCTGACAGAGGAGCAGATCCACTGTCGGCAAAGGAATGCCGAAGGGCGGCGCCTGAGTGTCTGGCTTCGGGTGGGGGAGGGGCCCCGGCGGCAGCATCCCTAGGTCCTCGGTCATAGCCAGGGAAGGAGGGTTAAAGTCCCTGGATGGTACCCGAGGGGACGTGGGGACCTCAGAAGGCAACAGGTGGATCCATTGCAGAGAGCCTAGGATGCTAGATGTGATGACTGGGTCTGACGCAGGTAAGTCTGCAGGGCGGTCGGAGGGGCCGACGGCCTTATCAGCAGCTTCCGGGTGGATGTCAGACGAGTCAGCGTCTGACTTATTGGGCTCCTTATCCATGGAAGGCTGTGAAGAAAAAATTACTCACCTTAGTAATGTTGTTTCTTCTAATGGAGTCTTGTTGTATTCTGACTATTGCAGTTAGGTCTTGCCTTTCATCTGCCCCGGAGAACAAAGAGTTAACTTTCCATGGCCAGCAAGGAACGTTCAGCACGAGCTCGGTTGAAGCCTCTGTCTGCTGTTTAAACTCCAACCGTCAGATCTTTATGAGCAATACTCACTAGAAGTTCTGTGTGGAAACTGTAAGACTCACACTAGCCAACTGGCAACTAAACATATTAAGAAAGGTTTTTTGGTTTCAAAGAAAAGACTCAAGTCAGGAAACCCAAAAAACAAAACACAACACACACTCAAAATAAGAGAGGGTGAAAAAGGGCACCTCTAGGGTGCCAACACTGCTCCTGCCCACCCACATCCCAAAAACCAGGTTCTGAGAGGGGAGGCGGGGGGAGGTCAGAATACAGCAAGACTCCATTAGAAGAAACAACATTACTAAGGTGAGTAATTTTTTCTTCAAACATGAAGTCTTGCTGTATTCTGACTATTGCAGACTACCAAGCAGTACCTCCATGGAGGAGGGCAGAACCTACTTTGGGAATAGGCTCTGAAGTACTAATGTGCCAAACTGAGCATCACTCCTAGCCTGGATATCCAGAGAGTAACACTTGGTGAATGTATGGACTGTTTTCCAGGTGGCTGCTTGACTAATTTCTAAGATAGGAATATCCCTGGCAGCAGCCAGGAAAGCAGCTGTTCCCCTAGTAGAGTGAGCATTCAGGCCTGAGGGTGGTGTTCTACCCAGTTTTTCATAGCAGAATTGTATACAAGAGACAATCCACCTGGCAATAGATCTTTTAGTGGCAGGATTGCCCTTACCGACCTCTCCATATGTGAGGACCAACTGGAGTGAGTCAAACCTGTGACCTTTGGTGTGCTCTCTGTAGTAGCTGAGGGTCCTTTTAACATCCAAGCTGTGCAACCTCCTCTCTCCAGAGGAGGAATGGTCAGTGAAGAAAACAGGGAGAGACATAGACTGATTAAGGTGGAAATCTGAAACCACCTTAGGCAAAAACTTCCTGTTAGTTCTTAGGACCACTTTATCTCTATGGAAAGAGGTAAAATCAGGCTCCACTGACAGGGCTTGCAATTCACTGCTACACCTGGCAGAGGTAATGGCTACCAAAAACAGTTTTCCAAGTCAAGTACTTAAGCTCTGCAGAGGACAAAGGCTCAAAGGGTGGTTGCATAAGCTGAGCAATGCAAACATTAAGGTCCCAAGCAGGAGCAGGATCCCTAAAGGGGGGATTGGTGTGCAGCAATCCCTTGAAGAACTTACAGAACACGGGATGGGCTGACAGAGGAGAGGGCTTGCCTACTGACAAGAAGGCAGAAACAGCTGCCAGATGCACTTTAAGTGTAGCTGGCCTAAGTCCCAAGTCATTAAGATGAACCATATAGTCCAGGACTGTAGGCAACCCAGCAGATTCTGGAGAAATATGCTTATTAGAGCACCAAATAGGGAACCTTTTCCATTTGAAGTTGTCAGTCTTTCTGGTGGAAGGCTTTCGAGAAGCCTTAAGGATATCCAGAACCCCTTGAGAAAGGTGTAGATCAGCACATTCTAACTCTTCAAGAGCCATGCCTTGAGATTGAGAGATTTGAGGTTCGGATACCAAATCCTCCCCTGAGAGGATGTCAGGTTGTAATTCCTGGGAAGAGACATGGGAAGGTGGACTGCTAAGGACAGCAACCGTGGGTACCAGGGCTGTTTGGCCCAGTCTGGAGCAATCAGAATCACTTTGCATGGTTGAGACCTGATCTTGACTAGCACTTTAAACAGGAGAGGGAAGGGGGAGAAGCATACAGGAACTTCCCTTCCCAATTCAGAATCAGAGCATCCAGGGGGACTGAGCCCAAGACTGGGGGTCTGCAGCAAAAGAAAGGAAGTTGGTGATTGTCTGGGGCTGCAAAAGATCTGTCTGTGGAGTGCCCCATCTTGAGAAAATCACTTCTAACACTAGGGGATCTAGGGTCCATTCGTGATGGTCCTGGGATATCCTGCTGAGAGCATCTGCTAGGACATTGTCCTTCCCTGGAAGGTGAACTGCTATCAGAGAGGTTTGCAGGGAATAGGCCAGAGACCATAAATTTGTTGCTTCTGTGCACAAAGCCATAGATAGAGTGCCTCCTTGCTTGTTGATGTACCACATTGTGGTGGTATTGTCTGTTCTGATCTGGACTACTTGTTCTGTACATATTTGGAAAAGGCTTGCAGTGCCAGAAACACTGCTCTGAGTTCCAAGAGACTGATGTGAAGCAGAGATTCTTGAGGTGACCAGTCCTTGGGTGGTAAGATCCCCCAAGTGGGCTCCCCAGCCCAGCAGGGAGGCATATGTGGTGAGTATCACTGAATGAGACTGAGTGACAAAAGGAACTCCCTGTCTCAAATTTGTCCTGATCTTGCCACCATTACAGAGCTTGGATCAGGGTTCGAGTCACTAGGACTAGTTTGTTAAGGGAACTGAATGTCCCTCATCTGTAATCTTGCCCCTGGACCACTGCTGTAGAGGCTGTCATGTGGCTCAGGAGCTGCAAGAAATGCCTTGCTGGTTGAGACACTTGAAGGGTGAATGAAGAGGCCAGTTCTATAAGGGTCCTTGCCCTGTCCAGGGAAAGGAAGGCTTTTGCTCTTATTGTATCCAGCTCTGCCCCTATGAAGGTGAGGAGCTGTACTGGCTTGAGAACTGACTTTGGAAGATTGAGGAGGAATCCTAAGGAAGTGAGCACTTGCTGAGTTATTTGCAGATGTGACTTGACTTGGTCTGGAGACTGACCCACTATGAGTCAGTCGTCCAAGTATGGAAAGATGGAGATCTTTTTTCTCCTTAGGAGAAAGCAACCACTACTGCCAGGCACTTTGTGAACACCCTTGAGGCTGATGTTAGGCCAAAGGGCATTGCTCTGAATTGATAGTGGCCTGAGGGCAACTCTAACCTGAGGTACTTTCTGTGGGAGCACCTGATGGGAATGTGAAAATAGGCATCTTTGAGGTCCAGGGAGGCTAGCCAGTCCCCTGGCCTTAGAGAGGGCAGAATTATTCCCAGAGTCACTATTTTTAATTTTAGTTTTAAAAGGTGCTTGTTCAGATATCTTAAATCCAGGATGGGCCGCCATTCTCCTGTCTTTTTGGGGGTTAGGAAGTACCTGGAGTACAATCCTTTGCCCCTGTGTAGGGTAGGACCCCTTTCTATGGCTCTGAGAGCCAGGAGGGATGAAACCTCTGCCTCTAGGGCAAGGGTCTCTGAAGGATTTGCAGGTGGAAAGGATCTGGTTCTCATCTTGGGAAATTTTTTTTGAAGCCAAGAACCAGTCCCTGGCTTACTACTTCCAGGATCCACTTGTCTGATGTCAAAGACTTCCAGTCCTGGACAAAGTAAGCCAGCCTGCCCCCTACAGGTATTGGAGAATCGGCCTGGGCAGACCCATCAGAGTGTCTGCTTGGCAGGGGCTTTGGGCCGAGGAGTGGAAGCAGGCCTGCTCATTCCCCGTCTGCCTCTCCCTCTGAAGAACCCACTCTGAGCGTAAGCAGAAGAGGAGGCCTGGGCTTGGTAAAAAGGCCTTTGAAAGGGCCTGCCTCTGCCCCTGGAATGATGTCTGAGGAGTGGCTTGCCTTTCTTTGGCCTAAGCACTCCTGCAGGTGGTCCTGTACTCATCCATCTTCTTCATGCAGTTCTCCTTCTGCTTCCCAAACAGGAAATTACCAATGACAGCGAAATCCATGGCCTTAGCCTGGGTATCCTGTGATAGGCTAGTACATCTGAGCCAAGCCATCCTCTGAAGGGCCACAGATGTAGCCATGACTCTAGATGAATCATCATTGGAGTCCACAGCAGCATGAAACTGCACCTTGGATGCCTCAATCCCATCCGCAGCCACCTGCTCCAGCTCCAAGGCAAGCTGATCAGGGGCCTGTTTAGCCAGAGGCAGCACAGTGTCCCACCTCGACTTCTGGTATCTAGCTGTGTAGGCCATATAGTTAGCCTGCCTGAGTCCCAAAGATACTGCCATGTACTGCTTCTTTGCCATGGCATCAATCCTCCTGGAGTCCTTATCTGGGGGGGGTGTGAAGCCAAGGGAATATTTGCCTTATCACAGGCAGCAGCCTGCATTACCCCAACATGGCTGCATTGCTGGGAAAGGAACTCTGTGTCTGAGCCTGAAAGGGTATACCTCTTGTCCATTCTGTCCACAGGAGGTATGGAATTAGGAGTTTTTAGAAT
The DNA here is from genome assembly GCA_016271365.2 of Neoceratodus forsteri. Taxonomy (NCBI): domain Eukaryota; kingdom Metazoa; phylum Chordata; order Ceratodontiformes; family Ceratodontidae; genus Neoceratodus; species Neoceratodus forsteri. Next base: position 3,531,296 of record JADMNL010000041.1, on the reverse strand, counting down.
TTTAAATGTCTGTTTCCCAAAAGATTTATGGAGGGGAATAGACAATATCCTGGACATCCATCATCTCAACAAAATCAGGCTCCTCCTGATCTTCTACTGCTTCTTCCATTGGAAGCTGGAGGGTTTCAGCCACTTTCTTGTAAAACATGAAGTGGGAAGGGGACTCAAAGCCTAGGGGTGAAACACCTGAAGGTCTGTCTGGGGAATTCGTCCTCCTCCTCCTCCTCCTCCTCCTCCTCCTCCTCCTCCTCCTCCTCCTCCAACTGGCTAAACCAAGCCCTGACAGATGGTGCCGGTTCGGCTGGGACCAAAGTTAGCAAATGAACTATCCTTATCGCTTTGGCTATTTCATCAGCGGTCAGAGACAGAATTTGTAGATCCGAACCAGATGATTTTTCCCCTTCTCTTTCTTTTAACCGGAACTGATTCCTCAGAATCAGCTCTCCTTTTGCCTAAAGAAGTTTCACCCTGATCAGAGGGCACTCCTTCTGGTTCGGTCAGAACCGAACCGGGCTGGCCATCCTGGTCAGCGGACTACTTGGCCTCCCTTTCCCTCAGTCTACCTACTCTCTTACCCAGGGTAGCTTTGGGAAAGCTTTTACAAATTTGGCACTCTGAATCGAGGTGGTCAAAGCCCAGACAATAAACACAGGTAGGGGGGAATCAGCCTTAGCAAAGCCTTCCCCACACACACTACAGTGCTGAAACCCAGTGGGCCCGTTTTGTCTCCTTGAGTTTCTCAGACATGGCCAATCCTATTCAAAAAAAACTTACCCCTTTTTCAGCAATCCACCAGGCAAGACACCCGTATCGGTTCCTGACCGTGTTACGAGTCTTGGAAAAAACTTAATTAAATCCGTTTTTTTTAGAACCGATACGGACCCGTTACCACACTCTAATTCAAAAGTTTTTTTAAAACCAATCTGATCGGTTCAAACCGAACTGATCCAATGTTTACAAGTTCCACACAGAAACTAAATGCAAAACCTGTCTAGTACTCACGGTACCACAGACAGAGACTTAAACCGACAGGTTCAGCAGCAGAAATTCGGTAGGAAAAAAAAAAAAAAAAAAAACACTTTAACCGACTTTTTTGAACCGAGCAAAAGAGAAATCTCCAGAGCGACTATACAGTGAGGCGAAGTAAAGAATCTGACGGTTGGAGTTTAAACAGCAGACAGAGGTTTCTACCGAGCTCGAGCTGAATGTTCCATGCTGGCCATGGAAAGTTAACTCTGTTCTCCAGGGCAGTTGAAGGGCAGGACCTAACTGCAATAGTCAGAATACAGCAAGACTTCATGTTGTTTGAAGTGGGGGTGACCTTGCTGGAAGGGTGGTGGGCTGGGCGATCACCAGAGGAGGTGATCGGCTTATCAGCCCTGTCCGTGTGGGTGTCGGTGGTACCGGTATCCGACTTACCAGACCCGCTCGGACCGGAAGGCTGTGTTGGAAGAGCGGCCTTGGCAGGAGCGTAAGCCTCCTTTACCCCGGAGGTTCCAGAGGGGCTTGAGCGCGAGCCCGACGGGAAGGGCAACACCTTCTTGGTAGCCACCATGACGGCCATCGAGAAGTGATCCCCCCGAGGGCAAGATACCTGTATGGCCGTGACTCCAGCTGAAGTCGAGGCTGCTGTGGATGAGGAATCCTGGCCCCAGTGCTTCTCCTTCTTGTACTTTTTTTATGGCCTTCTGGGGAGGTTGACGTTTGCCTAAGCTTCTTCAGCTCCTTCTCCATGGATGCCATTTTATTTTTTTAGGAGATGGGCCTCCAGGGACTGCTGTCTTCACTTGCAGGTAGCCGAGTAAAACTTTTGGCAGAGCTGGCACTCCTCCACGTGATGGTCCGGACCTAGGCAGAAGAGGCACAAGGGGTGGCCGTCCTTGTGTGGAAGCTGAGAACCACACGAGTCACACTTGTTTTTATGCGATTCGGAGGCAGTCGGGAACAACATACACAGCAGATGGTCTGAAGAAATTCTGGAGAAAATAAGACGGAAAGTCAAAAACTTTAAACCGAAGAAGGTACTGACGAGCGCTGTTCAACTGCGAGGAACCTTCTCAAGCCAACAGCGGGAAAGAACTGTAAGGCAGGCATGGGGGACCACTCCTTTATACGGACGTCGTCTGACACTGGTCACCTAATGTGGGTCGGTCCGCCACCAGAGACTGCTAGCTAGAGACTTTTCCATGGGGTCCTGATTCCTAGCAGCTTAGTCCTATTTGTGAATACCTACTGCAAGAGCCCTCGCAAAGTAAGATCTGATCATTCTCCTCTGTCTCTCAACCTAAGCAAGTCATTGTGCACCCTAATGCAGTCTTCTGTGCAATGCCTACACCTAAAACCAGACTGGAGAGGCTCATACATGTCAAAGATAGTTATTGTGTCTCAAGATGAAGTGCAACCACCTTCCCAATAGCCTTGCCCAAAAAGGGTAGGTTAGAGACAGGTTGGTAATATGCCAAGATGTCCAGATCCAAAGATGGCTTCTTCAGAAATAGTTTCACTAATGCTGGGAACACCACCTCTTGACAATGACCACCAGACAATTTCAGTGAATACTGTCACAACTGCCTTACACAGCTCACCAGTAGATGTGTTGGGCCTAGATCCAGATTATAGAATGTTGGCCACTGCTCAGAAATCACCCCAGTAACCTCTTCAATCGTCACTGGCTGAAACTCTTCCCAGGACCACTGAATGCTTCTCAGATTTGTAGGCTCAACCCAGCTGGGCTATGACAGCCAACTTAGTGGGATCTCCGCTCTAAAAGAGCACACCCTGTCTGAAAAGAACCAAGTGAACTCCTCACATTTTATGGGAGTAAATACTCTCTCAGATTCCAGACAATCTGGATGAAGTAGCCTGTCCACAATCTGTAAAAGCTGAGCTGGTTGGTTCCACCCAGCAGCAATCTCCCTGAAGAGAAAAATTTGCCCCCCAAGTAACTGCCCTCCGACACTCACCATAGTGAGACATCAAAGCCAGTTTGTCTTCCTGGGCTCTTGCATCTCCTCCAATAATGCTCTAACCTCTGCCCCTTTGTTGTCATCTCCCTCAGCTCACCATCAATCCATGGCGAGCCAAGGTATGAAACCAGCAGTGTAAAAAAAACTGACACTACAGGATCAAAAGCTGCTGCAACAGCCTTATTATACTGGTGGACACAGCTTCTACCGGTCCCCCCAGCACATGCTGTTAACACATCTGAGGTGTCCAGAACTGCAAGAGTCCCTCTGGCCAAAACTGTTGTAAAGGGCACAACTGGACTACCTCCACTGGGGATACACTAAAAGGAGAGCCCTGAAAGTGAACCTAATGGAACAGCGATCCAACCAGCTGTCTGGAACAATCTCGAAGTTGCCAACCTTGAGTCCCAGAGAGAATACCAGGTCCAAGGCATGGCCATGCTGATGGGTCACAGAAGTAATAAATCACTTGTATGATGCACAGGAATTCCATACCGCAGAGAAAATCTTGACCAAAATGCGAGAGCTCATTGTTGGCCCCAGCACTGAACTTAAAGAATAATTCTGGCAACTCCAACACTCTGTCGGCAATGAAGTTCATGATTTCCTGCAGAAATTCCCCTTTGCACTCCAGAGAGTGGTACCTGAGGAGGATTCTGCAACTTGCACACACATCCACACATTCAAATAAGGTAGTCCCCCACTGGGTGCACCACCAGGCTCAATTCAGATGTAAAACAGATGCCCACCCCAATGATCTTTCCTCTGGCAGTGCATCGCAGAAAACCCATCCGGGACCATTGACTCCAGGACCAGGCCATCGTCATCACCCAGTCAGGTCTCCATAATGCAAGCATCAGATCGATAGAGAAAATAAGAGCCACCATCACTGTGGACTTATTCCTTAATGATCTAGCATTACACAGCACTGCACAACGTGGATGAATGGTGGCAGCCAGCTCATCAGCTGCCCCCCCCCACTCAGTCCAGTGGGATCCCTGGGTATGAGGACTAAACACATATGGCCTCTCAAGCCCCCATTTTGTCCCAGGGCACCTCCTGGTCTTTATAACCCCAACAGCACCCTCCTCAAGTCACCCACTTCCCCTCCATGCTTCCCCCAATTCTCACTTCTCTGTACTGTTGGTATGCAGCACTTGGGGGGGGTCATGGAAGGGGTGTAGATCATGGAGCAAAAACAGGGAGTAGCCAAAATGTGGGGGCGATACACCCTGGCTCAATTAAAATACTGTAAATTAACTACAACCCCCTCCACTACCCTTCCTCCTACTAAACCCCTAATGCAATTTTCACTGCCCACCAATCTCAAATCCCTTACGAATCCACACATCCTGGACTAGTCGGGAACAGTTACTTTTAAAAATGGGCTAGTGCAGCAGAGAGATCTCAAGCCACAGAGGCAGATTTTCAGTGCACTTCTAAACTATGTACTGAGGTGAGACTGGTTATGACATGTGGTTACCAAATTACTGGTCTGGCTTTTAATATGCCCAAATTGGTAATTTGGCTGCCCTCTCCCAAAGCTGTACAAAAAGCAGCTGCCAGTCTGCAATCTAGCAGACTAGCTAAACTGCACTATTTTAAAGTAAGCAATTATCCACAACAGGGTGTGCATTAAGGAAAGTTGTTCAGGAAAGAGGTTTGGTTTTATCTTCTGTTTTAACTGAAATATTTGAATAGTTCTGTACTTGAAATTAGTTCTGTGTGTTAAAAATTACTACTGAGTTAGAACTGTTACTTGGTCTGTGATATTGTAACTATTAGGGCTTGTGTGCTGGGTGTGGGAACACTTGTTTGGCAGTGATTAGAGTGAAATTTAAATGCAATGTTTGCCTGGAAATACTGAAAAGCCAGTGGGGGTTGGGATTGAAGGGCTGTGCATTTCTGTTTGTGACTGAAATTTGAAGCAACAGGAACTGGTGGGCCTGTGACATCATACGGTACCTGATGTCTTCATATACACACTGTTAGTGGGACTGGACTGTATGCATTTGTGAGACTTGGGAACTTTATTGGTGGGGTTGAAATTGAGTTCGTAAATAACTGCAGTCAGTATAGAGAGACTGTATTCCAAGGGGAAGGGACTAAGAAAAGGGGTGTGTGCCATTATGAACAGAGAGGGACAAACAGGGTGGCCACATTCTACCATTGAGCATCTTAGGAAGGGTTGGAGGCTGCACAGGCTGTGGGATGGCAATAATTCTCAATTGGGCCTGGAGAGAGGAGGCTGCCCACTCTGTAGACAGCTATCTTGTATCAAGAGTGAAGTATATTGGTTAAGAATAAGCTGGGGGAGCTGGGGGTGTCAAGGATAAGAGGGTGTGGATAGGGGCAGAAGGGTGGGGCTGAGGGAGAGCTGGGGCAATGCTCAGAAATTACAGGACGTTATGTTACAGCAAGCAGGAGGGGGATATTAGGAGAAAGGATGCTTAGATAGGATATTGACACTAAGGGAAAGCGTGCGGGATAAACATTCCGAATATAAAGAGAGTGGAGGGAAGAGTCAAGAGGGGCTGTTGTGGGAAGCCTAGAAGAGCAGACAGTGAGAAGGAGGGCTGTTGTGGGGAAGCACTAAAGAGCAGACTGTGGGAAGGGCTCCTAAGGAGAACAGGGCAAGGGGAGGAAGAGGGGCAGTTAGAGGGCAGTCAGGGAAACTCAGGTTACTTGATGGAGGCTGGCATACAGTGTTACAATATATTTGAGCTACTAAACAACCAGGGAGGAGGAAGGGGTTGGTGGAAATGAGAAACTGATACAGAGAGCTGGGAGGAGTCAGATACCCATAGGGCATCACAGACTGGCAATGGAAAGGACAGAAATAGTCCCAGAGGGAGAAGGGGAAACAAATGTTAAGCAGATGGGGGAGTTGCAACATACTGCAGACATGAGGGAGGACAGCACGACTGGAGAGAAACTGGGAGACAAGGAGACAGGGGAGGGGCCCCTATTCAGCAAAGGGGTCTGTACCAAGGATGGGGCCCTAGGTAAAGGGGACCCACAGAGGGCCTCTGAAGGTAGGGGTACTATTACAAGGTGGGGTGGCAGTGTGGAGGAGAAACCATTAGGGCCAGGATAAATGGTTTAGATAGAGACAGTTGAAGGGACACCATTTAGGGGGTCTGAGTTAAGTGGGCAAAAAACAACAAGGGAGGCAGAAAGGAGCGGTGACAGCAAGGCCTCAATAAGACAAGAAGACTCCATGGAATTGAGATCACGAATAAGGGGGGATGGGGGTTGAGAGTGCATTGTGGAGGTAACCATAAGGATGATGGCAGTGTTGAGGTTCTTTTTTTGGGAGACTCGATGATTAGGGGTATCCAGTGGGAGGGACAGTGGGGGTGGATGCCATAGCCAGGTGAAGGTAGTGAGCATCTCTGGGCTGACCGAGCAAAGTTCATAGTGTACGAACTGGTTAGGGATTATGGAGGGAAACTGGATTTCCTGGTACATTTGGGAACTAACAATCTAGAGGGAAATAGCATTTTGGAAATCCAAGCAAGATTCTAAGAACTTGCCAGAGTCTGGTCGGGATAATGGATGCAACATTTCCTTTTTGGAGATATTGCCAGTACCAAAGGCCTCAGTGGAGAAAAAAAATGAAGATCAGAGGTTAATGACTGGCTCAGGAAGTGGGGTGAAGAGAGTGGGTTGGGGGTGTTAGGGAAATGGAAAGGAGTTTGGGAGGATAAGGGACTGTACGCCAAGGACAGGCTTTATCTTACCCCGTTTGGGAAGGAAGTCTTTAAACAGGGGGTAGCCGACTACATTCAAGAAAGGTGGGGTTTAAACTTGTGAGAGGGGGAGGATAAGGAGAGACTGACTAGAAGCCCTCTCCCTCCAGATGAGGGGAGCAGCCTTCAAATCCAAGGGGGGGGGGGAAACAGACTGGGGAGGAGGTTTCAGGAGGAGCAGAGGGAGGATGGAAGTAAAAGGAACCTGGATGGAGTTCGACAAAGGGGATCAGGGATAAGGGGTAGGGGGTGGTGTTAGTAAATGCCAGGAGCTTGGGAAACAAGTTGCCAGAGTTCCAGGCCATGCTGTTTGGGGGGGGGGTGGATTTGGCGGCAGTTACGGAAACGTGGGCCAACAAAAACCATGACTGGGACCTAAACATGCGGGGGTACACTATGCTTAGGAAGCATAGAAAGGAGGGCAGAGGGGTGGAGTGGCTATATTCATTAGAGATGACATAGAAATTGCTTGGGTAAAAGAGGCAGAGGGAAATGTGGAGGCCTTATGGGTCACCTTACAAACCCCAGCAGAAGGTAAGGTCAAGCTGGGTGTAGTATATAGGCCCCCTGGGATGGGTGAAGTTCTGGAGAATGGTTTGCTGGACAACATCATTGCCCAGTGTGGATCAAAATGGGAAGGAGTGGTGTTGATGGGGGACCTTAATATGCCAGGTACAAACTGGGGAACCATGTCCTCTAAGGTTCCTAAGGAGTAGAGGCTGCTGGATGGCTTCCAGGATGTGTTCTTAACACAACATGTGATGGAGCCCACAAGGGAGGGGCATGTCCTGTACGTGGTTCTGGCAGATGGGGATCTGGTAAGGGACCTGGTTGTAGAGGATTCCCTGACTGGGAGTGACCACAATACTGTCTGGTTTCAAATAAGCATGGGGGGAAAGAGATCTAGGACACTGACAGTGGACTTCAGAGGGGCAGACTTTGCGGGCATGGAAAATATTCCAGGATCACTTGAAGGGGGTTACATCAATGACAAATGTGGAAAAGAGATGGGAGGTCATAAAACCGGGACTTCATAAGGCAGTCAGGACCTGCGCTAAGGTGAAGCGTAAGGGAGCAAGGTCACATAAACCATGCTGGTGGTCCAGTGAGGTTCAGGTAGCAGTCAGAGAAAAGAAGGTGGCCTACAAAAAAATACAAAAACACATGAGGGGATAGGGAAAAGGAAATGTACCATCTTGCATCCAGAAAAGTCACCCAGATGGTGAGGGGGGCCAAATCCAGTAAAGAGCAGCAGCTGGCACAGGGGATACATGGAGGGGAAAAGGGGTTCTTCTGGTACATTGGGGAGTGAAGAAAAACTAAGGGCCATCTCGGCAGATTGAAATCAGAAGGAGGGTGGGTGGAAGAGGCGAGGGACCAGGCAGAGGTATTAAATGAGTACTTCGCCTCTGTGTTCACTAGGGAGGGGGATGGGATATCTACAAAGCAAGGCATGATGGGGATAGAAACAGTAGTGAGTGGGATCAGGGGAGCAACAGAAATGGAGCAAGAGGAAGGGAGAGGTACCCCAGAGGTGTCACATCAGGAGAAGGATAAAAAGGCCAGTAAGGTGGAGGGGACAGATAATGCCATCTCCACTGAAAGGGTGTGGTTAGCCCTCAGGGCCCCTAAAGAAAGATAAATATCCTGGGCTGGATGGCATTCATCCGAGAGTACTATGAGAATTGTCAGATATACTGGCTGCACCCCTAGCAGAGCTCTTCAACAGGGCGCCTGAGACAGAGAGGGTACCTAGGGATTGGCGAGAGGCACATGTGGTGCAAAACTATAAGGGGGTCGAGGGAAGTTCCAGATAACTACAGACCCATCAGTCTGACCTCAGTGGTGGGAAAATTAATGGAGAGTATACTAAAGGAACGATTGGGGGTGTACTTGGAGGAGGTGAGAGGTCTGGATAGTTGGCAACATGGGTTTGTGCCAGGTAGATCATGTCAAACCAATCCTGTGGAGTTCTATGAATGGGTAACATCAGAACTGGATGAGGAAAGCCTGTGGATGTATTATTCTTGGACTTCAGCAAGGCGTTTGACTCTGTTCCCAACAATGGTCTGGTGGGGGAACTGACAGGGTTTGGAGTAGGCCCTTTGATGGTCAGATGGATTGAAAACTGGCTAGCTGGACGCACCCAGAGAGCAGTGGTCAGTGGGGAGCTCTCGAACCCTAGAGAGGTCAGTAGGGGGGTACCGCAGGGCTCGGTCCTGGGTCTGATCCTGTTTAATGCATACATATCGGACATCAGGGAGGGTATAGGTGTGAAAGAGTCTCTTCACTGATGACTCCAAGATGGGAGCAGTAGTTGAGGGGAAGAGGGAGGTTGGCCTGCAAGGACCTGGACACCCTGGAAGCTGGGCTCCACACATGAAACTAAATTTCAATATCACCAGTGCAAGGTGTTACATCTTGGGTAGAAACCCTAAACACAGGTACACCCTGGGAGGGGTGCTGGAGGCCTCAACGGAAAAAAGACCTAGGGGTCATGGTGGATGCATGTATGAATAACTGAGCAGTGCAGGAGGTGGCTAGCAAGGCAAACAGGATGTTGGGATGCATCATAAGGGGTCACCTCTAGGAGCAGGGAAGTGATTCTGCCGCTGTACAATGAACTGGTTAGACCACACCTTGAGTACTGTGTACAGTACTGGAGACCACACTTGAAGAGGGACATACAGCTCCTGGCAAGGGTACAGAGGATGGCAACTAAGATGATTCGAGGACTAGGGGATTTGACGTATGAGGACAGACTTGAGGAGCCCTGCCTGTTTTCATTGGAGGAGAGGAGAGACAGGGGGGACATGATTAAGGTCTTCAAGTACCTCAAGGGAGTAAATAGGGTAAACATGGAGGGGATCTTTAGACTAAAGCAGGGAGGTATCACCAGAGGGCATGGTTTGAAGTTGGAAGGTGGAAGGCTGAGGGGGGAAAGAGGAGGAGGTTTTTCACTGAGAGGCTGGTGGACCCTTGGAATGCACTGCCTGGCGAGCTAGTTCAGAGATCCACGGTGGAGGGCTTCAAGAGAGGGTGGGACAGACACAGAAAGCGAATGTATCAGATGATGGCCTGGCCCAAGGGGGTGGGGATGGATAATAGGGGTTTCTGGAACACAAGGGGGGGGGGCCTCGGCACCCAGCTAGGGATCTGAGGTTCGAGCAGACTCCATAGACCGTAAGGCCTAATCTGCTGGCAATTAGTATGTTAGTATATCTTACCCCACCACACCCTAGGAGGGTTTTAAAGCACCAGACGCAACCGAGCGCTTTCAACCACCTGGAAAGTGCTGTATGACCTGTCCTACCACACACTGCACTCATAAAATGGCTCATTTAGGCAAATAAATGTCTGAAAGAGACATTTCAAATCTGATTAAAGGAGAACACTAAATTTCCGTGCAGTAATGCTGTAGGACCCAGGTCTCCATTAAGCAAAATGCATGTAAATGTATATATTTTTTTTTTACTTCACTTTCGTGTAGTTTTCCTTTTATCTGGTTGATCCAGCGACTCCATCCACCACACCATTATACTAGTACTCCAAGACTCATCAGTAGCCAGCCCTCTGATGATACAAATGGCAGGCTGAGCCAAAGGGGGCATCTATGTGCCTGCAAGTCAGTTTTAATATTAAAGTAATAAAGTGCAGTATTTGTTTATTCTACTGTTAATCTCACTGAGTGGCAGGACTGGTACCAACAGAATAACTTTGATATTGTGTGCTATTACACTGCTACTAAAAGCCGACTTGCAGGTACAGTGCAAAGTGTATTCCACCCCGGCTGCCAATGTCTCTTCAGGAACTAGCTGTTCAGGTACAGGAAGACAAAGCCTTTCCCAGCACAGTACAACAGCCACCAGAAGAAAGCATTTGGTAAAGATGTGGTACAGATAGGAATTCAAAGGGCAAGACCCAGAATTAGTAATGCTAATCCTTTAGGCAAAATATGAGAAAATGCCTGGTGCATCTCCTGATTTTTATCTGCAGGTCTGCATCCTGCCTATCTGGAGTGCGCAGGTAATCTCCTTCTCAAAGAATAGGGAGAAGAGAGCCCAGAGACAGCATGCAGAACTTTTTATATTCCATCCACATGCTCGACGAGCCTCAAGGACAAAGATAGGTCACAAACTTCTATGGGCAATAGAAAATACTTGGGAGTAGAACCCCCACTTGATTTCTGTTGTGGAGGGGCTGTCTAAATAGACTTTTTGTGCAACAGTGTCTGCACCTCCTTCCTCATGACATTAAGGTGCTTGAGGGAGTAATTTTGGAAGAGGTAGTAGGTCCTGGATGCTCACTTGATCTAAAGGGTGGGCCAGATTAAAAAGCAATGACAATTCGGAGAAGCTGCACAGAAACAGAAACTGATGACAGATAAGGACCGCTTGGCCCGCCCACCCAGTCTGCCCATTTTCTCTACCTGCTGCAAAAATCAGACCTACTTGATCTCTGGTTTTCTTCTCTTTCCAATCACTAAGTTTTCACTATGCCCATCTCATGCATTTTTGAAGTCCCCTACTGAATTTTCCCCCACTACCTCCACTGGGAGGCTGTTCCATGCATCCATCATTCTTTCTGTACAGAAATACTTCATGTTATCCATTAGTCTACCCCCTTCCAGTCTCATGTCATGAGCCCTTCTTTTAAACCATCTCGTTTTCTGAAAGATGCTGCCCTCCTGTGCCTTATTTATGCCCTTGAGATATTTGAAGGTCTCTATCATATGCCTCTTCTCCTCCAGGGTATACATACTGAGGTCCTCCAGTCTCTCCTTGTATGACTTTTGGTGCAGGCTCTGCATGATTTTCGTTGACCTTCTCAGAACTGCCTCTGTCCTGTCTGTGTCCTTTCAAAGATGCAGCCTCCAGAACTGGACACAGTACTCCAGATAAGGTCTCACTAATGATTTGTACAGAAGCATCACCATCTCCTTTCTTGTGCTGGTGATACCCCTTCCTATGCACCAGAGTGCCCCCTTGACTCTTCCCACGGCCTTGGCATACTGTTTGGCCACCTTTAGGTTCTCTGATATGATTACCCCCAGATCCCTTTACTATTTGGTGGCCATCAGTATCTCCCCATCGTGTAAACCTCCCCTTGGGTTCCTGTGCCCCAAATGCATGAATTTGCACTTTTCACCAAATCTTAGCTGCCACACTCTTGACCATTCCTCTAGTTTACCTACGTCTCCTCATTTTTTCCACCCCTCCCGGAGTGTCTACCCTGTTGCAGATCTTAGTGTCATCTGCAAAGAGGTATAGCTTTCCTTCCAGCCCCTCCGCAATGTCACTTATGTAGACACTGAAGAATCATGGCCCCAGAATTGATGCCTGTGGCATCCCGCTGGCCACCCTTCTTTTCCATGGATTAAACTCCACTTACCACCACTTTCTGTGTTCTATCTCTCAACTAGTTTCACACCCAGTTTACCATCTTGGGTCCAATTCCCAGGCTGCCTAGCTTGTTTACAAGCCTCTTATGTGGAACTATGTTGAAGGCCTAGCTGAAATCCAGATAGGCCACATCCACCACTCCCCCTGATCCACTTCCCTGGTCACCCAGTCAAAGAAATCTATCAGATTTGTTTGACATGACCTTCCCACTGTGAATCCATACAGCCCTGAATCCTGTGCTCCGCTGCATTCAAGATGCTCCACAATCCTTTCTTTTAGCAGCGATTCCATTATTTTTCCCACCACCAAGGTCAGGCTGACTGGTCTGTAGTTTCCAGTCTCCTCCCTGTTCCCACTTTTGTGTAGATGGACTAAATCTGCTCTCCTTCAGTCCTCTAGAACCACTTTCGTTTCCAGAAATTCACAGAACAGGGCTGCCAGTGGTTCTGCCAGTACCTCCCTAATCTCCTTTAATATTCTAAGCTGTATCCCACCTGGTCCCATTGCCTTGTCCACCTTCAGTTTTGTGAGTTCCTGTAGAACTCTCCTTCGTAAACAGACTGGTGTCCACCTCCCTCCCTTTACTACTCCTGCCACATAACTGTGGTCCCTCACCTTCCCCATCTTCTGTGAATACCGAGCAAAAGCATTTGTTCAGGACTGTTGCTCTTTCCAGGTCACCATCCGCACACTCCCCTTCTTCCTGCTTAAGCCTTACAATCCCACCCCTTGTCTCTCTCCTTTCACTAACGTACCTGTAACATGTCTCATCCCCTTTCTTTACTGCCTGGGCTTGCTATTTACCTCTGTTGCACTAAATAGTCAAAGGCAATTGCTATGTGGTAGAGAAAGATTCTAACACGTCTTGTAAGTTAGGAAATATGTTCATTGTACTACAATATATTTAATGTGCCGACAAAATTCTCCAGCCAATGTTTTGTGGCCAAGGGGACCACATCCTCAGGGCCCTCAGTGATCTAGAAGCTTTACGTTATGGTGCTATACACATTGGATTAGTGAGGCTCAAAGCTTTTTTCCCCTTCTTACTTGTGAGGCACATTATATTTAGTTATCATAATTTTATTGGAGAAATCTTCCACATTATGACCTGCTTATTACTTCACCCAGACAGTGGAGTGAAGTAGTAAGCTGGTCAGGTGCCTTAAAACCATAACAATAAGCTTCTGGACTGCTGAGGGCCCTGAGGAAGTGTCCCCCTCAGCCACAAAACTGTGGCAGAGAATTCTGGTTGAGTTTTCAGATTCTTCCTCTACTACACAGTTCACTTAAGGGAGTAATGGCAGGGCCCTGGAGGTATCACTGGAGGATGAGACATTAATTCCAGGGCATGTACGTGCTATACAATGTGACACATAAATGTGGGTGGCTTCATCTTGCAAAAGCATCCCATGAGGTCCTGACGCCAATGGCTTATGGTCTAATGTATTACAGCTCTATGGAGATTTCTCTTGTAAACGTACTGTTGCTTGTAAATAACTGACCTGACTTAGGAATTGGATGTGATGCATCAAATCCATAAATGCTGGGTCATCTGGGGGGGGACCTGGGTGAATTACGGGAGCTTTCTGGCTCGGGAGAATAACCTCTGGAAGAGGAACCTAAAGAGTGAGGGCTGCTTCTGGATGGGTCAGCAGATGCTGACCATGAACGTTTACACCCATGCCAATGTCTGCTTCTGTCATCTGAAGAAGACCTGGAGGAAGAGTGGTGACATCTGCCCCTACACCTGGTATGTTCGGAGTCTGATCGTTTTGGAGTCAGGCTCCTGGGCATGTGTGGAGACTGTGGCTGGGAGTCTGGGAATGGTACTTTATCCGGAACTGGTGTAGGGGGTTGTGGAGGCGGAGGAGAAGGAGGGAGGTCATCCTTCTTTAATAAATCTCCTTTTACAGTGTTCCACCAGGAAGTAAAGAGTTTTCTCACATTTGCCAGGGGAACCATCGGCACCTGGAATGGCATGCCGGGTTCCTTGGGAGTAATGATAGGGTTGCTCAGTCCTGCAGTTTCCTCATGGGGTACGAGGACTCGGGGGAATAGCACGATCTGTCGTCTGATCGCTTGTTGTCAGGTCCCCTAACATCAGGTCGTCTGGTGCTGAGGGGGGTTTATCTGGTGACTTACCGACAGATGGCCTGTCGTCAAGCTGCCGTACGGTCTCGTCTGACGTTGGCTTCTGAGGCAGCTGCTCCAGAGGCATTTGACTCTTAGTGGTCATAGCGGACGTCTGGGTGCCTGACATCTTATTTTGGGGCATCTGCCTTTGGTACTTCAGTTTGTCAGAAGGCTGTTCATCCAGGACATGTGTCCAGGTCTTTTCCTTAGCTGCTGATGACTTGTCCCTGGGGAAGCATTCCACAGAGTGGGAATGTTCTCAGCATCTGTGTCTGATGACTGGCTGGAGGACGAGGACAAAGACACTGCACCCTTATTGGCTGCAGTTCCTCTCTTAGGCCCAGAGGATTGGTGAAAGGGCCTAAGGCTGAGGGATGGGTCCTAGGGTCCTTGCCCCAAAGAGCTGCTGCCCACTGAGACTGCAAGGGTGGGAACCTTCGTCATCAGGCCTGATGGAGGGGCTGAGTCCACTCTCTCCAGAGTGCAAACTGGAAGGCATGTCCTTATGAGGAGGTGTAGATTTGGACTCTAACCTACAGTGCTCTTTGTCCTGCTGATGGTGCTTCCTCGGGAGGCTGAGGAGCTGGCCTTTCGATGGGCTCTAAAGAGAGGTGAGCTGCTGCTCCATAATGTAGGCCTGCAGAGTCTTGTGGCAGTGGGTCCGGGTCAGTTGATTTAACTTGCCGCAGTCTGGGAAGGCTCTGATGTTGTGGGTAGACCCCAGACAAAAGAGGCACTGCAAATGACCATCTGCGGCAGGAATCTTAGGGTCGGTGGACACTTAGATTTCTGTTGCGATATTGGAGATGGAGACAAACTAACATTCACTCGATGCTATACTTAAGAAAATAAAAGGAAAAAAGCAGGTACTTTTGACTGAAGTAAAATGGTGGTCAACAGATGCAATGAGGCATCCAATGGGAGCCGAAGCGCACGGGTTGACAGCGGGAAAAGAACCGAGATGGGGCTGGAGACTGCCCCCATTATACAGCTGGTGACGTTGGTGGGCGAAGCGACGTAAGGGTTGGGCCCCACCTGGTTACTGCTGGCTAGAAGTTTTCTGTGGAGTCCTAGTGCCTGGTGGCATAGTCCTTATGGTGCAGCCTGCTGCAGAAGCTCTTACTCGGAAGTAAGATCTAATCATTTTTCATGCAAATCCCTGGAATCCCACTCAGAAGCCAGCTAAGGGAAAAAATGTTGTGGATGTGATGCAGTTGGCTCCCAAAAAGAGACAGTGTGCATGGCACCGCATTCATGACACCCTGCTGGCTGATCATGAAACAGCTTTACAGTTACAAACATACAGAAACTGCCAGCAGAAACAGGCCAAATGGTCTATCAAGTCTGCTTGTGCTTGCAGCTAGCCATCCATTACACCCCAGCTGCCCCTCCAACCCTTACCTGCATACTCGATTCCTTGTCCTTGTTTGCTTCAACTACTCACCCCAGTGTTTCCTTGGTGACTTTACACCTGACCTTGCCCACCCCCCTTTAAAATGGCCCACCGACCCTAAGGATATCATCTCCTCCGGCAGTGCATTCCACCGTCACTACTCTTTCCATGAAATAGTTCCTTCTAATTTCTCTTCTGAATCTACCAACTTCCAATTTTAGACTATGTGCCCTAATGTCCCTCACCCCTTTTAATTTGAACAGTTCATCTGTACCAGCCTCCCCACTACACTCCCCCCGTCCTGTTTTGTCTCTCACTCTATTCTCCTTCTGTTATATTCTAAGTCCTACTATGTAACTGCTTGCTCGACAGTATAGGTCCTAACAGTGTGCTGTAATGGATATACCTCTATTCTTTTTTTATTTTATTTATTTATTTATTTTTTATTTATTTTTACTTTCTATTCATGCTCCCCCCGCTCCCTGCACACTGCCCCATTAGGAGTCACCAAGGCATCTGCCCCCTTTATCTCTTACCTGGAACCCGTGGGTGATCCCCACGTAGCCTTGGTAATTCTCCCACCCCAAGGTGGGGACGAGGTGGGGCCTGCACACCCCAAACTTCAATTTTTGTCGGCACACTCCAAGGGGGACAGGCAGGGAGAATTTGGGGATCTGTGCTGGGTGCTCCATCTTCCCGGCGTGCAGGGAGCCATTTTCAAGGAGTTCTTGGCGTAACGTGCGCCCTAACATCAAAGCATATTTGCTGACATCCATCACACCTTCTCCCTTCATTGTGGCCTGGTCCTTGCTGTACCATCAGCCTCCACCAGAGGCCAGTCAAGCATCGAGCCTCGTCCCCCCTCCCTCCCTCCCCGGAGAAGGCATGCAGTCCTCAGATGCTCAAGCCTTCTCTACTCGGCCAGCCCTCAGTTTCCCAGGGCACGTTCCTGAACCCAGGTCGGAGGTGTCACGAGTGGTAATGCTACCGCTGTGCCGGTGGGCCAGCATGTACCTCTATTCTTACCACCAATTACAGAGCAGCACCCCCCCCATAAAGTTGAATGAGCTCGGGCTGGGTGGGACTATACTGTGGTGAGAGTCAATCAGCCCCCACACAGGAGTGATTTCAGGACTCTACTACCCAGCCCCAGATGCGCACCACCAATGTAACACAGAACTCTGGCTCTTATTTAGCTCGCAGAACAAACAGGAAAAAAAAGAACTTCCCTTTTTATCATCCCCTGCCTGCCAGATGCTTTGCAGTTATCCCTGCCTCAGTCGTTGTCCTTCAGCGACGATCCCCATCAGCAACAGATACCTTTAAACACTCAGAGCCCACAGCTAAAAGAGATGAAATTAACAACTCCAAATGCTTTTTACTGCACCAGCCTTGCTGTCAGCGTTACTCACTCCCCCCGCAAGACAGTGAACAGTTAGCCTTGAAGGACTCCACACTTCTGCACACCTATGCGAAAGGGGCGGTAGCCACTCCACTTTTTATTTCTGTATGGCAAAAACTAGTATAGAAAAAGTGCCCTTTGTGCCCTAATAAGTGCCCTTTTGATTCTCAGCCCCCTCAGCTTTTACCATCTTCCAGCACCCTTGACACCTAGCAACTAAGGCGCAGCCATAGTAGCCTTGTCATGGTGGGGGATAATTTATTAAACAAAAGAATACCAAATCAATGCTTGGCAGAAGACACCAGGAGTAAGGAGTGCTGTGTGACTGGACTTCTCTGCTGGGACTAAAGTAGAACTCTTATACTTGGACCTTTAATTTAGAGTGAAAAAACAAACTAACAAAACACAAAAAAAATGTGTGTTTGAGTTAACTGAACTGAATAGTTATCTGAGCAGTTATCTAGGTGTAAATCTCAGGTGACTGAAAGGGCTTGATAGTTGTGCAGTTTAAATTACTTGTAGAAAGATCTAGTAAGTAGGGGGAGTGGCTTAGCTAGAAGGAAACTAAATTTAAAGACTGCCTTAGAAAGATTCTGTTAGTAGCTTGGCAGAAGACACCAGGAGGAAGGAGTGCTGTGCGAGTGAACTTCTCTACTGGGACTAAAGAAGTAGAACTCTTGTACTTGGACCTTTAATTGCCCTCTCTCACACCCAAAGCTAGTTCTAGTTCTACTTTTATAAGCACAGGATTTGACTGACAACAGGAACTTCCAGTTTGGTAGCAGGAAGTGAGTGATAACAGAGCCACCAAAGACCCACCATCCTAGAAGTGCAAGAGTAGCTCTCCAGCCCCCTTTAGCTGCTGGAGGCCTGCCTCTGAGAAAGTAAGGGGTCTACTGAGAAATATAGGATATTCTTGTCTCAGAACAGAACAATCAGGAGCTTAAAGGGCACAGAGGTAGAAAGTAAGTAGAGAGAGAAGAGAAAGAAAAAAAAAAAAGACAAAAACCAAAAAAATAAAAACAGAGGAAAGAGTAAGGATTCCAAACAGTTAAGGGGCCAGAAATAAGACATGATGTGAGTGGTGCAGTGCAGTGGCTGTGGAACAGCAGTCTTCCGGGAGATGTTCTGGAGGATGTGGTGTTGTCCCATCTGCAGGCACCTCTGGGCTGAGGAAGGAGGTTGCTCATCTCCAGGATGAGTTGGCCAGGACTTGTGGGACCTCCTCCTCCATCCAGGGACCACCAGTGCCACTGCCGTTGCCTCAGGAGGTTGCCAAGAAAGAGGAGTGGTTGGACCACAGTGGGCTCAGGCAGGGTGAGGGTGGTGGAACAGAGGCGCATCCCTCCAGTTGTACCTATGCTTATAGCTGAATAGCTTGGCAGAAAACACCAGGAGAAAGGACTGCTGTGTGACTGAACTTCTCTGCTGGGACTAAAGTAGAAGAACTTTTGTATTTGGACCTTTAATTTAGGGTAAAAAAACTAACATACAAAAACAAAAACCAAAAAAAAGTGTGTTTGGGTTAACTGAACTGAATGGGTAACTGAAAAGTCATCTAGGTGTAAATCTCAGGTGACTGAAAGGACTTAACTGCTGTGAGGTTTAAATTACTTGTAGAAAGATCTGGTAAGTAGGGGAGTGGCTTAGCTAGAAGGAAGCTACATTTAAAGACTGCCTTAGAAAGATTCTGCTAATAGCTTGGCAGAAGACACCAGGAGAAAGGACTGCTGTGTGACTGAACTTCTCTACTGGGACTATATTGCCCTCCTTCCCTCCCATACCCAAAGCTAGTTCTATTTTTATAGGCACAGGATTTGACTGACAACAGGAACTTCCTGTTTAGGGCAGGAAGTGAGTGATCACAGAACCACCAAGGACCCACCATCCTAGAAGGGCAAGAGTAGCTCTCCGGCCCCTCTAGCTGCTGGAGGTCTGCCTCTGAACAAGTAAGTGGTCTACTGAAATATAGGATATTCTTGTCTCAGAACAGGACAATCAGGGCTTAAAGGAACACAGGCAAAAAGTAAGGAGAGAGAAAAAAAAAAAACAGAGGAAAGAGTAAGGATTGCAAACAGTTAAGGGGCCAGAAATAAGACATGATTGGAGTGGTGCAGTGCAGTGGCTGTGGGCAGCAGTCTTCGGAGATGTTCTGGAGGATGCGGTGTTGTCCCATCTGCAGGCACCTCTCTGGGCTGAGGTGGAGGTTGCTCATCTCCAGGCTGAGTTGGCCAGGATTTGTGGGACCTCCTCTTCCATCCAGGGACCACCAGTGCCACTGCCGTTGCCTCAGAGGTTGCCAAGAAAGAGGGCGGTTGGACCACAGTGGGCTCAGGAGGGTGAGGGTGGTGGAACAGAGGCACATCCTCCAGTTGTGCCTCTCCACAATTCCTATGCCATTCTGGCAAAGTGTGGTTCCTCTATGGAGCACCTACAGTGGAGACCAAGGAGGATGCTGGGAACCTCCACAAAGGAGACCCACAAGAGGGTGGCAGGGGACCCTGCAGGGGAAGGAAACAACTCCTGGTGGGGGACTCCATTGTTAGGAAGGTAGAACTGGGCAAGGAAGGGGAGAGGGAGGTAAGGTGCCTGCCTGGCGCCATGGCTTGGAGGGACAGGGAGCGAATCCTCAGGATTGCCGGAGCAGCTGCACAGGGTAAGGGAGCTGGATGTCATTGTCCACCTAGGGACAAATGACCTGGCTAAGAAAGGGATTAGAGCAATGCAGGAAAAGTCTGTGGAATTGGGGAGGGGCCTTAGACAATTAGCACGCATGGTAACTTTCTCTGAGGTGCTGCCCATCTATGGCATAGGAGAGGCTAGGGTGTTCTGCACCATGGGATTCAATCAGTGGTTGAAAAACTGGTGCAGAGCTCAAGGATTTGGCTTCATTGGGGACTGGGGGTCCACCTGGAGTGATGCAAGCCTATACTGGCATGATGGGCTGCATCTGTCCAGGAGGGGAACCAGGATCCTAGCTGATAGGTTTAAATGCTTCATTGGCAAGGTTTAAACTAGCCAAGCTGAGGAGGCACTGGAAAAGAACAGAGAAATCTAGCCCCAAAAAA
This sequence comes from Neoceratodus forsteri, assembly GCA_016271365.2. Taxonomy (NCBI): domain Eukaryota; kingdom Metazoa; phylum Chordata; order Ceratodontiformes; family Ceratodontidae; genus Neoceratodus; species Neoceratodus forsteri. The sequence continues at coordinate 3,511,180 of JADMNL010000041.1, read as the reverse complement.
TCATGGCAGTAAGTCACGGTAACACCAACATAGAGGTGGCGATAGGAAGAAGGGCTGGGGTAAATGGGGAAAGTGACAAAGGCAAGAAGGACAGGGGTGGGGCAAAAAGGAGTAAGGCCATCAGGAAATGGAGGGTAATGAGTACCAATGCCCGTAGTCTGGGCAAACAAGCTCCCTGAACTGGTGACCTTGATGGAAGAGGGATGCCCGGATATTGTAGCAGTTACAGAAACATGGTACACAGAGAACCATGACTGGGATGTTAACATACCAGGGTACATAACCTACAGGAGAGAAAGGCAGGAGAGAAGAGGGGGAGGAGTAGCTCTCTATGTAAAGGAAGGGATAAAAGCAGCTGAACAAGAGAGTAAACAGGGAGGAGAGGCGGCATCGTGGGTCACCTTGGAGACTGGAAAGGGTACCACAATCTGCACAGGGGTTGTATACATACCCCCCTGTCAGGGGGAGGGAATGGACAAGGATATGATAGAAGGCATTTTTAGGATGGCAGAGTAAGGGGAGATACTGTTGATGGGAGAACTGAATGCGCCAGATGTTAACTGGAGCACATGTGCTGCAGCCACATCCAAGAGCAGGGCCATTCTCGATGCCCTACAGGTGGCAGGCCTCAGACAGCTAGTTTCGGAACCCACTCATGAGGGAGCAATCTTAGACCTCATACTCTCAAATGGGGGCAGTGAGAGGATCTCAGATCTAGAAGTGGGTTGCCATCTGGGAACAAGTGACCATCAAACAGTGTGGTTCACGTTAAACTCAGTTACAGAGTCAAGCCATACAAAAGTGAGGGTACTGGACTTCAAGATGGCCGACTTTGGCAAGCTGGGAGAGTGCTTCAGAAAAGCACTAGCAAACAGGCTAGAAGGAGGGGTGGAGCAACAATGGGGAATCAAAGCTGCCATCACAGAGGCAACAAGCCTTTGTGTGAAGCAAATAAACAAATCAAAACGAAAGAAATAGCCACTGTGGTTCTCAAGAGGTGGCTGGGAAAGTCAGGGAGAAAAAGATAGCATTCAGGAAGTATAAGGAAACACAGAAGTAGCAGGACAGAGCTGTACCAGTTAAGGCAGAAGGCAGCAGGGAGGGAAGTCAGAATAGCAAAGGTCCAAACTGAGGAAAAGATAGCCAACTCAGTTAAGAAGGGGGATAAAACCTTTTATAGGTACATCAGAGAGCGTAGAAAGACAAAGGGAGGGATAGTGAGGCTGAATAGAATGAAAGGTGGGGGGGCAGAGGGGGACAGTGAAAAAGCAGAGATACTGAATGAATATTTCTGCTCAGTATTCACGAGAGGAGGGGGAAATGCCTAATCCAATTAACAGAAGCACTCTTGATAACCACTGACTACTCTTTTTAATAAATCATGGGAGGATGGTGTGGTACCCAAGGACTAGAGGAAGGCGGATGTGATTCCCCTTCACAAAAGTGGGAGCAAGACAGAGGCAGGAAACTACAGACCTGTCAGTTTGACCTCTGTGGTAGGGAAAGTGATGGAGTCACTTCTGAAGGAAAGAATTGTTGAGTACCTTGGGGTCAGTGGGGCACAGGACCCAAGGCAGCATGGGTTCTGGCGGGAAGGTCATGTCAGGCAGATCAATAGATTTCTTTGACTGGGTGACCAAAGTAGTAGACCAGGGAGGGCTGTGGACATGGCCTACCTAGACTTCAGCAAGGCATTTGACAGTCCCACAAAGATTAATAGTCAAATTAACCAGCCTGGGAGTGGGTCCCAGGGTGGTAGCCTAGGTAAAACATTGGCTGGACAACAGGACACAGAAGGTAGTTGTAAAATGGAGTCCACTCTGAAGAAGAGGGGGTTACTAGTGGGGTACCGCGGGTTCAGTACTGGGTCTAGTCCTTTTTAATGTCCTTATAAGCGACACTGCAGAGGGACTGGAAGGAAAAGTGTGCCTCTTTGCAGACGACACAAAGATCTGCAACAGGGTTGATACACAAGGAGGCATGGAAAGGATGAGAAAGGACTTGGCTAGATTGGAGGAAGGGTCAGAAGTATGGCAGCTTAGATTCAATGCAAAGAAGTGCAAAATAATGCACCTGGAAAACAAGGACCCAGGGGAAGATTACACAATGGGGGTAGTAACAAAAAGGAAAGAGATCTGAGGTAATCATATCAGATGACCTTAAGGTTGTAAGCAATGTGAGAAGGCAGTGGGAGGGCTGAGGGTATACTTAGAAAGCGTAGACTTTGACGGCAGATAAGGACCATAGCCCACCTAGTCTGCCCATTTCCTACCTACAGGATAAGCTGCAGATCCTATTTAACCAACAGCCCATTTCTTCCTACTCCCACAAAAATTGCCTTATGTCTGTCCCATGCATTCTTGAATTCTCCCACAGTTTTAGACCCCACAACCTCCTTAGGAAGGCTGTTCCATGCGTCCACCACCCTCTCTGTGAAAAAAATACTTCCTCACATTGCCCCGAGCCATCCCCCCTCTATCTTCAAATTGTGTCCCCTTGTTCTTGCATATCTTTTTCTGAAATATGCTACTCTCTTGGACTTTGTTGATTCCACTGAGGTACTTAAATGTTTGTATCATGTTCCCCCTCTCCCACCTTTCCTCAAGGGTATACATATTAAGCTCCTTTAGTCTCTCCTCGTATGGTTTTTCTTGCAGACCCTGCACCATTTTAGTTGCCCTCCTCTGAACTGCCTCCATCCTGTCTATGACCTTGCGGAGATGGGTCTCCAGAACTGGATGCAGTACTCCAGATGGGGTCTCACCAACTGTCTGTACAGGGGGATAACAACTTCCTGTTTTCTGCTGGTGATACCTCTCCCTATATATCCCAGTATCCTCCCAGCCCTCCCTACTGCCCTCTAGCATTGCTTGCCAACCTTAAGGTCATCTAATATGATTACCCCTAGGTCTCTTTCCATTTTTGTTGTTGTTACTACCTCCCCCCCCCCATTGTGTAATCTTCCCCTGGGTTTTTGTTTCCCCAGGTGCATTACTTTGCACTTCTTTGCATTGAATCCAAGCTGCCATACTTCTGACCATTCCTCCAACCTTGCCAAGTCCCTTCTCATCCTTTCTACACCTCCTTGTGTATTAAGTCTATTGCAGATCTTTGTGTCATCTGCAAAGAGGCATTTTTTCTTCCAGTCCCGCTGCAATTTCACTTAAAGCCATTAAAAAGGACTGGACCCAGTACTGAACCCTGCGGTACCCCACTAGTAGCCCCTCTTTCTTCAGAGTGGGCTCCATTTACAATTACCTTCTGTGTCCTGTTGTTCAGCCAATGTTTTACCCAGGCTACACCTTGGGACCCACTCCCAGGCTGGTTAATTTGACTACTAATCTTGTGTGTGGGACTGTGTCAAATGCCTTGCTAAAGTCTAGGTAGGCCATGTCCACAGCCCCTCCCTGGTCTACAACTTTGGTCACCCAGTCAAAAAAATCTATTAGATTTGTCTGAAGTGACCTTCCTGCTGTGAACCCATGCTGCCTTGGGTCCTGTACCCCACTGGCCTCTAGGTACTCAACAATTCTTTCCTTCAGAAGTGATCCCATCACTTTCCCTACCACAGAGGTCAAACTGACAGGTCTGTAGTTTCCTGCCTCTGTCTTGCTCCCACTTTTGTGAAGGGGAATCACATATGCCTTCTTCCAGTCCTCAGGTACCACACCATCCTCCCATGATTTGTTAAAAAACGCAGTCAGTGGTGTCACTAGTTCTCTGCTTAATTCTTTTAGAATTCTGGGGTGAATTCCATCAGGCCCCATTGCTTTGTCCACCTTCAGTTTTAGGAGTTCTTTCAGAACCCTTTCTTATGTGAAAGGACTGGGATCAGCCCCCCTCTCCAGAGTGCTTCTGTAAATTGGATTAGACACCTCCCCCACTTCCTCTTTTGTGAATACTGAACAGAAGTATTCATTCAGTATCCCTGCTTTATCACTGTCACTCTCTGTCCACCCACCATCCATTCTATTCAGCCTCACTATCTCTCCCTTCGGCTTTCTACACTCTGATATACCTATAAAAGGTTTTATCCCCCTTCTTAACCGAGTTAACTATCTTTTCCTCAGTTTGTGCCTCTGCTATTCTGACTCCTGCCTCCTTCTGCCTTAACTGGTACAGTTCTCTGTCCTGGGATGTATAGGGAGAGGCATCACCAACAGAAAACAGGAAGTCGTTATCCCCCTGTACAGACAGTTGGTGAGACCCCATATGGAGTACTGCATCCAGTTCTGGAGACCCCATCTCCGCAAGGACATAGACAGGATAGAGGCAGTCCAAAGGAGGGCAACTAAAATGGTGCAGGGTCTGCAAGAGAAGCCGTATGAGGAGAGACTAAGGAGCTTAATATGTATACCCTTGAGGAAAGAAGGGAGGGGGGACATGACAGAAACTTTTAAGTACCTCAGTGGAATCAACAAAGTCCAAAAGGGTAGCATCTTTCAGAAAAAGAGACGTGCAAGAACAGGGGGACACAATTTAAAGATAGAGCTGGGGCGGTTCCAGGGCAATGTGAGGAAGTATTTTTTCACAGACAGGGTAGTGAATGCATGGAACAGCCTTCCTGAGGAGGTTGTGGAGTCGAAAACTGTGGGAGAATAAGAATGCATGGGACAGACATAAGGCAATTCTTGTGGGGGGGGTAGGAAGAAATAGGCTGTTGGTCAACTAGGATCTGCGGCCTATCCTGTAGGTAGGGAAATGGGCAGACTAGGTGGGCCAAGAGGTCCTTATCTGCTGTCAAAGTCCATGTTTCTATGTTTCATGTTTGTTTCATGACTGAAAAAATCCTTTTCACTTTTTCAGGATTTTGGCTCTGCATCAGTCTGTTTAACCATATTATACAGTATTAGCTAATCAGTAAACTGTCCCTTACATGGTTACTATGGTATAAAAGGGTAGGAACAGACTAATTTGGTCCCGCTAGCCTACCCCCCCCACCCAACTATACAGAGGTTAGTAATCTTATTTCCTTTATATCCATAAATGCATCCATCTGTGTTTTGAAACAGTTTATGCTAGTGGCATGTACAAAGGTTTGTGGAAGTTTGTTCTATTTGGCCACCACTCTCTGCGTGTAATAGTAGCCCCTGTTGCTGGTCATGTATTTCCTCCCTTTTATTTGTTTGTTATGCCCTCTAGTGTATTCCTTGAATCACATCACAAAAATCTTGCTCTCCTCCTTACTCTTTTTTTTTTTGAAATTACTCTTTATTCCTCCTCCCAGCCTGCCACCTCCGACCCTTCAGGAAGGACAATTGGACATCCCACTGCCCGGAACCCTACCCACACAGACCACAAATCCCCATGGAGCCGCGGATTACCCTCCGGGTGGGGACGAGGCAGGGGATCAGACCCCGTTACTTACGTTTCGTCGGTCTGTGGTCTGCTGGGCGGGCACAGGCAAATCATGGGCATGGCCACGGTCCTCCCATCTTCCCAGCTGAGGCAGGCTTGTTCCACGTTTTCTCCCTCCCCGAGCAGCCAGCGACCTCCTCTGACATCATGACGCATGCGCCGACGTCCGTGCTGCTCAAAGGCCAGCCATCCCCTAGTGGAGCTTGCAGTTCCTCAAGCCTCCACTCGGGGTCATGTAAGTGTCGGGCATCGGCCGAATCCCTCCCCGGAGAAGGCGAGCTGTCATTGGACACTCGAGCCTATCTCACCCTGGCCGACCCACCGACGACCCGAGTCCACTCCCGAACCCGGGTCGCCGGCGTGGAGCGAGGTGTGGCGTCCAGCGCCTCAACCCTCAGCGCCACCGGGCCGGCCCTCCTTACTCATTTTAAATCTTCTATCAAGTAGACCTCTGACTAAAAAAAAAAAAAAAAAAAAAAATTAGTTTAAAACATCCTTTTAAGTGCAAGACTGTCCCTGGTACTATTTCTGTGTGGTTATTAATTTGCAACTAACTTGTTGCAATCCATTCGACCTGGGCCTTTCGTAAATGCTTCACCTAAACTTCAGGTTATACGGTGTGCAATATTTCTAACTAAATAAAATTATAATCAAGCAGTACCAGTGGCAGAGGACAAGCACGTTAGTCAGGAAAATCTACTCTACGCCTCCCAGCCTTGCAAAATGACACTAAACTTAAACCCTACTCTAAGGAAACGAATTGCAAGGCCTGTTATTCACAGATCCAGCCTCAAACTGTTAAGTACCAGTGCACATATTGTTACTAATTCTGCTGGCAAAATTCAGAATGCAAGAGGAAATTTATAAGATTTTCTTCTACGCTTTATAGCCTATTACCGTAGTGTGGTGGTAGTCTTTTAATCCATATATGATAATTTTTCAGCGTCTCCAGTTCAGGTGGGAAGGGACTGTAAATCAGGCCCAGCTGATGGCTAGCCAATCCCTTCCAGTTCCCAGTCTGTCAGCCTTGTCCCTGCAATCAGACATTTTGTGACATCGGACCACGGTCAACATAGGGATGAGCCCCACAGAAGTCTATGGGGGCCACTTACTGCAGTGTTTTATATGTCAATTCATTTCGTGATAAAAATGAAAGCCATCGCCCAACTAACAGAGCCCCTATTTGTTGAACTGCTATTTTCATTATTATTGCAGGCTGTGATAACATATCTAAAGCGCTCTAGAAAATGACCCACATAGATTTCTAGGGGCACACCCCAGCACTCTCCCTGGTCAGACTTCACAAAGTGTCTGAACACAGGGGTGGGGCGAGAAGGACCAGGAAGTGGAAAGATCAGCTGGCTGTCAATTCCGTCCGATTTATGCTCCCTTAGTTCTTCCAATGTAAGCGGGTGTTCTGGGTCATTAATTGACCTAATGAGATGTAAAAGGTCAAGAAAAACATGGCCACACAAAGCAAAAATAGAATATTTCTTATATACTTTTGCACAGACCCATAATTACACCATATGAGGCATCATCACCCCCATCTTTCTGCTAGTGATGCTCTATCTATGCATCCCAGCATCCTTGCCTTTCCCACCACTTCACTGCATCACTAAACTCTGTCAGGGTAGACAGTGAGGAGGGGTGAGGGAGCTGCAGAGAGACCTGAAAAGGTTAGAGAGGCAGTCCAAAGACTGGCTGTTGAAATTAAATACCAGAAAGTGCAAGGCGATGCACGTGGAGAGGCAGAACCCTAGGAAGGGATCCTGGATGGGAATGGTTTAGCTGGCCACTACTTTAGAGGAAAGGGACCTGGGTGTCATAGTAAGAGACTTCCTAAAAGCAAACCAGTCAATGTAACAAGGCTTACAGTAAAGCAACATACAGAATAATGTATGGGCATCCACACACAACAAGGCTGTTGACAACAGAGTACCCATGAGAGTGAAACTCGTGAGGTTCTTGCTGCCACTGCAACCACAAGGTGGGAAAATGCCTTGACGTGCATGGTGGCCCATACTTTACTCTATATAGTGTATGGGCAACCTACAAAAACAACAAAACATCATCATGATTTGTTTTATAGAAAGTGTTCTTACATATCATGCTAATAATCTCAATGATGCATTAAAAAAATTCCTGGCAGTTCTACATGTATGGGGCCCATAGCCTCATACATGCAGAACTGCCCGCCAATATAATGTTAGTACATTCAGACAGCCCCCTTCCCCAATCTTATTCCCATCACATTACTTTCTACACAGAACTCCTGCAGCCCTGTCCCATACCTCTCGTCATCAAACTGCTGTTTTTTGGGGTGAGGCTGTAGCGCTCAGACGGCAGCTCGGCTCATACACGGATGTTATGAGCCAGGCAATTTAAAGTAACATTTAAGTATTCTATTTGGCTAAAACAATTTTAAAACAAGGTAATTTTGCTAATCGGGAAGGCAACTTCCTGGAATGAGTTGCCTGCCCAAGATGATGCAAGAACATGTCAGTGGCTCTTTAAAGCATATTTACATAATAGTACCATCAAGAATTCTGGTTCAGTCAGTTCATACTACCAACATTTTTTTTTTTTTAACTAGGACAGACACACTAAGCTGAAAACGTGTTTACAGGTGTGACCTGGGCGCACAAGGAAGCTAAGTGACTTGCTCAGTGTCACACAGTATGCAAGTGGAGGCTGTGGGATTCAAACCCAGGTCTCCAGATTTGCAACTCAGAACCTTAAACCACTGCGCTATCATGCCAAACAGATGACCCCCACTGCTTGTTTCTCCACCTACCGTGTCAGCAACTTTCATATATGTTTTGTATAAAAACATGGGCCGTCCTACGCGAAACAAAAGTTTAAATTACGACACGGGTAAAGCACAAGCATATGATTAGATGCTGCGACCGGATACACATCTTTTGAATTTTGTTTTTCATGCACTTTTTTTTGTGGCTTGTGTGTGATCAAAAACAGCGGATCGGATGCTTTGTTGACTGATGCAACTACTACAGCAGAACAAAAAATTGTTCTGTTGTAGCAGGCAAACAAAGTTTTTCAGTGTATAGATTTCCATACACAACATAGTCTCCCCATTCATTATAAGAATGTTCAGGTGTCTAGAAAGGGGTTTCGATAGAAGGAAAGAGGTACCTCTCTATAGATCACTGGTGAGACCCCATCTGGAGCACTGTGCCTAGTTCAGGAGTCCTCATCTGAGGAAGGACAGACAGGCTGGAGACAGTGTTGTGTACAGTAACCAACATGATTCAGGGTCAACAGGGCAGACCCTATGAGGAATGGCTTAGAGCACTGAACACATACTCACTGGAGGCCAGAGGGGGCGGAAATGACAGGGACTGTCAAGTTCTTGAAAGGAATAAACAAGGTAAACTGCCAAAAACTATTTAGCAGGAATGGTGGGTCAAAAACAAGGGGACATGAAAGTAAGCTAGTGGGGGGGGGGGGGAGGACTGCTAAAGAGCCACTGACACAATCTAGGCAGGCAACCAATACAATGGAGTTGCCTGCCCTAGGAGCTGTTTGGGCCAGATATTAATTTTTTTTTTTTTGTTACATTTAAAGAGAGATATTTGCACTGTAAAGCTCGGCTCGTAACTTCCTGGTACAAGCCAAGCGGCCGCCAAGCACTGCACCCAAGCCCCTAAAAATAGCATAATTATGATATGCAGTCAGGAACAGGGCTGCAGATGCTCTATGGAGATAATAATAGGATCGGGGAGGCGGGCCACTTAAATGTACTTGGGTTATCTTTTCTGGCAGGTATATATGTCTGGGGCTAATATACGGCATATATTATTGCCCCATACATGTATACCTGCCAGAAAAGATAATCTAAGCACATTTAGGTGGCCCCCTCCCGATCCTATTTGTAACCCCTAGGTGGCGCTATCCCAAGGGCAACTACCCCTGCCTGCTTGGCTAGTAGTAAGTTAAGGGGCCTGGGTACTGAAATGGGTGCCTCCGCCTGGAGGTCAAGGTTGTTAGTGGTCAAGCTAACCTGGGCACAGCCTTTTGGGACACTGTAACCCCCCCTCTTTCCCCTTCTAGTTGCCTGAACAATGTACAATAATCACTTTCACAATGACCCTTATTCACCATGCAATTACCCACACTGTTTGCACTTACCATCAGGGCTGGTCACTCTAGCTTGACCCTGGGGACCCCCTGTAAAACAAGGTTATGCACAGCAAATAGCAACAGTACAGTACTCTTGGCACAAACTGGAACCACAGTCAGGTTAAATGCAAAAACAGTTAAATCTGATTTATTCAGCAGACTTGAACAAGGGAGGGGCATAATCAGGTTGATTTTCTTAAAGGCGATATCAGACAGTTATGCATGCACTTTAGAGTCCCACCACAGTCACACACTCTGGGTACCCAGGTAGGAAGACGGTGAGCTAGCCAGGAACATTGCCCGGGGTAGGCCTGAGTCACAGCTGGTTGGGGTCCTGTGATGGAAGAAAGCAACATGCAAAACACACGCTATTTGTAATCTGGAGCCGGAGGGCTCAGTTCGTGACAGAAAAGACAACAAAGCAATCAGATGACAACACTTTAGATTTAGCTGTTGTTGCAGGGAGCTACCCTGATGTTTACTCACAATACCCAATACAGGACACAAGCAGAATGAAATCGAGACAGCAGGTTGTTGAACTGGAGTGCCAGGAGAAGCAGGGCCCACATGAACCACAGAGGCGTCGTTCCTGTTCAAAAGTGTGAGCAGGGGGCTGATCCCCAGGCAGGTCTCTCGTCAATGGCTTCCTCTGTGCAGCAGGTAGCCTGGCTGGGCCAGTGTGGCAAAGCCCAGGCCCAATGGAAATGAATACAGATTCGGTCCGTGGGAGCTAGACGTAGCCTCCAGCAAGCAGAACACAGTTCAGCACACAGTGGGGAACCAAATCACGACCCACTAACAGCACACAGCACATTTACATGTAAGAGATTCTACTGTACCAGGCAGACTACTATCTGGTCACAATTACAGAGTCTCTGCACAAACTAGGAGTTCAAAGTTGGTTGGAAATCCTGACAGGCTGATTGCATTCAGCAAATCTTCGGTCTTCTTCAGGTTAAAGCCTGGTCACAGTTCTGTGGCTTAAATCGTCCTCTGTGGTAGGGCGCAGGTGTAAGTGGGCAATCAGAGAGATATACATCACCAATTCTTTTTAAAAGTTCCAGGTTTAATTAATTCTTCTTCAGAAGTTGTTTACATCAGGACAATTTCACTACAGCAGAATGATCTAGCAGCTTAATCTTACATTTGGAACAGAAAATATTCACATAAAAACTCCACAGAGCACCTTCAATAACTTCCTGGAGTCTACCTTCAGACCCACAAGCAAAATCTGATTACCAAATCAGAATGTTCAGCATTTATACACTGCAGGGGTCAGGTGACATCTTAACCCCACCCCTATACTTTATTTCAAATATTATCTCTTTATTTACAACATTTATATTTTATATAGTATGTCTAAACATTTTCTATTTGACATAACAACTCACCCTCATACAGAGAGGTGAAATACAATCTTTCTGAGAAATATTTAATTCAATCTCTAATCCCAGAAAGCATCACCCCTTGTTATTCAGTATAAAAGCAGTCAGACAACAGCCGGCTGACTCTTAAGGAAAACTACTGCAGCTGAGAAAGGATCCACTTGGGGCTCTGAAACACTAAAAGAAAAACAGCAAGAACCTTCGCTTTCAAGAGGTCCCAACTGCAGCACCAAACCTCCTTATTCCACCTTCAGAAGGTTTATAGAGCACAAAATGTTATGTTTTATTTAGTACATTATAAAACAGCGCCCTATATTTACAAAACTGAGTGTCTGCTTAAGGCTACGAGTAGGTATTTTATTAAGGAAAGCAGGAGAGAACCAACAGGCTCTCACTATTATTTATAAACTCAGCCAAGTCCTTGAAAACACAACAAGAACAAATAGGGCTGAAACAGAATTAGCAGCACCTCGCAATACGGAGGCTATTTCCTCACAAAAGAGAAACCCTCACTACTAAACATACAAGCAGGTAGCCTGCACTATTGGAAACAACTTTTAATACAAGACAAACCAGGAGATTCATTACTTACTAACCTACAATACCTAAACAGATTCATTTCCCCAATGGTTAACATATCAGCCCATCAATATTTATAGCATTTAAAGCCTCACAGTATTCTTATTTATTTCCTTCCCATATCATTTCTGTTTCTTTAAATTATTTTAGAAATGCAACACCTAAAGTGCTCACTTCTATCCTAAGCGCTAACTTCCTATGTTTATAATGCAGAGAAATGGGGGGATACCATTAAGAATGCTGTTCTATACCATAGCTCTTTTCACTTCATTTTTTATTTTTTTAAACACTAAGTTATAAGGTTATAACAGGTTTAAGGCTCAGCTGCTAGGTTCCCTTATTTTATTATTTCCAAAGATGCCCCCTAGAATAGCGGTTGCCTTACAACTAAACAAACATGAGCACATAAATCCAGCAACCCAAAGATGTACATCAGGCTGAACTAAACAGCCTGCCTGTGCGACGATGCGCACAATCGCAGCACCTTTAAGGCAGTAAACAGCCAGACCTTCAGGTATCCAGCATTTTTACAATTATTATTTCGGGGCTCTCAACCCTTCACAGGGGCACCCTGTGACATCCTCATAATTCGGATTCAGTCCGAATACACTTCCATTTCCTTCTCAGGGACAGCAGACAGACAGGAAGGCCAAAACCCAGCCCTTTCACAGTTCTCCTGCACGAATCACACAGGGGCTGCTGCTTGAATACTCAAGCTGTTACCACTTTCACTTCCCAATTCAGACTGAAACTAGCTGCAAGCAGCCTGGGAATTTCCCCTGGATCCAAAAGGTTTGGTTGGCTGATTCTTCTGTCAGTCACAACCAGGTCTGTCTTGGCACCAAAATGCAAAAACTACAATCCCTACAGAATTTTGCTCCCACAAAGCCCCCGGGGACAGGCTCCATTTTATAGTCCCCAAAGGTACTGACTGGCCCATTTCAGCAGTCCAGGACCAAGATGATGGAAACAAACAGAACTGTCCATACTGCAAAGAAGGCAGGTTAGAACAAACTACAATATTATTACTACTCTAACAAATGATCAGCAAACAAGTACATCTTCTAACAGAGCTCACTCACCAGATTAATTATGATTGCAATCCAGGCAGCTCTTAAAGAGACAGTACACAGAGGCTATACAAGCACTCTGGCAATACATTTAAACTGCTAAAATGCAGGACACCAGCCTGGCAGTGAGCATTTAAGCAAGCTCAAGGAAGACTTTTTGGAAACCCCCATTTGTAGGGTGGTTACATATTATTATCTCCATTGACCGCCTGCAGGCCGGTTCCAGAATGCACGTCATAATTATGCTATTGTTAGGAGTGGGGCTGCAGTGCTCAGCGACCGCTTTGCTCGTACCAGGAAGCTACGAGCCGAGCTTTATGGCGCAAATAACTCTTTAAAGTGACACACACACACAAAAAATCAGTATCTGGCTCAAACGACTCCTAAGGCAGACAACTCCATTGTATGGGTTGCATCCCTACAGCTTTAGTTCATGGCAGCTGCTCTTTAAAGCTTACTTTACCGAGTGGTTGAGACATGGAACACACTACCAGCAGAGGAGGTAGTGGGTGCAAAAAAACATAAATGGGTTCAAGCACGGCTGGGACAGAGTAAAGGGCTTAATAGTGTCTCAGTGGGTCAGCATTAAGTTAGGGAGTGTAGGGGGAGAGAGAGGATTGCGAGAATCCTGTTTGGACAATAGGTCATGGGGCAGGGTAGGGAAGGGTAAAAGTGGGCAGACTGGATGGAGCAATGGTCTTCTACTGACATTGTCTATATTTCAGTGGCTGAGCCTCCTGTCAGTCTCCCCGTCCTCCCCTGCCACCCAACTTTTTCTGGACATTTGCCCCATTCTAATGCCACCTTTTCGGTAAAAAACAGACAATATTCTCCTTCAGCAGCAAGGCACCAGGGCGGGCCCCACTGACAATGTAGGAGCTAACAGAAAAGAAATTACAGTGAGTATGAAAAAATGTCTTCTTTCTGCAGCACTCCACATTGTCAATGGGACTCAACACCGATAGGTTCCAAGAAGCAGTACCCATGGGGAAAAAAAAACAGGTGGGGGGAATACTGTTCCATACATCAACCACGTACAGGAAAGGAATTTACCTGCTAACTGCTGCCTGCAAAACAGCAGAACTTTGAACATTCAATCTGTAGTGCTTGGTAAACGTGTGGACGGAGGACCTCGTAGCTGCCTTGCACAATTCTAAAACAGACGCCTCACCTCTCTCAGGAGGTGGCCACAGCCCTGATGGAGTGAGCCTTGACGAGAGACTGAGGTCTCTCTTCTGCGGCATAAGCCTTTGTAATGCAGGCCCTCACACACCTAGCTAGGGTAGCCTTGGAGGCTACAGTCCTTTTTGGCTGCTCTGAAAAGAACAAACAACCTATCCAATTTCTGGAACTCAGCAGTCTGTCTAAGGTATGTCCTTATGGCCCTTTGCTAATCAAACTTATGCAACTCCTTCTCCTTTGGGTGAGTAGGTTCCAGACAGAAAGATGGGAGACAGATTTTCTGGTTCACATGGAAGGCTATAGGTACCTTTGGAATGAAAGACGGGACTGTTTTGAGCACCACCATGTCCTTATGTATTACGAGGTATGGTTCTTTGTGGGACAAAGCCTAGAGCTCACCAATCCTCCTGGCTGAGCACACAGCAACAAAAAAATATATTTTGTAGGACAGCACATCCAACAGTACCAACAAAAGTGGTTCGAAAGGCTCTTTACAAGGGCATTCAGGACCAGATTCACATCCCATGGAGGAACTAGAGATCAGAACAGCAGTCGACTCCTGTAGACCGCCCGCAGAAAACGCATAATCTCCGGTTAGTCCCCAAGGATGATCCAATGAAGGCTCCAAGGGCTGACACCTGATCTCTCAAGGTGCTCAAGGCCAAATCTTTCTCCACTCCTTCCTGCAGGAAAATCCAAAACCTGTGGAACTGTGACTTTAGAAGGCTGGCCATTTTTATTCCTGGCCCAAGCTGAAAAAGTGGTCCATACAGTATGTGAGCATAAGCTGCCGACATGGAATTCTTCCTGGCAGCCACATCAAGGTGTTCACCACCTTCTTAGAGAAACCATTTTTCAAGAGTCTTCTCCTTTCAGGAGCCAGGCTGTGAGCTACATCGTTCCCTGATCTGGATGCAGAATGGGGCCTTGTGAGAGAAGGTCCCCCCCTGCAGTGGAAGGTGAAATGGTGCATGTTAAGATAGATTCACTAAGTCTAAGAACCATGGTTATCTGGGTCACTCCGGAGCTATCAGAAGAAAGCTTCCTCTTGAGTGCCTCATTTTGTGTGTGATCTTGGGGAGGAGCGGCAGAGGAGAAAGACATATACTCTGCCAAAATTCCACACTTGTGATAGGGCATCCGCTGCCTCTGCCTGTGGACATTGGTAGCGACTGAAGAACCATTGTACCTGAGCATTCTGCATTCTGGCTGGAGGCGAACAGGCTGATCTGAGGATGACTGAACCTTTGACACAGAAGGTCGAACACCTCCAGGTTTAACATCCACTCCCCTGGATGGACATTCTCATGGCTTAGCCAATCAACCTGAATGTCTAACTCCCCTGCCAAGTGAACTGCTGACAGAGAGTGAAGATTCTGCTCTGCCCACAGCAGAAGACAGATGGCTTATTTTAGCATCTCTCTGTTTTTTGTCCCCCTTGATTGTTTAATGTATGCCATCGTGACAGCATTGTCTGACCTTCTTTTCATGGCTTCTGACTGCATGTGACTTTGAAAATGAAGGAGAGTGAGACGCACATCCCTCTTCTCCAGAACATTTATTGTTAAGTGCTGTTCCTGAGCTGACCAAGTCCCATGAATGGGAATATGGTCTAGCACTGTCCCCCCCCCAACCTGACAGGCTAACATCAGATGTCAAAATCAACTCTTTGGGGAGAACTTCCAAGGGAGACCCCTTGTTCAATTTCTCCAAACTTACCCACCATGTCAGAGACTGCCGCAGGAGTGGTGAAATTGGGATCCTGGCCTAGTAATCCTCCTAGGTCGGATCCCAGGCTGACAGCAACTCAATCTGTAGGGGCCACAAGCGACCCCACTGAACCAGTTCTATTGTTGCTGTCATGAGGCTCTAGAATCTACAGAAGGCTGTGTGAGCTGAAGCTGATGACTGACTCCTCAGCCATTGAACCCCTCTCAACAGGGTCTCCTTCCTGGCTGGCGAGAGCAGAACTTTCCCCTCATCAATTATGAACACCGCTCCTAGGTGCTCAAAGGCCTGTAATGCGTCGATAGAGCTTTTCTACCAATTCACCACCCAGCCGTGGGACTCCAACACCTCCAGAGTCCTGGTCACCAACTTCCTTGCCAATGGCACAGATGGTGCGCAAATGAGCAGATCATCCAGGTAGGGATAGACATGATGTCCTTCCTGTCTGAGTTGAGCCACCAGGACTAGGAGCACCTTCGAGAAAACCCTGGGAGCGGTTTCCAGCCCAAATGGAAGCACCCTGTCCTGGAAGTGCTGTCCCGGGACCATGAACCTGAGGAACCTACTGATGAGAAGGTTGGATGGGGATGTGAAGATTCACATCCCTCAGATCTATGGATGCTAGATAATCCACCGGCTGGACAGCTTGGATAACTGAATATTGGGACTCCATTTTGAAGGTTGTGTGACGAACAAACTTGTTTAGGTGTTCCAGATTCAGAATAGGCCTGACCCCACTTCTTAGGAATTATGAAATACAGTTGAGCAGAATCCCTTGCCTTGCTCACTGAAAGCCGCTGGAACAATCACCCCGATCTGTGTGGAGTTGGTCAAGTGTCTAATACCACTTGTCTCTTCACAGGCTCCTTTGGTACTAGGACATCAGAAAGCACCCCTTTCAGGGAATTGTTGAAAATTCTATTGTATAATCTAAAGCCAGAACTTCCACAACCCAAGCATCCGATGTTATCCAGGCCCATCTTGTGTAAAAATGATGCAGTCTTCCAGCAAGGGAAGGGAGGCAGAGATGGGCCTGTGTACCCTCATTGCGAGGTGCCCGCTTTTCGCCCTGGGCCTCCATTGAGTCTTTGGGCAAGGACTCCTCTGCTATCATTGCTCTTGAAACCATAACAGGATCCTTTACTCCACTGGATCCCAAAGTTCCGAAAGGTACGAAAAACCCCTTGATACTTCCTCTGTCGGCCGCCTCTCTGACCTTTCTGAGTTGAACCGGCCTCCTGCTAGTGCTCCAACACTGGAAGGTGGCCCTTTTTATCCTCGACATCCTTCAAAATATCCAGGCCAAAAATAAACAACAAGCCTCCTTTGAAGGCCAAGTTAAACAGCTTGGTCTTCGAAGCCTGATCAGCGACCCAATGCCAAAGCCACACGCCTCACATAAAGGACACAATGTGATAAGTGAAGTGAGATGACAATAAGTTCTCCACTGTGGCATCCCCTAAGAAGGTGGAGATGAGGGTTGACAAATCTTAAAATTAAGCACTTGTACATGGAAAAGTGGCTGGATTAAACTAGTAGTCCCAGTGCTTGAGTTGGTAGTCCAGTTAGAAACTGGCTGACATGCCTTGTCGACATTTTCCTCAGACCCCCGGCAGCCTTACACCAACTCTCGAAAAGTACATTATTTCTCTTTTAGTTAAAATGCATTAATTTTTTTTTAATCTTGAATTCAATTTTTTTAATCTCAGGGCTTAACCGTAGCAAGTCAAATCGCTGATTTTGATCCTTTGATGTGCTATTCATGTGTAATTGGTTACTGTGCTACCTGTTGTATTTAACTAATTGCTCCTATGTACCTGTTTCTGTACCTCCTGCAATCCTCTATGTACTGTCTTGCCTATTTTATTGTACATGTAAGTTACTGTATGTAACTAATTCCGGGTCACCCCTGAAAAAGGGACCTCTGGTCTCAGCAGGCTCTCCCATGTGCCATAATGCCATAAATAAATACATTTTACACCGGAAAAAAAAATATATATATATATGTTGGTTGACATATATTGTAGATATTTTTTCTTTCTCCATTGTATCCCTACCCTACCAGCAGCGGTACTGCATTGTGGCCTCATCTATCTTATTTTCTCCCGCCCCAAACCCCCCACTGTCTTTTGTTCTTTTTTTCCTTATTACCATATATCTATATACATACATACATATAAAATTCTTTCTCCGAGTCCACTGACCAGCTGTTTCTGGCTTTGGTAGAGCTCCCCCATGACCCTTTTCCCTGCCAAAGCGGTGCCTGGGCAGTGCATTTTAGACTATGCTGAGAAAACATGCCCTTTTCCCGTAAACATAGAAACATAGAAGTTGACGGCAGATAAGGACCGCAAGGCCCATCCAGTCTGCCCATTTCTTTTTCTACCTTATAAATGTGCCATCGGCCTTTGCTCTGTCAGTGACCTATCTATTCATAGTCATTTGTATTGCTCCCTTATGCCTATCCCATGCCTGTTTGAAGCCCTGCACTGTATTCATAGCCACCACTTCTTGTGGTAAGCCATTCCATGCATCTACCACCCTTTCTGTGAAAAGATTTCCTCACATTCCCCTTAATCGGCCTCCTCTAATCTCATGCTGTGTCCTCTTGTCCTGCTATTTTCTTATATTTAAACATGTTAGAGTCTTTCACCTTGTTTATGCCCTTAAGGTGTTTGAATGCCTCGATCATATCACCTCTCTCCATCCTTTGCTCAAGGGTATACATATTGAGCTCCGTTAATCTGTCCTCATATGTCTTCTGATCAGTCCCTGCACCATTTTGGTTGCCCTTCTCTGGACTGCCTCAATTTGGTTAATGTCCTTGTGAAGGTGTGGCCTCCAATACTGCCGCCAGTACTCCAGAGGGCCTAACCAATGTCTTATACAGAGGGATTATTACCTCCCTCTTCACGACTTGTGATACCCTACTAATACACCTAACACCCCCTAGCCTTACCTACTGCTTTAGAGGTCTGCTTGGATGATTTTAGGTCATCAGTGATGATGATGCCCAAGTCTCTTTCTTCCTTTGTGACTGCTAGCAACTCCCCTCCCAGCCTATAAGTGGCTTCAGGGTTTCTCTTCCCTATGTGCATGATTTTGCACTTCTTTGCATTAAATCCCAGTTGCCACTCTTCTGACCATTCTGCTAGTTTATCCAGATCTCTTCTCCTTCTGCCCACCCCATCTGGATCATCTACCCTGTTGCAGATCTTGGTGTCATCTGCAAACAGACAAGCCTTACCCTCTAGTCCATCTGCAAGGTCACTAATGAAGATGTTGAATAGGACTGGCCCCAGCACTGATCCCTGAGGTACCCCACTTGTGACTTGCATCTCTTCTGACTGTATACCATTTACCACCACTCTCTGTTTTCTGCCAGTCAACCAGTTTGCCACCCAGTTGACCAACTTCACAATCCACCAGAGCCTACCCAGCTTATTTATCAATCTTCTGTGGAACAGTGTCAAAGCTTTGCTGATAGTCAAGGTAGGCGACATCAACTGCTCCCCTTGGTCCACCACTCTGGTTACCCAGTCAAAGAAATCTATGAGATTAGTTTGACAGGGCCTTCCTTTGTAAACCCATGCTGTCTTGGATCCTGTGCCCTATGGTTCCAGGTGTTGCACTATCCTTTCCTTAAGGAGTGCCTCCATAATCTTGCCCACTACTGAGGTAAGACTGACCGGTCTGTAGTTCCCCGCCTCCTCCCTGCTACCACTCTTGTGGAGCGGGATCACATGAGCCCTTCTCCAGTCTTCTGGGACCTCTCCTGTGCTCAGAGACTCACTAAACAATTCTGCTAATGGCTCTGCTAGTTCCTCCTTTAGCTCCTTAAGTACCCTGGGATGTATGCCATCAGGTCCCATTGCCTTATCCACCCTGAGCTTAGCAAGCTCTTGTAGGACCCTTTCTTTTGTGAAGGGGTAGTGCTCCTCCCCTCCCCCTGTGTCCATGATGCTGAGCTGTGGGCCCTGCCCTACCTTCTCTTCAGTAAATACTGAGCAAAAGTATCTATTTAGGATAGATGCCTTTACAGGGTCCTCCTCCTCATGCTCCCTTTTCTCCATTAAGCTTAGCAATACCCCCTCTGGACTTTCTCCTTTCACTAATGTATCTATAGAAAGTCTTGTCACCTTCTTTTACTGTTCGTCTAGTGTTTCCTCAGTTTGGGACTTGCCTGCCTTGCCTCCCTGCTTCCCTTAGGGCAGTTTGGTATGCCTCCCTATCTTCATCCGCTGTGTTCCCTTATATTTCCTGAAGGCCAGCCTTTTGGCTCTGACCTTTTCTGCTACTGTATTTGAGAACCAAAGTGGTTTCCTTCTTCTTTGCACTTCCTTTTCTGTCTAACACAATGGGATGTTGCTTCAAGTATTGCATCCTTAATGCTTGCCCACTTTGCCTGTACCCCCTCACCTGTGTTTCTTTTGCCAGGGCTAGCTTAACTCTGTTGGCCATCTTATCAAAGTCAGCTCCTCTGAAGTCCCATATTTTTGCCTTGAATGGGATGATTTAGATGTAGTAGCCAAATTGAACCATACCATGTGATGGTCACTGGCTCCCAGGTGACCTTCTACCTGGAGATCTGTGATCCCTTCTTTGTTAGTCAGTACTAGATCTAGCATAGCCTGTCTCTTGTGGGTTGCTGTACCAGTTGTTTGAGGCCCTCCCTGCAGGGAATCCACTATGAGTCTAGTTCTGGCATATGTTCCTGCTGGTATTGACCAATCTGTATCTGGCATGTTGAAGTCTCCCATTATCAGAACCTCCCCTTTAGCTGTCATGTTTTGTATATCTTCTAACAGTAATGTGTCTATGTCCTCCCTCTGGTCTGGGGGCCTGTAGACAACCCCAGTTCTTATGGCTGTCCCAGTTCCTGTTTCCAGGGTGACCCACAGTTCTTCTGGCTCCTTATGTGTATTCTGAATTTCTGTAACTTTGATATTTTCATTAACATACAGGCCCTCCTCCCCTCTTTTGCACCCTCGGTCTCTTCTGAACAATACATAGCCAGGTACTGAAGTCTCCCAAGTGTGGTTACTGGTAAACCATGTCTCACTAATTGCTACTATGTCAGTTTAGCCTCTGACATTATTGCCTGCAGGTCTGGGATCTTATTTCCCAGGCTGTGAGCATTGTGTACATGATTTTCCATTGGCCAGATTTTTGGTGTGTTAGTTGTTGGGTGAAGTTTGGCATTACCCTGTGCATCGTATGGGAGACAAATCTTTTTCTTACCTGATGATGCAAATGAATGGCAAACACGCTGAATCCCTGTTTGACCACTAGCTGAGGGAGGGTGTTCTTCCCATTCGACGTATGGGTGCTGCACCCTCTCCCCATTTGCTAGTTTAAATATTCTGCAAAGACGTCAAACTTCTGCCCCAATGCACTGACTCCTCTTTAGTCAGATGCAGTCCATCAAATTTAAAGAACTTTCGCTCCCAGAACTGTTGCCAGTTCCTACAAATCTCTGTCCTTTTCCTGGCACCAGTCCTTGAGCCACGTGTTTAGCTCCCTATCTCCCCTTCTCTGACCTTCCGTCCATCTGCTCCCCTCTCCCAGACTGGCAGGATCTCAGAGAGGAGATGCCAGACAGAAATAGATGATAGTTTGTCACCCAGCCTAGTCAGGTGTTCCTTGGTCTCCACAACTGACTGGCTGGCGAGATCATTAGTCCCTATGTGTACTACGACATCAATGTTTTCTCCTGCTTTGTGAACAATTTTAGCAATGCGGTCAGTGTCTCTCCATGCTGATGTACCTGGGAGACATCTGACCATCACCACTGGCTGGAGATGGGTATCAACTCCCCGAATCATGGAGTCTCCTATGATCAGAAGGCTTTTGGATTTCCTTTGTGCTTGTTTAGTTTTGGTTCCTGATTTGGGTGAGTTTTGTTGTGCTAGCTCCTGTGCCGCAGTGTCCTGCTCTGCAGTGTCTTCTGCCTCTTTATTTGATTTCAGAGATAGAGGCAGATACCTGTTTGTAGTGTTTATATGGTTTTTGGAGGCAATGTGTTGGAGAGCAGAGAGTGATGGGGCTCCTGATTTGCTCCTCCTAACCACCTGCCAACCTCCAGGACCAACTACCCTCTGCGGTCGAGATTTTTCTGTTGGATGCTGAGGAAATGGCGGGTGGTTCTTATAATGTATTTCCTCTTCAATATGAAATTTGAGGCGTGCAATCTCTGCCCATGCTGCCCGGAGCTGAGCCCTAAGATCTCCAAAGGCCCAGCATGTAGGACAGTGTCCTAAATCCTGTAAGACTGTCCTTCTGAAAATTGTTCCACAGTACCTGCAGTTAATGAAATCCATTCCAAATAAGTTGCTGGGTTTGTAACCTAGTCAGAGTAATTAGAAGAAAAAAAAAAAAGGGAAAAAAAATGCAAGTAATGGTTTAATTGTGCTTTGTTTAACTTGTTATAACAAGTTAAATTACTAGTGCCCCTGTAAATGAGATCACCTTGTGGAGGCCCCACTGATCCGCCCCTTCCTGCTCTGCCACAGGAAATGTCACAACTGTGGTACCCTATAAAAGGAGTGTAGCGTGGGGTGGTTGGCTGGGCCCTTCCCCTGCCTAAAAAGAAGAACCACGGACGAAAGAACAAGGAGGTAAGAGCAGAAACAATCAGTCAACAACAAATGCAGTAACCCTGAAAGCTTATCCTAATGTTAGATAAAACTGTAAAACCTGTAAAGCACCACCTGTAATAATTTCCAGAAGATATACCCTGTAAGAAACACTTTGCTCCAGAGAAAAATAAAGCAGTAACAGAAGATATACCTTGCAAAAGACAATTTGAATCAGAAGATTACAGCAGTAATCTGTTAGCACACACCTGTAGGCACACCTTGTAATAATGCAGAAGAAGGTATACCAGCAACAACAATTTGAATCAGAGAAAAAATAAAGCAATGAAAAGTTTGCAACAAACAGTAGCAATCCCTGTGAGTAAAAAATAAAAACACCACCACACAGTAAATCTGCTTAGCCAAACAAAGTCTTAATCCTTCTCCCTTGCTCTGGTAAGTTTCTCTACTCTGCCTTTCAAGCAGTCTTAGAAGGAAAGAGCTCAGGTGAAGCTAGGTGCCTTTGGCCAGCAAACCAAGTCTTCTACTAAGATCTAACTCCAGTTGAGTCACCAAATTGCTTCTTGTGATGCTTCCTGTGTTCCCCAGCCAGGTCAACTGCCCCCTTACTCACCACTGCTGCCTATAAGGAGGCCCTACGGACTGGGCAGGAACATCTGTATCTGGTAGCAGCTCACCATTTGTGCAGGCCTGGATTTACACTGTCATGGGCCCTATGCACAGCACTAACAGTGCCCCCACATTACCCACCTTCAAAGCTTGCACAGAGGCACCACTAAAGCATGTTGTGCTAACAAACATTCAAGATTTAAATCCTATTAGCCCATTTTTAATTAATAAACAATTGTAACCTTCAAAATAAATATAGCACAATGTTATTTTATTTAAATATTTCATAATCGGGAAAAGCACACTGAGCCAAGGCTCATTTCCAGGTGCGACCCGGGGGTGAGTGGGAGGGATTTAAAAACAGTATACATACATAGAATAGATACATGAAAACATTACGTATTGTACAATTACATAATTCTGTAAAAAGGAATTTTTACATTCAGTAGCACATATACAGTTATTTACAATCACCTACATGAATATAATAATCTACAGTACAAAGGTTTTGAAGTTAAAACCGTGTTAGTTTGGCTAAAGGCAGACTAGCTGCAGTTACAGGTGGGGAAAGGGAGTTGACGAAGTTGAGATTTAATGGAGTTGTGCGAGGGTGAGTTTCTGAGGGGCTGGGGAAGCTGGTTCCATAGGTAGGGGAGACGGTAGGAGAAGGCAGATTTGCCAGCTGATGAGGACAGTTTGGGGAGGGAGAAGGAGCGGGAGTCTCTAGAGTGCAGCGGGTAAGGAGAAAAGGCTGCAGGGGTTCGTTTCTCGGCCAAGTAGGGGAGAAGAAGGTCGAACCCAAATTTGGAAATAAAAGAAATGGAGTGGCAAAAATGGCAATGGGAGAGGGGCGCTTAACCAAGGGAGGAAAGGAGCGTGCAGTGGTGTCTTCTGAAAGGGAAATTTGTTGCAAAACAGCAAAAAGTGTGGAATAAGTAGTCCAGCCTGGATAGCAAGGTGGAGGGGGTGGTGTTGTACACAATGTTCGCATAATCAAAGATGGAAGTGATCATTTTTGTTAGGAGCGTGCATCTAACAGGTAGAATGAAGGAGTCACGGTTTCTGTAAAGAAGACCAAACTTCAGGCGCAGCTTCGAAGTGATGGCATCTATGTGGGTTAAGTAGTTTAACAAGGGGTCCAGTCATACTCCTAGGGTAGTTATAGGAAGAGATGGTGTTTAGTGAGTTTCCATCCAGGGTGGTGATTAAAGGGGGGCTGGGCATTCTGAAGGTCATGGAAACAGTTTTGGAGGTATTTATTTTGAGACTGTTTGCACGAAACCAAGACTACATGTTGTTGTAGTGTTGTTATAGCAGAGAATGGACGTCACTTAGAACAGGGCCAGATGCAAAAAGTATAATGCCATCTGCATATATATGTATATGGGATCTTGTGCAGAGGAAAATATAAGCTAGTACAGTTACATAAGAACTTACCATAACAGCAGATCTTCAAGAGAGGCTCTTACAGCAGGTAACATTCCCTCCCACCTTCCCCCAGCTTCTGCTACTGCTTCTTTTAATTTTACTTAGGCTCAAGGAGACCAGTCCTTTCTCCTGTTGCTTTGTTCTGAGGTCTCCGTCAGGAGAACTGAAACGTGGGCTGGGGACCGACCACTATATAAGGTCACGCTGACGTCTGTCATGTAACATCAGTGGGCAGTCCCTCGCCAGACATGGCTAGCTAAAGTTTTCTGTGTGGTCCGTCCTGATGTCAAGGAGTACAGTCCTAATGGTTAATACCTACGTCAAGAGCCCTCTTGAAGTAAGATCTTCCACTTTACTTTTGATTGGTGGAAAAAAAAAACACAAACATCATGGCAAATGCAGTGTCCTTGTTTTCCATTTGCACTTGTAACAACCTTCCCCTTCAAGCAGGGAGACAACTTGTTTACTAGAATGCTAGAACTCGGAGCGTGCCAACTGCTGGAGTCATGAACAGCCAGCAGACAGCTTAAGAATGTCTGTTGTTGGGTGGTGGTGAATGTATTTCAACATGGCATGAGGCAGCAGGGTAGGTGCGCCTCCAGGGCATCTCAGTTTCAGGCTGCTTGCCAGGGCACCTCAGGAAGCAGGGGCCCCTCACCAGTAGCAGATTTCTGTGGATCCAGTGTATGTGAGAACTGCAGATGTCATTGTCTGGTAGCCTCCAGGGACAAACAACTGGACGGGGTGAAGACTCAGTGATTTGGAGAGTCTGAAGCCATTTAGTGCAGATCAACATTAATTCTGGTGGGAGTGTGAGGGCTTTTCCTAAGAGGCTACCCCTCAAGGTAAGTTCCCGGCGGAGTCACTCACTGAAGTGGGCATTACCCTTTGAGGGCCACACAGGTTCTGTTCCTGACAGAAGCTGCCAGCAATGTGGAAGACAGTGAGAGCTGTAATGACCTGCAGATGCAGGCAGGAGATATGCCCACTGTTACGGGGAATCCAATGCTAAGATATAAATCGCAGAATCTGCCTCTAGCTGATGGCCTGGGGAGGTTGTCAGCTGCTCCTTAGGGCAGAGTGAGGTTATGTGCCACCACACTAAAGTCCAGCACACTGTCCGCAGAGGGTAAGAATCTGATTAGGGAGAGGTGCTCACAGAAAGGGTGGCCCTTAACTAGTGAGGTCCCAGTGAAAATCCCTACAGCTGCGCTGCCCCTTGCACACTAGCTGACTTGACACTAAGGTGTCACGAAAAGGGACAATGATTTTCCATTTTCAACAGAAAACACCAGTACTGTACAAAACAGAATCTATCTTTTTTTAAACCAACACTCAAGAGTTATTTTTTTAATTTTATGATACCCCCACTCTACACCCACTTTTTTGGCAAACCCCTCCATTTAAAGACAAAGTTTTGTACAAGAAATGCAGATTTGCCCTCAATTGGGGTGTATTTTAAGATTTGGCCCAATGGAACTGGCCACTGTTGAAAACGGAAAATCACTGGCTTTACACTATTTATTTTTGTTTATTTATGGAAATGTTTCACCAGGAAGGGCACACTGAACAACAAGTTGCTCATCTCACAGTGTGTCTTGGGGGAGAGGGTAACAGGGAAATTACAAGACAATGTAACAGTGCTGAAAATTACAGAAGGTAATGTACAATATAAGTGCAGTAGTCAAAATATATATTGTTAAACTTGAGGGAACAGATACGTACTACTTCCTAGTGCACTAGCTTTATCGGAAGGGAGATAAACAACATTGAATCTACTGGCAAGTGAGCAGAGTAAAGGTAATGGGAAAAAAGGGAATTAGCCGCAGGTACAATTCATCGAGAGGAAGTTTTGTAGGGCTGAAGAGATGGAGTGGGGGGAGGATGAGTGGTGAATCTGGTGAGGAAGAGCATTCCATAGTTTAGGGAAGCGATCTGAGTAGGCCATCTGGGCCTACAGCAGTTGTCCGACAAGGAACTACCATTAAACAAGAGTCATAAGATCTAAGGGAATGGGCAGGACGGGGGAGAATGGATAGTGAGGAAGTAAGATATGGGGGGGAGAGATCCAAACCAAAATTTAGATACGAATTTGGTGCAATGGAGGTGGTGTCGATTTTCTAATGAGGAAAAAGCCAGGAAGTGGTAGAGATTACAGCGACGGGTGAGACTGGAGGAGTCCAGAGCAAAGCAACAGAAAGAGTTGAAGAGGGTATCCAAACTAGTCAAGGAAGACTTTAGGGCAGCACTGTAGGCTACATAACAGTTGTGAAAAATAGATAGGATCATCTTCTAGACAAGTTTGCGTCCTAGTCAGTAGCAGGAGGCATATAGTTTCCTGTATAATGTATAAGCTTAGGAGCAGTTTCTTCCAAGATTGTGTCCACATAACTCCAGAAGTTCAGGTGTTGGTCAAGCCAAACCTCAAGTATCTAAAGGATGAGGTATCCTCAAGGACTGTCCCATCAAGGGTATGGAAAGAGGGCAAGGAGGGGAGCCTAGAGAGCCTTTGCCTAGTGCAAATGTCATTGAGATTGTCTTCTTGGCATTAAGGGAGAGTTGATGGGAGCTAAACCAGTGCTGAACTTTACTGAAGTGATGCTGAAGTCTGGTTTCTACATCAACAGGGGACAGCCTGAGGGGAAGAGGACTGTGTCATTGGCGTACATATGGATCGACGTGGATGAGCAAGCTGAGGGAAGGTCATTTAGAAATATGGAGAATAAGATAGGGCATAAAATAGACCCCTGAGATACGCCAGTGTTGATGGGGAGAGGAGGAGGTGATGTGGAGTTTGCTATTCTGACTGACTGGGTCCTACTTACCAGGTAGGTTCTCAACCAGTTTGTGGCAGAATCTGTTAAGCCAGCTGAGAAGAAAGAGTTAGCAGAAGGGTGTGGGAGATGGTGTCGAAAGCCTTTGCTAAGATGGCTGATGTGATTTGGTCACTGTCCATCCCTGAGAGGACAGCCAGTGAGCCTAATCAAGGAAGTAGTAGTAGAATGGTTCTTCCGGAACCTAGATTGGAATAGAGTGAAAAAATTAGAATCAGAGAGCTAGGAAGAGAGTTGTGAGAGAACCAGATGTTCTTGGAGCTTAGCAAGGGTAAGAATGAGGGATATGGGATGACAGTTAGCGAGCAGAAGGATCACCTCCCCTTAGGCATGGGAAGAATAGCAGCATGCTTCCAAACAGATGGGATAGTAGCCGTTGAGAAGGTTGGATAGTGGAGTAGATAGCTGGAGCTGATAGATATAGCAGCTTAGGGTCCAAACCATCAGTCGA
This sequence comes from Neoceratodus forsteri, assembly GCA_016271365.2. Classification (NCBI taxonomy): domain Eukaryota; kingdom Metazoa; phylum Chordata; order Ceratodontiformes; family Ceratodontidae; genus Neoceratodus; species Neoceratodus forsteri. The sequence continues at coordinate 3,483,817 of JADMNL010000041.1, read as the reverse complement.
GCTGCCTTTGGAGGGGATGAGAGCATATAGTACATCCAAGGTGTCAGAGGGTGACATTTTTGAGAAGAAGCTTGATGAAGAGGGTAGTCTGGGAGAGGGTTCAGCAGGAAGGGGAGATGGTAAGGAAGACAGGAGAGCAGAGGCACAGGAGGTGAAACAAGAATTAAATTCAGCAGCATCACTAAGGTGATCAGCAATCTGAGTGTTTATTTTAAGGAGAGGAGTGGGAGGGAAGGGGGGAGAAAAGGGAGTGTATAACTTTCCAGAATTTGGAGGGTTTATTAATGTTAGACTGGAAGGTAGAGCAGAAGTAGTCAGCTTTAGGTAAACAAGTAGCTTTTGTGCACCTATCACATAGAGAGTGGTAGATGTCATAGTCTTGAGGGAGCTTAGAGGTTTCTTGAGTTTTCCAAGCTTGATCCCGGGCTCTCTGACACGCCAAGAGTTCAGGGGTGATCAATAGGCCACCAACCCTGGAGTGCCACAGTGGGACATGTTTATTCCAAATCTTCAGAAATTTACCATAAAAATAGTCGCAAGCATCCTCTATAGAATTCGACAAGGCTATTGGTTCCCAGTTTGTGTGGGTCAGGTCATGGGGGCGAGGTTCAGAGATTTATACAAACTAAACTGTAGTGTTTTCGGGGGGGGGGGGCCCTTAATCCTGTGAATTCTGTGTACCTAAAAGGTCACATGGTGGTCACTCAGGGCATCAGGTAAAATGCTGGATTTAATAAACCTGTGGGGGTGGGATGTGAGGGCCCAGTCAACTAGGGAATGGTTACCAGTTTTATGGTTCATACCAGTTGGCTCTAGAATGAGTTGCGATAAGTTATGGGCTTTGATACTGTTACATGCTTTATGAAGGGAAGGGAAGAACCAGTTTTGGTTGAAGTCGCCCATTATATATGCTTCACCTGAAGGAGTATGAGAAACTATGGTACTAATGAGATCGGTGATAGCAAAGGAGGGGCGACAATAGGCACCAGCAACATAAATAGGTATAGAGAATGGAAGGGATAGTTTTCGGATAAGTATTTTATAAGCTTTAGGGACCGATGTGGCAAGGATGTTGGTAAATCGTATGGCTGGTGACATATATTGCCACTCCTCCTCCCCTAGTGGATCAGTCTAGATGGGATATTGTGTGCCCTGGGATGCAGAGAGAGGGGTTACCTATTTTGTTATTTAGCCACGTTTCAGAAAGGATGATAATGTCAGGAGCAGCTAGAGGCTGAAGTAGGTCTAATTTAGGAGGAGACTGTGATATTTTAGGTGTAAAATTTTAAGCCATAGGAAGGGCAAGGGGGTTGTTTAGGGATGGGCCAGCAGATGCAGGGACAACCGGAGAGCATGGCCCAGGGTTAGGGTGATGTCACCAGAGGATAAAAGCAGGAGTGCAATGATTATGAAGTGAATTTTCACACGATTATACTAGGGCAGAGATCTAGTTAGGGATGTTGTTTGGGGGGGGGGGTTGGAAATTTTAATAAATGTAGCAAGGTGAAGTAGGTTGGTATTGGTAGGAGGGATGCGCTGTGATGGAAGGGGTAATGCATCCAAGTGCCGAAGGTTAGTGAGGGAGTCACTGCAAAGTTATAATCAAGAGGGTGAAGCATGGTGAGGCAGATGGAGTCAGGCAGATTAGGAGATGGAACCGGAGTGAGAGGGAGCAGAGGGAGGCAGAGTGCAAGGAGGATAGTAATAAGTAGTCTTTGAAAGGCTAGTGACACAATTAGCGATGTATACAGCAATGAGGCAGGAGACATATCAAGGGGTGTAAGCTGCAATAAGGAGGTTAAGCGTAAACAGGTACGGGTGGAAATAGCAGTATCAGAGGAAGGAGTGGGTACTGCTACTAGTATTTACCAATTGTCTGACCTACAATTTTGCTAGTAACAGCTTCGGGAGAGGTGTTTCAGGGAGAAGAATTATGACTTGACCCCCAGTGTGGGGATAACAGCTGTGTTACAATTGGACGAGCAGTGCTGCAGGGTGGAGCCCAGAGTGCAGCTAGAGTGTTTAAAGAGTGACGGGGTGGGAGGGAGAAAATTTAGCTAGAAAAATTCAGCCAAAAATCAGGCTGAGCTTGTGGCAAGCAGCGAAGTCCAAGGCTAGAATAGCGAAGCCAATCAGAGTGCACCTGGCCGAGAAAGCGGGCAATCAGTAGACAGCAGAGTGAGACGACCAAAAAACTGAATCTTCAAAACTTCTGGAGGGGACGTACCTGTAGATGAGCTTCCTGAGGCGGCTGGAGAGTGGCGGCGTATAGGAGCACCACACCGGAGAGGAGGCTCCTAGTCAGGAGGCTCAGAATCTGTGCGAGAAAAACAGCAGGGACTAATATAGCTAGAGCAGAATCGGGGTGAGGCAGACAGAGACAGCAAGGGAGAAGGAATTAGCATAGTTTAGGTCTGGATTGTGGGGTGGGGCAAACAAAAACAGCAGACAGGAGGTCAGCTGGAGGCTGGAGTCAGCAGGAGAAAGAAAAAAGAATTAGCTTAATCAGGGGGCTGGGTTAACAAAGTAGCTAACAGACAGAAGCAGCAGGGGGCAGGGTGGTTCAGCGCCGAGCTCCAAGGGGGATTTAGAGGAAGAAAGAAGAAGGCAGATAGGGAGAGGACTAAAGAAGCAGAAATAAAAAAATTAACAATAAATGCAGTCGCTAAAATGCTAAAACAGTTACAATCAAATACAATCAGTAGAGCAGAGATTTAAATCAGGTAAAGTAGTACAAAAAGTGTGTTCAGATCTGCAGCAGCACAACACGTATTAGTTTTTTCTAATGATTGTAGCACAGTAATATTCTAAACAGCAGCTAGATGGGGAAGCAGAGAGAAAAGAAAATTTAGCTAGAAAAATACAGCCAAAAAGCAGGCTGAGCCTGAGGCAGGTAGCAGAGTCCCAGGCTAGAATAGCAGAGCCAATCAGAGTGCGCCTGGGCGAGAAAGTCGAGACAGCAGAGTGAGAGCACCCAAATACTGAATCTCCGGCACTTCTGGAGGAACCATACCTGTAGATGGGCTTCTTAAGGTGGCAGGAGGATGAAGCAGGTGGCGGTTTTGGAGCACCGTACCACGGAGGGGAGAGTGCCGGTCAGGGGGCTCAGAATCTGAAGATGGGCTTCCTGAGGTGGCTGGTGGGTGAAGCAGATGGCGGCGGCATTGGAGCACTGCACTGCGGAGGGGAGAGCGCACAGTCAGGGGACTCGGAATCTGTGGGTATAGCCAAGGTACAACCCTCTCTGGTAAGTCTATCCTACTTTTCTGTATGACAAATACTGAGTAATTGCCAAAGGAGAACTCTGCATTCCTACTGTATTCTGTAATGTCACTGGCAAAAACTGTGATAAGAGCATTGCATCCTGGCTTACTCCACTGTATGTGTAACAAGAAAAGAGGGTGGTACCCAAAGTGTACAGTAAGATGGGAGTGCAGCTAAATTCAGAATGCAGAGTACAGAGGCTTGGATCTGAGGTATAACCTCACTCCCTAGTAAACTGTAAGGAATAATTGGAGTCATGGACTCAACATCTGTAAATGTCAATAAACCAACAGCATCCACAGAGCTTATTCCTGCACCCACAGGACTTACCAAAATGAAACTTTCTTCAGAGTAGATGGTGAAGAGTGGAGAGTAGTAAATAGTTTGAGAAAAGTGAAGTGACTTACAGGGGAGGCCTCTGGCGAACAACGACAACAGCATACCATACTGGCATTGTGACTCATTTTCTTTTCTCCCTCTTTCCCACCTCCCTCTGCCCACCCCAGTTTCCACACACCCCAACCGATACCCTGGTCTCAATATTTCAATGTTTTCCACCAAAAATCCCCCTCCTCTTTTCCTCTTCAGTCATTCCCATCTCCGACAATAGATGTTTTCGATCCATTCATTAATAATAATAATAAAAAAACCTTTCAAGATGTGTCCAAGAGATGACTCATCAGTGCAGAGGTATTGCTACCTCTCACAATGCCAGTGGCCCGGGTTCGGGAACGAGTCTGGGTCATCGGGGGATTGCGCATCCCAGGGGAGGCTCTCCTCCTCTGGGGAGAGAGCACTGTCACGCCACTCTGACACTGCCACCTGTGGATGCATCCATAGCAGGGTAGGGAGGGGCAGGATGCCATCAGACACTTGGCTGAGATGTGCTCAGCATGTTACCAGGTTGGACAAGGGGGAAACTAATGGGAAATCTCCCAACGCCGAGCCCTATGATGGTCCCTAGCCAGGAGGGCCAGATCGGCAGGTATATCCACCATTAGTGCCAGCAATGGAAGCAAAATAAACCCATCTTGATAATTTTTGTATGAGAAATCAAAAAAAAGAAGCTCCCTTATCTCCATGGGAGCTCCTCTGAGGTACTATCATAATTTTCCATACTGCCCACAAGGAAGAGAAGGGATCATAATTTATCCCTGAAGGACTAGCCGGGTGACCCCTTCCACTTCTATATTGCCAGTCCCACGCTCCAACATTTTGCGACATCTGTATAGGGACAGCATGGGCTGCACTCTATTCAAGTCTATTGGGGGCAGTATAGAAAATTATGGAAGTACCTCAGAACAGCTCCCATGGACGTAAGGGAGGTTCCTCTTCTTTGTTAGCAGCACCGAGAAAGGTGCTCTTTAAAAAACCAAAACAAACAAAAAAAAGTATTCAGAATCTCCTCTTACCCTGTCACCTGGTAACTTGCAAAACTTGTGTTTTTAAAGAGCAGCTGTCATCTTCTCTATTCCTGAATCCTTTGGTGTACCCAGCTCCAGGACCCCTGTGATAGCCGAATTGCCAACTTTGTTTAAAAAAAAAAAAAAAAAAAAAAGGTTTTCATTGCGTTTTTAGAGACCACGCATGAACATGCAGCTCACAGACATTCATTCTGTCGGTGCCGACAGAGACGCCTGTGAGTGATGTCAGGTGGGGAAACTGACTGGTGCTGTAGTCTAACACTATTGTATTGAGTTAGCTGGACATTAAAGCGTGAAATATAGTCCCATCAGAATTAATAAAATGCTGAATTAAATCACCAATATGACTTTAGTGCCCATGTGTTTAAAACATTTGTGAACCAGATTACAGATCAAAACCATAGATCCTACATGCTAAGACCCCTATAATCGTAAAATGACCAGCTTGCAGCCTCCATTTTAAAAACAGAGTGAGTATTCTGTTCGTTGTTGCAACATTCACCAATTTCAATCACAAAATGCAAAAGGTTATTTCAATACAGTTTTGTTTTTCAACGTGACCGAGTTTATATAATTAAAATGTGGGGGGAGCATTGACCACCCCAAAGGGTTAGAGATAAAGAATTAAATTGTTGCCTTTCTTTGTCATATATCTTACAAGATAGTACATGGAAATTGTGTGGCTTTAGTAATTTCCAAAACAAGTCAATGATTTCAAACTCTGGCCAGTCCAGAGCCAGCAAACAAGCTAACAAGCCCCATACCAGCAACTTTAAATGTAATTTGGCTGGACTGCAAATCTTTGGCTAACTTACATAGCCTCTGGTATTTACTGTCACAAGATCAGAGTACATAGGAACCTGCTGTAATGGATATAACCCTAACAGATTGCTCAAAGAACACACAGAGAGATGGATTCAAAATGCATACCCTTCATACCCTCCTAAGAAGACACCGCGATTAGCATAGCAAGCAGGAATGTAGAAATTATTTGCAAGTAACCAGCCAATGTAGTAATGAAATACACGCACTGTATCAAAATGTTTCCTGGTAAATCTAATTTAACAACAAAAAAAAGAAAATTTCTGCATGCAGTTGAGCAGTTCACAAACTACCGCCCCAGGACTACCGCTAGGTATGATGGAAGCCTACAGCAGATGCAGTTTAATTCATTATGACGTAAAATAATTCCCACATGTACAAAGCGCTTTGAGGGTGAATTCAGAACCATTACTACTCACAGTTTTATAATAATATAAATCTACACTTCAAGGAAAAGCCTCATACCTTCCCTTCCCCACTATACAGGTAAACAAAACAAATATGTGAATGGAACCAGGTGCTTAACAAAAGTTGTAATGGTTCAGTATGGGGGGCTCATCTCTCTCTTACCTATGATTAGTATACATTACTGAGATCTATGTTAAGTACTATTTTCCAAACTTCCAAGAGCTTTCTTTTCATACTGCAAACTCTGCTGTTTTTCTGCACCCCAATATAGAGAAAATCTGGGGTAGAAGCAAGAAGTCTCCTATTGGAATGTTTTACACAGAATTTGCTACAGTATCTGCCTGTGCTGTGGCTCACTGTTTGGAAGTTCTTCTTATAAAACTAATAAACATATATTTTAAACCCTTAAATATTTCACCAACAATGGACGTCGAGGGATTAATGTCAGCACATTTTCAGCTCGGGAGCGGCAGCTTTACTACAGAGTGGGAGTGCACATCACTGTGGCAGGAGAAAAACCATGAGAACAAAAACCATTTCCCTCAATTTATTACAAAAAATACATTCTCCTAACAAAATAAAATGCCTGACACAGTCCCAGATGAGTAATACCTGTTGTGTCAGCAGCTCTTTAAGGATAATAATGAATGTGATAAATACTTCCGTTACACATTTTTACACATTCTGCACAGTTGCACAAAGCTTGTTTTTGCACAGTTACAAGTTACACAGTGAAGCGTAGTTTTCTAAAAATGGACATTTAAGCATGGACACTAGCTCTTTAAATTATGGCCTATAAAAGAAGGCACACCAACACCTTTACTCTGTCCCCAGTCGATATGTCAGAGTGACAAGAAACATTGGGTAGGCAGGGCAGTTAACCTCCAGGGGCCCTGACAACACTTGAGTTAACTTCACCATTTGCATATTTTTGCACCGCTCTACTTTACATTGATTTTTGCTATGCCTTTACACTTTGCAGTTGGTTACTGTGATGTTAAAAAAATTCAGATACACTGGGCCTGTGTGCATGGCTTTCCTTACCATTTTGCAAACAACATACCACCAGACACAAAGCGAGTACCCCTGGGGCCAGGCTCCTCACTCCTGGGTTCTGTTAGCACTCAGAGAGGGTCGTCACAGACTGCCAGCCTTCGGTTGAGAGAGAGAGAGAGAAGGAAGGGAGAGCTTCCACTTACAAATGCTACAACAATATTTGAAATTCTAATTGTAATGTATATATAAGGATAACCTTGTTTGATAATTGGCACTTTATATCTTGTATACATAGAAATATAGTTAATTTTGTACTAACAGACTTCCTGTGTGTGCATTGTATTTCCTACTGTAAACCCCAATGTCCCCAGGATGTGACTGAAAATGGATCACTGATCCAGCCCACCTTCCTGGTAAAAAAACAAAATAAAAAAGGATGACCAGCACTTCAGCAGCTAAGGAGGCTCTCAGAATTGCCTGCCACCTACACCAGGTGTGAGGAACCTAGAGCAAGAGGAAGACAGAGGGTGTGTACACACTTGTGCTAATAACTAATACAGTTATGTTGTTACAAACAAAAATAACATGATTGGGCTGGCCCGGTGGCACTGAGGGTTGAGGCGCTGGACGCCACACCTCATGCCAAACCAGCGACCCCGGTTGGTTCACGAGCTCGGGGCACCAGAGGTCATCTGGGGGAGGAGCTGATTGAGTTGCCAGCAGGCAGCTCTCCTCCTCGTGGAGGGCTTGAGGGTCTCCTCGGTGCTTGGCTGTCTCCTGGTGGAGGCTGGGGAATGGCGCCACATCGAGGAGCCCTGGCACTAGGCTGAGAGGAGAGCGAAAGGGGCCGTCACTGGAGCTGCAGTGCGCATGGGCACCTCCACGCACATGTGCATCCGCACTCTAGGGCCTCAGGGTCAAGGAGAGTAAATAGGGAAATACAGGGGTTACAGCAGGAGGATGCCTCCGGGCAGATTCCGGGGATCCACTGGGACACGCAAGGCATCTATAAGATCCTGAAAGACCCCTGGAGAACATGAACAGTACACACATGTTACATAGCAATCAAGCTCTCAAGGTACACATATATTACTAATCTGAGACACAGAACATAAGGCTCCATAGGGACCGACTTCTGGGAACGTCCTGACTTGCTGAGATTACATCATCACATTAGACGTTCCCAGCAGTCTTGGGCTCAGATCAGCGCGGGGCTTTGAAACTGTTCCCTGGTTTTGGCGTTACAAAAAAAAAAAAAAACAGAAAAAGCACTAAACGTTGGATTTGAAGGTAACTGCTTCTACCATTCAAACCTTCTCCCTGTCTGCTCTGCTTCCATGGGAGGGTTTTAACAACTGTGTACGCCATTTCAAGTATGTTTAGGTAGCCTTTAAAAACAAGTACAGTAACTCATGTTTTTGTTGTGGATTTTAAGTGGTTAGATAACCATCATGTACTGGTCAAAAAATTATTAATCTGACATGGGGCTACTGAATCACCAGGGAACATCCCTAACAGCCTCACCACCATGACTAAATGCTGGCAATCTCTCCCAGCAGTAGTCTGCGAAATCGCGGGAAGGAGAGACTGCAGGCATGCGACCCAGTGGTGAGACCGGTAAGACAGGCTCGGCAGTGTGCTGCGCTAGTTTTTTCCAATGGGTGAGCTTTCTGACTAAGTGGACGTGGGTGAAGTGGGTGGTGGAGCAGACATAAGGGGAGGAGAAGGTATTAATCACTGTAGCTTTTTTTTTTTTTTACCATTTGATCTCTTTTTGTTATATATTGCAGTTTAATGCGCAAGCTAGATGGCGGCCAGCCAACGAGGTGAGTGTAGGGTTTGTGCTGGACACCATCAGGTACCAGGGTAGAGGGGTACCACTGGACACCAAGGAGAACATGTGGGGAAGGGAGAGAGGCAAGAAGTGCCACTGGACACCAAGGATAACTTAAGGGAATGGGGATACGGAAGGGTGCCACTAAACACCAAGGAGAACTTATAAGGATGGGGAGAGGGAGGAGGTGCCACTGGACACCAGGGAGAACTTAAGGGATAAGGAGAGAGAGGGGGTGGCACCTGCCAGACACCAAGGATAGCATAAGGGGATGTGGAGAGGGAAGGGGTACCTCTGTACATCAGAAGTACTTATGGAGAGGGAGTGGATACTACCAGACACCAGGGACAACTTACGGGGATGGGTAGAGCAAGAAGGTGCCAGTGGAGACCAGGAAAAGCTTATGGGGACAGGGAGCCACTGGTCACTAGGGAGAACTTAAGGGAATGGGGAGAGGAAGGGGTGCCATTTGACACCTGAGATAGCATAAGTATATGGGGAGAGGGAGTGATGCAACTGGGCACAACGGAGAACTTATGAGGAAAAGGAGAGGAAGAGGGAGTGGGTGCCACTGGACACCAGGCACAACTTATGGGGAAGGGTAAAGTGCCACCGGAGACCACGGAAGGCATATGGGGACAGAGAGCCACTGGACACCAGAGAGAAATTAAGGGGATGAGGAGAGAAAGTGGAAACCAGGGAGTTATTAGAAAGGGAGCAGGAGCCCCCCCCAAAAAAATCTGTATTACAGCTTGGGGTGAGTGTAAATCTTGGAGGGGGGGCATTGGGTAGCCCTTCCCCAGCTGGTGCAACGAATACTATGTTTGGATGGCCATCATGCATTTTTTACCTTTTTGTGGGGGGCTCAAACAGTCAGAAATTTGACACGAGGTGCAAAACACCAGTGAACATCCCTAAAAGCATACCTACTGAAACTCACCAACATCAGAGCTTCCAGGGTACATTTAGCCTCCAACGTAAAACATGTGAATTTAGTGCCACTAGCGCTGGCGAGTATGATGCAAACCTTCCCTATACCCCTCAACCCTTTACCGGATAGTTTGCAATGTCCAACATGCAAAGGCAACTAAATACAGCAGACAAAATTTCCAGGCAAGATTGAGAAGTACGATTGTACTATTCAAATTTTTTTAAATATAAAAATTTGGGGAGCAGGGTGGAGCACCCGATCTTTAAATAAATCTCATTATTATTAAACTCAAACTCAGAACTTGGCCTTCATATTGTTTTAAAAACTATGCATCGTATACCACAGTTCTTGTTCCCCACTGACTCACAAATCAGGAGAAGGCTTTAAAAAGTAAAACAGCCATACTAGCGCTCTGGGTTCGGGAATGGACCAGAGTCACTAGAGGACTGGCCCTCTCACAACAGCTCTCCTCCTCTTGGGGGGGGGGCCCTGTGTCCTGCCTCTTAAATGCCACCTGGCAGAGGCCAGATGGCAGCAGAAGTAGTAGGAGCATGCATGCATGGGACAGTCATAAGGCAATTCTAGGGGGTTGGGGTAGGAAGAAGTAGGCTGCTGGTTAACTAGGATCTGCAGCTTATCCATTAGGTAGGGAAATGGGCAGACTGGGTGGGCCAAGCGGTCCTTATCTGCCATCAAATTCTATGTTTCTATGAGTGGGTAGGGCATTGGCAGACACAGCACATCCACGCACATACGCATGCATGTCATTGCACATATGACGCCAGGGGGAAAACAACCAGAGGAAAATGCCCTGGCAGGTCAGTAGCCAGGATTTCAAAACCTAAAGGCCCAAGCATCAGTACATGCTGCTTAAAGCAGGTTGATACCTATGGTAAGCTAAGTTAAGGCAGATTTAGTTATGTCAGTGTAATCCACCCCTTCCCTTCTACCTGCACACCCAACCACAGGTGGTGCTGCCTCAGGGAATAAGTTGGCACCTCGGTTCGTGGATAAAATTGGCTCTGTGATTGGCGCGGTGCCTCCACCTATGGGGATCCTTCCAGCAGTGTACTGCCAGGGTGCTTCCCCACAGGAAATGATGTTCAGCCCCTTCCCTTGGAAACAGGTAAAACAATATACAGACCCCTTCCTGCTTATAACTCTAAGCATGAAATATCATACTTAAGGCAGTATTATTTTCACGATTATTTTAATAACATTTCACGGTGCCTGCACGGGGAAAATTCAGTATTTCACAGAAATGAATGAATGCAGAAACGAGTAGTTGAAAATGTAAAAAAATAACGTTTTAATTCCTTTAACTAGTTTTGGATATTAAAAACATAATTTAGACAGTGAAACAGCATGTTTTCATATGTGCAAAATCAGCTAAATCAATTCTGCTGCAGCAGTGAATACACTCAAGTTCTCCGCTTTGATGCTGCATCTGTTAACAATAAGCATGGACCCATATCGGGAGAACGAACGCTCCACACTAGCACTGTGTACTGGGATGGACAGGCAACTCATGGCAATATTACTTAATTTCAGGAATCTGTCCTGATTCGAAATCCAGAACTGTACAGTATCTTTTTCCCCTTTGCAGAGTAGATTGCACTGAACATCCGTTATGTACATCGAAGTTCAGCTCTTGCTCACACATTCTCCTCGAACGTCCTGATACTGGTGCATATCTCCTCCTCGGTTTTGTAATGTCTGTGATATGGTAGTAAAAACTTTGGGCAGATACTCTGTTCTTAACCACTGCGATGTAGGAATGACACCTACAGATTTCAGATTTTCCTCGAAGTAATTGTGCAAGGTAGGGTTGTCTAGTGTGTGCAACGGTGTGAGCGGCTGTAAAAGCTTCCACTAATGAAAAAAGAGCTGCCTTTTGGGTCTCTTGATGAGCAGATTTTGTGCTACAAAGTTCACTTACTGTCACTTGCTTTTCTGCAGAGGCTTTTGCTTCCAGCTTTCTGTTTTTTGCCAGGTGGACAGAGGCTTTTAGATGTCGGTCACAGGATGCCTTCCGCTTGTGGTCTACAGCTATATTGCAGGTAGAGCAAAACATGATCTGACCAGAGACATGAAAGGTACCCTTTTCGTACTGTGACGACCTCTGCTTAGCAAGCACATTTCCAGTTTTAGAAGCAGGTGAAGGTATGTTTGGCACAGACATTGCTGTAAATCGAGGAGCTTCTAGCAGTGTGCGTGCAGTGTCTGGTTTGAATTAAGTTAGTAGCAGGTGGTGATGAAATACTTGTGAATCAGGTGAATGAGGCATTAACGAGTACGTGGCCCACAGTTATTTTTTTAATTAACTACAAATTACAAGATTAACAGATAAAAAGCACCTAATCACTTTAACAGGTCTTGTTTAATTGTCAGCAAATGGACAGTTTATCAGAAAGAAAGACTGCAACTAGCAGAAGTAGCTAGATTTGTTAATAGCTGCTCAACTGTTTGGTTTTCTTTTTATGAAAAAAAAAACGGAGACAAAATTAAAACGAAATAATTTAGTACATTTCATGCTACCTTGTCAGGAAACGGGAATTACACGGACGAATGCCGGTTTCACAGAAATCATGAATTCCGTGCAATCCGCGATTTAATTACTGCCTTAATCATACTACATAATAATACAATGGTGATACCTAATCCAGTCAATAGAAGCACTCTGGATGGGGGTGTTGATATCAGTCATTTCACAGAAGAAAGAGTTCTGAAATAACTCTTAAAATTGAAGGTGGATACAACTGATGGGATTCACCCCAGAATTCTAAAAGAACCAAGGGAAGAACTAGTAACACCACTGACTACCCTTTTTAATAAATCATGGGAGGATGGTGTGGTACCTGAAGACTGGAGGAGGGTAGATGTGATTCCCCTTCACAAAAGTGGGAGCAAGACAGAGGCAGGAAACTGCAGACCTGTCAGCTTGACCTCAGTGGTAGGGAAATGATGGAATCACTTCTGAAGGAAAGAATTGTTGAGTACCTAGAGGCCTGTGGGGCACAGGACCCAAGGCAGCATGGATTCACAGCAGGAAGGTTGTCAGACAAATCTAATTGATTTCTTTGACTGGGTGACCAAAGTAGTAGACCAGGGAGGGGCTGTGGACATGGCCTACCTAGACTTTAGCAAGGCATTTGACACAGTCCTGCACAAAAGATTAATAAACAAATTAGCCAGCCTGGGAGTGGGTCCCAGGGTGGTAGCCTGGGTAAAACACTGGTTGGACAACAGGACACAGCGAGTAATAGTAAATGGAGTCCACAGTGAAGAATGGAGGGTTACTAGTGGGGTACCGCAGGGTTCAGTACTGGGGCTGTTCCTTTATAATGTCTATCAGTGACATTGCAGAGAGACTGGAAGGGAAAGTATGTCTCTTTGCAGATGACACAAAGATCTGCAACAGGGTTGATATGCAAGGTGGGGTGGAAAGGATGAACAGGGACTTGGCGAGGTTGGAGGAATGGTCAAATGTATGGCAGCTTAGATTCAATGCAAAGAAGTGCAAAGTAATGCACATGGGAAACAAAAACCCAGGGGAAGAGTACACAATGGGGGGTGAGATACTGACAACAACAAAAATGGAAAGAAACCTGGGGGTAGTCATATCAGACAACCTAAGGTGGGCCAGCAATGTGAGAAGGCACTAAGGAGGGCTGGGGAGATACTGGGGTGCATTGGGAGAGGCATCACCAGTAGAAAACAGGAAGTTGTTGGCTCTCTGTACAGACAGTTGATAAGACCACATCTGGAGTACTGTGTACAGTTGTGGAGACCCCATCTCCGAAAAGACATAGACATGGTGGAGGCAGTCCAGAGGAGGGCAACCAAAATGGTGCAGGGTCTGCACCAGAAGACATATGAAGAAAGACTAAAGGAGCTTAAGATGAATAGCCTCGAGGAAAGAAGGGAAAGGGAGGACATGATAGAAACTTTCAAATACCTTAATGGAATCAACAAAGTCCAAGAGGGTAGCATCTTTCAGAAAAAGACATGTACAAGAACAAGGGGGCACAATTTGAAGATAGAGGGGGGACGGCTCAGAGGTAATGTGAGGAAGTATTTCTTCACAGAGAGGGCTGTAGATGCATGGAACGGCCTGCCTGAGGAGGTCGTGGAGTCAAAAACATGGGGGAATTCAAGAATGCATGGGACAGACATAAGGCAATTCTGGGGGGGGGGGTAGGAGGAAGTAGGCTGTTGGTTAACTAGGATCTGCCGCTTATCCGTTAGGTAGGGAAATGGGCAGACTAGGTGGTCCAAGCGGTCCTTATCTGCTGTCAAATTCTATGTTTCAATGGCTGCAACAGTTTTCAGAAAAATAAACTACGGGTTTATTTTGAGGTGGATAAAGAGGCAGGGAGCAGTGGAAACAAAGGGAAATAAAAGCATTCGATAATATTCTACACTCTATGCAAACCAGTAACATCAATCAAATAGACATTCAGGAATGGTACAATGCAGTTCAGAATTACCAGTCCCAGATTTACTCCCCCCACTGGTGCACCAGTTAACCCCACAGTCCCTGTGAGAGCTCTTAATATTATTGTGCACACACTGAGTACTTGCAGGCCTGTGACTTGGAAAAGCTGGGTGCAGCACAGATGAAATACTGAGTGGCTGCAGAGCAAAGTACCAACTACACCAGGGGGTGCAGTGAAACAGTTTATTCCTGGGTGTACCAGTTGCTAAGGGCATTGCTAAGGTCGCACAGGAAGCCCAGATGTCATATTAAAAGCTAGCAAGCTGAACAATTAGGAAAAGCATCTGTGTGGGTAAAATCCAGTATTCATGACCTTAGATGACACAGATGCAGGATGTTGGGGGACATCTCCCCTTTTCAGGCAACTTGTACGAACAGGCAGGAAAGGCTTGGAATGCAGGCGATGATCCTCTTCACCCCACAGAGGGACTTGTCTTCACCACCTCGACTAAGGGTCATCAGTCTCCTCCCCACAAAGGGACTTGTCTTCACCTCCCTCGCACTGTAGATAGTAGGCAGCAATTCAGGTAAAGGCAGTACCTCAGCGACAGGTACAACACAATGAACTCAGTCTCTGAACTGGTAGGGAAATGAGGCAGTAGCTTTAGTTTACCTCAGTCTTCCTGGCAGGCAACACATCATTTCAGGCTTTAGAATAGTTACCAATCCCGAACCTGCACGGAAGGCATCAACCACAGGATCTTCTATCTGGTCACATTGAAAGCAGATGAAAATACACCCTCTGAATTTCAGGTCCTTGGAAGGTCTATGTTTCCTAGTTTGTGCAGACGGCACAAAATTGCAGGATTTTAGCTTGTCAGCAGCAGAAGCTGATTAGAAACACAACTTCTCACTTCAAAAACCTCCTCAGAAGTGTCTTACACCAACTGAAAAGTTCAGAATGCTTAAGTTCAAAACCCAGTCACTGACTGGATATGCTGCAGCTACCAATCTGATTCTACACTGTTATATAGCAGCCTCTGGAAAGATGGCTGCCATCAAACAGATCTATATGGCTCAATCACTTTCCAAAACGTGTCAGAATATAACTGGTCACTGCTGGCAGCATTTGGCTGCATGGCTAGCACCCTCTTGGTCCCTTCTGTGGGTCACTACTAGGGCCAGGGGGTACAATTAGGGAACAGGAGCTGAGTCGCTGGCTCCGTTTTGAAGGCTCCCCTGGTGGACCTGAAGTTCTAAACAGCCATCCACAGCCACTAGGCATCATGGGACTTATAGTCCCTGCAGTCCTCATTTTCCCAGTTACTCCCGACCCGAGTGCTTTAAAAAGGTTTATTTTTTTCACTCTTCTGGCTCTTCCAGCCCCTTCTGTAGTCCAGTGGGGCTGGAGAGAATTCACCAGCGGCACTTCTCCTGCATCTTGCAAGTGCCATCCAGTGCATAGGTCAACATGCAGCCTCTCCTGGAGCTACTCTGCCCGCTGTGCGGCAGTTCGGGGCAGGGGAGCAAATGAGCTGTGTCACGCTTCTGGTTGGGTGGAGGAGGCCAAATTAACTTTGTGCTCCCCACTCCAACTGCAGTTTGAAGGAGCCAGGAAGTAGAGACAAGCAGGAGCAGCTGTGCTGAATACAGGTGCAGGAGGCATTGAAACAACTCTGCAGCGTCCTCTGACCCTGGGGCAGTCAGGATCGGGCCGGGAAACGATAGCCATGGCAGCAGCATCAGCTGAAGGGAAGCAGCAGGAGCAGGTAAGCTCCTGACCTTGGGAGGGGGGTTCCATTAGCAATAACCCACGACAGGGTATGGGGTTATAGGCATTTAATCCACACCTGCGCGTGCTGTGAGGCAAGAAGCTGCAAGCAAAGTGTCCTCACAGCATCCAAGGTATGGATTAAATGCCTCTAACCCTTACCCTGAAGTGGGTTATTTAACAATAAGGCACAACAGGGTGTGGGTTTTGGGGATTTACCCACGCCTTGTGCAGTGTGTCATGAGGTGCAGCCGAAGACTTAACCACACAAGAAGTAGGTTAATCACCCAATAACTCACACTCTGGAGTGCCTTATCGTGATTATACAATAGACTCATGTTAAATAAATTTTAAATGTGTTTAATTATGTTTTTTATTAATATCATTCCTCAGCTGTGGGTTATGCAGGATTTACCTACAGTCATGTGACATGTTTTGACCAATGAGGTTACAGGATTTTCACACGCCATTGTATAATGCGCTTATAAACATGGGTTACGTGAAACACAGGTTAAAAACCCTTAGAAAGGTGTTTTCTCCACGTTTAAAGAGAAGAAAGATACTGTATCCTGCTGCCTTGGAAAATTAGTCCCAAAGAAATTATGCATACTGGATTGTTGTTATGCAGATAAGAATGTCACAGATACACTACTGACATGATCTGTTAAATTTCTTCTGCATCACACTGTGTGCTTCATTGCCTTCGACATGACTGTCCCCCAAAAAAAAACATATATCTCACAGGCAAGTCAGGCACTACAGAAAGGAAAGCATTTCCGGATTTGGAATGGCCAACAAATACACTGTGCAGCTGCATATATTATTCCGACAGTTCAGACATGCAGTAAGTAGAACACAACAACGGGTGAACACAGAATTGATAATTTTGAGCGGTGTACTATAAACTCACCTACTGAATATATGCCAGTGACAGTACAGGAGAAGCACAACATTTTACACTACTTTTTAAGTTCCTTAAAAGCACTTAAATTTACTGGTTCCATGGATTATTTGGAACTTGGGCAGACTGGATGGGCCTCTGGTCTTTTTCTGCCATCATTGTCTATGTTTCTACAAATACACTCTGCGCCTGCATATATTACTTGAATATTTCACAATTAGAACACAACGATTGAACACTGAACTGAGGATAATATTAAGCACTGTACTGCAACCTCACCAACAGGATATATATGGTAGAAATACACTGCTGAGGTGCGTAGCTTGCTCTAATATTTCACAGTACCGCAAATGCAACAACAGGGAACTGCTGCAACCAATTAGTGCTGTAGTGGAACAATATTGACATGTCATACCGCACAGCGGGAACATTTCACACTGACATGACTGTATGGAAAGGACATTTTCTACAGGCTATGATTTTACAATGACCCAACAGTTTGTCACAAGCTATGATTTCACACTGAGCTGCTCGTAGCGCCTTGAAGTGTCAACATTCTTTGGTTCAAGCATGCAGTGGCAACATTTAACATACAAATTACCACTGTCAAGTGTCAACATTCTACTGTCCAGTGAATTAGTGGGGTGTGTCTCCCTGCAGTGCATCTCTCTGTGGGTCAACACTCTTCTGTCCAGTGAATGAGCAGGGTGTGTCTCCCTGCAGTGCCCCTCTCTCTCTCACTCCACACACTGTGAAGCTCCTCTTATGTTCCGTTGAACAATGCTGTGGGGAACAGGGCAGGGAATGAGGGTGATCTTGCTGTCCATCAGAGCCGCTATCTCTGTCGCTGTGACTGTTTCTCCCCCCCCAAAAAAACCCACTAAAAACACAGACATAGGAAGGACACCACTAATCTACCTCTATGTGTCTCACTGTGACTCTGGATCAAGAAGATTAGGTCCCACATGTACTGGGGGGGGGGGGCTTAACAAAGGAAGGAGCCGCAAGTGTGCCACAGCATGAGGTACTGCACTTCATAACATGGCTTGACAACAGTGCATTATGCACATAAAAAAAACAAGAGGGCAACTGGGTACATCACTGCTAAGCAGCCACGAAGTTTTTTTTGTTTTTTTTTTAAGTATACTTTTTTGTTGCCTGACACTCTTACAGTCTGCACCAGTCCCAGAGCACCTGCCTCACTTACCATTTGCCGTACCCTTGCAGATCCCCCTGGCTTACTCCCCAGGGCGGGGCCACAGCACCAAGCAAATCCTTCTATGACAGGAGGAGGTGTCGGCGAACTGACAATGCCTCCCTGGCTCCCCCCCCAGAGCAGGATTTAGGGCTTGGTGGTACCACAATTGGTTGGCAGGGAACTATAGAGGCCAAACGAAGGGTGGGCTTCATCCATGTCGGCCAGACAGAAGGAACTGGAAGGGGACAGGATCAGTTGTGTTCCAGGACAGTAGCTGCTGCTTGTTGTTTTCACAGGGTTCTTGTGGATTTTACTTGGTAGAAGGTTATTTCTTTTCTTTCTTTCTTCTAAGTGGCTAGCAGGGTATTGTTTTGGGGGCTGTTGGAAGTTTGAAAACTGGTTTGGTGGCTGTAAGTGGGCTCATTTGTTGGATGTTTCACTGTGTAACAGGCTGCGCTGGTGGAGGCCTTTTTCTTCTGATTTAAAACCTATTTGGTGGGATTTGCTTGGGCCTGGGTATTTGGCTGATGAGCTTGGAGGGGAGACACAGGGCTGATACACTCTCCCTCGAGTCGGGTGTCTGCCCAAACCCCCCCCCCGAGTTCTGCTAATTTATAGGGGAACACCTGCCCTGCAATTGGAGGAAAAGGCTGCAGGTGCAGCTCATGTAGTTCTAGCCGCTGGGGGTTGGATTTAAAGGCTGGGAGAGAGGAGCTTAGGGAGTTGTTCATTTCCCTTATAAGTTTACTGTGTTGTACTGCACCTAGTAACAGGGTTACTGGTGTACTGTGGGACTGTATCTAAGATTAGTGGGTGGCCTGATTAGGCAGTAGGGGTGTATCTTGGACTGGGGGGAACCTGGTGGCTCACCCAAGGAAACCTACTTGGAAGGGGATGGAACCACACGGCATTAGGGCCAACATCTTTGGGAGGGTGGTGGGGTGCACAGGGTGTGGAGCAGCCATGATACTGGACTCGGCTTGAAGTTTGGTGGTTGCCCAGTGTGCTACCAGCTGGCACAGCTTAGGGAGGAGGTTGTGGGATTAGGAGACAGCTGGGGGAAGGGGAGGTATGGTTGGGGAAGGGGCAGGGGCTCCCACAGGGTTGCACCAAGCACTGGGGGCAGTGGCATAGGGAAAGGAGTGCAGGAGAATACTCAGGGGTCACATAGGGACCCTGGCAGAGGGGGTCCAAAAGGACACTACCAAGGAAGCAGGCAGGTAACTGGGGACCCTCACAAAGGAGGGACAGAGGGACAACATTCTCAGGGAAGTAGGCAGATGGCCAGGGCTGGACAGAAGGAAACAAGGTGGGGAGGTGGATCAGACCTTACACTTAGTAACCGCTTCAATTCTCTTCTTCTGCTCGAGGATGAGGGGGGTGATGTAGCCATGACAGGGGTGGTTAGAGACGGAAAGGGAGTGGTGGGCAGGAGGCAGGGGCCAGATAGAAGGAAGAGCAGGGGAACCTGGAATGCAGGAAAATGGGGAGCAGTGAATCAGAGCAGGAGGGCAGGGGAAGAAGGAGGAAAGCGCAAGGAGAAGGACCAGTTGGGAGGAAAGGTAAAGGAGAAGGACCAGAAGTACAAGGAGGATTCAGGAAAGGGAGCTGAGGGTTTAGGCCAGGGGAACACAACAAGCAAGGAGGGACTAAATGGAGACAGCAAGGAAGGGAGGATGAGCCAGGCTAGTTTAGCAGATGGGGGAGAAGGACCAGTAGCGAGCAGTGAGGGGGGAGTTAGCAAGGTACAGAAGGATACTCAGGAGGAGGAGAGGCATAAGATTGGAGGAGAGGGGGTGGCCAGGGTAAATAAGGAGAGGGTGGCATGTGGCACCCAGATAGGGGAGGAACAAGGGCCGGCTGGGTAGAGGGGCGATAGAAAGAATGAGGGACATGGAAGGAAATGGAGAAGAAGCTGTCAGAGTGCTCCTGTTGGGGATTCTATGATCAGGGTATCAAATGGGATAGGGAGGAGAAGCCTGGCTAGTTAGAACAAATGCTTCCCTGGACTAGCGGTGCGTGAGGGCTAAGCATGAGGTGTATCAGCTGGCAAAGGATTGTGGGGCTCCCGGACATACTGGTCCACCTGGGTACAAATGACATTGAGGAAATAGCGAGCTAGAGATACAGGCAAGATTCAGGAGCTTGCCAGGGCCTGTCATGACATAGGATGCACAGTTTCCTTCTCAGAAATCCTGCGGTGCCAAGGGCTAGTGGGGAGCACAAGGAAGATTAGGAGATAAACCAGTGGCTCAGGGAGTGGTGTGAGGCCAGAGGGTATGGGTTGATGGGGATTGGGGAAGACCAGGGAGGATAAGGAGCTGTATGCTGAGATAGACTCCATCTCAATTTGGACGGAGGAATCCTAAGTTGAAAATAGAGGGTTCATTGGTGAAAAGTGGGGTTTAAACTTGTGAAGGAGGGATGGGAGAAAAAGGCTGTCAAGAGGGTGCCGATAAAGGAGGGACTCTGTCTCCACCCCCCTTGGGAGCTGGAGGATTGCGGGAAAAGGCCGACTGGTAAAGTGCAGACCAGGGGAAAACAGAATCCCCATGGGAACACGAGCAGGGGAAATGGAAGTATAGGGAAAGGGTGGAAGGTAGTCCTGCTAAATGCCAGGAGCTTGGGAAATAAAATGCCTGAGCTCCAGGCGATGCTGAGGGAGCAGTGGATGTGGCAGTGGTCACTGAGACCTGGGCCACTGCAGGACACGACTGGGACCTGAACCTGGAGGGTTACACTATGTTCAGGAAGGACAGGGGGGAGGGAAGGGGAGGAGAGGTAGCAATGATAGTCAAAAACTGCATTGGCATAGGGGGAGTAGAGGAGGCGGAGGGAACCGTGGAAGCGATTTGGGTCACCTTGATAACAGAGGGGGCAAGAGAGTAAAATAGGAGTGGTGTATAGACCCCCTGCCCTGGGCGGACGAGCTGGAGGAAGTCTGGTGGCAGATGTTGGGAGACACTGCAGACCGGCAGAGGACGGTGGTGGTGTGGGGACTTAAACATGCCAGAACAGACTGGGAGACTATGACATCTTCTGTGACCAGGAACAGGGTTGTTGGATATCTTTCAAACTGGCGTTCCTAACTCAGCAGGTGGGGAACCGACCAGGAAACCTGGGTACTGGATGTGGTCCCTGGCAGACAGTGACCAGATTAGAGGCCTGGAGGTAAGGGACCCGTTGGCGGGAGTGACCATGCCACGGTCTGGTTCTGCCTGGACCTAGGAGGGCTAGAAGGCTGCACAAAGACGGAGGTAAGTGACTTCAGGGGAACGGATTTTAAGGAAATGGGAAGGATCTTTAAGGAGCATTTGGATGAGATTGAGTCAGACATGGACGCTGATAGTAGGTGGGAAATCATCAGGAGAGGGGTGCAAGCTGCTACCAGCACCTGTGCAAGAGTAAGACGAAAATGCGGTAGGGCCCAAAAACCCTGCTGGTGGACCAGGGAGGTCCAGGAGGTGGTGTGGGGAAAGAAGGCAGCCTATAGGCAATTCAAGTGCTCAAGGAGTGAAAGGGATCAAGGGGAGTATGAGCTGATGGCTAGAAGGGCCACTAGGGTGGTGAGGGTGGCTAAGGCAAGGAAGGAGCAGAACCTGGCCAGGGAAATTAGGAGAGGGAACAAGGGGTTCTTTAGATACATTGGGGAAAAACGAAGGGTGAAGGGGCAGACTAGCAGGATTAAATCAGGGGAGAGATGGGCACAAGACCCGGGGGAGCAGGCTGAGTTACTAAATGAGTACTTCACCAAGGAAAATGGAGGTGCTGCATCATACATGGGAGGAGACAGAGATACCGAGGAGGGGGGGACCCTTACCGATCGGCGGGTCTGGGGAGAGGGGGAGGCATCACTGGCAGGAGGGGGGAGGGCTAAGCAGGGAGAAGAGGTACTGGAAGTGGAAATCACAGCAGAGGAGTGAGGAAGCCCTCAGCCCCTTAAGACGGAGAAAGCACCGGGGCCAGATAAATTACATCCCAGAGTGCTGAAGGAACTTGCGGATGTCCTGGCGAAACCCCTGGTGGAGCTTTTCACCATCTCTCTGAGGACAGGGTGGGTGCCCAGGACTGGAAGATGGCGCATATAGTGCCTATCCACAAAGGGGGATCAAAGGAGGTGGCAGGGAACTACAAGCCTGTCAGCCTGACATGGGTGGTGGGCAAGGTGATGGAGGGCATTGTCAAGGAGAGGCTGGGGGGGACCTGGAAAAGTCAGGGTGCCTGGACGAAAGACAGCATGGATTCGTCCTGGGGGAAATCATGTCAGACAAACCTTGTGGAGTTCTATGACTGGGTGATGAGTGCCTTGGACCTGGGTAGACCAGTGGACGTCCTCTTTCTAGACTTCAGCAAGGCATTTGACTCTGTTCCTCACATGGGCCTGTTGGATAAGCTGGGAGAAATGGGGGTTGGGAACCAGATGATCAGATGGAATAGGCAATTGGCTCCAGGACCGGACCCAGAGGGTCGTAGTTGGCGGGATAGTCTCATTCCAAAGAGGGTCATTAGTGGGGTCCCACAGGGATCAGTCCTTGGGCCCCTCCTGTTCAACGCCTACATCTCTGACATAAGGACAGGAATCAGGAGTGAGATGAGTCTCTTTGCGGATGACTCAAAACTGGGGGCGGTGGTGGATGGGGAGGAGGGGAGGGTGGCCCTACAGGGGGACCTGGAGGCTCTGGAAAGATGGTCTAGAAAGTGGAAGCTGAGGTTCAATGCAGGGAAATGCAAGGTACTCCACCTGGGGGCTAGAAACCCGGGCCAAGTGTACACCCTGGGGAGGGAATGCTACAAGTCTTGATGGCTGAGAGGGACCTGGGGGTGGTGGTGGATGTCAAGATGAGCAACTCGGAGACTTGTAGGAGGGCGCAGCCAAGGCCAACAGGATGCTGGGATGCATCGCTAGGGGATCACCTCCAGAAGGAGGGAAGTGATACTCCCTCTGTATAACTGCTTGGTGAGGCCACACCTTGAGTACTGCGTGCAGTTTTGGAGGCCACACTTAAAGAGGGACATTAAACTCCTGGAGAGGGTCCAGAGGAGGGCAACCAAAATGATTTGGGGCTTGGGGGACAGGACCTATGAGGAGAGGCTCGAAGAGCTAAATATGTACACATTGGAAGAGAGAAGGGACCGGGGGAACATGATAGAGGTCTTCAGGTACATGAAGAGGGTAAATAGGGGAGGAACAGTCAGGGTGCTTCGAAGGAAGGAGGAGGGGGCCACTAGAGGGCATGGGTGGAAGCTGGAGAGGGAAGATTCAGGGAGAAAGGAGGAGGTGCTACTTCACTGAGAGGGTGGTGGAGCCATGGAATGCACTGCCTAGGGGGCTGGTGGAGGCAGAGACGGTGGTGGGGTTCAAGAGGGGCTGGGACAGGTACAGGGGAAGGGTTCTGGAAGCAAAATCAATGCAGCAAGAATATCCAGAACTGGGAAGGGAGAAGCCAGGGAAGACGAGGGCAGCAAGGTCAGCACCCAGGGTGGGGGCTGACCAATTGAGCAGACTCGAAAGACCGTTAGGCCTATTCTGCTGGCATTTTAGTATGTTAGTATGTTAGACGTCTTTTCTGAGCTGCCCCCGGAGGGCGGGAATGTGCAATGGCGTCCAGCGTCCGCCCATTTAGCATGCTGGCACTGGTCACCTGTGGTTCCCCCAGCCTTCGCCAGGTGTCCATCAGGCACCGGATACTCTACCCGCCCTCGCTCCCCCTGGAGGAGAGCAGTCCATGGAACGCTCGATTCTTCTCCCCTGGCCGGCCCTCCAACTCCCCGGGTCCATTCCCGAACCCGGGTTGTTGGCATTGCAAGCAGAAATCCAACCACTGTGCCGGTTGGCCAGCTTAGGCAGCCACCAAGTTAACACTGTGATTCTCTGTCGCTAAGGTGGATTTTTAATGGTTGCCTCTCAGTGCTAACTTTTACCCAAAGATAACAAGTCCCACTCTGCCCAGGGATCTTGCTGGTTGGGCATCTCACCCCAACTGTGGATTAAATACAGAATTTAATCCACAGTCAGGTGATGCTGTTTGCCCAATGAGCTTTCTCCCTCTTTGTCAACCCATGTTATAAAATGTTTTAATCTAAGTGAAGGCCTAGGCTTCATATTATAGCCTAATTCCCCGCCTGGGTCACTTGGTATCCTGAAGTCACTGCACGACCGTACCCTATGCCACGGGCAGGCCACCACTGTGAATCACCTGTAAGGCCTTGAGACAGATGGTGTGCATGACTGGACTGGGCTGCTACATCCGAGAAGAAGAAAAAAAAAAAAAAGACATGGAAACAAACTGCACATGGGGAAAACAGACTAAGAGACAATTGACCAAAATCAGTGGCACTTCTTTCAACTCCCTACAGGGACGGCTTTAGCTAGGTGAAAACTGTGCCCCTGCACCTTGGGGGCCCATACTTTTCTCTTCAGGAAAAAAAAGTAATCTGAAACACTTAAAAATGCCTAAATTGTGTTGGATATAAAAATGTTTACCAGCAAATGAAAGTGGAAGACAATTCTGTTACTGTTAAAAAGATGGGGGCAGCTTTGCTGCAGTGGAAAAGATTGGGTTAAGTAAGTGCTAATGGCCATACTTTACACCTCCCAGGTTGACTGCTTTCACAAACAAAGGGCTATATCGACAACAGAACTTGTTTGAAACCTGGACATGTAGCTGAAATGATGAATGATATGACAAAATCTGTTTCAAAAGTATGCGAGCACTCAAAATGGCTTAAAAACCTGACCAGCACAGATCAAAACCATATTTCATAATAGGGACCCAGAAAACCTGATCACCAGGTTAAAAAATCTGACAGGTGACAACCTTACTGGTGTCCCATGATAATCATCTCTATTCTCTCTCACTCACACCTCCAGAAAAGTTGTTTAACTTGTTTGCAAATCAGAATATCAGAGGTGTGTCCAGTGATGATGTCCCTGTCCTTACAGAAATTAATATGGTAGTAGTACCGTACTTACTTAGGTTCTTGCTTCAGGCTCAGTCATATTCATTTCCAATGGTGTAGTCAAATAATTCAAAGCAATCAATGGCACTTATTAAAATATGCTAGTTAAACTAGCTGACTTGGTAGTGCTCTATTAATACAGGACAGGAAGGTTAGTAAAGTCTAAATGTTGTTGGGGGGCCCCACAGGGAATGGAGTGGTGGGGCCTGGCAGGGGTCCCAAATGGCTAAGGGCAGCCCTGACTCCCTACTGCTTGGTGACAGGGACAGCAATTTTAGAAGTAAGAGAGAAAATACTGAGATAAAATCATTGCTGTCCCTACAATTCATGGGCACAGAGTTATGCGTTTCTCCCTCATGGATAATACTGGCAGAGTGTACGGAACTAAACACAGTACTGCTGCAGCCCAACCCCATCTGTTTACAGGATACAGAAACTTTTACTTTCTGGCCCTAACGTGTACATTATGGAGACTTTTTTTTTCATGCCACTGGTGAGCACAATCAATGGCAGAAAGGATATCGAAAATTTCATGGTCGTCGATCTTGTCTGCAACGTCCTCATCTTCTTCCTGTGCGGTGAGCTGCCTTTCCCCGGAACGCTGATAGATTAGGGGATTGGCGTTCTCTAACCGGCTCGTTCCAACCATCCTTCCTTTAGCCACTGCTGGTAAACACAGCTACGAATGCCGTGACAAGCAACAGGGATGCAATTGGAGGAGCTGAAACTGCGAGAACTACGGGTCCTCGGCGGAGACACACGCTTCACGTCTGACCGCAGCATTCTTGATCAGAACAGTGGTGACGATCAGCTAGCTGGGGAACAATCTCCTTGGAGCCTGACTGATGGGAACCTTGTTACCACTTTTCAGGATGCCCAAACTCGTTCACGAGAGTCGTTGGGTACCACAGTGTAATTATACTTATAAAATGGGCACAGCAAATAAAGCATTTTGATTGGATAGAAAAGCAGTGCCATATATGTATTACACAAAGGGGAAAAAAAAGTACAGGCAAAGAAATCAATGCCCCTAAATAGAATGTTCAGAGCTAAGCATGGAACATTCGTTTTTTAAAACCCACCATTGTTTTTAGCAGTATAGCAGGTCACTGAAGCTTTACAGCCACTCGCTCTTCATTTTTCTTAGTAGAAAAAAAAAACAAAAACCGGACTGTAGCAAAACCTGCAAGTAATAACAGAACGGGGGCGCTTCAATCAGTGCCTCCCACACCACACCGGCTGTCTTTCACGGTTACTCCCACCCACACGGAGCAGACCACAGCCTGAGCTCCGTACGGGCTGGGAGTTTCAAGTGCCCACAGAAACAGTCACCCGACCGGGATTCAAACAGTAGGTCATGGCACCAGCCGGATTTTCCCCCGCTCAGCATCACTCAGATTTAGTTCCCCAGTTTGAGCTCGTTCCTATTAAAAAAAATAAATAAAAAAATACAACCAGAAAAACAAACTGTAATGAGTACACATGCGCACTGGGGTAGTGCAACAAAATTAAATCAGTAGTACCACTCACAACTACACAATGATGTCACTTTTAAATAGGCAGAAGGACTATTTTATCATATATTAACAATTAAATAATGTTTTTCTACGTGTAAACATACTTTTTTGTCTAAACTTTTATAAGATGAAAAACGTACCCATTTTATAAGCACAATAAGGCACTCCAGGGAGGTGTTGAACATATATTACCGCACTTCCAGGGGCTGAAGACACTCGGCCAGTGGCCTTGTGACTTACTACGCCCCTGGGCCTGCGGTAATATCTGTTCAACACACACCCTGTCATGTCTTATTGCCTACACAATTTACCAGGAGGATTTGTTAAGCGCCCAACATTTATCCTTTTCGAGAATCAAATTAAGGCTAAACAGTTATATATTTTCTTTTCTTCACTTACTCTAACTGGGTCGCTGTGCATACAAGGGTTACTACCCCTGCCTTGCGGCCTCTAAAAAGGTCGGGGGCCAGCCTTCTGGTTCTAATAGAAAAGGCAGGTTCGTTCCCCTAAAAATGTCCCACTTCGGGTTTCTTAAAACGTGGCAGACCTATACAGTAAGTACGCCATCCCAGGAGATTATAGCACACAAACATGTGGCCCACTATAATTTACTCTGGGTGGAGGCACCCTGCTATTTACTTTTACTTTTAGGAACGAACCCGCCTTTTCCATCAGAACCAGAACAATGCCCCCCGACCTTTTTTGAGCCCGCAAGGCTCAGTTACAGTAAGAGGAAAAAAAAAAAAAGAATATATAGAACTGTTTAGCCTTAATTTGATTCTCGAAAACGACAAAGGTTGCGGGTTTAACAAATCCTCCTGGTAAATTAGGTATAATTACACTCTGGTACCCAACGACTCTCGTGAACGAGTTTGGGCATCCTAAAAAGTGGTAACAAGGTTCCCATCAGTCAGGCTTTAAGAAGATCGTCCCCCAGCTAGCTGCTCGTCACCACTGTTCTGATCAAGAACGCTGCGGTCAGACGCGAAGCGTGTGTCTCCGCCGAGGACCCGTAGTTCTCGCAGTTTCGGCTCCTCCAATTGCATCGCTGTTGCTTGTCGCGGCGTTCGTAACTGTGTTTACCAGCAGCGGCTGAAGGAAGGATGGTTGGAACGAGCCGGTTAGAGAACGCCAATCCGCTGATCTATCAGCGGTCCGGGGAAAGGCAGCTCACCGCGCAGGAAGAAGATGAGGACATTGCAGACAAGATCGACGACCGTGAAATTTTCGATATCCTTTCTGCCATTGATTGTGCTCACCAGTGGCACGAAAAAAAAGTCTCCATAATGTACACGTTAGGGCCAGAAAGTAAAAGTTTCTGTATCCTGCAAACAGATGGGGTTGGGCTGTAGCAGTACTGTGTTTAGTCCCGTACACTCTGCCAGTATTATCCATGAGGGAGAAACGCATAACTCGGTGCCAGTGCATTGTAGGGACAGCACTGATTTTATCTCAGTATTTTCTCTCTTACTTCTAAAATTGCTGTCCCTGTCACCAAGGAGTAGGAAGTCAGGGCCGCCTTTAACCATCTGCCCCATCTCTCCATTCCTTGTACCCCCCCCCCCAAACAACATTTACACCTTACTAACCCTCCTGTCTTGTATTAATAAAGCACTACCAAGCATACCTCTCAACTTCTCAGCTCATAAATCAGCGACAAGGCTTAAAAAAATCGGGGACAAAGACCCCAAATCAGGGACACATCTTAAAAATTGGTACTATTCACTCAGAAAGCAGATAGAATAAGGGGATTAGTGTAAGATGCATTTTCTGAAAAAGAACAAGTCTGTAACTTTAATGTTTGGCATTATTTTGTACTTTCAATCCCTACTGTTCTGTAACAAAAACGCACATTTTAGGAGGGACAGAGGAAAATTCTTAATCAAAATCAGGGACATCCTGAAAATCGAGGACAGTTGAAAGGTATGCTACTAAGTCGGCTAGTTTAAGCAGCATATTTTAATTAGTGCCATTGACTGCTTTGAATTATTTGACTACACCATTGGAAATGAATCTGACTGAGCCTGGAGCAAGAACCTAAGTAAGTACGGTACTACTACCATATTAATTTCTAGAAGGATAGGGACATCATCACTGGACACACATCCAATACTCTGATTTGCAAACAAGTTAAACAACTTAACTTTTCTGGAGGTGTGAGTAAGAGAATAGAGATTATCATGGGACACCAGTAAGGTTCTCACCTATCAATTTTTTTTTAACCTGGTGATCAGGTTTTCAGGGTCCCTATTATGAAATATGGTTTTGCTCTGTGCTGGTCAGGTTTTTAAGCCATTTTGAGTGCTTGCATACTTTTGAAACAGATTTTGTCATATCATTCATCTTTTCAGCTACATGTCCAGGTTTCAGACAAGTTATGTTGTCAATATAGCTTTTTGTTTGTGAAAGCATACAACCTGGGATGTGTAAAGTATGGCATGGCCATTAGCACTTACTTAAGCCAGTCTTTTCTACTGCAGCAAAGCTGCCCCCACCTTTTGTAACAGTAACAGAGTTGTGTTCCACTTTCATATGCTGATAAACATTTTATGTCCAACACAATTTAGGCATTTTTAAGTGTTTCAGATTACTTTTTTTCCTGAAGAGAAAAGTATGGGCCCCCAAGGTGCAGGGGCACAGTTTTCACCTAGCTAAAGCCGTCCCTGTAGGGAGTTGAAAGAAGTGCCACTGATTTTGGTCAATTGTCTCTTAGTCTGTTTTCCCCATGTGCAGTTTTTTCCGTGTTTTTTTTTTTTTTCTTCTTCTTCTTGGATGTAGCGGCCAAGTCCAATCATGCACACCACCTGTCTCAAGGCCTTACAGGTGAACCACAGTGGTGGCCTGCCTGTGGCATAGGGTAAGGTCATGCAGTGCCTTCGAGGGATGCCACGTGACCCAGGCAGGGAATTAGACAGGCTATAATATGAAGCCTAGGCCTTCACTTAGATTAAAACATTTTATAACATGGGTTGACAGAGTGGGAAAGCTCATTGGGCAAACAGCATCACCTGACTGGATTAAATTCCATATTTAATCCACAGTTGGGGTGAGATGCTCAGTCAGCAAGATCCCTGGACAGAGCGGGACTTGTTATCTTTGGGTAAAAGTTAGCACTGAGAGGTAGCCATTAAAAATCCACCTAAGCGACAGAGAACCGTAGTGTTAACTTGGTGGCTGCCTAAGCCTGCCCACTGGCACAGTGGTTGGATTTCTGCTTGCAGTGCCGACAACCTGGGTTCGGGAATGGAACCGGGGAGTTGGAGGGCCGGCCAGGGGAGAAGGATCGAGTGTTCCATGGACTGCTCTCCTCCAGGGATGGGGAGGGGGTCGAGTATCCAGAGCCTGATGGACACCTGGCGGAGGCTGGGGGAACCACAAGTGACCGGTGGCAGCACGCTAAAGGGGCGGACGCTGGACGCCATTGCACTTTCCTGCCCCCAGGGGGCAGCTCAGAAAAGACGGCTGTCCGACATGGATGAAGCCCGCCCTTCGCTTGGCCTCTGTAGTTCCCTGCCGACCAGTTATGACACCACCAAGCCCTGAATCCTGCTCTGGGGGGAAGCCAGGGAGGCATTGTCAGTTCGCCGACACCTCCTACTGTCATAGAAGGACTTGCTCGGTGCTGTGGCCCCACCCTGGGGAGTGAGCCAGAGGGTATCTGCAGGGGTACGGTAATTGGTGAGCGAGGCAGGTGCTCTGGGAATGGTGCGGACTGTAAGAGTGACTGGCAACAAAAAAATATACTAAATAAAAACAAAAAAAAACTTGCTGGCTGCCTAGCAGTGATGTACCCAGTTGTCCTCTTGTTTTGTATGTGCATAATGCACTGTTGTCAAGCCATGTTATGAAGTGCAGTACCTCACGCTGTGGCACACTTGCGGCTTCTTCCTCTGTTAGGCCCCCCGCCGTACATGTGGGACCTCATCTTCCTGATCCAGAGTCACAATGAGACAAAGAGTGGTAGATTTATGGTGTCCTTCCTATATCTGTGTTTTCAGTATTTTTTTTGTGGGGGAGACAGTCGCAGTGACAGAGATTGCGGCTCTGACAGACAGCGAGATCGCCCTCATTCCCCACCCTGTTCCCCACAGCAATGTTCAACAGCACATTATAGGAGCTTCACAGTGTGTGGAGAGAGAGAGAGAGAGGGGCAGTGCAGGGAGACGCACCCTGCTCATTCACTGGACAGTAGAGCGTTGACCCACAGAGAGACACACTCCACTAATTTACTGGACAGTAGAATGTTGACACTTGACAGTGGTAATTTGTATGTTAAATGTTGCCACTGCATGCTTGAACCAAAGAATGTTGACACTTCAAGGCGCTACGAGCAGCTCAGTGTGAAATCATAGCTTGTGACAAACTGTCTGGTCATTGTAAAATCATAGCCTGTGAAAAGTGTCCTTTCCATACAGTCATGTCAGTGAGAAATGTTCCCGTTGTGCGGTTTGACATGTTTATATTGTTCCACCACAGCACTAGCTGGTTGCAGCAGTTCCCTGTTGTTGCATTTGCGGTACTGTGAAATATTAGCGCAAGCTACGCACCTCAGCAGTGTATTTCTGCCATATATGTCCAGTTGGTGAGGTCGCAGTATAGTGCTTGATATTATCCTCAGTTCAGTGTTCAATTGTTGTGTTCTAAGTGTGAAATATTCAAGTAATATATGCAGGCGCAGAGTGTATTTGTAGAAACATAGACAATGATGGCAGAAAAAGACCAGAGGCCCATCCAGTCTGCCCAAGTTCCAAAGAATCCATGGAACCAGTAAATTGAAGTGCTTTTAAGGAACTTAAAACATAGTGTGAAATGTTGTGCTTCTCCTGTACTGTCACTGGCATATATTCAGTAGGTGAGGCTACAGTACACTGCTCAAAATGATCAATTCTGTGTTCACCCGTTGTTGTGTTCTACTTACTGCATGTCTGAAGTGTCGGAATAATATATGCAGCTGCACAGTGTATTTGCTGGCGCCTTCAACTGGAAATGCTTTCCTTTCTGCAGCGCCTGACTTGCCTGTGAGATATATGTGTTTTTTTTTTTGGGGGGGGGGGGTGACAGTCATGTCGAAGGCAATGAAGCACAGAGTGTGATGCAGAAGAAATTTAGCAGATCATGTCAGTAGTGTATCTGTGACATTCCTATCTGCATAACAGCAATCCAGTATGCATAATTTGTTAGGGACTAATTTTCCAAGGCAGCAGGATACAGTACTTTTCTTCCCTTTAAACATGGAGAAAACACCTTTCTGTGGGTTTTTAACCTGTTTCACATAACCCATGTTTATAAGCGCATTATACAATGGTGTGTGAAAATCCTGTAACCTCATTGGTCAAAACATGTCACATGATTGTGGGTAAATCCTGCATAACCCACAGCTGAGGAATGATATTAATAAAAAACATAATTAAACGCATTTAAAATTTATTTAATACAAGTCCATTGTATAATCACGATAAGGCACTCCAGAGTGTGAGTTATTGGGTGATTAACCTACTTCTTGTGTGGTTAAGTCATTCGGCTGCACCTCATGACACACTGCACAAAATGAGTAAATCCCAAAACCCACACCCTGTTGTGCCTTATTATATAAATAACCCACTTCAGGGTAAGGGTTGAAGGCATTTAATCCATACCTTGGATGCTGTGAGGACACTTTGCTTGCAGCTTCTTGCCTCACAACGCACGCAAGGTGTGGATTAAATGCCTATAACCCCATACCCTGTCGTGGGTTATTGCTAATGTAACCCCCCTCCCAAGGTCAGGAGCTTACCTGCTCCTGCTGCTTCCCTTCAGCTGATGCTGCTGCCATGGCTCTCGTTTCCCTGGCCCGATCCTGGACTGCCTCAAGGGTCAGAGAGCGCTGCAGAGTTGTTTCAATGCCTCCTGCACCTGTATTCAGCACAGCTGCTCCTGCTTGTCTCTCGCTTCCCTGGCTCCTTCAAACTGCAGTTGGAGTCGGGGAGCACAAAAAAGTTAATTTTGGCGCCTCCTCCACCCAACCAGAAGCGTGACACAGCTCATTTGCTCCCCTGCCCCCGAACTGCCGCTGGCGAGACAGGTAACTCAGGAGAGGCTGCACTGTTGACCTAGTGCGGATAAGCTTGCAAGATCTGACAGAAGTGCAGGGGTGAATTCCTCTCCAGCCCCACGGACTACAGAAGGGGTTGGAAGAGCCAGAAGAGTGAAACAAAATAAACTTTTTAAAGCACTCAGGGTCGGGGAGTAACTGGGAAAATGGTGACTGCAGGGACTACAAGTCCCATGATGCCTAGTGGCTGTGGATGGCCATTTAGAACTTCAGCTCCACCAGGGGAGCCTTCAAAACAGAACCAGCGACTCTGCTCCTGTTCCCTAATTGTACCCCCTGGCCCTAGTAGCGACCCACAGAAGGGACCAGGAGGGTGCTAGCCATGCAGCCAAATGCTACCAGCAGTGACCAGGTATATTTTTACACGTTTTGGAAAGTGACTGAGCCATATAGAACTGTTTGTTTGATGGTAGCCATCTTTGCAGAGGCTGCTAGACAACAGCGTAGGATCAGATTGGTAGCTGCAGTACATCCAATCAGTGAGTGGGTTTTGAACTTGAATGTTCTGAACTTTACAGTTGGTGTGAGAGTCTTCTGAGGAGATTTTTGAAGTGAGAAGGTGCGTTTTTAATCAGCTCCTGCTGCTGACAAGCTAAAATCCTGCAATTTTGTGCCGTCTGCGCAAGCTGGGAAACAGAGAGAGACCTTCCAAGGACCTGAAATTCAGAGGGTGTATTTTTATCTGCTTTCAGTGTGACCAGATAGAAGATCCTGTGGTTGACGCCTTTTGTGCAGGTTCGGGACTGGTAACTAACTATTCTAAAGCCTGAAATGATGTGTTGCCTGCCAGGAAGACTGAAGTAAACTAAAGCTACTGTCTCATTTCCCTACTAGTTCAGAGACTGAGTTCATTGTGTTGTACCTGTGCGCTGAGGTACTGCCTTTACCTGAATTGCTGCCTACCTATCTACAGTCGAGGAGAGTGAAGACAAGTCCCTTTGTGGGGTGAAGACTGATGACCCTTAGTCGAGGTGGGTGAAGACAAGTCCCTCTGTGGGGTGAAGAGGATCATCGCCTGCATTCCAAGCCTTTCCTGCCTGTTCGTCCAAGTTGCCTGAAAAGTGGAGATGTCCCCCCAACATCCTGCATCTGTGTCATCTAAGGTCGTGAGTACTGGGTTTTACCCACACAGATACTTTCCTAATTGTTCAGCTTGCTAGCTTTTAATGTTACATCTGGGCTTCCTGTGCGACCTTAGCAATGCCCTTAGCAACTAGTACAGCCAGGAATAAACTGTTTCACTGCAGCCCCGGTGTAGTTGGTACTTTGCTCTGCAGGCACTCAGTATTTCATCTGTGCTGCACCCAGCTTTTCCAAGTCACAGGCCTGCAAGTACTCCGTGTGTGCACAATAATATTGAGAGCTCTCACAGGGACTGTAGGGTTAACTGGTGCACCAGTGGGGGGGGGGAGTAAATCTGGGACTGGTAATTCTGAACTGCATTGTACCATTCCTGAATGTCTATTTGATTGATGTTACTGGTTTGCATAGAGTGTAGAATATTATCGAATGCTTTTATTTCCCTTTGTTTCCACTGCTCCCTACCTCTTTATCCACCTCAAAATAAACCCGTAGTTTATTTTTCTGAAAACTGTTGCAGCCATTGAAACATAGAATTTGACAGCAGATAAGGACCGCTTGGCCCACCTAGTCTGCCCATTTCCCTACCTAACGGATAAGCGGCAGATCCTAGTTAACCAACAGCCTGCTTCCTCCTACCCCCCACTAGTATTGCCTTATGTCTGTCCCATGCATTCTTGAATTCCCCCACTGTTTTTGACTCTTACGACCTCCTCAGGAAGGCCATTCCATGCATCTACAACCCTCTCTGTGAAGAAATACTTCCTCACGTTACCTCTGAGCCGTCCCCTCTCTATCTTCAAATTGTGCCCCCTTGTTCTTGCACATTTCTTTTTCTGAAAGATGCTGCCCTCTTGGACTTTGTTGATTCCCTTGAGGTATTTGAAAGTTTCTATCATTGTCTTCCATCTCCCTCCTTTCCTCGAGGCTATTCATCTTAAGCTCCTTTAGTCTTTCTTCATATGTCTTCTGGTGCAGACCGTGCACCATTTTGGTTGCCCTCCTCTGGACTGCCTCCACCTATGTCTTTGCGAGATGGGGTCTCCAGAACTGTACACGGTACTCCATATGTGGTCTTACCAACTATCTGCACAGAGAGCCAACAACTTCCTGTTTTCTACTGGTGATGCCTCTCCCTATGCAGCCCAGTATCCCCCCCCAGGCCTCCGTACTGCCTTCTCACATTGCTGGCCCACTTTTAGGTTGTCTGATATGACTACCTCCAGGTTCCTTTCCATTTTTGTTGTTGTCAGTATCTCACCCCCCATTGTGTACTCTTTCCCTGGGTTTTTGTTTCCCTTGTGCATTACTTTGCATTTCTTTGCATTGAATCTAAGCTGCTATACATTTGACCATTCCTCCAACCTTGCCAGGTCCCTTTTCATCCTTTCCACCCCACCTTGCGCATCAACCCTGTTGCAGATCTTTGTGTCATCTGCAAAGAGACGTACTTTTCCTTTCAGTCTCTTTGCAATGTCACTTATAAACATATTAAAAAGGACCGGCCCCAGTAATGAACCCTGCGGTACCCCACTAGTAACCCTCCGTTCTTCACTGTGGACTCCATTTACTATTACCTGCTGTGCCCTGTTGTCCAACCAGTGTTTTACCCAGGTTACATCCTAGGCCCCACTCCCAGGCTGGCTAATTTGTTAATCTTTTTTGCGGGACTGTGTCAAATGCCTTACTAAAGTCTAGGTAGGCCATGTCCACAGCCCCTCCCTGGTCTACTACTTTGGTCACCCAGTCAAAGAAATCAATTAGATTTGTCTGACATCACCTTCCTGCTGTGAATCCATGCTGCCTTGGGTCCTCTGCCCCACAGGCCTCTAGGTACTCAACAGTTCTTTCCTTCAAAAGTGATTCCATCATTTTCCTACCACTGAGGTCAAACTGACAGGTCTGTAGTTTCCTGCCTCTGTCTTGCTCCCACTTTTGTGAAGGGGAATCACATCTGCCCTCCTCCAGTCCTCCGGTACCACAGCATCCTCCCATGATTTATTAAAAAGGGTAGTCAGTGGTGTTACTAGTTCTTCCCTTGGTTCTTTTAGAATTCTGGGATGAATCCCATCAGTTGTATCGACCTTCAATTTTAAGAGTTCTTTCAGAACACTTTTTT
Organism: Neoceratodus forsteri; assembly: GCA_016271365.2. Classification (NCBI taxonomy): domain Eukaryota; kingdom Metazoa; phylum Chordata; order Ceratodontiformes; family Ceratodontidae; genus Neoceratodus; species Neoceratodus forsteri. The sequence continues at coordinate 3,448,063 of JADMNL010000041.1, read as the reverse complement.
CTGTGAAAGAACTGATATCAACCCCCCCTTCCAGAGTGCATCTATTGACTGGATTAGGTATCACCATTGCATTATTAAGTAGTATGATTAGGCAGTAATTAAATCCCAGAGTGCACGGAATTCACGATTTCCGTTAAACCGGCATTCGTCCGTGTAATTCCCGGTTCCTGACAAGGTAGCATGAAATATACTATATTATTTCATTTTAATTTTGTCTCCTTTTTTTAATAAAATAAAATAAAAACCAAACAGTTGAGCAACTATTAACAAATCTAGCTACTTCTGCTAGTTACAATCTTTCTTTCCGATGAACTGTTTATTTGCTGTCAATCAAACGAGACCTGTTAAAGTGATTAGGTGCTTTTTATCTGTTAATCTTGTAATTTGTAGTTAATTAAAAAAAAATAACTGTGGACCACGTACTCGTTAATGCCTCATTCACCTGATTCACAAGTATTTCATCACCACCTGCTACTAACTTAATTCAAACCAGACACTGCACCGCACACTGCTGAGCGCTCCTCGATTTACAGCAATGTCTGTGCCAAACATACCTTCACCTGCTTCTAAAACTGGAAATGTGCTTGCTAAGCAGAGGTCGTCACAGTACGAAAAGGGTACCTTTCATGTCTCTGGTCAGATCATGTTTTGCTCTACCTGCAATATAGCTGTAGACCACAAGCGGAAGGCATCCTGTGACCGACATCTAAAGCCTCTGTCCACCTGGTAAAAACAGAAAGCTGGAAGCAAAAGCCTCTGCAGAAAAGCAAGTGATACGTGAACTTTGTAGCACAAAATCTGCTCATCAAGAGACCCAAAGGCAGCTCTTTTTCATTAGTGGAAGCTTTTACAGCGCTCACACCGTTGCACACACTAGAACAACCCTACCTTGCACAATTACTTGAGGAAAATCTGAAATCTGTAGGTGTCATTCTACATCGATGAGTTAAGAACAGAGTATCTGCCCAAAGTTTTTTACTACCATATCACAGACATTACAAAACCGAGGAGATATGCACCAGTATCAGGACGTTCGAGGAGAATGTGTGAGCAAGAGCTGAACTCCGATGTACATAACGGATGTTCAGTGCAATCTACTCTGCAAAGGGGAAAAAGATATTGTACAGTTCTGGATTTCGAATCAGGACAGATTCCCAAAATTAAGTAATATTGCCCTGAGTTGCCTGTCTGTCTCAGTACACAGTGCTAGTGTGGAACGTTCATTCTCCCGATATGGGTCCATGCTTACTGTTAACAGATGCAGCATCAAGGTGGAGAACTTAAAAATGTGTTCACTGCTGCGGCAGAATTGATTTAGCTGATTTTGCACATATGAAAACATGCTGTTTCACTGTCTAAATTATGTTTTTAATATCCAAAACTAGTTAAAGGAATTAAAACTTTATTTTTTTACATTTTCAACTACTCGTTTCTGCATTCATTCATTTCTGTGAAATACTGAATTTTTACCGTGCAGGCACAGTGAAATGTTTTTAAAAAAATTGTGAAACTAATACTGCCTTAAGTATGATATTTCATGCTTAGAGTTATAAGCGGGGAAGGGTCTGTATATTGTTTTACCTGTTTCCAAGGGAAGGTGCTGAACATCATTTCCTGTGGGGAAGCACCCTGGTAGTACGCTGCTGGAAGAATCCCCATAGGTGGAGGCACCACGTCAATCACAGCCAATTTTATCGACGAACCAGGGTGCCAGCCTATGTTCCCTGAGGCAGCACCACCTGTGGGTGGGTGTGCAGGTAGAAGGGGAGGGGTGGATTACACTAACATAACTAAATATGCCTTAACTTAGCTTACAGTAGATATCAACCTGCTTTAAGCGGCATGTACTGATGCTTGGGCCTTTAGGTTTTGAAATCCTGGCTACTGTGCTGCCAGGGCATTTTCCTCTGGTTGTTTTTCCCCTGGCGTCATATGTGCAATGACATGCATGCATATGTGCCATGTCTGCCAATGCCCTACCCACTCCTACTACTTCTGCTGCCATCTGGCCTCTGACAGAGCGTTGTCAAAAAAACTTCCAAACTATATCCTGGACTGCTTCACCCAGACCTCTCCTAGCTCCTATGCCCTAAGAAGCAACAACATCATCCTGCTCAAATTGCCCAAATTCAACACCAGGCTAGGGAGGGCAGCAGTCAGCTATTCTCTAGCTATAGCATGGAACACCCTACAAAAATCCCTAAAACTGTCCAATATCATTCCATTTGCATCCTTTAAACAGCAGTGTACAGTCTTCTTCAAAGAGAAATGCAATTGCTACCACTAGAGCTAGTATTGTCATCTCACAAATCTCCTTCAAACCATATATGGCATATTCCTTCCAGACAGACACCCCATCTTATGGCACCCAGTAATACCTTCACCATCCTAGTATTACATTATGTTGAGTGTCTGCCATACCCCCACTGGGATATGTATATACTGTACATACTGTAAATATTAGCTTAACTTTCCTGTAACCGTTTTATCATGTGAATTTACTGTACATCACTGTGTTTATAAGCGTTATTTTCCCCTGTATGTATAACTGTCTTATATAAGTGTATGATGTATCTGTTGTGTATCAACTATTGAACCTTGACCTTATCAGGTCCATCTTGTAAATGAGCCTTGCTCAATGATGTTCGCCTGAATAAATAAAGATTTGATGATGATGATTATGATGATGATTTAAGAGGCAGGACACTGGGACGCGCCCCCTCATAGAAACATAGAAGTTGACGGCAGATAAGGACCGCAAGGCCCATCCAGTCTGCCCATTTCTTTTTCTACCTTATAAATGTGCCATCGGCCTTTGCTCTGTCAGTGGCCTATCTATTCATAGTCATTTGTATTGCTCCCTTATGCCTATCCCATGCCTGTTTGAAGCCCTGCACTGTATTCATAGCCACCACTTCTTGTGGTAAGCCATTCCATGCATCCACCACCCTTTCTGTGAAAAGAATTTCCTCACATTCCCCTTAATCGGCCTCCCTCTAATCTCATGCTGTGTCCTCTTGTCCTGCTATTTTTCTTATATTTAAACATGTTAGACTCTTTCACCTTGTTTATGCCCTTAAGGTGTTTGAATGCCTCGATCATATCACCTCTCTCCTCCTTTGCTCAAGGGTATCGTATTGAGTTCCGTTAATCTGTCCTCATATGTCTTCTGATGCAGTCCCTGCACCATTTTGGTTGCCCTTCTCTGGACTGCCTCAATTTGGTTAATGTCCTTGTGAAGGTGTGGCCTCTAATACTACGCAGTACTCCAGATGGGCCTAACCAGTGTCTTGTACAGAGGATTAATACCTCCCTCTTACGACTTGTGATACCCCTACTAATACACCCTAACACCCCCCTAGCCTTACCTACTGCTTTAGAGGTCTACTTGGATGATTTTAGGTCATCAGTGATGATGATGCCCAAGTCTCTTTCTTCCTTTGTGACTGCTAGCAACTCCCCTCCCAGCCTATAGGTGGCTTGAGGGTTTCCCTTCCCTATGTGCATGATTTTGCACTTCTTTGCATTAGGAGGAGAGCTGTTGTGAGAGGGCCAGTCCTCTAGTGACCCTGGTCCATTCCCAAACCCAGAGCGGTAGTATGGCTGTTTCTTTTACTTTTTAAAGCCTTCTCCTGATTTGTCAGTCAGTGGGGAACAAGAACTGTGGTATACGACGCATAGTTTTTAAAACAATATGAAGGCCAAGTTCTGAGTTTGAGTTTAATAATGAGATTTATTTAAAGATCGGGTGCTCTATCCTGTGCCCCAAATTTTTATATTTAAAAAAATTTGAATAGTACGATCGTACCTCTCAATCTTGCCTGGAAATTTTGTCTGCTGTATGTGGTTGCCTTTTCGTGTCGGACAATACAAACTGTCCGTCAAAGGGTTGAGGGGTATAGGGAAGGTTTGCATCATACTCGCCAGAGCCAGTGGCATTAAATTCACATGTTTTATGTTGGAGGCTAAATGTACTTTGGAAGCTCTGATGTTGGTGAGTTTCAGTAGGTATGCTTTTAGGGATGTTCACTGGTGTTTTGCACCTCGTGTTAAATTTCTGACTGTTTGACCCCCCCTTCAAAAAAAGTAAAAAATACATGATGGCCATCCAAGCATAGTATTCATTGCAGCAGCTGGGAAGAGCTGCCCTATGTCTCCAAGATTTACATTGGCCCCAAGCTGTAATGTAGATTTTTTTTTTTTGGGGTGGGTCCTCCCTTTCTAATAACTCCTGGTTTCCACTTTCTCTTCTCATCCCCTTAATTTCTCTCTGGTGGCCAGTGGCTCTCTGTCCCCATATGCCTTCCGTGGTCTCCGGTGGCACTTTTTGCCTTTACCCTGCCCCATAAGTTGTGCCTGGTGTCCAGTGGCACCCACTCCCTCTTCCTCTCCTTTTCCTCATAAGTTCTCCATTGTGCCCAGTTGCATCACTCCCTCTCCCCATATACTTATGCTATCTCAGGTGTCAAATGGCACCCCCTTCCTCTCCCCATTCCCTTAAGTTCTCCCTAGTGACCAGTGGCTCCCTCTCCCCATAAGCCTTTCCTGGTCTCCAGTGGCACCTTCTTCCTCTACCCATCCCCATAAGTTGTTCCTGGTGTCTGGTAGTATCCACTTCCTCTCCATAAGTACTTCTGATGTACAGAGGTACCCCTTCCCTCTCCGCATCCCCTTATGCTATCCTTGGTGTCTGACAGGTGGCACCCCCTCCCTCTCCTCATCCCTTAAGTTCTCCCTGGTGTCCAGTGGCACCCCCTCCCTCTCCCCTTCCTTATAAGTTCTCCTTGGTGTCTAGTGGCACCCTTCCGTATCCCCATTCCCTTAAGTTATCCCTGGTGTCCAGTGGCACTCCTTCCCTCTCTCCCTTCCCCACAAGTTCTCCTTGGTGTCCAGTGGCACCCCTCCACCCTGGTACCCAGTGGTGGCCAGCACAAACCCTACACTCACCTCCTTGGCTGGCCGCCATCTAGCTTGCGCATTAAACTGCAGTATATAACAAAAAGAGATCAAGTGGTTTAAAAAAAAAAAAAAAGCTACACTGATTAATACCCTCTCCTCCACTTATGTCTGCCCCACCACCCACTTCACCCACGTCCACTTAGTCAGAAAGCTCACCTATTGGGAAAAAAGTCCTAGAGCAGCACACTGCCGAGCCTGTTTTACTGGTCTCACCACTGGGTGGCATGCCTGCAGTCTCTCCCTCCTGCGATTTCGAAGAGTACTGCTGGGAGAGATTGCCAGCATTTAGCCATGGTGGTGAGGCTGTTAGGGATGTTCCCTGGTGATTCAGTAGCCCCATGTCAGATTCATAAGTTTTTGACCGGTACATCATGGTTATCTAACTGCGTAAAATCCACAACAAAAACATGAGTTACTGTACTTGTTTTTAAAGGCTACCTAAACATACTTGAAATGGTGTACACAGTTGTTAAAACCCTCCTGTGGAAGCAGAGCAGACAGGGAGAAGGTTTGAATGGTAGAAGCAGTTACCTTCAAATCCAACGTTTAGTGCTTTTTCTGCAAATTTTTTTGTTGTTGTTGTTTTTTTGTAACGCTAAAACCAGGAAACGGTTTCAAAGCCCCGCGCCGATCTGAGCCTAAGACTGCTGGGAACGTCTAACATGATGATGTAATCTTAGCAAGTCAGGACGTGACCATTCCTAGTAGTCGGTCCCTATGGAGCCTTATGTTCTGTGTCTCAAATTAGTAATAATATGTGTACCTTGAGAGCTTGATTGCTATGTAACGTGTGTACTGTTCATGTTCTCCAGGGGTCTTTCAGGATCTTATAGATAGATGCCTTGCGTGTCCCAGTGGATCCCCCGGAGTCAGCCTGGAGGCATCCTTCTGCTGTAACCCCTGTATTTCCCTATTTACTCCCCTTGACCCCGAGGCCCTAGAGCGCGGATGCACATGTGCGTGGAGGTGCCCATGCGCACTCTGGCTCCGGTGATGGCCCCTTTCTCTCTCCTCTCAGCCTAGTGCCAGAGCTTCTCGACATGGTGCAGTTCCCCAGCCTCCACCAAGAGGCAGCCAAGTGCCGAGGAGACCCTCAAGCCCTCCACGAGGAGGAGAGCTGCCTGCTGGCAACTCAGTCGGCTCCTCCCCCTGCCGACCTCTGGTGCCCCGAGCTTGTGAACGAACCAGGGTCGCTGGTATGGCATGAGGTGTGGCGTCCAGCGCCTCAACCCTCAGTGCCACCGGGCCGGCCCGATCACGTTATTTTTGTTTGTAGCAACATAACTGTTTTAGTTATTAGCACAAGTGTGTACACACCCCCTGCCTTCGTCTTGCTCTAGGTTCCTCACTCCTGGTGTAGGTGGCAGGCAATTCTGAGAGCCTCCTCAGCTGCTGAAGTGCTGGTCATCCTTTTTTATTTTGTTTTTTTACCAGGAAGGTGGACTGGATCAGTGATCCATTTTCAGTCACATGCTGAGGACATTGGGGCTTACAGTAGGAAAGACAATGTGCACACAAGAAGTCTGTTAGTACAAAATTTCTATGTATACAAGCTATAAAGTGCCAATTGTCAAGGTTATCCTTATGTATACATTACAATTAGAATTTCAAGTATTGTTGTAGCATTTGTAAGTGGAAGCTCTCCCTTCCTTCTCTCTCTCTCTCTCTCTGTCTCTCAACTGAAGGCTGACAGTCTGTGATGACCCTCTCTGAGTGCTCGCAGAACCCAGGAATGAGGAGCCTGGCCCCAGGGGTACTTGCTTTGTGTCTGGTGGTATGTTGTTTGCAAAATGGTAAGGAAGGCCATGCACAAAAGCCTAGTGTATTTGAATTTTTTAACGTCACAGTAACCAACTACAGAGTGTAAAGGCATAGCAAAAATCAATGTAAAGTAGAGCGGTGCAAAAATATGCAAATGGTGAAGTTAACGCAGGTGTTGTCGGGGCCCCTGGAGGTTAACTGACCTGCCTACACGATGTTTCTTGTCACTCTGACATATCGACTGGGGACAGAGTAAAGGTGTTGGTGTGCCTTCTTTTATAGGCCGTAATTTAAAGAGCTAGTGTCCATGCTTAAATATCCATTTTCAGAAAACTACGCTTCACTGTGTAACTTGTAACTGTGCAAAAACAAGCTTTGTGCAGCTGTGCAGAATGTGTAAAAATGTGTAACGGGAGTATTTATCACATTCATTATTATCCTTAAAGAGCTGCTGACACAACAGGTATTACTCATCTGGGTCTGTGTCAGGCATTTTATTTTGTTAGGAGAATGTATTTTTTGTAATAAATTGAGGGAAATACATTTGTTCTCATGGTTTTTCTCCTGCCACAGTGATGTGCACTCCCACTCTGTAGTAAAGCTGCTGCTTCCGAGCTGAAAATGTGCTGACATTAATCCCTCGACATCCATTGTTGGTGAAATATTTAAGGGTTTAAAATATATGTTTATTAGTTTTATAAGAATAACTTCCAAAATAGTGAGCCACGGCACAGGCAGATAGCAAATTCTGTGTAAAACATTCCAATAGGAGACTTCTTGCTTCTGCCCAGATTTTCTCTATATTGGGGTGCAGAAAAACAGCAGAGTTTGCAGTATGAAAAGAAAGCTCTCAGAAGCTTGGAAAATAGCATAGACCTTAGTAATATATACTAATCATAGGTGAGAGATATGAGGCCGCCGTACTGAAACATTACAAGTTTTGTTAAGTACCTGGTTCCATTCACGTTTGTTTTGTTTACCTGTATAGTGGTGGGGAAAGGTATGAGGCTTTTCCTTGAAGTGTGGATTTATATCATTATAAAACTGTGAGTAGTAATGGTTCTGAATTCACCCTCAAAGCACTTTGTACATATGGGAATTATTTTACATCATAATGAATTAAACTGCATCTGCTGTAGGCTTCCATCATACCTAGCGGTAGTCCTGGGGCGGTAGTTTGTGAACTGCTCAACTGCATGCAGAAATTTTCTTTTTTTGTTGTTAAATTAGATTTACCAGGAAACATTTTGATACAGTGCGTGTATTTCATTACTACATTGGCTGGTTACTTGCAAATAATTTCTACATTCCTGCTTGCTATGCTAATCGCGGTGTCTTCTTAGGAGGGTATGAAGGGTATGCATTCTGAATCCATCTTTTTGTGAGTTCTTTGAGCAATCTGTTAGGGTTATATCCATTACAGCAGGTTCCTATGTACTCTGATCTTGTGACAGTAAATACCAGAGGCTAGGTGAGTTAGCCAAAGATTTGCAGTCTAGCCAAATTACGTTTAAAGTTGCTGGTATGGGGCTTGTTAGCTTGTTTACTGGCTTTGGACTGGACAGAGTTTGAAATCATTGACTTGTTTTGGAAATTGCTAAAGCCACACGATTTCCATGTACTATTTTGTAAGGTATATGACAAAGAAAGGCAACAATTTAATTTATCTCTAACCCTTTTGGGGGTCAGTGCTTCCCCTACATTTTAAATATATAAATTCTGTCACGTTGAAAAACAAAACTGTGTAGAAATAACCTTTGGCTTTTTGTGATTGAAATTGGTGAATGTTGCAACAACGAACAGAATACTCGCTCTGTTTTTAAAATGGAGGCTGCAAGCTGGTCATTTTACGATTATAGGAGTCTTCGCATGTAGGATCTATGGTTTTGATCTGTAATGTGGTTCATAGATGTTTTAAACATATGGGCACAAAAGTAATTTTGGTGATTTAGTTCAGTGTTTTATTAATTCTGATGGGACTGTATTTCATGCTTTAATGTCTGGATTCAGCAGCTAACTCAAAACAATAGTGTTAGACTACAGCACCAGTCGGTTTCCCCACTTGGCATCACTCACAAGCGTCTCACAGAATGAATGTCTATGAGCTGCACGTTCATGCGTGGTCTCTAAAAAGACAATGAAAACCCTTTTTTTTTTTTTTTTTTTAACAAAGCTGGCAATTTGGCTATCACAGGGGTCCTGGAGCTGGGTTACACCAAAGGATTCAGGTATAGAGAAGATGTCAGCTGCTCTTTAAAAACACAAGCTTTGCAGGTTACCAGGTGACAGGGTAAGAGGAGATTCTGAATACTTTTTTTTTTTTTTTTTAAAGAGCACCTTTCTCGGTGCTGCTAACAAAGAAGAGGAACCTCCCTTACGTCCATGGACGCTGTTCTGAGGTACTTAAATTTTCTATACTGCCCCCAATAGACTTGAATAGAGTGTACCCCGTGCTCTCCCTATACAGATGTCGCAAAATGTTGGAGCGTGGGACCAGCAATATAGAAGTGGAAGGGGTCACCAGGCTAGTCCTTCGGGGGTAAATTATGATCCCTTCTTTTCCTTGTGGGCAGTATGGAAAATTATGATAGTACCTCAGAGGAGCTCCCACGGAGATAAAGGAACTTCTTTTTTTGATTTCTTATACAAAAATTATCAAGATGGGTTTATTTTGCTTCCATTGCTAGCACTGATGGTGGATATACCTGCCGATCTGGCCCTCCTGGCTAGGGACCATCATAGGGCTCGGCTTTGGTAAATTTCCCATTAGTTTCCCCCTTGTCCAACCTGGTAACATGCTGAGCACATCTCAGCCAAGTGTCTGATGGCATCCTCCCCCTCCCTACACTGCTACCGATGCATCCACAGGTGGTAGTGTCAGAGTGGCGTGACAGTGCTCCCTTCCCAGAGAAGGAGAGCATCCCCTGGGATGCGCAGGCCCCCCCCCCCAATAACCCAGACTCATTCCCGAACCCGGGCCACTGGCATTGTGAGAGGTAGCAATACCTCTGTGCTGATGAGTTGTCTCTTGGGCACATCTTGAGAGAGTTTTTTTTATTATTAATGAATGGATCGAGAAACATCTATTGTCGGAGATGGGAATGACTGAAGAGGAAAAAGAGGAGGGGGAGAGGATTGTGGGTGGAGAAAACATTGAAATATTGAGACCAGGGTATCGGTTGGGGGTGTGTGGAAACTGGGGTGGGCAAGGGGAGGTGGGAAAGAGGGAGAAAAGAAAATGAGTCACAATGCCAGTATGGTATGTTGTTGGCGTTGCTCGCCACTTCACTTTTCTCAAACTATTTACTACTCTCCACTCTTCACCATCTACTCTGAAGAGAGCTTCATTTTGGTAAGTCCTGTGGGTGCAGGAATAAGCATTGTGGATGCCGTCGGTTTACTAACATTTACAGATGTTGAGTCCATGACTCCAGTTATTCCTTACAGTTTACTAGGGAGTGAGGTTATACCTCAGATCCAAGCCTCTGTACTCTGCATTCTGAATTTAGCTGCACTCCCATCTTGCTGTACACTTGGGTACTCTCTTCTCCCCCCCCCTTTCTTGTTACACATACAGTGGAGTAAGCCAGGATGCAATGCTCTTATCACAGTTTTTGCCAGTGACATGTTACAGAATACTGTAGGAATGCAGAATACTTCTTTGGCAATTACTCAGTATTTGTCATACAGAAAAGTAGGATAGACTTCAGGGTTTTAAATAATTGATTAGCAGTTTTTTTTTTCTTGATACAATGCGAACTGTACAGAAAGAACTTACATAGGTTTTCTAGAAGTGTTATGTTTGTTAAACACAGTGAGTCAAGTGCTATGCATTTTCACAATGTTTTAGCACTTTTATGAGCAAAACGCTAATCAGTTTTGGGAGTTAAATAAAACCCTGGACTTACCAGAGAGGGTTGCACCTTGGCTGTCCCCACCGATTCCGAGTCACCTGACCGTGCGCTGTCCCTTCCACAGTGCAGTGCTCCAATACCGCCGCCACTTGCTTCACCCTCCAGCCACCTTAGGAAGCCCATCTACAGGTATGGTCCCTCCAGAAGTGCCTGAGATTAAATATTTGGGTGCTTCCACTCTGCTGTCTCTGCTTTCTCTCCCAGGCGCACTCTTGATTGGCTCCGCTATTCTAGCCTGGGACTCTGCTACCTGCCACAGGCTCAGCCTGCTTTTTGGCTGTATTTTTCTAGCTAAATTTTCTTTTCTCTCTGCTTCCCCATCTAGCTGCTGTTTAGAATATTACTGTGCTACAATCATTAGAAAAACTAATACGTGTTGTGCTGCTGCAGATCTGAACATACTTTTTGTACTACTTTACCTGATTTAGATCTCTGCGCTACTGATTTTAATTGATTGTAACTGTTTTAGCATTTTAGCAGCTGCATTTATTGTTATTTTGTTATTTCTGCTTCTTTAGTCCTCTCCCTATCTGCCTTCTTCTTTCTTCCTCTAAATCCCCCTTCGAGCTCGGTACTGAACCACACTGCCCTCTGCTGCTTCTCTCTGTTAAGTACTTTGTTAACCCAGCCCCCTGATTAAGCTAATTCTTTTTTTTTTCTCCTGCCGCCTCCAGTCCCCAGCTGACCTCCTGTCTGCTGTCTGTCTGCCCCGCCCCCCCAGTTCAGACCTCAACTATGCTAATTCCTTCTCCCTTGCTGTCTCTGTCTGCCTCACCCCCGATTCTGTTCTAGCTATATTAGTCCCCTGCTCTTTTTCTCGCACAGATTCTGAGCCTCCTGACTAGGAGCTCTCCTCCCGGTGTGGTGCTCCTATACCCCCTGCACTCTCCAGCCACCTCAGGAAGCTCATCTACAGGTACAGCACCTCCAGAAGTGTTGAAGATTCAGTTTTTTGGTCCTCTCGCTCTGTTGTCTACCGATTGGCCGCTTTCTCAGCCAGGCACACTCTCATTGGCTTCGCTATTCTAGCCTGGGATTTTGCTGCTTGCCACAAGCTCAGCCTGATTTTTGGCTGTATTTTTCTAGCTAAATTTTCTCCCTCCCACCCCGTCACTCTTTGAACCCTCTAGCTGCACTCTGGGCTCCACCCTGCAGCACTGCTCGTCTAATTGTAACACAGCTGTTATCCCCACGCGGGGGTCAAGTCATAATTCTTCTTCCTGAAACACCTCCCCCAAAGCTATTACTAGCAAAATTGTAGGTCAGACAATTGGTAAATACTAGTAGCAGTACCCACTCCTTCCTCTGATACTGCTATTTCCACCCGTACCTGTTTACGCTTTACCTCCTTATTGCAGCTTACACCCCTTGATATGTCTCCTGCCTCATTGCTGTATACATCACTAATTATGTCTCTAGCCTCTCAAAGACTACTCATTACTATCCTCCTTGCACTCTGCCTCCCTCTGCTCCCTCTCACTCCGGTTCCATCTTCTAATCTGCCTGACCCCATCTGCCTCACCATGCTTCACCCTCCTGATTATAACTTTGCAGTGACTCCCTCACTAACCTTCGGCACTTGGATGCATTACCCCTTCTGTCACAGCGCATCCCTCCTACCGATACCAACCTTCTTCACCTTGCTACATTTATTAAAATTTCAACCCCCCAAACAACATCCCTAACTAGATCTCTGCCCTGGTATAAGCGTGTGAAAATTCACTTCATAATCATTGCACTCCTGCTTTTATCCTCCGGTGACATCACCCTAACCCTGGGCCGTGCTCTCCGGTTGTCCCTGCATCTGCTGGCCCATCCCTAAACAACCCCCTTGCCCTTCCCTATGGCTTAAAAATTTTACACCTAAAATATACGCAGTCTGCTCCCTAAATTAGACCTACTTCAGCCTCTAGCTGTTTCACTTGCTCCTGACATTATCGTCCTTTCTGAAACGTGGCTCAATAACAAAATAGGTGACCCCTCTCTCTGCATCCCAGGGCACACAATATCCCAGCTAGACTGATCCACTAGGGGAGGAGGATTGGTAATATATGTCACCAGCCATACGATTTACCAACATCCTTGCCACATCGGTCCCTAAAGCTTATGAGATACTTATCCTAAAACTATCTCTTCTATTCTCTATACCTGTTTATGTTGCTGGTGCTTATTGTCGCCCCTCCTCTATCACCGATCTCATTAGTTCCATAGTTTCTCATACTGTTTCAGGTGAAGCATATATAATGGGTAACTGCAGCCAAAACTGGTTCTCCCCTTCCCTTCATAAAGCATGTAACAGCATCAAAGCCCATAATTTATCGCAACTCATTCTAGAGCCAACCGGTATGAACCATAAAACTGGTAACCATTCCCTAGTTGACTGGGCCCTCACATCCCACCCCCACAGGTTTATTAAATCCAGCATTTTACCTGATGCTCCTGAGTGACCACCATGTGACCTTTTAGGTACACAGAATTCACAGGATTAAGGGCCCCGAAAACACTACAGTTTAGTTGTATAAATCTCTGAACCTCGCCCCCATGACCTGACCCACACAAACTGGGAACCAATAGCCTTGTCGAATTCTATAGAGGATGCTTGAGTACTATTTTTATGGTAAATTAATGAAGATTTGGAATAAACATGTCCCACTGCGGCACTCCAGGGTTAGTGGCCTATTGATCACCCCTGAACTCTTGGCGTGTCAGAGAGCCCGGAATCAAGCTTGGAAAACTCAAAAAACCTCTACGCTCCCTCAAGACTATGACATCTACCACTCTCTATGTGATAGGTGCACAAAAGCTACTCGTTTAGCTAAAGTTGACTACTTCTGCTCTACCTTCCAGTCTAACATTAATAAACCCTCCAAATTCTGGAAAGTTATACCCTCCCTTTTCTCCCCCCTTCCCTCCCACTCCTCTCCTTAAAATAAACACTCAAATTGCTGATCACCTTGGTGTTGCTACTGAATTTAATTCTTGTTTCACCTCCGTGCCTCTGCTCTCCTATCTTCCTTACCATCTCCCCTTTCTGCTGAACCCCCTTCCAGACTACCATCTTCATCTAACTCCTCAAAAATGTCACCCTCTGACACCTTGGTTGTACTGTACTGTATGCTCTCATCCCCTCCAAAGGCAGCTTGCCTGATGGTTTGGACTCTAAGCAGCTATATCTATCAGCTCCAGCTATCTCTACTCCACTATCCAAACTTCTCAGTGGCAACTATCCCATCTGTTTGGAAGCATGCCACTATTCTTTCCATGCCTAAGAGTAGTGATCCTTCCGTTCTTTGCTGTCGCCCCATATCTCTCCTTCTTACCCCTGCTAAGCTCCAAGATCATCTGTTTCACTCACAACTCTCTTCCTAGCTCTCTGATTCTAATTTTTTCACTCAGTTCCATGCTGAGGTCTGGAAGAACCATTCTTCTACTACTACTACTACCTTGATTAGGTTCACTGACTGTCCTCTCAGGGATGGACAGTGACCAGATCACATCAGCCATCTTAGCAAAGGCTTTCGACACCATCTCCCACACCTTTCTGTTAAACTCTCTCTTCTCAGCTGGCTTAACAGATTCTGCCACAAACTGGTTCAGAGCCTACCTGGTATGTAGGACCCAGTCAGTCAGAATAGCAAACTCCACATCACCTCCTCTCCCCATCAACACTGGGGTATCTCAGGAGTCTATTTTATGCCCTATCTTATTCTCCATATTTCTAAATGACCTTCCCTCAGCTTGCTCATCCATGTTGATCCATATGTACGCCGATGGCACGGTCCTCTTCCCCTCAGGCTGTCCTCTGTTGATGTAGAAACCAGACTGCAGCATGACTTCAGTAAAGTTCAGCACTGGTTTAGCTCCCATCAGCTTTCTCTTAATACCAAGAAGACAATCTCCGTGACCTTTGGCAATATCCAGAGGGTCTCTAGGCTCCCCTCTTTGCTCTCTTTCCATACCCTTGATGGGACAGTCCTTGAGGATACCTCATACTTTAGATACTTGAGGGTTTGGCTTGACCAACACCTGAACTTCTCGGGTTATGTGGACACAATCTTGAAGAAACTGCGCCCCAAGCTTGGCACATTATACAGGAACCATAGCTGCCTCCTGCTACTGACTAGACGCAAACTTGTCTAGAAGATGATCCTATCTATTTTGCACTACTGTTATGTAGTCTACAGTGCTGCCCTAAAGTTTTCCTTGACTAGTTTGGATACCCTCTTCAACTCTTTCTGTCGCTTCGCTCTGGACTCCTCCACTCTCACCCGTCGCTGTAATCTCTACCACTCCCTGGCTTTCTCCTCATTAGAAAATCGATGCCACCTCCATTGCACAAAATTCGTGTCTAAATTTTGGTTTGGATCACTCCCCCCATATCTTACTTCCTCACTATCCATTCTCCCCCGTCCTGCCCATTCCCTTAGATCTTATGACTCTTGTTTAATGGTAGTTCCTTGTCGGACGACTGCTGTAGGCCCAGATGGCCTACTCAGATCGCTTCCCTAAACTATGGAATGCTCTTCCTTACCAGATTCACCACTCATCCTCCCCCCACTCCATCTCTTCAGCCCTACAAAACTTCCTCTCGATGAATTGTACCTGCGGCTAATTCCCCTTTTTCCCGTTACCTTTACTCTGCTCACTTGCTAGCAGATTCAGTGTTGTTTATCTCCCTTCTGATAAAGCTAGTGCACTAGAAAGTAATTCTTATCTGTTCTCTCAAGTTTAACAGTATATATTTTCACTACTGCACGTATGTTGTACATTACTTTCTGTAATTTTTAGCACTGTTGCACTGTCTTGCATCACTGTATAATTTGTATTAATGTTTGATTGTATGTATAATTTCCCTGTTACCCTCTGCCCCAATACTGTGAAATTACCACATTGTTGTTCAGTGTGCCCTTCCAGGTGAAACATTTCCATAAATAAACAAAAATAAAAAGTGTAAAGCCAGTGATTTTCCATTTTCAACAGTGGCCAGTTCCATTGGGCCAAATCGTAAAATCCATCCCCCCACAAGAATTGAGGGCAAATCTGCATTTCTTGTACAAAACTTTGGATTTAAATGGAGGGGTTTGCCAAAAAAAGTGGGTGCAGAGTGGGGGGTTCATAAAAATAAAAAAATAACTCCTGAGTGTTGGTTTAAAAAGATAGATTCTGTTTTGTACTGGTGTTTTCTGTTGAAAATGCAAAATCATTGTCCCTTTTAGTGACACCTTAGTGTCAAGTCAGCTAGTGTGCAGGGCGCAGCGCAGCTGTAGGGATTTTTCACTGGGACCTCACTAGTTAAGGGCCACCCCTTCTGTGAGCACCTCTCCCTAATCAGATTTTTACCCTCTGCGGACAGTGTGCTGGACTTCAATGTGGTGGCACAGAACCTCACTCTGCCCTAATGAGCAGCTGACAACCTCCCCAGGCCGTCAGCTAGAGGCAGATTCTGCGATTTGTATCTTAGCATTGGGTTCCACGTAACGGGCATATCTCCTGCCTGCATCTGCAGGTCATCACAGCTCTCACTATCTTCTACATTGCTGGCAGCTTCTGTCAGGAGCAGGACCAGTGTGGCCCTCAAAGGGTAATGCCCACTTCAGTGAGTGACTCCGCTGGGAACTTACCTTGAGGGGGTAGCCTCTTAGGAAAAGCCCTCACACTCCCACCAAAATTAATGTTGATCTGCAATAAATGGCTTCAGACTCTCCAAATCCCTGAGTCTTCACCCCGTCCAGTTGTTTGTCCCTGGAGGCTACCAGACAATGACTTCTGCAGTTCTCACATACACTGCAGGGTTTTATTTAACTCCAAAAATTGATTAGCGTTTTGCTCATAAAAGTGCCAAAACATTTTGAAAATGCATAGTACTTGTTTCACTGTGTTTAACAAACATAACACTTCTAGAAAACCTATATAAATACTTTCTATACAGTTAGCATTGTCCCAAGAAAAAAAACTGCTAATCAATTATTTAAAACCCTGCACTGGATCCACAGAAATCTGCTACTAGTGAGGGGCCCCTGCTTCCTGAGGTGCCCTGGCAAGCAGCCTGAAACTGAGATGCCCTGGAGGCGCACCTACCCTGCTGCCACATGCCATGTTGAAATACATTCACCACCACCCAACAACAGACATTCTTGAGCCGTCTGCTGGCTGTTCAGGACTCCAGCAGTTTGGCATGCTCCGAGTTCTAGCATTCTAGTAAACAAGGTGTCTCCCTGCTTGAAGGGGAAGATTGTTACAAGTGCAAATGGAAAACAAAGACACTGCATTTGCCATGATGTTTGTGTTTTTTTCCACCAATGAAAAATAAAGTGGAAGATCTTACTTCAAGAGGGCTCTTGACGTAGGTATTAACCATCAGGACTACACAGAAAACTTCAGCTAGCAGTGTCTGGCGAGGGACCGTCCACTGATGTCACATGAGACACGTCAGCGTGACCTTATATAGTGGTGGGTCCCCAGCCCGCATTTCAGTTCTCCAGACGGAGACCTCAGAACAAAGCGACAGGAGAAAGGACTGGTCTCCTTGAGTCTAAGTAAAGTTAAAAGAAGCAGTAGCAGAAGCTGGGGGAAGGTGGGAGGGAATGTTACCTGCTGTAAGAGCCTCTCTCGAAGATCTGCTGTTATGGTAAGTTCTTGCGTAACTGTACTAGCTTATATTTTCCTCTGCACAAGATCCCATATACATATGCATGCAGATGACATTATACTTTTTGCATCTGGCCCTGTTCTAAGTGACGTCCATTCTCTGCTATAACACTACAACAACATGCAGTCTTGGTTTCGTGCAAACAGTCTCAAAATAAATACCTCCAAAACTGTTTCCATGACCTTCAGAATGCCCAGCCCCCCTTTAATCACCACCCTGGATGGAAACTCACTAAACACCATCTCTTCCTATAACTACCCTAGGAGTATGACTGGACCCCTTGCTAAACTACTTAACCCACATAGATGCCATCACTTCGAAGGTGCGCCTGAAGTTTGGTCTTCTTTACAGAAACCGTGACTCCCTCCTTCTACCTGTTGGATGCACACTGCTAACAAAAATGATCACTCCCATCTTTGATTATGCGGACATTGTGTACAACACCACCCCCTCCACCTTGCTATCCAGGCTGGACTCTGTATTCCACGCTTTTTGCTGTTTTGCAACAAATTTCCATTTCAGAACACACCACTGCACGCTCCTTTCCTCCCTTGGTTAAGCACCCCTCTCCCATTGCCATTTTTGCCACTCCGTTTCTTTTATTTCCAAATTTAGGTTCGACCTACTGGTCCCCTACTTGACCGAGAAACTAACCCCTGCAGCCTTTTCTCCTTACCCGCTGCACTCTAGAGACTCCCGCTCCTTCTCCCTCCCCAAACTGTCATCATCAGCTGGCAAATCTGCCTTCTCCTACAGTCTCCCCTACCTATGGAACCAGCTTCCCCAGCCCCTTGGAAACTCACCCTCGCACAACTCCATTAAATCTCAACTTCGTCAACTCCCTTTCCCCACCTGTAACTGCAGCTAGTCTGACTTTAGCCAAACTAACACGGTTTTAACTTCAGAACCTTTGTACTGTAGATTATTATATTCATGTAGGTGATTGAAAATAAGTAACTGTATATGTGCTACTGAATGTAAATAATTCATTTTTACAGAATTAGGTAATTGTGCAATACGTAATATTTTCATGTATCTATTCTATGTATGTATACTGTTTGTAAATCCCTCCCCCTCACCCCCGGGTCGCACCTGGAAATGAGCCTTGGCTCAGTGTGCTTTTCCCGATTATGAAATATTTAAATAAAATAACATTGTGCTATATTTATTTTGAAGGTTACAATTGTTTATTAATTAAAGATGGGCTAATAGGATTTAAATCTTGAAAGTTTGTTAGCACGATATGCTTTAGTGGTGCCTCTGTGCAAGCTTTGAAGGTGGGTAATGTGGGGGGAGGGGGGGGCACGGTTAGTGCTGTGCATAGGGACCATGACAGTGTAAATCCAGATCTGCACAAATGGTGAGCTGCTACCAGATATAGATGTTCCTGCCCAGTCCGTAGGACCTCCTTATAGGCAGCAGCAGTGAGTAAGGGGGCAGTTGACCTGGCTGGGGAATATGGGAAGCATCACAAGAAGCAATTTGGTGACTCAGCTGGAGTTAGATCTTATGGGAAAAGGGCATGTTTTCTCAGCATTGTCTAAAATGCACTGCGCAGGCACCACTTTGGCAGGGAAAAGCGTCATGGTGGAGCTCTACCAAAAGCCAGAAACAGCAGGTCAGTGGACTTGGAGAAATAATTTTATACATGTGTATATAGATACAGATATATAGATATATGGTAATAAGGAAAAAAAAAAGAACAAAAGGAAGTAGAGATTTAGGCGGGAGAATAAGATAGATGAGGCTACAATGCAGTACGGCTGCTGGTAGGGTAGGATACAACGGAGAAAGAAAATATATCTGCAGTGTATGTCAAACAATAGATATATGTGTGTGTGTGTGTGTGTGTGTGTGTATATATATGTATGTATATGTGTGTGTGTATGTGTGTGTGTGTGTGTGTGTGTGTGTATATATATATATATATATATATATATATATATATGTACGTGTGTGTGTGTGTGTGTGTGTATATATGTGTGCATGTGTAAAATGTATTTATTGATGGCATTTTGGTACATGGGTGAGCCTGCTGAGACCAGAGGTCCCTTTTTTCAGGGGCGATCCGGAATTAGTTACATACAGTAACTTACATGTACAATAGAATAGGCAAGACAGTACATAGAGGATTGCAGGAGGTACAGAAACAGGTACATAGGAGCAATTAGTTAAATACAACAGGTTACACAGTAACCAGTTACACATGAATAGCACATCAGAGGATCAAAATCAGTAATTTGACTTGCTACGATTAAGCCCTGAGATTAAAAACATTCATGATTAAAAAAATAAATACATTTTAACAAAAAGAGAAATAATGTACTTTTCGAGAGGTGGTGTAAGGCTGCCGGGGGTCTGAGGAAAACGTCGACAAGGCATGTCGGCCAGTTTCTAACTGGACTACCAACTTGAGCACTGAGACTACTAGTTTAGTCCAGCCACTTATCCATGGACAAGTGCTTAATTTTAAGATTTGTCAACCCCCATCTCCACTTTCTTAGGGGATGCCACGGTGGAGAACTTATTGTCAGCTCGCGTCGCTTATCACATTGTGTCCTGTATTTGAGGCATGTGGCTTTAGCATTGGGTCGCTGATCAGGCTTCGAAGATCAAGCTGTTTAGCTTGGCCTTCAAAGGAGGCTTGTTGTTTGTTTTTGGCCTGATATTTTGAAGGATATCAAGGATAGAAAGGGCCACCTTCTAATGTCAGAGCGGAAGTATCAAGGAGTTTTTCGTCCCTTTCGAAACTTTAGGAACCAGTGGAGTAAAGGATCCTGTTATGGTATCAAGAGCAATGATAGCAGAGGAGCCCTGGCGCAAAGACTCAATGGAGGCCCAGGGCAAAAAGCGGGCACCTTGCAATGAGGGTTCACAGGCCCATTTCTGCCTCCCTACGCTTGCTAGAAGACTGCACAATTTTTACACAAGATGAGCCTGGATAACATTGGATGCTTGGGTTGTGGAAATTCTGTCTTTAGATTATGCAATAGAATTTCCAGCAATTCCCTGAAGGGGTGCTTTCTGACGTCCCAGTACCAAAGGAGCCTGTGAAGAGACTAGTGATATTAGACACTGGACCAACTCACACAGATTGGGCGATTGTTCCAGCGCCTTTCAGTGAGCAAGGCAAGGGATTCTGCTCAACTGTATTTCATAATTCCTAAGAAGTCCGGGAGGCTCTGAATCTGGAACACCTAAACAAGTTTGTTCATCACACAGCCTTCAAGATGGAGTCCGTCGGTTCAGTTATCCAAGCTGTTCAGCCAGTGGATTATCTAGCATCCATAGGTCTGAGGGATGTGTATCTTCACATCCCCATCCAACATTCTCATCAGTAGGTTCCTCAGGTTCATGGTCCCGTGACAGCACTTCCAGGACAGGGTGCTCCCATTTGGGCTGGAAACAGCTCCCAGGGTTTTCTCGAAGGTGCTCCTAGTCGTGGTGGCTCAACTCAGACAGGAAGGACATCATGTCTATCCCTACCTGGATCTGCTCATTTGCGCGCCACCTGTGCCATTGGCAAGGAAGTCGGTGACCAAGACTCTGGAGGTGTTAGAGTCCCACAGCTGGGTGGTGAATTGGTAGAAAAGCTCTATCAAAGCATCACAGGCCTTTGAGCATCTAGGAGCGGTGTTCAGAATTGATGAGGGGAAGGTCCTGCTCTTGCTAGCCAGGAAGGAGACCCTGTTGAGAGTGGTTCAGTGGCTGAGGAGTCAGTCATCGGCTTCAGCTCACACAGCCTTCTGCGGATTCTGGAGCCTTATGATGACAATAATAGAACTGGTTCAGTGGGCTCGCTTGTGGCCCCTACAGATTGAGTTGCTGTCAGCCTGGGATCCAACCTAGGAGGATTACTAGGCCAGGATCCCAATTTAACCACTCCTGCGGCAGTCTCTGACATGGTGGGTAAGTTTGGAGAAATTGAACAAGGGGTCTCCCTTGGAAGTCCCCCAACCCCAAAGAGTTGATTTTGACATCTGATGTTAGCCTGTCAGCTTGGGGGGGGGCAGTGCTAGACCATATTCCCATTCATGGGACTTGGTCAGCTCAGGAACAGCACTTAACAATAAATGTTCTGGAGATGAGGGATGTGCGTCTCGCTCTCCATTTTGAAAGTCGCGTGCAGTCAGAAGCCGTGAAAATAAGGTCAGACAGTGCTGTCATGGTGGCATACATTAAACAATCAAGGGGGCACAAAAAGCAGAGAGATGCTAAAAGAAGCCATCTGTCTTCTGCTGTGGGCAGAGCAGAATCTTCACTCTCTGTCAGCCGTTCACTTGGCAGGGGAGTTAAACATTCAAGTTGATTGGCTAAGCCATGAGAATGTCCATCCAGGGGAGTGGATATTAAACCTGGAGGTGTTCGACCTTCTGTGTCAAAGGTTCAGTCATCCTCAGATCAGCCTGTTCACCTCCAGCCAGAATGCAGAATGCTCAGGTACAACAGTTCTTCAGCCGCTACCGATGTCCACAGACGGAGGCAGTGGACACCCTATCACAAATGTGGAATTCTGGCAGAGTATATGTATTTCTCCTCTGCCGCTCCTCCCCAAGATCACACACAGAATGAGGCACTCAGGAGGAAGCTTTCTTGTGATAGCTCCGGAGTGACCCAGAAGACCATGGTTCTTAGACTTAGTGAATCTATCTCAGCATGCACCATTTCACCTTCCACTGCAGGGGGACCTTCTCTTACAAGGCCCCATTCTGCATCCAGATCTGGGAACGATGAAGCTCACGATCTGGCTCCTGAAAGGATGACACTCTTGAAAAATGGTTTCTCTAAGACGGTGGTGAACACCTTGATGTGGCTGCCAGGAAGAATTCCATGTCGGCAGCGTATGCTTACATACTGTATGGACCACTTTTTCGGCTTGGGCCAGGAATAAAAATGGCCCGCCTTCTAAAGTCACAGTTCCACAGGTTTTGGATTTTCTGCAGGAAGGAGTGGAGAAAGATTTGGCCTTGAGCACCTTGAGAGATCAGGTGTCAGCCCATGGAGCCTTCATTGGATCATCCTCGGGGACTAACCGGAGGTTATGCGTTTTCTGCAGGCGGTCTACAGGAGTCGACTGCTGTTCTGATCTCTAATTACTCCATGGGATGTGAATCTGGTCCTGAATGCTCTTTGTAAAGAGCCTTTCGAACCACTTGGTACTGTTGGATGTGCTGTCTTACAAGATGTATTTTTTTTTTGCTGTGTGCTCAGTCGGGAGGACTAGTGAGCTTTAGGCTTTGTCCCACAAAGAACCATACCTCGTAATGCATAAGGACAAGGTGGTGCTCAAAACAGTCCCGTCTTTCACTCCAAAGGTACCTATAGCCTTCCATGTGAACCAGAAAATCTGTCCCCCATCTTTCTGTCTGCAACCTACTCACCCAAAGGAGAAGGAGTTGCATAAGTTAGATTAGCAAAGGGCCATAA
Source organism: Neoceratodus forsteri (assembly GCA_016271365.2). Taxonomy (NCBI): domain Eukaryota; kingdom Metazoa; phylum Chordata; order Ceratodontiformes; family Ceratodontidae; genus Neoceratodus; species Neoceratodus forsteri. The sequence goes on along the minus strand of JADMNL010000041.1, from coordinate 3,425,353 downwards.
GGACATACTTTAGACGGACTGCTGAGTTCCAGATGGTTGGTTGTTATTTTCAGAGCAGCCAAAAAGGACAGTAGCCTCCAAGGCTGCTCTAGCTGGGTATGTGAGGGCCTGCATTACAAAGGCTTATGCCGCAGAAAAGAGTCCTTGGGCTCTCGTCAAGGCTCACTCCACCAGTGCTGTGGCCACCTCCTGAGAGAGGTGAGGCGTCTGTTTTAGAATTGTGCAAGGCAGCTACAAGGTCCTCAGTCCACACATTTACCAAGCACTACAGATTGAATGTTCAAAGTTCTGCTGTTTTGCAGGCAGCAGTTGGCAGGTAAATTCCTTTCCTGTGCGTATGGCTGATATATGGAACAATATTCCCCCACGTGTGTTTCCCCCATGGGTACTGCTTCTTGAACCTATCGGGTGTTGAATCCCATCGACAATGTGGAGTGCTGCAGAAAGAAGAAATTTTTTCATACTCACTGTAATGTCTTTTCTAGGGACATGGATATGTTGTTCATCCACACTCATTGGCAGGTATCCTTGCCGCTTTAAATCTTGCCGGAAGGTCTTCAAGCTTGCTCCTCCCACCCACCCGGGTGGTATAACTCTCGGCTCCGCCCCATGACGCCAGATCTTCCTTACCGCTTGGAAGCTCAGGTTCCCTCCTTAACGCTCTGCGTTTGAGACTGGTTCCTATTTCTCCGTTTGCGGAGTTAAAAATAAATTTTGCAAAAGACTTCAGTCTTCTATCCCTTGACTGCGATGGACCATCGACTCCCAGTTTCGGAGATGCCCATGCGGAGAGAAGAAGATGTCTCGGACGGATCCACTCCGTGTGTCTACTGCTTAGGCCTTGAGCACGACCCGCAGGCTTGCGACCTGTGCTCATCTTTCTCGGCCTACGTCCTCGAAGACTGTGCTGCCCGATTGCAACTGGGCCGTCCCGAGAAGCGTTTCCCTCCGGTGAAGTCCAAGGAGGCCCGGTTGGCGGTGTCCGCGGCGGCGGGCTCGGCGGATCAGCTCGAGCGGATGGTCGCCCTCGAAGAGGAGGCGGCGCGGGCCGTATCTTCCTCGGCCGCGGCATTTATCCCGCTCTCTCTGGGCTCTTCCTACACGGCTTCCTTTAAGGACTTTGTCTGTCCCTCTCCACTAAAGGAGAAGGGCCTCGTCTGCGGACCTTATTCTCGGTCCAAAAGAGGACAGGGTAAGTCCCTCCGTCGGCGCTCTTGGGAGGCGAGAAGGTCCCTCTCCTGGGCCATCGACCATCGGCTTGATCGGCGCTCGGCTTGGCCACTGGCCTCACGGTGTCCCCGTCAGGTCAGTTGACCGAGACTCCCACCGATGAAGTCGAGATTTTTCTCGACCCATTGGACGGGCTGTCGCCTTTAGCAGCCGAGATTCCCCTCTCCCCGGTTCCCCCGGGAGGGGTTGAGGATCCCGTGGGCTCGCCTGTGCCTCCGGTTCCGGAGCCCTCGGATGGACCATCCGAGCCGAAGGGAGTGCCGGTTCCGGCTGACACCTCCCCGCACCGATCTCGGAAATTCCGGGACTCTCGGTCTCGGTCTCGGACCTCTTCGCGGTCCAGCCGATCCCACCGTCATAGGCGGTCTCGGTCTCGGCACCGCGGTAAGCGGCGTCGCCGCTCGGCCTCGTCCTCCTCCTCCTCCTCGGACGAGGGGAGGCTTCGGCGTAAATTACGTCGACGGTACGAGGACCTTATGTTGCAACAGCTCCTCCTGGCCGGGAGTAAGCCGACCCCGTCGCCTTCCCCGGCCATTAAGTGGCTGTCACCGGAGCGGCCGACACAACCCCTCGACTTATCCGAGGAGCCTATACCCAGGCCGGTTGTTCGGCCAAAACCAGCTGCTCCACCGATTCCGGTGGAACCTCCGCCTCCACAGCCACCAATTGGGGCTCCGACCAAGGATTCTCGGTCGGCTAAGGGTCTACCCCATCGGCTGTCAGTTACCCTCACCTCGACCGACCTCGGCAGGTGAAGGGTGGCTCAGGCCAGAGCAGCTCTTGAGGACTCTTCGAGTCCGAAGATGATTCCTCCTTTTTCTCCAGCGACTGGACTTGGAGTCTTCAGGAGAGGTCAGTCAATGGACGATAGCCGTCGTCCTTCCTAGGACTACTTGGCTCATCTAGGAGTCCACCGGGATGGAGCTCGAACCCGTTCCAAGCAGGCCAGGTATCCCTCACGGAGATTCTGGACCGAGGATTCTCCGACGGAGGCCTTTCCGGTGGCGAGGCCATAGTGGGTCGGCACTGGAGCTTTGGCAGCGCCTGCTTCCCTGCCCTGCGCCTTGACCAGGATGGCCAGAATACACGGTCCCGGGTTCCCTGTCCGGTTTTTGAACCACCCTCTGCTGAGGGTTGGTTACCATCAGCGTTTTTCAGCGAGCGGCTACGCCAGGGATGTGGACAAACCTCCTGACAAGGAGTCCAAGAAATTGGACTATGTCGGGCGAAAGTCTACGCTTCAGTCCTCTCTCGGCCTTCGTCAGGCCAGTTAAGCCGTCCTCATGGCACATTTTTCTCATGCCCTGTTGGGCTCCCTGGATGAGGTCATCCCTCATCTTCCCGCCGATCTGCAGACTACGGTTAAGCAGGTGCGGGACCAGGGCAGGGCAGTGGCCAAACAGCAGTTCCAGACTGCTTTGGATATAGGGGACTCATGTGCCAGATCGGTGGCGGCCGCAGTGGCTATGCGTCGGCGGGCTTGGCTGAGGATATCCACCTTTGCCCGGATACAGCACAAGTTGGCGGATGTTCCTCTTTTGGGGACTGACCTCTTGACCCTGGGGTGGAAGGTCACCTGCAGAGGATCGAGAAGTCCAATGCTACCTTGGACTCGGTCTCTTCCGCTCAGAAGGACAAAAGGCAAGCCACAGCCCTAAGCCCTTGCGTCCTTCTGTGTGCTGACCTTGACCCAGCAACGTCAGGGCCAGCAGGGCTCGGCCTTGGCATCCCAAACCCAAGCACGGCTTCCTCTAACAGGAGGCAGGAGAAAGGCCCAGGAGGTCCCTCGGCGGTCCCTTCTCCAAGCCTGCTCAGTGGCCAGGCTGAGGGTGTCGCCCCATTCCGTCACGCTACCCTGGGTCCCCCGTGGAGACGGCTCCAGCACTTCGTTCCGCCTGGTCCGCTGTTACCACGGACAGGTGGGTCTTGGAGGTGGTGGGAAGAAGCCTGCCTCTGGAATTGAGCAGGCACCACCCTTCAGAGCCGTCGCCCTCGGGGGCCGGGATCCCAGCCTCACTGGCGGCTCGTCGAGCCGACGCCGCTCTCCTCCTCCAGAAGGAGGTGATAAGAGAGGTGGTGGACCCTCCTTCAGACCCAGGTTTGTGTCCAGGTACTTCCTGGTTTCGAAGCGGAAGGGGGCTGGCACCATTCTCGACCTACGACCTAAACAAGTTCCTAAGGTCTCGAACCTTCAGGATGGTCACTCTGGCTCAGATAATACCATCCTTGGGCAGCGGCGATGGTTCTGCTCTCTGGACTTGCAGGAGCAGATTTTTCACGTCCCTATCCGTCCGTCTCACCAGAGATTCCTTACGCTTCCAGCGGAAGGATCCCTCTTGAGTTCCAAGCCATGCCCTTCGGCTTGTCTCCAACTCCCAGGGTCTTCACCAAATGCATGGCAGTGGTGACAGCATTCCCTACTTGCGCCGAGGGGGTCCGGGTGTACCTTACCTGGGCGACTAGCACAGTAGCTCCTCAGGAAGGAGGCGGAGTGGTCAGAGATCTGGCCCTCCAGGTCTGCCCTCAACTGGGCCTCCTTATCAACGAGGCCAAGTCGGAACTCGAGCAAGCAGGTGATTCTATTCATCGAGCGCAGCTCGACTCTTCTTGAAGCCAAGCCGCGGCTCCGCGGACAGGGCGAGTTCTTTCCTCCTTTGCCCGATCATTTCTGGTTGGGCAATTGCGCCTGCCGGGACTTCCTCGCCTCCTGGGTCTCATGGCGGCCTGCACCAGTGTGGTCCGTTGGGCCCGCTGGAACATCGTCCCCTTCAGTGGGGACTGGCCAGTCAGTGGTCTGGCCGCTGCGATCCTTTGGACCAGCTTGTGTCGGTGACACAGGAGATGTGGAGCGCTCTCCAGTGGTGGATCGTTCCAGGTCATTTGCAGGAGGGCATCCCGTTAATCCGCCCGAGCCGGCGGTCTCTCTAGCTCGACCCGATGCCTCTCTGATGGGTTGGGGTGCCCATCTGGGGAACACCGGGCTCACGGCCTCTGGTCCCAGCGGGAGCGATGCCACATCAACCTGCTGGAGCTCCGAGGCGGTCCGCCTAGCTCTCACCGCCTTTGCTCCGTTCCTCCGGGTCAAGTGGTCCGAGTCCAGACGGACAATACCGACCATGTACTATCTAAACCGCCAGGGCGGGGCCTCACATGCTTCTGTGCAGGAAGCTCTCCGCATTTGGTCACTCGTGCGCAGCCTGGAGGCGGATCTCCTAGCCATTCACGTGGCAGGAGCCTCCAACACCCTGGCCGATGCCCTGAGCGGATGGGGCTGCATCCCATGAGTGGTCTCTCCTGCGGAGGTAGTACAGCATCTGTTCTCCCTTTGGGGCACACCTCAGGTGGACCTGTTTGCCTCCAGGAGAGCAAGCTGAGTCTGTTCCATGCCCGCCCCCTCCAGCAGGGCTCGCTGCAGGGATGCCTTCTCGAGGCAGTGGACCCGGGCCTCTTTACGCCTTTTCCCCATTTCCCTTGATCCACAAGGTGCTTCTCAAGGCGAGGAGGGACAAGGCGCAGGTGATTCTGATAGCCCCAGACTGGCCTCGCCAGTTCTGGTACCCAGATCTCCTCAGTCTCAGCTCCAGGACTCCGCGGCAGCTTCCGGCTCGCCCGGACCTGCCTCAGTCAATCAGGGGAAGGTGTTCCATCGGACCTTCAATCCCTGCACCTGACTGACCTGGTTCCTGGCGGCTAGAGTTCAGGCCTTGGGTCTTTCGCGAGGTCCTCAATGTAGTTGAGGCGTCCCGTGAGAGTCGACCAGAAAATGCTATGCCTTCAAATGGAAAAGGTTTTCCATTTGGTGTCCAGCAAACGAGCTTGGACCCTTCCTCCTGTTCCTTGGCAAGCATCTTGGACTATTTATGGTCCTTTCTAGTCAAGGGCTTAGGTCGGCGACCCTAAGGGTGCACCTGGCAGCCATCTCTGCTTGCAGGCGCGGGCCGGAAGCAGTCGGTGGCGAGGAGAAGGTGGTCTGGCTTTTTCAAAGGCCTTGATCACATTTCCCTCCAGTGCGGGAACCCCACCTCCGTGGGATCTACTGCTGGTACTGGCAAAGCTCATGGGCAAGCCATTCAAACCTATGCACAGGTGTGCTCTCTCTCACCTGTCGTGGAGACCGCCTTCTTGGTGGCTATCACGTCAGCCAGAAGGATGGGAGAGCTCCAGGCACTTTCCATCGAGTCTCCTTACCTGGTCTTCCACAGGGACAAGGTTGTCCTCGCCCCGAAATTCCTTCCGAAGGTGGTGTTGGAGTTTCACCTTAACCAGGTGTTGACTCTGCGGTGTTCTACCCCAATCACACCTCGGAGGCGAATATAGGCTCCATACTCTGGACCCTAGAAGGCTCGCTTATTATAAGGGCCTTGCGGCTGAAATGGAGAGAGGTTAGCCAGCTGTTTGTCACCTACGCTGAAGCCGCATCTGGCAGACCTGCAGCCAAGCGGACGATAAGCAGGTGGGTAACCTCCTGCATAGATTCTGCTATAAGTTGGCGGGCATGGAGGCCTCCCAGAGGATAAGAGCTCATTCTACCCGCCATACTGCTGCAACGGTGGCTGCTTCCAGGGACGTCCCTATCCAGGAAATCTGCAGGGCTGCTACCTGGAAGTCAGCAAACACCTTCATTACCCACTACCACATCGACCTTGAGTCACGCCGGGATGCTGGTTTTGGGGCCTCGGTTCTCCAGTCTCTCTTTCCCAAGTAAGTATTGGGGGGTGTGCGTCTTGCCTCCCTCCTCCCGGAGAACTGCTAGGAGTCTGCCAATGAGTGTGGATGAACAACATATCCATGTCCCTAGAAATACAGGTTACTCACCTGTAACAGGAGTTCTAGGAATGGTATATGTTGTTCATCCCCTGTTTCTATTCTCCAACCCCGGCCGACGCACAACCCTGAGCTTCAGCCCAGGCCAGATCTGGCGCCATGGGGCGGAGCCGAGTTATACCACCCGGGTGGGTGGGAAGAGCAAGCTTGAAGACCTTCCGGCAAGATTTAAAGCGGCAAGGATACCTGCCAATGAGTGTGGATGAACAACATATACCATTCCTAGAACTCATGTTACAGGTGAGTAACCTGTATTTCTGATAGCTCCTACATTGTCAGTGGTGCCCACTCTGGCACCTTGCTGCTGCAGGAGAATATTGTCTTTTTTTTACTGAAAAAGCGGCATTAGAACGGGGCAAATGTCCAGAAAAAGTTGGGTGGCAGGGGAGGACAGGGAGACTGACAGGAGGCTCAGCCACTGAAATATAGACAGCATCAGTAGAAGACTGTTGCTCCATCCAGTCTGCCCACTTTTACCCTACCCCATGACCTATTGTCCAAACGGGGTTCTTGCAATCCTCTTCCCCCCCCCACCCACACTCCCTACCTTAATGCTGACCCACTGAGACACTATTAAGCCCTTTACTCTGTCCCAGCCGTGCTTGAACCCATTTATGTTTTTTTGCACCCACTACCTCCTATGCTGGTAGTGTGTACCACGTCTCAACCACTCGGTAAAGTAAAGCTTTAAAGAGCAGCTGCCACAAACTAAAGTGTAGGGATGCAACCCATACAATGGAGTTGTCTGCCCTTGAAGTCGTTTGAGCCAGATACTGATTTTTTGTGTGTGTTACTTTAAAGAGGTATTTGCGCCATAAAGTTCTGCTCGTAGCTTCCTGGTACGAGCCAAGCGGTCGCTAAGCACTGCAGCCCCACTTCTAAAAATAGCATAATTATGACATGCATTCGGGAACCGGCCTGCAGGCGGTCAAAGAAGATGATAATATGTAACCCCCCTATAAATGGGGGTTTCCGAAAAGTCTTCCTTGAGCTTGCTTAAATGTTCACTGCCAGGCTGGTGTCCTGCGTATTTGCAGTTTAAATGTACTGCTAGAGTGCGCCTGTATAGCCTCTGTGTACTGTCTCTTTAAGAGCTGCCTGGATTGCAGTCATAATTAATCTGGTGAGGGAGCTCTGTTAGAAGATGTACTTGTTTGCTGATCATTTGTTGGAGTAGTAATAATATTGCAGTTTGTTCTAATCTGCCTTCTTTGCAGCATGGACAGTTCTGTTTGTTTCCGTCATCTTGGTCCTGGACTGCTGAAATGGGCCAGTCAGTACTTTTGGGGACTCTAAAATGGAGCCTGTCCCCGGGGGCTTTATGAGAGCAAAATTCTGTAGGAATTGTAGCGTGTGCATTTTGGCGCAGAGACTGGCCTGGAGGGGGAGCCCTTGTTGTGACTGACAGAAGAATCAGCCAACCGAACCTTTTGGACCCTGGGGAAATTCCCAGGCTGCTTGCAGCTAGTTTCAGTCTGGATTGGGAAGTGAAAGTGGTAACAGCTTGAGTGTTCAAGCAGCAACCCCTGTGTAATTCATGCAGGAGAACTGTGAAAGGGCTGAGTTTTGGCCTGCCTGCTGTCCCTGAGAGGGGAAATGGAAGTGTATTCGGACTGAATCTGAATTTTGAGGACGATTTAAGCCACAGAACTGTGACCAGGCTTTTAACCTGAAGAAGACCGAAGATTTGCTGAATGCGATCGGCCTGTCAGGATTTCCAACCACCTTTGAACTCCCAGTTTGTGCAGACACTCTGTAATTGTGACCGGATAGCAGTCTGCCTGGTACAGTAGAATCTCTTACATGTAAATCTGCTGTTAATGGGTCGTGATTTGGTTCCCCACTGTGTGCTGAACTGTGTTCTGCTTGCTAGAGGCTGCATCCAGCTCCCACAGACTGAATCTGTATTCATCTCCATTGAGCCTGGGCTTTGCTACACCGGCCCAGCCAGACTACCCGCTGCACAGAGAAAGCCATTGACGAGAGTCCTGCCTGGGGATCAGCCCCCTGCTCACGCTTTTGAACAGGAACGACGCCTCTGTGATTTGTGTGGGCCCTGCTTCTCCTGGCACTCCAGTTCGACTACTTGCTGTCTTGATTTCATCCTGCCTGTGTCCTGTATTGGGTATCATGAGTAAACATCAGGGTAGCTCCCTGCAACAACAGCTAAATCTAAAGTGTCATCTGATTGCTTTGTTGTCTTTTCTGTCACGAACTGAGTCTTCTGGCTCCGGATTACAAATAGTGTGTGCTGTGCATGTTACTTTCTTCCATCACAGAGGCCCAACCAGCTGTGAAGCAGGCCTACCCCGGGCAACGTTTTTCTTGGCTAGTCCACCGTCTTCCTGCCTGGGTACCCAGAGTGTGTGACTGTGTAGGGACTCTGAAGTGCATGCATAACTGTCTGATTGATATTGCCTTTAAGAAAATCAACCTGATTATGCTCCTCCCTTGTTCAAGTCCCCAAATAAATCAGATCTAACTGTTTTTTGCATTTAACCTGACTGTGGTTCCAGTTTGTGCGAAGAGTACTGTACTGTTGCTATTTGCTGTGCATAACCTTGTTTTACAGGGGGTCCCCAGGGTCGAGCTAGAGGAACCAGCCCTGATGGTAAGTGCAGACAGTGTGGGTAATTGCGCGGTGAATAAGGGTCATTGTGAAAGTGATTATTGTACATTGTTCAGGCCACTAGAAGGAAGAGGGGGGTTACAGTGTCCCGAAAGGCTGTTGCCAGGTTAGCTTGACCACTAACAACCCTGACCTCTGGGTGGAGGCACCCATTTCAGTACCCAGGCCCCTTAACCTACTACTAGCCAAGCAGGCAGGGGTTGTTGCCCTTGGGATAGCGCCACCTAGGGGTTGCAAATAGGATCGGGGAGGGGGCCACCTAAATGTGCTTAGATTATCTTTTCTGGCAGGTATGCATGTATGGGGCAATAATATGTGCCTGTACATTAGCCCCAGACATATACTTGCCAGAAAAGATAACTCGAGTACATTTAAGTGGTCCCCTTCCCGATCCTATTATTTATTTAATTATTTATTTATTTATTTATTATTTAGCTTTTGTTGACCGGGTAAGTGCACTAGACAAATCCTGCCTATTTTCAGGCACGACCCGGGGGAGGGGGAAACAGATGAATGCCAACTGACCTTGAACCAGATTAAGCTGTTGGTGGTATTTTTAGTGAATGAGGGAAATTTGGCCAGGACACCGGGGAAATTCCCCTACTCTTTTCGATAAGTGCCATGGGATCTTTAACATCCACCTGAACTACCACCAATCCAGGCAGATGGGACCTCGGTTTAACGTCTCATCCGAAAGACGGCACCTCAGAAATGCAGCACCCCTCTCATGCTGCATTACAGTGTCAGTACTGGGATATTAACCCAAGTGCCAGATGTGGGAACTGAACCCACAGCCCTCTGATCTCCCGGCCTCAGAGGCGAGTGTGCTACCTACTGAGCCACTGACACTGCAAATTATTGCATTATTATCTCCATAGAGCATCTGCAGCTCTGTTCCTGACTGCATATCATAATTATGCTATTTTTAGGGCCTTGGGTGCAGTGTTTGGTGGCTGCTCGGCTCGTACCAGGAAGTTACAAGCTGAGCTTTACAGTGCAAATATCTCTTTAAATGTAACAAAAAAAAATCAATATCTGGCCCAAACAGCTCCTAGGGCAGGCAACTCCATTGTATTGGTTGCCTGCCTAGATTGTGTCAGCGGTTCTTTAAACAGTCTCCCCCTTCCCCCACTAGCTTACTTTCATGTCCCCTTGTTTTTGACCCACCATTCCTGCTAAATAGTTTTTGGCAGTTTACCTTGTTTATTCCTTTCAAGAACTTGACAGTCCCTGTCATTTCCCCCCCCTCTGGCCTCCAGTGAGTATGTGTTCAGTGCTCTAAGCCATTCCTCATAGGGTCTACCCTGTTGACCCTGAATCATGTTGGTTACTCTACACAACACTGTCTCCAGCCTGTCTGTCCTTCCTCAGATGAGGACTCCTGAACTGGGCACAGTGCTCCAGATGGGGTCTCACCAGTGATCTATAGAGAGGCACCTCTTTCCTTCTATCGAAACCCCTTTCTAGACACCTGACCATTCTTATAATGAATGGAGAGACTATGTTGTGTATGGAAATCTATACACTGAAAAACTTTTTGCCTACTACAGCAGAAGTTTTTGTTCTGCTGTAGTAGTTACGTCAGTCAACAAAGCATCCGATCCGCTGTTTTTGATCGCACAAAAGCTGCTAAAAAAAAGTGCACGAAAAACAAAATTCAAAAGATGTGTATCCGGTCACAGCATCTGATCATATGCTTATGCTTTACCCAGGTCATAATTTAAACTTTTGTTTCATGCAGGACGGCCCATGTTTTTCTACAAAACATATATGAAAGTTGCTGACACAGTAGGTGAAGAAACGAGCAGTGGTGGGGCGGGGGGGGTCATCCGTTTGGTATGATACGCAGTGGTTTAAGGTTCTGAGCTGCAAATCTGGAGGCCTGGCTTTGAATCCCACAGCCTCCACTTGCATACTGTGTGACACTGAGCAAGTCACTTAACTTCCTTGTGCTCCCAGGTCACACCTGTAAACATATTTTCAGCTTAGTGTGTCTCTCCTAGTAAAAAAAAAAAAAAAAAGTTAGTAGTATGAACTGACAGAAAACCCAATTCTTGATGGTACTATTGTGTAAATGTGCTTTTAAAGAGCCGCTGACATGTTTTTTGCATCATTTTGGGCAGGTAACTCATTCCAGGAAGTTGTCTGCCCGATTAGCTAAATTACCTTGTTTTTAAATTGTTTTAGCCAAGTAGAATACTTAAATGTTACTTTAGATTGCCTGGCTCATAACATCCGTGTATGAGCCGAGCAGCCATCTGAGCGCTACAGCCGCACCCCAAAAAACAGCAGTTTGATGAGAGGTATGGGACAGGACTGCAGGAGCTCTGTGTAGAAAGTAATGTGATGGGAATAAGATTGAAGGAGGGGGTTGTCTGAATGTAGTAACATTATCTTTGCTGGCACTTCTGTATGTACACGTAGAACTGGCAGGAATTTTTTTAATGCATAATTGAGATTAACATGAGATGTAAGAACACTTTCTATAAAACAAATCATGATGATGTTTTGTTGCTTTTCTAGGTTGCCCATACACTATATAAAGTAAAGTATGGGCCACCATGCAGGTCAAGGCATTTTCCCACCTTGTGGTTGCAGTGGCAGCAGGAACCTCACGAGTTTCACTCTCATGGGTACTCTGTTGTCAACAGCCTTGTTGTGTATGGATGCCCATACAATGCCTTTAGAAAGTATTCCCCCCCCTTGGATTTTTGTCACATTTTGTGATGTTGCAAACTCAAATTAAAATACATTCATATGGGATTTTTTTTGTCACGTATCTACACAAATTACTCTCTAATGTCAAAGTGGAATGAAACTTCTGGAACTGTTTGGCCTGAATGCAAAGCGCTATGCCTGGCGCAAACCGAACACAGCTCATCACCCGTGTAACACCATCCCTACCATGAAGCATGGTGGTGGCAGCATCATGTTATGGGGATGCTTTTCAGCGGCAGGGACTGGGGCACTTGTCAGGATAGAGGGAACAATGAATGGAACCAAATACAGGCACATCTTTGAGGAGAACCTGCATCAGTCTGCAATAGACCTTTGACTGGGGTGAAGATTTACGTTCCAACAGGACAATGACCCCAAACATACAGCCAAAGCAACACTGGAGTGGCTTCAGAACAAGAAGGTGAATGTCCTTGAGTGGCCCAGCCAAAGCCCAGACATGAATCCTATTGAGAATCTGTGGAAAGACTTAAATATTGCGGTTCACCGACGCTCCCTATCCAACTTGACAGAAGCTTGAGCAAATCTGCAAGGAAGAATGGGCTAAAATCCCCAAATCCAGATGTGCAAAGCTGATACAGACATACCCAAGAAGACTCAAAGATGTAAATGCTGCCAAAGGCACTTCTACAAAGTATTGACTCAAGGTGGGTGAATACTTAAGTAAACAAGATATTTCAGTTTTTAATGTTTCATAAATTTTTGTTACACAATACAGATATTTTTGCCCCTTTAAATTGAGTATGCTGTGTGAATCAAGGGGGGGGGGAATCATTTTGGTGCATTAAAAATTCTGGTAGTAAAACTACAAAATGTGACAAAATCCAAGGGGGGAAGGGTGAATACTTTCTGAAGGCACTGTACGTTATTCTGTATGTTGCTTTACTGTAAGCCTTATTACATTGACTGGTTTGTTTTAGGAAGTCTCTTACTATGACACCCAGGTCCCTTTCCTCTAAAGTAGTGGCCAGCTAAACCCTTCCCATCCAGTATCCCTTCCTAGGTTTCTGCCTCTCCACATGCATCGCCTTGCACTCTCTGGTATTTAATTTCAACGGCCAGTCTTTGGACTGCCTCTCTAACCTTTTCAGGTCTCTGTGCAGCTCCCTTACTCCTCCTCACTGTCTACCCTGCCACAGAGTTTAGTGATGCAGTGAAGTGGTGGGAAAGGCATAGGATGCTGGGATGCATAGATAGGGCATCACTAGCAGAAGGATGGGGGTGATAATGCCTCATATGGTGTAATTATGGGTCTGTGCAAAAGTATATAAGAAATATTCTATTTTTGCTTTGTGTGGCCATGTTTTTCTTGACCTTTTACATCTCATTAGGTCAATTAATGACCCAGAACACCCGCTTACATTGGAAGAACTAAATGTTGTCGAACAAGTGAGAGTTAAAGTAAGTTCTTAGTTTTATCTTTCCTATATAAATTATTTGTACGAAAAAATATAAAACCTGTTTATAGTGAGCAAATCTTATGTTCTCCTGATGGGGACAAGTACAATGCCATTTGTTAAAATAGCTTCATTAAAGTAAAATTATAAATGTATCTTTTGGATTTAGTAATTTGTGTGGTGATAGTTATTAATCCATAAATATAAATTTTTCAGATAGTCCAGTTCGGGAAGGAAGGGGTCATAAATTGGACCAAACTGACAGCCAGCTGATCCTTCCGCTTCCTGGTCCTTCCGACCCTGCCCCTGTGTTCAGACACTTTGTGAAGTTTGACCAGGGAGAGTGCGGGGTGTGCCCCTAGAAATCTATGTGGGTCATTTTCGAGAGCATTTTAGATATGTTATGACAGCCTGCGATAATAATGAAAGTCACCGTTCAACTAACGGGGGCCCTGTTTGTTGGCCGGTGGCTTTCATTTTTATCGCAAGATGAATTAACATATAAAACACTCTAGTAAGTGGCCCCCATAAACTTGTGGGGGCTCATCCCTATGTTGACCGTGGTCCGATGTCACAAAATGTCTGATTGCAGGGACAAGGCTGACAGACTGGGAACTGGAAGGGATTGGCTAGCCATCAGTTGGGCCTGATTTACAGTCCCTTCCCTCCTGAGCTGGAGGTGCTGAAAAATTATCATATATGGATTTAAAGACTACCACCGTACTATGGTAATGGGCTATAAAGCGTAGAAGAAAATCTTAGAAATTTCCTTTTACATTCTGAATTTTGCCAGCAGAATTAGTAACAATATGTGCACTGGTACTGAACAGTTTTAATTAAGGCTGGATCTGTGAATAACAGGCCTTGCAATTTGTTTTCTTAGAGTAGGGTTTAAGTTTAGTGTCATTTGCAAGGCTGGGAGGCGTAGAGTAGATTTTCTTAACTAACGTGCTTGTCCTCTGCTACTGGTACTGCTTGATTATAATTTTATTTAGTTAGAAATATTGCACACCGTATAACCTGAAGTTTAGGTGAAGCATTTACGAAAGGCCCAGGTTGAACGGATTGCAACAGTAGAATTAGTTGCAAATTAATAACCACACAGAAATAGTACCAGGGACAGTCTTGCACTTAAAAGGATATTTTAAACTATTTTTTTTAGTCAGAGGTCTACTTGATAGGAGATTTAGGATGAGTAAGGAAGAGAGCAAGATTTTTGTGATGTGATTCAAGGAATACACTAGAGGGCATAACAAACAAATAAAAGGGAGGAAATACATGACCAGCAACATAGGCTACTCTTACATGCAGGGAGTGGTGGCCAAATAGAACAAACTTCCACAAATCTTTGTACATGCCAGTAGCGTAAGCTGTTTCAGAACACAGTTGGATGCATTTATGGATGTAAAGGAAATAAGAGTACTAACCCCTGTATGGTAGGGGGAAGGGGTAGGCTAGCGGGACCAAATTGGTCTGTTCTTACCCTTGTATACCATGGTAACCACGTAAGGGACTGTTTATTGATTAGCTAATGTTGTATAATATAGTTAAACAAGCTGATGCAGAGCCAAAATCCTGAAAAAGTGAAAAGGATATTTTTCAGTTATGAAACAAACATGCATTGATTTGGTATTCTTTTGTTTAATAAATTATCCCCCACCATGACAAGGCTACTATGGCTGCGCCTTAGTTGCTAGGTGTCAAGGATCCCGGAAGATGGTAAAAACTGAGGAGGCTGAGAATCAAAGGGGCACTTATTAGGGTACAAAGGGCACTTTTTCTGTACTAGTTTTTGCCATACAGAAATAAAAAGTGGAGTGGCTACCGCCCCTTTCGCATAGGTGTGCAGAAGTGTGGAGTCCTTCAAGGCTAACTGTTCACTGTCTTGCGGGGGGAGTGAGTAACGCTGACAGCAAGGCTGGTGCAGTAAAAAGCATTTGGAGTTGTTAATTTCATCTCTTTTAGCTGTGGGCTCTGAGTGTTTAAAGGTATCTGTTGCTGGTGGGGATCATCGCTGAAGGAGAACGACTGAGGCGGGGATAACTGCAAAGCATCTGGCAGGCAGGGGACGATAAAAAGGGAAGTGCTTTTTTTTCCTGTTTGTTCTGTGAGCTAAATAAGAGCCAGAGTACTGTGTTACATTGGTGGTGCGCATCTGGGGCTGGGTAGTAGAGTCCTGAAATCACTCCTGTGTGGGGGCTGATTGACTCTCACCGCAGTATAGACCCACCCAGCCGAAGCTCATTCAGCTTTATGGGGGGGGGAAAGGACCCTGCTCTGTAATTGGTGGTAAGAATAGAGGTACATGCTGGCCCGCCGGAGCAGCAGTAGTGCTACCACTCGTGATGCCTCCGACCCGGGATCAGGAACATGCCCGGGGAAACTGAGGGCTGGCCAAGTAGAGAAGGCTTGAGCATCCGAGGACTGCACGCCTTCTCTGGGGAGGGAGGGGGAACGAGGCTCAGTGCTTGACTGGCCTCTGGTGGAGGCTGATAGTACAGCAAGGACCAATCCACACTGAAGGGAGACGGTGTGATGGATGTCGGCAAATATGCCTTGATGTCAGGGCGCACGTTGCGCCAAGAACACTGGAAAATGGCTCCCTGCATGCGGGGAAGATGGAGTGCCCAGCACAGATCCCCAAATTCTCCCTACCTGTCCCCCTTGGAGTGTCCCGACAAAAGTAGAAGTTCGGGGTGTGCAGGCCCCACCTCGGGGGAGGGGGAGAATTACCAAGGCTACATGGGGGATCACCCACAGGTTCCAGGTAAGAGAGGAAGGGGGCAGATGCCTTGGTGACTCCTAATGGGGCAGTGTGCAGGGAGCGGGGGGAGCATGAATAGAAAGTTAAAAAAAATTAAAAGAATAGAAGTACATCCATTACAGCACACTGTTAGGACCTAAACTGTTGGGCAAGCAGTCACATAGCAGGACTTAGAATATAACAGAGAGAGAGAGAGAATAGAGTGAAGAAAAAAAAAAAAAAAAAAAACAGGACGGGAGAGTGTAGTGGGGAGGCTGGTACGGATGAACTGTTCAAATTAAAAGGGGTGAGGGACACTAGGGCATATAGTCTGAAATTGGAAGTTGGTAGATTCTGAAGAGAAATAAGGAACTATTTCACGGAAAGAGTAGTGACAGGGTGGAATGCAGTACTGGAGGAAGTGATATCCTTAGGGGCGGTGGGCCATTTTAAAGGGGGTGGGCAAGGTCAGAGGTAAAGTCACCACCAAAGAAACACTGGGAGGAGGGGTTGACGCAAACAAGGGCAAGGAATCAAGTATGCAGGTAAGGGTTGGAGAGGCAGCTGGGATGTAATGGGTGGCTAGCTGCAAGCACAAGCAGACTTGCTAGACCATTTGGCCTGTTTCTGCTTGCAGTTTTTGTATGTTCGTAACTGTAAAGCTGTTTCATGATCAGCCAGCAGGGTGCCATGCACACTGTCTCTTTTTGGGAGCCAACCGCATCACATCCACAACATTTTTTCCCTTAGCTGGCTTCAGAGTGGGATTCCATGGACTTGCATGAAAAATGGTTAGATCTTACTTCGAGTAAGAGCTTCTGGAGCAGGCTACACCATAAGGACTATGCCGCCAGGCACTAGGACTCCAAGGAAAACTTCTAGCCAGCAGTAACCAGGTGGGGCCCAACCCTTACGTCGATCCGCCCACCGGCGTCACCAGCTGTATAAAGGGGGTGGTCTCCAGACCCATCTCAGTTCTTTTCCCGCTGTCGACCCGTGCGCTTCGGCTCCCATCGGATGCCTCGTTGCATCTGTCGACCACCATTTTACTTCAGTCAAAAGTATCCACTTTTTTCCTTTTATTTTCTTAAGTATAGCATCGGGTGAACATTGGTTTGTCTCAGTCTTCTTCAGCATCGCAACAGAAATCTAAGTGTCCGGGCAGCAGATTCGTGCCAGAGATGGTCATTTACAGTGCCTCTTTTGTCTGGGGTCTAACCACAGCATCAGAGCCTGCCTAGACTGTGGCAAGTTCAGTCAATGAACCCAGACCCGCTGCCACAAGACTCTCCAGGCCTACATTATGGAGCATCAGCTTGCCTCTCTTTAGAGCCCATTGAAGGCCAGCTCCTCAGCCTCCTGATCGCCAATTTCCCAAAAGGAGAAACACTCAGGAGGGAAGCACTATCTGCAGGACAAAGAGCACAGTAGGTCAGAGTCCAGATCTGAATCTTCTTGTAAGAAGAAGCCTTCCAATTCGCACTCTGGAGAGAGAGTGGACTCAGCCCCTCCTTCAGGCCTGATGACGAAGGCTCCCACCCTTGCAGTCTCAGCGGGCAACAGCTCTTCGGGGCAAGGACCCTCAGGTCCATCCCTCAGCCTTAGGCCCTTTCACCAATCCTCTGGGCCTAAGAGAGGAACTGCAACCGATAAGGGTGTGGTGTCTTCGTCCTCGTCCTCCAGCCAGTCATCGGCATTGGGCAACGGACATGGATGCTGGAAACATTCCCACTCTATATGGAATGCTTCCCCAGGGACAAGTCGTCAGCAGCTAAGGAAAAGACCCTGACACATGTCCTGGATGAACGGCCTTCTGACAGACTGAAGTGCCAAAGGCAGATGCCCCAAAATAAAATGTCAGGCACCCAGACTTCCGCTATGACCACTAAGCGTCTGACACTTCTGGAGCAGTTGCCTCAGAAGCCAGCGTCAGCCGAGACCATGCGGTAGCTTGACGACAGGCCACCTATCAGTAAGCCACCAGATAAAACCCCCTCGGCACCAGACGACCTGATGTCAGGGGACTCGACAACAGGTGATCAGTCGACAGATCGTCCTACTCCCCCGAGTCCTCGTGGTACCCATGAGGAGACTCCAGGACTGAGCAACCCTATCATCACTTCCACGGAACCCGGCACACCACCCCAGGTGCCGATATTTCCCCTGGCAGACGTGAGAAAACTCTTTACTTCCTGGTGGAACATGGTAAAAGGAGATTTATTAAAGCAGGATGACCTCCCTCCTCCTCCGCCTCCATAACCCCCTACACCGGTTCTGGATAAAGTACCATTCCCAGACACAGTCTCCACACATGCCCAGGAGCCCAACTCCAAAACAATCAGACTCCGAACATACCAGATGTAGGGGCAGACGTCACCACTCTTCCTCCAGGTCTTCTTCAGATGACAGAAGCAGACGTTGGCGCGGGTGTAAATGCTCATGGTCAGCATCTTCTGACCCATCCAGAAGCAGCCCTCACTCCTCAGGTTCCTCTTCCAGAGGTTATTCTCCCGAGCCAGAGAGCTCCCGTAATTCACCCAGGTCCCCCCAAAATGACCCAACGTTTATGGATGTGATGCGTCACATCCAATTCCTAAGTCAGGTTAGTTATTTACAAGTAACAGTACGTTTTCGAGAGACTCTCCATAGAGCTATAATACATTGGACCGTAAGCCATTGGTGTCAGGGCCTCATGGGATGCTTTTGCAAAATGAAGCCACCCACATTTATGTGTCACATTGTATAGTACGGATATGCCCTGGAATTAATGTCTTATCCTCCAGTGATACCTCCAGGGCCCCACCATTACTCCCGTGAGTGAATTGCTGTGTAGTAGAGGAAGAATCTGAAACTCAGCTAGAATTCTCTGCCACTGTTTTGTGGCCGAGGGGGACACTTCCTCAGGGCCCTCAGCAGTCCAGAAGCTTATTGTTATGGTTTTAAGGCACCTGACCAGCTTACTACTTCACTCCACTGTCTGGGTGAAGTAATAAGCAGGTCATAATGTGGAAGATTTCTCCAATAAAATTATGATAACTAAATATAATGTGCCTCACAAGTAAGAAGGGGAAAAAAAAGCTTTGAGCCTCACTAATCCAATGTGTATAGCACCATAATGTTAAGCTTCTAGATCACTGAGGCCCTGAAGATGTGGTCTCCTTGGCCACAAAATATTGGCTGCAGACTTTTGGCAACACGTTGAATATATTATAGTATAATAAGCATATTTCCTAACTTACAAGACATTTCAGAATATTTCTCTACCACATAGCAATTGCCTTTGACTATTTAGTGCAACAGAGGTAAAAAAATAGCAAGCCCAGGCAGTAAAGAAAGGGGATGAGACGTTTTACAGGTACGTTAGTGAAAGGAGAAGGACAAGGGGTGGGATTGTAAGGCTTAAGCAGGAAGAAGGGGAGTGTGCGGATGTTGACCTGGAAAGAGCAACAGTCCTGAACAAATGCTTTTGCTCGGTATTCACAGAAGAGGGGGAAGGTGAGGGACCACAGTTAGGTGGCAGGAGTAGTAAAGGGAGGGAGGTGGACACCAGTCTGTTTACAAAGGGGAGAGTCCTACAGGAACTCACGAAACTGAATGTGGACAAGGCAGTGGGACCAGGTGGGATACAGCTTAGAAGATTAAAGGAGATTAGGGAGGTGCTGGCAGAACCACTGGCAGCCCTGTTCTGTGAAGTGCTGGAAACAGGAGTGGTTCTAGAGGACTGAAGGAAAGCAGATTTAGTCCATCTAGACAAAAGTGGAAACAGGGAGGAGGCTGGAAACTATAGACCAGTCAGCCTGACCTTGGTGGTGGGAAAAATAATGGAATCATTGCTAAAAGAAAGGATTGTGGAGCATCTTGAATTCATCGGAGCACAGGATTCAAGGCTGCATGGATTCACAGTGGGAAGGTCGTGTCAAACAAATCGGATAGATTTCTTTGACTGGGTGGCTAGGGAAGTGGATCAGGGGAGTGGTGGATGTGGCCTATCTGGATTTCAGCAAGGCCTTCAACATAATTCCACATAAGAGGCTTGTAAACAAGCTAGGCAGCCTGGGAATTGGACCCAAGGTGGTAAACTGGGTGTGAAACTGGTTGAGGGATAGAACACAGAGAGTGGTGGTAAATGGAGTTTAATCCATGGAAAGGAGGGTGGCCAGCGGGATGCCACAGACATCAATTCTGGGGCCATGATTCTTCAGTGTCTACATAAGTGACATTCCAGAGGGGCTAGAAGGAAAGCTATGTCTCTTTGCAGATGACACTATGGTCTGCAACAGGGTAGACACTCCGGGAGAGGTGGAAAAAATGAGAGACCTAGGTAAACTAGAGGAATGGGCAAGAGTGCGGCAGCTAAGATTTGGTGCAAAGAAGTGCAGATTTGTGCATTTGGGGCACAGGAGCCCATGGGGAGGTTTACACGATTGGGGGGGGATACTGATGGCCACCAACAGAAAAGGGATCTGGGGGTAATCATATCAAAGAACCTAAAGGTGGCCAAACAGTATGCCAAGGCTGTGGGAAGAGCCAGTGGGGCACTGTGGTGCATAGGGAGGGGCATCACCAGCACAAGAAAGGAGATGGTGATGCTTCTGTACAAATCATTAGTGAGACCTTATCTGGAGTACTGTGTCCAGTTCTGGAGGCTGCATCTTCGAAAGGACATAGACAGGGCAGAGGCAGTTCCGAGAAGGGCAACGAAAATCATGCAGGGCCTGCACCAAGAGTCATGTAAGGAGAGACTGAAGGACCTCAATATGTATACCCTGAAGGAGAAGAGGGATATGATAGAGACCTTCAAATATCTCAAGGACATAAATAAGGTACAGGAGGGTAGCATCTTTCAGTAAATGAGATGGTCTACAACAAGGGGTCATAACGTGAGACTGGAAGGGGGTAGATTAATGGATAACTTGAAGTATTTCTGTACAGAAAGAATGATGGATTCATGGAACAGCCTCCCAATGGAGGTAGTGGGGGAAAATTTGGTAGGGGACTTCAAAAATGTATGGGATAGGCATAGTGAAACCCTAACGATTGGAAAGAGAACAAAACCAGAGATCAAGTAGGTCTGTGATTTTTGCAGCAGGTAGAGAAAATGGGCAGACTGGGTGGGCGGGCCAAGCGGTCCTTACCTGTCATCAGTTTCTATGCAACTCCTCTGAATTGTCATTGCTTTTTAATCTGGACCACCCTTTAGGTCAAGTGAGCATCCAGGACCCACCACTTCTTCCGAAATTACTCCCTTAAGCACCTTAATGTCATGAGGAAGGAGGTGCAGACACTGTTGCACAAAAAGTCTATTCAGACAGCCCTCCCAACAGAAATCTAGTGGGGGTTCTACTCCCAAGTATTTTCTATTGCCCATGGAAGTTTGTGACCTGTTTTTGTCCTTGAGGCTCGACGAGCATGTGGATGGAATATAAAAAGCTCTGCATGCTGTCTCTGGGCTCTCTTCTCTCTATTCTTTCAGAAGGAGATTACCTGCACACTCCAGATATGTAGGATGCCGACCTGCAGATAAATATCAGGAGTTGCACCAGGCATTTTCTCATATTTTGCCTAAAGGATTAGCATTACTAATTCTGGGTCTTGCCCTTTGAATTTCCATCTGTACCGCATCTTTACCAAATGCTTTGTTATGGTGGCTGTGGTACTGTGCTGGGAAAAGCTTTGTCTTCCTGTACCTGAACAGCTGGTTCCCGAAGAGACTTTGGCAGACGGGGTGGAATACACTTTGCACTGTACCTGCAAGTTTGCTTTCGTAGTAGCAGTGTAATAGCGCACAATATCAATTATTCTGTTGGTACCAGTCCTGCCACTCAGCGAGATTAAGAGTTGAGTAAAAAAATACTACATTTTATTACTTTAATATAAAAACTGACTTGCAGCCACATAGATGTCCCCTTTGGCTCAGCCTGCCATTTGTATCATCGGAGGGCTGGCTACTGATGAGTCTTGGAGTACTAGTATGATGGTGTGGTGGGTGGAGTCTCTGAATCAACCAGATAAAAGGAAAACTACACAAAAGTGAAGTAAAAAAAAAACCAACATATATATATTTACATGTGTTTTGCTTAATGAAGACCTAGGTCCCCACAGCATTACTGCACGGAAGCTTAGCATTCTCCTTTAATCAGATTTAAAATGTCTTTCAGACATTTATTTGCCTAAATGAGCCATTTTATGAGTGCAGTGTGTGGTAGGACAGGTCATACAGCCCTTTCTAGGTGGTTGAAAGCGCTTGGTTACGTCTGGTGCTTCAAAACCCTCCCTGGGGTGTGGTGGGGTAAGATATACTAACATACTAATTGCCAGCAGATTAGGCCTTACGGTCTATTGAGTCTGCTCGACCTCAGATCCCTAGTTGGGTGCCGAGGCACTCTTTCCCTTTGTGTTCCAGAAACCCTATCATCCATCCCTCAGATCCCTAGTTGGGTGCGAGGCCTCCCCCGTGTTCCAAACCCGTATCATCCATCCCCACCCCCAGGCCAGGCCATCATCTGATACATTTGCTTTCTGTCTTACCCTGTCTTGAAGCCCTCCACTGTGGATCTCTGAACCAGCTCACCAGGCAGTGCATTCCAAGGGTCCACCGCACTCTCAGTGAAAAAACTCCTCCTCTTTCCCCCCTTACCCTTCCAGCTTCAAACCATGCCCTCTGGTGATACCTCCCTGCTTTAGTCTAAAGATCCCCTCCATGTTTAGCCTATTTATTCCCTTGAGGTACTTGAAGACCTCAATCATGTCCCCCCTGTCTCTCCTCTCCTCCAATGAAAACAGGCAGAGCTCCTCAAGTCTGTCCTCATTCGTCAAATCCCCTAGTCCTCGTATCATCTTAGTTGCCATCCTCTGTACCCTCTCCAGGAGCTGTATGTCCCTCTTCAAGTGTGGTCTCCAGTACTGTACACAGTACTCAAGGTGTGGTCTAACCAGTTCATTGTACAGCGGCAGAATCACTTCCCTGCTCCTAGAGGTGATCCTCCTTACGATGCATCCCAACATCCTGTTTGCCTTGCTAGCCGCTCTCCTGCACCGCTCAGAGTTATTCATACATGCATCTACCATGACCCCTAGGTCTTTTTCCCCCGTTGAGGCCTCTGGCACCTCCCCTCCGAGGGTGTACCTGTGTTTAGGGTTTCCCTGCCCAAGATGTAACACCTTGCACTTGGTGATATTGAAATTTAATTTCCATGTGTGAGCTCAGCTTTCCAGGGTGACCAGGTCCCCTTGCAGGGCCAACCTCCCCTCTTCCCTCTCAACTACTGCTCCCATCTTGGAGTCATCGGCGAAGAGACTCATTTCAAACCCTAAACCCTTCCTGATGTCTGATATGTATGCATTAAACAGGATCGGACCCAGGACCGAGCCCTGCGGTACCCCACTACTGACCTCCCTAGGGTTCGAGAGCTCCCCATCGACCACTGCTCTCTGGGTGCGTCCAGCTAGCCAGTTTTCAATCCATCGGACCTTCAAAGGGCGTACTCCCAACCCTGTCAGTTTCTCCACCAGACCATTGTGGGGGACAGAGTAAAACGCCTTGCTGTAGTCCAAGAATAATACATCCACAGGCTTCCCCCTGTCCAGTTCTAATGTTACCCATTTATAGAACTCAAGATTGGTTTGGCATGATCTACCTGGCACAAACCCATGTTGCCGATTATCCAGACCTCCCACCTCCTCCACGTACACCCCTAATCTTTCCTTTAGTATACTCTCCATTAATTTTCCCACCACCGAGGTCAAACTGATGGGTCTATAGTTACCTGGTACTTCCCTCGCCCCCTTTATGGATTGGCACCACATGTGCCTTTCAACAATCCCTAGGTACCCTCCCTGTCTCAAGCAACCTGTTAAAGAGCTCTGCCAGGGGTGCAGCCAGTGTGTCTGCCAATTCTCATAGTACTTTCGGATGAATGCCATCCGGCCCAGGAGATTTATTTTTCTTTAGGGCCTTGAGGGCTAACCACACCCTTTCGGTGGAGACAGCATCATTCGTCCCCTCCACCTTACTGGCCTTTTTATCCTTCTCCTGATGTGACACCCCTGGGGTACCTCTCCCTTCCTCTTGCTCCATTTCTGTTGCTCCCCTGATCCCACTCATTACCGCTTCTATCCCCATCGTGCCTTGCTTTATAGATATCCCATCCCACTCCCTTGTGAACACAGAGGTGAAGTACTCGTTTAATACCACTGCCTGGTCCCTCGCCTCTTCCACCCACCCTCCTTCTGATCTCAATCTGCCGAGATGACCCTTAGTTTTTCTCCGCTCCCCAATGTACTCAAAGAACCCCTTTTCCCCTCCATGTGTCCCCTGTGCCAGCTGCTGCTCTTTACTGGACTTTGCCCCCCTCTTCATCCGGGTGACTTTTCTAGATGCAAGATGGTACATTTCCTTTCCCTATCCTCTTGTTATTTTATATTTTTGTAGGCCTTCTTTTCTCTGACCGCTACCTAAACCTCAGTGGACCACCAGCATGGTTTACTATTGCTTATGCTCCACGTTCGTTTCACCTTAGCAGGTCCTGACTGCCTTATGAAGTCCTTGTTTTATGACCTCCCATCTCTTTTCCACATTTGTCATTGATGTAATCCCCTTCAAGTGATCCTTGAGAGTATTTCCCATGCCCACAAAGTCTGTCCCCCTGAAGTCCACTGCCAGTGTCCTAGATCTCCCCCCATCCTGGAAGCCGTCCAGCAGCCTCTGCTCCTTGTCCACCTTAGAGGACATGGTTCCCCAGTTGTACCTGGCATATTAAGGTCCCCATCAACACCACTCCTTCCCTTTTGGTCCACACTGGGCAATGATGTTGTCCAGCAAACCATCCTCCAGAACATCACCCATCCCGGAGGCCTATACTACACCCAGCTTGACCTTACCTCCTGCTGGGGTTCGTGAAGTGACCCATAAGGCCTCCACATTTTCCTCTGCCTCTTCTACCCTAGCAATTTCTATGTCATCTCTAATGAATATAGCCACTCCACCCCTCTGCCCTCCTTTCTATCCTTTCTAAGCATAGTGTACCCCGCATGTTTAGGTCCGGTCATGGTTTTATTACGTTTCTGTGGCGGCCGCCACATCCACCCCGGAACAGCACTGGCCTGGAACCTGGCAACTTTGTTTCCCAGGCCTCAAGGCGCATTGAAACCACCCCCACCCCTTATCCTGATCTCCTTTGTCAACCTCACCCAGGTTCCTTATACTCATCCTCCCTCTGCTCCTTCTGAAACCTCCTCCCCCAGTCTGTTTCCCCCTTTCCCCCTTGAGTTTGAAGGCTACTCCCCTCATCTGGAGGACAGGGCTTCTGGTCAGCCCCTCCCTTATCATTCTCCCGCCTCACAAGTTTAAACCCCACCTTTCTTGAATGTAGTCAGCTACCCCCTGTTTAAGGACTTCCTTCCCTAACGGGGCAAGATGAAGCCTGTCCTTGGCATACAGTCCCTTATCTTCCCAAACTCCTTTCCAGTTCCCTAACACCGCCAACCCACTCATTTCAACCCACTTCCTGAGCCAGTCATTAACCTCTGTGATCTTCATTTTTTTCTCTCCACTGTGGCCTTTGGTACTGGCAATATCTCCAAAAAGGAAATGTTGCATCCATTATCCCAACAGAATCTGGCAAGTTCTTGGAACCTTGCTTGGATTTCCAAAACACTGTTTCCCTCTAGATCGTTAGTTCCCAAATGCACCAGGAAATCCAGTTTTCCTCCACAATCCCTAACCAGTTCGTACACCATGAACTTTGCTCTGTGCACTGTCAGCCCAGAGTTACTCAGTACCTTCACCTGGCTATGGCATCCACCTCCCTGTCCCTCCCACTGGATACCCCTAATCATCGAGTCTCCCAATAACAGAACCTTAACACCGCCATCATCCTTATGGTTACCTCCACTATGCACTCTCAACTCCCCATCCCCCCCCCTTATTCGTGATCTCAATTCCATGGGAGTCTTCCTGCCTTATTAGAGACCCCCTTGTCACCATCCCCTTTCTGCTTCCCTTGTTATTTTTCCCACTTAACTCAGACCCCACCGAATAGGTGTCCCTTGACCCTCTCTTATCTGAACCATTTATCCTGGCCCTGATGGTTTCCCCTTCCCCACACTGCCACCCCCTTGTAATAGTACCCCTACCTCCAGAGGCCCTCTTGGGTCCCCTTTACCTAGGGCCCCATCCTTGGTACAGACCCCCTGCTGCAGGGGGCCCCTCCCCCACCTCCTTGTCTCCCAGTTTCTCTCCAGTCGTGCTCTCCTCCTTCATGTCTGCAATATGTTGCATCTCCCCCATCTGCTTAACATTTATGTTTCCCCTTCTCCCTCTGGGACTATTTCTACCCTTTTCCATTGCTGGTCTGTGATGCTCTATGGGTATCTGACTCCCTCCCCCCAGCCTCTGTATCAGTTTCCTCATTTCCACCAACCCCTGCCTTCCCCTCTGGGTTGCTTAGTAGCTCAAATATATTGTAACACTGTATGCCAGCCTCCATCAAGTAACCTGAGTTTCCCCTGACTGCCCCTCTTCCTCCCCTCTTGCCCAGTTCTCCTTAGGAGCTCCCTTCCCACAGTCTGCTGTTTTAGGCTTCCCCACAACAGCCCCTCCCTTCTTACTGTCTGCTCTTCTAGGCTTCCCCACAACAGCCCCTCCTGACTCTTCCCCCTCCACTCTCTTTATATTCGGAATGTTTATCCCGTACGTTTTCACCTTAACATCAACATCCCTGTCTAAGGGTCCTCTGTCCCTAATATCCCCCCTCCTGCTTGCTGTAACATAACGTCCTGTAATTTCTGGGCATTGTCCCAGCCTCCCGTCAACCCCACCCTTTTGCCGACCATATCCACACCCTTTATCCTTGACACCCCCCAGCTCCCCCAGCTTATTCTTTAACCAATATACTTCACTCCTGATACAAGATAGCTGTCACAGAGTGGGCAGCCTCTCTCCAGGCCCAATTGAGAATTATTGCCATCCCACAGCCTGTGCAGCCTCCAACCTTCCTAAGATGCTCAAGGTAGAATGTGGTCACCCTATTTGTCCCTCTCTGTTTATAATGGCGCACACCCCTTTTCTCAGTCCATTCCCTGGAATACAGTCTCTCTCTATACTGACTGCAGTTATTTACAAACTCAATTTCAACCCAACCAATATAGTTCCCAAGTCTCACAAACACATACAGTCCAGTGTATGTCCAGTCCCACTAACAGTGTGTGTATGTAGACATCAGGTACCGTATGATGTCACAGGCCCACCAGTTCCTGTTGCTTCAAATTTCAGTCACAAACAGAAATGCACAGCCCTTCAATCCCACCCCCTAGTGGCTTTTCAGTATTTCTAGGCAAACATCACATTTAAATTTTACTCTAATTATCACTGCCAAACAAGTGTTCCCACACCCAGCACACAAGCCCCAATAGTTACAATATCACAGCCCAAGTAACCGTTCTAACTCAAAGTAGTAATTTTTAACACACAGAACTAATTTGAAGTACAAAACTATTCAAATATTTCAGTTAAAACAGAAGATAAAACCAAATCTCTTTCCTGAACAACCTCTCCAAACCTCTTTCCCGAACAACTTTCCTTAATGCACACCCTGTTATGGATAATTGCTTACTTTAAAATAGTGTAGTTCAGCTAGTCTGCTAGATTGCAGACTGGCAGCTGCTTTTAGTACAGCTTTGGGAGAGGGCAGCCAAATTACCAATTTGGACATATTAAAAGCCAGACCAGTAATTTGGTAGCCACATGCCATAACCAGTCTCGCCTCAGTACATAGTTTAGAAGTGCATTGAAAATCTGCCTCCATGGCTTGAGATCTCTCTGCTGCATTAGCCCATTTTTAAAAGTAACTGTCCGCGTCTAGTCCGGGATGTGTGGATTTGAGGGTGGTGGGTTGTGAAAATTGCATTGGGAGTTTAGTGGGAGAGAGGGTAGTGGAGGGGGTTGTAGTTAGTTTACAGTATTGTAATTGAGCCAGGGTGTATCGCCCCCAAATTTTGGCTACTCCCTGTTCTTGCTCCATGATGTACACCCCTTCCATGACTCCCCCCACCCCCCACCAAGTGCTGCATACCAACAATACGGAGAAGTGAGAATTGGGGGGGGGGGGGGTGCTTGGAAGGGAAGTGGGTGACTTGAGGGTCCTGTTGGGGTTATAAAGACCAGGAGGTGCCTTGGGACAAAATGGGGGCTTGAGAGAGGCCATATGTGTTTAGTCCTCATACCCAGGGATCCCACTGGACTGAGTGGGCAGGCAGCTGATGAGCTGGCTGCCACCATTCATCCACGTTGTGTAGTGCTGTGTAATGTTAGATCATTAAGAAATAAGTCCACAGTGATGGTGGCTCTTATTTTCTCTGTCAATCTGACGCTTGCATTATGGAGACCTGTCTGAGTGACGATGGTCTGGTCCTGGAGTCAACAGTCCCGGATATGTTTTCTGCGATGCACTGCCAGAGGAAAGATCATCGGGCTGGGCATCTGTTTTACATCTGAATTGAGCCTGGTGGTGCACCCAGTGGCGTACACCTTGTTGTCTGAATGTGTGGATTTTCGTGGGTGCAGGTTGCAGAATCCTCCTCATGTACCACTCTCTGGAGCGCAAAGGGGAATTTCTGCAGGAAATCATGAACTTCGTTGCAGACAGTGTGTTGGAGTTGCCAGAATTGTTCTTGATAAGTTCAGTGCTGGGGCCAACAATGAGCTCTCGCATTTTGGTCAAGATTTCCTCTGCGGTATGGAATTCCTGTGCATCATACAAGTGATTATTACTTCTGTGACCCATCAGCATGGCCATGCCTTGGACCTGGTATTCTCTCTGGGACTCAAGGTTGGCAACTTTGAGATTGTTTCAGACAGCTCGTTGGATCGCTGTTTCATTAGGTTCACTTCCAGGGCTCCCGTTTAGTGTATCCCTAGTGGAGGTAGTCCAGTTCTGCCCTTTACAACAGTTTTGGCCAGAGGGACTCTTGCAGCTCTGGACATGTCAGATATGTAAACAGCATGTGCTGGGGGACCGGTAGAAGTTGTGTCCACCTGTATAATAAGGCTGTTGCAGCAGCTTTTGATCTTGTAGTGTCAGTTTTTTTTACACTGCTGGTTTCATACCTTGGCTCGCCATGGATTGATGGTAAGCTGAGGGAGATGACAACAAAGGGGCAGAGGTTAGAGCATTATTGGAGGAGATGCAAGAGCCCAGGAAGACAAACTGGCTTTGATGTCTCACTATGGTGAGTGTCGGAGGGCAGTTACTTGGGGGTGACGAAGGCAGATTTTTCTCTTTAGGGAGATTGCTGCTAGGTGGAACCAACCAGCTCAGCTTTTCTGGACTGTGGACAGGCTGCTTCATTCAGATTGTCTGGAATCTGAGAGAGCATTTACACCCATAAAATGCGAGGAGTTCACTTGGTTCTTTTCAGACAGGGTGTGCTCTGTTAGAGCTGGGATCCCACTAAGTTGGACCTCAGCAATGTGTTGCCCCCTGAATACCTGAATCACACCCTTGCAGGCCAGCAGCGCAACCTCAACACTCCATCACCACAGGATCATGTTACCCCACCATTCTACTTCAGGCAAATCTCTACAGGTGAGACCGTCAGATATATAAAACAGGCCCTTGGTAAGACCAGGATGGGAAGTGACACGATCAATATGAAGATGGTAGCACTCACATTAAACGAACTTGTGGTACCACTCACCAAGGTATTCAATGCCTCTCTAAGATCTGGCATCTTCCCTGACAGGTGGAAAGAGGCTCTAGTCACACCTGTTTTTAAATCAGGAGACAGAGCTAATTTAGCAAACTTCCGGCCCATCTCGATTTTACCCTCCCCTCCAAAGCACTTGAAAGGGTGGTCTCAGAACAACTAACTGAGTACCTAGAAAAACATAGCCTTCTCTGTTTGCAACAACACGGATTCAGACAAAACCACTCCACTGTCACCGCTTTAGTAGAGTGCACCACTCAGCTTTATGGGGCCCTGGATAAAGGGATGGTGGTGGGGTCTATCTTCATAGACCTCACCAAGGCCTTTGATACAGTCAATCACCAACTGCTACTGAAATGTCTCACCTCTACAGGATTGTCAATGGAATCTGTGGCCTGGTTCCATAGCTACCTAACCCATAGATCTCAACGGGTCAGGATTGGCAATATAATCTCTGAGCCCAGGGAAGTAAACCTAGAGGTCCCACAAGGTTCTATCCTCGGTCCTCTCTTATTCAGCCTCTTCATAAATGACATGCCTTCTACCTGTCCTGCACACTCCGTACTCTATGCAGACGATGCCGTTATCTCTGTCCCAGGGGAAGACCTGGGATCAATTAGCTCTGAACTTCAGCACCTTTTCTCGTGCATTGGAATCCTGGTTCACCCGAAATAGACTGCTACTCAACTACAAAAAGACAAAGAGCATGCTATTCAGCACCCCACAGAGCAAAATTTGAGGGTCCTCACTGCATATACTTAGTAGTGAAGGAGAAGTACTAGACCAGGTCAATACATTCAAGTACTTAGGAATTCACCTTGCTGACACCCTCACCTTCACTGCCCATGCTGAGCAACTGGTAAAGTCCACCAACATGAAGCTTGGCATCCTGTACAGACATCGCACCTCAATGACATCAGCTGCCCTGAAACTTGTTACATGCAGTTCAGTTCTCTCATCTGTGGATTATGGTCTTGTCATATATGGGGCAGGCACAGACACAGCGCTTAAAAGGGTCAAAACCATCTTCAACAAGGCCTGCCTCCTGGTCCTGGGAGTACATAAAATGACTCACTCTTGTGACCTATACAAGGAAACTGGCTGGTTCCCACTCCACCACAGACTCCAATACCAGGCCTGCCTCCTTGCGAAAAAGTCCCTGATGGGGTCCATGCCTACAGCTACTTCAGCCCTCTTTGCGCCTGCACAACCATGTAAATGCACAAGGAGTGCCTCCAGGACTGTTCTAACTGTTACCTTCAAACGAACCACCCTTGGCCAAAGATCCCTCTCCTACTGTGGGCCTAAATGGTTCAATGATCTGCCTGCAGACATTGCCAACTCCCCCAGACTTGGCTACTTTAAAAATGGGCTTCGATCTCTTCTTGCCAGCAAATCTGACTGCCAGTGTTTCTGTTAACCCATGGCCTCTGAAGGCGGTTCTCACATCCGTCAAACGCTACCCTCTCTCACTCCCACCCTCCTGTTCCACAACTGCCTTCCCCCCCACCTCCTACCACCTACTACCTCCCCTTGACAAAGCCTCACCTTCGCTGCTAAATCATGCATTTCTGCAGACTGGGAGCACCCCGTCTGAACTGTAACATGATTGTTAAACACTATACTGCACTTAATTAGTGCTGCATTAATATGTTTCTCTGGAAGTGTGGTCCTGTTTCTCCTTACTTCTTGTACCCTGCTTAATGTTGTAACTGCGCACTAATACCACTTGTTAGTTGATGTCTTTCTGTTCTGCATTGCTTCATCACCTGTAAATGTCTTGTATTCCTTGTTGACTTGCAGCCTTTGTAAACGAGCCCTCGGCTCAAAGGTATTAATCCGAATTTGAAATAAAAATAAAAAAAAGTTGTCTGTCATAGCCAAGCTGGGTTGAGCCTACAAATCTGAGAAGCATTCAGTGGTCCTGGGAAGAGTTTTGGCCAGTGACTATCGAAGAGGTTACTGGAGTGATTTCTGAGCAGTGGCCAACATTCTATAATCCGGATCTAGGACCAACACATCTACTGGTGAGCTGTGTGAGGCAACTGTGCCCAGTATTCACTGAAATTATCTGGTGATCGTTGTCAAGAGGTGGTGTTCCCAGCATTGGTGAAACTATTTCTGAAGAAGCCATCTTTGGATCTGGACATCTTGGCAAATTACCAACTTGTCTCTAACCTACCCTTTTTGGGCAAGGCTATTGGGAAGGTGGTTGTGCTTCACCTTGAGACACAGTAACTATCTTTGACATGTATGAGCCTCTCCAGTCTGGTTTTAGGTGTAGGCATTGCACAGAAGACTGCATTAGGGTGCACAATGACTTGCTTAGGGTGAGAGACAGAGGGGAACGATCAGATCTTACTTCGAGAGGGCTCTTGCAGTAGGTATTCACAACTAGGACTAAGTCGCTAGGCGTCAAGACCCAATGGAAAAATCTCTAGCTAACAGTCTCTGGCGGGTGACCGCCCCACATCAGGTGACCGGCATTAGACGACATTCGTATAAAGGAGCAGTCCCCCAAGCCCGCCTTACAGTTCTTTCCCGCTGTCAGCTTGAGGAAGTTCCTTGCAGTTGAACAGCTCTCATCAGTACCCTCTTCGGTTTAAAGTTTTTGACTTTCTGTCTTATTTTCTCCAGAATTTCTTCAGACCATCTGCTGTGTATGTTGTCCCCGACTGCCTCCGAATCGTATAAAAACAAATGTGACTCGTGTGGTTCTCAGCTTCCACACAAGGACAGCCACTCCTTGTGCCTCTTCTGCCTAGGCCCGGACCATCACATAGAGGAGAGTGCCAGCTCTGCCAAAAGTTTCAGTTGGCTACCTGCAAGCGAAGGCAGCAGTCTCTGGAGGCCCATCTCCTGAAAAAAGAAAATGGCATCCATGGAGAAGGAGCAGAAGAAGCTTAGGCAAGCATCAACCTCCCCAGAAGGCCATAAAAAGAAGTTTGAGAAGGAGAAGCACTAGGACCTGGATTCCTCATCCACAGCAGTCGCGACTTCGGCTGGAGTCATGGCCCTACAGCTGTCTTGCCCTCTGGGGGATCGCTCCTCGACGGCCGTTT
This sequence comes from Neoceratodus forsteri, assembly GCA_016271365.2. Taxonomy (NCBI): domain Eukaryota; kingdom Metazoa; phylum Chordata; order Ceratodontiformes; family Ceratodontidae; genus Neoceratodus; species Neoceratodus forsteri. The sequence continues at coordinate 3,393,028 of JADMNL010000041.1, read as the reverse complement.
TGGTGGCTACCAAGAAGGTTCTCGCTCTTCCCGTCGGGCTTGCGCTCAGGCCCCTCTGGAGTAAAGGAGACTTCCATTCCTGCCAAGGCCGCTCTTCCAACGCGGCCTTCCGGTCTGAGTGGGTCTGGTAAGTCGGACGCCGGTACCATTGCCTGCACAGACAGGGCTGATAAGCCGATCACCTCCTCTGGTGATCGCCCAGCCCACCACCCTTCCGGCAAGGTCGCCCCTCCTTCACGGGCTTCTACGGATGAGGAGCCCAATAAGTCAGACGCTGACTCATCCGACGTCCGCCTGGACGCTGCTGATAAGAAGGCTGTCGGCCCCTCCAACCGCCCAGCAGACCTGCCTGTGTCAGACCCAGTCATCACATCTGACATCCTAGGCTCTCCCGCAATGGATCCACCTGTTGCCCTCTGAGGTCCCTGCATCCCCTTGGGTCCCATCCAGGGATTTTAACCCTCCTTCCCCGGCTAAGACCAAGGACCTAGGAATGCTGCTGTCACCCCCCCCCCCGAAGCCAGACTCTCAGACTCCACCCTCCAGCATTCCTTTGCCCGACAGGGGATCTGCCCCTCCATCAGGACCGTTGGACCCATTTGGCGGTCTCCCTACGCTGGGCCCAATGCCCTCCAGACCGACTATCCCGCAGTCTGGTCCGCCAGTAGGGCCTTTGCCAGGACCTTCTTCTCTGTCAGAGCCCCTGGCACCAGGATACCCGACGCTGCAATACCTGGTGCCACAATACCCAGCTCCACAGTATCTGCCGCCGTAGTACCCGACGCCATATTACACCACGCTGCAGTACCCAGTGCCTCAGTACCCAATGCCAGATTTTCCACTGTCGGGTTGTGGATACACTCTTTACGGGTACCCTCACTACCTGTATCCGAGCCCTCCTCCTCCCCCACCACCCCCTCCGCAGCCACCAGTGGACTTGAATTCCCTATTCCGGACTGCCTACGTCAGAGACAGAAGCCCTCCTCCCCTTTACCCGACACCAGAAGATTCTTCTGTTTCCCGGTGTTGGGAGGACACGCTCCCCCGGGGACTCCTCAGAGGGGTCATTCCTCCCCCTCCCAGGGAGGAGTCTTCTTCATCTTCCTCAAAATCATCCGACTCAGATACTGAGTCAGATCACTCTGATCATGGAGACTCATACTCCAGAATGCCCAAGGCCGAGGGGCCTCCTGAAGTCCCCTCCGGAGGATCCTTCCTTTCTGGAGCTCTTGAGAAAAATCCAGGAGACATTTCAGTGGCAGTCAGTGGAGCCAGACCCACAGCGTAAGAAGCTCGCTGATCATCTGGATCTGCCCGAGACCGCTCCCACACTGATTCCACCCTGGATAGAGCCTCGCGCCAGTCTTGTTTCCACTATTTGGAAACAACCATCCGCGCTAGCCCCCCCTTCCAAGGAAGGCAGAAAGGCCATATCAGGCTCCAGAGGGTAACGCACTTCTCAGCCTTCACCCCAAGGCGGACTTGGTTGTGATCAGCGCCGCCCAAGGCCGCTCTGCCAACCCAAAACACCTAAGCTCATCCCCACCTGACAAAGAATCATGACTTCTGGATCAGTACGGGAAAAAGATTTACTCCTCTTCGACCATAGGCATCAGGGCCCTCAACTACATCGGCCACATGGGGGTTTTCCAGAAGTCCATTCTCAGCCAGGTGGAATCCAAACTGGACTCCCTTCCTAATCCCAAACTAAGCAGAAACTGGGAGACCTGGTCCGTTCCACTCATTCGGCCTGTAGGCACATGCTTTGTGCCACCTACGATGTGGTGGACACAGCTGGCAGGAGCTCGGCTTTCGCTGTAGGCTTACAGCGTCATGCCTGGCTCCGTGTGTCAGGATTGGTCACTGAAGTACAGTCCACTATCTAGGATGCTCCCTTCAGGAGTTCAGTGCTGTTCGGGGGTGATGTCAAGGACATCATAACCGAACTGCAGGAGAAGGGCACTGCACTTAAATCACTAAACCCCCTTTAGTAGTCCTACTCCCACAACATCTTCCTCTAGAAGAAATCCTGTCCCTTCTCTCGAAGACGGCGATAGAGCCAGTCCCCACTCATCTTTGGGGGATGGGTTACAATTCCCATTTCTTTCTAGTTCCAAAGAAAACTGGAAACTTGTTGTCAATCCTAGATCTCAGCTCCTAAATATGTTCATGGAGTACAAACACTTCAGAATGTTCTCCTTGCAGAGCCTTCTACCCTTACTTCAGCTGGAACAGTGGCTATGCGCTCTGGATATGCAGGATGCTTACCTGCAGATCCCCATATACCCTTACCACAGCAGATACCTCCGTTTTTGCTTTCAGGGGGACCACTACCAGTTTCAAAGCCCTCCCATTTGGTCTTTCCTTGGCCCCCCAAGTATTTGCCAAATGCCTGTCAGTGGTAGCAGCCCACCTGCGTACTCGGGTTGTGCAGGTCTTCCTGTACCTGGACGATTGGCTCCTGGCGGCCCTGCAGGAAGAACTTCACTCCCTTTCCTTACCCTGCAGGTTTTCCAGCCATGGCTATTACCATCAACCAGGCCAAGTCCCACTTGTCCCTTGCCAGCGCCTTCAATTTATAGAGGCGATACTGGACACGACCCTAGGCAAAGCCTTTTTGCCTCCAGACAGGGTTGAGACCCTTCAGAATCAGGCTCATCTCCTGTCTGGTCAAAGACGGGTCAGAGCCATGTCAATCCTCCGTCTCCTCTGGCTTATGGTGGCTGCCATTCTGACAGTTCTATTCGCTCAACTTCATATGAGGATCTCTCAATGGACTCTTTGGTCGCAATGGGACCAAACCATGGACGATCTAGACCAAGAGGTGCTAGTGTCGGATCCCATGAGCAGGGACTTGCACTGGTGGATGGTTCAGGTGAGCCTGTGTCTGGAAGTTCCATTCTGCATCGCTCCTCCTTCCCAGATGTTGACAACAAATGCATCAGGGGAGGGCTGGGATTCCCACCTAGGGTCTCAAAGGATGCAGGGCAACTGGTCCCTTTTTCGAGCGGAAATTGCACATAAATGTGCTCGAACTGAGGGCAGTCCTATATGCCCTATAGGCACTTCTTCCCTTCATTCTTTACAGTCATCTTCTGATCAGTCAGACAACATATATGTAGTCTGGTACCTCAGCAAACAGGGAGGAACACGTTCCTATCCCCTGTGCCAGGAGGCAATGAGAGTCTGGTATTGGGCAGCTCAGCACAACCTTCACCTGACCGCAGTTCATGTTCTGGGAGTGGAAAACACCCTGGCAGACGAGCTCAGTCGATCTTCAGCCAGGGCTCATGAATGGGAGTTAGACCAACAAGTTGTAAATTACATTTTTCGGCAGTGGGGGACACCTCAGGTAGATCTTTTCGCCACCCCCCAAAATGCAAAACTTCCCGCCTTTTGCTCGCTCGCTCCAGGACGAGACGTTTTCTGCCTCTTTGCTCTGTCTCGCTGTTGGAGGGACAGATTCATTTATGCCTTCCCTCCCATTCCCTTGATTCTGAGGGTCTTGAACAAACTTAGAACAGAAGGGGCTCGAATGATCCTCATTGCTCCCTTCTTGCCCAGGCAAGTTTGGTTCTCTCTTCTGCAACAGTTTTCCAAGGAATCTCCTCTTCCTCTGTCGCAGCACTTGTTGACCCAGGATCAGGGGACCCTAGTTCACCCAGGCCTCAAATCCCTTCATCTTCATGTGTGGCTCCTTCAGATGTAGCCAAGGCCGGCTTTGGAGTCTCTCCTTTAGTAGCGGACATTTTGGTGGAGGCGAGAAAACCTTCCACCAGGTCCCACTACGCTATGAAGTGGAAATGGTTTTCCATCTGGGCGGGCTCTAAAGACTTCGAGCCCTTCTCGTGCCCAGCTAACAAAGTCCTAGATTACACGCATCACCTCTTCGACCTGGGTCTCAGACATTTCTCTTTAAAAGTTCATATGGCAGCTATTTCAGCCTACCACATTCCCTTTGAAGATGGGACCTTTGCTGAATTAGAAGAAGACTTTTCTTAAAGGGGTTCTCCACCTGAGACCCCCATCCGCAATCCTGCCCTCCCATGGGACTTGAATTTCATCCTGGAAAAGCTCACACTGCCTCCCTTCGAACCGGCAGCAGATGCAGACTTAAAGTTCCTTTCATAGAAGACTCTTCCTGGTGGCCATCACCTTGGCTCGGCACATTTCTGAGCTCCAAGCCTCGATGTGCAGAATCCCGTATTTGATTTTCCACAAGGAACGTGTGGCCTTGCGCACCAGTGCTAAGTTTCTTCCTAAGGTGGTGGCTGAATCTAGGCTGAATCAATCCATTGAGTTACTGGCTTTCTTTGCACAGCACTCCGATCAAGGGGAGTACCTCTTACATACTCTGGATGCTCACAGAATCCAGAGATACTACATTAACCAGACTAAGGATCTCTGGAAAACCGATCAGCTTTTTGTTTCTTTCGCTCACAAACAGGGAGGAAATGCTGTCTCCAAGCAATGCCTTTCCATGTGGTTGGCCAATTGTATCACTTTCTGTTATGACAAGCACAACAAGACCTTTCTGGGTCAAGTCAGAGGTCAATCCACTAGAGGAGTAGCTGCCTCTGCTGCTTGTTTCAAGAATGTGTCAGCAGTAGACATCTACGCAGCCGCAACTTGGACTTCCATCCATACCCATCCATACTTTCATGAAATATTACAGTATGGACATTGCCTCTCGCCATAGAGCAGGCTTTGGGTTGGCTGTTCTGCAGGGTCTCCTTTCATGAGACCTGCTCAGCCTAAGGTTTTATGTTGTGGATGACAAGCCTCCTCCCGGGTTTCTCTTTGTTCCAGACTGCTTGGGACTCAGTCCTATGTGAGAATACCTACTGCAAGAGACCTCTCGGAGTAAGATAGTACAGTTACGTAAGAACTTACCATAACAGTAGATCTTCAAGAGAGGCTCTTGCAGTGGGTATTACCTTCCCGCCCTCCGTTCCCCTAAGTCTCTTTTCTCCTTTTCTGTAAGGGCATATTCTCTTCTCTCTTGTCTTGTCTCTTTAGGCCCATGGCGGGAAAGAACTGGAAGGCAGGCGTGGGGGACTGCCCCTTTATACGGACGTTGTCTGATGCCGGACACCTGACGTGGGGGTGGTCCCCAATCAGAGACTGCTAGCTAGTGATTTTTCCATGGGGTGCTGACGCCTGGCGGCTTAGTTCTGTTTGTGAATACCTACTGCAAAAGTTTGTCTCAAAGATCTACTGTTACAATAAGTTCCTACATAACTGTACTTTCTCATTTTCCTTGCTCTCGCTTCAGCGTTCGATACCGTGGGCTATGGGGCTGTTATTGAAACAGCTAAGGAAGTATATGGGACACTGGCAAATTCATCTGTTGGTTTGAATCCTATCCAAGTTGCAGGACCCAGAGGGTGGTGGGAAGGTTTTCCATGGTCCTGAAGGTTCTGTCCTGTGGTGTACCCCAGGGCTCAGTTCTTTTGCCCATGCTGTTTATGGTGTGTATGCTACCCCTCGGTGAGATCATTAGGCTGTATGGGCTGAGGTTCGCTGCTCTGCAGATGAGACTCGGCTCTACATGTCTCTTGCACCTGGGACACTGCGTGCAGTTGATGTGCTTAATAGGTGCCTGGCCGAGATCCAAAACTGGATGTCAGGTTGGTTGAGATTTAACCTGGAGGAGACTGAAGTACTGGTGGTAGTGCCGGGATGTAGGGGGCATTGGCAGCTACCAAGAGGGAGACAGTGCTTTGGCTCAGCTCCTCTTGGCTTTTGGCTTCCACGAAAGTGAAAAGTCTCAGAGTCATGCTAGATGAGGAGCTGGCACTTAGAGGCTCAGGTGTCAACAGTAGTCCAGAATGGCTTTTACAATGTGCGGAACAGCAATCCGATTAAGTCCCTTATCCCTCTTTGGTGATCTTGCCATACTAGTGCACGCATTTGTGACTTTGAGGCTTGATTACTGTAACGTTCTATACCTTGGGGTCAGTGGAATTGCAGTGCAGTGCATGCAGCTGGTGCAGAATGTAGCTTTTAGGTTGCTGACTGGCCTTCTAAGGATGTGTCATATAGAAGATATTTCTTCATACTTACCGTTTCTGTTAGCTCCAACGTTGTTACTGGGTAATCCAAACAACTGTGTATTGTGCACCCCTGCTATGAGAAATGGCACAGCTGAAGCTTTAGAACGTTGAGCACATGAGGATTCCAAGCAGCAGCAACTCCCCAGTCACTATTGACCTTGTAGTGCTATAGTAGCTACACATTTGCCTAAATAACCAGTTACTTGCATGTAACATTCCTTAACACTGTAAATAAAGCTGTCTTACCTTCACGGCAGACATCTGAGGAAAAAATGCCCCCCACCCCATTGTACACAAGATTTGGATGATTTGGTCATTTTTGCAGGACAGGCAACAAGGAACTCTCCACGCCATTAGTTCATCTGGAAGACTGAAGCTGACCATACAATGATGCATAAATTTCAGGCAAACTATATGCAGTGAGACTACCTGCAACAAGGAAAACACATTAAGAAATGTAACTAAAGCTGTTAACCTGTGGTTGCAGACTGATTGAAAAATATTTTCTTTTTTTTTGTATGTATGAGTACAGTGCAGGAGAATATAGAGAGATGTCTGAAGATAGCAAGGGATTTTTGTTAAACAGGACATCCCTCCTGGCATACTGGATAAGATTCTCCCACAGGAGCAGAGTTCATGTGCGGGCCCCATTGACATTGTTGCAGTTAACAGAAAAGGCAAGTAAGAAGAATTTTTTTCTTTCTGTAGCGCTCCACATTGTCGATGGGTAATCAAACAACTGATTCTGAAACCGTATCCAGAGAAATGGGGGATATTAACCCATATGCCAGAAGCAAGCAGGAAATTACTTGCGAACTGCTGCCTGCAACACTCTGTGACCACGAAGCTGCATCAGCAGAACTCTGGACATCCAATTTGTAATGTTTTGTGAATGTGTGGAGGGAAGACCACGTAGCTGCTTTGCATAACTCTTAAAAACCAATGCTTCACCGCTCTCTGCCCAGGACATTGCCATAGCCCTGGTGGCGTGAGCCTTGATGAGAGCCGAAGACATCTTCTTTTCCGTGACATTGGCCTTAACGATGCAGGCCTGCACCCACCTAGCTAGGTTTGCCTTAGAGGCCTTCTGAGCCTGCTTGGCTGCTCCAAAGAACAAACCAACTTTAGGAACTCAGCCTTCCATTTAAGATCCTAACGGCGTGTCGTAAATCCGACTTGTGCATTCCTTCACTTTGGGGTGAGAAGGTTGCAGATAGAAGGATGGAAGGCATATTTCCTGGTACACATGGAAGGGCGTGTGCACTTTAATTATGAAAAACAGAACCGTTCTGAGTACCACCTTGTCCTTAAGCATAATAAAGTATCGGCTGCTTGTAGGATAAGGCCTGTAAGACAACACATCCAGCGACATGGATGATAGCGGTTTGAAAAACTCCTTACAGAGAGCATTCAGAACCAGATTCAGATCCCACGGAGAGACCGGAGATCAGAACATCAGACTACTCCTACTGAACATGCGCAAAAAACAAATAACCTGTCTATTAGTTCCCAAGGGGAAAAAACCCAAGGATGCTCCAAGGGTGGAAACCTTGCCTCTCAACATACTCAATGCCAACCCCTTTTCCACGCCTTCCTGTAAAAAATCCAAATTCTGGGGAATTGAGGCCTTTGATGTCTTAAAATTCCTCGCCCTGGCCCAAGATGAAAAAAGGTGGCCGATACCAGAGTATATGCTGTGGATGTGGAGTTTTTCCCTGGCAGCCATCAAGATGTCAACTACTTTGTTGGGAGAAACCTAATTTTAGGAGCCGCCTCCTCTCAGGAGCCAGGCCATGAGCTGCATCACTGCTGGATTTGGATGGAGAATTGGACCCTGTGACAGCAGGTGTCTCTGCACCGGAAGGTAGAAAGGTGCTTTGCTGAGCTAGGTTCATGAAGCCCAATAAACACAGTATTCTCTACCATGCTGCAGCAATTAACTCATTGCCTACTGGGCGGCCATTTTGTGTAAGGAAACAATGGATAGTTCGGACTTCATATGGAGCTATTGGAGGTAATAAGTTAAGAGGAAGCTTCCTCATGAGTGTTTTACTTCGCAAGAGTTTGAGGGAAAAGAAATAGCAGAGGAAAAGCATACGCTCTGCTGGAGCTCCACTCTGAGGCAGAGTGTCCACTGCTTCCGTCTTTGGACACTGAAAATGACTGAAGAACCTTTGGGTCTGAGCATTGTGGCTGGATGTGAACAGATTGATCTGCGGTCGACCGAACCAGTTGCACAGGAGTTCGAACACCTCTAGGTTTAATCTCCCCTACCCGGAGTTAACATTTTTGCGACTTAGTCAGTCCACTTGAATGCTCAATTCCCCTGCCTGGTGTCTGCCGACAGAGAGAGAATTTTCATCCGCCCACCTAAGGAGGTTGGAGGCGTCTTGAAACATCTCTCTGCTTTTGTGCCATCTTTATGTTTATGTACACCACTGTGACAGTATTGTCAGACCTCGCTTGTGCCGCCTTGTGTTGCAGTAGAGTTTAAAACCGATGGAGAGCTAGGTGGACTACTTGCACCTCCAGAACATTTATGTGGAGATGCTGTTCCTGGACTGACCTGAGTGGGTAGTGGGTTCAGGACTGCCTCCCACCTGTGCAGACTGACCTAGATTGTGAGAATGAACCCTGGGGAGGTTCCAGTGGAACCCCGTGCTCAGATTCTGCACATTCACCTACCAACTCGGAGAGTGACGAATCTGAGGGGTGAGGGGAATCCTGGCTTGATAATCATCTGATGCCAGATCTCAGGCCATCAGCAAACCCATTGGAAGAGGCTGCATATGGAAGCGAGCCCATGGGAAAATATCTATTGCTGCCACCATGAGGCCCAGAATCCACAGCAGACTGAGAACAAATGCCGATGACTGTGTCCTGAGCCACTGGACTTCCGTCAGTAAGGTCTCCTTCCAGGAGGGCAAGAGAAAGACCTTCCCTAGTTTTGTGTTGAAGTCTTCCCCCAGGTGTTCCAAGGTCTGAGATGGCTTGAGAGAGCTCTTCTCCTGGTTCACCACCCAGCTGTGCGACTCTAGCATCTTGAGAGTCCTGAGTACCGTCCTCTTGCCTGGGACAACGTCAGTGTACGAATAAACAGGTCATCCAATAAGCATAGACATGATGCCCTTCATGTTGAAGTTGAGCCACCAGGACTATCAACACCTTCGAGAAAACTTGGATGGGCTGTTGCAAGAGTGAAGGGAATTGCCCTGTACTGAAAATGTTGGCCCACTATTGAGAACCTGAGATACTTTTGGTAGGACTGATGGAAGGGAATGTGGAGGTAGGCATCTGTCAGATCTGTTGAAGCTGAGAAAAAACCCTGACTGAATAGCCCGGGTGATTGATCTCAGGGACTCCATCTTGAAAGGCTTTGTGGCGCACAAAGTTGTTCAGATGCTTCAGATCAGAATGGGCCTGCAACCCCCCCAACTTCTTGAGAAATATGAAATAAATCTAATTGGACCCCTAACCGTGTTCACTTATTGGGACTGGCTCAACCCCGATTTGAATGAGCTGGGTCAGTGTCTCTGACAATGCCTCACATTTTGCGATGTTCTTGGAAACCAGGGGATGGGCAGTAGAAAACATCTCCTGAGGGGACCATTGAGAGTTTTGTGGCATAGCCTAAGAGAAGGATCTCCAGAACTCTGGCATCTGATGTTGTTTTGGGCTTATCTTGAATGAAACTTCTGTAGTCTTCCACCAAGGAAAGAAAGGCAGGGATGGGCCCCTCGTGCCTTCATTGTGAGGCACCAGGCTTTTGGGCTGGGCTTCCTGCACTGCACCTGGCCAGGGCTCCTTTGTTACTGTAACCTTGTTACCTAAATAGGCTCCTTTATTCTGTGGTTACCAGAGTTCCGAACATGATGGAATCTCCCTCAGGACTGCCTGCACCAGCCATTACCTTGACCCCTTTGGGTTACGGTAGTCTTATACTGTTGTTTTTGACTGGAAGGTGGCCATTCTTGTCGTGAACATCCTTAAAAATAGCATCCAGGCCAGAATAAAACAGTAAGACTCCCTCAAGGGGAGATTAAACAGCTCAGCTTTTGAAGCTTGATCGTTGACGTAATGACTAAGCCACATGCCCCTCATGGATGAAACAATGTAGTAGGCCAAATGGGCTGACGTGCACATTCTCCACTGTAGAATCACCTAAAAAAGTGGAGGCCTTGTCTATCAGTTGCAAAATGCTCACACCTTCCGAGTCAGGCGGAACGAAACTGGCCAGAGTAGTGACCCATATGTTTAAGGATCTGGCAACAATAAATGAAGCATAAGATGTACAAATGTTTGTGTCATTAAATGCAAAAACCCTCCTGCATCCAGTGTCCACTCGCTTGTCATGAGAATCTACTAGGGCCAGAGAGCCTTGATCACAGGTGGTATATTTGACAGAATTATAAATGGCGTTGTCTTCCAGCGGAGGAGCTTCCCACCTGCGAGACCTTTCCTCTAAAAATGGAAAAATCCATGTCTTTAGTTTGGGAAGATACTTTCTCTGATCCACGCCTGCCAATTGTTGCTCAGTAATTTGGTCACTTAGGAGCTGAGGAGGATGCAGACAGAATCAGATTGACATCCACCATCTCCACAGACTGTACATCCTTGAGCTGTATGGAGTCTACATGCCTCAGCTATCAAAAAAGACAAGGGCTTATTGTCAAACAGGAGGAATCGGGATCCTTGACTTGTGCTCCATCCACTCCCCTTCCTCTTTCTTCTCCGAGGAAAGGAAACGCCCTGCTGATCAGAGTTATTTTTTTCTTAACCAAGATCCTCGAAATGCTCATCGTGGCCTCCTAAAATGTCGTGGTTGGGGTCTGCCGCACATCTGTTTCCGCAGCCTATTCTCGCTGCAGTGCACCTGGACGTGCCTATGTGGGCCCCCTCCAACCTGAGGGGCCTGGTTTGGGGTTGGGTGTGTTTGCTGGGTTGTCCTACGGGACATTAGGGCCCAAAAGCTCACCCAAGAACAACAAAAAGATTTTCGCAATTCTGCTTGCCACTGCCAAATGAAGAACCAGGTGCTCCCCTTCCCAGGCTAGAGGACCGGCTGGTGGGGAACCGTTTGAGAAATATGTTGAGCAACACAGTGAGGGTAATAGGAACCCATAGGTGAGGTCCTCAATCATCTTGCAGAACTTACGTTGTTTCCTGATTAATGGTCTCCGATAAGCCATGGTGCCAAGGAAAGCTATAAATGTGAATACCAAGGTAAAAATTACAAAGAAAAAATAATTAGCCCTAATATGTGAACCTGGGCTAATGGATCTCCACTGAGGTAAAAGCTGGAATCAGGGCAGCCTAAAAGCGCTGTCTAGGCATGCGCACTCACTAATTAGGAGTGCACAGGGCATCTGGCACGTCTTACATGATGTTAACACTCTAGCATGGACATATACGCACCAGCAATCGCTGATGCATTAGAGCAATATGAAACAATAGGTGATTGTGCTTGCTAACATCCCGCGCAACTGTGCACACCATTGGCATGCACAAGAACAAGTATGGGAAAACAGACTGAAGGAGGAGTATGCACCTAACTGTCCCCATGGCTAAATGGCGACATGAAACTGAAAAACAGAGGATGTGGAAGAAAAACCCACAAAATCCTCTGAAGTACACAAAAACATAGTTGGCTGATATCAATACAACTAATCACAGAAAACAGAAAGCAGGGGGAGGATCGACTCCAGGGCGAGGACCCCCCCAGACCTTATACTCCCAGAAAACAAAAAAACTGACGCACCTTTTTTTTTTTTTATTTTATCTAACGGAGACCATTAGAAACACCTAGCAATGATATAAGTTGCTCCCAATCCTGACAAGGAAATTTGGGGGTTGGGGGACAGGAGCTGTGTTGGACAGAGATGCTAGCAGGGGAGAGGTCCAGTCTGGAGGGGGTGGAGGATAAGGTACTGATTGTTGGGACTCCATTATTAAGGGCATTAGCTGAGGGGGTGGGAAGGGGTAAAGGAAGTAAAGTCTGGATTAAATGTTTGCCTGGCATGATGACTGCAGAGGTCGTACATCACATCCTCTCCTGGGGAAAATGGCAGGACGAGAAAACCCACTTGTTCCACTTGGGAACAAGTGACCTCGCAGGTAACAGTCTGCTGGCGGTGCAGGCAAGGTTTGGGGTGCTGGCATGGTTCTGTAGCAGTTTGAGGGTCAATCGGTGGTGTTCAGAGGTGCCACCAGTCCCTAGAGCTAGCTCTGACAGGAAGCAGAGAATAACAGAGTTTAACAGCTGGCTTGCTGGCTGGTGCACTCAGAGGCTTTGGGTTGGTGGGGATTGGGGACAACGTGGAAGGATGACAGCTTCAGTGCCCCAGATGAGTCCCATTTAAATAGGGAAGGGGAAGGAGGTGCTAACATGTAAACTGGCAGACTACATGGAATACCACTACAATTGACATGACAATACCGGGTGCATCTTGTTTAGGAGGGACAGGGAGGACGGGGGGAGTGGCACTGTATGTGAGGGAGCGGATTAGGGCAACAGCAATACAGGGCAGATGGGGGGCGACTGAGGCCTTATGGGTATTGTTGACCACGGGAAGGGGGGAGGTGGTGCACACTGGGGTGATATACAGGCCACCAGGGCAACAGGAATCCGTGGATAAGCAGATGATGGAAGAGATCCTGAGGGTGGCAAATAGTGGTGAGGTACTGCTGATGGGGGCCTCTACCTGCTGGACGTGGAGTGGGGCACACTATCAGCAGTCTCCACCAGTTGTAGGGCAATCGTAGACTCCTTACAAGTAGCTCTACTCAAAAAGATGGTCAGGGGGCCTGGTGGGAGCAGACTCATTATATCTGTGGTCCCTTCTGCTGGCGGCAGCTCATAAGGCCATCACTAAATTGTGGCTAAAGCCTGACGCCCCCACTGTGGTCAGCTGGACTCTAATAGTCCAAAGAATTGCTGACATGGAGGAGCTGACGTACAAAATAAATGATAGAATCCCGGTTTATATCCGGAGATGGGCCAGATGGGAGCTGTGGAAGGAAGTGAATGTAGCAGAATCACACTTCAGCCACTGTGGAGGCCCTTCTCCCCACTAGCGTTGGAGGAAGAACGGGGGGCCGGGGCTCATCCCCCAATGTATTAATCTGGTCTTGAATTGATAAATGGCTTAAGTGTAGCTGCCGCCCCGTAGAGGGCTATTGGGGAGGAAGGGAGGTGAAGGAGATGTGGGTGCCTCCAAGATAATGAATCGGGATTGCTGGTTTGATCTGTACACCTCCTCTCATCTCCTAACAGCAAGTTGACTAATTAGATATGAATACTGGGGTGAGGGGAAAAATATTGTTTATCTCATCTGAACTGTATTAATTTATTGTACAAAAGTAGAAATTGTCTGATCTGCATGTATCAATTGTACCTGCTGGTTAATAATAAAATTGAATTAAAAAATAAAAAAAGATGGTCAGGGAACCAACTAGGGAAAGTGTGGTACTAACAAATGGGGACAGAGGTGGGGGGTATTGGTGGGGGAGAACCTTGGTACGAGTGATCACAGCACCATGTGGTTTATGATATGCACGTCAGGTGTTATTCACTGGACCTGGGCAGAAGTGCTTGATTTCAGACTGGCAGATTTTAACAAGATGGGGAGAATATGTTCATCAAGCACTAGAAGGGGTGGGGGAACTCGGGGAGGAGTGTGGAGGATATGTGGGATACGATAAGGGGAGGCCATTGTGGGGGCTACTGACCTTTATGCAAGGTAGGTGAATTAAGAATAAATGGAAAAGGAAGCCCCTGTGGTTTAACAGGGAAGTGGTAGAGAGCATCAGAGCTAAGAGGAGAGCGTTCAAGAGATTTAAAACCACCCTGGGGGGAAGGAGATTGGGAAGATTATCAGGTGAGGCAGAGGGAGGCGGGATGGGAGATAAGACAAGCAAAAGCAAGAATGGAGGAGAGCATTGCTAATACAGTCAAGAAAGGGGATAAAACTTTTTTCCGGTATATAGGCGAGCAGAGGAAAACAGGAAAGGGGATACAAAGGTTAAAAGACAGTGCTGGGGGGAATCAGGAGAAAGCTGAATAGCTATTTCTGCTCAGCATTCACAAAAGAGAAAGATTAGGAGGGTAGTAAAATAGGGATAAAGGAAGTAGTGGGGGAGGGAGTGGACATGAGTCCCTTTCAGATAGAGGAGATCCTGAGTGAACTGGATAGCTTGAAGGTGGACAAGGCTATGGGGCCCATCCCAGAGTACTGAAGGAGCTGAGGAGTATACTGGCACCTTCCTTGGCTGCTCTCTTCAACAGTTCCTTGAAATCAGGGTGGTACCTAAAGATTGGAAGCGAGCGGATGTGGGGGGGGGGGAGGTGAGCAATTACAGGCCGGTGAGCTTGATATCTGTGGTTGGCAAGCTCATGGAGAAACTGCTGAAAAACAGAATAACCGGCTGCCTGGAGGCAAGCGCTTGCTGGATCAAAGGGAGCATGGGTTCACTGAAGACAGATCCTGTCAAACAAACTTGAAGAGTTCTTTGACTGGGTTACCAAGGTGGTAGATCGGGGTGGTCGGTGGATGTCACATACCTTGATTTCAAGAAGGCATTTGACTCTGTGCTGCATAGGAGGCTACTGCACAAATTGGGATGGCTGGGGTGGATGGTAATATGGTGGGTGCAGAACTGTCTGGAAGGCAGAAAACGGAGGATATTAGTAAACGGGGTACCCTCAGGGGAGGCTTGGGTCATCAATGGGGTTTTCCCATGGTCGGTATTGGGACCCCTACTATTTAATATATTTATAGGGGACATGGCAATGGGCCTGGAAAGGAGAGAGTATCTGTTTGCGGACAACGCAAAGGTCAGTGGTAGAGTGAACACACAAGCGGGGGTGGAGATGATGCATAGGATCTGAGCAAACTGGAGGAATGGTCCAGGGAGTGGCAACTGTCATTCAGTATGATGAAGTGTAAGATCATGTACTTAGGCAAGAAGAATGGGGAAGAGGGGTACTGGATGGCGGGGCGGCAATTTGAGGTAACTGAACAGGAAAGGGACTTGGGCATCATCAGTGCGAGAAGGCAGTGACAAGGGCCAGCAGGATGCTGGACTGCATTGGGGGGGATCACCAGTAGGAGGAGAGAGGACATAATTTCCCTGTCCACCCAGCTGGTTAGGCTGCATCTGAAGTATGGGGTTCAGTTCTGGAGGCCGTATCTCAAGAAGGACATGGAGAGGGTGGAACGGGCCCAGAGGAGGGTGACAAAGATGGTAAGGGGACTCTGTCACTTATCATATGAGAAGAGATTGAGAAACCTAAACATGTACTCTATGGAACAGAGGAGGGAAAGGGGGGACATGATTGAGGCTTTCAAATACTTAAAGGGAATCAGTAAGGTACAGTTGGGGAGCATCTTCCAAGTAAAAGAGCGACTTAGGACAAGAGGCCATGATTTGCAAATTGTGGTGAGGAAATTCAGAGGTAACAGTAGGAAACACTTTTTGCAGAAGGGGTGGCGGACAAGTGCAACAGGCTACCGAGGAAGGTGGTAGAGGAGAAAACGGTAGGAGGTTTCAAGGTAGTGTGGGACAGGCACTTGGGGCTGGTGGCACGGGGAGGGGGGATAGGATTACAGGAAAGACCTCACAGAAGCATAGGCAGCCTGGGTGGGCCTGGTTGTCCTTTTCTGCCATCACATTCCTGTGTTCTTGTGTTCCTATTAGTCAGTTTGAAAGCCACAGCGTAACAGGCATGGTTTTTTAATTTAGGTGTGCTCCCTGGAACCAGGCAGCCCCAACAAAAATCTTGAACAGTCTTGAGAAACGATAAAGTAGCTGCTTCCCCTTCTAATGGCACAGCAGAACTGGGGAATTGCTGCTGCTTGGAATCTTCATATGACCAACATTCTGAAGCTTGGGCTGTGCCATTTCCCCTGGTAGAGGTGCACAATACCCAGTTGTTTGGATTACCCATTGATAATGTGGAGCGCTACAGAACTCCCTGGTGCTGCATGATCTGCACTGACTGCCAGTTAAGTAGTGTATCTCCTTCAGAGCTGGCCTTCTAACTTACAAGGCTCTGCATGAGCTGGGCTTAGGCTACCTGTCTGAGCTCTTGCACCCTCGTGCTCTCTCCGCTCCACTGAGGAGGGCCTCCTGGTAGTTCCTTGGGCAAGGATAAAAGCTTCTGGGGATCAGGCCTTCGAGGTAGCAGGCCCAGTCCTCTGGAATTCCTTGTCAGGAGCTTTGAGGAGTCCTCCTCGGTGGAGGCCTTTAAGCGGGGTCTCACAATGTTCCTGCTTATCCAGGTGTTTGGGGACTCATTCCCCCTAGCTGCTAAAGTCCCAGTTAAAGTATTTAGTGATTATTTAATGATTATTCTTTAATTCATTCATAGAACTGTTTTATTGATATCTGTGCTGGTTAAGTTTGGAATATGTCTGCATGATTTTATCTAATTTTCTTCTAATTTACTATGCTGTAATGGCACCCTGAGCCTACAGATAAGGGTGCCAGATAGACTCCTACTGATACTGCATGGGAACTTATGATTTTGAGTTGGTTAGTAAGAAGTAAACATTCACAGCTAGTCTCAATACATTCAAACAATGAATGCAGTAGCGTGAACTCTGCTTTTGTTTTCCAACAGGTTAACGACGATGAGAGCATGGTGTCTGTAGAGTTCACACCAACCATTCCTCACTGCAGCATGGCCACATTAATTGGGCTGTCAATCAAAGTTAAGCTGCTGAGATCTTTACCTGAAAGATTTAAGGTGAATTTGATGGTGTAGTGATGTAGAAGTTGCTACCCTGTGGTATAAATTAATAGGGCCTCCAGAGTATAAGGTTTAGGTGAGAAGACCGCAGAATAATAGTGAGTGGTTCTGTCCATTCAAACCTGATGAGAAGAGTCTCCTATACCATGAGAGACATCCTTCAGAGGGGCAGTTATCTTATTATAAATGTTATTTATTTTGTAAGCTGGTAAGGCCCACTAGGCAGAAGTGCCTGTTTTCAGGGGCAAATCAGAGCACTGGGGAGGCTAAGTGACTTGCGTAGTCTCACACAGTATGCAGGTGGACTTAGTGGGAATCAAATCCAGGTCTGTTGGATGTACCAAGCTCATTTAAAGCTTGTTACTCTAACCTCTAGGTTATACTGCCAGCCCCAGTGTGATTTCAGTTTAGCTCGAGTGATTTACAGTAAGTTACATAACTTTGTTTTTATTTTATTGTGCCATCCTCCCTTCTGGTGCTGAAGTGGAGCGCTACCTCCTAATACAGCCGCATTAGAGCACACTGTACACAGGATAAGTGATACAGTGGCTTTGCTTGCGGACTGGCTGAAATCACATTATTGATTTATTGAAACTATAAAGCAGTTAACAGCTTTGATTCTAGTAATGAGTAACTCCGAACTAATACTACAGTTTTATCGTGTGCATCTTCCGTCACCTCTACCACTGTTGCACCTTCATTAGTCATTCAGATGACTATCTATGATCAGATTGCAGGCATATACAATGATTTAAAGAGACAGAAGCTCAGTTTGAGGATATACAGTAAACCTGTTTGTGACCATGAACTCGTGATTGTTCATTACAAGATTTTGCCTTTTGTTTAGGTGGATGTTCACATAACGCCAGGCACCCATGCCTCAGAACATGCAGGTAATTTGTTTTGTTTGTGCAATAACACTTCAAATATTATACATTAAAGGGTTGAAATCATCTAAAGTATCAGTACTCATTTGAGGGAGTTCAGCCACTCTAAAATATTCTTATAAATTAGGGGGGAAAGGGGAAATTGTTTAACCAGGAAAGGCACACTAAGCCAGAGCTTGTTTCCAGGTGCGACCTGGGAGCACAAGTAAGTTAAGTGACTTGCTCAGGGTCTCATAGTATGCAAATGGAAGCTGTGGGATTCAAACCTAGGTCTGGTCTGCTGAATGTCTCCAGATTTGCAGCTCAGAGCCTTGGACCACTGCGCTCTGGTGTAAAACACTGCTGATGAATGATTACGTGTCAGATTTCCTTTCCAAGTTCAATCCAAATTCATCCTGGTATTTAAAAGTTAATTTTTTTTTTTATTGAAATCTAGGATTACAAATACCTTTGAGCAGGAACTGCTCGTTTACAAAGGTTCCACGTCGAAGGAATGGGGGGTATATATATACACACAAAGGACAACATAAAAATACATAGTTACACAATAAAAAGAAATAAGAGACTGAGGCTTAGGAAATTCCAGTAATTCAAAATGTGCCAAATGTTGGGTAGCATGACATACCAGCCAAGGGCAATCTTAGAAATAAGCACTGCAGGGGAGAGGGAAGAGGGTATGCAGGCAGGAAGGCCATTGTTGGAGGGTAGAGGGTGAGGGTAAGAGCTCTAAAGGGGATGGAGGGGAGGGATAAAAGTCAGGAAACGTGTGGGGGGGGAGAAAGGGAGAGGGGGCAAGGGGGTAGGCAGGTAGAAGGGGGGAAGGCCAGGAGAGGTAGCTGTCAAGACTGAAGTGGAGGGCAGTGAGCGGTGGGCCCCTGATTAGGCGACAACAGCACTTAACGCCCCGACTGTAACGCATCTATTAACGGTGCCTAGTTAATGCATTCTTTTACTCAGAAATCAAATTACATTCTTGATTGCAACCAACCAACCATGTTTCAGCATATTTCATTAACTGCAGCCTTAAAATTACCTTTTATAAGCTGAATAAGCCACGAGTAGTTGTGGTTTAAAGGAGTTTTACATAGAAATCATGGTGTTGCCCATGCTGTATGAACCTTTATTTTGTAAATAATCTTATGATACTCCCTGTATGACATTGCATATGCTGCATCACAATTTGTGGTCTGTGACCCTGCAGTCTGTAAATATTTTATGTACATCTGTGTTGGTATACTGTACCTTATTTTGTACATCAGCTTGTAGACTCTGGCCTGTGTAATTCTCCTTTACCTGAATGTAATTATCCCCTGGTCGTCCCAGAAAAAGGGACTGTTAGTATCACGGGGCCTGCTCGGCTGCCAGAATTCAAATAAATGCCTTTTCTGGGCTGTAAGGTCTCTTGGCCTTGTGTCCTTACACCCCTAGGGCATGCAAAAAAATCCTTTAAACCACATCCCGTCGTATCTTATTTCCTACTTATAACTACTACTGATAAAATTTATACACCCATTGAAAAGAAAAGCGTTAGCTATCAGAAAGATTATGAGCAACACAACCCTGATAGTGTCCCTCTCTCTGTCTGCTGAACACTCACCCATTTGCATCGGTCCAGAACTTGGAAACTGAATTACTTGTGTAGGGGGGGTACACAATGTGGGGGGAGGTACTAACAACAACAAAAATGGAAAAGGACCTGGGGTAGTCCTATCAGATGACTTAAAAGGTAGGCAAGTAATGTGAGAAGGCAGTAAGGAGGGCTGGGGGATACTGTGATGCATAGGGAGAGGCATCACCAGTAGAAAACAGGAAGTTGTTATCCCTCTGTACAGGCAATTGATGAGACGCCATCTGGAGTACTGCATGCAGTTCTGGAGACCCCATCTCCACAAGCACATAGGATGGAGGCAGTCCAGAGGAGGGCAACTAAAATGGTGCAGGGTCTGAACCAGAAGCCATATGAAGAGTCTAAAGGAGCTTAATATATATACCTTAGAGGAAAGGAGGGGGAGGGGGAACATGATAGAAACATTTTAAGTACTCAAGTGAATCAACAAAGTCCAAGAGGGTAGCATCTTTCAGAAAAAGAGTTGTGCA
The DNA here is from genome assembly GCA_016271365.2 of Neoceratodus forsteri. NCBI lineage: Eukaryota > Metazoa > Chordata > Ceratodontiformes > Ceratodontidae > Neoceratodus > Neoceratodus forsteri. The sequence goes on along the minus strand of JADMNL010000041.1, from coordinate 3,373,238 downwards.
AGAACAAGGGGGCACAATTTGAAGATAAAAGGGACACGGCTCAGGGGCAATGTGAGGAAGTATTTTGTCATGGAGAGGGTGGTGGGTGCATGGAATGGCCTTCTTGAGGAGTTCATGGGGTCAAAAACAGTGGGGGAATTCAAGAATGCATGGAACAGACATAAAGCAATTCTAGTGGGGGGTAGGAGGAAGTAGGTTGCAAAGTTAACTAAGATCTGCAGCTTACCTAGTAGGTAGGGAAATGGGCAGACTGGGTGGGCCAAGTGGTCCTTATCTGCTGTCAGAGTGTATCTTTCTATGTTACTACCAGGGCCCCTGGTGTTCTGCGGCAGAATTTTCTGATTTCTGTGGCAGGGCTCCTTGACGTATGCGGCAGCATTTTCTGATTTCTGCGGCATGATTTATTCGTTTCTCTGGCAGAATGCAGTCCTGTCATTACGAATATGATGTGGATGTCACTGATGACATCATATGCTGACATAGAGGAGGGGCTTCAGGATAAGCGTGGGAAAGAAAGCCTGACACTATGGAAAACAGTATATTTATATGAAAATTCACCAAAAACAATGAATTCTGCAGCAATATACATATATGTATATATGTGTGTGTATATATATATATATATATATATATATTCTGCGGCATGATGCAAATTCTGCAGCAAATTCCACAACCGCAGAATTCCAGGGGCCTTGGTTACTACTCAGTTAACTAGTTTGAGAGATTACAGCATCACTGGTGAGGCAATTTCTGGTCACTGCAAGATACATACAGGACAGGGAGTGTCTTCAGTTGCAGGATTTCGGTCTGGTTGTAAAACAGCAGTGAGAAAATAAATTTATTGGCCGAACCACATTATGTGACCATGCAGTAAAATTTGTCTTATCTCATAGATGTCTGTCAGTCAAATGAAGTTGTCTTTTAACTTAAGTCTCATCCAGACATGTTTCTGCTTAATTTAGCAGTTCTTTAAAAGTGAAATGATCCATTCCTGGGTGTGCAGTAAAACAGATTTGGCTGCACTTCCAGCTGGTTGAAAGCATTGAACTGCATCTTGTGCTTCACAACCCACTTGAGGTGTTTGCTAAGATCTGTATTGCTGTTCTTGCCTGTCTCACACAAGGCTGCTCAGTCTGGGGTCTGCGCTTCTTTAAAAAAAAAAAAAAAAAAAAGGCTGCATCAGCCTGTTTTGTGGATAGCCCTGAGGGTTACTCACAATGGCCCAGATATTCAAAAGGGTTGCGCCATGCGCAATAGGGTTGCGCCTGCTCAAGTCCAAACTTGCTCCATTCTGCGATATTCAGCAGGAGGCAGTTGCGCCACTGAAAACAGGCTGAGCAACAGCACAATGCAAATGAATGCATGCTGAACTGGAGGGGGAGGAACCATGCATAAACCGCACAGCCCGATATTCAGCCGGGCTGTGCAGAGTTGTGCAGGCGCAACCCCCAACCTGCACCTGCACAACTTTGAGCCAAAAAAAAAAGGCTAAGTCGAGGGCCACCCACAGGTAAGCTGCTGCATTGCAGGGCGCAATACAGCAGCTGCCACCTGTGGCTGGCCCTCAACCCTCCCTGTGCCCCCTGCAGCCCGATCGCGGGCAAAAGTAAAATCCCACCACCACCCCCACTGGCCCGATCGCGGGCATAGTGTAATTCCCCATCCCAGCCAGCGACCGCGGCAGCAATGTCTCCCCCCAGCGTATCCCTGGTGGTCCAGTGGACGAAACTCCCGATTACTTGGATGGTATAAAGAAACCTCCCACCTCCGATTATATCCCTGGTGGTCCAGTGGACCGAAAATCCCGATTGCGGGATTGGGTATTAACCCCCACTTCCGATTATATCCCTGGTGGTCCAGTGGACCGAAAATCCCGATCGGCGGGATGGAGTGTGCAAACAAGCCCCACACATCTCTCGTGACCCTGAGTGTCCCCACCTCACCCCACACCACGAGCCCCACCACCCTGCTCCTCCCCGCAGCTGGTGGCAGCAGCATCCCACCCGCCTGCCGCCACCGACTGACTGCGGTAGGAGCTGAAAGCCATTGGTGCAGAGTAGGCCAATGGGCGATGCAGCCCATACCGTCATAGACAGTCCAGATTTGTGAATGAGTTCCTGTGGGCCCCGTGCTTCTGTTGGCAGGGGTGGCATGCGGTTGCTGCCGCCGCGGGGGAGCGGGGTGGTGGGCTTCGTGGGTGGGTGGGTTGAGGACACTAGGTCACCAGGGATGTGTTTGGGGGGTTGTTTGCACTCCATCCCTCGATCGTGATTTTGGTCCACTGGACCACCAGGGATACGTTGGGGGAGAGACACATTGCTGCCCGCGAGCGGGCTGGTGTGGGGAATTGCACTGGGCCCGTGATCGGGCCAGTGAGAGATTCTATACTGTTTTGCCACATGATCGGGCTGCAGGGGCATCTGTCCCGACGGCCGCTGCCTGGCAGGCGCCAGGCACAAGTCCTCGGGATCGGCGCACCTGCATGCTAATGGGACCATAATCAGATGCAAATGGCACCCCTGCGCCTTGCATGAATTATGGCCCCATTTGCATGTCACCTTTGAATATCAGGATTTTGCGCATGAGCGGTACTAACGCCACCGCCAAGATTGAATGCTCCACTCTGGACATCCTGGCGGTGGCGCGCAAGTTCCACTGCGCCTACGGTTGGGTGATATTCAAAGGAGTTGCTCAAGGCGCAACTCCTTTGAATATCGCTCTGGACACACACCCCTGCGCAACTGTTTTGTGCATCGCAAGGGCTTACTCCACAAAATAGTGCAGTTTGAATATCTGGCCCAATATGTTCATGACTGTGAGAACAGCCTTAGACTTTCTGTTCTGCCTTATTCTGTGTGTAGGAATTCAGAAGCATGAAGATGCCTAATATGTTCAGTCACTGCTAGCTCCAAATTTATTCAGAGTATTAATATAACTTGGTAGCAGGTTGAAAATACTGTTGAACCTCATGCTTTTTTTTTTTTCATTTAAAATTAAAATTGTTTTAAGTGTACCAAGTATAATTAAACCCTCTGTTTTGTTTTCAAGTTTGCGCCCCCCCCCCCAAAAAAAAATCCTGTGGCCAGGCTTCTGTTATAATAGTCCAGGAGAGTTATGCAAGAGAGATAGCGATGTTCCCTAAATGTGCTCCACCTTCCACATGGGGATTAAGATATGGGTGTGCATTGTGTAGGCCTTGGAAGGGTTATAAGCTTAGAAAAAATCGTTTTGTTCAGAAAAAGGCAGTATTGTTTATTGCATACAACAATCTTGTTACATAACTCGTTGTTGTCAATAAAAAGCAAATGGTTGAGTTATCAGTGTGGCATAAAAGTATAGTATTGTGAACATTAACTCTTAGAAGTAGTAAAGCATGAAGTCACTGGAAACCTTTTTAAAATCCAGACTTAATTATAATGAAACTGGGTGAGGTTCTTTATTGTAGTCCTGTTACTGATTAATAATGATAACAGAGGAATCAGTTTGTTCTCAAAGAACTTCTCACGAAGTGTAAAGGTTTTTTGTCTATAAATGTACTGGTGGAAGGGGTAAATCCATTGAAGAACAAAAAATGTTGTACGTTAACTTTTTATCTGTTGCTTTGTTTGTCATCCTTCACAGTGAATAAGCAGCTTGCTGACAAAGAACGAGTGGCTGCTGCCTTGGAAAACTCTCACTTACTGGAAGTTGTCAATCAGTGCCTGGCTGGTAAATCCTCATGAACAAAGAAAAATGAAAATTCCCTGCCATTTCAGAAGCTTCGTATTATTTCGGCACTCGATGTGTGGAGATTGGCTACTGAGGAGCAGTATTTTATCTGTATGTAGAGGTTACCCCAAGATATAATCAACTGTATATTTTTCGATCTTTGTTTTTATAATTAAATGGACAGAAAACAAAAGTGCCTATCATGGGGACATACACAGAATTGAACCACTAATTGTTGAATTTAAATAAAGTATTTATTCTGTAGTGTTCCATCGTTGGTATGTTTGATAATATAAGAAAGGCTGTAATTCCAGTGACATGTTAATGTGTTTACAAGGTAAATTGTGATGTGTTGCCTTATTTTCCTGTGTTACTTATGTTTGCACAGACTAATCCATATGTGTGGTATACTTCCAAACATTTTGCACATATCACATACCTATTAGTTGACAGGACCCTTTAATGACCAAAGCATGTAAAATGGGAAGTATAATGATCACGTATTGGGCATTTATTCATAAAAGATTTTGGCCATGGGCACACACTGTGGGATTGAAACCTGGGTCTTTAGGTTCACATTTCTGTGTTGTAACCACTGGGCCAAACTGCCTCAGGCTCATGCCAGGTGGTTAATTTCTTAATTGCCACAGTCCAAGCCCCTTCCTTTTGTGCTTGAAGTTCATGCTAGTATTAGATGGATCAGGGAGTGGTAACACGTCTACATTTTTTTTCCAATTTACGTAGGATAGCCCAGCTGAGATGCAGCATCTTGTTTTCTGTGGGCCCTGCTTCTATCTTTTTTTTTGCTCTGGAGGACTGAGAGGTAAAGTGACTTGCTCAAGGGTATGGTTTAACCCTGTAATTTCCCAGTTCACAAGCCGATGTTCTAACAGCTACACCATACTGGCTTTACTGTATAAGGACTGTAATACTGGTCTTAAACCCTGCTATTTTTGTTTCTGCTCCTGCATGCTGTCATAGCTCCTGTGTGATCACAGATGGAACCAATATGGACCTGCTTCCTGTCATTAATATTGAAATGACAGAAATGTCAAATTAAATTCGTAGAACATTGCAGTAGTTTGTGACACAATTTTAAATAACTACAGCTACATTTTGCAGCACTGTTCCCTTGCACTTCAGTTTTCATCTTATTTTGTTAGGGAACAGATAATGCAGGACGTAGCTGACTAGATCTGGTTTTTAAATCACAAGTTCAGGGCAAATCTTGGCTAGGTGGTACCTTTAGGATAGCACAACTGATATAGACAATAAAATGATGCTTGGGCATTTTAGCGATTTCAAGCAAAAAGTGCTTGTGCATTGCCAGCATTTAAAGTGAAAATTGTAAATGGTGAAAAGTTTTCTTTTTAATTTTTATTTTATTAGCTTAACCTGAACTTTATCACGGGGTTTTAGTATCTCTTTGTGGCTCACAAATAGAGCTGTTACAACAAAATCGGCAATTTTGCCACATGAAACATTTCGTGTAATTCTGCCGTTCTGCAAATGTTTCACCGGGTACGAAGTTACAAAATTTCACCAAAGGAACGTGAAATTTCACTGCAAAATGCACATTTTTGCCCAAAATCGCAAAATTTTGTCCACTCACGGGCAACATTTCACCATTCCACTACAATTACATAAAAGAGCCCCAATCTCTCTAGCAGTCCCTCCCCCAAAAAGTTCCAGCCATATAATCGTTACCCCTGTCCACCCCACCCTCCAGCAGCAACCCCCTCCCCAGAACCTGTGGCAGTTTGTTATATTAAAAACAAAATTCTCAATGGGTGACTGGGCACAACCCTGCTGTCTCCACGGCCAGCTCCCCTCTTGTTGGTTAACCTCTCATGTGTAATATACTCAATCCCCTCCCCTCCACCCTGGCAGAACCCTACTTCTCCCCTCCTCCCCCACCATCGGCAAACTTTGTTATAAAAAATAAGTCAATTCTCCAATGGGCGACTGGCACAACCCGCCCACCTCTGCGGCCAGCCGCCCTCTTGTCTGTTTAATCTCGTCATGTGTAATATACTCCCTCCCCACGCCTCCCACCCTGGCAGCACCCTACTCCCTCCCCTACGCTTAATTACCTTCCATAAATAATGGGACTCTAGGGCCAAGCATGACACAACCCTCCCTCCTCTGTGGCAGGCGCCTTTTAATGAATTAAACTGCTATGGGCTAGCATGAGTAAAACCTGGTTTACTATATGCTAGCCCTCTTCATTTCTTTCATTACAAGGCACTGCAGCCGTAGAGGAGGGAGTATGTCAGCTGAACTCAGAGTCCTATTCGAAAGTCAAGGGTAATTGGGTGCTGGAGGAGGAGGGTGGAGTAGGGTGCTGCCAGGGTGGAAAGGAGTATATTACACATGACGATTAACCAGACAAGAGGGCGGCTGGCTGTGGAGGCGGGTTGGTTGTGCCAGTCTTCCATCAGGGATTTTTTTTTTTTTTTTTTTTAAATTATAACATTGCTGCGGGTTCTGGGGAAGGGGGTAGATCAGGGTTACATGGCTGAGCTATTTTTTTGGAGGGGCTGCAGAGGAGGATGGGGGCTGTTTTTTGATAATATTTTTTATTCATGGGTGAAATTTTGCGTCCTGCAAAATATATCGTGAAATGTGCGAATTTCGTGTAACGATATTTTGCCATTTCACACATCTCTACTCACAAATATACCATTTACCTAGTATTTTTAAATTGGTGGTACTCCATTCCAGTGATAACCTGCCCATTTTGACCACTGCCATTGCCAGTCTTTCTTTTTTTATTTATTTGCAGATACAAAAGAATTACAAATCATACAGTTGACAAAAGACAAAAAGTAAATACAGCAAAAACAGAAAAAAGGCAAGAAAAAAGAGGGAAAAGAAAAAAGGGAGAAAGAGAAAAAAAGATAAATGCCCAAATTCCAATAATGCAAACATTGAGAAAAGACAAGGCCTTTGCATGTCCGATAAAACAAATAACTAGGTCCTTGTAGCTGCCAAAAGGTATCGAATTAGCTTAGATTTGATTGAGTGACTGTTGAGTTAAAGATTTCAGTATAACAGCTTATCTAATATGCAAGAAGGCGATTTAACCACTCCTGTGCTGCTCAGAAAAAAGTGATAAGGGCATTTATGTTTGTTGGAATATGAAAGGGGGGTTAATGAAGCAATTTACCTGCCATGAGTAAACCCCAAAGCATTGGAGAATGGAGTCCAAATTAGTTCAGATTTTCTTATTTGTTTATAACTAGTGTAGTAAACCCTGTCAGTGCATTGAATGGATAACATTGTTTTTATCCAGATGGTAAAAAGTGGGGAATCACTGTCCATTTTATAAGAATTAATTTAAACGCTATTAATATGCCAGTATTTAACAGTTTTGTTGTGAGACTGCATATTATGCATTGGACCACTATAATGCAGTAGCAACCAAAAAGGGTACCTAGCTAAAGATTTATTAGTGGCTAGTGAAAGGAACCCCTGAATGGATTTCCACTAAGTGTCCAAATTAGGACATATGTTCCAAGGGTACCAATAGATGATTGGCATCTTGGGCTTAGGTTTGAAATAGAACAGTTCATAGTGTTTAGCCGGTGAGAAGTGTAATACGATGGAGAATGTTAAATTGGATTTGAGTGAGCCTAGGGGATTTGAATCCCCATCCTTTTAAGTTAGTAAGTATCCATTCTATAAGTGTCTTGGCAGCAGACTGCACCAGTCTGGTAGGATCATCAGTCATTTGATGCATATTGTGGCCATACACCAAAGATTGTTAAGTGTTTTTATATTTCCCCAACCAATTTAGGTTGAGGTCACTGAGAAGAATGAATTCATTTTGGCCAACGGCAGAGGTAGAGTGCTCAAGCAGCTCGGAGCAGCCTAATTGATCTCCTTTAGGGGGATTGTAGGCATATTTTAGGTAAAGCTTTTTAGCCCCAAGGAGGAGGACATGTAGAGATTCAGATGTAGTGGCAGTCAAGTGTTTTACTAGGGATTTTTGAAATAGATTGCCACCCCACTTGCCAGACATCCTGGCACCTCTAATCAGAGTATACCTTGGCAGGGAGCAAGAAGAGTCTGGAGTGGCAGGCTTGAGCCACGTTTCCAACAGACAAAAAATGTCAGGATCGTGTGTAGATATCCAAGTCTCAAGTTCTGCGAAGTTGCAGAGAAAGCATCCAATGTTTATATGTGCAATATGAAGGCCTTTTGCATTCAGGCAGTCCATATTTAAAGTAATAGAGGGGTCTGGTGGCCTGGGTTTGTTTCGATGTCCCCAGGCAATAATAAGGCCAGTAGTACTAGGTACCAGATTTTCCATGGGAAAAACGGTGGAGCCAGTAGCATATTTAGCCGGAATTGTTCAGAGGTAAAGTCAACAGCCAGGTATAGGAGAAATCTAGGGAGTAATAGAGTAGTAGTTTCATAGTGCTTCATGTATAATACAAGTAGGTTAGAGTAGGTAAAATCCAACAGTGCATAGGTCGGTTTTGCACTGCCAAGCAAGCCCTGACTATCAAGCGAGCCCTGCCTAGCTGTGAGGAGCATTAGTAGAAAGAGAGCAGGGCTCAGTATTAACAGGGGCAGAGGCCTTCCTTCCATAGTTAAATTGAGTGATTTAAATGTGGAATAGTTAAAGGGGAAGTCTCCCATAGTTTCACACCCATATTTTCCCAACTCCTTATGTTGTGTGCCTCCTCCAGTTGCCAGCAGTCATATTGCTGTCCAGATCTAGATTACAAATAAAAATATGCAGCCCCCAGAAGTTATCAATGTGTTTGTCTTCCATTTTACCATCAATGCTGCTGGAGGATGATGTCCTCAGAGCAACAGGTTCCACCAGTAAATGGAAACCATAATGTTTGGTCCCCGACTTGAGTAATTGGGGAACCCTTTAAGTGTTGTGCACATCCTGAAGTGCAGGTCTCATGGGAACTAGGACCATATGAGTGTGATGCAGCACTGATTTGACATGTACGGTATGCCTATAAGGAAGTGCCTTTATGTGTTGTGTTAATGTTTATGTTAGCAAAAACAGCTTACCCCAATAAATGACTCTGGATACAACAAGAGTCTTAAGTGGTATTATACAGCTGTTGTATTATGTTCTGTGTGTGTTAGCAGTCTCTGTTTTGATTGACAACAGCAGTAAGACACAATCTTGCAAAAATGTCCCTTTCCCTTTCTAACTAGGCAGTGATTGGATGGCTGATGTAAGGCAATAAAGAGTTCAACTATAACAAGGAATAGGTTACCAGGACAACGTCGGCTGCAGCATATGGAAGAAGGGTAATCTAGTTGTTAAAGCACAGGCACAAGAACTGGGAAACTCTGGTTAAAATCCTACTAAAGTCCCTTACTCTCTAACCCTTAACAAGTCCCCCTAACCTCCTTGGGAAATGTGATGGCCCCTCAGGTCCATGACTTTAAAAGTGCCCCATTCCCATTATAAATCATTAGCAGTGATGTGAGAGCTGCAGCACTTCACTTTGAAGGTACTGAAAACAAGCTGTGGCAGCGCCCCTTGTAATACCAGCATTTGAAGTAGGATGGCCCTGACAAATCAGATGCTGCACTTCAGCTGTTGTAGGTAAAGAAACTAACCAGTCTCAGTGTTAGTAGTGCTCTGTGTTTACTTAGCTCATTTATCTCATGTCATATGCATTCTGTGTATTGGTATTTCCAGTCAGAAACCCAGATATAAGGAGCATTTGAAATGTAAAACAATACACTTTATAAAGTAAGTGATCTAGAGCTCCACTTTCAGGCTGCAGAAAAGGGGTATAATTTGTGCAAATGAGCAATTCAGTCTTATGTGATCCTTTAGGAAACTGCTCAGGCCTACCTTGTAAATAAATCTTCTCAATGGTGTTCACCTGGTTCAGTACTGATTGACTGCTAGATTGTCTGATTGATTCTTTCCACTGCTTTCCACAACATGTTGCAACTGTCTCACAGAGAGAAATGAGCAGTACAAAGACAGATTCTGTTTCCTGTGAATGAAATACTATTAGATGTATTATTTGCTCTACACATGAAGTATTAAGGTTACAAGTACTACTCTCTGTGTGAGTTGCTTGACAGAACTGTCTTAAGCCATTGCAAACTTAAACTAAAATCAGAATAGATAGCATTGATACGCTTAGTGCCTTCAGAAAGTATTCGCCCCCCCCCCCCTTGGATTTTGTCACATTTTGTGATGTTGCAAACTCAAATTAAAATACATTTATATGGGATTTTTTTTGTCACGTATCTACACAAATTACTCTATAATGTCAAAGTGGAATGAAACTTCTGGAATTTTTTGTACATGTAATTTAAAATAAAAACCTGAAATGTCTTGATTTGATAAGTATTCACCCCTTTGCATGACACTCCAAACTGAGCTGAGGTGCATCCAGTTTACTTGTGAGATCACTCTAAAACTTGAATGGAGTCCACCTGTGGTCAGTTCAAATGGTTGACATGATTTCAGAGGAAATACACCTGTCTATGTAAGGTCCCACTGTTGACAGTGCATATCAGAGCAGAAACTCTACCATGAAGACCAAGGAGCTGTCTGTAGAACTCCATGATAGAATTGTGAGGAGGCATAGATCTGGGGAGGGGCATAAAAACATTTCTAGGGTGTTGAAAGTTCCCAGGAGCACAGTCAAGTCCATCATTAGGAAATGGAAAGATTACAGAACCATCCAGAATCTTCTTAGAGCAGGCTGTCCTCCCAAACTGAGCAACCGGGCAAGAAGGACCTTGGTCAGGGAAGTGACCAAGAACCCAATGACCACCCTGACAGAACTACAGAGTTCCATGGCTGAGATGGGAGAACCTGTCCAGAGGACAACAATCTATGCAGCACTTCACAGATGTAGCCTATATGGGACAGTGGCTAGATGGAAGCCACTCCTGAGAAAAGGCCACATAATAGCATGCCCGGAGTTTGCAAGAAGGCACGTGGCAGACTCTGAGACCATGTGGCAAAAGATTGTCTGGTCTGATGAAACAAAAATTGAACTCTTTAGCCTGAATGCAAAGTGCTATGCCTTGTGCAAACCGAACACAGCTCATCACCCATGTAACACCATCCCTACCATGAAGCATGGTGGTGGCAGCATCATGTTATGGGAATGCTTTTCAGCGGCAGGGGACTGGGGCACTTGTCAGGATAGAGGGAACAATGAATGGAGCCAAATACCGGCACTTCCTTGAGGAGAAACTGCAACAGACCTTGGACTGGGGTGAAGATTTATGTTCCAACAGGACAACGACCCCAAGCATACGGCTAAAGCAACACTGGAGTGGCTTCAGAACAAGAAGGTGAATGTCCTTTGAACGGCCCAGCCAAAGCCCAGACTTCAATCCCATTGAGAATCTGTGAAAAGACTTAAAGATTGCGGTTCACTGATGCTCCCCATCCAACTTGACAGAGCTTGAGCAAATCTGCAAGGAAGAATGGGCGAAAATCCCCAAATCCAGATGTGCAAAGCTGATAAAGACATACCCAAGAAGACTCAAAGCTGTAATTGCTGCCAAAGGCGCTTCTACAAAGTATTGACTCTGGGGTGAATACTTAAGTAAACAAGATATTTCAGTTTTTAATCTTTCATAAATTTTTGTTACACAATAAAAATATTTTTGCCTCTTTAAATTGAGTATGCTGTGTGAATCAAGGGGAAAATCATTTCAATGCATTAAAAATTCTGGTAGTAACAGAACAAAATGTGACAAAATCCAAGGGGGGTGAGTACTTTCTGAAGGCTCTCTATGTGTACTTCTGCACTGTTGCTGCAGTGACATCAGGGAATGGGAGGGGCTGTATTGCAAGTGACCCATTTGCATATAAATGGAGGCTTGCTTGACATTTTACTACCTTGTGTCAGAGCCTGACTCTAGATATGTGTTGCAACAGCAAAATTACTGATCTCTTATTGACATATGTACAGTAACTGATGTAATTTATGATAAATACATCAGATGTATCCAAATCAGAAATATACAATAGTCTTCTCCTTTAAGTAGAGCTGTGTGGGAGACAACCACTTGAAATGGCTTGATGCGCATACTGGCAGTAGATCACTCAAGTGTAAAAACACCTGTAGTGGGCAAGTTCTATATTGAGCAAATGGTAAAGTAGGCTGTCATGTGATTAGAATTAGCTATATAAATGTACACCTTGGGTGGGCAGCCGGCAGGAAGCACGGACTACTGCTCAGCAGCTTTGAGTCCCCAGGAGAGAAGGGCTTGTCCCGGCTGGCATTTAACAGATTTTGTGGTTGGATTCCTGTGGCTTTCTGACAGTTCCTTCTGGTCGACCCTTGTCCAGGCAGGCAGCGTTGGCTTCCGATAGGGGAGCAGCACCTGGATCCGTAGAGGAAGGCGTCTGAGGGTCAAGAATAGTCCCTGGTTCAAACTGCCAATGCGGTTCCTTTCTGCCACAAGCCCAGAGGGGCTGTATACACTGGGCTCACCAATTGGGAGACAGGAGGAGGAGAAAAAAGTCAGAGGTGTGGCGAGGAAGGAGTAGCCCCTTATAAGAGGAAGGAGTAAATCTTAGGTGTTGCCCCTTCAACAGGAGAGACTGCTGTTGTTGCCCTCTAGTGGCTTTACAGTATGATTTGCAAATGGGAAAGTAGAATGCTGAATTCAATAAAGTATACATAGCAGTAAATTCAACCCAGCAGTATAAAAGTCTGTTCAAAGTAAGCAGCTTAGGGAATTGAAAGCAGTGACGAATAAGAGGGCAGGAGAAAGGTGAAGTGTCCAAATGGAACCAAATCAACCAGTGGAGACAGGAAGCACCAAGATTCAAGTCCATTAGCTCCAAAGGCTGCGCTGCATCTCTGTGTCTGTATCTGTGGGTCTCTGGGCTGGCTGGCAGTTAGACAAGTCGCTGTGACAGAGCTGCCAGAGAAGGCACAGCTCCCATAGGAGAGGTTGGAAGCAGATGCCGTTCTAGACAAGTGGCCTGTGGAGGGGAGAAGAGACAGTCAATTTAAAGCAACAAAATATAAAGGCAATGGCAGCTAATCCCCTAGGCCCCAGGAAGATGGGAATGTGGATTGCATAACAAAGGCTCTGCACTAAAGTAGCTTTAAAAGTAAACCAGAAGAGCTGTTACACCTTAGGCTATGAGGGGCATTAACAACAAAGAAAGCCATGAGGGAAAAGAAAGAAAAACTAAGGGCAAGGACAGAGGTAGGTAGTAATGCTAAAATATAGGACACAATTTAGATAGAAATTTAAAGAGAGGATATAGGGTGCTGTGGCACGCATAGCGCTACTCCGTCTGCTAAGGCAGGATTACCGGGCAGAGAGAGCATACAGACTATACTTCTAACAATATTTGGCAACTTATATTACAGCAGAGTAGACACTAAGCATTATTAAAAGTACAAAATAGAATGCTGAATTCAGTAAAGTATACAAAGCAGTAAATTCAACCCAGCTATATAAAGGTTTGTGCAAAGTAAGCAGCTTAGGGAGTTGAAAGCAGAAGCGAATAAAAGGGCAGGAGAAAGGTGAAGTGTGCAGACAGAACCAAATCAGCCAGTGGAGACAGGAGCACCACGATTCAAGCCCAGTAGCTCCAAAGGCCGGGCTGCGACTCTGTATCCGTATCTGTGGGTCTCTGGGCTGGCTGGCAGTTGGGAAGGTTGCTGTGGCAGAGCTGCTGGAGAAGGTGCAGCCCCCATGGGAGAGGTTGGAGGCAGATGCCCATTCTGGGCAAGTGGCTTGCAGAGGGGAGAAGGGACAGTCAATTGAAAGCAAAAAATGCAAAGGCAATGGCAGCGAATCCTCTAGGCCCCAGGAAGGTGGGAAGACGGATTGCATAACAAAGGCTCTGCACTAAAGTAGCTTTAAAAGTAAACCCAGAAGAACTGTAACACCTTAGGCTATTCGGGGGGGGGATTAGCAAGCCCAAAGAAAGACACAGGGAAAAAATCTTGGGGGCAGGGACAGAGGTAGGCAGCAGAGCTAAAATATAGGACACAATTCACATAGTAGAAATTTAAAGAGGATATAGGGTGCCGTGGAGAAAATAGCGCTACTCCGTCAGCTCAGGCTGGGTTACCGGGCAGAAAAGAACATACAAACTATACCTTTTACAATATTTGGCAACTTATATCACAGTAGAGTAGACACTAAGCATTATTAAAAAACAAAATAGAATGCTGAATTCAATAAAGTATACAGAGCAGTAAATTCAACCCAGCAATATAAAAGTGTGTGCAAAGTAAGCAGCTTAGGGAGTTGAAAGCAGTAACAAATAAGAGGGCAGGAGAAAGGTGAAGTGTCCAAACAGAACCAAATCAGCCAGTGGAGACAAGCGCCAAGATTCAAGCCCATTAGCTCCAAAGGCTAGGCTGCATTTCTGTGTCCATATCTATGGGTCTCTGGGCTGGCTAGCAGTTGGGCAGGTCGCTGTGGCAGAGCTGCCGGAGAAAGCGCTGCTCCCATGGGAGAGGTTGGAGGCAGATACCTGGTCCTGGCAAGTGGCCTGCGCAGGGGAGAAGGGACAGTCAATGTAAAGCAAAAAATATCAAGGCAGTGGCGTCTAATCCCCAAGGCCCCAGGAAGGTGGGAAGACGGATTGCATAACAAAGGCTCTGCACTGAAGTAGCTCTAAAAATAAACCCAGAAGAGCTGTAACACCTTAGGCTATTTTGGGGGAATAGTAAGTATGAGGAAAGCCAAGGGGAAAATGAGGGCAAGGACAGAGGTAGGCAGCAGAGCTAAAATATAGGACACTTAATTCAGATAGTAGAAATTTAAAGAGAGGATATAGGGTGCCGTGGACCGCATAGCGCTACTCCGTTGGGTCAGGGAGGGGTTACCGGGCAGAAAAGAACATACAAACTATACCTCTAACAATATTTGGCAACTTCATCACAGTAAAGTAGACACTAAGCATTATTAAAAAACAAAATAGAATGTTGCATTCAATAAAGTACACAGAGCAGTAAATTCAACCCAGCAATATAAAAGGTTGTACAAAGTAAGCAGCTTAGGGAGTTGAATGCAGTAGCAAATAAGAGGGCAGGAGAAAGGTGAGGTGTCCAAACAGAACCAAATCAGCCAGTGAAGAAAGGAAGCACCACGATTCAAGCCCAGTAGCTGCAAAGGCTGGGCTACGTCTGTGTGTCCTTACCTGTGGGTCTCTGGGCTGGCTGGCAGTTGGGCAAGTCACTGTGGCAGAGCTGCTGGAGAAGGGGGACAGTCAATTTAAAGCAAAAAATACAAAGGCAGTGGCAGCTAATCTCCTAGGCCCCAGGAAGGTGGGAAGGCAGATTGCATAACAAAAACACTGCCTCCACACACGCTACATTTGGCTATCATGACTATATGTCATAGCTGTGTTGGTCCATTTACAGAATTGTGTGCTGAAAGGATTGTTTCAGTACAGAGTTAGTGAGGCTACAGACGATCTGCTCCTACTAGGACAGGCTGGAGCTTCCGTTTGACACCCCAGTGACTCCCACTGGGGTGTCAAACAGATTCGAGGCATACTGGATGAGTCCTGGTAGGCGTCAACACGTGTCTATGTCATCTGTTAGCACCCTTGCAAACTGTGTGAGAGGCCTTTTGGCACCATACAATTCTGCTTAAAGTTGGACCAGCATAACATTCTGTGGTGATTTGCATATGCAGCCCATGATGCTTAGCATTATGTGGGCATGTGTGATTTTGTATTTTCTTGAAACTTGGCTTCCCAGCCAAATGCCCTTTGGGGTAACCCTTGCCTCAATGTTTGCGTACAGAGGTTCTTTGCCTTTTGCATAACAAAGGCTCTGCACTGAAGTAGCTTTAGAAGTAAACCCAGAAGAGCTGTAACACCTTAGGCTATGGGGGGAGGGTGCAGGGGGGGGGATTAACAAGCACGGGGAAAATGAAAGAAAAACTCAGGGTAAGGACAGAGGTAGGCAGCAATGCCAAAATATAGGACACAATTCAGATAGTAGAAATTTAAAGAGAGGATATAGGGTGCTGTGGAGCGCATAGCGCTACTCTGTCAGATCAGGCAGGGTTACCAGGCAGAAAAGAACATACAGACTATACCTCTAACAATATTTGGCACCTTATAACACAGTAGACGCTAAGCATTGTCAAAAAATAAACAAAACAGAATGCTGAATTCAATGAAGTATACAGAGCAGTAAATTCTTTCCAGCAATATAAAAGTTTGTGCAAAGTAAGCAGCTTAGGGAGTTGAAAGCAGTAGCAAATAAGAGGGCAGGAGAAAGGTGAAGAGTCCAAACAGACTCTCCCAGTCACATACTTGATTAGGCAAAATGTTCAGGTACTGCTGCAGCACAAATCCAATCTGTCCTCTCTACAGTGTACATCTAGTTTTAACGACTTGATAGCCAAGTCTTTCAATATTTGAGTGACCACTGCATCTGGTTCTAGCTATAAAATAAAATGTCTAAAGTTCCATCAAAAGCTCTCTTCGGTTACACAAATCCAGAAGATAGACACCTTTACCTGGTCATAGTCACTGTCGGTGTCATCATCTAGCTTCCAATAAGCAGCTTGTATATCTTCAGTCAGATGTTGCGCAGTGTGTGGCAAATATGGTGCAATGCGAGCGGCACAACCTTTTCATGGCCTTGCAGTGGCTCCGGCAACTCTCTCAAAATTCATAAAGTAGGCTTTGGGGTCGTCCTCAGGGCCAACTTTTGTTAGCCAGAGCCAGGTCGCTGTGACTGGTTCCTGTGACCTGCAGCTGGAGTAGAGTTTATTTCTGTGTTTGCAGCACCTGCTTCATAAACTCCTGTTTCTGGTGGTCTCTCTGTGCCTGCTGTTGTGCCTTCTGCTGGTTTCTTTGCACCTGCAGTTGTGCTTACTAGGCCATCCAGTCCCTCTGCATCTGGACCTGTTATGCCAGTTGTTGGTCTCTCTGAGCCTGCTGTTGCACCAGCTTTATTTATTGCTTGCTAGACCACCACTAAGTGAAGCTTGAATAACTGATCTTCTACAGGGAAATCTCTTTCATCAAGTCACTCTTATGGAACATAAGCCATCAGGCTCTGGGACCATACAGAAACTTCTCTATGCAGTACCACTAAAGGACACCCACAGTGGCATTTGACGTCACTATTTCTACATAAGCTTGGGTGGTCCTGACTCTCCTGTTATTTCATTGACCAGTGCTCAATGGATCCCTGTATCATATCAGAAGCTTCTAAATGCAGCCATGGATTTTCTTTGCTTTTCTTTCTGAGATGTAGTTTTTAGTGCTCACCTGCTGCCTCCATATCACCAGTCTTGGTGTTTTCCTTGGATATGGACCTTGGTTCCTTAAACCAGTTTCTTCACGGGGCCTGTGGTGGTGGCCCGGTGGTCAGTTTTGGTGGGCATTGCCCAGTGGTCAGAAGCTAATAGTTTCTAGGCATAGAGACTCATCTTTTCCCTTCAGAACATCCCTTCAGCACCATCCCAAATTCCTCAGGGTGATCTTTGATTGCCAAATCTGAGTCAGTGCGAGCCCACCTGGGCTTGTGTGCTCGTTCATCCTGGATGTGAGGCCTCCGGATTGTGTTTTTTCACCACGGGCGGCCTGGATTCCTTGAAACTGGACTAGCTGCAAACAACCTCTGGGCACTGCTTCGTTCTCCAACAAAGATCCTGCTTTGGACGCCCCCCCCATAGGATTCCCTGGTTGGGGAGGGTCTGGGCTGACTCTCTGTGATCCTATAACAGAAGGGCCCTGGAACATTCTCTGCCAGCCTCAGCTGACCCTGCACTTTGCAGTGGCACCCTGTGGCTACCCCACTGAAACTGACCTATGGGATGGTGACACAGATGCCTCTGCCACCCCCATCTGCCCCCCCCAGTGTCCTGGCAGCCAAGATTTTAGTGGGCTTCTGCCCTAGCTAGTCACGTCTAGTCCAGGCCTGTCGGTGGCACCCTGTGCCTTCCCCGATGATGCTTGCTCCTCTCAACTCAAGGGGGGAGGGTGTCAGAGGGTTTCTTTTCATCCTGACTACTGTTGGTATGGCCCAGTTGTGGTGCTGGGAGTGCTTGCACCTCCTCCATCACCGATCCCACCTTCCCTCCAGTAGTAGATAGCTGGGTTACCTTTCCTGGACGGTGGTGTCCCTTGGTCTACCCTGTCTATTTCATCTTAGGCCCATCACCGGCATGGCCGGTTTTACCATGGAGGCTCTAACCTTGGTACCTTCTGGTTAGGGCCAGGCTCTGTGGCCTTTCTGTTGTCATCTCTACTGATCCTTTGGCCAGTGCCATTTTGGGGCCTCTCCGGATGGGAGTGCCTTGGGCCTCCCTCCCATTCCCTGCCCCCTGGGACTGCCGTCATGCAGATGATGGCGCTCATGCTTTTCTGCTGCCCATATGCCCAGAACAGCGAGCATGCTTCTGTGCTGGGGTTCTAACTGGCCATTCCCTGGGCTGCCCCATTGGCGTCCTGGCTGTCCCTCTTTCCCCTGGTTGTGGAGAGCCTTTCGGTACCTTCCCTGGGGCTGGGGCTTTTAGCACCAAGCACCCACCCATATCTTGGGAGATCATGCCAACGTACTCTGCTAGGAGTGGCAGGGGTTTTAAAGCGTGCCTTCACCTTCTTCATCTTTGGGGCTTCTCAATCTTTCCTTGGCCACTGGTGAGGATGCAACCTGGGCCTTATGGTTCTCCTGTCCAGCCAATGGACCCTGTGCTAGCCCTGGGGAAGTGGGTAGTACTATTTTCATCCCACAGAGACCAAGAGGTTTCCCAGTCTGTATTAGGCACATGTCCCTGCACTCCCTTTCAGCACACCAGGCTCCCCCCCCCAAGTTGTGGGTCCACCCCTGTTAGGGTCTGCTTCCGCCGTCTTACATGCCTCCTGCAGAGTAGCCATGGCTGGCATCCTCCCCCATATTTGGTGGTTTGGGACTTACAAAACATATCCAGCAAACTGTCTCTCCTGCTCCTCTCCACAGAGGGCTGCTCTTTGGGAGCTGCTGAGCGATGAATCCTCTATGACCCTTGGAACCTTTGGGGTCCACATGAACCTGGGTCAGAGGCTGAACCATTCTGGTCACTTCTTCCCTCCACTGAGAGCAGTGGTGGACCTAACAGCCACCACTTAGACCCTGTCTTTCATAGTTCAGGGCTCCGCTCTCAGGCTTCTGGGAATGGTCCATAAGCCTTGCACCTGATCCCTCCCCTCCCTCCAGATCTCATACGAGCGCTTGGAGGAGAAGTACATACTTCACTATGGAAGAGGACCATATAATCAGTTCCCCAGGATCAGAGGGTTCTACTTTCACTTTTCTCTGGCCTCCAAACCCTGATAGGATTCATGGCCTGTCCTGGACCTAAGACACCAGAATTTCCACATCCAGTATGCAGAAGTTCCAGATGGTGGTCCTACAGGGCCTGCGGCTTCTTCTGCCACAGGAACATTGGGATATGCCCCCTAGCCATGCAGGCTGCCTACCTGTGTATCAAGGTGGGAGCTGCCCACAGACAGTACCTCACGTTCCAGTTCCAGGGGAAAGCACTGCCAGTTATGGGTGTTGCCTTTTGTCTTGTCTTTCACACCATGGCATTTACCAAATGGTTGGTGGTGGTAGCAGCATCCCTCAGGAGGGAGAGACTCTATGCCTTCCATTGCCTGGATGACTGGATTCTCATTGTATAGCCCAGGGTGCTACTACTTCAGGCCTTGGCACATACCAGGCAGATGATCCATGCCCTAGGGATCTCTGCCACTCTGCCCACATCTGCCTTGACCCCTCATCAGTGCCTACAGTACAAAGGGGCAGTACTGGACCTAGCTCTGACCTTCCTGCCTCAGGACAGGGTGGACTGCCTGCTGGTTCAGGCCCAACTGCTCTACAACAGTAGATACATCACAAACAGTGCCTTCCTCAGGCCCTTGGGCCTGCTAGCTGCAGCCACCATCATGGTTCCTCTAACCTGGCTACACATGAGGATCCCCCAGTGGACATTGAGGGTCCAATGGGATCAGTGCATCGATGGCCTAAAACAGCATGTTCAGGTCTCCTCACTGGTCAAAGAAGTGCTGCAATAATGGATGGAACCCAGCAACCTTTGCTGAAAGGAGCTATCTTACTCATTCCCTCCCCTCAGCAGATCCTCACCACGTATGCTTCGGGGTGGGGCTAAGGGAGGCCTCATCAGACTAAACAGATGGGGTTCCAGCATGGAGGTGGACCTACACATCAACATCCTAGAGATGAGAGCCATTCTGTATGCTTTACAAGCCTTCCAGACCCATCTGTCCCCGTGCCATCTGCTGGTGCATACGGTCAGTATCAGTGTAGTGCACTACATCAACAAGCGAGGGGGGCCCCTTTTGGTAAGGAAACTATGTGGATCTGGAACTGGGCTCTGGCACACAGTTTAGAATTGTTGGCCATCAATGTTCCAGGTGTCCAAAACATCCTGGCAGACAAGTCAACCTGGTCACAGTCTTGGATGTACGAGTGGAAACTGCTGACCTTGGCAGTACTGTAGAAGACCTGTTCGACAGTTGTGGTTGCCCAGAGTTGGACCTTTTTGCATCTCCACTCAGTGCACAGCTGCTGCATTTCTGCTTGCTGACTTCAGGGCCTGGAGTGTTTTGGCGAGACACATTGCCCCTCTCTTGAACAGGGAAGTTTCTTCATACCTTCCCTTTTTTTTCCTCTCCCAGAGGGTGTTGATCAAATTTCAGTTGAAAGGGTCCACTCTGATCCTCATTGCCCCCATTCTTGTCTTGTCCGATCTGGTTCCCCTTACCTCAACCACTGGCAGGGCACCTTCCAATACCCCCTCCCCTGTACAAGGCTTGCTATCATGAGTACGGGACCGCGGTCATCGGGCCCATCAAGTCTCTACACTTCTTCACCTGGCTACTGTAGACATAGCCATGGCTAACTTTGGGTGTCCCAGAAGGTGGCCGAAGTTCTGGTGGCCACTAGAAGTCCTCCACCAAAGCCACTTATTCTATGATGTGGATGTGCTTTGCCTTGTGGGCAGTCTCCCATCAGTTGGACCTTTTCATTGGTTTGGCGAATCAGATTCTGGAGTGTTTGCTGTCCCTCTCAGATTCTGGCCTGCAGTGCTCTTCCCTTTAGGCACATCTGTCAGCCAGTTCAGCCTTTCTTGTGCCCCTTGATGGCCATACGATGGGACAACTGGAGGTGTCCTGTACTTTGTTGAGGCATTCTTCACCTGAATCCTCTCATTTGCCAACCAGTCCCTCCTTTGGCCTTGAATTTTGTGTTAGAGAAAGTTACTTTGGCTCATTTTGAGCCAGCTGCACCTTGTGCACTACACTTTCTGTTGTGGAAAGCATTATTTTTACTTGCTATTCCTTCTGCTCGAAGGACTAAGAGCTGCAGGCTCTCATGTGTGAGCTGCATTGTTTGATTTTCTACAAAGACATGGTGTCTTTGCATATGACCACTAAGTTTCTACTAAAGATGGTGTCTGGGTTTGCCTTATATCATACAACCCACCTGCCTGTTTATTTTTTTTCACTTTATCTTTTTATTGAAATTTGAGTATATAAGAAAGCACACATCTAATACAATAGTCTATCCTCAATGTAAGGTATAAAATATCACTTAACAAAGCACAGTATTTGGGTAAAATATATTGAGAAGACATATACATGTATTGATAATAAAACACAAACCTAGACAGGATGTAAGTGGAGAGCAGAAGGGTTACAATCAATAGGGTATTATAGGATCAGAAATAGTAACCATTACGAAATACATGCTAGCGCAGGCTATGGCAAAACATTCAGTAAATTGCAAAAAGTGATAAATATGGTAATATGAACAATGTTCAGTAATGGAGAGGTCAAAATAAGAAAAAAGTGTGCTAGGAAAGAAAAGAGAGAAAAAAAGCAAGGAAGAAGGGAAGGAGAGAGAGAGAAAACAAGGAAGAAGGGAAAAAGAAATCTGCGCACTACCTGCCTGTTTATGATCAGGAGCATGCCAGTCCAGGGGAAGCATTGCTCTATACTTCAGATGTACATAGAATTCTTCGTTACTATGCACTCCATATGGTGGACTGGAGAGAGTCCTTGCAGCTGTTTTTTTTTTTCTCCGCCCCTGGGAAAGAGGGCATTCCAGTTTCTAATGAGTGCCTGTCCAAATGGTGGACCAGTTACTGTTTGCTATAGGTAATCCAGTAGGGGACTTCCTGGGGTTGTTTGTGGTCTTGCCACCAGTAGTATGGCCATTTCTATTGCCTATTTCAAGCATGTGTTAGCTGCTGGGACCTGGGATGCTGCCTCTTGGCATACTGTCCACCCTTTCACCAAGCACTACAGTCTGGAGGATGCCTCTTGAAGGGCGGATTTCGGCCTGGCTGTGCTTCAAGGCCTCTTTCCCCAGGCCTATAGCCTCCAGCCACCCAGACACTCTCTCTCTCTGTCTGAATTGCTTGGGACCCGTTCCATAGATGTGACCTGATGAAATAAATTTCCCTGATGAGAATAGTAGTTACATAAGAACTTATTGTAACAGTTGATCTTTGAGGGAATCTCTTTCATCAGGTCATGCCAACCCACCCTACTTCCCCCTTGAATGCTATGCTCTTTAGTTTCTGTCTTCCTCTTCAGGGTAGACTATTTGTTGTGCCAGCCCCTCCTGGTGGATGGCCCTCTCTGTTCTCTCCTGGGAGGTTGGCACCTTGCATTCTTTTCCTGGTCCTGGGTGGGTGACCCTCTGAGTTGACTCCCTTCGGGGTTCCTGGGGCTTTCTAGTGTGGCTCTTTTTCCTTTTATGGCCCCTCTGCTGTCTTCTGCCTGGTCTGTTTGGCAGGACGTCTCTCCCTTTCTCTCCTAGCCACCTGCAGGGTGGTCCTCTGCACATGATCCCTCTCAGGATAGTGGAGATATCTTTCTCTTGTCCTCTTTTTCTTCTTCAGGCTTTTCTGCTGATTTCTGTCTTTACTGATAAGCAGACCCTTAGTCCCTCTCTTGCTTTCTTGTGATGAAGTCCTTCCGAGCATGATCTCTAGCAGGGAACTGAGGAGGGTCAGGGTCACCCACGCTTATGTAGGGATGGTGACACTGGACATCACTGTGGGCGGCCCCTAGTGGAACTGCTTAGAAAAGTTTCCATGTGATCCTAGAGCCTGACAGCTCATGTTCCCTAGATGTGACCAGATGAAAGATTTTCTCAAAGATCTACTGTTACTGAATTCCTGTGTAACTGTACTTTTTCCTTTAGTATTTTGTACACTATGTATGTTGATGTATTTTTGTAACGGCAACACTTTTTTGTATCTGTTTATCTCAGGAAATCATTGTAAATGAGCGCAAGCTCAATTGGTTTGTAACGTCTTTCTTGTTTTGATAAAATCTTGAATCTTGAACTGTTGGTCTCTCTGTGCCAACTGTTGGTCTCTGTGAACCTGCTGTTTCACTTGCAGAGCCATCCAGTCCCTTTGCATCTGGGCCTTTTGTGCTTGTGTAGCGCCCCCCCAGTTTGGGGTTTACTTAATGTCTTCCTGGGCTCCTTAATGCCCACTGATAGGCTGGTGTCCTGTCAATGTTTCATCTTGTTTATTTACATGTGAGTGCCATATTAAGCCTCTGTGCCTGTCTCTTTAAGAGACTGGTTAATCTGTGTTAAGTAAATGGTCTGTGCTGGGTCCTGGCGATTTAGAGCTTGCTACTGGCCAGATAGTGTTCTGTTTTGCGCCACTCTGCAGTTGCTATTTGCGCAGAGGGAGCCCATGAAGGAACTGTGCTTATTTACTGTTTGTACGTTTTTATATTTGAAGTAGGAGAGTTTGTCTAGCCTGCTTTACTTGCAGCTCGATAATTTGGTTGGGAGCCACCATGTTGGGTCTGGGACTTCAAGTAATTGGACCAATAGAACCACTGGGGACTTAAAATGGATCCGAACCCCAGTATTCTGTGGGGAGGAAAATCTGTAGTTTTGTACTTTTTCAGCTGGTGCCAAATTAACCTGGAGGGGGAGCCCTAACTGTAACTGAGAGCTCCTTCAGCAAACCAAACTGCTGGATTTACAAGGGAAATGTCCAGTATGCCAGGAGACAGTGGATCAGTTGGAGGTTAAAGTGTGAACAGCTCGTGCTTTCGAGAAGCTGCTCCCAGAAGGAGCACAGGGGAATCAGCGGGAAGAGGCCCAACTTGCCTCCCTGCCACCTTTCTTCTGCTTGAGACTGCCTATAGCAGAAGTTGGACTTGTCCAATTCTGGCCTGAAACTGCAGCAGAAGAAAATAAGTTTATTAGTGCTATATGCGATTTCTACTGAAGACTTGCTGAAGCGATTGGCCCAGCTTGTGTGCAAGACATACTCGGATCGGAAGGTTTGCTCAGTAAAGCTGCTGAATTGCAACCAGACTATATCCAAACTGTACCCTGAGGTAACTGTTTATTTGAATGTGCTGAATGTGTTACGTGGGTCAAAACCTGCTTACTCTTGATCAAACCTGTAATGCCAGCTGGAGGCTTCACCAGCAGAAGATCACAAACTTTACTAGACTGCTCATCCTGCCTGGGCATTGCCAATTTGGCCAAGGCTGCTACTTCTGTACCAGAGACTGTTTCGGTGAGAGACTGGCTTGGGGATCCAGCCACTGCAGCAACAACAACACACAGGTTGTGGCCACCTGGAGGAAAGGCCATGAAGAGGAGGTGTGTTGTATCGGCCCTGTTTCCCCATGCCCATCAGTCATCACCACAAGGTCTCCATATCACCTGCCTTGCAGCTGATTCCTGGTAGCATGAGTAAAATCAGGGTAGCTCCCTGCAATGAGTGTTTAAATCATCTGTGGTACCATCTAATTGTTACAGTTTCTTGGGTTTACAAAGGACTGAGCCAACTGACTCAGATTACAAATAATCTAGTCATTTTGCCTGTTAACTGCCTTTCTTTCTACCTAGGGCTCCAACATCAGCAGCAACACCAGCCACTCCTAGGCAGTGCCTCTGGCTAGCCAGTTGTATTCCTGGGTACCCAATGTTGTGTGGCTGTCAGTTTGGGACAAAAATGCATGCAATCACTGAACAAAGTCAGATTTTAAATTGTTTAACTAGATTCATGCCCCTTCCTTGTTCATTGTCCCTAAATAAACCTGATTGTCTTTCTTCATGTTCAGCCTGGCTAGTGTGCATATTATTAGTTGGGTTACAGTGTTAAGAGTGTGCTATTGTACTGCTAACCTTATTTTACGGGGTCTCCAGAGAAACTGCTGCAAATCTAACACTGGTGGTAAGTGTGAAGGGTGTGTGCGTATCATTATTGTTCAGTACTATCTGTAAATTCACTACTGTGTCAGGCGCTGAGCCACTAGGAGGGTTGGTGGGTGGTTATAGTTTCCCAGAGGCTATCACAGAACAGACAAACATCCCCAATACCACTACTCTGTGTGGAGGCACCTTACTAGTGAACCGAGGCCCCTCAACCTGTGTATAGCCATACAGGCAGGAGTAGTAGCCCTTGGAATAGTGCCACCTAGGGGTTACATCTTGGAGGTACCACTGGGGTTAGTGCCCTCCTAGTGGCCAAATGTTAGAATTTAAAGTTGGGTGTAAATCTGAGGGAGAATTTGAAATGAAGGCTCTTACTACACCCAAGTGGAAAATTTCCCCCTGCAAGCTGGTTTTGCACCACATGATGGAGTGGAGTGAGGCTGAAGGGGTTGACCCCACCATGCTTTACTGCTACTAGATATCCCCGTGGGAACTACTGATGATACTGTAGTGGAAACCATGGGGAAAGTTGTGTTTTGGGAAAGGTTGAAGTGCAGTGGCAGGACTCGGACCTGTCTGCACAGACCCTAGTGGCCCTCTTCTCATGCAGCCTCCCCATGACCCTGAGATGTACCCCCCTGTTATTATGCTGGAGGGGTCCCAGAAGGGGTGGAGGGTCACTTACCTACACAGCGACCCGTCTTCCCCTGAGGATCCCCAAGGGGCAAAGGATTTAAAGACAAGTTATTCAGACTTTTAGCTGATGAAGGGCGGATGGTTAAGGACTAGCAGAAGGCTTTGGAGGACTCTGAGGTGGTCATCACCATTCAGTCTCCTTTGGCCTCCCCAGCTTCCCCTATGGCATCCACTATTGTAGCATCCCCCATTGTGATGCCCTCAGTGCACCTGGACTCTTATCACAGGCTCAGGCTGTTTTCAGGTGCTGTTCCTGTGCCTGTGGGGGGGGAAGATGACTTGGAAACCTGGATGGGCCATGCCACCCCTCTGGTACAAGAGTGGCAGTGTTCTGAAGGGGAGAAATGCAAGAGACATATGGAAAGTTTGAGAGGCCCTGCACTGGAAGCCATATGGTTCCTTTAGTCCACTAACCTAGACGCCTCTGCAGCTGAGTACTTATCCACTTTTGAAGGGGTACTTAGCAGTATTGAATCCAGAGAGGATTTAATGTGGAAATTGAAGTCTGCTAATCAGTGAAAGAATGAGAGACTGTCTGCTTTTGTGAGCCGAGTAGAAAGGGCCTTGCAAATGGTACATCGTAAGGGGGGTATTTCAGCTAATAAACTGAATTGTGTCAGACTGGAACACATCCCTAAGTCTGCCCGTTATTCTAGTATGCTCATGCTGAAGTTAAAATTCCCGGACCGTAAAGCTAACCCTATCGAATACTGTTGGTTAATTAAGGAAATTCGGGAAGCAGAAAATGATGAAGATGGGAACCATATGCGGGCATTGCGAGAACTGCCATGACCCCCGACAGACCTAATGAAAAAGAGGACCATTCTGAGTCACAGCAAGTCGGTGAACTATTGAAGAAATTGAAAGAACTAAAAGCTAGTTGGCAGGCTGCATCCAAGCCCATTAAAAATCCTGACCTTTAACCCACCAAGACTCAGCCTAGTTGTGAGACCCCACCTGTGGGTGTGGGGGCCAATGCCCTTGCTGTTGAACCTCGAGTTCACCCTGCCATAGTAGAAGAGATAAGGGAATTGCGAGTTATGGTGAGGGATCTCATTTATGCCACTTAATCATCTGTCCCTGGAAAGGGGCTATGGGGGAGCTGAGCCTGAATCTAAACCAAAAGGAGAGTAGGACTTCACCCCCTGATCACTACAAACCTCGTGAAGACCCAGCCCATCCTGCTGACCCCAGAGGCAAGGTGTTTTGTTACCGGTGCAGAGAAGATGAGCACAAGTTTACAGTGTTCTCGAATATCTACTGTGGGTCACTACTATGTTACTCAGTCTTGTCCTGCAAAGCAATGTAAAGCCACAACCAGGCCCACCATGAAAATCCTTTTCCTCCAAAACTGCTGTGGGCCAGTCTACCAAACAGGCATCTCCAGATTGGTTCGAGATGGTGGGTCCCTCCATGGAAACAGTAACTGTTAACAGCATCTCAACTTGAGCTGTGCTGGACAGTGGCTCACAGGTCACTATTGTGTTCAAAGACTGGTATAACCAACACTTGTCTGTCCTCCCACTTCTACCCCTGGAAGGGTTTCATGTGTGAAGAGTGAATGACAAATCCTATCCTTACCAGGGTTATGTGTGACTGTGGTTATCTTTCCCTACTGCTGTTACTGGTGTGGATGAACCAACAGAGACCCTAACACTGGTATGCCGACCGATTGGAATGCATGATGGTATCCTGCTATTAATCGGCACTAATGCTCATGTGTTTGGCCAGCTAGCCCAGCTTTGTCAAGAGAAAGAAGCCAAAAGAACTGGGTGGGATCTGCACATCCCTGCCACAGTGTGAAGAGCATATGATTTACAGATGCAAGCTGGGAATAGTGTGAAAGAAAGATCCAGAATCACTTGTATTGCCACCCAATGCTCAGTGTACTATCAGTGGCAAGGTGCGGATTAGATGTTAAGAACAAGATTCTCATGCTGGATGCCCCAGAGGAGGCAAAACTGCCTGAGGGACTATTAGTTAAGCCTAGCATCCTACCGGCCCGAGCTCACGCCTATGCTGGGTGCATCGTGGTACAAGTCCAAAACATGTCTGACCGAGATATCAGAGTAAATAGAGGTTGCATACTGGCCACTGCATACTCTACAGATACTGCTGTGCTGCCTAGTAAAAAATGCACTGGAGAGGATGACAAGGTAACTCCTGATCTGTTTGACTTTGGAAATCCCCCATTCCTGAAGAGTGGAGAACAAAGATCAGCCAAACACTGGTCCAGCGTAGCAAGGTATTTTCTTTGAAAGAATGGGATGTGGGATGCGTCACTGGTGCCAAACATTATATTAGACTTCATGATGAAAGGTCTTTCCATGAGAGATCTCGCCACCTGGCACCAACAGACATTGATGTTCGATGCCATCTCCAGGAGATGCCAGCAGCTGGAATAACACAGAAGTCTCGCAGTCCATACACCTCTCCTATTGTGGTAGTCTGGAAGAAAAACTGCTTGGTGAGGATGTGTGTGGACTACTGGACACTGAATCAAAGAACTATACTGACCAATACACTATGCTGTGCATCAAGGATGCCCTTGTCTGCCTTAATGGGAGCCAGTGGTTCTCTGTGCTAGACCTCTAGAGTGGGTATTACGTGATCCCAATGGCCCCCAAAGATAGGGAAAAAACAGCATTCATCTGCCTGTTGGGTTTTTATGAATTTCTGTGCATGCCTCAGGGCATTTCAGGAGCACCCTCCACTTTTCAAAGGTTGATGGAGCAGGCTGTGGGGGACTTGAATCTACTAGAATTCCCTGTCTACCTGGATGGTGTCATTGTGTTTGGCCAAACCCTCAAGGAGCATGAAACCTACTTGTTTAAGGTTCTAGACTGGTTGGAGGATTTTGGTTTAAAACTATCAAGTGTCTATTCTTCCAGCAATTTGTTAAATATGTCTACCACATTGTGTCATCTGAAGGAATTCAAACTGATCCAAGCAAAGTAAAAGCCTTGACCACCTGGCCACAGCCTAACAATGTTAAGGAGCTGCAAAGATTCTTGGGGTTTTGCGGCTGCTATAGCTGATTCATGAAGGATTATACTAAAATCATCCACCCTTTGCTTAATTTAACTCAAGATTATCCACCAACAAACTGAAAATACAAAAGAAATGCTGTTAAAGAGGAAGAGAAGGTCTGTTTTCGAACAAATGAACTTTTTGGGACAAAGTGAACTCGAGTGTGAGGTGGCCTTTTATGATATCATTCACCAACTTACCCTTGCCCCTGTTCTTGCATATGCAGATCCCACCAAGCCTTATGTGTTACATACTAATGCCAGCTTAAAGCAACTTGGTGCTGTACTGTAGCAGGCATATGAGGAAGGGTTATGCCCAGTGGCATTTGCCTGACACCATCTGAAAAGAACTACCATGTACACAAACTTGAATTCCTTGCAGTAAAATGGGCCATCATAGATCAATTTCATATCTTTACGGTGTGACAATCCTAGTAAAAACTGACAACCACCTCCTCACATATGTTCAAACCTCGGCAAAGTTGGTTGCCACTGGCACCACTGGTTATCGGCCCTCTCCACCTATGACTATTCAGTAGAGTATCAACCAGGCTTGAATCACATTGATGCTGACACCCTCTCGAGAAGACCTGACACCAACTCTGAGTGGGTGAGAATGTCTTAATCTGTTAAAGCCCTTTGTCAGAAGTTCGATAAAGATGCACACCCAGCCTCTGAAACCGTTGATTGCCTGGTGGACTGTCTGGGCCCTCCTAGCACTTGTGTTCCTGCAGTCTACTGCCATCTTGCATCATTGGATCTCAACTTACTGCTGACAATATTCAGTGGGCTCAATCCCAAGATCTTGTAATTAAGCCTGTGGTGGATGCCATTCATGTTCATCACCTTCAGGAATTCTAACGCATTCTGTGACTCTGTACCTCAGCTGTTGATCATTTCTTTTGGCTTGTGACTTAACCACCAGGTATATACTCCTGTCTCTCCTGTTATGTACTTATACTACACAAAAGGGGTTGTACCTACCTATCCCTCCACTTCTATCTCTTGGGCAGTCGCATACCTAAAATTAAGCCAGGCATGTTCCCTGTAGACATATTTATACACCTGGCTTAGAGGCTTCTCCTGCTATCTGGTGATATTGAATCTAACCCTGGTCCCAAACTCTGCACCCCACTCTCTACCTCAACTAGCACTAAAAAAGGCCTGGTACTAGCCCATATGAACATTAGAAGCCTCCTGAGTCACCTTGCTGAACTTGAAGCCTGGGCTAAGTTGGTGGATCCTGACATACTATGCCTCAGCGAAACCTGGTTGAAACCTACTGTATCCGATACCTCCTGCCCTCTACCTCGGTATAATATTCTTCGGCGAGATCGATCTGGGTCCAAGAGGGGGGGTTGGGTCGCTATTTACTATAAAAGTCATCTGTCTCTTAGCGTCCTACCTAACCCTGATTCCCTCATGCTATGAGGCGCTGCATGCAACCTGACATAAAGATTGAAACACCTACATATCGTTTGTGTGTATAACCCGCCAACCAGTGGGCTGAGCGGTCTCCAGAACCTACTGCAGTCGTTTCTCAAAATGTAAAAACAAATGAAACACTCCTCCTCGGTGACTTGAACCTGAACTGGCTGGGCCCACATCACAATCTCCTTGCATCTTTGATCCAGAAGCACAATTTCACCAACTCATAACTATCTGCACTAGAACCACGTCTTCACTATCAGGGTCAGTTACTGGACTGGATCCTTACAAATAGACCGGATCATGTTTCCAAAGCTACCGTCCTGGCTGACTCCACTTACAGATCACTCACCAACGCCTGTCACTGGCGCCTCCTGCCCACCGCCTGCTCTTCAACCACGACTGATTACCTTCACGAACCAGCTGCCTCCGATACACAAGCCTTCTTATCTGACATATCTGACATAAGACTGGACTGACGTTTCTCCACCTCCAATGTTGACACTGCCCTTAACATATTTCTCACCAGGTTTGGCTAAGTACAAAAGAAACACCTCCCAAAGGTAAAAAGAAGAGTCAGAGGTCAGCAGTCAAGATGGCTAAATAAAGAACTCCTATGTAAGTTAAAAGTCCGAGATAAGCAATGAAACAATAAAAATCTGAGCTCCCCTGGATCTTATCCTGTACAAGCAGTATAGAAATGATTGCAAAGGCGATCAGGCAGGCTAAAGCATATACTGTCAAAACCTGCTGACTAACTCCTCCAACGACCCTCAAAATTTTGGAGCCACATTAAAACTTTTTAGATCTCATGAAGCTGTCACCCCTCAGAAATGGTCCTGCAAGGTGTCCACTGTAATGACTCCTTCACTGTTACCAAGACAGCGTTTAACCAGCAGTTTTCCGACCTATCTGCCTACACAGCTTCCCTTCAATCTCCTGCTTCTGCACCTGAACTCAACATTTCCTGGCGATTCACCTACCTCATCTAAACCATTCTACTTCAAAGCGGTCACCCAGGCATCAAGTCTTCAAGAAGCTGCTCAAGGCTATCTCTGACAATACCAGCCCCGGCTCTGATGGAATGGAACCCCGTCTATTAAAGATGGCTGCTCACCTTATATCTGGACCTATAGCTAGAATCTTCACCCTATCCCTCTCCAATGGCTCTGTCCTTGAAATCTGGAAGGCCGCCAGAATTACTCCCGTGTTTAAAAAAGGCAGCAAAAATGACACGACCAACTATAGACCAATTGCTATACTATCAGTCCTTAGCAAGATCCTTGAGAAATTAGTCTCTATTCAAGTTACCGAATTCGTTGAAAACTCCAACTTACTCAATACAGCACAGCACGGCTTTAGAAACACCACAGCACCATGACTGCACTAGCAAAATTCTCCTCTGACATTCTTACCAACATGGACAAAGGGAAGCTAACAGGGGCTGTTTTCATCGACCTCACTAAGCGTTCAACCTTGTTGACCATCCTTACTACTTGCCTCCCTCAGAAATCTGGAAGCTTCTCCTACCCTGTCACTACCTGGTTCAGCAGCTACCTTGCCAACAGGACTCAAGCAGTGAAATTCAACTCGGCGATCTCTGACAGTGCTGTTATATCAATTGGCATCCCTCAGGGCTCCATTCTCAGTCCTCTCCTCTTCTCACTATTTGTAAACAATCTCCCTGATGTAGTAACCTCTGGCCACTCACTACTTTATGCTGATGACCTGGTCATCTATGCCCACTCTGACAATATCACCAACCTGAATGCTGCCCTTACCACAGACTTCCACTTGGTGCAGCACTGGCTACACCCAACGCCTTTGTCCTTAACTCCAATAAAACTAAAGCCATGCTATTTGGATCCCCACGAAATTAAGAACCTGCTCTTCTCTCTGTGCCTGACATTAATGGTAACCTCTGGAGTCTGTTAGCTCTTTTTCGCTACTTGGGCATTCACCTTGACCAAAATCTTGACCTAAAGCTGCACATCCAGGAAACTTGTAAATCTGTCAATTGTAGCTAGGGCTGCTTACAGGACTAACTACCTGCTTACCCCTGCCGCTAAACTGGCAATTGCTAGAGGAATCCTGTTACCAACCTCACCTCACGGTGCTCCCATCCCTAACCATGGCCAGCAAAACTGCTCTGCACCAATGGGACACCACCTTCAACAATGTTTGCAGGTATCGGCTAAAGCACCGCCTGAAGCACCATTGTCAGCTATACAAAGACCTGGGCTGGCTATCTCCTCCTCCACCAGGCAATATTACCTCTGCAACCTTTCGGACACCATCATCAGAGCATCAAAGCCAGCTGAGCTCTCAAAACTACTCCAACCGGGTTATACCTTCACGGGACCTTAGATCCTCTGACAAGTCCTTATTGAATATTCCTCTCTGCCGCACAAAAGGGCTCAGGGGCCTTCAGTAATGCTGCCCCTCACTTTTGGAACTTGCTGCCTGAGGACTAAGAAATGCTCCTTCTCACGATGCATTTAGCACAATCTCAGAGCTTTCCTTACCTCGATGGACAAATGTGTTTGTTTTGATCCCTCTTGAATCCCATGCTCCTAACCTGTTCTCCTCCCTCCCTATTATGTATTATAGGCACTTGCGCTTTTTTTATTCTTGGTTGTTTTGCTTTTATGTTTCATGTTTGTTGATACTGTATAACATTGTTGTTCTGATGCCAATTGTAAAGTTCTAATTACTGCCTAGTCACTTAGCTTGCCCTCGCTCCTGAGCTGTTTTCCCCACCTTCATTCCTTATCCTGCACCTCTGTTCCTGTAACACTTACTTTCCCAGCCCCGCTCTTCCCTTCCCATTAGCCATTTCTCCAGTACCCCTGTCATTACCCCTCCCTTTTCCTGCCCCTTCCCTCTCCTGCTCTTTGCTGCCTCACTCCCCCTCTAACCGCCCTCCACTCCCCTCTCTGCCATCTTTCGGTTCCACCGGCCCAGTAACAGGTTGCTACCTTGTACTGCTAATGCCATAACTTGCCGCCACCCTTCCTACCTTTCTTTCACCTTTCTGCCCCTCTCCCTGCCAGCTTTCCCCTCCTTCTTTTATTCTTCCCTCTTCTCTATGCTCAGTCCTCACCCCCTCCACTCTCCTATTTTATCCCGTCTCCCATCAGTTTGCGTGACTCCCCTCTCTCTCCTGCTGTCTCGTAGTTCCACTGGCTCGGCCGCAGGTTACTACTCTACCCCGCCAATGCCGTTTTCACCGCCTCGCCTCTTGTCCTCCTCCCTTCTTCTGCTCCAGCTGCGCTCTTACCGGTGCACTCTGTCTCTCTACCCCCACTCATTTCCCTATCTGTTCCGTGCCCTTCATCCCTTTCCCCTATACCCTGCCCTTCCCACTCCCCTTCCCTCCCCATTCCTTTGTTCAAATCTCTCCTCACGCTTGCACCTAGTCCCCCACCGCCCTCCCTGCACATCACCCTCTCTCCTCTCTATTTTGCACCATAGCTTCACTGTCCTGTTCCCCGACCTCTCCGTCTCTCTTGCCGACTCCCGGTTCCACCGTCCCGCCACAGGTGGTAACCTTCTCCCGCTAATGCCGCACTTGGCGCCTTAACCTCCCTCCTGTCCTCCCTTTGCTGTTCGCCTACCACCCCTGTCTCCTGCCCTCCTGCCTCTACCCTTACACCTGTCCCCACCACCTCTCCCTAGTTCTCAACAACTGAATACATGTAATTTTATCCTTATTGCTTATGCTTGACTACACTGTGTGACTTTGTCCTTGCAAATGTATCCTGCTCTGTGTAATTTCTTATGTATCCTGCAAATGTATCCTGCTTTGTGTAATCTCTTATGTATCACTGTGTTCTGTAACTGTACCTCCCGGGTCGTGCCTGAAAATAGTCACTTGTTGGATAGCGCACTTACCCGGTCAACAAAAACTAAATAAATAAATGCTGGAAAAAATGTGTCCAAACTTCATTGTCAACATCCCAGAACTGCTCTGTTGTTCAGAGAAGGGCCCAGGTTAAAGTTGCACAACAATGGCTCCAAAGGTAATGCCATAAACAGCCAGAGGAAGTGGTGCAAGTAAAGGGCTGCCAGCCCTGAAGTTGACAAAGTCCCAGAGAACTTGCACTCTCACCAAAAATGAACAAAGGCAAATGTCAAGTAATTAAGTTAATACTTATTTATCTGTTGCCAGTTCTCTCCACAATGCAGGTGCTGCTACCCCAGCACTTGAGCGGTTAACACAACAAACTGCTCTACTGAGAGACTACCAGTAGACAAGGTCAAGTTGTCAAACAACAGCTAGTATTACCTACAGCTTTTAAACGTGGTTTTATGTGCCCTCCATGACCAAATGGGACTTCTGGGTTGTGACAGAACTTTAGACTTAGCCCGTGCCCATTTCTACTGGCCTAAGATGGGAACTGACATTGAGACGCACATCAGAGCTTGTAGGTGCTGCCTGCAGAGAAAAGCTGAGCCCCAGAGGACTGCACCCTTAGTTAACATCTGCACCAGTGCACCCATGGAGCTTGTGTTTATTGATTTGTTTGTGTTTAGAACCAGATCAAAATAATATTGGTAATGTGCAGGTAGTGACTGAATATTTTACCCACTACACCCAGGCCTATCTAACCAAGTATCAAAAGGCATCCACCGTAGCCAAAGTTTTAATAGAAAAGTTATTTGTTCATTATGGTGCTCCTCAGAGAATTCATTCTGATCAGGGAAGAGTCTTTGAAAGATGTCTGATTAAAGAAATGCTCTCACTCTGGGGGATGCAAAAGTCCAGAACTACTACTTATCACCCTCAAAGGGATCCACAACCTGAACGATTCAATCGCACATTACTAGACATGCTGGGCACACTTCATCCCAGAGATAAGTTAAGGTGGAGTCATCAGATCAGCACGTTAGTTCATGCCTATAACTGCACCAGAAGTTATGCAACTGGGTTCTCCCCTATCACTTGATGTTCGGTCGAGAAGCAAGGTTGCCAGTAGACCTTTGTTCTGGAGTGTTCCTGATAGAGTCAAAGCAAAGAACTACCTCGAGCATGTCCAGAAACTAAAAGCTCAGTTAAACCATGATTACCAGCTAGCCCACACCATAGTGGCCAAACAAAACTTAGAAAACAAAGAAAGACACAACAGATGTGTCAAGCCCCAAGAGCTGCAACCTGGAGATCGAGACTTGCTAAGAAATTTAAGACTACACAGAAAACACAAGATAGCAGACAGGTAGCACCACACCCCATACATTGTTGTCAGCAAGCTGGAAGAGCTGCCAGTTTACAAGGTGCATCCAGAAAATGACCCACAAGCTGTAAAGACAATGCACAGTAATCACTTGTTACCAATTGGGCAAATCATCATCGACTCTTCGCCCCAAGATACAGCCCTTCCGGGCCTGTAACCAGAGCTGTAGCTAAAAAGAAACCGGTAACCTGTCTTCCAGTTGTTAAAAGAATCAAGGTTTCCCATCAGCCATGTTCTCAATGAAATAGACATCAAGTCTGAATCTGATGACAGTGAGTGTGAGGCCAGTTATCCATCTTATGAACTGAGTCAGTTGTTTCATGGACCCCCCCGTGTAATATGGGAGATGAAGCTGGACCCTCAGGACTGCCCAGTCTTCCAGCCTTCTCCACTGCCCCTGTGCCCCCTGAGAGTGAGGTGCAAAATGTAACTTCTGATATAGCTGACTCCTTGTGCCTTGTGGAACTAACTGAGCCTCAAGAGGTAGATTCTGGCCAAGAGAGCACAACTGGTGACATATCAGATAGTTCTGAACTGACTGCAACTAATGACCTGATAGTGCTATGGTCAATGATGTTAAGGAAGATGATGGTGATAGTATCAGTAATATGTTACGTGACTTAAATTCCATGGAATTCCCTCTTGATGATGAACCTGGAATTTCAGAACAAGTTAATGAAAATGTTTCTGCTGAACCAGAACTAACAGAGCAAGAAAATGAAAGTGTTCCTTTTCCAGAACAGCCTGCCAGTACAGAGGTACTCCTTTCATCAGAAGCTGACTTACTGATAAGCAATGACCCTGGACTGATCAGCATAAGTGCCAGTGTAGAAAGGACTGAGCCTGTGCCTGCCCCTCATAGAAAGTCTGAAAGAGCCACAAAGCCTTTAGTGCACCTTAATTATGACTCCCCCGGAAAGCCTGTAGACCTCCAATGAATGTAGTTCACAAAAGGGCGTATATTTCTGAGAACTGTCTTCCAAAACTAGGCTACTCTGCCATCTCAAAGCTAATAGTGAAGTCCTCCAATCAGTATACCAATGTGCTTGCCCCATGCAGCCCCAGTGTAGCTGATAGGGACAGGCCCAAGCCATGTGGGTTAGTATGCAGGAGCTTGTGCAAACAAGGATTGTATGAATAATGTGTTTAACTACTTGAAGCTGTTAAACTGTTTATGAAAAAGTAATGTGTTTTTATGCTGTATACATTGCCAAATGAAAAGAATAGTGATGCTATTGTTATAGCCAGTTTTCACTGATGCATCAGGATTTATTTTATGGTATACCATTTAAACATGCATGTATTTATGTGGTGGGGCTTCTAAATAAGGGGATTGGAGGTGGGGGAATTGGAGGCAGGGCTTCTAGGTGGGAAAATTGGAAGTGGGGCTTGTATGTGGGGGATTGGATGTGTGGCTTCTAGGTGGGACTTCTAGATGAGGATTGGAGGTGTGGCTTTTATGTGTGGGATTGGAGGTGTGGCTTTTATGTGTGGGATTGGAGGTGGGGCTTCTAGGTGAGGAGGAAGGCCTTCTGTGTAGGGCACTGAGGTGGTTTGATGTGTGCAGTGATTGGTTCTAGATCTGTGTGCATGTGGTGGGTAGGGGATTCAAACCCATGATTACAGGGTCATTCAGTTTGTAGCTCAGTCTGCATAGGTTAGAAGCAGATTTTAGGGGACTAATAGTTGCAGCCTATAGGAAGTAATATGGGGAAGAGTATGGGAAAAGCAGGAGTATGGCTAATGTATAGTTCTTGAATATTGTTCATAAGATGGTAAATGTGTCTTCTCACTGGGAATCTCAAACCTTTCAAAGCCAAGACACAATCAGTGTGTCGCCTGAGGACCCATTCAGTGTGCTGCCTGAAGCTCTTTTTCCTATGGTTGTCCTAGTCTTTTAGAATGTGTAGTTCAGTACAAACTATACACAGTAACTGAAGTACTAAGGAGAAGGGGTTGATAGATTGTAAAAACATATCTTTTTTCCTTAAAAAATGATTACTTTCACCACTATTGTAATTATTCTGACTCACTTCGAATGGAAGAATAGGCAATTTTTTTAAAATATTAAGTCCATGCCCAAAATGTGTGCAGTGATTGCTTTTAGGTCAGTGTGCATGTGGTGGATACAGGACTCAACCCCAAGACTCCAGGGTCATTCGGATCATAGTTCAATGCTCTAACCATTGTGCTATACTGTCTGCAGAGGCTAAAATTTTTTTTGGAGACTAATAGTTGCAGCCTATAGGATGTAATAAGGGGAAGAGTATGATTATGAACTGAGGATCGTAAATAGAGGAATCTGATTGGCTGAGAGCTGTTTGAAGCCATGATGATATCGGACTACATCATCATGGCTTCAGAAAAGTTCTGGTGTCACCAGCCTCCTTGCTCTCTACTGTCTGAGAACTATTTTTTCAAAATGTACTCCTACACCACCCAAAAACTCATTCATAAAATGTTTTAAAACCTGTTTCTTTTATTTAATAAACTTGAAACTCAGTCCATAATAGCAATAAGTCACTCCAGGGTGTGGTATATCATGTGATATCATCACTTCTTGGGTAGTTGGGTGCACTCGGCTTGAGGCCTCATGCTCACCCACCCAAGGTGTGATGATATCTCATGATATACCACACCCTGTAATGCCTTATTGCTTAATTATACCATGGACATAAATGAACAGCCAATGAAATGGTCAGACTGGCAGTTTACCACCGGTGTAAATCCTTTGATAACCACTGGCTGTTGAGCAAATACAAATGGTCATCTACATCCTAATCATCTGTAGCCCAGGAATAAATAGAATAAAAATAAAAAAGCAAAGCAACCACTTTAAAAGTTGTATTTTATTATTGTAAAAAAAATGAATCTTGGTATAATTGCAATGAGCCACTCAGAGGATGTGGGTTATCGGGGGATTTACCACACTTGGCGAGGATTTAACCACTCGGCTGCACCTCATGGGTAAACCACTCCAGCCATGGTAAATTCTCCGATAACCCACACCCCCTTGTAGCTTATTGCTTAAGTATGGCTAATGCATAATTTTTGAATATTGTTCATAAGATGGTAAATGTGTCTTCTCTTTGGGAATGAAACCTTTGAAAGCCAAGACACATTCAGTGTGCCACCTGAAGCCCTTTTTCCTATGGCTGTCCTAGTCTTTTAGAATGTGTTGTTTGGGACAAATTATGCACAGTATTGGATGTACTAAGGAGAAGGGGTTGATAGCTGGTAAAAACATATTTTTTTTCTTCAAAAAAGATAACTTAAACCTTTTTATGGCTTTATTTGGAGACAGTGTATAGGAAGGGGAGGCCTCCAGTCTCCAGTGAATTCCATGTGTTTTAGCTTTTTTAATATCTCCTCACTTTACCATTTGTACTTTATAGATCTCTACCACTTGAGGACACTGGTTCTGCAGCTCTTTGCCTTCTTCTAGAATCTCAGTCTTACATGGTTCACTCCATTTTCCTACACTCTGCACTGTGTTTTATAAAATCCTCTACCTCCTCCCCCTCCTCATCTCCCTATCTCCCATTCCTCCCCAACTCTCCCCTTGCTTTCCTACATCTGTTTTGACCCCTTCCTATGTGTCCCCATTATCCCCTACCCCCCCCTCTTTCTCTGTCTACCACCATCACCCATAGTACCTGGACTCTGGGTCTGACAATCCTTCCCCCTAGTTTCTATATAAATCTACCAACTTTCATGCTTACACCCCCCTCAGACCATCAGCAATTCCACATCCTTCTAACCTATCAAAAGAAGTATCTGCTCTTGCCACCAAAATCCTGATAGCCTTATTGCTACTCATATCCAGTGATATTGAATGCAATCCAGGCCCAGTCCCTTCCCTCTAATCAGATTTTCCAAACGGATTAAAGATTCCCCATCTAAACATCAGGAGCCTTCTCCCCAAGCTCACTCTCCTTCATCCTCTTTCTCTGTCATACTGGAATATAGGAAAGTCAAAAAGGCAGAGCCCATGTAAGCCTTCCCCACAATTCAGTGGTGGCAACCTAAGTTTCCAACTTCATTTAAGTACTTATCTACTCTGATCTTAAAAACCTCACCATTCTCTGCGTCTGCTATTTCCTGCAGTACTCTATTCCACGTTCTAATTGCTCTACTTTTAAACCCATTTTTTAATATCCGTCCTACACAGTTTCCTTCAACTGCTTATTATGCCCTCTCAACTGATATTTTTGATCCTTAAACTCCATTTCCATCTCTATCCTCAAACTCTCATCCTTTAAGATTTCAAATAGAAACAGCATATCCCCCTTTCTCTCCTATCCCTCAAAGTCCACAATCCCAACATCCTCAATCTCCCCTTATAATCCAGACCCTCACACCCTGAAATCATCCTTGTATATGTCCTTTGTGGCCTCTTCACCATTTTGACATCCTTCACTAAATATGGACTCCATACTGTTGAACAGTAATCCAATAGGGGCCTCACCAGTCATATACAATGGCATCAGAATCTCCCTACTTCTTGAGTGGAAACCTTGTCTAATACTGTTTACCAAAAACATAGCCTTATTTGATATATTTCTTCACTGTATATCATTCTTTAAGTCTCCTTGGATATAGATTCATAGATCTCTTTCACATTTAGATACCTGTCATTTTATACCCTTCATACAATAATTTAGATGAATATTTTTCCTTCCTAAGTGAATTATAATGCATTTATCTTCATTAAAATGCATTCCATTTCCATCTGCCCATTCCAATATTTGCATTATATCTCTTCCAAATGTTATCATATCATCAAAAGTATCTACTGCCCCTCCAATTTTCACATCATCAGCAAATTTCACCAATTCCCACTACCTATATCCAAATCACTGATAAATAAGCTAAACAGTAATGGTCCCAACACTGACCCTTGGGGGACACCACTCCCCCTTGAGGTTCTGATAATACACCCCTGATCATAACCTGCTGCTTTCTATTTGCTAGCCACAGTTTTACCCATTTTACAATACTACAATGTATTTCAAATGTAATCATTTTCTTAATAATCTTATTATGTGGTACAGTATCAAAAGCTCAACTGAAATCCAGTAATACCGTATGCACACTTGTTTCTTCATCCACCCATTTATATACAGTATATGTTCATAAAAAGTGGTAAGATTTGTCTTACATGACCTACCTGCAACAAATCCATGCTGGAACTGATCTATTTTTCCCCTTTATTTACCAAAATACCCTTTATTGCCTCTTTAATAATGCTCTCAATAATCTTCCCTACCACCGACTCTTGACCTAAGTACACATGGGAATTCTATGTAGGGAGAATAGAGGCATGGCTTCTGTATAGGGCATTGGAGATGGGTTTATATCTGGGGGAACCAGAGGCAGGAATCACATGTTGCGAGAATGGACGCAGGAATTCTGTGGGGGAGTTGTGCTTCCATTTGGGGATTGCAGGTGGGGGCCTCTCTATGGGGGATTGGAGGCGGCACTTGTATGTAGGGAGAGTTGTTACGTGGGGCTTTTATGCGTGGGGATTGGAGGTGGGGCTTCCATGTGGGGGATCTAAGATGGGTCTTCTAGTTAGGGGATAGGAGGTGGGGCTTGAATGTGTGGGGATTGGAGGTGAGGCTTGTACATGTGGGGTTTGGAGGTGAGGTTTCTAGGTAGGGGATTGGAGGTGGAGCTTCCAGGTGAGAGAATTAGAGGTGGGCTTCTCTGTGGGGGACTGGAGGTAGAGTTTGTATGTCTGTGATTGGAGGTGGGATTTCTAGGTGGGGGATTGGATGTGGGACTTCTAGGTGGGGGGATTGCAGGTGGGACTTGTGTGTGGTTGGATTGGAGGTGGGGCTTGTATGTGGGGGATTGTAGGTGGAGGATCTGAAGTGGATATTCTAGACAGGGGATTGGATGTGGGGCTTGAATGTGTGGGGATTTGAGTCAATACTTCCATGCTGGGGATTGTAGGTGGGGTTTTTAGGTAGGGAATTGGAGGTGGGATGTTTAGGTGGGGTATTTCAGGTGGGACTTCTAAGTGGGGATTGGAAGAGGGCTTCTATGTGGGGATTGGGGGCTTCTTGGTAGGGGGATTGGAGGTGGTGTTTCTTGGTGGGGGATTGTAGGGGCATCTAGGTGGGGGAATTGGAGGTGGGACTCCTTTGTGGGGATTGGAGGAGGGGCTTCTAAGTAGGGATTGGAGGTGGTGGGAATTGGAGGTAGGGCTTAGATGTGGGGGATTGGAGTTGGGGCTTGTATGTGTGGGGATTGGAGGTGGGGATCAGAGATGGGTATTCTAGGCAGGGGATTGGAGGTGGGGCTTGAATGTGTGGGAATTCAAGTCAGTGCTTCCATGCGGGGGATTGGAGATGGGGCTTGTATGTGTGCGGATTGGAGGTGGTGCTTCTAGGTGGGGAACTGGAGGAGGGGCTTCCATGTGGGGGACTGGAGGAGGGGCTAGTATGTGAGGGATTGGATGTTTGCTTCTAAGTGGGGATTGGAGGTGGGGCATCGAGGTGGGGGAATTGCAGGCGAGACATCTAGGTGGGTGATTGGGGTGGGGCTTGTATATGGGAGATTGGAGACGGGGCTTCTAGGTAGGGATTGGAGGCATGGCATCTAGTTGGGGGATTGCAGACAAGATGTCTAGGTGGGGGATTACAGGTGCGATTTCTAGTTGGGGATTGGAGGTGGGGCTTCTCTTTGGAGGACTGGAGGTGGAGCTTGTATGTCTGTGATTGGAGGTGGGGCTTGTATGTGTGGGGTTTGGAGGTGGGGCTTCTAAATGGGGGATTACAGGTGCGATTTCTAGTTGGGGATTGGAGGTGGGGCTTCTCTTTGGAGGACTGGAGGTGGAGCTTGTATGTCTGCGATTGGAGGTGGGGCTTGTATGTGTGGGGGTTGGCGGTGGGGCTTCTAAATGGGGGATTAGAGGCAGGGGTTCTCTGGGACTGGAGGTAGGGCTTCTAGGCAGGGGATTATAGTTGGGGCATGTGGGTGGGGATTTGGGGCTGGTAGGTGGGGAACTGGGGTGGGGCTTCTCAGTAGGGGATTGGAGTGGGATTTCTAGGTGGGGATTGGAGGAGGGGCTCTAGGTGGGGATTGGAGTCATGGTTCTTTGTGGGGGACTGGAGGAGGGCTTGTTTGTATGGGATTGGAGGTGGGGCTTTTTGGTAGAGGATTGGAGGCGGTGCTTCAAGGTGGGGTGAGTTGGATGTGGAGCTTCTAGGTTGGGGATTGGAGGCAGGGCTTCTCTGTGGGGTCTGGAGGTGGGGCTTCTAGGTAGGGAATTGGAGGTGGGGCTTCTAGGTTTGGGGATTAGAGGTAGGGCTTCTAGGTGAGAATTGGAGGTGGTGGGAATTGGAGGATGGTCTTCCATATTGAGGACTTAGGTGGGGGATCTGATGTGGGTCTTCTAGGCAGGGGATTGGAGGTGGGGCTTGAATGTGTGGGGATGTGAATCAATGCTTCCATGTGGGGGATTGGAGGTGGGGCTTCTAGGTAGGGGATTGGAGGCAGGGCATCTAGGTGGGGGAATTGAAGGTGTGGTTTCTTGCTGGACTGGAGGGAGGGCTTCTCAGTAGGGAATTGGAGGATGAACTTCTATGTGGGCTATTTGAGGTGGGGCTTCCAGTTGGGGGTAATTGGAGGTG
This sequence comes from Neoceratodus forsteri, assembly GCA_016271365.2. Classification (NCBI taxonomy): domain Eukaryota; kingdom Metazoa; phylum Chordata; order Ceratodontiformes; family Ceratodontidae; genus Neoceratodus; species Neoceratodus forsteri. The sequence continues at coordinate 3,330,324 of JADMNL010000041.1, read as the reverse complement.
GGGCTTCCATATGGAAGAATGGAGGTGGTGCTTATATGCTTGGGGAATTTAGGTGGGGCTTCTAGTTGGGGGAAATTGGAGGCAGGGCTTCCATGTTTGGGATTGGAAGTGGGGTTTGTATGTGGAGGATTGGAGGCGGGGCTTCTAGGTACGGGATTGGAGGTGGGGTATCAAGGTGGGAGGGTTGGAGTTGGGGCTTCTAAGTGGGGGGACTGGAGGTGGGGCTTCTCAGTAGGGGTTCAAAGGTGGGACTTCTAGGTGGGGATTGGAGGTGGGCCTTCTCTGTGGGGGACTTGAGGTGGGGCTGTATGTGTGGGATTGGAGGTGGGTCTTCATTGTAGGGGATTGGAGACTGGGCTTCTGTGTGGGTGACGAGGTGGGAGGTTGGACTTGGGGCTTTTCTGTGGAGGACTGGAGGTGGGGCTTCTCAGTAGGGGATTGGAGGTGGGATTTCTAGGTGGGGAATGGAGACAGGACTTCAAGGTGGGGATTGGAATCAGGGTTCTTTGTGGGGGACTGGAGGTGGGGCTTGTTTGTGTGGGATTGGAGGTGGGGCTTTTTGGTAGAGGATTGGAGGTGGCACTTTAAGGTGGGGTGAGTTGGATGTGGAGCTTCTAGGTTGGGGATTGGAGGTGGGGCTTCTAGGTAGGGAATTGGAGGTGGGGCTTTTAGGTGAGGATTGGAGGTGGTGAGAATTGGAGGTTGGTCTTCCATATTGAGGATTGTAGGTGGGGGATCTGATGTGGGTCTTCTAGGCAGGGGATTGGAGGTGGGGCTTGAATGTGTGGGGATGTGAGTCGATGCTTCCATGTGGGGGATTGGAAGTGGGGCTTCTAGGTAGGAGATTGGAGGCAGGGCATCTAGGTGAGGGAAATTGGGGCTGGGATTCCTTGGTGGACTGGAGGCAGGGGTTCTCAGTAGGGGATTGGAGGCAGGACTTCTACATGGGGTATTTGAGGTGGGGCTTCCAGTTGGGGGGTAATTGGAGCTTTGGCTTCCATATGGGGGAATGGAGGTGGTGCTTGTATGCATGGGGAGTTGAGGTGGGGCTTCTAGTTGGGGGAAAATGGAGGCAGGGCTTCCATGTTTGGGATTGGAAGTGGGGTTTGTATGTGGAGGATTGGAGGTAGGGCTTCTAGGTAGGGGATTGGAGGTGGAGTATCAAGGTGGGAAAGTTGGAGTTGTGCCTTCTAAGTGGGGGACTGGAGGTGGGGCTTCTCAGCAGGGGTCTGCAGGTGGGACTTCTAGATAGGGGATTGGAGGGGGTCTTCTCTGTGGGGGACTTGAGGTGGGGCTGTATGTTTATGATTGGAGGTGGGTCTTCACTGTAGGGGATTGGAGGCTGGGCTTCTGTGTGGGTGACTGGAGGTGGGGGTTGGACTTCGGGCTTCTCTGTGGGGGGACTGGAGGTGGGGCTTGTATGTGTGGAGATTTGAGGTGGGGCTTCTAGGTGGGGGTATTAGATGTGGGGAATCTAGGTGGAGAAATTGGATACAAGACTAGTAGTGGGACTGGACATGGGGCCTCTCAGTAGGGAATTGGAGGTGGGGCTTCTTGGTAAGGGATGGGAGGTGGCACTTCAAAGTGGGGAGAATTGGAGGTGGGGCTTCTCTGTGGATGACAGGAGGTGGGGCTTATCTGTATGGGACTGGAGGTGGGGCTTCTAGTTAGGGGATTGTAGGTGGGGCTTCCTTGTGGTGAATTTGAGGTGGGGCTTGTATGTGGTGGGATTGGAGGTGGGGCTTCTAGGTGGGGATTGGAGATGATGATAATTAGAGGTGGGGCTTCCATGTAGGGGATTGGAGGAAGGGATTCTAGGTGGGGGAATTAAAGGTGGGGCTTCCATATGGGGTATTGGAGGTGGGACTTGTATGTGGTGGATTTGAGGCTGGGCTTCTAGGTGAGGGATTGGAGGCAGGACTTCTAGGTGGGGGACTAGAGCACAGTTTCTCAGTAGGGGATTGGGGTAGGACTTTTAGGTGGGGGATTTGAGGCGGGGCTTCTCTGTGGGGCATGTATTTGTGGGATTGGAGGTGGGACTTCTAGGTGGGTGGATTAGAGGCAGGCCTTCTAGGTGAGGGTAATTGAAGGTGGGGCTTCCATGTTGGGGATTTCAGGCAGGACTTGTATGTGGTTGGATTGGAGACAGGGCTTGAGAGTGTGGGAATTGGAGGTTGGTCTTCTCGGTGGGGAGATTAGAGGTGGGTCATCTAATAGGTGATTGAAGGTGGGGCTTCCATGTGGAGAATTGGAGGTGGGGCTTGTATGTGGTGGGATTGGAGGTGGGGCTTCTAGGTGGGGGTTGGAGGTAGTGCTTCTCTGTGGGAGAGTGGTTGTGGGGATTCTTGGTAGTGGATTGGAGGAAGGTATTCTAGGTGGGGGAATTAAAGGGGCTTCCATGTGGGGGTTGGAGGCAGGACTTGTATGTGGGAGACTGGAGGCAGGACTTCTAGATGAGGGATTGGAGGCAGGACTTCTAGGTGGGGGATTGGAGGTGGATCTTTTCTGTGGGGGACTGGAATGATGGCTTCTCAGTAGGGGATTGGAGGTGGGGCTTCCATGTGGGGAACTGAAGATGGGGCTTGTATGTGTGGGGATTGGAGGTGAGGTTTCTAGGTAGGGGACTGGAGGTGGGGTTTCTAGGTGAGAGGATTAGATATGGAGCTTCATGGTAGGTGACTGGAGGTGGAGCTTCTAGGTAGGGGATTGGAGGTGGTGCATCTAGGTGGGGTGGAATTGGAGGCAGGGCTTCTAGGTGGGGGACTAGAGCACAGTTTCTCAGTAGAGGATTGGGGTAGGACTTTTAGGTGGGGGATTGGAGGTGGGGCTTCTCTGTGGGGGACTGGAGGTGGGGCTTGTTATGTGTCGGATTGGAGGTGGGACTTCTAGGTGGGTGGATTAGAGGCAGGCCCTTCTAGGTGAGGGTAATTGAAGATGGGGCTTCCATGTTGGGGATTTCAAGCAGGACTTGTATGTGGTTGTATTGGAGACAAGGCTTGTATGTGTTGGGATTGGAGGTGGGGCTTCTCGGTGGGGAGATTAGAGGTGGGGCGTCTCATGGGGGATTGAAGGTGGGGCTTCCATGTGGAGTTGGAGGTGGGGCTTGTATGTGGGGGATTGAAGGTGGGGCTTCTAGGTGAGAGATTGTGGTGGGACTGCTAGGTGGGCAGATTAGAGGTAGGCCTTTCAGGTGAGGGTAATTGAAGGCGGGGCTTTTATGTTGGGGATTACTGGCAGGACTTGTATGTGGTTGGATTGGAGGTGGGGCTTCTCGGTGGGGAGATTAGAGGTGGGGCGTCTCATGGGGATTGAAGGTGGGGCTTCCATGTGGAGAATTGGAGGTGGGGCTTGTATGTGGGGGATTGAAGGTGGGGCTTCTAGGTGAGAGATTGTGGTGGGACTGCTAGGTGGGCAGATTAGAGGTAGGCCTTTCAGGTGAGGGTAATTGAAGGTGGGGCTTTTATGTTGGGGATTACTGGCAGGCCTTGTATGTGGTTGGATTGGAGATGGATTGTATGTGTGAGGATTGGATGTGGGGCTTCTCAGTGGGGAGATTAGAGGTGGAGCTTCTATGTAGGGGACTAAGGCAGGGCTTCTCATAGGGGATTGGAAGTGTGGCTTGTATGTGGGGGATTGGAGGCAGTGATTCTAGGTGAGGGAGTGGAGGTGGGTCTTCTACATGGGGGATTGGAGGGGGTCTTTTCTGTAGGGGAATGGAGGTGGGGCTCCCATGTGGGTGATTGGAGGAGGGGCTTGTATGTGTGGGGATTGGAGGTGAGGTTTCTAGGTAGATGATTTAAGGTGGGGATTCTAGATGAGAGGATTTTAGGTGGGTCTTCTCTATGAGGGAGTGGAGGTGGGGCTTCATGGTAGGGGATTGGAGGTGGAGCTTCTAGGTAGGGGACTGGAGGTGGGGCATCTAGGTGGGGTGGAATTGGAGGCAGGGCTTCTAGCTGGGAGACTAGAGCAGAGCTTCTCAGGGGATTGCAAGTGGAACTTCTAGTTGTAGGATTGGATGCGAGACTTCAAGGTGGGGGATTGGAGGCAGAGCTTCTCTGTGGGGACTGGAGGTGGGACTTGTATGTGTGGGATTGGATTTGGGGCTTCTAGGTGGAGGGATTAGAGGTGGGACTTCTAGGTGGGGGGAATTTATGGTGGGCTTCCATGTTGGGGATTGCAGGCAGGGCTTGTATGTGAGGTGATTGGAAGTGGGGCTTGTATTTGTGGGAATTGGAGATGGGGAGCTGAGGTGAGTCTACTTGGCAGGGGATTGGACGTGGGGCTTGAATGTGTGGGGATTCAAGTTGATGCTTCCATGTGGGGGATTGGAGGTGGGGTTTGTATGTGTAGGGACTGCAGGTGGGGCTTCTAGGTAGGGGATTGGAGCAGGGCATCTTGGTGGGTGGGATTGGAGGTGGGGCTTCTACATGGGGGACTGGAGGTGGGGCTTCTCAGTAGGGGATTGGAGGGTCTTCTAGGTGGGGTATTTGTGGTGGAACTTCTAGGCTGGGGATTGGAGGTAGGGCTTCTCTGTGGGGGACTGGATGTGGGGATTGTAGGTAGGGATTGGAGATGATAATTAGAGTTGGGGCTTCCATGTGGGGGATTGGAGGTAGGGCTTGTATGTGTGGGGATTGTAGGTGGGGCTTCTATGTGGGGGATTGGAAGTGAGGCTTCTAGGTGGGTGATTGGAGGTGGGGCTTCTAAGTAGGGGATTAGAGGTGGGGCTTCTCTTGTGGGGGACTGAAGGTGAGGCTTCTAGGTGAGCCTTCTGTGTAGGGCACTGAGGTGGTCTGACGTGTGCAATGATTGGTTCTAGGTCTGTGTCCATGAGGTGGATACGGGATTCAAACCCATGATTACAGGGTTATTCAGTTCGTAGCTCAGTGCTCTTTACTGTCAGCATAGGTTACTAGCAGATTTTGGGGGGATTAATAGTTGCAGCCTATGGGAAGTAATACGGGGAAGAGTATAGGAAAAACACGAGTATGGCTAATGCATCATTCTTGAATATTGTTCATAAGACGGTAAATATATCTTCTCACTGGGAATGAAACCTTTAAATCCAAGACACATTCAGTGTGCCACCTGAAACTCTTTTTCCTATGGCTGTCCTAGTCTTTTGGAACATGTAGTTTATGACAAGCTATACACAGTATTGGACGTAAAAAGGAGAAGGGATTGGTAGCTGGTAAAAGCATATCTTTTTTCTTCAAAAAGGATTACTTAAATTAAACCTTTTTATGGCTTTATTTGGAGACAGTGCATAGGAAGGGGAGGCCCTTGGTCTCCAGTGAATTCCCTGTCTTTTAGCTTTTTTTATCTCCCCACTTTCCAATTTGCACTTTATAGATCTCTGCCACTTGAAGGCACTGTTTCTAGAGCTCTTTGCCTTCTACTAGAATCTCAACCTTACCTGGCTCACTCCTTTTTCCAACACTCTGCACTATGTTTTATAAAACCCTCTACCTCCTCCCCCTTCTCATCTCCCTATCTGCTATTCCAAATAAATCTCCCCTAGGTTTCCTACATCTGTTTTGACCCCTTCCTATGTGTCCCCATTACCCCTACCTCCTTTTCCTTCTCTACTTTATCTACCACCATGACCCATAGTACCTGGACTCTAGGTCCAGCAATGCTTCCCCCTAGTTTCTATATAAATCTGCCAACTTTCACACTTATACCACCCCCTCCATAGACCATCAACAATTCCACACCCTACTACCCTATCAAAAAAAATTATCTGCTCTTGCCACCAAAATCCTAATAGCCTTACTGCTACTCATATCTGGTGATATTGAGTGAAACTAGGCCCAGTCCCTTCTCTCTCATCAAATCTTCCAAATGGGTTAAATATTGCCCATCTAAACATCAGGAGCCTTCTCCTCAAGCTCACTCTCCTTCATCCTCTTTCTCTTGACCTCAGTAGAGGTGGGAATTCTGTAGGGGAATGGAGGCACGGCTTCTGTATAGAGCATCGAAGACGTGTTTATATTTGGGGGAACCACAGGCAGGAATCACATGTTGAGGGAATGGATACAGGAATTCCATGTGTGAGTGGGGCTTCCATTTGGGGATTGCAGGTGGGGCCTCTATGTGGGGGGTTGGAAGCAATGCTTGTATGTGTGGGGTTGGAAGTGGGGCTTCTAGCTAAGGGATTGGAAGTGGGGCTTCTAGGTGTGGGTTAGAGGTGGGGCTTCTTTGTGGGGGACTGTAGGTGGGTCTTCTTGGTAGGGGATTGGAAGTGGGGCTTCTAGGTGGGGGAACTGAAGGTGGGTCTTCCATGTTATGGATTGGAGGCAGTACTTGTATGTGGTAAATTGGAGGTGGGGCTTGTATGTGTTGGGCTTCTAGGTGGGGGTATAAGTGGCAGGGCTTCACTGTGGGGGACTGGAGGTGTGGCTTCTCAGTAGGGGATTTTAGGTGGTGCTTCTATGTTGGGAGAATTAGAGGAGGGGTTTCCATGTGGGGAAATTCTAGGTGGTGTTTGTATGTGTGGGAACTGGAGGTGGGGCTTCCATGTGGGGAATTCTAGGTGGTACTTGTGTCTGTGGGGACTGGAGGTGGGGCTTCTAGGTACTGGGGGAATTGGAGGTGGGGCTTCTAGATGGGGATTAGAGGTGGGGCTTCTCTGTGGGGGACTGGAAGTGGAGCTTCTCAGTAGGGGATATTTAGGTGGGGTATCTAGGTGGGGGATTGGATGTGAGAATTCTAGGTGGGAGATTGGAGGCTGGGCTTTTCTGTGGGGGACTGGCGGTGAGGCCTGTGTGTGTGGGATTGGAGGTGAGGCTTCCGGGGATTGGAGACGGGGCTTCTAGGTGTGGGGGAATTAGAGGCAGGGCTTCTAGGTGGGGGGATTAGAGGCAGGGCTTTTCCGTGGAGGTCTGGAGGCCATGAAGAGGAGGTGTGATGTGTCAGCACTGTTTCCCCATGCCCATCGGTCATCACCACAAGGTCTCCATATCACCTACCTTCCAGCAGATTCCTGGTAGTGTGAGTACAATCAGGGTAGCTCCCTGCAATGAGTGTTTAAATCATCTGTGGTACCATCTAATTATTTCAATTTCTTTGGTTTACAAAAGACTGTGCCAACCAGCTCGGATTATAAATAATCTGGTAATTTTGCATGTTAACTCTCTTTCCTCCAAGGGCCCCAACATCAGCTGCAATGCTGGCCACTCTCGAGCAATGCCTCTGGACAGACAGACTTACCATCCTGGGTACCTAGTGTTGTGTGACTGTCAGTTTGGGAAAAAAAGTGCATGCAATCACTGAATGAAGTGATGTTTCAAATTGTTTAACTAGATTCACACCCCTTCCTTGTTTTCTGTCCCAAATAAACCTGATTGTCTTTCTTCACATTTAACCTGGCTAGTGTGCATATTATTAGTTGGATTACAGTATTGATTGTGCTATTGTATTGCTAACCTTATTTTACAGGGTGTATCCAGGAAAACTGCTGCAGATCTAACCCTGATGGTAAGTATGAAGGGTTTGTGCATATCATTATTGTTCAATACTGTCTGTAAATTCACTACTGTGTCAGGTACTGGGTCACTAGAAGGGTTGGTAGGTGGTTATAGCTTCCCAGAGGGCTACAGCAGAACAGACAAACATTCCCAACACCACTACTCTGGGTGGATGCACCTTATTAGTGAACCCACACCGCTCAACCTGTGTATAGCCATACAGGCAAGGGTAGTAGCCCTTGGTATAGCATCACCTCGGGGTTACACTTGCATCTGAGTCTGTTACATGTGCCATTCTACCAGCTGTTCAGTACTTTGTCAGAGTCCATCTTATGCCCATTTAGACAAGGGGAAGTTCAATCCCACCACTTAGCAACCACATGTAACAGTGCTGTAGTAAGCCAAGACTTTTGGGGGAGCCCTCAGAAAAAAAATTCCAAGAAAAGTTCAGTGAAACAAAACACTGCTTTACTTCAGTACCAAAAAAGGATTCAAAGCAATTTACTTTGGCAGAGCAAATACAAAACAAAATACTATCTTGGTTCAGCTCTCCAGTTCACAACAGCCCTGCTGTCTCTCGCTTAAGCCCCCCCGCTCTAGTTTCCTTTTTATGCATCTCAGGTGAGGCTCATTTGCACCCTTTTTCCACAGGGAATTCCAGGTCTGCATAGAGCCAGTGCAGATGGCCTTTAAAGGGCCAGGCCAGAAATTAGCAGGATTGGTTTTGGTTCACCGTGTTCTCCCATCTTAGTGGAGAGGGGTCCTGGGTGAACACTGTATAGACCCCTTCACAGTATACAGCTGAATCATGGAAAATTATGAAATCTGCTTCCTTTTCAAGCTTTCTGTGATCTGGCTCCGGCTTACTAGATTTTCTTTCCTAATGGTCTCTATCAGTATGAGGCTGCTCTAGTATGACAGATATACTGCTCAAAATCTTTTAGTACATGCTGAAAGTCCATATTATGCTCAAAGTCCATATTTCAGGCCTTGGCATTCCCTGGTGACATGTTTTCTCTTAAGAGTACAATTGCTCCATCCAAGGTATGGGTTTCCCTGAAGCCTGACTAGTATATGTTCTCAGTATGCATGCTTAGGGTCTTCCACCCTTCACCCCCATTTGACTTTGCTTCCTGATAGAAAAGTTCAGAAGCAGTTAAGTTTTCTTTGTCAAATATGGTTTCTTGCAGCATATCCATAACTCCTTGCTTACGCTCTGTTCCATTTAAAGCCTAGGACAGGTCATCTGAATCGGTAAATTACAATATCATGTATCTATGTTTATTTTCCTTTTTTTATTCCTTTGTAGATAATGTGTGTTTTTTCCCCCTTTTTATTCCTTTGTAGATAGACACATACTTTAGGTTCATTCCCCATGCTGCTAGTATCTCTTGGGCTTCAGCTGGTCACAGATGCAGATCCATATCCATTTTTATGTTTGACATGCGTGCTAGTGCAAGTCGAACATTTTGCTATTTACAGGGTTTTGAGAGGTGTGTCACAGTGGTCCAAAGCAGGAGACTCTACAAGGGGCTTGACCAATAATCAGTAAGATTCATCATGACACTGTTCAGACATGAAAGTGTGTGCACTTCAAAACAATGTGCCAACAGACACATTCATAAATCACCTCTTTCAGCAAGCACATCTGATGAGCTCATCATGTGCTCTCAGCCTGCCTGCTCCCCTTCCCCAGTATTTTATATACACACACACACACACACACTAGTTATATAGGTCCAGCTGCAGTCTCTAGGTACCTGAGGCCAGCCATAGAATTATATTTTTTCCTTGGAATCAGGGGTGTGGTGAGATGTTACAGAACTTTGCTTTATCTTTCATGTAGCATTCCAGGGATTGAAACTGAAACTTGAAACTTCTCAGTTTGCTAATGTGTGTGTGTATGTGTGTGTGTCTCTCTCCATAGCCACACACACACACACACACACACACCACACACACACACACACACACACACGAGTCAGGTTACACATGCTATAATAGGCTGCTGATAGAGTGGAAAATGGAACATTTAGGTACATTAATGGTCACTTGGCTACTGGGGTAAATAAGTGACCTGTTCACATTAAAAAGAGAATAATGTATATGTACTGGGGCAATAATGGCAGTTATAGCATTGAGAGGTTCTGAACACATTGTGTCCAGAACCTCAAGATGTTATCACTCGCCGGTAATGTACCAGTACATGTACATTATTTTTTTAATACATGGATTAGGTGTGGGACATTTTGTCACTGTATGACAGCAGTTTAAAAGTTAACAGCACTGACCGTGATGTAGGTGAGGCGGTTTCAGCTCAGGGTGCTAGGCGGTGAGTCGGAAGAAGGCAGTTGCTCCAGATAGTGATGTCGGTGAACAAAATCAGTGTAATGTGGGTTGCCAAGATGTCCATGGTTGAAAACGTGACTGCAGTATGGAGTGCAGAGAAAAAAAATGCTGCGACGAGGTCGGAGAATTTCTCTCGCTAAGCATGCGAGATAGCCGCCATGTTTTCTAGATTGTTGTGCCCACCCACACACAAAATGCGGCCAATTGGAGGGCATGCTTTAGAGATGTTGGAAGGGAAACTAGCACTTGTGCTGTTCTGTTTTGCTGGTAATACTATCATCCAGGTCCCGAACGATAGTATTACCAGACCTGAATGATAGTATTATCACTTCTGAAGTGTACTGCTATCACTCTGATAATTTTTTTTTTAATACAATTTTTTTTCCCTCCTGGTAGCCTGGCAGGTGGCTCTGGTCCCTCTCTTTAAAGAAACTCAGTCTCTGGTTGCACCTTTCCCCCACCTGACTGACCCAGCGATCCCTCATGAGTTGCTCCCCCATGACAGGGCCAAGTTGAAGAGCGCCGGCTCACCCCCCCCACCCTGGAGACCAACATCCAGATTCTGGGTGTCAGGATGGGGCCATCACAGAGCCTGCCAGCTCCATTTTTCTTCCTGGATTTTCTCCCACCCCCTACCCATCGACATACGTTGACAATGTACTTCCTGACCCATATCCCCCTCCAACCACCGCTAGAGAGTAATCAATGAGTGGGACAACAATCTCTCCCTCCTCGAGAGAGGAGAGCAGTCCTCCGAATGCTCAATCCCCCTCTCTCTCCTGCTGACCACTATTGGCCAGGGCTCATTCCTGAACCCAGGTTGTCGGTGTGGCACGAGGTGTAGCATCCAGCGCCTCAACCTCCAGTGCCACTGGGCTGGCTTATTCTGGGTTTTTCTTCATTATGGAATAGACAGAGGTTTGGTTTTCAGTGCTCTTCATGGACATGTATTGACTTTATGGCATTTCAGGATCCCTCACAGTGCGTTTCATCAAGGTTCCCATTCAAGGCTTCTAACCCTGACAGCGCCGTGGACTGATATATCAGTCCAGAACTCCAGTACATTCTAATTCTGTCAGCAGTCTAAAAGCTAAGAGTGCCTTAGTCTTTGCAACCCTACTGCACAAATTAGATGCAGTGGCATTTTGTCTGCCCCCTTTTCCTTGCAGCTGGGGTAAGATAGGGTTGCCCCCTCTTGCTATTCCTTTTCACTTTATACTTAGAACCCTTATTATATAACCTCCAGCAGAATCCTGCTACTAGATGTATTTTGGTGGAGGGGTGAAAGACACAAGCTCTCCGCTTATGCGGATGATCTCTTGCTACACATAGAGGATCCCTTGGTTTTGATCTCTGCAGCTTTGGCTGAAATCCACTGTTTTTCGGAGATTGCTGGATATAAACTTAATTTGGATAAAATGAAAGTGCCACCCTTAAATGCCTACATCCCTAAGAGTGAGATCATAGATTTAGGCCTATTATGGGAACCCAAAGTTATTACTTACCATCCAGGTATCCAGATACCTCTCTGATCTAGTCAAGGAGAACCTTCTACCCCTTTTTTCAAGTTGTCAAGGCAGATTTTCAGTGATGGATGGCTCTACCTTTATTTCTTTGGGGATGAATTAGCATTATTAAGGTGAGTATCTTGCCATAGGTGATCTATCCATTGGGAATGCTTTGTCCATTCTTACTCCAAAAATGGTTCCTATACTTGCAGCATATGATAACATCATTTTTATGGAAAGGTGGAGCTGTCCATTATTCCTATTTCAGATTTTTCTTCCCCAAGGAACAGGATGGCCTGTGGTTACCCAATTTCTTTCTATACTACTGTGCTTTGCAATAAGTTGTTTCAGATTCCCTAGACTCCAGTTATCTCCCCTATGGCTGTCAATGGAAAACCAACTATGCAAACAGTATGGAGTGAGCTCAATAGTTGACTGTATCTACAACTGCCTACTTTACCCGCACAGCTCAGAAAGACTCCCTTAATGTGGTCCCTGAAAGCTCTTTGGCAGTTCTGCACGTATCTAGAATCTGAATGGACAAAATATCTTATGTAACCAGTGTTAGGCAAACCCAATATTCAAACAGCTGGTGACCCGATCCTGGTTAAATTTTGCTCACAGCTCTTGGGGGTTCCATTGTGTCCCTGTTGGAAGAAGGCAAATGCATTCTGGTTCATACTGTGGTTTATGGGAATGCTTTTCTTTTCCCCACCTTCATAGATTTAAGTTTCTCCAGCTCACTCGAGCAATCACTTCTCATCGAGGGCCAGGCCCATGACTCTCACAAGATAACCTTAATCTGTGAAGCCTTTCATCCATTTCAGAACAGCCCCACTCAGTCTCCAGGTTTTATGGGTACTTTCAGGCCATGGACCCTAGGAGCCAGGTGGGGATATGTTACTACTGGCAACAAACATTGGATCTCTACTTTGATACCAAGAGATGGCAGACAATATGGAAGAATCTTTATGAGTATGTAAAATAAGAACGATACCACCTGCTCCAATATTGTATCCTGCATAACATGTACTATACCCCCAAAACTATGTAAAATAGGAAGCAATGCCTCTTTGACCTGCTCCCATTGTAGCCTTGCTGAAAGGACCCTCAAATATATGCTTTGGAACTGCATGAAAGTCACCTCTTTTTGCAGTGCTATTAGGAGCTCCCTGGATCCTTTGTTAGGGCTGGAACCCTTTTTCACTCCAGATATTTGTTTGGCGGGCCACCATCTAACTACTTTTTTGGCCCTCATAGGACCTATGTGTCCCTAATAACTGTTATGGCCAAACTTATAATCTTGCATCACTGGCTGGATGAAACTATCCCTATGTACTGAGAGTGGCACCATGAGATCCTACAGGTCCTAATAGCTGAAAAACAAATAGCATTTCAAAAGCATCGATATGAGCAATTCCAAAATCTCTGGGAACCACTCTATGCACTACTTTCTGTATCGGCAAAGTCCTAGGTGGCAGGTGGCTTGAACTGGTCTTTCCTCCTTACTATGAGTTCCATGTTTGTTCTTTCATTGTAGACCTTGGCCCAGATATTCAAAGGAGATGTACCCAGCACAACCGAGTTGTGGCAGCACATCCCCAAAATGCAACCCAGGGCTGTATTCAAAAGAAGGGGACGCACTGTGCTATTCTGGATGCACTGCAGTGCAAAGATAATGTATGCAGCACATCTGGAGAGGCAGTTCCATGAATGTGCAGCACATCACAATAGTCAGCTGAGAAGTGTGGTGCAGCTGCCCACACATCTTGGAGATGTGCCGCACAAAGTTAGGCATGGAAGAAACATGACTAATTCATAGCCACCCACAGGTGGGCTGCTATACTGCACAGCATAGCACAGCAGCCACCAACCCCTGGGTGACTAGCCCTCCCCAATCCCTGATCATGGAGGAAAAGACAACTAAGCCCATGTCCCTGGTGGTCTAGTGGCCCCCTCCCATCCCCAATCATGATATAAATGTAAGCAATCCCTTTGCCCTGGTAGTCTAGTGGTACCCCTTCCCATCCTTGTGCGTAAAATAAATGACAATCCCTTTTTCTCTGGTAGTCTAGTGCCCCCCCTGCCCCGAACACCATTCATCACAAATCCAGACTACAGTGTAGAACACCTCTCTAGTACTTCAGTGGTACCTCCCACCCCTCTCCCACTCAGGACCCGACAGTTCACCCTGCTCCCCCAACCCAGCAGTGGCATAAGGTCAGCTGGCAGCAAAACCCACCTGCACACTTCCACGGCTGCTCACCAACTGTGCTGTCACAGAATGACAGCTTACAGTATGCATTACAGTACAGTTGGCTGACACTGTCGAACAATGGGCTTGCAGTGTGTACTGTAAGCTTTCATTCACGAAGTTATCTTTGCTGTTTTTGTACTGTTTGTTGTATTATTGTTAGTTGTCACTTGTTGTATAGAGTGTTGTTGTATTGGCTTTGTGATTATTTCTTGTATTGTAATTTGAAAATATAATAAAGTATATTAATTAAAAAAAAGAGTGCCTCAATCTGTTGGCTGCTCCAGACCTTAGTTCTTTTTATACAGTTACTACCTGAGATCTGACTAGAGGGCTCCATACTTCTTGAATGCTGTCTTGTATAGATTCCTTATTAGCCATTCCTAAGCTTATTCTCCTTTACAACATTTGCTGTTCCTTGGTTATGCATTTACAATCAGTAAATGTCTCTGTCAAGAGTTCAGCAAAGTTCAGTCATTCAGACAATCCTCTGGTTCTCCTTGGGTCAGCAATGAGTTCCAAAAGGTGCCAAGGCCACCTTGGCAAGTGGATCAGATCATGCAAAGCACATGTATGTGTGGGGGCCAGGCTTAAAAACCACCAGTTTTGATTAGAGCACATTTTCACCAGCTCTCAGTATCATGAGATGAAAGGTAGACTCTTCACTAGAACATTGTAAGATGACATCTTGGGCCTTCCTGATCTCCTTCCTGAAGCACCAAAGTCTTGATGTTCAAAGTTTGACTGGTGCAGTATTTGGATGTAGGAGACTACATGAAGGTGTGAACAGATATTAAAGTGAGGGAGAACTCTCCCCTTAGAGTTTTTATCAGGGGGAACTTGAGGGAACTCATTTGCACCCCACCAGCAGATGTATTTTTCATAATTATCACTTTTTTCATTTTACTCTGTCATTGCTTGTCCCTTTAAGAAGGAGTGCTGTAGCTGGTCCGCTTGCAATTGGAAGAAATGGGGCAGGAGGGGACTGATAATGTAGTGAATATTCTGATCCTACTCTCCCCATACGTGCCCATTGACATTCTTGCTCAATGTGCAGAGGATGGGGAGAGGAGGATTAGGAGGAACAGAATATTCATTACATTATCAGCCTCCTCCCTTCCCACCTGACTGACATTCTGATCCTTCCTTGTGCTGGATGAGGGCTCCATCCACCTGTACTGTGTACTCTACTCCTTGAGTTGGTTGACCCTGTCCTGAAGTGAAGCCAGAGCAGCGTGCAGCAAGCAAGCAGCAGCAATGTTACCACCCCTGGTCCCAGGGTCACTTTAGTCCTGCTTCCCAGTGACAGTCCCATCCTGCCCCTCATCCTGTCCATTGCATTACAGCCAGTGCACACCAGTCAGGTTACTAACATTTTGAGTGACACCTGACAACACTGCAATTGGTGTGCACTGCTTGAGAGGCTGGACGTGTGTTGGGCTCAGGGGTGTTGAATGATCTCTGTGGGTCTCTCTCTGCTGAACAATCAACTGTGCCTGTGCAGATGATTGATTACACATGCACAGTTGATCTCTGTTCGTTGTCAATGGCAGTGCAGCAAGAGGCGAGAGAAGTGTTTTACTTTTGAAATAAAAAACAAATATATACTTGGGTGCCAGTGTTTGTGTGTGGAAAAAAGTGAGGGACACAATAATTACTAAAAATACTGATTCCTTCCCTGTGAGCCTTGCTCTTGGCTCAAACAAGATATATCTTTGTGTGCAGTGTGCCAGTCAGTCAGGAATGAGTGAAGGAGCTGACCGAGTGAGGCTATCTGGTGGTGGTGACGTATATAGGTCATACTAGTGGGCCAGGGCTACTGGGGTGAGCTCTCTCACTGTTTTTGAGAGTTTGCTGGTTGAATCTATCTGAGTGACCAGCCAGCCACAGTGAGGGCAGCAGGGGGAGTACCTAGAGGGGATGATTTAGGGAGAAAATAGAGAAAGAAAAGAACTGAAAAACAAGGCATCAGGCTGGCAGCTCTGCCCAGTTTGTAAGGGCATATACTAGGTGGATGATGGCTGGATCTGACTGTGTGAACATTCTGCACTGGCGGTGCTGGTGATGCCCCAGCCCTAATACATTGTTCCCTTTATTCCCATTGTATTTCTAATCTCTTTTATTTATCTGTTTCCCTGGATTCTTCTCTGGCTAAATAAAACCCAAATTCCAACAACATAAAAACCTTACATTTACATTTTATAGGGCTGAGCTGTTTTGTCAGACTGAACTCTGAGGGGTTGGTTGCATCGCTGAGTGGTTGCGCTCTCTTAGCAAGTGGACCAGGACTAGTGATACTATGGGGAAGGTGGCTAGGGGGTATTTATTTAAGGGATTTAATGGAAAAAAATGATATGCTATAGGAAACCTACAACATCAGCTCCACACCGCATGGGCAGAGACTGCTCGTCTCAACAACTAGCTCCTTAAGACCAATCCACAGGGCACACTACCACAGCCAAACCATCCAGGAACACCTCTAACACAAAGGTCAGCAGAACACGGGGACTAACAGGTAGTCACAAAACGTGTAACAAACACAAACAGTGACATAGCAATACACCTGTAACTACAACAAATAGATTGACACCAATTGCACCCAAGCCAATCTTACAGGCAGTGGGAACTGTGAATCAGAACCTATCACTGGACTCATGGGCACAAGCAGGAAACAAAATAAATGCACCACTGTCCTCCATGTCAAACGTCGAGACAAAGGGTCAGGCCTCATCGCAGGAGACAGATGCACCACTGTCACTCATGTCAAATGTCGAGACAAAGGGTCAGGCCTCATCGCAGGAGACAGATGCACCACTGTCACTCATGTCAAATGTCAAGACAAAGGGTCAGGCCTCATCACAGGAGACAGATGCACCACTGTCACCCATGTCAAATGTCGAGACAAAGGGTCAGGCCTCATTGCAGGAGACAGATGCACCACTGTCACCCATGCCAAATGTCAGGGCAAGGATAGCAGTGAGGCAGGACCTCTCTCAGAAACCAGGTGCAGAAACAGCAGACAAAACTAAAGCAACAGGTAAACCTAAACAGCAGGTACTAATCATTGGAGACTCCATGATCCGTGGAGTAGAGCAACACATCCAGGAAACAAAACAGACAAGCATCACAGTCTGGTGCCTACCTGGATCATTAGCATTCAGGGACACAAACCGTGTTCTAAGGATTATGCAGTGAACTGAAATGAAACCACATGTCTTAGTCCACCTAGGCACCAACAACCTGGCCAGCAGGTCAGTGGAGGAGACAAAGAGGCACATGATTGCACTAGGAAACAAATTAACTCCCTTTTCATCCTCTGTGTCTTTCTTTGAGATTCTTCCAGTTTGGCAATGGGGAGCCAATAGGAAGATGATCAGAGAGAAAGAAATTTCTGAGCTAAATACCAGGACAAGGGGTTGGTGCATGGAGAACGTCTTCAAATCCGTTGGAAAGTGGAACACATTCTGTGAAAGGCAGTTCTTTAGATATGATGGCCTTCACCTTACAAAGGAGGGTACCTGAGCCCTCGGCCAGAAGTTTGATGTCTTTGTCACACATTTAAACTAGGAGATGGGGAGTGGTCAGCAACACTCTTTGGGCCACAAAGGGATTTGGTTGGCACTCCCCACTCATCAGATCAAACTTTGAGACTAAATCTTAAGACAAAGTACTCACAGAAACTTCAATGAATATGTAAATACATCAGAGCCAAAATGGCAGGCTCTATGTGTAAATACTCGCAGCCTGGCAAACAAAATCATCGATTTAACTGCCTTACTCATGGAAGCAAACATAGACTGGGTTGCAGTCACAGAAACCTGGTTCACAGAGAACTACACCTGGGATGTAGCCATCCCCGGTTACACCCTTTTAAGAAGGGATCGAAGGGGGCAAGAATAGTGGAGGGGTAGCGTTATACGTAAAAGACAGCATCAACACCATAGAAACCCAAGGACTAAACACCAACAGAGAAGTCCTCTGGGTCACCCTCAGCACAGGAAGTAAGACACCTGTCTGGGTTGGGGTGGTATACAGACCTCCATCCCTGGATAAAGACCACAACAAGGAGCTTCTGGAATCCATCTTACAGACGGCGGATAAGGGAATTGTTGTTAATGGGAGACTTCAGTCTACCAGATGTAGATTGGCTCTCATACTCTGCTTCCACAGAAGGGAGTAGAGATTTTCTCCTTACACTGCGAGGAGCAGGTCTAGTACAGATGATGACCTCACCAACCAGAGAAGAATCTATTCTGGACCTTGTGCTCACAAATAGCAGGATTTCAGACTTAGAAGTAGGCAGCAACCTAAGTTCCAGTGACAACAGGACCGTCTCACTGAAGGTCACCAGAAAAGTGGAGAGCATACACAGCAAGCTTTCAGTCCTAGTTTTTTAAAAAGGCCAGTTCTGCACAAATGAAAGAAAGCATCAAACCTCTCCTCAACAACAAAGCAGGGGATACGGCAGAACAAAAGTGGGAGGCACTGAAGGGGGCAATACTCATAGTGATGGCCCAGTGTACCACACAAGTTATAAAATCCAAGAAACACAAAAAACCTCTCTGGTATACTAAAGAAGTATCATGAAAAATAAAAGACAAGAAAAAAGCATACAAAAGATTCAAGGAGACAAAAGCAGATGCTGAGATGGAGGACTACAAAACAAAATTCAATGAAGCCAGAAAGGTAGTCAAGATGGCCACAGCCCAAACAGAAGAAAAATTTGCAAGAGAAGTTAAAAAAAGTGACAAAACATTTTATCATTACATTGGGGAAAAAAGGAAACTAAAAGTGGGCATCATTAGGCTCACAACAGATGACAGACAAACGAGGAAAGCGACAAAGGCAAGGCCAAGATTCTCAACAACTTTTTCTGCTCAGTATTCACAAAAGAAGACCAAGGTAATGGCTCCAGATTACACAAAGTGGACAGACACGACAAGGAGGCTGGCACTGAACCCTTCACAAGAGACAGTGTACTTAAACAACTACAAAAATGAAACATGAATAAGGCAATGGGACCAGACAGAATCCACCACAGGATTCTGAAAGAACTAGCAGAGGAGCTCACAGACCCACTAGCAGAATTGTTTACAGAGTCCCTGGAGAGTGGACAAGTGCCAAATGACTGGAGAATGGCCAAAGTGGTACCTTTGTACAAAAGCGGGAACAGGGAGGTTGCCAGAAACTATCATCCCATCAGCCTGACCTCAGTAGTGGGCAAACTTATAGAAACTCTACTTAAGGAATATCTAGTGAAACACTTTAAAGAAACTGGCAGCTGGACACAAAACAACACAGATTCACAGCAGGGTCATCATGTCAGACAAACATGATTGCATTCTTTGACAGGGTCACAAGAATAGTAGACCAGGAATGGGCAGTGACTGCAGTATATCTGGATTTCAGCAAAGCTTTTGACTCAGTCCCCCACAAGAGACTGACTAACAAACTGGAACACACAGGCATAGGGCAAAACATGGTCAGGTGGGTTCAAAACTGGCTTCAAGGAGGGACCCAGAGAGTCACAGTCAATGGAACTGTCTAGGGAAAGAAAGGTAACCAGTGGGTACCACGGGGATTGGTCCTAGGACCGGACCTCTTCGGTGTTTTCATCAGCAACATAGCTGAGGGCCTACAGGGGAAGGTTTGTCTTTTCACAGCTGACATGAAGATCTGCAACAGGGTGGACATATTAGAAGTGGCAGCAGCAATGGAAGAGAATCTAAGATGCTTGGAAGCATGGTCAAGGAACTGGCAGTTGAAATTCAATGCCAAAAAGTGCAAAGTCATGAACATAGGGAGAGAAACCTGAACAGATTATACACACTGAACAGAGGACAGCTGACAGTAACAAAACTCGAACAGGACCTTGGAGTACTGATTTCTGATAACTTAAAAGTAGGAAGGCAATGTGAAAAGGCTGCACAAAAAGTCAGTACATCCTCGGGTGTATAGGCAGGGGGATTTCAAGTAGAAAACAAGAGGTGGTAATGCCACTGTACAGGACATTGGTGTTCTGCCAACTCAAACCAAGCAGCTATTTGCCATTCACACTCACATACACACAATAACAGTACAATAAGTATAGCAAGCCAAAGCTTTATTATAGCAAAATATAATACAAAAGGTTATACATCACCGATTCCAAAAGCTACATCCAAGCCTGTTCCAATGGCTGGGAAGCCCCCTTGTCAGCCTGGCTAGGAGTCTCATGAACCGGGAATTGGCCCCACAGCGATCGTGACCCACCAGGTGAGGCTTCTAACCAGGCATTGAGAGCTACATTTATATCTTATTCTATGCTAAAAATAATCGGGTGCAGCCTTCATAGTGTTGTTTTCCCACATTCTAGAAGCTGGCTGGGCTCCGGGATGCTGCGAATTCACACCATAAGGACTGCTCAGAATTCCCTACACCTGCTAGGTCACTGTGCTCCAAACACTGCCGGGTGCCTAGAACACTATGAGCTAAGCAGAAGTTTAAACAAAACTACAAAAAACAGGTTGCCTGATAATATGCAACCTTCAAGTTAGCAAAATACACTGTCTGAAGCAAAACATAATAATGAGGCTATCTAAAGAGCAAAACACCAATTAAATGAAGCAGCATGTAAAATGGAGTCACACAATACAAAATGGAGTATAAAATGACATACATTACATGAAATAGCATACAAAATGGAGTGACAATAATCAACATATTATACTATCACTACATTCGGTCCTTTGATTATTGTGAATACGATTTGTATGATATTGGTACCATAGCAAAATTACTACTAATATAACATGATAAGTAACAAGTCCAAATAAGCAAGATAATTGTCACTACAGCAATGATTATGATAGGATGTATCAGCATATTTAACACTTTTGTAGCTGATGGAGACCATCCTGTAAAATATCCCACCAATAATGAGTAGTCTCTTGTTGAATCTTGGAACTTAAATCAATCATTTTATTTTTAACTATCGTAGTTTGCACCTGACTTTGCACTAATAATTTATTTCTTATTGCCAAATGATCCTGCATTACATCTGTTTCCTGAATTATCTGTTTAATTTTATTTAGTGAGATACTCAATCTTGATTTATCTAAAATATTGGGCTGCCAATACAAAATAAGCTTCTGCTCATTATCAGGGACAAAGGTGTAAGTAGTATTTTCCCACCACAAATGAGTCACATTTCTTAAACAACCTGAAAAGGACTAGTTAAGTTATACATCCTAACATATTCTCCTGATTAGTTACTATACAAACATACTGGGGTCCTATTTCTGTAAACATGGTAAAGGTTATGGGTAAAATTGTCCATTGACACAAATTTATCGAATGCTCCAGTAAACAAGGTTCATAAAGTCTGGAATGCTGTCCACATAGTATTCCATCAGCTGTTTTTGAACACAGACTTAAGTCATGGGTAGTGTTCTGACTATCTATATAATCTCCATAAAAATGTGGTAACCAAAACTCAGGATCAAATAATGGGGGACCAAAATTACAGGTAATATTATATATTTATCTGTGCATTTTACTGTGGTGGATGACATTACAATCCAATGATTACTAGGAATCCAAGATTTGAACACGGTCCTCCACACATATTCATTATTACTCATTAAATCACTTGGGCCTTATTTCTTTGCATTATAGAATACATATGTCGTATTGTGCATTCTGTCCAATCAATAAATCACGAAATATTTTCTGCTACTCCCATTCCCCATACCTGTGAAGCATTAAATAACTGCAAGAACTCAAAATCATAATTCAAAGTTAATCTTTGGGGTAAGAAAACAGTTGGCATCCATTGAGCTTGTAAGTTAATTAAGCTAAATACATCAATTCTACTGCCTGAAGCCTGTTAGTCAGTGTTTCTATATCAACACTATTTAAAATTCCTATGCTTGCCCTGCTCCACCTAATAGCGTAGCATACCAAGCTCTTTTATTGCATTTCTACTAAACATAAGCGTTATGTTAAAATGGATTACATTTTTCTGATACAGCTAGCTACTGATGTACATATGGATGGAACCTTAACTATACTATCATTGCTAATTACAGGATGATTTTCAACACTGTAATGTGTCTGCCCAAATAGTTCTATTAGTTATTGCAGTAGCATTCATGCAGAATAACGTGTCTATGTCAATCAAAGTAATACTTGCATTGAAAATGTCTGTTTGATTCATGCAGCAATCAAGTCTATGTTGTACAGTCACCATGCAACTATTCAGTAAGTTGCAGCATCTAATAGCAGTCTGGTTCTGTAATTTAATCCAATTTGTGTCCTGCATAGGTTGGACATATAATCGTCCTGCCATTGTCTCAACTGGTTTCCAAATGTTCACATCTGGTGAAAAAGTAATGTTCACTATAGGGCATCCTTGGTTTTCAGGGCAAGTAAAGTTGTCTTGCACCCGTAAGCTGGTGGAAGATTTCCAACCCGATTGTACAAGTGGGTGCGTCAAGCTTCAATATTCTTCCACCTGGGGTAATAGGCTTTACCGAATGGACCGTGAGAGAGAGTGTTATTCCTTTAGAATCCATTGAAGAACCTAGAAAATACACAGACTGATTATTATCGAAGATAACACGTGTTCGCTGGTACATATTCCATCTCTCTTCCCTGACCTGATAATTAACACTGTGTTGTCTCGTCCAGTGGCTATCACCTCAGCTGGTTCAGAAGGCCATTTGGGTTTGTAACCCATATTTTGCTTACCATTATTTAAAACCTCCTGTAGATCTAAAACCTTTATCCTCCTTGCTGTTAAGAGTGGGGGCTTGTCCTTTATAGGGGTCGCTTTGTTAACTGGAATAATTAACAATTGAGCCACTCTGTCATACTGTTGAATTAACAGATTTTGTTCTCTACTATTCAACAAAATTACTTTCACTTCTCCTTGGTAATCACAATCAATCACCCTCCCAAAATTTGTATTCCCTTGAGGGCTAGTTCTGCTTTAGGTGCTATCCAACCAAAATGTCTCGGTGGAATTTGTATTCCAATACCAGTTTCTATCACTTGAATGTTTCTGCTGTTTATTCTGTATTCTTGAAGGGCATGTAAATCAAGTCCAGCAGCTTCTGGGGTTGCCCTGCAAGAGACAGAGCTCCTGGTGTAATTTCCCAATATAACACTGTTTCTGTAGTTGAGTAAGCCTGCACTTGCAAATTAGGAGTTATCATTCGCATTAAGGGGTCTCAGATTCTCAATTGGTCTATTATTTAAAATCTGTAATGCTTCATGCAAATTCTCTTTCCATTTTTTAGGCTCCCCCAATTTCCTAAACTGTTCTTTCAGCAATCCATTCATTCTCTCAATTAACCCTGCTGCCCGCGGGTAATAAGGGATGAAATACCCACTGTATGTTATGGGCTTGAGCATAAGCTTGTACCATTTTCCCTAAAATGGGAACCATTGTCACTTGTATCTGCAAGGGTATTCCATAGTACAACATAATTAAGTTAATTGCCTTAATGGTGTTTTCTGTGTAGCTTGTTTACAAGGGTATGCCAATAAATACCCTGAATATGTATCTACAACTGTGCAAGCATATCGACATCCTCCCTAAGGGTAGAGGAGTCCAATATAATCAATCTGCCAAATTTGTCCGGTAATTTTCCCTCCCCAATTGTCCTTTCACAATATGAGGGATTGGTCTTTGTTGCCCATATTGGCATATAGGACAGTGAGCAATAACAGTTTTAACCAAATCCAATGTTAGGTACACCTACTATATACCCACCTGTAAGTGGCTTTCTCTCCCAAATGTCCACATTTTGATGTGCCCATTTTGCCAGCCCTGATAACTGCTGACTTTGAGTTTCTTCAATATCCACTGGAAGAATCTTAGCTTTTCATCTGCAATAGAATTATACCATCGTTCTAGTGTATCTGAAGCACAATGAGCATCAACATGAAATACAGTGGTCTGAGTATTTTGCACCATAGTCCATATTTCCTGCCACAGTTCTTTTCCCCATATTTCTTTCAAATAAATTTTCCACTCATCCTTAGCCCAAGTGGGCAGCCAGGTTGTTAAACCATTGGCTACAGACCATGAATCAATATAAATATGACATGTACCTTGCAACCTTTGTGGGTATTACACTGGAAGGAGGAAGGGTAGTTACCCCCCTCCTCCAAGCTCCTACTGGTGGAAGACAGCTCAGGGGTGCAAGAGACAGCTCGAATACTGTAGCAATAAAAGGTTAGCTGTGAGACACAGACAAACAACAAAAACAAACACACATCAGTTTAAAAATAAAACAAGATTATTTCCATAGGATAAAAGAAGCCAAGCGTCCTGGGTTCCCTTATCCTAAGCATGACAAAATGTTCAGATTGATGGTAATACCCGTTATACGTATCTCTGTAGATGGTAAACTCTCAAAACAGCTGTAATAGTCCTTTTTCAAAATTGTAAAGTTTGTTC
This sequence comes from Neoceratodus forsteri, assembly GCA_016271365.2. Taxonomy (NCBI): domain Eukaryota; kingdom Metazoa; phylum Chordata; order Ceratodontiformes; family Ceratodontidae; genus Neoceratodus; species Neoceratodus forsteri. The sequence continues at coordinate 3,306,297 of JADMNL010000041.1, read as the reverse complement.
CTCTTCATTAGAATACTAGTTTGCAATAAAAGTCAAATTACATGGTTCACTCTTGGTGTGCTTTCATGAAAACATACATTTTGTGTGAAAAGTTGTGCTTTAGGCATGGAATACACATCAAGTTTGAACTGGTAGTAACATAAAATGTTGAAACACAAGAAGGTCAAATAACGTGCAAAAGGTCACAGTGTGCATGCAAGGTCATTCAAACCCAGCCATTCCTGTAGTGTCCTTGAACACCACCAATATTAAAATATCTTTTAAATAACAATAGAGCACACGATGAAACTGCTGGCCAAGACAGTACACACACATACACATACACAAAAAAATACTTAACACAAAATAAGACTGACATTGTTTCCACCAATTTGCTGAGGTAATGCCCATAGTTCCATTAGAAAACTGTCGTGGTTTAGATATATGCTGCCTCCTGCCTGTCTTGTAACACTGACAATTTTAAACCAACACATTTATACATATTGCCATGCCAAATCTTTCCAGAACAAAACACTGTTTAAACACATCATCTGTAGTGAACACATCTCGTATAACATGATTACACCTTTTGGCACATAACTAAAATATGGCACTCTGCCATTTTGCAAAAAGTTTTTGTTTTAACTAGAAGTATGATAAAGCCATTTATAGCTGTTAATACATTACATTTTCACCTAGCAGTGGCTTGGACGTTGCTTGCAAACTACAACTCTTTCTGCACATTGCAATCTATATGGCGTCATAATTCTTCACCATCAACACTACCTGCTCCAAGCAACAACTACAAACAAAAGTTTTCACTGACCCTATCTAGGCAGCACAAATGTTCCATTACAAATAAAGCCAATTAAAACAGTCAGCTATGAGGCAAAAAGCTTCTTCTTTCTTTTTTTCTGTAACATGTGCACTGAAGGCAGTCAATCCTATCGCTAACCTTGACAATAGAACATAATTACAGAACACAGATATAAGCTAGAAAATATGCATGAGAAAGAGCAGAGCATTACCTTGTTTAGTATCGTATTACAGAAATAAAACAGACAGACATAAAACAACTTTAAATAAAAAGTCAGACTTACCGGTGCCAAGGTATTTTTCTTCTTCTTTCCGATATACTAGTCAAGTAAGAAAACTGACTGCAGGACCTCGGTGATAATTTCAAACGCCAGCTATTAACTCTTTCAAAGGTTTTAACCCTTTCAAAGGTTTCTTTTGGCCATTTAGTAACCTGCCAAACCAAGTCTTTTCCAGAGCTCTGGTTTGCAGTTTAAAACAAAACAAACAAAAATCTCTAACAGTACTAGGTTGAGATCCATCTGGTAGAGGTCCCCAGTACTTGGGTTTAGGATCAAATGTTTCAGCCTCTATAGGAGGCAAGGGAACTTGAAATTGATACAGAAAAACTTGAAACTACACAGATAGGCAACATGGTGGGGGAGGATTTTCAAATCATCCCATCTGTAGTCACCTACTGTGCGTACATCCACAGTAGTTTATTTTTCTTTTTCTAGATGTTGCTTATCTAACTTTACTTAACCAGCCGCTGCTTTTCTCCTAAAAGCAGCCTGAACTATGAAAGCCATCATTGGCTCTAACAGTATATACTTGCAGCAAGCACAAATTACAAGTACAAAGGGCAGTTGCCCTTGCTTGTTTGAGCATTAATACACCTTTAAAAAAAAGAACTCATCCTTTTTCCTAAAAATAAACATTTTATTTTCGAATCCTGCCGACTACGCCAAAAATGTTCTGCCAACTCAAACCAAGCAGCTATTTGCCATTCACACACATACACACAATAACAGTACAATAAGTATAGCAAGCCAAAGCTTTATTATAGCAAAATATAATACAAAGGTTATACATCACCGATTCCAAAAGCTACATCCAAGCCTGTTCAATGGCTGGGAAGCCCCTTGTCAGCCTGGCTAGGAGTCTCACGAACCGGGAATTGGCCCCACAGCGATGCGTCCACCCTGCAGGTGAGGCTTCTAACCAGGCATTGAGAAAGCTACATTTATATCTTATTCTATGCTAAAAATAACTGTGCAGCCTTCATAGTGTTGTTTTCCCACATTCTAGAAGCTGGCCGGGCTCCCAGGATGCTGCGAATTCACACCATAAGGACTGCTCAGAATTCCCTACACCTGCTAGGTCACTGTGCTCCAAACACTGGCCGGGTGCCTAGAACACTATGAGCTAAGCAGAAGTTTAAACAAAACTACACAAACAGGTTGCCTGATAATATGCAACCTTCAAGTTAGCAAAATACACTGTCTGAAGCAAAACATAATAATGAGGCTATCTAAAGAGCAAAACACCAATTAAATGAAGCAGCATGTAAAATGGAGTCACACAATACAAAATGGAGTATAAAATGACATACATTACATGAAATAGCATACAAAATGGAGTGACAATAATCAACATATTATACTATCACTACATTTGGTAAGGCTACATCTTGAATACTGTGTACAGTTCTGTAGGCAGTACCTCAAAAAGGACATTGATGACCTGGAGGCAGTGCAGCGGAGGGACAAAAAATGGTGCACAGCTTACACCAGGAACAATATGAAGCTAAACTAAGGCACCTGCAATTGCACTCCCTTGAACAGAGAAGAAACAGGGGATATGATAGAAACCTTTAAATACATGAAAGGGATAAATGAGGTAAAATGGGAACACCTATTCCAAGACAACAAATCACCATGAACAAGAGGACACAACATGAGCCTTATAGGAGGTAGATTCAAATCCAACCATAGAAGGTCCTTCTTCACAGAGCGAGTGGTGGGACCTTGGAATAGTCTTCCAACAGCAGTAGTGGAATCTAAGACGGTCATGGCATTCAAGTTAGCGTGGGACAAGTACTGCAGTAATCTAGGAAAATTATAAGGTAGGTGGTAGTCAAAATGGCCAGACTAGATGGATCTCATGGTCTCCTTCTGTCATCACATTCTTATCTTCTAAAAAAAAAAAACAGGCCTGCTTTGAGAGTGGCTAGCGTCAGCTGCTTGTAAAGCTTCTCAGCAGGGGATACTGAGATGAGGGGGTATTTTCCTGAGCCTTTGAGTGAGCCTGAGGAGGAAGGGAAAAACCTTTATAAAAAAAAAAAAAGCCAGTTGCAGAAATATTTCTTGTGGTGACAAAAATACATAAACTCAGATACCAGAGTTGCATTGAGGACTGCAGCATCTGTTGGGCTCTCAGCAAGTGGTGGTGACCCTTAGGCTTTCACTGACTGGGGGGGGGGCAAAATTATTCAAAACAGAAGTTATCTTGTGTATAAAAAAAAACAATCTTGTGTATAAAAAAAACAAACCAAAAACAAATAACCGAACAGGTCTGACAATGTCGCTTTCTTGAATGGGCTCTCAGCAACTACTGGAGGGGCAGTGGAGCTGAGGAGGGGTGATTTTCACCTGCCTTTCACAGAGGAGGGACAGAAAAACTTCTATTAAAAAAAAAAAAGCCCCTTGCAGGAATATTTCTTGTGGTGAAAAAAAATACAGAAACAAACTCGGGTAACACAGTTATATTGAGGACTGCAGCGTCTGTTGGGCTCTCAACAAGTGGTGGTGACCCATATGCTTTTGCTGACTGAGGGGGGCAAAATTATTAAAAACAAAAGTGATCTTGTGGATAAAAAAAACACAAAACAACAGAACAGGTCTGAGTGGACTCTCGGCAACTGCTGGAAGGGCAAAGGAGCTCAGGTGGGATGATTTTGACCTGCCTTTGACTGAGGAGGGACACAGGTTGTCTTGAGGACCACAGTGGCTGTTGGGCTCTCAGCAACTGCTTGAGGGGCCAAGGGGTTGATCTTGATAACCCTTACATCGAAGGGTACAGAAACATTAAGGAAAAATAAAATGCAGCCCTTTGCAGGGGATCTTTTGAAAACAATATAGAAACAAAAAGTTAGATAACAGGACTATCTTGAGGGCTGCAGTATTTGGCTAGCTAAGCTCTCAGATAGTGCTGGAGGGTCTGTTGAGCTGAAGAGGGGTGATTTTATTGTGTCTTTGAGTGAGGAGGGATGGGAAAACATTTATAAAAAAAAAACGGACCCTTGCAGGAATATTTCTTGTGGAAAACAAATACAGAAACAAACTCAAATAACAGTGTTGTCTTGAGGGCCACAGTGTCTGTTGGGTTCTCAGCAAGTGGTGGTGACTTTTAGTCTTTCACTGAGGGGGACGGAATAATTCAGAAAAGAAAACTCTTTTTTGGGGGGGAGATCTTGTGGGGAAAGAAATGTAAAACAGATAAAGTCTGTCAGTGTCACCTGCCTGAGTGGGTGTGCTGGAGTGGCCGGGCGAGGGGTGGATCTTGGTGACCCTTTCTCAGTGAGGTGGACAGAAACATTTAAGAAAACAAAAAGCCCTTTGCAGGGATCTTTTGAAACCAATACAGATTACAGAAACAAAAAGACAGATAGGACAGTCTTGAGGACCGTAGTGTGAGCTGGCTTAGGCTTTCAGTTAGGGCTGGAGAAGGGTTGAGTGGAGGATTTTGGTGACCCTTACAGTGAAGGGAAAGAAAGGAATCAGAGAAGCATATATGAGAGGTGTATTGATCAGCCAGGCAGTGCGGAAAAAGAAAGAAAGGGAAATTACAATGGGTGAGTTGTTAAAGCAGATTAAGTCTCTAGAACTTAAGCTTCTTAATACCCCCACTGATGAGGTGAAAATAAGTTTAGTAAAGGCAAAAGATGCATATCTTAACCTATTGGGGGAACAGGCCGAGTTGGCTATTATTAAAACTAAAGCAAAGTTCGTGGATCAAGGTGAAAAGTCGGGTAAAATGCTGGCCAGACGTATTTCCCAATTTGAAGCTTCACGTTTAATAGAGGGTATTTTTTCAGAAGGGGAGGGTACTATCAAAACTACTCCTGAGGATATGGCCCAGATATTTCAAAATTACTTTACATCTCTTTATGCGGGTATGCAGATACCCCCGACTGAAAGCGGATATCGCTTCATTTTGAACAAACTACCCTCCCTAGTCTCTGCGAATCGGATCACTCAGTGCTCGTTACAGAGATTATGCAGCAGGATGTTGAATTGGCCATTAAGAGTCTTACATCTGACAAACTCCTGGACCTGATGGGTTCTCTCCCAATTTTATAAAACATTTGCCACCCAGTTGTCCCGATTCTACTCAAACTTTCCAACATATTTTATCTGGTAAGAAATAGAGCACTCCCTTACGAGGCACTCATAGTGCTTATCCCAAACCTAATAAACCACCTGAAAGTCCGGCCAGTTACAGACCAATTTCACTGTTGAATTGCGACATTAAGATTCTAGCCAAGATATTGGCGATCGTATCTGTCAGGTAATCCCAAAGTTGATTGGACCAGAGCAGGTAGGTTTTATGAGGGTAGATCCTCTTGAGCATTTTAGAACTCATGATGTTTTCTCGGCATCCGAGGAGTCCGAGCTTCCATTGGCTTTGGTCTCCTTGGATGCCGAGAAAGCTTTCGATAGGGTCCATTGGGCCTATCTTTTTGAGGTAATGTACAGATTCGGCTTCCCGGAGAAATTCGTGGCTTGGATTAAGGCATTATACACGGACCCCTCCGCTAGAGTTGTGTGCAATGGGGCCATCTCTGCACCTTTTAAATTACAGGCCGGTACGAGACAGGGCTGTCCCCTTTCACCCTTATTATTTAATTTATACATAGAGCCCCTTATAAGGAGTATAGTGCTGTACCCTGAAATTCTTGGTATTAACGTAAGGGGACATACAATTAAGGTTACGGCTTATGCCGACGACTTACTAATACATCTATCGAAGCCTGATTGGTTCTATCTCAACTTATTAAAACTTATTCAGAATTTTAGTGGCTATCTAATTATAAATTGAATCAAGACAAAACTGTCGTTTATCCTTTGAACAATAGGGTAATTAAATCCGATGTCATAGGATTTGGTTTAGGATGGACTCTAAATCCTTTAGATATTTAGGCCTTTCCTTGACAAATAGTCAGGACAGATTGCATCAGCTGAATGTAGAATCCTTATTCACTATTAAACTTGACCTTAAAAGATGGACGCAGTTCCTTTGTCCTTATGGGGCAGAATAAATATTGTAAAATGAATATATTTCCCAGGCTTTTCTACCCCTTATCTATGCTGAATATCTGGATTCCTCTTTCTTGGTTTAAGAAACTTCATGGCGAATTGGCTGACTTTGTTTGGGGACATAAAAAGGCCAGGATGTCATATTCTAAATTGGCGGTCCCCAAGAATCTTGGTGGTTTGAGAATGCCTCATTTTGCACTTTATTTTTGGGCAGCCCATTTAAATAAATATGGGAGATGGATGCATTGTGACAATGCCACTATGAATATGGGATACACTCCATTATGGGTTAATTTGGAACTTAGCCTTATTAAGAATGTAGATATTAACCCCAAGGCTCTACTTTATATACCCACTCGTTTGCTTCCCCCTTTACTGAAAAAATCTCCTATCGGACTTTCCCTTAGAATACATAATCAATTATGTAATTTTCTGAAATACGAACAAATGTGGGACTGGGGGCAGCCTGTTTGGGGGAACCCGCAATGGCAGATAGGATATCGGACTATTAAACGCAATTGGTTGCCCATCCTAGCTGTCTGCTCCCTGAAGGACTTTATAAATCCGGATGGTAGCGTGATATCACTAGCAGATTTTGATGAAGTTCGATTTGTCTCAGAGAGATGTTTTCAAAGTATATCAATACGTCATGCTCTGATTCAGAGAATCGGTAGCAAACTGGTCTTCTCACCCTGCATCTCATTCTGGGAAGACCACAATATTTTAGTTGGTGCCCCACAGGCTATTTCAAGATCTACTTAGTATTGTTTAATTGGGCTTTTAAGGATAATCTAGCACCTAGTACATATTGGACCAAGGTATTCCCCAATATAATCTGGGATTGGGCACGTATTTGGCAAGTTGCCACAAATGGATCCAACAAGATCAACTCAGGTTAGTGCAATTCAAAATACTGCACAACATCTATTACACACCTCAGAAATTACAGGATTTAAAATTAACACAGAGGTCTCTGTGTTATAGATGTGGCATGGAGGGGAGATCTTCTTCATATCTTTTGGCTCTGTCCTAATATAGCCCCTCTGTGGAATGAAATCAAAAGTAAAATGGATCCATTACTGGGTTTAGAAGACTTGTTCACCCCGGAAATATGTTTATTAGGTGATATGTCGGGTTGTATGGTTAAGCAGAGGAAATTCCATATATCCATGATTTCTTGTGTAGTTAAAAAGTGGTGTTGAGGCATTGGAAGGATCCTTGTCTAATTTCTTATTCCGAATGGTTGGCAGAATTCCTTTCATGCCTCAGGACCAGAGGATGATTGCTATACTGCATAGTGTGTTGCCCGTTCGAGAAAATCTGGTCTCCATTAATGTTAGCTTACTCATAAGGAACTTACAGCAGTGATGCCTCTTTTTTTTTCTTTTTTATTTCTCTCCCATGTAATCTCTGATTGCAGTGCCTTGCATGGAGGGGTGGGGGTGCGGGAGTGGTTGGGTTGGGGGGGCTTGCGGAGTCCATATGCTTTCTCTTTTAGATTGTATTGATGGTTCGTTGTGTGACCTCATTTGTATCTCAATGCTTATGTTTACAATGTCTCCGCAAGTACATGTAATCAAATACTCAATAAAATGTTAATGGCAAAAAAAAAGAAAGGAATCAGAGAAACAAAAACAAAACAGACAAAAAAAAAAGTTTCCTGGGATCTCTTGTGGAAGAAACTAAACTAAACAAAAAAACCAAAAACAAAACTAAAGTGTCAGTTTGACTCTCTGCAAGACTAAGTGCTGGAGGAGGGAGTGACCAGTTTAACAAGGGTAGAGAAGAAAACATGTGACCTTTATCACTATCTTTTTTATTTCTGTAATTCAACATTATAAGGGCATCTGAACAGCTATGTCTAAGAAGAGAAAATTGGTGCAGTGTTTCACATGGCTAGATCAGGATGATTATTGGAACAGTCTGCGCATAGTAAGAGGACAGTATCTGATTTCTTCAAAATTGAAACTTGGCACCTCTCCATTGAGTAGCAACCTAGATTCTCTGAGTCACTTTCAGGGGATCAGCACAAAACAATTATTGAACAACCTAAATTGCCCTCCTCTGAGGACAGAGAAAAAAGAACTGCTCTTCTGGAAGTGCTGCAACCCTCTGGTGAGCAACAAAACATGGCAGATGCAGTACCATCTGCATCACCTATGCAGTCATCATCATCCACGTTCACTGAGCATACTGAAAGCATTGAATGTCTGACCAAAGAGGCTGATTCATCTGTGACCAGCCATTTGCCTGACTGTTGAACAGCTGATCAGGGCAAGTATTTCAAGAACACACACAAGTGGTTGTTTATCCTCAACAAGAAGCTCAGCTGCTCAACCTGCAAAGAAGCAAACCTGATTTCTGATGTCACATTTGCCACGGAATGGGCTGCTGGGCAGATCTCACCATATAGCACAAAGCAAGACACCTACTCTCACTATGAAAGAAAGTTTCAAAACATGAGAAGTCAGTAGGACACCAAACTGCTGATGAACTCTTAAAGTAACATGACAAAAAGTTATTGAGAAGGCTGCTGAAAGGTTGACAAATGAACATCTGGAAGCTACTGCATGAGTCATGAGAACAGCATATTACTTAGTCAAGGATAACCACCCATTTACTGACTATCCAAAACTACTTGAGCTCTAAATACTAAATGGATCTTCTGCTGGTTCATTTCTGCAGTCTAACATAACCTGTTCTGAAATGATTGACACAATATCTGAAGAAATGAAAAGGAACCTAATGAGATAAATAGTAGAGACCAGATGTCCCATATTGATTCTGGTTGATGAAAGTACAATGGTCAGCAACAGATTGACTTTGATCATTTACATACGTGCACACATGGAAAAGGAATCAGCTCACGATACATTTTTCTCCAACTGGTAGAGTTGTCTGACACAACTGTACAGGGAATTCACAATGTGCTCTTACCCTCATTGTCATGATATGGCTTTGGAGACAAACACCTAAGGACAATGTGGGTGTGTCTCACATGTGATGTTGCGAGTGTGATGTTCTCTAAAAGGGGGGGCCTTGGAGCACTGCTACGCCTTAAATATCCAAATCTGTTTGTGTGGCACTGCCTCAATCATAGCTTTGAACTTTCAGTTGCTAATGCCGTTGACTGCTGCAATGCTGTGAATCATTTCAAGATATTTCTAGATAAACTGTATGAAGTTTACAGCTGTTCACCTATGAACGCATGAGAATTAGAAGTGACTGCTGAGGCTTTCTCCACTCGGGTGGCTAAACTTGATAGGCTGTTGCTGACCTGGTGGGTTGCTAGTAGCTACCGTGCTGTTTATGCTGTATGGAAGTCCTTTGCTGCACTAAGTCAACACTTGAAATCAGTTTGTGATGATTATGAGAGAAGCTCCAACAATAAGCAGCTCTGTTGTGATCTGCTGAACAAGATGACATCCACTATCTTTGTCCCCAACATGAGCATAATGATAGATGCTCTTGAACTATGGTTCTTGTCTGAACATCTACAGAATCAGGGTGTGATAGCGTTTGACGATGACAGACACATCAAATGTTGCATACAGGTATTCAACAAGATGAAGGATCAGCCTGACACATACACAACCGAAGCTGAAGATGCAGTTGAACGCAAAGAGTTCCATGGTATAGGAGGGCAATGCCAGTGACCAGGCCTTGAAAGACATGATAGCAACAAGACTGACATCAAAGGAAGTATTAGTAAAGTGTGTTGCTGCTCTCCAGCCTGACTCATTGCCTGAGGATGTAGAGGTTGGCGTTGCAAAAGTGGAGTTACAGATGCTGGTTAATAGATTTGGGCACCTAGAGCAACTCCCGGAATGGAATGCTGTAAGGAGCGACTTTGATGACTTCATAGTGTTCAGAGGTCACAGGAAAGGACCGTCCCTATGCAGGTAGCTGTCTGTAATTAACACAATCCCTGTGAGCATGGCAGATTGCGAGCAAGGTTTCAGCATAATGAACATTATTGCCAGCCTGATGCATAGCAAACTTACTGTTGAGCATCTGTCTAACTTGCTGTTTATTAGCCTCACTGGCCCACCAGTGAAGGAATCTGATGCCATCAAATCTGCCAAAACATGGCTGTAAACACATCAATTGACCATACACCAGTGCAAGAGGGACAGAGTCTCCAGCAGTGATCCACATGTCAGCTTGTTTAAATACATGATACAATAGTATACACTGTCTTTACTGAGAAAGAGAGATTATGCACTGTCACACTTGCACAATGACATATCCACTTGAACTAGGCTGGATAATATCCAGCCTAGTTCAATCTTGAAGTCACATCACGGACATTCACCTGAGTGCATCATTTGACTTTACTTAGTTATATTTTAAGCATACCACGACACCGCTGCATACTGTTGGAGTTTCTCTTAAGAGTACATTTAAAAAGAAAAAATATCTTACAGGATGGAAACTTGTAGGGGAAAGAGAGAGACTTTTACAAGTAATCATGCAATGCAAACATTGTTGCTTTGTTTACTATACATACATCAACATTCTGCTGCCTTTTAGTAGGCTGTTACGAATCTGCTTAACTCCCTGCTAAAAGTCACCAAAATGCAAAATTTCACATAAATTTTCAAGAAACTTTTCTAGGGGCATGCCCCTCGGGCCCCCCTGCAGGTGTTAGGATTTTATGCCCCCTCAAAACTTTCTGGTTGCATCATGACACCCTATCATGCTGGCACCCTTACTTTTACCTGTACTTTAAAAAATATATATGAGCAATACAAGATGAAAACTTGCAGGAGAGGGAGCGACTTTTTTTTTTACTATTAATCATACAAACAAACATCCTGTTTACTTAACCTCAGCATTCTGCTGCCTTTCAGTAGGCTGGTATGAATCTTCTTAAGTGCCTACTAAAAGCCACCAAAATGCACCATTTTGCATCAGTTTTTAAAAAGTTTTCGAGGAATTTGTACCCCTTGGTGCTCCTCTGGCTATAGAGTTTCCCGTATTCTGAATGTCTGCTTTAACCACTGGGTGTGAAAAGGTAGTTATAAAGACATTTGTTCCCTCAGTGGTCACAGATGGACCAATATTCTCACCCTCCCAGTTTTTTGGGATGGGTACTGTTTTTTAGAAACCATATATAAAGATTACCCATTGATAAGGTGGAGTGACAGAGAAAGAAGAAATTCTATCAGACTTGCAGTAATTTCTTTTTCTGTTAGATCCAACGTTGTCAATGGGATTGCACCCAAGGGTCATCATAACCCATAGAAGTTGTTGACAGATAAGGACCTCCTGGGCCACCCAGTATGCGCAACACAAACCCTGCCTATTGTGTGACTGAACCTCACCCTAGACTCTGTAACACCCCCCTCCTGCTACCAGGATACCTTTGTGCTTATCCCAAGCACTTTTATATTCCTTGACCATTTTAGCCCCAACCACCTCTGCTGAGATGCCATTCCAAGTGTCCACCACCCTCTCCATGAAAAAGTGCCTCATCACGTTACCCCTGAGCCTTTCCCCATCTACCTTCATGTTGTGTCCCTCATCTTTGAGTACCTTTTGGTTTGGAAGATGCTCACCACCTGTACTTTGTTTATCCCCGTGAGGTATTTGTATGTCTCTGTCATATATCTCTGCTATTTTGCAGCTATTCTGGGTGAATTCCTCTAGTCGGGGTTCTTGGCTGCCGCTTCACAGGACAATTTTTCTTTTCCCTTATCTAATTCTTTCTCTCCTGCAATCTTTCTTGTTATTTGTATTGCATCTTGATTGTCTGAGTAGAGCTTTGTTATCTAGAGCCTTAGGTTTGATTGTTTTGAATACTTGTAATAACTACAGCTAGATATTGTGGCAATCAGAGCCGCATTATAATTGCCATTGAGTTTAACTACACTTTAATTTGTTGACCTACTCTGTTTCTCAGCAGTGTCTTACTGTTTAGATTTATTTCCTGCCTCAAGGCCAATTTATTTTCCTTTCTGTTGCCATCCTGCTCCTCTCACCCTCTGGTGCTCTGTGCTGACCCACCGTGCACCCAGACTGCTAATTCCTGTGCCTTTGTTCTAAACCCTGCCCACTGATTTAGCTTTTCTTTTCCTGCTGCCACTGGCCTCCTGTTTCTCCTGTCTGTTCTCTGTCACCCCCCTGCCCCAAACTCCAGTTTTAATTTAACCTTCTGCCTCTCTCTTTCTCTTACAGATTGAGCCCCTGATCGGACTAGCTCTCCTGGCAGCTGTTCCTGACACCGCCCACCTTACCCTTGAGCTGCAAGAATCTCTCTCCAACAAGGCACGGACTTTGCATCTCCGCTGCTGCAATATTTTGGTGCCTGCCGGGCTCTCACTCCAATTGGCAGCAATTCAGTAAATTACTCTGGATTGGCTAAGTGAACAAGCCCAAGGTCTCTGCTATTTTGCAGCTATTCTGGCTGAATTCCTCTAGACGGGGTTCTTAGCTGCTGCTTCACAGGACAGTTTTCTCCCTCACACCCTCCCCCAACCCCAGCATGCTTTAAATGTGCAAACTGCTTCTGTAGCTCCTCCCAGCAGCTTAACTTATCCAATTACTTCTCTGTGTCCTCTTCACAATATTTCTTCCTCCCTGTAACACCTCCATTTGAAGCTGCTCTCCAATACACTCTGTTCAGTCCCCTCCCCAAGCCCCTGTCATTACTTTTTGCTCAGCCCCCAACCCTTCTGCTGTCACTTCTGCTTCCATATGGCCTCTATCTCCCATTCCTGTCTCTCTGTCTCAACATCTCTATGAGCACCCTTCATGCTCTCCCATTCCGTCTTCTATCCCTCCTTCCTCCCTCTACCCCCCTACTGCCAAACACTTTCAAACTTTATTAACTACCTCTTCACCCCCTGTTCAATTCTCAACCTTACTACTTCATCTGCCACCTCCTCTTTCCTCCCCCTCCCAATACTTCCCACCCCACCCATCTTATCCACCATGGGCTACTCAGCTGCCTTCACCTGCACTTACTTACCGTTCAACAACTTCTCCCTTCCTGACCCCCTCTGTGCTCCCCAAGCCTATAGAATTAAGTACAAGTCTCATGCCCCACATCTACACCTCTTAGTCCCCTTACTGCTCATTGCAGGTGACATTGAACCAAATCCTGGTCCCTCTAGCCCTACCTCCTCCACTCCTCAGGCTCTCCCTAAAGGTCTGTTGATCTTCCACATTAATGCACGCAGCTTTCTCCCCAAACTGGACGACGTAAAAGTATGGGTCTCCAAAACTCCTCTGACATACTTTGCATATCAGAAACCTGGTTATCATCCCGCATCCCTGACCCGTCCTGACTTCACCCTATTCCATCAAGACCAAGGAAAACGTGGTGGTGGGGTAGCTATCTACTCCTGCAACTCCTTAAATTGTACTATCTCCCATCGTGAAGCTATCACACGCTCCCATGAACTCCTCCTAACATCTTTAGCCTTTCCATCTTCAACTACACTTTTTGTAGGGGTCTTATATGCCGCCACAAAACTTCCCCCATCCCTATTCTCCTGAATTACCGTACCGCTGCCTCCGCTATCACAAATGCAGGTGAACTAATCCTTCTTGGTGACTTTAATCTTAAATGGCTTTCCCCCTCCTCACTTAACTCATATCAGCAGACTGAGGCATTAAATCTTACTCAACTGATCAAAAAGCCTACCCGTCCCAATCCTAGATCTCAGCCTCATTCCTTGTTAGACTGGGTGCTGTCAACCCATCCCTCACATTTGTTCTGCTGGAATTTTACCTCATGTGCTCAGTGATCATTACCCTACCTTTTGCATTAGGAAATCCCATCCTCCACCTACTCCCCCCAAATATATCCAATATCACCGCCTCAAATCCCTTGATGTGGATAAACTTCTTCATGATCTGGCACTGGCTAACTGGTCTCCAGTCCTCTCCTCCCCTCCCTCTCGGTTGATGCCACCCTCTCTCATTTCACCACTATCTTCCTTAAGATCTGGGATGCCCACCCCCCCCAAAAACAACCAGAGTAAAGCGCCCACCATCCCTGGATTCCCCTGATATCCTGACCAAGTGCAGGGCTCGTGACCATGCTTGGCACCGTTTTAAATTAACAGGTGACCAAGCCCTCTTCCAGTCCTTTTGTGCCCTCCGCAACAACTGTGCTATCATCACTAAATCAGATTTCTTTAAATCATGGTTGCACCCCTCTAATAGCATGCCATCCTCCTTCTGGCAGGACCTCTGCTTGCTTCTTCACCCTACCATGGACTCCCCCCCCACTCTTTATCTGTGAGGCCATTACTCTCATCTCCAATCCCACCCTCATTATTGAAGCCCTTAATAAGTACTTAACTTCCTGCACTGTACCTCCTGGGTCTACTTCCATCCCTACCTACACCCCCGCTCCCCCCTCACAGCCTTCAGGCTTCTAACTACTTGGTTTACTTGGGACAAAAGAAGGTCAAAGCCCATTGAGATTGTCCCCCACAATATATGTGGCACATTAATCTATGGTCAAATTATCTTCGAGCCATTTGTCAAGTCCAGATCTGAATGAAGAAAAGGAAGGCGAGTCCACAAGTTTTTGGGTCAGGGAGTTCCAAAGTCTAGGAGTCCTTATTGTGAAACAATTTAATCTTTTATTTGTGTTTGCTTTTACTACATTAATTTGTTTATTATGCAATCTGGGGACAATGCGTCTATTACTAAAGTATAATCCAAATTGCTGCATTAATTCAGGGGATTGATGAACTTTATAGAGGAGAAGAAGATCCCTCTAATTCTTCTTTTCTGTAATGAATGTAAGCCTGTAGTCTGCAATCTTGAAGCATAATATTTTAAGGCCAGATAGGGAACCATTTTAGTTGCCCTTCTTTGAATTCTTCCCAGACCTTGAATATCCTGTACTAAATATGGACTCCAAAGTGGGGAACCATAGTCCAAATAGGGCCTGACATATGTTCTGTATGGGGGATAATACATTCTTCTGATTTCATGACAAAGGTGCATTTTATACACATAAGTATAGTACAAGTCACGTTAAATTGTTCCCTCAACTCACTGGTGTAGCATTGTTCAATGAGTTTCCTAATCTGTGCAGGGTTTAATTCAATGAATTTGTAAAAGCTTACTATTGGTTTGCATTTAGCTGTTATGTGCTATAACTTTATTTTCAGCTGAGTGCTTATGAGTTTCAATTCAGAAGGCAGACTAAACAACTCTTAAGGAATGCTGTGATATTTATAAACAATGCTCTAAAGGAATGCTGTGATATTTATAAACAATGCCATGAAAATGCAGCTACTGCCATTTCACTAAACAGTTACATGTTAGCTGAATAGGCAGTGAAGGATGGTTGGAAAAAAGATGAAAGCTTCGGCAGTTTGAGTTGCCAGTTCAGTAGCATCACAAAAAAACAATTCTACAGCAGTGAGTTGATGGAACAGTTTAATGTGACTTGTACTGTAGTTGGTTAGAGGTTTTAGCAGACTTAATACAGTGGTCTCTAAAAGTCAATTTATTATTAATTTGTATTCCCAGATCCCTTTCACAAACAGACACTTTCAGGGGACTATTATTAAGGGTGTATATCTGTAGGGGATTAGCTGTACCATAGTGTAAGACTGTGCAAGATTGAGACCCTGGCTTACATTTTCATAAAAGGCAATTAGGTCTGTGGTACATGACTGGCCTTTTTAGAAGCCACCTATTCTTCCATCAGAAGTCCTGAGAGCTCTTACCGCACTCAGCCCAGCTAAGTCAAGTCCCAATGGACTGCATCCCAGATTCTTAAAAATCTCTGCCCCTTCTATTGTGACCCCTTTAACCTACATCCTAAATCTCTCACTCTCCTGAGCCACAGTTCCTACTGCCTGGAAGTCTGCCACAGTCTTCCCCCTCCACGAAGGTGGTGATCCCACTACCCCTGGAAACTATCGCCCCATCTCCCTTCTACCTACCCTTGCCAAAGTCCAAGAATCCCTAATTCTCTCCAGGCTTAACCAATTCCTCTGCAACTCAAACACCCTTTCACGATTCCAATCAGGATTCAGGAAATCACATTTGACCACCTCTTCCCTCCTACGCTTTACCAATGCCATTCACTCTGCCATGGACCTGGGTCACCTCACCTCAGCTATATTCATCGACCTAGCAAAGGCCTTTGACTCTGTTTCCCACTTTCTTCTACTCCATAAACTATCCTCTGCTGGCCTATCCCCTACTTCAGTTTTGTGGTTTAGCTTCTACCTAACTGGTCATTCGCAGTCAGTCTCTATCAATAACGTCCTCTCTTCCTCCCTCCCTATCCTTGCCAGGGTGCCCCAGGGCTCAGTCCTCTGGCCTGTTCTCTTTTCCCTCTTTATTAATGATCTCCCCTCAGCCTGCACCCATGCCAACATTCACATGAATGCAGATGATACAGTCCTTTTCCTGTCTGGCCCATCTACTCACGACATCCAATGCTGCTTCCAAAGTGAACTCACAGTGATCACTGCATGGTTTGATGCCAACTGCCTAAAACTTAATACTAAAAAAACAGTAGCCATGACCTTTGACTCTAAACAAAAACTTGCCAGGCTTTCCTCCTTATCAGTCTTCTCCTCTGCAGCTAACACTCCCTTAGACAATGTCTTTTCTTACAAGTGCCTTGGAACCTGGCTCAATCCCTCCCTCAATTTCTCCTCCCACTTCAGCACACTCCACACCAAACTGCACCCCAGACTTGGGTTACTTTACTGTCACAAGTCCAGTCTCTCTCTCTTCCTATAAGATGCGATCTCGTAGACACATGGATCCTCCCAGCCTTTGACTCTGCAGACATAGTCTTCAGTGCTGACCCTGCTACCTCCCTTGCCAAACTTGATGTTCTCTTTCATGCCTTCTGTAGGTATGCCTCTTAACTCTCTCCCCCTTCTTAACTCACCACTGTGACCTTTACTCTCTCCTTTCTCTTCAGTCCCTCACACAGAGGTGCTCCTCTCACTGCTCTACATTTGTAGCAAAATACTGGTTTGGGTCTCTCCCATCCTATCTTGCCTCCCTCCTCCCTCCTCACTCCTGCTACTCCCTCACCCTACAACTCACGGTTGAGCTGCACCCGTACTTTCTCGCTCCCTCAAGTCCGCACAACCATGGGCAAACTTTCTTTCTCCTACATATTACCCTTCCTCTGGAACAGCCTTCCCTCCCAGTTGTGTCTCTCTCCCTCTTTCCCTACTCTTAAGCACCTACTCAGACCAACCCCCTACTACTTCCTGCATGTGTTCCTCTTCCTAGACTTCACTAACTTTGCTTTATTTGTTCCTATTGTACCTCACTGTATATATCTATGTAAATAATTATAGTATGTATTTACTAGCTTATCACCGATTGTATATACTGTGTCTAGTGTGTTGTTTAATTTTTGAATGCCTCTCTGTAAATAGCATTTGTTGTGTATATTTCTCTGCATTCTGTATGCCAATTGTATTACTATTGCTTTGCACCCCTCTCCCCCGGGTCACTTCTGGAAATGAGCTTCTGTTCATGGTGCCTTTCCTGGTTATCAACTTTTAAATAAATAAATAAAATATCCCTCCTCTCCCTCCTTGTCTCCAAGGAGTACATATCCAATTCCCTCAGCCTTTCCTAATAGCATTTCCCATGTAGACCCTCCACTATCTTTGCTGCCCTTCTCTGCATCTACTCCATTCTGTTTTCATTTCATTTTCATTTTTATCCTTGTAAGTCTAATGAGCAAATTGCCCATTTTCACAGATGACAAGCAATACATTAAACATAGACAAATAACATCTACAATACAAAATACAATTCACATATAAACATTTAACAAGTACATTCTTGAGTACATTGTAAGGACTATTTCAACTTTGATTTAAAAGAAATGTTTATGTCCTTTATGAGATGGAGCCTCCAGAACTACTCTCCTGGAGAGTATTGTTTGATATAAATGTTTAACTAAGGATTCAGGAATGCCAGAAAATTGATATTATAAGAATTACAGTTTCTGTTCATTATTAGTGGCCACTAATTGGCAAGTGGCAGATCTTTGCTGTTGTCCTGTAGAATCACTTAATTCTTTTTTCAGCTAAGTAATTTCATTTTATTAGACTGCAAGATGATCTCCATTTCCACATTCAGAATCAGATACAGGGCAAAACACTAGGACACAGCACTCAATTTACATCTTCCATGCAGAACCTATGAAGGTAAAAGGACAACTACACCTTCAGCAAAGTAAGGCATACATCTGCACTTCATGTCAACATTTCTAAGAACTGTTTGGTGTCCTTAATAGTTAGGATTGTTCTGAGTGGCTAGTCTTTTCTGCTGTGCAATATATTTTGATTGAAGAACTTGGAGCCTCAGAACACAGAGGGCACTCACATTCCAAGCTACAGACACACCTTCTTAAAGCTATTGCTAGACTCAATGCACTTTATTGCATCAGAAATTTATGCCCTAATACATATCAGAAGAAGAAAACAATGATGTCAGTTTCAGGTCCATGAACGATTTTGGGGTAAATATAACAAGCTGAAATTTTCTCCTCTGACACCTTTTATGGTGATTCCACCAACAAAGCCTACCATCAAATAATTACGGTTGTGTTCAGAAATGAAAATGTTTATGTAGAAGATATTGTTCACCGGCTAAACCAAAAGTGCAAAGTACTGAGTGCACCTGAAGCTATAATCAATTCAGAGTACCTTTGGACTGGAGGCTGGAGGTTTAGAGTTAAATTGAGATGTACAGAAGAGGGAGTGTACCATATCTGGAATAGTTTTTTTCTGGGCTAAGACGGGGGTGTGCTTTTACCCCAGCCAACCTAAGGCCTGCTACAGGTGTGGGGCACACACACACCTATCAAATGTGTGTGACATTATGAGATGTGGGTTATGTGGGGAAAGAGAGCACACAAGTTTCCAATGCAACAACCATGTTAAGTGTAATCTTTGTGATGAGTATAGACATATGTACCAAGAGTGCCCCTGGGCTGCAAGAAACAATTCCAGGAGTATAAATCCTGATGAGCTAATAAAAAAAGCTCAAGAAGCTGAAGCAAGAGATAGAGAACCCACAGACAAGGTCAGAACAGTGCAGGAGTCCCCTGCGGCTGAAACCCCAGCAGAAGACCAGAATCAAGGTTCTGCTCAGCTGGAGGAAGGGGAGGAAAATAAAGGAAGAACAGACCTCTCAAAGGAAGAGGAATTATGTGAGAAAGCACCTGAGATGGCCACTCAACCTGAGATGGACGCATAACCAGAGATGGAGCCTTCTCAGCAGATGACCCCCCCACCCTTGGCCCAAAATGGACCAGGAACATCTGAAAGGAGATGAAGCTTAGGTAGCCAAAAGGTAACTATACAGAGGTGGACATTGTAAACCCTTTTGAGGTTTTGAAAACCCATGAAGAAGGAGACTGGGCTTCAGGGGAGCTGGACTCTACTATCTAGATGCATGGAACAGCCTTCCTGAGGAGGTTGCAGAGTCAAAAACAGTGGGGGAATTCAAGAACGCATGGAACAGATATAAGGCAATTCTATGAGGGTAGGAGGAAGTAGGTTAACTAGGATCTGCAGCTTATCTGTTAGGTAGGGAAATGGGCAGACTATGTGGGCCAAGCGGTCCTTATCTGCCATCACAATCTATGTTTCTATGTTTCTATGTCTCCTCTTCCACATCAACACAGCAAGATGTGGAGAAAAAAAGTACACTGGGGAAAAAAAAAAGAAGAAAAAAAAAAAGGAAAACTGAAATGCATAAGGTTCCTGTTTTTTTTATCCCTGTCTCTTATGCTTAAATGGTGTTATTTTCTGTAGGCTCAGTAAATATTTGTAGCTGTCTTAATAGTAAAAGGAGGGATGCTATTTTTGCTTGGCTGAAAGATTTAGCATGCAAAGTTATTTTTGTACAAGAAACATGGTCGAATTCTTCAGTAACAGTAGCACAAGTCAAAAGAGCTTGATTATGGGGTCCATCCTGTTGGTCCTTTGGACTGGACAGAGTGGATGGGGTAGGAATTCTATTTAAAGGTGGGGATTTAAGTTTCAAAAAACAGTGGATGTGCAACTAGGCAGGGTGTTACTGATAGACGGGCTTTGATACAACCAGTATAGCAGATTCTTGGTTATTTATGTACCCCAGAGTAAAGCTGAGAGGGTACAATTATGGGAGGCAAATCAACCTTTTTTAGCTACAGGTAGGAATGTACACATGGGAGGGGACTTTAACTGTTCATTAGATGCAGCAGGAAAAGGGAAGAAAACATACTGTGATACCCATGCTTTGAAACAGTGCATTGACATTGCAGAATTATTAGATCACTTTATAAACGCCTCTCTACCAATACAATATATGTATGTTAGGGGGCCCTTGCATACAAAGATCAATTACATTTTTGTGTCCCAGAGGATTCAGGTAGTTAAAATAATTCCACTAGAGTTCTCCAATCATGTTGTAATTAAGACCATTGTACAGTAAATACAGAAGCAGGGATAACCCATCTCACTCTACTGTGGAAAATGAACTGTAATAGCCCCAGGGAAGGGGGTTACAATCTGGATTTCTGTCAGTTTTTATCACAAGAGCATCAGTATTATCACTGTATGATGATATTTATTCATGGTGGATAGACACTAAGAAAGAAGTGATTAAATGGATGCAAGATTTGGGGAGGACTAAAGCAAAAAGTAACTTTATGCAGTATTAAGACCAAGGACACAATTATACAAACTCTTGATGGCTACATACATGACAAATGTAGATCTTTCAGATAAAATCACAAAAATAAAAATTGAAATGAAAAAGGTCCAATACGATGGGGCAGCTTTGCTGCAAAACGAACTGTACCTAGGCACACAGAAAACTCCATATTCAGATCCCTGCAAAGCCTGCAAAGAGAGAGAAAAAATAAATCAAGATTCATGTGCCTTACAAATGAGGAAGGGGTAAAAGTAACAAAAACAGAAGAAATAAGGAAAATTGTGGAAAACCATTTAAGTTTTTTTTTTTTCCACAGGTGGACCCCAGAGAAGAGAGGGACATGGATACATATTTGACTGGTATATGGACTGAGGGTTAGATATAGAGAAAACAATGGAACTATCAGCCCCAATCGATGAATGAGAGGTGTTGCAGATTATTAATTCTTTGAAACAAGGTGTTGTCCTTGGTATAGATGGCATTCCAAATTAATTCTATAAAATGTTTTCATCTATTATGGCTGCCTTTCTGACAAGAGTGTTTAATTATTTTTTACAATGAGGAAAATCCCATCAGACTTTATTTTGGGCCTAATGATTTTTTTTACATAAATGAGGGGAGACATCAAATAACAGAAATTGGAGACCAATTAGCTTGCTAAACTCTGATTTTAAAATACTGTCACACGTGTTACAAAAGAGACTGGGGGGGAGTGGCTACTGGTCAGATTCATCCTGTGAAAACCTGCTCACTACCCAGGAGAAATATACAAGAAAATCTTGCAGTAATCAGAGACGTAAATAAATTTTACAAAGATAAGGAGGAAGAGGTTAGCCTGCTTTATCTAGATCAAAGCAAGGCAGTTGATAGAATTAATCATGTTTTTTTATTCAAGGTTTTAAAACAGTATAGGATTCCCGATTTAGTCATAACCTGGATTAAGGTATTGCATGAAAATGCAAAAATTACTCCTGAGATTGTGGGAAAAGGAGGGAATCATGTTCAGATTAGGATGGTGTTGAGGCAGGTATGCCCTTTAAGCCCTTTATTATATGTATTTGCAATAGATCCCTTCATCAGGAAAATCATAAATCATAGAGCCATAAAATGAATAGTAAGGAATCAACAGAGAGATTCAGTTAAGATATTAGCTTATGCAGACAATTTATGTTTATTTCTTCAAGATAAAAGTAGTTTGGATCTCATGATGACAGAAATGGAACCTTCTGCAAAAAAATCAGGGTCCAAACTGAACCTGGAGAAAAATATGGGGTTAGATCTGGGAAAATCTTCAGGGAACTGTAATAATATACAGTATATAATGTTCAGATAACAAAAGAAGCTATAAAAATACTAGGAGTGGTTTATGAACTAGGAGACATGGCAAAATATAATCGGGAGCAAGCAGTACAGGTTGGGGAAGCTAAAGTATCAAAATGGAAAGGATGGAAAATGTCAAAATTAAAAAGTGTTTGTAATCGAGCACTTTTTGCTACCCATATTTCTATCGGAAGGCTGCAACCTGTGGTTCTATGGGGTGAATAGCTCCTCCCCCATCCTCTACTTAACCTTTCCAGGAACGCCCCTCTGCTTAGAGTGAGTTGCACTCGCCCCCCATCCTCCACTGCTTCCTCCTCCTTTTCCGGCATTCGTATCTCACCTGACTGGGCCTTCAATCCTACACTTAACTACAAGGGTGTAGACAGGCATACTCACTGTACACATTTGTGTAGAGTTTTGTTAAATGCCTGTCACAAACCATATGCCTTTCTGTTAACATTTTCATTTTAATCTGTAGTATTTGGGTTAGTGTAGGCCACTGAGGAGTGTCTCTGTTTGAACTTCTGTTGTTTAGGAGATAGATACATGTAAAGCCTCTTGAAAGATTAGAGGAATCATCTGACAACAATCTGACTTGTTTGGAAGGGGGTGCCATTTGGAAAGGTTGTGTACATTTTTTAATGGGGAAGGGGAAGTAACAGTTGGAGATTGTGTACAAACTGAAAATTTCTGGCTACACCTCTGCTTAACTAGCATCCTGTCAAAGGTGGGATACAGAGAAAGGCCAAAAGATCAAGTCCTAACAACAACTATATCTCATCCAGTTCAAATGTATCTAAGCACCAGCCATGTCTCATCCAGATCCTACGTACTACAAGCACTGACCTATGTTCCTATCCAGCGCCAACATGCCTAAGCACTAACCTTATCATCCAGCTCTTACGTATCACAAACACTGAGCTATGTTCCTATTCAGCTCCAACATGCCTAAGCACTAACCATATCATCCAGCTCCTACATACTGCAAGCAATGTCCTATGTACCAGTCCAACTCTAACGTATCTAAGCACCCACCATATCCATCCAGCACTTGTGTATCACAAGCACTGAGCTATGTACCACACACAGAATATATTGTAATGGTTTTTCCACTGCCTATTAGTTTAGAAATGAAAGTGTATAGCCTTTTCTTTCAGCTCCTGTGGGGGAGCAGGCTAAATCGCATTAAAAGGGAAGTAACGTATTTACTTAGTAATAAGAAGGGAGGAGTAAATATGATAAATCCAGTTGTTTTTTTCCACACATATTTTTGGACAAAACATTTGAGCAATTTCTTTCACCCTCAAAAATCCTTGGCAGTAAAGTGGGTTTGGAACTCATTGAACATAATATTAACTCAGTGGGGAAATTTACCCCTGAAGGTATCAAAAGCTGCAAAAATTCCAAGCTTTTATGTAGGGACATTTCAAAAAATGTGCAAATGGAAAACAAGTGGTTATAACAGGGGCTAGTAAAGGAATGTATTATTGGATATTAGATAGCATTGGACCAAAAGGACCAGCATTCAAAAAATGTACTCCTTCAAAAAATAATTTAGTCTATAAGATTTTAAATAATAAAAGGATCCCAAAACGAATGTGGGGTGTACATTGCTGTGCGCTCATGGGAGGTTAGGAGTAAAAGGAAATAATAAACATACAGTGATAGAGGAAAGAAACTGTATCCAGGTTGTATAAACTAGTTAGAAATACAAGAACATTTTTTTGTTCCAATGTACATATGTTGTAAACATGTGGCCTTTTCTAGCAAACAAATGGGATTTACCATGGTTAAAACAGCTAACTTATAAAAATTTAGTGTTAGGAAATTTCCCCCAGTTATTAAGAAACAACCAAAGTAGCACATTAATAGTTTTCTTTGCATGCCTAAAGTTTTATTTATGGCAGAGTAGATGTAGTGTTTTGATTCAGCAACAGCGAATGTCTCATGTTAGGGTCAATAAAATATGTGCGACTGCCTTGTTAGACATATATTGAAATGAGAATGCAACCAAGAGATAAAGTGATATTTTGGTGGAGAGGTTTGTCCTTTTTTCAGAAATATGCTTAAGTAGAAGAAGGGTAGGGAGCAAGGGGAAATTTAAGGTAGACTGCTGATACAAATATTTTTTAGGAAGAAAATTTTAATCTTTTATTTCTTTTCTTAGGAGGGGTATTGTGTATTTTGTGTAGGATGGGAGGGAATGATTAGTTTAGGTTGTGTATAGATCTATGAGGAATGCTTATACTTTTTTCTTGTGTATATCTATGTACATTTTGGTTTTCATGTTTTAATAAAACTCCCCTGCTGTTTTTGAGGAGTGCCATGAGATCTTTAACATCCACCAGAACAGGACCTCGGTTTAATGTCTCATCTGAAAGACAGCACCTCAGGAGTGCAGTCTCCCCCTCATGATGCACTACAGTGTCAGTACTGGAATTTACCCCAAGTGCTTGGTGTGAGGCTAGAATCCACAACCTTTCAATCTTCTAGCCTCAGAGTTGAGTATGCAACCTGCTGAGGTGCTGACACTGCCAAGACTAAGACTGTGACCCAATTGGAGGTGTCCTATAGGTTTCTCAATGGTCTCCTTCTGGTCAGTTGGCTGGTTCCAGTGTGGGACCTTAACTTGGTTCCAGACTCTGTTACACAAGCTCTTTTTAAACTTATTGGCATTCATGGAGAATGCTTTTCTGGTGGAGATTACCTCTTCTTTGAGAATTGCCGAGCTGCAGGCATTTATTTCAGATCATGCCTAACTTGTTTTTCAATATAGAGGGTTTCATTATGTACCCATCCTAGGTTCCTTGCAGAGGTGGCTTATAAGTTCACATTAAACCAGACTATCCACCTTTCCATGTTTATTTTCCTTCCCATCAGCATGCTGGAGAAGTTATCCTGCAATCTCTCAATCTCCATGGAGTTTTATGCGTCTACTTGGACTGCATGAAGGATTGCAGTAAGTCCTTGCATCTTTTTGTTTTGTTCACCCTCAGGATGTTGGGTGCCCCCCCCCCACATTTCTTTATTGAAAACACCACAAGGAGTTTCCTGGTCCTGTCTATGGGCATGCTACATGTGACATGGCCTTTTCTGTGGCTTTTTGTTCAGTCTTAGCAGCTAACATGCTTTCCGGCCACGTGGAGTTCTGGCCAAATTTTAACTACAGTCTGGATCATGTGTGTCATAGACAGGCTGATTTCTGCCTTGATGTCCTCCAAAGCCTGCTGTCTAAAGGGTCTTAATTCCTACTGCCTAGCTTTCGATTCACTCCACTGTTTTAATGCTGCTTGGGAATCATTCTAAAGGTGTTACTTTATGGAGGGAGATGTCCTCAAAGAAGATAGTTTAGCTACTTATTAGTAACAGTAGATGTTTAAGAGAATCTCTTTCACAGAGCCTCAGCTCACCACCTCACACATGCAACAACGTCTGTATTTCAGGTGGCATGCTGTGGACGATATACCAGTTACTACACAGTTAGTCATCTTTTCTGCACCCTTTCAGATGGACTTCAATTTCCGGAATCACTTCCTCTCTTAGCCTGGTTAAGATTCTGGTCTCCCATTCCTTTTGGTATGGTACAACTGAGATCATCTTTGGCAGGGAACTGAGAAAGTATAGTGTCACCCCTATCTTATATATGTTCCACCAGCATACTTAAATGTTGCCGCTGCTAGGCAAAAGTTTCCGGGTGTTCCTGATGCCAGTGGCTTACTGTTCCGGTGGTGTGACTCTGTAAAGTAGATTCTAACAAAGATCTACTGTTACTGATAGGTAACTAATTTTTAATGGACTGTGGGTAGCACAATGTGCTCTGATGCCAGCAACCTGTGTTTGGAAGCAAACTTGGGAGCTGGCTGAGTGGGGCTGGGGAGGCACCACCACACTCAAACTGGGAGAGGATGATGCAAGGTTCCACTGCATTAAAGAACCCTGCAGTGGGCCAGTGAGACATCTCTTTCCAAAGGAATTTGCTATGTGCCAGCATGGCATGCATGGGCACTGCCTTGGACCATGTTGGTGGTGGGTGGGACACAAAAAAAGTGCTGGCGGAAAAATATGGTGGATGTTTAAAGGATGGTAGCATCTCTTTTTGCGCCTTGCCAGTTGCTACCATGCTGGATGGTGCTCCAGTGAGGGGTAAGGGTACTCTTTTGCTGGCTCTGCCATGGGGGTAATCTGTGGTGGGTTTGAGGGTGGCTGGTACTAGGGGTTGGGTAGCCGTAAGCCTGAAAGGTGCAGCAATCTGGTCTGATGACTGGGAGTATACAAATCAGTCTTAAAAAAGTAGCTAGATGTTATTGCATCATGCAACTTTGTGCAGCACATATTGAGAGTCAGTTATAGAATAAAAAATTGTTTTCTATAGCAGAAATTTGACTGTCTTTGTGAGCACCTTTGAACAGGTTGTAAAAAAAAGTTTAACTTGACTGTCATGACAAATACCACAGCATAAAGCTAAATGTAATATCTTGACCTTTGAACACTTCTGCCATTGCAAGTAATAAAAAGACCCTATCATAAAATATTGGTTAATGATTGATTTTTGCTGTTTAGAAAAAGAATCCAAAAGTTTGATTCTACAATTAAAAAAAAAATGTTACAATCCTTATCTAAGTATTTAATGTAGTCACTGGGTGCTACTGACACAGCAGTTGATGATGCTGTACATTCAGATAGAACAAAGCTCCAGTAAACAACCTAATGACAAAAGACCACTGGATTCACTATATTGTGATAATGGAAGAGTTTGGGTATCTGTCTTGCTTGCACCCCCATCAAAATGAATATGGACATCCACCCGGTTTTAAAACAGAAATGCTACATTTGCTGATGCTGCATAACCCTCAGTGCCATTCTCAAAGGAATCTGCATTGTCCTACTCTGAAAGCATGAAGCTTTCACAAGCCCTCTGGGTAGGCTATTCCACATAACTACCTTCTGTGTGAAATAATGCTTTCTAATGTGTTCCCTTAACTTCATTCTGGAGGTATTTGACATCCAAAAATTAGGTAGGTACTATCAAACTAAATTTATAGCAATTCATTGACTTGCAAATTTGGCATACAAAATACATAGAAACATAGAATCTGTTGGCAGATAAGGGCTATACGGCCCACCTAGTCTGCCCATTTTCCTACTCACTGCTGCAGCCCCAGATCCTATTTAATCTGCAGTTCTCCTGCTCTGCACATCTCCAGGGTACCCTTATGTCTATCCTATGCACTCTTGAACCCCTGTATCATTTTCCCACCCACCACTTCTGCTGGAAGGCTGTTCCAGCACTCCATCTCCCTTTCAGTGAAAAAGTACTTCCTAACATTACCCCTGAGCCTTCCACTCTTCAGCCTCATATCATGCTCCCTTGTTCTTGTGCAGCGTTTTCTCTGAAATATGCTTTCCACCTGTACCCTGTTAATTCCCCTAAGGTACTTGAAAGTCTTTATCATATCTCCTCTCTCCTTTCTTTCTTCCAGTGAATAGATATTAAGGTCCTTAAGTCTTTCCTTGTAGGGCTTCTGGTGCAGTCCTTGTACCATCTTTGTTGTCCTTCTCTGGGTTGCCTCTGTTTTGTCAATGTCCTTGTGGAGATGTGGTCTCCAGAACTGGACACAGTATTCCAGCTGAGGTCTCACCAGTGATCTGTATGGTGGCATCACCACCTCTTTCCTCCTGCTTGTTATGCCCCTCCCTGTGCACCCCAACATTCTGTTTGCTCTCCTCACTGCTTTTTCACATGGTTTGGTCACCTTCATGTCATCAGATATGATAACCCCCAGGTCTCTTTCCTGAAAAAAAAGGGGAAAAAAAAGAAAATTAGATGAACTCCAGATTTGGAGGCATGGAAGTCTAAAAATTACTGATTAGTTGGTTACTTGGTTACTTGGTCAGAGGGACAAAAGAGGGCCAAAAGCCCATAAACATTGTCCTCCACATATGTGGATCATTGGTAATAACCCCTATCTAGTTAACTATTTGTCCAATTTGAGTTTGAAGTTAGTGAAGGAAGGGGCATCAACAACATCCTGTGGAAGAGTATTCCAAAGTCTTGGTGTACGTATTGTAAAAAAGTTTTGTCTTTTTTTTGTTTTACATTTAGCTATATCTAACTGTTTGTTATTTAATCTGAGTCCAGTTTTCCTATTAAAGGAAATACCACACTGCCTCATTAATGTTGGACTTTGAATAATCTTAAAAAGTTGAAGTAAGTCCCCACGCTGTCTTCTTAGTTTAAGAGAATGCAGCCCGTTTATGTAATCTGGTTTAGTAATCCAGCTGCGACAGGTGAGGTATAGATTTAACTCTTTTTGTATCCTTTCTAACCTAACCACATCTCCACAAAGGTAGGGACTCAAAATGGTGAACCATAATCAAGATATGGTCGGATGTATGATCTATACAATGGTATAATACATTGCTCGATTCTAGAGACAAAAGTACCTTTAATTCTACGAAAAAGTGAATTTGTTAGATTAGCTGTCTTGTTGCAGTGCGAGACCTGTGTAAGTTTGTTATTAACTAAAATCCCTAGATCTTTTTCTAGGCATGAAGCCTTAATTATGTTATTATTCAATGTGTAAATCTGTTTAGGATTGTTTTTCCCAAAGTGCATAACAGCACATTTGGTTGTATTAAATTCCATTTTATTAGTAAAGGTCCAGTGTTCAATAGATAGAAGATCATTAAGTAGGATTTGTTTGTTTTCAGCATTGTTAACAGCACCACCCAGTTTGGTGTTGTCTGCAAATTTAATAAGTATGTTAGAAGAATGAATTTTCATGTCGCTAATGAAGATGTTAAACAATGTGGGTCCCAGGACAGAGCCCTGTGGCACCCCACTTGTGACCCATCCTGTGTCTGATAGCATGCCGTTTACCCTAACCCTCTGCGATCTATTTGTTAACCAACTTTTTATCCATGAAACTAGAATCTCAGAAAAACCTAAATTAGTAAGTTTGGAAATGAGGATACTATGAGATACTTTGTCGAAAGCCTTGCTATAATCCAACAAAATAACATCAGAAGGGATATTTAAATCTAAATTTAAGCTAATAAAGTTATAAAAAGTCGATAGATTGGTGGTACGACAAACCCGATCTAAACCCATGTTGGGTAATATCTGTGAGTTTTAGGGATAAAATCTCCTTATCCAAAAGTGATTTAATAATTTTTTTCAAGTAATTTGCACGGAATAGATGTTAAACTAATAGGACGATAATTATTTACTTGTAAATGGGAACCCTGCTTATATATGGGGTAATTATTGCAGCTTTCAATCAAAGGAACTACAGATTATGAAGAGATTTGTTAAAATCATTGTTAATGGCTTTACAATTGTTTTTTGTGTACCCAGAAGAAATTTTGGCTTATGCCATCTGGACCTGGGCTGGTAGTTTTCTTCAAAGCTGTAAGAAGATTGTAGACATCGTTTTGTTGAATTATTTGTTTATTAGTGATTATAAATGGTCTAACTGAAGTGGGTTGGGGGGAGTCTTGAGTAAATACCGAAGTAAAGTAATTATTTAATGTTGATGCTATAGCCAAATCAGATTTTATTGTTTTATTGTCATGCATAAGGGGACCAATTATTTGTTTATTACCTTTTTTACTGTTTAGATAGGCATATAAGGATTTATGTGAGTCTTTGGTATGTGCTATATGAAATTCAAGATTCCGTTTTGCTGTTAGTATAGATTTTTTGAGAATTTTTACTGATTCTCTATACTGTAACAATAACTTATTGTTACCAGTCAAAGTATTATATCTACTCTTTTTAAGCGTGTGAATAATTTCTTTTACGCCGTGTTGTTTTAATAGAAGCATTAAACCATGGGGTATCTTACCTTTACAGTTGTGAGTATGTTTATTTGGGACATATTTATGTTCAATAGAGGCTATTTGTGACTTAAGAAAGTCCCATGCCTCAATGGTATTTAGGGGGGTTAGAGTGTAGTCCCAATTAATTTTAGTTAAATGTTCGTTTATTTTTTGAAAATCTGCCCTCTCATAGTGTTTAATTATTTTTTTACTGGGGGCTGAACAGTAAGGTGAGATCATGGTGAAAAATATAGAATTATGGTCACTATTACCAAGAGAATCCGTTATGTGTAAGTTATTTATGTGTACATCTTGGCTAGCTATAACGAGGTCAAGAATATTTTTACCCCTTGTGGGTTCTTTAACTAGTTGGTATAAACCAAAGTCGATAATAGTTGTAAGGAAATTATTTTCAATGTTATTTGAACCCGTCAGAGTATCCCAGTTAATATTTGGGAGATTAAAGTCTCCCAAAAGAAGAACTGGTCCCTTACTGGAGAACTGAGAAATATCCTCGAGTAGGTTAAGATTTTGAGCATTATCTAATGATGGGGAACAATAGCAGGTACCTACCAAAATTTTGGGGAGACCTTTTGGTTGGATATATACCCATATGCTCTCTGAATTTTGCTCAATCGGGGATTGGTATGAGGGGATGTTGTCCTTAACATAAAGACTGACTCCTCCCCCTGGTTTTGTATCTGGCCTATTTTTAAAGAAATGTTTATAGCCAAGAATCTCGGATGACCAGTTCCTATTGGAATTTCCCCAGGTTTCAGAGACAGCAATGAGTGACAGATCTAGAAGATGGGCTTTTAATTCCAATTCTGCTTTTTTAGTTATATTCAGTGATCGTGCGTTAAGAGATAAAGTATTTAAATGTAGGTTAACAAATTCAGACCCTTTTTCAAGAGTTTTGGGCGATCGTCCAAACTCCCCCTTATTCATTAGTTTAAATGGGTATTTATATGAGTAACAATCTTTTTCCCTAGTATAACACTTCCTCTTCTGCTGAGGTGTAGGCCATCCCAACAATAAAGGGTCGGGTTAAGATGAAAGTCCTCCCAGTGGGTTAGACAGTGAATACCCTGTCTGAGGCACCATTTCCTCAACCATTCATTTATGATTTTGATTTTAGAGTTAATGGTGTCCTTTGCTATTGGGATAGGAAGTATTTCTGAAAGGCAGATCTCACAGCCCCTTTCAACCAATAGATTACAAAGGAAACAAAGTCCTGTTTATCCCTTGCACAGGTTGCTTTGTAATATCATTAGTTCCCACATGAACAACAACTAGTGGATTTTTTCCTGCAGAGTTTAAAATGGGTTTGAGCATAGCTGTAATATCAGAAATCCTAGGACCACGATAGCTCAAACTAGAACGATGTTCTTTATCCTGGTTACAAACGATGCGATCAATATATTTTGTTATAGAATCACCAAGTATGTAAACTTCTTTGTGGGTGGCTAATGTGTCTAGTACACAAGGGGAGAGTAAGGAGGGAAGAGATGGGGCTCCGTTGGATAAATTTTTAGATGATATATGTTGCATGTTCTCATTATTATGACTAAGTTTAGGACCAATTACTACAGTTTCCTCAATGAGATTAGTTAAATGCTCAAATGAGTTATGGGTGGAAATTGCATATGTACCTGAAGAAGATAAGTCATTAACCACTGACTTAGACTTAGCTGTACATTTTTTTGGTAACCAGAGATTTACTTTATCAACTGTAGACCATTGTTGGGTTGATGTAGTGGGAGTAGAGGTGGAGGTAGGTTGTTCAGACATTGTAGAGAAAGTAACATTTGATTGGAACTGAGGGTTAAATTCATTGCCTACTTTTTCCAAAATCGGAGTATTGACCTCCGCCCTATTTGTTGTAATAGAGGTGTTGGTTTCCACTAATTGACATTTGGTCAATATAATCCTCAAAGCCTTAATTTCAGGATTAATGGACAATACAGGCTGAAGTCTAGAGACTTCGTTTTGTAATTCAGTAATTAGAATACACTTGTCACACTTAAAATCAACAATATGTTTGCCCATAGCATACATTTTACATGTAATGCAATATTTGTTGGCCTTCTTCATAGTGAAACTTGAAACTGACACAGACAAACTCGAAGATTTTTATAATTATTGATATTTTATAAGTATTACCTTATTGTCCCCTTTGTCCACAATGGACACGATAGACACGCGAAAGACGCGCATGTCTCTGCGCGCGTCTCCACTTGCAGCCCCGCGCACGCTCGCCCCGCTCGCTGGAGCTGCTGTTTTTAATGCCCAAAACCGGAAGTGCAATTGCGCCTCACTTCCAGTTTCGTGATGTTGAATTTTACTGTCAAACTTTAGATAAAGCCTTTAACAAGGCTCTCTCAAGTGTTGTATGACGTTTTTAGTTCAAAACTCTCTTCAGGAAATTAAAACAGCCACTCAATTGACAGTATTACTGGGAAGGAGGATAGAAGGTGTAACACAGTCCTCCTACACACCACAATCCCTTGTAACAGCCACTAACAAGCTGTCAGGGAAGGGAGGGTACTCCAGCAATCAACAGTCACAAAGGTGTATTTAAAAGCCCAACAAAGACAGTTTATCATTCAAATTCCATATAATAGGTATAAACCTCTCTCCAGAGGTAAGGTGTGTGGTCACAGAGTGTCTATAACACCCCGCTCGCTGGAGCTGCTGTTTTTAAGGCCCGAAACCGGAAGTGCAATTGCGCCTCACTTCCGGTTTCGCGATATTGAATTTTACTGTCAGACTTTAGATAAAGCCTTTAAAAAGGCTCTCTCAAGTGTTGTATGATGTTTTTAGTTCAAAACTCTCTTCAGGAAATTAAAACAGCCACTCAATTGACAGTATTACTGGGAGGGAGGAGAGAAGGTGTAACACAGTCCTCCTACACCCCACAATCCCTTGTAACAGCCACTAACAAGCTGTCAGGGAAGGGAGGATACTCCAGCAATCAACAGTCACAAAGGTGTATTTAAAAGCCCAACAAAGACAGTTTATCATTCAAATTCCATATCATAGGTATAAACCTCTCTCCAGAAGTAAGGTGTGTGGTCACAAACTGTCTCTCACCATTATTACATAGGGGATATGCCGTGGCCTAACTCAGGATATGACTTACAGGGCAGGACTATAACTCACAGGTGGCAAAGTCACAAGTGAGTTGTCAAGGTCCTGCCTCCTCACAAATCAAGATAAATGGCATATGCTGAGTTAGGCTGATATATATCTCGTTTATACAGCAATGTTTTAAAATATAAACCTGTAACTTTAGCTCTTTTTGGAGGTCGTAACTATTTATAATATAATTGTATTGGTATTTTTAGATACATTTAAACACTTTACAATATATATGGTAACTACAATAAATACTTATATATTAGGAAAAAATAAAGAACAAGGGTTAAAGATAAAGGTGAAACATTTATATTTAGTCAGGATTTGTGTATATCAACCAATATTATATGTATTTATAGAAGTATAGTTATCTTCCTGGAGGTTATCTAGCCATATAGTGTAAGGGAAGTGGAAACATCAGTTTAATGGATGATTACCTAGCACAGATCTTTCAAACTGATTTATTTTACATCCATAAGAAATGTTAAAAACTTTACCCACCTAACATCAGACTTTTCTAAGTTCTTATTAATCCTGTGAGATATTTTATTTAAAAGTAGAGTGTTCAAAATAGATGCAGACTATTCTTTGTAAGTAATTTTAGCATTGTCTATCCAGTGTTTAAGACTAGGGGCTCGGTTTTTAAACAGCCCTTAGATGACCGCAATTTGTGGCTATCTAGGGCTGAGGCAAACACTGGATGTGCCAGAGACCCTGTGCTCAGTTTTATAAAAATCAGGGTCCTGGCGTCAAACTCCCCGGGTTTGACACAAGCCACCAACTCCGCAAAACAGTTGGCACACTTGTAGAAATTGCCATAGGGACACCCCCACCCAGTGCAACACAAGAGGGGCTGGAATGGTTGGAGTGTGGTGAAACATGCATGCCTGGAGGGGTCCAGTGGCAGAAGGGGCAAGGCATGGTGCCATAGGGCTAGTTGAGGAGACAAAGGGAGTGATATGGCACCCAGCAGGGGTGCTGTTTATCCAACTATAAAGCCAGTGGGATTGTATGGGGGGTTCCAGGAGGGAAATAGTACCATGGTCCCAGCTGGGCATAGCCCTGGCAGCAGCTCAGGGGATGTGCACCTGGGACCATGAGTACTATTTATCCAAGGAAACCCCAAACTGTACAATCGCATTGGCGTTAAATAATAAATGGCACCCCATTGGGTGCCACATCACTCCTCTGTCTCCCCAACACCCCATATACACCCCCATGCCCCTTCTGCCCCAAGACCCCACTCTCAGAGCCCCAATGCACCACATGTGTGGCACTGGCGCAAGGCGCTTAGACCACCTCATGGTTGGTCTAAGTTGAGCCACTTGCTGTGCCCATGGTGGGGCTTCTAGAATAGGAAAAAAGGGGATGGTGCAGCCCCATCATGATGCAAGCCACCTTGCAACTTGGGTGCTTTTGCCGCAAGGGTGGAAAAGGTGTCACAAGGGAGCTTTGATGCATGGCATTCTGATGTCACCACCCACACCATCATTTGAAAATTGGGATTGCCACAAACTATGATGTAAGGTGCCACTTGTGTCATTCCAGTTTGGTGGCAGGCACCTTGCATCATAATTTTCATTTTGATAATTGAGCCCCAGGTGTTTATTCTAGGGATGTGGATATGATGTTCTATCCACATTTCTGGCAGTATTCTTTCCCTTTAAAAGCTTGCCAGAAAATCTTCAGGCTGGCTCATGGTAACTCCATTAACTCCGCCGCTGACCCCAGATCTTCCTTTCTGCTGGAAGAAGAAGGTTCCCTTCTAACTGCTTCCACATTGAGTAGGCCCTCATGTGTAAATCTACGGATTTTCTTCCTTAATATTTTTTTTTACTTTCTATTTTTACCCCCTCCTCTGCACTGGCACTGTCACCTGACTGCCTGACCTGCTTTCTGCTGCCCACCAGGGACCCCCTATGTAGCACTGGTTTAGATCCCCCAGTCAGGGACATGGTGGAAAGGGGTCCCCCCCAAATCAAGTCTGGAATCAAGTCTTTGCCTAGGTCCTCCTAGGTGGTCTGCAGTGCAGACAGGTCAGGGACATCTCTCAGGCCCCCTCATAGGTGTTGTGCCAGGCAAGGAGTTTTCTTGTGTATGCCCCACCTAGAGCATGATGTGCAATGATGCCATGGCCTATGCTGATGTCCATAATGTCTTCCCTCTTGATGTGAGCTCGGGCCTCTGTTACCACTGGCTGCCACCAGAGGTCAGGCCAGTCCTGAGTCAGTGTTCCCTCCCCCCCCAGAGGAGGGGCCGAGCAATTCCTGTGATGCTCAAGCCTCCTTCCCCCAGCCATCCCTCCAACTTCCAGGTCTGCTCCCAAACCTAGGTCATCAGTGTCGCAAATTGAAATCCAACCACTGTACTGGCAGGCTAGCATTCTTCCTTAACTAACTCTTGTGAGTTTCTTTTCTTTTTTTCTCTTCAACTTGACCTTTGATCATGACCACCATGTACAATAAGTCTGCTCCTGGGTTCTGCTGGTGCCCTTGCAGGCAGAAGATGTCCCAAACAGACCTGCATATCACGTGGGTCTACTGCCTGGGGCATAAGCATGATCCCCAGGCCTGTGACTTTTGTCACTCGTTTCACCCGACTGTTCTTCAGGACCATCTTGCCCATCTTAAACTAAGCCACCTCCCATCTGGTATCCTCTGTTCCGGCTTTGCTGGGTGAAATAGCAAAATTTAGTGCCCTAGCTAATTACAAACTGAATGCTAATAAATCCTCTTTTTTTCCTTTAAACTACAAGATATTTAAGACTAATATTAGCCCTCTAGGTTTATGTTGGGCCCCCAGGTCATTCAAGTACTTGGGCATCAAACTAACTTGTAACCCCTTAACATGGTCTAAGGAAAATCTCAAATCCCTTTCTCAGCTTATAACTCAGGACCTTGATAGGTGATCCAAACTCCCCATTTCATTATGGGGCCTGATCAACATAGTTAAGATGAATATTTTCCCTAGAATTTTTTACCCTTTATCTCTTATCAATACTTTTATCCCGTTACTCTGGTTTAAGAAGTTGCATGGCATTTTCACTAGGTTCATCTGGTCCATTAAGTATCCTCAATTGGCCTATTATAAATTGGAAGCTCCAAAATCTGAGGAGGGCTTGCAGATTCCTCATTTGGCTATATGTTATTGGGCTAGCCATTTAGCAAAATGTTTGAAATGGGTATGTCCCCGGCTCTGAAAAAGAGCAACCGGTGTGGCTTAGGATTGAATTGGATTTAATTAGGTCTATGAACCTGGATCCCCTAACTTTGTTCTATGTTAAAATGTCTCAGGTGCGTGCGGCTGAGAAATGTCCCATAGTAGCTACTTCACTAAAGGTATATGCACAATTATGTTCCTTTTTGCGATATACCCCTCAACTAGATTTGGCCCAGCCCATCTGGAATTCCCCATCTTTCACCATTAACAAAAAGCAGATTCCCCGTAAATGGTTGTCCCAACTTGGGGGATGGGAAAGTACTTTCCTTTGTGGATAAGATGGGGCAATGGTTGTCAGTAGGACATATTATTCAGAAATTTAATATCCCAACTCTCTCACACTTTAAAGTCATACAGTTAAGGCATTTACTTACAATAGCCCTTGGCAATACCCCTCCTTGCCAGACAATTACGGCCCTGATACCTGAAGTCTCTTCATTACTTGGATCTTTGGGTATCATATCTAAACTATATCAGGTGTTGTTTCACAAAAGATATGGGGACTCCTTTGGACCCACGAGGTTTTGGAACTCCATTGTTCCTCAGTATCATCCTGATTGGCAAACCCTGTGGAGATACTGTCATAAATATGTTTCTCAAGACAGGTTGTGTCTCATGCAATATCACATTTTACATAATATGTATTACACTCTGGTTAAGTTAAAGAAATGGGTCTCTTGGACTCCAATTTATGTACTAAGTGTTCTCGGGAGGAGGGAACTCTTCTTCACTTGTTTTGGTCCTGCCCCAAAATTTGTTTTCTATGGGACTCTATTAAGGCTTCCCTGGATCCTTTACTGGGCCTACAGTAGTATTTCATGCCTGATATTTGTCTCCAAGGGGACTTGTCTTCTATTAGAGTTAAAGTTAGAAGGTTTCATATTTCTGTGATAGCATTATCTGTCAAGAAGCTTATTCTATGTTACTGGAAAGACAAGTCCACCCTGACTTTTCAAGAATGGGTGAATGAAATTCTTGCCAATCTACATACAGAAAAAGCAATTGCCAGCCTCCACAACAGATTGGCAGTTTATACACAAATATGGGATCCCCTTCATTCTCTAATTCTAGTTGCTCAGACTTAGTTATGTTTTAAGGCAAATTGCCCTGTAGATTTCTGTGTAATGATTTTATACTTATGGGACATATGGATTTGTTACTGCTGTATGGGGAGGGAAGGGAGGGTCGGGCAGTTTTATCTTAACAAGTTGCTGTACTCTTGTTTCATTCTCACGGTAACTGCCTTTTATTGTGGAAAATGTATCAATAAAATCTGGAATTGCAAAAAAAAAAAAATCTAAGCTGCCTAACGAAACAGAAACTGCCAGTCACATCTAAGGATACCTGTTGGGTGGTCTCCATGGTCGCAGGGTCCACTGAACAGCTTGCAGCCTCTGAGGAGGAGGAGGCGGCCCAGGCTGTGGCCCTCTCCTGCAGCTTCTGTATTCATGCTGCTTCAGCTGGGCTTGACTTTAATGGGATCCTTCAAAGAATTGTGCCAGTCTCTGCTGACTCTCGGTCATGGACCATCTGGGCATAAGTCCAAATCCAAGAAAGAATCCAAAAAAGAGAAAGATAGGACTCATTGTTCATGGGATTGGGAGCACTCTCAGTTGAGAGTTTCTGATTCCTGCACTTCTCCAGATCTGACTTTGGTCAGTTCCTCGACCTTGGCTGCCAGCTCCAAGGTAACACTGCCGGGCCAGTTGGCTGAGATGCTGGTTGAGGTTCCAGCTAATATTTTCTTGAGCTGACCAACCAGTTGTTGACTGAAGAGGCCAACACTTATTTGTCCAGACCTCACTCAGACCATTGGAGGGATGGCTCTGTCTGCTTTCCTGCTGCCTCTGGTCCCAGACCCTGACCTGGAGGAGCCTTGGCATTCACTGACTCCCTGCAAAACCTGCTGCTGGTCTCCCCCAGTGATCGAGGTCGAGGTCTCAGTCTTCCTCCAGTGGGTTGAGTGGCTCCTGCCAACATCGGTGCTTGCACTCTCAGTGCCACAGGAAGCGGCACCGCCACTACTCTTCTTTCTTGTCCTCCTCTGGTAAGGAGAGGCTTTAGTGCAAACTGCGTTGATGCTGCAAGAATCTTATGTGGCAACAGTTGGTTCTTACTGACATTAAGCTGACTCCAGGTCCTATGCTGGCCATCACCTGGCTGTCACCCAAAAGGCCGATGCCTTCTCTATTGATGGAGCCAACCAAAATGGTCTCAGCTTGACCGACCCCGACATCTCCACCGATCATAGTGGAACCACCACCTAAACATCTGCCAACCGGCATTCTGACTAAGGAGTCTCAGACATCTAAGGGGCTTCCCCATCGGCTGTTGGTCACCATCACCCCTGACTGTCTTTTGGAGGGTCAGCAGGGACTCAGGCAGTTGATCACTCTTTAACGACTCCTTGGAGTCCAAGGGTTCCTCCCTGCACTCCAGTCCAGTCGACATGGAGTTCATGGGTCATCTCTCAGTGAAGGCCTATCTTCCTTCATGGGCCTTCTCCACCTGATCGCTGAGTTGACGGGTATGAAAATAGAGCCTGTCTAGAAGTGGGCCCATTACCCATTGGCCTAAATCCTCGACCAGGGAGACACTTCGACTGAGGTTTTCCCTGTGGCAGAGGCAATTTTGGCCTTGTTCTGGAGCTTTGGCAGTGCCCCACTTCCTGCCCTGTCCCTTCTGCCTGGATGGTCCACAAGTATGTGGTACCTTCCAGTTCCCTCATTGGATTAACAGAGCACCCCTTCGGCCAAGGAACTGGTGGCAGATTCTGTGTTTAGGCACTCCGGCAAAACCAGGGATGTTGACAAGCCTCCCAACAAGGTGTTCAAGAAGTTGGACCATGTGGCCAAAAAATCTATGCTGCCTCTTTGTCTGGTCTTCACCAGGCAAGTTAAGCCCTCCTCATGGCCCACTTCTCCAATGCCCTGCTGGGCACCCTGGATGAGGTGCTTCCTCATCTGCCAGTGGATCTTCAGACCACGGTCAAGCAGGTCCAGGACCAGGGCTGGGCTATAGCCAAACAACAGCACCAGACAGCCATAGACATTGGGGACTGCTGTGCCCACTCCATGGTGGCCTCAGTGACCATGTGCCACAGGGCTTGGCTGAGTATCTTGACATTCATGGCAGACATTCAGTACAAGCTGGCAGGTTTCCCTTTCCTGGGCATCAACTTGTTCAGGCCCAGGGTCGAGGGCCACATCACCCATATCGAGAAATCCAATACCACCTTGGTCTCTATGATATCTGACCAGAAGGACCCTAAGGGCTCCAAGCAGCAGCAGAAGAGGAAACCCTTTCAGTCCACCTCCACTCCTATGGCCAAACCTGCCCAGCCCCTGGCTGTTCAGCTGGCTCAGGCCTGGTGACCTCAGCCCGAGTCGGTAGCCGCAGTCTGTTGCATCTGGGTTATGCCCCCTATTGTTCCACATACAGCTTATACTGTATTCCTGGTCCACTATATTGTGATACTGTTATTTTGCACTAACATGTAGATTTAGGCACCCAGTGTATAAGCATGAATGCCAGAAATGTGCTTTGCTGCTAATATATGCTAAGGTTTACATCTTTCATAGGATTATGTCATGCATGATTCATTATACCTCACTATAATGCATTACATTTGTCTTTTACATATATTCCATATATAATCTACCTAATCACTGATAAGATGACTCTTATGGATCATTGGGGATTACTATATACATTTATATACTTATATTCACATATAATTATATGTAGTGTATGTTTTACACTTAGGCAAATATGCCACGTGTAGTAGTGGCAGTCAGCACTTCTGTTTGTATAAGCTTCATTCTGAGAGAGTCAAATCCTTTGTCTCACATTACACTCATTACTAATTCTGTCACCTAAGTAATTATCCAAGGAAGACCACCTTGTTTATAATATAGAACCAACACATTTTGTTTCTCATATCTGTAACTATGAGGGAATCTCTCTTGTTGTGATGTTATCTATCATATATAAACTTGTGTAAGCCAGCTCCACATGGAGATTCTGGAAATTCTGATGTTTTTCTACATTCTACAGGAGACTGGTGAGAACCCATCTCCCTTGTGATTTTCTCTGTCACATGCTTGGCGTAAGTATTGTAATAAATTATCATTATTACTTCTGCTTGTGTGGTTGTTTCTGTGGCTGACACTGTAGACATACAAGAATCTGATTTATGTACCCCAGAGCTGGTTTCTGGGTAACATTCATGGTGACTGTGGTAAATGTCTGTGTGCTAGTCAAGGTTACATTTTAATTTCCTCTGTGAATTAAAACACTGGATGAGAAATGCCCAGTGACAAGCAGATGAAAGCGTCTTCTGTATAATACTCTTAGGTCTGCTGTATGTTCCACAGTGCAGACAATACAGACCTCCTATCAGCTATTCAACTGTGCATAGTGAGCTGGGGTTTTCCCCCTCTTCTTTCTCTGTGAGAACACACAGCTGTAAAGAGATCTGAACTGACAGATAGACTGCTTTCAGTTGTGGTTTCAAATCCTAGTGGGTCTATACTCATCTAGGAGTCCACATACGCTAAATGCTGTTTGTGTCCTGTTGGGAATTTCAGTTGCAAATGAAGTCCTTGATCCACAGACAGCTAAGGGTTTCTCATTTTATATATTGACATATCTGAAAAAATCAGTACTGAATTGAGGCTGGATGCCTCACAATATCAAGCTGCCTACGGTGGTTTTGAGGATTTTGCTGATGTAGTAAAAAAGAGTGACAATCCATTAAGAACTATCATTGAATACTATAGTAAATTAAAAAAAATAGTACCAAAAGAGTTAATCCTGAAGGATTACTATTTGCAATGTTATTTACAGGTTTTGAAGTTGCTTTAAATTAACTATCTCTTTTTTGAAATCTGAGAATGCTGCTTGCAAGCAGGAAATGAGTCTGAAAAAGGCTGACCAAATAAGGAGGATAGAAGGACACAAGTGTCAGATCCAGTCCCTCCTTCAGCAAAAAGAATCTTTGTTAAATGATAATAACTTAAGCAGCCAGGAACTGCATGTCTTAGGAGATAACTGTGAAAAGGCAGAACTTATTAGAAAAAATGTTTTTCAAACAAATGGTGTCCTGGCTAACACCAGTGGTACCATGCATGTTGAAAATGAGGAACTTAGGGATGAGATATCTGTAGCAAATGCTGAGAGTTAACAAGCTGCTGTTTCAACACCAGACTTGACTAAGCAGCGTGCGTCATTATGTGATAATGGCAGACAAGAAGTGAATGCTTTGAATATAAAATGTGATAGAGCTTCTCTTGATAATAATAGGCAAGTTTTACACAATAAGAAAGTCTTGCAATCTGAAATTAAGGTGCTTCGCAGCATGCTCACTCATGTATCTGAGGAGCTAGAATGTAGGAGTAAAAAGTCAGAAATGGCGAACTTGCACCATCAGCCAGAGGTATTAGCAGGATATACCACCTTAATACCCATAGACCTTGATTTTGAACACTCACAGAGTGCTGTGGGGTGGACTAGAAGAAAAAATTACTTACCATAGTAATTGTGTTTCTTCCCAGTGATGCTCAGATATTCATAACTTTATGCAGTAAGCGTGTAGGATTGGACTGCCCGGAGAGGTGGAACACATGCAAATGATGGAACACTTTGCCCGTGAGCATCTTTCAAACACTACCTCTACTAACTGCCTGTGTTCTAACCTCTTCAGATTTTATAAAGGAGCCTGAAAAGATGGCTCAAGATAGTGTAATATTACAAAACAAATTTTTTATCATTAAAACTGGGGTTACCCAACAATATGGACTTTACTAAAAATGGTCCTCCAACTGAAGGATAAATGTTTAAATAAGTTAGAACAACATGTCAGAAAAAATACCAAAAATAAACACAATGAACTCTGTTCACCTAACTAGTACAGGTGCAGAGGAAAAAATATTCCCCAAGGGTGTATTGTGATACAGTGGCACCTGCATGCGGAGGCTGAAGTTATGGAAGGGAAGGTAGGGAGGGAAGTTATGAAAATGTGAGTATCTCTGGGAAGAAACACAATTACTATGGTAAGTAATTTTTTCTTCTAACCCCAGTAATGCTCAGTATATTCATAACTTTATGCAGACTACCAAGCAGTACCTCTGGAGATAAGCACAAGATTCTATTTTGGAAACAGACTTTGAAGGACTGCTGTGCCAAACCTAGCATCACTTCCAGATAAAATTTCCAAGTTGTAGTGCTTCGTAAACATGTATACTGTTTTCCAGGTAGCTACTTTACATATATCAATTAATGGGACATCCCTGGCAGCTGCTAGAGTAGCTGTTGTCCCTCTTGTACAATGAGCCCTCAACGCTGGTGGGGGCTCTCTGCCAGCATTAGTGTAGCAGAATTGGATACAATGGACTATCCAATGAGAAATAGATCTTTTTGGGACTGGATTACCTTTTCCCACATCCCCATAAGTCAGAAACAATTGCTTTCTATCCTGTCTAAGGTCCTTAGTGGCTGTCATGTAATAACTAAGGGCCCTCTTCACATCTAAACTGTGCAGCCTTCTTTCACCAGAAGTGGAGTGCTCAGTGAAAAAGACAGGGAGGGTGACAGATTGATTTAAATGAAAATCAGAAACCACCTTGGGGAGAAATTTCCTGTTCATTCTGAGGACTACTTTATCCCTATGAATAGATATATAGTCCTGGTCAATACATAGAGCTTGAAGCTCACTGATTCTTCTTGCAGAAGTCATTGCCACTAGGAAAACTGTTTTCCAAGTGACATATTTGAGGTGAGCTGTGGCCATGGGCTCGAGGGGAGCAGCCATCAGCTTAGCTATACACACACATTCAGATCCCAAACTGGCATGGGTGACCTGTGAGGAGGATGCAAATGAGTCAGAACTTTAAAGAACCTTTTGAAAATAATGTTAGAAGCCAGTGTCACCTTTTTCCCAGAAGAGAGGTGAGCAGACACTGCTGCCAGGTTAACCCTCAAAGAACTGGGTTGTAGACCCAGAGAGCGTTAGTGAGTGAGATACTCCAATACCTCTGATAAACCAGCTTGGGCTGGAACCAGAGTCTTGCCCGAACACCAGATAGAAAATCTCTTCCATTTGGAAGAATACTTTTTTGTCATAGAGGGTTTTTTTTTGTAACCTCTTAGGATACTTAAAACAGGTTTGGGAAGTTTTAAATCAGTGTATTGTTAGTCTTCAAGAGCCAAGCTTTAAGATTGAGAGACTTGAAGTTCGGATACAATAAGGTTCCCTGGTTGGAGGTCAATAGGTTGTGCCTCTGAGGAAGATGCACTGGATTTGCAACAGACATTGAGAGCAGAAGGGAGTACCATGGCTGCCTCGGCTAGTCTGGAGCTATCAAGATCAGTGATGCTTTATGGGATCAGAGCTTGACCAGTACTCTGTAAA
Source organism: Neoceratodus forsteri (assembly GCA_016271365.2). NCBI lineage: Eukaryota > Metazoa > Chordata > Ceratodontiformes > Ceratodontidae > Neoceratodus > Neoceratodus forsteri. The sequence continues at coordinate 3,262,629 of JADMNL010000041.1, read as the reverse complement.
TGAGAGGGAAAGGAGGGAAAGCATATAGGAACCTCCCTGACCAGTACAGACTGAAGGCATCCAGAGGGAAGGTTCCCTGATCTGGAGGTCTGCAACAATACTGTGGCAGGTAGTGGTTCTGGTGGGATGCAAACAAGTTCACCTCTGGAGTACCCCACCTTCTGAAAATAACTTGTACCACCTGCCTGTTTAGGGTCCACTCATGATGGGCCTGGTTTATTCGACTCAATGCATCTGCCAGGGTGTTGTCCTTCCCTGGCAAGTGAATTGCTTGCAGAGACACTTTTAAAGAATAGGCCAGAGTCCACATCCTTATAGCCTCCGAGCAGAGGGGGCCTGACCTTGTGCCTCCCTACATGTTTATGTAATACATTGTGGTGGTATTGTCTGTTCTGACCTGTACCACCCTGCCTTGGACTAGGTGGGCAAACCTTTTTCGAGCCAACAGCACTGCTCTGAGTTCCAGAAGATTTATGTGATGAAGGGACTCTGAGGCTGACCAAGTGCCCTGAGTTGTGTGATCCCCTATATGGGTGTCCCCAGCCCAAGAGGGATGCATCTGTTGTGAGAATCATTGAAGGGCTTTCTTTTTGGAAAGGAACTCCTTGTCTTAAGTTTGATTCCTCCTTCCACCACAAGAGGGCCTGAAGTAGTGACCTTGTCACTGGGATGAGCTTTGAGAAGGAATCTTTTCTTTGACACCAGTGGGACCTGAGATGGAACTGAGTGTCCCTCATGTGAAACCTTGCCCCTAATAATGTGCCCATGGATGCAGCCATGTGGCCTAACAGCTGGAGAAACTGTCTTGCAATTTTTGAATTGTGGAGCTTCCAAGAGTTTGCTATTAGCTGAATGTTTTTTACCCTTTCCAGAGGCAGATATGCCTTGGCCTGTAGTGTACTGATTTCTGCTATGAGCTGCAACACTTGTGTAGGAGTGAAAACTGACTTTTTGTGATTGCTTAGGAATCCGAGGGACTCCAGGAGGTCCTGAGTGACCTTCAGGTCTTGCTGCACCTGCAGAGGAGATTTTCCTATGACCAACCAGTCATCCAGGTGAGGAAAAACAGATATTCCTTGCCTGTGAAGATGTGTCACTACTGCTGCCAGGCACTTTGTGAATACCCTTGGGGCCGAAGAAAGGCCAAAAGGTAGGGTTGAAAACTGGTAGTGACCTGAAGGGAGTTTGAATCTGAGGTATTTTCTGTAAGACTCTTTTATGAGGATGTGAAAACAGGTGTCCTTCAAGTTCAGTGATGCCAACCAATCTGCTTTCTGAAGTGTTGGCAGGATCAGAGCCAAAGTTACCATTTTGAACTTTAGTTTTCTTAAGAACTTGTTTAAAGCTCTTAAATCCAGTATAGGCTGCCACTCCCCACTTTTCTTTGTGATCAGGAAGTATCTAGAATAGAAGCCCTTTCCCCTTTGAGACTTTGGAACTGGCTTCACTGCTTCTAATTGCAGTAGGTTCCAAACATCTGCCTCCAAGAGCAGTTTTTCTGCTAGGGAGAGAGCGCTGAATACTCTGGATTTTTTAAAGGGAAAGAACTTGAATCCCAGAGACAGATTCTGTCCCACCACCTCCAACACCCACTTGTCTGTGGTGATTTTCAGCCAAGTTTGGAGAAAGTGGGATAGCCTGCCTCCGACAAGTAGGGAGGAAGCAGCCTGCGGTTCAGGGGGTCAGTTTGGTTTGTGGCTGAGGCTGAGTATGAGACCTTTGCCTCAAGCCCCTTCTGCCCCTGCACCTAGAGTAACCCTGGTGTGGGTACTGCTGGTACTGGGATAATACCACAGGTTGGAAGAAGGGCCTGGTGTAAAAGGACCTGCCCCGGCCTCTCCTTCCATAAGACCTGGCGGATGTAGAAGCTCTCTCTTTAGCAGAGTTGCTTCTGTAAGTGGTTTTATACTAGTCCACCTTCTTCATGTATGTTACAGTTGACTCCCCAAAGAGAGAATTTCCTTCTAGGGGAAAATCCAGGGCCTTTAGTTGTGTATCCTGAGTAAGGTTTGTGGCTCTAAGCCAAGCAAACCTCCTCTGTGCCACTGTGTTTGCCATCCATTGGGCTGCAGTATCATTAGTGTCAGCAGCCATTTGGAACTGGTACTTGGCTGCCTCCAACCCAAACCTGGCAGTTTCAGCCAGGTCATCTGACAAGGGTGAGGGAGCTTTCTGGGACATGGCCAGGACTGACTGCCACAGGGATTTTTGGTACTGGGCAGCATATGCCTGGAAGGTAGTCTGACACATAGCCAAAGAGGCTGACAGGTACCCTTTTTTGGCCATACTTTCTATTTTTCTAGAAGCCTTGTCCAGGAGATGTGAGGATAGAGGGATCCTAGCCTTGTCACAGCCAGCCTGCTGTATGATCCTCTGGTGGTTGGGGTGGGAGAACAGGAAACCAGCTCTCTTCCTTTCCAGTTGGTACTTCTTGTCCGTCCTCCTGTCTATAGGAGAGGTGGAATTTGATGCCTGTAAAATCTTTAGTGCATCCTTTTTAAAGAATTTATAGACAGGGAGGAGGAGAGCCTTTGTGGGTGTTAACCCCATCATTTCTAAGTACTCTACCTCCTCCTCATCTTCAATTTGCACAGTGGTGGAGATGTCAAGGGCATCTGCCGTCCTTCTAACAAAGGTGAAATGGGATGAAAAATCCTCAGACACCCTTGGGGGGGAACCAAAGTCCTGTTCAGGGGACACTTCTGGTTCTATTGGTCCCTCCTCCTCATCATAATCATCATCATCTAAGGTTTCCCTACCTTCTAGGGGAAGAGGATGCACACTGCTGCCAACCTGGGGACCCTGGAGGGGGGCAGGAGGCTGCTGAGGAGGGACTATTGCCTGTAAGGACTGGATGATCTTAAAAGCATGAGAAATCTCTTGGGCTGTAGGTACAGCCAAAGTAGGCACAGAAGTCCCTGGTTTGACAGGCGGGGGTTCTGTGTGTTTTAATTTCTTTCCTTTTTTTGCAGGAACCAGGGAGTCAGCCAGTTCAATAGCTCTTTTAGTTCCCTTTGTGCCCATCTCAGGGGCAGGAACTGAAGAATGTGTGGGTTCCGCCACAATGTCTGGGGGTATTGGCTGGTCAGAGTCAGAGGGACCCCTTGGAATTCTCTTCCTTAGCCTTTCAAGGTGTTTTTCAACAGTCTTCTCATGGAATGTCTTACACACTTCACATTCCTCATTTAAATGTTCAAAGCCAGACAAACTACACAAAGTGTGTGTCTGTTTTTCCAAAGAGCTATCCACATTGGGTACAGTTTTTGAAACCGGGCTCACCGATTTTCTTTTTGGGTTTTTCTGACATATTCAAAATTTAGCAACCACTAAGAAAAAACCTTAAATGTTTTTTTTTTTTTTTTTAATCGGTTCAGGAACCGAAGAGGAAACGAAGGAACCGGACCATTTTGTTTAAAACGGAACCAAGATAGTGGTTCAGTAACCAAGATTTATCAGTTACAAAAAAATAGATCAATTTAGTGAATTTAAAGGAAAATATAGGTGGTTCTTTAGTCAGAGAACCCCAATTTAAATATAAAACTATCCTGGTTCCCCTACGGTTATACCGAACTGAGAGGAACCGGGAAAAACAATAATTTTAATGTAAATAGGCTTATCTAAACAAACAAATGGTAGAGTCAGTAAATGAAAACAAAATTGTATACTTATACAGTACCTGATGATTTCTTCACACTGGAGAAAGTGGACGAACGAGATTCAGAGTGACCAGACATTTCAGGTGGAGAGAAACATCTGAAGAGGTTAGAACACAGGCAGCTAGTAGAGGCAGTGTTTGAAAGATGCTCATGTGCAAAGTGTTCCATCATTTGCATGTGTTCCATCTCTCCAGGCAGTCCAACCCTACAGGCTTACTGCATAAAGTTATGAATATATAAGCATTACTGGGGTTAGGACATAGGTTAGTCACTTGTTTTTCTGTGATTCACAAAATGGAGAATTCTTAAGAGTCTCAAAATAGAGGACACATATGTCATCACACTGCATCCAGATGCCATCACCCAGATGGCCGCTGATGGTCATGTGATGATGGTCATAATACAGTAACCCAAAATGGTGGTGCCCATGAGGTAAGCCAAAATGTCCGACCACCATATCATGGAGGTTTAATCATACAATCACAGGGACATGTGTTTGCTGCCTTAATCATACAAAACATCCTGGAGGTTTTTGGCATGAGTCATAATAATATCAGAAAGACTAGTGTTTCTGAGGAACAGAAGAATCTCATTGAAAAAGAGGTTGGTGTACTTTTGAATGAGGCTGGTATGCAGCCTAATGTTATGAAGTCAGTGGTTGACACTACAGCAGCAGCTGAAGTTAATAATGTTTACTATGCTAGCATGTCCTTGGCTAAGAAACAAGTTGCTGTTATTTGTGTGGAATGTGATGATTCTTCCCAATGTAATCTAACATCAGCCCCCCATGAGCGGATTGAATATGCTGTTTTTCCTAATGCTAACAGCATTGGGCACATGCAGCCCACTAGTAACTTAAGCTGTCACCTTAAAAACAATGTTGCTGCCATCCAGTAACCTTCTGGTGGGGAAACTCACTATGCATTTAAAAAGGGAGGGGACAACCCTGATTCTGAAAGCCCCAATGACTGTGATATTTTCAGCATCACAGGTCACGTTGGGGGGGGGTTACAGGTTTGATTTCTGAACCTGTGCTGCCAGCTGTGCCAGTATTACTTTCTTCACCCCGATGGCTACTGAACCACAGTCCATAGCTGGAGAACTACGTGCAGCTTGCACACTACTTTTCTCCACTGTGCAGGCACCCCTGATAGTGCCAGCACTGCCTGCACATGATGTAGAACTCCCTCCAACAGTGACACTGGGACCATCCTGTACTGTGGCTGCAGTAACAGGCACATGCCAGGAACAGTCTGTGTTATTCCCACCGAAGACAATAGCAGTCACTTCTGGCAAGAAGGTGCAAGATATTGTAATGTTGATATTATTGTCTTTTCTTTTAAGAGCACTGACTATAGCCCCAGCATTGGTTAATCCTAACCCAGCTTTAGGGTATCATTTTGAAACTGCTACATCAGGTATAGCAATCTCAGCAGTTTTAGCCCAAACATACAATGGGCACATCAAACCCATTGCTTATGCATCCCAGATGCTCTCCCCAGTGGAGCTGAAATATAACCTTTGTGAAAGTAATCTTCTGGCTACATACTGGGCAGTGAGATAATTTATGCACATCATTAGATATGCACCCATTGTGCTGCATTCCAATCATTTGCCCACTAACTTTCTGTTGTCAGACAGAGTAAAAGATGATTCTGTATCCAATGCCAGACTTACACACTGGTCTCTCCTTTTACAGGATCATGACATCACTGTCCTTCCTATCAAAACTCCATCCTTGTTGGCCCTTTGCCTACAATTTACAGGACAGACCCATGATTGTTCACTCCAACAACATGAACTACCTGTCCCAGGGCCCTTTCTGACAGAACCACAGAAAGTGTTAAAAGACACCACTGTGTGTTGTGTTTTGACTGATGACTCAGCCACACATACCGAGGGTCAGATAGCAGGTTTGGAATTCTTATTGTGCATCCTAGTGATGACAGAGTGTGCATTGCTAGGAGGTGAACCATCATTTATGTACAGTATCCAGGCATAGTTAAAATATGCCTGACAAATAAAATGTAAAGCAGGGAGGCAAGGAGTCTCCTTATAATTACCAGAAATATTTGTGGATGGTTTACAGAGCTGGAAAGTCCTTGAGAGAGAAAAAGTTGTGTTAATAATGAAATAAAGATGTTTCCTTATATAACATGAGACCAGTGTGCTGCAGTCTGACAAATAGCCTTGTACTCTAATTGCTACAGCAAAGCACTGTAGACACTATCTTTTTATTACAGATTCTAATTGGGTCTGTTCCTCTCTGACTGAATTTCTACCGTTTTGGGAGAAAACTAATTTCCAATACTCTGATGGTACCCCTGTGAAATACAGAGACTCATTTGTGTACATCACAACACTAACCAAACAGCTTAAATACAAACTGTACATTCATAAGGTTCAAGCATATTGTAAATGTGAGCCTTATGCTCCATTCAACAACCATGCTGATTCACTGGCAAAAGATGGTTCCCGAGGAGAGGACACATGGGAAATGAAAACTCCCTTTGTCCCAGCTACACTATGTGTTGCTGCCATTAATAAAAACACAACTCCTTTTGAGCCCATGGATCTAGTGTGCACATAAAAGAAAGACCCTCATTTGAAGGCAGTGTATAGGCTCCTTAATAAAGGAACTGAGGAAAAACTTTCAGAAATAATCCCTTATAAGAAAGTAAAAATGACCTTCACCTATCCAGTGATAGCCTACTTATTTGGTATCACCGCTGTAACACTCCTGAAAAGTTATGGGTAGTTCCTGAACACCTGAGGGTAGATGTCATCTACCAAGTACATGATACTCCAACTGGTGGACATCAGGGAGTCAATAAAACACTAGACAGACTGAAATCCTCTATCTAGTGGCCACACATGAGAAATGATGTAGAACATTACATCAGTAACTGATCTGTGCACAGAATAATCCTATACCAGCTAGGACAAATGCTGAATTTTACTGCAGAGGCACTCAGGTCCCTGGAACAACATCCAGGTTGATTACATTGGCCCTATGCCAACCACTAAGAACAACATTAAGTTTGCACTAGTGATCACCGACCTATTTTCCAAATGGGTTGAGGCTATCTCAACAAAGAGCAGCACAGCCAAAGTGACTGCGGATGTCTTAGTAAACCAGCTCTCTACTAGGTGGGGTTTAACCCGAAAGGTAGATTCTTATTACAGGGAGCCGGCTTTATAGTCGAAGTAATGCAGAAGACTCTAGATTTGTTAGGGGCAAAACAAAAGTTTGATATCCCTTACCACCCACAGACATCAGGACAGGTGGAATGGGCTAACAGGCAGATCAAAGTTATGTTATCCAAATCTGTTCAGGAAAACCGAAAGGATGGGATTCATTATTGCCATTACTCCTTGTGGCAATAAGTAGGATACCCTCTGCTACACAGTGTACCTCATTTGAAATCATGACCAGATGGGCCATGGGACTCCCAGAACATTTACTTCTGGACCTGTGTACTGCCACTGCTAATGGAGCATCAGTAGATAAATATGCTAAATAACTCAAACAAGACATCCAAAAGGTACACTTGTTTGCTGCACAATGTACGAGCAAGGCCCAACAACAGACCCTATCCTATTGTATACAAACTCAGTCCAGCAGTCTACCAAGTTAGACTGCCTCACAATAAGAGTATCATTGATAGATGGCTACATGCCAATCAAATGAAACTTTTTAAAGGAGATTAAATTGCTTTTTCATAACCCAATGGGTGGAACAGTACTAAACTATGTTTTTCTTTTATCTTTTCTTTTAGGTTCCAGAGAGAAAGATGCTTGCTTTTATGCTTATTTTTCTTTTTAGAAGTATGGGTCTTCTTACAAGCCCAACCTGCACATTGTACTGCAAATAACAACCAGTGACCTAAACCTAAACAGCTTGTTGAGGTAGAGTACCTCACAAGCCCACATGATCTAATTGCATCCTGTGGAGTTCTCACTAAAGTCCTAAAAGACATGTCCATCATCCAGGAGGGAAGTGAGGCTCTACTGAATGTTATGGTCATTGCTTCGGATCAATCCTAGTAGCTAGACTTGATCTGGATCCCTGTTTACATTTTATTGATAATCAGGCATTTTGCGTCCAGAATTTATATGGCAATAAAAGCCATTAGACCTTAAGGTTTTACCCTATGATGCCCCATAATTTGTGACACCTAATACTGAGTGTCCAAAACAGAACCCTGGCCCACCCAGTGTGGTCTGATAGCCACTTCCCAAACCAGGTACCCTAGTTAATAATTTGCAGTTCATGTACATCCCAGTGATTTTACATCTTACCCTTTAGAACTTGGAATGGTTGGTTATATGTTTCACAACAAACATTTCCCATTTTTTTTAAGTAATGATGTTATTGGATACCCTGTCAGCATACTAGGTACTCAATAATGACCCTTACACAGGGACCAATAGCACCACACACAGAGGATTTTCACATCCTGACCACTAGTGGTACATCTTATAACTGTAAACCTACCCAAATGCACTAGGCATTTTTTTGGGCAGTTTTTTTTTGTTAAAAAAAAACAAAAAAAAAAACAGGTTTAGCCTCAGGCCTATTTGGCTCTGACATATCTATCTGAAATATGGCTGATATAGCCATTATTCAAGCACATATTTTAAAGGTTCATGATAGTATGAAATTTCGTATCATACCTCCCCCTATTGCATGGTATACTCCCATTGCATGGCATACACAGTCTTGCTCATGAAGAGTGATTTACATTTACAGTATTAAGGATATTGTGAAGGGGTTTGATCTGACAAAGGTTAATATTAATGAATTAATTTCTGCTTACATTAAGGAAGCAGATGAGCATCACATAGCTAGGGAAGTCCTTTGCACTGCCTATGACTATTATGTTGTTACAACCCTCTAGTTATCTCTTCCAGGATCTGGAATTGGGACATATCCCTGATATCATACATAACAGACATATGGTCAGTGGCATGTGTTAAACGTTTATTTGAATCTAGCACTATTCCCTTGCCAATGGCAGTGAACCTTGGGTATGTCACCACACACACCAGTATTGCTCCATGTTTCTAAACTTATTCTTGCACAATCTAGTCTGTGACTCTCACAGTGTCATTACCGCATTCTCATCTGGCATCATCCATCTCTGATTGTCTGGCAACTGTCCATTCTATTGGTCATCTTAATGGGAACTTTTATTGTGAAAGGTTGAAACTACCTCCTTTGTTTGTTTACCATGAGGTCTTCGAATCGTGACTGACTCCGAATCTTGATTGTCGTACCTGGAAGGATTACCACCTGTTATGCAGATGTGGCTTCTTCCAACTTGTGAATACTGGCCTAATAATTGAAATTAGTCTTCCACTTGTGAACCCTCAAATAAACTGTATTCAGTCCAACCAATCCAGATTCTACAATCAAGCTCATTGCTATGCATACTATGAAACCAAGACTTGGGTGGGGCAATCCCCTAACTTCAGCAAGAAGTTTCTTCTTAATTTGATCTACAATCAAGAAATTCATTTTCTTCACTGCTTGTTTTCCAAGTCTGGCTGGCACCTCATACAGACTGAGTACTGTCATAAACCTTTACACTTTGTACAGCCATGTGATCATTTTCCACAACACTGTTGCTATTCCCATTGTAAAACTTAATGTACAATTTAATGCCCCCGCTGATGCCTCTGCAAATACTGCAGCCTCCCAAACATTTGGATCTACCTTTGGAAAATCTAAATGCATCTAATTTGAACTATGAATTTTCGTAGTCTAACACTTGAAGAAACTCTGGTTTTATCCCTGGAATTGTTCATAGTTTATGGCTTGTGGACAATGACATTTCGTGTCCTGTTCGACTTACCAACTGAAAAATGCCATCCTTCAAGGTGGTATATTCTGCTGATGTGGAACACTGTGTGGTGACCAACTATACATTCTTCTGATATGGACTAAAGTTATGCAAAATGAACTTTCTAAATTCTGTTTTCACTCCCTAAATAGGTTATAGGTTATAATGTGATCACACCTGTTCCCATCCCAGAACCAGATACCATTGAGTCTAGTCCTAACTGTCTGGATGCTTTGTCTCAATTTTTACTTATTTTTAATATCCATATAGACAACTTAAGTCTGTCTCTCCAATCTCTTCCCAATAGGACAGATACACATCTGATACATATAGTAATGATATTGTTTTAATATTGGAAAATCCATTGTGAAGTTTCATTCCACATGTTTATAGTAATACAAGGTTTACTAACTTTTTCCCTTATAATTACATTTTGTTGTTTAAGGAAAACTCAAAAACAACACCATGACCAGTTAAAATTCCTTTATCAGGCTTGTGCCTCGGGCCTGTAGATGAATGGTGCCTAACTGTCTTTTTTTTGTTGTGTTGCCACTTTTGCAATTAGAGCAACAAGGAGGGTACTGTTGCACCTGGGTCATGCCCCCTATATTCCCCACCTACACCTTACACTGTATTCCTGGTCCATTATGCTGTGATACTGCTATTTTGCACTAACTTGCAGATTTAAGCACCCATTGTATAAGGATGAGTGCCAGAAATGTGCTTTGCTGCTAATATATGCTAAGGTTTACACCTTTTATAGGATTATATCATGCATGATTCATTATGCCTCACTATAATGCTTTATATTGGTCTTTTACGTATATTTCATTTATAATCTACCTAATCACTGATAAGATGACTCTTATGGATTGTCTGTGATTACTGTATACATTTATATACTTATATTCTCAAATAAGTATACATAGTGTGTGTTTTACACTTAGGCAAATATGCCACTTGTAGTAGTGGCCAGTCAGCACTTCTTTTTGTATAAGCTTCATGCTGAAAGAGAAAAATCCTTTGTCTCACATTATACTCATTAGTAATTCTGTCTCCTAAGTAATTATCCAAGGAAGACCACCTTGTTTATAATATAGAACCAACACATAATGTTTCTTTTTTTTTGCCATATAAAAGTTTATTGGTATTTTTTGTGTTATAACATATGCGTCATATAGCAGTATCAATAAACCACATGTTGCTTAGATTACACGTGCTAAGACACCAGCTAAAGAACCATACACAATGACATCGATAAATCTGGATACAATTGCAGTAGATCATGGCCAGAGCTAAACTTATAACACATAAATTCTGTGGAAATACAGTCTGGGATGTCCCATAACCCCCCACTTTCTGTAGTCTACTCAATGACAAGATTACCATACTGATTGCATCCAGGGCAACAAAATGAACATGAACTTGCCATGAGGCCACTGTCTAGAATTCAGCACCATAGTCATTTCTGTCATTGCTGGTTCAAAGTAAAGAAGCATTCCACAAGTAAACTAGAATTAGATATACTAGTAGTGAGGAGGGTTAAAGCCAAGTGAAACAGATGATGAAAACTGAAGGTGAAAACTCCTTTCTTTGGACCATCAGCACCAAGATACAGGGAAGGGAGGAGTTAATGTACAGAGGGGTTGCTCGGTAGTGGCAGGGGGATTTCACAGATGTGGGAATGGAGATAAGGACACATTATGTTTCTCATATCCATGACTAAGAGGTAATCTCTGTTGCTATGATGTTATCTACCGTATATAACCTTGTGTAAGCCAGTTCCTCATGGAGATTCTGGAAATTCTGGAGATTTTGTACATTCTTCAGGAGACTGGTGAGAACCCATCTCCCTTGTGATTTTCTTTGTCTCTTGGCGTAAGTATTGTAATAAATTATCATTATTACTTCTGCTTGTGTGGTTGTTTCTTTGCCTGACACTGTAGGCGTACAATAATCTGATTTATGTACCCCAGAGCTAGTTTCTGGGTAATAGGTCATCCACAAGCCTGGAGAGATGACTGGCTGATTGTGGGTCCCTCCAGGCTGGATGTGGAGCGGTCCATTGACCTAGCCCTCCAGACCTGCTGCTCCTTTGGCCTCCTAGTCAATGAGGCCAAGTCAGAACTCATGCCTTCGCAGGTAATGATCTTCATCAGGGCAGAGCTCAACTCTTGCAGAGCTAGAGCCCAGCTCCTGGCAGACAGGGCAGAGGCTCTCTCCTCCTTTACCCTATATTTTCAGGTTGGACTATTGCGCCATATCCGGGACTTCCTACAAATTCTGGGCTACATGGTGGCCTGCACCAGCATGGTCCATTGGGCACACTAGAGAATGCACTCTCTGCAGTGGGAGCAGGCCAGACAGTGGTCTCAGCCTAATGGTCACTTTAACCAGCTGGTCACAGTGACCCAGAAGATGTGTGACACCATCCTGTGGTGGTTAGTCCCAGCATATCTACAGGAAGGAATCCTGTTTGTCCACCCAGAGCTGATGGTCATCATGATGACTGATGCCTCTCTCATGGACTGGGGTACCCACCTGGGGGAACACAGAGTCCATAGGCTCTAGACCCCTGAGGAGTCCCAGTGCCACATCAACCTGCTTGAGCTCCAAGCAGTTTGGCTGGTGCTGACTGCATTTACTCTGCACATCTAGGGTCAGGTGGTCCAGGTCCAGCTAGACTACATCATGACCATGTACTACCTCAACAAACAAAGCAGGATGCACTCCCTGCCTCTATGCAAGGAAGCTCTCCATGTGTGGACTCTTGTGCTCAGCCTGGAGATGGATCTCCTAGCCATTCATGTGGCAGGGGCCTCCAATCAGCTGGTGGCTGCTTTCAGCTGGGTGGATGAAGCATCTCATGAGTGGTTTCTCCACCCAGAGCTAGTACACAGCCTGTTCTCTCAATGGGACACCCCTCAGGTGGACCTGTTCACCTCCTGAAAGAATGCAAAGCTGAGGCTGTATTGTGACTGACCTCCCCCTCAGCAGGGAACACTGCAGGGGAATGCCTTCTCAAGATCCTGGACACCAGCCCTCTTCTATGTCTTCCCTCTGATTCTCTTGATCCACAAGGTGCTGCACAAGGACAGGAGGGACAAGGTACAGGTGATCCTGGTGGCTCAGGACTGGCCATGCCAGTTCTGATACCCCAATCTCCTCAGCCTCAGCAGCAGGCTCCCGAGATGTCTTCCCCTATGCCTGGACCTGCTTTCCATCAATCAGGGTTCTTCATCCAGACCTTCAATCCCTGCACCTGACAGCCTGGTTCCTGAGTGGCTAGACTTCCAGGCTGTGGGCCTCTCTGAAGATGTCTTCACTGCTTTGGAGGCACTTCAGAAGGAGTCGACCAGGCAGTGCCATGCCTTCAAAAGGAAGAGATTCTCCATTTGGTGTCAGGATAAGGGGTTGAACCCTTTGTCCTGTCCAGTGGCTAGCATCCTTGATTACCTTTGGTCCCTCTCTCAGTTGGGCCTTTGGTTGACAACCCTCAAGGTGCACCTGGCAGGCATCTCTGCTTACTGGGAGCAGGCCAGTCAGCAGTCAGTGGCACAGGAGAAGGTGGTCTGGCACTTCTTCAAGGGCCTTGACCACATTTCCCCTCCGGTGTGTGAATCACCACCACCATGGGACTTGTTGCTGGTTTTGGCAAAGCTCATGGGCAAGCCATTCGAACTGATGCACAGGTGTGACATTTCTTACCTGTCATGGAAGACTGCCTTCTTGGTGACTATCACATCAGTCAGAAAGATCAGTGAGCTCCAGGTGCTTTCAGTTGAGTCTCCTTACTTGGTCTTCCACAGGGACAAGGTCGTCCTGTGCCCCAGCTCGAAGTTCCTCCCAAAGGTTGTGCCTGAGTTTCATCTTAACTAGGTGATTAATCTCCTAGTGTACTTCACCAGTCACACCTTGGAGGCTGAGCACAGGCTGCAAACTTTGGCCCCACGGTGAGTGCTTTCTTATTATGAAGATCGCATAGCTGGGGTTCAAGGAGAGGTTCATCAGCTGTTTGTCACCTACACTGAAGCCACACCTGTCAATCCTGCAGCCAAGTGGATGATTAGCAGGTGGATTGTATCCTGCATTGATCTCTGCTATAGGTTGGTGGGTAGGGAGCCTCCTGAAGGGCTAAGAGCTCATTCTACCCACCATACCACTATGTCAGAGGCTGCTTTCAGGAATGGCTAGGAGAGCCACCTCCAGGCTGTGCACAAGTGTCCACACCTGGAGCACTTCCTTGCATAAGAGGCAGGGAGTGCATCCTGCCCTGTTTGTTGAAGTAGTACATGGTTGTGGTGTTGTCTATCTGGACCTGGACCAGAGGGAGGAGAGTGTAAGTATACAAAGCAACAGGCGAGGGGCCACAAAATAAGACATGATGGTAGTGGTGCAGTGCAATGGCTGTGGGGTGGCAGTCTTCCAGGAGACATTCTGGAGGCTGCCCTGTTTTCAGGCACCTCCCTGGTCTGAGGGAGGACATGGCCCTCTCACCTGGCTAGGATTCATGAAACCTCCTCCTCCTCCACCCAGGGACCACCAGGGCCACTGCCGCTACCTCAGAGGTTGCCAAGAAAGAGGAGAGGTTGAAACAGGGTGGGCTCAGGGAGGGAGAGGGTGGTAGAACAGAGGTGCATCCCTCCAGTTGTATCTCTTCACAGTTCATACACTGTTCTGGTGGAGTGGTTCCTCTATGGAGGCACCTGCAGTGGAGACCAAGTAGGATACTGGGAATCCCACAAAGAAGACCCACTGGAGGGTAGCACAGGACCCCACAGGGGAAGGAAACAACTCCTGGTGGGGGACTCAATCATTGAGGGGGTAGAACTTGGGGAAGAAGGGAGGAAGATGCCTGCCTGGTGCCATGGCTTAGAGGGAAAGGGAGTGAATCCTCAGGATCATGGGAGCAGCTGCATGAGGGAGCTGGTTGTCATTGTCCACCTAGGAACAAATGACCTGGCTGGAAATGGGATCAGAGCAGTGCAAGAGGAGTCTGTAGAGTTGGGGAGAGGCCTTAGACAAGTAGCACATATGGTAACCTTCTCAGAGGTGCTGCCTGTCTATGGCAAGGGTGATGCTAGGGTACTCCACACCATGGGATTCAATGAATGGTTGAAAAACTGTTGCAGGGCTCAGGGTTTTGGCTTCATTGGGGACTGGGGATCCACCTGAAGGGATACAGGCCTATATTGGCATGATGGTCTTCGTCTGTCTGGAAGGGGAACCAGGATCCTATGTGATAGGCTTAAATGTTTCATTGACAAGCATTTAAACTAGCCAAGGGGGGAGGCACCGAAAAGAAGCAGGGAAGTCCCAGCCTCCCCTCCCACACACAAAACAAGGTAGTTAGCAAGGTAAACACCAAGGTAGAGAAGTCAGTAGGGAGCAGGACAGGGGTAAATGCAGAAAAAGGCAAATGGCAGTAAGAACAGGGATGGGGCTAAAAGGGGTAAGGCCATCAAAAAATGGAGTGTGATGAGTACCAATGCCTGTAGTCTGTGCAACAAGCTTCCTGAACTAGTGGCCTTGATGGAAGTGGGACACCTGAATATTGTGGCAGTCACAGAAACATGGTACACAGAGAAACATGACTGGGATGTCAACATACCAGGGTACATAACTTACAGGAGAGACAGGTAGGGGAGAAGAGGGGGAGGAGTAGCTCTCTATGTAAAGGAAGGGACAAGGAAATGATAGACGGCATCCTTAGAATGGCAGAAAAATGGGAGATATTGTTGATGGGGGACTTGAATATGCCAGATGTTAACTGAAACACCTTTGCTGCAGCCACATCCAAGAGCAGGGCTATTCTCAATGCCCTACAGGGGGCATGCCTCGGAGAGCTAGTGGTGGAACCCACTCAGGAGGGAGCAGTATTAGACCTGGTACTGTCAAACAGGGACGGAGACAGGATCTCGGATTTAGAAGTGGGTAGCCATCTGGGAACAAGCGACCACCAAATAGTGTGGTTCATGATAAACACTGCCACAGAGTCAAGCCATACAAAAGCAAGAGTGTTGGATTTTAGGAGGGTGACTTTGGGAAAATGGGAAAGTGCCTCAGAAAAGTACTAGCAAACAGGCAAGAATGAGGGTGGAGGAATAATGGGGAAAATCAAAACAGCCATCACAGAGGCAACAAGCCTTTGTGTGAAGCAAATCAACAAAACAAAATGAGGGAAAAAAACACCATGGTTCTCAAAAGAGGTGGTGAGGAAGGTTGAAGAGAAAAATGTAGCATTCAGGAAGTATAAGGAAACACAGAAGGAGCAGGACAGAGAACTGTACCAGTTAAAGCAGAAGGAAGCTGGGAAGGCAGTCAGCATAGCAAAGGCCCAAACCAAGGAAAAGATAGCCAACTCAGTTAAGAAGGGGGATAAAACCTTTTATAGGTACATTAGGGAGTGAAGAAAGATCAAGGGAGGGATAGTGAGGCTTAATAAAGGGAAGAGAGGGTGGGCAGAGGGTGTCAGTGAAAAAGCAGGGATACTGAATGAATACTTCTGCTCAGTATTCACAAAAGAAGGGGAGGTACCTAAACCAAAGAATAGAAGCACTTTGCATAGTGGAGTCAATACCAGTGCATTCACAGAAGAAAGGGTTCTGAAAGAACTCTTAAAATTGAAGGTGGACAAAGCAATGGGGCCTGATGGGAGTCACCCAAGAATTCTAAAAGAACTAAGTGTAGAACTAGTGACACCACTGACTATCCTTTTTAACAAATCATGGGAGGATGGTGTGGTATCTGAGAACTGGAGGAGGGTGGATGTGATTCCCTTTCACAAAAGTAGGAGCAAGACAGAGGCAGAACACTACAGACCTGTTAGTTTGACCTCAGCGATAGGGAAAATGATGGAATCACTTCTGAAGGAAAGAATTGTTGAGTACCTAGAGGCCAGTGGGGCACAGAACCCAAGACAGCATGGATTTACAGCAGGAAGGTCATGTCAGATGAATCTAATAGATTTCTTTGACTGGGTGACCAAAGTAGTAGACGAGGGAGGGGCTGTGGACATGGCCTACCTAGACTTTAGCAAGGCATTTGACACAGTCCCACACAAAAGATTAATATACAAGTTAGCCAGCCTTGGAGTGGGTCCCAAGGTGATAGCCTGGGTAAAATATTGGCTGGACAACAGGACGCAGAGGATAATAGTAAACGGAGTCCATTCTGAAGAAAGGGGGATACTAGTGGGGTACCGCAGGGTTCAGTACTGAGACTGGTCCTCTTTAATGTCTTTATAAGTGACATTGCAGAGGGACTGGAAGGAAAAGTATTTCTCTTTGCAGATGACAGAAAGATCTGCAGCAGGGTCAATACAGAAGGTGGGGTGGAAAGGATGAGAAGGGACTTGGCAAGGTTGGATGAATGGTCAAATATATCGCAGCTTATATTCAGCGCAAAGAAGTACTAACAACAACAAAAATGGAAAGGGACCTGGAAGTAGTCATATCAGATGACCTGAAGGTGGGAAAGCAATGTGAGAAGGTGGTAAGGAGGGCTGGCAGGATACTGGGATGCATAGGGAGAGGCATCACCAGTAGAAAACAGGAAGTTGTTATCCCTCTGTACAGACAGTTGGTGGGACCCCATCTGGAGTACTGTGTGCAGTTCTGGAGACCCCATCTCCACAAGGACATAGACAGGATGGAGGCTGTCCAGAAGAGGGCAACTAAAATGGTGCAGGGTCTGCACCAGAAGACATATGAAGAAAGATTAAAGGAGCTTAATATATATACTCTCAAGGAAAGGAGGGAGAGGGGGGACATGGTAGAAACTTTCAAGTACCTCAAGGGAATCAACAAAGTCCAGGAGGGTAGCATCTTTCAGAAAAAGAAATGTACAAGAACAAGGAGGCACAATTTGAAGATAGAGGGGGGGACAGCTCAGAGGTAATGCGAGGAAGTATTTTTTCACAGAGAGAGAGAGAGAGAGAGTTATGGATACATGGAATGACCTCCTGAGGAGAAAGTAGAGTCAAAAACAGTGGGGGAATTCAAGAATGCATGGGACAGACATAAGGCAATTCTTGTGAGGGGTAGGAGGATGTAGGCTGTTGATTAACTAGGATCTGCAGCTTATCCATTAGGTAGGGAAATGGGCAGACTGGGTGGGCCAAGTGGGCCTTTTCTGCCATCAGATTGTGTGTTTCTATATGTTTCTATGTCCCTATCCAGGAAATCTGCAGGGCTGCTATTTGAAGGTCAGCACACATCTTCATTTCCCGTTACCATATTCATCTCGGGTCATGCTGGGATGCTGGTTTGGGAGCCTCAGTTTTCCAATCTCTGTTCCCTAATTAGGGGTTGTGCACCTTGTCTCCCTTCTCCTGGAGAACTGCTAGTACAGACACCAGAAGTGTGGATAGAACATCATATCCACATCCCTTGAAAAACAGGTTACTCGCCTGTAACAGTAGTTCTAGGAGTGGTATATGATGTTCATCCACACAGACCCAGCCAACCCCCCTGGCTTTTGTGCACACATCTGCTTCCAGTGGGTAAGATCTGGTGTCAGGGGGCGGAGTTGAGGGAGTTACCACCTGGGTGGGTGGGACAAGCCAGCTTGAAGACTTTCCGGCAAGCTCTTAGAGAGAAAGGACACTGCCAGAAGTGTGGATGACCATCATATACCACTCGTAGAACTACTGTTACAGGTGAGTATCTTGTTTTTATTACTTTCATATTCTGGTTAGAATGCTGCATAGATACACTATGATGTCATTGAGCATTGCTTTAGCTACTCTACCATTGGTTAAGTACAGTGTTATGACCTATTTAACTTATTACAATGTATGATAGAACGCTGTTAACCTTAGGAAATCATCATTTCCTAAGGTTGTTAACCTATCGCTGTGACGTAGATATGTTGTTAACCTATCGATCCTACGTCACAGCGATAGGTTAACAACAGCGAGTGGTCTGCGCATGTGCGCGCTTTTTTTTTGACGGGGAACCGACACGCGAACAGCAGCGGTTAGGGAAGGACTGAAGGGCCGCAGCGGTGACTAGTTATGGAAAAGTAAGCAGCCTTTTGAGGTGGGACCATACACTATAAAAAATAATGCATGGTCCCTCTATCGGCAACCAGTCAATTTTAACCGTCTCGAGGTTGCCATGGCGACGTAAACCTCTCGAGCTTCGCTCTCGAGGTTTACATGGTCGCCCTGGCAACCTCTTGACTGTTAACTGACCGGTTAATGATAGAGGACCATACATTATCCTCTATATAATGTATGGGTAACCCTTATTACCCACTGAAAGTAAACTGTTTATAACCTTGTAATCCCACTGTTGTGATATCAGAACCTTATAAACCTCTCTCATCTATGTCATAGCAGTGAGTTTATAAAATGGAATGACAGTGTTATTCAGTATTCTACACACCAAGAATGTGATTACTAGTCTCAGTACAGTATTCAAATAACATTCCAATTGTCACAGTTTACTGTTATTGAGTCTAGCAAACTTTCCATGTATGACAGAGATTTTAACTCCGATGCTGTTTTGGCCCACTGTCATTCAGTCCGTATATCCTAATAAATTATTTTCCTACACAATCATATGGCCATAGTGCAGATTCATTAATAAGGTAAGGCTACATTACTTGTGTTTTGGGGGGGACTTCTAATGTCAAGTCCCATACACTATAAATGACAATGCCTGATGTACAGGTGATAACCATGGTGTAATCACCTCTCATGGTTGCTGGGGCAATGGTAAACATCTCGAGCTGCACTCTTGAGGTTTACTGATGCCCTAGCAACCACTGGAGGTGATTACACCATGGTTATCACCTGTACACTAGGCATTATCCTCTATGTATCTTATTTGTGACCAGTCTACTAAGATGATTTATTTGTCTTGTTAGATAAGTCATTAGCAAAAATAACACAGTTTATCTAATGAAATTTATTCTAACCTTCATAATGTGGTCTCTTTTACAGAACAAAGACTTCCAGAATTTAGGATCTGGGAAATATTTTAAATTTACAAAAACTGGAGTGACTACCAAATTTGTACTCATGAAAGTTTTTAACTTCCTCCAAAAATAAACTGTGCCTCTGCTTCAGTGTGTACTCCACCCTGTTTATTCCATTTACTACTTGAAAAACTGTGCTCCTGTCCCTCTGAGCTGTCTCTGTTTGGAACTGAGTAATTTCATCATTTTCAAACTCTCCTCGGAACTCTGGCCTCCTTAAGTACTAATCAGCTTGGTGGCCCTGTGCTGGGCCCTCTTGATCTCTTAGTTCTCCTTTGTGTTCTGCAGTAACCAGGTGTGATCTAATCAAGACATTGTATATGGAAGGATCACCGAACTTGACATGTTTCTTACCCCACCCTTGCATTCTAACA
The DNA here is from genome assembly GCA_016271365.2 of Neoceratodus forsteri. NCBI lineage: Eukaryota > Metazoa > Chordata > Ceratodontiformes > Ceratodontidae > Neoceratodus > Neoceratodus forsteri. The sequence continues at coordinate 3,242,769 of JADMNL010000041.1, read as the reverse complement.
GTGTTTGCTGTCTTGACTGTGGCAACACATTGCCTGCCAGCTCCAGAGTTTCTCCAAGGACATCTCCCACCATAGAACCAAACCTTTAGAACTATAAGCTGTCAGCGTCAGGATGAGTCAGAAACATTTGCTTAGTCTTATCTTTTGCTATTGACTGCACTTTGGACTGAAGAAATGCTTTTGTTGCTCTTCAGGTTTTTCCTCATTTATCTACTTTTTTTCTACAATAGGGCCATTTGCTGTCACTGTTATAGTTGAAGGAGTCATTTCTTTTTGCCTCCACTCCAGCGCAGCTTTCTGCTTTTTGCGCAGAACTCTTTCAGGTTTTTTACGCTATGACCTCAGGGTTATAGCTGGAAGTCATTGCCCTTCCTCTGGGCTCCCCTGCTGCTCTTTGAATCCAGCTTTTCACACTACTGGGCTTCTTTTTAGCAACACTGCTTCCTCAGAGATGTGCCATTCTTTGACTGTGTTGTCATCTTCGGCTGAGTGCCATTGGTGTTCTCCTTCCTCTGAGTCTCAGTAAAGCACTGTTGGCTTTGGTAAGTTCAGGCTGAGTCTTTGACCTCCTTTACAGCTCTGACCTATTTCTGACAACAAGGTCAGTTGCTGATGCTGGGCTTGGGTACTTACATAGGCCCACAGCTCTGTTTACAGGTCATCAGGCTTCCCCTTGTTGATTCTCCTGCTGCAGTTTTGGCTCTGTTGTCTGTGATACTCCACAGACATCTGTCATCTTGCCATCAATGTTCTCATCTATAGCTCTGCTCTTACCACTCCTACAATCATTATGACACCAGGGTCAGTTCCAAGCACTGGCCTGGGTCCTCATACACGCTTGCAGTGTTGTGCTCACCAATCGTCAGGCTTTGCCTCACTTACACTCCTGCTGCTGTTTTAGGTCTGTTACTCCAGAGAATACTGCCATCATTGCCGAAGAAGTCCTCCTCACTGACTTCGCTTGTGCCACAGCAGCTGTCATTATGACACTAATGGTGGTTGCTAGCACTGCCTTAGGTCCTAGTACAGGCCCACAGGTTTCTGCATGCATGTCATTACGTCTTGCCTCATCAGTGCTCCTACCACTCTTTTGGCTCTGTACTGTTACTCCAGAGATGGCTGCCAGTTATCATTCTTATCAGTTCCACTCTTGCTGCTCTTCTAGTCCTTATCACACCATAGTTGGTTGTGAGTTCATGCTTGGGTTCTACTACAGACCCTCAAATTTCTAACAGCACCTGCCACTGCTGTGTTTCACCTTGCAGCTGCTGCTACTTACTTTTTTGGCAATGATCCAGTCTGGACTTCTTGTGTTATGGTCACATCAGTGGCTGCTTTACCAACTCCAACTGTTTTTGAGACTCCCAGGTCAATTGTTTGAGATCTGGCACAGGATGTGTCTTGGTCCTGTGCTTGTCTGCCAGCAGTGTTGTTGTCTGACCTTGCCTCCTCAACGTCATTCTTGTTGACAGATTAGACTGGTGTCATTGACACTCCTGCTGTGGTTTCTGGCCCCATTTTCTGCATTACTTCAGGGATTGCTACTTGATTTGACAAAGTCTGTCATGTCATTTGTGCTGACCTCAGCATCACTAATGTTGATGCTATCTTGAATCACTTGATCTTTAATCCCTTTATTTTTCCTTTTGTAAATAGTCATAAATATTGTTTTGCTAGCACTGCCACCAGTCACATAATCAGGTGTTTGTTTTTTTTTATTCAGACTTACGCATGTGACCCTCCTGTCCACTGCCAGTTCCTGTGGGATACAACTGCAGGCTTGCAGCCCCAGCTTGTCGGGATGGTCATTGACCTTAATCTCACGGACACTATGTTTCTCATCCAGCACCTGCTGGCATTGTCTCCACCCCTGCTGCATTTTTGACCATTCTCTGCATAGATCCAGACACTGTGGCTTCACTTGATGTCACCCATTTCATAACTGGCTCTGAATCCCATTGATGATGCTGCTGGGTTTATAGCCATTCTGCGACCATTTGTAATGGTGTTTTGTTCCCTCCCACCTTCCAACACTGCTTTTGGGGTATGGTTTCTGCTGTGCCAGAGATGGAGGACTGCACCTTGTAGGTTAAGTCTTCTATTATCCATGAATCAATCATCCCACTGTTTATGGATGCCTAGGGCTGCTGTGGTTTCTACACTGCACTGTCCTTCTATTGATGCCTCTGTGGGCACTCCTCTGTCAAATTTTTCTGTTATGGAATGGTAGTTTTACTTTTCAAATGTTTTCTTGGTTGTGCCTTACTGTTTCTTCAGTGATCTTGCCACCAGGTTTTCAGGCTTTGATGGTTGTTGCTCTGGCCACTTGGTACCACCTCAGTTATTTCCAGTGGTTTTAGGGTCAGATTTGTAATGTTTTGCCTCATTCACCAAAGAGTTCCCACTGTCCTTCCTGAAACTGGCTTGGTAGATCTTCTTGGAGGACAGCTCTCACCACAGAACCACACCTTTAGAAATGTAAGTCTTCAGTGCCAACACCACTCAGTAACTTTTGCCTAGCTGGAGCTGCCCACAATGACATACATCACTGGTGCATATACAGTATATCAAGGGGGGGTCCCTGACACCTTCTTAGTTTTATTTATTCTACCATCCATTTCGTGTCAGACCAAAGAAATGCCTTTGTCAGATTCCATTGCTGAGGCGTTCCGGCAGGGTCCGATGGGAGGGCTGTCATCTGGCACAATGGGCGGCCATTTTCACCTTTTTTAGGGCACCCAACCACCACCCACAATGCATGTGGCCACAGCAGCATCCTGGGGTGAGGGACACATGGCAATGTGTGGTCACCCATGCCACCAAGTATGCCACTGAGAACAACCAACAGGAGTTGTTACTAGAGTGCCTCACGCTGTCCCACCCCCCCAAGAGGGAAACATCCAAATGTGGAAGACTAGGTTTGCTGGCCAAGGCACTTAGCTTCACCTGAGCTCTTTTCTTTTTTCTATTAAATTTTTATTACATTTTTAGTTACAGGGATTCAATCCAGCAACATCAGATACAGACATGTAGGAGTACATACATACTTATATCAATACATAAAATAATACATTCCCTGTAACATACCCCTATAAATCCCCCCACCCACTCCCTTCCCTTCCCACCCAATAAGCCTCCCAGCACAAGTCTAATGAGATAGCATACCATCAGACAGGAGATAGTCTACACTCTTCTATAGAGAATAAATAGCATAAAAGGGACCCCAGATCCTATCGAACCTAGGAAGCTTATTCTGGAGGATAGCTATCATTCTCTCAACCCTAAAACTGGCTAGTAATTCCTCCAGCCATTCAATGTAACTGAGCACGACAGAGTCCTTTAAGTGTCTGAGAACAATTTTCTTTAACGTGGCAGCAATCAGAACTATATGGAACCTCCTCCTCTTGACGGGGATATGAGAAACATCTCCCAGCAAGCATATTTCAGGAGTGAAGAGGTCCCCTAGTCCCAATAATGGGTTCATTCTATTTTTAATTTCTGCCCACAGGTTACCTTTGGACAATTCCAAAAAATATGCATCAAGTCCCCTACCCCAGTTTGACACCTGTAACATGTAGAATTTGAGACAATTTTTAATCTAGCCAACTTTTGTGGGGAATAGTAAATATTATGAAGAATTTTGAACTGTATCAATCTTAATCGATCTTGTAAGAAGAATCTGTGACAGTTCATCCATAAGGCCTTCCAACTGAATACAGTATTGGGAAACAGTGAGGCCCAGTATGAACCTTGAGCCGGATTTTTAGAATACGCCCATTCAAATAACACTAAATATATTTTGGAGATTGCATGTGTCAGGCCTGCCAACGGCCCTAATGCATCATAGAAATCCACCCTAGGGCTCCGCATTGTCCCCCTACCCACCTTACTAATCAAAAGGTGTCTAAGCTGATATACCTTAAAAACTGCCGTGGTGGGCATCTCAAATTTATTCAGGATCTCAGAGGAGGAGAGTATCTCTCCATCGGGTGTAAGAAAATCTTTCAAACAACATGCACCAGGTAGGGGCAACCACGCTGGGTTGAGAATTTTATTATCTATTAGGAAACGCGGATTACCCCAAATTGGCTGCACCCAGTCACTGAGGTGATCATATTTGAGGAAGCTACAAAGCTGGGGTATGGGCTCTCACGGAAATCCCAATTGGGGAACTACGCAGCTGGGGAGGTAATAGTTTTGGAGTGAGATGAAGCAGAGCCTCAGGCTCTGGAATCGCATGTTTCTCCAAATAGGGGCCAGCTCGACGAAACTATAGAGGCGTATAAGAATGCCGCTGCAACTTCTGCACCCTTCACCCACCTCAGGTATTTGCAGGCATGAGCTGCCCAGAAGTACAGGACAAAATGTGGAGCTTTAACTCCAATGACTTGGAGCGGCCAACCTATGGTAGGCCATACAAGATTTCTTTGTAACCCCACACAAAGTTAGCTATAATATTATGTAATTTTCTAAACCATGTAAGTGATATCCAGATATTCAACATACTAAGAGGGTAAAACAATCTGGGAAAGACGTTCATTTTAACTAAATTAATCCTCCCCCATAGTGAGATTGGAAGCCTCGACCATCTTTCTAGGTCTAGCTCGATGGTACGCACCAAAGGATCTAAGTTTAACTGAAGTATTTTAGTCCTATTCCTTGTTAAGTTCAGACCGAGGTATTTTATAGAGTCTGATTTCCAGGTCAAACCCATTTCAGTAATTTCCTGCTTAAAGATATTTTTGTTGAGGGGAAATACGACTGATTTATCTAAATTTAACTTATAGTTGACCAATTTACTGAATACCCGAATAACATCCAGAAGAGCTGGAATAGACACCCTCGGGTTAGAAACGTAGATCAAAAGGTCATCTGCATATGCCGTTATTTTCACAGTATAGTCAAGAATTCTAATACCAGTAATTTCTTGTTTATGCACTATTGTCCTGATGAGGGGTTCGAGGTATAAATTAAAGAGGAGAGGGGACAAAGGACATCCTTGTCTAGTACCTACATAAAGATTAAAAGGGTCCGAGGTGGTTCCATTACAGCTAACTCTTGCTGTAGGATTTGAATAAAGGGAGCTTATCCATTTTAAAAAAGAATCCGGAAACCCAAACTTCCCCATTGTAGTTAAAAGAAACCCCCAATGGACCCTATCGAAAGCCTTTTCGGCATCTAAAGACAGCAGGGCCATAGCGGTACCACTACCTTCAGACATCGAAAGGGCATGAGCCAAGGTTCTCAGGTGATCAGTGGAAGACCTGTCCTTCATAAAACTGACCTGTTCTGGGCCAATAAGTCCGGGCAATACCCGACTTACACATTCCGCCAACAATTTAGCCAAAATTTTAATATCATAATTAAGCAGGGATATAGGTCTATAACTAGATGGTTGTTCAGGAGGTTTATCTTGCTTGGGAATTAAGACAATGAGTGCTTCAAACAAGGATTGGTCCTGTACTTGATGACATAAGATATGTCTAAATAACCTGAGAAGTAAAGGGGATAATAATTTAGAAAACTTTTTGTAGAAATTAGACGAGAACCCATCCGGCCCTGGAGTTTTATCCAGTGGGAGACTCTGAATGATCATCTCAATCTCACTCTGGGTGATACCAGACATTAACTGTGTCCGTTGGGACACAGACAACAAGGGGAGATCCAATCCTTCTAAAAAGGTAAGAATCTCTTTCTCAGTGGGGGAGTTATCCATTTTACTGTACAGGGATTTAAAGTAGCATCTGAATTCCTGCACTATCTCCCCAGACAAGGTTTTTACTTGGCCATCTATCTTGGATTGAATCCCTGGAATTATACGAGATGATTCCAGCTGTTTGATTCTCCTAGCAAGGAGCGTACCCGCCTTTTCACCCTGATCAAGGTAACTAGCCTTGGTCTTAATTAATGCTAACTCCGCTTGTTCCCCAAGCAATTTTAAATAGAGATCTCTCAGCCTAACAAGCTCCAGCTTCTCGTCCTCAGCAGACTGTGAAGTCAATGTAGATTCTCTACTTCTTATTCGGTTCAGCAACTCGGACAGAATTTGTACCCTCTCCCTCTTCCTTTTGGATGCCTGTACAATTAATATACCTCTTATGAAGACTTTAAATGCTCCCCAAACAATGTCGGGGCTAATGTTATCATCTAGATTGTTAGCTATAAATTCTTCTATTTGTGTTGAAATAATCTCCACTATTTTGGGGCTACGCAGTATCTGATTATTAATCCTCCACCTACTGCCCCTCTTAGGAAGAGAGGAAAAAGAGATTAACACCACTACAGCTGCATGATCGGAAGGGGGTCCTGGCATAATTTCAGATTCCAGCACACCAGGAAGGAGAGTATGAGAGAGTAATAGGTAATCTATGCGGGATGCTGAACCGTGAACCGAAGAAGTAAACGTATATTTCCTAGCCTTTGGGTGAACAACTCTCCATACGTCCACTAGACCAATCTGGTCCAGCAGTTCTCCTAGGACCCGCTGAGCTGGAGAAAAGGCCGCAGTATTTCTCCTGGTTCTGTCCATCAAAGGATCTAAGACAAGGTTTAGATCTTCTCCTAGAATCATGGGGATCTGTACAAATGGGGTTAGAGTTTCCAGAAGTTTAACAAAAAAACCCTGGGATTCAGAATTGGGGCCATAAATAGACCCAAGGAGTATTTCCGTATTTTGTAACCTACCCCTAACAAGAACATATCTACCCTCATCATCCTGAATAACCTGAAGAAGGGTAAAGGGGATGGACCTACGCATGAGCACCATAACACCTCTGCTTTGCATGCTGCCTTGCGAGGAAAAAACTGACCCCATTTGTAGGCGCTCATGGAAGTGCATTCGGTTTGAAGCAAGTCGTCTCCTGTAAAACTAATGTCTACTTTTAATACCTCCAAGTGCTTTAATATGCTATACTGTTTAACTTTCTGGCGTCTCCCTTTATGTTCCAAGTTACAACTTTAAACGTCCCGCACAATGCCATTGTCCTGCATCTCTAGTTCAATCCATGGTATGCTCCCATTTAATCGGTAATCCATGTCACCAGTATTAAAGACTTGTGCTCCCACCCCACAATTTATCCCACCCTGATAGCCCCCATAAGTAACATATTTCCCACTTAACCTTAACCCCCCATTATCTTCCCTCCCCCCTCCCACATCCACACGGTCCTTGATGACAGCTTGCATCACTGTATCTTCCTTCCCTGCCCCCGTCCATACCCTCAGTAAAAGTAATGCCCAACTTTAATTTTCCTCATGAAAAACACCCAGAGCAGTTATACATTTCCTACCCAGATATCCCAAGCCGTCAAAATTAAACATTTGTTGACACATCTCAAAAAACAGAGAAGGAGGGAATGATTAGCCCCAACATCCCTTCACCAGAGCAAAGTTAAACCAAACTGACCCTCGAGGGTGGCCAAGTACCCTTTTTCCCAACTTACAATATAGTGCACTAAATTCTGAAAAATATCCTTTTTACTGGCTAGCACAAATTCCTTATGTTCCCCTGGATACAGTTTAAGAACGAGGCAAGGCTCTAGTGACCAGGCCAAAAGCAGTATCGGTCCCCCCCTACCAACATCACTCATGAGTCCCTTCCATCAAAAACCATAGTCCCAGTAATGAACAACAGTCAGTTATGGTGCCAGTCGACTCCACGATCCATCTTCTGGTATGTTGGTAGGTGCCATTAAATCGCATTTACAGATCTTCCCTAGGATCACCCGGAGTCCACAAAACTATTCCGCTGGCAACCACACATCCGCCGAGTGGAAATTGGGAGCACATTCCAAATCCCTGGACCGCTGTATATGAGATTCACATGCAATAAACAGCACCCAAGAAACTAATATTCTGTTGCAATGTGAAGCAGAATCAGGCAACTTAGGTAGATGTGGTAAGTCGATTTTACACCAGGAACTGCGCACTTTGGAAGAATCGCCATTGTCCGGGGGGGGGTATCACCGGGAAATTAAGCCCGCATCCTTTCCGCCCCAAATTAGGAGCACTACCTACCAGAACCTATAATGCGTCAGAACATACAAAATGAATTCCTGGGAGAAACTTTAATGGCCCTTCCACTTATCACAGAAACAAATATACCAAGGGAAGTTAAACCCCTATTTGATTTTAAAAAGAGTAGGTAGTGTGAGCTGAAGTGCAGCTAAGGCCTTGTCCGGGTCATCAAACTTTTTCCATGACTCCGAGATGTATACATGTAGCACAGCAGGAAATACCATTTTAAATTTAATACCCGCCGCAATAATCTTCGACACGAGGGGGTGAAAGGCTGCTCTTCTTTGCCGAACCGAGAGCGGCAAGTCCTGGGTGATCCTTATGTCAACCCCCTCCCATTGCAGGGCTTTAGTTTCCCTGACCTTCTGCAAAAAAATTTGTTTCTCCTGAAAATTTAGGAACTTGGCCATAAAAATGCGAGGAGGTTCCCCTTGCTGTGGTATAGGATGGAGAGCTCGGTGCGCCCTTTCAATGTTGTAGCAATGACCATAGGGCGAGGGGCCTGCAATCTTCTCAACAAATTTTTGAAAAAATTTTACTGGGTCATTTCCTTCTTCCTTTTCAGGCAGGCCGATCACCACCACATTATTCCTCCAACTTCTGCCCTTGAGATCTTCCACTTTTGATTCAAGACTGGCAGAACGCTGCCTTAATTTGACCAACTCAGGATCGAACCTATCCATGCGGTTTTCCAGCGATCTGACCCGTGCCTCATTATCTGATACTTTTCTGTTCAGGTCTTCCAGGGTGGAAGTGATGTTTTTAATTTCAGTAGCCATTTCCACCATTTCAGCCTTAAAAGGCCTAAATTCTTCGAGAAACTTAGCCAACGTTAACAGATCTTCCCCCTCACTGCCCGGGTAATTGAGCTGGGCTGGCTGCGACTGCGAGGCCCGAGGCTTCTTCGGGGCCTTTTCGGGGGTTGCTGGAGGGGTATGTTTCGCTGCCGCTTTTGGCATTTCTTCTTCCATCTGAACACCCACCACCTTCCTCGAAGTTTTCAGTCAGTAGATAGTACCTTTAAAAATGCCAAAATACCACCGGTGGTCCCAAGAGAAAGGTATATGGACAGGGTTTATGCAGAGCAGACAGAGAGCGCAGCTAGCAAGAGCACTGCATCACGTGACTCCCACCTGAGCTCTTTTCTTCTAGGTTGCTTGAAAGGACAGAGCAAAGAACCTTACCAGAGCAAAAACAAGGATTAAGGCTTGTTTTGGCTAGTATATAAACCAACAAAAAACACACTCCTCGGTTGCAAAATAGGCTTTTAATGATGATAAAATAGCCGCTGTGACCAACAGGTACAATCTATTACGCCCACCAGACCTCAACCGTGTTTCGCATACGCCAGCACGTCATCAGAGGGTTCATCATATGAAACCATTGGGTCTGAGGAGGCGTGTAGGTAGTTGACCTGTTGGTCACAGCAGCCTATTTTATTATCATAAAAGCCTATTTTGCAACTGAGGAGTGCAGTTTTTGTTGATTTATATGATTTTGTTTTGAGACTCGCACCCTCTTGATGCGGAGAAGCTGTATTGTTGCCGTTGTGTTTCTTTTGGCTAGGCAGATATACTGTGTGTTTTTATTTTGTACTCACAAGGGATTGTTACTGTTTGTTGCTAACATTTTATTGCTTTATTTTTCTCAGATTCAAATTGTTGTTGCTGGGTATACATTCTGCTGCATTATTACAGGTTGTGCCTACAGGTGTGGGCTTACAGATTACTGCTGTAATCTTCTGATTCAAATTGTCTTTTGCAAGGTATATCTTCAGTCACTGCTTTATTTTTCTCTGTAGCAAAGTGTTTCTTACAGGGTATATCTTCTGTGAAATTATTACTGGAGGTGCTTTACAGGTTTCACAGTTTTATCTGTCATTAGGATAAGCTTTCAGGGCTATTGCATTTGTTGCTGGCTGAATGTTTCTGCTCTTACCTCCTTGTTTCTTTCATCTGTGGTTCTTCTTTTCAGCAGGGGAAGGGCCCAGCCACCCACCACCTTCCCCAACCACCCTACACTACATTCCTTTTATACAGTAGCACAGTCATGACATTTTCTGTAGCAAAGCAGGAAGGGGAGGTTCAGAGGGGTAGCCACACAGTGACCTAATTTACAGGGGCACTAGTAATTTAACTTGTTATAACAAGTTATACAAAAACAAACAAACAAAACACAGAATCAAACTTTTGCTTTCATTTTCTTCCTTCTAATTACTCTGATCAGGTTATAAACCCAGCAACTTACCTGGAATGGATATCATTAACTGCAGGTACTGTGGAACACTTTTCAGAAGGGCAGTTTTACAGGATTTAGGACACTGTCCTACATGCTGGGCCATTGGAGATCTAAGGACTCAGCTCCAGGAAACATGGGCAGAGATTGCGCTCCTCAAATTGCATATTCAAGAGGAAATATATTATATGAACCACCCACCATTTCCCCAACACCTAACAGAAGCACCTCGACCGCAGAGGGTAGTTGGTCTGGGAGGTTGGCAGGTGGTTAGGAGGGGAAAATCGGGTGCCTCATCAGTCAGTGCTCTCCAACATATCACCTCCACAAACCATCTAAAAACTACAAACAGGTATCTGCCTCTATCTCTGAAATCAAACAAAGGGGCAGAGGACACTGTAGAGCAGGACACTGCAGCACAGGAGTTAGCACAACAAAACGTGCCCAAAACAGGAACCAAAACAAAAAAAGCAAAAAGGAAATCCAAAAAACTTCTGATCATAGGAGACTCCATGATTCGGGGAGTTGATACGCATCTCCAGCCAGGGGTAATGGTTAGATGTCTCCCAGGTACATCAGTGTGGAGAGACACTGACTGCATTGCTAAAACTTTTCAGGAAGCAGGAGAAAATGATGTCCTGATACACATAGGGAAAAACAATTTCGCCGGTCAGTCAGTTGTGGAGACCAGGGAACACCTGACCAGGCTGGGAGACAAACTATCATCCATTTAATCTGATTGATTGATTGATTAGAAATTTATTTTTTCACAGGAAATTCATTTGCTAGGACAAAGTCCTGTTTACAACAAAGTCCTGCACCTGGCACCTCCTTCTCTGAAATCCTTCCAGTCTGGGAGACGGGGACAGATGGATGGAAGATCAGAGAAGGGGAGATAGGGGAGCTAAACATGTGGCTCAAGGGGTGGTACCAGGAAAAAGGACATGAATTTGTAGGGAACTAGCAACAGTTTTGGGAGCAAAAGTTCTTTAAATTTGATGGACTGCATCTGACTAAGGAGGGAGTCAGTGCAATGGGGCAGAAGTTTGATGTCTTTGCAGAATATTTAAACTAGCAAATGGGGAGGGGGTGCAGCACCCGAAACATTGAATGGGAAGAACACCCCTCCCCCCTCAGCTAGTGGTCAAACAGGAGATCAGCATGTTTGTAGTTAATGTGCATCACCAGGTAAAGAAAAAGGTCTGGCTCCCCATACGATGCACAGGGGAAACACCAGACCTCACCCAACAACTAACACACTGAAATCTGACCAATGGAAAATCATGTACACTAATGCTCTGCAGTCTGGGAAACAAGATCCCAGACCTGCAGGCAATAATGACAGAGGCCAAACTGGACATAGTAGCCATTAGCGAGACATAGTTTACCAGTAACCACACTTGGGAGACTTCAATACCTGGCTATGTACTGTTCAGAAGAGACTGAGGTGCAAAAAGTGGGGTGGAGTGGCCCTTTATGTCAATGAAAATATCAAAGCTACAGAAATTCTGAATACAAATAAGGAGCCAGAAGAACTGTTGGTCACCCTGGAAACAGGAAATGGGACAGCCATACGAACTGGGGTTGTGTACAGGTCTCCAGACCAGGGGGAGGACATAGACATGTTACTGTTAGAAGATATACAAAACATGACAGCTAAAGGGGAGGTTCTGATAATGGGAGACTTCAACATGCCAGATACAGACTGATCAATACCAGCAGGGACATCTGCCAGAACTAGACACATGGTAGATTCCCTGCAGGGGGAAGGCCTCAAAAAACTGGTACAATAACCCACTAGAGACTGGGCTATCCTAGATCTAGTACTGACTAACAGGGAAAGGATCACAGATCTCCAGGTAGAAGGTCACCTGGGGGCCAGTGACCATCACATGGTATGGTTCAATTTGGCCACTAGAACAAAACCATCCCATTCCAAGGCAAAAATATGGGACTTCAGAGGAGCTGACTTTGATAAGATGGCCAACAGTGTTAAGCTAGCCCTGGCAAAAAGAAACACAGGTGAGGGGGTACAGGCAAAGTGGACAAGCATTAAAGATGCCATACTTGAAGCAACATCCCATTGTGTTAGAGAGAAAAGGAAGTGCAAAAGAAGAAGGAAACCACTTTGGTTCTCAAATACAGTAGCAGAAAAGGTCAGAGCTAAAAGGCTGGCCTTCAGGAAATATAAGGGAGCGCAACAGGATGAAGATAGGGAGGCATACCAAACTTCCCTAAGGGAAGCAGGGAAGGCAGTAAGGCAGGCAAAGACCCAAACTGAGGAAACACTAGCACGAACAGTAAAAGAAGGTGACAAGACTTTCCCTAGATACATTAGTGAAAGGAGAAAGTCCAGAGGGGGTATTGCTAAGATTAAAGGGGATAAGGGGGCATGTGGGGAGGAGGACCATGTAAAAGCATCTATCCTAAATAGATACTTCTGCTCAGTATTTACTGAAGAGAAGGTAAGGCAGGGCCCACAGCTCTGCACCATGGATACAGGGGAGAGGGAGGTCTACACTAGTCCCTTCACAAAAGAAAGGGTCCTACAAGAGCTCGATAAGCTCAGGGTGGACAAGGCAATGGGACCTGATGGCATACATCCCAGGGTACTAAAGGAGCTAAGGGTGGAACTAGCAGAGCCATTATCAGAACTGTTTAGTGAGTCTGTCAGCACAGGAGAGCTCCCAGAAGACTGGAGAAGGGCTCATGTGATCCCGCTCCACAAGAGTGGTAGCAGGGAGGAGGCAGGGAACTACAGACCAGCCAGTCTTACCTCAGTAGTGGGCAAGATTATGGAGACATTCCTTAAGAAAAGGATAGTGCAACACTTGGAATCCATAGGAGCACAGGATCCAATACAGCATGGGTTTACAAAAGGAAGGTCCTGTCAAACTAATCTCATAGATTTCTTTGACTGGGTAACCAGAGTGGTGGACCAAGGGGGAGCAGTTGATGTTGCCTACCTTGACTTCAGCAAAACTTTTTGATACTGTTCCACATAGAAGATTGATTAATAAGCTGGGTAGGCTCGGGGTGGGTCAGACGTTGGTCAGCTGGGTGGCAAACTGGTTGACGGGCAGAAAACAGAGTGGTGGTAAACGGTATACAGTCAGAAGAGATGCAAGTCACAAGTGGAGTGCCTCAGGGATCAGTCCTGGGGCCAGTCCTCTGCAATATCTTCATCAGTGACATTGCAGACGGACTGGAGGGTAAGGTTTGTCTGTTTGCAGATGACATCAAGATCTGCAACAGAGTAGATGATCCAGATGGTGTGGGCAGAATGAGAAGAGATCTGGATAAACTAGCAAAATGGTCGGAAGAGTGGCAACTGGTGTTTAATGCAAAGAAGTGCAAGATCATGCACATAGGGAAGAGAAACCCTGAAGCCACCTATAGGCTGGGAGGGGAGTTGCTGGCAGTCACAAGGGAAGAAAGAGACTTCAGCGTCATCATCACCGATGACCTGAAATCATCCAAGCAGACCTCTAAAGTAGTAGGTAAGGCTAGAGGGATGTTGGGGTGTATTAGTAAGGGAATCACAAGTTGGAAGACGGAGGTAATAATCCCTCTTTACAAAACACTTGTTAGGCCCCATCTGGAGTACTCCATGCAGTACTAGAGGCCACACCTTCACAAGGACATTAACCAAATTGAGGCAGTCCAGAGAAGGGCTACCAAAATGGTGCAGGGACTGCATCAGAAAACATATGAGGACAGATTAACTGAACTCAATATGTATACCCTAGAGCAAAGGAGGGAGAGAGGTGATATGATTGAAACATTCAAACACCTTAAGGGCTTTAACAAGGTGAAATAGTCTAACATGTTTCAATATAAGAAAAATAGCAGGATGAGAGGACACAGCATGAGATTAGAGGGAGGCTGATTAAGGGGTAATGTGAGGAAGTTCTTTTTCACAGAAAGGGTGGTGGATGCATGGAATGGCCTACCTCAGGAAGTGTAGATATGAATACAGTGCAGGGCTTCAAACAGGCATGGTATAGGTATAAGGGAGCAATACAAATGAGTATGAATAGATAGGCTATTGACAGAGCAAGGGCCTATGGCACATTCATGAGGTAGAAAAAGAAATGGACAGACTGGATGGGCCTTGCGGTCCTTATCTGCCGTCAACTTCTGTGTTTCTATGTTTCTATGACCCTGTTGACTTCCTCCCTGATGGCCTCCACTCCTGGCATCTGGGTTTGGAGCGCAAACCTGAATTGCCAGCATGGCAGAGTGATGCCCCATCACTCGACACCATGGAGCTGGCTTCTCAAAGCTTTTTATGTTACACTAGCATTTTCTTTTGCCACTGTAGTTGATGATGTCATTGCTGTTTTGTCATGCTCTGGTGCTGCTTGCTGCTTTTTTATGCAATCCTTTTTTGGTAATCCACATATTCAGTCTGTAAGTTGGCTTCTGTGCCTGCTCCTCTGTTAATCTTTGGATCCAATTGCTCCCCCTATTGGTCTCCCTCTTTGGGAATGACACTACTGCCTCTAGGTTGTGTCTTTTTTTTTCTGGGTCTGCCATCACCCAGCAGACTTGTCTGCTGTTGATGTTGATTCTCCTTTGGATCCTGAAAATTCCTGGTAAGACTCTTCCTGCGGCCAAGTTCTAGTCATGTCCTTGGCATCTTTTTCTGCTGCAACCATTTCTGTGATGTCAAGGTCATTTGCTGTCATGTCTTTATGCTGGTCTGCAGCTCACTTCTTATTTGTCGTCTCCTGTATCTGCCTCATTGATATTCTGCAGCTCTCTTTGGCTCTGTTCTCTGTTTTTGTCTTTAGAAACTACTGCCTTCTTTGCTGTCAGTGCTCTTGTCATCAGCTCCCATGCTCTGACTGCCATTACAGCACAATGGTCAGTTGCTGGCTCTGTGCTGGGGCCCTGAAGCTGGCCTGTGGCACTTTGCTTGCTGGTCATCATCTGACTCTGCCTTCCTGACATTCCTGCGGTTCTGTTTGATTCTCTCTTCTGTTCATTTCAGACACTGTTGCCTTCTTTGCAGTTTACGTTCTCATCATCTCAGGCTGCTCTGTACCAAGGCAATTGGGTTGTTTTGGTAGTAGCTACAGTAGCTTTTGTGAAACAGTGGTGTGTGCTAAAGGACAGCCCATTCTCATTCATGTGCTGAACAACCACATCTTTGATCATTTGACTCAATAACATATTCTGCAAATAAATATTTATAGTGATTGGCCTTCCGGACTGGTTTTAGCAGTGCCAAACTACTCAGGAATAAGTGGACAAACTTATACCCAGGAAAATCAAAATGACAAGACTTTTCTAATCATGCCCTCATTTGTATAATTATTTCTTCAAAAAGCAAGCAGTGGAAAACATATTTCTGCATGTTGTTAAAAATGTTACCATTACTTTGAAATGTAACAAGTACTGGTATCTTATATGGATTTTTTTTCACTTCTATTTATGCATTTTACCTACTGGACTCTCTCCGGCATGGACACTCGATATGGCTTCTCTCATCCACCTGAAGCCTCCAGCTCCCTGATACACCAGTTTGGCCTGTCTTCTCTCCTTCTCACCTGGCCACACAACCCCCTGGCTGTGAGTCCTCTGCAGTGGGACTGCTGATACTCCTCCAGGAACTCTATTTATAATCTAGTAGAGTGACCAGGGACTTGGATGGAGAACCAGATGCGGGTACTGGGAAACCCGGCATTGGACGTGGGGCTGATCACTGGTCCAGCCTTCACCTACTGGCAGGCAGGATTTTTTCTTGATCATACCCCCAGAGGCACGGTCATGCAATGACGACAGCATACGAAGGATGCACTTCTGCCCCCTACCACAGTCACCTGCCAATGCAATTGGTTGCCCCGCTCAGCAGTGAAACACCTCCCAGCCACCACTGCATGGGGACTCCCCTGGATCCCACCCAAGAAGAGAGGAGCAGTCCACCGGATGCTCAATCCTCTCCTCCCCCTGCTGACCCCCAGTGGCCCGAGTCCATTCCCAAACCCAGGTCACTGGCATGGCGTGAGGTGTGGTGTCCAGCACCTCAACCCTCAGTGCCACTGGGCCAGCAGTCTTATATGGATTGCAAGTAGAAGTTTAGTTGTAAATTATTATAAATGTTTACTGAATATCCACTGTAATCAACTGGATCACATGCTAAAATTGCAAATAAAAATAAATCACATTGATCAGAGATGTGTGCACCTTAGTTGCATACTCAGCATTACATTAAGCTGTCTAACTTGAATCACATTTTTAAGGCTCAGAAGTCCCATATCTTAAAAATGAGTTCTATTGTATAGGGTTTGTAACCACAAATGTCTATCAGCATAATTAATCTGCACAATTTAAACTTAAATCCAAAAAGTTTTAATCAATCTTAGGTTATGCAGTAGAGTTTTGTGAATAATGATTTAATATGGACTTTTGCAACTTGATTGAAGAAAATTATTGGACATTAAATTGGAAATCTACAGATGGGAACATTTGGTGGAGTCCGCTTAAGTGCACAACCTCATGATAAGAACAATTTATGCACTTAAATGGGCTGGGCATTTATCTAAATTATCCATGTTATGACTTAGTGCTTACAGAAAAGACGGGACACTCTGACTTCTAATCATTTTTTTTTTTTGTTCGGTTTTATTTGTTACACTGTAATGTTATTAAAATCTCACTCTTTATTTGCTCTTAACTTTACTAGCTCAGTTATAACATAAACTAAAGTCAATAAACCAGATGCAGTAACTGAAAAGACTCTTAAGTACAGCTTGTTTTCAAGCTCCACTGCTCAGCAGTAATCACTTATCAACAACTAATACACACTACAGCACATCAACAAAGCAGAACAGACATTCTTCCCCTAGCGTTTTTCTCCTTCCTTTGATGCTATCACTCTTAAATATTAAGGTGCTCTCAGGAGTTGCATGCAAGTACAGACCAGTCTTGTCACAACTGAATATGTCATCTGTCCACAGTGAAATCTGTCAGAATCTGTGGAAGCCCACTCGAGAGTGAGTGTTCTGCAGAGTCCACATGTGCATCCTTTTTCTCACCATGACATTTTTTTGTAATCGATGCCATGGTGGTCTTTGCAGTGGCATAGCCACCCATTTGTGGCCATGAATGATGTACCTAGTATGTCAGCAAGCTGTTGTGTTTTTTGGAGGGGGATGGGAACACTGATGGGGGCATCTACTGCATGGCTTGCAGCAAACCCTCTTAGGAGTGCAGTCTCTACTGACTCGCTTTTCCCTACTCATTTATGCTTGTGAGCAACATTCTCTCCAGGCTCCCACTCTGAAATAAGCCACTTCCTTGCCACATATATCTGAGAGGCAGTAGAAACATCTATCCTGTATTCTTTTACTTTGGCTAAATCATTGCATTAAACATTTGGCACTGACAGCTTCTGAACAAGTGCCACTTTTTGCTCGAGGGAAAGGGCATTCTTGAGGGTCTTATCCATTTTGCTCTTTGTTCTCTTACTGTTCGTGTTTTTCATGAATGCAACTGGTCAGCACTGCTTTTATACATGAGAAAATTGTATTCAATAATTCAGTTACAGTGTCTAAGTATGTGTACAAATAATTTACTTAAAGGGGAGATCTGACAAAATGCAGCAAAAAAATTAAAAATGTGCATTTAATTGAGCTACAGAACTAATTTTGCTATGGCTGGAATGCTGAAAAAATGTGCATTAAACTGAAATGTGCACTTAGGTGTTGTGCATGTCACAGGATTATTTAACATGGCCAGTATAAGGAAAAAGTTGGCATGCAATTAAGTGGATTGTGCACTTATCTGATGTGCACTTCAGTGCATTGTACTGTAGTTACATACTGCATTATCTTAAATTCTGTAATGTGAACCACATTTGTAAGACTTAAAAGTCCCATATCATAAAAAAAGTTCTACCTCACAGGGCTTATTGCCACAAATGTCTATTAACGTAATTAATTTTCACTATTTTAACTTAAAGGGGCACTGTCAAACCCCCTTAAGCCTCAAAATGTCCCTAGTTTAAAAAGCACATGTTATGATTGTTCACACTCTGTAGAGTCTGCTGATGTAGCCGGTTGATTCTGATTTTTTTTTTAATTTAAAAAGTGAAACACAGATTGCTCACCATACTGGTGTTATCACACAAAAACATGTTTGTTTACATTCCTTGATCATCTACCAATGCATCTGTCCTGAACATGTCCAACACAGTCTAGTCATGCATTAGGCATTGGGAGTAGAGGAGACTATTGCATCATGAGTGACTGCACTGTGTTTGGGGGTGTTCCTAATATTCAGGTAGTATACAATAAGAATAGCTCCAGCATTTGAACCATAACAACATTGGTTTTAACTATACATTTGGCATGCATTTCAGTTCTACTAAGCTAGGAGGCAAATAAAACAACCAGTAGCATCAATGAATTTTAGACAAGGTAAGCAATCATAAAATTAAGCAATATACCATTACAGGGAGTGGGTATATTGGTGGATTTACCACGCCTGGTGTGGTTTGATCACGGGGCGCAGCCGGTGGCTCTTTCACCAGAGGCAAATCACCATATACCCACTCCCTGTCATGGTGTATTGCTATTATACAATGTTCAACTTGTTTTTTTTTTTTGTTTTTATAGTGACAGAAAACTTTTACAGTGGGTATACTGGAGGATTTACCACAGTCATGTGATCTGTTTTGACCAATGAGGTTACAGGATTTTCATACCCCCATTGTATAATGTGGGTTTTAACAGTGTCCCTTTAAGTACCATAAACACTTACCTAGTCTTTGGTGCTGCACTGGAGTTTTGTAAATAATGATTTAATATGGGATTTTACAGCATGGTTGAAAAAATCATCAGAGATTAAATTGGAAATGTGTAGGAGGGAGGGAACTTTCAGTTGTAGATCAGTGGCATGGGGGTTGTTTTATAATGTTCAATATAGAAAGATGTTGTAGGTATAAGAAGTCAATGCACATTTTAAAGAGGTGCGGGAACTGAGTTCTAGTGCATTCCTCTCCAATATCCCAGAAAATTATTGTTACAGTTTTAATACTTAAAGAGAACATAAACCTTGGTTTAAAATACATTTTTAATACAATTAGAATTGCAGGCATGTGTAAATTCTGTTTAATACCCTTAGTGCTTTGTATGTCTGCTTTCAAATTAAACTTATTTGCTCCTTTTTCAATTCCCTTGTTGATGCTACCTGTTTCAGGTTCAATATTTATGTTTTAGTTAGGTAAGAGTTCTGGAACCCAGTGACATAGGTTAAGCAGAAGCCGATAGAGTGAAACCTTCCATTCAGCACATCTGTCATGAAAATATCATTCCATAACATCCCTGTTTAAAAAGTTATCAGAAACTTAAAGACATTATACAGATCAGAAAGATGAATAATGTAGCATCTTTTGTTTTAATTAAACATTTTTCTTTGAGTTTTTACATGTCTTTAACTTGAAAAGACTGAAATAAAAAAATATTTCATGAGTTTATTTATTCTTCTATGATGATAGATTGTGGACTGCTGTTGCAGTTTTTCTGTAGGGATAACCGTGGAGTTCTGATAGAGCTGTCTGTTAAAGTGGACCCTCTGAATGATTTGTCAGTGTTGGTTTCAGTCAGGCTGTGTCTTGTGGCTGTAGACCTTTGTTGGCAGTAGTCAGTCCTTCTTTCATCAGTGCTCTGAAGATTAGACTTGTGTCCTAAAATAGTTTCACATTAAAAGGATCTGAACAATAGCCTATCAGCCAAATATTTACTAAAAACGCATACAATGGCTATATTCAAGTACAATATGATATTTAGATGGATGGTTTAATAATAAAGATTTCAGGATCTATAGGTTTATGTCACTCACATATTATTTTCACTGTCAGCCTTGAATTGCAATTCATACTATTTGCTGTCTGCATTTTTTCCAATACATTCTGTTCTCAGGGTGATGCCCTTTGGATCTGATCCTAGCGTTTCTCAAAAATAGTTGGATGCCAAAGTTGGGGCCTGTCTATGGCCTCCATTGATTGAGTTATGTGTCCTTTACATGTGTGCTTGCTTCAGAAAAGCTAGACTAAATCAGTGTTAACTTGTTGAACAAGGCACTTATTTCTGAAATAAAGAGGAACGTGGACGATAAGATAGAAGTAGGGTATCTCACCTGTCATCCCCTTCACCCAGCTGCTCACTAGTCCTATGTGCAGTATTAACATTGGTTTCCTTTATGTGTTTGTCTAGATCACGTTAATGGAGTTTAATATCTCATCCTTAGCTACCAATCTTAGAAAACTGTTCTAGGTACTTTCCACTTCGTGAAGAAATGCCTCCTTTTAAAGTAACCTTCTTGCCTGCTGTGCCTCGGGGTTATTTTCTTTCTGCACTTCCAACTCCGTGTTAGGCTACAACAAATAATGGTGTATGCACTGCTACTAAGACTGGCTCATTCAGTTTGATGCGTGTATTACAGACATGATTCTAGGGATGGATTTTTCACTTCAAGATACTGATTTTCAGTAATCCAGGACGAGGCCAGAAATTGTGCAGTTCTGTGCACAACTCTTTAATGCAGCAAAAAAAAAAGACCCACACTGACAACCTGCAGGTAAACTCTCTGCAGCAGTTTCTCTACATGGGCACCACTTTCCCTTTGCTGAGCACATGCTATGGTTGGTTATACCAGGCATAGCTTTGCATAGGAAAGGGACCACAGAGAAGAAGGATGTGATGCAGCAGCAGCACCCACTGCAAAATTCCCATGCATTCGGCAGGAGTTATGGGAGCACACTGGGACCTCTGGATGTGCCACTTTTCCTGCCACATATGAGGGACTTTCAGTTGAAAGAGCATGCCCTAGGTGAGCACAAAGGTCCTGTGCATGATGCAGATAGTCACTATTCTCTGTGAAGCAGCATTCTAATCTGACTACACACCATTTAATTTTTTTATTTTCCCGATCTCCTCATACTGTCTACTCCATTTACTTGTAGGCCACCCATATCTACTACTGAGCAATGGAACTGTGCCTGCAATTTGGACCTCTTCTCTCCTGTATACCATGCATCCCATGCCCCCCCATTGGACCTGAAAAGGTTGTCTCATTCCTGACGAAGATTACTTGTTTACAAAGCAGGGAAAAGAGGGACTGAGAATAAACCTGAACTCCAGGACATGTGTGCCAGCGCCTTCCATCATTTTCGGAGTTAGAGATCTTTCCCACTGATGTCCCCTCCCCCCCACTTCTCCAGTGATAAGACCACAAACACTGATGCTAGCTTTCAGGTGGTGAAGACTGATTCTACTTGGCCACCCATGGTGTTATGGCTTCTCCTTAGTCCATTGCAAGAGGTGCTTGAGCAGCAGGGCAAGCATCATTCTGCCTTGCAGCCAGAAATCTCTGCCTATGCCTCCGCAATGTATCCCAATCTCTAGCCCAGGGCATGAGAGTTGGGTTCAGGATGCAAACCTCGGTCCCCCATATGGCAGCATGGCACACTATTTCAGCATCACTGGGCCAGGTAGGACCATGCCACGTACAAGCAAGGTTAAATGCAACTGGTGGCATACATTCAGAAGTCCATTAGCACAGTGTGTAGGGGTCTGCAGGGGCATGTAGGCTATGTGACTTGGAGGGCTGCTGCATTAACTCATTTCCTCTGAATTTCAAATGGGGTGTGTTCAGCTCCCTCCCCCCAGTAACAGGTGGTCCTTTTTCCCAGTGCTGTAAGGAAGGCTGGGGTTCAAAGGCAGCCACCTGAAAGCTGAATGGAAATCGTATCTCACATTTCCCATGGGAAAGTAGATACAGTAGCAGTGGGACAGCATTGGAAATGTTTCAGGTAAACTTTCATTCCCAATACAGAGCAATGATCCACTGATGGCTTGTTCCAGGCATGTGGTTGAAAATCTTGTGTCCTGCTCAGCCTGACCACTGATCATTCCCATCCCTCCCCGTACTATGCGACTGCACATTGGGGTGACCAGTGTCTTTGAATCAATGGGGAGGGGGTAATGAAATATGTGACCTATTCCCAGGGGCCATCTTTCAGACACTTGCAAAATGAAAACACCTTACAGCACTCCAGTCCTCATCTCCCAGTAGGGCTAAGTAAGGACTGCTTGTGAAATGGAGAACTTGGTACAGATATACCGCTGAGAATATAAATGCTTAGAAATACTTACCAGAAATTATTTGAAATTGTGCATGGTATTGTACACGTGGCAGTCTAGATGATACAATGCTTGTCTTGTCCCTGGCGTATGGAAAATAAGACTGTAGTTATTAACTTGTTTTTAAAATGAGTCTGCTAATGTTAATAACCACAGTGCCACCACTACTAGGTAAGTCCTTAAATGTATAAATGCTGTTTTATCAGTACATAAAACTATTACTGAAAGTCTGCACATGCATCCTTTAGCAGTTATGTTGTTGCCAAACTAACAAATAGCTAGCTTTCCAGTATTAATCTTTCGAGGGATGCTGTACCCCTTCAAAAAAATTGTTTTGGCTTTTAAACTAAAACTGGAGATGACAGTGTTGTAACAGATCTGTGTCCCCTATAGTATTCTACACATGCTGGTGCCCCTTGTGAAAGAGATCTCAGCAAGCATCTCAGCCTTCATTTTGTGGCATTCAGAGTCTGGGAAGCTGGGTGAGGATACTGTTTTCTTCAAGGTGACATGCCATGCTTTTGTTATGCTCCTTTTATTTTAAAACCCTGGCAGTTCTCCTAGTTGGAATGACAGGTAAATATTAGGTACCTAACTGTCAAACTGTTTGTAATGCAACACAAATGCTTTAACTTTTGTATTTAAAACCTTTAATGAGTTTCAAACCTGATGAGTAGGACTGCCTCCATGGTGGGGCTCTGGTGCCATTCTGCTTATGATCTGCTTAGGCATGTTACTGTGGTGAGGTCAAAGATTTGCTTCATGGACTGAAAGTTATAACTCAGATGAGATGTATTTATTTATTGAAATGTATTAAACCCAGAAGGCAACCAGAGATATACAACACAAACGTGGTTTCCAGTTATGATGTGGAGGGGCAGTCAAACAACAATGACAAACATTACAAACCAAATGACTGAATTACTAATAAAAATAGATCACAAATGTTATGAATGATACACAATAATTCACAACAATGCAAATGCAGTAAACAAGCAAGTAAAATGGAGGATAGCAGAGCAATAAAGTAAGTTATGACATGCATAAGTAGAAGGAAAGAAATACCAAACACAAAGGAAGTATTATCATCTGGAGTTGTCATAGTTTTTTGCTACTGTACAAACATTCCTCACCCTCAGAGCCAGGAACCACAAGGGTCTCCTCTAAAATAGCACTGGGTATCATGTCTCCTTTTTCAGACTAGACCAGTGTCACAACATGTTAACAATAAGGCATAACCAGGGTTTATGTTAACAGCCTAGTTAATCAGCCCTGATGGATGTAATGTGGCACAGATGCCCCAGTGGGTAATTAAGCAGAACATTATTCTTGGCTGATGCCAGCCCCAACACTGGTACTTAATGTACTAGATCTGTTCATATTCAATTCATAAGACTTCCACTCCTCCATTCCACTATGGGCCACTGCTCTTTTTATGGCTGCAGGGGGTGGAACCCTGCAGACGACTTGCTAACACAGAAAAGTAGCTCACCTCACTGGATCCAAATGAATAACAACACGTTGGTGTTGAAACATGAGCACTCCACCACTTGTGAAGCACTCCACTGTCTCTATTCAATAGCCCAGTCCCAGCACTAATTTTTCTTTCTTGGCGAGCTTGTAGCCACCTGTCACTTCCACAATACACTGTCATGCCCAAGATGGCCACCGCGATCTCAATGCACATATGCGAGTATCATGGCCATGATATTCATGCGTGGAGACCACTGTGCCCAAGATGGCCACCATAAGCTCTGTGTACATGCACACACATTGCAGCCATGATGCGCACACATGGACTGTCGACTTCTATTTTTTATACAATCAGAGTGGAGAAGAGGCAGTGTTAGCAGGGGTGTCATGGTGGCTCCCATGCAAAGCCATCAAACTTACATTCATGAGTCTTCAGAAATACCCAAATAAAAGTCCAAAAACCTCCACATATGAGCTGTGCCCCCCAGACCAGGAGGAGATATGGGGACTATTCATGCCTGGGTAAGGAAATAAGAGCTTGCTGGAAATGCAATGGTCAAAGTTGAATGGCCTTATAGTAAGGTGCCATGCCTTGGGTGCACATGGAAAAACTTATGAAAAAACTAGCATGCGATCTGATGGGTGGTAGCAAACTATTCTCCGTGACTATCACACACAGCTGCAGCCATCTCGGCTCTGACCAGAGTTTGTTTATATAAAGCCATTACATGCTGGAATAATTTACCTGCTTTACTACACTCTATCAATTCACAGAATATATATAAAATGGTGGTAAAAAGTACTGCATGAATTTGTCTATATACACATGTAATACCAACATACTAACATACTAACATACTATTTGCCAGCAGATTAGGCCTTATGGTCTATCGAGTCTGCTCGAACCTAGATCCTTAGTTGGGTGCCGAGACCCTCCCATCCCTTGTGCTCCAGAAACCCCTATCATCCATCCCCACCCCACCCCGGGACAGGCCATCATCTGATACATCCACTTTCTGTGTCTGTCCCACCCTCTCTTAAAGCCCTCCACTGTGGATCTCTGAACCAGCTCACCAGGCAGAGCATTCCAAGGGTCCACCACCCTCTCAGTGAAAAACCTCCTCCTCTTTTCCCCCCTCACCCTTCCACCTTCCAACTTCAAACCATGCCCTCTGGTGATGCCTCCCTGCTTTAGTCTAAAGATCCCCTCCATGTTTACTCTATTCCCTTGAGGTACTTGAAGACCTCAATCATGTCCCCCCTGTCTCTCCTCTCCTCCAATGAAAACAGGCAGAGCTCCTCAAGTCTGTCCTCGTAAGTCAAATCCTAGCCTCGTATCATCTTTGTTTGCCCTCCTCTGTCCCGCTCCAGGAGCTGTGTCCCTCTTCAAGTGTGGTCTCCAGTACTGCACAGTACTCAAGGTGTGGTCTAACCAGTCCATTGTACAGCAGAATCACTTCCTTGCTCCTAGAGGTGATCCCTTTACCATGCATCCCAACATCCTGTTTGCCTTGCTAGCTGCTCTCCTGCACTGCTCAGAGTTATTCATACATGTATCCACCATGACCCCTAGGTCTTTTTCCCTGTTGAGGCTTCCAGCGCCTCCTCCCAGGGTGTACCTGTGTTTAGGGTTTCCCCGACCAAGATGCAACACTTGCATGAGTGATGTGAAATTTAATTTCCATGTGTGAGCCAACTTTCCAGGGTGTCAGGTCCCTTGCAGGGCCAACCTCCCTCTTCTCCCTCAACTACTGCTCCCATCTTGGGAGTCATCCATGAAGAGACTCATTTCACACCCTATACCATCCCTGATGTCCGATATGTATGCATTAAACAGGATTGGACCCAGGACTGAGCCCTGTGGTGCCCACTACCAACCTCTGTAGGGTTCGAGAGCTCCCCACAGACCACTACTCTCTGAGTCGTCCAGCTATCCAGTTTTCAATCCATCTGACCATCAAAGGGCCTACTCCTAACCCCATCAGTTTCTCCACCAGACCATTGTGGGGACAGAGTCAAACGCCTTGCTGAAGTCCAAGAATAATACATCCACAGGCTTACCCCTGTCCAGTTCTGATGTTACCCATTCATAGAACTCCACAAGGTTGGTTTGACATGATCTACCTGGCACAAACCCATGCTGCCGACTATCCAGACCTCCCACCTCCTCCAAGTAAACCCCCAATCGTTCCTTTAGTATACTCTCCATTAATTTTCCCACCACCGAGGTTAAACTGATGGGTCTATAGTTACCTGGTACTTCCCTCGACCCCCCTTTATGGATTGGTACCACATGTGCCTCTCGCCAATCCCTAGGTACCGTCCCTGTCTCAAGTGACCTGCTGAAAAGCTCCGCCAGGGGTGCAGCCAGTATGTCCGCCAATTCCCATAGTACTCTCGGATGAATGCCATCCGGCCCAGGAGATTTGTCTTTCTTTAGGGCCTTGAGGGAAAACCACACCCTTTTGGCGGGGATGGCATCATCCGCCCCCACCTTACTGGTCTTTTTATCCTTATCCAGATGTGACACCCCTGGGGTACCTTTCCCTCCCTTTTGCTCCATTTCTGTTGCTCCCCTGATCCCACTCCCTGCCGCTTCTATCCCCTTTGTGCCTTGCTTTGTAGATATCCCATCCCCCTTCCTAGTGAACACAGAGGCAAAGTACTCGTTAAATACTTCTGCCTGGTCCTCGCCTCTTCCACCCACCCTCCTTCTGATCTCAATCTTCTGAGATGGCCCTTAGTTTTTCTCTGCTCCCCAATGTAGCGGAAGAACCCCTTTTCCCCTCCATGTATCCCCTATGCCAGCCGTTGCTCTTTACTGGACTTTGCTCCCCTCACCATACGGGTGACTTTTCTAGATGTAAGCTGGTACATTTCCTTATCCCTATCCCCTCTTGTTGTTTTATATTTTTTGTAAGCCACCTTCTTTTCTCTGACTGTTACCTGGACCTCACTGGACCACCAGCATGGTTTATGTGACCTTGCTCCCTTACGTTTCAACTTAGCGCAGATCCTGACTGCCTCATGAAGTCCTGGTTTTATGACCTCCCATCTCCTTTCCACACTTGTCGTTGAGGTAATCCCCTTCAAGTGATCCTTGAGAATATTTCCCATGCCCATAAAGTCTGCCCCCCTGAAGTCCACTGCCAGTGTTCTAGATCTCACCCCCACTCCCCCAATGCTTATTTGAAACCAGACAGTATTGAGGTCACTCCCAGTCAGGGGGTCCTGTACAACCATGTCCCTTACCAGATCCCCATCTGCCAGAACCACATCCAGGACATGCCCTCCCTTGTGGGCTCCATCACATGCTGTGTTAAGAACACATCCTGGAAGCAATCCAGCAGCCTCTGCTCCTTGGCCACCTTAGGGACATGGTTCCCAGTTTGTACCTGGCATATTAAGGTCCCCATCAACACCACTCCTTCCCCTTTGGACCACACTGGGCAATGATGTTGTCCAGCAAACCATCCTCTAGAACATCACTCATCCCGGGGCCTATATGCTACTCCCAGCTTGACCTTATCTCCTGCTGGGGATCGTGGGTGACCCATAAGGCCTCCACGTTTCCTCTGCCTCTTCTACCATAGCAATTTCTATGTCATCTCTAATGAACATAGCCACTCCACCCCTCTGCCTCCTTTCTATCCTTCCTAAGCATAGTGTACCCCCCGTACATTTAGGTCCCAGTCATAGTTTTTGTTGTACGTTTCGTGACTGCATACATCACCCCTCGACAGCATGGCCTGGAACTCTGGCAACTTGTTTCCCAAGCTCCTGGCATTTACTAACACTAACCCCCACCCTTATCCCTGATCCTCCTTGTCAACCCCACCCAGATTCCTTATACTTCCATCCTCCCCAGAACCTCCACCTCAGTCTGTTTCCCTCCCCTTGGGCTTGAAGGCTACTCCCTCATCTGGAGGAGGGCTTGGTCAGCCCTCCCTTATCCCTTCCCCCTTACAAGTTTAAACCCCACCTTTCTTGTATGTAGTCAGCCATCCCCTGTTTAAGGACTTCCTTCCCTAATGGGGCAAGATGAAACCTGTCCTTGGCATATAGTCCTTATCCTCCCAAACTCCATTCCAGTTCCTAACACCCCAACCCATTCTCTTCAACCCACTTCCTGAGCCAGTCATTTACCTCTGTGAGCTTCATTTTTTTCTCCACTGAGGCCTTTGGTACTGGCAATATCTCCGAAAAGGAAATGTTGCATCCATTATCCCGACAGACTCTGGCAAGTTCTTGGAACCTTGCTTGGATTTCCAAAATGCTATTACCCTCTAGATCATTAGTTCCCAAATGCACCAGGAAATCCGGTTTCCCTCCACAATCCCTAACCATTTCATACACCATGAACTTTGCTCTGTGCACTGTCAGCCCAGAGATACTCACTACCTTCATCTGGCTATGGCATCCACCCCCCTGTCCCTCCCAATGGACACCCTTAATCATCGAGTCTCCCAGTAACAGAACCTTAACACTGCCATCATCCTTATGGTTACCTCCACTATGCCCTCTCAGCCCCCCTTCCCCACTTTATTCATGATCGCAATTTCATGGGAGTCTTCCTGCCTTATTTGAGACCCCCTTGTCACCCTCCCCTTTCTGTCTCCCTTGCTATTTTGCCCACTTAACTCAAACCCACTCTGAATAGGTGTCCCCTTTAACCCTCTCTTATCTGAACCATTTAGCCAGGCCCTGATGGTTTCCCCTTCCCCCGCACCACCATCCCCCCTCTTGTAATAGTACCCCTGTCTCCAGAGGCTCTCTGTGGGTCCCCTTTAGCTAGGGCCCCATCCTTGGTACTGACCTCCCTGCGAAGGGGCTCCTCTCCACCTCCTTGTCTCCCAGTTTCTCTCCAATCGTGCTCTCCTCCCTCATGTCTGGAATATGTTGCATCTCCCCATTTGCTTAACATATATGTTTCCTTCTCCTCTGGGACTATCTCTATCCTTTCCATAGCTGGTCTGTGATGCCCTATGGTATCTGACTCCTCCCCGGCCTCTGTATAAGTTTCCTCATTTCACCAACCCTTCCTCCCCTCTAGGATGCTTAGTATCTCAAATTTATTGTGACACTCTATGTCAGCCTCCATCAAGTAACCCCAGTTTCCTGACTGCATCTCTAAACTGACCTCTTCTTCCTCTCTTGCACTGTTCACCTTAGAGCTCCTTCCCACAGTCTGCTGTTTTAGGGCTTCTGCACAACAGCCTCCTGACTCTTCCCCTCCAGTCTCTTTGAATTTAGAATGTTCACCCTTACGCTTTCCCTTAGCATCAACTTCCCTATCTAAGGGTCCTCTGTCCCTAATATCCCCCCTTCTGCTTGCTGTAGCATAATGTCCTGTAATTTCAGAGCGTTGCCCCAGCCTCCCCTCAGCCCCACCCTTCTGCTGCCCATATCCACACCCCTTATCCTTGGACACCCCCCCCAGCTCCCTCATTACCATGTACTGCCTCATTACCATGTACAGTGATGTATTACACTGTTAATGTGCAAGTATATTCCTTCCTGATTAGGGTGCACTCTGATGTACTGCATATTTATCCTGTACTGTTGCTTTTGTTCACATCTCCAAGTCACCCTTGAAAATTGTCATCTAATGCTGTTAGGTTGCAACTGGTCAACAAAATTCAAATAAAAAAACTAAATTCTTGTAATTGCCCTATTGCGGTTATGAATTTCTATTAAAATACATCTGAAGTGTACCCTTTTGTTTATTTTGTTCCAATGAGAGATTTTTCATTAAAATAGCCAAAATATATATTCGATGTTTAAGGTTTTTTTGTATGTGTTTTAAAGCAGCAATGCAACAAAAATATTTTTTCCAAAAAGACTAGTTTCAGCTATCACTAAGAACAATATCAGCATACCTGTCAAATGTACTTGCCTAGGCATCTCCTATACTGTGCACCATGAGGCTTTTTTTAATTTTTTTAGTCCTAGTACTTGCCAGGTCTACAATGCTATTTCTATACAAAGTGTGGCAGCCATCTTTTTTTTTTTTTTTTTAGAAAACATTAATTAAAATATTTATAAGGTACTCACATTTTGGTGGAATTAGAAAATTGTGCCATCA
Organism: Neoceratodus forsteri; assembly: GCA_016271365.2. NCBI lineage: Eukaryota > Metazoa > Chordata > Ceratodontiformes > Ceratodontidae > Neoceratodus > Neoceratodus forsteri. Next base: position 3,212,808 of record JADMNL010000041.1, on the reverse strand, counting down.
AATAAAATTGAAACATGCCTGGAATCTTTATAGTGGAAAATGTAGGTTTACATTTTTTGCCAAATTTCATTGCACTGCTACTTTAAAAAAATCAAACTGAGATCAACAGTAATGTGCTCAACATTATGACACTTTGACACCATGACAAAAGTGTCTATTGGTGCTGTTGCAGTACCAGAAAGCTGCTGGTGTCAGACTTTGATGGCTTGATTCATCCCATTGTGACATTCTTACTGAAATGATTACATGATGTTAACAATATATATTTTTTTACTTTTTCATTTTACTGCCACTCAGCACCATGTCAACACATCACTTTCTGGGGGTGGGGGTAGGGGGGACAACAGGCTCAGTGTGAATCAGAACTGCAACACTGTTTCAGGTGGCTGCTTTATTGAGGATAATGCTGATAGCAAGCATCATTTGTGGTTTCAATGAAGATGGAATTTTCAGATTTTCAGAATCTGACTTGGGGAGATTCATATGTCAGGAACTATGTGAAGGGGCTGGACAGGTATATGAACATACGAACATATGAAATTGCCAGCAGACGCAGGCCTCATGGTCTATTGAGTCTGCTCGAGTGTGCAACTAGCCCCTCATCTCGTAGCTGCCCCTCCCAACCCCTTCCCAGTATCCCTTCTCCATACCCTGTCCCAACCCCTCTTGAGACTGCCCATCTTACAGAACACTATCTCATCTGGTAAGGTGTTCCATTTGTCCACCACTCTTTCCATGAAAAAATGTCTCCTCATCTCCCTCTTGAATCTTCTCCCCTTCAATCTCAGTCCATGCCCTTTCATGTCCCTCCTCCTTCTCATCTGAAAAATCCCTTCTGTGTTGGTCTTGTTTATCCCCTTCAGATACTTAAAGGTCTCATTCATATCCCCCCATCCCTTCTCTCCTCCAGTGAATTCATATTCAGTGCTCCCAGTCTGTCCTTGTAGGTCTTGCCCTCCAATTCCTGGATCATCTTTGTGGCTCTTTGCTGCACCCCCTCCAACAATCTGATGTCCTTCTTCAGGAAAGGGCACCAGTACTGCATGCAGTACTCCAGTTGGGGCCTGACCAATGACCTATACAGGGGCAGGATAACCTCCCTCCTTCTGGAGGAGATCCCTCTTGCAATACACCTCAGCATTTTGTTGGCTTTTGCTGCCGCCTTCCTGCACTGAGCAGAGTTGTTCATGCTCCCTGTAATGATCACTCCTAGGTCCTTCTCCTCTGTGGAGCTCCCCAGCTGTACCCCATTCAAGTGATAATCCTTCCACTGGTTCCTGGCTCTAAAGTGCAGAACCTTGCACTTCTTGGCATTGAACCCCAACTGCTATGTTTCCGCCCACTCCTGCAGCTCAGTCAGGTCCTCCTGCAACCCCTTCCACGCCTCTGTGTCATCAACCACAGCTCCCATCTTGGTATCATCTGCAAACAAACTGATCTTGCTCCAGATCCCGTGTGAGATATCTGCAACAAAAATCCCAAACAGCACCGGTGCCAGTACCGATTCCTGTGGTACTCCACTTGTCACCGTTCTCGGTGATGAGCGGTCCCTCCCAACTACCACCTTTTTCTGCCTTCCTTTTAGCCAGTTTGTGATCCATTTCACCATTTTTGGTCCTGCCCCACATATTCCAGTCCCCCCCAACCTCCCATGTGGCACTGAATCAAAGGCCTTGCTGAAGTCCAACTACAGAATATCCACTGCATAGCCCTTATCTAGTTCCCACATCACCCAGTCATAGTACTCTACAGGGTTTGTCTGGCAGGAACTGCCCACTATAAATCTGTGCTGTTGACCATCCTGGAGACAGTTTTCCTCCAAGAAGCTCACTAGCCTCTCTTTTAGTATGGTCTCCATGAGCTTTCCTACAATCAGTTTGAGGCTTACTGGCCTATAGTTTCCTGGATCATCCTTTGGGCCATGTTTGTGGATGGGCACCAGTCCTGTGGTACACATCCTGTGTCCAGGGAGGTATTGAACAGGTTGGCCATTGGCCCCACCAGGACCTCTTCCAACTCCCTTAGTACCCTAGGGTGAATGCCATCAGGTCCAGGTGCTTTGTCCACCCTTAAAGCCCTCAACCCATCTAGTATCCTGCTCTCTGTAATCCCTACATCTGTCATCCCCTCCTCTCCCCCAACCCTCCCTCACCTGGGGTATCTGCCCCCCCTTCTCCTGCGTGAATACAGAGCAGAAGTATTCGTTCAGTGCCTCTGCCTGCTCCACCCCTTTCTTCAACCATCCCCCATCCTTCTTAATCCTCACCAGCTGATCCTTGATCTTTCTTCTCTCTCGCTGATGTTGCAGAAGTCTTTTTCTCCACTTTTGATTCCCTGCACCAGTCTCAGCTCCCTGGATACCTTGGCTGCCCTGACCAGTTTGGTAACCTCCCTGGACTTCTCAATGTATGTATCCTTATCTTCACCCCTCCCCAATTTCCTGTACTTTTGAAATGCTGTCCTCTTGGCCCTCACGCCTTCCATAACCTCCTGGTTCAGCCAACTGGGTTTCTTTGCACTTCCCTTCTTGCCTTTCTTCCTAGTGCAAGACTCTGTTGCCTCCAACTACCCTTCCTTTATGATGTCCCATTTCTGGTCTGCATCCATGTGTGGTTGCATTCCTGCCAGTTGCCTGCCCAAAATTCCCTCCATTTTCTTAAAGTCCACCCCCCTAAACTTAATCACCCTTGTACCCATGCCCCCTGTTTCCCTCCCCATGTTGAACATGAACCACACCGAATAGTGGTCACTCCCAGCCAGTGGTTCCTCCACTTCCAGACACCTTACAGCTTCCCTGTTATCCAGTACAAGGTCCAGAGTCCTTTCTAACAGAGTCGGCCCCTGGACCAGCTGTGTCAGAAAGCTATCTTGACATGCTTCTAGCAGGACCCACTCCCTTGCATTTGTGGTGGATGGGATGCCCCACTCCACCCCTGGTAGGTTAAAGTCCCCAACCAGTCCTGTGCTCCCCTTCCTGCAGACCCTCCTAATTTGTTCAGCTAATTCCCTGTCCAGGTCAATCCCCTGAGCCAGTGGCCTGTACACCACCCCCATCCTCAGTGTTCTTTTCTTTGCATCTTGGAATTGCATCCATAGTGCTTCTGTCCTCCCCTTCCTCCCTTACGCATTTTATCCCCTCCCTTACATAGATCGCCACCCCCCACTCCCCACCATTCCCCTTAACCCTATCTTTTTTGAATAACCTGAACCCTGGAATCATCATATTCCAGTGCTACCCCCTAATGAAGACCGAGTAGTTGGTAGAAGTGCAGGGGTGTGTTTTCTCTACACGGGAGAGTGGTCATTTTAGTTTTGACTGATGTAATGCTGCTGCAATGCTGGTACTGTGATATTGTAAACTGTACCAAATAATTAAAAAGCCTTTTGAAACTGCAAATATAGCATTTTTCATTGTCTTTGGAAGTGGAGTGCAGAGTTCATTTTGAATTTTATTACTGGTACTGGGTGGCCCACGTTTCCATGATGGCCACAATGTCCACCCCCTCCTCCACCAAAAGAGCCTGTAACTCCGATATTCTATTTCTTAGGCTTCTTGCATTCAGTAAGACCACCCTCCAACCTATCTCCTCCCCTTCCCTACCCCTATTCTTCCCCCCCTTATTTCCCTGTGCTGCTTCCCCACTGCCTTTACCCATAACTAGGGGGATGAGCTCACTAGGCTCCCCTTTCTGGACCCTTTTCCTATCAGCAGTCCCCTTGCAACCCCCTTCTAGTTTAAATCCACCTTTGTTGATATATACCCCTCTATTCCCCATTTTAGTACCCCTTCCCCTTCCTGCTCAAATGTAACCTGTCCCCTGTGTATAGGTCACTATTGCCCCAGGTCCTGCCCCAATCTGACACTAATCCATACTCCCTGGTATAGCACTAATCCCTCAGCCACTCACTAAACTCCTCTATCATTTCTTCCCTCATTTTACTCGCACATGGTATTGGGAGTACCTCAGAGAATGCCAACCCCCCCACTTCCTCACACGGACTACTCAACTCCTCAAACCTCCCCTTTACCACCTCTACTGTCTCCCCCACCAAGCCATTTGTACCCAAGTGCATCAATATGTGAGGTTTCTCCCTCCCATCCATGTGCACTTGAGAAGTGCCTGCCCCACCCACCTGTGGTCAACCCCAGAATAGCCTTAACCCAGATACAACTGCTTTTCTCCCCTTCTGCCCCACCTGACCCCTTTCAGTATAGAATCCCCCAGCACTAGTATCCCCATCTTCTTATCCCATAACCCCCCTCCTCCTGTTTTCGCTGTCCACATTTCCAGAGTCCACATTACCCTACTCCTCACTACCTCTATCCACACCATTTGTGACTCCTACATCTTCCCACCATTTCCACCTCTCCCGCCACCTCTACCCTTCTCTTCCACTCCCCCTTCTTCCTTTCCCAGCCTGACTCCTGGGTCTTCACTACCTTTGTCCTCCCCTCTCCCATGATCTCTGACACCTCCACTACCACCTGAGATGCCAACTCTGCAAACCTATTACTTGCTACCCCCACAGTGACGCCCATCTCCTCCTTCCTCCTGCCCTGAGTCTTCCCTCCACTTACTACCCCTCTGCTCTCCTCACCCTCACCCCCCACACATCCTCACAGGATTTAGGCCTGTTGTTCCTCTTCTGCTTCTCCCAGCTACTCCTCTTCGGGGTCCCTCCTGCCCAACCTCCCTTCCCCACCCTCTCCAGCACTCTCCAGAGCTCCTATACCTCCTCTTATAGTCTCCTCAGCCTGTAACAAATTGGAAAATGTCCCAGTTTCCATAGTATACTCATCCAAGTAGTTGCCCCACAACCATTGCACCCCACTATCCTCCTTGTGCCTGCCTCCCTCACTCCATGGTGCCCACCATGCCATCCATTATTCTGATGTCTCCTGCCATCCTTATTTGTGCCCCTCCATCCCCAGTACAATCCTCCCATAATGCCCCATTTTCCTTCCCTCCATTATTCACACTTAACTTAAACATAACCTCAATTCCTTATCACACAGTCTGTACATCAATAGTTGGATACTATTTGTGACCCTACTAGCTTGCTTCCAAGTCCTTCTTTACCCCATTCTCCCTAGCTTGCTAGCTCAGAAACTCTAGTTAACACATTTGTACATGGCCTTGCCAGCTTGAACTTTAGACTTTCAACTTTAAAATATGCAGTTACCCTTCCTTAACCCAAGCTTGTCAGTTTGACTTTCAAACTTGCAACTTTAAAACATTTAAACTTTAAAATCCAACTAGTAAAATCTTGAGTGTCTGAAATTTTCATCACCTGACTATTAGTTTTAAGAGTTAGTTCATATGGACAGTTTGCAACTCCTCAAGCTCTTCCCTCACAGTCTCCAAGCCCAACCCCCAGTGACTTTTCAGCATTTAAGAAAGGCTGGTGGAGGGGGTGGATGGCAGGGCCTTTCAAGCCAGCAACAGTTCTCCAGTTAAAGAAAGATTTGAGCTACTCTCAAACCAACAGCAAACCCATAAAAAATCAGTTACAGAGTTAAAGAAAGATTTAAGCAGCAGTCCTCCAGTTAATGAAAGATTTGAGCTACTCCCAAACCAACAGCAAACTCACAAAAAATCTGTTACAGAGTTAAACTCACCCTCCCTCCTCTCCCCACAATAAGCAGAATGAGCAGACAAACTGACTCTGTGAACACTTAAATAGAGATTCAAACTGAATTCCAAACAAACTTGATTTGTTGATCTGTCTCTGGGCAAAGAAACCCCTTCCCAGCCAGCCAGCAACAGTCCTCCAAAAAATCAGTTACAGAGTTAGAGAGATATATGCTACTCCCAAAACCAACAGCAAACTCACAAAAAAATAAGTTACAGAATTAAAGAAAGATTTAAGCAGCAGTCCTCCAGTTAAAGGAAGATTTGAGCTACTCCCAAACTAACAGCAAACTCACAAAAAAAAAACAGTTACAGAGTTAAGCTCACCCTCCTACCTTTCTCCGCAAGCAGAATGAAGTATGTTTTCAAAAGAGTAACAAAACTCTGTTTGAATCTGTTTTTACAGTCACATTTTTTTCTCTTTAACTTTTTTATAATTTAAAAAAATAGCAGCATTCCATCCACTGGCACTGCTGAATGACGGTAAAGAGGTATTCTAACATTCTAAACCAGCATTCTTGGGCAAATAATGGTTGGGCTACTTTACTAGAAATCTCCCTATCGGTGAGGAAAGCATTCAAAATGTTCATTTTAATAACTTAAAAAAATTGTTTTTTACGGCTGTGTGGGTGGAGCTCTGCAGACATTATGCCAGCATAGTAAGTTGAGTAGGGCACTGTGGAAGCATATGGCTGGACCACTGTCCAAAATAAATGCACTCCTCAGGTTCGTTCAAAGGCACCCTGCCATTGTTAGCAAACTCATAAATTATTCCCAGCAACAACCTAACTAAAAGAAAGTAAAAATGTTTAAAAACAGTTTTTTTTATTTATTTTTATCTAGAGTGTGATTCTTTAAAATAAAATAGTCCATCTGTTGGGTTGTATGTTCTTGAGATGTATCATGAGACATGAGCTTGCCAGACCACTCATTTTTGTCTTCATAGCAACACGGCTCAGAATGATGGACCATTCCTCACCTAAGTTACCAGAAGTGTCCAAGGAGCCATGGGACTGTTTAATGAACAAATGGTTAAAGGAACAAAAATGAAGAGAGGATGAAGGAAAAGCATTTCCTTTATAGGGAATATGTCATGGAGACAGGCACAAGAGTGGAGACCATGACATGTACATTGTTAAAGAATATTTGTTTATGCCCGTAGACTATTTTATGTTCCAAAACATCACAACAGCCATTGATGCCCCCCCCATGCATATTTATGTACTTAGCCTGCGATCAGGCGGGCAGATCCACTGGACCACCAGGGATGATAGGGATATTATTTATTTACTTAGCCCACGATCGGGCGGGCAGGTCCACTGGACCACCAGGGATATTGGGGATTTTATATATGATTCATTCACATATCTGGAATGTGTAGTATGGTACAGGCTGCATGCCCATTGGCTCGCTGTAGACAGTAGGGTACAACTGACGGTGTTGGCCGGTGGGCGCGGGGGGTGGCAGGCAGGTGGGGAGCTGCCACCCACCAGCTGATGGGGGGCCGGGCGGTGGTGCTCAGTGGGCAGGTGGGGAGGGGGGTACCCTAGACCACCAGGGATATTGGACTTATGCCTATTTTTACATACAGATGCCTGTGATCAGGCAGACAGCTGGTTCATTGGACCACCAGGGATATTGGAGGGAATCTTTTTTTTTAAATAAATGCCCGCGATCGGGCAGACAGCTGGTCCACTGGACCACCAGGGATATTGGACGAATTATTCTATTTTTTTACAAATGCCCATGATCGGGCATGGGGGCGCCGCCAGGTGCAGCCGGAACTCGGGTGGCCACCCACAGGTGGCAGCTGCCGTGTTGCACCCTGTAATGCGGCAGTTCACCTGTGGTGGCCATTAGTTGTTCCTTTTTTTTTTTGGTGTAACTTTGTGCTGGCGCAGGTAGGGGTTGCGCATGCATGGCTCTGCATATCTCGGGCTGAATATCGGGCTGTGCAGATTATGCATGGGCACCCCCCCACCTGTGCCTGCATACATTACTGATGTGCTGTGGCGCATCGAGATTTGTGCCGCACACTTTTTCCTTTTGAATATCGCGCCGGGGCGCATCAGTGGGTTGCGCATGGTGCAACACTGTTGCGCCATGCGCAACCCTTTTGAATATCTGGGCCTTTGTGTTTAAAACATTTTGGGGCATTTTAAACAACAGCATTGCTGGCCAACTGCAGTACATTACAAAAGCTGGTGGAAATTAACAAACTAGTCCTGTTTTATTTTCATTAGATAATGCTACAGAAAAGAGGCAGTTTTCACTCCCTAGTGCTTTTTTAAATAATCCTGAGAAAGAACAAGCTGTGCAAAGCAACTTTGTTTTAATGTTCTGGGTCTTTCTTACTTTCTTTTCAGGTTCCTGCTTTTTGGGTCAGCACACTTGGTGTTCAGGCTATGTTTTTCACCACGCCCTTTCAGTTACTGCATGTTTCAGCAGCTAAAGCCATTCTAATGCTATGGGGAACATTTTAACAAGAAAAGAGGGGTTTTGTTTTAAACTGTGCTGGTAGCTACACTGATACAACAGCAAACCAATTAGCTAACCAGTGCACAGAAAAACAGAAGGTCTGCAATAATGAATTAGTGCTAGAAGTGCTTTATGTTTACTTGTGCCTGCTTACCAAGCATATAGCAGGCTTTTGGGCTTTTTTAACCCACAAACAGTGTTTCTTACAGACACGGGGGGGGGGGTTCCAGGCACATATTGCCAAATGGAACACAAGAAGGGCACTCAAGACAAAGAGGAATTTAAAAGAGGGGCAGTGATAGCGCGGGGTTTTAAATAATTGATTAGCAGTTTTTGTCTTGGGGTAATACTAACTGTACAGAAAGCATTTATATAGGTTTTCTGGAAGTGTTATGTTTGTTAAACACAGTGAGGCAAGTGCTATGTATTTTCACAATGTTTTAGAACTTTTATGAGCAAAACGCTAATCAATTTTTAGAGTTAAATAAAACCCTATAGAAGTGAGATACCACAGTAGGAGGCCACCCTACTGCAGTAGAGATGTGAAACTTAAAGAAAAGGAAAGATTTATAGCTGCTGCAGCAGATTTTGGAAAAGGGGACAGATAAGAAGGAAGCCTCGAGTTACCTTTATTTGAAAAACGGAGGGGGGGTAACTAAACCTATCACACTCTTCCTTTGGGTCTAGCATCAGATGTCCCGTCGATGGTCCTCAGGCTGGCTCCCGGGGCCGATGAGCAGGCATTGACGATGGCATCAGTGAAGGCACCGGCAACAAAGGCCTGTTAAAGGCAGCAAACTGCAGGACAATCACATTAGTAAAGCAGACTAGAACTTTGTTCAAGTCCATGGTTGCTGGAGGAGGAGTTGAAGGCACTGATGTCGCTGAACCCAACAGCAACATGGGGTTAGTATGTTATACAACATAACAGTATAGCAATGTACTGCACTGTAAATACAGCGGATACGTTGCTGCCACTTAGACAAATTGCCAAAACAAATTTTGGCTAAAGAAGCATTGTTTTCTGCATGGGGCTGTGCCCCCCACTCTGCCTGTTATGGGGGGCTGCACATCCAACCTCCACTATTAATAGAATCAACTCTGGGGGTGGGGGTCAGCGCGGGGATGGGGAGAAACACCACCGAGGAAGAAAAAAAAGAAACCGCACGATGCAGTTTCACAAAAGTCTGGGACCAGGATTTGAGCCCCAGTCCACAGACACATAGTGATCCTGCACTGCTGCGGCTCATCCCACTGAGCCATGACTGCAGCTCAGCAGGCCACCTCCCCAACAGAGGTCTTGACCGCCGTGTCACTCCTTCTCCCCACCCATGCACGACAGCGTACAAAACTGCGTGCAACATATGTGCCTTTCGGGGTCTTGTACCGTGTTGCGTTAACACACCGTGCTATATGTTACGTGCAGTATTCTATGCATGGCTCTATATGCATTTGACCCGGTAGGCATAAGAGCATGCCTGATGAGCCCATCGCCTTCAATGGGGAAGGTTCAGGTCTCAAAGAGGACATAGTTGATGATGAGCCCATCATTGATGAAGGAGGGGGCGACGACCCAGAGGATGACGGCCAAGCACCCTGAAAGTCAGGTGGAGAAGTTACCGGTATGGGTCTGGAGTGAACCAGGATTTGGAAAACAGGTCTCTTCATTGGGGCAGCCACCGATGATGAAGAGCCCCCCAAAGAAGGAGAGACTGATGGGGAATGGGATGACTGCTGGGAGGAGCAATCACGATCCCAGTCTTTATGACTTTTCCCCAAGGAATAGTCTTTGGCCTGGGAGGCCTTGGAGCTCTTGGACCCAGAGGCAACTGGTTGGCTGGCACCCCAGAGGACCCCAGCTCAGAGCTGGCTACATGCTGTTTCATGAAGGTACAGAGAGCCTTTCTGCATCATCTAAGGGTGGTTTGGTTAAACTGTTGGCAGAGCTCAAAGTCTGAGACTTTGTGATCAGGCCCAAGACAGCAAACACACACAGAGTGCTCATCATTGGAGGCAATAGTCTTTCCACAGCGGCAGTGACAGAAGAGAGAAGCTGAAGGTTTAACTGTCAACACAAAAGAAAAAACAAATATTTCTGAAAAGTGATTTGTGAGAGTTGTGTAGAAAAAAAACTGTAGGCTGCAAAAAGGCATGGCTCTTCTGTGGAGACTGTGCTTACAAGTCAATGGCGGAAAAGAACTGAGAAGGGCGCAGGGCCACCTACGCATTTATAGGGTTGGCGACGTTGACTGATGTCGATGGCATAGGCAGGCCCAGGTGTACTGCAGAAAACCTTCTGTGTGGATTCCCTGTTCACTGACAGTGAAGTTCCTATGGTGTGACCTGATGACTGGGATACCCCAGAAGAAGATCTCCTATTTATGTTTTAATTGATTATAGTATTTATTGTAATTTACTGACCTGCCACTGCCTATACTCTGTATAGTGCCCTGAGCTTCATAAATACAATTTTACTTATTTACTAGAACACCATATTTACTAACTAATGGATGACTCCATACAGTTACAATGACTGGTAAGACAGAGTGAAAGCAAGCAGGTCCACCTTTGAGACCAGGTGCCTGATTCACAAAACTTTGCCCAAGCACAAACCCAGTTTGTGCTGTGCAAACTGGATTTTGCAGCAAAGTGGTATTCACAAAAGCCCAGTTGGCACCGACAAACTGGGTTTGCACCGGGGAAAAGATTTGAGGGGGATGCAATGCAAATGAGGAAGAGGGGACCTGCATATCGGCATAGTCCCGTTCACTATGCATTTTCTCCATGCAAGGGCCTTTTACGAGGTTCCCCTGTGTGGAGAAAATACCACCAAGGAACACCTCTTCTTAACTATATACAGTATGCACTCTTTCACAGCTCAGTTGGTGGGCAGCTGTGGAGGTGAGCAGAGAGCCGTGCTGGTCGTCGGCTGTTGATTGGGTTGGGGGAGTGGGGTGAGGGGTCAATGTCTGACAGTGTGGGGGGTCCACTGGACCACCAGTGTGATGGTTTTCCATATTTCATGGGACAGGGAGGGACCACAAGACTACCAAGGAACTTTGGGAAATAAATACCAGGAGGGAGAGCGGGGAGGGCGGAGGGACCACTAGACTACCAGGACATATTATCTTGCATAACGGGAGGGTGATTGGAAATCAGGGGAGGGGCAGGGACCACTAGACTACCAGGGAAATTCTTATTTAACAATGGGATGATGATTGGACATCAGGCGAGAGATCACTAGACTACCAGGAAATATTATTTTTAATAACAGGATGGCAATTAGATGTCAGGGGAGGGGAAAGGGACCACTAGACTACCATGAAAATTATTTTGAATAATGGGATGGTGATCAGACATCGGGGGAGTGGGGAGGGACCTAGAATACCAAGGATATGGCATAGGAAATAACGGGATAGGGATCAGCACTGGGGACAGGGGAGGGACCACTAGACCACTAATGACTATGGCTGTTTTAGGCAAGGGCTGGGGAGGAGGTATTCTAGGAGACCTGCAGCCCATGCAAATGAGCCCATAATGGGCATGCAGATGGCCAGCCAGCACCTTGCATGCCAAACGGGCTCATCTGCATGGCTGCTATCATGAATAACAAATACTGCACCAGCACTATTCATTGTGGGGCCACTTAAGTGAATGTTGGTCAGGGCAGCCCTAGTAGGATTAGAGGTCATGATAATGGGGTTACCACTGCCTCTACCTACCCTTATTCACAGTTGGCTAGCACCCTATGCTAGCCATCTGTGAATAACATTTTTTACCACCTGGGCAATGGCAAAGTTCAACACAAACTTTTGGGATGCACCTTCTGTGAATTTAGCCCCAGCAGTTTGGTGAGAAAACAGATGGAAGGGGTAGATGGCTGGCACCAAGACTACACTTTACAGAAGCCAATTTGGGGTAGGGTAGTCAAACAGCCGAGGAAGGAAGAACTGAGGGCAACATGAAGGGGAGTGGATCTCCTGGGAGGAGAGGAGGATGGTCAGGAGTATATGGTGGAGGATCAAGTACCATTGGGATGCAGAGGAGGGGATGGAGATAAGAACCAACACACCTTCCACCACTGACAAGGGATTTGTTATTTTCAGCTGATCTAAAAGATGCATACCTCCATGTCTGAATAAGTGAGAGTGACAGGGAGTTTTTAAGGTTCATGGTGGGGGTAAGTTAGTACCAGTTCAGAGCAGTGCCTTTTGCTTTCACTTTAGACCCATGAATATTCACAAAATACCACTCTGTAATAGAAGCAGCACTAAGGAGGCAGAGGTGACAGTCTTCCCGTGTCCAGATGACTGATCAATCTGTGGGGAAAAAAATTCAGGAGGCTCAAAAGTCTTTATAAAAACCATGAGCCACCTTCAGTCCTAATGATGTGTCATAAATCAGGAGAGAGCAGCACTGGAACCCAGGCAGTGCCTGGCATTCATAGTGCTGAACTGGATGCTGTAAAATCCAAGACCTTTCTTTCCCTTTACATGTAAAATGACATCCTCAAACTCCTGGGTTACATGCCCTCAATTACAGCTGTAGTTCTCCTCACTAGAGTAAAACTGAGGGAAATTCAATAGTACCTGAAAGAATTTTGGTGTCAGAAAATTGTTGGCTTGACACAGTCCCAATCCAGTCAAGCTGGTATCGGCCCTCAACTGGTGAAACGATTCTGCTGCTCTCACAGAAGGAGTTTAATTCTTCCTTTCAGAAAGCAGTGTGATCCTTACTACAGGTGCCTCTCTACTGGGATACGGAGGTTAGCTGGAGGGAAACTCAATGAACGAAATGTGCTCTCCTCAGGAGAGATTTGAACTGAGGGCAGTGTTCTCATCCATCAAAGCATTTGTGAGTGAAGTTCAGAACACAGTGGTACAAGTCAGAATGGGCATTACCACTCCATGTTCTACATAAACAAAGTTGGGGTAGGGGCGCTTCAAAATTATGCAGAGGCAGATTAAACGTCTGGAACTGGCTTGCAAATATTACAGATCTCATGATTACATCTAGGAAGGAAGCAGAATTGTTATTTACCTTTTTTTTATTTAAAAGTTTACTTAAACAGGGTATGTTCTATGAGAAACAAATCTCATTTACAGAACGTCCCTTGTAAGAGATGTACCAAACACACAACACAGAACAACAGTGCAAAGCCCAAATGAATAAAATTTTCAAGCTTAAAAGAAAAACCTGCAACACAATTGAGTGTTCAGCAAATCAAGTTTTACATTGTTCTTAAAGATTGGTGGACTGGGGCAGCCTCTAAGTTGTGGCACTAAGCCATTCCAAGCATATGTACTCCAAAGTTAAACTTTGCCCTATTGTAGGTGTACACACATTTGGGTAATTGCTAACAATGATGTTGAACATCAGGCATGGCATATCTGTGAGTCAGTGTCAGCAAACAGTCAAACAAATAGAGGGCAATTTGATTGTTTACACAATCTTGTAAATCTTTCCTTGAGTGCAGTTCCCCTCCTAGAAGCAGGAGGTAACCGTTTTAAGCTTCATAATAGTGAACAGGGATGTGCATCTCATTATTCATTTAAAATAAAGCATAACAATTGATAATATACGGGGTTTAAAGGAATCAAACAGATTCAGAGGCATGACGATAAATGGTGTCTCCATAATCTAAAATAGGGAGAAATGCCTGTGCTACTAAATACTGTCTGCCATCTATGGTGAGACAATGCCTGGCATGTTTCAGGTGACCCAACAAGACTGAACTTTGAAAAACATAATATTTGGACACAAAGCAGCTTATATTTTTCCTCGGCTATATATTTCCTAACCCCATTATTTATTGCTGAGACAAAAACTCATGAATACCAGATAGTTTGTTCCTTGAGGGTTCAGCAGTTTCTATTCCATCTTCCTAACATGATGTTATAATACTCTGCTTGTGATATCACAGTTATTCACATGGCAACAGACTGTGATATCACAACAGAATATTGTAATTTGAAGTGGGGAATAAGCTCCAGAGGGTTATGAACACTAATGAACAAAGATCTTGCCTTTGTGGGAATTTCTTCAGTAATAAATAATGGACAGTAAAAATCCACAGAATACATGCAAATTAAAGCTGAATAGTGTCTAAATAGGGGGCTCACATTTCAGAGCCCTGAGAATGGCACTCTGATTATCTGGCATATGGGGCTTGTGGAATTCTTCCAGTCATCGATTGTGAGTTTCAGTCCTGAGTGCCAAATGCCGCTAGATAGGTAGCTTTTCTTTGGCCTAACTTTCACCATCTGGGGGACTCCTTTTACAGGGCTTGTGCCAAATCTTTGGTGCAAGCTGCTGTAAATTGTGGAAAGTATCGCAGCTGTGCCTGATGTACCAAAATCTGGCGCAGTTGCACCACAGTGCATATGCGCCAAACAACGGGGGTTGACACAAGGCTCGCCACAAACCCTACACCACCCTTTGAAAATCATGCCCTATGTTTTTAATGTTTTCTCAGTGGTGTCAGCAGCTCTTTAAGGTTTTTTTTTAAATGTGAGTTTTGAAAGTAAGCAAGGAGTCAAAGTAAAGCCCCAAATACTTGAATTCCATGACTCTGTCCAACTGGGTATTGTGTAATTGTATACTGAATGAACCACCCACATTAGCTAAAGAGTGCTGGGACTCAGACACCATGGTCCCACCTATTTAGAAGGTGTCATTGTGGCTCAGTTGGTAGCACACTGGCCTCTGGCTCATAAGGTTATGAGTTCTAGTCCCACACCAGAAATGGGCTCTACCTAAACATTGGAACCTGAGTGCAGTACTAACAGAGTGCTGTACCATCGGGATGTGCTGTCCTTTGGATGAGATGTTAAACTGAAGTCCCTTCTATCCATCTCTGGTGGAGTAAAAGAACCCAAGGACTTCCCCTGGTGTGCTGGCCAACATTCCCTTCCCCATAAAACTGGTTCATGCAACTGTCCAAGGCTGTGTAGGTGTTGATGTGTGAAACTACTACACTACATGTTCAATCGCTTCACTACCAGTCTAGCATTGCTTGTAAAACACTTTAGGATACAAGGTGTATGAAAAGTGTTATATAAAAAGCTTAATAGCAAACAACCCAGAAAAGAACCCTGCAGAACACCAGTAGTGACAGAGACAGAGAGAGAGAGAGAGAGAGAGAGAGAAGGATGACACCCATCCCATAAAACAGATTGCTACCGCCCTATAAACAAAAAAAAGTAACAACATTTGAAGAAAAACAATAATAAGATGTGAGAGAAGTAAGGAGTGCTTAATTAAAAATCAGAAGCCAAGGAAACAGTGATAAAAACAAAACCCTAAAAGCAACCAGAATCCATAGCCCCAGAAGCCAGATCATGAAAATCAAGAAGAGCAGTTTAAGCAGAAAATCTAGGTTGAAAAACCTGATTGATAAATTGAGAGCACCTGATATTGCTCCAAATAATCATTCATCTGTGTAAGTACAATTGTCTCTAAAAATCTGGAAGTAATAGGCAAAAGACAAGTGGGATGGTAATGACCAGCCACTGCTCTAGAACCTCTTTTATGAAGTGGAATTACCACTGAGTGTTTCCAGATATTGGAAAAAGGCTGAGTGGACAGAGATAAATTAAACACACTTGTTAAGGGTGGAACTATTCATACCCAGTTTTAACAAGAAATTATCAACATTTTTTCAGACCCTCAGCCACATCTACCATTAAAACACTCAATAATTCTGCAACTTCTACACATTCTATTTTCCTAAAATAAAAACTAGGCCTATTAAGAGGGAGCTTATCAAAAGGCCCAGTAGAAAATGGAGGACTCAGTCCCACTTTAGACAACAGAGTTAGTGGAGCTTCAACAAAACGTATTAACAGAGTCTCTGAGCAGGCTATGTCATCTGACACATGAATGGTCCCTAGCCTAGTATGTGGAGGAAGACATTTTCTTGAAGTGAGGTTCTCTGGAGATAAACCTGTTTGCATCCTGGAAGAACAAGAAACTAAATCTGTTTTGCTACAGGCCTCTGGTGGTGGGCACAAATCCAGAGGAAGCCATGACAGTGTGTTGGAGAGGGAAGTTTTAGTATTAGTATGCAGTTCCCCGGTTCCCTCTACTTCTGCAAATCCTTCTCAAATTCAGACAAGTGAGTGCAGAAATGATTCTGATAGCTCCAGATTGCACCAGGCAGCCCTGCTACCATCTGCTGCTCAGACTGGCTGTCAAGAAATCTCTGTGTCTCCCTCTGAGGCAGAACTTCCCATCTCTGTTTCAAGGGAGGGTGTTTAATCCAAACTTCAACTCCCTTCACTTGAAAGTGAGGTTCCAGAAGAGCTAGAGATTGCAGGTTAAAATCTCTCAGTTCAGGCGTTAAACGTTTTACAAGTATCCAGAAAACCAGCAACAAGAAAAACATATATCTCTTAATTTGAAATATTTTTCTATTTGGTGTAAAAATAAATGCATTGCTCCGGATAAGTCAGTGTTTTCTGACATTCTTAAAAAAGAGGAAGGCCTAAGCTTATCTTCTCTCCAGGTTCACCTCTCAGTTGTGTCAGCATACACATCCACACAAGACGAGAAATCCATTGCCTCTGACAGCATTTTTAAAACAGTTTTCAAATGTCCCAGCCACCTTTACCCTTGAGTTAAGCAACTTTGCCCTCATGTGATTTGAACTTGGTTCCCTCCTAGGACATGCAGGGACCCTATGAACCTATTATTTCATGGGATTTTAAATTCCTGACAAGGAAGGTTGTCTTCTTGGTTGCTATTACTTCAGCTAGAAAGGTGAGTAAACTTCAGGTTCTTTCCATTCTACCATACTTTAATTTTCCATAAGGAAATAGTTGTCCTTGGACCCATTTGAAATTCCTTGCCACAGTGGTGACTGAATTCATTTGGAATCTGGCTTTTACTTTGCATGTATTCTTTCCTAGACTTCATGGAAATTCAGGACAGTCACAGCTTCATAAACTGGATGTAAAAAGAACTCTCAGTTATTACAGTAATAGAACAGAGACTGGTAGGGGCGACAATACTTAGTTATTTGCCACATATGGTGAAGTGACTGGGGTTACCCAATAGCTAACAAGACTTATTTCTTGCTGGTAGTCTCTTGCATTTCACACTGTTACCATAAGGCTTGCAAAGGTCCCCCAGTGGGCTTAGGACTCATTCAACTAGTATTACAGCTATTTTCATAACAGCTACCAGGTGCATCCCAATGCTGGAAATTTATAAGGCTGTAACCTGGTCCCCAACCCACACCTTCACACCCCATTATTGCACTAATGTGCATGCCATAAGGTATGCTATGTGTGGGGTCTCTGTCTATCAGAACCTATTCCCTAAGTAATCCTAGTTATCACCTCCTTGTGGTACTGCTAGAAGTTTGCTTATAGTGGTAAGCAGATGAAAATATTGATGTTTGAAAAAAGCTACCTTTCTTGTAATAAGAGTTCCGCTAGTTGATGTTTTTAGGGCTGTGGGAGGAGCCTACAGCCATTTTGGTATTGCTCAGTAGCTCTCAAAATGGCCAATCGTGGAACCTTCCATTGGACTTTTGGAAGTATCCTTCTGAAGGTCCAATGGAGTTTGAAACCCTCCACCACGATCAGCCACTACAGAATAACAGCTATTTCAGCCATTACTTATGCATTCTGTGGCATGAACTGCGCATGTGTGACTTGCGCACAATGCACAGTTCTGCTGGTGCTACCATGTTGTGAATGGAAAAATGCCATTTGCCACAACTGCACATACCCAAGTGCTGCACATGCACAGATGTGTTGCCACCATCACCAGAAAACAAAGCAAAAAAAACCCAAAAAACTTCTCACAGCCTCCCACTATTGCTGTCCTCCCCGCTCCCTCTGTTCCTGCCTCTGCATCGACATCGGGGTCCCCAGTCCTTGTGTCGGCAATATACGGCACCCCACAACTCATGTGGAACACTGGAAGCCCACCCCAGTGTGCCCAGATATTTATCATTATCCCCTCCGCCAACATCGGGGTACCCAATCCCCGTGTCAGCATTATGTGCACCCCCCAACTCATGCGGCACACCGGGAGCCCACCCCAGTGTGCCCTTTCCCTTCCCCACCCCTAGCGACATTGGGAAGCCCAATCCTCGTGTCACCATGATGTACCCCCCACACTCATGGTGGCACACTGGGAGCCCACCCAGTGTGTACAAATGCGTCTTTCTTTTTTTTCCCCGTGAATAAAGAAAACCATCTTCTGCCATGTTTTTTTTTTCTGTAACAAAGAAAATGGTCCCTCTTCATCGCTTCTGTCCCCTCCCCCACCCTTCCACTGAGCACCCACCTCCCACCCTTTACCCCATACTTACCTCCGGAGGTCAGCACCATCTTCTTCTAGACCAGGACATGTCTGCACTCTTCAAAGTCAACCGCAAACTGAAGAATCAAAAGTAAACACGTTATAATGGCATTCAATGGGGTTTTCAACTTATGTCAATAAATCAGCCATTTTTTGGAATTTTGTCCCCACATTTTCCACATGTGGTTCTTAGGACCCCACCTCATCAAAACTGTCACTGCCATTGTGTTACTCTGTCCCAAAAGGTGATTCCATGGTAGCTGCGCAGAATCACCTTTCGGGACTGATTCATGAAATGACAGTGCCACTGTTCATGAGGTGTGGTCCCAAAAATCCCATGTTGCAAATTTGGTGAAAAATTTGAAAAAAATGACAGCATTATGAGCGTACATTGAGCAGTTTCTACCCAAGCTCCTAACTTTGCCAATGTTTTATATTTTCATTCCACATTTTCAACATTGCCATTTTTGCACACCTCCTCCAAAACAGTACAGCTGTCATCTTCCACATTCTGCCCAAAACATGTTTTCACACCTGTGGCACAGAATAGCATGTTCACTCTACAAAATCACCTTTCAGGAAGAGTGAACAAAATGACACTGGCACTTTTCATGAGGAAGGGTCCCAAAAAGGGCATGTTGAAAATGTGGTGCAATGCCTCCAAAAAATGGCCAAGTTACACCCGAGCATTGAATAGTTTCTATGTACATGTGTAACGTTGGTCACTTGGCAGCTCTTCACAGCCCCATGGGCTCTGGTTACAGCTCATTCATCTGATTACCACTACCCTGCCTGCCTCTACTCCAAGGGTAGGTATAGGCCCTTCACACTTAATGCAGAAATATGTGTGTTTTATTATATATTGCTGTTTTTCTCTTTATTATATGATTTGTGTTATAGAAACCTTTACTCAGAATGTGTGTTTTCAAATTGTATTATATTCTGTACTAAATTGACTTGTATTAGTATTTTATTTTAGAATTTTTGGTCTTTATTGCTAAATGATCCAGCAGTTGAAGTCTGGATCATGAAATCAGAGCTTGGTTTGGTTTAAACTACTCTGACATTCTGGGGTAGAGTGCATGGATTGATTTAAACTGCTCTGACATTCAGGGGCAGAGTGCATGTGTAAGCTATCTGTCTAAAGTGGCAAGCAAATTAAAGTACTGCTTAGAAGAACTGTACTTATAGGTAACATTTGTGTATGACTCATGTGGAATGATTTATGTAAGCATGCCCCTGCCCGGGGATGGATGGTGTTCTTCCACTACAGTGACCCCTGAAGTGGACTGGGACAGCTTGCTCCTCTACAGAGGTACGTTGCATGCATGCCAGGTCGTAGGGTACCAGCACAGCATTAGTAGGTGGAAGGAGATCAGGGGTAAGCAGGATAAAATAGAGGAAAATGAGAGCTGTCAGGCTGATGGCACCAGCTTTCTTTGGCCCCTTGCCCCAAACTGGGTACCACAGACACACACTGATAAAGGCAAATGTGGTTGTCAGGAATGTGATGTGTCTTGGCCTAATTTGGGCTGACTGTAGTGGTATGCGAAAAATAATTCCACTAGCGGAATTTCAGCGAAAGTTGGATTTTCGCTTCCGTGGAAGTTTGGAATTCATTTTGTCAAGTTTCACAGAAATTCCACTGAAAACTGCAGTATAAATGTAAGAAATGTGCATTAATGTATTAAACTGTGTGAAAAAACTCTGCCGAACTGATCAGTGTCAGTGTTCAGTTCTGCGGCTTATGTATTAAACTGTGGGGAAAAAAACCTGCAGAAGTAATGCAAGTGACTTTATTTCTGTACGTCATGTAAAAAGTCCACAGTTTGTAATTAAATGCAGTAGTACAAGGCACAAATCCACAGTTATTTGGCAGAAGTTCGGAATTCCACTACATGTGAAAGAGCTGAAAATTCTGGGAAATTTTTGAAATTTCGTGGAACTTCCGCTACAGCAGAAATCCTAACTTTTGCCCACCCCTAGGTGACTGGACTGAGGATAAAAATGTAGATTTTTTGAATTAGTAGTTTTTATGCCGTTTTCAGCCCAGGCAGTCAACTCCCTCTGAAATGCAAAGGTTCCCCTTGGAAACTACACCCTTGCTACTGACACCACCTGCACTGCTTGGAGCCTTCATTTCCCCCACAGGTAGGTTGGGTGGGGTGTGTACCCCTGACTGTGGTCATTTCTCAGGTGGTGGGAGGGTGGGACACCCATTTACACACTGGCCCTGGGACCCTCTGCACAAGCATGCACACCAGATCTTGCTGCTGCAGGGCATCAGCCAGCAGCTCCCCAGCCTTGCAAGGCATGCCTACTTGTAGCTTCACCTGTGGTAACCCAGGTGGCAGTGCTGCGGTAGCTGTACACTCCCTCCTTCCTCGATAACCCAGGCTCATTCCCAGACCCTTCTGGATAAAACATAAATTAAAAACAAGTGGTTGTGGCATTGCAGGAAGAAGTCCAAGGTCTGCCCACACTGCAGTGGCCTGCCATGACTTCAGGAGTACCCATTTCAAGAGCAGGATCTTGTGTAGGAAGAGGCACATCCCTCTGTGAGAAGAAGTCAAAGGGAGGCTGTCAGGTAAGGCAGCTGGAATACAGGGCCAGGAACGATGGTGGTATCAGAGTGGAACATGAACCCAAAGGTAGAGGTACACCAGCACCCATTTGAGGTTTAACAAAGACAGACAGACAGATAGATAGATAGACAGACAGACAGACAGAGATAACAGACTATAAATGAAAGCAAATTTATTACAAAATCCAGTAAAAAGTAATGTGGATTACATAATTATATGTTGGGGGTTATGTGGGGAGGCCTTAGAAAATACAGTAGAGATTTAGAAACCTTCATAGAGAGGAGGGAAAAGCTGCCAAATGGAGTTTTTTTTAATGAGACCTATGAACAGGACATAGGTTAGCTAATTTACTGCCCCAGAAATATGTATCATGGTACAATTTGCAGAAGCCAAGCATTTGGGATAAAGGGCATATGAAAAAAAGAAATATGCAAATTCTGTTTTCAAAAAGTGTCTGCATAAGACTTAAAAGAAATTACTAATGGTGGGGAATCATCTAGATTATTAGGTACAAACCCTGGTTGAAAGTTAGGTTCTAAAGATGATAAAATATTTAGGATTTTTACATCATGAACAGCATGTAATTTTCTAAATTTAATTAAGAGATCTGATTAACTCATTTCGATGATCATGTTATAGTCTACTTAACTTGTGACACTCCATGTTATAAAAATATTATTAGTGTGAATTAAGTTTGCTCTAATAGTTTGGCTCTCTCAGCTCTTGAGGACTTCTTTTTCCCTTTAATTTTTACTAGGGGAATGGATTTTCGGCAATAGTGTAGATTATTGGTTATGCGTAGGAAGCTTGCTGAAAAATCTTCCCGAATACAGTGCTGTTTTGGTCATGAGCCTTATTTTTGTGCTTGTGGTCATCAGTTTATTTGTGTTGAGGGGCTTTGCATTCCACACCCCCTTTGTTTTTGCAGGTGGAGGTGTGGGGGGCAAAGTTCCCCAACTCAAAAAAACTAATAAAAAGTAATGGAACGGGCAGTTTGGCCAAGTGCTTGTGCCTGCCGTTAATTTTGGTTTTATCAGTTTATTTGGGTTGGGGGGGCGTCATCCTCCACAACCCCTTGTGTTTTTTTAAAGAGGGGTGTGGGGGGTGAAGTCCCCCAACTCAAATAAACTAATAAAAAGTAAAGGAACAGGTGATTGGATCAAATAGCGTAACTTGATCATAGCTGGTAGCGTAGGTCCTACGCATACCCGATAATCTACACTATCACCGGATTTTCCTTCTTTATTATTCATTTCTTGCTATAATTGATAAAAGCAGGATCACATGAAAAAAAATACATAAAATACAAATATTTGATCAGACGAAAAATAAAAAGCTAAAAAAACAGCCTAAAGTGTCAACTGGGAATCAACCATGTTTTTTTTTTTCATTGTAAATTATTTTTATCATTTTATTTTTAAAACCTTCTGAAAAATACTAAAATAATACTTACTATAAACATAAACATTAAGCAAATTATTGCATTAAATGATTAAATAAATAAGATTAGTAACATATATAAGCTGTTTCCCATAACTATTACTTTAAACTAAAAGGCATGCATCTGGGTACACCACTATTCATGGTATGAAGCTAGAAGGAGGCAAGTTGAAGAGCAATACAAGAAAGTTCTTCTTTACCGAGAGGGCTGTGGATACTTAGAATGGTCTTCCACCAGAAGTTGTAGAGACTAGGTCAGTTGGGTTGTTCAAGAAGGCATGGGATAGGCACACAGGTATTATAACACTGAATAGCAGTTAAGGGAGGGGGCCTAGGTTTATGGGCAGACTAGATGGACCATTCAGTCCCCTTCTGCCATCACTTCCTATGTTTCTATGTATTCAGCAGTGCTATATGTCCGCTACCCTGTGACAGCACTTGGCAGTCAAAGGGATTTGACAATCTACAACAAGCTAACGATACATTTAGATCATTTACAAAAATTAAAGTATAAAAACTACTAGGACACCACTGAAAAAAAGACGGTTCATCTCATTTAGACTATCCTGGGTAAACAAATTTTAAAATAAATAAAAAATACTAATTCTTAAAAATTCCTATCAATAGGGCACACTAGTTTAAAGTATTCATTTTCTCAGCCAGATTTCTATATAGCAGAGTGGCGCAGCGGAAGCGTGCTGGGCCCATAACCCAGAGGTCGATGGATCAAAACCATCCTCTGCTAGCTTTTTATTTTTTCACTTAGGAATATCTGATAATTTGTATGTAATACTAAATAAATGACCATGAAAAACTCTGTAAAAAAAATAATTTTGTAATCTTATATTGCTTATAAATATGAACCACTGTTGCACTAACAGCTAGCTTTAGCTTCTGATAAAACCTATGCATCAAGAAACAGATCAACTGAAATCACATTGCTAAACCCAAGTACTGTATATGCTCATACCTTACTTGACAGTTTGTGGATACTGTATATCCAGTATATACATAGGTGATGGCAGAAGGAGACTAAGGTCCATCAAGTCTGCCCACACAGTCTTGTATGTCAAATATTTTCACTTTCTGAAATGAATAATTTAGATCCAGAAGTCTAGCTTCTTAAAGAAAAATAAAAAAGCCATGTTTTCTGGGTAATTTTAAAATATGGCTGCTTTTTATGGTAACATGAGTCAGAGCAGGAAAAAATTTATGTTATGGGGTGTTGCTAAAGAGGTACAACCTGAATCAGCATGAGTAACTTTCCTAGAAACAAATTTCTCCCTCTCTCTCATGAAATAATACAAAGAAATTATGTTTCACAGAGGCAGACTGATCAAAGGGACATTTCATTTGCCACAAGATGTTATAACAATAGACTTCTGCTGTGGCAGCAATAAATAATCATAATTACTGAACGCTGAAGTGTAGCAGCCTCAGAAATGTGCTTACTGGTTTCTCATGTGTCTGGCACTCCCTCCTGGCTTCCTACGAAAATAATTCAGAGAGCAGATCCTGTGCAGGTGCTAAGATCAAGCTGAACGCTAGAGGTCAGTATTGACACATTTACACTTGGAAAACTGAAAGCATTGTGGCATTCTCACTTCAAGGAATGCAGAGCTTTTAGTTCTGAACTGTTTGCATGATTCTATTATGATGTTAGCAGAAAGTCTACATTTACTGACCAGTTTTACATCATGTAGTCCAAAACACTCCTCAGACGTGTGCACAAGTAAACCTTGGTGCACAGCATGGGGTTGCTAGCCCCTACCAACAACGAACAAAAATCCAGATGCACTCTGCACTCGCGTGCCAATAAAGTTGCAAACAGACACCAACCTTCTTTTCCTTTCCACAATACTGTGAGCTTTTATTATATGATGTCTGGATTCACAAATGACACTTTCTGCTCCATAGATTCCAGTTTACAGTTTACAGCCAATATAAGTGCATCCAACACAAACACTGAATCCCAGCGCTTCGACCACGTGTATGGTCTTCCTCAGGGGATGAATAATGCTATGAGGTATTTCCTTTTATAGCCAATCTGCCATATAATTAACTACCCCTATTGGTTAATTGGCAGAACTACTATCAAAACTTTTTTCATAAAAAGTGGCTCTGGTGAGATCTGAACCTTCAATTTCAAAATTCAATTTTAGTGGATTTTAAAAGTTTTTTAACCTTCTCTGACATTCAATCAACATTTCTTTAATTAAATATCAGGTACAAAAAGCTTATTTAAACAATTTTTCCACAATATCTAATTCTATGCAAATCTTCAAGTTTTTAAGTGGCTCTGGTGGGATCTGTACCTTAAATTCCAAAATTCATTTTAGTGAATTTTTAAATTTTTTAACCTTCTTTAGCATTCAATCAGACATTATCTATCTAAATATCAAATAAAGAAGACAATTTTGAGCCATTTTTCACAATATTAGCTCTATACAAATATACAAAATTTACATAAAAAATGAATACAAAAATCAGTTCAAAAGACTTTTTCTCAAGAAATACATTGTTAAAGTTTGTTCATAAGGCATTTTGGCATCTCTTTTGTTTAGATTATTATTCATCAATAAAAATTTTTTTTTATGAAAAATCAAAATTCAAAATTCAGCATTCAGCATACTGGGAGGTATGAACAGTCTTACTTTTTTGTAGTTCAAATCATAATTTTTTCTCTGTTCATACTGTAACCTGGATTCTCCAAATTTAGTGATCACACCTTATCTCTTTCTACTTCCATTTTTATTAGGTGGATCCACCATCAAGGGATTCCAACACATGAACTGGAAAAAAAGGGGAAAAATAAAAAAGTGTTATTTATATCAAAGCCCTTTACTTTTTTACTTTTTTAAGAATGGTTTTAAATCCCATTCTTTGTTCAAACCATATGTCTGTATACTATTTAAGGTGAAAATCCAAAAACTCTCCCTTTGCAAAAATTATGATTTGAACTACAAAAAAGTAAGACTGTTCATACCTCCCAGTATGCTGAATGCTGAATTTTGAATTTTGATTTTTTCATTAAAAAAATGTTTTCATTGATGAATAATCTAAACAAAAGAGATGTCAAAATGCCTTATGAACAAGCTTTAACAATGTATTTCTTGAGAAAAAGTCTTTTGAACTGATTTTTGTATTCATTTTTTATGTAAATTTTGTATATTTGTATAGAGCTAATATTGTGAAAAATGGCTCAAAATTGTCTTCTGTATTTGATATTTAGATAGATGATGTCTGATTGAATGCTAAAGAAGGTTAAAAAACTTAAAAAGTCACTAAAAATGAATTTTGAAATTTAAGGTACAGATCCCACCAGAGCCACTTAAAAACTTGAAGATTTGCATAGAATTAGATATTGTGGAAAAATTGTTTAAATAAGCTTTTTGTACCTGATATTTAATTAAAGAAATGTTGATTGAATGTCAGAGAAGGTTAAAAAACTTTAAAATCCACTAAAATTGAATTTTGAAATTGAAGGTTCAGATCCCACCAGAGCCACTTTTTATGAAAAAAAAGTTTTGATAGTAGTTCTGCCAATTAGCCAATAGGGGTAGTTAATTATATGGCAGATTGGCTATAAAAGGAAATACCTCATAGCATTATTCATCCCCTGAGGAAGACCACACACGTGGTCGAAGTGCTGGGATTCAGTGTTTGTGTTGGATGCACTTATATTGGCTGTAAACTGGAATCTATGGAGCAGAAAGTGTCATTTGTGAATCCAGACATCATATAATAAAAGCTCACAGTATTGTGGAAAGGAAAAGAAGGTTGGTGTCTGTTTGCTACTTTATTGGCACGCGAGTGCAGAGTTCATCTGGATTTCAGTTTTACATTCAAACTGAAAAAGGTAGTCGGATGTAAAAGCAGCACAGCTTTAGGCCGCACATCCCTCTAGAAGCCCATAAGGATAGTCCCCGGCATTTCTTTACCCCTTGTCATATTTATAACTTTTGCTTAGCTCATGATGGTCATCCAGAGCAAGTTAAAATCACCAAAATAAACCAAGGGTTCCCGTGCTTGATTTTGAGTTACCTGGTATCACCTAATGTCTCATAGTATAAAAATTCAGTATGGTGATGCAACTGGGTCACCAGTGTGTGTCAGGTGGTAACACCCCCCCTGCCTTGAGTACAATGTCACTGAGAAGGTTAAGGGACCTGGTTCATTATGTTCCTTAATTATGGGAGATTTGGATCCTGATAGGTAATAATGATAAGAACATGGTGCCTCCACCCAGAGAGAAACAGCGTGCCTTGTAATAATAAGTAAGTTACCTCCCCCTGGGATGCAGTACCTACCCATTTCCCTACTACAGGCCACCTCCCCGTAACCTCACGCATTCAGTTCCCTCTGTTTCCATTGTTGCAAATCCTTGGGCCTAGCTAATGATGTCTCTTCTCATAGGTATTACAGATAATGACAACATTTTTAATCACAGCAGTGAATTCCTGTGGAATGAATATGAAACTGGTAACACCACCAACTGTATCACGCACAGTGATAGAGGTATCTCCCCCTCACCCAACACAATAGCATCAGACTGTCTGTGCTGTCAGGCCACCCCACTAACACCCTCAGCTTCTAAGCAGAGTTTCCTAATTGCTAAGTGGTGTACCTACTCTTCTATAGTGTTAGATATCCAGGTGTTGGAGCTGTGATACATGGAGTGCTGGGACAGTGCTAACAGTAAAGAGATGGCCAGCCCCAAGCGAAACACAAGCTTCAAGGCTCCATGGCACACATGGGAAGAATAAAAATGTAGGCAGTGCAAAGGTTTTATTCCATGAAGTCCAGTAAATACATAAACTTTCAAAAATAATAAACAAACAACGGATTGGCACAGTCTCAGCAAAAGCAGGTAGACGCTGCTACACCACTCGCCCCAGTGCTTAGACTCTCATGAGTTTTCCTTGGGGGTGAGGAAGGCTCACGAGAGTTAAAGCACCGCTGTTTATTATTTATTCTGTCCTGACTCTTATGGCAAGTGGCATCATGGCACAGCAGCCCTGAATGTGGAGGTATGAGGCTCTAGGGCACAGCAGGCCACAGCAGCCCCTACTATGTAGACAGGAGCAGGGCACAGCAGCCCTAACTGTGGAGGTATGAGGCTCTAGGGTACAGCAGGTCACAGCAGCCCCTACTATGTAGACAGGAGCACAGTGCAGCAACCCTGGCTGTGGTGGTGGGGAACAGGGGACAGCATGGCGCAGTAGCCTCGTCTGTGTGGCAGAACACAGGGACAGCAGGGTACAGCAGCCCTGACTGTGGCAAGGGGTGTGCAGAGTGCAGCAGCCCTGCCCATTTGGGTCAATGGAAGTAGGTAGCAGGGTGCAGCAGAGGCCCCACTTCTTGTGGCATGGGGCAGCATAGTGCAGCAGCCCCAACTGTGGAGGCAGGAACAGGGGGCAACAGGGTGAAGCAGCCCTGACTATGGGGGTTGGGGTTAGGGATGAGGGACAAAGAGCAGCATGGTGCAGCAACCCCAACTATTCAGACAAGGTGCAACAGTCTCGATTGTTCAGGCAGGTGATGTGGGCAGCAGGATGCAGAAGCCCTGACTGTGTGGGAGAAGACTGTGGGCAGCAGGATGCAGCAGCTTCGAATGTAGGGTAGGAGACAGGGAGACAGGGGACAGGGGACAGGGGGCAGCAGAGTGCAGCTGCCTCAACTGTGGGACAGGAGATGGGGGCATCAGGATGTCATATATTGTTTCTAGTTATACACATACATGACATATTTTCACACAGAAACCATAAAAGAACTAGAATTTGTGAGTTAATACAGTACATGTGCCTGAAATAGCAGCACGTGGCAGGAATCTTTTTGTCAATCTGACATGAAAAAAAATAGATGAATCTATTTATGGAGACAACACAAAGACAATCTACTTCTACGAATGGACAAAATTTAGATTTATTTCATATCCATTAAACAACCCAGTGTTATATAGATAGAAAAAAATGCAGAGTTTTGATAAGAAAGAACTGACATCTGTGATGCAGACAAGCTGATTTCTCACAGAGACACATACCATCGCGATAAGGTATTAATGCCTTTATTTAGGGCTTATTCTCATCCTCACTTAGAATATGCGTCTCAGCTTTGGTGCTCCTTTAAAAAGGGAGAATGCAAAAATCTTGAAAAAATACAAAGAAGATTTACCAAAAGCATTTATAGCATGGGTTGCTAAAAACATGCAACCCCACTGGTGGAGTCCCTCTGTGTAGCCATGCATTAAATTCCATTTTTAATGCACGGTTCCATGGAGAGACTCAGGACAAGCACTGTCGACTCTCGTTCCTCACTTCAGAAAGTCATGGGACAGCGGTAGCCATTACAGAGTGTGGGGAAGTGACACAGCTGCAGCAGAAAAAATAGTGTGTAATAGCCCTGATGTACTGCTCTCACCTGTCTCACTTGATGGTCTCTCAGCAGTGCTGTTAGTGTGTTCCCCAAGCCAGGTTCCCAGAGTGAATCCCAGTAGAACAGCAATAGTAACAGAGAGACACACATAGTGAGAGCGGGCGGCAGATGTAATTTACAAGTACTGTAGTGTACTCTGTGTCCATCATTCAGTACATGGACATTAGGCACACTGTCGTTCCCCCACAATGCACAGTATTTACCCAACTGTCATCTTCCTGAGGTTGGTGTTATCCCATGTCTAGATTCCCTTCCTTCCCGCCCCACTGGATGATCCACAGTATTGGTCCCTGACTGTCCCCAGGGTCCTTGTATGTGTCTCTCTCTCTCTCTATCTGTGTGAGGATCATGCCTCAGTGCACCCCCCATTACACCATGGCAGTGTTGTCCCGGTAGTGGGCAGAAGAACTGTGGAGAGTGAGCAGGAGAGAGAGTGACAAAGAGCGACACATGACAGTGCCCAAAGAGCTGCATGAGAGAATCTTAGTGATTGCGGTCTGACGAGCACCCGAGAGAGGGAGAGACAGTGCAGCTATCTGGTGCCTTCTTTTTCCAGCAGTAGTTGTCAGTCTGGGGAGGCAACAGGCAGCACAGAATTCCTTTCTATGTAGCTCTTTGTGCTGCTTTTCATGCCCATCTGTCACATACTTGCCCTTCTTCAGCAGTGCTAGGCAAGCTCCGCAACAACAGATGAGAAAGACAGGAATGGCAGCAGTGAGCCAAAGTCACCTGCTGTCCTCAGTCAACAAAGCAACATCAGGCGGTGTGAGTGGTCTGCAGAGGCAAAAGGGTGACAGTCACCACAGACTGCCTTTCTCTGTGGCTGGGTCAGTGTCAGTGATCATGGCTCATCTCTGTCTTCTCTGTGACATAGACAGCAGGAGACACGTTGTTCATTGCCGGTACTGTGCAGTGTCAGTTGTCAGAGACAGCACAAAGTCCATGTCACTTTGTGTGTTTTCTTGTTCAGAAAGAAATTGACAAGCAGTGAAAATGAGCGTAGCATATACCTGTGGGGAAACAGTGCCATCTCTGTATATGTGTTTGTATGTTGGGGGTGGGGGCTGTCAGCCGTTAGATGGCATTGATACAGTAAACACCTGTATCAAATACAAGAAATGTGACACATGACACCAGTAGTGTATGTGTCACATTTCGCTATGCATACCAGCCATGCAGTGTAATTGTTTTGTGAGGGACTACTTTGGAGGGCGGCAGGATACATTCCTGTTTTCTGCTTTTCCAGGCTGCAAAAGCATGTTTCTCTGGCCGTAGTTGGATTTTTAACTACACCCATGTTATAAGTGCAATAACCCACAACAGGGTATGGGTTGATAAGCATTTAATGCATGCCTGGGGTGCTGTGAGGACACTCAGCCTGCAGCCTCATGCCTCATAACGCACCCCGGGCATGCATTAGATGCCTATAAACCTACACCCTGTTGTGGGTTATTGCGAACATATCACTTAAAGAATATAACACATGAAGAATGCTTTAAAAGTCTGAATTTAATGCCATTGGAAACAAGATTACGAGGTGACTTACTTCCGATGTTTGACATAATTAGTGACCCCTACCTCCTAAATGAGATGGGTATTGATTTTAAGAGCTCTTTCAGAAAACTAGAGGTTATAAGTTACAGATTATGGGAAAAGCTTTCAGAATGGAAAAACATAAATATTTTAACACTGCATATATTGTTAACTTATTGAACAGATTGCCAGCCCATTTTGTCATTAGTAGAACAAAAATATGTTCAAAAATAAATTGGATAAATACATTTTGTCAGGAGATAAATTTTGTTATTATACTCAGTAAGATTGCTATAGGAGCATTTATGGGCAACCTGCCTTCTGGTTCCTTATCCATCCTTGGTATGGTACTTTGTATAGTATGATACCACTTCAATATGGCATGGAAACTCAAATGATCAACTTTTTATAAGAAGAGAATGATAGATTTTAAGCTAATCAATCTAAACACAAACCGGAGAATGTGTTAGTAAAAACCCTGGAAAGCAAACAATTAACTCTACAGACTGCTTTGATTGGGAAGTGGAACAGCTCTTCAGTCAAGCAGGGACTTATACTGCTGAAGCAGACAGATACTTTAATATGATGTCATCGCTCTCCAAATCTCACTCAGAGGGAAAGAAACAGCCTGACTGTTTTAGTTATAGCAGAACAAGTTAGCAGTTGCTGGTTTAAAGAAAACAACAAAAACAGCTAGAATGCAAGTTTCAGGAAACAATCATGACTCAGGGGCTTGAATTCAAGCTTTTATTAATGATATGTAAAATGGTTGTCATTGATCTTTAACTAAGGAAGGAGAGAAAAAACATAGGGAAGAATATAGTTAGGTCTTTATGAGAGAAGGGAACAGTACACTTTAGCACTGTAAAAAAACCAACGGGTCCAGCATTCCCTGCCTTGCTGTTCCTTATCCTGCAGTGCCAAAGTGATGGATTCCATTCCATATACAGTAGCTATATAGAAATATATATATATAAGAGGCAAAAAACTCTGTTTAATGCATCAGTTAGGGTTGTTCCACAGTGACAAAAGTGAGGAAATTAGGTGTTAGGGTTGAAAACCCCCCTTGGACCCCCCAGCCCACCCCCCAACCAGCATTGGGGTGCGCATTGGGGTCATTGGCCCTAACTCTCACCCCATCACATGTGTAAAGAAGCAGAGGTATAGGAGAATGGGGTGAGAGTTAGGACCGAACACCCAAATGCTGGTTGGGGGTGGGCTGGGGTCCAAGGGGTTTTCAACTAACTCAGATCCACCTTTGTCACTGTGGAGACAACCTAACTGATGCATTAACAGAAGTTTTGCCTCTAATTCTTCTTTTTGAGAATGATAATGAGAAATAGTGAATGTAATGCAGCGGCGGGAGCACGAGGCCCGGAGCAATGCAGCGGTGGGAGCGCAGGGCCCAACGTGATGTCTTGTGACATAGTAACAGGAACAGCAATGCAAACAGAAGCGCTAACAGTGGCGCACATGGTAATGCAAGCGCGAATGAGAACAGAAAGGGTAACGCACATGGTGGCGTAGATGGGAACGGTCCGCCACGTGATGTCTTGTCACATAGTAACATGGTGCCCACAAATGGAAATGGCAATGGGCATGGTGACGCAAAGTGAAACAGAAAGAGAAACAGTACTGTAGACACAAATGGAAAAAAATAACGGAAACGCAGGCGCAAATGGAAACGCAAAGGATAGCGCACGTGGTGGCGTAGACATGAACGGTAAGTGAAACGGGTATGGAACCACAAGCAGAAAGGGCAACGGTAACAGTTATGTAAATGCACAGGCTGGTTTTCCCCAAAAGCTGCATAGAGAAAGACAGTGAGTACAAAGAATGTATGCATAATAATGGGTCTCGGAGCAGAAAATGAGGAGTTGGAATACTAAATTGCTTATATCTCAGGAACCGTACAATGTAGGAAAAAAATTTAAAAGTCATGTGAATTATGACTTTCATGGCCGAAAAGTCCGTATCTCGCACCGTTTCCGAGATACGGACCCTGAAAGGCGTGGCGAACGCCGTAATGTTATCCTATGGGAAAAAAAGAGACATTTGGAGTGCCATAACTTTGGCTCCCTGTAATATTTTTTCACCAAACCACTAAAAGGCACATCTGTGGGATGTTGGCTGTCCTCCTTCCCAATTTCAGCCCAAAAGACCAAGCCGTTATTTTGCAGCAGGGTGCCAAAGGATTGCTGCAATGCGTCGGATGCCATAATGTTGTCCTATGGGAAAAAGCGTCAACTTTGGAGTGCTGTAACTTTGCCGCCGTGTAATATTTTTTCAATGCAACACTGAAAGGCACATCTGTGAGATGCTGGCTGCGTTCCCTTCAAATTTCAGGCCAAAGCACCAAACCGTTCTTTTGTAGCAGGGTGCCAAAGAATTGCTATCATTTTCCCACAGCCTAGAAAAGTACTATATAATTCACAGCTTTATAAATACATTCGACAGTGTCATAAAGTCGCGACAGTACTTTCGCAATACTTTTCAGAAATTTGAAAAACATATTTCTGGGGTGTTTTACCCCAAAATAAAGGCATAGCTAGCATCCTCAGGGCCCGACTAGGTGAATACAAAAAGAATTAGGTTGCTAGGGGGGTCCCAATTTTAAATGGCAAGCATTTTTCTGATCACTAACTGAAAACAAAATAGCAGATTTGCAACAGTAAAAGGGCCATTTGCGACAGTAAAAAGTGCATTTGCGACACTGTCGAACTTTTTGTTAACTTTTCCCATTGACTTATAATGGGAAATTGTTTTTTGAATAACTTTTGAACCGTTTAATATTTTTCATGAAATCTTCAAAGGCACATCAAGAACCCGCACACATTCCTGAAGATTTTGGACCAGTCGCGCAAACTGTGCGACCTGTAGGCGCGACCGTAGAATTCCAGAAAAAGCATAAACGCACGCGCAGATCATGCTTAATAACTCTGCAGCTGTGTATCTGACTGGTACAAAACTCAGCAGATCCCAAGGCGTATGGGTCTTGATCGTGTATTCCAAATTTCAGGCAAATCCGTCAAACGGTTGCAAAGTTATTAAGGTGCAACATTTTGGGTTTAACATTGTAAATGGCTCCTCAACCCTAACTATGGTAGCACTACAGTGCTACCATAAATATATATATATATATATATAAATAATCTGATACATCTGTGAGCACCATTTGGCTATAGTAGGAATGATGGGAGATAGCCAGTGACAGGTGATGCATTTTCTTTGCTGCAGTAATTATGATACCCATCAAATATCGAGTAAGCTTGTTTTTACACTAGGCCAGATAGTGTAGCAAGATACAAGAAGAGGCTGCATAGGGTAGCAGAGGTTACAGTTACTTTATACCTGACTCCAGGGGTAGTTCTTGGAAAGGTGCACAAACAAACTCTACTTCCATATTTATTATTCTGTGACAAGGGGTGACACTAGAAGAAAAGGTAGGAGGATTAAGGATGCCAGTCTCAAACGTCTGCTCTTTCTGCTCCTACTAAGTCAAATCCCTTAATCTGTCCATGTTGTCACTCC
The DNA here is from genome assembly GCA_016271365.2 of Neoceratodus forsteri. NCBI lineage: Eukaryota > Metazoa > Chordata > Ceratodontiformes > Ceratodontidae > Neoceratodus > Neoceratodus forsteri. The sequence continues at coordinate 3,178,859 of JADMNL010000041.1, read as the reverse complement.
CTATGCTCAGTCAGTAGGAGGGTCACTTTTCATTTACCTCTCAGAAGGAATAGGAAATAAACAGCACAGACTAGTGGGTTTTGGAGAAAAATAGGAGAGGGACTGACCCTGTCATTTGTAAAAATTACAAAATGTCAAGCCCTTAGAAAACAAAGGGGTCTATCAGCAGAAAACTTTCTTGTGTCAGATAGAGAAATAGAAAAACTGCTAACTTTAAAAGTAACAGAGCATGTTGTCAAGCACCAGCTGGGAAGGGGTTACCTTTGAAGGTACTTTCTAATCAAAAAGAAAAATGGACAGAAGTGCCAGCCAAAGACAATCATTCCATCTTTGCAAATAGGAGGTTTGTCTTTTTTGCAGTTAATACTTTTTAGTAGCAGAAAGCCAAAAACTAAAACAAACCCCAACACATTTTCATTAATAAGGTAACAACCATACTACATTAATCAATTTATTTATTTAAAGTTTTACCAGAAAGGCACACTGAGCAGAGTACTGCTCGACTCCAGGTGTGACCTGGGGGGAGGGGGGATAGGAGACACATACATAAATACATAATAAATTAAGAACCTGAGTCAGTCACAGCAGGCACAGAGTATTTGTAAAAACATGAACAAACACATACAGGAAGGGTGAAAATGCATTCCAGTGTAAAAGAGTAGAACGTCAATCTTAGAACACAATATTGACTAACTAATGGATGATGTCAAACAGTTAAAATAACTGTCAAGACAGAGTGAAAACAAGCAGGTCCACCTTTGAGACTAGCAGTTTGTGCAGAACACAGAGGGGGAAGGGGTCTAAGACAACACCTTATAGAAGCCATATTGGGGTGGGGGGGAGTCAAATGGGCCAAGAAGGGTAGAACTGAGGGGAACATGGAGGGAATGGGCTGAGGAGTAAGGTAAGGAGTATCTGGAGGACCAAGTGCCATCGGGATGCTCAGAAGTGGAGGAGGGTAGGAAGCAACACACCTTTCATCACTGACAAATAAGGGATTTGTTATTTTTAGTGGATCTAAAAAAGGCATACCTCCATATTCGAACAGGCAAGAGTCACAGGACGTTTTTAAGGTTCATGGTGGGATAAGTCAGTACCAATTTAGAACAATGCCTTTTGGTCTCTTTTTAGACCCAAGAATATTCACAAAATACCACTCTGTAATAAAAACAGCACCAAGGAGGCAGAGGTGACAGTCTTCCCATATCTAGATGACTGGTCAATTTGTGGGAAAAAAATTTCAGGACGTTCAAAAATCTTTACAAAAACCATGAGCCTCCTTCAGGTCCAAGGATGTGTCATAAACCAGGAGGAATCAGCACTGGAACCCAGGCAATGTCTGGAGTTCATAGGTGCTGAACTGGACACTAAAATCCAAGACCTTTCTTCCCCTTCACATGGCATCAGACCTAGTGAATTAAGTTGCTACTTTTGTTCCAGAGAGACACACAGGACAGCATAAGACTTTCTCAAACTCCTGGACTACATGTCCTCGACTACAGCTGTAGTTCCCTTAACTAGAGTAAACATTAAGGAATTCAGTAGTATCCGAAATAATTTTGGTGTAAGAGAATTGCTTGCATGATGCAGTTAATTCCAGTCCGGCCAAGCTGATATCAGCCCTCAACTGGTGGAAAGATTCTGCTGCTCTCAAGAAGAAGTTTGTCTCCCTTTTAGAAAGAGGTGTGATCCTTCCTAAAGATGCCTCCCAACTGGGATACGGAGGTTATTTGGAGGGGAAATTCAGTGAATGGACTGTGGTTCCTTCAGAAGAAATCTGAACTGAGGGCAGTGTTCTTGTCCATCAAAGCATTCATCAGCCAGGTTGAGAACAAAATGGTACAAGTTAGAATGGACAATACAACCTCAGTGTTCTACATAACCAAACGGGAAGGGGGCACATCTTCTAAAATTATGCAGAGACAGATTAAGAATCTGGAACTGGCATTCAGGTGTAACCTCCTACAAATGGGGGTTCCTGAAAGTCTTCTTTGGGTGTGCCTAAATGCCCACTGCCAGGCTGGTATCCTGTGTCTTAGTGTTTTAAAAGTGTTTATGAGAGTGCCTTAATGCCTCTGTGCTCTGTCTCTTTAAGAGCTGCCTATAACGAGGTGCTTATTTAATCTGGGAGGGGCCTGAGTGTTTCTATGCTCAAGTCTTGCTCGGGCTGCCAGATAATCGCTCCGTTCTGCGATCACTATTTGAGCAGAGGGAGCTCTGTTAGAAGCTGTACTTATTTGCTGACTATCTATTAGCATAGTAATGATATTGAAGTTTGTCTAACCTGCTTTCTTTGCAGCATAGACAGTTCTGTTTATCACCACCATTTTGGTTTTGGACTGCCAGTCAGCACCAATCGGTACCTTTGGGGACTCTAAAATGGAGCCTGTCCCCAGGGGTCTTGTGGGAGCAAATTTCTGTAGGAATTGTAGTTTTGCATTTTGGTGCCAAAACAGACCTGGAGGAGGAGCCCTTGCTTTGACAGACTGTTGGATCAACCAGCCAGAACCTTTTGGACCGAAGGGAAATTCCCAAGCTGCCTGCTGCAGTCAGTCAGTCTGGAGTTAGAGTTTGAAGAGTAAACAGCTTGAGTGATTCATATGGCAAGCAGTTAGGGACATAATTCATAATCTCTGGCTGATAGTAAAACACATACACTACATAGTGAACTACATATATCATATAGTGAAATATATACAACATATAGTGAAATGCATACACAATGTAGTGAACCACATATACTATCTATTGAAATATATACATCATATAGTGAAATACATATACTGTATACTGAAATGCATATATCATATATTATGAACTGGGGATCGTAAATGCAGCAATGTGATTGGCTGACAGCTCTTTAAAGCCATGATGATATCAGGCTACATCATCACGGCTTTAAAAAAGCTCTGGCAACCAGCCTCCTCACTCACAACATTTCCTATTAGCAGCATTCCCCAGATCCCTCACTAGCTTCACAAAAGTCTGCCCACACAGAGCACGTCCTCCTATATACTGCAAGCAACCACGAATGTAAAAGGACCTCCCCATCCCAAATCAACCCATTAGCAAGGTGAGGGGCTTCTTAGTTGCTTTCAATAGCAGCAGTGCACGACTGACAGTAACAGGCAAGTCTCTTTTTCCGTACATAAAAACAAACTGGGACTCAAATGACACAACGGCTGCAACTCCCCCGTGTGATTCCTTACCAATGTAATGTCCATTGTCTCACCCCAGCCACAGTTTTCTTCTCTGTGCTGACTTGCGGCATTGGCACTCCATTTCAGTGCACGGCTTTTTACTCTTCATTTAAAAAAAAAACCAGTAAGCTCCACAAATCCCTTTCACGACGCTCACTACCACAAAGGAACAAGAACCTCTTTAAAATAGCTACAATTCATATCCGGCTGTGATGTAGAGTGAGAGATGAGTTCACAGGGACACAACAGTCCCACCTTTATCAACTACCAGTAGAACAGCACCACCTACTGTCAAGAACTATTTTATCAAAATGTGACCCTACACCACCCAAAAACTTATTTTAAAATGTTCCTGTTCATTTTACTTTTTTATTTTTAAAACTTTAAACCCAGTTCATGATAGCAATAAGTCACTCCAGGGTGTGGTATATCATGGGATATCATCACTTCTCGGATGGTTGGACGCACTCAGTCTGCAGCCTCGTGCCCAACCACCTGAGGCGTGACAATATCCCATGATATACCACACCCTGTCGTGCCTTATTGCTTAAGTGAAATGCTTACATTATATAGTGAAATACATACACTATCTACTGAAATCTACACACTGAGTACTGAAAATCCACATACACTATATACCGAAACAAATGTACTATGTTCTGAAACATACACTACCTATTGAAATACATACACTATAGACTGAAACATTCTCATAAACTATCTACTGAAACAAATACCCTATACATTGTAACACATACACTATATATTGAAAAAAATCTGCATACACTATATACTGAAATAAATACACTATATATTGAATTACATACTATCTATTGAAATGCATACACTACACATTGAAAAAAGCACATACGCTATCTACTGAAACACATACACTATATACTGAAACATCTACACTTTATATTGAAATGCATGCACTATATATTGAAATAAATACACTATGCACTGAAAAATCTGCATACACTATATACTGAAACAAATACGCTACACGTTAAAAACACCCTCTCTATTGAAAAATGTTACATACTTAATATACTGAGAGAAATATATTACATACACATTATATTTAAAAAAAAACATACATTATATACTGAAACAAATACACTACATGGGGAAACACATACGCTATGTATTGAAATACATACACTGTAGACTGAAAAATTCACATACTCTATATACTGAAACAAATATATACTGAAATGGACTACATTCTGAAATGACCCCTCCCGCTTTGAATGGCCTCGCTCTGCACTCATATCCTGTTGCATTCAGAAAGCTGCTGGCTTGATGACAGGATGTCTGCTGCAGAGCAAAAGATAAACAAAACAGGGCTAGCTCTTATTCTACTTCTTTATGGGATTTTCCATCTTGTTTTGCTTGCACACCTTTAATCAAATTTCAGAACATTGTGATGTGACAAGAAACTTTTGGAACTAATTTAAAATGCTGTTTATTCTTTTAAATAAAGTGCTGCCTTCATTTACTCTTAGACACATTTATATAGGTAGCTAATGCTGGATATTCGTAGCATATACATGGGGGCTGCATGCGTTTTTCCAAGTTAAATTTTTGGTCAGATTTATGTGTAATTAATTACTGTGTTAGTCCAGCAACTTATCTGAGCTGAATGCTGGGAAGCACTTCAGCTGTGATAGTGTAAGCCAAAAGCTTTGCTAGTTTGTACTCTATGGACTATGTTTTGATTTAATTTTTTGTTTTTATTTTAATGTTTTATCAAAAATTTCTTGGTTAAACAAAAAAATATATATTTGTTGCAACCCCTCAGTGTCCAGTTCTCATCAGGAGTTTAGCTGGCATATACATATAATTTGCATTGTTTCTATACTAAATAACTTTACTGTGATGCCTCACAGGAGGCATTTAGTCTGTTTTGGGGTTTGAGCTTCTCAAACTGTTTTATTTCTTTTTTTTCCCATAGAAATTTTATCTCCTTAGTCACCCTGCAACCCCTTTGCCCACTGACATCTTCAGCCCAATCACCCACCATCCCCAGGACGTACCTGCTCTGAGATTCCCCCCTCCCCCACACGCACATCCCCCGTGTTGGGGCCAGGAGGGGGAGGGCCATTGACAATGAGACATATACAGTATTCAGACAGGAGCAGAGCCTGGATAGCAGTGCAGATTGGTTGCCATTGGGAAGTTTCTACCTTTGGTTTCATCCCCTGGGTAGCCAAGCATGCAATGATGCAATTGCATATAAAGGCACATGCTTGCTTTGTGCCTGCCTGAGCCCTCCCCCTTATGCAACTCCACTGCCCTGCCAGTCCTCCTTAGCTATGTGGATGTTGAAGAGCAGGGTGGTCAGACTTCCCCTCATTGACAGAAGAGCATTCCCCGAGATGCTCAATCATATCTCCCCCAGCTAACTCCTGTGCAACCCAGGTCCACTGGCATGGGAGGCAGTGCAATCACCACCAAGCTGCTAGGCCATCCCACCAGACTTTGTTTTTATAAGTAAATAAAGACAGCATTTAAATAAAAAAAGAAAAAAAAACTATTTTAACAAGTTTGTTGTAATAATTTTAAGTCACATTACAATGTTTTGAAATCGGATAAAGGTCTTGCAAGCAAAATAAGATAAAACAATACATAAACAGATAAGATGACCCTTTTATGTTTACCTTCTGCATCTTAAGAGGCATAGGCCAGGATTTTTAGTCAACTGGGGCCCCATTTTCAGAAGGTTAGCATGCAAAGCTACATTACACTATGTGGGAACTGCATGGTTGGATGGGTGTCATATTCAGCATCATCTGATGCTAACCTGATCATGTGCATGTGCATACTGTATGTACTACTACGGCCATGCAAATGAGTAATCCTCTCCTGTGTACAGAGCACAGTGCTGTATAAAAGGTTTCCTTAGTGACCATAAGTACCTCCCCCTACATTTTATACTCAGCCTCTAGCTTTCTATTCCCTAGATGCTTGATTTTGAACTTTCTGACTTTGAACCCGAGCTGCCATGTCCCGTACCACTCTTCAAGTTTTTTAAGATCCCTACTCATTCTCTCCATCTGCACCTATCAAGGCTATTACAGATTGTGGTGTCATCTGTAAAAATGCATATCTCCCCTTCCAGTTCTTCTGTTATGCCACTTATAAAGACACTGAAGAGGATGTGTCCCATTACTGAGCCCTCTAACACCCTACTGCTCACTCTCTCCTCATTGGAGTGAGTGCCATTTACCACCACCTTCTGTGGCTGTGCGCTATCTCAGGTGCAGCACTTAGGAGTGCACAACACTAATCTGAAAATGGGGGCCCACGTACCACTAACAGGATTAGCACTGTGCTGTGATAAGCATGGCTGGTACTGTTTTAAAAAGCATTCTTCTATGCAGTGCTAACCTGTTAGCGTGGCGCTATTATTTTTTTTTTTTGCACAGGATTACTAACTGCAACCAGGTGCCCATACAACTGGGGGTTACTCTAATGCATATAAGGTGTACAGGTATATTAAATGCTTTCTGGAAGTGCTAAGACACTGCTTGGTTAGTGCTAGTTAGTGATTTGGGGAATCGTGTTTAACTGTACACACACAGCCTTCCAGCAACTCCCACCCACCCCACCCCCATACATACTGTCAGTCCTAGACACAATCAAAAAAATAATTCCTTGGTAGTCTGGTGGTCCCCTACTCACCTAATCCAGGTAGAACTAGAACAGTTATTCCTCATTCCTTCTGCTGTTATTCTACACATATTTCTCAGCCTGTCTGGTGCCGGAGAAAACAAGTTTCAGCATTAGTGACCGGCTGGAAAATAACTAAAAATGCTAAATCTTGTGTTGGGCCATCAGAAGGAAGAGTAGAACTTCAGTGAAGACTCTTGGGGAAAAATACCAGGGACAATCTGTGCGCCTTTTTCAGCAGCCAGTGAGGTGTCGCGGAAACCATGTACATGTTAATTTTGGTTGACAGTGGCTCCTGCCAATGGGGAGCTGCCAGAAAGCTCCCAAGGGGAAAGAACTTTGGTTTCTAAGTTCAATTTGGTGGAAGCCCCTCCACAGCGAGGGGGTCTCCAGCCCCTAGGGAGAAGGTGGGGTTGTGGGGCTGTGAGGGGGGCTGCCAGCCATCTATCCCCCATAGCTGGTTGTGCCTTTCGCCATCTAAAGAAAAGATTTGAGGGCAGCTCTGCAGAGAGGGAGATCTGCAGTATTCTATTGCTGCCAAAGAAATTGCACTACAGCAGTGAAACAGTTCAGAGTAAAGGTTAAATGGACTGAGAAAAAGAATTAGGAAAATGGATTTGTGTCAAGAGGATGGGGAGAAAGCCTCTTCAGTTTTATCTGCGCCACATCGGTGAGACACAGATGATCAAAGATTTTTGATGAGAGAAGTAAGAAAAAGTGTAAAAGAGCCAGACAGGTGGCGCTGAGGGTTGAGGTGCTGGACGCCACACTTTGCGCTATGCCGGCAAACCGTGTTCGGGAATGAGCCCAGGTTGTTGGGGGTCGGCAGGGGAGGGATAGGATCGAGCGTCCATTAGACTGCTGTCCTATCCCTTGGGAGGGTGAAGGGACTTCACTGTGCTGTAGCGGCCCCTGGTGATGACCGGGGGGCACTATCAGCGCTGGTGTACATGGGGGAAGTGTAGCAGACGTCAGCATGTTGTACTTGGACATCATTGCATGTCTGTACTCCAGTGGGCAATGGAGGAAAAAGGTGGGGCATGAGCAAGCAGCACGATGGCCACGCTTGACCTGCCTGGAGGTCTGTCGTGGAATCGTACCAGGAGGGTTGGTCTCAGCCCAGCTAGGTAGGCATAGGGAGCCTCCCAGCAGGTCGGGAAAAGCTGTACTGACCCCACCATCAGCTGAGTGAGCCTGCTGCCCGCCGGGCGGGTCAAGCCGGTGGCTGGATACCTCCGCCACTCGCTCCGCAGCAAGGCAGAAAAAAACATTCGATGATAAAAAAAGAAAAAGTGTAAAAGGTTCTGTCTGACCCTGGCAACAACCAGACGTCAACAGGAAAAGGGAAAAACAAGGTTAAAGGACTGTTTTTTGGCAGAGGAAACTGGATTGTAGAAAATGGACATGAAAACTGGATTTGAACCCAGGTTTTAAGAAGCTGACAAGAGATCTTCTTCTGTCTGGAGTCGACTAGCTCCTGCACGGTGAGAAAATTGACTTTCTTGATGTATTTCTGAAAAAGAGTTGCTGAACTTGTGTGTGAGCCAGAGCACAAGAGTGACCACTGTGTTGGAGTTGAAAGACTGTGGGGGCAGGGGGATGAGAGGGTGCTGTCTGGGTGGGTGCCTGCAGTCTGCTCCTGAGATGCAGCAAGACAGGAGACTGTTGTGTTAAATCCCTGGATTTTCAGACTCTGCACAGTCCCCCCTTCCCCCAAGAGTCTGATATTTGAGACGGTAGCTGAGACAGCTTGACTACACACTGTAGCAGGTAATTGAGGAAAGAATGGAAATGATCTGAAGAATCCATCCTAAATGTGCTAGGTGGGGAGCTCACTGACCCCCATCAAGTGGGGCTGCTGGTGGCAAGGGATTGTGGGTTTGTGCTTGGGTGCTGGGGTGCTCTAACCTGTGGGGGAGCCAGATCGTGGGGATGCTCCCATGTCAGAATCCCTTGTGGCTGGTGGGTTTTATGTGATGCTCTGCAGTGGGCAGGGGGGGCCAGACTGCAAGACCTTGGGTCACACTGAAGATCCAAGCTGCAGCTTCTACACCTTCAAGTGTTAAGCATCAGGCCTGGTTCTGTGTTTGCTGATCCATCTACCCCAGGACTTCAGTCATGTGTGCCATCCTAGGACTAATACTGCAGAGCTGTGAGTGAGGGCTGGAATTGCCCTACACCTGGGGAATACATATACTGGATGTAGTTATCTGTGTTCAAGTCCACTGGTGCTGAAAGCCAGTTCTAGATTTAAAGCAATCAAGGGGAACATACTAACATACTAAATGCTAGCAGATTAGTCCTTAGGGTCTATCGAGTCTGCTTGAACCTCAAATCCCTAGTTGGGTACCGAGGCCCTCTCCCCCTTGTGTTCCAGAAACCCCTATCATCCATCCCCAACCCCATGGGCCAGGCCATCATCTGATACATTCGCTTTCTGTGTCTGTCCCACCCTGTCTTGAAGCCCTCCACTGTGGATCTCTGCACCAGCTCACCAGGCAGCGCGTTCCAAGGATCCACCACCCTCTCAGTGAAAAACCTCCTCCTCTTTTTCCCCTCACCCTTCCACCTTCCAACTTCAAACCATGCCCTTTGGTGATACCTCCCTGCTTTAGTCTAAAGATCCCCTCCATGTTTACCCTATTTATTTCCTTGAGGTACTTGAAGACCTTGATCATGTCCCCCCGTCTCTCCTCTCCTCCAATGAAAACAGGCAGAGCTCCTCAAGTCTGTCCTCATATGTCAAATCCCCTAGTCCTCGTATCATCTTAGTTGCCCTCCTCTGTACCCTCTCCAGGAGCTGTATGTTCTCTTCAAGGGTGGTCTCCAGTACTGTACACAGTACTCAAGGTGTGGTCTAACCAGTCCATTGTACAGTGGCAGAATCACTTCCCTGCTCGTAGAGGTGATCCCCCTTATGATGCATCCCAACATCCTGTTTGCTTTGCTAGCCGCTCTCCTGCACTGCTCAGAGTTATTCATACATGCATCTTCCTACTTTGGTCCACGCTTTCGTTACCTCCCGGCTTGACTACTGCAATGCGGCAGCCAGGCTACTGACTGGTTCTTCTAGGTTCAGTCATATAACGCCTGTGCTCCGCGGACTGCACTGACTGCCAATTTGCTGGCGAATCACCTTCAAGGTTGGTTTGCTGACCTATAAGGCCCTACACAACCAGGGACCTGGCTACCTGAAACATCTTCTCTGTCCCTACTGTCCCTCCCGCTCTCTCCAATCCACTGACGAGGGATTGCTAGAGATTCCCAGGGTTTGCTTAAAAACTTCAGGGGCCAGATCTTTTAGTTTTATGGCCCCAACCCTATGGAATTCTCTACCTTATCAGGTGTGAGATTGCCTGACTGTTCAAAGCTTTAAGGAGGCTTTAAAACCTTATCTTTTCAGCCTAGCATATAATGATTTTTGAATGCTGTTGTCAAGTCTATTTTAATATTGTTTTTAATTATTTATTGTTTTATCATGCAATATACAGGTGCCTTGGTTTTGGAAAGGCACCTTTTACAAATAAAGATTGATTTGATTTGATCCACCATGACCCCTAGGTCTTTTTCCCCTGTTGAGGCCTCCAGCGCCTCCCCTCCCAGGGTGTACCTGTGTTTAGGGTTTCCCCGCCCAAGACGTAACACCTTGCACTTGGTGATATTGAAATTTAATTTCCATGTGTGAGCCCACCTTTCCAGGGTGTCCAACTCCCCTTGCAGGGCCAACCTCCCCTCTTCCCCCTCAACTACTGCTCCCATCTTGGAGTCATCAGCGAAAAGACTCATTTCACACCCTATACTCTCCCTGATGTCTGATATGTATGCATTAAACAGGATCGGACCCAGGACCGAGCCCTGCGGTACCCCACTACCGACCTCTCTAGGGTTCGAGAGCTCCCCAATGACTACTACCCTCTGAGTGCATCCAGCTAGCCAGTTTTCAATCCATCTGACCATCAAAGGGCCTACTCCCAGCCCTGTGAGTTTCTCCACCAGACCATTGTGGGGGACAGAGTCAAACGCCTTGCTGAAGTCCAAGAATAATACATCCACAGGCTTTCCCCTGTCCTGTTCTGATGTTACCCATTCGAAGAACTCTACAAGATTGGTTTGACATGATCTATCTAGCACAAACCCATGTTGCAGACTATCCAGACCTCCCACCTCCTCCAAGTACACCCCCAATCGTTCCTTTAGTATACTTTCCATTAATTTTCCCACCACCGAGGTCAAACTGATGGGTCTATAGTTACCTGGTACTTCCCTCGACCCCCCTTTATGAATTGGCACCACATGTGCCTCTCGCCAATCCTTAGGTACCCTCCCTGTCTCAAGCGATCTGTTGAAGAGCTCCGCCAGGGGTGTAGCCAGTATGTCCACCAATTCCCATAGTACTCTCGGAAGAATGCCATCCAGCCCAGGAGATTTATCTTTCTTTAGGGTCTTAAGGGCTAACCACACCCTTTCGGTGGAGATAGCATCATCTGTCCCCTCCACCTTACTGGCCTTTTTATCCTTATCCTGATGTGACACCCCTTGGGTACCTCTCCCTCCCTCCCTCTTGCTCCATTTCTATTGCTCCCCTGATCCCACTCACTTCCGCTTCTATCCCCATCATGCCTTGCTTTGTAGATATCCCATCCCCCTCCCTAATGAACACAGAGGCGAAGTACTCATTTAGTACCTCTGCCTGGTCCCTCGCCTCTTCCACCCACCCTCCTTCTGATCTCAATCTGCTGAGATGGCCTTTAGTTTTTCTCCGCTCCCCAATGTACCGGAAGAACCTCTTTTCCCCTCCCCGGATTCCCTGTGCCAGCCGCTGCCCTTTACTGGACTTTGCCCCCCCACACCATTCGGGTGGCTTTTCTAGATGCAAGATGGTACATTTCTTTTTGCCTATCCCCTCTCATTTTATATTTTTTGTAGGCAGCCTTCTTTCCTCTGACCACTACCTGAACCTCACTGGACCACCAGCATGGTTTATGTGACCTTGCTCCCTTAAGCTTCACCTTAATGCAGGTCTTGACTGCCTCATGAGTCCCCATTTTATGACCTCCCATCTCTTTTCCACATTTGTCATTGTTGTAATCCCCTTCAAGTGATCCTTGAGAATATTTCCCATGCCCACAAAGTCTGCCCCCCGGGAGTCCACTGCCAGTGTCCTAGCTCCCTCCCCCCATGCTTATTTGAAACCAGACAGTATTGTGGTCACTCCCAGTCAGGGGATCCTCTACAACCAGGTCCCTTACCAGATCCCCATCCACCAGAACCACGTCCAGAACGTGCCCTCCCTTGGGCTCCATCATGTGCTGTGTTAGAAGCATTCTGGAAGCCGTCCAGCAGCCTCTGCTTGTTGGCCACCTTGAGGACATGGTTCCCCAGTTTGTACCTGGCATTAAGGTCCCCATCAACACCACTCCCTCCTTTTGGTCCACACTGGGCAATGATGTTGTCCAGCAAACCATCCTCAGAACATCACCCATCCCAGGGGGGCCTATATACTACACCAGCTTGACCTTACCTCCTGCGGGCTTGCAGGTAACCCATAAGGCCTCCACATTTCCCTCTGCCTCTTCTACCCTACCATTTCTATGTCATCTCTAATGAACATGGCCACTCCACCCCTCTGCCCTCCTTTTTCTATCCTTCCTAGAGCATGGTGTGCCCCCACACGTTTGGGTCCCAGTCATGGTTTTTGTTGGCCACATTTCCACTGACTGCCGCCACATCCACCACCCCCCAGACAGCATGGCCTGGAACTCTGGCAACTTGTTTCTGAGCTCCTGGCATTTACTAACACCACCCCCACCCTTATCCCTGATCCCCTTTTTGAACCCCCACCCAGGTTCCATATACTTTCATCCTACCTCTGCTCCTCCTGAAACCTCCTCCCTCAGTCTGTTTCCCCTCCCCCTTGGGTTTGAAGCTACTCCCCTCATTCGAGGAGAGGGCCTCTGGTCAACCCCTCCTTATCCTCCCCTCACAAGTTTAAACACCACCTTTCTTGGGCGTAGTCAGCCACCCCTGTTTAAGGACTCCTTCCCTAATGGGCAAGATGAAGCCTATCCTTGGCATATAGTCCCTTATCCTCCCAAACTCCTTTCCAGTTCCCTAACACCTCGATCCACTTTCTTCACCACACTTCCTGAGCCAGTCATTAACCTCTGTGATCTTAATTTTTTTCTCCACTGAGGCCTTTGGTACTGGCAATATCTCCGGAAAGGAAATGTTGCATCCATTATCCCGACAGACTCTGGCAAGTTCTCGGAACCTTGCTTGGATTTCCAAAACACTATTTCCCTCCAGATCGTTAGTTCCCAAATGCACCAGGAAATCCGGTTTCCCTCCACAATCCCTAACCAGTTCGTATACCATGAACTTTGCTCTGTGCACCATCAGCCCAGAGATACTCACTACCTTCACCTGGCTATGGCATCCACCCCCGCCTCCTCCCAATGGATACCCTAATCATCAAGTCTCCAATAACAGAACCTTAACACCGCCATCATCCTTATGGTTGCCTCCACTATGCGCCTCAACCCCCATCCCCTTTATTGCGGATCTCAATTCCATGGGAGTCTTCCTGCCCATTAGGAGACCCTTTGTCACCCTGCCCTTTCTGCCCTCTTGTTATTTTGCCCACTTAACTCAGACCCCCTGAATTGGTGTCCCTTTAACACTCTCTTATCTGAACCATTTATCCTGGCCCTGATGGGTTCCCCTTCCCCCACACAGCCATCCTCCCCCCTTGTAATAGTACCCCTACCTCCAGAGGCCCTCTGTGGGTCCGCTTTACCTAGGGCCCCATCCTTTGTACAGACCACCCTCCTGAAGGGGGTCCCTCCCCTGCCTCCTTGTCTCCCAGTTTCTCTCCAGTCATGCTTTCCTCCCTCATGCCTGCAATATGTTGCATCTCTCCCATCTGCTTAACATTTACGTTTCCCCTTTTCCCTCTGGGACTATTTCTATCCTTTCCATTGCTGGTCTGTGATGCCCTACGGGTATCCAACTCCCTCCCCCTAGCCTCTGTGCCAGTTTCCTCATTTTCACCAACCCCTTCCTCCCCCTCTAGGTTGCTTAGTAGCTCAAGTTTATTGTAACACTCTATGCCAGCCTCCATCAAGTAACCTGAGTTTCCCCTGACTGCCCCTCTAAACTGCCCCTCTTCCTCCCCTCTTGCCCTGTTCACCTTAGGAGCTCCCTTCCCACAGTCTGCTCTTCTAGGCTTCCCCACAATAGCCCCTTCTGACTCTTCCCCCTCCACTCTCTCTATATTTGGAATGTTTACCCCATAAGTTTTCCACTTAGCATCAACATCCCTATCTAAGGGTCCTCTGTCCCTAATATCCCCCCTCCTGCTTGCTGTAACATAACATCCTGTAATTTCTGAGTTTTGTCCCAGCCTCCCCTCAGCCCCACCATTCTGCCGCCCATATCCACCCCCCAACTCCCCCAGCTTACTCCTTAACCAATATACTTCACTCCTGATACGAGATAGCTGTCTACAGAGTGGGCAGCCTCCCTCTCTCCAGGCCCAATTGAGAATTATTGCCACCCCACAGCCTGTGCAGCCTACAACCCTTCCGAAGATGCCTGCCATGGTGGAATGTGGCCACCCTGTTTGTCCCTCTCTGTTCATAATGGCACACACCCCTTTTCTCAGTCCCTTCCCCCTGGAATATAGTCTCTCTTTATACTGACTGCAGTTGTTTACGAACCCAATTTCAACCCCAGCAATAATGTTCCCAAGTCTCACAAACACATACAGTCCAGTGTGTGTCCAGTCCCGCTAACAGTGTGTGTATGCAGACATCAGGTAGCGTATAATGTCACAGGCCCACCAGTTCCTGTTGCTTCAAATTTCAGTCACAAACAGAAATGCACAGCCCTTCAATCCCAACCCCCGGTGGCTTTTCAGTATTTAAGAAAGCCTACAAAACAGGGTGGATGGGGGGCTCTACCACCAGGCAAACATCACATTTAAATTTCACTCTAATTATCACTGCCAAACAAGTGTTCCCACAACCAGCGCACAAGCCCCAATAGTTGCAATATCACAGCCCAAGTAACAGTTCTAACTCAAAGTAATAATTTTTAACACACAGCACTAATTTCAAGTACAAAACTATTCAAATATTTCAGTTAAAACAGACAATAAACCAAACCTCCTTCCTGAACAATCTCATTGTTTGGTTCAGGTGGGTGTGCCAGTGCCGGCTGACGAGCTGTACCTCAGACCTGCAGCTTGGCATTTAGGTACCAAGGAACAAAAGTCAGGGCATCTTTCTGAACTGATACCAGTGGGTTTGGGTTTGGTAATACTTGCAGCAGTTAGATAGTCAGGTAGTTTGGTGGCTGCATTATCAAAGGGTGATTTGGGTTAAAATCAAAAGGTGGGGAATGCTGTTTGGGAAATTTGTTTTTCCTTTTTTACCGACTCTTTTTCCTCCGATCATTGAAAATGTGGCCTCTCTCAGGCGTCATTGCCAGTTTTCTCCCACCCAACCTCCCCCCCCGGGTCCCCTCCCAAGGCTGCGCTAATTCCTACCTCCGCCTGGCAAGAGACCTCCCTGGCTTACCCATAGGGTGGGGCTACCACTCCTTCCAGTGCCCAAGACATCCAGTATCATCCAGGTAGAAGAGGTATGCAGAGAAGTGGGACCCAGGTGGGTGGGGTCTGGCAGTGGGAGTGGGGCCAAGGTGCATCGTCGCCAACCACAACTTTGGGGTGTTTCCTTATTCATTTAACAGTTACAATGGTTTTAAAAAGCCCTAAGGCAAAATATTCAAGCTTTTTTGCAAGTGTTAGACAGGTTATCAACTTGCCAATTCCAATTTGCACCTCTAAAACAGGATAGTACTGCACAGGGTCATATGATTGCTTGGTTACCAATTCACTAGCCCATCTGTAAGTGGCCCTAATCCATCCTTGTGCACCTATGTAAAGCAGCTGACAGCACCTTGTACATAGGCAGATCGGATGCTGGGAGGTTTGAAGAGGTATAGCTATCCATTAGTGCAACACTAGTTACTGGTTCCCCGAACTAGGTGTTATGGACTGTGCATTGCTACACTCTCAACACCTGGCCATGTCAGGCTACCACTAGCCCTGGTCCCTCCACTGGTACATGGCATAACTGTCCAGGTATCCAGTGCTTGCCCCACCCAAATTGCATGCCTGTGTAATAAAACATCTGTCCCATGTGTCCAGCAGACAGAGACTCCTACCACTGATCAACTGGGCCCAATCAGACACTTGATAAGATCAATAATTCCTTGGTACCATTTGCCTGATATCGCATCCAGGATTCCCACATGCACAATTAGCAGTCTGGCAAGAGCTGTAATTCTTCCATACCACATCCTTGGTGTTGAGTGATTCCCCGCTCCCATAAGTATAATATCTACCCCCAACCAGCCCATCCAGTACCACTACAACTGCCACCACTTGCCCCCAACCTATGGTGTACGGCGACCAGCACAGACCCTCCACTCACATCCATAGCAGCCACCAATTGAATGACAGTTCACAATCAGATGCCTACTATAGTAAAAGATGTTTCTATAGTAGATGTGCGATGATAAACATAGAAACACTGAATTTGTCATCAGAAAAGGACCGCTTGGCCTAGCGAATCTGCCTAGATGTTTCCTGCCGCATCTTTCTCCTCACATGCTGTCTGATCTCCATCGATCCTCCCACCTCCCCACCTCTTCTCTAATATACCGCTATGCTCGCCATGCATTGAAGCCCTACTGTTTTAGCCTCCACCACTTCAGCTGGCAATCTGTTCCAGGCATCTACCAATATTTTCTCACATCTTTTTGACCCCCCACTTCATTGCATCCCCTGGTCCTGGTGCTCTTTCACATTTGAAAGAGACTCCCCTGGAAACTGTTCACTCCTGTAAGATACTTGTAGGCCTGTATCATGTCACTTTTCTCTTTCCTCTCTTCTAGGGTGTACATGCTGAGATCCCTCTGTCTCTCCTCTTAGGGATTCTCCTGTAAATCCTGCACAATTTTAGTTGCCCTCCTGTGGACTTCCTCCACCCTGTCTATGTTCTTTCTGAGGTTTGCTCTCCAAAATTACATTGCACTCCAGGTGGAATCTGGCAACACCACCTCCATCCTCCTGATGGAGATACCTTCCCTACGCACCCCAGCATCCCACTAGCCCTACCCATTGCTTTGTCACAGTGCCACCTTGAGGTCCTCGGACATAATAACCCCAAGATCCCTTTCCTGTTTATTGACTGTCAATAACCCCCCCATCCTATACTCAGCTCTTGGGTTCCAATGCCCTAGGTGCATGATTTTGCACTTTTTGGCATTGAATCCAACTACCATGCTTTTACCACTCCTCAAAATTCAAAAGATCCCTGATCATTCTCTCCAACAGTCCTGGGCGCCCACCCTATTGCAAATTTTTATAGCATCTGCAAAAAGGCATACATTCCCTTCAGTTGTTCCACAGTGTCCCCTACGTTCAAAAGGATTGGCCCCAGTACTGAGCCCTGTGGTACCCCACTGGTCACTCTCCCATCATTAGAGTGAGTGCTGTTAACCACCACCCTCTGTCTCTTATCCATTAACTAGCTACTGTACTAATTGGAAGGCTACAGTCTGTAGTTCAGGGGGTGCAACAGGACACAGCCCATTCAGCCCATTCTAAGGCTGCTCTTCTCACTCCACTGCAAGCATTTTTCCTTGCCCTCCATCCCCCCTCCTCCTCCTCCAGCACGCTCACCTCTTCCCATGGCTTCATCCTAGGTACCTTTAACCAAGGGAATCACTCCTGTGGCACCTCAAGGGGTGGAACCCTCCTCTAGGGTTCCTTACCTTCATACCCATACAGGGTGGTATATCCGCATAAAACCAGTTGCACAGGCACACTGAACCCAGTTAACCATTTTGGATCCCACTCCTAGGCCATTCAGTTCCTTTATCAGCCTCCTGTGTGGCACAGAGCTGAAGGCCTAGCTAAACTCCAGTTCAATCATGTCCACTGCTCTCCTCTTACCTATTTACCTGATAATCCAGTCAAAGAAATCTACCAGATTCATTTGGCATGACCTTGCCCCTGTGAATCTGTGCTGCCTGTGGTCTTGCAGCCCACTGGATTGAAGATACTCTAACAGTCTCTCTTATGGATTCCAGTAATTTCCCCATGACTCAAGTAAGACAGACCAGACTATACTTGCTAGCCTCCTCCCTGCTGACGCTCTTACAAAATTGGACTATGTCTGCTCTCCTCTAGTCCTCTGGAACCACTCCTGTTTCCAGTGAGTTGTTGAATAAGGCCATGAGTAGCACGGCAAGCACCTCCCTGCCTAGTTTCCTTAATACCCTTGGGCGTATCCATCCGGTCTTATGGCCTTGTCCACCCTAAAATTTGAAGTCCCTTCAATAATACTCTTTCCTTTGAAAATGGACTTGTGTCCACTTCCCCCTTCAGTGTTAGTGCTGCTCCTTGGTGGACTGTCTCTGCCTCTCTCCACTGTGAAAATAGAATTATCTGTTCAGGATGTACACTTTTTTCTGATCCCCTCCGTGCAGTCTCCTTTTATCATCATCCTTATCCTCGGAATCCCTTCCCTTGCCTTCCTCTCCTTGCTTATGTACCTGAAGAAAGTCTGGTCTTCTTTTGATACCCTTTGGCTATGCTTTCTTCTGTCTGAGCCCTTGGTCCCTTCATTACCTTACCTGCTTCCCTCTGTTTTACCTTATGTACCTCTCTACCCTCATTCTTCTGTGTTTCTTCATACCTCCTGAATGCTACCCTTTTACAAGCTTCCAAAGAAGGCTATTCTGGCGCATCTCCCTATGTCAGTAAAGTCTGCCTTTTTGAAATCCAAAACGTTTGCCATAATGTGACTGGACTGGGTCCCAGGTCCCATGTTAAACCACACTATGTGGTGGTTGCTGGATCCCAGTTGCCCCTCCACACAGACATTTGTGTTCTGTCCCCGTTGGTCAGTATCAGGTCAAGAATTACCTTTTCTCTGGATCAAGCACAAGCTGCCTGAGACCTGCCCCCTGTAGGGAATCCAGGATGCTTCTGCTTCTGGCTGAAGCAGCTGCTTGGGTGGACCAATCCACATCTGGCATACTGAAACTCCCCAGCAGCAGGACTCTCACCTTTGTTGCCATAGTGTATTCATCCACAAGTTCCCTGTCCACTTCTTCCCCTGTGTGAAGGCCTGCAGATCACCCCGTTCATATTGCTGAGCCTTTGCCAGGTTCAAGGATGACCCACAGTGCCTCAGCCTCCCCCTGTCTGCCCTGCACCTCTGTCACCTTTATAGCTTCTCTGATGTACAGGGCCACACACCCTCCTTTTTTAACCCCCATCCCTCCAGAACACAGCACAACCTGGTACATCAATGTCCCACGATTAACAGTGTACCATGTCTCAGTTATTGCTACTAAGTCCAGGTCTGCATCTACTATCAGTGCCTCCAGGTCTGGGATTTTATTTCCCAGGCTGCGGGCATTTGTTACCATGCCTTCCATGTTTTATATCCTATTCCCCTCCTTCTCTTGTTACTGCTCTCCTCCTTCTTTCCCCCTCCCCTCCTCTGCTTTGTCCCCCGTTGTCTTTCTCATGTGGCCTGGTATTCACTGCTGCTCTCAATGTCCTAGACTTCAACTCGTTTTCCTGCATGTTTTATTATTTATTTAGTTGTGTCTGGGATTACAAGTACCTTGTGCCCGGGGGGGGATACTAAGTCACCTGTCCTTCCTGACTCCCCCCTTCCCCCGGCCATTTTAAATGCTTGTCACTGAAGCATTCATACTTCTTACTCGGGTCACCTTCCCTGATGGATGCAGGCCATTATCTTTATACAGGCTCGCATCCATCCAGGTGGGGCCCCAGTCCTCCATGAAGCCATAACCCTCCCTTCCACACCATTCCTTCAACCAGGAGCTGAATTACTGGATATGGAGTGCCCTAGCCTTTCCCCTGCCATGGACAGGTGGCCCTCCGAGTAGGAGATGGAGTGTTTGTTTTTGTTTTTTTGCCAGAAGAGAAGAAGAGACACATTAAGCTGAAGCTTGTTTACAGGTGTCACCTGGGAGCACAAGGAAGTTAAGTGACTTGCTCAGGGTCACACAGTATGCAAGTGGGGTCTGTGGGATTCAAACCTATGTCTCCAGGTTTTCAGCTCAGAGCCTTAAATCACTGTGCTATACTGCCTCCTTGGAGTGTTCTACTTGTTTTAGGCACCCCCCAACTTCCTGAAATCCTTTTGGATTCTAGCTACTTCCACTTTGTCTCCTGCCAGGTCATTCATCCCCAGGTGGACGATAACATCTTCAGTTCCTCCACTCACCATTACCTTGCAATCCTATTGATCAAACTTCTCATCCCACCATGCAGTGCCTTCTGAAATGCACTTTACCTCCCTGTCCTTCTTACTAGGTTCCCCTAACTTCACTCCTTGGACAACTGAGTCCCCCACCAGGAGAAGCCTCCTCCTCCTCCTCCTCTGGGGTTTTCTTTCCCCCTTTCCTGGTGCTGCATCCTAGGGGATTTATCCATCCACCTTGGTCTTGGCTGTGGGTGCCATTGTGAGGCTATCCCACTCTTCCAAAACAGCGCAGGAATTGCTTAACCAGACCGGTTGAGGATGTGTTTCGAGACACCTTCATGGCCACTTCCCTACAGTACCATAATGGTCCTTTTATATCTTGTGTTGTGCTGAAAGCTCAGACAACATATTGTATGAGTAACAGGTTTTGGAGAGTGCTTGATCGTGTTGTTGTGGCCAGTGGCAGCACTGCTTTTTCAGGCTGGTCTCTGTGGCACGAATGAAATAGCACGCTGTCTATGACAGCACTGCAAAAGTGTGCAACAAACTTGAAACAATTTCACCGCTGCAATGAGGGTGCTCTCAGTCACTGCAGGGCGTGCCTTGCCTGGTGTAACATTTCAATAAACATGGTTGCAGCTGTCACCTTCCACCTCTTACAATCCCCAGCAAGTCAACTTTGGGGGTGCCCAATCCCCCTGTTGGCATAGTTAACCCCCCAAGATTGTGTGGCACACTGGGAGTCCACACAAGTGTGCCTCTGTCTTCAAAAGCTGATTGGGTCAGCATTTTCCTGCCCATCGCAGTGTGGCAAACATCACACCGCAAACTCATGGGACACAATGGGAATCACTCTAGTATGCCCAACATTTTCCTTACACCTGTAAAAAAAAAAAAGAAAGAAAATGGTCCATGGTGTTCTTTCTTTTTTATTATAGCCTGAAACAAAGAAAATGGTCCATCGCCGTCGGGTTCCCTCCCCAACCTGCATTCACCCTTCTTACCCTCCCCACACACTACCCCCACCCCATACTTACCTCTGGAGTCCAGCACTGTGATCTGCAGTGGAGCAAGAACACGTCTGCACTCTTCAAAGCCGACCACAAACTGAAGAAATGCTGGTAAGCTGTATAATGGCATTGAGGGTGTTCAACTTAGGTGGATATCTCATCCATTTTTGTAACTTTTGGCTCCAGATTTTCAACATCAGGTTCCTGGGACCCCACCTCATGAACTCAATCACTGTCATTTCGTTATTCAGTCCAGAAAGGTGATTTCATGGTTACTGTGCAGAATCACCATTTGGGACCGAGTAACAAAATGACAGTGCCACTGTTCATAAGATCGGCTCCCTATGTTGAAAATTTGGTGACCACAAAATAACTGTGTTCTGGCGCATTGTGCAGCTTCCATGCGCTCGTACCTTCGAGAAATTTTTATATTTTCACTCCATATTTCCAACATTGCCATTGTTTCATACGTTCTTATGAACAGTAGAGCTGTCATTTTTCACATCCTACCCAAAATGTGTTTCTGCACATCTGGCACAAAATGCCACAGTTGCTGTGGGAAATCAACTTTCAGGACACATTAGCAAATTCACAGTGCCACTGTTCATGAGCAGAGGTTCCAAATGCTTTCATGAGGTGGGGCCACAAAAAGCCCATTTTGAAAATTTGGAGTGCAAATACCAACAAATGCCTGGGGCATTAAAGTTTCTAACCATAATGTCCCACCCTGTTGAGACTGACAGGTATCGGGTGGGTGACTTTGGATTGTCGTCTGTAGTCGTCATGCCATTCCACCCCACCCTGCAGCTTGTGACATGCATCAAGGTGTGCCTTGGACTCTTCAGCCCCAAAGTTTACCCCATTCTCCTATACTGCACCCATCTCAATTTCCCTTTAGAATCAGGTGAGTGTAAGGCCCGATGACCCCAACGCACAACGTGACACTTGTCGGAGTATGCAGGGTTGGGTGAGGTGAAATGGCATGAGCATTATGGCAGATGACCCAAAGGCACACCTCAATGCCTGTCAGTCTCTGCAGGGTGGTGTGGGGTTGGCGTCACTTCCATTCTTCACTGCCATTCCTATTATGCATCTCTCTAACTCCTGCACTGCCAATGTCAATGCCAGCAAGACAACATTCAGCACTGACAAATGCTTGTTTCCTTCTGCTTTTGCTCACTAACTTCATGCAGATGCTGGTTTCCTTCCCTATGCCTTTACTTAATTTTCTCCACTGTTCCTCTATCCCTCTCTGACAATCCTCCCCTGCTAGGCTGCTTCTGAAGAAGTCTCCCATTTCTTTAAAATCCAACCTATTAAAGTCCAGGACTATTGTCTTTTTGTGGCTTGCCTCTGCACCCATCGTAATGTTGAACCACACTGTACAGTGATCACTAGTTCCCATTGGATAGCCCTCTGTGACATGACTAGGCACTATCACAGCCTCCAGTAGGACAGGGATTCAGAGGAACAAAGGGAGTAAGCATGTCCCAAATAGGATAGCACTTTTACCTCATGAGTCATTTTCAACTCTCAGCATGCTAAGTCCATAGGGCAGAAAAGGTGCTAATGGGACATTTTCCGGCCCATGTGGACTAACATCTCCGCACAATGCCTTTGTGCATCACTGCATGGAGGAATTGTACAGAGCATTCCCAGCCCCCACCTCCTGATCACAATTCAGATGCCCCTGATATTATAATAAAATGATACCTGGCATCTAGTAGTTTGCCCCAGTCACATTCAGATAACCCCAATTAGTAAAATTATCCCTGGCATCTAGACTTTCCCCACCCCAATCACCATTCAGATGCTTCTGATTATTATATTAAGAGGATCCCTGGCATCTGGATCACCCTGATTGTAAGTCTGGGCTCCCTCCCAATTCCACCCATTAAGGTCCTTCTGCCCCTCTCCCCATGGTGGCTCATAAATTACCCCAGCTGCCAGTCCCTCCCACTGTGACAGTGACAGGTCCAGCCCCTCTGCTCACCACCTCGGTTGGCCACTTTCTGAGTGACAGGGAGTGAGCCCACACCTACTATAGAAACAGATGTTTTACAATGGTGCGCGCTCCTCCCTTTCACTCAGACGTGGGTGTGGTAATGAGCTAAGACACTGTATCAATCACAGTCACAGGGAAGTGGCTGCAATCTTGGGTAAATAGGGGGCCAGTGGGCAAGGGACCTGGCTGGATGGCTTTGGGAGGGGGCTCAGATTTGCGACTGGTGGATGGGCTACTAGATGTCAGGGATCATAGAAAATACAAACACAGAAACCTAGACAATGATGGCAGCAAAAAAATGGTGCATCCTGTCTGCCCCTATTTCCCCTATTAAACCTCTGAACCTATTGTCCATACAGGGCACTAGCCTTCACTATCCACTCCCTTGTTCCCCTCCCTAATAATTACCAGCCTGAGTAACCATTATACCATTCACTTTGTCACAGCCATGCTTGAAACCATTTATGGTTTTGGTGCCTGCCATCTCAGTTGGCAGACTATTCCACATTTCCACCACCATTTCTGGAAAATAAAATTTTTCAATATCCCTCTTGAACCTCCTTCCCATTAGTTTCTACTTGTGCCCCTGTGTCCTTGAACTGTTACTCATGCTACTGTAAGTAGTTCTTCTCCATTCACTTTGTTTATTCCTTACAGGAACTTGAAAGTCTCTATCATATCACTCCTCTCTTGTCTGGTCTCTAGTGAAGACATGTTCAGTGCCTCAAGCAGATCCTCATACAATCTGTCCCGTCAGTTCTGAATCATCCTGATCACCCTTTGTCCTTATCTTTCCTGAGGTGAGGTTTTCAGAACTCTGCACAGTATACCAGGTGCAACCTCAAAAATGATCAATAAAGAGGCAATAAACCTCTTTTCTTCTACTATCAGAACCCCTTCTGGCACATCCTAGTATCCTATTTGCCTTACTAGATGCCTCACTGTACTAGCTTGATTGTTTAAGGGAGTCACTAATTATGAATACTAGGTCCCTTTCCTCAGCTGTAGTGCTCAGCTCTACCCCTCCTATCCAGTACTCTGTCCTGGGGTTCTTGTTCCCTAAATGAATCACCTTGCATTTTTGGCATTGAATTTCAACTGCCAAACCTTAGGTCACCGCTCTACTCTTTACATGTCACTCTGTAGTTTCCTACTTCCCCGTCACAATCTAACCTCCCATGAGCTTGGTGTCATCTTCAAAGAGACACAGCTCCAGATTCATTCTCAAACATTGTTAATGAGCATATTGAAGAGGGCAAGAGTCAGGATGGATCCCTGTGGCATTCCACTCATGGTCTCCCTCTCTTCTGATTTGACACCATAATCACAACCCTCTGCTGCCTCTCATTCAACTAAAGCCCCCTCACCCCCACCAAAACACTACTTATATTTTCCTTCAAATCCCTGGACCTCACCCCCTTGCGCCATGACCTAAGCCTCTCTGATTGGTCCCCTATCTCACTGGCCTGCTCCACTGACTCCTGGCTAACATCTTTCAAAACAAAATTCCTCGAAATATGGGACTGCCACCCCCCCGAGCAAGACATGAGAAAAGGTACCCCACCTCCCCTAGATCATGGCCAAGCTCATAGCTTGATTGTAAGTGCATGATTTGACCTGGTCAGAAAAAAAATGTAACCCATCCCCCACTGCTTCCAGAGGTATCATCACCTGTACCAGAGCAATTAGGCTTGCCAAAGGTGAGTATTTTACATCTACCTTTAGTACCAACATTGGTTACCTGTCTAAATTTTGGAAGGCTGCCACAATCTCTTCTCCCCTCCCACTCAATCTCCTTTGCCTGTCCTCAAAATGGGTGAGACCCCTCTCTCTAAGCACTCCTTCATCACCACAGAGGTGTAATTCATTTTAATCACCTCCCTCTCACCACTGCCAGCCTGCATGATTGTCATCTCCTTCCTTTCCCTATTGTTTTTTTTTTCTCTCCAGTAACTCCTTCCTCCCATCAGTGACACCCTTCCCACCCTTAACCCTTCCAAGGGTAGGAGCCCAGATGTCCTGGATAGCAAGCTCCTCCATCTCTCTGCTTCTGCAATCTCCTCCCCATTGGCTGACCTCCCTAACCTCTCTCTCTTTCTGCTGTTCCTCCATCTCTGCTGACTGGAAGACTACCACTGTTACTCCTCCTCCAAAAGGTGGTGACCCATCTGCTACTAATAGCTACCGACCCATTTCTCTCCTCCCTCCAAAATACAGGAACAAATTATCTTGTCACAACTCTCTTCTATTCTGGACTCCTCTTCCTTCTTCACCCAATACAAGTCTGGCTTCCACAAAAATCACTCCACCACCATCTCCCTGCTCAGGCTCACCAAATCCATCCACAATGATATGGATCACAGCCTATTCACCTCTGCTATCTTCGTCAATCTAGCCAAAGCATTCAACCCTGTCTCCCATACCAATTATTAGCCAAACTCCAGGCTGCAGGCCTCTCTGACTCAGCCATTGTCTGTTCCACTCCTACCACATAGGTAGGTCCCAAGCAGTCAAAATTGGTGACCCCCTCTCTCCTCCCTGCCTGTATCCACTTAGGTTCCACAAGGATCTGTGTTAGGCCCTCTACTTTTCTCAATTTTCCTTAATGATCTCCCCTCCGTATGTTTGTCTGCATCCATTCACATGTACATGGATGACACGGTCCTCTTCACAGCAGGCCCACAGACTCCAGCTGGACTTTGATCAAGTTCAGTCCTGACCACGCACAAATCAGCTTTTCCTCAATGCCAAGGAGACTG
Organism: Neoceratodus forsteri; assembly: GCA_016271365.2. Taxonomy (NCBI): domain Eukaryota; kingdom Metazoa; phylum Chordata; order Ceratodontiformes; family Ceratodontidae; genus Neoceratodus; species Neoceratodus forsteri. Next base: position 3,152,894 of record JADMNL010000041.1, on the reverse strand, counting down.
TCTCCATGTCCTTTGGTACAAGGCACAGACTCTCTAGGCTTCCTCCCCTTCCTACTATCCATATCCTGGATGGCTCCCCTGTGGAGGATGTTACCACCTTTAGTTATCTTGGCATCTAGCTAGACCAGCACCTAAACTTTTCTGAACAAGTGGATGCTATAATCAAAAAGCTGCACCCCAATTTGATGTACTTTACAGGAACTGTGACTGTATCCCACCTCCAGCGCACCATGCTATTATCGAGAGAATGATCCTCCCAATCTTTGAATATGGTGATGGGGTCTACAGCACAGCCCCAGTCACTGCACTTGCCAGACTGGACACACTCTTCAACTATTTCTGCCATTACACTCTCGACTATCCTTCTTGGACTCATCACTGTTCTATGTGTAAATATCTCTCCTTTTCTTCTCTTGTGCATAGACACCATGTGCACTGTGCTAGCTTTGTGGGAAAATCTGGTTTGTTTGCCTACCCTCCTATCTCTCTGCCCCTCCCCACAGCCATACCATCAGAAGCTGAAATATTCAAACCCTAGCAGTCCCTTCAGTTTCCATGACCTCCATCAGCAAAGCCACATTCAGCCACCGCTTCCCTAAAATCTGGAACTTCCTCGCCCCAGCCATTCACCAATCTTCCTCCCCTGGATTCTTTCAAACCACTTCAGAGGTCTCACCTCTCCCTCCTGCACTTGCTCTAATTTTCCCTCTTGCTCTCCTATGACTTGTTTCCAATTTAGGTACAGCTATAATTTGGCACTTTATGCTTCCACTCTAGGCATTATGCACAAATGTTTACAGCTAGTGTTGATTTAAACTGCTCTGTATTTGATTACCAGCATATGTTTGTGGCTCCTGACTGCGCTGTATATGCATTGTCGATTGTTTGCTTGTCACGCAAGTTCTCACATCTTGCATGTATTAGTCCCAATGTAATTTGCAATTGTGTACCACTCTGCTCCATGTATGTTATGCATTTTTTACTTTTCGTGCTACCTAAGCCCCAGTTGTACAAGTTCTCCTTCCACCAGGATGCATCTGGAAATTAACTCCCAGCTTAGTATGCCTTGGGGGGGCAATAGACACCAAGGATCATTTTACTATAATAACCGGAACCATTTAAACTGTGATCAGGGGTGTAGAACCTTAATATGCCAAGGATCATTTTTGTATACTATGTGGGAGCATCAGAATAGTGACCAGAGGTAGGGTGACAATATGCACCACTGTGTACTCAAATGAGGGCAGGATTTTTGGAAGCAGTAAACAGTATTGCAATTTCAGTTGTTAAGCACTTTCAAAACCTTTTATATAGCACTGTGCTCTGTATGCAGGAGGGGTTCCCTAATTTGCAAGGCTTTAGTAGTACATATGCATATGCACATGATCAGGTTAGCATTGGGGGCTGATAAATATATGGCAACTGTTCAACCATGCTGTTCTCCCACATGGCACAGTGCTTAGATGTGTAGCACTCTGCTAACCTTCTGAAAATGGGGCCCTAATTGAGTAAATATCCCCTGCCGATGCCCCTTAAGATGCAGAAAGTAAACAAAAATGTATTATCTTATTCTGTATCTTTATGTATAATTTTATATTATTTTCCTTGGAAAACTTTTACTCAATTTCAAAACATTGTGATGTGTCTTAAATATGAATAACAACTGTAACTAAAATACAATTTCTTCTTTCATCCAAGTCCTGCTTTTATTTACTTATAAAAATACAGTCTGGTGAGCTGGCTTAGTGGTTTGGTGGTAGCTGTACTGCTTCCCATGCGAGTGGCCTGGTTTTGGGGGAGGACCTGGGTCAAACAGGGGTTAGCTGGCGGGAGAGATGATTGAGCATCTCAGGGACTTCTCTCCTCTCAGGGAGGGGGAGTCTGACCACCCCGCTCTTTAACAGCCACCTAGGAGGAACGCTGGCAGGGCATCAGAGTGGCATAATGGGCAGTGCACAGGCAGGCAGGCACAAAGCAGTACTTGCCTTTAACTGGATTGGCATCATTGCATGCTTGACTGCTCAGGGAATAAACCAAAGGTAGAAAACCTCCAATGGCAAAATAACCCATCAACCTGCCACAGGCTTTGCACTACTAACCAGGCTCTGCTCCTGTCTGAATATGTGTCTCCTTGTGAATGGCCCTCTCCCTCATGGCCCCATCACGGGGGGGGGGCATGGAAGATCTCAGAACAGGTAAGTCCTGATGATTTTGGGTGATGGGGATGGACAGGCCAGTGCACAAGGGGGTCAGTGGGTGACCTAGAAGATAAACATCTCAATGGAAAAATAAATGAAACACAGTTTAGGAATCTCAAACTCAATAACACAGTCATACCATATAAACAACGTAACTATGCACTATGCGGCTAGACCGGAGCAGGTTATTAATAGAGACCAAGTGCCTGGCAAAGCTCTGTCCACCTTGCAATGTTCCACAGATATGTAATGGGGAGGTTAGGAGCTGTGAGTGCCATCAGTGAGGCATCACAGTGAAGTTATTCAGAACAGAAAGTGCAAATTATGCATATGCCAACTGAGCTCCTGATGGGAATTGGGCCCTGAGCGACTGCTGCAAAATATATATATTTTTTCTTAACCAAGAAACATTATTAAACAAAACATTCAAATAAAAGCAAAAACTAAATCAAAACTAACTCAGCAGAGTACAAACTAGGAAAGCATTTGGCTTACACTTTTACAGCTCCTGCAGTACTCTTCCCAAGCATTCAGCTTAGATAAGTTGCTGGACCAACACAGTAATTAATTACAGATAAATCTGATCAAAACTTTAACTTAGAAAAATGCATGCAGTCCCCTATGTTTATATGGTTTGAGAGTGATATGTTCGGAATATCCTAGGTATTAGCTTCCTATATAAATGTGTCTAAGAGTAAATGAAGATAGCACTGTATTTAAAAGAATAAACAACAGCATTTTAAATTAGTTCTAAAAGTTTCTTGTCACATCACAATGTTCTGAAATTTGATTAAACGTGTATAAGCAAAACAAGATGTAAAATCCCATAAAGAAGTAGAATGAGAGATAGCCCTGTTTTGTTTACCTGCTGCTCTGTAGCAGACATCCTCTCATCAAGCCAGCAGCTCCCTGAATGCAACAGGAAATGAGTGCACAGCCAGACCATTCAAGGGGGGGGGAGTAATTTCAGAATGTAGTCCATTTCAGTATATAGTTTATTTGTTTCAGTATAGAGTATGTGAATTTTTCAGTCTGCAGTGTATGTATTTCAATACATAGTTTGTGTTTCACCATGTAGTGTATTTGTTTTAGTATACAGTGTATGTTTTTTTAAATATACTGTGTATGTATTTCAGTATGTAATATATTTCTCTCGGTATATACAATATGCAAAATTTTTCAATAGAGAGGGTAAGTGTTTTAATATATAGTATATTTGTTTCGGTATATAGTGTATGCAGATTTTTCAATGCAGTGTATTTCAATATATAGTGTATGTATTTCTATATAAAGTTTAGATGTTTCACTATATAGTGTATTTGTTTCAGTAGACAGTGTATGTGCTTTTTTCAATGAGTAGTGTATGCACTTCAATAGATAGTATATGTATTTCAATATATAGTGTATTTGTTTCAGTATATGGTGTATGCAGATTTTTTTTTCAATATATAGTGTATGTGTTACAATGTACAGAGTATTTGTTCCAGTAGATAGTTTATGTGGAAGTTTCAGTCTGTAGTGTATGTATGTCAATAGGTAGTGTATATGTTTCAGTACATAGTACATTTGTTTTAGTATATATTGTATGTGGATTTCAGTAGATGGTGTATGTATTTCACTATATAATTTAAGCATTTCACTATATAGTGTGTGTTTCACTATATAATACATGTATTTCACTATATGATGTATATATTTCAGTAGATAGTGTATGTGGTTCACTACATTGTGTATGCATTTCACTATATGATGTATATATTTCATGATATATGTATTTCATTATGTAGTGTATGTGTTTTACTATACAGCCAGAGATTATGAATTATGTCCCTAACGGCTTGCCATAGATTCAAGCAGCTGATTTTTGGCCTGTCTGCCTGTAGTCCCTTGAGAGGGAATCCTTTGAAAGGCTTAGCAATCGGACTATATCCGAATTGGAGTGTGACAAAGCCACTGAAGAGTGACCAGATTTGAACCCGAAGAAGACCGAAGATTTGCTGTATGCGATCGGCCTGTCAGGACATCCATTTACCACAGAATTTCCGGTTTTGCTCAGAGACACTGATATTGCGGCCGGACTGCCTTCTGCATTGTGGTATGATGACTGCTTTACTATAAATGTGCTGTGTGCTGTTAGTGGGTCGTGATTTGGTTCCCCACTGTGTAAATGTGCCACGCTTGCAGAAAGCTGCATCCAGCACTACCAGACTCAAAATCCAAACTGTTCCACCCGGCCTGGGCCTTGCCACTTGGCCCAGCCAGCTACTTCAGGCACAGAAACCATCATTGACAAGAGACTCGCCTGGGGATCAGCCCCCTGCTCAACCATCTCAAACAGGAATGACACCTCGGTGATTCATGTGGGCCCTGCTTCTCCTGGCAAACTAGTCATCAACCTGCAGTCTCCATTTTGTCTAGCCTATGTCTCGTATTGGGTAGCGTGAGTAACAATCAGGGTAGCTCCCTGCAAAAACAGCTAAATCTCAAGTGTTGTCATCTGATTGCATTGTTGTTTTTCCTTTCATGAACTGAGCTTTCAGGCTCTGGATTACAAATTGTGCACAGTTGTGCATGCCTTTTCTTTTCATCACAGGGCCCCAACCAGCTGCGACACCGGCCTACCCCGGGCAACGTTCCAGACTAGCCCACCTTACTTCCAACTGGGCACCCAAAGTGTGTGACTGTGTAGGGACTAAAAGTGCATGCATAATTGCTTGACTAGATCAGTTTTTGAATCAATCAACCTGATTACACCCCTCCCTTGTTCAATTCCCCTGAATAAATCAGATCTAAAATTTTTTGCATTTAATCTGACTATGGTCCCAGTTTGTACCAAAAGCACTGTACTTTTGTTATTTGCTGTGCCTAACCTTGTTTTACAGGGGGTCTTCAGGGTCGAACTGGTGGAACCAGCCCTGGTGGTAAGTGCAAACAGTGTGGGGAATTGTATGCTGAATTGGGGCTACTGTGAATGTGTTTGTTGCATATTGTCTAGGCCACTAGAGGGGAAAGGGGGGGTTACAGTGTCCCGGAGGGCTTTACCCAGGTTAGCCTTGTTACTAACAACCCCGTCCTCCGGGTGGAGGCACCCATTTCAGTACCCAGCCCCTTAACATGCAACTAGCCATGCAGGCAGGGGTAGTAGCCCTTGGGCTAGCACCACCTAGGGTTTACACAGGTATCATTACAGAGCTCAGGAATACATCTAGCAGGGAAGCAACATTGTTACGTACTCTTTTTATTTAAAAGTTTATTTAAACAGGAAACATTCTACGAGAAACATGTCTCCTTTTCAGAACATCCCTTGCCAGAGAAGTACCAAACATACAACACAGAACAACAGTGCAAAGCACAAATGGATCAGATTTTTAAGTTTAAAAAAATTGCAGCAAAGTTGAATGTTCTGCAAATCGAATTTTGCATTGTTTCTAAAGATAAGAGACTGGAGCAACTTCTACGTTGTGGCACTCAACCATTCCAAGCATAAGGTGTTGCAAAGGAAAACTTTGCCCTAACATAATTGGACACAAATTTGGGTAATTGGTAACAATGATGCTGAACTTCATGCAAAGCACATCTGTGAGTCAGTGTCAGCAAACAGTCAGACACATAGAGGACAGTCTGATTGTTTAAAATCTTGTAAATCAAGGAAAGTCAGTGTAGTTCCCTCCATGAAGCAGGAGGTAACCATTTTAACCTTTGTAACAGTGAACAAGGTTGTGCATCCCATTATTTTAACATAAACCATAACAAATGATAATATACTGTGTTTAAAAGAGTTAAAACGGATTCAGAGGCATGATGATTAATGGTGTCTCCATAATCTAAAAGACGGAGAATTGTCTGTGCTACTAAATACTTTCTGTCATCTGTGGTGAGACAGCACCTTGCATGTTTCAGGTGACCCAAATAAGACTGAATTTTAAAGGCCTTTTTTTTCAATGTGATTTTCGAAAGTAAGCAAGTGGTCAAGTAAAGCCCCAAATACATGAATTCCATTATTCTTTCCAACTGGGTATTGTGTGATGGAGTCTCCTGTCGAGTCAACAGATGAGTCTCAGTTGCTATGGGTCCACTGGTGGGAGAACAGCCCAATCCTGAAAGTACATATACGGCCACATATGTCATGCTGGAAGCCAGGTGAGGCAAGTAGATGAAGTGTGTTGCAAGCCAGAAGCTTATCAATGAAATCTTGCAACCTTGCAGCCACAACTTCATTCATACTAATCTGGCAGATGTGACACCATTGTGGTCTGTCAGTGGTTGTGTTTTCCCATATTTCGGGGTGTTGTGTAATGTTATATTGAATGAACCATCCACATTAGCTAAAAGAGTGCTGGGACTCAAATAGCGTGCTTTTCTCCCCCCCCCCATTTAGAAGGTGTCAGTGTGGCTCAGTTGGCAGCAGATCTGCCTTTGGTCCAGAAGGTTATGAGTTCTAGTCCCACATCAGAATAGGGCTCATACCTAAATGCTGGCACCTGATTGCAATACTAGCTGTACTGTCAGATAAGATGTTAAACTGAGATCACTTGTATTGATTCCTGGAGCTGTCCTCGTGGGTGTCCAGGTGTAAGTAAAAAAAAAAAAAATCCCAAGGCACTTTTCACAAGACTAGAGGACTTTCCCTGGTGTCCTGACCAATATTATCCCCTCCCCAAAAAATGATTTATGCAACTGTCCAAGACTGTGTGTGGGTGTTGATGAACTACATGTTCAGTCACTTCAGTACCAGTCTTGCATTGGTTGTAAAACACTTTGGGATACAATGTGTATAAAAAGTGTGATATAAATTATTCTTGTAATCAATAGATTATCTAAAATGTAAATTATCAAAATCTTGTAAAATTTTAGATATCGATGCTACAGATTTATGAGCGAAAAATAAAACTATATATATATATATATATATATGAATGGAAGAACTACTAGTAGTAGAAGATAATAGATTAATAAATAAGCTAAACAGACTAGGACCCAGAATCAGTGGTTAAATTGAAAATGTTTAGGTTGGGGAACTCTTATATCTTGATTTTTAGATGGTGGAACTGTCATTTCTACGTGGTGGGACTCTCCAATAGTAGTCAGTGGAGAAAAAGGACAAAGCTGGTCGAACTGTCATACAGTTTTTAAGAGATGGTGGAACTGAGTTCCTGTGGACTCCTGCCCAGTATAACCCCTGCCCAGAATAGAACACTGCAGATCACCAGTAGTGACGGAGAAGAGAAGAAAGGCAGCTATCCCATAAAACAGATTCTGACCTCCCCTGTAAATAAAAAAACATGAAACGACATTGGAAGAAAAAAGTTATAAGAAAGATGTGGGAGAATTAAGGCTTGACTAAATCAAAAGTCTTAGAAAGACTGACAAAAAACAGAATCCATAAAACAACTAGAATCCAGAGCCAGAGAAGCCAGATCATGAAAATCAAGAAGAACAGTTTGGGTAGAAAATTTTGGTTGATAACCTGATTGATACATTGAGAGAACCTGGTATTGTTCCAATTAATCATTCATCTGTGTAAGTACAATTTTCTCTAAAAACCTGGCAATAATAGGCAAAAGACAAATGGGACAGTAGTTATCAGCCACTGATGTAGAACCTCCTTTATGACGAGGATTTACCATTGAATGTTTCCAGGCACTGGGAAAAGGCTGAGTAGACAGAGATAAATTAAACATATATTAAGGGTTGAACAAATGAGTTCATACCCAATTCTAACAAGAAATTATCAAAGTTTTACAAACCCTTAGCCGCATTTACAGTTAAAACACTCAATAATTCTGCAACTTCTTCACATTCAATTTTCTTATAATAAAAACTAGGCCTATTAAGAAGGTGCTTTTCAAAGGGACCAATGGAAGAGCATGGTGAACTCAGTCCCACTTTAGATAAAAGAGTTAGTGGAGCTTCAACACAAAGTGTTAGCAGATTCTCTGACCAGACAAGGTCATTTGACACATGAATGGTCCCTAGCCTAGGATGTGGAAGAATATATTTTCTTGAAGTGAGGTTCTCCAGAGATGGATCTGTTTGCATCCTGGGAGAATAAAATGAAATCGGTATCACGTAATAACAGCGAATCAAAATGAATGACTGCAAAAATACTGACTCATTTTGGGCTCTGTTATTAAGGGCTACCATGCACAATATCCCCTCGATGGGAAAGCGACCATGGGGAAGGGCAAACAGAAGCCAGGGATAGTGAGAGGAAGGGGAGGGACAGGGAAGGGGTTTGGGGGGATTGCTGTACCTGCTGCTGATGAGCTAGCCATGTGGCATGGTGGTGTGGGTGGGTAGCTCTGGCTCAGCAGGTTCAGGACTGATGAGTGACTACATTTTGCCACAGCTACAAGCTGCGGCACTTAATTTTTTCCAATATACAGATTTCTGCCCCCTCCCTGACATGCATCCCCCAGAGTTGATAATATTAATTCAGCGGGGTGTGGGGGCACAGCCCCCCCGCAAAAACACTATTTTACATTTCGGATGTTGGGTTGCTGTTATGTGTATATCGCTGATGTGCTTTTCGGTGATATACACTCGCCATAATAGCAATTGCTCTTTTGAGATCGCTATTATGACATGGAACCAACTAAATCTGTTTTGCTATGGGCCTCCAGTGGTGGGTACAGTACCAGAGGAAGCCATGACAGTGTGTTGGAGAGGGAAGTTTCAGTAGGCAATTCCCCAGTTTCCTCTACTTCTGTGAGTCCTTTTCAAATTCAGAGAAGTGAGTGCAGAAATTATTCTAATAGCTCCAGATTGGGCCATGCAGCCCCGGTAGCATCTACTGCTCAGATTGTCTAACAAGAAACTTCTGTGTCTCCCTATGAGGCAGGACTTCCTGGGCCCTATCGCAAGACAGTGAGTAGAGCACAGCACAACCTGCACTACTGCGTAAAGTTACGTCCAAACCCTTGTGACATGCGAGCAGCACCATATTTCAAAACAAAGGCCAGTTACGACAGAGAACAACCAAACTATGCATGTCGCAAGTTATGCCCGCAATGCAAGAAGCAACAGCAGGTGTAGAGGTTATGCATGTTGCAACTCAATGTCTATGGAAAGGTGCACAGCTTGCAGACATGTCACAGACCACGATGTATATGGAAACAATGGCACAGACTAGGAGTAATGCACAGGCAGCATCTGCTGCAAGAAAGTGGAAATGCAACTTCATGAATGAGGAGACTGATGTGCTCCTCGATGAGCTAGAAGCACAGGCAGCTCTGCTAATGGGCAAGGGTGGGGAGTGTGACTTGTGCAGGAAGCGCAAAGAAACCTGGGATGACATTGCCAAAAAGGTCAACGTGGTGGCCAAAGCCAAGTGCAGTGTCAGGGACCTCCAGAGGAGCAGAGGACACTGCAGAGCAGGACACTGCAGCACAGGAGCTAGCACAACAAAACTCGCCCAAAACAGGAACCAAAACAAAAAGGAAATCCAAAAAACTTCTGATCATAGGAGACTCCATGATTCAGGGAGTTGTTACATATCTCCAGCCGGGGTAATGGTCAGATGTCTCCCACATACATCAGCGTGGAGAGACACTAACCGCATTGCTAAAATTGTTCAAGAAGCAGGAGAAAACATTGACATCCTGGTACACATAGGGACTAACGATCTCACCAGCTGGTCAGTTGTGGAGACCAGGGAACACTTGACCAGGCTGGGTGACAAACTATCATCCATTTCATCCGGCATCTCCTTCTCTAAGATCCTGCCAGTCTGGAAGAGGGGGACAGATGGACGGAAGGTCAAAGAAGGGGAGATAGGGGAGCTAAACATGTGGCTCAAGGGCTAGTGCCAGGAAAAAGGACACAAATTTGTAGGGAACTGGCAAGTTTTGGGAGCGAAAGTTCTTTAAATTTGATGGACTGCATCTGACTAAGGAGGAAGTCAGTGCATTCGGGCAGAAGTTTGATGTCTTTGCAGAATATTTAAACTAGCAAATGGGGAGAGGGGTGCAGCACCCCATACGTCGTATGGGAAGAACACCCCTCCCCCCTCAGCTGCTGGTCAAACAGGAGTTCAGCATGTTTGTAGTTCATTTGCATCACCAGGTAAAGAAAAAGGTCCAGCTCCCCATGCAATGCAAATGGGAAATCTTGGACCTTGCCCAACAACTAACACACTGAAATCTAGCCAATGGAAAATCATGTACACAAATGCTCGCAGTCTGGTAAACAAGATCCCAGGCCTGCAGGCAATAATGATAGAGGCTAAACTGGACATAGTAGCCATTAGCGAGACATGGTTTACCAGTAGCCACACTTGGAAGACTTCAGTACTTGGCTATGTACTGTTCAGAAGAGACTGAGTTGCAAAAAGTGGGGCTGGAGTGGCCCTTTATGTCAATGAAAATATCAAAGCTACAGAAATTCAGAATACAGATGAGCCAGAAGAACTGTGGGTCATCCTGGAAACAGGAAATGGGACAGCCATACGAACTGGGGTTGTGTACAGGCCTCCAGACCAGGGGGAGGACATAGACATGTTACTGTTAGAAGATATACAAAACATGACAGCTAAAGGTGAGGTTCTTATAATGGGAGACTTCAACATGCCAGATACAGATGGTCAATACCAGCAGGGACATCTGCCAGAACTAGACACATGGTGGATTCCCTGCAGGGGAGGGCCTCAAACAACTGGTACAACAACCCACAAGAGACAGGGCTATCCTAGATCTAGTACTGACTAACAGGGAAAGGATCACAGATCTCCAGGTAGAAGGACACTTGGATGCCAGTGACCATCACATGGTATGGTTCAACTTGGCCACTAGAACAAAATCATCCCATTCCAAGGCAAAAATATGGGACTTCAGAGGAGCTGACTTTGATAAGATGGCCAACAGAGTTAAGCTACCCCTGGCAAAAAGAAATACAAGTGAGGGGGTAGAGGCAAAGTGGGCAAGCATTAAAGATGCAATACTGGAAGCAACATCCCATTGTGTTAGTGAGAAAAGGAAGTACAAAAGAATAAGGAAACCACTTTGATTCTCAAACACAGTAGCAGAAAAGGTCAGAGCCAAAAGGCTGGCCTTCAGGAAATATAAGGGAACGCAGCAGGACGATGGGGGGGCATACCAAACTTCTCTAAGGGAAGCAGGGAAGGCAGTATGGCAGTCAAAAGCCCAAACCAAGGAAACACTAGCATGAACAGTTAAAGAAGGTGACAAGACTTTCTATAGATACACTAGTGAAAGGAGAAAGTCCAGAGGGGGTATTGCTAAGATCCAAGGGGATAAGGGGACGTGTGAAGAGGAGGACCATGTAAAAGCATCTATCCTAAATAGATACTTCTGCTCATTATTTACTGAAGAGAAGGTAGGGCAGGGTCCACAGCTCAGCACCATGGACACAGGGGGGAGGGAGGTGTGCACTAGTCCCTTCACAAAAGAAAGGGTCCTACAAGAGCTTGATAAGCTCAGGGTGGACAAGGCAATGGACCTGATGGCATACATCCCATGGTACTAAAGGAGCTAAGGGTGGAACTAGCAGAGCCATTATCAGAACTGTTTAGTGAGTCTGTGAGCACAGAAGAGGTCCCAGAAGACTGGAGAAGGGCTCATGTGATCCTGCTCCACAAGAGTGGTAGCAGGGAGGAGGCAGGGAACTACAGACCAGTCAGTCTTACCTCAGTAGTGGGCAAGATTATGGAGACACTCCTTAAGGAAAGGATAGTGCAACACCTGGAATCCATAGGAGCACAGGATCCAAGACAGCATGGGTTTACAAAAGGAAGGTCCTGTCAAACTAATCTCGTAGATTCTTTTGACTGGGTAACCAGAGTGGTGGACCAAGGGGGAGCAGTTGATGTTGCCTGCCTTGACTTCAGCAAAGCTTTTGATACTGTTCCACATAGAAGATTGATTAATAAGCTGGGTAGGCTCGGGGTGGGTCAGATGTTGGTCAACTGGGTGGCAAACTGGTTGATGGGCAGAAAACAGAGAGTGGTGGTAAATGGTATACAGTCAGAAGAAATGCAAGTCACAAGTGGGGTACCTCAGGCATCAGTCCTAGGGCCAGTCCTCTTCAATATATTCATCAGTGACGTTGCAGATGGACTGGAGGGTAAGGTTTGTCTGTTTGCAGATGACACCAAGATCTGCAACAGAGTAGATGATCCAGATAGGGTGGGCAGAATGAGAAGAGATCTGGATAAACTAGCAAAATGGTCAGAAAAGTGGCAACTGGGGTTTAACGCAAAGAAGTGCAAGATCATGCACATAGGGAGAAGAAACCCTGAAGCCACCTATTGGCTGGGAGGGGAGTTGCTGGCAGTCACAAGGGAAGAAAGAGACTTGGGCATCATCATCACCGATGACCTGAAATCATCCAAGCAGACCACTAAAGCAGTAGGTAAGGCTAGAGGATGATGAGGTGCATTAGTAGGGATATCACAAGTCAGAAGAGGGAGGTAATAATCCCTCTTTACAAGATACTGGTTAGGCCCCATCTGGAGTACTGCGTGCAGTATTGGAGGCCACACCTTCACAAGGACATTAGCCAAATTGAGGCAGTCCAGAGGAGGGCAACCAAAATGGTGCAGGGACTGCATCAGAAAACATATGAGGACAGATTAACTGAGCTCAATATGTATAACCTAGAGCAAAGGAGAGAGAGAGGTGATATGATTGAACCATTCAAACACCTTAAGGGCATTAACAAGGTGAAAGAGTCTAACATGTTTCAATGTAAGAAAAATAGCATTACAAGAGAACACAGCATGAGATTAGAGGGAGGCCAATTAAGGTGTAACGTGAGGAAGTTCTTTTTCACAGAAAGGGTGGTGGATGCATGGAACAGCCTACTTCAGGAAGTGGTGGATATGAATACAGTGCAGGGCTTCAAACAGGCATGGGATAGGCATAAGGGAGCAATACAGATGAGTATGAATAAATAGGCCATTGACAGAACAAAGGCCAATGGCACATTCATAAGGTAGAAAAAGAAATGGGCAGACTGGATGGGCCTTGCAGTCCTTATCTGCTGTCAACTTCTATGTTTCTATGCTTCTATGTGGGTGAATGACCTGAAGCGCCATGCAAAGGCAAAGGAGGCATTCAATAGGTGGCAGGCGGAGGCCACGGGCAGTGGGCCATGGGAGGAGAGACCACTGAATGCCCATAAGGAGAGGACCCTCACCTTCCTCAGCCAGCACAGTGTCCATGAAGACACAGACCTGGACACAGTCTTTAAACTAAATATTAGGGGGGATAAGGGAACCCAGAAAGAACCCAATCCAAATTGTAATAATATAAATAAACTTAAGATTTGGAGTATTAATGCTAGAAGCTTTAATATTAAACAAACTGAATTAAAAATACTTATAAAAAGACACAACATAGATATTGTTTGCGTAACTGAAACCTGGTGGGATGAGAATAGTAAATGGTCCAATTGCATCTCAGGGTATCAACTTTTCTGTAAAAGTCGAACAGAAAGGAAGGGAGGTGGTGTTTGCTGTTATGTGTCTGAGCTGATTCATGCCCAACAATTGAAATATCTCATACCACTGATAGTATAACTGAAACATTATGGTTAAATATTTTCTCACTTAGCAAAAATAGTACTGGGAATTTGCTATAGACTTCCAAATAGTAATAGTGATTATAATTGCAATCTAATCGATGAAATTAATACAGCTTGCAGTATGGGTGACACTATACTACTAGGAGATTTTAATGCACCAGGCATTACTTTGGATCAAATGACAGGAGTTACAGCTTTTGAAAAAACACTGACTGATACACTAGCATCTACTGGATGTTATCAAATGGTGGAATCACCCACCAGAGGGAATACTATTTTGGACCTGGTTATTACTAACTCTAAGGAAAGAATCAGTAATGTTGAGGTTATTCCTCATCTGGGCTGTAGTGATCACGAAACTATAGAATGTATTCTAAATATTAGAAAGGTCAAAATTGATGATTGTTTTGCATCATTTGATTATAAAAAAGCAAATTGGCAAAGAGATTATTAAAGCCTTCAATAGTATCAACTGGTGGACATCCTATGTTGAAATGGAAGTTAGTTTAATGTGGGATACACTAAAAGCTAAAATTCAAGAGATAATTGAACACCATATCCCTAGGCGTAAAAATAAGAACAACAAAGGTGCTGTCCCTTTATGGTTCTGTAAGGCAATTAAATCTCAAATAACCAAGAAAAAGAAAGCCTTCAGGAAATATAAAATAAACCCATCACAAACTAACCAAATGTAAATATAGGATTCAACAGAGAATATTAAATCACTAATAAAACAAGCATTTGTCAACGCTGAATGTTGATTGAGTTGGTCTGTTGAGCTTGCTCACTTGCCCTCTGTCCCTTGCTCAGTCTCTTTCTCCCGGTGCTGCAGGCTGCTCTTTTGTACTGGGCTCCTGCCTGTGTTGGCAGCCTTTTCTGCCCACTAAGAAATCCACAGCTGTCCCGACAGAGCACTGTTGAGGTGGCTCACTCCCCCTCTCTCACTCGCAAAATGAGCACCGCGAATGTTGTAACTTATTTTTCCTAACCGGGCTGAAATCCCTGCATGCGTGGAAGAAGCGTGTGGCAAGATCCCTTTTGTGCGTGAGATTTCGATTCGATTAGAAAATAAATTACAAATATTCATGGGGTGCTCATTTTGTGTTCTACAATATGGAGACCAGTTTGCAATCATAGGAGTTACAGGGAGAGCATGTTTGTAGAGTGGGCATGTTAAAAATGCTACTTTGGGACCTGCGTGCTCTGCCGCGCGCTCTGAACCAGGATTTGCTTCAGGATACGTGACTTTACTCGGGTCGAGGTAAATCCTAACAATAGTTAAAATATACAAATCTTGTACATTTCCTTCTTTTTTAGTCCAGTGTGGGTATTGTACTCTACAGTTGATGTAGGTGTATGACAAAAGGCACAATGTTTTGGAAGTTACAAAAATGGAGGGTAAAAGCTGACAGTGCCCCTTTAATACAGGAAGACAATGTGCAATTATGTTTCTCTTTGCTCTTTTAAATTTGATTGTATGGCCAAATGCCCTTCCAGGGTAATCCTTGCCTCAGGGCATTTGTTCTGGGATTCTTGTCTTTTGCAGTTCTTGAATTAACATGAAGGCATATGCCATCGTCTCTCAAGGCTCACTTCTCAGTTGTGTCAGCTTACACATTCATGACAAATCCATTCCCTCCAGCAGCATTTTTAACAGATTTTTCAAACGTCTCAGCCAGATTTACCATCCAGTTAAGCAACTATGCCCTCATGGGATTTGGATCTGTTTCTCTCCTAGGACATGCAGGAACTCTTTGAACCTACAGTGATTTCATGGGATTTGAAATCCCTTACATGGAAGGTTATATTTTTGGTTGCTATTATTTCAGCTAGAAGGGTGAGTGAGCATTAGGCTCATTTCATTCTACCACACTTTTCATTTTCCACAAGGAAAACGTCCTTGGAACCCATTTGAAACTCCTTGTCAAAGTGTTGACTGAATTCATTTGGAATCAGGCTTTCACTCTGATTGTATTCTTTCCTAGGCTTCGTGCAAACTCAGGAGAGTTGCAGTTTAATAAACTGGATGTAAAGAGGGTTCTCAGTTATTTCAATAGAACAGAGGCCAGGAGTGATGACAACGCTCAGTTATTTGTCACATCTGTTGAAGTGGCAAGGGGTCACCCACAGTGGTTACACTGGAAATGTTTAGGTGGGGGAACTCTCACATCTAGATTTCTAGGTGGTGGAACTGTCATTTTTAGGTGGCAGGACTCTCCTGTAGTAGTCAATTCAGAAACACAACAGAGGTAGTGGAACTATCAGACAATTTTTTAAGAGGTGGTAGAACTGTCATTTTTAGGTGATGGAACTCTCCTGTGGTGGTCAATGGAGAAAGATGACAGAGGTGGTGGAACTGCCATACAATTTTTTAAGAGGTGGAGAAACTGCATTCCTATGAGCTTCAGCACAATTTAACCCCCAGGTCACTCAGCAGATAATGACTTTTTGTCACTGGTTGTTTTCTTGTATTTCATGATGTTACAGTGAAGCTAGGAGTCACCTACAGTGGTTACACTGGAAATGTTTAGGTGGGGAAACTCTCACATCTAGATTACTAGGTGGTGGAACTGTCATTTTTAGGTGGCGGGACTCTCCTGTAGTAGTCAATTCAGAAACACAACAGAGATAGTGGAACTGTTGTACAATTTTTTAAGAGGTGGTGGAACTGTCATTTTTAGGCAGTGGAACTCTCCTGTAGTGGTCAATGGAGAAAGATGGCAGAGGTGGTGGAACTGACATACAATTTTTTAGAGGTGGCTGAACTGCATTCCTATCGGCTTCTGCACAATTTAACCCCCAGTCACTCAACAGCTAACAAGACTTTTTGTCGCTGGTTGGTTTCTTGTATTTCATGATGTTACAGTAAAGCTGGCAAATGGCCCCCACTGGGCTTTGGGGTCATTCTACTAGGAGTACAGCTATGTCCATAGCAGCTACCAGGTACATCCTACACCTGGAAGTTTGTAAGGCTGCAACCTGGTCCCTGACACACAACTTCACACCCCATTATTGTACTGATGTGGATGCCACAAGGTATGCTATGTGTGGGGTGCCTGTCTATCAGAACCTATTCCCAAAGTAATCCTAGTTGTCACCACCTTGTGGTCCTGCTAGGAGTCTGCTTAAAGTGGTAAGCAGATGAAAATATTGATGTTAGAAAAAAGCTACATTCCTTGTAATAAGAGTTCCACTAGCTGATGTTTTTTGTCTGATTACCACTGCTCTCCCTGCCTCCACTCCAACGGTAGGTATAGGTCCTTCACACTTAATGTAAGAGTGCATGTTTTGTTATATATTGCTGTTTTGCTCTTTATTCTACGATTTAGATTATGAAAGCCTGTACTCAAAATGTGTGCTTTCAAACTGTATTATATTCTTTACTAAATACACTTATATTAGTATTTTATTTCAGACTTTCTGGTCCTTACTGTTAAATGATGTGGCAGTTGAAGCTCAGGTAACAAAATCAGAGCTTGGATTGGTTTAAACTACTCTGACATTCTGGAGCAGAGTGCATGTGTTGGCTGTCTAAAGTGGTTGATCTGATGAAATCATTGATTAGAAGGACAGTAGTTGTAAGGTAGGCAACATTTTTGTATGACACGTGGAATGAGTAGTGTAAGCATGCCCCTGCCTGGGGATGGATGGTGTTCTGTTACTACAGTGATCCCTAAAGTGGTTGATCTGATGAAATCATTGATTAGAAGGATAGTAGTTGTAAGGTTGGCAACATTTTTGTATGACACGTGGAATGAGTAGTGTAAGCATGCCCCTGCCTGGGGGTGGATGGTGTTCTGTTACTACAGTGATCCCTAAAGTGGTTGATCTGATGAAATCATTGATTAGAAGGATAGTAGTTGTAAGGTTGGCAACATTTTTGTATGACACGTGGAATGAGTAGTGTAAGCATGCCCCTGCCTGGGGGTGGATGGTGTTCTGTTACTACAGTGATCCCTGATGTGGTTGATCTGATGAAATCATTGATTAGAAGCACAGTAGAATGAGTAGTGTAAGCATGCCCCTGCCTGGGGGTGGATGGTGTTCTGTTACTACAGTGATCTCTGAAGTAGACTGGGGCAGCTTGCTCCTCCACAGAGGTATGCTGCATGCATGCCAGGCTGTAGGGTACTAGCACAGCATTGGTAGGTGGAAAGAGGTCAGGAGGAAGTGGATAAAGTAGGGGAAATGGCAGCTATCAGGGTGCTGGCATTGGTTTTCTTTGGCCCAGTGCACCAACTGGATTCCACACACACAGAGATGAAATCAGGTGTGGTTGTCAGAACTGTGACATGCGTGTTAATCAGTAGTTTTTATTCCTTCCTTTCAGCCCTGGCAGTCAACTCCCTCAGGTGTCCCCAAGGTTCCCCTTGGAAACCACGCGACTGCTACAAACACCACCTGCCCTCCATGCAGCCTTCATTTCCCCCCAACGGAAGAGCTGGTGTGGAGTATGTACCCCTGATGGTGATCATTTCTTAGGTGGTGGAAGGGCAGGGGCCAGATTTCACAGGGTCCATCATCTTCAGCCACCAAGGCCAGTTTTACTATTTTCTAGCTGCCCCTTGAGACACTGGCCCCAGGACCCCCTGCATATGTGTGCATGTCAGATTTTGCTGCCGCATGGCATCTGGCAGCATCTTCCCTCCCTCACAAGGCATATCTACTGTACCTGCAGCTTTACTTGTGGTTACCCACGTGGCAGTGCTGTGATAGCTGTACAATCCTTCCCACCCCCATGATCCAGGTTCATTCCCAGGCCCAGCTGGATAAAATGTAAATTAAAAACACATGGTTGTGGCATTGCAGGGTGATGTCCAAGGTCTGCCTGCACTGCAGTAGCCTGCCATTGCTTCAGGAGTACCTACTTCGAGCCACACTAAGACGAGGGTCCTGGACTTCATGAGGGCCAATTTTATGAAAATGGGAGAATGCCTCTGGGATACCCTAGCAGGGATAGGGAAACTGGGGCGTTGAGGAACAATGGACAAAAATAAAAGGGGGTATTGAAAAGGCAGCACATCTCTGTGTCAGGTAGGTTAACAAAGGCAAGAGAAAAAAAGAGGCTGCTATGGTTCTTTAGAGAAGTAGCAGAGAAAGTAGGGGCAAAAAATCTAACATTTAGAAGGTACAAGAGGACACAGAAGGAGGAGGAGGATAGGGAGAGTTACCAGGAGAAACAAAGAGAGGTAGGGAGAGCAGTTAGGAGCACAAAAGTGCAAACAGAAGAGAATATTGCTCAGTCAGTAAAAAAGGGGGATAAAACATTCTTCAGATATATGAGCGAGAAGAGAAACAGGGATAGTAAAGCTAAAAGGGGAAGGACGGGTTTGTAAGAAAGAGGACCAAAAAAAAAAGGCAGACACACTGAACAATTACTTTAGTTCAGTATTTAAGGAAGAAGGGGTAGGTGATGGGCCAAAGATAAGGGACCAGGGCATTAGAGGAAGGGAGGTGGACACTAGTCCTTTTACAGAGGAGAGAGTCCACAAGGAACTAACACAATGAAAGTAGACAAGGCAATGGGACCTGATGGGGTGAATCCTAGGATACTGTGGGAGCTCAAGGAGGTGCAGGCTGCACCTCTGACAGCTCTGTTCAACCTATCACTAGAAACAGGGGAGGTTCTGGGAGACTAGAGGAGGGCAGATGTGGTCCCACTTTACAAAAGTGGAAATAGGGAGGAGGCAGGAAATTACAGACCTGTCAGCCTGACTTTGGTAGCAGGTAAAGTAACGGAATTGATACTGAAAGAAAGGATAGGGGAATACCTTGTAACCAGTGGATTACAGGATCAAATGCAACACGGTTTCACAGGGGTGAGGTCTTGCCAGATAAAGCTGATCGAGTTCTTTGACTGGGTGACCAGGGAAGTGGATCAAGGAGGAGCCGTGGATGTGGCCTATCTGGATTTCAGTAAGGTCTTCAACACCATTCCACATAGAAAACTGGTGAGCAACCGAGGAGTGGGTCCAAAAGTAGTAAAATGGGTAAGAAGTTGGCTACACAATAGGAGTTAGAGGGTGGTGTTAAATGGGGTCCATTCTGGAGAAGGCACGGTAACCAGCAGGGTGCCACAGGGGTCAGTACTAGGCCCAGCTGTCTTCAATGTCTTTATTAGCGACCCTGCAGAAGGGCTAGAAGTGAAAGCATGCCTGTTCATGGATGACACAACAATCTGCAACAAAATGGACACACTGGGGGTGGAAAGAATGAGGGATGATCTGAAGAAGTTGGAAGAACGGTCAAGGGAATGGCAGCTGGGTTGCAATGCAAAAATGTGCAAAATCATGCACTTGGGGCACAAAAACCCAGGGGCAACATGCCAATTGAGCAGAAAGCTATTAACAACCACTAAACAGGAAAGGGACCTGAAGGTAATCATTTCTCATGACCTGAAGGTAGCCAAAGAGTGTGATAAGGCAGTGGGGGAGGCTAGCAGGATGTTCAGTTGCATGGGGGGAATCCAGAAGAAAGAGGTCAGTAGTATTACCCCTGTGTAGATCACTGGTAAGACCCCACCTTGAGTACTGTGTCCAGTTCTGGGAGTCCCACCTCTGGAAGGACATAGATAGGGTGGAGGCAGTACAAAGGAGGGCTACAAAACTGGTGCAGGGCCTGCATCAAAAACCCTATGAGGAAAGACTCAAGAAGCTAAATATGTACAATTTAAGGGAAGGGAGGGACATGATAGAAATATTTAAAATACCTCACTAGTATTAATATGGTACAGGAAGATAGCATTTTCCATAGAAAAAGATGCTCCAGGACAAGGGGGTCACAATATGAAGCTGGAGAGGAGAGGCTCAGAGGTGATGTGAGGAAATACTTCTTCACAGAGAGAGTGGTGGACACCAGGAACAGCCTCCCAAAAGAGGTGATGGGTGCTAAAATGTAACAGGATTGAAGCATGCATGGGATATACACAACAGGACCTTAGAAGGCAAAGGGGGAAAAGACTGGGGATCGAGTAGGGTCTGTGATGGCATAGTAGGTAGGGAATATATGGCAGATAGATGGGCCAAGAGGTCCTTATCTGCTGACAACTTCTGTGTTTCTATGTTTCATTTGGAGAGCAAAATCCCATGGAGGAAGAGGCATAACCCACTGTGAGAAGTCACAGGGAGGCTGTCAGATAAGGCAGCTGGAATACAGGACCAGTCAAAGTGACGGTGGTGTTGGAGTGGAATATGAACCAAAGGCAGAGGTACAACAGCACCCATTTGGGATTTAACAAAGATAGATAGCTAGATAGATAGATAGACAGACAGATAGAGGGATGGACCGATAGGGATTCCAGACTATAAATAAAAATAAATTTATTAAAAAATCCACAAAAAGTAATGACTCCATCACGCAGAGACCACCCCCCTCCCCTGAGGAGACCGGAGGTCGCGAGGGCCTGCTCTGAAGCCCTCCCTGCCCGCAGAAGCCCCGAACCCGAGACACACCAGAGACCACCCCCCTCCCCTGAGGAGACCGGAGGTCGCGAGGGCCTGCTCTGAAGCCCTCCCTGCCCGCAGAAGCCCCGAACCCGAGACACACCAGAGACCACCCCTCCCTGAGGAGACCGGAGGTCATGAGGGCCTGTTCTGAAGCCCTCCCTGCCCGCAGAAGCCCCGAACCCGAGACACACCAGAGACCACCCCCCTTCCCTGAGGAGACCGGAGGTCGCGAGGGCCTGCTCTGAAGCCCTCCCTGCCCGCAGAAGCCCCGAACCCGAGACACACCAGGTAATTTCTACCTTGATCCAGGCTGCTGCCACCATCGTTGGCCATCTGGCGCCTTTTCTGAAACGGCAACAAGCTCCCCTGCTCAGCGCATGAATCTCCGCCAGAGTAGCACCTTGAGTTGCTGCCCAGGCTCAATCGGAGCAGAACTGTTACTTTTGTGCCTGATTTTGGAACTTTTAAAACTTTTAAAATGAACCAGCTAAAACTATTTGCATTTGCCTGTAACTGTATTTAAAAGCTTAGAGTCACTGCAAGCCCAGGACCTGTGTTCTATCTGAAATCCTCCCCTGTGCAGATCTCACTGGGGACTGTTTGTTAATTTGTAAAGTGCATTTCCAGTTGTAACTGAATTACCCCCCCTGTGAAAAACTCATTTGGGGACTGTTTAACTTCTAAGTGCATATCCAGGGTGCAGAATTTCAGTTTGCCCTGCTAGTAATCACCTTCTTTTTTGAATCACAATAGTACCTGATAGCCCACAGCCCATTTGCTCTTCTCCCCACACCCACTACCAGCCCGCCCCCAGCAAGTTAATCTCTTGCCTGTGCTGCATATTTAATCCCCCCTCTCTCTTCATTCTCCCGCAGAGACCACCCCCTTCCCTGAGGAGACCGGAGGTCGCGAGGGCCTGCTCTGAAGCCCTCCCTGCCCGCAGAAGCCCCGAACCCGAGACACACCAGGTAATTTCTACCTTGATCCAGGCTGCTGCCACCATCGTTGGCCATCTGGCGCCTTTTCACCTTCTTTTTTGAATCACAATAGTACCTCATAGCCCACAGCCCATTTGAACCAGCTAAAACTATTTGCATTTGCCTGTAACTGTATTTAAAAACTGAGAGTCACTGCACACGAGACACACCAGGTAATTTCTACCTTGATCCATTAGCTCCTTATATTGTTTTGCCACTAGAGGGAGCCTGATTAAGTTTGAAAAATTTGCTCCCAATACCTCACTTGTCACATTTTACTGCTCTCTAGTAGCTGTTTTCACTTGGTGATCACCCCATCATCACTCCCTCATCACCCCCTCTCCAATCGTCGAAAGCTATCCCGCCATTGTGCACTCCCCAGATCATCCCTCCTCCTCCTGCTCCTGTCAGGCAATGTCCACCCCAATCTCAGGCCTGGCAGCACTGGTCCTCCCCCTGAAATCTCCTGGGCTGCGCATTGCTTCTATGAACATCTGTAGCCTCCTGAAAAAACTGGACTCTCTACACTGCTGGGTGACGCTCATAAACCTGATGTTGTTGCCCTGGTTGAAACCCGCTGTCTCCTCCACTCCTAACTCTTATGTCTCTCTCCCGCTACACTTCTCCACCGGTTGGACTGTGTCGGCAGGAGAGGTGGGTGCTGTGTCTTCTATTTGAAGGATTCTGTCATGGGGCTACCACTCCCCCCGCCTGACCTCGACCATAAGGCCCAGGCACTTACTCTAAAGCTGTCCCCTGACCCAGCTAGAGGCCCATTATTCCTAACCGTAGCCTACATACCTCCCAAGAACCAATCCCAGGCCCTGGGCCCACTAATTGACTACCTCACCTCCCTACCCAACTCGTCAGACCAAATCTTGGTGGGCGACTTGAATATAAACTGGCTCTGCCCCTCGTCCTCCTCCCACCGTGAGGTTTTTGATTCAATTGACCTAACTAAACTGGTCACACAGCCTACTAGAAAAAACCCTGGGGGGGGGGACAAGCACCCTCCTGGATGTGGTCCTCACCAACAGGCCAATCCGCATCCACATCCAACATCCAAATCCTCCCTGACTGCCTCAGTGACCACTCCCCTGTGCTTTTCAACTGGGAAACCCCTCGGCCCTCATCCCCGATCAAAACCACCTCTCGAAGGCGGCTTAGGCCTGGGGGACTCATAGGCCTTAAGCGCTTCCTTGCCCACACTGATTGGTCCCCTCTGACGAGGGCAACCAACATTGACTTGGCCCTGGCCTTCTTTGTAAGCACTTTCAACTTTGCCTGTGATATCTTTGCTCCCATAACTGCTAGGAGGTCCAAAGTGAAACATGCCCTTGGATCACCCCTGCCCTACTGTGGCAACTTAAGCAACGCGACAATCTTTGGCACCTTGCTGTTGCTACTGGCTGCCTGCTGACAGGCAGTCCCATGCTGCCGCCTAAATCAGTGCACTCAATAATCCCAAGAGCAAAGGGAATACTACCAAGCCTCTTCTACCTCCTCCTGGGAACCCCAGGTGCTTCTGGGACAACATCAAGCAACTGAATGGTCACTCCCAGTCCCCTCTCCTTCTCTTCTCAACATCAATGGTACCGTCTCCTCTGACCCTGCCCTCATTGCCACCCACCTCAATAACTCCTTTACCGACCTTAGCTCAGTACTTCCTGGTAACTTTTTCAGTCCACCTCCTCCATCTGTACCACCACCCATTGCCCGCCCCTCTTTCCACCTGCGTTGTGTCACCATGCAAGAAGCTAGGCCTTACTTGCTAAAAGCCCTAAAAGGTAACACCATCGGTAATGACTCACTTGATCCCTGCCTTTTATGTCAGGTCCTGGATCAGGTCCTCTCACCTATTACGTGCATTTTCAACAAATCACTCTGTCTCAGACAATTCCCCTCTGCCTGGAAGATTGCCACAGTTACCCCTGTCCATAAAGGTGGTGACAGGACTCTTCCGGGTAACTACTGACCCATCTCAATCCTCTCCCCCCTCTCTAAGGCGTTAGAGAAAATTGTGGCGTCCCAAGTCTCTGACTACCTCTGTAAGTACAATGTTCTCTGCCCTGAACAACACGGGTTCAGAGCAGGTCATAGTACCAATACAGCACTCCTGGAATTTTCCAACTTCCTCCATGCCTCCTTGGACTCTGGTGCCCTGGCTGGTGCTATATTCATTGACTTGTCTAAAGCATTCGATACCGTTTCGCATCCTCTTTTGCTCTCCACCCTCGACCTAATAGGCTTTGCCTCAGGACCTGTTTCCTGGTGCACCAGCTATCTCTCCGCCCGCTCCCAATGTGTGAAAGTCAACGGCACTCTCTCTGAAACATGCCCCATTCACTCTGGGGTGCCACAGGGCTCAATTCTTGGACCCCTACTATTCTCACTCTTTCTTAACTCCCTACCCAGCAGTTGTACGGGTAAGATGCTTCTCTATGCTGATGATGCTGTTCTCATTGCCTCCCACAATGACCCCATGCTGCTGCAGAACTCCCTCCAACTAGTCTTTGACTCTGCAGCTACCTGGTTCATTGAGCACCGACTTGTTATCAACCTTAAGAAAACAAAAACGATGCTCTTCTCCCACTCCCAAAATAAGTACAACAAGCTTCCCTTAGCTGTCCACTCCACACCCAATCTCGTCATTGACCAGGTGCAGTCCTATAAATATCTTGGTATAACCTTTGACCCTGCACTTTCATTCCATGGACATATATCTGCCCTAAATTCTGTCGCCAACTCACGGCTAGGCATTCTTTACTGGCACAAGAAATGCCTCCCTCCTGATGCCCTCCGCCTGGCTGTCACCTCCTCTGTCATGTCTCTCATTGACTATGGCCTTCCGGTCTATGGCTCAGCAGATCAGACTGCCCTCAACAAGGTTCGCCTCACAGTTAATAAGGCCTGCAGACTTATCACTGGTGCTCCCAGACTCACTCACACATGTGAGCTGTACACCCTGGCTACCCTACTCAACCTGGAAGAGTGACTCATGTATCAGACATGCCAGCTCACCTTTAAAGCCCTGTGGCCTATCCCCATAGGCCTATCCAACTCCATTTGCCATACTGCACCGATTCTGATCAGCTATAGCTCGCCAAGAGCTACCCTAGTTATTCTGAGAGCCAGGACCTCTCAAGGTCAGAGGGCATTCCCCTACCATGCGCCCCACTGGTATAACTCCCTCTCTGCCAGTGTCTCAAACTCACTAACCTTAGCTTGCTTTAAGCCCAGGCTCAGAAACTTCCTGCTTAGCTTTTGCAAATGCAACTGCCGCTAGCCTAGTGTAAAAAAAAAAAATAAATATATATTCTGTTTGACAATGCTCATTGAGCGGCTCCCTCCCTTTCTTTCCCTACTAATTCCTCCTCCCCTATCTCCCTCCCTTCTACCCCCACCAGCTGTCCCCGACCATAAGTTTTGCACCTTTGTTATCTTTTGCTTCGTTGGAGATTGTATTCTATTGTAACAAAATTGTAATTGAACTGTAACTTTTTTGTTTGTAAGTACTGTGTCCCTTGTACTACTGTTCTGATGTCCTCTCTTGTGACGAGGTACCTTTGTAAATGAGCCTCTGGCTCAAAGGTTTCTAAACTGATGTTTAACTAAATAAATAAATAAATAAAATAAATACTGGGGGGTTATACAGGGAGGTATTAGAAAACACAGTAGTGACTTAGAAATCTTCATGGAGAGTAGGGAAAAGCTGTCAAACAGAGATTTTTTAAGGGAAAATTCCCTCAGCCTTTTATTCTGTTTTCCTGTGTAGTTTGCAGGCATGCACAATGAGTGCCTCTACTGCACCCTCCTAATTTCATCAGGATTTAAATGTAAATTAAGGTACTCAAGTCTGGTGTGAAAACCTGCTTAACTTCATTGCAAAGATCATGACCAGGGCCACTGGAAAACTAAAATTTACAGCCAATTTTACAGGGATTTTGCAGAACTTTGGAAGTTTTTTTGTGGGGATTTTGCAGGATGCTGTGTGTGCTATTTTCCTGTGATGTGCAATATGGGTTTTCCATTTCAATTGCTTTGTGATGCATATAAAGACAGCCAGCAAAAGGTTTAAGTTAAAAAAAAATGCACACATACACACATATTGACTGATCAAAAACAGTAAACAATATACATATATATAATATACACAATAGAATATCATTATAATGTATGAGGAGCTCTTATCATTAACTGAAATCAAGCAGATTACAACCTTGTTATGACATCACTCTGTTGTTAACCCTTCTTGAGTATGTCATATCAATGGTATAACAAAACAGAATGCTCACAACAATCAATGTTCTAACAAAATTGAATCCTCACAACAATCATTGTTCTGTAAAGTAATTCAATCCACGATTACACAATCTTGGTAGCCCATACACTGTAAAATATAATGCATGGCCTTTGGTTAACAACCACGCTGAAAACACTTCATGAGGTTGCCATGACATCTGAGTTTGCAATGCCATGGCAACCTTTCAAAGTGTTTACAGCGTGGTTATTAACCAAAGATCATACATTATCCTCTATGCTAAATCAGAAATATAATAAACCAAACAGTATTCTAGCATGAAAGAACAGTATAGTAGCACCTCCTCCACCACCACGAATAGTAGCATAAACAGTATTCTACAGTCAAAGTATAGTACCATCACCACTCCCACAGTATAATTTTGTCAAATCAGAATTTTAGGATAAATCAAACAGCATTTTACAATAAAACTATAGCGCTACCACCCCCTCCACCAATAGTAGCATCATTTTGTCAAATCAGAATTATGATAAACAGTAAAAGTATAGCACCACCAATAGTAGAATTGTTTTGTCACATTTATAATTAATAAATCAAGCAGTGTTTTACAGTAGCAGTATGGTATCACTACCCCCACAACCACCCCAACTGTTGATCAAGAAACTATTTTTACATCATAGAAAAAGCTGCAACTGTTATCCAACTTAGACTGACATTAGCCTTAGAACTTATTGTACTTCAACATAAGAAGCAGTCTCACATTATCATCTGTCAAACTTCGCTGATTATCTTTTAAAAGATCAGAGTACAGCGTAAAAGTCCACTCAACATCCGCTGTGCTTACGGGTAGCCATACATATCGTTTTGCCATGGCAGCAAGATGTGGCAGTGTATCGCTTTGTGCCTCCCACCACTCAGCAATATTAAAATCATCAGTGGGTATCAACTGTGCAAGAGTTCTCTACCCATGCCACTCAAAGTTTGAGACCATGGCAAGACCTGGTATTTCCTGGGCATATTCTGACTTGTCTTTGTCCAGTGTTGGCAGCTGTTTGGGATCAAAGATTCGGGCAGCCATGAATGTGCTGAGTGAGGGATGAGATTTTAAAATTTTGTCCAACCTTTGACTTCTGTCCAGCATAACCTTTTGAAAAAGGTTGACACAGGTTTGGTTTTCTTGTGCCAGACATCTGGACAACATTTCAACCATATTTGCTCTATATTCGGTTTCCCCTGCTGTGGCATAGAAGTCCAAAAACGTGCACATTTTGCACCCTTCCAAATATGGAGTGTCCCTGTGGCTGGCTGTTCTACTGTAATTGTTCTATAATGTTCACTAGTTCAGAAGAATGTTCTGACACAAAAGTCGCTTGTGTCACCAGCTTTGTTGCTTTGCCTTTTAACAAGCACTTTAGGCGCTTTAAGGTTGCTGCATCAGATGGCACAGTTTCAAGAAAGTCTGTTAAAACAGGCAAATTGTCTGCCAAATACTGAACAGCATTCACCCAGGAGCACCACTGAGGTTGCACTGCATATAGTGGAATTTTGGGTACAATTCCCTGCTTTGCCTCCATGAATGCCCAGTACTGATGCCTACGCATTGGACTCTGGCAGAAGATTTTCTTAACCAGGGCAACAACAGTGTTCAAATCTTCCAGTGTGTTAGCCCAGACCTCCAACACCAAATTTAGGAGGTGGGCAATGCAAGTGGCATGCACTGCATTTGGCAGGGCACAGGACAGCAGTTACAAAAGCCTTATGCATGTAACTTGCACTGTCTGCTACTATGGCAAAGACTTTACTGAGGTTCACTCCATTGGTGTTTTAACACTTTCAGCAGTGCTTGGGACACAGTGGTGTTGTTCATATGGTCCAAAAATTAGACACCAATTAGGAGAGGCTGCTCCCCAACATTCTGCAAAGGTTGGACCAAAACAGCCAACACACTACACCGACAGGCATTTGTTGTCTCGTTCAGAAAAACAAAGAGGTCTTGATCTTCAACTGCCTCTTTTGGGACCTTTCATGATCTGGCTGAAGTTCTTGGAGGTATGTGCTCCAAAACTGTGCTGGCCCAGGAAGACAACCACCTTGCTTTGCATACTTCTTTAAGAAGTCTTGACATCCGGAAGCCTTTTCCAGTGGGATGTCTGCATGGGTCAAACAGCGAACAAAGTCCAGCAAAAACTCTTGCCTTTCCATTGAAGATTCCATTGTTCAGCTGAAACAAGACATCAGTGACTGCTGACGTAGTGTGCCTGGAAAAAAAAGAGGTCAAGACACACTCTTTTAAGGGAAAAATAAAGTACAAGCCAGCTCTGTGGCATGGAGGGCTGAGGCGATGTGTGCCTTATCTCCTGCCACATAAGTAGTCAGTGAGTGCCGGCGTAGAGGTGTATTTAGGAGAAACAAAAAGACAAATAAAGATATATTATGTTACATGGAAAAATTAACTGCAGGCCAGCCCAGTGGCATGGAGGACAGAGGTGCTGTGTGCCTTACCTCTTGCCACACCAGCAAACTCTGATTGGGAGGCAAATTAAAAGGCTGACATGTACCTGCCTGCCCTCTTTCCACTCTGTCACCGGCTCATGGAGACCCCAGACAGGATTACATGCACTAGGAGAAGGGGGAGGACAGCCCTCACCATCAAGCCTCACCACTGGGGAGGGGTGGGAGAAAGGGGCTCCACAGAAAAGCAGAATATGAAAAATAAAATAAAATGCAAATGCCTGTGTGAGTAGTGCTTACTTTGCTTGTTTTTCTTTGCTGCTTCTTTTCCCTCCAGATGTTTCTGCAACTTCATATGCATGTCCACTGTATGCTTATGCATGAAGTCGATGGTGTGAGCAGAAACACGACAAAACTGCATTCCTCCATCCTTGTAAAGATCTTCTGGATACAACTTGACCCAATCGTTGGCATGCACAAAATAGGAGACATGGCACCCCTTGGCCTCTTCCTGTGAAAGACGGAAGCGCTTTGGTGGTGCCAGTGTGGACATAGTGTAGTTTTATTAACTAAAAAGAATACACCATAAAAAAACAATTAAGTGTTGAAATAGTCACTGCACAAAGGGAGGAAAGCATTCCTTGGAATGCTCTATCCACCCATGGAGCTTGCCCATGTTGGACTCGGCTTGTGTCCATGGTAACCAAAGACTCCAGAAATTCTTTTTTTTCTCGCTATTTCTTCCTAACCCCTTCTTTTTTATCTGGGTGCTATATAGACCACAGGCACAAGTGCGCATGTGTGACCATCACCTTAGCTCATACATATATTCTCCATTAACAACAGACCACAGGAGCATCTGACAGACCAAGCTGAGTGGCACACATGTTAAAAAAATTGATCAGCGTCAGAAGTTCTAACGCAGAACAATTTTATCAAACAAGGGTGCCAGTCGGCCTGGCCTGCCCCAACCCCATCCTCCATCAGCAACAAACCACAGGAGCGCTGGACAGACCCAATTGACTGCCATACATGTTGGAAACAATTGCTCTGTGCCAGTCTGGTTGACCGCTCCAACTTGCCCCCTCACCAGAAGCCAGAACAATTTTTTCAACATGTCTGCCAGGCATGTCCCTCCACCCTCCATCACTGAGGAACTACAGCAATGAGGCAGGGACACACCACGGGAGTGAGGGATGGACCCAGTCAACCACCATACATGTTGGAAATAATTGTTCTGTGCCAGTCTGGTCGACTGCCCCACCCTGTCGCCTCACCAGAAGCCAGAACAATTTTTTTGACATGTCTGCCAGGCATGTCCCTCCACCCTCCGTCACAGAGGAATGACAGTAACGAGGCACAGACACATCACAGGAGCGAGGGACGGACCAAGTCGACTGCCATACATGCTAGAAAAAGTTGTTCTGAGTCAGTCTGGCTGACCACCCCACCTTGCTCTCTCACCAGAAGCCAGAACAATTTTTTTCAACATGTCTGCCAGTCTGCTGGGCATGTCCCTCCACCCTCTATCACAGAGGAACCACAGTAATGAGGCACGGGCACACCACAGGAGTGAGGGACGGACCTGGACGACAGCTATACATGTTGGAAAAAACTGTTCCGTGCCAGTCTGGTCAACAGCCCCACCTTGCCCCCTCACCAGAACCCAGAACAATTTTTTTGACATGTCTGCCAGTCTACCAGGCATGTTCCTCCACCCTCCATCACCAAGGAACCACTGCAGTGAGGCATGGACACACCACGGGAGCAAGGGACAGACCCAGTCGACCGCCATACATGTTGGAAAAAATTGATCTGTTCCAGTCTGGTCGACCGCCCAACATTGCCCCTTCATCAGAAGCTAGAACAATTTTTTTTACATGTCTGCCAGTCTACCAAGCATGTCCCTCCACCCTCCATCAATGAGGAACCACAGCAATGAGGCACAGACATACCATGGGAATGAGGGATGGACCTGGTTGACCGCCATACATTGGAAAAAATTGTTCTGTGCCAGTCTGGTTGACTGCCCCACCCTGCTCCCTCACCAAAAGCCAGAACAATTTTTTTGACATGTCTGCCAGTCTGCCAAGTATGTCACTCCACCCTCCATCACCAAGGAACCACAGCAACGAGGCATGCACACACCACAGGAGCAAAGTTCAACATCTACATTTTCAACAAAAAACATTTTTCACAGAACAGTACATTTCATGCGTCTTCCTTCCTTCTTTTCCTGATCCACCATTACATTTCTTTTCACAAACCAGTACCTTGCCTTCTACCTGGACCCCCCCCAGGTGTCCACCCTGCCTCCATTTCCAATATAGATTTTTTAAACCACTTGCCCCTCTTACCTGATCTCCCCCTGGGCTGCCACCCTCCCTCCCTCCGAGAAGAACATCATTCTTTTTAAACCACTTGCCTCTTCGTCTGGCCCCACCCAGGCTCCCACCCTCCCTCTGACACTAACACATATTTTTTTAAACCACTTGCCCCTCTTACCTGAACTCCTCCTGGGTTGCCACCCTCCTTCTGAGAGGAACACTATTCTTTTTAAACCACTTGAAGGGTGACCGGTGGCCCCACCACCACCCAAGATCATCAAAAATGATATGACTGTGGAAAACAATAGCCAAATTCTCGAAGAATTCAACTCCCACTTCGTCACTGCTGGCTTAGCCTTCAACTCATCCCCGTATGCTGCGCGTGAAAATAGCCAGGTTAGTGCAAACCCCATGCCCTCAGCACCGGTCTGTCCTTTTCAGTTACTCCCCCTTAATTTTAAAGAAGTCGAAGATGCTCTTATGAACCTAGACACCAAGAAAAGTGCAGGAGATGACAGAATTGAACCGCTTTTCCTAAAATTCTGGTACCCTTACCTTACGGCCCCAATCTTCCATATTTTCAACCTTTCTATTTCATCCTCCATAGTCCCGTCATGCTGGGAATCAGTCCACATCCTCCCCTTATTTAAATCTGGGGATCCATGCGATCTAAATAACTACAGACCCATCTCTACTTCACCTGTCCTCTCCAAAGTTTTTGAAAAGCTGATTTATGCACAACTAAAACACCACATGAAAACCTTTTCGCTCCTGAACCCAGCCCAATCTGGCTTCCACTCTAACCACAGTACCGTCACTGCATTGGCTAAAGTAACCGATGACTGGCTCTCTGCTATGGACTCAAAGAAGATCAAGGGAGCTGTCTTCTTAGATCTTAGCAAAGCATTCGATACCGTAGACCACACCCTAATTGAAAACAGCCTTGCTAAAATAGGTGCCACCCTCCCGACCATCCAGTGGTTTAGCAGTTACCTTTCGGGAAGGATGCAAAAAAATCAAAGCTGGTGGCCTGTTCTCCCCGCTACCAATCACCAGGGGAGTCCCGCAAGGCTCCATCTTAGGTCCCATCCTCTTCTCCTTATACATTAATGACCTTGACCATCACATATCCAAGTCAAAACTTCACTTCTTCGCTGACGATACAGTTCTCTATACATCTGACGCATCACTATCTGAGGTTAAAGATGTCCTCCAAGCTGACTTTGCTCAGCTTGAATCCAATCTCATTAACACCAAACTTCTTCTAAAATCTAAGAAAACCAAAGCTATGATCTTTTCCTCTAATACATTACCCTCCGTATCTGCCTCCCTGTGAAGGATTTTATAGTTACCTCCCTGGCCGAGCCACTGGAAGTCACCCCTAAATTTAAATACCTTGGATTTCAGTTAGACAGCAAGCTCACCTTCACTGAACACCTTGATGACCTATCTAGAAGACCAAAAATAAGACTAGGCTTCCTTTTCCGCAACAGGTCACTTTTCCCACTCGAGATCAGAACTAGACTTCTCCAAGCCACATTCCTCCCACTACTAGACTACGGGGACATAATCTATACCTCTTCTTCAACCTCAAATCTAAATAAACTGGACATCCTCTATCACTGTGCTCTGTGCTTCATTACAGACTCCCCACTCCAGATGCACCACTGCAACCTGTACTCAGCCGTAGGCTGGACATCCCTCACTACTAGACATTTTCTCCACACTGTACCTGGACGCTAAAGCTTCTCCTTAACAAGCTTCCAAGCTACCTAACTTCCCTTATCCACACCTGCCACAGTACTTACTCACTCAGGAAGTCAGACTTTATCTTTCTGGATGTCCCCAAGACTCGCACCTCCTTTGGCAAGTGCGCCATCTCCATTACCCTCCCAGTTATCTGGAACCAGCTACAATCATCTCTGAAACTACCCAAAGTAATCTCTGTTAGTCTCTTTAAAAAGCTAACTACTGAAAAAATAAAAGATGTCTGTAGCTGTCACTAAAATCCATTCTTCTATGATTGTTCAAGCCTATTGTTAGCCCTAAGGTCCATATGGACAGAACCAGCACTTTATGTAAGAGTGTGATGACCTACTTCAAGTGATATGGAGTATTGCCTGAACACTTGTCACATATGTATCATATTGGCACTTGTACTTCTGTCATGCTAATTTACTGTATGTTTCTGTTAGTCTTGTTGTATGTGTGTGTGTGTATGTTGTGTTAGAGGGAAATCACACGTAAGCAGCATAAAGTGAGACTTTTCAGGTTGAAAATTCTGACCTCATTACCACTGTATTGTACATTGACGTTGTCTCAACTCCCACCCCATGATGTGTAGCAGCAGAAGTATAGAGAATGGTGAGAGTTAGGACCCACCGATCCCAATGCGCACTAATGCCGGTTGGGGGGTGGGCGGGGGTCCAAGGGGGGTTTTCAACCCTAACAGCGAATTTCCTCACTTTTGTCGCTGTGGAACAACCTAACTAATGCATTAAACGGAGTTTTTTGCCTCTAATTTCCTTTCTTTTTGAGAATGATAACGAGAAATAGTGAATGTAATGCAGCGGCGGGAGCGCGGGGCCCGCTGCATAATGCGTTGGCGCGCTCCCGCCACATGATGTGTTGTAGCATACTAACAGGGACAGCAACGCAAACAGAAATGCTAACAGTGGCGCACATGGTAACACAAGCACGAATGAGAACAGAAAGGGTAACGCACATGGTGGCGTAGACGGGAATGGTCTGCCACGTGATGTGTTGTCACATAGTAACATGGTGCCTGCAAACAGAAATGTCAATGGGCATGGTGATGTAAAGTGAAACAGTAAGATAAACAGTACTGTAGACAGAAATGGCAAAATAACAGAAACGCAAGCTAAATGAAAACGCATAAGGATAACGCGCATGGTGGTGCAAACGTCAATGGTAAGTGAAATGGGTACGGATTACCAAGCGGAAAGGGCAACAGTAACAGTAATGTAAGCGCATAGGCTGATTTTCCCCAAAACCTGCATTGAGAAAGACAGTGAGTACAAATAATGTATGCAAAATAATGAGTATCGGCGCAGAAAATGAGATCTTGGAATACTAAATACATTATATCTCAGGAACCGTAGGACGTTGAAAAAAAATTTAAAAGTCATATTATTTACAACTGTCCTGGCTAATTTAGATCTTAGCCCCATCATGGGGCTAAGAAGTTTTCCGACGAAAAGTCCATTATCTGCACCGTTTCGAAATATGGGCCCTGAAAATGACATATAATGTTATCCTATGGGAAAAAGAAAAGTTTGGAGCGCCATAACTTTGCCTCCCTGTAATGTTTTTTCACCAAACTACTGAAAGGCACATCTGTGGGCTGTTGGCTGTCTTCCCTCCAAATTTCAGGAAAAAAGACCAAACTGTTATTTTGCAGCAGGGTTCCAAATGATTTCTGTTAAGTGTCGGGCGCCGTAATGTTATCCTATGGGAAAAACTGTCAATTTTGGAGTGCCGTAACTTTGCCGCCATGTGATATTTTTTCACCAAACTACTGAAAGGCACATCTGTGTACTGTTGGCTGTCTTCCCTCCAAATTTCAGGAAAAAAGACCAAACCGTTATTTTGCAGCAGGGTGCCAAAGGATTCCTGTAATGCTTCAGGCGCCGTAATGTTATCCTATGGGAAAAACTGTCAACTTTGGAGTGCCATAACTTTGCCGCCGTGTAATATTTTTTCAATACAACACTGAAAGGCACATCTGTGAGATGTCGGCTGCGTTTCCTCCAAATTTCAGCCCAAAACTCCCAACGGTTATTTTGCAGTGCAGTGCCAAAGAATTGCTGTCATTTTCCCACAGACTAGAAAATTACTGTCGCAATTTGCAAAGCTTTCATAAAATTCACATACTTTCATGAGCACGAAAGTAATTATGAAGTACTTTTCCAGAAATTTGAAAAACATATTTCTGGGGTGTTTTACCACAAAATAAAGACATGGCAAGCATCCTCAGGGCCCGACTAGGTGAATACAAAAAAAATTAGGTTGCTAGAGGGACCCAAATTTAAATGGCAACCATTTTTCTGATCACCAACTGAAAACAAAATGGCTGATTTGCGAAAGTAACAGGCCCATTTGTGAAAGTAAAAATGCATTTGCGAAAGTGTTGAACTTTTTGTTAACTTTTCCCATTGACTTATAATGGGAAACTGTTTTTTGAATAACTTTTGAACCGTTTAATATTTTTTCACGAAATCTTCGAAAGGCACATTGCGGACCCTGGCTGCATGTTCCCTGAATATTTTGGGCCAGTCACACAAACTGTACGACCTGTAGGTGCGACCACAGAATTCCAGAAAAGCGTAAACGTGCGCACAGATCACACTTAATAACTCCGCAGCCGTATATCTGACCAGTAAGAAACTTGGCAGATCCCAAGGCCTATGGTTTTTCATCATAAATTCCAAATTTCAGGCAAATCCATCAAATGGTTGCAAAGTTATTAAGGTGCAAAGTTTTGGGGTTTAACATAGAAATGGCTCCTCAACCCTAACTATGGTAGCACTACCGTGCTACCATGATATATATATACATACATATACATATACCAGGACCTCCTTGTGAATGAACTTGCTCAATGGAGTTATTCTTCCCGTAATGAACTTGAACTTGCCCCCTTGTCTGTCCCCACCTAGGCTCCCCTCCGACACCAATACATATTTTTTTAAAACCACTTGCCCCTCTTACCTGAACTCCCCCTGGGCTGCCACCCCAACCCAATTCTTTTTAAACCATTTGCTTCCTCGTCTGGACACCTTCGGGCTCCCACCCTCCCTCTGAGTCCAATACAGATTTTTAAACCACTTGCCCCTCTTATCTGAACTCCCCCAGGCTTCCACCCTCCCTCCAAGAGGAAAACAATTCTTTTTAAACCATTTTCTCCTTTGCCTGGACAACCTCAGACTCCCACCCTCCCTCTGAGTTCAATACAGATTTTTTAAACCACTTGCCCCTCTTACCTGAACCCCCTCCCCAGGCTGCCACACTCCCTTCGAGAGGAACACAGTTCTTTTTAAACCATCTGTACCCTCATCTGACCCCACCAAGGCTCCCACCCTCCCTCTGACACCAATACATATTTTTTAAAACCACTTGCCCCTCCTTACCTCTCCAACCCCTCGCTACTGGTCTCACTCCCTCTCTCCCTCAAATAGGAACACATTTTTTAACCAAGTTTTCCTCCTCACCAGACATTGGACTGCAACCCTCCAAACAGTAAACAGACCTGGCAGTAAACAGCATACCTGGCAGTAAACAGCATACCTGGCAGTTGGTTGAAAACTTAAAGCAGCAGCAGTCTCTTGCCAGGATCTGAAGCAGCTCTTCATGAGGCAGGCAGCATACAGGGAAGCAGACTGGTGAGAGAAGGGTCCAGCAGTGGACCTTGAAGCAGACAAAATTGTGGTGTGCCCACTGCTGGCAATGCCCAAGTAATTCAGCTCTTTTGTGAGTGTAGTTGAGGGCCAGCCAGCGGTCAGCAACAGAGGCGGAACAGGCAGAAATCTCTAGCAGCAGTCACCCCTTCTAGGGTCGCTGGGTCATTGGATCACTGAGTCACAGGGTTGGCAGGTAGCACAGCAGGTCAGCTGGTTACACAGCAAGTTGAAAGATCGCACAGCAGGTTGCAGGTCAAAATGGCAGGACACAGGTAAAATGACAGGTTGCAGATCACACAGCAGGTCGCAGGTTAAACAGCAGGTCACACAGTTAGACCTCCCTGTTTGTGGCATTCATTTATTTAGGTTGGGCAGACCTGAGGGGGAGCAGACACTTAAAAAAAGGTGCCAGTATCCGATACAATTTTTAAATTATATGGGGCATTCAACTGGATATTTCTGGCATGTGAGGCGCATAGCCTCATGTCAGTAGCATGTCACACACCAAATCAAACCTAGGGTGCTTTGTTCTCGGCAGATGTAAAGACCAGGAGCAAGGGAGAACATCACAGAATGCAATCAATAGGAACCACAGCCATGGATCGGAAGTGCAGTAGGCAAGAACAGGACACCTAAAAGGTATAAAAATATATATTTGCCAGCATAATTGAGTATTTTGCTGGTGGCACAATATTTTGTGGAGGTGACCCAAAAGCACGAGTTCCGCAATTAAATTGCATCCGCGATTTTCAAATGGCCCTGGTTATGACCTGACTCTTGTAAGGTGTCCTGGAATTTTACGATGTTTTCGTGCTAAAGCCTGCAGCAGTTATACTGTATTACTCATTGATGTTGCTGACCTCTGCAGTCCCTATGCTCTTGTCTTATGACGGCCACAAAACTTTTCAAGGCATAATAAATGCCCTGCTATTTTCTGCAGTTTGAAGTGTATCTGAGAAAAACTTGTTTTTAGAGAATACAGGGACTTCACAAGACTTGTAACAGAACTGAATGAGAGTATAACTTTTGCTGGTTTCTGCATGTGTGCATCATCAACTCCCATGATGCCTTGCACGAGTGGGGTCATGACCTTAGGAATGAAGACACACAGCTTTTCAAGCCACGGCAAAATAGAAAGAAGCAACTTCATATTTAAATTAGGATTAAATTAGGGGGATGCAAGCATGGGAATCATTGTTCATGCCTACAAACTACACAAGTATATAGAAAATAGGCTAAGGGGACTTTCCCTTTAAAGAGCAGCTTCCTAGTAGCCACCCCCACAAACACAGATGTTAGGTTACCTGGCCCATAGTTGCTGGATACTATTCAGTCAATTTACTTCTTCCATTATAAAGAATTATTTTACTCATAAATCTCCCTGTTCTCTCTGTACATTGAATAGGGTTGAGCCACTTCTTACTTTTCAGTTATAAATCATTATCGTGCCTTTCATTTTTGTGATAAATAGGAAATGATGGTTGTGAGTGTGTGTTAAATTTTCATTGAGTTGAATGGGGATTTTTCATACATATTTTATTACCATGACCGTTAGGATTTTAATAAACCAAAGTGACCGTTCGACTAACAGTTGCTTTGATTTATTAAAATCAATGCTAAATAGTAATAAAATGTATAAAAAATAACCCATTCAATCTAGCAGACACCCAGCCTTTGTTTTCTGACATCACAAACGGGGTTATGAAGTCGGCGTGGGAGCATGGCTGATGAGTAGGGAAGTGGCTGTTTTTTTCGATCTACTATGGGAGCAAATTTATGGGTAAAATAACTCTTTATAATGGAAGAATTAAATGGACTGAATACTATCCAGCACCTTTGGGCCAGATAACTTATCACATATGTGTGTAAGGGAAGCAGCTAAATTACTATGAAGCTGCTCTTTAAATGAGACCTATGAACAGGACATAGGCTAGCTAAGTTACAGCCCTAGAAATATGTACCACGGTACAGTCTGCAGAAGCTAAGCATTTGGGATAAAGGGTATACAAGGAAAAAATAAATATGCAAGTTCCATTTTCCAAAAGTGTCTGCATAAAACTTAAAAGAAATTACTAATGGTGGGGAGTCATCTAGATTATTAGGCAGAAACCCTGGTTGAAAGTTGGTTTCTAAGGATAATAAAATATTTAGGATTATTACATCATGAACAGCATGTAATTTTCTAAATTTAGAGATCTAATTAATTCATTTCTATGAGCATTTTATAGTCTACTTAACTTGTGACACTCCTTGTTATAAAAATATTATTAGTGTGAATTAAGTTTGCTATAATAACTTGACTCACTCAGCTCTTGAGGACTTTTTTTCCCCTTTAATTCTCACTAGGGGAACTTATTTTCTTTCTTTATTATTCATTTCTTACTATAACTAATAAAAGCAGGATTACATTAAAAAAATTGCATAAATTGCAAATATTTGATTATCTTAAAAATAAAAAGCTAAAAGCAGCCTAAATTGTCAAGCAGAAATCAACCTTTTGGTTTTTTAATTCTATATTATTTTTAACATTTTATTTTTAAGACCTGAAAATACTAAAATAATGCTTAATTATAAAAATAAACATTAAGCAAATTATTGTATTACATGATTAAATAAATACAATAAGATTAGTAACATAAATAAGGTGTTTCCCATAATTATTACTTTGAACTAAAAGCATGTATCTGGGTATGCCAGTATTCAGCAGTTCTGTATGCCTGTTACGCAGTGACAGCACTTGGCAGTCAAAACCTACAATAAGCTACAAAACAAATTCAGTCCTTTTGCAAAAATGAAACTATGAAAGACAGCAGGACTCCACTGAAAAAGAGATGGTACATCTCAACTTGGTTATCCTGGGTAAACAAACTGTAAAATAGATAAAAAAAATATTAATTCTTAAATGAAAAGATGTCCCTGCAAACCACCTCTCCAGTATACTCACTTCAAATAAGATTACTGTCAGTAAAAGGCACACTGATTTAAAATATTAATTTTTTCAGCCCTATTTCCATACAGCAGAGTGGTGCAGCAGAAGCGTGCTGGGCCCATAACCCAGAGGTCGATGGATCTAAACCATCCTCTGCTAACTTTTTATTTTTTCACTTAGTAATATGTGATTATTTGTATGCAATACTAAATAAATGACCATGAAAAACTATGTCAAAATAAACATTTTTTAATCTTATTTTAAATAAGAACCACAGTACCACTAACAGCTAGCTTTAGCTTCTGATGAAACCTGCATATCAAGAAACAGATAAATTGCAATCACATTGCTAAACCCAAGTGTATAACTCATAAACCTTACAGTTTGTGGGGTATATTCAGCATATACAGTATCTTATGTCAAATTGTTTCACTTTCTGAAATGAATAATTTAGATACAGAATTCTAGCTTCTTAAACATAAAAATTACGTGTTTTGGTTAATTTTAAAATATGGCATTTTCTAATGGTAGCATGAGTCACAGCAGGAAAAAATGTCATAGGGGTGTTGTTAAATAGCCCATTAAATAGGTACAACCTGAATCAGTATCTGTAACTTTTCTTAGAAACAAATTTCCCCCTCACTCTCTGTAAATAATATAAAGAAATTATATTTCATAGATGCAGACTGATCAAAGGGACATTTCATTTGCCGAAAATATTCCTATTAACAGACATCTACTGTGCTGTGGCAGCAAAAAACGATCATAATTACTGAACTACAAAGTATAACAGCCTCGGAAATGTGCTTACTGGTTCTCACATGTCTGGCACCCCCTCCTGGCTTCCTAAGAAAATAATTCAGACAGCTGATCCTGTGCAAGTGCTAAGATCAAGCTGAATGCTAGAGGTCAGTATTGACACATTTACTTTTGTAAAACTGAAAGCATTGTGGCAGTCTCACTTCAGGGAATGCAGAGCTTTTTGTTCTGAACTGTTTGCATGATTCTGTTATGATGTTAGCAGAAAGTCTACATTTATTGTCCAGTTTTACACTCAAACTGAAAAAAGGTAGTCAGATGTAAAAGCAGCACAGCTTCAGGCAGCACATCCCTCTAGAAGCCCATAAGGATATTCCCCGGCATTTCTTTACCCCTTGTCATATTTGTAACTTTTGCTTAGCTCATGCTGGCCATCCAGAGTAAGTTAAAATCACCAAAATAAACCAAGGATTCCCATGCTTGATTTTGAATTACGTGGTATAATTTAATGCCTCATACTGGAAAAATTGTATGGTGATGCAACTGGGTCACTGTGTGTGTCAGATGGAGAAACCCCCTGCCTTCAGGGCAATGCCACTGACAAGAGTAAGAGACCTAGTTCATTATATTCCTTAATTATGGGAGATTTGGATCCTGATGGGTAAAAAATGATAAGAACATAGTGCTACACCCAGAGAGAAACAGCGTGCCTTGTAATAATAAGTATGGTACCTCCACCTGGGATGCAGTACTAACCCATCTCCCTACTACAGGCCACCTCCCTGTAACCTCACACATTCAGCTCCCTCTGTTCCCATCCCTGCAAATCCCAGGGACTAGCTAATGATGTCTCTTGACACAGGTATTACAGATAATGACAATGCTTTTATTCACAGCAGTGAATTCCTGTGGTATGACTACAAAATTGGTAACACCACCAACTGCATCATGCACAGTGATAGAGGTATCTCCTCTCACCCAACACAATGGCATCAGCCTGTCTGTACTGTCAGATCTCCCCAGTCTGGC
The DNA here is from genome assembly GCA_016271365.2 of Neoceratodus forsteri. Lineage (NCBI taxonomy): Eukaryota > Metazoa > Chordata > Ceratodontiformes > Ceratodontidae > Neoceratodus > Neoceratodus forsteri. The sequence goes on along the minus strand of JADMNL010000041.1, from coordinate 3,111,557 downwards.
CACCCATTAACACCCTCAGCTTCAGAGCAGTGTTCCAAAGTTGTTAAGTGGGATACTTACCTTGCTATAGTGTGAGATATCCAGGTGTGGGAGCTGCGATATACGCAGTGCTGAGTTGGTGCTAGCAGTAATGGGCTGGCCAGCCCCAGGCTAAACGCAAACTTCAAGGCTTTGTAGCACTCATGAGAAGAACAAAAATGTAGCCAGACCAGGTAGCCAGTGCAAAGTTTTTATTCCACGAATCCCAGTAAATACAAAAACCTTCAAAAATAATTAACAAATAACGGGCTGTCACAGTCTCAGCAAGCAATGCATAGGTAGATACTACTCACTACTACACCAGTTGGCCCGGTGCTTAGACTTTCACAAGTCTTCCTCAGGGGGTGTGAGGAAGACTCATGAGAGTCAAAGCACCGAGGTGACTGGTGTAGCAGTGTCTACCTGCACTTGCTGAGACTGTGACAGACCATTGTTTGTGTATTATTTTTGAAAGTTTGAGTATTTACTGGAGTTCATGGAATAAAACTTTGCACCAGCTACCTGGTCTGGCTACATTTTTCTTCTGCCCATGAGTTCAATGGAACCGTGAAGCCTGCTACAGTGTTGCCTGGGTACCCATCATTGGATCGTGGTAGGCCCGATGTCTGTGCTGCCTGGGATCTTGCATCGGTGCACAATAATTAAAAGCGACTCCCACCCCTCAAGTGACTTATTTTTGTACAGCCGCAACTAATAACCCCAAAACATATTCCAGTGGCCCGATGGCTCCCTGGGTGGCTCTAGGACAGAGTCAGAGAGGGCCCATGCCCTGGTAAAAAAAATCTGCTGTGCCCAAGCTGTGCCCCATCAGTGATACATAGCTGGCAACATACTCTGGATTTAAATTCCCTGCATGCCCAGGCACAAGCCCACTGTACCCAGCCTGTGCCCTGGTCATCCTTACTTTCTGGAGCCACCGCTGGGTGGCTCGCTTGAAATTGTAGTACCCACCAAAAAACTATGTACAACAGTTCCCCAGAGACAGGAGACCCCCAAGTACTCATCACCTTGCGGTCAAGGGCAGCTGGCTGGGTAGATGATGTGGTGGTCACACCACGCAGATGCTGTTTGCTGGGCTCCCAGAAGTCAGCCACGATTAGATTGGCAGGATGCTTGCACACCAGCCTGTAATGGCAAGAATGACACACAGTCAACAACCACTGACTCATACTATTTCTGCACTTCATCAAGTTATTCGGCACTAATCGCATGGGATGGGGTTCAATCTGAACTTCCAAAGGGGTTTTTCCACTGCTTTAAGACCAGACAACACAACTAAAGGGGTGAACAGGTCTGTTCTTTGAACAGTTAGACTGGCTCCAGGGAAGCAGTTCCTCATGAGAGCAGCAAGCCATTACACGTTCATGCTCACTTTCCCACCTTGTTCAGCAGTCCCATGAATGATTTGATCACTGGTTTACATGCAAAGAAACTACTTGTGGTTTGATGCTGGATCAGGCTGATGATCTTGGTCGCTTCTCTTCCTGTAGCAATCAGCAATAAGCTGTGCCCAATCAAACTGAACTGATGCCGTTCACTGGCTCAGTTCTCTCTCTTGGCTGAACTGCTCAAACACAGGAGGACTCTCTTCCTCCATTTTACAATGACTCCATTTCCAGTTCCCAACTTCCCACTGAACAGGGTTTGCAGGGTCCATTTTTAGTGTTTACATCAAGAGTGACTTCTTATTCTGTGATCACAGCCTTCAGTCTCTCAGCACCCAGCTGGTGGACCTGACCTCAATACCTCACTGGTTTACTCTTTTGCATCTGAATTAACTAGGGGCTCCTGCACCCCAGAATTTTTTTGGGTGCCTGCCTGACATAATCCATTAAAACGATTGGCTTTGAATTCATCCCTGTCTCCCAAATATATGTGCAAGGGTTACTATGATGCCACTGTCCACATCTCCAGGCACCTTTTCCTACAGTCAGTAATTAAACATTATTCACAGTTCCAACAACAGCATACAGATACAGATGACGTCAGTCCAGACTTTCCACCAGGATGTAATACATTTTTTGTGGACCAGGCATCCACTTAAAGTGTCAAATCCATAAATAGTCCACATTAGCCCGAGTCCCAAATCCAAGTTTCAGTGGCTGAAAGTTTAAGTTTCAGTGGCTAATGCTCAAGCAAGGCACAGTGCTGACACAAAAAATAGATATATCCTTGTAAGCCCTTGTGGTTACAAAGGTGTCAGATTATTTTTATTTGCAATTTCATGTGTTTGTAATGTCAATATGAGTATGGGTGCTAAAAAAAAAAAATAACGCAAGAACTCAACATATGCCATGATGTTTGCTTTATTTTTCATCAATATAATAAGACAATACAAATTATTAATTATATGACACCCTACTTGTACTAACATTTAGGGAAAATATGGGTGACTGTTTGGGAGGGCTAAAGCCCAAGGTTCAATGTGGGGGAATAGCTACTCCCACATCCTCAATAAAGGCCAGCCTCCCACGGCAGGTCCCCGCTTAGCACGCGTGAAACCCTCCCCTTCACAAGCACCGGGCCCCTGCATGGCTTGTGTGGCTGAGCTCCCATTTTGTTTCTTCTCACCACTCCCGTTTGTTTGCTTCTCCCCTTTTCTCCCTCCCATGCCTCCTTCCCCATCTGCCTTGCCCCTCCTCCTTTTTCTTCTCTCGCTTCGTTTGCAGTAGTTTCTTGCTCTCTTCCTCATTCTTGTCATCTCCCCGCTCCCATGTCCTGTTCAGTCCCCCCCTTTTGCCTGCTGTTTCCTTCCTCCCTTTCCCATACCTTGTTCTGCTGTACTCCGGCACTTGTTGTTGTTTCCTCCTGGTCTGGCTGCTGCCTGGGTTCCATATCCTGGTCTGTCCTCTGCTTTTAGTCCTCCGTCCTGTTGCCTTGGTCCAGTTTCTTTCCTCCCGTGCCTTTATGGACTGTCATGCTGCTCCATTCCCCACGGGGGTGGACTCCCCCTGTGCTGCATCTTCTGGCTGTGCCATGCCCTGACCCTCGTTGGTCATTGTTAGCCCCCCTCTCTTCCTGCTGTTCCATATTTGTGGCTCCCTGAACCATTTTCCATGAGGTGCCTGTTTCTTCCCCTGACCAGCGCTGTGCATCTGTTCATTTTTGAGGCCTTCCTGTGGGATGTCCTGGCTGTGCCCTGTCTTGTTTCCTGCCATTTCTCCCTTGGCCCACCTGTATTGCTTGGGCCTCTGCACTGGAAGGGGTAAGTACCTCGATCATGTCCCTGTACTGCCTCTGCCCTCTCCTGCAGTTTGGGCTTCCTTTTGCTGTAGACTACACATCTTCTCCATCGGAATGCTAGCCTCGGTGTTAGGGAATTGAATCAGTCTGAGACTATTCCCGAGACCCTGGGGAGACCCATTCTGACCCATTCTTTCCCCAGAGACCCTAGCTTGGTGTTCTGCCTCTAGGTGTCCTTGCTAACTATGGGTATTCTCACTACCACCTGGCTGGCATGTTCAGACCCTCAGTCTCTTCTGTTCTTAATGTTCTATGTTCCTATTAATTACGATTCTTTTAAAAAAAAAAAAAATGCCTTAACCCACCTGCTATGACTTTGCTGCTTTCCCTTTTCTGGTTTGGGGACCCCCCTTTTATGTTTCTCCAGCCCTCCTCCACCCACTGTCCTCCTCCTTGCCTCCCCCGTCCCTCATTCTGTCCCTTGTCCCTCGCTTCCGTGACTTCTTTTGGGCTTCTCCAACACACTGGCACTCCATCTTCAAGCCCCTTCACCTGTGTCAGTCCTGCTCCACTTCTGACCCTCTCCTGGAGCCTGCAATTCCTCATATTTCCCCACTCTGCCACCCACTGCATCCCCCTTCACTACCAGTTTATGTCCATCCCCATGCTACTTACCCCTTTTTTTTTATTTAGTAGTTTTTATTTATTTAGTTTTTGTTGACAGGGTAAGTGCACTAGACAAATCCTGCCTATTTTCAGGCACTACCCGGGAGGGGGATACAGATGAATGCCAACTGACCTTGAACCAGATTAAGCTGTTGGTGGTATTTTTAGTGAATGAGGAAATTTGGCCAGGACACCGGAAATTCCTCCTCTTTTCGATAAGTGCCATGGGATCTTTAACATCCACCTGAACTACCACCAATCCAAGCAGATAGGACCTCGGTTTAACGTCTCATCCAAAAGACGGCACCTCAGAAGTGCAGCACCCCTCTCATGCTGCACTACAGTGTCAGTACTGGGATATTAACCCAACTGCCAGATGTGGGAACTGAACCCACAGCCCTCCGATCTCCCAGCCTCAGAGGTGAGTGTGCTACCTACTGAGCCACTGACACTAATAACCTGGTATAGCACACTAAGCTGAAAGCTTTTTTACAGGAGCGACCTGGGAGCACAAGGAGGTTAAGTGACTTGCTCATACGAACATACGAAATTTGCCAGCAGATAAAGGCCTAGAGGTCTATCAAGTCTGCTCGAATGTGCAGCTAGCACCCCTTATTCTGCAGCTGCCCCTTCCTTCCACCCTTCCCCTTCATTAACCCTCCCCCTTGTCCTGTCCCATCTTCGTTTGAAGCAGTCTACTGTTCTACTGCATACCACTTCTGCAGGTAATGCATTCCACCCAGCCACCACCCTCTCTGTAAAAAAAGTGCCTTCTCATCTCCCTCCTGAACCTTCCTCGCTCCAGTCTCATATCATGGCCCCTGGTGGCCCTACCCTCCCTTACTTTGAACAGCCCCTCTGTCCCCGTCTTGTTTATTCCTTTCATGTATTTAAAGGTTTCAATCATGTTACCCATTTCTCCTCTCCTCCAGTGAGTACATGTTCAACTCCTTCAACCTCCTCTCATATGATAAGTCCCCCAGCCCCTTGATCATCTTTGTTGCCCTGCACTGCACCCCCTCCAGTAACTCAATGTCCCTCTTCAGATACGGACGCCAGTACTGCACGCAGTACTCCAGGTGTGGTCTAACTAATGACCTATACAGTGGCAGAATCACCTCCTCCCTCCTCGAGGATATACCCCTTGCAGTACAACCCAGCATTTTGTTGGCCTTTGCAGCTGCCTTCCTACATTGTGCTGAGTTGTTCATTGACCCTGTAATGAGCACACCCAGATCCTTCTCCTCCTCTGTCTGGGCTGGCTGCACTCCCCCTAGCTGGTAACTCCTCCTTGGGTTCTTCATCCCAAAATGCAGAACCTTGCACTTTTTGGCATTAACCCCCAGTTGCCAGGTGTCTGACCAGGTTTCAAGCTTTGCCAGATCATCCTGCAACCCCTGCCATCCCCCTAGGTCATCTACCACCGCGCCAACCTTGGTATCATCAGCAAACAGACTAATCTTGCTCTTGATGTCCCATGATATATCTGCAATGAATATCCCAAACAACACTGGTCCCAACACCGAGCCCTGTGGGACACCGTCGTCACTGCCCTTGGTGTGAGAGCTCCCCACCCACCACCACCCTCTGTTGCCTTCCTGCAGCCAGTTTCCTACCCATCTCACCAGCTTTGCACCCGCCCTGTGCCTACTAACTCCTTCCCAGCCTTCCATGCACCGAGTCGAATGCCCACTGAAGTCCAGATACAGACATCCACCATAGGCCCCGTCCAGTTGCCTAGTTATCCAGTCATAGAACTTGGCCGGGTTGGTTTGGCAGGATCTGCCATGTGTAAACCGTGCTGTCTGCTGTCCTGTAGTCCTTTGGCCTCTGGGAGGGCCACCAGCCCTCTCCTTCAGGATAGTCTCCATTAGCTTACCCATGATGGATGTGAGGCTCACTGGTCTGTAGTTTCCGGTTCATCCTTGGGGCCACTCTTGTGGAGGGCACCACATGAGCCATCCTCCAGTCTGGCGTACACACCCTGAATGTAGTGAGGCATTAAATAGGTCTACCAAAGGTCCTGCAAGGACCTCTGCCAGCTCCTTCAGTACCCTGGGTGGATGCCATCTGGGCCTGGTGCCTTGTCCACCCTCAGTGCCTTCAAACCCTCTCGAACTCTGCCCTCCATGATTTCCCATCTGTCACCACTTCCCCCCTGCTTTGCCATTTCTCCCACCTTGGTGTCTCCCCTCTTCTCTATAGTAAATACTGAGCAGGAGTACTCATTTAGTGCTTCATATCTCGTGCCTGCTTCCACCCAACCCCTTCTTCCTAATCCTTACTATGTGATCCTTACAGCTCCTTTTCTCCCTGATGTACTTAAAGAAGTCCTTCTCCCCTTCTTAATGCCTTGTGCCAGCCTGGAGTTCTAGATGCTTTGGCCCCTTACTGCCCTTGTCACCTCCTTCGATTCTGTCAAGTACTCTCTCTGTCTCCCTCCTGTTTTCTTGTACTCCTAAAGGCAGCTCTTTTCCTCCTTACCTTTTCCATGACCTCCTTGCTCAACCAGCTCAGTTTCTTAGCCCTAGCCTTCTTGCTCTGGGCTTTGCAGCAGGTTTTGGTTGCCTCCACTATCCCCAACTTTATGAGCTCCCACCTCTGGTTAGTATCCATACTAGATTGAATTCTGGCCAGGTACCCTTTTACCACTTCCCCCATCCTCCCAAAGTCAGCACTCCTGAGGTCCAGCACTCTTGTGCCAGATTCCACTCCTTCCTTGCCCATATCCAATATGAGCCACACTGAGTGGTGGTCACTCCCTGACAGCGGTTCCTCCACTGTAAGTTCTCTCACAAAGTCCCCATTTGCCAGCACAAGGTCAAGGGTATTCCCTAACCTGGTTGGTTCACTGACCATTGCAGCAGGAAGCTGTCCTGGAAGGCATCCAGCAGTACCTGCTCCCTTCTGATCCTGGTTGTTGGGGTACTCCAGTCCACTCCTGGCATGTTGAAGTCCCCCACAATCACCACACTTCCCTTCACCACACTTCCCTTCTCGCAGGTCCTACTGATCTGTCCCGCTAGTTCCCTGTCTAACTCCTCCGTCTGAGATGGTGGCCTGTACACCACTCCCATTCTAAGAATCCTATTCTTGGAATCCTGGATTTGCACCCAAAGTGACTCCATACTACCCTCCTCCTCTTCCTCTTCCTCCCTTACACACTTCAGTCCTTCCTTCACATATAGTGCCACTCCCCCTCCTTTCCCAATCACCCTGTCCCTACGAAATATGGGTCACACAGTATGTAAGTAGAAGCTGTGGGATTCAAATCCAGGTCTGGTCTGCTGGATGTCACCAGATTTGCAGCTCAGAGCCTTAGACCACTGCGCTATAATGTCTTACCACTTTTTAGTCACAGTGTTCATATACTTTGCCCAGCCTGTCATTCCCAAGTTGCCTTGTTCTCCCCTTGTACTTCATGACCTTCCAGCTCACCAAATCACTGCAACACTCATGCTGACTCCCTCTCCTGCATCCCTTGTAGTAGTTCCTGCAGTCCCGCTCCAATTGGTGCTCCTCCTCCTATGTTGGTTTTGTTTAGCATTCCCCTTGTTTGTTACCACACTACCATGCTTCGACTGCCCATGTTCCCCATTATACCTATGGCTTATCATTTCTAGGACCTTGCCAGTACCAGAGCCTCTTTTGGTGGTTCCTGCCCTTCCCATTGCAGTGCTGTTTAGTCCATTTTGCTCAGCTGGCTTCTCTGTTATTCCCACAGTGGGTTACTGCGGAGCCACACTGGGGCATCTTGGCTCCAATTGGCTGGAGTATGCTTTATGTTAGCTATATGAGTTTACCCTGCTTTCTTCCTACATGGCTTTCAATCATCCCTGCATTAATCATTGACCTTGCACAGCCCACCCGGCCTTAGACCATTCCTTGCATTCCATTACTGTGCTGCATGCTTCTCACTGCATTCCCCTAGCTCCACCTTAATGGCATTTACAGTAATCATATTCCACCCATCCTCTAACATCTTACTACCATCCCCTTCGTCCTTCTTTGTTTTGCCTACCTCCTACTCCTCAGCTGTCTGCTCCCCTTTCTTCACTCAGTCCATACCAGCAGTCCAACAACCTCTTCATTAACCCTGCTTACGGAGGCACAGTAGTACAGGTAGGCTTCCCCTGTCTACTGGGGATGACAGCGTGTTTCCTCTACCTTCAGTCTCAACCAGTTATACTCCCAGTCAACTTTCCACAGTCTCCATCTCTAAATTCTGCCTGGTGTGGTATCAAGTGAAGGTTAGCTCACCCTGACTACCAGAGATGGGACCCTATGACTTCAATCTACTGTTTAACTAGCTGCATTCTATACCTGATACCCAGTTGCCGCATTCCCTTCAGGAATGGGACAACTGCACCCCAATTGCCTTCAATCTACTGTTTCCCCTGACTGTATTCTATACCTGATACCCAGTTGCTGCATTCCCTTCGGGAATGGGACCACTGTACCCCATTTGCCTTCAATATCCTACCTCGCCCAACTACATCCTGCACCTTCATGGACTCGATGTACTTGTCCCTGCCTTGACCTCCTCACATTCTGGATTTGAACCCTGCCAGCTTGTTCTGTCTCCCACCTCCACTCAGTCCAACAGACTCCTGGACTTCCTTACTGCTTGTCATCCGCCTCTTCCCGTGCTCCTGGGCATCATCATTGTGACTTGCCTTCTGGCTCACCCTCATCCAATCTACAGTCCTTCAGCTCCATGCTGCTGTCTCCTCCCTTGTTGCTATGCCAGATGTCTCTGTTTCCCTATTGCCTTCCTATTGAACATGTCTGCCCGCATTCCCATTGCTTCCTGCTGAATATGTGCCATTTGCTCCTCTTCAAGAATGTGCCCGAAGCCTTCTACAAATTTTCCCCTGATGCTCCCCTTCTCCCATCCAGTGGTCTTCCACCAATGATTCCAGTGCTTTCCCTGTCTGCAATTCTTGGTCACTATCTCCTTCAGAGGTGGGAACCCATTCCCCATCACTGCAGCACCTTGCTACCAACTGTAACAGTTCACTATCTGCTTCAGAGGTGAGACCCTCGCACCTCAAATCGTGGCACCTTGTACCTGGATTTGCTTCTTGGTTTGACATGGATCTCCCGCCTAAGCCTGGTTCCTCTTTCCTGCATTCTATTCTGATATGCTGTGGCACTTGCCCCTGTCCCCTAACGTCCCTGCGCCTGCAGATGTCTGTACTGATCGACCTCAGCCATCTTCTTATCCAGCTCCATCCTTCAGTTGGTGGACTTCTGCTTGGTCTTTTCCCTCCATCCTGGGACTGCTGCTTTCCTACTCACTGCCTGGTGGCTCGGGGCTCCTGTACATTTGCTGTGTCTCTTTTTGGGCATTTCTACAACTATCAACATCCAGCATCCCTGCCTGATCAACTATTCCTACCTATTCATCTGTCTTATACTCCTACTTTGGCCATCATAATGGCTCCCTTCCAATGCTCAACGGAATACTTGTTCTTCTCACCTGAGGAAACCTTCTTCCAGCAACATCCCTTGAACAACATGTCCTATAGATTGTTACATCACCATACAACCATCAATACATTCCAAAAACTTCCCCAGGGCCAATTTCTGGAATCCCATTCAACTGGTCTATAGAAGATCTCATCTCTCAACCAACTCTGCAGGATGCTTCCCTATATATTCTGTTAATTTAAGCAGTATGGGCATCAATACCTCCCATGTCTTCATAGGATCATGACCCTAATTACTTCTGAGATGTACCAATTCTATAATAACCATCACTGTTAAGGATAACAGGAACCGAAGGATACATCATAACAGTACTGGCACCATCCTTTATACCGTCTCCTCATAGTCTTCTCCTAAAAGCGTTGACTCTGTTTGACCACATTATTTGCATTGTATTCCCTGAATAGCCACTGGATGTTCCTAAGACCTTCCCCAGCTACTATCCCAGAATATGTATCATTGGATATCTGGTGCTTAGCTGCCTTGCTAAAGGTACTCTATCAGAGCCACTGTTTCCTAGCCTCTGGATGTCACTATAATTCATAAAGTTATCTACATCTCTTCATCATGCTACCCTAAATTATGCCAGCTACATATTCAGCAGTCCTTCTAACTCATCCCTCAGGATTTACCTCCCGTACTCCCTCCAGCGAATACCATCACCGAGAGCAGGCTTCTATTGATTCCTCAATCTGCACATTTGCAACAGACCTGGCTGTTCCACTATCCCAGTCATGCCCCCCCCAGACAGTCCTATATTGGACCAAGCATGCTAGGCACCCATGGCATTCTATACTACTCTCAACTTCCCTTTGCCACATCAGTCTATAGACTTCAAAGACCCATTCGCAGGCTCCCTTCAACATTCCAACACTGGATGCTTCAGCACTGCAAAGCCGCCATGGTCACTTAAGCTCCTGCCATGGGCAATTAAGCCACATCAATACCCATATCCACCATTTCCACCAGCAGTCCATCCTGAATATCAGCCTATGCAAATCTCATTATAGCAACAATAACTCTAGTCAACCCTCGAGTTCATTGTACTGAACTTTCCAAATATTCCCATCACTATCCAGTCACCAATCCGTACAGCATATACCACCTTTCCTTCATTGGTCTAAAATCTTCCACATTACCTCTCCTACCAGGCACCTAAAGCTTCTGTCTGAATCCTTGATCAACTCTATAGATTTCCTCATAGCGACATACCGCACATTGCTGAACTCCAAGCCTTGAGACCCTAATCCAGATGTCAAACCCTCTACAGAGTCCCATAACGCAGAGACCACCCCCCTCCCCTGAGGAGACCGGAGGTCGCGAGGGCCTGCTCTGAAGCCCTCCCTGCCCGCAGAAGCCCTGAACCCAAGACACACCAGAGACCACCCTCCTGAGGAGACCGGAGGTCGCGAGGGCCTGCTCTGAAGCCCTCCCTGCCCGCAGAAGCCCTGAACCCAAGACACACCAGAGACCACCCCCCTTCCCTGAGGAGACCGGAGGTCGCGAGGGCCTGCTCTGAAGCCCCTCCCCGCCCTGCAGAAGCCCGAACCCGAGACACACCAGTAATTTCTACCTTGATCCAGGCTGCTGCCACCATCATGGCCATCTGGCGCCTTTTCTGAAAATGGCCACAAGCTCCCCTGCTCAGCGCATGAATCCCGGCCAGAGTAGCACCGAAGTTGCTGCCCAGGCTCAAACAGAGCAGAACTGTTACTTTGTGCCTGATTTTGAAACTTTAAAACGAACCAGCTAAAACTATTTGCATTTGCCTGTAACTGTATTTAAAAGCTTAGAGTCACTGCACACGAGACACACCAGGTAATTTCTACCTTGATTTTTCTCCATTAGCTCCTTATATTGTTTTGCCACTAGAGGGAGCCTGATTAAGTTTGAACAATTTGCTCCCAATACCTCACTTGTCACATTTTACTGCTCTCTAGTAGCTGTTTTCACTTGGTGATCACCCCCTCATCACCCCCTCTCCAATCGTCGAAAGCTATTCTGCCATTGTGCACTCCCCAGATCAGCCCTCCTCCTTCTGCTCCTGTCAGGCAATGTCCACCCCAATCCCGGGCCTGGCAGCACTGGTCCTCCCCCTGAAATCTCCTGGGCTGCGCATTGCTTCTATGAACATCTGTAGCCTCCTGAAAAAACTGGACTCTCTACACTGCCGGGTGACGCTTCATAAACCTGATGTTGTTGCCCTGGTTGAAACCTGGCTGTCTCCCTCCACTCCTAACTCTCATGTCTCTCTTCCCCCGGCTACACTCTCCACCGGTTGGACCGTGTCAGCAGGAGAGGTGGGGGCTGTGTCTTCTATTTGAAGGATTCTCTCATGGCGCTACCACTCCCCCGCCTGACCTCGACCATAAGGCCCAGGCACTTACTCTAAAGCTGTCCCCTGACCCAGCTAGAGGCCCATTATTCCTAACCATAGCCTACATACCCCCCAAGAACCAATCCCAGGCCCTGGGCCCACTAATTGACTACCTCACCTCCCTACCCAACTCGTTGGACCAAATCTTGGTGGGCGACTTGAAGATAAACTGGCTCTGCCCCTCATCCTCCTCCCACTGTGAGGCTTTCGATTCAATTGACCTAACTCAACTGGTCTCACAGCCTACTAGAAAAAACCCTGGGGGGGGGACAAGCACCCTTCTGGATGTGGTCCTCACCAACAGGCCAATCCGCATCCACAACATTCAAATCCTCCCTGACTGCCTCAGTGACCACTCCCCTGTGCTTTTTAACTTGGAAACCCCTCGGCTCTCATCCCTGGTCAAAACCACCTCTCGAAGGCGGCTTAGGCCTGGGGACCATAGGCCTTAAGCGCTTCCTTGCCCACACTGATTGGTCCTTCTGACCAGGGCAACCAACATTGACTTGGTCCTGGCCTTCTTTGTAAGCACTTTCAACTTTGCCTGTGATATCTTTGCTCCCATAACTGCTAGGGAGGTCCAAAGTGAAACATGCCCTTGGATCACCCTGCCCTACTGTGGCAGCTTAAACATGTGACAATCTTTGGCACCTTGCTGTTGCTGCTGGCGTTCAGCTGACAGGCGTCTATGCTGCCACCATGCACCAGTGCACCTGGGCCATCTGCAAAGCAAAGGCGGAATACTACCAAGCCTCTCTTACCTCCTCCTGGGGAACCCCAGGTGCTTCTGGGACAACATCAAGCAACTGAATGGTCACCCCAGTCCCCTCTCCTTCTCTTCTCAACATCAATGGTACCGCCTCCTCTGACCCTGCCCCTCATTGACACCCACCTCAATAACTCCTTTACTGACCTTAGCTCAGTACTTCCTGGTAACTTTTTCAGTCCACCTCTCCATCTGTACCACCACCCATTGCCCGCCCTCTTTCCACCTGCGTGGTGTCACCATGCAGAAGCTAGGCCTTACTTGCTAAAAGCCTAAAGGTAACACCATAGGTAATGACTCACTTGATCCCTGCCTTTTACGTCAGGTCCTGGATCAGGTCCTCTCACCTATTACGTGCATTTTCAACAAATCACTCTGTCTCAGACAATTCCCCTCTGCCTGGAAGATTGCCACAGTTACCCCTGTCCATAAAGGTGGTGACAGGACTCTTCCGGGTAACTACCGACCCATCTCAATCCTCTCCCCCCTCTCTAAGGCGTTAGAGAAAATTGTGGCGTCCCAAGTCTCTGACTACCTCTGTAAGTACAATGTTCTCTGCCCTGAACAACATGGGTTCAGAGCAGGTCATAGTACCAATACAGCACTCCTGGAATTTTCCAACTTCCTCCATGCCTCCTTGGACTCTGGTGCCCTGGCTGGTGCTATATTCATTGACCTGTCTAAAGCATTTGATACTGTTTGCATCCTCTTTGCTCTCCACCCTCGACCTAATAGGCTTTGCCTCAGGACCTGTTTCCTGGTGCACCAGCTATCTCTCCGCCCGCTCCCAATGTGTGAAAGTCAATGGTACTCTCTCTGAAACATGCCCCATTCACTCTGGGGTGCCGCAGGACTCAATTCTTGGACCCCTACTATTCTCACTCTTTCTTAACTCCCTACCCAGCAGTTGTACGGGTGTTTAGCGGTGTCAGTGGCTCAGTAGGTAGCACACTCGCCTCTGAGGCCGGGAGATCAGAGGGCTGTGGGTTCAGTTCCCACATCTGGCACTTGGGTTAATATCCTAGTACTGACACTGTAATTCAGCATGAGAGGGGTGCTGCATTTCTGAGGTGCCGTCTTTCGGATGAGACGTTAAAACCGAGGTCCCATCTGCCTGGATTGGTGGTAGTTCAGGTGGATGTTAAAGATCCCATGGCACTTATCGAAAAGAGTAGGGGAATTTCCCCGGTGTCCTGGCCAAATTTCCCTCATTCACTAAAAAAATACCACCAACAGCTTAATCTGGTTCAAGGTCAGTTGGCATTCATCTGTATCCCCCCTCCCCCGGGTCGTGCCTGAAAATAGGCAGGATTTGTCTAGGGCACTTACCCAGTCAACAAAAGCTAAATAAATAAAAGATGCTTCTCTATGCTGATGATGCTGTTCTCTTTGCCTCCCACAATGACCCCATGCTGCTACAGAACTCCCTCCAACTAGTCTTTGACTCTGCAGCTACCTGGTTCACTGAGCACCGACTTATTATCAACCTTAAGAAAACAAAAACGATGCTCTTCTCCCACCCCCAAAATAAGTACAGCAAGTTTCCCTTAGCTGTCCACTCCACACCCAATCTCGTCATTGACCAGGTGCAGTCCTATAAATATCTTGGTATAACCTTTGACCCTGCACTTTCATTCCATGGACATATATCTGCCCTAAATTCTGTCGCCACTCACGGTTAGCATTCTTTACCGGCACAAAAAATGCCTCCTCCTGATGCCCTCCACCTGGCTGTCACCTCCTCTGTCATGTCTCTCATTGGCTATGGCCTTCCGGTCTATGGCTCAGCAGATCAGACTGCCCTCAACAAGGTTCACCTCACAGTTAATAAGGCCTGCAGACTTATCACTGGGTGCTCCCAGACTCATCACACATGAGAGCTGTACACCCTGGCTACCCTACTCAACCTGGAAGAAGCGACTCATGTATCAGACATGCCAGCTCACCTTTAAAACCCTCGTGGCCTATCCCCATAGGCCTATCCAACTCCATTAAGCCGTACTGCACCGACCCTGATCACGCGCAGCTCGTCAACAGCTACCCTAGTTATTCCGAGAGCCAGGACCTCTCAAGGTCAGAGGGCATTCCCCTACCATGCGCCCCACTGGTATAACTCCCTCCCTGCCAGTGTCTCAAACTCACTAACCTTAGCTCGCTTTAAGCCCAGGCTCAGAAACTTCCTGCTTAGCTCTCGCAAATGCAACTGCCGCTAGCCTAGTGTAAAAAAAAAAATATATATATATATATACTCTGTTTGACAATGCTCACTGAGCGGCTCCCCTTCCTTTCCCTACTAATTCCTCCTCCCTATTCTCCTCCCTTCTACCCCCACCAGCTCTCCCCCGACCATAAGTTTTGCACCTTTTGTTATCTTTTGCTTGTTGGAGATTGTATTCTATTGTAACAAAATTGTAATTGAACTGTAACTTTTTTGTTTGTAAGTACTGTGTCCCTTGTACTACTGTTCTGATGTCCTCTTTGTGACGAGGTACCTTTGTAAATGAGCCTCTGGCTCAAAGGTTTCTAAACTGATGTTTAACTAACTAAATAAATAAATAAATAAAATAACCCATCGTACCTCCCACAATTCAGAGTCTGGCAGCTCATTTAATCAGCTCATGCTCTTCATGCTCACATTGACTCTGTAACCCCATTGAATATCAACCAATATCATATTGGAATCCTGGACCGCATTCACCCCTTTTCAACTGGACTTAATCCATATTCGGGATCCAGACACTCCTTCAGAATGGACCTGCCTCTTTAGCTTAAGAATCAATCTTCCAGAACGCATCATCCAACAGACTCTGAAGATGGAACTTCAACTCTACAAACAGTTTACCTTACTCAGAAACTAGAATAGGGTTGTAAGAACCTAGGATCATCTCCTTTTAGTTTGCCCTGAGGCTGGCCAGGTCAGTAGCCATGGGTCCTCAGAGGTTTCCTCCACATGGGGTTTTCCTCTCCTACATGCTATTGGTCATACTCTCTGTGAGTTGGAGTAGGTAATCTTTTTGGGCTTTCTATTCCCTACTCACTATCATCTTCCATACCAAGGGTGGGAATAGAAAAAGGCCAAAAAGTAAACTACAGTTACATAAGCACTACTAACCCCATACTCTGTTCACTAAAACATTTAATGGGAGGGCTAAAGCCCGAGGTTCAATGTGGGGGAATAGCTCCTACCACATCCCCAATAAAGGCCAGCTTTCCCTGCTTAGCGTGTTGCAAAACACCCACCATCCACCCCTGCCTCCTCCTTCTCTAGCACTCTGCTCACCCTTGGTGCTGGGCTTTCTATTCCCTACTCTCTACCCAGCTTCCATACCAAGGGTGGGAATAGAGAAAAGCCAAAAGGTAAACTACAGTTACATAAGCACGTTTTTTGCATATGCAGCCCATGATGCTTTGCATTGTGGGGGCATGTGTGATTTGGTAGTTACATAAGCACTACTAACCCCATACTCTATTCACCAAAACATTGAATTGTTTTTATGCAGAAAACCATGTAAACCCCATGTCATGTATATAAAACATTTTTGGTAGCTGTAGAATATGGTAGTAAATATTGAAAAAGAAAGCAATATAGGGGCTGCCATGATGTTTTTGGATAAATCTTCCTTCATAATGACAGGTTAAGGAACTGCCTGATTCAGGAAAAAATAAACTAAAAACCTATTAAAAAAACTATGCCAGAAGGTCATTTAAACTATTCAAAAATACAGAATGATAAAGAAACAGTGCTACATAAGACAGACATTCAAACAGTTATTTACAGTGTCTTAAACAAAGCAACATCTTTCATAGAGAAACTTGAGGAGATAGGCAAACTAGAAGGGGTGAAAAATCAATGGGATGCCATTAAAAAGGGAATCCAGGAAGCAAAGTATCTAAAGCATGTCTGAGGCAAGTTGGGAAGGAGAAGAAGGAAAAAAACACTATTTGTTTCACCAGAGATTCAGGGGAGGCAGTCCAGGCCAAGAAACTGACCTTCAAAAACCACAAGACTGAGTACAGCGAGGCAAACAGTGAAATCTACCTTAGCAAACTGAAGAAGGCCAGTTATGTGGTAATAAAGCCAAGTAGTGGTGCACACACAAAGATCACTGAAGCAGATGGTTGCAAAAAATAAACTTCTTTACTTGAAGTGTTGCTTTACAAAATAACAGTACAATGCAAGCTCTCTCATAACTTCTTTGTTAAGTTCTTTCCCCTAGCGCTTTGACTCTCATGAGTCTTCAGTGGAGATTATATGGTAAGGAGGGCTATGGCTGTATCAGAGCTCAAAATAGCAGAAGGGGTGGCCAACCCACCAGCATAGTAGTAGTAGCATTACCACCTGCGGTGCTGACAACCCACATTCAGGAAAGAGCACAGTACATCAGAGGGTCTGCCGGGGGTAGGTAAGAAAAGCATCCCATGGACAGCTCTCCTCCTCCGGGGTGGAGGCTGGTTGTGCAACTGCCAGGGCCACTCTCCTGCGGGAGGCAATGGTGGATGTCTTTAGGTTAGGTGTGACATCATTGTACATCTGGGGTTCTGGAGAAGCTTACAAGGGAAAACCCCTCAGCCAGCTACACCATGAAGCCTCCTAACCTCCTCCTGAAAGATGCCCCAGGCATAAGGCCTGGCTGGGGCCTCAGGTAGATTTTGGTCCCTCCCCTCGGGGGACCTCACTGCAGGGGGCAAGCTGTGGGACTCCCAGTTGGGCAGCCTGAGGGGCAATGCCAGGCATGAAGTCTTGGCACTGAAGAGGGGATATGTCCCCCGCACCGAGCCGAGGAGCATAAACAGAATCGAAAAAAAAAACAGAACGGGTGATGGAAATTAACAAGCCCTTCACTAGGTATATCAGGAAGAAGAGGAAAAAAAAACAAGGGGCAAATTGAAGATGGAAGAAGGAGGAGGGGGTCTGGGTCTGGGTACAGGAGGATACGGAAAAGCAAATAAACTGAATAGTTCTGCTCATTATTCATGGTAGAAGATGGGGGCCACTTCCAGAGTGCAGCATTAAAGCTTGGAGTGAGCTAATGATGGTGATGTAGACCATTTCTGAGGACAGTGTTCAAGGGCTTCAGGGAGTGGAAGACGGGTAAGTCACCATGACTAAATTGACTTGTCACTAGTGACCAGAGGGTCCCTGTGGACTGGAGGGTGACTGATGTTGTAGCTCTCCATAACTGCAGAGACAGGGGAGATCCTGGCAAATACAGACAGGGTAGCCTGACCTCAGTAGTGGGAAAGCTGCTTAACACTATTATCAAACAATAGTTGGCAGACTTCCTGGAGACATACAGTCTCCAGGACTGCAGGCAACATGAATTTGTGAAAGAGAGGTACTGCTAGATGAATCTCAGAGGATTCTTCAACAAGGTGTCTCAGGCAATAAATGGGGTCAAGCTTTGGATGTCTTGTATTTGGACTTTAGCAAAGCTTTTGAATTAGTGCCACATCAATGACTAGTGAAAACAAGCATTTGTCAATGCCAAATGTTTGCTTGCTGGCATTAGCAGTGGAAGTGCAGGAGTTAGACAGATGCAGTATAGAAATGGCAGTGATGTATTGAACTGACGTCAACTCCACCCCCACCCTGTAGAGATGGACAGGCATTGATTGTGCCTTTGAATCGTTGCCCATAACGGTCACGACATTTCACCTCACCCTACTCTGCAGACACTGACAAGTGTTGAGGTGTGCCTTGGGGTGTTCGGGCTTTACACTCACCTCATTCCATAAGGAAATACACTGAAATGGGTGCAGTATAGGAGAATGGGGTGAACTCTGGGGCCAAAGAATCCAAGGTGCACCTCGATGCCTGTTACTGGCTGCAGGGTGGAGGTGGGGATGGAATGGCATGAGCATGACTGTCAACAATCCCAAGTCACACCCCTGATGCCTATCAGTCCCTACAGGGTAGGGCGTTATGGTCGGAAGCCCTAACGCCCTGGGCGTTTCTTAGTATTTTTACTCCAAGTTTTCAACATGGGCTTTTTGTGATCCCACTACATGAACAGTGACACTATCAGTTTGTTAGCCGAAGGGTGATTTTCCACAGTGACTGTGCCATTTGGCGCCACAGGTGCGAAAACACATTTCGAACACAATGTGAAAAATGACAGCTGTACTGTTCATGAGGAGGTGTAAAAGATGGTAATGTTGAAAATCCGGAGTGAAAATACAAAAAAAATGGTGAAGTCACGGGCAACTGTGCAACACACACCCATAATCCAATTATTTTGGGGATTTGTTTTTACCAGATTTTCAATATAGGCATTTTGGGACCTCCGCTCGTGAACAGTGTTACTGTGATTTTCTTAATCTGTCCTGAACACGGAGTTCCCACAGCGACCATGCTATTCTGTGCCGGAAGTGCAAAAACACATTTCAGCCAGGATGCGAAAAATGACAGCTGTACTGTTCATAAGGAGGTGTGAAAAAATGCCAATGTTGAAAATCTGGAGTGAAAATATTACAAATTTGTAAAGTTATGAGGGTTCATAGAAACTGTGCAATGCACGCTCGTAATACATTCATTTTATAGCCTTTTGTGACCATATTTTCAACATAGGCATTTTAGAACCTCTGCTCATGAACAGTGTCACTGTGATTTTCTTAATCTGTCCTGAACAATGATTTCCCACAGCGACCGTGCTATTCTGTGCAGGAAATGTGAAAAATTACAGCTATACTGTTCATAGGGAGGTGGAAAAAATGGCAATGTTGAAAATCTGGAGTGAAAATATTAAAAATTCTCAAAATTATGAGCGTGTGTAGGAACTGCGCAATGCAAGTTTGTAAAACAGTCATTTTTGAGAATTTTTTCACCAAATTTTCAACATAGGGTTTTTGGGAGCCTACCTCGTGAACTGTGACACTGTCATTTCGTTAATCTTCCCGAAAGGTGATTCCGTGCAGTGACCGCAAAATCACCTTTTGGGACCAAATAACCAGATGACAGTCACTGAATTCATGAGATGGGGGCCCCAAGAACCCCATGTTGAAAATTTGATGCACAAATTAAAAAAAATGACCGAGATATGCACCAAAGTTGAAAAAAACCCTATTTATGTCATTATACAGCTTACCGGCATTTCTTCAGTTCGTGGTCGGCTTTGAAGAGTGCAGATGTGTTTCCGGTCCACCGAAGATCATTGCTCCAGCCTCTGGAGGTAAGCATGGGGTGCGGTGTGTGTGGGGAGGTGGGGTACGCAGAGGGTGGGCGTGGGTTGGGTGAGGGGCAACAGAGTTAACGAGGGACCATTTTCTTTTGTTACAGTTTTTTTTTTTTTAACAAAGACAACACAGGACTTTTGCCACGCTGGGGTGGGCTCCCAGCATGGCACCTGGAAGTTTGTTTTCTGGGGGGAGCACTGGAGCCAACGGGAATTGGGCACCCCCCATCAGACATACAGTGTGCTTGGGGGGGGAGTGTGCATGAGCCGAGGGGGATTAGGCACCCCTCGGCATGCAACAAATGGGTGGCAGGAGATGCAGTGGTGTAGAGTTTGACAGCTACAGTCAGCGGTGGTGACTGTAAGAAATTTGCATATTGCTGACACACAGCAGTATGCAAACTGCTTACACGTTACCACCGCTGACTGTAGCGGTCTTTCTCTTTCAATTGTACGCCACTGCATCTGAAATGCTGTCATAGACAGCTCGGACATTCACTGGTGCGGTGCGACCACGCCTGCAAAAAAGATCAGGGTATTGGATGTGGGGTGCCACACCTACGAAAACTCATATGGTGGCACTATGTATCTTGCTCATGCATGCAATCAAACATACAAATGGGTGACTTAAGGTAGGGGAGCACTTAAGGTTGATAGAAAATTGGTTAGGTGGAAGAATCCAAAGGATAGCGCTAAATGGCAAGTGCTCAGAGGTCAGGAGTGTGACCGATGGGTTGCCTCAGCTGTCTGTCATGGGTCCAGTGCTTTTCAATTTGTTTATGTGTGTCACTGGAGTAGGGATCCAGAGCGATTTGTGTTTTTGTTTTACAGGTGGCACTAAAATACATGGTAAGATGTACAGTGAGGAAGGGATTAGGTATGTGAAAAATGACCAGCAGAAACTGGAACAATGGTCAAAGATCTGGCAGCCCAACCTTAAAGGGACACTGTCCACCCCCTTAGGCCACAAAATGTCCCTAGTCTGAAAAATACATTTCCTGATTGGTCACATTCTGTAGAGATTGTTTATGTAAATAATAATTTGATTGGGGTTCCTTTTTTCATTTAAAAAGAGAAAACCAGGCTGCCCACCATACTGGTGTTACCACACTAAAATATGTTTGTTTACATTCCTTTGAACATGTCTCACTGCATCTTTCCTGGACTTGGAAACAACCTCAACACAGTCTAGCCACTCTTGATGCAGTGGGAGTAGAGGAGACTATTTTGTCATGAGTAACTGGACTGTTTGGGGGTGTTTCTAACGTTCAGGAAGAACACAACGGAAGTAGACCAAGGATTTTAAACAAAACAAGGTTGAGTAAAAGTACACAATCACCATGTACTTCACTTCTATTGAGAAAGGAAGCAGATAAAACAACCAGCAACATCAATGAATTTTTGAGCACATAATCATAAAATGTGAGTTTTTACCTAGAAATAACATGCAAAAAAGGTTGACAGTGTCCCTTTAATGCCAAAAAGTGCAACATCATGCACATGAGAAGAAGGAATCCTAAAACTCAGTATTGGATGGGGGGTCGGAATAGAGTTGACCTCAGAGGAGAGACTTGGGGGTTGTTAAAAGTGACAATCTTAAGACCACTGCCAAATGCAGTAAGGCATACGAGAAAGACAGAAGAATGCTGGGGTGCATACTGAAGTGCAGTCTTTTTTTATATATATATTTGAGTGATTTTTTGGAAATAAAATGTCAACAAAACAACAATGCAGCTGGATTTTTGTACCTAGACATATCAAAAAGACATAATCAATATACAGGGTACATATCTTCTTTGAACTGTACTATAAAGAACACAGATAAACAACAGAATACTGTGGTCTAGAAATGCAAATAATCAGCAAACTAAAACAAAGAAATTATATCGACAAACTGCCCCTTTACAAATTGTACCGTATGCAGACAAATGTATGCAGTCTTAACTGATTAACTAAGGAGGGAGAGAAAAAACATGGCGAAGAATATAGTTAGGTCTTTATGGGAGGAGAGAACAGTCCACTTCAGTACTATTAAGCAGCCAACAGGGCCAGCATTCCCTGCCTTGCTGTTCCTTATTCTGCAGTGCCGAAGTGATGGATTCCATTCTATACATATATATTGTTAGGATAATCTTTGGGATCTGTTATTTTTATTTTCCTATAACTGCATATTGCTAATTAAGCTATAGCTTAGCATGGGAAACCTTACTTTTAGGAACAGATGTGCTGCTATGTATTAGTTAGTAATTGTACAACTTACTAGTGGAAATTCACTGATCAGTGCTTTTTAGCTGTCTTTGCAATATACAAACTACTGACTACAGAGAATAATATTTATGTTTTTGCCATATGTAAATGTGTAGAGACAGAAGACAGGGAAGGCATGTTCTTTTGTACAAGGTTAGAAGACTGATAAGAGCCAGTTCACATGCAAGACTGATAGGTGCCTAGCCTAGCAACTAACAACACGTCACAGTGTGCAGCTCTGATGATACAGCACTTAAGAGTCTCACCATGCATGGTCATGTGTCTGCTGTGCAAAAAGATAAGGAAAAAAGCAATAGGTATGAGAGAAAAAATGTATAAAAACAGGATCCATTTCAGGGTCTCGTCTCTGAGCACATGTTACAACTGTGGACTTTACCGCTGTTTCCCAGGATTGGTAGGTATTATGCTTTTCCCTGTATTTTGGCATAGCTGCAATAAATGCATTATATGCTAATTTTATGCTGTCTCCTTATGACTTTAGAACTCACCAACAAGGTATATACTATGTATAAGTTTACATTGGCACCCCAGTATGAGAGGTCATTAAAGGGAGCACAAAACCACATTTTTATACATTTTGTATACTGCAGTAATTAACATATGAACATACGAAAGTTGACAGCAGCAAAAGGACACCCTGGTCTATCTAGGCTGCTCAAGATTGCAGCTAGCTCCCTATTCAGCAGCTGCCACACCCCTCACCTTTCCTCCTTCAACCCTCCCCTTTGCCCTGTCCCACCACTTCTTGAAGCATTCCACTGTATTACATGCCACCACCTCAGCTGGTAGTGCATTCCACTTTGCCACAACCCTCTCCGTAAAGAAATGGCTCCTCACCTCCCTCCTGAATCTACCCCCTCCAATATCATGTCATGGCCCCTAGTGTCTCTCCCCACCCTCCTCCTGAATAGACCCTCTGTGTCTGTTTCAATTATTCCCTTCATGTATTTGAAGGGCTCAGTCATGTCTCCCCATCCCTCCTCCCCTCCATAGAAACATAGAAACATAGACTTTGACAGCAGATAAGGACCACTTGGCCCACCCAGTCTGCCCATTTCCCTACCTACTGGATAAGCTGCAGATTCTAGTTAACCAACAGCCTATTTCCTGCAACCCACCACTATAATTGCCTTATGTCTGTCCCATGCATGTTTGAATTCCTCCACTGTTTTAGACCCCACAACCTCTCCAGGAAGGAAGTTCCATGCGTCCACCACTCTCTACGTGAAAAAGAATTTCCTCACATTACCCCTGAGCCGTCCCCCCTCTAACTTTAAATTGTGCCCCCTTGTTCTTACACATCTCTTTTTCTGAAAGATGCTACCCTCCTGGACTTTGTTGATTCCCTTGAGGTACTTAAAAGTTTCTATCATGTCCCCCTGTCCCTCCTTTCATCAAGGGTATACATATTAAGCTCTCTCAGTCTCTCTTCATATGGTTTCTGATGTAGACCCTGCATCATTTTAGTTGCCCTCCTCTGGACTGCTTCCATCCTGTCTATGTCCTTGCATAGATGAGGTCTCCAAAACTGCACTCAGTACTCCAGATGGGGTCTCACCAACTGTCTGTATAGAGGGATAACCACTTCCCTTTTTCTACTTGTGATGCCCCTCCCTATGCATCCCAGTATCCCCCTGGCTTTCCCTACTGACTTCTCACATTGCATACCCACCTTTAGGTCATCTGATATGACTACACCCAGATCCCTTTCCATTATTGTTGTTGTTAGTACCTCCCTTGCTATTGTGTACTCTTCTCCTGGATTTTTATTTCCTAGGTGCATTACTTTGCACTTCTTTGCATTGAATCTAAGTTGCCATATGTCTGACCATTCCTCCAACCTTGCCAAGTCCCTTCTCATCCTTTCTACCCCACCTTGTGTATCAACTCTGTTACAGATCTTTGTGTCATCCGAAAAGAGGCATGCCTTCCTTCCAGACCCTCTGCAATGTCACCTATAAAGGCGTTAAAGAGGACTGGACCCAGTACTGAGCCTGAGGTACTCCACTAGTAACCCCTTTCTTCAGAATGTGTTCCATTCACTATTACCTTCTGTGTCCTGTTGTGCAGCCAGTTTTCTCAGGCTACCACCTGGGACCCCTCCCAGGCTGGCTAACTGATTATTAATCTTTTGTGCGAGACTGTGTCAAATGCCTTGCTAAAGTCTAGGTAGGCCATATCCAAGCCCTCCTGGTCTATTACTTTGGTCACCCAGTCAAAGAAATCGATTAGATTTGTCTGACATGACCTTCCTGCTGTGAATCCATGCTGCTTTGGGTCCAGTGCCCCGCTGGCCTCTAGGTACTCAACAATTCTTTCTTTCAGAAGTGATTCCATCATTTTCCCCACCACTGAGGTCAAACTAACAGGTCTGTAGTTTCCTGCTTCTGCCTTGCTCCCACTTTTGTGAAGGGGAATCATATCTGCCCTCCTCCAGTCCTCAGGTACCACCCCATCTTCCCATGATTTGTTAAAAAGTGTGGTTAGTGGTGTCACTAGGTCCTCCCTTAGCTCTTTTAGGATTCCAGGGTGAATCCCATCAGGCCCCATTGCTTTGTCCACCTTGAGTTTTAGAAGTTCTTTCAGTACTCTTTCTTCTTTAAATGGACTGGTATCAACCCCACTATCCAGAGTGCTTCTACTGTTTGGTTTAGGTAACTCCTCCTCTTCTTCTTTTGTGAATATGAGCAAAAGTATTCATTCATTATCTCTGCCTTTTCACTGTCTCCTCTGCCCACCTCCCTCTCCTTTATTAATCTTCCCTATCCTCCCTTAACCTTTCTATGTTCCCTAATGTACCTATAAAAGGTTTTATCCCCCTTCTTAACTGAGTTGGCTATCCTTTCCTCGGTTTGGGCCTTTGCTTTTCTGACTGCCTTCCCCACTTCTTTCTGCTTTAACTGATACAGTTCCCTGTTGTGCTCCTTCTGTGATTCCATATACTTTTTGAATGCAGCCTTTTTCTCCTTAACCTTCCCTGACACTACTTTTGAGAGCCATAGTGGTTTTTTATTCCGCTTTGTTTTCTTTATTTGTTTCACACAAAGGCTTGTTGCCTCCATGATGGCAGTTTTGATTTTCTCCATTGTTCTTCCACCCTTCTTTCTGGCCATTTGCTAATGCATTCCTCAGGTATTCACCCATTTTGCCAAAGTCAGCCTTCTAAGTCCAGTATCCTTGTATTTGTATGGCTTGTCTCCATGGTTGTGTTTATTGTGAAGCACACTGTGCAGTGGTCGCTTGTTCCCAGGTGTCTACTGACTTCTAAGTTTGTGATCCTCTCTCCATTTGAGTACCAGGTCTAATATTGCTCCCTCCTGAGTAGGTTCCACCACTAGCTGTCTAAGGCATGCTCCCTGTGGGCATCGAGAATGACCCTGCTCTTGGATGTGGATGCAGTCCATGTTGCCCAGTTAACATCTGGCATATTCAGGTCCCCCATCAACAGTATCTCCCCTTTTTCAGCCATTTTGAGAATGCCCTCTATCATTTTCTTGTCCATTTCCTCCCCTTGAGACGGGGGTCTGTATACAACCCCTGTGGATTGTGATGCCATTCCCTGTCTCCAATGTGACCCAGAGTTCCTCTTGTCCTCCTCCTTTACCTTTTAGTTATGTTACTTTGATCCCTTCCCTTACGTAGAGAGCTACTCCACCTCCTCTTTTACCCTCCCCGTCCCTTCTGTAGATTGTGTACCCTGGTATGTTGACATCCCAGTCATGGTTCTCCATGTACCATGTTTCTGTGACTGCCACAATATCCAAGTGTTCCACTTCCATCAGGGCTACTTGCTCTGGAAGCTTGTTTCCAAGACTATGGGCATTGGTACTCATTGCCCTCAATTTAATGTTGGCTTTATCCTTTTTTACCCCATCCCTGCTCTTATTTCCCCTGTCCATTTTTCCATTTACTCCTGTCCTGCCCTCTGTCAAGCTCTGTACCTCAGTGTTTACCCTACTACCTGCCATGCTTTGTGGGGGGAGGCTTGAACTTTCCTGTTTCCTATCAGCACCTCCCCCCTTGGCTAGTTTAAAAGCTTGCCAAGGAAGCCTTTAAACCTGTCACCTAGGAGCATGTTTCCCTTCCTGGACAGATGCAGACCATCATGCCAGTATAGACCTTCATCTCTCCAGGTGGACCCCCAGTCCCCAATGAAGCCAAAGCCCTGTGCTCTGCACCAGTTTTGCAACCATTCATTAAACCGCATGGTGTGCAGTACCCTAGCCTCACCCCTGCCATGGACTGGCAGCACCTCTGAGAAGGTTATCATGCTTGCTACCTGTCTGGCCCCTTCCCAACTCCACAAATTCATCCTGCACTGCACTGATCTCATGCCTAGCTAGGTCTTTTGTCCCGAGGTGGACAATGATATCTAGTTTCCTCTCCTGTGATGCTGCTTCTGCAATCCTGAGGATTTGCTTCCTGTCCCTCCAAGCCATGGCACCAGGCAGGCACCTTACTTCCCTCTCCTCTCCCTTCCCCAGGTCTACACCCCTAACAATTGAGTCCCCTATCAGAAGTTGTTTCTTTCCCTTGTGTTGTCCCTTGCCACTCTTTTGTGAGTCTCCCTTGTGGATGTCCCCAGCATTCTTCTTGGTCTCCAATGAGGGTGTCATCATAGAGGAACCTTGATTTGCCAGACCGACATATGATTTGTTTAGAGGTGCAACTCGGGGGCTACTCCTCTGTTCCACCACCCTCACCCTCCCAGAACCTACTGTGGTCCATCTGCTCTTCACACATGGCAACCTCTGAGGTAGTGGTTGTGGAACTGGTGCTCTTTGGGTGGGGGAGTCCTCCTTAGTCCTTGCCAGTTCAGTCTGGAGGTGAGCAACCTCCTCCCTCAGAGCTGACAGTTGCCTGCAAATAGGGCAGCAACGCAGGTTCCAGAATGTTTCCCAGAAAATTGCTGCCCCACAGCCAGTGCATTGCACCACTCCCCACATGTCCCTCTTCCTTATAATATACAATGAGTAATATACAAATTTCTTTTTTTTTTTTTGATGTGTGTATACTTACGCTTTATGCACTGTGCTGGGTAATTAAGAATATGACAGTTCTGCTCCAAGACCTGTTGAGGAAGTGATGTCAGAACCTTGGCTATAAAGGAAATGCCACAACCACTGGTGACTGTTAGAAACAATCAATTACACCACTGCTCCACCACCCTGGTGAGTACTGCCCTTTATAGTAAATCAACCAACACCACAATGTACTAGACCACTGCTCCCACACAAACCACTCTACTGAGTCCAGGGATAAAAACAAACTCACTCATTATTCAGCCAGCAGGACACTTCCAAAATATTGCACAAATATCCTTCCAAATCCTATGTGTCCAGCACAGAAATCAAGCAACTTCAGTTGTATTACAACCCCTCTGGTTATAAAATTACAATACTTTAATGGAATCCTGCAATTCTTAATGCCAATAAGAAAATAATGAAACTTTTTGTAGAAAGTGTAGCTTACCTTCCTAGTCCCCACAATATTATGTTTTACCAAGTTACCAGTTCCTCAAATGCATTCTAGTTTGTTCTCTGCAGTATAGCCAATTTCTCAGCTTCAAAAGGAACAGGCAGGTCCTCTGGTGACTTTACTCTGTGTAGTATGCCTAAACAGAACAGTGATACAAGCCTCACCAGAATCAATTGATTGACTAGTGACACCTGTGATGTAAGCAGGCCTTTCAGTGAAGACAATTTGCTATGTCTGCTTCTAATACACACACAAACCCTTTATCTGAAACCAGGGATAAACTCACTGCTTAGCCAGCAGGACACTTCCAAAATATTGCACAAATATCCTTCCAAATCCTATGTGTCTAGCACAGAAATCAAGCAACTTCAGTTGTATTACAACCCCTCTGGTTATAAAATTACTACACTTTAATGGAATCCTGCAATTCTTAATGCCAATAAGAAAATAATGAAACTTTCTGTAGAAAGTGTAGCTTACCTTCCTAGTCCCCTACAATATTATGTTTTACCAAGTTACCAGTTCCTCAAATGCGTTCTAGTTTGTTCTCTGCAGTATAGCCACTTTCTCAGCTTCCAAAAGGAACAGGCAGGTCCTCTAACTGACTTTACTCTGTGTAGTATGCCTAAACAGTGTGTACATGTTTAACTCTCTTAATCTGATCTCATATGGCAGTTCATCCAGGCCCTGAATCATCTTCGTTGCCCTAAGCTGCACCCCCTCCAGCAACCTAATGTCCTTTTGTAGGTACAGGCACCAGTACTGCATGCAGTATTCCAGGTGGTGTCTAAGCAACGATCAATATAATGGTAGAATAACCTCCCTTCTTCTTGAGGTAATGCCCTTTGCAATGCACTGCAGCATTTTGTTGGCCATTGCTGCTGCTGCCTTTCTGCATTGCACAGAATTGTTCACTGCTCCTGTGATGAGTACACCCAGATCCTTCTCCTCTTCTGTTACCTCCAGCCGTACCCCCCCGAGATGGTAACTTCTCCTTGGGTTTTTTGTTCTGAAGTGCAGTAGTTTTGCATTCTTTTGCACTGAACCCCAGCTGCCATCTGTCAGACCATGCCGCTAGCCTTGCCAGATCCTTCTGTAGCCCCCACCACCCAACCTGGTCATCCACCACCGCTCCCATCTTGGTGTCATCCACAAATAGGCTGATTTTGCTGCTGATGCCCTCTGAGACGTGTGCAATAAATATGCCAAACAGCACTGGGCCCAACACCAACTCCTGTGGAGCATCACTTGTCACAGGCTTAGGGGATGAGTATTCCCCACCTAACACCACCTTCTGCTGCCTATCTTTTAGCCAGTTCTCCATCCACCCCACCAGTTTTGCTCCTGCCCCTGTACCCCATAGCTTGCTTCCAAGTCCCCCATGCGGTACTGAATTGAAGACCTTACTTAAGTCTAGGTACAGGACATCCACCACATGGCCCCCATCAATTTGTCCAGTTACTCAGTCATAGTATTCCACCAGGTTAGTCTGGCATGACCTGCCCTTGATGAAGCCATGCTGCCTCCCATGCTTCACCCCATTCACCTCCAGTAGTGCCACTAGCCTCTCCTTTAGGATGGTCTCCATTAGCTTCCCCACTATGGACATTAGACTTACTGGCCTGTAGTTTTCTGGTTCATCCTTGGGTCCACTCTTGTGGAGGGGAACCACATGAGCCAGTCTCCAGTCATGGGGTATACAACCTGTGTCTAGAAATGAATTAAATAATTCTGCCAAGGGTCCTGCTAGCACCTCTGCTGGCTCCTTCAGCACTCTTGGAAGTACTCCGTCCAGTTCTGGTGCCTTGACCACCCTCAATGCCCTTAACCCTTCCAATAAATTCTCCACTGTGATTTCTCCATCCGTTATCCCCCCATCTGTTTCTATCCTCCCTTCTACTATGGGTAGTGCACCCTCTCTTTCTTTTGTAATGACTGAACAGAAGTAATTGTTGAGCACTTCTGCCTTTTCACACCCTCTTCCACCCATCCCCCTTTTTAATTCTTACAATTTAGTCATAACAGCTTCTTTTCTCCCTGATGTACCTAAACAAGTATTTTTCCCATTTTTTTATGCCCTGCACAAGCCTGAGTTATCTTGCTGCCTTGGCTGCCCTTATCCCCCTGGTCACTTCCTTTGCTTTTTGCAGATATCTCTCCCTATCTTCCTCCCTCCCCGAATTTCTGTATCTCCTGTAAGCTGCCCTTTTCCTCCTCACCCTGTCTGACACCTCTTAAGACATGATACCTATCAAATATCAAGTAAGCTTGTCTTTATACCAGGCCAGATAGTTTAGAAAGATACAAGAAGAGGCTGCACAGGGTAGCAGAGGTTACAGCTAATTTATACCTGACTCTGGGGGTAGTTCTTGGAAAGATGCACAAACTCTACTTTCATATTTATTATTCTGTAACAAGAATTCTCATTTTCTCAGTAAAAGGCAGAATGTGGTGTCCCCAGAAACATATTTCAGGATCATTCAAAAGCATCAGATGGATGCTTGCGAAAGGAGGTGTTAACGCACCTTGTCCCTCATATTTAGTATAAAAAAGGTGGGTTGGGGGGCACTAACACTTAAACACACCAAGTCCCAAAAAAGCCAGCTGCACAAGTGCTTGGGCCTAGTGTTTTCCATCTTTTTTGGGGGGAATTTTCATTGCATTTTTTGCATCTCTTTTTTGGGGGGTCTGGGGGGGAACTGTGTCCCCCGGAAAAACAGACATGAAAAAGAACCAAGCGTAGGCACATGCATGGATCAATTTTGTGTTTTTTTGTTTGGTTGTTTTACACACACACACACACACACACACACACACACACACACACACACACACACAGCTGCTAAATTCTCATTCAGCTGTTCAGAAAGAACTTGCACAGCAGTTTTGTGTCTGGTATTGTCTTAAAACTAAGGGCACAAGGGAACCTTAGAAGGGGGGGGTTAAGGCCGGAGATTGAGTGGGGGTCTGTGGTAACAAAGTAGGTAGGGAATTCTAGGGCAGACCAAGTGGACCATGGGTTTCTTTTCTGCCGGCAACATTTATGTTTCTATGTAAGGGGTGATACTAGAAGAAAAGGCAGAAGGATTAAGGATGCCAGTCTCAAACTTCTGCTCCTTCTGCTCCTACTAAATCTAATCCCTTAATGGTGTGTCCATGTTGTCAGTCTCTAAGCTCAGCCAGTAGGAGGGTCACATTTCATTTATCTCTCAGAAAGGAATAGGAAACAAATCAGCACAGACCAGTGCATCCTGGAGAAAACAGAAGAGGGACTGACCCTGTAATTTATAAAAGTTCCAAAATGTCAAGTCCTTAGAAAACAAAGAGGCTATCAGCAGAAAACTTTGCCTTATGTCAGACAGAGAAATAGAAAAATTACTAACTTTAAAAGTAACAGAGCATGTTCTAAAGCACCAGCTGGGAAGGGGTTACCTCTGAAGGTACTTTCTAACCAAAAAGAAAAATGGGGAGGAGTGGCAGCCAAAGACAGTCATTTCATCTTTGCAAATAGGTTTGCCTTTTTTGCAGTTAATACTTTTTATGTTTGCTTGCACGCATGTGCAAGAAACATAGTGCCATCATCTGAGTTTTCGGAGGTGTGGCAGCCCTCTTCTGATTCAATCAGTGTGTTTGCAGGCGCGGACACAGTTCTCCAATGCCTGCTGGAGCTGTCTATGACAGCAGTCCAAAATGCAGTGCTGTACAGTTGAAAGGGGGAGCTACGCTTTAGTGATCAGTGATAAGATATCGCCTGCTCATGTGCGCTCCCCTACACACACACACACACAAGCACGATACTGCGTGCTTGCCCCCCCTGCACTGTATAGCCGACGGGGGTGCCCAGTCCCCTGTCGGCTGTGCTGCACCCCCCAAACAGAGTTGTACATGCCATGCTGGGTGCCCACCCCAGTGTGGCTACACATGTATAGCCGACAGGGGTGGCCAATTCCCCGTCGGCTCCACTGTCCCCCCCCAGAGTACAGGGTTCCACTCTGGGAGCCCACCCCAGCATGGCAACAGATGCTGTCACCGACGAGGGTGCCCAATCCCCCGTTGGCTCCACCCCCAACAAGCCATCCTTGTGCCACGCTGGGAGCCCACCCCAGCGTGGCAAACATCCCGCTTGTCTCCTCCTTTGTTAAAACCTGCAAACTGAAAAGCGGTCCTCGCTGTCTCTGCCCCCACCCGCGCCCACCCACTGAGCACCCTGCCTCCCCCCCCCCAACCCCACACTTACCTCCGGACTCCGGTCGGCCCGATCTTGATGGACCCGGGGAACCGTCTGCACTCTTCAAAGCCGACCGCGAACTGAGGAAATGCCGGTAAGCTGTAAAATGTAATGAATAGGATTTTTCAACTTTGCTGCATATCTCAGGCATTTTTTGGAATTTTGGCACCAAATTTTCAACATGGGGTTTTTGGGAACCCTCCTCATGAATTCTGTCACTGTCATAGCGTTAATCGGGCCCGAAGGGTGATTTCGCAGTCACTGCATGAAATCATCTTTCAGGACTGATTAACAAAATGATAGTGTCAGAGTTCATAAGGTGGGCTCTCAAAAAGCCTATGTTGAAAATTTGGTGAAAAAATTCCTAAAAATGACTGTTTTACGAGCATGCATTGTGCTGTTCCTACGCACACTCGTAGGTTCGCGAATTTTCAATATTTTCCCTCCAGATTTTCAACATTGCCATTTGACCACACTTCCTTATGAGCAGTACAGCTGTCATTTTTCACATCTCACCCAAAATGTGTTTCTGCCCATGTAGCGCACAATGGCGCAGTCAGTGTGCGAAATCAATGTTTGGGACACATTAAGAAAATCACAGTGACACTGTTCATGAGCAGAGGTCTTAAAATGGCTATGTTAAAAATTTGGTGAAAAAATTCCTAAAAATGACTATTTTACGAGCATGCGTTGCGCTGTTCCTACGCACACTCGTTAAGTTCACAAATTTTCAATATTTTCACTCCAGATTTTCAACATTGCCATTTTACCACACCACCTTATGAGCAGTACAGCTGTCATTTCTCACTTCTCACCCAAAATGTGTTTCCGCACATGTAGCACACAATGGCGCAGTAGGTGTGAGAACTCAATGTATGGGACACATTAAGAAAATCACAGTGACACTGTTCATGAGCAGAAGTGTTAAAATGGCTATGTTAAAAATTTGGTAAAAAAATTCCCCAAAATGACTGTTTTACAAGCGTTTGTTGCGCTGATCCTACGCATGCTCATAAGTTCTCAAATTTTCAATATTTTCACTCCAGATTTTCAACATTGCCATTTTACCACACCTACTTATGAGCAGTACAGCTGTCATTTTTCACATCTTGCCCAAAACATGTTTTCCGCCCATGTAGCGCACAATGGCGCAGTCGGTGTGCGAAATCAATGTATGGGACACATTAAGAAAATCACAGTGACACAATTCATGAGCAGAGGTCTTAAAATGGTTATTTTTAAAATTTGGTGAAAAA
Source organism: Neoceratodus forsteri (assembly GCA_016271365.2). Taxonomy (NCBI): domain Eukaryota; kingdom Metazoa; phylum Chordata; order Ceratodontiformes; family Ceratodontidae; genus Neoceratodus; species Neoceratodus forsteri. The sequence goes on along the minus strand of JADMNL010000041.1, from coordinate 3,078,634 downwards.
ATTCCTAAAAGTGACTGTGTTGCGAGCGAGCATTGCGCAGTTTCCACACACCCTCGTAAGTTCATGAATTTGCAATATTTTCAGTCCACATTTTCACCAGTGGCATTTTTCCACACTTCCTTATGAACAGTACAGCTGTCATTTTTCACATGGCTGAAATGTGTTTTCACACTTTCAGCACAGAAATGCGTGGTCGCTGTGGGAAATCATTGTTCGGGACAGATAAAGAAAATCACAGTGACACTGTTCATGACCGTAGGTCCCAAAATGCCTGTGTTGGCAATCTGCTGTAAACAATTCCCAAACTAATTACATTATGGGTGCACGTTGCACAGTTTCTATACGCTCGTGACTTCATCAGTTTTTTTAATATTTTCACTGCAGATTTTCAACATTGCCATTTTTTACACCTCCCCATGAACAGTACAGCTGTCATTTTTCACATCCTGTTCAGAATGTGTTTTTGCACCTGTGGTGACAAATGCCATAGTCGCTGTGCAAAAGCAGCTTTCGGCTAACAAACTGATATTGCCACTGTTCATGAGGTGGGGGTCACAAAAAACCCATGTTGAAAATTTGGAGTGAAAATACCAACGAATGCATGAGGCATTAGGGTTTCCGACCATAACACCCCACCCTGTAGAGAATGACAGGCATCAGAGCTGTGACTTGGGATTGTCACCTGCAATGCTCATACCATTCCACCCCCACCCACACCCTGCAGCCACTGAGAGGCATCGAGGTGTGCCTTGGACTCTTCAGCCCCAAAGTTCACCCCATTCTCCTATACTGCACCCATCTCACAATATTTCCTGATGGAATGGGAGTGCGCGCAAAGAACCAAGACCCCCAGGCACACACGTGACACTTGTCGGTGTCTGCACGGTAGGGTGTGGTGAAATGGCATGGCTGTTATGCCTGATGACCCAAAGGCACACCCCAATGCCTGTCACTATCTGCAAGGTGGTGATGGGGTTGACTTCAGTCCAATACTTCACTGCCATTCCTATTATGCAGCTCTGTAACTCCTACACTACCAATGCCAATGCAGGCAAGCAAACATTCGGCATTGACAAATGCTAGTTAGTAGCATAAACACAAAAACCAAAACACAACATGCTTACTCACCACAACTTTTTTTTGCCAGCCCCATTACCACATGATTCCCTTGCAAGGCAAGGCAATCAGAGGGTGAGCCATGGATTTTCTAATGCCCCAGTATCCATAACAAGCTGTTTACTTTGACAGCTCACAGCAAAAAGAAAGTAAGGTCACTTGCTATGCAGTTCTAACTGCTAAAAGGAAAAATTATAGAACTATGTTTTTTTTTTCACAAATTCACTTACCTACTGTGCCCATGAGATAAACAAAGGGCATATAATCTAGGAATGACACCCAAGAGCAATAGGAAGATTCTCCTAATCATTTGACTTGCTTTAACACTTTTTGTTACAGGTATGGTGTGACTCACTTAACACGTAAATAAAATGTATAGGATTTTGTATGACTCAGCTAAGACTGTATTTGTAAATTAAAACTGAGAGAAAAGGGGATGCTTTTTTGTCTCTGTTTTGATTTTGTTTAATTTTATTTCATTTTTAGAAATCGAGTAAGGTGTGGCTGGCAGCCACAGCACCATCTACCCTGCCAATGGCACAGTTGGTAGGGGTAGCCGAGGGCATACATCAGTATAAGGATAATGCAGCAGCATTTAAAAATCAGTGCTTATCTATCACAGAGAGACCTTGCTCTTTGTGTTGTGTTTTTCTTTCTCTGTCAGGAAGAACAAGCATTTGCCAATGCTGAATGTTGCTTGCTTCTATGTGCTGCTTAGGTATTTGGAAGTAATTGGAGTGCAAATATTAAAAATTTGCGAACTTACGAGCGTGCGTAGGAACTGCGCAATGCATGCTCGTAAAACAGTCATTTTTAGGAATTTTTTCACCAAATTTTCAACATAGCCATTTTAAGACCTCTGCTCATGAACAGTGTCAGTGTGATTTTGTTAATGTGTCCCATACATTGAGTTTGCACATCGACTGCGCCATTGTGCGCTACATGGGTGGAAACACGTTTTGGGCAGGATGTGAAAAATGACAGCTGTACTGCTCATAAGGAGGTGTGGTAAAATGGCAATGTTGAAAATCTGGAGTGGAAATATTGAAAATTCGCAAACCTACGAGCATGCGTGGGAACTGTGCAACGCACCCTCGTAAAACAGTCATTTTTAGGAATTCTTTCACCAAATTTTCAACATAGCCATTTTAAGACCTCTGCTAATGAACAGTGTCATGGTGATTTTCTTAATGTGTCCCATACATTGATTTCACATACCGACTGCGCCATTGTGTACTACGTGGGCGGAAACACATTTTGGGCAGGATGTGAAAAATGACAGCTGTACTGCTCATAAGGAGGTGTGGTAAAATGGCAATGTTGAAAATCTGGAGTGAAAATATTGAAAATTTGTGAACTTACGAGCCTGCATAGGAACTGTGCAACGCATGCTCGTAAAACAGTCATTTTTAGGAATTTTTTCACCAAATTTTCAACATAGCCATTTTCAGACCTCTGCTCATGAACAGTGTCACTGTGATTTTCTTAATTTGTCCCATACATTGATTTCGCACACCGACTGCGCCATTCTGAGCTACATGGGCGGAAACACATTTTGGGTGAGATGTGAAAAATGACAGCTGTACTACTCATAAGAGGTGTGGTAAAATGGCAATGTTGAAAATCTGGAGTAAAATATTAAAATTCGTGAACTACGAGCCTCGTAGGAACTGCATAGCGCGCGCTCATAAACAGTAATTTTTTGGAATTTGGCACCAAATTTTCAACATGGGGTTTTGGGACCCTTCTCATGAATGATGTCACTGTCATGGCGGTATTCAGGCCCAAAGGGTGATTTCGCGATCACTGGGAAATCACCCTTCGGCCGAACGCCATGACAGTGACATCATCATGAGAAGGGTCCCAAAACCCCATGTTGAAAATTGGTGCAAAAATCCCAAAATGCCTGAGATATGCAACAAAGTTGAAACCCCTATCTAGCCCATTGTACAGCTTACTGGCATTTCCTCAGTTCGCGGTTGGCTTTGAAGAGGCAGGCGTGTTCCCGGTCCACGAAGATCGCGGCGCTGGAGTCGGAGGTAAGTATGGGGTGGGGGTGTGTGGGAGGCTGGGTGCGCATGGGTAGGTGCGGGTTGTGGGAGGGTCGGAGGCGGCGCCCGGCGGACAGTTTTCGTTTTCAGGTTAAAAAGGCGTCGTGGGACCGTTTGCCTTGCTGGGGTGGGCTCCCAGTGGCACAAGGGCGTTCAGGGGTGTTCAGCCGGCGAGGATTGGGCACCCGTCAGCCATGGTATTTATTGCCACGCTGGTGGGCTCCCAGCGTGGCACAAGGACTGGGGCGTTCAGCCGGCGGGATTGGGCACCCCCGTCGGCCAAAGACTACTACTGGGGAGGGGTGGACGCAGCTCAGGCGATGGGGATTGGGCACCCTGTCGGCTATTCAGTGCGTGCGGGGGCACGCATGGCTGCGTGTGTTGGGGTGGAGCTGCGCATGAGCAGCCGATATCTTATCGGTGCTCACTCAAGCATAGCTCTCCCTTTCATCTGTATGTTGACTGCATTTTGAGCGTGGTTACAGCTCCAAAATGCATTGGCTTACAGGGGCCGCGCCTGACAGCACACTGACTGAATTGGAGGAGGAGGTGACACACCTCCGAAATCTCCGATGATGGCACTATGTTTCTTGCACATGCATGCAAGCAACATAAAAAGGGTCCCTCTAGCCAGTGACTGAAGCAAGACATAAAACCAACCCCTCCGGGAGGAGGAGGAGGGGGGCATCAACACTCAATACCCTATAAACCACCTCCAGTAATGTATGGAGTAGGCTACTTTAAAATGTAATGCTGTTAACAATTTGAAAAACATTGTGATACTCTAGGGCCACCTCATCAGTATCTGTTCAGCATACACCTTTTCCGGTGCTGACCAATTGGCAAATAAGATTGCCAACACTTTTGTGGTTAACTGTCCACACCCCTACTGTCAATAGAGTGTCATCTGACCTCTACATAAAACGGTTACAGGTAACATTAGTGGAAATTTATTAATTTGTTGTCTGGCCTCTGCTCCAGTATTGGCCAACCCACACAGAACCCTTCCATTACTACAGTAACCGAGCTGCCTCTTTCACCAAAGAAAGAGCTTGGGGGGGGGGTATGAATCATGCCCCCTTCCAGTGAAACACTTATGGTGGCTGCAAATAACTAAAAAAAAAAGGCCCTCTGGACCTGACTGAGCCATAGCTTACAGATCCAGAAATAATCACCATAGGAACTGCCTACCACAAGAGGCCCTTAGATTGGCAATCACCTCCTCTGTCCTGTTGCTAATCGACAATGGGCTGCCCATCTATGTTGCAGCCGACAATACTGTGCTTGCAAGAATCCAGCTTTCTATAAACAAGGCCTGCAAGCTAATGCTGGGAGCCCCTAGGCGCACCCATATGTGCCTGCTGTACTCCACCACCAACTTGCTCAACTTTGAAGAAAGACTCCACTTCCAAACCTGCCTTCTTGTAAAAAAGACCCTGCTAGGGCTCTCCCCCCCGGGTCACCACCTCCCTGCAGTGTGCCTCCCCCTCAGTCTCCACCCACAGCACTCCCCTCCCTTATTGTCCCCAGGGTAAGGACCTCTATGGCCCAGAGGTCCTTTTGCTATCAGGCTCTCTCCTGGTTCAATTCCCTCCCAGCCAATGTAGCTGACTCCACTAAGCTTGGTCCTTTTAAAGCCTCCCTTAGAAGCCATCTGACAAGCACTCGCTGCTGCAACTGCACATAATCCCCAAACTGCCCCTTACCTTCACCCCTAAGCTGGGTCTGCCCTGTCTACTTTTGCTGTAGATACCTGGGGTCTCATACAACACCTGCTGACTAATGTAATAAAATATCTCTGGTTGCTACCTGACGTGGTACTTGTGTACCTATATTATGACTACTGTGATCTACCTATTACCAAGCGTGTACCACCAGTGAATGCCTGTAACACTGGTTGCTTTTTTAATCTAAGCATTATGTACTGTACTGTTTGTTAGCTGTGATGTATTGCTCTCTTGATGAGGTGCCTTTGTAAATGAGTCTATGACTCAAAGGTCTGTAAACCGATGTTCTAATAAATAAAAATAAATAAATAAATAAAGAAAGTATACCAATATCTCTCCAAAGCCACATAAAAGAAATGTCTACAAATAATCCATTTGTTGTTTACAGTGTTTTTTTGTTAAACATACACAAACTCCACCTAATAATATCCTGTCTATACACTAGGCCCAAGCACAACACACAGGTTTGTAAACACATACTGCACTCATAAACCCAAATGTGTGTGCTCAGTTTACAAATGGTACTATTAAACAGCATTCTGCACTTCATTCCATTGCTAGCACTGTCATGTTTCCAACTGTGGTTACCCCAACAAAGGAAGAACCCACCCAATGTCCAATGCAGGAACATGGACCAACTAGTTGTCTGGCTACATTATCACTCCCAGGTACCCTTATAAATAATGTGCAATTTATGCACGTCCCTGTGATTTTAAATCTCACCAACTATAATATGGCAGAATTTAGATTCTGCTCCAGTACCAACACTTCTAGGTTTCATAGTGCCATGTTTTACAGGAGGGAAACTCAGTGAATGACATGTGGTCCCCTCAGGACAGTTTGAACTGAGGGCAGTGTTCTTGTCCATCAAAGCATTCGTCAGTCAAGTTCAGAGCAAAGTGGTACAAGTCAGAATGGATAATACAACCTCAATGTTCTATGTAAACAAATGATGGAGAGGGGGCAGATCTTTGTAAGTCTGCAGAGACAGATTAAAAATCTGGAACTGGATTCAAGTATCATAGATCTCGGGAATACATCTAGCAGGAAAGCAGACTTGTTATTTACTTCTTTTATTTAAAAGTTTATTTAAACAGGATTAAGTTCCATGAGAAACAAGTCTTGTTTATAGAATGTCCGTTGTCAAATAAAATACCAAACATACAATGCAGAACAATAGGGCAAAGCAAGCATGAATCAGATTTTCAAGTTTCAAAGAAATTGCAACAAAGCTGAGCATTCAGCAGATCAAGTTTTACATTGTTCCTAAAGATGGGTAGAGTGGGGCAACTTTTAAATTGTAGCAGTAAGTCATTCCAAGCATAAGGTGCGCCAAAGGAAAATTTTGCCCTACTGTAAGTGGACACAAATTTCTAAATATAATTTTTTATTGAAACATAAATTTTCTATGTCTGCACCACCCTACAGTATACAAAATAGAGCTGTAGATGATTGCATTCAGTGCGGTCCTGAGCCCCTATTACAAGTCATTTTCCAGTTATACTACACCATCTATTAATATAATTTCTCCAACCCCTCGGGGACAGCATGGGGGCAGGAATGCTTCATAACATGCAACATTAACCATACAGCAGTGCACAACATTCCAACACTAAGTTCAGAAATAATATCAAATAACCCAGTGGGTTGGTAGCGGGGTGGGCCGAGTGGGATCCCCATTTCAGCTCCCAACCTGGGTGGGTGTGAAGCCACCAAATGGGGAGTTCGATTCAGTGTCCCTCACCACAAGTGGTGTTTGATAGGGCTACATTCTGAGTTCCTATGTGGGTCAGATTTCACTAAGGTGATGGGGAGGAGTTTAAAAATCAACCTTCTTATGGGACACAATCCCTATCCTTACTCATGTGTAAGAGCCAAGCGATCCAATGGGAGAAGCAGAGCTCAATTTGTCTTTCAGGGAATGTGTGATTTTTTTTCTTTGTATAAATCTGGTTTGCAACTGTTTGCCGGTTTAAGATATCTGGAGGGTTAGGGGTCAACCAGTGCCTTTCGATCGCTTTTTTGGCTGCTTTGAGTAGGAGACATAAAAAGGTATCTCTTATTAGAATCATGGTAGGCTCGTGGGACTAGATTAAGTAAAAACATTTTGGGTGTTAAGAAGTCTACCAAATAGTTCCTCTAGTTCCACCTGTAATGTTAGAAAGAAAGGGTGCATGATTGGATAGGTCCATATGACATGTGTATGATGTCCCCACATTGCTCCACATCGCTGCCAAAAGGAGGTGTCCCTTGTGGGTAAGTAGTGGACAGTAACTACAGGGGTGCAGAAGTAGCATACCAAATGTTTCCAGGAATGTTCCCTCCACTGATGAGAACTAGTGATTTTAACAGAGGCTCTGTATGCCCTATTACATATGGGTTTCCAGTTCCTCCTGCCAGCTGCAGAGTATACTACTGGTAGAATCTCCAACAGTGTCACTCAGGGCAGAGTGTAATCGAGAAGTTTTGTGATTCAGAGTGCCCAGTCTTATATAATCAAGGAAAGAGCTTATGATAGCACGATGAACCTTTGGGCCCCAAGTGGAGGAGAAAGAAAACAGCTTCATAACTGCAAATATTCTATAAAAGTCAGGTTGTCTAAGTCCAAACTCTGACTGGACTTCAGTAAATGACTTTAACACATTCCCTGACATCAGCTGATAAAGATATCATAGTGAATAGTATTCCCAGGTTTGAAACGCTGGATCTATACTAGCAGGGCAGAAACAGGGATTCAAACTTGTGTCCCAGGACATGCAGGAACCCTGTGAACCTGTAGGGACCACTAGGGACCCTCACCCAGAGTGGCACACCTGACTGCATGGTGGTGCTCAATGGCTGTAACCTCGGCCACCACCCACCAGGATCTGAATCCCCTAGTCACCCTCCTGGTACTGCTGCCTGGATCCTACAACAAGGGACCCTTGCCCCGAGCGGCGCACCTGACTGCACTGCAGCGCTCAACGGCCATAACCTCGGCCACCACCCGCCAGGATCCAAATCTCCTAGCCGCCCTCCTGGTACTGCTGCCCAGATCCTACAACAAGGTACAGCCACATAGCTTAACTCGGAGCTGACTCACTACTGCTGCCACCCAATTGGTGCGGCGCTTTTGCAAGCGGCCCCTAATCGGTCCACCTGGCTGCTGGAACTCTCTGATTGGAGCACCTTTTCTAGCCCACTCTTGGGCTTCCAAAAACTGTATTTATCTGCTTTTTCTCCATTCTTACTGCCTCCTAACCTACTTTTGTAACTTTGACTGTTTGCTTTTAGACAGAATGTTTTGAATTTTTACCTGCTGTATCTACAGTGTTAAATGATGTGTAAATCTGCTTAGCACTAGCCAGCCTGAACTTTGCAGTGTTGTGATTAATGTAAACTGTGTATTGCTCTCTGACTACCCCCCGCTGTTCCCTGTTTTGCTGCCTAACCCTGCCACGCCCTGGTCTGTTTTCAGCTTAGCCCCCTTACACCCAGGCTCATCACTCCTCCATTTTGTACTGCTGCAGAGTCCACTGAACTTGGACTCTCACCCCACCACCTACCCTGTTCTAACTTCCCCACAGTCTTCTCTCCTTAATCCTCCTTTTGTCCTGCAGCCACCCCACCCTTGCCAATCTTCTCTTAAACCTTTTGTCCATTCCCTAATCATCCCCCCCTCTGACTGTCTGCCGCCAGCCTCCTGAACTCTGTTGTTAGACCTACAAATTTACTCTGTCTTCTCCCCTTGCTCCGCTAGGGACCCTAGTCCCGAGTGGTGCATATGACTGCACAGCAGTGCTCAACAGCCATAACCTCAGCTGCCACCCACCAGGATCCAAATCTCCTAGCTGCCCTCCCGGTACTGCTGCCTGGATCCTACAACAAGGTACAGCTGCATAGCTCAAATCAGAGCTGACTCGCTACTGCTGCCACCCGATTGTTGCGGTGTTTTTGCAAGCGGCCCCTGATTGGTCCACCTGGCTGCTGGAACTCTCCAACTGGAGTGCCTTTACCAGCCTGCTCTTGGGCTTCCAAAAACTGTATTTTTCCACTTTTTCTCCTTTCTCACTGCCTCCTAACCTACTTTTTCCTCCCGCCTCCCCACCCCCACCCAGGCTTCTTTTAAATACACTCCTGCCCCTCCTTCCTCATTGTGCGCACACCCTACTAGTTTACGCCATCTCTGCTTATTACCTGCCATAGCTGGAAAGTGCTAGCAAAGAACTACAGGGGCCTTGTGAATGCCTCCTTCATTCTACTGCAGCTACTAGTTTTTCACCTTCTATTGTGGACTCAGTGCTGGGCTTCAGTGCTCCCACACCCTGGTTGCCCACACTCTTTGGTCCCTTTCTCTTTGGCCCCTAATTGGCTAGCCTACAGCTCCCTGACAAGGCAAAAGCATGCTGCCCAACTACTGCTCTAAACTCTCTTAGACTTCTGTTAATCAAGGTCTGTCTGCTGCAAGAAAGCCTATAATTGCAAAGTGTGCCCCTGACCACCAACTTACAGGGTCAAGGGAGGGTTAGCCTAATGCTTTGGTTTAGCCATAGCCTAGTGTCAATTCCCAACTGAGCCATGAACCTGATGGCCTCTAGCATGGGCTGCTTGACCCTGGCCCTCAAACTAATATTGGTGGTGACAGTGACTTGCCCTGGTGTTCTGGATGGCACCATGAAACAACCTCCCTACCAATACTCACTTTATAGTAACATACACTACAATCTAGGCATGGCCACTGGAATACCTGACTATAATATTTTGGATTAGTACACCTCTAACTGGGTCCTAGTCTACCTTCCGAGCATACTTACTCCCAGCCCCATCGTGAACTACCCGCCAATGGCTTTACCACTCTGCCTTGCAGTGCGTATGCATACTTGTAGTCCTAAAATGAAAAGATGACTAACTCACAAACTTTTCTACAAAATGTTCAAAATGTACCTCCTGAGACTTCTGCTAATATTTCTTCTGCTGTCTGGCAATGTCCACCCTAACCCTGGGCCTGTTGGGCCAGCCTCACGCCTGGGCACGGGAAGGGTGGGTCCCTCACATTGGCATCAATCAATGTCTGTAGCCTCTTCAGCAAGCTAGATAACCTCCAAACCTGGGTTCAGCAACACAATCTTGACATCCTCTCTGTTGTCGAAACATGGCTTAACCCAAGGATAACTGATGCTGCAGTCACAATCCCAGGATATGTAATATTTAGGCAGGACAGGACCACAAAACAGGGTGGTGGTTGTGCCATATATCTTAGGGACACTTATATGGGCCATGCCATACCTATGCCTTACCCTGGGTCCACATCCCAGGTCCTTGCCATCAAAGTTCTCCTTGGGGCTCATAACAAAGTGCTGACCATAGCATCCATGTACTTACCCCCAAAGGATCAGGCTACTGGCTTCAACAATGTCTTGGAATATCTAAGGGGCCTGCGTCTTAACTCGGAAACAATAATTCTAGGAGATTTTAACATAAACTGACTCTCGCCTGATGCCTGCTCCTATAAGGACGCTGTCACTACACAGCACCTCACCCAACTTGTCTCCATCCCCACCAGATATAACTACAAGACAGGTTCAAATACCCTACTTGACTGGATACTGTCTAATCACCCGGAATGTATTTCCCAGGTGGCTCTGCTCCCCGACACCATAAGAGACCACTCGCCCATTATCTGTGTTTGGTCTGACAAGTTCAACAAGCCCCCTCCTAAGTTATTGTATGCCAGGGTTTTAAAACGGGGGCATCTTGGACCGCTCAAATCTCATCTTCGGAGCCTGGATTGGACCACACTTGATTCAATCACTGATATTAACATAGCTCTGGAATTTTTCATCAAACAATTTAATGCGGCCTGTGATACTTATGCGCCTGTGAGAAAGAAGAAGGTTAGAGGGAAGTCCAACCCATGGATAACAATTGAACTCATTTCTCATCTGAAACTGAGGGACCACCTCTGGCATTGTACAAGAGCCACATCTAAGCAAGCGGATGTACAAAGATACAAAGCTGCCAGAAATGAATGCACGCAAGTCATTCGAAATGCAAAAAGCAAATATTTCAGGAAAACGCTCTTTAACTCCTGGGGAGATGGTAAAAAATTTTGGAGCAACTTGAAAGACCTCACTGGAAAAGATCCCATGCTGCCTCCCACTATGCTCAGCATCAATGGAGCACCAACCCTTGACCTTGGAACTATAACCAATACCTTCAACGATGCATTCTCGGATCTGGGCAGTGTTCTTCCACCAGATTTCTTTGACACCCCCACTACTAGTACTCTCCATGACACAGCATCCTTGGGCTGCCCCAACCCGCAGTTCTACTTCAAAGAGATTCCACTGCATCTGGCCAGAACTTACATATGCAAGGCCATCTGTAAACCTGGACTTAGCGGTGATTCCCTCGATCTAAAGTTGGTTGCGCTCGTCCTAGAAGAAATCCTTGTGCCTATCACAAAGATCTTAAAGCTTTCACTAAGGTTATCACAGTTCCCCTTACTTTGGAAACAGGCGCTTATAACACCTGTTCACAAGAGTGGAGACAAGGCACTACACACCAACTACAGGCATATCTCCATACTCCCTCCACTTTCCAAAGCATTGCAATGCATTGTCTCGAACCAGCTAATTGAATTTCTGGAAAAATACAAAATCCAATGCCCACAACAGCATGGATTTAGAAAAGGACACAGCACCACCACTGCCCTTCTGGAATTTATGGGTTTCATCCACAATACACTGGATCAGGGAAAGTGTGCTGGTGTGGTGTTCATTAACCTAACAAAAGCTTTTGATACCGAAAAGCACCCACTCCTACTCCAACAGCTGTCCTCTATTGGGCTCTCCAATGATACACTACTCTGGTTCAAAAGTTATCTGGTGGGCCTGTTCCAACAAGTAAGGATTGCCAATGTCACCTCGGATCAAAAGGCGGTCTTCTCCGGTATACCTCAGGGCTCCATCTTGGGACCTCCACTATTTAGTCTTTTCTTGAACAACCTTCCAAGTGCCTAGCATCAGAAAATACTGCTCTATGCAGATGATGCTGTCATCTTTACCAGTCACCATGACACTACGCTTCTTGAGCATCATCTACAGCTTGACTTTGAGCGTGTTGAAGAATGGTTTAGCTCCCACAAACTGGTCCTGAACTACAGTAAAATTAAGGTTATGTTATTCAGCAGTGTGCGTAGCAAGCAAAAATTCCAGCCCCTCACCATCAGGAACTGCTCTGGTGTCCTGCTTGAACAGGTCAAGCAGTTCAGATATCTAGGCATCACGTTGGACAGCTTCCTCTCCTACTCACAGCACATTGAAAATGTTGCAAAGGCTGCTAATATTCAAATTGGCCTACTACACAGGCACACATATAGCATGACTGCAGGTGCCCTTAGATTGGCAGTCCATAGTTCAGTCACCTCCATCACCGACTACGGTCTTGCCATCTATGGCTCTGCTTCCCCTACTGCCCTCCATAGGATAACTGTGGTGCTCAACAAAGCCTGTAGACTTCTTATGGGTACTGCCCATTTAACTCACAACTGTGACCTGTATGCCCAAGCTGGGTGGCTTCCGCTCCTAAGCAGGATCCAATATCAGACCTGCATGTTAACAAAAAAGGTGCTCCTTGGCCTCATGCCACCAGGTGTCGAAAAGCTCTTATACGCCCACTGTAGCTCCCAGTGTATCTGAAGTGCTAGCTACCAAACCATCCAGGTCCCAAGATGTCACACGTACATGAGACAGAGGTTGTTTGCCTACAGGGCACCTCACTGGTATAATGTGCTCAACTGAGATATCCTGACAACTCCCAAACCTGGCCCCTTCAAACGGCTGCTTTGGCAGCATCTTACCTCTACCAGTACTTGTGACTGTGTCTCCTAAGGGGACCATCTCCCTAGGTACACCAGTTTAAGTTGTCTCACAATGCTCTTCCACAATTAACTACTGCTTCTGCAGTCCTCCGTTCACCTTTTCCCACCCTTCCTCCCTTACCCCCACCCCTACCACACATACCCTCACCCCCACATTAGCACTTGTCTGACCCCTGTCAACTTTCCTCTACCTACCCTAGCACTTCTCCCTCTCTCCTTCTCTCACTCTGGCAATGGCTCTCCAGCCTGCCTACTCTTCCTTGGTCTTCCCCTTACTGTCCTCTCACCACCTGTGCTCTTCTGAATAGTTTACCTTTGACTCTGCTTAGTTCGCAGTCATAGGTAATCTCTCCTTATGAATCATTGTTACTAGCTATACTTCGACCTTCTCTGTGTAATTGGATACCATGTAACTATGTTCCTGTTGCTCAGTGTGCCTTTCCTGGTGAAACTATTTTAATAAAATAAATAAATAAATAAATATGTTGACCCTTGTATGTGTGTTACCCTCCATAATGACATGGAACCTTCGTAAATGTGCTGTTCTTGCTCAAAGGTAATGTAATCCGAGAGTTAATAAATAAATAAAAAATAAATAAATAATTTCATAGGATTTGAAATTCCTGACATGGAAGCTTGTCTTTTTGGTTGCTATTACTTCTGCTAGAAGAGTAAATGAGCTTCAGGCTCTTTATCTTCTACCACACTTTTAAATTTCCACAAGGAAAATGTCCTTGGGACCCATCTGAAATTCTTTGCCAAAGTGGTGACTGAATTCACTTTGAATCAATCAGGCTTTTACTCTACCTGTATTCTTTCCTAGGCTTTGTGCACATTGAGGAGAGTCATAGATTCATAAACAGGATGTAAAAAGAGCTCTCAGTTATTACAGTAATAGAACAGAGGCCAGTAGGGGTGACGATACTCAATTATTTGCCACATATGGTGAAGTGGCTGGGGTCACTCAGCAGATAACATGACTATGTCTCGCTGGTTAGTTTCTTGCATTTCACACTGTTACCATAAAGCTGGCAAAGGGCCCCACTGGACTTAGGACTCATTCTACTAAGAGTACAGTCATTTACGCTGCCAGGTACATCCCACTGCTGGAAGTTTATAAAGCTGCAACCTGGTCCCCGATCCACACTTTCACACCCCATTATTGCACTAATGTGCACACCGTAAGGTATGCTATGTGTGGGGTCCCTGTCTATCAGAACCTATTCCTTAAGTAATCCTAGTTATCACCTCCTTGTGGTACTGCTAGGAGTCTGTTTAAAGTGGTAAGCAGATTAAAATATTAATGTTAGAAAAAAGCTACATTCCTTGTAATAATAGTTCCTCTAGTTGATGTTTTTGTCTGATTACTACTACCCTTCCTGCCTCCACTACAAGGATAGGTATAGATCCTTCACACTTAATGTAGAAATATGTGTGTTTTGTTATATATTGCTGTTTTTCTCTTTATTATATGGTTTGGGTTATAAAAAAAGTTACTCAGAATGTGTGCTTTCAAATTGTATTATGTTCCTTACTGAATACATTTGAATTAGTATTTTATTTCAGACTTTCTGGTCCTTACTGCTAAATGATCTGGCAGTTGAAGATTGGGTCACGAAATCAGAGCTTGGATTGGTTTAAACTACTCTGCATTCTTTGATAGCTTGATTGTTAGTACTGCAACCATACAGAAAAAGTGCTGTTTGAAGATTTCATACATTTTCATTCCTGGGCAGAATGCATGTGTAGGCTACCTTATCTCTAAGAGGCTGGTGGATGTGTGGAACAGCCTCCTGGGGGAGGTGGTGGGGGGAAAAGACAGTTGAGGAGTTTAAGAATGCATGGGACAGCCACAAGGGAATTTTAGAAAGAAAGCAGGAGAGGGGGAAATCGCAGGACAAGTAGGGATAGTAAGAGCAAGGTGGGTGGTACGATTGGGCAGTTTGGGCAGACTAGGTGGGCCATGTGGTCCTTATCTGCCATCATCTTCTATGTTTCTTTGTTTCTATCTGTCTAAACTGGTAATCAGATGAAATCACTGATTAGGAGACGTGAAGTTAGAAGATATGTACTGTAACATTTTTGTATGACACGTGGAATGGTTTATGTAAGCAAGCCCCAGCTTGGGGATGGATGGCATCGTGTTCTTCCACTACAGTGATCCTTGAAGTGGACTGGCTAGCTTGCTCCTCTGCAGAGGTATGCTGCATGCATGCAAGGCTGTAGGGTATTAGCACAGCATTAGTGGGTGAAAGTAGGATAAAATAGAGGAAGATGAGAGCTATCAGGGTGATGGCACTGGTTTTCTTTGGCCCTGTGCCCCAAATGGGTATTGCCATAGGGTGTGAGATTTCAAGAATGTCACACACAGGCAGACAACTTTTAGGTGTATAAAAAATGCTTGAAAGCATCTGTCATTTTATTTTCTTAATAAGAGACGAAATAAACACAAAGTCAAAAGTAAACTGGCAAGTCAAAAACAAACCAAACAACTGTTTTCCTCATAGTTTCTGCATCTCTGCCATTCTTTAAAATGAATCATGTGCAAGCACACACCATCAGGAGGTCTGCATCTTAAGATATCAGAATTGTTGGTGATATGTTTCGGTATTGATATCATACCTTCTTAGGATCTCCCATTTGACTTGCTCATAGTCCTGTGTCACTTGTATATCTAAGTGGCTGTATACCACTTGGGCTCTGCCAGTCAGTTGGGCTAGATGGACTACCCATTGGTCTCAAGACCACCAGCACGTTTGTGCCACCCACTCAAACATCATGAGGTATGTCTCTATGTCATCACTGTCTTTTAATCAGGAAAACTTAATGTCTCTAGGGCTACTGCTGCGGTCCGTTGTTCCAGCATGAATGGCTTGCAGTACCTTCATATTTCTGCCTATTTTGCATCCTGACATGGCCATTCCACTTCTCTCTCTCTGTCCAGCTGTACTTGGTGGATACAAAGCCACTTTAACAATTCCCCAACATCTTCTTGTGGAGCATGTTCTAAGTCTGGACAAGAGGTATTCTCTCCTTCCTCACCCTCCTCAGTCTCCTGGATCCTATCAATGGGGTCTTCTTCCAGAACTCTGTCACTGAGGTCATCGTCTTCTGGAGGCTGTGTCTTCAGCTTTGGCTGTGCACCCATATGGAGACCTGGTAACAACTGTGCTCCAGTCTGGGCAGCCATCTTCCTTGTCAGGGTACCAGTTACTTGCATCCCCTCAGCTATTTATCCACCTGAGTTACAGGATGGTATCCACCTCAATGTTTCCCATCCCTAGTGAGACACTAGTAGCAGTATATATCCCACTTTTCACACCACTACTATTGGGGACAACCATGTACTTTATTAGCACACTTTTTTTTTAATCTGTTAAAGGGCATGCTATGGCTGAAAATTTCAGGATAAACTGTCTGTAATACCCTGCTAACTCTAGGAAGGGTCTCACCTGTTTTTTGATTGTGGGGATGGGGTCTGAGCATTTGGTCCATGAAGCACGAAAAGATTGCAGGTGCTCCATGTAAACCAAAGGGCATAGTTACAAAATGGAACAAGCTTAGTGGGGTGCTAAAGGCTGTCCTTTCTTTCATTTTTTACAGGACTACAGAGGGCCCTTTATTTTTCTTGTTATGGTGTGGGAATACAGATGGACACAACACAAGTATTTAAGGTGCAAACCACTGTTGACTTAGCGGGATGTTTATTTTTCTTTTTAAAGCAAAAGAGATTCAAATAAACAGCATAAAATGTTTACACCAAACATTCAAAATAAAACAATCAAAAAGCAAACAAAATAAAAGTTGCTGGGAAACTATCTTTCCACACTCTTGGTCTGTGTAGCAGCAGACTCTCCCAGTCCTATGCCTACGCCTTGTCAGGAGCTACTGACCCTATCTGCTTGATTTTGACCTCCTTTAAGTTCCCTGGTTTGTCCAATCTCCACTTATATTTTATAACCTCAAAACATTTTTTATTTATTTAGAAACCACACAGCCCAAAGGCTCTATCTCAAATAGCAAGCCCTATTTTCTTCTGTGCTGCTAGTGTCTCACCAGGGACAGGAGACATTGCAGCGGATACCAACCACCCAGGTGGACACATGGCTGAGGGGATCCAAGTAACTGGTACCCTGACAAAGAAGATGGCTGTCCAGACTGGAACACAGTTGTTACCAGGTCTCCTTATCAGTGCATGGCCAAAGCTGAAGACACAGCCTCCACAGGATGACGGCGACCTCAGTGACATAGTTCTGGAAGAAGACCCCTCTGACAGGATCCAGGAGACTAAGGAGTATGAGGAAGAAGAGAATACATCTTGTCCAGACTTAGAACATGCTCCATGAGAAGATGTTGGGGAATTGTTAAAGTGGCTTTGTATCCACCAAGTACGGCTGGACAGAGAGAGAGAGAGAGAGAGAGAGAAGTGGAATGGCGGTGTCAGGATGCAAAATGGGCAGATACAATGAAGGTACTGCAAGTCATTCATGCTGGAACAACAGACAGCAGCAGTAGCCCTAAAAACATTAAGCTTTCCAAATTATAGGACAGTGATGACGTAAAGGCATACCTGATGACGTTTGAATGGGTGGTTCAAATGTGCAGGTGGCCTTGGGACCAATGGGTAGTCCATCTACCCCTCAACTGACTGGCAGAGCCCAAGTGGTATACAGCCACTTAGACATACAAGCGGCACAGGACTATGAGCAAATCAAATGGCAGATCCTAAGAAGGTATGATATCAATACAGAAACATATCACCAACAATTCTGATATCTTAAAATGCAGACCTCCTGATGGTGTGTGCTTGCACATGGTTCATTTTAAAGAATGGCAGAGATTCAGAAACTGTGAGGAAAACAGTTGTTTGATTTGTTTTTGACTAACCAGTTTACTTTTGACTTTCTGGTAATTTTGTCTCTTATTAAGAAAATAAAATGACAGACACTTTCAAGTGTTTTTATGCACCTAAAGGTTGTCTGCGTGTGTCTGAAATTCTTGAAATTTCACACCCTACGACATATGGAGGCAGTTGTGGGATATACTGCTGCTAGTGGCTCACCAGAGATGGGAGACATTGCGGCAGATACCATCCAGTATCCCAGGTGGACACATGGCTGACAGGATGCAAGTAACTGGTACCCTGACAAGGAAGATGGCTGTCCAGACTGGAGCACAGTTGTTACCAGGTCTCCATATGGGTGCACGGCCAAAGCTGAAGACAGTCTCAGTGGATGACGACGGCCTCAGTGACAGAGTTCTGGAAGAAGACCCCGTTGATAGGATCCAGGAGACTGAGAAGGGTGAGGAAGAAGAGAATATCTCTTGTCCAGACTTAGAACATGCTCCACGAGAAGATGTTGGGAAATTGCTAAAGTTGCTTTGTATTTGCCAAGTACAACTGGACGGAGAAAGAGAAGTGGAATGGCGGTGTCAGGATGCAAAATGGGCAGATACAATGAAGGTACTGTAAGCCATTCATGCTGGAACAATGGATCCATAGAAAACACAAAACATACAGGGAAATAGTAAGAGGGAAAGAAAGAGAGGGGGTTCATCCAAAGGTGGCCTGCCTTCTAGACTGGAAAATAAAAAGGGATAGATCTGCAGAGAGGATAGAGCTGTTGCAACCATACAAAGAATAAGGGGTCCTAGTTCAATAGCAGGGATGTTTCCTGTCACAGGTATCTCTCTCTCTCACACACACACACACACACAAACACGAACAGATGAAGGCAATTGTGGTTGTCATTACTGCAATGTATCCTGGCCTGATTTGGGATGACTGGCCTGAGGATAAAATGTAGAATTTTGTTAATCAGTAGTTGTTATTTCCTCCTTTCATCCCTGACAGTCAACTCCCTCATGAGTCCCTAAGGTTCCTCTTGAAAAATATGCCCTTGCTACCAGTACCACCTCCCCTAATGGAGCCTTCATTCCCTACCCAGGAAGAGTTAGTAAGAGGTATGTGCCCCAACTGTGGTCATTTCTTAGGTGCTGGGAAGGTGGGGAACCAGATGTAACAGGATCCATCATCTACAGCTGCCAAGGTCACTTTTACTGTTTTCTTGCTGCCCCTTGAGACGCTGGCATCAGAACCCTATGCACAAGCATGCATGCCAGATCTTGTTGCTGAACAGCATCAGCCAGCATCTCCCTCCCTCACAAGGCATGCCTACCTGCAGCTTCACTTGTGGTTTCCCAAGTGGAAGTGCTGCGGTAGATGTACACTCCCTCCCTCCTTGATGATCCTGCCTCATTCCCACACCCTTCTGGATAAAATGTACATTAAAAACAAGTGGTTGTGGCATTGCAGCATGATGTCCAAAGTCTGCCCACACTGTTGTGGCCTGCCATTGCTTCAGGAGTACCCATTTGGAAAGCAGGATCTCGTGAAGGAAGAAGAACATCCCACTGTGAGAAGAAGTCAATGGGAGGTTGTCAGGTAGGGCAGCTGGAATAGAGGACCATGACCACTGGGGTTTAATAAAGAGAGAGATAGATAGATAGATAAACAGACAGATATACAGACAGACAGACTGATAGAGATGCCGGACTGTAAATGAAAGTACATTTATAAAGTCCAGAAAAAACTAATGGGATTACATAATTATGTACTGGGGAGTTATATGGGGAGGCATTAGAAAATACAGTAGTGACTTAGAAACCTTCCTCGAGAGGAGGGAAAAGCTATCAGATAGTCTTTTTTTTTTAAATGAGACCAATGAACAGGACATAGACTAGCTAAGTTACTGCCCCAGAAATATGTACCATGGTAGAGTTTGCAGAAGTTAAGCATTTGAGATAAAGGGCAATGTGAGAAGAAAGAAATATGCAAATTCCATTTTCCAAAAATATCTGCATAAGACTTAAAAGAAATGACTAATGGTGGGGAATCATCTAGATTATTAGGTAGAAACGCAGGTTGGAAGTTGGCGTCTGGGGATAATAAAATATTTGAGATTATTACATCATGAACAGCATGTAATTTTCTAAATTTAATTAAAAGATCTGATTAACTCATTTCTATGGGCATGTTATAGTCTACTTAACTTGTGACACTCCATGTTATAAAAATATCATTATTAGTATGAATTAATTTTACTATAATAACTTGGCTCTCTCAGCTCTTGAGGATCCTTTTTTAATTTTAATTTTTACTAAGGGAATTGATTTTCCTTCTTTATGATTAATTTCTTGCTATAATTGATAAAAGGATCCATGAAAAAATCTACATAAAATACAAATATGTAATTACCTGAAAAATAAAAAGCTGAAAAGTAGCCTAAATTGTCAAGTGGGAATCAACCATTTAAATTCTATGTTATTTTTAGCATTTTATTTAAGACCATCTGAAAATACTAAAATAATACTCAGTTATTAGAACCATAAATTTTAAGCAAATTATTGTATTTAAATGAGTAAATAAACACAATAATATCTGTGAATTATATAAGCTGTTTCCCATAATTATTACTTTAAATTAAAAGGCATGTATCTGGGTATGTCAGTACTCAGCAGTGCCATATGTCTGCTACCCTGTAACAGCACTTGGCAGTCAAAGGGATTTGACAATACAGTAAGCTAAAAAATAAAATTAGATCTTTTGCAAAAATGAAACTATAAAAAACACCAGGACCCCACTGAAAACAAGATGGTGCATTTCAGTTGGGCTATCCTGGGAAAACAAACTGTGCAATAAATAACTAAAATACAACTCTTAAATAAAAAGATATCCCAGCAAACCACCTCTTCAATATACTCACTTTGAGTAAGATTCCTGTCCATAGAGCTCACAGTAATTTAACATGTTGATTTTTTTAGGTCACATTCTCATGCAGCAGAGTGGCGCAGTGGAAGCGTGCTGGGCCCATAACCCAGAGGTCGATGGATCGAAACCATTCTCTGCTAGCTATATTTTGCACTTAGGAATATATGATAATTTGTATACAACACTAAATAAAGGACCATTAAAAATAAACATTTTGTTATCTTATTTTAAATATGAACCACTGTAGCACTAACTGCTAGTTGTACCTTCTAATGAAACCCGTATGTCAAGAAGCAGATAAACTGAAGTCACATTTCTAAACCCAAGTATATGCTCATACCTCACTTGACAGTTGGTGGGTATATTCAGTACACAGTATTTCATGTCAAATATTTCCACTTTCTGAAATGAATAATGTAAATCCAGAATGCTAGCTTCTTAAAGATAAAAAAGCATGTGTTCTTGGTAATTTTAAAATATGGTAATTTTTAATGCTAGCACAAATCACATCAGGAAAAATGTTATAGGGGTGTTGTTAAAAACATACAACCTGATCAGCATCTGTAACTTCTCCTAGAAACAAATTTCCCCCTCACTCTCTGGAAATAATACAAAGAAATTCTGTTTCACAGAAGCAGACTGATCAAAGGGACATTTCACTAGCCACAAGATTTTACAACAATAGCCGTCTACTGTGGCAGCAATAAATAATCATAATTACTGAACTCCAAAATGTAGCAGCCTCTGAAATGTGCTTACTGGTTGCCATGTGTCTGGTACCCCCTCCTGGCTTCCTAACAAAAGAATTCGGAGAGCTGATCCTGTGCAAGTGCTAAGATCAAGCTGAACACTAGAGGTCAGTATTGGCACATTTACATTTGGAAAACTGAAAGCATTGCGGCATTCTCGCTTATTTATTTAAAAGTTTTACCAGGAGGGCACGCTGAGCAGAGTACTGCTTGATTCCAGGTGTGTCCTGGGGGAAGGGAACATAGAGAGAACAAGCCATCAAATACATACAATGATTATTACATGAGCAATACAGAGGTAAACAAAGGTACGAGTTAACAGCAAACAAAATACCTATAATACAGAACAACATGTGAGAAATGGTATTGAGGCAAACAACATGTACCAAGATCGGGGTCAAACACCAATTGGGGAATAAGATGTTGAACCATTAGCTAATTGCAGGCACATCTAGCCACAAATACAGGTTGTGGAGAAGTGTTCATTTATGAGGTAGCCAAGGAGCTGAGAAAGGGAGGTTTGCCAAATGTTTATGGGGAGGGAGTTCCATAAATTGAGCATGCGATGTCTGAAAGCTACTTGGCCAATTGAAATGGACATGCACAGTATTGCCAGAAGCTGGGTGTCAGAATTCCTAAGGGAGTAGCCAGGAGGGGAATGTGCAGCTAACAGGTGGAAGACTAGGTTTGCTGGCCAAGGTACCTAGCTTCACCTGAGCTCTTTTCTTCTAGGTTGCTTAAAAGGACAGAGCAAAGAACCTTACCACAGCAACAATAAGGATTAAGGCTTCTTTTGGCTAGGCAGCTTTACTGTGTGTTGTTGTTTTTATTTTGTACTCACAAGGGATTGTTACTGTTTGTTGCTAACATTTTATTGCTTTATTTTTCTCGGATTCAAATTGTTGTTGCTGGGTATACATTCTGCTGCATTATTACAGGGTGTGCCTACAGGTGTGTGCTTACAGATTACTGCTGTAATCTTCTGATTCAAATTGTCTTTTGCAAGGTATATCTTCTGTTACTGCTTTATTTTTCTCTGTAGCAAAGTGTTTCTTACAGGGTATATCTTCTGTGAAATTATTACAGGTGGTGCTTTACAGGTTTCACAGTTGCTGGCTGATTGTTCTGCTCTTACCTCCTTGTTTCTTTCATCCATGGTTATTCTTTTCAGCAGGGGGAAGGGCCCAGCCACCCACCCCCATCCCCAACCACCCAACACTACACTCCTTTTATAGGGTAGCCCAGTCATGACATTTCCTGTAGCAAAGCAGGAAGGGGCGGTTCAGAGGGGTATCCACACAGTTACCTCATTTACAGGGGGCACTAGTAATTTAACTTGTTATAACAAGTTATACAAAAACAAACAAACAAAACACAAAATCAAACTTCTGGTTTCATTTTCTTCCATCTAATCACTGTAACCAGGTTATAAACCCAGCAACTTACCTGGAATGGATATCATTAACTGCAGATATTGTGTGGAACACTTTTCAGAAGGGCAGTTTTACAGGATTTAGGACACAGTCATACATGCTGGGCCACTGGAGATCTAAAGGCTCAGCTCCAGACAGCATGGGCAGAGATTGCGCACCTCAAATTGCATATTCAAGAGGAGATATATTGTAAGAACCACCCACCATTTCCCCAACATCCAACAGAAGCAACCGCAGAGGGTAGTTGGTCCAGGAGGTTGGCAGGTGGTTAGGAGGGGCAAATCGGGTGCCCCATCACTCGGTGCTCTCCATCATATCACCTCCACAAACTATATAAAAACAGGTATCTGCCTCTATCTCCAAAATCAAACAAAGGGGCAGAGGACACTGCAGAGCAGGACACTGCAGCACAGGAGCTAGCACAACAAAACACACCCAAAACAGGAACCAAAACAAAAAAAGCAAAAGGATATCCAAGAAGCTTCTGATCATAGGAGACTCCATGATTCAGGGAGTTGATGCGTATCTTCAGCCAGGGGTAATGATCAGATGTCTCCCAGGTACATCAGCGTGGAGGACACTGACCATATTGCTAAAATTGTTTCAGGAAGCAGGAGAAAACATTGATGTCCTGGTACACATAGGGACTAACGATCTCGCCAGCCGGTCAGTTGTGGAGACCAAGGAACACCTGGCCAGGCTGGGTGACAGACTATCATCCATTTTGTCTGGCATCTCCTTCTCTGAGATCCTGCCAATCTGGGAGAGGGGGACAGATGGATGGAAGGTCAGAGAAGGGGAGATAAACATGTGGCTCAAGGGCTGGTGCCAGGAAAAAGGACACAAATTTGTAGGGAACTGGCAACAGTTTTGGGAGTGAAAGTTCTTTAAATTTGATGGACTGCATCTGACTAAGGAGGGAGTCAGTGCATTGGGGCAGAAGTTTGATGTCTTTGCAGAATATTTAAACTAGCAAATGGGGAGAGAGAGGTGCAGCACCCGAAACATCGAATGGAAAGAACACCACTCCCCCCTCAGTTAGTGGTCAAACAGGAGTTCAGCATGTTTGTAGTTCATTTGCATCACCAGGTAAAGAAAAAGGTCAAGCTCCCCATACGATGCACTGGGGAAATGCCAGACCTCACCCAACAACTAACACACTGAAATCTGACCAATGGAAAATCATATACACAAATGCTTGCAGTCTGGGAAACAAGACCCCAGACCTGCAGGAAATGATGACATAGGCTAAACTGGACATAGCGGGCATTAACGAAACATGGTTTACCAGTAACCACACTTGGGAGACTTCAGTACCTGGCTATGTACTGTTCAGAAGAGACCGAGGTACAAAAAAGGGGGGGGATGGAGTGGCTCTTTATGTCAATGAAAATATCAAAGCTACAGACATTTAGAATACACATAAGGAGCCAGAAGAACTGTGGGTCACCCAGAAAACAGGAAGTGGGACAGCCATATGAACTGGGGTTGTGTACAGGCCTCCAGACCAGGGGGAGGACATAGACATGTTACTGTTAAAAGATATACAAAACATGACAGCTAAAGGGGAGGTTCTGATAATGGGAGACTTCAATATGCCAGATACAGATTGGTCAATACCAGCAAGGACATCTGCCAGAACTAGACATATGGTGGATTCCCTGCAGGGGAAGGGCCTCAAACAACTGGTACAACAACCCACTAGAGACAGGGCTATCCTAGATCTAGTACCGACTAACAGGGAAAGGATCACAGATCTCCAGGTAGAAGGTCACCTGAGGGCCAGTGACCATCACATGGTATGGTTCAATTTGGCCATTAGAACAAAATCATCCCATTCCAAGGCAAACATATGAGACTTCAGAGGAGCAGACTTTGATAAGATGGCCAATAGAGTTAAGCTTGCCCTGGCAAAAGAAATACAGGTGAGGGTCAGGAAAGTGGGCAAGCATTAAAGATCAATACTTGAAGCAACATCCCATTGTGTTAGTGAGAAAGGAAGTGCAAAGAAGAAGAAGGAAACCACTTTGGTTCTCAAACACAGTAGCAGAAAAGGTCAGGCCAAAAGGCTGGCCTTCAGAAATATATAAGGAACGCAGGATGAAGATAAGGAGGCATACCAAACTTCCCTAAGGGAAGCAGAGAAGGCAGTATGGCAGACAAAGGCCCAAACCGAGGAAACACTAGCACAAACAGTAAAAGAAGGTGACAAGACTTTCTATACATACGTTAGTGAAAGGAGAAAGTCCAAAAGGGGTTGTGCTAAGATCAAAGGGGAAAAGGGGACATGTGAGAAGGAGGACCATGTAAAAGCATCTATCCGAAATAGATACTTCTGCTCAGTATTTACTGAAGAGAAGGTAGGGCAGGGACCACAGCTCTGCACCATGGACACGAGGGGGAGGGAGGTGTGCACTAGTCCCTTTACAAAAGAAAGGGTCCTACAAGAGCTCAATAAGCTCAGGGTGGACAAGGCAATGGGACCTGATGGCATACATCCCAGGGTACTAAAGGAGCTATGGGTGGAACTAGCAGAGCCATTATCAGAACTGTTTAGTGAGTCTCTGAGCACAGGAGAGGTCCCAGAAGACTGGGGAAGGGCTCATGTGATCCCACTCCACAAGAGTGGTAGGGAGGAGGCAGGGAACTACAGACCAGTCAGTCTTACCTCAGTAGTAGGCAAGATTATGGAGACACTCCTTAAGGAAAGGATAGTATAATATCTGGAATCTATAGGAGCACAGGATCCAAAACAGCATGGGTTTACAAAAGGAAGGTCCCATCAAATTAATCTCATAGATTTCTAAGACTGGGTAACCAGAGTGGTGGACCAAGAGGGAGCAGTTGATGTTGCCTACCTTGACTTCAGCAAACTTTCAATACTGTTCCACATAGAAGATTGATTAATAAGCTGGGTAGGCTCAGCATAGGTCAGACGTTGGTCAACTGCATGGAAAACTGGTTGACGGACAGAAAACAGAGAGTGGTGGTAAATGGTATACAGTCAGAAGAGATTCAAGTCACAAGTGGGGTACCTCAGGGACCAGTCCTGGGGCCAGTCCTCTTCAATATTTTCATCAGTGACATTGCAGATGGACTGGAGGATAAGGTTTGTCTGTTTGCAGATGACAATCTGCAACAGAGTAGATGATCCAGATGGTGTGGGCAGAATGAGAAGAGATCTGGATAAACCAGCAAAATGGTTGGAAGAGTGGCAACTGGAGTGTAATGCAAAGAAGTGCAAGATCATGCACATAGGGAAGAGAAACCCTGAAGCCACCTATAGGCTGGGAGGGGAGTTGCTGGCAGTCACAAGGGAAGAAATAGACTCGGGCGTCATCATCACCGATGACCTGAAATCATCCAAGCAGACCTCTAAAGCAGTAGGTAAGGATAGAGGGATGTTGGGGTGTATTAGTAGGGGTATCACAAGTCGGAAGAGGGTGGTAATAATCCCTCTTTACAAGACACTTGTTAGGCCCCATCTGGAGTACTGCATGCAGTATTGGAGGCCACACCTTCACAAGGACATTAACCAAATTGAGGCAGTTCAGAGAAGGGCAACCAAAATGGTGCAGGGACTGCATCAGAAAATATATGAGGACAGATTAACTGAACTCAATATGTATACCCTAGAGCAAGGGAGGGAGAGAGGTGATATGATTGAAAAATTCAAACACCTTAAGGGCATTAACAAAGTGAAAGAGTCTAACATGTTTCAATATAAGAAACATAGCAGGACAAGAGGAAACACTGTGAGATTAGAGGGAGGCTGGTTAAGGGGTAATGTGAGGAAGTTATTTTTCACAGAAAGGGTGGTGGATGCATGGAATGGCCTACCTCAGGAACCGGTGGATATGAATACAGTGCAGGCTTCAAACAGGCATTGGATAGGCATAAGGGAGCAATACAGATGAGTATGAATAGATAGGCCATTGACAGAGCAAAGGCCTATGGCACATTCATAAGGTAGAAAAAGAAACAGGCAGACTGGATGGGCCTTGTGGTCCTTATCTGCCGTCAACTTCTATGTTTCTATGTAACACTGCATTGTGGTACAGAGGCAAGGACTGGGACCAATGCTTTGCCGCCAGAGCTTAGTGCAGTGGGACTGTCGGCTGTCATGGAGTGAGGGAAGATTGAGAGTCTGACAGAGTAAGCAGTGGCAGGAGGATGGCGGGCTATCAAGGGTGAAGCGGCAGGAAGAGTGGAAAAGGGGGACCAGTCTGGCTAGGATGGACATGGAAGCAGCACTGAAGACTACATCCCCATAGTCGAAGATAGGGAGAATAATTTTCTGCACAAGTGCACAGCGGGCTGGCAGCGGGATGCACCCACGACTGCCGTTGAGGGAACCCAGTTTAGGGTGGATCTTTTTGTGGATGGCATTGACATGTAAAGTCAAGGTGCTGGTCCAGCCAGACCCCAAGATATCTAAAGGAGGAGCAGGCCTCCAGAGTGGTCCTGTCCAGGGTGTGGAAGGAGGGGGTGGGAGGGAGCCAAGACGGTCTCTGCCTCATGCCAAAGGTTATGGAGACAGTCTTCTTTGCATTGAGGAATAGCTGGTTTGCGCAAAACCAGAGCTGGATGTCACTGAAGTCCTGCTGCAACCTGGTCGCTACATCAGTGGTCGAAGGGCCTGAGGCATACAGAACTGTATCATCTGCACACATGTGTATGGATGTGTGTGGGCAGGTCATTTAGGAAGATGGAGAAGAGAATCAGCCCAAGGACCGAGCCTTGGGGGACTCCTGAGGTAGCTGGTAGGGGGAGGAGGTGGAAACTCCCATTCTAACAGATTGGGATTGGCCTACCAGGTAGAAGTGGAACCAACTGTTGGCCTTGGTAGACAGCCCAGCATTGGAGAGCTTGTCTAGTAGAAGAGCACAGGAGATGGTGTCAAAAGTCTTGGCTAGGTTGACAAAAATAGCGGAGGTGATATGGCCCTTCTCCAAGCCATCAAGGATGGAGACGGTGAGCCATAGGAGTGAGACGGCTGTGGAGTGGGACTTCCTGAAGCCAGACTGGTAGGGTGAGAAGAAGGAGGAGGAGCTGAGGAAGAAGGAGAGTTGAGAGAGGACTAGGTGCTCCTGAAGCTTTGCCAGAATGGGGAGGAGGGAACTAGAATGGTAGTTACCGGGAGCAGAGGGGTCACCTCCTTTAGGGAGCGGGATTATAGTAGCATGTTTCCATTCTGAGGGGATTGAAGCTAGTGAGAAGGAGAGATTGATTAGATCAGCCAGGGGTGCAGCGATGGCTGGAGCATCTAGGTAGAGCATCTTAGAGTCCATCCCTCATGGGCCTTTGCCTTTGTTAGGGTTTAGGGAGATCAAGGCTTTAAATACTTCTGAAGGTGTGACCTGACAGAAGGAGAAAGTTGGGGCAGAGGAAGAAGAAGGGGTCTGAGCTGAGGGGGTTATGGTGGACGGTATGGGCTGGAAAGGGGGCAGAGCGGACAAAAGTGCTGTGGTGCAGTTTGTAAAATAGGAGTTAAATTCAGATGCTACTGCTAGAGGGTCAGTTACAGCGGTACCGCTTACATTTAAAACGGGTGGGGTCTGGGATGGTGGGGAGTAGAAGGACTTGACCACTTTCCAAAATTCAAATGGTTGGTTTAGGTTTGTCTGGAAGGAAGTTTTGAAGTAATTAGCCTTAACCAGCCTGATTTGCATAGTGCAGTCGTTGCATAGGAAGTAGTAATTTGTGTAGTCAGCAGGGGAGCTGGAGCGTTTGAAAGACTTCCATGCCTGATCTCTGGCTCTGATGAGGGACATAATGTCAGCTGTGATCCAAGGTAAGTGGGCGCCCCTCACACGAGTCCAACTGAGTGGAGTGTGGAGATCCCAAACTGCTAAGAAATTTCACTTGAAATATTCCAGAGCAGCATCGATGGAGGAGGCCCGGTGGATAAAAGACCAGTCAATGACTGTCAGGTCATTCAGGAGCGAGGCAATGTCCAGGGATTTAAAAGACCTTGTGAGAATGGTTCTGGGGGGTCCTTGGGCCTGAAAATTTTGCGGATCGAGTAAATCATATGGTGATTACTCATGAGTCAGGTAATATGGCTGAGACAATTATACGATGCTGGTGGGTGGTGAGAGACAAGTCCAGTACAGAGTGTTTTTCTGATTTCTTGTTCACACGTGTGGGTTCAGTCATCAGTTGCGACAGGTTTAGCATGGCTACCTGGTTGCAGATCTTGGATATAGTGCTGGAAAGCCAGTTTTGATTAAAATCACCCTGAATATGGAGCTCACCTCCTTTGGCATGGGATTTCAGGGTGCCTAGGTGTTCCAGGATAGCCAGTGTCAGGGATTCAGGGGAGCGGTATGACCCAGCTATAAATTCTGGAGTAGTATGGGGGAGGGAGAGTTTTATCAATAAGGCGTCAATTGGGTGTGGGAGCTAAGGTAAACTGACTGGGGTGAACTGGAGGGAGGATGAGATATACATCGCTATTCCGCCACCCCTTTTACTGCCTGGGTGGTCACATCTGATAATGGAGTAGCTGGGATAGTGATTTTGGAGTCCTTATTGTGGTGCTTAAGCCAGGTTTCAGAAATAATCAGGATGTTAGGCCTTAGGGAGGTGACAGCTGGCTGCAGCAAGGTAATTTTATTCAGTAGGCTGCAGATATTTAAGTGCCTTAGTTTTAGGCCACATGGTAGCCTGGGGGGGTTATTGGCCCTGGGTTAGGCTCATCATCCCCAGAAAGTAGCAGCAGTAGCATCTCCAGAAGTTTGGTATAAGGTATGGAGCACAGCGATTTGCAGTTGGTGGCCTGTAAAACACAGTCATCCATGGGGGAGGGGCTCTGAGCGGCAGCATTCAGGGCTATCAGTCCAGCATGAAAGGAGGGTGGTAGGACTGATGGACTGACTAACCCTAATAGAAGCTTCAGCGTAGGGTGATGTTCACTGGAAGGGGTGCTAGAGGCTGCTGGTAAAGTGAACAGTGTGCAAGCTGTAGGTACAGAGCTTGACAGAGGGCAGGACAGGGGCAAATGGAAAAATGGACAAGGGCAATAAGAGCAGGGATGGTGTAAAAAAGGATAAAGCCAACATTAAATGGAGGGCAATGAGTACCAATGCCCGTAGTCTGGGAAACAAGCTTCCAGAGCTAGTAGCCCTGATGGAAGAGGAACACTTGGATATTGTGGCAGTCACAGAAACACGGTACATGGAGAACCATGACTGGGATGTCAACATACCGGGTACACAATCTACAGAAGAAGGGACAGGGAGGGTAAGAGGAGGTGGGTAGCTCTCTACATGAGGGAAGGATCAAAGCTACAGAACAAAAAGTAAAGGGGAGGACAAGAGGAACTTGGTCACCTTGGAGACAGGGAATGGCATCACAATCCGAAAGGGTTGTATACAGACTCCCGCCTCAAGGGGAGAAATGGACAAGAAAATGATGAGGGCATTCTCAAAATGGCTGAAAAAGGAGAATACTGTTGATGGAGGACCTGAATATGCCAGATGTTAACTGGGTGACATGGACTGCAGCCACATCCAAAGCAGGGTCATTCTCGATGCCCTACAAGGAGCATACCTTAGACAGCTAGTGGTGGAACCCACTCGGGAGGGAGCAATATTAGACCTGGTACTCTAAAATGGAGAGAGGATCACAAACTTAGAAGTCAGTAGACATCTGGGAACAAGTGACCACTGCACAGTGTGCTTCACAATAAACACAACCATGGAGACAAGCCATGCAAAGACAAGGATACTGTACTTTAGAAGGGCTGACTTTGGCATAATGGGTGACTACCTGAGAAATGCATTAGCAAATGGCCAGAAAGGAGGGGTGGAAGAACAATGGAGAAAAATCAAAACTGCCATCATGGAGGCAACAAGCCTTTGTGTGAAACAAATAAAGAAAACAAAGCGGAATAAAAAAACACTATGGCTCTCAAAAGAGGTGTCAGGGAAGGTTAAGGAGAAAAAGGCTGCATTCAAAAAGTATATGGAATCACAGACGGAGCACGACATGGAACTGTATCAATTAAAGCAGAAAGAAGTGGGGAAGGCAGTCAGAAAAGCAAAGGCCCAAACCGAGGAAAAGATAGCCAACTCAGTTAAGAAGGGGGATTAAACCTTTTATAGGTACATTAGGGAGCACAGAAAGGTTAAGGGAGAGATAGTGAAGACTAATAAAGGAGAGGGAAGGTGGGCAGAGGGAGACAGTGAAAAGGCAGAGATACTGAATGAATACTTTTGCTCAGTATTCACAAAAGAAGAGGAGGAGTTACCTAAACCAAACAGTAGAAGCACTCTGGATAGTGGGGTTGACACAGTCCATTTACAGAAGAAAGAGTACTGAAAGAACTCCTAAAACTCAAGAGTGGACAAAGCAATGGGGCCTGAGGGTTCACTCAAGAATCCTAAAAGAGCTAAGGGAGGACCTAGTGACACCACTAACCACACTTTTTAACAAATCATGGGAAGATGGGGTGGTACCTGAGGACTGGAGAGGGCAGATATGATTCCTCTTCACAAAAGTGGGAGCAAGGCAGAAGCAGGAAACTACAGACCTGTTAGTTTGACCTCAGTGCTGAGGAAAATGATGGAATCACTTCTGAAAGAAAGAAATGTTGAGTACCTAGAGGCCAGTGGGGTACAGGACCCAAAGCAGCATGGATTCACAGCAGGAAGGTCGTGTCAGACGAATCTAATCAATTTCTTTGACTGGGTGACCAAAGTAATAGACCAGGGAGGGGCTGTGGATATGGCCTACCTAGACTTTAGCAAGCATTTGACAGTCCCGCACAAAAGATTAATAATCAGTTAGCCAGCCTGGGGTGGGTCCCAGGGTGGTAGCCTGGATAGCAAACTGGCTGCACAACAGGACACAGAAGGTAATGAGTGAATGGAACACATTCTGAAGAAGAGTTACTAGTGGAGTACCTCAGGAACTCAGTACTGGGTCCAGTCCTTCGTCTTTATAGGTGACATTGCAGAGGGACTGGAAGGAAGGTATGCCTCTTTGGATGACACAAAGATCTGTAACAGAGTTGATACACAAGGGGGTAGAAAGGATGAGAAGGGACTTGGCAAGGTTGGAGGAATGGTCAGACATATTGCAACTTAGATTCAATGCAAAGAAGTGCAATGTAATGCACCTGGGAAATAAAAATCCAGGAGAAGAGTACACACAATAGCAGGGAGGTACTAATGACAACAATAATGGAAAGGATCTGGGTGTAGTCATATCAGATGACCTAAAGGTGGGCAATCAATGTGAGAAGTCAGTAAGGAGAGCCAGGGGATACTGGGATGCACAGGAGGCATCACAAGTAGAAAAGGAAGTGGTTATCCTCTGTACAGACAGTTGGTGAGACCCCATCTGAGTACTGCATGCAGTTTTGGAGACCTCATCTACGCAAGGACATAGACAGGATGGAAGCAGTCCAGAGGAGGGCAACTAAAATGGTGCAGGGTCTACATCAGAAACCATATGAAGAGAGACTGAGAGAGCTTAATATGTATACCCTTGATGAAAGGAGGGACAGGGGGACATGATAGAAATTTTAAGCACCTCAAGGAATCAACAAAGTCCAGGAGGTAGCATCTTTCAGAAAAGAGGTGTAAGAACAAGGGGCACAATTTAAAGTTAGAGGGGATGGCTCAGGGTAATGTGGAGGAAATTCTTTTCATGGAGAGAGTGGTGAACGATGGAACCGCCTTCCTGGAGAGGTTGTGGGGTCTAAAACAGTGGGGGAATTTAAACATGCATGGGACAGACATAAGGCAATTATAGTGGGGGGTTGCAGGAAGTAGGCTGTTGGTTAACTAGAATCTGCAGCTTATCCAATAGGTAGGGAAATGGGCAGACTGGGTGGGCCAAGTGGTCCTTATCTGCCGTCAAAGTCTATGTTTCTATGTTTCTATATTACATTCCTGCAGCGGGGGTTGTTGGAGTGATGGAGTGCCACTAGTGGAAACAAGGGAGCAAGCAGATCGAGGTAGAGAGGTAGTATGGTGAAATACTTAGAGAGGTAGTCAGTGAGTTGAGAGTTTAGCAGTAGAGGCCTCTAGTGGAGTAGGAAGATATGCTGCTAATGTGAAAGTCAGCTGATTGGTTCTGTTCAGCATGTGAGAGGCCCTATATTAACAAAAGATCATCAAGGGGGGTGGTGGGGCAAAATCTTTAGGAGAAAGACATCGTGGCTCAGAATGCCGACTCAGAAATCCACAGTACCTTGCTTGCAAATCGTGGGAGGGCTGCTTCGGCAGGGGGCCCTCATAACCACCTCTTGGAGAGGGATGTGGAGAAAAGAAAAAGGAGGTGAGTCAAGACAAAGCCGGGGGGGGGGGTGACCTGCATATGGGGAAAGTGGCTAAGCTGCTTGTGATGCAGACAGGGGAGGGAGCACAACTCGGCTACTGCAGAAATTTAAATATGAACTGGGTCAGCAACAGGCATCTCCTGATTGTTACAGGCAGCTTGTTAATTTACAGCAGAATGGGTTGTACAGTTGAAGAAATGGCAAGCTGCTTGCTTAACTTACAACTTTAGCTGGGCTCCCAATTAATTGTGCTCTGCACAGAACAAGACTGTAGGACCTGGAATGCACAGCCCAAGAGAGCAAAATATTAAACCATATCCCCCTGTATGTCTGGAACTTATCCCCGAGCCCCACAGTAAATGAACTGGTGGAACTGGCAAACGGTAAAATTAATTAAAATTCTTTGAACAACCTGGCATACAGTTAACTTTAAAGTGAGACTCCTGAAAGAAACCTGGTACAGAAGATTTCTAAAATTCCTTAAAGCAAACTGGCTCTCAATATAAATTAAATTAAATTAAATTAATTAGTATTCCTTAAGGCAGCCTATCCAGAGTAGCCAGACAGTCATGTACATGGCATAGAAAACAGTTTAAAATCTCTTTAAGGTATCGCTGAAGCAAAATCTATCTGTAGACCTGTGCCGATATTAAATAAGAGGCAGTCCTATTGCAGCATTACTGAGCAGTCCTGAAATTCAAATTGAAAAATGATGCCAACAGCAAAATCTTTAGAAGAAAGACACTGTGGCTCAGACTGCCAACTCAGAAATCCACTATACCTTGCTTGCAATTTGTGGGAGGGCTGCTTTGGCAGGGGGCTCTCATGACCACCTCTTGGAGAGGGCTTGCTTGCGATTTGTGGCAGGGCTGCTTTGGCAGGGGGTTCTCACGATCACTTCTTGGACAGGGCTTGCTTGCAATTCATGGAAGGGCTGCTTTGGCAGGGTGTCTTCACAACCACCTCTTAGACAGGGCTTGCTTGCGATTTGTGGTAGGGCTGCTTTCAGCAGGGGGCCCTCACGACCACCTCTTGAAAAGGGCTGTGGAGCCTCCAGGGAAGTCAGGAAAAACAGAGCTTTTTGTTCTGAACTGTTTGCATGCTTCTATTTTGATGTTAGCAGAAAGTTTACATTTATTGTCCAGTTTTACACTCGAACTGAAAAAGGTAGTCGGATGTAAAAGCAGCACAGCTTTAGGCAGCACATCCCTCTAGAAGCCCATAAGGATATTCCCTGGCATTTCTTTACCCCTTGTCATATTTGTAACTTTGCACTCAGTGCATGATGTTCATCCAGACATTTAAAATCAGCAAAATAAACCAAGGGTTCCCCTGCTTGATTTTGAGCTGCATGGCATCATCTTATGCCTCATGTTTAAAAATTCAGTACGGTGATGCAACTGGATCACTGACCGTGTCAAGCGCTGGCACCCCCCTGCCTGAGGGCAATGCCACTGACAAGGTTAAGGGGCCGGGGTCATTATGTTCCTTAATAATGGGAGATTCAGATTGTGATAAGTAAAAATTATTAGAACATGGTGCCTCTACCCAGAGAAAAACAGTGTGCCTGGTAATAATAAGTAGGGTACCTCTCCTTGGGATACAGTACCAACCCATCTCCCCACTACAGGGCACCTCCCTGTAACCTTACACATTCAACTCCCTCTGTTCCCATCATTACAAATCCCAGGGCCTAGCTAATGCAGTCTCTTGACATAGGTATTACAGATAATAACAAAGCTTTTATTCACCGCAGTGAATTCCTGTGGGATGAATACAAAATGGAGCACACCACCAACTGCATGGCGCACAGTGATAGAGGTATCTCCCCCTCCCAACACAATGTGTCAGCCCATCTGTACTGCCAGTCCAGCCCACTAACACCCTAAGCTTCTGGGTAGTGTTCCCCAGTTGTTAAGTGGGGTACCTCCCCTGCTACAGTGTTGCCTGGGTACCCAGTATTGGATTGTGGTAGGCCAGAAGTCTGTGCTGCCTGGGATCTTGCACTGGTGTATGCTGATTGAATACAACTTCCTTTGCTTGAGTGACTTATTTTTTGTACAGTTGCAACTGATAACCCCAAAACTGTATTCTAATGGCCTGACAACTCCATGGGTGGCTCTAGGGCAGGGCTAGAGAGGGCATGTGCCCTGGTAAAAAAAAATTCTGCTGTGCCTAAGCTGTGCCCCTGTAGTGATACATAACTGGCAACATACTCTGGATTTAAATTTTCCTACATGCCCTGACACAACCTCTCTGTACCCTCTCTGTGCCCTGGTCATCCTTATTTCCTAGAGCTGCCACTGGATGACTCGCTTTAAATTGTAATCCCTCCCAAAAACTATGTACAGCATTTCCCCACAGACAGAAGAGGCCCATGTACTCATGACTCTGAGGTCAAGGGCAGCTGGCTGGGTAGATGAATTGGTGGTCACTTCAGGCAGATGCTCTTTGCTTAACTCCCAGAAGTCAGTCACTATTAGATTGGCAGGACGCTTGCACACCAGCCTGTAATGGCAAGAACGGCACACACAACAGTCGACTGACCACTGACAGGTACTATTTCTGCACCTCAACAAGTCATTTGGTACCAATCACACAGAAGTGGAGTTCAATCTACACTTCTAAAGGGTATTTCCACTTCTTTAAGAGCAGACAAGATAACTAAATGGGTTTGTCCTATAAACAGCCAGACTGGCTCCAGGAAAACAGTACCTCATGAGAGCAGCAAACCATTACATGTTCATGCTCACTTTCTCACCTTGTTCAGCAGTCCCACAAATGACCTGGAGGCAGTATGGCGCAGTGGTTTAAGGCTCTGAGCTGCAAATCTGGAGACCTGGGTTTGAATCCCACAACCCCCACTTGCATACTGTGTGACCTGAGCAAGTCACTTAACTTCCTCATGCTCCCAGGTTGCACCTGCAAACAAGCTTTCAGCTTAGTGTGTCTCACCTGGTAAAATAATTGACCTGATCACTGGTTTGCAACAAACAAACTACTTGCGGTGTGATGCTGGCACAGACTGATGATCTTGGTTTCTTCTCTTCCTGTAGCAATCAACTACAAGCTGTGTCCATTCAAACTGAACTGATGCAGTTCGCTGGCTCAGATCTCTCTCTTGGCCGAACTGCTTGAACACGGGAGGACTCTCTTGCTCCATTTTACAAGTAGTCCATTTCCAGTTCCCAACTTGCCACTGAACAAGGTTTGCAGGATCCTTTTTTAGTGTTCTCATCAAGAGTGACTTCTTATTCGGTGATCACAGCCTTCGATCTCTCAGCACCCAGCTGGTGGACCTGTCCTTAATACCGCACTGGTTTACTCTTTTGCACCTGAATTAACTAGGAGCTCCCACAGACCAGAATTCTTTGGGGTGTCTGCCTGACAGAATCCATTACAAAGATTGGCTTTGAATTCATCCCCATCTCCCAAATATATGTGCAAGGGTTGTTATGATGCCACTGTCCACATCTCCTGCCACCTTTTCCTACAGTTGGTGATTAAACATTATACACAGTTCCAACAACAGCATACAGACACAGATGACGTCAGGCCAGACTTTCCACCAAGATGTAATACACTATTGTGGACCAGGCATCCACTTTAAGTGTCAAATCCATAAACAGTCCACTGGGCCATACAGCACTACAGAACTCTGAATGCACACTAGCCCCAGTCTCAAGTCCAAGTTCCAAGGGGTTATGCACAAGGCACAGTGATGACACAAAAATATATGCATCCTAGGAACCCCATGGGGGTTAAAAAGGTGCCCAGGTTATTTTCATTTGTAATTTCAATTATTTTTAGTGTCAACATGAATGTTTGAGAAAAAAAGAAAACAAGAACTCAACATTTGCCATGGTGTTTGCTTTATTTTTCACCAATACAATAAAACAGTAGCAATTATTAATTATATGGCACCCCACATGTACTAACCTTTAGGTAAATGTGTGTGACTGTTTCATGTTTTTATGCAAAAACAGATATAAATCCCATGTCACATACATAAAACATTTGTTGTAGATGTAGAATATGATAGTAAACATAGCAAAGAAAACAATATAAGGGTTGCCATGATGTTTTTGGATAAACATGCTTTCACCATGAGAGGTTAAGGAACTGCCTGACTCAGGACAAAAGGAACCAAAACCTTATGAAAAAAAAACTATGCCTAACTGGCCCAGTGGTGTAGAGGGCTGAGGTACTGCAAACCCCTTACCTCTCCCATGCCAGTAACCAAAGTTTGGTAACAAGCTTGGGTCAGCGGGGGGGGGTCTGGGAGAGGACTGAGTGGCCACCTGGCCACTCTCCTCTCCAAGATTGGGGAGGCAAACCTTCCTGGCACTTGGCTGCCACTAAGTGGAGGCTTGGTGGCAGCACCATGTAAGATGGGGGACTGGCATTAGGTCGGGTGGGTGGAATGTGATTGCTGGTTCCAGAGTGCATGCGCACCTCCACATGCATGTGCTTTTGTGTTGCCAAGGCACCGGGAGGTAAAGGGGAAAATAAAGCAGTGGAAAATCAATAGTGGGACTAGGCTTCAAGGAAGCCCTGCCTGGAATGCCAAGACCCTCCCTGCCAAGAAGAAGAGGAGGAGTGAGGTAGGTGACCAGTCATCGGCACCTCGGGACAGGGCTGATAGCCCATTTGCTACTTGCCAAGGAAGACAAACACTTTAATAAAAAAAAAAAAAAAACCTTATGCTAGAAGGAAACTGTAAAAAATACATATACAGAATGACAAAGGATTTAACATAAAAGAAACAATGCTACATGATACAGACATTCAACCAGTTATTTACAGAGTCTTAAAGGAAGCAACATCTTTCAGCAAAATGGAGAAAAAGTTTAGAGAGAAACTCGAGGAGACAGGCAAACTAGAGAGGGTGAAAACCAATGGGACGCCATTAAAAAGGGAATCCAATAGGTACAGTATCTAAAGCATGTCTGAGGCAAGTTGGGAAGGAGAAGAAGCAAAGAAAACATGTTTTGTTCTCCAGAGATTTAGGGGAGGCAGGTCAGGTCAGATTGAACAGAGTGATGCAAACAGGGAGACCTACCTTAGCAAACTGAAGGAGGCCAGTTATGTGTTAAGGAGGACTATGGTTGTATCAGAGCTCAAAATAGCAGAAGGGGTGATGGAAAATAATAAAGCATTCTGAGGAAGAAACAATGGGGAACTGAAAGATGGAAGAAGCAGGGGGTCTGATGGAGAAGGATGGGGAAAAAGCAAATATTAAATGAAGTCTGCTCATTTTTCATGGCAGAAAATGGGGGCCACTGCCAGAGTGCAGCATTAAAGCTTGGAGTGCACTAAACATGGTGATGGAGACTGTGGTGGAATTATGCTACACCATTGGCTGTGACTGATGGACCATGTTTCTATATCCTTATTTCCTAGCAACAGTTAACACTTTTCCCTTTGCTGTTCTTCTTTTCCCCCCTACCCTAAGTTGGCCACCTAGTGTACCTCTTTACTGTCCCTACTAAACTTCCTACTAGTTCTCTCTTTTCATTCTTTTTCCATTTCCATCCATCCAGTCCCTGGAATGATGCCAAACACCCGGAGAAGTGTTGCGTAAAGTGCATAAGTGCATTTTGTGTACAAAAAGCATGAAGGCTATTTTAAATATGAATACAGTTAGTAAAGCCTTTTTAATGAAAAAGGATTCAGAAGTCATATAAAACAATAATACCTGTAGTGTCATGATTAGTACAGTTATAAGAAATCCTTAAGATATTTTCATAAATTCAACCTCTAAACCTGTTACTATACAAGGTTCTATGTACGAGAATGTGGTATACTTTATAAAAATATTTAGTCATTGTGGATCAGAGCATAGAGAGTAAATATCTGTGGATATATACACTGTACCTTTAACTGAACCAGGAAGTCCCCTGAAATAACCCCTCCGCCCTTGGTTCTGAAACAACATGTCCAGACTTATAACTAGAAGAGGGCTCAGTCAGGTGATCCCACCAAAAATATATAAATACCTGTGCACCGAGTTCACTTCCGTTCAGCACAGAGGGGCTCAGCCCTAGGAGAGGGAGAGGAGAGGTAGACAAGCTGTTGAATGCAGATGAGAAGGGTATTAGGAGCTCTAAGATCAGGGACTGTATTATGGGAGAAACTACTGATGTTAAGTAGTGATTTTCTTTGCAATTTTTTTGTTTTCATTTATTATTTTTCGAACTTTTGAAAAATAAATATTACACCAAGGTGTGTTTTAAACCTATAAATTTGCCTCATCTGAAGTTTATTACCACACGCTGTGACAGAGACCATCTCTGAAGACAGAGTGTTCAAGGCCTTCCGGGAGTGGAAGGTAGGTAAGCTACCATGACTGGACTGGCTGCTCACTAGTGACCAGAGGGTCCCTATGGATTACAGGGTAGCTGATGTTTTAGCTCACCATAACATTGAAGCAGGGGGACCTGTGCAACTGCAGATGGGTTAGACTGACCTCAGTAGTGGGAAGGTCTAAGTAAGCTGCCGTGCAACAGTGTAAAGGGGGTGCAGTACCAGGGGTGGCTAATCCCCTCACAAACCAACAAAACAAACAGTGTAGCACTCCTATCCACAAATGCGAGTTCAAACAAAAGTGAGTTAAAATTAGTGTCTTTGTTTACCAAGACATAGTGCGCTGAACTCAGGCCAGTAACCTGGAGTTAGACTGCCCCAGTGCTTCACCGGTTAAGGCTTCATCAGGAGGAGGGCTTTCAAGATACTGCAGGTCTCTTAAATACAGTAGTTACCTGCCTGTGACATCACCAATAACATCACACATGTTAAACATATAATTTCACTTCCACACAGCTGTAACTATAAACAAGTGCAACAAAAAAGATTTATAAATGCACAAATCTGCAATTACAACTTTTAATCATTAAATCATATAGCACTGTGCTCGAAAAAAGCAGATCACATAACAGATATGGCAGTAGCTATAACTAGCGAGCACCCCTAGGTTTTCAGGAAAAGTCCTGCAGATCCACTGATTGTCATACATAACCTCAGTTAGAGAGATAAATAGATAGCAGAGTCTGGTCAGATAGAACTAGAACCTGAGAAGCAGAGACAAAAAAAAGAACTTATCAGAAACATACCTGACAATTACGGTTGTCTAGAAAACAAACTGTCACACAGTATCAGATCCATCTTAGCCACTAAATATAGTAAAGTACAGTTACGTAAAAACTTACTGTAAGAGTAGTTCTGGCAACCTTTTCCCTAGCAGTACCGACGTGGAGAACGCCCCCGTTGACGTTGGTTCCACCCCGATGTCACCCTATATAAGGGAGGAGTTCCCCCACGTGTCCAGTTCTTGGACACCCCCCCCGTCAGGCAAGGCAACCGGCAGGTCGAAAACAGCAACTGTTAGCAAACGGGCGACCTTTCAAGCAGAAGTATGCCAATCTGGAAAGGGCCTGATCCCTGTGGGGAGGAGGGCAGAAATATACCTGCTGCAAGAGCTTCTCTCGAAGATCTACTGTTACGGTAAATTTTTACGTAACTGTACTATCTTACTTCGAGTAGAAGCTCTTGCAGAAGGTTCAAACAATGAGGACTGAGTCCCAAGCAGTATAAAATTATGACAACCCCTTGGGAGGGGAAAACAAACAGGAGCAGAAAAAAACAGAGGGGAAGAAACCTCAGGAAACCAGGCCCTGCAGGACCGCAAGGCCAAAACCTGCTCTGAGCCTGGAAACAATGTCCAAGCTGTAGTGCCTAACAAAGGTGTGCACTGAGCTCCAGGTAGCAGCAGCACAAATATCTGCCGTCGGAACTCTTTTAAGAGCAGCGAACGAGGTAGCAATAGTCCTTGTCGAGTGAGCTTTAATCGGTCCCGAAATCGATCTATTGTGCGTCTCATAACAATAGGAGATGCAATGGACCAACCAGCGCGAAAGCGCCTGTTTGGAGACCGGGCGACCTGCTGATCGAGGAGCAAAGGAAACAAACAACTGATCAGACTGCCTGATCCCCCTTGGTTCTAGCCAAGTAACACCTGAGAGCCCTGTGGATGTCCAGGGAGTGGAGAAGGGCTTCTCCCCTATTGGAATGCTCCAGGTAATACACCAGGAGCTGAACTGACTGGTTTAAAGTGAGCTCTGAGACCACTTTCGGCAAAAATTTCGGATTTATGCACAAATCAACCCTGTCCTTGTGAAAGATCAGATAGGGTTCCCTACACATGAGGACTTGCAGTTCAGAAATGTGCCTAGCTGAAGTGACCGCCACCAAGAGTAGCATTTTCCAGGAGAGAAAACGGAGCTTGGCACTCATAGCTGGTTCAAAGGGAGGAAGAGAGAGCCTCTCCAGGATGAACAGAAGATCCCAAGGAGGAACAGGGTCCCAGATGGGAGGTCTGATATGCAGAATGCCACATAAAAAAGCTTTGGAAACCTCCATCTGAGCCACCATCTTAACCAACACAAAAGAATGGTAAGCAGAGATGGCAGCCAGG
Organism: Neoceratodus forsteri; assembly: GCA_016271365.2. Lineage (NCBI taxonomy): Eukaryota > Metazoa > Chordata > Ceratodontiformes > Ceratodontidae > Neoceratodus > Neoceratodus forsteri. The sequence goes on along the minus strand of JADMNL010000041.1, from coordinate 3,037,162 downwards.
TGTACCTTGATGGAGGAGTAACTAAGGCCTTTCTCAAAAAGAAAGCACAAGTATTCAAGGACGGTATTAACCGGACAGACCAACACATCCACCTGCTTCGCTGTGGCCCAGATGCAAAACCTCTTCCATTTCAAAGCATAAGTGGCCCTGGTGGCAGTTTTCCTAGCTTTAACCAACACCTTGGCAACCTGGTCAGACACCCCAGAACGGACCATTGCTAAGTCCTGAGGAGCCAGGTGTGCAGGTGAAGAGACCACAGGTTTGGGTGTATTAGGGACCCATTGTCCTGTGACAAATGATGCGAGGATAGCGGAAGAGGCATTGGAGGTTCTGCCGCTAGACGCTGTAGTAATGGAAACCACATCTGGTGAGGCCACAACGGGGCAATCAGAATAATGGACGACTCCAACTGTGCCTTGAGGGGGACCTTCTGAAGAAGAGAGAAGGCGTAAAGGAACCTCCCACTCCAACAGAGGGATAACGCATCTTGCCAGGAAGCACCAGGCTCTGGATCTAGCGAGCAAAAAACTGGGCAGTTTTGCGTCGTATCGAGACGTGAAAAGATCTACCTCTGGTGTCCCCCACAGGTGGAAGATGCGATCTACCACGTCTTGGCACAATTCCCACTCATGAGCTTGTGACCATGCCCTGCTGAGCATGTCTGCCAGCAAGTTCTGAAGCCCAGGAATGTGTACTGCCGTCAGGAACAGGTGGTGCTTCAGGGCCCAATCCCATAGCCGCACTGCCTCCCTGCAAAGGGGATAGGAATGAGTGCCACCTTGTTTGTTGATGTAGAACATCACTGTGATGTTGTCTGTCTGCACCAATAGATGGCCCAGTAAAAGGACCGATACCAAGGCTTGAAGGGCATAGAGCACTGCTCTCATCTCCAGGACATTGATGTGCAGGTTCGCTTCTAGGGGAGACCAAATGCCCTGTGTGTGATGGTTCCCCAAGTGTGCCCCCCACCCCAAGGATGAAGCATCCATTGTGAGGGACTGAGTTGGTGCCCCCAACTGAAATGAGATGCCCTTTAGTAGGTTTTCGGATGACATCCACTAGCGAAGCTATCAGCGGATTGGCTCTGATATTCTGACCAAGGCATCCAGATCATCTGCCATTTGGTCCCACTGAACCCTCAGGGACCACTGGATATTCTGCATATGGAGACAGGCCAGAGGGACCGACACTATGGCAGCTGCCATGTGTCCCAGCAACCTGAGGAGCAGGCGAGCCAGCACCTCTGAGGCTGAAGAGACGTTTTATGCGATGGTACAAATGCGACCCGCTCTGTTGCAGGGAAGAAAAACCTTCCTGATAGTGGTATCCAGAGAGGCTCCTATAAACTGGAGTATCTGGGATGGAGACAGATGGGACTTTTCCCTGTTGATGGTGATTCCGAGACTCTGAAACAGAGCGATGGAATCCTTGAGAGTCACCGACAGGCGAGGCTTGGAATGGGCCAGGAAGAGCCAGTCATCCAGGTATGGAAACACAAAATGACCTCGTCTCCGAAGTGCTGTGGCTACAACTGCCAAGCACTTCATGAAGACCCTCGGGGCTGAGGAAAAACTGAAAGGGAGGACTCAGAATTGATAGCCCTCGTTCTCGAACCTGAACCTGAGGACTCTCCGATTTTTTCTGGTAATAAGAATGAGCAAGTAAGGGTCCTGCATGTCCAGGGATGCTAGCTAGTCTCCTGCCAATATGAGAGGAAGGAGAGTGGGAAGAGAAACCATCCTGAATCTCTTGTAGGAGACCCACTGATTGAGATCGCTAAGGTCTAGAATGGGTCTGAGATCTCTCGACTTCTTCAGAACTAGGAAGAAGTGGGAGAAAAACCCCTTTCCTTAGTTGGCTGGTGGAATCAACTTGATGGCCCTTTTTTCTAGAAGGGAGGATATCTCCTGTCTGATCAGGGCTCTGTGTTTCCTTGGGTACCAGGACGGGTGGGTGGTCTGTCCGGTGGAATGGATGTGAACTCTATGGAGTATCCGAACTCCACAAGCTCTAGAACCCAGTGGTCGGAGGTCACTTGAGCCCATGCATCTGTATAGAGTGAAAAGCGTCCTCCTACCAGCTCCTATGATGGAGTTACCAGAGGAGGAGGGTCGCCTGAGTAGTCAGGCATTGGGTGGGGGAGGGAGGGCAGCAGTGGCTGCTCTGGGAGGTCTAGAGGCAAATGCCGAGGCACCCCTGGCTCAGCCCCTATGACCAAAGCCACCTCATTGAGCCTACTGCTGAAAATGAGGTTGCTGTGATTTGTGTCCCCCACGGCCACAAAAACAGAGCCTTCTGGCTTGCCCTTGCTTCAGGCGATACATGGACTGCACAGAACGGACAGCCTTTCCGGAGTCCTGCAGCCTGGTAATAACACGCTCTGTGTCCTCACCGAAGAGCATGGGGCCTCTAAAGGGAGCATCCAGAAGGTTGACTTGCACATCTGGATCAAACCCAGATACCCGAAGCCAAGCATGGCATCAGAGGCAAATGCCAGTGGTGGCTGCCCTAGAGGAGGTGTCCACAGTGTCGTAGGCCGAGTGCAGAGTGTGGGTGCTCATGTCTGAGCCGGTCTGCAGTAGCTTGGTGAGCTCAGTCCGCGAGGACAATCGGGCAGGCTCTGCACCAGGTCCAGTCCTTGTTCCCATAGGGCATTCTGAAATTGGGCCACATGGGTTAAGAAGTTAAGACTTCTTATGCTACTGTACAGGTGGCAGCAGAGTACACCTTACGGCCAATGGAATACAGCTGTTTTGATTTCTCTATCAGGCGGCTGGGTGCTCAGATGTTTGGGCCTCTGTGAATGATCATGAGCTGCCGAAATCACCACCGAGTCCGCAGTGGGTGGTTCTGCTAAAAAGGGATGGTTGGCAGGCACCCGGTAGAGCTGGTGGGCCTTTTTTGGCACAGCAGAGGAGGAATAAGGGTACTTCCAGGTCACATGGGAAACATCAACAAAGGTGTCGACCATGGGAGGGATGACCACCAGCTTTGGATCTTTCTGGCAGAGGTACTTAGCCAGCTGCAAGTGCTCGGGGTTCAGGGCCTCAGTGTTCCAACCCATGTTGACCTGGATGTGCCTCATTACCTCCATAAAACTGGGGTCATCTGTAGGGGATTTAGGGAGCCCTAACGTGTCCCCAGTGTCTGGTTCCGAGTAGACTGAGGAGGAGTCGGAGTCTACATAGGAGGTGGTGGGAGAAGAGAGAGAGGGGCTACGCCTCTTCCCTTTCGGCCTCTTTTCCAGAGGAGGAGAGGGGGAATGGAAGGAACTGTAGGAACAGTCCCTCTTGGATTTCTTGTTGTGCTTCTTCGGAGGAGGCACGTCATCCTCCTGACCGCTTGGTTCATCGGGGTCCAGCATCAGGCGGACCGGCGACCATGGAGAAGTGGTGCCCGAGCTGACATCAGGTGTTGGGGACAGAACCGGCGCCGGATGGGCCGGTGTTAGTTTCACCACTACCAGCGGCAGAATAACCGTCACCGGGACCGGGGCCGATGGAGTAGCTGGTGAACGAGGGTCCAGCGTCCGCTTGTCCTTGACACCCGATGGGCATCATTCCTTGTCCTTGGACAGACAATAGTCGGGTTTGTGGCTTGATATTTTCTTGGCTGAACGCCAGTCAGCAGCCGGAGGCTGGCGTTGGTCTGAGGCCTTGTGTTTGGGCGGGAGGGAGGAAACCCTACCGCCCAAAAGCCCAGAGGCCTTACTCGACTCCCGGGAGTCGGCTTTGGAGGAGGAAGCCGAGCAGGAGGAGCTCTTACCTGAACCCTTGTATTTTTCAGGCTGAGAAACCTTCAAGGGCTGGTGGGAAGTAAGGGAAGAAGAAGAACGCACCGATGAAGGCTTGACCGTCGTGAGGCGGGAATCATGGCCCGATGATCCAGACTTCGAACCCGAGGACCGGTGCTTCGAGTGAGATCTCGCTCTGTCCTGGTCCTGATGTTTCTTATGGTGCTTGTGGGCATGCTGAGATTCAGATTCCCCCGATGAAGAGGCCCGTTCCATAGTGGCGAGTTTTGCTTCTGCTACAAAGGCCGCGAGGGACTTCTGGTGCCAAATTCGCGCTGCGAATTAAAGGCCTGACAATGAGGGCAGGTGTCGGTACAATGGTCGGGCCCCAGGCAATAAAGGCACGCAGAATGTCCATCTTTCACGGGAATCTGTCGCCCACAAGCACACTTGTTCAAATGAGATGACATACGAGGAAGAAAATTAGATTCTGTAGTGAAAACTACCATGTGGAGAAGAGCAATCGATAGTAGCCGAAACGTTGAACTAACCCTGACCGTGCGGCGGGAAAGAACTGGAGCATGTGGGGGAACTCCTCCTTTATATAGGGCGATGTTGGGAGTGGAGCCGACGTCAGGGGGGGCGTTTTCCACGTCGGTACTGCTAGAGAAAAGGTTGCCAGAACCGCCACCAGGTGGTGCCAGTCTTCATTGTTTGAACCTTCTGCAAGAGCTTCTCTCGAAGATCTACTGTTATGGTAAGTTTTTACATAACTGTACTTTACTATATTTAGTGGCTAAGATGGATCTGATACTGTGTGACAGTTTGTTTTTTAGACAACCGTAATTGTCAAGTATGTTTCTAATAAGTTCTTTTTTTTGTCCCTGCTTCTCAGGTTCTAGTTCTATCTGACCAGACTCTGCTATCTATCTGTGTTACAAAAATGACTTTAAATCCCACATTTCATTTAGGCCATTGGGGTTAACAGTGTCCAATTTGAAAATCCCAAAACTTCCCCTTTTAAATAACATTTTTACTGTATCCCCACCTCCCCCTTTTTGTAGGTTTGACACATTCAGTCACTATAATGTTAAGAAATTTATGATCTGAATAATGGCTCTTTGCAAAATGTCTCCCAACAGAGTTTTTCTATTTAGAATTGACCTAACATGTTCTTGAATGCATTCTTTCAGCATTCTGACTATCCTTACCACATGTGTGAGACCACATGAACACGATAATACATAAACCACAAATGTGTTTCTACAAGAAACAAAATCTTTGACTTCCACCTGTGTCTGGTTTTTGGAGAGGGAGAGGGGTTATGAGGAGGGTCTGCTAAATAAATCATAAGTGAAAACTAAAAAAAAAACAAAGTGAATTGCTTGCAAATGAACAAAAAATACTGATATTAACAAAAGATCCAACAAAGTTACATTTGTTACTGATTTCAGTGATGTTGCAGGTAAGCTTGGCAACATCATTTGGAAGAACTGGCCAATACTACACAGTGACAGTGTTCTAAAAGAAGAGGTATGATCGAAGTCAAGGGTTACTTTCAGAAGGGAACAAAATATCAAAGACAAATGGGTACACAGTTTTTGAGTAAGGACAACAGTAACCATACTTGGCTACCCACCAAACCCAGGGGGTGCCAGAGGTGCTTTAATTATAACATGTGGATATATAATGCCACGTAAGGAATTTCAAAAACCAGACACGGGTTGAAGTCAAAGATTTTATCTCTTGTAGAACCACATTTGTGGTTTATGTATTACGGTGCTCATGTGGTCTCACATATGTGGGAATGGCAGTCAGAATGCTGAAAGAATGCCTTCAAGAACATGTCAGGTCTATTCTAAATAGGAAAACAGACACCTCTGCTGGGAGACATTTTGCATAGCCATAATTCAGATCCTAAATTTCTTAACTTCATGGGTTAGGGATTGAATGTGTCAAACCTCCAAAAGGAGGGTGGATAGAGTAAAAATCTTACTCAAAACGGAAAGTTTTTGGATTTTCAAATGGAACACTGTCAGTTCCAGTAGTCTAAATCAAATGTGTGATTTAAAACCATTTTTGTAACCACTGTTACTGTATTTAATGACTTTTGACTCTGCAGTCAGACTTAAGACCAATCAGAATCTTCTAAAAATCTCCTCTCAGGATGGCTCCGTGCTGGAAACAACAAGCTCCTTTAAATATCTAGGGATACTACTAGATGGGTCACTTGACTCTGATCAACACATTCTAGCTACTTGAAAATCTGTTAACTCCAAAATTGGGGTAGCTTACAAAACTAGCTATGCTCTGACCCCTTCTGCAAGATTGGCTATCGCCAAAGGCATCCTACTCCTATCTCTCACCTATGGTGCAGCAACTTATGTTAATGCATCTAAAGCTTCTCTTCTAAAGTGGGATACTACATACAATAATATCTGCCGCTATGCCTCTGGAACCCCTCGGTTAAAACACCACAGTCTACACTGACCTCAAGTGCCCCCCCTTCAGCACACAGGTATCTTGCCCTTGGCATCATCGTTGATAGCATCATGCGACACAATATCCCTATCTCGCTTGCTTCCTTACTACTCCACTTGTCCTCCTCCTATGACCTTAGATCAGTTGATCAAGCCTTGCTATATTTATCAAGGTGTAAAACCACTAAGGGCGCCAGTGCTTTCTCACATGCTGCCCCTAAATACTGGAACAGACTTCCCCTTGAGCTATGGCTTGCACCCTCCCATGCCCAGTTTAAGAAGAAACATCATTCTCTTCTCACCATCAGTGTCCAATGCAAAAGTTTCAATCCCCCCTGAATTCTATCTTCCCACAACCTGCGCTGCAGCACTCTCCTTCCCACCTATTAATCCCTCCACCTATTCCTCATTCCTAATCTCTCATGCTCTTGCAACCTACCTCTACCTGCACTTGCCTAATTCTCCCCCTCTTTCTACCTTGCCTGCCTGTTCAAATGCTTTCCCTCCCACTTCCTTATGGGCCCTTTGTTGTTCCCTGCAGGTAATTAACTACCCATCTTATCACTATTTCCCTACCTGTTTTGTACTGAAGATCCCTGAGGTGTCGTATTCAAAATGTTACCATAGCACTTTTATTGTATCACATGTCTCTTATGTGTGCTGCTAAGCTTTTCTCCTTTAATATTGTTTTTACCTTGCCCATTGCAGTATGCACTACTTCTTCTATTTTCTGACTTTACCGATTGTATCATGCATTTACCGTTTGCTGAGCATTGTCAATGTTTTGTATTGTACTGATTCCTGGCTTGCATTTCTGTTCCACAGCTTTGTAACCTCCCAGGTTGTGCCTGAAAATAGTCACTTCTGTGGCTAGTGCACCTAACCCGGTTAACAAAAACAAATAAATAAATAAGATGGGTCTGATACTGTGTGACAGTTTCTTTTTTAGACTATTGTAACTGTCAGGCATGTTCCTAATAAGCTTTTTTCTCTCCACTTCTCAGGTTCTACTTCCATCAGACCAGACTCTGCTATCTATGTCACTGACTGAGGTTATATATGACAATTAGTGGATCCCCAGGAATTATCCTGAAAATGTATGAGTGGCCGCTGGTTATATCAACTGCTATGTCTATTATGTGATCTACTTTTTTCTAGCACAGTGCTATATAATTTTATGATCAAGTTGTAATTGCAGATTTTTGTGTATTGTATATAAATCTTTTTTGTTGCACTTGTTTATTGTTACAATTGTGTGGAGGTGAAATTACAGTATATGTTCAACATTCGTGATTTAATTGGTGATGGCATAGGCAGGTAAATATTTAAAGGACCTGCAGTTTCTTAGAAATCCTCCCCCTGATGAAGCCTTGACTGGCAAAGTGCTGGGGCAGTCTATCCCCAGGTGACGGGCCCTAGTTCAGCACACTAATGTCTTGGTGGACAATAAATACTTGCACTAGTTTGAACTAACTTTTTAGTGAACTTGCATTTGTGTGTAGGAGTACAGCACCATTTCCTCAGTAGTAGGAAAGCTGCTAAGCAATAGGTGATAGACTTCCTGGAGACATACTGTCTTCAGGACTGCAGGCAACATGTGTTTGTGAAGGAAAGATCCTTCTAAGTGAATCTCAGAGGATTCTTCAACAAGAAGTCTTGGGCAATAAATGGAATCAAGCTTCAGATGTCTTGTATTTGGACTTTAGCAAGGTTTTTAAATTAGTGCCACACTGATGACTAATGATAAGAAATGGGTGACTTATGATGGAGGAATGCTTAACCAGGTGGACAGAAAATTGGTTAGGTGGAAGAATCCAAAGGATAGCACTAAATGGCAAGCACTCAGAGGTCAGGGGTGTGACCGGTAGGTTCCCTCAGGTGTCTGTGCTGTGTCCAGTGCTTTTCAATTTGTTTATCTGTAACACTAGAGTAGGGATCCAGGGCAAAATGTGTTTCTGTATAGATGACACTAAAATAAATGTTAAGACGGACAAGTGAGGAAAGGATTAGGGATATGGAAAAAGACCTGCAGAAATTAGAAAACTGGTCAAAGATATGGCAGCTTAGATTTGATGCCCAAAAGTGTAATGTTATGCATATGAAGAGGAGAAATCCAAAAACTCAGTACTAGATAGGGGGTTGAAATAGAGCTGACCTCAGAGGAAAGAGACTTGGGGGCTGTTAAAAGTGACAATCTTAAGACCACTGTCCAATGCAATAAGGCATATTGAGAAAGACAGGAGGATGCTGGGGTACATAGTGAAGGGAAGAGCCTTTTTTTTTATATTTGAATGATTTTATTGGAAATAAAAATAGGTCAACAAAACAACAGTGCAGTTGGAGTTTTGTACATAGACATATCATCATGAGGAGATTATCAATACATAGGGTACATTAACTGTGCATCTTCTTTTAACTGTAGTATAAAGAATAAAGATGAATAGCAGAATACTATGGTCTGGAAATACAGGCCTGGATACTCAGACTGTGCCAGGCTGTGGCGCAAGCCTGGACACAGCGCAACTTGGCTGCGCAGGGGCGTTGACTGGGTGATATTCAACGGAGCTGCACCATGGCACAGCATCATTTAATATCGCACCCTGGCCACCCGCAGTGTGCATGGCGCAGTGGCACTGCACCAGTGCAAGTGGACTGAGTGGAGCAGGGGGATGCACTAGTGCAAGTTCCGTTGCGCTATGCGCAACAACCGCAATATTTAAAAGTGCACATGCAAATGGAGCCATAATGTATGCAAGGCGCAAATGGGGCCATTTGCATGTCATTATGGCCCCATTTGCATGCAGGTGCGCTGATCCCCAGTGACTTGCACCTGGCGCCCTGCCAGGCAGCAGCCGTCGGAGACCGACGCCCCCTGCACAGCACGGCAATGTTCCCCACAGCCCGATCGTGGGCTTCAGTAAACATAAATCACGTCCTATATCCCTGCTGGTCCAGTGGACCGCTGTCAGCCTGATTGTGGGCATTTGTAATCATATAATAATGTCCAATATCCCTGGTGGTCCAGTGGACTGCTTGCAGCCCGATCATGGGCATTTGTAATCATAAAATAATGTCCAATATCCCTGGTGGTCCAGTGGACTGCTTGCAGCCCGATCGCGGGCATTTGTATTAAAAAAATGAAGTCCAATATCCCTGGTGGTTCAGCGTACCCCTCCCCACCCACCCACTGAACCCCTGCCCGCCACCCCAGTCAGCGAAGGGCAGCAGCACCCCACCCGCCTTCCACTCTGCCGCCCACCGACTGACACCATAGGTAGGGCTGCACACCCATTGGTCCACAGCGTGAGCCAATGAGCGTGCAGCCCGTACCATACCACACATTCCAGGTATGGACCACCAGGGATATTGGACTTCATTTTTTTAATACAAATGTCCACAATCGGGCTGTGAGCGATCCATTCGACCACCAGGGATATTGGACATTACTTTATGATTACAAATGCCGCGATCGGGCTGCGAGCGGTCCACTGGACTACCAGGGATATTGGACATTATTTTATGATTACAAATGCCCACGATCAGGTTGTGAGTGGTCCACTGGACCACCAGGGATATTGGACATTATTTTGTTATTACTAATGCCCACGATCAGGCTGATAGTGGTCCACTGGACCACCAGGGAGATAGGTCATTATCATTTTAGACAGATGCCCACGATCGGGCATGGGGGGTGCCGCCATGGAGGTGCAGCCGGAGCTCGGGTAACCACCCACAAGTGGCAGCTGCCGTGTTGCGCCCTGCAATACGGCAGCTCACCTGTGGGTGGCCAGCCATTGTTCCTTCTTTTTTTGGCTCACCTGTGCGCGGCGCAGGAGTTGGCAAGATGTGATGGACTCAGCACATCCCGGCCTGAATATCGGGATGTGCCGAGTATGCATGGGCATGCCTCCCCTACCTGTGCTACATACATTACTGATGCACTCTAGCGCATCGGGATTTATGCCAGGCACAATCCCAGTTTGAATATCGCACCAGGGAGCATCAGTGGTTGCGCATGGTGCAACACTGTTGCACCATGCGCAACCCTTTTGAATATCTGGGCCAGAGTCAGCAAGCTGATACAAAGAAATCACATAGAAAAAAACACCCCTATACAGACTATACCATATGCAGACAAAGGTATATAGTAGAGAATCTTAACTGATTAACTAAGGAAGGAGCAAAAAAACATGGGGAAGAATATAGTTTTGTCTTCATTAGAGGAGAGAACAGTCCACTTCAGCACTGTAAAACAGCCAGTGGGTCCAGTGCTCCCTGCCTTGCTGTTCTTTACTCTGCACTGCTGAAGTGATGTACTCCATTCTATATATGTGATGCACCTGTGAGCACCATTCAGCTATAGTGGGACAGCCAGTGATAGGTGATACATTTCTTCATTGCAGTAATTAAGATACCCATCAAATACTGAGTAAGCTTATCTTTACACTAGGCTGGATAGTGTAGCAAGGTAAAAGGAGAGGCCACTAATGTGAAAGGGAAGGAAAAGATTTTGGAAAGCTCTCCTTCCAGCTCCAATATAAATGGATACAGGCTAGGGCATGCCCACAATATGTACATGTGTGAGGCATGCAGTTCTCCACATCCTGGCCAACATGCAGGTGTAGTGGCTGTACCCCTGTGAACTTACATAATTGATGTGCTAAAGAAGTGAATTAAATGCTTCCAAAAATATTCCCTCCACTCTGGGGAAGAGGTCACCTCAAATGCAAACAGGAAATATTTTTGTTACTGGGGCAGTGAAATAGGCAGATTAAGATCCCATGTCCATTTCCTATGGGCCAGTAAGGTGTCATCCAGTAATGAGTTTACTAACATTTGATACCAGTTTGAAATACTACAGCCCTTTAAGTGATGGTGTACCAAGTGTCTAAACTGCTACAGCTCAGGGGGCAACTCCTCCACCGTTGAATATCAGAGATTTTGCAGACAAAAGCTATGCCTGGATTTGAAAATACTGATAGGTCAGTGCAGCCTAATGAGTATTTATCAGTTAGATGTACAAAACCCTGATGTAGTGAAAAACTGGGTGAGGAGGCCGAGTCTGTAGTGCAGCCAAATCCAAAACCTTGGGTCTAATTTTGTTGGTACAAAAAAGGGATGCTGTGCCAGAGGAAGTATGGAAATATGTACGTTTAAATTGGAACCTGAGCACCAGCGGCCACCAAGTGGTGCCCAGGGCCACTATACTAGGGTTGCCACGATGTGTAAGCAGCTGTATGTGCTGCTCATCAAAAAGCCAATAATGTAGTGGATGAGCCAACAAAAGATCTAACTCAAGAGTTACCCATATTCTCAATTGGGTTGGCAAAAACCAATGAAAGATTTCAGAAAGGGCCACAGATGCACGATAGGTTTCCAGGTTTAGGAGTGCAAAACCTCCCTTGCTCTTTGAGAGTTGGAGGGTGGAGAGTTTTATCCTGGGGGGGGGGTGGCAAGCCAAATAAATCTAGAAATCTGGCAATGCCAAATGTCCACTCTTTTGGTGGACTAGAGAGAGGAAGAGATTGAAAATAAAAGAAAAAATGAGGGAGAAGCATTATCTGAATATCGTCAGTCCAATGATCAAAAGGAATCACAAGAAAGCACAGCAATCAAGATCAGGCAGCATTTGGGAAAGAAAAGGGCTAAAGTTAACATGAAAGAGATGGCAGCGATCAGATAGTAATTGGACTGATAGATATTTGAGTCCTTGGAACAATTTAAAGGGTATTTCAGTTGGAAAGATTTGGAGGAGGCCCAGTGAAATGCCAGGACATCCATCTTAGCCTGATTAATTTTATAGTCAGACAGACCCCCAAAGTAATTCAGTTTTTCTAAGACCAAGGGATATGACACCATCTTGTTAACCAAATAGAGAATATAGTCAGAGTAAAGGGAGAGCCAATGTTCCATCCCTCCAACAAACAAACATTCTATATCTGGGGCCCAGCAGATATACTGTGTCAAGGGCTTCAGGTAAAGGGCAAATAGTAAGGGGGATAAGGGACAGCCTTGCCGAATCCCACATTGCAGCAAGAAAGGTGGTGAGAGATGGCCATTCGCCCATACTCTGGCCTGAGGGGAAGTATACAGGTGATCTAAGAGCTCTAAAAAGTGTCCAGAAACCCAAAGGCCTGCAGGGTAACATGGAGAAAGCTCCATGATACATGATCGAATGCCTTCTCCATGTCAGGACTAGCTAGGAGAAAAGGGGTCCCAGAGGAGAGCGCATTGTGAAGGATACAGAGTGCACATTTAACAAAGTCTGAGGTTTGTCATTGTCAGACAAACCCAGCCTGATCCACAGCCACAATGGTGGGTAAGAGAGCATCTAGATGCTGGAACATTATAGATGCAAATCATTTATAATCTGTGTTAGGCATAGAAATTGGAAGATAACAAGAGTAGAGGGTTGGGTCTTTCCCAGGTTTGAGGATAACAGAAATTATGGCATAGTGCCATGAAGAAGGGGGACCCTCAACCTGAAAAACTGAGGTACAAACCCTGTGAAAAAAGCAGAAGCGATTCCTGAAACATTTTAAAAAATTCACAAGAGTACTGTAGACCTGCCTGACCTATAGTTTCTATTATGATGTCATGATTTATTTCCCGACATGGACTATTATATGTAGTTCATATTTAGTATAAGGTACAGTAGTATTTACTTATGCTTAGCCATGATTTATTGACAAGCTATTATTTAGCTACACGTTACTGTTATTAGCCATGTGTGACATACTCACACACTGTGTTAATGTGATTTACTGACATACTGTTAGATATATTTGTGGTCTTAGAGCACCATCTACAGCAATAAGCCATAATTACAATGCATAGCATATTTAGCCATATTTGTGGTCTTAGAGTGCCACCTGTAGCCATTAGGCACACTGCCATAAACAGCATATATTATGACTTGTTTCATTGTTCTAGCAAATAACTATGATCAGCGTAATACTTATCAAAATGTATGATGAAAATGCCACAGTCCGAGCAACCCACTGTTTGCACCTATAGAAATGTTTTGTATAATGTACTTAGTACGTACGTGTACCTGTTACAAGGTAATGGAACCTTTTTTTATCTAACTATAAGAGCTTGTTGTTTACCGATGCTCAAGGAGATCGATGATTGCACCTGGGGTAAGGGGGTTCCTGACTCCGAGCAGGCATCGTATTGCTTTGCTGTCATTGTCACATGCTCTTGGGGAATAAACCTTTAGTCCATACCATCTGTCTTCTGAGTCATGTATTGCCTGACCAGCTGATTGAGAATTCTGCTAGATAACAATCTAACAAATGGTGGCCATGGCACAGACCAGTTCGGTCTGAACCAAATAGTAAGACAGACTGCAGCATGGATAAAGGGAACGGATATAAGGATCATGCAGGGTAGACCTGTGCCCATCTGTTCAACCAATATGGCCAACCCCACATCATCCCCCCCATGCCTAAAATGAATGAGGTAATCACGAAGGGACTTGAACCTATGCCCCGTCATTCACTAGTGGTGGCAGTCTGTGGAAACCCATATCCTGAAACTTGTAACCTGCCTAGGTGTGGAGTACAGGGCGGATCAATATACCTTGGGTTCTCAGCTAGTGTGGCAATAGGGGGAGCTTTCAGAATGGTCATAAGCACTGAGCTCAAATTGGATATTTCACATTTTCTAACCTCTCATAGAAGTTGGAGGAATTTCGCGCTGGATGCAAAAACACACAGTCACCCCATACAGTATGTGTGCATGCTGTATTCGGAGATCAAAAATACGGTCAAAAAGAAACAGGACCGAAAGGGAATGATAGTTCCCACTCTGTATGCCGCACGTCAAGCAGTGGAATCAGAAGTCCTAGCTCTGAAACAGGAGTTGGGCTCAAAATCCAAAGAGATGGGTGAGTAACGGAGGGAGTTGGAAAAATAGGTTGAACGTTTCAAAAATGAGTCTCATAATGTAATGCATTGTACTGTACAAGAGAAAGACAGAGAAATCGTAAGATTAAGAGAGGATTGTAAAAGGCTACAGCAAGATAAGAAACATGTATTGCAATTGAATGATTGGTTAAATAAAGTAAAAGATACAATGAGGAATGAGTGTGTTGAAGTGAAAGATGAGTTAGCAAAATGTCAGGATAGTTTGGAAAGGGAGCTCGGGGGAAAAAATGTGAAGTGAGCGCTGCGTACAGAGTTTTGCAAAATCATGTTAGCCAAGGGCAATGTAGGAAAAGAACAGATCATTCTAAATGTAATGTAAAGTTGAAAAGGTTTGACAGTCCTGAAAGGTCGTGTGAAAGCTTTGCCACACGTTCCGCCCATTGATCTGGAATCATCAGAGGATGACAAGATTGATGATGGAGACCCCATCCAAGATGGCAGTCCTTGGGATACCAGGGAGGGGCAGAGACCTCACGTGCCTCTGGTAGCTGTCTTGATGAAAAAAGACAGGAGAGAGACTGAAGCTATGATTGAACAAGTGGTTGAAAAGGCTGGAGTTGCTCATTCTCTGAGGCTCATTCCGAGGCAGTCCAGCAGGCTATGGCCCACTTGTTAAAGGATGAGGTTGCAAAGCAGCGACTCCTTGAGGGCATGGCCACTGCAATGGCTGAAGCAGTCATCAGAACCATGGACTTGCAACACTCAACACCCACTCCGAACGTTTTGCAGTCCACCCATGCCATCCAAAGCATTGCAGGGAAAACAGGCCACATGTCCCCCAGCGACAATGTCAGTTGCCCTTTGGAAAGAGTGCAGAGCCAATGCGAAATGCTCAGCCTTCCGGCCGAGCATAGAGTACAGGCTTTGAAGCAAACCATAGACCCTACATTGTGGGCCAAGCTATCAGAAACTGTCCGCAATGACAAAAGGGCTGAATCTGACACAGTCGCTGCCAGCCTCCTGGTGGCACAAAATCCCAACTTGGTTGGCATCATGCTAGCCCAAAAAGTAAAGCAGAATGCCAAAGAAACCCCAGTCCAGTATCATAGTTGATTGTGGCTTGCATACCAAGCAGACAAAGATTTGGCTCATGAGGCTGCAGGGCAAAATTCAATTGAGTACAAAAGTTTATTTTTGAAAAACCTGCAGCCTGCATTGTGTGAAAAAGTTGAAGCGTTGGTATATCTGAGAATGGATACCTTTGCTGTCATCATAAAAAGAGTGAAGCGTGAATACTAGATCTATGCGTGAGACCTGGCTTCAGGTTCCAAGGCCAAGGTGGCTGTGGAACACAGCAGCACCGAACAATCCACCCAGTACGTGGTGGAGGGGAAATCAAAGAATTTCCAACAGGAAGGGCCCTCTTACCAAAAGCAGGGAGGGTCATACAAGAACCGACAACAATGTCGGCAAAAGCAAAACCAGCAGTACAACAAGGAAAACAACGGACAAAAGCAATGGTCTGGTTCTATGTACGAAGGTCTTGCCAAAGAGAATAACCAGCTACGGAAATGGAAGGCCAAGGTTTAATCCCTTACAACAGCCTTCCCAGCCAAGCCCATAACGGCATTCCTGTCTGCACCCCCATTGGAGGAAGAGCCCAATTGGAGGGAACAGGTCAATTCACCATACTTCAAAGCAGCATAGATGCTTCGAGCAGTTGATACCAACCTCCAACTGGAACAAGATGGATCGGACTGATGGTGACCCTAGTGACTGATGATTCTGGCCATCCATGCATAGAAGAGCAGGTTGGGGGCTACCAGCTTGAACTGCTTCTAGATATGGGCACCACTGTTTCTGTACTACATCAAGGAGACCCACAGCTCTCCAGCTGGTCAACAGGAAGAGCAACCTCTGCCCGCACCTTGGAAGGGACTGTAGTCACAACGTACCGGTCCAAACCCATACCAATCAACATTGGTATTTTAGAAGTCAAACACTGATTCAACCTCATGATACTGAATCCTCAGCAAAGCATCTTGGGAACTGATGTTCTTGGACACTATGCCTGCGTAGTAGATTTAGCCAACAGGCTATTACTCCAAGGAAGTTATTATCCCTCTGTACAGAGAGCTGGTGAGACCCCATCTGGAGTACTGAGTGCAGTTCTGGAGACCCAATCTCCACAAAGACATAGGCAGGATGGAAGCTGTCCAGAGGAGGGCAACTAAAATGGTGCAGGGTCTGCACTGGAAGACATATGAAGAGAAACTTAGGGAGCTTAATATGCATAGCCTCGAGGAAAGGAGGGAGAGGGGGGACATGATAGAAACTTTCAAGTACCTCAACGGAATCAACAAAGTCCAAGAGGGTAGCATCTTTCAAAAAAAGAGGTGTGCAAGAACAAGGGGGCACAATTTGAAGATGGGGGGGGCTCAGAGGTAATTTAAGGAAGTATTTTTTCACAGAGATGGTTGTGGATGCATGGAACGGCCTTCCAGAGGAGGTTGTGGAGTCAAAAACAGTGGTGGAATTCAAGCATGCCTGGGACAGTCATAAGGCAATTCTAGGGGTGGGGTAGAAAGAAGTAGGCTGCTGGTTAACTAGGATCTGCATCTTATCCACTAGGTAAGGAAATGGGCAGACTGGGTGGGCCAAGTGGTCCTTATCTGCTGTCAGATTCTATGTTTCTATGTACCGGGCCAACACCACATGCTTTTCATTTCCGACTCGCATGTGATAGCAGCAGTAAGGCACAACGACATGGAGTATGACGTCATCCTCATGCTCCAACACTACAAGCTTTTCCATCAGTTGAGGCACATTTTGGTGAAGCATTAAAAAACCTTTGCCAAAAACAGGTGCGACTGTGGAAAGATGAACACCCTCATACAGGTCATTGGTAAGGAGCCACCATGCCAAAGACAATACCCTTTTCCCACTGAAGCAATACCCTCATTGAGGGTCACTATTGACTCTCTTACAAAACAAGGGGCCATTAGGCCTTGTGTATCTACAGTCAACTCTCCCATCTGGCCAGTGAAAAAGCCCAACAATAGTTGTAGGCTTACCATTGACTACAGAAGACTTAAGTCACAGAGTTCCTTCCTTTTTGGCAGTCCCATGAGTTTGCCTCCTCAGAAGGCACCCCTGTCAAATACAGGGAACTCTTCATTTATATTGTCTGTCCTGTTGACCAACTGACATTCATGCTGTACATACACAAAGTAAAGGCCCACTCCAAAATTGAACCTTTCCATGATCAAAGTGATCAAGCAGATACTTTGGCAAAAGATGGTGCTTGAAGGGTGGAGGTGTGGACTATGCCTCCTCCACCTGCCACTGTGTCACACCCAGTGGCAGCCCAAAAGAGGACCAAAGCAGTTCCCCTGGATCTTAATGCAGTACAAATGGCAGATCCAGAGATAAAAGAAGTATACAAATATCTCTCGAGAGACACAAAAAAGGAAATGCCTGTAGACAACCCATTCGGAAGACATTCTGATAAAGTTCACCTCTCACAGAATCAGAAAATGGTCCTCTTTCATGAAAAGAATCAAATATTTTGGGTAATTCCTAAACCACTCTGATCAGAAATCATCCATTAGGTACACGATACCCCAACTGTTGGACACCAAGGGGTGGACAAGACCCTACAAAGACTGAAAACTGTAGGGTGGTGGCCTGGTATGACAAAAGACATCCAGCACTACATGAGCAACTGCATTCCCTGTGCTCAGAAGAACCCAATTCCTGACAAGGAAAATGCCAAACTGCTTCCTCAGAGGCAAACAGGCCCGTGGAATGCAATTCAAATTGATTTCATCGGATCATTGACTAGTACAAGCAGCCACAACGAGTGTGTACTTGTAATCACTGGCCTCTTCTTTAAATGTGTGGAGGCCTACCCATGCAAAGCAGCCACAACAAAGGCCAAAGACAACATTCTGGTGGAGCAGGTATTCACTAGATGGGGCATACCTCTCAAAGTAGACTCCAACAAAGGGACCACATCCACATGACTTTTAATGCAGGAATGTTTGTTGCTACTAGGAGTTAGCCAAAATGTTCACATAGCATACCATCCTCAGTCAACAGGACAGGTAGAAAGATCAAACAGGCAAATAAAGTTAATGTGTAAATTTGTGGAAGAGACCCCTAAAATGTTAGCTACTCTGTTGCCCTTACTTCTAATGGCAATTAGAGCTACCCCATCTCCATCTACCCCATCTACATCTACCCTTCGAGGTGATGACCGGCAGACAAATAAGATTACCAGAACATCTGTGGTTTGATCTGAACACTCCCATTGCAGACAGGGTGTCAACAGACACTTATGTTGTACAACTGAAAGACAATCTCCAACAGATCCACTACAGATCCACTGTTTTGCTGCAAGAAACCTGGGCCATGCCCAACAACAATCCAAAATGTACTTTGATAAAAATGTAAAAGAAATTGACTGGAAAATAGGTGATTAAGTAATGCCACTACGATTCTCCACCCCGGCCCACCCATTTGCAAACAAATGGAAAGGCCCCTTTGAAATTATCAACAAATTGAGACCTGCCCTGCTGTCTATCAAGTTCAAGTATAACTTTCTAAGAAACAGCCTACTGCAAAATGGTGCCATGCACATCAGCTGAAACTGTATAATGGTGATTAGTTCTCCTTTAATGCTCCTTGCCCTGGAGCTCTGTATGTTTACCTTTTGTTCTTTTTGTCATTTCAGAAATAAAAAAATCCTTTGAAAAATGATTCTGACATGTCTGCTTCTTCTCTCTGGCACAAGGGCAGTTGTTCCAGAGCCAGACCTTCCAGTCCAAAATGAGTACCAGAGGACCCTTTGTTCTGTCCTCCAGATTCTGGAACCCTGGGATCCAGATTATTTACCTTTACTCTCTTAACCCCTTTCCCCAACCCCAGGAGTAGCTATCACCCTTCCATCTACCCACATCACTGTCAAAGAAGGAAAAGACACCCATCTTGATGCCATGGTGGTGTCACCAGACCAATCAAATTTACAAACTGAATGGAAAATTATTGATTCTACTGAAAAACAAATTCCAGTAGCCTGCCTTACCAAAATAACTTTTCAAGGCTGGCCTAACACTCGCATTTCCCCTAATGGAACTTTAAGCATACACCAAGTTACACAACAAAACTCCGGACTTTACAACCTCACAGCTATAATGAACCCTGACTTTTATACACATTTCCACAACACCATCATAGGCAAACTTTGGTCTAGTCACACTACTGCATCAAACACTCTGTTTGTTTCATTTATTCCACAGGTTTTAACAGACTACCCTCTACAATGCCCAAAATTGGAATCAGGTCACCTCAGCGACCTGACAGCTACTTCTGTCCCGGGGACTCTAATTAACAATGTATAATATATGCATGTACCTGTTATTTTAAACTTTACTCACTGGAGCATGGCCGCATTTTGGTCATTGTTCCAGTTCTAATGTTTCTAAGTTTTGTACTATTATGGTGTGAGACATACTGGCAGCATATCAAGCACATGCACAAGACCCTGTAGCTGGGGACCATTCAACTGAACACTGAGGGGTGTTCAGGCCTAAATGACAAAAAAGAAGTTTGAGCATGGCTGGTGCAGCAGTGTACTAGGATCTGCTACATGTATATTTGGTTCCGGAATGTCAATTTGGAACCATGCCGACTTGGCAAAACTTAAGAGACAAGCAAAATATTTCAATACAAAATTGAGCCAAGATGTGATACAGCCCATGCTCCATGCTATTGCAGGTATTGCACAAGAAGAAAGATTTACAACATATAGAATACACAATATTGCACATATGTTCAATCAAACAGACACAAACTTATTTAGTTGATACACTTGTATAATAAAGAAGCTAGAGAGCAACACAGAGGCAGGGAAATCCTTTGTTATGCTTATGATAATTTTGCAATAACCACAGTTACAAATCTCTTCCAGGATTTGGAATCTGGGAGGATCCCAGATCTTAGTAATGATAGATATATGGCAAAATGGTATTGTCCCTCCTATAAAACCTTATCATGTACTACCAAGTGCATTTCCAAGTGACGACTTCCTGAAGTTCATGTGACCTACAATTCTGAAGGCCAGTACTGTATTGTAACCAACTACAAGACCTTTTCCTATGGAACTTTTGTGTGCGACGTCACTAGTCCCAACTTCTGTTTTGTACCTGAGTGCACTATCATTGGCTACGTGGTTATCACCCCTGTAGCCACCACAGAACAAGATTACATAGATAGTGACCCAGACTATCCAAATGATATGAAACAGTATTTACTCATGTTAAATGTACACATTGATCAACTCTTACTACACCTAAGATCTTTATTATAAATGAAATATACATCTTATTCATATTAGCAATACTGTTAAGAAAGCTGAACATTCTCTAAATGCACTGTTTCATGAAGGAGACCTAAGCGCAACTTTGCCAAACACCTGATTGGAGCTTACATTCAAGTCTTAGTTGTTATTCAGGTTATCTTAATTGTGATTCTGATTTCTACCATGTGTTGCCTTTGTAAAACACTAATGTTGCACAACAATCAACTAAAATTTTTGTATGCTACCCATTCTGCCAGACTGTAACCTCCTCACTTACCCTGTTAAGGTTGTCTCCTTGTTCAGACAACAAAGGAGGGAATATGTAGACCTGCCTAATGTACAGTTCCTATTATGATGTCATGATTTAGTCCCCGATGTGGACTATTATATATAGTTAGTATTTAGTATAAGGTATAGTAGTATTTACTTATGCTTAGCCATGATTTAGATATGAGTTACTGACAAACTATTATTTAGCTATAAGTTACTGTTGTTAGCCCTGACTTATTCACACACTGTGTTACTGTGATTTACTGACATACTGCTAGATATATTTGTGGTCTTAGAGCACCACCTACAGCCATTAGGCAAAATGCCATAATCAGCATATTATGACTTGATTCATTGTTCTAACATATAACTATGGCCAGCATAATACTTATCACAATGTATGATGAAAATGTTATGGTCTTGGTCCGAGCAGCCCACTGTTTGCACCAATAGAAATGTTTTGTATAACATACTTAGTACATACATGAGCTTGTTACAAGGTAATGGGACCTTTTCTTATCTAACTAGAAAAGCTTGTTTACCAAAACTTGAGAAGATTGATGACTGCACCTGGTGTAAGGGGGTTTCCGACTCCCGGCAGGTATCGTATTGCTTTGCTGTCCTTGTTACATGCTGTTGGGGAATAAACCTTTAGTCCGTACTAGCTGTCTTCTGAGTCATGTATTGTCTGACCAGCTGGTTGAGAATATTGCTAAATAACAATCTAACAGTGCCTATGAGGACCAACAGACTTCTTAGATTTCATTTTTTGCAGGGAGGGAACTAGCTCCTCTAAAGATATTGGTCTGATCAATTCCCTTCCTGAATCTTCAGACTGTTTTGGAAGCTGGAGAGCTACAAGAAAGGCTTCCTGCTCCTCATGGGAAGGTTCTGAATACTGGGTATATAAATCTTCATAAAAAGAGCAAAAGGTGAGGGAAATCAGATCAATGCCAGAAATGAGAGGTAATCCAGCTTGAGAGCTAAAAAAATAATAGCCCATTTTCTAAAGGTTCATAATCTGTGGGCTAAAAATCTAGTAGCCCATGGACCACCTTGAAAATACTTGTGCTTTAAACAGTGGAGGGCAAATTTTGCTTGGTAGATGTTAAGGTCATCTAGGTCTTTTTTTCATCTTATCTACCTGAGACACATCAACCAAAGTGTCCAAGTTATTCTGTAGTGTGCCCTCTAGATCCCTTCTTCATGCCTGTCTTTCCTCACATTTACGTGCGTTGAATGCAATGAGTTCTCTTTGGTTCAGTGTTTTTACAGTACCCCAGAGAATACTTTGGAGATACTTCTGGACTTTCATTCATCTCCACACAATCTGTTAATTTCATGGTAACATATTCAATAAATTTAGCATCCTTCAAATAATACGAATTAAAGTGCCAAATGGCTGATTGATGAAATAAATCACAATCCACATGAATTATAAGTGGGGCATGATCAGAGTATGTAATGGCTCCAGGTTGGCAGAAATGGATCCTTTGCAAGTACTCCATATGGACAAACGTGTAGTCAAAACTGGTGTATGTTTTTCTGGGAACTGAAAATGTGTGTAGTCACACGCTGAAATGTGCATGTAATGCCAAACATGTCTCCAGTCCCATTCAATAGTCAAGCACTTAAAATACTTATGGGCAGAAGTTAGTTTTAGGGAGGGGATCATAGTGGAGTCTTGACTAGGAGTCATTTTAAGGTTGAAATCCCTGGGCAATAACAACATACCTGAAACATTAGAGATTTATGCATAAGACACTTTATACAATCCTCCTCTGAACCAGGGTGAAAATATACATTAGTAATTGTTACCCTTACCCTGTTCAATGTACCCTGCACCATCAAGAGACACCTAGTCTTTTGCTTAATCACCTGTTCTTCAATGAAAGGAACAGCATAAGACAGCAGAATTGCCACTTTCTGTCACTTTCTAGAAGGGTGAGAGGAATAACGAACTTGTGAGAAACCAGATTTAGACAATGTACCATGTTCAGTATCTGAAAGGTACATCTCTTGTAACTCAGTGATATGTGGGTGTTCCCTCTTAATAGCATCTAGGACCTTGGAATGGCGTACCAAGTTATATAACCCATTAACATTAATAGAATGATGTTTATTACAGGGAACTGTCATGATTAACTAGTAAAAGATTTAAAATATTATGTAAGTGGAATAATTCCACATCCCCATGAAAGCTGACATGGTTAATCATAGAGACCATAGTGCAACGTAACAACACTGAAAAACAGGGAAACAGACACAGAACTAGGGGAAGTGAACTTGGATGACAAGGGCAGAAAAAAAGTGTGTTTCCAAGGCAGAGGGTGGTAAAACTATACCACCACAAGTAGCTGAGGGGACCCACCGTGGCCTAGGTCAGGGCACCTGGCCCAAGGAAATCCCTGAAGAATGAGTTTCTCGGGGGCACCCGTGGACTAGTTAGCCCACAGAGAAGGAGCAGTATGGGAGCGAAGCTGATGTCACCTAGTGGATGAATAAATATATATATATAAAATAAACCAAGAACAGGTAGCTCCAGCTACATCTCAGTGACCCCTTACTCTAGGGTAAAAGTCACAGTCAGGGAGGCAGAATGCAACTCCTAAGATAGCCATCTAAGAAATTGGAAGAATCCCAGTAAGAGGTAAAAGAATAATGTAATATCAGTGGCCAGTGGTTAATAATAAATTAAAGCATGTTTACAAACAGGTCCAGAGGGGAAATGAAATGTTCGTACCCCAACAAGCTAAACAAAGAGACCAAAACTTGTCTAAAGGCATGCATAGTAACCAATAAATGTCCAGATCATCTCATTCACCATTTGTAGTGAGAAATTACAGTTCTGTTGGAATTAAAGTAAATGTCCAGTCGTAGAATGAATTGCCGCTGGTGAAGTCCATCAACAACCGAGGAGGCAGGTCAGACATAAAACTCAAAATCTTGTGTGAAAATGGGTGACAGTCTGGGCAGAAAGAACAACAGTAAGTGGTAAACATTTGTTAGATGCCCCAGGTATTGAATGTAGAATTATGTCTGAACATACTGTACTAACCGGCTTAAGTAGATCTGTGAAATGTCCCCATCAGGGGACTATGGTGAGGCAGATACAAAAATCACTATAAGTCCCACGTTAATAAAGTCTCCAAAATGTCTCTTAGTGGTGAGACTGAAAACATACAGAAGATGCGTAGAGGAAAGGAGATTGAAGGGGGAGGAGGAAGGGTAAGGCTGTTGCCAGTAATCGCTATGGGGGGGGGCTCCCTCCACTCCCAGAGCCCCAGTGAGTCTGCATACAGTTTCAGAGATCTAACCAATTTCATTAGTGGTAGCCATCAAACCAGCTGTTGAGGGCATACAGTCCCTGTCAGGGGTCAGTCTGCTGGGATTTACCTGGCGGCTAGTCAATAATTACAGAGGAAACATACACCAGTATGGCCCAAGGGGGACCAGAGAAGCTTGTTAGGATCATCCCAGGACCCCCCAAGCAACACAATTCAGCCAGCCTTCCTGCAGTAGAGTGGTACACATAAAAGACAGCCAGAAACCTCTATTAGAATCCAGGAGACTACTTTCTAAATTAGCCATCAATAACTGACACATATCAGATATGGATCATTATGGGGTTAGAAGGAAAGTAGGGAACTACACATCCACCACATTACACAGAGCAGACAGCATTCCAGCCAGACCCCCAACCCCCAGCCCATAGTATCCCTAAAAATAGAAACCCCAGTGCCCCGCATCCAGTAGTAAGATATAAGGGCTCTAGGAATTCGCTGTTCTTGGGTTGTCTGATTCACCAAAACTAACCAGTGGGGGAAATAAAACAAAATCACTCTAGGAGAGCATATGTATCTGTTCCTGTAGAACCAGTCTGAGAGATTGGATTAGATCGAGCAGCTGTATCTGCTTTCAGCTGAGAGATGATCCCCTGCATCGTGGATTCAGCATGTCTGCAGTGGTTCATAGAGGAGGAAATCTTCTGCCAGGAACAGAGTGTCACCATTGTTGCCTTCTGCCACCACTGTCTGTGGAACGGGAGAAGAATATTAATACCCCATTGCTGCAGGTTGGCCTGGGCTTCCACAGCTGTGTGATACAGTCTCTGACCGTCAGGAAACCGCACCAGTATGGAGTCTGAAATTTTAGCTGATGATCTAATAGGACTTTTAACAGGAGGCTGTATTCCCTGTGTCTTGCCATAAGAGTGGGTGGCTAATTATTACCAAAAAAAGAAGCATACACCTTGAAATATAACCTCTTCAGTTCTCCATGCCTTCAACAGCATCTTATCCTTGACAGTGTATCTCAGAAAATGCATAACTACTGACTGGGATCTTGCAGAGGGGTCATTTGGTTTAGGACCAAGGGCTGTATGCACACTTTGCAAGTCAAGCCGATAGCCTGGTGGGAGGGAAGCCAATTCATGCAAAAAAATCATCAATAAATCCACTCATTTCTGTGCCCTCTTTTCCCTCAAGGAGACTATAGAGGTGGTGATTAATCTGTCCATCCCTGCTTTCCATATCCTCTGTTATTTAGTCATTTATTGCTGCTGCTGGTGTAAATGAAATATTAGGGCCTCAGTATCTTTGACTCTACAATCTGTCCCAGTAATTTGTTTGTCAATCTCATCCAGACTGGTATCAACAAGCTGAAGTGTTGACTACATAGTTTTAGTGAACTCTTTTATTTCTTTTCTAACCTCTATGAAGGATGCAGGTAAAAACTCAAATTTCTCACCTTTCTTCAGGGGTTTGCCTTTGAGTTTACTCAGTTTACCAGAACTTCTACAACATTGCAAGGCCTCGCTCTCCGATTCTACATCACGCAATCCATTAGCAACCATCAGCACCACTGAAACTTTTGTACTCTTAGATTTCTTCATTGAAAGGTCCTCCCTCCTATTCACTAAAGCAGTCATTCTAGCCATGAAAATAGCATAGGACAGGGAGTATTGTGTGAGGCTGAGATGGACCTTCTCTAAGCCATAACCATTCATGACATCACCAGAAGTTCTGCTGACAAGGCCTTCTCTAGCAGAAAAGGATGTGATTTTACCCTCCACAGATCACTGGTGATGCTGCACTTGGAATGTTGTGTGCAGTTCTGGAACCCTGACCTTAAAAAGGACAATGACTGCTTACAATCAGTCCAGAAGAGGGCAATCAAAATTGTACATGGGCACCAGGGAAGATCTATGTAGAGAGACTGACTGATCTGAACATGGACGCCCTGGAAGCCAGAAGGGAAAGAGGGATATGACATAAACATTTGAAAACCAGAAGGGAATAACAGTGAGGATTGTCAGCAATTTTCTGGCAGTGTGAGGGGTCTGCAACAAGAGGGCACAACTATAAATTAGTGTGGGGGGATTAAAGAGGAATGTGAGGAAATATTTCTTTATGAAGAGGGTGGTGGATAGTTGGAACCATCTACCAAGAGATGAGGTAAACATGGAGACAATTACAGTACACACTGCTTAGAATGGACACAATTGTACACATGCTGCATGTCCGTTATTGGCATTGTCCGTTTTACTGTTCAGTATTTTTTTTCATATTTTTTTTTTCATAACGGTCATATGCTTGTGTGCGTGTGCTGATTTTGTCATGATTGCGGTAGTGCAGTTCCGAATTAAGTCAGTGCTGACATTGTCCCATGCGGTCTTCAGGAGGTGCATTGCGTCAAGCAGGTTGATCTCTTTGACGCAAACAGCAGCTGTAAGCTCTCCAGCTGAATCGATAGCTTCAAGCACTCTGGTGCGCATGGCATGCACATAATGTCGTTTCAGTGACATTATGACACCCACGACTACAGGCTGAACTATACAAGTGGTATTGGGCGGCAGGAAGACGAGATGAATGTTACGAAGCCCTTGGACATCAGGATGCCAACTAAAGGTGTCCACCAACAGCGCTATCTTGCGACAATGAAGATGTTTGTCCCAATCCTTAATCCAGGCAGAGAATATTTCGCCTGTCATCCATGCTGTTCTGTTGTTGCACTAGATAACAGGCAGGTGGTGTACTCCCCTAAAACATCGAGGCTTGGCAGATTTTCCAACCACCAAATACTCTTTTTTATCAGAGCCTGACATGTTGCAACAACACATCAATGAAACTCACTCTTTGGCATGCTTCATGCCCATTGAGGTATCTGATTTGAAAGTTAATGTGCCATACCCTATGCATTGGAAAAACATGCCGGTCTCATCAGCATTATAAATTTCATCATCTGCATATCTAAGCAGTAACCCTGGCAGAACTTCGGAGACCCACCTACGAGCACTCTCATGGTCAGCGCTCAGTTTCTCACCATGTGCCAGCTTAAAGCCGATGTTGTGTCGGCTCTTCCAACGTTGCAACCAACCTTCGGTTGCAATAAAATTCTGCTTTCCTAGAGCAGCTGTGAGCCGCTGCACCTTTTGTTTAAGAAGTGGCCCACTCAGCATTGCTTCCCTACCCCTAGCATTGGAGAACCAATGCAAAAGCGCATCCTCCACATCTGCATCCTTCCCCTCCCGCTTTCTCTTGCGATCAGGGTTCTGGTTGCCATGCCATTGAGCGAGGATGTCATCCTTCTCTTGCAAAAGATCACCCATTGTTGATTTGGGGATGTCAAAGTGGAGTGCCAGGTTTCGAACACTCATTTTGGGCAAGCTGTCTATTTCCTGCAGCATCTCTGCCTTTTTCTGCAGGGTTAGAGCACAACGTTTGGTAGAGGAGTTCAACACCATAACTTCCTTGTTTTCTACTGCTCATGGCAACTGTAGTCTAGGGGACAGCAATTATGTGGGACCAAGTCAGCTCATTGGCTGTTGAACCACAAGCTTGGTGACGTCACATGTCAAGCGCCGAGCGGCAATCGTCAGTTTTAAAACTTGGGTTGTATGGACCATTATTACAAAAAGTAGAGGATTTTTTCAAATTGGTATGTAACCAGTGTTGTGTTCATTTAATAAAAGAGTAAATGTTTGGGATAAAAATGTTATTTTAATTTTGAGAGTGTGTGAAACGAGTGGCAGGCATGTCCGCTATTGCTGAAGGGCAAGGTCCGCAATAACACTGTAATATTACTCTGTAGGTGTAGGTTTGGGCGTTTGGATAACAACGCACGTCTGCCAAAACCGACTGACCGCACTAACGGTGACCGCAATAAGTGGTGCATACTGTACTGGCTTCAAGGGCAAGTGGGACAGAACCTTAGTATAGGTGTGAAAACAATGGGGGGTTGGAGGTTCAGACATCATACAAGGCAAAGATACCAGCAGAAAATGCTGTCTTGGCCTTAACAGTGCTACACTAGAGGGACTAAGGTAGGGGCCCAGCAGACTTGATGAAACCCAGGTCTTTTTAAACCTGTTAAATTCTGTTTCTTTGTTAATAGCTACTTTTTGTGGGAGCTGATTTCCTGTTATCCTGTTTAGATCCTTAGCTGGACAATTGCTCAGCAGAATGTTCACTTGCCTCTGAGGTCAAAAGATCAGAAGGCTGTGGGTTCTAGCCCCATATCAGGCACTTGGGGGTAAAATCCCGATACTGACACTGTAGTGCATCATGAGGGGGATGCTGCACTCTGGAGGTGTTGTCTTTCAGATGAGACATTAAACTAAGGTACCGTCTGCCTGTTTTGGTGGTTGTGCAGGTGGATGTTAAAGATCCCATGGCACTTCTCAAAAAAAGCAGTGGAATTTCCCCAGTGTCCTGACCAAATATCCCCCATTCACTAAAAATACCACAACAGCTTAATCTGGTTCACTTTCAGTTAGTTACCATCTGTATCATCCCCCAGGATGAGGCTGAAAATAAGCAGAATTGTCTAACCCTCCTTTCCTGGTCACCAAAAACTAACTAACTAAATAAATAAGTAAAATCATTAATTTAATAATAGTTTATACATATTAAAGTGTACTTGAGACAGTAAAGCACCTTGAAATTTTTTTTTAATACATGAGAAGAAATGTGATTCTGAGTTACCAAGGAACATCCATAAAGAGGAATAACAAGACATTAAATATTCCAGTGACTACAGTATTGCTGTATATTTTAGGAAAATGCAGCTTGTATTGTTCACTGCTCTTTTTCCTGGGTACTGTACAGTATACTGTGTACTGTTTGTGTTCATGTAATATGCAGGCATAACTCCTAGAGGGAATGGTGATTTGACAGAATTCTCTTTGAGCTCCGTTTTTCTTGTTGGCCTGGACATGGGTTGCCTAGTACGGCTTTGTTTCATGATGTTTGCGCACTTGAAGATACAAATGCCTAGTCAAACAGGAGTGTCAAGAAAGTTAAACAGCGCCTGCTTTAACTAGACACCTACAGAGGGTACACAGGGCTCCTTGAACAACAACAGATGAATGCAAATTACTGGGATAAAAATTGTAAAACATTTAGATTGAAAAGGATCAATTGTTAATATTTCAGCACAATTTGCTGTTTCTGCTTTTCCTTCTACTATACATCTGTTTAATGGAGTACACACACTGAAATGAGTCTTTGATTAACTGATCACCAAAATCACTTTGGAAAGCCGGAAATGTCATTGGCAGTGAGCTGGTAGCCAGATTAAGAAAGGCTATTCTAATCCAGGCAAGCAGTTCCAGGGGGAACAGGCTGCTTCATTTCTCGCACCGCTAAATGTGATAGTCTTCCTGTGATCCTCTGTCTCTGCCTCATTGTTTTATATTATAAAATGGGGTTTAAGAAAGAGACAAAACCTAAACTCTTCATTGGCCAAAACAAATCACTTGACCGTAGTTTAATTTCCTAGAAACAGCACATTTCCTGACTAATCTACCCAAATCCACCTAGCAACAGCCTAACCATTAAAATAAAACCTTTTTCCACTTTTTAAATATAAGTCCTCAACAGCAAATAGGTTTCTTCAAACTAAATGCACTTCCTGAAATCATTTAGAGTCATTCAGCCTTCATTACCAAACTCCCATATTCTATCTAGCAACAGCCTACCACAGAAAAGTAAAACCTTTTTCCATTAAAAAAAATAAATATATACCTCTCCCCAGGCAGTAGTGAAAGCCAATGGTTCCTTCTCTAACCGTTTTTGTCTGACTAGAGGTACAAGGCAGGGGTACCCGCCTTCCCCCTTTTTATTTGCCCTTTATGTGGCACCCATAGCACAGTTAATAAGGATGGATGAGACAATAACTGATTTTGAAATAGATGTTCATAAGACAGCTTTCTATGCTGATGACTTGCTTATCTATTTAACAAACCCCACAACCTCCCTACCCAGATTTTTTGAGAGGCTAACTGAAATAGAAGCTTTGTCAGGCTATAAGGTGAATACTTCTAAGACAGAAGTTCTCAGATAGCAATTTGAGCCCTCCAGGGGTCTGAGGGATAGTCTCCCCCTTAGATGGAATACTAAAATATTTAGGTATCTGGGTATCCAAATCCCTAGGGACTTGGGAGATCTCTATGAGGTAAATTTCCACCCTATAACTAAGCAACTGAAGACCAAACTAGAGAGGTGGCAAGGCCTCCCTATTCCTCTATCTCAAAGGGTACACTCTATAAAAATGACAATCCTCCCACATTTTTTATACTTATTTTTGAATCTCCCAATTCCAGTCCCTGCTATAGAGTTTAAAAAATGGGATAAGATTATTTCTGCTTATTTATGGCAGGGGAAAAGTCCCAGCAAGGCCCTAGGGCTGCTACAGTTACCAAAAATTAAAGGAGGCTTAACCCTGTCACATTTAAAATCATATTATCAGGCGGCCCACATTGCTCATGCCCTACAGTGGTGGGATTTGAACACAGATACGCACTGGAAGAGGATGGAGCTTCTGCAGAATGAACAAGGAATTGACTTTCTACTTGGGTCCCATCCCCCTAGAAGAAGCAAGATAAGAGAAAAAGTACATTCCAGATTCACAGTTCAGATTTTACAGATTTGCAGTTCAAAATTAGAGGACTCTCAAATAAAAGACTTGGCAGTAGCTCTGATTATCCCAGCACTGGACAGCCTCTTCTCTCCAGCTCAGTAGGACCCCACATTTGAAAACTGGAGGAGGATGAAAGGCTTAAGTCATGTATTTCAATGGTTCAGTGCGGGAACTTTTGTCCCCTTCCTTCAGATCCAGCAATCATACTCCCTGGGAAGAATCAATTTTTTGCGGTTCCTTCAGATTCGACATTATATACAACAGAAATGTGGGCTGAACTGGCAGATGGCTGAAGCACACCCTCTAGTTCAAATAATGATAGAAACTAAAACTATGCATATGCCTAAATATTTAGTTTTGGCCTTACATAAAGCCATATAGCCTACTCAAAATAAATCACTAACAAAAATCCAGAAATCCTAGGAGGAAGACTTGGGAGAAGAAATCTCAGAGTCTGACTGGGCTGGGCTAATCTCCATAGATTTACTACTTCTTATACCTGGAAAGAATATGGATGGAAATGTATGGTGAAGTTTTTTGGAACTCCACATATCACAGCAAAGTATGACAGGCTGGGCAGGGGAGAGTGTTGGAGGGCATGTGGAGAGAGTTCAGCTACACATAACCATGTATTCTGACATGTCCAGTGCTCAGGGATTTTTGGGGTGTGGTGGAGAGCTCGTTGCGAGAGATGTTCCCTGAGATAGTTCAGTTTCCGATGGGACTGGCGCTCTTACACCGGTTCCCCCAGAGATAAAGAGTGGGCATTCTAAAAGACTATTAACTATACTCCGTTTAGCTGCTAAAAAAAAACTATATCCAGAAAGCGGCTCACCTCTGATCCCCCTCGGAAAAAAGAGTGGGAGAACCTGATTTATCAGATTTATGAGATGGAAAAAATTACAGCCACGGTTAATTCCAGAGAACAGAGAGCCAGAGAATTCTGGAATAGATGACTATTATGGGTAATGCAATCTAGACAGGATATTGTACCTTAGGGACCTGATGATTTCTACATATTATTCACCCAGGGAGGGTGGGAAGGAGGATGGTAATAACCTTTATGTTTCCCTAAATTGTATAACTCTGTAAAATTACCTTTCACTGCATCTCCCCTGTTTTCAAACTGAACGGATTCCAATGATTGAAACTATGTGTCTGCTATATTATGGACTGTATGTATATCTTGGACCTCTGAATAAATACAAGAATAAAAAATAAATAAATAAATACATCTTTATCCACTTTATAAGTGCATTGTAAAATGGGTAGGCAAATCCCTGCATCCTGACTGGCCAGGTTCCTTGTGTGGTGTCAGTATTACCGATGGGTGAATTTATTTATTTTGAAAGACTTCTTCACTTTTAAAATATTCCTCACAAACTTATTTTATAAGCACATTAAGACACTTCAGGGTGTTGGCAGTACTGTGAGAACTGCACTTCCAGGAGCTGAAGGCACCAAGCCCGCTGACTTGTGCCTTACTATGCTCCTGGGCATGTGGAGGTCTCAGTACTAACAGTGCCTCATCATATCTTTCTGCTGACATAATCCACTCCAGGCCATGACTTTCTTTAGCATCAATGCACTTCCTGGGTACATTGAAAGGCACTTGGCCATTGGCCTCATGCCTTCCAATTCACCCAGGGCATGTGTGAATTATCTAGAAACCCATGCCCTCTTGTGGGTTATTGCTCGCATATTGTGTACTCTTGAAATATGCAGTGTATGCCCAGAGTCAGAATCCTCCAGAGCAGTAGAAATAATTTTACTCTGACAGATATTGCAAAACCATTATTAAAAAGATTCTCAGAACATTGGTGAGATAAGTACTATATAAATCCATTTGAATTCAGGGGTTTTCATGGATACGTAATACTCAGATGAGTGCTGGGGCATCCTGGCATACATAGAACATGTGTTTACCTCCTCACATCATAAACCTCTGGAAAGGGTAAGACCCTTTTGTCCCTGTAGGAGCAGGCTGTGATCAGCAGTGATCTAGACACACCACGGGTGGGGTGTGGGTCTTACGAGACAGGTAAGAGGAGTAGTAGTTGCTTAAAAGGCATGTCTACTGTACTGTTTAACCACTGCATCACTATGATAAGTAAGTTTTCAGTATCATTTAACTGTTTTAAGTACAGAGAAATTTAAAAAAATTAACTGACACCATGTGATAAATGTCCAATTGTTTTCACTGGACTATTTTCTGATTTATTATTTTTAAGCAATATGTAATTAAAACAAACAAACAAAAAAAATCACTGTACCCTGTTCTTCTGCATGAAGGGGACGTGAAATCAATTGGTAAAGAAAACTGCACAAATTATATATATCCACCCCCAAGAGCCCGCCCTGCCAATTAACAATTTTCTATTGAAAGACGTGTTTATTACCTAACTGTTCCATATCTGTAAATAAGTCAGCACTCCATAAGTTGCTTGAGATCATGCTTACTGTCACCACCTTTAGATATAAAGTGTGAGCCTACCACTTACTTTATGGAAATATACACTGCTGACCAGTCACAGGGTCCACAATTCATTTTTGTGTTGACTGAACAGTGGAAGCATGCTTAACAGCCTGAGATGATGGTGGTGGTGAACATGATCTGTAAAACTTATGGAGGGCTAATTTATTTCGAGATATGGAGCAATTATTACATTGTAAAACTGGTAGTCAGGAGGGAGACCTTCACTGATAGGGTTACAGTGGATTCCACTTGTATATACACCGGCATACCTCTCAACCTCCCTCATCACAAATCAGGAATAAGGCTTAAAATGATCAGGGACAAATAACCAAAATCAGAGACACATTTGAAAAAATAGTAATATTAGTTCCAGAAGCTGTGTACAACAGGCCTCTTAGTGTGAATAGCATTTCGTTAATGAAAACTAGAGTGAAACACCAAAAGCTGGCATTATTTTGTGATTCAAATCCTTAATCTTCAGTGACAGAAATGCCAAATTTAGGAGGAACAGAAGGAATTGACAAGGCAAAATCAGGGACATCCCTGAAAATCAGAGTCAGTTGAGAGGTATGCCAGTTATATGCACATACAGTTGTACGTACACTTTTTCATTTTCCCAGTCCTCTCCCGTTGAAGTTAATGCATTCTGTTTTAGTTATATGCCTCATCTATTCCGCTTCTATGCACAGATTTTCCTCACCTGCCCTCAGCTAGTCCTAATGATCACCCGATCACTGGCTAATTAGTAGCTCATAAATAACTTACTAAGACAATCCTGACAATCTGTACCTGTCATTCAACACTCTGCTAGCCATAGATAGCTGTAAGAAGACGATTTTCAGTCTCGAACAGAAAGTTCAGCTGCTAGAAAAATTGGAGCCGCTTTGGAGTGTTGGCAGAGAGAATTTGCCAAAGAATTTAAAATGGACGTTTCCAGTGTCGGGCGCATTCAGCAGCAGAAACAAAAAAAATCATGATAACTGGGATCATGGCTATAACAAGTTTTGTAAACCGAAATGAGATGGTAAGGACTCAAGAGCAGAGGAGGCTCTACTCTTAAGGTTCACTGTGTCCAGGGATCATGGTATCCCACTGTCTGGCCCATTCCTGACACAGAAATCAAGATGCTTGCCACAGAGATGGGTGAGGCAGTATAGCGCAGTAGGTTAAGTCTCTGAGCTACAGATCTGGAGACCTGGGTTTGAATCCCACAGCCACCTGGGTGCATACTCTGTGATCCTGGGCAAGTCAGTTAACTTCCTTGTGCTCTCAGGTCGCAGCTGGAAACAAGCTTTGGCTTAGTGTGCTACTCCTGGTTAAACAATGTTCCCTTTCCCTTTTGAACCCTCAGTTGGATGACTCTAAAGGTGGGAAAAAACAAATGGCATCTCCTATATAAAAATCCACGGAGAGAAAGCTGCTTTAGATTTTACCACCTCTGGTGACTGGCTGACTAATGTTCTGCTGACACTTCTCTGTGACTATGTTCCCCAAAACATTTACAGCAGTAATGGGACTGCCCTTTTCTCTGAGCCAGTAATATGGTATCCTGACTTTCAAGCGTGAACCACTCAGTGGCTATAAAAAAGCAAAACAGTGCATTTCTGTCATGGTTTGTACAAATGCTACTGGAACCAATAAATTGCTGTTGCTTGTTATAGGTAAGTCAGAGAAACCACAGTACTTCACAGGTATTTAAATGGCAACCATGTCTGTTGTCTACAGCAGCAAAACAAATGCATGGATGACAGTTGACGATTTTACTGAGAGCACTCTATGTCAAGATGCAAGCCAGAAGATGCAAAATTGCACTCATTGTAGACAACTATCCAGCTCATAAGGCTATCATATTACCGAGCATTTGTTTGTTTTTATTAGCACTAAACCGTACTGTGGTCACACAACTCATGCATATGGGTGTCATCCATAACTTGAAACTACACTACTGCTAGCAGATTTTTAACAAAATCCTTAATGCTATTGATGCCACTCAGACTGGCCAGAGTTTGTTATTGAATCTCCGGCTGGTATGGCATCACAAGACTTCATGGCCTATGCTGTTATGGTTTCCAAGGAACCTACAAGTGGTGAACTGACAGTTGCAGAGATCTGTTGTTGGTGCAGGGTACTCCCAGTATAAAAACGTCCTGCTGATTATGATGAGGAGGAGGAGAATGAACAAACTGCAATCTGCAGTTTTCCTTTAATCGCAAAGGGCTCATAAATAATACTCTGATAACTGACCAATGGAAATGAATGTAAGTTTTACAATTATAGTACATTAAAGTTTGGTTGGATTGTATTAGCTATGCTTGTTTTTTTATTTATCACTGCACTGGGAATGTGTGGTTTTTAGTTGTCACGCATTGTCACCAAGTATATTTACAGTTCTGATTGACTCCTGCAATGTTTTTTGTCACCCATTCTGTTGCAGGCTGCAGAATACAATGATTAATGTTGAATGATGTTTGCTGCAAATCATTTTCAGCTCACTGGCAACATGAGGACCAACACATTAAAAACTCGTTACAAGGCAGGTTCAGTGCAACTAGTACTGGATGGGGTCATGCAAATCTAGGACATCCAGATTAAAGCTGTGGGAAACTTTGAAAGCTCTAAATTATGAATACAGTTTAATTCACACTCACAAAGTTTCAAATCTGTTTCTGCCCTCTGATTTGTAGCAACATCTTACATTGCTGATTTGTGAACATTAGCATGAATCTCAGCATTGGAATCACTTTGACAGGATCAAACCAAAATTAATTTCCTTTGATTATCTCACCAGTTCAGTTCTGCTCCAATCAGGATTATAGGGGAATATCCTAGTTTTTATGTACCATGTCTTTACCCAGGATAGACTAGCTGAGAAGAAATAGATCATTTTCAGTGGTATCCTGCTATCATTTTACATAGAAACATAGAGGTTGATGGCAGATAAGGACCGCAAGGCCCATCCAGTCTGCCCATTTCTTTTTCTACCTTATAAATGTGCCATCGGCCTTTGCTCTGTCAGTGGCCTATCTATTTGTACTCATCTGTATTGCTCCCTTATGCCTATCCCATGCCTGTTTGAAGCCCTGCACTGTATTCATAGCCACCACTTCCTGAGGTAAGCCGTTCCATGCATCCACCACTCTTTCTGTGAAAAAGAATTTCCTTACATTCCCCCTTAATCGGCCTCTCTCTAATCTCATGCTGTGTCCTCTTGTCCTGCTATTTTTCTTATATTTAAACATGTTAAACTCTTTCACCTTGTTAATGCCCTTAAGGTGTTTGAATGTTTCAATCATATCACCTCTCTCCCTCCTTTGCTCAAGGGTATACATATTGAGCTCCATTAATATATCCTCATATGTCTTCTGATGCAGTCCCTGCACCATTTTGGTTGCCCTTCTCTGGACTGCCTCAATTTGGTTAATGTCCTTGTGAAGGTGTGGCCTCCAGTACTGCATGCAGTACTCCAGATGGGGCCTAACCAATGTCTTGTAAACAGGGATTATTACCTCCCTCTTACGACTTGTGATACCCCT
This sequence comes from Neoceratodus forsteri, assembly GCA_016271365.2. Taxonomy (NCBI): domain Eukaryota; kingdom Metazoa; phylum Chordata; order Ceratodontiformes; family Ceratodontidae; genus Neoceratodus; species Neoceratodus forsteri. The sequence continues at coordinate 3,000,517 of JADMNL010000041.1, read as the reverse complement.
ACTAATACACCCTAACATCCCCCTAGCCTTACCTACTGCTTTAGAGGTCTGCTTGGATGATTTCAGGTCATCGGTGATGATGATGCCCAAGTCTCTTTCTTCCTTTGTGACTGCCAGCAACTCCCCTCCCAGCCTATAGGTGGTTTCAGGGTTTTTCTTCCCTATGTGCATGATCTTGCACTTCTTTGCATTAAATCCCAGTTGCCACTCTTCTGACCATTTTGCCAGTTTATCCAGATCTCTTCTCATTCTGCCCACCCCATCTGGATCATCTACTCTGTTGCAGATCTTCGTGTCATCTGCAAACAGACAAACCTTACCCTCTAGTCCATCTGCAATGTCACTAATGAAGATATTGAAGAGGACTGGCCCCAGGACTGATCCCTGAGGTACCCCACTTGTGACTTGCGTCTCTTCTGACTGTATACCATCTACCACCACTTTCTGTTTTCTGCCAATCAACCAGTTTGCTACCCAGTTGACCAACTTCTGACCCACCCCGAACCTACCCAGCTTATTTATCAATCTTCTATGTGGAACAGTGTCGAAAGCTTTGCTGAAGTCAAGGTAGGTGACATCAACTGCTCCTGCTTGGTCCACCACTCTGGTTACCCAAAGAAATCTATGAGATTAGTTTGACAGGACCTTCCTTTTGTAAACCCATGCTGTCTTGGATCCTGTGCCCCTATGGATTCCAGGTGTTGCACTATCCTTTCCTCAAGGAGTGCCTCCATAATCTTGCCCACTACTGAGGTAAGACTGACTGGTCTGTAGTTCCCTGCCTCCTCCCTGCTACCACTCTTGTGGAGCGGGATCACATGAGCCCTTCTCCAGTCTTCTGGGACCTCTCCTGTGCTCAGAGACTCACTAAACAGTTCTGATAATGGCTCGCTAGTTCCACCCTTAGCTCTTTAAGCACCCTGGGATGTATGCCATTGGGCCCCATTGCCTTGTCCACCCAGAGCTTAGCGAGCTCTTGTAGGACCCTTTCTTTTGTGAAGGGAGAAGTGCTCACCTCCCTCCCCCCCCCCGTGTCCATGGTGCTGAGCTATGGGCCCTGCCCTACCTTCCCTTCAGTAAATACTGAGCAAAAGTATCTATTTAGGATAGATGCTTTTACAGGGTCCTTCTCCTCACATGCCCCCTTTTCTCATTTGAGCTTAGCAATACCCCCTCTGGACTTTCTCCTCTCACTAATGTATCTATAGAAAGTCTTGTCACCTTCTTTTACTGTTCGTGCTAGTGTTTCCTCAGTTTGGGACTTTGCCTGCCTTACTGCCTTCCCTGCTTCCCTTAGGGCAGTTTGGTATGCCTCCCTATCTTCATCCCGCTGTGTTTCCTTATGTTTCCTGAAGGCCAGCCTTTTGGCTCTGACATTTTCTGCTACTGTATTTGAGAACCAAAGTGGTTTCCTTCTTCTTTGCACTTCCTTTTTGTCTAACATAATGGGATGTTGCTTCAAGTATTGCATCCTTAATGCTTGCCCACTTTGCCTGTACCCCCTCACCTGTGTTTCTTTTTGCCAGGGCTAACTTAACTCTGTTGGCCATCTTATCAAAGTCAGCTCCTCTGAAGTCCCATATTTTTGCCTTGGAATGGGATGATTTAGATGTAGTGGCCAAATTGAACCATACCATGTGATGGTCACTGGCCCCCAGGTGGCCTTCTACCTGGAGATCTGTGATCCCTTTCCTGTTAGTCAGTACTAGATCTAGGACAGCCCTGTCTCTTGTGGGTTGTTGTACCAGTTGTTTGAGGTCCTCCCCTGCAGGAATCCACCATGTGTCTAGTTCTGGCAGATGTTCCTGCTGGTATTGACCAATCTGTATCCGCATGCTGAAGTCTCCCATTATCAGAACCTCCCTTTAGCTGTCATGTTTTTGTATATCTTCTAACAGTAATGTGTCTATGTCCTTCCCTGGTCTGGGGCCTGTAGATAACCCCAGTTCTTATGACTGTCCCATTTCCTGTTTCCAGGGTGACCCACAGTTCTTCTGGCTCCTTATGTGTATTCTGAATTTCTGTAGCTTTGATATTTTCATTGACATACAGGGCCATTCCACCCCCTTTTGCACCTTTATCCTTCTGAACAGTACATAGCCAGGTACTGAAGTCTCCTAAGTGTGTGGTTACTGGTTAACCACATCTCACTAATTGCTACTACGTCCAGTTTAGCCTCTGACATTATTGCCTGCAGATCTGGGATCTTATTTCCCAGGCTGTGAGCATTTGTGTACATGAGGTTTGGCATTTCCCCTGTGCGTCGTATGGGGAGACGGCCCTTTTTCTTACCTGGTGATGCAAATGAACTGCAAACATGCTGAATCCCTGTTTGACCACTAGCTGAGGGGGGAGGGGTGTTCTTCCCATTCGACGTATGGGGTTCAGTGGTATCCTGCTTTTACTCATTTTATGTCTAGGTGGATGGAAGCACAAAGAAGTTAAGTGACTTAGTCAAGGAAAAGTAGGTAGTTGTCATGGGATTTAGAACTTGTGCTTCTGACTCCCAAGCCTATGTTCTGGGACATTTGATCACTACCAATGCTTAGGCACAACAAGCTTGTTGCACAACCCCATCTTGGCTGCTATATGAGGCACATAAGGTGGAGCTACACAGGTATCTGATGTTTTATGGACACCTACAGATGCGCAAATCTTGTTCTGTGGCTACATAAACATTGAAACTCCTTTCTTTACCGGACTGCATGGGCAGTTGGGGTGGGAGTGGGACAGAGGCATGGTCATGTTAAGCATCCTGGCATGTCTTTGCACAAAGTAGAATATGTGCTGCTTCAGGCACATACTGGGGTGCACTACTGACTAGAAACAGTGCATTCTCATAAGGACAGAAAGGAAGAAACAGGAACCTCTAATTTGATAACTGTTTATTGTGAACACCACAAACCACATCCAGACAATACTCCAGTGCTTCGGTCACAAGACCTTCCTCAGGCAGCCTAATACCACACAGTTTTTAAACCTCATGTGTCCCTTCACACAGTGTGGTGAAATATAGAAACATAGAATTTGACGGCAGATAAGGGCCGCTTGGCCCACCTCGTCTGCCCATTTTCCTACCTAATGGATAAGCTGCAGATCCTAGTTAACCAACAGCCTACTTCCTCATTGTAGAAAGATCTAGTAAGTAGGGGGAATGGCTTAGCTAGAAGGAAGCTAAATTTAAAGACTGCCTTAGAAAGATTCTGCAAGAAGCTTGGCAGAAGACACCAGAAGGAAGGAGTGCTGTGTGACTGGACTTCTCTGCTGGGACTATATTGCCCTCCTTCCCTCCACCCTCCCACCCAAAGCTAGTTCTACTTTTATAGGCACAGGATTTGACTGACAACAGGAACTTCCTCTTTGGGAGCAGGAAGTGAGTGTTCACAGAGCCACCAAAGACCCACCATCCTAGAAGGGCAAGAGTAGCTCTCCGGGCCCCCTCTAGCTGCTGGAGTTTTGCCTCTGAGCAAATAAGGGATCTACTGAGAAATATAGGATATTCTTGTCTCAGAACAGGACAATCAGGAGCTTAAAGGGCACAGAGGCAGAAAGTAAGTAAAGAGAGAAGAAAAAAAAACAGAGGAAAGAGTAAGGATTCCAAACAACAGTTAAGGGGCCAGAAATAAGACATGATGGGAGTGGTGCAGTGCAGTGGCTGTGGAGCAGCAGTCTTCTGGGAGACGTTCTGGAAGATGCGGTGTTGTCCCATCTACAGGTGCCTCTCTGGGTTGAGGGAGGAGGTTGCTCATCTCCAGGCTGAGTTGGCCAGGATTTGTCGGACCTCCTCTTCCATCCAGGGACCACCAGTGCCACTGCTGTTGCCTCAGAGGTTGCCAAGAAAGAGGAGTGGTTGGACCACAGTGGGCTCAGGGAGGGTGAGGGTGGTGGAACAGAGGTGCATCTCTCCAGCTGTACCTCTTCACAGTTCCTATGCCATTCTGGCAAAGTGTGGTTCCTCTATGGAGGCACCCGCAGTGGAGACCAAGGAGAATGCTGGGAACCTCCACAAAGGAGACCCAAAGGAGGGTGGCATGGGACCCCACAGGGGAAGGAAACAACTCCTGGTGGGGGACTCCATTTTTAGGAAGGTAGAACTGGGGTAAGAGGGGGACAGGGAGGTAAGGTGCCTGCCTGGCACCATGGCTTGGAGGGATAGGGAGCGAATCCTCAGGATTGCCGCAGCAGCTGCACAGGGGAAGGAGCTGTATGTCATTGTCCACCTAGGGACAAATGTCCTGGCTAAGAAAGGGATTAGACCAGTGCAGAAAGAGTTTGTGGAATTGGGGAGGGGCCTTAGACAAGTAGCACGCACGGTAACCTTCTTGGAGGTGCTGCCCATCTATGGCGTAGGAGAGGCTAGGGTGCTCTGCACCATGGGATTCAATCAGTGGTTGAAAAACTGGTGCAGAGCTCAGGGGTTTGGCTTCACTGGGGACTATGGGTCCACCTGGAGTGATGCAAGCCTATACTGGCATGATGGGCTGCATCTGTCCAGGAGAGGAACCAGGATTCTAGGTGATAGGTTTAAATGCTTCATTGGCAAGCATTTAAACTAATGAGGGAGGCACTGGAAAGGGCAGGAAATCCTAGCCCCAAATCATGGTAGTAAGTGCGGTAACACCTACATAGAGATGTCGATAGGAGAAGGGCAGGGTAAATGGAGAAAGTGACAAAGGCAAGAAGGACAGGGATGAGGCAAAAAGGAGTAAGGCCATCACGAAATGGAGGGTAATGAGTACCAATGCCCATAGTCTGGGCAACAAGCTCCCTGAGCTGGTGGCCTTGATGGAAGAGGAATGCCTGGATATTGTAGCAGTCACAGAAACATAGTACACAGAGAACCATGACTTAGATGTTAACATACCAGGGTACATAACCTACAGGAGAGACAGGCAGGGGAGAAGAGGGGGAGAAGTAGCTCTCTATGTAAAGGAAGGGATAAAAGCAACTGAACAAAAGAGTAAACAGGGAGAAGAGGAGGCACTGTGGGTCACCTTGGAAACTGGAAAGGGCACCACAATCCACACAGGAGTAGTGTACAGACCCCCATGTCAGGGGGAGGGAAGGGACAAGGATATGATAGAAGACATTCTTAGGATGGCAGAGAAAGGGGAGATACTGTTGATGGAAGACCTGAATATGCCAGCTGGAGCACATTTGCTGCAGCCACATCCAAGAGCAGGGCCATTCTCGATGCCCTACAGGTGGCACGCCTCAGACAGCAAGTTTCAGAACCCACTCATGAGGGAGCAATCTTAGACCTTGTACTCTCAAATGGGGCAGTGAGAGGATCTCAGATCTAGAAGTGGGTTACCATCTGGAAATAAGTGACCATCAAACTGTGGTTCATGTTAAACTCAGCTACAGAGTCATGCATACAAAAGTGAGGGTACTGGACTTCAGGAGGGCTGACTTTGGCAAGATGGGAGAGTGCCTCAGAAAAGCACTAGCAAACAGGCTAGAAGGAGGGGTGGAGCAACAATGGGGAATCATCAAAACTGCCATCACAGAGGCAACAAGCCTTTGTGTGAAGCAACTAAACAAATCAAAACAAAAAAAAGCCACTATGGTTCTCAAAAGAGGTGGCTGGGAAAGTCAGGGAGAAAAATATAGCATTCAGGAAGTATACGGAAACACAGAAGGAGCAGGACGGACAGCTGTACCAGTTAACGCAGAAGGAAACAGGGAGAGAAGTCAAAATAGCAAAGGCACAAACTGAGGAAAAGATAGCCAACTCGGTTAAGAAGGGGGATAAAACCTTTTACAGGTACATCAGAGAGCTTAGAAAGATAAAGGGAGGGATAGTGAGGCTAAATAGAATGAATGGTAGGTGGGCAGAGGGGAACATTGAAAAAAGCAGGGATACTGAACGAATATTTCTGCTCAGTATTCACAAAAGAGGAGGGGGAAGTGCCTAATCCAATTAACAGAAGCACTCTTGGTAGGGGGGTCGATCCCAGTCCTTTCACAGAAGAAAAGGTTCTGCAAGAACTCCTAAAACTGAAGGTGGACAAAGCAATGGGGCCTGATGGAATTCATCCCAGAATTCTAAAAGAATTAAGAGGAACTAGTGAAACCACTGACTACTCTTTTAACAAATCATGGGAGGATGGTGTGGTACCGAGGACTGGAGGAAGGCAGATGTGATTCCCTTCACAAAAGTGGGACCAAGACAGAGGCAGAAATTACAGACCTGTCAGTTTGACCTCTGTGGTAGGGAAAGTGATGGAGTCACTTCTGAAGGAAAGAATTGTTGAGTACCTAGAGGCCAGTGGGGCAGGGACCCAAGGCAGCATGGGTTCACAGAGGGAAGGTCATGTCAGGCGAATCTAATAGATTTCTTTGACTGGGTGACAAAGTAGTAGACCAGGGAGGGCTGTGGACATGGCCTACCTAGACTTTGTAAGGCATTTGACACAGTCACACAAAGATTAATAGTCAAATTAACCAGCCTGGGAGTGGGTCCCAGGGTGGTAGCAAAGTAAAACATTGGCTGGATAACAGGACACAAAGTAATTGTAAATGGAGTCCACTCTGAAGAAATTAGGGGTTACTAGTAGGGTACCGTGAGGGTTCAGTACTGGGTCCAGTCCTTTTAATGCCTTTATAAGTGACATTGCAGAGGGACTGGAAGGAAAGTATGCCTCTTGCAGATGACACAAAGATCTGCAACAGGGTTGATACACAAGGAGGTGTGGAAAGGATGAGAAGAGACTTGGAAAGGTGGAGAATGGTCAGAAGTATAGCAGCTAGATTCAATGCAAAGAAGTGCAAAATAATCACCTGAAACAAGAACCCTGGGAGGATTACACAATGGGGAGGTAGTGACAACAACTAAAAAGGAAAGGGACCTGGGGGTAATCATATCAGATGACCTTAAGGTTAGCAAGCAATGTGAGAAGGCAGTAGGGAGGGCTGGGGGTGTACTGGAATGCATAGGGAGAGGCATCACCAGCAGAAAACAGGAAGTTGTTATCCCTCGGTACAGACAGTTGGTGAGACCCCATCTGGAGTATTGCATCCAGTTCTGGAGACCCCATCTCTGCAAGGACATAGACAGGATAGAGGCAGTCCAGAGGAGGGCAACCAAAATGGTGCAGGGTCTGCAAGAGAAGCCGCACGAGGAGAGACTAAAGGAGCTTAATATGTATACCCTTGAGGAAAGGAGGAGAGAGGGGACATGATGGAAATGTTTAAGTACCTCAGTGGAATCAACAAAGTCCAAGAGGGTAGCATCTTTCAGAAAAAGAGGCATGCAAGAACAAGGGGACACAATTTAAAGATGGGGGCAGTTCAGGGCAATGTGAGGAAGTATTTTTTCACAGAGAGGGTAGTGGATGCATGGAATAGCCTTCCTGAGGAGGTTGTGGGGTCTAAAACTGGGAGAATTCAAGAATGCATGGGACAGACATAAGGCAATTCTTGTGGGGGGGGGTAGGAAGAAATAGGCTGTTGGTTAACTAGGATCTGCGGCCTATCCTGTAGGTAGGGAAATGGGCAGACTAGGTGGGCCAAGCGGTCCTTATCTGCCTTCAAAGTCTATGTTTCGCCTACCCTCAAACAGAATTGCCTTATGTCTGTCCCATGCATTCTTGAATTCCCCCACTGTTTTTGACTCTATGACCTCCTCAGGAAGACTGTTGCATCTACAACCCTCTCTGTGAAGAAATACTTCCTCACATTACCTCTGAGCCTTCCTCCCTCTGTCTTCAAATTGTGCCCCCTTGTTCTTACACATCTCTTTTTTGAAAGATGCTACCCTCTTGGACTTTATTTATTCCCTTGAGGTATTTAAAAGTTTCTATTATGTCCCCCCCCCTTTCCTCGAAGCTATACATCTTAAGCTCCTTTAGCCTTTCTTCATATGTCTTCTGGTGCAGCCCCTGCACCATTTTGGTTGCCCTCCTCTGGACAGCCTCCACTCTGTCTATGTCTTTGTGGAGATAGGGTCTCCAGAACTGTACACACTATTCCAGATGTGGTCTTACCAACTATCTGTACAGAGGGCCAACAACAATCTGTTTTCTACTGGTGATGCCTCTCCCTAGGCATCCCAGTATCCCCCAGCCTTCCTTACTGCCTTCTCACATTGCTTGCCCACCTTTAGGTCATCTGATATGACTACCCCCCTGGTCCCTTTCCGTTTCTGTTGTCAATATCTCACCCCCCACTGTGTACTCTTGCCCTGGATTTTTGTTTCCCAGGTGCATTACTTTGCACTTCTTTGCGTTGAATCTAAGCTGCCATACATTTGACCATTCCTCCAACCTTGGCAAGTCCCTTTTCATCCTTTCCACCCACCCTGCGTATCAACCCTGTAACAGATCTTTGTGTCATCTGCAAAGAGACATACCTTCCCCTCCAGTCCCTCCACAGTGTCACTTATAAAGACATTAATAAGGACCGGCCCCAGTACTGAACCCTGCAGTGCCCCACTAGTAACCCCTCTTTCCTCACTGTGGACTCCATTTACTATTACCCGCTGTGTCCTGTTGTCCAACCAGTGTTTTACCCAGCCTGGCTAATTTGTTTATTAATCTTTTGTGCAGGACTGTGTCAAATGCCTTGCTAAAGTCTAGGTAGGCCATGTCCACAGCCGCCCCCGGTCTACTACTTTGGTCACCCAGTCAAATAAATCAATTAGATTTGTCTGACATGACTTTCCTGCTGTGAATCCATGTTGCATTGGGTCCTGTACCCCACTGGCCTCTAGGTACTCAACAATTCTTTCCTTCAGAAGTGATTCCATCATTTTCCCTACCACTGAGGTCAAACTGACAGGTCTGTAGTTTCCTGCCTCTGTCTTGCTCCCATGTTTGTGAGGGGGAACCACATCCGCCCTCCTCCAATCCTCAGTACCACACCATCCTCCCATGATTTATTAAAAAGGGTAGTCAATGGTGTTACTAGTTCTTCCCTTAGTTCTTTTAGAATTCTGGGGTGAATCCCATCAGGCCCCATTACTTTATCCACCTTCAGTTTTAAGAGTTCTTTCAGAACCCTTTTTTCCGTGAAAGGACTAATATGAACCCCTTATCCAGAGTGCTTCTATTGACTGGATTAGGTATCTCCCCCTGCTTTTCCATTGTGAATACTGAGCAGAAATATTCGTTCAGTATCCCTGCTTTTTCACTGTCCCCCTCTGCCCACCTACCGTTCATTCTATTCAGCCTCACTATCCCTCCCTTTATCTTTCTACGCTCTCTGTTGTACCTATAAAAGGTTTTATCCCCCTTCTTAACCGAGTTGGCTATCTTTTCCTCAGTTTGGGCCTTTGCTATTCTGACTGCCTTCCCTGCTTCCTTCTGCTTTAACTGGTACAGTTCTCTGTCCTGCTCCTTCTGTGTTTCCTCATACTTCCTGAATGCTGTCTTTTTCTCCCGTACCTTCCCAGCTTCTTCTTTTGAGAACCATAGTGTTTTTTCCTTTTGTTTTGATTTATTTGCTTCACACAAAGGCTTGTTGCCTCTGTGATGGCAGTTTTGATGTTTCCCCATTGTTGTTCCACCTCACCTTCTTGCCTGTTTGCTAGTGCTTTTCTGAGGCACTTTCCCATTTTGACAAAATCAGCCCTCCTGAAGTCCAGTACCTTCACTTTTGTGTGGCTTGACTCTACAGCTAAGTTTATCGTGAGCCACACTGTTTGGTGGTCGCTTGTCCCCAGATGGCTACCCACTTCAAGATCTGAGATCTTCTCTCCATCCCCATTTGAGAGTACCAGGTCTAAGATTGCTCCCTCCTGAGTGGGTTCCAAGACTAGCTGTCTGAGGCATGCCCCCGTAGGGCATCGAGAATGGCCCTGCTCTTGGATGTGGCTGCAGCAAAGGTGCTCCAGTTAACATCTGGCATGTTCAGGTCCCCCATCAGCAATATCTCCCCTTTCTCTGCCATCCCAAGGATGCCTTCTATCATTTCCTTGTCCATTTCCTCCCCCTGAGATGGGGGTCTGTATACAACATGACATCATGACACTGGTGAAACCTAGCAACCACTGCTTTGAATATACTTACTAGCTCATGTCAGGACTTCATCCCTCACTACCACTGACCTATGTTTTTTTTTAAATACTGTTGCATTCCAAACTTCTGTTTATAAAAAAATAACACACCATGCTCTTATCTGAGCAAGCCCTCCCCTGACCTGAACATATGTTTAAAAAAACACCATGCTCTCATTTCAACAAACCCTCCCAAACCTCCATTAAAGAAACATTTATCAATGCCAAACATGTTTGCTTACATGCTGTTAGAAGTTAGAACTGCAGCAATATCTCATTTTCAGTGAGGTCCTGCTTTTACACTTTTTTCAGTGTATTTACCCAGTGCAGCACAACTTTTAGATTCAATATGTTGTTTTCAGTGGGGTCCTGATTTTTTTTTAATTTTTGACAAAGTGTTTCTCATTCTGGTTCCATCCAGTGGTGCCCCCCCCCCCGTTCTGTCACTGACATACTCATGGATGTACACGTTATCTACCACTTACCTAGGACCACAAAGTGGGGGGTGGCCAGCAATGTAGGTTGTAGTAGAGCCTGCAGTGGGTGCGGGCTTGGATGGGTCTTTTTCCTCCTGCCACCAGATATTTTCTCCTGCGGTGACAGCATGCAATGAGACGGTTGTGCATATGTGGGGTTTCAAGCATGGGTGACAGGTGTTTGGTGGCATCCCCTCCTTTTCTGCTGCTCCTGACTGTGCTGCCAACCAGTTGGCAGTCACACAGGGGGAACAGCACCCTTTCCTCCCCAAGGAGGGAACGTAGGCTCTGGGATACTTAATCCTTTCTCCCCCAGCCAACACTCATTCCCGAATACACATCACCAGCATAGCAAGCCGTAGCACTACCCTGTGTTACTGGGCCAGCTTAGGGTCCTGCTTTTATCCATTTTTAAAATATATTTTCCCAGGATAGGCCAGCTGAGATGCAATATCTCATTTTCAGTGGTGTCCTGCTTGTACCCATTTTTACACCGTATGTACACAGGATAGCACAGTAGAGATACAATATCTCGTTTTCATTGAGGGCCCAGCTTATAGCCATTTTTACAGTGGATTTACCAAGGATTGGTGAACTGAGAGGCAATAGCTCATTGCCAGTGAACTCCAAAATTTCCAACATAGTATTTTTATGACCTCATGTTTTGATCAAGACAGGTGGAATTTTTAAAATCCCCTTGTAAAGAGCATTTGTGGCATGACTGCAAAAACAAATTTCAGAGGGGCTTTTAAAAATGACACCTGCCTTGTTCATGGGGAGGGCATGTAGCGATTTAGGTACTTATTCCCGCTGACCAGCATCCCACCGATCAATATCCCATGCTCACATTCCCAATTTCGGCTCTTCCCGTCTCTTAAAATTCCTGCATAGCAATTTCCAGTATAGCTTGTTCTCAACTGTGCTTTAATATTTCCTGTCAAACATAAAATAATTACTGTTCTGCAACAAATAAATGGCCTCTGAAATGAAATTTTGTGGAAAATCCAAAGCTTTTCTATTGTTGTTTAAATGATACTCAACGGTTGTCTATACATTTCTGCTTCATATTTTTGATTGTCCATTACTATAACTTTACCTCCCCTTGTCTGCTTTTTTATTTCTCTATCTTTTTTTTGTTTAAGTTCTTCCAAAGCAATTATTCTTCCTGTGTAAGATTCTGTTCTGTGGGGGCCATTTAGATGAAAATAACTGTTCAAAGTCCTGTAAAACAAGAGACTGATAATTCATAAGTGCCGGGGGAGGAAATAGCCAGGGTGCTGAAAATAGATTTGGGCCTGAATTGAGTCCTAGGCCCCTTAATATTGTCAACATGCTGATCTGAAAGAATAGTAGCAACCTCAGCGGACTGTATGCCAGATAGATCTGATGATCCCCCCAACTCTGATATTAGGATCCCCCCACTCTGACATTACTTGTTTCTGATTCAGTTAATAAATCTGTCAAAGCTTGAAGAGTATTAATATCTGGAAGAGCATTAATATTCTCAAGTGGACCATGACCTATTGTTTGTTTTTTGACAGTAATATTTTTTCAAACTTAACTTTCAAAAGAATTTTCTAAATTCAATATAGCTTTCAAATTGATGAACCTTTGGATTTAGGACAAATGTTAGCCCTCTTCCTAAGACATTCAGGTGATTTATATTCAGTTCTCTTTCTGAAATATTTAGGACGTCTGTGTCCTGGTGCATAAATTCTGTACAACAGTCCCTGTTCCCTTTGCCTCTTCCTCTTCTCCCTCGGTGGATCTTCTGCCTTTTTTGGGGCAGTGTTTTGAAGGTTCAGTTTTTTGTAAAGAGAATGTAACTAGTTTATTTGAAATTTGAGTTTCTCAGTTTTGCCTGTTTGGGGGAGGAGGGGCTGAATTTCCTTTTCTTCCTTTTTTTGCAGTACTCAGTAATGGGAAGCAGGAAATTCTGGTTCAGGATTTACTACTTTCGGGATTGTGAAATGTCGGCATTTCAGTCTCGGGATTTTGGTCTACAAGAAAACCGGCGGTGGGAATTAGTATGGATACCCATGTAGCACAAGATGTATGTTGAGAATTTGGGGCCAAAATCTGCAACAATAAAGTTATGAGTAAACCCTGAAAAAATTCAATACTTCATAACTTTTTTGTTTTTTCACATTTTGACCCCAAATTTTCAAGACAGTCTTTTTTGACCTTACTTTATCATCAAGATACGTGGAGTTTTTTAAATGCCACTCAAAGGTGATTTTGCAGAATGACCGTGAAAACATGTAGTGGATGGGATTTATAAAACTACACCTGTCACGTTCATAAGGTGGGGTAACAAAAAGTTACACTGAATATTTGGGGTTAAAATCAGCAAAAATCACAAAGTTATGATTAAACATTGAACAGATTGTTTTCTCATAACTTCACCGGTTACTGGTTATTTGCATTTTGATCTCAAATGTTCAACTTTGTCTTTTTATGTTCCCACCTTATGATCAAGACAAATGTAATGTTTAAAATTCCACCCAAAATGTGATTTTGCTGAGCAACTGCATAAACATGCTTTAGAGGCGATTTGAAAGATGACACCTGTTATGTTCTTCATATGAGGTAACAAGAGGTCTATATTGAAAATCTGAGGCCAAAATCTGCAGAAATCACAAAGGTATGAGTAAACAGTGAAAAAATTCAATATTTTTTCATAATGTTTTCAGTTTTTGGCATTTCGACTCCCAGATTTTCAACATAGTCTTTCTATGAACCCACATTATGAGCAACACCTGTGGAATTTTTAAAATCCTGTCGAAAAAGGGATTTCATGAAGCGACTTCAAAAACATGTTTTAGTAGGGGATTTGAAAATATCCACCTATCCTATTCATGAGACATGGCCCAAAAAGACTATGTTGAAAATTTGGTGTAAAAATGTTAAAAAAATGATAAAGTTATAAGGATAAGTTCATATCGCATTAAAAAGTCATTAACCAAACTTACCTTGTTTTCCTCAGTTCCTGGTTGGTGTAGGAACCTGCAAGCTGCGGCAGTTGTCATCTGAGGGCCAGAGAGGTGAGTGATGGGTGTTGGGGTTGTGTGGGATAGTGAGTGCTGAGAGGGATGTTGGGGTGGGGTGCCAGAGGGTTGGGCCAGAAGACACCATGATGAAGAGGGACTGTTTTCTTCTTTTTGGATACTTGATTGGTGGCACCACTCTAAGCAACCCAATGTTTTTTTGGAGGGGTTAGCTGGCATTTGGAGTAGGCACCCCAGTGCCAAATGGTGCGGGGAGGGGGACAAACATTGTGCCAGGTGGGATGGAGAATACTGACAGCAGGGATGGGCACCCACTGTCTGTGATATGGGGGTGGGGACAAACGCCAGGTTGGGTAGGAGGGGATACCAGCACCGAGGTTGGGCACCCACTGCCGGTGATAATCAAACAATTGCAAGAGGGGGGAACAGATGCCAGGTTGGGTGGGAGGGAGATATAGTGAGCAGTGTTGGCCACCCACTCCTGGTGATATTCAAACACTTGGTCAGGTGGGAGGGGGGATAACACCAGTGGGTTTAAATGAACTCATACTACCGTTAATGTTAAAAGCTGGATTGGGCGAGTGGAAGACTGGTAGTGGAACGAGCAAAGGGAGGTAGGATTGGTGCTAATCATGCCCAGTTGGTATGCTAATGCGTGATAATGTCTTACTATAGGAGTGGCTTCCTTCTTTCACGTGTAAGAAGTTTCCACCCATCAACAAGCTTACTGGTGTCATCAGCAGTCTGCCTGTAATACACTGCTCACAGTCCTGCCTCCCCAATGCTCAACTACACTGGCCCCAACATGCCCACACCTGCAAATGCACTACAGTACTGGCAAGCTGATAATTTGTTTTCTGTGTTTGCACAAGCAAGCATAACACCCCACCCTCACACACACACTCCCATCTAGCAATCCAAGCAACAGAATAAATAGGGGTTATTCCATAGGGTATGCAGAAATAAACTTTTATTCACTCTAGAATGTTGTCAACAGTGCTGCCTAGCAATGAGTGGTGGAGCGAAGTGGACCCTGAAGTTTTTGGTCAGCACTGTTTGCACCATTCCAGAGAGACTAAAAGGCTTATTTCTGGATGTCCTATGGAATGTATTATTTAAACCATGGAATACTGAATGCCACTTTGATGATGCTACAGGGAAAATAACATGGGCTGCAGGGAGAATAACATGTTATCCACCCTGTAGGTGAATACTCTAATAACCACTTTTATTTTTCATGTTAGTCATCCCTCCCATGGTATAAATCTAGTCTTATAGCTGGTCCCAGTATAAACTGAATCACATGACCCACCCTCAAAAAATATCAGTTACAAATAGAATCTCGTGCCCCCCAATAAAACCTGCCCAAGAAGAGCCTGCATATCATATTGTTGCCATTCTGTTGTAATCATTCATTCATTCATCAATACAATTTATTCATGAGTTAGTACAGTATGTAGTCAATTACATTTTGAATGCTTTCCATTGTTATATTGCCATATATGTCCCATTATATCCTCTTGCCTTTTCCCCCGAGAGACCACTAAAAATGGGTCAGTTTGGATCTAGTGTAATTGTGTAATATTCAGTCTAGGGATTCTAAAGTATTAATGCCGTTGTTCAGGGCCTATGCTAGACCACATCTGGAGTATGCCTTCCAGTTGTGGTGCCCTTATAGGAAATCCAATTGCAAACAGCTAGAGAGGGTTCAGAGAAATTACACAAAACATTTACATGGTTTACACAATGGTGCCATACGAGAACAAACTGCATTCTCTAAATTTGATGTCACTTGAAACATGACGTTTACTAGGAGATCTATTACTTTTATATGATATTATACAAGATCCCTATTTAGTGACTGAACTAGGATTAGAGTTTAAGAATAACATATGTGAAACTGGAGGTCATCCACTACAAATTACTGGTACAAAGTTCAATACACAAAGGCGAAAGTATTTTTTCACACTTAGAGTAGCTAATCCTTGGAATCAGTTATCTGAAGAAGTAATTAATAGCAAAACAAAAGGAGAATTTAAAAGATGTTTGGACAATTTCATACTTGCAGGAGGGAAACTGTAGTACGATGCTATGTAAACTATAGGAGCGTACATGGGCAAACGTGCTGTCTCGCTCCTTATATTTCTTTAATATGTTCCTTAGTGCATTTTCCTCTTAAAAACAGATCCGCTCATAAAAATTCTGGATTATGTAATACTGGTGAATGTTCAATGGCTACAAAGCTAGGAACATTCTAGGAGGGACAAGGAGGGTAAAAGAGGAGGAGGAGGAGTAGCTCTCTACATAAGAGAAGAAATCAAAGCAACAGAAAAAAAGGGTAAACAGGGAGGAGAAGAAGCATTGAGGGTCAATTTGGAGGCAGGCAATGGCACCACAATCCGCACAGGGGTTGTATACAGACCCCCCTCTCAGGGGGAAGAAATGGACAAGGAAATGATAGAAAGTATACTTAGAATGGCAGATAAAGGGGAGATATTGCTGATGGGTGATCTGAATATGCCAGATGTTAACTGGAGTGGAGTTGCAGCAGCCAATTCTAAGAGTGGGGTTATTCTGGATGCACTACAGGGGGCATGCCTTAGACAACTAGTATTGGAGCCCACTCGAGAGGGAGCAGTCTTAGACCTGGTTCTCTCAAATGGAGATGAAGAGAGGATCACAGATGTAGAAGTGGGCAGCCATCTGGGAACTAGTGACCATCGAACAGTATGGTTCACAATAAACACAGCAATAGAGTCAAGCCATACAAAGACAAACGTACTGGATTTTAGGAGGGCTGACTTTGCCAAAATGGGTGAGTGCCTAAGGAATGCACTAGCAAATGGGCAGGAAGGAGGGGTGGAAGAACAATGGGGAAACATCAAAACTGCCATCACAGAGGTAACAAGCCTTTGTGTAGAGCAAATAAACAAAATGAAACGAGGTAAGAAACCACTATGGTTCTCAAAGGAAGTGGCAGTGAAGGTTCAAGAGAAAAGAAAGCATTCAGAAGTACAAGGAATCACAGAAGGAACAGGACAGAGAACTGTATCAGTTAAAGCAAAAGGAAGCTGGAAAGGCAGTCAGAACAGCAAAGGCCCAAACCGAGAAAGATAGCCAACCCAGTTAAGAAGGGGATAAACCTTTTATAGGTACATCAGGAGCAAAGGAAGACCAAGGAGAGGGATAGTGAGGCTTAATAAAGGGAGGAGGTGGGCAGAGGTGACTGTGAAAAGGCAGCGATACTAAACAAATATCTTTGCTCAGAATTTACAAAGGAAGAGGGAGGCACCTAAAACAAACAGTAGAAACACTCTGGATACAGAAGTTGATACCAGCCATTTACAGAAGAAAGAGTTCTGAAAGAGCTCTTAAAACTGAAGGTGGACAAAGCAATGGGGCCTGATGGGATTCATCCCAGAATTCTAAAGAACTAAGGATAGAACTAGTGACACCACTGACTACCCTCTTTAACAAATCATGGGAGGATGGAGTGGTACCTGAGGACTGGAGGAGGGCAGATGTGATTCCTCTACAAAAGTGGGAGCAAGGCAGAAGCAGGAAACTACGGACCTGTTAGTTTAACCTCAGTGGTAGGAAAATGATGGAATCACTTCTGAAGGAAAGAATTGTTACGTATCTAGAGGCCAGAGGGCCAGGACCCAAGGCAGCATGGATACAGCGGAAGGTCATGCCAGACAAATCTGATAGATTTCTTTGACTGGGTGACCAAAGTTGTAGATCAGGAGGGCTGTGGACATGGCCTACCTAGACTTTAGCAAGGCATTTGACACAGTCCCACACAAAAGATTAATATCAGAGTTAGCCAGCCTGGGAGTGGGTCCCAAGATGACAGCCTGGGTAAAGAATGGCTGGAGAATAGGACTCAGAGAGTAATAGTAAATGAGGTCCACTCTGAAAAAGGGGTTAGCAGTGGGGTACCGCGGGATTCAGTGTGGGACCGGTCTCTTAAATGTCTTTATAAGCGACATTGCAGAGGGACTGGAAGAAAAGTATGTCTCTTTGCAGATGACACAAAGATCTGCAACAGAGTTGATGCACAAGTGGGGTGGAAAGGATGAGAAGGACTTGGCAAGGTTAGAGGAATGGTCAAATGTATGGCAGCTTAGATTCAATGCTAAGAAGTGCAGGTAATGCACCTGGGAAACAAAACCCAGGGAAGAGTACACAATGGGGTGAAATACTAACAACAACAAAAATGGAAAGGGACCTGGGGTAGTCATATCAGATGACCTAAAGGTGGGCAAGCAATGTGAGAGGGCAGCAAGGAGGGCTGGGGGATACTGGGATGCATAGGAGAGGCATCACCAGCAGAAAACAAGATTATTATCCCTCTGTACAGACAGCTGGTGAGACCACATCTGAGTACTGCGTGCAGTTCTGGAGACCCAGTCTCCTAAAGACATAGACAGGATGGAAGCTGTCCAGAGGAGGGCAACTAAATGGTGCAGGGTCTGCACGGAAGACATATGAAGTCAGACTTAAGGAGCTTAATATGTATAGCCTCGAGGAAAGGAGGAGGGGACATGATAGAAACTTTCAAGTACCTCAAGAGAATCAACAAAGTCCAAGAGGTAGCATCTTTCAAAAAGAGGTGTGCAAGAACAAGGAGGCACAATTTGAAGATAGAAGGGGCGGCTCAGAGGTAATTTAAGAAGTATTTTTCACAGAGAGGGTTGTGGATGCATGGAACAGCCTCCAGAGGAGGTTGTGGAGTCAAAAACAGTGGTGGAATTCAAGCATGCATGGGACAGTCATAAGGCAATTCTAGGGGGTGGGGGTAGGAAGAAGTAGGCTGCTGGTTAACTAGGATCTGCAGCTTATCCATCAGGTAGGGAAACGGGCAGACTGGGTGGGCCAAGCGGTCCTTATCTGTCGTCAAATTCTATGTTTCTATGTTTCTATGTTTGCTGATTAAATATTTTTTATCCCAGAACATTACAACTCTGAAAATTAGAAAGTACTATATTTATAGTTTTAAATTTATTTAGGTTCAGCAGCAAGAGTCACCCATGCAATGGTTGTGGTGGTGGTGGGGATTTTCATGGAAAATAGAAAATAAAAACTATAAAACACCTTGCTACTGCTCTTCTGTTACAGGTTTTCATTCACGCATTCAGTAAGCCAATGTGGGGCCAGGTGATATCTGACCAGATGCATTTGGATATTAGTAAAGCAGAACCATGAAGTGCTTAAACAGTGCCTTTCCCAAGCAGTTTTACATGTATTTGGATGCATAAGCAGCAAAGCTTGTTTTAAGCACTATCCCTCCCAGAGGCTGCTGTCGGCCACCCAAAGTGGCAGCAGCTGTTCCATTATGTCAGTTGCATACATACATTTTAAACTTTTGTTTTTGTGAAGGATCAATTATTACTTGTTTTTCACATTTGGTCTGTGGATTAATGTATCTCTTTTTGTCTTTCTGTATGTGTGTGAGCCTGTATATTGGTGTATCTGTGTGCATCAACAGGTATTAGTGTCCCATTTTTATCAGAAAGTATCTACAGTATTCTAGTATAATTTTTTTTTTAAATTGGACCAACTCTTGGAGGTACCTGCCAGCTCTTGTTTTTTCTTGATACATTTTTGTGACCAAAAGGGGATGCAGCAGTCCAAGTCATGGACCACTGCATCCTATGATCCCCTGCTCCTGTGGTAAAACAGACAAATGCAGTCTTTGTTAACTAAGGAGTACTGTATGCTGCTAAATAGAGCACTATCCCCAAATAAATACCTTATAGGGGGGAGTCCAAGTTTTTTCAAGTGTTTCCAACGATCTAGAAAAGTCTCTGATAGCTTATACCTCCTGGTATAATGAAGCAGTATTTTCACAAGGTGTGGCTCCTCTCTGCACCTGTAAACAGCAGCATGGACAGCTAGCAATGTGGCTTCTGAATTCTCATGAGACTGCCCTACAATCCATGCAAGATGAAACTCATATAATTTCTTATCAAGAGTTTGTATAGAAAGGACGCTAAGTTAAATTGCCCCTCTCCCAAACAAGTTATCTGTCGCACCCTCTAAACTAAAACAGGAAGTTGACAGCCTTTTTAAGACAACATGGAAATGTTTCTTATAAAAAAAGTTAACATTTTTGGTAAACTGCAAGAATAGCTGGATGCCATCAGTGTACTTGCCAGCTCTGGGAATGTGCTCAATCATACTCAATAGAACGCTTACATTTTTACATGTTCTTTCTACAACCAAAACATCTTTGAGAACAAGTAACTGTAAAAACAAAACCCACAAACTGGGAAGAGTGTACTTGGCCCAGGGGTACTCGTGCTGCCATTATGGGCAAAAGCAAGAAATGTTCCGCAATAAAAGATCATGAAGAAGGTTCCAAATGTTGTGTGCCATTGTCCTTGCATTGTTACAAAGGTTTTTAGATTATTGTGGTAGAGATGCTGACACACATTGAAGGTTACTTTGGGCAATAAATAGATGGAAAGTGTTTTACGGTTATGAGCTTATATTCTTCTTGCTGAATTAAATATTATTTTGTACTTGTACTTATTGTGTATAGACTGCATGTTTATATTGATGTTGTAAGTCTTAGGAACTTGGTCATTTCCAGGATGACCTTGTAAAAGAGTAGTATTTTCCTGGTAAAAAAATCAGCCAATCAATCAATGAATGCTGGGGGCCCCATACACACTAAGGAGCAATGCATATGTGGTCACCAGATGTTTGGTGGCACAAACCTGACTGTGCTTCCCCTGGAGAACTATGCATTGCATAGCACCAGTTCTGTGGTGCTATGTCCTGTTCTGGGGCCTGAGTACGTAGTGCAACTGCTGTAGTCTCCCCTTCCCCATACCTTTAGGCCTGCTTATGGGCAGCTGCCAGCATTTTCCTTTTGCATTTGCTTCTCCTGCTACCCCTGGTTGTCTAGTGGCCACCTTCCCTAACCCCAGCCTTTAACAGTCCCAAGTGCTGAATGGATCCTACCCACAGCCCTGTTCTCCAGCACTGGCTGTTTTTTTTATCATGATCCCTTGCTGATCCCCACCACCACAACCACCCTTTCACCCCACTGTCTTGTGCAAGTGCCATCCTGCAGAACTGCCTCAAACAGTTATACTGTTTGGGGGGTACTGTGACATGCAGCCAGGTAGTACAGGGCCCAGCTTGGGTGGAACAAAGATCAGCACACAAACTGCATGCTGGCCCCCACATTATCATGCCTGTCCCATCTATGTCCCTTTAACTTTACAATGTGCTGAGCATCCTAGGAAAAGCTTGTGACCATATTATCCATAGCACATTGGGAACCAATGTGGAAAAGTTGTACAAAGTGGTCATTCCAATCATTCTGGGCCACCAAAGTGTGATTGTGTATGGGTTCTGGGAGGAATATTAATCACCCCAAGGGTACTTATTGTGTTTCCTAAGGAAATGCCTTGTAATAAGGATAAAAATGCAACCCCCCCTTCTCCCACCAACCCACTCTATCCCTGTGCCATGATAGGGGTGGGCATGCCTCAGGATAATTCCTATGTCTAGGGGTATAGTGATGGTAAGGTTCATCGACAGCCCCCTTGCAAACAGTCTGGCACTGACTGCCATGCTCTCATGTATTCTCCTGAGACAGGACTCCAGCTGGTAAGTAGCAAGCAATCACACAGTGCCCAGGCTTGCAATACATCTTCTCATGCTTTACTGGGTGACTCAGGAACAATTAGTTTTAGTACATTTCTGTTTGGACAACAGGCCACATAGACGTCACATTTCATCGGTGCAAACATTAGTATATATGGTACTATGAGGTATGTACTCAGTGTGTACCTTGAGGTCTCCACTGCAGGCACAGTTTTGACCTCCTCAATAGTTATGGACTCTCCTGTTCTTGAATTGTGCTTGGTTCTAACTCTGCTGATGGGGGAATTCCTCATTCCCTCAGTATACTGAAATAATATTAGCTACAGCTCAGGCGCAAGGCTGAGAAAACTTTAGCACAATGGGACTAAAATGGCATGTGATTGAGCTATCTTTTTGTCCAGACTCACTTCTATTTACTTCATAAAACACCAGACTGGCAATTCCTTTGCTATGCTCTGGTGCCTTTGACATGGCCAATGCCCCCATACTTTTCAGTCGACAGCATCTGCCAAACTTTCCAGAGTGGGGCACCAAACTCTACAGCATGTCCCTAGGATATCTTACCTAGCAAAACACCACAGATGGTTCAGCCTCAAGTACCAGGAATAAATATATAGTCTCCTGAATCATGCTCTTTTCCTGCACCTTGGACTTTACAGTGGTGTGGTACTACTATCCCTTTCCTGTCATCTGAATGGCAGCATTCTTTCTCAAAAAGCACCCTTCAGTGACTGCTATACCCCATGTTCAGTAAATCCCTTCAGGCCCAAGAACCATCAGTGAGCTTTCCTTGAGGGGGTGCCCCCCCCAGGATTCCCACACCCATCTAGTGGTCGCATTAAATGCCCACATGAGGCCAATCCCACTCTGTAGACATATCCTAGAACCCTGGCCTTTCTGGTAGGTTACCCAAGGTGCTTCCTAGAGCAACCAAGGGTCCACCACTAATCACCACTCTGGACCTTGTGCCACCCATAGCATTGAGGGGGGCATGGAATCCATACACGCAAGTAGGACACCCACAAAGGGAAGCCGTGCTGCCCTGGACCATGTCCTGAAGTCAACCACATGACAGGACACATCATGTGCTGACTCCTCCAGTGAACCAGCACCCCTGGCATCCAGCATTTAAGCTGATGATGCCTTTGGAGAAATCTATGCCCTGTATCCCAGCATGAAGCACCAAGCCCACTCCTCATCCATGCCAGCAGCACAGGATCAAGGCTACCTGGAGCAGGACATCCCCTCAACCCCTTCGACCCTACTCTGAGCCATGGAGACCATTAATATAGGTTGAAACTAAGCTCCTCCTTCACCACTAAGGACAAAGTGATAGTGCCAAGCACTAAGTACTCTGCTGGGCACAGCCTGCAAAAATCTGGCCCCTGCTGTATGGAGGGGGTTGCTGCAGAAGGGCATAGCTGGAGGTGGAAAAGACTGACCGGAACAAAAAAGTCCTTATACAATAAGAAGTTCTGATACAGGCAGGATAAAGGATTGACATTCAGACAGGCCTGTTGTGAGTGAAAACTTCTGTAGTAATGTGCCTCACAGTTTAATTATACATGTTGTACTGAGTGAGAAATTTAAATAATGAACATTAGTGAAAAAAATGCTGCCAACCCCCCTAGTAACATGAAGCAAATTAGTGTGTGTTTATGTGTGTGTGTGTCTGTGTGTGTGTGTCGGGGGAGATGGAAGGGAAGATGGGCAAACCTTTTAAATCCAAACAAAAAAGGTTTGAAGCAGTTTGTGTTTTTAAACCTTTGTAATACCCCAGTGTTGGGTAAGTTACTTTTTCTAGTACATTTGGAAACTTGTTACAGGAAGCTCTTTGCAGTCACTAACAAGGATGGAGAAGTACTAGAAAAAGTAATACACCTAACAATTATAGTTACATATTTCTTTTTATACAACAACAATACAACAATAACAAATAACTATAACAGATTACATTTTTTTGAAAGTAATAGGTTAGTTACTAGTTACTTTCAAATAAATGTAATCAGTTACAGTTATGTCTTTCTTTTGTACAAAAAGACTTAAGTAATTGTAACTGTAAGGTGTACTCCTTTTTCTAGCACTTCTCCATCCTTGCTAGTGACTGCACAGAGCTTTCTGGAACAAGTTTCCAAAAGTAATAGAAAAAGTAACTTACCCAACACTGCCCTTAATTTACACAAACAGCAGCTTGCATATAGTTGGCACACAAATTATATACAAATTAAGCTACAGCAATTCTAACTGTGCAGAAAGTTCAATATTATCCACAGATTTTAAAGGGGAACAGTGAGCACAAAGGGTCACTACACTCACGTGTGGGAATGATCCAAATGAGCACTTTGTGTGCAAAATCATTTTATAATCTCTGATCAGATGTTTTCCGGGTCTGCTTTTCTCCAGAGGCTAAATACAGTCCTCCGTAACTGTTACTTAGCCCAGGTAAAACATAAGGGCCAGCAGCAACAGATCAGAGCTTATATACCTCTAATATGCACTGCAGGCTATTGACTCTCCCACTGGTGTCTACTGCTCTGATGTCAGTTGTAGGGGATTCTGGGATTTGTAGTAACAGATGTCAGCCTGCAGCCAAGCAAAATCTGTGTGAGAAAATCTACAATACTACAATAAACAGCAAGCAAACAAAATTGTTTTTGCACACAAGGTGCGCATTGGGATTGGGGCCCTTTGTGCTGACTGCTCCTCTTTAAGCAAACATCTGACTTGAAGTGTGAAGGGACAATTTGTTTTAACCAATTCATCAATATTTACATGAATATCTAGTAAGATGTAAAATGAATTAAATCAAAGGCAGGTAAGAGACTAATGTATTTAGTCACATACCGCTACACTGAACTACATTTATTGTTTTAACTGGATTAGAAACCATGGCATCATGTTTAGCCAGTCAGGATTGTTTATTTCTAAACAGTTTAGATACTCTTATTATAACAAAATGATTTCTCATGCAAATAGTTCTACAATTTGATAATGGGTAGATTGTTCACCATTGGGCTCACTATAGAGAATTAAGTTGTCTGCCCCTTAAGGATCACTATAACTATAAAACATCAATTTTTCTACATAAGACAGTGTTGGATTTAATACTAAATTCTGTAATAGAAATGTTTCCAAGAAGTACCAACAATGTTTTCACCAGAACACAAACTAGACTAGTTTTCCCCACTATAGTGTTTGTATTCTCCTTTGGACACAGAGCATTTAAATATAACGTTGTTAGTTGCTATAATAATTTGCTGGAATCTATTTTGAGTGTGGAAAAAATTACTGTATTTAAATCTAAACTGGTTAATTTTTTCATGGATAATTCAGATTGCTCATATTTTATGCAATATTTGTTAATTTGTAAATGTGTATATGTTATTTATGTACACTGGTTGCTGTGAAAAATGGCTTTTTCTGGCAATCTGCTTACCAGTTTAAATAAATGAAATGAAAGGAAATTAAATTAAATGAAAAGTCTGAAGATATAAGGTCAGGTGGCACAGTCCATTTCCCACAAAGGGCTTTTGGTAAATTCTATAAGTACTGTAAAAATTTCTGGCAAGATTTTCATAGTAGCGAACAACCAAGAAAGGGCTAGTGCTAACGGTGCAGGTGAGCAGGTGCTACCATTGGTGGGGGGGGCTGCTACCCCAAAGCAAACAGTGGCGGCTGGGAGTGGTGCACACAGAAAGGAACAAAAATCAGAGACCAAATTACTAAATGCATGCAGAAAATTTATTGAGCATGCAACTTGCCTGCCCACTGGCACAGCAATAGCATTACCACTTGGGTTGCCAATAACATGGGTTCGGGAGTGAATTCAGGCTGTTGCAGGCCAGTTGGGGAGAGAAGGATTGAGCCTCTGTAGGACTGCTCCCTCCTCTGGGGGAGGGTGGGCAGAAGCCAATGCTTGCCTGGCCCCTGGCAGAAGCCAGGGGAAAGACAGCCCAGGCCAAGAAGGTTGGGAGACATGGCAGACATCGGTGCACCTTCTGTGAGAATGCGTGGCATGCACCATGACATCATTACACATTATACAATGGCAAGAAATAATCCTGGCTCCTGATTGGTCAGTTGATCATCACAGCAGGGATGTTATCCTGGCATAACACCCCCTGCTGATTTTATCATAGAGCACCTAGCCCACTGCCTGCATCTTTTCTTAAAAAAGTTTTTAGAACACTAAATAAAGTTCTTTAAAATTATTTTTTTCTGTATAAAACAATGAGCCATTGTATAATAGGAATAATGCCCTCCAGGGTGGGTGTTATGCTGGGATAACATCCCTTCTCGGGAGTTGGACGCCCTTGGCCGGTGGCCTCGGGCCCAACCACCCAAGGTGGGATGTTATCCCAGCATAACACCCATCCTGTCAGGCATTATTCCCTTATTACGTCTCCAAGGGGGGGAGGGTGAAAACTGGAAGGACCAGCTGGGCATGCCGACCTGAACTGGATCCATTCTGCAGTGAGGCCTGGGGAACCTCATGGACCCCGCCATGGGGACAAGCCCTGGGGGAAGATGTCCGGCAGGTAAGTCCTGGTGGATGTTGGGATGATGGGGCTGGGGTGCTTGTTGAAAGGAGGGCTGACTGGGGGGGGGAGAAGACAGTATGCAATTCAATGCAGGCACTGGACATACATATCACACACTGTATAGGTGCCCCTGGTGTTTCACTCAGTAGAGCTTCACCAGGGGTATCCTGGACTTGTGGCATCTTTTTATTCTAATTGTGCAACTTGCAACAACAACAAAATTACCACAAAAAATGTGGTAAAAGCTAAACATTTCGACAAAATTGCAGCAATCTGTGCACCAAAAATGGCACGTGTCAAAAAATGTTGCATGCATCACTTTTGGGCTATAAAGAAGGCAAACTGTTGCAAATGTGTCAAAATGTTTGGAAATGGCATACAAATGGTTATGGCACATTTTACACGGTACAGGCACAGTTCTAAATCATGAACTGTGTCTATGTCATCATTTTGGAAAAAAATCCAGCCTCTTGATATTGAATTCAGGTTCCATTGTTTTTATAACAGAAATCTGTAACATGATTTACTGTATATGATTTATATGTATAGTACCTTTGTCATTTATGGTTATGAGAGTGTCTTCTCAAGTTCTTTAGGTGCCAGAATTGCTCAGCTTTGCTTTTTCATCCTCTCACCTAAGGAACTCAAGAATGCTCTCTTACAATCATAAGACACAGTAGCTGTATACATACAAACATATGAAGAGGTGAGCAGAAGAAGGCCATTTGGTTTGTCTAATCTGCTCATACTGTAGAGTCCACAGCTTAAGCTACTGACCCTGCCCCCACTCCTCCCCACCTTTCTATCCTCCCTAACTATGATCCTTACCGTCCCCCATGCCTATCCCAGCCACTCTCGAAGCTGCCCACCATCTTCAACAAGACCACCTCTTCTGGCAGCACATTCCAAGTGTCCACAACCCTCTTCATGAAGAAGTGCTTCCAGACCTCCCTCCTAAACTTTCCCCCATCCAGCTTAAGACTGTGCCCCCTCGTGGTATGGTTGCCACTTAGCTTAAAGAGACCCTCCTTATCCACCATATTTATCCCTTTCAACTACTTGAAGGTCTCAATAATGTCACCCTCTCTTGCCTGTCCCCCAAGGAGTACATGTTCAGTGCCCTCTACTTCTCCTCATATGCCTTACCCTGCTGACCCATTATCATCTTTGTAGCCCTCTTCTGGACTTTTTCCCACAGGTGTCAATGTCAGTGGCTCAGTAGGTAGCACACTCACCTCTGAGACCGGGAGATCAGAGGGCTGTGGGTTCAGTTCCCACATCTGGCACTTGGGTTAATATCCCAATACTGACACTGTAGTGCAGCATGAGGGGGGGTGCTGCACTTCTGAGATGCCGTCTTTCAGATGAGACATTAAACTGAGGTACCATCTGCCTGGATTGGTGGTAGTTCAGGTGGATGCTAAAGATTCCATGGCACCTATTGGGAAAAAAAAGAGTAGGGGAATTTCCTCGGTGTCCTGGCCAAATTTTTCTCCCATTCACTAAAAATACCACCAACAGCTTAATCAGGTTCAATTTCAGTTGCTTACATCTGCCCCCCCCGGTCACTCCTGAAAAAGGGACTTCTAGGCCAGTGGGCTTACTGGGTCAACAAAATTCAATAAATAAATAAATAAATGTCCTTTCTGAGATGTGGGCATCAGTACTGAACTCCATATTCTAGATGTGGCCTCACCAGTGACCTGTACAAGGACAGTATAACCTCCTCTCTCCTTGTACTGTTCCCATAGCTATGCATCCCAGCATCTTGTTTGCCTTGCTGCTGCTTTCTTGCACTGCGTGGAGTGCTTCAGGTCACTAGTGATCATCACTCCCAGGTCCTTCTCCTCCTCTGATGCAGATACCTGGACTCCACCCAGGTAGTACTCCATCCTGGGATTCTTGACTCCAGTGTGCATAACTTTACATTTCTTGGCATTGAAGCCAAGCTGCCAGATCCCAAACCACCTTGCCAACTTTTCCTGATCATCCTGTGGGTCCTGTATCCCTTCCGCTGTGTCCACTTTCCTGCAGAGCTTGGTGTCATCCACAAATAGGCACATTTTGCCCTTAATGCCATCCACAATGTCACTGATGAAGACATTGAACAATATCAGCCTCATCACAGATGAAGAGCTGTGAGCTTGAAGCAGGACCACAACTGGCGGCATCCAGGAGTTACCGGAAGCAGCCGGAGTTGAGTGCCACAGATTGGCAGCATCCAGGCATGGGTAGCAGCAGCAGCCATGCTTTGGAGATCAGTGGCAGGAGTCGCAGATCAAGCCGCAGATCTTAGGAGGGACACGCTGCGTCAGAGCACTGGAGGAAAGGGCTCCAACAGGAGCCGATCAGGCGCAGAGGCAGCAGATTAGAAATAGTGCCTGGCCATAAAAAGACCAGGCCCAGCAGCATTTCCACAGTCAGAGGAAGGGCTGTGAGCTAGATCCCACCCCACACCAACTCCATATTAAATGGAGTTCAGAACCACTCCCTGAGGAGGGTCTAGCCAATGAGGAGGAAGCAGAAGGTGGAGTAAAAGATGGAGAGCATTGGGGGTAAGGTTGGAGATGGCTGAGTATAATTCTGCTGAAAACATGATACTGTGACCGACATAGACTGTAACTCTAATTTTCTAGCAGGCAGTGCGCTGATATTCAACAAAGCAATACTCCAGGGGGAGTGTAACTTTACAGAGCTTTTATGAATTAACAGCTATTCTGGGGGCCTTTATTGAGTTAAGGGCTAATCTGGGGGCATTGTTGTCATGACAGTAATACAGGTTCACAGTGATACAGGTTCAGAAATCATAAAGTAATACTAACGCAAATGTATAGATAGCTGTGACAGTAATGCAGGTTTAAAGTTCTTAAAGCTTTTATGAATTAAGGACTATTCTAGGGGCCTTTATTGAGTAAGGCTAATCTGGAGGCACTGTTGTAATGGCAGTAATACAGGTTTACAGTGGTACAGGTTCCAAGATCTTAAAGTTAATACTAATGCAAATGTATAGATTTGCATGTATAGGTTCACAGTGATACAGGTTCAAAGATCATAAAGTAATACTAATGCAAATGTATAGATAGCTGTGACAGTAATGCAGGTTTAAAGTTCTTAAAGTAAGACTGATGCAAATGTGAGGATTGTAAGCTGCAAACGGTATTAGGGCAGCACAGAGAAAGTATAACAATATATAGAGTGGAGGCATTCCGGGAAGGTAGGAAGAGACTCTGAAAAAGGGACAAAATGAGTTACTCAGGATGGTGGAGAGGGCAGAGCCATGAGTTTTCATGGAGGAGATGGGGCGTATCGATGGAAGGCAGAGGGACGGAGGGGGCTTCAAGAAGACAGGTACAGGGATCTTCTTGGATGGGGAGGAGGGCTATGGGGGACACTGACAGGATAGTGGGGTGCAGCAGATGTGGGGCAGTAGTGTCTATGGAAACTATGTGGAGGATGGTGTATTGCCCAATATGTATTAGACTGGTGCAATTGGAGGTGGAGATCAGCTCGCTGAGGAAGGAAATGGTAAGGGTGTGGAAGGAGGAGGGGGTGATGTGGGGGGCTGAAAAAAAAAAGACAGTGCAAAGGACCGGCTGGGGACAAAATGACTTGGGGTAGGATAGGGGGAGACAGGGAGGAAAGGTCCAGTATCAGGAGGTGAGGGGAGATATGCTTGGCAAGAAGTAAAGTCTAGGGGAAAGGGGCCTCAAGGAAGGCCACGTAACTCAGCAGTAGGGGGAAGGGAACCACAAGATGGGAAGGGTACTACAGTGTTCAACAGGTACACTTCTCTAGCAGGCAAACTTGGGGAGGGAATGCTAAAAGGACTGGGGGAGCAACAGGTATGGCCTAGTTAAAGGGGGTAAACAGAAGGGAACGGAGTGATGGAAACACGAGGGGATGGTGGTAGCAGGGGAAGGGGTAGAAATGAGCACAGAAGGGATTCTGAGTTTGCAGGAGGAGGAGAGAGGCAGCATAAAGGAGGATAAGGGAGAGGGGAAGTTAAAAGGAAGTCAGGAGGTAATAGGGAGGCTCAAGTTAGCAAGTGGCTAGAGGGCAAAACAGAGGAGGTGAATGAGAGGGTTATCAACTCAAAGAGAAAATCTGAGGGAGCACTGGCAACAGAAGGACAGGATGGGGGTAGTGATCAATGTAAGAGAGACAAGGGGGAGTAGAGAAGCAGGTAACACCAGTGGGGAGAGTAGAGGGGTAGTAACTCAGGAGTGGGCCAGGGCTCACGGGGAGGAGGGAATGAAATGAGTTGAAGAGATAAGGGAGGTAAAAGGGATGTCTAGAACTAGGAGAAGGGAAAAGGAAATAAATAATAAACAAAAGCTAAACAGCGGCAGGGTCCTACTCACTGGGGACTCAATTTTAAGAGCAATTAAATGGGGGTCAGGGGTAGTGCAGTTTGGGTGGAGTGCTTGCCGGGTATGACAGCATCAGAGGTAATTCAGTACATTCCATCATGGGGCAAACTACAGGATGAGAAAACACATCTGATTTTCCACCTCGGGACAAATGATTTGGATGGGAGCAGCCTGATGGAAGTACAGGTGAGATTCACAGTGCTTGCTAGGTTTTGTAGCAGCCTGTGCTTCCGATCTATAGCTTTTTGTGACGTGTTGCCTATCCATAAAGCGAGCACTGAAAGAAAACAAAGGATCAGGAAGTTTAACCAATGGCTAGAGGGTTGGTGCAGGCAGAGGGGATATGGGTTAGTGGAGGACTGGGGGACAACATGGAAGGACGAAAGTCTATATGCCCAGGACAGACTGCACCTAAACGAGGAGGAAGGCAGTACTAAAAATCAAATTTAAGAATTCAAAGAGTAAACACATGATTTAAACTAAATCGGGGTAGGAAAATGACACACCAAAAGACATGCCAAAAGACAGGAGTGTTGGGAGGCATTCAGCCCTCCCCCCAGGAAAGTGAAGAAATGTTAAGCGAAAACATGCCTAAGGGTAGGGGGGATGGGGAGGGAAATTGGTGGAAGGGACTTTCCACAAACGCCAGAAGCTTGGGGAATAAGATGGTAGATTTAGAAGCATTAATGGAGGGGAAGAGATTAGATAGTGTGGCCATAATGAAGACCTGATGGTCCAAGCACCATGACTGGGAAGTGGTGGTCCCAGGGTACAGGTTATTCAGGAGGGATAGGATTAGTAGGAAGGGGGGAGGAGTAGCGCTATACATCAGGGAGGGAATCAAGGTCATGGAAGGGATGGAACAGCAAGAAGTGGAAATCATATGGGTCATGCTGGAAAGGATGGCTGGGACAGCATTAAGACTAGGGGTGGTATACAGACCCCCCTACACAGAGTGAGGAAATGGATATGCAGATGCTGCAGGAGGTTCAAAGAATGGCTCTGAAGGGGGAGATTCTGCTGGTGGGAGACCTAAATCTCCCAGATATAGACTGGGATATCCCATCGGCAAGGTCGGCTAGGAGTGAGGAGATCCTAGGGACACTCCAGGGTGCCTTCCTGCAGCAGCTGGTCAGGGAGCCCACAAGGGAGGGAAACATACTTGACATGGTCCTAACCAATGGAGATAGCATGGAGGGGGTGTGGGTGGGGGCTAGCCTGGGAGACAGTGACCACAGCACAGTGGGTTTCATGGTCAGAGACAGCTATGAGGCTAGTCAAAGCACCATGAAAGTCCTAGACTTCAGGCGAGCAGATTTTCCCAGGATGAGGATGATATTCCAGAAGAAAGTGAGGGGGTGGGAGGGGATAGAGGGAGGGAGGGGCAGAGGATCTATGGAAAATGATCAACGGGGGACTCCTTAAAGCGACAGAGGGATGTGTAAGAAGGGTGAAGAAGAACAAAAGAAGGAGGAGATTACTGTGGTTCCATAGGGAAGTGAGGGGAGGCAATGGGGAGAAGAAAAGGGCATTCAGAGAATATAAGAGGATGCAGGGGAAGGAGGATAGGGAAACTTACAAAGAGAGGCTGAGGGTAGCAGGGCAGAGGATTAGGAAGCCTAAAGCAGAAACGGAGGAGAGAATTGCTAGGCAGGCCAAATGGAGGAACAAGGCGTTCTTTCGGTACATATGGGAAATGAGGAAGGTAAGGCAGGGGATAGTAAGGATTAAGGGGGAAGGGGGATCACAGGTGGAAGGGGATTTTGAGAAAGCTGAAATGCTGAATAGATACTTCAGCTTGGTTTTCATAACAGAGGGGGAAGGAAGCGGACCAGTGCTAAGTGAGAAGGGAAAGGGGGGGGGGTGGATCCTAGCCCAATCGGTGTAGAAGAGGGTAAGGGAGGAATTAGGTAAATCGAGGGTGGACAAGGCCATGGGCCCAGATGGCCTATACTCTAGGTGCTCAGGGAATTAAGGAGGGTTCAGACCGATCCTCTGATAAGATTATTTAACTTGTCCCTGGATAAAGGGTGGGAACCGGAGGATTGGAAGAAGGCAGATGTGGTGCCACTTCATAAAAGTGGCAGCAAGAAGGAGGCAGGCAATTATCGCCTGGTCAGTCTCCCATCGGTAGTGGGTAAAGTAATGGAGGCAATATTGAAACAAAGGGTGGTTAGCTATCTGGAAGATGGGGGGCTGCAAGACAACCAGTAGCATGGCTTCACTTGGGGATGGTCATGTCAGACGAACCTGGTCGAATTCTTCAATGAGGTGACGAGGGTGGCTGATCAAGGTGGGGTGATAGATGTGGCTTACCTGTACTTCGTGAAGGCCTTCGACATGGTGCCCCACAGAAGACTGGTTAATAAGTTGGGGAGTCTAGGGGTGGGGCAGAAAATAACAAGATGGGTGTAAAACTGGCTGATGGGTAGAAGTCAAAGGGTGGTGGTCAATGGGGTGCACTCGGGAGAAGGGGGGTGATGAGTGGGGTCCCCCAGGGGTTGGTGCTGGGGCCCATTCTGTTTAACATCTATGTCAGCAACATAGCAGAGGGTCTTCAGAGGAAGGTCTGCCTTTTCGCAGATGACACAAAACTCAGCAACAGGGCGGACACCTCGGGGGGGGGGCGGAGGCAATGAAGAAAGATCTAAGGTTACTGGAAGAGTGGTTGGAAACATGGCAGCTGAAATTTAATGCCAGGAAATGCACAGTGATGCACTTGGGGAGGAGGAATCCAAACACCACATAAACACTGGGGGGAAGGGGATAAGGGCTGCAGCCAGGCAGGAGAAGGATCTAGGAGTTATAATCACTGATGACCTTAGGGTGGGGACCCAGTGCAGCAAGGCAGTGGGCAAAGCAAACAGGGTGCTGGCATGCATAGGGAGAGGGATAACCAGCAGAAGGAGAGAGGTGCTGATGCCACTCTACAGTTCCATGGTGAGGCCATTCCTGGAGTATGGATACAGTTATGGAGGCCCCATCTATGAAAAAACATAGATGGCATGGAAAGAGTGCAGAGAAGGGCCACTAAAATGGTGCATGGGCTAAGTGGGAAGACATATGAGGAGAGGTTGAAGGAGCTGGATTTATATCCTCTGAAGACAAGGGAGAGAGGGGACATGATCAAAACAATCAAGTATGTGAAGTGGATCAATAAAGTGGGGGAGAGCTTATTTTCAGGGAAGGTAGATACAAGAACTAGGGGGCATGGACTGAAGGGGGAAGTTTCAGGGGAAATAATAGGAAGTATCACTTCACGGAGAGAGTGATTGAGCCCTAGAACAGACTGCCAGAGGAGGTGGTGACAGCCTGTACAGTGGAGGGTTTCAAGAGGGCCTGGGACAAACACAAGGGGTTGTCAAGGGGAGGAAGCGGGGAATCTTGGAGGGGGAGACTAGCGGGGGAATGGGCAGACTCGATGGGCCAGGAAGGTCTTTTTCTGCCATCACATGTCTATGAATCTATGAATCACCAAGCCCTGTGGGACCTCACTGGAGACCACTCTGGTGCCAGACAGCTCTCCCCCCACAACCACCCTCTGGGTTCTGTCCCTCAGCCAGTTTTCCACCCATCTGGTCTTCTCCCCAACCCCAAGATCTGCCAACTTCCTGATCAACCTTTTGAGGGGCACAGAGTCAAAGACCTTGCTGAAATCCAGATAGAGGACGTCTACCACTTGATCCATGTCTACTGTCTGAGTGACTTAGTCAAAAAAATCAATAAGATTTGTTTGACACGATTCCCCCCCCCCCACAATGAACATGTGCTGCCTCGCATCCTGGAGACCATGCTCCTATAAATATTCTACCAAGCCGTCCTTAACTATGATCTCCATGAGCTTGCACACGATTGAGGTCAGACTGACTGGTCTGCAATTCCCTGAGTCATCCTTGGGACCACTTTTGTGGAGGGGCACCACATGTGCTGTTCTCCAGTCCTGCGGTACCATGCCTGACTCCAGTGAACTATTAAATAGGCCTGCCAATGGACCTGCCAGTTCCCTTAGTATCCTTGGATGTACTCTTCCCGAGCTTGCTGATTTGTCCACTTTCAATGCTAGCAACCCCTATCCTCCTCTGTCAGTATATCTGTGTCCCCCGCTCCTCTTTTCCCCCCTGAAGGCACTGGTCTGTCCTTCTCCCTGTTGAAGACGGAACAGAAGTATTCATTTAGTATCTCTGCTTTTCCCCCATTATCCTCCCCCATTCCTCCCCTTTCTCAAGCCTAACAATCCCATCCTTGTCCCTTTTCTCACTTATGTAGTGAAAGAAGGCCTTCTCCCCTTCTTAATTCCTTTGGCTATCTGCAGCTCCTTCTGTGCCTTAGCTTGCTGGACTTCTTTACTTGCCTCACTGACCAATCTTTGGTAATTTTCCCTATCCACCACTCTCTTGGTCTTCCTGAACTTCCTATAGGCTAACCTTTTTTCCCCTTACTGCCTGGGCAATCCCATAACTGAACCAGCTGGGTGCTTTGGCCCTTGTGTTCTTTGCCCTGAGCCTAATGCACTCCTCTGTGGCAACCAGTATTCCATCCTTAATGATGAACCACCTTTTGTTCCACCCCCATATCTGCTCTGATGTCTGCCAGGTGGCTCCTTAGCACTTCGCCATCTTCCTGAAGTCCACCCTCCTAAAACCCAAGATTTTGGTCATAGTCAGGATGCTTTCCCTGCCCATATCCAACTGGAACCTTACTGTGCAACGGTCACTCCCATTCAGGGGCTCCCTAACTGTTATTTCCTGTACATGCTCACCACTCATGAGCACCTGATCAAAAATTGCCTTTACTCTTGTTGGTTCTGTGATACCCTGAGTCAGGAATCCACTCTGCAGTCCTTCCAGGATCACCTGACTCCTAGCACATGTTGTGGATGATATACTCCAGTCCACCTTGGTTAGGTTGAAGTCCCCCATGATTACCACCTCTCTTTTCCCTGCAGCTTCCAATATTTGTGAGCTCAGTTCCCTGTCCCTCTCCTCATCCTGGTTGGGTGGTCTGTAAACGATCCCCAACCTCACCTTTCTCCCACTATTGGACAGTAATTGAACCCATAATGCCTCCACCTTCCCTTCCTCTGACTCTTCCCTAGTGCAAGTTATTCTCTCCCTCATGTAAACTGCCACCCCTCCCCCCTTCCCAACTACTCTGTCCCTCCTGTATAGTTTATATCGAGGGAATCACAAGGTTGTTATTTAATAACAAATATAATTAAAAAAACAGATCTACACATTGTGGAACTGAGGCAAATGCTTCTGGGGATGGAAAATGTGGGCGACTCAAGGTTTTCATGGCCCCTGTGAGCTAATCATGGAACGGCAGTGAATGCAAATGCAGCTGTTGCCACTCCCCCCCAGCCAAAGGAATTTGCAGATGTGGTGGCACTGATTGGCAGGGCAGGAGACATGTAGAACAAGACAAAATTAAAAAATAAAATTCATTTTTACAGTGCAAAGAACAAACTGAGGGATACAGTATGTTTAAGTGTAGTGATCTTTCTTCATAGTGTGGCACCCAAGTCAAGTGGGTGGCTTTGTGCATCAGCTGTGCATGCAACATTTTTGAAAGCTCCCTGACCCAAACAGGTATAACAAAATGTGACAATCTTCCATGGTCATGCTCAGGAAAGGGACCGAGCAGGGTTGTGACTGGCTTAAAACTGCTGGAAACCTATGCTGAAATGCTTCAAAATACTTTGCATACTTCTGGGGAGAGTTCTGAGGTTACTTCTTCCAAGCAGTGGTAGTAATTATTATGGGCCAAGAACCCTTGGGCAGAGTATTACATGGGAGAGGCTCAGATAAATGCTTCAGAAGAGGAAAAGGATCTAGAAGTGGTGATTACAAGTGACCTGAAATACACCTCCCAGTGTACGAAGGCAATGGTGAAGTCTAAAAGGATGCTGGGGTGTACTGCAAGTAGCAGGCGGAGTGAGGTCATTTTAACACTGTACAAGTCATGGGTGAGGCCACATTTAGAATATGGGTTGAGGTACTGGCATCCATATCTTAAGAAGCACATCAGCATGCTGGAAGGGGTCCAGAGGAGAGCAACCAAGATGATAGAGGGACTACAGGATAGGTCCTCTGAGGAAAGGCTGGGAGCCCTAGGGATGTACTCCCTGGAGGAGAGGAGGCAGAGGCGGGGGATATGATAGAGACCTTCAAGTATATGAAGGGAATTAACAGAGTACAAAAGGAAGTTCTCTTTAAAATGAGTGAAAACAACACCACGAGGGGCACAGCCTAAAATTGATGTAGAGGGGGAGATTCAGAAGGGATGTAAGGAAACATTTCTATATGGAGAGGGTGGTGACCACCTGGAATGAGGTGCCAGAGAAGGTGCTATCAGCAAAGATAGTGGGAGCTTTCAAGAGGGCCTGGGACAAACACATAGGAACCCTTGGGACAAAGGAAAGGGGGGGAAGGGAAAGAGGGAAGGGCAGTTGGGGGCAGAGTCAGTGGCATAAGTGTAAGACCAGACCAGACCCTGCATTATTACAATTACAAGCAGACGCGATAGATCAGGTGGCCTTATTCTTCTTCTGGCTCTTTTTGTATGTTTGTAGTTATCACATACCCCACTTTTACCTGTTTTATGTTTCTTTAAAGAAAGATCTTATCATGCTACAAGGATTATTTAATAGATTTTAATTAAATAAAAGGAAATTTAAGAAATATCTGCTTTTCCTAATATTGCTCCATACCGTCACCCTAATCCCCAAGAATAGTTACTGTTTGGCCATTACCCATGAAGCATTGCTCTAGTTTGACTGGAACTAAGAACACATGCAAATATAAATTATGATTTGTTTTTTTATATTACTTCATCCAAAATTTGTAGAAGATGTGGAAACCATATCTACATTTTTGCCATCAGTTGTCAGAATAAAAAAAAAGGTTTAGAAATACAAACAATCAGATTCCAAAAAATTTATGAATCCTGGTCCTTTCTGTGGACATGATGATTTACTCGGTATGAAACTTGTTGTACTGATGTGTATGATGTGCTAATTCTCTGCATGGTAGTAACAATTTTTTTATTGTATTGAATGCATATAATGCTTTTCATCCACACTTTAATGACCATGATTTTTGTCCCATTGGGGTTGATCAAATAAACTGAAACTGACTGGAACAAAGGCTTCCAGTTGGAAGCCAACTATCCGCCTTTTCCTGGCTACCTCCAGTACTGCCCCTCCACTTCCTCAGATGTTCTGCAATTTTACTGGGGCAGATTTCATTGAGATGATTTTCTGGTGGGATAGAGAACAGAGATAAGTGTGTTTTTGAGTTTCTGTGCTGGACTCCATGAAATGGCCCCTTTTGAATATAGGGCCCTTAAACTATAAAACTTTACAGCCTATTCATGAACCTTGTCTAGTAGTTCAAATTGTATATTTGTTGTTCTCACCGTTTCAATAGTTGTCTCTCTGCCAGGTGGTTGAAGGTAAGGTAACCCAGTGCAATGGCAGCACAGCCTCGGGTCTGCTTTGAGGGACTGGAAAGCAGGTTACACAGCAAAGGAATGGCATTTATTGAGACCATAGCAGCCGGAATTCCTAGTAGGAATGGCAAAAGGAAAACAGAAAAAGTTCTTTGCATGAAATGGCACTCCAATACAGTGTTTTTGAGCATTGAATTCTGTGTGACATCCATATTCATGTTTATCAAAGGATAGTGGATGATGATATGTGAGAACATACTGTGGTAGCACTGTTGCAATCCTTGAAACATTTTGAAACAGCAGCTTTTTAGGGGTGTTCTATTTGTGTCCAACCATCATGGAACTCAGGCCCTTCTTCTGTCCGATGAAAAGCCTCTGACCTAACCACTAGAGAATGCATCCTCAGTTACTCCTAGGTCATCTAAGCCCCCACAACCACCACCAGCATGTGGCTGAAGGACGTAGCCGAAATAAGTCACTCAACTCCAGGGAGGAAGGGAGGGTGTGAAGCATGTAAGCAATAACCCAAGACAGGGTGTGCGTTTATAGGCATTTAATGCATGCCTAGGGTGCATTGTGAGGCCGCAGACCGAGTGTCCTCACAGCACCCCAGGCATGCATTAAATGCCTATAAACGCACACCTTGGAGTGTGGGCTATTGCACTTATAACATGGGTGATCACAAAGGTATGAAAAGTGACATAGAATGTTTTCTTCATATGTTAACACAAGACAAGGGTGTGTGTCCAGCTGCATGACAAAGTAGTCCATCTGAAGAAAACAGCACTGCAGGCTTACTGTGCAGGAAGAGCTGTAACACACAGACTGCCCTGATGTGCTGTGTGACCTGTGCTATATGCAGTAAGGTGTACTACTGTGTAACTGATATCGATCGAGGCTGTCAGAAACCCAGACACACAGAGACAGCGATGAATGTGGCTACCTCATCTCACTCCGCTGCTTGTCATTACCATGTCTGGGCACAGCACGGACTCACACAGACCAATGAATGTCTGTGCCTTGTGTGCCTGTGTTGCCATGGCTCCAACGGAAGGAACATCAAGTAGTGTGCATGTGCCAGGAGACATAGTGACCTGTCAGCGTTGCGTAAGACGCACAAAATCTGGCTCACATTCCTAAACCTCCACACAGCGGTGGACACCAGGTGAGCCTCAGGAGTCTGCTTCTGTGTGCCACTGTGCAAGACGAGGATGGCAGAGGAGACACCAGCTATTAATTGGCACAGTGCAGACACATCCTGGCAGGGCTCTGGTAGGATTAAACTAGCTGCATGGAGCATGGAGTTCTGCATGGTGGGTGGCTGGGGAGAAAGTAGAAGAACTGTCAAAAGTACTATTAGGACAGAATGAGTATGGGAGAATGTTGCTGTGTGCTGTGTCATGAGGAGGTGGTCCCACTGGCCAC
This sequence comes from Neoceratodus forsteri, assembly GCA_016271365.2. NCBI lineage: Eukaryota > Metazoa > Chordata > Ceratodontiformes > Ceratodontidae > Neoceratodus > Neoceratodus forsteri. Next base: position 2,961,628 of record JADMNL010000041.1, on the reverse strand, counting down.
ATAGCACAGATTCACTGTTTGGTAGCAATTACAGCTTGCCCACCTGCATATCTGTGTCTCACTATGTCACTGTGTGTGTGTGGCTGCCTTCCAGACTACGTGCTGCAGGCAGGAAATGAACAACAGCAGACACAGCGGTTACAGCAGTATGAGTCAGGAGGGGGGGGGAGAACAAGCAGCACTGGGCAATGCACAGCTAGCGGGGGGAGCACATGTCATGGCTGCGACTGTCTCCCTGTGCTTGGATGGACTACTATTTGCCTGCTATCCCCAAAGGTCTGCAGGAAGGCTGGGTGAGTGAGCACGACATATGGCATGGGGAACCAGGCCACCATGAGGTGAATGGAGGGTGTGGTCTGACTCCAGAGGTTGGCAGGACCTATGGATCGGTGACTACTGTATGCAAGGGGACAGCGGGCTGGGTTCTGACTGCCTGAACAGTACACAAAACTTATACTACTGTGCCATATGGCACATTCGCTAAGGTACACTGCAATATGGCTGCCGTTCAAGTTTTCATTCTCAAGGAATTAACTAGTGCCGCCTTGCTCTAGGATCTTGGCCGAGGGAGCATTACAAGGACCCTGTGTGTACAGGCATTTAATGCACGGTCACCTGATGCTGTCTCAGCAATCCCATTGGGCTCTGATCTTACCCCATGTTATAATTAGCATTACTGCACCCTCTGTTGGCCAAGTAGGGAACAATACTGGTGTAAGCTTTGAAAGCATTTGCTCACTCAGCCTCCCTTACATTTCAAAGGATGCAGCCACAGTGGCTCAAACTGTTGGGGTGGGAAATGGAGGGTAAATGGTGTAAATGGTAGAACTCAACTGGATGGGGCAGACATGGAGACAACACCTGCCTTAGGGTCTACTGATTTTCTATTTGTCTTCTCTCACTGGAGGCACCATTAGCAAGTAACCAATTATGTCAATACCAAAAGTGAAGGAAAGTCTATGCCTCCCTATCCCTTATAACTGCCATATCCATGCTATGCTGCCCTTGGACCAGAGGGGGTATTTATGCAGCAGGGTGTTCTACCCACCCCAGAAGGGGAGAACAACCACAGGTACACTATCCCCTACCTCCTGCTGTCCCAACTTGGCAGATGCAGGATTAGGACACAGTCCCTGGTCACCATTTTGATGTCTGAATTGTTAAGGATACAGTTGTTTTCCCTGTTAGATAGGCAGAGTGAGTACACTCAGATTTACATGTTGGATGTACTACCACCAGTCAGGGGACAGCATTAGGCATGCTCCCCATAGTCTTTCTTTATTATTGTTTCATAGTGAGGTAGGATTTTAACAGATAGGAGTACAATATGTTCATTATTGAACCAAACAGCATTAATTGCAATCCAATCCAACATACCTACGGCAACTACCGTAGTTAAGTAATTCATAGTGAACTATTTGTGAATGACTGCTTCATTGGCTGCCCATGTAAAACACTCAGAATGAACATATTGGAGAAGCAGTTTGCATGGAAAGCAGTATATGGGATCTATAAAAGGATGCTAGGAGACAAGAGACATCTAAATTGTGTACGCAATCTGGATATATTTTTTAATCCTTGCATTCTAGTACTGATCCCATATACTGCTTTTCCTGCAAACCACCTTTCCAGTATGCTCATTCTGAGTGTTCTGAATGGACATTACCTTAGGGTTCTGACATGGTGCCTGCTTGAGGTTATGGCTGCAGTACACTGAGGAGTTCCAAAGAGGATGAGACGCATGTCTCTATTTTGTCATTCTAAGCCTATATCAGATTTGATGTACAAGCCTATTTAAAATTTAGAATCTCTTCTGGTGACGCCTTGCCAGCCAGATTTGCACAAGTATTTGTATATCCATGATGCCTTGATCCTAGAAAGAGGCTTGAGAGTATGTGTATTGTTTGGATACTAGATGCACAAAAACATTGGATAATGATGTTATCTCATTTCATTGTTAAACAGCTACTGACGCCACAAAGAAAACTTTAAAAAACATAATGATTAGATATAATTCTGCTTACATTCCATTTATATTTTATATATTTCTCCTCCCCATAATTTATTACTAAAGAATCTTATTATTCTATTATTATAATCAGATTCAATTTTATCATCAGTTTGCATCTCACGAATAGCTACTCTCCCTTCAGTACTTAACATATTTTGCAAAGCATTTTATGCAGTTTCCAACATTACTAAAAAACTTAGCTCCACAATTTTGAGAAATGTTCCTAGGCAGTCAATGCTTACAATCTGATGACATCTTGAGAAATGCTCCTAGGCTGCAATGTGCAGTCTAACGAAAATATATGATCAGTCTGTAAACCAGGCTGTTCAATACTGACAGTTGACCTGGTTCCTAAAACATAATCAGCTATCTCCCTATTGTTTTATGAAAAGAAAGTGATACATAAACGGTGCATAAAGAGTGGCTTACGAGGAGTCTTTTAATTGTTAAATTTTCCCTGGGGTCTCTGTTCTACCTGCTTAAGTAACTTGCCTGGGTCGCCCCTGTAAATGGCTATGTTCCCAGTGGAAGTCTACAGAACAAACTGCACTCAGTTCCAGAATTCTTGAATACAGTGTGGTTTCTTTTGTTTAATTTGGTTAGTTGTGAGGGTTAGCGGTCCTTTGAGACCATATCCCCTTCCTGTACTGAGAGCACCTTGGGGTGTTCAGCATATGATCCCAGTGGACCTTACCCAGTAACTGAACTACAAATATATTAATACATAATGTTAAACCATCAGTAAAAAGGATTTTAAATTAGCAAAGAGTACAATGTTGTGATTTTATTAACTATTTTACATAAACGTGTAGCTGTGTAAACTAATTAGAAGTGGCCTAGTTTTGCACATCCAAATACTATGCTAATTCTTTCCTTGATAATTATTAGGCATAATTTTGTAGATTTACCCTTCCTCCTACACCTCTTGAATGCACTTGAAGAAACTAACCTTTGCCCACATGCATGTTAAAGTAAGATCTTCAGGCCCTTTCATCTGTACTACACAAATGATATGTATGTATATGCTCTGGCTTTCAGACACTAACTCACCCTTGTCCTCCTACTAATGTAGTGTATGCAGAAACACACATTCACACCCAGCCACTGGAAAAGCAATTAGAAAACAGAGCCACACCTCATTAGCTCTGTGCACTAGAGCATGTGGTCATATAGGGTGGAATCTTATTCTCTTCTTGTTTCTACAGCTCACAAAATAAATGAGATTCAATCTATTCACAGCACAGTGGCTACTAGCCTAGCTTTGTCCCAGTTGTTGGCCTCCATCCTGGCAGTGTCCCCTAAGGTTGTCATCCTCAAGTCAAAGAAATAAAAGCAGATATTCTGAATGAACACATTTTTGGAGCAGCGTACTATGCTACAAAGATGACAACAGAAAGTAAGGAGTGCAGAATGGTACTGTTGATAGTTCAAGATAAATGGTTCCCATAGTTACCCTCAAGAGCAAAGCTTAAGAGAATTGCCAAGGAAACCATTTCATTAGAACCTTCAACAGCATCATTCTGTATTCCCTAGGATTACGAAGGAAACCATTTCATTAGAACCTTCAACAGCATCATCCTGTATTCCCTAGGATTACCATGGAAATCATTTTGGTTAGAACTGTCAACAGTATCATTCTGTATTCCCTAGGATTATCATGGAAATCATTTTGTTAGAACTGTCAACAGTATCATTCTGTATTCCCTAGGATTACCATGGAAATCATTTTGTTAGAACTGTCAACAGTATCATTCTGTATTCCCTAGGATTACCATGGAAATCATTTTGTTAGAACTGTCAACAGCATCATTCGGTATGCCCTAGGAATACCATGGAAACCATTCAATGGAACCTTCAACAGCATCATTCTGTATTCCCTAGGATCTGTTATTATGTATAAAGTATGGAGGAGAATATACAGACTAATTATCCCCCCCTCATTGAGAATGAGCAGATTCTCAGCACTGAGATAGATCAGTGTCATAAGCAGCATGAGAGCAAAGCTCAACTGCCTTTCTGTTGTTACTGATCTAATGAGGTGTTGAGAATCTGAGAGTTCTCAACAAAGGGAGGTTTTGTTATTGTTTATAATACAATTTAAGACTGTTTTCAACACTGCATCTTTAGCATGTCCTTGGTTCTTCACACACTGAATGGCATCATAAAATCTAAAGTGGGGGTTCAAATTAAAAAAAAACAAGCATTTGTCAATGCCGAATGTTTGCTTGCTGGCATTGGCATCGCTAGTGCAGGAGTTAGAGAGATGCATAATAGGTATGCCTGCAGAGTTATAAAGGAACTAGCAGCTCGGTAGCCCCACAGCCACACTATTTATAAACTTTATAAAGTTCAACCTCCTTAATGGTGAATGTATAATGATATTGTTTTTATTGGCTTTGAGGTTATTTATGTGGAATGTTAAAGACTGAGGCTATATAACTCAAGTTAGCATCATATAACATGTAGCCTAGGAACACAGTGATACTTGTTTTATATTATAAGTATGAATTCAACCTTTTGTGTTCATTGTTGCCTGACGTAGGGACCGATGAGATCCCCAAAGCTCCCTGTACAGTAAAATTTGTTTGTTTAATCATATATGTTGTTCTGACAGAAGGTAACTAGCAAGCCATTCTACTTCATGCGCAGTACTCTTTAAAACTTGATCATCTTACTGCATTCTAACCTTAATTAAGTTATCTTTGCTTACAAATACTGTATGAAAAATTACATTCCGCAATGAAAAGCTGAGCAGTTGAGTTCTGTGCACAATAATGGAAGGTCATTAATATTCCTTGTGCTAATCAGAATAAATACAGCGGGATACCAAGTTTGCAAAAAAAAAAGTGTAGCACTAAACCCCTCGTGTTAAGTTACACCATTCCTCTGACACTGATGGGTACTTCTGTGGCAAGCCAGACAGATGAGAGAGGAAAGGTGTGGACCAGAGTGAGGTGAGGAGGCTGATTGACAGATGGGTAGCTCCTCCTCTTCTCCCTGTTTTCAACGGCAATGAGTGAAGGGCTGCATAGAGTGGTGCAGAGCCCTCTCTACAAACTTTAGCTGAGCGGCTTGTACTTCCAACTCCTTCACTCGCTTGTCTTGCTATTCCCTCTACTGCTATGCTTTCATCCACCCTTTGATTTGCCACTTTTCATCTGTAGGTGTCTTTTGTCTGAGCACGTTCTGTTTTTAGTCTCCTATTTTCATGCTTTTTTGGCATTAAAGTCTTGGCAAGGGGCCCCGAAAGTCTGATCAGAAGGAAGGGGGGCACTTCAGCTGGGAGCGGGGTGGGGGGAGAGACCGAGGTGGATTTCTCCTGCTTCCACCAGACAACATACCCAGCACCATGCAGCAGAATAAGAGGCTGGTGATGAGTGCTCAACTTTGCACAACTTTCCAAACGGGAAGCGCCCATCTGTGTTCTATTTCTGTATATATATATATATATATATATATATATATGTATGTATCTATTTTTGGCATTGTAACGTGATATTGGGGGACTGTCGGTGGGGCATGAGTGTTAAAACATAAATCTGTTTTTGTTTCTTGGTGGGGTTTGCATACTGTCACTGCTCTGGCTGGCTGTAGCTGCGGTGCAAGCGGTTAGTTCTAACCAGCTGAGGATGAACAACAGCGATCCAAGAAGCAGGGGTCAGAGGTACGCATGAGATGAAATGTGGTCCTAGTCAACAGTAAAAAAAAACAAAAAAAAACAGGAAGCACTCATTGGGAGGAGTGTCATTGGTGCCGCTGCATGATGAGTTTGTCTCTGATTGCAGCAGCACTTTTCTCAGAAGTTTTGTCCACTTTACATAATGCTGGTGTCAGTGCGTGTCAGCGATTGCATGCTGCCTTATTGGGGAATGCCGGACGCACCTACTAATGCGTGCCATGCATTTGCTCACACTGACGCACCTCCAAAATCTGCCACTACCGCAAGATGTTGACTTGCTCGCAAGCGCAGCAAGCCAACATAAAAAGGATCACCAAATAAAAGTCAGCAACTGATTTTTTTGTATGTTACTGTTTTCTGTGTACAAAGTTCCAATATACTTGTTCTCAAACATCTAAACAATTATACTCAGTGTTTCTCATGTTTATGCCAATGTCAAAATTGAACTGACTGCTTGAGGTTTATAATGACTGATTTTTGGATCAGCACCCAGTGTTTTCCATGTTAAACACTCATATTTTGTGAAGAGTCTCTCATGCACAGCTGCCCTGGAAAAAGGTACATTTTAGGAATGTTTTTAAATTGCTGCCGAATTATTGGTCAGTCCGTCAACAATATAGTTATTCCACTGCTGAAACCAGACTTTGATGGGAAGAGTGGTCTCACTGACATTCTTTTTTTTTTTTAAATATTTTCTGTAGTTTTTGGCCTGTTTTCTCTCCTGTTCTCTGGGACCCCAGCACTCAGGTGTCATGCATGCATGGAGGCGCGTGCATGCCCTGTAACGCTGGCTCAGACCATTCCACCCCTCTCTGTGGCTATCACCGGAGCTCCCTCAGATCGGCGCTGTCATCCATTCTCCACTGGGTGGAAGCCAGTGGACAGGGAGCCTCCAGTCCCTCCCAGGAGGAGAGAGCTGCCTTGCGGCAGCTCAATCTCACTCCTCACCTTCCCCCCGGCCAAACCCTGACAACCCAGGCTCGTTCCCGAACCCAGGTTGCCAGTGCAGCAAGAGGTGTGGTGTCCAGCACCTCAGCCCTCAGTGCTAACGGGCTGGCAGTCTCACTGACATTCTAAGGGTATCAGAAGCACTTACCTTTGGTTCATGGTTACCAAGTCATAGGAATGTGTGAGACAGCTCTTACAGCCACAAGAGTGGTCTCAGTGGTGTTATTAACATAATCTGAACAATATGTCCTCTGAGACTACTTTTATGGTCATAAGAGTAGTCTTACTTACATTCTTAGGTTATCAGAACCTCTCACCTTTGGTTCTCAGTTCTCATACCCCATGAATTCATGTGAGGCAACTCTTAGAACCACAAGATTGGTCTATGAGGATGTATTTATGAGGGAGTCTGTAACAATATTATGACATGGGCAAAACATTGCAACAATGTGGTGACACTAGCAGTAAAAATGAAACCAGGTTGCACAAGAACCTTTGCAACAACAGCATTCTCCGTGAGCAATAAGACCTGACAAGGTGTGGGGTATTGGTGGATGCCCACACTCCTAGGAGCATGATGAGGCCTGATGCTGCAGGCAGGGCACATTCTGTCCCAGCAAGTGTAGTTATCCCCTAATACCCCACATCCTGAAGGGTCGTACTGTGCTTAGAAAACAGATCGGTCACATTTAAAAAAACTAAATCTTTAAAAGATAAAAAATACAATACAAAATTGCTTACAAAATGTAAATAGTCCATCCACAGATGGTTTCTACCTGTCAGTCATTTGTCTTTCTACACATGCAGTAGAAGGTTTGCATATCAAGGAACATAAGAATTTAATAATCTGCAGAATTCCTCTAATACAATGCTCACTCCCCCCAGAAGCATGGAATGTTAACATGAAATGCATGAATTCAAAATTTTGCAAAATTCCACTGGCATGCGCACACACACCCACACACACCATATATACAGCCAGAGGCTCAGTTTTGTTTATTTAGTTTTTGTTGATGTGATAAGTGCACTAGACAAATTCTGCCTATTTTCAGACACCACCCAGAAGAAGGGGATACAGATGAATGCCAACTGACCTTGAACCAGATTAAGCTGTTGGTGGTATCTGTAGTGAATGGGGGAAACTGGTACAATAATTTTGGATCAGCGCCCAGTGCTTTCTATGTTACACATATTTTGTGAAGAGTTTTTCATGCAGATTTTATCTTGGGCAGGGTTAGTAGCAGAGATTGCTTTGTCTAGCTGGTTAGGCTAGGATGTGGATTTATCGTGGCCATCAAATAAACACCAGAAATAAAAAAATCTGAATAGTGCTTGATTAAAAAAAAATGTTTATGTATAGAAGAAAGGGATCATCAGTAGAAAGAAGATTCTTTTTAATTTGAGGGAGCTTTATTTTTGGGGCCTCACTGAAGGCTTTTATATAAGAATAAAGATGTCAACCATATATTTGTGATGGAAATCAAAAATGAGGGAAGAGGCTCATGAATTCTGTATGTGACATATTCCAATTCCAGATTACATGTTACACCTTTTTTTTATGGTGGATACTGTCACATAAACATATGCCAATGGAATGGTAACAGCCAGTTAGAATGTAGTGTTGTTCTTTTTTTTATTTTAGTCTTTTGGAACCAGGTATGGCCCACTAGGCACAAGTGCCTGTTTTCAGGGGTGACCTGGGAGCACTGGGGAGATTAAGTGACTTGCTTAGAGTCACTCAGTATTCAAGTGGAGGTTGTGGGAATCAAACCCAGGCCTGCTTGATGTACCAAGCTCATTCACAGCTTATTACTTTAACCTCTAGGCTATATTGCCAGCTCCATTTTCTAATTCTCTATACAGTACAGTACAAAATCATACTAATTGCTGTCTAGTGTAGTGTATTATGGCAGCAGCCCACGCCAATAAAACAGGGTTAGATAGAAACTCTCGAGTTGCAACTGGATTGGAACTCATTTGTATGAAAGACACCACCTTATAAAATTGAATTATTCTGTTTGTTTATGGGACTGAACTGAATGAGTGGCTAAAGTAAATTAAAAAGGATTTAAAGAACTAATGACAGTATCTTTCTTTAATGATGTATAACTGCTGCACTGTTGTATAACCTAATTACCATCCTGCTTGTGTATGCTGTGCTGTAATACTAACTGTGCAGTACTGCTGTATGACTGCTCTTGTACATTGTAGTGTACCCAGGTCATGCCTGGAAATAGGCCAAGACAGCCTAGTGAAGTCACTGGGTCAACAAAAGCATACATACATACATACTGTACACACAGCAATACATACATATATACAAACATACATACTGTACACACAGCAATGCATACATATATACAAACATACATACACCGCATACATACATTTAGAAGTATGAAAGCCTTTATCAAACTGTGGGACAGTTACCTGCTCGGGTATGTGCCAGGCGGGCCAAGCAATCAGCTGCCAGTGCCAAGGCGTCTTTTGATGTTGAATATTCCAGTACATCCAAGATAGTCTGAATCCCAGTGGCAGAGGTATCAGCAGGGTCATTATCAGGGATAATCCGGGACAAAACTACACACTAAAATCAAACAAAAAAATAATGAATACACAGAGGACCTAGGCTACACTGGACAGGGCATGGTATGGCTGGCTGGCTCCAACTTTCCCAGTAATTACTTAATTGGATTTATGTTTTCTTTGGTCTCACTGGTTGGAAATTTTGAAATAGTGAATAATGCATTATTAAATTACAATATGTATGGAATTTCAAAAACTAGTTTTACATACTGCTGCATGTGCATAGAGTATCCTCAGTTGGATGACAGCAGGCACGGCTATTAACACAGTTTTTTTTTTTTCCAAAAATGGAAACAGTCAGCACTAAGAGCCCCACATGCAAGTATGGGGCTTGTCCCAATTTGAATTTTATGTGCAAAAATATTTTTTTTTACTTACTGTTTACTGCAGTATAGTAGATGGTATCAGACTAATTCTGAAAACTTGCAGGCTGACATTTTTTGTAACTACAGATACTACAATCCCCTGCAGCTGACATCAGAGGAGGGCTGCAGCTGTGGGAGAATCAATAGCCTGTAGTGCATGTTACAGCTGTTATAAGCTCCGATTAGATGTTTGCCGGTCCTACTGTTCACCTGTACTTAGCCCAGGCAGAGCACAGGACTTGCGAACAAAAGATCAGAGTTTATAAGTACTCTAACATGCACTGCAGGCTATCATATCTCCTACAGCTGCAGCCTGATACTAGCTCAGTGGATTGTGTGATTTGTAGTTACAGAAAATGTCAGCCTGCAAGTCATTAGAATTAGTCTGATACAATCTACTATACTGCAGTAAAGAGTAAATATAAAAAAAATGTTTTTGCACACAAAGTTTACATTGGGACCAGCCCCACACTTAGGTCTGGGGCTCTTAGTACTGACTGCTCCCCTTTAAATCAGTTCATTGTTACCTGATGAGATCTATAGAGAATACCGGATGGGCAACTATGAAGAACCAGTGTGTTCTGCCACAGAGGGATTCTGATTCCCTCTGACCTCAAGAGCGAAGCTTGAGAGGTCCATGGGAATCAGAATCCCGAGGTGGCAAAACACACTGGTTGTCCATAGAGTCGCTTATCCTGTATTTTTTATAGTGTATAGTACTGTGTGAAATATGTGTTTAGTGAGTTATTTTGCTTTCAAAATGAAATTGACTCATGCAGTCTCTAGAGGTTCTAGAATGCTGTTCTACCACAGCAGGGTAGAATCAGATTCCATGATCTTGGAACTGTGGTAGAACAGCATTTTGAAAAGGATGGAATTCTATACAGAACAACACTCCACTATACACTATAATTTGATTCAGATATTTGTGCCTGAATATCTGTTTTCTTTGGACTGAGCAGGTATTGTACTTGGGGAAGATACCACCTGTGTGCTCCCTGTACCTGCACTAACTGACTGAAATGTTATTTAAAAAGGTAAATGCACAGAGCTCTTTTCAAAACAGATTTCTGTGCTGCTACTTTTACACCACGGAGACCTCTTTAGGGTGGGGCTGAGAGACAATATTAGCACATATACAGTATTGACTAGTTTGGAGTAAAGGTTGGGAAGGAATGCTAGTACAAGCACCATACTCCATAGGGAGGATATAGGTGGGGTCGGGGGACAGCATTAACACATACACTGTATTCATCAGTTTGGAGTAAAGGTTGGGAAAGAATGCTAGTACAAGCACTATACTCCATAGGGAGGATATAGGTGGGGTCGGGGGACAACATTAACACATACACTGTATTCATCAGTTTGGGGGTACAGGCTGAGAAAGAATGCTAGTACAAGAACTATACTCCATAGGGAGGATATGGGTGGGGTCGGGGGACAACATTAACACATATACTGTATTCATCAGTTTGGGGTACAGGCTGAGAAAGAATGCTAGTACAACTATTGTACTCCATAGGAAGGAATGGGTGGGGTTGAGAGTGGGCAAAAGCACAAGTACTCCTTGCTAATTTGGTAGTGCAGTTAGGAGAGTTTTTACCAGTATTGTCCACTGCTTCATTGAGGAGGGGTTTGTTCCAGGGGGTCTAAAGACAGCCATAGTGAAACCCCTCTACAAGAAATCATCACTGGACCCAGACTTTCTGGCAAATTTTAGGCCGGTCTTGAACATTTCCTTTCTGGGAAAGATTATTAAGAAAATTGCAAAGGTGCAGCTTGAGGCTCACATAGAAATATTTGCAATCAGTGAACTGTTCTGATCAGGTTTCAGGCCTTGGCACAGTATGAAGACTGTGCTCATCAGGCCGCACAATGAAAATGGGTGGGGGGGGGCATGTAGACATCATTGGGAATTTTGCTGGAGGGGGAAGGAACCACAGTAATCTGATCATAACATATCAGCTCTGCTTGCTGGGTAACATTATGTAGATAAAAGGAAAGAGCTGACTTATGATTGGGTCAGCTCTCTCCACTGAACAACATGATGTTTCCGTTCAGCAAGTTAGAACAGTGTCATGATCAGCCTGGCTGATGACTGGTGTGACACTGATGAGCCCCTCGCAGACTGCTCTGCATTGGACTGACAGTGTCACACCTCTCAAAATTTCTACTCTCATAAAATTTTCACTGCACATGCACATGGCAAACATAAAAATGGCAACTTTGAAAAGGTACAAGGAAACTCCAAGGAAAGAGGACTGGGAGGTGTACTAGACCAGGCAGAAAAAGATAGGAAAGGCAATCAGGAAAGTTAAGATACAGGCAAAGAAAAGGACTGCAAGGGAATTGGGGAAGATGGCTAAGACTTTTTTTCTGATACATCAGAGAAGAGAAAATCTATGGGTGGGATAGTGAAGATAAGAATGGAGTAAGGGGGAGACTGTGCAGAAGGAGAATGAGAAAAAGATGACATTTTGAACAGGTACTTTTGCTAAGTCTTCATGATTGAGGGAACTGGGAACAGGCCACCAGACAGAAGCAGGAACAAAGGTTGGGAGGGAGTGGACCCAATAGCAATTTCAGAGGAAAGAGTACTGAAATGACTTGCAGCACAGAAAGTGGATGAGGCAATGGGACCAGATGGGATACATCCCATGATACTGAGGGAGCTCAGGAAAATGCTAGCTTCTCCACTAACAGCCTTGCTCAACAGCTCATTTGAAACAGGAGGGGTTTTGGAGGACTGGAGAAGAGCTGATGTGGTCTCTCTGCATAAGAGTGACAGCAGAGCGGAATCTAGCAACTACAAGCCAGTTAGTCTAAGCTCATTGGTCAGAAAACTGATGGAAACTACTAAAAGAGAGACTGGTTGGTACCTAGAAGCCAGTGTTCTGCAGGACCACAAGCAGCATGAGTTCATAAGGGGAAGTTCATGCCAAACAGATTTCTTTGACTGGATGACCAGAGAAATAGACCAGGGGAGGGCAGTGGACATAGGCTATCTAGACCACAGCAAGGCCTTTGACACTATAAATTGGGTTCACACTTGGCTAATGGATAGGAGGCAGAGGGCAGTGGAAAATGGCACACACTCTAAGAAGGAGGGTACCACAGGGTTCAGTGCTGGGAACAGTTCTCTTCAATATCTTTACTGGGGACATTGCAGAGGAACTGTAGGGAAAGGTGTGTCTTTCTGCAAATGAAACGAAGCTCTGCAATAGTGTGGACATCCAGAAGGGAGTGGAAACAACGTGGTGAGATCAAGGGAAACTACAGGACTGGTAGAAGGCATGGCAGCTGATTTCAATGACAAAAAGTGCAACATCATGCACCTATAGCACAAGATGAAGGGAGAAGTTTTGGCAGGGCAGGAAAGGAACTTTGGGGTTATTATTTTAGAAGACTTTAAGGTGGCAGTGCAGTGTGACATGGCCATGGGCAGGGCTAGTGTGATGCTGGACTGCATAGGGAGAGGCACCACCAGCAGGAGGAGGAGGAGGAGGAGGTGGTGCTGCCACCGTACTGCTCTCTGGAAGATCCCCACCTGGAATACTCTGTGCAGTTCTGGAAACTGCACCTTAGGAATGGCACAGACAGGATGGAGACAGGGACAGCGACGGAATCCTTCTGAGGAGAGAATGAGGAATCACAGTATGTCCACTCTGGAGGTCAGGAGAGCAATGGGTGACATGATCAAGACCTTAAAGGACTTTACAAGGGTGAATATAGTGCAGGGACGAAGCCTCATGCAAAAGAGGACAAGCTCCAGGACTAGAGGGCATGCAATCAAATTGGAAGGGGGAATTTCAGGAAGGGTGTGAGGAAATACTTCTTCACAGAAAGAGTGGTAGGTACAGGGACCTGACTGCCAGTCAGCCTTGTTGGGGCTAGGACAGGGTAAGACTATAAGTATGCATGGGGTAGACACAGTTGCATATTACAGAAACTGGGAGGAGGAGGGTCCCCCAAGATCAATTAGATTCTGTGGAGGTACAATAGGCAGGAAACCCTTGGGCAGACTGGGTGGTCCTAGTGGTCTTTTCCTGCCTACAGTTTTCTATGTTTCTAAGTTTCAGAAAATTATAAACGGTCTAACATACATAATACCACACAACACATACAATTTGTAAATGGGCCACTGGGAGAATACGGTGGTCATGGACCCAGACAAAAACACTCTTTTGTGAAAAAACTGGATCTCTGATGTTACTTTACTGACAATGATCTGTTTGTGTGCAAGGGTACAGAACATTAGCTGTTGGATTTTGTGGGATATCTAGAGGCTAGTAATCCTTTTTTTTAGACTTAAACTTTATTAACATTTTCAGTGGTACATGTAAAATATCGGCTAATATCACATACTGTACATAGCAATTAAGATAGACGTAGCTCATAGCCAATATACAAATTATGCATTCAACAGGTGATCCAGGTCAGAGTAGAGAAAGGGCCTCCACCAATAAAGGGTAGCCTGGGAGACAGGGATTCTGAGGCATCTTAATGTAATTTCCACCAATTGATAGAGATTATCTGACCAGACCGATATTCAACTGCCAACAATGTCACCTGCTTCAAGGGATAATTTCAGGTCTGTGAGTAGCTATATAAAGGAACCAAGTGGTCCACCTATTCATAAGTACAGAGGTTTTATTCTGTAATTTAGCCGTCATACTTTCCATACAATATATGTCACAAATAGTGTCTTCCCACTGTTTGGTTGTTGGGGATGTCATTTGTAGCCATAGCCTAGAGAGCATTTTTTTTACCTGCTATTAGTATATTGATAAGATAAGTCTGGTGCCTCTGTTAAATACTGAGAAGTGTGGGGGAAGGGGTGAATGTGACAAAATGGCAAGTTCTGGTGTTATAGGTTCCAAATGCAGGGAACAGTTTCCACAGGGTCTGTCCCACCTCTCTCCAGTATTGAGTAATAACTGGGCAAGAAAAAAAACATGTGTATGGGTCAACATTTCACACTCACACTGTCACCAGCAAGAACAGTCCTATAAAGGTTAGGTATTTGGCAGTAATTTGCGGTGTACAAAAATCTCACAACCACTTTCCAACCATATTCTCTCCAGCTATAGGGGCCTGTGGTCTGATGTTGTCTTCTCCAGCTTTGGTGCAAATCCTCAAGGGTTAGCTCTTCTGAGAGTTCTGCCTCCTGCGTCCCCTGTACCCCCTCCATCAGGGAAGATAGACCAGTAAGAGCCTGATAAAATCATGAGATTAAATGTGTTGGGGAAGTTTCTAATTCGATTTGTTGGAGGAGGGCAAGAAGTGGAGGCAAGGGCTGGGGATCAACATTAAGGCCCACTACAGCCCCAAAAAAGTGGCGGATCTGCAAGTATCTAAAGAAATCTGGTTGAGTGAGGTGAAATTCAGCTTGTAGCTGTGTGAAGGATTTAAAAATTTCATTAGTGTAAAATTGATGAGTGTGTATAAGGCTCTTCTGTAGCCATCCCTAAAACATTTGGTCCATACTTCCTGGTAAAAAACTAGGGTCCACCACTGGGATCCCTACCCAGCTAGCCCCTGATATGTTATCTGAATTTTTTTTTTAGAAAGTCTGTGCAGCAGTGCATCAATGCCACTGTGTAAGGGGATGAATCTCTCAAATAATGGTAACTAGTAGGTTGGAATATGATAGTATAGTCCAGGGGATTTGTGGATAAGGATCGTTCTAATTGTACCCACTGCGAGGCTTGAGTTTGTGGAGTGAACCAATTTGTCATGTGGTTAAGCATAGTCACCAAAGTGTAATTTTGGAAGTTGGGTAATGCCAGCCCCCGTCTAGCTTAAGGTAGCAGTAGTTTTCTTAATGCTATCTGGGATTTCTGCCCTTGCCAACGAAAGGAAGAAATTCTTTTATGCCATCTGGTAAATTCTTTTTTGGGAGGGAAGAGTGGAATATTTTGAAACAGATATAAGATTTTTGGCAAAATATTAATCTGAATAGCTTGCACTCTATTTAGTACAGATATGGGTAAGTGCATCCATAACTGGAGGTCTGTCTTTACCCACTGAAATAAGGGGTTATAGTTCTGAGCTAATATAGTTGGTGGAACTGCCGTTAACTGTATACCCAGGTATCAAATGAAGGATTTGTTCAATTTGTAAGGGTATTTCCTCTGGAGAAGCTCAGAAGAAGTGTCTGATATCATTAAAACCTCTGTTTTATAAGGATTTATCTTATAACCCGATACTTGTTCTACTATCTGTAAACTATTTTCTAGGGTTGTTAAGGAGGAGACCGGATTAGTTATGTACAACAAAAGGTCATTTGCATAATTTGCTATTTTATGTATATAGTCAGTGGTCTTGTAACTTTGTATCTGTTGTGATTGATGAAGGAACTGAGCAATCAGTTCAGCATAAAGGGCAAATAAATATGGGAACAAGGGGCAGCCCTGTCGGGTCCTCCTTAAAAAGAGGAAGAGGGACGAGTGCGACTCATTAACCTTTACTGTAGCCTAATGGTCAGTATACTGTATATGCCTTTCATGTTTTGGAGGAATTCCTGAGGAAACCCACATTTTGAAAGGGTGGGATGTAAGAATAGCCAAGAGACCCTATCAAAAGTCTTTTGGGCGTCTAAACTGAGTATTAATAAGAGGGATTTTGTAGTATGGACATGGTTAATTAAATATAGGGTCCTTTCAATACCTTACCTGTAGTTTGTCTGGTTTTAATGAAGTCAGATTGATCAGGATGAATAAGGCTAGGAAGGATATTATCTAAGCAATTTGCCAATATGCTTGTGTAAATTTTTATAATCTTGATTTAGAACAGAAATGGAGCAATATGAGTCACACAAGTGAAAGGGTTTATTGGGCTTCAGGATGGCCAAAATTGCCACCTGTTTCCAAGAAACTGGATACTCTGCAGTTTTATGGCTCTCCCATAGGGCACCCAGAAGGGGATCCCTGAGTAGGACAAAGGTGGCTTTATAAAATTCAGTTCCGTAACCATTCAGTCCAAGGGTCTTCCCATTTTTTAAGCTTTGGATGGTAGTGTAAAGCTCCCAGTCCTTTATGGGTCCCAACAGTGCCATTTTTTGGTAATCCCCCAGTGACGGAAGCTGTACTTCATTAAGGAACTTCCCTATGGCCTCTACAGATGGGGAGATGGATCTGCGTATAACTCAGTACTCAATTTTTGAACAACATGAAGGTTTGTGTAGTGGTTGTCACCATCTTGCCTGTGTGCAAGTCTTTAATTTTGGTAACAGTAGCCATTTGGGTTTGTTTCCTGAGGTGATATGCTAATATCCTCGAGACCTAGGCCCCGCCCTCAAAATATTTTTGACAAAGCCAAAGTAAAGCTCGCTCTGTCTTATCTGTAAGAAGTGTCTGAGTCTCATGTTGGGTTTGACTAACTAGTGGAGCAAGGTTATGGTCTCCTTGTATATGTGCAAACTGGAGAAATTGTAATTTTTCTTGCAGTTCTTTATGTTTAGCCTCACTCTGTCTCTTCTTGCAAGTGGCATAGGAGATAATGTGTCCCCGAAGGACCAATTTTAAAGTATCCCATAGATGATGGGGTGGGGACCCAGGGGGAAGTATTATCTTTCAGAATTCATGGGATTAGGACCTTTAGAAAGTCTTGAAAGGCTAGATCTCGAAGGAGAACGTTATTAAAGTGATTTAAAGTATTCTTGCATTCCTGGGCTATCTCTAAATCTAAATTAATTGGAGCGTGGTCAGAAAGGTAGATATTTATATCTGAACTGTGAATCAGGTCTAAATGTTCACTACTAACACAAAAATAATCTAATCTGGAGTAATTTTTGTGTGCATGAGAATAGAAAGTAAATTGTGGGTCAGAGGGGTGAATTTGACACCACACATCTGTCAATCCCAGCACCCTAATCAATGTGCATAGATGTTTTTACCCCAATGTAAATGGAGAGGCCAGAGGAGCCAACATATCCAAAGTCCGACTGAGAAGGCAGTTCAAGTACCTCCCCCCCACACACACACAAAATGAGCATTCCCTGTTTATGGGAGATAATCTTATCCAACAACTACTGAGTGGAAGAGGCATCACTGCCTGGGGGATATAGGTACTACAAACCGTCAGCTATTGACCATACACAGCACCACAGGCCAAAGCCAGGCGGACCTCCCTGTCCGCAAACTAATGTGTCAACACAGAGGGGGACTTTTCAGGCACCAAAATCACCGCTTCCCTACGTCGCCCCATTCATACGCCGAGCACCGAAGTGGCTGGTTGTTTGTGTTAATCTCTGTCAGTAGTTTAGTTTTGTGGATTTTCATGTGTTTCTGCTTGGAGGAACTGGACCGCTCTTGGACATGACATCTATGGATGTTTCCTGGACTAAGAAACTGCAAAACATCACCACCAGGATCTGTGCTTGTCTTTGAGGTCTATTTACAACCATTTTGGAGCAAAGGGAAGACACTAACAAAGGATTTTTACATCCTGCATATGCCCCAAGCCAATGTTCCTCACCTTCAGGAATGTAACACATTCTGGGTCTTTGGTCTACAATAACAACAGTTTACTGGTCCCCAGTAGTTCACCATTTCCTATGGATTTGATTATTTTTTTCATCATTTGACTCCTGGTACCTTGGTCAAGATTATTATATTACATATCCCTGAACATAACTATCTGCATGGTTTAATATTACTACATCAAGAATGCAACCTAACCTGTTCCTGCTGTGGGTTGGACTCACCTACAGGCAGTTATAGCTGTGCCTGCTCAAACTTTTACTTTTGGTATTACTGTTGTCTGGTAATATTCACCCAAATCCCAGCTCTGGCCTGCCATGTACGGCAACACCCATAAAACAACTTGGAACGCTCACTTTCGCATCCCTAAATATCTGCAGCCTCATACCAAAGCTGGATGTTCTACAAATATTTGCTACTCTACACAATCCGGATGTTCTGACAATTGTTGAAACATGGCTCTCACCAAAATTCCTTGACTCAGCTACTGCCATACCAGGCTACAACGTCTTCAGACAAGATAGGACAACCAAAAGTGGTGGTGGATGTGCAATTTATCTCAAAGAGTCACTCATAGGCCACTTCTTGCCTGTTTCTGTGGCTGCTACAGCCACTCAGTTACTCACCATCAGAATTCTGCTTGGTGCCCAAAATAAGGCACTTACTGTGGCATCCATATACATCCCTCCAAAAGAGCAAGGGAGTGGTTTCAACTCGGTACTGAACTTCACACACAACCAGCCACCTGGGTCGGAGTCAATTCTGATGGAAGTCTTCAATATAAACTGGCTTGCTCCTGAAAATCAGAGCATTAAGAACGCCATATCTGCCATAGATTTTTCCCAGCTGGTTGACTCCCCAACCAGATCCAATTACAAAACAGGGACTAAAAGCCTTTTGGACTGGGTCCCAACCAGTCATCCAGATTGCATTGCTAACATCACTGTCCTCCCAGGTACACTCAGTGATCATTCCCCTGTCATCTGCACGTGGACAAACACATTTTGCAAATCACCACCATGGACAGTTACCAGCAGAGACCTTGCCCGGGGTCACCTGGAACCTCTTAAATCCCTCCTTAGAGTGCAAGACTGGTCTCCAATCTACAAAGCAAAGGATGTTGACACAGCACTAGAACACCTCATCAATACCTATAATTCTGCCTGCAACTCTTATGCACCCCTTAAAACATGCAAAATCAAAGGCCCTAGCAACCCCTGGCTCTCTGTAGAACTCCTAGCTTTCATGAAAATAAGGGACCACCTCTGGCACCGTGCCCAAGCCACTGGCACACAATCTGACATCTAGAACTACAAAAGAGCATGAAGTGACTGCAACAGGTCCATCTGTCTAGCAAAAATGAAACACTATCAGAAAGTGCTTACTGATACCTGGGGCAAAGGAAAAGCTTTCTGGGATAATATTAAAGAAATCACAGGTAAAACCTCAAAATTGCCACCTACCATATTGGACTTAGATGGGATCACTACCCTTGACCCTGTAACTATTGCCAATACTTTCAATAATGCATTCGAGGACCTCAGCAGTGTTCTTCCACTGGAATTTTTTGATGCAGATGTCACCTTGCCCACCACTGATAGCACACCCACACCTACTAGCCACCCCCATTCTACTTTAAAGTTATCTCACCGCAGGAAGCCCATAAATACATCCTCAAGGCAATTGGTAAATCTAGACATAGCAGGGATTCTCTTGATCTTAAACTGTTGTCCCTCACACAAGAGGAAGTACTAGTGCCTCTTACTTGGATTTTTAATCTCTCACTTAGCCTTGTCCAGTTCCCCAAGAGATGGAAATCAGCCATGGCAACACCAGTACACAAAAGCGGTGACCGGTCTCTCCATGTGAACTACCGGCCCATCTCCATACTTCCGCCCCTCTCCAAGGCACTTGAACGCATTGTAGCCGACAGCTTACAGATTATCTTGATAAACATAAGAGCTAGTGTACCCAACAATATGGATTCAGAAAAGGACACAGCACCTCCTCAGCGCTCATGGAATTCACTGGTTTCATACACAACTCTCTGGACCATGGACAGATAGTTGGGGCCACATTTATTGACCTGACAAAAGCGTTCAACATGGTCCATCACCCCCTACTACTGGAACAGCTAACCAACACTGGAATGTCCACTGACTTTAATGCCTAGTTTAAAAGCTATCTGGAGAACCACATTCAAGTCAAAATCACCAATGTCATCTCGGACTCTAAACCAGTTTGCTCAGGTGTCCCACAAGGGTCCATCCTGGGCCCTCTACTATTTAGTCTCTTCTTAAACAATCTCCCAAGATCCTACCCTGAACAAATCCTACTATACGCGGATGATGCTGTTATGTACACAAGTCACACAGACCCCACGCCTCTTGAAAGCCAGCTGCAACTCGTATTTGCATCAGTAGAGAAATGGTTCACTGATCACAAACTGGTGCTAAACTATAAAAAAAACTAAGCTCATGCTCTTCAGCAGGTCCCACAATAAACAAAGGCATCATCCCCTGACTATCTTTAACCACCCTGGGACTGCTCTTGAGTAGGTACAATATTTTAAGTATCTCAGCATCACCATCAACAGCAACTTATCCTATGGGGTGCATATTGACAATATTGCCAAAGCAGTCAATAATCGCATCGGCCTCCTCTACAGACACAGGAACTCCCTTACACCAGAAGCCTTAAAGTTGGCCGTACAGTGCTGTATTACCTCCATTATTGACTATGGATTGATAATCTATGGATCTGCTACTGAAACTGCCCTCTGGCATATTTCCACTGCTCTAAACAAGGCGTATCACCTCATCTCAGGAGCCCAGCATCTTACCCGCTCTTACAACCTCTATGCCCAAACTGGTTGGCTCCAGCTCAAATATCGCATCAAATATCAAACATGCCTGATGGCCAAGAAAATAAATCTAGGCCTCCTACCACGTGGAATTCAAGGTCTTCTCAGTCCCTCTCTTAATACTCACCATATCTGTGGCTCTGAATCCCAGCTCTTTCTGGTCCCTGCTGCCGTACCTCCCAGGGACAAAGATAATTCACCTACAGAGACCCTCTTTGGATGAATGCCCTCAACAGTGACATCTCCTCTGAATCCAAACTGGGCCCTTTCAAATCCAAGCTACAGAGACTACTCTCTGCCACTCGCTCCTGTGACTGTTTCTGCTAAACCCTTTTTGGCAATCCAAAACCCTAGAACTTGATTACTGTTAAATCTCCTTAGCATCATCTCTGACATCCCCTCTCCCTGCTACTCTACCCCCTTCACCTTTCCTCCCCTCTACCTAATGCCCCCCCCCGTCTGTCCTGATAAGGCCTGTTGGCTGATTTCAAATTACCTTATGATTTTACTAGTAGCTGACAAACCTTGTTTTGGCTAATTTTCAATTTTCTGTACACATTCCTGTGCATGAAACTGCTTAGCATTACTCATTTCTGTTCTTTAATTCACTGTGAATGTCAACTATTGCTTCTTTACAATTATTTTACGACAGCCTGTTTAGTCTGTAAACCTGTTGATCTCCTTTCTCTATGTATACTGTTTTGTCATACTTTTTGTTTTGTTAACCTGTTGTATTATGCTGCTGACGTGGAATCTTTGTAAAAGAGCTCTAAACTCAAAGGTATTTGTAATCCGAGATCTAAATTAAAAAAAAAAAGATTCCACTACCTGTGAAAAACAGAATTTTCATAATTTCTGATGTTCCTCGGAGGATAGATGGTTCTCTTGTAGAAGCAAGAGATCTAGTTTTAGTTTCTTAAGGGCAGATAATGTTCTGTAATGTTTGATCGGCCTGGTCAAACCACTGACATTATGATAAATAATTTTAACTGTAGTACTCATATATTCTGAATCATTAGTTTTATCAATTCTTTTGTCCCCAAGACCATTCTACCAGAAGCTAGTAATCCTAATTTATGCTTTATTGTATCTAACAGCCACAAGGATATCAGCTGTCTGGATACCCTTATTAGTAAAGCTGAGGAGGGAAGTGTGCATAGAGATCTACATAGGAAGTCTATGGGCATTAACACCCTCCTTAGTGCTTCCAGCTGTCACTCATTCCACATGATCAAGATAATACCTAAAGACCAATTTATAAGAGCTAAACATGACTGCAGCAGAGAGCAGGTATTAGAAAAAGGGCAGATAAGTTGTCAGATTGCTTGAGATGTAGAGGGTATGATGAATCCACCATAAACAAGTGAGACAGCGGTTGGAGCAGCCATCAAAGCAGGATACTTTGATACCTAGAATTATGCAGGCAGCCCAACAGGACAGAATTAATTTAGTGAAAACCTTTTAGGTTGGCTTATCTCAGATAAGGGCCATTATTTAACTTTAGAAAATGGGCTTAAAAATCTAACAAACCTGATTGGCTGGCAGGAGTACATTAAGGTACAGGTAGAACCCTTTGAATAACAAGTGTGGCATGATATGCCTCTATCCTTTATTAATGTTCCTATTGTATGTGCTGTAATGTACTTTAGAGTTAAGACACTGTCTCTTTAAAAGGCCAGAAAGAGCTAAACAAAATAGAACAAAATTACCAAAAGCTAGTTTGGGTCTGGTACTTATCTAGATAAGAAACAGACAGGCTTATGACCATAAAAGTCGTAACTCTTAGATAAAACTGGGCATTTTGTTTCCAATAACAAAAAGAGGTCAGGAGGATGGCCTAGGGTTAGGGGTTCAAGCCAAATGCATAGACTAGATGTTACAGAGGTTTGATATGGAACCACAGTGACACCTGCAGGATGAGGTGAAACTGTTGCACTCCAAACTCTATATCCCAAAAGGGGTGGGGTGGCTTGAAAATGACTATTCGAACTGTATTTATCAGGTACACATTTTGAACATCAGTGTAGTTTAGCTTGGAGTCAAAAGCCTGAGGACTTGGAGGGTCTCAGAGCTGAGAGAACTTAAGCTATTATATACTTTGGTTAAAGTATATGTGGGTATCTTGGTCTGCTTTTAGAACAAGACCTGTGTTTTTGTGGAAACCTGATTTTTCACATGCAAAACAGAAATTCTGATTTTTAGTCAGAATTTGGGAACAAGGACCTCACTCTTCAAGATAAACCCTGAGTTTTAAAAAAGGACACTCAGAAACTGATTTTTAATTTCAACAAAGCTTATGTTTCCAAAGAACCTTTCTTCACCTACACAGAGAGAAGGTTATTCTCAAAAATGACCCTTTTCCTGAATTTGAAACCTCAGAGTAAGGTCTAGTTTAGAACAACAGTATATAGTGTTTCTGTAAACCATTCAGTGTTATTTTTGATATTGTCTGCCGTTCAAAGATCTTTGAAATTGTAGAATTTACTGTGTTGTTTTTATTTAAGTAAACTTTTATGATTTTCTTATCAACTCGGCCTGGGGTCTGATTGTGTGAGGGTTTTGTAAAAGACCGTATGCCTTGAAAATGAAGATAGTGACCGCTCGGCTATCCTACAAACTACTTAGGCAAGAGGTTGCCAGTGGCAGTGGTGGGATTCAAACCCAAACATAGTACAGAGTCTGGGGGACTTGAAACTACAGTTACCACCCTTCCACTGTGAAAAGGAAGGTTGGTAATGCTTCCTGAACCCTATGACTGTTCATGAGTTCTGTAAAAAGGGGGATCCTCCCTACAAACCGGAGGCCCTGCCATGCCCCTGAGGTTGGGCTCATGACAAGTACCAACCCAACTGCCCCTTTACCCATTCAAAAATCATTGTTCCCACCATGCCTGCCCATTGGTTGAAAACACCTAATTCAATCTGAAAATGCCACCATTTTTTGTCTCACTTAGCGAGACATACTAGCCCCCCAATGCTCAGCTGTTCAATGCCAGCAGCCTGAGGAAACCGCAAGCACATATTTGAAAAAAAAGCAAACAAAGCCATCAGTGCAATCAGCTCAGTGACAGCCCTGCACTTCCCAACCCATTGGCTCCACATAGTAAAATACAGTAGCTGGCTCTCATGCCCCTCCCCCCCGCTTCACTGAACTCTACTGAAAGTATACTAACTGTGATCTGTCAACCGATAAACATTTGTCAAAGAAAAAGAACTCATTTTTATCAGTCCTTTACCATACAACACAAAAAAGAAATCACAATAAAAAATCTAACTGAAACTAGTAGCGCTAACATATTGCACGGTCAGTGCTACTCCCACACAGCCCAGCTCGTGTTTACTGAACCCCTGCTCTCCCAAACCACAATGACAGAAAAATGTTTGTCTTTTTAAAAACAAATCACTTTCCTGAACTGTAGAGTGCATTGCTGATCATACTCTGTCTGTCACACAGCCATATCAACCGCCGACTGCTCCACTTCCCATCGCAGTGAGATGCCCTGCATACCTATTCTAATACAGTCATCCACACTGCTATGAGCGATGCCATAAAACTGGATTAGACTTATTGAGCTATATAAGTAAAATACAGCAATGATGAGGGCTCAGAACTTCTGACGTAAGTTGTTGGGGGTAGGGGCAGAACTCTACAGATGTGGAAGACTGCAGTCAGAGAGGTTCCGGAGTGCCTCCTATAACAGTGCCCTTTACTGGAAAATGTGCCAGGCAGAAAGACAACTGTTACAGGCAGGGCCTAGGAACTACTTTACCATAAAACTTTTTTTTTTTATTTTTAAGATTTTTTTAATTCTGTATACATTTTTTAATTACTGGAAAAAAATTAACCATATGCCCATTTTCTATTGCAATAATACCCTCCAGGGTGGGCAGTATGGGCAATACCAGACCTTGCAGGGGCTATAAGGCCTGTGATGTCAGGCCTCATTACACCCTTGGGCAGTCTGGTATTGCCCAATACTGCCCACACTGTCAGGTAGTGTTGCTTGTTCAGTGTTTGGTGAATAGAGTAGTGCCTGTGTTTACTGATAAACTTTAGCCTTTCTCTATTCCCACCCTTGTTAGATAAGCCGGGTAACATGCAGGGAATTGAAGGCCCAACACTAAGTGTGAGCAGAGTGCTAGAGGAGAAGGAGGGATGGGAGGACGTTGGTTGTTTCACAACACGCTAAGCAAGAGCTGCTGGAAGAGGCTGGCTTTTATTTAGAATGTGAGAGGAGCTATTCCCCCACAATGAACCTCAGGCTTCAGCCCTCCCATTCAGTTTTGGGGAATGGGGTAGTGCCTTTGTATACTGATAAGCTTAGGCCTTTCTCTGTTCTGACCCTTGGTAGATAAGCTGGGTAGTTTGTAGAGAACAGAAGGCCCAAAAAGATTACCACCTCCAACTCATGGAATGTGTGACCAGTAGCACACAGGAGAGGAACCCCCCTGTGGAGGAAATCTCTGAGGATTCATGGCTACTGACTTGCCCATCCTCAGGGCATCCTAAGAGGAGATGATCCTAAATGCTAGTGTTGATTTATGATTCTGGTTTAGGATGTAGTGTTCACAGTGAGATGAAGTCCATCTTCTGAGACTCTTGATGATGTGTGCAGAAAAGTTAAATCTTGAGGTTGAAGAAGCAGATCCAATCAGGATGAAAGTCCAGATAATGAATATGGATTAAGTCCAGCCATTGAAGAAAGGCTCAGACATGATCCAGGACCTATTTTGTGGTTATAGGTGATTGTTTATCATAGGTAAACAGAGAACATGATGGGTCTGGGGCCCAGGCATGAGGAAGAGCATGAGTTTGTCTAGATGAGCTGCCAGACTTGAGTAATTACAGGACAGATAATAGGTTATGTGAACTCCTTAATGTAATCTGTCAGTCTTTGAAGAAGGTAACGGCAGAATATAATGATCAGCCCATTTTTGTAAATTGGCAATTTTAAGAATGTTAGCAATGAAGGATAATGAGACAGTGAATTCTTCAGGATGCAGGAATCCAAAGAAGGCTAGATAATACAGTGGAAGAAACCATGATGTTCGAGGTATAGTCAAATGGATCCCAGTCCAGTAAATCCACTATGTTTCATCATGGAGGCATCTATAGGGAGATGACAAGGAGTTTAAGCAATTGAAGCTCTTTGGATAACCAGTTGAAGAGTGTAACAGAAGGACTGAAAAAACAGTGAAGGCGAGAATGGAGTAGGCTGTAAGGACAATAACTGGATACCTGATAGGTATAGCATAATTGTTCCATATGATAGTTTCAAGGTTTGATGACAAGTTAGAAATGCTAGTACATGTGTTACGTGAGCAAAATATTCAGGTAGGACTGCAATGTGCAAATATTAGGGATACTTTTCACACTGTAGCATAAGTAGCTCAGGTGGCAGGAGCTAGGTGTCCAGTGAAGAAGAGAGTGCAAATACGTGCGGTCAAAAACCAAATGATCATAACAGTGATGCACAGTTTCAGAGTTGGTATATATAATCTGTGCAGTTTTGAACCATGCAGTTTTGTACTAACCACACATCACTGTTATTGACTGCAAGGCTTTTGATGTTGCAGTCTTGACATAGCACCCAAGAGCTAGGGTGGCCCACATGGCATTGACTTGCTGGTGATCAAATTCTAACATGTTATGGGGTCACTAGATAAAAGAAGGAGTCTTAACTGAGTCTGCTGACTGATGGGGCAATGATAGGTCTGACACTGGAAACAGGATAATGCATGGACTGCATCATTTGCATAGTCTGATATGGAACCACTGCAGTGTGAAACTGTGATAAAGAGATAACCAAGTCATTTTCACATTAACAGCATGATGGAATTAAATGAAGACTTGCCCTTAGTGATATTATTCCCTGTGGATTGAGAATAAGGACAGAGAGATACTGTATAAAGGGACCAGTGATGACCCCAAGGAAGGTGACTGGCACAACTGGGTAAATCTTGAAGAGGAGATGTAGATGACTTCATGAAGTATTGTAATGCCTGATGGCCAGGGAGCAGTGATTCAGGATTGCGCAAAGATAGCAGGATAGCAATGCACTGGAAATACACTGGTGTATATTCTGAGATGCAAGATGACAGAAGGGTCTCTGAAGAACATCAGACAGCTATTCCAGGAAGGTACAAGTGGGACCACATAGTCATATCTGATTTGCCGATGCCGAGAATTGGATATGATGGTGCAATTCAGAAACCAATGGTGCCAGTGCCATTAGGTAGGACATGAAGGACCTACCTTGAGGAATTATCATCATTGCGAAGTTGAGGTATCCCAGGAAGTAAATAAGTTCATGTTTTCATGCAAGAGGATTGATTCAAAGAGGACTCCACTGAAGCTTGGATCCTGTGGAGTTTATTGAGAGGTAATGGCTTCCATACAGTCTGAGTCCAAGAAGATGCCTGAGGAATGATTCTGTAAAGTTTATCGAGAGATAAGGGCTTCCATACAGTTTGAATCCATGAAGATGCCAAGGAATGATCCTGTGAAGATTATTAGGACATAATGGAGCTTTCATATGGTCTGAATCCAATAAGATGTCGAGCAGTTTGAGAGATATCATTAAGTCAGGGATTTTCTCTTTGGTGAGAGGAACTGATAGTCCTTGGAACGGCTGGACAAAAGCAGTAATGCCAGCTGCAGGAAGAGGAACAGGTGGGTGAAACAGGAGAAGTAATCAAATAGATGAATGAGTGCTGGATGGTAACAAACATTGAGTAATGCCCAAAGAAAATACATGAAAGAAAACATGTTGAAGCCCAGGGCTGCTGTAGCAGTGGAATGGAAAACATATGACAAATAACAGTGGTCCTTCCAAGACATTCCATAGAGATGCCAGAGAGATGGATGAAAACATGTTGAAATATGATTGACAGGAGCTAAATACAGGGTATAGTAAGGGGTGTAGAGTAGGAGGGGCATAAGGGTGAAGAAACCCACCCTCAGCACGACAAGTGTTTTGACTCATTTATTTATTTATTGGTTTATTTTCTTTTTTTTTAAAAAGAAAAGTATCTGAGGATCAGTGGCAGGATTTTTAGGACAATAAATTAATAAAAAGGGAACTAGGAGAGCTTCAGTAGCAGACAAGTAGTGGAATAGCAGTATAATTGCAGTATAATGTGGGGAGTGGTGCAATGCAGTGGCTGTGGGGCAGCCATATTCAAACAGACCTTCTGGATAATGAGGTGCTGCCCTATCTGCATGCATCTCTCTGGACTGTGGGATGAGGTAACCAGACTCAGAGCGGAAGTAAGCTGGGTCAGGAGTACCATCACCCCTATCCAGAGACCACCCAGTCCAATGCAACTGCCTCAAAGGATGCCGAGAACGAGGAGCACTTGGATGAAAGTGCACTCAGGAAGGGTTAGAGCGGTCAGGCAGAGGCACATCCCAGATCCTATTCCACTCAAGAACTCATATGCCACACTGGAAAATGGGGACAACCAAATAGAGGTACCCAGAGAAGTGGAAGGAAAGGATGTGGAGGTTAGCCATGGAGGTGACCTCAGCAGGGAAAGCAGTGGACCCCAGAGGAGGAGGAAGCGAATCCTGGTAGGAGACTCCATCATAAGAGGGATCCAGCTAGGAACACAGGAGGGGGAGGACAGGGAGGTGAGGTACCTACCAGGTGCCACGGCATGGAGGGATGGATGGAAGGAAGATCCTGGGGATCACTGGGAAGGCAAGACAGGAGGGTGAGCTGGATGTCATTATCCCCCTAGGTACTAATGACCTGGCAAATGGGGAGACAAAGGAAGTTCAGGAAGAGTTTAGGAAATTGGGGAGGGGTCTCAAGCAAGTAGCTACTTCTGTCACTTTCTCAGAAGTACTACCTGTGAGAGGCAAGGAGAAGGAAGTGCATGCACCAGGAACTTTAACTCATGGTTGAAGAACTGGTGTTGTGAGGAAGGGTTTGGATTCATTGGTGACTGGGGACCCACCTGGAGGGATGGAGGTTTGTTCAAGCCTGACGACCTGCATCCATCCTGGAGGGGAATCCAAGCACTCAATGATAACTTTAAATGCTACATTGACAAGCATTTAAACTAGCAAAGGGGGGTAGCAGACCAGCAAGGAGGGTACCTACTTGCTCACCCCCCACAGCTAGCAGTGTAAGTGAACCAGAGGAGTGGCTATCTCTACAAAGCAGTGTGCAAAAGATGGAGATTAGCACCAAAGAGGTAGATAGGCAGAAAAGGGGCAAAATTCAGCAGAAAGGCAGATAGCAAAGAGAACCAGGGATAACGGACAACCGAGGAAGGGGCTGGAGTAGAACAGCGAAACAGTCTAGGGAGGTCAAATCATGGAAAGCCATGTGTGCAAATGCCAGGAGCCTTAGCAACAAGATGGAAGATCTGGAGGCTGTCATGGTGCAGTCAGACCTGGACATTGTGGCTATCACTGAAACCTGGTGTAATGATAACCATGACTGGGAGATGGCCATACCTGGCTACAACATATTCAGAAGAGACAGGGCAGGCAGGAAGGGAGGAGGACTGGCACTGTATGTGAAAAATGACATAAGGGCCACAGAGATCCAGGAGGAACCAAACGGGGGGAGATACTGTGGGTTAAGCTGGAAAGGAAAATGGGGCCAGCCATCTCCACAGGTGTGGTCTATAGACCACC
The DNA here is from genome assembly GCA_016271365.2 of Neoceratodus forsteri. Taxonomy (NCBI): domain Eukaryota; kingdom Metazoa; phylum Chordata; order Ceratodontiformes; family Ceratodontidae; genus Neoceratodus; species Neoceratodus forsteri. The sequence goes on along the minus strand of JADMNL010000041.1, from coordinate 2,932,044 downwards.
AGCCCAGGAGGAAGAAACAGATAGGGAGCTAATGCTAGCCATCCAAAGGATGGCAGACAAGGGTGAGGTAGTACTGGTTGGAGACTTCAATATTCCAGACGTGGACTGAAGCATCCCAGCAGCAGCATCAACTAGGAGCATATTTATCCTGGACTCCCTTCAGGGTGCCTTCCTCAAGCAACTGGTCATGAAACCAACGCAGCAGAAGGCAATACTGGACCTTGTGCTTACAAACAGGGACAGTGTGATAGGGGTAACAGTGGGGGAGCACCTGGGGAACAGTGACCACCAGTCATTGTGGTTTGAAATCACAGAAAGAGCAGAACCAAACCACACAAAACACATATCCTGGATTTTAGGGGCAGACTTTGGGAAAATGGGGAGACACTTGAAAGAGGCATTAAGGGAATGGGGCAGGAATCAGGGGTTGAGGAACAGTGGACAGTATTTAAAATGGGGATTACAAGAGCAACAGAATTATGCATTAACAGGTTAGCAAGAGGAAAGGAGAGGAGACCATTATGGTTTTCCAAAGAGGTAGCAAAGAAAGTGAAAGCCAAAAAGATTGCATTCAGGCAATACAAAAGACACAGGCAGAAGGGATAGGGAGAAGTACCAGGAGAAGCAAGGGAGGCAGGGAGATCAGTAAGGAAGCCAAAGCTCAGACAGAAGAACACATTGCAAAATCAGTGGGTAGAGGAACAAAACCTTTTACAGGTACATAAGTGAAAAGAAAGGCAAAGGGAGGGATAGTGAAACTGAAGAGGGAGGATGGGGGCCGCGTGGAGGATGACAACAGTAAAGCTGACATATTGAACAGGTATTTCTGCTCAGTCTTTACTGAGGAAGAGGAGGGTAATGGGTCTGAAGGTAGTACAAGGGGTGAGAATGGTGCAGAAATGGACACAAGTCCCTTTACATGAGAAAGGGTCCTGAAGGAACTGGAAGTAATAAGAGTTGATAAAGCAATGAGGCCAGATGGGGTGCACCCAGGGTCCTTGAAGAACTAAGAGGTGGTGGCTGAACCTCTGGCTAACTATTTAGCCGATCACAGAAACAAGTACCCAAAGACTGGAGGATAGCAGATGTAGTCCCCTTATACAAAGTGGGAACAAAGAGGAAGGGAACTACAGACCAGTCAGCCTCCACCTCAGTAGTGGGGAAGATCATGGAAGCACCACTGAAGGAGAGATTGGTGGAACATCTGGTTGTCAATGGACCACAGGACCCAAGACAGCATGGTTTCATCAGGGGAAGGTCATGTCAGACCAACCTTATTGAATTTTTTTGACTGGGTGACTAGGGAGGTGGATCAGGGGAGGGCAGTGGACATGGCCTATCTGGACTTCATCAAGGCCTTTGACACTGTGCCACATAGAAGACTATTACACAAACTGAGGAATATGGGTGTGGGCAGGACAGTAGTGTGGTGGGTAGGTAACTGGCTGGGCAGCAGGACACAGACAGTGGTGGTAAATGGCTGTCACTCCACAGAGGGAGGAGTGACCAGTGGGATACCACAGGGATCAGTGCTGGGACCAGTCCTATTCAACATCTTCATCAGTGACATTGCGCAGGACCTAGAAGGCAGAATTTCACTGTTTGCTGATGACACAAAGCTCTGTAACAGAGCAGACATACCAGAGGGTGCAGACAGAATGAGAAGGGACCTGCAGAAACCTGAAGAATGGTCAGAGGTTTGGCAGTTGAAATTCAATGCAAAGAAGTGCAAGATAATGCATATGGGGCACAAAAATCCTGGCACAATATATCAGTTGGGGGGTGAGGATATAGCATGCACCAAGCAGTAAAAGGGATCTTGGGTTGTCATCTCTGGATGACCTCAAGGTAGGGAAACAGTGTGACAAGGCAGCAGGTAAAGCAAATAGGATGCTGGGATGCATAAGCAGGGGCATCACCAGCAGGAAAAGGGAGGTCATAATTCCACTATACAAGACACTAGTGAGGCCCCACCTGGGAGTACAGTGTCCAGTTCTGGAGACCTTACCTATGTAAGGACACAGACAGGGTAGAGAAGGTTCAGAGGAGGGCAACAAAGATGGTGCATGGATTGCATCACAAGTTCTATGAGGACAGGTTGAAGGAACTGAACATGTACTCCCTGGAGGAGAGGAGGGAGAGAGGGGATATGATAGAGACATACAAGTATCTTACAGGGAAGAACAGGGTACAGGAATACACCATTTTTAAGCGAAAAAGATGTTCCAGGACTAAAGGGCATGGGATGAAGTTGGAGGGAGGATGATTCAGAGGAAACGTAAGGAAGAATTTCTTCACAGAATGGGTGCTGAACAAGTGGAACACCCTGCCAGAGGAAGTGGTGGGGGCTGAAACAATCACGGGATTTAAGAATGCATGGGATAGACATAAAGGAATTCTGGAGGTCAGGGGTTAGAGGCAACAGACTTCTAGAAAAACATAAACTGAACTTACAAGCTCAAATGGGCAGACTGGGTTGGCCATAGGCCCTTATCTGCCGACACTGTCTATGTATCTATGTATCTATGAATGGGAAGCAGCTAAAAGACCATCTGTTAAATCACTCATTGAGAGCCAGAAGCCAGGGTCAAAGTGTCCAAACATGGATATGACATTGTGGAGACAAACAAAGGGTGCAGAACAGTCATCGAATGGAAGCAATGAAGTAATGCCAAGGGTGGAGGACAATTGGGGAGTTGACAGGCTGATAAGGAGATGCTGCAGGCTAGAAAATGTCCCAGTAGCAATACTGATAGGACTGATTTGATAGGGAGGAATGGCAGGTGCTGACCAGGACCCAGGAGAAATCCATTTGGAAGATCAGAGTGGAACAGCAGATGAATGACTGCAGGTTCCATCACAGCAGACTGAAGAGTACGATGGTGGAAGGCATAGAAGGAGAGCACTGAGATGCTTGAGGGGTTCAAGCAAAATACAGGGGAGAAGCTGCACAACAGATGGAAGGCCAATACCATGCAGCACTGATGGAAACTGGAATGGATCCTACTGCAGTAGAGGTACGAAGCTAGGATGAATGCAGTCACAGATAATTCATCAGGAGTCCAGGAGATGCAGACTGCAACAATGTGGAAATGAATGCCACAGGAGATGAAGCAGATGTCCGAGTTACAGAATGGTGATGGCTCCAAGGTGGACAGAGTATAGACTTGGACAAGAACTTGGAAGAGCCGGAATGTCCAGAGCACTAGTGATCAATGGGATGAAAGCAGGAACTGATGGGTCGAAGACTGGAGTAGGTGGAGTTGGGAAATGAGCCACAAGTGTAGATACAGAGGAATGTATGATGGAAACCAGAAAGGCAAGCAGAGCCATGAAGTCCTGGATTCCAGATGTTGGAGAATATTCCAGAGATGAACAAGCTGGCAGGGTCCAATGATCCAAAATGGGATATGGCTGAGAAGCTAGGATGACGCACACAATTCCTGGGTGCGAGCAAAAGCTGAGTACTAGATAGTTTGGCATTTGAAGTATGGCCACGATGCAAGAACAGTCCAGTCTTCAAAGGAGTAGTTCGAACTGGAAGCCTGAACGGGCTGAAGGAGCAGAGGAATAAGTCCGAGTAGACCGTGCAGGACTTTCTTTGGAGTCTGGAGGCATGGTAGTGGTAGATGTGGAGGACGTTGTGATGCCAAGCACTGCATATTTCCTTGAGATCCCAGGGGTCAACCCCAAGCAACTAGGTCCAGTTAGTGAACTGAAGTAAAGGCCCAGGTACAGGAAACTGTAGGATGATAGGATAGAGGGTTCCCATTCCCAAACAGAGATGGTGGACCCGAATCTCATTCTGAAGGATCTACAGAACTTAGAATAAGGCAGAGGATGGAGTGGATGGTAACTGACTGAAACACGCTCCCATCCCTGGTAGACAGGGTGAGCCTACCTTCACTTGAATACTCAAGCATGAGTTAGGGACAGAGACTGTCAGCCTGGTGGTAGAGAATGGTGTTGGGAGAAACAGACTTCCATCCCCGGTAGACAGGGCAAGCCCACCTTCATTCAGTACCTCACCAGGTAGAGTTAGGGTCAGAGACTCTCAGATTGCTGGTATAGAATGTAATTGGTAGAGAATATGATTGGATGAAACAGACTCCCATCCCTGGTAGACAGGGTAAGTCCACCTTTACTCGATACCTCGCAAGGTAGAGTTAGGGATGGAGACTGTCAGACCACTGGTCTAGTATTGAATTGACAGATAATGTAATTGGATGAAACTGACCCCCATCCCCGGTAGACAGGGCAAGCTAACCTTCATTCGATACCCCACCAGGTAGAGTTAGGGACGGAGACTCTCAGATTGCTGGCATTGAATGTAATTGGTAAAGAATGTAGTTGGATGAAACAGGCTCCCATCCCTGGTGGACAGGGCAAGCCCACCTGCACTTTGATACCTCACAAGGCAGAGTTAGGGACAGAGGCAGCTGGACTGCTGGTATGGGCTGAGCAAGGAAAGGGCAGCTGGCAGCTGCGTAGAAAAAATAGGAGCAAGGCCGGAATAATGAGGCGGAGGAAGGGGATAGAGAAAGGAAGAGGGGCTGGGAACAGCAGGGGGAGGACAAAACAGAGAATGTAACAAGAAGTAAAACAGGACAAACTAAAGGCATACAACAGAGAAGTGCTGGGAGGACAAATAGTGTGTGTGTGTGAATAGCTTTAAGCTGAGAATTGAGAACAGATGTGAGCACAATACTATAAATCCACGGTTTGCTTAACTGGACAACAACAGGCAGCATAAAAGCACTGGAACAAACTTACAATTAAATAGCTTGGAAAAATAGCACCAAACAAGTCAGGACTGAGTGAACAAAACAATTTGAGACATGCGACTTGGAGAAATCAGGTAGAACAGATTAGAGGAACAGATCGGTGTTGATGTACTATCGACGGTGCAAGTGGCACAGTTTTCTGTTTATATTCCAATGAGTACAATAACATGCATTGAGATGACATACCAGATGGAGATCCAAGATAGCATGCTGAGCAATGCATTGCAATTCCTAGTGACAAATGAGGGTTGCAACCAGGGTAATATGTTGTGTTTTAAAGGGAAAGCTCAGACTCTGGGCATGTGCAGTAGCGCTGCAGGAGCACACTCAACCCAGAAGCACAAGTGCAGATGGAGCATCAGCTCCAAGAGCAGTGAGAAAGCCCAAAAGGGAAAAACAACCATAATAAAAAACAAGCACAAGAACAAGGTATGGGGGAGGGGGGACCACAGACAAAAGGTTGGAATGGGGAGGAAAAGGGGGCACAAGGAGCTAGACAACAGAGAATAGAACGGTGGGGGGTCACAAGAGCAGCCGTCAGAACAACCAACAGGGAACAAAGCAAGACAAGTGGAGAAAGGGGGAGACAAAAAAACAAAACAAAAGAAAATGGAGAAGGGGAATGGAGGAGGAATAGAGGGAGGAGGGTGACAGTTAGGGAGCAAATGGAGAACAGACCAAACAGACAGGGAGCAAGAAAACAGCAGCAGAAGCAGGAAACAAAAGGAGGCTCAGCCACACGAGTCGCGCAGGAGTTTAGGTGGTTCACCTCACACTAAGCAAAAGCTGCTGGGAGAGACTGGCTTTTATTTGGAATGTGGGAGGAGCTATTCCCCCACACTGAACCTCAGGCTTCAGCCATCCCAAAAAAATTGACCTTTGGTGAGGCTGGATCCAGCCTGGATGGCTGTAACCTCAAACACTCTGAGAATGGTATACCATAGCATTAAAAACCTCAGAGACAACCTGATCCACATGCTTCAGCCATTTACATTGACTCATGACACCACATAGTTCTCGTCTCTACCAGATAGATGTTTCACCTGTGGTAACTGTAAAACTTGTAAGTTTATGACCACGGGGAAACAAATTTTTAAACCCAAGTACAGGGAGGAGTTTGGATGTGAAGGGCTTTATATCACATACCACTGAAGGAGTGATATATATTTAGGCAAGGCAAAGTAACTTTTATTTGTATGGCACTCACTCCATGCGACTCAGAGCACCTTAAAGGGAGAGTAAGACCAAACAGTATTCAAAATAATAAATGCAACAGTAAATAAAATGTATCTAAGAATAATACACAAGCTAAAAATAACAAGTTTTCAGAGCTCCCTTGGAGGCATCCACTGTGTGGGCTGACCGAACACTCAATGGAAGACAGTTCCATACTGCCCAGGAGCAGCAGCCCCAAAAGCTCTGTCCCCTGAGAGCTTTAATCATGAATGGGGTACTGCCTGAAGTCCTGCATCTATAGAACAGAGAGGGCATACAGGACTGTGAGACATCAGGAGATCTTATATGTAATCAAGCATATCTTGAGGGTGACACACCATTGAATTCCGAACTACAGCTCATGCCTGGAAATCCAGAGTCAGCTTCCAGTTCAGGGTGATGCCCAGCTTCCTCATCACATCCAGGGCTTCAAGTGCATTGCCATTTAAAGCTGGCAACGTGACATTTACAATTCCCATTGCTGACCCACAGGGACTGAGTTCAACAAGCATTACCTCTGTCTTACGTGGGTTAAGACTCAGCCAGTTGGAGGCCACCCAGTTGTTCATTTCAATGAGGCAACATTCCACCACTGAGACCATGTTATTCCCATTATCAAGTGCACACGACAGGCACAGCTGAGTTATCATCTGCATAACAGTAAAACTCAACATCATACCACCTGACGCTCTCACCCAATGGCAGCATGTACACAGCAAACAACATGGGAACAAAAATCGAACCTTGAAGCACTCCTCAGTTGTGCAAAACAGCATTAGAGATGAAATTTCCTAGTACAACCTGCTGAGCTCTCCTGGTACGGTAGGGCTCAGACCAGTGCAAAACTGGGCCGCTGAGTCCCACATAGTGCCCAAGGCAGTACAACAACACCCCATGGTCCACCATGTGAAATACTGATGAGATATAAAGAAGACCAAGATGGATCTTCACCCAGTATCTGTTGTAATGAGGAGATCATGAAGCACCTTGACTAGAGTTGTCTCAGTGCTGTGACAATGGTTGAAGCCTGACTGGAGAGGCTCATAGATGTTATACTGAACCAAGTGAGCCTCAAGATGTGCTGCCACCACCTTCACAGTCACCTTCCCCAAAAATGGATGATTTAAGACAGGTCTGCAATTCTTCAAAAACTCTGGGTCCAGGGATTTGTTTTCCACAAGCAGTCTCACCATAGCCCTTTTCAGTTTTGCAGAGAAGACCCCCTCTGAAAATGACCACCTGACAACCTCAACAAAAAGGGGTTCCAGGAATTCCCAGAAGCTAATCAGCAGCCATGTAGCCTGGAGTCCAAAGTACAGCAGGTGGGACACAGCCCAGAGACCACTCAGAGCACTTCCTCTGCTACAACTAGTCAAAATTGTGCCCAGGATAGCAGAGTGTCTAAGCTCCTTAGTGACTGGCCACTGCCGGATTATGACAGGCCACTTGAGGAAATGCCACCACATATGGAAGACAGCTTGTCAACATATAATTGGTTGAATTCTTCACACTTTACTGTGGAGAAGGCCCATTTGGATTGCAGACAGAGAGGGCTATACGCAGAAGAGCTGAGCTCACTGATTCTTTGCTGCAGCAATCACCTTTGACAGTAACTTTGTCATTTTCAGGGTGTTGCCCACTGATGGGTACCATAATGTTCTCTCAGCGCCAATCTGTCCTCTTGTTAGTGGGATCTCCACCATGAATGCTCCAACTTCTGTCCCTCAGTCTTCAACTGATGCAGCTCATTTTCATATCATGGTGAGCTGTGATGAGATGTTGAGGGACAAACATGGTAAGGTGCCAGAAAATTTAAGGCAGTCATAAGTGCCATATTATAGCCATTCACAGCCTTCTCAGTTCCCATGGCAGAAGCTGCCATCATGCCCAAAATGTCCAATTCCCCTAGGAGTTTGCTAGACTCCAAGTTGTGCTTTAGAAGTACCAGCTCATCTCCACCAGGGGAGTATTATAGTGCTCCCTCGCTACAGTGTGGGGCCCCTCAAAGGAATGACATGGCATGATGATCCGACCATGTAACTGGATCAACCTTAATGTTGTTTATAACAAGCCCTAATGAGAAAACCAGATGCAAGACATGACCATGCTGACGGGTGCCAGAGGAAACAGCCTGTGCAAAGCCCAATCATAACATCAACTGGAGGATCTGCTGAACAAGGAGCAAGACTTCATCATCAACCCAAGCACTGAAGTCCCCTAGCACAAGAAGTCTGAAAGCACCCAACACCTGATCAGCCATGAAGTCCAGCAGTTCCTACAGAAATTCACCCCATGGTGGGAGAAACTGAGTCAGTCGCTCAGCAGGTAGCACACTCGCCTCTGAGGCCAGATGATCAGAAGGCAATGGGTTCTAGTCCCACACTAGAAACGTGGAATAAATCCCAATACTGACACTGTAGTGCATCAAGAGGGGAGTACTGCACTCCTGAAGTGCCCTCTTTTGGATGAGATGATAAACCGAGGTCCCGACTGCCTGTTCTGGTGGTTGTTCAGGTGGATGTTAAAGATCCCACGGAGCCGGCTCCATGGCACCGAGTGAAGGGGTTTGCTCGGCATGCTGGTGACCGGGGTTAATGCCCCAAGCCTGGGTGCCAGGAGCAGAGACTAGCAGGGAGGGGTTCCATAAGTGTCCATTGGTTGCTTCCATCCTGGGAGGGTAGGCTCTGCCTGGGGACCTGCGGGTGGATTGGTGATCTGCTTGGGGGATGTGCTGCCTTGACATGTCCCCATATGCCCCCATCCCAGGATGCCCCCGTGCTCATGCAGGGCTGAGAACTGCAGTGGGCGGGGCAAAGAAAACCAGAAAATGCTCCCAATCAACTGGATGATGAGCACTCTGGCCCCCTGTCACCCGAAGCAGAGGAGCCAGCCTGGATCCAGCCCCATAGTGCCAAGGTGTGTAGTTGGCTATTGAGGCCATTTCCTCCTGGACGAGAGGGACCCTCCTGGCAGAGGATATGCCTGGATACTCCAAGGTAGGTGACAATGGGGAGCTGGCGGAGGTGGAAGGAGGTTGGAGGGTGGTGGGACGGCACTGATGCTCTGAAGGAGTGGCCATTCGGGGGGGGGGTTGGAGGAGCATAACAAAAAAAAAAGATTCCATGGCACTTCTCGATAAGAGTAAGAGAATTTTTTATTGAGGTCACATCAAAAAAGAAATACATATAATAAGAATTCAGTAAACAATAAATTCTATTTCAAGTGTACATTTCTGTTTTGTTCTTAATCAGGTTTACATCTTTCACCATAAATCCAATATGTTTACATTAATCTTGTTATGGTACAAAAGTAAAGAACGGTGGAAATATTTTTTTGTGTGACTTCCCTAAAGTTTATTTATCTAAGGTAAATTATAATACTTCCAGTTACTTAAATTTTAATGAATTTAAATAGACCCTTCCACCATTTCTGTACCTCACATGGGGGTTGGGTTGCCACATCTTTCCTATAAACTGTAATCATTGCTTTTTTCACCAATATGCTATGGGTCTCATAAGGCATCATTTTCTGGTATAGGACCCATTGGCATCTTGCTTGCCATAGGTAAAACTTCAAACAACAGAAAACCACAGCTAAGGTTCCTGTATCGTATCTACTACTAAGCTATGGGAACTGCCCAAGGATTAGAATATCATAGTTTAGACATGTTAACCAACCTAGTTCCCATTTCTGCTCAATATAGGCCCATAATGGTTTTGCATATGAGCAAAAGAAGAGAAAGCGCTCCATAGATTCTTCTAAAGCTTGTCAAGAACTATATGGGCACATCCATTCCTCTTGAGTCTTATGTTTTAGATTCCCTCTGATATTGAGTCTCCCATAAACAGAAAGCCAAAGGATCTCCCACATATGAACCGGTATTCTTTCATTTTTTAACTGCTGTAGTACCCCAGAGTTCAGAGACTGTGGGCAGTTCTTAAATTCAGGCTCTGTAGGGCAAATATGAGATAAGGCCTGACTATACAGGATAGGCCTGGAAAATCAACATATTTCAGCATTTGTCAGTCTCCATTTGTGCATTTTTAGCAATGCTGGTTTTATAAAATTTGAGACCTTCAGACGGGGGGGGGATGCTTGGGAGCCTCTAATCCAGGCCATTTTTGGAAATATTTTTGGGAGTTGCTATGGCCCCATCAACTGTATCAGTTATTTTCTGGTGAAGGACTGTTTTCATAGATTGAGACATAAAGAGACTAAAGAAAAAAGTGATGGGATTGACCATCCCTAACCCACTTTGGGCTTTGGGGAGGTATGTGTGGGGTTTAGCCTGCTCCCCCACAGCATTTGAAAGAATCAGGCATTAAGTTCTAGTCTCTATTCTCTGGGTGTGTGTGGAAAAAACTATAGCTACATATAGCATACAAGGGAGCAGGAATCTCTTTATGATATATACTCTATTTTGGAGAGTTTCCATTTTTTCTACCTTATTACTTTTTCCCTCTATGTTTTGTAATATCATTTCCCAATTCTCCTCTGGGAGGTTCTGAGGACTGAAAAGTAGGCCTAGGAGTTTTAGGGGGTCTGCAGATATTTTTATACTATTATTTGCTCCCTTTCCTGTGATGGGGGACCAATAAATAAGCCTCTACATTTTCCTACATGTAGTGCTGAATTTGAGACCAAGGAATAGTTTCTTATGTCACTGAGAAGATGTGGAATGTGGGTTCTGTCAGCCATAAAAATATAAACATCATCTGCATATGCCTATACTTTGATCTTGCCTGTCCCAGAAGGTCTGGGGAGCCTGCTCCAGTGTTCTGAGGTGTCCAGGATTCTTAAGAGAGGATCTAGGGAAAATATATATAATAGAGGACTTCATGGGCATACCTGGCGAACCCCTGCCTGAAGTTTTATTCCTATAGATATAACACCTTTTATTATTGGGTGCACTATTGTCACCGAGTATAATTTCCTTAGCCAGTTAATAAAAACCTCAAGAATACCATATTGCTGTAGAGTTAAGAATAGGAAAGGGTGTTGAACCCTATCAAAAGCTTTAGTTTGGTTGAGTGAAATGATTAGTCCTTCTTTGTCCCTTAATGTGTGATGTTCTACTACATCTCTAACTACCATCAGAGGGTGTTCTGTTTTCCTGTTGGGTAAACCACAATGTTGTGGGGGATGTATTAGGTGGTTGGCTATGCACTCAAGTCTATTGTTTAACACTTGTGATAAAATTTTGAAGTCTGCATTTAGGATGGTTATTGGTCTCCAGCTAGATAGATTGTTCCTATCTCCTGTTTTGAACAGAAAGATAAATAGGCCTGAAGTGAACAAAGTTCTGGCCAGAGCCAATAGGGCTGTGAAGCGCTACCAAGTGATGAAAGTTGCACATGTGTGTAGAAATTATTCAATGCCCAGGTGTAACTTGGCCATATGTTCGAGGTGTTGCACCAAATTTTCAACATGGCCTTTTTTGGACCCCTCCTCATTAACAGTCCCAGTGTCATTTTGTTCAATTGTCCCGAAAGTTGATTGCACAGACCAAACGCACTATTCTATGCCACAGGTGCGAAAACATGGTTTGGGCAGGTTGTGGAAAATAACAGCTGTACAGTTTAGAAGGAGGTGTACAATAATGGCTATGTTAAAAATGTAAAGTAAAAATATAAAAAAATTAGCGACATTAGGAGCGTGCGTAGAAACTGCGCAGAGCACGGTCATAATGCAGTCATTTGTTGGAATTGTTTCACCAAATTTTCAATATGGGCATTTTTGGACTCCTTCTCATGAACAGTGCCAGTGTCATTTTGTTTAATTTTCCTGAATGGTGATTGAGCAGAGCAAATGAGTTATTCTGTGCAAGAGGTGTGAAAACACATTTCGGGCAGGTTGTGGAAAATGACAGCTGTACTGTTATGAAGGAGGTGTGCAAAAATGGCAATGTTAAAAATGTGGAGTGAAAATATTAAAAATTAACGACGTTAGGAGCGTACATAGAAACTGCACAATGCACGCTTGTAACGCAGTCATTTTTGGGAATTTTTTCACCAAATTTGCAACATGAGCATTTTGGGACACCACCTCATGAACAGTGGCATGGTCATTTAGTGAATTGGTCCCAAAAGGTAATTCCGTGCAGTGACCGTGAAATCATCTTTTGGGGCCAAGTAACAAAATGACAGTGACAGTTTTCATGAGGTGGGGTCCCCAGAACCACATGTTGAAAATTTGGGGCAAAAATTCAACAAAATGGCTAAGATATCAGCATAAGTTGAAAACCCCATTGAATGGCTGTATAGCACGCTTACCTTTAATTCTTCAGCTCGCAGTTGGGCTTTGCAGAGTGCAGACGTGTCCCAGTCCATAGAAGATGACAGTGCTGAGCTCCGGAGCTAAGTATGGGTTGGGGGAGGGTGCTCAGTGGGGGGGAGGAAGCCGCAGCGACGACGAGGGACCGTTTTTTACTTTCACAGGGAAACAAAACTGACAACGAGGGACCATTTTCAATTTTACAGCAAACGGACCAAAAAAAAAATATTTCAGCACGCTGGGGTGGGCTCCCAGTGTGCTGTAGGAGTGCCGACATGGGGACTTGGCACCCTGATGTCGGGCGCATGATGTGGGCAGGGGGAACCGGCAGGAAAATAAAAGCTCAACGAGGGACCATTTTCTAATTTACAGAAACAATTCCGCACACTGGGGTGGGCTTCCAGTGTGCGACATAAGATGGCCATGACTTCGGGGGGGGGCACAAAACAGTGAATGGCATAGTGCAATACACAACATTGTGGCACTGCAGCACTGACCATGCACACGACTCCACGCATGCGCGCGACTCATGTGCATGTGCAGTGACAGTGGAATCGGAAGTAACAGCCGAAATAGTGCGGCTGTTATTCTGTACACCGGTGTGGTTGAGGGCTTTCAGCTCCATTGGACTTTCAGACGGATACTTCCAAAAGTCCAATGGAAGAGGTTGTGAGATTGGTCATTTTCAGAGTTAAAAAGCTCTCACAAAAACAGCTGTAGGCTCTGTCCACAGCCCTAAAAAGGGGAGGATGTGTTGAGTTTTAAAAAAATACGAATAGACTATCTGTAAACATTGTGCCAGATCTGCTGAGAAGGTTTTATAAAATTCATACGGGAGACCATCTGGGCCCGGGATGTTTCCAGTTTTAGTTTCCTAATTATTTCTTCAAATTCAGATGCTGTAATAGGAATGGTTAGGTTTTTTTAAATCTTTCAATGGGGCCTGTGTCCTAATGTTTTCCAAATAGTTCTTTATTAACTGTGGCTGTGGAGGGTCTGTCATGTTATGGGATTGTGACAGTTTGGATATTTCTTCATGGAGCCCTTCCATAGAAGTCACAATATCACCATGTTCATTTGTGAGAGAATGTAGGTCCAGTGCCTCTTTCTGGGCTGTGAAAGCCTCACAAGGATCTCCTAAAGGGGTTTTCTGTGTCCTGTACTGTAATTCTGCCTTCATCTTATGTGCTCTGTTGTACTGGAATTCTTTCATTTCTAGTTTTATTTTGTCTATTGAGTGTCATAGTTTTGTCTGGTGGTAGTGTCTAAAGTATACAGATACAGTAAGTGGTTTCTTAAGTTTAGATATTCAAAAAAATAGTTTCTAGATTTTGTTTTACCATAATTTTGAAGGTAGGTTACTATATCTTTTTTTGAGTCTGTCCACCATTCCCCTATGTCATCATAGAGTTTGCAAACAGATGCTCTCTAGCCCATAGAATATTTTGAATTTTCTTCCAGAGCTGGGGGTCCTATAAACAAGATATATTGAGCCTCCACCAGGTATTTCTTTTTGTATTTTGTAGAGTGGTACTAAACCGCATTTCTAACAATAGATGGTCCAATAGTTCTAAGAGGGTATTAATCATAAAGGGGTCCGGAAGAATTTTGGAAATTAAAAAAATGGTCTATTTTTGAGGCAAGTGTACCTCTTTCGTAAGAATAATCTGGCCCTTTGTTGAAGAATTTCCAACAGGGCACTAAACCAGCCTTATTGATGCACCTCTGGAGGGCATTTGCATCGCAGTAGATTTTCTTTCCTTCCTGGGTTATGTCTTTTTTTGGGAGGTCACAATTAAACTCCCCTCCTAATATGACATGCGAGGTGAAGTATAAGTATGGCTGTACCTGGTTAAACAGTTACACTATTTCTGCCTTGGACTGGGGACCATAAATGTTTATGAGTCTTACAGAACTGTTTTTCCACTTGCCATCAATAATAAAAAGCCTCCCAGGGAGTAAGTCTATGAGATTAACTAATGTAAAGGAATATGAGTTAAATATTATCCCTACCCCATCTGCGTTATCTGGTCCAAAAGACCAATATGACGGGCCTCTGGTCCATCCAGCCAGGAAAGTTCTTACCTGGTCTATTGAATACATCCAGGTTTCTTGAAAGTAACAAAAATCCAGGTGGGTGTCAGATATAAACTGGAAAATAGCTTGTCTTTTTATTGGGTTGCATAAGCTGCAGCAGTTCAAAGAACCTACTCTAAAGGTAGACAGAAGTGTTCAGGATCAGAAGCTCTTTTTTTCCTTTTCTTTTTTTTCCTTTGTAACTTTGAGGGTCATTTGGGGTTCAAGGTTTGATTGTCTGTCTCCCCCATATACATGTCAGAATCCCCAAGAAGTAGCTAAAGGGTCATAGGGGTTCTTAGATGTTACGTCTAAAGGTTCAGTAGGTGGTTGTGGTGTGGGTTTGGTGTTCCTGGTTATCCGTTTCCTGGGGGCAGGAGCTGGAATGGTGTTTTTACAGGCCTTTGTCTGGATATCTTTGGCCTTTTCCTGTGGGTCTTGGTAGTAAACTGGGGTTGGTTTGTTGAGGTTCTGAATACCTTGTGAGTCCCTGCTCTCTTCCTCCCTTTTGTTCTGATCTGGTCTTTCTTCTGTTTTTGGGTTCCTAGAAGTGGGAGGGGGTCTGGGTGGGGCTGGGGTGGAAATGTAGGAACTGGATCTTCTTCATTAGGAGCAGGGGGAAGTGTGGCAGCTTCCTGTGCTTTTTGTATTAATAGATCTGGGCTAATGACCGAAGCTTTGTTCTTAGCTGCCCATGGGCATTTAGGGAAGGTATGTCCCATTTCTTTGCATAGGTCAAATTTTGTCAAATTGGCACATTGGACGCTGATGTGGCCCCTTCCCCGCAGTTGTCACACCTGGATTTGTCACAGATACTAGAAAGATGGGTATGAGACCCACATTTGTAACATGCCCTGGGCTGACCAGCATAAACACACACACCCGTCCCTACCTAATAGGCATGAGTTGGGAATGTGCTCAATCTCATTTTAATTCTGGTGTAGTTTGACTTTATACTTTCAGCCTCCCATCCAGAATAGCTCAGAATCTAATATGGCTTCGGAAACACTCAAAACGTCACATTTTTGTGACAACCAATAAGAAATATCGTGTACCCCCTCATTCCGAAACATCACTGTAATGAACTTTATTAGGGCTTTGTTAGGGGGGATGACCATGAAGGGGGACCACAAGGGAGAAAATGTTACCAGGTTATACCTCTGCCAGAATAATTCTAGCGCATATGAGGATCTAAAACTGACACAGTAATTATCCTCACCAGAAATGTTGATAAAAGCAAAAACCTCATTAAGAGAGAAGTGCAGTGAATCTTTTAGCAGTAACTTTCCAACATAGTGCCTATCTGGCCTTGTTTCTAATCCCACTTTATGCCTAATCCTTACAGCATTTCTTCTGGGGGCGGCTTCTTTTTTTGTCCTGGTGAATAAGTCAGACAGCAGGGGTCTCGGGGCTCCTCAGATCTCCCAGAGTCCTTACTATTGGTTTGGTTAGGTTGGATCTGGGGCCTCTTGCATTGTAACCACATTTTGAACCATATTATTGTTGTCCCTTTGTTTTGTTTTTACTGCAGTAACAAATTCTGTAGTTCTCTGTGGGATTTCTCAAGGGAGTTACATTGCATGAACCTTTTAATGTTCCACGGGACGCCATTCTGGAGAATTCAAAGAGAAATTGTCCTTGTCCCAGTCTGGGTCAGGGAGTCATTGTCCAGTTGGCGTTTTTTTCAATCCTGCCTCCAGTAGTGCTTTTTCTGGTGACCACTGTGCAAAGGGGTCTGAAGTTAGGGGTGAACACAGTCTGGGGAATAGAGCCTGTAGATTTCCCTTGTGGGGGTTCAGTCAATCCAATGGGAGATTCATCCCCTAGGTCGTCACTGCATACTGAGGATTTACTTGAAATCTTTCTTTTAGTAGAGGTGAAAGCGGCTCTTTTTGCTTATTTTCAACCATTAGCTAGGATTTGCTGGGTTGTCGGAGAGCGGTTAATGAAAAGGTGGTTGCACCAGCCTGGTTATTTGGGTCTGTTTGAAAAGTTGTGACTAAGTCCAAAGTGTTGTTGTTAGTAAGTTTGGAGTAAGGGCCCGATATTATTTTCAGGTCCTCTGCATTTTCCTTATTGTCAGTTTCTTTGGATTTCCCCCCAGACTTAGAGGGGAGGGTATGACACCTACTTAACTCGCTAACATTTCTAGACATTTCAGACGCCCCCTTTCTACTTCTCTTGGCTTTTGGAACACATCACTTTTAATTTTATCACTGCCAGCCTTGTACTCGGGAAAGTAGGTAAAGGTAAAGCATTTTGTAACCCCCCTACAAATGTGAGTTCCCGAAAAGTCTTCCTTGAGCTTGCCTAAATGCTCACTGCCAGGCTGGTGTTCTGCGTTTTAGCAGTTTAAATGTATTGCCAGAGAGTGCCTGTATAGCCTCTGTGTACTGTCTCCTTAAGAGCTGCCTGGATTGCAGTCATAATTAATCTGAGAGGGAGCTCTGTTAGAAGATATACTTGTTTGCTGATCATTTGTTAGAGTAGTAATAATATTGCAGTTTGTTCTGACCTGCCTTCTTTGCAGCACAGACAGTTTTGTTTGTTTCCATCATCTTGGTCCTGGACTGCAGAATGGGCCAATCAGTACATTTGGGACTCTGCCTACAGGAGCTTGGTGGGGCTAAAACTTGTAGGAATTATAGTTTTGGGCTTTTGGCACCTAAAATAACCTGGAGGGAGAGCCCTTGTTGTGACTGACAGACAGATCAGCCAACTGAACCTTTTAAATCTTGGGAAAAGTCCCACACTGCTTGCAGTTTCAGTTAGATCTGGGTTGGGAAGTGAAGAAGTAACAGCTCAAGATAGTTCGAGCAGCAATCCATAGTGGATTCACGTGGAGAACTGTGGAAAGGCCCGAGTTTGGCCTACATGCCTGCCTGCTGTTCCTGAGAGGGAACTTGTGCTTTTTTTTTTTTTTCAGACTGAATCCGAATTTAGAAAGTGAATTAAGCCACTGAATTGTGACCAGGCTTTAACCTGAAGAAGCCTGAAGATTTGCTGAATGCGATTGGCCTGTCAGAACTCCCGGACTGTGCAGACACTCTGTAACTCCGACCGGAGAGTCATTTACCTGGAACAGTGGAATTTCCTTACATGTGAATGTGCTGTGTGCTTATAGCGGGTTGTGATTTGGTTCCCCACTGTGTGTCTGAACTGTGTTTTGTTTGCTGGAGGCTGTATCCAGCTCCACGGACTGAATCTGTATCCATTTCCATTTGCCTGAGCCTTACTACACTGGCCCAGCCAGAATACCTGCCACGCAGAGAAAGTCATCGACGGAAGACTGGCCTGGAGATCAGCCCCATGCTCAACGCCTTGAACAGGAACGATGCCTCAGTGATTCGTTTGGGCTCTGCTTCTCTGGGCACTCCAGCTCAACAGGCTGCAGTCTCGGTTTCGTCCTTTCTGTGTCCAGTATTAGGTATCATGAGGAAACATCAGGGTAGCTCCCTGCAACAACAGCTAAATCTAAAAGTGTTGTCATCTGATTGTCTTGTTGCCTTTTCTTTCACAAACTGAGCCCTCCGGCTCCGGATTACAAATAGTGTGTGTTGTGCATGTTGCTTTCTTCCATCACAGGGCCCCAACCAGCTGAAACGTTCCTGGCTAGTCCATCGTTTTCCTACCTGGGTACCTAGAGTGTGTGACTATGTAGGGACTTTGAACTGCATGCATAACTGTCTGATTAATATAGCTTTTAATCAAATCAACCTGTTTACGCCCCTCCCTTGTTCAAGTCCCCAGAATAAATCAGAGTTAACTTTGTTTGCATTTAACCTGACTGTGGTTCCAGTTTGTGCCAAAAGTATTGTACTGTTGCTATTTGCTGTACTTAACTTTGTTTTACAGGGGGTCTCCAGGGTCAAGCTAGAGGAACCAGCCCTGGTAGTAAGTGCAAACAGCATGGGTAATTGCCTTGTGAATAAGGGTCACTGTGAAAGTAATTACTGTATATTGTTCAGACCACTAGAAGGGAAAGAGGGGGGTTACAGTGTCCTAGAGGGCTGTGCCCAGGTTACCTTGACCATTAACAACCCTGACCTCCAGGTGGAGGCACCCGTTTCATTACCCAGGCCCCCTTAACCTGCTACTAGCTAAGCAGGCAGGGGTAGTAGCACTTGAAATAGCACCACCTGGGGTAACAATTTACCTGAGGATTTTGGGACATCTCCACGATATGCCTCGTTGGGCCTTTTGATGTTACTGCATCATCAGGAGTGCTGCCAGGCGGGCCCTGCCTGTTGTCAAACTTTTTCCTTGCTCCAATTCGCAAGGGCTGATTTCAGGTTTTTCTGTATAGCAAGCGTGTCTGCGTTCCACTTGTGCCAGTTTAGCTAGCATGTCCTTACGGGAAGTTTTACTGTTTTCTGCATTTTGCTCACATCTCATACTTGAAAATGTATCCGTCAGATCGGTTTGTAGACTTAGATCTTCAGTTGACACAAATAGATCTTCTGCAGTTTCTTCCTTAATTCCATCCATCCTGCTTTCTTGAGAAATATTTGCCTCTTGGGATATGGGGCAGAGGAGGAGGCAAGCTCCTCTGCCTCAGACACAACCATGTCCTCCAGCTCCACACTCCGAGTGGCCATCTTGGCTGACAACCAACAATTCCCCTACTGGTGAGTAGGGGAATTTCCCCAGTGTCCTGGCCAAATTTCCGCTATTCATTAAAATACCACCAACAGCTTAATGTGGTTCGATAAGTCAGTTTACATCTGTACAAATATTCCTTTTGCCTCGTCCCATGGGTTGAACCACTCCCTAATAAAGGCCAGCCTCCCACGGCAGTTCCGCTCTTAGCACGCTGTGAAACCTGGCACGCTGAGCTCCCTATGTGGCTTGTGGACTGAGCCTCCTTTTGCTCTCTTCCCCTTCACTCTCTGTTTTTGCATCTCCCCTTTCAGCCCCTTCCTTTTTGCTGGTTTGTTCCTTCCCTGCCCATCTTGCTTCTTTCCTGTTTTTGCCACCCCCACATTGTTGTGGTTGCCCCTGTCCCTTCTCCCCATCCTGCTTCCATAGTGCTCTCTCCTGCCTCCTCCTATGTCAGGTCCTTGGAGCCCCATCCCCTGCCCTCCCTCCTACTCTGGATTCTCTCTCCATCCTCCCCATGTCCGGCTCTGCCTCCTCTGCTTTCAGTGTCCCCGCCATTGTAGCCTGTCTCCCGTCTCCCCCTTTGTCTCCTTCCTTTGCTGCTCCCGCAATCCTGCACCTGCCCTGGTGCTGCTCCATTTCTCCTGCCTTCCATTCCCCATCTCTCCCCCTTACCTCTGTGGCTTTCCACACGTTCCCTTCTTTCTGCCCCTCCTGTAGCTGTGAGTGTGAGTCACCAGAGCCGCTTGTGCCCCCTGGAGCACCATCTTCCCATTTCCCTCCCTCCAGAGCCATTTGTCTGCTTCCCTATTGTTTGTGTTGCCCCGGACCCTGTCTGTTGGCTAGATAGTCGGCACTGACCGCTACTGCCATTTGCAATCAGATCACTGATGCATGACTATGCGCCTCTTACTTTTCTTCCCAGCCGTGTACTGCTTCAGGCGCATGACATAGCAATGGAGCAGGCTTGAGCGATGGCTGCTACCATGCCTGCCCACCTCACATACTGCTGCTGCTGTGGAAATGTAAGTTGGTCCTGTCAGCTGCAGCCCGTCTTGGTCCTCCCTTCCCTCCTCTAGTCTGTATGCTTTGTTTCCTTTATGGTCTGTGCAACTTGGGTCACTGTCCTGGCTGCAGCCATGATGTTTGTCTTTCCTGTATGCTGGGGGATGTCCCTATCTCGTTCATTGGGAGCTGGCTTTTCGGCACCTGGTGCTGTGGGTTGATACATGTCTGGATTCTGGGTTGTGCCCTTGGGCTATATGGCTCCATCAGTCACTGTCCCTCTCCTGTGCTTTTCTAAAGTTCATCAGTGATACTACCAATAATAAAAAAAAAAAAACGTGTCTCTGCCACTGGAACTCTTTGTGGGCTTCCTATCTCTGCTTGCCTGTTGCTCCTTTTTGTCTTGGCTGGGACTAAACTCATGTCCCATCTGACTGTGTCAGTGTTGCTCTTCCCTGACCGACAACATATTGCAGAATGTATACAAACCCTTTGCTGTCTTCCGCCTCCCCCTTCCCATCCCTCATTCTTGTCCTTCTCCCTTGCTCCCCTGTATTTTCTTTTGGGCTTTCTCACTTGCTCCAGCACTCCATCTCCCACCCCATCTACCATTTCAATCCTGCTCCATTTCTGACCCTCTCCTTGATCCTGCAGTTCCTCAGTATTTACTCCACTCTGCCACCCACTGCATCCACCTTCCCAGTCAGTCAGTGTCCATCCCCATGCTACTTCCAGCTTAACTAATTATTATGTTAGTCCCACTATCCATATACCCTGCCCAATCTGTCATTCCTCAGTTGCCTTGTTCTCCCCTTGTACTTCACAAGTTCCCAGCTTGTCAAATCACCATACCACTCATGCTGGCTCCCTCTCCTGCATCTCTCACAGCAGTTCCCGCAGTATGGCTGCAACTGGTGTTCCTCCTCCTTTGTTGGTCTTGTTTTGCATTCCTCTTGTTTGTCCCTACAGTTATGTGTTTCATCTGGCCACGTTCCCCTTTATAACTATGACTTGTCCTTTACTAGGACCTTGATAATACCGGAGCCTCTTTTGGTGGTTCCTGCCCTTCCCATTGCAGTGCTGTTTGGTCCATTTTGCTCAGCTGGCTTCCTTGTTAGTCCCATGGCGGGGGTCTGTGGTGACACGCTGGGGCATCGTGGCTGCAATGAGATGGAGCATGCTTTATGTTAGCTGCATGATTTTACCCTGCTTTCTCATACGTGGCTTTCAGCCTTCCCTGCATTACTTATTGTCCTCACAGGTTACCCAATCTTAGAATGTTCTTTGCATTCCATTGTTGTGCTGCATGCTCCTCACTACATTTACCTATCTCTGCCTTCCTGGCATTTATGGTAATCGTATTCCCCCATTCTCTACCTTCCTACTTCCTAGCATCCCCTTCATCGTCTTTTCTTTTACCTCCCTCGTACTCCTCAGCTGTCAGCTCCCCTTTCCTCACTTAACCAATGCCAGCAGTCCAACAGCCTTTTCCCTAACTCTGCCTACTGAGGCATAGCAGTGCAGGTAGGTTTCCCCTGTCTACCGAGGATGAGAGCATGTTTCCTCTACCTTCAGCCTTGACCAGTTATACTCCGGTCAACTTTCCATCATCTCTGTTTCTAAACTCTGTCTGGTGTGGCATCAAGTGAAGGTTAGCTTGCCCCGACTACTGAAGATGGGAGCCTGTGTCTTCAATCTACTGTTTTAACCAACTGCATTCTATACATGATACCCGGTTGCCGCTTTCCCTTCAGGAACAGAACCACTATAGTCCATTTGCCTTGATTCAACCAACTACATTCTATACCTGATCCCTGGTTGCTGCATTCTCTTTGGGAATGGAATCATTATAACCCTATTTGCTTTTCATATCCTACCTCACCGAACTGCTGCCTGCACTTCTATGGACTCGATATCCTTGTCCCTGCTTTGGCCTCCTCATGTTCTGGATTTGGACCCCGCCAGCTTGTTCAATCTCCATCTCCACTCAGTCCATCAGACTCCTGGACTTCCTTGCTGTTTGTCTTCCACCTCCTCCTGTGCTCCCGGGCATCACTGTTGTGACTTGCCTTCCGGCTCACTTCATCCAATCTTCAGTCCTTCAGCTCCATGCTGCCATTTTCTCCCTCACTGCTACACCGAATGTCTACATTTCCCTACTTGCCTTCCTCTTGGACATGTCTGCCTGCGTTCCCCTTGCTTCCTGCTGGATATGTGCTGTTTGCTCCTCTTCAAGGATGTGTGCCTGAAGTCTTTAAGTTTTCCCCTGGTGCTCCCCTTATCTCATCTGGTGGTCTTCCCGCACCAATTACAATGCTTTCCCTATCTGCAATTCTAGTTCACCAGCTCCTTCAGAGGTGGGAACCCACTCCCCTGTCCTGCAGCACCTTGCTACCAGCTGTTTCAGCTGGCCATCTCCTTCGGAGGTGGGACCCTCACACCTCAACTCCGCACCACCTTGTACCTGGATTCCCTTCTTGGTTTGCCATAGATCTCCCACCAAGGCCTGATTCAGCTTTCCTGCATTCTATTCTGGTATGCTGTGGTGCTTGCCCCCAGTCCTGTACCTTACCGGCACCTGCTGATGTCAGTACTGCTTGGCCTTTGCTGTCTTCTTATCAAGCTCCTTCCTCCAGTCAATGGACTTCCACTTTGGACTTTTCCCTCCATTCTGGGACTGCTGCCTTCCTCCATGCTGCCCAGGTGGCTCGAGGCTCCTGCACATTTGCTGTATTTCTTTTTGGGCATTCCTACAACTATCGACGTCCAGCATCTCTGCTTGATCAACTATTCCTACCTGTTCCTCTGTCTCATATTCCTACCTCGGCCATCATTACAGCTCCCTTCCAATGCTCTATGGAGTACCTGTTCTTCTAACCTGAAGAAACCTTATTCCAGCAACATCACTTGGCAGAGCATGTCCCTATAGACTCTTACGTCACCATAAAATCATCAGTATCTCCCAATAACCTCCCGAGGACCCATTTCTGGCATCACATTTGACTTGAATATAGAAGATCTCATCTCTCAACCATCTCTGCAGGATGATTCCTTATGTATTCTGCTAATTCAAACAGTATGGGTATCCCTACCTCCCATGTCTTTATAGGATCCAAAGATTTAGTGAAGCCTCCTTCACTCCTATCTTCTTACCCAGAACCGTGACCCTAATTCCTTCTGAGCTGTACCAACTCCAGAAGCCAGAAGGTGAAGGAAGGAAACATATTCAATTCAGTGCTTTAGAGTAACTGGTAATTGGTATTTTTCTTTTAAACTTAGATTGAAGGCTTATAGTGACACTATACTTTCTTTCTGTGTTGTCTTTACTTATAATTGTTTTTAGGCTGTTGAAAATTTAAAACACAGTGGTGGTGTAATTCTGTGCTGTCTTTAATTGCTGCAAATTTTATCTTGGCTTGTCTGACTGTCCTGTAGCTGGGTGAAGGGTGTTAATTGTCTGGCCTCTGACCTCAGCTACGTGATAACTGGAGGTGGGGCTCAGTCACAGTTAAAGCAGCAAACAGAGGTTCATCTTCTCAGAAGAAGCCAGAAGGTGAAGGAAGGAAACATATTCAAGTCAGTGCTTTAGAGTAACTGGTAATTGGTATTTTTCTTTTAAACTTAGATTGTAGGCTTGTAGTGACACTATACTTTCTTTCTGTGTTGTCTTTACTTATAATTGTTTTGGGCTGTTGAAAATTTAAAAACATAGTGGTGGTGTAATTCTGTGCTATCTTTAATTGCTGCAAATTTATTTACCCCTTCCCCAACTCTTAATTATATGCCCTGATAAATCTGATTGACAGGAGCTAAACACAGGGTATAGTAAGAGGTGTGAAGTAGGAGGGGCATAAGGGGGAAGAAGACCACCCTCAGCACGACAAGTGTTTTGACTCATTTATTTATTTATTGGTTTCTTTTTCCTTAAAAAAAATATATATCTGACGATCAGTTACAGGATTTTTAGTACTGTAAATAAATAAAAAGAGAACTAAGAGAGCTTCAGTAGCAGAAGTAGTGGAATTGCAGTATAATGTGGGGAGTGGTGCAATGCAGTGGCTGTGGGGCAGCCATATTCGAGGCAGACCTTCTGGACACTGAGGTGCTGCCCTATTTGCATGCATCTCTCTGGACTGTGGGATGAGGTAGCCAGACTCAGGCGAAGTAAGCTTCGGTCGAGTACCATCACCCCTATCCAGGGACCACCCAGTCCAATGCAGCTGCCTCAAAGGATGCCGAGAAGCGAGGAGCACTTGGATGACAGTGGGCTCAGGGAGGTTAGAGCAGTCAGGCAGAGGCACATCCCAGATCCTATTCCTCTAAGAACTCATATGCCACACTGGCAAATGAGGACAACCAAATAGAGGTACCCAGGAAGTGGAAGGCAAGGATATGGAGGTTAGGCAAGGAGGTGACCTCAGTGGGGAAAGCAGTGGACCCCAGAGGAGGAGGAAGTGAATCCTGGTGGGGGACTCCATCGTAAGAGGGATCCAGCTAGGAACACAGGAGGGGGAGGACAGGGAGGTGAGGTGCCTACCAGGTGCCACGGCATGGAGGTATGGAAGAAAGATACTGGGGATCACTGGGAAGGCAAGACGGGAGGGTGAGCTGGATGTCATTATCCACCTAGGTACTAATGACTTGGCAAATGGGGAGCCAAAGGAAGTTCAGGAAGAGTTTAGGAAACTGGGAGGGTCTCAAGCAAGTAGCTACTTCTGTCACTTTCTCAGTACTACCTGTGAGAGGCAAGGAGAGCATAGGAGTGCATGCACCAGAACTTAACTCATGGTTGAAGAACTGGTGCTGTGAGGAAGGGTTTGGATTCATTGGTGACTGGGGACCCACCTGGAGGATGGAGGTTTGTTCAAGCCTGACTGACTGCATCCATCCTGGAGGAATCAAGCACTCAATGATGTAAGTTTAAATGCTACATTGACAAGCATTTAAACTAGCAAAGGGTGGCAGGCCAGCAAGGACGGTACTACTTGCTCACCCCCACAGCTAGTAGTGGAACCAGTGAACCAGAAGAGTGGCTATCTCTGCAAAGCAGTGTGCAAAAGATGAAGATTAGTGTCCAAAGGTGGATAAGCAGAAAGGGCAAAATTCAGCAGAAGGGTAAACAGCAAGGAGAACCAGGGATAAATGACAACCAAGGAAGGGGCTGGAGTAGAACAGTGAAGCAGTCTAGGAGGTCAAATCATGGAAAGCCATGTGTGCAAATGCCAGGAGCCTTAGCAACAAGATGGAAGATCTGAGGCTGTCATGGTACAGTCAGACCTGGACATTGTGGCCATCACTGAAACCTGGTGTAATGATAACCATGACTGGGAGATGGCCATACCTGGCTACATATATCAGAAGAGACAGAGCAGGCAGGAAGGAGGAGGGTGGCACTGTGAAAAATGACATAAGGGCCACACAGATCCAGGAGGAACAAAATGGGGAGAGATACTGTGGGTTAAGCTGGAAAGGAAAATGGGGCCAGCCATCCGCACAGGTGTGTCTATAGACCACCAGCCCAGGAGGAAGAAACAGATAGGGAGCTGATGCTAGCCATCAAAGGATGGCAGACAAAGGTGAGGTAGTACTGGTTGGAGACTTCAATATACCAGCGTGGACTGGAGCATCCCAGCAGCAGCATCAACTAGACAAGATTTACCCTGGACTCCTTCAGGGTGCCTTCCTCAAGCAACTGGTCATGGAACCAACTCGGCAGAAGGCAATACTGGACCTTGTGCTCACAAACAGGGACAGTGTGATGGGGGTAACAGTGGGGAGCACCTGGGTAATAGTGACCACCAGTCATTGTGGTTTGAAATCACAGAAAGAGCAGAACCAAACCACACAAAACACGTATCCTGGATTTTAGGGGGCAGACTTTGGGAAAATGGGAGATACTTGAAAGAGGCATTAAGGGAATGGGACAGGAATCAGGGGTCGAGGAACAGTGGGCAGTATTTAAAATGGGGATTATAAGAACAACAAATTATGCATTAAGCAGGTTAGCAAGAGGAAAAGGAAGAGGAGACCATTATGGTTTCCAAAGAGGTAGCAAAGAAAGTGAAAGCCAAAAGATTGCATTCAGGCAATACAAAAGACACAGGCAGAAGGGGATAGGGAGAAGTACCAGGAGAAACAAAGGGAGGCAGGGAAGTCAGTAAGGAAGCCAAAGCTCAGACAGAAGAACACATTGCAAAATCAGTGGGTAAAGGGACAAAACCTTTACAGGTACATAAGTGAAAAAAAGAAAGACAAAGGGAGGATAGTGAGACTGAAGGGGAGGATGGGAGCCACGTGGAGGATGACAACAATAAAGCTGACATACTGAACAGGTATTTCTGCTCAGTCTTTACTAAGGAAGAGGGGTAATGGGTCTGAAGGGAGTACAAGGGTGAGAATGGTGCAGAAATGGACACAAGTCCCTTTACACGAGAAGGGTCCTGAAGGAACTGGAAGTAATAAGAGCTGATAAAGCAATGGGGCCAGATGGGTGCACCCTAGGGTCCTTAAAGAACTAAGAGAGGTGGTGGCTGAACCTCTGGCTATCCTGTTTCAGCCAATCACTGGAAACAGAGGAGGTACCCAAAGACTGGAGGACAGCAGATGTAGTCCCCTTATACAAAAGTGGGAACAAAGAGGAAGCAGGGAACTACAGACCAGTCAGCCTCACCTCGGTAGTGGGAAAGATCATGGAAGCACTACTGAAGGAGAGATTGGTGGAACATCTGGTTGTCAATGGACTACAGGACCCAAGGCAGCATGGTTTCACCAGGGGGAGGTCATGTCAGACCAACCTCATTGAATTTTGGACTGGGTGACTAGGGAGGTGGATCAGGGAGGGCAGTGGACATGGCCTATCTGGACTTCAGCAAGGCCTTTGACACTGTGCCACATAGAAGACTATTACACAAACTGGGGAATATGGGTGTGGGCAGGACAGTAGTGTGGTGGGTGGTAACTGGCTGGGTGGCAGGACACAGAGGGTGGTGGTAAATGGCTGTCACTCCACAGGAGGAAGAGTGACCAGTGGGGTACCACAGGGATCAGTGCTGGGACGGTTCTATTCAACATCTTCGTCAGTGACATTGCACAGGATCTAGAAGGCAGAATTTCACTGTTCAGCTGATGACACAAAGCTCTGTAACAGAGTAGACACACCAGAGGGTGTAGACAGAATGAGAAGGGACCTGCAGAAACTTGAAGAATGGTCAAGGGTTTGGCAGTTGAAATTCAATGCAAAGAAGTGCAAGATAATGCATATGGGGCACAAAAACCCTGGCACAATATATCAGTTGGGGGTGAGGATATAGCATACCAAGCAGGAAAGGATCTTAGGGTTGTCATCTCTGATGACCTCAAGGTGAGAAACAGTGTGACAAGGCAGCAGGTAAAGCAAATAGGATGCTGGGATGTATAGGCAGGGGCATCACCAGCAGGAAAAGGGAGGTCATAATTCCACTATACAAGACACTGTGAGGCCCCACCTGGGTACAGTGTACAGTTCTGGAGACCATACCTACGTAAGGACATAGACAGGGTAGAAGGTTCAGAGGAGGGCAACAAAGATGGTGCATGGGTTGCATCACAAGTCCTATGAAGACAGGTTGAAGGAACTGAACATGTACTCCCTGGAGGAGAGGAGGGAGAGGGGATATGATAGAGACATACAAGTATCTTACAGGGAGGAACAGGGTGCAGGAAAACACTATTTTTAAGCGAAAAAGATGTTTCAGGACTAGAGGGCATGGGATGAAGTTGGAGGAGGACGATTCAGAGGAAACATGAGAAAGAATTTCTTCACAGAGCGGGTGGTGGACAAGTGGAACACCCTGCGAGATGAAGTGGTGGGGGCTGAAACAATCACGGGATTTAAGAATGCATGGGATAGACATAAAGGAATTCTAGAGGGCAGGGGTCAGGGGAAACAGACTTCTAGGAAAACAAACTGAACTTACAAGCTCAAATGGGCAGACTAGGTGGGCCATAGGCCCTTATCTGCCGACACTGTCTATGTATCTATGTATCTAACTCCTTAGTAACCATCACTGTTAAGGATAACAGGAACTGCAGGATACCTCATAGCAGTAGTGGCATAATCCATTTTACCTTCTCCTCACAGTCTTCTCCTACATGCGCTGACTCAGTTTAATCACATTACTTGATTTGTACTCCCTTAACAGCCATTGGATGTTCCTAAGACCTTCTCCAGCTACTATCCCTAGAACATGTATCATTGGATATCTGGTGCCTAGCTGCCTTGCTAAAGTTACTCTCTCTGAGCCACTGTTCCCTGGCCCTTGGATGTCACCTTTATTTATAACGTTATCTAATCTCTTCATCATGCTACCCTAACTCATGCCAGCTACCCATCCAGTGGTCCTTCTAACTCATCTCTCAGGATTTACATCCCGTACTCCCTCCAGTGAATACCATCACTGAGCACAGGCTGTCATTTACTCCTCAATCTGCTAATCTGCAACCCACCTGGCTGTCTCACTATCCCAGTCATGCCCCACAACAGTCCTATATATGACTAAGCATGCTAGCACCCATGGCATTCTACACTGCTCTCAACTTCCCATTGCAATATCAGTCTATAGACTCATTCAAAGACTCATTCTCGGGCTCTCCTCGGCATTCAGTCATTGGATACTCCAGCACTGCAAAGCTGCCATGGCAACTTAAGCTCCTGCCATGGGCAATTAAGCCACAGCAATACTCATATCCACCATTTCCCACATTTAGTCCTTCCTCAGTATGAGCCTATGCAAATCTCATTATAGCAACAATAACTTTAGTCAACCCTCAAATTTGTTGTACTGAACTTTCCAATTATTCCCATCAATATCAAGTTACCATCTCTATAGCATATACCACTCTTCCTTCATTGGTCTAAAATCTTACACGTTAACCCCTCCTACCAGGTACCTAAAGCTTTTATCTGAATCCTTCATCATCTCCATAGATGCCTACATAGAGACAGATCACACATTGCTGAACTCCAAACCCTGAGACCCTAATCTGGATGTCAAACCCTCTACAAAGTCAGATAGATTACTTTAAAAATTTTATAACCCATCTTACTTCCCTCAGTTTAGAGTCTGGCAGCTCATTTAATCAACTCATGCTCACATTGCCTCTGTAATCCCATTGAATATCAACCAACATCACATTGGAATCTTGGACCATAGTCAACCCTTTTCCAGCTGGACTTAATCCATATTCGGGATCCAGAAATTCCTTCAGAATGGACCGGCCTCTTCAGCCTCAGAATTGACCTATCAGAAAGCATCATGCAACAGATTCTGAAGCTGGGACGTCATCTCTACAAACAGTTTACCTTATTCCAAAATTAGAATATGGTTGTAAGAACCTAGGATCATCTCCTCTTAGTTTGTCCTGAGAACGAGCAGGTCAGTAGCCATGGGTCCTCAGAAGTTTCCTTCACATGGGTTTTTTTTTCTCCCGCATGCTACTGGTCATACTCTCCGTGAGTCGGAGAAGGTAAACTTTTTGGGTTTTCTATTCCCTACCCACTACTGCTTCCATACCAAGGGTGGGAATAGAGAAAAGCCAGAAAGTAAACTACAGTTACATAAGAAATTAATGGGACCTACTCAGACATCTGTCCCATCTTTTCTAGGGTTCCCCAGGGCTCCATTCTGGGCCCCTTACTATTCTCCCTTTACCTTAACACCCTTCCACACTCTTGCTCAGGGAACATTCTATTGTATGCTGATGATGCAGTCATCTTTGCCTCAAGTCGTAACCCTATTGCCCTCCAGGACTCGCTGCAGAAGTCCTTCACTGAAGCCGAGGGCTGGTGCAAGGAACATAGATTGGTGATAAATCTTAAAAACAAAAACCATGTTCTTCTCTCATCCCCAAAACAAGTCCTGCAACTTCAAACTCTCATTCACTCTGGGTCCTCATTCCCACTCGAACAAGTTTGCTCCTATAAATACCTAGGGATCCATTTGACCCCTCCTCTCCTTCCATGGACACATCGCTGCCCTAGCCACTGCCACTAATATCCGATTGGGCATCTTACATCGGTATAAACACTGCCCTCCCGGAGCTCTTGACTCACAGTCACCTCCTCTATCCTGTCCCTAGTGGACTATGGACTGCCGATGTATGGTGCTGCTGATCAGACCGCACTCCATAAATTCCTTTTCTCTGAATAAGGCCTGCAGGTTAATTACTGGAGCACCTAGGATGACACACACCTGTCTACTGTATGCTAGCGCTGGTACTTGATCGTGGCGCCTCAAATATCTTACCTGTACCCTTACAAAAGACCCTTCTTGGGCTGTCCCCACCAGGATTGACCACCACCATCGCGCTCTGTCCCACTAGTTCATACTGGACCTCTGGGAAAACCTCTCTGGTTATCCCTAGAGCTAGGACCTCTCACGGCCAAGAGCCTTCAGCTTTAGGGCCCCTCCTGGTTCAACACACTGCCCCCTCCATCTCCGAGCTCCAACTATATCGTGCTTCAAAACTTCCTTACGTAACCACCTTATTAACACCCGATGCTGTAACTGCCGTAGTCAAAGCCGTACTCAATACTTATGACAAAGCTTATTACTAAGCTGCTAAGGACAACATAACTCTGGTATTGTTTGCATCCATCCTACCTGTACCAGCTTGTTTGTATCTATGTCTTAATTTACTGTTATACCTAAGTGTTGTACTGCTATACTGTGTATTTTGGTTTGTCTTACTGTGACAAGGTACCTTTGTAAATGAGCCTATGGCTCAAAGGTTTTCCAAACTGCTGTTTAAATAAAATAAAATAAAATAAAATAAATAAGCACTACTAACCCCATACTCTATTCACCAAAACATTGAACCAATATGTGTAAGATCTGGAGACCAATAATCCAGAGAAGGCAAGTCTCTCACCATAAGGTCAAATGCAGGAACATACTGCAAGATTGAATAAATAGCAGTTTTTGATGGTGGGGAAGATGCTCTCTCATCAGTCATCACAACTCCAACACCTCACTATCCACATGGATCCAAAAGGAAGAAGGTGGAGGGAGACACTGTCTCACTGTGGCTCCCTTCCTCAAGCTCTTGCAATTAAGTCTGAGAATTTGGGTGAACTGCACTCACACCACAGTTCACCAATTTAAATGGCAACCTTTGAAAAAAGCTGTACTCTCACTACAGTTCATCAGTCTTGGTACTTCTAGGAGTCATCTTTTCAGGCCCAGTCTGACCAGTCCAGGGTATACCAGGAGCCACAACCTGTCTATTTCGCTGCAACCCATGGCAGCAACCATCCTTCAGTTGATGAGAGGCCAGGGGCCTTTTCTGTGTTGGAACACCAGCAAAGGAGTTCAACACAGACTGAACAAACTCCCTGTATTAGAGAGTAAGCAGTCCTTGATTCAAAACACACAGAATCTCTTCAGCCCATCCAGGCTCAGCAGTTGATCCAGAAGTTGCATCACTACCAGCAATGTGGTGAAAACCACAAACAGTACAAAATACTGTATAGATTCCAGCAGCAGATAGGGAACTATGGGGCACACTAGATGGACCCTTGATCTTTTTCTGATGTTACTGTCAATGTTTCTATGTAATGGTGTGTGGTGGAAGCGAACGTGAAAGTCAAATACTAACTCTATACCGGGGTGAATTCAAGCTGATTCAGATTGATGCTACTGAATTACACACAGAGCTAAAGCACCACAGAAACAGAACATAACCGGACTCCTGACTGAAAAATTAAACCTACACTTTTTACATTGCCTCACTCATGCATCTCTAACTATACCAAAATAACACTCTATACTAACCCATTTAAAATAAAGTGTTCTGTTTAAATAAGTTAAAATAATACATAAAAGCATAAGTATGGTAGGAGCGCAAAGACAGCCACCCAGCATGGTGGCCATCTTCCACTTCCACCAGTTATCCGCATATTTGGGAACTTTTATGTGGGGAAGACTAAACATCAATTGAGGGTCAGGGTGGGGGAACATGCCCATGCTATAATTAGTAATATTATGGAAATTGTTATGACAAGACATATAATAGAGGGTAGGGGCCAGAATATGCATTCTGTTAGGTTTACTGTATGGGAATAGAATATTCTCAAAAATAAAGGAGAGGGAAAATTTTTTATGTGATCCTTAGAAGAAAGTGAATTTTTAGATTCTCCAATTGGGACCAACTAGTTGGATAAGTCCGAATAATAAAACAGAACTGATATAATGTAAAAATAGAAACGGGTTTCTGGGATATTCAAGATGCCATTAGATATACTGTATTTTACTGCAAAATGTAGGTGTGTATAGAGTTATGAAATGACTCAAATAATACAGCATTCGATATCTTTTGAATGTTTCCCAAGCTCTTGTAGGAACTTGGTAAGAAACTGCTTCAGGTCACCATTATGTTAGATGAGAAGACAAGGGGAAAAAGGGAGGCTATGAATAAGTGTAACCCCTAGGGGGCGCTACCCTTAAGGCTACTACCCTTGCCTGCCTCCACTGAGACAGGGTGAGGGGCCCAGATCCGTTGACGGGTGCCTCCACCCAGAGGTCGGGGTCAATATTGTCGAGATTGCCTGGTCAGTCCTCTGGGTTACTGCAACCCCCTGTTCGTCCCACTAGTGGCTCACACTGGGTACCAGTAGCACTTTTTACCGAGACACTCACCCCCTGGTTACTATCTCTCCACTCCCTCTGGAGACCCCCTGTATAATGAGGCACAGTTATATAGCAGTCACCAGTAATGTACACAATAGCCAGGGTGTAATTGCACAAAGAACAATCTGATTTATTCAGGGGAGTAATAACAAGGTCAGGGGGAATCAAGTTGATTAGCTTATCACTATAATTATCTACCTAGGGCTCTGTGCACAGGCCTAATCCTAAGATTTACTGTCCCTGGGTACCCAAGCCCTAACAGCTAGTCCAAACGTGGCAGCTGGTTGGGGCCCTTAACACAGATAAACATTACAGTCCTGAGCAGGTCAGAATGGGAGAAAGTTTAATTAGGCAGTCAGCAGTGTAATAATGCACTGGAAACCACTGTGTACACACTCTGCAGGAGCTACCCTGAATCAGTACTCACAACCCCAGCAAATGGCATTCCTTCAACGCTGCCAGGGACGGAACCTGAACTTCACCAGCCTTCTCACACATTTATATGGCAAACAACAGAGGGGTACCATACCAGGCAATAGCTTTTAGATGTTTACAAACTTGTAGAAACTCAGGTAACAGACTGCAGCTTCAACATCACGGATGGACCGAGCGCAATTCAGCAATTTTCTCCAGTCCCCTCAGGTCGAGCCTGGTAGGTAGCTGGGCTGGCACCAGCCTCCTCCGACCGCACGCCGGTGGATTTAGTCCGAATCTTTCACAAGGCAGAAAAACGGCCCCTGCAGGCCTTCCCGCGCGAACACCAATCCAGCGCAGAAGCACACAGCTCCTCTCCTCTCCTAAGCCACAACGCCTCTGGCCCCAGAAGCATGGGGCACTCCTCCTAGTTCGGGCGCTACCCGATCCCATTGGCTGGCTAAACATGCCAGTCATTTCCTCCTGTTCTCAGTGGTGTGAGAAAAACGCCATAGCCCATAATGCCTCTCTCAAATACAAACAGCTCCTCTATTGGTCAGCCGACTCTGTAGGCCCCCTAGGTACTGATTGGTCCAATTCAGCAGTTCTGGAGCAAAATGGAGGCAACAGATGAAACAGTCTTTTCTGCAATGGAAAACAGGTTAGAACAACTACATTATCATTATCATTGTGCATTATTTCCCACAACAATCACATCCCCTAGCAGAGCTTCCTCTGCACCACTAGCGGTGGCAGCGAAGGAGCTATTTTCCAGTGGCCCGGGCGGGACTTGGGCATACAACCACACAACCCCCTTTCCATGTAATTAATCACGGCTGCAGCAGGCAGTCCTTAAAGAGACAGCCTACGGAGGTTTTTTAAAGCGCTCAAGGCTACCCGTTCAAACGGCTTTAGGCCGATCCCCATCCAGGCATGGAGCAGGGAAACGAGCTCCGAGAAAGCTTTTCGGGAACACCCATTTGCAAGGGGGTTACATAAGGAAAACTCTCGGTCTGGACTCCTGAATAGTGCAAGCTGAGTCAGAGCAGTGCTTACCTGAAGTTGAACATAATTAATTAGTTCTTAAATTTGCACTTTCATTTTATTGTATTTTGCACATTATTAATGCTGCTGTGCTTCACTGTGTTATTGTACTAAGCACTTTTGGTAATGTGACAGGCAATGCTGCTTTTAGGGTTCCTAATACAAAGTAGGAACATTGCCCCTTTAAGCGGTTCCCCATATAAAGCAATGAATAGCAGGTGCCAATACCTTTGAAAAAAGTGCTGTATTAGGGTCATGAAATGCGTCAGGTTATCTTTGGGGCCTGCCCTGCAATAGCGGTTTTTGTAAGTTTAGCTGTGATTTCGATTTTAAATAAAGAAGCAAGTCTGACTATGTAGACTTTTTCTCTTTTTAGTTTTACCCATGTGGTTCCAGGTGCCGATCCTGTTGTGTCACTCCTAATACACATAATGCCATGCAACACATCATGGGTTTGCTGCTAGTTGTCTGCAAAAAACTATATTTGATTGATTTAATCACTAAAAAATGTACTTTTAAAAGTACGATTTTTCTTCAACACACACCAGCTCTGATTAGGTTATCAGTGAATCAGCTGTGCAGTACTTCATACCAAGGCCCCAATGAAACAGAGTTAAGGAAACTGCTATCAATCTATTGGCAGTATCAAATCTATTTTACCTAGGTCCATATTCTTGAAGGGCTACATTCATTTTATTTAGGGGAAAAAGTGGAGGATTTAGTCTGGCTCTGCCTGTTTTTCATAAGCCCCAAGTACTCTCATGGACCCATTATGAGGGTGCTTTCTTCATGGGCTGAGGTGCTCCCTCTGTAATTTCAGAGACATAGGAGCATATAAGATTGGCAGTGGAGATACTGACTGGCTGAACAATAGACCAATGAGTTTGGAAGATAAATGGTGGGTTCAAAAACAGATGAAACTCACTCTTTTACATGGGGTAAGATGGCAGACAGTGAAATACATAGAGTAGTTGATGCAAAAGGGAAGAATAAGAACAGACTGTCACTCAAGGATGTTGGTCAAACTTAGTGTAGACACATGTGATTTACAGTACTAAAAAGTCCTGTGAAATACAAAAGGGCTGATTCTAGGAGGTGCTCATTCCTGCTTTGTTTTACCTGAAAAGCAGCATTAAGCCTGGTGATCTCTTCTCTGGAGCAAATAAAAGGTTGAAAGTTATGCCATCGGACTCCTCCAGATTCGGCAATCTCTCGCTGCTGACTGACATTATTAAATGCAAAGGTTGCTAAGGCAGCGCTGGCCACAAGCCTGACCTCCTCCTTGGATGAGCATAGTAGCCGGAGGACGTGTTTATAACTAAAGTCTGAATTCTCATACAGCATCTCCATATTTTCACTGTTGCCTAGATGCAGAGAAATAAAATGACAATCATTTGTCTTTCAGATACAAAAGCTCAGTACAATGTATTAAGAAGACACTGATTTATAGGAAATCAGTCTGTAAATGTTACCATCTGAACAGGACAAAAGCTTGGCAGCCAGTGAACAGTTTTCAAGTTTTGCTTCTTCATTTTGTCGGCTTTGGTTTCTTTCTAATTTACAGCAGTTCATGTATTGCCTTAACCAGATTTTACATGGCATATCACAAAGGTTTATACTGTAGTGGTATTGCTAACAATGTACTACAATTCTACAAACATCTTTTGTATTGTCAACAAGCACTCCACAGAGCACGTAATGAAAACCACTTTCATAATCGTAGATTGAGGGGACCACTCCCAAACAAAGTGTTCCTTTCCCCAGCATGTGAGACCCTCTTATTCTGCCAAGGGCACCTCATTTGCAGGTGCCCCTGTAACATGTACATGCAGGAGAGATTTTTAAACATATTCAATATATCACTGCTTGATCTTGATGAATAACATAATATACAGTAGCTGTGTAGACCACTCTTACAGTTTTAAAGAGCAACAATCAACCTTTTCTTAATGATCCCTAAGCCCCTAACAGAGTGTTCACCTACAGAGGACTTTACCAGCCATTTTTTCACAATTTTGCATTTTTCCTAGGTGAAGGTATCATAAATCCTCATACTGAGGAGCTGGGCACCAGATCCCTTCCACTTCCAGGTAAACTTTTGCCTACAGCACTGCCCCCACTCGCCAATGTTCTGTGAAAGCACTAGTTCATAGAGTGCAGCGGTGCACACTATTGATAGCAATGCGATTGTGGTTTCTAGGACTTTTCTTAATATTGTAGCAGTCCACTAGGTTATAAATCAATGCCACCGCTCAGCTAACAAGAGATTTATTAGTTGAGTGGTGGTATTGATTTAAACCCAGTGAACTGCTACAGTGTTAAAAAAAGCCCTTAAAACCATGCTCCCACTACTATCATCAGAGCATGCCCCTGCTCTCTACAAACCATTGTGTAAGCCCCCCCCCCAATGTCTAGGGGCATGTCTGATGTTGAGGGGAGAGGGGAGCACTGTACAGCCAGAAACACAGTCCAGAACTTGCTCATTACCTGGGTCAGTGATGGACAGTCCGGGGGTGCAGACTGTCTTCATGGGGCACTGCAGCTGTTGGGGGGCTTAAACTTGGTTAGGACAATCACAAGCAAAGCAGAAATTAAATCCATTGTCCACAACTGATTAAAAGGTTCAGAACTGATTTAATGGGACAAAAAATGAACAGGCACTCCATGGAGTGTAAGAGGCAACACTGTAAGATGGTCAGTCCCTTCTTGTACATGGCCAAAACCAACGAACAGCATACTTGATCCACGGATCTAATGCAGACACCCCAGGGAGCTGAATCAGGTTCCTACCAATGATGGTGGCAAGTTTGCTCCTACGACCAGCAGGCCTATACTGGAAGCTCCAAAACTCCCTCCAGCACTAACTTTATACAGTTCTCATCAGGGAATATCTGTCTCCAACTGAATGTCTCCCTCCTTTACTCCTAGTTCAAGCCACACTGCAAACGAGCACCCCACGGCCGACTTTCCTCCGGGTGGTCTTGAAATCACAATGCTGGAACTCTTAGGGTCCTTCAAACTGATGCACAAAAAGGACACAGGACTAATCCAACAACGTTGGGACACAGGTAGCCACCACTGCATCCCCAGTGAGCTGGGCTGCCACCATCGGCCCATGCACCAGGACCCTGTGGCAACTGCCAGGCCTAGCTTACAGGGACCCATCCACACCACCCTGCCCTGGTGCCAGGGATCACATTGCAGGCTCCATTTCTGTCCAGGCCCTGGATTCCTTAAAGTGACATGGCAGTCCCCGCATCAGGCCACGCTACAGGAACACCATTTTGGCCCCGATGACTTCAGGCACTACTGTCTCAAGGGCAGTGGGCCAGGGTGGCAATTGCCCCATCCTTTTTTCCCCAAAATAAACCACAAAAAGAGTTGATCTCACCCAGTGAAACAAGGGGCAACTCAGTGAAGTCCACAAAAGAAATGGGTGTGGGGGAAGGCAGCTGCATTACAGTCCTGCAGGTCCAGACGGGCGCAGATGCACTGCCAGGTCGTATCTTCTGGGTGCAATCTCAATGGAGATAGTACTTCGGATCTGGTTTAGTGACCTCCTCTCCAAACGAATCCTCACTTATGATGTGATACTACTTAGTGTGGATACCTTCCACATCCTGTACCACTGCAAATGTTTTAAACAGTGTGGTACCAATCCACACCATGTTTGATCTTTTGCTAGTTCATTGACTGGTATGATGGGCTGATCTTCCAGTGGGTTCCCACCTTGTCCAGGGCTCCCTGGTAAACCCAGTCCTCCTGCCGCTCCTTGATGACATCCCACAGTCTGTCACACAGAGGGCTGTGGGTTCAGTTGCCACATCTGGCACTTGGGTAAATATCCCAGTACTGACAATGTAGTGCAACATGAGAGGGGTGCTGCACTTCTGAGGTGCCATCTTTCGGATGAGACGTTAAACCAGGATACCAGCTTCAATAATTTAATGGAATGCCTCAAGGGTCTACACCATAGTATGGAGACAATAATAATGGGGGACTTTAATATCAACTGGCTAGCACCCGAGGCCAGCATCTATAAGGATACTGTCACTGCACAGCACCTCACACAGCTTGTCTCCTCCCCCACTAGAAACAACAACAGGACAGCGACCAGCACCCTAATAGACTGGATACTCTCAAATCACCCTGACCGAATTGCTAAGGTGTCTGTCCTTCCAGACTCCATAAGTGACCACTCACCTGTGATCTGCTCATGGGCTATTAATACCACTAAGCCCCCACCGAAAATATATTCATTAGAGCGCTAAACCAGGGTGTCCTACACCTACTAAAATCTCATTTAAGCAGGCTAGATTGGTCTAAAATTGACACTCTCAAGGATGTAAACAAAGCACTGGAACTGTTCATTAGACTTTTCATCACAGCCTGTGGCATTTACGCACCACTAGTAAAGAAGAAAGTCAAAGGCGTATTGAACCCCTGGATAAACCCTGAACTCCTAGCACAGCTCAAACTAAGGGACCACCTCTGGCACTGTGCTCGAGCCACAAGAGCAAAGAAGGACATTCAACAATACCAAGCAGCAAGAAATAGCTGTACCCGGTCTATCTGCAATGCCAAAAGCAAACACTTTAAAGAGGCACTTTCCAACTCCTGGGGTGACGGGAAAAAATTCTGGAACAACCTGAAGGACCTCACAGGGAAGGCAGCTAAGACACCACCAACTGTGCTTAACGTTGAAGGTACACCTATGCTTGACCTTAATACGATCTTTAACACATTCAACAATATGTTCTCTAACCTGAGCAGCGTACTACCACCTGATTTCTTCAATGTCCCCACCACCAACTCCACCTCAACAACATCGTCCAAAGCACACCCCAACCCACAGTTCTTCTTCCAAGAGGTCCCTATGCACCTAGCCAGAACCTATATTTGCAAGGCCATCAGCAAAATGGGATACAGTGGTGGCTCCCTTGATCTGCAGCTACTCGCATTAGTTCTAGATGAACTCCTTGAACCCCTGACTAAGATCTTTAACCTTTCCCTAAGATTGGGTCAATTCCCATCACTCTGGAAACAAGCAACTATCACACCAGTGTACAAAAATGGAGACAAGACACTACACACAAACTACAGACCCATCTCCATCCCCCCCCCTTATCAAAAGCACTCGAACATATAGCCTCTGATCAACTTGTGGAGTTCCTGGATAAGTATGAAGTCCATTGCCCTGAACAACATGGTTTCTGGAAAGAGCACAGCACCACCACGGCACTACTTGAGTTCACCAGTTTCCTCCATTACATCATCGACCAAGGCATGTGTGGTGGGGCAGTATTCATTGATCTAACGAAGGCCTTTGACACCATTAACCACCCACTACTTCTCGATCAACTGTCCGCCCTTGGCCTCCCCAAACAAGCAGTGAGCTGGTTTGCTAGTTACCTAGGGGACAGGGCCCAACGTGTCAGGATCGCTGGAGTCACCTCAGATGAAAAGCCAGTCCTCTCAGGTGTCCCCCAAGGGTCAATATTAGGACCACTACTCTTTTCTCTCTTTCTTAATGGTCTCCCTCCTAGTGTCTGTCAACAGAGAATATTACTTTATGCGGATGACGTAGTACTATTTTCAAGAAACCGTGATACTAGCCTGCTAGAGAGCCATCTTCAAAACGACTTTAGGTGCACTGAAGATTGGTTCTGCTCACATAAATTGGTACTGAACTTTAGCAGATCTAAGACTATGACATTCTGTAACCCACGGAGCAAGTACAAAACTCAGCTCCTCAACATCAAGAACCATGCAGGGGCTTCACTTACGCATGTTCCTGAGTTCAAATACCTTGGCATCACCCTGGACTGCTCACTTTCGTATTCGCATCATATAGGTAATGTAGCAAGAGCTGCCAATATATGGATTGGCCTGCTCCACAAGCACAATCATTGCCTGACCCCTGAAGCCCTTAGGCTGGCTATCTTTAGCTCTGTCACCTCCATCATTGACTATGGTCTTGCCATCTGCGGCTTTGCCTCCTCTACAGCTCTCCGGAGGATATCTGTGACTCTCAACAAAGCCTGTAGGCTCCTTACAGGGGCCCACTGCCTAACTCACACCTGTGACCTATATGTCCAGGCTGGATGGCTACCTCTCCAGAGCCGAATACAGTACCAGACCTGTCTACTCACAAAAAAAATTCTCCTTGGGCACATGCCGCCTGGAGTTGCAAAACTCCTCACTGCCCACAGCAACACCGAATCTACATGAAGAGCTCTGCAACAGACGTTCCAGGTCCCCAGGTGCTGGACCACCATGGGGCAGGGATCATTCTCACACAGGGCGCCTCAGTACTACAATACCCTTAACAAAGAAGCACTTACAACTACGACTCTTGGTCCCTTTAAAAGGGAACTACGATGCTCCATTGCCTTGACTGCCTCTCCTAAAGCATGGTCTTCACATAGTATTGGTGAAGGTGGTTCCTGCATCCTGTGCCTCCTTTGACACCCACCCTCCATTCCTCCCTTCACCCACCCCTCTCCTCTCAGCTGACGCTAGACCTTAGCCACCATGACCAATCTCACGCCACCTGCCACTTCTACCTGACATTGGCATTGCCTGCTCTTTCCTTCCTACCACTCTCCACTCCAAATGCAGTTCACCATCAAAACTTACTCAAACTGGCATTTGCTGTCTCTCTCTCTGCAAACCACTGTACATGCCTTGCTTAATTCAACTTTGAAATGTAATATATGTATCAATTGCTTCCTTTGTATTGTTGCTCCCCTACATCCTTTGATGTGGAACCTTTGTAAATGAGCAGTCCCTGCTCAAAGGTACTTGTAATCCTAGAGTTTACTAAATAAAAATAAAATAAAAATAAACCAAAGTCCCATCTGCCTGGATTGTGGTAGTTCAGGTGGATGTTAAAGATCCCATGGCACTTATCGAAAAGAGTAGGGGAATTTCCCCAGTGTCATAGCCAAATTTCCCTCATTCACTAAAAATACCACAAACAGCTTAATCTGGTTCAATGTCAGTTGGCATTCATCTGTATCCCCCTCCCCCGGGTCGTGCCTGAAAATAGGCAGGATTTGTCTAGTGCACTTAACCGGTCAACAAAAACGAAATAAAAATAAATAAATATGGATATTCCTCACCAAGGTACTCTTTACAGATTCTGCAATGAACCCACTGCTCTGCCTGGGACCAATCAGGAATGCTGCGGATGCTGGTCCTGGGGGCTGTCCCATCCAGCAGTCAGCTCCCAGCAGTGTATTTCATCACCTGGGCATCAGAGGGTCTTAGGTTGTCTAAGTCTCTACACTGTTTTTTACAGACCACAGCCAACATGGGGGCAGTCTCCGGATACCTGAATGAATGGAACCAATAGGACCGAGGAATGTCCCACTCCCAAACTGGGCCCTCATAAACAAAAGAAGTCAGAGCGACACCTGGAGCATCTGGCACTGCCTCCAGAATGGCCAACATCTCTGTCTCATCGCTGGAACTTCCCTCCGAGATGACTTCTTCAATCTCCACATCAGGCCTCTCACTTTTTTCAGAGGCAGAGCAAGCCTCCACCATCTAAGAAGGGATACCTGCCACCATGTGGCCCTTGATGGGGGGCCCTTGTCCATGGGCAAAAATGCCCAACTGTGGATTCTCCCTCTGCCATGGGAAGAGATAGGATCTGAGGAAGGAGAAGAGCTTGGCAGACATCTAACGTCATTCTCCTCCGATGCCACCTCAGTCATAGCCTTGTCCCTTTCCTCTCAGGATTCCATGCTCGTAGAGGTGGGGGTAAACATTGTAAGGGATGTGGACCACCTCCAAGACAGCACATATGGTTAAAGCGCTGGGTGATATGCTGGGGATGCACCTCGGGAACACTGAAGGCATACAGACAGTCTTCTCATATTGGCTCCTGAGGTGCAATAAATGGCACAAAGGTCCAGTGAGCCACTCTTTTCCACCACATTCCACAACCAGAACAGCAACAATGGTGGTACTGTCACCTCCTTTGCAGATGATGCAGGGGTCTCTGCCATGGCTCAGTTCAACAGTTCACTGTCCAAAAGGCAGAAAATCTTCCTTTCCCCTTTTTTTTTCAAACATTGTGCCACAGATAAATTCTCTGTCCTTACCCCCACAGTAAAATGGCGCCCACTCCATAAATGCGCTGACCGCTCTCAACTCCAATACTGTCCAGCCAATCACAGCAAGCTCCAGATGAATCTGCATGCCTAAATTATACTGGCTTCAAGATCCAGGTCCAGAGATACAGCTTTGGTTTCCAAAAGGCATGAAAACTCACAGTTCAAGTTGGCAGGCTCATGAAACACAGAATCCCGCTTCAAAAGGCCAAAACCATCTCCCAACACTGCAACACCTCAAATCTTAGTCCAGATAGGCTACTGCACCCTAAAATCAAATTCTGGATGAGCCCCCATGTTGTAAGGCCCCACTCCCGATGTCATAGGGTATGTCTGATGTTGGGTCAGAGGAAGAGGGGCACTGTACAGCTGGAAACAGTCCAGAAATTGCTCACAACCTGGGTCAGTGGTGGATGGTCCAGGGGTGCAGACAGTCTTCGCAGGGTACTGCAGCTTTATGGGCTTAAACTTGGTTAGGACAATCACAAGCAAAGCAGAAATGAAATCTATTGTACACAACTGATTAAACGGTTCAGAACTAATTTAATGGGATAAAAAATGAATGCCACTTCATGGAGCACAGGATCAACACTGTAAGGTGGGTAGTCCCTTCTTATACATGGCCTAAAAAAATGTGCAGCATACTTGATCTAAGAATCTAATGCACCCCAGGGAGCGAATCAGGCTCCTACCAATGATGGAAGCAAGTTTGTTCCTACGACCAGCAGGCCTATACTGGCAGCTCCAAAACTCCCTCCAGCACTAACTTTATACAGCTCCCATCAGGGAATATCTGTCTCCAACTGAATGTCTCCCTCCTTTAGTCCTAGTTCATGCCACACTGCAAACGAGTACCCACAGCCAACTTTCCTTGGGCGGTCTCGAAATCAGAATGCTGGGACTCCTAGGGGTCTTCAAACTGACACACAGAGCAGACACAGGACTAATCCAATGGTGTCAGGACACAGGCTGCCACCACTGCATCCCCAGCGAACCGGGCCGCCACCACCGACCCACACACTAGAACCCTGTGTCAATCACCTGGCCTAACTTGCAGGGTCTCAGTCATGTTGTCCTGCCCCAGTGCCAGGGATCATGTTGCAGGCTCCATTTCTCCTCGGGCCCTTGCTCCCCTGAAGTGGTGTGGTGGTCCCCACATCAGGCCATGCTACAGGAACACCATTTTGGCCCCAATGACTCCAGGCACTACTCTCTTGTAGGCGGTGGACCAGGGTGTCAATTGCCCCACCCTTGCCCCGAACTTCATTCCTCCGGCTGAAACTGGCTGAGACTCCCAGCTCTTTCCTCTCCCGCCCCTTTCTCTCTCTCCCAAAATGTGCCAAAAACCTCCTGTATACAGCCCCTGATCTCCCAACCACTCCAATCAGCAGGGGGCCCCAGAGACCAGGCAAGCAAACCCTGGGACAAACTAGAAATTAGCTCCCAGAGGTTGCTTACACTTGCATCACAGCACATCAGAGTGTGGGGCAGCATGGGGGTGGCACAGTAGGAAAAGTTTACAAGGAAGGGGATGGGATCTGGTGGCCAGCCCCTCAATATGAGGATTTACGATCCCTTCCCCTAGGAAAAGTATGCAGTGCAAAACTGTGAAATAATGACTGGTAAAATCCTCTGTAGGTAAGCAAACTGTGGGGGTCTTATGGATTGCACCAAAACTGGTACGCGGTAGCAGCTGTCTCATTTACAGTCTTAAGGTATCAGAACCACTCACTTTTGGCATGTGTTTTCATACCCCAAGAAGGTGCCTGGCACCAGTCTTACAA
Organism: Neoceratodus forsteri; assembly: GCA_016271365.2. NCBI lineage: Eukaryota > Metazoa > Chordata > Ceratodontiformes > Ceratodontidae > Neoceratodus > Neoceratodus forsteri. Next base: position 2,888,065 of record JADMNL010000041.1, on the reverse strand, counting down.
CTGTTAGATTGATCTCCCCAGCTCTGTGCTAAGTATGTAGGTAAAAATTAGATTTTTTAACAGAATTAGACTATTAAGGAACAAAATGTGTCCTGTTTTCTAAAGTTGTCCTGATTAAAAAATGATATACATGCATACCTACAGATAATTTTATGCTAACATTACTAAAACCATAAAACTATTATAAAATGGGTTTCAAAAATCACAAAATCCTGATTAGCTGAGGGCTAGCCTTACCTGTACTGCTATCTTGGCACAACAGCAGTGGATAAAGATCCAGCAGCCTCTTCACAATAAAAAGAATACTAATCACACATCCCTGCTTGCCATCACAAACATAGCTGCCACCTTTACTTATTAAAAACCTTCAACTAATAATTATTAAATATTATTTCCCCTCATAATCCTCATCTCACACACAGACACATATTAATAAAAAAAATGAAGTACTACAATACTTACAGTTTTACTTTCTGGTGTTTCTTTCCTGATCATGAAAAATTCCCCTCCTATTCTCACCTGTTTACCTGGAAAATCTGAAAATATCAGCTGTTTAACCTGCTGCAGATAAAACAGAAGCACAGGTTTTATCTGAGGCCTTCTGTTGTGTGATTGTGGGGGTGAACATTCTGCCAATAGAACTGAGCAGAGATCTGAATTCTTGTATTCCATCCATAGTAAACATTCTATAGTGTATGGTAGAACATTGTTCTAGGTAGAAATCCATACCTAGAACAACCTCGTTGTGCCGCAGTAGCTTCGTCATTGTGCTTGTGCTGCACTAGATACAAAGTTACTGCAGCACAACTTTGAATGTCTTCCCACATGCTTGTCACACGAACTTCTGCTCTTCCTGAAACAGCCACAGTGATGAGAGGTGACCCTGAAAGAGTCTGGAGCTGGACGAGTGAGTGATATTTGAAGGCATACATACTAATTTTGTCTTGTGCATAGTGGACCATACAAAATAAAAGGCAATGTATGGTCCAACTATTCACAACAAGAGTGACTGGCCATCTTTTTTAGGTTGCCACTGTGACCAAAACCTTTCAAGCTTTGCTCTCGAGGTTTAAAACGGTCACCACGGCTACCTCTCGATGGCTACATGTTTGTTATGGATATCGGACCATATATTATCCTCTATATCTACTGAACGTAAGAAAGATAAACAAGAAACAGAGTGGGGAAAAGGGTGGAAATAATACAAAGAAGAAGGATGTAAGGTGAGGAAACAGGTAAATGGGTGTGGGTTGGGGAAAATAGAGGGTTTATGGGCTTATTACAAATGTATTTTGCCATGAATAATATTTGAAACTGAGATAGCATGCCTATAGTGGGATATGCTGGGACTGTTTTATTGAAGTATATGAATATTTTAAAAAATCATTAAAATATTTAAGATTGTTTTATTTTTGTAGATTTTCCCCCCCCCCAACCAAACAAATATTGGACCCATTTTATAACTGCAATAAGACACTCCAGGGTGTGCTTTGCAGTTGGATAGTGGCATTTCTCAGGTGGTTGAAGGCACTTGGCAATGACTCCCGCCTTACAATACATCTGATATATGCCATTATCCCACTACAATGCACACCCTGTCATGTCTTACTGCTTAAATAAAAATAATGGAGCTTAATACACTGCCAGTTATTATACAGTTCAGTTTGCAATGCTTGATAGATCTGATTAAATGTATCTTTTGATCGTGTCAAAGGAGATAACTTATTGCATAATTGCTAAGCACCATATTCCAATACCATGAAGCCATACATGGTTTCTACTTTTTCTATTTTTAGTCCATGATGGTAGACTTCACTCAATGTATATGGTTGGATAGATGTGACAAAATATTACTAAGATTCGTGGTAAGTCATGTTTTTTCCCCTCCTCAATTCCAGAGAATCCAATTTTAATTCACCATGCAGCCCCTTAGCCCTTAGGCTTTTAGTTTAATAGTAGAATTAGCAGTTAGGTAGAGTGGCACAGTTGGTCCCTGTACTGTTAGAAATTTGGAGGGAGGAGTGAGGCACACTGTAGCCGACAGGAAGGGACATAAGGCAGCATAAAGAGAAGAGTCTGTGAGTGTTCCCAGCAGAGAGAGAGAGAGAGAGACAGACAGACAGATAAGCAGCTCATGGCTGATGCAGAAAGAATTATCTGAGGGTGCAAAGACATACAACCATGGGCCCTAGTCCTCCACAGCACTTCCATCTTGATTTCTGCGGCAGTGCTCCTAGGCTTCTGTGGCAGCATTTACTGATTCTTCCTGTGGCATTATTTAGTTTTTCGGTGACAAAATACAGCCCTGCCACTGGCTAAAATGAGATGTGATGTCATCAGTGACATCGCATCCTGAGTGTAGCAGAGGGAAAGGTGCAGTACATTTTAATAAAAATTCATCAAGTGCAATGAATTCCATGGCACTAGATATATTCTGTGTCATTTGCGGAAAATTCTACACCTGTGGAATCACAGAATTCCTTGCATACAAACTACCAGTAAAATGGCGGAGGCCTTTTTCTGGAGACAAAACTCCTGCTGGGGAAGTCAGAAGAGAAAGAGATGACAAGATAAGTAAGAAGAAATGACGAGGACCGAGAAACTTCTCAAACATAAGGTACAGAGTACATATCAGAAAGGAGTCCTTGTAGAATGGACAGAAGGGGGCAATGGAGTGTAACCTTTGTGGGACCCAAGTGTAGGTTTCCCCTAGCTGGTGCTGCACTTGAGGCTTTCATGCAAGTAGCAGTAGGCTATGTCCTGTGTAGGGACATAAAATAGGTTCAAACCCCTTTCCCAAAGGGCAAAGAAGCACTCAGACTCAAAATGGATAAATCAGGGAATGTACTGGGCATTAGCCCAGGAGGATAAAGCTAAAGCAAATCCTCACACACAGTGGTTGCTGACTAAAACCACTGCTTACCTGGAATCCTTCTAGTCAATGGAGAGCCACAAGAACTGCAGGAGAACATTGCTTGTTACTGATGCTTCAGTATCATTCCCCTGCTCATCAGTGATCAGATCTCTGCTCTCTTAGAAGGGAGGTATGTCTCCTGCAGCCTATCTGCTTGCAAAACAGATAGTTTGGTTCAACCCTTGAAAGGCCAGAATCCCGACCTGGAAAGCCAAGTTCTGCAGCCTCCTGCCTGCACTATAGGAACAGTGTTCTTTTTTTTTTTGGGGTTCTTTTTAATATCTCTTATTTCTACTCCACAGCCTGATCTGCCTACATCCAGCCACCACCTTCACCCCCAATCAGCCCACAGGCTCACTCACATACCAGCTGGCATGCACCGTACCCATGGAGGGGATCCCCCTAGTCCCCCTGCGCTGGGCCAGGAACCACTAGTGCAGTGCAATTCCATGAAAGGCCCCCTGGGTGGTGAAGTGCGCTATCAAGCTGCCCAGTTGTCTGCCATTTTTTCCTCCTGTTTTTCACCCCTTGAAGTGCAGATGTGCAATGATGTCACGGCACTCGGTGGTGACATCCACAGCACTTCACCCAACAAGTGCACTGCTCCTATAGTGCCCTCAATCTCCATCAGGGGCCACTGCAGTGTGATGGTGACCCCAGTCCCTCCCAGGGAAGGAAGAGCAGTTCTTCGGATGCTTGATTCCTTCCATCCCTGGTCAACCCCCGACAGCCCGGGTGCGTTCCCGAGCCTGGGTCGCTGGTATGGAGTGAGGTGTGGCATCCAGTGCCTCAGCACCACTGGGCCAGCAGGAACATTGTTAACAGGGGATTGGCCTGTTGAAATCATCAGCTGGTGCCACAGCATCCATGGCTGCCCTCCCTCCTCCTTCTTCCCTGATTTTGGGAGGTGGAGAGCAAACAGCAAATACCCTCCTCTCAATACCTCATCTGGCTACTATCTGAATGACTGTTACCGAGCTTGTGCAAACTGTAGAAACAGCTGTCTTGGCATGTGCTGGTTACCATTCACCACTCTGCTTGCATTCATGGAAGGGTTTTTAAGGTGAGTTGGGTGCCAACTGGTGGTGTGGAGGGTGGTGTGTGCTGAGTAGATGGGCTGGAAAGGGGGGAACGTCATTTTACAATGGAGACAGGCATGGGATGGGCAGGCTGGGGGTTGCCATGCATATAGCCAACAAGCACAACCGTGTGGTTTGTCAAGGGTTATCTCTATATTTTGGGGCCCCTCTGCAACCTCTAACCCTGTTCCCAATACACCTCTTTGCAGGTGACTATCTGAACAACCCATGTTGGACAACCGGGGTTGAGTTTTTACAGTGGGGATCAAGGACACAGTGGCTACCATTGGACTACCACAGTTGATTTATTTTTACATCAGGGATTAGGGTGATTGTGGTGTACACTGGCATTACTAGGATAAAGTTTAGGTGAGCAAAGTGCTGGAGTCGGCAAGCAGTTTTCTTACTGGGAGATTCCTTGTGCAACTGGAGGTAACCGACCTTTTGAATTTCTGTAAAAACCTATGCGCTGTCACTTTTTTTCCAAGCAGCACATTAAAAAAGATTGAATTAAAGTCCTGTATTTACAGTGCTGTTATTTGGATTGAGTGGGAATGAATGCATGTCCTTTGGGAGTTCTGCCAGCTATAGGTAAGTCAATATCTCTTCAAAAGAACTTTCTATAGTTTTTCCAACTATGATGGGCACTACTCATAAATGTTTTTCATTAATTTATTTTTTTTAAGTATACATTATGTTAAAGAACGAGGGTTGAAGAAATGTTGCAGTTGCTCTTCAGAGGTGATCCAGTACCCACACATACCCCCAAATGCCTTCAGCAGTCTTTCTATGCTTTTCAGACTTAGTTTGCCAGCACCTAATGTCACTCACATTCCACCCCTCTCCAACCAAGTGAGTATGCACGCAACTTGCATGCCAAACATGCCGGCTTCTGGAATACTGGTGTACTTTTAATTATGCATCTCATGAGTGTAGATTACCCTTGTTCTCCATTCAGGGCTTGTAAGCTTTGAGAACTGAGCCCTTAGAGAGCAAATGTATGATTGGCTGAATTAGCCTGCAGTGCAAATGGTATAATGAATGGTGACAGAAACATGCTGGTACTTGCAGATGAATTAAATCGGTTATGAATTGTTCTATGTGGGCAAGTCTGTTGACTCTGAATATTTCATGCTTTAGTAATCTTTATCAGTTAAGATCCCTGAACCTTGACTATAAGGTTTACTTAGCAACACGTTTACTAGCCTAACTGCATCAATATTGTTAGGTCTGCAAACCTTGATCTGTAAATGGAACTTGATGGTGCTGATTGACTCCAGCCTAACAACATCCTTTTAGGGTAAAATATGGTCCATACTGGTGCAATCCTACAGAAATGGGGAAAAAACTAAGAATTTACAGATCTCATTCACCTTATAAAGGACAGTGATTACATGTACAGTGGTGTATGCCAGGAGCAGACACGGTGTCACAGTGTCCCACAGTTTCCTGCAGGAAAACTGCCATTGAATTGCTCGGTTTCCTGCAGAATTTTGTAATATCAGGAATCTGATTCTGGAAGGCACCACTGTATAGTGCCACCCACCTGAATTAAGCACTCTGTGATACAGACATCATAGTTTCCTGCATGGCAAATTCAAGTAACTGCCATTGGACTGCACTGTGTTCCTGCAGGACCCTGCAAGCTATCACTGGCAGAACCTGTGATAAGAGCATTTCATCCTGATTGTTAACACCATTATGCTACATCATGCAACACTCAGAGTCATCTGGACACTGCAAGGATGACACCCTAAACATACAAGCACCCACTAGAGTTCAGAATGGAGGCTACATTAGCAATAGCCCTAACTCTGACCCCAAAAGGTTGCAACATGGCAGTGACCTTCAGAACTCCTGACTGGTTTATGACCTGTGGGTCCTCATGCTTCAGAGCTCTTCTCCACTGAATGGTACGGGAACTCCTTTAGGAGAGCAAATTGTAGTGAAGGCTAACAAATGAAGCACTTCTAGTGGCACTCATACAGAGCAAATTTCTTCCCAAAGAATTTTCAGTTTCATGAAGTCCTATCCCCCACAACGTTTAGGTGGTACTCATTACTGTGAGCCTAACATGTGACTGCTGTTAAGGCAATGTCCAGAGACCTTTCAATTAGAAGGCAAATGTCCTACCTCTGTTGCTAGTCTGAGAACTACACATCAAACAACTCCTCAACACCAGCAGTCCATGTGCATGTACCCCTAAGACAATCTTTGTTATGCATATGCTGTTCTTCCACGCTGCCCAGTCGATAGGTCCAAGGTGCCACCGTTCCTGATAAACACATCTCCTCAGCAGGTACTAGTCATCTCAAGCAAGCTTCAATTAATTGTCCATGCCAGTCATTTCTGAGTTCTTTCAAGTTCACTGAGCAGACATTACTCCCCCGACCAAAATCCACTGTCTCCTAGTGTATCAAGTGTGCATTTGACCTGAATTGGATCAATAGGAAGTTAGGGGCCCTATATAGGCTTCAGTTCTGCCTCACACCTGAGGCTAGGGTCCAGGCAGTAAGAGGGACAGTTCTACCCATCCTAGACTATGGTAATGTGGTATATGGCGCAGCCTCTGAAACCAGCCTGCACAGGGTCCATACTACCTCAACAAAGCATGCTGTTTTGTTTTAGGCGCAGATCGCCTTACGCACACATGCAACCTGTATATTGGGACACAATGGCTTCCTCTCATGGATGAAATCAAGCTCCATAGAAACATAGAAGTTGACGGCAGATAAGGACCGCAAGGCCCATCCAGTCTGCCCATTTCTTTTTCTACCTTATAAATGTGCCATGGCCTTTGCTCTGTCAGTGACCTATCTATTCATAGTCATTTGTATTGCTCCCTTATGCCTATCCATGCCTGTTTGAAGCCCTGCACTGTATTCATAGCCACCACTTCTTGTGGTAAGCCATTCCATGCATCTACCACCCTTTCTGTGAAAATAATTTTCCTCACATTTCCCCTTAATCGGCCTCCTCTAATCTCATGCTGTGTCCTCTTGTCCTGCTATTTTCTTATATTTAAACATGGTAGACTCTTTCACCTTGTTTATGCCCTTAAGGTGTTTAAATGTCTCGATCCATATCCACCCTCTCCCTCCTTTGCTCAAGGGTGCACATATTGAGCTCCGTTAATCTATCCTTATATGTCTTCTGATGCAGTACCTGCACCATTTTGGTTGCCCTTCTCTGGACTGCCTCAATTTGGTTAATGTCCTTGTGAAGGTGTGGCCTCCAATACCCACTTGAGTACTCCAGATGGGGGCCTAACCAATGTCTTGTACAGAGGGTTATTACCTCCCTCTTACGACTTGATACCCCTACTAATACACCCTAACACCCCCACAAAGCACACCTACTGCTTTAGAGGTCTGCTTGGATGATTTTAGGTCATCAGTGATGATGATGCCCGATCTCTTTCTTCCTTTGTGACTAGCAACTCCCTCCAGCCTATAAAGTGAGCTTCAGGGTTTCTCTTCCCTATGTGCATGATTTTGCACTTCTTTACGTCAAATCAGTTGCCACTCTTCTGACCATTCTGCTAGTTTATCAGATCTCTTCTCATTCTGCCACCCCCATCTGGATCATCTACTCTGTTGCAGATCTTGGTGTCATCTGCAAACAGACAAGCCTACCCTCTAGTCCATCTGCGAGGTCACTAATGAAGATGTTGAATAGGACTGGCCCCAGGACTGATCCCTGAGTACCCCACTTGTGACTTGCATCTCTTCTGACTGTATGCCATTTACCACCACTCTCTGTTTTCTGCCAGTCAACCAGTTTGCCACCCAGTTGACCAACTTCTGACCCACCCGAGCCTAGCTAACTTATTTATCAATCTTCTATGTGGAACAGTGTCAAAAGCTTTGCTTGAAGTCAAGGTAGGCTGACATCAACTGCTCCCCCTTGGTCCACCACTCTGGTTACCCAGTCAAAGAAATCTATGAGATTAGTTTGACAGGACCTTCCTTTGTAAACCATGCTGTCTTGGATCCTGTGCTATGGATTCCAGGTGTTGCACTATCCTTTCAGCAAGGAGTGCCTCCATAATCTTGCCCACTACTGAGGTAAGACTGACTGGTCTGTAGTTCCCGCCTCCTCCTGCTACCACTCTTGTGGAGTGGGATCACATAAACCTTTCTCCAGTCTTCTGGGACCTCTCCTGTGCTCAGAGACTCACTAAACAATTCTGCTAATGGCTCTACTAGTTCCTCCTTTAGCTCATAAGTACCCTGGGATGTATGCCATCAGGTCCCATTGCCTTATCCACCCTGAGCTTAGCAAGCTCTTGTAGGACCCTTTCTTTTGTGAGGGAGTAGTGCTCACCTCCCTCCCCTGTGTCCATGATGCTTGAGCTGTGGGCCTGCCCTACCTTCTCTTCAGTAAATACTGAGCAAAGTATCTATTTAGGATAGATGCCTTTACAGGGTCTCCTCCTCACATGCTCCCTTTTCTCCATTAAGCTTAGCAATACCCCTCTGGACTTTCCTCTTTCACTAATGTATCTATAGAAAGTCTTGTCACCTTCTTTTACTGTTCGTGCTAGTGTTTCCTCAGTTTGGGACTTTGCTGCCTTACTGCCTTACCTGCTTCCCTTAGGGCAGTTTGGTATGCCTCCTATCTTCATCCGCTGTGTTCCTTATATTTTCTGAAGGCCAGCCTTTTGGCTCTGACCTTTTCTGCTACTATATTTGAGAACCAAAGTGGTTTCCTTCTTCTTTTGCACTTCCTTTTCTGTCTAACACAATGGGATATTTGCTTCAAGTATTGTATCATAATGCTTGCCCACTTTGCCTGTACCTCCTCACTGTGTTTCTTTTGCCAGGGCTAGCTTAACTCTGTTGGCCATCTTATCAAAGTCAGCTCCTCTGAAGTCCCATATTTTTGCCTTGGAATGGGATGAATTTAGATGTAGTAGCAAATTGAACCATACCATGTGATGGTCACTGCGCTAGGTGACCTTCTACCTGGAGATCTGTGATCCCTTCTTTGTTAGTCAGTACTAGATCTAGGATAGCCCTGTCTCTTGTGGGTTGCTGTACCAGTTGTTTGAGGCCCTCCCCTGCGGGAATCCACTATGAGTCTAGTTCTGGCAGATGTTCCTGCTGGTATTGACCAATCTGTATCTGGCATGTTGAAGTCTCCCATTATCAGAACCTCCCTTTAGCTGTCATGTTTTGTATATCTTCTAACAGTAATGTGTCTATGTCCTCCTCTGGTCTGGGGGCCTGTAGACAACCCAGTTCTTATGGCTGTCCCATTACCTGTTTCCAGGGTGACCCACAGTTCTTCTGGCTCCTTATGTGTATTCTGAATTTCTGTGGCTTTTGATATTTTTCATTAACATACAGAAGTACTTCCCTACCTTTTACACCTCGGTCTCTTCTAGACAATACATATCCAGGTACTGAAGTCTCCCAGTGTGGTTACTGGTAAACCACGTCTCACTAATTGCTACTATGTCCAGTTTAGCCTCTGACATTATTGCCTGCGGTCTGGGATCTTATTTCCCAGGCTGTGAGCATTTGTGTACATGATTTTCCATTGGCCAGATTTTGGTGTGTTAGTTGTTGGGTGAAGTTTGGCATTACCTGTGCATCGTATGGGGAGACAAACCTTTTTCTTACCTGGTGATGCAAATGAATGGCAAACACGCTGAATTCCTGTTTGACCACTAGCTGAGGGGAGGGTGTTCTTCCATTCGACGTATGGGGTGCTGCACCTCTCCCCATTGCTAGTTTAAATATTCTGCAAAGACATCAAACTTCTGCCCCAATGCACTGACTCCCTCTTTAGTCAGATGCAGTCCATCAAATTTAAGAACTTTCGCTCCCAGAACTGTTGCCAGTTCCTACAAATCTGTGTCCTTTTTCTGGCACCAGTCCTTGAGCCACATGTTTAGCTCCCCTATCTCCCCTTCTCTGACCTTCCGTCCATCTGCTCCCTTCTCCCAGACTGGCAGGATCTCAGAAGGAGATGCCAGACAGAAATAGATGATAGTTTGTCACCCAGCCTAGTCAGGTGTTCCTTGGTCTCCTCAACTGACCAGCTGGCGGATCATTAGTCCCTATGTGTACTAGGACATCAGTGTTTCTCCTGCTTTGTGAACAATTTTTATAATGCGGTCAGTCTCTCCATGCTGATGTACCTGGAGACATCTGACCATCACCCTGGCTGGAGATGGGTATCAACTCCCGAATCATGGAGTCTCCTATGATCAGAAGTTTTTGGATTTCCTTTGTGCTTGTTTAGTTTTGGTTCCTGATTTGGGTGAGTATTGTTGTGCTAGCTCCTGTGCATGATGTCCTGCTCTGCAGTGTCTTCTGCCTCTTTATTTGATTTCAGAGATAGAGGCAGATACCTGTTTGTAGTGTTTATATGGTTTTGGAGGTAATGTGTTGGAGAGCAGAGAGTGATGGGGCACCTGGTTGCTCCTCCTAACCACCTCCAACCTCCTGGACCAACTACCCTCTGCGGTCGAGGTTTTCTGTTGGATGCTGGGGGAAATGCGGGTGGTTCTTATAATGTATTTCCTCTTCAATATGAAATTTGAGGCGTGCAATCTCTGCCCATGCTGCCCGGAGCTGAGACCTAAGATCTCCAAAGGCCCAGCATGTAGGACAGTGTCCTAAATCCTGTAAGACTGTCCTTCTGAAAATTGTTCCACAGTACCTGCAGTTAATGAAATCCATTCCAAATAAGTTGCTGGGTTTTGTAACCTAGTCAGAGTAATTAGAAGGAAAAAAAATGCAAGTAATGGTTTAATTGTGCTTTGTTTAACTTGTTATAACAAGTTAAATTACTAGTGCCCTAAATGAGATCACCTTGTGGAGCTCCACTGATCCGCCCTTCCTGTTCTGCCACAGGAAATGTTACAACTGTGGTACCCTATAAAAGGAGTGTAGTGTGAGGTGGTTGGGGATGGGGGTGGGTGGCTGGGCCCTTCCCCTGCAAAAAGAAGAACCACGGACGAAAAGAATAAGGAGGTAAGAGCGAAACAATCAGTCAACAACAAATGCAGTAACCCTCAAAGCTTATCCTAATGTTAGATAAAACTGTAAAACCTGTAAAGCACCACCTGTAATAATTTCAGGAAGATATACCCTGTAAGAAACACTTTGCTCCAGAGAAAAATAAAGCAGTAACAGAAGATATACCTTGAAAAGACAATTTGAATCAGAAGATTACAGCAGTAATCTGTTAGCTACACCTGTAGGCACACCTTGTAATAATGCAGAAGAAGGTATACCAGCAACAACAATTTGAATCAGAAAAAATAAAGCAATGAAATGTTAGCAACAAACAGTAGCAATCCTGTGAGTAAAAATAAAAACACCACCACACAGTAAATCTGCTTAGCCAAACTAAGTCTTAATCCTTCTCCCTTGCTCTGGTAAGTTTCTCTACTCTGCCTTTCAAGCAGTCTTAGAAGGAAAGAGCTCAGGTGAAGCTAGGTGCCTTGGCCAGCAAACCAAGTCTTCTACTCCAAGATATCAACTAACCTGACTTTTAACCCTTCTTTCTGTTGGAAATTACTGACAGTTTGCCAGCTACCCCCACATACACACCTAATCCTTTGGAAGAGCTGTGGGAGGAAAAGCAATTAGCTCCTTCAATGTGAGAAGGAGACTGAAACACCTCTGAGACAACAAACCTTTCAACAAACAAGAATAAAATAAAACCAGTGTCAAACAGTAATTTTGCTTAGCCCAATGATAAAAAAGTCACAAAATGTAAGCTCCCCTGTAATACAGTAATTTCAGAAGATATACCCTGTAAGAAACACTTTGCTCAGAGAAAAATAAAGCAGTAACAGAAGATATACCTTTGCAAAGACAATTTGAATCAGAAGATTACAGCAGTAATCTGTTAACACCTGTAGGCACACCTTGTAATAATGCAGAAGAAGGTATACCAGCAACAACAATTTGAATCAAGAAAAAATAAAGCAATGAAATGTTAGCAACAAACAGTAGCAATCCCTGTGAGTAAAAAATAAAAACACCACCACACAGTAAATCTGCTTAGCCAAACTAAGTCTTAATCCTTCTCCCTTGCTCTGGTAAGTTTCTCTGCTCTGCCTTTCAAGCAGTCTTAGAAGGAAAGAGCTCAGGTGAAGCTAGGTGCCTTGGCCAGCAAACCAAGTCTTCTCCTGCCTTCTAGGGAAGAAGGCCCTTCTAGGTCTTGCACCCCTCTCCCTACATGCCTTATTCTGTCCGGTCCCAGCACAGCACTCTACGAGAAGTGTTACAAGACATGCCCTAGCAGTATCTTTCAGAAGAATTGCCTTGGGGAGACGAGCCTTTTCAGTAAGGGCCCCCACCTGGCTAAATGAGCTCCCCCAAGCCACTACTAGCCTTACTCACCTTGGCCAGTTCAAATCTGAAATTCAGAAGTTCATCTCCCCTCCAGTACAATGTTGCTGTAAAGAACACCCCAGCCATTTCTAGCCCTCCCAGTGCCCCCTGACAAAATATGGCTTGGCTGCGACGACCCGTGGCTCCTAAGAATCTCCCACTAATTCCCACCTACCCATCCCTTGATCCACCATTCCCCCACCCCCTCACCAACTTAGCCATCCTGATCCTCCATACTCCCCACCTTTACACCCACTTAGCCCCCCGACCCTTAAGCTATCACCCACCATTGTGCTCTCCCCCTCACTCATCTAGCCGGTAGCCTACTCTCCCTTAATTACTGTACTTGTCGGTGGTCACATTAATTGTTCCCACTGGGAATCTATCTAAGCTCTATAGCTACATTCTGGGAATTCTCATACTTTGTACACAGTTGGAATCTGCACTTCATTCACCTAATCTGTTATGGGACTATTTTCTCTGTATTATATAATTAAGTGATGGTTTTTGCAATGTATTCTGTCTCCCCCATCCTTCTATTTGTAATTTTGTTTAGCCTTTTCAATGATGTGTAACTGACAATGCCTTCTAGCTGCTTCTGTTTTTCTCCACTGCCCATGTTTGTGATGTTTCCCCACCCTCTGTTCGACGAGGATCCTTTGTAAATGAGCTTTTAGCTCAAAGGTTGTAATTCCGATTTTACAATAAATAAATAAAAAATAAAAAAATTGCATGCTAAATCAGTCCCAATGGTGTGTCTACTCATATACTCCTGCCCACAAGGACTGTGAAAGGACTGGCTGCATAGGCATTTTAAGGGACTTAGTGGGACTGTGCTTTGGGCAGATGGCCAGGGGTCCAATGATGGAAAAATCAACGGTTCGATTGGTGAGTTGCTTTCTCCTGAGGTGACCCGTTTCCAGATATACCTGGAGGTGCTACCGCTTGGGAAATTAGTACAGTATTAGTACGATATGATGGACCTTTGCTTTGGTATCCCCTGTTGATCTCTGAGGCAGGCTCAGCAGCTGCAATGTCTTTTACATGGCCCGAGCACTCTCCTGTGCACTGTTGGTGACTGGCTCTAAATGTCACTAAACAAACACTTCCCAACTTAGCTTGCATTCTTCAGTGCATCCCTTAGCACTATCATGTTGCTAATTTCTGCAGAAGCTAGCTGAATCAGGGCACACACAGACTTTCAGTTTCCAATAAAGAAAGCAGATTTTATTTACAGTTTGCATACAAAGGCCTTTAGATGGTAAATCATGCATGGCAGATATTATACAGTCGACACTGCAGATGGGGCTGGCCCTAATGAGCACTTTGTGAGCAAAAACATTTTTGGTTTACTTACTGTTTAGTGTAGCATAGCAGATAATATTGGACTAACTTTGCTTACTTGTAGGCTGACATCTTCTTATAGTACAAACCTCAGAATCCCCTGCAGCTGACATCAGAGGAGTAGGCAGCAGTAGATAGCAATGAGAGAGTCAGTAGCCTGCAGTGCATGTTAGAGCTTTTATAATCTCTGATCAGATGTTTTCCAGGACTGCTTTTCTCCAAGGGCTAAGCGCAGTCCTCTGTGACTGTACATAGCCCATGGAGGACAGTGGGATCAGCAAATGAAAGAACAGAGCTTATATATATATTTTTTTTTATTTTAGTCTTTGGTAACCCGAGTAAGGCCCACTAGGCACATGTGCCTGTTTTCTGGGTTGCCCTGAGAATACTGGGCAGTTAAGTGACTTGCTCAGAGTCACACAGTATAGAAGTGGAGGCTGTGAGAATCAAACCCAGGTCTGGTCTGCTGGATGTACCAAGCTCATTCACAGCTTGTTACTCTAACCTCTAGGCTATACTGCCAGCTTATATAAGCTCTAACATGCACTGCAGGCTATTGAACCTTCTCAGTGCTGCCTAAACTGCTCTGATGTCATCTGGGTCTGGCAGTATAGCCTAGATGTTAGAGTAATGAGCTGTAAATGAGCTTGGTACAGCCAACAGATAGACCTGGGTTTGACCCACACAACCTCCACTTGCATGATGTGTGAATCTGGGCAAGTCACTTAACTTCTCCTGTGCTCCTGGGTCACCCCTGAAAACCGGCAGCTGTGGCTGGTGGATCTTACCCAATTTCCAAAGAATAAGATAAATAAATCTGTAGGGGATTATGGGATTTGTAGTACTGTAATAGAAGATGTCAGCCTAAAACTAAGCAAAATTAGTCTGATACTAACTATTATACTTAATAGTAAGTAAATCTAAATGTTTTTACACCCAAAGTGCACATTGTGAGGTAAGTATGGGGTAAGGGGGGGTGTGGGGAGGCAGGGTGCGCAGTGGGTGGGCGCAGGTGGGCTGGGAGAATGCCGAGAGAACGTTTTCTTTTTCATTTTTTTTTTTTTTAAGGAAGACGATGGGGGACGTTTGCCACACTGGGGTGGGCTCCCAGCGTGGCAGCTAGAAGGCTGTTTGGGGGGGCTGGAGCCGGCGGGGGATTGGGCACCCCCGTCGGCCATACGGACTTGTGCCATGCTGGGGTGGGCTCCCAGCATGGCAGCTGTAAGGCTGTTTGGGGGGCTGGAGCCGGAGGGGATTGGGCACTCCCGTCGGCCATACAGACGTGTGCAACGCTGGGGTGGGCTCCCAGCGTGGCACCTGGAAAGCTTTTTTGGGGGGGCAGTGTGGAGCCGATGGGGCATTGGGCACCCCTGTTGGCTATACAGTATGTGCGTGGGGGGCGGAGCGCATGAGCAGGCGATGCGCATGCGTGCGTGCGTGTTGGGGGGGCTCTGCTCACTAAAGCGGAGCTCTCCCTTTCAACTGTATGACACTGCATTTTCAACTGCTGTCATAGACAGCTGGAGCAGTGATTGGAGCACTGCAACCACGCCTGCAAACACACTGACTGAATTGGAAGAGGCTGACACACCTCTGGAAAACTCGGATGATGGCACTATGTTTCTTGCACATGTGTGCAAGCAAACATAAAAATAAGTTGCATAACTAACATTTACTGATACTAAGAAGAGGTCAGCTTGGTGCTACTAGGTGGTTATACTTGGCAACTTTAATATTATTTAATAAACAGCTATGAAGACATTACAAAAACAGTGGGTATCAGATGCTGACAACAGTGAGGGGAAGCAGGACATGCTTTACAACATTTTCATTTGACTAAAGGAATTAGAAACATAACCACACAGCTGTGTACTCAAAGACCCACAGTGCAGCCATCTGAAGCATGCAGAAGCCCAGAGCACAGAAAAGACAGTGAGAACACAAAATCACTTGAGATGCTAGTACAAATTTGTGAAAATTGCCACAGATCCAACAGACACAGAAACAGGAAAAAACATTCGACCACGTGCTTCAAGAACACTCTGTGTCTTAATCAGAGGGTATCATTAGTCTTTTCTATGCTCTGGGAAAAACAGAAACATAGACAATGGCAGCAGAAAAGGACCAATGGTCCATCTAGTCTGCATGTAACACTCTATCATACCCCAAGACCTTTTGTAATTACAGGGTCGTATCTGCATTATCCACCCTCTTGCTTCTACTGCTACCCCCTGAGTAACCACTAAGCCCTTAACTCAGTCTCAACTGTGTTTGAAACCAGTAATGGTTTTGGTGCCCACCGCCTCCGCTGGCAGGCTGTTCCATGGTTCAGCCATTCTCGCTATAAAATAAACTTTCTCAAATCCCACCTGAACCTTCCCCACACCAGCTCCCACTCATGAGCTCCTGTTCTAGATTTACTGTTCTTGCTTTTTTTTTGCATTATCTCTTTATTCTCCTTCCTCCAGTTGCCCCTGTCTGACCGACCCATCTAGCCCCATCACCCAGCTCCCCTGGGACTTACCCAAGCCACCAGAGTGGAGCCTATGAGGGGGCTGCCTTCATCTTGCCTCTGAGGGTTCTGTTTCTGTCTGTTTTTTTACCCCCTTATTACCCCGGGACCTCAGCTATTCATGGCAGAGCATGTGCGTGGAGGCATGCATGCACACCAGCACAAAGCAGGACCCGATCCACCCACCCGGCCAAATGCCAGCCCCTCCAGTGCCCCGACGCTACCAGCGAGCCTCCACTCAGTGGCAATCAAGAGCCAGAGAGGCCTACCTCCCCAATCCAGGAGAGGAGAAGAGAAGAGAAGAGAAGAGAAGAGAAGAGAAGAGAAGAGAAGAGAGAAGAGTGGCCGCTCTATCCACTCCCAGCCCTCTTCACCCAAGCCAGCCACTGGCAGCCTGTGCTCATTCCCAAATACAGGTCGCCAGCATGGTGAGAGGTAAGGCGCCCAGTGCTTCAGCCTTCTGCGTCATTGGGTCATATTCACTACTCTTGTTGAATAGTTACTCGCAGTTCACCTTGTTTATTCCTTTCAGGAACTTAAAGATCTCTATCATAATCATAGGTTAGCAATAACCCACAGCAGGGTATGGGGAGTGTCCTCACAGCACCCCAGGCATGCATTAAATGCCTATAACCCCATATCCTGGAGTGGGTTATTGCACTTATAACATGGGTTATGTTTAAACAAGGGAAAAACTACAGGAAGGGGTTCTCCCCTGTTAAAATAGTAAAAAAGATACTTTATCCTGCCACCTTGCAAAACAGTCCCCAAAAATAATATATACTTGATTGCTGTTATGTACATAGAAATGTCAGACATACATTATTGACATGATGTCTGACATTTCTTGTGTATAATATTGACTCTTACACTGCCTAGGACGTTCACTTTGCTCCCCCCCTCCCTACATACACACACTCGGACTTCTCATTCTGCTGACCTGCCTTTCGCGCGCTCTCTCTCTCGCTCTCTGTGCAGCGTGTCTCCCTCTCCATTGAAAGACATGCCGCTGGTGGGTTTTAACTAAATTCAAACACAAATATAGCATTGTTTTACTTGAAATCAAATACAGATATCACATGAGTGGTACCTGAAGTCAAATGCAAATCTACAGTAACATGGGTTGTTCCAGAAGTCGATTACAAATATAACATGGGTTGTATCTGAAGTGAAATACAAATTTATCATGGGCTGTAACTGAACTCCAAATACAAATATAGCATGCTGTTCCTTAAGTCAAATCAAATATAACATGGCTTGGACAAGAGGTCAAATACAAATATAGCACTGGTTGACCTGAGGTCAAATACAAATGCAAATATACAGTAACATAGATTGTTTAAAGAGCAACTATCCAGGACCCTGCCTGAAGAAGCAAGACAAACCCTCACCTGGGCAGAAGGCATATGCTGCATATAAGTTTCCTTGTAGTAGCCCATTTAGGAAGGGAAGGGATCATATTTTGGCTCCATGGTGCCAATCAAATGGGGCTGTTTTTAAACTTAAATTTCGGTAGTTTAGATAGCTGTTTGGAATGGATCATGGCCACTGCTTACCTAGCAAAGTCCTTGTTAGTTTAGCGGTGGCTATGATCTGTTCCAAATGGCAATCAAACTACCAAAATTTAAGTTTAAAAAACAGCCCCATTTCATTTCTGTGGATCGTGCCCCCATGCTGCCCATATAGTGACATCACAAAACAAAATGTGCTAGCGCGGGGGGCGGATCAGGGTCAGATCACTGTCCAAGAAGGTATCAGGAAGTGGAAGGGATCAACGTGGCTCGGATCCACAAAGCCAAATTATGATCCCTTCCCTTCCTAAACAGGGGCTACTACACCGAAAATTATATGCAGCATATGACTTCTGCCCAGGTGAGGGTTCATCTTGTTTCTTGGAGAAAATTTTGAAACTGAGCAAGAAAGTTGCTCCATAATGCATGAGCTCCTTCCAGATGAGTAGTGCTTCTACTTACTCACTGATTTTCTCTCTCCCCCTACAATAGTAATTGTAACTCTTGAACTTTTTCTGCATACTCCATTGGTTAAAATCTACATTGACAAAAATCTATCAGCTTTTGTGACCTAAAATATGAAACACCCTGCCATTGCATATTAGAATTACTGATTTGCGTCTTGAGTATAAAAATAGAGTCACTTGTTAGTTAATTCTCAGTGAAATATCTCTTATAAGCTGGTTGCTTTGATTGTTGCACAAATAATGCCTTAATCTTGTCTTTTATCTAATGCCTTGTCATATTGTAAATTTTTTTTATTGTCCTGAGTTGCTCATGTGAAAGGGATTTTTAATTCCAGTGAACCTAAATGGTAATATGCAAGCAATAATACCCAACAGGGTGGGAGGTATTGGGCAATACCGGACCACTCAGGGGCATAATGAGGCCCAACGCCGCAGGCTGAGGGCCTTATAGCCCATGGAAGGTCCTCTATTGCCCATACCATCCACCCTGGAGGGTATTATTGTGCTTAGAAAATGGGCAACTGAATTTAATGTTTGTAAAAAACAAATTTTTATGTGTAAATGTTAAAATAGTTTTGATTTTTTTTTTTGCAACAAAATAGTTCCTCAACCATCCTAGTTGTCCTACTCAAGCATCCACCATTGTAACTTTTTTGCTGGTTGTCATGGTTACATGTCTCCCCCCCACACACACACACACTTACTTCTGTTAAAGCCCTGTTTTGTTTTTTCCTGTTAAGGTTTTCATTTAGCGTTTCTGTGTTTATGTTTTCTTTCTCTCCCTCACCTCTACATGCTGTCATCCCCCGCCCCCACCACTCCTACAATCGTGGTCATTCTACTGGCACGGTGGCACCTGGAAGATCACCTCTTCCCTTCACACTATTGTGTCTACTTTTTTTGGGGTGGTTCTTTTCATAAGAAGCGGCTGATAATTTAAGGGAGAGAATGTCCATCTAGTGAAGCACTATGTCAGTCATAAGAGGACGAGACACTTCTTGAATGGGACGAGCTTTACTGGGGCTTCACTTTAGGAGCATGGAGTCTGTGGAGAGCTGTGTTGCTTTGAAAAGTTGGTCTGACAGCTTAGATAGTCAGTAAGAACATTTTTTTAAATTTATAGACAAACAGTTAAAATGTGTGGTGATGTGAGAGACCGAGAGATCGGGAACTGACACGTGCTGTGAGTGTGTGTGTGTGTGTGTGTGAGACAGAGAGCGAGAGAGAGAGAGAGAGTCTCTGCAGATGGACCATCGGGAATGAGAAAACAGCACAAAAAAAAGCAAAAATACGGCTTCTGGGATACATGTGGGAGGGGTGTGTGAGTAGTAGAGAGAGTGAATCAGTTACTGCAGTCATTCTCTAATTATGCAAATCAGAAGCAGCTTTGTTTTTCAGGTGCAAGGCGATAGCCGGCTGATGGAGCAAGAGTGTGGTGCTCTGTGTGAGCGCAGCTACGAAGAGTTACATGGGAGAAGATGGTACTGTAAAAAAATAAATAAATAAATAACACATGTAGCCAGAAATTAGCTCAGGGGAGGTTGTATGAGGTTTCATCAGGCAACTGGCACTGAACCATGGAGACATGGGGACCAGTTTCTTCCCCTAGGCAAGAGAAAAAAATGGCGGCAATTTTAAATTCAATTAGGTGCTTTCCACCAATGAGAAAACAGGCTGGGCACAAAGAAACCTCAATGGGAGAAGGGGCACTGGGGCTGGCACTTTTTGTTTCCTGGTCGTCTACTGAAAGTTAAAGTACCCCCCTGCCAGGGATATCAACCAATCAGAGACCAGGAAATTAAACACCCATTTTCTAAAGCTACATATTTTTCTCAGTTGGAAAATTTTGTCATAGAACAAGTGAACCCCCTAGGGGGCATCAGTCGGGTATTACTAGTACTGTCTTCACCAAAAATAGTGAGTGACTCACAGAGAGTCCTTGCAAGAGCTACATAAGAGATTTAGACTAGTTGAACTTAACAAAATAGAAAATACTTGTGAGGTGGCCATATACTTTACTTGATACATGTAGCTACTGACATTTTAAGTGACTTTCTTACCCAGCACTGCAGCAGCAACTGCACCAGCAGCTTCAGCCTGGATTTGTTTTGATCGGGAATGACTCATTAGTGCTACCAGGAACTTTAGCCCTCTGGAGTTAGCAACTGTTTTCTGATTCTGATGATGGGGAATGTAACCTATAAGAGTTACAAAGACAATTTTCATTTCAAGTGTTCGCTTCATATATCTATATCTATACATACAGTGAGTGGGTTTTGATGCAAGCTTCAGTTAGTAATGGCTCCCTTTCAATCTTAGCAGCATGTCTGTGCAGTATGAATTATATCTGTAGCCATAATACTAGTTTTAATCCACCTGACCGAAAGGCATTCAGGCAGTAACAGTTTACATTGTGTCCTGTATCAGTTCAGTCAGTCATTGTCACGGCAGACAACCTCGTGAAAAACTTGACATACAGAGAAGAGATAGCTTACAATTAAGAGTTACTTGACTTTATTCAAAAAGGGGTGTCTTGTGAGGGGAACAGGGAAACAGTACTGATCATTTTATACCAAACTTTACAGGGCATATTTCCATACAAAACCCCTGCTCTTGCACTATAACACAGTGTGACTCAGAACTGTGCCATATACTGACGTCAGCAGCACAGTCGCGGGTGTACAGCAACACCAGACTCAATACAAAAGCACTGGTACAGCAGGCAATTTTCAGCAGCTCAGACTGTAACACCAAACTGCTCAGAACATTTAATAATTATGAATCATGAATCAATGCAAGAAGGGGGAATGTATACATCCATTTCAAAAGGACTGGGCAAGGGGCTCTCTAAAATATTTTAAACCAAAAGTTATTTGTTAATATGACATCCTGGGCATTACTTCTGAAGGGATTTGACACCTTCATGGCTATTTTTATTTATTTATTTGAATGTTGGTGACTGGGAAAGGCACACTGCGCTGAGGTTTGTTTCCAGGTGTGACCCAGGGAGGGGAGCAAGGGATTAAAAGCAAAAAGGAAACATGACACATAGAAACATAGACTTTCTTTGACGGCAGATAAGGACCACTTGACCCACCCAGTCTGCCCATTTCCCTACCTATTGGATAAGCTGCAGATTCTAGTTAACCAACAGCCTACTTCCTGCAACCCCCCACTATAATTGCCTTACGTCTGTCCCATGCATGTTTGAATTCCCCCACTGTTTTAGACCCCACAACCTCTCCAGGAAGGCGGTTCCATGCGTCCACCACTCTCTCCGTGAAAAAGAATTTCCTCACATTACCCCTGAGCCGTCCCCCCTCTAACTTTAAATTGTGCCCCCTTGTTTCTGCACATCTCGTTTTCTGAAAGATGCTACCCTCCTGGACTTTGTTGATTCCCTTGAGGTACTTAAAAGTTTCTATCATGTCCCCCCTGTCCCTCCTTTAATCAAGGTCAAACATATTAAGCTCTCTCAGTCTCTCTTCATATGGTTTCTGATGTAGACCCTGCACCATTTTAGTTGCCCTCTTCTGGACTGCTTCCATCCTGTCTATGTCCTTGCGTAGATGAGGTCTCCAAAACTGCACGCAGTACTCCAGATGGGGTCTCACCAACTCTCTGTATAGAGGGATAACCACTCGCCTTTTTCTACTTGTGATGCCCCTCCCTATGCATCCCAGTATCCCCCTGGCTCTCCTTACTGATTTCTCACATTGCTTACCCACCTTTAGGTCATTTGATATGACTACACCCAGATCCCTTTCCATTACTGTTGTCATTAGTACCTCCCCTGCTATTGTGTATTCTTCTCCTGGATTTTTATTTCCCAGATGCTTTAATTTGTACTTCTTTGCAATGAATCTAAGTTGCCATATGTCTGACCATTTCTCCAACCTTACCAAGTCCCTTCTCATCCTTTCTACCCCCCCTTGTGTATCAACTTTGTTACATATCTTTGTGTTATCTGCAAAGAGGCATACCTTTCCTTCCAGACCCTCTGCAATGTCACCTATAAAGATGTTAAAGAGGACTGGACCCAGTACTGAGCCTTGAGGTACTCCACTAGTAACCCCTCTTTCTTCAGAATGTGTTCCATTCACTATTACCTTCTGTGTCCTGTTGTGCAGCCAGTTTGCTACCCAGGCTACCACCCTGGGACCCACTCCCAGGCTGGCTAATTGATTATTAATCTTTTGTGCGGGACTGTGTCAAATGCCTTGCTAAAGTCTAGGTAGGCCATATCCACAGCCCCTCCCTGGTCAATTACTTTGGTCACCCAGTCAAAGAAATCCATTAGATTCGTCTGACATGACCTTCCTGCTGTGAATCCATGCTGCTTTGGGTCCTGTGCCCCGCTGGCCTCTAGGTACTCAATAACTCTTTCTTTCAGAAGTGATTCCATCATTTTCCCCACCACTGAGGTCAAACTAACAGGTCTGTAGTTTCCTGCTTCTGCCTTGCTCCCACTTTTGTGAAGGGCAATCACATCTGCCCTCCTCCAGTCCTCAGGTACCACCCCATCTTCCCATGATTGTTAAAAAGTGTGGTTAATGGTGTCACTAGGTCCTCCCTTAGCTCTTTTAGGATTCTAGGGTGAATCCCGTCAGGCCCCATTGCTTTGTTCACCTTGAGTTTTAGGAGTTCATTCAGTACTCTTTCTTCTGTAAATGGACTGGCGTCAACCCCACTATCCAGAGTGCTTCTACTGTTTGGTTTAGGTAACTCCTCCTCTTCTTCTTTTGTGAATACTGAGCAAAAGTATTCATTCAGTATCTCTGCCTTTTCACTGTCTCCCTCTGCCCACCTCCCCTCTCCTTTATTAATCTTCACTATCCCTCCCTTAACCTTTCTATGCTCCCTAATGTACCTATAAAAGGTTTTATCCCCCTTCTTAACTGAGTTGGCTATCTTTTCCTCGGTTTGAGCCTTTGCTTTTCTGACTGCCTTCCCCGCTTCTTTCTGCTTTAATTGATATAGTTCCCTGCCGTGCTCCGTCAGTGATTCCTTATACTTTTTGAATGCAGCCTTTTTCTCCTTAACCTTCCCTGACACCTCTTTTGAGAACCATAGTGATTTTTTATTCCACTTTGTTTTCTTTATTTGTTTCACACAAAGGCTTGTTGCCTCCATGATGGCAGTTTTGATTTTTCTCCATTGTTCTTCCACCCCTCCTTTCTGGCCATTTGTTAATGCATTCCTCAGGTATTCACCCATTATGCCAAAGTCAGCCCTTCTAAAGTCCAATATTCTTGTCTTTGTATGGCTTGTCTCCATGGTTGTGTTTATTGTGAAGCACACTGTGCAGTGGTCGCTTGTTCCTAGATGTCTACTGACTTCTAAATTTGTGATCCTTTCTCCATTTGAGAGTACCAGGTCTAATATTGCTCCCTCTCGAGTGGGTTCCACCACTAGCTGTTAAGGCATGCCCCCTGTAGGGCATCGAGAATGACCCTGCTCTTGGATGTGGCTGCAGTCCATGTCGCCCAGTTAACAGCTGGCATATTCAGGTCCCCCATCAACAGTATCTCCCCTTTTTCAGCCATTTTGAGAATGCCCTCTATCATTTTCTTGTCCATTTCCTCCCCTTGAGATGGGGGTCTATATACAACCCTGTGTGGCTTGTGATGCCATTTCCTGTCTCCAAGGTGACCCAGAGTTCCTCTTGTCCTCCCTTTACTTTTTAGTTCTGTAGCTTTGATCCCTTCCTCGTAGAGAGTTACTCCACCCTCCTCTTTACCCTCCCTGTCCCTTCTCTGTAGATTATACCTGGATGTTGACACCCCAGTCATGTTCTCCGTGTACCATGTTTCTGTGACTGCCACAATATCCAAGTGTTCTTCTTCCATCAGGGTTACTAGCTCTGAGCTTGTTTCCCAGACTACAGGCATTGGTACTCATTGCCCTCCATTTAATGTTGCCTTTATCCTTTTTACCCCATCCCTGCTCTTATTGCCCTTGTCCATTTTTCCATTTACCCCTGTCCTGCCCTCTGTCAAGCTCTGTACCTCAGTGTTTACCCTACTACCTGCCATGTTTTGTAGGGGGAAGCTTGAACTTTCCTGTTTCCTATCAGCACCTCCCCCCTTGGCTAGTTTAAAAGCTTGCCAAGGAAGCCTTTAAACCTGTCACCTGGGAGCGTAGCACAGACACAAACAGTGTTACAAAAAAAGTGCAAAGTCATAGCACACAAAGACCAAAGAAAGATTATAATTAGCAAATAGTTCATGAGCAGGCAGTTAAACATTACAGCAAGTGTATGAGGGAATGCTAAAAGAAGGAAGAAATCTCAGCTGATATCTGAGGGAAGGAGGGAGGCAGGGGAGGTAGTGAAATGGAGGGAAGAGGGGAGCTGGTTCTAAAGTGATGGGAGATAACAGACAAAAGCTGATTGGCCATCAAGGTATGGGGACATGGCAAGGCAAAGATGCGTTGATCCCTGGAACGGGGGGAGCAGGAAGCAGAAGGCATAGTGGAGAGGAGTGATGAGAGGTAGAAGAAAAGGAACCCAACCCCAAATTTAGACATAAAGGAGGAACAGTGTATCTGGCGATGGAATAGTAGAGGAATATTTTTTAACAATCAATTTACAGAACCTTCATTAGAATTTATCATTTTTTATTTAAACTTTTTTTCTGCACCCCTGAGCTGGCGGGGGATGTGCCCACTCTCTACACCAAAATCCCACACTTAGGATCCTTCACCAGGCTGCCTCAGACTGGGGAGGCCAGCGGCTTGCCCCCATGGTGGGGCTCCCCCTGTGGGGAGTAGGAGGAAAGACCACAATCCACATGAGACCCCAGCTGAGACTACAGCCTGGGGTGTCATTCGGGTGGAGGACCGGGGAAGTCACAGTGTTAGACTCAGAGGGGTTTGTCCCTTTAATTGTCCTCTGGAGGCATTGACATGCAATGATGTCAGTGTGGGACATGAGTGCTCCTCACCTGTCCCGCACACATCTGCCACCTGTCCCTTGGAAACGCAGTGCAACACAATTCTTGCACCCCTCCAACTGCGTGCCCCAGATAGAAAGTTCCACAATGAAAAAAAGCAAACCTGGGCACCACAAATAACTCGAGAAGCTGAAATTACTCAAAGAACTTTAATAAAGTAAAATACAGGATCACCCACAGCTCTGGGTGACACCCCTCGACTGGTTTCGCACCCTGTGAATAATCAGGAGGCCTCCTGATGATGTACAGGGTGCGAAACAGGTTGAGGGGTGTCTCCCGGAGATGTGGATGATCCTATATTTTACTTTATTAAAGTTCTTTGAGTAATTTCAGCTTCTCGAGTTACCTATGGTGCCAGGTTTGCTTTTATTAACTGTCCCTTGGAGGCATGGGCATGCAATGATGCCAGCATGGGACATGTGTGCTCCTAACCTGACCCACACGCATCTGCCATCACCTCCCAACTGTAGAGTAGCCCTGGCTGTTGTACACCCAGCCTCCACTGGGTGCCACTAGATGCCGGGGAAGCCACAACCCTCCCCCCCAGAGGAGAGCTGTCCGTGGGACTCTCATCCTACCTCCCCCTCGGCTGACCTTCTGACATCCTGTGCTCACTACCGAACACTGGTTGCAAGTGCCGGAAGCGGTAGTGCTACCACTGCGCTGGAGGGGCAGCTATAGAATTGATACTTTTATTGTAAATTGGTTTGTGTTCCCACAAACTCCATGGAAATCTTTTTCTAGAAATGTACTATGCTTGGAAATGTTGTGTATAAAGTCAGTTCTGGATAGGTAAACAAATGAAGTAGGAACATATGGAATTGCTACGCAAAACAAACTTATCTTACTGTACTTCATGGCTATAGGAACTTTTATCTAGCATGCAATATTAGCAACCTATTTGGGACATACACCAATTAAAGCAGCAGTACTTGTTAGTGGGAAAAAATTCATCATATTTTTTTTTTTGTTAATTATGTGTATCTGGCAAAAAGTAATTATGTGTGTCTAGCAAAAATGTCAATATATTCATTTTCTTTTCATTGTATTTCATTCCTGAACTGAGACGTCATTTTAAAGTTGTTAAATATACTGTACAGCTGTCAGGCCACACCAGTTGTGAATAAATAACACATACTGGTGTGGTGCTTGTTGTGCTATTTACTATCAAAAATGTGTGCCAGTGCTCTCCTAATACAGTCACAGTGCGAATCCAGCAGATAAAGACAAAAAGTAACCTTGAGAGATGGGATTATTACAAGTTTCAAGTGGCAACCATCCTTAATGACTTGAATAATTAATTATGAAATTAATGATATAATCCATTTAAACAATTCAAAATAAATAAAATAAATAAAAATATATTGATGACAAATCTAATCATGTCAGAAGTTCTTTTATTGCTAAAAATTATATGATGAAATTTTTTTGACAATAAATAATACTGCTGCTTTGAAAGTGCTCTAGATTCATGCACTCCCACTATATGCATTTACTGTACCATTTACAATAAATATGACATAGGATTGAAGACGTTTGTTTAGTTTAACTTCTTAAAAGCACAGAACATGCTTTTGCAACACAGTGGTTGACTATTTACACTATACCCTTGATAACACAACCCAATATACAATGAGAAAGATTTGTATTTACCAACACTAAGACACATGTGCTGAAGGGCCCGGATCGTATTCAGGACAATGTCCTCACTCTGTGATCGCAGTAGCCGTACAAGATGCTGAACTCCATTTGCTGATGCAATAGCGTCCTTCTTGTCAGATGGGCCTTCTGCAAGAACTCTCAGTCCTTCGATTCCTATGCAGTGTAGTTTGTCAGACAGAGACAACAAGAACTCTACCAGGAAGTTTACGCCTAAAGGGTAGCATGAAACATCACCACCAGAGAAACACAAATTATATGATCTGTAATGTCTTAACTGGGAACATTCTAGCTCTATCTTGGGATAGCTTGAATATTGATCTCATCCCAAGAAACAAGATTAACAAAACTTTTCATGCTGAAAACTTGTTCTATCAACATTTTTCCTTACAACAATTTAGTAATGGCCCTCAATGAAATCCATAGGTCAGTCATAGTGTGGAGAGTGAAGGAGATTCTATTTCTGTTATGTCATGTTTTAGAATACTCCATAAGGAGGCCCCCCTTGAGGGCAACATAGGCAGGCTTTACATACAATTCTCTTGTACACCTTCCTAATATTTGTACCCCCCCCCGGGTGTCTAGGGGTATACCAGGTTTTAAATATGTGGGGAAGGGACACACATAGCAGAAACCACAGAAATTTCTAACACTGATTGGAGGTCAACTGTACAGGGCCGCAGGCTTCTTCCAGTGCTGGGCTGCAACAAATTTTGGTTAATAGCCACAAACAGTTCAGTAAAAGTACTGACATCCATGCAGAAGTAAACAACAGGGAGTTACATTTAATCGATAACAAAGCACTCTGTGGCGGTAACAACACTCTGAGTTGCAGTCCTGCACGCAGGGGTCATGAATGTAGCTACTGTCCTTTGTGGCCATATGGCCCCACTAAGTTTGAGTGGCTTTTTCTTGGGCTGGGTAACCACTTTACAGTACAGGCAGCTATAATTCGGGTCTGGGATGGCTTATACATTTTAGGCAGCAGGCGCACTTAATTCTCTCTCTCTCTCTCTCGTGCCCTTTTCCATGCTCATCTCTAAGAACAAGAACAAATAACAATTTACATTAACATTTCCACAAGAGCATATTACAGTTCATGAAACACAGCATAGTGACAGCAATACTTTAGAAACAAGTGGGAACAGGTGATTATACTGTACAGGCAACTCTGATTATACGAACAACTGTACAACAGCTATCAAGACAGACTTAGAAACAGGGGTTTATGCTGAGTAGTACAGAGCAGACAAAAAGGGACACCCAGAGAGCATCCACGTACATCAGGATTATTTTTACAGGCAGTAGGGCAGTGAGTGTCAGTGGGTGTAGTCTTGTTTTACCAGATTTTACATAGATAAGTGCTATGGTTGGAGTTACCTTTATTACAATCAGTAGAGCATTGGTGGCAATATACCAGTTAGTTGAGCATCCACAGTGTAGTACATAAGGGGTACAGTGGTACCGTCATGTCAGGAGTGGGTGAGGTGACTGAGCAGCCATACTCATCAGAGTATTGGGAATAGAGAAATAAGTTGTGTAGGCAGTAGGTCAGATTTGGGAGTCTAGAGGTCATGGGGGTTGGAAGCACTTGCAGGTTGTGATTGGAAGATATGGGCTTTAAGGGCCGATTTGAAGGACAGGATGGAGGTGGAGCCACGTATTGTTTGAGGAAGAAAGTTCCAGAGTCTAGGTGTGACAGATGAGAAGGTGAGGGCATGGCAAGTTAGGTGGGATCGTAAGATCTGAAGGAGTAGACAGCACTGATGTTGGGAGGGGCAGGATGGCAATAGCAGGAGAGGGAGACTGTAGTTGCTTATGTATTAAGCAGCCTTGAGCAAAGGATCGTGATGCTGAGGGGGATAGCCACCCTAGAGAGTTGTAGAGTGAGCAGTGGTGAGTGAGGTGAGGGGGTCAAAGGGCAAAGCGGCAAACATTGTTATAAGTGATGTCCCACTTGTGCAAGGAACCTGAGGGGGCATTAGATATGACTAAGGACCCATACTGTAGGCAGGGGAGGAGCCCTGGGCAATGGTCTTCCAGGCAGGAGGTGTGAGAAGATGCTCAAGGTGGTAGACCATCCCAATATGAGTGTTGGTGGCTTCACATTTGTTTGTGACGTGGAGGTGGAAATCTAGGCTAGGGTCTAGGTTGATGCCTAGGTATGCGGAGAGAGGGGAGCCATTTATGCATCTGATATCTAGCAGGGTGAGGGCAGGAAGCTTGACGGATCCGGGATCCAAATAACATCACTCGGGATTTTGTGGCATTAAGAACCAGGTTGTTTGCCACAAGCCATTTTGTATGAGTGTGAAGTCCTATTTAGCTGCAAGTTGATGTGTTGAGTGCTTTGAGCACTATGATAGAGGGTTATGTCATCTGCATACATAATGATTAAGGAAGAGGTGGTGATGGTTGGGAGATGATTTGTGAAAATGGAAAAAAGGAGTGGCCCAAGGATAGACCCCAAGGGGACTCCCCGACCAATGGGCAGTTTGTGGGAGGAAGCCATGCCAAACTTGACAAACTGACTATGCTCAGACAGGTAGTTAGCAAACCATGAGGTGGCACTGGGGGGGATAAAGCCAGGGCAGCTAACTTATGAGTGAGAAGGGAGTGGTCAATGAGATCGAAGGCCTTAGATAGGTCTATAAAAATGGCCCCCATGAGTGAGCCCCGATCCATGGTGGTTTTGATGTCACTGGAGAATTTAATGAGGGTAGCTGACGTGCTATGGCCCTTGGGGAAGCCATGTTGGCACGGGGTGAGGAGGTTATAAGAGTATAGATAGTCTTTAAGTTGGGAGGTGACTATTTTTTCGAGAAGCTTATCTAGGAGGGGCAGTAGAGCAATGGGACAATATTATGATATGTTATTTGAGACCCCATTTTTAGGAACTGGGACTACCTTAGCTACTTTCCAAAGGGATGGGACTATGCCGGAGGTGAGGGACAGGCTGTAGATGTGGGTAATGGGGACAGTGAGGTGCTGGGCCCCAACTTTTAGAATCTTGGTCTTCATCCCATCGGGACCAGGTGCAGCATTCGGTGGTAAGGATTTGAGGAGATGCAGGGCCTCGCTCTTTGAGGCCACCTTCAGGTAGCAAGGAGAATGGGTTGGGGGGGTAAGGATCTTGGATTGGGGGAGCTTGAGACGGGAAGAGGAAGAGATCAGTGAAGTGTGCATTGAAGGCACTGGCTATTGTGAGTGAGTTGTAGCAGTGTGAGTCATTTATGATCATATCAGTGGTTGAGGATCGAGAAGAAGCACCCAGGAGCCCTTTCAAGTGACCCCAGAATCTGCTAGGGCTGCCAGCAGTAACAGTGAGCTTAGTTTTGCAAAAGGAGCTTTTAGCTTGCTGGGTGTCTCTTTTGCAGTGATTCCACACAGCATGGTAGTTATGACAATTCTGAGGACCAGAAGATGCCTTGTAGGAGTGCCAGAGGCTATCCCTCTCTTTATAGAGGGAGAGGAGGTCACTACGGAGCCAAGGGGTGGCAGAGCCCCTACTGTAACTCTCCTCCTAGTAATTGGGAAAAGTCTATCTTGTAGTTTGGAGATGTGTGATTGGAAGATTTCTAGTGCAGCATTTACAGTGGAGGTGGCCAGGAGGGGGGACCAGTCTAGGAGCTGGACCTCAGCTGCAAGCGTGATGGAGTCGAGGCTGGAAAGGTTTCTGAAGGTAAGGACTTTGGGAGGGATTTTGGGGGTATGGACTTTCTAAAGGCAGTAGGTGGGGGAGTGATCACTGATGGAATCCGAAAGGGTGCAGGACTCCATGATCATATCGGGATGGTTGGTGAGCATCCAGTCTAACAAGGTGGAGGATGAGACACTTCGGGAGGAGTGCATTGGATCAGAGATGATTTGGGAGAGGCAGGCTCTACTGATAAGCATTTCATAGGAACTCCACTTGGGACTGAGCCAATAAGATTGAGATCACCCATAACAATTGTATTATGCTGGTCAACAGGGGGTAGGATGGAGTTGATAAGAGCAGTTAACTCTGTGGTGCCACTGTTTGGTGGGTTGTATACACATATAATGTGTAATTTTTTGGCGTGGCCAGTGGTGAGTGTGGCATGTAGAAACTCACAGGCAGAAGCACTGCTGGTGGGATGAGTGACCATGGACAGGTTGTGGTGGGACCTACAGTATATGAGCAGACCACCGCTCCGCTTGGGGGAGGGGCAGTTGAGCCAGAGGAGGAAGTAGTGAGTGAGGTTGCAAAGAGTGTCAGGGGTGGAGGGCTTGAGCCAGGATTCAGAGATTCTGAGTATGTCAGGAAAGTAGTGTGCTATCCAGGCTTCAAGATCGGTCTTGTTTGCCATATAGCTGCAAATGTTTAGGTGAGTAGTTTTAATGCCTTTGTGGGCATCCCACAGTGGGAGAAACAGGGGACCTGGTTTTGTTTGGGAAACAGACAAAGAAGCACTCGCACTCCAGAGCCAGGAGCTGGTTGATCCAGTGAAGTTTAAGATGCACAGTTGCTATTCCAATATACATGATTTATTCCAGACTCAAATAGTCATACATACATAGATACTGGAGTACAACTAAGCAGAAAATACCTCTGTAGGTCCAAGTGACCTAGGTTTGTTTCCACATTGTCAGCTAGGGAGAGGTACAGGAAGCGAGACCACAGTGAGGTTAGTTTTTGGGAGCTATGCCCCCCCACCCCGCCATGTGAACTTGGCTGAGCTTCGCCTTCTGCCATTTGTGCACTTCTCAGTCAAACCGAATCTGTATCCCTCCCCAGATGATGCTGAAAATAGGAAGTATTTCCTAGCCCCTTCCTTTCTAGAAAATACAACTAAGCAAAGAAATAAATTGATGCATTAATAAATTATCTGAAGCTACATTCTGACTTGATTAGAAAGTAATTCGGGAAAACAAGCTTATTATGTGCTATTAATGTTCTACTTCATATGAATTTACTCTTTAAAACTGTAATATATTTGACAATTTTCATCTCTTTTATTTAAACTATAATATTTTCTGGGTGGTGTGATACAAACTGGTTTGAAGTTCAGTAGCTATACTGACCTGATATTTATGAGACAACTCCAGGCAGGCAGATCTGAGCAACAAATCGGGATTAGGAGGCTTTTGTTTGGCTTGCATTTTACAGCACTTATAAATCTTTGGCAAAATAAAAGCAAGCACATAAACCCCTCACTAATTCCTTATACTCTAGATACCAAACACACAATGACTCATATTTCATTTCACTTTATATTGATATACAGTGAGATGCTGTAATTAATACTAGAAGACTTTTGTTTATTTAATGTCAGGGTCATCCGACACAGGTTTTGAACTCTGCTGTTGTTCACACAACTGAGACAAGGCATGAATTTATGGTATGCACTGGCACTACTGACATTTAAATCATATAGTTCTATAATGCATATATATTCATTGCAAAAAATGTAGCGGACACATGGGGCTGGGCCCCAGTCCTGTAACTTGACCTTGGATCCTGAAGGTATGAGCTGGGAGAGGGGGGTGGGCCACTGGGTAGAAAAAAACATAACACCATATTTTCCATCTTTTGTAGTGTTTATAACCCTGGCATATGCAGTGACAAAGCTTTTTGTAATAAATGTCCTTATATTTTGCAGCAGTAGAGTTGCAACTTGTTTTGTACAGGGCCCTTCATATCTTATGCAAAGCAGGACATGCAGGGCTTTTTGGTACATGCGTAAAAGATTATATAAAACATAACTTTTTTAATATTTAGTTCCCGTGTAACATTAATTGTAGTATAAAATGCACGCATTTTTTTTTTCAGTCACGTTCTCAACTGTTTTTTGTGTTTTGTGGCTTTAATAAATGAGAACTAACTTAGGGAACACTGCATTCTTGTGCTTCACCCCAGTGCTCTGGAACTCCACCCCACGAGTTATGACTTTGCAAACTATTCAGGGCTTCCTCAGCAGCTGCTGTAAGCACTTACTTCATGCTCACAACTGTTCTTCCTATTAGCTGGGCCCACCAGTTTGTAACTTCCTATTGTGATTGACCTTTGAATTCAATATATACCTGTACCCTGAAGTTACTGAGCCTGATTCACAAAGCTCCCTGGGCGGCGCAAGGGGCTTGCATCCCAATGATTGGTGCAAGGTGCCCCTTGTGCCAAATGATGCCCCAGGAGTGATTCACAAAGGCAGTTTGTGTCCACCGCAAGCTGCCTGCATCAAATGGAGCTTGCACCGCCTGTGTGCCAACAAATGGGCTGCAGCAAGACACTAGGTGCTTGTGGCAGACACAGGCTGCCAAAGCACCTAAAACGGTATTCACAAAACCCACCCAGAAGGCAAATTTCGAAGTACTTCTAGACCAGCCAGAACTGGTCTAAGGGTACTTAGAAAGCACCCTCCATGCAAGTTATGCATATTGCGGCAATGTGCCATGGTCCCCCCTTCCCCGATCTGCCCCTATATTTAATATATTAAATAGATTGGTTGTCTAGTGGTCCCCCAAACCCCCACCGCAGCAGGTAGTGCCCACCACCCCTACATTTCATGACAGAGCCGGGGACTGGCACAGCCCTCCTCACACCTCTGAGAACAGTCCCCAACTAAACTGTCACTGAGCGGACTGTGCAGCGTAAGTGCTTACACTGTACAGTCCGCTCAGTGACAGTTCAGTTGGGGTCCGGCCGCAGAGGTGTGAGGAGGGCTGTGCCAGTCCCTAGCTCTGTCATGGACTGGGAGTGGGGTTGTGCTATACTGCTGGGATGGGAGGTTGGGGGGCCACTGAACCACCAGAGTGGGGCAGAGTCTTATGTTACAGTAATGGGGACATCAGGGAGTGGGAAGGGGGGGCCACTGTACCACCATGGAAGGGGGAATAATTTAATCTATTTATTTTTACCGATTTTATTTCACCAGGAATGACTCCATTGAATGGGCTTATTTACAAGGAGGTCCTGCACATACACCTATTTGTTAATCATGGGGGACATCAGGGATCGGGTGGGGGCCCATATACTACCAATGGGGGTTCCCTACTGTATTAAATATTAGGGTACATCAGGGGACCACTATACTGGTAATGAGGGGTCCCCTACTATATTAAATATAGGGGCATATTGGGGATTGGGTGGGGGCAACTATACTACCAGCAGGGGGTTCCTACTATATTTAATATAGGGGCACATTGGGGATCCAGGTGGGGGCACTGCTTGCCATAACTGCAAGGTGCTTGCGGCAAACCCTTCCATGTGCCTTGTGCTTGCTGCATAAGAGGAGTTGCTGCAAGTGTAGGGACATAGGCGCCGGGACCCCTCCTGTACCTGATTCTGGTGTAGGGTCTCCGGCGCACCAGGCTTCAGTGCAAGCTGCTGTTTGCCACCGACTGCACTGATCTAAGCCTGTTTTGTGAATCGGGTCCACTATATCTGTACAACCTCAGTCCTGCAAACTTGCTATAGATATCATATTGTATCCCTTGTACCATGCTGCTGTCATTATGTCCTTTCTATGCTTTCATGTACTTTAATGTTATTGCCACTTTATTGCATCTTACATTATCATCCTGACTGTAAACTCTCAGAATGTGGCTGAAAATAGACAAATCTTTGTCTAGTGCACATACCTTGTAAACATAAACTAAATAAACAGTTTATTTATGGAAAAGGTAAGGAGGAAAAGAGCTGCCTTTAGAAGGTACAAGAAAACAAGGAGGGGAGAGGACAGGGAGGAGTACTTAACAGAATTGAAGGAGGTGACTCGGGCAGTAAGGGGAGCCAAGGCATCTATGGAGCTCAGGCTGGCACATGGCATTAAGAAGGAGGAGAAGGACTTCTTTAGGTACATCAGGGAGAAAAGGAGCTGTAAGGACCACATAGTAAGGATTAGGAAGGGGGTTGGGTGGAAGCAGGGTGCGATAATGCAGAAGCACTAAATGATTACTTCTGCTTGGTATTTACTAAGGAGAAGAGGAGGTGACACCCAAAGGGGAGGAATGGCAGAAACAAGGAGGAGGGGGTGACAGATGGGGAAATTATGGACGGCAGTGTTCAGGAGGATTTGAAGGCACTGAGGGTGGACAAGATGCCAGGCACAGATGGCATCCACCCCAGGGTACTGAAGGAGCTGGCAGAGGTCCTTGCGGGACCTTTGAAAGACCTATTTAATGCCTCACTACACTCGGGGAGTGTACCTCAGGACTGGAGGATGCCTCATGTGGTGCCCCTCCACAAGAGTGGGTCCAAGGATGAACCGGGGAACTACAGACTGGTGAGCCTCACATCCATCGTGGGTAAGCAAATGGAGACTGTCTTGAAGGAGAGGCTGGTGGTCCTCCTAGAGGCCAAAGGACTACAGGACAGCAGACAGCATGGCTTCATACGTGGCAGATCCTGCCAAACCAACCTGGTGGAGTTCTATGACTGGGTAACTAGGCAACTGGATGGGAGCCATGCAGTGGATGTTCTGTATCTGGACTTCAGTAAGGCATTTGACTCAGTGCTGCATGGAAGGCTGGGAAGTAAGTTAGAAGGCACAGTGGCAGGTGCAAAGCTAGTGAGATGGGTAGGGAACTGGCTTTAGGGAAGGCAACAGAGGGTGGTGGTGGGTGGGGAGCGCTCATACCCAAGGGTAGTGATGAGCAGTGTTCCACAGGGCTCAGTGTTGGCATCAGTGTTGTTTGGGATATTCATTGCAGACATATCATTGGACATCAAGAGCAAGATCAGTCTGTTTGCTGATGATACCAAGGTAGGAGCGGTGCTGGACGACCTAGGGGGATAACAGGGGTTACAGAATGATCTGGCAAAGCCTGAAACCTGGTCAGACACCTGGCAACTGGGGTTTAATGCCAAAAAGTGCAAGATGCTGCATTTTGAGATGAAGAACCCAAGGAGGAGTTACCAGCTGGGGGGAGTGCAGCTAGCTCAGACAGAGGAGGAGAAGGATCTGGGGGTGCTCATTACAGGGTCAATGAACAACTCGGCACAATGTAGGAAGGCAGCTGCAAAGGCCAACAAAATGCTGGGTTGCATTGCAAGGGGTATATCCTCGAGGAGGGAGGAGGTGATTCTGCCACTGTATAGGTCATTGGTTAGATCGCACCTGGAGTACTGCGTGCAGTCCTGGTGCCCATATCTGAAGAGGGACATTAGGTTACTGGAGGGGGTGCAGCGCAGGGTGACAAAGATGATCAAGGGGCTGGGGGACTTATCATATGAGAGGAGGCTGAGGAAATTGAGCATGTACTCGCTGGAGGAGAGGAGTGACAGGGGGGACATGATTGAAGCCTTTAAGTACATGAAAAGAATAAATAAGACAGGTACAGAGGGGCTGTTCAAAGTAAGAGAGGGGAGGGACACCAGGGGCCATGATATGAGACTGGAGGGAGGAAGGTTCAGGAGGGAGATGAGGAGACACTTTTTTACAGAGAGGGTAGTAGCTGGGTGGAATGCGTTTCCTGCAGAAGTGGTATCCAGTAGAACAGTGGACTGCTTCAAAAGGGGATGGGACAGGACAAGGGGGAAGGTCAATGTAGAGTAAGGGTGGAAGGGAGGAGCAGCTGCAGAATAAGGGGTGCTAACTGCACATTCAAGCAGACTGGATAGACCTCTATGCCTTTATCTGTTGGCAAATTTCGTATGTTCGTACGTACGTTCAT
Organism: Neoceratodus forsteri; assembly: GCA_016271365.2. NCBI lineage: Eukaryota > Metazoa > Chordata > Ceratodontiformes > Ceratodontidae > Neoceratodus > Neoceratodus forsteri. The sequence continues at coordinate 2,851,633 of JADMNL010000041.1, read as the reverse complement.
AAACTTAGTTTATTTATTGTGACTTTTTACAATTACCCAAGTAACACAAACTGAAGAAAACCTGATGTGTTTTTCTATTTTTCGATTGTATTCTCAACTATTTTTATCTCTGTCTTTTTTTGTTGTGTTTTATCATGCACATACGCTGTCTGTTATGCACCTACTGAATTTAAGTCCATATCAACATTTATTTTGGGCAATCATGAATTTTTTTCCAATTAAAATACTAACTGTAATCCATTTTTTTAAAGACAACTCAGCTGTCTTGGCAGACAGTCTTTTTACAAACCAGGCAACTGTCAACCTTTAGCGCTAATAACGTTTTAGATTTTAATAGTAATAGTAATAATTATTTTATTCATGAGAAATGGACATACCATTGAGTAAGAGACTTATTTACTGTGGTTTCCAGTCACAGCAGGATCTGGTTACAGCCTGGAGAAGGTACAGTTTATATATTATAGACATGCTGGCCCAGATATTCAAAACATTGCCCCGAGCCTCAAGTAGCACTGCCCAGAGTCAAACATTGCCCGGCCCAAATCACCCACCATATTCAAAAGGAATAGACTGGTGCTAACCCTGCTAAATATAGTATGCGAAGGAAGCTGGGCAAACTGGTCTGGAAGTGCAGGGCAAATACAGCCCAGGAATAAGACAGCACTGAATATAGCAACAGGGATGTGCACACTACAACTGCAGCCCAGTACACCCTGTGTTGCAGGTGGAGAACAATGTGTGTGATTGCACAGGGAAGACCCACAACACCTGCAGACAACAATGTAAGCCACACGCTGCAGAACTGTGCTATGCTGATGTGTAGTTTGCCCGGGCTAACCTGATTGCACAGTGCTAACACATTAGCCCAGGGCAAACTGGTTAGCCCGGGGCAAACAGGAGCCATAGTCAAAGCTTCCATGCAAATTAGCCTACATAGGTAATCCGTGGGCAAACAGGTACATTTGCATCTCATTAACTGCTGCTTAGCATACATTACCACGCAGTTTGCCTGGTGCGACTGCATGGAGCATACAGCTCTACCTTTTCGTCAGAATGGAAGTACAGGCTGGATGCTGCAGGCCAAGGCATGCCCACAGCGTCCCCTGTTGGTTGGCTTGGAAGTACAGTTTGGAAGCAGCAGGAACTATGTGCTGGCAGGCACAAACAGAGCAGACAACCTGGCTATGCAGCACTGCAAGCAGTACAACACAAGGTGTATATATATATATATATATATATATATATATATATATATATAGAGAGAGAGAGAGGACAGGGAGAGAGTGAAAACTATGTGACACATAGCTATATATACATATGATACACACACACATATATGTGTGTATATATATATATATATATATCTATATATATATATGTATAGACACACACACACATGTCCACTGGTCATATGTGCCCTTGTAGATCCCCCCCCCAACAACATAGGCACCCCCATGGCAGGTGTGGGTGGAACACAGTGGTGGGACCCACAAATGCATGGGACAGGCAGAAGGCATGCCTGGTGGGGGTGGGAGGACATAGGCTGTAGGTTACCTAGGGCTTGCAGCATATTCATTCAGTAGGGAACTGGGCAGACTGGCTGGGCCTGGCAGTCCGCCCTGCCATCATGGTCCCTGTTGACATGTGTGTAGGGTTACCATCTGTCCTGATTTTCGCAAGACAGTCCTGATTTGAGCAGCTGTGTCCTGCAAAACAACATAAAAAGTACTATATGTCCTGATTTTATAGTAGAGACAATATTTTCTGACTTTCCACTAAATGTTGCAGAAAACTACAATACCTTAACTAAAATACCTTAAAATGACAAGAAACAATAGAAGCAACTACGACACTACAATACTCAGCCGTAATTCTGATTATATAGAGAAAACAAATCTGTTGCATTGGTCGAGGTTACCTACTGTCCTGTGAAAAAGCATGTTTTAGTAAGAAATGTCCCACTTTGGGCTTCTTAAGAGGTGGTAACCATACATGTGTGCCTGTTGCACACCCTGGTAGTCTAGTGGTCCCCCCCAGCACGATCCCCGACCCCCATTCCCTGTAGAACATTGGTCTTTACCCGTGTAGTCTAGTAGCTCCACCAGCCACACACGGTTCCACCATTCCCCATAGAACATTAGTCTTTACCCTGGTAGTTTAGTGGTCCATCCCCCAGCATGATCCATGACCCCTGTTCCCTGTAGAAAATCAGTCTTTACCCTGGTAGTCTAGTGGTCCCCCTCCAGCACGATCCCCGACCCCCATTCCCCGTAGAACATTAGTCTTTACCCTGGTAGTCTAGTGGTCCACCCCCCAGCATGATCCATGACCACCATTACCCGTAGAACATTAGTCTTTACCATGGTAGTCTAGTGGTCCACCCCCCAGCATGATCCATGACCCCTGTTCCCTGTAGAAAATCAGTCCTTACCCTGGTAGTCTAGTGGCCCCCCCAGCATGATCCCTGAACCCCGTTCCCCGTAGAAAATCAGTCTTTACCCTAGTAGTCTAGTAGTTCCCCCCAACCGGAAGTGACACCCCCGTGCATCCCAAGCAACATTGAGGAACCAAGCGGCGCGAGGCTCAGCCCTCCTCTCACCACCACGGCTGGCGCCAACTGAGAATGCGAATGAGGGCTCGCGGCGCAATGAGTACCTCAGTTGATGACGGTTGGTGGTGAGAAGGCTAAACTGACCGGCTCGGTTCTGAATGTTACCCAGGATCGCCAGCTTCGTCACTGCCGGGTGGGAGGAACATGAACTGCCGAGGTAATAATGCGATTTTCTGTATGAAGCGAGCCGAGGTGCGATGGCAGGGGCAGGGGCTCACTGAACTCGGCGTGATATCGGATTTTCTACGAAGTCGAGATCGTGCTGAGAGTGAGGACTAATTAGACTACCAGGATCTGTCTGATTTTCTATGGGGAACGGGATCGGGATCGGCTGAGGGTGAGGAGAATCACTAGACTAGCAGGGGTAATGTCAGATTTTATACAGGGAATGGTGGTCGTGCTTGGGGGTGGAAGAACCACTAGACTACCAGGGTAATGTCTCATTTTCTATGGGGAATGGGGGTCGGGGATCGTGCTGGGGTGGGGGAATCACTAGACTACCAGGGTAAAGACTGATTTTCTATGGGGAACAGGGGTCATGGAACCTGCTGTGGGGACCACTAGACTACAAGGGAGGGACATCGTAGTGCGGATACTGGGGGCCGAGGTTCGTGATGGGGGGGACCACCACTGTATTATCACTGCATTACTGGCAGCTTTTTGTTGGTGGTATCTAGTGTTGCGCTACAGGTCACGCTAATGCCTGTAGTGCGGCGCTATACTTTCGAATATGCCAGTGCACCGGCATTCGGGGCCCCTCCCCTCTGTCCCTCCCCTGCATACATTATGGTTTAGTGTCGCTTAACACACCTAGCTACCGGGCACTACCTGTCTCTTTGAATACTGCAGTCGGGCACAAAGTCGGCGCTAGTCCAGTGCAACAGCTTTGAGCCCAGCGCTAAGCTTTGAATATCTGGGCCATTATATTATAGACGAGTTATAACTTGAGTGCAAACAAATTTACAGTACAATTACCACAATATTTAATGTTTCACTCATTTGAAAGTTTTTGCTCCTGTCACATTTTAATTCTAAAAACATTATTTTTCCCCAATAATGTTTCACATGGTCTGCACATATGCAAGATTTTAAAACTTTAAAACCTTATAACTACAAATGAAAAAATTCTGAAACCATAAAAATGCCCTATTTTGGGCCAAGCTCTAATAAACTTGTGAATTTCACAACGTAAAAATGTGCCTTTTTTTTCTCTGTTCTTGTACTTGATCAACAGTCGTATTTCTCATCACAGGTTAATAAGATCCTATCCAAATGTTATGATAACCACGTGCACTCTATAGGTTGCGGAGCAGCCTCTTGTTGTGCACGTAAAAATGCATAATTGAACATATGATCTTACCTACCCTGGATTATGGTAATGTGTACACAGCTGCTTCTAAACAGACTCTCCCTAAGCTGAACAGTTTATTCAGTGCCCTAGGCAGATTTTCCCTTTCTTGTGGACCTCGTACCCATCATTGTGAAATGTACTCCACTCTAGGCTGGTCCAGTCTGGACTCTAGTCATACTTACCACACAGTCTTGCTTGTAGCCATATTCTGGGCTAGCAAGCTCCCTTCCCAACTTGGTGGCCTATTCTATCCAGCCATGAACCCTATCTACCTGTTGCATTCAGAGGTAGATAAAAGGCTGCATATCCCCCACCCGATGAAAGGAAAGCTAGTCAATCAGTAATTAGGTTCCACATGTTCAAACTATGGATTATGTTGTGCTCTGACATTACTTGAGCCCTCAGTCTTCGCTACCAAATCAAAATTACAACATCACTGTATGTCCACTTGTGAGTGCCCTGTCTGACTGTCATGTATCCCTTTTAGGAAACTGGAACCTGCCTTTTGTTGTATGGTGTACCAACGGCTACCAAATGTATGTATACACTGAATACTATGGTAACTAATATTATACATTTGTGTCAGCATTTTATTTTAATCTTATTGCTATCCCACACCTCTCCTACCTCACTTACCTTCCCTTTCCCTCCGTCCAGGTTATATATGTAATTGAGACTGCTATTCTCTGTATGGTTGACCTGGCAAAATATTTTCAACTAACTATTCTCAGGCAAAAAAGCCTTAATTTTTGGATTTTTATGTAATGTCAGTAATAATAACTTTTGAACCACTAAACTGATTTTCTCTAAATTTGCCAAAAGATTATCCCCTAGGACTGAGACTATACATGCCAAATATCACAGTTCTAGGGGTTAAGAGTGCTGAGATATAAGATGTCAAAACCCCAATTTATGAAACACTACCACTGTATAATATATATTCATTGCAAAAAAAACTACATGAATGCATCATGGGTTCCAAAGCCACAAAAGCAGGGAAATGTCACCATAGGCCTTTTCAACCCTAATATCCAGTCCCGTGACCCAAGGCAAAACTACAGTTGCAGGTCCATACCACATGAATCTGCTGTTTCAAGCATCAGACCCAGAGCATTGCCCCACAGCTATGGTGCTTCACTAAGGGCCCCCAGCATCAGCCATATTTTTTGTCATGTAGGGCTCTGCAAGCCCTGTGTGAAGCAGCAATTCAGTCATAACTCATTAGTGTTTATGTTTTTCCAGTGTGCCTAACCAGTTAACAATGATAAATAAATAAATAAATAGATTTTATATATATATATATATATACACAATATATATATGATATATATATATATATATATATATATATATATAAATATATAGACATATATAGATATATATACATATAAATACATATATATATATATATATATATATATATATACACACACATGGTACAAGAAAGTTTGCGAGCTTTTTGGAAAATAGTAGGCCAATCCACTTGCAAGTTGGATGAGGATTTCCCCATGTTAGATGAGGATCACAACCACAAGTTACATGTGGATACCCACAAGTTATATGTGAATTCCTGCAAGTTAAATGAAGATACCAATACGTTACATGATTACACCCACAAGTTAGATGTGGACACTCACAGCTGAGATGCACATACCCACAAGTAAGATGAGGATCCTTCTAGCCCCCCAAAGTGAGTCTTACCTTAATGAGCTCATGGGCATAGCACATGCCCCAAGCTGGACTAAGGCTGTTCCACTTTAACCTGTGGTCCCCTATTCCATGGATTGTGGCCATGGGGACTGACAGGACACTTAGAGCAACTCACCAGGAGTCTGTGGCAGGAGTCAAGCCATTGCCCCTGCTCTTTTCATGTCACTGCTGCACAAAAGCTGTCCCATGATCCTGGCCCCAGAACTGTACGGAAAAGTCAGGACGAGGCTAGAGAGCACCATCAGGATGATTGTGATCCTCCCCGACCTCAGGACCAGCCCATGCACAAGAGAGTGAATCGGATGCAGCATTTAAGGGAGAATGGCCCTACTGCTGATGTTCCTTTAGAGACCCAACAGCATAATGGGCTGAGCATTTACAACAACAGCTGCAGTTCCAGCCCCAGGGTAGGAAGCAGGGTCAGGACTGGGTAAAATAAAACCCAGTAGGGCAAAAATGAAGCAGCAGGGGCTGCCAACATTAGACTAATGTAAACAAACATGGCTACTGCCATGTTTCAGAAAGCCCTCTGACTAGCTGGCCCAGTGGCGAAGAGGGCTAAAGCACTGAAAAGCACTTTACCTCTTCCACACCGACAACCCAAAGTCAGGAACAAGCTTAGGTCACTGGGGATCAGCCGGGTGGGGGGAAGAGACAGGATAAGGCAAGAGTAGCCGCCTGGCAGCTCTCCTCTCCAGAGGCAGGGACACAGGCTGTCCCAGCTCTTGGATGCCATTGGGTGGAGGTCCAATAGCAGCACCAATGCTCAGCTGGCTGACAGTATACTGGGTGAGTGGAACAGGGCTGGTGGTTCTGGAGCGCATGAATCTCTCCACATGCAAGTGTGATTGTCTTTGCCATAGCCCTGGGCAGGGGTGAAAATAGGAGGAAAAGTGGACAGAGAGACCAGGCTTCAATGCCCTGCCCAAGGTGCTGCGACCCACCTTGCTGGAACAGCAGCAGGAGGAAGGAGAAGAGGTAGGTGTTGGTCATCAGCACCCAGGGACTGGGCTGATAGCTCACCTAGTCCCAGCCAAGGCAGTATAAAAACTGTTAGTAAAAAAAAAAAAAAAAAAAACCTCTGACACTACAAAACCACTGGAAAAGGGGACAGGGACTCAGGGAGTGTTTGTAGGGAGACAGATGGACCAACCCCAAGCTGAGGTTTGCAGACCATGCTTGCAAAACCTAGGCCATGATTCTAACACATGGTTTTTCTGGGAACTTTCTGCCCAATATGAGTTCAGCCTTGAAAATTGATAAAGAGACCCTTGGAGTCAAGAATATGGGTTCAGACATGCTCAACCTGAATGTGCTATGGAGCCAGGAGACTGTGACAGGAAGTCACAGGAAAGAGACTGTGCTACCAGGACTAATGTGAATCTTTGTAAGCCTGACAGGAAACAGTTCAGACTGAGTGACTGAAACACAGAAAGTAAAGTGACTTCTGCTGAAGTGCAGAAGAGGCAATAAGTGAAGAAAGCAACCAGTCTGCTCACAGACTATTTCCCAACCGGGATTACTCCAATCCAGTAGACTCATAGTACATATAGCCATTGCCTGAGGAGAGACAAAGCTTCAGCCAAAGCCCAGCAGCAGAGATAAATCCTGCCTGCATGTTTACCCTTTCAACAGCCACTACCATGTGCTAGCATCAGCCACCATTCAAGCTAGGTGGTGGTATGCGATCCATGAGAGTGTGGCCTTTGCCATGTAAGAGGATCGGTAGCCAAGGCCTCTGTAGTACAGTTGCTCACAGATTGCTTTTACATCTGTGCTCCAGATTAACAAAACATCTGTGAGCTGAAGTCAACCAAATGGGTATGCCACCCTTATGGTGACACCAACACAGTAAAATACACACCTGTCGGCAAAACTGACATTTTGCCAACAGGTAGCTGACTGTGTTGCTGTCTCCCGGTCCTGCACCCCCAACCCGAATCAACTCCAACTGGAGTTGAGAATCCTAAAACGGGGTGGGGCGAAACCCTACATGGAGGGTTTGGGGGCAAAAAAACAGGACTATGAGACACACAGGAATCACACAGCCCGCAACTTACGAGTCGACATGACTCCTGTCGGTGAGATGCCGTCGACATAAAGGATGTCAAACTGGCATGGCAGAGCCAACAAAATGACCAAGAGACAAAGTTTTATTTATTTATTTATTGAAATGTTTCACCAGGAAGGCACACTGAACAACAAGTTGCTCATCTCCTGGGGCGACCGGTGGGGGATAAAATTGATGAAGAATTAGACATACAGTTTAACATTTAACATATCTGAGAAATTAAACATTCAATTACATTTATAACAAGACATACAGTTAAAAAAAAATCATAAATAATCATATAGTTGCATTTGTGACATAACATACAATTAAATGTATCACACCTGTGAAATATGCATTTAATTACAAGTGGCATATCTGACGAACATAGTACATAGCGGTGAAGGGAGAGGAGAGCATGCTGCGAAGCAGACTCGGGGGGGTGGAAGGTTTAATAGGTGATGTGAGTCATGGAGAGGAGCAGAGGCATAGGAGGACAGATAAGGAGGGTTAAAACAGGAGCAGTTAGATGAGAGAAAGTTATGTAAGGCAGAGGCAAGGAAGTAGGAGGAAGAGTGCCATATTTGTGTGTGGGGGGGGGTTCCAGATTTGTGGGAAATGATGGGTAAAGCCTGACTGACCGATGAGAGTGGTACGATGGGGGACCAACAAAGTGCGAGTGTCAGAGGATCTGAGGGAGTGGGAGGGGGGAGGTGGGGAGTGAGCATGAAAGGTAGGAGGGAAGTTCTCCTAACCAAAATTTTAAGGTGAGTTTGGCACAATGAGTGAGGTGCCTGTTGGCAAGAGGGGAAAGGAACATGATGTGGTAGAGGTCACAGTGATGAGTGCATGATGGAGCATCAAGGAAAAATTGACAGAAGGAGTTAAATAGAGTGTCCAATCTGGTTAGGGAGAATTGGGAGCGGCACCACAGACTGCATCACAGTAGTCTAAATTGGGGAGGATCTTCTGACTAGTTCATGCTGCACCGTAGGAGGGATGCAACTACAGTTCCTGAATAAGGCACCAAGCTTGGGGCGCAATTTTTTCAGGATGGCATCAATGTGGCCAGAGAAGCTGAGGAGTTGGTCCAACCAAACCCCAAGGTATCTGAATGAGGAGGTGTCCTCTAGGATTGCCCCATCAAGGGTATGGAATGATGGTAAAGGGTGGAGCCTAGAGAGTCTCTGCCGAGTACCAAAGGTCATGGAGACAATCTTTTTGGCATTTGGGAATAGTTGATGTGAAGCAAACCATAACTGAACCTGATGGAAGTCAAGTTAAAGGGTAATTGCTACATTGGCAGGGCATTTGCCAGAGAAGAATAGGATGGTGTCATTGGCATACATATGGATATAGGTGAAGTGATCAGTGGGAGAGCATTAAAAGGCTTGCTAAGCCAGGGTTTTTCAACCGGGGGTCCCTGAGCAAGACATAGGGGGTCCTTGGACTGAGCAGGGAAAATGTTAAATATGAAATGGTAGAAATGGTGTTTAATACCATCTCGGTGTTTTGAACAGTCTTTCCATGCTCTGCCATAGCAGCCACAGCTGCGATCATGCTCCTTTTCATAAAATAAGTACTTGGAGGCAAGCAGTTGTAAAGAAAAGAGTCCAGTTGAAAACAGTTTTTTGCTTTAACTAGAGCTGCGTTTCACTCGTAGTACCTCGTATGTATCAGCAGTGTGCAGAGCAGTGTCTTTCACCACATTTCTTCTTCTCCTTCACTCAGTTACAGGTGTAAAAGGTGTCATAAAAATGTATTTAACCCATGTAGGAAGACATTATCCAGACTTGTTCCACCAGATTACACAAAAGAGAATATTCTTGACCTGCAGGGCTGTCCAGGCTAGCACTTACAGCCTCCCAGTGGCCATCTTGGATCTTCTCTGCGGAATTCAGATCTGGATCTTTTATTCACAGCTCTCCACTCGTAACACCTTCCACACCTCCATTTCCTCAGGGTCACATAGTGAATATGGGATTCAAACCTGGTCTCTGGCCAGAAGTTCTGTGCTCAAACACCATGCTCCCATCACCATTTGTGTAAGAAACTTAACCTCCACCCCTCCGCACTCTCTGTCTGCCACTGCAGGTAGTGGATCCTTGCTACTACTGATGTTTGCTCTGGGGGTCCATGTACACAAAATGGTTGAAAACCCCTGTGCTAAGCAAAGACGATTAAAGCCACTCTTGCTGTGAAAGCATCAAACACATATCAATCCCTGAATAGCACAGCAGTACCATTCTGTGGAAAAGTGCAGACTCTGGGAAACCAGTTTTGGAAAAGCACCAGAATCTTACATGTCAACTGAAATATGAGTAACCGTCAGGGTTCCGACCCTTTTCATTAGTTACATAGATAGCTAGGTCATGCCAAGTGGGTTTAAATCTTGGGCAGGAATGAGATAAACATTTACAAGCCCAGACTGAAACCCAGAGGAAGCCTTGGGGCACAGTTTACTGTTAGTACATTTGGAGTACAACTAGGGGCCCCACTGAATAAGTTGTTTAATTGAATGTTAGTACTGCAAGTCTGCAAGCACATCATGTATTCCAACCTGTCCCCTTCGACTCCAGCTCAGTCAGGTGTCCATCACAACAATTTAAAGAATCGGTGTCAACCCTCTTAGGCCTCAAATTATCCCTACAGTAGTTAACAAAACACATTTCATGATTGCTCACATTCTGTAGAGATGACTGATGTAGCTGGTTGTTTGATTCTGATTCTATATTTTCTTTTTAAAAGTGAAAAATATACTGTCCACCACACTGGTCTTACCAGTCCAAAACAAGTTTGCTTATAGTCTTTGATCAACTCCCACTGCATCTATCCTGGACTCGGGAACACCCCCCAACACAGTATAAACATTCATGGTGCAGTGGGAGGAGGAGAAGGGACTAGTGCATCATGAATGAGGGCTATGTTGTTTGGGGGAGTTCTTAATGTTCAGGAAGTATGAAATAAGAGCAGCCCATGGATTTGAAACAAGAAAAGGCTGGGTATAAATAGCATGCATTTCAGTTCTACTAGAAAGTGAAGTAAACACAACAGCCAGGAACATCAGTGAATTTAAGAGAAGGTAAGCGATCATAAAACATGATTTTTTTCTACTAATAAAAAGGACTGACAGTGTCACTTTAGAAAATAATCTCAAGGCCTTTTGGGAAAAAGTCAACTGCATCTGCAGTTGGGACTGAAGGACTTGCTGGGGGTGGGCATTGAGGGAGCGCACTGCATATACAGTACACAGCATAGAGTATAAGATTATTATTGCTCTGTTTTGCTTCCATTTTTATGTTTGCTTGCACGCATGTGCAAGAAACATAGTGCCATCACCCGAGTTTTCGGTGGTGTGGCAGCCCTCTTCCAATTCAGTCAGTGTGTTTGCAGGCGTGGCCGCAGTTCTCCAATGCCTGCTGGAGCTGTCTATGATAGCTCCAAAACGCAGTGGAGTACAGTTGAAAGGGAGATCTCCGCTTCAGTGAGCAGAGCCCCCACCAACACACACAGGCATGCAAGCATGCATATTGCGTGCTGATACGCTCCCTCCCCCACACACACTGTATGGCCGGCGAGGTGCCCAATCCCCATCGGCTCCCGCCCAACAAAAGCTCCCCAGGTGCCACGCTGAGGCCCACCCCAGCGATGGCAAAACATTTTATAGCCAATGGGATGCAATCCCCGTTGGCTCCAAACTTCTGCGCCCCCCAAAACCTTTCAGGTGCCAGCTGGGAGCCACCCCAGCGTGGCAAATCTTATTATGGCGGCGGGGGTGCCCAATCCCCGTCAGCTCCTGCCCCAAACAGCCTTTCCAGCTGCCGCTGAGAGCCCACCCCAGCGTGGCAAGCGTCCACGTCGTCTTAATTAAAAAAACCAAACAGACCTGTAAATATAAAAGCGGTCCCTCGCAGTCTCACTGCCCCACCGCACCCACCCACTGCACACCCTGCCTCCCCTCACACCCCCTCACCCCATACTTACCTCCGGAGCTCGGTGTGATGATCATCGGTGGACCGGGAACATGTCTGCACTCTTCAAAGCCGACCGCAAACTGAGGAAAGGCCAGTAAGCTGTATAATGGAATAAATAGGGTTTTTTCAACTTTGTTGCATATCTCAGGCATTTTGGGGAATTTTGGGCCCACATTTTCAACATGGGGTTTTTGGGACCCCTCCTCATGAATTCTTGCACTGTCGTGGCGTTAATCGGGCCCGAAGGGTGATTTCGCCACCACTGCGAAAAATCACCTCTCGGGGCTGATTAACGAAATGACACTGTCAGTGTTCATAAGGTGGGTTCTCAAAAAGCCTATGTTGAAAATTTGGTGAAAAAATTCCTAAAAATGACTGTTTTATGAGCGTGCGTTGCGCAGTTCCTACGCACGCTCGTAAGTTTGCGAATTTTCAATATTTTCACTCCAGATTTCCAACATTGCCATTTTACCACACCTCCTTATGAGCAGTATAACTGTCATTTTTCACATCTTGCCCAAAACATGTTTCCACCCATGTAGCGCACAATGGCGCAGTTGGTGTGTGAAATCCATGTATGGGACACATTAAGAAAATCACAGTGACACTGTTCATGAGCAGAGGTCTTAAAATGGCTATGTTAAAAAGGCTATGTTAAAAATTTGGTGAAAAAATTCCTAAAAATGACTGTTTTACAAGCGTGCGTTGCGCAGTTCCTACGCACGCTCGTAAGTTTGCGAATTTTCTATATTTTCATTCCAGATTTTCCACATTGCCATTTTATTACACTCCCTTATGAATAGTACAGCTGGCATTTTTCACATGTCGCCCCAAATGTGTTTCCGCACATGTAGCACACAATGGTGCAGTCGGTGTGCGAAAGCAATGTTTGGGACAGATTAAGGAAATCACAGTTACACTGTTCATGAGCAGAGGTCTTAAAATGGCTATGTTGAAAATTTGGTGACAAAAGTCCATAAAATGACTGTATTACGAGTGAGCATTGTACAGTTTCCATGCACCCTCGTAAGTTCATGACTTTGTAATATTTTCAGTCCAGCTTTTCACCAGTGGCATTTTTCCACACTTCCTTATGAACAGTACAGCTGTCATTTTTCACAACATGGCCGAAATGTGTTTTCACACTTTCAGTGCAGAGATGCGTGGTCGCTGTGGGAAATCATTGTTCGGGACAGATAAAGAAAATCACAGTGACACTGTTCATGATGGGAGTCCCAAATGCCTGTGTTGACAATCTGCTGTAAAAATCCCAACCTAATTACATTACAGTTGTGCATTGCACAGTTTCTATACTGCCTCGTGACTTCACCAGTTTTTAATATTTTTACTGCAGATTTGCAACATTGCCATTTTACCTCCCCATGAACAGTACAGCTGTCATTTTTCACATCCTGTTCGGAATGTGTTTTTGGACCGGTGGTGCTAAATGCCGTAGTCGCTGTGCATAAGCAGCTTTCGGCTAACAAACTGATATTGCCACTGTTCATGAGGTGGGGGGTCACAAAAAAAATGTTGAAAATTTGGAGTGAAAATACCAATGAATGCCTGAGGTGTTAGGGTTTCCAACCATAACGCCCCACCCTGTAGAGAATGACAGGCAGCAGGGGTGTGACTTGGGATTCTTGCCTGTAATGCTCATACCATTCCACATCCTGCAGCCAGTGAGAGGCATCAAGGTATGCCTTGGACTCTTGACCCCAAAGTTCACCCATTCTCTATACTACCCATCTCGTATTTCCTGATGGAATGGGGTGCACATAAGGCCAAAGACCCCCAAGGCACACCGTGACACTTGTCAGTGTCTGCAGGGTAAGGTGTGGGTGAAATGGCGTGGCCGTTATGCCTGACGACCCAAAGGCACACCCCAATGCCTGTCACTCTCTGCAGGGTGGTGGTGGGGTTGGCTTCAGTTCAATACTTCACTGCCATTTCTATTATGCAGCTCTGTAACTTCTGCACTACCAATGCCAATGCCAGCAAGCAAACATTCAGCATTGACAAATGCTTGTTTCTTTTTGATCCTTTGTTTTCTCCTTCCTTTCTTGCGTCAAGATATCTGTTGTTTATTTTGTATTCTAAATGTGGTGTGCTGCTATTCATTGCTATTGAGTCACTGTTAGTGTGTTATTTGTTATTATTCATCCAGTGTTTTGCCAGCTCATAAAGGACCCCAGCTGGCCCCCTCGGAGAGGCTGACAAAGTTTTCATGAGGGTCTTGGACAGGCATTACACATCCACAAGTTAGATGAGAATTATACCCACAGGTAAGATGTAGATACTATGTCATAAAGTAAGTTAAGAGTACTGACAAGTTAGATGAGAATGCCAACAAGTTAGATGTGGACATATTACCCACATGTTAGATGAGGCTGTCCACAAGTTCAATATGGGAACTCTTAAATTTGATAAGCAAAACTGCAAGTTAGATGACAATGATGAGGGTTATGGACAATGCTGGAATTAAACTTTAAGAGCTTTGGGAGCTAGGGGTCCCATAAGGGTCATATCTTTAAAATTAAGCCCCCCTTCCCACTATAAATCAATTGCAGTGATGCATGAACTACCAGAGCTCACTTCAGAGCTAGAGAGGCCAAGCTCTGGCAAGCTCCCCTGTAATTCCAACACTGTTATTGAGGATGAAAGCTATGAGTAGAAACTGGAGGCACTTAGCATGTTCACTCTGGAGAAAAGGAGGCACAGGTATATGATCTTAGTCTTCTGTATATTGAAGCATACTGGCAAGGTCAAACAGGCAGAGATGTAGCTGGCCCATCAGTGGTAGTGGTAGCACTACTGCTCATGACACCGATTGAGAAGTGTGGGTGTTCAGGGACCAACCAGGGGAGGAAGGAATGAGCATCCCAAGGACTGCTTACCTACTACAGGGAGGGAGATCACTGCTTCAAGTCCCACTGCTGGCCTGCCACCTGGTGGAGACAAGGTGGGAGTGCAGAAAGGGGAGGGGTGACCACCAGATGATGGGCATGCATGCCTGCCATGGTACCAAGTTTGCTTGTATCATTGCATGTCAACACCGCGGGGAGAAAACCAGGAGTATGGAAGAAAAAGCCCAGTCTAGCCATGCCAGCACCTCCTCTGGCTGTCACATCATTGATACAGCAGGCCAACTACCCCAATGAGGTCCTGGGTAAGTAGCAGATAACCAGTAGGTCCCAGAGAAGGTTGCTAACAGGGCTTGGGTGTGCAGTTGGCAGAACCTGAGAAGAGAAAAAGGTTGCTTGAAAAGAAAGAGACAGACATATTTGATCTGGCGTGCTCCAGCTTGACTCAGGGGGAGGATGGCTAAAAAGTAGTAAATTTAGGGGTAGCATTAGGAGGCATTTCTTTTCCCAGAGGGTGACAAACCTATGGAACAGCCTACCAGTGGAGAGGCCTGAAGACAGCCAGGCCTTTAAGGTAAACCTGGACAGATTTCTGTCTACTGAGGGAATCACAGGATATCCTGGGTAGTAGGATGGGTGTGGTTTTCCATAAATAAGTGCGTGTTTGCACAGCATACTGGTTGCTCCCTGCTTATGAGATGGGGACTTACCTAGAGTCCCTTCTGACCTTAAATTACTATATTTATGCACAGATATTTTACACTTATTTACAATCCATTTATCAGCATTGAAAGTCAAGCCGCATGATAGTTATCACTTGTGTAAACCACAAACTAGCTGTCAATGTCTACAAAGACCCCAAGAATTTGTCATGGTATTGACATATGTGTTTTTGATGTAAGAATGAAATGCATATTGTGCAGGTAAAAAAATTGCCACTGATGGACTTTGGGACAGATCTGGCACATGCTGAAAAATGAAACCTAGTTTGAAAGAAATGTGAACTTAGCTGGTTCTTAACATTTGAGCCAAATCGCCCTTCTAAATCTGTCTCAGTAGGTTCTAGGCAGAGTAATTAGCATCAATTTACATTATTATAACATACAACTTATATTCTAATTACCACTTCACAAAAAGTTTGAGAACAAGAACCTTTTTAGACTTTTCCTAAAGCAAGCTTTTCTGCTTGAAATTAATCAGGCATCAGACTAACAACCTAAAGGAAAATAAATAACAGCACTCCAGGCTTGATGTTTGATTTAAAATCTTTTATAAATGTTACTTCATAATAAAAAAAAGTAATGTTCAATAGCACATAATTTAAACAACAAATGTGGGTTCATATACCACTAAAAGTGCAGCCCAGTCCTTCCTGGTGCCAAAAACCTCTTCGTCAGGCTAGTAACCTCCCATCCTAGTCCAGCTACCACTCCCCAGACAGCACCTTCCCATGGCTGCTACCTGACAGCGGGGTCAGGAGGGGACAGCCCCCCCCCCCAAAGACAAGTATCTAATGGGCTGGAGCATCCACGGTGCTGGGTTTTAAGAGCAGCATCCTCAGAAATGAACAGTCCCAAAATGCTCTGCATGCTTCTTCACACAAGAGTGCAAGTGTTTTCAGGACACTGATCTAAAGCTCGCTGAGGTTAACCTCTGTCCCTGCACCTAGCTTCTTTACAGACTGCACACACAGTACAGGAGGAGTGGATTTGTCCTCACAAATGAAACAGTATTTTTTCATATTTTCCTTCCCTCACTAAGCCTCGCCACCTCCCCAGGAACTGCACACAGCTGTAGATGGCCTCGCACCTCACAGCATGGCCAGCAAGTGACTACTCTTCATGAGGGAGCAACATCTTCAACCCACGATGTGGGGCCTTCCCTCCCTGAGTGAGATATGTTGCTGAGCAGCTGCCATCCTCCCAGTCTGGCTGCAGGGATTCTGGGTCCCTCCTGAACCCAAGCCACCTGCAATGGAGCGTGACACACTTCTTCTGGGCCATTGGGCAGCTTGACCTTTTTAAATTTGAATGTGAACTGATCCAAACCCAAAAAGGCCCACATAAGCAATAATGCTGTATATGACAGGGTGTGGTATATCATGAGATATTGTCATGCCTTGGGTACACTGTGAGGCATGAGGCAAAGCTGGGTGCCTCCAACCATTCAAGAGTTATGATATCCCATGATATACCATGCCCCGAAGTGTATTACTGTGATTATAAAATGGTAAAAAAGTGTCAGGAAATGACTGATCTTAGTAATCCGTTTTGAACCATAATAATATACAGGGATATTGTCACTGGTCAGTGACTTGTTTCAGTCATTCAGCATCCGGGATTCTTCCTATACATTTTATAATTAAAAGTATAGAAAGTAGTTAAACATTCAAAACAGTTTTGGCTAAATGCTCAGTTGGAAACAAGAAGTACAAACCTATTACTGTTGCCACTGCTCTCTTTTCCTCCACATCCTCTCCAGCCACAGCCCACAAAGTTTCAGCAACAACTTCTTGTACATTTTGAGCTCGATTTCTTTTCAGCAGCTGCATTAGTGGTGAGATGCCACCATTTTCCACTATGTTCTTTTGTGCATTTGGATTGCCTTCTGCAAGTCTGGGTTGGTAAAGGAAGAAGTTGAACGCTGGCTTTGCACCAACAAAAAACCTATAGCATTTGGCCTCTTATCCCTCCGATGAGAAAGAGTGGAAGTAAAGTGAGGAGAAAGGATAGCAAATGTGGGAACTTGTCATCCAATCAGAATAACAGACAACCAGGATGCTCTGGAAATCAACATTTGAATGCACCTATTATTTAACATTATTCACACAGAAATTTGCTATTTGTATTGGTTTCTATTTTGAAATTGGACAGTGTCCCACAGCCATATCTTTCTAGTATGATGAATACTATGTGTACCCCCTCTACCTGGACAGACACTCATCCAGCTCTTGTTGGAAATCCAACTGCAAACTCAGAGCCCTATAGGCAATAGGTCAAATCTCTTCAGCTATTGGGAAATTCCTCTTAGCTGGGGGAAGGGGTGGGTGTTAAACGGAGCCTTTTACTGCTGCATTGCATTCTCAAGAACTCCCACCAGAGGGCTCTCTGCTATTACTAGTTCTACAGTAGGACTCTGCCATTTGCTGCTGATCTCCTCTACAGGGCACTGCCTTCCATGGACTGCCTTTTCTCATTACACAGTGATAAATGAACTATTGATATTAAAACACGAATGCTTCAACATTTGGGACACCTGGTAGGAATGCAGCCTATATGTTTGATAAACATACCATTCTCCAGACCTGCCCTGTATTTTAGTTATTGGGAGGTGTTATAAGGAAATAAAATCCTTCCAAAGATGTTCAGTGCATGCTTTCATTCTGCTGGAGAAATACGAACAGTAACTTGGTTTATTTTTATCATTATGGGCAGGTTGTATTATATTTGCATGCAGTGATTCTAGAAAAAAAGTAACACATTTAGCAAACCCCTTAAAGATAATACACTCTATAAAAGGGAAAACATTAACAAGTTTCTAGAGGTCTGTAAAACTGAAGCTACCCATCTAAGTTTTCAGACTACCTTACATTTAGTTTGCCAGTGTTAGATGTGTGTTTTAAAAACAATTCTGATATATTTAGATGTGTGTATTGTTGGGTGTTGTTGTTTAGTAATAGGGCTAATAATGACTGTTAAACAGCATTAGATTTTGCGTACAGTATTTTGACTGGTGGTCTAAACACCCAAATTTCCATCCCATCCCCAATGCAGTAATGGCGGAAATACTACTGTCAAACATGGTGATGTCCTTCTGCTATAGAGCCCCAACCTGGTTTAACTCTCTCCCTGCCCCCATCACCAATGCCACCACCATCTCCAAGTTCAAAACCGCCCTTCGAAACCAAATCGTCAACACTCGTAACTGCTCCTGTCTCTGAAAGTAGCCTGCACCTCTACTTCTCATGACAACGCCCTCCGGGCGGCTCTCCACCTAACCATCCCCACCACCGCTTACCGGTACACCGTGCCTATGTCTAACCTGGCCAGTGCCAGCTGTTTCAGTGTTTACCTATTACATTGCTCAATTTTGATACCAACTTGTGTAACACCTGTTCTCAATTACATGTACCCTGTAACCTAAATGTATTTGTCTGACCTCAGTGTGACGTGGCGCCTCTGTTGAATGCCTATTGTTTTGCAAACCTATGCTATGTAACCAAAAACACTATGTATGTCTCTATGTGATGAAGTACCTTTGGAAACGAGCCTCTGGCTCAAAGGTTGTAAACTGATTTTACAAATAAATAAAAATAAAATAACAGCTATGCCAACAGTAAATCACAGTCTTGTGATCAGCTAGCAAGGGCTGCTTAAGCACTGAGAAGAACAGGTAAGCAGTATGACTCAGGATACCTATGGTGCAGTCCAAGGCAGTCAGCATCACACAAACAACAAGAACATACCAAAAAAACTTCACTCAGTACTTTTGTAGAGCATGATAGCACATCCATGCAAATGTATTCTACAAAATGAAGGATTCTGTACCCCAGTCCTCTAGTCCTCCAGTTTGTAAATTTGCTTGGATGTGCTATTAAGCACTAAGAAAATAGTTTTGGCTCCTGAATGCAGTTCTGTTGCTATTCTTGCTGCTTAAGTGATTGGCAGCCAGTGCCACCCCTTTAAGATGCCACATTCCTCTCTTTTCTATAAAACCAGCCCCTGCCAGTGTCAGGGTGGGGCACATAGTGTGATGGAATCACTGGTCTCTGACTTAGCAACTTAGAGCACCACCACGACACTAAACTAACTTCCCCGTGCAGAAGTGAGATTCTAATAGTCATGAAGCATACAGCAAACTGGGGAAAGGTTTCATAAACACGTTTTTACGAGGCACAGTAAAATGTAACATTGCAGATAAATCATTAAAACTAAGAGAGCCAGCAGAAATCACCATAATATCTTCTTTAAAATGAGCTGTGAGTAAAATTCTGAATGCTGACAGGTGTTTTTGTAAAATGTATATTATGGTTGTGCCCCATTGGGTCCAGTGGACGCTAAATGGCATCAGAACCATCCATTACAGAACCTGACCCGAAATGGCCACCAGGACTTGATGAGTTAAAGAGTTTCAGTGACATGGCAAGGCATGTGAGAGAAGGAGAAAAGGTAAGGGAGAGAATTAAACTGATAAAAAGCTATGAACACTTTGGCACTACAATACATAGATTATTCTATCATTAATTTTCTTTACATTAGGAAATGTAAATCTTTTGTAAATAAAGTTCAACACAAGAAACTATAACAGATAGGTTTACTTTTCTCGTTTGCCAAATAGTAAATGTGCATAAGGACAAGCTTAAACACTTGTACTTCTGTGTTGCTATAACTAGGCAACATGATTCTCATGTTGTTACAGCCCCTTTCACAAAGTATTGTACCTTGCTACTGTACATATAGCATAATGCTACACAACCCATACTTTGGTGGGCCTTTAAACTCTGGAGTGCTTAGTAACAACAACAAAAATGGAAAGGGACCTGGGGGTAATCATATTAGATGACCTTAAAGTTGGCAAGCAATGTGAGAAGGCGGTAGGGAGGGCTGGGGAGATACTGGGATGTATGGGGAGAGGCATCACCAGCAGAAAACAGGAAGTTGTTATCCCCCTGTACAGACAAGGACATAGACAGGATGGAGGCAGTTCAGAGGAGGGCAACTAAAATGGTGTAGGATCTGCAAGAGAAGCCATACGAGGAGAGGCTAAAGGAGCTTAATAAGTATACCCTTGAGGAAGGGGGGGTCATGATAGAAATGTTTAAGTACCTCAGTGGAATCAACAATGTCCAAGAGGGTAGCATCTTTCAGAAAAAGAGATGTGCAAGAACAAGGGGACACAATTTGAAGATAGAGGGGGGCAGCGGCTCAGGGGCAATGTGAGGAAGTATTTTTTCACAGAGAAGGTGGTGGACGTATGGAACAGCCTTCCTGAGGAGGTTGTGGGGTCTAAAACTATGGGAGAATTCAAGAATGCATGTGACATACATAAGGCAATTTTTGTGGGGGGGGGTAGGAAGAAATAGGCTGTTGGTTAAATAGGATCTACAGCTTATGCTCTAGGTAGGGAAATGGGCAGACTAGGTGGGCCAAGCGGTCCTTATCTGCCATCAAAGTATATGTTTCTATGCTTCAAATTAGAGCTGGCCTTATACACCAGCACATCATTTGTAATATGCATATGCTTATGGAAAGAGGGCTAGGGTTATCACCTTTTAATTAGCCCAAAGTGGGACATTTCTTACTGAAACAAGATTTTTCGCAGGACAGTACGTAACCGTGATCAATGCAACAGACTTGTTTTCTCTATATAATCAGAATTAAGGTTAAGTATTGTGATTTCTTAGTTGCTTCTATTGTTTCTTATCATTTTAAGGTATTTTAGTTAAGGTATGATAGTTTTATGTAACATTTAGTGGAAAATTAGAAAATATTTTAACTACTACAAAGTCAGGACATGTAGTATTTTTCATGTATTTTTTTTTTTTGCAGTACACAGCTGCCCAAATCAGAACTGTCCTGTGAAAATAGGGACAGGTGATAACCCTAAAGAGGGCACTTGGAAGAAAAGAGAGGCATGACCAGACTGAAGTGCTGTTATGCCTACATTTGAAAAACAATAGTTTATTACATGAAATTTGTGAAGGTGTGTATCATTTGCACACATAAGACAGTGTGGAAAGTTATGCACTCTCTGCCCCATAAACTATGCATTTTTTAACTTCCCCATTCCTGGTATGGTAACAGTTCACTACTGAAGCCAATATCTACCATCCAGCCTCCAGCACCTTAGTCCCAGGGGCATATGCTCTGTGGGGAGCTGTCAAAGGCAGTGTTTCAGGATTTTGGAGACCCATCTTTATATCATGCAAATCCTTTTAATCCCCCTTTATTCATGTCCCATTCCACTGAAAGGACCACTGAGCTGCATTTTTCATGTCTGGCTGAGACAGCAGGTATACAAATATCTCCATCTTTGGTGCCACTTCTGCCTTTTGATCAGTCAGCATGGGCTGCTCTGACAGTGTACTATCTCAACCATTGACTAGAGTTTGAGCATATCATCACCACAAAGCTACTCAAACTCCGCAGGCCCAAGTAGAGAGCCCTGAAGTTAGAATGGACCCTGGATCGCTGATGCTATAGTGTCTGTCACTGTAGAGCAGCACTCTGTGGCTGCACCCTTGGCCTGTTATTAATACCTTTCTTAGTATCGAAGCAAATAAGATTAACTGTACCTGTGTACTGTATTTAACATGTATTTGTGAAATTAAGTTTAAAATCTGACTATGGCAGTGTGGGTTTGACAGGTGAGCCACATTTCTCTCGAGTTCCCAAGGCAATGGTGAAAGGGTACATTACTGGGATCTGCTTGGAGATGAAGCAATGGCTTCTCTACTTCTCATTAAATACTATGTAAATTTAAACTCTGTTAATGTGTATATATTATATTATATGTATAGTATACCACTGTATGTTCTGTATATTATCTCAGCCTGTACACATTTAGTGTATTGCAGATTTGCTAATCATATTTGCTACTGCAGTTGTCCCATAGGACTCTCTTGGAATCTAGATTATTAACATAGAAACATAGAAGGTGATGGCAGATAAGGACTGTGTGGCCCACCTAGTCTGCCCTTTTTCCCTACCTAATGCAATACCACAGACCCTAGTTGATCTGTGGCTTACTCTCTCTTCCCTACTGCAAGAGTACTCTTATGCCTATCCAATGCACTCTTGAATTCCCCTACTGTTTTTGGCCCCAAATCTCCAAAGGGAGGCTGTTCCAAGCATCCACTACTCTTTCTGTGGAAAAGTACTTCCTTACATTGTCCCTAAGTCTACCTCCCTCTAGCCTCATATCATACCCCCTTGTTCTTGTACACCTTTTCAGAAAGATGCTACCCTCCTGTACCTTGTTTATACCCCTGAGGTACTTGAATGTCTCTATCATATCCCCCCCTCCTCCAGGGAATACCTATTGAGGCCTTCTAGTCTTTCCACATATGAATTTTGGTGCAGTCATTGCACCATTTTTGTTGGGGGAGGAGTAGCTCTCTATGTAAAGGAAGGGGTAAAAGCAACTGAATAAAAGAGTAAACAGGGAGGAGAGGAGGCACTGTGGGTCACCTCGGAGACTAGAAAGGGCACCACAATCTGCACAGGGGTTGTGTACAGACCCCCATGTCAGGGGGAAGGAATGGAAAAGGATATGATAGAAGGCATTCTTAGAATGGCAGAGAAAGGGGAGATACTGTTGATAGGAGACCTGAATATGCCAGATGTTAACTGGAGCACATTTGCTGTAGCCACATCCAAGAGCAGGGCCATTCTTGATGCCCTACAGGTGGCAGGCATTAGACAGCTAGTTTCAGAACCCACTCGTGAGGGAGCAATCTTAGACCTCGTACTCTCAAACGGGGCAGTGAGAGGATCTCAGATCTAGAAGTGGGTTGCCATCTGGGAACAAGTGACCATCAAACAGTCTGGTTCACGTTAAACTCAGCTACAGAGTCAAGCCATACAAAAGTGAGGGTACTGGACTTTAGGAGGGCTGACTTTGGCAAGATGGGAGAGTGCCTCAGAAAAGCACTAGCAAACAGGCTAGAAGGAGGTGTGGAGCAACAATGGGGAATCATCAAAACTGCCATCACAGAGGCAACAAGCCTTTGTGTGAAGCAAATAAACAAATCAAAATGAAAAAAAGCCACTATGGTTCTCAAAAGAGGTGGCTGTGAAAGTCAGAAGAAAAGATAGCATTCTGGAAGTATAAGGAAACACAGAAGGAGCAGGACAGACAGCTGTACCAGTTAAGGCAGAAGGAAGCAGGGAGGGAAGTCAGAATAGCAAAGGCCCAAACTGAGGAAAAGATAGCCAACTCAGTTAAGAAGGGGGATAAAACCTTTTACAGGCACATCAGCGAGCATAGAAAGACAAAGGGAGGGATAGTGAGGCTGAATAGAATGAACAGTGGGTGGGCAGAGGGGGACAGTGAAAAAGCAGGGATACCGAATGAATACTTCTGCTCAGTATTCACAAAAGAGGAGGGGGAAGTGCCTAATCCAATTAACAGAAGCACTCTTGATAGGGGGGTCAATCCTAGTCCTTTCACAGAAGAAAGGGTTCTGCAAGAACTCCTAAAACTGAAGGTGGACAAAGCAATGGGTCCTGATGGAATTCACCCCAGAATTCTAAAAAATTAAGGAGAAACTAGTGAAACCACTGGCTACTCTTTTAATAAATCATGGGAGGATGGTGTGGTACCCGAGGACTGGAGGAAGGCGGATGTGATTCCCCTTCACAAAGTGGGACCAAGACAGAGGCAGAAAACTACAGACCTGTCAGTCTGACCTCTGTGGTAGGAGAAAGTGATGGAGTCACTTCTGAAGGAAAGAATAGTTGAGTACCTAGAGGCCAGTGGGGCACAGGACCCAAGGCAGCATGGGTTCACAGCGGAAAGGTCATGTCAGATGAATCTAATAGATTTTTGACTGGGTGACCAAAGTAGTAGACCAGAGAGGGGCTGTGGACATGACCTACCTAGACTTTAGCAAGGCATTTGACACAGTCCCACACAAAAGATTAATAGTCAAATTAACCAGCCTGGGAGTGGGTCCCAGGGTGGTGGCCTAAGTAAAACATTGGCTGCATAACAGGACACAGAAGGTAATTGTAAATGGAGTCCACTCTGAAGAAAGAGGGGTTACTATTGGGGTACCACAGGGTTCAGTATTGGGTCCAGTCCTTTTTAATGTCTTCATCAGTGACATTGCAGAGGGACTGGAAGGAAAAGTATGCCTTTTTGCAGGTGACACAAAGACCTGCAACAGGGTTGATACACAAGGAGGCGTGGAAAGGATGAAAAGGGACTTGGCGAGGTTGGAGGAATGGTCAGAAGTATGGCAGCTAGGATTCAATGCAAAGAAGTGCAAAATAATGCACCTGGGAAACAAGAACCCAGGGGAAGAATACACAATGGGTGGGGAGGTAGTAACAACAACAAAAAAGGAAAGGAACCTGGGGATAATCATATCAGATGACCTTAAGGTTAGCAATCAATGTGAGAAGGCAGTAGGGAGGGCTGGGGTATACTGGGATGTATAGGAGAGGCATCAGCAGCAGAAAACAGGAAGTTGTTATCCTCTGTACAGACAGTTGGTGAGACCCCATCTGGAGTACTGTGTCCAGTTCTGGAGACCTCATTTCCACAAGGACATAGACAGGATAGAGGTAGTCAGGAGGAGCAACTAAAATGGTGCAGGGTCTGCAAGGAAGCCGTATGAGGAGAGACTAAAGAGCTTAACATGTATACCCTTGAGGAAAGAAGGGAGAGGGGGACATGATAGAAACTTTTAAGTACCTCAGTGGAATCAACAAAGTCCAAGAGGTAGCATCTTTCAGAAAAGAGACTTGCAAGAACAAGGGACACAATTTAAAAGGTAGAAGGAGGGTGGTTCAGGGGCAATGTGAGAAGTATTATTTCACAGAGAGGTGAGTGGATGCATGGTACAGCCTTCCTGAGGAGGTTGTGGGGTCTAAAACTGTGGGAGAATTCAAGAATGCATGGGACAGACATAAGGCAATTCTTGTGGGGGGTAGGAAGAAATAGGCTGTTGGTTAACTAGGATCTGCGGCCTATCCTGTAGGTAGGGAAATGGGCAGACTAGATGGGCCAAGCCGTCCTTATCTGCTGTCAAAGTCTGTGTTTCTATGTTTCTCTGGACTGCCTCTATTTTGTTTACGTCCTTCGGGAGATGCGGCCTCCAAAACTGGTCACAGTACACCAGATGAGGACTCACTTGTGATCTGTATAGTGGCATAACCATCTCCTTTTTTCTGTGGGTGATACATTTCCCTGTGCACCCTAGTGTCCCACTGGCTCTTCTCAGAGCCTTCTCACATTGTTTGGTTACCTTTAGGTCATCAGATATGATTACCTCCAGGTCTCTATCTTGATTGGTGGCCATTAACCAAAAGGAGGATATCCTGTTATAAAAAAGCTTCAAACAATCAATCAATCAATTCATAAATCATTAAATATGGCATGAATTAGCTCCACAAGAAGGACCTGGTGCAAGTTTAATAGCTGGTGAAATTCCTGAGAAATCCCTATCTGCACTAATTCCACAGAACAAATAGTAATACTCATATTTCAAAGTGCAAAAGTTGTAGAATTTCCACAGGACCCCCTCCCCGCCAAGTACCACAAACTTGTTTTTTCCATATTGTTTTCTAAGTATGGGTATTGCAGATTTCTTTCTTGCAAACCATCTGCAATTACCATATGTAGGGGGGGAAAGGAATCTCAAAAAGTAATAAACATGAAAAAACAGATTTTTTTTTGCCAGTGACATAGTGCAAACAAAAATATACAAATCTCATACTTATCTTCCTACAAAATATGTGAGTACAAACTCTGTAAACATGGCCCAGCTCTACTCATAACATTGAGACTTAGTTCAATGTATAGAAAATATATGAGACAAACAACATTACAAAATTATTTTAAGGAAGCATGTTTTCATTAGCTACAGATTTACTTATAGTTTCTGTAGTGTGTGGGGGCATTTTTTTCTTAATCAGTGTCCTCATTAAACCTAGAAACAGCAAAGGAGCCCTTGGTGGTCCTTTTCAACACTTTACAAGTGGGGTTGAAAAATACCATAAAATACAGTAAAACAGAAAAAGAATTTCATTGCTATTGCATGTAAGCAAAAGAGAAGTAATTTTATTAATAGAGAGTTATAAGCATTTGTTTTTGAATTTACCTGTGAAGTACCTTGATAGCACTGAGCTGCAAGTCCTTATTTTTCATTCTCATCATTCGAATCAAATGTTGTGTTCCATTTTCATGGATAAAGGTATCCTGATTCTTCTGATGGTTTGCAATGATACTTGCCACCGCTTCATTTAAAGTAATGAGTAGGCCTTTTGCTTGGCACCCTTCGTAGAGCCCCACCAAGGCAGAAAGGCAGCCCTGCTCATTTCCCATTGCCTCCTTGCAACAGGCGCTTGCTCCTGCCATCAAACCCAGACTGTTCACAACAGATAATAAGATTGTATAACTGTTTTCATTGCTGGCATGGTTGCTCATGTCCCTGGCCATATGAATCACCTTTGTGAATGCAGGTATCACATCAGCTGAGGAAAGTGTCTCACTGTAACCTGATTCTGAAGCAATTTCATGAATGGCAGCTACAGTCCCATGAAGGAGCTGTGTCGATCCCTTGTAAATTAAAGACACGAGAACAGGGAAACCATTGCTTTTGAAGACCTGCTGCTTAACACTGGCATCTTTTATAACTTTGTTTAAGACATTCAATGCCTGTTCTTTGACATCATCACCCTTATTGGTTTTGAGAGCATTAACCAAAACAGGAACCAAACCCTGGTCTATAAAGAACTGGACTGAAGGGAATACTCCATTCTCCTTTCTGCTAGTCAGAGCTGCAATTGCCTTGGCTGCACTTGCACCTTCTTCATCAATGTCCGAACTCAAAAATGTTACAAGTCTTTGATACACATTCAGGTCTGGATTATTAAGGCTGATGAAATACTCCAAGAGATCCACATATCCATGCAGTGCACAGATCTCTACCACGCCATGGTGGTGTTTATTGACCACAGCAACATTAGCTCCAAGTCGTAAAAGAAGTTCTATGGTTTGTCGGCTTGCACTGGAAACTGCCAGAAGGAGTGGTGTATTTCTAAGACCATCACAAGTTTTGATTTCTAGCTGCTCTCTACCCAGTGTCTCCACAAATCGCTCCACAGACTTGGCATAATTTCTCAGTGCAGCATGGTGAACTGGGGCCCAGCCATTGTCATCCAGCTGATCCATTCTGGGTAGCCAATCTATGTTGCATTTGCCTACATGTCATATGAAATGTAAAGAGTATGAGAACATTCAGAAGACTCTTTTTATTAACTAAATTTAGTCTTAGCATTAAACAGTATAAACAAGGCTACTCTCAATATCAGAAAGTTATTAACATTTTAGAATGCTGCCAACATAAAGGATAATGTATGGGCATCGATGAACAACCACACTATGCTAGCACTGAGTGGTTCCCTTGGTAACCCAGGTTAACCTCGAGAGTGCAGCTCGAGAGGTTCACCAAGGTTGCCTTGGGAACCACGAGAGGTTAGTGTGTGGTCGTTCATCGATGCCCATACATTGTCTTTTATAGTGTATGGGCATCGTATGGACATTGTTGCAATCGCATGAGGCATGTATTGACAAATAGACCTGCATAAATGATAAAACAAGTACTGCCCCTACCTTGCCCAGATGATGCTGAGTGGCTGATTTATTTTGAAAGACAAGTATTTATGTGTGTCTGAATGGGCTGACACTCTGTTGGGCTGGTGGGCGGGGCCTGGCCTGGCCTGCTAAATTCAAATAAAAGTGCTGTTTGAAACGCGCAATGGATCGCGCGTCCTTAGAGATGACCACGCGACTGGATTCCATGCTGTTAACCCATCGATGTGATGTAACATCGATGGGTTAACAACAGTTCTACGTCACAAAGATGGTATAAAAACCTTAGGAAACGATAATTTCCTAAGGTTAACAACGTTCTAACATACACTATAAGAAAGAAATGTTCTGATTGGTTTCTTGTCAGTCATTAGTCCCTAGGAGATGTCACATGGATGTAATCAAAACCTTATACAAATAAATTTATTTCAGATGATCTAATGGCACATTAACAGCTCACTGGGTGCTACCACCAGGGAGGCTGGGCTTTGTGTGCGAGACTCAGAATCTCATTCTGTGGATTACAGGGGCAGTGCATGTCCTGGAGCTGAGGTGCTGTCCAACCAAGGAGCATAGTTGGTATGAGCTGAGAAGGGTGCTCTTGCCCACCCTTCCACCTTCCCAGCAGAGGAAGGGTGGAGCAGAAGCAACCCCAGTTGTTGGGGTGGGAGATACGAAGAAAAACAAGAAAAATAAATATGTTTCAACAATCACCTTAAAGAAGGTTATAACAGTAATATAGTGATAATGTTAAGGGGTGGTGGCTGTACACAGTCGTAAGTGCACTAGCCCAAAGGCCAAGGTCTTCATCACTGCTCAGTGAACTTGTTACTGAGCTCTAAGCACTGAAACATTAACATTACAGTACTGCTCTTATTATGGGCTATGCAAAAAAAAAACTGAAGGGGGTACTCCTGCCAAAAGTGCTACACTGCAGAATTAGAATAAGCATACCCACAATAAATCTCACACCAAAAATTATGTTTCTACATTACTTCATTTTAAAATGATGAGCTATTTTGTAACCCTGATTTCACTACCTATTCAAAAAAGCAAGTTTCAGTGAAAAGCCACTGATGATGTAATCTCCTGAACTCACACTGTAGTCTCCATTGTCAGCAACCTTATATGACCTGCTTCTTCAAAGTTTAAGAAACTGTAGCTATAGTAATCCTTTAAAAAAAGGCATATGGTTGGCTGCAGTGCTTGCATTTCCAGAATGTTAAGATACATGGCACTGTATTTTAGAACATGTCAGAAGGTGGTTTTGGAATGTAGCACTGAACCAAGGCGCAGAATGTCAAGGTGGTGCACAATTTTAAAATGTTTGGGGGAGGAGAGACTCACAGTCTCAGAATGTGACAGGGATGTGCCATCTCAAAATGTGGTGGGACAATCAGTCTCGGAATGTGACAGGGACACACATCGAGGAATTTGGTGGGGACTGGCAATTTCAGGATATAGCGGGGATGCACGCTGTCTAAATGTGACAGGACACACCTTTTATTCTGAAATTGCTTGTCCCTGCCACAATCCAGATGTGGTGAATTGAACAAAGCATGATGTGGTTGCCATTCTTTTATGTGAGTGAGCTTGTGAGAAAAGGTTTGTGGGGTGAATGTTAGAGCAGTTGCTAATTTGCATACTTAGTATACTTCTCAGCCTCATTTGCATACTCAGTGTGCCTTGTCTTCTAATTTGGATATCCACTGTGCTTCTGTACCCAGGTAATGGTACAGTATTTAGTTATTTATTTATTTTTTGTTGACCGAGTGAGTACGCTAGACAAACATTTGCCATGTTCAGGCATGACCCAGGAGAGTTACAGACAATGAAATGAAACAACAGTTACAATGACACAAATTTAGTAACAACAGCATAGGCTAGTAAATATATGATGAGCATGAAACAATAAGCAGTGTATGAATACGTACAAACACAGTAAGTGCAAAACTAACAAGTGATCGGTAAGACCAGGTAGAACAATTAAAGGATTATTTGCATGTGCACTTATCATGAAGAGACAGAAGGTGCTTCCGAAGATCTTTTTTAAAAGCCTGGTGGGACTTTAGAGCATCTCAGCAACATACAGTAGGAAGGGAGCTCCAAAGGGTGGGTACAAATACTGAAAAAGCTTGCTTGCCCATCCTAGTGGCACAATTAGGGACAACCAGAAGGGACTGATCCATAGACCATATGCTGTACACCTGTGAGGAAGGCTTAACCATGATGGCTAGTGTGGCAAGTGTTCCAGTTCTGATAACATTATCAATGGTACAGGCTGCTGTGAAAAGCCAACATGAATGTGGGGAGAGCCATCCCAGTTTCGAGTACAGAGTAAGGTGATGAGTAAGCCTTGGCATGGAGAGGGCAAAGTGACAGATGTTGTTATAACATGTGTTCCACTTATTTAGTATCCCCTTGCTTGCTTCCAGGTAAGGTGAAAGCCCATAATTGAGGCTAGGCCTCAGGACACCCTGTGCAATAGCCAGTCTCACTGCTGCAGTTAGGATGTACTTAATTTTATAGTCAAGGCCAAGCTTTATGTTGACCGATTTACAGGTAAGCGCCAGGTGCAGGTTAAAGTCCAGAACAGGGTCTAGGGTGTTCAACCATTTCAAGTGTGGAACCACCATTATAGTGTACTGAGAGGGCAGAGTGATAGGCCTTGATTCTTGGCACTCAGCCAAATAACTTAGCAAGTGTCTTTTTTGTGTTTATGAGAAGTCTGTTTTGAGCCAGCCAATACTGAATGGAATCAAAATTAATACAGTCCAACCTCGATTAACCAACCCCCACTCATCCGAACTCCCTCTCTAACGAACGTGGTACGTGGACCCCTGTTTAACTTATAATCGCAGTTTCACTTTAAATGCTGCAGTGTAATTGCAGTTCATCCTTACACACTAACTAACTGAAGCAGCATCACCTGGCTCTTGTTAACACCCTGTTAACACTAATTAACAGTAATCAGACTCCAACTGTGAATCAATACTGTATCACCTGGCACTGATGAAGGCTGTACTTAAGCACCATCACAGCTTCAAAGGTTCATTCTCAGTTTGTAGAGATGGCAGAAAAGTGAAAGAGGGTCGTTTTGAGTGTTGCCCAGAAGATTAGGATCATGGAGCAACTGGAGAATGGTGAAAGGGCAACCGTTCTAGCAGGCGAGTGCAGAGTGGGGAAGTTGACGATAAGCGACATTAAAGGAGCGAAAGAGAAACTCTGTGACTTTTCCCTTTCAATGGGCACTGCCTCTGGTGCTGAGGACCAAAAAAATACGTGCACCTGTACTGATGAATAGCAGGATTCCGCTTTGCATCTGTGGTTCAGGCTGGAGCGTGAGAAGGGTACTCCAATCTCTGGCTCCCTTCTGAAGAAAAGGCGCTCATGTTTCATGAACGTCTAGGCAACACATCGCCCTTAGCTGCCAGTGAGGGATGGCTCGATCGCTTCAAGCGGTGTCATGGGATCAGGCAGCTCTGGCTCTGTGGCGAGAGGCTCAGCGCTGCTGAGCAGTTGATTTTACCCTTTGTTGAAAATCTATTACAAATCACTGAAGACACTGGTCTCGTTCTGGATCAGATCTACAATGCAGATGAGACCGGGCTGTTCTGGAGGTGCTTAACGGACAGGAATTTTGCCCATGGTGGGGAGAAGGATGCTCCCTGCCACAAAAAAGCAAAGGTCACCATCCTGGGATGTGTTAATGCCTCAGGGAGTCACAAACTGAAGCTTGTGCTTATTGGGAAGTCAAGGCAACCTCGCTGCTTTAAACACGTGACCATGGCTGCACTACCACTGCAATACGAAGTGCAGCACAATGCCTGGATGGACAGCACCATCTTCTCAAGGTGGTACAAAGAGCAATTTGTTCCCCAGGTAAAGCAGCATTTATGGAGCAAAGGGTTGCTGATGTATGCAATTCTGCTGCTTGACAATTCCCCCTCACACCCCCCACTCACTGATGAGTGTACTAGAGATGGTTACATCAAAGTTATGTTTTTACCTTTTAACACCACCAGCAGGTTACAGCCCTGTGATATGGGCATTCTTGAAACACTGAAGAGGGGTTATCGAAAGATACTCCTACTGTGCTGTCCGAGACAAATCAATCCCTCCCACTGAGTGACATAATTAAAGCACTGTCACTCAAGGATGTGGTGCACATGTGTGCTGAGGCTTGGGAGGCCGTACAGCCAGATAACATCCGTAAAGCCTGGGTGCGAGGTGGCATCAAAACTGCCCGTGAGGACAGTAGTTCAAGTCCTGACAACGCGCCCAAGGAGCTGGTGGAAACTATGGATAACAAGATCCAAACACTGGCTGCTATGATGCCAAATGCTCCTATAGCAGAAGAGATTGCAGAGTAGGAGCTTTGCGATACACATAAGCAGGGTCACAAACACATGTCCGAGGGTGCCATCCTCAAATTCATCAGAAGAAAGAGGAGGCTACAGAGGAGGAGGGCGACTAAACAGATGCCGAGGAAGATGAGGCTACTGTGCCCTCACATTCAGAGGCTGTGGAACTGTTCAATAGATGCATCCAATACACTGAGAGCCAAGCTGATTGTGATCCGGTGCAGGTTATGTTGTTGCGGGCGATACGGCAGACAGCCTGCTGAAAATCCCAAGACTGAAAGAAGCAAACTTGCCTCACAGATTATTTTAAATAAATAAAGAAGATACTGTGATTGAATAAGCACCTTATAGAGCACTGTTGTGATTTTAAAATTATTTTCTAATAAAGATTATATATACAGCTCCCGATGCTGGAAGATGGCCGCTAGGCTGAGCGTGTTGCTGCCACGTGTGTTTGTGCTGTCATTTTATGTGTTATTTTAAGGCACTTCTAAGTTATTTTATTTAGTTCTCATCTGGTTTTAATTGTTTTTAGTTTTTCGTCATTCTGGCGTTGCTCCTCTGCCATCCGACTTTGATTTTGACCGGGCATGGAGTGAATCTGGATCAAATTGGGCCTATGACTGGAACGCGGAAGGGTGCTGCTTTTACAGGAGCTATTAGTGCTGGGGTGCTTTGTGTGATTACCCCTGATTTTTTGGGTGATCAGGGCCGTATCTGGGACCTGCGCTCAGTCGAATCTGTGAGCCCACAGAGCACATAGGATCTTTTCCAGTGCCCAGACTGTTTTTCCCCTCGGTTTGTTGTTGTGAGGGCTTGTTCTACCCTTCGTTCTGGGTGGTAACTGAAGGTGGAGTGGAGGGTCGCCTGATTATCATATCAAGTGGTTTTAAGACTGGAACAGGGACTGGAATATTGGACACTTTTCGTCGAGCATGGAAGAAAGATGGAGGGGGACTTGCCAAGTTAAATCCTGGTCATGTTTGGTGTGTACGAGGTTATCCCGAGCTTGGTTTCAAGACTGGTTTAAGGCCCAACTCCCACTGGGATTTTCCACATAATTTGTGGTCTGAAGGAGGTATTGAGATTTCTTTACCCAAGGAGTTGGCTGAAGTTTCGTGCCCCTTAGACTCCCAGGCTGGGCTACTAACGTGGCCTGTCCTGGGCGTTTTATCGGGCGACATTATTTTTTGTGGTGTTTTCCAGTTGGGAGTGAGGGAGTCCTATTCTTTCATGGTAACCCTGTGGATTTGGCTGTCTTGGATCTTGGATGTTCTCTGGATGTTCCCCGTATTTACCTTTCTAAATAATTTTAAGTGGATGAGTAAACTGACTGTACTCTCTACTTATGACTTCCATGGATTCTGGATCTACATAACTTGTGGATATAATTGACTCTGTGCCCTGTGGAGTGAGGCCCCGCTTATTTCCCTCCTTGACTTGCTTGAAGTTTATTTGTTTTATTTTGGATGAGGTGGTGAGAGGACCTTGTGTCCATTTATTATTTTTTTGAAGTTTTGATTGTTTTTTCCTATACTCCTTGGTCGTGAGAGGACTGGGGGGAGGGGATGTTTTATGTTTTGTTTTTACTTGAAATTGTTCTTTTCTTCCTCTGGTTGTGAGAGAGCTAGGGGAGATAGACAATTTTATCTTATATTTATTTATTTATTTATTTATTTTTGTTTAAATTGGGGTGGTGAGAGAACCCTTTATATCTATTTTGAACCTAAGGAGGATTGTAGTGGCCCTCTAGCTTGGCTCAGATTTGACTTTCTGTTTAGGGTGGGGTAGTTTTTTATTTATTTAGTTTGTTAAGTAGGTTTATGGTTTGATTTTAACTGTTTTGTATAGCGGCTTGTGTTGGCCTTCAATCCCCACGGTGGTGCACAATTCATCCTCCTCTCTTCGTGCCCTCCACCCTTTTCTTTCTCCCCCTCCCAATATGAGATGTGCCAGTGCTGTAGAGCACTGGGGATTACTCGTAGGAGAGGGAGGAGGGTGGGGGACTGCGAACAGAGGAAGAAGGATGAGGGGGGCCACCGTATTAGAGTAGTCAGATCCAGAAGGCGCCCTGGGGTGAAATGGAATCCAGATCTTGGTTCGCCATGTCTGGTGCCCATACCCAAGGGGCACTACTGAGTTTAGTAGGCAGATGGACCTGACAGCCGCCGAGGTTCATCCAACTCAGGCAGTGTTGTGCAATGCCAGGTCCATCAGGAATAAGACTAGCATTATTGCTGATCTTGTTGGTTCGGTGGACTTGGCTTGCATCACCGAGACCTGGCTGGATGAAAATCCAGGCCCCACTTTGGAGGCTATGACTCAGGCTGGGTACTCTGCGATACACCACTCGAGACTGGATCGCAGGGGTGGGGGGGGTTGCAGTCTGTTTCAAGACTGAATTGAGCCTCACGAATGTAGTAGTTGGGGAGACGGAGTCCTTTGAGTGTACAGTGGTAGCAGGTGTAGGCGTTTGTATCGTTTTCATCTACCGTCCACCCGGGAATGGGAAGCGATTCTTACAGGAAGTAGCGGACTTCATCATCGACATGGCGTTTGAGTTGCCCAGATTGATGGTTCTGGGCAACTTTAATGCCTAGGTCGATGATAAACTCTCGCAATTTGGTAATCACTTCCTCCAATTAATGACTTCTTTGGGCCTTACACAGGTGGTTTCCACTGCTACCCATAAATCTGGACACTCTCTGGACTTAGTCTTCCTACTAGGGATCGAAACATCCGATTTGGGGGTGGAACCAGTCGCCTGGTCAGATCACTACACCGTGAGGTTCAGTTTTTGCACCCCCCTGAGAAGGCCTAACCCTGTGGAGATGGTTAGGTACTGCCCTTTACAGGATATTACTCCTCAAGGCCTAGCGGTGGTCCTTGACCTCTCGCCCACCGTGTTGGCAAGCAGTAGTCCAGAGGCCCTCGTGTCAGCCTATAATATGGCTGTTACAGTGGCTCTGGACTCTATTGCTCCTGTTCATGTGTGCCCCCTATCCCTTCACGCCAAGTCCCCTTGGTTTGATTAGACTTTGAAGGAGATGCGGAGACAGGGGCGAAGGTTAGAACGGCGCTGGTGCAGATCCGCCCTTGAAGCCGACCACCTTAAATTGATGGACCATTATCTAGTCTATCAATCTGCAATCACCCATAAGAAGCCAGAATTCCTGTCCAGGGCGATTGCGGTTGCACGGAATCAACCAGCTCAGCTTTTTTCAAACTGTAGACAAACTGTGCAAGCCAGCCTGTCTGCAAGTTCGGAAAGCCTTTTCACAATTAGAGTGCAAGGAGCTTGCTCGATTTTTTGCAACTAAGGTGGCCGACATCAGGGTGGATCTGCAACCAGCACCCTCTAGGAAGGATGCTGTTGAACAGTGTGAGTTCACAGTATCTCAGTTTTCTTGGAGTTCCTCCAGCCGAACTGATTTTGTCGATGTCATGAGGATTATCCATAGTGTGCGCCCTACATGCTGTAGTTTGGACCTTGGACCGACCTCCCTAATTTTGGGTTGTAGTGATATCATTGGTCCAGTCCTTGTGCAAATAGTCTGGTGCTCCTTGGAGTCGGGTGAGTTCCCTAGCTCCCTGAAAGAGGCGGTGGTGACACCACTCTTGAAGAAAGCTACCTTGGACCCAGATTGTTTCACAAACTACAGACCTATCTCTAACCTACCCTTTATTGGGAAGGTGATTGAGAAGGTAGTGGCAGCCCAATTGGAGAACCATTTAAAAATCCATGACATCTATGAACCGCTCCAGTCCGGTTTTCGTAAAAGATGTAGCACCAAGACAGCACTGGTTTTGGTGCTCAATGATCATCTGAGGGGGAGGGATCAGAAAAAATGTTCCATCTTGGTTCTTCTTGATCTCTCTCCAGCTTTTGACACTGTGGACCACATGGTGTTGATAGCACGCCTGAGGCATATTTGTGAGATATCCGGAACTGTTCTTCAATGGCTTACCTCTTTCCTCACTGGGAGATCACAAAGAGTTGTGCCTGGGGTTTTTTCCTTGGGCCCAACATCTTTGTTGTGTGGGGTGCCTCAGGGTTCAGTGCTGTTTCCCATGTTATTCACTGTGTATATGCTGCCCCTCGGAGACATTGGAAGATGGTATGGGCTGAGGTTTCACTGCTATACAGATGATACCCAGCTATACCTGTATTTTGCACCCGACCAGGATGGAGCTCTCTCGGTGTTTAACAACTATGTGAAAGAAATCCAGGAGTGGATGGACTCTAGTTGGCTGAAGTTGAACTCAGAAAAGGCAGCGGTATTGGTTGTGGACCTGGGTCGCCAGATAGAGGGGCTGTCTGTTGAGATGCCCTCAGGAATATTTCTTGGCAGCATCTCACTCCCGATCTCTGAACGGGTGCGTAACCTGGGGGTTGTTTTGGATGACAAGCTGTCACTGCAGTCACAAGTGTCAGCAGTCGTCAAGACTTCCTTTTACCATCTTAGGAATATTATCAGAGTTAAGCACCTAGTTTCATCTGACAACCTATAAACATTGTTCCACGCTTTTTGTGTCCTCACATCTGGATTATTGCAACTCCCTTTACTTTGGGCTTTCAGGGGTTGAAATCTGCCGCCTGCAGCTAGTGCAGAATGCAGTGGCTCGGGTTTTGACTGGTTCCAGTATGTCCTGTCATATTACCCTGGTGCTGCACAAACTGCACTGGCTGCCTATACGGTGACAGATCACCTTTAAAGTCAGTTTACTGACTTTCAAAGCCCTTCACGATCAGGGTTCCGGCCTATCTGAAAGAACTTCTGGTTCCTTACTGCCCTGGCCGATCGCTCCACTCGGCCGACAAGGGGTTGCTGGAGATTCCAAGAGTGAATCTTAAATCATCTGGATGTAGGGCATTTTCTTATGCTGCACCCACTCTTTGGAATTCTCTACCTCGGCGGATATGGGAGTGCACTTCCGTGGAGGAATTTAAGCGGGGTTTGAAAACCCATCTTTGGCGAATGGCCTTTTTAGAAAATTGATTGCCCTGTAGTTGATGATTTATTATTGGTTTTACCTGTGCTTGATATCTGTTTTTAATGTCTGATTTGTAATGTTTTAAACTGTACAGCACCTTGGAAATTGAAAGGCGCTATATAAATAAAACTATTATTATTATTATTGATTATTACGGCATTATTTGTGCTCTGTGTACCTTTTCCCTATTACTGATACTCTTAACTCCCGCTTATCCGATCTCTCGATTATCCAAACTAATTGTGTGTACCCCACATGGTTCAGATAATCAGGGTTGGACTGTAGTTAGCTGCTGATTGATGTCATTTATGTCTGAAGCACTATAGTACAGAACCATGTTGTCTGCATACATTAGGGTAGAACAAGAGCCGACTGTAAATGATGGGCTATTAATAAGCAAGGAGAACAGTAAGGGACCTAGTATGGATCCTTGAGGGACACCAACACTAGGGAGATTCAAATTAGATTCGACTCTATTTATTTCTACAAATTGTTGTCAAGATAGCCATCAAACCAAGAGGCAGCTGCAGCTGAGAATCCCAGTGTGTGTAGCTTATGAAGTAGTAGAGGTGATCCACAAAGTCACAGATGCTTTGGTTAAATCAGTGAAAATGGCCCCTATTAGTATGCCTTTATGTCATTTGTAAATTGTGTGAGGGCAGTGGTTGTACTGTGTGCATGCCTAAAGCCATGCTGTGCTGGCATTAGTAGGTTATGTTGCTGAAGGTGTTCAGTTACCTGCAGGGCTGCAGTTAAGCACATTTTGGGAATTTGTGACTCCAAAAAATAAGGGAAAAACATCCAAAATAAAGGAGGAGGAAATCATTTACTTCCCAATGTAAAAAACAAAACTGGACAGCTTCTATAACTGTATGCACAGAAGCTAAGAAATGATGGATTTTTCTAAAAGAAATTGCATTTTACTACTAATGTTTGTATGAACATCCATAAATTGATCCTTCCTAGAATACTGGCTTTCAAATTGTGGGATCTGGAAAGTATTTTGACTTTCACAAAATTGAAATGACTTCCACATTTTGACTCACGGAAGTATTTGACTCCCACAAAGAAATTAATTAACTGAACCCCTGGTTACCTGGAAGGCTACAAGTTTCTCAAATAACTTGTTGAGCATAGATATATATACAGTTGAGTAGATAATAAATGTTATTGGCTAAGTGGGTCTCACCTTGTTATAATATCAAATATTATCCTGCATTCCAATCTGTTACCAATTGTCTAAAACTAGTAGGGGGGAAGCTACAGAGGGGAAGTGAGGAGACACTACTTCACAGAGAGGGTGGTGGCACCCTGAAACACTCTGACAGGGGAGCTGATAAAGCTGGAAACTGTAGAAGGGTTCAAGAAGGGGTGGGACAGGTATAGGGCCATGGTTCAGGGTGGGGGGAAGGTCAACAGCAGGAGAGTTTTGGGTGATCGGATTGGGAGTAAGGAGTCAAAAAGGGAGGTGGAGCAGCAGCAGTAACTAAACAGCGAGCTGCATCTCAGGCAGACGTGATAGACCATTAGGCCTAATGTGCCAGAAACTTTGTATGTATGTATGTATGTATGTTACCAGACAGTTAATAGCATCTTTTATTTACTTATTTAGAAATTGGCAGCTAGGAGAGGTATGCTGAACCTAGGCTGGTTTTCGGGTGCAATCGCGGGGGAGGGGGGTAAACTGTGGGAGAAGAAGTATAATAACAATACAGTTCCCTCAACTTTTCCACATTAGAAGAGGTGATGTTTGCTTTACCACTCAGAAGTCCTCTGTTCCACTTGGAGAAAGTGCTACCTCACATTCTACAGAGAGATTTCAAAGAAGATATTTATATTGATACTGCTGAATCAACAATGTTGTAACATGGCAGCAATAATTTCTAAAGTATTCAGACAGAAATTTGTCTCCATTATGTGATGATGTCTCCTATGCCTTTTCTCCTTTTACACAGTTTGATGGACAGAGACCCCCCACATTTGGAAGCCAAATGATGAAATGTATGATTAATGCCTGTCTGGGTTAACTGCTCCAGGGAGTGTTTGATCAGTACTAAAGGAGTGAAGCTCAGTACTGCTTGAATACCGCTTAGCATTAAGGTGCATGGAGCAATCAAAAAATGCAGCTTCTAAAATCCAAATTTTCTACTTGTGACAGGAAGATCCTGCCACTCTTGAGGACTGACCTTTTCTTAAATCTGTTGCAACAGTTCTTCTGTTTCTTAGCCTAATTAATCCTTTACAATTTCTAGTCCATAAGGTTGACCACCTATGGGCACCCCCCTCCCCTTTCTTGACTATGCTATAGTGTCCTCTTCAATTTCCTTTTCCCTCTCAGGCAGTCGTACAGGGTGGTTATTGTGGTGACCTCCGAGCTGATGTAAAGCAACAGGATGTGTGTTCCTCGTTGGTGGATTTAATATGCAGCAGCACTATGTCATAAAACACCTTAATGTATATGCCTTATGTGTATGAAACCTGTAAATGTTGACAATACCATGGCACTAGGTGTTTTTGATAAAAGTAAAAACTTACTAGGGGATTGTATTATAAAAATTAAGTTACCGGGGTAGAGACATCAGAACCCCCGTTGTGTTATTTAAATGCATATAAATTACAGATTGTTTGAGAGGCCCTTTGGCACCATGCATTCCTGCTTTAAGCTGAACCAGCCTAAACTATCATGGAGATTTGTATATACAGTCCATGATGCTTTGCATTATGGCAGCATGTGTGATATTGTATTTCTTTGAAACTTGGTATTAGTGCCAATACCCTTTAGGGTAAGCCTTTCTTCAGTGCTTCTGCACTGAGGTTCTTTGTCTTCAGCTTGTTTTGGGGGTTTTCTTTTTTGAGCTCCCCATCACCTAAACAAGCAAGACCAACACAGGGGATAGTTCATTTTCACTAAAGAGCTAGATCAGTAGGTCAGCAGGTGCTAAGTGCAGAGGAAGGTCATGCATAGTCTGTTACTGGAAACTGATGTATTGAAGAAGGGATATGCCATTGCTTAAGGTCATCCCATGTTTTAAATAAACATCACACAGAGAATTGTGTAGTGAACCTGAAGTTCTGTGTCTGGTCAATCTGTTATCCCACAACCCCTCCACGCACTTGGCATTAGCAGTGGGATAACTTGCTGGAAACATCTGGACTGGGCTAGGGGGACGTTTTCCAGTGGATATCATACAGAAATCCCAGGTGGATCGATGCACCAGGAACTGCCAGAGGAGAACCTGGAGAAGGAAGTCTGTGGAGTTCTGACCAGAACCATGGGCAACAGACTGGGAGAGAAGCTGCTGTCTGGACTGGACCTAGGAGCTCGGTGGAAGGCCAAGCCTGAAGACAACGAAGAGATGCAAGAGGACAAGGAAGAATCAATGGAACTACCTCTTCTTGAAGACTCTCCACTTGAGGGTGCAGGGGAGTTGTTGAAATAGCTCTGCATAAAACAGGTACAGATGGAAAGAGATAGAGACACTAAGTGGAGAGATAGAGACACTGAGCGGAGAAGTCAAGATGCCAAATGGGTGGATACCATGAGGGTCTTCTGTAACCAGGGGTCGGGATGATGTTATTTTTTGTTTTATTAGAGCTGTGCGGTGCCTCCATTATATAACCCACTACCTGGCTTCCTGGGTTCGGGGAGAAAACTGTTGATCGGCATTTCGGCTAGGTTTGACTTCTAGTCAGGGGCACCCAAGTAATCCGGACACAGGAAGCAATAATTGTAATGTCCAAACCAGGAGTGGGATTCTAGAGTGTGGCTTTTATTCACAACAACAGCAGCAGACTAATAAAGCATAGATGGACCCCCATGGGGCTACACTCCCTGGTAATGTAGACAAATAGAGACCAGAACACATCTTCTTACACACTGTAACCTTCAGGTTCTGAAACACACTGGCTCTCAGCCTGAACTTGTACTCTTCTCTGGATTTCCCTGGCGTGGCACATCCGGCCAGCACTTGGACTACTTCTCTGGATTCCCTGGCGTGGCACATCCGGCCAGCACTTGGACTACTTTCCACAAGGCATGGACATTTATTGGTGGCTCCCTCTACCACCCATGAGCCCATACTGGCTCCATAAAGGGAAAATCTTCATCACTAATCCCACATCTGGGTACTTTCCACGAACACTAGCCAAGTGCCTGGAAGAAAGCTATAGGTACCCAAAGTGAACCCGTGGAGGTAAAACTGGGTTACTTCAGATTGGGGGGTCTCCCACCTCTTGCTCCCAAATCTATACCTGGCCATCCATTTGGAATCAACACCTTTCTTGAAACACACTGTTGTAGAATGCTGTCTTGAAATGTATGTCACATTTAACACTCTACTCTTCAAAATCTGATATCCTGGCTTATAATGATCTCTGATTGGCTATGTCCATTCCTGTAGACCCCCACTGTTTAGATACATTTTAAGCCACACACAACTGTAGTACTGTACTTGGCTGTCGTTCCTTGACCCCACAGTAACAGATACTATACACACTGTCTGGCGAAAACATGGGCTCTATTCAGAGCTGACTCACCCACTGGTTTGCAGGTGCCCCAAGGTTTCTGGCAAAGCAAACTACTTCTTGTGCCTCAGCACTTGAGAAACAAAACAACAGGCAGCTTTCCCTCTTCAGCAGGGCCAGCGGAATGCCCCTGAAATTGCTGGCTCTCTTTCCCCCATCCCTCCTGGGATGGGGCACTGGAGCAACCTGGCGAATGGTCTCTACCACTAGACCAATTTCTTCTGTGTCTCTATCTAGGGCGAGAACACACACCCTCTTTCTCTGGGTAGCTCTATAGCAGAGCTTAGCCCTGAGTGGCTGCCACTGCAGCACACCTCCTGCTTCCACTGAGTCTCCCTGCAGACTACTTCCAGATTCTCCTGAAGACTGATTCAGAACCTCCCAACATTCTAACTAACTCCCTGCTGCAACATTCCAAAGTGGCTTATGCTGCTGCAAGAATTCTATATGATGTCATCCCTCCAGCTCAGCTGAGACTGAGGACACAGTGAGACAGTGTGAAATCCATTTAACCGGTGTTTCACAAGCTGCCTTTCCCTGCCTGCCACTAGATCTAAGTGGGATTCTTGTAACCCCGGGTGACAAGGGGGTTACACCCACCTTCGGCCAGGAAAATTACTGTCCCCAGTCATTACTAACCCAGTCTAGGTCATCCTACCCTCTGTGCTACCTACGGAAAGGGGTGATCAGGCCCTCTCCTAACATGTACTAGGCACAGGCAGGCAACACTAAGGGCCCAGAGGCCATCGGCTGACTCATCAGCCTCTACTCTAAGTTCTTACTATGGATACCTAGTGGCCTTGGTGGAATTGTCCAGAGCATAGCCCTAATAGGTCAGTACTGCGGCCCCTACTGCAGGTCAGGACCACAGCGTGTCTATCATCCTAGCCCTCTAGGGAAAACCTATCTGCCTCTAAACCAAATTCCCAAAACAAACAGGGGAACCTCCCCCAACCTTGGACACCTGCAACCAAACACAAGGAGCTAATGCTATACTCTATACATTACTCCCACACTCCCCCACAACCATACCTGTGGAAGGAAAAGTTACACACAGAAAACTACAACATCCCGTACTTTAAACACTACAACATTAAAGTACTATGAGGAGCTCCACTGAGTCCCTCCTCCTCTTCTTGTCTTCTCTTCTTGTCTTCTTCAGGAACACCTGCAAGAAAAAGAAAGACAAAAACACACTCCTAATCTGCATACACAGTACTATCTAACCCCTGCCACCAAAACACTGGAGAATCCCAAAAAATATTTTTTAGAAAAGTAGAAAAACAGTATAAACAGTAAAACCAGTAGAAAAAACAACAACATTATTTACAATACACATTATTTGGGGGGAATGGAGTGCTCTAAAAGTCCCTTCTAGTGACAACAGTGCCCAAAGGCCAGTCCAATAAAGAGTCTCTCCTGGGCCGGAGCCCGGTGAAGCACAGTTCTAGCAGGCTGAAATCCCGAAGGGGAAAGTCTTTGAGCACAGTTCAAACATCTGGAGTCTGCTAGTGTAGGATGTGTACTGCAATGTCATTAGAATAGAAAAGTCTGGACTTACCAGTCCCTTGTAGAACGAAAATGATACAACACCTGGTTCTCCGCTGAAGACTCTCCCTTGCAGCATTCTTCTGATACAATTGGGTGTACATCTTCTGGAAAACGACAGGAGGGCACATCTAGAAACTGCTGGACTGATGTCATCTAGGAGATGGAACCTTAGGATGGGAAAAAAGGAAAAACAGCTGGTCTGAAGTCATCCGGAATCCCAGGCGATGAATCAAGATACAGCTGGGCTGGTGTCCTCTCTGGATCTGAAGTCATCTGGTGGGTCAGTCGATGGAATCTGGAAGGCCAGTACACTGAAAGACTGATGAATATGGGGGCTCCTGGTTCCTGGAATGCCAGACTGGTGGAACAACATAGGTACGGCAATGGCTGGATGGCAGCACTGGCTACCACTACTCTGCTCTCCACTTGGTAGGCATGGGCACATTCACAGGTTGATCTCTGCATTGTGGCCAATAGCACAATGGGTCAAGTGCAGGAATTATTACCCTGTCTGGGTGCTCATAATCGACACTGTGAAAGGTTTCATGTCCCTCTCCATCCACAATTCGAACAGTGTCAATAAACAGTGTACTGCCCACTTCCCACTGGCTGAATTTCAATTGTAACACTCTATTTTGACATATATGTTGGCACCAGGATGCACATGTTTCATTGCCTCTTCTACTATCCAGGATT
Source organism: Neoceratodus forsteri (assembly GCA_016271365.2). Classification (NCBI taxonomy): domain Eukaryota; kingdom Metazoa; phylum Chordata; order Ceratodontiformes; family Ceratodontidae; genus Neoceratodus; species Neoceratodus forsteri. The sequence continues at coordinate 2,807,623 of JADMNL010000041.1, read as the reverse complement.
TCCTGCTTTTTTCAATCTCCTCCCAGACTCTCTGAGGAAAGGTAGGAAAGAATATCCCATAGATTTCATTCGCTTTCCTATGAACCAGTCTTTCCTCTTTACTGCACTTGGTCAACTTGAGACCTCTGGCCTGGCTTGGGGGCTGCCAGTCCTGGTTCAACCAGCTAAGCATTCTTAAGGCAACATAGAATGGATCTTTAACTCTTCCTTGTGGGGCAGAGCTGTAGAGTCACTACTCTCTTCTGCTATCGGTTCCTTCAAGGCAAGTGCTTGAGGCCATGGATCCATACCTTCTTCACAAGGACACATAGGTTCCCCCTCATCTTCTTCCTCACTAAGAATCTGTGCCCAGGAGTGAGCAGTCGTCCTCACTCCTGAGACTGTCCACTCTTCGCTGGGCATGGAGGTCGATACCTCCCATTCAAAGGCCTCCCTCATCTCGTCTTCAGCTATGAGACTTGGGCTGGGCCCCTCTCTCCAAGGGTCTACTGATGCTCCTTCTGCAATGTCTCTCTGGGACCCGGACTTCTGATACATCAGTACATTGTTCTGTCTGTAAATCTGCACCCTCTTGCTTTATGCCACCCTCTGATGGGCCTCCCCATCAGACTCCGCCTGGTGCTGTGTGGTGCCAACTGCAGGTTCTTGAAACTTTGTCCATGTGGGAGCCAAAAGAATCTTGGGTGCTTTAGTCAAGCCATATTTCTCTAGGCACCCAGAACAGTGAGGTACCATGAAGACGTCCCTTCCAGCATTTAAGCACATCACACATACTCTTACTGGATATCCAGAAATCGCCACATGAGGAGGCAGTCGTCCCCTGTAGTAACATCTCTCAATATCTCTCAACTTGTTAACTTCTTCTACTATCATAGCCCAGCCATGATCGGGTAGCGGGCTGGTCCCGAAGCCATGACTGCAGAGAAAACGAACAAACGCTCACTGTTAATTCTAGTCCCACTCCGCTGGAAAAAACCTTTACAAAATGGCTCCCTTGCTGCTGTGTTTACATTACTACCCCACCCTGTAATGGCGGCGGTGGCACTCCTGCGCATCAATGTTCTGTTTATGAGTCAAGCCACTGCACATCCGATTTACACACTCCACTGATAAAGTTCACTCAAACTGCACAAATTACACTGCTTGCTCTCCTAGCACATTTATATGATTTTACTGGACTTTTCATTCGCTTTAATCGCTGTTCTAGCTTAAAGTCCCTTAAAGCCACAGTATTTCATCGCACAGGATTGCCTGTATTTATCATTGCATCTGTCATACAACTCACAGTCTCTCACATGGCTTTGAAAATTATACTGTTTCTGAGCATATAATTATGCTCACAGTCTATTGCTCAGAATTCTTACTTTAACTGCTTAAACTTGACACAGTCCTTTGCAAAACGATCACACTGCTACACACAGATTCAGCTAGCTTTTTGGTAAAATCACACAGTTTGAGCTGTTTTTTATGATGGTACTCACTTAATCAGTGACTTGTATTTGCAATGTAAAATGCGGCCTACAACTGATCCTGGAGGCCTCTGGAATAAAGCGGGTTGGCAATCCTGCCGATTGTCCCTCTGAACACCTCGCTCTCTTCTCAGATGAGTCAGAATGCTGGTTGAGCCTGATTTTAAACAGAAAAGTCTGATTTAACTATGTTTACAACATTTTCAGTCACCGTGACACTCCTCCTTGCAAACCTGCTCGCACACTCCTCTCTCTCTCCCTCTCGAACACTGTGTAGTCACTCTAGAGCTGGCTTGGGGGGCGGGACTGTCTGCAGTCTCACCAATCACTCAACGCCATGCAAATAAGCCTCTCTTTCTCATGCTCTGCTTCTCCACGGTGATCGTCGAGCAGGCAAAATTTAAACTGCAAACCACACTTTTTGTTTTCAACTGTAGCTCCTTGGCGGGAGCACCATTTCAACCATTTATCATGGCATTTTACTTAGCGACTTTCTTAGTCCATACCACAAGCATTTCCAATGTCTAGGGCACAAATCTCTGTTTGTCTCCCACAGTTTTCCACACTTTTTCTGTCACAAAACACTTTTAAAATCTGGCAAATGTTGTAATTTGATGCAGGACAAGGGCATACACACCCGGGCTTTACTGCTCCTTGGTAAACAGTTGGCACACTTACAGCAGCACAACGGTGGTACATTTAGTTGGCAATGCTTCAGATTTTTGGGCTACCTACTACCAGACAGCCAAAACGCTAGCCACCATCTGAGCAACCTTTCTTGCGTTTTCACCCAAATTGTAAGCCAAATCCCAGCGGTAGCCTCCAATTTGTAACCAGGGGTCGGGTTGATGTTATATTTTGTTTTATTAGCACTGTGCGGTGCCTCCATTATGTAACCCACTACCTGTCTTCCTGGGTTCGGGGAGAAAACTGTTGATCGGCATTTTGGCTAGGTTTGACTTCTAGTCAGGGGCACCCAAGTAATCCGGACACAGGAAGCAATAACTGTAATGTCCAAACCAGGAGTGGGATTCTAGAGTGTGGCTTTTATTCACAACAACAGCAGACTAATAAAGCATAGATGGACCCCCATGGGGCTACACTCCCTGGTAATGTAGACAAATGGAGACCAGAACACATCTTCTTACACACTGTAACCCTCAGGTTCTGAAACACACTGGCTCTCAGCCTGAACTTGTACGCTACTCTGGATTTCCCTGGTGTGGCACATCCGGCCAGCACTTGGACTACTTCTCTGGATTCCCTGGTATGGCACATCCGGCCAGCACTTGGACTACTTTCCACAAGGCATGGACATTTATTGGTGGCTCCCTCTACCACCCATGAGCACATACTGGCTCCATAAAGGGAAAATCTTCATCACTAATCCCACATTTGGGTACTTTCCATGAACACCGGCCAAGTGCCTGGAAGAAAGCTATAGGTGCCCAAAGTGAACCCGTGGAGGTAAATCTGGTTACTCCAGATGGGGGGGTCTCCCCCACCTCTTGCTCCCAAATCTATACCTGGCCATCCATTTGGAATCAACACCTTTCTTGAAACACACTGTTGTAGAATGCTGTCTTGAAATGTATGTCACATTTAACACTCTACTCTTCAAAATCTGATATCCTAGCTTATAATGAACTCTGAGTGGCTATGTCCATCCCTGTAGACCCCCACTGTTTAGATGCATTTTAAGTCACACTCAACTGTAGTACTGTACTTGGCTGTCCTTCCTTGACCCTACAGTAACAGATACTATACACACTGTCTGGTGAAAACATGGGCTCTATTCAGAGCTGACTCACCCACTGGTTTGCAGGTGCCCCAAGGTTTCTGGCAAAGCAAACTACTTCTTGTGCCTCAGCACTTGAACAACAAAACGACAGGCAGCTTTCCCTCTTCAGCAGGGCCAGGGGATTGCCCCTGAAATTGCTGGCTCTCTTTCCCCCCATCCCTCCTGGGATGGGGCACTGGAACAAACTGGGGAACAGTCTCTACCACTAGACCAATTTCTTCTGTGTCTCTATCTAGGGTGAGAACACACACCCTCTATCTCTGGGTAGCTCTATAGCAGAGCTTAGCCCTGAGGGGCTGCCACTGCAGCACACCTCCTGCTTCCACTGAGTCTCCCTGCAGACTACTTCCAGATTCTCCTGAAGACTGATTCAAAACCTCCCAACGTTCTAACTAGAGATGCACGGATATCACTTTTAGACCGGATATCGGATCTGGTTATCCTGCATCTACTATCCGACCGAATCGGTTCAACATCGGGTCGGATAGTAGTTAGTGGGCTGACTACGTGTAACTGTGCTGTGGAGGGAGGCATATATTTTTTTCTTAAATTGTTTTTTTTTCTCAGTTCCGATGTGCATGCTAGCAGTGCCAGGCAGGAAGATTGTGGAGGAAGGAACGTCTTTTAATGCAGCTTTAGTTCTTTGTATTTTAATGACTCTATTCTAGTTTATAACCATAGCTGTATCTCAATTACTTGCAGCATAAAACCCACAGAAGTTCTTTATAAAGAAATCTTTAATATATTTGTGGGTGCATGTTTAAACAGTAAACAAATGACTGGAGGTAGCTATTGCTTAATGAAGGAGATCTCAAGATGACGGGTGGTGCTACAGCTGATCTGATTTAAGCCCGACCTTGAAGAGAAGAAAAAGGAATGCCATCCAATGCATTTTTTTTTAAATACACAGAAAACACTTTTGGAACAATGAATAAAACAATTTCTGTTGCCCCACAAAGTTGGAACAAAGTTGACATGGAGTAACACTTCTGCAGACATTACATGCACTACTCCGTGTCAGTTTCATTGTCAAAGCAGCAACAAAAACCGAGTTTACCGAAAGAAAGGACAGAGTAGTATATGCATGCAGAGCTCTTCTGTCTGCATTGTTTTAAGCATATTACAAGAGGGAAGGGGGTACCAGGGAAATAGTGCTATCTGCAGGACTGTTTTTCAGTGCGGTAGACCGTTAGCGCTAAGCACCCTGCAGCTTCATCCTGGTATGGGACTAATATTAAAAGATGGCTACGTAACGGCACTTTTACAGAAACTTATTGGTACACTACTATGCACTACTGATAGCCGACAGCATACAGCATTCCTAGTTTGCTGACTGACTTATTACTTGGGCAGCATGTACAAAAAAAAAAAAAAAAAGGAAACAAAATGCCTGAGCCTTATAAGCAATTCCATTAGGTGATGAGGGACTGTTTCTTAACTTCTTGTGAGTTAAACTTCCACTTGTGCCAAAAAAAAAAAAAAATGGGATAAGCTTTTTTGAAGGCTGTCACCAGGGAATTGATGCCGACTTCCACCTGACCCGACCTGATTTAACACCATTATCTGATTGAGTCGGATATGGGGAAAAAGCCTGATATCCGACCAGATCGGATCTCCAGGTCAGATATCTGTGCATCACTAGTTCTAACTAACTCCCTGCTGCAACATTCCAAAGTGGCTTATGCTGCTGCGAGAATTCCATATGATGTCATCCCTCCAGCTCAGCTGAGACTGAGGACAGAGTGAGACAGTATGAAATCCATTTAACTGGTGTTTCACAAGCTGCCTTTCCCTGCCTGCCACTAGATCTAAGTGGGACTCTTGTAACCCCAGGTGACGGGGGGGGTTACACTTGCATGCCATCAAGGCAAACAGAAAGAGCCAGTAGCCCAAAAGACATTAAACTATCTAAACTTTCGGACAGTGATGACACTGAAGACTACCTCACAACGTTTGGGAGGATCGCTCAAATATGCACATGGCCAAGGGAACAGTGGGTTGTTCAACTGGCACCGCACCTGACAGGCAGTGCCCAGTTGGTTTATATCCAAATGGACTCCCAAGAGGCAGAGGACTATGACCGTGTGAAGCAGGAGATCCTCAGGAGCTATGACATAAACACTGAATCCTATCGCCAGAGGTTTAGGTTTCTTAAAATGCAGTCACTGGATACCCCCAGAGAGACTTATGCCCATCTCAAGGAGTTCTGCTACAAACGGTTGCAGCCAGATAACAAGAGTAAGGACCAGCTTCTGAAGGCGATAATTATTGAACAGTTTAGTAAAGTTTTATCCTAGGAAGTGCAACTTTGGGTTCGGGAGCATAAGCCTGATTCCGCAGATAAAACCATCACACTGGCGGGAAAACTTCTTGGCAGCCTGACCATCCAGACCCAGAGGGTTACAAGGGACATCAGCAGCTGCAACCACATTTGCAATCCAGTAAGGAACCCTTTTACTTACAAACTGTCAAATCCAGCCCCAGTGAAACAAGACTGGAGAGCGGGGGGGGGGCAATTCCTGTAGCAGGGATTGTATGTCATGGGTGGCAAAAGAAGGGACATTATGTAAGAAACTGTCCTAATATAAAGAAAAAGACACCTCACCTTCATCAGGGATTTCTGACTTCATCATACAATTTTAAGGCACTATAGTACTTACCATGGCAGTAGACCACAATGTCACAAACTCCACAACTGTGAAGTCAGTTGGGTCCAGTTAGATGTTTTTTGATACAGATTGGAATAAGTACTTGTTTACATTATGTGAAACATTTAAAACAAGCATTTGTCAAAGCCGAATGTTGCTTGCTTGTATGTGCTGTTTAGGTATTTGGAACTGATAGTTCCATGCCTTCCTCCCAAGACATCCACTATGTCTTTCCGTTCAGTATTCAGAGAAGAGTGGGAGGGGCAAGGGCCACAGCAGTACAGCAGTTGCCAAGGGAGTGAAGAGGTTGACAATAGTCCATTCAAAGGCAAAAGGGTCCTGTAGGAGCTCACTAAATTGAAGGTGGACAAAGCGATGGAACCAGATGGCATACGCCCAAGGATATTAAGAGAACTGCGAAGGGCGACAGCAGTACCTCTGGCAGCCATGTTCACTGAGTCATTCAACACAAGTGAATTGGAGGAGGGCACATGTGGTCCCTCTACACAAGTCCGGCAGCAAGGAGGAGGCAGGGACAACAGGCCATTCAGCCTCACCTCAGTAGTGGTGAAGGTCATGGAGACATTGCTTAAAGAAAGGATAGTGGGGCATCTAGAAGCCATTGGAGCCCAGGACCACAGGCAACATGGATTCACAGTGGGGACATCATGTCAGACAAATCCGGTTGATTTCTTTGACTGGGTGACAAAGGAAGTGAATCAGGGTGGGGCAGTGGACAACGCTTACCTTGATTTCAGCAAAGCCTTTGACACCATCCCATATAGGAGGCTGATAAACTAGCTGGGTAGGCTGAGCATGGGGGAAAGGGTGGTAAACTGGGTTAGAAACTGGCTAACAGACAGGAGGCAGACAGTGGTGGTAAATAGTGTGCAGTCTAGGGAGAGGGGGTGACCAGTGGGGTGCTGCAGGGATCGGTCCTGGGGCCAGTCCTGTTCAATGTCTTCATTAGAAACATTGCAGAACATCTGAAGGGAATTTTTTTCCCCAAATTTTCAACATAGCCATTTTAAGAACCTCTGCTCATGAACAGCGTCACTGTGATTTTCTTAATCTGTCCCAAACATTGATTGCGCACATCGAATGTGCCATTGTGCACTACATGCATGGAAGCACATTTTGGGTGAGATGTGAAAAATGACAGCTGTACTGCTCATAAGAAGGTGTGGTAAAATGGCAATGCTAAATCTGGAGTCACAAATATTGAAAATTCTGCGAACTACAGTCGTAGGATCAAGCGCAACAAATGTTAAGTAAAACAATAATTTTAGGGGAATTTTTAACAAATTTTTAACATAGCCATTTTAACACTTCTGCTCATGAACAGTGTGACTGTGATTTTCGTAATCTGTCCTGAACATTAATTTTGCACACCAACTGCGCCATTGTGCGCTACATGCGCGGAAACACATTTTGGGCGAGATGTGAAAAATGACAGCTGTACTGCTCATAAGGAGGTGTGGTAAAATGGCAATGTTGAAAATTGAGAATGCAAATATTAAAAATTCACAAACTTATGAGCGTGCGTAGGAACTGCGAAACGCACGCTCGTAAAACAGTCATTTTTATGTTTGCTTGCACGCATGTGCAAGAAACATAGTGCCATCATCGGAGATTTCGGAGGTGTCACCTCCTCCATTCAGTCAGTATGCTGGCAGGCGCGTGTAAGCCAATGCATTTTGGAGCTGTCTATGACACGCTCCAAATGCAGTGGCATACAGTTGAAAGGGGAGCTACGCTGAGTGAGCAGCGATAAGAAAAGGCTGCTCACACGCAGCTCCCCATAGACGCCGCAGGCGGCGCTCTCACATGCACGCGATCGGCACGGCCACGGGTGCCCAATCCCGTCGGCTGTGCTGCGCTCCCCTCTGCCTCCCCAAGCGCTACAAATGCCACGCTGGGTGCCCACCCCAGCGTGGCAATATCGCTGATAGCCGACGGGTGCCCAATCCCCGTCCGGCTGCACTGTCCTTCCCCGTAGGAGTGTGCCACGCTGGGAGCCCACCCGCGCGGCAAGCAAATTGAGGCCGACGGGGTGCCCAATCCCTGGCCGGCTGAACGGCTGCCCTCTAACATCTCTTGTGCCATGCTGGGAGCCCACCCCAGCATGGCAAACGCCCCACGTCAGTCTGCTTTTTTATTTTACCTGTGGAGAAAAACGGTCCCATGGTGAGTCTCCTGCCCCTTCCCACAACCCGCACCCACCCACTGCGCACCCAGCCTCCCCACTACCCCCTCACCCCATACTTATCTCCGGACCTCGGCGCGACGATCTTCGGTGGACCGGGAACACGTCTGCACTCTTCAAAGGCGACCGCGAACTGAGGAAATGCCGGTAAGCTGTATAATGGGCTAGATAGGAGGGTTCAACTTTGTGCATATCTCAGGCATTTTTTGAATTTTGCACCAAATTTTCAACATGGGGTTTTGGGACCCCTTCTCATGATTGATGTCACTATCATGGCGTTATTCGGGGCCGAAGGGTGATTTCGCGCAGTGACTGCGCAGTGACTGCGAAATCACCCTTCTGACCTGAATAACACCATGACAGTGACATCAATCATGATAAGGGGTCTCAAAAACCCCATGTTGAAAATTTGGTGCCAAAATTCCCCAAAATGACTGTTTTATGACCGTGCGTTGCGCAGTTCCTACGCAGGCTCGTAAGTTCGCGAATTTTCAATATTTTCACTCCACATTTTCAACATTGCCATTTTACCACACCTTCTTATGAGCAGTACAGCTGTCATTTTTCACATCTCACCCAAAATGTGTTTCCGCCCATGTAGCGCACAATGGCGCAGTCGGTGTGCGAAATCAATGTATGGGACAAATTAAGAAAATCACAGTGACACTGTTCATGAGTAGATGTCTTCAAATGGCTATGTTGAAAATTTGGTGAAAAAAGTCCTAAAAATGACTGTTTTACGGTGCATTGCGCAGTTCTCACATGCCTTTCGTCAGGCGTTTCAATATTTTCACTCCAGATTTTCAACATTGCCATTTTACCACACCTTCTTATGAGTAGTACAGCTGACATTTTTCACATCTCACCCAAAATATGTTTCCGCCCATGTAGCGCACAATGGCGCAGTTGGTGTGCGAGATCAATGTATGGGACAAATTAAGAAAATCACAGTGACACTGTTCATGAGCAGAGGTCTTAAAATGGCTATGTTGAGAATTTGGTGAAAAAATTTCAAAAAATGACTGTTTTACGAGCGTGCGTTGTACAGTTCATACGCACGCTCGTTAGTTCGCAAATTTTCAATATTTTCACTCCAGATTTTCATCATTGCCATTGTACCACACCTTCTTATGAGTAGTACAGCTGTCATTTTTCACATCTCACCCAAAATGTGTTTCCGCCCATGTAGCGCACAATGGTGCATTATGTGGCGAAATCAATGTACAGGACAAATTAAGAAAATCACAGTGACACTGTTCATGAGCAGAGGTCTTAAAATGGCTATGTTGAGAATTTGGTGAAAAATTCCTAAAATGACTTTTACGTCAGTATGCTGACAGTTCCTATGCATGCTCGTAAGTTTGCAGATTTAATATTTTCACTCCAGATTTTCAACATGTCCATTTTATTAAACTTCCTTATGAACAGCACAGCTGCAATTTTTCATATGTGCGCCCAAAATGTGTTTAGACATGTAGGCATAATGGTGCTGTTGTGTGCGAAAGCAATGTTTAGGACAGATTAAGAAAATCACAGTTACACTGTTCATGAGCAGAGGTCTTAAAATGGCTATGGTGAAAATTTGGTGACAAAAGTCCATAAAATGACTGTGTTACGAGTGAGCATTGCACAGTTTCCACGCACCATCGTTAGTTCATGACTTTGTAATATTTTCAGTCCAGAATTTCACCAGTGGCATTTTTCCACACTTCCTTATGAGCAGTACAGCTGCCATTTTCCACAACATGGCCGAAGTGTGTTTTCACACTTTCAGTGCAGAGATGCGTGGTCGCTGTGGGAAATCATTGTTCGGCACAGATAAAGAAAATCACAGTGACACTGTTCATGATCGGAGGCACCAAAATGCCTGAGTTGACAATCTGCTGTAAGAAATCCCCAACCTAATTATATTACGGTGTGCGTTGCACAGTTTCTATGTACGCTCGTGACTTCACCATTTTTTTAATATTTTTACTACACATTTGCAACATAGCCATTTTTTACACCTCCCCATGAAAGAGTACAGCTGTCATTTTTTACATCCGGAATATTTTTGCACCTGTGGTGCTAAATGCCGTAGTCACTGTGTATAAGCAGCTTTCGGCTAACAAACTGATATTCCCCCTGTTCATGAGGTGGGGTCACAAAACAAACATGTTGAAAATGTGGAGTGAAAATACCAACGAATGCCTGATGTATTAGGCTTTTCAACTATAACGCCCGACCCTATAGAGAATGACAGGCATCAGGGGTGTGACTTGGGATTCCTGCCTGTGATGCTCATACCATTCCACACCCTGCAGTCACTGAGAGGCATCGAGGTATGCCTTGGACTCTTCGGCCCCAAAGTTCACCCCATTCTCCTATACCGCACCCATCTCACCGTACTTCCTAATGGAATGGGGTGCATAAGGGCCAAAGATCCCAGCACACCGTGACACTTGTCAGTGTCTGCAGGGTGGGGTGGTGAAATGGTGTGGCCATTATGCCTGATGACTCCAAAGGCACACCCAATGCCTGTCCGTATCTGCAGGGTGGCTGGGTTGGCTTCAGTTCAATACTTCACTGCCATTCCTATTATGCAGCTGTCTAACTCCTACACTACCAATCCCAATGCCAGCAAGCAAACATTCGGCATTGACAAATGCTTGTTAGAATTTTTTCACAAATTTGCAACATAGGCTTCTAGAGCCCACCTTATGAACACTGGCACTGTCGTTTTGTTAATTGGTCCCAAAGGTGATTTCAGGCAGTGACCGTGGAAATCGCCTTTGGCCCGATTAACGCCAATGACAGTGACAGAATTCATGGGGGATCCTAAACCTGTGTTGAAAATTTGGTGCCAAAATTCCAAAAAATGCCTGAGATATGCAGCAAAGTTGAAAACCTATCTATCCCATTATACAGCTTACCGGTATTTCCTTAGTTCGCGGTCGGCTTTGAAGAGTGCAGACGTGTTCCCGGTCCACTGAAGATCGTCACGCCAAGCTCCGGAGGTAAGTATGGGGTGGGGGTGTGGGGAGGCAGGGTGTGCAGTGGGTGGGTGCGGTTGTGGGGGGCAGGGAGAAGTGCAGGGGACAGTTTTTGTATTTACAGTTTTTTTTTTTTTTAATAAGGTGAGGACGTTTGCCACGCTGGGGTGGGCTCCCAGCGTGGCAGCTGAAAACTGTTTGGGGCTGGAGCCAATGGGGATTAGGCACCCGTCGTATAACATTTTACCATGCTGGGGTGGGCTCCGCGTGGCACCCTGGACTTTCGGCGTGGCGCCCGATGGGGATTGGACACCCCGTCAGCCATAACAAATTCTGCCACGCGCTGGGGTGGGCTCTCAGCGTGGAACCTGGAAAGCTTTGGGGGCATGGAGCCAACAGGGGATTACCCGTCGTACCAGTGTATGCATGGGGGTGCATAGCAGGCACGCGGTGCGGCGGTGTGCATGTGTGTGTGGAGCGAGCTCTGCCTCACTGAAGCGGAGCTCTCCCTTTCAACTGTACGACCACTGCATTTTCAACTGCTGTCATAGACAGCTGCAGCAGTGATTGGGGAACTGGGGCCGTGTCTGCAAACACACTGACTGAATTGGAAGATGGGTGCCACACCTCCGAAAACTCAGATGATGGCACTATGTTTCTTGCACATGCGTGCAAGCAAAATGATAATGAGAAATCACAAAAAACTTAGAGACTATGAAAGACATATGCAATGGCGGCACAAATTTTAAATATATTTTTTTTAGTAGATACCTGTTCAATTATGGTGACTGGTCACTTTAAAATTGCACCCCCTTCCCCAAAGAATTGTTTTGGTACTAGCCAAAATAAAATTAGATTATTTTACCAACCTAAAATTTTGAAAAAGTACTGTCACCTATACCTTATTTCCTTAATGTATGCCAAATCATGAACTAGTTCATTGCCTTTATGCATATTACATTGTTATCAAATGTGTGAAAAACTGTGGATCTGTAACAAGTTACAGTATAGCTATAACATACACTACAATGTGGACTTTATCAATGTCAGTTAGCCAGAAAGATACTACTGCCCCCAGATCTTTTGTTCTGCAAAAATATATTTTATTATTTGACATATTTCACATATGAAGTTTACAGAGCCCCGACACTGTTGGGAGAACTTTGAAAACATTTAATATTGAGACACAATTTAGCTTATGCTTTTTTTTCCTCATAATCCTCCCCTTATTTCTTTGTCACAAAGGACAGTTGCATGAAAACAGGATCTCTTCCCTATCTGCTCTGGCTACTTGTCTACACCTAACATTATATCTCTGTTTATGATATCATAATCTGATGCTGTGGAGATAGTAATGGTGTATTGAAAAGGGGATTGTGATATCAGGTGTAGACAAGCAGCCAGAACTGATAAAACCTGGAGGACAGTGATTCTGCATTCACGCAACAGCCCTTAGTAAATAAGAAAGGAAGAACGAATTATAGAACATACATAAACTATAATCTGAATTGTGTCTAAAGTGTACATTTTTCAAAGTTTTCAGAATAGTGTCAGAGGCTCCTTAAATCTCAGTATGGAAACTGATGCCTCTAAATAGTATGTACAACTCAAAGTACAAATCAAACACACCAGAATGGCACTTCTACTTGCAAACCTACCAAATTTACTGAACCATACATATCTGCTTTTGTTGAAATCCTGAGTACAGTCTGTAGGTAGTACCATGAGGCAATAAAACATAATTTAGACATCTTAACAACTAGCAAAATATTTCTTGCTTTAAGAAGAAATAAACATATAAATGAAAGCAAACACCCATGTTTAAATGAACTATTTGCCATGCATATATATCTAGTTGGTATCTTACTTGTGTGGCAGTTTAGATCACTATAAACTGCACCTATCAGCGACTGCTGAAACTTGCTTTGTTCTCCCTTTCTTTTAGTCTCTTCTGCTGTGTCCCATTTCCAAAAAGCCTGAGATGGTCTCTGCCTTCACTGAAGAGGGAAGTCCAGTCCATAGTACTTTACTGTATACCTGTGGTGAGCTCAAGCAGCTCGCCCTCTGCTGGCAGAAACTTGATTCTTTTCATTGACAAGTATACTGTACCCATGGAGATAAAACAAAAAGAGAAACCCTTCTACATTAGAGTATTTTAAGGAACATACATGTAGAGATGTAATAGAAAGAGAGACTCTACATAGTGTAGCATCTCTAAGAATGTACCACTGCCCAGAGAAGTAACGGCAAGGAAGGCTCTCTAAATTAAATTAAAGCTAATATATTAATTTAAGGTCAGAAGGGACTCTAGGTCCAAAAGATCTACCCCCCCCAATAAGCAGGGATGAATCAGTATGCTGTAAAACACGTACTAATTTAAAGGGATTCTCCACTCGCCCTACTGCCCAAGGTATCCTGTGATTCTTTTGGTGGGCAGATGTTTGTCTGGGCTTACCTTGAAGGCAGAGTCAGAATGGCCCACCTGGATACCTGGAAATTTCAAGATGGGTCCCCCTCTGTTGGGAACCTGGCCATTTTCTTAACACTGAAAATCTTTGTTTTTATCATATATTTTCTAATTAAGTGGAATATTTTGGGCACTGCAAATAAATGTAAAATGCAACCATTTTTAAGTGGAATACTATATAAATGTGTCACCTTGGGCTATCCCTTAATGATTTCCAGGTGGGCCCCAGTATCAAATTTCCAGGGGGGACCTGTATCCCAGTCTGATGCTACTTAAAGGAAAACAAAGTATTTGGTTAAACACTCCAGTTTTCAGTTCCTGTACCCCTTCTAAGCCAAAATGCAATACAATTATATTTTTATATTACTCACCCGATTTGGGAACTGTGTTTCTTTTTTGCACAACTGAGCAGTGCGTCTGAAGTGCCAGTCACCATGGTTTTGGACTGTTCACCGATGGCCATCTCCACGGGCTCACAGCGTGCTGTGCAGTGTCTGCTGGATACGGTGCATGCACAGTGTGCTGCTGAGTGACGCGTGCTCCTGATCCGCACAAGCGCGTGCACACAGGGCATCAGCTAGGCTCAACAGGCAGCTGTGCTTACAGAGAAACAGAATCTGACAGCAGATAAGGACCACTTGGCCCACCTAGTCTATCTATTTTTCCATACCTACTGTATCACCGCAGACCCTACTTCATCTGTGGCTTATCCCCCTCCCCCCCGTCACTAAAGTTCCCTTATGCCTATCCTATGCTTTCTTGAACTACATTACAGTTTTTGCCCCCACTACCTCCACTGGGAGGCTTGTTCATGAAACTGTCACTTACAGATAAATTACAGCTGCAATGTTCCCACTCTTTGCTCACTTCCCTGCTGGCATTCTGGTCCCATCTGTCCTCGAGTATGGCAAGCCGTTAGGGACATAATCCAGAATCTCAGGCTATATAGCAAAATACTTACACTATATAGTGAAATACATCATCATATAGTGACATATTTACATTATATAGCGTAATGCATACACAATGTAGTGAACCACATACATTATCTACTGAAATATATACATCATATAATGAAATACATATACTGTATACTGAAATGCATATCTCACATAGTGAAACACATACATTATATAGTGACATGCTTACATTATATACTGACATACATATGCCATCTACTGAAATACACATACTGAGTACTAAAACAAATGCACTATGTACTGAAACATAATAATAATAATAATAATCTTTATTTGTATAGCCCCGTTCCAATATCAAGGTGCTGAACAGTAAAAACAGTTAAAACAATGAAATAAATAGATCAATAAAATACCCAACATTCAGAGTAGTTGCATAAATAAAACTATTAATCAGGGTATGCTTTGTGCCAGTTGTGTGTTTTCAGAGCCTTCTTAAAGCCCTCCACGGTCGTGCACTCACGTATCTGACAGGGTAGAGAATTCCACTGGGCAGGGGCCGTGTACATAAATGCATGGGCCCCAGATGACTTAAGACTCACCTTGGGAGTCTCTAGCAACCCCTTGTCAGCTGAGCGGAGCGGTCATCCAGGGGGAGTAGGGAACCAGGAGCTCTTTCAGATAGTCTGGGCCCAGTCTGTGTAGGGCCTTGTAGGTCAGAAGCCCAACCCTGATGGTGATCCACCACTGAAAAGGCAACCAGTGCAGTTCACGCAGCACTGGTGTGATGTGACTCGCACGTGAGGTCCCCAACAACAACAGGGCCACAGCAGTCTACACTAGCTGTAAGCAGCAGGTATCAACCCCCGGAAGCCCTAGATAAAGGGAGTTGCAGTAGTCAAGGCACAAGTTCACAAAGACGGGGACCAATGTAAGAAGGTCGCCAGATGGAATGAGGTGCTTAACCCTGGCGATGTTCCTCAGATGATAAAAAGAGGACTTGACGACTGCTGACACCTGTGAGTGCAGAGTCAGCCCATCGTCAAGAATTACCCCCAGGTTTCGCACCCGTTCAGAGGTGAGAAGCTGGTTGCCCCCCAGAGAAAGTCCGGAGGGCTGACCAGTTCCCATCCCCTCTGTCCGGTGACCAGGATCCACCACCATCACCTCAGTCTTACCAGAATTCAACTTCAACCAGCTGGAGCTCATCCAATCCTGGATTTCAGTGAGGCAGTTGTTAAATACTAAGCACACACAATCCTGGTCCGGTGCAAAAGACAGGTAGAGCTGGGTATCATCAGCATAGTAGTGAAACCTCAGCCCATACTGTCTTACAATGCTTCCAAGGGGCAGCATATACACTGCAAACAAAATGGGGGACAACACTGAGCCCTGAGGGACCCCACATGGCAGAGAAAATGGCTCAGAGGAGAAAATCCCTGAAACCACCCTCTGAGTTCTGCCACTGAGGTAGGACTTAAACCACCTGATAATTGTACCAGACAGGCCACAGATGAATTACCCCATGGTCCACAGCATCAAAAGCTGAAGAAAGATCAAGAAGTACCAAGATGGAACGGCGCTTCTGATCTCTTGCCATCAGGAAATCACTGAACACCAGAACCAGAGCAGTTTCGGTACTATGCCTTTTATGAAAACCGGACTGGAGAGGTTCGTAGATGTCATGGATGGTCAAAAGGTTCTCCAATTGCAGAGCCACAACTTTCTTAATCACCTTCCCAACAAAAGGAAGGTTAAAGATCAGTCTGTAGTTTGCAAGGCAGTTTGGGTCCAGAGCAGCTTTCTTCAGGAGAGGTGTCACCACTGCCTCCTTCAGGGAGCAGAGAAACTTACCAGACTCTAAGGAGCACCAAATTATCCTTGTGAGGACTGGGATAACAATATCACAACAACCCATAATCAGGGAAGTTGGACCCGGATCCAAACTACAGCATGTTCGGCGCATACCCTGAGCAATCCGCACAACATCCATGATTTCCAGCCGGTCTAAGGAACTCCAGGCAAACCGAGGTGAAGTGACCGTACACCGACCATTTTATCAACTCCCACAGAGTGTGCTAGTTGGATCTCCGCCCTGATGCTGGCCACCTTATCTGCAAAGAAGCGAGCAAGCTCCTTACGCTCAATCTGTGAAAAGGATCTTCAGACCTGGAGACAGATTGGGTTGCACAGCCTGTCCATAGTTCAAAAGAGCTGAGTCAGTTGATTCTGAGCAGCAGCAATCTCCCTGGACAGGAACTCTGCCTTCTTATGGGTGATTGATAGACTTGATAATGTTCCATCAATCTAAGGCGTACTTTCAGATGAGACGTTAAACCGAGGTCCCATCTGCCTGGATTGGTGGTAGTTCAGGTGGATGTTAAAGATCCCATGGCACTTATCGAAAAGAGTAGGGGAATTTCCCCGGTGTCCTGGCCAAATCTCCCTCATTCACTAAAAATACCATGAACAGCTTAATCTGGTTTTAGGTCAGTTGGCATTCATCTGTATCCCTCTCCCCCGGGTCGTGCCTGAAAATGGGCAGGATTTGTCTAGTGCACTTACCCGGTCAACAAAAATGAAATAAATAGATAAATAAAAACCTCCAGGGTGGATTTCTGCCAGCAATGCTCTAATCTTCATCCAAGTCACCACAGCTCCCTCAAGGTCCTGTCAAACCATGGGGACCGAGGGCAGAGGGAGAGAGGACGAACTCGGATGGGAATGACGGAGTCCAGCGCCACAGTGATGGCCTTATTATAGGCCTGAACCAGGCTCTCTGGACTCCCACTTGCCTCCGGAATTCCTGATAGGTCCAACCCCACCGATAGGCCACTGGGATTCACATCCCGCAAAGAGCGGTACCTGACCATCTCCACAGGGGCAGATCTATGTGGGGGGGGGCATAAAAACTGAACCCCACAGTGTGATGATCTGACCATTCAACTTGTTCCACCACCAGATCGGAGGTTTTGATCCCCAGGAGGAAGACCAAGTCAAGGGAGTGATTTAACTTATGGGCAGCAGAGGCAACCACATGTGTAAAGCCCAGTGATGTCATCAACTGGAGGAAGTTCTGTCCAAATTGTGAGAGTTCATCGTCGACCCAGACATTAAAGTCACCCAGGTCCATCAACCTGGATGACTCAAATGCCATGTCGACCATGAAATCCGCTACTTCCTGAAGGAACCACTTCTCATCCTCAGGTGGACAATAGATGAGAGCGATCCTACAGTCTACACCTGCAACCACGGTGCACTCAAATGAATCGGCCTCCTCATCTGGCACACTTGTAAGGTCCAGTTCCCTCTTGAAACAGATAGCAATCCCCCCCCCAGTCTGTTCTCGAACAGTGTATCACCAAGTACTCGGGCGGAACAGCAGCCTCCAAAATGGGGCCGGCGTTATTATCCAGCCAGATCTTGGTGATGCAAGTCAGATCGGCTGTCCCAACAAGATTTGCAATTATTGCAGTCTTGTTCTTAATAGAGCTGGCATTGCATAACACCACTCTAGTCAGACGAGATTCCGGGGCCGCCCGGGCTATCTGCCCATCATTAGTGGAACCCTTGGGTATGGAGACTAGACATGGAGGACTACGTTCCAGAATCTATTTTTCCCCAGGGCATCTCCTGGGACTCACTACCCTAATATAAGCACCCCGCTCATTCACCCTCTGATGGTCGCAACCCCCAACCCAACCCCTCCCCCTGCGAGCAATTCCAAGTGCTCTACAACATTGATATACTGTAGACTGCAGAGGGGGTAATAAATGGTCAGAGGTCACGAAGTTCGGGAGGGTGAATAACACATGACTGGGGGGGCCACCCACCAACACATCTGGACTCCCAAATCTTTCTGCGCACACCCAAAAACCTAAAATACTCAAGAGCACAGCTGCAACGGTAACCAAAGAAATCAAATTCTCACAATCAAATTAAAGCGCCAATTTCACTCTCTCTCACAGAGTGCAGGGCAACTTAAACATAACAAAACCCATGCTTTAAACAAATAAATACCACCCCAAAACCCCCCAAAAATACTATCCCAAAAATACGATCCTCCACTCTGTCTCACAGAGTGGGGGAAAACGGACTGCACAATATAAAACCTATAAAACACTATTCTCTCTCTCACTAACTGGAAACAAATATTAAACCAATAAATAAAAAACAAACAATATAAAATACAAAATGTCGCAGGGATAAACAGAGCAATGTTTTGGAGCTATCAACTATTGAAGTGGTCACCAATGTCATTAAAATTTTCACTGAAGAATAATGAGTTCAGGGAGCTCCCACCTCCACAAAATAATGTCCAGTGTAGTTTGTTCACACTACCTCTCACATAGGTAGACAACTTCCAGAAACTTATTACAAATATGTTAATTGGCACTCTTACTGCCGAATAACACAAGGACCAAACAAAGATGTAAAAATAAAAGATTTGACTGTGTCCAATTGTGAGGCCCCACATAGCCTCCGGTACCTCCTGACAAGCACACTCTTCTTTCTGGGTTCAGACTAATTGGAGGCTGGCAAAGGGTCAATCACTCCATCCCAGGAGGCCATCGCTAGAAATCTCACAGCGGAGACTTCGGCCCCCAAACTATGCCGGCCCACCAGCCGACACACCTGAAATGCCTAGGAGAACCTCAGGGCCTCTGCCAGCTCTTCAGATGACCCAGACTCTGGTCTCCCACCCAGCCCTATTCCAGCGGCTGCCACCACCAGGATGGAGATGGACCCCCTCCTCTAGTCCAGCAATCGGACCCTCAGGCAACTGGTCCACACTTCACGTTCCTCAGGCAGTCCACCAGCAAATGTTCCGGCTTCTTTCCGGCAGGAATCTGGCCCCACCAGTCTGACTCGAAACCTCAAACAACACTCCATTTCCCCAGGTGGGCTCCTCTCCCGGACACCGACAGCACCTCCTCCAAACAGCTCCCACAATCAGCTCCGACAGTTCAGTAATCCAAAAGCCACTGGCCACCAACCACCAGCAATCCGATAGGTGCAGGCAAGTTCATATTCATAAAATAAACCCGGAATTCTCCAAAACTAAACCGAGTAATAGGGACATTAAGAACAGTGGCAGTAGTTCTTACGATTCAACGACTGCTAAACATTCAACCATAACGCACCTAATCTTACTACTTCACTAATAATCCCTAACTGCAATAAAATATTAACTTAGCAAAAAACTAACAAAACGCGAAACAAAACATACAAATACAAATTAAAGTAAAAATGCAACGTTCAGTAGCGTTCAGCAGAGAGTTCTCAGGCAGCTAGCCCAGCGTGGCTGCCGCCGTTAACTCCGCTGTTAACTACACTATACATTATACACTACCTATTGAGATACATGTACGACAAACTGAAAAATCCACATGAACTATCTACTGAAACAAATACGCTATATATTGTAACACATACACTATATATTGAAAAAAATCCACATGCACTATATACTGAAACAAATACACTACATATTGAAATACATACACTATCTACTGAAATACACTATACATTGAAAAATCCACATACACTATATACTAAAACACACTATTTATTGAAAAAACTGCATACTCTATATATTGAAAGAAATACATTACATATTGAAATACATACACAGTATATAAAAAAATCCACATACACTATATACTGAAACAAATACACTACATAGTGAAACACATACACTGTGCATTGAAATACATATGTAACCCCTAGGTGGCGCTATCCCAAGGGCTACTACCCCTGCCTGCTTAACTACTAACAGGTTGAGGGGCCTAGGTCCAATGGCAGGTGCCTCCACCCAGAGGTCAGGGTTCTCAGTAGTTAAACTAACTTGGTCACAGCCCTCTGGGACACTGTAACCCCCCTTCTTCCCACTAGTGGCCCACACAATGCATTAGGAATATCTTCACAATGTACACTTACCCCCAGGACTGCCTCTGTTGACTGGACTCTGGGGACCCCATGTAAACCAAGATGATACAGTGCAAAAATCAAAGTACAATACTTTAACATAAACGAATACATCAGCCAGTGTAACTTTGCTGAAACCAACAGATCTGATTTATTTAAGGAGCTGTAACAAGAAAGGGGGAAATCAGCTTAATTAGGTTAAACACATTAATAATCTCAGTACTGTGCGCATATTCAGAGTCCCAAATTGTCACTTTCACTGGGTACCCAGGATGGGGGAGGGGGAGCCAGGATTGGTGCAGCTGGTTGGGGCCCTGTGAAGAAAAAAACACGTGCACAATACCCAACTGTAATCCAGAGCCAGGTGGCTCAGTTCGAAAAGAAATGAAAAGGCAACAATTAGATGACATACTTGCAATTCGGAACACAGATGGCAGGGAGCTAACCTGTTTTGTACTCACAAACTCAATGCTGGGAACTGGATGGAAGGAAGATTGTCCTGGATTGCCAGGAGGAGCAGACCATGTGGACAAGGTCCTTGTGACTGGACCCCACTGCAGTTTAGAGCAAATAGATGTAGTCTGAATTAAGCTGGGGTTTACTTCCAGCTTCATGCACTCAATTCACTGTACTGGAGATTTGAAACGTGATTCCCCACAAGCACTACACACACTTATATGTAAAAGGAAATTACTATACCAGGCAGGCTGCTTCTCTATACCGACCGCAATTACTGCACGATACCCGGGAGAACACACAGCAGATTCAGTTCCTGACAGACCGAGCGCGATTCAGGAATTTCTCCAGTCTTCTACAGGGTGAGCCTGGTTTCTACTCTTCAGATCTCCTTGATTCTCTTCACAGGTCGAATTCAGTCTGAACAGGCGCTTGCACAAGCTGCAGACCGAAACCCAGGGCCTTACACATGCTTCCCGCACGAAACTATACACCGCAGAAGCACAGAGCTCCTTGTCTCTTCACTGCAAAAACTCATCTGATCTTTCCAGTAGACAGAGCTGGGCATTTCCTTTGAGTTCCTCCCAGTTCAGTTGGCTGGTCTGGCTGTCACTCACAATAAACTCCCCATGTTGGTGCAAAAAGGCGCCAAAGTCCAAACTACAATTCCCAGAGGCATCTGCCACACAGTCCCATTGTGGCTGGCTCAACTTAAGAGTCCAAGTTCTGATTTGCCAGCAGCAGGCTCCATTTTAAAGGTCCCCCACGCTGATTGGTCCAGTTCAGCAGTTCAGTTCCAACACAGAGGGGAAACACACACAGAGTCCCAGCTGCAATAAAACAGGTTAGATAAACTGCAATCTCACAAATGCTGCTAAATGATTACAGGCAAACAGTTACAGCTTTCAGATGGGCTCCCTTTGCACTCTTAGCGACTGCAAAAACAGAGCGAATTGGCAGCAGCCCGGGTGGGATTCAGGCATTAGAACACACAGTCCCCCATCCTCAATTAATTATGGTCACAAGCAGGCAGCTCTTAAAGAGACAGTACCAGAGGCTCTAAAAGCACTCACACTCAAGCAGCTTAAACGCTGAACATCTCCAGACCTGGAGCACTCCAGCAAGCTCCTGGAAGACTTCTGGGAACCCCCATTTGCAGGGAGGTTACACCGGTATAGAAAAAAAGGGGTTACATGTTTACTGGGAAAGGAAAATAATGTCAAGTACACACACAGATGATGACAGAAGAATCTCAACGTCTAGACTCTCCTAGCATCTATCTTACCTGCCACTAGCCCAAAAGGATTTCCACTAAGGCTATCTTTCCCTCAGACAGACAGCTAGCTCCAGCAGGGCTCCTACCTTCTTCCAGATGTATAGAGTCAGCAAGGAAGAGTGTCTAGCTCCTCAGTTTTATGTGCTCGGGGCTGTGGGGGAGTAACCTCTCCCTTGAGTGACAGTTCTCCACTTGGGTGTGTATGTGTGTGTGTGTGTATCTATGACATTATCCAGGCCAACTGGCATCCTTCATACCTATAGTATCCTTCTTCCAGCTTTCACCACCTTATTTTGCAGGATGCCTCAGGTGTTGGGAATAGCACCCTCACATCTGTCAGAGTCTGAAACTAGATGAGCTAGTGGGAAACTTAGTACTTAGCAGTTCACCAGTATTTTCTCCTGAGAGCTGCCTGAACATGTAACCTGGAACCCAGTTTGGGTGTCCATCCCAAACAGAACTTAGAAGAACATTTAATCTAACAGAAAACAAAGGACTAAATGAATCTGGTCACATTTCCTGTCACATCTCCCCCCTCCCCTCCCCCCCCGGAAATGACATTGTGTCTGTTTTGGGTGACCCCCCAAGAGACACTGCCTTTTTTGTAGGGCAGGGAAGTGCCTAAGAATCCTGCCATGCACGTAGCCCTGCCTAGACTACCCATCTGCACTGGCATTTTATGAACCTCTGCAGTGCTGAATGGTCATGTCCTGAGACTGCAGTATCAAACTCCAGAGCAGTAATTTTATATTTAGCCTACTAATCCTATGGTGCCATGTCTGGGGATCATGATCTGTGACCACAGTGAACTTCCAACCATACAAATATGAATGCAGCTTCTGAAGGGCCCACACTATACCCAGATACCCAGACACTCCCACTCAACAGTGGCATATGCCTCCTCCTCCCTAGGCAGAAGCTTCTGACTCAGATACACTATGAGTGTTCCTCCCTCTGTGGTGCAACCTGGCTCAGGACAGCACCCATCCCATGGTCCAAGGCATTCATGTCCATGATGAACTTAAGCTCATAACTGGGGCTAGCGCACATGGGCAACCCACATAATGCCTCCTTCAACTGCCAGAAAGCAGATTCACAGATCTCCATCCAGAGAGCTTGCTCCGACAGTTTCTATTTTGTTAGGTCTATCAGGGGCTTGGCCACATCACTATAGGGAGGAACAAACCTCCTGTAGTAACCAGCTGCCCACTGAAATTCCCTTACCTGTTTCTTTGTGGTTGGGGTGGGCCAGACCTGGAAGGCCTCAACCTTCACAGGCTCTGGATGGATGCATCCACTGCCCACCTGGTGCCCGAGGTAGGACACTTCTGCCATGCCTATATGGTATTTTTCTGCTGTAACTGTCAGCCCTGCAGCTTTCATTTGGTGAAACACCTCCCTCATGTGACTGACATGATCCTCCCATGTCTGGCTGTAAATGGGTATATCATCCATGTACACCAGCATTTTTTCACTTATCCCACACAGAATGTGATCCATAAGCTGCTGGAAGGTTGCAGGCACATTCTTTATCCCAAATGGCATCATTTGGAATTCAAATAAGCCAAATGAGGTGACGAAGACTGACCTCTCCTTGGCTGCAGGGGTTAAGGGTACCTGCCAGTAGCCCTTTTTCAGGTCTATTGTGGTCAGGAACTGGGCTCCCCCAGCCGTTCCAAGGTCTCATCCATTCTAGGCATGGAGTAGGCATCTGACTCTGTGCAGCTGTTGAGTCTATGGTAGTCAACGCAGAACTGTGTGGTACTGTCCTTCTTGGGGATCAGGACCACAAGCAAGGCTCAGGGACTACTGGACTCCTGGATTACTCTGACAGCCAGCATCTCTCTGCATTCCTCCTGCATGGTCTGCCTAACTCCCTTTGGTACCCTGTAGGGGGACTGTTGCAGCACCTGGATCCTAGTGTCCACATGGTGTTCAGCAATCATGTTGTACCCTGGGTTTCACATGATCATGTCCTCGAATGCTCACAGCACACCCCTCTTCTCCCCTGCCTGGGCTGGAGTCAGCTGCTCTGAGAGGGTGAGGTTATCCACTGAGGAGCCCTGGCACCTCCCCGGGCTCCACCAGTGGATCAGTCTCATTTTCCTCTTCTGGCACACTGCATACAGCAAGGACCATTTCTTCCCTATCATATTAGGGCTTCATCATGTTAACATGATATACCCTCTGCCTGTCCTTCCTGTCAGGCAGTTACACTACATAATTGACCTCACTCACCTTCCTAGCTATGGAGAATACGCCTTCCTATTTTGCCCACAGTTTATTCTGTCACGCTGGGGCAAGTACCATCACTCGCTGTCCGACTTCATATTCCCAGGCTCTGGCCCCATGGTCGAACCAGGCTTTATGCAGCTGCAGTGAAGTAACTAAGTGCCCCTGGGCCAGCCCCATGAGCTCCTTAAGCCAAGCTATGAAATGCAGGATGTACACCACAGCAGATCCCCCTCAGGAGGCAAGGTCTCCCTCCCATTCATTCCTAACTAAATGTAGAGGCCCCCTCACCCTGTAACCAAACAGGAGCTTGAAGGGCGAGAACCTGTAGACTCCTGTGGTACTTCCCTGTACGCAAACTGGAGGTGGGCAAACACTTGCCCCACTCCCTCTTGTGCTGGTCAGCAAATGACCTGAGCATAGTTTTGTAGGTTCCACTGAACCGCTCAACCAGGCCATTTATCTTGGGATGATAGGGTGAGGCACAGAGATGTATCACCCCTCACATCTCCCACAGACTAGTCATCAGGAATGACATGAAATTTGTCCACTGGTCTTACAAAATCTCCTGGGGAAATTCCACTCTGCTAAAGATTCCCAGGAGCTAGTCAGCCACTTTCTCTGCCTTAATGGAGGACATGACCACTGCCTCCGGGTATCTGGTTGCATAGTCCATGACACCCAATATGTACCTTTTCTCCATGTGACTCGAGGTGGTCAGTGGCCCCACTATGTCCATGGCTACCCTCTTACGGGGTTCATCAATAATAGGAAAGGGCACCAAAACTGCCTTAGCCTTGTCCTCTACCTTTCCCATCCTCTGGCACTGTGGACAAGTCTGACAGTAATTTGCCACATCTTTGCACATACTAGGCCAAAAGAAATTGTTGGTGAGCTGCCTTTTTGTGTGGCTAATACCCAGGTGGCCAGAAAATGGGATGTCATGGGCCAGGACCAATAGTCGCTGGTGGTAAGCCCAAGGGACTACCAGCTGCCAGAGTGCCTCTCAACGTAGCCCCCTCTGTGGTGTTCACTCCCTGTACAACAGCCCATTCTCCCAGTAAACTAACTGTCTACTCCCTTGAGAGTCCTCAGCACGATCATAGAATCATAGAACTTGATGGCAGAAAAAGACCCCATGGTCCATCCAGTCTACCCTTACCCCCCCCAGACTGACGCCTCCCTCCTTAAGAACCCACCCCACCCCCATAGCCCTTTATGCCTGTCCCAAGCCCTCTTGAATCCCAACACTGTCTCCACTCCACAACCTCCTCCGGAAGCCTGTTCCAGGCATACACCACCCTCTCCGTAAAGAACTGCCCCCCATGCAACCCCTGTAGTGTCCCCTGCAGTCTCACGCCATGCCCTCTACTAACAGTGTCCTTCTTCATTTGGAATAAACACCCCGGGCCCTCTTTGTTTAACCCCTTGATGTAATTGAAGGTCTCTATCATGTCCCTCTCTCCCTTCTGGTCTCCAGAGTGTATAGCCCCAGCCCACTGCATCTCTGTTCATACGGTTTGCCCTTCATCCCTAGCACCATCTTGGTCACTCTTCACGGAACCCTTTCAATCAGGTCTATGTCCTTGCGCAAGTGAGGCCTCCAGAACTGGACTCCGTACTCCAGGTGTGGTCTCACTAAAGCTTGGTACAGGGGCACTAGGACTTCTCTCTTCCTGCTGGTGATTTCCCTGCCCATACTAGCCAGCATCCCATAGGCCTTCCCCACCACCCTAGTAGACTGTTTCCCCACCTTAAGGTCACTGGAGACTGCTATACACAGATCCTTCTCCTGCTCCATTGCGCTGATTTCCTCCCCTCCTATTTTGTACTCTGTGTCCCAGGTGCATAACCGCACACTTCCTGATGTTGAATTTTAGTTGCCAGGTTTCTGTCCACTCTGCCAGCACCCTTAGGTCCAGCCTCATGTCCTCCACCCCACCCTCAGTGTCTACCCCATTGCAGATTTTCAGGTCAACCGCAAAGAGCACCACACGTCCTTTCAGTCCATCTGCTATGTTGCATATATAGATGCTGAAGAGGAGCGGCCCCAAGACCGACCCCTGGGGTACCCCGCTCATCACCTGCCCCTCACTTGAGTGTTCCCCCTTCACTACCATCCTCTGGGTCCTGTCTGCTAGCCAGTTTTGCACCCATCTAATTATTTTTTCCCCTACCCCATACTTACCAGTTTGTTGACCAACCTTCTGTGGGTTATGGTGTTGAAGGCCTTACTGAAGTCCAGGTAGGCCACATCCACTGCCCCCCCCTTGTTCTATTACCTGCATCATCCAGTCGAAGAATTCAATAAGATTGAACTGGCATGACTTCCCCCTTGTGAACCCATGCTGGTTGTTGTTGCTGATATCTCTCTCAGTTTCTGTAGGGTAGGATAAGCCACCTGAGCTCTGCCCAGCTCCTGCCATCTGACCCTACCCAACTCCACTTCAGAAGGAAATACACCCATAGCTGAGACCTCCTCTGTTTGCAGCTGGGACTCAGGGCTGCTACTCCTAGCTATCCCCTAACCTACACTAGCTGCTTCCTCAGCTGCTGAGGGAGGGGTTAGCATAGGCTGTGTCACTCCCTCCTTTACTTCAGAAACCTGCCTGTTTACCTGACTGTGGGTAGTAACACACACCAGAGTTTCCCTGTGGTCAAAATCATTCCCCCTAATGACATCCACAGGGAAATCAGGTACGACTCCCACCTCTTGTACCCAACAGCCACCTTCCCAGTTCAGGAAAACCTGAACCATTGGTACCTGGACCGCTGGACCCATGACTCCCTGAATCTGGGAAAACTGCCCCGGCAGAGTCTGCTCCACCTGGATCAGATCCTGCCTCACTATGGAGATGGAGGCGCCGGAGTCCCTCAATCCCTGTGTTACTGCCCCTTTAGCTAGGATAGGGCACATATGCATGGAGGAGTTAGATGACACTACAGTCTGTGTGCAGGCTGCTATCTGCTGGGTACTGTCTTGGTCATACCCTCCTGCAGGCTTTTGCCCTTTGTTCATGTTTTTAGGGCAGTCATAGGACCGATGCCCCATATCCTGGCAAATGAAGCACTTCTTTGCCCCCAGCTCCTTGTTCCCCCTAGGATCAGTGGGTTGTATTTTGGGCTCGGGTGCAGGCTGGTTTATTTTAGGTTGCCCTTCCTGGGTTCCCTTGAAACCAGGTGCTGCTCCCCCCCCCCCCATTGTTCATTGTTCCTATGCTGCATGCGTGGTGTGCTGGCCATGTACAGATGAACACTTTCTGCTGCCTTCTTCATGGAGCTGCATGCGCAATCCAGTAACTATACATGTAGCGGCACTAGGTCAAAACACTGAATCAACAATAGCATGGTCAAAAACCGCACAAGCAAATCATCGACAGACAATGTAGTGCATCGGCCAAAACGCTGACCACTTCAAATAGAGGAAACAACACTGGAACTACCTGTGGGGGTCTCCACCTCCTGCACCCCCAAACTATAAATAATCACCTCTGGGGGAGGCAACTTGGGGATAATAAGAAACTTCGGGGGGTCATATTTGTGTTGAGACTCAAGATCAGCTCAAGCTTATGAAAATAGAGCTTGCGCTGAGACGGGCAGAGCTGAAGAGGGCAAGGCTTGAGGTTGAGAGGAAGAGAGTAAGGCTGGAGGATGAGGAAAAAGAGAGCTCCTCTCAGGCTTGTTTGCAAACTCTTTTGCAGAGCTATCAGCAGGAGGCCAGCTCAAGACACTGTTCTATTTGCAAGCCTGCTCTGCAAAGAACTAACAAGAACTGTGATACATTTTGTGAGAAACAGGATGTGTCCTTAATGAGCTCAAGATGAAAAAATTGTTAGGCAAAGACTGTCATAAAAAGAACAGCAACCTTTTGCTGGGGAGAGACTGAAACTTGGAATTAGAGATACCCCCAGATGAAGGACTTTGTTTTCTCAGTTTGTACTACCTATGTAAATAGTTTTACTGAACAATTTTTTATCTTTTATTTTACTGTTATTGATAATAAAATACTGCTTGCGAATTTTGCAATTGCTCCTGGTCTTCCTATGCTTCCTGGCCTGTGCCTCTATGACAGATGGTATCAGAAGTGGGATTTATGTCATGCATACTTTAAGCCAGGAGTTTTGTGTGTGGATACTAGACCTGGTACCAGGGAAGCATAGAAGAAAGGTATGGATTCTGCAGCAGCAAGCCTGGGAGTGATTACCAGAAGGATGGCAGCCAAACTAGCAGAGACCGAAGTCCAAACCGTGACTGTACAGCCAGCACCAGTGATGGAAAAAGAAGAACAGGCAGTGACAGAACCTGAAAGACTGACTGCCTTTTTCAAATGGTGGGCTATACAACAAAAAGAGAAGGAGAAGCAGTGAGAAAAAGAGATTCAACTTTTACAGGCACAGAGAAAAGAAGAGATGCAGCAACTCAAGAAGAGAAGAGAAGAGAAGAGAAGAGAAGAGAAGAGGAGAGTTGAGTTGAATTGAAGTGACAGGAGCAGTGATGGCTGGATGCCTTGCAAGCTATCAAAGCTGGAGGATGTGGCACAGGTCCAGCAGATCAACAAAACGCAAACAACTTAAAGACATTAAACTTACAAAGTTGTGTCCCTTGGATGATATTGAAGTATAGGAAAACCATGAGCAGTTTTACAATTTGCAAGTAGCATTTTGTTATTATCAACAACAGTAAAATAAAAAATAAAAATTGTTCAATATAACTATTTACGAAGGCAGTACAGAGAAAACAAAGTCCTTCATCTGAGGGTATCTCTAATTCCAAGTTTCAGTCTCTTCCCAGCAAAAGATTGCTGCTCTTTTTATAACAAGTCTTTGCCTGACAATTAACTTCTTCAACCTGAGCTCATTAAGGAGACATCCTGTTTGTCACCAAATGTATCAGAGTTCTCGTCAGCTTCTTTGCAGAGCAGGCTTGCAAACAGAACAGTGTCCCGAGCTGGCCTCCTGCTGACAGCTCTGCAAAAGAGTTTGCAAACAAGCCTAAGAGGAGCTCAAACTGCATCTCAGGTTAACCTCTTAAATTCCAAATAGCTTTTTGCAATAATTTCAAAAGTATTATTTATTATTTATTTGTTTTTGTTAACCAGGTAAGCACACTAGACAACAAGTGCCTATTTTCAGGCGCGACCCGGGAGGTTACAATACAGAAACAATAAACATGGTACATATTCAAGGTAGCATACAGGCCTGCAACTACATGTGGGCCAGAGAGAATACAGTACACGGATTCATTACATAGACAGGGAACAATCTCACCCACACACAGGTGGGGCCAGAGTACAGCATATAGACAATATTACAGAGTCAGAGCTACTGAGCATGAGTATGACTACAAGGTCAACACGATAATCCCATTTTGTGGCAAGGGGTGAGGAGAACAGTAGGTACAGGAGGCTGTAAAAGGGGGGAGGCCTGATACTGCAAACACCCCATGAGGCAGTCAGGAGAGACAGGCAAGGGGTAGAGCGAACGTTGCAGTGGACAGCGTAGACCTAGTGGGTAAGGAACCCTAACCTGGGGGACCACCATGGTGGAGGCAGGCACGAACTGCAGGGGGTGTACTGTCCAATCCTGAGGCAGGCCCCAGAGGGCAGGAGCAGGGGAGGTGAGGGGACTACGGGAGCCCCAAGGGAGGGAGCTAGAAGGGTAGGGGACCTCAGACAAGGAAAGAGGCAATAAGTGCTGTCCGGAGGGGAGGTGGGGGCCAGGAACAGCTTATAAGCTGGGGAGAGGGTGGCCACACAAGCAAAATAAGTGCAGGGGAGGGGAAGAGGCTGAGGTTGAAACCTACATGGTGGGAGAGGTGTCGGGCAGCCACTGGAGATGGCTACTGCTGACAAGGGCAGGTGGAGGCCCCTTTGAGGAATTTTCAGAGGGACATTTGAAGCCAGAGTGGGAAGGCTACGAACTGGAGCAGGGAGAGAGTTCCAGAATCTAGGAGCATAGGCGGAGAAGGCCCGATCCCCGGTGAGGGAGTGGGTCCTAGGGACCTTGCAAGCGAGAGTCGAGCTGGGCCTAAGCTGGTAGGCCGGGGTGCAGTGTTGGAAGGGAAGGGCAAGTCCTGGGGGGCAGGCAGTTCGGACTATGTTGTCAACCAAGCTACCTAGGATGAAGGCTCTGTGTTTTTCAGGGGGAAGCCACTCCAGATGGGCATAGAGGGCACACTGATGCGTAAGGCGATGGGCAGAGAGAGCAAAACGACAGATGTTATTATAAGCCATGTCCCATTTAGCTAGGGAGGCATTGGGCACCGGCGCAAAGCCAACAAGCCCATAGCAGAGCATAGGTAGAAGAATCCCCCTGGCTATAGCGAGCCGAGCAGCCGGAGTAAGGCAGTCCTTGGCCCTGTATGCTAAGCCGAGCTTACTGTTCGATGCTTTGCAAATGTTCCAGAGATGCTCAGTAAAATCAAGCTGGGGATCTAGGGTCACTCCTAGGTACCTGGCGGAGTTCAGGACAGGCAGGAGGGAGCCGTTCCCCCCATTTATGATGAGGGGGGAGGGGCAAGAAGCAGTTTTGGTCACCGACCCAAATAACATGGCATGTGTCTTGTCAAGGTTTACAGTAAGCTTGCGACCCATGAGCCAGTGTAGGATACGCCCAAAGTCAGCATTGAGTTGGGAGTTGATGGTAACGGGGTCCTTGGCGCTAGATAGTAGTAGTACCAGGTCATCCGCATATAGAGTAGTAGATCCAAAGGTAGTAACTGATGGGAGTTCATTTACGTAGAGGGAGAACAGAATGGGACCAAGAACGGACCCTTGGGGTACCCCGCATCCGACTGGGGAAAGGTCCGAAAGGGCACGGTTAAAACAGGTGTATTGTTGTCTCCCCCAAGATAGCTGGTGAACCAATCAAGAGCTCGAGGGAGAACCCTTGCCCATGTAGGGTGGAGAGAAGGTGATTATGGTCAACCCGATCAAAGGCCTTAGAGAGGTCGACAAAGATAGCCCCAGTCAGTTTACCTGCATCTGTGGCGGCTCTGACCTGGGAGGTGACCACGGTGAGAGCAGTGGTTGTGCTATGCCCCTTCCTGAAGCCGTGCTGAGCAGGGGAGAGAACTGCATACTCAACTACATACAGTTTCAAACAAAGGGATCCCAGTTTCACATAAGTAGTTTCACACAAAGATTCACATATATTTTATAACCACAGATATGCAAGGGGGAAGAAAAGACAGAAACAGCAAGTGAAGGCAGAGAGATAGCGAGAGGCAGAGAATCGTGAGCCCATCAGAGTGATCAGTTCCTAGGTCTCACAACAACATTTGGTTGCGCAACCAGACAGACAGGAGACAGAAAAGGAGATGATAAAACAGGTCCTTGCATTTAACTATTTCTGCATAAGGAATGGGAACTGGACCTTATTCAACCCTGTCACCACAAACATAATAATATTAGATAGCATGCACTTGGACAGTGGACTATAAACAGAGTATTCGTAGTGCTAACAGAAATATCAAAAATTACCTTCTCAGTAATGAGGCACAGCCACTGATTCAAGAATGATACTATAGAGTCTTTACTAGTAATTACTACTGGTATTAACAAATAAACAGGATATATACAGCAAGACAAAAAGGATTACACATTTACTGAGAAAGGAAAATAATGTCATGTACACAGACAGATGATTGACAGAAGAATCTCAACATCTAGGCTCTCCCAGCCTCGATCTTACCTGCCACTAGCCCGAAAGGACTTCCACCAAGTCTATCCTTCCCTCACACAGATAGCTTGCTCCTGCAGAGCTCCCACCTTCTTCCAAATGTAAAGAGTCAGAGAGAGAGAGAGAGTGTCTCTAGCTCCCCAGTTTTATGTGCTCAGAGCTGTTGGAGCTTGACCTCCCCCTTGAGTGACAGTTCCCCAGTCAGGGGTGTGTGTGTGTGTGTGTGTATGACATCATTCAGGACAACTGGCATCCTTCACATCTATGACATCTTTTTTCCAGCTTTTATGACCTTATTTTACAGGAGGTCTCAGGTGTTGGGAATCTGCCAGGGTCTGAAACTAGATGAGCTTGTGGAAAACTTTGTACTTAGCAGCTGGCCAGTATTTTCTTCTGACAGCTGCCTGAACATGGGACCTAGAAGCCATGGCGGGTGTCCATACCAGACCGAATTTATAACAGAAGAATATTTGAACAGGTAAAAACAGGAATAAATGAATCTGGTCACATTTTCTGTCGCAGCAAGAAATGACTCAAGCCAAGTCAAAAAACACAGCAGATGAAATGGCCAACACAGTGGCATAGTAAGCCCCCAAAATGCTCTAAACTAGTCCCACTGGGGTATATGGGCTCTATACTCTACAGAATTTACCTTCTCCTTTATATGCATCAGTGTCAGTTAGACCAGCTCTGGCTGGATGGACAGGTGCATGTTACCTTCAGTGCAGTGTTAACAGCTTCCACCTTTGAAAATCAAAATAAAGGGGATGATGCATCATTTGTATGACGCAGCCCCCACTGAGATATGGTGCACCCATTTTTTTGACGCAAGCCTGATGCAAGTCACTTTGGTGCAGGCAGTTCTGCTTTTGTCACAAGCAGTGTTAGAAAACTGGGACTGACGCAAGTTTTGAAGCAACGTGCTCCTTGCCTCATTCCTTTGTGGTGCAAGCACCTTGTGTCATTCTCTGACCTTTGAAAATCCAGCTCCTTATGTTTACATTAAACTGTATCCATTTTGTTGACTCTGTATACATTATGTTCATATATTAAATTGGATCTATTTTTTCCACAGAGTGTGATAATCTGATGAAATGCCTAAATGAAGATGCTGTTCCTTCAGTTATTCAGGTTTCATATCCTTCAGAATGTTATGTGTCACTCAATAATTTTAACAAGGTACATTGATTGATGTTACTGCTCATACTGTATGCATTCATACAACAAATTTCATCAGTCATGTTTATTACTGTTATTCCTGTAACGTTATGTATTTCAGCGTCAAAGGATTGCTGTTCACAGCAGCTCAACTGAATACAGTTTTGATTATTCTGATCTTGGATTGGGATGTAATATCATGGAAACTGTATCAATAGAAGTGTGAACCATCCAGGCAAGATTTTGCATGTCAATGGCTAGAAATGCCTGAATCCGTATACACAGACCATGTGCATTCAAAGTCATATTCGGCCTCCCAGTCTGACTAATCAGGAGAGTGCAAGTAAACACAGCAACTTGTGCAATGATGCGTCACAGACAGGCAGAGTTGCAGTGTCAAAACATGTACACAGAAACACAGAAATGGTGGCAGAAAGAGACCAAGGGTCCAATGAGTCTGCCAATGCCATACCCAGGACCCACTGATGATCCTGGGGCCTACTCCCCTGCTGGCTATATTCATTTTTTACCTGTTATAGTGTCCCTTACTCGAGCTCTAGCTCTGTCCCACCCATACTTGAAACTCGACACAGTCTGTGCTCCCACCACCTCGGCAGGCAGACTATTCCAAGGTTCCACCACCTTTCAGTAAAGTAGTGCTTCCTTAGTTTCTTCCTGAAAGTCCTCATCCCCGTTCCCCCCAATATGCATTCATGTCCTCTTTTTGTTGAGCTGGGCATCCTATTATAAAGTTTTTCTGTGTGGGGCACTTTGTTTATGCCTTTCAGGAACCTGAAAGTTTCAAACATGCCCCCCCCACTCTCCTTGCCTCCAGTGAGTACATATTCATTGCTGCCAGCCCATCCTTATAGGTGGGTCCCTGCAGGCCTTGAATCATCTTCATTGCCCTCCTCTCAACAGTCTCCAGCCTATCCCTCTTCTTCTTAAGGTGGGGGCTCCAAAATTGAACACCGTGCTCCAGGTGGGTCTTACCATAGATCTATAGAGATGGATGATCACCTCCTTATTTCTGCTATCACTCCCTCTCCCTATGCATCCCAACATTCTATCTGCCTTGCTATATACTTTATTGCATTGGCCAGCTTGTTTCATGGTGTCGGTAACAATGACCCCTGGGTCCCTCTCTTCCTGGGAGGTGCTCAGTCTAGCCCCATTAACCCAATATTCTGTTCTAGGGTTTCCTTTTCCCAGGGGCATCACTTTGCACTTTTCCACGTTGAATTTAACCTGCCATATATTAGACTATCTTTACAGTTTTTGGAGGTCCTTTTGCATGTCTCTAACCCCTTCCAGGCTGTTCACCCTTCCCTTCAGCTTAGTGTCAGCCACAAACAGGGCAAGCTTGCCTTGGATTACTTCCCTGTTGTCACCAACGAGCATGTTGAAGAGTACCTGGTCCACCACCAATCCCTAAGGTACTTCACTTGTGACCACATCTTCGCTTGATCTCACCCCATTGAGCACTACTCTGTTTCTTGTCTTTGAGCTAGTTTCCTGCCCACCTGACTATGATATTTGCAGTACCAAGATCCTCTAACTTCTTCAACAGGCATTTGTGCAGCAGAGTCAAATGCCTTGCTGAAACTGAAGTATAGGAGGTCCACTGCATGACCTCTGTCCAGTCCTTCATTACCCAGCCAAAAAATTTAATGAGATTTGTCTGACACAACCTCCCAGCCCTGAACCCGTGCTGCTCATTGTCCTGGAGACTGTTTTCCTCTAGGTATTGCACGAGATCCTGTCTGATTAAGGTCTCCATTAGTTTCCCACAACAGAAGTGAGACTAACTGGTCTGTAATTCCCCACCTCCCCTTTACCCCCTCCTTTGTGGAGTGGCAGTACATGTGGCATACTACTTTGTGAAGTGGCACTACATGTGGCATACTACTTTGTGGAGTGGCGCTACATCTGCCCTTCTCCAAACCAACGTCTACTTCCACACCAAAGAAGTATACAAGAAAAACAGTCATGTGTTGAATACTTTTGCTCAGTTTTGTCATCTGCAGCAAGCACTCTTGATTAAACTAATAGCTCCATTAGTGGTGCTCGGATACTGATCTGATGGATCCGAACACCCTCTGACAGATAGCCGTGCTATCCAGCTGTGTGATCTGACCCCATCCAACTGTGAATGAATGCCGGATCCTGGGCCAGATGGGGTTGAATGTCTTAAGCTGGAGTCAGACCCTTGGATCTGACCCTCAGATTGCTATGATCTAACTGCTGGATCCCTAATCCAGTCATCGGATCCATCAGATCTTTTGGATCCACCCCCTCAGAGTGTTGCGATTCGACTACAGGATCCCTGATCCAACCAACAGATCCAAAGGATCATTTGTCTCATGAACAGATCCACTTGAGATCCAAGGAGACTGAATCCATGGTCAGATGCCATCAATATCTGATGGCACCCAACATCTGGTCAAAACAGTGGCATCCACTGGTATCCTATACCAGCAGATACGTACCCGAGAAACACTAAGCTCCATGTTTTCCCCTGGCTGTTCCGTGGATTCCAGTGATTACACAAATGATTATTTCTTTGACAAAGACTCCTTCATTAATTGTGAAAGCACACTTGTAACAAAGTTCAAATGTTTAGTTTTTTGATCCTCAATATGTTTCTTAATAGCTACAGGTTGACATCCACAGACTGCTAGTCTCATGTCCAAAAGTGAAATGTCTCCAAATGTAGAACATCAGATTGATGTGCAGGACATTGCTAATCCATTATTAAAAAACTTTATTAAATAGGGAAAGAAAATCCTGCGTTTCGATTGGTTTTTACCTGTGCATCAAACCCATTAAATACACAGGTAAAAACAAGTACTCAATAGCAGGACCGCATTGAAAAAAAAAAAATCAGTGTGCCATTAGAACATTCATGTTTTCAATTGCCTCCATTTTTGTTCCGTCCGTTAGCGAGCATGAAACCTTCCATCTGTACAAGGCATACACTTAAAATAGTTGGCACATTTTTAAAACAGAAATGTAAGCCCCACAATTATCTGCCAGTAAAAGATTGTTAAAATATGTACTCTCTGTAGTTTCTGCTTCTGATCACGTTACTCCTCCCACAGCACATCTACTTGCTCCATCCCCAATGCTGATTTCCTGTCTCTGTATCTGTTTAAACAAATGGTGAAAGACAATATCTCCTACAATTTCCCATTCCTCTGCATATTTTGTAGTCAGTATCCCCCGAAACACGGTTTTTGTTCTTGAACATTGGGGAGGGGTGTACAGTTTCTGCCATTCCAGAAAGTATGGCCACATGGTCAGTGAAGGGGGAGGACATCCTGGAAGTGCAGATAGTCCCTCATAAATGCAAGCTTGCTGCAAGTCTTGTTTTTTTTTTATTACCGCTATTTGAAATCTTTTTTTTTCTTTGTTAAACTTTAAATGGAGGAGCTCAGTTTTAGATATCCCTTCCCCAACTACAGTGCGGGGGGTAGGACTACATCACACTAAACTCCGTGTTCCCCTACTACACTGTGGAGGGGGGATTCAGACGAATTATTATTTTAACTTTTTTAATATGGTAGGCAAGGTGACAGGAGAGAAGTACTTCAAGGAAGGGGAGGAGCCACTGGATGTTGTACGTCTGCCAGTTATGGTCCTACTTCAGCTGCTTCAATTTTTTTTTAAGTATGCTGTTCCCAAAGACGCGACCTCCACTATGGCATGTGTGCGTGCTCGCCACCTTCCCAGCCCACTCCTGCCCTACTGCCATCGGATGAGGTGATGAAAAAAAAACCTACTGTCCCACACTTGAAACCACAGCTCCTTCCAGTTCAGGGGGGAAATACAGAACAGTACATGGGAGAGCAGGGGCAATACTACTGATGTAAACAAAGAACAAACTTTCTTGAGCACATAAGCAATGACATCATATTGTGATAGGAGGAAGGACTATTTTAGTATAAATTCACATAAACAAATCTTTTTTCTATACATAAAAATGATTTTTTCTAAGTGTAAGAAATTTAAAAAAGAAAGGAACCCATTTTATAAGC
This sequence comes from Neoceratodus forsteri, assembly GCA_016271365.2. Classification (NCBI taxonomy): domain Eukaryota; kingdom Metazoa; phylum Chordata; order Ceratodontiformes; family Ceratodontidae; genus Neoceratodus; species Neoceratodus forsteri. The sequence continues at coordinate 2,770,377 of JADMNL010000041.1, read as the reverse complement.
ACAGTAAGACACTCCGGGGTGTGCACTGAACAAATATTACTGCACTTCCAGGGGCTGAAGGCACTCAGCCTGTGGCCTCATGCCTCGCTACACCCCGGACATGCAGTAATATATGTTCACTGCACACCCCGTGTCCTATTGCTTATACATGCCAAAGCAAACCAAAAAAAGTGTGAATCCTGGATACACTGGATACGATACATAATGAATCATTTGTGGTAGTCTGGCACAACATGTTTAGGAAATAAGGTTCTGCTTAGGGAGAAGTGGACTTTGCTGTTGGAGCATACCACAAACAACCATTTGTGGATTTTGGGATAAGTGTTTCACAAATGTGAACATCTACCACTGTTTCCAGAGTATGTCAACAACACAATATGGCTGAAAAAGGGTGAATTGGAGGTAATAAAGAATGGCTCCTCCCCTTCCTTGAAGTATTTCTCTCCTGTCACCTTGCCTACTGTAACCCCCCTGCAAATGGGGGTTCCCAAAAGACTTCCAGGAGCTTGCTTGAATGCTCCAAGCCTGAATGGTGTTTGGCGTTTAAGCCATTCATCTGTGAGTGTTTTTAGAGCCTCTGGTACTGTCTCTTTAAGAGCTGTCTGCTTGCAGACATAATTAGTTTGTATGGGGGGACTGTGTGTTTCTCTGCTTGAGTACCACTCAAGCTGCTGCCAATTCACTCCATTTTTGCAGTCACTAGGAGTGCAAAGGGAACCTATCTGAAAGATGTAACTGTTTGCCAAAATCATTTAGAGTAATAATGAAAATACAGTTTGTCTAACCTGCTTTCTTTGCAGTCAGAACTGTGTTTGCCTAGTTCCCATTCTAGTTTTGAACTGCTGAACTGGACCAATCAGTGTGGGTTAAGGTAGCTCTAAAATGGTGCCTTGGACGAATCAGAACTTGGACTCGTAATCTGAGCCAGCCACAAGAGGATTGTATGGGCAGTGACTCTGGGAGATGTAGTTTGGACTTGGCACCTTTTTGGACCAACAGGGGCAGTCTATGAGTGACAGCCAATCCAGCCAAGAACTGGGAGGAACTCAAGGAAGTGCCTGGTTTTGTCTACTGGAGTTTCAGTTGAGCTCTGGCAGTGAAGAGGAAGGAGCCCTGTGCTTTTCAGTGTACAGTTTAGTCGGAAGCGTGTGTTAAGGCCCGAGTTCCGGTCTGCAGCTTGTGTAACTGCTTGTTAGGACTGAATCCGTCCTGTGAAGAGAATCAAAGGATATCTGAAGAGTAGAAATCAGGCTCACCCTGTAGCAGACTGGAGAAATTGCTTAATTCCGCTCGGTCTGTCCGGAACTGAATCTGCTGTTTGTTCTCCCTGGTATTGTGCAGTAATTGCAATCGGGATAGAGAAGCAGCCTGCCTGGTATAGTACTTTCTTTTTACCATATAAATGTGTGAGGAGGCTTGTGTAGCTCAAGTGAATCCTGCTGCCATTAAAGGACTTTTACCTGTGACTGTTTACCATATAAATGTGTGAGGAGGCTTGTGTAGCTCAAGTGAATCCTGCTGCCATTAAAGGACTTTTGCCTGTTGCAGTTTGTCATATAAATGTGTGAGGAGTCTTGTGGAGCTCAAGAGTAGCCCTACTGACGTTGAAGGACCCTATCTTGTTTGGAGGTCGTGAGTACTAATTCAGGGTCACTCCTTGTTGAATTGCCACATTGAATCCAAATGGAATTACTGTACTGCTGACTGTTTAACTAATTTTTCTTTTCTCTGTGTGAAAGGGCCCTACCAGCTGCCATGGTTTGGACTAGCCACTAGGGCTTGGGTACCCAGGGACAGTAACTGGTAGGGATAGCGCCTGTGCACAGAGCCATAGGTAGATGAGAGGACCTGGATAAGTCAGGGTGCCTGGACGATAGACAGCATGGATTCATCCTGGGGAAATCGTGTCAGACAAACCTGGTGGAGTTCTATGACTGGGTGACAAGTGCCTTGGACCTGGGTAGACCAGTGGATGTCCTCTTTCTGGACTTCAGAAGGCATTTGACTCTGTTCCTCATGTGGGCCTGTTGGATAGCTGGGAGAAATGGGGTGGGAAACCAGATGATCAGATGGATAGGCAATTGGCTCCAGGACCGGACCCAGAGGGTCGTAGTTGAGTGGATAGTCTCATCCCCAAGAAGAGTCATTAGTGGGTCCCACAGGGATCAGTCCTTGGGCCCTTCTGTTCAACGCCTACGTATCTGACATAAGGACAGGAATCAGGAGTGAGATGAGTCGCTTTGGCAGATGACTCGAACTGGAGCGGTGGTGGATGGGAGGAGGGAGGGTGGCCCTACAGGGGGACCTGAGGCTCTGGAAAGATGGTCTAGAAAGTGGAGCTGAGGTTCAATGCAGAAATGCAAGGTACTCCACCTGGGGCAGAAACCCAGGTCATAGTGTACACCCTGCGGGAAATGCTACAATGTCTCGATGGCTGAGAGGGACCTGGGGTGGTGGTGATGTCAAGATGAACAACTCTGAGACTTGTGGGAGGGCAGCAGCCAAGGCCAACAGGATGCTGGGATGCATCGCTGGGGATCACCTCCAGAAGGGAGGTGATGCTCCTCTGTGTAACTGCTGGTGAGGTCACACCTTGGTACTGCGTGCAGTTTTGGAGCCACACTTAAGAGGGACATTAAACTCCTGGAGAGGGTCCAGAGGAGGGCAACCGAAATGATTTGGGGCTTGGGGGACAGGACCTATGAGGAGAGGCTCGAAGAGCTAAATATGTACACATTGGAAGGGAGAAGGGACCGGGGGGACATGATAGAGGTCTTTAGATACATGAAGAGAGTAAATAGGGGAGGAACAGTTGGGGTGCTTCGAAGGAAGGAGGAAGGGGCCACTAGAGGGCATGGCTGGAATCTGGAGGGGGGAAGATTCAGGGGAGAAAGAAGGAGGTGCTACTTCACTGAGAGGGTGGTGCAGCCATGGAATGCACTGCCTAGGAGGCTGGTGGAGGCAGAGACAGTGGAGGGGTTCAAGAGGGGGTGGGACAGGTACAGGGGAAGGGTTTGGGAAGCAAAATCCAATGCAGCAAGAATATCCGGAACTGGGAAGGGAGAAGCCAGAGAAGGCGAGGGGGACAGCAAGGTCAGCACCCAGGTTGGGGACTGACCAAACGAGCAGACACGAAAGACCGTTAGGCCTATTCTGCTGGCATTTTAGTATGTTAGTATGAGTAAAGTGATAAGCTAATTAACCTGATTCCCCCTGTCCTTGTTATATCCCCCTAAATAAATCAGAGCTGCTTGTTTCAGCAAAGTTATACTGCCTGAGGTATTTGTCTATGTTAAAGTATTGTACTGTGATTGTTGCACTGTATCTTCTTATTTTACAGGGGGTCCCAGTGCCTGAACCAGTCCTGGGGTAAGTGCATACTGTGAAGGTAATTATGATATACTGTGGGCCACTAGTGGGAAGAAAGGGGTTGCAGTGTCCCAGAGGGCTGTGACCAAAGTTAGTTTAACTATTGCAAACCCTGACCTCTGGTGGAGGCACCTGCCATCGGATCCAGGCCCCTCAACCTGTTAGTGGCAAATCAGGCAGGAGTAGTAGCCCCTGGGATAGCGCCATCTAGGGGTTACATCTTGGAGGCTCACCGCTGGGATTGTGTGTCCTCTAGTGGCCATATTTATGAACCACTGTTAAGAAAAAAATGGGTACCCCGACAGAAGTGGTTGTGCACCAGCTGGTGGAGTGGTATACTGGGGAGGAGATCAACCCCCAAAATGCTATGCTTATCCTGGACATCCCCCTGGGTATCAATACGGACACTGTACAGGGAGTACTTTCCAAGGTGGAAGGTTTACAAAACCCTGTGGTGGTGGGTCGGCATGCTAATCTGCTCACCCACACTTTCCTGGCCCTAGTAGAGTTTAAAGATCCATAGATAGCTCCAAAGTGCCACAGACCATTACCCCAGAGGGAGCCCTCACTGCCTGGAAAGTGATAACTAAGGACAGTAAAGACCCAGGGGGGGAATGAGCCCCCACCACTGTCTGAAACTTTTGAGGAGAAATTTGCTAAATGGTTGCTGGGGGATGGGAAAACTGTGGAGGACTTGAAGAAACTATTCTTGCCACCTGGGGGTGTTCCTCCCCCAACACCCTCTCCCGCTCCAGTACCCGTAATGGTGGCTGAACCAATGCAGACTCCTATTTCTGCACCTGCCATTAGTCACGACTCTTACCGAAGGTTGAGGATCTTCTCTGGCACCTTCCCCACCCCCCAAGGGGAGGATGACTGGGAGACCTGGATAGACAATGTTGCCCCCAAGTACTAGAGATGGCACTGCTCGGAGCCGAAAAGCGAAGAGGGGTTAGTAGAGCCTCCAAGTCCTGCCCTGGCTACCATCCATGCTAAACGGGCCAGTAACCCTGAAGTGACTGCACAGGCCTATCTTGAGGCCTTGGAGAATGTGTAGGGAGCCCAGATTCTGATGAGGACCTATGGTGGAGAGTAAGAAATGCACAACAGTACCAAGGGAGTTGTTGTCTGTGTATGTATCTCGGCTGGAAAATTGTTGCAAGAATGCCTCAGAAAGGGTAGTTGCCAGCAATTGAACTGGACCGAACCAGGCTGGACAGGATCCTTAAGTCTGCCCCTTCTCAGAACTGCTGTTGCTTCAGTTACACCTGGCAAATCGACTGGAATCCCCACCCTCCTATGATGAGTTAATGAGAGAAATTCGAGGAGTTGAGAAAAGGCGACCTCGGAGGGACCTGCGCCAATAGCTGCAGCTATGACCCGAGTGACTGAGGGTGACCCATCAAGTGAAGTTCAGAGGCAGAGGTTGGCAGTCAGTGAGTGCTCTGACAAGGAAAAAGATATGCCACAATGGGGCGAACTGTTGAGAGAGATCTGGGAATTCAAAAACAGTCCCTTTATGAAGGCCATGCCTGCAAGTACGGGCCCTGACCTATATCCGACTGCATCTGCTATGGGGGTGGGGGTACCCACCCATGTATCTCCTGCTGATAACGGCTCCAAACTCGATTCCTTGACCATGGAAGTGGAGAAACTGACGAGATGTCTCCAAATGCTTATCACGCCCAGACAGAGATGGCACCAAGGTTTCCAGTTAGTAATACCCCGCCTTGGCTACCAGTGTGGTGCCTCGGCCAGCTCAAACTCCAGAAAGTATGTTTTGCTATAATTGTGGGAAGGATGGGCACATGAAAAGGGAATGCTGGTCCCCAAAGACACTGACAAAGTTGCATATAGGCTACAAGGAGAGCTTGGAGAACAAATCGGTGGTTAAGAGGTGCGAAATGATCCCAGTGAGGGCACCAAAATGCTTTAGCTCACGTCCTTTGTGCAGGTCAGTTGCCCAGGCCCCCCCTGCGCCTCTCCAGACTGGTCGAGAATAGTGGGTCCCTCCATGGAGACCACTGTAAAGGTGAATGGAGTGTCTACAAGAGCTGTGATTAGACAGTGGCTCCCAAGTGACAATTATGTTCCAGGATTGGTATCAGAAGCATTTGTCAGAGCGTGCCCTTACAACCATTAGAAGGACTGCATGTATGGGGTTAAGTGACAAGGCCTACCCTATTCGGATATATCTGAATTTGGCTGTCTTTCCCCACCTCCGTGGCTGGAGTGGCCGAACAAGTAGAGACCCTAGCCTTAATGTGTCCCCCCACTGGACTGTATGATGGTGTCCCTTTGTTGACTGGAATAAATACTCATATGTTCGGAAGGCTGGCACAGTTGTGTTATGAAAAACAGGGGTCAAATACTAGTAGAGCTTTAAGAGTTCCGGCTTTAATTAAGAAGGCCTATGAGGCACAGAGAGATGCTGAAAAAATAGAACCAGAGGAACCGGTCAGAATTGTATAGAAGAAGGATCCTGAGTCTCTGATCCTGGTGCCAAATGTCCAGTGTACCTTACAGGGAGAGGTCCGTATCAGAAAGCATGTTAAGAATAAAATATTAATGTTGGATGCACCAGGCGATGGAAAATTGCCAGAGGGACTGCTGGTCAAGCCTAGTATTTTGCCCACTAGAGCCCATGCTTATGCCAGAAGGGTAATGGTTCAAGTTCATAATGTGTCTGAAAGAGACATTCGATAAATAGAGGTTGCATCCTGGCTAATGTGCATTGTGCAGACACTGCAGTGCTACCCAGCAGCAAGAGTTCGAGGAAGAATGACAGAGTAACGCCTGACTTGTTTGATTTCGGCGACTCCCATTGCCAGCTGAATGGAAAGTGAGGATCAGTGAGAAGCTTGCCCAGAGAGACCAGGTGTTTTCTTTAAAGGAATGGGACTGATGCATGCAAGGAGCTGAGCACAATATCCGGCTGCATGACGAAGACCATTTCTGAGAGGTCTCGACACCTGGCACCTGCTGACGAGATGATGTGAGACGGCATCTGCAAGAGATGTTAGCTGCTGGTGTAAAACAAGAATCCAAGCACTTATGCTTCCCCATTGTGGTAGTGAGGAAAAGAATGGGACAGTAAGGATGTGAGTGGATTATCGCACCTTAAACCTGGGGCTATCCTGATCAGTACACAATGCCCCACATTCCGGATGCTTTGGACTGCCTAAACGGGAGCAAGTGGTTCTCTGTGTTGGATCTCCACAGTGGGTACTACCAGATCCCGATGGCCCCAGAGGACCGTGAGAAGACAGCCTTTATCTGTCGCTTGGCTATGAATTCATGAGGATGCCTCAAGGGTTCCAGGTGCCCAGCCACTTTTCCAGCGATTGATGGAGCGTGCAGTGGGGACATGAACTTACTAGAGTGCCTGGTATACCTAGATGATGTTATTGTGTGTTTGGCAGCTCACTGGAGGAACATGAGAGCAGATTATTTAAGGTATTGGACCGACTGGAGGACTTTGGCCTTAAACTGTCCATTGATAAGTGTCAATTCTTTCAAACATCAGTAAAGTATGTGGGACACATAGTATCCTAAGGGAATAGAGACCGACCCAAGTAAAGTTGAAGCCTTGATCACCTGGCCACAGCCCAAAATCTAAAAGAACTGCAAAGATTCCTGGATTCTGTGGTTATTTTGGCATTTCATCAAAGACTATTCAAGGTGATCCACCCTTTACTTAACCTTACTCAGGGTATCCCCCAACCCACAAAAATACCAAAAGTCAGCGTCTCTCAAGACTGAAAGAGTGTATTTTCATCCGAGTGAAGTATTTGGGGCCCGCTGGACTCCTGATTGTGAGACTGCTTTTCATGAGATCATATCAATCATCACCCATGCTCCAGTGCTGGCCTATGCCGATCCAAGAAAACCTTACGTCCTGCACACTGATGCTAGCTTGCAAGGTTGGGGCTGTGTTGTACCAAGAGCACGAGAATGGCCTGAGACCAGTGGCCTTTGCCAGTAGAAGCCTGACCCCATCCGAAAAGAACTATCCTGTACATAAGTTAGAGTTCCTAGCTTTGAAGTGGGCTATTGTTGACCAATTCCATGAGTACTTGTATCGGACTAAAATACTAGTAAAACTGACAATAATCCTTTGACCTATGTGCAGACCTCAGCTAAGTTGGATGCCACTGGCCATAGGTGGCTTTCTGCATTATCTACATACGACTATGCTCTCAATACCGAAGCAGGTCTGAACCACATAGATGCTGATGCTCTCCCGGAGGCCTGTTCCCCAGAATGATTGGGTCAGATTGGCAGAACTGACATTCGGGCACTCTGCCGGAAGTTTGACAGGAGGAACAAATGTCCACGGACGCAGTGGACTGCATGGTGGATTGCTTGGGACCCTCTGACAATTGCATACCTGCTGCTTATTGCCACTTTTCTGCAATAGACATTGGTGCACTGCCTCAGCTGGACAACGACAGTATTCGGCGGGCTCAGTCCCGCGATCCCATGATCAAATCAGCTTTAGAAGCCCTCTGTGCAGGAAAAGATGTGTCCAAATTATGCTCCACTGATTTGAGAACACTGTTATACAAAGAAGGTCCTAAGTTGAAACTGGTCAATAAACTGTTATACAGAGAAACAGTAGACAGAGGGGGACAAGTAGACAAACAACAACTAGTGCTGCCCACTGCCTTTCAAGACTCAGTATTGAGGTCCTTGCACAACCACATGGGGCACCTTGGTATAGACAGAACACTTGACTTGGTGAGATCCAGATTCTATTGGCCTAAGATGGGGGCTGATGTGGAGCAACACATTCGAACTTGTAGTCGCTAGCTTACAGAGGAGAGTTTGCCCCAGAGGGCTGCCCCCTTGTTAACATCACAACAGTGCACCCATGGAGCTGGTCTGTATTGATTTTCTGAGTCTGGAGTCAGATCAAAGAAATATCAGTAATGTCCTGGTGGTCACTGACCATTTCACGAGATATGCCCCAGCTTTCCCACCAAAGACCAGAAAGCATCCACTGTACAAAGTACTTGTAGAAAACTTTTTGTTCACTATGGGGCTCCACAAGAATCCATTCTGATCAAGGGAGAGACTTTGAGAGTCATCTGATCAAAGAGATGCTTTCTCTGTGGGGTGCGAAAGCCAGAACCACTCCTTACCACCCCAGGGGACCCACAGCCTGAACATTTCAACCACATTTTGCTAGATATGCTAGGCACCCTGCACCCAAAGGACAAGCCTAGATGGAGCCAACAAATTAGCACCCTGGTACATGCTTATAACTGCACCAAAAGTGATGACACTGGGTTCTCCCCTACACGCCTGATGTTTGGAGAGAAGCTCGACTACCGGTAGATGTGTGTTTGGGGTCTCTCCTGATGGGGTTCAAGCTGACAACTATTTACAGTATGTGCAAAGTTAAAGGCCCAGCTAACCATGCGCACTAACTAGCTCAAACCATGGCTGCCAAAAGAAATCTGGCCAACAAAGAAAGGTATGATAAAAGGTGAAAGCCCAGGAACTCCAGGAGGGAGATCGGTATTGCTAAGAAATCTGGGTCTGCATAGCAAACACAAGATTGCTGACAGATGGCACCATCTCCCTCACATTGTAGTGGGCAAACTAGATGATCTGCCAGTGTACAAAGTAAGGCCTGAGAATAATTCAAAAGATGTAAAACAATGCATAGAAATCATTTACTGCCATTGGACAAATCTTGATTGAGTCTGAGCCCCCAGAAGATGTCCTTCTGGACCAGTGACTAGAGCTGCTGCTAGAAAAGATCAAGAAAGTCTGCACCTACAGAAGCAGAGTTAAAGTGTTCCCTCCACAAGTCCCAGTTGAGCATGACTGTCAGTCCATATCAGAAGAAAGTGAGAGTGACTTTGAATACTATCCTTCTTACGAACTGGGTCAATTGTTTTGGGCAATCCTAGTCAATACTGGAGGCAGATGGGCCTTCTGGACTGTCTAAGCCCCCAGCTTCGTCCCTGGAGCCAATGCTCCCAGAAAGTGAAGTGCAAAGCATCAGATCAGATGAAATGGAATCATTGTGCATGGTTGAACTGTTTGGGGGAGGAAAATGATGGACTGGGGCAGACTGGTGATACACCAGAACAAGAAGAGTATTTTGAGTGCCCTGACAGTCCACTGCCAGTGTCCGAAAGCTCTCCATGTGAGCCAAATGTTGTGGACTCAGAAACTGTAACTCCTGGAGCTGAAAGTGCCCCAAGTTCTAGCCTCTCTCCCCATGGAGACTCCCTGACAAGGAGGACAATGCTGAAAATGAAGCTCAGAGTGCAGAGACTGTAACAGTTCCCTAGAAAGACTGGTCGAGCTGTAAAGCCTGTGGTGCACCTCAGTTATGATTCCGTTGGGAGGCCTGTGGACTTGCCTCTCAATGTTGTCCATAAAGGAGTGTATGTGTCCCTCGAGCTCATTGCCCAAACTGAGCTGCCAGTGCTAACTCCAAGTTACTTGTGTTGCCCTCTAGTATGGTGCCTTGCCCCTTCCAGCCCCAAGGTAACTGATAGGAAGGCCCCTCTTTTCAGGTTTCATGTACAAGAGATAATAACTTGAGTTATGGTACAATGTGTGTAATACTGTATAAAGAGTGATGTACTGCAATGTTTCAGAAATGTGTTCTTGGTAAATGATATATTGACTGATGATTACATGTGTGAGCTTAATGCAAATGTATACGGTTGCAGTTGAAACTTATGGGGTACTTGCCTGACGCGACGCCAAGCTTCCCAGGCCAGGAAGGTGTAACCCCTGCAAATGGGGTTCCCAAAAGACTTCCAGGAGCTTGCTTGAATGCTCCAAGCCTGAATGGTGTTTGGCATTTAAGCCATTCATCTGTGAGTGTTTTTAGAGCCTCTGGTACTGTCTCTTTAAGAGCTGTCTGCTTGCAGACATAATTAGTTTGTATGGGGGGACTGTGTGTTTCTCTGCTTTGGGGGACAGGACCTATGAGGAGAGGCTCGAAGAGCTAAATATGTACACATTGGAAGAGAGAAGGGACCGGGGGGACATGATAGAGGTCTTCAGGTACATGAAGAGGGTAAATAGGGGAGGAACAGTCAGGGTGCTTCGAAGGAAGGAGGAGGGGGCCACTACAGGGCATGGGTGGAAGCTGGAGGGGGGAAGATTCAGGGGAGAAAGGAGGAGGTGCTACTTCACTGAGAGGGTGGTGGAGCCATGGAATGCACTGCCTAGGGGGCTGGTGGAGGCAGAGACAGTGGAGGGGTTCAAGAGGGGGTGGGACAGGTACAGGGGAAGGGTTCTGGAAGAAAAGTCCAATGCAGCAAGAATATCCAGAACTGGGAAGGGAGAAGCCAGAGAAGGCGAGGGGGACAGCAAGGTCAGCACCCAGGGTGGGGGCTGACCAAACGAGCAGACATGAAAGACCGTTAGGCCTATTCTGCTGGCATTTTAGTATGTTAGTACCACTCGAGCTGCTGCCAATTCACTCCATTTTTGCAGTCACTAGGAGTGCAAAGGGAACCTATCTGAAAGATGTAACTGTTTGCCAGAAATCATTTAGAGTAATAATGAAAACACAGTTTGTCTAACCTGCTTTCTTTGCAGTCAGAACTGTGTTTGCCTAGTTCCCCATTCTAGTTTGAACTGCTGAACTGGACCAATCAGTGTGGGTTAAGGTAGCTCTAAATGGTGCCTTGGACGAATCAGAACTTGGACGTAATCTGAGCCAGCCACAAGAGGATTGTATGGGCAGTGACTCTGGGAGATGTAGTTTGGACTTTGGCGCCTTTTTGGACCAACAGGGGCAGTCTATTGTGAGTGACAGCCAATCCAGCCAAGAACTGGGAGGAACTCAAAGAAGTGCCGGTTTGTCTACTGGAGTTTCAGTTGAGCTCTGGCAGCGAAGAGGAAGGAGTCCTGTGCTTTTCAGTGTGCAGTTTTAGTCGGAAGCGTGTGTAAGGCCCGAGTTCGGTCTGCAGCTTGTAACTGCTTGTTAGGACTGAATCCGTCCTGTGAAGAGAATCAAAGGATATCTGAAGAGTAGAAACCAGGCTCACCCTGTAGAAGACTGGAGAAATTGCTGAATTGCACTCGGTCTGTCAGGAACTGAATCTGCTGTGTGTTCTCCGGGTATTGTGCAGTAATTGTGATCGGATAGAGAAGCAGCCTGCCTGGTATAGTACTTTCTTTTACCATATAAATGTGTGAGGAGGCTTGTGTAGCTCAAGTGAATCCTGCTGCCATTAAAGGACTTTGCCTGTTACTGTTTACCATATAAATGTGTGAGGAGGCTTGTGTAGCTCAAGTGAATCCTGCTGCCATTAAAGGACTTTTGCCTGTGACTGTTTACCATATAAATGTGTGAGGAGGCTTGTGTAGCTCAAGTGAATCCTGCTGCCATTAAAGGACTTTGCCTGTTGCAGTTTGTCATATAAATGTGTGAGGAGTCTTGTGGAGCTCAAGAGTAGCCCTACTGACGTTGAAGGACCCTATCTTGTTTGGAGGTCGTGAGTACTAATTCAGGGTCGCCCCTGTTGAATTGCCACATTGAATCCAAATGGAATTACTGTACTGCTGACTGTTTAACTAATTTTTCTTTTCTCTGTGTGAAAGGGCCCTACCAGCTGCCATGGTTTGACTAGCCACTAGGGCTTGGGTACCCAGGGACAGTAACTGGTAGGGATAGCCTGTGCACAGAGCCATAGGTAGATGAGTAAAGTGATAAGCTAATTAACCTGATTTCCCCTGTCCTTGTTATATCCCCCTTAATAAATCAGAGCTGCTTGTTTCAGCAAAGTTATACTGCCTGAGGTATTTGTCTATGTTAAAGTATTGAAAGTATTGTACTGTGATTGTTGCACTGTATCTTCTTATTTTACAGGGAGTCCCAGTGCCTGAACCAGTTCTGGGAGTAAGTGCATACTGTGAAGGTAATTCTGATATACTGTGTGAGCCACTAGTGGGAAGAAAGGGGGGTTGCAGTGTCCCAGAGGGCTGTGACCAAGTTAGTTTAACTATTACAAACCCTGACCTCTGGGTGGAGGCATCCGCCATCAGATCCAGGCCCCTCAACCTGTTAGTGGCAAATCAGGCAGGGGTAGTAGCCCCTTGGATAGCGCCATCTAGGGGTTACACCTACCATATTAAAAAAGTTAAAAAAGTAATAATTTGTCTGAATTTCAATTCTCAAGAAGAAGACTAGAGCATTCAAGAGGTACAGAAGGACACAAAAGGATGAGGACAGGGAAACCTACAGGGAAAAAAGAAAGGAGGCTGGGCAAAAGATAAGGAGGGCAAAGGAGGCCACTGAGGAGAGGATAGCGTAGCAGGCAAGGAGGGGGGACAAAACCTTCTTTAGGTATGTTGGAGAAAGGAGGAGGGCACAGCATGGGATTGCAAGGATAAAGGGGGAAGTGGAACAATACTGGAAGGGGACTTCGAAAAAGCAGAGGCATTAAATAGCTATTTCACCTCAGTCTTCACGGAGGAAAGGGAGAGTAGGGAACCATGAATTGGTGGGGAGGGTGGCAGCCACAGGCAGGTGGCTGTGGCAGAATTCACTGCTGAAGGAGTAAGGGAAGAGCTGGGTAGACTTAGGGTAGACAAGGCAATGTGGCCTGATGGAATACACCCAATGGTTCTCAAGGAGGTGAAGCATGAACTGGCGCCACATCTAGCGAAGCTGTTTAACTTGTCCTTGGTCACAGGGGTGGTGCCAACGGACTGGAAGAGGGCAGAAGTGGTCACGCTACATAAGAAGGGGGTTGAAGGATGAGGTCAAAAACTACCGTCCTATTAGTCTCACTTCGGTAGTGGGGAAGGTAATGGAAACATTACTTAAGATCAGGTTGATAGAATACTTGGAGATGAATGGCATGCAGGATGACAGGCAGGATGGCTTCACCAAGGGAAGGTCCTGTCAGACTAACCTGATAGAGCTTTTCAATGGAGTGACACAGATAGTGGACCAGGAAGGAGCAGTGGATGTGGCCTATCTGGATTTCAATAAGGCCTTCGACACCATTCCACATGGAGGAATGGTACATAAGCTGGACAGACTAGGGATGGACAACAGGATCACCAGGTGGGTGGAAAACTGGTTGAAGGGAAGGAGTCAGACGGTGGTGGTAAATGGGACACATTCCAGGGAACGGGCGGTGACCAGTGGGGTGCCACAGGGATCAGTGCTAGGACCAATACTCTTTAACATCTATGTTAGTGACCTAGCGGAGGGTCTGGAAGGATGGGTGTGCCTGTTCGCAGACGATACAAAGGTTTGCAACAAGGTGGATTCACCTAGTGGGGTGCAAGCCATGAGGTGGGACCTGGAGAGGCTGGAGAGATGGTCTGACACCTGGAAATTGAAGTTTAATACACAAAAGTTCTCGCTGATGCACCTCGGGAGGAAGAATAGGAGGGAAACTTACTCCCTTGGGGGTTTGGTGATTAAGGAGAAGGAAACAGAAAGGGACCTGGGGATTATGGTATCGTAGACCTCAAGGTGGCAGCCAGTGTAGCAGGGCGGTGGGAAAGGCAAATGGAATGTTGGCCTGCATTGCGAGGGGTTTTAATAGCAGGAAGAGGGAGGTGCTAATGCCATTATACAGAACCATGGTTAGGCCACATCTGGAGTATGGGGTACAGTTCTGGAGGCCTCACCACGAAGAGATGTTGAGCTGATTGAGAGGGTGCAGAGAAGAGCAACCAAAATGGTACGAGGGATGCAGGATGTACCCTATGAGAGAAGATTGAGAGGGCTGAATTTGTACCCTCTGGAGACTAGGAGGGAGAGGGGGGACATGATTGAGACCTTTAAGTCTCTGAAGAGAATAAATAAGGTACAGGGATACAGCTTGTTCAAATTGAAGAAGGGAGTGAACACGAGGGGACATAGCCTCAAACTGGAAGGTGGGCAATACAGAGGTAATGTCAGGGGGCAGTTTTTCACAGAGAGGGTGGTGAAGGCCTGGAACAATCTGCTGGAGGAGGTAGTGGCAGCTGAAATGGTGGAGGGGTTCAAGTCGGCTTGGGATAGATTTAAGGGGTTGGGAAAAGAGGGTGGAAGCATAACAGAAGGGGGGGAGGTAGGGTGTTTTGCAGACTAGATGGGCCGTGGTGCCTTTCTCTGCTGTCACATTCTGTGTATCTGTGTAATTGACTTATGATGCCCTGTGAGCAACTGTGATGGGCGCCAGACTCTTGAAGGACTTTTACAAGACCAGTACAATTTGTCACACAGGACACCTTGATGTCTTTCATTCTTTCTGCAACAAGTACTGCCCCAAAAGGCAGCACTTCTCTTACATGGTCATGCAGTGCTGCTGTTCACTTGCCTTGCTGGATTACAGTGAGAACTGTAATTTGAACAGGCAATTATCAAGTCTGGTGAATGCAAGAAGAACCACAACATAGATTTGTATGATTTGTATTCTCAAAACACAGCAAGCGATGGGTTGCCAAACCCATTGTAGAAAATAAAACATACACATTTGTCGATGATATGTTGCAGTCAGTAACGACAGAGTGACATCTGCAAAATATGGTTCCTCTCGAAATGTCAAACATTCCAGAAAACAGCACCAGTTGAGAGACTGCCAAAAGAGGAGCCGCTAGCAACTCAAAACACCATATTCAGGCATCAGTAGCCTTGATATATGCCCACTGACAACACACACCATGATTTATAGTGATGACATCTGTATCGCAGTGACCACCCCCCCACCTAATTCACATATTCTGCACCTGGTTGTCTAAGTCAATGTTGGATGCTTTATAATGGGTATCGAAATGCAAGTGGCATCAATTTGACCAGTGTTCCTATTTAAAAGCATCAACACAAATGTTCTCCACGCACTGCTTATTGTCCACACCAATGATGAATTGGGCCACACTGGCCAAAATCTACATGAACATTTAGGGAGTAAAAAAAGTGCAATCTTATGTACAGCAGCATAATTTGGACTATGGCTGCAAGCATTCATGTCTCGTTAAATTATTATTGTCTTTTCTTTGTTCATTGTATATGCAAAACATGACTGTGGGTAATTTACATTGACATGAGAATATAATAGGACAGATCTGAAACTCATTGTAGCTTCCATTAGAAAGATAAACATGTTTTGAGAAGTTAGGCTCATCCTGATGATTGTTTGGACAGTTATGCATTTTAGTGTAAAAACTGTAGCAAAAGTAGTTAAGCGCGATCAGTGCAATGACTTATACAGTTTCCACTGACGTTAGCACTGCAGTACTTCAGTTACATGAGAATCTGAATGCGATGTTGCTTCATTAAAGCTGTTAATGTGCATAACTGTGTAGTGTCATAAACTGATTGGTGGATATTCGTGGCTGAACAAACATGTGACTAAATCAGTGGTTCTGGTGGTACCATGGGCTGAAGAGCCATGTTACTAAATCAGCAGCTGTGGTGGGAATCTGTCCTGTGGTGCCATGTCACCAACTCAGTGGCTCTGGTGGGATTATGGCCTGAGGTACCATGTCACTGAATCGGTAGCTGTGGTGGGATTATGGCATTAGATGCCATATACCTGAATCAGTAGCTGTGGTTGGATTTTGGCCTAAGGTACCAAGTTACTGAATCAGAGGCTCTGGTGGGATTATGGCCTAAAGTACCATGGTACTGAAACAGTGGCACTGGTGGGATAATGGCAGGTGGTTCCAGGTCACTGCATCAGTGGTTCTGGTGGGATTATGAATTGAAGATCCATGTTACTGAACCAGTAGCTCTGGTGGGATTAAGGCCTAAAGTGCCATATTCCTGAATCAGTAGCTCTGGTGGGATTAAGGCCTAAAGTGCCATATATCTCAATCAGTAGCTCTGATGGGATTAAGGCCTGAAGTGCCATATACCTGAATCAGCAGCTGTGGTAGGATTATGGTCTAAGGAGCCAGGTTACTGAAACAGTGCCTCAGTGAGATTATGACCTGAGGTGCCGTGTAAATTAATCAGTGGCTCTGATGGGATAACGGTCTGCAGATCCATGTCACTGAATCAGTAGCTCTCATGGGAGTATGCCCTAAAGTGCCATATACCCGAATCAGTAGCTCTGGTGGGATTCTGGCCTAAATAGCCACACCACTGAACAAGTAGCTGTCGTAGGATTAAGTCCTAACGTGCCAGGTTAGTGAATCAGTCACTGTGGTGGGATTATGGCCTGAGGTGTCATGTCATTGAAGCAATGGCTCTGGTGGGATTATGGCCTGAAGATATATGTTACTGAATCGGTAGCTCTGGTGGGAGTATGTCCTGAAATGCCATATACCTGAACTAGTAGCTATGGTGGGATTATGACCTAAAGTGCCAGGTTACTGAATCAGTGGCTCTGGTGGGATTATGGCCTGTAGATTCATGTCACAGAACCAGTAGCTGTGGTGGGATTATGGTCTAAAGTGCCAGGTTACTGAATCAGATGCTCCGATGGGATTATGGCTAGCAGATCGATGTTACTGAGCCAGTAGCTGTGGTAGGATTATGGCCTAAAGTAACAGGTTACCTAATCAACGGTTCTGGTGTGATTATGGCCTGAGGTCTCATGTCATTGAATCAGTGGCTTTGATAGGATTATGGCCTGAAGTCTCATGTCATTGAACCAGTGGCTCTGATGGGATTATGGCCTGAAGATCCATGTTACTAAATCAGTAGCTATGGTGTGATTATGGCCTAAAGTGCCATATACCTGAATCAATAGCTGTGATAGGATTATGGTCTAAGAAGCCAGGTTACTGAATCAGTGGCTCAGTGTGATTATGCCCGGAGGTGCCATGTAAATGAATAAGTGGCTTCGGTGGGATAACGGTATGCAGATCCATGTTACTGAATCAGTGGCTCTGGTAGAAGTATGCCATAAGGTGCCATATACCTGAATCAGTTGCTCTGGTGGGATTCTGGGCAAAACAGCCATGCCACTAAACAAGCAGCTGTCATAGGATTATGTCCTAAAGTGACAGGTTACTGAATCGGTGACTGTGGTGGGATTATGGGCTGAGGTACCATGTCACTGAAGCAATGTCTCTGATGGGATTATGGCCTGAAGATACATGTTACTGAATCAGTAGCTCTGGTGGGAGTATGTCCTAAAGTGCCATATACCTGAATTTGTAGCTGTGGTGGGATTATGACCTAAAGTGCCAGGTTACTGAATCAGTGGCTCTGGTGGGATTATGGCCTGTAGATTCATGTCACTGAACCAGTAGCTGTGGTGGGATTATGACCTAAACCTAAAATGCCTGGTTACTGAATCAGATGCCCTGGTGGGATTATGCTAGCAGTGCCATTTAACTGAACCAGATGCCCTGGTGGGATTATGCTAGCAGTGCCATTTAACAGAACCAGATGCTCTGGTGGGATTATGGCTAGCAGGTCCATGTTACTGAACCAGTAGCTGTAGTGGGATCATGTCTTAAAGGGCCAGGTTACTGAATCAGATGCTCTGGCAGGATTATGGCTAGTAGATCCATATTACTGAACCAGCAGCTGTGGTGGGATTATGGTTTAAGGTGCCATATCACTGAATCAGTGGCTCTGGTAGATTATGGCTTGAAGATCCATGTTACTGAATCAGTAGACTGGGTGGTATTATATCCTAAAATGCAAGGTTACTGAATCAGTTGCTCTGGTGTGATTATAGTCTGAAGTGCCATCTCATTGAATTGGTGGGTCTGGTGGGATAATCACTTGGGGTGCCATGTCACTGAATCAGTGGCTGTGGTGGGATTATGGCATAAAGTGTCATATCATTATATCAGTGACTCTGGTGGGATCATGCTCTGAAGATTCATGTTACCAAATCAGTAGCTATGGTGGGAACCTGGCCTAAAATGCCATGTACCTGAATTAGTAGTTTTGGTGGGATTATGGCCTAAACTGCCATGTACCTGAATCAGTACCTTTGGCCGGATTATGGCCTAAAATGCCAAATCCCTGAATCAGTAGCTTTGGTGGGATTATGGTTTGAGGTGCCATGTCACTGAATCAGTGGTTCTAGTGGGATTATGGTCTGTGGTGCCATGCCACTGAATCAGTTGCTCTGGTGGGATTATGCCCTGAAGATCCATGTTACTAAATCAATAGCTCTGGTGGGATTATGACCTAAGGTGCCATGTACCTGAATCAGTAACTTTAGTGGGATTCTGGCCTAAGGTGACATGTACCTGAATCACTGTCTTTGGTGGGATTATGGCCTAAGTAGTCTTGTCACTGAACTAGTAGCTATGGTAAGATTGTGACCTAAAGTGCCAGGTTACTGAATCAGTGGCTCTGATGGGATTATGGCCTGAGCTGCCATGTCACTGAATCAGTGGTTCTGGTGGGATTATGGCCTGAGAAACCATGTCTCTGAATCAGTGCCTCTGGTCGGATTATAATCTGAATATCCCTGTTACTTTGTCAGTGGCTCTGGAGTGATTATGACCTGAGGTGCTAAATCAGTGTATCAGAAGTTCTGGTGGGATTTTTGGAAAGGATGGGAGGATTGGGGGAGGGGGGCCGGGTCAATAGTTTAAACTGTGGCCCCTGCAATGCAAGCAGACTAGATAGACAAAATGGCCTTATTCTGCATGTTTCTTCACACGTTCATATGTCCCTGAATCAGTGGCTGTGGAGGGGTTATGGCCTGAAGATCTTTGTTACTGAATCAGTAGCTTTGGGGGGATTCTGGCCTAAGCAGTCATGTCATTGAATCAGTAGCTGTGTGAAATTATGGCCTTAGGTGTAAAGTTACTAAATCAGTGACTCTGGCAGGATTACTGCCTGAGGTGTCATGTTACTTACTGAATCAGTGGCTCTGATGGGATTATGGTGCAAAGATCCATGTCATTGAGTCAGTAGCTGTACTGGAATTATGGCCTAAGGTGCCAGGTTACTGAATCAGTGGCTCTGGTGGGATTATGGCATGAGGTGCCATGTCACTGAATCAGTGGTGCTAGTGGATTATGGTTTGAAGAGCCATTTTACTGCATCAGTAGGTCAGGTGGGATTATGGCCTGAAGTGGCATGCAAGTAAAACTTAACCTCAAGGCACTGCACTACACATGGGTCTTGATCAGCACTATTTGAAGGACAGAAGACAGTGTCATATTTCAAATAGGGGTAAGTGAGTCTTGTGTTGTTGGCACTTCATACAAGATAGAGCACCGTGATGGGTATGTATTACTTTAACTGGAGTATGCTGTGCAAACCAATGCATTGCGATAGGAAGATGAATGCTGTGAACCAGTAAGCGACCTACATGCCGGTTACCAAGCTACTATGCCTATCAGAAGACACAGCTTGTCACTGAATAGCACAGTTGCAAGTAATCAATCATGAGGGTATGTAATGAACTAGGAGGGTGATCTATAGTCTATCGAATGACGACAGCACATGACCTACAAACACAAATGTACAACTACCATTCTAGGAATGACAATGGGTGTGAACATACACTGCAGTATGGTGTCTGCGGACCCCCCACCCACCCCATTGTTTAACCAGGAGTGGCAAACTAAGCTGAAAGCTTGTTTACAGGTGCAACCTGGGAGCACAGGGAAGTTAAGTGACTTGCTCAAGGTCACACAGTATGCAAGTGGGGGCTGTGGGATTGAAATCCAGGTCTCCAGATTTGCAGCTCAGTACCTTAAACCACTGCACTATACTGCCTCCCTTGGGGGAGGTAACAAACTGTAGGTGTCTACTGTTAGTTTTTTGAATGGCAACTAAATGTAAAGGGAAGGGGGAACTTGTTTAACCAGTAAAGGCACATTAAGCTGAAGCTTGTTTCCAGGTGCAACCTGAGAGCACTAGAAAGTTAAAGGGAATCGGTACCATGCAGGCTCACATTGTAAATATGTGAGCCTTACAAGGTCATCCGTTGACACATGTTAAAAACTAGAGGTGCTAGAGCCCCTAAATATAAGTTTTACAACCATGAACACCCCCAAAGCACAGCACTACACAGCTGCATTTTCACTCTGTTCGGGCATTCTGTGCAGCAAACGTGGCTCCCGTGATGACGTCCATGCCTCACCACCTAGTGAGAGCACGGACATCTATGTGACAGTCCCCTTACACTGAAGCGCACATTGAGCTCATTACTCCGGTCCCCAGTAACAGTGTACATACAGTACTCGTGCCCCTGGTCCTCTATTGGTTGTGTAGAAGCGGGTGAAAAACGTCCTTCTGTACTTGCAAATTCATTTGTGTACAGAGCCCACATCTCCATTGATGTATGCATGTCTTTCCATGACACGCCGGCCCATGCCTGTTTGGCAGCAAGCGTGCAGATCAAATTATGCTTGTATAAGCTTTATAATGGAGCAGATTCGAAAATTTAAACATCACATTTACTATGATTTTGTACAGGACAGTTATATTTATTGTGTCTCCCCAGTTGGGTCTGAGCATTATCACACATAATAATTAGTTTAATCAGTATGTGAGCACGTGTCACGGATGACTTCGTGATGCGCGCTCACAGTACTGAAATAAACAATTGTTATATTGTGAATTCCAGCACTCGGTTTAACAGGAGACACCACAATAGAGGCTCACATAGCTGTCCTGTACCAAAATTCATATTAATAATACAGTGTTTAAATTATTTCGAATCTGCTCCATTATAAAGCATACAGCAGGCATAGATGTGCACGCTCACTGCCGAGTGTGGTGGGGCCGGCATGTCATGGAAAGAAGCTGCGTACATCAATGGAGATGCGGGGCTTTGCACACAAAATGAATTTGCAAGCACAGAAGGACATTTTCTCACCCGTTTTCCACACAAACTAATAGAGGACCTGGGGCACGAGCATCGGGGTATGTACACTGTTACTGGGGACTGGAGTAATGAGCTCAATGTGCGCTCCAGTGTAAGGTGACTGCCACATAGATGTCCGTGCTCTGACTAGGTGGTGAGGCATGGACGTCATCACGGGAGCCACGTTTGCTGCACAGAATGCCCAAATGGAGTGAAAATGGCGCTGTGCTTCAGAGGATGTTAATTGTTGTAAAACATATTTTGTGGGGCACTAATACAACTGCTTTCCACCATGTGTTAACAGCTGAACATGCAAGGCTCACATATTTACAATGTGAGGCTGCATGGTACAGATTCCCTTTAAGTGACTTGCTCAGGGTCACACAGTATGCAAGTAGGGGCTGTGGGATTCAAACCCAAGTCTCCAGATTTGCAGCTCAGAGCTTTAACCCACTACGCTATACTGCCTCCTTCAAACCGGCATTAGATAAAACTGTGGCTAATTCAACAATAATGAGAGTTTATATGCTGTGGGGGAGGTGGGGTTAAGCTCTGATCCTGCAGTGTGAATTGTGGGCGCATTATTATAACACTAACTAAAAAAGTATTGCATTTACCATAACAATGACTGAAAAATAAAATTATGGCATTGTTGTTGGTTTGGGGGTTGGCAGTGTCTCACTATCTCTGCACAACACAGGACTGCATTGAATCGCAGGTTGTAAAATCTGAGCAAGTTTTGCAGAGGCACAAAGGGTCAAGCCACACATAAGAATGGGGATTGTAATGGCACTGTACCGTATCAAGGCCACTATATGCCAACACTGCTGTTTGCAGGTAGCAATGCCAAAAGTAAGTAAACTGACTTAATTTAAGTTCAGCAACTGGATAAAGGACACTGCATACTTTCAAAGTATAACCTTGATATAGGGAAACAATGCACGATGATGCTCTGAGACTGCTAGCTGCTTGGTGTAATTAGGCAAACTCTAATCATGCTATAAGCACAGCTCTCACAGCTTCAAGCTAATTAGCATATCCTGCACTGAGGGCAAGTGGGGCTACAGCTCAGTATGGCGCAGTGCAGGCTGAAAGTGTTATTAGAAAATAACACGCTTGCAGGGCACAGCAGGACAGAGGAAGCCAGTAATGATTAAATACACTGTGTAACAGTGTCTTTGTGCAATTTTACATTATCCTTTGTTTTCCCTTAAAGACCTATACTGTTTTCATATCCACAGTCTTTGTTGGCGCTGTTCTATAGAGTCACTGACATCTGGGAGAAAATGTGTCACTTAATGTTACCCCTGTATTTAGCACCTCTGAGCTTCAGGGCATGTCCGTGAGAGGAGAATCTCCATTCATTTTTGTCAATGCCTTTGAGCAGGCAGAAGATGAAGTTAAGGATACTTACAAAATGGGTGCTGAAAATCCTGTATTCTGATTTGTCAAACCAGGTCACCTGACCATGGATTAAGCCCCTGTAAACTCACAGTTGCCTTACCACACTACAAAATCCTGAGTGACAGCAATGTAAAGTGACCTTTTCAGATCACTCCACCAGAGAAACATGTAAAAAACTACAATTACAGAATCCTCATTAGGACAAATCCACTCAGTGGAGAAATACAATTACGGTGTCTTCAGAAGGACAAAACCATTAAGTGGAAGAACTACAGTATTTAATTACAAATGTGTGTAAACAGTGCTTTTTTTAATATTTATTTAGGTAAACCTCTAAAATAAAGTTGTCCATTTTATAAGAGGATTAACCCACACCAGAGCATGGATTTACTGAGCATTTATTCAAGTCTGGGTGTTTGAAGTTACTCAGCCTGTGGCCTCATGCTTCATAAATCCCCAGGCATGGATTAAATATAGGATAAAGTATGGAGTACAGTGTGTTATGAGAATTTAACACACACCCATGTTATTTGATGGCACATAAACCCCGAGGGCTTATGCTAGCCATCCAACAATTCAACAATTCAAGTTAACACATTAAATCCCATGTTTTGTTATATAGAATTGAAGGGTCCCGTTTTTTTCATCTTTTTGGAAAATGGAGTCTTACTTTTCATCGATGAAATGATTTATTTGGTAATTGAAACAGTAAACGGTAAGTTTAACTGGTAAATGCAACTAACTAAACTACTGAAACAAGAAAGATTAATGAAAAAAAAAAACAAGATCTTCGTAGTGTTTTTTTTTCCATGTTGCTATGTGCGTTGCCAAGTGGTGTAGTCAGTCGATCTGCAGAGGGGAGGGTTGAAAGGGCCATTAGTTAGGGACCGTGGTAAAAATATTTACAGTGACAAACTACAAGGTAGAAGAAATGTTATTTTTTTTTCACAAGATTTACCATGGTACAAACGTGACTGAGGAGGTGAGTATTTATGGATCACTGACTTTGGGGCAAACGGTCTTTGACAGGTGCGAGCTGAGTTGAGTCTCAATCTCTTTTCTACGTGGAAAGAAGCCGCGTGAATGCCGTAATACCTACTCAGGTATTACAGTATTTATTACATGCCTTTTCCCATTAGAAAAAATGGAACCCAGTAATTATTGCTCATTATACCACAGGTATCTACTCTCAGCCAATAACAACACAGGAAAACTGACAATTATTCTCCCACAAACTACCACCTACATACCCACAGTAGTTTATTCACCTATAGCCACGCCCACAGTAGTTTAATCATCTTTCCACAGTAGTTTATTCATCTTAAGCACGCTCACAGTCGTTTATCCACATTCCCTTCCTGTCCAATAACAGTCACAGGGAATGTCACACACAGACAATGTCACTCTGTGTAACCAATTTCCAAACGCTGACACAAACTGTGTAATCCCACTTCTAAAATGTGTACCATTTTGCCCTGATTTCTTTTCACTGCTAAAACAAAATTTAACCTCACATCAAATTTAACTCGCACCACACATAGTTCCTCCTCCATACGTCTCTAAGCTGTAGTGCCACGGGAGTAATTGAGAAGACTGTTTCTCACTAACTGATACTTTTGTAGGTCTTTGTCTGAAAGTAATAATATGGGACATTTACTGGTACATAGATTATTTGAAAGTTGGTCCCATTGAAAACTGAGCGCTACAACCCTTTTTATGTTCTGTTTCGAAATCGAATCCATGATTCTGGCCATGCGTATTACACAAGCTGGTAATGCGCATGTCCAGAATCACGGACTCAGTTTCGGAACAGAAAATAAAAAAGGTTGTAGCGCTCGGTTTTCAACGGGACCAACTTTCAAATAATCTATAAACCAGAAAGTCTCTCATAGTACTACTTTCAGACAAAGACCCACAAAAGTATCAGTTAGTGATAAATGGCCTTTCTAGCTGCTCCCACAACACCACAGCACAGAGACGCTCAAAGCACATATTACATCCGCTCCAACTTTAATTTCTACAGAAAAATACAACATTGCCACAAATTCTAGTAGTATAACTAAACATTGTTTATGGAGTATACTCGCAATAACCGGCTTCTGTGGGTATTGCCGGTTACTGCTTCGTATACTCCATAAAACGTAATGTTATCACTTAAGTATACCCATGCTCTGTTGTGGGTTAATCCCTCCATAATTACTAAGACAAACGAAAGAATTCATAGTTATGCCCACTGAGTTGGTAAGCAAAAGAACTCAACATGCCAAAAGTCTTCTTTCTTTCCTATTAACATATGTTTAGACGTTCCTGCACTCAGTAGCATCACATCTCTAGGTATGTACGTATAGAGAAACAATAGACACTGAAACTCTCATAATAATTTATTTATTTATTTCAATTCTAGGATTACAATTACCTTTGCGCCCAGGGCTCTTTTACAAAGGTTCCACGTCAAGACATAGGTAAAACATGACAATAGACCAAATTGTTACACAATAAGGGTAAAAGGATATCAAATTAAATTCAAACGGAGAGGGTAGAGGGGAAAGGAAGAGGACAGTGGGGGTGGTAGAAAGAATGGGAGGGGCACGGGGAGGTAAGAGAATGAGAAGAGAGGAGAGGTAGGGGGTAGGTAAGGATGGGGGGTGGGGGTGGGGTGTAGCTGCCAGGAAGGTGGCATTGTCAGGTGCTGTAGAGTGTGTGGGGCTGAGGCCAGACTATGGCAAGTGTGTTATGTAATCAGCTAGATATAGGAAAGAGCGGTAGCGGAGTGGTATTGCATAGACAATTATCAATGACAGTCACAGATGCTGGAAGCAACCAGGGTGTTACGGAGCCTGGATTTGAAGGCCCCTTGCCCAGTGGTTTTGATAGTATCATTGGCAAGACTGTTAAACCAAGTGGGTGCCCTGTAGGTGAATGAACGCTGGCCAATGGCTGTGCGGCAGCGAAGGATATGGAAAAGTTGTGGCTTTGATCCCCTGGTAATTCTGGAGCTGGTTTTTGTTTGAAGGAGAGAACAGACCCCGGGAGGGGCAGTTCCCAACTGTATTTTCTTAGCAACCACACAGGTTTGGTACTGAATTCTATTATTAAGTTGAAGCCAGTTAGCTTGTGAGTAGAGGTCACAGGTGTGTGTGAGCCATTCGGCCCCAGTGATGAGTCGACAGGCCTTGTTTAGGGTGGTAGTAATCATTCTGAGTGCAGTGGTAGTGGCAGTGCCATAGATGACAAGACCATAGTCAATCTGGGAGATGATGGAGCTTTGAACTGCGGCAAAGAGGGCCTCTTTAGTCAGGTGCCGACGAGGCCGGTAGAGTAAGCCCAGTCTAGTATTCACGGTTTTAGCGACATTGGTTACATGGGTTCCGAAAGACAGGTGTGGGTCTAGGGTGATTCCTAGGTATCTGAAGGAGTCAACCTGTTCCAGGGAGTCCCCGAGGCAGGTGTTTAAGGAGAGTTGGTGGTGTTTGTGCTTGTTTTGGTGGCTGGTGAAAATCATAGTCTTCATTTTTTTCTGGTTAAGGATTAACTTATGTTCTTTGAACCAGCTTTCAACAGAGGTGAAGCCGTGTTGAAGGGTTTGTTGCAGGTGGCATGGGTCATGATGAGAGGCAAGAATCACTGCGTCATCTGCATAGAATATGACTTGCTGAGAGGTGGAGTCAGGGAGGGAGTTGAGGAACAGGCTGAACAGCAATGGGCCCAGGATGGAGCCTTGGGGGACACCAGAGCGAACCAGTTTAGTGTCGGAGACCACTCCTGAAATTTTACACATTGGGACCTGTTGTCAAGATAGCTATTGAACCATTTCACTGATTCTGCGGAGAGGCCAATGTTCAGTAGCTGATGCAGCAGGAGGCAGTGGTGGACAGTGTCAAAAGCCTTTGACAGGTCGATGAATGTAGCTCCGGTTAGGCGACCCTGATCAAGGGAGTTGTGTATGGCTCCCGTAAACTCAAGAAGTGCCATGGCAGTGCTGTGCCCTTTTCTAAATCCGTGTTGCTGCTGGCAAAGGATGTTGTACTTGTCCAGATTATCAGTGAGCTGGTCTTCTACTATCCATTCCAGGGCCTTAGAGAGGGGTGGCAGGATAGAGATAGGTCAGTAGTTCACATGGGAGGTCCGGTCACCACCTTCATGGATAGGTGTGACAGTCACTGCCTTCAGTTTGTCAGGGAATTGGCTGAGAGAGAGGGAGAGATTAAAGATCCTGGTGAGAGGCCCCAGAACCTCGTCTAGAGTGAGGGACAGAAGTTTGAGGTCCAGTGTGTCAGCACTTGCTCTAGTGTTTTTGATGGCTTTGGAAATGTATTTCCTAATGGTATTTTTGCTTACTGCTCTGAAGTAGAAAGGGGGACAATTTTTTGGTCATGACTGCTGGGTGGGAAGAGGGGGGTCGCTGTAGTTGAAAAAGTCAGGAGGGAGGATGCTGCTGAGGTCGGTGAAGGCATCATTAAAGGTGTTGGCTATGACTTTTAGGTCCAGGATAGTATTCCCGTTTATTGTGATTGCAGTAGGGAGTGTTTTGGACTCCTTCCCGGTAACATTTTTAATGTTATTCCAGAATGCTCTTGCATTTCCCCAGGTGTCAGCAAGTGCAGTCTTGTAGTATTCAGATTTCTGTTGGCATATGGATTTGGTGCAATCACTTCTAGCTCTTTTGAAGTTTTGGATGTCCGCCTGTTTTCCTGTTTCTCTGGCTATTTCCCAAAGGTGGTCCCTGTGTTTCAGCTTCTTTAAGAGGGAACCCATGAGCCAAGGATTGCAGAGGGGTTTAATTTTTCGCTTTTTTGGTGGGGCAAAGATGTTACAAGCTTCATTGAAAATGTGTATGTATTGATCAAGGGCTGTATTTGCATCAGGCGCCAGGTTGATAGGGGACCAGTCTTGATTTAGTAGGTGTGATTTTAGGTGGGTTAGCTTTCCACGGGGTAGGACTCTGCTCAGGATGACCTTTGGTGGAGATTTACAGAATTTGTTTGACCAGCTGTAGCTGACAGGGGAATGGTCACTGAGAGAGTCAGGCAGTACGGCAAAGCTAGTGATACAGGAGGGGTGAGTAGTCAGGATCCAGTCCAGTAAAGTGCTAGTGCCGGTTTTGTAGTTCATTCTAGTTGTGGAGTCCAATATCTGTGTGAGGTTTGCTGATGTGACCATGTCCCTGGTGTCGCCAGCATCAGGTCCCAACCAGTTTGTGTTGAAATCACCCAGTGTGATGACTTCGGAGTCGGGTGGGAGTGATTTGATGTGCTCCAGTACTGCATGGAGGCCTGGTCCCTGTTCTTTCAGGGGGATATAAATGAACATGACTGAGAGGGTTCTGTGCTGAGCTCCAAGCAGGATTTTGATATGCAATAGCTGGGCATTTGGTGTTGGTAGGTCAGTGTGGGCAGTGTGCCCCATCAGGTTGTCCTTAGGTAAAGGCGCGAGCCCCTCCTCGCTTTGATTTTCGTCGCTTCAAAGATAGTGTAGCCAGGGATGGAGACTGTATGATCAGGAACCAAGGGGTGAGCCAGGTTACTACTACTACCAGGATATCGGGCTGGTGGGCATTTGCGAAGGCTTGTAGTTGATCAAATTTAGACAATAAGCTACAGATGTTCAGGCAGATAATGGAGAGAGTGCCAAGGCGCTTGGTTTGGGTGGAGTTCATGGCAGCTCGAGGGCCAGGGTTGGGGTGAATGTTTCCAGATAATAGCAGGAGTAGAAGTAGTTTCAGGGTGGCCAGGCGCAGTTCCCTTCGGGAGAACTTGTGGTACTTGATTGAGGAGGGTTCGTTTACAGAAGTTTTGTGCATGCAAAACAGGAGCGTAGTGAGCTGTGGTGGTAACGGGGCACACTGCACCCTGGTATGAAGGTGAGGGCACAGTGGGGTGAGGGGAGCCCTAGGGGTGAGAAAGTTGTCAAGTAGCATGGTGCAAGTGTGGCTATAGCAGAGATTATGCTTATAGCTATGCGAGGGGGATGGAAAGCAGGATGAAGGGAGCTGGAGCAATGGGGTGAGGGCAAAAAGGAGGAGAGGGAGGCAGGGGATAGTAGGGAAAGAAGGCATAGTTTGTGGCGAGGGAAGAGAGAAAGGAGCTGCAAGGAAGGCTGAGGAGGATGTACTACAATGTGAGGGCAGAGGAAGCAGGAGAAAAAAGGGGATATAGGCAGGTAGGTGAGTGAGTGGGTGGGGAGGGGGCAGTTCAGGCCCCATGAGCAGGGGACAGAGAGAGTTACAAGAGGGCAGTAGAATTAAGGCAGGAAGTATAACTCACAAAAAACACAGTCCTCGGATTCGGCAGTGCACAGCAGTAGTAAAATACAGATAAAACAGTTGTTGGATTCGGCAGTAAACAGTGTACACTAACAGCAGATAAACAAATAGTTTTTTAGCAACCACCGGGCAGCTAAGCTTGGGGCAGAAAATAATAGTCCAGTCCCTCGGTCTGTAGGAGACCAGGAGATAGTGAGGTTGGTGCTGTGACAAAAGCTGTGGCAGAGTGCAATGCTAGTCTATGGGCACAGCAGCCCTGAGCTTGGCCACGGAGTCAGCAGTCGCTGCAGCCAATAATAATGCTAATTATATCCTTTAAGGTGTAACAGTATGTCAAAAAAAGTAAAAAAAAATAACATAAGAGAAATGAATACATTTCAAGCTGATGAGAGCCCTTCTTCAGGTATGGGAAAGATAGAAAGTAGGGGGTTGAATAAAAAGAAACTTCAGAAAGACAGAAAACATGGAAATGTATTTATTCAAGAGTTTTACCAGGAAGGCATACTGAGCGGAGAGCCCCACAATTCCAGATGAGTCCTGGGAGAGGGGGAGGAAAGGAATATATACAATACAATAAACAATAAACAGTGGCAACTACAATACAATAGGCTACAGAGCCAATATCCCAAATGGTTACAAAGTAAATGGGAGATCAGAGTAACAAGCAGGAGATCAGCACTACAACTCTTACAAGAAATTAAGTGCCCTGCACACATTAGGCCCATAGAATACATATTAGAGGTGCATACTGAGAGCACCATGAATTACAGATGGATGTGAGCAGCTAGATGAGCCCCAGCCGCAAAGGACCTTATACCAAGTACTCTTCTGAGGGCAGGGTCTGTGTACGCTAGCAACAAGATGTGATAGTGCTGTAGAGGACCTTATACCAAGTACTCTTCTGAGGGCAGGATCTGTGTACGCTAGCAACAAGATGTGAGAATGCTGCAGAGGACCTTATATCAAGTACTCTGCTGAGGGCAGAGCTCTGTGCACGTTTAGTTGTGAGCCGGGGTACTACACATAGCGTGGTAAATGGAATTTTTTTTTTTATTGGTGGGGCACTGAGCTACTGGAAGGAGCTAGGTGCATGAACAGGTGGAGGAGAAATGCGCCTTGAGGAGCTAGTTGCGACACTGAGTGTTGTCCAGGTGCCGAATGTCTGCTGGCAAGGAGTTCCATAATTTCCGCATACGGAAGTTGAAGGCAGCTTGGCCTTTAGATGTGGACATATGTGGGACATGAAGAAGCCGGGAGTCTGTTTTTCCTGAGCATGTACGCAGAGGGAGGCAGAACTGAGAGGGCAGACTCGAGGTAGGAGGGGAGGGACTGTGCCCAAAATTTCGCTGTAACCCTGGCACAATGGGCCTGTCTCCGTTCCTGTAGTAACGACAGGTCAAGTGACTTGTAAAGAATGCAGTGATGTGTTGTGGGTGGGCAGTCCAGGGCAAAACAGCGGAAGGAATGGAAGAGGGGATCTAGTCTGGTTAAGGTGGACTTAGGGGCCGTTCTGTAGACTATGTCCCCAGAGTCAAGAATTGGGAGGATCATTTTCTGTACAACTGCTTTGCAGGGGGGGGGAGGCAGACCCTGTTGTAATATACAATGCCCAGTTTGGGATGAAGTTTCTTGTGCATTGTGTCGATACGAACAGAAAAATCGAGGTGCTGGTCGAGCCAGACCCCGAGGTATCTGAAGGTGGTGCAATCTTCTAAGGGGGACCCATCAATGGTGTAGATAGTGGGGGTTGCAGAGAGATGGGAGAGTCTTTGCCTCAGCACTGGTTGTCCCAATACATAAAAAGGTCAGCAGAAAATTTTAGACCAATAACCTTAACATCTGTGGTGTGCAAAACTTTGGAAAGGATTTTAAAAAATTGACTCGGCATAGAAATTGCACAGAAAGGACTTAAGGATACAACACAACATGGCTTCCAGACAGGACGCTTATGTACAACTAATTTAATCTTATTTTATGAAAAGGTGAGCAGCATCCTAGACAACAGTATACTAGTGGACGCTGTCTTTCTTGATTTCAAGAAAGCATTCCACTTAGTTCCACATGTTCAAGTGAAAAATTATCAGATTGGAATTTGACACCTACACCTTTAGATGGATTGAGGAATGGCTTTGGGATAAGTCTCAACAAGTTATAGTCTCCAGGACTGTGTCTAGAGAGTCAGGGGTCACTAGTGGTGTCCCTCAGGGTACCATATTGGGTCTTTCACTCTTCTGAATATTTATAAGTGAGCCACATGAACATGTCCTATGTAACACAAGTAAATTTGCAGATGACACCAAAATCAGCTCATAAGTCGACACTGTTGAAAAAATGAATATGCTTACTATTTATCTACATCATACTGAGGAATGGGCTGCGTCCAACAAAATGGAATTTAATGTTAGCAAGTGTTCAGTTATTCATTTAGGAAAAAAAGAACAATATGGTAGATTACACACTAAATGGTGCATTAATAAAAACTGTAACAAATGAAACTGACTTAGGGATTACTATCGATGATAACCTAACACCAGGACAGCATTGTAGAAAGGGAGAGCTCTGACTGCAAACTGATTACTCAGGTCTATAAAATGGACGTTTGTAACAAGAAGTGAAACTTGCATAATCCCCCTTTACAAGTCATACACAAGACTACATTTAGATTATGCTACCTCTTTTTGAGCCCCACATTTGGTCAAAGATAAAGGCTTATTGGATAATATTCAAAGGAAAACTACCAAATTAATTCCTAGAGTCCGAGGGTTGCCTTATCTGAACAGAGCACATATCCTTAAACTTTATAACCTGCAACTAAGAAGGGACAGAGGGGATATTGTAAAGTTGTTTAATGTCTTAAAGGATTCTCACCTGGTTAATGAATGTAACTTAAGTAAAGCATCAAAGGCAAGCAATCTACAATTCCATAATAAACAACTCTTTATACCTAGGGCCTCAACAAACAAAAGAAAAAATAATTTCACCATAAGGGCCCGTAGATTATGGAATGCCCTCCCCAGTCTAGAGTAGATATTACCAATTTAAAAAAATTTAAGCATGAACTTGACATCTTTCTCATGGGAAAAAAATTGGTAATACACCACACGCTGTGTGGGGATGGCAGTCTCAATGGGCCTAGTGCCCCCCTCTGCCATTACAAAACTGAGTAATACCGAGTAATGACATAACAGCATTAAAAAAAAGTCCTAAAATAAGCAGTAGTTCCTAGAAAGTATGCAGATTCACATTCAGGTTTGAATGAATAAGACAGAGATGAGGTAGTTAGCAAGGAGAGAGACAGGGAGAACAAAAGGTGAAGGCAATTTATTTATTTAGAAAGGAGTAGTTCATACTGAGCTGATAACTCATTTGTCCAAAATAGAACCCTCAAACAAAAAACAAAAAAAACACCACACAGCATATCTCTGGGTACAAAGGCTGCAGCATTTATTCAAAATTGACAAGGACATGATACAGATAATCCATCGCCAATGGAATATATACACATCTATCTATCTATCTATCTATCTATCTATCTATCTATCTATCTATCTATCTATCTATCTATCTACTTACTTACCTGTCTATAAATATATTATAGGAGTGCGCTAGCACCCCTATAGTTAGGGTTGTGTTGGCAGTTCTATGTTAAACCCAATTATTTGGACCTTAATAACTTTGCCATCGTTTGACAAACTAGTACAAAATTTGGCATGCACAATCAGGCTGTCATAGTCTCAAGACATGAACAGTTTCACGGTGGTGTCTTGTATGGTTTTCGAGATACTGAGGGTCAAAAAAGTGAAAAAGCAATTTTTTTTCCCTATACTTAACATTGGGTATTTTTGTTGTCACCTACAGCCTAGATGGTATAGAATTTCTTCATGAAATTTTTACGGATGATGGGACCTGTGCTAAGGGTGTGCCTTTGGATGGTTTGGTAAAAAAATATTATACAGTGTTTGAATTATAAAAATCGTTGCGATAACGTTCAAGTTTGATCAATAAAAAAAAGTTTGATCAATTAAGAATACGTTTGCAGGTGTTAACAGGTCATGATTTACTGTTCATGTGCAGAGAAATGCTGACTGTGAAAGATAAAAAAACACATCATGAGCGGTTATTTGTATGATGTCCTTGCTGTGGGGGAACCACTCGAGATGGCCACCATTTTCTTTTTACTGTTTTAAACTTATAAACAGTAAACGTGCAATCAGGATTCTGTATTTTTTTTAAACAAACACCCGAACCTAGTTAAATGGGACCCATTTACATAGATTCTGGTGTTTGGTTGTTTTTAAATTTGCCAGAAATACGTTTTCTGGGCATGCAAAATCCAGGGTTCCCAGCTCAGTGAGAGAAGCTGTTCACCCACATTCTCCGCAAAAGAACAGCGGGACTTTCTTGACTTCTGCATCCACAGCTGGAACTCGTGTTGTGGGCTACAGTGAGAGCAATAAGCCACTATTTCCCTGGTATCTAGTGGCACCCCACCCTTCAATCACTGTCCCTGTCTAAAATACAAAAAATCTCCCACAATGTTTTTTTCTAACCCGAAAAAAAAGAAAACTGTCCCTCGCCAATCTGCCCCCCACAACCCCATCTCCAACTCCGCACCCACCACCCCACACCCCAAGTACACCTCCCCCCCTCACTCACCTGAACAGGTCACAGGGCAAAGATCTACTCTCCTATCGAAGACGCATCTTGCTGCTGGAACTACCAACTGCAACATGAGAAACTAAGGTAAGTGCAGTTCGATGTATTTCAATGGGATTTTCAACTTTGATGCATGATTTAGTCATTTTTGCATATTTTGACACCAAATGTTCAATAAAGCCATTTGGGGATCCCCCCTCATGAACAATGGTGGCGGAACTCCATAAAGCTGACCTGAAAGGTGATTTTGAGGTGATTTGGCAAAATCATCTTTTGAGTAGGATTTGAAAATTTTCATCATGCTTGTTCATGAGGTAGGGTCGTAAGAAGGCTATGTTGAAAATTTGGGGTCAAAACATGAAAAATTGGCAAAGTTACATGCATACGTTGAAATTTTACTATGCTCACTGGTAACTTTGGTAATTTTAAATATTTTCATCCCAAATTTTCAGCATAGCCATATTTTTACATCACCTCATGAATGTGACAGCTATCATTTTTCAAATCCTGGCCAACATGTGTTTTCAGAACTGTGGTACAGAATGACACTGCGATGGCGTGGAATGATAACTTATGGCAGGGATTTGAAAAGTCTCAGCATGGCATTCATGAGGTGGGGTAATAACAAGGCTATGCTGACAATCTGGTTGCTGTTTTGGTTGAAATGGAAGCGGGCCCTGTGCTTCATTGGCCACATACATGTACGTCTCTATGGAGAGACAGGAGCTCAGGGCCCAGATGGCCCTGCGCTTCCACAGGGAAGTGAGGATACTATCATAGTATCTCAAAAAGGAAGGAAATTATTTGCAAAAATCTGCATTAGTGCACCAGTTAGAATAACTTAACACCACAAAAGTAGGAAAATGTGGTATTAGGGTTTCAAACCCTAATGCCCCCCACCCTCCCAAACAGCAAAAGGAGAAAACATTAGGGTTTTGGGTCTCTGTAGTCTTGGTAAATCAGTGGTGGAGTCTTCCCTGAGGGTTTTCAGCCCTAATGCTCCCCCTGTCTCCCCTGTGGGCCCTACAGGAAGAAAGCAGATCATGCGTGATGTCGTTTGCTCATGGAATGGGGTGGGCATTAGGGTTGACAATCCTCAAGGAAGACCCACCACTGATTCACCAAGACTCAGAGGACCCAAAACTCTAACATTTTTTCTTTTACTGCTTGAGGGGTGTTAGGGTTTCAAACCCAAATGCCACATTTTCCTACTTTTGTGGTGTTAACTTAACCTAACTGTTGCATTAACGCAGTTTTTGCAAAAAAAATTGTGTTAATGCACGTTAGGTAACTTAACACCACAAAAGTAGGGAAATGTGGCATTAGGGTTTCAATCCCAAAGTCTCCCACCCCACCCCCAAGCAGCAAAGGAAAAAAACATCAGAATTTTGGGTCTTTGCAGTTTTGGTGAATCAGTGTTGGGGTCTTTCTTGCGGGTCATCAACCCTAATGCCCACCCCATTCTGCGAGCAAACAACGTCACACATGATCTCCTTTCTTCATGCAGGGCCCACATGGGGGAGGGGGGAACATTTGGGTTGATAACCCTCAGGGAAGACCTCACCACTGACTTGCCAAGACTCTGGAGACTCAAAACCCCAATGTTTTTTCCTTTTACTGCTTTGGGGGTTGGGAAGCGTTAGGTGGGAAATCCTAACAACACATTTCCTAACTTCTGTGATGTTAAGTTACCCAAACAGGTGCATTAATGCACTTTCTTTGCAAAGAATTTCCTTACTTTTTGAGATACTGTAATCGTATCCTGAACTCATTTCCCTGTGGGAGCGCAGGGCCCAAAGGGCCCTGCACTCTCATCCCTCCACAGATGCACACATGTAGGGCCCTGCGTTTGAATTTCAGCCAAAACAGCAACCACACTGTCAGCATAGCCTTGTAATTACCCCACCTCATGATCGCCATGCTTAGAATTTTTAAATCCCCACCAAAACACCATTTTGTGCCACCGCAGCGTCATTCCATGCCACAGGTGAAATAACACATTTTGGCCAGGATGTGAAAAATGACAGCTGTCACATTCATGGGGCGGTGTGAAAAAATTTCCATGTTGAAAATTTGGGATCACAAATATTTAACATTGCCAAAGTTATGAGTGACTGTAGTAAAATTTCAATGTATGTGCATACCTTTGCCTTTTTTATATATTTTGACCCCAACTTGTAAACAGCTTTCTTATGACCCCACTTCATGAACAAGGGTGGTGAAAATTTTCAAATCCCACCCAAAAGGTGATCACACCAAGCAACCACAAAATAACCTTTCAGGCTGGATTTGCAGAATTCCTTGGCTATTGTTCATGAGGTAGGATACCAAAAAGGCAAAGTTGAAAATTTGGTGTAAAAATATGCAAACATAGTTAAGTTATGCATAAAAGTTGAAAACCTCATTGAAATACCTTGAACTGCACTCACCTTAGTTCCTCATATTGCAGTCGCCAGTTCCAGCAGCAAGACATGTCTTCAACTAGAGAGTGGATCTTCACCCTGGGACCTGTTAACATAAGTGGGGATGACTGTGGTGTGGGGTGGTGGGTGCTGAGGGGAGGTGTGGGTGTGGGGAGTCAGATCGGCAAAGGACCGTTTTCTTTTTAGCAGGTTCAATGAAGGAAAAAAAACACTGATGGAAGGTTTTCTTTTTTTCAGATAGGGACAGTGACTGGAGAGTGTGGGATGCCACTAGACACCAGGGAAGGCATTAAGTTAACAGGGATGGCAATCTGGGGGTGGGGGATGCCAACAGACACCAGGGAAAGGCATAAAGTGTATGGGGACAGTGATCAGAGGGTGGGGGTGCCACTAGACACCAGGAAAAGGCACAAGGTGTAGGAGGATGGTGACTAGATGGTGGGGGAGGTGTGCCACTAGACACTAGGGAAGCACACAGAGTTTATGGGGATAGTGATTGGAGGGTGGAAGGCACCAACAGACATCAAGGAAAGGCACAAAGTTTATGGGGATAATGATCGGAGGGTGGTGGGTGCCACTACACACTAGGGAAAGGCACAAAGTTTACAGGGATGGTGAACAGAGGGTGAGCGGTGCCACTAGACACCAGAGAAAGACTCAAAGTTTACAGTATGAGGTCAGTTTTCTTTTCTTGTTAGTGTAAAACTAGATGAGTTGGATTCAATTTGAGATGCACTCACAGATGGTATTCAGCATATTATTGGACATAACATGATACAAGCCATGCAGGATGCCCCCCCAATCATGCTGATACAAGCTGTGAACTATACAGCCTTACCTCATGCTAATACAAACCAAGTACCATTCTGCACGTTATTCGCTGAGTGGCATGATGATACAAGCACTAATACATCCAGCACATTACCTGCTGCAACTATACATGCTTTGCGCTGTCCAGTACATTATCTGCAACCTGGGCATGCAATCCACAAATAAGCAGGCTGCTGCTGGACTGCTAGCCAAAGAGAGATTATACGTTTGTCAGCCAAAGATAACTATCTCAGCCAGGGCTCCCGGATCCACAGTGATTCAACAGGAATGTAGAAGTACATGAAGCTTTTCGCCATAGACATGTATTGCTTATACAGGACAACAGAGCAATCAAGGCTCCATAAAATACAATGAAATGTGAGCAGAAGAACATGGGGAAATAGCCACGCACTGTAGGAAAATGACAGTGATCTAGAAGCCCTGTTAGACTTATTTTCCTTCCCCATCCTACTTAGATCACTTCATCATGGTGATTGGAGGGTGGGGGGTGCCACTAGACAACACAGAAACAGCATCTCACTGCAGCCCATAGCATGAGTTCCAGCTGTAGCTGAAGAAGTCAAGAAATTACTGCTGTTGTCATACAGAGAACATGGGTTAACTGTTCCTCTCGTTAAACTGGGCACCCTAGATTTTGGGATGCCCAGGAAACATTATGGCAACTTTTTAAACAAACAAACATAAGAATCTAGCTGAACGGGTCCCATTTAGCTAGGTTCAGGTGTTTGTTTTTTAAACACATAATTCAATTGTACTTTTGGTGTTTCTAAGTCGAAAATGGTAAAAAGAATATGGCTGCCATCTCGAGTCCCCCCCCCCCCCAGGGCAAGTAGATCATTCAAATAACTACCCAGGATGTGTTTTTTTTACCTTCCATGATAAGTTTTTCTCTACACATGAACAGTAAATTACGACCTGTTAACACTTGTGAATGTTTTTTTTATCGATCGAAGGTGAACGTTATCCCAGAAATTGTTATAATTCAAAAACTGTATTTTTTCACCAAACCATCCAGAGGCATGCCCTTGGCACAGGCCCTACCATCCATGAAAAAGTCATGAAGAAATTCCATACTGTCTAGGCAGTGGGCGAGAGCAAAAATATCCAATGTTACAAAGAAAAAAGTAAGTTTTTTTTTTACTTTTTTGACTCTCTGTATCTCTAAAACCACACAAGATGCTATCATGAAACTGCTCACATCTTGAGACTCTGACAGCCTGATTGTGCATGCCAACTTTTTGTGCTAATTCATCAAACAACGGCATTGGTTTGACCCTTAGAATTTTAGGCAGTAGATGTTATAGAAAGGCTAGTCTCCTCTTGATTTTGTCAATCAGCTTTAGTGCCTCATGACTGACCAGGTCATTTTGGTCAAGGTGCACCACTAAACCACCACCTGTTATTGCAAGGTGCACCACTAAACCTCCACTTGTTATTGCAAGGCGCACCACCTGCTGGGGGGGGGGTTGATATGAAGGCCTAATTTATGTACAGTGCCCTCAAGCAGATCCCACTGTATCTCCCCCTTCCCAACCAATTTAAATGGCCATCCGATATGACAATCCAAACTAGGTGCCGTATGGTTGAACATTGGACCTGCTGAGCACCACCTGAATGTTTGAATGACCAGTTATCCTTATTATCAGTTCCACTGCACCCTTGCCTGGCGAAGACAAAACAAATGTACATGACTAAAAGTAAAACATCCATACCAACAACCATAAACATTCCACTTCCCCAGGCCCTGTGACCATTAAATGCATAATGGCATGTGCCCGGCTATGGTCTTATGTAACTTTTATATGCATTCCATCTGCCAACCCATTTTATTTTTTTTGGTGACACTCCCAGTCTGGCTGCCTCAATAGCAGCACCAATCTTGAACGTGTGTGTACCGAAGTCTTGCCATAAGCATCTTCTGAAGACCACAGCAAATTGTATCATGGTCACTGGTTTCCCCATCCTTGTGGATGAAAAATGGGCAATGGGAAAAATGGGATGGGCAAGCTGGCTGTTTGGTGTTGTGGCTAGAGCCACTGCCTGTAGTGCTTAAGGACCTGGGTTCCGGTCCTGGGGCGAAACATGTATTTTTTGGGGGGAGGCAGTATTGCGCAGTGGTTTAAGGCTCTGAGCAGCAAACCTGGGTTTGAATCCCACAGCCCCCACTTGCATACTATGTGACCCTGAGCAAATCATTTAACCTCCTTGTGCTCCCAGGCTGCACCCATAAACAAGCTTTCAGCTTAGTGTGTTTCTCCTGGTAAAACAAAGGTAGACCAAAAAAAAGAAAATGTCCCTCCCCGGGGCCTGGCCACCAGGTAATGGCTAAGATGCAGCCATGGGCAGATGTCGCCCACCTTTGCCCAGTGCAAAATGACAGTTCTAGGTGGCCTACATTGATTAGTGTTTGACTTGCGTGGATGTAGGCATACACTATTTGACAGGAGGGAAGTATCCCAGAGCTGGAGGTTGTCCATCCTGGTACTTAATGCTGAGTCTAGCACTTGTTCTGAGACTCTCAACCCCCGCCCCCCCAAATGTGCAGGAGTAGAAGGCCCTGAACTGCAAAATTTTAAAAGAGTAGCTTCAAGCTCTACTTAGTGCCTAAATCTGGCAACTCCAGGAGGCCTTTCAGTTTCCTGTTGTCTGGTGTCCTGACCCATGACCAGGCCTATCCCTCTAGCATCTTCCTGGCCGTGAAATTATTTGTCTGGTTAGGGTACCCATGTGCCTTGCAAAGAAGGGCTTTACCCACCAACTGCTCCCGGTTTTCCACTGGGGATTTTCCTTGCTGGATTAGTCTGTGGGCCTGCTGTTGTGCCTCATGGTGAGCCCTGCTTACCTGGTGTCCAGATAGCAAAGAAAGCCACAAAATGACCTGTGTATTTCTTCTGTGTTGAGGAGGCAACAGAAAGCTGTACCATTTGCAATGTTCCTGATCCCTAACTGTCATACCACCTCCAGTATTCCTGTGGGCAAAAGGTCCACATCTAGCACCAGCTGTTGGAATTGCTCAAACTGAAATCAAGATAAAGTGTCAGCAATCACATTAACCCTTCCTGGATGGTGACATGACCTAAAAGTGACGTTCTCCTGAAGACAACACAGGACAGCAGCATGCAGCATGCACATAACATCCTCTGACTTTGAAGTCTGTGAGTTGATGATGTCAGTGACTGCCAGTTGTCCTTGTTAAACATAACGCACTGGTTTGCAAACCTGCCACCCAGATCTGGAATCCATCAACCTGCAAACCATGACACTTAACAAAACCCCAAAACCATGGCCCCCAGAAGCATTCATGACCAGTTCCTTCTCCCTGTTCCCCTTTTTGTCCCAACAACCAAAGGCTGGTGTCGCCGAGGCACAGGTCAGGAAACATAGGGAAAATCCAGGAGCAGTTGTAAAAATCTCCAAAACTTTATTTATTGTAGCAGTAACATAACAAAATATATAAACTTGTTCATAAGAATCATGTACAGAGGCAAAATAAAATATTTCTTGTAATATTCCTAATTGCAGCTCATCTGAGCTTTTTTATAAGTCTTTTTCAACCCCCCACCTGAGCAAACATCTTGTCCTTGCAAAATGTTCTGTTCTTGTAAATATCAGGCAGGATGTTTCTGAGGCCCCTTTTGCAAAAAGGCCTCAAGCATTTTAACTCAAGTAACCTCTAGTTTTCTACAATTAATATACTTTTCAACAGTAATGCTATATATATAGTCTAAACAATAGGGATTTTCAATATCAGTTTCATTCCATACATTGACTTGCACATAATTTTATATTAGCTGATACAGATATGCAAGGGAGGAAAAACAGACAGCAAGAGAAAAGTGAGAGACAGTGAGAGGCAAAGAATTGCAAGACAGCTTGGGCTGATCAAGTCCAAAGTCTCACAGGAAAATTTGGTTGCGCAACCAGACAGAGAAGAGACAGAAAAGGATTTAAACACTTTCTCCACAAGAAATGGGGCAGGGTCCTATTCTACCCTGCCACATATACCCCCCCTCCTTAAGAGGGAACCTGTTTTATTAAACAGGTTTCCAAAAACCTTTATTAATTCTCTACTAACATGTTCTGCTCTCAGATAATTAAGTACACGTGCACTCTGTTTTTATATTACAGTACAGCAAACAGTACAGTTCAAACTCTTGTTTTTTTTCAACCTTCAGAACCCTCTGTGACATAAACAGCCAGCTCTGAGTGCGGTATCATTTTTTATTTCTTAAAAATAACAGAAACGTGGTATTGAATTTGTCTATGGGAAATGCCAGTGTACTTTGAGCGACCTCCTTCATTCACCTCCCCAGATCTCAGTATGTGAGATGACCACACACACAGGAACTTGGATAAAAAAAATCTAACGCCCGCAAGGTCAAGATAATTACAGGGCTAGAAGGTACCTAAAATCAGGGACATCCTGTTCAGCTAGTTCTTTTATCAGTAGCCAAGCTGGCAGGAAATAACTTACCCATTTTACAATGTTTACAGGAAAGGAAAGCAGGGCATGACACTTCTATGTGAAATTAAAAAGGTTTTGATATCTGTGAAGATCAGGAAGATCCTTTTTCATCAAAGAGGTGTCATTTCAGAATTGATGCTATGATTAGAAAAACAGGATCTTACTGCCTTATAAGGATACTGTTTCCTGTAGAGATATATTTTATAATAATAATATCCTGATAGGGAGGAAGTACAGTGACCTCATCCAGGGGGCTGGAGATAGTGCTTTTAGAACTATGATTCTGGTTTCATAGAATGACTTCTTTACCTGACTTTGAAACAGCAACATCAAGCCTTTAGAAGATACAGTAAGTATTTTGTGGATAAGAAATATAGTGGCACTTTTACACCTTTTTGTTTAATGACCTGTTTTTTGTGATAAGAGGTCTGCATATTACTGTTTACTATTTTACCTTTTGTTTAGTGAAGATATATTTTAAAAACAGAAACTGCCTGGTGTACCTTGAAACATTTCTTTGGTTTCAAGTGAAGTTAGATGTTCTAAAGCTGACACGGTGCATGCGATTATAGGTGTCCCAAACTGGGAAACAGTTTAAGAGTTTCTCTGGGTCTTACACAGAGTTCAAAAAGGGTTCATTTTGTAATACCTAGTTAGGTGCCCATAGGCAAAGATATCTAGCCCCCCTCCGAAGACAGAATTATCTGAGCCTGACAATTGGGTATGCTAACAATAGGTTAACAAGTTTGAATCCCTCCAGAACTTGGGACTAAGGTGACTCGAATCCACAAAACAGACAAGAGCGCTACTTTGTTCTGTTCACTGTTCACAAGGCTATGCTCAGAGGTTGGCACTTCGGGAGTAGAGGGCTGACCTGCTGAGTGGGTTTGTGACACCCTCAATTCCTGATCCATATCTTGACAGAGAGTCAGCATTGCTATTCTCTTTACCAGATTTGCGAATTTCAGTGAATTTAAATGACTGCTGTGTCAGATGCCACCTTGTGATTCTGGAATTTTTATCTTTCATCTAGTTAAGCCAGCAGAGAGGATTGTGATCAGTTACAAGAACAAATTCAGTTCCTAGTAAATAAAATTTAAGAAACTCCATGGACCACTTTGCTGTTAAACACTCCTTTTCCATAGTGGGGTACCTTTTTTCTCTGTCATGCAATTTCCTACTTATATACAAAATAGGATCTTCTTTCCCATCTATATTTTGACTTAGGACAGCACCTAGGCCTACCTCAGATGCATCTATTTGCAAGAGAAATGGTTTCTCAAAGTCTGAGTTTCTTAAAACAGGTGCTGAACATAATGTAGCTTTTATGGCTTGAAAGGCTTCATCACACTCTGGGGTCCATTTCACATTATTTGGGAACCGTTTTTTCATGAGTTCAGTGAGGGGAGTAGCTAACTCAGCAAAGTTGGGAACAAATCTCCAATAATAACCAGCCAGCCATAAAAATGACCTGACGTGTTTCTTTGTTTTACATACAGGGCTATCAGCTACAGCTTCTATTTTAGAAATCTCTGGCTTAACATCTCCATTTCCCAATACACAGCCCAAATATCTGGTTTCCTGCATGCCCGATGCACATTTAGTAGGATTAATTGTCAGACATGCATTTTTGATAGCTTGGACAACTGCTCATAGGTGTTCTAGGTGACTTTTCCAGTCTGGACTGTACACCATGACATCATCCAGATATGCAGCACAATAACCAGTGTGAGGCGATAAAATTACATCCATGTTCCGCTGGACTGTAGCTGGCACACCGTGTAAACCAAAGGGCATGGCGGTGAACTGACAGAATCC
This sequence comes from Neoceratodus forsteri, assembly GCA_016271365.2. Classification (NCBI taxonomy): domain Eukaryota; kingdom Metazoa; phylum Chordata; order Ceratodontiformes; family Ceratodontidae; genus Neoceratodus; species Neoceratodus forsteri. The sequence continues at coordinate 2,727,429 of JADMNL010000041.1, read as the reverse complement.
TATAGGGGTGGCAAATGTAGCTTTGTCTCTGGATTCTTTAGCTAAAGATATTTGCCAGTAACCCTTGGTGAGATCAATGGTACTGATATACTTTGCACTCCCCAGTCTGTCCACCAAATCATCTATTCTGGCATAGGATAACTGTCAAATTCAGACACTTGATTAAGTTTCCTGAAATCAAGGCAGATTCTAACACCCTCTTCTTTTCTGTTTACAATTACCATAGGAGACTCCTTGACTCCTCTATGATACTCAATTCTTTCATGTTTTGTATTTCCTTAACCATATCAACGCTGAACTGCTCTGGTAACCTGTATGACTTTTGCCTAATAGGACAAGCATTCTTTGTCATTATTACATTCTCAACCCCTTTTGCTCGGCCTGGTACCATGGTAAAAGTACTGTTAAATGTCTTTAGTACATTATGAATGACTGCAGTTTGTTCTGAGGTTAAGGAAACATTCACCCTTACAGCATCAGCAGTTACAGTTTGTTCCAGTCTATCATAAGCTACACCAATATCTTCCTTATCAGTTTCTAGTAAAACTAGCAAGGCAGCTTTTGGTATTTTTTCAACCCATTTCTTGAGGAGGTTAGCATGGTATATCTTAGGATTTTTCCTGTCAGGGGGTCTCAGTCTCGTAGTTAACAGTGCCAGTACATCTAAGAACCTTATGTGGCCCTTGCCACTCCATTAACAGTTTATTTTCTGTTGTGGCTAACAGTAGCAAATCCTTTTCACCTGGCTCGAAAACTTTTTCTTTTACCCCATGGTCATAATATACCTTCTACTGGTTTTGAGTCTCTTCCTGATTACTATGGGCAATTTCAACATATTTTACCAGCTTCTTTCTTAGGGCACACACATAAGAAGATATAGAGTGGGGTTATCTTCCCACATTTCTTTTATCACATCCAGTGGCCCTCTTGGCTGCCTAACAGATAGCATTTCAAATGGTGAAAACCCTGTTAATGCCTGCGGCACTTCTCTGTAAGCAAAAAGTAGGAAAGGCAAGTATTGGCCCCAATCATTCCCTTCCCCTGTTATAAACCTATTTAAAACATGCGTTTTAGGGTTTGGTTAAAACGCTCAACAAGACCGTCTGTCTGAGGGTGATGGGGGGAGGTTCTTATGGCAGTGATACCTAGTAGTCTGTATAGCTCCTTAAGTAATGCAGCACCAAAATTACTACCCTGATCAGTAATAACTTCTTTAGATATGCCCACTCTGATGAAAATGTTTGCAAGCTCTGCTGCCACTTTTGAAGCTGTGACAGTACGAACTGGAACTGCTTCTGGGTATCGAGTAGCATAGTCACATACTTCCAGGATAACTCTATTACCCTTTTTACTTCTGTCTAAAGGACCAACCACATCAATTGTAATTCTCTCAAAAGGCAGCTCTATCAAGGGTAGGGGCACCAGGGGCACCTTGTCTTTTCTAGTGACTGGGGCTACCTTCTGACACTCAGCACTGGAATTACAATAGGTAGCAACATCTTCATGAATTACAGGCCAGTAAAATCTATACAGTAATCTGGCAAGTGTGCCCACAGCCCTAACACGTTTTGGGAGAGCTGCCATAGGATTGGTTCTACCGTCACTCTGGAACGTGCTAAAGAAATCACTGAAACTGAGGACTCCTGTTAGTATTACTGTGTTTAAGTCGTTATACTCAAACTACATTACAGAAGCCTGCAACTGCTTCCAACGATGCTAGCTCTGGAATGTGCAACAGAAATCACTGAAGCTGAGGACTCCTGTTAGTATTACTGTGTTTAAGTCCTTATACTCAAAATACATTACAGAAGCCTGCAACTGCTTCCAATGATGCTAGCTCTTGAATGTGCAACACAAATCACTGAAACTGAGGACTCTTGTTAGTATTACTGTGTTTAAGTCGTTATACTCAAAATACATTACAGAAGCCTGCAACTGCTTCCAACGATCCTAGCTCTGGAATGTGCTACAGAAATCACTGAAACTGAGGACTCCTGTTAGTCTCACTGTGTTTAAGACCTTATATTCAAAATACATTACAGAAGCCTGCAACTGCTTCCAATGATCCTAGCTTACTTACTCCCCCCTTCTACATCCTCCCTGCTTTTCCCATCCTCCTTCCTTCTTGTATCAGTGCATAACTTGTCCCTGAGCCACCTACTTATCTACCGCCCTAAATCTCACCCTCACTCACCCACCTATTCCTTGTATACCCACAGCATCTCATTCCTTCGCTCCTAGTATTATCTCAGTTCCAGACACCCCCCCTCACACTGGCTGCCCACTTCTCCCGACACATGTCTCATCCTTGATACGCCTGGGTCTTTTTAAACTGACTATGTATGTCTCTTCGCTTGTAGCATCCTCTTCAACTAATCTCTTAGCTGGACTATAATGCCTTTATCTTACAGGAATACTATACCACGTATGTTGTATCTGGTATAAATTTTTACTGACTTGCTACCCTATTGTTATGTATACCCTTACTGACTGTCTTTTACCTGAACCCAAATGTATTTTTACTTATCCTGTCTATTGCAGGCCTACCTGTACTGTTGTACTCTTGCATCTACTGTCCATTTGTCTGCATATAAATGCATTGTTACTTGACTTGTGTAATGCAGGTCCACCTTGTAAATGAGCTTGCTCAATGGTATTTGCCTAGATAAATAAAGAATTTGATTGATTGATTGTGTGCGATCCCTCCCTGAGTGACCAGCCATAGGACCATCACGTGCTATCTGTAACCATTCTGTTCTATACTTCTGTGGTATAACCAATTGTTCTGTCTGTTCCTGTGTCTGAGGTTTAATCCAAATTCTGTACAGTAACTCATTACATTTTTTAAATATTGCTCCACCCTGTTTTGGTTTTACCCCCAGCTGCTTAAAATAACCCTGGAGAAACACATCATTAGCTTGTTCTGAAGGAAATCACAATCAGTTATCAATTTAGTTTCAGCATTTTCATATTTTTACCCTTTATGTCCATCAGTCATTTGTTGCCACAGTTTCTTCAGGCTTTGTCTTTCTTTCCTGGATTTCTGGATCTTGGAACAGTGCTCAAACAAGTGCAAATCAAAATCCTTGAAAGGAAAAGTGTCCCTACTGTCTGAAATTTTCTCGTCACCACAGCTGCTAAAACATCAGGATTTATTCCCTCTTTGATCAACTCAGTAAATCCTGGAAAGTCATTTCCAATGATGACAGGTACAGGTAACTTAGGTACTACCCCCACTTTCATTTGGTGTGACACACCCTGGTGGTGGGATAGTTTTGAGTATCCCAGTGGATGCAGATGACACCAGTAACTGGTCCCTTTACACATTTTCCCAGCACTTTAACATGCACTTGGGTCTGTCTGCTTCCCGACTCAATGAGTCCCTTCACAGTCTTATTCCCCACTTTCATAGCCATTAAGTACTTGCCCCAATTTGCCAAGGACAGATCTGTTCCAGTGCCACTCTCCTTACTAAGTCAGTTTCATGCAAAATGTCCTGGCTTATTGCAGTTATAGCAGATAATGTCTTTTGGCATAGATTTGTTACCCCCCAGAGTTCTTATCCGGCTTGGAATTTAAATGGGAAAAAGAGTGTCTTACCAGTGCTTGGCTGTTACCTCGCTGCTGTGGCATCTCTTTGGACATTTGGTGGTCCTCAGCCAAAGAAACAGCCTTTTCCCCATTTTCTGGTCAGTGTTCCTTTACCCACAGCTGCACACCCGTAGGCAAGATGGTGATGAATTGCTCCATTGCAAATGTGTCAATGATCTGTGGGACTGTTTTACTCACTGGCTGAATCCATTTTATCATGAGTTCTCTGAGTTGGGTGAAGGCTTCTCGAGGATTGTCCACCAAGTCGTACCTCAGAGATCAAAATCTCTGCCTGTAGATCTCTCTGGAGATGTCATACCTTTTCAGGATTTCGCTTTTCACCAGGTCATAGTTTTCTGACTATGCAGTGTCCATACTGCTGTAAGCAAGCTGGGCTGTCCCTGTCAGGTAGGGTACCAGTCTGATTTCCATTGCTGCTTTGGCCACTGGCAGGCTGTAGCAACTCTTTCAAAGGTTGTCAGTTATGCCTCAATATCATCTGAGGGATACAACTTTGTAAGTTTAATGGCCTTTAAGTTGTGTCTATTTTGTTGCTCGTCTGGATCTGTGCTGGATCCTCTGCCTTCGATAGCTTGCAAGGCATCCAGCCATCACTGCTCCCATTGCTGCATCTCTTTTCTCATCTGCTGCTCCGGTCACTGCATCTCTTCTCTCCTCTGTGCTTCTAAACACTGAGGCCCAGATATTCAAACCGCACCACAAAAGTGCGCAACAGCAGGAGCAGGCGCAAGTCCAGTGCGCCCATGCGCAACACGCGCGATATTCAAACATTGCGCAGGTCAAGATGCGCCTGTGGCACACGACTGAATATCGCACCAACTGCACCATGGCGCAACCAGGGATGCGCAGTGGAGCAGGTGTGATGCGCAATAGCACAACCAGGGATGCTCAGTGGAGCAGGGCAGCAGCACAACAGCACAACCAGGGATGCACAGGGACAGGATGCAGGAGCCCACCACCCATGGTAGGGATGGGCAGAGGAGCACTCAGCAAAACAGACATCGCCCCCCACACCCCATGCACCACACAACTGGAGGAGAGCAGGAAGAACCAGTGGCCCAGGGACACCAGCAAGAAACCCATCGCTGTGGCACGGTGCACCAGCACACCCCCTTGCAATCTGGGACTGTCACACATGGATGCCCATCCACCCCATGCCACACCAACCCACCAATGCAGAGCACACCCTGCACCATGATCCCCATACACCCTGCCCAGGAGTAGCACCCAACAGTGCAGGACACCCCAAGCATGCCACCACCACCACCACTGTGACAATACAACCCTGTGCACCACAGAACCATGCAAGGCAGCCCCGCCATGAGCACCCAACAGCAGGAAGCAGCAGCAGACAGCGAAGCAATGGCTGCAGACACAGTGCCACCATGCACGTCCCACCAAGGTAAAGCTGTGAGGCCGACCATGCGTCAGCACACGAGGTATCACACACATGACAGGGCATGCCTCAGAACCTACCACCAGTGTCACAGCACCCTGCACACCCTCCCAAAAACACACCCCGTCCCAGCACTGGCCACAGCAGCCAGTGCAGATTGCATGGAAGCATACACCACACCGGATGCAACACAGTGCACAGACAAACAACCATCCATACCCAAGGGCAACACAGGGGCACAGTAGCGGGTCAACCAAGCCCCCAGCATGTGATCACGGCAGCCGTGTACACATGGCCAGAACCCCTCCACGGCACAGGTGTGCCAGCAATGCTGTGCAGACACCACGACGCTGTACGCCACCAGCATGCGGCTGGAGCACAAGTGACAGACAGTGGAGCACATCCCCTGCAACGGGCACAGGTGACAGCATTGAGGTGGGACAACAACAGCGGAGGCAACAGTGCCACCCGAGGCAACAGTGCACCACACCAGTGACAGGAGGCAACCCGGCATCACGCTGGGTATAGTGGCAGTCCAGCATGGGCAGCCACCACTGACATGCCAGTGGACTCTGCAGGTCACAGACATGCAAGAGTGGCAGCTGCACAGGCCATGGACGGTCTGGCAGGTCCGCCATGGACACAGCACATGCACCGTGTACCACTGCACACAGTCATCCATTGCACAAGGAACAACACACAAACCACAGACAGTGACTGAGAGCTATGCCCAAACCACACTTGCCTTCCCTACAGACACACACACACACACACCCTTGATAGCACCACCCCCGACACTATGCACACCACTGCAGCTGAGCACCATTAGCCCGCTGCAAATCAGAGACCACAACAGTAGGCATAACTAAACAAATATATTACAAAAGTAGTAACAAAACTATGTACAAATATATACATTTGTAAGGGGTGAGGGCCACAAACTGGGTGGAGGTGGGTAAGGGGCAGGGGCGAACAAATGGGAGAGGGAAGGAGGGGTGTGAGGGTGGGTCCATGGGGCTTTCCCAAGCTGTAAGTGCAGTCCATCTTCAGTGGGAGCCCCACTCCCCGCTTCTATGGCGCTTCCTGCCATGTTGACGCTTCACAGCATGGCGATCCATCCTTTTGAGGATGGCCAGAGAGGCCCTGGCCACCTGTAGCAGCTCCTGCAGTGCCCGCTCCATATGGACCATCCTCCATCCACCTAGGACAAGGGAGCCGAGTCAATAGGTGTGAATGCACAGCCCCCAGCAGCCCACCCATAGTACATGGCATACAGCCATGGGACACACCTCTGTGATGGTGTGCGACCACCCACAGTTATCATGTCCACAAGACCTGTCCACCGAGGTGCACACAGCCATGTGGACTGCTGCACACACTCACTGCCCAAGTCCCAAACAGCACCACCATGGCTGTACAGCGGTGCGAAGGCAGTGGCACAGCCATGTACCCGATGCATGCATGGACCACCAGTGACACACTCCCAGACATGCAGTGCCACTGGACAGTGCTGACTGTACTATGTTGCGTGCATGGCAGTGGTGTCAATGGAAGGTGGCCATGCCCCGCTGCCCGCCCTGTTACACAGCATGCACAGAAAATCCTGGATGTAAGGCACTCACCATCATCAGGCTGGTCCCGGCGCTGGGCTGGTATGGGTCCTCTGGCATCTGGACATGCCTCACACTGCAGCTGCCCCACCCTGGCACGCTGGCACTTTTCAGGGCCTAGGGTGCAAACATGGAGAGTGGAACATCAGTACAATCTGGTAGCAAAGGCCCCCCGCCCCCAGATGCGTGCAATCCCACACAGCCAAACCCATCTGCCCCCACCCCATACCACCACCACCGCCACGGCCCACACTGGACGGACCAACCCCCCGTGTGCTGGACACATGTCCACCACGATGCCAGTATGGACGTAACCAGTGTGTGGATGGGGCACCTACCTGGCCGTGGAACCGTGACCCTCCTGGCGCATGCCCGCAGGTGGGCAAGCCTGTCTGGGTCCCTCCACTGGAGGTCCCCATACCAGTGTCTACACTGCTCTGCTGTGTGCTGGATCCCTGTTGCCTCTTCCAGGGCCACCGCCACCTCCTCCCACATGGCACTCCTGGCCCTGTCCAAGGGTGCCTCCCCAAAGAGGGCACCAGCATGGGACTCAACCAGGGACACGAGGTTAGCCAGTTCAACCTGGCTCTAGATTGGTGCCCATTTCCGTGCCATCTTTCCACCACTGAGTATCAAAATGGTGCTCCGTAGCGCACATCCGCCACATGCGGATGCTGCGCGGTACTGCGCTGCCATTCCCCATCATGCTGTCACTGAACAGTGCGACAGAGGTGCACCCATGCGGACGCATGGTGCCTAGGGGGCAGAGGTCAGCACAGAATCAGAGGTCCCTCGTGCACGGACTACCACAGCGCATTTGGTACTCACCGCGGTTAGTGCGGTAGGGCACCTGTGTGGCACTTCCTGTAGCAGCCTACTGTGCTGTGGCACCACGGCGCCCCAGTGCAAGAGCGCTATACATGTGAACAGTGCACTAGCACCACTGGCACAGTGGTGGACATGCCCTGCACTGCCTCCCATGCTCAGCATGACAGCAGCGCAGTCAGGCAGCGCAGTCAGCGTCTGCATCAGCACCCCGGGCATGCGCCGTTCGGTGTCTACTGTGTACGTCACAGAGCTGCGCCCTTGCCTGACCACGTTCAACACAATTGTGCAAGGCGCAACAGCGCGATACTCAGCTGTCATATGCAAATCAGCTCATCAGCAATTCAACGGCGCAGCTACTGCATTAGCATCCACTCAAAATTGAGCCTCACCTCATTTGCATGCATTGCGCTATATAAATGCGACATTGGGCTGCAGAGGCCATAGTCTGGTATTGCAGTCTATTGTGGTGAGTTGCATGCTGTTTGCCAGTGTGGACTGTGGTGTGTGGGAGATGCATGGGACTGCACATTCAGAGGTAACACCTGTCATTCCCACAGGATCAATGATGACCGAACATGAGGTGGAGGAGGAGGAGGAACAGAGACGTAGGACATGGAGGAGGCCCAACTTCACCAAGGAAGAATCAGATGCCCTGTTTGAGGCCTACCTTGACCAGGAACCGCTGCTCAGCAGACAGTGGGGAACACCACAGGCCTGTGCTACAGCATGGGATGAGGTGGTGCGTGCCATAAACCAGCATGGCAGCCACCAGCAGTCTGTGCAGGAGTGCAAGAAGAAGGTAGGCACAGACAAGAGGAGGATTAAAGATAAGGTGGCTGCCATCAGGGCAGCACAGGCTGCGACTGGTGGTGGACAGCCGGCCGTGCCACGCCTGACGCCACAGGAAGAGCGGGTTGCTGGCAGCATGCTGTGCTGTGCCCTCGAGGGTGTTCCAGGTGGTGGCTTCCAGACAGGTGGTAGCCCATCACTGCATGGTAGGTCCTGATCTGTCACTGTGTGGGGGGGGGGGGAATGACACAGGGTAGGGCAGAGACATTAATGCTACTGTGTTCCCTTACAGCTCCTGAGCATCTACATGGGTCAGCGGTGGTGGGCTCATCCACTGAGGGTGATACCCTAGACACAGAGGAGCACCCATCCACCTCCACAGGTGTCCGAGGGTCAGGATGACAGTGGGCCTGCCTGGCTGTCCGGAATGAGGTTGGTGGAGCTAGTGCGGGGGAGGCCCTGCCCATGTCCCAGCATGACAGCGTCCATGGATGCCAGCATGCTGAGACTCGGACTGGTGCCGGATCTGTCACCGATGATGATGGAGCTCACAACATGGACAGTGATACGTGTGGGCCGCAGGATGGCCGCACAGCAGGTAACAGCACGAGCATAGCCATGGGTGGTGCCACCATGGAGGCCTGTGTGACATCACAGTCCCAGCCTGTGCCTGTCTGCACTAGTGGGGCAGCACTGGTGTGTGTCCAGGACAGTGGGGCTGTTGCGGCCGCTGCAGCGGCACCGTTGAGCCCTGGCGAGCGGCGGCTGGAGGGGCAGTGTCAGTAATCAGCCAATGGCGACGGGGGGACAGTGTCGGTGGGGCGGCGTCAGTGCACTGCCTGTGGACATGCCCAGGCATGGCCCTGGTGTGCAGCGCTCAGCCTCAAGGGGTGCTGCCCAGCACGGCCACAAACACCATGAGGGACACCATGCCGATCAGGCAGATGACCTCTTAGATGAGCACACCCGCATACTCCAAGAATCAGTGGATCAGCAGTTGTGGCTTGTGACGGCGGTGGATGCACTCAGTGCGGTCCTGCACCAGGCAGAGGAGTGGCGCAGCAGGGACACCGGTCTGCTTCTGGCAGGGATGGACTGGCTGCGGGAGGATGTGACCGCCACCACTGACAGGCAGACACAGGCATTCACAGCTGTCATGGCCACAATGGGCACACAGTTATTTGCACATGCGCCACAGACACTGCGCAGTGCCATATCCACCCCCCATTCCAGGCATCGTGTGACACCCTCCATGTCAACACAGGGTTCAGCTGTGGGCATCCCGAGCACGCCTGGTGCAGGCATGTTCGGTGAGCTGCAGACCCCTGCTCGAGAACGGTCATGTTCCCACAGCGGCACCCCTGGGGGACCGTTGGTGCCACCCCATGAGGCCAATGGTCAGCCTGTCATGGCTGGCAGGTCTTGGTGGGGCCGCCCACACATCCATGGCAGCCATGGCACTGTGCCGCATGACTGACCTGTCTCCCACTATGGCTACTGTCTGATGCTGCCCTGTATGCAGTGTGTTGTTCAATGTGCAATGCATGGGTGGGGTACCTGGACCTGCACACACACACACACACACACACACACACGGTCCATGTGCACACCCTCCTGGCTGCTGGTTGCTGTGGCGTGTGCATGATGATGCCTGCGTTGCACTGTCCGCCACTGTGCAATGGTGCCCAGTGTCTGAGACACACACAATGACGGGCACTGGGTGTGGTGGTCTGTGGACGTGTGTGTGGCTAGGGGTGGCGGTTAGGGTCAGCGTGCCTCCTACCCTTTGTGCATGTCTTCTGGGGGGTGTGTGTGTGTGTGTAACCGCATGCCGTGTTAGGCCTTGCGCATCCCTGACGGCGTGAGCGGTTCCACGCTATGCCAATTCCCTTTATGCCACGTGCCCCTGGGGTTTGTCCAAGCATGTTTGTGGGTTGTGCCCTTGCCACTGGTGGTTGCACATGGCCCCATGACTTACCTGGGTTGGCTGAAGTGCTCCTCTGTGATGGTGTTCCGGTGCAGCTGCGACATCCAGATCAGTCTGGGATCCCTTCGACCAAGAAGGGGCTGCTCATCACTTTCTGCACAAGTGTCCCCATCGTCCCCATTGCTGACCCCCTATTCGACCTCTACAGCTATCCCACAGTCATTGGCCATGTTGTGCAGGATGCAACAGGCCAGGAATAGCCCACAGGCCTTTGAGGATCTGTACTGTAGGGCACCACTAGACATGTACAGGCAATAGAAACGTGCCTTCAGCATCCCGAACACTTGCTCTATGACATTGCATGTGGTGGCATGTGCCTCATTGTACCGTTGCTGCGATGGGGCTGTGGGCCACCGGTATGGTGTGAGCAGCCAGGGACGGAGGGGATACCCACTGTTACCTGTGTGTAGAGGGTGGACATTAGTTTGGTGATCAGCGTCGCCCTGCCATGGGCCATCTAGGCCAGTACCCATGTCACCTCTGACTATGCCCCTCCCAAGATCCATGTCTTTCTGCATGATTTGCATACTCACCCACTAGGTGACCAGTGAGGATGTCCCCACTCTCGAACCTGTGGCACAGTACAGACTGGTGCCAGATGAAGGCATCATGTGCTCCCCCAGAGTGCGTGGCACAGACATTGGTTATGCACCCCTAGCATCGCACACCACCTGGCAGTTCATGCTGGCATAGCCCTTCCGGTTGATGTACGCAGCACCTTCCAGGCCAGGTGGTTGGCGGATGGCCACTTGGGTGCAGCCAATGGCCCCGAGCACGCCAGGCATACGTGCTACCCTGTGGAACTCTTGTATGTGTGCTGTGCGCTCCGCCGGTGTGCTGGGGAAATGGATGTACTCCACAGCATGTGGCAGCAGTGCGCTGAGGAATTGTGTGAGTAGGCATGACACGGCCAACTGGGTTATGCCTGTTGTGTTCCCTGTTGGTCTCTGGAAGGTGCCCGTGGCGAGCAGGCACATGACAGCTGTTACCTTTGTCTCCACTGACAGAGCATGGCTCCGTCATGTGGGTGCCTGCATCTCATCACTGCACAGCTCACAGAGCCGCCTCAGGATCGCCCGGTTCAGGTGGTACCAACCCACAATCTCAGTGTCACTGTAGTGCTCGAAGCTGGTGCGGGCTCGGTACTGCCTGTTGGTGGCATACCGCCGACAGGCCCTTCCACGGCCGTGCCCCCCCTGCTGCCTGCCTTCTCACACCCCTCATTACCACCTTCATCTGAATGGTGTCACTGGCCATGTCCCTGGCTTGTGTTCCCCCCTGGCAGCTGTAATCCCATTCCCCCACTGTCCTTTGTGCTACTCCCCCTGCACCAGGAACACCTCCAAGCTTTGGCTGTCCTGCCCACTGCCACTGCCCCTGCCCTCGGTCCACTGTGACACAGGGTCCCCACTCCTGTCCTGTTGCTCTACATTCCCAGGTGTGCCCTGTACTGCTCTTTTCCAGTCCCACTCACTGCTTCCCTCTCTTCTGTGGCTATTACCTTGCTCCCACCTCTGGCTTCCCTATAGTGTTCTTTCGCCTCTCTCTTGTTCATTTTTATTATATATCATATATCGAATCTCAACTGGCATATCCTGTAAAATTTCAATATTTAAAATGGTTTAAATGCTTTACCCAAATTAAATAAATATTTGAAATATTGACTTGGCTAGTCTTTCCTCATAGGCCTTATCCCATATGCCCTGCACCATTGTAGTTGCCCTCCACTGCATTGCCTCCACCTTATCTATTTTTTTTTCTCAGATGGGGCCTCCAGAACTGGATGCAGTATTCTAGGTGCAGTCTCATGAGGGTCTTATACAGAGGCAAGATGACCTTCCTCTTTGTACACCTGATACCCCTCCAAGCATCTGGCTTGCCTTTCCGGCTGCCTATCACACTGCCTAATTTCTCTTAGGTCCTGCGAGATGATAACTCCCAAGTCCCATTCCTGCTTTGTGACTGTCAGTACCTCCCCACATACTTTGTACTTTGCCTCTGGGTTCTTGTGCCCTATCTGCATGATCATGCACTTCTTTGCACTGAATCTCAGCTGCCATTCTTAAGACTATTTCTCCATTTTTATGTTTGCTTGCATGCATGTGCAAGAAACATAGTGCCATCATCCGAGTTTCAGAGGTGTGGCACCTGTCTTCCAATTCAGTCAGTGTGTTTGCAGGCATGGCCACAGTTCTCCAATGAACACTGCAGCTGTCTATGACAGCAGTTGAAAATGCAGTGCCGTACAGTTGAAAGGGAGAGCTCCACTTCAGTGAGCAGTGCTCCCCTTCCACATGCACGCACGCACACATATTGCTTGCTCATGCACTTCCCCTCCCCCCACGTACATACAGTACGGCCGACAGGGGTGCCCAATCACCCATTGGCTCCATGCCCTCCTCAAAAAGCGTTCCAGGTGCCACGCTGGGAGCTCACCCCAGCATGGCAGAAATTGTTATGGCTGACGGGGGTGCCCAATCCCCTGTTGACTCCAGCCCCCCCACTCAGCATTCCAGCTGCCACGCTGGGAGCTCACCCCAGCGTGGCACAAGTCCATATGGCTGACAGGGTTGTCAACTCCCCCGTCGGTTGCAGGCTCCCCCCAAACAGCCTTCCAGCTGCCACACTGGGAGCCCACCCCAGCGTGGCAAATGTCCTGCGCTGTCTTCCTAAAAAAAACAACCTGTAAACAAAGTTCTCTTGGTGGTCTCCTGCCCACCCACTGCGCACCCTGCTCACCTCCACACACCACCCCGCTCACCCCATACTCCTCCGAGCTCAGCGACAATCTTCGGTGGATCGGGAACACGTCTGCACTCTTCAAAGCCGACTGCAAACTGAGGAAATGCCGGTAAGTTGTTTAATGCAATAAATAGGTTATTTTCAACTTTAATGCATATCTCAGGAATTTTTTGGAATTTTGTCACCAAATTTTCAACATAGCCATTTTAAGACCTCTGCTCTTGAACAGTGTCACTGTGATTTTCTTAATCTGTCACAAACATTGCTTTCGCAATTTGGTGACAAAAGTCCATAAAATGACTGTGTTACAAGTGAGCATTGCGCAGTTTCCATGCACTCTCGTAAGTTCATGAATTTGTAATATTTTCAGTCCAGATTTTCACCAGTGGCATTTTTCCACACTTCCTAATGAACAGTACATCTGTCATTTTTCACAACATGGCCAAAATGTGTTTTCACACTTTCAGAGCAGAAATGCGTGATTGCTGTGGGAAATCATTGTTCGGGACAGATAAAGAAAATCACAGTGACACGGTTCTTGATTGGAGGTCCCAAAATGCCTGTGTTGACAAGCTGCTGTAAAAAATCCCCAAACTAATTACATTACGGGTGTGCGTTGTTCAGTTTCTATGCACGCTCGTGACTTCACCAGATTTTTAAATATTTTCACTGCAGATTTTCAATATTGCCATTTTTTACACCTCCCCATGAACAGTACAGCTGTCATTTTTCACATCCTGTTCGGAATGTGTTTTTGCACCTGTGGTGCTAAATGCCGTAGTCACAGCAAAAGCAGTTTTCGGCCAATGAACTGATATTGCCACTGTTCATGAGGTGGGAGTCACAAAAAAAACATGTTGAAAATTTGGAGTGAAAATACCAATGAATGTCTGAGGCGTTAGGGTTTCCAACCATAATGCCCCACCCTGTAGAGAATGACAGGCATCAGAGGTGTGACTTGGGATTCTTACCTGTAATGCTCATACCATTCCACATCCTGCAGCCAGTTAGAGGCATTGAGGTGTGCCTTGGACTCTTCAGCCCCAAAAGTTCACCCCATTCTCCTATACTACACCCATCTCACTGTATTTCCTGATGGAATGGGGTGCGCATAAGGGTCAAAGACCCCAAGGCACAACGTGACACTTGTCGGTGTCTGCAGGGTAGGGTGTGGTGAAATAGCATGGCCGTTACGCCTGATGACCCAAAGGCACACCCCAATGCCTGTCAGTCTCTGCAGGGTGGTAGTGAGGTTGATTTCAGTTCAGTACTTCACTACCATTCCTATTATGTAGCTCTGTAACTCCTACACTACCAATGCCAATGCCAGCAAGCAAACATTCAGCATTGACAAATGCTTGTTTTTAATTGTGTTTATGTCCCCGTTTTTTCCCCATTTTGCCTGACTCCCTGTGCCACAGCTGTGTGTGTGCCTGTGGAGACATGGGCACATTGTGGTTCCACAGTGCCCTCCCTCTGCTTGCCACCTGCCTGCTACACTCAGGCCTCCACCTAGGGGCAGTTGGACTGTGGGGGGGTGCAACAGGGTCCTTCCCTGGGAGAGGAGAGCTGCCTTGTGGCTGCTCAATCTTGCTCCCTCCCTGCCCCCTTGCTGGTCTTGGATGACTGGCTCACTCTCAAACCTGGGTTGCCAGCATAGCGTGAGGTGTGGCATCCAGCTGCTCAACCCTCAGTGCCACCGGGCCGGCTCTCCAGTTTTTTAAGGTCTTCCATCATTCTTTCAACACCCTCTGGCATAACCACCTTATTGTATACCTTTGTATCCTCTGTGAAGAGAAATGCCTTCCCTTCCAGTCCCTCTGCAATGTCTCCAACAAAGACATTGAGGAGACTTGGCCCCAATACCTACCCCTGCAGCAGACTGCTCGTCACCTCTCTCTCTCTCTCTCTCTCCAGAGTACTCCCCGTTTACCACAACCCTCTGACTCCTGCCATTCAGCCAGTTCTCCACCCACAGAACTATTTTAGGATCCACCCTTAGGTTATGCAGTTTGTTAATTGGCCTTCTACTGGGGATGGTGTCAAAGGCCTTTCTGAAGTCCAGACTGGTCACATCCACCACATCTCCCTATTCCTACTTTAGTTACCCAGTCATGCAGTAGATTAGTACAATGAGTTAGTGCAAAACACAGTGCTTATCCAAAATACAGTAAAAGTTAGGTTTAGATGTATTAGTAAATAAATGCCATATAATGGCTCCACCAAGCCACATTGACAAAACTTTCCACTGCAGTCCTTCACATTGACGCAATCCCACTGACATCACCAACGCATCCCAAGAACGACCCGCAACACGCTGAAACTGACCACCACACTTAACTGTATCGGGGGGGGGGGCTGTGCTCCCCTGCATCCCCCATGTGGGAGGCTGTGCCCCGCATCCCCCCTACTTTAAATATCTAGCTCCACATTACACAGCCAGTGGAGTTAGGTGCTTACCCTGGCTACGAAAATCTCCATGATGTCGGGAGTCGGATGATGTTAAACTTCGATGTTCGAACAGTATACCCCATACGAGGCAGTGTATGTGTGTTAGTGTGTGTGTGTGTGTGGCAATGCTCTATGTATGCAGAGAGTGCACTGTTATGTGATACTGTAACATATATGCATATATGTGTATTTCTATTAGTCAATATGTGTGTATCACAACAATCAGAAAGTGCAGTTAGGATGCTCTTTGGTTAGTGCAAAAAGTGCTAGTCTACATTTCTCCACTATCTATATCAGTTCTGCATGTCATTCCTTATTTAACTGAGGCATCTAGTGGCAGCTCCCCACCCTCTGATGTCCCTCAGAGCCTGAAAAAAAGAACATTATCCCTTGATGTCTTTTCTTTTATTCTGTAAACATGTGTGTAGATGGTGCACTGCTATGTTATAGTCACTGGAATATATATGCATATATGTGTATATGTATTAGTCAGCATGTGTGTATCACAGCAGTCAGAAAGTGAAGTTAAGTGGCTCAGTGGTTAGTGCAAAAATTGCTAGTCTACATTCCCCTGCTGTCTAGAATAGTTTCAGCCTTATGCATGTCATTTCAGATCTAAATGAGACTCTGTTGCTGCCCCGCCTGAACTGCCCCCCCCATGCCCAGCACATCCCAAGCCCAGCCCATATTAGGGGATCTGCTCCTAGATCTAGCACAACATCAATACCAGCGGCAAACATCTGGCATTGACAAATGCTTGTTATAAATGGAAATAATAAATGGTAAAGCAAAACACTAAAAAAATGCTACAAGAAAGGATATGGATAAATCCATATACCATGACATACAACTGCAACAGAAAATATTGGTCTCTACTCCTGAAGATGAAAGAAGCAGGTGGAAAATAAAGAGACCACTACTGTTTCTTCAGTACCACAAGATTCAAGAAGCAACAGGAACACCGGTGACAGGCATGGCTGTTGTGCTCATGAATCATGTGGTGCAGCTGTGCGCAAGGCGCATGCCTCTAATTACAGTTACTGTGTCTCTTATGGTGATAAGAATGTATATGAAGGAACTGTCAAGTGAAGGGGAGCAGCTCTGGCACACAAAGGACTTGGGAAGAAACTCTTATAACCGTAAGAGTCAAAGGAACTGTGCATATAAACATATTATCAAATACTTTGAATACCTTTGTTTAAAAAAAACAAATTTGAATTTAAAATCAAAATGTTTTACTTTGCAGAATATTAGACAAGCCCCATTGTGAGAAATAAATAGTGCCAACTGAATTTTGAACTTCAGAATTTAATGTCTGCATGAGGCACCCTTTTACAGTTATGAGAGTACTTGGAATGCTTAGAAATAAACAGTTGGAACTGTCTAAGAATGAGGTCATGATTTATAATAATGTTCATGAGGTCATTAGCTTGTTATCTGGGCTGCAGAAGATGAAATCACAGGCATTACCACCTAATACCCTGCAGCAGTGCAAGCACTGGGCAAAGAGAATGTGCTATCTACCATTATGAACTGGAGATCGTAAATGGAAGAAGTTGACTGGCCGAGAGGTTTTTGAAGCTGTGATGATATCGGGCCACATCATCACGGCTTCAGAAAACCTCCGGTCACCAGCCTCCTCACTCTCCTGAAATCACATCTGCACCTGTTCCTTCAGTTCCCACACAAACACCCCGTGTCCCTGCCACTGCAAAGGAATGTAGATTACATTGCAGCCTCAGTTAGCTGAAATGTGCTGCCACACTACAACCCGCTATTTCTTTTAAAATGAAGTGCTCGCCACTTCTACATGCGGCTTTGCCATCATGCTGTCTCCCCAGAGGCGCGCGCTTACTCGACCAACCACCTGTTTTCCACACACAGTAGCACTTGGAAAAACATTGTTTTTTTTTTGTTTTTTACTTCAAAACTCCTGTGTGTACCCTATCAGTTGCCATGCTAAATACTGACAACTAGCAACTTACCGATCTGTTGAAAAGACCGGAAGTCTCCCTGCTACTCAGTTGGCTCCATTTCAGTCTGTCTTCCGTCGACTTGTGGTGGCTTGCATTACAAAATCCTGTCTACAGTATTTAAGAACAAAAATAAAAGCACACACAGTTTCCCTGGCTCCTGACCACAGTATACAGGGCTGGTACAATCTTTCTTCACATCTGCACCTCCTCCACAAATGTCAGTTACAGTTACAGCAGCGCCACCTGCTGCTTCCAGGAACAATTTTCTTAAAAGGTAGTCAGCCAACACCCCAAAAACCTCATTTTCACAAGGTTATGAATATTTTGTTTTTAATTTTTTATGGAAACATTTTTTTGAGCCAGTTCATAATAGCAATAAGTCACTCCAAGGTGTGGTATATCATGGGATATCATCACCTCTCGGACGGTTGGATGCACTCGGCCTGCAGCCTCATGCCCAACCACCCGAGGCATGACAATATCCCATGATATACCACATCCTGTCGTGCCTTATTGCTTAATTATAAAATGGGTTGGGAGAATCCTGTGTTCTGACTGGCTGTGAGGTACCTCTGGCTGTGTCCTTATCAGGGCACATTGTGCCAACTGGCGCCTTTTCAGCCAGTCAGGATGCTTTACAACAAAAGTCACTGTGCCTCACTATGTAACCTCCGTATTTTAAAAGTACAAAGACCTGCCTGACCGAGCACATCAGAGTTACCCCCCGCTCCCCCAACATACGCAACATTACCACCCACCAACAAAAATAAACTTTTACCCATGGCAAATGCACAAAATCTCCCTTACTTGCAATGCAGCAAAACCAAGGGTCGACATGGGTGCTGGGCAGAAACGGCTTTCTTTCAAAGCTGACACCAGCACCTCCAGCAGCTCTCTGAAATGGCTTTCAAATCAAAGCCAACATCTGCGCCTGCACCAGCTCTTAGAAATGATTTAGTGTTAAAAAAAAAAGAAATTACATAATAATTGTAAAATCCTGTAACCAGAGAGACATTCAGTTACAATAGAGCTCAGAGAAAAGTGCTTACTATGCTGGCCGGTAAGTGATTCGCTCGCTACTACAAAAGGCCGCAAAAAAGGGAAAAGCACACTAAATAAAAAAAAAAATAAATAACCCTCATGAAGTATGGTGAAAACGGTCTGCACTCTGGTGCCTGAAGAGGAACACACTCACTCCCTCACAAACTGTCCTTCTCAGTTGAAAGAAACTGACATTTAGAAGCTCTGCACAGTGTGTGTGTGTATATGTGTGTGTGTGTGTGTGTGTGTGTGTGTGTGTGTGTGTGTGTGTGTGTGAGACAGAGTTGGGGGGAGCAAACCTGTAGCAGTTCACAGTGACTATCTGTGGGTGATGGACTGGGAGGACCAAACCTGAGCACAAGCACATACAGTGTGTGTGTGTGTGGTTGATGGACTGGGGTGACCTGACCAACTCTAAGCAGTATGGAGGGGGGCCCTAGTGGTGACCAAGAGAAATACATTGTATTGTACTGTACAGGACAGTCCATAAATAAGAGGAACTATTTTTAGCACCCAGTACACCAAACGGGAAGAACACCCCTCCCCCCTCAGCTAGTGATCAAACGTAAGTTCATCATGTTTGTAGTTCATTTGCATCATCAGGTAAGGAAAAAGGTCCGGCCCCCCATATGACGTGGAGGGGAAATGTGGACCTCGCCCAACAACTAAAGCACCGAAAACTGGCCAATGAAAAATCATGTAAACAAATGCCCGCAGTCTGGGAAACAAGATCCCAGACCTGCAGGTAACAATGACAGAGGCTAAACTGGACATAGAAGCCATTAGCAAGACATGGTTCACCAGTAACCACACTTGGGAGACTTCAGTACCTGGTATGTACTGTTCAGAAGAGACTGAGGAGCAAAAAGGAGGGGGGGGAGTAGCCCTTTATGTCAATGAAAATAACAAAGCTACAGAAATTCAGAATACACATAAGGAGCCAGAAGAACTGTGGGTCACCTCGGAAACAGGAAATGGGACAGCCATACGAACTGGGGTTGTCTACAGGCCTCCAGATCAGTGGGGAGGACATAGACACATTACTGTTACAAGATATAAAAACATGACAGCTACAGGGGAGGTCCTCATAATGGGAGACTTCAACATGCCAGATACAAATTGGTCAATACCAGCAGGAACATCTGCCAGAACTAGACACATAGTGGATTCCCTGCAGGGGGACACCCTCAAACAACTGGTACAACAACCCACAAGAGACAGAGCTATCCTAGCTCTAGTATTGACTAACAGGGAAAGGATCACCGATCTCCAGGTAGAAGGTCACCTAGGGCCAGTGACCATCACATGGTATGGTTCAATTTGGCCACTAGAACTAGATCATCCCATTCCAAGGCAAAAATATGGGACTTTAGAGGAGGTGACTTTGATAAGATGGCCAACAGAGTTAAGCTAGCCCTGGCAAGAAGAAATACAGGTGAGGGGGTACAGGCAAAGTGAACAAGCATTAAGGATGCAATACTTGAAGCAACATCTCATTGTGTTAGGGAGAAAAGCAAGAGCAAAAGAAGGAGGAAACCACTTTGATTCTCAGAAATAGTAGCAGAAAAGGTCAAGGCCAAAAGGTTGGCCTTCAGGAAATATAAAGGAACGCAGCGTGACAAAGATAGGAAGGCATACCAAACTTCCCTAAGGGAAGGCAGGCAAAGGCCCAAACCAAGGAAAGACTAGCATGAACAGTAAAAGAAGGGGACAAGACTTTCTATAAATACATTAGTGAAAGGAGAGAGTCCAGAGGGGTTCTTGCTAAGATCAAAGGGGATGGGGGGATTATGAGGAGGAGGACCAAGGAAAGCATCTATCCTAAATAGATACTTCTGCTCAGTATTAACTGAGGAGAAGGTAGGGCAGGGCCCACAACTCAGCAGCATGGACACAGTGGGGGAGGGAGGTGTGCACAAGTCCCTTCACAAAAGAAAAGGTCCTACAAGAGCTCGCTAAGCTCAGGGTGGACAAGGCAATGGGACCAGATGGCATACATCCCAGGGTACTAAAGGAGCTAAGGGTGGAACTAGCAGAGCCATAATCAGAACTGTTTAGTGAGTCTTCGAGCACAGAAGAGGTCCCAGAAGACTGGAGAAGGGCTCATGTGATCCCACTTCACAAGAGTGGTAGCAGGGAGAAGGCAGAGAACTACAGACCAGTCAGTCTTACCTCAGTAGTGGGCAAGATTATGGAGGCACTCCTTAAGGAAAGGATAGTGCAATACCTGGAATCCATAGGAGCACAGGATCTAAGACAGCATTGGTTTACAACAGGAAGGTCCTGTCAAACTAATCCCATAGATTTCTTTGACTGGGTAACTAGAGTGGTGGATCAAGGGGGTGCAGTTGATGTCACCTACCTTGACTTCAGCAAAGCTTTCAATACTGTTCCACACAGAAGATTGATTAATAAGTTGGGTAGGCTCAGGTGCGTCAGAAGTTGGTCAACTGGGTGGCAAACTGGTTGGCAGGCAGAACACAGAGAGTGGCGGTAAATGGTATACAGTCAGAAGAGATGCAAGTCACAAGTGGGGTACCTCAGGGATCAGTCCCGGGGTTGGTCCTCTTCAATGTCTTCATCAGTGACATTGCAGATGGACTGGAGGGTAAGGTTTGTCTGTTTGCAGATGACACCAAGATCTGCAACAGAGTAGATGATCCAGATGGGGTGGGCAGAATAAGGAGAGATCTGGATAAACTGGCAAAATGGTCAGAAGAGTGGCAACTGGGGTTTAATGCAAAGAAGTGCAAGATCATGCACACAGGGAAGAGAAACCCTGAAGCCACCTATAGGTTGGGAGTGGAGTTGCTGGCAAACACAAGAGAAGAAAGAGACTTGGGCGTCGTCATCACAGATGACCTGAAACCATTTAAGCAGACCACTAAAGCAGTAGGTAAGGCTAGGGGGATGTTGAAGTGTATAAGCAGGGGTATCACAAGTCATAAGAGGGAGGTAATAATCCCTCTTTACAAGACACCGATTAGGCCCCATCTGGAGTACTGCGAGCAGTACTGGAGGCCGCACCTGCACAAGGACATTAACAAAATGGAGAGAGTCCAAAGGAGGGCAACCAAAATGGTGCAGAGACTGCATCAGAAAACATATGAGGACAGACTAACAGAGCTCAATATGTATACCCTAGGGCAAAGGAGGGAGAGAGGTGATATGATTGAAACATTCAAACATCTTGAGGGCATTAACAAGGTGAAAGAGTCTAACATGTTTCAATATAAGAAAAATAGGGTAACCCGTGAAGTGGGTGCATGAGGAAGGGCGCTATCCATTACAGCGACTCCTTCCCGGTGCAATCCACTCACGGCAATGGAAAGGTAGGGCAACAAGATGAGGGGGTGGACGAACTAGACGACAGGATGTTGCTATACGTACGCGCGCAGGGTGTGGGAGTGAGCACGGCGAGCGTGGGCTGGGGGGCTGGAGAGGCTGTAGGGGGTGGTGCTGCGGTTGTTGGCCAAACTGGATCATGGCGTCGGGGGATGGTTAGTGGTTGGGGTGGCCAAGGTGCTGGGTTCGGGTCTGGGCACTGGTGTGATTTGTTATTGTGCCCGTCCGGAACCTTTTTTTTTTTTACTGCTTTCACCCCCAACATGCACCCCCCGGAGTTGAGAATACTTAAGTAGGGAGGTGCGGGGTGGTGTAAAGTACAGCCTACAGAAAGCAGTAAAATCTGTCCTGGTGCCATTGTTCTTGTAAGGCTGGGCTGTCAGAGTGCCAGAAATGTGTTCGGCACTCTGACTGAGCGATAAGACTGAGCGATAACGGTGATCGCCTTTAGGCGTTCGCCATTATCACATAGACCCAAAAAATAGCAGGACAAGAAGACACAGCATGAGATCAGAGGGAGGCTGATTAAGGGGTAATGTAAGTTCTTTTCACAGAAAGGGTGGTGGCTGCATGGAACGGCCTACCTCAGGAAGTGGTGGCTATGAATACAGTGCAGGGCTTCAAACAGGCATGGGATAGGCATAAGGGAGCAATACAGATGAGTATAAATAGGTAGGCCATTGACAGAGTAAAGACCTATGGCACATTCATAAGGCAGAAAAAATGGGCAGACTGGATGGGCCTTGCTGTCCTTATCTTCCATCAGCTTCTATGTTTCTATGTTTAGTGCTGTAACTAAAAACTCTTTTTTTTCCTTATTTTATTTCCATTTTGAGTTTTTTTTTTTTTTATTTCTACTAGGGGGACCCATTTTATAAATGCAATAATCTGAGGTGTGGGTTATGTCCTGATAAGAGCATGCCTAGGTGCATAAGGCACTTGGCTCAAGCACCTGATGCCTCATAACGCACCTGAGCATGCTCTTATCAGGACATAACCCATACCTTGTTGTGTGTTATTGCTTGCTTAAAGGCACAGTCATCCAGTATGCAGTAGTTTATTTCCTGGACATCCAGGGTTCCAGTATCTTGTGTGGTTTCATGACTTCTTGACATGGGATCCAGAAGATCACTGCTTCAAACGCTGCTTGAACCAAATAATCACTGTGTGAACTTGGGTAAATCATATAACTTCCCAGTGCTCTAGACCTCCCAGCTATGGAAATGGACAGATGCAGTATCTCCTGTAAATGAGATGTTTTATCTCACCTGGGTTATCCTGAGTGTATATTATCTTAATAAAGCATCTAAAATAAACCTCTGCATCCCCTTCCTCCTCATGGCCTGATGCCAGTACATAGGCAACCTACACTATGAAGGAGCCTACAAGGCATTACAGGAGGTGGAGCTTTGTCTGAGGGCAGGTACTGAGTGACACCTGGGTGGACAGGTAGGGGGAGGTAGCTGCCCCCTAGGGGTGGAGGGAGGCAGGTAGGTGGGAGGTTCCCAGGGGGAAGGTGGTGCAAGACCAGGGGAGGAGCATAGCCTATAAGAAAGGCCACAGAGGAAAGGTTTGCTCTCTTTTTCACTGCTTCCAGGTTTTGATCACTTCTCCTACTGTAGTCCAGCAGCTAGGCCCAGGTCGGATGAGGTAGCAACAGCCAGGCACAGGATTCAACAGGTAAGCAGGAGTTATGGGCTAGGAGTGAGCACAAGCCCAGGGCTTAATTTCTTTGCTGTTTAAAAAAACAAAACAAAAAACACTTGCTTTTAATTCCCCTTTTGGTATGGCTTGCCTTAGCCTTGAAGTTGGTGAGAAGTATCAAAGGGGAGAGGGGCTCCTTGTTAGGCCTGAAATAGATTAAGCAAGATAGGTAGGGCCAGCAGCCTTCCCCCAGCATGGGTAGCAAAGCAGCAGGAGATACTGGGGCCAGGATGTTAAAGCAAGTGGGCAAGCAGGGATGGAGTGATAAGTGGAGGTACTGGTGCCATCAGCCACATGGCCCGGCTCCCCCCCTCCCATTAAATCTAAGGGGAAGGAATTATCCATAGTAATAGAATAAATAATAGAATGTGGTATCCCTTACCATGTTCTCCAGACAGGGACTGGCCTGCTTTAGGCCTGGGAGTCGGTGACTGACGAGGTTCCTGATGAGGACGCATTTGTCAATATTATCAAGCGGTCAGGGTTTTCCTGTGGTTGGATGGGTTGTGTGGTTCAGGTGATCCTGCAATGGCAAGTCAATCAATCAATCAATCAATCCAGGCGAACACCATTGAGCAGGCTCATTTACAAAGTGGACCTGCGTTACACAAGGTCAAGAATAACACTTTTATGTACAGATAATAAATAGACATAATTATACAGAAATAGAAAAACAAATACACAGAGCAGTAACAAGTATTTCTTGTATAGGGTTAACAAGGTTAGGGAGAATGGTATGAAAAGGGGAATTAAAACTTTCTGAAACAGCCAGCATATTAAAACATTTTCAAACAGCATGGCATATCATTGGTCAGGACATATACAAACTTATGGGGCAGATAAGAAGGGGAAGGGTACTGGACTGCAGCTGTTCTAGGAGGGGTGCTATGGTAGATGGGCTGGGAAGATAAATGTTAGGAGTCTGAGGGTAAGAAAGGTAGTGGATTAGCAGGAAAAAAGAAGGGGTATAGATGGAGACAATCAAGGGGCCGGGTTAGGTGGAGATGTAGTGGACAGGTAAGCAGCAGGCACCCTAGCACACTAAGCATGCTGGAAACAGCTGAATAGCTCCATAACAGCCTTGGCACACAAGGTCTTGAAGGTGGTAAGACTAACAGGGAGACTCAGTTTCATAGATTTTTGTAGTTTGTTCCAGAGTGAGGGCAACACAAAGCCTATGGCCACTCTCCCAAAGCGTGTACTGGCCCTAGGTACCTTCAGTAGAAGCAGAGAATGGCAAACAGTCGGAAATGTACTGGGGTAATTTGCTGGTAATAGCTCTGTAAGTCCAGAGAGCTGCATTTCTATTCCTTCTGTACTGAAGGGAGGTCAACCCCACAGCTGCATTTAAGGAGCGGTGGTGGGTGGTGATAGGTAGGCCAGTTATGAATCTCAAGGCTCTGTGGTATAAGGTATTCAGTTTAGTAAGACAGGAGGCTTTGCACTGACTATAAATGAAATCGGCATAATCAATTAGGGATAGAAACGTGGATTGAACTAACTGCATCTTAGCATCTTTGGTCAGGAGGCGGTTTATTCTAAAGAAAAGACCAAGCCTCTGCCTCAACATTTTCAGCAGATCCTCAACATGCTCCACGAAGTAGAGTCTGTGGTTTAGCCAGACCCCTAGATACTTGAATTTCGTAACAAATTCCAACCTCTCTCCTAGTAAAGTGTTTCTGGCTGGTAAGGAGCCAGAAATAGCAGGGTTCGCTGAATGAGTAGCCGGAGAGAGAGAACAGCCTAGCTTTTGTTTTTTTGGCATTGAGTACAAGTTTTTTTATTCAGGAGCTGATTCTGCAACAAGTTGAATTCTGTTTGTAAATCTCCACAGGTGGCTTCCGGAGTTGGGCGGCTTAGGTACAACACTAATCATCAGCGAAAAGGTAAATATTGGCCTCCTTGATGTCAACATCAATATTGTTTATATAAATGGCAAACAACAGAGGCCCCAGGATGGATCCTTGTGTAACGCCTCTTTTTAGTGGTTTGAGTAGAGAGAGCCCCCCTTCAGCCTTGACCTGCTGAAGCCTATCTGTAAGGTAATTATTGAACCAGCACAGAGAGGTCGGGCCCAGACCTATCACTTTTAGGGTGGAAAAAGCAGGCAGTGGTCGACAGTATCGAAGACCTTGCTAAGGTCCAGGAACACGGCACATACACATTTTTTGTTTTCCAGCTCACGTTGCCAGTCATCAGTCACTTTGGCCAGAGCCGTAATGGTACTGTGCTTGGCTCTGAAACCAGACTACATAGGGTTTAGAAGGTTCTTGTTATCTAGGCAGGTTCTCAACTGAGCATTCACAATTTTTTACAGCAGTTTAGACAATATTGGTAGGAAAGATATCGGCCTGTAATTATTTAGGTCGCAAGGATCCCCTGATTTAAACAGAGGAATAACATGGGAAACTTTCCATAGGTGCGGAAGAGTCCCCTTGGACAAGGACAAGTTAAATAGGTGTGTGATTGGTACAGCTAGGACATGGTATGCAATCTTTAAGAAGTAGGAGTCGAGAGACTCAGCACCAGCGCTTTTCTTGGTGTCCAACTGTAGAAGGAGGTCTTCGACCTCTTTCAACGAAGCAGGAAGGAATGAGAAGACCACATTAGTAGTGCTAGATTCAGGAATCTGTGCACTAACCTGAGAACATAACACGGATGCTTGTGAATTGTCGAATGCTAGGCCTGCCATAGCAAAGTGGTTGTTGAAGGCCTGGAGAATCTCCTTGCTATCGTTGATAGTAACATTGTCAGAGATGATTTTCGAGGGAAGTACATTTCCAGCTGTATGACCAGACAGCTCTTTGATTGTGGACCAAAATTTAGCTGGGAACCTTGAGGCAGAGTCAAGCTCAGAATGGTAGAAGTTGGCCTTAGCCTCTCTAACCAATTTGGTGCAGGAGTTCCTAGCCTTCCTGAAGTGGCACCAATCCTCGGCAGTTTTTGATTTGTGGGCTTTTTTCCGGAGTTTACCTCTCGCTAGTAATGCAGCCTTGAATTCAGCAGAGAACCAACAGCAAGTTCTGGTCTTTACGTGGACTTTTACCAAGGGAACATGTTCATTTATGGCACAAGACACTATTTCATGTAAAATGTCATATGCCACACTGACCGATTTGGCTAGGAAAAAGTTATGCCAGTGTACAGACGATTTTAGCTCATCGATGTAGACAAATGGGTCAAAGTTGTGCTGGGCCTTCTGGTGGAGAACTTAGATGTGGAGGGGGATTGGAGTCAGGTCTTACATCGATGATGAAGCAGTGATCGCTGACATCCAAGAAAAATATTCCAGTGTAGGAAAAGGACTGTGGCCTGCTTGTAAGAAAGACATCCAATAGGGTGCTTGTTAGGATGCGTAGGTTCTTCAACGAGTTGTGTGAGCCCAAGAGAGTCATAGAAGGATTTGAGGGGTAAGGAAGCCATGGATAACCAGTCATAATTGAGATCCCCTAGAATAATTCGAGGGTCTCAACGTCCCATAATAGTCGATAGGTGAGACAGGAGCTGGGACCCAGCAGATGGAGGCCTGTAACACCCTATAACCCTGATAGCCATTGAGTAGGATGTTTCAACCTTAAGGGACAGACATTCGAAGACATTTATGATACAGGAGGAGTCAATGGTAGTGACCGTATAGTTGTCCTTGACATAAATGGCTACCCCACCACCCCTAGTCTGCCTGTCGGCTCTGAACTGCCAATAGTTAGGGATGTTAACCTCCCTTTCAGGGGTAGAAAATCTAAGCCAGGATTCCAAGACTACCAGCACATTTGGTTCGGTATGAATGATCCGGGTCTGGATCGACGTAAGCTTTTTTAAGAGACTGCAAACATTAACGTGCATAAAGCTCATTCCTCTAAGCCTTGTAAGGTCAGACAGAGATGACAAGGCTTCTGTAGGACCAGGGTTAAGTTCAACATTGCTTGAGCACAATAGGAGGAGAAACACAATTTTCTTTAGGGCAGCCAGATATAATTTGAAAGCTCTAATTCTTCCATGACTGCTTGGAATGACAGAACGAGAGTGCTGGGCCCTGCTATTTAGGCAGTGCTGTCCTAAGGATGCAGCTACTAAAACCCTTGCCACGTGGCACCAAGTGGCATTATTACTGGGGATATAGGTGGGCATACCCTGTATGGGTAGGGAGGTGCAGGTCCCACCCCCAGAATCTATCTCAGACTGATGCAAGTATGGGAGTGTAGCGGTGCAACAAAAGCTATGAAATAAGTTGCTCTACAAATAGCACTGTGACAGAGGGTCCAACTCCCCCTATGAGTTATTTCGGCCTGGGTGATACACTACATAAGGCACCAGCTATAGGAAGATGAAGAGGGAGCCAGGTATCAGCCCTCATGTTGATGCCTTACAGTGAAAAACAGTAAGCTATGACTACGGCAAAGTGTTTTTATCTGTAGATGGCATAGCCAGATTACAGACTCCTAGAGAATCACCAGACAGAACAAGACAAGTCAGTGTGTGCAGGTATCTACGGACTTCACAGGGCTGAGCAAGACAGCAGATGGCACCAAACCTATATGATCACTGAAGATGTGTGGGCTCCCTCGGTAGCTGGTACTTTAAAAGGAGGTAGGATGCTGCCAAAGTAGGCTGCACCAATGTGGTCTTACACCGCTGTATGAGATGGCAATGTGTGTGGTAAAGTAGGCTGCACCAATATGGTCTTACACTGCTATATGAAATGGTAATGTGCAGTGCTGTTAGCCTATGGAGAGCATCGATGTGTCGAGTTTTAGGTAGATGGAAAGGAGTAGACCAAAGAATGAGAGGGGGTTGGGGAAGGCTGTCTGTATAATAATGAGTCTGGGGGGGGGATGGGAGGATGGGCGAAAAAAATGCAGCTTTTACGTACCTCTTTGCTGGAAGAGTCCATGCTTGTGGTCTCGGGCGGTGGCTAAGGAAGCGCCATCCACCCAGTTGTCGCGTGTCCCACAGCAGATGATCTGGGTGCCCTGGAGGGATAAGTCTACTGATAGGTAATAAGAGCAGAGTAGATGAGAATTGAGCGGTACCCTTGGGGATTTAATAGAGGTCGGGGACGTGGTGGGCAGGCGTGGCTGGCAGTAGGCTGTAGGAGTGAGTTAGAAAGCCAGGTGGGGTTTAAGTGTATTTAATCAGGACTGGGGGGTTAAGTGGCTGAGTGGGCCAAAAAATCAGGCAGCTAGGGCTCCCTTCCTGTAGGTAATCAGTCCCTGAGGGCAAGTCCGTACCTGAGCTTCTGTGAGGAGCTGGTGGCTTCAGACCTGGACTGCAGATGGCAGTCTGGCAGGTCAAGTTCATCAGAGAACCACGGCTGTGGCTCTCAGACTACCTGAAAAGAGAAGGACAGAGGGGAATTAAATAAGAAAGGCAGGGGGGTAGGGCTGCCCATGGAGCTAAAAAGAAATGCAAAATGGCTTAAACGGGGGGTTTGTTGCAGACCAAAATGTTAGGTAAGGTGCCACAAAGTCTGAGAGAGCAAGAACGGGGCTATTTAAAACACAATACTAGAGTAAAATTGTGAAGGGGGGGGTTCAAAGGTCTGAGCTGAGATCGCTACTGGGTCTTATGAGGGAACACACTACAGGCATTTAGATTAAATCAGCAAACTTCAACTATAAAATGCTAGCAAAACAATTTTAACAGAAATCATAATCTAGTACAATATAATTCAAGTCAGCCACTAAGGAGGCGATTGGTCCTCTGATCGTAGGTGACGGCCGGGATGCCTGGACCACATGGCTGGGAGGTGTCACACGGTGGGGTCGCTGCATGAAGGAACATACCAATTGATATGAGGGACTCGTGGCTGTGAGCATTGAGCCCTGCTTGGTCCCAGGTGGCTATCCGTTGTGGAGTGCCATGGCGTGGGATCTAAGGACCATGTGGCCGGAGAGGCCATTCATAGGACATCACTCGGGGGAGGGGGAGGAGAGGCGCGCTTCCGAGTCGGGGGTAGCCTTAGCTGAAGGATGCATAGCCCAATTTGAGGCCCAGGATTGTGGCCATGGAGAGGCCTGAAATAGATATGGACCTGTGGTGTTGGTTCCAGTGGCCCTCATCGGACATGAGTGGGTTCTAAGTCGGGCCGCAGGATTCTTGGGTGCCAGCAGAGTTTGGTCAGTGGAGGTGGCCAGTGGCGCAGTGGGAACACAGAGACCACGTGGTGCGTGGTCGTCAGGCACAGCCTTCCCCGTGCTCCCCCTTCCCCCTTTTTTCATGCAGTGCGAGCCAGAGGGCGGAACATGTGGTTGTACAATGGGCAGATTGGTCAGTGACCAAGACACTGGCTACGTATATTAATAAAAACAAAAAAAAAGATATTTTGTTCTTTTAATTACAGTAACGCAATAAAATAAATAAGTTAGAAGGATGAGGGTTCCAAATAGTGGAAGTTACAGACAGGAGCATTATGCTGCAGCAGTTGAGTCTGGCCAGATAAATGCTAAAACGGTGCATGAGTACTAAAAGGCTTGATCAACTGTTGAGAATGATGAATGTGGGAGCTGATGAAAAACAAAAAAAAAACATTATTAATGAAGAACTAGAGAAAACTGAAAGCAAACTAGCAGTACCTGCAGATTAGGCTACAAAACACAGCACATATGGGCCGGAGTTGTAGGGTGCAGCAGTTGCATTGGCCTAGGGCAAATGCTGGCAACAGTGTATGGGAATCTTGGAAGTTGGTAATGGAGGCCCTCTAGTGGGCTGGCTTAGCCATGTTGCTTTTGTTTTGTTTTAAAATGGTCAATATAGTGCAGCAGTTAAGGCTCTGGACTATGAACCTGCAGACTTGGGTTTGAATCTCGCAGACCCCACTGAATATGGTCAAAAGTTTTCAAGATGGGGGAGAACTACTTCACAAGAAATCTAGTGAGGTGATTTATATTATTGTTTCAGAGATAGTTTTGTGGCAGCATAAATAGTGAGACAAAGCGGGGATAGGCATATATATATATATATATATATATATGTGTGTGTGTGTGTGTATATATATATATATATATATATATATTAGAAGCAAAAACTCTGTTTAATGCATTAGTTAGGGTTGTTCCACAGATGACAAAGCGAGGAAGTCGGTGTTAGGGTTCGCTCCCCTAGGACCCCCCCACACCCCCAACTGGTATCCATTGATTGTGCATTGGGTTACCCGACCTAACTCTCACCTCATCAGATATGTGAAGAAACAGAGGTATAGGAGAATGGGGTGAGAGTTAGGACCGACAACCCCAATGCGCACCTGATGCCAGTTGGGGTGTGGGGGGTCCTAGGGGGGCTTTCAACCCTAACACCGAATTTCCTAGCTTTTGTTGCTGTGGAACAACCCTAACTAATGCATTAAATGGAGTTTTTTGCCTCTAATTTCCCTTCTTTTTCAGAATGATAACGAGAAATAGTGAATGTAATGCGGCGGTGGGAGCGCAGGGCCTCCCGCCACATAATGTCTTGTCACATAGTAACATGGTGCCGACAAACGCAAATGGTAATGCGCATGGTGATGCAAAGCAAAACAGAAAGAGAAACAGTACTGTAGACACAAATGGTAAAAATAATGCAAACACAAGCGCAAATGAAAACGCAAAGGGTAATGCACATGGTGGCATAGACACGAACGATAAGTGAAACCGGTACAGAACCGCAAGCGGAAACGGTAACAGTAATATAAGCGCATAGGCTGGTTTTTCCCAAAAGCTGCATAGAGAAAGACAGTGAGTACAAAGAATGTATGCATAATAATGTGTCTCAAAGCAGAAAATGAGGAGTTGGAATACTAAATTGCTTATATCTCAGGAACCGTACGACGTAAAAAAACAATTTAAAAGTCATATGATTTATGACTTTCCTGGCTAGTTATGTTATTTAGCCCCTATTTAGCGAAACATTTTTCCGATGAAAAGTCTGTATCTTGCACTGTTTCCGAGATATAGGCCCTGAAAGGCGCGGCAAACGCCGTAATGTCATCCTATGGGGATAAAAGAGAAGTTCGGAGTGCCATAACTTTGGCTCCCTGTAACATTTTTGTCACCAAACCACTGAAAGGCACATCTGTGGGATGTTGGCTTTCTTCCCTCCAAATTTCATCCCAAAAGACCAAACCGTTATTTTGCAGCAGGGCGACAAAGGATTCCTGTAATGCAGCAGATGCCATAATGTTATCCTATGGGAAAAAGCATCAAATTTGGAGTGCCGTCACTTTGCTGCCATGTAATAGTTTTTCATCGAAGTATTGAAAGGCACATCTGTGACATGTTGGCTGCGTTCCCTCCAAATTTCAGCCCAAAAGACCAAACCGTTCTTTTGCAGCAGAGTGACAAATAATTGCTGTCATTCTCACACAGCCTGGAAAAGTACTATTGAACTTTGCGAAAGCTTTCGCAAATTCATTCGACAGTGTCACACGTTCGACACTACTTTGCAAAAGTACTTTTTCCAGAAATGTGAAAAACATATTTCTGGGGTGTTTACCCCAAAATAAAGACATGCCTAGCATCCTCAGGGTCCGACTAGGTGAATACAAAAAGAATTAGGTTGCTAGAGGGTCCCAAATTTAAATGCCAAGCATTTTTCCGATCACTAACTGAAAACAAAATGGTGAATTTGCGACAGTAAAAGGGCCATTTGCGAAAGTAAAAACTGCATTTGCGACACTGTTGAACTTTTTGCTAACTTTCCCCATTGATTTATAATGGGAACTTGTTTTTTGAATAACTTTTGAACCATTTAATATTTTTTCATGAAATCTTCAAAAGGCACACCGGGGACTCCGACCGCACATTCCCTGAAGATTTCGTACCGGTCGCGTAAACCATGCGACCTGTGGAGACGACCAAAAATTGCAAAAAAGCATAAACGTACATGCAGATCACGCTTAATAACTCCGCAGCCGTATATCTGAACAGTACAAATGTTGGCAGATCCCAAGATGTATGGTTCTTGATTGTGTATTCCAAATTTCAGGCAAATCCATTGAACGGTTGCAAAGTTATTAAGGTACAAAATTTTAGGTTTAACACGTAAATGGCTCCTCAACCCTAACTATGGTAGCACTACCGTGCTACTATTTTATATATATATATATATATATATATATATATATACACATATATATATGTGTATAATGTTTAAGGGCAATGGCATAGTCTTAAAGGTAGTGGTAATCTACAATTACAGTGGCACTAGATATGTCCTCGCCTTACAAGAAAGGGTCAGAGGTTTGATTCCCAGGGAGAACATATGTTGACCATCTTATGTGACTATTTTGAAGGATCACAGATGGAATGTTAAATTATCAAAAAAAAAGAGTTTGAGGTGATTAATGGAATATCCCTGGTCAGTAGACTCTTTGTTGTGGTGGCAGCGGAGGCTAAAACGACAGCAAGGGTTGCTCGTTGGTGTTGTCTTTGTGTTTTACAGAGCAGGATATGCAATGGATTTCAGAAGCCAATTGACTGCTCTCATTAAGGAAGAAGGCAAGGTGTGGTGGAATGTGTTGTTTCAGGGGAAGGTGAAGAGGAGACACCAGGCTCATCTGGGTTGGTGCCTCCCTCACAGCCAGGTGACCCAGCGCGTCCAGTCCTGGAACCAGCTGTCCCACCACAGCCTGTTGAGCTGATTTCCCGGTGAGAGAAGCCAGTGGTCCCAGTAAAGGAACCAGCAGAAGGGTTGGTGATACTTGTCGTGGATGTGAAACAGCTACCTCTGCTCAAGAAGGCCCGGGGTCAGAAAAACAAGCAAGGAGTGGCGATCCTGAAGACACAGCCAGGTATGCCAGATTTGGATAAGCTTTCTGCAGAAGAGTTGCGGGCTCTGATTCATCAAGAGGGGCAGCAGCCTTTTGCAAAAAAGCAAAGGCAGCTGTGAAAGCAGTCAGGGCCCGCAGGGCAGATGGGGCAAATGGGGCAATTACAGAGGGGACTGAGGAAAGTTGAAGAGATGAGCTGTGTACACCTCGGTGATCCAGTAAGGTCAAACTCTAATCCAGCACCTTGGAGTTTGGGGGGTGCCCGAGGTCTCAGTTCCGGGACAGTTGATCTCTGCTCATATTCCAAAAATCTCTAGACCTAGGAGAGGTTGTGCAGGGGTGGAAGGAAGCCACAGCTGTACCCTTACTAAAAAAAGGCCGTAAAACTAGGCCTGAAAATTTCAGTTCAGTAAGTCTGACATCCGTGATAGGCAAAATTCTGGAGGACATTCTGAGGAAACACATACTAGCACACCTGGAAGCACACAATCTAATGGACCCAACTCAGCATGGCTTTACAAAATCCTGGTCATGTTAGACAAACATGTTGGTGTTTTATGGAAAGGCAAACAAGGCTCTGGATGAGGGAAATGCAATTGATGTGGCTTTTCTGGACTTTTCCAAAGCCTTTGATAAACTCCTCCACAAAGAACTAGTGAAAGTTCTAAGCGATATAAAACTAGATGCAAACATAATAAATTGGGTGGAGGTATGGCTGGGAGAGCGAAGACCAAGAGTAATGATAAATGAGATTTTATCAGACTGGGAGACAGTGACAAGTGGGGTCCCACAGGGATCCATGTTGGGTCTCTGTCTCTTTAATATATACATATCATCTCTCAAATGTAACCACCTGAATGTATGGTTGATGAAGTTTGCAGATGACTGCAGAATTGGGGCTATTGTAAATAATATAGAGGATAGCGACAACCTACAAGAGACCCTAAATTACATACATCAATGGACAGTCAAGTATAAGCTAGAGCTGAATGTGGGAAAGTGTATAATTATGCAAATGAAGAAAAACATAATTTCAAACTTAAGTACAGTATGGAGAACAACAACTTACCACTTGAGGAAAGGGATTTGGGAGTCAGGGTCACCAATGATTTACAATTTAGCCTACACTGTAACATCCTTACTAAATGGGCAAATCAAACCTTGAACTATAGTCTGTGACCCGGGTCTGTGACACATATGGAGTAGGGACAGAAAAGTACTGCTCTCTTTATATCAGGCATTGGCAAGACCTCATCTGGAGTATTATGCATGGGTATGGTAACCATATAAAAAGGGGGACATTAAGAAACTGGAGAATATACAGCGAAGGGCCACAAGAGCAATGTCAGGTCTTGAGGAGGCTGCATATTCAGAGAGGCTGGATACATTAAAACTGTATACACTGCACTATAGAAGAATTAGGGGGGACATGTGCATGGTATACAGAGCCCTGCAGGACCAATCACTATGGGAGGACCTAGGACTAATGTGAAAGAACTGCAAGTATGAGTCTAGGGGGCATACACTCCAATTAACTATGGGCAAATGAGACCTTTTAAAGAGAAGGCACTGGTTCAGCCAGAGAGTGATGCCATTATGGAACAGCCTTCCAACAGAGGTAGTTACTACTGGAACGATGGAAGTATTCAAACAAAGGTTAGATAGTTTCTACCCTTTCTACCCTAACAAATACAGTCTGGACTAAACAATAGTGGCAAGCATAAAGGATGAAAGTCTATGTAGCTTGTAAAGACTTATGAAACTTATGAAGCCATCAATTCCCCTGGCTGGAATGGTAGAAAAATCACAACAGCAGATGATGGCAAGCTCAGTTAGGTAGCTACAGGTGAAGACTATGACAGGTCCATGCATCTTAGTCTTGCCAGGGCAGATGGAAGTTGGGCAGCAAGCCATGCCTGGTAGCACAGCTCAGATGGTACTTGATCAGAAGCTGGACCGTTTGCTAGCTCTGTTTCCCACAAAGGAGCACACATTTGCAGACGTGGGTCAACTAGCCCAGGCACTGGGTGGGACTCCAGGCATTAGGAGCAAGGTGGTTACTCTGCTACCACAGGAAGCATCTGGGCAGCAGGCACAAGTGAGTTTTGTGTCACTAGGACAACCAGTGAGTTCACACTTACCGGATAACATAAGACAACAAATTAAAAATTGGGAATATGTGGATGTATTCTCGCTCCTCAACTGGCCGAAAGAGCCAGAAGAGGACAGAGACAAAAAAGGATGATGGTGTGGAAAAGAAGCGCAAGGCAATGGTTTGTCACACCTGGGAAAACTGGACAGCAGGTTTCGCTATATAAGCAGGCCTCTGATCCAAGGTAACCTGGCTAAAGCCTAAGGGCTATGGGTATATTTTAGCCAGATCATGACGATGCATGCGAGCAAATCAGGAGGGAATTGGTTAAAGTATGATGAGGAATTTAGGAGGAGAAACCAGCATGACGTAGGGAGATCTTGGGTCATGTTAGACTTGCCATTGCTGTGAACCACAGACATGGGTGGGAAGTCCAACACAATGACAGCGGCTTTCCAGTCCAATGGCCCCCTTCACCAAGAAAGGGGTTCCAAGGGAATGGGAAGGGAAAGGAAGGATGGGGATACTGTTTTAATTGCAATCATGGATTGTGCACTACGATGCAGTGTAGATACAAGCATGAGTGCATGGCTTGTGGCCGACAGCACCCCTTTCAGCAGGGACAGGATAAGTCTCCCAACACCCGTAGGGGGAGGCATCTTGAAAAGTGGCTGTCTTACTGTCCAGACAGGGAAGCTGCTCGCTCTTTGGCTGATGGGTTTAGGTTTGGGTTTTGTATTCCTTACAAAGGTCCCCGTAGGGCATATGAGTCGAACAACCTGAAATCAGCCAAGGAGTGGCCAGAGATAGTGTGCAAAAAGCTTCAAAAGAGGTAGAGGCCAGCAGAATCAGTGGCCCCTATATGGTACCTCCTAGCCCTCAACTTAGAGTATCCCCTATTGGGTTAGTCCCCAAAAAGCACTGGGGGAATTCCAGATGATTAATCACTTATCATATCCAGAGGGGAACTTGGTTAATCATTTTATTGACCCAGCACACATGTCCACGTCATATGCATCCTATGATAAAGCAGTGGCGGTGGTACGGAAAGTGGGGCAAGGGGCAATGTTGGGTAAGACAGACATTGAGGCTGCTTTCCGGCTAGTGCCCATTCAACTGGCAGACAGAGAACTGCTGGGAATGAAATTCAAGGGTCAGTACTACATGGACAACTGTATGCTGATGGGTGGTTGTACAGTAGTATGTGCAGTATTTGAACAGTTCAGCACTGTTTTGCATTGGGCAATGACAAAAAAGGCATAGTGGACTGATGTGCTACACTACCTAGATGACTTTTTGTTTGTAGGTAAGGCAGGGACACGGCACTGCTCAACATATAGGGGCCTTCCATGAGGCATGTGCGAAGCTCAGCAAATCTTTTGCACGGGACAAAATGGAAGGGCCATGCACGCAGCTGTCGTTTCTAGGCATAGAAATCGACGTAGCAGCATAAGTCTTTCGGTTACCACAAGACAAGTTGGCAACCCTGAAAAGCCTGTTGACGAGCATTGCCCAGGCTCGTACAGTCACCTTGCACAAATGGCAACAGCTGATAGGTCATTTGAATTTTGCTCGTCAGGTGTTACCGATGGGTAGGACATTTATGAGATGGTTGGCAGGGGTAGGCACAGGATGTATCAAATCACACCACAGAATCCGAGTGACAGAAGCAATGAAGGATGATACTTGGGGGTTTGGCAAGTATTCTTATATTGCTTTAATGGAGTAGCCATCTGGCTGGTTCCGATGTCCAGTCAAGAGTTGGAGGTCTTTACGGACGTGTCAGGAGGCTTGGGTTTTGGTGCATACTTTCAAGGAAAATGGTGTGCAGGCCAGTGGTCAGAGGCTTGGAAGGAGTCAGTAGTCTTAAAGCAAATCATGGTTTTGGAAGTTTTCCAATAGTGGTGGCTTTGGAGGTATGGAGTGAGCTGTTAAAGGGCAAATCAATTACATTTTGAAATTCAAATTTTATTGTAACAAAACACATATCAGAGACACAGTACATAATAAAGAGAACATTTTGTACTTTCATAACAGCTGACCTAAATTGAGTCAAATACCCAAATTCCTCCCCCCATCCCCCAACTCCACCAAGAAGGGCCTCCCTCCCCCTCCCAACCCAACCAACCCTTACTATACTACCTATCCTCCAGGAAGATCCGCTCACCCCCCCTCATCTCTAATACTACCATACTAATTCTGACTACCCCTTGGGAAGGTATAGCGCCTGAAAATGACTCCAAATCCTTTCATATATGTGAAGCCGATTATCCCTTCCCGCTCCTATTTTTTCCATGTTTAAATTAAACAACATCTCCTGTAACCATTCCGCGTACATGATTGGAGAATCTGTTATCCAATATCGCAAGACTACCTTTTTAAGCGAGCCGGAGATCAGAGCCATGTAAAATCTATGCTCCTTGAATGTGATGCCAGAATAATCTCCTATCAAACATATATCAGGAGTAAAATATTGATCAATACCCAGCAATGGATCTGCCCTCTGTTTAATCTGCTTCCACAACCGCTTTATCAGTGGACACTCCCAAAAAATGTGATACAAATCTCCAACTGCCTGACGGCACCGGAAACAATTTTGGTCAGGTCTGCTTCCAACTTTATGTAGCTTGGAAGGGGTCCAAAATAAATTATTCAAGAAATGAAACTGCATCACCCTCAACCTGTCCTGCCTAACATATTTATACATGTGACTCCAAACAGTCTCCCAATCCCGCTCTTGTTCCCCCAGACATCTAGTCCAATACCTGGGCTTGAAATCCATGTCGACAAGGACTTGGTCAAGGAGTACCTTATACACCCTAGAAACCGCATGTGACTCCCATACAATTTGAGCTAATGACTCAAACCAACTCCCATCCACACGCCCTGCCCGAAGATTGATCACCACCCGCGTTAATAAATGGGTAACCTGGTATAATTTGAAGACCTGCTTCGAATCTATACTGTACTTTGCCAGGATATCCCTTATTGGGAGAATACGGCCGTCCCCCATTAAATCCTCAACTCGTAATCCTTCTAGTTGGGGAAACCATCCACCCAAAATCGTTTTCCCCCCAATCCTCAAATTAGCATTTTGGCATACCGGTTGACGCTTGTCCCTATCCGAAACATAACCTAACCTACCACAAATCTGTCTGTGAATACGCAGAGAATTTACTTTTGGGTTAGCGACCAATTTAGGGGGCACCTTCTTGGGAGTGGAATAAAGCAATGCAATTGGATTTATCCGGCCTCCCTAATCGCTTCCATTTCCAATCCAACCCAAGAGGGAACATAGGGCGAAGATTCAAATTTACTTGCAGGAGCCAGCCATCTTAGATATTTACAGAGGTTACTTGCCCAATAATATAAACCGAAGTGTGGAAGTCTCAGTCCCGCTCTCTCCCTAGGGGCTGCCAACTTACTATAAGCCCTACGGGGCCTCTTCCCCTTCCAGATAAAATCCGAGATCAATAAATGTAATTCTTTAAACCATTTTAGTGGTATTAATACATTAAGCATGTTGAGTGGATAGAAAACCCTAGGTAGAATGTTCATTTTAACTATGTTAATCCTACCCCAGAGAGAGAGCGGCAGACCAATCCATCTTTGCAGGTCTTGCTTAATACTACTCTTAATGGCGTCCAAATTAAGTTTGACCAATTTCTGATCAGTTCTGGCCAAGTAGATACCCAAATACTTCAAAACATGCGGAGTCCATTGCATGCCCATTTCCAAAACCTCAGACTTATACACTCTCATATTTAACGGGAAAATTTGGGTTTTCTCCACGTTAATCCTATAATTGGACAATCGACTATATTCTCCAATAATAGCCATCACCGCCCTGATTGAGCCACCTGGTTGAGCGAC
This sequence comes from Neoceratodus forsteri, assembly GCA_016271365.2. NCBI lineage: Eukaryota > Metazoa > Chordata > Ceratodontiformes > Ceratodontidae > Neoceratodus > Neoceratodus forsteri. The sequence continues at coordinate 2,688,241 of JADMNL010000041.1, read as the reverse complement.
ATGCAACAAGATGTCATCCGCATATGCTGAAACTTTGAGCTCTTGTGACCCAATTCTAATACCCACAACCCTAGGGTCTAATCTCATTTTGGTGAGGAGAGGCTCCAAGTATAAATTAAATAAAAGAGGCGATAGGGGACAACCCTGTCTAGTGCCTGAATTAAGAAGAAAACTTGCAGAGAATACTCCATTACAATATACTTTAGCTTTGGGATTCCTGTATAAGGCAAACACATAATTGATAAACTAGGCAGGAAAACCAAATTTCTCCATAGCAATAGCTAAAAACTTCCAATCCATTCTGTCAAATGCCTTCTCTGCGTCCACCGACATCAAAACACATGGAAATTTACAATCCCTGGAGACAGAGAAGACATGAGACAGTTTACGCAGATGGTCCAACGCCAACCTGCCCTTCATAAACCCAACCTGATCATGATGAACTAACCTAGGCATGATCTTGGACAACCGAGAGGCTAGGATCTTCGCCAGAATCTTAATGTCGTAATTGATCAGTGAGATAGGCCTGTAACTTGTGACTTTATCTAACTCTTTCCCTTCTTTCGGAATAAGCACTATCAAGGCCTCAAATAAATAGCCATCTACTGCGTCCAAGGTCAAAATACTAAATCAATTACATTTTGATCGGACAACACCAGCATCATTTATGCCATAAATGGATAGTTGGGAGTAAGGGCCCTATGGGCAACCTCATGAGGGTATTTCTGTTGAAATTTCTCTTGTTCAATATCCAGTTCAAAGCAGTGCATGTCCCAGGAGTAGATAATGGTATAGCTGACGCTGTTTCTCATTCACAGTGGTGGAGGTTCCGAGAATTGGCACCAAGAGAGGAAGGACATCCCAGGGAAACACCAGCATACTTCTGGGGTTTGGTAACTCAGAAACCTGGGAATTGATCAGGAACACACTAGCACCCAATACGTAGGCTGTGTATCACAGGGGCTTGGACAGTTTCCTGAGGGTGCAGCACACACAAGGGTGGAAAGATGCATGGCTGGTCCCCATGGAACCCCCATGGAACAGTTATGTGCAAATGTGCTGCACAAAAAGGGAGAGAGGGCTACACCAGCCATGGTAGAGCAGCATTTGGCAGGTATAGCTTGGTTTCAGAAGGCCAGGGGGTACATGGATACTACAAGGGCCTTTCCCCACTGGAAGATGCTGCAAGGGTGAGCATGGTCAGTACCAAAGAAACTGGACCACTGCTGATCTATTAGCCCCATACTATTTAAGCAAATATGGGATGAGCTCCCAAAGGTCTGCTCATCAACAGGGGAGACTTGCCTGTTCCAGACAGCCTATTTGATGGCTTTCTATGGGGTGTTTCGGGTGTCAGAACTGGTACAATCAAGCAAGGCAGCACACCAACAATTGGCATTGGGGGATGGAAACATGGTAGTGACCATGGCTGGGGTTTCTTTGTCCAATTAAGGAGGAGTAAAATGGATCAGAATGCTCAGGACTGCTGGTGTAGCATGACAGCACCCCCGGGAGTGCAGTGGGAAGTTCAGGCATGGATGCAGGACTATATATATACGGGGACAACAGAAGGGGGGACTTTTTGACATGGGGGTGGAACACTGGTAACTGTGTATTAGTTCCGCCATGTTTTACAGAAGGCCTTGCTGCATCTGGGGCAGGATGCACAGCAATTTAATACACACTTGTTTAGGATTGGAGCAGCGTCACATGCTAGGACAGAAGGGTTCACTGATGCACAAATACAGGCTTCAGGTAGGTGGAGGTCCCAGGCGTTCAAAAGTTATGTCAGACCACAGATGCTATAACTTTTCTTTTAACAGGTGATGGCTTTCGGAGGACACCGATCTGGTTATGTAGACATTCTTTCATACATTGGGCTGCCATCCAGGCGACGCAGAGAATGGGCGGTAAGAATCTGTTTCTGAACCCCATGCGAGCAGAGGTTCACTGGATGTGGCAACAGGGCATGAAATGGTATGAGTTGCTGCCTAGGCTGTGTGCCGAAGCCTGGCAGTCGGCCTCTCTGGAAGTCCTGGTGGTTCATCTAGGGAGAAATGACCTGAGATCTGGAAAGTCTCTGGAATTTCAGTTGCATGTAAAGAGCGACCTAACAAGGCTAAAAGAGATGTGGCCACAGGTGTACATCATATGGTCAGACATCATTCAGCAACAGCAATGGTGGCAGGCCCATAATCCTTGGGCCATCAAAAAAGTCCACAGGCTTCACAACGGAGCTATGTGGCCATTCATGGACTGTATGGGGGGGCCATAGGGAGGCACCCTGACATTAGGATAAAGAAGGTTGAACTGCATAGTAGGGATGGTGTACATTTATCAGATATAGGTTTAGATATATTCTTAGATGATATACAAAGTGCCGTGGAGAATGTGATTGCGTGATAAGCAGGGCAGGCAGCTCACCCTGTGGCAGCTTGGTAGTCTTGGAAGGTCTGTGCTGAAGGGGTAATGGGAGATTATAAGTCTCATTCAGCCAAATCCCCCTGAGGCTGACAGGAGGTTGGTGCCGGACAGCTAGAGTTCCCCCCGTTAAAAGGTGGGAACAATCAGGATGGCAGGCCTCTTGGAGCATATGCTTATGGCATGGTGGTGTCCTCTGATGGGGGAGGACACAATCACAGCCGGTCTTGGGAGCCATCTCTCATGCCCCGGAGCTGGTGCCCTCACAGGCTTTTGCTTAATGGCAGGCAGCCTATTGTACAGAATCAGATCCAGCTGATTCAATAACCATCCAAGACTACCTGGCTGTGCACATCACGCTGCTTGGTGATGTATTATTTGCATAATTAGTTAATAAATACATGGCTGTGGCCATTTTCTCCAAAGCGTGTTGTCTGTCTCATCCTGTCCAGATGGAACAAAAATATATGCCCTATGAGACAATGAAGGAGCCTACGAGGCATTGCAGGAGGTGGGGCTTTGTCTGGGGGCAGGTATTGAGTGACATCTGGGTGGGCAGGTTGGGGAGGTAGCTGCCTACTAGAGGTGGAAGGGGGCAGGTAGGTGGGAGGTTCCCGGGGAAGGTGGTGCAAGACCAGGGGAGGAGCATAGCCTATAAGAAAGGCTACAGAGCAGTGGTTTGCTCTCTTTTTCACTGCTCCCAAGTTTTGATCCCACCCAAACCTCACCCTCCTAAAAGCAGAGGGGGGTACAGGAAACTTGCTGACTCATTATGGGTGATCGCATCAGGTATCAAGAATGAATGTCTCGTTTTATCGCACTGGGTTTTCTGGGTTTTTGTCTCCTCCAGCAAGGGGGAGAGGACAGGTGACCGTTCAGATTAGGATGTCGCAGTCGTGTATGCAAGTGACTTGGGCAGCTCAGTAGTCTTGGCAGGCCTGTGCTGAGGGGGTACGGGGGATTATAAGTCTCATGTAACCAAATCCCCTAAAGGCTGACAGGGGGTCAGTGCCAGATGACTGGAGTTCCCCCTGTTAAAAGGTAGGAACAGTCAGCATGGCAGGCCTCTTGGAGTGTACGCTCATAGCATGGCGGTGTCCTCTGATGGGGGAGGACATGATCGCAGCCGGCCCAAGGAGCTATCCCTCATGCCCCAGAGCTGTTCTCCTAATGGAGGTTTGCTTATTGGCAGGCGCCCCCCCCACCCATGGGGGGGGGGAGTTCAACCATTGTATGGAATCAAATCAAGCTTATTCAATAACCATCCAAGACTACCTGGCTGTGCACATCACACTGATTTGTGATGTATTATTTGCATAACTGGTTAATAAATACATGGTTGTGGCCATTTTCTCCAAAGCACGTTTTATGTCTCAGTCTGTCCAGGTGGAACAAAAGTATATGCCCTATAAGACAATTTCCATTTTATGGAACTACTTCATCCTGGTGCAGTGCTTTACTATTTAAAGTGTGCTTGAAAACCCACAAGTAGTGTGATATTTGCTTCCTAATAACTGTGCTACAGTGTCTTGGGGGGCATGGCTGATTTCTTAGGACAGCCTCTTAAATATAACAATCGTAATGTAAGAAAAGGCAGACTAACCATTAGAAGACTTCACCACAGGGACAGAGAGGGAGCATGGGTCAGTGAAATGGAAGGACAAGGGAGAGGGTGTAGGTCAGTACAGAAGGGAGTTAAGAAAGCAGGGAGTGAACCAAACCAGAACTTGGATACAAGAGAAGCATAGTGAGAGAGGTGATGGCTGATAAGAGAGGGGAAAAAGGAGCAGAGATGGCTGCAGAGAGGAAGTTAAAGGCAAAGTAGATGAAGGAATGGTACCTGGGAACCAGTCTGGTGAGCATGGCTTTGGGGGTGGCACTATACACCACATCGCTGTAGACATAAGTGAGACAGTTCATTTTTATAATTATCTCATGCCTGGTTGGGGGAAGGATACAAGCTTTATTTCTGTAAAGTTCATGTAAAGCATAGGTAGGAGCTTGCTGTGGATGATGACAGTATGGAGAGAGAAGTCAAGATGACAGCCATGTTAAACTTCCAGGTAATTAAAAGAGAAGACATTCTTCATTTAGAAGTCATTCAACATCGTAAAGACTTGAGGAGCTTGGATAGCAGCCAGCCGTTGCCTGGTGCTAAAGGTCATGTAAGTCTTTTTGGCATTCAGGGACTAGTGATCAGTGCAGAACAAAAGCTAAATATTTAATAAAGTCACTCTGCAGCTTAACAGCTTAGTTGGGGCTGGAAGGACCAGATATGAAAAGTAAACACAGAAACATAAAACTTGACAGAAAATAGGTGTAACCCCCCCTACAAACAGGGATTCTCAAAAAGTCTTCCTTGAGCTTGACTAAATGCTCACTGCTGGGCTGGTGTCCTGCGTTTTAACAGTTTAAATATGATTGCCAGAGACTGCCTGTATAGCCTCTGTGCACTGTCTCTTTAAGAGCTGCCTGGATTGCAGTCATAAGTAATCTGAGAAGGAGCTCTGTTGAAAGATGTAACTATTTGCTGAAAAATCATTTAGAGTGATAATGATAATGTAGTTTGTCTAACATGCCTTCTTTGCAGCAAGGACTGTTTTGTTTATCTCCTCCATCTGGGTCCTGGACTGCTGAATTGGACCAATCAGTGCTGGTGGGGCCTAAAATGGAGCCAGACTACAGGAGCTGTGAACTGTGTTTTACTTGCTGGAAGCTGTATCCAGCCCAAAACGTCCCTCCCTTGTTCAAGTCCCTTAAATAAATCAGATCTCTTTTTTTGCATTTACCCTGACTGTGGTTCCAGTTTGTGCAAGAGTACTGTACTGCTGTTATTTGCTGTATATAACCTTGTTTTACAGGGGGTCCCCCAGGGCCGGGACAGAGGAAAGCCCTGGTGGTAAGTGCAAACAGTGTGGGCACTTGTGTGGTGTATCAGGGGTATTGTGAAAGTGATTTTTGTGTGTTGTTCTGGCCACTAGTTAGGAAAGAGAGGGGTTACAGTGTCCCGGAGGGCTGTGCCCAGGTTAGCTTGACCACTACCAACAATGACCTCCGGGTGGAGGCACCCGTTTCAGAACTCAGGCACCTTAACCTGCTACTAGCCAAGCAGGCAGAGGTAGTAGCCCTTGGGATAGCACCACCTAGGGGTTACATAAGGACCACTCGGCCCATCCAATCTGCCCATTTCTCTCTGCTCACACTATTACATCAGACTGTGCCTGATCTACAGCTCTTTCTCCCTCCCCCCCCTTTCTTTCCACTATGATTCCTTTCTACTTATCACATGCATTCTTGAACCCCACCATTTTTGGCCCCACCACCTCTGCTGGTAGACTGTTCCATGAATCCACTACTCTCTCTGTGAAGAAGTACCTTCTCACATCTCTCCTGAAGCTACCCCCCTCCAACTTCATAGCACGTCCCCTTGTTCTTGAGCACCATTTCTTCTGAAATATTCCTCTACTGTACCTTATTTACCCCGTGAAATATTTAAAGGTTTCTATCATATCTCCCTTCTCCCTCCTCTGTTCCAGGGTGTACATATTGAGGTCCTTTAGTCTCTCCTCATAGGGCTTTTGATGCAAACCCTGCACCATTTCAGTTGCACTCCTCTAGACTGCCTCGACTCTGTCTATGACTTTCCAGAGATGTGGTCTCCAGAACTGGACACAATACTCTAGGTGGGGTCTCACCAGCGATATATATAGAGGCAACACCACCACCCTCTTTCTGCTGGTGATAGTCCTCCCTATGCACTCCAGCATCCTACTTGCCCTCCCTACTGCCTTGTCACACTGCCTGGCCACTTTTAGGTCATCTGTATTACCCCCAGGTCTCGTTCCTGCTTGGTGGTAATCAATACCACTCCATACATTCTGTATTCCGCCTCTGAGTTTCTGTGTCCTAAGTGAAGTATTTTTCACTTTTACACATTGAAACCCAGCTGCCATATCCTTGACCACTCCTCTAGTTTTCACAGGTCTCTGCTCACCCACCCCACCCCCAAGGAGTGTCCACCGTATTGCAGATTTTGGTGTCATCCGCAAAGAGGCAGACCTTCCCTTACAGCTCCTCTCCAGTGTCACTTATAAAGACATTAAAGAGGACCGGTCCCAGCACTGATCCCTGAGGCACCCCACTGGTCACCCTCCCTTCCTTGGGATAAACTCGTTTGCAACCACCCTCTGTCGCCTATCCCCTAACCAATTTCTTATCCAGTTTACCACCTTTGGACCCACCCCAAGCTACTCTGCTTGCTTATTAGTCTCTTGTGTGGAATGCCTTACTGAAATCTAGCTAGGCCACATCCACTGCTCCACCCTCATCTAGTTTCTTGGTCACCCAATCAAATAAATCTATCAGATTCATTTGACATGACCTCCCCCTTGAAAAACCAAGCTGCCTTGGGTCTTGTAACCCACTGAATACAAGATATTCCCTAATCCTTTCCTTCATCGGTGATTCCATTAACTTTTCCTCCACAGGTGTCAGGCTGACTGGCTTATAATTGCCAGCCTCCTCCCTGCTACCACTTTTGCATAGTGGGACAACATCCAGCCTCCTCCAGTCCTCTGGAACCACTCTTGGTTCCAGTGAGCTGTTAAACAGAACTGTCAGAGGTGCAGCCAGTATTGCCCTGAGCTCCCTCAGTACCCTTGGATGCCCCCTATCTGGCCACATTGCTTTGTACACCTTCAGATTAGTCAGTCCCATCAGGACTCTTACCTCCAAAAAAGGACTAGTGTCCTCCTCCTTCCCTCTAAAGCTTTTGTTACTTTTTTGTGTCCCCTTCCCTTCTCCTTCCTCTGTGAACACTGAACAAAAGTATTTGTTCAGGATGTCTGCCTTTTCCTGGTTCCCCTCTGCACAGTCCAGCCCCCTTCCCTTCCCTTTTTAACCTTACAATCCCATCCCTGGTCTTACTCCTTTAACTTACATAACTAAAAAATGTCTTGTCTCCTTTCGTTACCACCTGGGCTATTCTCTCTTCAGTTTGTGCCTTTGCACTCCTTGTTGCTTTCCCTCCTTCCCTCTGTTTCCCCCAATGCACCTCCCTACCCTCCTCGCTCTACGTCTCCTTATATCTTCTGAATGCTACCGTTTTAGCTTTTACCTTTTCAGCCACCTTTTTTGAGAATCATAGCTGTCTCTTTTTCTTGTTGCTTTTGCTCTCTTGTTTGACACAAAGGTTTGTTGTCTTTACTACTATGCTCCCTTTTACCTTTGCCCATTGTTTCTCCACCCCACCCAGGTCACCCATCCCTGCTGGGTTATCCCTGAGGCATTTACCCATCTTTTTGAAATATGCCCTCCTGTAGTCCATGATCCTTTCCCTTGTGTGGTTCGATTTTGCAGCCATCCTCATAATGAACCACACTGTACGGTGATCACTGGTCCCCAAGTGGCCTCCCACTTTGATGCCTGCAACACTGTCCCTGTTAGTGAGCACCGGGTCCAATATTGCCCCATCATGAGTGGGTTCACTGACTAGTTGCCTGAGGAATGCCCCCTGCAGAGATTCCAGGATGTTCCTGCTTCTAGCTAAAGCCGATGCAGGGAGGCACCAATCCAAATCTGGTAGTACCATATCATACTCTGCATACATGTAAATATGTGAGGAGCCACAGGCCACAGGCAGGGCATTTAGAAGACTGAGGACAGGATGCAACAAAGCAAACAGCATTGTGGACTCCTGACTCAATTGGGAGAGGGGGAGAGATGCCCTACTACAAAGATTGATTGGGACTGGTCACTCAGGTAGGAGCCAAACCATTTGATCACAAAGTCAGACCCCTTAGCACCAGTTATCTTGTTCAGAAGGAGGGAGTGAGCAATAGTGCTGAATGCTTTGGCAAAGCTAACACTGATGATCTGAAGTGGTGCTTCGAAAGAATGAGGATGGAACACCAGGGTCCGAATTACAGTGGCTAAGATAACAGTTGCCCAGATAAGGAGAGGCAGGAGTTGTCCAAGAGATTCAGTGTCCACAGGGCGTTTATTTGGTACCACTGGGTAGGGAGACACAGTCACAAGAGAGAGAGTGGACACCCAAAAACAACAATAACAGGGTGGTAAAAAGGACAGAATTACTTTTGTCTACGACTCCTAAAATGATTACAAACACTATTAGAATATGTATCTTGGCCTACTGCCACTATACTTCTACAATTCTTCAACAGTAACCTAGGAGTCTACCTAGAATTTAGGCAAAAATCAGGTGGTATTCACTACCCACAATATAGTATTTGGATTTACAATGACCACAGATTTCTACCAAAGTCCAAATGAATGTCTGACGTTTTCGTGCGCACCGTCGTCCTTCGTTGGTAGCTACAAGGGAAGCAAACAGAATGGCTGAACACTAAACACAATTCCCAGCAAGGATCCAGTTAAGGCCACTGGGGTGGTGAGAGGTTTGGTAAACAGACCATATGTTTCTACAGCAAAAGCCCACTCTCTCCAAGGCTGCCGGAAAGAAAGAACCAGAGGAAACTGGTTCCTGGAATAAACCCACGGATGGGTTGTTGGATTCCATACCGGATGCAAGGGATTCCTTGGCTAAAACCCACTTCTAGGGCTGCCAGGGAAGAAGCAAAATCAGGAGATGCATGGTGACGAATCCACTCAAGGACTATCACGACCTGGACGATGCTGCAGCACTCCAAGGGCCAGCAAGACTCTGAAGGATCCGAGGTGAAGATGGATCTTCTGATAGAACCAGGAACCAGAAGGATCTGTAGTGAAGATGGTTGATTCTGCAATCTTGCTGCAAGGAACTGGAACAAAAATAAGGAAACGGCGGATGTGCCCCGAACTGGGCTTCGACGAACTCAACTTACAGTGAATGACCAGGGGTGCAGACCAGGTTCTTCCAGGGCATACACATTCTCTTCTGCAGACGGTGGCCAACTTCGGACATCAGGAACCGGAACCAAAATAAACAACACTAGCACGGCGGTCGTGATGTGTTAGAACTTCGGCGAACGTAACTTTGAACTGTAAAACAAAGAAACGGCGGGTACGACTTGTGCGAATGGCGATGAACTCGACTTCGGCGGATGACACGGACGGAGAAGATGATCTGATGGTCGAACACTTTTCAGGTGAAGAATGCTCATGAAGGCATCCTCTTCTGGGTAGAGACTGATTCTGGATATGTAGGATTACAGACCACACCATGGAACATCAATGTGGTAGAAGACTGAGACTGTCCCCATACACTGGCAGCAATGTAGCTGCATGATACACCTTCTTGCAATGCCAAAAGAACTGCATAATGACCAGATAATTTGCCAGGAGAATGGGCAAATTATCAGTTTTGAGGCAATTATTCTATACCCAGGGCAATAGTCCAGATGCCTGGGACAATAGTTCAGATGCTTAGGGCAATAATTTAGATGCCTGGAGCAATAGTTCAGATGCTCAGGGCAATAGTTCAGATGCTTAGGGCAATAATTAAGATGCCTGTGGCAACAGTTCAGATGCTTAGGGCAATAATTTAGATGCCTGGGGCAATAGTTCAGATGCTTAGGGCAATAGTTCAGATGCACAGGGCAACAGTTCAGATGCACAGGGCAATAATTCAGATGTTTAGGGCAATAGTTCAGATGCTTAGGGCAATAGTTCAGATGCACGAGGCAATAATTCAGATGCCTGGGGCAACAGTTCAGATGCTTTAGCAATAAACAGTGGCATAAATAGTACAGACGTCACAGTTACTTTATAGCATATGGTGAGCTAAGCACCCTTAAATGGACAGTTTTCTGACTGTAGGGCCTACTGGAATAGGATCTGGCTACTGCTGAACATTTTATTATGAATGTCCCAACCACTCTACTAGGGGGTATCACTTGCCCTGTGCTAGTTGCCCTGAACACTAAAGGCCTAAATGCCTTACTTACTATGGAGCCTATATGCCCTACTTACTACTGTGCTGGCTTTACCTTACTGGATAGGCCTGGGCTGCCCTTACTACCACTGGGTTGGCTTGCCCTAACTCACTAGGCCGGGACAGCCCTTACTAACCCTAGGTTGGCTTGCCCTAATCCACTAGGCCGGGGCCGCCCTTACTACCACTAGGCTGGGTTGCCCTAATCCGCTAGGTCGGGGCCGCCCTTACTACCACTAGACTGGGTTGTCCTAATCCACTAGGCCAGGGCTGCCCTTACTACCATTAGGCTGGCTTGCCCTTACTCACTAGGCCGGGACACCCTGCTTTACCTTGGGCCTGACACCCTACATTTACCTCGGGCCTGATGCCCTACCTTTACCTGAGGCCTGATGCCCTACCATTAACTCGGGCCTGACACCCTACCTTGAACTTGGGCCTGACGCCCTCTTTACCTCGGGCCTGGTGCCCACTTCACTTTGGGCCTGGTAACCCTTCCTTTACTTTGGGCCTGGCATCGTTTTTACCTGTGGGCCTGGTGCCCACTGCTTACATTGAGCCTAGTGCCCTGCTTTAAACTTATGGGCCTGGTGCCCTCTCTATTCTGGGCCAAGAACCCACTTTATGTTTTGCCTGGTAGCCCTCCCTTCAAACTGGGCCTGCTGCCCCCTTTAAGCTGTGGGCCTGAAGCCCTCTTAAACCTTGGGCTGGAATTGCCCCTTTTAAATTATCAGGCCCCCTTTAAATCCTAAGGCTTGCTGTGCCTGATGTCACTCAGTGGCAAACCGCCGCCCCAAATCCTGCCCTCTCATCAATATTCATAGGCCTTCACACTGGCCTTACTGAAATGGCCCCTCCCCATAGGCGTCGCTAACCTGTCCCCTCATGAATAATTATTCTGGGTCCTTTCTCCCCACCATGCGGCACTCAGCCGCTTTGAACAAGTGAAGTGCCATGTGTGCCAATGAACAAATAATAAAAAAAAAATCTTTCCTCTTTGAATTTAGGTGGACAGCACGAATCAGTGTGCTGCTGCCAACTCACCGCACCACACCGGGACCAGAGGAAGCAGATGGGAGGTAGGAGGTCTTGCTAGCAGAGGGAGGGAGTGAAAAAACAGCAGGCGGAGTGGGGGACGACTTAAGGGGGCCTCGGAGGGCCGACAGAACATGTGGCGATGGGCGCTTCTCTGCAACCGATAGGGGACCCAAATTAAACTTTTAAAGCTAAAAAGGGGATAAAATAAATAAACGACAGGGCTCTGAAGCCCAGACTGTGGCAGACGGCCATTTACTCTCTTCATGGTGCCCCGATGGCACCACCAACTGCAACACAGAGCAGCAACAGGAGTCTTCTGGCAGGGGAGGCAGAGCAGGAACACAGCAAAGCCCTAAGGGATGGCTTCAACACAAGGTAAGCCCTAAACTGTCCCTTTGACTTCTGTGTCCTCTCTCCTCTACAGCTGCCCAAGATCAACTGCCAAAAAAACTCTTTAACATTCAAACTTGAACCCAAAGGGGTTCTAGAATGGCTGGAGTGGAATGCTGTGCATGAGCAGCTCAGCACAGCATTCCATCCAGGCCATTATTATGAGAGCTGCTTCAAAACCTATCTTTTGACAATATTTACAGTGCACAGGGCACTTTTTCTATTATTTACAGCGTTTCTCCGCTATAGTGAGGAGAATTAACATTGGAGGGGCCCCTTTTTACCTTTACCCTGCAGTCTACATCTGTAACAGGCACCCTGGGCACCTGTAAACCCCATATGGATTTATTTCTTTTTATTTTTCTGGGATGCCCCAACTTTGGGGCATTACATAACAAAGATAGCTGAGACAACATGACTATGATCCCTCCCATTCAGGATGGAGTCAGTGAAATGCAGAAGAGAAGAAACTGAGGAATGGGATTTCCTAAAGCTGGTGTGGTAGGGACTGAACAAAGCAGAGGTCAAGAAATGGGAAGAGTCGAGGGAGTACTGGGCACTGTTGTAGCTCAGTAAGAGTAGGGAGGAGACAGATATGGTGATGGTTACCAGAAAAGGAGTCACTGCTGTTATCCAGTGCATGACCTTACAGAAAGAAAACACAGAGAGGTATGATGAAAGGTTTACACAAAAGCAAACAGATGTTTTTTATCAGTCCAGTTCTTCAATCAACATGGGTACAAAGTCTAAAGCTGAGCAATCAAAAAATCCTCACACTGGAAAATATCTTTTTGACATCCAACTTTTTGAATGGCAGATATGGATATGTTAGCAACTTGGCATTGGCCTAATTGAATGAAGGGCAAAGGGATGGTAGTGTCAAGCCTGTTTTAGAATGAATATTTGTGCTTGTTAAAGCATTTCCTTAAAAAGGTCTTTGACCCACACATTGCTATACGTATGGCTTGCAACTGACAAGGTAAATCACTTGTTTTGTCCTGAAATCCATGTTTTCTTTGATCTTGTAGTAAGCTTCTGCAGAGTAGCTCTTGAAGCTGTCATTTTCTTTCAGGTACTGACAAGTGGAATGTGTCTTAGATTTGCATTTCAAAGAATGAGGAGTATAAACCGAGGAGCTGATGGGAGAATTGTTCACAGTACTGCATTTTTTATATTTTTCATTTATGGAATGCAAGAAAAGGGCAAGGATCGATTGCTGTTACAATTCTAGGACACTACTGTAGCAGGAGATGCTTATTAATCATGCGCTGTAGGGGTGGTAATCTAGGATGGTATTGTCACCACCAGTGGTATTCTGTTAGCACGGCTCTGAGGCCAGTTGCTTTGATTCCTGGGTTTGAGCAAATCCTCTTTTAATATTAGTAATGCTTGTTCTATCTGTTGCTAAAATTCCCTTTTCGGGTATCCTTCTTTGTGTGTTTGTGTGGATCCCCCTCTGAACCAGGAGGTTGCTCAGTTCCTTGCCCACTGCTGGTTGAGTCTTGAGAATAGATCCTGCACTATATGAGTGCCTCACTGCAGGGAATACTTTTACTTATGCATTTTGGGTGGCAGAACATGGGTTAGAGGTACACGTAATTGTCAATCGGTTTGATGTACAGGTCTATCTCACCCTCCTATTGTGTATCGGTACCAAAGCATCCAGAGAGTCGAGCTGTGTTTCAGAATGGTTAATTATAAATTTTATAGATGAGTGTTGGGTATTCAGCCACTGGTAGAATTTATATAGGCTTTCCTCTTTACATATCTACATTATGAAGATGTCATCATTATATCTCAGCCACCAGAGTGGCTAGATTGTTTTGTATCCAACTGCATTTTTTTTTAATTTTACCATGAAGAGGTTAGCAAAGCTAGGTGCCACTACAGACCCCATAGTTATAGCATGAATGTATAGGTAGTGTCCTAATAGTGTATCTCTCTATGAATGTAACCACTGTGATATACTGTAAAGTGAGACTTTCTTAGTGTAGGATTCCTAGGAATGTTCATACAGAGATGGAACAAAAAGACTACTCTGTAGCGTAGGATGTCTAGGGATGCACCTATAGAGATAATTACTGAAGGATTATATGATATGAAAGTTACAGGGGCCTGCTGACCAGTGTTTAAACTTACCAGGTTCCTTTTGCAAGGCAAGTGGTTGCATCTAAGAGAAGTAGAACTCTAAGCCAGAAAATGCTGGTTCAGATGCCAGAATAGCTACACTCTGTGACCTTGAGCAAGTCACTTGTCTTCTGAGTTCTTCAGTCCCCAGCTGTAAAACTGGGTAATAGCAAGACCTTACTAAAAACAATATTTTGCATATCACTTGGGCTATCCTGGACAATTAATATTTTAAGTGGGGTACATATTCACAATAGCTGCATATTGAATACATGATATTTTGTCTTATACCAACCACTGGTTTTGCCACAGTTGTACTTTGTGATACTAAATATGTTTTCCCAATTCATCATTATCTACATGAACACAGTTTAGCCATATTATAATTTTATAACAGATTCTAAATTATCTGTACTGTAACAACTCTACTGCCATTTGGTATCACTAAGGGGTTCAGTTCATGATTCAAAGTTCCTACTAGCTAAAATGAGAGTGTGCACACATATGAATTTACAAAACCAACCATGTACTAACCTCTTTCTGTGTGTAGAAATGCTGCTTATTGACTAATTACAAGGTGATAAGGTGTCAAAAATAAGAGCAAAGACAGCAAATGTTATTTGATATTATTACCAAGAAATGGGGTGGCAAAATCTAAGTGATCACTATTCCTGAAGTTATTCCTAGTCAAGCAATGAAATAAGTCTAATATATTTCTAGGCAATAAACACATAGACCTATGTTTACATATGATTAGTAATGCTCGAGATCAGCACAGCAGAATGGCACAGTGCTTGTCAATTAGAATATGAAATACAATAAATTAATAAACTACACTTTGTAGAGGGTATGTCTGATCTGAGGGGTCCATTTTTGTTGCAGTTGTTTTTTTTTTCTAATTGTTGGAGTGCTCCCATTTAGTAAGACTGCTTTTCTTAAAAACAACAAACATCCGATGTGCACACAGAAGATGATCTGTGCAGAATCAGATCACCCAGTCACAACTAATTATAGTCCACAAAACAAATAGCTTTTGAGGAGACTACTGGTAACAGTTAGAGTTAAAGACTTTAATGGCAAAAGGCACAAAAAACAGGAGAGTGTACAATAAAGCAATAAAGTGCATATCATACCATATCACATAAAAGGGAAAAAAATACTGCCTGAATGCTCCTTCAATGCTTTTCTCTACTTTTTGCTATTAAACGCTTTAACTCTGAACATTATCAGTAGTCCCCTCAAGTGCCTTTTCTTTTGTGGACTAATGCACCTGGGGCGTGGATTAATCCCTATAACCCCATACCCTAGAGTGGGTTATTGCACTTATAACAAGGGTTATGTTTAAAAACCGCAAAAAATGCACAAATATGCTTTTTTACTGTTTAAATATGGAAAATGTTACTGTATCCTGCTGACTTGAAAAGTAGTCCCCAGAACTCATGCATATGTTATTTAGTTTAGAACATACACATGCCAGAAATAGTGCTGAAATGATTTCTTACATTTGTATGTTTATGAAAACATAACATATACATGATTCACTTTGCCTTGGCTCTCACTGTCTCTCTTACTCTCTCTCTCTCTCTAGTGCTGGCTCCATCTCACTTGCACTCTCTCGCTTTCTCACTAGAACACCAAGTATGTGGTGAGGCACAGAACACTTGGACAGAAAATACTCTCACAGCACTTTAAAACATAGACAGTAGGTCGAAGCTCTCTCCCACATTTAACACAGTCAGCTGCATATCTCTGACCTGCTGTCATGATGTTCTCACCTTGCTTCCTCGCTTCTGGCACTCACTCAAGCTGTCTCCTGGGAGCTCACCCATGAACAAGAACTCACTGCAGCACTGATCCTCTTTCTCTGTCACAATGGAGGGGGCATCCCTATGCAGCACTTTAACACAATGACAGTGGATTGGGACTGTCTCCCACATTTAATATAGTCCTGGTCTTACCAGGTGTGGTATACATGGACCTATCTAAAGCACTTGATTTAGTAAACCATAATATTTTAATAAACTCATTAATGAAAATAGTGGTGGAGGAAGAAACCTGTAATTGGTTTATATCATACCTTGATAAAAGATCACAATTTGTTGTCCTAAACGGACACCAGTCAAAAATGGACTATGTAACAAGAGGGGTTCCCCAGGGATCTGTCCTGGGCCCCCTCCTGTTCATAGTCTATTTAAATGACTTACCAAAGAATACTGGATATTCAAAAATTTGTTTATATGCAGATGATACGGTTTTAGTAGCAGAGGGAAAAACTACAAGTGAAGTAGAACTAAACTTACAGAGTGACTTTAGCATCATGCAAGGTCACTTTTCATCTCTGGGTTTATTAGTTAATAGTAAAAAGACAGATTATGTCATTTGCATTGGACTTAAAGGGAATATCAAAATTAAATATAAAGACACAAGAGAGTAAGTTTTTAGAACAAACTGAAACATATAAATATTTAGGGGTACATATAGATCAATGTCCTACTTTTCAATATCATATAACAAATTTAATAAAGAAAACACATGTTAAGATTGGAGCTATGAGACGAATATCAAATTGTATGACAAGAGAAGCAAGACTGATTATGATCAATCAATTAATAATGCTGGTTATTGACTATGGAAGTCATATTTACAGACATACAGCAAGAAAACATTTAAATAACTTGGATATACTCTATAATAAGCTTGTAAGATTTGTGTTAAGATGTGATTTTAAAACTCATCATTGCACTATGTATATGGATTTGGGTTGGATTCCATAGACTTACGGGCTAGGGGAATCTGGCTAAATCAGGTCCGTAATATATTTAAAAATCAATCTTTAGATAACTTAAAAACAGATTACAAAAACCAAAACATGGTTTAAATTTAAGAAAAACTGGTGCTAGAGATTTAATAATACCAAAGTAAAAAAATCGATTTAGTGAAATGACCCTTCAATATCAAGTAGCTAAAAGCTGGAATTGTCTTCTTCCTTTTTTACATGAACTAACAACTACTGATCATGTTTTTAAAAATGGCCTGAATCACGAACTTAGTTTTCGTTGTTGTTGTAATAGGTGACATTAATGTAAATCTAAAATGCTAACATGCCTGTTATTGATCAGTTTATAAAACTATGATGTATTGTTTTTGTACTTTTTCTGTAACGTGTATTGTTATAAATGTATAGTTGTAATAATTTTGCATAATGTAAACAGGTAAGCCTTGTGAACAGGGATTTTCAGAACCCTAATGGCTGTATCACTGTATAAATTAAATTTTACCATACCATACCATACCAGATCAAGTAGAGATTGTCCGCAGCATAGATATACTGAAACCCCTAAGTAATAGTGACCATTGTATGAGTCTAGTGGATATAACTGTTAAACCAATAAAAATAGTGGGTCGTACCATCATAAAGAATTATTACAAGGCAGATTTAAATTCATTTAGGAGGGAATTGGAAGGATGGGATTGGGATAATAGTCTAAATACTGAACAACTATGGGAGAAGATCAAAAATAAAATACTGGAACTAGAAGACATCTATATACTGTACCAGATAAGCCCCTTTATAACAGAAAAGGGAAGGTCCCACAATGGGATACTTATGGGATAAAGAAACAGCTGGCTAAGAAAAGATTGGCTTACAAGGTAATGAAAACCAATAATAGTGATTACAATGTTAATAAATACATAGATTAGCTAAAAAGGAGTAAGCAAGTGATAAGAAATGAAGGGAAAAATGTGAATTCAAATTGGCCCATGTAAATGATATTGCCGAGGACTTTTATGCATACATTAACAACAAATCAATAGACAGAATAGTTGGCCCAATTAAGGACAGCATAAGGAAACAAATGACCCAATGTTACAGGCTACGATTTTTAATAAATACTTTTGCTCAGTATAGTCCAAACTAGTGGACACATCGGATAATATAGGGGATAGGAATATCAACTCACCCATAATTAAATCAACAATATCAGATATCAAGATTACTAAAACAGAGATTTTATCAAAATTGAATAAATTAGATATCAAGAACTCATCAGGCCAGGATAGCCTCCATCCCAAGTTGTTAAAGGAAATCAGCAGTTGGCTGGCAGATCCATTGTTTAAAATCTACAATATGTCGCCGGGGTCAGGTGTGGTGCCTGGGGATGGAGGACTGCAGTAGTCATTCCAGTCTTCAAAAAGGGAGACAAGGGCAAAACCTTTAATTACAGACCCCTAAGTCTGACCTTGATACTGGGTAAGATTATGGAGTCCATCATTAAAGATAAATTGGAGGAGGATGGCAATATTAAGAACTTCAGAGATGATACATAACATGATTTTAAAAAGCATAGATCATGTTTAACTAATACTCCTGTTTTTATGAAACAGTAAGCAATGCTTTGGATCAGAATAAGCCACTGGATGTAATTTTTTTTGGATTTCCAAAAGGCCGTCAACAAAGTGCCTCACAAAATCCTGATTAAGTAACTGATTGAAGGTGGTATTAACGACAAGCTAACCGGATGGATTAAATCCTGGCTGACTGGAAGATCCCAGAGGGTCAGAATTCAGGGAATAATGTTGGGCTTGGGGGAGGTGATGAGTGGGGTGCCTCAAGGCTTTGTATTGGGGCCTGCTCTATTCTAACTATTTGTGTCAGACATGAACAAGAATATTAATAACTGGCTAATAAAGTTTGCGGATGACACAAAGTTTGGGGCAGTAGTTAGTATGAAAGATCAAATGGAAGAACTTAGAAGGGACCCAAAGTCGTTGGAGGACTGGGCAAATACTAATAGCATGATATTAAATACTGATACGTGCGCTATTATGCACCTAGGTTCCAACAATAATTCTTATGACGACACATTAAATGGTATAATATTAAAAAACATTGAAAGAGAAAGGGATTTATGTATTCTAGTCAATAAAGACTTAAATTTGCCTCACATTCTAATGAACTGATAAAGCAAACAAACGCTATTATAGGACATATCAGAAGGGCTTTTGTGTCAAGACACAGGAGCTGTATATTGCCCCTTTATAAGACCACACTTAGACTATGGTTCACCTCTGTGGAGCCCCTACCTTCATAGGGATGTTGACAACCTGCAAAGATTTCAGCGCAGTACAACAAAAATTATCTTAGGTCTAAAGGACACACCATTTTGTCTAAGTTACAACACCTGGGACTTTACTGATTGGAAATGAGGTGATCAAGAGGAGACATTCTTGAGATATTCAAAATAATAAGAGACACTCAGCTAATGTCTAAATCTGGGATTGGAAATAAATAACAAATATTAACTTAAGAAGTCATACAGTAGTTATCAACTCAAATTAACTTTCCTCAAGAAAAATAACAGGACAATTTTTTTTATACAGAGGGTGATATCAGTATGGAACATTATCCCCAAAGAAACAGTGGATGCAGACTCCTTTTTGACCTTCAAGAACTGGTTATACTATTATTTACTACACAAGACCAGTAATAAGTGGCCCAGCTGACACAGGAGACAGATTACATAGGCAACTGCCTTCTTCTGTCTCAAGCACCAAGTATTGAACCAAGTATATTTTTATTTTTTATTTCATTTTTGTTGACCGGGTAAGTGCACTAGACAAATCCTGCCTATTTTCAGGCATGACCCGGGGGGGGTGGGGATACAGATGAATGCCAGCTGACCTTGAACCAGATTAAACTGTTGGTGGTATTTTTAGTGAATGAGGGAAATTTGGCCAGACACCGGGGAAATTCTCCTACTCTGACAGAGTCCAAGATGGCGGAACCTCCTCTGCTTGCTGTGGAGGTGGCTGGAGAGACAGGAGACTTGGTCTCGACTCCTGTCTCTGGCTGTTTAGAGACCACAATGGTTGAGCTGGAGTCTGTGAAAGAGTCTATGCTACTGAATGCTTCCTTCAGAAAGAACCTGTTGCTGAGTTATTGTCTCTTATGGATTTTCGACTATGGATTGCTCTACCTCCTCAGAAGTTCCTGTATTGAATGCAATGTGTCTCACTGAGGCTGCTGTGAATAAGTGCATGTGTGATAAGGGGAAGCACCTGTCAGACGCTACATGTTGTTCTTCCACGATGAAACCTGCCTTGCAAACTAAATTGCTGGCTGTTTTCCTAACGCTACTGATACTACCTGCCCTTCTGCTCAAAGTGCCACAGATCCATTTAAATTATTCACGCTGCCCAGTCGGATCTGGTGTCTGCACCATCCTCGCCTGTAACGGCTGGAGCTCCATCTTCCTTATCACTACCGACCGCAATTTGCACCGCTTTGCAGATTGGTTTATCAGAGCCTCCCCCAGCAGAGCAATCCCTTTTGCTACAACCTTTACAAAAAGAAGATTCCCCGATGGAGCCTACCTGGACTGTGGAAGCAGCATTGCGTGGTGCTGGTTGGATTCAGGAACCCGGACTGAAACAGTGGGTTTCTGGTCCGTCCCCAATTCGATCCCCCTGTCCTGAGGACTTCCTGGATACACAACAAGGTCGATCTGACACTCGGGACTCTGCAGACCCCTTGAGCTTACCATCGGATTTGGCTTTCACCCAGAATCCCATCTTAGCCCTCCTGCAAGAATCTGGGCCACGGGCCCCTTCTCTTCCTGGTGTTTCAGCTATTTCGGTCTCGGATTCTGTTGCTGTGGGTAAGTCACCACCTAAGTAGGTGGGACACACTCGTTCTTTTTCATCTCTGTTTCAGACACAGGTCCTAGCTGCTAAAAGACATAACGCTGTTCGACTAATTTATAAGGGGGGACCACCTGACCCTCCGGACTGTGTGTTCGTGGGTCTGCCCCGTTGAAGGATTCATTGGAAGTTTTTTTCTCACGTAGATATATGCCCCCATTCATGTCTCTGGAGAATCCACATTTGATGTGAGTTTCAGACGTCTCGTGGGTTGGATCGTTTTGGACCAGATATCATGCGTTAAAAGTACTGCCTTATGGACTCCTTCAGGCTATACCCCTCTCGAAACCTGCCTTTTAAGACCATCATGGTGATGTTCCGTAATGAGGTGTAGATGTGTCTGATATTGTTTATTGGCTAGGACAACGTTGTAGGTACAGGGCCAACCTGAGGCCATCCTGGATACGGAAAATATCTGGACAGGAGGCTGGAAGTTTAAGGTTCTGTTACTGCATTAATGACTCTGGCCCAATTCACTTACCTAACTCCTTTTTCTAGGTCTGACAGAGGGTACTATTCTATCCGGACAGCCAAAGGCCTGTTATAGATGTGAGATCCCTCGCACCTGAGTAATGTTTGTGACAAGTTGAGATGTAATAATTGTGGGTGTTAGGACATGGGAATACATTGCTAGAATAGTAGCAAATGTAATCTGTGTGAAGAGCTTGGTCATACGTTCCAAACATGTCCCTGGTCTGCTCACGCCCAGGCAAATCATGATGGAGGAGTTGACCAATGCTTTGTGATTACACAGGCACAGAAAGCATGGATCCGTAACACTATTGTTGTTTCATCTAAAGCCGAGATAACCCCTGCTCTGGCTGTCCATGCCCCCGTGTCTCCCCTGGTTACTACCCCTTTAACAGAACCTGTTGTTGAACCCCTGCTAGCTGTTGAACCCCTGCACCCCACATGCTGTACCTATGGTGTCACACTTGGACCACACTTCTCGGCCCCAGTGCTATGCCACCTCCCAGTGAACTGGTTACTACTGTGCGACGACGGTCTCACGAGGACTGGTCCTCTTTCTAAACTGCCTGTAGTACCCCAAACCATTGCCCTGTCTAACACTTATGAGATTCTCCAGTTAACTTCAAGACGCAGGTGGTGAGTCTGACTCTTCCCTATTAAGTGCCCTCCCTCCCTGATAGCATTACTGACCCGGACCCCAAACTGGGTACAGGTCTTTCACAAACGCAAGGCTAAGGTTAGGCTTAAAGGGAAGAATGTAGCTGGAAAGAGGAAATCTTGAGGTTAATTTACACTGTTTAATTGGTGACATGGCGCCCTTTGTCTGCCACACTATTAATGTTAATAGCTTGAAAAGAGCAGAGAAGCGTAGAATAGTGTTTTCTTTCCTACAATTTTTACCATTAGGCATTTTTTTATTGCAGGATACCAGGCTCCACATAATGCAGGAAATTAGACTAGCGAAACATGACTGGCTTTTGGGGCCTTCATTTTGGTCCATAGGCCAAGATCCCTGTTTGGGTCTGGGTATATTAGTGAATGTTCCGGATTTTCGTTTGCTAAAATTGTATGATTTGGCTCCTGGTAGGGCCTTAGTCCTAGATTTTGTTTTGGGTTCCTGCCCATACCGAGTTGTAAATATTTACCCCCAAGTTAAGACAGCTCGATAGCCTTGCTTTCTTGATTCGCCCTTATTTGCACAATACTTTTCTCAAGTAGTGTTTTCTGTGATTTTAATTGTGGCCTTAGTCTCCTTTGACAAAAGTTCATTTGCCACCACAAAAAAATCTTTGTGATTCACATGAATTGGGTAACCTGATACGTACTGCACATCTGACTGATGATTATCTTTCCTTCACAGTTACATACTCCTACCTTTCAAAAGGTAAATTGACTTCGAATTGATTTTGTTTTTTATCCTACTTATTACCAATTGGTTCGGCTCAGGTGTATAGGCAGTGGCCTTTTCAGATCACAAGGTGTTGTCGATCGGTATAGGTCCAGTTACCCTTTTAACAAAGGGTCGATGGAAATTCAACACATCTTTGTTGCAAGATATGAAGTTTCAGAATTTTCTTTGTCTTTTATTTTGGCTCAGAATCTGTGTTTATTCTTTATGATGATCCCATGTTGGTGGATGGATACGAAACATGCTTTAGTCATTTATTTAAAACTTATAGTCGACAAAAAGAGCAGGAAGGACTATTTGGACTATCTACAGAAAAGAGCTCATCTACAGTCCTTGATTTCCATAGCATACGCGACGGACAGAATTTGTCCCTCAGATTCAATCGACACGGAAAGACATGTTATGCTTTCAGTCCAGACAATCACAACAATTGTACCACCAACACAAATTTCATATGACTGGACCAAGGGATGTGGTGTATCCTTTTGAGTCTAACTCTCGGCAAGTCTCACAAAAGACTGTGTTGTGTCTCACCAATTCTGACGGTACGTTATGTGACACACATCCTGAAATTCTGCAGATTGTAACTGATTATACAACTGCTCTATTTTCTCCCTCCAATGTAGTGTTAGAAGACCCAACACCCCTGTACAGGGACCTGGATATCCCACTCCCTACGGCAAAGAGTGTAGATATGGCTTGTGCTGTTTTGACAGAGACAGAGCTGTCCTCGTGATTTCTTCATTGCCCTTCAGTAAAACTCCTGGCCCAGATGGTCTCCGGCGCTTTGTACAAAGTACTGAATGACCATTTACTCACTGAACTGACCACTGTATTTAATGCCCTACTTTGTAGTGAGACTATACCTTTAGAATTTACTAAAGGTACTTTAATTTATATTTACAAACAAAAAGGCGACATTCATCTTTTGGAGAATTGGAGCCCTCTCTGCATGCTTAATAATGATTTCAAATTATTAATGAAAATCATTGCGAGACGTTTAACAAGAATTGCGGAAGCTGTTCTGCACCCGGCCCAATCCTGCTCATTACCCACGAGACGAATCTCATACCACCTGATTCTCCTTCGGGAATTGTTTTCCCATGGAATTGCAGGCAAGGCTTCTGGTATTATTGTTTCAGTGGATCAGAGGGCGGCATTTGACTCGGTTGACCATAATTTTTTGTGGAACGCATTGCGTTTTCTGCATATCCCAGACACATTGATACGATGGCTTCAAAAGTTTTATAGAATGGCCACGGTTGTTCCGGTTGTCAATGGTTGGGTAGGACCTATGATTCCTGTTAAAAGAGGTGTACGCCAGGGTTGCCCTGCGAGCCCTCTTTTATATGTCCTGTTTTTGGATGTTCTACTTCGCTGTCTGAATGCTCACCCTCAGATACATGCAATCTCTTGTTCTGATATGCTTGCGCCGTATAAAGCCATTGCATATGCTGATGACATTTGCCTCCTTTTAGCTGATACATCCTCGGTAATGGCTTCCCTACAAGAATGTACTTACTTTGGGACTTATTCAGGAGCTTGTTTGAATTTTGATAAAAGTATGGGTAGTTGGTTAGGATCCATTAGAGCCCAGATGCAACGCATTGGCACACTGCGTTTGGTATAGGGACCCATTCGAATCCTCGGAGTCCATTTTGGAATCTGTAACTCAGATGTTTATAATTGGGAGATTAAACTAAAACAGGGTAAATTGAAAGTTGCCTCATGGAATAAGGGATCTATTGGAAAAAAAAAGAGGGTTTATCTAATTAAGACCTTTCTACTGCCTTTATTTCTTTATTTAAGTTATGTATTCCCTATCCCGAAACAACTGGAGATGGCGGTTCTCAGCTTGTTTTTTCAGGCACTGTGGGGAAGCAGGCTGAATCCAATCAAAAGAAATATTACTTATCTACCTGTTACTGAAGGTGGTGTCGGTATGGTTAACCCCCTGTTGTTTTATTTTAGTGTGTTTTTCATAGCCAATTTACAGCCACTTCTGATTAATACTCAGAAAGGATGGGAAATGTGGTTTTACGATTCTTGTGGGATTTGGTTCCACCAGTGGGAACACAACTCCCTGCATGTACTCCGACCTTCTGGCAGCACGCCTTTGTATGTAAAATATATGTTTTTACATTTGAAACAATGGCAAGTATCTCCTCAGATGCTCATTACTCACTCACATAAGACCCTTTATAAGTTGCTTCTTTCCTCAGTCTGTATGATACAGTCCCCCTTTGACAAATGTCCACTTCAACATATTCCCTCCCTTCTCTCTTTGTTGTGGTGTAAAAGAATCCCAGCCCATAGGTGGGATTTTCATTGGTTGTCATGCCATGAAAGGATTAATGTCAAGGCCAATCAAAAGCATAAACAACTTCTGGATAGGTCATGTTCTGCCCTTGAAATGATAACCCATTTATTTTTTGATTGTACGTTTATTCAGCAATGCTGGGTTTTTTTGGCGCAAAAGTGGACCTCTCCAATATTTCAGACTGTTTCTTTTCAGGAAATCATGTATGGTGCTTTTTCTCCTCAATGGTCTTTATGGCATATGGACACTCTTATCCTTATTCTAGTGGTGATTAAATGGAATATTTGGATGGCTAGATGCCAGTTTACTTTGCAGCAAAAGGTTTATACCTTTTGGAACTTGAGCAGAAAGTGGTGAAGGATTTACAAACTATGTAGCATATGAACAATCACTACCTCGGTTTCCAGTTTACTTGCCTTATGGACTGCACTTCCCTGGATTACAGATTCAGACTCGGCCGTGACTTGATGACCTCACTATATTTTGTTTTTGTTGCACTTTTTGCTTTTTTCTTTTAGGTGTCACATTTGTTATGCGATGTTCTATTGTTGTGCAGTTCCTTCTATATTGTTTATTATGCTATGTTCTGTTATGTTGTTTATCACACGATTTCTTGTTCTAATAAAACTTTCCCCTACACTTTTTGATAAGTGCCATGGGGTCTTTAACATCCACCTGAACTATCACCAATCCAGGCAGATGGGACCTCGGTTTAACATCTCATCCGAAAGAAGTATAGTCACCTGCATATCTCTGGCCCACTGTCACTATGTTCTTCCCGCTACTGGTACTCGCTCAAGCTGTCTCCTGGGGGACTGACATGCAGTACAACAATGCTGTCACATACCATGAGCACTGGAACCCTCTTCCCTAAATGAAACCATGATTTTCAGTTCACCACCTGTCAGTTATGAGTTCCCATTATAGCTGTTTACTGCGTTGGAACTGTCTCTCACTTCCACAGTTTTTCAATGGTTGCCGTTCACTCCTCAGTTTTCTACCACATAATGAGTGTCGCTCTGCTCACAGACATTGCTTGAGGGAGACTCACATCAACTGTGGATTATATAGGAGATTTAATCCATGATCCATGATTTTGTTCTTTGAAGAATGCCTTACATGTAGTTGCCCTGGAAATTAACAGATTCAGTGGGAATCATTTTTCCCCCTTTTAAAATAAACATCCCTGACTTCAGTAACCTCAGCACTTCAGATGCAGCCTTGAACACAGAGTTTCAGTAACCCCTCATTTATATCAGCCTTAAACCATAATTTATTTTGCACTAAGCTATTTTTACATAACAAGACTGTCTTACAGTTAATGGGGAAAATATCATAGCTTTCCAGCAATTCAGAAGCAGCAGGTGCCTCTGGATGGGAATCAGAGGAGTCAGTGAGTGGAACCTCCTCCACGAGGAACATGGCGTCCAGCCCCGAGATCAGAAAATACACCACTGCTACTCAAGCAAAGTGGAAAAAATAGACATTGTCTTAGATGAACTCTGAGCATCCAAAATGAAACAAAAGTGCCATTACACTCAGAAGTGGACACTTTAAAACAAATGGCCCTTGAGTATAATATGATTACAGGCCTATATACCAGGGCTGACAGAACCAGTCGCATCCTAGTGGCCACACTTCAAAAAACAAAGGCCCTCAAGGCTAAATGGAGGGGCGCACAAGGAGGAAGAACATATGGCTGTATGGGATCTGTGAAAAAGCCAAAGGCTTGAATATGATAGCCTTCCTCAAAACAAATGCTGGAACTCTGGCACTTAAAAGAAATCTTTGAGCAGAACAGAGTATATGCAGACCATGACTACTCTCTGAAAGTGATGGGAGTTGCTGAGAGCATATGGCCCAGCTTTGGCAATGCTGCATGCCAAATAACTGCAGTATCAAACTCCCTTTTCTGTTCCCTCAGAGCGAGCTACAGTGATGGCCCAGTTTTGTAAGGGACTTGAATGTGCACAGCCCTAAAAAACATGCTGTAAACCTGAAGATCACCATGCACAGCTTTTCATACCAACTGACTCTGCCAATCAGAAAGCCCAGCCACTGCCACAATGTGCAATATTCGAATGCTGCAACAGTCCGCTACAGAGGACCCAGCCACTTGAGATACCCCACCTGGACTTTTGTTTCCCACCACTTTTACTGGCTCCGCTGGAAGACAGGCTCAAAGCAGATAAGTTTTGACATGATCAGAACTTTTTGGATTAAACTGAACATGTTATGACTAATCCCCATGCACTCTGAAACAGACTGTGGGTCTGCATTAAATACTCTTTGTTTTACTTCTGTATTTCCTTCCTGTACCCAGAGCCCACACATACTGTAAGCTAATTTTTTAATGCAGTCTAGTTCACTGTTTTTTGTGCCTTCATTCCAACCTACATCATAGATTGCCACCATGTCTTCCTTAAAATGTGTGAGTAATCCACTCCTACAGTATGTGTGCTGGGCTGGGGAGGGAGATTTTAATTATTGGTACCTGTACCCAGAGAGGGTGGTCCGCCTCTCTGTAACCCTTGTTATATTGTACAACAGCAACCTACTGTGTGAGAGGAAGATGAAAGGGGGAGCCACCTAGCAGCATCAGAGAGTCCCCCTGAGGGCTGCTGGTATGCCAACTTGGCTTTCTCATATCAGCAACCCTGAAATGCCAGTAGTTATACCCACTGTCTTCTTTTGCTCTGTTACAGCCTAAAACCAGTACAGGGCTAAATATGATTATGCAGCACTGTGGCAAAATCTGAAGGTAGGGTACATCACTGAAAGGGCCTGGAGCATGGACCACCTCTGGCTGGACTGCTATAGTTACACTTCTCTTTTCCACCTTTCTTTCGAGGAGCCAGCTCAGCTACCACAACATACTGATGCGGCACGCCTAATATGGCCGGTTAAATAAAGTGATTGATTGATTGATGGCTCAACGGTTGACATTTTCATGCTATTCCATTTCCAAGGGGGCTACTTGTTATGCCAGGCATCTTATTTTTCCGATGCAGCTGAGACCTACAGCACTGGAGCAACTGCTGGCACTTATTTGCCTCATTCTATTCTGCTGCACTACAGGTAGACCTGTTTGTTTTCACCATTTTTATGTTTGCTTGCACGCATGTGCAAGAAACATAGTGCCATTATCCGAGTTTTCAGAGGTGTGGCAGCCCTCTTCCAATTCATAGATACATAGATACATAGATAGTGTCGGCAGATAAGGGCCTATGGTCCACCCAGTCTGCCCATTTGAGCTTGTAAATTCAGTTTATGTTTTCCTAGAAGTCTGTTGCCCCTTACCCCTGACCTCCAGAATTCCTTTATGTCTATCCCATGCATTCTTAAATCCCGTGAATTCAGGCAGTGTGTTTGCAGGCACGGCTGCAGTTCTCCAATGCCTGCTGGAGCTGTCTATGACAGCGTCCAAAATGCAGTGGAGTACAGTTGAAAGGGGGAGCTATGCTTCAGTGAGCAGCGATAAGATATCACCTGCTCATGCGCCCCCCACACACACACACACACGCACGCATACTGCATGCTCGCCCCCATGCACACACTGTGTAGCCGACAGGTGCCTAACCCCATTGGCTGTGCTGAACCCTCCCCAAAGCAGAGTTACATATACACTGGGTGCCCACCCCAGCATGGGCCACACATCAGAGCAGGCCGACGTAAAGTGCCCAACTCGTCGGCTCCACTGGTCCCCCCAGTACAGGGTGCCACGCTGGGAGCCCACCCCAGCGTGGCAACAGATACTACTGCTGACAGGTGCCCAATCCCCATCAGCTCCATACCCCCACTAGCCGTCCTTGTGCCATGCTGAGAGCCCACCCCAGTGTGGCAAATGTCCCGTCGTCATTTAAAAAAAAAAAATACCTGAAACTTAAAACGGTCCCTCGCTGTCTCTTCCCCACCCACGCCCACCCACGCGCACCCCACCTCCCCACAACCCCTCACCCCATACTTACTTCCGACCCGCGCGATGATCTTCGTGGACCGGGAACACGCCTGCACTCTTTCAAAGCTGACCACTTAACTGAGGAAATGCCGGTAAGCTGTATAATGGGATAGACTGGGTTTTTCAACTTTGCTGCATATCTCAGCCATTTTTGGAATTTTGCACCAAATTTTCAACATGGGGTTTTGGGGACCCTTCTCATGAATGCTCACTGTCATGGCATTAATCAGGCCGAAGGGTGATTTATGATCACTGCATGAAATCACCTTTGCGCGACGAGGAAATGTGAAACAACACTGCCACTGTTCATAAGGTGGGCTCTCAAAAGTCTATGTGAAAATTTGGTGGAAAATTCTAAAAATGACTGTTTACAAGCGCAGCGTTAAGCAGTTCCTACGCACACCGTAAGTTCGCCAAATTTCAATATTTTCACCCAGATTTTCAACATTGCCATTTTACCACACCTCCTTATGAGCAGTACAGCTGTCATTTTTTACATCTTGCCCAAAACGTGTTTCCGCCCATGTAGCGCACAATGGCGCAGTCGGTGTGCGAAATCAATGTACGGGACACATTAAGAAAATCACAGTGACAGTGTTAATGAACAGAGGTCTTAAAATGGCTATGTTGAAAATTTGGTGAAAAAATTCCTAAAAATGACTGTTTTACGAGTGTGCGTTGCGCAGTTCCTACGCACGCTCGTAAGTTTGCTAATTTTCTATATTTTCACTCCAGATTTTCCACATTGCCATTTTATTACACTTCCTTATGAACAGTACAGCTGCCATTTTTTACATGTCACCCCCAAATGTGTTTCCGCACATGTAGCTTCACAATGGTGCAGTCGGTCTGCGAAAGCAATATTTGGGACAGATTAAGGAAATCACAGTTACACTGTTCAAGAGCAGAGGTCTTAAAATGGCTATGTTGAAAATTTGGTGACAAAAGTCCATAAAATGACTGTGTTACGAGTGAGCATTGTGCAGTTTCCACGCACCCTAGTAAGTTCATGACTTTGTAATATTTTCAGTCCAGATTTTCACCAGTGGCATTTTTCCACACTTCCTTATGAACAGTACCGCTGTCATTTTTCACAACATGGCTGAAATGTGTTTTCACACTTTCAGCGCAGAGATGCATGGTCGCTGTGGGAAATCATTGTTCGGGACAGATAAAGAAAATCACAGTGACAGTGTTAATGAACAGAGGTCTTAAAATGGCTATGTTGAAAATTTGGTGAAAAATTCCTAAAAATGACTGTTTCACGAGAGTGAATGCGCCGTTCCCATGCAGTCGTAAAGTTGCGAATTTTCTATATTTTCACCCAATTTTCCATACTGCCATTTTATTACACTTCCTTATGAACAGTACAGCTGCCATTTTTTACATGTCACCCCCAAATGTGTTTCCGCACATGTAGCTTCACAATGGTGCAGTCGGTCTGCGAAAGCAATATTTGGGACAGATTAAGGAAATCACAGTTACACTGTTCAAGAGCAGAGGTCTTAAAATGGCTATGTTGAAAATTTGGTGACAAAAGTCCATAAAATGACTGTGTTACGAGTGAGCATTGTGCAGTTTCCACGCACCCTAGTAAGTTCATGACTTTGTAATATTTTCAGTCCAGATTTTCACCAGTGGCATTTTTCCACACTTCCTTATGAACAGTACCGCTGTCATTTTTCACAACATGGTTGAAATGTTTCCACACTTTCAGCTCAGAAATGCATGGTCGCTGGGGAAATCATTGTTCGGACAGATAAAGAAAATCACAGTGACACTGTTCATGATCGGAGGTCCCAAAATGCTGTGTTGACAATCTGCTGTAAAAATCCCCAACCTAATTACATATTACGGGTGTGTGTTGCACAGTTTCTATGCACGTTCGTGACTTCACCAGTTTCTTTTATATTTTTACTGCAGATTTGCAACACTGCCATTTTTACACCTCCCATGAACAGTACTGCTGTCATTTTTCACATCCTGTTCGAATGTGTTTTGGACCGGTGAGCTAAATGCCGAGTCGCTGTGCATAAGCAGCTGCCATCAAACTGATATTGCCACCGCTCATGAGGTGGGGTCACAAAAAAATGTTGAAAATTTGGAGTGAAAATACCAATGAATGCCTGAGGTGTTAGGGTTTCCAACCATAAACACCCCACCCTGTAGAGAATGACAGGCATCAGGGGTGTGACTTGGGATTCTTGCCTGTAATGCTCATACCACATCCTGCAGCCAGTGAGAGGCATCGAGGTATGCCTTGGACTCTTCAGCCCCAAAGTTCACCCCATTCTCCTATACTGCACTCATCTCACTGTATTTCCTGATGGAATGGGGTGCGCATAAGGGCCAAAGACCCCAAGGCACACCGTGACACTTGTCAGTGTCTGCAGGGTAGGGTGTGGTGAAATGGCGTCGTCGCTATGCCTGACGACCTAAAGGCACACCCCAATGCCTGTCACTCTCTGCAGGGTGGTGGTGAGGTTGGCTTCAGTTTAATACTTCACTGCCATTTCTATTATGCAGCTCTGTAACTTCTACACTACCAATGCCAATGCCAGCAAGCAAACATTCGGCATTGACAAATGCTTGTTACACCTTTTTTTAAATGGTTAATATCAAACCCATGACTGTTTACTTGTAAAATGTTAATGGTCTTAACAAAGAAACCCACTTGTCCAAAAGTGAATATCAAAAGCTGGAAAAATGTGGATTCTCACAGATTGTAGCTTCCAGTTACCAAAGCAGTAAACATAGAAGAGTGGCAGAGCTAATCCCCCCATCTACTCCTTTTCAGACCACAGGCTCCTATGTTGACCCCCCAGGAGTGTCTTGCAATCCTTGCAGGCAGATATTTGGGGAGGGAGGTGACATTTGCCAGTTTGTATTTGCCTCTGGCATGGATATAAACTAATATGGACTAAACTAAACTGAAAAACGGGGTCACAAAAATAAGGACCCCAAAAACTTCAGTGATCTTTACAGATCAAGATAGAATACTAGAATCACTCTACCAATATTATGAACACCTATATATCAATGAACACCCTATCCCCCTAATGTGGTGGATTCCTTTTTGGCCACAGTTACCTTCCCAATCCTCTCAGGCACACACCAAACAACTGATGACTCTCCTCCAGGCCTTGAATTTGCAGGAAGTCACTGAAGATTTAAACAAGCATTTGTCAATGCCGAATGTTGTCGCGCTGGCATTGGCCTTGGTAGTGTAGTGCGGGAAAACATTTTGGGCAGGATGTAAAAAATGACAGCTGTACAGTTCATAAGGAGGTGTAAAAAAATGCCAGTGTTGAAAATGTGGCATGTAAATGTTGAAAATTTGCTAAGTTACAAGGGCGCATGGGAAATGTGCAACGCATGCTTGTAACACAGTCATTTTATGGACGCTCAGCACGAAATTTTCAACATAGGCATTTTAGCACCTCTGCTCATGTACAGTGTCACTGTTATTTCCTCAAACTGTCCCAAAAAGTGATTTCGCACAGCGATCACGCTATTCTGCACCGGACGTGCGAGAACATATTTTGGGCAAGATATGTGAAATGACAGCTGTACTGTTCATGAAGAGGTGTGGAAAAATGCCAATGGTGAAAATCCAGAGTGAAAATGCACGACGTTACAAGCGTGCGTACAATCTGCCAATGCTCGCTCATAACACAGTCCTTTTATGGAGTATTGTCACCAAATTTTCAACATAGGCATTTTAGGACCTCTGCTCATGAAAAGTGTCACTGTCATTTTCATAATCTGGCCCGAACACTGATTTCCCACAGCGACCACGCTATTGTGCGCCGGAAGTGCAGAAATACATTTCGCCAGGATGTGAAAATGACAGCTGTACTGTTCACATGGAGGTATACAAAAATGACAATGTTGAAAATCTGGTGTGAAAATATTGCAATTCAAGGTTATGAGCTCATGAGGCAACTGCGCAATGTACGCCAGAACAGCCATTTTTGATTTTCCACCAAATTTGCAACATAGGTTTTCTTGAGAGCCCGCCCTCATGAATAGCACTGTCATCCGCATCGACAACCCGCAGATTCTATGCGAGTGACTGCAAATCACCTTCGGGACTGATTAACGATATGACAGTGATAGAATTTATGAGGAGGGATCCCAAAAACCCCATGTTTAAAATTTGGTGTACAAATTCCCAAAAATGCCCAAGATATGCATTAAAGTTGAAAAACCCCTATTTATTCCATTATATAGCTTACCGGCATTTCCATAGTTCGCAGTGGGGCTTTGAAGAGTGCAAATGTGTTCCCGGTCCACCAAAGATCGTCACACCGGACTCCGGAGGTAAGTATAGGGTGAAGTGGGTGTGGGGAGGCAGGGTCTGCGCAGTGGGTGGAGTGGGGTTGTGGGGGGCAGGGAGACGCGAGGACTGTTTCTACTTTACAGGTAAAAACTGAAAGACATCGGGGCCGTTTCATTTATTAGTGCTTTGCATGCTGGGTGGGCTCCAGCATGCCACCTGAATGTGTGTGTGTGTGGGTGGTGCTTTTAGCCGATGGGGATTGGGGACCCCGCCGGCAAACAAGGAAGGGGGAGCCGCAGGAGCCGAGGGAATTGGGCACCCCTCAGCAAGTAAAAAACGGGGGGCAATATTATGCTGATAGGAAGTGGCTCCCATCAGCAAAATTCAAGGGAGGGAGGGATAGATACGCCGACGGGACTGGGCCCCTTCGCAAAGAGAAACTGTTGGGGGGAGGTGAATGATACCGAGGGGATTGGGCACCCTCTCGGCAATCAAAAAAGGGGGGGTTACATTATGCCGACGGGGACTGGGCACCTCCGTCGGTACACAATAAACGGTGGTGTTGACAGGCAACAGTGGCAGTCACTGCCGCCATGTTGCCTGCATGTAGGGGGGAGGCATGTTGTGGTCATGATGAATGAGAGCTTCACTCTCACTGCAGCGGACCTTTTCTCTCATGTCTTCGCCTCATTAGCTAGGCAGAGTGTCGGCTCCTGTTGCTGGCTGATTGAGGAATGCGGGATGCACCTACTGGTGCATGCCCTGCATTTGCCCAACAGTGACCATGCCTCCAAATCTGCACTACCGCAAGATGTTGGCTGTGCAAGCGCGCCAACATAAAAATGGAAACAGTCTGGGCCCATGTGGCTACACTGGTGAATTTTTAAAATACTTTAGAGATGTTTTATTAGCCCCCTTTTCCAGCAGCTTGCAAACAGGTGGCTCACGGAGCCCCAGTATCACTAACTTGGAAACAGGCCACAATACTAATATTAAAACCACGGATACAGAAAAACTTGTGCTCTTATTATCACCCATTATTGGTCCTGTATACTGATTACAAGATCTTCACCTCTGTATTCACTAGAAGGCTGGACAAACTAATGCCCTCAGTTATCCAGAGAGACCAAACCAGGTGAGTTAGCTCCCATCAGGTGCAGAATAATATCAAATGAACCTACCATCTTCTCCACCATGCCACCCTGTCAAACATTCATTTTTTACTGATAAGTTTTGGAGCTGAGAAGGCGTCTGACTGGGTGGTATGGTAATTTCTGTTTGCCACTCTTCATAAAATACAGTTCTCTCCTACAATTATAAATATGCTACTGGCTGTCCATGAAGCACCACAAGCATATGTGGAAATTAATGGCTCACAGACATTCAGATTACATAGAGGCATAAGGCAGGGGTTCCCCCTTTCACCCCTGCTGTTCACCCTTTACCTGGAACTGCTAGTTCAAGTAATTAGACAGACTCCCAAAATACAAGGGTTCCAGTTGGGAGGTAGACGTCAGAAGTTAGATTTGTATGTAGATGACCTCCTAATATATATATATGTATGACCTCCCTGGATGCCTCTCTACCCCACTGTGGGATAGCCTTCATAAATTTGGACAGTGTACAGGCTTTAATTTAAATAAAACTCAAACTGAGGTTCTATAGATAAATTACAACACTAGCCAGAACATTAAACAACAATTTGACTTCCACTGTGATCTGTCAGCACTCTGATATTTGGGAGTGTTCCTCTTGGTGGACCAGCACCAACTACTGAACTTTAATTACTGCCCCCTTATGCAGGCTTTTCACACTGATTTGATGACATGGCAATCAATCCCATTTCTTTTAATGTAGCAGGAGGACAGTGTTCATTTGAACGTACTGCCTCGCCTATTATAGTTTGCACAGACATTACTGGTGACACCACTGAAAGAGCAATTTCGGCAGTGGGCTTACTTTATCTTCCAGTTCATTTGGGCAGAGCTAGACCAAGGTTAAGTTCACCACCTTGCAATTATTAAGGCAGAAGGGAGGCCTGGCCCCACCTAACCTAGAGCACAATCATCAGTTAGCTCAACTCTGAACAGTTCTATAACTAATTTTTTTATTTATTGAATTTTAGTAACCAGGTAGGCTCTCTGAGACAAGACAGTCCCTTTTTCAGGGGCGACCCGGTAAGTGCATTACATTGATAGTGCAGACATTAGTACAAGGAAAATAGACAAGCAGAGTTTAAACAACAGAAGAGTACAATATTTTCTTTCAGTGATGCAAAAACAAGCAGTGTAAATAACAGTTTCAAAACCTAAGTATACAGACATCATTAGCAGTTTTTTTTTTGTCAGAGATTGGAAGATAAAGAGAGCAGAAAGTATAGATTAGTAGAGGCATGGTAGGAGTAGACAGGAAGACAGGGGTCGGGAGTCAGCAGATTAGTAGAGGCATGGTAGGAGTGGACAGGGAGACAGCGATCAGCAGTCAGCGGAAGTAGGAGCATGGTGGGGCAGTTAGGTGTGATGACAGCAAGCTTTGAAATTGGGAGAAGGAGGCGCAGGCCCGCATAGGAAGAGGCCAGGAATTCCAGCAGGATACAGCCAAGAAAGCAAATGATAGCCGTGCCATGGAGAGTCGTAAGTTCGGCACTGAGAGGAGGAGAAAGGAGGCATATCTGAGGGCACTTTGAGGCTATACTGGCTGTCCCTGATCTACTCTCCCACTGTAGCACACAAATTGAAAATCTCCAGTAAGGGACTTAAGTCAGTGTGGTGCACCTTTTGGAATTAGCTCTTGTCCAGCCTGCCAGCCCACTTTCTGGCTTCTGAGGCTGCTCCTGACCCTGGACTGCTGGCATGACAGCACAGTGCCCAGCCACCAGGCCACTAGGCAACCCCTAAATAAATAATAATTCCCTGATTCCACCCTGACCATTCCAGACTACTCCCTGCTGAGGCAGGATTGGGGTAAACATGGTGGTGGAGTGACCATCTACTATCGCAACCCTTTAAACTGCACTGTCTCTCACTCCAAAACTTGCACTGCCTCTCATGAGTTCTTGGTCACTCACCTCTCTATCACTTCCTGCCTGCCCATCTTTATTGGCATCCTCTATGCCCCCCCCCAGCAGCAAGCTCCATGGTAAAGTGCATCACCTCCATTTCTTCTATCTCCTCCTCTGGTAAACTCATCCTGCTGGGTGATTTCAACAAAGACTGGCTCTCCCCCTCCAACAAAGCCCTACTCGACCAAGTGGAATCTCTTCAACTCTCCCAACTGCTACACGAACCCTCCTGATACAACTCCAGCTCCACTAAACATTCACTTCTCGACTGGATCTTATCATCTCACTCTCACAGAATCTCTGACTCAGGAGTCCTTTCAAATGCCAGAAGTGATCACTGCACAACTTTCTGTGACGAAAGGGTCTACTCTCCACTGACCAGTCCAAAATACATCCAGTATCAACCTCTCAAGTACAGTATCTAAAGCCTGCTGCCCTTCTACTAGATTTTGAGGTAGCTGATTGGTCCCCTGTTCTTACAGAAACAAATGTTGACTCTGCACTAGAACATTTTAACATATTTAACACCATCTGGAACTTCCATGCCCCTTTAAAAACAAGGAGAGTTAGGCATCGACACTTTCCCTGGCTGACCCCTGACCATTTACAACTCTACAAGGCACGAGACCATGCCTGATGATGTTTTAAGTCTACACTCGCACATGCTGACCACCAGCATTTTAAGGCTCTCAGAAATGCCCACACTAGAGCAGTTAGGCTTGTTAAGTCATACTATTTTAGGTAAAAACTACAAAGCAGACATGTATCACCAACCTGCTTCTGGAAAAGAGTTCATTCTTAAAGCCACCAGCACCCTCGGCCACCCCCACCCTCAAGGTCGAAGGATCCCTCATCTCCGACACCCTGCAGGTATGTGAAATCCTAAACAAATTCTTCACTTCTTGTGCCCTTCAGTCCTCTACAACCACCCACGGTGCCACCCTCAACCCCTCTTCCGAACTGCTAAATTTCATATTTCCCCCTATTACTCATGAAGAAGTCCTCTCAACTCTAAACTCACTTAACCCCAATAAACTCTGCCCTGATGGTCTTCACCCCCGTCTACTCCTTTTCTCAACCCCTGTCATAGTCCCCCCCACCCACCTTCTAAATCTATCCTACCAGTCTGGTACTGTCACCTGAGCTTTGAAAATCACCCATGTAATCCCTCTTCACAAGGGTGGTAGTCTTCTTGAACCTGGTAACTACCATCCAATTTCTCTACTTCCCTCGCTTGTGAAGTTACAGGAATCTCTCGCTCTCAAAAGGTTTCAGCATTTTCTCGACTCCTCTACAGCACTCACCCCCATATCAATCTGGATTTCATAAACATTACTCGACAGTCTCTTCCTTACTCAGGGTAACTAAATTCATGTATCCATGGATTGCAGTCACATCATAGGTGCAATTTTATAGATTTAGCCAAGGTTTTGACTCTGTGTCCTGTCACCTACTACTTCAGAAACTCAGTGCCCCGCGTCTAGCAAATTCTACATTAGCTGAGCTCCAGTCATATCTTCTAAACAGAACACAATGCGTTCATATTGGAAATTCCTCACCTCTCCTCCCCATCTTGTCTGGAGTACTTCAGGGTTCTATTCTGGGCCCCCTGTTATCTCTGTCTTTATAAATGAACTCCTGTCAGTCTGTATTTCTTCTGATATTCATCTCTATGCATCACTATTCTGTTTGTGCCTGGCCCCTCTCTCACTGCCATCCAAGCTCCTTTACAGTCCAATTTAAACGCCGTGCTCAGATGTTTTCACAAAAATTTCCTTAGGGTAAATGTCAAAAAGACGGTCTCAATGACTTTTGGGACCCCCAAAATTAGCCTCCATCCATACTCCTCTTGTCTTTCATACACTTGATGGCACCCCCCTGGAGTCAGTCACCACTTTTAAATACTTGCAGGTTTGGCTAGACCAGCATCTATCCTCTTCCTATCACATCGGCTCCCTCTGTGCAAAACTGCACCCCAAATTAGGTTTCCTGTACAGGCGTAAGGACTCCCTCTCCCTTTCTGTGTGCAAGCAACTACTAGTCAAACTCATCTTGTCCCTCTTTGATTATGCTGACATTGTCTTTAGTGCTGCCCCAGCAACTACTTTATCTAGGTTGAACATTGTGTGCAGCTCATTCTTCTGTTTTGCCTCAAACTCTCCCCCCCACCGCACCCACCACTGCTCTCTCTACTCTTCTCTATCTCTCTCTTTCCTTACTTACAGGCGTAACTTGCACTCTCCCACTTTCCTAGCCAAATATTGGTTAGGTACTCTCCCAACATACTGTACATCTCTGACCTCCTCTCCTGTTTCCCCCTCCCCATGCAGCTTAAGGTCCAGAGGTCTGCACACCTTCAACTGCCCCATCCCGATTAACCATGGGCCCCTATCTTTTTCCTACTGGCTCCTCACCTATGGAACCAGTAACTGGCCTCCCATGTAACTCCTCCTCCCTAAAAGTTTTCAAGCAACAGCTCCAAAGGTTAGACCCTAGCCCATGCTCTTGCCCGATCCCTGTGCCT
The DNA here is from genome assembly GCA_016271365.2 of Neoceratodus forsteri. Classification (NCBI taxonomy): domain Eukaryota; kingdom Metazoa; phylum Chordata; order Ceratodontiformes; family Ceratodontidae; genus Neoceratodus; species Neoceratodus forsteri. Next base: position 2,649,648 of record JADMNL010000041.1, on the reverse strand, counting down.
GCGGGCAACTATGCCTCACCACTCCACGCCTATGTTCTGTTAGCTCCAATCTACAGTCTCTACTTCACTGGTATGTACTTCTCCAACTTAATAGATCAGGATGGGGGCCATTTGGGCACAACATTCACGTTATTACCCTTGTGATATCAATTTGTTTATATACTGTAACTGCCTTCACTGAAATGCATCTTGAAATGCTGTCTGTATCCTCTGAAGCTCATCATGCTGTAATTATTTGTACTTTTGCTGTAATTATTTGTACTTTTGCTGTAATTATTTGTACTTATGCTGTATTTTATCGTACTTTTTTGGATGAGCTGTACCGGTCATTATTTAGGTATTTCTTCCTGAGAATTTCTGGAAATCAGTTTGCTCAGTGTGTTTTTCCTAGTAAACAATTTTAAATAAATAAAAATAAAACACTTTTATTTGAAATTGATTTATTAAAAATTGGTAACTGGAAAACACACTAGAACCTAGTTTCAGAGTATGTTACAGGAAAAAGGGAGTAGGGAGGCAAACAATTTACAAAATATACTTTAAGGTATGGTGAAAGATCCGGAGATGGAGGCGACGGGGGTCCGTGATCAGAGCAGAAAATACCAATGGGAGTACTAGGGGCAAAAAGAGATAAAAAAAAAAAAAGACCAAGTTCACTAAAAAATAGTGCAGAGAAAAAACCCAACAACAAATATGTTGCAAGTGACACCTTTTACTGGACAAACAAAATCATTTTTGAGATTACATTTTAAGAGTTATACTCTCTTCATTAGGCGAATCAAGAAAAAAATATGCAGAAACTTTTGAAAGCTAATCTAAAAGACAGTTTTGCTAGTTTAGCAAAAGGTACTACCTGCAATATGTTTGTTTTCTTCCTGCATCATCGAGTGGACTGATATGTCTACCATATTTATTTAACTAATAAATACTTTAACATAATTTATATTTTAGATATGGTACTAAATCTCATCTAGCTAACTATGGGATGTTTTCTGTGAATCCTTATGGGTGTCAGAACTCCTCAGCTTTGCAGCTCTCCGACCCAAAAAATTTATATAAGGCACTTTTATAACCATAAAGGACACAATAACCAGATATATAAACATATAGCAGAGATCTGATCAGCACTCAGCAGGCAAGACATTGATGGAAAAGAAAGACTGCAGAAATCTTTGCTCATTAGGTAATGCTAGCTTTGTACCAGCAGATGGGGATATCTGCCAGGATAAACACTGTGTGCTACAGTAAGAGCAATTCAACTCCAGTCAGCTGAGCTGAGGGTGCTTACGGAAACACACCACATCACATACCTTTGTCACAGAGGTTGTGGATGTCACAAATACCACAATTTTTTATAATTGTTTATGACAAATACATGATTTTTGGCATTTCCCATATCAACCCCATGATGTTATGGCATTTTCCTTCACAAACATGGTTGTTGGCATTTTCCACGAAAATACCATAATTTTAGAATTTTGCAAATGACAGACCTATAATTTAGGCCTCACAAATGCAAATGTACTTGTTCCCCCAGTGGGGCACAATGTGGGATTCTGGGGCTTGAACATGAGACTCAATCTCCCAGATGGCAGCACAGTGTGCTGCTTCTTGTCACTAGGCCTGCCTAATAACGCAAGTATTAAAACAGCTAAATCTTTGCTGATCTGCTTGTATAAAAAATATATCAAAATAGGGTTTAACAAACAATGGAGCCATGACTTTTACTATGATTTCTGTCACTTTGAGTATGACGATGCCATAATATTCTCTAAAACCTTTCTTCACAAAACTGTACCCCTAATCATAATCAATAAAATAATTGATTGTGGTATTTTGAGGCTGGTCTACCACTAGGACCCTTAAAGTCTCTTCATCTTGCTGCACCAGTGGATGTCATCTTGTTGGACCTGGTCAGACAAATATAGGTGGATGCAATGTAAAATAAAAGAAACTGTCTTTATTTTCAGCAACTGGGATCTACGGCACACCACAAAGTATCACCTCTAACTCTTGGGGCTTCCCACGGCCCCTGGCATAAAAGGCACTGCCAGGCAGGGCAACAATTTGCTACAACAAAGTCCTAAGTGCTCTGAAATGGGCAGCAGCTAAAGTTAAGCCTCCGCACTAAAGTGTACTCCACATCATCCCTGGGTAATGAAACTGAGTACAACTCAAACAGCTTTGGCAGAACAACATGGCACATGGATGGATAGATAGACAGATAGATAGACAGATAGATAGACTTACAGTCAAGATTGATAGAGAAAGAGAGTGACAGAGACTGAGATTGCCAGCTCACTGCAGCAATGGAAGCTGGCAGCACATCTCCATCTGCAGCTGCAGATGTCAAGAAAAGCATGCTGCTCCAATACAGAGAACGAAGGTCAACAGCTCCTCTTGCAAAATAATTTCAACCCAGTGTTTAAAGAGCAACTGACAACTTCAAGAGAACTTTAACAAAACATAACATTTAGATAAAGTTCAGCTTGTATTTCACATTAGTTCTTTATTCCTCCTCCCCATTATTTATTGCTGAGGTTATTTGCATGAAAAGAGGCTTTTTGCTCCTGAAAAGTTTATCTATTTCTGTTGCTGTCTCCCTACCTGAGGTCATAATGCACTGCTTGTGACATCACAGTTACTCTCATGGCAACAGATTGTGATGTCACAACAGAGCATTGTGACTTGAAATAGGGAGTAAGCTATAGATGCTGATTAACTTTAAAGTAACTGCAAGGGATAAAAGTCATGTTTTCATGCACATTTTCTCAGTAATAAATAATGGGGAGGAGAAATCTAGAATATATATATATATATATATATATATGGAATACAAGCAGAATGTTGCCTAATTATTATGTTTTTCAAAGTTTTCTTTGAGGCGTCAGTAGCTCTTTAATGAAGTTATTAATTTCATTTGCATTTACTAGATGTTAACTGCAGTGTGTATTAGATTTATACTACATGGAGGGAGTGTGCCCAAGTTTCAAAAATGAGACTCCCCATTAATAAGTATAGCAAAATTTGATAACAGCTCTGCTAACTTTGGTTTTCTTTATATAGACTTTAAAAATTAAGCCTATATAGACTTGGGAACAGCCTTTATTCCCGCATTATATTAGCTACACATAGATACTGATCCTTGACACCAGAACATTTCTCAAACCACCTCACATGCAGCGCTGTTCTCATTTTAGAATTTGCTCTCCTGTCCACATAAACATTTTCAACTGGTCAACTTTTTTTTCTTTTTTTTGTTAACCAATTAACTGTGACACATTCCTGCAAACCTGTACCAGGAAACAAGAAGAGCAGGCTAGCTGATCCCATCATACCTCTGCAGTTGCTTTAATTACATATGCTGCTAAAACAGAGATGTCAAGTCAATGCACTGTCAGTCTGTGAACATTACTGCATGCTAAAAAAATAACCATAAGATAAATATACCATCAGCCCAGACATCTGGGTTGGGTAGCACTGCCAGGACAGGTACACCTAAGGAAAAAGGTATCATACGTGTTGCTGATTTGGAGTCAGGCTGGTACTGTGGGGGACAGTAAACCAGTCTCTGCAGCCTTTATTCAGCAGTTTACTGTCGGTCAGCTTTGCCCATAGCAATGCAGTGCTAACCCCCACCCCCGGTACATAAAGTAATGGTGGTGTATGGCATTACTGTAGTTCATTCCAAGCTCCCCTGTCTAACAGACACAGTGATAGTCTGTATATTTGCATTCCTGCCTCTCTCCTTAGCAGCAGTACAACATTCAGTTCAACTCCCTCACTTACTTGATAGACAGATAGATAGATATACAAGATAGATAGAGAGAAAGAGAGAGAGAGAGAGTGAGCGAGCGAGACAAAGACAAGAGATTGAGATCACTGGCTCCCTGCAGCAATGAAAGCCAGCAGCACATCTCCATCTATGGTTGCAGATGTCAAGAAAGTCCAGCTGTTCTCATACAGAGAACACGGGCGAATGGCTCCTTTCGCTAAACTGCACACCCTGGATGTTGGGGGTCCAGGAAAGGTATTTCTGGCTTGTATTTTTTTTTTAAACAAACACCAGAATCTAGCAAAATGGGTCCTGTTTAGCAATAAATACCAGAATCTTGCTAAATGGGTCCTGTTTAGTTGATATCCTATCAAATGAGCAACTAATTTTGAGTGATGGAATAATAGCATGTGTCATGTCAGTGAGCTGTGCTTAACAGCGAATGTCATTATGGCAATTGCTACTAGTGTTTGGATAGTATTTACCCTGTATTAGTGATTAGTGCGGTCTCAGAGTTGGTTATTTATAGTAAGAGGGGTTCAGGGATGGGGGCATAGCTCTCCGGCAGAAAAATATAGTGCAGTTTTATATCGTGTGTCACATAGTGAGCGGTTATTTTATCGTTTCCCGTACAGAATATTGCTTGTTTCCTGACACTGTTTTGATGTTCGCTGTTATTGGTACGTGCTGCATTTACTTGTGCTCATTTGTCTTTGCCCATATGGTTGGCACCGTTTTATTTTCGCTATTTTGACATGGAACCTGTTTAGCTAAGTTGAGATGTTTGTTTTCTAATATTAGATAATTTTTAGGTATTTTCCATGTTTTTTAGTTGGAAAATGAAAAAACAAGACGGTGGCCATCACAATTGATATTTTTCTCACACTGAAAAATCACTAATTTTGCAATCAATAAACCCTCATGATCAATTTTTTCTTGTCACATCAGAGGGTTATCCCAAAAAGTTATCCAAAATCCCACTTAGCATGCTCAGAACAGCTCAACAAAAACAACAAAAAAATCTTTAAATCCATATAACTCTGGAATAGTTTAATATTTTTTTCATTCAACCTTCAAAAGGCATTACCTCGATATGGGCCACTTGTATCCTGAAAGCTCTGTGAAAAAAATTCCATACTGTCTAGGCTGTGCATGACAGCAAAGACAAAAACATTACAAAACAAAAAAAAACATGTTAAGTATAGAGAAAAAAATCTTCATTTTCACAAAAGTCAGCATTCCAGATCTTGGAAACCCACACAAAATGCCAGCAAGAAACCTTTCAGGTCTTGAGACTCTGCCACCCTGACTACACATGCAAATGTTTGTGCTATCCCATTGAATGCCACCAAAGTTATTAAAGTGCAAAAACTGGATTTAACATTGAGCACTCCACTCAACCCTAGCTATACTGGTAGAGCAGGGTCAGAAACAGAAACGAAAGCTGCAGACCAAGCTTGCCACACTGGATTGCAGCCTTAAACCACCTTACTGGTTCAGCTGCAAAGCATTGCTCCACAGGTACGTTCAGCACCAAATCCGCCTCTCAGCCAACAAAGAAGTTTTAACTTATGACACCTAATCGCTAATTGGTCTAGGCTTCCAGTGACTCTCCTAGGATTGGATGGCACTTGTGTTTCAGCTCTCTGCCTAAATTTCTATAGCCATATCATAATTCCTCTTTGGCTACCTTTGCTCCTCTGCCTAGCCCTCTGTGTGATAATTATACCCACTTGTGTAAACATGGCTCATTGTTACATGTTCAAGATGCTCCTATTATTCCTACTCCTACTATGCCTTAACTGGGTTGTTATAACTTTCCCAGGATCCTATCCCTTGAGGTCTTTGAACACCCCACATGCTGATCTCAGTTTCTCTAACCTAATTACTGCATCTCAACCTATGCTTGCTTTAGGCTATAGGCTCCCATCTGGTGGCACCAAATTCCTTGACACCCTGAAATCCCTAACCATAGCCGCTAACTCCGAAACAATAATTTTAGGTGACTTCAATATGGACTGACTCCATGCAAAATCTCACTTCCTTAAATTTCTCTGTGGTGAGCTTGGACTTGTACAGCTAGTCACCAAACCTACAAGGAACAATATCTCCAATCCTACCAACAGCTCCATCCTAGATGTCATTCTAACCACACACTCCCATAAAATCTCCCATTCAGCAGTGTTCCATAATGACATGAGTGACCACGGTGTGGTGGTATGCACAAGACTGCAAACTAAAACCTGCCAACAATCTAAGCTCAGGACTAAGCGGTCTTTTCACAAGTTCAACATGGAGAGTTTCCTGTTTGATTTGAGCAGGGTCAGATGGCAAGATTTATTTCTTGCTAAAACTGCTGACGAAGCCGTCTCCGTACTTAATGTCAACCTTACCACCCTGGTAGACAAACATGCCCCTTTTATCAAAGTCAGGATGTGTAACATTTCCCAGCCCTGGTTTACCCCCCAGACCATAAAGCTGCACCCACCAGCAGAGACAAACTTTGGGCTAAGGCAAGGAACTCTAAGTGACCTGCTGACTGGCAGGCATTCAGAGCTGCTAGGAATACCAATGTAAAAAGTATCCGTGCTGCAAAAGCACACTTCTACATCTTCACCCTGGAGCAAGCTAAAGGGAACTCCCAAAAAATTTGGATGATAATTAAATCTATTGAAGGCTGGCCCTCAGTCCCATCTATTCCATCTAAGATAACTACCAATGGGAGGCTGGTTGAAAACAAGCCCCAAATCCTCGAGGAACTTAATTCACACTTTGTTACTGCAGGACTTGCTTTTGACTCCTCACCCTATGCTAATCATGTTAAAAGTTATGCTAGCTCTACCTCTGCTACATACACTTCATCCCATCCCTTTCAACTGTGTACTATTACCTATAAAGAAGTTGAAGATGCTCTCTTTAATCTAGATCTTAGACAGAGTGCAGAGGATGGTGGACTTGAACCATTTTACCTAAGACTAGGTGCTGCACACCTCTCTGCCCCCATCCTTCATATTTTCAATCTATCCATTACTTCTGCCTCAGTTCCATCTTGCTGGAAAGCAGCCCACATACCCCCTCTTTTCAAATATGGAGATCCCTGCGATTTAAACAACTATAGGTCTATCTCCATCTTGCCTATCCTTTCCAAAATTCTTGAGAAGCTAATCCATAATCAATTGAAACAACATATCGAATCCCACTTGCTCTAAAACCCTGCCCAATCTGGGTTCAGGTCTAACCACAGCACTGTCACTGCATTGGCTAAGGTTACTAATGACTGGATCTCTGTGGTGGATTCCAAGAAGATCACCGGTGCAGTTTTCCTGGATCTTGGTAAAGCATTTGACACTGTGGACCATCTTCTCCTAATCAAGTGCCTTACTAACCTAGGTGCTACTCCATCTACAGTGCAATGGTTCACCAGTTACCTCTCTGGTAGGATGCAGAAAGTCAAAGCAAATGGTCTCCTCTTGGCCCCCCTTCCAATTGCTAGGGGAGTCCCCCAAGGCTCTATTTTAGGACCGGTTCTTTTCTCTATATATATCAATGACTTCGACTCTCACATAATGAACTCAAGTCTTCACTTCTTCACTGATAACACTGTGTTATACACCTCTGACACAACTCTAGCGGAAGTTAGGGAAGTTTTGCAAGCCGACTTTGCCCAACTTGAAACTAATCTTACTGAAGCAAAGCTCCTTCTAAACGCCAAGAAAACCAAGGCAATGATCTTCTCTAGTAGTCCTCCTATCAGCACCCACCCTTCACTTCCAAAGAATTTTATAGTTACCTCCCTGGGAGAACCACTAGAAGTCGTTACTAAATTTAAATATCTTGGCTTCTGGATAGACAATAAGCTCTCCTTCAACGACCATATTGAGGACTTATCTAAGAGACTAAAAATATGGCTAGGGTTTTTTCTTTAGAAATAGATCTCTCCTCCCTCTTGCTACCTGAACCAGGCTCGTACTGGCCACATTTCCCCTACTCGATTATGGTGATTTCATTTATGTCTCTGTGATGATCTCTAGCCTAAATAAACTGGATGTCCTCTACCACCATGCCTTATGGTTCATCACCATTTCCCCCTACAGAACCTACCACCGTGACCTGTACTCAGCTGTTGGCTGGACGTTACTTGCCGCCAGACGCTTGCTCCATGCTGGGAACTGGACCCTCAAGATACTTTTACACAGACTGCCAAGCTATATAACGTCTCTTATCCACATCTCCCACAGTGCATATTCACTTAGGAAATCAAGCTTCATCCTGCTTGACGTCCCACGAGCTCGTACTACATTTGGTCACCGAGCCATTTCATTCTCCCTCCCTACCCTATGGAACCAACTCCAATCCACGCTGAAACTAACCAGCACTATCTCAATTAATCTCTACAAAACATTATCCTCATCCAAAATAAAAGGTTCCTGTTGCTGCCACTAAAGCCCCCCCCCCACCCCTAGGTTAGTTCCCCATGTTCCTACTGATAGTGTCTGACCTTACCAAGGACCATAGCACATAGGTCACAAAAAGTAAAGTGCCTTTGCTTTTGACACCCAGATTTGCTTATTCTGCCTCTTGTCTTCTCCAATACTCCTATTTCTCCCCCTTACTCTCTTACCCCCAGCCTTTTCCCTTGTCTTTTATCCTCTACTCTACCTGCCCACTATGCCTTCACTTTCATCCCTTCACACTATACTATTTCTTTTGAATGCACCTAGCTTAGCTGATAATGAAGCCAATGTTTTGTCCTGAATTCTGCCATAAATGGTTGTACCCAGTTGTGACTAACTACTACTGAATTCTGTAAGCACTTGAATTTCTATTGAAATGATACCTGTATGCAGTGTCCTTATGTCTTGTATGTGTTCCAGGACCTCCTTGTGAATGAGCTTGCTCAATGGAGTTTTTTCCTGCAATAAACTTGAACTTGAACTTTAAGCACCTTCTATTCTCTAAGGGCTGTACCTTTTATGTGGTGACCACACTTAAAAACGCCTGCTGTGTCATGCAGTTCTTTTACTATTTTGCTATCAAAAATGATGGTTCCTCACCATCTTGGCTATCCTTCTTGCAGGGGATGTTGAAATGAACATGGGTCTACCTGCTCTCTTCTCCCCGGCTGACATCTTCGCAATTTCTAGCAAAGGGCTCTTCATTGCCCATATGAACATCAGAAATCTCGCCTGAAATTTCAGTGATCTTGAGGCTTGGGTAGGTGTCTACAAGCCTGATGTACTCTGTCTAAAACACAGCTAAAGCCAACTATCCCAGACTCAGTATGCTACCTGATAAACTACTCCCTTATCCGTAGGGATAGGCTCTCCTCCAAGCGTGGTGGAGGGGTTGCCATGTTCTATACAAATCATCTAAACATCATGGACACCCTGTTCTCAACATCCTCCGCCTGTGAGTCCCTTCACGCTACTCTCAACCTGGGAGCCAAGAAACCCCACACTGTCTGCCTCTATAATCCCCCAAATGGGGGCACTGGAGGCATGCAGGAATTATCTGATCAGATCTCTTTGCACTCCAAACATAATGAAGTCATTATATTGGGTGACCTTAACCAAAATTGGCTAGGGACTGCCCATAGCAAGCTGCTCTCTCTGGTACAAAATTATAACCTCCACCAGCTGTTAACTGAGCCTACCAGACTAACTCCTTCGCTAAAATCCTCTTCCCTTATTGACTGGGTACTGGTAAACCATCTGGATCATGTATATCAAGCAGGTATCTTTGCAGATTTGTTTACTGATCATTCGCCTGTCTTCTACATCTGGAGTCCTGAGGCTGCTCCAACCCCTCCACCGCGCTATGTCACCTTTACAAATTTCACCAAACTGGATATTGAAGCTTTTTGTCATAATGTCTCGAGGATAAACTGGTCTGGTATTTACCTTTCCCATAATGCTGAGTCTGCACTAAGTATTTTCCTCAATGAATTCCTGGCCATCCAGAACAAGCATGTCCCCAAGGAGACATGGAGGGTGAGGGGTAAACAAATGAGATGGCTTAACAAAGACTTGCTGAAAAATCTACACTCTAGGGACAAATGCTGGAAAAAGTAAAAAGCCTCTGGGCTACAATCTGACTATGCTACCTACAGAACCCTACATAACTTCTGTATAAAAACTGGTCAGAACAGCTAAGAGTGCCCACTGTAAAGAATTGCTGCTAGGCTCTGCTGGGGACCCTCGGAAATTCTGAGCCCATGTCGAGACCTTTTTCAGTGCATCCCAGTCAACTACCCCCAGCGACATGCTATTAAATGGAGTACATTGCAATGACTCCAACACCATTGCTAATTCCTTCAATCAAATGTTCCCAGACCTGTCTCAGTATACCTCTGCCTTCCCATCTCCCCAGGCAGCCTCTCTGCTTTCAACATCAACACAGTCCACTACCCCCAACTATCCTTCCCAACAAATGTCTAAAAATCCCTGTTCTACTTCAAGGCAATCTCAAGAACTGAGGTCTTAAAAAACTATTATGGGTTGTCTTCGACAACACTAGTTCTGGATCAGATACACTTGAGCCTCAGCTCCTGAAACTAGCAGCATCATAAATAGCCTCCCCTCTGGCTAGAATTTTCACCTTGTCTCTCTCTAATAGCCAAGTTCATGACCTCTGGAAGAGTGCTCATGTAACACCTGTCTTTAAAAAATGTAATCCCAAGGACATGTACCGGCCTATAGCCATCCTACCAGCCCTAAGTAAAATTCTGGAAAAACTTGTTGCAAATCAAACCACTGACTACCTCACAAAGTACAGCCTTCTCTCTGACACCCAACATGGCTTCCATAAAGGTCACAGTACCTCTACAGCGCTTCTCAAATTCACTACCGATGTACTTACCAGTATGGACACTGGCCAGCTGACAGGGGCAGTTTTTAAAGATCTTACGAAGGTCTTTGATCTTGTTGATCATCCCCAGCTCCTCTCCACTCTTTGCAATCTGAGCTTTTCACCCCCAGCTGTCACCTGGTATGGAAGCTATCTACCAAATAGAACTCAAATTGTGAAATTTAACTCCTCTTTATCTGATAGTGCTACCATCAATACTGGGGTTCCCCAGGGCTCTATTCTGGGACCTCTTCTTTTCTCACTTTTTATCAATAACATAGATGAGTTTTTTCTTTCATGCTCATCTATTCTCTATGCAGATGATCTTGAACTCTGTTCAAGCTCTGATAAGGTTGCCAGCATAAATGCATCCCTTCCTTCAGACTTAACAAATATCCAAAACTGGCTTTCTGCACATAAGCTTGTATTTAATGTTAAGAAAACCCAAGCAATGTTACTTGGGTCTGCCCCTAAACTTAGAACATGTCAAACTCCCCTATTGGTGCAAGACCACAGTGGCACACAAACAGAATGTGTTACATTTTTTAAGTACCTGGGAATTCTTTTGGACCAATCCCTGGACTTCAGCCTGTATATACGATCTGCATGCAAGACAATGAATACTAAACTGGGGGTCACTTACAAGCCCAGTTTTATGCTAAACTTGCTATAGCCAGAGGTATATTACTCCCTGCCCTCACCTACAGCATTCTGACCTTTGCTGCCACACACAAAACCATCCTTCATAAGTGGGATGTCACTTATAATAATATCAGTCGATACGCCTCCTCGTCACCATGTCTTAAGCACCACTGCCAACTGCACAGGAACCTGGGTTGGTCATCCCCCTTACCTTGCCGTCAATACTCTCTTGGCTCCCTGATTGACTCTGTAGTCAGAAACCAGACCCCTTCAGTGCTCGCAACATTGCTGGTACCTCAAACCACCTCCTATGGACTGCGATCAGTAGATAAATCCCTGCTGAATATACCTAGATGTAAAAGATCAAAAGGCTCTGTTGCCTTCAATCACTCTGCTCCTAAGCTTTGTAACTCTCTCCCCACAAGCACTTCTGACTATCCAGATCCCATGACAGCTTCAAACAGGAGCTGCACCTACATCTATCCCTTGCTGATCTCTGCACTTGTTTTAATTCTCCTTAATCCACTCACCCACCAGATGCTGCCTGGCCTAACTTTAACCTCCCTACCTCATAGCATTTCTTACCCTTACTATCTCCTTGACAGCTAATCTACCCCAACCCCCCCCCCACACACACACACCTCAGTCTTGTTTTGGAGGCTATGATAACGCATCCTGCCCAGTCAGGAATTTGCCCTTGCCTTGTTTCACTGCCTATTTGAATCTTCATTGTTGTGACTAATTTGAACAATATTTCTTTGTTGCTATGTTGTGGTATCTCCTCCTAGACTGTGTAGTTTTTTTTTATGCCTAAAAATTCTATGTGAATTGCATTGATTGTTATTGTCCTGGCTGCATGTATTCATTACTACTAACTGTTTTGACCTATGCTATTGTAATTTCATTATACTCATGCTATGTACCTGTCTGATTGTTGTATTCTCCCGGGTTGTGCCTGAAAATAGCCATTTCATGGCTAGTGCACCTACCCGGTTAACAAAAATTAAATAAATACTGGTGCTACCATGCCAGTATAATGGGATATTCCATGGGTTGTCACAAATAAGCTTTCTTTGTATTATCTATTTTCCCCCTCCTACGTGCTCCATGCCCCGCCACTCCTTTAAGCTGCCTAGGTCCCCCGACCCACCTGCTACCCCCCTCTTGAGCCTTCAACCTCATATAGCAGCCACCCCCAGGGTAACCCGGCGTAACCCTTCACCAGATGAAGGGGGAAGGCGTCAATGGGGTAGGCCAGCACAACTACTTGGCCCCGTGGTGCTGCTGAGGGTGACATGGCTCCTTCAGGGGGCTTGAGTGGCAGCAGTGGACTGTCACCCATCATCCGGCCAGTCATGGAGTGGTTTCCACTTTTCTGGTTGTTCTCTACTGCACCACTCATGCAGTGCTCCCGGTCTCCACCAGGGGCTGCTGCCAAGTGATGCTATCCTGCTACACACCCCAGGAGAGGAGAGCAGTCCCACGGATGCTCAATCCTCTCCTTCCTCTGCCAGCCCCTGGCATCCTGAGTCTGTTCCCAAACCCGGGTCACCAGCGTGGCGCGAGGTATGGTGTCCAGCTTCTCGACCCTCAGCACCATTGGTTGAGTTTCAAATAAGCTTTTTAATCACTCTGAAATGTTGCCTGGCAACAAGAGGTGAAGCCACAAGTGCCAGGCTGCATTGTTGGCATCCTGAAAGAGTGAATAAAAAGCTTATTTGTGATCAACCCACGGGATGTCCTATGTATACCAAAGGGGTATCCCATGATTTGGGTGAAGCAAATTGAGCAACTCAAATTGAGTGACTCAGTTTGCACGCCTTACAAAACAGTGACCGTGAAACAATAGTGAGAGGGAAGGAATAGCAAGTGTGGAGGGTCAGAATAGCGAAGAGTAAGGCATACAGTATATGCAGTGTATGTGCATTCAGCATGAATGAAAAGGCTGAATGGATTGATTGAGCAAGCCACTGCCATGCTGGACACCTGGCGTGTTGGTTATGGTCACTACCTATGAAGCAAATGGCCCCAGGTTCAGAACTGCATGGATTGATTGAGCAAGCTACTGCCAAGCTGGCCACCTGGCATGTTGATTATGGTCACTGCCTGTGAAGCAAATGGTCCCAGGTTCGGGACTGTATGTAGGCTATTAATTTTTGTATTGTTCTGGTTGTTGCAATTTGTTTTATTTTTATTAATTTTTTTTTTTATGATCACCCGTTCCCCTGAGTTTCTTTCCCCCACCCGTGGGTTGTCCCTTCCTCAACTGGTATCCCCGTGGAGTAGCCCCCTCTGTTTTTTTTCTCTGTCCCCCAGTGTCCGCCCCCAGGAGTTGATTATTTTTACTTGAGGGGTGCGGGAGGCCATAGCCCCATGTATAAATAATAAATGTAGATCGCCCATCTTGTAGAAGCTATGGTGTGGTCGCAGTTTTTGCTGGTCGGTGTAGTACTAATTGCCGATTTTGTTTTCGGCAATTTGCACTCACTGTATTGGCAGTCACATTTGTCTCTTAGCTGTTATCACATGGAACCTACCAAAGGCAGGTGGGTTATGATGGTAGTCTTTTCACTGCTCAGTACATTAAAAATGCAAGTTGTTATTTTGACTCCTCTGAGCATCACGATGCTGAATGTTGGTAGGTTGTGGAAGCAGCGTGCTTTGTCCTGCAATAGCTAGGTTATGGCAGTGTGTATTTTATTGGTTCTCATTAGCTGAGGAAAGCCACTGTAAAAATGTTGTAGCTGAAGTATGCCAGGGTTGCAGTGCAAATAAAAGCTACAGTGGAAATAACATGTTTTTTTCACTGCAGCTGTCAAAATTACACTTTTTATTCACCAGTGTTAATCATCACTTCCATGGCATACACACATTTATATATAACATAAAAATATGTTGTACTTGCACGGTAGCACTATAATAGGGTAAGGATGCAACTATCACAGGTTATGATTTGGGACTGGTTGGTGATAAATGGGATTGCCATGAAAAGGGCCCCCCTACTGTGATGCCAATTAAAAAGTTAAAAATATTCTGTTCTGTCCTGTATCTGTACTTGCTGGTCTTCCATTTCACTTTCCTGTCCTCTTCTGTTATCTCTATCTTCCTTCTTTATTTCTTTCTCTGAGTGCCCCCCCACCCAAAGGAAGAGACAAGTGGTCTGGGCCACCCCTGCCCTGGTGGCTACTATAATGGCCTGGCAGAAGTGATTGGATTATTTAAATATGGTCTCCCTACTGGAAGAATAAAGCAAAATATGGTATACTGTGCTCTTTCCTACTCCATACCGGCATTGCAAGTGGCAAGAGTGAGTCAGGAGAGAGAGAGAGAGAGAGAGAGATACAGAAGGTGACACATACAATATGCCTCAGAGACTTAATTTTAAATTTTAAAACAAAGGTGTCCCATTGGTCTATCAGCCTGGTGTGCACCCAAGTCCAGGTACCCAGCAGGGCACAAGAATGGGAATAGACCTTAACCATGGGGTCCTAAGCTTTCCACGCTGCCTGACATACCTCAGTAGCAGGCTGGTGAAATGTTGCAGAGATTGTGCTCCACTTCTTGGGGCCATAATATTAGCCAAAAGGGACTGATGCATATGATTAAATGTGTAGATATATAGATATATATAGGAATATTTTCTCCTCAAACTGTCTACGCCAGAGCAGGGTATAGAGCAGTGAGAAGGGAAAGCAAAAGTTAGCTATGTGCTCCTAGTTCTATATCCTACCCTCCCCCCCAAGCTTCACAAGGGAGTGAATGTAAATGGCTGTCTTTTAGCAGGCCATCCAGAATGCTGAGCCTCACAAATGGACCCATGCCCCCGCGACAAGCAGAAGTATAGTTTGGGTTGAGTGGAGGTCTCAATGTTAACCCCCAATCTTTGCACCCTAAAACTTTATTTATGGAGATCCCGGCAGTATCAGCTAGGAACAGGGGGATCCTAGAGGCACTACATGTAGCATTCATGTAACAGATGGTTAAGGAGCCCACTAGGAGGGATAACTTACTGGATGTGGTCCTGACGAACGGGGAAAGTGTGGAAGAGGTAGTGGTGGGAGATGGTCTAGGCATCAGTGATCACAGGGCACAAAGGTTCAGGTGAAAATGTGGTGGGAGTCAAATCGGTCCAGCACAAGGGTTAAGGACTTCAAAAAGACTGTCTTCACCAAAATGAGGAGGATATTTAGTGAAAAAATGGTGGGTAAGGGAAATTTAGGAGGAGTTGAGGAGTTGTGAGGAACTATGAAAGAGGGGCTACTGAAAGTCACAGCAAATTGCATAAAGAGGGTAAGAAAGAACAAAAAAGGAAGAAGACCACTCTGGTTTACATGGGTGGTGGCAGGGGTGATCAGGGAAAGGAAAAAGACCTTCAGGAAATACAAGAAGACATAGTGGAAGGAGGATAGGGAAGCTTACAGGGAGAAACTGAAGGTAGCAGGGCAGAGGATAAGGAGGGCCAAAGCTGACACTGAGGAAAAATTGCTAGGCAGGCCAAAGGGGGGAGATAAGCTTTTTAGGTGCATAGGGGAAAGGAGGAAGGTGAGGTAGGGGATAGTTAGGTTGAGATGGGATGGGGGACTACAACTGGAAGGGGATTTTGAGAAAGAGATGCTGAATAGCTACTTCTGCTTGGTATTCACGGAGGAGGGAAGGGGTAGGGATCCTGAGCTAAGAGGGAGAAGAAGGGAAGACAAAAAGGTGGATACTAGCCCGTTCAGTAAAGACAGAGTTAGGGAGGAACTAGGCAGGTTGAAAGTGGACAAGGCAATGAGGCCAGATGGCTTGCACCCGAGGGTTCTCCAGGAACTGAGGGAGGAGCTGACAGTCCCACTGATGAGACTGTTTAACTTGTCCCTGTATGCAGCATGTGTTCCAAGAGATTGCAGGAGGGCAGATGTGGTGCCACTGCACAAGGGAGGCAGTAGGGAGGTGGTGGAGAATTATCGCCCAGTCAGCTTCACCTCAGTGGTGAGCAAGGTGATGGAGAGACTTGTAAAAGTAAGGCTGGTAGACTACCTGGTAGACAGCGGACTGCAAGACCATAAGCAGCATGGCTTCACAAATGGGAGGTCATGTCAGATGAACTTCGAGTTCTTCAATTGGGTGACACAAGTGGTGGATCAGGGAGGGGCCGTGGACATGGCCTATCTGGACTTCAGTAAGGCCTTCAACACTGTCCCTCACAGAAGGCAAATAAATAAGCTAGAAAACTTGGGGGTGGGGCAGAAAATAACTAGGTGGGTGGAAAACTGGTTGATGGGCAGAAGCCAAATGGTGGTGGTGAATGGAGTGCCTTCCGAGCTGAGGGGGTGATGAGTGGAATACACCAGGGGTCAGTACTGGGACCCCTCCTTTTTAATACCTACATCAGTGATATAGCAAACAGGCTGGAGGGGAGGGTGTACCTATTTGCAGATGATACAAAGATCTGCAATAGGGTAGAAAAAACCATGGGGGTAGAAGCCATGAGATAGGACCTGAAGAAACTGGAGGGAAGGTTGGAAACTTGGCAGCTGTGTTTTTTCAATGCCAAGAAGTGTGCGGTGATGCACATGGGGTGTAAGAACCCACAAGCCACTTACACTGTGGGGGGGGGAGAGGAGATTAAGACAACTAAGCAGGAGAGGGATCTGGGCATTATATTATTAGGCAACCTGAAGGTAGGAAACCAATGCAGCACAGCAGTAGGGAAGACAATTGGAATGTTGGCGTGCATTGGCAAGGGCACACCAGCAGAAGGAGGTAGGAAATCATGCCTCTTTATAAAGCTATATTGAGGCCGCACCTAGAATACGGGGTCCAGTTCTGGAGACCACACCTATGTAAGGACAAAGAGGAGGTAGACAGGGAACAGAGAAGGGCAACCAAATGGTACACAGCATGCAAGGGAAGACATATGAGCAGGGGACAAGGGAATTGGATCTGTACCCACTGGAGACTAGAAGGGAGAGGGGGTACATGATTTAAACTTTTAAGTATGTAAAGGGGATGAACAAGGTGGGGGGAGCTTATTTAAAAGGAAGAGGGGGATAAAACTAGAGGGCATAGACTTAAGATTAGAAGGAGACAGATTTAAGGGTAATGTGAGGGGCACTGGGTCAGAATAGCGCCGACATGCATGCTGTCAGCAAGAACGGCACAAATAAAATAGTGCCAATATTTCTTTTGCTGGGGGCAGACCCCCTAATAAGGATTCTCACTCGGGGAGCAGATCACAGGGCAAGAAAAATATGTGGGGCCATAGAATACTAAATCCATGGCCCTTTGCACCAATGTTATAGTCCTGATCGGCAAAACTTTTTGGAGACCAGGATTAGAACCCTGATCTCCACTGTTGACTGGCAAAGCTGCTCTATGCCCTAGCGCTCTAGCGCTCTACACCATGGGAACAGCTTAGCTGGGCTCCTGGATTCTGCTGCCCTTGTCCGTATAGCAGTACCATGGACAGCGACCAGTGGCGTACATATGGCTAGCGCTGTAAATTCCTGCTTGCTGTCCCTGGTAGCGCTATATGGACTAGCGCTCTCTTGAATATCGCTATAAATGTAGCACTCATCTAACCAGGTACCATGTGGGTGGGAGTTTCTTCACAGAGAGGGTGGTGGAGGCCTGGAATAAACTACCTGAGGAAGTTGTGGGAGCTGAAACAGTGGAGGGATTCAAACGGGCATTTGACCGACACATGGGGTTGGTAGGTGGGGAGAAGGGGAGAGCCTGTGTCAGAGGCGATGAGTAACGGGAGAGAATAGGGCAGACTAGATGGGCCAGTAGGGTCCTTTTCTGCCATCAGATTTATGTGATTATTCTATTTATTTGAAAATTGGTGACCGGGAAAGGCACACTAAACTGAGGTTCATTTCCAGGTGCAAACTGGGGGAAGGGAATAGGGGATACAAAATACACAACACAGACATACAGTAGTTCACAGTTAGCAAAACAAAAGTGCAACTGGAGAACACAAATTAATACAGGGGTATGTGCAAAACAAGCAATCAGGATAGAAGCATAATATTATGCATTTCAACCACACCTACACTGGGGTAGGAGGCAAATGTAAGGGGAACTGTCAGGTAAAAAGAAAACAGGAGCGGGGGAAGGAGTTTCAGCTGATACCCGAGGGAGTCATTGGAAAAA
This sequence comes from Neoceratodus forsteri, assembly GCA_016271365.2. Lineage (NCBI taxonomy): Eukaryota > Metazoa > Chordata > Ceratodontiformes > Ceratodontidae > Neoceratodus > Neoceratodus forsteri. Next base: position 2,631,248 of record JADMNL010000041.1, on the reverse strand, counting down.
GTGAAATGGATGCCATGAACATGTATCTACATTGCAATTAACCTGTTGCGTGTAATTAATCATTAGATACATTGAAACTGACACTTAAAATAAGGTGTAACCAGATCTGGCAACATGAAGGTAGCGAGAGAACAGATAAGGGGGAGTGAAGTGAGCACTGATGGGTACAAGAGGGGGAGTTGGTAACCAAATGGCAGAAGGAGTTGTAGAGGGTGTCCAGTCTGGCCAGGGAGGTGGAGGGAGCGGTACCATAGACCACATCCACAAAGTCAAAGGCCCGGAGCACCATTTTGGTGACAAGCTCATGGTGTACCTGTAGCAATGTTTGAAAAAACTGGCCCAAATCTGGCATTCATGGTCCAGAGCCAAGTTCTCGAGACATGGGAACTTTCATGAAAGCCGCTTTTCTGAATACACTGCAAATCAAAGAAATGCATCGCTTTTGGCTCTTTCTGGCCTTTCTTTGCTCTCTTTTACAGTTTAGATTATATGGAACTTTGTTCCAAAATTTTCAGAGCTGAAGAGGTTTGAGCCAAGTGTGTGCCTTTTGAAGATTTCATGAAAAAATATGAATTATTCCATTGTTACAAGGTTTTCAAAATTTGGCTTCTCAGCATGGTCAGTAGGGTTTCAAGAGGACTCTCCAGTACGACACATAAATTTACTTCCCTCGGTCCATTTTCTTACTACAAAATTTGTGTTTTTCATGTAGCTAAGAAACGTTTTTTGAAAATCAATAATAATGAGTTACACTATTTAAAAAACAAGCAAATATAAGAATCATTCTAAATGGGACCCATTAACCAAGATTCTGTGCATGTTTTCTTTTTTTTAAATGAGCCAGAAATACCTTTTTGGGACCTCAGCTGTTAGTTTACTGAAATGACCAGTTTACATGTTGTGAGATGCAAATTCTGGTGTTGCATATTTAAGTGCGGTACTAAAGTGCAACACTACAATCTTCGGTGTGCACCAAAAATAGATTTTTTGGCCATATTCAAATGTGCACCCAAGAATTCTATTTTTGGTGCACACAAAAAATTATTATGTCACACTTAAATGTACAACACAAAAATACATTTCTGTGTCTCATATTCTATTACTCATAACTTATCAGTTTTATAATATTCGAGTCACAAATTTTTGAATATACTGTTTATGTGACCTTAACTCGTGAACAAGGTTTGTGGGAGTTTTCAGGTACAGGTTGAAAGGTGACTTTGCAGTTGCTCTGTGAAACCACCTTTTGAGTGGGATTTAACACATTCTAGTGACCAGCTTCATGATGTAAGGTAAAAATGGAATTATTAGGTTGCACATTTAGGTACGACCCAAGAGTTGCTTTTTTTTTTTTTTTGTAACTGCTATTTATCAAGTCTCCTCAACTCCGGCACTGTCACCTGATTTGACCCTCTAGAACCAAGAATCTGGAAGGACCCCCACACAGCCTTGTTTTAACCCCCAGGTGGGGACAAAGTAGGAGAGGGGTCTGGGCCCTTAACCCCCCTTTTGCCTGTACCTCAAATCTCATCGGGGCCCATCCACTTTGGCCTGCGGCGCCGATGAGCAAGGGCCATTATTGGGCCATTATCCGACCCTCTTGTCAGTGTTGTGCCAGGGACAAGCATTTTTTCATGTATGCCTTCCCCCATGACAGATTCAGGCATGCTGTTCCTCCAACTGCTGCCAGAGGCCAGGCATGCATTGAGTCAGTGTGCCCCCCACTTCCGAGAAGAGACAAGCAGTCCCTGGGATGCTCAAGCCTCCTCCCCCCAGCTGGCCTTTTGGCATCCTGAACCCATTCTTGAACTTGGGTCACTCACATTGCATGCAGTAGCACTACAACTGTGCTGGCGGGCTGGTTCAAGAGTTTTTTCAGGTGCACCGAAAATGCAATTCTTAGTTTGCACATCTAAGTGTGACTGAAGAATTTTTTTGTGCACACCAAAAATGCCTGTTGTCTGTCAGATTTCTTCTTTGGTCACACATTTAAGTGAGATCCAAGAATTTTTTCGTGCATGCTAAAAAAAAAACTGTTTTGGGGCCAAGCAGAGATTTTGATATACAGATGAAGAAGTATTTTTTTTGTGTGTGAACTTAAAATTCTCGGTTTTTGAACGGTTGAGCATTTTTACATGCCTCCGGCCCCTGACCCCACCTACCACTCCTCCCATCTCCAGGCTTCCCCCCCAGAAAGGGTCACTGGGCAGGTGACCCCTCCACAAAAATGTGGGTCACAAAGCCCTGGCTTGCCCCCAGGGTGGGATCATGGGAGTGGGACCACCCCCCGGTGGACAATGGTCTGAGTGAGGAGTGGTGGCAGTGCGAGGCTATCATTTGTGGCTGAAATTTTTTCCATAGCTTTTCTCCCTCGGGAAGGGGACATGCAGTGATGCCAGCATCTGCTCTGCCCTCCTGAAACATGTGGTGCTGGCCACGTGAGACCCCCAACCCCTGCCAGGGGTCCTCATTGTGCCAGACACTCTTCCCCCTTCCCCACTGAGAGCGAGATCAGTCCTCAGGATGCTCAGTCCCTCTCCCTCTGGCCAGTCCTCTGACTCCCGGGTCCGTCCCTGAACCCAGGATGTCGGTGCAACAAATGGATGCCTTGCTGCTGTACTGGTGGGCTAACAGGCAAGCTAAGAATTTTTAGGTCACACATTAAATACAGTAGTGCAATACTGACTTGCAACATAAAATATGATTTTTTTTTGTCTCACACACATTTACTCACAACTTGGCTGTTTTACAATATTGTAGTCCTAAATGGTGAATATACTGTTTGCATGACCCTACTCATGAACGAAGATGGTGTGAATTTTCAAATGCCAGTCAAAAGGTAATTCTGCAGTTCATGACGTGGGGTCAAAATGTCAAACACAAAGTTATGAAGAAACGTTGAGTGCAGGACTGTCCATTGGTCCCGTGGGTAGTGCTCTGTGATCCCCTGCCAGTGAACTGAGTTCAGGGGGCAAGCTCAGTGAGCCAGCTAGATGGGATGAGGCTAGGGGGGCTGCCATGCAACACTATCCCCAGCCTGGGGAAGAATGATGTAGTGTTGACTGCACAGCCAGCAAGTAACCATATAATGAAGAGAAGCTTTCTCTTGGCATAGGGACCAAAGGACCCCACACCTCAGCACCCACAACTGCACAGAAGTACAGGGCCCAGAGGGCCCTGCACTTCCACCGCCAGATCAACTCTTGCCGTGTACTTCTGCAGTCCCCACCAGATAGCTCCAGGAATTCTTTGTATCCATAGCTGGATGGAGGTGCAGGGTCCAGAGGGCTGATTCTTCCCTTGATGTAGGGCCCAATGGGCCCTGTACATCTGCATCTGTTCATGCGGGTCTTGAGGGGACCTGCATAAATGAAGATATGGGTCCACTATCTAAAAAAGAAAGGAACTTAATGGCAAACTGTGTTAACACATCTGTAGGGTTCAACATAACGCCACAAAAGTAGGGGAAACATGGCATTAGGGTTTCCAACCCTTACTCCCCACCCCCACCAAGCAGCAGCAGAAAAGACCACATAAGCAACCACAGGCAGCCATCATCATGTAAGACAAACAACATACAACTCTATCCAGATGACACAAATGCAATAGCACTGATGTGCTACCTTCATGGATTTGTATCTGTGGCATGCATACTGCAAGGCAAGCACACCAACTTTTGGCTGCAGATAGAAAGCCACAATACTCAAATCACAACACTGTCTTTGTCTGCAGAATCACAGTCCCCTGTAGCAACAGAAACAAACACATGATACCACTGCTGCATACAAAAGCACTCTTGTAATTTGGGTATCATGGATTTGTATCTGTTGCTGCAGGGGACTGTGCTTCTGCAGAAAGAGGTAGTGTTGTGTATTAATGCATCAGTTAGGGTCCAGTTTTTTTTTCCTTCTTTCTCTCTTTTCTCTCTTGAAAAAATATTTCTAATATGACTACACATAAGTGATGAAACTCATAAAGGTATAATGAGTCTATGAGCTTAGTGCATGCCAACAGAGACTTTCTGACCTCCCAAACCCACACCTACTCATGACGTCTAATGCCACAAGGCATACATAGATACATAGATACATAGACAGTGTCGGCAGATAAGGGCCTATTGCCCACCCAGTCTGCCCATTTGAGCTTGTAAGTTCAGTTTGTTTTGCTAGAAGTCTGTTGCCCCATATCCCTGACCTCCAGAAGTCCTTTATGTCTATCCCATGCATTCTTAAATCCCGTGATTGTTTCAGCCCCCACCACTTCCTCTGGCAGGGTGTTCCACTTGTCCAACACCCGTTCTGTGAAGAAATTCTTTCTCATGTATCCTCTGAATCGTCCTCCCTCCAACTTCATCCCATGCCCTCTAGTCCTGGAACATCTTTTTCGCTTAAAAATAGTGTTTTCCTGCACCCTGTTCCTCCTTGTAAGATACTTGTATGTCTCTATCATATCCCCTCTCTCCCTCCTCTCCTCCAGGGAGTACATGTTCAGTTCCTTCAACCTGTCTTCATAGGACTTGTGATGCAATCCATGCACCATCTTTGTTGCCCTCCTCTACCCTGTCTATGTCCTTACGCTGGTATGGTCTCCAGAACTGTACACTGTACTCCAGGTGGGGCCTCACTAGTGTCTTGTATAGCGGAATTATGATCTCCCTTTTCCTGCTGGTGATGCCCCTGCCTATACATCCCAGCATCCTATTTGCTTTACCTGCTGCCTTGTCACACTGTTTCCCTACCTTGAGGTCATCAGAGATGATAACCCCAAGATCCCTTTCCTGCTTGGTGCATGCTATATCCTCACCCCCCAACTGATATATTGTGCCAGGGTTTTTGTGCCCCATATGCATTATCTTTGCATTGAATTTCAACTGCCAAACCCCTGACCATTCTTCAAGTTTCTGCAGGTCGCTTCTCATTCTGTCTACACCCTCTGGAGTGTCTACTCTGTTACAGAGCTTTGTGTCATCAGCGAACAGTGAAATTCTGCCTTCTAGGTCCTGCGCAAATGTCACTGATGAAGATGTTGAATAGGACCGGTCTTAGCACTGATCCCTGTGGTACCCCACTGGTCACTCTTCCCTCTGTGGAGTGACAGCCATTTACCACCACCCTCTGTGTCCTGCTCCCCAGCCAGTTACCTACCCACCACACTACTGTCCTGCCCACCCATATTCCCCAGTTTGTGTAATAGTGTTCTATGTGGCACAGTGTCAAAGGCCTTGCTGAAGTCCAGATAGGCCATGTCCACTGCCCTCCCTGATCCACCTCCCTAGTCACCCAGTCAAAATTCAACGAGGTTGGTCTGACATGACCTCCCCTGGTGAAACCATGCTGTCTTGGGTCCTGTAGTCCATTGACAACCAGATGTTCCACCAATCTCTCCTTCAGTAGTGCTTCCATGATCTTCCCCACTACCGAGGTGAGGCTGACTGGTCTGTAGTTCCCTGCTTCCTCTTTGTTCCCACTTTGTACAAGGGGACTACATCTGCTGTCCTCCAGTCTTTGGGTACTTCCTGTTTCCAGTGATCGGCTAAACAGGATAGCCAGAGGTTCAGCCACCACCTCTCTTAGTTCTTTAAGGACCCTGGGGTGCACCCATCTGGCCCCATTGCTTTATCAACACTTATTACTTTCAGTTCCTTCAGGACCCTTTCTCGTGTAAAGGGACTTGTGTCCATTTCTGCACCATTCTCACCCCTTGTACTCCCTTCAGACCCATTACCCTCCTCTTCCTCAGTAAAGACTGAGCAGAAATACCTGTTCAGTATGTCAGCTTTACTTTTGTCATCCTCCACGCGGCCCCCATCCTCCCCCTTCAGTCTCACTGTCCCTCCCTTTGTCTTTCTTTTTTCACTTATGTACCTGTAAAAGGTTTTGTCCCCTCTACCCACTGATTTTGCAATGTGTTGTTCTGTCTGAGCTTTGGCTTCCCTTACTGACCTCCCTGCCTCCCTTTGCTTCTCCTGGTACTTCTCCCTATCCACTTCTGCCTGTGTCTTTTTGTATTGCCTGAATGCAATCTTTTTGGCTTTCACTTTCTTTGCTACCTCTTTGGAAAACCATAGTGGTCTCCTCTTCCTTTTCTCTTGCTAACCTGCTTAATGCATAATTCTGTTGTTCTTGTAATCCCCATTTTAAATACTGCCCACTGTTCCTCAATCCCTGATTCCTGTCCCATTCCCTTAATACCTCTTTCAAGTATCTCCCATTTTCCCAAAGTCTGCCCCCTAAAATCCAGGATACGTGTTTTGTGTGGTTTGGTTCTGCTCTTTCCGTGATTTCAAACCACAATGACTGGTGGTCACTGTTTCCCAGGTGCTCCCCACTGTTACCCCCATCACACTGTCCCTGTTTGTGAGCACAAGGTCCAGTATTGCCTTCTGCCGAGTTGGTTCCATGACCAGTTGCTCGAGGAAGGCACCCTGAAGGGAGTCCAGGATAAATCTGCTCCTAGCTGATGCTGCTGCTGGGATGCTCCAGTCCACGCCTGGAATATAGTCTCCAACCAGTACTACCTCATTTCTTGTCTGCCATCCTTTGGATGGCTAGCATCAGCTCCTATCTGTTTCTTCCTCCAGGGCTGGTGGTCTATAGACCATACCTAGCGGATGGCTGTCCCCATTTTCCTTTCCAGCTTAACCCACAGTTTCTCTCCCCCATTTTGTTCCTCCTGGATCTCTGTGGCCCTTATGTCATTTTTCACATACAGTGCCACTCCTCCTCCCTTCCTGCCTGCTCTGTCTCTTCTGAATATGTTGTAGCCAGGTATGGCCATCTCCCAGTCGTGGTTATCATTACACCAGGTTTCAGTGATGGCCACAATGTCCAGGTCTGACTGCACCATGACAGCCTCCAGATCTTCCATCTTGTTGCTAAGGCTCCTGGCATTTGCACACATGGCTTTCCATGATTTGACCTCCCTAGACTGTTTCACTGTTCTAATCCAGCCCCTTCCTTGGTTGTTCTTTATCCCTGGTTCTCCTTGCTGTCTGCCCTTCTGCTGTATTTTGCCCCTTTTCTGCTTATCCACCTCTTGGGCACTAATCTCCATCTTTTGCACACTGCTTTGCAGAGATAGCCACTCCTCTGGTTCACTGGTTCCACTGCTAGCTGTGGGGGGTGAGCAAGTAGGTACCCTCCTTGCTGGCCTGCTACCCTTTTGCTAGTTTAAATGCTTGTCAATGTAGCATTTAAACTTATCATTGAGTGCTTGGATTCCCCTCCAGGATGGATGCAGGCCGTCAGGCTTGAACAAACCTCCATCCCTCCAGGTGGGTCCCCAGTCACCAATGAATCCAAACCCTTCCTCACAGCACCAATTCTTCAACCATGAGTTAAAGTTCCTGGTGCATGCACTCCTATGCTCTCCCTTGCCTCTCACAGGTAGTACTTCTGAGAAAGTGACAGAAGTAGCTACTTGCTTGAGACCCCTCCCCAGTTTCCTAAACTCTTCCTGAACTTCCTTGGCTCCCATTTGCAGGTCATTAGTACTTAGGGTGGATAATGACATCCAGCTCACCTTCCCGCCTTGTCTTCCCGGTGATCCCCAGGATCTTCCTTCCATCCCTCCATGCCGTGGCACCTGGTAGGCACCTCACCTCCTGTCCTCCCCCTCCTGTGTTCCTAGCTGGATCCCTCTTATGATGGAGTCCCCCACCAGGATTTGCTTCCTCCTCCTCTGGGGTCCACTGCTTTCCCCGTTGAGGTCACCTCCTTGACTAACCTCCATATCCTTTCCTTCCACTTCTCTGAGTACCTCTATTTGGTTGTCCTCATTTGCCAGTGTGGCATATGAGTTCTTGAGTGGAATAGGATCTGGGATGTGCCTCTGCCTGACAGCTCTAACCCTCCCTGAGCCCACTGTCATCCAAGTGCTCCTTGTTCTCGGCATCCTTTGAGGCAGTTGCATTGGACTGGGTGGTACCTGGATAGGGGTGATGGTACTCCTGACCCTGTTTATTTCCACTCTGAGTCTGGCTACCTCCTCCCGCAGTCCAGAGAGATGCATGCAGATAGGGCAGCATCTCAGTGTCCAGGAGGTCTGCCTGAATATGGCTGCCCCACAGCCACCGCATTGCACCGCTCCCCACATTATACTGCAATTCCACTACTTGACTGCTACTGAAGCTCTCCTAGTTCCCTTTTTATTAATTTACTGTCCTAGAAATCCTGCCACTGATCCTCAGATAATTTTTTTTTTTAAAGAAAAAGAAACCAATAAATAAATAAATGAATCAAAACACTTGTTGTGCTGAGGGTGGGCTTCTTCCCCCTTATGCCCCTCCTACTTCACACCCCTTACTATACCCTGTGTTTAGCTCCTGTCAATCAGATTTAACAGGGCATATAATTAAGAGTTGGGGAAGGGAGGGAGGGAGGAGGGGCTAAAATTTGCAGCATTTAAAGACAGCACAGAATTACACCACCACTATGTTTTAAATTTTCAATAGCCCAAAAACAATTATAAGTAAAGACAACAAAGAAAGTATTGTGTCACTAAAAGCCCACATTCTAAGTTTAAAAGAAAAATAGCAATTACCAGTTACTCTAAAGCACTGAATTGAATATGTTTCCTTCCTTCCCCTTCTGGCTTCTTCTGAGAAAATAAACTCTACTTGCTACTTCAACTCTGACTAAGCCCCACCTCCAGTTATCACGTAGCTGAGGTCAGAGGCCAGACAATTAACACCCTTCACCCAACTACAGGGCAGTCAGACAAGCCAAGATAAAATTTGCAGCAATTAAAGACAGCACAGAATTACACCACCACTATGTTTTAAATTTTCAACAGCCCAAAAACAATTATAAGTAAAGACAACAAAGAAAGTATAGTGTCACTAAAAGCCCACAATCTAAGTTTAAAAGAAAAATAGCAATTACCAGTTACTCTAAAGCACTGAATTGAATATGTTTCCTTCCTTCCCCTTCTGAGAAAAGACTTCCATTACACAGTTGCTAAACAACTGGTAACTCCAGGCAAAATGCCTAGATGAGCTTTAGGTGCAGGCTCAATGTGCACTAGATAATGTGAAAAACAAGCTTCAAGAAGTTTGAGGTGTTAAGGTTACATCCAAAATGTTTTTGTAAATATGAGACATTTCAAAAGGTAACATTTATGTGTCTCCCATTCTTAACATTCAAAAGTAAACAAAAGCGACACCTTTTAATGATGCATAATATATTTGTGGTAGTGTTTGTCAAAACACAGCAGTAACCCACAGCACTTACAATACTCATATTCAGAAATCTTCAGCCGGACTGCACAAGGAATATTTTATTCAGTCATTGCCCAAATTCCTACACTGTGATGTGTGATGTTTAATGTTAAACCCCAATTTTTGCACTTTAATAATTTCGCAACTGTTCAATGGGTGTGCATGAAACTTTGAATGCACCATCAGAAACCCAAGGTCTCTTGATATGCCAAGTTGCATTCTAATTGGATGTGCAGAGTCCGAGAACCATACACTTCAAAATGTGTAAATAAAATCTGTTTTTCTGTTTGTTTGTTTGTCAGCCACTAGCGCCCAGATGGTTTGGAATTATGGTCTGAAATTTTCAGGGTAGGAAGGGCCTGGCCCAGAGTAGTGCCTTTTGCTGGTTTGATAAAATATTTTTAATCCGTTCCAAAGTTATTTTGGTTCTGAGCATGTTCAGTAGGCACTTTAGGACAGATGTTTGAAAAGAATAAAGAATTTGGCTGTATGAAAAAGAATCCTTGTTCATATGAAGTCAATCCTTTTTAGTGAGGGAAAAAATCCTTTTCTATATGGCCGCCATCTTGTTTCTGTTAAAATAAAATGTCAAAACCCACAGAAATTACATTCTGCAGAGAGAACAACACATGTATCTTGTTCAACAGAACCCCATTAGGTGGATTCTGAAGTTAACTGATGCAAAAATGCCCCCCAAATGTGTTTTTTGCTACATTTATACATCCTTTCTCATGACTCATTTCTGCAGTTTTCATAATGCTATATGAAAAAGGAATCTGGCCATACAAAAAAGGATCCCTTTATACAGAAAAAGATTCTGAACATACGTCCCCCAATTCTTTTTCATTTGAAGGATCCTCATGCTTTTCTCGCTCATGTGAAAAGGATCCTTCAAATGAAAAAGAATCTGGGAACATTCATACAAAAAGGATTCTTTTTTCTTTCCAATTTTTTTGTTTGAAGGAATCCTTTTTGTATGCTTTTTTCGTTCATACTAAAAGGATCCCTTCATATGGAAAAATAATTTGGACTTTTTTTTACACATTTATACTTCAACAAGCCATACATCTCTCAATATTTGGACTTAAGGGACAATCTCTATATCAAACCAAAGGTCTTAATGAGTACTGCAAGAATGAGACATACTTCCCTCCCCCCCCAAAAAAAAATATCTAGGTGTAACCCCCTTGTTACCCCGGGTTACTAGAATCCCAGTAAGATCTAGTGGTAGGCAGGGAAGGCAGCTTGTGAAACTCCAGTTAAATGGGTTTCACACTGTCTCACTCTGTTCTCAGTCTCAGCTGAGACTGAGGGATGACATCACCATAGAACTATCGCAGCTGCATGAGCCACAATGGAATCTGCAGCAGGGAGCTGGAATAGAATGTTGGGAGGTTTGAACAGTAGTCTGTAGGTCAGTTGGAGTTCAGAGCTTGCTGAGAGATCAGCACAGCAGCTCTGTGTAGGCTCGTGGAGCCTCAGCCCCGACATAGGGCCACAGTTAGGAAAAAGGTATGCGTTTCCACCTAAAGAGAGACACAGAAGCAGTTTTAAAGTGGTGGAGACTGCTGATTCGGGTCTCAGTGCCCCCTCCCTCAGGGGATGGCAGCAGGAAGGTTTTCCTGCATATTCCAGGGGCAACCCCCTGGTTCTGCTACTAACGGAGAAGCTGCTTATTTGGTCCAAGAGTTTTTGGGAAACAAGAGGAGTTCATGATTCACCTGTGGGGCACCTGCAACCGAAGGGTGAGTTTCTGCTCTTTCTAAAGGGCCCATGTTTCACCCTGGGACTTGTGTGATAGTAGGGACTGGACTACTGAAATAGTGGGAGGCCTAGAGTAATAGGCTTAGCCAAAAGTAAAAGTATGTTCAAGTCCAGCACATAGGGTAAGTCAAGATATGCAGAGGAGATGTGACATACATCTACCCAGTAATCTACATTGCCAAACTTTCAGTAAAAGAGTTATTTAGTTTCCAGAGAAATGGCCAGGTATGGATTGTGGGAGCTGGAGGTGGGAGACCCCCCCATCTTTAGTGACCAGGTCCACCTCTACGGATTTGCTCTGCGGACTTCTACTTGGCCAGTGATGAGGAGTACCCAGGCGGTGGGACTGGAAGAAAATTCCTCTAGGAGTCGAAGGCTCAAAGGTGGTTTGGGGAGCCACAACAGGAAAACTGGCTCATTTCCCAAATGGACTGCGGATCAAGTGGCCGGCAGGGGAGCCGGGCCAGTGGGGAAAACCCAAGTAGTGTACAAGTCGGGCTGTGTTCCCAAAGCTGCGTGCAAGTCCAGGCTGTGTGCCTGATGGGTTCAGAGCCTGAGGGCTGGAAATAGTGAAGAAGTGTTCTGTTGTCTCTAATCTGCATTACCAGGAATGTAGCCCCATGGAGGTCTGTCTATGCTTTGTTTGTTCAGCTTGGATGTGAATAAAAGCCGCACTGTAGAATCCCATTCTGGTTCTGGACATTACAGTTATTGGTTCCTGTGTTCGGATTTACTGGGGTGCCTCTGTGCAGAGTAGCCAAACCTAGGCCCCTGTGCCGAGTAACCTCATCCTCCCAGAACCCAGTCCCCACCAGGTACTGCTGTCAGCTTCAACAGCATGCCACCTGTCATTTTTCAAAATGGCAGGGGTGAGGGGTTACAAAAATGGAGGCACCGCTTTGGATTTAATTCTGGGAGGAAGGTGCTCAGGCAAAGGGGCTAGCATTTTTGGCTATCTGGCAGTGGGTAACCCAAAAGCTGAAGCAAGTTAACTAGTGTTGCTGTGTGCTGTGGATCTTATGCTGCTGTTTAAAATGCCAACTGTTTACCAAGGAGCAGTAAAGCCAAAGAGTGTGCCCTTGTCCTGCATCAAATCGTTTATAGCATGTTTGCCTGCTTCTAAAATGAACTGTGGTAAAGTAAAGTGTGGAAGACTAGGGGTAGCAACAGGAAAATTGTCCCCTTGACGTTGGAAATGTTTTAAAATAGACTGTGGTAGAGAAAAGTGTGGAAGACTAGGGGTAGCAACAGGAAAATTGTGCCCTGGACATTGGAAATGCTTTCTGAATGAACTGAGAGACTTGCAAGTGTAATGGCTATGTTAAAAGGCTGAAATGGGCTCCTGCCATGGAGTCAGTTAAGAAAAAAAAAATGCATTCTGCAGTTTAAATTTGCCTGCTCGACAATCGCCGTGAGGAGAAGAGCACTTGCGAGGAAGAAGAGGCTCATTTGCATGGCGTTGTGTGATTGGTGAGGCTGCAATCAGTCCCGCCCCTCAGCCAGCTCTACAGTGACTGCCCCAGCATTTGAGAGGGAGTGTGAATGGAGTGCATGTACTGGCTTGTGGAGGAGCATCGCAGAGTGCTAAAAACGCTATAAACCTTCTAAAAATAGATTTGCTTGTTTAAAATTGTGCTCAACCCGCTAATCAATCATCGGAATTGCAAGTGTGGTGGTCGAGAAGACGATCAGCAGGACTGCCCGCCCGTTTCTGTTCTGAGGCCTCCAAGAACTGGCTGCAGGCCGTTTTTCCCCATCATAGCAAACTGCTATTGATAACAGTAAGTAACAACATGGAAACTGCTCAAACAGTGATTTTCTGGCCTATGCCATATAAATGTGTGTGTGTGCAGCAGTGTAGTCACTTTGCAAGTAACGACTTTGTCAAGTCCTGCCAGCAAGTCTGTTAAGCCATTGACTGTGTGCATAGTAATGAGTTCAGCCTCAGTTTAAAGTTTAAAGCCAGAGAGAGAGACTATGAGTTGTAGCCAAATGTACAGCACTAGTTTTACAGGCAATCCTGTGCTTAAAAACCTGAAGCTTTAAGGGACTGTGAGTCAAAGAAATGTTTCCAGCATGTAAAAAGTCCATGGAAAATCAAGTGAAGAACAGTGCAAGTTTGTGCAGTTTGAGCAAAAGTTATCAGTAGTTTGTGTAAATCGGGTGTGCAGTGGCTTGACCCAGTTTCTGAATGTTGATGCACAGGAGTGCTGCCGCCGCCATTACAGGGTGGGGTAGTAAAGTAAACACAGCAGCAGAGGAGCCATTTTACAATTAAAGGTGTTCAATAAAGTGGGACTTTCAGTTACAGTGAGCTTTTGTTTGTTTTTCTGCAATTATGGCCTCAAGACCACCTTGTTACCCGAATCATGCCCGGGTTGCAGTAACAGCAGCAGTAAACAGACTGAGGGATATTGAAAAGTGGTGCTATGGAGGACAACTGCCTCCTCATGTAGCGATTCCTGGTTTTCCAGTGCATGTGTGTCAAATATGCTTGAGAGCTAGAAGGGATGTCTTCATGATTCCTCACTGCGCTGGATGCCTAGGAAAATATGGCTTGTATAAAGCACCTCAAATTCATTTGGCTCCCACATGGACAAAGGTTCAGGAATCTGCAGTTGACAGCACACAGCACCACGCGGAGCCTGTGGAGGAAGGCCCCTCAGGGGAGTGTGGCACAAAGCTAGAGGGTGCAGAGATAGAGACAGAACCAGAAGTTGAAGTTTCGGATGCTGGATCCCAGAAGGAAAGTTTGGATAAAGCATCAGTAGACCCCTGGAGGGGGAGGCCTAGCCCAAGTCTCTTAGGAGAAGATGAGATGCAGGAGGTCTTTGAGTGGGAGGTGTCGACCTCCACGCCTAGTGATGAGTGGATAGTCTCAGGAGTGAGGATGACTGCTCACTCCTGGGCTCAGATCCTCAGTGAACAGGAAGATGAGGGGGAACCTATGTGGCCTTGTGAAAAAGGAACGGGTACACAGCCTCAAGATCTTGCCTCGGAGGAATGAATGGAAGAAAGTGGTGATGCCACTGCCCTGACTATGCAGGAAGAAGAAGTCAGGGATCCATTTTCAATTTCATTAAGCATGCAAAGCTGGCAGAACCAGGACTGGTCACCCCCAAGCCAGGCCAGTGGTCTCAGGTTGACCAAAGCTAGTGAACAGGAGAGACTGGTTTGTAGGAAGGCGAATGAGATCTATGGTATGACCTTTCCTACCTTTCCTCAGAAAGTCTGGGAGGAGATTGAGAACAGCAGGAAATCCTGGATCTGGGATGAAGCAATGAAAAGTATGCATCCTGGGGCCAACAAGCATGTAAAGGACAGACTGTTTCATGAGAAATATACCCAGTGGAAGAGAGGCAGGACACTGTTTATGGACAGAGTGTGAATAGTGGATGGAGAGGGTCATGTAATCTCCCACTGTGTGAATTATGTGCGCCAAGACGGGGTAATAATTCAAGCTCCTGACACCCGGTACTACTGGCCTCAGTGTAAGGACCTCCCAGCAAATGTGCCCATGCCCACTAAATGGAAAGCCAAGCAGTGGTAGTCAATACTACCACACCAGACTGTGAAGTGCCTTTATTGATTCGCCAGTATGGACTTCCAGGACTCAGGTGCCCCACATTTGTCAGTTCTACAGTGTACTGGCCTTTCCAGAATCCATCGACTGGCCCACCAGATGACTTCAAATCCAGAGAGGGCACCAGCCCAGCTGTATCCTGTTCCATTGCCTGGTAATCGGATGACATCAGACCAGCTGTTTTCTTTTTGTTCCTGTTCTAAGGTTCCATCTCCAGAGATGACATCATCCCAGCAGTTCCCAGATGTGCCCTCCTGTGGTTCCCAGAAGATGTCCGCCCAGCTGTATCGGAAGAAATGCTGCCAGGGAGAGTCTTCGTCAAAGGTGCAGGTCGGTTCAGAATTTTCCATTCTACAAGGGGCTGGTAAGTCCGAACTTTTCTATCTTTATGACATTGCAGTACACACTCTACACTATCAGACTCCAAAATGTGTGAACTGTCCGCAAAGACTCTCCCCTTCGGGACTTTGGCCTGTTAGAACTGTGCTTCACCAGGCTCCGGCCCAGGAGAGACTCTTTATTGGACTAGCCTTCGGGCACTGTGGTCACTAGTTGGGACTTTTAGGGCACTCCACCCCCCCCCAAAACGTGTATTGTAAATAATGTCGTTGTTTTCTAATGTATATACTGTTTTTCTACCTTTTCTTAAAAAAAAATCTTTTTGGGATTCTTCAATGTTTTGATGGTAGGGGTTTTAGGTAGACTGTGTATGCCGATTAGAAGTGTGTGTTGTCTTTCTTTTTCTTGCAGGTGTTCCTGGAGAAGATAGAAGAGAAAACAAATAGAGGAGGAGGGGCTCATCAGAGTTCCTCATTAGTACTTTAGTGTGTAGTGATTTAAAGTACTGTGGTGTTGTTATTGTTGTTGTTACTGTATTAACCCTTTCCTTTCACAGGTGTGGTTGTGGGGGTAGGGAGGAGGCAGTAAAATGGTATAAAATGTGATATTTTAATGGTGCGTGGTTGCAGGTTGCCCAAGGTTGGGGAGGTCCCTGGGTTGTTTTTGGTTTTGGGTGTTTAGACAAAGGCAGATAGGTTTTCCCTAGAGGGCTAGGGGGGATAGACAGACTGTGGTCCTCAATGGCCATAGGGACTGCAGTGCTGAGCTATTAGGGCTATGCTCTGGACAGTTCTACCAGAGCCACCAGAAGGCCATAGTAAAGGGTAGAGTAGAGGCTGATATGTCATCTAAAGGCCTCTAGGCCCTTAGTGTTGCCTGCCTGTGCTTGCATATGGTAGGAGGGGGCCTGATCACCCCCCTCCGCAGGTAGCACATAGGGTGGGATGGTCTAAAGCCGGGTAAACAATGACTGTGGACAGTCATTTTCCTGGTCAAGGGCGAGTGTAAACCCCTTGTTACCCAGGGTTACTAGAATCCCAGTAAGACCTAGTGGTAGGCAGGGAAGGCAGCTCATGAAACTCCAGTTAAATGGGTTTCACACTGCCTCTCTCTGTTCTCAGTCTCAGGTGAGACTGAGGGGTGACATCGCCATAGAACTATCGCAGCTGCAAGAGCCACAATGGAATCTGCAGCAGGGAGTTGGAATAGAATGTTGGGAGGTTTGAACAGTAGTCTGTAGGTCAGTTGGAGATGGGAGCTTGCTGAGGGAGCAGCACAGCAGCTCTGTGTAGGCTCGTGGAGCCTCAGCCCTGACATAGGGCTACAGTTAGGAAAAAGGTGTGTGTTCCCACCTAAAGAGAGACACAGAAGCAGTTTTAAAGTGGTGGAGACCGCTGATTCAGGTCTCAGTGCCCCCTCCCTCAGGGGATGGGGCAAGGAAGGTTTTCCTGCATATTCCAAGGGCAACCCCCTGGTTCTGCTACTAATGGAGAAGCTGCTTATTTGGTCCAAGGTTTTTGGGAAACAAGAAGAGTTCGTGATTCACCTGTGGGGCACCTGCAACCAGAGGGTGAGTTTCTTCTCTTTCTAAAGGGCCCATGTTTCATCCTGGGACTTGTGTGATAGTGGGGATTGGACTACTGAAGTAGTGGGAGGCCTAGAGTAATAGGCCTAGCCAAAAGTAAAAGTATGTTCAAGTCCAGCACATAGGGGAAGTCAAGACATGTAGAGGAGATGTGACATACATCTACCCAGTAATCTACATTGCCAAACTTTCAGTAAAAGAGTTATTTAGTTTCCAGAGAAATGGCTGGGTATGGATTGTGGGAGCTGGAGGTGGGAGACCCCCCATCTTTAGTGACTAGGTCCACCTCTACGGATTTGCTCTGTGGATTTCTACGTTGCCTCATGCACTGGGCAAGTGATGAGGGAAATACCCAGACATGGGATTGTAAGGAAAATTCCCTCTAGGAGTCGAAGGCTCTAAGGTGGTTTGGGGAGCCACAACAGGAAAATTGCTTGCATTTCCCAAAATGGACCGTGTATCAAGTGGCCGGCAGGGGAGCTGGGCCAGTGGGGAAAACCCAAGTAGTGTACAAGTCGGGCTGAGTTCCCAAAGTTGCGTGCAAGTCCAGGCTGTGTGCCTGGTGGGTTCAGAGCCTGAGGACTGGAAACAGTGAAGAAGTGTTCTGTTGTCTCTAATCTGCATTACCAGGAATGTAGCCCCGTGAGGGTCTGTCTATGCTTTGTTTGTTTAGCTTGGATGTGAATAAAAGTCACACTGTAGAATCCCATTCCTGGTTCTGGACATTACAGTTATTGGTTCCTGTGTTCGGATTTACTGGGGTGCCCCTGTGCACGGTAGCCAAACCTAGGCCCCCTGTGCCGAGTAACCTCATCCTCCCCGAACCCAGTCCCCTCCAGGTACTGCTGTCAGCTTCAACAGCATGCCATCTGTCACTTTGCAAAAAGGCAGGGGTGAGGGATTGCATAGGTAAGCAATAATACCTGACAGGGTGGGTATATTGTGCAATACCAGACCACCCAGGGGCATAATGAAGCCCGACGCCGCAGGTGGAGGGCCTTATACCTCCTGGAAGGTCCAGTACAGCACAATACTGCCCACCCTGGAGGGTATTATTATGCTTAGAAAACATGCAATGTAAAAAAAGTTTACTAAAACTGTTATTGAAAAATTAAAATAAGTTTTGTAATTAGTTTCTATGCCTACATTAGAATTATGTTTTTATTTGGGACAGCTTGCTGCTCTATAGAGCTATGGATGAAGGACTGAGTTCAAATTTAAAAGTAAGACTGTACAAGGTGAAGAAAGCACATGGAAAATGTAAGGCTAGATTTAAATATCAATGCTGGACCCTCTAAACTGCCTCCTTTTGTAAGTTGTCATTCCTAACTCCCCAACAGATACACACAGTCACAGAGAACATCGATTTTATTTGTTTTCCTGCAGAGTTTCGTGTCCCCCCCCACACAGAGCTGTGTTCCATTTTTTTTCTACTTAGCGATAGAGTTCTTTTTTTTTTTTTTAACAAACTATGGTTTGTCATTTCTAGCTCTCCAAAAGAAACATGCAGGGTTGGAGCAGGATAGGTAGCGGGCGAGCAACCATGCTATGGAGGAGCTGAACAGATACGAAGCACGAAAAAGCTGGCAGCAAAAAGACATGTAAACCTATAAAAACAGGTAGATTGCTGTATATTTTTGTGGTTTTGTTAGGCACCATTGAGCGTCGTTACTTGGCAAAGCTACCATTTCACAATCAAGTACTGCAGATCAAGAGACGAATGCTGGTGACATGCGGACAGTCGTGCCATGGAGCTGCCGAGGAGGTACAGAACAGTCATACAGTACTGTTGTATGGCACCATGAAATGTTCTATCCTCTAAGTTGTCTTATGTTTGTTATTTATGTTTCAACAGCAAGTTTTTCCATTTATTTCTGGGTAATGGTGCAGGTCGGTTTGTTGAAAACTGTATGGATTGTTGCTTAATGACAATTGGCAATATGGGACTCTCCCTGGTTCTGTTGCCCCTTGATGGATGCCTGCTACCAGGTTGTGGTACACAATTTAGTGGCTGTCTTTGTGAAGTTTGAAACAAAACAGTCTGTCTCAGAAGGTTGCATGGTTGGTGCCAGTAAACAAGATTCATTTTTGTATGACATGCCTGTTTTGCTTATTTACGGATTAGTTTTGGTACAGGGGGAATTAATGGGCTCTATGACACTGGTTTGACAACTTCATTGTTGACTGATGTTATTGCGACGGCTTTATGTCAACTGCAGTTGTGGTCGTCATAAAACCGTTCACTACAGACTTTGTTTTCTTTGGGGGCTTTGCCCCCATGAACCCTCCATACAGAGGGCTTTGCTCCTGCACTCCCGTAACTAAACTTATCAACTCCGAGTTGGAGTTGATTCAGGTAGAGGGTGCAAGACCCCCAGAAAGCAGTGCCAGGTCCTGTGGTGACAGAACAGTGACCTGTTGATGTTGTCGCTGTACTGTCGTTCACAGTGCAGGTTTCGCTGTGCGATCGGCATACAGAATTAATGTAACCTGCTACGTAAATCTCCATTACAGGGACATTAAAAAATGTCAGGTGTGCCATTTAAAAAAACTGCCTTGCCCTTTAATATTGGTGGTGAAGTCCTTGGAACTGGTACTTTTAAAACCTGGGCTCTGTTGTCTGATACTCGCCCACCTTGGCAGCCTATCAGCTAATCAGAGCCCGAGGATTTTTGTGATCATTTTCTAAGGGCTATATAAACCACAAACATTAAAAAATACAAGTTCCAATAAGATAACATTGGCAGTTTAAGAAGCCATGACTCCCTCAATATTTGGACTTAAAGGGGAAGTCTCCCATAGGTTCACATCAATATTTGCCTAACTTCTTATGCGTAACTACTGTGTGCCTCCTCCAGTTGCCAGCAGTGCTATTGCTGTCCAAATGTAGTTTGCAAATAAAAATATACAGCCCCCAGATGTTATCAATGTCTTTGTCCTCCATTTTACCATCACTGTTGCTGGAGGGTGATATCATCAGAGCAACAGATAATGGTGCTGCACTAAATGCAGTTCCACCAGTAACCAAACCCATAAAGTCTGGTTCCCCACTTGAGTAACGGAGGAACCCTTTAAGTGCTGTGCACATCCTGAAGTGCAGTTCTAATAGGGACTCTGACCATGTGAGTGTGATTCAGCACTGATTTGACATGTATATACAGTATTCATATAAGGAAGTGTTTCTATGTGTTGTGTTACTGTTTATGTTAGCAAAAACAGTTTACCCAATGAATGACTCTGGGTACAACAAGAGTTTTGAGCAGCATTATACAGCTGTTGTATTATTTTGTTTGCTTGCATGCATGTGCAAGAAACATATTGTGTCAGCTTTCTTTACAAAGGGGTTGTGGAGGCGTGGCAGTGTTGTGCTGAATGGCAGCAGCAGCCCATTCAGAGGCTGGTCTCTGCCTAGCCAATAGAAGAGTATGCCCTGGATCACCACAGTTGAAGAAGCAGGCCACTAGATCAAAGAAATTGAACTGCTGCAATCAGGGAGCACCCCGTCAGTATGCAATCAGCTGTTTGGTACGCTCCCTGACTGCAGCAGCCAATTACAGAGTTGCATGCCACCGGCCCCCCCCCCTTTAGTGTGCCCTCCTGGTGAAACACTTAAAAAAAAAAAGACAGGGTAGCCCACTCCCCGTCGGCATAATATCCCCCCAAAAAACATTTGGGTTCTGCCAAGGGGGTGCCCAATCCCCCTCTGCTCTTGCCCCTTCCCACTGAAACACTGTTTTGCCAATGGGGGGCCCAATCCCCATCGGCATCATTCCCCTCTGTCATTTACCAATGGGGAGCCCACTCCCCATTGGCATAATATCCCAAAAACATTCGGTTTGTGCGGTGCCAATCCTCGACGCCTTCACCCATGTGCCAACAGGGTGCCAAACCCCATCGGCTCATTCCCCCAAAATCAATGAGGTGGCATGCTGGGGCCCACCTGGCATGCCAAATAACCCTGTAAATGGTAAACAGTCCCTAATGTTTTTGTTAACTTGCAAAGCAGAAAATGGTCAGCGTCGAGTCCGTTGACCTCCCCAAACCTGCACCCACCCTCTGCGCACTCTGTCTCCCCACCCCCCAAACCCATATTTACCTCCAGAGTCTGGTGCGACGATCTTGAGTGGACCGAATACGTCTGCACTCTTCAAAGCCGACCACAAATTGAAGAAATGCTGGTAAGCTGTATAATGGTACAAATAGGGTTTTTTCAACTTTGATGCATATCTCAGGCATTTTTTGGAATTTTGGCACCAAATTTTCAACATGGGGTTTTTGGAACTCCTCTTCATGAATTCCAGATCTGTCATGGCGTTATTCAGCCCTGAAAGGTGATTTTGTGGTCACTGCAGGGAATCCTTTTTCGGGACTGATTAATGAAATGACAGTGCAAGTGTTCATAAGTGGGCTCTCAAAAGCTTAGGTTGCAAATTGGTGGAAGCATCAAATGACTGTTTATGAAACATGCATTGCGCGGTTGCTATGCATGCTCATAACTTCATAAATCTGCAATATTTTCATGCCACATTTTCAACATTGGCATTTTTCCATACCTCCTCATGAACAGTATAGCTGTCATTCTTCACATCCTGCTCAAAATGTGTTTTCGCACTTCTGGTGCAGAATAGCGTGGTCACTGTGGGAAATCAGTGTTCGGGACAGATTATGAAAATTACAGTGACACTGTTCATTAGCAGAGGTTCTAAAATGCCTATGTTGAAAATTTGGTGACAATACTCCACAAAATGACTGTGTTACGAGCATGCATTGCGCAGTTTACACGCACGCTCATAATTTCACAGTTTTATAATATTTTCACTCCAGATTTTCAACATTGCCATTTTTTTTCCATTTCCACTCAAAGTTGTTTTCGCAGTGCCGATGCAGAATAGCGCAGGAACTGTGGGAAATCAGTGTTGCAGACACATTACAAAAATCACAGTGACACTGTTCATTAGCAGAGGTCCTAAAATGCATATGTTGAAAATTTGGTGACAAAAGTCCATGAAATGACTATATTATGAGCGTGTGTTGCGCAGTTTCCACATATGCTCATAACTTCGCACATTTGCAATACTTTCACTCCAGACTGTCAGCACTGCCATTTTTCCACAGCTCCTTATGAACAGTACAACTGTCATTTTTTACATACGAGCCGAAATGTGTTTTTGCACTTCCGGTGCAGAATAGCACGGTCGCTGTAGGAAATCTGTGTTCGGGACACATTACAAAAATGACAATGACACTGTTCATTATCAGAGGTGTTACAATGCCTATGTTGAACATTTGGTGACAAAAGTCCATAAAATGACTGTGTATCGAGCATGCATTGTGCAGTTTCCACGCACGCTCATAACTTTGCACGTTTGCAATATTTTCACTCCACATTGTCAACATTGCCATTTTTCTGTAGCTCCTTATGAACAGTACACCTGTCATTTTTCACATCCTAGCCGAAATCTGTTTTCACTCTTCCGGCACAGAATAGCATGGTTGCTGTGGGAAATCTGTGTTCGGGACACATTACGAAAATGACAATGACACTGTTCATTATCAGAGGTGTTACAATGCCTATCATAAGAGGGATCCAGCTAGGAACACCGGAGGGGGAGGACAGGGAGGTGAGGTGCCTACCAGGTGCCATGGCATGGAGGGATGAAAGGAAGATCCTGGGGATCACTGGGAAGGCAAGACGGGAGGGTGAGCTGGATGTCATCATCCACCTAGGTACTAATGACCTGGCAGATGGGGAGCCAAAGGAAGTTCAGGAAGAGTTTAGGAAATTGTAGAGGGTCTCAAGCAAGTAGCTACTTCTGTCACTTTCTCAGAAGTACTACCTGTGAGAGGCAAGGGAGAGCACAGGGATGCATGCACCAGGAACTTTAACTCATGGTTGAAGAACTGGTGCTGTGAGGAAGGGTTTGGATTCATTGGTGACCCACCTGGAAGGATGGAGGTTTGTTCAAGCCTGGCGGCCTGCATCCATCCTGGAGGGGAATCCAAGCACTCAATGATAAGTTTAAATGCTACACTGACAAGCATTTAAACTAGTAAAGGGGGGTGGCAGGCCAGCAAGGAGGGTACCTACTTGCTCACCCCCCAAAGCTAGCAGTGGAACCAGTGAACCAGAGGAGTTGCTGTCTCTACAAAGCAGTGTGCAAAAGATGGAGATTAGCACCCAAGAGGTGGATAGGCAGAAAAGGGGCAAAATTCAGCAGAAGGGCAGACAACAAGGAGAACCAGGGATAAAGAACAACCAAGGAAGGGGCTGGAGTAGAACAGCAAAACAGTCTAGGGAGGTCAAATCATGGAAAGCCATGTGTGCAAATGCCAGGAGCTTTAGCAACAAGATGGAAGATTTGGAGGCTGTCATGGTGCAGTCAGACCGGGACATGATGGCCATCACTGAAACCTGGTGTAATGATAACCACGACTGGGAGATGGCCATACCAGGCTACAACATATTCAGAAGAGACAGGGCAGGCAGGAAGGGAGAAGGAGTGGCACTGCATGCGAAAAATGACATAAGGGCCACAGAGATCCAGGAGGAACAAAATGGGGGAAGAGATACTGTGGGTTAAGCTGGAAAGGAAAATGGGGCCAGCCATCCGCACAGGTGTGGTCTATAGACCACCAGCCCAGGAGGAGGAAGAAACAGATAGGGAGCTGATGCTAGCCATCCAAAGGATGGCAGACAAGGGTGAGGTAGTACTGGTTGGAGACTTCAATATTCCAGACGTGGACTGGAGCATCCCAGCAGCATCAACTAGGAGCAGATTTATACTGGACTCCCTTCAGGGTGCCTTCTTCAAGCAACTGGTCATGGAACCAACTCAGCAGAAGGCAATACTGGACTTTGTGCTCACAAACAGGGACAGTGTGATGGGGGTAGCAGTGGTGGAGCACCTGGGGAACAGAGACCACCAGTCACTGTGGTTTGAAATCACAGAAAGAGCAGAACCAAACCACACAAAAACACGTATCCTGGATTTTAGGGGGGCAGACTTTGGGAAAATGGGGAGATACTTGAAAGAGGCATTAAGGGGAATGGGGCAGGAATCAGGGGTTTAGAAACAGCGGGCAGTATTTAAAATGGGGATTACAAAAGCAACATAATTATGTATTAAGCAGGTTAGCAAGAGGAAAAGGAAGAGGAGACCATTAAGGTTTTCCAAAGAGGTAGCAAAGAAAGTGAAAGCCAAAAAGATTGCATTCAGGCAATACAAAATGACACAGGCAGAAGGGGATAGGGAGAAGTACCAGGAGAAGCAAAGGAAGGCAGGGAGGTCAGTAAGGGAAGCTGAAGCTCAGACAGAAAAACACATTGCAAAATCAGTGGGTAGAGGGGACAAGACCTTTTACAGGTACATAAGTGAAAAAAGGAACACAAAGGAAGGGATAGTGAGACTGAAGGGGGAGGATGGGGGCTGTGTGGAGGATGACAACAGTAAAACTGACATATTGAACAGGTATTTCTGCTCAGTCTTTACTGAGGAAGAGGAGGGTAATGGGTCTGAATGGAGTACAATGGGTGAGAATGGTGCAGAAATGGACACAAGTCCCTTTACACATGAAAGGGTCCTGAAGGAACTGGAAGTAATAAGAGTTGATAAAGCAATGGGGCCAGATGGGGTGCACCCCAGGGTCCTTAAAGAACTAAGAGAGGTGGTGGCTGAACCTCTGGCTATCCTGTTTAGGTGATCACTGGAAACAGGGGAGGTACCCAAAGACTGGAGGATAGCAGATATAGCCCCCTTATACAAAAGTGGGAACAAAGAGGAAGCGGGAACTACAGACAGTCAGCCTCACCTCAGTAGTGGGGAAGATCATGGAAGCACTACTGAAGGAGAGATGTGGAACATCTGGTTGTCAATGGACTACAGGACCCAAGGCATCATGGTTTCACCAGGGGGAGGTCATGGCAGACCAACCTCATTGAATTTTTTGACTGGGTGACTAGGGAGGTAGATCAGGAGAGGGCAGTGGACATGGCCTATCTGGACTTCAGCAAGGCCTTTGACACTGTGCCACATAGAAGACTATTACACAAACTGGGGAATATGGGTGTGGGCAGGACAGTAGTGTGGTGGGTAGGTAACTGGCTGGGGAGCAGGACACAGAGGGTGGTGATAAATGGCTGTCACTCCACAGAGGGAAGAATGACCAGTGGGGTACCACAGGGATCAGCGCTGGGACCGGTCCTATTCAACATCTTCATCAGTGACATTGCGCAGGACCTAGAAGGTAGAATTTCACTGTTCGCTGATGACACAAAGCTCTGTAACAGAGCAGACACACCAGAGGGTGTAGACAGAATGAGAAGGGACCTGCAGAAACTTGAAGAATGGTCAGGGGTTTGGCAGTTGAAATTCAATGCAAGGAAGTGCAAGATAATGCATATGGGGCACAAAAACCCTAGCACAATATATCAGTTGGGGGGTGAGGGTATAGCATGCACCAAGCAGGAAAGGGATCTTGGGGTTATCATCTCTGATGACCTCAAGGCAGGGAAACAGTGTGACAAGGCAGCAGGTAAGGCAAATAGGATGCTGGGATGCATAGGTAGGGGCACCACCAGCAGGAAAAGGGAGGTCATAATTCCACTATACAGGACACTAGTGAGGCCCCTCCTGGAGTACACTGTACAGTTCTGGAGACCTTACCTATGTAAGGACATAGACAGGGTAGAGGAGGTTCAGAGGAGGGTAACAAAGATGGAGCATGGATTGCATCACAAGTCCTATGAGGACAGGTTGAAGGAACTGAACATGTACTCCCTGGAGGAGAGGAGGGAGAGAGGGGATATGATAGAAACATACAAGTATCTTACAGGGAGGAACAGGGTGCAGGAATACACTATTTTTAAGGGAAAAAGATGTTCCAGGACTAGACAGCATGGGATGAAGTTGGAGGAAAGATGATTCAGAGGAAACGTGAGGAAGAATTTCTTCACAGAATGGGTGGTGGACAAGTGGAACACCCTGCCAGAGGAAGTGGTGGGAGCTGAAACAATCACAGGATTTAAGAATGCATGGGATAGACATAAAGGAATTCTGGAGGTCGGGTAAGGGCACAGACTTCTTGGAAAACATAAACTGAACTTACAAGCTCAAATGGGTAGACTGGGGGGCCATAGGCCCTTATTTCGCCGACACCTGTCTATGTATCTATATGTATCTGTTGAACATTTGGTGACAAAAGTCCGTGAAATGACTGTGTTACGAGCATGCGCTAGCAGTTTCCACGTTCGTTTGTAACTTCGGTGACATTTGCAATATTTTCACTCCACACTGTCAATATTGCCATTTTTCCTCGCCTTATGAACAGTATAGCTGTCATTTTTACGTCATTATGCTCACATGCATAAGGAACGACAGAGAGTAGCACGCTTGAGGTGTGCCTTCCACCCAATGTACTGCCCTCACAGTCGGCATGCACCAACGTGCAGGAGTCAGGCGATAGCGGTGTTCCTCTGCTTCGTGCGAAGCAACGGCTGCCATACTGAGTGCCGCCCGCATCACGCCGCTACCTCCCCACGCACGTCTGTCCGCGCCCACCCAAAACTTTTGTGCCATGCTAGAGCCCACCCCAGTGTGGCAAACATTGTTAGTAACAGGGGTGCCCAATCCCCTGTTGGCTCCATCTACCCTGAAGATACTGCTGCCATCGCGAGCCCACCCCAGCGTGGCAAACCTTTGTTGTTGCCGACGGTGGTGCCCAATCCCCGTCAGCCCTCGCCCCCCACATCTTCTGCCATGCTGGGGAGCCCACCCCAGGATGGCAAATGTCCCACGTCGTTTTTTTTTTTACCTGTAAAATAAAAACAGTCCCACAGCAGTCTTCTAGCCCCTTCCACAACCGCACCCACCACTGTGCACCCAGCCTCCCACCCCCTCACCCCATACTTACCTCCGGACTCCGGCGCGGCGATCTTCGGTGGACCAGGAACACGTCTGCACTCTTCAAAGGCAACGCGAACTGAGAAATGCCGGTAAGCTGTATAATAAGCTGAATAGGGGTTCCAACTATTGTATATCTCAGTCATTTTTTGAATTTTTGCAAATTTTCAACATGGGGTTTTGGGACCCCTTCTCATGGTGATATCACTGTCATGGCGTTATTCAGGCCCAAAGGGTGATTTCACAGGCACTGCGCAGTCACTGTGCAAAATCAGCCTTGGCCTTGAATAATGCCATGACAGTAACATCATTCATGAGGAAGGGTCCCAAAACCTCATAGTTGAAAATTTGTGCAATATCAAAAAATGACTGTTTTATGAGGCGTGCTGCACAGTTCCTACGCAGGTTCGTAAGTTTGCGAATTTTCAATATTTTCACTCCAGATTTTCAACATTGCCATTTTATCACACCTTCTTATGAGCTGTACAGCTGTCATTTTTCACATCTCACCCAAAACGTGTTTCCGCCCATGTAGCACACAATGGCGCAGTCCGTGTGCGAAATCAATGTATGGAACACATTAAGAAAATCACAGTGACACTGTTCATGAGCACAGGTCTTAAAATGGCTATGTTGAAAATTTGGTGAAAAAATTCCTAAAAATGACTGTTTTACAAGCGTGCATTGTGCAGTTCCTCATGGCTTCGTACGTTTGCAAATTTTCAATATTTGCACTCCAGATTTTCAACATTGCCATTTTACCACCTCCTCTATGAACAGTACAGATGTCATTTTTCACATCCCGCCCAAAATGTGTTTCTGCCCATGTAGCACACAATGGTGCAGTCGGTGTGCAAACTCAATGTATGGGACACATTAAGAAAATCACAGTGACACTGATCATGAGCGGAGGTCTTAAAATGGCTGTACTGAAAATTTGGTGAAAAAATTCCTAAAAATGACTCTTTTATGAGCCTGCGTTGCGCAGTTCCTACGCACACTCGTAAGTTTGAGAATTTTCAAATATTTTCACTCCAGATTTTCAACATTGCCATTTTACCACACCTCCTTATGAGCACTGCAGCTGTCATTTTTCACATCTTGCCCAAAACGTGTTTCCGCCCATGTAGCGCACAATAGCACAGTCGGTGTGCGAACTCAGGGTATAGGACACATTAAGAAAATCACAGTGTCACTGTTCATGAGCAGAGATCTTAAAATGGCTATGTTGAAAATTTGGTTAAAACATTCCTGCAAATAACTGTTTTATGAGCGTGCGTTGTGCAGTTCCTACGCACGCTCGTAAGTTTGTGAATTTCCAATATTTTCACTCCAGATTTTCAACATTGCCATTTTACCACACCTCCTTATGATTAGTACAGCTGTCATTTTTCACATCCTGCCCAAAACGTCTTTCCCCCCATGTAGTGCACAATGGCGCAGTCCATGTGCGAAATCAATGTATGGGACACAGTAAGAAAATCACAGTGACACTGTTTCATTAGCAGAGTTTTAAAATGGCAATGTTGAAATTTGGTGAAAAAATTCTAAAATGACTGTTTTACGAATGTGCATTGCACAGTTCCCACGCACGCTCGTAGGTTTGTGCATTTTCAATATTTCCACTCCAGATTTTCAACACTGCCATTTTACCACACTTCCTTATGAGCAGTACAGCTGTCATTTTTCACATCCTGTCCAAAACGTGTTTCCACCTATGTAGCGCACAATGGGGGTAACAAACAGGTCATGCTGACAACTTATTGTGCAAATACCAGCAATTGCACAGGGCATTAGGGTAAAGCACCATACATGCCAAACACCACTGCAAATACCTGCAAGTGAACGTTTGGCATTGACAAATGCTTGTTCACATTTCACCCGATATGTGTTTTCAGACATGTAGCATACAATGGCGTGGTCAGTGAGTGAAATCAATGTTCGGGACAGATTAACAAAATCACAGTGACACTGTTCATGAGCAGAGGTCCTAAACTGGCTATGTTGAAAATTTGATGACAAAAGTCCATAAAATGACTGTGTTACAAGTGTACATTGTGCAATTTCCAAGCAGCACCCTCGTATGTTTACAAATTCGTAATCTTTTCAGTCCAGATTTTCAACACTGGCATTTTTCCACACCTCCTTATAGAAACATAGACTTTGATGGCAGATCAGGACTGCTTGGCCCACCTAGTCTGCCCAAAATGAACAGTACAGCTGTCATTTTTCACAACCTGGCGGAAATGTGTTTTCGCACTTCTGGAGCAGAATAGCATGATTGCTATGGAAAATCAGTGTTCGGGATAAAGAAACTCACAGTGACACTGTTCATGACCGGATGTCCCAAAATGCCTGTGTTGAAACTCTGCTGTAAAAAATCCCCAAAGTAATTACATTACGGGTGTGCTTTGTGCAGTTTCTATGCACAATCATGACTTCACTGTTTTTTTATATTTTCATTCCATATTTTCAACATTGCCATTTTTCACACCTCCTCATGAATAGTACAGCTGTCATTTTTCACATCCTGTTCAAAATGTGTTTTCACACCTGTGGCGCCAAATGCTGCAGTTCTTGTGCAAAATCACCTTTCAGCTAACAAACTGATAGTGTCTCTGTTCATGCGGTGGGATCATAAAAAGCCCATGTTGAAAACTTGGAGTAAAAATACAGAGAAATGGCCAGGGTGTTAGGGTTTTCAACCATAATGCCCTACAGCCATCAGGGATATGACTTGGGATTGTCAACAGTAATGCTCATGCCATTCCACCCTCTCAACTGCACCCTGCAGCCAGTGCCTTGGACTCTTTGGCCCTAGAATCCATCCCATTCTCCTATACTGCATGCAATTCAGCATATTTTCTTATGGAATGAGATGAGTAAAGCCCGAACACCCAGGGCACACCTCGACACTTGTCAGTGTCTAAAGGGTAGGGTGGGGGAAATGTCATGACCGTTATGGGCAATGACCCTAAGGCACATCCCAGTGCCTGCCCATCTCTGCAGGGTGGGGGTGGGGCTGGTGTCAGTTCAGTACTTCACTGCCATTCCTATACTGCATGGACCCGATTCTTATAGGGGCCTGCATCTGGCACAAGCTTGGCAAGCAGCATCTTGCACCAATGCCTGGTACACCAGGGACCCTGCACCTGATTCAAGCACAGGAGAGGTCCCAGTGGCTAAGACCCCACACTAGCACTGACCAGAACCCTGTGGCAAACCCCTGGCACACTGCACAGGTCCACCATGGGCCACCAGAAATGAACACAGGACCCCCTGTCCCACTAGATAATGGGCATGTGGACCCAACCTGATGGGTCGATGTCCCCCCCACCACGTTTGGTGCAACTGGTGCTTGGCCCCAGAGGTGAGTGGTGGGATGTACTGGACACTGGGGAGCAGTCTGCACTGGTGTACAGGGGGAGGTTTGGGCATCACCTGCTGGGGCATGGGTGGGCACTGTACCACCATACATTGGTGCTGCAATAGCACCGATAGGGCAGGCATCAAGGATCAGGACAGCTGCATCAGGACAGGGGTACCAACATGGTACATAGGTGGCATCGGGGAGCTGTGAGGAGTGCCATCGGACCACTAGGACAGGGGCCACACATACAAGGCCACACTCTGGGGTGTATGACAGGTGGACCGTCACCCATGGTATGCTGCATGCAGGCATGTCACCCAGGGGAGAATGTCTAAGTCCCCTTATGGCTGCCCTGGCTGGTCTAACGACACTTAGAATTTCTCCCACCAGGTGATGACTGTGAATCGCAGGATGTAGCTTGCATCGGCCGAAATCCCCCTAGCACCATGCTGCAGTGCATTGCAGTTGCAAGCCCTGTTTGGGGCAGGCAGACTGCGGTCGGTGTGCAAAATCAATGTTTGGGACACATTACGAAGATCACAGTGACACTGTTCATGAGCAGAGGTGTTAAAATTGCTATGTTTAAAATTTGATGACAAAAGTCCATAAAATTACTCTGTTATGAGCATCCATTGTGCTGTTTTCACACACCCTCATAAGTTCATGACTTATGAGCAGTACAGCAGTCATTTTTCACACCTGGCCGAAATGTGTTTTCACACTTCTGGCACAGAATAGCATGTTTGCTGTAGGAAATTAGTGTTCAGGACAGACTAAGAAAATCACAGTGACACTGTTCATGAGCGGAGGTCCCAAAGTGCCTATGTTGAAAATCTGCTGTAAAAAATCCCCAAACTAATTACTGTACATTGTGGGTGTACATTGCGTAGTTTCTACGTATGCTCATGGCTTCACCAGTTTTTGTATATTTTCACTCCAGATTTTCAGCAGTGCTATTTTTTACACCTCCTCATGAATAGTACACCTGTCACTTTTCACATCCTGTTCGAAATGTGTCTTCGCACCTGTGGTGCCAAATGGCACAGTCGCTGTGCAAAATCACCTTTCACCTAAAGAACTGATGGTGTCACTGTTCATGCAATGAGGTCACAAAAAGCTCACGTGGAAAATGGAGTAAAAATACCAAGAAATGCCCAGGGCATTAAAGTTTTTGACCATAACGCCCTACCCTGTAGGGACTGACAGGCATCAGGGGTGTGACTTAGGATTGTCGACAGTAATGCTCATGCCATTCCACCCCCACCATGCAGCCAGTGAAAGGGATCGAGGTGCGCCTGGGACTCTTTGCTCCCAGAGTTCACCCCATCCTCCTATACTGCACCCATTTCAGTGTATTTCCTTATGGAATGAGGTGAATGTAAAGCCCAAACACCCCAAGGCATACCCTGACACATGTCAGTGTATGAAGGGTAGGGTGAGGTGAAATGTCGTGACCATCATGGGTGACAGCCCAGAGGCACACCCCAATGCATGTCCATCTCTGCAGGGTGAGGGTGGGGTTGGCATCAGTTCAATACTTCAATGCCATTCCTATACTGCATCTGTCTAACTCCTACACTTCAACTGCTAATGGCAGCAAGCAAACATTTGGCTTGTTTTCTATTTGTGTTAGCATTCTCTGTTTTGATTGACTCCAGCAATGAGAGACAATCTTGCAAATATGCCCCTTTCCCTTTGTAACTAGGCAGTCAGTGATTGGATGGCTGCTGTAAGGCAATAAAGAGTTTAGCTATAACAAGGAATAGGTAACCAGGTAAGCATCAGCTATAGCATATGGAAGAAGGGTGACCTAATGGTGAAAGCACAGGCATAAGAACTGGGAGACTAGGGTTCAAATCCTACTAGAGTCCCTTACTCTGTGATTCTTCACAAGTTCCCTAACCTCCTTGGGAACTGTGATGGCCCCTCAGGTCCATGAATTTAAAAGTGCCCCCCATTCCCACTAAAAATGATTAGCAGTAATGCGAGAGCTACAGCATTTCACTTTGAAGGTACTGAGGAAAAGCTGTGGCAATCTCCCCCAACCCCAGTTTGTAATGCCAGCATTTGAAGTAGATGTTCCTCACAAATCAGATGCTACACCTCAGCTGTTCTAGGTAAAGAAACTAATCAGTCTCAGTGTTTGTAGTGCTTTGTATTTGTGTTATTCAGCCCTGAAAGGTGATTTTGCGGTCACTGCAAGGAATCCTTTTTCGGGACTGATTAATGAAATGACAGTGCCAGTGTTCATAAAGTGGGCTCTCAAAAAGCCTAGGTTGCAAATTTGGTGGAAAAAATCAAAAAAATGACTGTTTTACGAGCATGCGTTGCACAGTTGCTATGCATGCTCATAACTCTGCAATTCTAAATATTTTCTATGCCACATTTTCAACATTGGCATTTTCCATATCTCCTATGAACAGTATAGCTGTCATTTTTCACATCCTGCCCAAAATGTGTTTTCGCACTTCTGGCGCAGAATAGCATGATCACTGTGGGAAATCAGTGTTCGGGACAGATTATGAAAATTACAGTGACACTGTTCATTAGCAGAGGTCCTAAAATGCCTATGTTGAAAATTTGGTGACAATATTCCATAAAATGACTGTGTTACGAGTGTGCATTGTGCAGTTTGCACGCACGCTCATAATTTCACAGATTTATAATATTTTCACTCCAGATTTTCAACATTGCCATTTTTTTTCCATTTCTACTCAAAATTGTTTTCGCAGTGCCGATGCAGAATAGCGCAGGCACCGTGGGAAATCAGTGTTGCGGACACATTACAAAAATCACAGTGACACTGTTCATTAGCAGAGGTCCTAAAATGCATATGTTGAAAATTTGGTGACAAAAGTCCATGAAATGACTATATTATGAGCGTGTGTTGTGCAGTTTCCACACATGCTCGTAACTCGCACATTTCAATACTTTCACTCCAGACTGTCAGCACTGCCATTTTCACAGCTCATATGATTGATACAACTGTCATTTTTATACAAACAAAGTATGTTTTTTGCACTTCGGTGCAGAATAACCTGCGATCGCTGTAGGAAATCTGTGTTCGGGACACATTACTGAAAATGACAATGACACTGTTCATTAGCAGAGGTGTTACAATGCCTATCATAAGAGGGATCCAGCTAGGAACATGGGAGGGGGAGGACAGGGAGGTGAGGTGCCTACCAGGTGCCACGGCATGGAGGGATGGTAGGAAGATCCTGGGGATCACTGGGAAGGCAAGATGGAAGGGTGAGCTGGATGTCATTATCCACCTAGGTACTAATGACCTGGCAAATGGGGAGCCAAAGGAAGTTCAAGAAGAGTTTAGGAAATTGGGGAGGGGTCTCAAGCAAGTAGCTACTTCTGTCACTTTCTCAGAAGTACTACCTGTGAGAGGCAAGGGAGAGCATAGGGATGCATGCACCAGGAACTTTAACTCATGGTGGAAGTACTGGTGCTGTGAGGAAGGGTTTGGATTCATTGGTGACCCACCTAGAAGGATGGAGGTTTGTTCAAGCCTGGTGGCCTGCATCCATCCTGGAGGTGAATCCAAGCACTCAATGATAAGTTTAAATGCTACACTGACAAGCATTTAAACTAGTAAAGGGGGTTCCCTTAGGGAGATTCTTCACAAGTTCCCTAACCTCCTTGGGAACTGTGATGGCCCCTCAGGTCCATGAATTTAAAAGTGCCCCCCATTCCCACTAAAAATGATTAGCAGTAATGCGAGAGCTACAGCATTTCACTTTGAAGGTACTGAGGAAAAGCTGTGGCAATCTCCCCCAACCCCAGTTTGTAATGCCAGCATTTGAAGTAGATGTTCCTCACAAATCAGATGCTACACCTCAGCTGTTCTAGGTAAAGAAACTAATCAGTCTCAGTGTTTGTAGTGCTCTGTATTTGCTTAGCTCACTCCTCCCATGTCATATGCATTCTTTCTCTTGGTATTTCCAGTCAGAAACTCAGATTTAAGGACCATTTGAAATGTAAAACAATACGCTAAAGTAAGTGATCTAGCTCTCCACTTTCAGGCTGCTGAAAGGGGGATGTGTTTTATTTGTGCAAAGGAGAAATTCAGTCTTGTGTGATTCTTTGGGAACCTGCCCAGGCCCACCTTATAAATTAATCTTCTCAAGGGTGTTCACCTGGTTAAATTAAGACTGACTGATTGACTCAATCAATCAAGCAAGCAAGCAATCTACTCCTGTCCACAACATGTTGCAACTGTCTCACAGAGAGCAATGAGCAGCACAAAGCAACCGATTTTGTTTCTTATGAATGAAATACTATTAGATGTATTATTTGCTCTACACATAATTAAGGATACAAGTACTACTCTCTGTGTGGGGCTGCATGACAGAAGTATCTTAAGCCATTGCAAACCTAACAAAATCTGGTCAGATCCATCACAGCTGCATAATGAAATTAGTGAGGTTGTGTGGAACTGTTAAGGAGACACGGAGAAACAACACAATGCTTTTTAACTAGTAAGATTTGTTTTAGTTTTGCATTCTAAGGAAGACAAACGCATTATTAGGAAAAGATATGGAGGTGAAGATTTCAGTGGAAGGAATAGTAAGCAATATAGGTTTGACAGGTAGAATAGGTGGCAGTACAGGGGTGTAGCCAGAAATTTTTGTTTTGTATACACTCTCCAACAGTTACACCCCCATTAAATAATGTACACAACCTTTCCAAGTGGCACCCCCTTCCAAACAAGTCAGATTGTTGCCAG
This sequence comes from Neoceratodus forsteri, assembly GCA_016271365.2. Classification (NCBI taxonomy): domain Eukaryota; kingdom Metazoa; phylum Chordata; order Ceratodontiformes; family Ceratodontidae; genus Neoceratodus; species Neoceratodus forsteri. The sequence continues at coordinate 2,596,753 of JADMNL010000041.1, read as the reverse complement.
ATGATTCCTCTGATCTTTAAAGAGGTTATACATGTATCTATCTCCTAAACAACAGAAGTTTAAACAGAGACACTCCTCAGTGGCCTACACTAACCCAAATACTACAGATTAGAATGAAAATGTTAACAGAAAGGCATATGATTTGTGACAGACACTCAACAAAACTGTACACAAATGTGTACAGTGAGTATGCCTGTCTACACCCTTGGCAGTACATGAAAAAGTAATGGCTGGCATATGTTCAGTCTTGGGATTATTTACACAATTTTATGGAGAAAAACAGCGGGGCTGTCCATGCGGTGATGTAAGTAATATTTAAGTAATGTGTTGATGCCAGGCAGTCAGGTGTAATGATGGATTTCATTAGGAGAGAAAATGTGATAGTAACTTTTATAAGGGGTCACTGTTGATAAGGTTAAGGTAGTTATGCCTGTGATAATGGGAATATCAGGACAGTATGAGGTCTATACAGGAGTGGACTGTAAATATGTACTGTATCATAAGTATGTATTCAGAGTGCAGGCAAATGCGATATGCAGGTTTACTTTACGTATACAGTAGGTAACAATAGGGATAGATGCAACTGATAGAAATATAGATAATTACATAGATAGACAGACAGGGAGAAGTTATAGTCATAACAGTCTTTGGAGAGGCAACTGTCCTTAGAGTCACAGTCATGTTCACTAATTTGGGTTGAAAAACTTTTCAAGCAGCACTATTTTGCTGTCAGTAATTGCCTATAGATTTAAGCATGTATTGGAATTTCTTAAAACAGTTATAGGACAGGAAAAACAATGAAAGCAATTGTGTTACAGTTTAGCACGAAACATACATGTAACATACATGTTGCCACCTTTCTCCAATGAGCACCTTCCCCCAAGCAGAGTGCCAGTCTTAAAGAGCAAATGATGCCTTCAAGATAAGTGAAAGAAAAAATAATATTTAGACACAGTTCAGTTTATGTTTCATATTAGTTCTGTATTTTCCCCCCATTATTTTTTACTGAGGCCATTTGCATGAAAAGAGAACCGCTGCTCCAGAAGTGTTCATGTATTCCTGGTGCTTTCTCCCTACCTGAGGTCATAATGCATGGCTTGTGACATCACAGTTACTTCCATGACAGCAGACTGTGACGTCACAACATAGCATTATGACTTGAAGTAGGGAGTAAGCTATAGAGGCAGATGAACTCTAACAGATAAAGATCATATAGTCATCAAAATTTCCTCTGTAATAAAAGATAGGCAAGGGAAATCTACAGAGTATATTCAAAATGTAAACTGAGTTGTACCAAGTTATTAGTTTTTTCAAAGTTTTCACTGTGGCATCAGCAGCTCTGATCATAAAAAGGAGAGCTGAAAAAATATGTCTCAAAGTAAGTGCAGAATAATTTTCTTAAATCTGTTTCAAGATATTAGGCCTTTCCTCTTTTTATTTTAATTTAATGATAACAAGAAGTAGCACCTTTCTTCTGACCGGACTAATGTACATGATGACAATCAATGGTTTGGGATATGTTAAGTGTCCCCAGGAGCAAGGTGTCCTCCTTCGCTGGCTAAAGAGTAGGCTGTTACAAAAAAAAAAAAAAAAGAGAAAAAACACACAAATCCGTCAGTCTACCAACAAGACATGCAGAGGTACAACAATTGGGGGGGGGGGCAAGAGTTGTTTGGGACTGCAGCTTCCATTTCTTAAACAGAGAACATTTCATGTTGAACTTGTCTCCTGTTCTAGCCTGAAAAGAACATATTTTAAATGCCCGTTTTAAGTATGTAAAATGGACTGTTTTGCCATTTAGGAGCCAAAGAATGAATGTGTAACAGGTGACATTATGGTTACCTAGCAATTGTATGCCAAAGCAATGTAGGCATGTAATTAAGAACTGGATCAATAGGAGCCCATTGCCAGGTTATTATACACACTGGCAGAACTTAAATTATAGCTAACAAATTGCTGCACATTACTTTGAGGATGCGCAAAGTGTAAAACATCAACTGGGAACTTTAACAGCTGGATGCTGAGCTAATGTCTTAAACACATATGTAAGAATTCTACATGGATGTTATTTTTTCTAGCTGCTCTTTATCATCTTGTATTGAGACACCTATATTTTCAATAAAGAGCTGTCTTAGCACTAGTATCACAAGATGTGCCAACGGTAATCACGGAATCCACATAAATGGAAAATGAAGGAGGTCTGCTTACTCCATTGAAACGAGATGTGTGCTGTCCCATTGTGGGTCATAGCAGCATTTCTAATTTTGAACATGGCACCACCACAACAGGGAGTTCTCTATTTCTTCAACAACAACAACAAATAAAAAACACACTTTATCATCAAAGTCTGTATTTACCAAGTACTGCGCCCATGATTAAAATAATTTGAACCCCCTTCCCCAGAAAATGTGCCCTGACATAAAACTGCATGTTTAACTGTAAAGACAATCAAAAATTTATTTCTAAATGCATTACTAACACCAATGCTTCATGACTAAAATAATTTGAACCCCCCCCCCCAAAAAAAATGTACCCTGACAAACTGCATTCAGGGAAGATTGCCTGGGACAAGATGCAATAAAAAAAAACTGAATAACAGGTTACATGGAATAAATGTTAACATCCTGTTTCTAGTGTCCCTGATAAAATAAAAAATACAGTTGAGATTTTTTTTAATGTCAGCTCTGATCAGAATAGCTTTTAAAATCACCAGTTGTTTTCTCGTTCAGTGTTTTCTAATACATCTCAAACTTAAAAGAAAAAACACACTTTATCATCAGAGTCTGTGTTCACCAAGTACTGAGCCCCATGATTAAAATAATGTGAGCCCCCTCCTCCCAAAAATGTCCCCTGGCATGAAACTGCATGTTTAACTGTAAATACAATTAAAAAAATGTATTTCTAAATGCATTACTAACACCAATGCTTTCAAAGTTTTGAAACTACTAAAAAGGCAAATTATATATAAACTATATATATAGCTATATGTGTATATATATATATATATATAGAGAGAGAGAGAGAGAGAGAGACTTCTTTGTGTACTCATCTTTGTTCTCTTGCCCTCTTGATTTCCTAAGCCTCTGGAATGCTTTTCTCTTGGCCCTCACCCCTTCCATTACCTCCCGAGTCAGTCAGAGCAGCTTCTTTGCTCTCCCCTTCTTGCTCCGTGTCCTGGTGCAGTTCTCAGCTGCCACACTGTTGACCTTTCCTCCAGTGTAATTAAGTAGTAGTAAATCATTTTTTATTCATAAGAATAATGGAATACATTCAATTGAGCGAGCTCATTTTCAATGAAGTTCCTGGCCAAGTAAAATACATACAGTTACACATGTTAAAAAATAAGACAATACACAATATAATAAAACAATAACATTACAACAGCAAACAATACAACAATAACATCAGACACATCAATCAAGTTATTAAAGTGCATTGCAAGAGTTACAGATTATAGCATCGTTAGACCAGGTCATACACCAGCTTTTTAATTCTAAATTATTATTCTGGGCCCCATGACATCTTAAATTCAGAGGGGATTGATTCCATAATAAGGTTCCCCTAAAGGGAACAGATGATCTCCCCACATTTAGATAACATTTATTCAAGACATATTGGGCTCCCTGTGAGGTCCTCAGACCCTTTTTTACCTCTCTAAATTCAAATAAATCAGAAATATAATCAGGAACCCCTCTATTCCAAACTTTGATCATAAACTGGAGTAAATGTAGATTTCTTCTTACAAGTGGTTTAAGCCAGTTTAGCTCACTAAATAATACACTGATGAGTTCTATAAGGTGCATCCAGGATAAAACAAGCCAGTCTGTGAAACATTAGATCTACTTTATTTAGGAGGGATCCAATGGCACCCCCATATAGAAGTTCTCCATTGTCAAGAACAGGCAATAATAAGGAGTTAACTACATTCAAGAGTACCTCCCTAGACATGTGCCATTTATACCTATAGAGGGCTCCCAACTTTCTATTCATACCTACTGCAAGAGAATCTATTTGAAAATTCCAGCTCAAGCAAGAATCAAGCCAGATACCAAGATATTTATACTGGTCAACTTGCTTAATAATTGTGCCATCAAAGGTATTGAACTTCAAGTGAAAGTCTTGTTTTTTATTATAGTACCTATGTTTTTATTAGAATTCAAAACCAAGTGATGCTTCATAAAGAAGTCCTGAACTTGGTTAAAAGCTAGTTGTAGCCTTAGTCCAACTGAATCCAATGATATCCCCTCCACATAAAGTATGGTATCATCTGTGTACAGATGATATCGAACATCAGGCGATTAATACTTGAATTCATTTATGTAAATATTACAAAGTAAAGGCCCCAAAACTGACCATTGGGAACTCAAGTTTTGATTTCTAAAACACCTGATTTAAAGAAGCCCACTTCTACAAACTGGCTTCGGCCCATCAAATAAGTAGAAAACCATTTCACAGACTGAAGGGACAAACCAGTTTTACTGAGTCTGGACAGGAGCACCCAATGGTTCAGGGTGTCAAAGACCTTAGAAAGGTTGATAAACAAGGCACTGACCATTAGCCTCCTGTCCAGACTCAGTTGGAGATCACGTACCACCTTAATCATAGTAGTCTGCGTGCTTTGGAGGGACCTGAATTCCGGATGAGATGGTAGTGTACATAGGTCCCTCATTTTATTCACCCCTCCCAGAGCATCTACCTTGTTGCGGAGGTTAGTGTCATCTACAAAGAGGCACACTTTCCCCTCCAGCCCCTCCCCAATTTCACTTATGAAGATATTAAACAGGACTGGGCACAGGACTGATCACTATTACACCCTGCTGGTCACCCTCCTTTCCCTAGACCGGGCACAGTTTACTATGACCCTCTGTCTTCTATCACTTAACCAGTTCCTAACTTGGTTTACACCATGTGGCCCACTCCCATGATGTCCAGCTTGATCACAAGTCTTACACGTGCAACAGTATGAAAAGGCCTTACTGAAATCCGATTTTCACATCCACCACTCTCCCTTAATCTACAACCTTAGTCACCCAGTAAAAGAAATCAATTAGATTTGTTTGACATGACCTTCCTGCTGTGAATCCATGCTGTCTTGGATCCTGTGCTCCACTGTCTTCAAGATCTTATACAATCCTTTGTTTAAGTAGTAAATACATAATCTTCCCCACTATTGAAGTGAGGATGACTGGTTTATAGTTTCCAACCTCCTCCCTACTGCCACTTTTGTGAAGAGGGACTACATCTGCCCTCCTCCAGTCCTCCAGCACCACTCCCATATTGAGTGGCTCACTGAACAGTGCTGCCAGTGGTGGTGTAAGAACCTCATATAGTTTCCTTAATATTCCAGGATGTATCCCATCCGATCCCACTGCCTTGTCCAGTTTCAGTTTTATGAGTTTTGTCAGGACTCTATGTTCTGTAAATGGACTGGTGTCCATCTCCTTCCCAGCCACTACCTTTAAGAACCATAGTGACTTTCTCTTACTCTTGTCCTTGTTTACTTGCCTAATGCAAAGGTCTGTCACCTCCACTATGGCTCCTTTCAGATGGGCCCACTGCACCGCCACTCCCCCCATCCCTCCCTGCCAAGGCATGCTTGAGACATATCCCCATCTTAGTAAAGGCCGCTCTCCTGAAATGCAAGACACTCGTCTTTGTGTAGCTTGAATCTACCTCTGTACTCATGCTAAACCACACTGTGCCTCCACTCCCCCCTGCATTCCCAGTACCTCAGTCACCCAGGTCAGCCTCTGTTATCAAGGCCACCAGGTCTGGGATTTTATTCCTTAGGCTGCAGGCATTGGTATACATAGCCTTCATGTCCTACCGTTTGATCTTTTCTCATCCCTCTGTTGTCTTTCTGCCTCATCCATTTGTTCTTCCTGTTTTTAACACCCTTCCTCCTGTCCTCCATAGTTACACTTCTATGGCTTTTATTTCCTCTGGTGATACCATAATGTTTTGGTCCTCCATTTTGACTTCACTAGGGTGTGGATGCGGGCAGTTTGGTTCCCCCTACATCTTTCTGCCACCTCCCTTATTAGTTTAAATGATTACCAATGAAGCATTTAAATTGTTCACTGAGGACAGTGGTCCTCGTACTGGACAGGTGTAAGCCAACCCCCTTGTACAAGGTCTCATTCCTCCAGGTGGGTCCCCAGTTTCCAATGAAACCAAATCCTTTTTCTCTGCACCAGCTCTTCAGATAAGTGTTGAAGTCCTTGGTATGGAGGTTCCTAGCCTCCCCTTAACCATGGACAGGCAGCACCCCGAGAAGGTCACAGAGCTTGCTACTTGCACAAGGCCCCTCCCCAACTTCCTGAACTCATATTACATAGTTGCTATCCATGCCTTGTCTCCAGCCAGGTCATTTGTCCCCAGATGGACAATGACATCAAGCTTCACCTACCATGCTACTGTGTTAGCAAATCTCTGGATCCTCCCCCTGTCCCACTGAGCTGTGCTTCCTAGAAGAAGATAACACACAAGAAGATAACACACAGAAAAAACACATGGCTGAGGTGCAAACTTTATTAAAACTTTTATTAAATTAATATACAAGTATTTAATAATCTAATGTGTTAGTTATTAACAGTAACAGTAACTGAACAGTGATTGAAATAATAGTCTAATGCTATATATGCAGAATAATACAGTGGAACTGTGGACCGCATTACAGTATACTGCTACAGTCTATTCAGACTTCATACTTCATTTAGAACATTTTCTAAATAAAAATGAATGTGCTGATGGCTATGTTGTTATAAAGTTATTTATGGGCAGAGCCTCAAATGATCACGTCTTGTTATTGTACTTGCCGAAAACTATTCACTTTTAACCCTCCGGCTCAGGATTAGAAAGCTGTCCACAACTAATCGCGCATATTATTAACATCTGAATGAATTAGAGACGTGCATGTGCGTTTTGGTTCAGAAATCATTATCGCATCTGGAACTGATCGTACATGACACCTGCACTCTCTAGATCTCCTCCCATTCCTATGGTGACCATGACAAAAAGCTTCAGCTACGGTACCCATTATTGGTCAAAATACCTACCAGCAAACAATAAATACATGTTGATGAACTATTTTACAACATAACACATTAAAGATTTACATTTTTTTCTATATAAACATAAACCCTTTCTTTTTAAATACATGTAAACTACAGAAGACCATTTTATAAGGGCAATAATACACTCTGGGGGTGTGCACTAAACAGACATCAACTGACTAACTTGTTGCTGCCCCTAAGTTCTTACTCCACTGCAGTTGTAATCAGTTAGAATCTGATTTCCATTTGATTGGAATGTCACTTGAGTCGCACTGTTATGTTGTACAATGGTGCGATCTCATTGAGTGAGGGCATATCACCAAGGAACTACTGCACTTGGATACACACACTTGCTGGCAGCTGATTGGTTATGGGTACACAGTCCAGAAGAAGCAACTCTAAAAGTTTCCTGCTGCTTGACAGAAGAATTTTGAGTGGTGTTCACCCCGCAACTTACCCCCTCTCATGATTTTTAGTGCATCTCGAGTGATCTAGCAGGTCAGTACATGACGATGCTCAGTCTATGGTGGGAGGGACCCAGACAAATTGGCTTAAAGCATAGCAGCCAATCACAGACCTCACCTTTGCCTTAGCTTTTAGGGTTGGTAATTTAACACAGTACCCCCAATGAAGCTTGACGGTAAACCATGCAGTTACCCAATGATTAGGCACTTATGAGTGTAGTTCCAAGAAGGCATGCCTGCAGGTAGGTTCTAGGAACACATGCAATAAATATATAAAAACACCTGACTTACAGCCATAGGTTGCTTCTTAGACAAAGTTTTCACCACACTTTAATCCTCCACCATGTTTTTGTATTGTTTGGTATGGGTTATATATTTTTCCGGTTTCCTTACACTGATCAGTAGGACATGCATGTGAAATTCCACAGCACCCTAGACTCTAGAGCCAGACCTCAGATAGCCAAAGTTTGCCACAGAGTTAGGTAAAGATAGAAGGGTGAAGGTAGTAGGCATCCATCTGGTTGCCCTTCAAGGCAGTTCACCCTTCTGATTTACTTTAGGGTACTCTACAAAGTTTGACCTTAGGGTATTCAACAAAGTTTCTGGGGCCAAGGAGGATAAGCGGGATGTCCATGATGGAGCCCAAGGGAATGGGGGTAGAAAACCCCAGCTTCTACTGGTGAGGCACTCAACTGTCCAGTGAGTTACTTTAGGTGAACCTATCAGGAAGGACAGGGAGATCAAGTGCATCCCAGGAAGCATGGCGTGGAGAAATGGGAAACTGATCAATAGGATCGCAAGGGCATAAGCAAGGATGGAGGAATTGGATGTCATCATCCACAAGGGGATGAATGATGTAGCTGAAGACAGGGTGGAGATCGGCAGAATCCAGGAGGATTTCAGGAAGCTGGTGGGGGGAGCCTGAAGCAAGTAGCCCACTCCATCTCCTTCTTAGAGGTTCTACCTGTCCATGGTACGGGTGAGGCTAGGACACTCCATGTCCAGAAATTCAAATCCTGGTTGAAGAAATGGTGTGGAAGGGAGGGGTTTGGATTCATGGGGGACTGGGGTTCCGCCTGGATGGATGTGGCCTGTATAAGGATGATGCTCTACATCCATCCATGAAGGGGATCATGATCCAGAACAAGAAGTTTAACAGCTTCTGCAGCAAGCATTTAAACTGGCCATGGGAGTGGAGCAGGGAGGGTCAGGAAACATAGCAGCAACAACATGAGGGCAAATGCATGAACGTAAGTTGGCCAAAAGTACAACTGAAGCAGTCAGAGGAGGGGGAAAAGTGCTGGAATCGGGACCTCACAAAAAAGGAAACTGGGGTCTGAGAAGAAAGCATGAGAGTAGGAAGGGGGCCAGGGGAGTAATCTAAGGTGCATGACATGGAAGGCTATGGTAATTAATGCCCAAAGCCTGGGAAATAAAATCCCAGACCTGGAGGCATTGATAGGTCAGACAGACCTGGACATAGCAGCAAAAACTGAAACCTGGTACACTGCAAATTGTGGGTGGGAAATAAATATACCAGGTTATGCTCTGTTCAAGGTGGACAAAGCAATGGGGCCAGACGGCATACACCTGATGATATTAAGGAAACTGTGAAGAGAACTGGCAGAGCCTCTGACAGTCCTGTTCACCGAGTCACTCAATACAGGTGGTTCCGGAGGATTGGAGGTGGGTGCTTGTGGTCCCTCTACACAACTCCAGCAATAGGGAGGAGGTGGGGAACTATAGGCCAGTCAGTTTCACCTCAGTAGTGGGGAAGATCATGGAGGCACTCCTTAATGAAGGTATAGTGGGACATCTAAAAGCCAACAGTGTCGATGACCCTAGACAGCATTGATTCACAGTGGGTAGGTCACTTCAGATGAATCTGATAGATTTCTTTGACTGGGTGATGAATGAAGTAAATCAGGTGGGGCCATGAAAGTTGCATACCCTGATTTCAGGAAACCCTTCGATACTGTCCCACATGATAGGCTGGTTAAGAAGTAAGGCACTCTGGTTATGCGAAACAAGGTGGTAAACTAGGTTAGGAACTGGCTGATGAACAGGAGACAGAGGGTGGTGTTAAATGGGGTACAGTCGGGGGATAGTGGGGTACCTCAGACATTAGTTCTTGGGCTAGTCCTGTTTAATGTCTTCATCAGTGACATTTCAAAGGGGCTGGAAGGAAAGGTCTGCCTGTTTGCAGATGACACCAAGATCTGTAACAGGGCAGATACTCCAGAAGGGGTGAAGAAAATGAGGAAGGACCTGTAGAAGCTTGAGAAATGGTCTGAGGGTGGCAACAGAAGTTTAATTCCAGGAAGTGCAAAATAATGTTCCTGGGGCATAGAAACCTCAGGGAGAGCTATGGGGTGGGGGAGGGGCTGATGACAGCTACAAAAGAACATAATACTGGAGTATAGATGGCAAAGCTAAAGTCATATGCAGCTGGTCAAACTGCAGATATTTTAATGTTGCTAATGTTAACTGAGTTTTTCACACGAATTTTATGATGTTCCTAGACTCCTCTCTTCTTTGTATAATTGCACTCTGTTATCATTCCTCTTCTATCTATTCACCTCCTCTCTCACTATTGCTATAGGCCACACATCTGGACTGGAGCTGGACTGAATTCAAGAGGGAATTCCTCCATCTGGTCCTGCTAAATTACTCCTACACTGTTTTGTAGGAGCAGGATTGCCCCACAAATTCAACCGCAGCTGGAATCAAGGAGGATGAACGGGTCTTCCAGGTTGGCACCCAAAGAGAAGGGTGGAAGAAAATACCAGAGGGGTTTGGGGAATCTTCTCCTGCTAGGGGACTCAACTGTATGTGGAATCATTTTGGGGAACATAATAAGAAGGACAGGGATGTCAAGTGCATCCACAGGTGCACTGCTTGGAGAGATTAAAAGCGGATCAATGGGATCACAAGGGCAACAGCGAGAAGTGAGGAACTGGATGTCACTGTCCACCTGGGGGCAAATGACATGGCTGTAGAAAAGGTGGAGATAGACAGAATCCAGGCAGATTTCAGGAAGCTGGGGGCGGGGTCCTGAAGCAGGTAGCATTCACCGTCTCCTTCTCAGAGGTTCTACCTGACCATGGCAGGGGTGAGGCCAGGACAATCTGCATCCAGAAATTCAACTCCCGGTTGAAGTGATGGTGTTGAAGGGGGCCTAAATATCAGGACAACTCAGTAAGAAGAACTGGGGTAGAGGAAAGCAGCACGTGTAGAGTAAAAGGGGTAGGGGAAGTAATTTAGGTTGCAAGACATGGAAGGCCCTGGTGAGACGTGATTTTTTTAAATGGTAATTAAACAGCACATGTACATACCAACAAATAACAGTTAACGTGTCAAGTAACAAGACAAGCTTGGCTCTTTTTTTGACTGCACCTAGAATTGGTTCATGACTACCCTTAGTATAGTACCTGTGAGGGAGGGAAGGTGGGGGATCCATTGTCATATACACAGTACTGTTACAGTTATTTCTATGTACCTGGCATCCACACAACTATTGCCTCATTCATTAACATTGCATGAAACACACACACATTTTGTGTCACTGTCTGTCCATACATCTGGTGGCATTTGCTCACAACCTATGTGGAACCATGTTCCACAGCAATTGCACTGCACCATATCTACATCCTCGATTTATGGCAAACAGCACTTGCAGTGCAGTTCAGTTGTTTTACATTTTCGCATTGTTGCCATCCTTCTGTATTTCTTGAATGGGAACACTGTAATTCAGTCATTTTGGATGCATTTTAACAAGTGATCATGCATCAGTTTTTGACTGAAGAAATATTTTTCAGGGTCTAACCTGAGATTGAGGGTTGCGGCACAAGCGATCCAAACAGTCCGCAGTCCGATGATCCACTCCGCAGTTGAACAGATGGCCAATTGACATCCATGCTGTTCCCCTCAGGAGCTTTCAACCTTGCCAGATTTATGAAAAATGAGTTACTGTACTTAACTGATAATGAATTGTAAACATCAATACTGCCTTGTTTTGAGTTGACATCGCTGATTGTTACCCAGTGATCTCCATTTATATTTACAATCTGTATAACATTTTTATCAGCTGTTCCTACTATACAGTAATCCTGAAAATTAAGACAGCTTTGATAAGAAACTTTAGGATTTTGCATTTGTAATATGAACACGCATAATCAATTACATCGCTGTCTATCCAGATTCCTCATTTTTGATTTGATTAATAATGATCTCTGTCTTTTAAAACATGTGGCTTGAATAAGTGTGCCACAAAACTATCTCTATTTTCTTGTCTTTGTGTCACTTTGACAAAAATTATTTCATCCTCTTCATCTTCATGATTGAAATTGGGAGGAACACAAATCTGCAAAGTTACAAGCTCTGTTCGGCTACTGAATAGTTCTTCATTATCAATCTTTGTCTCACTAATATTGTGTTGAGTACTGTTTATTGAATCTGTCTGTGTAAAATCCATCACTAAATCTTCTGCTGAATTCCCTTCATTGTTATCACACAATTCATTCAGTGTATAATATGGTTTCAAATGGTTGTAAGGTACCCATTGCTTGATTGGCTGTTTTTTATCATTTCAGTAAAATCCCCTTTGACACTATTGAGGATATTCTAACTAAAAAAGACCCCCAAAATTTGAGCTATCATTTATTTTAGTTTATTAACATGAAAACCAAGCAGTAGACGTTACAAGTGCACATCATTTATTTATGATAATAAAAAACCCTATTTAGAATAAACAAACTTGTATGGAGTAACAAATAGCAGCATGATTTGTCTGACCCTGTGCAATTTGTTTTGAACTATTAGTAATAGTCACCTACATGGCCCACTCCAATCAGACATTGGCCAGTCTCCTTTATGTCCCAACTTTCTTGCATTTCTTCTAAGTACTAAGCCATCTTCTTTGAAAGTAAAGCTTTTGTGTGCCATACTCACTCTGTCCAAGTCATTCACATTTTGGGACTGTCTAGTACAGTATGCCCTGCAAGCCCATATGGTACCTGTGCTTTGGCAGGAGTCCGGGCGGGGTTGGAGCTGCCTGCCGATGATGGGGAGGGGGGGAGTGGGCAAAGTGTCCTGTGTGGGTGGGAGGGGTGGAGGGGGAGCCACTGGATCACCAGGTCATTCCTTTATGGTTATTTACCGGCAATCAGGGAAATGGGGGGGGCACCACTGGACTACCAGGGATGTATTGTACTGCGATTTTCCGGTGAGCAGGGAAACGGGAGGAAGGGGCTGCCACTAGACCACCAGGGAGCTATAGGTGCTTGTGGACAGTGTTCTGAGTGGGCAGGTGGCCACCCACGGCTGGCATCTGCTGTGTCACACCCTGCAATACAACAGCCCACCTGTGGGTGTCATGGGGTTGTTCCTACTATTCACAGGCTCAACTTTGAGCCCTGCTATGTGGCGCAATGCAGGGCTGTGCCAACATATGTGCTGCACATCCTGGGCTGAATATCAGGATGTGCTGCATATGCATGGGCACCTCCACTGCATCTGTGCTGCATACATTAACACTGCACCCCGGCACATCTGGATATGCACTGCGCCTGGCAGCCTATTCAATATCCCACCGGTGCACAGTGCGGGGTGCGCAAACCCTTTGAATATCCAGCCCATTTACTACTGTATGTAGTGTTTGTGAAATCAAATTGAAATACCACACTTTGGAGATGGATAAATTAATTACATAATATCACAATTGATTACCTGACACAGTAGCCTTGCTTCCCTGTCGTACATTAAAAAAAATGGCGAGAATTTAGTCGAACAGTGGACCGCAGTTCTGTATTCAAACAGTGTGGGTTCAATTAAATTATCCCAGTCATCCTGATTATTAACTAGTTTAGTCAGTGCTGACTTTAAAATTTGGTGTGTCCTTTTAGCTAGGCTGTTAGTTTGCGGGTAGTAGGCAGCAGAAACCCTATACCTTATGTTCCATTTAAGAAACAGTTCCTTGGACACTTGTCAATGTATGCATATTACTATAAATTTTAATAAATACGTTTACTCATTTTAACAAAACATGAACAGCATCCAATTAAATATACACCGATTCTTGACATTGCCCACAATTTTACGAATAAAATCCTTACAATTCATGCTATTTTCTTTAATGCCACTACATAATTATATCTTATGACTGCGGTCAACATTGCAGCAAATTATAAAATGTTTAGAGTCAAAACTTTACTCTGAATGCCTCACTTGTGCATCAATTCATAACAGCTTGTTCTTGTCAATAGTTTGTGTCATATTGTCAGTGGTGTAGTGAGGCACCAGTAGCAGCTGAATGTCTTCATCCACCTGTAAGTTGGTGACACACAGTATCCCGCAAAGACCCATCATGCTTTTATTTTTATTTAAAAATGGACCATAACCAATGTTAATAAAAGAATGAACTTAATTAAAAATAAGAAAATCCACATGAAAATGAATTTAAAATATTTATCAATAACATGTAATATTTAATATAGCAGTATTTTCTACTGGTTAGTCAAATTTATTACTTCATAGACAATCATGTTATATCATACCTCATTGCAGAACTCTCAATCTTGGTCGAAAAGTAGGTCACATGGTGACCCGTGTCCGAGTAATAAAAAAGAAGGGAAGCTGAGTATTCATTTTAAAACAGAGTCTGCATTCCAGAATAAAACACAGCTTTTTGCATTGAATGGAAAAGAAAATAATAGTAGCCCGTAGTAATTGTTTTTATTTCTTTTTCTTTTATTACAGATAAATCTCATCCACAGTAACCAACAGATTATTTCAGTCCATGCATCAGATATGTATTGCTTTTATGAATACACAGTCCAGATATGTGAATGGATCCATTCACATATCTAGACTGTGTAGTACAGTACGGACTGCAAGCCCATTGGCTCATGCTGTGGACCAATGGATGTACAGCCCTACTATACGGTGTCAGTCGGCAGGCGGCGGGGCAGCAGGCGGGTGGGGTGCTGCCACCCGCCGCTGACCAAGGGGGGAAGCGGGGCGGTGAGGCTCCGTGAGCGAACAGGAGGGGACCACTGGACCACCAGGGATATTGGACCTCTCCTTTTGAGTACATATGCCCGCGATCAGGTTGCGAGCAGTCCACTGGACCACCAGGGATATTGGATGATTCATTCATATACTTAAGCCCGTGACGGGGCTGCAAGTGGTCCACTGGACCACCAGGGATACTGGATGATTACTTTACTGCATATGCCTGCGATTGGGCTGCAAGCGGTCCACTGGACCACCAGGGATATTGGACGATTCATTTTCATATTTAAGCCCGTGATCGGGTGTGAAGCGGTCCACTGGACCACCAGGGATATCAGACGATTCATTTTCATACTTAAGCCCATGATTGGGCGTGAAGCGGTCCACTGGACCACCAGGGATTTAGGACTATTACCTGTATACTTATGCCTGCAATCGGGCATGGGGGGGGTGCCACCAGAAGGTGCAGCCGGAGCTCGGGTGGCCACCTACAGGTGGCAGCTGACGTGTTGCACCCTGCAACACGGCAGCTCACCGGGTGGCCAGCTGTTGCTCCTTTTTGGCTCACCTGTGCAGCGCAGCAGGGCTGGCGATGCATGGGCTCAGCATATCCCCAGGCTGAATATCAGGATGTGCTGGAGTATGCACAGGCACGCCCCACTTGGCGCCCATACATTACTGATGCGCTCCAGTGCATCAGGATTTGTGCCAGGCTCAATCCCCTTTTGAATATTGCGCCAGCACGCATCAGTGGGTTGCGCATGGCGCAACAGTGTTGTGCCATGCGCAACCCTTCTGAATATCCGGGCCTATGTATTTCTCCTCCCCATAATTTATTACTAAAGAAATGCATGTGAATATATAATTGTTGTCCCATATATTTTATTTTGAGTTCATCTGTCTCTGTAGCTTACTCCCTACTTCAGGTCATAATCCGGTGTTGTGACATCACAATCTGTTGCCATGGGAGTAACTGTGAGGTCACAAGCAGTGCTCTATGACTTCAGGTAGGGAGAAAGCAGCAGAAACAGATGGAGTTTTCAGGAGCAATGATCCTGTTTTCATGCAGATTACCTCATTACTAAATAATGGAGAAGAGGAATACAGAACCAGTGGGAAATACAAGCTGGACAGTGCTTATATATTATGTTTTCTTAAAGTTCTACTGAACATGTCACCAGCCCTTTTAGTAGAAATAAAATGGCAGTCAGTGAGATTACAATCCTGATGATGTAGTGTGAGGCAGTGAGCACGGATGTCGGCAGGCGTACGCAGTGTACACTGCTGCGTACATTTAATTTTTGCCTAGGGTAGCATTTTCAAATTCCTCCACCCTAGTTCTTTGCTGCTTAGTCTGACTTTACACACACATCGTTACCTGCAGACTGTGCTATTTCCGATGGGGGGCGAGCAGGAGGACTAGCAACATTTGGGATGTGTAGTTTCCTGTAGTTGGTATTATTTGATCCCCAGGTGCCAGCAGCGGTAAGACCAAGACCCCTGCTGAACTCAGAACAATAGTGTCGGTAGGGATCTACAAGTTATCGGTGCAGCATCACTCTGGGGGGAAGGGGGTTAGTACAACAAAGGACACCACTGGAAGTAGTTTAAACACATCACATGCCAAGCCAGCATGGAAAATGATGGTAGAAGAGCTGGCTTGGCAAACAATCACAGTGGCACTTTTTTTCAGCATTTTTTCCAGTGAAATCAGAGTTGTGGTAAACGATATTGAAATTTGGATGAAGCCACAAGCAGATCAGATCACCCAATGGATGGTCCAAAAACTGAGTAATCAGGTAAAAAACTGGGTTGGTCGCAGAATATTACTGGCTTAGTCTCTGGTGGGAGGGGTTGGATCAGCAGGTGTGAGTCTTTTAAATAGTGGCAGTGCTAATTTCTGTTTTTGCTAGATGGCAATGCTTCCTTTTCTTTACGAACTGATGGGCAGCAATTTTAAAACCAATCACTGTGGTGAGACTGTGTAGTTGGGGTGCTGCAGACTGACCGGAAAACTGACATGGAAGCTAATTTTATAGTTCTGTTTACTTTTTGGTCTGTTAAACTGGGTTGGCCATGAAACTAGCTTGCAAACATTCTGCAAACTTTGTTTCCTGCCTTGCTATTCCCTATACAGTGGGGCTGACCAGAATGTTTTCTTTTTTTGCAGTTTATATTTTCTGCCCTCGCTGTCTCCATTGCTTGCTCCCCCTCTGGAGGAACCCTCTGCTACCCCCCAGCCCCACCTACTGTGCCTGCATACTGTACACCATTATCCATGGAGTCTTAGCTTACCCCTGGGTAAGGTACTGGGTGGAGGGTTGAACATGTGCACATCATCATCGGGGGAAGGGCAAGCCATGGTCTTCCCTGCTTCGTCCGGTTGGTTGGAGGCTGGCAGGGGCAGAAGTGCTCAGACCCCATGAGTAAAGGCTACCTGGGAATTAGTTTCCCTACTGTAAGCAGAGCGAAAAAATAGAATGAACAAAAAAAAAAAAAAAAAAAACTTGTGCTGCTACGTCTTTTTCTGAGGAGTTCCTTAGTTCTGCGGTCTGGCAAGTGTTGCCAGGAGTCCCAGTGATGCAGGAGCCTGCGCCTGGAGCTGGTCCAGCAGGGCAGCCCAGTGGAGGCTGGTATACGTCGGAATCCATGCAGATTGTATCACATTTAGGCTGCAGGGATCCGCAGCTGTTGTGCACACTCATGCCCATTTCCTGTTTCTGTACTTTGAATGTGAAAGTTTTGTGGAAAACACCAATGATAGCTGCATTATGAGCTGTTTATTTATTTTTAATTAGTTTTATTTTACTCCTCTTATTAATAGCTACATGTTTTTTGTTGATACTGTTGGTACTGGGTGCGTGTTCTCAGTTCTGTCCTTTTTGAAGTGTTGTCACAGGGGGAGTAAACAAGCAAATGATTTCAAACAGAAAAAAAACACTTGGGATGATAGATCAGGCTAGTGTGCAATAATTTTATTTCATCAGCAAACCTCAACCCAATGTTCCGGCACTTCATACCATTATGACATTTCATCGGAAGAGGGTTGGGGTGGGGGGTGGAGTTATTGGAAAGAAAAGAACCTTTAAATACTTCACCTTCTTAGAGTTGTACTAGCACTACAGCGGCACTAAATATTTTATGAACTTAATTGCACTTTATTTCAGTTAAAGTAAGATAGAGTACAAAAATATAATAAATATCCAACAGGATTTTTGTCACTTTATGCTGGTATATTGTACTAATTAATACATATCTCCCTTAAATGCCAAGAGTGGCTAATAGTACACAAGGCAGTGAAACCCATTTTCACAAACCGCCCAGATTTATAATACATGAATATCATATCCATCAGTGGGCTCAATGCTTGTGTGTGTTTGTTTGGAAGGGGCCGGTAACACAGTATCTTTTTATTTCGAGTATACACCACCGATGAAATGCTGTGGGGTAGAAAAAACAGCAACAATGGGGGAGTAGCAGTGTGGGCAGCACTGAGTACAAATCTGAAATTCCTGGCTACACCCCTGGCAGTGAGCAGTAACAGAACCTGTGGTAATGCCTTTTTGCTATTATAATAAAAAAGGTTTTTTAACACTGTTAAACATTGTTCAACATATGAATAGGCTGTACAGACTGGATGGGCCTTGCAGTTGTTATCTGCCGTCAACTTCTATGTTTCTATGTAAACAAAAGAATAACATAAAGTTGATAAGAATATTAACAGTCAAGCAGAGGGCAGTACTTCTCAGACCCTTTTCATAACAGATGCTTAACTTATAAGCTTTGTGTGACTAGATACTGTATACAAATAAAATGACATTGGTTACTGTACCTGAAGAAAATTGGTGCTAGTCTTGATGCCATACTGTTCACATCTTTTCATGGAATGGGAAATGCCTCCACCCACTTTGTGAACTAATACCAGTAAGAATATATTGATTCCCATCACGGGTTTGCTTAAATGGACCTGTCAAAATGAGAAGAAAACGCTGGTCAAGAAATATTACGTCAATGCTTTAGATATGTTAGTTCATACGTGAGCCTCCCACTAGATCTCCACATCACCTCATCATACTAACAATGGTAGACAACAATTTTAAATTATCCCAGAACTCTTTACTGCTTTATGATAATTAGTAACACACCACACATCTAGTAATCTGCCTTTTGTTTCTGTTTCTTAAATGCATGATTTTGTACCTCACACTGAAACACAGATGCCACAGTTTTGATCATTATGCCAGCTTTCTTTACTCTATTCATTTGTTAAAACCATCAATTTAGATACTATACATTTGATCTGTTACATATGAAAAGATGTAAGCTAGCTGGATGAAATATTCACTAGATACGAAAATGAAAGCAAGATTATTATAATTAAATAGCAATTAAATCCATTCCCAGCATGTCCCATGGAGCAGTACTTTGAATTTAATTTTATTTCTGGTGCAATAGTCTTTAAAGGTTTTACCTTCTGACACCTATCACAACTTGAAACCTAAGTAAGGAAAAAAAACAGTAGTAAACAACACATGCAATAAAACATTTTCAATTATAAAATTGTAACTGTACATGTTATGCAACCAGGTGAGCATTCCGATTTAGTTTAGATATACCAAAATTCATAAAATAATTCATAAAGACAATTCTGATATAGTTCACAATGATGATGCCATCATACTAGCCTTGTGTAAATCCCACTCTGGATGGGGTGGAAAGCAGTGAGGAAAAGCTACTGACCAGATAATGTCAGAGGATGCAAATATTTATAAGGATTACACGCAGACGTGGTGGATCTAGAGGTCATTACCTGCCTACAATCTCAATGTTTCAATACTCATGTGATCACTAAATGTGATAAGACCTCAGTTCACAGACTAAACAATATCACTTGCTGCTATTAATGTATACTTATTGGCTTAAAAAGTAAGTATATTACTACATTATGTACCTGTTATTATGTACCAGTCCCTGCCTGAAGAAACTTGCCTGTATTTAGAAAGGGCTTTCTTCTCTCCTAAAGGCCCTCCAAATTGAGAGCTGTGGCACTCATTAAAAATGTGATGATTTCTGTCTTGATCGGTGATGATAAGATGCTTAGAACCAGTTTTTTGGATCAGGATAGTACAGAAGAGCATCTATAAAATGAAAACATATTTATATAGTTGATAGATGACGGTTGCATTATATTTTAAAAGGGTCTCATAAATGCTGCAATCAGATTGGCTATTAGGAGTCTGACAGCCTTACGTTAGTCTCTGATACACTGTCATGTACAGCCTGATCATAATGGAACATGGAATCTGTTTACTTACTTATTGACTTGAACTTTGGTGAACTGGCCTAGTAGTCTGAATCTGATTAGTTGACCAGTACCCTTGATCTGTGGATGACCAGTCAGTGCACACGGGGGTAGGGAGGGTGGATACCAGTATCATGCACTCGATGAATAACATGTTCCATACTCAGTGTGTGAGGAAGAGGGGGAGAGGAGAACAAGTGTACAGGCCATGAGCGGGAGGTTGGGGAAAATGCGGGGGGGGGCGTTGACCAGAACCTTGCACCATGATTTGGTGTGGAACATACTTTGCACCTGGTGGTGATAGGAACATTCACTTGGGAGTGGACCAGTACTGTGCACAAAGCTGAAGAGCAAAAGTACAGCATCAGGGAGTGCCAGGTAACCGCATTAGTTGTTGGGGATGCATGTTTATGCGACTGAACCATGTCATGTAACCTTTGAGTGACGGTCACGATCAGATTGAGTGTAATACGAAAATACAAATATATGAAATTGCCAGCAGATACAGGCCTTACAGTCTAACTAGTCTGCTTGAGTAAGTAGCACTTCAGTCCATCAGACTGCAGCTGCCCCCACACACATTTGCTTTCTACAGTCTGAAGATACAGGTTCCTGCTCTAGGTAATGGATGATGTGTGGAAAAAATGCACCAATCAGTGTGAATGCCAATTTCACACTAAATTGGTTCAAAGTTGGATATGACATGCTCGTTGAATTTGGAGAACTTAAATGACAGTGAGTTCTGGTTTGCTGTAGTTTGTGAAATTGTTGTGATTAAAGGCAATGGCCATCTACAGAATTTCGTGAAGTCTGAAAGTCCACAAAATGATAATGGGAGTGCACCACTGTGTTAATCTGTGAGTCTTTGCAGTACAGAGTTATTCATATGTAGATCAGCCTGTAATTAAGTGATGGGGTAACCATGTGTGTTTTATGCTACTGGCAAGAATTTTTTTTTTTTATTTATTGGAATTTCAGATCAACACCTTTGAGCCAGGGGCTTCTTTTACACAGGTTCCATGTCAAGAATACATAGATAGGTTAGGACAATTGAACATTCAGGCATGGTTACATTGGGCAGGTAAAAAAGGTAACATATGTACAAGAAGAGGTGAGACATTAGACTATGGTAAACACTAGGGCAAAACTAGAATTAATTACAATAGTGGAGCCCAACAGACTCAAACTATACATTGAAAGAGTGCAGCCAATAGGCCTTGTCCAAAAAAACACTGACTAATGGCATAGGCAAACTAATCGCAGGCAAGGCTAGTCCTGTTAAAGAGGAGGAAGAGTAAAAGTGGGGTAAAAGTTCAATAAAAGGGTGAGGGAAAAGAGAGCTGCCAAGAGGCATTAACAAGGTAAGATAGTAAGGGCGTAGGAGGGGATTGGATAGGAGAGGGATGAAGTAGAGAGGTATGAAGAAGAATAGGGAACGGGGCTGAAATAAAGTGCGGATGGGGACATGAGTCATGGAGACACTAGACGGAAAAAAGAGAGCAGGAGAAGGTGAATGGGGATAAGGGGAGGAGGTGAAGGGTAAGGGGGAAGAGGCAGGGGTGGGGAAAGGGAGGAGGATGGTAAAAAAGTGAGGAAAGGAATGAAAGGGGGTGACAGGTGGGGTTCCTAGTGTAGGATGTAGGCATGTAGTGGGAGCGGCCTCCACAAGATTTAAGTGAAGCAGTCACAAGTGGTACAAGCTACAAGGAGCTAACATAGTTTGTGTTTGAATGGGCCAAGGGTGGACATGTTTATGACCTTACAGGGTAGCGAGTTAAACAATTTTGGGGCTCTGCCTGCAAACGACTGCTGGCCTTGCAAAATGTGACAGTGAGGGACTTGTAGGGTTGAATTATCAGAGCTTCTGGTGTGGAATGTGCTGCAAGATGGACTGAGGAGCTTCTGTACCCCAGCGAGCATGAGACCAAGGGAGGCCTTTTTTGCTACCAGGTAGGTTTGGTAAGAGATTCTTCCCTGGAGTTGGAGCCGGTTTGCCTGCTCATAAAGGTCACAGATATGCATGAGGAAATAAAGTCACCGAGGGTCTCGGCCCTCCTTTGGTTGTAGATAATTACACGAGTTTAATAGGAAATCTTGTGTTTTAAGGAGTTAATACAATATTTTCTACATTTAAAAAAATTACGTTGTGTGTACATTGAAATTAGTAATTTATCACCTTTACATATCATACTGTTATTAAAAAAATCCATCTTTCCTTTAATGTTAAGTCTATACTGCACCATTGTTATCTAAGACTACACATCTCAAGGCTTGCTCTGTGTCTCCATACCTACTGGCATGGCATCATGATGGCAGACTTGAAATGTGCAGTTCTGGATTATCAACAGGCAGTACAACCTTGAGGATCCAGCGCACTGTGTTTGGGGATTCTATGAGTGGGACCATGAAAGGTCCCATGCTTGAAATCTATATCTGGTTTGTGTCATGTAGGTGTAACAGTAATGGTTAGTGATTCAATTGGGCTGCGTCTGTGATCTCAGGATCCAACGCCCTGTGTTTGGGTGGGGGGGGGCATTCCATGAGTGGGACCGTGCAAGGTCCCATGCTTGAAACCTATGTCTGGCTTGTGTCAGGTAGGTGTAACAGTAATAGTGTGGGGTTCAATTGGGCTGTGACCTCAGTATCCAGCGCCCAGTGTTTGGGGGGGTATTCCATGAGTGTGACCATGCAACGTTTCATGCTTGAAACCTATGTCTGGTTTGTGTCAGGTCGGTGTAACAATAATGGTTAGGGATTCAACTGGGCTTTGGCTGTGAACTCAGGATCCAGCACCCAGTATTTGGGGGGCATTTCATTAGTTGGGCAGTGCAAGGTCCCATGCTTGAAACCTATATCTGTTTTGTGTCAGGTAGGTGTAATAGTAATGGTTAAGGGTTCAATTGGGCTGTGGCTGTGACCTCAGGATCCAGCACCCAGTGTTTGGTGGGGGCATTCAATGAGTGGGCCATGCAAGGTCCAATGCCTGAAACATATGTCTGGTTTGTGTCAAGTAGGTGTAACAGTAATAGGGGTTCAACTGGCCTGTGGCTGTGACCTCAGGATCTAGCACCCAGTGTTTGGAGGGGCATTCAATGAGTGGGACCTTGCAAGGTCCCATGCTTGAAACCAATGTCTGATTTGTGTCAGGTAGGTGTAACAGTAATGGTTAAGGATTCAGTTGGGGTGTGGCTGTGACTTCAGGATCCAGCACCCAGTGTTTGGGGGGGGGGCGGCATTCCATAAGTGGAATCGTGCAAGGTCCCATGCTTGAAACCTATGTCTGTTTTGTGTCAGATAGGTGTAACAATTATGGTTAGTGGTTCAGTTGTGCTGTGGCTGTGACTTCAGGATCCAGGACCCAGGGTTTTGAGAGGGGCATTCCATGAGTGGCTATATAGGGAGTGACAAAACCCTGCAGCTAGTGAGATGGGGTGGGACAGACAGCAGCACTCATGGGGAGGTGTGGTTGGACAGTAACCTGAACAGGGGGGGTTGAGGAATGTCCCACAGCCATTACCTTGGGGGACAATAACTATGCACATGAAAGAGGATTTGTAGGGGGGAGGTGGGGGCAGTGTGTTGGAAACAAATTTACTGCACATGAGGTCGGGTGAACCAGTACTATAACAAATGGTTGGGAACAAATACAGGGTTTTAAATAATTGATTAGCAGTTTTTTTCTGGGGATGATACTAACTGTACAGAAAGTATTTATATAGATTTCCTAGAAGTGTTGTGTTTGTTAAACACAGTGAGGCAAGAGCTATGCATTTTCACAAAGATTTAGCACTTTTATGAGCAAAACGCTAATCAATTTTTAGAGTTAAATAAAACCCTGCAATACTCACTTCTTTTGGAATGATGTGCCAGTCTCTGAACACGGGGAATGGATAATGTTTTCATGAAAACCAATTCACAGTCAGGTTGAAACAAATGGTAATTAACAGGAAGTAGGTTCCAGAGAGATATGGGGAAGTACTACTCTATGGAAAGGGTGGTGACATCTTGTAATGGACTGTCGGCTGAAATGGTGAGTTCAAAAAAAGTTAGAGGATTCAAGCAGGGCAGGTGCATAATAATTGGGTTCAGTGGTTATCGTGGATGACAGGTCCAAGGATGATGGTCCGGACCCTTTACATGAGCGGGTGGGGGGTGGGATGGGTGAGAAGAATCAGTGCACTTGATGGGTGGACAGTACCTGACTTCCTGACTGACCATTTCCTGAACCTAGATGGGGGGTCATGTAGGAAGGAAAGAATAAACAACACCCTGGTGGTACCAGTCCAACTAGGTGGTGAAAAGGGATGTAGCAATAATCTCCTCATCATGGTGGACTGGTTCCATGAACAAGGGGAAGAACCAGTGACCAACATCTGGGAGGTGACCATAACCTTATATCTGAGGTGAGTGGGGGGTGGAAAATATCTGCTCCTTTGGAGTGGGACAATAACAATGTTATGAGTGTGGGTGAAAGTCCAATAACCATGCAATTGTGACCAGCACTATGCTCGTGGGGGAGGAGGTGGGGTTGGACCATTAATCTGCACATGGGGGTGGGGAGAACAGTACATTGACATTGTGGTGGGACACAGTCACACCCTACATGAGGTATAATAGTCCTGTCACTTTATCAAGGGGAGACAATCCCTGAACTCGATGTAAGCACAATAATATCCAGAGTGAAGCGCGTTGAAATACCGGACCACCCAGGGGCATTATGAGGCCCAGCGTCACTGGTGGAGGGCCTTATAGCCCATGGAAGGTCTGGTATTTCCAAATATCACCCATCCTGGAGGGTATCATTGTGCTCAGAAAATGGGCACTGTAAGAAGAAAAAAAAAAAGGTTGATAAAAAATTGTTAATAGAAGGACAAATTAAATTAAGTTTTATAATTAAATAGTTCCTCCACTTGTATTGGATTGGAGGAATTTTGTACTAATGGAGGCTCCATAGTTAAAGAAAAAGCCAGTGGAGTGCTGTTACTACCCCCTCCCCAACAGCAGACTGTTACTGTTTGTTCAGTTGCCCCCGTGTTGTCGCGAATAGTTTTTCCCCTCTTCTTCCACATTTTATTTTTGCTTCATTTTTATTTGCAAGACTATGTGTTGTTGTGGCTTATTTTTTCAGTACTAGAGCCAGGAGCTGTTGCTGTTGGGATTACAGAGTAAAGCACAGTTTGCAAGTGTTAGCATGCGAAGCAAGTCTTCACTTCAGGCTGCTGGAGACATGGAAAGAATTATGGTAGTATGGATACAGTTTATCAGAAACTACTACATTTAAAAGTATTTTACTGTTGTTTTTTTTTTTTGTTTTGTTTTTTGAAATTCAATGTACTTTATTTGTTTTATACTTTAAGGTATGCATGTTACATATAAAGTCTTTCAGTTTGACATATACAATGACATGTTACATTTGGCCTTGGGGTTACATCGGCCCAACAAAATAAAAGAAAAACTAATACTACTTAACCACATTAAAACTATCTAACTTCCTAAAGACCTCAGGTTCCTCCCACCCTCCCCACCTCTCCCACTCTAGATACCGTATCATCACATTTTACCATACATTAGGAGTCATTATATATTTATTTTTTTATAGCTTTACACTTCTTAGGCAGCAACCAGTTTTAGTGTATAAAACGTGTTCCATTTTTATGTTTACTTGCACGCATGTGCAAGAAACATAGTGCCATCATCCGAGTTTTCCAGAGGTGTGTCAGCCTCTTCCAATTCAGTCAGTGTGTTGTCAGGCGCGGCTGCAGTTCGCCAATCACTGCTCCAGCTGTCTATGACAGCTGAAAATGCAGTGGCATACAGCTGAAAGGGAGAGCTTCACTTCAGTGAGCAGAGCTCCCCCCCAACATGCACGCACGCATATTGCATGCTGACGCGTCCCTCCCCACGCACATACAGTATAGCCGACGGGGTGCCCAATCCCCTGTCGACTCCAGCCCCCCCAAAACAGTGTTACAGCTGCCACGCTGGGAGCCCACCCCAGAGTGGCACACGTCGGTATGGCCGACAGGGGTGCCCAACTTCGCAGCTGCAGCCCCCCCAAACAGCTTTACAGCTGCCATGCTGGGAGCCCCCCAGTGTGGCACTAGCCCATATGGCCGACGGGGGTGCCCGATCCCCCATCAGCTCCAGCCCTCCCAAACATCCTTTCCAGCTGCCACACTGGGAGCCCATCCCAGCATGGCAAATGTCCCACGTCGTCTTAATCATTAAAAAAACCAAAAACCTGTAAATAAAAAAAAAGCCGAACACAAACTGAAGAAATGCCGGTAAGCTGTATAATGTAATAGACAGGGTTTTTTCAACTTTACTGCATATTTCGGGCATTTTTTGGAATTTTTACACCAACTATTCAACATGGGGTTTTTGGGACCCCTTCTCATGAATGCTGTCATTGTCATGGTGTTATTCGGACCCGAAGGGTGATTTCGCAGTCACTGTGCGAAATCACCTTTCAGGACTGATTAACGAAACGACACTGCCAGTGTTCATAAGGTGGGCTCTCAAGAAGCCTATTTTGAAAATTTGGTGGAAAAATTCCAAAAAAGTGACTGTTTTATGAGCGTGTGTTGCACAATTCCTACGCACGCTCGTAAGTTCGCGAATTTTCAATATTTTCACTCCAGATTTTCCCATTGCCATTCCGCAGATGTAGCGCACAATGGCGCAGTCGGTGTGCGAAATCAATGTACAGGACAAATTAAGAAAATCACAGTGACACTGTTCATGAGCAGAGGTCTTAAAATGGCTATGTTGAAAATTTGGTGACAAAATTCCTAAAAATGACTGTTTTACAAGCATGCGTTGCGTACGCTCGTAAGTTAGCAATTTTCAATATTTTCACTTCAGATTTTCAATTTTGCCATTTTACCACTCCTCCTTATGAGCAGTACAGCTGTCATTTTTCACATCTCACCCAAAACGTATTTCGGCCCATGTAGTGCACAATGGCGCAGTCGGTGTGCGAAATCAATGTACGGGACACATTAAGAAAATCACAGTGACACTGTTCATGAGCAGAGGTCTTAAAATGGCTCTGTTGGAAATTTGGTGAAAAAATTCCTAAAAATGACTGTTTTACAACCGTGCATTGTGCAGTTCCTACGCACGCTGTAAGTGTCGGAATTTTCTATATTTTCACTCCAGATTTTCAACATTGCCATTTTACCACACCTCCTTATGATCAGTACAGCTGTCATTTTTCACATCTCACCCAAAAATGTGCTTCCCATGTAGCGCACAATGGCACAGTCGGTGTGCTAAATTAATGTACAGGACACATTAAGAAAATCACAGTGATACTGTTTATGAGCAGAGGTGTTAAATGGCTTGTTGAAATTTGTTTAAAATTCCCAAAATGACTGTTTTAGAGCGCATCTGTGCAGTTCCCACGACGCTGGCAAGTTTTATGTAATTTGTAATATTTATGCACAAGATTTTCAACAGTGTCATTTTACTGCACTTCCTTATGAGCAGTACAGCTACCATTTTTCACATCTCGCCTAAAATTTGTTTCCGCGCATGTAGCGCACAATGGTACAGTCGGTGTGCAAAAACAATGTTTGGGACAGATTAAGAAAATCGCAGTGACACTGGTCATCAGCAGAGGTCTTAAAATGGCTATGTTGAAAATTTGGTGACAAAACTTCATAAAATGACTGTGTTACAAGTGAGTATTACGCAGTTTCCACAGACCCTCGTAAGTTCATGAATTTGTAATATTTTCAGTCTAGATTTTCACCAGTGGCATTTTTCCACACCTCCTTATGAACAGTACAGCTGTCATTTTCCACAACATGGCCGAAATGTGTTTTCACACATTCAGCACAGAAATGCGTGGTCACTGTGGGAAATCATATTTCGGGACAGATAAAGAAAATCACACTGACACTGTTCATGATCGGAGGTCCCAAAATGCCTGTGTTAACAATCTGCTGTAAAACAATCCCCAAACTAGTTGCATTACGGGTGTGCGTTGCACAGTTTCTATACACGCTCATTACTTCACCAGTGTTTTTAAGATTTTCAACACTGCCATTTTTTACACCTCCCCATGAACAGTACCACTGTCATTTTTCACATCCTGTTCGGAATGTGTTTTTTGCACATGTGGTGCCAAATGCCGTAGTCACTGTGCAAAAGCAGTTTTCCGCTAACAAACTGATATTGCCACTGTTCATGAGGTGGGGGTCACAAAAAAAACATGTTGAAAATCTGGAGTGACAATACCAACGAATGCCTAAGGCGTTACGGTTTCCGACCATAACCCCCCACCCTGTAGAGAATGACAGACATCAGGGGTGTGACTTGGGATTCTTGCCTGTAATGCTCATACCATTCCACCGCCACCCACACCCTGCAGCCAGTGAGAGGCATCAGGGTGTGCCTCGGACTCTTTGGGCCCAAACGTTACCCCATTCTCCTATGCCGTACCCATCTCACTGTATTTCCTGATGGAATGGGGTGCGCATAAAGGCCAAAGACCCCAAGGCACACTGTGACACTTGTCAGTGTCTGCAGGGTAGGGTGTGGAGAAATGGCCTGGTTGTTATGCCTGACGACCCAAAGGCACACCCCAATGCCTGTCACTCTCTGCAGGGTGGTGGTGGGGTTGGCTTCAGTTCAATACTTCGCTGCCATTCCTATTATGCAGCTCTGTAACTTCAACACTACCAATGCCAATGCCAGCAACCAAACATTCAGCATTGACAAATGCTTGTTTATTAAAACTCTTAGGACAATGTCTAAGGCATACAATCATTTTTTCTAGTCTCTGGTTGAATAACAACACATTAAGCCATTCTGAGCAAGGAATAAGTTGGGAATCTTTCCAGTGTTTCAATACCAATTTCTTCACCAAGTAGGAAATTAAAGGCAGAGCATATCTTCTTTCTGGTACTAAGATTTGGGAGTAATCTCCCAGGAAACAAATTTCAAGATCAAAATATTGATCCAAGCCCAAGAAGGGATCTAACTTATTCTTAATGATTTGCCATAAAGGTTTAATTGTGGGAATTTTACTGATTTTTAAGGAGGGAACGCGGTTGCTCTGGTACTGTTGGTGTGTATGAGAGGAGCAGCATTTTGTTTGTTTTCAGCACCACAGATGAATGTTGTTCTGCAGCATGGGAAACGGACGAAAAGCCATTCCTGTCATGCACACTAACGGACTTGCTGGTCTGTATGATTCCGTTAGTCATTCTGGAGTGACTTTGTTTTTGAAAACATTTGCACTGAGTTTTGAATGGGGTGGCATGGGGTACAGAGGAAGATCGGGTGCTGGTTCACATCCTGCTTAGTGGTGCACCAGTTTTGAAAATTCAGGATGCCCACGGATTCCGTACATATGGAATACCCCAAACTGGCACTTGCTTTTTAGTGGGCTCTACTGAAAAATATCCACCCACTAAGGTAGGTGTCCTAGCCAATCAGCATGCTAATATTCCCTTGCCCATTTTCTAAGGGTGAATAGTACCATGCATTTTTATTTATTTCATTAATGTATTTGATTTATGGTAACCGGGTAAAATGCTAGGCAGCATTTCCACATGCACATGGGGTGTGGTTAACCAGACACCTACACACGGGTGTGGTTGGGGGGGCTGAATCCCATTAAAACTGGGAGAAGCATTACCCATACATGATGAGGGGGGGGAATAGTAGCCAGATTGTGCTGTAGGAGAAGTATCGTGCACAAGTTGAGTAACCAGTGCACGGTGCCTTCAGTAAGCATAACACCACATCTAGGAGGAACAGGGGACCGATATCAGCATCAGGTGGGAGGTGCCATGGGATGGTAACATGAACATGGGGGTAGGGACCAGCACAGTGTAACTGGAGGACAAGATCATTGAACATGGGGGTGGGGTAACTAATACAGTGCACATGGGAATGAGGGCCCAGTACCATAACACAGGGTGTGGAACCAGTACACACAACTTGGGGAATGATGGTGTGGTTCCCGTACCTGTGGTGGAGGGGGTGGCAAGCCACTGCACCTGATGGAGGACAAGTACCCAGCATCTCATGGGACAATTACAGAACGCATCTGGTGGATGACCAGACACCTACACTCAGAGTGGGGTGGGGTGATGAGTACCCATAACCTTGGAGGGATGGGTACCGGTACCTGGCAGGATGTTGAACAATACCAAGCCCGTGGGGTTTTCCAGTACCGTGCACATTGGGGG
Organism: Neoceratodus forsteri; assembly: GCA_016271365.2. NCBI lineage: Eukaryota > Metazoa > Chordata > Ceratodontiformes > Ceratodontidae > Neoceratodus > Neoceratodus forsteri. Next base: position 2,566,716 of record JADMNL010000041.1, on the reverse strand, counting down.
AATCAATGGCCAGCCCCTGATAGCCAACCAGAACTGTGCACATGGGGGGAGAGATGCACCAGCAACTTGGGTGTTTGTGGGGGAGGTGGGGAAAGGTGATGGGGAGGAGGAAGTACTCTTAATGGGAGAATGGTTGAAGAGACCTGTACCACGTACATGGACACAATATTCAAAGGAAGGTCTCACAAATGAACTGTACACTTGATTCAAAACCTCCATTTTACTTATGGTGATACCTCTCCCTAAACACCACAGCATCCCACTATCTCTCACCACAGCCTTAGGCTATTGTTCTAGTTTAATGACCATCTGTATGCCCCACCCCCCCAACTCAAGACCACCAGTATACGAGTATACATATATTGTACAATTAATCAGAAAAATTAATGAAATATAATACAGCAGATGTCCCACTTTCCCATCAGGACACATCTGGGAATGAACAATAACTACTCAGTATGCCTACCTGGTGAAACATTTCAATAAATAAAATAAATGTTTTTATCTTCAATTTTAAATCAAACCACATACTTCAGTAGCCCATGATTCTTATTTTCAGAATATCCATCAGGATAAACTTCTTCACTCAAATATCTGAAATTATCATGGAATCTCATCATATCAGACATTATTAAAGTACACTTACTTTTTTTGTTAAAAAGAAAATTCAGATCAGATTCAAAAAAGACAAAAGAAATGAGATGAAACTGATGAAATGTGAAAGAGAAATAAAAAAAACATAGAAATAAACAAATAAAATATCTGAGAATATATAAAACAATATTCTTAAGGGGTAAATTGAATAAGAAAAATTCACTAAGTGAATTGAGCAACAACAGCCACTAGAGTTCGTTGTTTCTTCAAAGCGATACCTCTCTCACACCACAGCCTGAGAAGAAATGACAGAAGAAGAATCTCCCATTTTACATAGTGAGGCAGTTATGGAATTTATTTCTGTTCATGAAAAGACCTACCAGATCAAAACTGCTAAACTATTACATCTCTAAGAGAATGTGTGGAAAAAATCATTACTTTAATAAAAACAAATAATACTAGAAAACACAGCCATTGGGGACGAGCATTATGGTCGATGTAGTTCATGTGGTTATGCTTTGGCAGACATAAGGTAAAAAAATGGAGATGACAAACACAGATGGAGTGAACGCTTTATTAATTTTATACACAGGTTGGTAATCCTTTAATGTTATGCTCAATAACAACAACCAAGAAAGTAGTCATTCCTGTACAAATTTAATGATTTAGTCTTGCATTGGATAGGGAGAGACCGAGACTCTGTCCTCTCTTCATTGCCCCTTCAAATTCCAGCTCATCACTTTTAAACACAACAACCATTCATTTATTTACTTAAATCCTGACCAAATTCATAAAAACTTGGTCCTCAAATATTTACACAGCATACCATTGCACAGTTTTAACTGAAAAGTGCAATGGCATGGTGCAGTCCGAAAACTGTGCACTCTTCATTCTAAATACGCCCGGAACTGATCGTGCATTTTTTTAAGTCTTGAAATCGCCGAGTTACACTCATGCACGGAAGTGTTCTGAACCATTCTCAGTCCCGGAACAGATCACGCACGACACCGGCAGCACCCTTCCATCTGTGGCTGCAGATGTCAGGAAAGTCCCACTGTTCTCATACAGAGCACACGGGTGAATGGCTTCTCTTGTTAGGTTGGGCACCCTGGATTTTTGAATTTTTTCCACAAAACAAACACCAGAATCTGGCTAAACAGGTCCTGTTTAGCTAGGTTCTGGTGTTTGCTTTTTGAAGAGGTATCCTTTTTATGTATTTTCAGTGTTTGTGAGTTTAAAAGAAACAATGAAGATGGTGGCCAGCATGATCAGTACTTTTGCCCACACAATCGGTATTTTTCTGTATGGCAAGTAAATCATGAAAATAACCACTCTTGATAGTTTTTTTTGTTTGTTTGTACAGTCTGTATTTGTCGGTTAACTCAGAAATCCTTATAACTCTGAAACGGTATCATATTTTTTCACAAAACCTTCTAAAGGCACATCCTTGGCACAGTTTCCTTCACCACTGAAAATTTTATGAAAAAGATTCCACATTGTCTAGGCTGTAGTTGACAGCCAAAATATGCAATGTTATCTATAGGGAAACCAAACATGTTTTTCCCCCTAGTTTTTGGTGCTCTATATTTTGAAAACCAAACAAGATGCTGTCACTGAACTTTTTACATCTTGACACTCTGACAGCCTGACCACACATGTCAAATGTTGTGCTCTTTCACCAAATCAAATGATGCCAAGACTGGGGTATAACATTAAACAGCCTACTCAACCATAACAATAAGGGTATCACCATATATATATATATATATATATATATATATATATATATATATATACACACACACACACACACCTATATATATATATATATATATATACACATTTTCCCTCTGCAAAAAACTTTGTTAATGCATCCATTAGGGTTCAACAAAAGTTAGGAAATTTGATCTTCTGAGTTTCAACACTAACACCCCTAACAACTCCACTCTTACATACAGGAACAGGTATGGGAGGGTGTACTGTAGGGTTGTAAATCCTAATGCTTACCCCATTCCAGGATTAAGTTAGCTAAAATTGGTACAGTATAGGAGAATGGGGTGAGCATCAGAGTTTCCAATCCCAAGGCATATCCCCCATGCCTGTTCTTGCATGTAGGGTGGGGGGGGTGTTAGGGTTGGAAACCCTAAGACCACATTTTCAAATTGTTGTTGCTGGAACCCTTATGGATGCATTAATGAAGGTTTTTGCAGAGACTTTTCTTACTCTTTTAGATAGTATAATTGTAGGCTTATTTGATTGTGTATACCATGCACGGCCCTCTGGGCTCTGTGCTCCCAACCATCCATAATATGTGAGAGATCACAATTGTATCTTTATTTCCATGTGGGAGTGCAGGGCCTGCAGGGCCCTGTGCTCCCATCACTCCATAATTCTCCACATATTTGTGTGTAGGGGAGGGCTCTGTGCTGCCATCTTTGGATAAGACCTGTGTTCCCATCACTCCAAAATGGTATTCATGTTTGCATATGGGATCACACAGTTCCATTCATCCATAGTTTTTAAAATACTGTAATCATATACCTATTTCCTTGTGGGAGCGCAGGGCCCCCTGGGCCCTGTACTCCCATCAGTCCTTAATGGTATCCATATTTGCATGTGGAAGCACAAGGCCCCATCCATGCATAATGTTTGAGATAGCATAGTGCTACCCTTTTTTGCTTCTGAGAGGGCAGGGCCCTCTGGGCCCTGTGCTCCCATCCCGTAGTGTGCAGAGGCAATGAAACGCCTGACATTGCAATGTTATCCTACAGAAAACACAAGAAAATGTGAAACCTGTGTAAGCTGACAACACATTAATATATTTTAACAAAACCAGCAAAAGGCACATCGGTGGGGCAAGCACTTAGTACCCTGAAAATTTCAGAACAAAATTGCAAACCGTTGCTTCACATCACAGTGACAAAGAAACTGCTGTGTATACCTCCCATTACAATGTTATCCTATGGAAAACAAAGCAAAATTTAAACCCACAGAACTCCAGTGCAAAGTAATATTTTCATCAGACCTGCAAATGACACATCTGTGGACCAAGCCCTTTGTACCCTGAAAATTTCAGATCAAAATTCCAATTGCCGGGTGGCAGCACTGCAGTCAGCGAGGCAAGAGCGTGGCTACATGATGCACGTGCCTGCCTCCACACATGCATGTTCATGGCCATGAGGGAAAGGGACAGAAGTGGAAAAAGGAAGGGCAACTGCAGGCTCTGTGAAGCACTGTCAGCTGAATAGCCCCCCGCTTTGCCACCGGGCCACATGTAATTGCCCTGATCTTGACTGTGTCCTGGGTGGGGGGTGGACCTCTCACTTCCCACCCCACCACAGGGGGAAATCTGTGGGGGAATGGGGCTCCAGGGCACCAGGGGGAGTGGTGGATGGTCCTAGGTGGCTGGTAGGGATAAAGTGCCTTGCCTGCAGTCGCCCTCAGAGGTTAAACAGTAGATGAAAAAAAAAATTACCCCAGAATTGGATTCTATGGGTCCTGATTAGGTAAACAAACTGTTGGTGTTTACTAATGCCCTCTATTATTTTAGTAATATAATTTGTTGTCACCACTAACTGAAAGCAAGATGGCAGTAGCACAAAAAAGATTCTGCATTTGCAGCAAAAGATCCTGCATTATGGCTGATTGTGGTGTCTGCTTTTTTCTAAGAAAATAAAATATGCCTGTTTAACGCCAAGTTGAGGAGTGCTGAGTTTCCTGTTCTACTAATTATCCTTTATTCGTGCACCCTCTCATGGCAGTAGAGCTGTTTTTGTTTCCCTTCTATTTTCAAAAAAGGATTACACATTTGCGATAAAGAATCCTATTTCGAGGAGAACATCTAACTTTTCCCATAGGAAATAATAGGAAACTTTTAAATTTAATTAACTTTGGAACAGATTAATATTTTGTCCACCAAATCTTCAAAAGGCACATCTGGAACCCAAGACCTTTCTACCCTAAAATTTTCAGACCAAAATTCCAAGCCATTTCTGTGCAGGAGTGTGACAAAGAATTTGACAAAGAACGATAATTTACACATTTTTTGACATTCTGCATCTCTGCGCCAATACATCCGACCAGAACAAAACTTGCCAAATCATGAGATCTTTGGTCCCTGATGGCACATGCAAAATTTGTTGCAAACTGCTTGAGTGGTTGTGAAGTTATTAAAGTGCAGACATTTTAGTTTAACATAGAAATGGAGGTTGAACCCTAATATAGGGGTGCGATCGCACCCCTATAATATATATATGGAGAGGCAGATAACATCTCAACATTATTTATGCCTGTAAGGCATCTACAGTGAGAATAGCATAGAGAATAACGAATGATGAACTATCGGTAACAAGCCAGTTAGTTCATCGAGAGGTTCCTATGGTGACCGGTTAAACCTCGAGAGCGAAGCTCGAGAGGTTTGGTTGCCATAAGAACCTCGAGATATACTAACTGGCTTGTTGCCGATAGTTCATCATTCATTGTTTTTTTATAGTGTAGGATGGTAAATCAAGCTTACTTTTGGCTTTTTTTTTCTCTTCAGAGGATGAGATCGCAATGCTGTGGCTGCTGCCAAGTAGAGGGAAGATCGCGCACCACACATGTGCGATCACATTCTAAGTTGTTATGCTGCTGTACTAGCTACGTAACCAGTACAGTATAACAAACTAGCTGACGCACCTAGTACAGTTTAACAACCTTTTGAAAATGATGGAATTCGGATTATACCAATGTTCCATCATACACCATATGATGTTCTCATTCTAGGTGGATGAAAAAGCTAATATTCTCACTGTAGGTACTGCTGAATAGAATCCTGGCATAATTTCATTCCAGGACTGGATTGTTCTCTTAAAATTCTATTTACAAACCTTTATCTGTAACTTAATTGAGAGCACACCAACCATTTTACCACATTATCCCATGCCAGTGCATAAATCAAATACCGGTATGGTATGGGTTTAATAAAAATATGTATCACAGGTCAGAAGAGGGAGGTAATAATCCCACTTTACAAGACACTGATTAGGCCCCATCTGGAGAACTCATGCAGTACTGGAGGCCACACCTTTACAAGGACATTAACCAAATTGAGGCAGTCCAGAGAAGGGCAACCAAAATGGTGCAGGGACTGCATCAGAAAACATATGAGGACAGATTAACAGAGCTCAATATGTATACCCTAGAGCAAAGGAGGGAGAGAGGTGATATGATTGAAACATTCAAACACCTTAAGGGCATTAACAAGGTGAAAGAGTCAAGATGTTTTAATATAAGAAAAATACCAGGACAAGAGGACACAGCATGAGATTAGAGGAAGGCTGATTAAGGGGCAATGTGAGGAAGTCCTTTTTCACAGAAAGAGTGCTAGATGCATGGAGCGGCCTACCTTAGGAAGTGGTAGACATGAATACAGTGCAGGGCTTCAAACAGGCATAGGATAGGCATAAGGAAGCAATACAGATGAGTATGAATAGATAGGCCATTGACAGAGCAAAGGCCAATGGCACATTCATAAGGTAGATAATGAAACGGGCAGACTGGATGGGCCTTGCAGTCCTTATTTGCCATCAACTTCTATGTTTCTATGGCTGATATTTTACTTATGTTCTATGATCCCCATATCATCACCCATGGCTTCACTTCCTGTGATGTCATAGGGCCATGGATGACTCATAAAAATATCAAGCATATATTTACTAGATCCATACCATATCCCATATATAATTATTTTTACAGCACCTGTACTAGCTACAAAGTGCTGAACAGAGACACAATAAAAACATAATAACAAATGCACATATGCCCCAAAACTCAAAAAATAATTACACTTAAATTACCCATAAAAATTGGAGATTTAGAAACTCACAAACTGCTGGAAGAAGAAGGCCTTGTGGTCTATCCAGTCTTCCCTATGAAACTGTTCATGTACCAATGGGGTCATAATCGACCTCCCCCATCCTTCCTTGTCTAATGAAGTGGGCCCATCCTCTCCTGTGCAAAGAATCAACTCCTAACTGAATTAGCAGCAGTGCAATCATGACTAAATAAGATGCAAATCAGTCTCCATGGTACAAAGACCAAGACCATGGTCTTTGACACTGACCCACAGACTTGAAAACTGGACGCCTCCATCTCCTTCCACATTAAGTACAACCCTGATCTTGAGCAGGTCCTCTCCTTCTAATACCCCTAGTGTGTGGCCAAGCTCACCCACCAAATGTTTGCTCCATCAGTGGGACCCAGGTTAGGAGTTCTCTATGATGCCAGGATCTGCCACACCTGTCTCACAAAAATGGAAGTAATGAGACAATTCCCACTCCCTCTGATGAACTATGGAGATATGGTACTCCTCTGAGGCCCACAGACACACTCCACTGGTTGGATGTCCTGTACAACCAGCTCTGCAGGTCTGTGCTCGATAACAACTCAAGGACACAACACTTCCTCTTGTACAGCCAACCCAACTAGCCAAGCCCTACCACCAAAAGGGGCAACTAGTGTATGCTCTTCCATAAGTGCCTTCACTCCCCAGCCCTCCAACTACCTTATAGCTCTTTTTGCCCTTGCGCCTTCCCTCTATTCTCTAGGATAAATTGGGGAAGCTCCCTAATTATTATCCAAATATCATAAAAAGTTCAACAGCTAGTGATTCTTCTTCTCAGGCTCAGCAAAACTGAACAGCTTACCATCCCCCTTCCAAGAACCCCTAATATTTCCGGATTCAGAAGGTTGTTGCTTGCACAGCTCAAATATCCATGAAGTTGCCCTCCCACCTGAACCCCCCCCCTTTCATTCACCCCTAATAATATATATTAATTTGTAAAGAAGCATAGCACACACCTCTATTTCGGCTCTCAGTGCGTGCCCATGTGTATATAGGAGCAACCATCAACATTGATGGCTATCACCCCTGATCTGCTGAACAGGTATTTGTTCTCTGCTATTGCCATAAACATTCTTGCACTGTAAGTAACTCTATTTGGGTCACCTTTCAGAACCAACCTTTGCATATCTTACTGTAGTTCAGGAGGGCTGACTTTCGCAAGATGGGAAGAGTGCCTTAGAAAAGCCCTAGCAAACAGGCTAGAAGAAGGGGTATAGCAACAATGGGGAAACATCAAAACTGCCATCACAGAGGCAACAAGCCTTTGTGTGAAGCAAATAAACAAATCAAAATGAAAGAAAAAGTCACTATGGCTCTCAAAAGAGGTGGTGGGGAAGGTTAGGGAGAAAAAGACAGCATTTAGGAAGTATAAGGAAACACAGAAGGAGCAGGACAGAGAAGGCAGAAGGAAGCAGAGAGGGAAGTCAGAAAAGCAAAGGCCCAAACTGAGGAAAAGATAGCCAACTCAGTTAAGAAGGGGGATAAAACCTTTTATAGTTATATCAGGGAGCGTAGAAAGACAAAAGGAGGGATAGTGAGGCTGAGTAGGAAGGACAGTGGGTGGGCAGAGGGGGACAGTGGAAAAGCAGGGATACTAAATGAATACTTCTGCTCAGTATTCGCAAAAGAGGAGGAGGGGGTGGTGCCTAATCCAGTTAACAGAAGCACTCTGGATAGGGAGGTCAATCCCAATCCTTTCACAGAAGAAAGAGTTCTGAAAGAACTCCTAAAACTGATGGTGGACAAAGCAATGGGACCTGATGGATTCAGAGGAAAACTACTAACTACCCTTTTTAACAAATCATGGGAGGATGGTGTGGTACCTGAGGACTAGAGGAAGGCAGATATGATTCCCCTTCACAAAAGTAAGAGCAAGACAGAGGCAGGAAACTACAGACCTGTCAGTTTGACCTCTGTGGTAGGGTAAGTGATGGAATCACTTTTGAAGGAAAGAACTGTTGAGTACCTAGAGGAAAGTGGACCCAAGACAGCATGGGTTCACAGCAGGAAGGTCATGTCAGACGAATCTAATAGATTTCTTTGACTGGGTGACCAAAGTAGTAGACCAGGGAGGGGCTGTGGACATGGCCTACCTAGACTTTATCAAGGCATTTGACACAGTCCCACACAAAAGATTAATAATCAAATTAACCAGCCCGGGAGTGGGTCCCAGGGTGGTAGCCGTGCAAAACACTGGCTGGACAACAGGACACAGAAGGTAATTGTAAATGGAGTCCACTCTGAAGAAAGAGGGGCTACTAGTGGGGTACCACAGGGTTCAGTACTGGGTCCAGTCCTTTTTAATGTCTTTATAAGTGACATTGCAGAGGGACTGGAAAGAAAAGTATGCCTCTTTGCAGATGATACAAAGAACTGTAACAGGGTTGATACATAAGGAGGCATGGAAAGGATGAGAAGGGACTTGGCAAGGTTGGAGGAATGGTCAGAAGTATGGCAGCATGGATTTAATGCAAATAAGTGTAAAATAATGCACCTGGGAAACAAAAACCCAGGAGAAGACTACACAATGGCGGGGGTAGTAACAGCAATAAAAATGGAGAGAGACCTAGGGGTAATCATATCAGATGACCTTAAGGTTAGCAAGCAATGTGAGAAGGCAGTAGGGAGGGCTGGAGGAATACTGGGATGTACAGGGAGAGGCAACACCAGCAGAAAACAGGAAGTTGTTATCCCTCTGTACAGGCAGTTGGTGAGACCCCATCCGGAGTACTGAGTCCAGTTCTGGAGACCTCATCTCCACAAGCACATACATAGGATGGAGGCATTCCAGAGGAAGGCAATTAAAATGGTGCAGGGTCTGCAAGAGAAGCCATATGAGGAGAGACCAAAGGAGCTTAATATGTATACCCTTGAGGAAAGGGAGGGAGAGGGGTGACATGATAGAAACTTTTAGTACCTCAGTGGAATCAATAAAGTCCAAGAGGGTAGCATCTTTCAGAAAAAGAGATGTGCAAGAACAAGGGGACACAATTTGAAGATAGAGGGGGGACGTCTCAGGGGCAATGTGAGGAAGAATTTTTTTACAGAGAGGGTGGTGGATGCATGGAACAGCCTTTCTAAGGAGGTTATGGGGTCTAAAACTCTGGGAGCATTCAAGAATGCATGGGACAGATATAAGGCAATTCTTGTGGGGATAGGAAGAAATAGGCTGTTGGTTAACTACGATCTGAAGCTTATCCTGTAGGTAGGGAAATGGGCAGACTAGGTTGGCCAAGCGGTCCTTATCTGTCGACAAAGTCTATGTTTCTATGTACTGCACTATAAACTGAGCACTTTATTTATTTATTTATTTGGATAATTATTTATTATTATTATTAATTATTTATTAATTTATTTGGATGTGGAGGTCAGCCAAGGAGGTGACCTCAGCAAGGAAAGCAGTGGACCCCAGAGGAGAAGGAAGTGAATCCTGGTGGGGGACTCCATCATAAGAGGGATCCAGCTAGGAACACAGGAGGGGGAGGACAGGGAGGTGAGGTGCTTACCAGGTGCCACGGCATGGAGGGATGGAAGGAAGATCCTGGGGATCACTGGGAAGGCAAGACGGGAGGGTGAGCTGGATGTCATTATCCACCTAGGTACTAATGACCTGGCAAATGAGGAGCCAAAGAAAGTTCAGGAAGAGTTTAGGAAGTTGGGGAGGGGTCTCAAGCAAGTAGCTACTTCTGTCACTTTCTCAGAAGTACTACCTGTGAAGGGCAAGGGAGAGCATAGGGGTTCATACACCAGGAACTTTAACTCTTGGTTGAAGAACTGGTGCTGTGAGGAAGGGTTTGGATTCATTGGTGACTGGGGACCCACCTGGAGGGATGGAGGTTTGTTCAAGCCTGACGGCCTGCATCCATCCTGGAGGGGGAATCCAAGCACTCAATGATAAGTTTAAGTGCTACATTGACAAGCATTTAAACTAGCAAAGGGGGGTGGCAGGCCAGCAAGGAGGGCACCTACTTGCTCACCCCCCACAGCTAGCAGTGGAACCAGTGAACCAGAGGAGTTGCTGTCTCTACAAAGCAGTTTGCAAAAGATGGAGATTAGCGCCCAGGAGGTGGATAGGCAGAATAGGGGCAAAATTCAGCAGAAGGGCAGACAGCAAGGAGAACCAGAGATAAAGGACAACCAAGGAAGGTGCTGGAGTAGAACAGCGAAACAGTCTAGGGAGGTCAAATCATGGAAAGCCATGTGTGCAAATGCCAGGAGCCTTAGCAACAAGATGGAAGATCTGAAGGCTGTCATGGTGCAGTCAGACCTGGACATTGTGGCCATCACTGAAACCTGGTGTAATGATAACCACGACTGGGAGTTGGCCATACGGCTACAACATATTCAGAAGAGACAGGGCAGGCAGAAAGGGAGGAGGAGGGCACTGTATGTGAAAAATGACATAAGGGCCACAGAGATCCAGGAGGAACAAAATGGGGAGAGATACTGTGGGTTAGCTGGAAAGGAAAATGGGGCCAGCCATCCGCACAGGTGTGGTCTATAGACCACCGCCCAGGAGGAAGAAACAGATAGGGAGTTGATGCTAGCCATCCAGAGGATGGCAGACAAGGGTGAGGTAGTACTGGTTGAGACTTCAATATTCCAGACGTGGACTGGAGCATCCCAGTAGCAGCATCAACTAGAAGCAGATTTATCCTGACTCCTTCAGGGTGCCTTCCTCACAACTGGTCATGGAACCAACTAGGCAGAAGGCAATACTGGACCTTGTGCTCACAAACAGGAACAGTGTGATGGGGGTAAGAGTGGGGAGCACCTGGGGAACAGTGACCACCAGTCACTGTGGTTTGAAATCACAGAAAGAGCAGAACCAAACCACACAAAAACATGTATCCTGGATTTTAGGGGGGCAAACTTTGGGAAAATGGGGAGATACTTGAAAGAGGCATTAAGGAGAATGGGTCAGGAATCAGGGGTTGAGGAACAGTGGGAAGTAATTAAAATGGGGATTACAAGAGCAACAGAATTATGTATTAAGCAGGTTAGCAAGAGGAAAAGGAAGAGGAGACCATTACGGTTTTCCAAAGAGGTAGCAAAGAAAGTGAAAGCCAAAAAGATTCCATTCAGGCAATACAAAAAGACATAGGCAAAAGGGGATAGGGAGAAGTACCAGGAGAAGCAAAGGGAGACAGGGAGGTCAGTAGGGGAAGTCAAAGCTCAGACAGAAGAACACACTGCAAAATCAGTGGGTAGAGGGGACAAAACCTTTCACAGGTATATAAGTGAAAAAAGAAAGGCAAAGGGAGGGATAGTGAGACTGAAGAGGGAGGATGGGGGCTGTGTGGAGGATGACAACAGTAAAGCTGACATATTGAACAGGTATTTCTGCTCAGTCTTTACTGAGGAAGAGGAGGGTAATGGGTCTGAACGGAGTACAAGGGGTGAGAATGGTGCAGAAATGGACACAAGTCCCTTTACACGAGAAAGGGTCCTGAAGGAACTGGAAGTAATAAGAGTTGATAAAGCAATTGGGCCAGATGGGGTGAACCCCAGGGTCCTTAAAGAACTAAGAGAGGTGGTGGCTGAACCTCTTGCTATCCTGTTTAGCCTGTCACTAGAAACAGGGGAGGTACCCAAAGACTGGAGGATAGCAGATGTAGTCCCCTTATACAAAAGTGGGAACAAAGAGGAAGCGGGGAACTACAGACCAGTCAGCCTCACCTCGGTAGTGGGGAATATCATGGAAGCACTACTGAAGGAGATTGGTGGAACATCTGGTTGTCAATGGACTACAGGACCCAAGGCAGCATGGTTTCACCAGGGGAGGTCATGTCAGACCAACCTCATTGAATTTTTTGACTGGGTGACTAGGGAGGTGGATCAGGGGAGGGCAGTGGACATGGCCTATCTGGACTTCAGCAAAGCCTTTGACACTGTGCCACATAGAAGACAATTGCACAAACTGGGGAATATGGGTGTGGGCAGGACAGTAGTGTGGTGGGTAGGTAACTGGCTGGGCAGCAGGACACAGAGGGTGGTGGTAAATGGCTGTCACTCCACAGAGGGAAGAGTGACCAGTGGGGTACCACAGGGATCAGTGCTGGGACTGGTCCTATTCAATATCTTCATCAGTGACATTGCGCAGGACCTAGAAGGCAGAATTTCACTGTTCGCTGATGACGCAAAGCTCTGTAACAGAGTAGACACACCAGAGGGTGTAGACAGAATGAGAAGGGACCTGCAGAAACTTGAAGAATGGTCAGGGGTTTGGCAGTTGAAATTCAATGCAAGGAAGTGCAAGATAATGTATATGGGGCAGAAAAACCCTGGCACAATATATCAGTTGGGGGGTGAGGACATAGCATGCGCCAAGCAGGAAAGGGATCTTGGGGTTATCATCTCTGATGACCTCAAGGCAGGGAAACAGTGTGACAAGGCAGCAGGTAAAGCAAATAGGATGCTGGGATGCATAGGCAGGAGCATCACCAGCAGGAAAAGGGAGGTCATAATTCCACTATACAAGACACTAGTGAGGCCGCACCTTGAGTACACTGTGCAGTTCTGGAGACCTTACCTACGTAAGGACATAGACAGGGTAGAGAAGGTTCAGAGGAGGGCAACAAAGATGGTGCATGGATTGCATCACAAGTCCTATGAGGACAGGTTGAAGGCACTGAACATGTACTTCCTGGAGGAGAGGAGGGAGAGAGGGGATATGATAGAGACATACAAGTATCTTACAGGAAGGAACAGGGTGCAGGAATGCACTATTTTAAGCGAAAAGATGTTCCAGGACTAGAGGGCATGGGATAAAGTTGGAGGGAGGACGATTCAGAGGAAATGTGAGGAAGAATTTCTTCACAGAACGGGTGGTGGACAAGTGGAACACCCTGCCAGAGGAAGTGGTGGGGGCTGAAACAATCACGGGATGTAAGAATGCATGGGATAGACATAGAGGAATTCTGGAGGTCAGGGGTAAGGGGCAACAGACTTCTTGGAAAACATAAACTGAACTTACAAACTTAAATGGGCAGACTGGTTGGGCCATAGGCCCTTATCTGCAGACACTGTCTATGTATGTATCTGTGTATTTAAGAGTTTTACCAGGCAGGCATACTGACTGGAGTACCACTCGATTCCTGATGCGGCCTGGGGGAGAAGGGAAAGGAGACAGTAGAAAATACATTGAATATACAAGTAGCACTCATACAATAGGATAAGAAATTTCCGTGGTATTTACAACAGCATTTGCCCTGCTAGAATAACAAACAAGATACAACATAAACCTATTATTGTGACCTGCAGCTTAAAGCAGGTGGGTAGTGGTCGGGGCCAATAAAAATAAAGTGTCTAATCCATCACACTAGGGATGGGTGGAATTGGATTGCATCACACCGAAGTACTGGGTCTTCCGTTGTGCTAGACACAGTTGCAGGTGGACGAGAGATGAGTCTTGAGGAGAGAGTCTAGTCGCTGGGTACAAGTGGTGTGCCTAGTGTCAGTTGGTAGGGAGTTCCATAGTTTAGGCATATGGTATCTAAAGGCAGCCGGGTCTGAGGCAGTGGACATGTGTGGGATATAGAGAAGCCGGGAGTTGAAGTTCTGAAGCGAGTATGCGGGTGGGGGTAGAGCTGCCAGGGTGACCGCGAGGTAAGGGGGGGCCTGTGCCCAGAATTTTGCCATAATTCTGGCACAGTGGGACAGTCTCCAATCCTGTAGTGATGGGAGTGCTAAGCCCTGTAGAGGTCACAGTGATGGGTTGTAGGAGGGCAGTCAAGGGCAAAGTGACAGAAAGAGTGAAAGAGTGGATCAAGCCTGGCTAAGGAGGACTTGGGAGCGGCACTATAGACTATGTCCCCATAGTCCAGTATAGGGGGGATCATTTTTTTGCAGAATTGCCTTGCTGGTTGGCAGGGGGATGCAACACCTGTTGCGGTATAAAGCGCCCAGCATGGGGTGCAGTTTCTTGAAGGTAGCATCCATGTGCTCACTGGAGCTAAGGTGCTGGTCCAACCAAACCCTAAGGTATCTGCAGGAGGTACAGGCCTCCGGGGGGGGAGGTCCCATTAATAGTGTGGAAAATGGGGGTGGAAGGAAGAATGGCAAGTTTTTGTCACATACCAAACATTAGGGAGACAGTTTTCTTAGGGTTCAGGAACAGCCGATTTGGGCAAAACCAGTTCTGAACACTGTTGAAATCTCGCTGAAGTATGCTACCCACTTCAAAGGAGGATGGGCCACAGGCATATAGTACTGTATCGTCCGCATACATGTGGCTGGAAGTGTGGGGGCAGGCTGAGGGCAGTTCACTGAGGAAGACGGAAAACAGAATTGGGCCAAGGACTGAACCTTGGGGGACCCAAGTATCAACAGGGAGGGTAGCAGACGTGGAAGAGCCAATTTTGACTGCTTGGGACCTACTTTTCTAACCTGCTGTACCAAAGATCCTACAATCCTGTAGGATGTCATTGGGCCATTCTGCCATTTGTTTGTTGCAAATGAAAACCAAATAAATTAAATGAATAATTACAATATAAGAGACTCCTCTTATGAGGTTTGGGTGAGAGAACTGCAGTGCGAAGCTGAGCAGTTCTGACTGCCCAAGCCTCGGTAGATGAGTCTCCTGTACCTTAAGAGACACCCCATGGAGGCACTATTAACTTATTGTAAATCACTCAAGTTAGGTAGAGTGATGTATAATAAGTTCCAAGTACTTTTTTTTTTTATTTCAAAACATAAATGAAGCTGCCCTTCCCTGGCTGTTAAGTGGATCCCTCCAACCCTAGCGCTCCTGCAAGAGATCACATGGTACACAGGATAAGAGGTACCATTGCTTTGTATGCTGACTGGTTGAAATCATTTAAGTGATATATAATGCCACACTTTAGTTCTAGGAAAAATCTTAACTCACAAGTCTGTCCAAGAACTCAGATGTTGGCTAGATATAACTTTTGGAATATGCTGCCAAACTAATACACCAAACACCATGAATATGATGCAGTTTTTTTGCAGTTGGGAGAAAGGCAGTTCTTCAGAGAATCCAGTTTCCCTAGATAAAGAAAATACAGTAGTAGAAGAGGAGGCAGATGTCATGTTACATGCAGTATTTGAAGGGAATGCGGTCCACTTGCTAAATAATTCTACCAATTAATTTTTTTTTCAGTAATCTGTTTTTTCTCCTTCAGGCAGCCTGTGCACCCCTCCATCTGGACTGGTGCCCCCCCAATCACCTGGCTTCCAGTTGGCTTACCTGCTCCTATGTCTGCCCCCATGGCTTAGCACTTGTGCTGGGCATGCCAGGGCCCCAACTGCCATGATAGGATCTAGCTCTTTGGGAGGGCTAGCATGTCACTGGTGCAGGGCCTGCAAGGGATCAGTCCAGCATACTGCCCCAGGCCTGCCACATTTCTTATACTTTTCCTCCCTGAGACGCAGACCTGGGGGATGTGACCCAAGAATGTACATGACTGTTCGGTGTTCATCATCTGTCAGTATCTCCCCATCCACTGAATCTCACTGAGTGCGCTGCCGCCTGCAGCCACTTAGTGGCAGTAATGCACTGGGGCAGGGTACATCCTCTAGGATTCTTGATCAACCTCCCCCCCCACCCAGCCGCCCGCCTGATGGCTCTGGCTTGCTTCTGACCTGGGTCGCTGGCATTGTAAGCCATGCATAAACAAACATAAGAACCACCAGGATACTACTAGTGGTGCTTAAGCTAAACACAGGTAAAGAAGTGCAGTACAAACAGGTCACACACAATAATAGTATTTGAGCTGTTTAATCTATATGCAAATCATACCGTGTGCAGCAACACAAAAAATGAAAAAAGTCATTACAGCATTGCAGTCGCCACTGAATGACATTTGGCCTAGATGGTACTAGGCTTCATCATGAAGCCTGGTACAGTCTACGCGAAACTTCATTCACTGGTGATGGCAATTGCAATGACTTTTTCACTTTTTGTGTTGCTGCACATGGTATGATTCGCACTTAATAAGGATTAAACAGCTCAAATATACTTTTATGGTTGTGTGACCTGTTTAGTGGGTGCTGTGCTTCTTACTCTGTGGCACTGCAAGCCATGGAGCTACCGCTGTGCTAATGAGCTAGCCACCTATTCAATAATAACAATCAGTAGAAAAAGGAAGTAATTTGCTGCAATTCGGAAGACTACAATTAAGATGTAATGTACTCCTGATGAAGATCTGTGATCCCAGGTGGCAGTGTGCAGGTATCTTGCGGATGAATTAAGCCGATGTATGCATACATGTAACCACCCAGTCCCCTGGAGTTACTAGAATCCCATTAGTACTAGTATTAGGCAGGTAGGAAAAGGCAGCTGGTAGGGAGCTCATTAAGGGCTTCCTTCATAATGACATCACTGTTTACTCAGCTAGCCAGCTTCTACTACATCCGGGGCACTGTGCCCTAGACCTATCCTAGCTAGCCCATAGCACACTCCTACTTTTAGGATCTTGACAATGCCTCCCTGGAGGCTGCACCCTGCAAAACATCATTCGAGACAACACCCTGCAATAGAACTGTAACCTGTATTGCTGCATCTGTTAGCTTCCTCATGTACAAGCAATCTACCTAAGTATGTTCACTGCACATCTGTACTTTCTGTATGCATGTAATGCTGCCTCCTTCTCTTATAGCAACCAAGTGTATAGGCAATTACCCTATGTTTATTTATTTATGTAGTTTTTGTTGACCAGGTAAGTGCACTAGACAAATCCTGCCTATTTTCAGGCACGACCCCGGGGAGGGGATACAGATGAATGCCAACTGACCCTGAACCGGATTAAGCTGTTGGTGGTATTTTAGTGAATGGGGGGAAATTTGGCCAGGGCACCGGGGAAATTCCCCTACTCTGTGCTAGGGGGCACTACGACTGGTGCTGCGATGGCCAGTCTCCCACTGACAGAGAAGAGGATGGATGTATGCAGGGCCAAGGAGCAGGTCTCCTTCCTGGCCTATTTGACTTTAGAGAGCGCATCACCAGAACAAGGAGAAACAAGTGAAGGTATTTTATTTCCAATGGTAAATTTACCTGATGGATGTTCAATGGATCCAGTGGAGGAGAGGGATGCGTGGCCTGTAATTAAGCCGACAGATTGTATCCAACACATAGAGGCTATACGGGAGAAGTTGAGAGAGGAAGAAACGTGGTTTCAAGAAAGGAGAAACCTTTTGCAAGAGGAGTTACTGAAAAATGAGCGCTTAATGAAGATTCACCGGGAGGTCCGGGAGGCATCTGGAGTTGAGGAGAAACAAAACCGAGAGACAGCGTTATGGCTAGAGTGCTCTCTGGCAGTGAATGCACACAATCAGATTCTGGGATCTGGCTCCCCGAGACAACAGGTAACTTTTTCTTTGCTTGTTGAATTGTCGGATGGGAGTGGGAATATGTGCAGACAGGTGGAGATGCCAGAGACAGCACAGAGTGATGAGAAGAGTGCTAGTACAGACTGTGAGACTAAAAGATCGACAGGAGTAGTGCCTTTCCCCACACAAAATGTCTCCGTTACTGTAGGAGTGTCTTTGGGGGGTAGAGGAAAGGATATTATGCACAAAGAAGCTACAAACAAAGGAAAAAAGGAATGAGAGTTCCCAAAAAGTAATGTAGGGAATACATTAGCTGCAAGGTCTGATGGAACAGATACTGACTGGGTTTCTGCAGCTATACAGGGAGCAGGATGGGTGAAGAACCCCGAGGAAACAGGATGGGATGCAAATTCACCAGTAGTGTCTGGGGGTTCCCAGACCTATACTGAAGCTTCTGGGGAGGTTTTACCAACAAACCACACTTGATCGGATAATATTACGCCAGGACAAGGTACAGGAACTGATAATAAAGACACAATTTCAAATAAAGACCATAGTGGCATTATTGCAGATTATAAAGCGCATAGAAGGGGATTTACAGACACAGACCCCAGTAGACATAATGGAACAACCCCACCCTCACATTCCCCCATCCAATCCTGAAGTTACGCCTGACCCAGTACAACCTGTACCACGGCTAGAGTTATTACTACAACAGAATGTATGGAACACAAACACCACAAATCATTTATTTCCAGACAACCAGAGAAATTTATCTGACCCTGCCACCAGAAGAAATGCAGTGCATTTGAGATTTAGGGGAGACTTGAATGACATTCCAGATAGGATTCTGTGGGATGTGCTCTTTTAAAAACAAGTATGAAGTATTATGCATATGAGATCTATGCATTGATTCATATGCCAGGGGATAACATATTTGATATCAGTTTTAAACACCCTGCATGTTTGGACCACTTCTGGAAACAATGTCAGGTCCTTAACACTACACCACTGTGGAGGCCATTTTTAGCAATCTCCTTGACAAAACCCAGCTTCAAGATAATAATTGTGCTCTTTTGTAATGAGGCAGTAAATGTCACTGATATTACATACTGGCTTAAACAGCATTGTACAGTGAGAGGCTCTCCGGAACCCATCCTAGATGAGGAACACCTCTGGACGGGGGTGGGGGGGTGTGGAAGTACAAAATCACCTTGCAGCAAGAAAATGGTATTTACAAACATTTACCAGTTTTTTTGGGTAGAGATCGAGGAGTGCTTTTTAACAAGGCCAACCAAGAGCATGCTACAAATGTGGGGGTGTGGGGCACCTCAGCAATGTTTGCGAAAAACAACGATGTGGTATATGTGGCATATTGGAGCACATTGTTGGCAGCCCCCAAAATGCAATTTATGCCGGGAGAAGGGTCATACCTTTAGAAACTATGTGTGGGCTTTGCATAATAGTATAGCTCAAGCTATATTAGCAGAACAAGATGAGTATGTGGCAACCGCGCAGAAGGAAAAGGCGCGGCTACAGGAGCGTATGGTACCGACAAATCCCACGGTGGTCACAGCAAGAGAGAAAGCCCAGATTTTGGAAAAGGAAGAAGGATGAACTGTGCATAATAGTAAAAAAAAAAATCCTGGATATAGCTACCCCTATTGGAGTCCAGCAAAAGACTATATTGGAAACAGCACCAGTAGAGCAGGAGGAGCTCTTAAAGGTTGTAGAAGCCATGGAGCATCCAACAGTGAGTGGACTTATTGATGAAAGGGCTGAAATGGTGGATCCACAGAATATATTAGACACTGATGTTGCTAGTGAAGGCCATATGTGACCTCCTGAGGCTACAAATCCCCCTTTTATAAGGGTACTAGATCTAAGGCAGGAGTAAAGCATATGATGGGGGCAGGTGGTAATACCTGTACAGCTTCAACCCCCATACAGAGCTCTTATGATATTTTAATGGATGTGGAGGACAAAGATGATGGAAAGGAATCAGATGTTTCTTCTATAACACCCCTCACAGCCGGATGTTGCAGGAGACATATTAATCAAAGAAAGGGCAAAAGCGCAAATAATGTTTTATGTTAAGAATCTGAAACACTTCCTTGCATTATATAATGATGGATAAGCTATTTTTTGTTACATCAAATGTAAATAGTATCAAATCTCAGGAAAAAAGACAGATTACATTTGGAAGCTTATAGCAAGGGGGTGGAAATGGATTTTTCTTACAAGATACATGACTTCATAGTACTACAGAAATAGCGCAGGCTCAAAGGGATTGGAGATGGGGTCCATCATTATGGTCAGTGGGGAAAAGTATGTGTTCAAGGGCAGGGATTCTTTTTTGACAAACGAATGTAAAAATCTTTAAAGTGCTAGATCTGCAACCGGGGCATGCTTTATTGATTGATGTTCACATTAATGACGTTACGTATAGATGTATTAATATTTATGCACCACAGTCCAAAGCACAAAGGGCGGAAATTTTTAGATTAATAGAGCCTTTTCTACATACGGCAAAGTTAATTCTCTAGGGAGGTGATTTTTAATTGTGGAATTAGTGCCAAAGATTGGGGACGCAAAACTGACAAAATGTATTGTGACACCAATGCTTTCCAAGCGGTGCTAAATAAACAATCCTTAAATGATGTTTATGGGGGTTTTGGGAAAGACGCCAAGTCATACTTTTTATAAAGGACATTTGAGTACTAGAATCGACTTTTGGTTTCAACTGATAGAGTCTCGAGTAGGAATATCCAAGTACTCCCTTTAGAGACATCAGATCATCTTGCTTTAAAATTAGAAACAGGGTCACATCATAAAATTACTGTGGGAAGAGGTTATTGGAAGATGAATACTTCCAAACATCAGGACGATTTGTATAAGATAGAGATACATGACTTAACTTATTTGTTCCCATAGACGCCATATGGCGTCGGAACCATCCATTGCTGGATCCAACCCAAAATGGCCGCCGGGAGCAAATGAGTTAATTATGAATTGTCAAAACCTTGATTTTCTTTATGACAGTCCTATTGAATGGTGGGAGGACACTAAAAGGGACATAAAAGAATTAATGATTACTTTAACAAGCAGAGAAGCAAAACAAAAATACATTAGGTACTTTGGTTTAAGAGCAAAATATTTGAAGTTCATAACACAAAACATAGGTGCAGGGAGGGACAGGGCAGTTACTTGAAATAGTATATAAGAGAGTATGAGGGAGTATACAAAAGAATGGGAATGTCAGGTAGGACTACAGCAAAAATTCTTGACCAGGGTAAAAATGAAATAGCAAATCCGTATGATAAAGAGCTATGTGGTAAAAAGAATACACTGTTTACTGCAATAATGACTGAGACAGAGGAACTAGTGGATGTACAAAAGAACATTCAGCAGAAAATACAGCACTATGGGCAGGATTCACAAAGAAGACGTGCTCAGTGCATCTCGGCTGCCCCGGCACAGGGGCGATGCACTGAGTGCATAGTGGGCGATTCACAGAGGAGGCACAGGGAGATGCCCCCAGCACATCCCCTCTGTGAATAGCACAGGTGCGC
This sequence comes from Neoceratodus forsteri, assembly GCA_016271365.2. Classification (NCBI taxonomy): domain Eukaryota; kingdom Metazoa; phylum Chordata; order Ceratodontiformes; family Ceratodontidae; genus Neoceratodus; species Neoceratodus forsteri. The sequence continues at coordinate 2,545,377 of JADMNL010000041.1, read as the reverse complement.
CCAGCCCAGGATGCCCCGGAGCATCCCAGGCTGTGCCGGCGCAACCCCCATGTCAGGCAGTGAACCCACTGGGGCAGGGCAACTCAGGATGCCCTGTACCCAAAAACGTGATTTGCAGCCAGGGGCATGCAGATGAGGCCAACAGGCATGCATGGCACAATGAGGCCATTAGCATGCCATTATAGCCCCATTTGCATTGTGCCTGCAGGGATACCCCAGCAGAATGCGCCGCCTGTAGCCACCTCCGCTCCCTGGCCCAACCCCAGCCCGAGACATGCCGCTCCCAGCGGCAGTAAAAGAAATGATGCACCCCCCCAGCCCCCATCCAATGCCGCTCCCAGTGGCAGTGAAAGACAATATGATTTCAAGCCCCCATCAATGCTTCTCCGGCGGTAAAGGAAGGATGACACATGAAAAATGAACCCGCTTCAGCCCCAAGCCTTGATAAAGCTGCCGTCTGCGGTGGTCAGCTGGTGCAGTCAGCCACCCCAAGTACCCCAACCCCCTCACCCCCACCCCAGCAGGTCCCACTGTCGGCTGGCAGCTCAACCTACCCGCAGTACTGCCATGGCCACCGTCAAAACAGCTGTCTGAGAATGACAGCAGTCAAACAGCCTGAAGCATGTACGATTGCTTTCAGGCTGTATGATAGCTGTCATTGTCAGACAGCTCTGCTGGCGGGCGGCCGTGGCGGTATGTATGTGGGCTGAGCTGCCCATCGACAGTGGACCCTACTGGGGTGAGGGAAAGGTGGGTTGGGGGCACATGGGTGGGATGACTGCACCGGCTGACCACTGTGGACAGTGGCTTTACCAGGCTTGGGACTGGAAGGGGGTTCATTCATTCCCCGCCACCGAGCAGCACTGCTATGGGGACCTCGGGGTCAACACCATTTACTGATGCCGGAAGCGGCATAGCAGGGACTTGGGGTGTATCATTTCCTCACTGCAACCAGGTGTGGCTTTGTACAGGGGCTTGGAGCGGCGGGGCACACTGGACTGCCAGGGTGGGCGGGCTGCCGTGCCACTGCCTGCAGTGTGGCAGCCTGCCTGTAGGTGGCCACCTACATAGGTCTATATTTTCTAGACTTATCTTTCTGTGGCGCATATCCAGACATGCCCCGGGGTTGTGCCACAGAACAGGGCTGTGAATGGGTTTGTGCCCAGTATGCATGGGCATGCCCCCATCACAGCCCCTCCAGATGCGCCCGCATGACATTACTGGTGGTATGCGGCGATCTGCCTCCACTACGCATCGGTGCCCCTGCCAGAATCACCCTGGCAGATCTTGGGATGCCCTGGTGCATCTCAAATGCACTGGGCGCATCCCTTCTGTGAATCCTGCCCTATGTTTTTAGAGCTTTCTCTGTGTTAGAAAACCAAACTACAGATGAGATCAATTCTAAGAATAAAGATGTTCCTGTCATACAGGAAGTAGATAGGGCAGCTTTGATTCAGCCAATAACTAGTGAAGAAATAAAAATGTCGATTTGAGGGTTGTCTACAAGCACTACTCCTGGTATGGATGGCATACTGCATGATTTCTATAAAGTATTCATAAACGAATTGACACCAATTTTACAGAGCGTATATGAGGCTATTCAACAATAGCACAGATTATGTCACAGTACAACAGAAGGAGTAATGATTTTCCTATACAAGTAGGGGGAGGCACAAAACATACGGAATTGGAGACCACTGACACTGTTAACATATGATTATATGATTATAACAAATATTCTGGTGGTACGAAAGGCAAAAATAGCACAGATAGTTGTGATCCCAATGCAAACCTGTGCAATTCCAGGAAGGACTATATACCAAAATCTACAACATGTAAGGGAGATAGTGAAACAAGGGCTGAATTATATAGTACTGAAGGATACTTATTAGCCATCGACCAAGAAAAAGCTTTTGACGCCATTAAGCATCGGCATTTATGGAAGGTACTACAAGATTATGGAATACCAACTCAAATGGTGGATCTTATCAAACTGCTTTATAGTGACGTCACTGGTTAATGGGCACATGGGCATTCCTGTCTACACAAAAAAGGAGTGCGATAGGGATGTCATTTAAGTCCACTTTTGTATATTTTTGGTCTGGATCCAGTGTTAAGATTGATTGAGGCTTCAGGGGATATAGCACCAATGGTGAGTAAGACGGGAGTACAATACAAAAATGTGGTGGCATATGCAGATGATTGTATTTTAACAGTAGCTATGGTGGAAGATGGAAAGAAAGAATTACAGATATTGACCGAAATGACCACAAACACAGGGATAAAAATAAACCTTATGAAAAGCAAAATATTGCCAGAGGGGAAGGTTCCGATGAAATTTGATTTTCCAATTCCAATGGCAAAGAAATCTCTAAAGATTCTGGGGCTATGGTTTGGAACACAAGACACAAAACAACAAAATTGGGATATAGCCTATGAGCTGGCTCGACAGAAGGTCCAGGCATGGTAGTCGTGGAAAATTACAAGAAAAAAAAAGGGTTTACATTATAAAGGCATACATTGCACCTTTTTTTTTTTTTTACACGTATCACACATATATCCAATACCATACGGAATGCACACAAAACTGCAGGGATTATTTTTTACCTTGTTATGGGGCAGTAAGTTTAATACAGTGACAATAGCTCATACGTGTCGGACATGGAAAGAGGGGGGTCTTAATATGATGCAACCTTTAGTGTTTTTATTCTCTATTTTTGTTTACGCTAATGTTAGACCGTTACTCTTAGGAATTCAGACCATAGGGACTGAACTTATGCAGGAGTGGAGTGCAGGGTTTCTGACAGCTTGGGGTAGAAGAAAGTGGCATCCCACAGATAAGTTACTACCTATGTATGTGGAGACTACTTTAAAACATGTGAGAACATGTAAGGTAGAGCTGAGTTGGTTTTTAAACCAATCAAAGAAACAATTTTATAATACTTTGGTTACAAAATGCTATTCTGAGGACCCAGTTTTTCTACTTGAAACAGGGATAAAGAACAAACAATTATTAGAGTGCATGACAGAACCTAGGATACCAAGGAAAATGCAAGACACTGTATGGTTATGTGGGCATGGGAGATTAAACATGAAGGGGAACCAAAAGCACAAGTGTATGGAGGAAAGAGTATGTTTGGAATCAGGTTGTGAGGGTGAAACTGAAACAATGCAACATGTTTTTTGAGTGCACATGGATACAAGGTTTTTGGTCTGCCCTGGCATCTTTATGGGGCACACCAATATTTTCTAGTATGACCTTTGAAGTTCTGGTGCAAGGACAGCTAACTAGACCTTGGAAACAGTGGAAAAAGAGTACTATATATGTTATTTTAACATGTATAAAATGGGCAATTTGGCAGGCAAGATGCCAGAGAGTATTACAAAATGAGGGGGTACTTTTTCAGGATGTTTTGTTTAAAATACAAGTAGAATTAGAGAAAGTGTATGCATATGAAAGAAAGACAATGGGGGATGTTATATGTGATTATTTTTGGGAGGGGATCGATTGGATTGGATGACAGACAACAACAGGCAGAGTTTCTATCTTCGTTTAAAGCGTACTCTGTTTAGCATTGTAAGGAATGAAATTTTGGAAAATATTGGGTTTCTGTAGTCATAGCAACATGGCCACTGAGTACAGTACTTTGAGTATATTACAACAAACTCATTGTCTGATCTGTGGACTGACTAGAAGTTTCAGGGATCATGTTTGTAGTATAGACTTATATGTATTCTTTGACAAGCTGGATTTCTTGATGTATGATGATAATATTGTTTTTGATACTGTATAGATATTTTTTACATTTTTGTAACATGACTGACAGTTTGTTTTTGAATTTTGCAATAAAAATGTCCCCTACTCTTTTCGAGAAGTGCCATGGGATCTTTAACATCCACCTGAACTACACCGGAACAGGCAGATGGGACCTTGGTTTAACGTCTCATCTGAAAGACGGCAACTCAGGAGTGCAGCACTCATTCATGCTGCACTACAGTGTCAGTATTGGGATAATAACACAAGTGCCTGGTGTGGGGATAGAACCCACAGCCTTCTGATCTTCTGGCCTCAGAGGCGAGTGTGCTAACTGCTGAGCCACTGACACTGCTAGATTCACTTGTATGACTATTCCCATTGTTAACTATATTCACCGGTTGTTGTATTTGTCTTTGTAATGCCTTGTACTTGATGCGGAGCCTTTGGAAACAAGTCTATGACTCAAAGGGTTGCAATTCCTATGAAATAGATAAATGAATAAATAAATAAATAAATAGCCTGAGAGAGGGATAATTATGTCATTTAGAACTCTCGCAGCAGCATAACCATTTTTGAGTCAGCTGCTCAGGGGAAGTTTAGAATGCTCAGCTGTTAGTCTGAGTTAGAGTGTCAGAGTGGCGGGTCTGCCAGTGGGGCTCTGAAAAGGGAGCCTTGGTCATTTCTCACTCTAGTTTGGTAAAATTCTCAGTTTGCCTTTGAAGTGATGGAAACCGTTTGCCTGCAGGACTCTTAGTTTCACTCCAGGGGGGAGTGAGAGGGACTGTAATGTCTTGTGCATACAAATGGAAATTCCCTGAAGGTCCTGGAGTTTATAGCTGCCTTAACGAAGGACAATGAGTGGATTCTGACAAGCTACCAGAGAGGAAAAGATGCCTCTCTTTTGTTCTTTCCATGACTGGGAGTAAGGAGCAACTATTCTGTGAGTACAGATTGTGTGACTGTTCTCTTGGGGAGGTGTCTGAGGTGTGTGTGCCCTACATAAGGCTAGATCACACTGGTCAGGAACCCTTTCACCACAAATGTACTGAATTTAAAGTTGAAGTTGGGAGTCTATAGCAATTCAGTGGGCACTGAAGGCTTCTTCTGGTGTAACCCTGAAGGAATAGCAGAAACCATCTTGGGGCAAAGGGTAGGAGGACTATCAGCTGGCGTTTCAGGCAAGGCTAACTGGTTCACTGATGGGCACCAGTGTTCCCTGGGCAAAGACCATGCACCAGGAGGATTTTTAAGTATGTGGAACATCCTTCAAATATACACTTTGGAAATGGCAATGTGTTTGGAATGTTTTAAGTGCGTGGCACATCCCACAGATATACACTTTGGAAATTTAAAAGTGTTGGAAATGGATACAGTGTGTGGCACATCCCACAACAATACACTTAGAGGGGAAAGCAGATGTTTCTGTGGAAAACAGTACTGCCTAGCAAAGTGTTGCTGTAAAAGACAGTCTACCTGTGTTGCAATGACAAACCATTGGGGGTCCACCTGTGCTTTAAGTAACATCTGTGAATAAAGCCATACTGCACAATCCCAGTTACTGCACTGGACATTCAGCTCATTGCTTCTGTGTGAAAGTTATTGGGGACCCTCAGCAGTTAGGTCTAGCACACGCCTTGCATCCTCTCCCCTGGACCTGGTGGTAAATACAAAGGTTCATTTTTAGTATTGTTCCCCCAACCCCCATCGATAGCACACCACCACAATAACATTTCTACAATGAACACCACTACAGCGACAAATCTTGCCAGGTCACTGTGGTGGTCCACTGTATGTCGACACCATGACTCCCGGTGTTTTGCCCCCACCTCGAACTAGGTCCAACTCGGAGTTGGTTAATTAGAGATGGGCACAGCCCCCCCACACGGGGGGTGTGGTGGGTGATGCCCCCCACAAAAACACACTTCTTCCCGATTAGAACACTGCCGACAGTTGGCATTGTATCCATCAATGTCGGGGGTATTGACAACATTGTTGCTGATGTACTGACATGGCCCCCATCCTCTAGATAATGAGCCTGGTATACACTCTAACACTAGGGGTGGTACCATTTGTGTAATTCTGCCAAAAGTAAATTGCATGCCATGATTTGGGAACTGGTTCTTTTGGGGGGTGTCAGCTGAGAAGAGTGGCAGGGGGGTTACATACATAATTACTGTAAGCATCACCTGCCTTATTTTGTAGACTGCTCCCCTGAAGAGGCAGTGATGTCCGTTACCATGACATGTTGGGGGACCCTGACAAACTAGCCATGTTTACTGATTTTGATAAATGAGTTGGTAAACCTATTTGGTGATTGGACCTCATTTGTACCTCCTCCTGCAGATGTCAATCACAGCAAAATATATGATATACAAGTTTGTGGCACACATGACACACATTTAATATACTCTATAGACACAATTCACATATTGCCCGAAATATATGTATTATTTACATGTAATATGCATCTTACGTATAGGTAATACACATCTGATGTACTATATCCCCACACTCTGCCATTTTAAAGATTCAGAACCAGACTTTGTATGCTATCATTATGCTGGCCATATCTCTGCTTTACTGCCATCATCAAAATCATGTGGGATCATGTGACCTAGTGTTGCCTCTATACAAATAAAGCAACCTATGAAAATGTGCTGTCTTTCACTATATACGGCCTGGCCACTTCTGTGGCCTCCAGCATGTATCATGTTTTCTTAACATTTTATGTGTTGTTTAGATAAAATAAAAACTCATTTGTGGCAGCACAGTTTTACAAAGGAATTATTCCTCTTCATTAAATAAGTACAAACCAGGAGTGCTGCCTTTCTGCATCCAAAGTGCAGACTGTAAATTTTCTGTTTGGTTTACATTTCAGGGCTACTTTTCCCAAGTCCCCATCCAGTACACAGGTGGCTTTCAGTACTCTACTGCTTAAAACATCAGGGTCAGCTTCGAAGGCAACATGACTGCAGACATAAAAGATGTAGTATGTTGTCATGTTTGAAAAAAACAGTTGAAAACACAAGTCAGTTTATAAATGCCCTGTATCTCTTCCCTTTCTTTCTTTATTGCAGAGTTAATTTGCATGAAACTGGATCCTTGTTGCATAGACGTCACCTGCTCCTGCTGCTTAAACCTTTGCCAAGGACTTTATCTGTGACATCACAGTTTGTTGCTTTAGAAATGATGTGACAAATAAAGGACTAGGATTTCAGCAAAGGATTATACAGCACGGGCAGATCAACTTGAAGAACAAGGATTCTGTTTGTACTTATTTTATTTATTTATTGAGGATTCGGAAAATACCTTTGAGTCAGACTCTTTTTCAAAGGTTCCATGTCATTACAGGCATACTGTGAAAGAACAATACAGAGCAATACAGAAATGGGACACAAGCAAACAGGCATGATACAAAAGCTACAGTAATAGGCTAACATTTAGATACTAGCAGATTTACGGTATGTCTCAATGTATAGATACATTTATAAGCTCCCTTAGGAGCTAGTTCAGAGAGTTTCAGATTGGAGGTTAGCTGGCCACAGGCCTTAGTCAGGGGAAAGAGGGGTCAGGGCTGGGTTTAGTGGCAATTGCAGGGATTAGAGGACTATAGGTGGTTCCTAAGGTAGGCTTTGTAGGGGCCGATTCTATTCATGTTTGTGAGACCGTTAGGCAGGTTATTTATCCAACAAGGGGCTCGATAGCTCAAGGACCTTTGGAATTGGGAGGTGCGGCATCGGGGAACCATAAGGAGTTGCTTGCTTGAACTACGGGTGTGTTGGTGCGATGGGGTCTGTTGTACTAGAGGTGAGAGACTGGGGTGGGGGGGTAAGACCGAGTGTAATCTTTTTGGCCATGAGGCAGGTATGAAACCTAATTCTGTTATCCAGATTAAGCCAGTTTGCAGAATTATAGACGGAGCATGTGGGGGTTAGACGATCACAGCCCAGGATGAGGCGACAGGCTTTGTAGAGGGATAGCCGGAGTCTAGATAAGGCTGTGGAACTGGTAGCACTATAGATAAGTATGACATAGTCTAGGAGGGAGAGGACCGAGGAAGAGACCACGAGGCAAAGGGCATCAGGTGTAAGACAACGTTTAAACCGGTAGAGGATGCCAACCTGGATATTGAGGGCTGTAGATAGTTGATGAATGTGCTGGTGGAAGTTAAGGGCTGGGTCTAGTGTGATGCCCAGGTATTTAAAGGAGTCCACTTGTTCAAGTGGGATCTGGTTGGCGGTCAGGACTTGTGGGCAGTGGTCTTTCCTGGAATTACACGGATGTGAGAAGTACATAACTTTGGTCTTCTTATAGTTTAGAATAAGGCCTTGTGCAGTGAACCACTTTTCTGCATCACTGAAGGAGGATTGAAGGAGCGGTGGAGTTGGGTTGGGTCAGGATTGGAGGCGTACAGGACAGCATCGTCCGCATAGAGTAGGATATTTCCCGAACAGGACTGGGGAAGGGGGTTGAGGAAGAGGCTAAATAATAATGGTCCAAGCATGGACCCCTGTGGGACACCGGAGCATACTGGCAACCTGCTGGATAAGGTGGTACCAATTTTGACCTGCTGGAAACGATCTGCCAAGTAGTCAGTGAACCAGCAGAGGGCATCTTGAGAGATGCCAAGCTTGCATAGAGTAGTTAGTAGGAGGGAGTGGCTGACAGTGTCAAACGCCTTGGTGAGGTCGATGAAGACCGCACCAGAGAGATGACCACTGTCCAGGGCGGTATGAAGGTGGTAGGTGAACTCGAGAAGGGTAGTAGTCGTACTATGTCCTTTGCGGAAGCCATGTTGCTGGTTGCAAAGTATATTGTGTTTGTTTAGATGGTCAGTGAGCTGATCTGAGATGATACGCTCTAGAGCCTTAGATAGGGGAGAGAGAATAGAGATGGGGCGATAGTTGTGGTGGGTAGGTATGGTCCCTGCTCTTAAATATAGGGGTAATAGAGGCAGATTTCCAGTACATGGGGAATTTCCCAAGACATAAAGACCGGTTGATAATGTGGGTGAGGGGGATTAGCACCTTATGTAGAGTGAGCTGGAGAAGTCTGAGGTCTAACGAGTCACTGCTGTATTGGGAGTGCCTTATGGCTTTTTTGAGGTAAGGTTCAGCAGACTTGGGGGAGATACAACGTAGACGAAATAGGGTGTGTGCTGAGGGGGAGGATCAAAAAAGTAGGAAGAGAGGGCGTGGCTAAGGTCGGTGAAAGCGTGGTTAAGTGTGGTGGCTATCCGATTGGGGTCAGTGGTCAGGCCCCCTTCGACTGAGATTTGCGTGGGGACAGGGTTTGAGGCTTTACCACAGATGTCCTTAATATTGCTCCAGAATTTATGCCCTTGGCCCCAGGTAGAGGTTAGGGTAGATTTGTAGTACTCAGTCTTGGCTTTGCACAGGGACCATGTGCAATGGTTTCAGGCTTCTCTGTACTTCTGTCTGTCTGCCGGCAGGCCGGTCTCAATGGAGAGGTGCCATAGAGAATCCCTAGACCGCATCAGGGCCAGTAGGTGGTCAGAAATCCAGGGCGCTCGGTTGCCTTTGACCATCCTTTTGGCAAGAGGGGCAAACATGTCACAGATAACATTGAAGGAATGAATGAAGAGATCAAGGGCTTTGTCAGGGTCAAGGGTGTTTGTTATGAATGACCAATCCAATGTACTAAGGTTAGCTTTTAGGTGGGTAAATTTACCAGGGCCAAGTTTACATCATAGGACCACTTTCGGAGGGGACTTGAGGGCCTTACAAGACCAGGAGCAGAAGGCAGGGGAATGGTCACTAATTGCATCTGACAGAATAGTAGTGCTAGTGATTTTCTGAGGGTGTTTAGTAAAAACTAGGTCCAGTAGGGAGAAGGACCCTGTGCGATGGTGCAGGCGGGTGAGGGAGGGGACTATTTGTGTTAGGTCATGGGCTGTGGCTTCATCGATGAAAGAGGTGGTGGACTTAGATAGCCAATTGATATTGAAGTCCCCCAGAATAATTTTTTCATTATGAGATGGCCAGGTAGGACATTACAGTGTGGAAGGCTGCCTTTTGGTCTCTGGGGGGAATGTATCTAGCGGTGATGAGTAGGGGGGGTAAGGGATTGACCAAAGGTAAGTTTCAGGGTGAGGGCCTGTGGTCCAGGTATGAGATGGGGGAAGCAGCTGTACATGCAGAGTGTCCTTAATGTAAATTGCACAGCCACCACCATGCTTTCCCTGTCGGTCGGCCTGGAATATGCTATACTTGGAGAGGGACACCAATGACTCAGAGATATGGGAGGAGAGCTAGGTTTCACCCATGGCAATGATGTCGGGCTGATGTTGCAATACCCATCCCTGGTATGAGTCCCATTTTTTTAGTAAGCTGCATGCATTAAGGATGGCAATACGCAGCCCACCTGCAGGGGAGTGTGTGGACATGGAGGGTGCGAGAGGTCCAGGGTTGGGGTGTATATTGCCTGACATAAGGAAGAGGAGGAGGAGAAGAGACCTGAGGAAGGACTTCCAGGTAAATCTTTTTGGGCAGTTCGAGTTGTGTACTTGGGCCCCTTTAGAGTTTAGAAATGTGGGAATGGGGAGGGTAAGTAAGTGGGGGGATGCCAGAATCAGGAGATACAACAAGGGGGAAGATGGCAATATCGGGGGTGGACAGTGGGATGTCCGCGAGGTGCAGGGTGCCGAGCTCCTTTTCCTTGTGCCGGTAAGATACTGTGTGAGGTGGTTGATGTAACAGTATCTCACTTGCAGTGCTGTAGGACAAAGGATCACTTGCAGTGCTGTAGGACAAAGGATCACTTGCAGTGCTACAGAATTCACTGTAGGGGGTGGCAGCCATATTGTCAGATGGACATCACGTCCATAAGAAGGTAGATATTCAGGTAAAGTGCAGGGTGAAGGCGTAAGCACAGGGATCGACAGTTTGAGTGTGAGGTGACTGACAGAAACATAGTGAGAGGTGGTGGGAGGAGGACCAGAGGAAGAGCCAGTAGTAGGTGATGGAAAGCTAAAAATCTGCCCCTAGAGGCAAGAGAGTATAGGCTGCTAGTGAAGAAGTGGGCTGATTGATTCAGGATCATTCAGGATCATGGCCATCCTCCTATATAAGGGAGAGCTCACCAGGGTGGGGGAGGTTGGGAGCCTACGAGAGCGTCCGGCAGGGTCAAAACTATGTAGGTCCTCAAGCGGGAGGAGCCCGGAGTTCCTTAGCCTTGAGATCCGGAATTTCTGTACCTGCAGGTGGTGGTTCTGGGGTGGGGGAAGGTGACTTGTCCGCTTGCCCTCTCGACCTCCGTGGACCCTCGCAGGATCAACTGTGGAGAGAATGGGAGATTAGGTAAGCATTTATAGGTAAAAATGGGCGGGGGTTCAACTGGAGACTAGGGGTCTGAATTAGAAACGGAGCCTGCCCTTATCCGATTACATGGGACTCAAGTTGCAGGCTGGCAGGAGAAATACTCTGGGACACAAGCTGTTCTAAAATTAGTTTACCCAGAAATTAGCTCTAAGCTGTTCTAAATTAGCCTACACCAGCTCACGGTGAAGGAAAACTTTAAGGCAACACGGTGGAAGAAACTTTAAGGCAAACTTAGGGTACAAAATTCAGTACAGAAAAATATTGAGATCCTTAGAGGGCTTTGAAAGTTATGTCGGCTGTTAATTAGCAAATGCCTTTAAGCTTTACAAAGTGCCCGGACAACATATATGCAAGCGTACAGCCTATCTTTACAGAACTTTAACTGGAGTAACTAGTATAACATTCCTTTAAGTTCATGATAAAGCCTTAAAAACACAATGCATTCATACATACAGCCTAAAAATAAAACCATCTCCACATGTACGCCGACAACAATTTAAAATAAAATTAAGAAAGGCGCCATACACAGAGACAGGGTTTGAAATTAAAAATGGTGCCAACTACGCAGGTCCTGCAAGTGAGGAGGGGACAGAGCTCCTTGGCCAGCCGAGATTCGGAATTCCCCTACCTTGCAGCAAGTGTTGGTTTCGGGGGTGGGGGAGGGCGACTTGTCCACTTGCCCTCTCAATCTCCGTGGACCCTCGCAGGATCAACTTGCAGCATGTGGTGGTTTCAAGGGAGTGAGGGAGGCTGACTTGTACGCTTGCCCTCTTGACCTCCATGGACCCTCGCAGGATCAACTTGCAGCAAGTGGTGGTTTTGGGGGGTGGGGAAGGGCAACTTGTTCGCTTGCCCTCTTGACCTCCGTGGACCCTTGCAGGATCAACTGTGGGAATGACTCTCATAATGAAAAATAACAGCAATAGAATATAGGCAATTATTTTAAAATATAATCTTACTTGTGTCTACTCAAGCATAGTTATCACAGAGGGGGATTAACTTCTCACCAATCAGATATTAAAGGACCCTGATATGAACAAAATGGCAACGAGATATCATGACAGTACACTCTACATATCACAAGAGGCCACTGTAAAACAAACTGGTGAAACACCCTTTCTCTATAACAAAACAAGATAAATTTATTTATTTATTGAATTCTGTTGACAGGGTATACCCCACTGAGACTACAAGTCCCTTTTTCAGGGGCGACGCAGAATTAGTTACACGGAAACTTAACATAACAGAGTAGCACACAAAAACAGATGAGCAGTACAAGTCATAATCATAACAATGAAATCACTGGGTTACAGAGTTGGCAGTACTGGTTTACACACAATAAAGTGTGCGCACCCAGACGGGTCTATGTTTACAGAGTAGCAATATATACTGTAGTTCACCAATAGAGTAATACAGCGATTGAATGATTTGCCATCAGACCTAGTCAATTCCTCTAGTTTCCAAATATTCAAAAAAAAGAATCAGACATCCATTTGTACACAGTTCTCACGTAACAGCTATAGTAGATATGCTGTTCTAAGGATGGTTGTGGGCATATGATCCTCTATAAATTCCAACAGAAAATAGATGCAACAACCACTGTTTCTGATACTGTGAAGTTTACTTTGTTTAAAGGGATGTAAAATTATACATGTAGCAGCAGCAGCACATAGTTCAACAGAGTACAATGGCATACTGTGACACCTACACCCAGCATATGTTAAGTATGTCTCTTACTGTTTTAGCAGTGCTACTAATAATGAAACAGGGCACAATTTGTTCTATTTAATATTTCCAATATGACATACAGGAGAAAGTAAAATGGAATGCAATCAATTCTCTTGTCAATAAGATTAAAAGTGTGTGGATCTCCTGTAAAATATCAATAGCTACATACAAACAAGCATTTGTCAATGGCGAACATTGGTTGCTTATTAAACAATTTGATGTTTTTCCGAAAAAGTGCAACGGCAAGTCTAGTCTGGAACAGCGATACTTTAAAAAAATAAATGGCCAGGTCAAGACAGGATGGAAACTAGTTGCTGGCTGAACGTGGTTAAGGCTGGCTAGGAAAACAGGGGTGAGATAAAGGGGGCTAGCTGGCAGTGGCTAAAATACAGCACACACTGATATGCTCCTTACAGAAAGTGTGCATTCAACACAGTGTGGCACTACTAACTGTACAGGGTTGCGAATATGCCAAGTACTGCTCTGAGGACAGTCAGCTGTGCTTCATGTACAGTGCACTGTCTGTACTCCACTCTGTGTCCCGAACTGTGAAAGCACTGTAATGTGCTCTGTGAACTGTCCCCGGTGTGTTTCCCTACATTTCATGAGCACACTGTACACCAAGTACAAGATGTGACTGTGTCTGTGGCCAGGCTCCCTTTACTGTACAGTGTCTCTATCCTGGTCGGGTGGGTGATATACACTGATTAGCTGGGTAAATGAACTCCACAGCAGGTTAATGGAATGCAGCAAGTCGCAAATAGCAGCCGCGACTTGTGGCATTGCATCGACCCACTACGTACCGATTCCCTGACTCTCTCCTCACCTATCTCAGAAACCACATTCTCCTGTGTGCTTTTCAATAAATGAATCTGAAAGGAACAGTAGCTGTAGCAGGTGAGACAAATGGGCAGCTCCCGTCTTCAGCTACAAGACTCTGCTATTCTCACACCCCGTTACAGGCAAACTTGTAACATGTTCAATTATACAATGTTGCCTGACTTTCCACACAGTTTTCTGCTTGACACATCACATGGACGATATAGAACTTTCCTTCATTTTCATGGTGTGCTACAAGTACCCATGTGGTTTTCCACCTACCCATTGAACGGAGGTACAGTTACCCATGCGCCTACTGCTCGGAGAGGGCACTCATCTATGGGTCTGGTGAACTCTACTTTGGAAAGCCCTGCTGTCACAGCCTGCTGCTGTGGTGAACTATCACACCAGGAGTCTCAGGTCTCTGTGCTGGGAATGGGACTGTGGGCACAGCTGGGATCAGTGCGGCACTCTGATGCAAAGGAAAGGGCGAGGGTGTACTGCCAATGGGACTGTGACCACAGCTGGGGTCAGTACGGCACAGCCGTGTGAGAAAACAGTGTGCAGTGACTGCAATGATCCACTGTACTTCTTTGGGAAGACAGGAGTTGCTCTTATGGTGCTCAGCGACACTCAGCCCACTTTCAGGACTGACAAGCTGACTTTTGCTCAGAACGGAGGAGATATGAAAAGGGGAGCAGGCAAAGCAGTGAGACAGGGAGTGGGCACAGCGGACAGCACAGGGAGCTTCTGTGTCAGCTCGGGTGGTGTTCCATCGACCCAGAAAGTTGATGGCTTCCAAGTTGCAATGTTGACACTTGACTCCGATAGTCACTCCGATCTCCATCCTGCTGCTGCCTCAGACTATGAGCAGTCTTTTTGCACCTCGTATGCCTCTCTCTGGGGTCACTCCCTTGATTTGTGGATGCAATCTAATGCTTATGGCGAGGGGCTCTAGGCTAAGGGCATATAACAATGGGGAGAGGGGACACCCGTGCCTTGTCCCTCTCCCCAATGGGAACTGCTGGGAGAGGTGTCCACTGGCTCTGACCAAGGCCTCCAGACCCTGATAGAGTGCGGAGATGGCTCCCACAAAATGGTCTCCCAGATTAAATTTGTTTAAAACCCATTGTAGAACGTGCCAGTTGATCTTATCGAAGGCCTTCACAGCATCAATACTAATGGCAAGCTGGAAGGCCCTCTTGCCCTAAAACAGCATATTTCTGCTGTGGAATACCAAGTAAGAAATGTAGTAGAAATGCTATGTTTACTGTAAGGGAAAGCAGTTTAGTTCTTTTGCAGATAGACTGGGAGGTTTGTATTTCTACCATCAGGGACTGAAAAAAAAAATTGCACTCAGTTAAGCCAACAAGTTACTGTATCATTTTATACCTATGTTGAACCTAACAGAATAGCAAATCCATTTGTTTTGTTTTTTTTAAATGGATTGTGTGTGTGTGAGTGTGTCAGAGTGTGTGTGTATGTCTGAGTTCATGTTTGTAGGGACAGAGTTTCTCTGCATGCATGTGCGTGTGTGTGTGTGTGTGTGTGTGTGTGTGTGTGTGTGTGTGTGACTGCACTGGAAAACATGCATATTTACAAAAGCCATCCATTATTGATACTGTCTGACTCTTGTTTATAGCAGCTACGTTGGAGATCATGACTGGAGGTACTGTCGAGGTATTATGTAACTTTCTTTTTTTCCTATACTACCTTTTCTTTTTTCTATATGTAATTTTTCACTCCTCCAGGCAGATCTGAGTGCTCTCCCCCCCTCATCGGAGGGGTTCAGTCTGCGGTCACCAGCTTCTCCCACACCTGCACCTCCCGGTAATCCCCCATGGGTTGCCCCCCCCATGGCAGGGCCAAGGGTGAAGGGCATCAACTTCCCCGTCCCTGGAGACCAACATTTACACTCCAGGGAGGCCAGTGTGGGCGCTGCAGGGCCATCATGTAGCCTATCAGCTCCATTTTCACCTTTTCTCCCCTTCCCTCACCGCGGTTGCTTGCACACATGAGAAGGCACACACACACACACACAGCGACCCACAGCACCCTCCCTAGTCTAGTCGCTCCTGTCTGCACTACGTCTGGTTCTCCACCTGGGGACAGCAGTGTAGTGGGCGCGACTGGGTCCCCAACCAGGAGGGGAGAGCTGCCTTACAACTGCTCAAACCATCTCCCGGCCTCACCTCCCCCCCCCCGCTAACCCTCAACGACCCAGGCTTGTTCCCGAATCCAGGATGCTGGCGTCTATCCTACCTTTTCTGGAAGGGCCTGCCATCTGAAGTACTATGAGACTATGAGCTCCTTAGCCTTGAGCCACTCATATTTGAACCTATTAAGGGTCCTCGCAACCATACCTCCGTTGACAATCTGTTCCAAGTCTCCACCACCTTTTTAGTGAAGAACTACCTCACATCTTTCCTAAATTTACCTCCCACCAATCTCCAATCATGTCCCTTCATGACAGCGTCTCTAACAAAGAAGACCTTGCAATTTACCTATTTATTCCCCCTAGGAATTTATAAGTCTCTATCATGCCTCCTGGCCTCCAGTGAGTACAGGTTTAAGGCTTTCAGTGGTTTCTCAGAGGATCTGCCTTTCTGTCTCTACATCATTTTTGTGACCCTCTGCTCCAATGACTCCAGACTATCAATGACCTTTCTCAGACAGCGATCTCCTTCATAAATGTTTACTGAATCAGATAACCAATACAATAACGTCCATGACTACTATAAATAATATACCAGGTAAGACATACCATCTTTAAGAGTAGTATACATTAACAGTTAAACAAATAAACTTATTAACATATTTGTAAACATTCGTAACTCAGACTACATCACTAATGACCTAAGAATAATAAGAATGGATCACAGAACATTTATGTGATTCTCTGTCTTCCTATTCAAAATCTATTTTTTTATGATGGATTCTGGTAACCTGTAATAATTATTTCCAGCTAATCTATTAAAGCCAAAAAGGGAGCCCAACTTGCCTCAAACTGTTTATTATTAATTAGATACCCCACTTGCTTTTAGATGCTATTTTCCCCATAAAAGTCAGTCAATCATCTAGAACAGGGGGATGCCACGTGGGTGCAATCACTGAGGGAATGAGGGGAATGTGTCCCCCTCAAATTTTTAAGCCTCCTATCTTGTCCCCTTCAACATTTTAGACTTTGTTTGTATCTTGCATTAAGTCCCCATCTGCAGCTACTATAACAGCAGACAGTGTGATCCACTGATGTCGGCAGGTGTACGCAAAAGTTTCGAGTTTCAAAGCTGGGGTAGCATTCTGTAAGTTTTTCACAAGCTGCCTCTTAGCCTGCTGCCTTGTTATCTGCTTCCTTGCTGCCACACAAAACCTTTCTGGTGCTGCCTCCAGGGGAGGGAGGGGGGCAAATAAGTAGAATACTGGGGCAATACTGGCTGCTGATGAAAACAATGCCTGGCAACTTATTCGTAACTGGCCAGGCCCTGTGATTCTTCCCATTGCTACTGGTTGGAGCAGGACGGAGGGAGGACTCTGTTGACTTTTCAAACCCAGAATCTATATGGCAGTATGGAAGTACTGTTTTACTTTGCAGTTTCTTGATTGTTCCACTGTTTGTGAGGATGTAAGGGGATCAGCAATGATCACGAGCTCAGCAGTAACGTGCCGGCACCAGCAGCAGTATTTGGAGCCTAAGAACCCAATCTTGTACTGGAGAATGAATCAGCGACATGTGGCAATGGCACTTTCATGTCTTATTTCAGAATGGATTCACAGCAACAACATTGGTGCTCATGACTCGTGGCGCTGGTGGATTAGACAGTAAATATTATGGTCCTTTTTTTTCAAGATTTCTCACTAAAGGTAAGTCGCTGAAGTCAGACTTGGTTTATCAGAGGAGGGGGTTGCGACAACCTGCTTTTTATGTTCGTCATGCACGCAAGTGCAGATGAACATATTGATATGAAAGTTGCTATAGAGGGTGGGGGGTGTGTCGACTGGAGAGCTCTGTTCAAGGGACAGGTCTGTGGCAGGTGACTCAGTAGGCAGGCTGCCGATGACTCGCTTTCTGTTTTGAGGGCAGAGTTGGCAAGGTTTTCAAAGGACAGAGCCGAACCAATAGTAGCGTGACTTTGTCCTTTGATGTGTACACACATACAGGGCAGGTATTAGCATTGTGCCAGCCGTGCAAGAGATTACATTTACCAGATTTAAAGGGACACAGTCAGTCTCATTGTGCCGGTATTTTTTTTTTCAAATGTAATAAACAGTATGCTGTCACTCATTTCAATGTGCACAAATTCATTTTATTTAATGAAGTTTAGACTTATGAGCGGGCCGTCAGTAATCCCACTGTATCACTTCCTGGTTGCACATTTCACACTGCCATCGCGCTTACCGTGACTGCAGCAGTTCCTGTAATGAACAGGCTTGCTGAGTATGAGCCTGCTCGAGCTGACATGTGAATGAGCTCTCTCTCACTTGTCAGCTCGCTCTATGTGTAGCGCTGTTTCAGTACATTTCAACCTTCCTGTTTTACTGTAGCAAATCTGTGCATTCACACTGCCATCGTGCTTATAAGGATAGTGGCAGTTGCTGTCACGAACAAGCTTACTGAGTAGGAGCCTGCTCAAGCTGCCATGTGAACGCACTGTCTCTCTCACGTGTCAGCTCACTCTGTGTGTAGCGCTGTTACAGTACCTTTCAACCTGCCTGACTGCAGCAAATCAATCCCTTTCACTCCCTCCCACTGCTGCTGTCCTCCTCGCTCCCTCTTTTCCTGTTCAAGCTCCCCCCAGCAAATCAATCCCTCCTGCTGCTGCTGTCCTTCCGACACCCTCCATTCTGTTCGAGCCCCCCCACAGCAAATCAATCCCTCCTGCTCCCTCTCACTGCTGCTGTCCACTCCGCACCCTCTGTTCCATGTCACCCAGATGCTGGGGAGCCCACTCCTAGTGTCCAGAAATGTAAACAAAATGTTTCCCTGTTAAAAAAAGGAAACTGTCCCCGATGTCTTTTTTTAAACCTGCAAAAAAGGAAACGGTCCCTCGTTGTCCCCCCGTGCCCCTCCCCCATCCTGACCATCCCACTGCACACCCACCTCCCTGCACCCCCCTTACCCATACTTACCACCGGAAGTCAGGAGCAGCGATCTTCTGTGGACCGGGACATGTCTGCACTCTTCAAAGCCAACTGGCAAACTGAAGATTTCAAGGTAAGCCGAATAATGGGAGTCAATTGGGGGGGGGGGGTTCAACATAGGTTGATATCTCAGCCATTTTTAGGAATTCTGGCCCCAAATTTTCAACATAGGGTTCTTGGAACCCCACCTCCTGAACGCTGTCACTGTCATTTTATTACTCTGGCCTGAAAGGTGATTTCACAGTCACTGCACGGAATCACCTTACAGGATCGATTAACGAAATGATAGTGCCACTGTTCAAGAGTTGGTGTTCCAAAAAGCCCAGGTTGCAAATTTCATAAAAAAATTCCAGAAAATGACTGTGTTACGAGTGTGTGTTGTGCAGTTTCTACACACGCTCCTAACTTCACCAATTTTTTATATTTTCACTCCAGATTTCAACATTGATATTTTTTCACACCTCTTATGAACAGTACAGCTGTCATTTTTCGTATCCTGCCTGAAATATGTTTTCGCACCTGTGGCGCAGAACGGCACAGTATCTTCTGCAAAATCACCTGAGTGAATGAGTGAACAAAATGACAGTGGCACTCTTCATGAGGTGGGGTGTCAAAAAGGTCATGTTGAAAATTTGATGAAACAATTCCGAAAAGTGGTTGAGTTACACCCGGTCGTTCAAAGTTTTCTATCCACATGTGTAACTTTGGTCATTTTCAATATTTTCACTCCAAATTTTCAATATAACCTTTTTATCACACCACCTCATGACCAGTATAGCTTTCATTTTTCACATCTTGCTCATAATGTGTTCTTGCACCTATGGTGTGGAAATAAAGGTTACTCACCTGTAACAGGAGTTCTAGGAGTGGTATATGTTGTTCATCCACACTTAGTAGCAGGTTCCTTGTCACTTTAAATCTTGCTGGAAGGTCTTCAAGCTGGCTCCTCCCACCCACCCAGGTGGTAAAACTCGCTCCACCCCATGATGCCAGATCTAGCCTGCTGGAAGCCAGGTTGCACGCCAGGCCGGGAGGTCAGAGGGGTTGTGGATGAACAACATATGCCACTCCTAGAACTCCTGTTACAGGTGAGTAACCTGTATTTCTAGGGACGTGGATATGTTGTTCAATCCACACTTACTGGCAGACTCCTAGCAGTTCTACAGGAGGAGAGAGGCAAGGTCGCACCCCCTACTTGGGAAATAAGGACTGGAGAACTGAGGTCCCAAAACCAGCATCCCGGCGTGACTCAAGGTCGTCGTGGTAGTGGGTAATGAAGGTGTGTGCTGACTTCTAGGTAGCAGCCCTGCAGATTTCCTGGATAGGGACGTCCCTGGAAGCAGCCACCAAAGCAGCGATATGGCGGGTAGAATGAGCTCTTATCCCTCTGGGAGGCTCCATGCCCACCAACCTATAGCAGAGCTCTATGCAGGAGGTGACCCACCTGCCTATCATCCGCTTGGCTGCAGGTGTGCCAGGTGCGGCTTCAGTGTAGGTGACAAACAGCTGGCGAACCTCTCCCCGAACTTCAGCCATCCGCTCCTTATAATAAGAGAGCGCTCTCTTCTAGGGTCCAGAGTATGGAGCCTATATTTGGCCTTCGAGGTGATTGGGGTAGAACACCGGTAGAGTCAACACCTGGTTAAGGTGAAACTCTGACACCACCTTCGGAAGGAATTTCAGGTGGGGGTGCAGGACAACCTTGTCCCTATGAAAGACTAGATAAGGAGACTTGATGGAAAGCGCCTGGAGCTCTCCCATCCTTCTGGCTGATGTAATAGCCACCAAGAAGGTGGTCTTCCATGACAGGTGAGAGATGTCACACCTGTGCACCGGTTCGAATGGCTTGCCCATGAGTTTAGCCAATACCAGCAGTAGATCCCATGGAGGTGGAGGTTCTCACACCAGAGGGGATATGTGATCAAGGCCTTTGAAAAAGCACCTGACCACCTTCTCCTGAACCACCAACTGCTTTCTTTCCGGCCCACGCCCAGTAAGCAGAGATGGCTGCCAGGTGCACATTAAGGGTCGTCGACAGAAGCCTTAGCTGAGAAAGAGACCACAGGTAGTCCAGAATGCTAGCCAAGGAACAGGAGGAAGGGTCAAACCCCTTACCCTGACACCAAATGGAAAATCTCCTCCATTTGAAGGCATAGCATTTTTTGGTCGACTCGTTACGGGATGCCTCAACGACACTGAGGACCTCATTGGAAAGACCCATGGCCTGGAACTCTAGCCACTCAGGAACCAGGCCATCAAGTGCAGGGATTGAAGGTCTGGGTAGAGTACCTTCCTCTTGTTGACTGAGATCAGGTACGGGTGGGCTGGAAGCCACCTCAGGAGCCTAGAGCTGAGGCTGAGGAGATCTGGATACCAGAACTGGCAGGGCCAGTCTGGGGCTACCAGAATCACCTGCGCCTTGTCCCTCTTCACCTTGAGAAGCACCTTGTGGATCAAGGGAAATGAAAGGAAGGCGTAGAAGAGGCCCAGGGTCCACGGCCTCGAGAAGGCATCCCGCTGCAGCAAGCCCTGCTGAGGGGGACGGGCATGTAACAGCCTCAGCTTCGCATTCTCCCTGGAGGCAAACAGGTCCACCTAAGGGGTGCCCTAGTGGAAGAACAGATCTTGTACTACCTCCGACAGGAGAGACCACTCGTGAGATGCAGTGCGTATCTGGCTTAGGGCATCGGCCAGACTGTTGGAGGCTCCTGCCACATGGATGGCTAGGAGATCCGCCTCCAGGCTGATCATGAGAGACCAAGTGCAGACAGCCTCCTTGCACAGTGGCAAGGAGTGCATCCTGCCCTGCCAGATGAGGCAGTACATGGTCGTGGTGTTGTCCATCTGGACCTGAACCACTTGACCCCATACAAATGGAGTGAAGGCAGTGAGGGCTAGTTGGACCACTTGAAGCTCCAGCAGGTTGATGTGGCATCGACACTCCTGAGGGGACCAGAGGCCACGGGCTCTGAACTACCCCACATGGGCACCCCAACCCATCAGAGAGGTGTCAGTCATGAGAGTGACCATCAGCTCAGGGCGGATAAACTGGATACCCTCCTGCAGATGAGCTGGAACAAGCCACCACTGCAGGCTATTCCACATCTCCTGGGTCATGGTCACTGGCTGGTCCAGAGGACCAGAACTCTGTGACCACTGGCAGGCCAGCCCCCATAGCAGGGGACGCATGTGCCAGCAGGCCTAATGGACCACGCTGGTGCAGGCTGCCAGGAGGCCCAGGAGGCACAGGAAGTCCCGGGCAGGACACAATTGCCCAACCAGAATGACTGGGCAAAGGAAGAATGGACCTTAGCCCTGTCCGCCGGGAGCCATGCTCTGGCTCAAAGAGAGTCGAGCTCTGCCCCGATGAACTGAATCACTAGCAATGGCACGAGTTCCAATTTGGCTCCATTGATGAGGAGGCCAATCTGAGAGCAGACCTGGAGGGCTAGATCCCTGGACTGCTCCACCTCCAACCTGGAGGGTGCTGCAATCAGCCAGTCATCCAGGTAAGGGTACACCCGGAACCCCTGGCACCGCAGGAATGCTGTCACCACTGCCATGCATTTGATGAAGACCCTGGGAGCTGGAGAAAGGCCGAGGGCATGGCCTGGAACTTGAAAAGGGATCCCTCTGCCCTGAAGCAGAGGAATTGCTGGTGAGATGGACGGATTGGGACGTGAAAGAACATGTCCTGAAGTTCCAGAGAACAGAACCACACACCTCGTTCCAAGGATGGAATGATCTGAGCCAGAGTGACCATCCTGAAGGTGCGAGACCTTTAGGAACTTGTTCAGGTTGTGTAGGTCGAGAATGGGGCGCCATCCCCCTGTCCATTTTGGGACCAGGAAGTACCTAGATACAAACCCTGGGTCTAGAGGGGGGTCCACCACCTCCTTGATCACCTCATTCTGGAGGAGCAGGACAATGTCGGCTCGACAAGCCGACAGAGAGGCTGCAGAACCCATAGCCCCCCATGGGGCAATGGCTCAATAGGGTGGGGACTGCTCAAATTCCAGAGGCAGTCCCCTGCCTACCACTTCCAACACCCAGTGGTCCATGGTGATATCAGAACAGGCAGAAAGGAAGGAAGTGGCGGAGCCATCCCCCCATGAGGGGAACCCGGGGAGGAGTGATGAGGTTGGGGGGCGACACCCCTCAACCCATCACTGGGCAGGCTTGGAGGAAGGGCCGGCCGAGGAGCTGCCTGGGCCTTTTCCTCCCAGCTTCCTGCTGGAGGAAGCAGCAGGTTTTTCTTTGGGGTGCCAAGTGCGAGCCTGCTGGCCCTGATGCTGGTGTTGCTGGGCCGGGTGTGCCGCAGGGGCTGAAGGATGAAAGGGCTTACGCTGCTGCTGGTGGCCTTTGTCCTTCTGGGCAGAAGTGACCGAGTCCAAGGTGGCGTTGGACTTCTCGATCCGCTGGAGATGACCCTCCACCCCGGGACCGAACAAGTCGGTACCCAGGAAGGGAACATCTGCCAGCTTGTGCTGGGTATCCGCCATAAAGGTGGAAATCCACAGCCAAGCTCTGCAGCGCATGGCCACTGTGACTGCTACTGACTAGGCACATGAGTCAGCGATGTCCAAGGAAGTTTGAAGCTGCTGTTTGGCCACCGGCCTTCCCTGGTCCCGCACCTGCTTGACCGTTGTTTGAAGGTCAGCCGGGAGATGAGGAATCATCTCATCCAGGGAGCCCAAAAGGGTGTGTGAAAAGTGTGCCATCAGGACGGCCGAGCTAGCCTTATGAAGGCCTAGGGAGGAAGCAGCATATACTTTCCACCCTGAGTAGTCCAATTTCCCGGAACGCTGGAAAACGCTGTTGGTCACTAACCCCTCCGCAGAGGGGTGCTCCGAGAAACCGAAGAGTGAATCTGTAGGGATCCTGGCCGAAGGTGCTGGACATGAAGCTAGCCGCTGCCACAGCTCCAGGGCCAGGCCAACAATGGCTTTGGCCCCCAGGAAGGCCTCCGTAGGGGAATCCCCTCAGTCCAGTATCTCCGTGAGGGGATACTTGGCCCATTTTGAAATGGGTTCAAGCTTCATCCCAGTGGATTCTGAGGTGAGTTGAAGCATACCTAAGAACGAGGATGGGCTTTTGTCCACCAACTGACCCCCAGTGGACTCCAGGTCAAGCGGCCTGGAGAACAAGGAGTCGTCATCATCAGACTCCGAGGAGTCTGCAAGCAGCTGCCAAGCACCTGAGCCACCCTCCACATGCCGAAGTCGATCAGGAGTGAGGGTGACCGACAACCTATGGAGCAAACCCTGACTCGACTGAGAATCCTTGGTCAGGGCCCCAGTCTTCAGTTGTGGAGGCAGAGGTTCCACCACAATGGGTGGTGCAGCCGGTTTCGGCCGAACAACCAGTGCAGGCTTTCGCTCCTTGACCACTACAAGGGGTTGTTTCAGCTGCTCCGGTGACAGCCACTTAATGGCCGAAGAAAGCGACGGAATCGGCTTATTCCCGGACAATAAGAGCAGTTGCCACATTAAATCCTTGTAGTGCTGACGCAACGTGCGCCAGAGCCTATCCTCTGAAGAGGACGATGAGGATGAGCGGCTCTGACGCTTTCCATGGTGCCGAGACCGAGACCGCCGACCGCGGGACCGGCTGGACCCGGAAGAGGTCCGAGACCAAGACCAAGACCTTCGGGGATTCTGAGAGTGGGTCGGAGAGGGGGTAGGGAAACCCACTCCTCCCTCGGTTCAGGGACCTTAGCCAGGGACTCCGGCACAGGAGGCACAGGCAAGTCCTCGGTTTCCACCAGGGGAACTGGTGAAGAAGGGTTGTCGGCTTTTCCAGATGACAAACCATCTGACGGGTCGAGAAAAATCTTGATTGCGTCGACGGTTGTCTCGGCCGGCTGACCTGATGAGGACACCATGAAGCCAGCGGCCTTAGCCGCAACCTCGATCGAAGTCGACTGTCGACTATCCGGGGAAGAGGACCTCTCCCGCTCCCACGAACGTCGATGGTGGGACTTACCTTTGGAGTCTTTCTTCTTGGACCGAGAGGAATGTCCCAATGGCCCTTCTCCCTTGGTGGAGACAGACTGGCCAAGCTCCTTAAAAGAAGCTGTATAAGAAGAGCCCAAGGACAGCAGGATAAATGCCGTGACCGAGGAAGATGAAGATGCAGCCTGGGCCGCCTCCTCCTCCTCCTCGAGGACGATCATCTGCTCCAGCTGGTCTGCCAAGCCCACCACCGCGGACACCGCCCAATGAACCTCCTTCAACTTAACTGGAGGATAACGTTTTTCAGGGCGCCCCAAAAGCATTCTGGCAGCACGATCCTCCAAGACCGAAGCTGAAAAGGATTTGCATAATTCGCAAGCCTGCAAGTCATGTCCGAGTCCTAGGCAATAAACGCACATGGAGTGCGGGTCGGTCCGGGACATCTTCTGCCCATAGGGGCACTGACGAAATCCAGGAGTCGATTTCTGCATCAAAGCCACGAGGAAAAAAGAAGACTGAAGTCTTTTAAACTTTAGAATAAGTTTCGGTTTATCCGAAGAGTTTGGATCCAGGCCTAAAATGCAGAGCACTGAGGAGGGAACCTGAGCTTCCAAGTGGTAAGGAAGATCTGGCGTCATGGGGCGGAGCCGCGAGTTTTACCACCCAGGTGGGTGGAAGGAGCCAGCTTACACACCACATTTTTTTAAATGTGTACTCCTGCTCCACAGCCCTCTCTATCTGGAGGGGCCCCAACCCTGTGCCCTAACATTCACCAGTCAAAGCCGACCAGTTACCCCCAGGGCTTACACCCCCAGTGGAGTCGGTTGGGACCCCCACCAAGACCAGATCCACCCACCAAAACCAGATCCAGTACAGGGGTCAGCGTCATAATGGTTCGGGGGCAGGACCTGTGAGCTCCCTCCATCATCCTCCATGAGCTTGTTTCCCTCCTGGTTTCTCCCATTCAGGGGCGGAGTGTGCAGGGATGCCAGCGACAGTGCTGCACACACTCCCGTGTGTGCACCTCATTAGGCATCTGCCCTGCATCTGTCCGGATGTCTGTAGTGCTGGTGTGCCAGCCTCCAGCCGCCGCTAGGGGCCAGACATGCATCTACAACTGGTCACCCCTCTCCCAGGGAAGGAAAGCTGTCCCGGGGATGTTTGATCCTTCTTCCCCCCTGCCAACCCCAGCAGCCCATGCTTGTTCCTGAACATGGGTCACCAGCATGGCGCAAGGTGTGGTGAGCAGCACCTCAACCCCCAGCATCACCGGGCCAGCGATGCACCCCACATTTTAAACTTAGCCTTGTTATTACCTGAGCTACTGTATTCAGATGCTGTCCAAAATATGACAGCTTGTCAAAACATAGTTCAGGCAGGGTTTCGGCGTCAATATATTTCAACGGGGTTTCCAACTTGGAGGCATAACTTGGCCATTTTTAAGTATTTTTGCCCTAAATCTTCAACATATGTTTTTGGGGACCCCAACTCATGAACAATGCAACTGATGTTAGCTAAATCTGTCCCAAAAGGTGATTTTGTAGTCACTGCACAAACTCACCTTTCGGGCAGGAGTACAACATTTTCTTCAACGTTGTTCATGAGGTGGGGTGATAAGAAGGCTATGTTGAAAATTTGGCGTAAAAATATTAAACAACATAGAGAATACTGGATGGGCAACTATGCATAACCAGTGTGTTCTGCCACAGAGGGGTTCTAGTTTCCTCTGACCTCGAGAGCGATGCTTGAGAGGTCCATGGGAATCAGATCCCTGAGGTGGCATATATATTACTACCTGGTGTACTGATCTCATAGAACAAAGTTGTTTTACCTTCAGAGATTAATTATTCTGCTGCAAAAATAATGCTACCATTGTAAACATTTATAAATTAACTGTAACACTTTTCTTACTTGCAATGTGTGTAACGAAAACTTTTAATAAAAATAAATTTAAAAAAAAGAACCCAGAGGTGCCAAAACACACTAGCTGTGCAGAGTTGTTCATCCTGTATTTTTTATAGTGTATGGTATTGTGTGAAATATGTGTGTGTGAGTTCTTTTGCTTTTAATACGAAACTAACTTATGCAGTCTCTTGAGGTTCCAGAATGCTGTTCTACCACAATAGGGTAGAATCATATTCCATGACCTTTGAACTGTAGTAGTACTGCATTTTGAAAGGGATGGAATTCGATGAAGAACAACACTCTACAATACATTATAAAGAAGTTATGAGCCTGTGTTGGAATTTGCAAACGCAGGCTCATAAATTTAGCAAATGTTTAATATTTTGACCCCAAATATTCAGTATAGTCATTTCTTCACAGTACCTCATGAACATAACAGCTGTCATTCTTCAGATCTTGGCAATAATGTTTTTGCATCCCAAAAGGTGATTTCACAATCACTGCACAAAATGACCTTTTGGGACAGGAGCTGAACATTTTCTCCACCTTTGTTCATGAGGTGGGGTCATAAGAATGCTACACTGAAAATTTGGTGTGAAAATATTAAAAAACAACAAAGTTACGAGCCTGCACTTAAAATAGTAAATGCAGGCTCGTACCTTTGGTACTTTTCAGTATTTTGACCCCAAATTTTCAACATAGCTATTTCTCCACTGCACACCTCATGAATGTGACAGCGAAGGTGATGCATCCCAGCATCCTATTTGCCCTTGCTGCTGCCCTCCTACAGGTCTCTGAGTTGTTCATTTTGATACCTATCACTACCCCCAGGTCCCTCTAACCCTCTGTGACTTGAATCATGTCTGCTCCCAGGGTATACCCCTGGCCTGGATTTCAGACTCCCAGGTGCAGAACCTTGCACTTCTCCGCATTGAATTTTAGTTTCCATTTTTCCGACCACCTTTCCAGAGCCTCCAGGTCCTCCTGCAAGGCCACCCTCCCCTCCTCCCCATCCACCACTGCACCTAGCTTTGAGTCATCTGCAAAGAGACTCATCTCACTCCTGATCCCCTTCCTGATGTCTGAGATACAGGCGTTGAACAGGAGTGGCCCCAGCACTGACCCCTAGGGAACCCCACTAGTAACCCACCTTGGGGATGAGGCTAACCCTCCAACCACCACCTTCTGAGTATGCTCAGAGAGCCAATTTCCTATCCATCTTAACAACTGTCTCCCTCCCCCCATTTCCTTCAGCTTAGCCAGCAGGCCCTGTGGGGTACCAAATCAAGCACCTTGCTAAAGTCCAGAAAGAGGATGTCCACTGGTCTACCCTGGTCCAGGACCCTCATCACCCAGTCATAGAACTCAACAAGATTTGTCTGGCATGATCTTCCCGTGACAAAGCCATGCTGCCTATCGTCCAGTACCCAGTTTGCTCCAGTAACCCCGCAGCCTTTCCTTGACAATACCCTCCATCACCTTGCCAACCACCGATGTTAGGCTAACAGGCCTGTAATTTCCCACCTCCTCTCTTGATCCCCCCCTTGTGGATCGAGGCACCCACCCAGTCCTCAGAGAGACGTTGAAAAGCTCTGCTAGAGGGGCTGCCAGGACATCCACCAGTTCCCTCAGCACCCTGGGATGCATCTCATCTGGCCCAGGTGCTTTCTCCATCCGAAGGGACCTGAGGGCTTCCCTTACTCTCTCTCTCTACTGGGATTTCAGCCTCCATGTCCTCCCCCTTGTCACCCTGCACTGCTGTGCCCCCACCTGTCTGTGGTGGCCACTCCATTTCCCCAGACCCATCAGGGCCCCTGGTCTCTACCAGTCCCACCCCTTGCTGCGGTTTGCCCCCGCTCCCCTCGCAATACCTAGCCCCTCCATCCCCCCCCCGGTAAAAACTGAGGCAAAGTACTCATTTAGGGCTTCTGCTTGTTCCCCACCTCCTGTACCCAACCATCCCTATCCTTATCTTGCTGATCTCCCCTCTACTTTCCTTTTTTCCCTATGTACTAATGAACCCCTTGTTCCCCTCCAGATCCCACTGGCCAAGAACTGCTCCTTTTTGCCTTAGCTGCTCTCACCACCTTTAGAAAAAAAAAGAAAAAGTCCTGCAATGTTTCTTTTTTTTTTTTTTTAACCTATATAACAGAAAGCGGTCCCTCACGGTCTGTCCTGCTCCCTCCCCAACCCACGCCCACCCTCTGAGTACCCTGCCTCCCCACACACCCTCACCCCATACTTACCTCCGGAGCCCAGCGCGATGATCTTCGGTGGAGTGGGAACACGTCTGCACTCTTCAAAGCCAACCGCAAACTGAAGAAATGCCAGAAAGCTGTACAATGGCATAAATAGGGGTTTTTCAACTTTGGGGCATGTCTCAGCCATTTTGGGGAATTTTGGCACTCAATTTTCAACTTGGGGTTATTGGGACCCCTCCTCATGAATTCAGTCACTGTCATGGTGTTATACGGTCCCAAAAGGTGATTTCGCGGTCACTGCGTGGAATCACCTTTCAGGACCGATTAACGAAACGACAGTGCCACTGTTCATCAGGTGAGCTCTCTAAAAGCCTGTGTTGCAAAGGTGGTGAAAATAAATCTAAAAAATGACTGTTTTACGAGCGTGCGTTGCGCAGTTTCCATGCATGCTTGTAACTCCGTGAATTTGTAATATTTTCACTCCAGATTTTCAACATTGCCATTTTGCCACACCTTCTTATGAACAGTACAGCTGTCATTTCACATATCTTGGCCAAAATGTGTTTTCGCACTTCTGGTGCAGAATAACACTGTCACCATGGGAAATCAGTTTTAGGGACAGATTAACAAAATGACAGTGACACTGTTCATGAGCAGAGGTCCTAAAATGCCTATGTTGAAAATTTGGTGATGAAACTCCATAAAATGGCTGTTACAAGCACATGTTGTGCAGTTTCCATGCACCCTTGTAACTTTGCAAATTTGCAATATTTTCATGCCACATTTTCAACACTGGCATTTTTTCACACCTCCTTATGAACAGTACAGCTGTCATTTTTCACACCCTGTCTGAAATGTGTTTTCGCACCTGTGGCATACAATGGCGTGGTCGCTGTGGGAGATCAACTTTTGGGACAGATTAACAAAATCACAGTGCCACTGTTCATGAGGGGAAGTCGCAAAATGCCTATGCTGACAATGTGGTTAAAAAAACCAAAAAATAATTGGGTTATGGATGTGCGTTGTGCAGTTTCTATGCATGCTCATGACTTCAAAAATGTTTCATATTTTCGCTCCCAATTTTCAACGCTGCTATTTTTTTACACCTCCTCATGAACAATACAGTTGTCATTTTTCACAGCCTGCCCAAAATGTGTTTACGTACCTGTGATGCCAAATGGCACTGTTGCTGTGCAAAATCACCTTTTGGCTAACAAACTGATACTACCGCTCTTCATGAGGTGGGGTGGGGTCACAAAAAGCCCATATTGATAATTTGGAGTGAAAATACCAACATGTTAGGGTTTCCAACTGTTACACCCCACCCTGTAGAGATTGACAGGCATCAGGGGTGTGACTTGGGATCATCAGCTGTAATGCTCCCGCCATTCCACCCCCACCCCCACCCTGCAGCCAGTGACAGGCATCGAGGTGTGCCTTGGAGTGTTCAGCCACAAAGTTTGCCCTATTCTCCCATGCTGCACCTACCTCAGCATATTTCCTTATGGAATTAGGTAAGTATAACACCTAAGGACCCCAAAGCACACCACAACACTTGTCAGTGTCTACAGGGTAGGGTGAGGTAAAATGACATGAGCGTTTTAGCTGTTGACCCAAAGGCACACCCCAACGCCTGTCAGTCTCTCCAGGGTGGGGGTTGGGTTGGCATCAGTTCAGTACTTCACTGCCATTCCTATTATGCATCTCTAACTCCTGCACTGCCAATGCCAATGCCAGCAAGACAACATTTGGCATTGACAAATGCTTGTTTTATGAGTTGTGCTACCCGTTCAGCTGCTTCATTAGCTAACAGGCTGTAAGAGCTAGTGGTAGTGTGCTGGATTTCCTGTTTGATTCTGTACTCCTAAAATTCTGCTGCTATAAACTGCATCAGTCTGTCCATAACTAACCCTGAAGGTATGCCCCAGTGTACACAAATACTTTTGTTTCCCAGTAACTTGACAACTGGATATGTCAAGTAGGTGAACCATTTCAGTAAACCTAAGAATAGCAGTCAATGACCTCTAGATTATATCCCCCCTTCAGCTTGCACAAGTCAGCAGCTATCTTTGCCATGGACCTCCAGGAAATGATACAGTTAGCTACTGGTGGCTCCTTTCTCCGAGCAGGCATGTTGACTTGGCAAAAACTTACATATAGGCACTCACTCTCTGATACTGATAGCAGCCCACCAGACACACATATTGGCTCATTCATCATTGCATTTTGTTAGTCGGAGATGCCCATCATGGATTCTGATAAGTATTACAGTCATCTAGGAGGCTGGAGTTACAGTTCTGTACTGGTACACCAACATGTCTCTCACTTCAGACAGCACTACCTACTGCACAGTACTTCTTTAATATAATTGAGTGTCATCCTGAATGTATTTAACCCAACCTTGTTTGGTTACTTAATGACTAGCTGCAGTTGCAGATCAGACTTGGTTTCTTGTAACCCTATTATCTGTCATGTTTGCCCTGACACTGGTTTGCTAGACGAAACTGTTTCTACAAACAGCAGTACTGCTTTCTCCATTTTGGACACTTGCATGTCTGTGAGTGGGTGTCTTTACAGTATGTCAGCCACAACAAGCCCTTTTCCTGGAACAAACTCTGTTTTAAAATTGAACCTCATTAACCCCATCAAAAGGCACTGACATCTGAGATGCGCTTTGTCTAAATCCTGGCTGTTAATCATGGCTAGAAGTGGTTTGAGACCTATCAATAGGCAGAAGGATTCCAGCACCTGCAGGCAGCAGCCAAACTTCTCACAAACCCTTACCATGCACTCTTATGTTTATTTGGGCATATTTGTTCTCTGCCCCCTCAGCATATGAGAACAGAATGCCACCAGAAAAGCCTATCCCATGTTGCTGTGGCAGTGCACATCAGAGCCCAAGACTGCTGATATCTGCACTTACCACTGAAGGCTTCCATGTATCATACAATGTGAGCGCTGGTGCAGATTACATGTTTTTAACTGTGTAAAGGGCCCCTATCCTTAGCATGAACCCAAAGCCTTGCAATGGGTCTCTTCAACAGTTCTGTAACTGGGTTATCGCTGATGAAAAATGTGGGATAAATCTGTCAGATTAATCATATAAAGCACCTAGTGCTGTTCAGCAGTGCTTCTAGGAATAGGGAACACTTCAATTGCTTTAACGCTTTCTGGGTTTGGCTTTTATATTCAATCTCGCTTTGCTTTTACCGGCACTCACATTTCTTCATTATGAATACTGACTCTCTCACACTGTTCAGTACTACTTGCAGGCATTTTTCTTGTTCTTCTTTGCGCTTCCCAAATATGATGTAATCCATTATAACCACTGTCCATCTGTGCCCTTCAATTAGCTCCGCTATCTTCCTTTGAAATATTTTTAAAGCCGAGGTGATTCCAAAGGGAGCATGGGGAAAAGAAGATCTACTACATGGTGCTATTACTGTTTGAACTTGGCATTATCAGTGTGTAGATGTATCTGATGAAACTTGGATCAAGCATCTAGCAAGGCAAAGACACAAGATCCAGGCAGTTTGGGGAAAATGTTCTCTAGCGTAAGAATCAGAAAACTCTCACTTTACAGCCTCATTAAACTGATTCAGATCTACACAGATTATAAAATAAACATTCTGTTTCACCACATGGACAGTCAGTGCACACACCAGTCTACTGGCTTAGCAACTTTCACTGTTATGTCCATGTCTTTCATTCCCTCACTCTGGAAATATTGGAAAAGGCATCCAGTGTGGAGTAGCAATGCTGTAGTAGGGGAATGTACCATCTTCAGCTTACATTTTAAATGACCAATGTGCCCTAACCCATCAAAATTGACCTTTTAGAAACAGGACCTCTCAGATTTCACAGATGGTCTATCTTTTAACTTCTTGGTTGCTGAGAAGATTTGTAGGAGGGTCTCGGTCCCCAGGTTTTGCCTCTCCCCCCTGCTTTTCCGTCATGGTGTGTGACATCAAAATCTGTTGCTATGGAAATTATTGTGATGTTATGGGTGGAATGCCCTGGGGAGGGGGATCGGTTTTGGTGGCTTGGATCTTGTTTTCATGCAAATGTTCTTCATAGTGGGGAAAGGGAGATGGACACAGAGCACTGGTGGAATGTGAGCACTTTTGTGCCTGGACATGTGTTTTTGAAGTGTTTTCCTGATTCTCGAAATTTGCTTTATGGAATTGCGCTTATCCTGTAAGTTGTTTTCTTTTGTGGAAATTTTTTTTTAAATACTAGTTTCAGGTCTGTTACTGTTCCATTTCTAGAGGCTGTTTAGTCATCATAATGAGCATTTCTGATTTGCACACAGGTGGCAACTAGCATTTAAGAACCGTATGACGTAGTTTATGTCCTTGCTCGGCTCTTCCATTGTTGGCACAATGCACCGATGTTGTTTGTTTGTACTATAGGATTCTATGGTTGAGAAGGACATAAACTACATCACACAGTTCTAAAATGGTACTTAACACACAGAGTACTTCAGAAACACAAACAGAAGTTATCAGTAGGCCCATATACAGTAGATGGAATGGTAACAGAATTTGAGCTAGTATTTAAAAATAAATCTGCTGGGAGTGCAAAAGGCTCAGTAGAGCCATGTCCCCTCAAACCTTTTAACCGTGGTTGCACTTCTGGGTGTTGGGCTTCTGTCTACTGAAACAGTATTATTCTTTTAAGACCCATAGTGGCAGCTAGAATCCATTGTTGCAGCAGGTTTCTTTCAATATAGGGTAAGTTGGACATATCTCCTAGAATAAATATACTGGGATCCATACATATATTTTGGGTCCCTATAATTGAACACATGTTGCACAGCTAACCACCGATCTGTATATGGGCACTAGCACCCCCCTCTCCTGCTATCAAAACTCTCCCTGTACACCCCAGCATCCTAAATTTCTTGCTATAGGTCTTACTGCACTGCCTGCTTTGCTTGAGTGAGTCACTGATAACTCCCAGATACCATTCCTCTGCTAAAGTGGCGAGCTTAACCTCTCCCCACCAGTACTCCAAACGTAGGTTCTTACTCCCAAAGTGAATCATCATGCACTTACTGGCACTGAATCGCAACTAACTGCCAGACTGCTGATCACCTTGCAAGTCTTTCTAGGTCCCTCTGAAGTTCTCTCACCCCTTTCTCATTCTCCACCCTGTCACAAAACTTTGTGGTGTCAGGAAAGAGACACATCTTTCCCTAGATACCTTCCTCTATATCATGAATGAACATATTAAATAGGACATTCTCAAGACTGACCCCTGCATCACCCCACTCGTGACCCTACTGTCCCCAGATTAGGCCTCATTCACTACCACCCTCTACCGCCTTCCCCCTAACCAGTTTCTCACCAACTTGACTAGTCCCTTTTCTACTCTTAAGTCCTCCAACTTTTTTACCAGCCTCCCATGTGGCACAAAATCAAAGGCTTTGCCGAAGTCAATGTAAAGCAGATCAACTGCCTGGCTTCTCTCCATTGCCCTAACAAACCAGTCGAAAAACACAATCATTTCAGTCTAACATGATCTACCAACCAAAAAGCCATGCTGTTAGATGTCCTGAGGCCTGTTATCAACTATGTAGACGACAAGGCCTTCCTTCACTATGGTCTCCTTCAGTTTACCCATGATGGAGGTGAGGCTTACTGGTCTGTAGTTGCCTGGATCCTCCTTTTCCCCACCCTTATGGTGTGGGACTATGTCTGCAGTTCTCCCATACTCTGGCACAATCCCTGACTCCAGTAAGTCATTAAATAGTTGTGTTAAAGGCTCTACCAGCTCTGAGAATAGCTCCCCAAGTTGTCCTCAGGTGCAGGCCATCTGGGCCCAGTACACTGTCTACGCTAAGGGCTACTAACCATTTCCTTACCAATTCAGCCATGATCAACAGCCTCCACATTTCCTGTGTCCCCAGTGTAGCTGCCTTGTTCCTGCTTTTTAGAGCAGGTCCATCATCCTCAATTTCAAGCCAGGAAAATTTGTGACTACCCTCTTTGTTAATCAGAGCTCCAAATGTCATATTGCATTTTCCTCCGCCCAGAAGATTGAAGGATTCAAGTATCTTGTTTGTCAGTTTACTCAGTTCAATGACTACAATTTTGTGTTTACTAGTTTTACAAAGAATCGGTAGCAGAGTTGAGTAATAAAAATGAAAAAGAAGAAAAGAAAAAAACCTGCAAAGAAGATGGTGGTGGCTACCTTGATAAATGTGTAGAGGGCCAAAACATCCAGAGCTGCCACTTTTTAGATTCAGTGGGCACTAGGTGTTACTATGACATTTGTATGACATCCCGTTGGAATTTTATGCATTATTGTATAACGGAGTTAGATAGCTTGCTTGAATGCTCCTTTTTCTGTTTAGCTATGCTAGGCCACTCTTGCAGTGAAACTGAAGTGCATGTAGAAAAAATAAATTTTTATTGTATGAGGTTCTACAACACTTGTAAAAGTAAGATCATACCTAATGTAGCGTTTCTACAAGTGCTGCCAAAAATTCCCCACAGACAAGGCTTTCATGCTCACTAGTTGTACACCCTGGCATGCTTAGCTGGACTTGCTGGTTGGACATACTATGCAACTTACTAACTTTCCAAACATGTCTGTAATTAAAGCTCCCACCCTGGACCAAAAATGGGATCTTGGCATACATAATTTCTTGTTGCACACCCCTTCCCCAACTGAATTTGTCAGGAAAGCAATAGGTCATCAAAGCATCAGTAAATCTGTAAAGTCAGTTGGCATTCGTCTGTATTCCCCTTCCCCAGGTTGTGCCTGAAAATAGGCAGAATTTGTCTAGTGCACTTACCCGGTCAACAAAAACTAAATAAATAAATAAGGAACAATGAGCAGAAGTAATGGTTTAGGGCATTAACCTTCTGCTCATCATCATCCACCACTCACCCCACCCCGCCAGCTTGACAATCCCTCCTTTAACCTTCCTTTTCTCCCGAATTTATTTAAGAAAGTAGGATGAGGACCTGCCATTAGAAGTGTGAAACAGTGTAAGGAGTGCTACAGAATGATTTCAGTTCTAAGGACTCTCTGTTTTGTCCTTTGAATTTATTCCTCCTCTGGTACAAAAAATGAAGGGGCTCTACCATGAAAAAGCAAATTCTTTTTAAACAATAAAAAAAAAACAGAATCTCAATGACTCAGACAATGTCTGGCCAGTTTTGATGCCTTTTAGTACCATAGGTCAACTAGAGGTCAGAGTAAGGAGCTATGAAGGAGCTTGGTACATGCCGGAGACCTGGATTTGATTCCCACATCTACTTGTCACCATTTATGCTAACTCTAAATACCCTGCCTCTGAATTGCTCTCACTGTCCAACCCAAGGGAATTCGAATATTTGGCAGTAAGGCTCACACTTCCCTCATCCGAGGCAATTAACATCATCGGCTGCTACAGACCACCAGCAGGGGGAGTAGAACTCCTCCCTACACTAAAGAATGTTATTGAATCCAACCCCAATGAGTCCTTCATACTTGGTGACCTGAATCTGGATTGGCAGTCACCCAGTGCAAACTCCCTAAAGGACATGTGTGATGAGTTAGTTATTACACAGCTCATCACAGAACCCACAAGAATCAATGAAAAAAAACATTAACGACATGAGCACCATCCTAGACCTGGTTCTCACAAACAGACCTCACAAGATATTACACTCAGCCACCTTCCACAGTGACTTAAGTAACCACAACATTGTAGTCTGCACAAGAGCCCAAGATAGACACACCTCCCCCACTAAATTCATCACAAAGCGTACTTTCCACAAATCTAACCTGAAAGGTTATTTGGCTGATCTCAGACACATTAACTGGCAAAGCCTTTATTTGGCCAAATCAGTAGATGAGGCCGTCGACACACTAAACAGTAACCTAGCAACCCTCGCAAACAAATATGCCCCAATGGTAAAATGTAGAGTAAAAAAGGCTTCACACACCTGGTTCACCACTGAACTGAAGGCAGCCTTAGTTCAACGGAACAAACTTTGGGCAACAGCAAGGCAGACCAAGGCCCCTGCTGACTGGTCAGCATTCAGGACTTTGAGGAACGCCTGCACTAAACTAATCACAGCGGCCAGGTCCAAATTCTATGTGGACTCCATTGAAGATACTAAAGGTAACTCCACCAAAATCTAGCAGACACTCAAATCTGTCGAGGGCCATAGAACATCCCCCCCTTTCCATCCCCCAGTAAAATCACCACTAATGGTGCACATTCTCCGACCAAGGCACCATATTAGAAAACCTAAATGCTCATTTCACAACAGCGGGCCTAGCATTTGATTCCTCCCCAACTGCCGGGCTTGTTGACAACCCTATGCCAAAGGTTACCCCCACCCCCAGACCCAAACATCCTCAACTCCTTCGGCATCACCCCAATGACACACAAGCAAGTTGAAGGCCTCTTATAAAAACTCTGGACTCAAAGGAAGGTGCTGGCACAGATGGCATCAAGGCCTCATTCCTAAAGCCAGAGTACCATTACCTAACCTCCCCTATACTGCATATCTTTAACTTGTCAGTCTCAACTGGAGCAGTTCCCTCATGCTGAAAAATGGCCTTCATACTACCACTGTTCAAATCAGGTGACCCATGTGACCTTTATAATTACAGGCCAATTTCCATCCCCCCAGTCCTCTCAAAATTACAAGAAAAACTTGTCAACTCGCAGTTAAAAGAATATCTCAAAAGCACAAATCTATTCAGCCCCCTACAATCACGGTTCCGATGCAACCATAGCAGTGTCAGCTTTGGCAAAAGTGACTGACGACTGGTTTGCTGCCATCGATAAGTAACACCCAACAGGAGCTGTATTTTTAGATCTGAGCAAAGCCTTCGACACGGTTGATCACAATCTACTGCTCGACAAATTAAAAGAGCATGGCATGAACAATGGCACAATTGACTGGTTTGCCAGTTATCTCTCGGGTAGACATCAACACATTAAAGCTGACAGACTCCCACAATTGACTAGTTTGCCAGTTACCTCTCGGGTAGGCATCAACGCATTAAAGCTGACTGACTCCTCTTCCACCCCCTTGCCACTTGCAAGAGGGGTCCCCAAGGTTCTATTCTTGGACCACTGTTGTTTTCTACAGTATTTACATCAACACTCTAGGTAACAACATCCATAACTCCAAACTACGCTTTTTCATGGATGATACCGTGTTTTACATTTCTAAGCCCTCCTTGGCAGATGTGGGAATTGAGTTGCAGGCGGACTTTGACCAGCTGCAGTGTAACCTCCTAAACTCCTATTAAATGACAAAAAAGACAAGACTATGTATGTCCTCCCTCACTCCAATACATCACTGCCAAACCAGACCATGCTGACACCAATCACAACCTTACTAGGGGGCACCCTTGAGACTGTGTATAAATATAAGTACCTAGGCATTTGGCTACACTGCAAATTATCCTTTTCTGCCTACATTGAATCTCAATCTAAAAAAACTGAAACTAAGACTGGCGTTTTTCTTTAGGAACAAATCCCTATTTCCTGAGAACATCAGGAAAAGGTTAATACAAGTCACCCTCCTTCCACTAATCGATTATGCGGATATTATCTACAACAGCAGTACCGCATCGAACCTGCACAAGACTGATATTTTATACCACCGTGCCCTGCACTTCATATCTAAAGCGCCCTACAGAACACACCACTGTGCCCTCTATTCAGCAGTGGGATGGCCTTCCCTCGCAACAAGAAGGGTGTTCCACACTGGCACTTGGGCCTTGAAAATTCTGCTGTGCAAACTTCCACCTTACATCACCTCACTCTTCCATAGGTCCCACCGTGGCTATTCATTGCTTAAAAACAACTTTATCCTACTAGATGTTCCCAGAACCTGCACTCCTCATGGCAGGGCTGCTCTTAGCTATGCCATCCCGGCCTCATGGAACAAATTACAAGCCTCTCTCAATCTTACAGAACTAGTCACTGTTAGTTCCTTTACATCCTTTTTTCAACAAGCTCTTCAAAGAAACCTGCCATTGCAGCAGTAGGTAGGTCAACATGCACTAACTGACCCGCTCTCAGACAGTGTGTGTCAGCACTCAGCACCTATCACCCCCCCCCCCATCTGCCAACTGTATGCACTTACCACCCCTGGCCATTCCCATCCTCCCCAGTACCCTGTCCTATCATTTACCTTTTCTTGATTAACCCCCACAATATATTATTGTTCACTGCTGTCTCCCATGTCATGATCTGTCCCACCCGGCATCTACTGCTTGCATGTAGACACCCCATGCCCTACCACAGTTCCCTGCTTTTTACATCCTCTCTACAGCTGTCATGTCAAAATACTGTACTGTAATTGCCCTACCTCTTGCTTGCTACCTCCCATTGTATTTTAATGCCTATATATTACAGTTCTTGCTTTGTTTAATAATGCATGAAACTTACTGTCTCTTGCGTTGTACCATTCACTGTATCTTACTGCCTATGTATTGCACTGTCAAATAATATCTATGTACCTTCCATGTATTATACTTGTTTGAATTCATCCTAGCAGGACCCCCTTGTAAATGAACGTGTTCAATGGAGTTTTCCTGCAAATAAAATTTGACTTGACTTGCATTCTCTACGACTCTGATCATGTCATGTAATGCGCCCAGTGCTCTTGTGACTCACCTGTAAACAAGTTTTTAGTTGGTGTGACATTTCTTGCAAAAAATAGTAAGATAAATATTTGTATTTCTTGTGTGTTGGACCTTTTGGGCATCCCACCCAAAAATCTCTGTGCTCAGTACGCAAATAGTCGTGAGTATTTAGGTGCATATAGCTGCAGACAAGACCCTTTAAAAGATGCTGAGACAACTTATGAATTAGATGTGGGAGGAGCTCACGGGGCAGCAAACAGGGCTGCATTCAATGACTCTGATAAATCAAGCAATTATCTTGCACACAGGACTGCACATTTTAAAAGCTACCATTATGACTAGTGACTACTGGGACTATATTGCCCTCCTTCCCTTCCCTCCACCTCCCCACTCAAAGCTAGTTCTACTTTTATAGGCACAGGATTTGACCGACAACAGGAACTTCCTGTTTAGGGGCAGGAAGTGAGTGATCACAGAACCACCAAGGACCCACCATCCTAGAAGGGCAAGAGTAGCTCTCCGGCCCCCTCTAGCTGCT
This sequence comes from Neoceratodus forsteri, assembly GCA_016271365.2. Classification (NCBI taxonomy): domain Eukaryota; kingdom Metazoa; phylum Chordata; order Ceratodontiformes; family Ceratodontidae; genus Neoceratodus; species Neoceratodus forsteri. The sequence continues at coordinate 2,505,388 of JADMNL010000041.1, read as the reverse complement.
GGAGGTCTGCCTCTGAACAAGTAAGTGGTCTACTGAGAAATATAGGATATTCTTGTCTCAGAACAGGACAATCAGGAGCTTAAAGGGCACACAGGCAGAAAGTAAGGAGAGAGAGAAAAAACAGAGGAAAGAGTAAGGATTGCAAACAGTTAAGGGGCCAGAAATAAGACATGATTGGAGTGGTGCAGTGCAGTGGCTGTGGAGCAGCAGTCTTCCGGGAGATGTTCTGGAGGATGCGGTGTTGTCCCATCTGCAGGCACCTCTCTGGGCTGAGGGAGGAGGTTGCTCATCTCCAGGCTGAGTTGGCCAGGATTTGTCGGACCTCCTCTTCCAGCCAGGGACCACCAGTGCCACTGCCGTTGCCTCAGAGGTTGCCAAGAAAGAGGAGCGGTTGGACCACAGTGGGCTCAGGGAGGGTGAGGGTGGTGGAACAGAGGCACATCCCTCCAGTTGTACCTCTCCACAATTCCTATGCCATTCTGGCCAAGTGTGGTTCCTCTATGGAGGCACCTACAGTGGAGACCAAGGAGGATGCTGGGAACCTCCACAAAGGAGACCCACAGGAGGGTGGCAGGGGACCCTGCAGGGGAAGGAAACAACTCCTGGTGGGGGACTCCATTGTTAGGAAGGTAAAACTGGGCAAGGAAGGGGAGAGGGAGGTGGTGCCTGCCTGGCCATGGCTTGAGGAGCCAGGGAGCGAATCCTCAGGATTGCGCTGAGCAGCTGCACAGGGAGGGAGCTGGATGTCATTGTCCACTTAGGGAAAAATTACCTGGCTAAGAAAGGGATTAGAGAAGTGCAGGAAGAGTTTGTGGAATTGGGGAAGGGCCTTAGTCAAGTAGCACGCACAGTAACCTTCTCGGAGGTGCTACCCATCTATGGCATAGGAGAGGCTAGGATGTCCCATACCATGGGATTCAATCAGTGGTTGAAAAACTGGTGTGGAGCTCAGGGATTTGGCTTCATTGGGGACTGGGGGTCCACCTGGAGTGATGCAAGCCTATACTGGCATGATGGGCTGCATCTGTCTGGGAGGGGAACCAGGATCCTAGGTGATAGGTTTAAATGCTTCATTGGCAAGCTTTTAAACTAGCCAAGGGGGGAGGCACTGGAAAGGAGCAGGAAAATCCTAGCCCCCCCCAAACAATCACGGTAGTAAGTGTGGCAAACACCAACAAGGAGGTGTCGATAGGGAGAAGGGCAGGGGTAAATGGAGAAAGTGACAAAGGCAAGAAGGACAGGGATGGGGCAAGAGGGGGTAAGGCCATCAGGAAATGGAGGGTAATGAGTACCAATGCCCGTAGTCTGGGCAACAAGCTCCCTGAGCTGGTGGCCTTAATGGAAGAGGGATGCCTGGATATCGTAGGCAGTCACAGAAACATGGTACACAGAGAACCATGACTGGGATGTTAACATACCAGGGTACATAACCTACAGGAGAGACAGGCAGGGGAGAAGAGGGGAGGAGTAGCTCTTGGCAAAGGAAGGGATAAAAGCAACTGAACAAAAGAGTAAATAGGGAGGAGAGGAGACACTGTGGGTCACCTTGAGACTGAAAAGGGCACCACAATCCGCACAGGGTTGTGTATAGACCCCATGTCAGGGGAAGGAATGACAAGGATATGATGGAAGGCATTCTTAGAATGGCAGAGAAAGGGAGATACTGTTGATGGGAGACCTGAATATGCCAGATGTTAACTGGAGCACATTTGCTGCAGCCACATCCAAGAGCAGGGCCATTCTTGATGCCCTACAGGTGGCAGGCATTAGACAGCTAGTTTGGAACCCACTCGTGAGGGAGCAATCTTAGACTCGTGATCTCAAATGGGGGGCAGTGGGAGAGGATCTCAGATCTAGAAGTGGCTCGCTATCTGCATTGTGACCAACAACAGTGTGGTTCACGTTAAACTCAGCTACAGAGTCAAGCCATACAAAAGTGAGGGTACTGGACTTTAGGAGGGCTGACTTTGGCAAGATGGGAGAGTGCCTCAGAAAGCACTAGCAAACAGGCTAGAAGAGGGTGGAGCAACAATGGGAATTATCAGTCTGCCATCACAAAGGCAACAAGCCTTTGTGTGAAGCAAATAAACAAATCAAAACGAAAGAAAAAGCCACTATGGTTCTCAAGAGGTGGCTGTGAAAGTCAGGAAGAAAAAGATAGCATTCCGAAGTATAAGGAAACACAGAAGGAGCAGGACAGAGAGCTGTACCAGTTAAGGCAGAAAGAAGCAGGAGGGAAGTCAGAATAGCAAAGGCCCAAACTGAGGAAAAGATAGCCAACTCATAGAAGGGGGATAAAACCTTTATAGGTACATCAGCATGAGAAAGACAAAGGGAGGGAGGAATAGTGAGGCTGAATAGAATGAACGGTGGGTGGGCAGAGGGGACAGTGAAGAACGCAGGAATACTGAACCAATATTTCTGCTCAGTATTCACAAAAGAGGAGGGGAAGTGCCTAATCCAATTAACAGAAGCACTTGATAGGGGGCTCATCCCAGTCCTTTCACAGAAGAAAGGGTTCTGCAAGAACCCTAAACTGGAAGGTGGACAAAGCAATGTGTCCTGATGGAATTCACCCAGAATTCTAAAAAGAATTAAGGAAGGAACTAGTGAAACCACTGGCTACTCTTTTAATAAATCATGGGAGGATGGTGTGGTACCGAGGACTGGAGGAAGGCAGATGTGATTCCCTTCACAAAAGTGGGGACCAAACAGAGGCAGGAAACTACAGACCTGTCAGTCTGACCTCTGTGGTAGGGAAAGTGATGGAGTCACTTCTGAAGGAGAGAATAGTTGAGTACCTAGGAGGTCAGTGGAGCACAGGATCCAAGGCAGCATGGGTTCACAGCGGAAGGTCATGTCAGACGAATCTAACTAGATTTCTTTGACTGGGTGACCAAAGTAGTAGACCAGGGAGGCTGTGGACATGGCCCTACCTAGACTTTAGCAAGGCATTTGACACAGTCCACACAAAAAGATTATTAGTCAAATTAACCAGCCTGAGAGTGGGTCCCAGGGTGGTAGCCTGGGTAAAACATTGGCTGGACAACAGGACACAGAAGGTAATTGTAAATGGAGTCCACTCTGAAGAAAGGGCTAGGTTACTAGTGGGGCAATCAAGAGGGTTCAGTATTGGGTCCAGTCCTTTAATGTCTTCATCAGTGGCATTGCAGAGGGACTGAAGGAAGGAGTATGCCTTTTGCAGATGACACAAAGATCTGCAACAGGGTTGATACACAAGGAGGCGTGGAAAGGATGAAAAGGGACTTGGCAAGGTTGAAGGGATGGTCAGGACGTATGGCAGCTAGGATTCAATGCAAAAAGTGCAAATAATGCACCTGGGAAACAAGAACCCAGGGGAAGAATACACAATGGGTGGAGGTAGTAACAACAACAAAACAGGAAAGGGACCTGGGGGTAATCATATCAGATGACCTTAAGGTTAGCAAGCAATGTGAGAAGGCAGTAGGGAGGGCCGGGGGTATACTGGGATGTATAGGGAGAGGCATCAGCAGCAGAAAACAGGAAGTTGTTATCCCTCTGTACAGACAGTTGGTGAGACCCCATCTGGAATACTGTGTCCAGTTCTGGAGACCCCATCTCCGCAAGGACATAGACAGGATAGAGGCAGTCTGGATGAGGGCAACTAAAATGGTGCAGGGTCTGCAAGAGAAGCCATATGAGGAGAGACTAAAGAAGCTTAATATGTATACCCTTGACGAAAGAAGGGAGAGGGGGGACATGATAGAAACTTTCAAGTACCTCAAGGGAATCAACAAAGTCCAAGAGGGTAGCATCTTTCAGAAAAGAGACTTGCAAGAACAAGGGGACACAATTTAAAGATAGAAGGAGGGCGTTCAGGGGCAATGTGAGGAAGTATTATTTCACAGAGAGGGTAGTGGATGCATGGAACAGCCTTCCTGAGGAAGTCGGGGGTCTAAAACTGTGGAAGAATTCAAGAATGCATGGGACAGACATAAGGCAATTCTTGTGGGGGGCAGGAAGATATAGGCTCTTGGTTAACTAGGATCTGTGGCCTATCCTGTAGGTAGGGAAATGGGCAGACTAGATGGGCCTAGCGGTCCTTATCTGCCGTCAAAGTCTATGTTTCTATGTAAGTGACAAAACTGAAGGTATTGTTTTATTGCACTGCTCTTTATGAAACAAAGGTGATTTCCAGAAGTCCACAGTACACTGTGATTGCAGATGTAGAGGATAAAAATCCTTCAAAACTTTTTTTTTGTTTCAAACGAGAGCATAGTAATTTTCTTTTCATTATTAGAAGTATCCCCCCAAGACACACATGCACATATGTAGCTCTGACCCCTTTCCACAGCTGCTTAGAAAAACATTATTCAAAACTGCCTGCGCACGCAGGAGAATTAGGGTACTAAACCACGGAAATAGTTTTTTTGTATGCAGCTGCATTTTATAAGGACCTGTAGTTCTTTCTGCTAGCCTTAAAGAGCAAGTATACACCTATCTACTTACTTGTCTATTTTTCAGGTGGAGTTTCACTCATTATATTACTGCTGGCCACAGTTTGAATATTCCCCCCCTCCCCGTTTGTTACTTAAAATATGACATTTATACAGCCCCACCTCCTGTGCTATCAGGTAGGAAGTAATATTAACTGGAAAACTAGCCAAGCCAGAGTAGCTTCTGAAAATGAGTGATTTCTCAGCTAAATCAATAAACAGAAAATACTATGGTTTATTTTATGGTTTTTCAAAGCTGAGAGGATGCTGACCCATAAATAAAATAGCCTGCACTTCAGTCCTAACATGCAGCAAAACTGTGAAGAGCAATGTCCACGGCTAAGGTAAGTCACTTTTTTCTGAGCTCAGAAGATAAGCAAGGAAGCTCACAGAATGTCATCTGAGCTGCACTATCACAGGTTCTGAATAGAGCTCTGTTCTGATGAATCGAACCATTTGCATCTAGCTTCAAACTTTTGTGTTTAAGCCTCTGTGGCAAGACAAGGGGGGATGATTTCCATTAATTCTCAGAGGAATGCAGGTAAAGTACACATGTAACCCCCTTGTTACCCGGGGTTACTAGAATCCCAGTAAGACCTAGTGGTAGGCAGGGAAGGCAGCTTGTGAAATTCCAGTTAAATGGATTTCACACTGTCTCGCTCTGTTCTCAGTCTCAGCTGAGACTGAAGGATGACATCACCATAGAACTATAGCAGCTGCATGAGCCACATTGGAATCTGCAGATGGGAGTTAGGTTAGAATGCTGGGAGTTTTTGAACAGTCAGTGAGAGAGTTGTGTGAGCAGTGAAGAAGAGAGGAGCACAGCAGTCTGTGCACAGGCTCTTGGAGCCTAAGCTCTGATATAGAGCTACTTCTAGGGAAAGGTGTGTGTTTCCACCTAAAGAGGAACACAGTAAGCTGTTCTTGAAGTGGTGGATACCGCTGACACTGGTCTCTGTGCCCCATCCCTCAGGGGATGGGGGTGGAAGGTTTGCCTGCCATTCCAGGGGCAACCCCCTGGTACCTGCTAGAGAAGAAGCTGCCTATTTTTTCTGAATTGTGTTGTGGCACACGAAGCTTTCAAGATTCGCCTGTGGGGCACCTGCAACCAAAGGGTGAGTTCTGCTCTTATCAAAGGACCTATGTTTCACCTGAACTGTGTTAAAGTGGGGATTGGACTGCTGAATTAGTGGGAGGCCTAGAGGAATAGGCTTAGCCAAAGTAAAAGTATGTTCAAGTCCAGCACAAGGGGAAAGTCAAGACATGTAGAGGAGATGTGCTATATGTCTACCCTTTAATCTACATTGCCAAGCTTTCAAAAAGAGTTGTTTAATGTCCAGAGAAATGGCCGGGTATGGATTGTGGGAGCTAAAGGTGGGAGAACCCCCCACCTTTAGTAACCAGGTCCACCTCTACGGATTCGCTCTGTGGATTTCTACTTTGCCTCATGCACTTGGCCAGTGATGAGGGAAGTACCCAGATGTGGGATTGGAAGGAAATTTCCCTTAAGGAGTCGAAGGCTCTAAGGTGGTTTGGGGAGCCACCAACCAAAAATTTGGTTCACTGCCATATGGACCGGGATCGGGTGGCCAGCAGGGGAGCCGGGCTGGGAGAAACCTAAATAGTGTACAAGTTGGGCTGTGTACCCAAAGCTGCGTGCAAGTCCAGGCTGTGTGCCTGGTGGGTTCAGAACCTGAGGGCTGAAATGCTGAAGAAGTGTTCTGTTACTCTTATCTGCATTACCAGGAATGTAGCCCCGTGGGGGTCCGTCTATGCTTTTTTTGTTCAGTTTGGATGTGAATAAAAGCCACACTTTAGAATCCCATTCCTGGTATTGGACATTACAGTTATTGCTTCTTGTGTTCGGATTTACTTGATTGCCCCTGTGCAGAGTAGCCATACCTAGGACTCTTGCGCCGAGTAACCTAGTCCTCCCCGAACCCAGTCCCTACCAGGTACTGCTGTCGGCTTCAACAGCATACCACATGTCGTTTGCAAAAAGGCAGGGGTCGGGGCCTTACACACAGAAATGGAGGTTCTAACATCAAACCCAGGGTCCCAAGTTCCTATGGTGCCTCTAATGAGGTTAACTGGTTTTATGCTAGTTGATCATTAGATATCAGTGCCAAGTGTATATTAAATGTGGTCACATGACAGTTAAGAGTATATACCTTCATAATAAGGTGCAGTATCTGTATAATCCCCACCCCCGTATCCATAGCTGTGTTTCTTTCACCAAATGAGGGGGGGGGTCATCAATTCCAATGGTGCCCATCAATGAGTTCCGCTATAATATAGGAGGTTCAATGTGGCTCCATATGAATGTGCAGGTTCCTCAAATGCACTGCATTTTTAATGTAGTTACAGATATTGTGTAGGTAAGTGTGATCCTACCCAGGAGAGTAGCCAGATATTTCAGTTTTGTACATAGTCTCTCCAATTGCTGCCCCCCCCCCCAACAACAGTTGCAAACAAGCATTTGTCAGTGCCGATTGTTTGCTTGCTGGCATTGGCATTGGTAGTGTAGGAGTTAGACAGATGCATAATAGGAATGGCAGGGAAGTATTGACCTGAAGCCAACCCCACCACCACCCTGCAGAGACTGACAGGCATTGGGGTGTGCCTTTGGGTCGTCATGCATAATAGCCACGCCATTTCACCATACCCTACCCTGCAGACACCGACAAGTGTCATGGTGTGCCTTGGGGTCTTTGGGCCTTATGCTAACCCCATTCCATAATGAAATATGGTGAGATGGGTGCAGTATAGGAGAATGGGGTAAACTCTGGGGCCAAAGAGTCCAAGGCACACCTCGATACCTCTAACTGGCTGCAGGGTGTGGGTGGGGGTGGAATGGCATGAGCATTACAGGCGATAATCCCAAGTCACACCCCTGATGCCGTCAATCTCTGAAGGGTGGGGCGTTATGGCCGGAAACCCTAATGCCCCAGGAGTTCGTTGATATTTTCACTCCAAATTTTCAACATGGTTTTTTTGTGACCACCACCTCATGAATAGTGGCAATATCAGTTTGTTAGCCGAAAGCTGATTTTGCACAGCGACTATGCCATTTGGCACCATAGGTGCGAAAATACATTTCGAACAGGATGTGAAAAATGACAGCTGTACTGTTCATGGGGAGGTGTAAAAAATGGCAATATTGAAAATCTGGAGTGAAAATATAAAAAAACTGGTGAAGTCACAAGTGTGCGTAGAAACTGCTCAGCGCACACCCATAATGTAATTAGTTTGGGGATTTTTTACAGCAGATTGTCAACACAGGCATTTTGGGACCTCCGCTCATGAACAGTGTCACTGTGATTTTCTTAATCTGTCCCGAACACTAATTTCCCACAGTGACCATGCATTTCTGCGCCAGAAGTACAAAAACACATTTTGGCCAGGGTGTGAAAAATGACAGCTGTACTGTCATTAAGGGGTGTGGAAAAATGCCAGTGTAGAAAATCTGGACTGAAAATATTACAAATTTGTGAACTTATGAGGGTGCATGGAAACTGCACAATGCAAGCTCGTAACAGTCATTTTCGGGCCTTTTGTCACCAAATTTTCCACATAGCCATTTTAAGACCTCTGCTCATGAACAGTGTCACTGTGATTTTCTTAATCTGTCCTGAACATTGATTTTGCACACCAACTGCACCACTGTGCGCTACATGCATGAAAAAACATTTTGGGCGAGATGTGAAAAATGATAGCTGTACTGCTCATAAGGAGGTCTGGTAAAATGGCAATGTTGAAAATCTGGAGTGAAAATATTAAAAATTCACGAAGTTATGAGCGTGCATAGGAACTGCGCTTGCACGCTTGTAAAACAGTAATGTTTTGGAATTTTTTCACAAATTTTCAACATAGGGTTTTGGGGCCTACCTCATGAACTGGACACTGTCATTTCATTATCCAGCTCCGAAAGGTGGTTCCGCGCAGTGACCGCGAAATCACCATTCGGGACTGAATAACAACATGACAGTGACTGAGTTCATGAGGTGGGGCCCCAAGAACCCCATATTGAAAATTTGGTGAAAAGATTCCCCAAAATGGCTGAGATATGCACCAAAGTTGAAAAACAAAAACATTTATGTCATCATACAGCTTACCGGCATTTCTTCAGTTCGCAGTCGGCTTTGAAGAGTGCAGACATGTTCCCGGTCCACTGAAGATCGTCGCACTAGGCTCTGGAGGTAAGTATGGGGTGGGAGGTGGGTGCAGAGGTGGGAGCGGCTGGGGACGGGGCAAGACAGTCAACGAGGACTTTTTTTTTTTTTTTTTTTACAGGTGTATTTTTTTCTTATTCAGGAACACAGCGCAGGACTATTGCCATGCTGGGGTGGGCTTCCAGCGTGACAGATGGAAGTTTATTTTTTGGGGGGGCAGTGGAGCCGATGAGAGATTGGGCACCCTCCCATCGGCCATACCGACTTTTGCCACACGGGGGTGGGCTCCCAGCATGGCACCTAGAAGTCTGTTTTTTTGGGGGGGGATACAGTGGAGGAGACAGGATTAGGCACCCCCGTCGGCCATACAGACTTTGCCACGCTTGGGGTGGGCTCCCAGTGTGGCACCTGGAAGTCTTTTTGGTGGGGGCAGTGGAGCCGACTCGGGATTGGGCACCCCCGTTGGTCATACAGTGTGCAGGGGTGGCAAGAAGTGCATGAGCATGCTGGGGTGGGCTCCCAGCGTGCTACATAGGTGTTGGGGGGAATTAATTGTCTATGACAGTTCAGATGCAGTGCTGATGTGTAGGCAATTTGCATACTGCCGCAATTTGCAAAATTGCCTACACGTTACTGTCACAACCCCACTCAGCAGGTCAGGTCCTCTGCTCCCACAGTGCCAACCTCCAAACACAGTATTGTGAACAGGAACAAAAACAGGGTAACCCTCCTGTCTGTTTTGTGTTTTCGAATCAACCTTTGGTCTCAAGTTTTGGAGGGATTCAAACTGTGAACCTCTTGCTAGCGTACCCAATGTACAGGCTCAGATAGTTCTGCTCTTCGGGAGGGGGGCAGATATCTTTCGCTTATGGGCACCTAACATTCAGAAGGTAAATTAAATAGGTGACATCAGCAAAATGTTGTTTCCCCATGTGACTTCCCAATCAAGTCTGTAATTTTCCAAGTTCTTTCTTTCATCCATGAGCAGCATCCTGCTCTTTACAGACATCAAAGGAACATTTATGATTTAGCACCTAAGTGACATAACCTGGTTTCTTCCTCTAATGTCATAAAAGTTTACGATTTCCTATCCTAGCAGCTGGCAGCTACAATCAAGCCAGGTAAACAGGAGATCCTTAATTTGTGTCTCTTCTAGCCTGTAATTATCTCCTGGCTTTTAGGATAACATCTTTTAGCTGAGACCTGGGGGGGGGGGTCATCCCACAGGCAGTTTCAGCATGTCTCAAGAGAAACATTCAAGAACACATTTTTATATTACAAAAAGCATAAATTAATCAGAACCAGCTGTTCAAGTGTCACAATTTTATTATGGTGGTGTTTTCCTCAGAACTGTATGCCACTGCATCTGAACGGCTGTCATAGACAGCTCAGACATTCATTGGCGCGGTGCAACCACACCTGCAAAAGGGAGCATGGCATTGGAAGTGGGGGAGGCACACCTACGAAAACTCGTATGGTGGCACTATGTTTCTTGTACATGCGTACAAGCAAACATAAAAATTAGACTACCAGTTCAGCTTATTACCAGGAACTTGGGCTTAATCCTTATACTGACACTGCAGTATGGCACTAGGGTGGGGGGGGGGTGTGCTTTCCTGAGGTGCTGTGTTTCGGAAGAAGTGTTAAACGGTGGTCCTGTCTGCCTGTTCTGGTGAATGTTCAGGTGGACATTAAAGATCACATGGCATTTCTTGAAAACAGTAGAGGAATTTCCCCTGTGTCCTGGCCAAATTTCCCCCATTCACTAAAAATACCATCAACAGCTTAATCTGGTTCAGTTTCAGTTTATTTCCATCTGTATTCCTCCCTCCCTGGGGCGAGGCTAAAAATAGGCAGAATTGCCTAGTCCTCCTTTTCCCGTCAACAAAAACTAACTAAATAAATATGTCTCATCTAAACATTTAACAGATTCTACACTTACAATATATCTACTATATATCCTAAATAAGAGAAGTTAAAATAAATACAGAAAATACTCTGTGTCCTACACTTAATCAAATGCACCACATTAGAATGATAATGGTTACTGGTTACAAAGGGGTATATAGTTTAGGACAGGTACTTAACAAAACTGAACACACAATGTGTGCAGTAGGTATGCCTGCCTACACCCTTGATCCTACCACAGTGAGGGAAAAATAAGTCAGTTGCTGGTTAGATGTGAACCCACAGAAGCCACAGGGGTGTGAAATCTGTGAGGAAGGAGTTGGAAATATTCAACCAGCTGATAAACCTGCCATGGCACAGGTGTGTGTGTGAGTTATAGGGCTATGTGTAGAATGATCCACCAGTTTGCACATCTGCACTGATGTGGGATGTGTGTAGGACATTACATGAATTTGCATACCTGCTATGACAACTCAGGGGTATGCACAGAATATTTCACTACTTTGCATATCTGCACTGACTGGGTTACGTAGAAACATGTAAATCTGCCAGCAGTAGAAGGCCTTGCAGTCTATCAAGCGTGCCTGGTGTGAGGCACATGTATCTTGTGTTACATGTCACTCTGCAGTCCTCCTCCCCTAATGCCATTACCTGCCTTTTTACCTTATCTCACCCGACTTGAAGATATTTATGGACTTTGCAATCACTACCTCCTCTGGTAGTTTATCCAACCCCTCCACTACTCTCTCTGTGGAGTAGTACTGTAATGTGCCAAAGTTAGAGGTGCCCCTGTAGTCCCCAGTTTCCCCCCAGTGACAGTAAAGTGCCCAGTGCACTAAAAGCAGGTAAAGAAATAGATTTTAGATTCAGCATAAGCAACAATGGCCTGGATGGAATGTTGTGCTGAGCTGCTCATGCACAGCATTCCACTCCAGCCATTCTAGGCTCAGTAGGTTTAGTTTTGAAAGAAAAGTTCAGTTAGAGAGAGTTCCTGGTAGCTGTGGCGGGGGGGGGGGGGGAAGATGCAGCAGGTCTGGGGGACCAGAAAAAGGCTTATCTGGTGCTGAAGCCGTCCCTCCAGGCTCGCTTGCATGCCTGTTCCTTCTCCAGCTATTGAAGACTACTAGAAGCCCTGTTTTAAAAAGTTTTAACAGTTTTTCCCTGTGTATTCCTGGGTAGCTGTTGAGGAGGGAGGGCACAGCAAGTATAGGGGAAATGAAAGAGGCATACCAGTTGTTGAAGCCATCCCCAGGAACTTGGATGTGCTCCTGCTGTGCCTCCGGCACCTGAAGACTGCCCCAGAAGAAGTGCGACGTGTTCGGTGGTGCCATCAGGGCACCACAAGAAGAAAAGTGCATCTGGTGCGGTCGGTGGGCTGTGAGCCCCGATCGTTTATTTATTTTTGGCCCCTGCTTAATTTAAAAGTAATCCCGGTCCCCCGTCGGCGGCTTGCCAAGGCCGCATCGCTGGTTTTCTCATCGTCCTTCCAGAGGCCCCCTGATGTCCTCCCGACTACCTGCTGAAACTCTCTCCCACTGCCTGCACGCCTCCCGCCTCCTGATTGCCTCCTCGATCCTGTTGGTGTGGAGAGTTGGTGGCAGCACGATACAACGTGCTGGCCGCCCTTCCAGAGAGACTGGAGATTTTTTTTTATTATTATTTATTTGAGCTTTGCGCAGGAAAGAGAAGCGTCTGAGTGCCACGGGAGGATCGGGCTTGACGGACCCAAATTAATGAAGGGGCGGGTGTAGCGACGCCCATAGGGAGGAGCCAAGGAAGTAAGGCCACTGGAGGCCCATAAATATTAATGAAGGGGCAGGATTTGGGCAGGTGACCTGCCACACGAGTGACAGCTCTCAGAGAGCTGCATAAATTTAAAGGTGCCCTGCCTCTCCTGGGCACATAAAAAATAAAGAGGGTAATCCAGGCCCATTTCAGAGGGTGCCAGGCACATTTTAGAGGGCGCCATGCCCAGATTAAAGAAAGGGCACAAGGCCCAGGTTTAGGAAAGGGCACCAGGCTCAATTTTAAAGAGGGCACCAGGCCCAGCATTTTAGAGGGTGCCAGGCCCATTATTAAGTAGGACATCAGGCCCACTTAGGAAAAGGCATTAGGCCCAGTTAAAAGGGCACCAGGCCCAGCATTTAGAGGGTGCCAGGCCCAGAGTGAAGTAGGGCACCAGGCCCATTATTAAGTAGGGCACGAGGCCCAGTGGTAGTAAAGGGCTACCCCGGTCTAGTGAGTTAGGGCAAGCCAGCCCAGCAGTAGTAGTAAAGGGCTATCCAGGCCTAGTGAGTTAGGGCAAGCCATCCCAGTAGTAGTAGTAGTAAAGGGCTATCCATATCCAGGCCTAGTGAGTCAGGGCAAGCCAGCCCAGTAGTAGTAAAGGCTACCCCAGCCTAGTGAGTTAGGGCAGTCAGCCTAGTAGGACTAAGGACATGAGGCCCAGCCAAGTGAAGGCACCAGACCCAACAGTAATAAATGAGGGGTACCACAAGGCCCAGGACCTGTAGCCAGTTATTTAGGCTTGCAGCTGTGTTAGGGGCCCAGTGATAAGAGCGACCCCAGATTTAATAGGAGCCTAGCTAGCCACATAAGCCCTTCTGTATTAAAGGGGCCCGGTCACCCATCTTTGGTATAGCCTTCCCGAGAGCCTATTTCTCACTGTAGTGTTTCCTCAGTAACAAGAGAACCCAATTCAGCTAGAAGGAACCCCATTAGAGTTAGGTCCACCAGAGCTAGGGTTAGATTTGTATTATAAATTGCCTGTATATTTACTGTGGTCCAGACACTGAGACTATATAGTTATTGACCAGCACAGCAGAATTGAGACTCTGTTTGCATCTTCCTACATTACTGGTCATTCACAAATGCTATTGAATGTGAGAACTGTTTTGCATTGCTGTGTGCCAGCATTCCGGTGCTGGATAACAATCAGAATCAGTCTTCAACTGTCTTCGGAATCACTTCACCCCGGTACAACCCTGTCAGACTTCACCCATCTTTCCAGAATCATTCTCCAGTGCATCCAGAAGCAGACAACAGTCAATCCGAGAAAAGCTGTACCACAGTCGCCTCAAAGTTGCATCGTCCCGTTTGTTATTTTCCTCTCACAGTTTCCCCAGTATGGCTTGGCCCAGTGCAGAAGTCTGCCATCCGTTTTCTTGTTTTTACATTCGCAGCAACGTACCTTTCGACTCGTCAGTGTCAATTCTCTGAGTGACATTCAGTTTATTGTTTTAGTGTGTCCCGGCTCGTCCGGCCGTGGACTCCAAGTTACATAGATACATAGATACATAGACAGTGTCGGCAGATAAGGGCCTATGGCCCACCCAGTCTGCCCATTTGAGCTTGTAAGTTCAGTTTATGTTTTCCTAGAAGTCTGTTGCCCCTTACCCCTGACCTCCAGAATTCCTTTATGTCTATCCCATGCATTCTTAAATCCCGTGATTGTTTCAGCCCCTACCACTTCCTCTGGCAGGGTGTTCCACTTGTCCACCACCCGTTCTGTGAAGAAATTCTTCCTCATGTTTCCTCTGAATCATCCTCCCTCCAACTTCATCCCATGCCCTCTAGTCCTGGAACATCTTTTTCGCTTAAAAATAGTGTATTCCTGCACCCTGTTCCTCCCTGTGAGATACTTGTATGTCTCTATCATATCCCCTCTCTCCCTCCTCTCCTCCAAGGAGTACATATTCAGTTCCTTAAACCGGTCTTCATAGGACTTGTGATGCAATCCATGCACCATCTTTGTTGCCCTCCTCTGAACCTTCTCTACCCTATGTCCCTCACGTAGGTATGGTCTCTCAGAACTGTACACTGTACTCCAGGTGGGGCCTCACTAGTGTCTTGTATAGCGGAATTATGACCTCCTTTTCCTGCTGGTGATGCCCCTGCCTATACATCCCAGCATCCTATTTGCTTTACCTGCTGCCTTGTCACACTGTTTCTACCTTGAGGTCATCAGAAATGATAACCCCAAGATCCCTTTCCTGCTTGGTGCATGCTATATCCCTCACCCCCAACTGATATATTGTGCCAGGATTTTTGTGCCCTATATGCATTATCTTGCACTTCTTTGCATTGAATTTCAACTGCCAAACCCTTGACCATTCTTCAAGTTTCTGCAGGTCCTTCTCATTCTGTCTACACCCTCTGGTGTGTCTACTCTATTACAGAGCTTTGTGTCATCAGCGAACAGTGAAATTCTGCCTTCTAGGTCCTGTGCAATGTCACTGATGAAGATGTTGAATAGGACCGTCCCAGCACTGATCCCTGTGGTACCCACTGGTCACTCTTCCCTCTGTGGAGTGACAGCCATTTACCACCACCCTCTGTGTCCTGCCACCCAGCCAGTTACCTACCCACCACACTACTGTCCTGCCCACACCCATATTCCCCAGTTTGTGTAATAGTCTTCTATGTGGCACAGTGTCAAAGGCCTTGCTGAAGTCCAGATAGGCCATGTCCACTGCCCTCCCTGATCCACCTCCCTAGTCACCCAGTCAAAAAATTCAACGAGGTTGGTCTGACATGACCTCCCCCTGGTGAAACCATGCTGCCTTGGGTCCTGTAGTCCATTGACAAACAGATGTTCCACCAATCTCTCCTTCAGTAGTACTTCCATGATCTTCCCCACTACCGAGGTGAGGCTGACTGGTCTGTAGTTCCCTTCTTCCTCTTTGTTCCCGCTTTTGTATAAGGGGACTACATCTGCTGTCCTCCAGTCTTTGGGTACCTTCCCTGTTTCCAGTGATCGGCTAAACAGGATAGCCAGAGGTTCAGCCACCACCTCTCTTAGTTCTTTAAGGACCCTGGGGTGCACCCCATCTGGCCCATTGCTTTATCAACTTTTATTACTTCCAGTTCCTTCAGGACCCTTTCTCGTAAAGGACTTGTGTCCATTCCTGCACCATTCTCACCCCTTGTACTCCTTTCAGACCCATTACTCCTCCTCTCTCAGTAAAGACTGAGCAGAAATACCTGTTCAATATGTCAGCTTTACTGTTGTCATCCTCCCGCGCCCCATCCTCCCCTTCAGTCTCCTATCCCTCCCTTTGTCTTTCTTTTTACTTATGTACCTGTAAAGGTTTGTCCCTCCCCACTGATTTTGCAATGTGTTCTGTCTGCTTTGGCTTCCCTTACTGGCCTCCCTGCCTCCCTTTGCTTCACCTGGTACTTCTACCTATCCCTTTCTGCCTGTGTCTTTTTGTATTGCCTGAATGCAGTCTTTTTGGCTTTCACTTTCTTTGCTACCTCTTTGGAAAATCATAATGGTCTCCTCTTCCTTTTCCTTTTGCTAACCTGCTTAATGCATAATTCTGTTGTTCTTGTAATTCCCATTTTAAATACTGCCCACTGTTCCTCAACCCCTGATTCCTGTCCCATTCCCCTTAATGCCTCTTTCAAGTATCAAGTTGGTTGCAGCTCGACGTACGTTTTATTGTTTTGGTGAGTGCCTTGGCTGGTCCGGCCTTGGAACTCAGAAGACTGACGCACTTCAACGCCCAGAGAGAGAGTGCTTGCCTGGAGTCCAAGAGTGGTCCAGAGGTTCCGATTCTCCCGATCCAGTGTGTTCATCGGCTTAGAGTACACCTTTAGTCCAGAAGTGAACTGTTGGTTGGTTCTTCTTCTTCTCGATCCCTTTCACTTGGCAATCTGGAAGCGGATTGTGGCCAGGTGGTTTGCATCGCCTATTCTTTCCAGGCAGTCTAAAAGCGGACTGCAGCCGATCTTGTATTCCTTTCTGGCAACCCTAGAGAGGTGGGGTGTAGCCGAGAACCCATGGTCTGTTAAATCCTCTCTTCATCTTTAGTTTTCCCACCAAGGTTCTGTGTTTCACTGGGAAACCAGTGGAGTGTTTCACATTTTCTTTCGTCAACAGAGAAAGTTACGTGCACCAACTGACGATCATCTATTGCATAGACTCTTCTTGCAGTATTGGAATGACTGTAATTCTAAAAAACTAAGGTTTAGGGAGAGGTGCACCTCGGGATTAGAAGTAGATATCTGAAGATAAGTAAGACGCTCCTACAGCATAGCTGTTACAGTCGATTGATCCATTCTGGTATTCTCTGCTGTAGAGTTTTCCCTTTTATAGGGAGATAGAAAAATAGAAACCAGATGCTCTTACAGCGTAGCTGTTACAGCTGATTATTCCTCTTGCCTATAGTAAAGTAGTTGCTTGTGTATATATGTATATATAATAATATATATATGTATATATAATAATATATATATATGATTGTCACTCTCTTGTGGTCCCACCCGATAATTAGTTGCCAATAAACTAGTTCCTTTTCTCCTCTCGTGCCTCCTGCCTCTCCATTTTGGTGAAGAATTACATCACCTAGCCAAATAGGAAAAGAACTGCCTTACCACCTGGGTGGGTGTATTGGAATAGCCTGACAGTCATAGCTTTTGGCTCACTTCACTTGGCGCAGTTACAGAGTTATGTGATTCTCATTCATTCCAAATATTCCCACCTCTTCTATCTCCCTACTAATTTATTTACCAACTAATTCCAGCACACGTCACTTGGCGTCACGGACAGGATACGTGACTTCCACCTACTCAGTTCTTTATTACCAACACCGGCACACTTCACTTGGCGTCACGGACAGGATACTTTTACTGGAGTCCAAAGCAGGACACAGTGACTGAAAATGGAATCTAGAAGGCCAGAAACCACCAGTGGAGCTGGAGAAGGGACACGGTTGAACCCGATTACGATATCCTATTATTTCGGGTGCACCCTGGTTGCCACGGTTCTCAGGGGATCCTACAGATTCATCTACCACTCACTTAGGAGAGTTCCGGAGTAAGATGATGTCCATGTTCCAGCTGCACGAAATCCCTGAGCGACAGCAGATGGAAATGTTAATTGGACAACTTACAGGTGCAGCTCATTGAGAAGTTAGTGCATGGCCAGAGCGTGAAAAGGTCCAGAGATGGAGTTGTCCACAAAGATGTGACAGGAGATAAACAGAGAACTCCAGAATCTCAAGGAAGACTTGAGATGTGGAATGAGGCAAGCGGTATTCCTCCAAAACATTGGACAGAAGAAATTCAATAATCTCATGAGGGTTATTTGTAAATAAAGCAAAAATACAGTACTCAGTTAGAGTGTAGATTACCTTACAGTTAAGAAATTTTAAATATGAAAAGTATTAAACAGCAGAAATGGTCAATGGTAAGAAATTAAGAATGTTTAAAGTTTTAATGTATGGTGTATTCTCAAGAGTTTAGGAAGATACATGGGGACATGAATCTTTTAGCAGGGCCGGATATGTAATGTGCCAAAGTTAGAGGTGCCCCAATAGTCCCCAGTTTCCAGCGTCCCAGGGACAGTAAAGTGCCCAGTGCACTAAAAGCATGTAAAAAAATAGATTTTATATTCAGCATAAGCAGCAATGGCCTGGATGGAATGTTGTGCTGAGCTGCTCATGCACAGCATTCCACTCCAGCCATTCTAGAATCAGTAGGTTTAGTTTTGAAAGAAAAGTTCAGTTAGAGAGAGTTCCTGGTAGCTGTGGAGGGGAGAGGATGCAGCAGGTCTAGGGGGACCAGAAAAAGGCTTACCTGGTGCTGAAGCCATCTCTCCAGGCTTGCTTGCATGCCTGCTCCTTCTCCAGCTGCTGAAGACTACTAGAAGCTCTGTTTTAAAAAGTTTTAACAGTTTTTCCCTGTGTGTAACCCCTAGGTGGTGCTATCCCAAGGGCTACTACCCCTGCCTGATTTGCCACTAACAGGTTGAGGGGCCTGGATCCGATGGCGGGTGCCTCCACCCAGAGGTCAGGGTTAAGACAGTCTGATATGACTTGGTCACAGCCCTCTGGATCACTGCAACCCCCCTTTCTTCCCACTAGTGGCCCACACAAATCAATCACAGTACCCTTGCAATATACACTTACCCCCAGGATTGGTTCAATCAGCTTGACTCTGGGGACCCCCTGTAAAGTAAGATGCAGTCATACAATAACCACTGTGCCATAACCAGAGCCACAGGCTCCTTGACGGATATACAGAAGTATAAGCAGGCACGAAACCGCTGCACCACACAAATCAGGTTAATGAAGAGCTCCTATTTCAAAAATGCCCTAGCAAACACTTGGGGTGACGGGAGATCTTTCTGGGACAACATCCGAAATATTACGGGAAAGCAGTCCAAATCCTCTCCCACTATAATGAATGTTGATGGCTCCACTACCCTTGACCCAATGGTCATGGCAAAGGCCCTAAATAAAACTTTCACAGACCTCAGTGGGGTCCTCCCACCAGACTTCTTCTCTGACACAATCTCGCCAAAACCAGTATCTCCTACTGCCTCACTTGACCAACCGCTTTTTCACTTTAAAATAGTTAAGGCACATGAAGCCTACAAATACATAAAAAAGGCTATCTCTAAATCCAGAACAAGCAGTGATACTATTGATCTAAAAATTCTGTCTCTTACCTTGGAAGAAGTGATCCACCCTCTCACTAAAATTCTCAATCTATCCCCTCTGCCTTAGTCAATTTCCCAGCAAATGGAAGTCTGCCATAGTCACACCAGTGTTCAAAGGGGGTGACAAATCTATGCCAGGGAATTATCGACCAATATCAATACTTCCACCCCTCTCTAAGGCCCTTGAACACATCGTGGCAGACCAACTCACAGACTACCTGCAAAAGTATAATATACTCTGCTTGCAGCAACACGGATTTAGGAAAGGACACAGGACGTCGACGGCCCTACTAGAATTCTCAGGAGAAATTCACAATGCCTTGGACAAGGGATATCAAACCGGAGCTGTTTTTATTGACCTTACAAAAGTGTTTGATACTGTACACCATGGCTTACTTATCACACAACTACACAGTATTGGGCTCTCTGAAGGACCAGATGCCTGGGTTAAAAGTTACCTGGCACAACGCTCACAATCAGTAAAAATCTCTAATGTTCTCTCAGACTCAAAACCGGTCCTCTCAGGTGTCCCACAGGGATCAATTCTAGGCCCTCTCCTTTTCAGCCTGTTCCTAAACTCTCTCCCTGATTCCTGCTCAGAAAAATAATCCTATATGCTGATGACGCCTGCATTTCTCCTCTCACAAGGACCCCAAACCATTACTCCAGAGCCTGCAATTTGCTTTCTCCAATGTAGAAAAGTGGTTCCTAGATCACAAGCTGGTCCTAAATCACAAAAAAAAACCAAAAGCCATGCTTTTCTCCAGTCCTCAAAACAGAAAAAGACAAATTCCACTCACAATAAAAACATACCCTGGAAATACACTTGAACAAGTGTCTACATTTAAATACCTTGGAATCACTTTTGATCAAGGTCTTACCTTTGCGAACCACATTGATAACACAGCGAAAACAGTGAACCAATGCATTGGAATCTTGTTCCGGAACCGGCAATTCCTTAACCAAGCTGCTCTGAGGATTGCTATACAAAGCTCTGTCATCTCAATCATAGACTATGGCCTAATTATCTATGGCTCTGCCACTACCACCGTACTACAGGCATCTCAACCGCCCCTAAACAAGGCCTGTCGACTTCTCACTGAGCGCAGAGATGGACTTGCTACATGTGAGTTTCCATGGAAACCGTTGGTTGCAACTCTCAAATCGCTAAGGTACCCTCACATGCTTGATGGCAAAATCAATCTTGGCCTCACTCCGCTGTATCCAAGACCTACTCTGCCCATACCAGCATCCGGCCCCACCAGAAGATCTGAACACCAGCCTCTCCAGGTCTCCAGGTCCCCAGATGCCGGACCACTCAGGGCCAAAGATCTTTTGCCTACCGTGCCCCTATCTGGTACAATGCCCTGAGCTTGCCCACTTTATCCTCCACATCACTAGGAGCTTTCAAATCTATGCTTTACGCTCACCTTTCAGCCTCTAGCTCCTGTGACTGCCTTGACAAATGACTCTTCCCTCTTGGCCACTCTGACAGTTTTTTATCCTTCTCCTCGGCCCCTCTCTTGACAAAGACATTCTGAGTACCTCTAACTACTCTAAGTCTGCTACCGTTTCCCCTTTATCGCCTTGTACTTTTCCCACCTGACCCTTCTTTAAATGTCCCTGAGTTTCTTTTTTTTTTCTTCTCTCTTTTTTTTTATCTAGGAAGTAAATGCATTATACTGACTTATTGCAGCCTTTGTAAATTGCTGACCATTTGTTGTAACATGTCTTGTTTGTATGTACATTTGTTGACGTGGAACATTTGTAAAAGAGCCACTGGCTCAAAGGTAATAATTCCTAGAACAATAAACTAAACTAAACTAAACCGTACAGTAATTCAACATAGACACACAGTTCAAGCAGTGTAACTTTGCTAAACAACCAAATCTGATTTATTTAGGGGATAGTAACAAGGACAGGGGGAAATCAGGTTAATTGATTCAGTCACACTAATAATCACAGTACTGTGCACATATTTCAGAGTCCCAAATGTCCCAAATGTCACTCTTACTGGGTACCCAGGCAATAAGAGGCTAGCCTATTTGGTGCAGCTGATTGGGGCCCTGAGGATGGAAAATGCATGCACAATACCCACTTTGTAATCCGGAGCTGGTAGGCTCAGTTCGTGAAGAAAGAAAGGAAAAGTAATCAGATGGAACACTTGCAATTAGATGATGGCAGGGAGCTACCCTGATTTGTACTCACAAATTCAATGCTGAAACTGAATGGAAGGCAGATTGTCCTGGATTGCCAGGAGGAGCAGACCATGTGGACAAGGTCCTTGTGACTGGACCCCACTGCAGTTTAGAGCAAATGGATGTAGTCTGGATTAAACTGGAGTTTACTTCCAGCTTCATGCACTCTATTCACTGTACAGGGGGATTTGAAACGCGATTCCCCACAAGCACTACACATATTTATATGTAAAAGGAAAGTACTATACCAGGCAGGCTACTTCTCTATCCCGATTGCAATTACTGCACAATACCCGGGAGAACACACAGCAGATTCAGTTCCTGACAGGCCGAGCGCGATTCAGCAATTTCTCCAGTCTTCTACAGGGTGAGCCTGGTTTCCTCACTTCTGGTGCTTTCTCCTTACGACTCTGATTCAGTCCACACTGGCACTCACAAACAGTTGTAGGCCGAACTTCAGGCCCCCACATGAGCTTCCCGTCGTGTGAAAACTCAACAGCGCAGGAGCCCGGAGCTCCTTCCCTCTTCACAGTCACAACTCATCTGATCTTTCCAGTAGACAGAGCCGGGCATTTCCTTTGAGTTCCTCCCAGTCAGTTGTCTGGTTTTGTTGTCACTCACAGTAAACTTCCCCTGTTGGTGGAAAAAAGGAGCCGAAGTCCAAACTACAATTCCCAGAAGCACTGGCCATACAGTACATAGGTGGCTGGCTCCACAATGAGAGTCCAAGTTCTGATATGCCAGCAGCAGGCTCCATTTCAAAGGTCCCCCCACACTGATTGGTCCAGTTCAGCAGTTCAAAACTAGAATGGGGGACTAGGCAAACACAGTTCTGATTGCAAAGAAAAGCAGGTTAGACTAACTGTATTTTCGTTATTACTCTAAATGATGTCTGGCAACAGTTATATCTTTGAAAAGTGCTCACTCTGCCCACTTAGTGATTGCAGAAATGGAGCGATTTGGCAGCAGCTTGAGTGGGACTCAAGCAGGGAAACACACAAACCCCCATCCAAATTAATTATGTCTGCAGGCAGACAGCTCTTAAAGAGACAGTGCCAGAGGCTCTAAAAGCACTCACAGATAAACGGCTTAGACGCCGAACATCATCCAGGCTTGGAGCATTCAAGCCAGCTCCTGGAAGACTTTTGGGAACCCCCATTTGCAGGGGGGTTACATGTGTATTCATGAGTAGCTGTTGAGGAGGGAGGACACAGCAAGTTTAGGGGAAATGAAAGAGGCTTACCAGTTGTTGAAGCCATCCCCGGGAACTTGGATATGCTCCTGCTCTGCCTCCAGCACCTGAAGACTGCCCCAGAAGAAGTGCAACCTGGTCAGTGGTGCCATCGGGGCACCACAAGAAAAAAAGTGCATTGGGTGCGGTCGGTGGGCTGTGAGCCCCGTTCGTTTATTTATTTTTGCCCCCTGCTTAATTTAAAAGTAATCCCGGTTCCCCGTCAGCGGCTTGCCAGGGCCGCTGCGCTGGTTTTCTCATCAGCCTTCCAGAGGCCCCCTGACATCTTCCCGACTGCCTGCTGAAACTCCCTCCCACTGCCTGCACGCCTCCCGCCTCCTGATTGCCTCCTCGATCCTGTTGGTGTGGTGAGTTGGTGGCAGCACAATTCAGTGTGCTGGCCGCCCTTCCAGAGAGACTGGAGATTTATTTTTATTATTTATTTGCGCAGGAAAGAGAAGCGTCTGAGTGCCGCGGGAGAATCGGGCTTGAAGGACCCAAATTAATGAAGGGGCGGGTGTAGCGATGCCCATGGGGAGGGGCGAAGGAAGTAAGGCCATTGAGGAGGCCCATAAATATTAATGAAGGGGCGGGATTCGGGCAGGTGACCTGCCACACAAGTGACAGCTCTCAGAGAGCTGCATAAATTTAAAGGTGCCCTGCCTCTCCTGGGCACATAAAAAATTAAGAGGCAATCCAGGCCCATTTCAGAGGGTGCCAGGCACATTTTAGAGGGCGCCGGGCCCAGATTAAAGAAAAGGCACAAGGCCCAAGTTTAAGAAAGGGCACCAGGCTCAATTTTAGAGACGGCGCCAGGCCCATTACTAAGTAGGGAACCAGGCCCATTTAGGAAAGGGCACTAGGCCCAGCATTTAGAGGGCGCCAGGCCCAGAATGAAGTAGGGCACCAGTCCCATTATTAAGTAGGGCACCAGGCCCTAGCAGTAACTAGGTACCAGGCCTACCATGGTAGGGCAAGCCAGCAAAGTAGTAGTAAAGGGCTGCCCCGGCCTAGTGACTTAGGGCAAGCCAGCCCAGTAGTAGTAAAGGACTATCCAGGCCTAGTGAGTTACGGCAAGCCAGCCCAGTAGTAGTAAAGGACTATCCAGGCCTAGTGAGTTAGGGCAAGCCAGCCCAGTAGTAGTAAAGGGCTATCCAGGCCTAGTGAGTCACGGCAAGCCAGCCCAGTAGTAGTAAAGGCTACCCCAGCCTAGTGAGTTAGGGCAGCAAGCCTAGTAGGACTAAGGGCACGAGGCCCAGCCAAGTGAAGGCACCAGACCCAACAGTAATAAATTAGGGGTACCACAAGGCCCAGGACTCGTAGCTAATTATTTAGGCTTGCAGCTGTGTTAGGGGCTCAGCAATAGGAGCGACCCCAGATTTAATAGGAGCCTAGCTAGCCATGTAGGCCCTTCTGCATTAAAGGGGCCTGGTCACCCATTTTTGGTATAGCCTTCCCGAGAGCCTATTTCTCACTATAGTGTTTCCACAGTAACAGGAGAACCTGATTTAGCTAGAAGGGACCCCATTAGAGTTATGTCCACCAGAGCTAGGGTTAGATTTGTATTATAAATTGCCTGTATATTTACTGTGGTCCAGACACTGAGACTATATAGTTATTGACCACTACAGCAGAATTTAGATTCTGTTTGCAACTTCCTGTGTTATTGGTCACTCACAAACGCTATTGAATGTGAGAATTGTTTTGCATTGCTGTGTGCCAGCATTCCGGTGCTGGATAACAATCAGAATCAGTCTTCAACTGTCTTCAGAATCACTTCACCCCAGTGCAACCCTGTCAGACTTCACCCATCTTTCCAGAATCATTCTCCAGTGCATCCAGAAGCAGACAACAGTCAATCCGAGAAGAGCCGTACCGCAGTCGCCTCAAAGTTGCATTGTCCTGTTTGTTATTTTCCTCTCACAGTTTCCCCAGTACGGCTTGGCCCAGTGCAGAAGTCTGTCATCCATTTTCTTGTTTTCACGTCCGCAGCAAAGTACCATTTGACTCGTCAGTGTCAGTTCTCCAAGTGACGTTAGGTTTATTGTTTTAGTGTGTCCCGGCTCGTCCGCCCATGGACTCCAAGTTGGTCGCAGTTCAACGTACGTTTTATTGTTTTGGTGAATGCCTTGGCTCGTTTGGCCTTAGAACTCAGAAGACCCATGCACTTCAACGCCCAGAGAGAGAGAGAGAGAGAGAGAGAGAGTAGTTGCCTGGAGTCCAAAAGTGGTCCAGAGGTCCTGCTCCAATGGAAGCGTCAGCCAGTGTGTGTCTTCAGTCCAGAGAGAGTGCTTGCCTGGAGTCCAAGAGTGATCCAGAGGTTCCGATTCTCCCGATCCAGTGTGTTCATCAGCTTAGAGTACACCTTCAGTCCAGAAGCGGATTGTGGCCAGGTGGTTTGCATCGCCTATTCTTTCCGGGCAGTTTAGAAGCGGACTGTAGCCAGATCTTGTATTCCTTTCTGGCAACCCTAGAGAGGTGGGGCGTAGCCGAGGACCCATGGTCTGTTAAATCCTCTCTTCATCTTTAGTTTTCCCATCAAGGTTCTGTGTTTCACTGGGAAACCAGTGGAGTGTTTCACATTTACTTCCCTCGACAGAGAAAGTTACGTGTACCAACTGACAATCACCTATTGCATAGACTCTTCTTGTAGTATTGGAATGACTGTAATTCTAAAAAACTAAGGTTTAGGGAGAGGTGCACCTCGGGATTAGAAGTAGATATCTGAAGATAAGTAAGATGCTCTTACAACATAGCTGCTACAGTCGATTGATCCATTCTGGAATTCTCTGCTATAGAGTTTTCCCTCTTATAGGGAGGTAGAAAAATAGAAATCAGACACTCTTACAGCGTAGCTGTTACAGCTAATTATTCCTCTTGCCTATAGTAAAGTAGTTGCTTTTGTATATATATATATATATATATATATATTAGAGGCAAAAAACTCCGTTTAATGCATTAGTTAGGGTTGTTCCACAGTGACAAAAGTGAGGAAATTCGCTGTTAGGGTTGAAAACCCTAACTCCAAATTCACCGCCCCAGCACCACACACACACAGACACACACAACACATTCAAGTATGGGGGAGGACCAAGTCAACACAACCAATGACAGACATCCAGCAGCAGGTGACAGAAATAACAAACAATTGTCTAAATGTACTACTAGACATCCCCACCCACCTGACCAGGTACTGCATGCTCAGTGGAGATCAACAGCAAAACTGAGGCCATGTACACCAAACGTACACATCCCTGATTGCAGCTGCACACAACGTACTCACACTTAGTAGTGTATGGCCTTACTTACTGATGCCCAACACCACACCACACCACTTGTGGTGGCCACCTGAGCAATAGAGTTAAGCAAAACCAAGGAGTTGTACAGGTATAATATCTCTGATTATAACAAGGGTTTGAGAAATGCAGCTTTCTAATTGACTGTAAACATTGTAACAGCCTTATGTTTAGTTTTTATTAACATACATGTAGAGCCTAACCATATGATGAACATGGTTTAATGTTGTTTAAAAAACAGTTTTATTATGATAGCAATAAGCCACTCCCAGGTATTATGTTAATGGTCAGTTTATCACTGTCTAGCAACATGTGGCATTCGGATATGCCTCATTCAACATTAAACCCTACAGGGTGATTAACAGACCATTTAACATAACTGTTGGTCATGCCTTATTGCTTAATTGTCTTTATGAGTAGATACTTCCTCTGCTAGGCACTGCAGCAGCTTTGCAACACAGTGTCCCACCCAGTTACACCCATACACTGTCTAGTTGCTGGAGAATGGCTGTGAATATGAACTCATGAAGATGAACAGTGTAACTTGATCATTACAGTCATCAAACCCTAGTGTGATTATAACTGACAGACTCAGTGATAGAGGATAACCCCTGCTGTCCTAGTACATTTACCCCATTATGAGTTAAATCAATACTAAAAGACATTCTGTTTATATCTACACCATACCTACTTGATTCCTGTTGTAGCAGAATTAACTATAGTTATCACTTTGATAGCATCAGTGACAGAAGTGTGGCAACCCAAACAGTAGGCATACAGCCTGAGTATGAAACAACTGTTAAAAAATCACACTGTGTCCATAAGTGGCATAGATCACTCATTGCAACAATAGCAAATGTATTACTATTTGAATAAGTTAGTCATCACAGATGCAATGAGATTGTCTTTATCAGGTACAACATACTCAGTAAGTGCCTACAGGAAAATCTATCCTATATACATGTCCATACAGGTACATCATTGTTGGCTCAGTATGCTATGATATTTAGAAGTTGCTTGGCCTGATCCATGCAATTACAATCTTTCTTACAAAGAATACTTACTGCATCTTTAATATTGAAACATACTGAAGGTCTATGTATGTACATCAACAGTACATTCATCAGTAAGAATGCATGTGATACTGGCAGTACCAATTCACAATTGTGAACAGGCAATGCTTTTCCATACGTTTACATCAGCCTCTCTATGTTGAGTAAACCATTGCAGTAAATGTACTACATGTAAATCACCTACTAAATGTATCACTACTTTTATCTTGAGCATGCTAGTGTCTTGTAGTTAATTTATGTGCTTTCTTAATTAATGTATACTCAGTAGCGTTAAAACCTTTCTACAACTGTCATCATGCACCTTCAGCATTTATATTGAATAACGGCACAGTACCAGTTGTGGTGTGGTGTAGAGCATCGTGAGGTAAGGCCATGCACTCACTAAGTGTGATGCGTTGTGTGCAGCTGCAATCAGGGATGTGTATGTTTGGTGTACATGGCCTCAGTTTTGCTGTTGATCTCCACTGAGCATGCAGTACCTGGTCAGGTGGGTGGGGATGTCTCAGTAGTACATTTAGACAATTGTTTGTTATTTCTGTCACCTGCTGCTGGATGTCTGTCATTGGTTGTGTTGACTTGGTCTCCCCATACTTGAATGTGTGTGTGTCTGTGTGTGTGGTGCTGGGGTGACCGGAGTTAGGTTTTCAACCCTAACAGCGAATTTCCTCACTTTGTCACTGTGGAACAACCCTAACTAATGCATTAAACGGAGTTTTTGCCTCTATCTTTTTGAGAATGATATTGATAAATAGTGAATGGTAGGCCCCGCCGCTACTCGCCACATGATGTCTTGTAGCATAGTAACAGGAGCAGCAATGCAAACAGAAATGCTAACAGTGGCACACATGGTAACACAAGCGCGAATGATAACAGAAAGGGTAATGCACACGGTGTAGGACGGGAACGGTGTGCCACGATGTCTGGTCATAGTAACATGGTGCCTGTAAATGGAAATATCAATGGGCAGGGTGATGCAAAGTGAAACAGAAAGAGAAACAGAAAGCGGTACACACAAATGGCAAAAAGTAAAAGAAACGCAAGCGCAAATGAAACGCAAAAGGATGACGCACGTAGGCATTGGGGTGCATTGGGATCATCAGCCCGAACTCTCACCCCATGACCTGTGTAAAGCAGCAGAAGTATAGGAGAATGGGGTGAGTTAGGACCATGATCCCAATGCACACCCCAATGCCGGTTGGGGTGGGTGGGGATGCAAGGGTTTTTCAACCCTAACAGCGAATTTCCTCACTTTTGTCGCTGTGGAACAACTCTAACTAATGCATTAAACTGAGTTTTTTGCCTCTAATTTCCCTTCTTTTTGAGAATGATAACAAGAAATAGTGAATGTAATGCAGCAGCGGGAGCGTGGTGCCCTCTTGGGCCCCATGCTTCCCCCGAATCGCGATGGAGGGAGCGCGGAGCCCTTTGGGCCCCGCGCTCCCACCACATGATGTCTTGTGGCATACTAACAGGGACAGCAACGCAAACAGAAATGCTAACAGTGGCGCACATGGTAACACAAGCACGAATGAGAACAGAAAGGGTAACGCACATGGTGGCGTAGACGGGAATGGTCTGCCACGTGATGTGTTGTCACATAGTAACATGGTGCCTGCAAACAGAAATGTCAATGGGCATGGTGATGTAAAGTGAAACAGAAAGATAAACAGTACTGTAGACAGAAAATGGCAAAAAATAACAGAAACGCAAGCGCAAATGAAAACGCAAAGGATAACGCACATGGTGGCGCAGACGTCAACGGTAAGTGAAACGGGTACGGAACCGCAAGCGGAAAGGGCAACAGTAACAGTAATGTAAGCGCACAGGCTGGTTTTCCCCAAAACCTGCATTGAGAAAGACAGTGAGTACAAATAATGTATGCAAAATAATGAGTATCGGCACAGAAAATGAGATCTTGGAATACTAAATACATTATATCTCAGGAACCGTGCACGACGAGAAAAAAATTTAAAGGGCATATTATTTACAACTGTCCTGACATTTGAATCTTAGCCCCATTAGGGGCTAAAGTTTTCTGATGAAAGTCCGTATCTCGCACCGTTTCCGAGACACGGGCCCTGAAAGGCGCGGCAAACGCCGTAATGTTATCCTATGGGAAAAAAAGAAAAAGTTGAGCGCCATAACTTTGCCTCCCTGTAATGTTTTTTCACCAAACCACTGAAAGGCACATCTGTGGGCTGTTGGCTGTCTTCCCTCCAAATTTCAGGAAAAAAGACCAAACCGTTATTTTGCAGCAGGGATCCAAAGGATTTCTGTTATGCGTTGCGCCGTAATGTTATCCTATAGGAAAAATGTCAACTTTGGAGTGCCGTAACTTTGCCGCCGTGTGATATTTTTTCACCAAACTACTGAAAGGCACATCTGTGGGCTGTTGGCTGTCTTTTCTCCAAATTTCAGGAAAAAAGACCAAACCGTTATTTTGCAGCAGGGTGCCAAAGGATTTCTGTAATGCGTCCGGCGCCGTAATGTTATCCTATGGGAAAAACTGTCAATTTTGGAGTGCAGTAACTTTGCCGCCATGTAATATTTTTTCAAAACAACACTGAAAGGCACATCTGTGAGATGTCGGCTCCGTTCCCTCCAAATTTCAGCTCAAAACTCCCAACGGTTCTTTTGCAGCGCAGTGCCAAAGAATTGCTGTCATTTTCCCACAGACTAGAAAATTACTGTCGCATTCTGGCGAAAGTCATGGATGGCGACACTTTCGCGAGCACGAAAGTAATTTAGTAGCATTTTTCCAGAAATCTGAAAACATATTTCTGGGGTGTTTTACCACAAAATAAAGACATGGCAAGCATCCTCAGGGCTGACTAGGTGAATACAAAAACTTAGGTTGCTAGAGGGTCCCAAATTTAAATGCCAACCATTTTCTGATCACCAACTGAAAACAAATGGCCGATTTGAAGGTAACAGGCCCATTTCCATGAAGTAAAATGCATTTGCGAAAGTGTTGAACTTTTTGTTAACTTTTCCCATTGACTTATAATGGGAAACTGTTTTTTGAATAACTTTTGAACCGCTTAATATTTTTTTCATGAAATCTTCCAAAAGTACATCGGGGACCCTGGCTGCACGTTCCCTGAAGATTTCAGGCCGGTCACGCAAACCGTATGACCTGTAGGCGCGACCACAGAATTCCAGAAAAGCGTAAACGCGCGCACAGATCACACTTAATAACTCTGCAGCCGTATATCCGACCAGTACGAAACTTGGCAGATCCCAAGGCCTATAGTTCTCGATCATAAATTCCAAATTTCAGGCAAATCCATCAAACGGTTGCAAAGTTATTAAGGTGCAAAGTTTGGGGGTTTAACATAGAAATGGCTCCTCTACCATAATATATACATATATATACTGTATATGATTGTCCCTCTCGTGATCCCACCCAATAATTAGTTGCCAATAAACTAGTTCCTTTTCTCCACTCGTGCCTCCAGCCTCTCCATTTTGGTGAAGAATTACATCACATAGCCAAACAGGAAAGAACTGCCTTATCACCTGGGTGGGTGTATTGTACTAGCCTGACAGTCATAGTTTTTGGCTCACTTCACTTGGTGTAGTCACGGAGTTACGTGATTCTCATTAATTCCAAATAGTCCCACTTCTTCTATCTCCTACTAATTTATTTACCAACCAGTTCCGGCACACTTCAGTACCTCCTGGCATCCCTTTTGAATTTGCCCCAGCCAATTTTCAGCTCCCCCCCCATATTTTAATTGTCACTGATTCAGAACAATTCACTGGGTTCTACCTTTGTGATGCTCTTCACGTATTTGAAGGTCTCTATCATGCCCACCCCCACACCTACCAGTGAATACATATTCAGGTTCTATTGCCTCTGTTCGTAGGAGTGCCTCTGCTGTCCCCACATCATTTTGGTAGCCCTTTATTGCATCATCTCCAGCAGATTTATGTCCTTTCTGTGGTAGGGATTCCAGAATTGTACAGAGTATTTCCAGATGCGGTCATACCAGGTAACTGTATAGACTAGGTAATATAACCTTTTTCTGCATGTGAGCCAGCTACTTAAGCAACTCAGCATCCTGTCTGCCTCTCTCACTGCTTTATTTCATTCTGTGGAATACTGGATGTGTCAGTCCAACAGTGAGCTGCACCCACACAGCCATCTGCAAGCAACAGGATCCATCACTGTTGATACCAACAAACTGCGTATCACTAAACCCCATGTGATACACTACTGGGATCACAAATGTGACAGGCACCTTCACAACTGCTTTAGTTCTGTACCTTTCTGCTGGCCATTCACCCTTCCAAGCTGCCTCAGGGTTCCGGGCATGCAGAGATCTGTCATCGTTGCCCCCTTGCTTCC
Organism: Neoceratodus forsteri; assembly: GCA_016271365.2. Taxonomy (NCBI): domain Eukaryota; kingdom Metazoa; phylum Chordata; order Ceratodontiformes; family Ceratodontidae; genus Neoceratodus; species Neoceratodus forsteri. The sequence continues at coordinate 2,474,235 of JADMNL010000041.1, read as the reverse complement.
TGTTTCGAAGGTCGCTGTGAGAAGGTACCCTGGATTGACACTGGATAACCATCCCAACATCCAAAACTTTCACCTGCCTCGGTGGGAAGCCTGTGGAAGCATAGCTGGCCTACCTCCCATCAAGCTCTTTGTCCTGGCCTCAAGCATCTGCAGAATCACTTTCTTAATCATCACCTCTACTCCTTGCAACTTGTCTCTTCTCTTGCAGATGGCTGTGTGGATGAGGCTTAATGCTGGATTGACTCATCCTGCACATAAGCCTGCAGCAGTGCAGATGTGCAAAGTGGTGAAATATCCTACATATATCCCCTTTTGTCAAAGGTATGCAAACTAATGCAACATCCAGCACACAGCACTGCATCAGCATAGATGTGCAGACTGGTAAAACATCCTGCACACATCCTTGTTGTTGATGCAGGTATACAAACCGATTCAACATACTGCACACACACTGGCAGCATAACAGACTGGTTAATAATTTCCAACTCCTTTCTCAAAGATTGCCCACCACTGTGGCTTCTGTATGCTATTCTATAACATCTTACTAGCAAATTACTATGATTTTTCCTCAGTGAATTAGGATCACACTTATCTACCTGATATTTGTTCCTACACAGAGAACGCAGTGCATGTGAGGGACCTGCACGTCCACATGCAGCACCATGTAACCTCCTATAGTATAGGATAAACCACATTGATGGGCATCTTTGGAACTGGTGACCCTTGGTTTGGTGAAGGAAACACACCTATGAATGTGGGGTGGTATAAGGAATTTGCGCCATGTTATGCAGGTGCTATATGTAATCTAATTGGCATGTAATAATAATGTGTACTTTTTTTTTTTTTTTACAGATCTGTACAAAGGCACATGCATTACTGTGATTTCTATTGAAATATCTTCTAAGTGGTTGTTTCACAATTTTATGATGGATCCATCTCTAGAGTGTGTGTGTGTGTGTACTGCTGAAAAGTAGAAATACAAACATATATGCTAACTTCACTGACATCAAGAAGTGGGAGAAAGAAGCACTTCAGAGCCTGGAAAGGGATGGGACTATTACTATCAACAAAGATGACAAAGGTGGGTCAATCAATACAGAGGATAATGTATGGTCCTCTATTGGTAACCGGTCTGCTAACCACCGAGAGGTTGCCAGGGCGACCGTGTAAACCTCGAGAGCGAGGCTCGAGAGGTTTACGTCACCATGGCAACCTCAAGACCGTTAACATTAACCGGTTGCCGACAGAAGGACCATACATTGTTTTTTATAGTGTATGGTCCCAAGAAAAAGGGAAAACCGCTCCTTACTTTATGAAACAGTCACTGCCGCAGCCATTCAGTCCTTCCCTTACTGCTGCATGCATCTGTTGGTCCCCAAGAGTAAAAAAAGGCGTGCACATGCGCAGACCGATCACCGTTGTTAACCTATTGATGTGACGTAGCATCGATAGGTTAACAACATTACTACGTCACATCGATGGTATAATAACCTTAGGAAATGGTGATTTCCTAAGGTTAACAGCGTTCTACCATACATTATATGAGGGATACTGAAAAATATTTACAAAAATCTTATAGACCGTTTAATAACACCACTTTTTATTCACCACTTATGTCTGATCCCACCGTGGAATTTAAAAAGGAAGTGGATAATTTTTATGAGAAGCTGCAAACATGGTTATCATCTCAGAATAGGTGTATGGTTTTGTTACAGTTGAAAACCCAGTCAGGGCCACATTTTATGTACTTCCTAAAGTGCATAAGAGTCCAGTAGATAATCCAGGATGTCTAGTAGTTGCTGGTATAAGTAGCCTTAAGGAACCTCTTTCGCAGGCCGTAGATTCACACATAAAAGAAATTGTACAGGCACTCCCATCATATTTATGTTGTTTGTTTGTAAAAGTTTATTCTTGAAATTTCCAAGAAAAGGATGGCCCAATTAAGCAAAACTCATTTACAATGGGGTCTAGCTTCTGCCAGAGAACAGACAGAAAACACCAAGAAGAAGGAGGAGGAGCTGCTGTTATAACTATACTTCTCTACTGGGACTAAAGAACTAGAACTCTACTACTGGGATCTTTAATTTAGGGTTAAAACAAAACAAACAAAAAAAGTTAGTGTGTTTGTCTGAGTTGGCTGAAGTGAATTGCTATCTGTGCAGTTATCTAGATGTTTGTCTCAGGTGGCTGAAGGGAATTGTTATCTGTGCAATTAACTAAGTGTAGAAAGAGCAGTAAAGTAGGGGAAGTGGCTTAGACAGAAGGAAGCCAGGTTAAAGCCAGATTTAAAAACTGCCCTAGATAACTTCTGCCAAAGAACAGGCAGAGAACACCTAGAAGAAGAAGGAGCTGCTGTTATAACTATACTTCTCTACTGGGACTATATTGCCCTCCTTCCCTTCCCACAGTAAGCCAGTTCTACTTTTATAGGCACAGGATTTGACTGACAACAGGAACTTCCTGTTTGGGAGCAGGAAGTGAGTGATCACAGAGCCACAAAAGACTCACCATCCTAGAAGGAAAAGAGTAGTTCTCCGTCCCTCCCCGGCTGCTGGAGGTCTGACTCTGAGCAAGTAAGGAGACTAGTGAGAAATACAGGACTTCTTGTTTCAGAACAAACAACAGTTAAGGGGCCAGAAATAAGACATGATGGGAGTGGTGCAGTGCAGTGCAGTGGCTGTGGAGCAGTAGTCTTCCGGGAGACGTTCTAGAGGATGTGGTGTTGTCCCATCTGCAGGCACCTCTCTGGGCTGAGGGAGGAGATTGCTCACCTCCAGGCTGAGTTGGCCAGGATTTTTGGAACCTCCTCTCCCACCCAGGGACCACCAGGGCCACTGCCGTTGCCTCAGAGGTTGCCAAGAAAAAGGAGCAGTTGGACCATAGTGGGCTCAGGGAGGGTGAGAGTGGTGGAACAGAGGTACATCCCTCAAGTTGTACCTCTCCACAGTTCATATACCATTCTGGCAAAGTGTGGTTCCTCTATGGAGGCATCTGCAGTGGAGACCAAGGAGGATGCTGGGGACCTCCACAAAGGAGACCCACAGGAGGGTGGCATGGGACCCCAGAGGGGCAGGAAACAACTCCAGGTGGGGGACTCCATTTTTAGGAGGGTAGAACTGGGGAAGAAAGGGGAGAGGGAGGGAGGAAAGGTGCCTGCTTGGTGCCATGGCTTGCAGGGACAGGGAGTGAATCCTTAGGATCGCTGGAGCAGTTGCACGGGGAGGGAGCTAGATGTCCTTGTCCACCTAGGCACAAATAACCTGGCTGAGAAAGGGATCAGAGCAGTGCAGGAAGAGTCTGTGGCATTGGGGAGGGGCCTTAGACAAGTAGCACGCATGGTAACCTTCTCGGAGGTGCTGGCTGTCTAGGGCATGGGTGAGGCTAGGGTGCTCCACACCATGGGATTCAATCAGTGGTTGAAAAACTGATGCAGAGCTTAGGGATTGGCTACATTGGGGATTGGGGGTCCACCTGGAGTGATGCAGGCCTATACTGGTATGATGGTCTGTATCTGTCCAGAAGGGGAACCAGGATCCTAGGTGATAGGTTTAAATGCTTCATTGGCAAACATTTAAACTAGCCAAGGGGGGAGGCACTGGAAAGGAGCAGGGAAATCCTAGCCCCCCCCCAAAAAAAATCAAGGTAGTAAGTGAGGTAAACACCAAGATAGAGATGTCAATAGGGAGAAGGGCAAGGGTAGATGGAGAAAATGACAAAGGCAATAAGGACAGGGATGGGGCAAAAAGGGGAAAGGCCATCAAGAAATGGAGGGTAATGAGTACCAATGACCGTAGTCTGGGCAACTAGCTCCCTGAACTGGTGGCCTTGATGAAAGAGGCGATGCCTGGATATCATAGCAGTCACAGAAACACGGTACACAGAGAACCATGACTGTGATGTTAACATACCAGGGTACACAACCTACAGGAGAGACAGGGAGGGTAGAAGAGGTGGAGGAGTAGCTCTCTATGTAAGGGAAAGGATAAAAGCTACAGAACAAAAGAGTAAACAGGGAGGAGAGGAGGCACTGTGGGTCACCTTAGAGACTGGAAATGGCACCATACTCTGCACAGGGGTTGTATACAGACCCCCATGTCAGGGGGAAGGAATAGACAAGGATATGATAGAAAGCATCCTTAGGATGGCAGAGAAAGGGGAGATACTGTTGATGGGGGACCTTAAAATGCCAGACGTTAACTGGAGCACCTTTGCTGCAGCCACATCCAAGAGCAGGGCCATTCTCAATGCCCTACAGGTGGCATGCCTCAGACAGCAAATTTTGGAACTCACTCATGAGGCAGCAATCTTAGACCTCGTACTCTCAAATGGGGACAGTGAGAGGATCTCAGATCCAGAAGTGGGTAGCTATCTGGGAACAAGTGACCACCAAACAGTGTGGTTCATGATAAACTCAGCTACAGAGTCAAGCCATACGAAAGTGAGGGTACTGGACTTCAGGAGGGCTGACTTTGTCAAGATGGGAGAGTGCCTTAGAAAAGCACTAGCAAACAGGCTAGAAGGAGGGGTGGAGCAGCAATGGGGAAACATCAAAACTGCCATCACAGAGGCAACAAGCCTTTGTGTGAAGCAAATAAACAAATCAAAATGAAAGAAAAAGCCACTATGGTTCTCAAAAGAGGTGGCGGGGAAGGTTAGGGAGAAAAAGATAGCATTTAGGAAGTATAAGGAAACACAGAAGGAACAGGACAGAGAACTGTACCAGTTAAGGCAGAAGGAAGCAGGGAGGGAAGTTAGAATAGCAAAGGCCCAAACTGAGGAAAAGATAACCAACTCGGTTAAGAAGGGGGATAAAATCTTTTATAGGTACATCAGGGAGTGTAGAAAGACAAACAAAGAGATAGTGAGGCTGAATAGAATGGACGGTGGGTGAGCAGAGAGGGACAGTGAAAAGGCAGGGATACTGAACGAATACTTCTGCTCAATATTCACAAAAGAGAAGGAGGGGGGAGTGCCTAATCCAATTAACAGAAGCACTCTGGATAGCGGGGTCGATCCCAGTCCTTTCACAGAAGAAAGGGTTCGGAAAGAACTCCTAAAACTGAACGTGGACAAAGCAATGGGGCCTGATGGAATTCACCCCAGAATTCTAAAAGAATTAAGTGGAGAACTAGTGACACCACTGACTACCCTTTTTTAACAAATCATGGGAGGATGGTGTGGTACCTGAGGATTAGAGGAAGGTGGATGTGATTCCCCTTCTCAAAAGTGGGAGCAAGACAGAGGCAGGAAACTACAGACCTGTCAGTTTGACCTCTGTGGTAGGGAAAGTGATGGAATCACTTCTGAAGGAAAGAATTGTTGAGTACCTAGAGGTCAGTGGGGCACAGAACCCAAGGCAGCATGGGTTCACAGTAGGAAGGTCATGTCAGACGAATCTAATTGATTTCTTTGACTGGATGACCAAAGTAGTAGACCAGGGAGGGGCTGTGGACATGGCCTACCAAGACTTTAACAAGGCATTTGACACAGTCCCACACAAAAGATTAATCATCAAATTAACCAGCCTGGGAGTGGGTCCCAGGGTGGTAGCCTTGGTAAAACACTGGCTGGACAACAGGACACAGAAGGTAATTGTAAATGGAGTCCACTCTGAGTGGTTACTGGTGGGGTACCGCAGGGTTCAGTACTGGGTCCAGTTCTTTTTAATGTCTTTATAAGTGACATTGCAGAGGAACTGGAAGGGAAAGTATGTCTCTTTACAGATGACACAAAGATCTGCAACAGGGTTGATATACAAGAAGGCGTGGAAAGGATGAGAAGGGACTTGGCAAGGTTGGAGGAGTGGTCAGAAGTATGGGAGCTTGGATTCAATGCAAAGAAGTACAAAATAATGCACCTGGGAAACAAAAACCCAGGGGAAGATTACACAGTGGAGGGGGCGATAGTAACAACAACAAAAATGGAAAGGGACCTGGGGGTAATCATATCAGATGACCTTAAGGTTAGTAACCAATGTGAGACGGCAGTAGGGAGGGCTTAGGGGATACTGGGATGTATAGGCAGAGGCCTCACCAGCAGAAAACAGGAAGTTGTTATCCCTCTGTACAGACAGTTAGTGAGACCCCATCTGGAGTACTGCGTCCAGTTCTGGAGACCCCATCTCCGCAAGGACATAGACAGGATGGAGGCAGTCCAGAGGAGGACAACTAAAATGGTGTAGGGTCTGCAAGAGAAGCCATACGAGGAAAGACTAAAGGAGCTTAATATGTATACCCTTGAGGAAAGGAGGGAGGGGGAGACATGAGAGAAACTTTTAGGTACCTCAGTGGAATCAGCAAAGTCCAAGAGAGTAGCAACTTTCAGAAAAAGAGATGTGCAAGAGTAAGGGGACACAATTTGAAGCTAGAGTGGGGACAGCTCAGGGGCAATGTGAGGAAGTACTTTTTCACAGCGAGGATGGTGGATACATGGAACAGCCTTCCTGAGGAGGTTGTGGGGTCTAAAACTGGGGGAGAATTCAAGAATGCATGGGACAGACATAAGGCAATTCTTGTGGGCGGTAGGAAGAAATAGGCTGTTGGTTAACCAGGATCTGCAGCTTATCCTGTAGGTAGGGAAATGGGCAGACTAGGTGGGTCAAGCGGTCCTTATCTGTCGTCAGAATCTATGTTTCTATTTTGCACTTTTTGACACTGAAACCCAACTGCTATATCCTTGACCACTCCTCTGATTTTCTCAGGTCTCTGCTCATCCTTTATACACACACACACACACACACACACACACACACACACACACACACACACACACACAGTGTCCCCCTTACTGCAGATTTTGGTGTTATCTGCAAAGAGGCAGACCTTCCCTTGCAGCTCTTCTTCAATGTCACTTATAAAGACATTAAAAAGGACTGGACCCAGTACTCAGCCCTGAGTTACCCTGCTAGTCACTCTCCCTTCCCCGAGTCAGTTCTGTTTATCACCACACTCTGTCACGTATCCACCAAGCAATTCAGTACCCAATTTACCACCTTTGGACCAACCCCCAAACTGCCCGGTTTCCTTATGAGCCTCCTATGTGGTACGGTGTCAGAGGCCTTGCTGAAGTCTAAGTATGCCACTTCCACCACCCTACCCAGATCTATTTCCCTGGTGACCCAGATGAAGAACTCTATCAGGGTTGTCACACGGCCTCCCTCTCATGAATCCATGCTGCCATGGGTCTTGTAACCCACTGAATTTGACACTTCACAATCCTTTCCTTCAAAAGTGACTCCATTAACTTCCCCAACACTGATGTCAAATGGACCAGTCTGTAGTTGCCAGCCTTCTCCTCCCTGCTACCATTTTTATGAAGCTGGACTTCATCTGCCTTCCTCCAGTCCTCTGAACTACTCGTGTTTCCAGTGAGTTGTTGACTAGGGCTGTCAGAGGTGCAGCCAGTACCTCCCTAAGCTCCCTTAACACCCTTGGGTGTACCCCACCTGGCCCCATAGCTATGTCCACTTCCAGATTTGCAAATCCTTTCAGGACTCTCTCTTCTGTGAATGGATTTGTGCCTTCCTTCCTTCTTCCCCCTAGTGTTCTTGCTGCTTTTATGTGGTCCACCCCTTCCCTTCTACAGTGAAGACTGAAAAAAAGTATCTGTTCAGGATATCTGACTTGACCTGATTCTCCTCTGCACAGTCCCTCCTGCCCTTCTCAACCTCACAATTCTTCCCTTTTCATCCTTTTCTCACTTATGCCCCTTAAAAAGTTCTTGTCCCCTTTAGTTAGCTTTTCCTCAGTTTGTACCTTTACGCTCCTCACTGCTTTCCCTGATTCCCTCAGTTACGGTATTAAGAATTACTCAGTTCTGCATAATTGATTAAATGGTATTATACAATGGCAAGAAAAATTCTAGCAGCCTAATTGGCCAGTGCGCCTTTGGACTAGTGATGTTATTAGACAATAACATCACTGGAACAACTCCAGGCACACACATGACCTCATGACATATATGAAATCCCTCCCTCACGCAGCAGCACAGAAATCAGAATCAAGCCCACATCAGTGAACAGAATCCCTCCATAATCAGTGCATGCAGAAGCTGCAACCCCCAGCAGCCATAACCAACAATGAACCATCTCAGACTCACCCCCCTTCCCTCGCTCCTCCAACTAACCACATAGCCACATTAAAAAGGGCAAAAGAAAGAAAATCTCTTCTCCACACTCCTGCTGTGTGCCATTAAAAATGAGTCACCTCCACACCCCTGCTGCAAGCGGCTAAAACCAACTGTCAGCCCTGCCCCCCCAAACAAAACCACTGTCTTTTTTGGGGGGGTAACTTTTTTTCTTCTTCTTTTTTTTTTTTTTTATTAGCTGTAATAACCAATTTAAAGTACACTAACTGGAGAAACCACATGAGAAACTGCCGCTGTGTGCAGACGGGGTTCACTAACTTCTGTAATGAAGCACGTGCGCTTGCCACTGGGCAGTTGTCTGTTTCTTCAGAAAGTGGCAAGCAGTGGCTGCAAACACAGTTAACTTTAATTAAAACCTTTTAAAAACTTTCACTTGCTGTTTCCTCTAAACAGCAGGTCAGGTGAGCTTGATCAGATCATAAAACCGTAAGTCTCCACCCGGCTCCTCTCAGCACTCTACTCACCACTGATTGTCGTTCGAGTCACCTCTAACAAAGTAAACTCTATCTCTCTCCTGGTACAAACTCCCACATTTTACTGTACCAGGAGAAAGGTCCCAAGTGATGACATAGTGGGTGGAGCAGCCAGTCAGAAACACACAGACTGAACCGTTACTGAAAATGGAAAGGGGGGGGCAATGAGCATTTTCACCTTTACGTGACAGCTGACAAAAGACATATGTCACAGCTCCACCTACTGGAGAAACACAAAAGGGAACTATTTTTTTTATTAAATATGCATCCGTACTGAAAATCTAGATGAAAAAAGTCTTTTAAAACTGAATTTATTTAATGTTTTTTTTTTTTTTTTTATTTAAAATGAGCCACTGTATAATAGTAATAAGGCACTCCAGGGATGTGTGTTATTGTGTAATAATGTCACCTCATGGGTGTTGAATGCACTCTGCCTGCAGTCTCGTGCTTCAACCACCCGAACCATGACGTTATTACACAATAACACACACACTGTCATGCCTTATTGCTTAAATATCTGAAGTCCCACCCCATGAAGAGGCACTGAAGCCTCGAAGCACTGGAGTTGTTTTGTATGAGATCTCAGCACTTGTACATTTGCAAATTGTTATAACACGACAAGTATGAATTAAAATTTTTACACAGCATGTTCTGTGAGGCAGATGGCCCTTCGTCTTGTTCCTGCTCTTATCATAATTGGATCAGAGCTCCAGGTTTACTGATATAGCATGCCCTTTGTCGACATCCTGTGAACATGGTGACCACAAAAAGGGTGACTCAATTACGGCACCTGTGTTCTGGGCTACCTGGCAGGGTAGCAGCAGGATACCACAGTGGGTGAACATGGCGACAGGATGTATACATGCTCACGGGGGGGGAGGACCACATCATGCGTGGGGTGGAAGGGGAAGGAAGGTATGTGGGAAGTAGTGAGGTAGTCGGCTGCTGGGCTGGCCATGTGGCATGGTGAGCAGGATGGCAGGCTTGGGTTGGGAGGGTTCTAGGGCGGGAGTCACTTTTCACGAGGCCTTTTTTTTATCTTTGTAAGTTTTACCCCCCCTCGATATGCACCCCTGGAGTTGAGAATCTTTAATTGGGGGAGGTGCAGGGGGCACAGCCCCCTGCATATCTTGTAATCCCATTGCCAGATTTGTAGTTGCCATGAGTGTACATCACCGTTATTTATTTTTGGCGATGTACACTCACCCAAACGGTGATCGCCACTATGACATGGAACCTCCTTTGTCTTTTCAGTGAACTCAGCGATAACTAGCACTGATGCTGGATTGAGAGATTGAACCCACAGCTGCAATTGATCAGTTTTAGGGAGGGGCTACAAATATTTAGGGGCATGATCCTGAGACCCTTTGGGAGGGTTGGGGTTAAGCTCAACATCACCAGCCAGGAGGAGTAGAAGGCAGAAGATGAGCTTTAGGTTCCCAAGGGGCTTGCATCGGGTGGGGGGGGGTTGAAGATAGGGAAGAAAGGGGAGGAAAGAGAGGAGACTTCAAAGTGAAGCTAGGGGGAGGAGAGAAAGAAGCTAGAAACGGGGCATTTCATATATATTTGAGAGGGTCTGGGGTGAGACAGAGGAGTGGAGGGGGGAGAGAGGGGGACAGAAATAGAGTGAGAAGAGAGAGCATGGAAGAGGCAAGTGTAGGTGAAGAGCATAGTAATGGGAAGGAGACATAGGCAAGGCAAGCCAATTTTATTTATATGGCGCCCAATTCCAGAGGGTCTGGGCACCTCACAATAAATAAAAATAAATAAACAAGTAAACAGAAATATTAAAAATTAGAAACTAGAAACATAGGGACAAAGAAGGGAGCACAGAGCACGAATGAGAGATGGAGGTCAGGACAAATGAATATGCTACAGGCGAGAGCATTGAGGACACAGCAGGACAAAGTACCAGTGGATGGGACAGCAGTTAAGTAGTAGCCTGGGACCAGTAGAGGAAAGCAGGAACAGATAACAAACTACAGACAGTACACAGTAAGAGTCATCAGAAAGCAAGCATCAACATACAGGAGTGTTTACAATTTGTTAATCCAGTGTCTTGGAAACATGCAGCTCAGGGCATGCCACAAGGCACGCCACAGACAGCACTTAACTGAACTAGAGACTATCACTAATACTGTGGAACTTAACTACTGTATAAGTGACTGTCTCACTGCAGGTACAGCAATTTACAGCATAACCTACGTATTAAGGGGGAGTCATCTAGCAGCATGTCTACAAGATACCTTTATAAATAAGCCTATGTTAGGCACAAATAAATGGTGTGACATCATCCTACTTTATTGAAATAAACAAAAATGATCGACTGATTGATTGATCTCAAGGTGGTCTATCATCAGCAGGACACTCAATACCTTTGAATCATAATCGATAGTACCATATTTTATAACAACAGACGCCATATAATGTTGCCTATTCATTAAAACATTTTTTTTTTAAATCCATATTTGCAGCAAATCCTTTGTTAAAAATGTTGTTTTTTTGTGGAATCACTGACCCCATACCTCTCAACTGTCCCCTATTATGAGACATTTCTCATTTTACCTATCATTATTGCTCTGTGCCACCAAGGCTGAGAATGTGCAATTAATTCATTCATAATACCATGGGTGACTCACTTGTTCTACTACATTTTTCATCACAAAATGTTGACAGAATAATCAATCTGCAAAAAAAAACAACTGTATTGCCAAATAGAATTTAATTACTAGAATACTCCCTAGTTTCCTAAAAACAAGTTTCTTTTTTTTTTTTTTAATTCGGAAGCAAAACCTTTGGGAGGGCTAAAGCCCGAGGTTCAATGTGGAGGAACAGCTCCTCCCACACACCAAATATAAACCAGCCTCTCATAGCAGCTCATGCTTAGTGCATTTTGAAACTCTGGACTGTTTCACAGCACTCTGTGCTCCAGCATGGCTTGGGCTGTGCCTCCTTTAGTTCAGTTCTTTGCCTTCTCCTTCTCCCTGACCATTTTGTTTAGGTCCCTTGTTCATCTGCACTTACCTTTTGCCTTTCTCCATTTGTTTCCTTTCGTATGTCCCCCCTGTTCCTCGTTCCTATTACTTGTTTCCCGTTTGTTGCTTGTCCGCCCCCCCGCCATTCCCCGTTGTGCTTCCGCTGTGTCCCGCTTCCTTCCTGCACCTGCTTTCGTCTGTATTTTCCCCGTGCCTTGTTTGTCTGTGTTCCTCTGTGGCTGCTAATTTTGTTTTGGGCTTCTCGTACCTTTGGAGTCGATGCTTCGTCTCTCCTCCAGCACTTCCAGGGTGTGACGTCATTCCCTAGCACTCCACTTACCGCCACCATGCATATGTAGCTTCTTATCTTCTCATAGTATATCATGGTTGTCCTCAGTCATCTTTTTCATTTTTCATTTTTTTAATTAGCACCTCATCCCTCTGCACAATAAGTATCTTCGCCAGACTCCACATCGCAGCTGTAATGCACCATTTTGTTTGCCTGCCATCCTATGTAATTTATAAATTGAAAATAAGGGACACTACTAATCCTCAGAACGGAATGACGTGTAGCAAAGTGTTTGTTTTTTTTTAGACTTCCAAGTATCATTACAGGCTTAATTTTCCTTGCAAGACCATCTTTTGGATATAGTGGTAAAGGCACTCCAGTCCTTTCATCGCTAGATGCATACTGCTTCATGTTTTTTTGGGGGGGGCGTTGTTTTCAGCACTCTGATTTCTCTCACTTCCAACAACCCTTAACATCATTTTGCCACCTAGAAAGTGTGAGCAAGAGTTACCCTCGCACCACATACGGTATCTACACCTGGCAACTCCCACTTAAAGCTGATGCTCCTTGATGAGCTTTATCATAATAATCGCTCCATATACCTACAACTGTTTTCATTGTTATTCGCTTTCTGTCGACTGTAACTCAAATCGCTTGAGCCATACTGACCTTAGATGGAACACCGCTGCCGACCTTTCCACTTTGTTCACATTCTCCTACCTGCTTCCTCCAGTGCATCTCTACAATCATTTCATTCCACTGGTCCTGCCTTGTTTGGTACCAGTTTACATTGTTGTCATCTGTGCCTTGTTCAAATGCCTTCCGTTACCTGTTTTTCTCCCACTTAGGCGATCCATGCTGTATTTGCTTCATGTTCTTCTCCTTTCATTACCCCACCTTGTCTACCTAGCTCTCCTGTGCAACATTCCTTTAGTTTGTTTTCCCATGGTCTAGTCTAGCAGTGTATGTTTTATCCCCTTGCTACTCTCCCAACTTCCTTGCCTGCTACCTCTGTCCTCCTGTGAAACTTCATCTGATTTGCTCTTTTTCTTCTTGCAGCTTCAGCTGCTCCTTTTCTTGATAAGCCCATGCCCAGGGATTAGAATCCTGTTTCCAGCCGCCTTCAGCCTCTACCATAAGTCTGAGAGTCTCCGTCCTTAATTCTGCCTAGCGGGGTACTGAGTGAAGGTGGGCCTGCCCTGTCTACTGAGGATGAGAGTTCTGTTCATCGTTTTCAGTTTATACCATCAATCCCATACCATCATATTGACGGTCTCTGTCCCTCGCTCTGCCTAGAGGGGTATTGAGCAATGGTGGGTTTGCCCTTTCTGCCGGGGTTAGGAGCCTGTTCATCATTTCAGTTTCTACCATCATCCAGCCTATACCATAAATCATCAGTCTCCATCCCTAGCTCTGCCTAGTGCGGTATTGAGTGGATGTGGACTTGCCCTGCCTGCCTGCCAGTGATGGGAGCCTGTTCCTCGTTTTCAGTTTTTAACCATCAATTCAACCTATGCCATCATTTCGACTACCTCAGTCCCTAACTCTGCCTTCTGAGGCTTCCTGCGAATGTAGGCTTGCCTGTCCACCGGGGCTGGGAGTCTGTATCATCCATCTGCATTTTCTACCATGTACATTCTCCACCAGTGGCATAATTGCCTTCTGCTCAAGCTCAGTTCTGTGGACCCTTCAGACCATGCTTCAGGTCCACTATTTTTGTTCAAACCTGGACGCCTTCTTCCCATCAGACTTCCATCTCAGTACCTGGGCCTCCTCTCTGATTATGTTTCCATTATCCACAGAATTGTTCCTGGATGATCTCCGCGGTCTTCTTCTCAGGCCCCTCAGCAAGTTCACGAGCTCGGATTCAACTATTCTATTGTGGTTTGGACTGTTATCACCCCATAGGCTGCATTTTCATTGCCGGACTCTCCCTTACACAGCTCCTGCTCACACCCCAGATTCATGCCCACATCCCTAGGCTTCATCCTGCTCTGGATCTTACACCTGCCTACTTGTTTGTCACTGGACTCTTCCCTGGTCTCTAGAACTCAAGTCTCTATGCCTCTGCTTGCTGGTCCTGCTTCCATCCTGCACCCATCTGCATTGCTGCTTGTGGCTTGCTTCCCGGTTCCACTTCTCCAGACTCCGGCTTCTCTGCCCCTGTTGCCACCTCCTCCATCATCAGTGCTCCAGGCAATCCTGCCCCTCCGAGTTTCCTCTGGGACTCGTCTGTCTGCATTTGTTCTCACTTCCACTTCTCCAGCATCAAGATCTGTTCCACCCCCTTTCCACCTTGTGGCATTGGCCTTTATTAGTTGTGTAGCCTCTCCATTAGATTGCATTGCTTCATTTGCTTGTGTTGGACCTGGTAGTGGCTTGGCCCCCTGGATCCAGGGGCCCCCTTCCATGAACAGCCGGACTTCGTTCTGATTACTGATGTCCTCTGCATTACGACTTCAGGAAAATGACTGTGGTGCTCCTGCCTATCTGGATGTCAAGGTTTTATTCTATTCCATAGTGGCCCTATATCCTTTCGACGACCTTGGCTTTTTCCTTGTGCAGCTCGTGTGACTCCATTTTCGTGATGAAGATTTTGCCATCCTTGGGATATGCTTTTGTCATTTGGACCCCTGGTTTGCCAGTGCTCACTTCCTGTGTCTTCCTCCATCGTCCTCTTCAGTCTGCTGTGACAGACCGCCATTGTTCCTCCACTTTACGCTGTTCTTTAGGTGACTTGCTCATGGGTCCTGTTCCCTCTCTGCTGTTTCTCCCTGTTGGATCAGTCCTCTCGATGTCACTCTTCAGACATTTCTGGCACGCAGCCTTCCCACTTCAGCGTGTCCTCTTCTGGTCATCTTCCACCAGTTACTGCTTCCTGGATTCCCTTCACTACCAGTTCTGCTGCATTTCCTGGCTTATCTTGGACAGCGCACTGGTTTGTCATGGTGCATTTTCATTCCACTGCCATCATGGCTCTGTGTCTTGGCTTGTTTGCTTCCATATCTTTTGGGCACTTCTCCACATTGCCGCTGTCAAACACTTAGCTATCTGTTTGATTACTTCTCCCAATTGATATGCCCTATTTTCTTCTGTGGCTGGTATTACTGATCCTGACCAATATATATTATGATCTACCAGTATATCATGGACTATCAGTACCTCACCAAAGAATAAAACTCTGGTCTAGCATCATTCCTCAAACAGCTTGACATCTTGGACCCAGACAGTTTGAAGCACCTCTATCTCCAATATTCTCCACAAAATTATTCCTCTGCATCCTTCTGGATTCAGACAGTCTAGAAGCTTTTACCTCCTGATCCATTCCACAGGATTAGTTCTCAGAAATTGGATGCAGACCACATGTAAGTTATTACCTCCTGATATATTCCCCAGGATCCAAGTTTTAGTGGAGTCCTCTTCGAACAGATCCTCTTGCAATAGGAAACAAGAACATCCTCCCTCCTGGGATACCACATCTGCACAAAACCATAAATTCCTCAACATAGTTCCTTCATATCTTACCTTTTGGCACTGACACCATCATTCGACTGATGCCATCGTATTCAACCTTAGCAATGGAAAATCAGGTTTGACCATGTTGTTCCTCTCGTACCCGCATGGAATTGCTGTCTGATGTTTTTCAAAGAACCTTCTTCCGCTTAGCGTCTCAGAATATGCACCACCACATCTCCATCGCATGGCTATCCTGCTCTCTTTGAACAATCTTGAATCACTGCTCCCTAGCCTTCAGACGTACTACTTCATGAAGTCATCCACAGCTCCTCAGCAAGAGGTACCCATTCATGTCAGTTGCCTTCCTCAGGGTCCTCTGGTCCCATTGGACAACGGCTATCTTTCTTATTCTCAATCAACCGAGAAAACCATCAAGGGCAAGTCTTTGTCCCATTCCATCTCGCTGCTTATGCACAACTGGCCTCATCATTTCTTTACCACAATGCTACGCCTTTACAGTTCACATCAGCCTAATGCAAACAACACAGTCAATGCATTACATAATTTCCAGTATCAGACCTTTCATTGTCTCATCAGTCAGCAGACTCGGTATGACTCCTCCTTTTCCAGCGTTCCCTCAACGTGTTGGGATTAAGCATCAGCAAGTAAACTCCATGTGGGCCATGCTGGCTCCCGCCACTGATCTACTGCGGCACACAATGAAACAGATCCCTCCTGTGCTTACTGCAGTCCTTCCTGACTATCCATTCATGTGAGCCATGCTGGCTCCCGCCACTGATCTACTGCGGCACACAATGAAACAGATCCCTCCTGTGCTTACTGCAGTCCTTCCTGACTATCCATTCATGTGAGCCATGCTGGCTCCCGCCACTGATCTACTGCGGCACACAATGAAACAGATCCCTCCTGTGCTCACTGCAGTCCTTCCTGGCTGTCCATTCATGTGAGCCACATACTACCATACCAACACGCCATTAAACCTTGAAACTATCATACAGGACAATTAAGCTATACATTGTTATATTCAAGTACTTGTCTTACAGCTTACTCCATCCTCCTTTTCACTGTTTTGCAGTCCTCCAGGTACTCCATTCAACTGGGTATCCAAACGTTTCGCTCACCTAACCTCCTTGTCGTCTTCTTATACAATTCCACCATAGTGAAGCATAGGGAATCTACTGAACCCGAACCTATTTGACTCTATTCACACATAATGGTTTATTCTGCTAATTTTTTCTAACCTTTTGGATTCCTACATCATGGGGATTCTCTATCTCATCATCCTTGAGCAGTACTGAGAACCTTGCCATCGTTTGTAAAATCACTGATTTACTGACGGGGCCAATCATTCTATCCTGCCATTACCTCCCTCAAAGTCTCACAATTTATATTAAGAGTCCACATAACCTAATATCCATCTTGTGAATACTGGCCTCCGGCAGCTCATTTGACAAAACTCCTGCTTCACCCTCATGCTAAGATCTATTACTTCCTCTGTGACAAACCATCACCTAATACCACAAACAGGTATTGCATCATATTCAAAACCTTCAGTCAACAACTGGACTTATCCTAATTCATCATCTCAATATTTCATCCAGATTACATAGATACATAGACAGTGTCGGCAGATAAGGGCCTATGGCCCACCTAGTCTGCCCATTTGAGCTTGTAAGTTCAGTTTGTTTTCCTAGAAGTCTATTTCCCCTTACCCCTGACCTCTAGAATTCCTTTATGTCTATCCCATGCATTCTTAAATCCCGTGATTGTTTCAGCCCCCACCACTTCCTCTGGCAGGGTGTTCCACTTGTCCACCACCCGCTCTGTGAAGAAATTCTTTCATGTTTCCTCTGAATCGCCCTCCTCCAACTTCATCCCATGCCTCTAGTCCTGAAACATCTTTTTCGCTTAAAAATAGTGTTTTCTGCACCCTGTTCCTCCCTGTAAGATACTTGTATGTCTCTATCATATCCCCTCTCCTCCTCTCTCCTCCAGGGAGTACATGTTCAGTTCTTCAACCTGTCTTCATAGGACTTGTGATGCAACCCATGCACCATCTTTGTTGCCCTCCTCTGAACCTTCTCTACCCTGTCTATGTCCTTACGTAGGTATGGTCTCCAGAACTGTACACTGTACCAGGTGGGGCCTCACTAGTGTCTTGTATAGCGGAATTATGACCTCCTTTTCCTGCTGGTGATGCCCCTGCCTATACATCCCAGCATCCTATTTGCTTTACCTGATGCCTTGTCACACTGTTTCCCTACCTTGAGGTCATCAGAGATGACAACCCAAGATCCCTTTCCTGCTTGGTGCATGCTATATCCTCACCCCCAACTGATATATTGTGCCAGGGTTTTGTGCCCCATATGCATTATCTTGCATTTCTTTGCATTGAATTTCAACTGCCAAACCCTTGACCATTCTTCAAGTTTCTGCAGGTCCCTTCTCATTCTGTCTACACCCTCTGGTGTATCTACTCTGTTACAGAGCTTTGTGTCATCAGCGAACAGTGAAATTCTGCCTTCTATATCCTGTGCAATGTCACTGATGAAGATGTTGAATAGGACGGTCCCAGCACTGATCCCTGTGGTACCCCACTGGTCACTCTTCCCCTGTGGAGTGACAGCCATTTACCACCACCCTCTGTGTCCTGCCACCCAGCCAGTTACCTACCCACCACACTACTGTCCTGCCCACACCCATATTCCCAGTTTGTGTAATAGTCTTCTATGTGGTACAGTGTCAAAGGCCTTGCTGAAGTCCAGATAGGCCATGTCCACTGCCCTCCCTGATCCACCTCCCAGTCACCCAGTCAAAAATTCAATGAGGTTGGTCTGACATGACCTCCCTGGTGAAACCATGCTGCCTTGGGTCCTGTGGTCCATTGACAACCAGATGTTCCACCAATCTCTCCTTCAGTAGTGCTTCCATGATCTTTCCCACTACCGAGGTGAGGCTGACTGGTCTGTAGTTCCTGCTTCCTCTTTGTTCCCACTTTTGTATAAGGGACTACATCTGCTGTCCTCCAGTCTTTGGGTACCTCCTGTTTCCACTGATTGGCTGAACAGGATAGCCAGAGGTTCAGCCACCACCTCTCTTAGTTCTTTAAGGACCCTGGGTGCACCCCATCTGGCCCCATTGCTTTATCAGCTCTTATTACTTCCAGTTCCTTCAGGACCCTTTCTCGTGTAAAGGGACTTGTGTCCATTTCTGCACCATTCTCACCCCTTGTACTCCCTTCAGACCCATTACCCCCCTCTTCCTTAGTAAAGACTGAGCAGAAATACCTGTTCAATATGTCAGCTTTACTGTTGTCATCCTCCACGCAGCTCCCATCCTTCCCCTTCAGTCTCACTATCCCTCCCTTTGTCCTTCTTTTTTCACTTATGTACCTGTAAAAGGTTTTGTCCCCTTTAACCACTGATTTTGCAATGTGTTCTTCTGTCTGAGCTTTGGCTTCCCTTACTGACTTCCCTGCCTCCCTTTGTTTCTCCTGGTACTTCTCCCTATCCCCTTCTGCCTGTGTCTTTTTTTAGATTTGCCTTTTCAAACCTCCAGAATTGACCTTCCTGCGCATCATCAAAAGACTCAATATGGACTTCGTCACATTGTGAACTCTACATTGTAACCAGTCGGAAATCAGCGCAAGCACTTAGGATCATCTCCTCTTAGTTTGCCCAAGGGATGGGCAGGTCAGTAGCCAAGGGTCCTCAGGGGTTTCCTCCACAGGGTATTTTTTTCCCTCTCCTGCATGCTACTGGTCACACTTTCTGTGAGCTGGAGGAGGTAATCTTTTTGGTCCCTCTATTCTCTACAGCTACCCAACCTAATCTACCAAGGATGGGAATAGAGAAAGGCGAAAAGGTCGTAAGTATATATAAGCACCATACTATATACCAAATACTGAATGGGAGGGCTAAAGCCCAAGTTTCAGTGTGAGGGAATAGCTCCTCCCACACACCAAATATAAACCAGCT
Organism: Neoceratodus forsteri; assembly: GCA_016271365.2. Lineage (NCBI taxonomy): Eukaryota > Metazoa > Chordata > Ceratodontiformes > Ceratodontidae > Neoceratodus > Neoceratodus forsteri. Next base: position 2,454,899 of record JADMNL010000041.1, on the reverse strand, counting down.
TCTCCCAGCAGCTCACATTTAGCGTATTTTGAAACACCCACCGTCCTCCCCATCCTCCGGCACTCTGCTCACCCTTGATGATGAGCCCTCTATTCCCTACAGATACCAAGCCTAACCTACCAAGGGTGGAACTAAAGAAAGACCAAAAGGTCATAAGTATACACATGCAACATACTATTCACCAGACATTGAAACAGAGCTATTTAAACATTGAGTCAAAGTACACTAATGCTACAGTTAAGTTAGATGACAGACCACATACAAGGAATTTATGGAAGGAGCACTATACCCTTATATCCTGTAAATGTTATTTGTTTCTTTGTCTACAGACACATTTTTTCATGACGTTCTGGGGATATGTGTGTTTGCTTTAGTTTATTTTCAGTGTTCATACCAGCCCCTGTAACTAATCTGGGGGTCTCCATTTTCTGGTTCTTGAAAGCTCATTGTTCCTGAGAGCTGCATTAGCATGTAGGAACATGATGCCACAACAGCAATTTACACCACATATCTGTATGCTGAAAATACATATAACCTGAAAATAGAAAACTCTCTGGAAACAAACAGCTGGAATATAGTTTAAAAGGAAAAACCTGTATTACAACTAAGACAGTTTGCAATGCTAACTGAAGATAAATGTCGTATTTCACACTTAGCTGCAACTTGTTTTGTTGAATTTTAAATAAGCAGTCAGGCATACTATGGAGTCTGAAGGGCGCTGACACATCCTCTTATATGCTAATGCACCTTTCAGGCACAATGAGATTTCAGCAACCAGAAAATGGAGACCCCAGAATAGTTACATATGAACATACGAAATTTGCCAGCAGATGAAGGCCTAGAGGTCTATCAAGTCTGCTTGAATGTGCAGCTAGCACCCCTTATTCTGCAGCTGCCCCTCCCTTCCACCCTTCCCCTTCGTTGATCCTCCCCCTTGTCCTGTCCCATCCCCTTTTGAAGCAGACAACTGTTCTACTGGATACCACTTCTGCAGGTAATACATTCCACCCAGCCACCACCCTCTCTGTAAAAAAGTGTCTCCTCATCTCCCTCTTGAACCTTCCTCCCTCCAGTCTCATATCATGGCCCTGGTGTCCCTCCCCTCCCTTACTTTGAACAGCCTCTCTGTACCTGTCTTGTTTATTCCTTTCATGTACTGAAAGGTTTCAATCATGTCCCCCGTCCCTCCTCTACTCCAGTCAGTACATGTTCAACTCCCTCAGCCTCCTCTCGTATGATAAGTCCCCCAGCCCCTGGATCACCTTTGTCGCCCTGCGCTGCACCCCCTCCAGTAACTTAATGTCCCTCTTCAGATACGGGCACCAGTACTGCACATAGTACTCCAGGTGCAGTCTAATGACCCATACAGTTGCAGAATCACCTCCTCCCTCCTCGAGGATATACCCTTGCAATACAACCCAGCATTTTGTTGGCCTTTGCAGCTGCCTTCCTACATTGTGCCGAGTTGTTCATTGACCTGTAATAAGCACCCCAGATCCTTCTCCTCCTCCTCTGTCTGGGCTAGCTGCACTCCCAGCTGGTAACCCTCCTTGGGTTCATCATCCCAAAATGCAGCACCTGCACTGTTTGGCATTAAACCCCAGTTGCCAGGTGTCTGACCAGGTTTCAAGCTTTGCCAGATCATCCTGCAACCCCTGCCATCCCCCTAGGTCATCCACCACTGCTCCTACCTTGGTATCATCAGCAAACAGACTGATCTTGCTCTTGATGCCCAACGATATGTCTGAAATGAATATCCCAAACAACACAGGTCCCAACACTGAGCCCTGTGGAACACTGCTCATCACTACCCTTGGGTGTGAAAGCTCCCCACCCACCACCCTCTGTTGCCTTCCCTGAAGCCAGTTCCCTACCCATCTCACCAGCTTTGCACCCGCCCCTGTGCCTACTAACTTACTTCCCAGCCTTCCATGTGGCACCGAGCCGAATGCCTTACTGAAGTCCAGATGCAAGACATCCACTGCATGGCCCCTGTCCAGTTGCCTAGTTACCCAGTCATAGAACTCCACCAGGTTGGTTTGGCAGGATCTGCTCCGTATGAAGCCATGCTGTCTGCTGTCCTGTAGTCCTTTGGTCTCTAGGAGGGCCACCAGCCTTTCCTTCAGGATAGTCTCCATTAGCTTACCCACAATGGATGTGAGGCTCACTGGTCTGCAGTTTTCCAGTTCATCCTTGGGGCCACTCTTGTGGACAGGCACCACATGAGCCATCCTCCAGTCCTGAGGTACACAGCCCGAATGTAGTGAGGCATTAAATAGGTCTGCCAAAGGACCTGCAAGGACCTCTGCCAGCTCTTTCAGTACCCTGGGGTGGATGCCATCTGGGCCTGGCACCTTATCCACCCTCAGTGCCTTCAAACCCTCCCAAACTCTGCCCTCCATGATTTCCCCATCTGTCACCCTCCCCATTTCTTCCATTTCTCCCCCCTCTTCTCTTTAGTAAATACTGAGCAGAAGTACTCATTTAGTGCTTCTGCCTTATCGCACCCTGCTTCCACCGAAACCCCCTCCTTCCTGATCCTTACTATGTGGTCCTTACAGCTCCTTTTAGAAACACAGAAATATAGAAACATAGAAGTTGACAGCAGATAAGGACCGCAAGGCCCATCCAGTCTGCCCATTTCTTTTTCTACCTTATAAATGTGCCATCGGCCTTTGCTCTGTCAGTGGCCTATCTATTCATAGTCATTTGTATTGCTCCCTTATGCCTATCCCATGCCTGTTTGAAGCCCTGCACTGTATTCATAGCCACCACTTCTTGTGGTAAGCCATTCCATGCATCCACCACCCTTTCTGTGAAAAAGTATTCCTCACATTCCCCTTAATCGGCCTCCTCTAATCTCATGCTGTGTCCTCTTGTCCTGCTATTTTTCTTATATTTAAACATGTTAGACTCTTTCACCTTGTTTATGCCCTTAAGGTGTTTGAATGCCTCGATCATATCACCTCTCTCCCCCTTTGCTCAAGGGTATACATATGAGCTCCGTTAATCTGTCCTCATATGTCTTCTGATGCAGTCCCTGCACCATTTTGGTGCCCTTCTCTGGACTGCCTCAATTTGGTTAATGTCCTTGTGAAGGTGTGGCTCCAATACTGCAATTGTACTCCAGATGGGGCCTAACTAGTGTCTTGTACAGAGGATTATTACCTCTCTTACAACTTGTGATACCCTACTAACACACCCTAACACCCCCTAGCCTTACCTACTGCTTTAGAGGTCTGTTGATGATTTTAGGTCATCAGTGATGATGATGCCCAAGTCTCTTTCTTCCTTTGTGACTGCTAGCAACTCCTCCCAGCCTATAGGTGGCTTCAGGGTTTCTCTTCCCTATGTGCATGATTTTGCATTTCTTTGCATTAAATCCCAGTTGCCACTCTTCTGACCATTCTGCTAGTTTATCCAGATCTCTCTCATTCTGCCCACCCCATCTGGATCATTCTACTCTGTTGCAGATCTTGGTGTCATCTGCAAACAGACAAGCCTTACCTCTAGTCCATCTGCAAGGTCACTAATGAAGATGTTGAAGAGGACTGGCCCCAGGACTGATCCCTGAGGTACCCTACTTGTGACTTGCATCTCTTCTGACTGTATACCATTTACCACCACTCTCTGTTTTCTGTCCGTCAACCAGTTTGCCACCAGTTGACCAACTTGACCCACCCCAGCCTACCCAGCTTATTTATCAATCTTCTATGTGGAACAGTGTCAAAAGCTTTGCTGAAGTCAAGGTAGGCGACATCAACTGCCCCTTGGTCCACCACTCTGGTTACCCAGTCAAAGAAATCTATGAGATTAGTTTGACAGGACCTTCCTTTGTAAACCCATGCTGCCTTGGATCCTGTGCCCCTATGGATTCCAGGTGTTGCACTATACTTTCCTTAAGGAGTGCCTCCATAATCTTGCCCACTACTGAGGTAAGACTGACCGTCTGTAGTTCCTGCCTCCTCCCTGCTACCACTCTTGTGGAACGGGATCACATGAGCCCTTCTCCAGTCTTCTGGGACCCTCCTGTGCTCAGAGACTCACTAAACAATTCTGCTAATGGCTCTGCTAGTTCCTCCTTTAGCTCCTTAAGTACCCTGGGATGTATGCCATCAGGTCCCATTGCCTTATCCACCTGAGCTTAGCAAGCTCTTGTAGGACTCTTTCTTTGTGAAGGAGTAGTGCTCACCTCCCTCCCCTGTGTCCATGATGCTGAGCTGTGGGCCCTGCCCTACCTTCTCTTCAGTAAATACTGAGTAAAAGTATCTATTTAGGATAGATGCCTTACAGGTCCTCCTCCTCACATGCTCCCTTTCTCCATTGCTTAGCAATACCCACTCTGGACTTTCTCCTTCACTAATGTATCTATAGAAAGTCTTGTCACCTTCTTTACTGTTCATGCTAGTGTTTCCTCAGTTTGGGACTTTGCCTGCCTTACTGCCTTACCTGCTTCCCTTAGGCAGTTTGGCATGCCTCCTATCTTCATCCGCTGTGTTCCTTATATTTCCTGAAGGCCAGCCTTTTGGCTCTGACCTTTTCTGCTACTGTATTTGAGAACCAAGTGGTTTCTTCTTCTTTGCACTTCCTTTCTGTCTACACAATGGATGTTGCTTCAAGTATTGCATCCTTAATGCTTGCCCACTTTGCCTGTACCCTCACCTGTGTTTCTTTTGCCAGGGCTAGCTTAACTCTGTTGGCCATCTTATCAAAGTCAGCTCCTCTGAAGTCCCATATTTTTGCCTTGGAATGGGATGATTTAGATGTAGTAGCCAAATTGAACCATACCATGTGATGGTCACTGGCCCCCAGGTGACCTTTCACCTGGAGATCTGTGATCCCTTCTTTGTTAGTCAGTACTAGATCTAGGATAGCCCTGTCTCTTGTGGGTTGCTGTACCAGTTGTTTGAGGCCTCCCTGCAGGGAATCCACTATGAGTCTAGTTCTGGCAGATGTCCTGCTGGTATTGACCAATCTGTATCCGCATGTTGAAGTCTCCCATCACGAACCTCCCTTTAGCTGTCATGTTTTGTATATCTTCTAACAGTAATGTGTCTATGTCCTCCCTCTGGTCTGGGGGCCTGTAGACAACCCCAGTTCTTATGGCTGTCCCATTTCCTGTTTCCAGGTGACCCACAGTTCTTCTGGCTCCTTATGTGTATTCTGAATTTCTGTAGCTTTGATATTTTCATTAACATACAGGGCCACCTCCCCTTTTGCACCTCAGTCTCTTCTGAACAATACATAGCCAGGTACTGAAGTCTCCAGTGTGGTTACTGGTAAACCACGTCTCACTAATTGCTACTATGTCCAGTTTAGCCTCTGACATTATTGCCTGCAGGTCTGGGATCTTATTTCCCAGGCTGTGAGCATTTGTGTACATGATTTTCCATTGGCCAGATTTTGGTGTGTTAGTTGTTGGGTGAAGTTTGGCATACCCCAAAGGCCGTATGGGGAGACAAACCTTTTTTCTGCCTGGTGATGCAAATGAATGGCAAACATGCTGAATTCCTGTTTGACCACTTAGCTGAGGGAGGGGGTTCTTCCCATTCACGATGGGGTGCTGCACTCTCCCATTTGCTAGTTTAAATATTCTGCAAAGACGCCAGACTTCTGCCCCAATGCACTGACTCCCTTTAGTCAGATGCAGTCCATCAAATTTAAAGAACTTTCGCTCCCAGAACTGTTGCCAGTTCCTCACAAATCTGTGTCCTTTTCCTGGCACCAGCCCTTGAGCCACGTGTTTAGCTCCCCTATCTCCCCTTCTCTGACCTTCCGTCCATCTGCTCCCCTCTCCCAGACTGGCAGGATCTCAGAGAAGGAGATGCCGGATGAAATAGATGATAGTTTGTCACCCAGCCTAATCAGGTGTTCCTTGGTCTCCACAACTGACTGGCTGGCGAGATCATTAATCCCTATGTATACTAGGACATCAATGTTTTCTCCTGCTTTGTGAACAATTTTAGCAATGCGGTCAGTGTCTCTCCATGCTGATGTACCTGGGAGACATCTGACCATCACCCCTGGCTGGAGATGGGTATCAACTCCCCGAATCATGGAGTCTCCTATGATCAAAAGTTTTTGGATTTCCTTTGTGCTTGTTTTGTTTTGGTTCCTGATTTGGGTGAGTTTTGTTGTGCTAGCTCTGTGTCGCAGTGTCCTGCTCTGCAGTGTCTTCTGCCTCTTTATTTGATTTCAGAGATAGAGGCAGATACCTGTTTGTAGTGTTTATATGGTTTTGGAGGTAATGTGTTGGACAGCAGAGAGTGATGGGGCACCTGATTTGTTCTCCTAACCATCTGCCAACCTCCTGGACCAACACCTCTCTGCGGTCGAGGTTTTCTGTTGGATGCTGGGGAAATGGCAGGTGGTTCTTATAATGTATTTCCTCTTCAATATGAAATTTGAGCGCGCAATCTCTGCCCATGCTGCCCAGAGCTGAGCCCTAAGATCTCCAAAGGCCCAGCATGTAGGACAGTGTCCCAAATCCTGTAAGACTGTCCTTCTGAAAATTGTTCCACAGTACCTGCAGTTAATGAAATCCATTCCAAATAAGTTGCTGGGTTTGTAACCTAGTCAGAGTAATTAGAAGGAAAAAATGAAAAAAATGCAAGTAATGGTTTAATTGTGCTTTGTTTAACTTGTTATAACAAGTTAAATTACTAGTGCCCTGTAAATGAGATCACCTTGTGGAGGCCCCACTGATCCGCCCCTTCCTGCTCTGCCACAGGAAATGTCACAACTGTGGTACTTATAAAAGGAGTGTAGCGTGGGTGGTTGGGATGGGTGGGTGGCTGGGCCCTTCCCAGCCTAAAAGAAGAACCACGGACGAAAGAACAAGGAGGTAAGAGCAGAAACAATCAGTCAACAACAAATGCAGTAACCCTGAAAGCTTATCCTAATGTTAGATAAAACTGTAAAACCTGTAAAGCACCACCTGTAATAATTTCAGAGAAGATATACGCTGTAAGAAACACTTTGCTCCAGAGAAAAATAAAGCAGTAACAGAAGATATACCTTGCAAAGACAATTTGAATCAGAAGATTACAGGAGTAATCTGTTAGCACACACCTGTAGGCACACCTTGTAATAATGCAGAAGAAGGTATACCAGCAACAACAATTTGAATCAGAGAAAAATAAAGCAATGAAATGTTAGCAACAAACAGTAGCAATCCCTGTGAGTAAAAAATTAAAACACCACCACACAGTAAATCTGCTTAGCCAAACTAAGTCTTAATCCTTTTCCCTTGCTCTGGTAAGTTTCTCTACTCTGCCTTTCAAGCAGTCTTAGAAGGAAAGAGCTCAGGTTAAGCTAGGTGCCTTGGCCAGCAAACCAAGTCTTCAGGGCAGTACCACGTCCCCCACCCTCCCAAAGCTGGCCCTCCTGAAGTCCAGCACTCTTGTGCCAGATTCCACTCCTTCCTTGCCCATATCCAATGTGAGCCATACTGAGTGGTGATCACTCCCTGAAGACTTTTCTCCCTGATGTACCTAAAGAAGTCCTTCTCCCCCTTCTTAATGTCTTGGGCCAGCCTGAGTTCCGTAGATGCCTTGGCTCCCCTTACTGCCCTTGTCACCTCCTTCGATTCTGTCAAGTACTTCTCCCTGTCCTCCCCTCTCCCTGTTTTCTTGTACTTCCTAAAGGCAGTTCTTTTGCTCCTTACCTTTTCCATGGCCTCCTTGCTCAACCAGCTCAGTTTCTTAGTCCTAGCTTTCTTGCTCTGGGTCTTGCAGCAGGTTTTGGTTGCCTCCACTATCCCCAGCTTTATGAACTCCCACCTCTGGTTAGTGTCCATACTAGATTGAATTCTGGCCAGGTACCCTTTTACCACGTCCCCCACCCTCCCAAAGCTGGCCCTCCTGAAGTCCAGCACTCTTGTGCCAGATTCCACTCCTTCCTTGCCCATATCCAATGTGAGCCATACTGAGTGGTGGTCACTCCCTGACAGCGGTTCCTCCATTGTAAGTTCTCTCACAAAGTCCCCATTTGCCAGCACAAGGTCAAGGGTATTCCCTAACCTGGTTGGTTCACTGACCATTTGCAGCAGGAAGCTGTCCTGGAAGGCATCCAGCAGTACCTGCTCCCTTCTGATCCTGGTTGTTGGGGTACTCCAGTCCACTCCTGGCATGTTGAAGTCCCCCACGATCACCACACTACCCTTCTTGCAGGTCCTCCTGATCTGTCCCACTAGTTCTCTGTCTAACTCCTCCGTCTGAGATGGTGGCCTGTACACCACTCCCATTCTAAGAATCCTATTCTTGGAATCCTGGATTTGCATCCAAATTGACTCCGTACTACCCTCCTCCCCTTCCTCCCTTACACATTCAGTCTTTCCTTCACATATAGTGCCACACCCTTCCTTTCCCAATTACCCTGTCCCTACGAAATAACCAGTACCCTGGTACAGACAGGTCCCAGTCATTGTATCGGTGGCCCATGTTTCTGTGATGGCTGCAATGTCCACCTCTCCCTCTGCCATGAGCACCTGTAACTCTGCAGTTTTCCTCCCAAGGCTCCTAGCATTAAGGGTAACCACCTTCCACCCTCCCCATCTTGCCCTCCTTTACTAGCATCACCAATATGACTTGCCATTTGTCCTTTGTCACTGTTATGGGGGGTAAGCTCATATGGTTTCCCAACCTGTAGTCTCTGCATGTCTTTTGCCCAATTGCCACCCACCGCCTCCTAGTTTAAATTCTCTACTCTCTGTGTACTCCTCCATCCTCTGTTTCAACACTTTCTTTCCTCCTCACTCAAGTGTAGTCTGTTCTTGCATAGAGACTACTGTCCTCCCAGGTCCCTCCCACCCAACAGCCCATACCCTTTAGCACACCAGGTTCTTAGCCATCCGTTAAATTCCTCTGTTCCAGCTTTCTTGTTGTTTGCCATGGCACTGGAAGTATCTCCAAAAGTTACTGATCTTCCTGCCCCTCACATAACTGTCCTAGTTCCTCAAACCTCCTCTGGACTATATCTACTGTCTTGTCAGCCAGGTCATTCATCCCAAGATGTATAATTAAATGAGACTTGTCCCTACCCCTTCTAGCATATTTCAGAACAGACTGTCCCACCCTTTCCGCTGTCATTCCTGGCATGGCCTCCACCCAAATGTGACTGTGCCTCTCCCCCTTTCTACGCCTCCTGACTCCTCTTAGTATTGAGTCCCCCAGCACTAAGATTCCACCACTCTTACTCCCTGCTTGCTTCCATTCATCTCCCTCTCTCATTTCTGGCTCCTCCTCTTCCTCCTGCACATTATTTCTTCCTTTTGCCCCTGTTGCAGTTCTCCCAGCAGAACTTCCCTGCTCCAGTTTGGTCCAGGCATTTATCAATTACTCCTCTAATTTCATCATTTCCTCCTCCACCTTCTTCCTCTCTAGCAGTGCAAAACTATTTTCTGAAGACCCTTCACAAATGCCCACTCCCTCTCTCTTCATAGTAACCTGTTCTCTCCTTTCCACTCCATGACTTTTGCCATTTCTTCGCCTCCCCTCACAAGTCCCTATCTCCTCCTTCCATTTGTCTTTTATCTCCTGACCTGGTTTCCCCGGTAATCATTCTTCCTGGCCTGGGCCCCCTTGTCCCTGCTTCCCTTCTTCTCACCCTCTCCTCGCCACAGTTGGCTTAACTCGCCCTCCCTCATCTCCCATTTTTCCTCCCTCCAGTATTGGGCTAAACCCACCCCCAGTCTGCCTTGCCTGCCTTAGTTCCTCTTGCAGACCCTCAATCTCCTAAGTTTCTATATGTGGCTGCACACTAAACATCCTCCCACACTCCAGGCAATTTTCAGAAAGATTGGTGCACCACAGTTGCTGCAGCCTACCACCCTACCCATTGCTGTTGTTGCCCACCAGCAACCCCTTCCACCCTTCCAGATGCAGGATACCAAACACTCCCTCAAGTTTCCCCCTCCCCCCTCTATCAGTGCAAAACAATATTTTCTTAATTTCCCTTACCCCCTTTGCTGTACACGTCTAAAAAGATTGAGCAACTGCTTTTTATATTCCTAACTTTTCTATCCACACTCAAAGAGACTTTAAGTAGCTATTACACAGCCTTCATCAAACTCCTACTCCTCCTTTCCACAATGCAATAGCAATGCAAAGTAGTAACAATGAAAGCTCCTAGATTTGCAGTTACTTCTCTTCCATTGAGATAGCAGTCACCTCTTCACTCCCTGCTGTTCCTTTTCTGGATGTCTGCTTCTGCTATGACAGATGCCTATTAATGGCATGAGTGAGACAAGGGTACTTTGCACCATGCAGTTTAATGAATGGTTGAAAAAATGGTGCGGAGCACAGGGGTTTGGCTTCATTGGGGACTGGGGTTCCACCTGGAAGGACACCAGCCTATACTGGCAGGATGGTCTGCAACTGTCCAGGAAGGGAACAAGTCTTTTGAGCAATCGGTTTAAATGCTTCATTGGCAAGCTTTTAAACTAGTCAAGGGGGAGGCACTGATAAGCAGCAGGAAAATCCCAGCCTCTCCCTACAAAACAGGGTACTAAATGAGAAAAAGACCGAGGTAGAAAGGTCAGTGGGGGATGCTTCAACAGAAGGTAAAGCCATCAAAAAATGGAAAGTAATGAGTACCAATGCCCATAGTCTGAGTAACATGCTTCATGAATTACTGGCCTTGATGGAGGAGGAACATCTGGATATCGTGGCAGTCACAGAAACATGGTTCACACAAAACCATGACTGGGACGTAAACATACCAGAATGCACTATCTACAGGAGGGACAGAGAGGTTAAAAGAGGAGGAGGAGTAGCTCTTTACATAAGGGAGGGAATCAAAGCAAAAGAACAAAAGGGAAAACAGGGAGGAGAAGAAGCACTGTGGGTAAATTTGGAGACCGGCAATGGCACCACAATCCGCACAGGGGTTGAGTACAGACCTCTTCAGGGGAGGAAATGGACAAGGAAATGATAGAAAGTATACTTAGTATGGCAGAAAAAGGGAGATATTGCTGATGGGCAATCTGAATATGCCAGATGTTAACTGGAGTGCAGTTGCAGCAGCCACTTCAAGAGTGGGGTTATTCTAGATGCCCCACAGGGGGCATGCCTTAGACAACTAGTATTGGAGCCCACCTGAGAGGGAGCAATCTTAGACCTGGTTCTCTCAAATGGAGATGAAGAGAGGATCACAGATGTAGAAGTGGGTGGCCATCTGGGAACTAGCAACCATCGAACAGTATGGTTCACAAGAACACAGCAATAGAGTCTGCTCATACAAAGGCAAAGGTACTGGACTTTAGGAGGGCTGAGTTTGCAAATGGGTGAGTGCCTAAGGAATGCACTAGCAAATGGGCAGGAAGGAGGGGTCAAGAACAATGGGGAATAATAAAACTGCCATCACAGAGGTAACAAGCCTTTGTGTGAAGCAAATAAACAAACTAAACGATGTAAGAAACCACTATGGTTCTCAAAGGAAGTGGCAGTGAAGGTTCAAGAGAAAAGAAAGCTTTCAGGAAGTACAAGGAATCACAGAAGGAGCAGGACAGAGAACTGTATCAGTTAAAGCAAAAGGAAGCTGGGAAGGCAGTCAGAACAGCAAAGGCCCAAACCGAGGAAAAGATAGCCAACCCAGTTAAGAAGGGGATAAAACCTTTATAGGTACATCAGGAGCAAAGGAAGACCAAGGAGGGATAGTGAGGCTTAATGGGGGAGGGGAGCAGAGGGTGATCAGAAAGGCAGAGATACTAAACAAATATTTTGCTCAGTATTTACAAAGGAAAAGGGGAGGTACCTAAACAAACAGTAGAAACACTCTGGATACAGAAGTTGATACCAGCCCATTTACAGAAGAAAGGGTTCTGAAAGAACTCTAAACTGAAGGTGGACAAAGCAATGGGGCCTGATGGGATTCATCCCAGAATTCTAAAAGAACTAAGGGTAGAATTAGTGACACCACTGACTACCCTATTTAACAAATCATGGAAGGATGGGGTGGTACCCGAGGACTGGAGGAGGGCAGATGTGATTCCCTTCACAAAAGTGGGAGCAAGGCAGAAGCAGGAAACTACAGACCTGTTAGTTTAACTCAGCGGTAGGAAAATGATGGAATCACTTGAAGGAAAGAATTGTTCGGTATCTAGAGGCCAGAAGGGCACAGGACCCAAGGCAGCATGGATTCACAGCAGGAAGGTCATGCCAGACAAATCTGATAGATTTCTTTGACTGGGTGACCAAAGTAGTAGATCAGGGAGGGGCTGTGGACATGGCCTACCTAGACTTTAGCAAGGCATTTGACACAGTCCCACACAAAAGATTAATATACAAGTTAGCGAGCCTGGGAGTGGGTCCCAAGATGACAGCCTGGGTAAAAATTGGCTGGAGAATAGGACACAGAGAGTAATAGTAAATGGAGTCCACTCTGAAGAAAGGGGGGTTACTAGTGGGGTACCGCAGGGTTCAGTATTAGACTCGGTCCTCTTCAATGACTTTATGTTTACATTGCAGAGGGACTGGAAGGAAAGTATGTCTGTTTGCAGATGACACAAAGATCTGCAACAGAGTTGATGCACAAGGTGGGGTGGAAAGGATGAAAAGGGACTTGGCAAGGTTAGAGGAATGGTCAAATGTAAGGCAGCTTAGATTCAATGCTAAGAAGTGCAAGGTAATGCACCTGGGAAACAAAAACGCAGAGGAAGAGTACACAATGGGGGGTGAGATACTAACAACAACAAAAATGGAAAGGGACCTGGGGTAGTCATATCAGATTACCTAAAGGTGGGCAAGCAATGTGAGAGGGCAGCAAGGAGGGCTGGGGGATACTGGGATGCATAGGGAGAGGCATCACCAGTAGAAAACAGGAAGTTATTATCCCTCTGCACAGACAGCTGGTGAGACCCCATCTGGAGTACTGCGGCAGTTCTGGGAGACCCAGTCTTGCAGAAAGACATAGGATGGAAGCTGTCCAGAGGAGGGCAACTAAAATGGTGCAGGGTCTGCACCGAACACATATGAAGAGAGACTTAAGGAGCTTAATATGTATAGCCTCGAGGAAAGGAGAGAGGGGGACATGATAGAAATGTTCAAGTACATCAAGGAATCAACAAAGTCCAAGAGGGTAGCATCTTTCAAAAAAAGAGGTGTGCAAGAACAAGGGGGCACAATTTGAAGATGGGGGAGCGGCTCAGAGGTAATTTAAGGAAGTATTTTTTCACAGAGAGGGTTGTGGATGCATGGAACGACCTTCTGGAAGAGGTCGTGGAGTCAGTGGTGGAATTCAAGCATGCATGGGACAGTCATAAGGCAATTCTAGGGGGTGGGGTAGGAAGAAGTAGGCTGCTTGTTAACGAGGATCTGCAGCTTATCCAGTAGGCAGGGAAACGGGCAGACTGGGTGGGCCAAGCGGTCCTTATCTGCTGTCAAATTCTATGTTTCTATGTTTCTATATCCTTTGCCCGTTTGAGGAAGTGATGTCAGAACCCCTGGTATAAAGGAAATCATGGACCATGGGTGGGTAGGGTGAGGGATTGGGGTGGACCAACCCAAGTCTTCCACAAACAATCAAGTAGCTGAGGCCCACCTGGTAAGACCATTAGCACCCTTCCCCCACTATGCACTAACCTTTGCAGCTAGTGAAGCCAGCAAAAATGAATCACAATTCTACTCAAAGCCCCCAAAACAGGTTTGCTACCAAAAGAAACAGGTCTCCAATTCAAACAGCTTCACCAACAACACATCAAAATAGTCTTGAAATTAGAAGATATAGGTCTCTGATTGAAAGAAACAGCCCCAGTTAAATCACACCAAATAGATTTTAAATCAGAAGAAATGGGCCTCTACAAATGCAACCCGCTACACAGTGAAACATCAAACAAATAAGCCCACTTATTGCCACCAAAACTGTTTTCAAAATGACAACAGCCCCAAAACAATACCCTGCTAGCCCCTTAGTAGTAAGAAAGAAAATAAATAACCTTCTACCAAGTAAAATCCACAAGAAACAATGTAAAAACAACAAGAAGCTACTGTAATGTAACAAATCTGATCCTTTCCTTTCTAGTTTCTTCTATGAAGCCAAAGCACCAGGAACTTACTGGTATGAACAGTGAAAATAAACTAAGGCAAACAAAATAGATCCCCAACAGCTACATGAAAAGAGTTGTCTGTTGACAAGGAAACAAATAATATTTGCAAGACGTGAAGGCCATGTACAAGTCATCTGCAACAGAAAACCTGCCAATGAAATCATGTTGTGAAAGTCATCAATGCCATGTGCATGTAACAGTACTGGCACATTTGTGACTCGTTTGAGACAGTAAGTGATAAATAAATGCGTGACCTCAGCCACCTCAACACACACTCTCTCTTTGCTTTCCGGAATCAATCCAGCGCAAGATGAGAACGAGGAAACCCCCGTGTAATGAATATCGGGCACCACCACGTGCATACCTCAGCCTTTCTCCCTCTCCCTGGAACTTGAGCTCGGCATGCGGACACACCACCATTAGGAAGCGCGCGGTGCTGTGACGACAGAACGCGGGGGCAGGCTGTTCGATAAATATGAGGCGGGCTCGGTATACGGACAGAGCCTAAGCTAGTGCTGACTTCTGGAAGTGCACAGTAACTGCGAGTCGTGTGAGAGCTTGCGTTGTACAGGGTGACTACGAGTCCTGTCTGCTTGAGGAATACTGCGTGGTGCTTGGGCAGCTTTAGGACAGCAGCTAAGAACTACAACCGCTTCTGTCTCCAACTCTCTCTCTCTGAATAGGTAAGTCTAGTGACAAATTTAGTCGGAGTATATGGAATTTTAGCAAGTAAACCCATTTTGCTTGTTGCGTGGTGTATGATTGAACAGGGGAAGAGAATAGTTTTCCTTGAACTGGTTGGCTGGCCCTACTGGCTAGCAGTGCCTGGCAGAATGCCTACCCCTTTAGAGTACTATATCCCCAGGGACTGAATGAAACTTCATGCAGGAAAGCATGGGTGTAGGGGAACGCAACAGACAGTCCCTCTCACTGTATCAGACAGTCCCCTTCCTGGCCAAAAATGTTAAATAAAACTGGAGGGAAGTACTGACTAGCTGCTAGTGTCCTGCTATAAAAGTAGTTCTATCAGTATTATACTGATTGTTTTTAATGTCTATCTGAAATATTACCAGCTAGAGCTGTTTGCGGTTTGCTCATGGTTTCGGAAGTGATCTTATACCTTAGGTATGAGCAAAGCATATAGTTTGCAAGAATCTGTGCAAAACACATTCACTGATACGGGAACCGGAGGATTTATTCAGTTAGTTATTCATTATTTATTTAGGCGAGGTTTATTTTTCGTTGTACATAACTGAGAGGCAAAAGTTAACCAGCAAGTGTCCCGACTAATTCCTATAGTATATCCCCTTTCTGCTCATTGACTTGGTTGGTTGACTTTCTTCCCGCTGTACCTTTCCAGAAAGCATCATCATGACTCTGAACAAACTGAAGAACCTAGACCGAAGACGTGGCAGCATGCCCTTCTCCATGAACCAACAACACCTGCACAGACGCAGCATGCCGGTGGATGAGAGGGACCTGCAGGGCAGCATCGTGCCTTACCTGCCCGGCGGGGAGTTCTCGAACTTGGTCCGCTGCACATCCTATAACCCAGAGCAGCAGCACCGAGACAGCTGGGCATCCGATTCCTCTGACTCGGTCATCTCGTCCAGCAGCGACTCCGACAGCAATGTTTACAAGGTGATCATGTTAGGAGAGCATGGTGTAGGCAAATCCAGCCTGGCAAAGATATTTGGCGGAGTGGTGGATGCCCCGGATTCTGAAGATACAGGTATGAAGCTAGGGGGTCGCATACTGTGTATGGTTTCAGAGACAGTTTATAACAATACCATTTAGAAAGGAGGTAGTGTAGACTAGTAGTGAAAGCACTGCGGGATAACCGGGACACGGCAGGTTCAAACCCTGCTAGAGCCACATACTTGCGGTGTGACCATGGACATGGCAGTTATGTACCAGTGCTCGTGAAAACACAAACACCACGCTGTCACGGACTATAAGAGCGATGCGGTGTTTGGTCAAGAACAGTTAGCCTACTTTCCACAAACAGCAGTACTCAAATGTGAAAAAAAATGAGACGTGCTCCTTAGTTGATATAACTGTATAAAGGCACAGTTCATAAACCCAAAGCGCTGGGTAATTTGTGCGGTGTGTGTATCGTCTAAGGATATACCATATGACATTATAAATTAAGGAGCAAGTCTGCTGTACTGGTGCTCCAGCGGTGGACGTGAGACCACTTGAAATGGAGATGTTACAGCTCTGCTTGGCTATCATGGGTAAATTGTAACAAAAAAAATAAACAAGTAAAGAGATGCATTAGCCTTGCCATCAAACTACAGACAGTTTTACAGTCCGTTTTGATAAAAAAAAATCGTGAAGTATAATGTAGGTGCATCCTAAAAGAAATCACATAAACATTTGCTGCAGTGCAAAAGTAGAATTTGATGAATCTAATAGTATTTAATAGTGATTGAGTCAAAACCAGAGTTTGTATACTATGATTTATTTACTAATAGGAAAGGAATACTGTCCTAATCACAAGAAGCAGATTAACTGATACAGAATTGTGGTCAGACTAAGATGCAAGAATAGTGTATTTGTTAGTATTATATCTGCTGTACTATCAGAAGAGTCAGGAGGATTTTGAAAATTGAAGACCCAAGCATAGTTTGTAAGGGAGAGTTGTAGCCCAACTGCTTAGTCAAGAGGAGTTCATAAATGTTTAAAACCAAATGAA
The DNA here is from genome assembly GCA_016271365.2 of Neoceratodus forsteri. Lineage (NCBI taxonomy): Eukaryota > Metazoa > Chordata > Ceratodontiformes > Ceratodontidae > Neoceratodus > Neoceratodus forsteri. The sequence goes on along the minus strand of JADMNL010000041.1, from coordinate 2,438,157 downwards.
GGACCGGCCTTCATGCTACAGCATGGGGACTCCCCAGATTATAGTAAATTATCATTTCTAGAGCATTCATATTGCTGCAAGAATGCCTGATGTGTGTGCAACTCATGCATTTCCATTCAGGACTTAATTTGTTCATGTACTGACACTAACAATAGCAGTTACGATAAGGGTATATTTAGAGTGCCTTTCCTGATTAGGATCAAGTTAGCTAGGTAGCATAAGTGGGTGTTTGCCTTCTTTATCAGCTTATATTCAGTTACTACATTGTGCTAAGTGAGACAATGCATGTCATCTTGCTTATTTTTTTTATACAGGGAATACCTATGACAGATCAATTATAGTAGATGGAGAAGAGGCGTCCCTTATAGTGTTTGATATATGGGAACAGGTAATCCTGCCTTATGTGTTTTCAAACTACATCCATTATTACTAATTAGAGCGTAATTATAAAGTTTTGCATTGCTTATGATTTATTTCTTTTGTTTTTCAAGCAGTAGTTTAGTTTGCTTATTGCAGTATCAGTAATTAAAACTGGAATAAGACCAAATTAATATGTCTATATGTAGAAAGGCCTCATGTAGCTTGGCTGATAGGACTTCTAAAAAGAACAAAATAAAAAAATGAAACTATTTATTGATGGAATTTAATCTCTCCAGAATGAACACTGTAGCATAGTTGTTTCACTCACAAGAATGGTGGCAACCACCTGAGAAACTGTTGAAGGAATAGGTACTGTTAATGGAACAAAGTGCAAAGCACAAATGAGTGAAATATTTGAACGCATACTAGTGAATGTTAGACCTTTAAGATTTTCCCTGTTCCATGTTTTATTAGCATTGTATAAAAATGATAAACTCGGGAGATGTTGCTCACTATACATCTTAGGGTTTAAATAGTTATCTGAATTTTAATAGTTAGTTTAAATATATTTTGCATCCTTCAACACATTTTAGAAAGTGGAAAAACTATTTTATTTTGAAAGTTTTCTTATTAAATCTAAACCTGTCAATAGTGGTTGTATAGCATTTGGATTAATTAGATTTCACAGAGTTTGAACTGTACCTGTGCGCTGGGGTCAGACATTGGAAACATGCAATTGTGCTGCTTGTGCAAATTCTGAAACATTTTATAAGGCAGAAAAAAAGGCTGTCCATTTGTTTTTCCTATGGGCATCACCATGACAACTGAAAATTCTTGAGAAAGCCATAGAAATTCTGGGCAGGTATTTTTGTACCCCCCACACACACACACACAGAGAAAGATTTGGAAATTTGAAGGAACAAACCAATTGCATTTTCAGATGTTTTGAAATCTGGTCCTTGATGTTTCGGCATAGCAGAACTCCTCAATTTCATTTTAAAAATTGATTTTTCTTTCACTTTAGGATGACAGCAACTGGCTTCAGAATCACTGTATGAAAATGGGAGATGCTTACATCATTGTGTATTCAGTAACGGACAAAGCTAGTTTTGAAAAAGCTTCAGAGTTAAGGATTCAGCTAAGAAGAGCCAGACAAGCAGAAGATATACCAATTATTCTTGTAGGAAACAAAAGCGATTTGGTCAGGTCGAGAGAAGTGTCAATTGAAGGTGAGAATAAAACTGAGTATTTAAATGTGCCGCTGTTACCATTTTGCCATTGGATATTGGTTAAAGTTCCAGTATTTCTTTGCCCCCTTCGGAAGCATTCTAAATATTCCAGCTGATTTCAATCTATTGTTTATTAATATGTATATGGTCCATGAAAGCATCTTCCAGAGTAAAGGAGAATAATATCAGCAATCTGGAAAACTCAGTATTCATACTCATATCAATCTATGGTCCTATAATCATTTCCTTATAAATTGTATGTGATTATGCCAATCTACCAACATTGAACGGACTAGATTAAGAATGGGAGGTGGGTAGAAGAAAGGTAGTAAGGATATAGCAGATGTACTATCTTTACTAAAGAGAAAGATGAACCAGCACCACAAGGGAAGATGGGCAGGGGTGGGAATGGGAGAGAAAAGGATCATGGTGGGCCATATCATGAAGGGGCTTAGGACGCTAAGGCTGGACAAGTCTCCTGGACTGGATGGCATGCACCTCAGAGTATTAAGCAAACTGGTGGGCCTGTTAAATAGCTTGCTAGACACAGAAGTGGTGCCACTGGAGTGGAGAGCTACACATGTAGTTCTGTTGCATAAGAGCAGGCCTTGGAATGACCTGGGGAACAACAAGCCTGTCAGTTTGACATTTATAGTGGCAAGGCTGATGGAAACCATCCTGAAAGAAAGTTTGGTTAATTTTCTTGAGGGTAATGGACTCCAGGACAAGAGACAGCATGGGTTCAAGGCAGGGAGGGCATGCCAGACCAGCTTGATCAACTTCTTCAACTGGATGATGAAGGCTGCTGAAAGGGGGCATGCAGTAGACATACTGCACTTAGATTTCAGTAAGGCCTTAACTCGGACCCACGTAAGAGGTTGACCAAAAAGTTGGAGGACTTGGGGGTAGCAGATTGATTAGGTGGGTGGCAGTGTGGCTCAGTGGGAGGACCCAAAGGGTGGTAGTGGGGTAGCTTTCAGGATCAAGGGAAGTTACCAACACGGACCTGCAAAGAACTGTATTTGGACCTGTTTAATGTGTTAATGAATGGCATAGGGGAAGGCATTAGAGGCCAGAGTTGCCTCTTTACAGACAACACCAAACTCTATGGGAGGATAGACACTGAAGAGGGGGTCAGGGTCTTTAGAGAAGACCTGGCAAAACTAGAAAGATAGTCTGGTATCTGGCAACTGGGGTTAAATGTGAAAAAGTGTAACATCATGTGCACTGACTGCAAGAACTCATGAGCCAAATACAGACGGGGGAGGTCACCATGTCTGAAGAGTAAAAGTATCTGGGGATAGATATAGCCAGCAACCTTAGGCAGTCTTTGTAGTGCAAAAAGGCAGCAGTCAAGGCAAACAGGGTTCTGGGGAGCATAGCTAGGGGTTCACATGCAGGAGGAATTAGATGATCCTGCCGCTGTACAGATCCGTGGTCCAGCCGCACCTGCAGTACTGTGTGCAGTACTGGTTTCCCTATCAGGAAAAAAAAAAATCATCTCAAGGCAGTACAGAAAAGGGCCCCAAAAAAGTATTCAGGGTCAGCAGGATGGCCCATACTAAGCCAGGCTGTAGAACCTTAAAGGGAATTTCTACCATGCAGGCTATCATCGTAAATATGTGAGCCTTGCTGGCACGTCTCTTACCACATGGGGATACTGGTAGTGCTAGTGCCAGTAAATATAGTTTTTTCAGCTAGTAACACCCCGAGAAGCACAGTGCCAGTTTTACTGTGTTCAGCCTTGCTTTGTAGAAAATGTGATCCCATGATGATGTCCATGCCTCACCACCTCGTGTGAGCATGAACGTCTGTGTTGAAGTCCCCATACATTTAAGTGCACAATGTGCACTTTACAGTGTTCCTCATTAACAGTTTACATACTATGGTACAAGTGCCCTTGGTCCTCCGGTAGTCCCCATTGAAAATGGGTGAAGAAACTGTCCTGCTGTGACTTTAAAATCATGGTTGTTTCAGAGCCTCGTTTCTCCATTTTGCTGGTCCCAGCATGCTCGGCTGTGAGCATGCACACCCATGCCTACAGTTAGTAGGCTGTGTATTAGAGCTGATTTGTTTAAAAAAAAAAAAAAAAAGTAAACGTGTCCTGGTAAAAGACAGCTATATGAACCCCTGTGATGGTGTCTTCTGTAAAGCTGAGTGCTGGAAACTGTTGTATAACTATTTTTATCTCAGTGCTGTGAGCACATGTCATGGGGGTGTTACTAGTTGAAAAAAACTATATTTAGTGGCACTAGCACCACCAGTCATCTGCATAGGGCAACAGATGTGCTGGCAAGGCTCACATATTTACAAAGCATGATGCAGATTAAGCAACAACAGAAAGTGCTCACACTGACTGGAAAGCAGGCGGGGTGCAGTCCTGGGACAGCAAACCCACACAGGACACAACCTAGGTGTAACTAGGGACCACACTCCAATGTCAAACAAATGATTGTCACTCCAGAAATTCAGCTGCAAATTCCAATTTATTTTGCACACTGCAGGAATAGCAAAGATAGCATCCATGATGGCAGTTCCAACCAGTAGCCCCTGTGCTTCAACCATTGGGTCTTTATCAGTGAGCAAATTGGTATTTGCAGCAGAATTTCTGGACTGAGAGTCATTTGTTTGGCCTTGGAGTGTGGTCCCTAGTTGCACCTTGCATGGTACAGATTCCCTTTCATATGTAATCTCTGGAGGATAGAAGAGAGAGGTGGACATGACTGAAACCTTCAAGTACCTTAAAAGTGTAAACAGAATGGACCTCTGAAGCTTCTTTAGCTTGAATGAGACTAGGAACACAAGGAGGCACAGTTTCAAACTGGTGAGGGGAGGTTCAAGAGGAAGGTCAGGAGACACTTCTTTACAGAGTGTATGGTGTCAAGGTGGAATGAGCTGCCTGCAGAGGTCATCAACCAGAAGACGATCAGCAGATTCAAGAGGTGTTGGGACAGAGGTTCAACGAAAGAGTTAGAGTTAAAGGGGAAGGGGTTTGAGACCTATTGTAAGCAATTATATAGGGGGCTGCATCAGGCAGGCTTCAAAGAGCACATGGCCTTCTTCTGCAGGGTATTCATATGTTTGAATGCTGAATTAAATGTATCTTTAGATTTGTTGGTAGTAATATGTGAGGATAGATAGATGGATGGATGTACAACTGTACATACATGCATGAAATCATTCAGATGCTTGTGCTCTTCCCTTTAATATCATACTGTCATTTCAGTGTCTGCTGATCAGTTGTTGCATTATGTTACTGAAAAAGCTTTGCTACAGAACTGTGTTTGTAATCATTTACTTTCTATGTTTTCAGAGGGACGTGCATGTGCTGTCGTGTTTGACTGCAAGTTTATAGAAACGTCTGCAGCTCTTCACCATAATGTCAAAGACCTCTTTGAGGGTATTGTCAGGCAGGTCAGACTCAGAAAAGACAGCAAGGAGGACAATGCTAGAAGAATGGCAAACAGCAAAAGAAGAGAAAGTATAGGCAAGAAGGCAAAACGATTCCTTGGGAGAATTGTGGCCAAAAACAATAAGAAGATGGCCTTCAAGCAGAAGTCAAAGTCCTGTCATGACTTATCTGTACTTTAAAATTGAAGAAAGATACACAAAGACCTGATGCTGTGCAACCCATTGCCTGACATGGATGATCACTGGACTGTAATGAAAAAAAATGTTGATAGGTAGTTTAATGGTGATAAATTATTGACTCAACATGACGCGCGCATTTTTTTCACCTTTCTTGCTGCCTTAAAGTACACAGCCAAGGGAAGAAATTTACAATAAGCCATGTTCATGTGATTTTTAAGGTGTTTTTCTCAGTGGTTGTTTGTTATAGATGTATTCCATTTGGCTAATGGACTCCTCAAGCTGGAGACTTCACATCTGCTCAAGTTGTTTCCATCTCTATAGTCTCTTATTCATTGGTGTCATGTGGATACTACTGTTGCAAAGATGAATCAAGTTTACCAGAACACTCCGTGATATCACCATTAATCTGTCCTCTATTGCAATGCAAAAAAATGACTTGAAATGTGGTACGCAGGCTCGTACTTACATCGTCAGTGTGAAATAATAGATGTGAAAAGTCGAGAAATCTATCCGTTTTTAATAATATACGTAGGGATATTTACTCCACGCAGGTATTGAAATAAGCAATAAAATGTAGCTCGATGTTGTCCTTTCAGTATTGTGTTCTGATATTAATTTGCACTTTCATTAAGTATTATTCAAATAATTTGTTACATGTTTACATACAGATTTTGTAATAAAATATATTTACTATTGTAACTATTGGACTCTCTATTGCTCGTGTGTCTTCATGCTGCAGAAAACGGTGCTACAATGATAAGTAAAGCTAGCTGACACCGTAGTATGTATGAAATCTACTGAGTAAGTGGAACTTATTTACTGTAGATACACATTACTCATAGAGCTTTTGACACGGAAAATGGGCACCCAAGAAGGGAAACATGATGTGTTGTTTATGCAAGGTTTATCTGTCTATGGGTTTATAATGGTTACCTATTTTTACAAACCCAGAACCTGATTTTGTGTCTAATTTTGGCCACAGGAAGAGACTCTGTGCCCAATGTTTGTCATAAAACAGATTTTTGCATGTGATCTGGGACCACAGTTCTATCTGTAATTCTGCTGCAATTGACAAGGTAAAAAGGGATTGACTTGTATGATAGGCTGATTTAGAGTAGAGGAGAGTATATGTATATTAATTCAGGTAGGTAATCAGAGATTACCTACATAATCTTGATTCCAGATGGAAAAATCAGGTCATGTGTAACGTGGATAAATAAAACTAAAAAGGGGCAAAGATCACTAAGATGAAGCTGATTCATAACCGTGTTATTTAATTAGAATTGTCTGTAATATTATAAATGATTACATTAAGGGTTATTGATTATACACATCAGAATATGAGAATTTATGCATTTTTTGCCACATATCAAGGGGTGATGCCATGTACATTCTAGATTTTGGTACATTCAAGTGCATTTACTACCATTCCATGAGATCCCCAAATTAGGAGACATCATATAAAGTCTCATACATTTAATCCGTCTGACTTGCAAATCCTTTTCTATTGTTAGTCACTCCTGAGTGAACCCAGTTACTTATAGAGGTACTATTCACATTGTTTTGAAGTTCTTTGTCACACTATGTTCCTAAACAGGAAACTTTGCTGTTTACTCACCTTGTCACAGAACTATAGAAACTGTCTTCTTAATTACATATTTCATTTCTTTTTAAATGTTGACATATTTTAGATGTTTAAATAAATTCTGATAGCCAATGTGCTGTTGTTGTTGGCTGCATTAGATGCCATGCAATAAAATGTAGTACTTGAGCACATCTCGAGCAATTAAAAACTTTGGCAGTGCATTGACACACCCATGCATGGGAATTTAAGGCATCTTAAGTACAGTAACATTACAAGAAAATGTATTTTGTTTCAAAGAGAGCTGCCTGTGGTTGCACAGGTGGATGAGTACTGTTTGAAATCCCACTGGGATATAAAATAGGCCAGAAAATGTTTGATCATTGACTTTCCTTTTTTAACTTGGTGGCAGCTGCTGCAATTGCAGCATCTATTTAATGTTGCTAGAAGGTCAGGTCACATGTTATCTGGCCCCACTGGGTGTAATAGGCTCAGGAGAAATGGAAAGGTATCTTGGGAGTCAGCCAGCCCTCTGCGCTCCACCAAATTAATGTATGCAATCAGGAGTGGCTCGGGGGGGGGCTGAGGACCACAGAAAATACTACTTTTTCATTAAATTGTCCCATCTGACCCTTGTTCTGGACCAACAATAATTTTTATGCGAACTTAGCCCCCTTGCTGCTTAGGTCAAGAGTCTCCCCTGTAATGAGATCCCTGTGTATGCAGGAGTACACTGACTTTTGAGACACACAGTTTGGAATCACTTTGGGAGATCGTTTATGTACAGTAATCCATCACAATCCAGAAATCCCATGTGCATTAGAGTGAATATCAGGTCTGAAATTTGCTAATTTATTTTCTAAGTCCAGAATTATTATGTTAACACAGACAGTTTACAGGGTAGGAGACACTGGGCTAAGGAGAAACAGGCAAGAACAATCTTCAGCTTCTTATATATCAGAGATTATTGACTGCAGCAAGCTAATATCAGACGTGTTATGGAAAAGTGTGTGGCTCATCAAAACTGTTGAGAATATAATCAGGATATAGCTAGAACAATAAGGTTTGTATGCAGAACCATCATTCCCATTGTATAAATACCCCTGTTTGTTGCCCTACCTACTTGCTTGCTTCATCTTAGACTTTAGAAAAGCATAGTAAGATCACAATAGTTACAGCAGTTCTTACTGTAGTTGTTAGCAGTACTCAGTTGTTATTCTGAATAGTTAACATTTTGTTTAATTCAAGCAAAGCACAACAGTCATAGTATACTATTATAAAATGGGCTTCAAAATCCTAGCACCTTCACTGGTATACACATATCACCTAACCGTTGATTAACAACTAATATATGAACTGTTTGTAACTTACCTATCCTAATCTACCTAGCAACAGCCTAAAAACTGAAAATAAAAACTATTTCCATTAAAATAAAAAGTTTCCACTTTTTAAGTCCAAAAAGACCACAACAGGGCATATGTTTTTTTCAGTATAAATGTTCTCCCGAATTCATTCAAAGACACTCAGCCTTTGTCAACAAACTCATGTATTCTACCTAGCAACAACTTCCCTACAGGAAGATGAAACCTTTTTCCATTTAAAAAAAACCTTTTCATTTTTATTGGTTCAGTAACTCCCTACAGGGCACGGGTTTCTTGAGAATTAATGCACTTTCCAGGTGGTTTGAAAGTCTGTTGGCCATTGTCTTTGTGCCATACAGTTTGCCTAAGCAGGCATTGATTCTGTAGAAATGCATGCTCTGTCATGTTTCTGACTTAGTAGGGTTGGACATCAGGCAGTGGGAGCAACTAAAATCAAAGTTCAGGCCCAGAACAGTGCCCCCCATATCAAATCATGACATAGATGGTATATGCATTCCTACTGCCACAAACATAATTTCTTTTTTTTACTAATATTTATTGCAAGCAGTGTTATTATTACAAGAAAAATAAAAGGATGCAGAATATTACAGAAAAATTCACTACTCATAGCAATAATGAAACAATACAGCTGAAGGCAAATGCAGCAGGAGAAAGTTAATCTTTACTTTTCAGCATGATACCATGCAGTAAACTATGCAATTATTACGTTCTTCAACTTTGCTAGTTGGTTAAGCAAACTAATCATTATTGCTCTTGGTGTAGAAAAAACGCAAGAATAGAGCATATCCAAAAACTGAACACAAACTAACAAATTTTCTGGACTTTGTTATGCTTGTGTATAAACTCTTGAGGACTCGGATGTCTTCTGACTCCTTAATTATAAAATCTGTAGATGATTTCAGAGAATGGCAGCAGGATCACAATTCTTGTCCCCATCAGCTATCCTCTTATCCCCATGAACATAATTTCTAAACAACATTGCAGTTTATACAAACATCAGGGCAGACTTGATAGATGTAGTCTTTTTCTATCCTTAACTATGTATCCATATCCGAGCATTTGAACTAACTGGGCTTTTGGTGCCAGTCTTGTCATGCATATGAAGAGTTGCCAATCCTATGCTATTTTATAGTGTAGTCCCATCAGAATGCAAGTAAACAGTTCATAAAAATCAGATGAAGCAGAGTGTCAGGTTTATTCTGAAACATTAAGAAACAGTAGTGCAGCAACATTCTGAATTCTTAGATTGCTGCCCAGTCTCGTAGAACCCGATAATTTTTTTGTTCAGTTTAGTTTTTGTTGACTGGGAAAGGAGGGTTAGACAGTATTCTTTTCAGCCTTCTTCGGGGGTGGTGTTGGGGGATTGCTACAGATACAAAACAACTGAAATTGAACCAGATTCAAGGTGTTGGTGGTATTTAAGTGAATGGTGAATGTTTGGGTAGGACACCAGGGAGAGAAATTCCCGTACTTTTTTGAAAAGTGCTATGGGATCTTTCAATGTCCACTTGAGTAACTGATAGAAAAGGCAGACAAGACCTCATTCGAAGGCTGGTAAACACTAACAGGACACCATTCCCTTAGTACAGTACAGTACTGAGTTGCCAGTGTTTACGGTATGAGCTCAAACCCAGTGCAGGACAAGAACCCATGACCTTCTGACCCAGAGGCTGCAAACTGAGCTACACTGACATCTAATAGCTGATGCCATGGGGTTGCCTTAGAAAGAACAACTGATTTACCATATCAGTGTATATGCCACAAATCAGGCAAATACCTTTTTGATAATATGCACCCAGTATCTCTTCCCTTAAACAACAGCTGAAAATGTTTTTATTTTATGAGGCATTTTTTGGTTGATTTTAATTTGTTTTCTGCAGTGTTTTGTATGTTATGGCCCTATGTATTGTATTTTATAAGGCACTGTGAATGGGGTTCCCTAGAATTGCACTCCATAAATATAGTTTGAGTGGATGGAACAAACTGTTCAGTTGCATATGTTTCAGGAATTACTAACTGCAGCAACTTTATAAGTGGGCAGTGTGAGAGCATGCCTCTTCAAAACTGTAGTAAAAATAAAGTGGTTTCATAGTGAGAATCTTTGCACCATCACACTAAAGAGCAAAACCATCCTTCCTGTATTTGCTTCCTTTCCTTTACACCATTTTATCAAGTTCCATGTTATTCCCCTTTCTGTATAATGGTGCTGGTGTTGGTTTCAGAATGGGTGACCTGTTGAAGGGACCGGCAGCTCCGGTTCCTACCCACTCCTTCACAACCCTAAAGGAGTTGCCATCAACTGCTTTTCAAAGAGACAGTGGAGAGTGAATTACAGCGATGTGACCAGCTGTGATCCCCTAAAGACTGAGACAGTCACCTCTGCTCTGCCATACTACAATCTCCTACTGACCTAAAGGGAAGTCACAAACATGGTCCTGTACTCAGGTTTCTTGTATGGCAGCTAACACTGCTGCTACTGTGCCATATAAATAATATCCTTCCTGTACCAGATTTGGGAAAAGGGTGTAAAGAAGATGACAATACAGGAAGGATAGTTTTGCTCTTTACTTAAGGTGTGGTTGCAAAAAGCTGTCACACCTTTGTAGACTGCTGAATTTCATCAGTCTTGTCCAGTCTACTTATTGACAAACTGAAGTTTTTAAAGTTACTGAATTATTATTATATTGTTTATTTATGTGAATTTGTATAGTATTTTAATGTGTTTTTCTTTGTATTGAATATTGTTAAGGTGCTCAGAGCTTCCGGGAACGAGCACCCTACAAAGGCAGTTGCCTTGCCTCAGGTGCTTTTTCTGGTCAAAAATCACACATATGTTGTCAAACAGTATTTCAGCCATTCTTGTTCCCCAACTTGGCCAGCCACTGACATTACACTTATGGATTTCTTTTTGATGGACCAAGTGCCCCTTCCCTGCATTTCTCTCTATTCTTAGCTGCAGTATTGGAGTCTGGAGGTCAAAGCTTGTCCCCTGTCCATGAGAGCAGGAGGTGTATAACTGTACAATGACCCATGCCTTTCCTTTCATGCTGCTGAGTGGCTCACATCTGCAATGCAAACTGCCCCTGCTAATTCCACGGTGGAAAACTCAAGTCTGCTTTTTAACTTGGGTCTCCCACTGTAAACACAGCAATGTGCCAGCCACTAAAAATGATCTTCTATGATTTGAAAAATTATTTTTCAGTGTATGAATATTTGACTGCAATTAGATGAATGATGGCAACCATTCTCATTTGCCATACCCACTGCCTGGATCTCTGTTTGTCAGCTGACACTCCAGCAATGGCCTTTTCCCTTCAGCTTCACTTCTATCCCATTGGTTCAGGAACCAAGCAAGTACTCCTCATAACTGTATTCCTCTTATAGTTTGAGGGTTATCTTATAGTGGGAGGGGGTAGTTTTTTTATTATGGTAAGGATTATTGCTTAAGTTATTCTTGTTTTTGGTGTTTTAGCTCTGTTTACAGTGTCGCCTTATGGTTTATGAAATTAGGAGTTTTGTGCTTTCCCGTTATTTTAATAGTGTTAATGAAATGTGCCTGCTTGCCCCTTCTGTCCTGTGCTATTCGGCCTCCGCTGTCTGTGCCCTCCGCCCTTTCTCCTCTCCCCCCCACCTGCTTTTACCTATCAACGCTGTCAGGCAATGGGAATTGTTCTGTGGGGGGCGCGGGGTGGGTGGAGGGTTGCAGACAGTGGAGTCCGAAAGAGTGGGGCTCTCCCATAGGGGTGGTTAGGCCCAGAAGACGCCCTGGGGCCAAATGGTATCTGGAACGTGGTGATTCCGTCCTGGTTTCCATACCCAAGGGAACCTCCAGTTTGGGAGGGCAAGTAATTGGGACAGCTCACCAACCTCATCAAATTCAGGTGCTGTTATGCAATACCAGATCTGTCTGCAACAAGACTGGTCTTATTGCAGACTTTGTTGCTAGGGCAGATCTGGTCTGCATTATCGAGACTTAGTTGGATGGGAATGCGTCCCCTTTTTTAGAGGCGGCTGTTCCCACTGGGTACTTGGTTGTACATTGCCTGAGATTGGACCGCAGGGGTGGAGGGGGTTGCAGTCTGTTTCAAGACCGAATTGGGCCTAACTGGTATACCAGTTGAGGAGGCTGGGTCATTTGAGTGTACCATGGTAGCTGGTGTTGGGTGCAGGATTGCTGTCATCTACCATCCAGCATGTGATGAGAAGCTATTCCTGCAGGAAATAGAAGACTTCGCTGCTGACATGGCTTTGGAGTTGCCCAGACTGATGGTTCTGGGCGACTTCAATGCCTGGGTCAACGACAAATCCTCGCTTTTTGGTCAACATTTCCTCCAGGTGATGACATCTCTGGGCTTCACACAGGTTGTTTCCTCAGCTACATACAAGGGAGGTCACCCTCTTGACCTTGTTTTCCTCCTGGGGATCGAAGCCTCCAACTTAGTGGTGGAACCAGTCAGTTGTTCTGATCACTATTCATTTGGGTTCAATTTTGCGGCCCCCCTGGGCAGGTCGGCTCCTGTGGAGTTGGTCCGGTGCCATCCTTTGCAAGATGTGGTCCCTGAAGACCTGATGGTGGTTATTGACCACTCGCTGTTGGACGAGTCTTGCACAGATCCTGAGCAGTTGGTTGTGGCCTATAATGGGGCCATATCTTCAGCCCTTGATCTGATTGCTCCTATTCGAGTTTGCCCCCTTCCGCATTGCCCTCGGGCCCCATGGTTTGATGGGGCTCTAAAAGAGTTGCGGAAATTGGGGCATAGGTTAGAGCATCATTGGAAGAAGACTGCCTCTGATGCCGACCACCTTATTTTGCTAGAGCATTATAAACTCTACCAAACAGAAATTTCCCATAAGAAAGCAGAATTCCTGTCCAGGGAAATTTCTGTTACACGGAACCGACCGGCTCAACTCTTCAGAACCATTGACAGGCTATGCAACCCAGCCTGTTGGCAGCTCCATTGAGTTTTTACACAAACTGATTGTGATGAGAACACTCACTTCTTTGCAAACAAGGTGGATGACATCAGGCGGGAGTGCCACCAACTTCACTCTAAGGGGGTTGCTGTTGATCAGTACTTTGTCACAGAGCCCGGAGCTTCCTGGAGTACCTTTGACCTGCCAGATTTCGTAGACATTATGCGGATTGTCCAGGAGATACAGCCCACATGCTGTAGTTTAGACCCAGGCCCTACTTCCCTGATTTTGGGTTGTAGAGAGATGATTGGCCTGGTCTTAGCTCAGATTGTCCAGTGCTTTCTAGACATGGGTGAGTTCCCTAGCTCCCTGAAGGAGGGGGTGGTGATCCCCCTTCTGAAAAAAGCTTCTTTAGGCCCGGAGAACCTAACAAACTATAGGCTTATCTCTAACCTCCCTTTTGTGGGTAAGGTTATTGAGAATGTAGTGGCTGCTCAACTGGATAACCATTTAACCACCATAATTTACAAGAACCTCTCCAATCAGGTTTTTGTAAGAGGCATAGTACTGAGACTGCTCTGATTCATGTGCTCAATGGTCTCCTGATGGAGACACCATTCTGTCTTGGTTCTCCTGGATCTGTCATCAACTTTTGATACTGTGGATCATGGGGTTCTGCTTGAATGCCTGACGTTTATCTGTGGGCTGTTGGGTACAGTCCTCAGATGGTTTTCATCTTTCCTCACTGGGAGAATGCAGAGAGTGGTCTCGGGTTTGTTTTCATCTGGGGCTTTCTCTCTGCCTTGAGGGGTACCTCAGGGTTCGGTGCTGTCCCTCATGTTATTCGCAGTATATATGCTACCCCTTGGAGACATTGTAAGATGGTATGAACAGAGGTTTCACTGCTATGCTGATCATACCCAGCTCTACCTATCTTCTGCTCCTGATCAGGTTAGTACTATCTCAGTACTGAACAGCTGCTTCACAGAAATCCAAGACTGGATGAACTTCAGCGGTCTAAGGTTGAACCCAGGAAAGACTGAGGTTTTGGTTGTGGGCCTGGTTCATAGGGCAGAGGGGTTGAGAACTGGACTCCCTTCCAGTTTAGTCCTGGGGGAGGCCCAGATTCTCACCTCTGAATGGGTGCGTAACCTGGGAGTGGTGCTTGACGATGGTATGACTCTTCATCATCAGGTATTGGCAGTCATGAAGCTGGCCTTTAACCATCTTAGGAACATTGCTAGGATTAGGCACCTCGTTCCATCCAGTGACCTGCCTGTTTTGGTCCATGCCTTTGTAACATTGCGCCTTGATTATTGCAACTCCCTTTATTTAGGGCTTTCTGGGGTTGATATCCACTGCTTACAGCTAGTGCAGAACGCGGCAGAATGTTTGTTGACTGGGGCATCCAGAAGATCTCATATTACCCCAGTGCAGCACGCTTTGCACTGGTTGCCTAAATAGTGGCGGATCACCTTTAAAGTAGGTCTATTGACTTACAAAGCCCTACATAGATCGGGTCCCGATTACTTGAAAGAGCTTCTGGTTCCTTACACCTCTTTGCGACAGCTCTACTTACATAGATACATAGATACAGTGGCGTGAAAAAGTATTTGCCCCCTTCCTGATTTTCTCTATTAGTGCAAATTTGTCATACTGGATGTTTTCAGGTCTTTAGAGAAAATGTAATATTAGATAAAGGGAACCTGAGTGAACAAATAACACTTGTTTTATTTTTTAATTTCACTTATTTAATGAAAAAAAGTTAACCAACACCAACTGGCACTGTGTGAAAAAGTAATTGCCCCCATACACTTAATAACTGGTTACGCCACATTTAGCTGCAATGACTACAACCAAACACTTCCTATAATTCAATATCAGTCTTTCACATCGCTGTGGAGGAATTTTAACCCACTCTTCCTCGCAGAACTGCTTTAATTCAGTAATATTTGGTAGGTTTTCGAGCATGAACTGCTCGTTTTAGGTCCTGCCACGGCATCTCTATTGGGTTTAAGTCTGGACTTTGACTAGGCCACTCCAAAACTTTAATTTTACTTCTTTTAGCCATTCTGATGTGGACTTGTTTTGTGTTTTGGATCATTGTCTTGCTGCATGACCCAACTACGCTTCAGCTTCAGCTGACGGAAGGATGACTGGACATTCTCCTTAAGAATTTTCTGGTACAGAGCAGAATTCATGGTTCCTTAATTATGACAAGTCATCCAGGTCCTTAGGGAGCAAGTATCCCCACACCATCACACTACCACCACCACGCTTGACTGTTGGTATGGTGTTCTTACTGTGGAATGCTGTGTTTGCTTTACGCGAGACATTATGGGATCCATGTCATCCAAAAAGTTCCACTTTGGACTCATCTGTCCATAGAATATTTTCCCAAAAGGCTTGTGGATCATTCAGGTGCTTTGGGAAATGAGAGATGAGCATTTATGTTCTTCTCGGTTAGCAGTGGTTTCCGCCTTTGCTACTCTCACATAAGCCCATTTTTGCCCAGTCTTTTTCTGATTGTGGAGCCATGAACACTGACCTTAGCTGAGGCAAGAGAAGCCTGCAGTTCTTTGATGTTGTTTTAGGATCCTTTGAGACTTCTTGATGATTTTACGCTGCTCCTTTGGAGTAATTTTGGCAGGCCGCCCACCCTGAGAAGATTCACTACTGTTCCAAGTGTTCTCCATTTGGAGATTATGGCTCTCACTGTGGTTTGATGGAGTACCAGAGCCTTAAAATAGCTTTGTAACCCTTTCCAGACTGATAGAGGGCAACAAATTGTATTTTGATCTTTTCAGGAACTTCCTTTGATCATGGCATAATGTGTTTGTTGAATCTTTGTGCTGGCAACATGACTCTGATGGTAAGGGTCAAAATAAGTGAGGTTTGTATTGAGCAGGGCTGGCTGTAATCAAGCCTGGCTGTGTTCAATCAGCTGACTCTAATTATCCCTTTTATTGGGTTGATTTAACTAGGGGGCAATTACTTTTTCACACAGTGCCAGTTGGTGTTGGATAACTTTTTTCATTAAATAAATGAAATAAGTAAAAAAAAAAGTGTTATTTGTTCACTCAGGTTCCCTTTATCTAATATTATATTTTGTCTAAAGACCTGAAAACATCCAGTGTGACAAGTATGCAATAATAGAGAAAATCAGGAAGGGGGCAAATACTTTTTCACGCCACTGTACATAGACAGTGTCTGCAGATAAGGGCCTATGGCCCACCCAGTCTGCCCATTTAAGTTTGTAAGTTCAGTTTATGTTTTCCAGGAAGTCTGTTGCCCCTTACCCCTGACCTCCAGAATTCCTTTATGTCTATCCCATGCATTCTTAAATCCCGTGATTGTTTCAGCCCCCACCACTTCCTCTGGCAGGGTGTTCCACTTGTCCACCACCCGTTCTGTGAAGAAATTCTTCCTCACGCTTCCTCTGAATCGCCCTCCTCCAACTTCATCCCATGCCCTCTAGTCCTGGAACATCTTTTCGCTTAAAATAGTGCATTCCTGCACCCTGTTCCTCCCTGTAAGATACTTGTATGTCTCTATCATATCCCCTCTCCTCCTCTCCTCCAGGGAATACATGTTCAGTGCCTTCAACCTGTCCTCATAGGACTTGTGATGCAATCCATGCACCATCTTTGTTGCCCTCCTCTGAACCTTCTCTACCCTGTCTATGTCCTTACGAGGTAAGGTCTCCAGAACTGCACAGTGTACTCCAGGTGTGGCCTCACTAGTGTCTTGTATAGTGGAATTATGACCTCCTTTCCTGCTGGTGATGCCCCTGCCTATGCATCCCAGCATCCTATTTTCTTTACCTGCTGCCTTATCACACTGTTTCCTGCCTTGAGGTCATCAGAGATGATAACTCCAAGATCCCTTTCCTGCTTGGTGCTAAATCCTCACCCCCAACTGATATATTGTGCCAGGGTTTTGTGCCCCATATGCATTATCTTGCACTTCCTTGCATTGAATTTCAACTGCCAAACCCCTGACCATTCTTCAAGTTTCTGCAGGTCCCTTCTCATTCTGTCTACACCCTCTGGTGTGTCTACTCTGTTACAGAGCTTTGTGTCATCAGCGAACAGTGAAATTCTGCCCTCTAGGTCCCATGCATGTCACTGATGAAGATATTGAATAGTACCGGTCCCAGCACTGATCCCTGTGGTACCCCACTGGTCACTCTTCCTCTGTGGAGTGACAGCTATTTACCACCACCCTCTGTGTCCTGCTGCCCAGCCAGTTACCTACCCACCGCACTACTGTCCTGCCCACACCCATATTCCCCAGTTTGTGCAATAGTCTTCTATGTGGCACAGTGTCAAAGGCCTTGCTGAAGTCCAGATAGGCCATGTCCACTGCCCTCCCCTGATCCACCTCCCTAGTCACCCAGTCAAAAAATTTAATGAGGTTGGTCTGACATGACCTTCCCTGGTGAAACCATGCTGCCTTGGGTCCTGTAGTCCATTGACAACCAGATGTTCCACCAATCTCTCCTTCAGTAGTGCTTCCATGATCTTCCCCACTACCGAGGTGAGGCTGACTGGTCTGTAGTTCCCCCGCCTCTTTGTTCCCACTTTGTATAAGGGGACTACATCTGCTATCCTCCAGTCTTTGGTACCTCCCTGTTTCTAGTGATTGGCTAAACAGGATAGCAAGAGGTTCAGCCACCACCTCTCTTAGTTCTTTAAGGACCCTGGGGTGCACCCCATCTGGCCCCATTGCTTTATCAACTCTTATTACTTCCAGTTCCTTCAGGACCCTTTCTCGTGTAAAGGGACTTGTGTCCATTTCTGCACCATTCTCACCCCTTGTACTCCATTCAGACCCATTACCCTCCTCTTCCTCAGTAAAGACTGAGCAGAAATACCTGTTCAATATGTCAGCTTTACTGTTGTCATCCTCCACACAGCCCCCACTTGGCAGACGAGGGGTTGCTGGAGATTCTGAGGGTTAACCTAAAGTCATCTGGTGCATGTGCCTTTGGGTTTGTGGCACCTACCCTCTGGAAATCTCTGCCCCGTCAGCTTCGGGAGTGCAGGACGGTGAAGAGTTTCAAGCAGGCACTTAAGACTTTTTTATGGGGGAAAGCATTCTCGGTATTATCTTGATTTTCTATTGCAAGTACCTGCACATGTGTTTTGTTTCTATGCATATTGTACAGCACTTTGAAAGTCGAAAGGCACTTAATCAAATACATTTTTATTATTTATTATTATTATTAACTGTTGCTGAGAGGACATGCTATATGGCAGTGGTTTTAATGTCTGTATGCCTTGGACTGTTACTACATCTGCTTCTTGTCCTTAACTGTTACTGAAACATTATGAGTGTATCTATTGTATATGTACTTTAAAATTGCACCTGCACTTGCTTTGGATGCCTTTGTAAGAGAACCTGGCTCAAGGGGCTTCTGATTCTCTCTGAATAAACCTAATACAAATTACAAAAGACAAGAACCCCAAAGCAAATTCCCTGAGGCAAGTGTTACCCTGGAAGAGTATTGGCCATGCAGCCAAATTTCAAATTAGCAAACTACTTCAAAACCCAAATTTATTGCACTGTGAATTTATTTTCAAATGATCAGCATATGGGGAGATTTTCAGGAATATGATTCTTGAGTGGCTTTAAAGGGTTCCCTTGATTCAGACTAGAGAACTTATCAGATGGGCAGAACCAGTGGTGGTGGTGGTTACATGAAGCAATGCATCCATAAGGACACTGAGATGGAAAAATATTATAGTGAAAAAAATGTATTCTGGATTTCAATCATCTTACCATGACGATAAGACTATCAACATTGGGCATTATACTAGAATACTGACTGGTTTTGTAAAATATGGGCAAATGGCTAACTGAATGATGTAATGGCACCCTCTGTGACAGGCCGTATTGCTTACTTAAATGAAACATGGAGATAAAAATATAAGTTGATAGTTCTGCAGTATGAAATAGATTAATCTTTATTTTAAAGTGGTTTACATGCATACATCTCACAGATGAGTGCAAATTTCCAACAGTTTCCTTTACTTTTGTGTAAAATTCCCCTACATACTTTATTTTCCTTATCAGGAACCCATCTTCGGCTCTTAGAAAGTTAGACAACCAATATTTTGCAAAACTAAAAAGGGAGCAGCTGAATTATGTATCAAAATACTGTACTGACAGCCTAGTAATTATTTTCAGAAATCGTGCAAATAAAATATGTCAGCAAGCCAGTTCAAGGCATTAGAGATAATGTGGCATATTCTGGAATATGGTCAGGGCCTGGCATAGCTATTTTGATTATAACTCTACTCTTCATTCTTGTGGAGTTTTATAGTTAACACCGTGAGGCAGAATAATGGAATGTTAATGCACAGTGTAAAGCGTGTTTGCACAGTATAGTCACTGCTGTGACTGGCTTTACACCCACAGGGCCATAATGGAAGGCAAGTAATTGCACAGAGCAAAGCATTTGCACCCTTGTGCAAAGGAAATAGTTTGCATATGTAAACAAGCATACCATGTGCAAACATATAATGGAAACAGGTCTGGCTGTTCAAAAGTGCCTGTTAGCACAATCAATATAAAGAGTGCTAAAACCACCTTTTATCAGTGCACTGAGTGTTGAACAGAAGCAGGAAGGGGCTCAGAAGAGCTGAAACAAGCTGGCAATGGCCTTCTGCCTAGCACTGCAGTGACTGAGTATACCGTATGTCCATCATGCTCCCTACACTCATCAACCCCATCATAATGCTGCAGCAGCACAGGTTTTGGCAGGGCCTGTGGGGGATTTGAACCATACCCCTCTTGTTTTAGAGTTGGCTCCATTAAAATCTCATGTTTTGCATGCTCTGAATGACGGATATTTCTTGGGAGGAGAAGGAGTGTTGGAGGGAGAGTGTTACCAAGTAACACCTGAGCCCAATAAAGAGGAGGGCAGACAAGGGAAAAACAAAGAGGTTTCTTTTTGGTGTTGAAAAAAATCAGAGACAAATCTACAAGGACCATTTTGTAAAGCTGAACACAATCTCATTGATTTTTCTGTTTGTTTCTGAAAGTAACACATTTTTCATTTAATTTAAATGGGTTTCTGGAGTGTTCTACCTGTGAGTGATCCCCAACAGGTCTGAGGCCACCCAGTTCATTACACTGTCACACCTATATTGTACAGTTTAGCTTTGCTTTGGCATATTATCATTTCTATTAAGATCTACTATACACGTCTGCATTGACAGTGTGACACTTGGCCAGCTGATTCTGATTTCTCTATGATTTTGAAAAATTAAAATATAGTGTGGGATTGTCTGTCATGAGACATCCTGTGCTCCTGGGATGACCCCCAGGTTTCAGTGCAAATGACAGGATATGTTAAACAGCAGATCTCTGTAATGTGATTAACGTCCAAGAAGTCGCATTTTATGGCTTTGTTGATGAGCAGTGCTGCTTTGAAGCCAGGAAATGAAAATATCCATTTTATGATGTCTTCAGAGGGAGAACAGTTAATTTCAGCTGGTGTTAAAAAGCTATGTTGCACCTAAGTGAGATATGGCAGAGTTAGTCATAAAAGTCCTGTGATGTCTTTGAAAAGCAGGAAACCACACTAGATCAAAGGAAAGACTCAAGATCAAAGAGCCATATTGGAAAATGAGTTTTTGCTGATGTAACCTTATTTAATATACCTCCTGAGTGATGGGACATCCTGTGTGTATTAATTTTTATATTTAACAGGGAGGAGCTAGGTAACATCATGGAAGAAGCAGGTTCAAAGACAGTTTAAAACTATTCTGTGGCTGATCTTTAGACACATTCCTATTGTACTCTGAAACAGCAACACCAAACTATAAGCACTGTAGGAAGGTAGACAAGTCTAATTGTATTGTGGTAGGAGTTTGTTTGCACTTTTTCCTTGTTTTCTTTTAAGTGATTGTATGCTTTGTGATATATTGTTCTGTATTTACATTTTACCTATTTTTATCCATTTTCTAAGTAAACCTCTTATTTTAAAGAGACTGCATGGTGTGCCTTCGAATTTGTTCTTTTGCATGTGAAGTGCAGATGGTTAAAGTTGACACTGTTCATAAGCTTAATGGTAATACCAAACTGGGAAAAGGTATGAATTTTCCTAAGGTCTTTCATAGAGTTTTTAAGGTTCATTTTGGATACCTGGTTAGGTATCCTTAGGCGAAAGATATCTGGCATTCCCCAAAGAGCAGAATTATCTGAGCCTGTACATTTGGGTATGCTAGCATAAGGTTCACAGTGTGAATCCCTCCAGAACTTGAGACCAAAGGTGATTCAGACCCACAAACAGACATGAGGGTTACCCTGTTCTGTTACCTGTCCACAATACTGCAGTCAGAGGTTGGCACTGTGGGAGCAGAGGGCCTGACCTGCTGAGTGGGGTTTGTGACAGACAGCACCTACTGTGTGCTGGCAGCACCTTTCCTACATGAGGCAGATGTGGAATGGAGCACTTTTATGGGAGACAATGAGGGATATCATTCAAAATGAGGGAATGTTGAGAGGCAAGGTGCTGTGTGCTGTGTTCTTTGTTGGACCAGTACCACTGTCCACTACAGGCTGCAGTGTGGATCACTCTGCCCACACCAGTTTGGAGGAGCAAATGTTTGCTCCTCATAATGAGGTTATAATGATAAGCAAATGTTCTCTTTGTTCCATCTATGGGGAAAGTGGTAATTTGCATACCATAATTCCATTATGAGGCTGTGTGTCAACGAACCAGGAACTGTTGTACTTGAGAAAGCATAAAGATAGTGACTCACAGGATGCTGAACAGATGCTTGCTTTTTATTTGTAGCATACACAGAAGTACTGTTCAAAGGTAGTCATCAAATCTTGCAGATATAATCACCAATAGGGCCCTTGATGAAGACTCTGATGAGTGGAAGTGCCGTGGCCTACTGGCAACAACTCTGGCTGTTTGGTGGCAGTATTTCTTGAGTGCTACATTTCCTGGTTTATTTGTATGCGTTTGAGGCTGGCTACCATTTTCTGTAGCTCTGGCCTTCACCGCTGGAATCATGGCGTTGTCTCTGTTTGGACTCAGCTTGTTGGGGCTGTATGTCTCAGGAGCAAACAGCTTTGCCTTGTCCAAATGCTTGCTTGTTCCAGTGACTGTGAGGCCTACCTATATCTTTCCAGCAGTTGTCCCTCCTTCCCAGGCCAGCAGGGGGCTTTGGATGCACTTTGCTCCTTCACTGCCCTGTGCTCCCATGGTAGCAGAATGGAGCAGACTTTGCATGCGCAAACTTTTTTTTTAAATGTAATAAGCTTTATTCATTTTAAATGTTTTACAACAACCAAGTGCAGACAACATGACAATGCTGTGAAAGGAACCATCCAGAATAGGAACAATTACATTATAATTATATTCAGTAAAAGAAAAAAAAATGACTGTGTAACAATTCTCTATTATGACGCGCTTAAATTGTCTGTAAACCCCCTTCCCCCATAACCCTCATCCCTCCCATCCCCAGTCTGCCACCTGTTATTATAATAAAAAAACAAAAGAGAAGAGAAAATTGAGTTAATGAGTCAAAAGTGCTGGCTATTGGGATATACCTAATAGATATAAACCTCTCTTAGAGTCATTGTAAAAATAAGCTCGGATTAGAACTATTGTACCGAAATAAGAGTTTGGAGTGTTTCCCACCTTTGCTTGTATATCACTGATCTATTCTTAATTCCAGCCAGTATAAGTTCTGCCTGTAAAGTGAACATAATTTCTTTAAACCACTCTAAATAAAGGGGAGTAGATGAGTCAAGCCAATGTCTTAGTATTATTTTCTTGGCACAAGCAGTAATCAAGGCCATATGGGCTTTCTGCTGTGACCCTTGAATCTGCATATAATCCCCCAGAATACAAATTTCTGGAGTAAATTTGTCAGTAATCATAAGTATAGGATTAAGACGACTTTGGATCTCCTTCCAAAAGGAATTAATAGTATCACAGGCCCAAAGCATATGAAATAAATCGTCTGGTTCATGTTGACATTTTGGACATCAGCTGAAGGATGAAGCCCCCATTCCGCGAAGCTGAACAGGTGTGTAATATAAATTATGGTTGATATAGTATTGCATTGTTCAGTACCTATCACATTTAATATATTCATATAGGTGTTTCCAAATGTTGGGCCAATTCCTAGAGGGGGAATGCGGTGGTAGGATATTGTCCCACCAATAAGATCTTTGACCTTCTATGTTAGCTATTTCTTTCAGTAGAAATTTATATGAATAGGATATAATATGTGATGTAGGGATGGATTCTACATATGGGAGAACCACTGACATAAGGGGATTTGACCATTTATCTGACCCAAAGTGCTTTACCAATAAATGGGTTATTTGAAAAAATGTAAACACAAGGTTATCAGGCCATTTAAAAATGGATTTGGCTTCTTTAAAGGAAAGCAATTTTTGGTCTTTAACCAGTTGATCTGCAGCATTCACTCCCATTTGTGGCCAAAAGTGGCGACGTTTAATATTCTTACCTGAAATTAGAAAATTAGGATTAGAAAACAAAGGTTGAGTTATATCTCTGGATGCGTCTACTTTTAGGAAATTATTTAACTGATGTTGAGTTTGAAGTAAAGCATATAACAGTGTTTCCTTTAGGGCCTTAGAGAGATTATTCTTGAAAATAAAAGGGAGCGTCTTAGGATCCATGCCATTCATTAAACTTAAAGCCTATTCAGTTCTGACCCAGGAAGGACAACAGGTGGATTCCAGGAGAGCTTCTGGGGAGTGCAACCAGAATCTAATTATTGCCAAGTGTATGGCTAAATAATAAATATAGAAACTAGGGGCTTGAAGGCCACCATCCATTTTCTGCTGTGTAAGTTTGAGATAACTTCACCTGACTTTATTTCCTTGCCATATAAAGGAACTGATAATTCTATGTATTTGTACCATGAGAGTGGAAGGGTCCAATTGAATATTTGTAGGGGGTATCAAATCTGAGGTAGCACATTCATTTTTGTAATATTCAAACAACCCCATAGAGAAATAGGCAGTTTCGACCATCGCTTAAAATCTTCAGGCAGGGTTTTTTTAAGAACGTCTAAGTTAAATTTTTTCATAACATGGTAAAGAGGATGTATAATTATTCCTAAATATTTAAATTTTTCAGTATTCCAGTGAACACCCAATAGTTCAATATCACTCTTCAAAGTGAATTTGTTAAGTGGATATACCTCCGTTTTACCCATGTTGAGTTTATAATTCGAAAATATTTCAAATTTAGAAATAATTTAAAAGATTGTTGGGAGAGATTGAGATGGATTAATAATATGCAAGAGTAAATCATCAGAGTAGGCCGATATCTTGTATTTAGTATGCCCAATTGGTATCCCTGAAATCAAATCAGAATTTTTGATTTTCCTAGTAAGTGGTTCTAAGTACAAGTTGAAAAGAAAACAGGGAGAGGCGACAACCTTGTCTGGTACCCTGGGATAAAGTAAAAGATGTGGAGAGAATGCCATTGCAATAAATTTGGGCTTTAGGTGGTGTATATAATGTTTTAATCCATTGAATAAATTCTTGTGGGATACGGTATTTGGCCAGTAACAAGAAGAGATATTCCCAAGAGACCCTGTCAAAAGCCTTTTCCACATCTGGGAAACAAGAGTGGCAGAGGAGGTGAGTTCTTTGGACACAGAAGAGAGGTAGACAACTTTCCTAAGGTGATCAGATGATAGTCTCCCCTTGACGAACCCTACCTGCTCTTGACTAACCAGGGATTCCCAGACCTGACCTAATCTAGACGAGAGTATTTTGGCCAAAATCTTAAGATCTTCATTAATTAAAGAAATTGGTCTATAATTGGAAATAAGAAGGGGGTCTTTATCTGGTTTTGGGATGACAATTATAAAGGCCTGAGTCAGGGTAGTGTCAGAGATACTGTTATTGAATATGTACTGGAAAGTAAGAGAATGGGAGTAATCTTATCTTTAAAGGTCTGGTAAAAGTTTATAGTGAATCCATCTGGGCCTGGAGATTTATCTCTTGATAGGGAATCTATAGCGGCCAGGACTTCCGTTAAAGAAATGGGAGTTTTCAGGAATGTAAACTGATCCTCAGATAACACTAGGAGATTGATATCCTGTAGAAAATTATCCATTTTTTGAAGCAGGGAGGGATAGTTAGGGGCTGAATATAACTATCGATAATATTCTAGAAATGCATTTGCAATTTCTGGGGGGGGGGGAGGTAAGCAAGACTCCTGAGGTCAAGTAAATGGAAGTGATTATTTTATCGGCCATTTGTGTATGCAAACGGAGAGCCATGAGCTTCTCTGAGCTTTCCCCCTAATCAAAATATGAGATTTTAGATCTGAGCATGAGAAATTCAGCCTTAGCAGCTAAAATCCAATTATATTGTGCACAAAGAGATTCTAGTTTTGTCCACTCCTCAACTGGAGCCGAGGGAAGGAGGTGGTATTCTAAATCCTCTATTTGGGTCTGTATTGACTAGAGAGTTGCTTCTCTCTGGTTTTTTGCATTTTGTCGATAATCGAATAAATTCCCCCTTTAGAGCACATTTCAGTGCTTCCTATAACAAATCTTTTTTAGGCATTGTTGAGGCATTGAAAACCATGAAAGTAGATATGAAGGTTTGAATAAGTGTTATTAGATCTATGGATTTCAAGAGCTGGTTATTTAGCTTCCAGAATTTATCTCTATGTATATTTGGTGAGATATCAAGGAGGAGGTGGGCAATGTGATGATCAGAAATTGCTTTAGAAGAGTAGTAAGCCATAGAGACACCCAGTAATAAATCTAGCGAAATAAGAAAATAATCCATTCGGGAAAAGGAGTGGTGAGGAAGGGAGTGAAATGAAAATTCCTTACTGTCTGGATACATAAGCCTCCAGGGATCTGTAATACCAACAGAGTGCATTAACTCGTGTATTGCTTTTTGAGAGGATGTTAGTCTTTGTCTTATCTGGCCGGATCTATCCAGCTGATTAGAAATGACCAGGTTCCAATCCCCCCCACCAAAATTATTGGAAATGAAGACCATATTGCCAGGGTAGACATAAGGTTCGTAAAAAATTCAGGATCCTCGTTATTCGGTCCATAAATGGAGCCTAATATTACTTCCGAGTGGCCCAATAGGGCCCTAAGAATCACATGTCGGCCTCCTGGGTCAGCAGTTGAATGAATGAGTCAGAATGGGATTTTCTGGGATATGAGAATAGCTGTCCCTCTTTTGCAGGTATCAATACTGGAACCAAATATCTGACCAACCCAGTATCTCCTTAAACAATTTATTTGACTAAACAACAAATTTGTCTCTTGCAGAAAGGCTACATCTATTAGCAGACTTTTAAGGTGAAGCAAAATTTTAATTCTTTTAGCTGGGGTCTGTGCACCTTTTATGTATCAGGAACAAAACTTAATCCCAGCCATATCTGATAAACAACCTATAAAACCCTAAAAAAAAAGGAAGCATATTTCTTCAAACAACAGCCAGTTCATAATATCTACTCTAATGATTATTACATCCCAACCCGTGGCAGACATCCTAAGTATTATAATAAACCTACCCCCATCCCAACTACTTAACCCCAGACTTCCAACTCTATGAAAGTACTCCCTTGATCTTCCGACTTTACCTTTTACAAATGAAAAAAGAGGAAACTCAGTCCTAGACACTAAAGTGGGAAGATCAAACCCCATGTTCAGTTTCATGACTGTGACCAGCCTAGGCAATCCAACTCAACTCCACGCTCCCGCCCCATTCTCCAGAAGAAATAAAGAAAAAAAAAACAATTTGGTGCCATGTGTCATTCACAAAGAATTTTAGAACACCATTAAAAACATAGTATTAAAACAGTATTATTTTGTTAAGACTAAAGTCATTATTCTTCCATTAAATTAAACAGTTAAACAAAATGTAATCACCTTCATTTATACAGTAGTATACAGTTCTGCCCAAACCACAAAATAAACCACCATTGTGCATTGGAAATGAGTCAAGCCAGTGTTTGACCGATTTACACAGCTCAGAAATGTAATGCCATAGTCATAAACAAAAGGAAGAGTGAATTGAACTGTTATATTTAAGTAAAATAAACATAATGGGCAAATTGGTATTACTGTTCCAGCACTTCTCTAGTGACTACAGCACAATGTCTCTCCTATTAAACGTAAATCGCAATCATGCACATAATCGAGCAGCACTTCGCTTGTACAGCCTACTTAAAGAAGGTGATTAAAATGTCTGTACATTAGAAATATATAAAATAAAACAAAAAGGCATTTCCTACAAAATGAGCTTACCAGCAACAACACAGACTCCCAGATAAAGACAAAAACTAATTCGAGTGAGTCCTTTCTGAGGATGAGAAGGAGCTGCAGATGCTCGGTGAGCTGATCCTGAAACTAAGAAGTAAGACCAGGAAAAAGGTCACGGATACAAGCTGAGTGAGAGCTCGTTTTAAGCTTTGAATAGCCCCAATCTTGAACAAAACATAATTATTTAGGGGCCCTTTCCGGGACCATTATGATGAGCACTTCAACTTAAATGCTTGACCGGAATCCACGCTATTAAAAAAAAAGGAAAGAAAAAGAGTGAAAAAAAAAAGGGACAGGTAGCATTATATCCAATTCACTGATCGCATGAACCACTTTGTCAATTAGTGTCTGAAGACAGAAGGGAGATTCAATTACCTCCTAGGACTGTCAGGAAGAAAAGCCTAATAACAAAGTAGGATAAGGTATTTTTTATCCTCTGATTAGTCCCATTCTTGAACAAAACACCTTTGTTAGGGATCTTGTCAGGAACCAGGTAGAATCGACACCTCCGCTAGATTAATTGTCGGGGATCAGCGCTGCAGGAATAGATCAGGAAACAAGATTGCTAATTCTCGGGTAGCATGTTCAGCATTATCGAACAATTTCCAAGAACCATGGTACAGAACAGAGAGTTTAGCTGGGTATAACATCAGGAATTTAATACTTGCCACCAACAACTTCAAAATGTTGGGATGATATTCTGCTCGCTTCTGGCATGTAGCAATGGGCAAATCTTGAGAAATATGTAAAACTGCTTGGTCCCACTTGATTTCTTGTAATTCTTTGGTTTTCCTAAGGATATGCTGATGGTCCACATAACTAAGCAGATGCAATATAAACGGCCTAGGTTTGGCTCCCGCAGGTGGCCTTGGTTTCAAGAACCTGTGTGCTCTTTCAACAATGTATTCATTAGCGTGAGGCAGGGGTCCAGCAATTTTCAACAACATTTTCTGAGCGAATAAAACTGGAGAATGGCCCTCCGCCTCCTCTGAGAGGCCAAAGATAACTAGGTTGTTGCACCTGTTACGACCTTCCAGATCTTCGAGTTTGAGCTCTAATTTACTCATTCTCTGCTGCATAGAAGACGTGTCCGAATCAGCTCTGGACTGCCATTTCTCAAGTGAGGATGTGCGTGCTGCAACATCAGTCACAGCCCGATTTGTATCTTTTAATTCTTCTTTAATAAGTTTAAGATCTGATGAGAAGTCTAAAAAAGCATTCTTCAATGGAGCTAATTCAGCTAAGAACTTTTCTTCCAAGAGTGGTGTAGTAAAAGTCGAAGCTTGCAGAGATTTGACCGAAGCTGTGTTTTGGGTTTTTGGATGTTTAGCTAGCTTATCCAGAGTGGTGGGTGGCGTATGGGCCAGGAGGGCCTGTTTCATTTCGGCCTCCATTCTTTGAAAAATCTCCCATTTCTTTAGTCTGTGAAATCTTCTGTGAGCTCCTGGGTTTTCCTGCCAATGAGACAATCGAGATTTAATGAAATATTTGCACTGAAGTCCATTATTTCTTTAGATTTGAAACCTTTGAGGTGGGAGCGGGTTTCAGAAGCGTCTGCCTACACTGATAGCACCATGTGACCTCTCAGCATGTGCAAACTTGAATCTCCACCTGTTCCATTATAGAAACAAAAAAGTTGTTGGCAAAGAAAGGACAGTTTGTCCTACCCAGTCTGCTCAGATGGTCCCTGCCTAGCCCGTCTCTGCAGAACCTAACTGGTCTCCAGCAACCCTCCCTCTTTCCTGCCTATTAATTAATATTCCCCATTTGTACCCCATGCATGCTTGAAGCCCCCTACTAATTCTTCCTCCACCACTTCCTCTGGAAATCTATTCCAGACATCTGCAACTTTTTCAGTGAAGTACTATTTCCTCACATCCTTCTAAAACTTCCCTCTTAAACTACCCCCAGCTTCATTGCATGCCATCTGGTAATGGTACTCTTTCTCATTTGAAAGATACTCCCTTCCTGCACCCTGTTTACTCCTGTAAGGTACTTATAAGTTTGTATTATGTCCTCTCTCACTCTTCTCTCTTCCAGGGTGTACATGTTAAGTTCCCCCACTCTCTCCTTATAGGGCTTTTGGTGCAACCCCTGCACCATTTTAGTTGCCCTCTTCTGGACTGCCTCCACCCTGTCTATGTCTATACTGAGGAGCAGCCTCCAGAATTAGACACAATACTCCAGAAAGGGTTTCACCAGCAGGTGATATAGTGGCAACACCACCTCCCTCCTGCAGGAGACACTTCCCTCTGTGCATCACAACATCCCACTGGCCCTAGCGACTGCTTTGTCACACTACCCTGTCACTTTGAGGTAATCAGATATGGTAACCCCAAGGTCATATTCCTGCTTAGTGACTGTCAGTACCTCCTCACATCCTATACTCAGCTCCTGGGTTCATATGCCGTAGCTGCATTATTTTGCATTTTTGGGCATTGAGCCCCAACTGCCATGATCTTGACCATTCTTCAAGTTTCCCAAGATCCCTATGCATTTTCTCTACCCCATCCTAAGTGTCCACCATACAACAGATATACCACCTTGTGCATGTTAGGCAACTTTGCTCCCAGTGGGGGACTTTGCCCTGTGCTTTGATCTAGCTTTGAAAATTTTGCTGCATCTGTTTAAATTAACCAAGGCAGGGAGATGGCTCCGATAATGTTAAGAGTGAAGGAAGAGGCCACTATTTTAAATTCCACGGGACTGAACAGGTTGATATGGGTATAAAAGGTAGGGATGTGGATGACAGACTGCTGCAAAGAGAAACATATTGGTAGTATGCTTTGGGAGCCTGCCATCGGCCAGGTCTGAATGAAAGTTCCAAGTTGGGAGCATTTTTGAAATACTGAGTTTTACTTTGTTTCACGTGATTAGTAAAATATGCAAATGAGGTTCTTTATGACCTGTGAGTTGTACATGCAGTATTTGTGTATATGTAAACATGTATATATGTAAATTACTAAACAATATTGGCTATGCAGTTGCTCTGCAGGGTCCCCATGCCCCCCCCTTGCTTGACCTTGTTATAATATGATCTGGTATCTACAAAAGCAGACTACTAATCTCAGGCTGCCACTGAAAGAAAATTAATAGAAAAAGACAAAGAGAGAGTGCATTCTTGTGGCCATCTTTTCTGGAAACAAAAGGTAGAGCTAGGTGCACATCCTAAAAAGAATAAATAAACAAACAATATTAATATATTATTCTACACCATGTTTTCAATTTACACAATGGCCCAGATAGTCAAAAGGGTTGCACATGGTGCAACAGTATTGCGCCATGCGCAACCCACTGATGCGCCCCGGCGCGATATTCAAAAGGGAAAAGTGCGTGGCACAAATCCTGATGCACCGGAGCACATCAGTAATGTATGCAGGCGCAGGTAGGGGGGGCATGCCCATGCATACCCTGCACAGCCCGATATTCAGCCCGGGATGTGCAGAGCCATGCATGCGCAACCCCTACCTGTGCAAACACTAAGTTGATCCAAAAAAAAAAAGGAACAACTTATGGCCACCCACAGGTGAGCTGCCGCATTGCAGGGTGCAACACGGCAGCTGCCACCTTTGGGTGGCCACCCAAGCTCTGGCTGCACCTGGCGGCACCCCCCATGCCCGATTGTGGGCATTTTTAAAACAAAATAAGAATTCTGTCAAATAGCCCTGGTGGTCCAGTGGACCGCTGTCTGTCCGATCGCAGGCATTTGTAATATATTAAGAAATATGTCCCCAGACTCCCTGGTGGTCCAGTGGACCTGCCCACCCAATCGCGGGCTAAGTAATAAAATACTATCCCCAAACTCCCTTGGTGATCCAGTGGACTGCTGTCTGCCTGATCGCAGGCCTTTGTAATATATAAAGAAATATATCTCCAAACTTCCTGGTGATTCAGTGGACCGCTGCCTGCCCGATCGCGGGCTAAGTAAAATAATTCTATCCCCCAAATCCCTGGTGGTCCAGTGGACCTGCCCACCCAATCGTGGGCTAAGTAATAAAATAATATCCCCAAACTCCCTGGTGGTCCAGTGGACTGCTGTCTGTCTGATCGCGGGCATCTGTATATAAAAATAACTATGTCCAATATCCCTGGTGGTCTAGGGTACCTCCCACCCTTACTGAGCAAGCACCACTGCACCGCCCCTCCTAGTCAGCCGCGGTGGGTGGCAGCACTTCACCCGCCTGCCGCCATGCCACCCGCCGACTGACACTGTCGGTAGGGCTGTACCATTACTGGTTCACAGCGTGAGCTAATGGAGTGCAGTAGTTTGTACCATTGACATTCCAGATATGTGAACTCATTCACATATCTGGAATATGTAGTACAGTACTGGCTGCATGCCCATTGGCTCATGCTGTGAATCAATGGGCATACAGCTCTGCCGACAGTGTCAGTCGGGCGGGCGGTGGGGCTCAGTGAGTGGGTAGGGGGGTACCTAGACCACCAGGGATATTGGACATAGTTATTATTATATACAGATGCCCACGGTCAGGCAGACAGCAGTCCACTGGACCACCGGGGAGTTTGGGGATAGTATTTTATTACTTAGCCCGCAATCGGGCAGACAGTGGTCCACTGGACCACCAGGGAGTTTGGGGATATATTTCTTTATATATTACAAATGCCCGTAATCGGGCAGGCAGTGGTCCACTGGACCACCAGGGATATTGGACATAGTTATTTTTTGTAATACAAATGCCCACGATCGGGCAGTCAGTGGTCCACTGGACCACCAGGGATGTTGGACTTATTTATTTATTGATACAAATGCCCCCGATTGGGCTGTGGAGCACACTGCCGGCTGCAGGGGTGTCGGCCCCCAGTGGCTGCTGCCTGGCAGGGCACCAGGTGCAAGTCGTCAGGGATCGGTGCACCTGCATGCAAATGGGGCCATAATGACATGCAAATGGCCCCATGTGCACCTTGCATACATTATGGCTCCATTTGCATGTCAACTTTTGAATATCGTGGTTGCTGTGCATGGCGCAATGGAACTTGCGCTAGCGCATCCCCATGCTCCACTCTGGCCACTTACGCTAGTGCAGTTCCACTGCACCATGCATACTGCGGGTGGCCAGGGTGCGATATTCAGCGCTGCTGAGCCATGGTGCAGCTCGGTTAAATATCGCCCAGTCCACACCCCTGCGCAGCCAAGTTGAGCTGCGCCCAAGCTTCTGCCACAGCCTGGCGCAGTTTGAATATCTGGGCCATTGTATACAGTCAGGTGCAAATATTCCACATGTCATCTTCAGGCTTGGGGGGGGGGATGAAAAAATTGGGTTAGCAATACATAATAAAATGTTATTTCCTGGATTTCAAAATGGGTTTCAGGTCCCATCTTTCATTTAAGCCCTTCAGATTAACAGTGTCAGCCTTAAAAATCCAGAAGCTTTCTCTTTGCAGTAGTAAATTCTGCCCGTTTCCTCTTCTTGTGGGTGTCTGCACCATTCCAAACCAGTATGCCCCCAGGACACCGACACTATTACAACGAAATAAACGATGTCGAGAACATCAATGTTTTTGCTGTAATAGACCACCTGAGACCCCGGCACTCTCTTTCTCCTGGTCCTGCACCCCTTCCCGAACCAACTCTGACTCGGAGTTGGAATCCTAAAGATCGGGGGTGGTGCAGGGGGTAGTACCCCCCACATGGGGCGGTTTGGGGCAAAGCCCTAGATTAAAAAACAGCCGGGGTCTCCAGTTGGATTTATGTTGACCGCAAGTTGTGGTCAATATAAATCCGTTGCTGTGATGGCAATTGACAATTTAGTTGTCGAACTGGCATTGTAGAGCCTTCCAAACCCATGAACCTAAAACTGCTGGTGTCAGAATTATGCACTTGCAAAAAATGTCTCCCTACTGAGGTATTGGTTTTTTGATTAACTATTGAATGTATATGCGCTTGATTTTGTTATTTCAACATTCAAGCTGTTTTGCCAATATAGAAGAGGTTACAACTGCACCATAAAATGTAGCCTGTATTTCATCCGAAGTGAAACTTGGCCCTTTCAAAGCAAATCTCCGGGAACATCTCCTTTCCTCCAGTCAATATGACTATATTAGCCCCACCCATCTCTCCCTGCATCCTGCACCTACCCAGACCCTTTCCCTCTACCCTTAAATTCAACGTATTACTGAACACTGTAGTTCCGAAAGTTTTGTACTGGGTCTTGCATGGCCTGATTTTGCCTAAATACTTGTGTAGAATGTACTATTTGTTTAATCTGTATTGATTGTCTCACTGTGTGTCAATAAGTTATTGTTTGTTGATACACTGTATTATTTGGATCCTCCATATTGTATGTATGCACCTTTAATTGTCTTAAACTTCTCTGACATGTAGTCTTTGTAAAGGAGTCTCTGACTTAAAGGTTTGTCATTTCGATACTGTTAAGGAAAAAAAAAAAAAACTACAAAGGAAGTGTTACACGTGTTTAATTCATCAATCCTTATCCTCGCTCCGTTTGACAGAATCAGCTCCTTACCTTCTTGCATGTACTCCCAAATGTTACATTTTTTGCATTTAAAAATTCCCTTTGGCTTCATGGGCAGCCAAGTATTTCTGGGAAATATTTTTGGTAAAATTGGCTGTGTATTAGTTTGTCCTGTAAACTAGCTGTCTTTCTAAAGGTGATTCTGGGGGGCTTCACATACCACTTCTTTGAGATTTTGAGCTCTCTTGAGAATATCCCAGTTCTTCCAGACCACATTCCCCACCTGCCCTGACACTGTATTATGTTCTAGTGACAAGGTAATAGGTCCTCCCAAAGCACTTTTTCTTCCCTTTTCTGTTCTGCCCCGACTGTATCAATTCCTTCTGTGTCTTAATGCTTATTTTTTTCCATAGCTGTTTTAAGTACTGAGTCTCTGTATCCCCTCTCTTTAAACCTTTACATGAGCTTCTCTGCCTGCCATGTAAACTCCTCATCACAGGTACAGTTAGGCCTAATTCTGGTAAGCTGACTGAATGAAATTACATTTTTTAGTTGAAAGGGATGAGAGTTATCACTTCTTAATAGAGAGTTCTTGGAAGTTTCTTTTCTGAAACCCTTTGTGGAGATGAATCCTGTCTCACTGTCACCCATTAATGTGATGTCCAGGAAGTTGATTTGCCTCTCATTGATGCTGGATGTAAATCTTAAATTCAGATCATTTAGATTTAACCATTTTATAAATTCTTCTGCACATTCAGT
This sequence comes from Neoceratodus forsteri, assembly GCA_016271365.2. NCBI lineage: Eukaryota > Metazoa > Chordata > Ceratodontiformes > Ceratodontidae > Neoceratodus > Neoceratodus forsteri. Next base: position 2,403,597 of record JADMNL010000041.1, on the reverse strand, counting down.
ACTCCCCTTCCAAATACACAGGCAGTCATCAATAAAATGCCCCCATTTGATAATGTTATTATGAAATGGGTTGATACTCTAATCCTACAAATACTCCTTCTCCCATAGGCCCATGAATAAGTTGACATATGCTGGAGCCATTGAGGCTCCCATTGCCGTACCACATTTCTGGACAAAATAATCATTGTTGAATTTAAAATAACCGGGATGCAACATAAAAATCTGCATGGGGTGTTTTGTTGAGTCTCAAGGTAATCTACTAGTTTTTAATCTACTAGAGTCTTGCAGCCAGCCTTTGTCCTTTTCTTTTGATAAAGCCATTCTGGCTTAAGAACATCCAGGCTCATTGCTTTGTAAATGCAATGCTGCCTCCATATTTTGCAAGCAGCTCGGGGATTCTGAGCCTTCACAACACTTGTGGCCTCTGCCTAACGGCCCAAGCATAACCCGTGGCTCTTTCAGCTAGTAGACATTTTTAGAACTTTTTTCCATTTTTGCTCAGCATCGGAAATCAGTAGGTCTGGTCTGCCTCTAGGTTCTCTTGGGAGCTCTGGTAATAGCAGGTTAGGGTAAGGTGCTGTTTTAAGTTGGTTTAAATAGTCTTGTTTAATTCTGTGAACTGTACATTCATTTATTCATTCTTTGAATGTGGCATAATGAAAGCAAACCCCTTTCATAACTCCACGTACAGCAGTGTACTTCCAGAGCTGTAATCAGATCTCTGCTGGGTAGTTAAAATACTCTGCTCATTGTCTCTTGCTTGGAGGAAGCACATATTGCAATTCCTGGATGACACCCTTCACAACACAAAGAGGGATGTTAGCCTGCTTAGGCAGTCCATCAGGGTACACAGGATCATAGAAACATGGAAATTGTCGGCAGATGACCACTAGGCCCATCCAGTCTGCCTGTAACCCTACACTTGCGTGGCCACTGACCCTACCTGGTGACTAGCCTCTTCCCACTTCTCCCCTGGACACATGAACACAGCACTTGTGGACAGAGAAATTTACTTTTACCTACCTGGCTAGCTACCTACACAGGACCGCCTCCCCTTTCCCAGTGTGCACCACCCTTCTCTGTACATAAGATCAATAGTGGAAATGTCTCTTTAACTGCTTTAATATGAGACAGCCACTGGTCAAGGAACATCACTGAAGACTGGCAACAACATCATTGGCTAGTAGCTGTTAGCAGGTAGAAAAGATCTTGGGGGGTGGGAAAAAACATTTTTAAAGGCTAAAACACAAAGGAATGCAATACAGTGTAATGTATGAGGGGATTAGTTAGGTGATTGGTTAAAAGAGTAGGACAGTCAAAATGTGCAAAAACATGTTGTGCAGAGTGTTTTGATTTGTGTGTGTAGTCCTAGTGTGTCCTTCCCTTTGTTTGCTATAAAGAGTTTTTCTAAATTAGCCTGCTAGTAAAATGGTAGTTGTTTGGCCCCTGGGGATCTCTGTCTTAGTACAGTTTATTACTCCTCTTTTTCCTACAATGCCTCCTGTCCCATGTGACAGTGATGCCTCTGGGACCACGGATTCAGCAAATACTAAAGATAGGGCCTGATGATTTAGCCTCCAATAAATAGCTCTAATTCAGTATTTTTGCTGTGTGTGTGTGTGTGTGTGTGTGTGTGTGTGTGTGTGTGTGTGTGTCAGGTCTAGCCAGCAGGAGTAAATGTGCTTTTAAAACTTTTCATTTCATCAAACTACACACAGACATAAAAAGCACACAAATCACCCCAGATCATCAATGCTATAAACAGTAAAAACTTTAGCTGTTTTCATATATAATAACCCACTCAATTAGCCCTCAAATATTTGCTAAACTGTAAGAGCACCCTAGACTCAGTGTTCTGTACTGACACCACAGCTGCCTCCCACAGCAAGCCAGGAGAGAAATCATCCAAAACTTGATTCTCCCTGTCTTTGATTTTGGGGATCTAGTCTACAGCACTGCCCCGAAAACCACCCTAGCCAGAATGGACACTCTCTTCAACTCCTTCTGCTGCTACATTCTTGGATGCACCCCTTGTACTCATCACTGTGACCTTTACTCCTCATTCTCCTTTCCCTCTCTCCATGCCAGGCATCTCTTGCACATCACAACTCTAATAAGGATGTTCTGTCTTGGTTGTCTGCCACCCTATTTGTCCTCCCTCCTATCAACTCACCTCCCTTCCAGCTATTCCCTCCACACCCCCATCTGCAGAACTTTTGCCCTCCCTTCATGGCGCACAACATCTGGCCACGCTGCCTTCTCTTACAATTTCCCCAAAATCTGGACCCTCTCCCAGTCGAAATTCGCTCTTCACAATCCCGACACTTACTCTCCATCCTCCTCCATAAGCACTCTATTTATTACTGTAACTGCACCTAATACCTTCCTTTCCCAATCAATTCACCCAATGTTCCTTCCTCTCTATCTCCTCCCCTCCCCTCCCCCCTCTCTACATTACCTCTTTCCCATTCAACCACCCACTGCCTTCATCCACCATCCTCTCTACCTCCCTCTCCAACCCCCACCCTCTCTGTTTCACCTTTGGCTAGTGACCCATGCTCCCTATTTACCCCACCTTCTGGCCCTGTTTCCACCTCCCCACAACTCTCTCCCTCCCCTTCCACCAGGTTCTGTCCCTTTGCAGGGTTTTCAGCAACCAGTAGGGCCTCCCTCCCCCTTCCTCTACTCCTTTCCTGCTAGGTCCTGCCCCCTTGCAGGGTTTACAGCATCCTGAAGGAGAGCACTCCTGGGTTCCCCTTCCTCTCTCCCATCCTCCTTTCCCTCCCCACCACCTGCACTACTCATGCTACCACTCCCTTTCCTCAAATCCAATTTTGTCACTTAGCAACTCTTCAGGTCTGGCTTCTTTGTCACTGGAACTGTGTTTAGTAGCCCTGTGTGCTGCTATTATTTTCATGGTCTTCTCCAGACCCAGGCCCATACCTACCTATACACTATCCTACTATCTGTATATTGTCCTGATACTCTGGAGTACCTGAAGTTGCTTGATTATGTGAATGACCTCACTGTGTTGCACCACTCCTTTTTATGATACCTTTATTTGTCTTGCACAGAATTGTATTGCAATCATTGTATTAGCACTACACTTTATGTGGTTGAATTGCACTGAATGTATTTGATTGTTTTTCTTGCTCGTTCCCCCCATTTTGTAACCACCTCCCCCAGGACGCTTCTGGAAATATGATGTTTTCAGCTTATGTTGTCTTTCCTGGTGAAACCTTTCAAATAAATAAATACAGTCATTACTGCTTACTGGATAAGGAAAGTTACTTAATATCATAGTTCTGCTGTTGTAAAATTGACTCTAAACCAGTGCTTGCTGAAACCATGGCCTCAGATACATCACTGTCACATGGGACAGGAGGCATTGTAGGAACAAGAGGAGCAATAAACCGTGCTAAGATGGAAATCCCCAGGAGCCATAAACTGCCATAAAACTAGCACGCTAATTTAGAAAAAAAACTCCTAATAGCAGACAAAGGAAGAACACACTAGGACGACACATACAAATCAAAACACTCTGCACAGCATATGTTTTTGCAAATTCTGACTGTCCTACTCCTTTAAGTCTTAAAAAAGTACATTCTAGAGAGTGTCCTGTTCAGAATATCAGAGTTCCCCCAAAGCACGTACATAAAAAACAAACATTTTCTTATTTGTTCCTATGAATAAGGTGTAGTCTATACTCTTTTAACGAGTTCCCTTTCAACTTTTTTGTGACAAGTATATACACTTTATGGCCAAGTGTGCAATATAATCACCATGACCTGAAGAGAACCACAGTTACATTCACTGCAGAAGGCTGAGGTGGCTATTCAGCAGTATATTTGATCTCTTGAAGTCCCTGACACCAAAGTCTGGGTCATCTCTTAGCTGGCTGTGCATAATGGGCCCAGCTGATAGTGAAGGTAACAGACCAGCATTACTAAACAAGAAGGTGATCTGTGATCTGTTCACCTGTCTCAAATTCAAACTTGGTCTTTCTATGCAATCTTTTCTTGGGGGAGGGGCTATCTTCTGCTTTTGGTTACTTTCTTTTACACGTTTGAGTAGCTACTCTGCTTTTATTTTATGTGTGCCTTTGGAGACGCTTAGAAGACTGTCTTCCTACTTACGCCTCTCGCTCTCTTCCAATTTCTGACCAGCGAATCCTTTTTCCTTGTTTCCCTCCATCCTTTCTTACTTCCTTTTTGTTCAAGCCAACATTGCCACTTGTCTCCCTCCTCCAGGCTTCAGTCACAGGCCATCACTCTTTAACATAACTACAGTATCCTGTACAGTACCCATTACCACATCCCTAGCCTAATCAAATAACAGCAGGGGGGAAACAAACCATTTTAATTTGGCAAAGTACAGTAGCCACAGTGCAGTTTGCTTCAGGCAAGAGTGTGAACCTTTCAGGGCTGGATGCTAGAGAAACCTTCAGTCAAACAGGAAGAGGGGTTCACATGTATGTGCAGGAAAGCGTGCAGCATGCTTGAGCTATACACATATATTCTGAAGTGCAGCATCCCTTATGAGATCATCATATGATTTATGCAATGTAACAGAGCACAATAGGATTTGGTACATAGAGATATGTATGGTGTTTCTCCTACTTTATATGCAGGGGTAATTGGGTATGGGTGCCATATTAGCCACAGGTAAGCATGAAACACAAATTATAATAAGAAAGAAATGACATGATTCATCTGGAAATTGAACCCAGGTCCTTGGAATACCATCCCAATGCTCTACGACTGATCTAGAATGCTCATGTGGCAATGCCATGAGGTTCCTGTCACTTTCTTTCTCTGACTCTTGGAACCTGTGACTGTTGTTCACCTGTGTTAAATTCAAATTCAGTATTTTTATGCAATCTTATTTTTTTTTGGGGGGGGGGTGCATCTATGCTGCTTTATCCTGGGGAAAAATACATGGTAAAATATGGACCCCATTGTGACTGTGTAAACACTACACTGGTAAACAAGAGGTTACCCCCTTGTTTGAGGCTGAGAAAATGCAGGGAATGCAAAATGAACAGGCATGGGGGGTGCCTCCCCAGTTGTGGCTAATTAGAGGGATTGCTAAAAGTCAGAGAGAATCCAGCAAGGAGTTAGTTAGAGGCTGGAAACTGTTGCAGGGAGCAGAGACTCCTATGCAGAGAACCCTGCAAGATGGAAAGTGGAATGTGAGACAGGAACCAGAGCAGAAAGCCAAGGAGAATGATTAAGTATTGGAGAGAGCCTTTGGGAAAACTTGAAACCTGTTGCTGAGACACAGACCAGTTCTAGAGCAGAGAGTCCTGAGGTAAAGGATCAGTCTAGCCAGCTGGGCCAAAAACAGTGAGTGGAATGTATTGCTGATAACAGCTACAAATAAGGCAAAAAGGGAAAACTGTCTGTGTTTATTTGAGACTGAGCATGCAAAACTACTGGCCCACAAACCATTTATTTTGTTTGAGACTGTATATTGAACAAACGGCTGGCCCACAAACTGTTTGTTTTGTTTGAGACTGTATATTGAACAAACTGCTGGCCCACATAGGTGGTTCAAAGATTCCTTTGTCAAGTCAGCCTGAAAGAACTGTTTTGTGTTAACCTTTATGTTACCTGACCAGGCTGGAGAAATTGAAATGACTGATTATGCTTTTCTGGAGCAACAACTTACATTTGAAACAATAAAAATACATTTTCTTCTGTGAACTTTAAACCCAGTGTGTTGCCTCTCCATCTACCATTGGCCAGCTTGTCACATGTGGTGTCAGAAGTGGGATTTGACCCCTGCTGGAGTGAGCAGGATTAGTTACATTCTGGAAACATGGATATGGAGAAATTGCTGAAGTTCCTCTCTGAACAACAACAACAGGCTTTCAGGCAGCTGGCACAGCACTAGCAGGAGGCGCAGCAGTGGACACAGCAAGCCCAACAGGAGGTGGCACAACATGCTCAGCAACAACAGGTTCTCACCCAGCTGGCTCAGAAGCAGCAGGAGGTGCAACAATGGGCCCAACAAGCATAACAAATGCAACAGGAGGCACAACAGCAGTTTCTTATACAGCTGGGACAACAACAACAGCAGCTCCTGCAGTCCCTGGTGCAACAGCTGCAACAAGATCCTACTGGTGAGCCGGGTCTGGCTACATGGGGCCAGGAGTTCCTAGGATGAATGCCATACTGACCAAAATGACATCTGAGGATGATCCCAAGGCCTTCCTGGTAACATTTTTTTTTGGGGTATTATTTTTCCCTCCTCCAGAGCTCCGGCTACTACCCCCGCCCTCCATTATTCCCCCAGCACCATCCCTGGACATCAGACCCCCTCCCTTGTGCACCCCGTGACTTACCCTTCATGGCAGGGTGGTGGGGAGTGACTCAACCCACCCCAATGGATCCATGCCAGGGAGGCGCCCTTCCAGGAATGGCACCATAGGGGAACAACTTCGTGCTGCCGGGCTCGCTTTTTTCACTGTTTTCCTCCCGGAGGGTCATGGCGTGCAATGACGCCAGTGACTGGGTGCATACATGCTCCCGGGCATGCCCCAATCAAGCGTCTGCTACGTCCCACCCCCCATAGCTTGCAGCTACGTGCTGTCGACCCCCCAGCCTCTGCTAGGGGTCAGGCAAGCCCCGGCCACCCAAATCCTCCTGGAGATGGAGAGCAGTCCCTTGGATGCTCAATCCATCTCCTCCCCGCCAACCCACGGCAACCCATGCCCATTCCAGAACACGGGTCACCTGCGTGGCGTGAGGTGTGGCGACCAGCGCCTCAACCCTCAGTACCACCAGGCCCATTCCTGGTAACATTTGAGCAAGTGGCAGAAGCTGCTGGGTGGCCCAGACCCCAGTGGGCTGTCCACCTTGCCCCCTGTCTGACTGGGGAAGCCCAAGCAGCCTATCTGACTGAGGAAGCTCAAGCAGCCTATCGAGCTATGGACAGTACCACAGCCAGAGAGTACACAGAGGTGAAAGCAGCAATCCTGGACGGCCTAGGCATCAATGCAGAAAGTTACTGACGGAGGTTCCGGAGCTTCAAATCTGCAGCAGGTATATGACCTAGAGCAGTGGGACAACAATTGCGGGACCTGGGTTGGCATTAGCTAAAACCCAAAGGATGCAGTGGCCCAGAGGTGGCTGAGTTAATTATCTTGGAACAATTTCTGAACATCCTGCCCTTGGGGAATTCAGAGCTGGGTCTGCAAACAGAAGATCACCCTGCTAGCAGAGGCTCTGCAGATCTTAGAACAAGTGTTGGATGCTGAACTCTCCTCCCGCCCTGTGATCCAGCTTACAAGGCCACCTGGGAAGATGGGCATTGCATTGTCCCGGGAGCCAGACTGAAGGAATATTGACTGCAACTATGAAGAGACCTTGGGCATGTAGGGAGGGCAGTTATGGGCCAAATAAGAGTCAGACTCAGGGAAAGATGACAACCCAGCAGCCCAGAGGGCCTGCTGCCTAAATCCAGAGGCTCACCCCATAGCCAAGACACAGGGGTATGTTTCTCATGTGGACAGAAGTGTCACTTTGCAAAGAACTGCCCCCACATGAACTGTACCTTCATAGACTGCATGTTTACAGATGTGTATTCACTGTACAGTGGGGGTGGGGGCTCTGAATCCTGAGATTTTGTGATCCCTGTCAAGGTGGAAGGGATAGAAATGGAGGCTCTGGTGGACTCAGGAAGCCACCAGACCCTAGTCAGGGTGGCCTTTGTGAACCCCCTACGCTGACAGGACCAGAACCCCATCCCTATCCAATGTGTGCAAGGGGATGTAAAGGCTTACCCTGGTGCTATGGTTACACTTACTCTGGGGGGCCACACAGAGACTATCGAGGTGGGGGTTGCCCTGGGGTTACACTATCCAGTGTTACTGGGGAGAGATTGGAAATGGTTTGATGACTTATGGAAAGCAGACTTATCTTTGGTAATTACCCAGTCTCAGGGTCATGAAGGGAGGTGGCCAGCCACCTGCAGTTGGGGGAAGTTTTTCTGTGATTGTAGACTATGCTACCCAGTACCCTAAGGCCATCGTGTTATGAAGCATTTTGGCCAGAATTGTAGCCAGGGAGCTAGTAAAGGTCTTTAGTTATATGGGAATACCGCAGGAAATGTTGACTGACCAGGGAGCTAACTTCATGTCCCGCCTGACTCAGGAGGTTTGTACTTTATTGGGAATCAACTCCATAAGGACCTCGATTTACCATTCCAAGATGGATGGCCTAGTGGAGCGATTCAACAAAACCCTTAAAACGATGCTTCAAAAGTTCGTAACCACTGAGGTCAGGGACTGGGACAAGTTACTTCCCTTACTGATGTTCACAATGTGGGAGGTCCCTCAAACTTCTACAGGATTTGCTCCTTTTGAACTCCTCTATTGGCGCCACCCACGAGGTGTTCTTGATGCAGTAAAGGAGATGTGGGAGAAACCCGACCCCAGGACTGAAAATGTAGTGCAATATGTCCTGCAATCGAAGGAAAGATTAGATCGGGTGGGGAAATTTGCCCGAGAAAATCTGGTGAAGGCTCAACATAGACAAGAGTACTACTATAATCGGGGAGCCCGGGTGAGGGAATAAAAACCAGGGAATCAGGTACTAGTTTTGTTGCCGAGCAGCCAGAATAAGCTTCTAGTCAAATGGAAGGGGCCTTATGAAGTTACCCGGAGGGTGGGCCCAGTTGACTATGAAGTTTGCCAGTCAGAGAGGCAAAAACAGACCCAGATCTACCATGTCAATTTGCTGAAATTCTAGAACCAGAGGGATAGCCTATTGATTTCCCTGAACCAGACATAGTAGATCTGGGACCCCAAGTGCCGGATGAGAATCTAGGGATACAAGTCCCAATGGGAGAACAGCTGTCTCACAAACAGAAACAGCAACTGGGAGAGTTGGTAAGCCAGTTTTTGGATGTTTTTTCCTTCCTCTTGGGACAACCCAGATGATAGCTCATACCAGTTCTGTACCATGCCTTTCCGCTTACGTGGGGCACCTGTAACCTTTCAAAGGCTCATGATTCGCTTGCTGAGACCTCATGCCCACTATGCAGCTGCTTAGTTAGATGACATGGTGACCCACAGCACTGATTGGGAGTCCCATGTATCCAAGGTGGCAGCTGTACTACAATCCTTAAGAGAAGCAGGGCTGATGGCCAATCCAGCAAAGTGTGCTTTGGCCAAAGCTGAAACAAAGTACTTAGGGTACTGTATAGGCAATGGACAGGTGAGACCCTTGGTCAGTAAGGTCCAGGCCATAGCCAAGTGCCCAGTACCCACCACAAAAACCCAGGTGAGGGCCTTCTTAGGATTGGCAGGATATTACTGCCGGTTCACACCACACTTCTCTACCCTTTCCAGTCCCCTTACAGACCTCACCCAGAAATCTGCCCCCAGTAAGGTCCAATGGTCAGAGGAGTGTGACCAGGCCTTCACACAACTCAAAGCGACACTGTGCAGAGAGCCAGTGTTATGCAGTCCTGACTTCAACAGGACCTTTATCCTGCAGACGGATGCCTCTGAAGTTGGGATAGGAGCTGTGCTCTCCCAGGAGTTTGAGGGGGAGGAATATCCTATCCACTACCCCAGTCGAAAACTCTTTCCCTGGAAGAAAAACTATGCGGTGATAGAGAAAGAGTGTCTCATAGTCAAGTGGGCTGTAGACACCCTTCACTACTACCTGCATGGCCAGCAGTTTATCCTGGTCACAGATCATGCCCCTCTGAGGTGGCTACAGGTGATGAAGGATGACAACCCCCGCATCACCAGGTGGTACTTGGCCCTCCAGTCATTTTCCTTTATGATGCACCACCGGGCTGGGGCCCAGAATGGAAATGCGGACTTCCTGTCCCAGGAGGGGAATGGTCAGGGGCCGATCAACTGTGCCTTCGCACAAAGGGGTGAGGTATGTGACAGTGTAAACACTACACTGGGAAACAAGAGGTTAGCCTCTTGTTTGAGGTAGAGGAAATGCAGGGAATGCAACATGAACAGGAAAGGGGGGGTGCCTCCCCAGGTGTGGCTAATTAGAGGGATTGCTGAAAGGCAGAGATAATCCAGCAAGGAGTTAGTTAGAGGCTGGAAACTGTTGCAGGGAGCAGAGACTCCTATGCAGAGAACCCTAAAAGATGGAGAGTGGAATGTGAGACAGTAACCAGAGCAGAAAGCCAAGGAGAATGATTAAGTATTGGAGAGAGCCTTTGGGAAAACTTGAAACCTGTTGCTGAGAAACAGACCAGTTCTAGAGCAGAGAGTCATAGAAACATAGAAACATAGACTTTGATGGCAGATAAGGACTGCTTGGCCCACCCAGTCTGCCCATTTCCCTACCTAATGGATAAGCTGCAGATCCTAGTTAGCCAGCAGCCTACTTCTTTCTACCCTCACCCCCTAGAATTGCCTTATGGCTGTCCCATGCATGCTTGAATTCAACCACTGTTTTTGACTCCACAACCTCCTCCGGAAGGCTGTTCCATGCATCCACAACCCTCTCTGTGATAAAATACTTCTTCACATTACCTCTGAGCTGCCCCCCTCTATCTTCAAATTGTGCCCCCTTGTTCTTGCACACCTCTTTTTTTGAAAGATGCTACCCTCACAGACTTTGTTGATTCCCTTGAGGTACTTGAAAGTTTCTATCATGTCCCCCCCTCTCCTTCCTTTCCTTGAGGCTATACATATTAAGCTCCCTTAGTCTCTCTTCATATATCTTCTGGTGCAGACCCTGCACCATTTTAGCTGCCCTCTCCTGGACAGCTTCCATCTTGTCTATGTCCTTGCGGAGATTGGGTCTCCAGAACCGCACACAGTACTCCAGATGGGGTCTCACCAGCTGTCTGTACAGAGGGATAACAACTTCCTGTTTTCTACTGGTGATGCCTCTCCCTATGCATCCCAGTATCCCCCCCCAGCCCTCCTTACTGCCCTCTCACGTTGCTTTCCCGTCTTTAAGTCATCTGATATGACTACCCCCAGGTCCCTTTCCATTTTTATGTTTGCTTGCATGCATGTGCAAGAAACATAGTGCCATCATCTGAGTTTTTCAGAGGTGTGTCAGCATCTTCCAATTCAGTCAGTGTGTTTGCAGGCGTGGTCATAGTTCTCCAATCACTGCTGGAGCTGTCTATGGCAGCAGTTGAAAATGCAGTGGCATACAGTTGAAAGAGGGAGCTACGCTTCAGTGAGCAGCTCCTCCCCCCCCCACACACAGATCAACTGTGTTGGTTACCTGATAGATTGCTGTAGTCTTGTCTAGCTTAGAGAGACAAGCCACACATCATTACTTTAATAAACTGTTCCCTGCCACAGCAGGACCACCAAAATGTGTGGGTGCCTAACAGTCCTTACTCACACCAGCTCTCCAAAGCACACATTCATGGACTCCATGGGTTTTAATCCTCCAGAAAAAAATACCTCCGCATTTGATGTGAAAACTCAGACTTCGTTGTGTGTGTAATTCCAAGCGTTTTCTCTTACTAGACTCTGTCAGTGTAAACTCCCCACTGCTAAAACCTATGCAAACGAACTTGAGCGTACTGTACTACCTGCAGCTGAAGCAAAGAAGAGCCAGGATGCACAAAGGAGAACATACTGCTATGCATTTCAGCAGCAGCCAGTGGGGGAGGTTTTCATGACTGAAGCACTTTAATGCACCTTTTAGTGCTGTCATATACACACCCCTGTGTGGTAATTCACTAAACTGCACACTTAGTCTGGTAATGCAGCTTCAAAATATTTTTTTTTCTCTGAATTGCCATGAGCTGGCATTTTTATGCGACTGCAGAAACAAGATGCTGTATGTCAGCCATGTGTTTGCATTTCCACACTCATCCCCCTCACAACTCTCAAACAAAGCCAATGGTGCTTACTGAATTGAGAAGAGTTACATGGATTTCAGTTGTGACAGATACACTGCACATTGCCTCATCCACTCTCTTTGTTTCAACCCTCCACCTCCACTTCTCTTGGGCAAAACATGAAGGCTAGTTCACACTAGCACATTCAGATACTTAATAATTCACACTTCCTTTCAAATCAGGGAAAGGCATGTTGTTGGTCTATTACACTATGAAAACAAGCATTTGTCAATGCCGAACGTTACGCTTGCAGGTATTTGCAGTGGTATTTGGCACTTGGACATGGCTTAAAAAATCAGTGACAAGAAGTACAAGCATTTGTCAATGCTGAATGTTGCTTGCTTCTATGTGCTGTTTAGGTATTTGGAAGTCATTGTGGTGCAAATATTGAAAATTAAGCAAACTTACAGTGTGCGTGGAGTTCGCAATGCACACTAAATAAAAGTCATTTTAGAATTTTTCACCAAATTTCAACATAGCCATTTTAAGACCTCTGCTTATGAACAGTGTCACTGTGATTTTCTTAATGTGTCCCATACATTGAGTTCGCACACCGACTGCACCATTGTGCGCTACATGGGCGGAAATACATTTTGGGCAGGATGTGAAAATGACAGCTGTACTGCTCATATGAGGTGTGGTAAAATGGCAATGTTGAAAATCTGGAGTGGAAATATTGAAAATTCACAAACCTACGAGAGTGCATAGGAACTGCGCAATGCACGCTCGTGAAACAGTCATTTTTAGGATTTTTTCACCAAATTTTCAACATAGCCATTTTAAGACTTCTGCTAATGAACAGTGTCACTGTGATTTTCTTAATGTGTCCCATACATTGATTTCTCACACCGACTGCACCATTGTGCTCTACATGGGCTGAAACACGTTTTGGGCAGGATGTGAAATATGACAGCTGCACTGCTCATAAGGAGGTGTGGTAAAATGGCAATGTTAAAAATCTGGAGTGAAAATATTGAAAATTCGCAAACTTACAAGTGTGCATAGGAGCTGCGCAACGCAGGCTCGTAAAACAGTCATTTTTAGGAATTTTTTCACCAAATTTTCAACATAGCCATTTTAAGACCTCTGCTCATGAACAGTGTCACTGTGATTTTCTTAATGTGTCCCATACATTGAGTTTGCACACCAACTGCGCCATTGTGCATTACATGAGCGGAAACACATTTTGGGCAGGATGTGAAAAATGACAGCTGTACTGCTCATCAGGAGGTGTGGTAAAATGGCAATGTTAAAAATCTGGAGTGAAAATATTGAAAATTCGCAAACTTACAAGTGTGCATAGGAACTGTGCAACGCACATGTCAAACAGTCATTTTTAGGAATTTTTTCACCAAATTTTTAACACAGCCATTTTAAGACCTCTGCTCATGAACAGTGTCACTGTGATTTTCTTAATGTGTGCCATACATTGAGTTCAAGACACCGACTGCCATTGTAGCGCTACATAGTTGGAAACACGCTTTGGGCAGGATGTGAAAAATGACAGCTATACTGCTCATGAGGAGGTATGGTAAAATGGCAATGTTGAAAATCTGGAGTGAAAATATTGAAAATTCACAAACTTACGAGCCTGCTTAGGAACTGCGCAATGCACACTCAGAAACAGTCATTTTTAGGATTTTTTCACCACATTTTCAACATAGACATTTTAAGACCTCTGCTCATGAACAGTGTCACTGTGATTTTCTTAATGTGTCCCATACATTGATTTTGCACACCGACTGCACCATTGTGCGCTACATGGGCAGAAAGACGTTTTGGATGAGATGTGAAAAATGACAGCTGTCCTACTCATAAGGAGATGTAATAAAATGGCAATGTTGAAAATCTGGAGTGAAAATATTGAAAATTCGCAAACTTACGAGCCTGCTTGGGAACTGCGCAATGCACACTCGTAAAACAATCATTTTTAGGATTTTTTCACCACATTTTCAACATAGACATTTTAAGACCTCTGCTCATGAACAGTGTCACTGTGATTTTCTTAATGTGTCCCATACATTGATTTTGCACACCGACTGCACCATTGTGCGCTACATGGGCAGAAAGACATTTTGGGTGAGGTGTGAAAAATGACAGCTGTACTACTCATAAGGAGATGTAATAAAATGGCAATGTTGAAAATCTGGAGTGAAAATATTGAAAATTCATGAACTTACGAGCCTGCATAGGAACTGCGCAATGCCACTGGCTAAATAAAGGCGGTCATTTTAGGAATTTTCCACTAAATTTTAAATATGCTTTTGAGAGCCCATCTTATGAACGCCACACTGTTTGTTAATCGGGCCCAAATGGTGATTTCACTCAGTGACTGCGAAATCACCCTTCGGGCCCGAATAATGCCATGATAGTGACAGAATTCATGAGAAGGGGTCCCAAAAACCCCATGTTGAAAATTTGGTGCAAAAATTCCAAAAAATGTCTAAGATATGCAATAAAGTTGAAAAAAAAAAAAAACATCTAGCCCATTATACAGCTTACCGGCATTTCCTCAGTTCGCGGTTGGCTTTGAAGAGTGCAGATGTGTTCCCGGTCCAGCGATGATCGTCGGACTGAGCTCTGGAGGTAAGTATGGGGTGAGGGGGTGGGAGGCAGGGTGCGCAGTGGGTGGGTGCGGGTTGTGGGAGGAGGGCAGGGAGACTGCGTGGGACCGTTTTTAATTTACAGGTTTTCTTTTTTCTATAATTGATGACGCGGGACATTTGCCATGCTGGGGTGGGCTCCCAGCGTGGCAGAAGGATGGCTGGGGGGGCTGTGGAGCTGATGGGTGATTGGGCAACTCCGCTGGCAGACAATGCAGGATGTTTGCCACGCTGGGGTGGGCTCTCAGTGTGACGGCAGAGAAAGCTGTTTGGTGGGAGGTGGAGCCGACAGAGGATTGGGCACCCCCATCGGCAGACAATGCAGGACGTTTGCCAGGCTGGGGTGGGCTCCCAACATGGCAGCAAAGATTTGGGGGGGGCGTGACACACTGCAAGCACACAGCGGTGGTTTTCTTTGAAGAGAAGATCACCGCTGTCATACACAGCACTGCAGCGATTGGTGCAGGACTGCCTGCTCAACAGAGCAGGGGATTGCACAGGGCAGGCACACCTCCAAAGTGTTCCATTCTCCCAAGACGTTCCTTGCGCATGCGTGCAAGCGAACGTAAAAACAAAAAACAAATGATGGACTTTAGAGGACACAGTAGCAGTGCTATCACATTGATTTTGCATTTTCCTGTAACTCTAGTGCAAATTTTCCTCCCCCTCGTACATTTCATTATTTCACATGAAGCAGAATTGCTCTGATGCCCCTGAATCAAATGATTATTTACCTTTTAATGGACCAACATAGATGTAACAACAAGAACAAAGTGCTCTAGCTTTCCGACCAACCAGTCCTTCTTCAGAAGCTCATGGCAGTTGTTTAGAAAATACAATACTTATAACAGCTAGATGATGCAGAGAAAAACAGAAAAAAATCCCCATTGGTTTAAAATACTCATTTAAAAAAAAACAAAACAAAAAAAAAAACAGAAGATGATGTCAGAGAAGTTTAACAGTACTATACTGCCTTCAGCCAGAAGCAACCTTGGGTTAAACGTGCTTGGTGGAACACACATGCAAAGAATCCTACCGCATATAAATTTAATTGACATAAGATAACACTGCTGAAGCAGATAACTCCTAAATCAAGCTATGAGTGTCACAGTTAGTATAAGGATGTGATTACTGAAAGGCAACCCCCGCCCAGATTAAAGACAAACTAAGATTGTTATAGGGCTCATGAAGTTTCAATGTCTACATTATAGACAAGAATTTACCAGTAAAGTTGTCTTAAAGACATAAGTGCACACTGTGTGATGTGTAAAACCTAGCTGGACCTGTCACCCAGCTGTACTCTCCAGCTAGATATATGGTCCAAGAAATTTCAAAAACCTCAGGACTATATAAATTATTATTTAAATAAAAATTGATAATATTAGTGTCAAACAAAAAACTCTAGTTGAGGAACCTCAAGGAATTAAGACCACATAGCCTGATATGTACTGATGTCAATATACACTGAGAATGTAACAACTTGTACCACAAGTGTCTAAGGAATCTGAAAAAGAGATAAAAATGTAATTTCTCTCCTCCTCTTCATACAAACAATATACCATAACCCACCCCACATCACCATAATGTGGGTGGGGGAGACACATAGCTTTAAGGAGATGTTGTCTCTCTCTCTCTCACCCCCCCCTTTTTTCCCCTTCTTTCTCTCTCTCTCTCTCTCTCTCCACACACACACACACACAGACACACACACACACACACACACACACACACACTCTCTCTCCTAGTGAACCTATATTCACTTCAGTCACTGCAATTGTTCCCCAAAAGAATTCAACTTGTCATGAAATCCTGAGTAAAAGGGCTTATGTCTGATGCCCCTGTAACCAATGCAAGTCAATGGGAACAATTTCCCTGTGAATGACTCCCTATAGCTCTGGGAACCCTGCTGTATGTAGTCTGTAGAAGAAGAAGAAGAATCTGCATTTATATAGCACTTTTCATACATCTAAAGCACTTTACAAGCAATGCTAGACTGGTAGTGAAGTGACTGAATGTGTGGTGGCAGCCATATCGCACATCATCACCCACGCACAGCCTGGATAATTGCATGAACCGGTTTATGGGAAGGGGAGTGTTGGCCAGGACACTGGGAATGTTCCCTACTCTTTGCGAAGAGTGCCCTGGGTTCTTTTACTTCCACCTGGACACCCACCAGGGCAACACCGGGATGGGTAGAAGGGACCTCGGTTTAACGTCTCATCCGAAGGATAGCATACTCCAGCAGTACAGCACCCCCAATACTGCACTCAGATGCCAGTGATTTTTAGGTGCAAGTCCAACCCCAGCGTGGGATGAGAACCCACGACCTTCTGGTCCAGAGGCGGATGTGCTACCAACTGAGCCACACACCCTGTCTGCCAGGGTCTTACAATATAATTCTTATTTTAATGCAGTGCATTCAAAAAAATTATACTGAAGCAAATGTTTTGTTGCCTTTTACTGAGCCAACATACATGGATGTTACAAAAAGAACAACGTGTCTAAGTGTTTGGCTCAACAAGGTCTTCTTCTGAAGCTTACATGAGTAAGCTTTCAAGGGATGTTCTAGCCTGTGTGACAATGGTGTCAACTATGCCACTAAATTTAAAAAAAAAAACCAGCAATTAAATAACTTAGGATAATGCAGGATATATAAATGAAATCAGCGCGCACATGTGAAGGGCATTGTTGTCACGTCAAAAGACAGCAACAGTACAGCAGCTACCTGAATTCACCTGCTTTTAATTGCTGTTTTAAAAGGGGGATATTTTTAAAATACCCTGTAAATAGTTTCACAATAATTCCCTCATACCATTTTACCAAGTGTCTGCTCTACATAATTCAATGGTTGGCAGCTCCTCCAGAGCACACAAATGAACAGAGACTATTATAGTTGTCATTTTTCATATCTCGCCTAAAATGTGTTTCACAGCATGTAGCTAGACAATGGCCAGTTGGTGTGCTAAATCAATGTTTGGGACAGATTAAGAAAATCACAGTGACACTGTTCATGAGCAGAGGTCTTAAAATGGCTATGTTAAAATTTGGTGACAAAGTTCATAAAATGACTGTATTACGAGCAAGCATTGCGTGTTCCATGCACCCTCATAAGTTCATGAATTTGTAATATTTTCAGTCCAGATTTCCACCACTGGCATTTTCCACATTCCCTTATGAACAGTACAGTTGTCATTTTTCACACCATGGCCAAAATGTGTTTTCGCACTTCCAGCGAAGAAATGCGTGGTCACTGTGGGAAATCACTGTTTGGGACAGATTAAGAAAATCACCATGACACTGTTCATGAGTGGAGGCCCAAAATGCCTGTGTTAACAATCTGCTGTAAAAAATCCCCAAACTAATTACATTACGGGTGTGCGTTGTGCAGTTTCTATGCTCACTCATATTTTAACTCCAGATTTTCAATAATGCCATTTTTTTACACCTCCCCATGAACAGTACAGCTGTCATTTTTCACATCCTGTTCGAAATGTGTTTTCACAACCGTGGCGCCAAATGGCGTAATCACTGTGCAAAATCAGCTTTCAGCTAACAAACTGACATTGCCATTGTTCATAACGTGGGGGTCACAAAAACACAATGTTGAAAATTTGGAGCGCAAATACCAATGAACATCTGCAACATTCCCTGTAGAGACTGACAGGCCTCAGGGGTGTGACTTGGGATTGTCACCTGTAATGCTCATACCATTCCACCCACCCCCACACCCTGCAGCTAGTGAGAGGAATCGAGTTGTGCCTTGGACTCTTTGGCCTCAAAGTTCACCCCATTCTCCTATACTGCATCCATCTCACCATATTTCTTAATAGAATGGGGTCAACATAAGGGCCAAAGACCCCAAGGCACACCGTGACACCTGATGGTGTCTGCAGGGTAGGGTGTGGTGAAATGCCATAGCCACGCCTGACGCACCCACAGGCACACCTCAATGCCTGTCAGCATCTGCAGGGTGGTGGTGTTGTTGGCTTCAGTTCAATACTTCACTGCCATTCCTATTATGCAGCTCTGTAACTCCTACACTACCAGTGCCAATGCCAG
The DNA here is from genome assembly GCA_016271365.2 of Neoceratodus forsteri. Lineage (NCBI taxonomy): Eukaryota > Metazoa > Chordata > Ceratodontiformes > Ceratodontidae > Neoceratodus > Neoceratodus forsteri. The sequence continues at coordinate 2,385,085 of JADMNL010000041.1, read as the reverse complement.
CAAGCAAACATTCGGCATTGACAAATGCTTGTTGTTGTTGTTAGTATCTCACCCCCCATTGTGTACTCTTCCCCTGGGTTTTTGTTTCCCAGGTGCATTACCTTGCACTTCTTAGCATTAAATCTAAGCTGCCATACATTTGACCATTCCTCTAATCTTGCCAAGTCCCTTCTCCTGAGGTAAAGGATCAGTCTAGCCAGCTGGGCCAAAAACAGTGAGTGGAAGGCAAAAAGGGAAAACTGTCTGTGTTTTATTTGAGACTGTGTATCCAAAACTGCTGGCCCATAAACCATTTGTTTTGTTTGAGACTATATATTGAACAAACTGCTGGCCCACATAGATGGTTCAAAGATTCCTTTGTCAAGTCTGTCTAAAAGAACTGTTTTGTGTTAACCTTTATGTTACCTGACCATGCTGGAGAAATTGAAATGACTGATTATGCTTTTCTGGAGCAACAACTTACATTTGAAGCAATAAAAGTACATTTTCTTCTGTGACCTTTAAAGCCAGTGTGTTGCCTCTCCATCTACCATAGGCCAGCTTGTCACACCCACTGAAAATGTAATTTGCCTTTCAGTTGGTGTATCCTGTGTAAATACATTAGAAAAATAAGTAAAAGCAGGACCCCATCGAAAATGAGATATTGCATCTCGGCTGTGGTATCCTGGGTAAATACAGAGTAAAAATTTGGAAAAATAGAATCCCACTGAAAACAAGCTAGCATTTGAGCTGTTCTATCCTGGCTAAATACAGTCCACAAATGTGTCAAAGCTGGACCCCCCTGAAAATGAGATATTGCATCTCAGCTGGGTTATCTTAGGTAAATATATTGTAAAACTGTGTAAAACACAGGACCCTACAGCAGAACTCTACTGAAAAGAAGATGTTGCATTTAAAATTATCTGTCCTAGAAAAACACATTATAAAAGCAGAACCAACCTAAAAACAAAATATCACATCTCACTTGTACCATACTGGGTAAATGCAGTATAAAACTGTAAAATCAGGACCCCATTGCAAATGACAAATTACATCTCATCTGATCTAATGACATATTACATCTCATCTGGTCTATCTTGGGTTAATAGTTAGTAAAAATGCGTGCAAGCAGGATGCAGTACAACAGCAATTCAAGCAGCGAACATTTGACAGTGACAAATGCTTGTTTACTAAAGTTGGCCTAATCCCCTTCATAGCTCAGGCTTCATTGCTGTCTGTGTAGGACATTGTAATTTAAGTATTTTTGCTGTAACTATACATATTCATAGCTGAGATACAGTAGGCCCGCATTACAGTCTGTTAGTGCAGTGTAAACTTGGCGTTTCTTTTTTTCCCGAAATGGCCAAACTTCTATCTGGAGCACAGCTGAATAGTAGAGCTTAAACTGCAAACATTAGTAGCTAGACTCTAAGCAGCATGTATATAAAATGTGGGGGTGGGTGGGGGCACTGCTGGGGAGTAGGTAGAGTAGGTAGGAACTGTGATGTGGCAGTTGTAACTCAGGGGTGCCCAGGGTATGCACCCATTGCCTAAACTGTAGGAGGGTTCAAGTGTAGAAAGCAAAGCTTGAGGGTTGCAACCGCACAAATCTGCTACTTGAGGGCCTGGGCCAGCAAGCAACCAGGGAGACTACAACCTCCATTGTGGAGGGCACAGTGACCTAACAGGAACAAATGGACTGTAGTTGGAAAGGAGGGAAGGGCAATGGAGGATGGGAAATAAATGCCACCTCAATTTACACAAGTACCTACCCTTGATGGAGGAGGTCACCTTGGAATCCAGCCAGGATGTGGTAGGGGTTGGCACACCAGGCTGGGAGGCTACATCTGTTGGGAACAGGCCAAGGAAGGGTGGGAGCTCCAAAGTAAAAACACAAAGGCCAAGGTAATGGGAGAGTCCATCGTTGGGAGTGCAGGTAAGACAGTGGGTTCCATGCTAGATGTTGAGTGCTAGATCCCATGTTTCCCTGGAGCAATAACAGATATACTCAGGAAGAAAGAATTGGAACTCACTGGGAAGGGGAAGGGGGAGAGGCTAGATCTGATAGTGCACATAGGCTCAAACAAGCTGGCCAGAAGTGTGCAGGAAGTAAAGAAGAGCTTCTGCACCCTAGGTAAGAGTTTGAGGGATAGAGCATGGATAGTAACCTTCTCTGAGGTCTTACCTGAGCCATGCTACAATCACAGGAAGTAGTTCAAAACAGGCCTGTTCAATGCATGGCTAAAGGGCTGGGGAAGGGGGTGAGTTTGCAGGTCTTGGGAGATTGGGGCCACACTTGTTGAGTCTGGAGGATAATCAAAGGGGATGGATTGCACCCCAATGAGGAGAGCACCAGGGTGCAGGGGCAAAGATTCATACAACACCTAAAGAAGCCTTTAAACTAGGAAAGGGGGAGGCAGAACAGTTGGACATAGGCACAGCCACATAACTAACAGGAGGCAAAGAAGGCCTCCCCCAGTATTAGAGCAGGCGGAAGGGGCAGGTCAGGCAGGTGCAGAAGGGGATAGGTTACTGTGGGACCAACAGGAGATGGAACACAGAAGTACTGGTGGAGTAAGATGGCGTAAAGAGGAAGGGTACAGTGGGAGGGGGCAGTGGCTATGAGCAAGAACAGGGAAAAGCCCTGAGGGTACAACAGCAGAAAAAAACGGGCTCCACTGCGGGGGGGAGCCAGTCAATAGGGAGGAAGCAGGAGATGTGGAAGGTGATGTGTGCTAATGCCAGAAGCCTGAGGAACAATACTTACATGTATGACCTTCAGTCAATGATGGCTGTGGCCTGAATGGACATAGGGGCTTTAACTGAAACATGTACAAAACAGCACCATGAGTGGAAACTAAGGGTACCGGGGTACACAATTTTCAGGAAAGACAGGATAAATAGGAGAGGGTGTGGAGTGACACTATACATTAAGGATGATATCAAAGCCTCAGAAATGCAGGAAGTAGGGAGGTGTATGGGGCCTGAAGCAGTCTGGATGCAGGTTATTACAGGGAGAGAGAGAGAGAGGGAGGGAGGGATTAGGTTGGTGGGGTGTACAGGCCCATGGCACAAAAGAAAGAAGCAGAGAGCTGGGAGAGGAGATCAAGAGGGTGGCAGAACGAGGGAGATCCTGACATTGGTAGACTTTAGCATGTCAGACATGGACTGGAGTATCCAAATAGCAGGGTACAAATGGAGCCACACACTGGTAGATAAAATGCATGAGACATTTCTAATCCAAAAGGTCATGGAACCCACTAATGAAGGAGCCATACTGGATTGGGTTGTGACAAATAGAGACAAAGTGGGGAAGGTTAAGGTGGGTGGAACCACTGAGAACAGCAATCACATAACCGCATGGATTGACGTCAAGTTGCAGGCAAATTGGGTGTACTCTAGGACTGAGGTCCTAAACTTCAGGAGGGCAAATTTAGAGAGGATGAGGAAACTGCTACAGGAAAAAACTGCAGGGTGTGAAAACAGCACTATGAGTTGGCATCAGCTGGAATTTGATAAAGGAGAGAGTACTGGACATAATAGGTCTCTGCACAAAGATGGTGAGGAAGGGCGGGGGGGGGATGTTTAAAGCCCTGTGTCTTTCCATAAGGATCAAAGAGATAGTGAAAGAAACAAGAAGAGCTTTAATCAGGTACAAAAACTAGTCAGGCAGAAGAGGACAGCAGGAAATATCGAAATAGATTGAGGGTGACCGAAAATCACTGGGACAGGTGAAAGCAGATACAGAATTGAGATTAGTGGCCGTGGGTTAAAGAGGATAACAAAGTATTCTTTCAATACTTTAAGGGACAGGCCAAAGTCAGGAAGGGGGTGGTCAGGCTCAAGAAGGGGAGTGGTGGGAGGTGAATGAGAAGGGGAAGGCAAACTTGCTGAACAAACTTTTGTGTTCAGTTTTCAGGGTGGAAGAAAAGAGCCTGCTGCTGGAATGCAACATTAAAGCCTGTAGGGGATCATTAGTCAATGCAAAAGTGTAGCCCGTCACAGAGTAGAGGGTGTTGAAGGGCTTGCAGGCACTAACAGTGGATAAATCAATAGGTCCAGATGGGATGGGATACAGCCAAGAGGGTGTTGATTAAAATGGGACAGGTCCTAGCAGGACCAGACAGACCTCTTCATCTGCTTCTTAAAAATGGGATACTGTGGTGTTGGAGGACAGCAAAAGTGGTCCCCAGCACAAAAGTGGGAGGCGAGACGAGTCAGACAATTATTGACCAGTCAGTCTGACATCTATATTGTTTATTGAAATCAGTAATAAAGGAGAGGCTGGTAGGATTCCTGGATGCAAACGGTCTGCCTACACCAGGCAGCATGGGTGTACCATTGGGAGGTCATGTAAAACAAACCTAATCAAATTATTTGACGGAGTGACAAGGGCTGTAGATAGGGGGTTGGGCAGCGGAAGTCCTGTATCTGTATTTCTGCAAGGTCTTTGACTCCTTCCCAAATGGATTCTTTTTTTTAAGAAATTGGGCAAACTGGGGGGTGGTAGATAAAATAATTGGGCAGGTAAGAAACTGAGTGGGAGAACCCAGAGTATAGTCCTACATGATGAGCATTCAGAGGTAATATAGGTCACAAGCAGAGTGCTCCAAACATTGATTTTGGGACCAGTCTTCTTAAACATATTTATACTAGACATAGAGGAGTGGGTCCAGAGTAAGAGATGCCTTTTCGCAAACAATACTAAGCTCTGTGGATGAGTAGACAGTGAAGAGGGGTAAGGGCCACGAGGTAGGATTTGATAAGACTGGAGAGTTGGCCATGGTGGCAGCTGACCTTTTAAATACAAAGCAATGCATACAGGGGCCCAGAACCTGAAAACAGGATGCATGGGGTAGTAGTGCAGAGAAAAATGCAAAGAGACCTGGGCTTGTTAATAAGGAAGAATTTGAAAGCATCCACACAGTGTATGAGCGCTGTGGGCAGGCCAAATAGGATGGTGGTATGCATTTGAAGGGGGGGCCATCAGTAGTAGGGATAAGGAGATGATACTGCTCTTTGACAGATCCCTGGTTCTACCTCACTTAAAATACTGTGTGCTGTTTTGGAGCTCACACTTGGGGAAAGGCAGGGAAAGGCTGAAGTCAGTGCAGAGGAGGGCAACTAAAAAGATCAAGGGACAACGGGGAAGTCATACAGGGATTGGTTGGGGGATCTCATTGTGTACATGTTGGAGGTAGAGGGAGACATGAGAGTGACATTTAAGTACCTTCATGGGATAAACAGGGTAGATAGCAGGAAGTTGCTCACACCGACTGGAAACAAAGGCACCAGAGGAAACCCCATGAAGCAGACACATGGGAGGTTCAGAAAGGACATAGGAAAGTACTTTACAGAAAGGGTGGTTGAAAAATATAACTATCTCCCTGAGGAACTTGTATTCGCTGAAACATTAGAGGGGTCAGAAGGGGTGGGACAGGCACATGGGAAGGCTGGAAGTGTGGCAGCAAGGGGGAGTGAAGTAGAGAAATGTCTGTTATGGATAATTCCCAATACTAGGCAAGTTTTTTCTCCCGCTTGCCTGGCTGGCCCCTTCTGCCCCTGTGGCTCCCCCAACTCCATCATCTGCTGTCTCTGGAATTAACTTAAAGATCCACCTCTTCCTCCATAGCTTTCTCCCAGTGGCTGGGCCATCAGGGGTTCCCCAAGCCCCCCTCTAGATGGCTTGCTCAGTTGGGGGGCTTTGCCAAGTATGGTGTGGGGTCTGTGAGGAGCCATGGAGCTTCATCCTGCTGCCAGCGGTATTTTCTGTGTTCTGTGTTCCCCAACCCATGGGTGTTCTGTGGAGGTGGCTGCTTGACATCTGCATGTTACTGGACGTGCTAACATCTACATCAGGCGCATCCCTCACCCAGAACAGCTGCTCCTGGCCACACCGCCGTTCTGTGTTCCTCAACCCATGGGTACTCTGTGGAGGTGGCTGCTTGACATCTGCATGTTACTGGACATGCTAACATCTACATCAGGCCCATCCCTCACCCGGAACAGCTGCTCCTGGCCACACTGCCACCCATGGTCACCTAGGTGGTGCTGTTATGGTGGAGCAGGCTGCCCTTCCTCCTTCCTCAGAGGACAAGGGCATCCACTGGGATGCTTGATCCTTCCTCCCCCCCAATGCCTCTCAACCTCCTGCCTCATAAATCAGGGACAAAGCTTAAAAAAATCAGGGATAAAGGACCAAAATCAGGGACACATCTTCAAAAATTGGTGGTATCCACTCAGGAAGCTGGTAGAATAAGGGGCTTAGTGTAAAATGCATTTTCTAAGGAAGAACAAGTTTGTAATTTTAATGTTTGACATTTTTTGCTTGTAACACCCACTGTTTGGTCATGAAAACACAATTTTTAGGAGAGACAGAGTAAAATTTTGAGGCAAAATCAGAGACGTCCGTGAAAATCAAGGACAGTTGAGAGGTATGCTTCACCCTTCAGCCGACCCCTGAGCAGCTCAGATTTGTTCCCAAATCCAGGTCGCCGGCATGGCAGCAGGTGAGGCAGGAATACCTCAGCCCTCTGCACCACTGGACTGGCAATCAGGCTGATTTTTGGGCAGACTGGAGGGGCCACAATGCCTTTATCTGCCGACAGTGTCTATGTTACTACAGGAAGATTTTATGTTTAAACGGCTGTTTTTTAGTTTAAGGTAAGGCCGTTAGCAATAAGCCACTGTTGGATGGAGTTAAGATCCTTTTATACTATGGTTTTTAGTTACTGTATGCTTGAGGATCAGAGTAAAATAAAAATGACTTCTTGTTCACAAACGTGGATGAATGAGCAGACACAGACAGTAGGGAGGTTGTTAAGAAAGAGTGAACAGGATGAAAGCCAGGATAGTGTTTTGGGAAGCCCCAGACTGTGTAGGGAAAGGGGAGGGAATAATACCTCTGATGTGAGCAGCCTCACATTGATCAGTATGAGGAGATATAAATCAGTTAATTACCCTGGGAGAAGGTGCAACATTTGGTAATCTAGCCAGGAGAGGGGGTTTGGCAACTGTGTTGAAGACTTAGTTAACTATATTAAGTTTACAAGAATAGCTGCAGTGAGGTGACCTTGATCCATGACCTTTTAAATGTGATTCATTATTTTAAAGAGGTATGTCGCAGGGCCCCTGGTGTTCTGCGGCAGAATTTTCTGATTTCTGTGGCAGGGCTCCTTGACTTCTGCGGCAGCATTTTCTGATTTCTGCGGCATGATTTATTCATTTCTCTGGCAGAATGCAGTCCTGTCATTGGATAAATATGATGTGATGTCATCGATGACATCATATGCTGAGCATAGAGGAGGGGCTTCAGGATAAACGAGGCGGGAAAGAAAGCCTGACACTATGGAAAAACAGTATATTTATATGAAAATTCACCAAAAACAATGAATTCTGCGGCACTATATAAATTCTGCGGCATGATGCAAATTCTTTGGCAAATTCCGCAACCACAGAACCGCAGAATTCCAAGGGCCTTGGGTATGTGACAGGGGAATGGCTGAACCCAAACTGAAACAGACTGAGGAAATTGGGATCTTCAGGTAGGCAGACAGCCAGGTCTTAACCAGATGATCTAGAATTTTGGCTACAGCTGGAAGCAGAATAATGGGCTGATAGTTTCAGAGTAGTGAAGTGTCACCTCCATTGAAGTGAACAATTACATTAGCGAGTGAGATTCAGAAGGTTAGTAGTAATATACTAAAGTTTATACAAAGGTTTGTAGGAGAAGATAAAAGCCAAAGAGCCATTTTAACTACTCCTCTACCATTTCAGTGGTAGTATTTTAAAGTAGTTATTTCTATATAGGCATCCAGTTTTCTTTTAAAGAGCTGGTGACACGTTCAGGAGAACTTTAACCAGTATTTAGACACAGTCCAGCTTGTATTTCCCATTAATGCTGTTTTCCTCCTTCCCATTTATTACTGAGGTTATCTATATGAAAACAGGATCTTTGCTCCTGAAGAGTTTGTCTATGCCTGCTACTTTCTCTCTACCCAAAGTCACACAGCACTGCTTGTGACCTCACAGTTAGTCCCATGGCAACAGATTGTGATATCACAACAAAGGATTATGACTTGAAGCAGTGAGTAAGCTATATGGAGGCAGAGGGACTCTAAAGAAATTCTAAGGGCTAAATATCACATATTCATGCAAATTTCCTTAGCAATTAATAATGGGGAGAAGAAATATATAACATATAAATGGAATGCAGGCAGAATTGTACCTAATTATTATGCTTTTTAAAGTTTTCTTTGAGGCGTCAGTAGCTTTTTAAAGATCTTATTGTTTTTACTTATAACTACAACTACTGGGAGCACATTCCAGATACTTACCACTCTTCAAGTAAAAATGTTTCCTCGTATTACTTGTGAACGTTTTAGTCTTTATCTGGAGGGGGTGTCCTCTAGTGGTCATGACGTCTTGTTTGAAATCTGGTTCCAAGTCCGTTATCAGAACAAGGATATTTATGACTTTGAACATGAATAACAAGTCCCCTCTTAAATGTCTGTTTTCCAGAGACTGAAGTTTTGTCTCCATTAGTCTATCCATCTGTATCAAATTTGTCATAGCTGTAATGACTTTTGTTATTTTCTTTTGTACCTTTTCAATGGCTGATATGTCCATTTTCATATAGGAATCCACAGCTGGGTGCCAATAGTGGCCGGATATAGGCCCTGCATAGTGGTATTATAACTGCCTTATCCTTTCTTTTAATTGATTTTTTTTATATTCCACCAGGCCCAATTTGTGTTTGCAATTAGCTCTGCACACTGATTATCCATATCACACTTAGTATTTACTTTAATACCTAGGTCTTTTTCACAGTCTGTCATACTGAGTGTGCCATTTCCAAATTTGTACTATTGCAGAGGGTTGTATTTCCCTAAGTGCATTGCTTCACATTAATTCATATTAAATTGCATTCCCCATTCACAGCCCAGTGCATTATACTATCTAGATCAGCTTGGATGCATTCTGTCTGCTGTTTTTTTTTTTGCACAAAATCCCATCTATTTTCATGTTGTCTGCAATCTTGCAGCTCCAGTTATTGAGATTTTGATCTATGTCAGCAATACGGATGCCAAGTAACACTCGTCCCAAAACAGAGCCCTGGTCTGAGGTACCCCATCAGTGAGTTGGCTCATTGAGGACAGATAACCATTTATTTTAACCCTCTGGGGCATATTTTATCAGCCATGCAGCTATCTAGTTTATTAGTGAGGTATCTAACTCTAGTTGCTTGATTTTTTTTTTCAGTAATGGGCTTTTGGGACACTGTGGAGCCAAGCCAAAGGCCTTTTTAATATCTAAATAGACAATATCCATGGGGTTTTGTCTATCTAATTCCCTGCTGATGTTATCATGGAAAGTAAGTTAGTTATGCATGCTCATCCCTTGCAGAAACCATGCTGCTGTCTATCTAATGAGCCAGGTTTCTCTCTTTAGACCTAAACCTCATTCTTTATAATTGCTTCCAAGATGTTACAAAAGTGAAGCTAATCAGTCGATAGTTATAGATTTCTGTTTTGGAACCTTTTTTTGTGTATTGGCATAATGTGTGTGTCTTTCAATCCTCAGGAACCACCCCATCTCTTAGAGGCTGCCTATATTAGTTGTAGAGTTGCTGCTGTATTGGCACCCATTAATTTTAGCATGTGGCTTCTTATTCCATCAGGACCGGGTGCTGAATTGTTTTTCTAAAGGTTTATTTTCTGAAGTATTTTTTCTTGGGTAACCTAACTAGAGTATATTTGGGTGTCAATATGTCTGTTTGGGAGTATAATTTTAGATTTGTCCTGTCTCGAATATACAGAGTAAAAATATTTATTGAAGTGTTCTGCCAACTCATCTGGTGAACTAATAATATTGTCTTCTTATCTGAGGGGACCTACTGATGATGAGTTTTGTCTTAATGAGTTTAACATAGATTTTGACGGCAGATAAGGACCGCTTGGCCCACCCAGTTTGCCCATTTTCCTACCTAATGGATAAGCTGTAGATCCTAGTTAACCAGCAGCCTACTTCTTCTAAGTTTATATATCTTACAGAACATTTTTTTCATCGGATCTTTTAGCTGATTTTGGCAAATCTGATTCTAATTTCTGCTTTTCTTTCTTGATCAGATTTTCACCATTTTTATGTTGCTTGCACGCATGTGCAAGAAACATAGTGCCATCATCGGAGATTTCGGAGGTGTGTCACCTCCTCCTCCAATTCAGTCAGTGAGCTGGCAGGCGCAGCCCCTGTAAGCTAATGCATTTTGGAGCTGTCTATGACGCTCCAAAATGCAGTGGCCATACAGTTGAAAGGGGAGCTATGCTTCAGTGAGCACCTGGCAAGCGAAGCCCCCCACAAGCAGGCGCGGCGCGTCCTCAAGACGTCTTGTGTAGCTAACGGGTGCTCAATCCCCACCGGATGAGCTGCTGCCCTCCCCCCAGGCTGGTGCCAACGCTGGGAGCCCACCCCAGCATGGCAATCACTTATTTGGCCAACGGGTGCCCAATCCCCCGCCGGCTGAACAGCTCCTCCTTTCTGTGCCATGCTGGGAGCCCACCCCAGCATGGCAAATGGTCCCACAAAGTCTTTTTTTTGTTTTGACCCTGTAAACAAAACGGTCCCGCGCTGCCTCCCGACGCCTCTCCCGCAGCCCGCACCCACCCACTGCGCACCCAGCATCCCCACACACCCCCACCCCATACTTACCTCCGGACTCCGGCGCGACGATCTTCGGTGGACCGGGAACACGTCTGCACTCTTCAAAGCCGACCGCGAACTGAGGAAATGCCGGTAAGCTGTATAATGGGCTAGATAGGAGGGGTTCAACTTTATTGCATATCTCAGGCATTTTTGGGAATTTTTGCACCAAATTTTCAACATTGGGTTTTTAGGACCCCTTCTCATAAATGATGTCACTGTCATGGCGTTATTCAGGCTTGAAGGGTGATTTCGCGCAGTGACTGTGCAGTGACTGCGAAATCACCCTTTGGGTCTGAATACTGCCATGACAGTGACACCATTCATGAGAAGGGGTCCCAAAAACTTCATGTTGAAAATCTGGTCCAAAATTCCAAAAAATGACTGTTTTATGAGCGTGCGTTGCGCAGTTCCTACGCAGGCTCGTACGTTCACGAAATTTCAATATTTTCACTCCAGATTTTCAACATTGCCATTTTACCACACCTTCTTATGAGTAGTACAGCTGTCATTTCTCACATCTCACCCAAAATGTGTTTCCGCCCTTGTAGCGCAGAATGGCGCAGTTGGTGTGCAAAATCAATGTACGGGACAAATTAAGAAAATCACAGTGACACTGTTCATGAGCAGAGGTCTTAAAATGGCTATGTTGAAAATTTGGTGAAAAAATTCCTAAAAATGACTGTTTTACGAGCGTGCGTTGCGCAGTTCCTACGCAGGCTCGTAAGTTCACAATTTTTCAATATTTTCACTCCAGATTTTCAACATTGCCATTTTACCACACCTCCTCATGAGCAGTACAGCTGTCATTTTTCACATCCTGCTCAAAACATGTTTCCGCCCATGTAGCGCACAATGGCGCAGTCGGTGTGCGAACTCAGTGTATGGGACACATTAAGAAAATCACAGTGTCACTGTTCATGAGCAGAGATCTTAAAATGGCAATGTTGAAAATTTGGTGAAAGAATTCCTAAAAATGACTGTTCACAGTGTCGTTGCACGGTTCCGCATGCCTTTCGTGGGTTTACTGATTTTCAATATTTCCACTCCAGATTTTCAACATTGCCATTTTACCACACCTCTTATGAGCAGCACAGCTGTCATTTTTCACATCCTGCCCAAACGTAGCCGCCCATGTAGCGCACACGGCGAGTTAGCGTGCAAACTCAATGTATGGGACACATTAACAAAATCACACTGACACTGTTCATGAGCAGAGGTCTTAAAATGGCTATGTTGAACATTTCGTGACAAATTTCCTAACAATGACTGTTTTATGAGCGTGCGTTGCGCAGTTCCTACGCACGCTCGTAAGTTCACAAATTTTCAATATTTGCGCTCCAATGACTTCCAAATACCTAAACAGCACATAGAAGCAAGCAACATTCGGCATTGACAAATGCTTGTTAACCAAGCTCTGTGTTTCTTCAGCTTTCTATCTATGGAAAGCAATGGACTTCTTTTTGATCTCCTGTTAAAGCAAACAATTGCATGGTCACTGTGCATATGCTAGCAGAGTGTTGTTTCTACTTTGTTTTCACATATTGTTTTGTACATGTCTTTTCACTGACATGGAACCTTTGTAAAAGAGCTTGGGCTCGAAGGTATCTTCCGAATCAATAAAATTGAATTGACCTGTTTGCTGGCGGTTCCTTTATAGTGCAGTTTTCTATCCTGATTTTCCTCATGGCTATGACTAAGTCTAAAGCATTTTCCCCTCTTGTGGGTTCAGAGATATGTTAGGTTAGGGAACATTGTTTCATTGTTTTGAAAACAATTTTAAAATGTCCTGTCCTACCAAATGATCTTCCTCTGTCTATGTCTGGAAAATTGAAATGCCCCATACGAATTAGGTCTCCAATTTCACTTGCTACCTGAATTTCTTCCATGATAGCAGCACCTTGCTCTTTGTCAGCATTTGGTGGTCTGTGACAAAGTCCCAAAATTATACTCTTTTTTTCTTGTGGGGTAGCTTGTAACCAGATTGCTTCTGGAAAGTTTGATGGTTTGATTTTCCCTGATATATTGGAAGCTTTGATAGTCTTTTTAATATAGACTGCAAATACCTCCTCCTTCCCTATGAGCCCTATTAAGTCTATACAAAGAATACACAGGAACGTCAGTGTCCCATTCAGTGCACTGTTCATACCATGTCTCAGTAATATATAGGATTTCTAGTTTATCCCTGTTTATAATTAACTCAAGTTCCTCTTCAGACTACACACATTATTAAAATGCACATCCAACCAACAGTTTTGCCTTGTTTTTGGGATGAAATATTTACTTTTTTGTTTGTGTCAGTTGTGGACATAGTTTTCTTGACAGTCATTATTTCCCCATTGTCCCTTACACCATTAGTTTAAATTTCCTGAAATAATCCTTGATATTTTGTTTTCCAGGAACAGGGAGAATCTCTGAAAAAAAATATCCTACTGCCTCTGTGTTTGAGCTGTCTTCCCATTCTCTCATAATCCCTTGTAACTTCACTCTCTTTAGATTTCCCTATATTGTTTGCGCCTATATGTACTACAATAGTCAGGCTGTTGCCAGTCCCTGTCAATATGCTATTGAGCCTCACAGTCACATCATTTATATGTGTCCCCAGAAAAAGATGCGACCATTGTCTTTAATTTGTCTTCATTACAAATTGTTGAGTTTGTATGGAGTCACCAATAATAACTTTCTATGTCTGGTTTGTTTGTGCTTCTTGTACATCATCAACTGCTGTATTATGTTTGGGAGTGGAATCCAGATGAATTGCAATTTTGGAGAACACTCTCGCTCTATCCTTCTAACGGGAACACCATGGAGGGTTGTATGCAAATTCTGCAAAACTGAGGCATCTCAGTGCCAACCTCCAAGGTGGGAGGAGGAGGAGAGTAATGGCCGTGGAAGCACTCAGCTGTCCTACCAATCCATGAACAAACCAAGTAAACCAGAGGTGATTGTAGGGAGAATAGGTTGAAAAGGTGCCTCTGAACCTGCTCTGGCAGCTAAGGGGGCCCTTCCCATGACAGCCCCACCCCTTCACTGCTGAAGTCTTAAATGCTATATTGAGAGGTGTCATCGATATGGATGATGACTTAAGGTCCACCCAGAGTGAGGACATTTCCAACTATGGGCCAGGTGAGAAAGACCCTGCCCCAAGCTTTGCATGCTCAAGATGTGGACTTCAGGGTACAGAGAGAGACCATCGGCCACAAGGCTAGCCCTGTGTCCTGGACATAATAGATATGGTTGGCATGTCTCCGAGATGTGGAGAAGTGAGTTGTAATGAGCATGGGACCCACATGTGGGTCATGGTGGATGAAAGCAGACATGGGGAGACCTGTACATAGGTCAAACTGAGTACTGTGGATCCTCTTGTGGGTCTTGACCAGATGATAGCCAATGTGGGGAGACCTGTACATAGGTCAGGCTGAGAAATATGGACCCTCTTGTGGGTCAAATTAAGGTGAATAGCATTTGTTAACCATGGGAATTCATGCTGACCAAGTCCATTAGGAAGCCAAATTGGGAGTGAATTGAATTGCATGTTGTAAGTGTGCGAACAGTGAAGCTGGTCGAAGCCCAGGGCAGATGGTTGGAGAGGAGGAGGCTATGAAGCTGGTTAAGTAAGAGGAAGCTGCTGCAAGCCAGTATGGTAGGAGGTGCAGTTCAAAGCAAGTGAACATGGTGTGCTGCCAGACTTGGAAGGGAATGCCAGTACAGGAAGGTGAGAGGTCCATGAATGAACAGACTTAAAGGCTGATTGCATTAGTGCCCTAACAACTGGTATGTGAGTGCTACTGGTAGTGCAAGGAACAGGAAGGCTGGGATGGCCATAAAGACCAGGGATATGCGGAGCAGCAGTAGAACATTGAGAAAGCCAGGGATGTGTAGGAGGTCAGGTGAGTCAGTGGCAGACAATACATATGACATTTAGAAGGCTGCTCCTGCTGCCTGGGGCTGTGATGCCCACTGCAACCACTCAGTCCCCTGCTGTAGGAAAACAAAGGAGCCACAAACATGACACCACCGCACCAAGCAGCTAAGTAAAAGATTAAATAAAGACCACTAATTAAATAGATTACATAGATGATCATGCAACCAGCACATTAAAAAAGTTAGGCAATTACCAGAAATAATGAATGCTGAATGTGGAGGACATTGAGTGCCCATGAGTCCTGCAGGTAGGAGTCATATCATGGATAATGCAGAATAGCTGGTAGGGCAGGAGACCCCCAGAAAGCACAACAGAGGGATGAGGAGGCAGCCCAAGGCCTGGAGGAGAAGCCAAAGCACCACAGGTGACATCACACCTTGGAAGGGCAAGAAGCAGCCACCAGGAGGCAGCAGGGAAGAAACCCCGGAGAAACGGGGAAGCAAGGAACAGCGGCCAGCCACAGTCGAGCGGGCAGAGGAGTGATAGCCAGGATAAGGAACAAAAGGTACGGGGAAAAACAACAGAGGAAGATGGGGGGGGGACAAACAGAAGTGGGGGATTGGACCAGGTAGCAGGAGACTGAGCTGGTGGATGAAGAAACATGGTGAAGCCCAAGTAGAGGAGAAACAGGGAGGGGAGCAAGGGCAGGCGGCACCTCCGGCTGCAGGGAAAAATGCTTGTGCATGGCGTGAGGAGGAGAGACCCTTAAATGGACTGAATGGGGGTGTGGCCAGTTTGTACTGACCCCTTGAACTATGGACTTTAACCCTCCAATTCCAAAATGAGGTAAACTCAAACCATAATTGGTTTAAATGGAATGTCCCCAGGTTATGTAGCCAGGGTGGATTAGTACTCAGAACCTACAATGATGTAGTCATGGGTGCAACTACTGGGGGGGGGGTGAGGGGGACCTGTCCCTCAACTTTTTCAGCCCCCCATGATTTCTCCCTCAACTTTTAGGAATGGCAGGCTATCTATTTCATAGCTTCCAGCTCTCATTTTTTTCACTATTTCCTCCTGATTTTTAGGCTGTTTTGTGGCTGCCTCCCGAATCTCCCGCCTCCCCCTTGCTATCTTTGCTATTTGACACATTCTCAGAAAGTCAGGCGCCACATGACAAAGTTTGACATCTGATGCAGAAACATTTTTCTTTCAGTCGCTGTTGTTATAGGGTGGGCTGGTTTATGGTGCAGCGTCTGTCACTCCAAATGGGCTGGCAGTATAGCCTAGAGGTTAGAGGAACAAGGTGTGAATGAGTTTGATACACCCAACAGACCAGAACTGAGTTTGATTCTCACAACCTCCACTTGCATACTGTGTGACTCTGAGCAAGTCACTTAACTGCCCAGTGCTCCCAGGTTGCCCCTGAAAACAGGCACTTGTGCCTAGTGGGCCTGACCCGGTTACCAAAGAGTAAAAAAAGAATATGTGCCCTAATGTCACATGTGTGTGCCAGTAGCCAGTCAACTTGTTCTCTCATTATTTAGTCTGCGAGTTTCCAGTACAGCCAAACAAGGAGTGAAGAGCTCAGTCCCCACTACACTTCCCTGACTCCTTCTCAGCACTGGGCGCCACTCTGCCTCCCAGTCCCTCCCTGCACCAAATGCTTTCCTGTCTCCCAGTACCAGATGGCTGCCTCCCAGCACTGTGATGCTTCCCTCCCAGCACCACTGAAAGAACTGTGGTGGACAAACCCCAAGCAAGTTGAGGAGCCAGCCAGCAAACAGAGCCAAATTACAGCAGTCTGACCAACGGACCACTGCCTCCTTCCCAGTACCATCAAAAGGGAGAGCGATACTCACACAGAAGTCCCAGCAGCTTGGCTGGATTGGTGAGTCATTTAAATACTGTGAACAACTTTTTCTTTTCATCATGATGTTGTGCTGCTGTGTGTGGGCCCCGGGGTGGGGTTGGGGGCCTTGGGTCCAAGCTTAATAAACGGATAAACAGATGGATACAACAGTCTTTGTTTTTGTGTGTGTGTGTGTTATAGATGTTCAGCTTCTGTGGGCTCTGGCTGTGGGGGTCGAGGATGAGGACTTGGGCTTAGTCTTTTTATGTTGGCTTGTATGCATGCACAAGCAACATCTTGTGGTGGTAGCACAAATACAGAGGTGTGTCAGTGTTGGCCAATGCGGGGGATGCTTTAGTGTGTGTGTGTCTCTCAGCCCCCAATCTGTGAGCATGCAGCCAATGACAGCAGTTTCAAAGAGAGCCACAGAGATGAAACAAATGTGCCACTGTAATCAGAGACAAGCTCGTCATTGCAGTGGCAGATGGCATGCCTCCATTTTGTGCCTTTCCTGGTTAAACATTCCAGTAAAAATGGTGGCTCCTGCCGTCCACCACACAATCCGCAGAAAGCCGACATCGGGGTGCCCAATCCCTCTGTCGGCATGTTCACAACTCCTGCCGCCCACCACACTGCAACCTCCCACTGCTGCTGCTCTTCCCGCTCCCTCTGTTCCCCATCCTCCGACAGAAAAAAAACCCTCCCACAACCTTCCACTGCTGCTGCCCTCCCTGCTCCCTCCATCTCCCCCCCCCCAAAGAATTTTAGCACACTGGGACCCCATCCCAGAGTGCCTATTTTTTTTTTGTTTTTCAACCTGTAAATGAAGAAAACCTTCCCTTGTGTTCTTTTTTCCTGCAAACAAGAAAATGGTCCGCCGATGTCTCCCTCATCCTTCCTCCCTCTGTGCACCCACCTCCCTGTATCCCTCATCACCCATACTTACCCTCTGGAGGTCGGGAGCTGCGATCTTCTCTGAACCAGGACATGTCTGTACTCTTCAACGCTGAACTGCGATCTGATGAAATGACAGTAAGCTTTATAATGGGAAGCAATGGGGGGGTTCAACTTAGGGTAATATCTCAACCATTTTTTTTAAATTTGGTCCCAAATTTTCAACATGGGGTTCTTGGGACCCCACCTCATGAACATGTCACTGTCATTTTGTTCCTCGATTACAAAAGGTGATTTCAGTGTCACTGTGCAGAATCACCTTTTGGGACAGATTAACTAACTGACTCTGCCACTGTTCATGAAGTGGGGTCCCAAAAAGCCCATCTTGCAAATCTGGTGGAAAAAATCCAAAACATTACTATGTTACGAGCGTGTGTTGCGGAGTTTCTGTGCACGCTCGTACCTTCACCAGTTTTTCATATTTTCACTCCAGATGTTCAACATTGCCATTTTTTCACACCTCCTTATGAACAGTACAGCTGTCATTTTTCACATCTGGCCCAAAATGTGTTTTCGCACCTGTGGCGCACAATGGGCGCTGTCGCTCTGCAAAATCAACTTTTGGGACAGATTAACAAAATCACAATGCCATTGTTCATGAAAAGAGGTCCCAGAATACCTATGTTGAAAATTTGGTGAAAAAGTCCAAAAAATGACCGCATTATGGGTGTGTGTTTCCCAGTTTCTATGCACGCTTATAAGCTTGCGCATTTTTCATATTTTCTCTCCAGATTTTCATCATTGCCATTTTTTCACACCTCCTCATGAACATTACAGCTGCCATTTTTTGCATCCTGCCCGAAATGTGTTTCTGCACCTGTGGCTCTAAATGGCGCAGTTGCTGTGCAAAATCACCTTTTAGGAGTGAGTAACAAAATGATAGTGCCACTGTTCATGAGGTGGGGTCCCAAAAAGCCCATGCTGAAAATTTGGAGTGAAAATACCAATAAATGCTGGGGGCATTAAGGTTTCCAACCATACACCCACCCTGTAAAGACTGGCAGGCGTCGGGGGCATAACTTAGGTTCGTCGGTTGTAATGTTCTCAGCATTCTACCCCCATCCCTCCACCCTACAGCCACTGACAGGCATCGAGGTGTGCCTTGGGGTCTGCCACCCTAAGGTTGGGTGGAAAGGATGAGAAGGGACTTGGCAAGGTTAGAGGAATGGTCAAATGTATGGCAGCTTAGATTCAGTGCTAAGAAGTACAAGGTAATGCACCTGAGAAACAAAAACCCAGGGGAAGAGTACACAATGGGGGGTGATATCCTACCAACAACAAAAATGGAAAGGGACCTGGGGTAGTCATATCAGATGACCAAAAGGTGGGCAAGCAATGTGAGAGGGCAGCAAGGAGGGCTGGGGAGGGGGATACTGGAATGCATAGAGAGAGGCATCACCAGTAGAAAACAGGAAGTTATTATCCCTCTGTACAGACAGCTAGTGAGACCCCATCTGGAGTACTGCATGCAGTTCTGGAGACCCAGTCTCCGCAAAGACATAGACAGGATGGAAGCAGTCCAGAGAAGGGCACTAAATGGTGCAGGGTCTGCACCGGAAGACGATGAAGAGAGACTTAAGGAGCTTAATATGTATGGCCTCGAGGAAAGGAGGGAGAGGGGACATGATAGAAACTTTCAAGTACCTCAAGGAAATCAACAAAGTCCAAGAGGGTAGCATCTTTCAAAGAAAGAGGTGTGCAAGAACAAGGGGGCCCAATTTGAAGATAGAGGGGGGATGGCTCAGAGGTAATTTAAGGAAGTATTTTTTCATAGAGAGGGTTGTAGATGCATGAAACGGCCTTCCAGAGGAGGTTGTAGAGTCAAAAACAGCGGTAGAATTCAAGCATGCATGGGACAGTCATAAGGCAATTCTGTGGGGCGGGGGTAGGAAGAAGTAGGCTGCTGGTTAACTAGGATCTGCAGCTTATCCATTAGGTAGGAAAATGGGCAGACTGGGTTGGCCAAGCGGTCCTTATCTGCTGTCAAATTCTATGTTTCTATGTTTCTCCTATACTGCACCCATCTCAGCTTATTTCCTTATGGAATGGGGTGAGCATAAGGCCCAAAGACCCCAAAGCACACCACAACACCTGTCGGTGTCTTCAGGGTGGGGTGAGGTGGAATGGTGTAAGAATTATGGCCGACGACCCAAAACCACACTCCCAAAGTCTTTCAGTCTCGGGGGTGGCGTTAATTCAATACTTCACTGCCATTCCTATTATGCATCTCTCTAACTGCTGCACTACCAATGCCAATGCCAGCAAGCCAACATTTGGCATTGACAAATGTTTGTTCTATTGTGGTGTGCTGCTGCTGTTTGATTTGACTGCAGTGGGTGGGGGCCTTGGGTCCTGTGTCTAAGATTAATAAATGGATAAATATTTTTTTTTTTTTTTTTAAGATGTTCTGGTTCTGTGGGTGCTGTCTGGGGAGGGGGTGGGAATGGGGACTTGGGCTGTAAGTCCTGGCTTTGGGAAATAAATGGATAAAACTATAAAACTAAGTCTTACTGACTTGATTTAACTTTCTCCTCATTTTAGGCATTACTAAAGGGCACACAAAAATCTCCTGATATTAAGTTATGGAATCCAGATCTCCCTCATTTCAGGGTTGCTGACTTGGAAGGTCTGGTATCTTTTTTAAACAACGTAGCTAAATATCACTGCAGTTAAACAGCTGACATTCAGGTCATATCCATCTCTCTCCACAATTCCAGACCAGGTCATGTTCCTCCTCCTCTCCCTTCGCTCTCATCCCAGTCCCAGAAAGTGATTGTGAGCCAGTAGCACTTGTATGGTAACAACAAGTGCAGTGTGCACTCCCTTAAGTGCCATGGTGGGACATTCCTTCTGACTCACACAATAGTTAGCGAGCGACTGCGACATGAGGTTGAGACTAAGATTGGCTGAGCTCACTCTGATCACCTGATTCACTTCCAGAGGTTAAACTGAACCAGAATGGTCTAGAATGCTGTTCCACCTCCTTGGCATGCTGACAGCTGCCACTAACTTTAACTTTCCCTGTGCTGGAGAACAAGAGAAGGTGAAACACACAGAACTGC
Organism: Neoceratodus forsteri; assembly: GCA_016271365.2. Classification (NCBI taxonomy): domain Eukaryota; kingdom Metazoa; phylum Chordata; order Ceratodontiformes; family Ceratodontidae; genus Neoceratodus; species Neoceratodus forsteri. The sequence goes on along the minus strand of JADMNL010000041.1, from coordinate 2,364,675 downwards.
GCATCTCCTGTCCCTACCCACCCCCCAACATGGCCCAAAGATGGCAAATGTCTGGAATGAGTTGGGGTCTGACAAATAGTTCTATCCTCTCCCACTCATAGAAACATAGCAATTTGTCAGCAAGTGGGGACCACTTGATCCATGTAGTCTCCCCATGGCTACCCCTCCCCTTACTTAGTTGCCCGCTTGAGTATACCACAGTGTCTGTCCCATGCCCTCTTGAATTCCCCTACTGATTTGGCAGCCCCCATCCCCTCCAGCAGGCTATATTCTATGGCTCCACCACCCATTCCATGAAGAAGAACTTCCTCACATTGCTCTTGAACCTCCCCCACTTGAGGTGGAGGTCATGTCCTCTTGTCCTGCAGTAGTCTTTCACTGTAAAGAGGTTCTATACCTGCACCTTGTTGATCCCCTTCATGTATTTAAAAGTCTCTATCATGTCCCCCCTATTTCTGCATTGCTCCAGGGAGAATAAATCGAGTATGCTCAGTCTGTCTTCATAGGGTTTCTGGTAAAATTCCTGCACCATTTGTGTAGCATTTCTCTGAATCAATCAATGAATCGATCAATTTTGCAGATTTTGGTGTCAACTGCAAAGAAGCATACTTTTTCTTTCAAACCTTCAGCAATGTCACTGATGAATACATTGAAAAGTATTGATCCTAGGACTGAGCCCTGTAGGCACTCCACTAGTTACCTTCCCATTTCTGACAATGTGTCATTTACCAGTACCCTTTGTGTTCTCCCATTCAGTTTCTAACCCAACAGGTTACTTTATGACCAACCTCCAAGTTCTCCACCTTTTTGACCAGTCCCCTGTGCGGAACAGAGTCAGAGGCTTTACTGAAGTCAAGGTAAACCACATTCACAGCCCCCCCTTGACCTACTTCTTCTGTGACCCAATCAAAAAAATCCACCAGATTCATCTGGCAGGATCTCCCTACCATGAACACTGCTGCTTTCTGTCTAGCTGGCCACTCTCCTCCAGAAAAGTTACAATGCTTTTTTTTAAAAGTGACTCCATCAGTTTACCCACAACTGAGGTGAGACTAACTGGTTGGTAGTTTCCAGGTTCCTCCCTGCTACCGCTCTTGTGGAGTGGTACCACTGTTGCCTTTTTCCAATCCTCAGGAACTTCCTCACTCATCAATGACTCGTTGAAGAGCATCACCAAGGAGGCTCCCAGTTCCTTCCCAAGTTCTTTCAATATTCTTGGGTGTATCCCGTCTGACCCCATGGCTTTCTCTACCTTTAGTTTGCTGATTTCCTCAAGGACTCTTCTATGAAAGGACCCATGTCTAATCCCTCAACTGGACAATCCTTTTTACATAGAGTTTGTCATCACCATCTACCATTGAGTGTGAAGACTGAGCAGAAGTACTCATTGAGAGCATCTGCTTTTTCCCTGTCTTCCTCTGTGTGCTGCCCGTCCTTTTTTGGGAACCTAACAATACCTCCCCTTGTCTTCCTTTTTTCTCATATGTACCTATAGAAGGTTTTATCACCCTTCTTCACTCCCTGTGCTATCTTCACTTCTGTTTGGACCTTTGTACTTATTATTTTTCCTGCCTCTTTCAGTTTTTCCTTGTAGTCTGATACGTCTTCCTCCTTCCTGACTATATTTTTTGAAAGCTTTTCATTTTTCTTTCACAATGGTTGCCACTTCTTTGAAAACCAACATAGGTTTTTCCTCTTTTTGTTCTTTCTAACCTGTTGGCATGTAGTGATGTGACTGAGGTTATTATTTCATATTTTAGAATTAAAGGGCACACCACAGACTTCTTGTTCCAAACTTCCAAGTAGGAAGTTTTTGGAAGCAGGATTCTGTGGTGTGCCCTTTAGTTCCTTCCCACTAGGAAGAAGGTATAGTGGTTTAGATGAGAACTGGGAACCAGGCAATGCAACAACTGTTGGGCCCTGGACCAAGGTATTAGCAGATCAGAAACTAGATGCCCTTTTATTTTAGGCAGAATTAAATGAGAATCCTACTAAAACTAAACAATACTGCAGTAATTATTCAATAAAAGCCCCAAAACTCACCACAGAGCATCTAAACCCGCAGAGCTCCTGGGGGGGGGGTTGGCTAGTGGCCCCCACACTCCAGTCTATATATGAAAATATTTCACTGGACATTGCAGTAATGCTCATGGGGTGGATGGTTCATTGATGGCATCACTAGTCAGCCAGTTGGAACTTGGTCACTGCCCCCCACCACCAAATTGTAGCTGCAAGTCCAGCCAGAGTCTCCCAGTAAAATATTTTTTTTCCTGGAGTCAAGGGTAAGGAAGATGTAACAAAAGTGTGTTTGATCTTCCAAAAAAAGCCCCAAAAGTCACCCCAGAGCATCTAAACCCCTAGTGCTTGTGGAGGCCTAGCGGCCCCCAGACCCCCAGCCTTTCTATTAAACTCTTTTGCTGGACATTGCAAAAATGCTCATAGGAGGAGTGGTTGGTTGATGGCATTGTTAGCCAGCCAGTTAGAACTTGCCACCCCCTCCCCAAACTGCAGCTGCAGACTCTAAATCCAGCCATAGTCTCCCAGTAAAATATATTTTTTTCCTGGAGTCAGAAGGTAAGGAAGATATAACAAAAGTGTGTTTTATCTTCAAAAAAAGCCCCCAAACTCACCACAGAGCAGTTAAACACCCAGAGTTTCTGGGATATCTGTAGAGTCATGTCCCCCCCCAACCTTTTCGCCGTGGTTGCACCCCTTGGTGTAGTGTACCGCAGTGCTCCCATATCTACGGGGATTCCCGTATTTCACGGGTTTTTAAGCCTGAATACGGGGTACGGGGAGGAATTCACTATTTTGCCAAATCCATGGGGACGCTACGGGAGAACAATGAGGAACACACTCTCAACTTAAAATGCCCGCCAAGACTCTCACAGAGTGAGACAGAGAGCGAGTGAGACAATCGATTGGTGCCTCTCAACCCCCCACATGCTGGGAGCTCATGATCACCCACCAGAATGCAGCCCTGATAGGCTGTCGGTTAAAGTCACGCACACCCCTCATGTCTCGGCTGCCTTACCTATAGTGCCTCCCCCGATAGGCTAGCCAGGTGAACCCTCTCCCTATAAAACCAGCAGCTCGCAGCCCGGGAAGTTTGATTTCGGGAGACGAGAGAGAGAGCGGGTTCCAGTGAGACAGTTCGACCATTCGAATCCGAGGAGAGTGAGGATTGCCGGCCGTTTTGGAGCATTATAATAGCGCAAACACCCCACTGCAGCAACAAGCAAGCCGGAGAAGATTCATTGCCAGACTAGAGACAGTCAGCGCTGCAGGACCTCAACAAGTACTTTTTCCACGCCGACCGGTGCCCTGGTTCTGCGAGTCTCAGTGTCAGCATCGGGCAGGGAGGGCGAGTGGTAGAGTTTTTTCCCCGGTCGTGAGCGCACCACGGTAGCAGTCTGACCACCCACCCCACCACTTTTCCTAAAAGCAGGTAAGGTAAGCATGTTAATGGTGCAGCCAGTCTGATGCAGAGTGACAGAGGTCAAAGTTATATAAGTATGAAAGAAGTGCCTTTCCTTGACACGTAACAGTATCATGATAATTAATGTTGTCAGTCACTGATTCCGATTGCATTTTCAGCACAAAAACAGTCAAAATTAAGCGTGAATTAGAAAGAGCAGTGGCCCAAGGCTGCTGTTAGTGCACACACTCCTAGTGTTGCCATAAGGTATTCTCTGGCCATGGGCTTAGTAGCTGATGCCTTTTTGTGAAGTGTGGTTGTTTCTGTTTACTTGGTAACCCTTAAGGCTGCACCCTTTTGTTTCTAAAATTACATTTTAAGTTATAGTAAGTGACTTGCAGATGAACTGGACATTCATTTCTGAATAATGCATGTCTTTTGAGCATATATTCACATAGGCTCATGAAAAGCTGCCATGAAATGTCAAATTAGTAAACGCTTTAAATGCCGAATATATAAATTCAAAATGTTTGTATTGTACAAATTTAAAAAGGGTTTTCTGAAGAGTATTTCTGTTTTTTGGTGTAGGTGATGTCTCTAAAAATACTCTTGCCTTTCAATTTCTGTGGTATGGTGGTGTGCATTATTGCTGTAAATATCTGGTGTTTCCTCTGCCTGTTGTTTCTCCTCTGTCTTTGATTACATTAAAGACATTAGTTGCCATGTAATTATGTAATGTTTTTAGGTCAGTATTAATTCTTAAAGTAAATAAGAACACTTAAAACAGCCAGAATATTTGTTGTAGTGATTTTATTTACCATCTTAGTGACACCAATTGCAATAATAAATCGGCTTGGGCATACAGGAAAATCTACAGGAATTTCACCAAGGTTTTACAGGGAAAATACAGGAAAAATGAGGGTCTGCTACAGGAAAATGCTTTGGCCGATCTGGGAGCACTGTGTACCGTCTGGTACAAAGGACTCCAAAAGAGACATTGCCACTGTTGACATGGAAAGGGATTGTAATGGGCAGAATCCTGGTAATGTGCATTTGGAATACAAGTTAAAGCTGGTACTAAATAATACCTGAAATATGTTACATGTAATGGATAACAGGCATTGGCACTGATGAAGGGCCCAATAATTGGAAAATGGGAATCTTGTTGTTCTCCCTCGTTCTAATGGTATATCCCTCTCAGATAGTGTGAAGTACATATATGGGTTTAAATAATTTTAGGACTGAGAATTTTTTTATCAAGCATAGGAAATGGATCTATTCGCAATTTATGACATTTATTATAAGAAATTGTAAATGTCAATTGATATGACTTAGAAAACTTAATGAGATTTGCACTGGATCATTGTATGTTTGTACATTTTGTAAAGACTTTTTGCCGATCAAATAAACCCTTTTTATGTTTGCTTGCATGCATGTGCAAGAAACATAGTGCCATCATCAGAGTTTTCGGAGGTGTGTCACCCCCTCTTCCAGTTCAGTCAGTGTGTTGGCAGGCGTGGCCCCAGTCCTCCAATGCATGCTGGAGCTGTCTATGACAGCTCCAAAATGCAGTGAGCAGTTTAAAGGGGAGCTACACTTCAGTGAGCAGCGCTAAATATCGCCTGCCTGCGCACTCCCCTACACACACACACACACACACACACACACATATATGCAGTATTACCGTGTGGCCCCCCCGCGCACACACTGTACAGCCAGGGGTGCCCAATCCCCAGTCGGCTGTGCTGCACACCCCTCCAAAAGCCTTCCACATGCCACAGTGGGTGCCCACCCCAGAATGGCAACTCATCATATAGCCAATGGGAGTGCCCAATCCCCCGTCAACTCCACTGTCCTCCCCCCCGAGAGTACAGGGTGCCACACTGGGAGCCCACCCCAGCATGGCAACTGATGCTATGGCCGATGGGGGTGCCCAATCCCCATCGGCTCCATACCCCACCAACCAGCCATCCTTGTGCCATGCTGGGAGCCCACCCCAGCATGGCAAACGTCCCACATCGTCATTTAAAAAAACAACAACCTGGAAATAAAAAAACTGTCCATTGCTGCTTCTCCATACCCCCCTCCCACAACTCGCACCCAACCACTGTGCACCCTGTCTCTCCACACACCTCCGCCCCATACTTACCTCCGGACCTGGGCGCGATGATCTTCGGTGGACCAGGAACACGTCTGCACTCTTCAAAGCCGACCGTGAACTGAGGAAATGCCGGTAAGCTGTATAATGGGATAGATAGGGTTTTTCAACTTTGTTGCATATCTCAGGCATTTTTTGGAATTTTTGCACCAAATTTTCAACATGGGGTTTTTGGGACCCCTTCTCATGAATGCTATCACTGTTACGGCGTTACTCAGGTCCAAAGGATGATTTCGCAGCCACTGCGTGAAATCACCTTTCCAGAATGATTAATGAAATGACACTGCCAGTGTTCATAAGGTGGGCTCTCAAAAAGTCTATTTTGAAAATTTGGTGGAAAAATTCCTAAAAATGACTGTTTTACGAGCCTGCGTTGCGCAGTTCCTACGCAGGCTCGTAAGTTCGTGAATTTTCAATATTTTCATTCCAGATTTTCAACATTGCAATTTTACCACACCTTCTTATGAATAGTACTGCTGTCATTTTTCACATATCACCCAAAATGTGTTTCTGCCCATGTAGCGCACAATGGCGCAGTCGGTGTGTGAAATCAATGTATGGGACAAATTAAGAAAATCACAGTGACACTGTTCATGAGTAGAGGTCTTACAATGGCAACATTGAAAATTTGGTGAAAAAATTCCTAAAAATGACTGTTTTACGAGCATGCGTTGCGCAGTTCCTACGCACGCTCGTAAGTTCGCGAATTTTCAATATTTTCACTCCAGACTTTCAACTTTGCCAATTTACCACACCTCCTTATGAGCAGTATAGCTGTCATTTTTCACATCTTGCCCAAAATGTGTTTCCACCCATGTAGCGCACAATGGCGCAGTCGGTGTGCGAAATCAATGTATGGGACACATTAAGAAAATCACAGTGACACTGTTCATGAACAGAGGTCTTAAAATGGCTATGTTGAAAATTTGGTGAAAAAATCCCTAAAAATGACTTTTACAGCGGCGTGCATTGCAGTTCTATGCGCTTAAATAATTTTGCGTATTTTCAATATTTTCACTCAGATTTTCAACATTGCCATTTATTACACTTTCTTATGAACAGTACAGCTGCCATTTTTCACGTCACCCAAAATGTGTTTTCGCACATGTAGCGCACAATGGTGCAGTCGGTGTGCGAAAGCAATGTTTGGGACAGATTAAGAAAATCACAGTTACACTGTTCACGAGCAGAGGTCTTAAAACGGCTATGTTGAAAATTTAGTGACAAAAGTCTATAAAATGACTGTATTATGAGTAAGCATTGCGCAGTTTCCACGCACCCTTGTAAGTTCATGACTTTGTATTTTTTTCCGTCTAGATTTTCACCAGTGGCATTTTTCCACACTTCCTTATGAACAGTACAGCTGTCATTTTTCACAATATGGCTAAAATGTGTTTTCACACTTTCAGCACAGAGATGCGTGGTCGCTGTGGGAAATCATTGTTCGGAACAGATAAAGAAAATCACAGTGACACTGTTCATGATAGGAGGTCCCAAAATGCCTGTGTTGACAATCTGCTGTAAAAAATCCCCAAACTATTTACATTACGGGTGTGCGTTGCAGTTTCTATGCATGCTCGTGACTTCACCAGTTTTTTAAATATTTTTACTGCAGATTTGCTAAATTGCCATTTTTTACACCTCCCCATTATCACAGTACAGCTGTCATTTTTTACATCCTGTTCGGAATGTTTTTGCACCTGTGGTGCTAAACGCCGTAGTCGCTGTGCATAAGCAGCTTTCCGCTAATAAACTGATATTGCCACTGTTCATGAGGTGGGGTCACAAAAAAACCATGTTGAAAATTTGGAGTGAAAATACCAATGAATGCCTGATGTATTAAGGTTTATAACCATAAAGCCCAACCATGTAGAAAATGACAGGCATCAGGAATGTGACTTGGGATTCTTGCCTGTAATGCTCATACCATTCCACACCCTGCAGCCAGTGAGAGGCATCGAGGTATGCCTTGGTCTCTTCGGCCCCAAAGTTCACCCCATTCTCCTATACCGCACCCATCTCACTGTACTTCCTGATGGAATGGGGTGTATATAATAAAGACCAAGGCACACCGTGACACTTGTTAGTGTCTGCAGGGTGGGGTGTGGTGAAATGGCGTGGCCATTATGCCTGATGACCCAAAGGCACACCCCAATGCCTGTCACTTTCTGCAGGGTGGTGGTGGGGTTGGCTTCAGTTCAATACTTCACTGCCATTCCTACTCAGCTCTGTAACTTCTACACTACCACTGCCAATGCCAGCAAGCTAACATTCGGCATTGACAAATGCTTGTTAACTTTTGAGTCTGACCATCCAGCACCCCAGGTAGAAAAAGCTATGTAGGAAAAAAAAGAATGGCATAGTGTAGGACCTGACCTATTCAAATCTCTGCTGACTTACTGGTCTCTAATAACCCCTGTTTAAAGCGTGAAAGGATAGAGTAAGTGTAGAAAAAGAAAACCTCCTTGATAATAGGCTTTTTGATGCAGTTTTGGGGCAATACACAGAATTTTGTTTGTTGAAAAACTCATTTAGAAGGGAAACTACTTCCAAGTGCCAGAGACAGTGCAGTGATTTCTTTTAAGCAAGGGTGAAGGGTCTTAAAGGACAGGTCAAAGAGATGCTGTACCACCTTTCAGACTCTAGCAAGGTGCTGTAGGTTATTTTGGAAGTTCATTAATCCTTCCCTGGTAGTCTAATGGAACATCCACCCTCACCTGATCCATGTCAGTATTTTATGAATTGTATTAACCCCTCTCTGGTAGTCCAGTGAACTACCCCTTCCAGTTCTGTGATCAGATATCTACTCCCTATCCCCCAACCCCACGCAGCCCTGTTCCAGCGATGACGAATGGCACCAACCTACCACTCACTTCTTTGAATGCCTGCTTCACACAAGTACTGTATTGCTGTACTGAACTGTGTATTTGGTTAAAAGTAGTTTTTTGGCAGCATTAACTAATGCAGCACTGCCAGCCAGTTAACAGTGCAGAAAACAGTTGAATATGACAGTATACAGATATGCAGTGCGCTGCCATATACTTGAACATTTACCTGGTAGCATTATTGTATACACACACAAACAGCTTTGTGCTGCATTACCTGTGCCTTTCATTATGGCACTTGACACTCTAATATGGTTTGGGTCACACAAAGCACTTTTTGCACATCCTAATATATTTAAATAGTAGGCCCATTTATGTCTTTATGTGTGAAATGAAAGAAAGAGTGAATGAGTGACTGAGTGAGTGTGCGTGTGTCTGTGTAGAATTAAGTGATTCGGGGAGGGGTGGGATTTTATGGGAGGGAACCTGGGCTAGGGAGTGTGGAAATAAAATCTGGTTTCATCAGGCTCAGGTGTTCTTTTCTAGTTAACTTTACAGAGGGACAATGTCAAATGATTTTACTTTGCTCCTTTAATTTCTTCCTTACAGGTTATATCTGCTGGTTAATATATTTATGATGAGGTAAGGAACTTGTTGCTTTGAGCTGAAACTTTATAAAAAAACAGAGTGTAAAGGGGGGGAAACAGTCAGCTTACTGACTGCAAAATAAGTAAATTAGTATATTTTCACATGTAACACATTTTGCTTTGCATTTTCTGTTTTTTTTTTTATTTTTATTTCATGGTGATATTACTGTATTTCAGGGAAAGACAGTGTGGCCTGATTGTTTGAGCATAGCTCTGTAAACTTGTCAATTGTAGGTCCAAATCCTAGCACAGACATTGAGTTACAGTACTTTGTGTCCTTGAGAAAGTCATTTGAGCTATAGCTGCTCCAGTCAACCCAGTCATCAAACTGGGCAGATACAGGAACCCACAGAAAACAAGGCAATGCACTGCGGTTGGGCTATCCCAGTATCTAGGGTTAATAAATTATATAACCCCCAAAAAAAATGCATTAGAAGCCAACCGAAAAGGACAATTAAAGCTGAGGTTTCTAAAGCAGGACATCTCAAAACCAGAAGAGATTAAAAATTGGTATACTGCAGTCTGCCTTTGAAAAAGTGAGTCACTCTGTAGAAAATAAGTGATTACTTGAGGGCAGGGTGCTCTGATTGCTATCACTTGTACAGATAATGTTACCATCTCACCTTGAGTGAAAAGGGCATTTTTTCTATTGAACTTTTCACTACTTATTAGCTGAGAAAATGTCCCAGATTTTGAGCATTTATCCTTTATTCAGAGGTCTTTTTAGCATTCATGCCTGTTTTACAAGCTTTTCTCCATTCAGAGTATTAGGAACTGGCTATTGAGAATAGATTAGATTATTATTCTTAGATAAGATCTAATGTCATCCAAGATCAGCAGAGCACTAGAAGATAGTGGCATTTTTATTACCAGCCAGTTGCTCAAAACAATATTATGCAGATGATTTTCTTTGGAATTTGATTTAGGCTCACTTTCAGCATATTCATTTTAAAGATCATTGGTTTTTTTGGTCACTGCCAAGCATTATTTGTATGTGCGGGAACTGGAAGAAGTTCAGTTTCAATATGTGGCTAAAATACAATAACTAAAATGCAATTCAGTTTTAACAATGGATTTGTTTCCATACTCTAGACTTAAATTAGTTCCATGTAAAGGTCTAAAATGAAACAGTTCCTCCATTGCATTTCCCAACCTTTTGCTTTACAAAACTTACCCTTACTAGCAAGTCTTCTTTTAAAGATTGGGGGTTTTCATTTCATTTAAGTCTATCTAAGCTTCTTTTGTCTTAGCACAGTAAACAATTCTGGGAAACTGTCCAAGCTGCTGGCCGTGGCATGACATACAGTACATTAATTATGTATAGACAAAAACATTGAGCAGCAGTATTAGTGGGTGATCTCGCCAATATTTTTGCCAAACTGTTTAACAACAGCTTCCCTGAGGTCCTTCATCACAGACTTTGTTTCAATATGGTGCTCTTCCTGGAAAGCTTATTTGGTCATTTCAAGTGAAAAGATCTTTCAAATATTAGTCAATGACAAAAACTGCTTCTTCATACCAGGTAAAGTATTGATACGACTGTAAAATATTACTCAAACACACTTTCTATTTCTAGTAACATTTTCTAGCTAGAATCTATCTTTTAGATACTGCTATGCAAAGAGCTGAAATAAGCTTTGGAAGTAATTTCTGCTGCTGAAAAAATGCTAACATTTGGGATGACTATAATACCATCTTCCTCACTTTGTTCAAATTACATGATGACACGATGAGATCTTATAGTGCTGTGGTACAGTGAACAGAAAGTATGCCTTTGCAAAATAAGCTTTGCTCTCGTGGTTTGTGAAGCCATCGTGAACTTCAAGTGTGCAAAAAACATCTCATTGTACATATCCTTCATATTTTATTGTGAATAATAACGTTCTTTAATGTTTAAAGAAAAAAAAATGTAATCAAATAACAATTTAAAGACCAGAAAATATGCCAGGGAGTCATGCTGGGATGGAGATTTAGTAGGGGTGCATTTAATGCTGAATTCATGGGGTTGGGGTAGAAGAGGGAAATAGAAAATGGTACCAGATACTTTTTCCACATTTCAAAAATCCCATTATATATGGATATGTCATAACAACTGCATATAATGGGATTTGTGATATTATACCCAAGTGTAGCAGCAATATGCAACTTCTGAAAACTGGCTAGAATCCCACTTAGCCAGTTTTTATACAATATATAGAATAACGCAAAACGTAACTGTAAGCATGTGTATAGGAATATATAGAATTACTCCTATTCAGTTATCATATATTTATTTTTAGTGTTTATTTTACAATTTATTTACCTGGGTATAGCCCAGCTGAGATGTAACAGCTCATTGCCAGTGGGGTCATGCTCTACCATTTCTGCAACTTGCTATACTGGAGTACTAAGAAGTCAAGTGACTTGCCAAGGTCACACAGCGAGTGTTTGGCCTAGCGGGGTTTAGTCTCCTAGTTCCCAAGATGGTCATCTTACTCACTAGACCACACTGTCTCCGGAATAATTTACAGAATAATTAAAATGCAACAGTGAACATAGGTGTAGGAATGCATGCATAATGTAAACCATCATTTACAATTTGATTTGGGGTCTGCTGCAACATTTCACTGGCTGACCTCCTATTTATGATTATGATGTGATCACTGTGCTCTGCTTTAAACAATCATGACACAAAATGGGTAAAAATAACTTCTGCTGTCATTTGGTTGATCCTACCTCTTACTGTTCACCTACTAAATTACACCATGCGTATCCAAGAAGGCAGGGCAACAAACACAGCTATGAAAATGACTATGGGGCATCAAGGAGGAGGACCTAGAGAAGGTTCAGCTGTATAAATTCTATTTTCCTAGCTACACCACTGACTGAGAATAATCAGGCTATTAAAACATTGTGACTTATGGAGGCATCATAGAATCATGACAGCAAAATCTGAGGGTTTACGGATGTCACCCAAACCTAAACTGCCCTGTCAGCCTTGTTATTCACAGCTATTCTGTTATTTATATCTCTAATATACGATTAGGCTTTTGTTCCATTCCATCTAAGTTGTTTAAGTAATTTTAGACAGAATATAAAATTTGCTATGGGCTTGTCCAGATCAGGAAGCAAGAGTGTCCGTAGGTCAGTGGCAACACCTACTGCACATGTTCCATGTAGTTCTTAAATAATCTGACATCCTACTCAGTTTTCCTTTAGCTGTGTTTCTCCTCTCCTCCCTATTATCACTGGCATACCCCAGGGCTCTGTCCTGGCCCTATCCTATTCTCCATTTTCCTAAATGACCTTCCCTCAGTTTGCTTTTCCACCTCAATCCACATATACACCGATGATATGGTTCTCTTCACCTCAGGCCTTTCCCCCACTGATGTTGTTACCAGACTTCAGCATGACTTCAATAAAGTTCAGCTCTGGTTTAGCTCCCATCAACTCTCCCTCAATGCTAAGAAGACAATCTCAATGACCTTGGGCACTAGGCAGACACTCTCTCAGCTCCCCTTTCTGACCACCTTTCATACCATAGACAGGATGACCCTCGAAGATTCCACCTCATTTGGGGGTTTGGCTTGACCAGCACCTCAGCTTCTCTGATCATGTTGATACCATCCTGAAGAAGCTGTGTCCCAAACTCAGCACACTATACATGAACTGTAGCTGCCTCCTACTACCGGCCAGGCATGAACTAGTCCAGAAGATGATATTGCCTATCTTTGTCTACTGTGACATAGTACATAGTGCCACTCCCAAGTCCTTCTTAACCAGACTGGATACTCTTTTTAAGTCCTTCTGTCACTTCGTCTTTGAAGTCCCCTCTCACACCCATCACTGTAGTCTCTACCACTCCCTGGCCTTCTCCTCCTTAGAAAATTGCTGCCTCCTCCACTGTGCCAAATTCACATCAAAATTTGGCTTGGATCACTCCCCACTTATCTTACCTCCTCCCTATCTATGGTCCCCCTGCTGGACCATTCCCTTAGGTCATACAACTCTCAGCTACTAGTAATTCCTTGGTGGTCTACTGTTGTAGGACAAATGGCCTTCACTCATTGCTTCCCTAAGTTATGGAATGCCCTGGCTCCCCAGATTCGCCACTTCCCCCAACTCCATCTCCTTAGCCCTTCAAAATGTTCTCTCTGTGGATTGTACCTGTGGCTAAATATCTCTAATCCTTCCCCTGCTGCTTGTCTGCTCCATCCTCTGCTTCGCATGAGGGTTGCATATCACTGTTCCATGGTGTTGATTACAACTGTATTCTACTATAGCATTTCAAGGTATATTCCTTGGCTTTTTTGCACTGTTAATCTGTCATGTCTCTTTTTATTGTACCAGGCATGTTGTATTTTCATGAAGTATGTATTGCAAAATGTATCCTATTGCTCCCTATTACTCTCCCCCCAGGATGCACCAGAAGATGAGCAACTTGTTACTCAGTGTGCCTTTCCTGGTGAAACATTTCAATAAATAAATAAAAAATTAAAAATGTCAACTTAAAAGCAGTCAGAATTGAAAGTGTAGTGACCATTTTTGCTGTGTTGTTATTGACAGAATGTTGTAGGACATTTTACAGTTGACAGCAACATTCTTACATGTGTGAATAAGGAGATTCATGACATCAGGATTATGAATAATGACTCTTTAAATGACTGCAAAACTGACAGAGTGAGCACATGCATACAGCAGAAAGAGCTGTTTTTACAGTACATGTACACTTGGCCCCTGTCATTTTAGACGATGACCAGCAGAAGAGGTGAGAAGATGGTCTGTGCTGGTTGCAGTCTCCAGCTCTGCCTGCCATCCTGGATTACTGGGTGAGTTGGTGGCAACGGGGGTGGGAGGGTTGGTATGAAATGGGTGAGAGAGCTGTGTGGGGGTTTAAAACTAATACACAAGGGATAGGGCAGGAGATGGTGCCACTGGAGTTCAAGAGAGGTTTTACAATGTGACTGGAGATCTCTTGGGAGGGGGTCTCACTGGACTACCAGGAAGGTTTCTCAATTAAATTGAGGATCAAGCACCATTGAAATACAGGGGAGAGTTTTCAATGTAATCAGGGATTGAGCAGAAGGAGGTACCACTGGACTACCATGCTGTTTTTCAGTGCAATCAGTTTTCAAGCAGAGGGGTGAGAACCACTCGACTTCCAGGGATGTGTCTATTTGTGTACAGGGATTGGATGAGGGAGAGGGCGATAGCCAAGGCTCTGCACAATACCTCTACACATTTGTGTGTGGAGTCATTGTGCAGAGCTGCAAATGATCACATAATGACATACAAACAGACTCTTAGCACCCATATCACATGTTGTCATTAATGTGCTGGTCTCCGAATATAATACCTGGCTGCAAAGGCACTATTCCATCGAGGACACACTATCCCCCTTGTTTCTTGGTGGCTGTTGCCCACAGGGGACTGTGGTAGCACCATGCATATGCACATTGAATGCCACTGTCACAGCATAGTATTCATAAATGCAACACATGTCGGACAGGTCATGTTGTCTTTTTGAATATGCATCCCTGACAGCCACGTGTTATTTTTTACATGATGCTATTTTTGCATGGTGCAAATGGCCACATATGTATATGGGATAAATCATTTTGGAACCTCAAAGCCAGTTTTTTGCTTCAGAAATGAAGGACAAGGGGGAAAAAATCCTAGAATAAGACACTGACACCATTTGGGATCTTGTGGTCTTTCTGTGTGGCATTTTCACTCAGAAATTGTGTTTAAATTAATTCAAAACTTTAATATGGTACTAAGCACTGTAAGGCAGATAAGTCCAGTACAAGCTGGTAGCTTCATGGCTCAGAATTAACTTATTGTAATTAGGAGGCCAGCTAGGCCCTGCGGTTATACTCACTGAAGCAAAAAGAACACTGAAGAAAGGCAACACAGAATGGGCCATGTAAGTCAGCTATTACAATTTGCATATTTACACCAATGGAAAAGGTCAATGCTTTGTAGCTGTTAATGTCTGACATTATTCTTTGCTGAAATAATTATATTTTAATAGTTTACAAAAATTCACATTTCCTCTTTAATGCTGTAAATATTCTTTTTAATTATCTTTTTCTGTAATTTTAGGGTTTCTGTTGGAAGGAATTCTTACTGGCTGTTGTATATCTGCAGTACCTTTACTCAAGTAGGTGAGCTTTTTGAATAAGTAAGGGAAATGATTGCATTTGCCAAAAAGTCTTTAAAATATGATGGGATTTAAATTAAATAAAAGTCCAGCTGAACTCATACTTCTCAAATAGCGATTTGTTTCTTCAGGGAGGGAGAGAAGCTATCTGGTTCATTAGTTTTCACAAAGAACTAGGAAGCAGGACATTCCATTTCAAATCTCAGCCATTAACTCACTGTGTAGCCTTGAGCAAGCATGTCATTTAACTTTTCTCTGCTGCTTCAGTTCTCTAAGCAGTGACACTGAGTAGATTCAGGGTCTTTTTGTAAATGAGATTGCCCCTCAGTTGGGCAACCCTAAAAAAAAGAAAGAGAAAACACATACTATATGCCCCAGGCTGTCAACTTACCATATTTATATCACTTGCTCCTATGCAGCAAGAGATTTAGTAAATCTTTGGAAAAGTGACCCTTTGGGGGTCATAGTATGTCGTTAATACAGCACCCCCCAAAAAAATGAAAATTGAACAGCTAAAGCCTATAAACTTTGTGTAAACAGGCTACCCCCTCAATTCTGTGATATAATACCTTCTATAGCCTCAGATGGTTCAAAAGAATGTCCTAGATATGACCAGAGTATAAAAACATATATAGCTATAAATTTGTTGACAGAAAACATATTTAAACACTTTCCTTAGACCTTAGGACACTTTGAAGGGACTTGCCACCCCCATATATGCCAGCTGCTGTTTAAGTGAATTGTTCAAGGCCACACAACAAGTTAATGGTTATGGCTAGATTCAAACCTAGGTCTTGCTACACAGCCACTGTTAGACCAGTGTGATACTGGAATTTGATATATGTATTTCCTTTCATTCTCCGAGTACTTTACAAATTAATGAGCCAGATATTGCTATTGCACCTATCTATATGTAAATAGAGCAGCCATTAGACACTCACCAGTGTCCATACTGAGCCACAGTAGTTAGGTAGGGTTGGCAGACTAGATGGGCTAAGAGCCCTTTTCTTCCATCAATGTCTATGTATCTGTGTTTCTGTGTATAAAGCACTGTATTACAGCCTGTTTTATTGGGACTGGACTGTGGGTCAGGAAACCTGGGATACCCACCCCTCTACATTTTGAATAGTACCATTCCATCTTCAACTTCCATCTGAACAACTATCATTTAGGGGCAGAATGGATCTTGGGTTCACTCCCCGTCTAAAGGATGGTACCTCCTACAGGTCAACACTCTCCCCTTCCAGTATGAACCCAGTTCCCAGTGTGGAACTTTGATCCCACAATCTTTTGGCCCAGAGGGGGTGTATTACCACTGAGGTACACTAACAAATTTGTCTCAGTGGTATATAAAGTTTTCAATATATCTATTAGCATCGTGATTTGTTTCCATTCTGTATATGCTTATTATCCATATAAAATAAGTGAAAATAACAAATGCAGATTTTAGAAATGTTTGTATATAATGCCTAAGCACTTTGTAAACACATCTTTTATTTTAGTAAGTGCAAAGTTTTCTTTTTTTTTCAGTCCAGTGTTTATTTGCCTTTTTGCTAGTGGCCTTCCAGCATGAGGACATCTGGAACCTTGCAGGGCATGACAGTCCTGGGGCAGGTGATAAGATGCCATCCTATGACTGGCTAGGGTATTTCCACCTTACCTATCCTCTTAGTGAGTTCATCCTCTCTGGCTGAGGAGCTGACATTATGGGAACACCAAAAACATCAGATCTCTCCTACTGCATGCCCAAGAAGACACTGTTATGTGGATGGCAAGGAGTAAGGTCCTCCCCCAGAATCTGAAAAGGCTGCCCCTCTTAGCATTCCCTAGACTTTGTGATTTGCAGCCCAAATCCAGGTCTTCTGCACACACCCTCACCTCCCCCCCATGCCACAAGGTTGGAGCATGGTGTCCTTTTCAATTCTGTATTAGCAAGTATTGCATAGTAATGACATCCACTTGCAACTGAGTGTTTATAACTTATAACTCTTCTACGGACATCCTCACTGAACTGAGAGCTAAGGATTCAACACAGTATTAAGACTCTGTTTGCCTGTTAGCCCAGGGAAACTGTTTAAAGGCATCCCTTTGCCTGGCACTGTACATTAAAATCCCAAAACTATTGCATTACTATAATATTAAATCCTAAACTGATTTGGCATGCAGCAGCTGGCTTTGAATACAAGGACACTAATTGCTCATGCTTAACAATTTGCACCTTTCTGCTGAGCTACCAAACCAGTGACGTAGCATAAAACAACTGTCAAAATTACTTTGGGGTAGTTATAAGTGTACTGTATTGAAAAGCTGAATATTACAAAGCTGGCTTGGTCTATATCAATAACTGTAGGGAATATAATAATATTATTCCTATCAGGCATTGTAAACTTGGAACTTAAAATTGTGTGGCTTCAAAGATACTATAATATTCCAATGCACTTACTCAATGAATAGCTCAAATCCATACCCAAATATAAAATTATTAAGGTTTTTCAGGTTTCGTAAGTACGTCATCATTACATATAGATAACCCGAGAATTTCTTATACAGAAGCACTAAATAATTCATAATACTGTATCCACATTTGGCTTCTAGTAAAAAGTATGCTGTCTGTTATCAAGGTTATCGAGGGATATATGTATTGATCTTACCTATTTTTATTATTTTGCTTGCTAAGTAAATCTGCTGTATTTTCCTAATCTATAAAAGGCAATCTGGTGTCAGAAACAGCCTATGATGATACAAGGTTACAAGGATATACTGAAGAACTGAAACATGAAATCAATAAGACACAGATAAAATGTTTGTAGTGAAGGTTGCATTGATAGTGGCAAGAATGAACTCTAACACTTATACTATTACTGTATAAACAGATCTTCCTACTCCTGGCTATAATTCCCTTTGCAAAGACATTGCAACAGATTGAAATTCAAGAGAATTATGGTGGCCCATTTCCATGGTATCTGACAAAGGTAGGGCAATACTTTTGATAAGACTGATTTCTGGTACAAAATCCCATCCATAACAACAATATTGTATGAACGGTATTTATCTGACAATTTATTAGCCAGGATATCCAAATTGAGATGCAAAATCAGCCTTAATAGGTAAGGCAGGACGGGGGCAGGGGGTAGGGAGGGGGTTACTGAGAGGTAATTCCACCACCTGTGATTAAAACCATATGAGCCACAGCTGAGTGTGGTTCACCGTGTGAGCGGGATTACCAATCATAACCCTCCCTCACAGACCGATATTGCCTTATGGCTATTTTAAAACATAATAAGGCATTTAAAGCTTTAGGAGCTCAGTCCGTGAAGACACCCCAGATATGCATGAATCACATGTACTTGGGGTGCACTAATAATCACCATTGGGAGCCAGAATGCCTGCCAATATTTACAAGCCTTGGCACCTCCAGGAGCTGCACATGGATTGCTGTGCAGAGGGGCCAGTCAGGAGGAGGAGGTACTATGCCAGACACTGGGCATCAAACTGAATGCTTGGGCCAACTGCTGGCCATCTGCAGAAAAGGCGTCATAAATAGAGCACATGCTCTCCACCAACCCAGCCATGTGTGTAGGTATGCCAGTGACAAGGGAGTGAGTGGAGCAGTGGCATGTTGCATGGGGCTGTGGATGTGTGTAGGCCACAACAAGGTCAGCTCTGTGCCCCAGAAGCTTTCGCAAGCACCCTGCCATGGGTGTGGACTGTGCTGTGGAACCAATCCTTATTGTTTTTTAAGAAACAATAACAGAAATTCACCTAAATCCTCTTGTGCACGCTACCTACTGAATGCAGTGCAGGGTGTATGCTTGTGTGACTTGCATGAATGTTGTGTGGTATTCATGTGAGTTTTAGCCAGTCAGGAGGCTGGATTTGCAATACTTGTTTTATAAATTTTAGTGGAACCCTGCTTCTTTGCAGTTTTACAGCTGAGAGGACTGAAGTACAGGGAACTCAAGTGACTTGCTGTCAGTCTGTGTTCTTTTTGCATAAACCTTGTCCCTTTGCTTGGCACTGAGTTCCTTTTCTTTTTGAAACACTTACCTGCCCTTTGGACTCACCATGACCATTGGTTGACTGACCTTCTGCACTAATAGGCTGCGGCAACAGCTCTTTATGAGTCCTAAACAAGACAACACACTCAATTGTGGCATGCTGTTTTCAGCCTTTGCAGACTTGCTCACAGCCACACAGTAAGCCAGTGACTGAGGTGGGATTTGAGCATCTGATCACCCATTTAACAGCTCAGCATCTTACCCATCAGACCATACTGCCATCCCAAAGCATCACACATCGTACATTTCTAGGGTCACATCGGAAAGGAAACATACAGTATGTCTTCATTGTGTGCCCTGGCGTATGTAAAGTTTTAGCATCACATTCCAATCAAACAGTTCTATGTTTGAAAACTAGACATGACACTGTGTTTAAATTTATAACTAATAAGGAATACTTCCATATGTATTTGTGTTTATCTTTCATTTAAATCAGTTGTTAGGCTAGGAATATGCTGCTTGTTTGCAGCAAGAGGAGCCTAATGTCAGTTTAACAGCAGGGAAGACTACTTTTAAGCTATGTACCCCAAAGAGATTAGTTTAATGTGTCTCCACTATGCTAGTGGCATGCTGATTAACTGAACAATATTGATTGCCTAAATACCAAGATTAGCTCACTGCGATGTTTTAGGAACAACTGATTGTACTGGAAATTGATTAATCAATACTCAGCTGAGCTCATTAAAAGAATCAAATTCGAATGCATAAACTGAACATCATACTGAACTATTTTAAAGCTGGGCTATAGAATGGATTAGAGGAAAAGGGTTAAATGCTCTTTTCTTAGGAGGTAGGAGTGGGTTATTGATTTATAAATAATATGGCTAATTGTTCAGTGCAAGTATATGTTTTGTTTAAAAAGATGTTTCATTGTATACTTTTATATTCTATGTTTTATATGTGAGGGAAGATATAAAGGCCACTGAGATACAGGGACACCAGTGGGATAAGGAAGGGCTGGAGACACTATGGATTAGCCTAGAGACAGAGGCAGGTGCCTTTATTCACATGGCAGTTGTATGCAAATTACTGACACAGTGGGAAGACTTGGAACTTTAGGGGAGGCCATTAGCAAAATGGCAAGCAGGGGGGATGTATTGATTTGGGGGGAATTTATTCTGCAGGATATAGACTGGGGCATTCTGGCCACAGCTTCGACAAGAAGCAGGATCATCCTCAGTTTCCTAGAAAGGGCATTTCTCAGGTGGGTGATTACAGAACCCACCAGAGACAGGGGAGTGCTGGACCTGTTATTTAAAAACTGGGACAGCTTTGCAAACGTCACAGTGGGTAGTTCCTGAGTACAAGTGATCTGCATACTGTGTGGTTTGAAATATGGTTTTGGCAAGAGAAAAAAAACAAACTAAGACGAGGGTCCTTGATTTCATAAGGTCAGAGCTTAAAGAAATGGTAAACTGCCTCAGTAAATACCTTATTGGGGGAGGATGGCCAGGGAGAGTCAAGACCCCATGGAAAAAGATTAAGGAGGGAACAGCCAAGGCAATGACATGCTGTTTGAAGGAGGTGAGCAAGGGAAGAAGGAGGGAGAGGCCATTATGGTTCTTTAAGGAGGTGTCAAAGGCAGTGAAGGAGAAGAAAACAGCATTTAAGTGGTACAAGGAGAACCAGACAGAAGGAGATAGGAAGATATATCTGGGAAAGTAAATGGAAGCAGGAAGGAGGGTAAGGGCAGCTAAAGCACAAACTGAGGAGAGGATAGCTAAGGAGGTCAAAAAAGGGAATAAGACCTCCTTCAGGTATGTGAGTGAAAAGAGGAAGACAAGGACCATGATGATGAGAATCTGGAGGGCGGAGGGGGAGACTGTGCTCAGGACAATCAAGAAAAGCTGACATTTTAATGATTGCTTTGCTCGGTCTTCACAGCAGAGGGAGGAGGGATGGGCCAGCATGCAACAGCAAGCACCAGGGGAAGAGGGGAGCGAACACAAGTCCATTTTTGCTAGAGAGAATCTGGAAGGGATTGTGAAGCCCTAACTGAGAATAAGGCAATGGGGCAGACTGGATTCACCCAAGGGATCTAAGAGAACAGAACACAGTGCTGACTGCCCCCCCCCTTGCAACACTATTCAGCACCTCATTAGAGATGGGGTAGTTCCAAAGGACTGGAAGAGGGCTGATGTACTATAGTCCCTCTGCACAAATGCGGAAGCAGGAAAGACCATAGGGACAGAGAAGGAGTGGGAGTCAGCTAAGCAAAGAAGAGGGAGGAGGTCAAGACAGGAGGGAGACAGCAAGAATACAAACCAATCCAGAACTTGGAGGTAAGAAAGGCACAATGGAGAGAAAATGGTATACCTTAGAAACTTTCTCCATTCTACCTAAATCTGGTTAGAACTTTATGGGAAAGGATCTTATTAAAAAAAATGAAAGCTTCAAGTCAGGTGAACATGGCTGTGCCCTACTAATACAGTTTCCATGCATTGCTAGATATTGATATACATCAGCACATTTACTACAGGCCATAGTGAATGTTAATAAAAGCTGTCATCCAATATAGCAGCTGGTTCTATTCATGTCAGATAAAACACTGCAGATAGGACTCATGCACTGTACTAACAAAGTTTCTTGCCAGCTGCTGTTTAGCTGTGTCACCTCACTGTGATTTTTCTCTCTGTAACTATGATCATTATAGTATTTCATGTATTCTTAGTTGATGTTTATGTTTATTTTTCTATGACATAGACTATTAACAATATAGTCAGTGTCAGTGGCTCAGTAGGTAGCACAATCACCTCTGAGGCTGGGAGATCAGTAGGCTGTGGGTTCTATCCCTACACCAGGCACTTGGGTTAATATCCCAATACTGACCCTGTAGTGCAGCATGAGGGGGTGCTGCACTCCTGAGGTGCCATCTTTTGGATGAGACATTAAACCAAGGTCCCATCTGCCTGTTCTGGTGGTAGTTCAGGTGGATGTTAAAGATCCCTTGGCACTTCTCGAAAAGAGCAGGGGAATTTCCCCAGTGCCCTGGCCAAATTTCCTCCATTCAAGAAAAATGCCATCAACAGCTTAATCTGGTTCAAAGTCAGTTGGCATTCATCTGTATCCCCCTCCACCGGGTTGTGCCTGAAAAAAAAAATAGAAATATTTATGTAGTCAAACTGCACTGTACTTGTTTTATATAGAATTTTACTGTTTTTTTGTATATATTTATGTGAGTTTGAAATTGTTAATTTGTTGTTCTGTAAACATCTTGGCGTCTGTATTGCGGCCCCGGGTCGTACATGAGAAATGGCCTTGACTCATTGTATTTACCTGGTAAACAAAAGTTAAATAAATTAGTTAATTAAATAAACAGTATGGTAAGTCAAATGCAAGACATGTTAAAAGCTGGATATTTCAATACAGACCACCCTCGAATACAAGACATTTTCAAATACAAACCACAGTCCTAAAAATATTTATTAGAAGCAATGGCTTCTGTTCAAGGATATTGATACAATCATAATGTTATTTAACTTACATGTAGAACCTGGGCCATGCTAGTATCACTAACTCTACCTTATGGGCTCAGATAAAGTAGAGGAGCCTAGATCATTAAACTCCTATCAGATTTTGTGGTCCAAGTTGCCAATAAGTTGTGTGGTGCCTCCATCTAGGGAAAAGTAAAGTGGTCTAGGTGTCAACTGTAGTATTGCCCTCAGGAAGCAACACCATTCCACTGTGGCCCCACAGGCTCAACCTACCCAATAGCCACACAGTGCAACACTAGATAAACCTAAGTGCAACTGACACAGTAGTGAAATGCAAACACAAAAAGGGATTTTATTGGGAAACAGGATGCAAGGATCTAGGGGAGGAAAGGGTTAAATCAGCAGTGAGGAGAAATAAAAATCAATAACCGAATAATCAAAATAGCAGGAGTAACATCTCATAACCAAAGCGCAACCCCACCCTTCACCTTCTCACACGTTTACACACTGTATATGGAGTACCTCCAGACCCCGCACTCCAATCACTCACTTATACCAGTGGCAAAACCTGAGTCCTTCTGGGAGCATCCTGTAAAGCTACTGGGATACCAGCCTTTGAATCAGTGCAGGCCCATCAATAGTTTTGCTGCACATGTTACTACAAGTGAAGGAATACAACATCCAAATTAAAGGGTTTTTATTTTTATCCAAGGCTGGTTGGCCAAAATTGTACTCTCACCATCCTGGATGGTTTCCTAAGGTAATTAGTCCAGTTATAAATAAAGTTCTGAAACCCTTAACTAACTAAACTATCAATAGTTGTAGGCAAGGCCCGAGGTACTCATGGTCTTCAACCAAGCAGGCCTCCAAGATGACATACCCTCTGGCTGCAGCTGCAGAATCAGAATGTCTCATTGATTCAGCTTACTGCAACACTAGAGGTTCAGTTTGGCTCCAGTATCTCTGCATGGCTCTAGAGTCTCTCATTCGATTAGTCACTTTCTGTCTGGTACAGTACTGAACTAACAAGAGACTAAAGGCACTTTTATACAGTTCTCTACCTGTAACACAATGGTTTTGTTATGCTCATTTCCTGTCAGTCTTTCCCTGCAGGCTGTGCTTTTACACACCTGAGGTCACATCAGTCCCTGAGTGTGTATTGCAGGACCCTCTGGGATCCCCATTGTTTACCAGTGCTGCACTTTCTTATGCAGGGTCCCGAGGCTCATGCATGCAGTATTATGCCCGAGTTCTGCTACTATTTTCTGATACTAGGAAGAAAGCTGAACTCAGGGAAACTAGGCATTTTTCAGAAATGGGGACAAAAAAGTACTTTAAAAGCGCTTGGAATGTGATGCTTTGGTACCGAGCATTTGCTTATGCATATTCATATCCTAAGGAAATACTGATGCCATCAAATTCTGGCAGGATAGAAAAGTGATTTGACCCGCACTAGCCAAAGTGACTTTTTACTTTCTGGGATGTCCCTCAATATCAGTTGCTTCTGAAAGGTGTTTCAGCACAACTGGAGATATTGCCTCACCACATCACTCGAGGCTAGAGATGGACAGTACTGAATTCCTAGCTTTTCGGCAACTGCATTTACCATGCATCAACTTTACTTATCCATTCAATTATCTCAGATTCCAATGGGTGTCATCAACTAACCTAATACCTCCTGCAGCAAATCTCCCTGCACTCCCACTGGCAGCACCACACTCCAGCTCCGCACCACCGCTCCTAGCAGCACAGTCACCTCAACAGCAGAGCAATAATTTGGACACACCCTGGCATCCCAATTGCTCTGGAAGACAGTACAACAACTTTTACCATGTCATCACCACCAAACTCAATTTGAGCAGGTGGCAGATGTTGCCTGCCCCAGTGCTACTCAGCCCCAGCCTCATATACTTACAAACAGTCAATGCTACTTAAATCAGACCTGTGATGCCACTTAAACCACTGGCACAGCACTGGCAAAGGATGACAAAGGCACCTCAGGCAGCAGTCTGGGAGGACGTCAGAATAATGCTTCCATTGGGCAGCAGCTGCAACAGTTACAGTACAGCTTAGCACTAAATGTAACAAAAAAATTAAGGATTGAAGAACTTAAAAATTGTTACATAAAAATAGCAAAAAGTAGGGACTATGGGGGGAGGCTTGATCTCAGCCAAAAAAACAAGCATTCCTATAGGTCTTATCATTACATGTTAACAAAAAGTTTAAAAATACGAAAAAAAAAAAAAGTAGGGACTGGGGGGGGGGAAGGGGCTTCAGCGCAGCCAAGGAAACTAAGAATTCCTGTAGCAGCTGTTAGCAGTAATGCTACATGTTAGCAAAAAAAAAAGAAAACAAGCGGCTCTTAGCACTACATGTTAGCAAAATATTTAACAAAAAGGGAAAAGAAAAATAACGTAAAAATATTTACAAAAAATAAAAAAGAAAATTTGCAAATTTGGGAAGGTAAGGTCAGCAAAGCAATGCTCTTATATAGTATAGCAGTACTTTTTTGGGGATTTGTATTTTTTGGGGGGGATTTATTAAAACCTATTTGGAACTAACATAGTAATTGGCACAAAGGGCAGGGGGGAGCATTGAGGTCAGAAAGGAAACTATGAATTCCTATAGCTCTGATTGGGATGCTTGGCAGTCATATGTGTTTGGCACTGTGGTGATCCCCTGCCAGGGAATGCCAACACCACCTGCCACACATACACTATAGTAATTCATGCCCATTGATGACCTCAAAGCTTTTTCCCCTTTTTCTGCAGTGTGTGTTTATGCCCTATGTCAATTACTACATTGGAAGTGGAAGAGATATGGCCAAAGAGTCAAAGCTGAACCGAACCCCCTCCCCCCGGTAGCGGAAACAAAGTTACCGCTGGGACACTTCACTCACCCTTGCAAGAGACAACCCAAGCTGCCTGTGCTATGTGAGGTGATTCTAAGCACAGAGGGCCAGTCATCATCAGATGTAGTGGCCACAGCCATTTCTTCAGGCAAGATGTTACGGTTCTGCAGGTTGCAGACCCTCAGACTTGTTTAAGCAACAGTCTCTTATACCCATCTAAAGAGTGTAACTATTGGCTTGTTTGCCTTGACAAAATCTCTCTCTTCAGTTGTTAGAATATTTTACTCTTTTTCTGCGTTCAGCAATCTCCTCCTTCTTAGTTGTGAAAGCTCAATTCTTCCATCAGGATGTCTCATCAGCGGAGCATGGTCGAGTGAGTGGAGATGGTGGACACTTTAAGGCACAGCTCTCCACTAGATGCCCTCTATGCCTTCAATATTGGTGGCATCTGCGATTGTTAAAGTCTCAAAGATGCTGAACTGCTAGAGAGTAACAAGGATTATGTCAGTCTGACCTCTGTGGTAGGGAAAGTGATGGAGTCACTTCTGAAGGAAAGAATAGTTGAGTACCTAGAGGTCAGTGGAGCACAGGATCCAAGGCAGCATGGGTTCACAGCGGGAAGGTCATGTCAGACGAATCTAATAGATTTCTTTGACTGGGTGACCAAAGTAGTAGACCAGGGAGGGGCTGTGGACATGGTCTACCTAGACTTTAGCAAGGCATTTGACACAGTCCCACACAAAAGATTGATAGTCAAATTAACCAGCCTGGGAGTGGGTCCCAGGGTGGTAGCCTGGGTAAAACATTGGCTGGACAACAGGACACAGAAGGCAATTGTAAATGGAGTCCACTCTGAAGAAAGGGCGGTTACTAGTGGGGTACCGCATGGTTCAGTATTGGGTCCAGTCCTTTTTAATGTCTTCATCAGTGACATTGCAGAGGGACTGGAAGGAAAAGTATGCCTTTTTGCAGATGACACAAAGATCTGCAACAGGGTTGATACACAAGGAGGTGTGGAAAGGATGAAAAGGGACTTGGCAAGGTTGGAGGACTGGTCAGATGTATGGCAGCTAGGATTCAATGCAAAAAAGTGCAAAATAATGCACCTGGGAAACAAGAACCCAGGGGAAGAATACACAATGGGTGGGGAGGTAGTAACAACAACAAAACAGGAAAGGGACCTGGGGGTAATCATATCAGATGACCTTAAGGTTAGCAAGCAATGTGAGAAGGCAGTAGGGCGGGCTGGGGGTATACTGGGATGTATAGGGAGAGGCATCACCAGCAGAAAACAGGAAGTTGTTATCCCTCTGTACAGACATTTGGTGAGACCCCATCTGAATACTGTGTCCAGTTCTGGAGACCCCATCTCTGCAAGGACATAGACAGGATAGAGGCAGTCCAGAGGAGGGCAACTAAAATGGTGCAGGGTCTGCAAGAGAAGCCGTATGAGGAGAGACTAAAGGAGCTTAATATGTATACCCTTGAGGAAAGAAGGGAGAGGGGGACATGATAGAAACTTTCAAGTACCTCAAGGGAATCAACAAAGTCCAAGAGGGTAGCATCTTTCAGAAAAGAGACTTGCAAGAACAAGGGACACAATTTAAAGATAGAAGGAGGGCGTTCAGGGGCAATGTGAGGAAGTATTATTTCACAGAGAGGGTAGTGGATGCATGGAACAGCCTCCTGAGGAAGTTGTGGGGTCTAAAACTGTGGGAGAATTCAAGAATGCATGGGACAGACATAAGGCAATTCTTGTGGGGGGCAGGAAGATATAGGCTGTTGGTTAACTAGGATCTGCGGCCTATCCTGTAGGTAGGGAAATGGGCAGACTAGATGGGCCTAGCGGTCCTTATCTGCCGGCAAAGTCTATGTTTCTATGTTTCTATGTCAAAGGTGCAAAAAATGCAGACATAGCTTCCTTTTAATACTCAAATTAAAGCCTCTAACTTACCCAAGATGACAGCCAGGGCCGGCAGTATGGCTGCAAAGGAGGAGACAGGAGATCATGCCAAGCAAGAACAGGAACAAGTTGCATCTCTACTAAGTTTACTAAGTAGCATGCACACAGAGATGCAGGCTGCATTCACCAACTTAAATATCCAAATATCACATATACAAGGAATTGTGGAGCAGCTGAGTGAAACCACAGTGGGCCACATTACATGACTGATAGAGGTAAAAATGAGAGTCATCACAGCCGAAGATAAGGTCGCTGAGTGGGAGACAGAGAAGGTCCATGCATTTGACATGCTCCAGCAGTTAGACAGAAAACTTGATGATCAGGAAAACCCAACTCGGAGATGCAATAAGCCAGAGGAACTGGAAGGAATGAGCCTGGAGGACTTCATTTCCAAATGGTGGATAAAACACCTTGATTTGAAAGACACTGGTCACACATTTGAGGTGGAGAAAGCTCAAAGAACTCCAGGTGCCATCTGAAACCTGGGGAGTGCCCTAGGCACTTTCTTACAAAATGTCATTGATTCCAGGACACGAAGGCAGTTCTGAGAGTGGTGATGACCCAAGGACTCATCCAGCTTGATAAATTGAGGTTTCTAATATTTCTTGACTACAGCAGAGAGCTACAGTGGGAAAGGCACAAATTAATTTAGTGATGTGAAGGCAAAGCTGCATCAGAAGGGATGGTTACTCCAGCACCTATACTCCTCCAAATGGTGAATGCAAAAGCCAGCTAATCTGGCGAGAATGTTCCTCTGCACTGAAGAAGTGGAAGTCTATGTGAGTCACGAGGAGGTGGTGATTGGGGGAAGATCAGCTGTGAGAGCTACAACACTTGCCAAATAAATTAGGCATTCACACATTGCAATAGGGCAGTCTAATCTGGCCACTTTTTGTTTTTTCCATGCTGATCCACTAGGGCCCCTTCCACCCACTTAACATATCCCAGCACTTGGTGTGTAGTTAGCTCAGAGGGTGCTGGACTCACAACTGCTTGAGCAACAAGATAGCTGAGCACAGGAAGGATCCCACTATGTGGCTGTGATCTCTGTGGTCTCTTAGATAGCTTTGCAGAGGCTAACTGAAACAACTTGGTGAGTACACCTCAAATAGAACTTCTACTGTAAACTACTTACTGTTCATGGACACCGAGTTGGGGAGTGGAGTACTCTGCAATGGAGGTGAGTCTGCATTGGCCAGCAGATATCAGTCTTCTGAGGAAAGTTAGCCAGGTTACAAAGCATCTCTTTTTCCAGTTGAGGATCCAGCCCGCTGATTGATCAGTCTCCCTGTCAATCACTTGAGTAGGGACTGTCAGACTGCACTCTATGTCTAATTGGCTGCCAAACATAGAAACATAGAAACATAGAAGTTGACGGCAGATAAGGACCGCAAGGCCCATCCAGTCTGCCCATTTCTTTTTCTACCTTATAAATGTGCCATCGGCCTTTGCTCTGTCAGTGACCTATCTATTCGTAGTCATTTGTATTGCTCCCTTATGCCTATCCCATGCCTGTTTGAAGCCCTGCACTGTATTCATAGCCACCACTTCTTGTGGTAAGCCATTCCATGCATCTACCACCCTTTCTGTGAAAAGAATTTCCTCACATTCCCCTTAATCGGCCTCCCTCTAATCTCATGCTGTGTCCTCTTGTCCTGCTATTTTCTTATATTTAAACATGTTAGACTCTTTCACCTTGTTTATGCCCTTAAGGTGTTTAAATGTCTCGATCATATCACCTCTCTCCCTCCTTTGCTCAAGGGTATACATATTGAGTCTGTTAATCTGTCCTCATATGTCTTCTGATGCAGTCCCTGCACCATTTTGGCTGCCCTTCTCTGACTGCCTCAATTTGGTTAATGTCCTGTGAAGGTGTGGCCTCCAATACTGCACGCAGTACTGCAGATGGGGCTAACCAATGTCTTGTACAGAGGATTATTACCTCCTCTTACGACTTGTGATACCCTACTAATACACCCTAACACCCCCTAGCCTTACCTACTGCTTTAGAGGTCTGCTTGATGATTTTAGTCATCAGTGATGACGATGCCCAAGTCTCTTTCTTCCTTTGTGACTGCTAGCAACTCCTCCCAGCCTATAAGTGGCTTCAGGGTTTCTCTTCCCTATGTGCATGATTTTGCACTTCTTTGCATTAAATCCCAGTTGCCACTCTTCTGACCATTCTGCTAGTTTATCCAGATCTCTTCTCATTCTGCCCACCCCATCTGGATCATCTACTCTGTTGCAGATCTTGGTGTCATCTGCAAACAGACAAGCCTTACCCTCTAGTCCATCTGCGAGGTCACTAATGAAGATGTTGAATAGGACTGGCCCCAGGACTGATCCCTGAGGTACCCCACTTGTGACTTGCATCTCTTCTGACTGTATACCATTTACCACCACTCTCTGTTTTCTGCCAGTCAACCAGTTTGCCACCCAGTTGACCAACTTCTGACCCACCCCGAGCCTACCTAGCTTATTTATCAATCTTCTATGTGGAACAGTGTCAAAAGCTTTGCTGAAGTCAAGGTAGGCGACATCAACTGCTCCCCCTTGGTCCACCACTCTGGTTACCCGTCAAAGAAACTATGAGATTAGTTTGACAGGACCTTCCTTTGTAAACCCATGCTGTCTCTGGATCCTGTGCCCCTATGGATTCCAGGTGTTGCACTATCCTTTCCTAAGGATTGCCTCCATAATCTTGCCAACTACTGAGGTAAGACTGACCGGTCTGTAGTTCCCGCTTCTCCTCTCTGCTACCACTCTTGTGGAGTGGGATCACATGAGCCCTTCTCCAGTCTTCTGGGACCTCTCCTGTGCTCAGAGACTCACTAAAACAATTCTGCTAATGGCTCTGCTAGTTCCTCCTTTAGCTCCTTATGTACCCTGGGATGTATGCCATCAGGTCCCATTGCCTTATCCACCCTGAGCTTAGCAAGCTCTTGTAGGACCCTTTCTTTTGTGAAGGGAGTAGTGCTCACCTCCCTCCCCTGTGTCCATGATGTGAGCTGTGGGCCCTGCCCTACCTTCTCTTCAGTAAATACTGAGCAAAAGTATCTATTTAGGATAGATGCCTTTACAGGGTCCTCCTCCTCACATGCTCCTTTTCTCCATTAAGCTTAGCAATACCCTCTCTGGACTTTCTCCTTTCACTAATGTATCTATAGAAAGTCTTGTCACCTTCTTTTACTGTTCGTGCTAGTGTTTCCTCAGTTTGGGACTTTGCCTGCCTTACTGCCTTACCTGCTTCCCTTAGGGCAGTTTGGTATGCCTCCCTATCTTCATCCCGCTGTGTTCCCTTATATTTCCTGAAGGCCAGCCTTTTGGCTCTGACCTTTTCTGCTACTATTTTTGAGAACCAAGGTGGTTTTCTTCTTCTTTACACTTCCTTTTCTCTCCAACACAATGGGATGTTGCTTCAAGTATTGTATCCTTAATGCTTGCCCACTTTGCCTGTACCTCCTCACCTGTGTTTCTTTTTGCCAGGGCTAGCTTAACTCTGTTGGCCATCTTATCAAAGTCAGCTCCTCTGAAGTCCCATATTTTTGCCTTGGAATGGGATGATTTAGATGTAGTAGCCAAATTGAACCATACCATGTGATGGTCACTGGCCTCCAGGTGACCTTCTACCTGGAGATCTGTGATCCTTCTTTGTTAGTCAGTACTAGATCTAGGATAGCCCTGTCTCTTGTGGGTTGCTGTACCAGTTGTTTGAGGCCCTCCTGCAGGGAATCCACTATGTGTCTAGTTCTGGCCGATGTTCCTGCTGGTATTGACCAATCTGTATCTGGCATGTTGAAGTCTCCCATTATCAGAACCTCCCTTTAGCTGTCATGTTTTGTATATCTTCTAACAGTAATGTGTCTATGTCCTCCCTCTGGTCTGGGGGCCTGTAGACAACCCCAGTTCTTATGGCTGTCCCATTTCCTGTTTCCAGGGTGACCCACAGTTCTTCTGGCTCCTTATGTGTATTCTGAATTTCTGTAGCTTTGATATTTTCATTAACATACAGGGCCACTCCTCCCCCCCTTTTTGCACCTCGGTCTCTTCTGAACAATTCATAGCCAGGTACTGAAGTCTCCCAAGTGTGGTTACTGGTAAACCACGTCTCACTAAACTCCCTGGCAAATTAAAATAGTCCTTCTGTAGCCCATGAGCTCCCCTTATTGGCTGCTAATGCTGTCCTCTGATCCCATTACTATATGTTCTGGGGTCAGAGGTAAAGAAGATGGTGTCTGCTTATAGTTTATAGGAGCCGAGTAGAGGTTAAGGAACTCCTTTGCTATCAGTAATCGCCACAAGCTGTATCAGTATGTGAAGCTGCCATTTGGCAAGGCAAGGCAATGCAAGGTAATTCATTCTTATGTAGAACCTGTTCTACTGCAGTTCCAGGCCCTACAGGATATAAGTAAAAAAAATACGTAATCAGATGAAACAGAATGGATAATAAATAAAAATAAACTATATACAATAAATAACAATAGCTAGAACTTGGCAAAACATTAAATATTCCAGGAGAACACAGAATATGGCTAAAACAACCACTGGAAATCCAGCTGGGACAGAGTGGCAGGCTTAGTGGTTGCTCAGGGTGGTAGCAGTAAGGCAGGAAGCATGGATGTGGTTAGTGTAAGTTAGAACCCTGTATGTACAACAGGTCTGGGTTTGTTAGGATTTTATGGACAGAGAGAGGGTAACCAGAACCTACTCCAGACCATGTAAGTATCAGTTAATTTTTTAACAAGCCACAAAAAATATTCCAGAAGCAGTTGGCTTACCTGTGTAATCAGTTCCTTTATTTATTGTGTTGTCATCTCTTCAAAAGCGCAGGTGCAATGTCCATTAAAAGCCACATAGAATTAAAAGGCACATTGCTTGGAACACTTAAATGGAGAACTGCTATAGTTACAATGCCAGCTGGCATGGGTGGCTTACCCCACTCCTCCTCAAAGCAAATGTCAAGTCGCCTGACATGTTTCACACTGATAGGACTTTCTCAGAGTCTAGGTTTCTATGTTTCATTGGTCCCTGAGATCAAATTTTTATGAAAGGATCCTGCTCTTAAAACATGTGGTGCCCTCAAATACATATTTGAATTGGTAGCTGCTGGGGTCCATGCTGTTGGGGTGGGTATTGGGGAAAATCCCCAGTTTCAAGTGCACAACTGCACTTCCTTATCAGTGGCAGTCTGGTATGACAGTGGAGCCACATATGGAAAAGGGTGCTAGCTACACTGAAGATTTGGGTACACCTCTTCATGGCCTCACCTCCAGTCTTCACTGTGGCAGTCCTTCAGGGGAATTGGAGGAGCAACGTTGGTGGTGGCTGTAGGCAATAGGCCCTGTGGAGCAAAAAGAAATGGAAGCCACAACATTGGGGGGGTTACAAAAAAGTAGTCCGCACACTTAAAATTTGTGAATAAGCAGGTTACATTCTCTTTATGGAGGCAGACAACACTTAATATTAACTTCACAAAAGTATGTTTAGGTATCAATTAGGGTTATTATAGCACAAAGCCAAACAAGTAGGGAAATGCAGTTGTAGGATAAAAGTCCTCTGAAACTTTATGATTTGTGGTATGTTACTTCTTTGGGTTTGAGCGACTGCTTAAAGCTGCACTGGAATTAACCTAACTGTGACACTGTCTCTCACGGCAGATAAATCTACTCAGACACCAGTGCTCTGTGAGGGGGTTACCAATGTTTGAGTAATGCCAATCATGCTTTGAGTGATTGCTCAAACCATGAGGAATACCACACCACACAGTCAGGAGGCTTGAAGGACTGGACATAACACTTTATCATGTCTTTTGTTTTATTCTGGGGTGAGGTCAGAAATATTAGATTTGGTTGAGCTTGAGCCATGTCCACCATCAATGTCTTCGAGTCACATTTTTCTGTGACATTATTTAGCTTTGAAAATCAGTCAAAAATGGTGTAGAGTGGAGTTTGCAGGCACAGAATTCTGCAAACAATATGCATTTTAGGATAGCTCAAACGTCACGAGACAAAACTATGGCACCTTTTGGCCGCAATATGCATCTTATGTTGTTCCAATCTCTTTAAAAATCCAGACTAGGTTCTGTGCAGAAACAGAAGGGCAGTAAGGATAGGCTGATTTAAGTTTCAGTGCATGAGCAGTTAAGTGCAGGAAATGGAGGTCACCTGTTTACTGTTGTTGCAGTGCCCAGATTCATGGATGCATTGACATATGGCACAGTTACAGATTAGTGTATAATCCATAGTTGATCCCAGTGTGCGGAACTGAATTACGTTTTAACAAGTATACATTGAAAATAACCATCCTGTTTCCTAGAAAATTCTGTGTTCATTGATTCCTTCCCCTGGTAACACATTATAAATAGCAACATTTGGCAAACTCCAGCTCCTAAAGAGATAGTAAACTAAAACTTCTGTTATATTAGTGAATGCAAGTAATCGCCCAGATAGGAGTTATAACCAAGCAACAAAAACACCAAACCAGCAGAGCAAGGATGTGTTACCAGAAACCCAACCTCTTCTGTAGAATTCAGGTTCTTAGTAAACATTCTTCTCTGTTTGTGTCTTTTTTGGATATGACTTGCATCTGGGTGTTTCCGGTCACTCGCTAATAAATTTGCTGTTCTGACTTACCCATGCAGATGAATGATGGAGTGTGCTGATTCTTGTTACTCTATGCATTGATATACAGTTGGAGGCACAAAAGTAATGCAAATTAATTACTTTAACAAGGACTCTCCCCTTCCAAAGCGTGCCCTGCGTTGTTGTGGTATCACACTGTGTGATCACTTACAATATTCTTCTTGTCTAGCAAATATATTTATATATATATATATATATTTATATATATATATATATATCGATAGCTATAGCTCTCTCTGTCTGTCTTCTATTTGTCTGTCTGTCTATATATCTATCTACTTCGGGGTCACTGGAGGGACCCTCCACTGACTGCAGCTGGTGCAGAATGCAGCAGCTCGGTTGCTGACGGGACTGGCAAAGTCTAGTCATATGATCCTGGTCCTGCAGGCTCAGCACAGGCTGCCTGTCAGGTGGAGGATCCTCTTCAAGGTGGGCGTGCTCACCTGTAAGGCACTATATGGGTTTGTTCCTGGTTATCTGGCCGATCTCCTAACACCTGTCTCCTCGGTCCATTCCCTGTGCTCCTCAACTTGGAGCCTCCTTGATGTTCTCAGGGTCAGACTAAAAACATCTGGTGACCGTGCCTTTAGTGTTGCCGGTCTGACCCTGTGGAACACTTTGTCAGCTGTTATCAGGGAGGCCCCAACAGTTGAGTTGTTTAAAAAGGGGCTAAACGCTTACCTTTTCCATATGGCCTTCCCTGACGAAGGTGACACCGACCTGTACTAATTTTAAGAAGCTTTTTATTCATGCTGAGATTTATTTATTGTTTTACATCTTTTACCGTGTGTTGTGTTTGTATTGACACTGTGTTTTAATGTAAGGTGCCCAGATCCTCAGGGATTGGGTGCCGGAAAAATAAAATTGCCTTACCTACACATATATATATGTATCTCTCTCTCTCTCTCTCTCTCTCTCTCTCTCTTATATATATATATATATATATATATATATATATATATATATATATATATATATATATATATATATAATCAGTGTACTATATATAAAGCCATACTATTCAAGATCCTGTTGTACCAAAAATTTGTAACAGGCTTTAGGCTGCCTTGCATAGAAGCACACTCAATGATTGTGTTCCAGGAAAAAATGGTGGAGAGAGGAATTACTCTGGCTTTAGACTGTTTTAACTGTACTTTAAACCACCAACCCCTTGTCCATATATGTTCTGATATCATCATTGGCTCATGCTGCCCCAATTCGTCGCACCTCTGTCTCAGCCAGTGTTGAATATCACAGACATCAACACCCTCATTATGAAAGATAGAGGATAATGGATGGGCAACAGTGAACAACAACACTGTTGTTCACTTTGGGAGGTTGTCATGACAACCATGTAAACCTCGAGAGCAAAACTCGAGAGGTTTACGGTTGATATACAACCTCGAGAAGTGGACTGCAGTGCTGTAGTTTACTGTTGCCCATCCATTATCTTGTACAGTGTATGGGCAAAAGTGAAAAAAATAACAGCTTGTAACTTCTTCCACGGTTGCGCCATGATGTCAGTAACCCCCCGCCCGCCCATGTCCATGAAAACACTTCACTCCTTCCCGGTCCACAAAGATACTGTTTATTTTTACATTTAAAAAAAATTACTGGTGTCCTGCCGTGTGCCAGCTAAGATTTAAAAAAATCGGCACTTACTGATAGATTAACACTTCATCCTGTGCTTTCACTGAACTGCCGTGGCCATTTTATGAACGCCTACGAACCGCAATATGCGCAAATGTAATCAGAGCTGTTGTACCATCATTGTGACGTACTCGCGATGGTACAACAACAACGGGACATCACATTGATGGTACAACAAGACTAGTAAATGATAGATTTTTAGGGAATACAACATTCTACCATACACTATAATATGATTACTGCCTTGATTGTAGGCTTTCATTTCATTTTTATTTCACATAAAACCCTTTAGGCAGTGCCTATTATCAAAGGGTTTAGAGTTAAATACAACAAGTACAGAGTGGGATACAGATAACAATACAGATAACAATCAGCAGACTTTACAGCAGAAGTCCAGTTACACATATTTAAACAGAGATAAGACACCACTGACTACCCTTTTTAACAAATCATGGGAGGATGGTGCAGTACCCGAGGACTAGAGGATGGCGGATGTGATTCCCCTTCACAAAAGTGGGAGCAAGACAGAGGCAGGAAACTACAGACCTGTCAGTTTGACCTCTGTGGTAGGGAAAATGATGGAATCACTTCTGAAGGAAAGAACTGTAAAGTATTTAGAGAATAGTGGGGCACAGGACCCAAGGCAGCATGGGTTCACAGTGGGAAGGTCATGTCAGACGTATCTAATCGATTTCTTTGACTGGGTGACCAAAGTAGTAGACCAAGGAGGGGCTATGGACATGGCCTACCTAGACTTTAGCAAGGCATTTGACACAGTCCCACACAAAAGATTAATAAACAAATTAGCCAGCCTGGGAGTGGGTCTCTGGGTGGTAGCCTGGGTAAAACATTGACTGGACAACAGGACACAGAAGGTAATAGTAAATGGATTCCACGCTGAAGAAAGGGGGGTTACTAGTGTGGTGTCACAGGGTTCAGTACTGGGTCCAGTCCTTTTTTTAATGTCTTTATAAGTGACATTGCAGAGGGATTGGAAGGAAAAGTATGCCTCTTTGCAGATGACACAAAGATCTGCAACAGGGTTAATACACAAGGAGGCATGGAAAGAATGAGAAGGGACTTGGCAAGGTTGGAGGAATAGTCAGAAGTATGGCAGATTGGATTCAAAGCAAAGAAGTGCAAAATAATGGACCTGGGAAACAGAAACCCAGGGAAGATTACACAATTGGGGGAGGTAGTAACAACAACAAAATGGAAAGGGACCTGGGTTAATCATATCACATGACCTTAAGGCTAGCAAGCAATGTGAGAAGACAGTAGGGAGGGCTGGGGGGACACTGGGATGTATAGGCAGAGACATCACCAGCAGAAAACAGGAAGTTGTTATCCCACTGTACAGACAGTTGGTGAGACCCCATCTGGAGTACTGCATCTAGTTCTGGAGACCCCATCTCTGCAAGGACATAGACAGGATGGAGGCAGTTCAGAGGAGGGCAACTAAAATGGTACAAGGTCTGCAAAATAATCCATACAAGGAGAGACTAAAGGAGCTTAATATGTATACCCTTGAGGAGAGGAGGGAGAGGTGGGGACATGATAGAAACTTTCAAGTACCTCAGTGGAATCAACAAATTCCAAGAGGGTAGCATCTTTCAGAAAAAGAGATGTGCAAGAACAAGGGGACACAACTGGAAGATAGAGGGGGGACAGCTCAGGGGTAATGTGAGGAAGTATTTTTTCACAGAAAGTGTGGTGGAAACATGGAACAGCCTTTCTGAGGAGGTTGTGGGGTCTAAAACTGTGGGAGAATTCAAGAATGCATGGGAAAGACATAAGGCAATTCTTGTGGGGGGGTTAGGAAGAAATAGGCTGTTGGTTAACTAGGATCTGCAACTTATCCAGTAGGTAGGGAAATGGGTAGACTGTGTGGGCCAAGCGGCCCTTATCTGCCGACAAAGTCTGTGTTTCTATGTTTCTACAGTGATCATACTGGTTTGTGCTTTATAGTGGTAGCCAGAATCTGAGAAGCATTGTTAGGGGTATCCTCAAAAAGGTGATCTACAAAGGGGGTATTTTAAGCCAGTTGTATTTTCATGAGAATTATTCTAAGCATGTGCAGTTTTAAAATTTACATCAAAATGATCACCCCCCCCGATATATGGATTAATGCATACCTCACTGGGAGAAAAACAGCATACAATCCTTCAGTAGTGTTTGTGCTACATACTGCCTGTTGGGGTGTTCTGGGAGGATCCCCTCTGTATCACAGTCTGATAAGGTTTTATCACTGAGCTGGTTCCACTCTATACTGTCAGAAAAAGTCCACATATCTCAAGCTGTATTACAGCCTGCAGCAGTGTGACCTGGAGCTGTATCTGAATGTGAAGGTTTCTGTGGTGCAGTGGAGACAGAGCTATGTTTGGTCCTGACTCATGAGTGTGTGTAGCCACCTTCTTGGTGTACAACAAAGTTCTGTGCTCTGCCTATTGCCTGCAGAGGGATCTGCTGTCAGTATTTTTATGTTTGCTTGCACGCAGCGCAAGAAACATGTTGTGGCAGCTTGGTGCTGAAGCAGGTTCTGGAGGTGCAGCACTGTTGTGGCCAATACCGGCACGGCATTTTGGGGCATGTGTGATGTCCACCAATAAGTGGGGACACAGTCAGGCGACAGTAGTTTTGAACTTGCCACCAACTTAAAAGAAAATAGCCAACCGTGGATGCGCTTCCCCCACACATCGCAAGACGCATGCACGCACATTAGCGTACTAATACGGCCCACCCACACATGATGGCAGGGTGCTCAATCCCTGTCGGCTCCACTGCCCCCACCCCAAACAGCCTTCCTGCTGCCACGCTGGGAGCCCACCCCAGCCTGGCAAAAGTCTTGCATCATCCAAGAAAACAAAAAGAAACCTGAAAGAGAAAACCTTTCCTCGCTGACTGTCCTGACCCCCGCTCCCCCCACCAGCACCCACCTTCTGTGCACCCTGCCTCCCCACACCACCCCCACCCAATACTTACCTTGAGTCTGACGCGATGATCTTCGGTGGACCAGGAACATGTCTGCACTCTTCAAAGCCGACCGCGAACTGAGGAAATGCCGGTGAACTGTATATATACAATAATGGATGGGGAAGTGTGCTTAATGAGAAATTAATGGTTATCCGAGGTGTGGGATGCTACATAAACCCCGGGGGCAAAGCCCGGTTTATTAAAGCATCCTGCCACCGAAAGCAACCACACTTTCGAATTTACACTACCTCATCTTTATTATTTATAATTGCTGGTCAGCAATTTTTCCCCAACAGTGATTTTTGTACCGTCACACAGACAGTCTCTGACACACACACACACACACACACACACACACACACTCTGTTTGTAAGAGACACTGATCTTTTTACAGTTGGTGTTTTTATTTTGTTGTGCCAGGAAATCATACATTTACTTCACTGCATTTCTGTAGTTAGGTCACGGTGGCTATCGCAATTGAACCCTACCTTCGATCGAGACTTTTTGGCCATTCTTCTTCAGAGTTGTGCTGTGTGATTTTGGAATGGTAGAATCAACCAGATATTTCTTACAATTGCGCAAATGCATTTTTCTTTTTTTTTAGAAAAAAGAACAAAACGAGTAGGCATTCCCAGTCTGGCGGCTCCTCGCTCCGTGGGAAGAAAAGCCACCATGTTTTTTAAACTGTTTTGCCTGCCTCTGAGGAATGCAGAGCCAATCAGGATGTGGCTCTTGTGTGATTGAGGTGGCGTGTGTTTGTCGTTATAACCTGTGGGTTATAATGGCAAATTATAACTGGCTCAAGCAATGGGAAAGATTCCTTGCCAGTTATTACAATGTAATAAATAGGATTTTTTTCAACTTTGCTGCATATCTCAGGCATTTTTTGGAATTTTTTCACCAAATTTTCAACATGGGGTTTTTCGGACCCCACCCCATTAATTCTGTCACTGTCATTTTGTTAATCGGCCCCGAAAGGTGATTTTGCAGTCACTGTGCGGAACCACCTTTCGGGATTGATTTACGAAATGACAGTATCACAGTTCATGAGGTAGGCCCCAAAAACCCTATGTTGAAAATTTGGTGAAAAAATTCCCCAAAATGACTGTTTTGCGAGCATGTGTTGTGCTGTTCCTACACACGATCGTAAGTTCGCGAATTTTCAATGTTTTCACTCCAGATTTTCAACATTGCCATTTTACCATACCTTCTTATGAGGAGTACAGCTGTCATTTTTCCACATTTCACCCAAAATGTGTTTCCGCGCATGTAGCACACAATGGCGCAGTCGGTGTGCGAAATCAATGTTCGGGACAGATTAAAAAGATCCCAGAGACACTGTTCATGAGCAGAGGTGTTACAATGGCTATGTTAAAAATTTGGTGAAAAAAGTCCATAAAATGACTGTGTTACGAGTGACCATTGCGCAGTTTCCACTCATCCTTGTAAGTTCATGGATTTCTAATATTTTCAGTCCAGATTTTCACCACTGGCATTTTTTCACACTTCCTTATGAACAGTACAGCTGTCATTTTTCACACCATGGCCGAAATGTGTTTTCGCACTTCCAGTGCAGAAATGCGTGGTCGCTGTGGGAAATCACTGTTTGGGACAGATTGAGGAAAATCACAGTGACACTGCTCATGAGCGGAGGTTCCAAAATGCCTGTGTTGACAATCTGCTGTAAAACATCCCCAAACTAATTGCATTATGGGTGTGCATTGCGCAGTTTCTACACAGGCTCATGACTTCACCAGTTTTTTTAATACTTTCACTGCAGATTTTCAACATTGCCATTTTTTACACCTCCCATGAACAGTACAGCTGTCATTTTCACATCCTGTTCAAAATGTGTTTTCGCACCTGTGGTGCCAAATGGCGTAGTCGCTGTGCAAAATCAGCTTTCGGCTAACAAACTGATATTGCCACTGTTCTTAAGGTGGGGGTCACAAAAAACCCATGTTGAAAATTTGGAGTGCAAATGCCAACGAACACCTGAAACCTTAGGGTTTCTGACCATAACGCCCCACCCTGTAGAGACTGACAGACATCAGGGGTGTAACTTGGGATTCTCGCCGGTAATGCTCATACCATTCCACACCCTGCAGCCAGTGAGAGGCATCGAGGTGTGCCTTGGACTCTTCATCCCCAAAGTTCACCCCATTCTCCTATATGGCACCCATCTCACTGTATTTTCTGATGGAGTGGGGTGAGCATAAGGGCCAAAGACTCCAAGGCACACCATGACACTTGTTGGTGTCTGCAGGTTAGGGTGTGGTGAAATGGCATGGCCATTATGCCTGACAACCCAAAGGCACATCTCAATGCCTGTCAATCTCTGCAGGGTGTGGCAGGGTTGGCTTCAGTTCAATACTTCACTGCCATTCCTATTATGCAGCTCTGTAACTCCTACACTTCCAATGCAAATGCCAGCAAGCAAACATCTGGCATTGACAAATGCTTGTTTATAGCAAGGGAGGACTAGATGTTAAAGACACTGCGGATCTTTATCTATTTGTTCCCTCTGTACAGCCATAGCATCTGTGTGTCATATTTGTGCCTGTTGCTCAGGCCATATTGATGAAATAGCACTGTGTCACTTTTCAGTTTATAGGGCAGGTACAGTACTGTCTCCCAGAGATTTAAGTCCCCGTCACAGTAGCCTGAGGCTGAAATCAAAAGTGTTAGGAACAGTAAAATTCAACTTTGTACCTGCTGTAGCTGTGTGGTGCTACGGCCAACAGAATGAGCTTTCTCTTGTGCCAGTATACTTTTCTTAGCATGTTCAGTGGTATACAGATTTACAGTGGCAGGTTGCAGTGTAAAGTCTATTGCCGATGCTTCAGCTCTGCGTGCCATATTGGGGGCAGCACAGTTCAGCTGACTGTCAAAATGTAACTCCTGAGCTCGGTCTGGGAATCCAGGCCTCCTGAGAAGAGCAAGGGTGTTACCCTGGTGTCATAGCCAATATTCTGCCAGTCACAAAATATGTAGCCCCCCTCTCCCCAGACACACCTGGAAACAGCATGACACAACTTAGTGTGCCTTTCCTGGTCAAAAATTACTTATCATTCAATCAAAATCAATCAATCAACCAATAAATAAATAACTAGATGTCAGGCTGAAGGGTCTATAGTTACTTGAGTCATCCCTCCTGCAACTTATGTGCAAGGGAACTACACTGAAAGTTATTTAATCCCTGGGGACAAGCCCAGTGTTTAGTTAGGCAACAGCATGTAGCAGGGTGTGCATTCAGTTGGGATAACTTCACACCTCGAATGTGTTATGAGGCATGAGGTATTGCCCGCCAGGTGCCATCAACCACCTAAGAAGTGCCATTGTGCCACCACAAAGCACACTCTGGAGTGTCTTATTGTGATTATGAAATGGGTCACCAATTCTTTTTTCTTGGGGTGGCTGACAAAATGCACAAAAATAAAATAATATTTAACATTTTATAATTTTTTTAAACATTCATCAACGTCGACAAATTAGTCACAGCACATCCCAGCATCAGCATGCCATCTCAGTTTCAAATATTATACACAGCAAAATGCTTTTTTTATTAGCCCTTAGAAGTTCTATTTTCCCCAGCCCACCACCGTTTATCTGTCTCCCTACTTTTCTTCCTTCTTCTTTATATTATTCTCCCCTTTCCCCTCCTTGTTTCTTTTCTCTCTTTTCTATATTCAGTAGTTGTAATGTTTACTATGGATGAAAAAGAAGCATGCAAATTTCTGCTTGGTTCGACCTGCATAGTGTTTACTTCCACAACCACACAGCAGAAGGCTTAAGATGGAACACGGGCTTCTGTTAAACAGCAGAGAGTTTCCTGGTAAGCAAGTGCGGAGAGGAGGGGGAATTTTCATGGTCATCAAGGAAGCACCAGAAATTAAAACTGCAAGTACTGTGGTACTTAATTATCTATTTATGTATGTGTGTGTAAAAAGCATATACAGTAGCATTTAATTATTATTTTTTCAAACCAGTTTTATTTTTAGGGTCTAATTGAAAGTTAGACCCTAAAGTGAGTGAAGGTCGCAAACATGTTCGTGATGGCGATCAGGGATTTGTTGTTGACATTGATTTTATTGTGAATAGGCTGCTGGATCTTTATCTGGCATTGTTACACTGAAATAACAGCATGAGTAAAGATTGCCCTCAGCCAATCAGGTTTCATAATTTTTGAAACTCATTTTATTACAAGTGGTTGAAAATGTCAACCAGCAAGTGCTGCAACCTGCACCATTTCCCTTAGTAATCCACCCTTAATGCCTTTTTAATGTTTGAATCTGTGTGTAAGAAGATGATTATGAGGCAGAGGTTTTCAGGGAGATCTTTTGAAGACTGCGGTGCTGCCCCATCTGCGTGCACCTCTCTGGGCTGAGGAGGGAGGTTGCTAGTCTCCAGGCTGAGTTGGCTAGGATTCAAGGAACCTTCTCCTCCACCCAGAGACCACCAAGTCTGCCACCACTAACTCAAAGGATGCCTGGGAGGAGGAGTGGCTGGACTACGGTGGGCTCAGGAAGGGTGAGGGTGATGGTATAGCAGCACATTCCCCATCCGGTAACACTACTCAACCCCAATGCCATTCTGGTGGGGCAGAACTGTCCCATGGAGGCACCAAGGCAGTAACCAGAGAGGATGTGGGGGGGCCTCCATAGTGAAGACTCCAAGGAAGGTGGCAGAGGACCCTGGAGGAGAAAGAAGCAACTCCAGGTGGGGGCTCCATTGTGAGACAGCCAGATCTGGGAACAGGAAGGGAGGGGGAAGGGAGATTAGGTGCCTGATACCATGGTTTGGAGGGATGGAAAGTGGATCCTGTGGATTGCTAGGGCAGCAGGATGGGAGAGGGAGCTAGAGGTTATTGTGCACCTGAGGACAAATTACCTTGCTAGGGATAGGGAAAGGATAGTGTAGGAGGAGTTCAAGGAGTGGGGGGAGGGGTATTAGGCAGGTAGCAAGCTCAGTGGCCTTTTCTGAGGTGCTGTTTGTCTATGATGGGGGGAGGGGATGGCTTCAAGCAGTGGTTGAAGGAATGGTGCAGAGAGGAGGGGATTCAGCTACATTGGAGGCTGGGGTCACACCTGAAGTGGAGATGGCCTGCATCCATCCAAGAGGGAGACAGCAGTCTTCAGTGAACAGTTTAAATATTACACTGCTGAGCATTTAAACTAGCTGAAGGGGATGGCAGAAGGAAGCAGGGAAACATAAACTGCCCCCCACCCCCAAATTGGAGTAGTCAGCAGGGAGAACCCTAAGGGAGACAAATCCCCAAGGGTACCTAATAGAAAGGAAAAACAAGTTAGTAGTAATAAAGAAAGATGGGAATGTAAAGAGGCAATAAGGAGTGAGGGCAAAGGAGAAAATGGGGGGGTTGTTGAGTAGGGTGGCACTGGAAGTTGGAAGGCCATGTGTGCCAACGCTCAAAGTCTGGGAAATAAAATGCCAGATTTACAGGCCACTATGGCAGAGGCTGACCGGGACATTGTTGCTATTACAGAAACATGGTGCACTGAGAACCATGACTGGGATATACAGGCACAGCCACACCAGGCTATTCTCTGTTCAGGAAGGACAGGGTGGGAAAAAAGGGGGAGGAGTTGCTCTTTATGTAAGAGATAGAATAAAAGCAACAGATGTACAGGGACTACAGGTGTAACCACCCAGTCCCCTGGGGGTTACTAGAATCCCTCAGTATCAGTGCTAGGCAGGGAGAAGCAGGTGGTAACCAACTAGTTAAACAGGTTGTTCACCTGCTCACTCTTTTGTTTACTTGGCTTCAGCTGAGATGGAAGTGATGAGCTCATCTGGAACTCTCACAGCAGCATAAACCTTGGCCAGCTGTGAGACGGGGTTTTAGAACGTTGAGACGTTCCTTCATCATCTATTTTGGGAATGTCCAAAAATAACTCCATTGTGGGCTTTAATTAAATCCAAAATGAACCCCGCTCTTAGGTTTACAGGATTACTTCACA
Source organism: Neoceratodus forsteri (assembly GCA_016271365.2). NCBI lineage: Eukaryota > Metazoa > Chordata > Ceratodontiformes > Ceratodontidae > Neoceratodus > Neoceratodus forsteri. Next base: position 2,319,937 of record JADMNL010000041.1, on the reverse strand, counting down.
CCGGAGGTGTGTCTGTTGGGGGATTTTACAGCTTTTCCTCCTATGGTTAGAAATTATCATATGATGATGATAGCTATGCCTGTTAAGAATATAGTTCTTAAACACTGGAAGGACTCTATCCAACTTACCTACTCAGAATGGTTGCAAGAGCTTCTTTTTAATTTACGTATAGAAAACAATGATAGCCAGCCTCAATAACAGAATGGATATTTATAGAAAGAGCTGGGAAAGTCTGTATGTCTTGTACTCTGTTTGAAGAGGAATGCATGTCTAACAACCAGCTAAATTTGTTCAATCTATATGGTACTATGTTAGTCCTAGTATAATGCAAGTTTGGCACAGGGGATAAGGTGGGCTGAGGGGTAGGAGGGGGAGGGGGTAAGGGGGTTTAATTAGGGTTTGTTATTTTTAATTACATGCTTATATCTTACCTTGATCCCATTGCTGACATATATGTGTGTAAAATCAATGAACTTTAAATAAAATAAAAAAGAATGTTGAGATGAGGGTCAGTGTGAGTCAATAGTTGGGATTCTGTAGTTGGAAGTTGGAGGAGTGAGAATTGCTCAGCTAAGGGCTCTGAGCAGTGGGTCTCACTCTAGTCCTGGTATTCTTCAGTTTGCTGACAGAAGTAGTGGAAACTGTTGTCTACAGCAGGATCTCCTGATTTCATCCCTGGAGGGGTGAACAGGACTGCTAGTGGATGGCTCCAAGGAGCAATCCCATTTTTGATCCAGGATGTTTTGAAGCTGCCTGAAATGTCTAACAGAGTAGTGTCTGACTTTTGCTGCAGAAAGCAAGTGCCTGTGCTGTTGTGTTCTCTGGCTAAAAGGGAAGCGCACAACTTTTCTGTGGATTCAGAAGTTTGAGTTCTAATTTAAAGTCTGCTGAAGTGTGTGTTGTCCAGAGGTATGACTATATCACATTGTTCGAGACTTTAGTTTTTCCACTACCAGTGTAGTGATTTAAATGCCGGATGCCAAAGTTTCATTCAGTTAAGCATTTTCCAAAGTGTGTTTCTGAATGTTTAAGGTGTAACTCTGAAAGAATGACTGAGTATGGATTTGGGAGCAAAAGGTGGGCAGACCTCCATCTGGAGTAACCAGTTCAGGACTAACAGGTTCAGTAAGGGCACCTGGTTACTTTAGACAAAGGGCCAATGTCCGAAGAGAATTTTACCCCCTAAAGTGGGTCTCAGTTTCTTCTCTGGTTATGAAGAATGGTGCTAATTCTTAGCAAAATGTGTGTTCAGTTGTGGCCAGTGCCACTAGAAGCAATGTTAAATGTCCTATGACATGGGAAACAAACTACAAGTGTTCTGTTAGCAAATGTGTTTTCAGTTGTGGCCAGTGCCACTGGAAGAAATGTCCCATGTCCTATGTTATTTGGGAATACAAGTGTAACCCCCCTACAAATGAGAGTTCCCAAAAAGTCTTCCTAGAGCTTGTCTAAATGCTCACTGCCAGGCTGGTGTCCTGCGTTTTTGCAGTTTAAATGTGATTGCTAGAGAGTGCCTATATAGTCTCTGTGTACTGTCTCTTTAAGAGCTACCTGGATTGCAGTCATAATTAATCTAAAAGGGATCTCTGTTAGAAGATGTGCTTGTTTGCTGATCATTTGTTAGAGTAATAATAATATTGCAGTTTGTTCTAACTTGTCTTCTTTGCAGCATGGACAGTTCTGTTTGTTTCCATTATCTTGGTCCTGGACTGCTGAAATAGGCCAATCAGTACATTTGGGACTTTAAAATGCAGCCTGCCTACAAGGGCTTGGTGGGGTCAAAACTTGTAGGAATTGTAGTTTTGGGCTTTTTGTGCCTAAAATAACCTGGAGGAGGAGCCCTTGTTGTGACAGACAGAAATATCAGCCAACCGAACCTTTTGGATCTTGGGGAAGTCCCAAACTGCTTGCAGTTTCAGTTAGATCCAAGTTGGGAAGTGAAGAAGTAACAGCTCAAGGTAGTTTGAGCAGCAATCAATAGTGGATTCACGTGGGAGAACTGTGGAAAGGCCTGAATTTTGGCCTGCATGCCTGCCTGCTGTCCCTGAGAGGGAACTTGTGCCATTTTCAGAGTGAATCCGAACTTGGAGAGCAAAGTAAACCACTGAATTGTGACCAGGCTCCTACCTGAAGAAGACTGAAAATTTGCTGAATGCGATCGGCCTGTCTGGACTTCCAGCCACCTCTGAACTCCTGGATTGTATAGAAACTCTGTAATTGTGACCGGACGGCCTTTTGCCTGGTACAGTGGAATTTTCTTACGTGTGAATGTGTTGTGTGCTTATAGTGGGCTGTGATTTGGTTCCCCACTGTGGTCTGAATTGTATCCTGCTTGCTGGAAGCCACATCCAGCCCCATGGACTGAATCCAAAATCATCTCCATTGGGCCTGGGCCTTGCCATACTGGCCCAGCCCGACTACCCACTGCACAGAGAACGCCATTGATGAGAGATCTGCCAGGGAATCAGCCCCCTGCTCAACACTTGAACAGGAACGACGCCTCAGTGATTCGTGTGGGCCACGCTTCTCAGGGCACTCCAGCTCATCAACCTGCAGTCTCGATTTTGTCCTGCCTGTGTCCAATATTGGGTATTGTGAGTAAACATCGGGGTAGCTCCCTGCAACAACAGCTAAATCTAAAGTGTTGTCATCTGATTGTCTTGTTGCTTTTTTCTTTCACAAACTGAGCCCCCCGCTCCGGAGTACAAATAGTGTGTGTTGTGCATGATGATTTCTTCCATCACAGGGCCCAACCAGCTGCAACTTTCCTTGCTAGCCCACCATTTTCCTACCTGGGTACCCAGAGTGTGTGACTGTGTGGAGACTTAAAGTGCATGCATAACTGTTTGATTAATATAGCCTTTAAGCCAATCATCCTGATTACACCCCTTCCTAGTTCAAGTCCCCTGAGTAAATCATATCTGACCTTTTTTAGCTGCATTTAACCTGACTGTGGTTCCAGTTTGTGCCAAGAGTACTGTACTGTTGCTATTTACTGTGCATAACCTTGTTTTACAGGTGGTCCCCAGGGTCGAGCCAGAGGAACCAGCCCTAGTAGTAAGTACAAACAGTGTGGGTACTGGTATGGTGTACAAGGGATACTGTGAAAGTGATTATCGTATATTGCTTAGGTCACTAGAAGGGAAAGAGGGGGGTTACAGTGCCCCAGAGGGCTGTACCCTGGTTAGTTTGACCACTACCAACCCTGAGCTCCAGGTGGAGGCACCCATTTCAGAACTCAGGCCCCTTAACCTGCTACTTGCCATGCAGGCAGGGGTAGTAGCCCTTGGGATAGCGCCACCTAGGAGTTACATCTTGGAGGCTCACCTCCGGGATTTTGTGCCTTCTAGTGGCCAAAATTATGAATTATTGTTAAAGATTAATGACTACCCCAGTAGAAATGACTGTACACCAGTTAGTGGGGTGGAGTACTGGGCAGGAGATCGACTCCCAAAATTCTCTGCTTATACTGGAGATTTCCCTTGGTACCAGTAAGGACACTGTAGAGGGAGCACTCTCCAAAGTTGAACGTTTAAAAAACCCTGTGATGGTGGGTCGACAGGGTGATTTGATGGCCCAAACTTTCATAGTTTTGGTAAAGTGTAGTGACCTCATGGACAGCTCTAAAGTGCCACAGACTATTGCCTCAGAAGGCATCCTAGCCACCTGGAGAGTGATAACAAAAGACAGTAAAGACCCTGGGGTGGATGAGCTCCCACTATTATCTGAGACTTTTGAGGAGGAATTTCCTAAGTTGTTGCTGGAGGAAGGGAAAACCATAAAGTACTTTAAGAAACTATTCCTGCCACCTGGGGGTGTTCCTTCCTCAACACCCACTCCCACTCCAGCAGCTGTTACTGTCCCGCCTTCTGTGCCCATGCCAATGCTGGCCCCTATATCTGTACCCGCCATTAGTCATGACTCGTATCACCGACTGAGGATGTTTTCAGGCACCCTTCCCACACCCCTTGGGGGAGGACAATTAGGAGACTTGGATAGACTATGTTGCCCCTCAAATCCAAGAATGGCAATGCCCCGAACCAGAGAAGAGGACAAGGGTGGTTGAAAGCCTCAGAGGCCCCGCCCAACTTACTATCCACACTGCACAGGCTAGTAATCCAGAAGCAATTGCTCATGATTTTTTGAATGCATTGGAAAATGTGTATGGGAGCCCCTATCAGATGAGAACCTGTGGGATAGGGTCAAAAGCACTCAGCAGTACCCAGGGGAGCCCTTATCCATGTATGTGCCTTGACTCAAAGTGGTGTTACAGAAATACCTAAAGAAAGGTGGCATGGCCCCAGCTAAGTTAGATCAGAATAGGTTGGACCAACTCCTCAAGTCAGTCCCATTCTCTGAATTATTGCCGCTCCAACTATGCCTTGCTGCTCGGTTGGATGCACCTCCTACCTATGAAGGACTGATGAAGGAAATTCAGAGGATTGAGAGGAGGAAGCCACGTGGTGGGGGGGGTCCCTCCTGTATCATCTGCTGCTGCTGCTGCCCAGATGACCGAGGATGCACATGTGAGTGATGCTCAGGGGCAAAATACAGTGCCAGATGAACATTGGGAGACTAGCAAGGACGCTCCGCCCTGGGGTGAGATACTGTGAGAGGTCTGAGAAATGAGGGCTACCGTTTCCCTACAAGCCCATTCCAGAGATACAATAGGCCCAAACACCTCTCAGAGCGTGTCCTCTATGGGGGTGGGGGTGCACTTCCAGGCATCCCCTGTTGACAGCAGCTCAAAGATTGATGAATTGACTATGGATGTGAGGGAATTACTGAGGCATCTCCCCATGCTCACCACACACCACATAGAGGTTGAATCATGATTTTCTGTTGGTGGTACCCCCGCCTCAACCCCAATGTGATGTCTTGACCATGCCAGACTCTAGAAAGAATACTCTGTCATAATTGTGGGAAGGAGGGGCATATGAAGAAAGAATGCTGGTTCCCAAAATACTTTGATAAGGTTGCATACAGATTTCAAGGGGAGATCTGGAAAGTGAAACCATGGTTGAGGGGTGCTAGAAATGACCGCAGTGAGTGAAGGCTCAAGAAATCCCAACTCCAACTTCTTTGTGGCTAAGTCGTCTGTACCGGCCCCTGCTACTGTCCTTCCAGACTGGTCCAAGATAGTGGGCCCTTCAATGGAGACTAATGTGGCTGTGAATGGTATTCCTACTCGAGCTGTGCTTAACAGTGGGTCGCAAGTGACCATTGTGTTTCAGGACTGGTATGACAAACACTTATCTGATGTGCCCTTACAATCCCTGATAGGCCTACATGCGTGGGGGCTGAGCGACAAGTTTTATCCATATCTAGGATATGCCTGCCTCTGGTTGTCTTTTCCTGCAACTGTCACTGGTGTAGAGGAGCAAGTAGAGACACTGGCACTAGTGTGTCCCCCCACCAGACTGTATGATGGGGTTCCCCTGTTAATTGGAACAAACGCCCACATGTTTGGGAGACTAGCATAATTCTGCCATGAGAAACAAAGGCAGCTGACTGGATGGGCCCTAAGAATTCCAGTCTTAGTAAAAAGGGCATATGACTTACAACAGAAACCCAATAAAGAGGACCTAGATGAGCCAGTGGGGATAGTGTGGAAAAAGGAACCTGACTCCTTGGTATTGGCCCCCAATGCCCAGTGCACAATCCATGGAGAAGTCCGCCTAAAGAGAAAGGTAAAGAACAAAATATTAATGTTGGATGCACCAGGAGATGGAAAGTTGCCAGAGGGATTATTGGTCAAACTCAGCATCTTGCCTGCTCATGCCCACACTTATGCATGACATGTGATGGTCCAGATTCAGAATATGCCAGATCGGGAGATTCGGGTCAACAGAGGGTATACCCTAGCTATAGTACACTGTACTGACACTGCAGTATTGCCCAGCAACAAGTGCTCTGGCGAGAAGGAGAGAATGACCTGGACGTATTTGACTTTGGTGACTCCCCACTGCCAGCTAAATGGAAGGCTAGAATTAACAAGAAACTCGCTCAGAGGGACCAAGTGTTTTCATTAAAAGAATGGGACGTGGGGTGTGTCCAGGGTGCAGAGCATCACATGCGCTTGTATGATGACCAGCCATTTCGAGAGAGATCCCTACATCTCGCCCCAGCAGATATAGATGATGTGAGGAGACACCTGCAGGAAATGCTCACTGCTGGTGTAATACAAGAATCAAGGAGCCCATATGGCTCTCCCATTTTGGTGTGCATAACAAGAATGGGTCGGTAAGGATGTGTGTTGATTATCGAACCCTGAACCGGCGGACCATCCCCAATCAATACACCTTGCCCCGTATACAGGATGCCCTGGATTGTTTGAATGAGAGCAAATGGTTTTCGGTATTGGATCTTCACAGCGGATACTACCAGATCCTGATGGCCCTGGAGGACCATGAGTAAACAGCCTTCATCTGTCCTTTAGGGTTCTATGAATTCCTGAGAATGCCACAGGGGATTTCAGGTGTCCCGTCCACCTTTCAGCTACTGATGCAACATGTGGTGGGAGATATGAACTTGCTGGAACATCTAATGTACCTAGACAATGTCATTGTATTTGCTCGCACATTAGAGGAGCATGAGACCTGATTGTTTAAAGTCCTAGACCGATTGGAAGATTTCGGCCTCAAGCTGTCCATTAACATGTGCCAGTTTTTTCAAACCTCCATGAAGTATGTAGGGCACATAGTATCTGCAGAAGGGATAGAGACTGATCCCAGTAAGGTTGAATCACTGACTACTTGGCCCCAGCCCCATATTTTGAAAGAACTACAATGTTTCCTGAGGTTGTGTGGCTACTAATGCAGGTTCATAAAAGACAATTCAAAGGTGATTCGCACGCTCTTGAATCTTACCCAGGGTTACCCTCCTACCAACCATAAATATACAAAAGGGTCCTTCAAAGAATCAGAGAAAATATACTTCTGCACAGGTGAGCTTTTTGGGCCCCACTGGACACCTGAATGTGAAGCAGCCTTTCACGAAATCATATACCAGCTCACCCATGCCCCCATCCTTTCCTATGCTGACCCCACCAAGCCCTATGTGCTGCATATGGATGCCAGTCTGCAGGGTCTAGGAGCTGTGCTATATCAAGCCCATGAGGATGGTTTGAGACCAGTGGCCTTCGCCAGTAGGAGCGTCACCTCGTCAGAGCTAAACTACCCTGTGCACAAGCTGGAGTTCCTTGCGCTAAAATGGGCCATTGTCGGCCAGTTTCATGAATACCTCTATGAGGAAAAGATGTTGGTGAAGACCGATAATAACCCGTTAACCTATGTACAGACTTCAGCTAAGTTAGACGCCACTGGGCACTGGTGGCTTTCCGACTTATCAACCTATGATTATGCTATTGAATACAGGCCAGGACTGAACCATATTGATGCTGATTCCTTGTCACGAAGGCTTGTTTCCAAGAATGATTGGGCCAGGCTGTCTGAACCTGACATCTGAGCCTTGTGCCAAAAAATTTACCGAGATGAACAGATGTCTGTGGACACAGTGGGCTGTTTAGTAGATTGCTTGGACCCTCCTGATACCTGCATACCAGCTGCCTATTGTCACTTTTCTGCTCTAGATATTAGTGCACTACCTCAATCTGACAATGACAGCATTCAGTGTGCTTAATCCCAAGATCCTATGATTCAGCCCGTGCTTCATGCCCTGCGTGCGGAGAAAGATGTGTCCAAGTTGTGTTTCCCTGACTTGCGAACTGCTCTGTTGTTTAAAGAAGGCCCCAGGTTGAAGCTACTCAATCAGTTGTTGTACAGAGAGACAGTGGATCATAGCGGTCAAGTAGACAGGCAGCAATTGGTCCTGCCCATGGCCTTTAAAGATTTGGTATTGAGGTCCTCCACAATCACATGGGGCACTTTGGTATTGGCAGAACTCTCAGTTTGGTACGATCTCGACTGTACTGGCCCAAGATGGGAGCCGATGTTGAGCACCATGTAATGACCTGCAGTCGTTGCCTGCAAAGGAAAGCCCTACCTCAGAGAGCTGCCACCCTTGTCAATATTACTACCAGCACCCCCATGGAACTGGTCTGCATAGACTTTTTGTGTTTAGAACCTGATCAGCAGAATATTGGCCAAGTGTTAGTCGTTATGGATCATTTCACATGGTATGCACAAGCTTTTCCAAATAAAGATCGAAAGGCTTCTACCATGGCCAAGGTGCTAGTGGAAAATTTCTTCGTTCACTATGTGCCCCTCAGCGGATCCATTCTGACCAAGGCAGAGCTTTTGAAAGTCGGCTAATCAAAGAATGCTCTCTCTCTCTATGGGGGTGCAGAAGTCAAGAACCACCTCTTATCACCCATAGAGGGACCCTCAACCAGAATGTTTTAACCACACCCTTCTAGACATGCTGAGCACCCTCCATCCCAAAGACAAGCCTAAGTGGAGCCAGCAGATTAGCACCTTGGTCCACGCATACAATTGCACAAAAAATGATGCTACTGGGTTCTCTTCCTACCGCCTCATGTTAGGGAGGGAGGCCTGACTGCCCATTGATGTCTGATTTGGGGTCTCTCCAGATGGGCTCCAAGCTGAAAATTGCCTACAGTATGTACAGAAACTGAAATCTCAATTAAACCATGCCTATCAACTGGCCCAGACAATGGCCGCCAAAAGAAATCTACCAACAAAGAGAGGCATGATAAAAAAGTAAAGGCTCAAGAACTTTGGCCTGGTGACCGTGTGTTGTTATGCAATTTGGGACTGTATGGCAAACACAAAATTGCTGATAGGTGGCACTGTCTTCCCTATGTCATAGTTGGAAAGCTGGATGATTTGTCAGTGTACAAAGTGCGCCCAGAGAATAACTCCAAAGTTGTCAAGACAATGCACCGTAATCACTTGCTACCTATCGGCCAAGTCATAATTGAAGTTGAACCATCAGAGATTGATTCCCCTGGGCCAATGGCTCATGCTACTGCAAAAAAGAGACAAAGTCAACCTACCTCAGTAGTTACAGATTTACGGTTTCCCCAATAGCAGGCCCAGAATGATAGTGACTGTCAGTCCACCTATGACGAAAGTGAGTGTGACAGTGCCTATTACCCCTCCTATGAAGTGAGTCAGCTGGTTTAAGGTAACCCTATGACTAATTGTAGGGATGAAGCTGGGCCTTCTGGACTGCCTAACCCCCCAACTTCGTCCTTGGAGCCAATGCTCCCTGAAAGTGAAGTGCAAAGTATTACATCTGAGGTTGCGGACTCCCTGTGTTTTGTGGAACTGTGTGAATTGCCGAAGAAGGGGCTGACGATCTGAGTCTTTCTGGTGACACACCAGAACTTGAAGAACAATGTGAGAGTGTTGACAGCTCCCCTTCAGTGCCGCAAAGCCTAATTGAGCCAGAGCCTCCTCAAAATGAGCAACCTGGGCTTCTGTCAGAAAATAATGAGCAAAGTGTTGTGGAAACAGAGCCTACAGAGCAAGGAGCCGACAGTGCTCCAAGTTTGGACATTCCCATACATGCAGAGGCACCCCTCACAAGAGACAAAAGCTCCAAAGTTAGTGCTGAAAGTGCAGAAACTGTGGCTGCTCCCCCAAGAAAGACTGGCTGAGCTGTCAAGCCAGTGCTATGCTTTAGTTATGATTCCCCTGGGAGGTCAGTGGATTTGCCTCTCAGTGTGGTTCACAAAGGGGTTTATGTTTCACCAAGCTCACTGCCCAAATTGAGCCTTACGGCCAACTCCAGCTTACTTTTTCTTCCCTCTCACCATGGTGCCTCTGCCTCATTCAGCCCCAGGTTAGCTGATAGGGAAGGGCCCCCTCTTATATTGTTTAATGTTCAAGAAGTTATTAAATGAATCAGTATTACATGTATGAAACATGCATAAGTATTGTCAATATGGATGTAGTAATGTGAAGTATACTGAAATGTATATTAATGTAACAAGCTAATGATATATGTATGTCTCATTTATATTGCATTTTTGATATTGTGATGATACAGACTTGACGCAGATGCCAAGTTTTCTCCAAGGAGGGAAGGGTGTAACCCCCCCTACAAATAGGGGTTCTCAAAAAGTCTTCCTTGATCTTTTGTAAATCCTCACTGCCAGGCTGGTGTCCTGCGTTTTTGCAGTTTAAATGTGATTGCCAGAGAGTGCCTATATAACGTCTGTGTACTGTCTCTTTAAGAGCTGCCTAGATTGCAGTCATAATTAATCTAAAAGGGAGCTCTGTTAGAAGATGTGCTTGTTTGCTGGTCATTTGTTATAGCAGTAATAATATTGCAGTTTGTTCTAACCTGCCTTCTTTGCAGCATGGACAGTTCTGTTTGTTTCCATCATCTTGGTCCTGGATTGCTGAAATGGGCCAATAAGAACATTTGGGACTCTAAAATGGAGCCTGCCTGCAAGGGCTTGGTGGTGTCAAAACTTGCAGGAATTTGTAGTTTTGGGCTTTTTGCGCCCAAAATAACCTGGAAGGGGAGCTCTTGTTGTGACTGACAGATATATCAGCCAACCAAACCTTTTGGATCTTGGGGAAGTCCCAAACTGCTTGCAGTTTCAGTTAGATCTAAGTTGGGAAGTGAAGAAGTAACAGCTCGAAGTAGTTTGAGCAGCAATCCATAGTGGATTCACATGGGAGAACTGTGGAAAGGCCTGAGTTTTGGCCTGCATGCCTGCCTGCTGTTCCTGAGAGGGAACTTGTGGGTTTTTCAGACTGAATCCGAACTTGGAGAGTGAAGTAAGCCACTGAGTTGTGACCAGGCTCCTACCTGAAGAAGACCGAAGATTTGCTGAATGCGATTGGCCTGTCTGGACTTCCAGCCACCTCTGAGTTCCCGGATTGTGCAGAGACTCTGTAATTGCGACCAGAGAGCCTTTTGTCTGGTACAGTGGAATTTCCTTACATGTGAATGTGTTGTGTGCTTATAGTAGGTCGTGATCTGGTTCCCCACTGTGGTTTGAATTGTATTCTACTTGCTGGAAGCTGCGCTAGAATTTCCTTACATGTTAATGTGCTGTGTGCTGCTAGTGGGTCATGATTTGGTTCCCCACTGTGGTTTGAACTGTGTTCTGCTTGCTGGAAGTCACATCCAGCCCCAAGGACTGAATCCAAAATCATCTCCATTGGGCCTGGGCCTTGCCACACTGGCCCAGCCCGACTACCCGCTGCACAGAGAATGCCATCGATAAGAGACCTGCCTGGGGATCAGCCCCCTGCTCAACACTTGAATAGGAATGACACCTGGGTGATTTGTGTGAGCCCTGCTTCTCCGGGCACTCCAGCCCAACAAACTGCAGTCTCAATTTCGTGATGCCTGTGTCCATTATTGGGTATCATGAGTAAACATTAGGGTAGCTCCCTGCAACAACAGCTAAATCTAAAGTGTTGTCATCTGATTGTCTTGTTGCTTTTTTCTTTCACGAACTGAGACTTTCCCCGCTCTGGATTACAAGTAGTATGTGCTGTGCATGTTGCTTTCTTCCATCACAGGGACCCAACCAGCTACAACATTCCTGGTTAAGCCACCATTTTCCTACCTGGGTACCCAGAGTGTGTGACTGTGTGGGGACTTAAAGTGCATTCATAACTGTTTGATTAATATAGCCTATAAGCCAATCAACCTGATTACGCACCTTTCTTGTTCATGTCGCCTGAGTAAATCAGATCTGACCTTTTTTTGCTGCATTTAACCTGACTGTGGTTCCAGTTTGTGCCAAGAGTACTGTACTGTTGCTATTTACTGTGAATAACCTTGTTTTACAGGGGATCCCCAGGGTCGAGCCATAGGAACCACCTTGGTGGTAAGTACAAACAGTGTGGGTACTAGTATGGTGTACAAGGGGTACTGTGAAAGTGATTATTGTATATTGCTCAGGCCACTAGAAGGGAAAGAGGGGGGTTACAGTGTCCCAGAGGGCTGTGCCCAGGTTAGTTTGACCACTACCAACCCTGACCTCTGGGTGGAGGCACCCATTTCAGAATTCAGGCCCCTTAATCTGCTACTAGCCGCGCAGGCAGGGGTAGTAGCCCTTGGGATAGCGCCACCTAAGGGTTACACAAGTCCAAGATGTTCTGTGCCCTACTGAGGAGGGAATACAAAGAGTTTCTGTCAGATACAGTCAATTTGTTTTTCTGCAAGTTCCTAGTGCCACCATATGTAAATCTTGGGGGTCCACCCTTGCTTTAGAGAACATCTTTGGAATAAAGTCACACTTTAGAACTACAACTATGGTCTGGATATTTATGTCATTGCTTCCTGTGTGGAGTTACTGGGTACTCTTCCATAAGTTAGGTCTAGCATAGCCCTAGCAAGAAGTTCTGTCCCCAGGACCTGTTTTTTGTAATTACCAAATAGGTCATGTTGCTTTTGTATCCCCCCGCCCCTTTGATCTCTAGAGTAATGAGCCTGGCATACATTTCCAAAGCTAGGGGTGGTACCATTTTTCTAAATGTTTCCGAAGTCTGTGCCCGGTAATGGGTGCCAGGGGTAGCTAAAAGGGGTATCCAAAGGATGGCAGACAAGGGTGAGGTAGTACTGGTTGGAGACTTCAATATTCCAGACGTGGACTGGAGCATCCCAGCAGCAACATCAACTAGGAGCAGATTTATCCTGGACTCCCTTCAGGGTGCCTTCCTCAAGCAACTGGTCATGGAACCAACTCGGCAGAAGGCAATACTGGTCCTTGTGCTTAAAACAGGGACAGTGTGATGGGGGTAACAGTGGGGAGCACCTGGGAAACAGTGACCACCAGTCATTGTGGTTTGAAATCACAGAAAGAGCAGAACCAAACCACACAAAACACGATCCTGGATTTTAGGGGGCAGACTTTGGGAAAATGGGGAGATACTTGAAAGAGGCATTAAGGGGAATGGGACAGGAATCAGGGTTGAGGAACAGTGGGCAGTATTTAAAATGGGGATTACAAGAACAACAGAATTATGCATTAAGCAGGTTAGCAAGAGGAAAAGGAAGAGGAGACCATTATGGTTTTCCAAAGAGGTAGAAAGAAAGTGAAAGCAAAAAGATGGCATTCAGGCAATACAAAAAGACGAGGCAGAAGGGATAGGGAGAAGTACCAGGAGAAGCAAAGGAGGCAGGGGTCAGTAAGGGAAGCCAAAGCTCAGACAGAAGAACACATTGCAAAATCAGTGGGTAGAGGGACAAACCTTTACAGGTACATAAGGAAAAAAAGACAAAGGAGGGATAGTGAGACTGAAGGGGAGGATGGGGCGTGGAGGATAACAACAGTAAAGCTGACATATCGAACAGGTATTTCTCCTCAGTCTTTACTGAAGAGGAGGAGGTAATGGGTCTGAAGGAGTAGAAGGGTGAGATGGTGCAAATGGACACAAGTCCCTTTACACAGAAAGGGTCCTGAAGGAACTGGAAGTAATAAGAGTTGATAAAGCAATGGGGCCAGATGGAGTGCACCCTGGGTCCTTAAAGAACTAAGAGAGGTGGTGGCTGAACCTCTGGCTATCCTGTTCAGCTGATCACTGGAAACAGGGGAGGTACCCAAAGACTGGAGGACAGCAGATGTAGTCCCCTTATACAAAAGTGGGAACAAAGAGGAAGCAGGGAACTACAGACCAGTCAGCCTTACCTCGGTAGTGGGGAAGATCATAGAAGCACTACTGAAGGAGAGATTGGTGGAACATCTGGTTGTCAATGGACTACAGGACCCAAGACAGCATGGTTTCACCAGGGGAGGTCATGTCAGACCAACCTCGTTGAATTTTTTGACTGGGTGACTAGGAGGTGGATCGGGGAGGCAGTGGACATGGCCTATCTGGACTTCACAAGGCCTTTGACACTGTGTCACATAGAAGACTATTACACAAACTGGGAATATGGTGTGGGCAGGACAGTAGTGTGGTGGGTAGGTAACTGGCTGGGTGGCAGGACACAGAGGGTGGTGGTAAATGGCTGTCAATCCACACAGGAAGAGTGACCAGTGGAAGTCAGGGATCAGTGCTGGGACCGGTCCTATTCAACATCTTCATCAGTGACATGGCGCAGGACCTAGAAGGCAGAATTTCACTGTTCGCTGATGACACAAAGCTCTGTAACAGAGTAGACACACCAGAGGGTGTAGACAGAATGAGACGTGACCTGCAGAAACTTGAAGAATGGTCAGGGTTTGGCAGTTGAAATTCAATACAAGAAGTGCAAGATAATGCATATGGGGCACAAAACCCTTGCACAATATATCAGTTGGGGGTGAGGATATAGCATGCACCAAGCAGGAAAGGGATCTTGGGGTTGTCATCTCTGATGACCTCAAGGTAGGGAAACAGTGTGACAAGGCAGCAGGTAAAGCAAATAGGATGCTGGGATGTATAGGCAGGGGCATCACCAGCAGGAAAAGGGAGGTCATAATTCCACTATACAAGACACTAGTGAGGCCCCACCTGGAGTACAGTGTACAGTTCTGGAGACCATACCTACGTAAGGACATAGACAGGGTAGAGAAGGTTCAGAGGAGTGCAACAAAGATGGTGCATGGATTGCATCACAAGTCCTATGAAGACAGGTTGAAGGAACTGAACATGTACTCCCTGGAGGAGAGGAGGGAGAGAGGGGATATGATAGAGACATACAAGTATCTTACAGGGAGGAACAGGGTGCAGGAAAACACTATTTTAAGCGAAAAGATGTTCCAGTACTAGAGGCATGGGATGAAGTTGGAGGCAGGACGATTCAGAGGAAACATGAAAAGAATTTCTTCACAGAACGGGTGGTGGACAAGTGGACACCCTGCCAGAGGAAGTGGCGGGGGCTGAAACAATCACGGGATTTAAGAATGCATGGGATAGACATAAAGGAATTCTAGAGGTCAGGGGTAAGGGGCAACAGACTTCTAGGAAAACAAACTGAACTTACAAGCTCAAATGGGCAGACTGGGTGGGCCATAGGCCCTTATCTGCCGACACTGTCTATGTATCTATGTAACTGTGTAAAGTAGCCGGGGGTGGGGGTTACACAGGGAGGGGCGGAGGTACTGTGAGTCACCCTACAGATGGGGAATGGAGCCACTACTTGCACTAGAGTGATCTGCACAGCTCTAACACAGGAGGGGGATTGGATACAGTTCTTGGGGAAGCCATCCAAAGGATGGCAAATAAAGAGGAAGTGCTGCTGGTGGGAGACTCCAATCTGTTCATGAAGACTGAAGCATCCCAGCTGCAGCTACAGCTAGAAGCAGGGACTTCCTGAACTCTCTTCAGGTGGTGTTCCTCAGGCAACTAGTTAGGAAGCCCATTCATGAGGGGGCAATATTGGACCTTATACTAACTAATGGGGACAGTGTTGCAGACGTCGAGGTGGGTGGCCACCTGGGGACCAGTGCTCACCATACTGTGGTTCAATATAAGGACTAGAATTGATCCACACAAGGACGAGGGTCCTGGACTTCAGGAGGGCCATTTTAAAAAGATGGGGAATGCCTTAGAGATGTCCTGGTGAGGGAGGGGGAGAACCTGGGTGGAGTGGAGGAACTTTGGGTGAAACTAAAAGGGGGCATAGAGAAGGCAATAAACCTCTGTGTCAGGCTAGTAAGCAAAGTCAAGATGAAAAGAGACCACTATCGTTCTCTAAGGAGGTGGCTGGGAAGGTAAGGGTAAAAATGTTAGCATTCAGGAGGTATAAGAAGACACAGAAGGAGAAGGATAGGGATCTGTATCAGGAGAAACAGAGGGAGGCAGGGAAATCAGTTAGGAGCACAAAGGCACAAACAAAGGAGAAAATAGCCCAAGAAGTAAAGAAAGGAGAAAAGACATTTTTTAGGTATGTAAGCAAAAAGAGAAAGACCAGGGAAGGGACTATAAAGCTAAGAACACAAAGGGGAATTATGTGGAGAGGGACTAAGAAAAAGCAGACATCTCTAACAAACACTTTTTTTCGGTGTTCACAGAAGAAGGGGACAGAGAGGGGCCACAGAAAAGTGACAGCAGCATCGAAGGAAGGGAGATAAACACTAGTCCATTTACAGAGGAGACAGCCCTGAAGGAACTCGCAAATCTGAAAGTAGATAAGGCAGTGGGGCCAGATTGGGTCCACCCAAGGATACTGAGGGAACTCAGAGAGGTGCTGGCTGTACCTCTGACAGTCTTGTTCAACCTTTCACTGGAGATGGGAGAGGTTCCGGGGGACTGGAGCAGGGCAAATGTAGTCCCACTTCACAAAAGTGGTAGTAGGGAGGAAGCCGACAACTACAGGCCAGTCAGCCTGACTTTGGTGGTGGAGAAATGATTGTAATCACTACTGAAGGAAAGGATAGTGGAATATCTTGAATCCAGAGGCTTACAGGACCTGAAACAGCATGGATTCACGTGGGGTGGAGGGGGTGAGGGTGTCTTGTCAAATGAATCTAATAGAGTTCTTTAACTGAAAGACCAAGGAATTGGATCAGGAAGGAGCAGTGGATGTGGCCTACCTGGTTTTAAGCAAGGCCTTCAACACTGTTCCACTTGGGAGATTAGTAAACAAGCTAGGTAGCCTAGGAATGGGACCAAAGGTGGTAAACTGGGTAAGAAATTGGCTAAGGGATAGGAGACAGAGAGTGGTGGTAAATGGAGTTCATTCTGAGGAAGGCGGGTTGATCAGTAGCGTACCTCAGGGATCTGTACTGAGACTGGTCCTCTTTAATGTCTTTACCAGTGACATTGCAGAGGGGCTGGAGGGAAAGGTCTGCCTATTCACAGACAACACTAACATCTGCAACAGGGTAGACACTCCGGGGGGTGGTTGAAAAATGAGAGGGGATCTGAAAAGGCTAGAGGAGTGGTCAAGTGTATGGCAACTGGGTTTCAGTGCAAAAAAGTGCAGAATCATGTACTTGGGGTTCAGAAACTCAGTGGAGGAGTACAAAATGGGAAGAGAGGTATTGGCAACCACAAAACAGGAAAGAGACCTGGGAGTTATCATATCTGATGACCTAAAGGTGACAAGGCAGTCAGGAGAGCTAGCAGAATGCTGGGGTGCATAGGGAAGGGCATCACCAGCAGAAAGAGGGAGGTGGTGTTACCCCTGTATAGATCACTGGTGAGACCTCACCTGAAGTACTGTGTCCAGTTTTGGAGACTTCATCTCCCAAAGGATGTAGAAAGAGTGGAAGTGGTTTGGGGGCCTGAACTAATTGCAAAAGGGACGCTTTCTGGGGTGCCTCCAAAATGAGCTGATTCCTTGTGCTTGCTGTGACTGGGACTTTCCAATCCAAGTCTGGGATCTTCCAGAGCACCCATTCTCAGGGGCTATGGCTCTGGTATCATGCTTAGAGGAAAATAGGTCATGGACACCTCTGAGAATGAACTGGCTCAGATTTGAGTGCTGTGGAAGATGCCACCATCAGTAAGAGTTTGGAGCTCAAGAAGCTGCTGCTTAAAACAGAGGTGCATTCAGGTCTGAAGAACAATGCTCAGCTACAGAAAACAAAATTACTTCAATTGCTGCTTCTTCTTGGTCACTAAAGAATCAGGGGAGGAAACAACAAGCACTTGAGAAGGTTAAACTAGATTCAGAGTGGCAGTTATAGTAGTCGAGGGGCCTCAGAATTTATCGTTTAAGTTTAAAGCTGCTTGCCTTTTCACCATACCAGATGTCACCTACAGTACCCATGTAAATTCAATGTCATGGGTTTGTTTTTGAATACTCTCAATAATCCACGATGAGAAGTCATGACACCAAACTTAGCAAAATGTTTCTGTAGGTTATAAGCTGCTTTTTGGGACAGGCATAAGGCAATTCTAGTGGGGGGCAGGAAGAAGTAAGCTGTTGATTAACCAGAATGTGCAGCTTATCCAACAGGTAGGGAAATGGTCAGACTAGGTGGGCCAAGCAGTCCTTATCTGCCGTCAAATTCTATGTTTCTATGTTTCGATGTTTTTCTTCTCGGTATCTAGATTCAGAGGGAGAGTGCCATGACATACTACATGGCTTAAGAGGAGGATTGGGAATGCCACTTCCTACTCCAGAAATATTGTTTACCCCTAACCTCATGGCCATGCCAATATATATATATTCTGTGGTGATTTGCATATGTAGCCCATGATGCTTTGCATTGTGTGGGCATGTGTAATTTTGTATTTTCTTGAAACTTGGCTTCCCAGCCAAATGCCCTTTGGGGTAACTCTTGCCTCAGTGTTTGTGCACAGAGGTTGTTTGTCTTTTATATATATATATACGATATAGAGGCAAAAAACTCTGTTTAATGCATCAGTTAGGGTTGTTCCACAGCGACAAAAGCAAGGAAATTCGATGTTAGGGTTGAAACCCCCTTTGCACCCCTCCAGCCCACCCCCCCAACTGGAATCAGGGTCCGCATTGGGGTCATCGGCCCTAAGTGTCACCCCATCACATGTGGAAAGAAGCTGAGGAATAGGAGAATGGGGTGACAGTTAGGACCGATGACCCCAATGCACACCCTGATTCCATTTGGGGGGGTAGACTGGAGTGGAGCAAAGGGAGTTTCAACCCTAACATCTAATTTCCTCACTTTTGTCGCTGTGGAACAACCCTAACTGATGCATTAAACTGAGTTTTTTGCCTCTAATTTCCCTTCTTTTTGAGAATGATAATAAGAAATCCTGCCATGTGATGTCTTGTCACATAGTAACATTGTGCCCGCAAACGCAAATCGTAATGCGCATGGTGACACAAAGTGAAACAGAAAGAGAAATAGTACTGTAGACAGAAATGTTAAAAACAACGCAAACGCAACCGCAAATGAAAACGCAAACGGTAACGCACATGGTGGAGTAAACGTGAACGGTAAGTGAAACTGGTACGGAACCGCAAGCAGAAACAGTAATGGTAACTGTAATGTAAGCACACAGGCTGGTTTTACCCAAAAGCTGCATAGAGAAAGACAGTGAGTACAAACAATGTATGCAAAATAATGACTCTCGGAACACAAAAATGAGGACTTAGAGTAGTAAATTGCTTATATCTCAGTAACTTTATGACACAGAAAAAAAATTTAAAAGTCATATGAATTATCACTTTCCTGGCTAGTTTTACACTTAACCCCAGTTAGGGGGCTAATATATTTTTCAACAAAAAGTCCGTATCTCGCACCGTTTTGAGATCACGGGCCCTAATGGCGCTTACGCCGTAATGTTATCTAAGGGAAAAACAGAAGTTTGGACTGCCATAACTTTGCCTCCCTGTAATATTTTTTCACCAAAGCACTGAACAGCACATCTGTGGGATGTTGGCTGTGTTCCCTGAAAATTTCAGCCCAAAAGACCAAACCGTTATTTTGCAGCAGGGCGCCAAACGATGGCTGCAATGCATCGTACGCCGTAATGTTATCCTATGGGAAAAAGTGTCAACTTTGGAGTACTGTAACTTTGCTGCCATGTAATATTTTTTCAATAAAACACTGAAAGGCACATCTGTGAGATGTCGGCTGTGTGCCCTCCAAATTTCAGCCCAAAACTCCAAACCGTTCTTTTGCAGCGGAGTGCCAAAGAATTACAGTTATTTTGGGCATAGTGTTGTGATTTGCAAAAGCTTTCACAAAAATTTGCAACACTTTCATGACTGCGACACTACTTTGCAAAAGTACTTTTTCCAGAAATCTGAAAAACATATTTCTGGGGTGTTTTACCCCAAAATAAAGACATGGCTAGCAGCCTCAGGGCCAGACTAGGTGAATACAAAAATAATTAGGTTGCTAGAGGGTCTCAATTTTAAATGCCAAGCATTGTTCTGATCACTAACTGAAAACAAAATGGCGGATTTGCGACAGTAACAGGGCGATTTGTGACAGTAAAAAGTGCATTTGCGACACTGTCGAACTTTTTGTTAACTTTTTCCATTGTCTTATAATGGGAAATTGTTTTTTGAATAACTTTTGAACCGTTTAATATTTTTTCACGCAATCTTCGAAAGGCACATCGGGGACCCTGGCCGCACGCTCCCTGAAAATTTCAGGCTGGTCGCGTAAACCGTGCGACCTGTAGGCGTGACCGTAGAATTCCAGAAAAAGTGTAAATGCGCGTGCAGATCACGCTTAATAACTCCGCAGCCGTATATCCAACTGGTACGAAACTTGGCAGATCCCAAGGCCTTATGGGTCTTGATTCTGTATTCCAAATTTCAGACAAATCCGTCAAATGGTTGCAAAGTTATTAAGGTGCAAAATTTTGGGTTTAACATGTAAATGGCTCGTCAACCCTAACTATGGTAGCACTACCGTGCTACCATAATGTATATATATACATACTGTGTATGTATATGTGTGTGTGTATACATATATATATATATATATATATACTGTTGCTTGCCAGTTTGGCCCTGTAATCTTGTGAACTGACTGTCCATATTCCTGGTGAGTGTGGAATAGATCCCCCTCCTTAGCCCTGCTCCCCTCGGTTACTGTTGCTGAAAGCACTAACTAACTAACCTCTCTCCCTGATAGCAAGGCAATGCTGTGTTCAAGAACTGCCTTCAGCAGTTGTGCCATGGCATGGGTCTCTGCACCTTGTGACTCTGGAATTGAGGGTGCAAGGGAGACACATGTGAAGTCACTGACACGCTGAAACTCTGACAGCTGCAGGTGTTGGCACGTGGCATGACAAATCGCGCCGTGCCATGTCCTGTGCCCTAGGAACATGGCAGCTCCTGCTAAAATCATCTTCCACTCTCCTCTCCCCATGCCTTGATGATTGCTTTATGGCTTTGCCAATATGTATATAGTATATGGTTACCCTTTGTTATGTATAAAAATCAGCCTGCTCAAAATCCTTGTTAAGCACATTCTAAACTGTTACGCACATTCTAAAATGTTGTCATGCGTATTCCAAACAGTTGTTATGCACAATTCCAAGGCCACACAATTTTAAATTTCTCATTTACTCTATACCTAGCTATTTACTAACCACCCAGTGCCCAAAGTCATACCTTTTACCTTTCAAAAGTCTGGAAATTTGATTTTGATATGTGAGTAGAACAAATAAATGGCAAGATTTTTTGTTTTCACTTCAGTGGGAGTCTGTCAGGCAGTGTAAAAAAAACATATACTACAAAAAATAAAATACGGGCAACCACACACAACTTGTCATGTGTTTCCATCTTGGGGCTGAGATGACAGCATGGACCTCTCAAGCTTCGCTCTCGAGGTTCATATGTTGTCATCTCAACCCCTTGATGGAAACACAGCCTTGTTGTGTATGGTTGCCCATACATTATTCTCTATATATACAGCTTCTCACTTGTCTTCCATAGTGGCCCAGTGGCACTGGAATCCAATAAATTGGTTGTCCCCTCACTGGAGTTCAGTGGATCACTCCTTCCCTAGCTCCATTTCTTTCTGTTATTGTTGTCAGTGGTGCATTGTGCCACCTGACCCTTCCACCTACCAGAACAAATGTTCCAGCTTCCAGGCTGTCATCCATGCAAGAATTGCTTTCAGTAGTTCTACAGTGGCAGGAACTTCTGCACCTTGTGATCGGGGGTGAGGGTGCCAGAGAGCTGCTGTGCATAATACAGCACCCCCATGCATGCCAGCACCCTTATTAAGCCAGACTCCTCTATCCCTGTCCCTGTACTGGTGCACTGACCTGTGCACTATGGCAGAAAAAGACTTGTGACCCCTACATGTAAAGCAGACAGGGACTCGGTGCAGGAATGAATCGCAAAGTGGTTACAAATTTCTCATTACCCATGGACTATATTTTTGTGTGCCTCTGTCAAACCATGCCTGCCCAAGGATATTCCTGTATAGATATTGCATATCAGGACTTGCATAGTGTATCACATTACACATACCCAGCTAATGCAAAGAATAATCGATATTTGCAAAACACCATGCACATACTTTCCATAATGCTTTGTGTTACTGAGGCATGTGTAATTTGGTATTTTTGTTTTGAACTTGTCTTTGTTGCCAATGCCCTTTCAGGATAAATCTTGCTTCAGCACATTTACACTTTTGCATTACTCGGTCACTACTCATTTCTTCTGATATTATTATTTGCTCACTGCTTAAAGTGATTTTAGGTTTACCGTAGCAAATGGGAGTAGTAACCTGTAGTAGTTGTGAATCAATCTCCTTCCATTCAAACTGCTAAAAAGTACTATTTTCCATGCTTTTATTTCTGTGCTCTGCTTCATTTGCATAACCCTGCCCTCTTTCTTTCCTCAATGCTGCAACCCCCAGCCGTGACATCATGCAAGGGAAACAGTTTCTAAATACTGTGTTGAAACAAAGACTTCTGTTGGTCAGTCTTGGTATTGCAGACATTCTTTTTCTTTCACAGTTTTGGACTCCTAACAGAAGCTGGACACCAAGAAAAGGAAAATTAGCATGACCCATAATTACACTCCTGAGCTACTTATAGTCATTTAGGCCCTGTAACATAAACATAGAAAAGTGTCATCACACTCCCACATTCTGGCAGGAGCTGCCACTTCAGACCTGTCACTTCACCAGCAGGCAGTAAAAGTCAATAAACATCTACACAGACTGACAAATTATCTTTCTGGCCTATCTGCATCACAAAAACAGTTTCCAGAAACTGTTCTACAAACTGTACTGCTGTAAACACTACCAACATAGGACACTGCATTTTGATAAGGGAGGCAGAAAAATCAGCTATGTACTGTACCCACAATGCCTTGCAATATGCTATATATATCGATAGATAAATAGATGTTGATGACAGATAAGAGCCTACAGCCCACCTAGTCTGCCCACGTGTGCAAGTATTTGGCTTCTTCAAGCTTCTCTAGAACTAGGTTATTTGTGTACATATTAGGTGCTATGCTGCGGTCCTCATTGCCAAAATAAGGATCTGTACCTCTAAGTAACAAACATTTAAATCAACTTTATA
This sequence comes from Neoceratodus forsteri, assembly GCA_016271365.2. NCBI lineage: Eukaryota > Metazoa > Chordata > Ceratodontiformes > Ceratodontidae > Neoceratodus > Neoceratodus forsteri. The sequence continues at coordinate 2,297,123 of JADMNL010000041.1, read as the reverse complement.
ATTTACCCAGAATTCCTTGTTGCTATATATAAAAAATTGACTGTTCCCTGGCATGACATCATTCTGGGGGTGTGGCTGCACACAGAAAACTGGAGGGTGGGCAGAAACAAAAACATACAAAAAATGACTATGACAGATTTGTTTACAAAAGAGATTGCAGCTTCAACATCTGAAGCATGGGTGGCAGTGGCATATTATGTGAAACAGGCACTTATGGAATGTGACTAAATCACTTTAATGTTCTTTTGCTTGTTCCAAAATCTACTGTTTTGCAGTTTTAGTCCTGAAGCATTTTCTTGTAATCTGTTTTTTTTTCGTTGTATGTGTTATTGTATTGTTTTTGTAAGTTGTATTTGTTCTGTTCTCCAATCTTCCCCTCCCTCCAGGATGCATTTGGAAACTAGCTGACACCAGCTCAGTATGACTTTCCTGGTAAAATGTTTGAAATAAATAAATATATGTATAAATAAATAAATACTTTAAAACTGCTTTTCTATTTTGGGTTTACTAGGACCCACACAAATAAGATCACAAAGCAGGTTCCTTCCTGGCTGTTCCCTGAGATCTCAGGGGATCCATACACATTATGTAGTGGTGGGTGGTGCTTTTTGGGGAAACAGAGCTCCTCTTATTGCCGTTCACTAAAATGCTATACATAGATACATAGATACATAGATACATAGACAGTGTCAGCAGATAAGTGCCTATGGCCCACCCAGTCTGCCCATTTGAGCTTGTAAGTTCAGTTTGTTTTCCTAGAAGTCTGTTACCCCTTACTTCTGACCTCTAGAATTCCTTTATGTCTATCCCATGCATTCTTAAATCCCGTGATTGTTTCAGCCCCCACCTCTTCCTCTGGCAGGGTGTTCCACTTGTCCACCACCCGTTCTGTGAAGAAATTCTTTCTCATGTTTCCTCTGAATCGTCTTGCCTCCAACTTCATCCCATGCCCTCTAGTACTGGAACATCTTTTTCACTTAAAAATAGTGTTTTCCTGCACCCTGTTCCTCCCTGTAAGATACTTGTATGTCTCTATCATATCCCCTCTCCTCTCCTCTCCTCCAGGGAGTACATGTTCAGTTCCTTCAACCTGTCTTCATAGGACTTGTGATGCAATCCATGCACCATCTTTGTTGCCCTCCTCTGAACCTTCTCTACCCTGTCTATGTTCCTTACGTAGGTATGGTCTCCAGAACTGTACACTGTACTCCAGGTGGGGCCTCACTAGTGTCTTGTATAGTGGAATTATGACCTCCCTTTTCCTGCTGGTGATGCCCTGCCTATACATCCCAGCATCCTATTTGCTTTACCTGCTGCCTTGTCACACTGTTTCCCTACCTTGAGGCCATCAGAGATGACAACCCAAGATCCCTTTCCTGCTTGGTGCATGCTATATCCTCACCCCAACTGATATATTGTGCCAGGGTTTTGTGCCCCATATGCATTATCTTGCACTTCTTTGCATTGAATTTCAACTGCCAAACCCTGACCATTCTTCAAGTTTCTGCAGGTCGCTTCTCATTCTGTCTACACCCTCTGGTGTGTCTACTCTGTTACAGAGCTTTGTGTCATCAGCAACAGTGAAATTCTGCCTTCTAGGTCCCGCGCAAATGTCACTGATGAAGATGTTGAATAGGACCGTCCCAGCACTGATCCCTGTGGTACCCACTGGTCACTCTTCCCTCTGTGGAGTGACAGCCATTTACTACCACCTTCTGTGTCCTGCCACCCAGCCAGTTACCTACCCACCACACTACTGTCCTGCCCACACCCATATTCCCCAGTTTGTGTAATAGTCTTCTATGTGGCACAGTGTCAAAGGCCTTGCTGAAGTCCAGATAGGCCATGTCCACTGCCCTCCCCTGATCCACCTCCCTAGTCACCCAGTCAAAAATTCAACAAGGCTGGTCTGACATGACCTCCCTGTGAAACCATGCTGCCTTGGGTCCTGTAGTCCATTGACAACCAGATGTTCCACCAATCTTTCCTTCAGTAGTGCTTCCATGATCTTCCCACTACTGAGGTGAGGCTGACTGGTCTGTAGTTCCCTGCTTCCTCTTTGTTCCCACTTTTGTATAAGGGACTACATCTGCTGTCCTCCAGTCTTTGGGTACCTCCCTGTTTCCAGTGATCGGCTAAACAGAATAGCCAGAGGTTCAGCCACCACCTCTCTTAGTTCTTTAAGGACCCTGGGGTGCACTCCATCTGGCCCCATTGCTTTATCAACTTTTATTACTTCCAGTTCCTTCAGGACCCTTTCTGTGTAAGGGACTTGTGTCCATTTCTGCACCATTCTCACCCCTTGTACTCCCTTCAGACCCATTACCTCCTCCTCTTCAGTAAAGACTGAGCAGAAATACCTGTTCAATATGTCAGCTTTACTGTTGTCATCCTCCACGGAGCCCCCATCCTCCCCCTTCAGTCTCACTATCCCTCCCTTTGTCTTTCTTTTTTCACTTATGTACCTGTAAAAGGTTTTGTCCCCTCTACCCACTGATTTTGCAATGTGTTCTTCTGTCTGAGCTTTGGCTTCCCTTACTGACCTCCCTGCCTCCCTTTGCTTCTCCTGGTACTTCTCCCTATCCCCTTCTGCCTATACAAAACTATGTGCTAATATCTGGTTTAGTGATGTGTTTGGAAACTCATACATTGCCTGATGCTGTTGTGCCACAGTGGTGATGTCACTATTGTGGTGTAACAACACAGAATTCCATGCCTATTAAGATTCCTCATGATTACATTCATGGCAATGGAGGTATCAACAAGACTGACAATATCAAAAGTGAACTGTTTTGTTAAAAGATAAATTACTAGACATGTTGTCAGTTCATGTAGCTATTACTCAAATCACATTGAATGTTTTTATTTTATTCTGTTGTTGCTTTTTTTGTTTTGTTTATTTGAGCACAGTTCAAAACAGAGTTAGAAAGAAGGTAAACAAATAAAAACAAGCATACTATACAAAATAATGTGTGGGCAACCATGCACAAGGCTAATGTTTCCATCTTTGGGGTGAGATGACGACATGGAGGTCTCTCGAGCTTTGCTCTCAAGGTCTATGGCATCATCTCACCCTTTGACAGAAACACAGCCTTGTTTAGTATGGTTGCCCTCACATTATTCTGTTTGCTGTCTGTAGGAGATGTATTCTCTTCTGTGACAGTGGTACAGCTTCATTCATGCAGGTGGCTTCTGTGACAGTGGTACAGCTTCATTTATGTAGGTGGCTTCTGTGACAGTGGTACAGCTTCGTTTATGCAGGTGGCTTCTGTGACAGTGATACAGCTTCATTCATGCAGGTGGCTTCTGTGATAGTGGTACAGCTTCATTCATGCAGGTGGCTTCTGTGACAGTGGTACTGCTTCATTTATGCAGGTCGTTTGTCCAGATATTATTTATTTATTGATTTTAAATTGGTGACCAGGAAAGGCACACTGAAACATGATAAATACAGGAGTAAGTGTAAAAGTAAGTGCAAATTAAGCACTCAGGGCATGAGTAGCAGATGAGTAACAGAGCTCCTCTTATTGCCGTTCAAACACATCAGCAACTTATACACCTAACACATCAGCAACTTAAACACCTAGATACAAGGTAACTACAATAGGAATTTTCAGGAAGAAAAGAACAGGAATGGGGGGAGAGGGAAGGAGTTTCAGCTGGTTCTTCAGGAAGCCAGGTGAGACAGTGAAGTGAAGGGAGGAGGGAAGTTGGTTCCAAAGTGAAGGGAAGCGATAGTAAAAGGCTGATTGTCCAGCTGAGGTATGGGGATGAGGAGTGGCAAAAGTGAAAGGATCCTCTGAGTGGAGAGAACAGGAGGCAGAGGGGATAAGAGAGAGGAGGAATGATAGGTAAGAGGGAAGGGACCCAAACCAGTATTTGGAAATGAATGAGATGCAGTGGATTTGATGATGTGAAGGTAGAGGGAGAATGGATAAGAAGGAGTAACATGAGCACTGATGAGAACGAGGAAGGGAGCTGGTAGAAAAGCAGCAGAAGGTGCTGCAGAGGGTATCCAGTCTGGTAAGGGAAGTGGAGGGGGCAGTGCCACATACCACATCCACATAGTCGAAGGCCAGGAGCACCATTTTGGTAACAAGGTCACGGCAGACCTAATGATAATGCATAGGCCTGTTTGACCATTGCCAAGCTGGATTACAACAGCATAGGGGTCAGCCCATGGTGGCATGGCACCAGAAGCATAGCACTACTGCCAAAGTTGTTCCCACACTAGCCCTCCTTTTACCATACCTTGGTGGTTGCTTATTGGCCATATCAATATGTACAATATATATACTGTTCCTCACCAGTCTGCGTAGTAGTGGGTGGTGCTATTCAGGGGATCACTTGGCTCCCTGTGCATTCACTCACCAAAACTCTCATAGAAATATAGCAGAAAAAGACCCTTGGTCTATCTAGTCTGCTTGTAAACCCTAACCTACTGGGACCTAGTGTTTATACAGGGTTTTTGCCCACATCCAGCTGGAGACATGCCATAACCACAGTTATAAAGTGGTAGAACTGCTTCCACCAATCAGGAGGTGCCATCTGCTGTACCTCTCATCAGCATATAGTAGACGCGCACTGCCGCACAGCTGATTTGTGCTGCAGGGATTCTCATTAAACAGTGATTGTCACTGTCTATGAAAAGTGGCGGTGCTTCAGCAAGTCAAAAATCCATGGTGCCACTTAACGATGGTGAACAGAATGGTACACACAAACAGTCCATCATAGCAGGTAAAAAAACATCAATAAACTCCATGCAAAGTAAAAATAGTAAAAGTAATCCTGTGAAATCACTCAGTAATAGTGCTTTTTTTTCACTACGTGACAATGCATGACACACATCCCCCATGCCACACAGACCATACCAATGCATACTGAAAAGCCGGGGACAGCAGAAGTCACGGAAAGCACCATAACACCAAAATGCACATACAACATTGTAACTCAAGTCCATGGCAGTTCCACCGGTTTATAATATGTTTATAAGGGTAGTGGTGGTTGTTTCTTACGAGATAAGAATATCTCATACTAGTATAGGCTGACAGAACTGCTTAGCTTTGCTTCATGGTACTCTCCCCCAAACCAGCATGAGATAACATTCTTGTCTTGTAAGAAACAACCACCACTACCCCTATAAACATATATAATTGTGAACAAACAAAAGACATTCAGATTCACACACAATCACATTTGCTCTGCATTAGAATCCCCAAAATGAATCTTCAGATTTTGGTACCTTTGCTGTAATGTTTGTGATAAAGTAAACCCTGATGTGTACCTTAGGCTTCAGTAGAATGCCAGATGACCATTTGTTCCTCATATTATAGTCCTGGCTCCATAACCACATCTCCTTCCCATTCAATATCCATACAGACTGAAGTTGACTTACTGTTTTAAACTGATTTTTTTATTAAGTAAACATCCAAATATTAAAAAGCACAGTACTGCTGTACTGAGCTAGTGGAGGGGGCAGGAATGGAACAAGAGACTGTGAACAAATAAAATCAATTAAAACATTAAAAGCACACGTAAAAGTGAAGTCAGTGAAAATTATACAAAGATCTGTTTCACGGTTTCACTGTACGTTATGATTGATCACATAACATATCTGCAGTACACAGTTCTCTCACCCACGAAAATTGATTTGCAGTAATATGTATTGGGTTGTAGGAAAGTGAAATAAATCATGCATAAAGTCATTTTACAGTGTGTTACCAGAATGTACTGGATCCATGGGACAGCATCTTTTCTTCTGTCACAGCCACCTAAGATTCCTGGTTCAAGGACAGAACCTGTGGTCTTGCAGGTGGAACACAGGCTCCTTAACCATTAGGCCTTTGGAGAGGCCCACGTTGCACTCCTTTAGGGAAGCTGATACCATCACTTGGCAGCTGGTCTTAGGGAAACAGCATCTATTTAGTTTTTTAAATCGCACTTACTAATCCCTAAAAGAAATACCTATTGTGCACATGCGAAATGTTAATCAGTAAAAGAAGCCCTCCTAACTGAATAATTGTAAATTTCCTAAAGCTAACATTAACTTTAGCTAAGCAGGAAGGTAACACTGAGGATGGAGTCATACACTCATAGTGTCACTGCTTTATTTTACCTGTGTTGTGACAGGCAGGTAAAAGGTCACTCTTCATATTTCTTTATGGCTCTAGTAACACCATATAAGAATTCCATATTCTCAAGCAGGTGCACTGGTGGTTTGAGTGGCTCGTGTACCCACATATGCAGCAGTGCAGGCTCTGACAGAAGCCACCCCTCCATGGAATTCTTTACCATTAGAGTGTATAACCATTAAATCAAAAGTAGAGTTTAATAAATAACCTAAATAATACATCATGTCTGGAAATAAACTCTGTTACTATAGTGACTGAGTAACAGGAGCTATTTGGGCTCTCACCTTCCCACTCCTTTCCTAGTATGAATCCCCCTAGACTGGTGTATGGGTGCTAGTTTTGGGGAGCATTTAAAGGGCAACTATCCTGGTTTTTAAAAAATGTACCACCAAGGACACTTTAGAAGCCTTACCTGGCCCCAAGCATGCACTTCAGCATGTGTTTTAATAAATAAGATGTTTCAGCTGTTACAATTTGCTAGAGAATACATTTTTTTTCATTTTCAGTGTTCCGTTCTGAGATTTACAGCACACCTTGGTAGTCTATCTAAAAAGTCTGTACAGAAAATATTTGGAAACATTTGCCACTCCCCTATTAACCTCACAGTGCCTTTGTTTATGACATCATAGGGCTCACCATGACAACAGACTGCGATGTCACAAACAGCAATTGTGTGGCTAGTGGGGGACAGTCAGATATATTTTGTAAGACTCAGTGAAATAACTGCTGCATGATCTACAATATTTAGAAGACCAACAGCAGGGGAAAGTAAAAAACAAAAAACAAAAAACAAAACAGCAACTAGAAAACAATCAAGTTAAAACATAACTGGTGTAAATCTAGTGTTTCAAAGCTCTTTTATTATAACAGAGAGTTGCCTCTTTAAAGGTTTTAATACAACAATTAAAGATTACAATCACTATGCAAAGGCGATGTGATCTAAGGGTTAGGACACTGAATCTCAGAATTTATCAGCAGAAAAGGACTGCTTGACCCACCCAGTCTACCCAAATGATCCCTGCCTAGTCTGCGTCCCCAGACTCAAACTGGTCTCTAGCAACCCTCCTTCCTCTCTGCCTATTCACTAATATTCCCCTGTGCCAATCCCACAAATGCCTGAACCCCTCCACTGTTTTCACCTCCGCCACTTCCGCTGGCAGCATATTCCAGGCATCTACCACTCCTTCAGTGAAGTAGTACTTCTTCACATCACTCTTTAACCCCCCCCCCCCCAGCTTCATTACAAGTTCTCTGGTCCTGGTGCTCTTCCCACTTTGAAAAAGACTCCTCACCTGCACTCTGTTCACTCCTGTGAAGTACTTTTAGGTCTCTATCATGTCTCCTCTAGCTCTCCAGTTTTGCAGGGTGCACATGTTGAAATCCCTCAGTCTGTCCTCATTGGTTTTTTTGGTGCAACTCCTAGTTGCCCTGCCCCGGACTACTGGACTGTCTCCACACTTTGTCCTTTCTGAGGTGCAGCCTCCAGAACTGGTCTTACTCCAGGTGGCATCTCCCCAGTGAGTGATATAGTGGCAACACCACCTCCCTCTTCCTGCTGGAGATACATATCCTAGCCTGCACTGTCCCTATCCACTGTTCTGTCATGCTGTTCTGCCACATTGAGGTTATCAGATATGATAATCCCAAGGTCCACTTCCTGCTTAGTGACTGACAGCACCACCACATCCTGCACTCAGCTTCTGGGTTCCCATGCCCTGGGTGCATAATTTGGCACTTTTTGGCACTGAATCACAACTGCCATGTTTTTAACCACTTCTCAAGTTTCAGAAGATCCCCATGTATTCCCTCCACCTACTGATTGTCTACCCTACCACAGATTCGGGTATAATGTGGAAAAAGACATACCCTGTCTTCTAGTTCATCTGCAATGCCACTTATGAAGATATTGAAGAGGACCAGCCCCAGTATTGAACCCTACAACACCATGCTAGTCACTCTTTCACCCTTAGAGTGAGTGCCATTTACCACCACCATCGCTTATCTGTTAACCAATTTTCAACTCAGGTCACCACTTTGGAACCCACCCCTAGGCTGCTCAGCATCTTAATCAGTCTCCTGTGCAGCACAGTGTTGAAGGCCTTGCTAAAGTCCAGATAGACCACATCCACTGCCCTCCCTTGATCAACCTCCCTGGTCATGTAGTCAAAGAAATTCATTAGGTTCATCTGGCATGACCGCCTCTCATGCTATGAATCCATGCTGCCCTCAGTCCCACAGCACATTGGATTCAAGACACTCCACCAAACCCCCTTAACAGTTTTCCCATTAATTTTCCCACCACTGAGGCAAGGATCACTGGCCCACAGTTGCTAGTCTCCTCCTTGCTTCCACTCCCATGTAGAGGGACCATGTCTGCTCCACTCCAGTCCTCCTGAACCATGCCCAGTTCCAGCCAGCTGTTGAATAATGCCATCAGTGGGGCAGCCAACTCCTCCCTGAACCCCTTTAGCACCTTTGGATGTCTCTTGTCTGATCCCTGAGCCTTCTCGACCCCAAGAGATGCAAGTCCCTTCAAGACCCTTTCCTCTGAAAATAGACTAGAGTCTGCTTCCCACACCCCCTTCTTCCTACTACACCCTTGTGGTCTGTCCCACCTCCCTCCACTTTAAAGACTAATCAGACATACCTGTTTAGGATGTTTGCTTTTTCTTGGTCCCCTTCTGTGCAGTCTCGCTCAGCCATCCTCCTTATCCTTATCATCCTTCACCATGCACTCCTTTTCTCACTTATGTACACAAAGAAAGCCTTTTCCCCATTTGCTACTCCCTTGGCTATCATTTCCTCTGTCTGTGCTTTTGCCCTCCCCACTGCCATACCTGCTTCCCTCTGTTTCACCTGGTACACCTTCCTGTTTTCCCACCTCCACAACTCCTCATACCCGTTGAATGCCACCCTTCCCTCCTTCACCACATGGCCACCTCCCTAGAGTACAATAACAGTGAAGACCCGTGTCTGAATCCCACCACTGTCACTGACTCCCCGTATGGCCTTGACACATTAGTTGACCTCCCTGTGCCTCACCCTTCCCAGCTGCAAAATTTAGGTAGAAGAAGGACCCCTCCAAAAAGGAGACATTGCATCTTAGCTGGACTATCCTTGGTAAACAACTGCAGAAATAAAGACCTTATTATTCTGAGGATATATTGTAAAGGTTATTTTTGTTGAGAGCCCTTTTGTACTTTACAAATCCAGTTTCGGTTACTCAGATCTTTTAAAACTGCATTAGTCTGAGTCAATACTACTTTCAATTCCAGATAAACATTTCTGTGGATGATCAATACCAACTACAGCTCATCGGACATAATGAAGAGAGTTTTGGCATTGACACTGTTGCTGGCCTCCTTTATGCTTCTAAACCCTTTGATCGGGAAAATCAGTCTTCATACACACTTGAGGTAAGATTGTTTTTTTACACAAGTCTTTGTAAAAAATTTGCATCACATCACAGTTCTTTGCATAATGCCACTTACTTTGCTTTGAATTTGCATGGCACTTAACACGGCTTCTGTGAAGTAAACACTAGAAGTTGGGTAAGATAAAGAAAAAAACTCTTCAATAATTGGTTTTTAACTGCAGCATAAAGACAGTTGTGTAAATACCTTCCAAAATGTAACACCTAGGTCAGCATTTGTTAAATGTTTTTCCTTGGGACTTTTCTCTCTTGATCCTAGGAGCCCCCAATCCCGGTAATGGTATTCCCTTACTCATAGTGACACCTGCTGGTGGTAGCACTATGACACTGCAGTAAGCCCTGGTACTGCAGTGTCCTACATTTGCCAACCAGCTGTGACCCCACTACAGTAGCCAGTAATGTCTCTAGCAGGGCTCACCAAGGTATGTGCCATGGTAAAAATTTCTGCACCCTGTTTAGTGCCCCATGTAAAGCAGAGCTTCCCCATAGCAACAATGTATCAGTGCACCTGCTGCCAGCTGTTGTGCCCCACCTGTGCCCTGGTAACAGTAGAGGCTGGAGCCACCACTGACAGTAGCATGTGACAGCAGTGCTACCAAGATGTATCTCCAACCTGTCCCCCTTCCCTGCCACCACACACACACAAACTGGGAATAGTCTTTCCTCCCCTGGAGGGTAGCCGCTTTGTAAAATCCAACTCTTCTGTGTAACATTATAAGATCCAGAAACTCTATAAATATAAGCATCACTTCCAAACTGACTTACAGTGCCATGACTCACTTTAGAATGGCAGGGTTATAGCAACATAAGGTGGCAACGTTCGAAGTTGAATTTGTTGCCATAGCTCTGTCCACGGCTGCCACTACCATGTCAGTCATGTAAGAGATCAACTCTTTGTTCTGGTCAGCAGGGTACCATTACTAGAATAACTTCTGCTGCCCAGCTCATTACCATAAGTGGTATGAAAGGGGCCATGAGAAGGTGCAAAAACAGCAGCTCACCAAACAGTAAGGCAGAATTAGGAGAGCATTATAAGTTCAAAAAGAGCTATACTGCTGTTGTATTCAGAATCTGTTTTCTTGAAGTTGTTCCCTGTGTTGCATGTGGTGGTGGGGTGGGCTTGTTCCTTTAATTGGGTGACTGCTGATTTTAACTTCATTACAGCACTTATATAATATAGAAGGCTAGGAGACAGATGTCTAACAGCATGTAAGCAACAGAAAGATTTAGACCTAAGTGCATTTAGAAAACTTAAAACAGTTAAGAGTTGTTTGACTTTTTTATGTTGCTCAAGGCCATCCCTTGTCTTTGGTACTGAAAAGCAGACATTATTTTCTACATGTAGATATGTCTGATTTTGCACAATTTCAAAAATGCTGTAGATGTGGCTTTGCTGGACAGGGGTGTTTAATATTGTTAACCATGGTGGGGAGCACATGACAAAGGACTGTTCTCAAGAAAAGCATGCAATTTTCTTATGAGCATGGCTTCCCTTTTTTTTGTGGCAGAACTCACATACCTCTGGTTAAAGTAACGTGGTGTCATGTGAAAAACATATGGTGTTACTTGATGCCGCTAGTTTAGGCTCAAACACAGTTCCATTTACTCCTGAGATAGTGTCTAAACTATACAAATGGTTCAAAATATAGTGGAACCATGTTTGTGGAATGGAGCTGAAAATGGCAGGTGGCTCTGCGTAGCATGCTCTGGTACCAACATGGACTATAAAACCACTGGATGCAAAACAGACATAGCTTGTCAAATGAGAGCACAGCACTGCATGCAACCAGTGTCGTTCTAAGCTTGGTTTCACACTGAGAAGCAGACCTGTGGTGGAACCTGGGCACAACTTTTAAAGAGCAATGAGGCTGGCTGGCCCATTGATGCAATGGTAGGGCTGCTGCTCACCATGCTGGTGACCTGGGTGTGGGAATGAGCCAGGAGTGCTGGATGGCTGGTGGGGGCAGGAAGAAAGAGCATCCTGCAAGCCAGTCTGCTCCTCGGGGTGGAATAACCATTCCCCTCTGCATGGACGCCACCTGGAGGTGTCCAAGTAATGTGGCTCAGTCTGGATACTGGTGGGAGGGGAGATGCAATGGCTTTGTGGCCCACTTACCCATTGCGATAGCTCACAGTGCAATTACAGGCAGGCTTCTCAGGGGCTGGGAGAACCCCTAATAACACCCTGATCCAGCAGGAGGACACTAACACATTCAAGTCCTGCACCTCCCGCCTGCCCACGTGACAAGATGGAGCCCCCAGTCACTTCATTTGGAGATGCCTAGAGGGGGAACGGTGCCTCCCCCATGGGCCCTACTGTGGGTAGTTTCTCCACAGACTTAGTAAGAGGGCACACTGGGGTCTAAGTTGGCCATGAGGCTGGGCGGCAACCAAGCAGATAGGGCCGTGATGAGGGAAACCAGGGGAAAAAATAGTATTTAATAAAAATGAGTGTTAACACCCAGGACATGTTTTTTGTTTGTTTGTTTGTTTATTTTACTATCTATTGTATTTTGTACAATATTTTAGTTTATGTGGGAGGTATGTGGGACTAAGATTACAGTATTTCAAACTGGCTGGCTGGAGAAGCAGGTCGGGCATGGACAGCAAGAGTTCCTGTCATCTACAAGGCTGTATGTTTTACTTAAACATCAAAGGGCTGACCTTTCATCCAAAATTGGCTATGTTTTGACCATAAACAAATGGTTGGTCCCACCCTGCTAGGCCATGAGCAGCAGGATAATAGGACAGAGTTCAAATACACATAACCGGTTTGGACCAGTTCTGGGTCAGAAAAGGTCCTCACAGTTTAAAGGAGATGTCCAAAGTGTGATGTCAGAGAGGCAGAGCTGATGACACAAGTCAGTGGGCTGGCCTACCCTGGATATTCTGACCATGTTTTTCTGAGAAAGGCAGTTGTGCTGGGACACTGAACCTGTAATAATATTATGTGTTTGAGTCTGCCATAACTCGTAAGATCCCAGTTGGTGATATGCTTCTACTGCTTAGAAATTTAGTTAGCTTTTGGTGAGGCTTTTCTGTGTGATCGTTGTCTTTTCAAATGTGTTATTTTTCTTTTCTGTAGTATCCTACATTCACTATAGTCTTTAGTGTGTATAATCCCATATCATATGTAAATGGTAAATGGATGATGGGAAATCTAAGCCTGCCAGATATTGATTGGGTCATTCCAGTGGCCAGGAGCTCTAGAAGTCAGGCTCTACTGGATACTTTGCAGGACTGCCTGCTGGTGCAGCTGGTTAAGGAATCCACTAGGCAGGCTGCCATTCTCCATGTGGTGCTCACCAACTTGGAAGTGGTAGGAGGAGTGGGGGTAGGGGAGACGCTGGGGTCCAGTAACCATAACTCAATATGGTTTTACCTGTCCCTTGGGACAAGTAAGCCCTCACCAAAGGTTGAAGTCCTAGATTTCAGAAGGGCAGTCTCCAACCAGCTTAGGCAGCTGGTCCAGGACAAGTTAGTCAGAGTGGACAGCATTAGGGATGTGGAGAAAAGATTGGGGGGGCAATCAAGGGGGCCATTTTTGAGGCAACAGAATCTTGCATGAGAACAGCAAGCAGAAAAAAATGGTACAAGAGACCAATATAGTTCTCTGGAAAGGTCAGGGAAGCAATGAGAGCCAAAAAGAAAGCCTTCACCAGGTACAAGTTAAAACAAGGGAATGAAGAATGGGGAGAGTACCCAATGAGAACAAAGGAAACCAAGAAGGTGGTCAGAGAAGCAAAGCAGACACAAAGCTGTGTACTATGGAGGGGGTCAAGGGAGGGGGGAAAAGTTTTTTTTTTTTTGAATAAAGGTTTTTATCTTCCCTGGCTGGAACCGGGTGGGCTATCTGCCCTGTCCCTGGGTGCTGATGGCCAGCCACCTACCTCATCCACCTCCATCTGCCCCCCGTTCAGTGGTCCAGCAGGGTGGGTCTCGGCACTCCAGGCTGGGCCTCATTATGCCCTGGTTCCACCATTTTCCCACCAGCTTTTCTCCCCTTACACCCCAGGGCCTCAGCGACATGGTAGTGCGTGTGTGTGGAGGGACGCATGCGCTCTGGAACTGGTAACCCTGTTACTCCATCCCCAGGCCTTGCGCCAGGCCCTGAGCTGCCAGGTGCTACCACCAAGCCTCCACTCGGAGACAGTCAGGCACTAGGAATGCTTCACCTCCCACTCTGGGAGAGGAGAGCTGCCAAGTGGCTGTGTCATCCTCTCCAGGACCTCCCCTACTGGTCGACCCCTGGCGACCCAAACTTGTTCCTGAACTCAGGTCTCTGGCGTGGGAAGAGGTAAGGTATGTAGTGCCTCAGCCCTCTGCACCGCTGGGCTGGTAACCCCAAAAAACAGTTGTCTAGATATATTAAGAAAGAAAAAAGAACGTAGAAAGAATTATTAAGCTGACAGAGGAGGTAGGGTACTTGGCGAGGGTGGGTAGAAAGCAACCATTCTTAATGACTATTTCTGCTCTGTATTCACAAGGAAAGACAGAGGGCTTCTACCAGAGACTGACTTTAAGGCACCTGTAAGAAGGATCCCTGAGATGAGGCAGCAAGTATTTATCAATGAAAAGGTTCAGAACAGGCTAGCATCCCTAAAGACAGATAAGGCCCCAGGGTCTGTGGGATGCATCTGAGGGTGCTGATGGAACTAACAATGGAACTAGCTGAACTCCAGGCAGGCATACTTAATAGCTCAGTTCAGGCAGGGGTAGTTCCAAAAGAATGGAGGGTAGTGGACATAGTCCCACTCCATAAGAATAAGGACAAAGATCAACAGGGTGACAACAGACCTGGCAGTCTTACCTCTATTGTGGGTAAACTGATGGAGACACTAGTCAAAGAGGACCCTGTGGACTACCATGAGAGCAGTGGACTCCAGGACAGTAAACAGCATGTGTTCATGCCTGGAAGGACTTTTCAGATCAACTTGATAGTATTCTTTGACTGGGTAATGAGGGTAGTGGATAAAGGCCACACTGTGGATTTAATCTACTTCAGTTTCAGCAAGGAGTTCAACTTGATGCATCATGGAAGGTTGATGAAGAAACTAGGGGATCTGGGTGTAGTGAAGGACAAAGTTAGATGGGTGAGAAGCTGTCTAGAATTGAGACAGCAGATGGTTGTGGTTTATAGAGCCGCAATAATCAATCCTAGGTCCAGTCCTTTTAAATATGTTCATCATACACATGGGCGATGGAATCCAAGGCAAGATGTGTCTCTTCACTAATGTCTGTGGCAGGGTAGACAGCAAGAAGGGGGTTAGGGAGATGCATAGAGACTTGCAAAGGCTAGAGAGGTGGTCAAAGGTTTGACAATTGAAATTCAATGCCAAAAAGTGCAAGGTGATGCACATAGTAAACAGGAACCCCAGGATGGAGTACTGGATGGGAGAGAGTAAAGCGGGGCACAACCTCTGAGGAAAGAGACCTAGAGGTCATTATCAGTGACTCCCTAAAACAATCAAGCCAGTGTAACAAGGCCTACAGTAAAGCAAAGAGGATCCTGGGGTGTTTAGGAAGGGGTATTGACAGCAGAAGGAAGGAAGTATTACTACCTCTTTACAGATCACTGGTGAGGCCCCACCTGTAGTACTGTGCCCAGTTCTGGAGTCCTCACTTAAGGAAAGATAAGGGCAGACTGGAGACAGTGCAGCACAGGGTGATCAAAATGATTCAGGGCCAGCAGGGCAGATTCTTTGTGGACTAGCTCAAGGCACTGAACACGTACTTGCTGGATGCCAGACAGGAGAGAGGGGAGATATGATAGAGAACATAAGGTTCCTGAAAGGAATGAACAAGGTAAACCACGAGGAACTATTTAGGATAAGTAGCACATTAACAACTTGGGGAGGTGGAGGGGGGGCAAATATGTAAACTGTTGAGTGGGGTCAAGAGGGAAGTGAAAAAGTTTTATTTTACAGAAAGAGTGGTGGAACCATGGAACAATCTGCCAGCTGATGTGGTGGGTGCCAAAACTACTAATGGTTTCCAGACATGGATGGGACAGAATGAAGGGCTTAGTGGTAGCTCCAGGTTACAGTGGTTGGGCAGGGAGGATGGGGGTGGATAGTGTGGGTTATAACCCTAAATGGACAATAGATCCTGAGTTTCTTAGGGTTTTATGGGCAGATTGGATGGGCCAATGGCCTTTTTCAACATTCATTGTCTATGTTTCTATGTTTAAATATAATGGAATATTAAGTGTTATTTTTAAACACATCATGCTTTCTGTGACTGAGTCTTTTAAGATACAGATAACCTGGAGTAATTAGGAAGCCTGTGATCTGTTTCTGAAGAGACAGACTACAAAGCTACAGTATCTAACCCATGTTCTCAGCTGTGACTAGAGGGCTGGGTCATTTGTCTTTTGGAAAAGGGCACTATACTACAGTATGTGAGCAGTGGTTCTGGTGGCATTCAGACTTATAGATATCCCAGTAAGTGTCAAGCTGAGTGGAAGCAGCATACCAAGGTGACCACTCAGGTGTCTGAAGGGTTTTGAAAATGTATGGCACACAGCAGACTGAATTCTGGAAAAGAACCTGTCTGTGACAAAGAGCAATTAATCTTCTGGAAGAGTACTGAACATGTGTCTAATTTAGACACCACTTAATTTGTATTTCATGTATTTCCTGAACCTCTGTTCTCATCTTTTAGTGCTAATGCCAGCTGCCTGTGAACAGGATCTTTGCCATGCAGAATTCATGTGCTTGTGCTACCTATTTCTTACCTTAAATCACAGTCCTCTTCTTCTCACATCATGATCACAGTCCTTTCTACAGCAACAAACAGATCCCACAAGCCAGGCATTATTTTTTACCTGAAGTGTAATTTGCAAAAGTTTTTTTTTTGGGGCAGAAAAGGCACACTCAGCTGTTATAGCTTGTTTCCAGGTGCGTCCTGGAGGGTGAGTTGCATGGACCTGTTTTATTGGCCATGACACCAATTAAACGCCCCTGCTCTTCTTCGATAAGTGCCATGGGATATTTTACTTCCACCAGGACAGTGGCTAAAGATGGGCAGAAGGAACCTCAGTTTAACATCGTATCCGAAGGATGGAAGGTGCAGAGTAGGCAGTGGGGGAAGGAGTAGAGGAATTCTAAGGGACAAAGATCCGGTCTGTATGTGCACCCCCTCCATCAGGTGGCACAAACACCAGCCTACATCACTGCCATGGAATGGGGGTGAGCATGGCCCAGAGAAATTCCCATGTCTAGGGATATCTTTTGCTCACCGGTAGCTCCCTTCTACTCGATGTAAGTGGAAAGGATTCTAGATACCTTAAACTCATCTTGGTGGTAACAAATCATACTAACTCTCAATAGTTCAAGCACTGAACTTGTATTCTGGGACTTGATAAAAATTTATTTACACACATTACTTCGGGTCCAGGGATCCCAATTCATCTGTTCATAATTCAACATCAGTCCCTTAGTATACTCTCAGATGCTCGAACCTGTCACCCCTGCCTGACACCTTGTGACTCGAGTTCACTCCTGAGCTCAGGTTGCTGGTGGAACAAACAGTAGCCCTACCACTATATTAATGGACTGGCCATCATAATTAGAATGTCATAACTAAAGCAGGGAGGTATCACCAGAGGGCATGGTTTGAAGTTGGAAGGTGGAAGGGTGAGGGGGGAAAAGAGGAGGAGGTTTTTCACTGAAAGGGTGGTGGACCCTAGTAATGCACTGCCTGGTGAGCTGGTTCAGAGATCCACAGTGGAGGGCTTCAAGAGAGGGTGGGACAGACACAGAAAGTGGATGTATCAGATGATGGCCTGTCCAAGGGGGGTGGGGATGGATGATAGGGGTTTCTGGAGCACAAGGGATGGGAGGGTCTCGGCACCCAACTAAGGATCTGAGGTTCAAGCAGACTCGATAGACCGTAAGGCCTAATCTGCTGGCAAATAGTATGTTAGTATAACTGACATTCAAAAAAGGTCTTTCATGAAAAAAAAAGCTTATAAAAACTACATTCAAATAAGACTCATTCTTGTAATCATACCACAATAATTTAGTTTTTTTGTTGACCAGGTAAGTGCACTAGGTAAGAAACTACCTATTGTCAGGCACAACCCAGGCGGTTATGTACAAAATTTAGTGTATAATACATACAAATGGCTTAACAAAACGTGGGGAGAAACTTGACAGCACAGTGGACTAGTATAGGCCTAAATATATACTGTAGGAGACAGTAAAAGATTATACAAAACGTCTAAAACATATTACCTAGAGTAATACATAGTGAACTATACACAATTGTACAATAACTCAATACCTGGTAGGTTACAATACATGAGCAGGTAGAACAGAAACATTGATAGGATCGCTTGTAACCATAAGTAGATACTCACAGAACCTTCTATGGAATGAGGCAGCCATGGGACATTCTCTAATTTCAGGTGGGATGGAGTTCCATAACATAGGGACAGCATAGGAAAGGAGGATTCCCCTGGCCTGGTTTTAAGTTTGGGAATAAATAGTGAGTTGTTAGAGCCAGACCTTAGAGGGTAAGTGTTACGCACTGGATTTAGGAGGGAGTCAAGGGATAATGGCATTTGGTTATGTCCATATATGAAACCCCCAAAGGAGAGTTCACGAGACTGGGATGGTGGAAGCCAGCTGAGTTTGTCATTTAGAGAACAGTGATGTGTAAATCTGTGGGATGCCAGTACAAAGTGGCAGATATTGTTATAAGCCACATCCCATCTAAGTATTGTAGAGCAGTTTTCGAGGCCACAGTAAACACAGGTGTAGGGCAAGAGCCATGCAAGCTTGAGGGGTCAGATTGCAGCTGACTTTATAGGAGACTCTCAGCATGGAGCGGACAG
Source organism: Neoceratodus forsteri (assembly GCA_016271365.2). Taxonomy (NCBI): domain Eukaryota; kingdom Metazoa; phylum Chordata; order Ceratodontiformes; family Ceratodontidae; genus Neoceratodus; species Neoceratodus forsteri. The sequence goes on along the minus strand of JADMNL010000041.1, from coordinate 2,278,720 downwards.
GTTTACAAGTGCCCTGCACATGTAATGCATAATATAGAGAGGAACCAAGGATGACACCAAGGTAGGAGAAGGAGGTGACAAGGGGAACTGGAGAGCCATCATTGTAAGAAACTGACAATGAGCATGAGCAGCATCTCAATCTCGAGGGTTTCCCAAATAACATGGACTGCGTTTTTGTCATATTAAGAAGAAGTTTATTTTGAGACAGCCAGTTACATATAGCCCAAAGGTCAGAGGTGAGGTGCTGGTTGATAGCATTGATATCTTTAGAGCTGGTGTAAAGTACCAAGTTTGTCTGCATATAAGATAGCAGAGCAATGGGACGAGCATCTGTTAATTAAGTTTATGTGAAAGACAAAAATAAGTGGCCCCTATATAGAGCCATGAGGGACCCCCACTCTTGTGAGGGCAAGGTCAGATAGAGAGGATCCAAATTTAATTCTCTGCGTGCTGTCTAAAAGATAATTTCTGAACCAGGGTAGTGAAGTGGGAGATATACTGTACCTAGACATGCAAGTTTGTCACAGAGCAGTGAGTGGTCAACAAGGTCTAAAGCCTTGGTCAGGTCAATGAAGACTGCTCCTGTAAGGTGACCATTATCCATGCCTGAGGGCAGCATGATTGGTAAGAATAAGCAGAGCAGTAACAGTGCTATGCCCGTTATGGAAGCCATGCTGCAGGGGATAGAGGAGACCATATGCAGTGGGATAATTGGTGAGCTGAGAGAAGATAATTTTCTGCAGGATTTTGTTTAAAACTGGAAGTATAGCAATGGGCCTGTAGTTTTTAATCAGCTTGTGATCTTTCTTAAAGATAGGCACTATAGTTGAGATCTTCCAGCTGTCAGGCACCATAAAAGAGGACAGGGATAGATTAATAAGTTTGGTGATATGGGGGGCAAGCTCATAGGTCACAAACTTAAAGAGTTTGGGCTCTATTCCATCTGCACCTGCAGATTTTGCATTGGGAATTTGCTCTAGGAGTTTGTGGACCTCAGAGGTGCCAACGCTCTTAAAGTAAAAGGAATGCATCCTATGGGTGAGAAGGGCTGCGGTAGGGAGACACTATGAGACGATGATGTGGTCAAGTGAGGGAATGCCTTGGTATAAGGGAAGAGGTTGGGGGGGTCCCATTTTTATACTAACATACCCTTGACATGTTTCCAGAAAAGTTTCAGGTTGTGAACAGTGGAATTAAAGAGCCGTTTACAATAGGTGCTTTTGCACACAAGTTTTAAAAATGGAGTGAGCATTACCTATGTGGTGCCGTTGTTCTCTGTTCCGTTCTTAGTTCCCTTTACACTCTGCGAGTATTCCGGCAACCCCCACCTCTATTTGTTTTGGCTCCCCCACAGAGTTTGCTGCTCTATGGCTGTTTCTGCACTGCTATCGGAATAGCTGTTTTACACAGCTGGACGAAACGGAAAACATCATGGCAAACCACGAAAAGCAGAGATTTCAGTTCGGCTGAATGTTCACCAAGGGAACAGAACAGATGCACTTTACACACAAGGGATGTAACAGAATGCTGTTTCTGTAACAGTCATTCCATTACAGAAGCCTGTGTGTAAAAGCATCTAATGAGAGCTCCTATTGTGCTGAATAGCTCTTTTACACTCATTACAGCATTCCCTATATGCTACCCAGTGAGCGGGAGAGGTTGAGGCCTTGTAATCAAGCCATTTTTTGCCCCTAGTGAGTAACCTGGAGAGGAGAGGGCAGTCTAACTATTTAGTAAAGGAACTGCTCATCCTTCTCTTGGTTACAGGAGCAAAATCATTTTGCGGGCGTATGAAGGCAGAAGTGAAGGAGGCTAGTGCAGAGTTTGAGTCTGGAGTCTCATACGGTGGGACCAATCGGTTTGGAACACAGCTGATCTAAAAATGTCAGGATTAAGATTGGAGTACTCAAGAAATTGGATGAGTCTGGGGGGTGGCTTGGTCAGTTTAGCATGCCATACACAGAAGACAGGTGAGTGGTCACTTAATGCATCAGATAGCACACCAGGGCATTTAATCCTGTCCAGGCAGTGGGTAAATATCCAGTCGATAAGGGTTACTGTATTGCCATTGTTGGACCTTCTGATAGGTTTAGAAATTAACTGGGTCAGATTGAGATTACTAAGGGCCTGCACCACAGATTTACTGAAATCAGCGACCAGTTAATATTAAAGTCCCCTTAAAGAAGACAATTATTCTTTACCACAGTTATATTATATAAATGCTGTGTATCCTGAATCAACTGGCTCCATCATATACTATATGTCATTTTCATCTGTTACTTCAGCCTCTTCAAATAAAAATGTTTTCATCCATTTCAACCATACTCTTCTCCTTTAATGTTTCTATAAACCGTCTGTGAATGTGCTGTTTTTGTACATTGTAAGATTCAAACTCACATTGCTAAATTGCTCACACTGAGCCCTTGCACAGATAGCAGACCTATGATGTTTTCACTCTTGTGGCTGAATATTTTACCACCCAGCTTATCCATATGAATCATTTTCATCTGTTACTCCTGCCTCTAAAAAAGAGAATCTTTTCAGCCATTTCCTTTTTCTTCCACAAATGTTATTTTATATCAGCTCCGTGTATACTACATTTTCTAAAAAACACACTACACGAGATAAACTCACTTTTTAAAAAAGAGCTCACATGAGGCCTTCACTTAATTAGCAGACCTGCCAAGGTCCTGTGGCTGCATACTATTATTTTAATTGGGTTCAACTTCAATCCCTCTTATCTTTTATCTGTTAATTCATACAAAATATTTTTTACTTCTTTGTAGCCTCCTTAGTTTGTTGTCCTCTATTTGAAAATGTTTTCTTATTTAGTCTACCCTCATGACTACTTCAAATTGAGCTGCCACAGCTGGGTAATGCTACAAGGACAATGACCTCTTACAGCCATGGCAGATCCATCAGACAGCTTCAGTGCACAAATTATGTCACACAAGGCAAGCGTGCACTCCATGTCCCACTAATAAAAACATGCACTTAGCTGATACCTCCAAAGAAAAGCACTTTTGTTTACCCCATTTTAAAGAGCCCCTGACAGGATTAGGAAAACATTGAAAAAAGTAAGATTTATACTCCGCTCCACATCCCATTTTCTTTACTACTTCATATATTTTCAGTAATTAATTCCTCATTTTCTTAATTACTGAAAAGAGCTGCGTGAAAACAAGATCCCTGTCCCCTAGAGTATCTCTTTTCTGGCTGCTTCTCCGCACATGACATCACAACCCCCTGTTTATGACATCATAATTATCTCCACAGCAGTATATTTTGATGTCATAAACAGAAGTATGATGTCCAGTGTAGGTAGGCAGAGATACTGTATTTATGTAAATACCCTAGTAATAAGGAAATAAGGGTGGGAATTACAGAATAAAATATGAAATATTAGTTACATTTACGCCTGGATGTTAAATTTTTTCAAAGATGTCTCAACTGTGTCAGGAGCTCTTTAAATTTCTTTGGCTAGGCAGAGCAGCAGACCTGGATAGGACTTACAGTGGCAGCTATCCTAATCTTCCTCCATGCCACAGAACATATGTTACCATATTAAGCTGTATAAGTGACCATTACAGTCAATTATTAAACCTGCAATTGCCTGACTAAATACAATATGGTAACACTTCAGCTAATGTGGTACCTTGAGGATATTGTGGTAAAGGAGAAGTTCAGGATGGCTGACACTGTATAGTCATAGAACAATAAAGAAGGTGGCTGCCAGTCACCCACAAATGGAGCCTCAGGTGAAATACTCATGAATTGACAAGAAGAAAGCTGGGTTTACATCTACTACAGCTTCTCAGAAAAACACCACCTTGGGCATCAGATAAAATGGTTATCATTTATTAAGTAAGCAATAATACCCAACAGGGTGGGCATTATTGGGAAATACCGGACCTCCCAGGGGCGTAATAAGGCCCGACACCACAGGTGGAGGGCCTTATAGCCCCTGGAAGGTCTGGTATTTCCCAATAATGTCCACCCTGGAGGGTATTACTGCGCTTAGAAAATGGCCCATCAGAGAATGTTACTCTGTGAAGAGGTACTTGGACTGGCTCTCATTTTTAGCTGAGCATCTATTGAAAAATAAATGCCAAGTTTGCAGCCTGTCTCAGCCAATCAGGTTTAAGAATTAATTGTTGCCATTTTCTAAAATGAGATATCAAACACTTCCAAACAATAGAAGCACCTCTTCCAATGTTTCACATGTTACTGGCACTTTTTTCATGGAGTGAGGTCACCAGTATGTGACTTACTTTTATACAAAATATTTTTAAAGAGACAGTGCTACAATAATCCAGATAAAAAGTGTTTTTACTCTAATAAATATACATCTAAATAGTGACTGTCAACCAAACACTGCATACACATACAAATTCAGACAAACTACAACCTATGCAAAAAAGAGGAGGTGGAAAAAAAGTTTGGGGTGGAAAGTGGAATGTAAGAAATTATATTAAACAATATTATTACTGGCACTAAATAACTTTATATCACAGTTCATCTTCTTCCTTTTAAATATGTCTTCAATTGAAAATGTTCATTAAGCCCAGGCAGTTTTAACACTTGCAGTTGATACTGCCAAAAAGCTTCTTTTTTAAAGAACAGATTGTCCAAATCTATGCCTATCATTCCTAGTTTCGCTTGTTCCAGGTATACAAGAATGTATGATTGGCACCCTTTTTGTTGTATGGCAAGCCAATATATTTTCCTTATCCTTTGTTTGAACACAACCCAGATGTTCCCCTATGAGTATTTTTGAATTTTCTGCCATTTTTTCCTACATACAAACTTCCACAAGTGCATAGGGCCAAATACAGTATATGACATTGGTTATATAACAATTAATATAATCATTCACATAAAACCTTTCCCTGAAACAGGTTGCACAAATGATTCCCCCTCCATCAAAAACCCACAAAACATATAGTTGTTACATCTTTTGTTGCAATTTTTAATACTTGTAGTAGCTCATATTTGCTGCTATGTGTACATAACAAACTAAATAGTCCGCCTATTTTTTTCTCCTTCTATATACAATTCTAGGGGGTTCAGCTGTAACATTATCCAATTTATTCTCTCTCTGGAGAATGTGCCAGTTTTTCTCCAGAATACTTTTTACTGCAAATGCTTGTGGGGAGTAAACTGTAACCACAACTGCAGTGTTCACAGTTTTGTTCTTTAGAGATCCAGTCTGGTGTGGTTTCAACAAATCTTCTCTTTGTCTGTTCTGTACTTTATCAATCACTTTAGTCACACAATTCCTATTGTAATCCCTGGCTAGAAACTGATGATAAAGTTTGTGTTTATTTCTCTCATAGACCTCTACATCACTGCAATTTCTTTTTAACCCAACAAACTGACCCGTAGGTATATTCTTCACCACATGATGAGGATGATAGCTTTCAAAGTGTAGCACTGCATTCTAATCAGCTGGCTTTCTGCAGACCTCAGTAGTAAGCCACCAGTCTCATAGCTGATCAAATGGAAGTCCACAAAATTCACATGTAAATGATTATAAATCACAGAAAACTTCAAATTCTAATCTGGTCCTTCCAAATACCCAACAAATGCTTCCAGCTACTCACTACTACTGTTCTATATAAGTGATAAATCATCAATGACTCTGCAGTATAAACCAATCGAATCAAAGTATGGATTTTCCAAGGACAACACATATTGAGTCTCCCAATAGGACACATACACAGTTGTATAATTGGGGGCCATGGTGGCCCCTATAGCCATGCCCTTAGTCTGCAAATAGTACTGACCCATAAATTTGAAATACATTGCACTTAAGAACTTTCTTTGTTACTACATTCAATTAAAATCTGTGTATATATTCAAACAATGTATAGGGACTCCCTCTCAAAGCCTCAATACCACCATCAGGGGTATATTAAAGGAATAATGCATGACAGGGTATGTGTTGTGCTGGGATAATGCCATGCCGGGGGGGGGGTTGGTCACAAGGCTGCAGATCGAGTGTGTCCAACACTCCAGGCATGGCATTATTCCAGCACGACACACACCCTGGAGTGCATTATTCCTATTATACAATGGCTTGTTGTTATATACAGAATAAAAAAAATGATTTTAAAGAATGTTTTTGTTAGTGTGGAAAAATATTTTTGTTTCTTAAGAGAAGCTGCAAACAATGCAAATGCAAATAATAATGCAAACAATGCAAATGCAAACAATAATGCAAATAATGCAAATGCTAACAATAATGCAAACAATACAAATGCAAACAATAATGCAAACAATGCAAATGCAAACAATGCAAATGCTAATGCAAATGCAAACAATCAAGAGATTCATACTGCTGAGACTAGACCCACAATGTTATACTGGGATAACACCATGGGTCCAGCCCCAGACCGACAAATTACAGTCCAAGATTCTTTCTTGCCATTGTATAATAGTTTTATAAAGACTGGATATCCAGTGTGACCAGATACCAGTCTTTATCCATTTCTATGTGTTGCAAAATTCCCAGAAATGTGATGTGTCCCTAATGTAAGTTGATAATTTTTAAGCTGTCTCCTTAATACGACCATCAATACATTGTGCCAGTGGCTCAGTTAATGAGCCAATACTGGCTACAATCAGGCTAGCAGGTGGATTCCACAAATCTTTATGTATTTTGGGCAGTCCATACATTACTGCTCTAATACGATGTTTCACACTTAAAAAATCAAACTCTGTCTAATAGTACCACACCCAAGTGCTTCATATAGCAAAGTATCTATTTCCTTTTTAAAAGTAATAGTAGGATCAGATACTAAAGGTTTGTAAAAATTGCTATCAGTAACTCATTCCAGCATCTCAGTTTCATATTTTTTTGCTTCCCATATGACAATGGAACAACCCTTATCAGCAAATTTGATCACAATACTTCTGTCTACGTGCAAGGATTCAACTGCCTTCCTTTCTTCACGACTCATGTTGTTAAAGCATGGCTTAGGCAGATTTACAAACAAAATCTCCAGATCCCGCTCACAGGCTTGTTCAAATATAGACACTGCCATTCTGTAAGGGATATACTGTCAAAACCACATCATGCAAAGGAGTGTGTTGAATACCTCACCGTCTGAATCACAGAAGAAGGAACAGTGAAGGATACAAAATAGTGAGTGCGTGTGATCGTGAAATAGTGAGTTCATTTAGCTGTGCACCATCAGAATCGCATAACAGAAAAGTACCAAAGGAAAAAGTAAAAAACATTGTGAGCTATAGCAAATAGCAGTGTTTCTTTACTTAATTGTGGAATTCTGCTATAGTGTTGCCGTGACGTGGTTTTTGCTCTTCTCTATTTTGCATGGACGCGGTTTTGCCTTTTGGGTTATTGATGGTGCTGTTACTGACCAGGCTGTCTTGTTTTCATGGTTTTGGCATGGAACCATTATAAGGTAGCATAAAAGTAGATTTCTTCTTAAAAGTGCTGTCAGCATCACATTCCATTAAAGTATTACCATTAGTCACATCAGATGTGTTTAAGAGAGAACTGTGCTGAACCTGTAAGTCATTTTCCCCAGTAGAAGCTGTTTTTAAATACTGGTTAAATTTCTGTTATTGATCCATCTATACAGGCCTTTTAATACCCTCAGTAGGGGTTTCTGCTTTACACTCGGGTATTAAGTGCCATTTTAGAAGTGTATGATGTAGTTTATGTCCCTCTCAACCACATAGTTCTGTAATAGAACATGAATGCATTGTACTAACAATGGAAGAGTAGAACAGGGACATAACCTACATCATACAGTTCCAAAATGATTCTTACCAGCAGCATGTAAATCAGAAACACCCACCAGAATAACTGAAAAGCCTGTATAACAAGAGCAATAACAGAATTTGAACCAGTATTTAAACAAGCATTTGTCAATGCCAAATGTTTGCATGCTGGTATTGGCATTGGTAGTGCAGGAGTTAGAGAGATGCATAACAGGAATGGCAGTGAAGTATTGAAGTAACGCCAACCCCCACTCCCACCCTGCAGAGACTGACAGGCATTTGGGGGTGTGCCTTCTGTCATTGGCCATAACACTCATGCCATTCCACCTTACCCCACCCTGCAGACACTGACAGATGTTGCAGTGTGCCTTGAGGCCCTCAGCCCTTATGCTCATCCCATTCCATAAGGAAATAAGCTAAGATGGGTGCAGTATAGGCAAATGGGGTGAACGTTAGAGCTGAAGACCCTGAGGTACACCTCAACAGCTGTCAGTAGCTGCAGGGTGAGGGAGGGTGGAATGTGGTGACCATTGTGGCCAATGACCCCAAGTCACACCCCCGATGCCTGTCAGTCTATACAGGGTGGGTGTTACGGTTGGAAACCCTAATGCCCCGGGCATTTGTTGGTATTTTTGCTCCAAGTTTTCAACATGGGCTTTTTGTGACCCCACCTCATGAACAGTGGCAGTATCATCTCGTTACTCAATCCCAAAAGGTGATTTCACACAGCGAGTGTGCCATTCAGTGCCACAGGTACGAAAACACATTTCGTGCAGGATGTGAAAAATGACAGCTGTACTGTTCTTGAGGATGTGTTAAAAAATGGCAATGTTGAAAATCTGGAGTAAAAAGATGAAAAAGTGGCAAAATTATGAGTGTGTGTAGAAACTGTGCAATGCATGCTCATAACGCAGTCATTTTTTGGAATGTTTTCATCAAATTTTCTACATGGTCTTTTTGGGACCTCCCCTCATGAACAGTGGCACTGGGATCTCATTAATCTGTCCCAAAAGTTGATTTTGCACAGCAGCTGTGCCATTCTGTGCCACAGATGCAAAAACACATTTTGGGAAGGATGCTAAAAATGACAGCTGTACTGTTCATCAGGGGGTGTTGGAAATTTGGAGTGAAAATATAAAACATTGACGTAGGTACAAGCATGCATAGAAACTGCACAATGGATGCTCGTAATGCAGTCGTTTCTTTTAGTTTTTTCATGAAATTTGCAACAAGGCCTTTTTGGAATCCCCACCTCATGAACAGTGGCACTGTCATTTTGTTAATTAGCCCCGAAAGGTGATTCCGTGCAGCGACCGCAAAATCACCTTTTGGGACGAAGAAATGAAACAACAGTGAAGCGTTCATGAGGTGGGGTTACAAGAACCCCATGTTGAAAATTTGGGACCAAGATTTCAAAAATTGACTGAGATATCAATCAAATTGAAACTCTCTCATTGACTGCCGTTATAGGGCTTACTGTCATTTCTTCAGTTCCTGGTTGATCTTTGAAGAGCGCATACGTGTTTCTGGTCTACAGAAGATTGCTGCTCCTGACCCCTAGAAGTAAGTATGAGTGAGGGGGGTGCAGGGAGTGGGTGCACAGAGGAGGGTGCGGGTTGGGGAGCGCGGAAGGAATGATGAGGACTGTTTTCTTTTTTTCAGGTTTAAAAGAATAATGTGGGACTGTTTTCTTTTTACAGGTGAAATATTACAAAATGGATTTTGGCACTCTGGGATGGGCTCCCAGTGTGCCAGAGTACTGGGGGGGGTCAATGCCAACCTGGGGATTGGGCACCTCAAGGTCCCCTAAGAAAATAGGGGTATGGGGGGCCATGCATACAACACTGGGAGTGGGTATCCTGGTGTCAGAAACATAAAAGAAGTATTTTATGACACACTGGGATGGGCTCCCAGTGTGCCATATTAATAGGGGAGGGGGAATACATGCTGACATGGGGATTGAGCACCCTGATGTCGGCAGGGTACGGAGAGCACAGGGTGCTGGGTGGGCAGTAGCAGTGGGAGGGATCTAATTTGTTGTCTTGCTGTATGACTGGTTGGGAGGAAGGGGTTACTGCTGCTGCAATGATAAAACTGCCCCTAATTGCAGTGGCAGATTTCTCAGAGGGTGTGGGACGGGCACCAGCAGTGGGAGGGAGGGAGCTAATTTGTTGTTCTGATGTGTGGCTGGTTGGGATGGAGGGGGAACTGCCACTGCAATGATTAAACTGCCCTTGATTGCAGTGACAGATTTCTTTCAAGTGCGATGCTCGCTCTGAAACTGCTGTCATTGGCAGCTTCAGCATTAATTGGAGGCCAATGGACTCGTCCATTAAAGCATTCGTTGGATTGGCCACAACACTGCCACACCTCTGCAATGCTCTACTACCTCAATATGTTTCTTCTGCACAGCACACAAGCAAACATAAAAATCGCATCTATAGGGAAAAATTACTTATAGATTCAGCGCAGTTCTCCTTTAAGGTCTCTTCTGTATAACCCATAGCGTTATCTTTGTGGTACAGAGCTTTCAAATTAACTGGCTGAGTGAATCTATACAAGTCACAAATAGTTTCCAACTTATTTATTTTTTGTGTAGGAACAAATGGTAAGCCTTTTTCCAGTACTTTTAATTCCACATCTGTAAGAACACCTCTTGAAATATTCAGTACAACAGGTTCTTCCACCAGAGTCTATGGTTTCTATTCCTGTAACTTCACCTCTGGAACGTCTGTGATCAGTAATTGTCTCTTCTTATATCTGCCCTTTCCCCTTGTGCCTCTTTTTGTTTCTGTTCTTCCCTGAGTCTCGTTATATAAGGGCTCCTTCTCATGGGTAGGGCTGGCAACTGTGTCAACTTGGGCAACTGTGGGGGCAGTGGTGTTTTCTGTTGAAAATATGCTTGCTGGTTTGGGGGAAACTCCTGACTGTCCTTCTCTAACAAAAACCTCTGAAATGGAAGCAGTCTTGGATCCACTGGTATAGATGTCTTTTGGGAATTGTCTGTTCTGAACAGTTTTTTTAAGAATAGACTGTTTGTGCTCCAGTCAAAGATGCATCCCTCCAAATAGTCCAATCTGTCTTGTTCAAATGTTCTCTGCTTCACCTTTTTAATTCTGTTATCCTGATCCCTTATCATATTTTGTAGTTGAATGTGGTAATTATTATATTCAGCATAAGATTCAAACTTTTTAAATGAATTTTTTCTTAAGATGGTTTCCTGTCTCACTTCCTCCTCTATTAAAGCAACATCTTTTAAACTCAATCTCATTAAGCCGGCTGATAACTTGAGAAGGTGGACTTGCCAGTCCTTTAAAAAAACATTTCTATCTGTACCACAGTTTTTTTTTGGTCAGATACAACCCACTTGGGAGTCTATTCACATTAAATAGGCCTCCAATGTAACACACTGCCAATATAGTTTTATTTATTTATTGTAATCTTGGATTAACACCTGTGAGAACGAACTCATTACATAGATTCTACATCAGAGTAAAAACAAAATAAATATGCTACAGAAATTCAGTAGACAACAATATTCATCTAAAGTATTTACATCACAGTAGAGCAGAATGCATAAGTAACTGTAGAGATCAGCGAATACTGACTTAAAGCCAGCAAGAACAGGGCTAACTAAGGAAAGTAATAGTCAGGGGAGAGTATTTCTACCCAGTGGGAATCATCAGAGGATTGTAAGGAGAGAGGGGAAGGTAAAGTCAGGCAAATTTATGACAAGCATAAGAGAGTGCCCGGGCATGGGGGAAGGGGCAGCTGGTTAAGGGGAAAATGGGGGAAGGGGAGAAGGTTGGTGGAGGGGGGCCAGGAGTATGGGGAAATGAGACCACCAGTAGTGGTTATACATGGACCAAATAAATATAATAGGAGAAGAGATTAAAGAAAGCAATCACAGTTGGATTTCTCGGTAAGGTAATTTTTAAGCTTTCTTTCAAAGGGGCCTGTTTTGTCCCCAGTGGAAATATCAGGAGGAAGAGTGTTAAGCCATTGAGGAGCTCAGTGTGCAAAAGACTTTTGCCCAAGCATGGTACGGGTGCGGAGGATGCTGAAAATCAGATGTTCAGAGCTTCTGGTCAAGCTTTTAGCCTCATAAGGGGTGAGTAACTTTTGCACCCCAAGGGGCTTAAAGCCTAGGATTGCCTTTTTAGCCATAATACAGGATTGGTACCTGAGTCTACCTGCGAACTGTAACCAGTTTGCCTGGGCATTGAGGTCATAAGTATGTGTGACCCTAGCAGCCTCGGTTACAAGCTGACATGCTCTGTTTAAGGCCACTTTGAGTCGATGGAGGGCTGTGTCAGTAGCAGAGCCATAGATCCCAAGGCCATAGTCTACAAGCGAAACCATGGAGTTCTGAATGGCCAAACTAAGAGCATTTGTGGTTAGGCGAGACTTATGCCAACGTAGAAGTCCAATGCATGTGTTGACTGCCTTGGTCATATAGTCGATGTGTTCAGACTAGGACAAGGAGTTGTCAACAGTAACTCCCAAGTATTTAAAGTGCTGGACTAGTTCAAGAGGTGAATCCTCTGAGTTTAGGATGGAGGGCAGGTAGGATTTGTATTTGCTTTTGGAGCTATAGAACATCATTGTTTTAATCTTTTTTATAGTTCATGATGAGTTTTATTCGCTGAACCATTTCTCTACCTCCTTGAAATCCCTTTGTAACTTGTGCTCCAGTTCTTTAGAGTTTGGATGACTGATGAATAAGACTGCATTGTCTGCGTAGAGCAGAATGTTTCCCTGGCAGGTGTAAGGTAGCTGGTTTAGGAAAATGCTGAATAACAGTGGTCCGAGTATAGATCCTTGGAGAACTCCAGAGCGGACAGATCTGCCTTCCGAGAGAACATTATCAGTCTTGACTTGCTGTGAGCAGGTGTACAGGTAACTTTGGAACAATGCCACTGTATCAACTAGGAGGCCTAACGATGCTAGCTGTTCGATTAGGAGGTGGTGATTTACTGTATCAAACACTTTCATTAAGTTGATGAAAGCTGCTCCAACTAGAGTACCTTGGTCTAGAGCATTGTGAATATATCCCGTGAACTAGAGGAGTGATGTTGTGGTACTATGACCCTTGCGGAACCATGTTGTATGTGGCAAAGGAGTTGGTATTTTTCAAGGTGCTCACCTAACTGATCTGCCACTATTCTTTCAAGTGCTTTAGAAAGTGGCAGGAGGATTGAGATTGGTCTGTAGTTTCCAGTCAAGGTTCTATCCTCACTCTTAAAAATAGGTGTCACTAAGGCAGCTTTCCATCTATCCAGAAACTGTGAGAATCTCATAGAGGTATTGATAATGTGTGTTAGAGGAGTAAGTATGTCATCCAGGGTCTGTGCAACAAGGGTAAGGTCCAAAGAGTCTACACTAGACCTTGATTTCCCTAGGAATTTGAGTAGATACTTCTTGGCTTCTCATGCTGACACGGCTCTAAAGTGGAAGGGAGGATGAGAGGGTGGCTGTTTCCCTGCCTGTACATTAAGGGTTGAACTGGAGTAGTGGAAGAAGTTGGGGGGAGGACATTACTGAGAGCTGAGAACGCCTTGTTAAAAGCATTTGTGATAGAGCTGGGGTCCTGAGCATGAACACCATCTAAGTTTAACAAGGTAAGGGCAATTTTAAGACCTTTCCCAGTAATTTCTTTGAGGTTTGACCAGAATTTTCTTCTATCTCCCCAAGTTCAAGAGAGTGCTTCCTTAAAGTGCTGACTTTTAGCTGCACGTATTGCCCTGGTGCAGTTGTTTCTGGCTTTTTTGTAAGATTGAATGTTGGCCAGCCTACCCATGGCCTGTGCTACATGCCAAAGATGGTCATGAGATTTCATCCATAAAAGGAGGTCTGAGGAGAACTATGGGTTGCAGTGACATTTTATTTTTTGAGTTTTAAATGGTGTGTGCCTGTCACACGCCAACTTGAAAAGATGGATAACATTCTCCAATGCTGTGTTTGCATTGCTGGTGGAACAAACAGAGGACCAGTCCTGTTGCTGGAGTTTAGCTTTCAATAGGTCTATGTGCCCTCTTTTCAGGACTCTGCTTGTAATGGATCTAGAAGGAGCTTTAGAGAAGTTGTTTGACCATAAGAACAGGACAGACGAATGGTCACTTAAGGAGTCTGGGAACACCTTTGTATGTGATATATGCTCAGGGCAGTTAGTTAGAACCCAGTCCAACAAAGTGGATATGCCACTCTTGTAGTTCACTCAAGCGGATGATTCTACTGGTTGGGAGAGGTGAACTGCTTGGACAGCATCCCTGTTAGGACTTGCATCTGGGGAGAACCAGTTGACATTAAAATCTCCCAACAATATGATTTCAGAGTTAAGATTCAGGGATCCAATGCATTCCATAAGCGAGTCTAGTACAGGGATCTTCTGCTTGGGCAGAATGTAGATTATTAGAATAGTAAGGGCATTATTGTGTGCACCAAGAAGCACTTTCAGTGCAAGAGCTTGTATGTGGGCACCTGTGCTAGGTAATGGCAGAACATGTCCCTGTAGGTTGTCTCTAAGGTATACTGCATAGCCGTCCCCACGTTTGGACAGTCTATCTTGTCTGAATACTGTATATCCTGGGATCATGATGGCAGCGTCAGAAGTTTTTGGGGAGAGCCAAGTCTTGACTACCGAAAAAATATCAGGATTGTGACTCAGAATCCATGCATTTAGGTTGTTCATTTTTGGGAGGAGACTGCAAATGTTTATGGATGCAACTGAGAGTTTCCCTGTAGATCTCATGGTGGGAGAGATATTCTGTGAGGGGACAGGGGTAGGGTGGTTATTTCCAGCAAGCAGGAGTAACAGCAGGGCAATTTTGCAGAGGTATTCCTTGAGGTGCCTATTTCCAAGTTTTATAAGCCTAGTATTGCTACTCAGCCTGGTACAACACACTGGAATGTGGAAAAACCTTGGGTAGACAGTGAGTTGGGGCAGCCAGATAAGGCAGTGGCGTAACAGCCCCCCCTTGGTGGGTGCTGTCAAGACCCAGAGGGGGTTAGTGGAACTTGTGGTAGAAGGAGATCATAGTGGACCTGTGTGCATTAAGGAGGCTGTCATGGCAAATTGTCTGAGGTTCAACAGGGCAGTTACAAGTGAGAAATTCAGTAAGGGAGAGGGGAAAGAGCAGTAACATGCCTCTCAACAGTAGGTTACTTACAGGGGCCCTACTTGGATGGGTAGAAGTTTTCAAGTTGGAGGTTTAAGTTTAAAAGAAGGTGTTAATTGGAGTCTTGTCAGCAGATCCCTTAACGCCAAGCTAAGAGATCCACACAGAAAGTGTACTGATCCCCTTTAGGGGAGGAGAAAAAGTGAGGTCTGGTAGCCAATAGAGGGGAGAAAGCAGGGGAGAAGCCCATTTGATAGAGGTTGGGCCTGAGGAGGGTGGTTGGGGCAGGGGAGAGTGCTTGGGACAAAATTATGAATTAGAAAACGCACCCCCAGAAATCTCGGCAGGTGCCAAAGTTCATGAAAAGCAGTTCAGAAGGAAGCAGCCAATTAGAAGCTTGCTGCCCAACAAGTGGACCAATCAACTCTGTGATTTGTAAGCTGACTAGAGCTCCAGGAGAGATGTACCTGATTAGCAGGCAGGAGATGGGAAGTGCCCTGGGAGGAGGTAGAGCATGGCCGGATTTAATGCTGCCAGTCAGCCGTGTACCTTCGGGGCAGTATCTGCCTGGAAGTGCTGTGGATAGACACTGGTATCCGGTCCTGGTGAGGGTAGCAGCTGGTCTTAAGGTATTGGCTGGTGCCGCTTTCCAGCCCACTCGGGGCTCTGAGCTGGAGAGGAGGGAGAGAAGCAGGGCTGTGATAGGGAGTGGGCAATGGGTGACAAAAGGAGAGGCCCTAAGAATAGCAGGGGCAGTTAAAAAAGTAAGAAGGTGCTAATGAGGGTGGAGTATAGTTGGTGTGCTTTAAGTACAATAAGTTTCAGTTGCACATAAGCTTCCTTACCTGTGACAGACCGTTTAGTCACAAGACTGGCAGGTTCATAATTATTTGTACTTGCACTTGTAGCTTGGCTGTTCACTAAAAGAGTATTCTGTTCCCCTTCTCTATAAAATAAAGACTCTACAAAAAGGCAGTGTGTACGGTTTGTGCTGCCGCCATTATTTAGCACGTGCTCCATAGACCCTGTTCCGAGAAACCCTAAAGCTGTGGTACCGTGCACACCATAATTGAAAAACACAAATCAGTAAAGAAGGTGGCTACCAGTCACCCACAAATGGAGCCTCAGGTGAAATACTCATGAACTGACAAGAAGAAAGTCAGGCTCACATCCGCTATAGCTTCTCAGAAAAACACCACCTTGGGAATTGGATAAAATGGTTATCATTTATTAAAATGAGATACGAAACACATCCAAACAATAGCAGCACATCCTCCAATGTTTCACACATTACTGGTTCTTTTTCAAGAAGTGAGGTCACCAGTAAGGAACTTACTTTTTATGCAAAACATTTTTAAAGAGATAGTGCTCCAATAATCCAATTAAAAAGCACTGTCTCTTTAAAACTATTTTGCATAAAAAAGCCAAACAATTATATCCAGTTTATCTGATGCCCAAGTTGGTGTTTATCTGAGAAGCTGTAGTAGATGTGAGCCCAGCTTTCTTTTTGTCAGTACTGTATAGTCAGCAGAAATTAACTTCTATATTCAGTCTGCTGTAACCAAGGGTATCAGTCACAGACATGTGGGATCCTAACTAGAGACAGATTATTTTGGTATAGTTGCAGTTGGAGATCAGCTCATCTCTAAGAAACAAGGAGACAGGCACAGTAGGGTGTCATTGACATTAGCAGCACAAAGATACTTCCTGTTCTGTCACTGAAAAGATGGCTTACAGAAAGCCCTGACTTTAGGAATCTGCCCTGGTGGTTAAAAGAGTACTACACCCTCATGTTGTGTAAATATTCTTTGTCCTTGTCAATAGACAACATTTTTCATGTAGCTGTTGGGGATGTATATGTCTGCTTTAGTTTATTTTCACTGTTCATACTAGATATTGAAATCTCATTGTGCCTGAGAGCTGCATTAGCAAATGAGAACATGATGTGTGAGCACCCTTTAGATTCCACAGTATGCCTGTCTGCTTTCTTAGAATTTAACAAAACAAGTTGCAGCAAGGTGTGACATATCACATTTACCTTCAATTAGCTTTGCAAACCTTCATAGATGCAATGCAGTTTTTTTTCCTTTAAATTGCATTCAATCTGTGTATTTCCAGAGAGTATTTTGTCAGGCTATGTGTACTTTAAGCATAGAGCTACATGGTGTAAATAGGTGTTGTGGCATCATGTTCTCATATGGTAATGCAGCCCTCAGGTACAATGAGATTTCAACAACCAGAGAATGAAGATACCAAGGCTAGTTAAGGGGGCTGGTATGAAAATGAAATGCTGCTTACTAGATGTCTGTGGTTGGAAATGGGTTTCCAGCTGCAAAAACAGTGACCGTCAAGGATGTCTGGTAGGGTTACCATCCGTTTGGTTTTGAATACAGTAATCCTTTTTAAGATCCTAATTTTTGAACTATTTTAAGTGCTTATATACTACAAAAAAAAATTGTATCAGATCAGTCACTGTTTTGGCTGCATGTTCAGGTTACAAACAAGTTCTCATGTCATACAAACCAATTGGGCCTTTGCATGAATGGCAGAGTGGCTACGCTTCATGTATCTGTAGCGTGACTCCACTCTGTACCCATTGTGCCTCCCGCACGGGAAGCCTGAACATGGGCATGCAACTCCTATGCACCTGATCCCCCATCTGCGTAGACAGAAACATGCCAGGGGTGGGTGAGGGGCACATCAGCACTACGCCATGCACTATGGTGCATAGTGCCATACACTGGGGGGGCGCAGGAGGGAGCCAGTTATACCAGGAGAGACTCTGCCGTAACCCACTGTGCACCACCACAGACCTCATCTTCCGGTCACGGCAGCACTGGGAAATGATTATCCATGCTGACCCAGCTCACTAGCTGGATGGGGAGGGCTGGGGTGGTCGATCATCCTAGTGTCTGCATGTACATGTGCTCTGGGGTGTGCGGATCTGCACCCCCCATGTGCGCTGGGCATCACAGCCCCTGCTGGCACGGTCCAACTCCCTCCCCACACGTGCCTGCCCTGGCCTTACATGTGCCATTCCCCCTGTACAAACACAGGACTGCCCAACCCTGTAAGTGCTATGCACCCCCCACAAGGTTGCCCATACCCTGTTAGCGCTGCCCATACCAACCTCCCCAACAACAGGGCATCCCCGCCCCAGTGCAATGACCCCCCCCACACACACAGTGCAACCCGGGCAACCATCCCAACCCCAATCCCATAACCCCTCTGATACATTGGTGTCCAGTAGTGACCCACTCCTCCCTCACCCCCTGTGGCACTGCTGCCCCCATCCCCATACTGTCCAGTAGGAGCTGTGGCTCGGGATGGCTGGTGGCACAACCCATGTCACACCTCCACGGCTGCTGGCCATCCAAGTGATGCTGGGATTGCACCCCTATAAATAAGTGTTGCACTCCAGCATCACTTGGATGGGCAGCGGCCATGGAGAAGGGCTGTGCTGCTGACTGTCCTGAGTCACGACCCCTACTGGACAATCAGGGTTGGGATAGTTTATTTATTTATTTATTTTTTTTATTTAGCTTTTGTTGACCGGGTAAGTGCACTAGACAAATCCTGCCTATTTTCAGGCACGACCCGGGGGAAGGGGATACAGATGAATGCCAACTGACCTTGAACCAGAATAAGCTGTTGGTGATATTTTTAGTGAATGAGGGAAATTTGGCCAGGACACCGTGGAAATTCCCCTACTGCTCGGCCAGTAGGGGGACAGGTTGTTGCTGGATAGCAGGTCAGTTGGTGACCTGCATGCAAGGAGGATGGAAGTGGAGGAGCAAGCGGAGCAGCCGAGGGCTGCAAATAACCAATGCTTCTACTAGGAACAACAGAGACTACAGAGGAATACGAGGAAGGAGAAGAAAAGACCAATTTGTTTCAACGGAGGATTTAACAACATTTATAACGTAATATGCCAATATTAGAGTCAACGGAGCTTACACCTAAGGTGAGACAACTAAAAATAAACTGGAAACATTACAACATGAGCAGAGAAAAGTAGCAGAAGAATTAAAAGCACTGGCATGCAACAAAACGGAGCAACTTACAAAACCAAACAACGAAGTAAATCGGTACAAGTCCTGGTAACACGAGTCCCAAACAACTTTGAGTGGTGTTTGCAGTGAGAAGAAGAAGGATGAAGTTCAGATGATAAGGACCAAATGAGCGATAATTTGAATGATGTGCCTTCACAGAGAGTTGAACTGGAGACCGAGAGGGAAACAGGAACGACGTACAACAAATATTGCAGGTGCACAAGGACGTTGTAATGAGAAAGGAAGAGAGACAGGGACAGCTGACTGGACAAGGAAGTCCTGTATTGAATTCAAGGGGTTTTGTATTTCAGCCTGGAAACAATATGGAGAAACGGACTACAGAACAGGAGAAAACTGCATCTATCAAACGGTGCCAGGAATACAGACTGGGGTAATGGACTTTTCATTCAACAAACGACTGGTGGATAAGGTAGGAGAAGAAGGAAAGGAAAAAGAATGGCATTGACTTTTGCAAACGTAACTTGATACTGCCTATAGTGGGAACAGATGGACAGTTAATTACTGATCAGCAAGGGAAAAAGAAACAGTGGTAGGCAATATCTGTACTGCACCTATTTCTACTGATAACTGGTCCCCACAGAAAGCATTAAGTGAAGCGGGTTGGACATTGATAATGGATCGTGGAAACCCACGCCTGACTGGGACCCAAAATTAAATTTCTCCCAAAATGAACCTACTTGGAAACCAAAGATACAAGAAGCTGGTAACTCACAAGAGTGTGAAAAGAGGATAAATGGGAATGAGGGAGGTACCCCTATGGAGAGTTCAATCTCGGGGGAAAAGGAACCTTCAATGCCTAGGGTACAAGCACAAGGGGAGGCACAGGACCGTGAAACCCAGTGGGATAAACCATTGATGTCAGAGTTATTTTCTAAAATTAAACAGGACGCTGCACCTCGGAGAAATGCGGTACGGATTAGGTATAAAGGAGGTTTAGAGGTTCGACCCGACAGGCAGTATGTGGAAAAGTTTATTAAAGGAGTCTTTGCATTTTTCACCTAGAGGTGTTTGCACTTATTAATATTTCTGGAGAGGATAATTTCAATGTGAGTTTTCGTCTACCTATGCTCTTGATATGTTTTGGGAAAGATATCGCTAAGTTAAATTTTCCCCTTGTGGACTCCATTTATGGTAATACCTTTAACAAAGCCTTTAATTAAATATGTCACTGTTATGTTTAGAAACGAGGGGTGCATATTGATGATATTATTTACTGGCTAGGCCAAAATGTGAAATTCAAAGTGACCCTGAAGCAATACTGGATTAGAGCAATTCTGGGACAGGGTTGGCGTTTTAAAGTAAAATTAAGGCAGACAGAAGCAGGTATTGAACACATTCGAATTCCTTTTATTAGGGAGGGATAGAGGGTGTTTCTATGGACAATCCACGTGCATGCTATAAATGGGGCTAGGGACGATTTATCAAGTTCATGTGACAAACCTAGATGTGAAAACTGTGGAGAAGTGGGCCATAGTACATTACAGTGTGTTAGCTTCACAAAGTGTGATTTGTGTGAAGAGGCAGGACATGTATTTGCTGATTGTACATGGCTGCAAAAAATAAAGGTTGTTAAAGTAGTCCAGATCTATTAATTCAGAAAGCACAGGATTCGATAATAGGAAAAACCTTGGTTGGTTCCACACAGCCTACGTAGACATAACCACAGGGATACATCAAATGGACAAGGGACAGATGTACCAAAGTAGCCAGTCAAAATGGCACTTCAAACCTAGATACAGGGAAACTTCGGTGAGAAAGGCAACAACAACAGGAGACCTTTCGACTCCAGTGGTTGCTGCTGTTAGACGCTCCTCACGAAATGTTAAAACCTTTCTCAACAGCCGATTTTGGAAGTGGAAACCAGTAATCTTTTGCCTTACTGACCAGTCAATGGGGAGACTCAGATATGGATGGACCTGAGGATGATTCCCAGTTGATAACGGTCAGTCCACCTTCCTCAATAGGCTTACAAGAGGATTATAAAGGAAAGAAAAGAAAAGGAGGAAAAAAATAGGTGAAGGTAGACTTTGAATAGGAATGCTGCAATTTAGGTTAGGTTCAGTGAATGTACACAGTATATTGAATTATAAGAGACGGCAGATAATTTATGATTCAGTTCATCTGCGTAGTTAGATGTCTGTTTAATACAAGAAACCTGGATATATAATATGTCACAAGTTAGGTGTTTTCAACAAGAATGGTGCTGGGGCCCATCATATTGGTCCTTTGGCAGTAGTCAGCAGATGGCATAGGTTTTTTTTCATTCTATGAGTTTTCTTTAATTAGGTTGATAGATTTGATACCAGGACGGTTGATGATCTTAGATGGGATGTGGAAAGGCAGGTCTTGTAGATTTATTAATGTATATGGTTCACAGCTTAAAGCAGAAAGGGTTGCACTTTGTAATATGTTACAACCTTATTTATTGACTTCACTGGAGGTGTTTTTTGTGTGGGATTTTAATTGTACTTTATTAGATGTTGAGAATCCAATTAAAAAGAAAAAATAAAAAGATTTATTGTGATACTAGGGCACTTTATAAAATGATCCATTCTGCAGGTTTAATTAATGGTAGTAGTAAACAGAGTTCAGGGCCCACGCTACATTCAAAAGGAATCAATTTACTTCTACTATAGATTATATTTTTCTATCCAGACAAATTTCTTTACATATCAAACATGCCCAGTGTCCTTTTCTGATCATTTGCTGTTACTTTGTAATGTTTCTCCTTCCGGTAATCTGAGAAGGCAGAAAGCAAGATGGAAATTGAATCCTTTATTATTGACTTCAAAAGAAATATTGGAAAAAATTCAGTTGTTGTTAACAGCACGATTATCAGTAGAATTTTTATACAGCTCAAAGAGTAGATGGTGGAAGGATTCTAAGGATGACATTTGTCATCTATTACAACAGCAAGGAAAAGCAAAGGCAAATAATGATTTTTTACACTATTTAAAATTAAGACAGCAATTATATAATTTATTTTCAATAGCCAATATTTCCTCAATGGAATATGATTCACAGATTAGGTTAGTAAAAGCTCAGCTTTTGAAAGTTCAGTATAATAGGGCCAGAACTCTAACTGCGCATTTACGTTATGGGATCAAGAAGCAGCCGGGAGGGGATCCATATGCTGCTTTTAAAATTTATACACAAGCCACACATTTGACTACACTTCGGAATAAGGTGGGTCTGTTAGTACAAGATCAGAAGTCGCTTTCTTCAATTATTAAACAATTATTTTTGGAATATAAGCCAGCTAGGCCCCCAACTGTTCAGAACATTAAGGACTTTCTAGACCAGATTCAGGTACCAGACCATGGGATAGAGTCCTCAGAGGTGCTTAGGCCAGTTACGACACAGGAAATAATTGAAGCCATTAAAATACAAAATACAGGAACTTCCCCGGGGACTGATGGATTAACAGCAGAACTATATAAAGCTTTTCCAATGGAATTTGCTAAATGTTTGGTTATTGTATTTAATGCATTTCTGGATAACCCTGACTTTCCAAGCTGGTTTGCAGAGGGGTTGCTGATTTTTTTATATAAGTCAGGTGATAAATTTGACTTAAAAAATTGGAGACCAATTACGCTTCTGAATGTAGATTATAAATTATTTATGAGAATCTTGAATGAGAGATTAAAACAATTAGCAGTAAGAGTACTTTCCCCATATCAGTTTTGTGGAGTGCCTGGGAAAAACATACACCAAGCCCATATGGTCTTAAGAGATATAGTGGAGTTGGCAAAAAGGCAAAAGATATCAGGATGTATTGTCTCTGTTGACCAAATGAAGGCCTTTGATAGAGTATACCAACCTTTTTTATTTGAATCCCTACGGAAGTATGGAGTTCCGAAAGGTTTTATACACATTATAAAAGAACTTTATGATTCAGCAATAACACATCCAGTAATACAACTTGAGATACGGGAAGGATTTCATATTCCCACTGGAGTATGACAAGGTTGTCCATTAAGCCCCTTGTTATATGCATTTACAATTGATTCACTGATTAGATCATTAATACAAACACCGCGGTGGACAGGAATTGGTTGGACTGTTGATGTGGATAAGTGGTATATACAAGCTTATGCTGATGATTTGTGTGTCTTTTCTCTGATAGTTCACAAGTAAAGTTATTTTAGATTACATGGAAGAATATGCAGTATTGGCAAATTCAGCTATTAACAAAACAAAAAGTAAAGGAGTATTTATTGGAACCAATGACATAGCTGAGGTAATAGTACAAGGTCTTCAGATTTCCTGTGATCCAATTAAAATATTGGGTTTATTTTATGGACCAAATAATATACCAGAATTTAATTGGATGACAGTATTAAAGTCTATTGATCTTAAAATTAGTATTTGGAAACATTGGAAACTGGATAAAATTAAAAGGGTTAATTATTAAAAATTTATTGTTCCAAAGTTACTATACACAGCATTAATTTTCCTTTGCCTCATTCTTGGAAACCAGATTATATAGTTTATTTTTTCAGATGTTGTGGGGTAGTAGGCTTAACCCGATTAAGAGACAATTTACATACTTGGAAAACAGAAAGGCGGACTAGGAATGATAGATCCGGTTGTTTTTTGCCACTCTATTTATTTCAACCAATAGCAAATTAGGATGGGGCTACTTTGGGAAACATTGGATTGTTACATAGACAAGTCATGGGGAGATATTATACTCTTTGGAACAATAGACCACCAAAACCGATACCTGACACTGTTACTTCCAGTATATTACATTCCAATTGCAAAAAATTGTTTAAATGGGGTTAGAAGCACAGGTGGTCAAAGTTAGTTCAGGTTACTCAGCTGTATAAATCTGTCTTACTTCAATTATATCCAAGTGAACCAGAGTTTAAGAACTGTCATAAGGACTATAGGAAGGAGGTTTTAAGTAAATTAAATAACACAAGATTACCTACTTATATGTGGGACACCTTATGGCTTACGGTATATGGTCGAATTGGAGTTAGAGGGAATGCCAAGCATAAACCTTTACAGGAATGAAACTGTCCATTTTTAGAGTGTATAGCACAAGAAGAAACAGTTCAACATTTTCTTTTTGAATGTTCCTATGCTACTAACCTATGGAAGTTTTTAGCAGCCCGATGGGATATGAAATGGCTAGCATGTATGGATTATGAGATATTAGTATTGGGTCATGTTCCTCAATTTCGGTTATTATACCATAAAGATACTTTACAAATTTTTTGCAGCACATTGGTATGCTATTTGTGGCAAGCTAGATGCCAATGGGTACTCTATCAAAGATTAATGCCTTATGACATGGTTCAGAGACTAATACAAGGGGCTATGTACAGGATTTATAGTTATGATATTACATTTTTTTCTTCCAAAAAAGTGAGAGAATGGTGGAAAGGTTTTTCAAAATTCATTAAATACAAATGAGAATTTTGGAAACATTATGGGATATAGAAATGTTCATTTGAGAGTTTAGTATTTTTACAGATGCTTTATATTGAGTTTATAATTTCGGATTTAGCCTTTTGTTAAAGTATATTATGTCTCTATTAAAAAAAAAGAGAAACTGGGAAGGACTGTTATTAATATTATTAAGGGATATAGATTAATATTAATTGCAGATTTACTTTGTAGTAATATGAGGTAATACTATGGATATTGTGGTGTTTTTCCTTTGTCTGTATGTATATATATGATTTGTGTTGTAAATTTCTCATATTATGTAACTGTGGCTTTGATATTGTTTGATGTTACTTTAATAAAATATTCCCCTACTCTTTTCGATAAGTGCCATGGGATCTTTAACATCCACCTGAACTACCACCAATCCAGGCAGATGGGACCTCGGTTTAACGTCTCATCCGAAAGACGGCACCTCAGAAGTGCAGCACCCCTCTCATGCTGCACTACAGTGTCAGTACTGGGATATTAACCCAAGTGCCAGATGTGGGAACTGAACCCACAGCCCTCTGATCTCCCGGCCTCAGAGGCGAGTGTGCTACCTACTGAGCCACTGACACTGTTAATAGTTAATAGTTGCCCAACTGCACCGTGTGTGTGTGTTGGGGGGCTCAGTCACAGCACCAGGGCTGGGATACCCTGTAGTTGTGGGGGCGACTGGTATGCCTGGAGCCAACTGGGAATGGTCTGCCATGTGTGGGGGGTGGCACTAACAGGGTCGGGCAGTCCTGTGTATGGGAGGGGGTCGGAGGTGCATACAGGGCCAAGGCGAGCATGTGTGATGAGGGGGGATTACCTCCTGTACCAGGAATGGGGCAGGCATGTGTTGGTGGTGGAGGAATGCTTGTGCCATACAGTAGCCAGGCACATATGTGCGAGGGGGGTCCCACACCCTACTGGGGCTGTAGCCTTGCTCTGTGGCAGGTGGGGGGCCAGTTCCATAGACTGCTGGACACGGGGGACTGGCCACGTGGGTCCAGGTGCCCGCATGTGGTATTCACACACCCGGACCCATGTCCCACTGTGTAAGGGATCCACTGTGGGATCCAGGATGGGCATCTGATTGGATGCCCAACTGGGTCCACTACTCTACCCCTGGCTGTCCTACATGGACCTGTGCACAGGTGCTGTGGACAGGTGGTGGTCTGCAGTGAATACCGGCCTGAGCGCACCTGTCTGTGAGTGCAGAGCTATGTGGGCAGGATATGGGCCTTTGGGGCATAATTCCCGTCCATTCATGCATAGGCCCCACTGACTGTAAACCAGTCTAGGAGGTGTAAAGAATGGTTATTAATAAAGGGAACAGTCAGCACTAAGAGCCCCAAACCAAAATGTGGGGCTAGTCCCAATTTGCACATTGAGCCCCAAAATATGTTTATTTATTGTTCACTGCAGTATATTTGATTGCCTCAGACCAATTCTGCCAACTCCCAAGCTAAGTAAAATATACAGGTACTGTGGGTAATGGCTGTCTTCTTGGTTGGCTGCTGACCCCCTAAGGTGCAATACTTACTATATAACAAAAAGTTGTGGGAGTAGCTAAAGTACTTCCTTTATAAAGAGCCATTCACACACTGTTCATGTTTGTCTTGCAATTTATTGCTGAACCCCAAACTCTCACCCTCGAATCAGGATTTTTCAAGGGGAATTATTTAATTTTGTTCTAAATAAAACAGAAATATTTATTACCATGTCTTCCTAGGTATACAAATTAATGTCAGCATTCAGTATTCAATAAATATGTTCAAGGTATTACACCATATGTTGTATTCTTATTCATTTCACTTGGTACAATCACTTTAGTTGCTCTTGCTCTCTTTTGTGTTTTTAAATATTTAGCTTGACTCTGTAAGGCCAGTTAAAAACACACTTTTTTAATTCTTTTGAACATAATACTACTGTTATAAATAGTGGTGGGCGAAGTGGGTTAAATTCGCTCCATGAAGTGATATGCAGAGTAACGCGGAATCTGCGAAGTACTCCGCAACGTGAAATGGAGTACTTTGCATTATAATGGGGAACGTGAAGTCCATTGAAAACAATGACTTTGCTTTACTCCGTCTTCCCCAAACCACTTCTCCACCAATTTTAAGGTGAAGTAACACTGAAATCAATGTACTTTGCATCACTTCGCCTTGTTATTGAGTTCCAAAGCAAATTTGCAGTGCTTCATGGGATTGCAGGTCACATGGGCTCTACATTGTTCTGCACAACCTCAGTTCTGTGTAGTGTGTGTGCAGTGGAAGATGGAGACAGTTTTCTCGCAGAGCTTTGCCATTCAAATCCTCTAAAAGCTGTTAAAAAAGCCTTTTTGAGCCATTTTCTTTGCTCAAAATTTAGTACATCAATTGTAGGAAACCCTCCTGTGCTCATATCATCGAGTGTTTATTGTTTGTGTGTGGATTTTAATGTTAATTTAGAACAGTCAGTCTGTGTACTGTGAAGTGTGCTTTGGGGGAGGGGCATATCTGTGGTGTAGGTAGATTAACTGGGAGAAAAAGGCAGTCTTTCTGTTTTGGTTATATTTTTCTTGTATAACTGTACACACAGTAATATTTTCAGTAATTCTTGGCATTTTTTTGCTGATTGTTGTGGTGCAGCAGTGTATAATTTCAGTTTGTTTAAAACATTTGGTTGTGTTACTAAAGGTTTTCAATTTGCTACGCATTACTTGTAGTGTGTGTGTGTGTGAGTGTGTGTGCGATGCATGCATGCCATTAAATCAGATACCATTTATTGTGCCACAGAGTAATTGCAGCAGTGTGAACCTGCTATCCACTGCACCTGCATGAATTTTTTGTGCTGCTTGTGGTATCTTTACTGGTAGTAGTGGACTGTTACTGCCGTGCACTACCCCCCCCCCCAAATGGCAAAAGGTATTCTTTTCCAAATTTGGATTTCTGATGGTGAGCACTGGTTATGTGGTGGTGGTGTTGTGCCTTTATGTCTGCATCTCTTTAGTGCACAGCGCAATCTTAATCTGCCTGTGCATTTGCTTCTCTTTAGGGCCCAATCTCCATTTGTTACCTAAGTCACAGTTGTTTCTTTGGCTTCCCTTCAGAATACTGGTGTGGTGCACACAATTCCATCACATCACGAATCACAAAATTAATGTTTTGTAGTATCTCTCCAGGCTTCACCCCTGTACCCATTGATATGAGTTTTCAAGTTGGTGAGTTTTGTGAACAGCCAGGACATCAGAGAAGTACAGACCTAGGCATTCGTGTTCCCAATATGCTCGTCAACTCCCAAGTCCGAGAAAAATAAATTAATATTTTATGGTCACAAATGCAGTCACGATTCCCGATCACATCACGAATCATAAAATTATTTTTTTTACTAGTTACTTGCATCATGTAAGCCTGTTTTGTAGTATCTCTCCAGACTTCACCACTGTACTCATTGGTATGAGTTTTCAAATTGGGGAGTTTTGTGATAAAGGTCATTGTCGTCGGGGAACTACAGCCATAGGCATTCACGTTCCTGTATAGCATGTGAGTTACAGTACTGTAAGCCATGTGATGTGTGGGGGCCCGGGGGCTGCCAATATTGTTGTCACTCCTCCTTACTTCAGATTTAGGCTGAATCACAATGAGAAGTTACAATCACAATAATAAGGCACAGTGGGCATTTTATGCTGGCCACTCTGCGTAGCGGAGTGACATTGCAAAGTGCCCACTTCACGGGCACTTTACCAGTGGAATTTTAATTCGCTGCATCTCTAAGATGAGAGACTTTGCATATCTTGCTACACTCTCATTTCACTTCGCCAACAGTGGGGAATTTTCTGGACACAAGACAGTAACATTTTGGGGATGAACATTAATTCTGGTGACTTTGTCTGACAACTGCCCTGATGACTGAGTGTGCCATTAATTCTAGGAGACTTTGCATTTCTTGTTACTCTCTCATTTCACTTCGACAGCAATGAGGAATTTTCTGGAGACAAGATGACAGTTGCATTTTGGGGATGCATATTAATTCTAGTGAATGTGTGTGTGGGGGGCTGCCAATATTGTTGTCATTCCGCCTTACTTCACCTTAAGGCGGAATGACAACGAGAAGTAATAATAACAAGGCGAAGTGGGCATTTCATGCTGGCCACTCCGGAAAGCGGAGTGACAGAGCGAAGTGTCCACTTCGTGTTCACTTCATTGGTGAAATTTAAATTCACTTCATCTCTAGTTATAAACTATGCACCACCCCAATTTGTGCTTTCTGATTTATCTAAGCTGTAAGCTTTCACCCTTGTGACTCTGGTGGTTTTGGTACCTGTCTGCACAGTCAATGATATTTGTTTGTTTTAAATTTTCTTTTCAGCTTTATTTGTACATTTGTCCTATTAAACAGAAACAAATTGGAGTGGTCAAATTGAGATAGTAGAATTCAACTTCAGTACTTCTGAGACTGCATATTTCCATGGAATAATGCCTTAGTTACCTTTTCAGGCATTTCTTTTCAGAGTGTTCGATGAGGTCTGTGCAGAGAGGATGCCTCCCCATTATTAGCTTCTTCTTGAGCCCATGGTCCTTCTGACATCAGCCTGACATATGTGCATATGTAGACATGTGCACATCTGGTTGCTTAGCAACCGGGAACACTGGCAACTCTCAAACTGAGCCACTCTACAGGAGGGTTAGCTGTTGGCTCTTAAGCATAAATCGGTTACTGGGGTTAACAACCTTGCATGTAAATAAAATGCTTTCATTAACTATTACCCATTGTACATACATACATTTTGGTTTTATCCCTATAATGAGATAATAGAAATATCAAACTGATATGATGTATAACAGAGAGTTTATTCCCATACCAGCCATACAAGAGGAGTGATCATGGGGGACTCCCTGGAGTAATTCTGTGGGGGTTTGCATTTCCCTCATCTCAGTTTACATGGTTTATTTTGCTAAACTAGCAACATGTCCAATGTTTACATGTTTTTTGACTATCATACAAATGTTTGATTATGCAGGACCATTACTTATATAGATTTCTGATAAATCCACTTGTTATGTATTAATAGTGTTCATACTATTAGTACACTTAGTTGAGGACTGGCTTCAGATAAACAAATTGGTCCTTAATGGTAAAAAGACAAAGGCTATATCATCTTTGGTCCAAAAGGTCTTGGCTCCCAAATGGATCACATACTAATCCCCTCCTTTTCAAATGGATCACAAATTGAGATAGTAGATTCCATTAAGTACCTGGGCGTTCTACTTGATCAGGACATTACCTTTAAGGCCCATATTGAACAACTTGTCAAATCTCCACATCAAAAAACTAGTCTCCTATACCATCTAAGCCCCTACCTCACCAAAGAGTCTCATTCACGCATTGCCAATTCTACCCTCCTGCCCACCCTTCTCTATGGACCTCCAGTCTTCCACTTAGTTAGAAGCTCTGAGTTAGAAAAGCTCAAATCATTGTATTACACTATAGCTCATTTTGCAGCAGGTGATTCACCCAAGCAACACCACTGCAGAGTACTGGATTCCCTGAAATGGCCCTCACTCAATGGTAGGCTAGAATATGCATCCCTATGCCTTGCTTTCAAGGTAAAAGACACCAACTCTCCTCCTAACCTCAATGGCCTAACGAGGGCCACTGGAAAATTGCGGAAAAGGTCACCAAAAATTGCGGAGTGTGTTGCAAAAATTGCGGGAAATTGTGGGGGTTCTACTATAGAGCCAGAGTGCTTCACAATAAATCTTTTAATATTTTCTGCAGCTTATATTAGTCAGTATAAATTGCTAAATGAATACACTGACACCTAAATATGTTTAAAACATAAAGAAAAGTTTATGTTCCTAAAAACAATACTAAACTGATAAGCTATCATAAGCATTGCCTATCTTCCAAAATTTAAAAAGCACCTCACACAGTGTGAAATAGATTCTATAAAGTGAGCCACAGCAAATCAATATTAAATCAAGCCAGAAGAAATATATATTTTTTTGTTTCTGGCTGTAGAATAATGAAGCGTAATCAACAGCTGTTTACAGTGCTCTGCCAGCTATTCACCCACTTTGATACAAGAAAAAATAAGCAGATAGAGTGGTGAATAACTAAGTTTTAGTAAAATGTAGTTAAAGTGTTTAATAGTCATAACTTGTACTGTATACTATTTTTGAAATCCCATATTTAAACATTAAATCTGGGGCTTATTGGGTCTCACAGAATAATCTAGAGGTTAGAGTAACAAACTGTGAATGAGCTGACTACATCTAGCAGACCTGGGTTTGATTCCCACAACCTCCATTTACATACTGTGTGATTCTGAGCAAGTCACTTAACCTCCTCAGTGCTCCTGGGTTGTACTTGAAAACAGGCACTTGTGCCTAGTGGGCCATACGCAGTTACCAAAAAAATACCAATATATTTTTACTGCATCATGCAGTAGTCAGGGTACCCTGTAATTTACCTTTGTTTTACTCTGGCTGCAATGATTTTGTTTAGTTAAAGAAAAATGTTCAGATACATTTTGTGTTTTATAAGCTTGTTTTTAGACTTTAGTCAGGCTTTTATTGTAGTCTTTGCATGTGAGCATCTGGGGGTAGTTGCTAAGAGTGAGATCACTGTTAACAACTAGCTTATTCAAGTTTAAAATTGGCAGGGCCATCCAAAAATCCTCAGCTGTTTGAACAGTGGTGCAAGTAGTGGACAAGAAGTAGAGGAACTCAGGCATTGGCAAATGTGAAATGCAGACTGAAGAGCCTCAATCTGAAGGTTAGCCCTGACAAGACATGTCTATCTGTTTAGAGTCTAGTATATTCAATTAGAGATATTGAAATAATTCTAGGAAAATAGCATTGTTGTACAAGACAAATGTTGTTACGGAAACCTTGATTTCAGGTCACAGGCCCAGAAACTATCATTATGTTGCTGGTTTAAGAATTTCAGTTCCAGTATCAGTGGGAAGAAGTACAGGAACTCCGTTCCTGCTGCAAAAAAGGTACAGGAACTGAGTTCCTGTGCGTTCCTGTTCACTTTCATCACTGTGTTTGAATCAAAACTAGTCTGAATGAAAGTATGTTAACAAGGAAAAGCTTTTTTTTTTGTTTTACAATTGTTTAACCAGGAGAGACCCTGCCCTGCCACTTACAAAAAGGCTTCATAGTTAGCACCCCATTTAGGTGAATGGGATAATTTGCACTTTTTCTCCCATCTTTTGTTTGTATGTGTGGCAACAAAAAGTTTTCTGATAGACTGCTTCAACACAAAACAAATGTTAAGTGTTTGTGTACTTATGCTTGGCCAGTGGATTTTGAAACCAAACAAGACAAGGATTTAAAAGAAATCAGTGTTACATAAAACCCTTGCCCTGCCTTGCATTGCATCGTTTTGGCCAAATCCAAGTCTGCATGCAAAATTATCAATACATTTGAGAGTACTTTATTAAAAATGTTAATACTTTTTACACAGTTCAATATAAAAACTCAAAAATTGCAAGAAATTGCAGAACATGTCCCTTTTTGCGGAGAATGGTGAACATTGCGAATTCCACAAAAAATTTGTGGGTGCACTTTTCCAGTGGCCCTGCTAATAACTAACAAACCAGAGAGGAGACTCCTCAGATCCTCTTGCCAATCATTCCTCCAGGTCCCAAAAGTCAGAACAGCAGCAAACAGTACCTCTTTTGTTAATTCTATCCCTATCTCATTGCCTTACAGATAATCTCCTCTCTTGGCAGATTTAAGACAGGTCTAAAAGCATATACATTAGAACAGAATCAGTGCAATTCTTCCCATTGATAGGCTTACACATTGCTGTATCGCTGGTTGTGACCTAGTTCTCTAGCTATTGCCCTTGCTTTTGTGGTAACATAAACTTTTTTTGTACACTGATGTGAATTCATGTATAAATTATGTATGTACATCATTCCCACAATTGTTTCTCTGTAACCTAACAAGTCCATTGTACTGTGACTGTTCTACCAATGCTTCTCTGTGAGTTGTAACATTGTTGAAAAATCTCTGTAATTAATTAATTACGGGTCACCCCTGAAAAAGGGACTCTCTGAGGCCCAGTAGTTTTACCTGGTCAGCGAAATTCAATACATAAATAAATAAATAAATGAATATGCTTTTACCAGTAATATTTAACATAGTTACCTTGTGTTCATGTTTCTGGACATACCTTAGTTTACTGAATACCTTATAAGGATACTACTATGTGGTTATCATGTTACCAGTATGCTTCTCTTTTATTTTATTATAATATAGTGTATAGTGGAATGCTGTTATGCATGAAATTCCATGCCTGGAATATGCTTGTTCTGCTGCAGTAGTGATGTTATTACGTTGTTCTGCTGCAGTAGTGATGTAACTACTGCAACAGAACCACTTGGAATCCTGGCACATTTTTGCTTTCCTCTATTTAATTCTGTGGTGACAGTATTCTAAAACCTCTAGAGACTTTTCAAGTCAGTTTCATTACGAAAAAGAGAGAAAAAAAACCCCACAAAGCACGCATTTCACATAGTACTGCTATACACTATAAAAAATACAGGATGAGCAACTTTATGCACAACCTGTGTGTTCTGTCACCTTGGGGTTCTGATTCCCATGGACCTCTCAAGCATCGCTCTCGAGGTCAGAGGAAACTAGAACCCCTCTGTGGCAGAACACACTGGTTGTGCATAGTTGCCCATCCAGTATTCTCTATGTACTGGAATTACATCAATAATGATCCTGCATGTACATATTTTATAAAAGCATATTGTCAGTTTTTTATACTGTCACACTGCCCATTCTGCTCTACGCCTTCCCATTTATCAACATGCTGGCCAGTTGGTATCAGTATTCATTCTGTACCAGTTTAATGGTCCAATGCTTTACAATTAGAAACCCATTGCATCTCTGCCTGGGCCGTTTTTCTGTGTAGATGCCCCCCCCTCCCCCGTGGAGAAGGCTGCACTACTTCAAGTCCCCAATACCTTAGGTGTTCTACCTGGTGGTCTGCAACTTTAAAATGCTGGTCCAAAGGTGATCTTTCATAAGATTGCCTGATATCTCCCTTGTGTTCTTGTAGATGACTTTTTAATATCCTGCTGGTCTTTTCCACATATAACAGGTCACATGGACCCTGTAATGCATATAATACCCCGATGTGGTGCAATCTATATATTGCTTTATTGGGAATTCCTGTTCGGTATGTAGGTGTTTGCATATTTTTTTCTTGTTGGAGTGTCCAAAGACTGAACACCTTCCACAGGGTACCATCCCTGACTGGAGTGACCCATGACGTAGCTGTCCATCATCTTGTTGTGGCATTCTAAATTGTGATTTGACCACTTTGTCTTTTATGTTGTGCCCCATTTTGGCTGCTATGATAGGTCTGTTTTTATTCCTGTCACTCCCTGTTGGTACACAGCTACAAAGTACCAGTGCTTGTTGCTAATCTGTCAGATTTGCTTGACTTTGCTATTACACTTTGCTACAAATACCAGTCAGTTCATTTTCATGCTGGGTCCTCTTGTTACCAGAAGTTCTTCCCTACTCTTCCACTGTATCCTCAAATCCACCTTTTTAAGTGTGTTGCTACTATACTCTCTGTCCCAGAATCTATTTACCATATTTTTTTTAATTCTACAGTAAATAAATTGACAATATACTTTTATAAAATATGTACATGCTGGGCCACTATTGATGTAATTCCAGTACATTATATAGAGACTAAAGTATGGGGTGGTGTGTGTGTAACAAGAAGTTTATACACATCAAAGGGGTTAGATGATCATAAACCCCAAGCGCGAAGCTCAAGGGGTTTATGCTAGCATCTAACCCCGAGGGTGTGTATAAACTTCGAGTTTATACACACCATCCCATATTTTATTTGATGTAATTGCTGAGTTTCCCTTTTTTCACCTCAGCAATTATATGAAATAAAGACTTTCCAGGGTGGCCACAGTTTGGCTTACTTTCAGTTCGAGCCCAGACATGAATCACTGTGAATTAAAAATGGTTTCTACTTTTTTCCAGGATTCCAAAGTTTCTACACAGGTTTCTACTCCGTAGTGGGGAAAAAATAACAAGAAATCTTACCACCGAGTTCTTCTGATGGTGCTGTTTCAGGCGACATGGAAGTGGTGAGCGATCGTGCTGCTGTGTGCACATGCGCACATAGAGGGAAACCGTGCATATGTTTGCCTTTATGAACACTCCTTTATAAAGGCAAATTAAGCCACGGTTTCCCTATGGGAAAAAGAAGAAGCCAGTACATTATAATAAAATAAAAAAGAAATGTACTGGTGACATAATCACATAGCAGTATCCTTATAAGGTAATAAATAAAGTATTTCCAGAAACATGTACACAAGATAACTATGTTAAATATCACTGGTAAATGCGTATGAACACTAGTAATACATAGTAAGTGGATTTATCAGAAATCTGTTCAAGTAATGGTCCTGCAAATATTTGTACAGAAGTCATAAAAACACGTAAACATTGAACATGTTGCAGAGTTAACAAAGTAAACCATGTAAACTGGGATACGGAAATGTAAGCCCCCACAAAACTACCCCGGGAGTCCCACCCCCTGAGATTGCCCCTCTTGCATGGCTGGTGTGGGAATGAACTCTCTGTTATGCATCATGTCAGTCTGATATTTCAATGATCACATTACAGGGGATAAAACAAAAATGTGTGTGTGTGTGTGTACATATATATTATATATATATATGTAATAGATATACCACTCTGAGGTGTGCGGTCGCGCTCAGATATACGCACGAGGCCGCAAGGCTGAGTGCGTCAACTGCCCAAGGCATGTGATATCAGAGTGCCACCGCACACTTCAGAGCAGTATATCTATCTTATAAAATGTCAAAATTGTTTTGAAGGGGGGGTAAAAGTGCAGGTGTGCGGTCGCGCCTGATATACGCACGGTCATGTGATGGCAGCCAACAAATAAGCCGACATAATTTTTCCTACCCATTTTATAATATATATATATATATATATATATATATATATATATATATATATATACACACACACACACACACACACACACACCCCACACACTGGTTAATAGTTAATACAATGTGCCCCTTTTTAAAGATTTGTTTTTAAAGATTAAAGCGTTTTTTCTTGAAAATAAACTGTTTTTTAATTTATTTTTCCTGTAATATCCTTCCTGTGTGTGTTAAATAGTTCCCTGTTGTTGGGTAGAATTTTTATTTGTAGGAGATGGCAGCCACCCCACACCCACATACACCCCTACCCAGACCTCCGGTTGCTGCAATGATTGCTATTACTATTATTTTTTAAGCCTGTGCCACTCTATCCTCTCCTGCTCCCTTACGGAGGACCCAGTTCTTGGTTTGACTTGATGAGCAGCACTGCCTCTCACAGTTTCTGTCCCTGCTCACAGCATAGTGAAAAACAAGGGAAAACCTTCATTTATCTCTCTCCTCTCTCTCTCTCTCTTTGTCTCTCTTTCTCTCTCGCTCCATAAGATGCAGTCCATGGTTTCATTCGTAGCAGCCCACATGCTTTACTTTTTAATTTTTGAATAAAAAGAACAAAAAAAGATGGCACTCCCCCCTGTCTTTCCCTGAAAATGGAGTGTGACATTAAATGGTGCAAGCGCTAATGGGCTGCAGTCCATCAGCTTGCTTGTTTCCCCGTTCAGTGTTGCAGTGAGGAGAGAAGAATGCATGTACCTTGGTGGAATTTTTTATTTATTTTTTTTTAAATGCTGGATGGATCGGGGAGGCAGTGGTCAGCGCAAGGGAGCCGGGAGGGAATGACTTAGTAGTCAGAACCATTATTGGAAACGGAGGTTGGAGGCAGCAAGCAGTCACAGGAGCCAGTGGTTAGTGCTACTGAGCTTATTGAGATTGGGTCGGGAGCTGAGTTTTAGTCTGTTCATACTTTTTTTTATGATTTTTAACTTTACTACATGCTGTGAGGACAATAATAATGTTATGCGAACACTGGGGACCTAGTGGCACTGCAATGGAGATGAGAAGGAGTCAGTGTCATACAAGGCAGCACTGATCGCCACAGAAGCTCGAGGGGCCTAGCATTACAGGAGGTGGCAGCTAAGGATCTAGTGGGGAATGCAGCACACAGTAGAGAGAAAAGCCACAGTCTCAGTTTGGCCTGCACTGACTTTTGGAGATATATCAGAGTACCTGTAGTTTAAGAAGTGTAGTACGTTTGTTTTTGTTTTTAAAAAAAGTTTTTGTGGTATCTATAGTGTGTTTGGGGACTGCAGGTTAGTGGATTTTCAAAACTCATGGTTTCTGTTATGGTCTTTACTGGGGGAATATGGCAGCATTTTTGTTTTGATTTTCAGGGGTTGGATTGATTTTTGGGAAGATGTGACTGACTGGCACTTTTACCCATTGGTCATGCCAGGATTTACAATGAGTAAATTG
This sequence comes from Neoceratodus forsteri, assembly GCA_016271365.2. Taxonomy (NCBI): domain Eukaryota; kingdom Metazoa; phylum Chordata; order Ceratodontiformes; family Ceratodontidae; genus Neoceratodus; species Neoceratodus forsteri. The sequence continues at coordinate 2,241,932 of JADMNL010000041.1, read as the reverse complement.
TGCCAGTCAGACAATCAGAGGGCAGGATTTTTTAACCCATTGTATAAAATTGCAATAAACCATGACAGGGTGTGGGTTATGCTGGGATTTACCCACATCTGGTGTGGTTTACTCACTCAGCCTGTGGTCTCATGACTAAACCACACCAGGTGTAGGTAAATCCCAACATGACCCACACCCTGTCATGGTTTATTGCTTAAATGAAAGTGTTTGATTTACATGCAAGGCTGCTAACCCTGGTGAACAATTTATGCTTGAGCCCATGGCCAACCCTCCTGCAAAGTGGCTCACTTTGAGAACTGTCAGCATTACTGGTTGCTCAGTAACTGGACATGCACATGGGAGCATGTGTGCATACATCAGGGTGACATCATATGTCAAGCTGATGTTGGACTGAGGGATCAAGAGGAAGCTGATAGTGTGAAGACATCCTCTCTGCACGTACAACACACAGTACTCTGAAAATAAACCTTTAACATGGTAATAAAAACATTATTCCATGCAACTACACAGTCTGATTAGCACTGAAGTTGAATTCTAAGATTTCAGTTTGACCACTCTGATTTGTCTCAGTTTAATAGGACAAACATTGTCCAAAATCAACAGAAGAGGAAATTTAAAACAAATATCAAGTATCATTGACTCTTTGCAGACAGGTACAATAACCATCAAAGTCAAAAAGGTGAAGGCTTGCAGCTTAGATAAATCAAAAAGCACATGGTGATGGCAAATAGTTTATAACAGCAGTACTAACTTCAAAAGAATTAAAAAAGTGCATTTTAATTGGTCTTATGGAGTCAAGCTAAATATTTAAAAACAAAAGAGAATGACAGCAACTAAAGTGATTGTACCAAGTGAAATGAATAAGAATACAGCATATGGTGTAATACCTTGAACATTTTTATTTAATCCTGAATGATAACATTAATCTGTATACCTAGGAAGACATGGTAATAAATATTTCTATTTTATTTAGAACTAAATGAAATGAATCCCATTGAAAAAGCCAGACTGGAGGGTGTAACGTTGGGGTTCAGCAATAAACAGCAAGACAGACATGAACAGTGTGATACTGGTTCTTCATAAAAGAAGCACATTAACTATCTCACACCTCTTTCTTAAATCACAAGCTGAGTAACCAGAAATCCCAGAATCCCCTGCAGCTGACGTCAGAGCTGGGCTGCAGCAGAGGGGGGTTTAATAGCCTGCAGTGCATGTTAGAACTTTTATAAGCTCAGCTCAGATGTTTGCTGGTCCTGCCGTTCTCCTGGGGCTAAGTTCAGTAATTGTACATTGCCTCAGGATGACAGCAGGACCAGCAAACAAAAGATTAGAGAATATTATGAAAGTTATAACACACCCTGCAGGTTATTGAATCTCCCACTGCTGCTGCACACTTTGGTGTTGGACTCTTCGTGCTGGCTGATCCCTTTTACGACCAACAACAGGAAACCAACATAATCTTTTCCACTCTGCATTTCCTCATGTCCCATTGTTGTCCTTATGTTGTTATTGTACATGTAACATCTTGACTGTATCATTTCACGGTCCCGGGTCATGTATGAAAAAGGCCCTTGGCTCATTACACTTACCTGGTCAACAAAAGTTTAAATAAATAAATAAAAAAATAAAAAAATCAAGTATGGTCTTTTACTGCTATGATAGTAAACAGTTTTTATAGCTTGCTATATGGTTTCTTGCTTTTCTTTTTGTGTTCCATAATCTGATATGTTTTAGACCCTTTTTTGTTAAATCAATAATATAATTTTGCATTGCTTTTTTCCTACATCGAATTCCTCTGTTCTGAGACTTTAGCAGCTACTGCTCTCAGATCTTCATTGAGGAGTTCTCCTCCATTGGGCCAAACCTTTCAAACTGTAAGCTGTCAGCGTCAGGACCACTTGGAAACTTTTACTAAATGCGGGCCACCCACGGTGACGTATGATGTTGACACTTATAAAATGTAGATGGCCCCATCACTCCTCTGTTCTTTCTTCCACCATTAACCATTCATCGAACCTGCAGAGAAATGATGTTGTAGTTTTGACTTTATTTTACAACTTTAATTGTTTATATTCCTTTCTCATTTTATGCCATTGCTGAAAGAACCTTGATTTAGGTTTTGTACCTGTGGCTACAGGAGCTACAAAAACAATGCTCACACTGTCTGTGTTAGCTGTTTGGGGTTATTCCACAACATGATGGCCTCCCATGTCTTCCAGGGATTCAACCAGACCACAAGGAGACAATGTGAAAAAAGGACTTAGAGAGACCTTCATCACCAAGAAGGTCATGGACAATGCCACTAATACTGCAGGATTGAAGCCAGCTTCGCCATCTCGTTCAGTGATGGCCAGCGGGAAGTTTCCTCAGTGTTCAATGACTCTTTCGCAGATGTGGTCATCGATGTCCAAGGATAAGGGCAAGTCATCAAAATCCTTACCTTCCAACCATCACAAGCATAAGGACAAGGCTCCTGCTTCTCTGGTGAGATTGTACTCCCTGCTCCGTTTCAGAGGGTAAGTCATCATCTGCTCCAGTAGGGATGAGTACTACAACCTCCCCCCCCCCCCCGATCCTCCAAAAGATGCCAAGGTTGGGGTCTGGTTCAGGCACTACCATACCGATCATGTATAGTTTGTAGCCCTTGCTGATGGGTACTACACTCCATAGAACACCACCTCAGGTATTTGTCAAATGCTTGGAGGGAAGAAATTCATGTCTTGCCCTATCTGGGTGAATGGCTTCTCAAGGTCTCATCCAGGGAAGTGACGCTGTACACACTGTTCAGAATGAGATAGTTGTTCAAAGAACTGGGTGTTATGGTGAATAAACCAAAATCCATCCTCATTCCTTGTTGGTGCCTCCAATATATTAGGGCAGTCCTGGACATGGTGGCGGGCAATGCCTTCCTGCCTACAGATAGTGCAGAGGCCCTTGTTTTCCAAGCCCAGTTGATTCACAGAAGCCACTGTGTATCAGCTCAGACAATATTGCATCTCCTGGGTTTGATGGCTGTAGCCATGATTACCTTCCCCTTTGCCTGCCTCCACATGTGCGTTCTGTATTGGACTCCTCAGGTACACTGGGACCAGCTGACAGATGACCTGCTACAAATGTTTTTTTTTTTTTCATGTCCCATCTCTGTCATGCTCTAGTATGGTGGATGGACTGCCAGAACTTGTTACAGGGCATTCCATTTATTCACTCTGCTCCCTTGTAAATACTGACAACTGATACATTGTGATCTGGTTGGAGTGCTCACCTAGGGTCTTTCCAGTCTCAGGGCACATGGACCAGCCTAGAAGCAGATCTCTGTATCAACTCCATATCAATATTATGGAGATGCAGGCTGTTCTATTTGGCTCACAGGCATTTCCAACTCATCTCAGCTCTGGTCCCTTGCTGATTTGGACAGACAGTGTCAGTGCCATGCACTACATAAACAAGGAAGGAGGCACTCACTCTTTTTCACTGTGTAGTGAAGTGCGTGGGGTACTAGGCCATATCTCATGACCTTCAGCTGTCGGCCATGTTTCTCCCAGGTGTACAGAACCTCTTGGCAGTCAGGCTAAGCAGGTGTCAGTGGTATACTCAAGGTTTCTGTGCAAAAATACCTTACTGTGCACACCAGGGCAGAAATTTATGTAAAAAACAGTGGTAGTGGTCACAGCAGCTGAAGCCCATGGAACAGCAGCCAAGAAACACCCCAATGTTTTGTTTTGCTTTGAGACTTCAGTAGGCCTCTTGTTAAAGTTTCATAGTGAGACGAATCATTGATGAGGTTGATTGGTTGCTGATCCATGGGCCTCAACTGCTGTGACCACTTTTTGTTTCCATTCATTTTTGCACTTGTTTGCACACTATTTGCATGGAAGCCTGGAGTGCACTGCCTTTTTTCCATATTTAGTTTTCCATAGCATTTGCTTTAGGGCAACAGCACCACAGACTGTTAAAGCAGTGAGCCCCCTCTGATCCTAAGCAGGTTTCAGTCCCTAACTCATGAATGGAAACTACTGACCTCCATTGAAAACAGCCTCTTCACAAGATGGGGTCATCCAGAGTTGGACCTTTTTGTGTTCCCACACAATGCAAAACTACCATGTTGCTACTTGCCCACTCCAGGGCCTGGGGATTTCTGGCACAACACATTGTCCCTCTCTTGAAAAGGGAAGTTCCTTTATATCTGTCCTCCAATACTTCTCATATAGAGCATATTGCTTAAGTTGTGGGTGAAACATGCCACCCTAATACCGGTCGCTTCCTTATGGCCTTGCCAGATATGTTTTCCACTTCTGTAGCATCTAGCAGTGGTACCTCCTTTTCAGCTTCCTCGGTCTCCCAGGATTGAGGGTCCCTGGTCTATCCTTTCCTGCCATCTCTGCACCTGCATGCCTGGCTCCAGAAGACAAAGGCACTGCCAATTTTGGGGTCTCATCTAAGGTGGCTGATGTCTTGCTTGTGGCTTGAAAGCCTTCTACCAGATACATATATTTTCTCTGAAGTGGAAGCGCCTCTCTATATGGTGTGCTTGCTGTTCCATGGACCCGTTTACATGTCCTGTGAATACTGTACTGGACTAGCTTCTGTTCCTAACTGACTCCGGATCTCCAGTACTCATCTGTAAAAGTGCATTTGGCAGCTGTTTGGGCTCTTTGTGTCCCTATTAATGGGTATACGGTGGCACAACTTGAAGTGTCCCATATGTTTCTTACAGGTATTTTGCACAAGTGTCCCCCAAACTGCAATCGAGTTCTGAATTGGGATCTTAATTTTAACCTTGAAAAATTGACTCCAGCTCTGTCTGAGCTAGCTGTGACTTTTGAACTGTGTTTCCTTTCCTGGAAAGTGCTTTTCTTTGTGGGTATGATATCTGCTCATTGAATTTCAGAACTTCAGGCTCTCATGGCTGAGCCTCACTATCTGATTTTCCACAAGGATAGGGTGTCTTTGCAGACCAATCCTAGATTCCTGCCAAAGGCTGTATTTGATTTCACATTGAATCAGGCCATACACCTTCCTACCCATTATCTTGAGCATGCTAACAATGATTAAGCATAGCTCCATACACTTGAGGCACATAGAACACTATGTTCTATGTACCTCTATGTTCTGTGGGAGGCAGTATAGTGCAGTGGTTTAAGACTCTGAGCTGCAAATCTGGAGACCTGGGTTTGAATCCCACAGCCCCCACTTGCATTATGTGTGACCCTGAGCAAGTCACTTAACTTCCTTGTACTCCCAGGCTGCACCTGTAAACAAGCTTTCAGCTTAGTGTGTCTCACCTGGTCAAATAATTAGAGAGAGAGACAGAGGAGGAGAGAATGTTTCTACCTCAGTCGCACTAAGGACTGCAGAAAGTCCACTCAGATTGTTGTTGTTTGCTCCAGTAAGGCTCATACCACAATGACTGAACAGTGCCTGTCCAAATGGCTGGCAAACTGTATTATGTTTTGTTATAGGAAGTACAGTAGGAGATTTCCTTGTGCTGTCAGTGGCCACTCTACCCATAGGATGGCCACTTCTCTTGCCTGCTTTCAGAATGTTTCTGCAACTCACATATAAGCTACTGCTGCAAGTACTTTGTGTACTGATTGGGAATCATTCCAAAGTTGTGGCCCAATGAACTAGATATCCTTGATGAAGATAGAATAGTTACCATTACAGTAGAACTTCAAAAGAACTTCCTCCGTTGGGCCACAGAGCTCTCACCCTCTTTCCCCATTATTGATATATTAGTATGCCTCTCTAAATGTGCCTGTTCCTGCTTTGGTTTCCTGGTTCCACCTGGAATAGACACCCTTCAAGCTTGTCTCTTGTAGGAAACTGAGGGGCGATGAGGTCACCAACATTTTCTAGGCATCAATGTCGTACATATTACGAGTGGCCCCAGCTACCAAAGTTTCTGTGGGGTTCTGACTCCAATGGCTTACAGTTCCAAAGGTTTTGCCCAATGGAGGAGAGTCTCTCAAAAATCTACTGCTATGGTAAGTAGCTGTTCTTTTTCATACTTTCTGGATATTCCATAACATTAGTTACGCAATGCCAAAACATTTAGATTTGTTATATGGAATTGTGCAAATAATGTCAGAATGTGAAAGGAAAGAACAGTAGCTGTTGAGGTGAAAATTTATCAAAAAAGTGGTCATGTCATACAGAATACATGAGTGACATAAAGGAAAATGGCAGCGTATACAACAGTAAAAAAAAATATTTCCTATGTCTTCTAAAGTCTTTTCTGGCATTGCAAATGGCCTTGAGGGGAAGAACAATGTACTCATCAGTCATGAAAAAGGGGTGAGGCTTGGGGTACAGTTTGAGGCGTGGCTTAGTACCTGGTTTTCATCTTAGCCAAAGGTGGCAACTCTACACATTATCAGGGCATGGTATTGTACCAGTCAAATGGCACAATATCATTCTTAGAAGTTGTACCATGAGTTGCTACCACCTTAGTTATCCCCCTCACCCTGACCCAGTACCTTCTGTCCGGCTGATGAGCAGTCTTTTATTTTTGTAATTTTCACATCCCTTGCATATCATCCTGGGCAGTTCAGTGGCCCCAGATTCCTCCCTTAAAAAAAACATATCCTTAGTGCCCAGTGGAACCCCAGTCTCTAACATGTTTTCCTGTGCATGGCTTTTTTACACTGGTCCCATGTCAATCTCAGTTTCTCCTCATCAAGTCCTCTTAGAGCCCTGGCATGCCTGTGCCACTCCCATGGAAGTGCTTCTTACAGTTCCACAGGAATCGGCTCTTTGGAGGCTGACGCTGGGAAGTGCCTGTGCGGCACATTGCTTCATTACATGATGACTCTGCCCCTTTCCTTGTGCTGGTGCAATGCCCACTGCAATGGTACAGATGCCCACTGCGATGGTATGCAACCCCTTTGTGTATCGCACAAAGCGATGCAAGTTAGTGGTGCCAAGGAGATTGTTGTAACCACTTTGTGCTACTCTATTGTGACTATGTTGTGGGTTCAAAAAGAGTAGATGTAAAGAATTAACAAGGTTGTTAATGCTCACCCTCAACTATATCTTTCTGAGATCTACTGTAGCTGAGAAAACATCTAAGCTCAATGTAGTCAGACATTTGATATCTGTATGAAAGTGTTGCTTCTGGTTTCCAATTGACTTGTTAAAGCAGCCTCAGGTTCTGCAGTAAAAAGTGAGCATTTCTATATTAATTTTGGTGAGCAAAGGACTACCACAAACTAAAATTTCTAGCAATCCTTGTTTTTGTTTGCCCATGTGCTCCACATTTTTTCTAACTAGTGTGATTAATTTCTGGGGCAAGCATTTCAGTTTACTCTTGCTGTTGTACTCTGTGAACTGTGAAATCACAGTTACTCTGGCTAAATAATAAGTATTGTTCTCACAACCAGGTGGTAGCAACAGATGGAGATGGACAACGTCTCACTAACCCTGAAACCATCCAAGTAAATATCAAAGATGAAAATGACAATATGCCTGAGTTCACAGAGAAAGTATTTTCTGGCACTGTCAGCCAAGGAACAAAAGAAGGTAACTGTATGCATGTAGAGCAGTCTTAAATGTAAATCACCTGACGTTTCTTTTGTTTCTCAGCTTTTGGTGTTCATTAACACTAAAAGCCCACCAAAAACACTGTTGCCCCAATTTTCACAATTCTTTGGTTTTGCAACTTCCATCTAGACTTTCACAAAATAGTATTTCAGTTTATATATGTCCAATTTAATGGTTTGCTTTTATGGTGAATATGCTGGAGTCATGGTTTTTATAGAAACATTGGACCATGGTAACATAGAAGTTGACAGCTTAAAAAGACCATTGGTCTGTCCTGTCTGCCTGTAATTTATTTATTTGAATTCTGTTGACTGGGTAAGACCACTGAGACAATTACAGTCCCTTTTTCAGGGTTGACCCAGGGTCACATATTACATAGCAGTACAACAAGTATCACAGAGCATTACAACAAGTATCACAGAGCATTACAACAAGTATCACAGAGCAGTACAGTGTACAGACAGGTAAATGCAAGACATCAGTGAAGCATCATCAGTTCCATGCACAATTGGTATATAGACATATTGAGCTTTACCCAGACATAGATGCTACATAGACTGGGTGGATATGAGCATAGTGCTATAAATGTATAAAGGGGAGAGAGAGAGGAAGGGAAGAGGAGCAGGATAGAGTGGCAAGGACTGGAGAGGTAGAGATGCAAGAAAACAGGAGCAGGAGATGGGGGAGACAAGGGAGGCATATAGGCTGGACTTAAATAGAGGAAGAGAGGTACTGTTCAGGACACATGGAGGAAGAGAGTTCCAGCTAGAGACCGCAGCAAATGAGAAGGACCTCCTAGTGTAGATTAGGCACAGTTTGGGTATATCCAGGAGGGGTAGGGATGCTGATCGGAGGGTGCGGAGAGTTTGTTTTAGGCTTATTATGTCCCTTAGGCATGGGGGCGTTGAAGTAGTGGACAAATTTATAAATAAGGCACATGGAGAAGTACTTCAGTTTAGATTCGTAGGTTAATTGGCACAGAGAGGAGAAGACTTCACAGTGGTGTAAACGGGAGTTGGCTCCCAGCGCAAACCTCCCAATCCTATGGTAGGCATGGGAAAGGCGAGAGAGAGAGAGAGAGAGAGAGAGAGAGAGGAGGAATTAGTAGTAAGCAGCAGAGGGGCTCCATAGGTCAGGAGGGGAGTGAGCGATGCAGAAGCAATTCTTAGGCTGGAGGCCTACAGTGGTCTATGGAGATTATTGGATGGGAGGAAAGAGACCTAGGAGTCATTATACGTGACTCCTTTAAACAGTCTAGCAAAACGTAACAAGATCTATGGCAAACAATCTAAATTGAAGTACTTCTCCATGTGCTTTATTTATAAATTTGTCCACTACTTCACTCCCCCGTGCCTAAGGGCACCAGAACTGGGCACAGTACTCCAAGTGTGTTCTTACCAATGATCTACAGAGAGGTAGTAATACCCTATCCTACTACTGAGGCCTAGTGTCTATATAAGCTTCATGCCAATACTATCTGCCCCATGTTCACTGCCTTTCTGCTAGTCCCCTGGTTGAATATTAAGCTCTTAACTATGTCCCAACCATGTTAGAAGCTGTTAATGATCTTTGTGCCATTACCTTAGCTGGCAGGCTGTTTCACGACTCAATCACTTTCTCTGTAAAAATGGAACTTTCTCACATCCCTCCTGAATCTCCCTCCCAACAGCCTCCATTCATGTCCCTGTGTTCTAGATTTGCATTTCCTGTTGAATAGTTCCTCATAGTTTACCATATCCATTCCTTTCAGAAACTTGAAGATCTCTGTCATATCGCCTCTCTCCCTTCTGACCTCCAGCGAGTAAATGTTCAGTACCCTAAGCTAATCCTTGTAGGATCTGTGCTGCAGGCCATGAATCAATTTTGTTACTTTACATCGCACCTTCTCAAGCCTTTTCTTATCTTTCCTCAAGTGAGGGCTCCAGAACCGGGCACAGTACTCCAGGTGTGTTCTTACCAGTGATCTACAAAGAGGTAGTAATACCTCTTTTCTCCTGCTATAAAATCCACCCCCTTAGTACACCCCAACATCTTAGTTGCCTTGCTGTAGATCTTGTTATGTTGGCTAGACTGTTTAAAGGAGTCACGTATAATGACTCCTAGGTCCCTTTCCTCCCATCCAATAATCTCTGTTCCATGGTTCTTGCTTCCAATGTGCATCACCTTACTCTTTTTGGCATTAAACTTTGACTGTTAAACCTTGGACCACCTTCTTAACCTTTGAAGGTCCCTCTGCAAATCCATTATACCCTGCTCACCATCTACCCTACCCTACCAGAGAGCTTAGTGTCATCTGCGAAGAGACATATCTTGCCTTGAATTTCTTGTCCTGTGTAGCTGATGAACATATTGAAAAGGACTGGACCAAGGACTGAACCCTGTGGCACCCAACTTGTGACCTCTCACCTCCCATATTTAACTCCTATTTCCACTACCCTCTGCTGTCTCCCCCAACTAACTATCCACCCATCTAAATATGTTTTTTGCTGTACCTAGATCCGCTAACTTCTTCAGCAACCTATTGTGTGGCACTGAATCAAATGCCTTGCTAAAACTGAAGTAGAGTTAATCTACTGCTTGTCCTTTATCTACTGCCCTAGTTACCCAGCCAAAGAATACTATCAGGTTGGTCTTACAAGACATTCCTGCCATGTACCCAAGCTGTTTACTATCCTGGAGTCGACTACTCTCCAGGAAGTCCACTAGGTCCTCTTTGACTAGTGTCTCCATCAGTTTGCCCACAGCAGAGGTAAGACTGATAGGCCTGTTGTTACCCAGCTGCTCCTTGTCCCCACTCTTATGGAGCAGAAAGTACAGTTACATAAGCACATACCATAACAGTAAATCTTCAAGAGAGACTCTTGTAGTAGGTAATCACCTTGAGGACTGCACCCCCTGGTGTCAGAACCACATGAAAAACTTTAGCCAGCAGTACCTGATGGGGGACCGCCCACCCAACGTCATGTGACCAACATCAGTATGGCCCTATATAGTGGGCAGTCCCCACGCCCACCTTCCAGTTCTCCTGCCAGAGACCTCTAAGGAGGAGCAACAGGAGAAAAGGAAAAAGAGGCTCCTAGAGCCCTGAATGAGTTCATAAAGAAAGAGCAGAAAACAACATAATTGAGGGATGAGGGAGGGAAAAGGGTTACCTACTGCAAGAGACTCTGTCGAAGATCTACTGTTATGGTAAGTTCTTACGTAACTGTACTGTCTTACTTCAAGAGAGCTCTTGCAGTAGGTAATCACATTGAGGACTGAGTCTCAAGCAGTATGAATCTGAAGAAGCTGAAACATGGGAGGCAGGAAAAACTGCTAAATGCAAACAGAAGTCCCTGAAGCACAGCTAGGCTAAAACCTGCTCTGCGCCTAGAAGCAATGGCCAGACTGTAATGTTTTGTGAAAGTGTGGACTGAACTCCAGGTAGTCACGGCAAAAATGTCAGCGGATGACACATTCCTGAAACAAGCTGTAGAGGCAGCCATACTCCTGGTGGAATGCCCCATGACCTCTTTCGGAAGGGCTTTACCATACTTCTGGTAACAAAAAACAATGCAGTTTGCCAACCATTTGGATAAACACTGTTTGGAAACTGCAGCAACTTTTCTCTTTGGTGCAAGAGAAATGAAAAGCTGATATGTTTTCTGGACCGACTTTGTCCTGTTAGTGTAATAGCGTAAGATTCTATGTACATTGAAGGTATGAAGAATTGCTTCTCCCCCAATTAGAATTCTCAGGGTAATACACAGGAAGTTGAATCGACTGGTTTAACGTAAACTCAGAAACCACCTTGGGTAAGAACTTAGGGTTGGTACGAAGAGCCACCCGGTCTCTATGAAAAATCAAATAAGGCTCCTTACAAATTTTGCCTGAAGCTCAGAAATCCTTTGAGCTGAAGTAACTGCCACCAAGAAAAGCACTTTCCTGGACAAGCAGTGCATATCACAGGAACCAGTAGGCTCAAAAGGAGGCAGAGTCAATTTTTCTAAAACAAAATTAAGATCCCAAGGTGGCACAGGACTGTGCAAAGGGGGTCTGAGATGCAGAATTCCCCTTCAATAACATTTTAGAAACTTCCAGTTGAGCTACTGTCCTGCCATCTACCAATGAATGGTAGGCAGAAACAGTCGACAGATGGACCTTCAAAAACGAGTGATAGGGACAAATGACCTGGCTAAGAAAGGGATTAGAGAAGTGCAGGAAGAGTTTGTGGAATTGGGGAGGGGCCTTAGTCAAGTAGCACGCACAGTAACCTTCTCGGAGGTGCTACCCATCTATGGCACAGGAGAGGCTAGGGTGTTCCGTACCATGGGATTCAATCAGTGGTTGAAAAACTGGTGTGGAGCTCAGGGATTTGGCTTCATTGGGAACTGGGGGTCCACCTGGAGTGATACAAGCCTATACTGGCATAATGGGCTGCATCTGTCCGGGAGGGAACCAGAATCTAGGTGATAGGTTTAAATGCTTCATTGGCAAGCTTTTAAACTAGCCAAGGGGGGAGGCACTGGAAAGGAGCAGGAAAATCCTAGCCCCCAAATAATCACGGTAGTAAGTGTGGCAAACACCAACATGGAGGTGTCGATAGGGAGAAGGGCGAGGTAAATGGAGAAAGTGACAAAGGCAAGAAGGACAGGATGGGGCAAAAGGGGTAAGGCCATCAGGAAATGGAGGGTAATGAGTACCAATGCCCGTAGTCTGGGCAACAAGCTCCCTGAGCTGGTGGCCTTAATGGAAGAGGGATGCCTGGATATCGTAGCAGTCACAGAAACATGGTACACAGAGAACCATGACTGGGATGTTAACATACCAGGGCACATAACCTACAGGAGAGACAGGCAGGGGAGAAGAGGGAGGAGTAGCTCTCTATGTAAAGGAAGGAAGAAAAGCAACTGAACAAAAGAGTAAACAGGGAGGAGAGGAGGCACTGTGGGTCACCTTGGAGACTGGAAAGGGCACCACAATCCGCACAGGGTTGTGTACAGACCCCCATGTCAGGGGGAAGGAATGGACAAGGATATGATGGAAGGCATTCTTAGAATGGCAGAGAAAGGAGAGATACTGTTGATGGGAGACCTGAATATGCCAGATGTTAACTGGAGCACATTTGCTGCAGCCACATCCAAGAGCAGGGCCATTCTTGATGCCCTACAGGTGGCAGGCATTAGACAGTTAGTTTGAACCCACTGAAGAGAGCAATCTTAGACCTCGTGCTCTCAAACGGGGGCAGTGAGAGGATCTCAGATCTAGAAGTGGGTTGCCTTCTGGGGACAAGTGACCATCAAACAGTCTGGTTCACGTTAAACTCAGCTACAGAGTCAAGCCATACAAAGTGAGGGTACTGACTTTAGGAGGGCTGACTTTGGCAAGATGGGTGAGTGCCTCAGAAAAGCACTCAGCAAACAGGCTAGAAGGAGGTGTGGAGCAACAATGGTGAATTATCAAAACTGCCATCACAGAGGCAACAAGCCTTTGTGTGAAGCAAATAAACAAATCAAATGAAAGAAAAAGCCACTATGGTTCTCAAGAGAGGTGGCTGTGAAAGTCAGGAAGAAAAAGATAGCATTCCAGAAGTATAAGGAAACACAGAAGGAGCAGGACAGAGAGCTGTACCAGTTAAGGCAGAAAGAAGCAGGGAGGGAAGTCAGAATAGCAAAGGCCCAAACTGAGGAAAAGATAGCCAACCCAGTTAAGAAGGGGATAAAACCTTATAGGTACATCCGGGCCGTAGAAAGACAAAGGGAGGGATAGTGAGGCTGAATAGAATGAACAGTGGGTGGGCAGAAGGGGACAGTGAAAAGCAGGAATACTGAACGAATATTTCTGCTCAGTATTCTACAAAGAGGAGGGGAAGTGCCTAATCCAATTAACAGAAGCACTCTTTGATAGGGGTCGATCCCAGTCCTTTCAAAGAAGAAAGGGTTCTGCAAGAACTCCTAAAACTGAAGGTGGACAAAGCAATGGGTCCTGATGGAATTCACCCCAGAATTCTAAAAGAATTAAGGAAGGAACTAGTGAAACCACTGGCTACTCTTTTAATAAATCATGGGAGGATGGTGTGGTACCCGAGGACTGGAGGAAGGCGGATGTGATTCCCTTCACAAAAGTGGGACCAAGACAGAGGCAGGAAACTACAGACCTGTCAGTCTGACCTCTGTGGTAGGGAAAGTGATGGAGTCACTCTGAAGGAAAGAATAAGTTGAGTACCTAGAGGTCAGTGGAGCACAGGATCCAAGGCAGCATGGGTTCACAGCGGGAAGGTCATGTTAGACGAATCTAATAGATTTCTTTGACTGGGTGACCAAAGTAGTAGACCAGGGAGGGGCTGTGGACATGGCCTACCTAGACTTTAGCAAGGCATTTGACACAGTCCCACACAAAAGATTATTAGTCAAATTAACCAGCCTGGGAGTGGGTCCCAGGGTGGTAGCCTGGGTAAAACATTGGCTGGACAGCTGGACACAGAAGGTAATTGTAAATGGAGTCCACTCTGAAGAAAGGGCGGTTACTAGTGGGGTACCGCAGGGTTCAGTATTGGGTCCAGTCCTTTTTAATGTCTTCATCAGTGGCATTGCAGAGGGACTGGAAGGAAAAGTATGCCTTTTTGCAGATGACACAAAGATCTGCAACAGGGTTGATACACACGGAGGCATGGAAAGGATGAAAAGGGACTTGGCAAGGTTGGAGGAATGGTCAGACGTATGGCAGCTAGGATTCAATGCAAAAAGTGCAAAATAATGCACCTGGGAAACAAGAACCCAGGGGAAGAATACACAATGGGGGGGAGGTAGTAACAACAACAAAAAAGGAAAGGGACCTGGGGGTAATCATATCAGATGACCTTAAGGTTAGCAAGCAATGTGAGAAGGCAGTAGGGAGGGCTGGGGGTATACTGGGATGTATAGGGAGAGGCATCAGCAGCAGAAAACAGGAAGTTGTTATCCCTCTGTACAGACAGTTGGTGAGACCCCATCTGGAGTACTGTGTCCAGTTCTGGAGACCCCATCTCCGCAAGGACATAGACAGGATAGAGGCAGTCCAGAGGAGGGCAACTAAGATGGTGCAGGGTCTGCAAGAGAAGCCATATGAGGAGAGACTAAAGGAGCTTAATATGTATGCCTCGAGGAAAGAAGGGAGAGGGGGACATGATAGAAACTTTCAAGTACCTCAAGGAATCAACAAAGTCCAAGAGGGTATCTTTTCAGAAACAGAGACTTGCAAGCACAAGGGGACACAATTTAAAGATAGAAGGAGGGCGGTTCAGGGCAATGTGAGGAAGTATTATTTCACAGAGAGGTAGTGGATGCATGGAACAGCCTTCCTGAGGAAGTTGTGGGGTCTAAAACTGTGGGAGAATTCAAGAATGCATGGGACAGACATAAGGCAATTCTTGTGGGGGGCAGGAAGATATAGGCTGTTGGTTAACTAGGATCTGCGGCCTATCCTGTAGGTAGGGAAATGGGCAGACTAGATGGGCCTAGCGGTCCTTATCTGCCGTCAAAGTCTATGTTTCTATGAGTAACTCGGGCCCGAATCATATAGTTGCAGGAGATACTCCATGACAGATGGAACAGGGCATGAAATGGGGTCCCAACCCTTCAAGGTGGCCCAAAGGGAAAAACGTTTCCACTTCATAGCATAGGTCATTCTCGTAGAAGGTTTTCTAGCCTCTACGAGGACCTGCACCACCCTGAAAGAAACTCCCAAGTGCGAAACTGCTACATCCTGAGGTGCTACGTGTGAAGGTGAAGGGATCTCAATCCCAGATGGACCAGCATGCCCTCTTTCTAACTCAGGAGATCAGTGCAGAGGAGCAGGAGAACTGGAGGTGCCACTGCTAGCTGCTGAAGGAGCAGAAACCAAACTTGGCTGAGCCAAAATGGGGCAATCAGAACGATGTGGGCCCCCTCCATCTGAAGGTTGAGCAGCATCCTCTGTAGAACAGAAAAGGGAGGGAAGGCATACAAAAACCTCCCTGTCCAACAAAGAGAAGGTGCATCTCACCCAAAAACATCATGCCTTGGATTGAGTGAGCAAAACCTGGGTAGTTTTGTGTTGAACGGGGAGGCGAACAGATCCAGTTCCAACCAACCTCACAGTTCAAAAATGTGGTCGACCAGCTCTTGCTTGAGCTCCCATTCATGGGCTCTTAATCTGGTGCGGATGGGACTATCTACTAGGATGTTTTGCACACCTGGCATGTGAACAGCTGTGAGGTGAATTAGTTGCAGAACAGCCCAGTTCCACACCCGCATCGCCTCCCTGCATTGGGGGTACGAGCGGATGCCTCCTTGCTTGTTGATATTCCAGACTACATACATGTTGTCTGATTGGACTAACAGTGTGCCCTGGTAAAGCCAGTGCTGAAAGACCTGAAGGACATACAGCACCGTCCTCACCTCCAACATGTTTATGTGAAGAGAAAGCTCTGCTTGGACCACATACCTTGAATTTTGTGGTTCCCCAGGTGAGTACCTCAACACATCCATGATGCATCTGTTGTCAGAGTTTGGGAGGGAGGAGGGGACTGAAAGGGGACCCCCCCACCTTGGTAAGATTGGAGAGATTCTGCCACCACAAGAGATCTCTCTGCATTGAATTGGAAACATAACCATCTGGTCCAGGTCATCCAGCCTCTGATCCCACTGTGCCCTGAGCGTCCACTGGGAAATTCACATGTGGAGCCTGGCTAAAGGCATGGTGGGGATGGCTGCTGCCATAAGGCCCAACAGTCGAAGAATCAAACTGGCTGAGACCTTCCTGCTGGAGGCTATCAGATGAGCCTGCCTCTGCAAGGTGTCCGCCCTGTCTAGAGGGAGGAAAGCCATACCCTGTATGGTATCCATCACTGTTCCAATAAATTGGAGATACTGTGCAGGGGCAAATTGGGATTTTGGGAAATTCACAGTGACCCCAACTTGTGTAAAGAGAGCCAGGATAGCTGATAGGGAGAGTTCCAGCTGCTCCCTCGACGGGGCTGACAGAAGCCAGTCATCAAGGTAGGGGAACACACAGTGGCCCTGACACCTCAGGGCCGCTACCACTACCACCAGACACTTGGTGAAAACCCAAGGTGCCAAAGATGGGCCAAAGGGAAAGGCCTTGAATTGGTAATGTTCCCTCTGAAAGGAGAACTGGAGGTAGTGACGATGGGCTTGGAAAATCAGAATATGCAGGTAGGCATCCTGCATATCCAGGGTGCAGAGCCACTGTCCCTTGTGCAGGAGGGGCAGCAGACCTGGGAAGGTCAGCATTCGAAACCTTTTGAACTCTATGTACAGGTTTAGAGCACTGAGGTCCAGAATCAGACACAGATCTCCCGTCTTTTTGGGAACCAAGAGGAAGTGGGAGTAATATCCCTTTCCTTCCTGGTGGTATGGAACGTGATTGTATTGCTTCTTTTTGTAACAGAGCCTGAATTTCCTCTTACAGAAGAGGGATGTGTGCTTTTGGATAGTGTGACTGCACCAGAGGCCTGTCTGAGGTTTTTTCCAGAAACTCAAGAGTGTGTCCTTGCTCTATGAGCTTAAGGACCCATAGGTCAGTTGTCACTGCTGTCCACCCTGGTAAGTGACAGGTGACTCTTCCACCCACTGGATCCTCCAAGGGACCCTGAAGAAGGAGGGCAGACTGTGAGTTAAGCAAGGGAAGGTGTGTGTGGGAGAGCTGCACCCGAAGCTCTCTGGGTATTTGCTGGAGGGGTGGCTGTGGCCAATGGAGCCCGATACTTGGGCTGACGTCTGGCCATCTGCTGCTATTTTGTCTGCCCTTTTCCTTGCTGGTGAAAAGGCTTCTTTGCTTGGAGCTTGGGTCGGTACATGGTGTGCACTGATCTGAGAGCCTGGCCCTTGCCCTGCAAGCCAGTGATGATATCCTGTGCATCTCCTCCAAACAGGATGGAGTCTCTAAAGGGAGTGTCCTGGATGGCCTTTTGTACATCTTGAGCCAGACCCGATGCTCTCAGCCATAAAAAGCATCAGAGGCTGACTGCTGTAGCGGTTCCCCTGGCTGAGAAGTCCACTGCGTCATATGTAGCCCCGAGGGAGTGCCTGAAAGCCACTTTGGTGGATTGGATGGAGTCTGCTAGAATGGACTTTGATTCCAAGTTGGTAGAGCAACTATGGCCAGTTCCAGCTCAGCAAACAATGATTTTTGATAGACCTGCATGTGGCCCACATAATTCAGTGCTCTCATGGCCAATGTGGAAGAATAGAAACATTTTTCTTCTGAATTGGTCTAGCTGCTTCGACTCCTTGTCATGAGGGGAGGTGCTCATGTGCCGTGGCTAGGTAGACTGGTCATGGGCTACCGCAATAGTCACCGAGTCTGCCTTGGGGTGGGTACTCAGGTGGTCTTTCCCTCTGGCATCTGATAAGTATGGTCTGCCTTTTTGGCCACTGCCGGGATTGAGGAGGGCATCATCCATATAGCAGATGCCAGGTCCTCATGCAGTTCCAGCAAAGGGGAGTAAAAATAGGAGCTGCCTCCTGCATATCCAGGTGTTCAGCCAGTCTTTGATGTTTTGGATCCTGGGCATCCATCTTCCAATCGTAGACCTCCGCTATTTTGCAGAGTAGATCCGTGAATGAAGGGTCCTCTGGGGGGGGGGACTTGGGAGATTCTTTCAGCTGAGGCTTCCCAATGGGTGGAGTTTGAAAACCTGAGGCCTCTGATGTGGAGGAGTCAGGGTCGGAATCCTGGTCTGAATTCAAGGACTGGACATACAGACGAGCCGGTTCACCAGAATCTGGAGGCAGCCTCTCTAACATCTGGCCTGACATTGGCACCTTTGGAGGGGCCAGTATCATTGGATGCTGTGGTGCCAGTACCGGCCTAACTAGTTGGACACCTGGGCTCCTGGGGACCTCTCTGGGAGGCTGATGACTGTCCAGCTCCAAAATGAGCTGTGCCTTGGTTTCAGACCACCAGGACTGGAGAGTGGTTTTAAAGTCCGATGGGGTCTGAGGAGGAGGCTGAGGAGGCAGCGGGGGGCTGGTAGGCCAGCATATACTTGGAGGCAAATCCTGGCACCAGGAAACCCAGCATATGATAGTGAGACATCGGGTACCCTGGCGAAGGGTAGGCAGGTGCATACCATGGCATATGAAACCCTGATGGGGGATAACCTGAAGGGTTATATGCCTGAAAATGTGGTGTTGGGTAACCCGATGGCAGGAATCCCGACAGAGGGTAACCCAATGGAGGGGCTATCAGGGGGGGGTAGCCCGATAGAGGGGCTGGTGGAGGGTAGCCTGGTGTAAGACCTGACGGTGATGCTGAGGACTGTGAAAGGGGACCCTGAGGAGTTCCAAAGCCTGCACCTGAGGGGCCTGGAAGAACCGGGTCTGACAATGGACTGGCAGGTGGCTGATGTGGTGGAGGCAGGGGAGTCTGTAATGAGAGAACAGGTGGCTGGGTTCCATTAGGGTTGCCAGAGGTACTTGACTCCAGGTCTGGAGGTAAGATAGGTGTGAAATTGCCTGCCTGAGGCCCCTCATCCTCCATCACCCTTGGGAATGGGTGAAGGCAGACGAACCACTTCTAGTGGAGAGGAGGAGGAGGCCCTGTGGGGAGAACCCTCCAGGGAGGCTGAGAAAGATCTGACTACTGGGATTTGTCAGGGCTCTTGCTGGACCCTGATGCTAGGCCGGTTGAGCGGGCATTGGCAGAGCCGACGCCTGACTTATCAGCCATAATGACTGTGCAGATGTCAGACAAGCTGATGCCCGGCTTATCAGTTGAAGCTGGGTGGGCTCTGGGATCTCCAGAGCTTGATGGAACAGCATGAGCTGGGCATTCGTCAGAGGGCCCGACAAGCAACTTATCAGCCCCACTCGGCACAATAGACCCAGCAGAAAAAAAGGTATAAACATGGCCGAGGTGCCTACGGTCACTAGAACTAGTGGTGGCAGGAGGCCCAAAGACTGCTCCTTAGGTGGGACAGAGTTGGCCACAGCGGCCAACTTCCCAAAGGAAGAGGACCGCCACTCACCTGAGGGGCCTGCAGGTGGTCTCGGTGGGAGGGGGACCTGTCCTGGTCCTGATGCTTCTCCTTCTTCTTCTTTTTGATCTTGGATTCAGTGGGCAAGGATGAAGCGCTGCAAAGTTTTTGGAGGTCTTTCTCCATGGTGGCCATTCATTGATTCAGAAGGTGAGATTCGAGAGCCTGCTGGTGTTGCTTCCATGTGGCTGGGTTGAAACTGGTGCAGGCCTCACAGTCCTCAACCTTGTGCTCCGGGCCTAGGCAGAAGAGGGAAAGGGAATGCAAATCCTTGTGTAGTAGTCGCACGCCGCATAATGCACACTTTCTCTTGTGTTCGACATTGGATGACAATGACATGCACAAAAATAAAAATTTCTACTAACAAAATAAATAAATAAAAGGATACTCATCCAAACAGTGGCTGAACTGCAGCATGTGAACTCCGCAAGGTCTGACATGATCAGGTAGATGGAGGGAAAGAACTGGGGAGGCAGTTGTGGGGACCGCCCACTATATAGGGTCATGCTGATGTCAGTCACATGACATCAGATGGGCAGTCCCCAATCAGATACCGCTGGCTAAAGTTTTCCATGTAATCCTGACGCCAGGGGGCACAGTCCTCAAGATGATTACCTACTGCAAGAGCCCTCTTGAAGTAAGACCTCATTTGCTACCCTCCAGTCTTTTAGAACCACCCCTGACTTGAATTGAGCTATTGGATAACCTTGCTAGGGGTTCAGCCAATTCCGATGCACGTTCCCTGAGCACTGTTGGATGCATCCCATCCAGCCTCGAAGCCTTAACTACCTTTAGGGCTGCCATCTGTTTTCTGATCCTTTAACTTGTTAATATTTCCTGCCTCATTTCTGGGATTCCCACTGGTAACCTTTGTCCTGCTTTCCGGCAAAAGCCTGCTGTTCTCCACTGTGAAAACTGGGCAGATGTAGTTATTAAGAATGGTTGCCTTCTGCATGCCCTTCTCTATTACTCTGTCCCACTCTGTCAGCCTAACAATTCCTCCTCTTTCTTTTACTGTTCTTATCTACCAACTAAATATTGACTGTAGCCATCAAAATTACATGTGCTGCACAAATCTGTACCGAGTCATACGAAACGTAACGGTGCATAAAGAAGAATGAGCATCACCGAAACCTCACACCTGATGTATAGGGCTGCCTTTGATTTATACATTCGGTGCACAGTGATGATTTTAAATTACTTGTATCTGCAGCAAAATTATTTTCTCCTGATCAACAAACTGGATTACTGTCCACCATTAGTTACTTTAGCGGTATCCCAGAATCAGCCTCTGCTGATGTCAAAAACGGCCTACTGGCTCAGCAGCAGTGGATTCAATAGTGCTGCAGGTGATCCAGGAGTTGTCAGCTGTTGTTGGATTCCTGCCACCAGTGCCATGCTACTCCAGAGTCTAAGTACAGAACGGTACTGGCAGTCAACATTTAACAACAACTAACAGCTCACAGATCACTCACAGCTCTCAGCTGGTATCAAACGATGGCTACTGGTCCCACACTACTTCCAGTGCTAAATACAGTGTTGGACCAGCAGTTAGCATTTGATATCAACTCACAGCTCCCAGACTACTTGCAGCACTATTAAATCCACCATAGCGGAGCCCATCGCTGAAGTTGTTTTGCCATTGTAAATAAATGAATAAGGTTGAAATATTTATTACTCTATATCTAAGTCCCTAAAGCAGTCTTCTTTAATGAAATCTTAGGAAGATGCAAGAAGACTGCTCAAGTCAGTTTCATGCCAAGACTGAAATTTCACAACGTGAACAGTTTTATTTTATTAGGTTGAGGTGATGGGATGGATTTTCAGACATGATGACTCATCCACAACTCTCAAATTTTGAGTTACAGTATGACTGCATCCTCCAAAATGTACCAAATTGATGATTTCTTATTTTTTGACATATTGGCACCTTACAGCTGCTTGCAGCAAAAAAGTAACGCATGCATCATTCATTTCATGCAAGTGGCAATATTTTTCCTGTGATTCTGTATGATGGAGCTAAAGGTTAGACCAGCTTTCATGTGTTCTAGCTGCAACCTAAGTTTTACACAATTGTATGACATTTTACTAAAACAAGAGCTGTCTCAGCCTTAATTTCAGGCAACTGTTCCTCAAACAAAAGCTACTGCTGGTACCCAAATATACAAATGAGTTGTACAGAACAACCAAATGCATTAGCTTACAAAAAAAATCAATGTCACCTTCAACAGCTTATGCTGATTTACACTGTGATGTGACATTAGCACACCACTGTGACATATAGGAATACTATTGCCAGAACAGACATGGGAACAAAAATGGAAAGTGTTCATCGACTGTAAAGTGAATACCTCTACAAACTTCTAAACAGGACAAGTATAATATACCCATTAAGATCTTGAGTCAGGGACCCGTATCAGATCCCTCAAACACAGAAAGCAATTAGAGACAAAGCCTTTTCTGTGACCACTCCAAGCAACTGGCATGCCCTACCAGGTACCGTCAAAGAAGCATTATACCTGTTACAGTTTAAAAAGGTCATCTATGATTACCTCCATATCTCATGCAACTGCTTCTGATAAAAAGATCATCTTCCTCATACCTTAGTATCCTTTTATCCCTCCTGCTTCTTAATAATCCATATCTCAAACTCATCACCCACGGTATACTCATATATGGGTATCTGGTATCTGTATTTATTCCTGTCTGTCAGCCAGGAAAAGTGGGACAACCTATATTTACAGTACATATTTGGATTTATGTGTATTTGCTTATGTATTTATATGTATCTACATGTATCTATGAAGTAGATGTTTGTGTTAATGATAACCTTATTGATTTCTTAACTTCTTGTTTATGTATCTATTAGTGTATATTTCTCTGTACATATTAATTCTGACATGTGAAGGCTGTAAATCGACACTCTGCGGCTGTAATGTCCTACCCGGACCTACTTGGAAACTAAGTGTTACCACCTAAATGTAGCTATACCGGGGTATGTAACTACTAATTAATACATTAGCAAATAACTAACTAACTAAATAAATGAATTAATTAGTAAAAACATTCCTCAAGTCTTTGAAAATCCAACCTGATACCTTTACTGGACTAACGGAGAACGTTCAAAGTGATTCTTCAGTGTTTGGGGAAACTTTTTGAAACATAACACTTAAGAGAGATGTCAAGGAGGCATGGCTGGGTGCACAACATGGCAGACGTGTTTTAGGACTACTCCAGCAAGGCACAATAATTAAAAGGTGATAAAATATATAAAGCATGGAACTATATCAAACAGCTCTCTTGGCTCCTTGCCTGCCCTGCCATGGCAGCCAGAAAACCATCTAAGAGTCAAACAAAGTTCAATTGTAAACCCTTGGGGCTGATTCAAGATTCACGTCCAATCAATCAAGAATTTATTTGTTCGACTTAAAGTCATTACAAAAAAACACAATAAACATTAAAATAGATTCAAAAAACAGACAAATTGTTGTTACAGTAAATAGGTAGATATATGGTCAGAAGCCACATACAAAGTATAATTTAACTCCATCTTAAAGTTTTGTTGATTTTAAAAAATGAGTAAGCATTGTCAACACTTGTATATCATTAGATAAATGCAGTTTCAAAAGTATTTGGTCGGTGGGGAGTCCAAGGTCCTTTAAGATAGAGCCCAACCAGAATAGTCTGTTTCTGGTATAAGAGGTATAGTAAAGTGACGTGCTTTAGGTTGTCTTTCATATTTAAATTGCACTTACACTTGTCACTTACTATTCCCAACCTTCTCTGGGCATAGTGAATATAACGTGAGTGATATAGCTCCATTTTGAATCTGGTTATGGTTCTTCTTAGGTCAGGACAGGACAATATTAACAGATAAGACACTGTGTTATAATTCGGGTTCATTTGTTTGTACCACCTGCAATTCTTATAACATTGGATCTGCTCCAGATCCTTGTTTATAAAGGTATTCCTAACTCTTTCCTTTACCTGGAATTTTATTTCACTAAATGATAAAACATAGATTTGGTGCAACAAATGGCCCAGTCCCAACGGGTATAACTAAGTTGATATACAGTTAATATTTTGTGGTTTATAGCCTCTAGATAAGTAGTCAATCTCCTCTTCCAAGCATATTCTCGGCAATCTGTGTTCTGGGTACAGAAATACTTTGAGTAGGAATATAATCCTCCTTTCCACTATATATGCTTCGATAGGGAGCTGGCCCAGTTCGACTCATGCAATTGGTGCAGGAACTGATTGGGGTATTTTGAGAATATATCTTAACAGCTTGTTAGTTGAATTTTGAGTTGCTTAAGGGGTTCTCGGGCCCATATTTCTGAAGCATATAGCAAGCTTGAGCATACTTTAGCTTCTAAGACCCTCTGTATTCCCTGCATAGATCCATTTCCTAATTTAGCTGAAAATCTGTTAAAGGCATTAAAGGCTATAATTGCCTTATGTTTTACAATGTCTTGGTGGATATGCCATCTAGTGGATTAGGAAAAATTGACCCCTAGATATGGATATGTTTTGACTGTTTCAATGTTTGTTTTATTAATAAAGAGTGCAGGTGTTCGCTTTGATGTATTTCCAAAGATCATCATTTGGGTTTTAGTGATATTAATTACTAATCTATTTTCTTTACACAAAGCACTAAATAGTGTCATCTTCCTCTGTAGACCCAATAAAGACATTGAGAGGAGTATCAGATCATCTGCAAAAGCCAGCAATGTAACTTTTTGATTCCTAATTGCTGGAGAGTGAAAATCAGAGTGCTCCGTCTGCTCTTTTATGGTATTAATATATATGTTAAACAATAGGGGAGCCAGGAAGTAACCCTGTCTGACTCCCAGATTAGATTTGATTTCTGGGGTAAAGTCCCCATTTTGGTTATTGTTTACCTTTTGCCAGGTATCATTATGAAACCTAATCAATGTATCTGGAAGAACAAGATCTGTATTATATTTATGTAGTTTCTCCCATAACAGAGTGCAACTAATCAGTTCAAATGCTGACTTCAGGTCTACGAAACAGCAATATAACTATGACTTCTTTATTTTTACATATTTCCAGATAAGGTGCAACAAAACATAACAGTGTTGGATCGTAGATCTATTGGTTCGAAATCCATTTTGGTATTCACTCATAAAACCTGATTCCTCGACCCAAGTCTGTAATCTGTCTAGTATGATATGGCAATTTGCAATGTGTCGATCACACTAATGGGTTTGTATATTGCAGGACCAGTTGGACATCCCTTCTTTTTGTATATTGGGCATATTATACTGCCCTTTCAACTAGATGGTATTTCAAAACCCTGCATAATTTTGTTGAAAAAAAAAAACATGTAATAATGGTATCCACCAACTGACATACTTTTTATAGATCTCTGCCACTATATGGTCAGGCCCAGGAGCCTTATTGTTTTTTAGTTGTAATACTGTATTGTATATTTCCCTCTTGGATATATAAATTGGCCTTGGATAAAACTGGGGAAGCTCAGTCTTTGCACTTGACATCTCATTAGATGAGAAAAACAAAGATTCAAAATAAGCTGTCCAAGAATCAGGTGTTACATGTGCCTCCAAATCAAATGTTGTTTGTTGGTACCCTTGACCCACTAAAGACCAAAATTCTTTGCTATCTTTTTGTAGATTGATTGTCTTAATTTTTCCCAGTTATTTATCTGAAAATTGCTCTTTTCTTCTTGTACAATTTCTTTATAAATCTTCCTCGTTTGATTTAATTGCCTGGCATTACCCTTATTTGGGTTCTGTCTAACTTTGAAAATAAGTTTATTTAACTGTCTTTTTGCATTTTTACAGGCTCCATTAAACCAAGATTTTTGGCTAAACAGCCTTTTAACTTGATATAATAAAGGATGTAACTAAATATTGTGGACAATAGAACATTTTGGTTGAAATGATCGTCTGAAATTATTGTATTAGATTTCAGATCAATAAGGCTATCAGATTCTAATATTGCTGTCACTGTAGTACTTCACCTTAAAGACCATTTAATTCTACAAACATTCTTGATTTCATATCCTTCTGCCAGAACAGCTTCTATTCTAGAATGGTTTCGCCTTGTCACCATATCGTATTTGATGGATAACGGAAAATGGGTGGACTCTGGATGCCCAATAATTTTAAGATTTTTTATTTTCTCTAATACTAATAAGTTTACCCAGAGAAGATCTATAGTGGATGACCCCAAGAGACCGGAATAGGTATAAGCACCTTCTTGGTCTCCCACCACTCTCCCATTCATAAGACAATAGTTCATATCAGTCATAACCTGTATTAGTTCCGTTCCCTGTTTATTCATTTGCCTGTTCTTTGAATGTTTTTCCAGTCTCAGGTTACTATTTCTGACTGCCTGAATGGCAGGCACTAGTGGGTGTTCATGTATTTCTGTTATCTTGGTGGCCATTCTTGCATGGAAGTCACCAATAGCCAAAGAAGAATAGGTGGCATTTCTATTGGTGAGTTCTTCCAGGAAGTCCACAAAATAGCCCCAATTATTGGTCTTAATATCCTTTTTGGAATATGGAGGGATGTAAACATTAAATAACAGAATATTACCATTCTTTGCCTCCATTAGGATGGGAAGAATTGTTTTTAATTTGCACGGGATCTGGATATTTTGATGTTAAGAGCTTTTTTAACATATATTGCTAGGCCTGCCTTGTAGCATCTGTAACTAGCCGGATGGGTGGCTAGATTGAAATAGCCTGCAAATCATGGAATTAGTGGGGTTATATGCTGGCCACACCGTGTCTCCTGTAAGCATAGTATGTCATAGGTTTCCAGGAATGCCCTGAACTCTGGGTCAGCAAGTTTAAGTGTCAATCCCTCTATATTCCAGGAGAGGACCCGAATAGGGGAACTCTCTCTTGGGTTCTCTCCAGACATTAAAGAGGGTACTTGTCAATTTTGTGGAAGATCCTGTAGCTGGGCAAAACTGTTCCTGGTTTCTATCGCAAATTGTTGAGGTTTCCCTCCATGAGTTTCATTCAAAATACTGCGGTGGATCACAAAAAGGCCCATCATATCCAGTATAGATGATTTTTCTTGGATTGCTTTCACAAATCTAGGATCAGTGAAAGTAATATCCATTTGTGGAATACTAGAATCTGAATTATGTATTTTAAGCCATTCTATATTATTTTTAGACAATGGAAAGTCCAAAATTTGGCTGAAAAAAGTGGCCATTTTACATTTGGTCTTACCCACCAGCTCTTTGGCTAACAACTTCCAGCCAAATATTGTAAGTGTACGAGATTCCCAGGATTGTTGTCTTGAGTTTTCATACTCTGTTGTTACTTCTGGAACTTGTTTGGCTTTAAATGGGGAGAAGTCAATTTCAGTAGAAACCCGGGATAGTTGTTTATCCAGCACGTCCAACACACAAGGTCAGCACCAGATCACAGGCCTCCACTGCAAGCCCAGCAGTGACTGAAGTCTCCAATATGTCTGACCTGGAATGCTGCCTAGCATGGATTCCAGCCACTCGAGCAGTGATTCAAGTAGACTTGAAGGCTGGCTTCACCAGTCTTACAGCCCAAATGAATCACTTGCAAAGCATAGTAACAAGGCTATCGGAAACATCTGCAACTCTTGTCTCCCATGTAGAGGAGCTGGAGAAACAAGTAATCAACGTGGAAGACACAGTGGCTGACATTGAGAGAGACAAAAACAACATGGAGGTGGCCCTAGATGAACTCTGAGCCCACTCAGATGAACAAGAAAACTGGCTCAGTGGTTCAACTTATGTATCATTGGCTGGTCAGAGGGAGTGGTGGGTAAGGAACCAGAGAAAAGGATCCATCAAAGGCTTATTGCACACTTGAAGCTTGACATTGCAGCCCTAGAAAATGAGGTAGAGAGGTCTCGCAGAGTCAATCCTAAGAACGAGCAAGGGGACAAACAACAGTACTGTTAAATTAAATATTTAAGGTACACTGACGAAGTAAGGCTTCTTGAGGCAGCCAAAGCTCATGGTCCTATTCAGTTCGATGGGACCAGAGTGTCAGTGTGCCAAAACTTCAGTTAGGAATTATAGTATTGTAGGCAACAATTAAATGGTGTCAAGTTGAAACTTCACAACAGAGGACTGAAGTTTGTTTTCCTCTACCCTGCAAAACTAAGGATCTTCAGTCCTGGTCAACCACCTGGGTTCTTCACCGACCCAGGAACAGTAGAGAGATTTGTTGAGGAGGAGGAGGATGCAGCTATGGAGAAGAGATCCCCAGCAGCGAGCAACCTCACCAGCATGGTGAGGAACCTATAATCCCACATAGTAAAGATCCATCATTTTTGGCACCCCCCCTAGCTATTCACCCAAGATTAATTGCCATCACCGGTCTTGCTGGAGGTACTGACCTCTTGCAGCCCTGGAAGTCTAGGTCCTCCTCCCATCTCCATTGCCAGAAGGTAAGCCAGCTTTGTAACACTATAGTGAGGACACAGCATGGAGATCGGGGACTCGGTCAGCATAGTAGTGGATGATGGGGGAGCTGTACAGTTTGAACGTACATACAACAGAGTTTCCACTTTATATTTGCAAGGAGTATCAGATGTAGACAGTCTGCTTGTTTACCATTTTCATGTGGATTATGTTGCCATGGCAGGAGGCAGAGGGGAGTGCTATGTGTAAAGGATCCATTGCTATCAGGTAGTATAAGTGGAATGACGTTTCCAGCTTAACTGTCTGCTTTACTGTAAACATGCTCCTGGATCCATTAAATAGCCCAACAGTGCCTAGAGGCGCTGGTAGCAGTGGACTTTTTAGTCAAGAAGCACTCCACAGCACTCCTCTCTCACAGATACCCACCTGTGTGACTGTGCAGCAGAGCAGTGTCATTTAATATACAGCGTTGTCTTCTTGAGTGTTGGTGGAGCAGGGTTGGATTATCCCTTAGTTCACATTCTCCATGCGCCTGTGAACTCTGAATGACTGTTGCTAATTGTAAGTAGCTTGATTGGCCTGAGGCAATCTGCAACCTGGCTGCATATTATCCCATTTTTGACGTTCTAGTTCCAGATGACCATGACAAGCAGTGCGGGGGGGGGAGGGCATCTTCCCTCTTAGTGCATCTAGGGATGGAGGTACCAGAGTAGGGGGATACCTGTCTTCTCCTTCTCCTCCTGCTTCAAGTTCAAATCCAAGTTCTGGTTCTGGAAGGCTACACTGTGACTAAAAAACATAAAAATAACTCAGAGGGAGCATAGCACAGTTAACTTTTTGGATTATGCAATTGCCCGACTGAACTGTAACACATGCTGTTTGGGGGGGGGGGTGCAGATGCAGTCAGTGAACTATTGTGCCTTATGTTTATTGGTGTCTGTGTCCTGCGGGGTTGCACCCCCCTCATGGTCATTCTCATCATTTTATTCTGTCTAAATATGTCAATTTCAGTGTACCAATAAAAAACTCAAAATTGTGTAACTTTATAAACTTTCTACACTGTTAACAATGGTTGATGTTTTTGGCTCTTAATGTTATGGTTTGGCTCCATGGTGAGACTGCTGCATGACAGTCCACTGGTGGGGGGGGTACCAAAATTTGGGGAACCTCTCTCCTCCCTGAATGCCTTAATCACCATATGAGCACTAGTTTGATAAACACACTTGTTTACTAATGCACAGTACCTATCTTTCTCACCTATGGTTAATATTTCTACTATATTATTGGCATTGATAGATATATGGAGGGCATTTAACTATCAAACTCAAGACTATGCATTTTATTCAAATCCCCGCAGTTCATATTCCAGAATAGATTCCTGGGCAGTGAACCAGACCTGTACAAAATTAAACAATGCCAGGCACACCCGAGGGTCATATCAGACCATTCGGCAGTCACCCTAGAGTTCCAATTGGGGAACGGGAGTAGGACCACTTTCTGCAGAATGAACACTTCTCTTTTAACTAAAGAAGAATTTAGGACATTAATCCAGGATACAATTAATGACTACCAAAACAATAATCAAAACACTGAGGTAGAACTCAGATGGAAATCGGATGCACTAAAAGCTGTCCTATGTGGGACAATAATATCGTATTCAGCTAGACTTAAAAAACAGAGGACAGGAAAACAAAATAAGTTAGAACATAAAGTACGAGAATTGGAACACACACACAAGAATTCAGGAGCACCAACCCTGGTGAAGGAATTGCAACAAGACTGCAAGGACCTTCAGGAGCTGTGGGACATACAGATAGAAGGTCAATTAAGATACTTAAACAAAAGATACTATGAGCAGGGGAACCATGCAGGCAGACTCCTAGCTTTCCTTTTGCATAAAGCCCAAGCTGAGCGGTATGTTAAACAGATCTTTATGGGCCAAGGGGGTACAGGACAGGTTGTGTTCACTCCCAAGGCTATTACAGAGACATTTTAAAAATATTACATGGCCTTGTACAACTCCGGGGAGCAGACAACCGCAATATTAGAAAAATCTCAAGACTTCCTAAAGAACATTACGTTTCCTCAATAGATGGAAATAGAAAGACAAATGATAGATGCACCCATCACACAAGGGGAAATAGAACTAGCTATTCAGGATATGCACACAGGTAAATCCCCTGGTCCAGGTGGTTTTAACATAGAGTTTTACCAGATCTTCCACCAACAATTAACCCCATTTCTAGTCCAAGTGTTTAATCTGCAGGATGAACAAGAGGAGCTACCACAGTCATGGCAAACATCCTTCATAGCAGTAATTCCAAAGCCAGATAAATCCCCTGATAAATGCAACTCTTACAGACCCATATCATTAATGAATGTGGACTTAAACATTTTTACTAAAATACTGGCCACTAAGGTAAATAACATTTTACAGAATTTGGTCCACCCAGATCAGGCAGGATTTATACCAAATCGTTACCTGTCAGACAATCTCAGAAGATGTTTAAATATTCTGCATAGGGGTAGAGATGCAAAAAGTCAACAAACAGCAATAGCTATAGACACAGAGAAGGCATCTGACCACCTGAATTAGGACTCTATCTTCATAATATTGTGAAAATATGGATTCTGGGAGCAGTTTCTAAAATGGTTAAGGACACTTTATAAAACACCCACAGCAAGGGTGAAAGTCAATGGGACTATATCTGACCCCCTTAGTTTACAGAGAAGGACAAGACAGGGATGTCCCCTGTCCCCTATACGTTTTGCTCTCAGTATTGAACCTTTGGCAGAGCAAATAAGGTTTCTTTCAGATTTAGAGGGTATTAGGATAGGGGGATATGAAAATAGGATATCATTGTATGCAGATGATACAATGTTATACCTTTGAAATCCCAGTATCATATTTCCTGTCTTGCAGATTATCTTACAAAATATGGCCAGATTTTGGGCTTTAAAATCAATGAAGATAAAACAGAAGTCATTATGGTCAGTGGCAACTTAAATACAGATCCGAAGCAGATTATCCCTTTTAGACAGGTTACAACACAAATTAGATATCTGGGTATTCACATTCCAATTAACATGAAGCAACTATATCGCATTAATTACAGTAAGTTAATAAATGAGATCCTAACGACCTTAAAAATTAGGAAATGATTCCTTTATCATTATTTGGCTAAGCGGACACCATCAGAATGAATGTCCTACCTAGATTTTTATTTTTTTTCCAGACTCTTCCACTGAACATTCCAAGAATAGAATGGGCCAAGATCAATAAAGCATTATACCGCTTTGTTTGGGGGGGGGGAGGGGGAGGAAAGCTAGAATAAAATGGTCATATCTTCAAAGACCAAAGAACCAAGGGGAGGATAGGACTGTCAAATCATAAATTACATTATTAAATGGCCCAACTTGTACCTTGGATTACCTATGTAAAGCAAGATCTGGACAATATATGAGTAACCCAAGAACTTAGAAGTAACCTCAGCTCACAACTACTAGAGGTTTTTGAAACTCCATCCAACATTTTAAATAAGTTAAATGCCACAAATCCATGGATACAACAACTATATAGAGTATGGGGAGGGCTCCCACTTATGAAATATATAGCAAAAACTGAGGGTGTTTCAATCCTCTCGCAACAGGCTCAAGGACACTAATTTCACTATTAAAGGGAGTAGCCACCTGGGGCCAGACCCCGTCATCATTAAGAGAGATATAAATTGGTAGTAAATACAGAATATTCGTGAGAAGCAAGAGTAAAATAACAAGATTGCATATTTCGTGCCAAAGCAACAAGTAAGTTTCTTTCTAGTTTTAATAGAGGTCGATGTTATGGTTCATAACTGTTAGTATTTAAAGGAAAAGGGGGTTATTTCCTTTTTTTTCTGATATGGTGAAAACTAAACGGCAAATATTCCAGTGTGCCTCACAATGTGGTGGGGTGGGGGACATGCTGACACTGGGATTGCACCCTCAGTGTCGGCTTTGTTTGGGGATTGTGTTGCCGCCACCATGTTTATTGAAATGTTTCACCAGGAAAGGCCTGTATGGGAGGTGTGTCATCTGTGCTGCTGCATGACAAGCTTGTCTCTGACTGCAGTGGCACATTTCTTTCTAGTTGGTGGCATTTTACATAATTTTTGCATCAGCGCTGGTATGCTGGTTAATTGGGGAATGAGGGATGCACCTACTAAAGCATGCCCTGCATTCGCCAACCTTGATACACCTCTCACTGTGCTACTACTACCGCAAGATGTTGCTTGCACATGTGCAAGACAACATAAAAATGTAATCTATTCCTAGGATTGGGAGACAGTAAAGTATAATGATATACCTGTAAGAGATACAATATTAAATAATATGTTTTTCTTTAAACTGTACAACTATACTGTAATGGATGTGACTTTAATAAAGAAGTTACTGTTTTTTGTTTGTGCTGCATTACCCTTTTGGAAGGTAATGGGCAGGGTAGAATGCTGGGTTGGTGGTGGGGTAGGGGCAAAAAAAGGGGCAAGTTCTCTGTTATCTGTTATTTATTGAGTGCTTCTTACTATTGGATCTGGGCTCTTTTTCTAAGCTCTGCTTTGTTGGTCACCAGTTTATCTATGCACTCTGTAATGATCTTTTAAGACAACACAATGGATAACAAGGTTGTGATTACAACATGGAATGTGAATGGACCTGAAAAATGTAGTCAAGAGGAGGAAGGCCTTGGGGGTGATAAAGAAAACCAAGATCCAAGTACTCCTGCTGCAAGAAACCTACATAAGTAGGGCTGAAGTTAAAAGAACAAGTGCATATTGGGAAGGCAGTGGGTTGTGGCATGTTACTCTGTCAAAGCAAGGGGATTTGTGGTCAGGCTGCTGCTGTGGGTTCAGGGTACCACCCATAAAAGTTTAGTAGATCCTGGAGGAAGGTAAATGTTGGCCCATATTACTGTGGCAGGGGGATGTGCTTTTTTGATAGGGCCAGTTTACAGCCTGAATGTTGAAGACCCTGGCATTTTCCAGAAGTTGGCAGTAGATGTGGAGGACTTCCCTGGCCCTTGGGTAATGGGGGGGGACTTTAATTGTGTAGCTGACATGGTCCTTGACAGGTCCAATCTAAGTCCAGTCCCTATCTCACATGACTCTAAGGCTCTGGGGGTCCTTGAAACTAACTTTAATCTGTGAGATCTATAGAGGTACTCGCACGCAAGTCACAAGGAATATCGTTTTTACTCTTACGACCATCAATGTTATGCAAGATTAGACAGAATTTTGCTTGAGTCCAGTACCCTCCCGAAGGTTGCCTCCACCCAATACTCTGCTATTCTGGTGTCAGACTTTACCATGCTAACATTGGCCCTCACCACTGACCAGGTTATTGTTGGGGGGCACCCCTGAAGAATGGACACCACCCTTATTAGGGACAAAGTGGTTCAAGTTTATATGTCCCAAGCCATGGATGAGCTCCTAGCCCACAATAAAAAGGGTGCATGACTTGTAGTGCTATATGGTAGGCCCTAAAGGCTTTTACCAGGGGTGAGTGATTGCCTATGCTGCCCACAAGAAGAGGATGGGAAGAGCCAAACTCCAAAAACTGAAGGTCAGAATATAAGCCTGTGAAAAGGCACACATGCTGAGGTCTACAGCATCTCTTTACAATGTCCTTCAGTACACACAATAGGCCCTATGCACTAATGGGGTAGAGTGGCTACATGCGCCTATCTGGGGAGCGCAACTACTCCACACCCATTGTGCCACCCGAGTGATTCACTTATGAGGTGTACAGCCCCACTGCCAGACTGCGCGGAGAGCAACGAAGTTGGGACAGACAGGGGGCATGCTGGGGGACGTGCCCACACTCTGCGACATGCACAGAGTTGCTGAGAGTTGGGTGCAGGAGGTGCACAGTATTCAGGGGAAACCCTGCTGTGAGGTCTGTGTGCCCCCCAGGATGCCACCCCCAGTCACTGATAGCCAGGCAGGGACTGCAATCCTCCACACCATACCACTCCAGACCATGGACAATGAATGGTGGTCTGAGGATGGCCGACCAGGCACCAGCTTGCTTTCTAATTGCCGCATGTGGCACGGTGGCAGCAATTACTCTGCGCCCAGAGGCACAAGGGAACCACTGGCAGATCGAGTAGGGCATCCCATTGGATGCCTGCCCAGTCTGTGTATCTGTTCTCCGTGCTCCTGCATGCCAGGGGGTGAGGCCATGGTCAGGTGTCCAGCAATTGTGAATACCACCGGCGGGCACCTGTCCATGGGTGCACAGCTACACGGGTGGCATATGCATGGATTCCACATACCCCCACCCCATTAGTGCATAGGGACCAATGAGAGGGCAATCCTACTTTTTAGGTGAGTAGTTACTTCAGTGGTCCATTGAGGAACATGCTTGGCCTGGCAGTTAAAGATGCATGAGGGGGAAGGGGCTTTAGTCCAAAGAGCCCTATGCTCGAAGGCTCGGAGCACCTCCACGCCATGTGTGTAAGGTGCAGAGACACTCTGCACCCATTGTGCCCCCTGTGTGGGATGCACAAAGGGGGGGTGCACAATCCCCACGCACCCAATCCCCCACCCATGCAGACCGCAGTGAACAGGGGGCAGGCGGGAGGCATGCCAGTACTACGTGGCATGCACAAAGCTGAGTAGTGCTGCACACCTGAACACATAGAGGGCAACTGGTACACCTGGGAAATCCTGCTGTAAGTCCCCTACATGCCCTACACGCCCTACACATCCATCCCACATCAAGGGGGGACCACCGCCGACACATCCAGTGGCTGCCAGGGGCCACCAAACCAACACCCAGCTGAGCTTCCACCATTCCTGTGCATGCCAAGCCCCCCCCCACACGCACACATACACACACACATACACATATGGAGGCACTGGCCCCAGAACCGCATGTACCCCCCCTTGCCTGCCTGCCTCTGTGGCTCCTTGTGCACTGGGTGGTGTGGTGGGCTGGTGCAAACAGCACCCCCCACACACATACCCATGGCACCAACCCCGTACCTCTCCATCTGATTGGGGGCACCTCACAGCCAGTGGCACTACCCACCTCTCACCTCCATTTCACCTCCACGGTGAACATCTGCGGGGCAGTGCAGCCATCATGCCTCCCACTGTGCAAGGGATCCACTGTTGGTCTCGGGATGGGCATCCGATTGGATGCCTGACCTAGTCCGTGACTCCACCCTGGCCACCTCGTGGAGTGCTGTGCTGCGGACAGGCCGCAGTTGTTGGGGAATACCAGCGGCACACACACCTGTCCACAGGTGCGGAGCTCTATGGGTGGAATTGGCACCTTGCACTCGTAAATCCCACCCAGTGGAGCATAGGCTGGTAAGTCAGACCAAGGAGAATTCACCTCTGACACTGAGAAATTGGTGCTGCTTTCAGCTCATTTTACAAAACGTTGTATACATCTGAGGTGACCTTTACATCTCAGCAATACAACTCCTCCTTCCTATAGGCTAAGATTAAACCCATTGACCCTGCCACCTCCACAGCAATAGACGGTCCCTTGACCAGGGAGAAGGAACTATCTGCCATCAAAGCTCTGAGGGAGAGGCATAGCCCCAGGGCCAGATGTCCTACCTATAGATTCTTTTAAAACCTTCCCAAATGTAGTCCTAGATCTAATGGTTGATATGCTACAGGAATGTTTACAATCAGGTTCCTTACCCCCCTCACACGGTCAGCTACAATCACTGCACTGCTTAAACGGGGCAAGGACCCCATCCTCTGTTAATATTACTACCTCATTTCATTGTTAACAGCTGACTATAAAAGAATAGCAAGGGTCATAGTATCCTGTATAGAGCAAATACTACCCCAGTCCCTGACCAGGCTGGATTTATGAAAGGCCAACAGGGGAAGACTAACATACTGTATGTAGAACCCTGGATACCATTCACAATTGGCCTAAACAGTCAGCAAACCATGGGGTGCCTGTCCTTGTCTTGGAAGTCAAAAAAGTATTTGACTGCATGGAGTGAGGGTATATATTTAAAGTCATCAAAATATATGGTCTGGGCTCACAACTGGTTAGTTGGATAAAGGTATTGTATTCATCTCTAGTGGCCCAAATTATAACTAATGGTTCCCTATCCCCGACCTTTGAACTCAAAAGGGGTACCAGCCAGGGGTAAACCTTGCCACTCCTGCTTTATTTTCTAGCATTAGAACCCCTTGCAGCAAGTGTCAGATACTCACCTGATATGGTGGGATATCATGGGGGGGAAGGGGCAGGAGCATGAGGCTGCATTATTTGCAGATAACCTGCTTCTCTACATACAGAATCTGGCCATGGGACTGCCAGCGATCCACTCCATCCTTAAAGAATATGGCCACATTTTGGGGTATAAACTTAATTGGTCAAAAAGTGAGGATCTTCCTGTTGGGGAAATTACATAGTGAAGTTATAGTTCATGACACCATGAGCTTACAAGTGGTCAATAAGCTCAAATATCTAAGGGTAATTATCCCAGCTAGATTGAACCTGCTATACAAAACGAATTACCACCCACTCCTAAGCAAAATTTCTGAAGACTGTGACAACTGGAAGGCCCTCCCTCTTTAACAGAATTAGTATGGTTAAAACATTAATACTGCCAAGGTGCCTCAACTTGTACCAGTCCCTGCCGGAGCATGTCCCTCAGGCCCATTTCAGGTAGCTTGGTTCAATCATTCATAGTTTTTTGTGAAATGGAAAAAATGCACAGATTCATAGGACTATGTTACAACTTCCCCACACCAAAGGGGGGAGCAGCCCTACCTCATTTCTGTCATTGTTATTGGGCATCTCAGTTGGCTTACTTACCTTCGGTGGAATCCCACCCCCTTCCCTCCTTGCTGGAAATAGAGGAGAAACTGGGATGTGACCTTCACACAGGGTGCTTGATTCTGCTGTTAAAGACTCTTACAGTACCCCCAGTTAATAACCAATTTACAGCCAACACTATGGCTGTCTGGGTGACTGCTCACAAACATCTTTTATACCCACTGGGGAGGTCCCCATATGGCACCATCATTTCTGTGCAAAGATACAAGTCTGACTACACTGCCCAGCTGCACCAAAGCCTGCAGCACTGGGGTAAAAAGGTGTTACATATGTCTCCCAACTTTATGCAGGGGTCAGACTCCTTAGTTTTGTGGATCTTAGGGCTGAATAGGGACTAGATGCAAGAGACGTGTTTTTATACCTGGTAGTTGAGGGGGTGCTCCTTCCCCCTTGGAAGAAGAGTTGCTTCAGCCATAGTCCTGTTCAAAGTCGTTATCAGTTTCCTGCAAAACAATTAGAATGGGAACAGGACTTGGACATCCCTGTCACCACCCAGATATGGGTATTGGCAGTCCAGCACCTGGCCTGCTGCTCTAGAAGCAATAAACTGCATCAGGTTCAGCTTAACTTTATGTATAGCGCATACACATCCCCAGTCAAGCTTCAGAAAATTATCCAACCAGACCAGCCCTCATTATGACAATGTGTCCAATGCTCAGCACAAGAAGGGGACTTCTTACACATGGTGCTTACATGCCCAAGGATTATTGCATTCTGGAATGCTTTTCATGCTATCAAGTCCCGTGTCACACAAACAGCACCACCTAAATCTCCCTTAGAGCTTCTTCTTGGAGATGACTGTCAATGTAACTTATTAGGGAAGGACCTGCACTTATGGTCAGCTGTTCTCATCAATGCTTGGAAGTCAATAGCACAAAATTGGCTATCCCCTAATCCACCACCTATACAGCAATGGGCTCACAATCTACAGCAGTGTCTTAGGCTGGAGCACATCCAGTTGTCTGCTAATGGGGCCTTGGGCCAATTCAAAAAAATGTGGGACCCACATATCAATACAATAGAGACCGGAGTTTTCCCTTTGTGATGGATCCTGCTAAATCTGCCAGTCCTGTGGTCCAGAAGCAGGATGTTCTGGCTGGATGTGCCATAGTCCAGGGGTTGGTGCCCAATGCTTCTCTGCTTTTACAAATTTACTACCTCTGCAGATTTACTAACCTCCCATTCCCAAGTGCCAATTCCACTGTAGCCCTTACCAAGGTAATTACAGTGCAGCACTATGAAGAGAACTGTATACTAAATGTATGAAGTATTAGTCTTACGAACTTCTATTACTACTATGAAGAGTTAAGACATGAACTTCTGTATTGCCTTTCAATTGCTATATATTGCACCTAATGATGTTCTGTTTTTACTGTTGCATCTGGTCTTACTTTTTCAGTAAAAATGTTAAAAAACAAAGACAGACGTTAAATGTGGGGTTAGGTTGTGTTCAACCCCAACACTCACCTCCAGCCTCTAGCCTCATGACCCAAGGCCAAGCTACAGGTCTGCCCCATGGGTTTACTGGATTATGCAATAGATCTGAAGCTATGCTCCACAAGTCTTCTACTAAATTAGGGACCACAGGATTATTCATAAACTTCTTCAAGCAAAGCAGAAGGTCAGTCATCATTTTTCGGCCCTGTGCAAAGAAGAAAGTGAGTCATAACTTTTCTTTGAAAACTTACAGCACTCATGGACACATGAAACAAACCAGCAGCTGAAATTAGCAAAAGGTGCTTACTGTATTTATAGGAGTTCACCCACGTGAATTCACAATGTAGCATTCCACCAGAATCTCAAAAGTCTGCCAGGACTGGGATGAACCCGGTGTTGCAGGATAACAGTTCCAATGGTTTGAAGTTCAAAACAGTTGTTTCCATAGGAATTCTGTAATCCAGTGCAGTAGAAAATGGCTATTGATACTGGTGGTGTCCAGAAAGGAGAACTAACCTCGGCCCCGCCAGTTCTCCTGTTTACATACCACCAGCATCAATAGCCATTTCATACCATCTTGCATTATAGACTTCCTTTGAAAACAACTGTTTTGAACTTAAGACCTTTGGGTCTTTACCCTGCAACAGCAGTTTCATTACAGCCATATTCCTGGTGGATCTCTGGCATTTTGGTGGATTGCTACATTGTGAATACACATGGGTAAATAAAGTAAGCACCTTTTGCTAATTTTGACTACTTGTTTTTTTATGTGTCCCTGAAAGCTATAACTTTTCATTGTCTAGTTTGAGTGTGGGGGCTAGTTGCCTGCTATTTAGCACCACCCTGCACCACTGAAATTGTGGTTGCAAATTATTTGGGGAGCATAGCTTTTCTTTGGGCAGGGCCCTGTGGGCCCTGCACAAAGCAGAAGATCAGTCATAACTTTCTTTATGCAGGGCCCTGTGGGCCTGCCTGAAGCAGAAGATCAGTCATAACTTTCTTCATGCAGGACCCCATGGGCCCGCCTGAAGCAGGAGATCAGTCATAACTTTCTTTGCATAAGGCCTCAGAGCAGTAGTTTGATGCTGCAGACCTGTGGGACATGGTCATGAAACCATACCTTGGCCTTGAGTCACAAGGCTAAGAGCTAGGGGAGAGTGGTGGGCATTAGGGTTCAAAAAACTCTATTGCCACACTTCCCTGCTTTTATGGCATTGAAACACTAATGATGCATTAACATAGTTTCTGCAAACTTGCTTTAAAATATGTTAAAGAGAACAGTCCTAAAACCAATCCCTGGGTCACCCCACTCATGACTTCCTTTATTTATGAGTGCTCTCCATCTAGGAATACATTCTAGGCTCTCCAACACAGCCATTTATTTTTGCCCACCTGTTATCTTATCCACTACCTTCTGATCACCCAGTTGGTTTACCAACCCCCTATATGGGACGTGGTCAAAAGCATTTTTGAAATCTAGGTACAAAACATCTACAGCCTGATCCCTATCCATAGCCTTTGTCACCAAACTGAAGATTCAGTCAGGTTCATACTAGTAAACTAATGTTGTAGAAATTGAATATACAATGGTCTGACGCAAAATATACAGTTAAACATCACTTGTGAGAAGAGAGACAGGGCTTTCATGACTCATTCATAGAAACAGAATTTGTAGGCAGAGAAAGGTCAATTGGCTGATCATGTCTGCCTAACCAAACATATTTAATGATTCGGCCATTATATATACGATATATATATACATATATATATATATATATATAGCATATATATAGCATATCTAAATATAAATGTGCTTGTGTGTGCGTGCATTTGTCTGCACATTCTGCACTTCTTAAACAGCTACTGATGTCTCAAAGAAAATCTTGAAAACCATAATAATTAGGTACAATTCTATTTGCATTCCATATATTCTGTGTGTATTTTCCTTCCCATTATTTATTGCTAGGGAAATTTGCATGCATACATGATCTTTATCCTTTAGAGTTCCCTTAGAGTTTGTCTGCCTCTATAGCTTACTCCCTACTTCAAGTCATAATCCTCTGTTGTGACATCACAATCTGTTGCCATGGGAGTAACTATGATGTCACAAGCAGAGCATTATGACATTGGGTAAGGAGAAAGCAACAGGAATAGCCGAACTCTTCAGAAGCACATATCCTGTTTTTATGCAAATGACCTCAATAATATATAATGGGCAGGAGAATACAGAACTAATGTGAAATACAAGCTGAACTGTGCCGAAATATAATGTTTTATTAAAGTTCTCCTGAAGGTGTCAGCTGCTCTTTAACCTTCCAGTGCCTAACCTCCTCCCTTGCACTTTCCATTTCTAGTTTTTCTTCCCCTTAATGCCAGTTAACCTCCCTGTGTGCACATAATTGCTGCTGCCAACTACTCATAGATTATAAAGCGATCTTGAATACAGTTAGTATGAAAGCTGCTGTGTCAAACCAAATTCCTTTTACTTCCTTCAGTCTTCTGTCTTGTCTGCTTGCACTGTAGAAGTATTTGAATGCAACAGGGTTTGGTTCAGTTTTGATATTTTTCTCCACATAAATCACATTAAATATGCTTCTCATCTGTGATTTCCTAATAACAGGATTATTTATAAATGATGTGATAAAATCTGAGAAATGCAATAAATAGTACATAACCCCCTCATCTGTGAAGAAACTGGTGGTTGAAACAGAGCCTGAAAAGTTCAAACAGTGGTGTTGGCCATTAATGTCCCGTCCAGAGATAAGCACAGCTGGAGGTGTAGATGTGTGAAGTTGAGTGTCTCACTGTTGGAGATCAGCAGCTCCCTCTGGCCTACCAGATCAGGCCAGTGATGCAGTAAACAAAGGAGAAAATATAGAACCCATGTGACTGGCAGCTCTGTGCCTTTTTTTTTCACAGTGCTGGAGCGGAGTTGCTTTCAGATGTCAGTACAGAGCCCTTGCACACTGCTGCTGCTGCTCAGTGAAGTGTCAAGGCTGTGATATGCTCTTTTTAGACTGCTTATCTCCAATGAGTAGTTTTCCTATCATTTATTTGTAGAACAGCTTCACAGGACACAAGTCTGTGAACCTTTTCCAACCCTCAATGTTTTTCCACCCGGGGCCGAACATGTGATACTGCATGAGAGTGCTGCAACCCTTGAGCTTTCAATAGTTTTCCATGCCCTTACGTCACAGGCTTCTGCATTTATTTGCTGCAGCTTTTTTCTCCTTTTCTGTATCTTCTATTGTACTCCATCCTAAATGATTTATCAGAAGGGCAACTTCTAAACAAAAAATATACAGTATATATATATATATATATATATATATATATATATATATGAAAAATGGTTTCTCTTGTCTGCTAAAAGTACTGTATGGTAGTTTCAGAGTTCTGCTGGATTACTTTTCTCAAATTGTACTGTTTTTGCAGGAAATTCACATACACTTTTGGTTCAAAAAATGAGATCTTATGTGACGAAATATCATATTGTATAGTATTAATAAGGCTCAGCTGGTATCACTCTAATCTCAGGGCCAAAAGGTTGTGGGTCCAAGATCTATAGTGCTACCCACCAGGATGAAGCACTCTTCTCACAGTTTCTGCCAATGATATGTACCTGGTATCTGTTGATGTTGGTACTACTCTTGCAATACGACCACACACAAGGTTTAGGGGCTGAGGACATTAAACTCTTGCTAGGATTCATTACCAAAAGAAGTAAAAATGTAATACAATTGCGAGGTGTCACCACACAGGAAAATGTTAACGTGGAATAGATAGCTTGTTAGTACTGCACCAAGGGAAACAATATTAATGCACCATAATCCCACTGGTCTGACCCACCCAGCTCCCACACAGTGCAATACCAGTTTACACAACCTTAACACTTTCATGTAAATTGCCAAGCTGTGACTCTGAAATAAAATATGCAACTGCAAACACGGGGTTGTTTACAAAAGAGCTAGGAAAGAAACAGGGTTGATGCAAAGAATAATATTAGAACAGCTGGTAATGCTTTTTAACAATACCTGCTCCTCACCTTCAGCATTAACACTGTAGGCTGTGCAAGCCCCATTTTCCCACTGGTAATTACACCTAATTTCTTAGGGAGCTTCTCTGTACAGTCACAGGGTACCCAGGTGTTGGAACAATTTCAGCCCATCGACAGTTTTTTTGCATGTGTTAGCTGTTAAAGTAAACAATCAAATTAATGCCAGTGTGGTCTGTTGGCCTATTTGTAACCCAAAAATGGAAATAAATGCTTGGACATTGTTATGTCTCAGAGTCTATGGGCAACCCTGAACTAACTAACTAACTAACTAACTAACTAGCATCAAGTTTCAGTTGCAAGACCAAGACCCTCATTGAGTTCTCTCAGAATCTGTCTGGTAGACATCCTGACACTGACTCCACCTTAGGTTCTGGTCCTGGATCAGCTCTCCGGTCAGTTCTCTCACCTGGGCCTCTGCCAGTCGATAAATTCTTGGGTGGATCAGCATGGCTCTGACCTCTCTTCATTGTGCAGATATCACTTACAAAGGATCACCTCTTTGCTCAGTCAAGTTTGCCTCTTAGAGCTACTGCCCTCTCTGGCACCTCACACAAATTGGTTCAGCTGTGACTCTGTCCTCCTGGTTCACTCAGCAGTGGTAGTTTCCACCCAGGGAAGAGGTAAAGTGTACTAGAAAACTAGTTAGTGCTGCACCTTGAGAAACAATACCAACCCACTATGGCTCCACTAGTCCAATCCACTGAACTCCTACACAGTGTAATAGTTGTTTGCACAGCCTTAATACTCCTATGTAAATAACCAAGCAGTGACTCTGATATAAAATATGCAGCTGTAACAGGAGTTTATTTAGAAAAAGAGCTAAGGAAGGAAAAGGGATACAGAGAAATAATAAATTAACAGCAGTTAGTAATGCATTTTACCAGTGTTCACCTTATCTTTATCCTTAAGACTGCTGGCTGCACAGCCTCCCCCCCTCCACTCCTGCACTGGTACCAGTTTCGGTTATCCCTCGTTTCTTAGGGAGATCCCATGCACAGGCACTGGGGTATTCAGGCATTGGAACAGTGCCCACCCATTGTCAGTAACGTTGCCCATGTTAGCTGGTAATGGAAACAATCCAATTAATGGGAGTGCACTATTTGTATTCCATAAGCCCATTGGCCTATTTGTAATCCAACAATGGAAATAAAGGCTTGGACAAGCAAGAGAAGACCACACTCAGACCAGGAGAAGTAAATGCAGCTGAGCCCAAAAAAGTCAGGATTTAGCCATAGAGAATATATTACTGCATAATGCCAGTCACACATTAAAAATAAACTTATCACAAAGCTGTAGCTCCATAAAATACACTGTGCTGTGCAATTCAAAACAAGGACCCAGTGCATAAGTAGGAATATCGGGTTTGTAGCCAAATTGCAAATCAGTAGCTAGTGCCTTTCAGTACTGCCCGATGAGCCTGCTCCAGTTGAATCTTCCTTAAAAAGTGCTTGGGCACTGTTAAGTCCCAGTGTCCTGAAGTCTATGGGCAAGCCTCAACTAACTAACTAACTAACTAACTAACTAACTAACTAACTAACCTAACTATAAACAGGTTTCAGTTGCATGACCAAGGCACTGATTGTCTACTTGTGGAACCTCAGTCTGGCAGACCTCCAGACACTAATGCCCCCTTAGGCTCTGGTCCTGGGCCAGCTCTCTGATTGGTTCTCTCTCTGCACTTCTGGCAGTCGATGCATTCTTCAGCAGATCAGCACAGCTCTAGCCTGTCTCCAACAGTGCACATGTCTTTTGCAGAAGATAACCTCTCAGCTCAGTCAGTTGGTCATTCTTAGCTCTCTCCCTCTCTGCTGGTCACTCTCTGGCATATCACAAATGGTATCAATGATGTCTTTCTCAATCGGGTTCTGTCAGAAGCAGTAGGAGAGTAGGGGACACACACACATTTCACCCTGACTAACATAGCCATCTCACCTAACTCCTGCTGTGCTGTGGATATCAGACACTGGCTGTGTGTCTGGTGGCTAGGCTCCCCCAAACACTGAACTGTGGTTCTGTCTTACGGCAAAACCCCTTCAATGAGATCACAGAGCTTTGGGATCTTCATGCATTTTACAATTTCACCTTCTCAGGATTTCTGTCAGTTTGCACTGGAACATAACTTTATTTATTTA
The DNA here is from genome assembly GCA_016271365.2 of Neoceratodus forsteri. Classification (NCBI taxonomy): domain Eukaryota; kingdom Metazoa; phylum Chordata; order Ceratodontiformes; family Ceratodontidae; genus Neoceratodus; species Neoceratodus forsteri. The sequence goes on along the minus strand of JADMNL010000041.1, from coordinate 2,197,507 downwards.
TTTATTGAAATGTTTCACCAGGAAGGCACACTGAATGCCTAGTCGCTCATCTCCCGGTGCGACCTGGGGGAAGGGGTATAATAGGAATGAGACATAAAACATTCAAGTTACAAGATCAGCATTAACATACAGTTGTAAGGCAGGTGTTACAAACAGTGTTACAACAGTCTTTGCACATAATATGTAGAAAGAGTGGATAATAAGTGCAGGGTTAATAAGTAAATAAGTGCTTACTTGAAAGAAAAGGGAGAAAGGGAGGGAGGGAGGGAGGGAGGGGAGGGTGAGTGAGGCGGGCGGGAAGGGTAGTGGCCGCCAGAGACCCCTCAGGATCGAGGAACCCTGCAAGGGGACTGAGAGACCAGAGAATAGGATGAGGAGTGTCCCAGAGAGACCCCTTTAGGATGGTGGGGAAGGAGTAGATGAGAGATACAAGCCCTTGGGGGTAGGAGAGGGACCCATGGAGAGCATTCAGGGTCCTTAACATTCTATGAGAGGTCAAGGAGGCCAGTAAGGGGGAACAATTTGGGGGAAGGGGAAGAAAGCTAGAAATTTGGGGGGTGGGTGTGTACAGGGTAAAATGAAGGTGACAGTAGAGGGGTTGGGTTTGTCCAGGGCTTAGAGGAGGGAATTAGGGAGGGACATGGCAGGAGCAGCTAGCTGCAAGGTAATTATTGAGGGCAGAGCTGATAGAGTAGCTGGAGGATAAGTGCCAGATTTGAGGGGGGAGGAAATTCCAAATTTTCAGGAGGTGGTGAGAGTAACTGGATTGGCCGATTTGGGTGGATCTGCAGGGGACAACCAGGATATGGAAGTCGGTTGATCTAAGGGAATGGGAGGGGTGTTATAAAGGAGGAGGTGAGGTAGGAAAGGAGCCCACCCAACCAGTGCTTGGAGGTGAATTTAGCACAGTGGGAGAGTCATCTATTTGTAAGAGAGGGGAAGGATAGGGCATGATAAAGATCACAGTGATGGGTTTGAGGGGGGCATCCAGGGTGAAGCGGCAGAAAGAAATGAAGAGGGTGTCCAGTCTGGCTGGGGAGGACTTAGTGGCAGCACCATAGACTATGTCACAGGAGTTGAAAATGGGCAGTATCATCTTCTGAACAAGTTCACGCCTAGCCATAGGAGGGATGCAACTATGGTTCCTGAACAGGACACCAAGCTTGGAGCGCAGTTTTTTCTGGATGGCATCAATATGTCCAGAGAAGTTTAAGTGTTGGTTCAACCAAACAACTAAGTACCTGAAGTAGGATGTGTCCTCAAGTAAAGTCCCATCAAGGGTGAGGAAAGTGGGTAGGGAAGGAAGCCTAGAGAGTCTCTGCCTTGTGCCAAAGGTCATGAAGACAGTCTTCTAGGCATTGAGGAAAAGTTGATGGTTAGCAAACCAGAGCCGAACCTTGTTGAAGTCTTGCTGTAAGCTGGTTGTAACCTCATCAGAACAGGAGCCAGATGCATACAGGACTGTGTCATGGGCATACATATGTATAGCAGAGGATGGAGAGCAAACAGAGGGGAGGTCATTTAAGAAGATGGAGAATAGGAGGGGCCCTAATACAGAGCCCTGAGGGACTCCAGTGCTAATCGGGAGGGGAGGAGAAGTGGCATTCAAGATCTTAACTGATTGGGTTCTGCCAATAAGGTAGGCCTTGAACCAGTTTGTGGTGGAGGGAGATAGGCCAGCTGCTGAGAGTGAGTCGAGGAGAAGGGCGTGAGAGATGGTGTCGAAAGCCTTGGCCAGGTCAACAAAAATGACAGAGGTAATTTTGCCATTGTCCAACCCAGTTAGGATGGAGTCTGTGAGCCGTAGGATAGAGGTGGTGGTTGATTGTTTTTTCCTGAAACCAGACTGGAAAGAGGTGAAAAAGGAAGTGTCAGATAGAAAAGAGGTGAGTTGGGAGAGAACAATGTATTCTTGAAGCTTGGCAAGGGTAGGGAGGAGAGAAATGGGGTGATAGTAGCCAGGGGATGAGGGGTCACCCCTGTTGGGTAGAGGGAGGACCACAGCATGTTTCCATGATGAGGGGACTGAGGCAGTAGAGAATGAAAGCATTAGGATTATTGAGAGAAGGTAGGCAATGGCTGAAGCGGAGAGGGAGAGGGAGAGGGAGAGGAGTTTTGGGTCAAGACCATCAGGGGAGGCACCTTTAGAGGGGTTGATGGTGAGGAGGGCACTTAGGGCATCATTTGGAGTTACAGTAGTGAAAGAGAAGGGAAGGTGGGAGGATGGTGAGGGGCACACCAGTAGAGGGTGGGAGGGGAGGGGAAGGGTATGAGGAGGATTTCAGTAGCTCAGTGGCACAGGAGGTATAGTAGGAGTTAAATTCTGCAGCTACAGCTGGTGGGTTGGACACTAGTGAAATATTTACTTTTAGTACCAGGGGATGGACAAGATGAGGGGGTAAATGGGGCGTGGACCACCTTCCAGAACTTTGAAGGGGAATTTGTTTTGGTGATGAATGCAGATTTGAAATATTCGGACTTGGCTAACCTTCTAGCCCTGGTGCAAGCATTTCGGAGCATGCGGTAGTTCACAAGGTCACTAGGATGCTGAGTAGCTTTATGACACTTCCAGGCTCAATCTCTAGCCCTGAGGCAGGCTAGAAGTTCAGGGGTTATCCAAAGTAAGGGGTTACCTCTGACTCTGGTTTGTTTGAGTGGGGCAAAGGTGTTCTAGTTTATAAGAAAGATTTCTTTGACGTAGGCAAGGACCTTATCAACTGAGGGGAAGGAGGTTAGGGGGGACCAGTCAGAAGTGGCAAGGTTACTCAGGAGAGGTAGTTGTATGGTTTTGTGTGCTGATTTAGTTCTGTGGACTTTCCTAACTATGAATATTGGGTTATGGTCACTGGGAGCATCGGGGAGGATGCCAGAGGTGATGACGCGGTGGGGGTGGGAGGTAAGGGCCCAGTCGAGTAGGGAGTGTTGTTGTGTCTTGTGGTTTGGGCAGGTGGGTTCAGAGATCAGTTGGAGAGGTTTAGGGCTCTGATTTTGTTTTTAGTTTTGGTAGTTTTAGGTGATAACCAGTTTATACTGAAGTCGCCTAGGATGAATAATTCCCCAGGGCGAGCAAGGGAAATGATGGAGGTTAGGAGGTCTAGTGCAACCGAAAGATGGACATTTGGGCAGCAGTATAAGCTGGCTACAAAGATTGGGAGAGTAAAGAGGAGGGTCACATGGATAGCTAGGGTATCATGAGTCTCAGGATTGGAGGATGAGTAGATGATGGGACCGAGTTACTTGAAAGATCTCCTTCATCCCTACTGTCCCTCCCGTCCTCTCCGATCCACCGATGAGGGATTGCTAAAGGTTCCCAGGGCACATTTGCAGACATTGGGAGCAAGGGCATTTAGCTTTGTGGCTTTGTCCCTGTGGAACTCTCTACCTCATTGTGTACGAGATTGCCTAACCGTCCAGAGTTTTAAAACTGCATTAAAAATGTATCTTTTTAACCTGGCTTTTGTTAATTGATGTGGTTATTGATTTTGTCATGTGGTCTTATACTGTTCTTTGTTGGAATTTATATGATGCATGTAATAACTTATTCTATTTTATGCATTTTATAGTACAGGCTCCTTGGTTTTAGAAAGGCTCCTTTTTATAAATAAAAATGATGATGATGATGATGGATGGAGGCTAGGATATAAATGGCCACACCAACACCCCTGCCATCACGATCTTGCCTTAGCAGTGAGTAGCCAGGAATGGAGACCAAGCGGTCAGGGATAGTACTCTTTAGCCAAGCTTCTGAGATGATTAGGATGTCTGGATTTAGAGTGCACACCACAGTCTGAAACTGGTCTATTTTTTTGCAGCAAGCTGCAGGTGTTTAGATGTAGGATCTTTAAGCCCTTTGGGAGGGCTGAGAGAAGAGAGTGGGGGGAGGTAGTAGAGGAGGAAGCGCTAGAGGAGCTAGGGGCAGTAGGGCCTGGGTTGGGGTGGATATCCCCGGTGGAGAGCAAGAGGAGGGTCAGTATGAGAAAGTGGAGCTTAGGGGATTTTGAAGGGGCTGGCAAGGAGGTTGGGAGTTTTGAGGAGAAGGGAGTGAATGAGTGAGGAAGGAGAAAGTGGAGAACCGCAGTGAAAGTGGACACCGTTATCAAAACTGCATGAGGAATAGTGGTAGAGTGAGACCATATTTCAAATGGCAGGGAGGGAGTGATAGCATGGGTGTGGGTAGGGGATTGGAGATAATAACTGATGGGGTTGGGAGAGTTATCAGGAATAGGCAAGTAGAGAGCAAGTGGAGGTGGTAAAGAGAGGGATTTCAGCACAACAAAGGGGAGAGAGAGGAGAGTAGGGGATGCAGCTCTAAAAGGCAGAGAAATGAATGAATAACTGATTTAGGAACAGGAAGAATTTGTAAGCAGGGAACGCGGAGCTGTTGTTTAGGAAAGTATCTATATGAACAACAGGCAGGGATCACTTTAGATAAAGATTGTGTCCCTCTAGTGGCAGTACAGTATAACTTGCTAATGAGAAAATGGCTAAAAAAAAGGGGCCTCCTCCTAGGATGAGAAGAGAGAGGGAAGAAGTTAAGACTCAGGCTGGGAGGCATACAGCAACAAATCAGCAATGGAGCAGGAAGAGAGCTAATCAGGAGTCCCGGCTCTGCTGTAACACCAACCAGGAGCCAGAGTGCTAACCGGGAGAGTAAGGCAAAGCTGCCAGGAAGGCCATACCTGCACAGCTGGAGGGTGGAATGGAGATGCAGGGACTGCAGCAGAACAAAGGCGCCTCCTGGTGTAGTTCCTTGGTGGGTCAAAGTGCCCTGGTCAGGGTCCTCCTCCTAGGATAAGAAGAGAGAGAGAGAGGGGAGAAACAGAGGTTAACTTTTATAGGCAATTGGAGGGCAGGGGCAGACAGTAAGTGTAGACAGGAAGACAGCAGCAGCAAAATGAGTGACAAGGGAGTAATAAAATAACAAAAGGATGGCCCCGAGAGGCAAGGCAGTGGGGGGGGGGGGCTATGAATTAGCCTGGGACAGAGAGGAGGGGCAGAGACAGAGAGAGAGAGAGAGACTAAAGGAATAGAGGGAAAATAACTGTAGGGCCACTTACCCTTACAGAGTGTGTCTCCGTCTCCAGCCATTGAAGGCACTCTCAGACTCTTTTACTGCTCAGCTATCTCCTCCTTTTGGCTGTGGGAGCCCCAGACAGGGCTCCAAAAACAGTCAGTTTCAGGAAGCAAACCTGCCTCCGAAGCTGTGTTTGATGCAGATGAAATGTTCTGGGCCAGCCATGGCTCTCCACTTTGGAATCCAGCCCTCTCTATCAGTTACAAGCAAGGTGCTATCTAGCTGATCTTCCTTTTCAATAGTTACAGTTTATTTAGCTTGTGATCAACAAAAAGACATTACAATTGTCATCAATACATCACAAAAAGTGCAGTTTTGCAATACACCTTTAAATCTCCAAATAGCTTTTCAGAATAATAGACAATACATAGTCCTACACAGAATATATAAGGTACAAGATAGACAATAACTAGTCCTATACAGAGTATATTGGGTATATAGTAAGACTGCTACACAGTATAAAATAAATCAATCCTTCTTTAAGATATCACAAAAGTTCCTTATCTAAATCTAGAAATATTGGTATTTCTGCATAAAACCACTAATAACCTCTAAAGGCATATTATATAAGCTATCTATGTCATTAAGAGACATTATACACATAAGAAACTTTACCAACAGTATCAAGCACTAACAGGTAAAAGGCAAAAAGATAAGCAGTAGGAAATGAAGAACAATAATAACAGTTAATGAAAACGAGGGTAGGCATATACCAAAATTAAACTAAGCTATAACACAGCTGTAGCATGTCTTCTTTATTTCAGATTGCTGTCTTTAATGGGACAGAAAGACGCTCCAGAGACATGACTCCTTCAGTGGAAAAAAGCATCATACCTCTCCATAATATAATATATCCATTGAGACCATTTTCTAAGACATTTCAAAGAAAACTCTGAAAATGAGCTGTTATTTTTTTCCACACGGAAAATGTCATTCACCATCTCCTGCCATTGTTTAAGAATTTGTTATTTTCAGTTAAGCACTGTTTATTAATTATCTAATGGGTAGCTGTCAAGAATATGTTTAATATTCACCTTAAAGAGAAAGTTCTTCTGGATACACAAATAACAGCTGAACTGCCAAAGGTTACCCAGCTGTCCCCTTAATTATTCCTGCATTTTCCTATTATATTGATTGCCAATACTGGGTTCAGTTTAGGACATACCATTAAAATGTCAGATTGAGTTACCCTAGGTTCCTAATACTAACTTCAACAAAGAGCAGTAATTTTATTATTATATTTAGCTTACAGAAGAAGCAGGTATGAACCTTCCACATGTAATCCCACCAAAAGTGAGATGACTTAGTGGCGTGAACTCGCCCCCAGGTCCCAGGTGCTACCCCAGTGTTCCTCAACTACTGTGCCCAATTCCTTCTCCCATTAATTTCCAATATGTAAAGTATTCTGAGGATACAAACCACCAAGTTTTTTACATAAATTGAAAATCATGACATCTGTCTGCTTCCTCTTCAATAATCATTTTTGTGAATCCTAACAGTCCTCCTGTAAGGTTTTGACAGGCAAACTGCAAAACATAATGGGCTCGATTTTCAAAGTCCCATTTTTGATGCAAGGAGACTGTGTCAAAGGGGAATAGACACAAGTGGCACCTTGCATCAAAAGTTGTGGCACTCCCAATTTTTGAATGCAGGCTGCATTGAAAATGGAAGGCTGCATGCCAGACCTACCCTGTGCCACCCTTGCACTGAATGCGGTGGTGCGCCTAAGCAGAGGGTGGTTGCACCATGATGGGGCTGCAGCATCCCCCTATTTGGGATTTTGGAAGCCCTGCCATGGTAGCAAGGCAGGGCTGTGCTTAGACCAACCATGAGGTGGTCTGACAGCCTGGTGTTGTAGGTCAGGAGTGTTCTGAGTGGGAGGGGGAGCCTACAAGGTTGAGGGACATTGAAGTCAGACCTGGAGGGGTGCCATAGTGGGCGGTGTAGAACAGTGAGTATGGCAGAGGTGGCACAAGACAGAAGTGCCCTGGATAGTTGCAGAGACCAGCGGACATGGTGCTCCCTGGAGTGCATGCACAGACTGTGTCCCAGACCCCCGGGTGCCACCAGTCATGGCAGCTTTCCCAGTGCTTGCAGAGTCCCTGACATGTGATGGTAGTCCATACCTGCATGGTAGTATGTGCAGTTGGTGGATGGGGATGTACCTGGGGCAGTGCAACATTCCTCTGCAGCACAGCCTGTCGAGGGGTGGTATACTGCAGGTGATGGTGCTGGGGTAGCTATGGCCTGGAGGGAAGGCACCCCAATAAGTAGGTGCCATAAATGGATCTGGCAGATGGCATGACAAAGGAGCAGCTTCACATATAGCGGAGTGGGGAAGGTCCATCCCTGCCACTATTCCCTGCCTTGGTGGAACAGTACAGGCAGATCCATGCAGCCACCCTCATACACTGGCAGGGGCTATGTCTGTCACATACATGGGTGATGTACAGTATGGCCCCATCCAGCCGATATGTCACAAACAAAGTTCCACCAAGGCAGGGTAAGGTCGTAGGGATGGACCTTTCCCCACTCCAGTATATGTGGTGCCACTCCTTTTTCATGCCATTTGCCAGACTCGTTTATGGCACCTGCCTATTGAGGTGCCCTCTCACCATACTGTAGCTACCCCGGCACTGTTACCTGTAGTATGCCACCGCTACTCCGGGTACATCACCATTCACCAACTGCATGTAGTACCCTGCAGCAATGGACTAACACACATATCAGGGACTCTGCAAACTCAGGGATAAGTTGCCAGGTCTGGTGACACTTGGGGGTCCAGGACACAGTATGTGCATGCAGTCCAGGGAGTACCATGTCTGCAGGTCTCTACAACTGTCCAGGGCACTTCTGCCCTGTGCCACCTCTGTACTCTGCCACACCCGTCATGCCTATTCCTCTGACTACAACACCCCTCAGGTCCTGTTTCAGTGTCCCTTGGCTTTGCAAGCTCCCCCCCTAACATTGCGGTTCTGGGCCGGTTTTGTGCCGGGTAGGGGGCTTGACAAGACCCTCTGTCAAACCCCTCTGATGCACCAACCCTTTTTCGCAACACTCTGTCTGTGGCAACTTGAGGGATTTTGGTGCAGGGACCCCTGTTCTACTAAAATACGGCAAAGGGTCCCTGGCACACCCGGAGTTTGCCACAGGTGGGGACTAGAACGTCTGCCGGTCTATTAGCTGTTTTAAAATCTAGCCCAATGTCTCACCTGAAGATATTTGTAAAAATAAGCAGACTTTAAGTTACATTGTTCCTTAAATAAGGAAAAAATGTTACTTCATTATCATCTAAAAACTGATAAAAGTGAATAAACCCCAATCTAAGCAAGCAACGGTACCTAAGATGCATGATCGCTGGCAGGAAATTGCTATCAAAGGGAACAGCATAAAAATATTTCATTTCTGATTTAATAAATCTCATACCAGAGAAGCAATGTTGGGTTAGTAAAGGGGTTAGTGGCAAGTAAATCTGCAGATAGAAATGGATTTGCTAATAAGGAATTGGCAAGGGGTAATTCGCCATCTTGAGTAAGTTCTAAGGTTTTTCAACGTGATATTCATTGCTTCAGGAGCCAGTAATAAGTAGTTCACAGCTGGGCAGCTTGTAAATAAGCATAAAACATGGGGAGTACATGGCCATAATAACAGGGACTCAGGCTCCATCTTGGTCCGTAGAGGTCCAGGGGTCTCATAGTGAGCGAGGAGGTCAGGAAAAACAGCTGAGTGGCTCAGAGGCACTTCGTTGGTAGTCTGGAGCGCTGGAACAGTATGGGGGTGGGCTCTGTCTGCCCAGCACTATTTTTATACTGCATTTCTTTTGGGGCTCCAGCTACAGTGTGGATTTTTGCTGTGCAACTTCGTCGCCGCTGGCAGGGGTTACTAGTTGGTGTTCAGCAGAGGAGTCCACAGAGTGGGGATTGTGCTGCTGACGTCACTAGCTGGGACTAACAGCAGTGAGTATATGCCATTTTCTTCCCCTTTGGTGTAGTGTATGGCTTCTGGGACCTCAAGCAGGGGTGTCCAGGAAGCTAGGCAGGAGAGTGAAATAAATCTCACAATAATGTTTTTCTCTGCTCACACAGATGTCTTCAGGCTCCTGGGACTACTGGCAGGGGGCCCAGGTAGCTTAGACTCTAGATCATATTGGTGCCCTAACTGGCTTCCTAAGGTTACCCCATACAATTATGTCTCCATTAAACTGACAAGTATATAGATGCCTTTCTAGTGGCACATTTCAAGTTATTTCATGCGCTGTGAATCTCTAACTATGCCTTTTATCATTTGAATGCCTTTTTATGCTGTGCGGAAGTTTTTTCTTACCTTGAGGTAAATTGGTATATAAGATGCTGCGGAACTGTAGGGCGTGCTGCAACCTTGATTCGAGGCACATTTAGAACTGACCTGAGGTAGGCTGACTACCAGAGAAGGGGAAGGACTTGTTTAAAATGACGTGCATCAAAGCAACCTATCAGGTGTACACAACCCATGGCGTCATGACTGTGGAGTGCCTCAGAGATTATCCCCCACAATGGAAGTCAGGTAATTACACGGAGCAAACCCAATGCACTGTTGTGCAAAGGCAACAGTCTGTGTTCCTGGGGCCACATTTAGATCTATCCCTTCAGGTTAAAATCTTGGAGACCGAGACAATAAGGGGTGGAGTCATGCATACCATGTGCAAACACATAATAAAAACAGGTTTGCAAAGTGCTTGTTAGCATGGACAATATAAGAAGTGAAAAAAACAGAGTTTAATAGTGCACTTAGTGCAGAGCAGAAGAAGGAAAGGAGACAGAAATAACAAAACAACCTGGTAATGGCCTTCTACCTAGCATTACTGTGCATAATATTTCCAGCATGCACCCTACTCCCGTCAACTCCATCATAACTCCACAGCAGCACAGGTTTTGGTAGGGGCTGGGAGGGGATTTGAACCACACCCTTCTTGCTTTAGAGCTGGCCACATTATGACCTCAGAGTTCTTAATGCTCTAAATGCTGGCTGTCCTTCGTGGGGTGGGGGAGTGGAGTGTTGGAGGGGAAGCCTCAACAAGCAGCGCCTGAACCCAGTAAAGGTGGAAGATGATAATGATAAAACAAAGGGGTTTGTTTTAGATTTTGAAAAAGTCAGAGGCTGAATTGCAATGGCCATTTTGTAAAGCTGAATGCAAGCTCTTTGATTTTTTTTTGTTTGTTGTGGAAAGTAAAGCAATTTTTATTTAATTTAAACTGGTGTCTGGAGTGTTCTTTCTGTGAGTGTTCCCCGAGAAGCTGTCTGGTTTGCCACACTGTCGCACCTATATTGTACAGTTTAGCTTTGCTTTGGCATATTAATATTTTTATTAAGTTTTGCTATACATGTCTGCATTGACAGTGCCTACTGTGTGCTGGCAGCACCTTTCCCACATGAGGCAGATGTGGGATGGAGCACTTTTATGCGAAACAATGAGAGATATCCGTGTCCCTCATAATGAGGGAATGTTGAGAGGTATAGTGCTGTGTGCAGTGTCCTTTATTGGACCCATATCACTGTCGACCACAGGTAGCAGTGTGGAGCACTCAACCAGCACCAGTTTGGAGGAGCAAATATTTGCCCCTCATATTATAATGAGGTTGTAATGACATGCAAATGTCCTGTTTGTCCCATCCATGGGGAAATTGTCATTTGTATATGTAACCCCTAGGTAGTGCTATCCCAAGGGCTACTACCCCTGCCTGCTTGACTACTGATAGGTTGAGGGGCCTAGGTTCTATGACGGGTGCCTCCACCCAGAGGTCAGGGTTTGTACCAGTTGGTCGAGTTTGGTCACAGCCCTCTGGGACACTGAGACCCCCTTTTGTTCCCACTAATGGTCCACACAATATACAAGAATTGCAATACCAATACCCCACCTGTACACTATATCTAATCATAAGGTACCATTTACCCTCAAGACCGATTCTACAGTTCGTCTCGGAGGACCCCCTATGAAATAAGGTTAGTCAATTTACACAAAATAATGCAACACCTGCTATATAAGTACTGACACTCTAAACAGGTTAAAGTCAATAACATCCAATCTGGTTTATTTAGAGGAGTGAAACACAGGGAAGGGGAGATCAAGCTGATTGGCAAAAATGAATCACAGTACTGTGCACTCATACAAAGTCATAAAAGTCACACTCTGGGTACCCAGGTTGGGAGGCTAGCCAGGTCTGTTGCTCGGGGTTGGCCAGCAGGTGCGGATGGAAAGGGCCCTGTAAGAGAGATATGCACAATACCCAATTGTAATCCAGAGCCGGAGGGCTCAGTCCTTGGAAAAATGAAAGAAAGGAAATCAGATGAAACACTGGTGATTGTTAACAGGTCACAGGGATGCCCTGATTTGTACTCACGCTACCACACGCAGATGAAACCTGGTGCAGATGGTAGTTCTGAATTGCCAGACACACAAGTAGGTAGATGAGATTCTACCGCCCAGGCTACACTGCCTTGATCAGCAGACGGATTCAGGCCGAACCATTCAGCTTACACTGCGCGGTGGCAAGAGAACCGGACTAGCTGTTCTTCATGAGCATTCAACACAATTATATGTAAAGGAAATTACTATACCAGGCAGCTGCTCTCCGGTCCCAACGCACTTACTGCAAATACCAGGGAGTTCACAGAGCAGCTTCAATTCCTGACAGACCAAGCGCGATTCAACAATTTCTCCAGTCTTCTACAGGGTGAGCCTGGTCTCCACTCTTTCAACCTTCCTTCCTTTAGGTACTCTTGGATTCAGTCCGATTCGAGTTGGCTACGGCAACGGCCCGACTTTAGGCCTCTCACGTGCTTCCTGCGTGAAACTATACAACGCAGAAGACCAGTGCTCCTTCTCCCCTCATGGTCACAATGGATCTAATCTCCCAGTCGTAAGGCAGAGCATTCTCTTCGGGCGCCACCCGGTCCAGTTGGTGGACTCAGCTGTCAATCACTCAGACACTGTCTCCGTTGGTGCAAATAGGCGCCAAGGTCCAGAACTTCACTTCCCAGAATTACTAGCTATACCTCCTCATTGTAAGCCGGCTCCCAGGAGACTCCGAATTCTGGTTGGTCCAACAGACTCCATTTTAGAGGCCCCCCCCCCACACTGATTGAACCCATTCGACAGTTCAGATCCAAAATGGAGGGGCAAAACACACAGAGTCCCAGCTACAAGAAAGGCAGATTAGATAAGCTGCATTTTTACTAACACTTTGACTGGTTTCAGGCAAACAGTTACATCTTCCATTTAGGATCCCTCTGCGCTCTTAGCGACTGCAGAAACAGAGTGATCTCCTCACAGTCCAAGTGGTACTTGAGCAGAGAAACACCAGCCCCCCTAGAAAACAGTAATCATGTCTGCAAACAGACAGCTCTTAAAGAGACAGTATGAGGAGGTTCTACCAGCACTCACGGTGCCATTCTTAACGGCTTAATTACCGAACGCCAGCAGGCATGGGAACACTTAGGCAAGCTCCACGGAGGCTTTTTAGGAACCCCCATTTGTAAGGGGGGTTACACATATCATGGCTCGATTATGAGGCTGTGTGTCTCGGGAGCAATCACCTTTGATCTGTGCAAATGCTTGTTTGCTCCTGTGACTGTGAGGCCTGCCAAGGCCTTTCCAGCAGCTGTTTCTCCTTGTTAACTCACCGGGGACTTTGGATGCACTTTGCTCCTCCATTGCCCTGCAGTCTCATGGTGGTATAATGGAATGGACTTTGCATGTGCAAACTTGGCTCTGTACCTGCTCCATTGAACCACTTAACGCATGTCAGGCAACTTTGCTTCTGGCAGGGGCAGGGGCCTTTGCCCTGCGTGTGGCTCCAGCTTCAAAAATGTTCCCTTTGTCTCTTAGGTATCTATAGAATTTAATACCCAAGTCTCAGCTGTGATACCACCCTTACAAAATTGGGAAATATATTTATCCCACTTAAAAAAAAATCAGCAGCTGTAAGTGAGACTGGCAACAACTGGAATAATAACAGCTGTGGCAGCAAATTTATTTGAATTATTTCAACACCTCTGAGCAAGATTTAACCATAACAGTGATCACTAATGTATATTTTCCAGTAAGATATGACAAACAGAGGCATCATTTTGTTTCTTTAAATGTTCTAAATTCCAAGGTATTTTGATTCCCAGATATCGAATATTAGAGGCCTTCCAATCAAACATGTAAACAGGATTCACGTGATTTGTTTGCTCATCACTAAATTTCAAAACTTCTGCTTTATGCTGACTAATTCTTTATTCAGCTAAATAATTTAATTAGATTCCAAGGGTTCCCACAATGTGGGCAACAAGTTAGTTGGGTCAGTTAGATAAATTAGTAGCTCATCTGCATACGAACATAATTCTTCTTCTCTATCAGCCACATTGACTCATTTCACCCTATATCATCCCTAAGGAGCAAGCAATATAAAAAGTGAAAAACAAAGGTGATGCTGGGCATGCCTGGCTTGTACCTTGAGGTAATCCTACATACCTAGCATGTAGTTTCCATGCAAATACTGGGGCTCCTGCCAACAGCCTACCTGAGTGTCACCTTAAGTATGTTTTCTTGCCTTATTTGCAGAGAGACACTCATTGTCCTGCTGAGGTCAGCTACCAGCCTATTGATATTCCCGTCTACACCCTAACTGAGAAATCCAAACATTTCAGTTTTGAACCAGTTCTCTAGGGATACTTTGCTGTGCTGTTCAAAGTTAAAGCACTTAATTTTAACTTGCACTAACGTAAGATCTAGAAATCAGGTTAAACCAAGTCTCCCAGCGTGCTGTCTCTTCCAAGGGTCTGTTATCTCATGTGCAGAGTCTATGCCTTCTGGAAAATCATTTATGCTGCTGCTATTTCTACTGGCCCACATAGGTAGCTCAACAATACTCAAGCCTATGGATTCCACTGTTGTAGGGGTAGCAGCCTCCCCTGGCTATAGGCTGATCCCACTGCCCTTTAATCCTCCTGGGCTATTGTTCAATACCCAAGTCCCTCAACACTACATCCTACTGAAAATGTACTGTAGTGCATTGGCACTTTGGGAATACCACCTAATTTCCCACAATAAAACTGTTTTCAGGGCCTTTAAAGGCAATATACTTGTACTACTTTGGTTATCCAGAAATGTCCACCCCAACCCTGGCCCAGTGGCTAACCTCAAACCTTGTCCAGGTAGTCAAGGGAAACTGAACATGCTAAACAGAGGTAGCCTCTTACCTAAACTCACCCAACTTGAATCCTGGGCAGCAGCAGTCCAACTGGATATCATATTAAAACTTAATACCTGATTCTGCCATCTCCCTACCAGGGTTCAACATTTTTAGAGAGAACAGAGTAGGCAAGCGAGGTGGGGGCTGTTTCTTCTATCTCAGATCTGACATACAAATCACCACATTAGAAACCAAAGAATTGCCCAGGGACTGTGAATGCCTAGCTGTTGAAATACTGCTGGGGTAAGGAAGCATATCTCTTGTCCTCCTGTCAGTTTATATCCTGCCTGGTAAACACCAATCTAGTCTCGAGTGCTTCACTACTTACCTCAAACAAATCAACCAAAACTGGGAATGAATTGTCACAGGTGATTTCAATATCAACTGGGTTGCTAAGACCAGTACAGGATACAGAGACATGATTGCCAGCCTCTTTCTATCCAAAGTGATCACAGAACACACCAGAGCCAATTATAGAACTGGTGCCATGTCACTAATCAAAGTCTTTATTTAATCAATCAAAGTCTTTATTTAACCAGGCGATCACCATTGAGCAAGCTCATTTTCGAGGTGGACCTGGGTGACCTAATCGACTGATTTTGGTAACCCACACTGACAGGGTAAAAGCAGCTAAATTCTTGCCTGGCACTCTTAGTGACCCTCGCCAGTGCAATGTGTTTGGGCAATCAAACAGCCCAAGCATCCCCCCAGATTCATTACTAGCCATTGTTCTAAACAAATGCAAGGTGCCAAACTTCAAGTCCCAAGTGGCCCTGACTGGTGTATCCTGGATGCCATACCTGATACTGTTCAGCCCTTAAATTCTTTATCATGGAGTTCTCAAAAGTCTGTGACAAGTATACAACCCTCAAAAAAAAAAAAAAAGATATATAAGGTAGAGAGTACACCATCTGTCTGGCTCACCTCCGTACTTCTAACCCTCATGAAAGACAGGGACTGTCTGTGGGCACTGGCCAGGGAGACTGGGTCCCTAGCACACATCCAAAACTATAAAGAATTCCATAACAACTGCACTAAAATGATTAGACTTGCCAAATCAGAGTACTGCAAGGCACAGCAAACACAGAACTGGAGCAACAGAAAAAGATTCTGGGCGAATGTCTCGGAACTCCTAGACAAGAGTGAAAAACCACTCCCCAAAATGCTTCTGGTTGATGGGAAAGAGGTCTTGGAACCTAAAGAGATTGCTAGTAAATTCAATCAATCCTTTACAGACCTAAGCACTGCCATACCCACTGAGTCAAACTAGCCCACCTGTGGTGGCAATGGTACTGAAACTAACCTCCTGGTGGACCCGGACCTAAGGCACCCAAAATTCTACTTTAGGACTGCATCAGTCAGGGACACCATTAACTCTATCTGTAATTTTCTTGGCAAAACTGGGGGGGCAGTAGGGCACACTTGACATGCAGCTCATAGCCTTGGCTCTGGAGAAACTCTCCTACCCTATCATCCAAATTCTTAACTTCTCACTGCATTACTCCCGGTTCCCTGAGTAATGGAGATTTCAGATTACACCAGTATTTGAAAGCAATGACCGATTCAGCCTAGCCAACTACAGACCTATCTCAATGCTAAATACAAAATACAAAATACAATGTGCCTGGCAGCACAGCTTTAGAACACTCCACATCACTAATACAGCAATGATACAATACATTAACTACACACATGAGACCCTTGACAACTGCAACATGGTTGTAGCCATATATGTATTGACCAAACTAAGGCCTTCAACCTGATCAGTCATAAGCTCCTGCTAGTAAACTCCATGACCTCAGTCTATCCTGGGGCTCAGTAGCCTGGTTTCAAAGTTATCTTTTGGAATGCACACAGCGAGTGAACATTGATGGCTCCTTATCCAATGTCCAGAGGGTATCTATTGGTGTGCCGCAGGGTTCCTTACTGCTGGGCGACCTGGGTTCAAGTCCCAGCTGAGGCACTTACTTCTTTCTCTCTTCTGTCTGTATGTGTTTCATACTGGGCCCCCTTCTGTTTAGCCTCTTCATTACTTATCTGCCTGATGCTTGTTGGTCAGCTAATGTCCTTCTATATGCAGATGATGTTGTCATCTACTCCAAAAGCAGCTACCTTAGTAACCCCACCATTAACCTATAGGGCAACTTTGATGCCTTAAAAAACTGGTTCTCAAATAACTAACTGGTCCCCAACTACACAAAAAAAAAAAACATGCTCTTTACTTGCCCTCACCTGAAGAGGAAGGACCCTCTTTGACATCCTCAGCAATAGTCATGAACTAGAAAAGGTGGAAAGCTTCACATTTTTTGTACAATACTCTTTTTCCCCTCATGTAGATGACTAGGTGTCCTCAGTAAACAGAAGGTTGGATGTCCTGTACAGAAATGAAAATAACCGTACTGTTGATATCAGGCATTTGATAGTGTCCAGCTCTGTGTTGTCCCTAGCTGACCATGGTTTACCTGTGTACGCAGCTGTCTGAGACACTGTGCTAAACAGAGTTAAGGTGATATGCAACAATGCCCAGGAACCTTAGTGCAATTGGGCAGACAAGGAGGGGAGGTGGAGCATTATACAGAGACGGAGGCAGACATCCTATAATCAATACTACTGTAGTGAACCTGTCTGTTTTGTAGATGATTATCTGATCTGTATTTAAGAATAATAGTCTCTTTTGCAGATGATTATCTGAGCTGTATTTAATAATGCTGGTCAGGGATTGCTAACTTCTTAAGTACTGTATGGACTGTTTGGGCAGACAAGGATGCATAGTTAGATGCTCAGTAGGAATATTTGATGCAGAATTTGGAATCTGGGAATAGGACTGGATAAGTTTATTTGATTACTGTTAAAGTATTCCCGGAGTAGGCTTTAATAGAGGTGTAGGTTAGCGGCGTAAGTTAGATGCTAAAATGAAATACTTGATGCAAAATTTAGAAGCTGATAATAGGATTCGATAAGCATACTTGATTACTGTGTGAGAGGCCTTTTGGCACCATGCAATTCTGCTTGAAGTTGGACCAGCATAACATTCTGTGGTGATTTGCATATGCAGCCCATGATGCTTTGCATTGTGGGGGCATGTGTGATTTTGTATTTTCTTGAAACTTGGCTTCCCAGCCAAATGCCTTTTGGGGTAACCCTTGCCTCAGTGTTTACGCACAGAGGTTCTTTGTCTTGATTACTTGTTACAGTATTCCTGGAGCAGGCTTTAACAGAGACCCAGCCTCTACATAGGAGCAAAAAGGAGAAACAAAGTAAAGGGATAGTCAACTGGAAGGGGACTGATTAAAAATAAAATAAAACAAGCATTTGTCAATGCCGAATGTTTGCTTGCTGGCATTGGCAGTGGTAGTGTAGAAGTTACAGAGCTGCGTAATAGGAATGGCAGTGAAGTATTGAACTGAAGCCAACCCCACCACCACCCTGCAGAGAGTGACAGGCATAGGGGCATGCGTTTGGGTCGTCAGGCATAACGGCCATGCCATTTCACCACACCACACCCTGCAGACACTGACAAGTGACACGGTGTTCCTTGGGATCTTTGGCCCTTATGTGCACCCCCATTTCATTAGAAAATATGGTGAGATGGGTGCGATACAGGAGAATGGGGTGAAGTTTGGGGCCGGAGAGTCCAAGGCATACCTCGATGCCTCTCACTGACTGCAGGGTGTGGAATGGTATGAGCATCACAGGCAAGAATCCCAAGTCACACCCCTGATGCCTGTCATTCTCTACAGGGTTGGGCGTTATGGTTGGAAACCCTAATACCTCAGGCATTCATTGGTATTTTTCCTCCAAATTTTCAACATATTTTGTGACCCCACCTCATGAACAGGGGAATATCAGTTTGTTAGCCGAAAAGCTGCTTATGCACAGTGACTACGCATTTAGCACCACAGGTGCAAAAACATTCGAACAGGATGTAAAAATGACAGCTGTACTGTTCATGGGGAGGTGTAAAAATGGCAATGTTACCAAATCTGTAGTAAAAATACTAAAAAAATGGTGAAGTCACGAGCGACATAGAAACTGTGCAACGCACAATCTGTAATATAATTAGGTTGGGGATTTTTATAGCAGATTGTCAACTCAGGTATTTTGGTGCCTCCGATCATGAACAGTGTCACTGTGATTTTCTTTATCTGTGTCTAACAATGATTTCCCACAGTGACCACAAGTCTCGCACTGAAAGTGTGAAAACACACTTCAGCCATGTTGTGAAAATGACAGCTGTACTGTTCATATGAAGTGTGGAAAAATGCCACTGATGAAAATCTGGACTGAAAATATTACAAAGTCATGAACTAACGAGGGTGCGTGGAAACCGCGCAATGCTCACTCATAACACAGTCATTTTATGGACTTTTGTCACCAAATTTTCAACATAGCCATTTTAAGACCTCTGCTCATGAACAGTGTAACTGTGATTTTCTTAATTTGTCTTAAACATTGCTTTTGCACACCAACAGCACCATTGTGCGCTACATGTGCGAAAACACATTTTGGGCGACATATGAAAAATGGCAGCTGTACTGTTCATAAGGAAGTGTAATAAAATGGCAGTGTTGAAAATCTGGAGTGAAAATATTAAATTTGAAAACTTACGAGCGAGCATAGGAACTGTACAACGCACGCTCGTAAAACAGTCATTTTTTGGAATTTTTTCACCAAATTTTCAACATAGCCATTTTAACATCTCACCTCATAAACAGTGTCACTGTGATTTTCTTAATTTGTCCTGTACATTGATCTTGCACACTGACTGCGCCATTGTGCGCTACATGGGCGGAAACACATTTTGGGTGAGATGTGAAAAATGACAGCTGTACTACTCATAAGAAGGTGTGGTAAAATGGCAATGTTGAAAATCTGGAGTGAAAATATTGAAAATTACGATCTTTACGAAAGGCAAGTGTAGGAACTGCGCAATGCACGCAGTAAAACAGTCATTTTTAGGAATTTTTTCACCAAATTTTCAACATAGCCATTTTAAGACCTCTGCTCATGAACAGTGTCACTGTGATTTTCTTAATTTGTCCCATACATTGATTTCGCACACCGACTGTGCCACTGTGCGCTACATCAGCGGAAACACATTTTGGGTGAGATGTGAAAAATGACAGCTATACTACTCATAAGAAGGTGTGGTAAAATGGCAATGTTGAAAATCTGGAGTGAAAATATTGAAAATTCACGAACTTACGAGCCTGCGTAGGAACTGCGCAACGCACGCCAGAAACAGTCATTTTTTGATTTTGAACTAAATTTTCAACATGAAGAGTTAGACTCTTTCATGAATGATGTCACTCGTCATGGTGTTGTCTAGGCCTGAAGGGTGATTTCGCTAGTGACTGCGAAATCACCCTTTGGGCCCGAATAACGCCATGACAGTGACATCATTCATGAGAAGGGGTCCTAAAAACCCCATGTTGAAAATTTGGTGCAAAAATTCCAAAAAATGCCTGAGATATGCAACAAAGTTGAAAACCTCCTATCTAGTCCATTATACAGCTTACCGGCATTTCCTCAGTTCGCAGTTGGCTTTGAAGAGTGCAGACGTGTTCCCGGTCCACCGAAGATCGCCGCACCGAGGTCCAGAGGTAAGTATGGGGTGAGGGGGGGGGAGGCAGGGTGCGAGTGGGTGGGTGCGGGTTGTGGGAGGGCCAGGAGACTACGTGGGACTGTTTTTCTTTCCAGGTAAAAAAGAACAGACGTGGATTGCTTGCCACACTGGGGTGGGCTCAGCGCGGCCAAGGACGGTTGGGGGTGCTTCAGCCGGACGGGGATTGGGCAATTTCACGTCTAAGAGATTAATTGCCACGCTGGGGTGGGCCTCAGCGTGGCACTTACTACCGGGGGTGAGAACAGTGGAGCCGATGGGGGATTGGGCACCCCCCTCGGCATATATTGCTGCCACGCTGGGGTGGGCACCTAGCGTGGCATTTTGGAAGGCTTTGGGGAGGCGGGGAATGTAGCACAGCCGACGGGGATTGGGCACCCGGTCGGCTATACAGTGTGTGCGTGCATGCGGGGCGGGGCGATGCTCAGGCTGGGCCTGTGTGTGCATGTGTGTGGGGAGTCGCATCAGCAGGCGATATCTTATCACTGCTCACCAAGCGTAGCTCCCTTTGAACTGTATGCCACTGCATTTTGGAGCTTGTCATAGACAGCTCCAGCATGCATTGGCTTACAGGTGCCGCGCCTGCCAGCACACTGACTGAATTGGAGGAGGAGGTGACACACCTCCGAAATCTCCGATGATGGCACTATGTTTCTTGCACATGCGTGCAAGCAAACATAAAAAATGGGTCAAGCAGCATATTGGTGGGAGGGAAGGGCTAGAGAGTGGTCAAATTCAAGGGGTGTCAATCAGACTAGGATTCCAAGAAATCACACAAGCAGGGTTGTGGGCTGTAATGGGTGTGGGACTGCTATTGTATGGAGGAACAAGGGATGCTTGGTGTGCGGACAACTTGTACACCTTGAACAGCAGCTCAGGTGGTGAAGGTGGGAACAAAGGAGAAGAGAAGTGGGGGATGAGGGAGGCCTAGATACCAAGGAAACCACAGAAAGGAAGTGTCAGGAGGCAGATTGGGCACCATGGGTAGTAACCAGACCAACTCAGGGGACCAGTGGAGACAAGAGAGGAAAGGATGGCAAACAGTGAAACCTAAAGGGAATGGGGAAAGGGGAAAAGGTATAAAATGTAGGGGTACTGTTATCAGAGAAATACTAAGTATGATACATAGAGCAGGAGAATAGGTTCTCACCACTAACAACCCTGGAGGAAGGGGGCACTAGGTCAGAGGGAGAAATGACTGATGGTGGAAAGAGGTGGACTATGCAGGAACCCACTAGACTTAGTAAAACCTATGACTCCAAGGCACAGTGGGAACAAGACTGTTGGGGAATTCTTGGCAGATCAAGATAGAGTGCAATTCCCAAGACAGCAGATGTTAAAATGGGAGCATGGGAGTAGGACAAACAAGGGACTCACACTCCAGATTGGGGTAGGGCACGCTCTCCAGCTAAGGGGGTGGGAACAAAAGCAGGGAGAATGGATAGATCTGGGAATGGTAGCTCAGGAAGTGGAGGGAGAATGAAGAAAATAGAGGAAGGTGCACAAACCTTGATAATGGACGAGGGGAAAGAGCAATAAGAGAGATGGGAAGCTGAGCGAGTTGGAGGTCAAAGTACACTCTCATAGAACAGAGGTTAGGTTGGGGGAAAAGGTTACTTGTGGGGGCAGTAGTGTTTCCAAGATGAGGGAAATGACTGGACCAAGTAAGAAGGTAACTTCAGGCAGGAAAGATAAGGTGGTGACAGCCCAAGTAATAGCATAGCAAGTGATAGACAGGGGGAAGCTGAGAAAAAAGACAAAATAAGTAGGGGAAGGATATGAGGAGAGGGTGGAGAGCTGGCAGGGGTACACAGCAAGCATCGAGGAGGGGATAAAAAAGTCACAGAAGCAAGAGATTCAATCATAAGAGGAATCAAATGGGGAGGCAAGGGTAATAAGAGTAGTGAAATATGGGTGGACTACATAACGGGTATGATGGCACATGAGGCAAGGCACATTATACCAGCATATGTGAGATGGCAAGGGGAAAAAAACTCACCTGGTGCTACACCCTGGCACAAAAGACACTGATGGAAATAGCTTGAAGGAAGTGCAGGCTAGATTTAAAGGACTAGCCAGGGCTCATGGGAATAATGTCCAATCCATAGCCTTCTCAGAGGTGCTACCAGTTCCGAAGGCAAGCACCATTAGGAAACAGACCATTACAGAGTTCAATGAATGGCTGGCTCTTTGATGTAGGCAAATGCAGTTTGGACTAGTGGGAAACTGGAGTGAGACATGAGAGGACAAGGGTTTGTAAACCTCTGACAGACTGCACCTGAGTAAGGATGTTACAATGGCTCTCAAACAAAAACTGGGAAAATTCATTGTACAGTCTTATCACTTAAACTAAAATTGTTGGGGGGGGGAGGCTAAGACAACTTAGTCAGACCAAGATACAAGAAAAAGGAGGCTTATAGCCTCCCCCCACCAAATGGTGACAGGAACAGTGAGAATATTTCAGGGGTAGGCGAGACTAGAGGGCTATTAATGGGGGGAAGTGGAAGAGGGGTTGGCTGGTGAGTGGTATCTCTATTATCGAGAGGAGCTTAGGAAGCAAAATACCTGAACTCCAAGCAATGATGACTGTAGGAAGAGTTGATATAGCAGCCATAATAGAAATGTGGGCAAACCAGTACCAGGATTGGAACTCACAATTCCTGGGTACAAATTATATAGAAGAAATAGCAAAGTGGGCAAGGGAGGGGGGTGGCTTTCTACATTAGGGAAGAAATAGTGAGTAACAGAGAAGAAGATGGGGAAGGGTGAGCAGAAACCTTATGGGTCAATGTCCAAAATGGAAAGGGGAGAAAGACAAGATTGGGATTGGTGTACTGGCCTCCATCTTAATCAGTGGAAGTGGATAGGGAATTAGTGAAAAGCATTATTGAGCACTGGCAAAGGGGTAACATGGTGGTGGTAGAAGATTTCAACCTACCAGGGATAGATTGGAGCACTATGACCTCCACTAGTGCCAGGAAGCAGGCCATTCTGGATGGGTTTCAGGATGTATTCCTCACACAGAGAGTACATGAACCAATCAGGGAGGGGAACATCCTAGATTTGATATTATCTGAGGGAGAACAGGTGCAGGATGTTGGAGCGGAGGACCCCTTGGCAGGGAGTGACCACAACACAGTATGATTCTCCCTAGATATGGGTATGTTGGGAACTCACAGTAAAACCAGGGGGACAGACTTCAGGAGGGCTGATTTTGGAAAGATGGCAACCATAGTGAGAAAACATGTAGCAACCATTAGGCAGGAAATGGATAAAAATCAAAAGTGGGACATTATAAAGAAGGGACTGATTGAGGCAACAAACCACAACTTGTGCCAGAAAGAATAAGAGGTCCGGGAAACCTAGTTGGTGGACAAGAGAGGTTCAGGAGAGTGTAAAGGAGAAAAGGGCAGCCTTCAGGAAATTTAAGAGAACAAGCAAGGAAGAGGACAGAGAGGAACACACAAAGAGATCAAGGGAGGTGATTAGAGTTGTGAAGGGAGCCAAGGCCTCGAAAAAGAGGAAACTAATGCAGGGGATTAAGAAAGGAGAGAAAGACTTCTTTAGATATATTAGGGAAAAAAGGAAAACCAGGGAACAAATAGCCAAAATTAAAAAGAATGGTAGGGAGGCAGAGCAGGGAGCAGGGAGCAGGGAGCAGAACAAGCAGAGGTTCTTAATGAGTATTTCTGCTCAGTCTTTATGAGAGAAGGAAATGGGCCCATCCCAATGGGGAGGAGGGTGGGAAGGGTAACATTAACAGACTGATATTCCGGTGGAGAAGATACTGTCTAGCCTTAATTCCTTACAGACAGATAAGGCACCTGGGCCAGATAGGATACATCTGCGAGTGCTAAAAGAGTTGGCAAAGGTGCTGGCGGCCCCCTTGGCAGATGTGTTTAATACCTCCCTGCACACTGGCTGTATGTCACTGGACTGGAGGACAGTACATGTGGTGCCCATCCATAAGAATGGCCGAAGGGATGACCAAGGGAACTACAGGCCGGTCAGTCTCACATCCATAGTGTCTAACTAATGGAGCCAGCCATGAAGGAGAGGCTGGTGGCATTCATGCAGGAGAATGGTCTGCAAGATTATCATCAGCATGGGTTCCTCCAGGGGAGGTCATGCCAGACGCATCTGGTGGATTTCTTCCATTGGGTAACTAGAGCATTGGATGGGGGGGAAGGCAGATGATGTCCTATATTGGGATTTCAGCAAAGTTTTTGATTTGGTACCGCATGATAGGCTAGAGGGCAAACTGAGGACCATGGGTGTAAGAGAAAAATTGGCTACATGGATAGAAAGCTGGCTGAGCAATAGACAGCAGAGGGTGGTGGTAGGAGGGGAGCTTTCAAAGCCCTGGGCAGTCATCAGCAGTGTCCCACAGGGATCTGTTCTGGGGCCTGTGCTCTTTAACGCCTTCATTGCTGACATAACAAGGAGACTTGAGAGTTAAATGAACCTATTCGATGATAACACCAACATTGGTGTAATAGTGGATGAAGAGGAGGAGAGGAGGGTTCTGCAAAGGGATTTGGATACACTAGGGGAATGGTCAAAGAGTTGGCAATTGTGATTTAATGCCAAGAAGTGCAAGGTTATGTACTTCGGGCCCAGGAACCCTAGGTACAGCTACCATATTGGGGGGGGGAGGGAAGATTAAAGGTCTCAGAAGAGGAAAAGGATGTGGGAGTGATAGTAACAGGGATGTTAAACCACACAGAGCAGTGCAGAAGGGCGGCAGCCAAGGCCAACCAGATGTTGGGGTGTATAGCCAGAGGGATCACCTCCTGATGTGTAGAGGTTATCATGTCATTGTATAGATTGCTGGTAAGGCCACACCTGGAGTACTGCATTCAGTTCTGGCACCCCTACTTAAAGAAAGACCTCAAGCTCCTGGAAAGGGTCAAGGGAAGGGTGATCAGAATGATAAATGAGATGGGAGGGAGATCCTATGATGATAGGTTGGGGGAGCTCAACATGTACTCCCTGGATGACAGAAGGGACAGAGGAGACATGAAAGAAACCTTTAAATATTTATAAATAGGGGAAATACAGGCCATATGTTCAGGCTAAAAAGGGAGAGGGTCACTAGGGGACACAGAATGAAGCTGGAGGGGGTAGATTCAAGAGGGAACTAAGGAGAAACTATTTGACAGAGTGGGTGGTGGTGGAGTGGAATAGGCTACCAGAAGAGTTGATCCCACAAAAGACAATGGATGCCTTTAAAAGAGGATGAGATAGAGTCAGGTGTAAAATAAGTGTAACCCTTAGGTGGCGCTATCCCAATGGCTACTACCCCTGCCTGCTTGGCTAGTAGCAGGTTAAGGGGCCTGAGTTCTGAAACGGGTGCCTCCACCCAGAGGTCAGGGTTGGTAGTGGTCAAGCTAACCTGGGCACAGCCCTCCAGGACACTGTAACCCCCCTCTTTCCTTACTAGTGGCCAGAACAATACACAATAATCAATCACTTTCACAATACCCCTGATACACCACACAAGTACCCACACTGTTTGCACTTACCACCAGGGCTTTCCTCTGGCCTGGCCCTGGGAACCCCCTGTAAAACAAGGTTATACACAGCAAATAACAGCAGTACAGTACTTTTGCACAAACTGGAACCACAGTCAGGGTAAATGCAAAAAGGAGTTCAATCTGATTTATTTAAGGGACTTGAACAAGGGAAGGGCATAATCAGGTTAATTTGCTTAAAGGCTGTATCAATCAAACAGTTATGCATGCACTTCAGGGTCCATAAACAGTTACACACTCTGGGTACCCAGATGGAGAATGGTGGGCTAGCCAGGAACATTGCAGCTGGTTGGGGCCCTGTCATGGAAGAAAACAACATGCACAACACACATTATTTGTAATCCGGAGCCAGAGGGCTCAGATCGTGAAAGGAAAACAAGACAATCAGATAACACACTTTTAGATTAGGCTGTTGTTGCAGGGACCTACCCTGATGATTACTCACGATACCCAAGACTGGACACAGGCTGGATGAAAATCGAGACAACAGGTGGTTAATCTGGAGTGCCAGGAGAAACAGGACCCACACGAATCGCAGAGGCATTGTTCCTGTTCAAGCATGGAGCAGGGGGCTGATCCCCAGGCAGGTCTCTCATCGATGGCTTTCTCTGTGCAGCAGGTAGTCTGGTTGGGCCAGTGTGGCAAGGCCCAGGCCAAATGGAGACAAATTCGGATACAGTCCGTTTTGGGCTGGATACAGCTTCCAGCAAGCAGAACACAGTTCACACAGTGGGGGACCAAATCACGACCCACTTTCAATACACAGCACTTTTACATGTAAGGAAATTCTACTGTGCCAGGCAAACCGCTCTCCGGTCACGATCGCAAAGTCTCTGCACAAACCGGGGATTCAAAAACAGCTGGAAATCCTGACAGGCTGATTGCATTCATCAAAATCTTCGGTCTTCTTCAGGTATGAACCTGGTAAAAAGTCAGTGGCTTACTTCATTCTCACAAACTTTGATTTAGTCCAAAATAATTCTCTCCTCTCCCTCTCAGGGGCAGCAGGCAGACATGTAGGCCAAAACTCAGTCGTTTCACAGTTCTCCCATGCAAAACTACATAGAACTACTGGCCAAAATCACTTGAGCTGTTCTCATTTCACTTCCCAGCTCAGAACTGACTGAAACAGCAGGCAGTTTGGGGATTTCCCTCAGATCCAAAAGATTCGGTTGGCTGATCTGTCTGTCAGTCACAACAAAGGCTCCCCCTTCAGGTGCAAAAAGGCGCCAAAAGCCCACAACTACAATTCCTATAGATTTCGACTCCAGACAGCTCTTGTAGTCTGGCTCCATTTTAGGTCCCACCAGACTGATTGGTCTAATTCGGCAGTTCTGAGCCAAAATGGTGGAGATAAACAAACAGTCCTTGCTGCAAAGAAGGCAGATTAGACAAACTACATTATTATTACTACTGTAATGAATGATCAACAAACAGTTACACCTATTAACAGGGCTCCCTCTGCTCAATTAGTGATGGCAGAAATGGAGCGATTACCTGGCAGCCCAGGTGGGACTCGAGCATGACAAGCCCCCTCTCAGATTAATTATTACTGCAATCAAGGCAGCTCTTAAAGCAACAGTACATAGAGGCTACACAGGCACTCTTTGGCAATAACGAGTAACTGCTAAACGCAGGACACCAGCCTGGCAGTAAGCATTTAGGTAAGCTCATGGAATACTTTTCGGGAACCCCATTTGTAGGGGGTTACATAAGTACAAGAGGATACCTGTCTAGGAGAGGGGAGGAAGGGAGAGTAATCTGTGGTATAGACCACAAGCTGAACAATGGAGCATGCATGATAGACTGACAAGGCCTTTACCTGCTGGCTTCTTTCGTATGTTCGTATAAGGTATGTCGCTTTGAGTCAGGGGTTGACAAGATGGACCCATAGCTGCAACCTTTACTCATTAACCAATTGGCTACCCCTACCTAGCAGGATAAAGTATCCTACCTGTCTGATAGCCAAGAAAGCACTGATGGGCCTAACATCCCCAGCTCTGAAAAAGTACTTTAAACTGGTTGCCAACCAATACAACACATGGAGCATGGGCAGATACACACCTGAAGTTCTACTTTGCAGAACTCAGCTGGGTAAGCACTCCTTTGTAGTCAGAGCAGCAGTTGCCTGAATCCCTGGTAAAGCTCTTTAAGATTGGACAATTCAAAAAGTCCTTGTGATCTGCACTATCAATTCAGTGCAACAGTAACTGTGAATTTCTTAGCTGAATTCACACCCTATGATGACACTAACTAATTCTGTATGTTAGGAAGTTGCTTTCACTGTATAACTTTGTAAACCGAATGGTGTAACAGAAGTATTTGTAACTTTTGACTGTATTGACAACATTCCCCTGGAATTTGCTTGTTCACATCTGTACTTTGTCTTCATTGGACCTGTCACTGACATGGAACCTTTGTAAATGTGCACCTGTGCTCAAAGGTATTGACCAAAACTTTCAATAAATAATAAATAAATTAGAAAGATGCTGAGAGCGTGCAATTGATTTTTAAGGTATGCTTTAAATTAAGAATAAATAAACCTCAGTAGAGCCCTAACTGCATGTGGAAAGTCAAAGGCTTTTAGCATATTTTTTAAAAACTCCTAAGACACTGTTGAATGCCTTTTCTGGGTCTAGACCATGAAGCACAAGAGGCCTCTGACTAAAAGAAACATGATGCAAAACATACAGCATTTACTTTGTTTTTTCATGGCTGTTGGGAAACCACAAAACTGGTCTGGCATCCATCAATAAGAAAGAACAAAAGGAATTCCAGCCATTTAAAAAGTATTGAAGTAAAAAATTTAAAATCTTTATTAAGAATAGAAATGGGTCTATATAAATCAGGAAATAAAAGGTCTTTTCCAGATTTTTGATAGCAGAAATTATTATGTACTGCCATGGAGTGGGGGGGGTATTTTAAATGTTTTTGCCAAAAGGCACATAGCAAAGGCATAATCCACTGGGGTTTAAATTACTTACAAAATTCTGCTCTATACCCATCTGGGCTTGGCCTTTTATTTGGTTTGGCATGTGCAATTACTTATAGCACCTCCTCACTGGTAATAGGTAAATAGTACAGGCTGGATTTTCAGCCAGTCAGGGACTACGTCCCATGCTACAGCCACTGCTGTGGGACGAAATCTCTGCACCTGTGGAAAGTCATATTTTCAGAGGGTGCAGCTGCAGGGGATGTTATGCCTGGTCCTACTGGGCATAACATTTTGGCACAGCTGTGCTGATCAATCAGCCGCAAGCTGCTTTCCCCACCGCCTCGTAACTTTCGAGGGGCTGAAAATCTAGCCCTATGTCTTTTTCTGTTCTTAAGTTAGGCAGGGGAGATGGAGTTGTTTAAAAAAAATGTGAATGCCGATCTGGGTGTAATTCAACGTCACTTATATAAAGGTTAAAATAGTCATCCTTAAAAATCTGAATACTTTAAGATGTTTTATTGCAACTATGGTTGCGCTTGCTTTATGGCATCTCATTCTATTAGCCAAAAGCCTTGCCACCCTAGGCCCCCTCATAATATTTATTTGTTAAATATTTTAAAGCAATATCCGTTTGCATATTTCTGAGTTCTTGCCATTCACCTTGTGCCTGATGTAAAACTGATGTAACCATTTGATCCACTTGAATATGTCAGTCTCTCAGCTCTGCTATCTTAAATTCCAAATCCTTAAATATATGTTCCCATTTACCGTTTGATGTGTGGAGTAAGAGATTCTCTCTCCCCTCATAATAAATGTTATTGTGTCCTGTATGATAGAATGGTTCATGTCTTCTAAATCATTATCATCTATGATCTCCAATATTTTAGTCTCCACAAATCAGTAAATCCCAAAAATGAGAAGAGAGCATGTTTTAATCTCCAAAATACTTTTCTACAGGGATGATCCTATTAGAGTAGGAGTTCTATATGAGCATGATCTGAGGAGGACATCGGTAAAAGAGTAGGGGCTGGAATCTGCTCAACGTCATTAGACTGCATGCAAAAGTAATCCATTCTGAAGTATGAGTTATGTAGAGTAGAATAATGTGTGTTATCTCACTGCATTTGATTAAAAACCATCAGACATCAGCTCATCCCCAAGCATCAAATTGTTTTCTACAAATTTATTTTTGTCAATATTTTGCCTCCTTCTGTCCTCCATATGGCCACTCCCACCAGCCCTGTCACCGACCAATCTGGTGGACTTACCCATTAACCAGCTGGCATTGTGCAGGGACCTGCAGGTGAAGTTGGGTGGTTGGGAGCATTTTCTTCCATTTTCACCACTGGGGTGTCATTGTGCTTCTGACATAATCCCGAACACAAAAATCCCGACAGTGGGATTTTGCATTTTTCCAGGTTTCAGGGGGCTTCATCCCCCACCCCCATATGCCCCAGAATTAATATAACAAACACCGGGGGGAGGGGAAATCCCATTGTCGGGATATTGTGATTCGGGGGTATGGGCTCGGGCAGCTGTGGGTTGGGGAAGGGAGTGTTGGTTTTTTGTAGTGATGCCGCCAAAACTGTTCCAAAATCCAGATTGCTGGTGTGGTAGCCAGTAAGGCAGCCAGTACCACAACCCTCTGTGCCACAGAGCAATCTGTCTTTTCTACAAAATTTTAAAGTAGAACTCAGCCTAGCAGGGTTGGGATTTGAGCAGTCAAATTCGGTTTAAAAGGTCAAAATTAAAATCCCCACCCAGTATGAGGATGCCGTTAGTATCTTGCATATGTTTATCCAATGTACATTCTGAATTGGAGGCATCACTTCAGGGTGGCAAATATAAACATGCAATAGTTCAACTCCCTCTAAAGCATCCCATAAATGCAAGATGACTCACAGTATCTGTATAAGTTATTTCCAATGAAAATTGCTACCGCTCTGTGTTTACCATTTCTGTAACTTGATAAAATAATCTATGTAAAACCAAAGCCCTGCAGTTTATTATGTTCCTCCTTTGAAACGTGGGTTTCCTTCAGGAGTGCTAAATCTGGTTTACACCTTTTAACTTCCCTCAATATTCAATGCCTATTAACCAGATTCCTCATCTCTTTAACAAAGACCATAAAAGATGTCATCATCAGTAGTCTCAACAATGCTGTCCCAGTATGGATTTTCAGTGTGCCATTGGTCAGTCTCTAGTCCTCCCCTGAGTCCCCACTCCAAAGAAATATCACCTATACCCAGGAAGATCACAATACAAGTATTGAGATAGTTCAGAAGATTATCAAGAACAAATCCTGAAAACATACAACAGTGAACCTCAAACACAACTGCTAGAGCCATAAACTGGAAACTGGGTCACTACTTTGAAGTGTGGGATTCTCTGAAAGGAAACCCTATCTGCTCGGGGAAGAAAAGGGGAAGAGATGGCAAGAAATGTTTGTGACTGAAAGGAGTGCTATGATACAAAGATCCTGTAGGACCCCTTATGAAAAGAGTAAAAATGTCCAATCAGGATGGACCAGGAATAAAGCATCAAACTTGCCTGCTGTGAAGAGGGAAATAAATGTTACACCTCTGTGTCAATTAAGCCTATTCTTTCATTAGTTCTATTAGTAAATGACATCAAAGTGATGGTGCAGAGGCTGTATAATTGATAATGGGAAGTAATCTAGAACCTAGTCTACTGATCTCTATGTGAGGGGTGCTGGGATTTTGTAATTTTTATAAAAAGAAACTAGTTGCAGTATTTATTGACGTCATAAACAGACTCAGAAAAGAAAAGTTAAAGCCACCCTCATTCTACTCAGATCATATAAGGACAGGCTCACAAATAAGTGAGCCAGGCTTGCAGCAAGAGCAAAAGAAAGAGGAAACCACTGTGGTTCTCGAGAGGAGTAGCAGAGCTAGTAAGTGGAAAAAAGATGGCATTTCTGAAGTACAAGGCAACACAAAGCAAGTAGGACAGGCAATAATACTTGGAAAATGAAGGGAGGTGAACAAGGCAGTAAGGGCAGCAAAGGCCGAAACTGAGGAAAACCTAGCTAAATCAGTAAAGGAAGGAAGGCATTCTTTAGGTATATTAATGAGAAGAGGAAGATGGGGGAGTGGATTGTGAGACTTAGGGAAGAGGGAGGCAGGGTAGTGGAGAAAGACATTGACAAGGAAACCATCCTCAACAAATACTTCTACTCTGTATTCACAGAAGAAGGCAATGGGGATGGTCCCCCATTAATGGAGACGGGCAAAAGGAGAAGAAATGGACATTAGACCATTTTCAGAGGACAGAGTAAAAAGAGCACTAGAATGGCTTAGGGTGGATAAAGCTATGGGGCCGGATGGGATACGCCCTAGGATCCTAAAGGAGCTCCGGGAGGAACTAGTTAAGCCTCTGGTTAAGCTGTTCGGTGAATCACTGGAAACAGGCGTGGTTCCGGAGGAGTGGAGGAGGGGACAAGTGGTATCCCTGCACAAAAGAGGTAGCAAGGAGGAATCAGAAAACTACCGCCCTGTCAGTTTGACCTCAATAGTAGGCAAAATGATGGAAACCCTGCTTAAGGAAAGGCTAGTGGACTACCTAGAGACAAGGGGGCTGCCGGACCCAAGGCAACATGGATTCATGGCAGGAAGGTCATGCCAGACCAACTTGACTGATTTCTTCAAGTGGGTGATGAAGGAAATAGACCAGGGCAGAGTGGTAGATGTGGCCTATCTGGATTTCAGGAAAGCCTTCGACACAGTCCCACACAGGAGACTAATCCACAAGCTGGCAAATCTGGGGGTGGGGACAGTGGTAGTCACATGGGTTAGAAACTGGTTGAGTAACAGAACACAAAAAGTGGTGGTAAATGGGGTTAGCTCACAGGAGGGACAGGTAACAAGTGGCGTACCCCAGGGATCAGTGCTGGGATCAGTGCTCTTCAATGTCTTCATAAGCAATATTGCAGAGGGTCTAGAAGAAAGGGTTAGTGTGTTCATGGATGATACAAAGCTATGTAACAGGGTAGTTACACAGAATGGTATAGAAAAAATTAGGAGAGATCTGAAGAGGCTAGAAAAGTGGTCCAAGGAATGGCAGCTGGGTTTCAATGCAAAAAAGTCCAGGATTACGCACCTAGGGAGAGGGAATCCTAGGGCTGAGTATGAACTAGATGGGATAACACTGGAGGCCACCAAAGAGGAAAGGGATCTAGAAATAATCATAGAAGACAACCTCAAAGTGGCTAAACCGTGTGAGAAAGCAGTCAGAAAGGCTAACAGAATACTAGGGTGCATAGGGAAGGGTATAACAAGTAGAAGGAGGGAAGTGGTGGTACCATTGTACAACACCCTAGTAAGGCCTCCTCTGGAGTACTGTGTTCAGTTCTGGAGGCCCCATCTCTAGAAAGACATAGACAGGATGGAGACGATACAGAGGAGGGTGACAAAAATGGTATTCAGGATGCAGCATAAGTCATATGAAACATAGAAACATAGACTTTGACGGCAGATAAGGACCGCTTGGCCCATCTAGTCTGCCCATTTCCCTACCTACAGGATAGGCCGTAGATCCTAGTTAACCAACAGCCTATTTCTTCCTACCCTCCACAAGAATTGCCTTATGTCTGTCCCATGTATTCTTGAATTACCCCACAGTTTTAGACCCCACAACCTCCTCAGGAAGGCTGTTCCATGCATCCACTACCCTCTCTGTGAAATAATACTCTCACATTGCCCCTGAACCGCCCTCCTTCTATCTTTAAATTGTGTCCCCTTGTTCTTGCAAGTCTCTTTTTCTGAAAGATGCTACCCTCTTGGACTTTGTTGATTCCACTGAGGTACTTAAAGTTTCTATCAAGTCCCCCTCTCCTTCTTTCCTCAAGGGTATACATATTAAGCTCATTTAGTCTCTCCTCATACGGCTTCTCTGCAGACCCTGCACCATTTTAGTTGCCTCCTCCTGACTACCTCTATCCTGTCTGTCCTTGCAGAGATGGGGTCTCCAGAACTGGACACAGTACTCCAGATGGGGTCTCACCAACTGTCTGTACAGAGGGATAACAACTTCCTGTTTTCTGCTGCTGATGCCTCTCCCTATACATCCCAGTATACCCCCAGCCCTCCCTACTGCCTTCTCACATTGCTTGCTAACCTTAAGGTCATCTGATATGATTACCCCCAGGTCCCTTTCCTTTTTTGTTGTTGTTACTACCTCCCCACCCATTGTGTATTCTTCCCCTGGGTTCTTGTTTCCCAGGTGCATTATTTTGCACTTCTTTGCATTGAATTCTAGCTGCCATACTCTGACCATTCCTCCAACCTTGCCAAGTCCCTTTCATCCTTTCCACGACTCCTTGTGTATCAACCCTGTTGCAGATCTTTGTGTCATCTGCAAAAGGCATACTTTTCCTTCCAGTCCTCTGCAATGTCACTGATGAAGACATTAAAAGGACTGGACCAATACTGAACCCTGCGGTACCCTACTAGTAACCTCTTTCTTCAGAGTGGACTCCATTTAGAATTACCTTCTGTGTCCTGTTGTGCAGCCAATGTTTTACCTAGGCTACCACCCTGGACCCACTCCCAGGCTGGTTAATTTGACTATTAATCTTTGTGTGTGACTGTGTCAAATGCCTTGCTAAAGTCTAGGTAGGCCATGTCCACAGCCCCTCCCTGGTCTACTACTTTGGTCATCCAGTCAAAGAAATCTATTAGATTCGTCTGACATGACCTTCCCGCTGTGAATCCATGCTGCCTTGGGTCCTGTGCTCCACTGGCCTCTAGGTGCTGATCTGTTCTTTCCTTCAGAAGTGACTCCATCACTTTCCCTACCACAGAGGTCAGACTGACAGGTCTGTAGTTTCCTGCCTCTGTCTTGGTCCCACTTTTGTGAAGGGGAATCACATCCGCCTTCCTCCAGTCCTACACCATCCTCCCATGATTTATTAAAAAGAGTAGCCAGTGGTTTCACTAGTTCCTCCCTTAACTCTTTTAGAATTCTGGGGTGAATTCCATCAGGACCCATTGCTTTGTCCACCTTCAGTTTTAGGAGTTCTTGCAGAACCCTTTCTTCTGTGAAAGGACTGGGATCGACCCTCTATCAAGAGGTGCTTCGATCACTGGATTAAGCACTTCCCTCCTCTTTGTGAATACTGAGCAGAAATATGCGTCAGTATCCCTGCTTTTTCACTGTCCCTCTGTCCACCCACCGCTTATTCTATTCAGCCTCACTATCCTCCCTTTGTCTTTCTACGCTGCTGATGTACCTATAAAAGGTTTTATCCCCTTCTTAACTGAGTTGGCTATCTTTTCCTCAGTTTGGGCCTTTGCTATCCTGACTTCCCTCCCTGCTTCCTTCTGTCTTAACTGGTACAGCTCTCTGTCCTGCTCCTTCTGTGTTTCCTTATACTTCCGGAATGCTATCTTTTTCTTCCTGACTTTCACAGCCACCTCTTTTGAGAACCATATTGGCTTTTTCTTTCGTTTTGATTTGTTTATTTGCTTCACACAAAGGCTTGTTTTCAGTGGCAGATTTGATGAGTCCCCATTGTTGCTCCACACTTCCTTCTAGCCTGTTTGCTAGTGCTTTTCTGAGGCACTCTCCCATCTTGCCAAAGTCAGCTCTTCTAAAGTCCAGTACCCTCACTTTTGTATGGCTTGACTCTGTAGCTGAGTTTAACGTGAACCAGACTGTTTGATGGTCACTTGTCCCCAGATGGCAACCCACTTCTAGATCTGAGATCCTCTCACTGCCCCGTTTGAGAGTACGAGGTCTAAGATTGCTCCTCATGAGGGTTCCAAACTAGCTGTCTAATACCTGCCACCTGTAGGGCATCAAGAATGGCCCTGCTCTTGGATGTGGCTGCAGCAAATGTGCTCCAGTTAACATCTGGTATATTCAGGTCTCCCATCAATAGTATCTCCCCTTTCTCTGCCATTCTAAGAATGCCTTCTATCATATCCTTGTCCATTTCCTCCCCCTGACATGGGGGTCTGTACACAACCCCTGTGCGGATTGTGATGCCCTTTCCAGTCTCCCAGGTGACCCACAGTGCCTCCTCTCCTCCCTGTTTACTCTTTTGTTCAGTTGCTTTTATCCCTTCCTTTACATAGAGAGCTACTCCTCCCCCTCTTCTCCCCTGTCTGTCTCTCCTGTAGGTTATGTACCCTGGTATGTTAACATCCCAGTCATGGTTCTCTGTGTACCATGTTTCTGTGACTGCTACGATATCCAGGCATCCCTCTTCCATCAAGGCCACCAGCTCAGGAGCTTGTTGCCCAGGACTACTCGGCATTGGTACTCATTACCCTCCATTTCCTGATGGCCTTACTCTCTTTTGAAGAGAAACTCAGAGCTCTCAGTATGTACTCCCTGAAGGAAAGGAGAGAGAGGGGGGACATGATAGAGACCTTTAAGTATCTGAAGGGGATCAACAGGGTACCAGAAGAGAGCATCTTTCATACGAAGAGAAATAGCAGAACAAGGGGGCACAGCATGGGACTAAAATGGGGAAAACTTAAGGGGAACTCAAGTAAGTTCTACTTCATTGAAAGGGCGGTGGAGAGAGATGGAACAGTCTACCCTGGGAAATTATGGGGTGGCCACGGTTCAGGGATTCAAGAATGCATGGGATAGGCACATGGGAATTATCAAGCTAGGGTGAAAGGGGGGAATGTGTTATAGCATCTAGGGTACCTTAAGCATTAGAAAGAGGGATAGGGCAGACTGGATAGGCCACAAGGCCCTTATCTGCCAACAACATCTATATATGTATCTATGTAAGTGCACAACTAATTAAAAACACATTCTGGTCAGAGACAAAATGGCTGCTAATGTATTAATATGACAAGGCAGTGATGTGACTGTTTATAAAGCCATGGGGTATTTTTCTCTCTTTCTCAGAGAGCGGTTACACACTCCCTACTTATTGCTTTTGTGCTTTATTCCTTACGCTGGTTTAGAAATCCCTTTAGTAAAATTAAATGACACTATTTTTTTCAGGCTAGCCAATGGCTGCTCTGGTTCCAGTGATACACTCTGCCCGAGCCTAGACTAAAGGGAATGAATGCTTGCCAGCAATCAATGTATACCACCTGACATACTGTATAAAGTGTCTATGTTTTTCTGCTCGTCACACTGATTTTATGAAATAGCTGAGTGAATAATGGCTGGGATTAAAAGATAGACAAAAGCCCTCCAGCTCAGAGTAAAACATCAATACACAATCCCCAGTTAAAACATTTTACTGAGAAGCAAGACATATAGATGGCAGGGGCAGGAATGCTTTGAGAAGATGCTTCCATCTTGCAACAGCTGCTGAATGGTTCTTCTTAACAGCAGGCCAGGGCATTCAGTATGAAATGGGCACTTAATACTACAAACTGAAAAGTCAGTGTCACTTACTTTAAGTTTTGGTCTGCTGCAGTTCTGGTGATGTACCCTGCCCGAGCTGACTAGAGAGAGTGATTATCTGAAGCTCTGTGATCTGTCCTAGAATCAAACAAGGGCAGACAGTGTCCCTAATAAAGCAGAACTGAGCCCTATGTTTGCTGTTCAGATTATTATAGGCTTAAAACCTTGTGTGGATGCACCACTGACCATGTCAGGCACACTATTCTGAACAACTGGAAATGTTATGCAGCACGGTGTTACCAGAGGGCACACCTACTCTCCCCATGCAGGACATAATGCTAAACAAACAATGAAATGTGGACTGCCATGAAGAGCACAGTTTATAAGATTCAGTTTGCACTTGGCAAGGCCATTAACTCCACCAGTGTGTCTTGCTGCAACAGATTTCCTTAGTCATTGTTTATAAATTGATATATACATTGCCCAGCTCTGCTCATGCCTGATTTATACCAGTGACTAACAACAAAAAAACAAGCATATTTATACCCGACACGGGACATTACCATAAACTACATCGAAATAGAGCTTTCAAAATAAAATACAGCCCAGAAAACACCAGTGCTATCAAGCCCAGTGATCTAGTTACATCTTAAAATAAGTATAGCACTGGTAGTAATGTTAACAGAAGAACTCTGTTATGCCAACATTATAATATCTATTAGATCCCTACTAAAATCTGTACACAGTCTTCCAAACCTTTGTAATTTAAATTAATTACTTTTCAGAATGGTACTGATACCACTTCCTTATTTATCAAACTTCTGGCTACCTGAGATTACTCTACCAGCTGGACCTGAACAAGAAATTTGATAAAGATGAAATAAAAAGATGGGGAAATGCTTGAAATGAAAATAAAAGTGTTCTATTTGTGTATGGTTTAATGTCCCACGGGATGAGGTAACATTTATGTATCCACAATGAAGTAAGCATAGAACACATGTTATTGTACATAACCATTCCTCACCCACCCACCCTGATGAAGCAGTAGTAGACACCACAAATTATTAGTGGGGTAAGTTGGTGGACACTGATTTTTAACAAAACTTGAAAACTATTTGTTTTATGTGTTGTCATGTCATCCTCTTGTGTTTTTATAAAGCAATATGTCATGACAGGGTGTGAGTTACTATGGGATATGGAACACCATGGGATGTGAGGCATGAGGCAAAGTCAAGTGCCATGACAAATGCTGTTATCATACAATTATGCACACCTGGAGTGACTTATTGTGATTATAAAATGGTTCCACTTAGTTTTAGCTTTAAAACTAAAATAATGAGGTTCAGAAAAATAAATACTTCTGATCTGTGCTATTTTGCTAGAATTATGCATCTTTATATGACCTCATTTGAGCAATCTTGCATCTTGGTTTCTCTTACCCATTTTAAATATTAAATACATTTTTTAATTTGTAATATGTGTTTATAATTTTTTTTATCCTAAACTTTGAAAATAAATGTTTTTGATGAAATAATGTTATATTACTTGCTTTCACAAGCTATTCCTGTAAAAGCTTTGGAAGATACTTCAGAACTATATATTGAGGTGCTTGATAGCCTTGTGGGTGTGCAAACCAAGAGTCATCCCTTTTGAGTATACCTTTCAGCCTTCTGCATTGCATATCGGGGACAAGGCTTAAGAAATCAAGGACAAGTGGCCAAAATCAGGGACACATCTTTTTTTTTTTTTATTTTGTCTTTTTCCATGGCAGGACCCTGTCCTTAATCGGCCCTGGTCACGGCCCCTGGAAGCCTCCACCACCATCTATGGCTGCCGAGGTCCCCCAGTCACCCCCGGCTTGCCCCCCAAGGGGCGGGGCCACGGCCACCTTCTTCGGTGACCACGGAGCCAATATCTAGTCGGGGGACCTGCAGCGATGGTGGTGAGTCAAGGTCTTCCGGGAGGGCTTCATGTAGACAGAGGTCCTTGCCCACCTCGATTTTATGCCGTTTTCCTTACGGAGACGGGGACGTGCAATGATGCTAGCATCCGCCCTGCCTCCCAGAGCTGTGAGCGTCAGTTGCCTGAGATCCCCCAGCCTCCACCAGGAGTCTTCAGTGCGCGATCGCTCCACCACCCTCCCCAGAGAAGGAGAGCAGTCCTTGGGACGCTCCATCCTTCTCCCCCCGGCTGGCCCTCCGATGATCTGGGTCCGTTCCCGAACCCGGGTCACCGGTGTCGCGAACGGAAATGCCACCGCTGCGCCAACGGGCCGGCATCAAGGACACATCTTAAGAAAGGGTAATAGTAACTCAACAATTATGCCATAATGCTTGGCTTAGTGTAAAGGCATTTTTTGAGGGAGAACTAGACTGTAATAATAAAAGCTGGCATTATTTTATGTTTTGAATCCCTATTCTTTTGTAACAGATCTCCCAAATTTAGACGGGACAGAGGAAATATTTGAGGCAAAATTAGAGCTATCCATGAAAATCAGAGACAATTTAGAGGTATGCTTTGGGGGACTTTTTCCCCAAAGATACCTCCAATGGGAGGAATGTAGCATGCACCTGCATTTTGATGAGAGGAATTCTCTCCATGGTGATTCCTCACAAGGACATTTGCATTCACAAAATAGAGGATAATGGATGGGCAACAGTTAACACCACAAATTATTAGTGGGGTAAGTTGGTGGACACTGATTTTTTAACAAAACTTGAAAACTATTTGTTTTATGTGTTGTCATGTCATCCTCTTGTGTTTTTATAAAGCAATATATCATGACAGGGTGTGAGTTACTATGGGATATGGAACACCATGGGATGTGAGGCATGAGGCAAAGTCAAGTGCCATGACAAATGCTGTTATCATACAATTATGCACACCTGGAGTGACTTATTGTGATTATAAAATGGTTCCACTTAGTTTTAGCTTTAAAACTAAAATAATGAGGTTCAGAAAAATAAATACTTCTGATCTGTGCTATTTTGCTAGAATTATGCATCTTTATATGACCTCATTTGAGCAATCTTGCATCTTGGTTTCTCTTACCCATTTTAAATATTAAATACATTTTTTAATTTGTAATATGTGTTTATAATTTTTTTTATCCTAAACTTTGAAAATAAATGTTTTTGATGAAATAATGTTGGTATTACTTGCTTTCACAAGCTATTCCTGTAAAAGCTTTGGAAGATACTTCAGAACTATATATTGAGGTGCTTGATAGCCTTGTGGGTGTGCAAACCAAGAGTCATCCCTTTTGAGTATACCTTTCAGCCTTCTGCATTGCATATCGGGGACAAGGCTTAAGAAATCAAGGACAAGTGGCCAAAATCAGGGACACATCTTTTTTTTTTTTTATTTTGTCTTTTTCCATGGCAGGACCCTGTCCTTAATCGGCCCTGGTCACGGCCCCTGGAAGCCTCCACCACCATCTATGGCTGCCGAGGTCCCCCAGTCACCCCCGGCTTGCCCCCAGGAGTGGGGCCACGCCACCTTCTTGGTGACCACGGAGCCAATATCTAGTCGGGGGACCTGCAGCGATGGTGGTGAGTCAAGGTCTTCCGGGAGGGCTTCATGTAGACAGAGGTCCTTGCCCACCTCGATTTTATGCCGTTTTCCTTACGGAGACGGGGACGTGCAATGATGCTAGCATCCGCCCTGCCTCCCAGAGCTGTGAGCGTCAGTTGCCTGAGATCCCCCAGCCTCCACCAGGAGTCTTCAGTGCGCCGATCGCTTCCACCACCCTCCCCCCCAGAGAAGGAGAGCAGTCCTTGGGACGCTCCATCCTTCTCCCCCCGGCTGGCCCTCCGATGATCTGGGTCCGTTCCCGAACCCGGGTCACCGGTGTCGCGAACGGAAATGCCACCGCTGCGCCAACGGGCCGGCATCAGGGACACATCTTAAGAAAGGGTAATAGTAACTCAACAATTATGCCATGATGCTTGGCTTAGTGTAAAGGCATTTTTTGAGGGAGAACTAGACTGTAATAATAAAAGCTGGCATTATTTTATGTTTTGAATCTCTATTCTTTTGTAACAGATCTCCCAAATTTAGACGGGACAGAGGAAATATTTGAGGCAAAATTAGAGCTATCCATGAAAATCAGAGACAATTTAGAGGTATGCTTTGGGGGACTTTTTCCCCAAAGATACCTCCAATGGGAGGAATGTAGCATGCACCTGCATTTTGATGAGAGGAATTCTCTCCATGGTGATTCCTCACAAGGACATTTGCATTCACAAAATAGAGGATAATGGATGGGCAACAGTTAACAACACTATGCCCACTTTGAGAGGTTGTCATGACAACCAAGTAGACCTTGAGAGCAAAGCTCCAGAGGTCTACTTTGTCAAGATAACCTCGAGAAGTGGACACAGCATTGTTATTAAATGTTGCCCATCCATTGTCTCTTATAGTCTATGGGCAACAGTTCAGCAACATTGGAACATTTATTGAGCATTGCACTGAGCATTGCCACAACTGTCTCAAACTTTCCCCACCCCCCTTGAGCAAGCCCCACCCTGTGTCCTGCTGATCAAGCCGCACTTCATTCCCCGATCGTACAGAATAATTTTTTTTAGAAAGAAATAAGAATGAGCCTACTTATGGTGATCATTCATCCCAGGAGTCCACAGTGTCTCTAAAAAGTCCTACTTGGGATGGCTGTCCTGGTACTGCATCAACGGGCAGTAATCATACACCATTCAACTGTTTGAACACTGGCACTCAGATTTGAGATGCCAGCAGCAGCGCACATTGGTGTGCAATGTTGTACCATCATAGTGATGTACTCAAGAGGGAACAACAACCTCTTGATATCACAACATTGGTACAACACCGAGATTCCGCTGATTTCCATATGAAATAGTGATCTCCCATACGCTATGCAATATGAATACCACATACAGGCCCAATAATTCATTCAGGGAATATGCCTACTGTTTTTCTGGCCATTTGCCAATACAAAGTTCATAACTGGCTTTCATAAGCTTTCAGAATTGCACCCCTGCTGCATACTCTAGTGTTGTTCAATCTTAAATGTCTCTGATTTGTTCTATCACATCTTAGTCAGGTCTACGATCTTGAAGTTTGTTCTTTTGATGGCAATTGTGGTTTTTAACTATCTTTTTAGTTTACACTAAGCACAGTTGAACTTTGTGGCTGTGTTATAGCTATAGGTGGCAATAGTTCAGTGTATATCTCTTAAATAATATAGGATTTTTAATGCCCAGTGTCCCTTTCTCTTCTATTACAGTCTCTTTAGTTTCTACTATGTCCAGTGTGCATCTCTGTGATATTACTGTATTATGTTTATAGTAGAGGCCTTCTGTTTCATCTATATAGTCTTCCAACCCAATTTCAAACTACATAAGATCTTGGGTGCCAATTATTTACCAATCACCAATGCTGGTTTCCTTTTTTCTTTTTGCTATATTCAACTTTTTTTCTGTATTTGTTTACTTCTTTGTAGCCTGCACCAGCACTATGTGCAGTTTTCACTCCTCTTGATCTTTTGCAGTTAATCGTACCATGTGATACTCAATCTAAATTAATTTCCTCGAGAGGCTAACTCTAGCGAAAGAGTAGAAGAACAGACTATATCACAAAATCACAGAATTGGTACGAGTCATCAGCCATAAGCCATAAGACTCGATCATTTCAAAATTACCTTAAAATGTATTTTCTGTTGTTCATATAATTATCTGAGATTTTTTAAAACTGTCAAAGGATTTACTGGTTACCACATTACTAGGAAGTCTATTCCGTATATTGATAACTCGCTGATTTATCCATTGGTCTCTTTGGTTTGTTTTGTACTGCTCACATTTAAGCTGAAGCTGATGGAACCTACTGTATCTCTTTCTTATTCCTGTTAATCCTATAGTCTCCCAGAAATCATTGCTGGCAAATGCTCTGTGTATCAGACACAGGTCTCCCCTCAGTCGCCTGTATGACATGCTGTATAGTCCAGGATTCATCAGTCTGTCTTCGTAATCTATATTCCTTAATTGTTTTATGTTCCTAGTCATTTTTCTTTGTACCCCCTCTAGTAGCCTAATATCAGAAATTTGGTTGGATGCCCACATTTGGACACAGTATTCCAAATGCAGTGAAACTAAGGACCTGTATAAGGTGACCGTAACTCTACTGTCTCTGCTTTTAAAGGAGATTGGAAATGATTTTTACATAGTTAACTGCCATTCCATCTTCCTTTCAATGGTAGTTATGCATTCTGATATGTTTTGATGATT
Organism: Neoceratodus forsteri; assembly: GCA_016271365.2. Classification (NCBI taxonomy): domain Eukaryota; kingdom Metazoa; phylum Chordata; order Ceratodontiformes; family Ceratodontidae; genus Neoceratodus; species Neoceratodus forsteri. Next base: position 2,154,532 of record JADMNL010000041.1, on the reverse strand, counting down.
TAATCTAACTTTGGGGTGCCTTCAGATCTACATAGAGTTCCACTCTCCTCACCAACTACAGTTCTTGATTTTCTTATTTCCAAGACATTCTAAGACATCAATAACTCTCGTTCCATGCTATTCATCTGAGTGGCCTGGAAGGGAGTTTGTGATGTCATAGAATGTTCAGGCAGTATGAAAAGAGAGACCAGCATGACTGAGGAATAGAAATTCAGCAAATTTTTAATCCACTGAAGAAGTGAACGCGAAGTGGACACTTCGCGTTAGCGGACGACAACGCCAAGTGGGCACTGTAAAGGCTACCTACCACGCTATCATTATTACTTTATGCTACATTATGCCTTAATATGGAAATAAGGCAAAGTGACAAGTAAATAGGCAGCCCCCCACACATCACATGGCTTACAGTACTGTAAGTCACATGCTTTAGCCAAGCAGGAAAGAAGTGAGTCAGAGAAGCAGTTTCACTTTCTCCTTTGCATTCGTAGAGGGAGAAGACTTTGTGAGAGAGCAGTGTAGAGTCAGTGACTGAAATTGCATTATTGTCTTTCTGTGAAGAAAACAACAGCTTTTTTAAAAGCTATATCTTTATTTAGTTTTTGTACTGTGTTTGTGATTTTTTTTGGTAGTGAACTTTTTTTTAATAAGTTTTGTTTTGTTTTGTGTAAGTGTGACTGTGTGTTACTGTGTGTGTCAGTGTGTGTGTGTCGGGGACTTGTGTGGGAAGGATGGACTCTGGAGAAGGCAAGTCGCTGGCCTGTGGGCGTGGTCAGAGGAGGGGAGTGCAGACATGTGGGGGCGGTCATGTGATGCTGGACCGCTCCCGACTCCTGGGCATTGCTCCCCCCCAGTGGATGCAACAGCAGCAGCACCATTGCCACCGGTGGCTGCTGTGCATCCACCTTCTCCACCACTACCACCACAGGTAGCAGCTGTAGGGGCTCCAGCAGCACCCCCTCCACCACCTCCACAGCCACAGGAGGTGCCCCTGGAAACCATAGGTGGTGCGAGGACTGTGTCTGGTCCCCCCCCTGCAGCTCCCCAGTGTGGAAGTTTTATAACTCAGTGGGGGGAGACAGCACAGTCATGGTGTGCCGTCTGTGTGGTGTGCTGGTGCACTGTGGCCCCCGGGGGACACATTTGGGGACCGGTGGCCAGTGCACCCACATGTTCAACCACCAGAAGGTGGAGTGGCAGGCTGCCACGGAAGGGGCCAGGCATCCACCTGCTGGCCCTTCTGTGGCAGTGGCCAAGGGTGCTGCTGGGGTCAAAGTTGTGCCTCGCTGCAGCAGGAGGAGGGCCAGTACAGCAGCTGCACCACCACCACCGCCACCACAGCCACCAGCACCACTCTCTCCACTACCACCACTACCTGGATTTCCACCTGCAGTGGACCCTGCCACAGTCCCTGCAACAGAGGCCGACATCGCCCTGGCGTGGGCAACACTGGAGGAGAATAATCAAAGGGTCAGTGCTTTGCAGCAGCAGGTCAACACAATACAAGAACAGCAGCAGCAAATACTGACAATGCTGCACCTGCTGCTGGACCACCACGGCATCCCACGGCCACATTAAGGGATTGTTTTCTGGCCCCCCCACCCCACTACTGTGTTGTACTGTTTTTGTGTGTTTTTTCTTTGTTGTTGTTTAATAATATACATTTTCCCTTCCAGGGGAATCTTTCTTGCTCCACATAGTGCAATACATTTCTGTGAAAACTGCCTGTGATGGAGGAATTCCCATTCTGAAAAACTGCCCACATTCTGCCCCCCTTCTCAGCAAAGTTAGGATGTGATGCCAGGGAGAGTGTGGGTGCATGCTCCATTAAAGTGAATTTATGATTGTCTGGCAGCTTTCTGAATGTTTCTTTATGTTTTAATGGTCAGTTTGTGGTGATACGTGTGGGCACGTTTCCAGTAAGAAGAACCTTGTTAGTGGCAACATTCCCACATTTCACCACAAAGTGAACCTTATAACATAACAAAACATTGGGATAGCTGCAGGACATTCACTGTAGTGGAGCATGCACCTGCACTCCCTCTGGCATCATGTCCTAACATTGCTGAGAAAGGGGGCAGAATGTGGGCGGCTTTTCTGAACGGGAATTCCTCTGTCATGTGACACACTGTAATGAAATTACAGGCAGTTTTCTCAGAAATATATTGCACTCTGTGGAGCAAGAAATATTCCACTGGAAGTAAGGCCCCCACATATTAGGTTATGTGCATCACCATAACTGTGTAACGTGGTGAATCTCTGTAAAGCAGCAGCGCAACAATCTGTTCAGAACTCTAACCTATATTTTTTAATGCTATGTTATAACTTCCTTTACTTACATGCTGACTGGAATGATATGAGAATTTCCAGTAGATGAGTCTTCTGTACTACCTTTTTTCATGTGTGAAATAATGAAAGGAGCATTCCTTTTAAATTGGTGCTGACCAGGTCTTTGTCATTGTTTTCCTCTGCCTTTCTCCATCACTTCAGTTAGTTGTTATATATCACTTCTGTAGTAAATCAACAGTTATGCAGCAGGCAGTGTTTTATGACACCACAGAACAATATTTATTGAAAAGCAGCTACAAATAAATACAAACCTGGTCAGAACAATATAGAAAGGCGTGCTAATTTTTTTTATACATGAAAAAAAGTAGTCAACTAAGTAAAGCAGATAGAAATTGTGAAAAGAAGCGTATCATTCAAGCCATGACTCGGAGGTAACTAGTGGCTGTGGCAATGTAAAGTAGCATAAAAAAGTACAGTTCAAAATTGTCACGACATTCTTGCAATACTGCTTTAATTGATAATATCAGTATGACATCATGAGCTCACAACAATCACACAACACACAAAATGCATCTCCAGAATTAATAGCGCACTCAGTCATGCATGCAGTGGTGGCACAGAGTCCCCAGAGTTTTTCTGCATGCCCAAAATTCATCTTCCTTGTGTGCAGAAAATTGACAAGTGGTAACACAGTGAAACGAGAGTGTTTCAGCACATACAAAGTCCCCATAATTAAAGGCGCACTCAGTCATGCATGAAGTGGTGGCACAGAGTCCCCAGATTTTTTCTGCAGGCTCAAAATGCATCCTCCTTTTGTGCAGAAAATGGACAAGTGGTAACACAGTGAAATGAGGTGTTTCAGCACATACAAAGTCCCCCAGAATTAATGGCGCACTCAGTCATGCGTGCAGTGGTGGCACAGAGTCCCCAGATTTTTTCTGCAGGTCCAAAATGCATCCTCCTTGTGTGCAGAAAATTGACAAGTGGTAACACAGTGAAATGAGAGTGTTTCAGCACATACAAAGTCCCCCAGAATTAATGGTGCACTCAGTCATGCGCACAGTGGTGGCACAGAGTCCCCAGATTTTTTTCTGCAGGCCCAAAATGCATCCTCCTTGTGTGCAGAAAATTGACAAGTGGTAACACAATGAAATTGGAGTGTTTTAGCACATACAAAGTCCTCCAGAATAAAATGAAGACCGTGAGTGTCCTGTTGCTGGTCCAGTGTGTTCTGCAAGGCTATTCAAGCAAATGCAATGTGATCATCTCAAGTGGATGGAAGGGTGCCCTTTGGCTGTACACTAATAGTAGCCTTGGTGAGTAGATATACTGTATATAGATATATGTTTGTGTATTTTGTAGGTGAGGTGGGGGGTTGACATGGACATGTACTCATGGTATTGTTCTGTATCACAGGTCACAGAAACTGTTGGTGTGCACATTCCAGTGTTAAATGAGAATTTTTTGCGTTGAAATTGGAAACGGATAACTCTCAAGCACATGAAGGTAAGTATTTTTTTTGGAAGGGAGTTTGGGGGAATCATATTTGCAGGTTTGTCTGTAATGGTTTCATATTTTGTTACTTCTTCACAGATTTCATCTGCATCCTTCTAGAGTCCGGTTGTTGATGATGGTCATGGTCATTTAATGAAATTACTTCTGTATGTTGCATGTATGCCCAAGCCAGGGAGAGGGGGGTGCCTGATGTTGAAGAACTTTTTTGGATGAGGCCACTTTGACAGAACAACAAAGCATCTGGAAGTTTCCTATAAAAAGAAATGAATGACTTCTTACAACTTAATTGTTATTTGTCCCTCCCTGGTTCTCAGTCTCAAGTCAAGTTGCATTTCAAACCCACATCTTGTCAACTAACACAACCTGTGTACAATATTTGCTGCAGTCTTTCCAAAACAATGAAATGGATGAAATAAAATCTTCATACTTACCAGAATGGATTTCACATGGATATTCCATAGGTTCCTCTCTGTATGGTACAGCTGCAGTACCATTCCCACTGAGTTTTAGTGATGGAAAATTTTTTTGTTAACCTGTAAAAGAAACAAAATAAGTGTACCGTATGTGTTTTACCATTGCAGTTCTGAAAAGCTACAGAAAACAAAACATACAACTAAAGGAAGTGAAACAGCATAACAAACATGAGTACACATACTCACTGTATGTTTTAAAGATTAAGAAGCTCTGTGTCTGTGGCTGATGGATGTGGTGGTCTGGACAGACTCATGCTCAGTGGTGGCAGTGACTAACATTAGTGGTGGTGGTGGTGGTCCAGGGGGGCAGACAGATTCATGCTCAGTGGTAGCAGTGGCTAACATCAGTCCCAGTGGTGGTGGTCTGGGGGGGCGCACAGACTCATGCTCAGTGGTGGCAGTGGCTAACATAAGTCCCGGTGGTAGTGGTGGTCTGGGGGGTGGACAGATTCATGTTCAGTGGTGGCAGTGGCTAACATCAGTCCCAGTGGTGGTGGTCCGGGGGCGGACAGACTCATGCTCAGTGGTGGCAGTGGCTAACATCAGTCCTAGTGGTGGTGGTGGTCCAGGGGGCAGACAGATTCATGCTCAGTGGTGGCAGTGACTAACATCAGTGGTGGTGGTGGTGATGGTGGTGGTCTGAGGTGGCAGACAGACCCATGCTCAGTGGTGGCAGTGGCTAACATCAGTCCCGGTGGTGCAGGTCCCGGGGGGGGCAGATGGACTCATGCTCTGTGGTGGCAGTGGCTAACATCAGTCCCAGTGGTGGTGGTCCGGGGAGCAGACAGACTCATGCTCAGTGGTGGCAGTGGCTAACATCAGTCCTGGTGGTGGTGGTCCGGGGGGGCACACCGCCTTTTAACAACTTCATTTAAAACCTGCTCATAAAGAAAGCTTCCCTCACAGTCATCTATGTCTAAAGTCTGACCACTGCAAAATTCTTTTTCCATTGAGTTGTCATCTACGTCAGTGGTGGGCCGTTTCAGGCAGTCACTGCCAGTGCCACCAGGATGGTCCATTTCCACATCACCAAAACCTCCATGACTAGGCCGGGGTACGGATACCGAGGTTGCTGTCTGTGCTGGTATGTTACTCTCATTCATTTTAATGAATGCTAGCAAACTAACATTTGTAGGAGACAGGTTTGTCCGACAATCTCTGACTATTGCACCTGCTGAGCTGAATACCCTCTCAACACTTACACTGGAGGGTGGGCATGTGAGGTACTTCAGTGCCACTGCAGTCAGCTCTGGCCATTCACTGACATTTCCACTCCAGTACAAAAGAGGATCTTCAGTTATTGTCAGATGCCTGTTTTCAGACAAATATGACTTAACCATTCTCTGAGCTGCACTAAGTCCAGTTGTTGATGCATCATCCTGTTCTCCCGAATCATTTATTTCACAAATACCCACTTTGGACAAAGCCTCCCAAAGCAGGTTGACGCCAGCCACTTTGGATGACAGACCACCTGGAACTGCTGTCCCCTTCCCCTTGCAGGATGTGCTTGATAGTCCTACAGGTACACCTTTAGCTGGATTATGCTGCTGAGGTTTGCTGATCTTGGCATGTGACTTCTGTGCCCATGAACCAAGCGCACCAGTTGACCACTGATATTGTTTACCTGTTCAGGCCCTCCCTCCAGTACTGATGCAATTCCATGTTTGTATCGTGGGTCCAGCATTGCTGTTATGGCAAAGTTGTCACTATGCTGAATGCTCACACCGTGGTGATTCTGGTCGAATACCATGTGTTGCAGCAACATACTGCTACCACTGTCTCCGGCAACATCAAGGCCATGCTGTACATTCACCAATGTCTGCCTCAGCACCCACAGCAGTGGAATTGATTGGCTAATGGAGGCAGACTCACCACTCACTGCCTGTGTGGCATGTTCAAGAGGTGGCAAAATTGTTATTACAGAGTCCATGAGGTGCCACTGTTCGGTCGTCATAGACATAGAGGCCCAGGAACTGTCATGGCTAGTGTGCATCACAAGATATTCTGAGATGGCTTTGTATTGTTCATACAACCTCTCTGCCATGTATAAAGTGGAGTTCCATCTGGTGACAACTTCCAGCTTCAATCGGTGCTGAGGCAGGCTGTTTTGTATCTGCAACTGCCGCAGTTGGTCACGGGCCTTTCCAGATCTTGAAAAGTGAGAACAGATACGTCGCGCAATGGTCAGCATTACCTTTACATCAGGGTGCTGCAGAAACTCCTGCACCACAAGATTTAAGCAGTGAGCCATGCATGGAACATGAAAAAAAACACCATTCGTGATGCATTTCACCACATTTGACCCATTGTCACTTGCTATGAACCCAGCTCTCAGGGACAGGGTTTAGCCATTTGTCAATTTCAGTCAGTACCACATCCAACATGTTCTCACCAGTGTGTGAACAGGTCAGATTGCGCATAGCAATCATTGCATGTTGTCGAATTCTTGGAAGATTTTTACCGTGACAATCCACCTTACTGCACTGATTATTCACACTACCAACATCACAGACAACCCCCAGCACCTGTGTCCAGTGTGCAGTTATACACAAATATGAACTCCCTGCTGTTTTGCCACTTGTCCAGATATCCATACTTAAATGGATGAATGGAGAGGAGGAATGCTGAAGGGCATGTCTTACTGAGTTGGACACAGTGCGGAACAACTCGGGGACGGCACGGGTAGAAAAGTATGTCCTGGATGGGACTATCTATTTTGGACAGGCATGTGCAGCAAACCGCCGGAATCCAGAATTCTCCACAAAGGAGAAGGGCAAAAGATCAATTGCCAGCATTTCTGCTACAACAGCATTATGTTCACGTGACACTGTATGATTCGGGGGGTACTTCAGCTTATGCGCAAAAACACTCTGTAACGTGGGCTGACTTAAACATTTTACATGGGGTGTGATCACAAATGGTTGTGCTCTGTGATGAATGGCATTGGCAGGGGGTGAAGTGTGGACGTTTGATGAAGACGGTTGCACAGGTGATGATGACAAACCCAGAAATGCAGGTATTTTGCCAGATTTGCCAACCGGGGTTGATGTACCACTTGCAATAGACATATTGCTTTCACCGCCACCACCACCACAAAAACTGCTACTCTCACCAGCACTGGACAACATTTCAAAGTCATTATGGTCCTCCACCTCATCATGCCTGTAGTAATCCTCTGCTCTTATTACCTCAGTACTGCACACATTTAATTTACTACTGGACCTAACAGTCATGGAAGGAGATAACATGCTCACTATGGTTGCCGGTGACAAGGGTGAAAGCCCCACTGTGGCATTAGCTACCAGCTTGTGCTGGGTCCACAGTGCCAAGTGCCTATTCTTAAGATGTGTGTATGCTGTCCTCCTGTGCCCAGATGACTCCCCTTTTTACCTCGACTCACACGCACGTGGCAAACCTGGCAGATTGCAACTGACTCATCATTTGCATCTTGAACAAAAAAATCCCAAACAAGGGATTGTGATGCTCTGCTTTTAACATGTCCATGATGTGGCTTATTTAAGTCTGTTATTTTAAGCACTGAGGTGGGGGGGGCACGTGGTGTTTTGGGCACTGCACACCTGGACTGCAACTGACCACCACAACTACCTATCATATTTATTACTGTGTCATCATCATCAACTAAAACTGGTAAATCACAAGGTTTTACAGGGGAGGGGGATTCCAGCAAACAGACTCAGACACAGCCACTTTGAATTTCTTTTTCTCCAGTTCCCAACTGGGGGTCTATTACATCATCATCATATTCAACAACGTCACAGACATCCACATCTTCTGCTTGGATGCTAGCATGTGGACTGCATATTGCAACAACAGCAACATCATCGTCATCATCACATTCATCATCAGCATCTACACCACCATCACCTGATATTTTTTCACCACACTGTAAATCACTGTATGGAAAATGCGTGACATTAACTGCCATGGTGGATGGAATATCACATTGTATGCTATCGTTGACATGATTATCAGAATCCTCAGGTTCAGTTACTGGGATGTCACTGGGAAGTATGACATCATCTACGCTGCCACTCTCTTGCATTGCTTCACACTCAGTATTGTTGGATACGGTACACTGGTCGGAATTCGAACTTCACGCACCAATACTAATACTATCACCACCACTAACACCAGTAACACTAACACCACCGGCTGGGAAAACATCAACTCCTCCAACTATGAGTGAAGCTACTGATTGGGCTGTAAAAAACATTGCAGGAGAAATACCTTTTCTCACATCAGCAATGCACTTCTGCGTCTGCATACTACCATGCCCACAGACTATCTTACTGCCAGCATTGCCACGGCAAGAAACAGCTTTGCTTGCACGTCTCTTTGCGGGCATTTTGGGGGATCAACCACAATATTATAATCAAATTTAGATTTTGATACGTTTACTCTCTGATTGGGGGGATGCTGGATATGAAGCCAAAAAACAACTGTAGCTTCAGCAACATATAAGAGACTAGTCTGTCACGCAATGAAAACAACGTCAGTCACCAGTGGTGCTGATGAAATCACAAAAACAATCCAATCTGGTAAAAAATTCCTTTTTCTGGTGGGGGGGGCACTGACTGCCGATTTTTACGGCAGTACAAGCAGCAAAACAAAGAACAGATACCACGATTGCAGTACAAAATCAGGCAGCTGCAGTGGATAGCAGGTTTACACTGCTGCGCTTGCAATTACACTAGTCTGTGGCACAATAAAAGGTGTATTATTTGATGTCACGCAACACCGCACTCACACTCACACACAGAGAACAGTTTGTCTACAATGCTGAACGAGTAATGCGTAGCAAATTCAAAAGTTCAGTAATATGCCACGTATTGTAATGTAAGCAACCTGAAATTATGAACTGCTGCACCAGATTCACACAACACACAAACAGCAAGAAAATGTCAACAATTACTGACAATATTACTGTGTGTACATTAACACAGTCAGTTATATAGCAAAAATATAACCAAAAAACAAAGAAATCACTATTTCTCCAACTTAAATCTACCTACACCACAGATTCGCCCCTCCCCAAAGCACACTTTCACCATCTTTCACTACATACACTCAATGTTGTACATTAACATTCAAAATCCACACAAAACAAAAATACTCGATAATATGAGCACTGGAGGGTTTCCTACAATCGATTAACTAAAGTTTGAGCCCCCCCCAAAAATGCAACAATGCTTTTTTAACAGCTTTTAGAAGGTTTCAATCACAGACAGCTCTCAGAGCACACTGTCTCCTACTCCTTCCTACACATACTACCCTGAACTGACACTGTGCAGATCAATATAGAGCCCATGTGACCTGAAATCCCATGAATCACTGCAAAATTCGCCTTCAGAGCCCAAAAACAAGGTGAAGTGAGGCGAAGAGCATTGTCCTCAATGCACTTTGCCTTACATTTGGTGGAGTAGTGGTCTGGGGAGGCAGAGTAACGCGAAGTCATTGTTTGTAATGGACTTCACGTTACTCACCATAACACGAAGTACTCCGCTTCATGTTATGGAGCACTCCACAAATCCGCCTTTGCTCTGCGAATCACTTTGTGGAGCGGATTGAGCCCATTTCGCCCATCACTACTGAGGAAAGAGGGATTCAGGGTAGTTACAAAGGCAACAAAATTAGATTATTAGTTTAACGGAAAAGGTCAAAAACATATCAGAATACTGGGTAGCCAAGAAAAGGACAACTTGAGGGCTTCTAGAGGTGTAAAAACTGTTTTCTATCACCTTGAAAGTTCCTGTAAATATGTCCCATAATTGTATTGGCTTTACTGACAACTGTCTTACAGTGTACAGAAGGTGACAGGTTTTCAGATATCATCACTCCCAGGTCTGCGTCTGTTTTTGTTTCTGTAATGGTGTTGTTATAGAGGTAGTATTCTGCCCTAATGTTGTTGCAATCCATGTGCATAATCTTGCCACAAATGACTAGCTAGGCTACCTTGTTGCTAGTGGTGGGCGAATAGCCCAAAATTCGCTCTGTGAAGTGATTCATGGAGTAATAAAGAATCCACGAAGTAATCGGCAATGCGAAGTGGAGTACTTTGTGTCATAATGAGGAATGTGAAGTCCATTGAAACCAATGACTTCGCGTTATTCCTTCTTCCACAAACCACTTCACCAATTTTAAGGCAAAGTACATTGAAATCAATGTACTTCGCATCACTTCACCTTGTAATTGAGCTCCAAGGTGAATTCTGCAGTGATTCATGGGATTGCAGGTCACATTTGCTCTAGATTGTTCTGCACAGCCTCAATTCTGGGTAGCGTATGTGTAGTGGTAGCTGGAGACAGTTTTCTCCCAGAGCTCTGCAATTCAAAACCTCTAAAAGCTGTTAAAAAAGCCTTTTTGAGTCTTTTGTTTTGCTCAACATTTAGTACATCGATTGTAGGAAACCCTCCTGTGGTCATCATCTAGTGTTTATTGTTTGTGTGTGGATTTTGAATGTTAATTTAAAACAGTCAGTCTGTGTACTGTGAAGGGTGCTTGGGGAGGGGCGTATCTGTGGTGTAGGTAGACTAACTGGGAGAAAAAGGCAGTCTTTCTGTTGTGGTTATATTTTTCTTGTATAACAATGTACACACAGTAATATTTTCAGTAATTCTTTTTTACATACTTTTTTTGCTGATTGTTGTGGTGCAGCAGTGTATAATTTGAGTTTGTTTAAAACATTTGGTTATATTTCTAAAGGTTTTCAATTTGCTTTGCATTACTTGTAGTGTGTGTGTGTGTGAGAGTGTGTGCAATGCGTGCCATCAAATCAGACACCTTTAACTGTCACAGAGTAATTGCAGCAGTGTGAACCTGCTATCCACTATACCTGCATGAATTTTTTGTACTGCTTTGTGGTGTCTTTACTGGTAGTGGACTGTTACTGCCATGCACTACCCTCTGCCCCCCCAACCAGCAAAAGTTATTCTTTTCCAGATTTGGATTTGTGACTTGTGAGCAAGGTTAGGGGTTGTGCCTTTGCGTCTGCATCTCTTGAGTGCACAGTACAATCTTAATCTGTCTGTGCGTTTGCAGTGCACCATTAATTCTGGGAGACTTTGCATTTCTTGTTACACTCTCATTTCACTTCGTCAGCACTGGGGAATTTTCTGGACACAAGACAATAGGATTTTGTGGATGCACATTCATTCTGGTGACTGTGTGTGACCACTGCGCGCATAACTGGGTTCACCATTAATTCTGGGAGACTTTGCATTTCATGTTAAGCTCTCATTCACTTTTTCAGCACTGGGGAATTTTCTGGACAAAAGACAGTAGCATTTTGGGGATGCACATTAATTCTGGTGGCTGTGTGTGACCACTGCGAGCATGACTGAATGCACCATTAATTCTGGGAGACTTGGTATTTCTTGTTACGGTCTCATTTCACTTCATCAGCACTGTGGAATTTTCTGAACACAAGACAGTAGCATTTTGGGGATGCACGTTAATTCTGGTGACTGTGTGTGGGGGGCTGCCAATATTGTTGTCACTTCACCTTACTTCACGTTAAGGCGGAATGACAATGCGAAGTAATAATTACAAGGCAAAGTGAGCATTTCATATTGGCCACTCCATGTAGTGGAATGACAATGCGAAGTGCCCACTTTGCAGGCACTTCGCCGGTGAAATTTAAATTCGCTGCATCTCTACTTGATGCTTTCTCCCGTTTAACCATGAGTTGATCCAATTAACCAGTTTGATGTCTAGGCCTATTTCTATGAGTCTTACAATGAGCTCCTTATGTGGCAGAGTGTCGAACGCTTTTGAAAAATCTACATACAGGACGTCAACAGGTAGTCCAGCATCTAAGGCACTTCTTACCGGATTGAAAATATGTAATAAATTTGTCTGGCATTACCGAACCCCCTGGAATCCATGCTGGCTAATATCCACCAGGCCTTCTTTTGTTATACGTTCACATATTTTGTCTTTTATAATACCTTCTATCATTTTGCTAACAATTGAGGCTAATTTGACAAAAGTTGCTAGGTTGTTTCTTGGTTCTCTTTTTGTAGATCGGGATTATAGTTGCATGTTTCCAGTCTTGGACTGCAGAACCTTCATCAAGTGAAGTATTAATGATGTCTGTGAGTGGTGCAGAAATGACATTTGCAAGTTTCTTTAGTAAAATTAGGTGAAGGTTATCAGGCCCAAGGGATTTATGTGTATTTAAATCCTGAAGTTTGCCTGCCACAACACTCTCTGTGGTGGCATGTTTCTTGTTCAGTAGACCTACACATAATTTTGTTATTTCTTCCTGTGCTATATCTGTTTTTTGCATGTAAACACTTGCAAAGTAATTATTGAATGCTGATGCTTTGGTAGGTGACTCCCATACTTCTTTATTGTCAATCAACAGTGGTTCTACAGAGGATTGATCCTTTTTGACACTGTTTAGGTAACTGTAGAATTTCTTTTTATTTTCATTTATTGAGTTTGCTCAACCTAGTTCAAATTCCCTTTTTGAATTTTTGATTGCTAATTTGCTTTTTTGCTTGCAATCTTGTATTTATTGATGTTATTTGTTGGGGGAGTCTTTTTGTACTTGTGTTATGCTTTCTTACATGATTTTATAAGTCTACTGATGTTGGTGTTAAACCAAGTTTGAATTCTGCCCTTATTATTATATTTTGTTTTTAGTGGAATGACATGATCAGTGCAATACTGTAATTTGTTCTTAAACTTTTGTCACTTTATTTCCAAGTGTGTCCCTTTAAAATTGTCTCTCCAATTCCAGTTGGCAAGGTATTGACTTATTTGATCATACTGTGCAGTACGATAGCATCTAATTTTAGTGGTGCCTAATAGGGGTTTCCATGAGGTATCAATTTCTAGTTGTACCATGTTACGGTTGCTGTTACAGAATGGTTCTCTCACTCTACAGTCAATGATATTAATTCCCATGTTGGTTAGTATAAGATCTAAAATATTCGAACCCTGGTAGGATCTCTAACAGTTTGTTTCTAAGTTGTTTAATGCTGCGAAATCCAACATTTTCCTGCCTGTTGCTTATTCTAAATTGGCCCAATCAACATCCAGAGATTGAAAGTCTCCCATTAGTATTATGTCTGGATTCATGCCTATATTTCCCAGGTTCTCAAAACATTATCTTCTGCACTTAGGTTAGGTGGTCTATATGACATGCCTACAAGTATTTTTCCTATTTTGGGGATATAATGATACCCACAATTGCTCTGCCTGAGTTTCAATTATATTTTTGTAGTTTCACTAGACTCAATGTTGTTTGTAATATATAATGATACCCTACCTCCCACCTTTGGGATCAGTGGGAATGATAAGCTTTGTATCCTGGAATGTTAGTGTCCCAATTGTCTCTGGTCCATCAGGTTTCTACTGACTCCACATAAGTGTATGTTCTTGGATACCAACATGTTTTGCATTCACCCTTCTAGTCCCTCATACTCCTAGCATTTAACATTAGTATTTTTAGTTTGTGGTTAATATTATTAGTTACCTTACTGGCTAGTTTTTGAAATAGTCTGGAATGGTAGCGCTCTTTCTATACTTCTCCTAGAATGTTTTACAGTCTTATTCAAGTGCAAACCATCTTTCCCATAATTTTGTGTTTTGTCATAAAATTGATCCCAAGTGTTTAGGAAAGGTAGGTCAAACTGTATACATTTGTATTGTAGTCTAACATTAATTCTTTCAATAGTTGCATCTTTTCTGGGTGGCATTTTGTTAGGGGTAGTAGATCAGAGATGACTACTTTTGCACCAGTGGCTTTAATATTACCTGTAAAATAATAATTATATCATCTACTATGTCCATTTCATGTTCCCTGCCTTCATCATTTATACCTCCATGGATCACTATAGTCTTGTAGTCCACTCCATTGTTTAGCAAAGTTCCTAATATTTCTTTTGTATCTCTATATCAATGATGTGAGCTGATATCTTAGGTAAAATAAAATATATATTCTTGAGCTCTGATTTGCTATGGACTTATTACATCATTAGAAGCATCTCAGTCTGTAGGGGACTTGCTATGTTTAGTAACTGTCCCTTAAATAAGAGCTCACCATATCCAGTTAAAAGCAGGGCAAGGCCGCTGTCAAGAGGATGCAAAATGCTTTGTGCATCAAAAGGTTCAGCAGAGCAGTGGAAGTAATCTTGCTACTTTACAATGTCCTGGTCAGGCCTCACTTGAGTTCTGTGTACAGTCTGAGGCTTCTCATACACACAAAGGCAGTCGAGAGGATGTAACTTAGGACCACCCAAATGATCAGTGGTAATGGGCTCAAAAGCTATGAGGAGAGGCTGGAGACACTTAATATGTTTCACCCTAGAAAAGGATACTGAGTGGTAATACTGTAGATCTGTCTTCCTTATATTAGGTTGTCAGCAAGATTAAAAGGCACAGGTAGTTTGATCCAGCAAGACACAGGAGGAGACACCTGAAGCTCAGAGGTGGTAAAATCACGTGTAATTTAAGGAGGCACTTCTTCTAACAGGGGGTAATGAACCTATGGAACAGCCTACTAGTGAAGAGGGTGGACCTGATAGATCTCAAGTCCATTCTGACCTTAAACAATTATGTTACTATATAACTTGCTCTGTGAAATAGCTGTAGTGTCTGTGTTCCCATGGTACTCACTAGTACCTCTCATTTTGCCAATGATCCTGCAGTATCATTTTATGCAAACCTAACTCCTTGTCAGTTGCTTCCTAGAGTTAGATACCCTCCTCCTCCTGTCAATTATTTATCAGTATTTCCCATGCATGCTTGAAGCCCCCATTGTTTTCGCCTTACTAAGTCTGCTGGAAGGCTGTTTCAGGTGTCCATCACTTTTCTTTTTTAAACTTTGTTTTATTGAGTCATCTTCAATTTTACAAACAAAATTCTACCAAAATAGGCAGAATCACCAATAAACACAACAGCATATACATTGTTGTTATAGGAGGGGTGTTCACTATTCTTCATTTAACCTCACTGGGAGGAATTACACCTCAGATTTTACCCATTTTAACACCTTATGGAGCATAAACACAGCCAGTACTACACTTACTAGATTTGGCTTTAAGCAGGATTTGTTTACCAGGCTTGCCATGCCATCCTATAACTTGAAAATGTAAGCACACAATGTATTTTAACCTTTCAGAAACTCTCCAACAGTACAACATTGACAATTAAATTTCAGGCACGCACCTTAAAAACAGCACCTGTAAACAGAGAAATACATGGGGAGAAAATCTGCAGTACTCTATACACAGTAAAAAGCCATTTAAACATGGAGTTAACACCAATACAGAATCCATACCATGACAAGACATGTATATCAGATAAAGTATTACTTCCTCACATTCCCCTAAACTTCCCTTCTTCCAGCTTCCTCGCATGCCCTGTTGTCCTGGTGCACTTCCTCATCTGAAATAGACCTCCCTCCTGTACCCTGCTTACTCCTATGGGTTACTTGTAGGTCTCTATCATGTCTCCTCTCTCCTTCGTCTCCTCCAGAGTGCACATGTTGAGATCCTTCAGTCTCTCCTTGTAGGGCTTCTCGTGTAACCCCGGCACTGTATTCATTGTCCTCCTGTGGACTGCTTCTACCCTGTCTACGTCCTTTCTGAGATGCAGCCTCCAGAACTGGACACAGTACTCTAGGTGGGGTCTCACCAGTGACCTATACAGTGACAGTACCACCTCCCTCCTCTTGTGGGTGATACCACTCCCTCTTCCTATCCACACCAGCATCCCACTGGCCCTGTCTGCTGCCTTATCACATTGCCCCACCACTTTGAGGTCTCTTTCTTACTTGGTGGAGTGTTAATACCCCCGCACATTTTTTACTGAATCACAGGGTTCTATACCTAGGTGTGTGTGAGTTGCACTTTTTGCAATGAACCCCATCTGCCATACCCTTGACCACTCCTCCAGTTTTATAAGGCCCCTATTCATTCTCTCTACCACCTCCTGAGTATCCATCCTATCACAGATTTTGATGTCATCTGCAAAAAGGGAACACCTTCCCTTCTTGCTCTTCTGCAAAGTTACTTATGAAGTAATTGAAGAGGAATGGTCACAGTACTGAGCCCTGAGGGACCCCACTGGTCACTCTCCCTTTGTTAGAGTGAGTCCATTTACCACCATCCTCTGTCACCTACCCATTAGCCAGTTTTTTTCCCAGTTTATCACTTTGGATCCCAACCATAGACTGTCCAATTTTTTTGGCAGTTTCCTATGTGGCACAGCGTCGAAGGCCTTGCTAAAGTCTAAAGAGACCACATCCATTGCCCTTCCTTTATTTATTACCCTGGTCACCCAGTCAAATAAATTGATCAGATACTTCTAGCATTACCCCCCCCCCCCACATGTGAATCCATGCTACCTTTGGTCTTGTAACCCACTGGATTAAAGATATTCCAATAGCCTTTCTTATAGAAGGGTTTCTATTACTTTCCCACTACTGATGTAAGGCTGACTAGTTTATAGTTGCTTGCCAAATCCAGCTGCCACTCTTATGGGTGGGACCACATCACCTCTGCCTCAGTCCTCGGAAACACTCCTGTTTCCAGTGAGTTGTTGAATAAGACTGTCAGTGGTACACGGCAACTCCCTGAGTTACTGTAGCACACTTGTGGGTGTATTCTGTCTGGTCCCATGGCCTTGTCCACTTTCAGATTTGCCAGTCTCTTCAGGACTCTTTCCTCTGTAAAGGGCTTGTGTCCACCTCCTCCCTCCTCCACTGTTCCTGCTGCTTCTGCGGCCCATCCCCTCCCTCCATTGTGAAGACTGAACAGACGTACCTGTTCAGAATGTCTGATTTTTCCTGATCCTCCTGTGCACAGTCACCTTCTGCCATCCTTCATTATCCTCACTGTCCCTCCCTTGTCTTCCTCTTTTGGCTTATATACATGAAAGTCTTGTCCCCTTTTTCACCCACTGGCTAGCCTTACTTCAGTTTACCCGTGTTCACCTCACTTCCTTTCCTGCTTCCCTCTGTTATACCTAGTACACCTCCCTATCCTCTTCCATTTATGTTTCTTTGTACCTCCTGAATACCGCCCTTTGTTTTTTCTTTTTCTTGACACTTCCCTGGAGTACCATAGTGGTCTTTTTTTCCTCCTCCTTTTGCTCACTTCCTTCACACAGATGCCAGTTGCCTTCACTGTGCCTTCCTGTAACTTCCTTCCACTGTTCATCTACCCCAGCCTGGCAATCCACCCCTGCTAGGCTGCTTCTAAGGCAGTCTTCTGTTTCTTTAAACATTTTCCTCCTAAAGTCCATGACTGTCATGCTTATATGATTTGCCTCTGTGTGCATCTTAATGCTGAACCACACTGTATGATGGTCATTGGTCCCCAGGGACTACCCCTGTGATGTCTGCAACACTGTCTCTTTGGACAGCACCAGGTACAGTAATGCACCATCCTAAGTGGGTGAGGTGACCAGCTGCCTGAGAAATGCCCCCCAGGAGAAAAGATTGCTCTGCTTCTAGCCAAAGTTGCAGCCAGAAGGCACCAATCCACATCTTTTAGATTGAAGTCCCCAACCAGCAACACCTTTCCCTTATTTGCCATCCTACTGATGGTTTTCCCTCATGCTTTATCTAAATCCTCCCCCTGCACTGGAAGCTTGTATATCACCCCAGTGTGAACAGCGGTCCCAGCTCCTGTCTCTAGGGTGACCCCCAGCACCACCAGCCCTTCCTTCACCTCTCTGATCCCTTGCACTTCCATATCCCTGATACCCTCCTCACATGCAGAACAACCCTCCCCCTTCCTCCTTCCCTATGTCATCTGAACTAAGAGTATCCCAGTATGGCCATGTCATAGTCATGATTTTCATGGTACGATGACTCAGTTATTGTTTTGGGGACTTAGTCTTGGCCATTTTATCTGCTGTATTTTTTGACTCACTTTCATCATTCTTGTCCTTTGTGTCATTTTTTTGACTCTACTTGCACCATTTTTTTTACTCAACCTGTCTCATTCTCATTCCTTGAGACATTTTTTTTACATAACTTGCACCATTTTTTTAATTTAGTATACTTTATTGAGTTTTATAAGAATAAACCATCCAACCAACCAAACAATATACTGACATAAGTAAACTAAAGGCAGGAAAATGCCACGAATAGAAGAGTACATATGAACTGATATCTGTCATGCACTCATAGGAATCTTTGACAATATAACAATGCCTACCCACCTACCTCCCTCACCAATCACTCCCACCCTGTCTGCAATCCATTCTCCAGAAACCACGTTAATGGGATAGGTGCAAGTTCTCGTCATTTAATGGTAGAGGTGGATGGCCATCAGGAAAGAAGGGGTTCGTAAGGAGTTAGGTACCCAATAAGGATAATAATGTGTAAAGCGGCTCCCATGTAGTGCGGTAGGTCTGTTACCATTTATGCATGGTGGCTATGTGCTTTTCCAACTGGAGGACAAGTAGGATCTCTCAGTGGCACTCCAGAAATGGGGTGGTATTCTTCAAGTGTCAGAGTATGACTATTTGGCAACCGCCGCCACTATGGTGAGGTGGGCTTTCCTGATTCTTGGAGTACCAGAAGGGAAAATAGCCAAGAGACAACTCTCAGGAGTAAAAAGTTCATCCAATCCCAACAGGGGGTCCAGTGCTTGCCTAATGAGACTCCAAAATGACCGAACCTTGGGACATTCCCATAAGAGGTGAAATAGGGATCCTGGGGTTTCCTGACATCTATTACATTTGTGAGAGGAGAGTCTGATGATTTTGTAAAGTTTTGCAGGAGTATAATATAAATTGTGCGTAATATTAAACTGCACCAAGGGCAAACAATCCTGTTTAATGTACTTGTAAAGTTTGATCCAGATAGGCCTTTAAAAAGCCTTGTCATCTGGCAGGTGCAGCATTTGGACTCAGTAATAACATATTCCAGTGGGCAGGTGGGGATCTATAGTTTGAAAATGTTTGTAAAGCACAGACACCGCATGGGGCTGACCAGCTAGACTCAGGAGGGGTTCGACCCCTTCAGCTTATGGTAGACTCCAGGGCTGAGGGCCTAGGAAATCAGTTATTGTGCTTTTGAGTTGAAGAAATTTGAAAAAATCAGGGCCCTTTACTTGATACCGGGATTGGAGAAAGAAGAAAGGGACGAAAACCCTCTTCCGGAAGCAAATCGGTCAGAGTGCAAATGCTCAACTGGGGGCAGAAAGATGGCGGAATGGGACAATGGTCTATTTAAAAATGAGGGTTGCAAAACAGGGGTTGAGAGGGTACCACAGTCCAGGCAATATTTAGATATGACTGCAACTGATTCCAAGCTTTAAAGGACCATTCAATGGAGGTAGAGCGCAGGGCTCAGGGGAGCTGAGAGGGCCTCAAATAAAGCAGACTGGCCAGAGAACATCCTGTCCTACTCGTCAAGTCCCTCTCAATTTGTAACCATAGTGGAGTGTAATCATGGGGAGCAGTTTAACCAGATGTGGTTTCCTAACAAAGTAATTTACTGGTGTGCTGGGCTCCATAATATAGGAAGATGAAAGGCAGGGCTAACCCACCCTGTGCTTTGGGGCAGTCAATTTTATGTAGGCTCTATAAATAGCTAATGCTTTCCAAAGGAAAACATTAAGTATTCACTGTAATCAGGAAAACCAGGCTTTAGGGAGGTAGAACACTAAAATCCCCATAGGATGCAATAAATGAGGCAGAACATTGATTTTAAGAATGTTCACTTGTCCACATAAGGATAATGGCAGTGCAGACCATCTATCTAGGTCAAATTTGAGAACATCTATGAGCTTAGCCAGATTCTCCCTGACCATAGAAGAAAAAGACCAGGTGATTTTTATCCCTAGATATGTTAAACTTTTGGATTCCCAAGAGAGGCCAAAAATCTGGACATCCCCTCTACAAACCAAGCTATTGAGAGGAAAAACTTTAGTCTTGGAGAGATTTAGTTTGTAAAGGGATACCTGGGAGAATTCAGAAATCACCCGAAGCAAAATTAGAATAGAAGTGTAGGGATTCTCTAAATGCAATAACAAACCATCAGCATATGCTGACAGGGTATAGCATTTGCCTTCTATTGGGATTCCGTGTAAGGTGTTAAGATGACTTAGGGGTTCTAAGTAAAAATTAAATAGAAGGGGGGACAGAGGGCAACCCTGCCGGGTACCCAGCTGTAAGGGAAAGGTGGCTGAGAGACAGCCATTACAAAGGATACGAGCAGATGGGGCGGAGTAAAATATCTGTACCCATTTTATGAATTCCGGAGGGATATCAAATTTATGTAAAACAGCAAACAAGAAGTTCCAGGCCACCCCATCAAAGGCTTTTCCATGTCCAGGGAGACCAGGGCCATAGGGGACCTGCTGTCCATGGAGGTGGAGCATAAGTGTAATAGTTTCCTGAGGTGGTCCCCAAAAAAGCGACCCGACATAAATCCCACTTGTTTGCATCCGATAACTGGTCCCATGACAGGAGCTAAACGGAGAGAATTTTCACATCTGAGTTTAAGAGGGAGATTGGGCGGTAACTCAACAAGTGAAGGATCTCTTCCGGGCTTCAGTATTAAGGTGATTAAGGCTTCGAGGAAGCAGGGTCACACAGACCATGTTCAAACCAGTAATTAAATACTTCTGTCAATAGTGGGGCTATTAGGGAGGTACAGGCCGAATAGAAATTATTAGTGAGTCCATCCAGGCCTGGCAACTTGTCATGCGGCAGCAGTTTGATAGCCTTTTCAACTTCGGCCACTGTAATGGGAGCACTTAGAGACTCCGCTATCATTGGGGTCAAGGTGGTAATATCCACTGACTCTAGATAATCCAAGATAGCCTCTGGGGAGGGGTCAGAGACTGGTTCAACTGTGTATAACATTTGAAAATAACAGCCAAATGCCGCTGCCATCTGCCTAGCATCAGTGAACACTGGTGAGGTCAGATGAGGGTGGAGGCATGAGAAATTTGGCCATCTCTATTTTCGCGCAGCCAGAGGGCAAGGAGTTTCCCCGCATTTTCCACAGCATCCAGATATTTCAGTTTGGTGCGGTGCAGACCTAACTCAGCCTTCTGAGCCAGGAGATCCATATATTGAGCATGCAGAGAATGTAGCCTAGCCCACTCTGCTTCTGGTGAGGAGTGCAACAAGGAATGTTCTAACCCTCGAACAGCATTTAAAAGTTCCTCAAGCTGAGGTTTACTACTGCGGAAAAGTGGATGAACTCCCCTCGGAGCACACATTTCAAGGCACTCCACAGGGTATCCATCCTTTCCACCAAACCCCTATTGGAGTCCATAAAACCAGAGATAAACTGATGAATATGGGACAGTGATTCAGGGGATTGTAATAACTGTGCATCAAGATGCCACAAGGCATCCTGTCGTGGTCCCTGACCAGCCAAATAAAAACCGCCAACCGGGGAATGGTCAGAAAGGACCATTGGGCGAATGTCCGAAGAAAGAATTCCTGACAAGCAACAGGAACTCACCAGGAAATAGTCAGTCCCAGAAAACGTTTTGTGGGGCGGAGAGTAATAGGAGTTTTGCCTTGCCAATGGATTGTGCACCCGCCATGTGTCTATTAGTGCAAGTCCATCCATTAGATCCCGGAGTGCCCTCTGCACTGGTGATAAACTGGACACTTTGGCATCTGACCTGTCGAGATTGAACTGAGAGACAAGATTCCTGTCTCCTCCCCCCCAATAAGATAGGAAGAGGCATGGTGAAGGTTAAAAGGGGAAGAAATTGACTAAAGAATTGCAGGGAATCCATGTTGGGACCTGCATCATTTTTTTGACACAGCTTGCATCATTCTCATCCCTTACGTCATTTGTTTGACACAGTGGACCTCTTGCGTCAGTTTTGGGGATTTTACATCAGGGACCGCTTTTCTTGCAAAATATGGTGCACTGCATTTGCACACCTGGACCTGAAGCAAGGTGGTTGTTCGATGCACCCTGTGTTGATCTAAGGGCCCTTTGAAAATCCTGCCCCATGGCTCTACACCCATTACACTATACCACTTCCATACTTCACAAACTGTTTGCCTTTTTTTCCACTGAACCAGGCTTATCCCCTTCTGCCTCCTTCCTATACCCATTTCCTTGCTTCCCTTCTTGTCTCCTTTTGAATTAGGTTTATCACCCTACCCCAGATAGGGTGTTGCCTGCTTTCCCTTCTATCTGTGTTTGTTAGTTGAACCCTTCCCAGTATCCCTGTACCTCCCTATACTGTCTTACTTACCTTCTGGCTCTTTCCTCCCTTACCTTTTTGCTAAGACACCTTACCCCAGATAGGATGTTCTCTGCTTTTTCTATGTTAGCAGCTACCTAAACCTAAGTCCCACAATTTTTATTCATCTTCTACTCCCTGCCTGTGTCTGTTTGCCTTGCCTCCTTAACAGTAAGTGTTCCCAGAACTTGGATTTTTAGGTAAAGGTGGATTTACCTTATCTTGTCTTGTGTCTCTCTAGCAGAGTCCCCTGCTGACTGTGCTGGCTGACCTGCAGGTGCCTGCCGATGTCTTAGATGTCTTAGGTTACCTGTTCTATTCCTGCTCTGTTCCACTCATGCTCTGGGACACAAGCATGATGGGACATGCTGGTAGGATGCTGTCATGAATAAGTTGGGAACTTCCTGCTGTGATGCGATAGGCTGGTTTGTGTCACATGACCTGGCTAACCTCCTGATCTCCTTCTTGCCCTGTTACCTGTTCCAAGAAGAAAAAAATACAGAGCAAATAGGTAAAAAAATAACATCAGTGGTTTAAAACTTTAAATAAATTATCCTTCTGGTCCTGAAAACCCCCGCCTCAGTGAGCACTGTTTTCTGCAGTTTGCGTGTCCAAACTGAGTTGAAACCCTTTTCTAAATCCTTCTGGGGACTTCCTGCTGTCATGCAATAGTCTGGTTTGTGTCATGTGACCCAGCTGACCTCCTGATCTCCTTCCTGACCTGTTACCTACCCCAGGAAGTAAAGGCCTACTGCTTTTCTTTTCACCTCCAAATGTTTTACTACTGTATGTGTTTCTTTCTCTTAACCTAATAGATGTGGGGGTGTATACATATAGTAATCTAAAAGACAAAGAACCTCAGCACAAAAGCACCGAGGCAATGATTTCCCAGAAAGGGCACTGGCAATGAAGACAGATTTAAAGCTTTAAGCAGATCCAGTCTAAATTCCTTCATGATGATTTCCATAAACTTCCCAACATGCTTTGCATTATTGGGGCATGTGTGCTTTTATTCAGTGCAGCGGTATGTATGTGGAGGCATACAATATTTATGTTAGCTTATTTACTGTTTGAACATATCCATATTTCTGATTTTCTTTAGGCGTATCTTGACCTCAGCCTTCCATACTCCTCACCTGACAGTCTTTTAATCTTAATCACTTCTCAGGTCTCACTTATAATGACTTATCTGCTTTTACACTCCTATTCTCTTAGTCCTCTCATAAAGGTCCTTCTTTTTACCCTCATCCATATGTTTTTCCCAGGCCTTTTGTTCAGAACTTGCCTCATTACTTCTGTTTCTAAAATATACCCTATTTGCCTTTTCCAGATGTCCTGTTTATCTTTTTGTGTATGTATCTTCTCTCCAGGCTTTTTAATTATCTTTTTTTTAAAAAAATAATGTTTTTTTCGCTATAGTTCCTTCCTGAAGAGCAAGAGGTCAAAACATAGATTGAGACTGTTTGTTTTCAACATGTGTTTAATATAGCCCTTTTGTTTTATCCAGTATGTATATTAAATGTTCTGAAAAGGTGTTTACATGGGATTCCTAACATTGGGCCACAAAGTCAGTAAACTGGAAATTTTCAAGCCAGAAACCTGTGCCAGCAGCAATGCAGTGGAGGGGGTCTTTACCTTTTTTAAAAGATCAGACCACCTTCTCACATTAGACCTTCAGGTTTTTGTTCTTTAGGGTACTATCATTTACAGTAATTTTGAATGCCTTAATGGAAAAGCAGTGCACTTAACAGCGGAGTGCAGAATTAATGTAAATTGCGTGACCTTTCATTTTTTTCCTATAGGCTCTTATGAAGATAAACATTTACTTTCAAGTGTGTTTGGTCAGGGAACCTGGAAGGAATTCTGCCACATGGAGCCCTTCATAAATGCATGCATACAGAGCATAAGCAGCTATTAAATCAGGTTCCAATCAAATGATAGTTTAGTTCTAAAGCATTCTAGTTTAAAGCCTGGGGTTTAAACAGCATTGTGACTGCATGAGTGGCACTAAGTAGGAGTGGGAAGAGCAAGACAGTATTTATGAAGGAAACACTCAGAATGATTAGGCTGCATTACTTGGAGTACTCTAGAGATGTGGACGAAGGAGGATAGAGGCAGCTATTTACAATTCTGAGGATGAAAGGGAAAAGAAAGTACATAATTTCAAAAAGAATGGGTGCTGTAAGGAGGAAACAAAAAGCAAAAACAAACTACGAGCTGGTAGCGCCAACAGGTCTGGTACAATTGTGCCTACCCACTCCAGTGTTCCCTGCTAAGTGCAAGTGAAGATGCACAAGGAAAAACTTTCAGACTGGAGTCAGAATGGATTTCAGGTGGTTTAAATGTTACTTTACGAACATTTAAACTAGTGGGGGGGGGTGGAAAGACAAATGGAGGCATACACTGCCCCCTCACAGACTAAGGCAGTAGAAAGGAAGGACCCAAGGGGAGGAAACTCCTCCAGGGAGAGGGTTAATGAAACCAGTAGAGGAGAAGTGGGACAGAACAAAAGTTTCAAAAGGAGAGGGGAAAATGAGGTGGTGCACAAGTGGGGAAGGGAGTTTGCAAGCAGAGTAGTAGCAAGGGGTGGAGAGCAGTATTTGAAAATGCAAGGAGTCTTGGAAATAAAATTCTAGACCTAGAGGTCATCATGGCAGAGGGAGACCTAGATATTGTAACCATTACTGAGTCTTGCTGCACAGGGAACAATGACAGGGACATGGCCATACCAGGCTACACTTAGTTCAGGAAGAAAAGGGAGCAGCGGTTGTGCTGTGTATGTAAGGGAGGGTAGTAAGGTGACAGAAATGCAAGGGAACTGGGGGGGAAGGGCTGGAGGTACTGTGGGTCACCCTGGAGGCAGGAACCAGAGCCACTATTTGCAGTAGAGTGATATACAGATCTCCATCACAGGGGAAGAACTAGATAAGCCACTGGTAGAAGCCATCAGCAAGACAGCAGAAAAGGGTGAGGTGCTGCAGGTGGGGGACTTCAATCTGCTGGGTACAGATTGGAGCCTCCCATTCTCAGCCTTGGCTAGAAGCAGGGACTTCCAAAACTCCCTGCAGTGGGAGTTTCTCAGACAATTAGTGAGGGAGCCCACTCGTGATGGGGCAATACTGAACCTGGCACTCACAAACAGAGACAGTATTGCAGACATCAAGGCAGGATGCCACTGAAGGACCAATGATCACCGCATAGTGTGGTTTAACAGAAGGATGGTGGAGAGAAAACCAAGAAGGATGAGGATCCTAGACTTAGAGGACAGATTTTTAAAAATGGGTGAATGCCTCAGATACAACCGGGGTGGGGGTGGGGGTGGATTGCCTGGGTGGGTTGAGGAACAGTGGACTAAAATAAGGAAAGCATAGTAAAGGTGACAAACCTCTGCACAAAATAAGTGAGCAAAAGCGTGAGTAAGAAGAGACCACTATGGTTCTTGAGGGAAGTTGCTGCAAAGGTAAAAGCTAAAAGGGAAAATCTTGGTAGCTCAGGTAACTGAGCATATACATCACTTCAAGCTGCTATCCACTGCACAACATAGGTTCATAAAAGCACATAGTACAACCGCAGCACTCATCCAATTTACAAATGATGTTAAGTTGGCCATGGACAAGGGCCTGTACACAGGAGCGGTTTTTGTTGACCTTACTAAGGTGTTTGATCTGGTGGACCACCCACTGCTGCTAACAAAGCTGTCCTCTCTTGGTTTCTCCCCGACACCTCCGCCTGGTTCACCAGCTACCTTGCAGGTCATAAACAATTCATACAAATAGATAAATTCAAATCAGAGCTCTCTCCCACCAGTGCAGGGGTCCCTCAAGGATCCATTCTTGGACCACTGCTTTTCTCCTTAATTATCAATAGAGTGCCAGCCACAGCTGTCTCCTCCTCTTCTATTCTGTACATGGATAACATGGTTCTATATTCCAGTGCCAAGGACATTGCCTCCATCAACAACTGTCTCAGGAAGGATTTTAATCAGCTACAATCATGGCTAAAGCATAACAAACTCCTACTCAACTCCAGCAAGATGGTTGCCATGCTCTTTGGCTCTGCACCCAAAATCAATGTCTGTACCACAGAGTTATGTATAAAAGGCCCTGATGGCTCCCGACTGAAACTGGTTGACTCATTCAAGTATCTTGGAGTTACCTTAGACCCTTCACTGGATTTTAATCTACACATATCAAATGCTTGCAAAGCAGTAAAAACTAAGCTGAATTTGGACTATAAAATCAGGTTGTCTCTCACTACTGCAGCAAGAAGGGCCATTGCTCGAGGGGTTCTCAGACCAAGCCTTGCGTATGTGCTCATGTCTTTCATGGATGCCAACAAAGGGGCCCTGCAGAAGTGGAACACATGCTACAACAGCATCTGCCACTTTGCCCTATCGGTTCCCAGGCTCACTCATGACTGTATACTATACTCAAGCCTGGGTTGGATCTCCCTAGTTTCCTATAGTCAATACACTGCAGGCTGCACAATTGATAATATCATAAGAAATGGTACCCCAGTGGCACTAGCACACATGTTAAGCTCAGCCACCCACACATACCCACTGAGGTCAGCAGATACATCTCAGTTAGACATCCCCAAATGTGGTACAAAAATGGGGGAACATGCCTTCACAGCCTCTGCTCCCAAACTGTGGAACACACTGCCTACATCTATAAAGCAATCCCAATCACACTGGTCATTTAAGTTGGGTCTTCGTGCCCTTCTCATGGATTCTGACAAATGCTCTTGTAATTAATTCTGTGGAACTTGACAAATAAGTCTCTCTGTAACCTAATCTTAGTGCTTAACCTTAGTCTGTCTTTGAATTTGCTCTTCTCTTCAGTGCTAAATCTTCTCCGGTTAGTTACAGTTTTTAGATGTCTTGCACTGATATACCTGATGTAATCATCTATAACTGAGTCTGCTGCATTTGGCTAAACTGTGTATGTAATGTTCTGCTGTGTTGTCATAAATAATATACTGTTCCTCTGTATGTATTTCTCCTGGGTCATGCCTGAAAATAGGCAATTGTTTTTGTCTAGTGCACTCACCCTGTTAACAAAAAATAAATAAGTAAATGACGGGCAGAGGGAGCCTGCACAGAAGAGGATCAGGAAAAAGCAGAGATCCCGAACAGATACTTCTGTTCAGTCTTCACAGTGGAAGGAGAGGGAGATGGACTGCAAAAAGCAACAGGAACACTGAGGGTGGTTAGACACAAGTCCATTCACAGAGGAAAGAGTCCAGAGAGGACTTGCATATCTGAAAGTGGATAAGGCTATTGGGCCAGATGGGGTACACCCAAGGGGGCTGAGAGAGGGTACTGGTTGCACCTCCGACAGCTCTATTCAATGACTCACTGGAAACAGGAGAGGTTCCAGATGACTGGAGGAGGGCAAATGAGCCCCACTTCATAAAAGCGGCAGCAGGGAGGAGGCTGGCAACTATAGGCTGGTCAGTCTGATGTCAGTGGTGGAGAAGTTAATGTAAACACTTTCAAAGAAAGGCTAGTGTAGTGTCTTTAATTCAGCTGGTTACAAGACCCAAGGCAGCATGAATTGCAGAGGTGTCATGTCAGATGAACCTGAACAATTTCTTTGACTGGGTGACCAGGAAATAGATCAGGGTGGGCGGTGGACATGGCCTACTTACACTTCAACATTGTCTTCAACACTGTACCATATAGGAGGCACATAAGGAAGCTAGGCAGCTTGGGGGTGAGCACAAGGTGGCAAACTGGGTATGAAATTGGTTGATGGGTTGGTGACAGAGAGTGTTGGTAAATGGAACTCACTCTGGGGAGGGGAGAGTGACCAGTGGGGTACCTTAGGGCTCAGTACTGGGACCAGTCCTCTTTAATGTATTTATAAGTGATATTGCAGAAGAGTTGGAAGAGAAGGTATGCCTCTTTGCAGATAACACCAGATCTGCAATAGGGTAGACGCTCCGGAGGGGGTGGAGAGAATGAATTGAGACCTGAGAAAGCTCAAGGAATGGTCAAAGGTATGGCAACTAGGTTTCAATGTGAAAAAGTGCAAAATTATGCACCTATGGTACAGAAACCCAAAAGCGGTGTATAAAATAGGGGAAGTGATACTGAAATTCACGAAACAGGAAAGGGACCTTGTGGTTATCATATCTGATGAGCTCAATGTGGCAAGGCATGCGGCAAGGAAGTAGGTGGGGTCAGCAGGATGCTGGAGTGCATAAGGAGGGGTATCACTAGCAGGAGGAGAGAGGTGTTTTTACTATTGTATTGATTGTTGGTGAGACCCCACCTGGAGTATTGTGTCCAGTTCTTGAGACTACACCTCAGGAAGGACATAGACCAAGTAAAGGCTGTCCAGAGGAGGGCTACTACAATGGTACAGGAGCTACATCATAAACACAATGAGGAGAGATTGAAGGATCTCAATATGTACACCCTTGAAGTGAGGAGGGGGGGCATGATAGAGACCTATAAATACCTCATGTAGGTGAATGAGGTACAGGTGGGGAGTATTTTTCAGAAGAGAAGGTGCATGAGAGAAAGTGGGCATGCAATGGAGCTGGAAGGGGGTAATTTAGGAGGGATGTGAGGAAGTACTTCTTTACTGAAAGAGTGGTGTACAGCAGGAACAGTCTTCTACTGGAGGTGGTGGGGTGATAACAGTGGTGGGCTTCTAGCATTCATGGGATAGGCACAGAGAATCTTGATAGGAAAGTAGTGGGGGTGGGGGGACTGTAGATGGAGATCAGATGGGGTTTGCACTGATGGTATAGGTAGGGATAAAATAGGCAGACTGGGTGGGCCAAGTGGTCCTTATCTACTGACAAATTATATGGTTCTATGTCTGACTCCATGAATAGATGAGGGTCAGTTTCTATGCACAAACTTCCTCAGAACACTAGAACATTGTTATGATTAGATTTTTCCTTAGGGCATACTGTCAAGACCTTAGTCCTCATATGATTTTTATTTGCTTCCTTTTTCTTAAATTGAACTCAAAGACAATTGGTGTTGGTGTAATCATATCAAAACTGGTTTTGTTTCAAATCCTTAATCTCTTCTTGCTGTTTCCTCACTAAATTTTAGGAGTGTACACAAACCGCCAGCCACTCATGATACAGTAATGTTGAAACATAGACAATAACAGCAGAAAAGACCATAAGTCCGTCCAGTCTGTCGATAATCCCGAGACCTATTGTTCATATGGAGTTCTAATCCATGCTATCCAGCCCCACGCTCCATTCCTACTATTGCTACCCTGAGCACCAACCCGTCACTCTGTCCCAGCTGTGTTTGAAACCACGGATAGTTTTGGCACCCACAACATCTGCTGGCAGATTGTTCATGGCTCCACCACTCTTTCCGTAAAATAAAACTTTCTCACTTCTCTATTGAATCCCTCTCCTGTAGTTTCCACTTGTGCCCCCTATGTTCTTGATCTGCTACTTATGCCAAATAGTTTCTTGCAGTTTACTTTGTGCATTCCCTTCAGGAACTTGACAATCTCTGCCATATCTCTTCTCTCTGGGCTGATGTCCAGTGAGTACATCAGTGCCTTGAGCTGATCCTAATAAGATCTGCCTTGCTGGCCCTCAATCATTTTGGTAGTAGTCTCCTCTCACTGAATCACAGGTGACTAGTCCGAGTAGGGGTGTTCCCAAGTTTCAGGAAAGATGTAGTCGTAGTATTGTAAACACACATTTTTGTGTGGTAACTCTGCTATGGTAGACAGACAGTTTTCACTTTTTTATGATTCTATTCTTGCATTTCAACTTATCTCCCTTGGAACCCATCCAATCCCACAGTGTTACCTACCAGAAGGGATCCTGCAATGGGATCAGCTATGCCACTCTTGTGTCAAGTTCTTGCATATTGTGCAAGCTGACTCCCCAGCCGTTGCAGTCAACTCAGTGGCATTGAGCAGCCATCTTGGTTGTTCCTGTCTGCTTCATAACTGCCCTATATGGGGGTGGGGGTGGGGGTGCAGTGGAAGGGACAGCCCTTCTGGTGGAATGCGAGAGGCAGTGTCTGTTACTGCTGATAGACCACTCAGGTTTTCATAACTCACTGGACATTGGTAGGCAGGGCATAGTCGGTGCCTCTGTGCCGGCCCAGCAATCAGCACCCATATCTGCACTGGTAGCAGGATGGAGAAGGAACTAAGCCCTCTTCTATGAGAATCAGCCCCCTGTTCCTCTAGCAAACTGCAGGGTGTGTGTGAGGTGCACTCAGAGAGGACAGAGCATACTTCTCCTACTCCTAATTAGGACCATGGGCTCAGGATTTAACCCATGGTCCTCTGAGTGGAGCACAAGAGTCTTAACCACTGGGATCTCTGAAGTCTCTCAGTTTTCATCTTTGTGAAGGAAAGAAAGCAAATACAGAGCAACCAGATACCTGAACAAATTCCACGGAGGGTGAGCAAACTTAACAGGTATTTTACTGATATGCTGCCAAAAAGTATTTTCAGAAGGTTAAATTGCCATACTAAACTTTTATTTAAACAGCAAAAGTGCTCATAATTAAAATACACACAGGAGAGATCTAAAAAAGCCTCAACAATTTTGAGCTTTGCTCTTTCTCAAGAGGATTGTAAATTCATGGAGTTAGTGGTGCATTTAAATACCTTATACAATTAAGAATAACTAACATTCCCCTCCAACTGCATGTGAATAAGTACCAGTTACCTATTACAATTACTGTGATTAAAAGTCTTTGGCACTTAGGAATGCTAATAGTCCATTCAATCTAGTACTATTATTCTTTACACTGTGACCATTGGATTTCATTCTATCTTTGTCCTTCTCTGGTTAATTAAATTCATTGTGTGAGGCCATGCTGTGCCATGAAACAATTAGTGGCAGGCAAACTTCAGAGGCTGTTTCCATTTAAAATGTTTTTTACATTAACAACTATGAGCAAAGATAAAAGACAGAAATATCAAAATGTATTCTCCAAAAATCAATATTTCAGAAAGGGACCAGGCTGAATCTTCCATTTAAACATAACTCGTCAAACCCACCCAAAGTATAAAAACAATAACTTTCCCACTTTAACAATCTATTATACAAGGCTCTCACCTAGATCCATTATCCACTTTTTCCAGACCCATAAACCTAAATGAGTGGTGTCCCCTGCTCCTTTATATACATATCCAAGGCATTTCTAATATCTCCATGTCTAATATTGCTCAAGTGTTCCCCCTGTATGGTGTTTAAACTTTCTCTTTGTTTTTCCAATGTAAAAAAACACCACATTTACATTCAGCCAAATATATTCAATATCACAGTTAATAAAATCCCTGACTATACATAAGTTCCCGTGGCTGTACTTGAAAAGTTATCCTGTTTTTTAACCATCCTACAACTGGTACACCTGCCACAGGGAGAAGTACCCCAAGGGGGTTAGGGCATCCACTCAGGTCTTATGGGCTTTTTTCTAACTGGCTGTAAGCTGCAGCATACTTTATCCTTAATATTCTGCCCCCATCTAAATACCATTCGAGGTTTCTCCCTAACAAATGGAACCAGGGTTTCTTCTGTGCCCAGTACATGCCAATGGTTGTTAATGATCTCACCCACCTTCCCTGCTTGTAGTGAATATGCTGTTACAAAATTTATTCTGGAATCCAGGTTCAGACCCCAACTCCTTTGTCCACACTCCTAATTGGAGTATTCCTATCCCATCTCACTACAAACATCTTGCCCCATTGAAGACTATGTTCATTATAGCTTCTTGCTCTAAAACAAGCATCTTGATTGATAGCCCATTTTTGAAAATCCTCCTCCGTACTACAATTCTGCTTTAAGTGGATGTATTGACCTTAGGGATATTCTCAATTTTATGTCATGGATGACAACTGGAAAACTCCAAAAATGAGTTTCTATCTGTAGGTTTTTGAAAAAGTCAGTGTAAATGCCCTTGTCATCCTTTATTATTCTGGTATCCAGAAGATTAATTTCCTTTGTATCTACAAATGCTGTACTTTTTTTTATTAAATATACTGTATTAAAATTTTAACAAGTAGAAATTTAAAAGTAAAGGAAAAATCATAACAGACACACCAAAAGAAAAGGCGAACAAATCCAATTACTGTAGTAACATACAAAGAAAGCAAGATAAGAGCAAACCTGAAACATCAAGGAAATTCCAAACAGGAAAACATCAGATCCCAATCCCTCCCCCTCCCCAGAACTGCACCCCTTATGGCACATACAATCAAAAAAGAACACATATATGGATCCAAAACTATCATAAAGAAAAAACTACAGTTGTAAAGAATAAATAAGCTATAAGTATAATAACGGGTATAATACTATGCAGGGTGGCCTCTGAGAGAGCAAGCTAACTAAGTCCTGTGCTGAGGATGCTGGTACTTTCCCTATAGTGAGAGTAAACTTAGCAATGTCACAAACCCACTCAGCAGGTCAGGCCCTCTACTCCCAAAGTGCCAACCTCTGAGCGCAGTCTTGTGAACAGTAAACAGTACAAGGTAACCCTCTTGTCTGTTTTGTGAGTTCAGATCAACCTTTGGT
Source organism: Neoceratodus forsteri (assembly GCA_016271365.2). Lineage (NCBI taxonomy): Eukaryota > Metazoa > Chordata > Ceratodontiformes > Ceratodontidae > Neoceratodus > Neoceratodus forsteri. Next base: position 2,121,528 of record JADMNL010000041.1, on the reverse strand, counting down.
CTCAAGTTCTGGAGGGATTCAAACTGTTAACCTCTTGTTAGCATACCCAGTGCACAGGCACAGATATATCTGTCTTCGGGGGGCCACATATCTTTGTCTATGGGCCCCTAACCACATATACAGAGATGAACCCTTTTAAAACTTTAGTAAAGACCTCAGATTTAAAACTCTTCTCTTTCCAGTTTGGTATCACCATTCAAGCTTATGTCTATTGTCTGCTATAACCATGTACTTTTCTTACAAATAAAAAAAAGGAGTCAAAGACAGACCAAGTAAGTTCGAAAAATAGTTTTACTATAAAAGATAAGAATATGTAAAACACAACAATACAGAACTATTATATCACAAGACTTATAAATCTTTTAAAAGAACAAGGTTTAAAACAGTGCAATTCCTACTACAGTATTTGGGGATCAGTGCTGGGACCGGTCCTATTCAACATCTTCATCAGTGACATTGCGCAGGATCTAGAAGGCAGAATTTCACTGTTCGCTGATGACACAAAGCTCTGTAACAGAGTAGACACACCAGAGGGTGTAGACAGAATGAGAAGGGACCTGCAGAAACTTGAAGAATGATCAAGGGTTTGGCAGTTGAAATTCAATGCAAGAAGTGCAAGATAATGCATATGGGGCACAAAAACCCTGGCACAATATATCAGTTGAGAGGTGAGGATATAGCATGCACCAAGCAGGAAAGGGATCTTAGGGTTGTCATCTCTGATGACCTCAAGGTAGAAACAGTGTGACAAGGCATCAGGTAAAGCAAATAGGATGCTGGGATGTATAGGCAGGGGCATCACCAGCAGGAAAAAGGAGGTCATAATTCCAGCTATACAAGACACTAGTGAGGCCCCACCTGGAGTACAGTGTACAGTTCTGGAGACCATACCTACATAAGGACATAGACAGGGTAGAGAAGGTTCAGAGGAGGGCAACAAAGATGGTGCATGGATTGCATCACAAGTCCTATGAAGACAAGTTGAAGGAACTGAACATATACTCTCTCTAGAGGAAAGGGAGGAGAGAGGGATATGATAGAGACATACAAGTATCTTACAGGGAGAAACAGAGTGCAGGAAAACACTATTTTAAGTGAAAAAGATGTTCCAGGACTAGAGGGCATGGGATGAAGTTGGAGGGAGGGACGATTCAGAGGAAACATGAGAAAGAATTTCTTAACAGAGCAGGTGGTGGACAAGTGGAACACCCTGCCAGAGAAGTGGTGGAGCTGGAAACAATCACAGAGATTTAAGAATTCATGGGATAGACATAAAGAATTCTAGAGGTCAGGGTAAGGAAACAGACTTCTAGGAAAACAAACTGAACTTACAAGCTCAAATGGCAGACTGGGGGCCATAGGCCCTTATCTGCCGACACTGTCTATGTATCTATGTATCTATGTAGTCTCTAAATACTTGCTTAAAGTGCTCCAAAGATGTGTCCTTGTTAGAGTGTAGGTAAAAATGTGTCTCTGTGAAGTAAAACAGACTAAATTAAATGCTGGCGTTTACCCCCCCTCTTTTCAGGAGGTCACCTAGCTCCTCCCTGTCAGGATATATGAAAATATACAGTATATCTTATACAAAAGTATTACATTCTGCAACTTCAGCAAAATTCACGTCCTTCAAATGACACTTCTTCTGATCTCATAATAAGCTTTCCACTTCCAGGACAGGAAATCATCTTTATGATTTTGCGCTTCTATGTAATAACCTTGGTTTTCCTTCCAAAGTCATAAAATGGATATGTTATAGCAACTACGGTTGTAATTAACTCAGACCAACAGGATCCTTAATTAAGGCCTTACATGTAACACATGGTCTCTAAAAACTGAGTGTGTGATGAACTCACATACTGTCAGCATTTTTCTTTTGGCTTTCATCTTTTAGCTAAAATCTGGGGGGATGAGTGAGGTCATTCTAAGAGCATCAGATTTTCAAGAGAGACAGTCAGTAATACATTTTATATTAATAAAAATGATACAGCACTCAGAACTGGCTGTCTACATCACAAACAATGCTTCCCATCATATACAAAATGCTGTAAATTTAAGGCAGGGGTTGCTACTCTCCAAATAGGATATAAACTGCCTCTGTTCCTCCCTATCTCCCTTCCAAATTAAGAGTATGTCATCCAGGAACTTTCTGTATAACTCTAGATGTATAAAGTATGGATTCTATGCAGCATTCCAAACATATTTGTGCTCCCAAACCTCCAAATAGATCTTTGCATAATTTGGGGCAAATGATGTCCCCATTGCAGTTCTATGGAACTGATGGTAGTGAGTACCCATAAAAGAAAGTGTTGCATTTGAGTACCTTTTCTGAGAGTTGTAAAATAAATTACAGATGTCCCCCCTCAGTTACATTTCATTCTTCTAGTGTTGTTCTCAAAGCTCTTAGAGCCCTATCATGTGATATATTGCTATATAATGCATAAATAACTAATGTTACCAATAGTCAATCTTTTTTCAACTACCATATCATTCAAAACCTGAGCTGATCGGCAGCATTCTTCATCTGCTCTCTATTTAAGGGATTAAAACATCAAAATAGCTAATAAAAAGTAAAGATACAAGACAGTAAACCACTCTATTCGATAGAGAAACCTTTAGAGTTCACTATGGGCAATCCTCGTATGGACAAGGGTAGTGTTCAGGTGCTAAAACAAGCAGATCATCCCAGCTGTCTCGATCAGGTCAGGAGATCCAGGCTGCAAATCAGCCTGAGTCAGAGGAGACCATGTCCTCGATAGGCCGCAAACTTCAGTGTTGGATTTCCTCTGTCTCCGATCTTAGCAGCAAAATGGATTCTTTTGCCACCAGGGTGTCAGTTGTGGAGAAGTAGGTGGAAGGGATGTAAACAAAGCTTAAAGATATTAAAAAGCAATCTGAATCAACAACAGCTGCATCCTCTCTCCTTACTAAGGAGAACTCACATCTGAGAACCAGAATTGAGACTTTAGAAAATCAGGCCCGATCGGCACATATAAGAGTTCTCACGTTGCCGGAGGGGATTGAGGGTGATTACCCGCTCATGTTTTTAAAGGACTGGCTAAGGGAAAAACTAGCACCTGACGACAGGGACAAGGATTTCAATCTCCAAAAAGCCTACAGAATTACCCCAACAGGCTATTGAGAAGATACAGAAACTCCTCATACCTTGCTTCTCGTTACTGATGGGATAGGCACGAGGGACAGAATCCTTCGGTTGGCTCGCAAGGCTGGTTCCATCACTCAGGATGACCGTGCGATATATCTGTTCCCCGGTATCAGCTACGCTACTCGAATGCACTGAAAACAATTCAACGGAGTGAGGAAAAAGCTGAGGGATGCATCAATCATTTACGCAATGGTCTTTCTGGCACGACTTAGGATTGTTCATGGAGGTAAGGTCTGGATCTTCTCTGACCCGGCCAATGCAAGCAAATGGGCATCACGATTTGTGGAGCACTCCCAAAGCCAACTTCGAGACCAGAGAGATGAAGACTCTGATTTAGAGGAACAAGAGGAGGACTGATTTTATTTGAAACAATGAGGAATACCGTATTATTTTTTATCCTAGATTGGGAATAATGAACTCTGTTTGCAAGTTTATAGTAGATAAGGACTTTAAACTACAGTCTGCTCTGGCAGAGGGTTTCTGTTTAAACTTAAATTGTCCTGTACCTTGCTATTGAGTCAGTTAACTAATTATTAACATGATAGTTTAGGTAAATCGTTAATGTCCTAACTATACGATTGGAGGATGTTTTTTGAGGCTAGCCCTGTTCTGTTTTACTTAATCATGGAATATATGCTGCCTGTATTATTTTCCTTTTTAAGGATCGGGACTTTACTGTGAGGCAAAAAGTGCGACACCATTAGCCCCTGCTTGAGTCTCGCTTTATTTGGGACTTTTAATAAATAAGAACTTTAGTATAATGAATTAGTCGCACTGCTCATGGGCTTGTTAACACAGTTTTTATTGTGTTTGTACTTGTTAGTATATAATAATAAATTTCCCTCCGATGTGATATCACAATATTGGGACACAACAATCCTGTGATTAAGGGGTGGATTAGCTAACTCTCTCTTTAGAATGTATTATACAATATGGTATGTCCTGGCTATGGAATTGTTATTGTACTAATAACTGCTGAAAATAATAAAAATAAAGTAAAAAAAAACCTTCCAACACATGAGAAGTATCCCAAATATACAATCCAAATGTGGTCACCACATCTTTAAGAGACTGGGTTCTCTCAGCACATTGATGCTATACATTAAAAATCCACCCCATGCTGGGTGCCCTTTGTAGGATCAAAAGCGGTATCCCCTTTCCTGTTCACCGGAAAATCATTTCTAAGATGATAATTCCCAGCTTTGATTACAGTGATATAGTCTACGGTGCTGCTCCCAAGTCCACCTTGGCCAGACTGGATCCCCTCTTCACTCCTTCTACCGGTTTGCCCTGACCTGTCCTTCCCGTACTCACCACTGTTCTCTTTACACTGATCTCTCCCTCCCCTCCTTGGTAGATTGCTGCCTAACCCACTATAGCTCCTTCACCTCTAAATTCTGGTTGTCTTCTCTCCCCCCTTATCTCAGCTCTCCTCTCTCCCCTATGCCTCCTTTTTTTTACTCTCTCTGTAACTCAAGCTGTCGCTCCCTAATGCTCCTTTCTCGTAACTCCCTTGTGGAACAGAATGCATTCTTTTACTGCTTTCCTAATATCTGGAACTTCTTTCCCCTTACAGTTCACTCTGCCTCCTCCAAACACTCTCTTTCCTTGTTACTTCAAGCACACACAACTCCCAACTGCAACTGCCCTTAGTCTAATGTCTTGCCCCCCTTTCTCTTTCCCCATCCACTACCAGTCCCCAAGGTACTATACTACTACTACTATATGTTTCAACCTCTCACTCTTCCTCTTCTCTTCCTTTTTCCCTCCCCCTCCTTCCACTACCTTCCTTTCTTCTACCTTTTTCCTTCCTATCTCCCCCCTTGCCTTCACTGCTACCGTAAAACTTTTCTCACTCTTTTCATCTCTTTCATCGTCTCCCTCCTTCCCCATTCTCTTCCCCTCTTTCCTCCTCCTCCTTTCTTATCCCTTTCACTTTCCCCTCCTCTTTTACCTTATTCCTAACCCTTTTCCATCCCCACCCAACTTCTATTTCTTAGTGTTTTTTTCTTCTCTCTCCTTTTCTTCTTCTCTCTCCTGTTTCCCCCCTTTTATATTTCCTTCCTTCAGTTCTTTCTCTTGTTGCTTCTCCCTGTTGCCCCTCCTGATAATGTCATTTTCAACCTTTCCTGTACTGATGTTGCAGCCTGTGAGTGCCTGGTTTACCCCTCACGCTGATGTTGCCTCTCTATCTTGTTTAACAATTGCCACTTATGCTTACTGCATATACTTACATAGTTGCGCCTTTTGTTTATCAGATTACTGCACTTTGTTTATACTATGTATTTATTCCCTCCCCCCTTCCCCAGGACACATCTGAAAACAAGATTTATGGCTCAGTATGTATTTTCCTGGTAAATCTCTTTCAGTAAATAAATAATAAACATGTACATGTCTTGTGATGGTTCTGTAATAGAGCCTATGCTGGCCACAATCAAACGTCTGGAGGAAACTGTATATTTTTATGAACTTTGGGTAGTAAATAAATTATGGGTCTAACTGGAAAATCCACAGTTAGGTATTTCTTTTCATTTTTACTAATCACATTCCTTTCCAATGCATAACCCAGTAGTAAATCTATTTCTCTTTTAAATAGTATAGTAGCATCAGTCTCTAACCTTTTATAAAATGTATAATTTAGTTGCATCTTCCATTCATGCTCATACCATGCACAGTTTATTTTTTTAAAACTACTGTTTATTGTGGGAATGAATTAGCTGTCATCCATTACTAAAGCATTGTTTCATGTTATATCTGTTACATATAAGTTTTCATGCAATACATGCAGCTTCAGGATAGTATCTTCAGTCTGTGACAAACTTCTATCCATAAGGTAATTTTGAACAATAAAAACAGTTTATAACTTTTGACTGTCTAAACTTAGTCATACATTCAACATTCAGTTAACTTTGTACTCAGGTGGGCTGACTACCTTTTTTATGTTGCTTGCGTGCATGCACAAGAAACATATTGCGGCAGCTTGCTACAGAAGCAGGTTGTGGAGGCGCGGCACTGTTGTGGCCAATGCCCCCACAGCCTTTGGAGGCTTGGCCCGCATTTTCCAATGGGGTGGCACACTGCTGCTGACACTAGTTCAGCCAGCATGCCACCACCTTGAAAGGTTTCAGCCGCTGCAATCAGGGGCTGCCTCATCATTGCAGCATCAGCCATTCAGCTGCAATGAGAGAGCGACCTGTCATTGCTGGGCAGAACCTTGCTGCTGTGATATTGTTTGTGAACATGGTGGTAGCAAGCCGCCATGTTCACAAACAACATTAAGCACCCCCACTGCCGAGGGGGTGCCCAGTCCCCCTCGGCAACATGTGCCCCCCCACCACAGTGTTTGTTTGCCAATGGGGCCCAATCCCCGTCAACTTCAGTGGCTGTATGCACGTTCAAGTTGCCGATGGGGAGCCCACACCCCATCGGCATTATGTCCCCTCCCGGTTTCATTTGCCGATGGGGAGCCCCTCCCGTCGGGGTGATGTCCCCAAAAAGCAGTACAGTTGTGCCGTTGGTGCCCAATCCCCTCGGCTCTTGCACCCCAAAAGAAACACTCTGTTGGCACACTGGGAGCCACCCCAGCATGCCAAATGGCCCTGTAAAAAAAAAAAGTCCCGTGATGCTTTTTTTTTTTTTTGATTAACCTGTAAAAAAAGAAAATGGTCTTCGCCGTCTCCCTGCCCCTTCCCACAACCTGCGCCCCCCCTCTGCGCACCCTGCCTCCTCACACCTTCACCCCATACTTATCTGTGAAGTAGGGCACGACGATCTTCAGTGGACCAGGAACACGTCTGCACTCTTCAAAGTTGACTGCGAACTGAGGAAATGCCAGTAAGCTGTATAATGGCATAAATAGGGCTTTTTCAACTTTTTTGTCTATCTCAGGCATTTTTTTGAATTTTGGCACCACATTTTCAACATGGGGTTATTGGGCCCCCTCCTCATGAATTCAGCTACTGTCCTGGCATTAATCTGTCCCGAAAGGTGATTTCGACTTCACTGCATGGAATCACCTTTTGGGACCGATTAATGAAAATGACAGTGCCAGTGTTCATGAGGTGGACTCTCAAAAAGTCTATGTTGCATATTTGGTGGGAAAAATCCAAAAATGACTGTTTTAGGAGAGTGCATTGCGCAGTTGCTACGCACGCTCATAACTTCGCCAATTTGCAATATTTTCACTCCAGATTTTCAACATTGCCATTTTTACACACCTCCTTATGAAAAGTATAGCTGTCATTTTTCACATCCTGGCCGAAATGTGTTTTTGCACTTCTGGTGCAGAATAGCGTGGGCGCTGTGGGAAATCAGTGTTCGGGATGCATTAAGAAAATCACAGTGACACTGTTCAGGAGCAGAGGTCCTAAAATGCCTATGTTGAAAATTTTGTGATGAAACTCCATAAAGTGACTGTGTTATGAGTGTGCGTTGTGCAGTTTCACGCACCCTTGTAACTTCGCAAATTAGTAAAACTTTCACCCCAGATTTTCAACACTGGCATTTTTTCACACCTCCTTATGAACAGTACAGCTGTCATTTTTCACATCCTGGCCAAAATGTGTTTTCGCATTTCCAGCGCAGAATACTGCAGTCGCTTTCGGAAATCAGTGTTTGGGACAGATTAGGATCAAGTGAGTGAGAGAGGGGGAGTGACCGAGCTCAACTAAGCTCTGTCAGGACTGCTGCGGATTTCTTTTGGGTAGAAAAAGGTGCCAATGCAGGCAGGAGCCCAGTACAAAAAGGCAGCCTGCAGCACCAGCAGAAATGGAACGAGCGAGTGTGAGAAGGGGAGCGAGTGAGCTCAATGGAGCTCTGTCGAGACTACTGCAGATTTCTTTGTGGGCGGAAAAAGGTGCCAACAGAGGCAGGAGCCCAGTACAAAAGGCCAGCCTGCAGCACCAGGAGAAACAGAATGAGCAAGTGAGAGAGGGGGAAAAAGCGACCTCAACGGAGCTTTGTTGGGACAGCTGTGGATTTCTTTGTGGCCAGAAAAAGGTGCCAATGCAGGCAGGGGCCCAGTACAAAAGGGCAGCCTGCAGCACCAGGAGAAACAGAATGAGTGAGTGAGAGAGGGGGAGTGAGCGAGCTCAATGGAGTAAAGCAATCAACATTCAGCATTGACAAATGCTTGTTTTCTCTAGTATCATAAGAATAGGTAGCCACTTTGTTGACCCCTTCTTACATGCCAGACTGTCTTGGTCAAGCCTTATTGTGGGGAAGGTTAGCTTTTATTTCGGGTCCACTCCCTTGACCCTTTTCTGGGTTTCTGTGTGGGGTCTCGGTGTTTCCCTTTGGTCCCTTCAGTGAGCTTCCTCTATCCCTAATGGTTGTACCCCTGTGTTTACTGACCTAGTCCTGGGCTACCACCATTCCTGGTGTTTATCATTTGTTAGGCAGAGGGTAGCTGTTAGTTCTTCCATCCTATGTATGTTCTGTACTCTCGCCACCCAGGATTCAAAGATGGGAGGTCCCTCCCGAAACCAGTTCACTGCTATCTCTTTTGGGGCCACTAGTGTGAGAATTCTCAGGAGAGCCATTTGTGCGTTGTCTCTAAAAACTGGTGTCTTAAATCCTAGGATCATACTCTGAAAGGTGAGCTGGGGTGTGTTTCCCCACATCCCCTTTAGGTATTTGTGGATTCTGACCCAGAAGCCTATCACCTTCGGGCAGGCCCAAACAATGTGGTAGTGATTCCCCTTTCTACCACAGCCTCTCCAGCACAAGTCTGAATTTCCTGCTTTGAAGTGCTTGATGATGGAAGAGGTGTGAAAGAATCTGGAGAGACATATCCATCTCTACCCTGGGGAGGCAATGGTTCTTCATCCATATTGCCAGGTGGCTTTCCAGGAATCCTGCGGCATGTGGCTTCTAGAATCCTCCTCCCAGGCTATCCTGAGTTGCTCCTGAGCTGGGGCTTGGTCTCCCCTTATGACTTTATGCGCACCTGCTATCAACTTTGCCTCTGTCTTTTAGTCTAACCACCCAGTAGCTCAACATCTCCAGGGGTGACAGTTCCCTATTAATTTTAGAGATGAACTGGTTGGAGATTAGGTAGTGTCTCACTTGGAGTTATCTATGGAAATCATTTCTATGTAGGGTGTATTTTCTTTGGAGCTATGTGAAGGAGAGTATATTACTGTTTGCAATGATGGATGTGAACAGTGTGAGGGACTGAGGAGTCCATATTATGTACCCTGGGTCTGTCCTTGCTGCCAGGAAATTAATATCCCCTACTATTGCAGCTAAGGGGCCTATCTCTATCGATGTCCCTTTGAGCTTCTGGGCCTTGTTCCATATTCTTAGGGTATGCTTGGACCATGGGTTGGTCAGACCTTTCCAGATCTGTGGTGCCAATGGGGTGTGTGGAATTGCAAAGAGGAGGATATCCGTCACCTGCGATGCCTCCATCTCTCACTATCCCATGTCTCCCCTCTGCTTCACCCAAGTTACTGGGGGGGGGTGATTTGGGCTGCCAGGTAGTATGCTTTTAGATCAGGTAGGGCCAATCCCCCACCTTCCCTGGGTTGTGAGAGGATCTTTTGCTGCACTCTTCTCTGTCCCTTACCCCAGATAAATGTCAGGAGGGTTTTGTTTATCTGTTTCCAGAAGCTCTCTGGGATGTTGATAGGGAGGGCCTGGAAGAGAAATAGAAATCTGGGCAGGATATTCATTTTTATTGTGTCAACCCTGACCCCAACAAAAGAGGCATAACCTCCCATCTTATAATATCTGTCCTGATCTCCGTCAGAGCTTATCATAGTTTAGTTTAAACAAACTGAGTAATTCAGGGGTAATTTTAACCCCTAAGTATCTTACCATGTTGCTTGTGGCCCATCTGAAGGGAAACCCTTCTAACTCCACTGGCCGGAATGGTCCCCTTAATTTTATGGCTTCTGATTTTGCGTGGTTTATTTTATAGCCCAAGACCTGTGCAAATTGTTCCAGTTCAGAGCAAAGTGCCAGGAGGGAGGGAGGTCTTCAGGCAGGTTACAAAACAGAGGGAGTCATCAGTGTACAGCAAAATTTTGTGTGACCGGTCCCCCACCTGAATGCCCTTTATGCAGTTATTCTCCCTGATTGCCACCACAAATGGTTCGATGGTAAGGGCAAACATGAGGGGGGACAATGGGCACCCTGTCTGGTTCCTCTGCTGAGGTGGAATCAGTCTGAGGTGGTGCCATTCACTCTCACTGTTGCTTGGGGTGCGGCATAGAGGGGGTCTACACTAGTCTTAAATTTTGGTCCAAAACCCATCTCTTCCAGCTTTCTGTGCAGGAAGCGCCAGTCCACCTGGTTGAATGCCTTCTTGGCATCTATAAATATGGCTAGGGCCGGTATGTTCTTCCTTTCTCTGATATGAAATTACATTGAGGAGGTGCCTGATATTTTCATGGATCTGCCTGCCAGATATGAAGCCTGTCTGGTCTGGGTGGACAAGACTCCACACACAACCCTGGAGGCGCTTAGCCATTCCCGAGGTGAAGATCTTCTGATCTACATTGAGAAGTGAGATAGGACAGTATGCTTCAGATTCTGTTGGGTCTTTCCCTTGTTTGTGAATTGCTGAAATCTGTGCATACTGCCAGGATGGTGGGGTTCCCTTCCCCTCCAGCACCTCTCCATATTCCTGTGCCAGGCTTGGGGCCAGCTCCTCCTTAAAGGCCTTGTAGAACTTCCCTAGGAGACCATCCGGTCCAGGACCTTTCCCTGTTTTGAGGTATGTCATCACTGAGCGAATCCCCGCCACTGTAAATGGGGCATCTAGAGACTCCATGTCCCCCCTAGATAGCTTGTTCACCCTTATTTTACTAAAAAACTGATCCATTTTGCCCTCATGGTCCTCTCCCCATTCTTGGTCATACAGCCTACTATAAAAGTGGCAGAACTCCCTCTATATTGTTTGTGGATCCATAAGCTGTCTCCTCGGTCTCCCTCTTTTTTAAGTTTAAGGACCATCCTCCCTATTGCCTCCTTGCGTAGCTGAAATGCTAACAACCTCCCTGCCCTGTTTCCCACCTTGTAGTATCCTTGCCTGGAGTATCTAATTTGCCCCTCTATCTTTTCATCCAGCATCTGGTTTAGTTTTGCCCTGGTCTCCTCTAGCTGTGCCTTTATATCCTCATTTATAACTATTTTATGTTCTGCCTCTAGGTCAAATATCCTTCTCTCTAGCCTTATTTGCTCTTGTTGTCTTGCTCTTTTAACTCCTGAGGAATAGAATAGCTAATTGTTTTACCTGTCAGAACCACTTTGAGGCCATCCCACCAGATGGCCATACTTGTGTCCTGTGGGGGTTGTGACCATATACTCTTTCAAGCAGTTCTTAACTAGTTCTTTAGATTCCTCTCTATTTAATAGGGTGGTATTTAGACACCATTGTGAGTTGCCTACCCTGGGGGTAATTCCCATCTCCACAACCACCATCCCATGGTCCGTGAGTGATCTGGGCCTGATGCAGGCTGACCCTATGCACCCACTCTGAGGAGACCCACAGCATGTCAATCCTGGAATATGCAGAGTGCGGGGCTGACCAACATGTATAGTCCCGAACTTTTGGGTGGCAGCATTGCCATGTCTCTTTTAGTCCCAATTCCTGTGATAACCTGTTAAGATTTCTGAATGCCCAGGCTGGCTGTCTACCTGGGGTTCCTGATCTATTTAACGCAGGGTTTAGCACAGTATTAAAATTCCCCCTTCGACATATAGCTCTCCTGCCGGTGGGGCAGCCCGGAGAGTTATTTCTTTCATGAAAGTTATGTTCTCTTTCTCCAGGCTCAAGGCATATAAGTTAAGTAACATGCAAGGGACTGATCCATATGTGCCTTCAGCTATGACAAATCTACCTTCTTTGTCCTGTTGTAGGTGGCTAAGCTCCCAAGGGCAGCTTTTGTGTATCAATATTGCCACTACCTTTCTATGTGGGTGGTCCTCACAGGAGGAATAGTGCACCTGGCCCACCCTGGCCCTCTTTAGTTTCTCACTCTCTGTGGGAGACAGATGGGTCTCCTGTAGGAAGGCTACCTCTACCTTCTGGGATTTCAGTTCATTTAGAATTCTGGTTCTCTTGATGCGGCTATTGAGCCCCCTGATATTATACGTTACAAAGATACCAGAGGCCATCCTGCATGGTTACAGTTTTTCTGCCTTTGGTGATCATATAGTAGTACCTTCTGCCCGAGCAAAACAAAAAAACATGTACAACAACAGTTAACTATACACAGTTTTTTAACACTTCCATAGTGAATTTTGTACCCTTCAAGACCTTCAGTTAATCACGGTAGTAAGTGCCGCAAACACCAACATAGAGGTGTCAAGAGGGAGAAGGGCAGAGGTAAATGGAGAAAGTGACAAAGGCAAGAAGTACAGGGATGGGGCAAAAGGGAGTAAGGCCATCAGGAAATGGAGGGTAATGAGTACCAATGCCCGTAGTCTGGGCAACAACCTCCCTGAGCTGGTGGCCTTGATGGAAGAGGGATGCCTGGATATCGTAGCAGTCACAGAAACATGGTACACAAAGAACCATGACTGGGATGTTAATATAACAGGGTACATAACCTACAGGAGAGACAGGCAGGGGAGAAGAGGGGGAGGAGTAGCTCTCTATGTAAAGGAAGGGATAAAAGCAACTGAACAAAAGAGTAAACAGGGAGGAGAGGAGGCACTGTGGGTCACCTTAGAGACTGGAAAGGGCACCACAATCCGCACAGGGGTTGTGTACAGACCCCATGTCAGGGGAAGGAATGGACAAGGATATGATAGAAGGCATTCTTAGAATGGCAGAGAAAGGAGATACTGTTGATGGGAGACCTGAATATGCCAGATGTTAACTGGAGCACATTTGCTGCAGCCACATCCAAGCAGGGCCATTCTTGATGCCCTACAGGTGGCAGGCATTAGACAGCTAGTTTGGAACCCACTCGTGAGGAGCACTCTTAGACCTCGTACTCTCAAGCGGGGCAGTGAGAGGATCTCAGACCTAGAAGTGGGTTGCCATCTGAGGACAAGTGACCATCAAACAGTGTGGTTCACATTAAACTTAGCTACAGAGTCAAGCCATACAAAGTGAGGGTACTGGACTTTGGGAGGGCTGACTTTGGCAAGATGGGAGAGTGCCTCAGAAAAGCACTAGCAAACAGGCTAGAAGGAGGTGTGGAGCAACAATGGGGAATCATCAAAACTGCCATCACAGAGGCAACAAGCCTTTGTGTGAAGCAAATAAACAAATCAAAGCGAAGAAAAAGCCACTATGGTTCTCAAAGAGGTGGCTGTGAAAGTCAGGAAATAAAAGACAGCATTCGGAGTATAAGGAAACACAGAAGGAGCAGGACAGAGAGCTGTACCAGTTAAGGCAGAAAGAAGCAGGAGGGAAGTCAGAATAGCAAAGGCCCAAACTGAGGAAAGATAGCCAACTCAGTTAAGAAGGAGGATAAAACCTTTTATAGGTACATCAGCGTAGAAAAGACAAAGGGAGGGATAGTGAGGCTGAATAGAATGAGCAATTGGGTGGGCAGAGGGGACAGTGAAAAAGCAGGGATACTGAACGAATATTTCTGCTCAGTATTCACAAAGGGAGGAAGTGCCTAATCCAATTAACAGAAGCACTCTTGATGAGGTCGATCCCAGTCCTTTCACAGAAGAAAGGGTTCTGCAAGAACTCCTAAAACTGAAGGTGGACAAAGCAATGGGTCCTGATGGATTTCACCCCAGAATTCTAAAAGAATCAAGGGAGGAACTAGTGAAACCACTGGCTACTCTTTTAATAAATCATGGGAGGATGGTGTGGTACCGAGGACTGGAGGAAGGCGGATGTGATTCCCCTTCACAAAAGTGGGACCAAGACAGAGGCAGGAAACTACAGACCTGTCAGTCTGACCTCTGTGGTAGGGAAAGTGATGGAGTCACTTCTGAAGGAAAGAATAGTTGAGTACCTAGAGGCCAGTGGAGCACAGGACCCAAGGCAGCATTGGTTCACAGCGGGAAGGTCATGTCAGACGAATCTAATAGATTTCTTTGACTGGGTGACCAAAGTAGTAGACCAGGGAGGGGCTGTGGACATGGCCTACCTAGACTTTAGCAAGGCATTTGACACAGTCCCACACAAAAGATTAATAGTCAAATTAACCAGCCTGGGAGTGGGTCCCAGGGTGGTAGCCTGAGTAAAACATTGGCTGCACAACAGGACACAGAAGGTAATTGTAAATGGAGTCCACTCTGAAGAAAAGGGGTTACTAGTGGGGTACCACAGGGTTCAGTATTGGGTCCAGTCCTTTTTAATGTCTTCATCAGTGACATTGCAGAGGGACTGGAAGGAAAAGTATGCCTTTTTGCAGATGACACAAAGATCTGCAACAGGGTTGATACACAGAGGCGTGGAAAGAATGAAAAGGGACTTGGCAAGGTTGGAGGAATGGTCAGAAGTATTGCAGCTAGGATTCAATGCAAGAAGTGCAAAATAATGCCGTGGGAAACAAGAATCCAGGGAAGAATACACAATGGGTGGGGAGGTAGTAACAACAACAAAAGGAAAGGGACCTGGGGTAATCATATCAGATGACCTTAAGGTTAGCAAGCAATGTGAGAGGCAGTAGGGAGAGCTGGGGTATACTGGGATGTATAGGGAGGCATCAGAAGCAGAAAACAGGAAGTTGTTATCCCTCTGTACAGACAGTTGGTGAGACCCCATCTGGAATACTGTGTCCAGTTCTGGAGACCCCATCTCCATAAAGGACATAGACAGGATAGAGGTAGTCCAGAGGAGGGCAACTAAAATGGTGCAGGGTCTGCAAGAGAAGCCGTATGAGGAGAGACTAGCAGACTTAATATGTATACCCTTGAGGAAAGAAGGGAGAGGGGGACATGATAGAAACTTTTAAGTACCTCAGTGGAATCAACAAAGTCCAAGAGGGTAGCATCTTTCAGAAAAAGAGACTTGCAAGAACAAGGGGACACAATTTAAAGATAGAGGAGGAGGCGGTTCAGAGGCAATGTGAGAGTATTATTTCACAGAGAGGGTAGTGGATGCATGGAACAGCCTTCCTGAGGAGGTTGTGGGGTCTAAAACTGGGAGAATTTAAGAATGCATGGGACAGACATAAGGCAATTCTTGGGGGGGGTAGGAAGAAATAGGCTGTTGGTTAACTAGGATCTGTGGCCTATCCTGTAGGTAGGGAAATGGGCAGACTAGATGGGCCTAGCGGTCCTTATCTGCCGTCAAAGTCTATGTTTCTATGTTTCAGTTGTTTCTTTCCTGTAGGATGAGTCTGCGTGCATAAGCGCCTTGTGCCTAACATGCGCTTTCGAGCCACTCTCTCCCCACTCTATCTGTGGCTCCATCTAGGGTCCTGCCTCCTGTCTGAAAAATGCTCCTTAGCTCTAATCTATTCATACAATCTTGGGAGTATATTGTTGCAAAGGGGGGGGCACAATTACTTTTTAGGGGGACTCCTTAGCACCCCCTTAACAACATTTCCAGGCTCGGTGAGGATGTGTCAGATTCTGTTTAGTTTACTTTGCCTTCTTCTCTTGGTGTGTTCTTCCCACCCTATTACCCCTCTTCACCTTTCCCAGCTATACCCAGTCCTCCAGTCCATGTCCATTCAGCCCATTTGCCTTGCACTGCT
This sequence comes from Neoceratodus forsteri, assembly GCA_016271365.2. Taxonomy (NCBI): domain Eukaryota; kingdom Metazoa; phylum Chordata; order Ceratodontiformes; family Ceratodontidae; genus Neoceratodus; species Neoceratodus forsteri. The sequence goes on along the minus strand of JADMNL010000041.1, from coordinate 2,105,742 downwards.
TCCCTTCTGATAGTAGCTCTGCCTAGGCCTCTTGCCCCCGAAGATCCCTGGTCCCAACGCACCTTTTCCCTCTCCCTTATGTGAAGCCAGTCCCTGGGGCATCTGTGGTTCCTTGCTCCCCCCTTTGCTGTCTGGGCCCTGCATCAGCCCTTACTTCCCCTGGATATTGAGAACCCATCCTGTCTATCTGCCTCTTTGAGGGATCACTCGCAAGGTCATCCAACTCATTTTCTGTCTGGAGGGTAGTATGTCAGACCTCCGTGCTTCTTTGTTTCTGATACTGTCCATGAATCCTCTGCAACTTCTTACCCTTCCTTTGGGGAGGCCATCAGGAGTGGGAGCCCAACCCCTCCATCCATATTGACTAAGCCTTCCATAAGTTTTCCATGTTCTCTGTCTACGCTGGCAAACCTCCCTAATTTTTAACATCTGCTAAAGTTCATGGTGCTTACCTTGGAGCCACAGAGTCACCAGGGAGTCAGAGTTTTTCTTCGGTCGACCATCCCTTCACCTCCTTGGAGAAGCGGGTGTACTTTTGAGCCAGTGCACCACCCATAGGCCCTCCAGGTCCATTTACGTATGGGGCGGTACATTCTCTATCTTGTCGCTCTTGCAGTAGGCCCACACATTCCTCAGACCTTTGAAGGAGAGATAGACTCTCCTGTTCATGATTCACCACACTCTAAAATGGGGGAGAGAAGACAGCAGTGAGCATCTGTTTTTTTTTCATTAGTCACCTTTTTATTTACCCCCTTATTTCCTCCCTTATCCTGGCCCCCCACACCTTGTTACACGGTCGCAGCCCTACCACCTCTTGCCCTTCAATTTCCCTCTACAATCAATTTTTTTTCAGTTTTAAAATGTTAAACAGCACTTCTGATCCAATCCTAAATCTAAATGGGTCATGCTGCTTCAGTCTGCTAGTCAGGTCCTCAAGGAAGTTCATTAGGCTGCTGAGATCAGTATATTTCCTTCTCCTTCACTCTCTCTCCACCGGCATCAGGACTTGTTGGCCTTGTGGCACTACCCACGTCGGGGAGATTTTCAGACCACCGCCTCTTCCATAGACCTCTTCTTTGCTGTGTAGATTTTTGGGTGCTCACCTGCGTAGATCTCTTCTAGTTACCTGTTGCTGTGCCTGCTCATCCTCTCTTCCGGGAGTGGCTGAACTGCTGCCATGGATCTTCCAAGGTAAGATACTTCATGGATGATGCTGCTGCTGGCCTTTTGAGCAGGGCTGTTGGAACTCCTAGCTTCACCAGGGCCTCTCTCACCTCCTCAAGGGTTCAGAAAAAGACTGGGCCCTCCTTCAAAGACATTTTGAGCTGTGCTTGGGTGATGAGGTACATTTTAATACCTTTAGCAGCCAGGTTTTTCTTTATTTCAAGGAGAGCCCTTTATTGTTGTTGGGTGGCCGGGGTGTAATCATGATCCATGTAGATCCTCTGGTCCCCAAAGAACAACTCTTTTCTTGCCCAAGGCGCCTGCAGGATGGCAGTCTTCATCCTGTATTTCAGTAGTTTCAGTACTATAGACCGTGGTGAAGATTTTGGGTCTGAGGATTTTGGGGAAAGAGCCCTGTGGGCATGAGCAATGTTCAGTGGGTTGTTTTGTGGCAGGCTGAGGAACTCTTTCAAAAATGTGTCCAGGAAGGTCTCTATCTTCCCCTATTCCATGTCCTCAGGGACCCCGTAAATCCTTAAATTGTCTCTCCTAGAGCATAGCTCTAGGTCATCTAACTTCTCTGCAAGTTCCTGTTCTCTCTTAATCAGATATCATATGGCCTTATCCTGTTTTTCCACTTGTGCTGTTACAGTAAGTCTGGCAGTCCGTTTTCCAGATCAGAGATTCTTTGTGCCACCTCCACTAATCTTTTAGTTGTTTTGGCCACAATTTTTCCTATTTTTCCCATGGTTCTACTGAATTTGTTTAATTCAGTAAACAGTCTCTTGGAAGTTATTGTGAAATTTTCTTCCCCTTCCTCTTTACTACTGTCACTGACAGAGCCTGTCTTTGAGGCTGTCCAGCCCTAGCTTAGGGCCCTCGTTTCCCGTAGCTCCATTGCAGTATTTGGCTTAAGGTAGTCCAACATGATATATTTGGGGCATACTTTCAGTAGCATCTTGTCCCTTAAGGTCTGTTCTGGTTTCTCAGTGGTATTTGGAGAGGGAAAGCAGCAAGACCGCTGATGATTGTTAGTGATTTTAAAACTCCCGGGATTAGAACTGTGTGAACTACATCTTCATGTCTTGGAGGCGGAACCGGAAGTCACCATGCACTGTTTATAATCACTATTGAGTCACCTTTATCAGCTGGCTTGACAGTAATTTGGCTATTTGTTCTTAAAATTTCCAGTGCTTCCCTTTCTACTTTGAGCAATTGACATATCTTGATTGTAATTTTTCTGACACCAACTTCATGATATCATTTTCACAAGGCCAACTAAATACCACCACTACTGGATTCATAGGTGGTATAAATGTTGATTTAAAAAAAAAGTTTTACCACATTACTCTGGGTTGGAAATACAATTTCTTTTACATCTTGTCCATTTTCATTTACTACAGTTTCACCACCACCTATTTTGGAAAAAAGAACACTTTCAGGTTAAGGGTTGTAATTATTTTACACAAATTGACCATCGTTTCAAATTCATTAACCTGCGTAGTAGGTACAAAACGTAACCCTCTTTGCAACACTTTGATCTCAATATCTGTAGGGGTATAGTCAGAGATATTGATTACATTTATTGGCGGTATTTTGCCCTCTCCTGCTGATTCTGATTCCTCTGTCGATAGCCCACCTCCCCCTCCTCTTCTGTTTCTGATGTTGTTGTGGCTGCTGTTGCTGACCTCCTCTTCCTGCTTTTCTAACCCCCCCATGACTTCTCCGTCTTCACCCTCAAACTGCACTAATCTTGGACTGTATCTGGGTCGGGGTGGTGGTGGTGGGGGTAGTGTCAATAGCTATCTCTTGAGTGGTGGCTGGGCTGAAGGAATTTCCATTTCTTCTTCCAAAAAAGGGTCAGTATCTACCTCTGACTCACTTGTAGCAGAAATATCTATATACTGGGTATTTTTAAGGACTAATTTCAATTGCTTTTCAGCTTTTTTACCTCATACTAAAATATGTCCTTTTGCGTAATTATTAGCATCTCAATCAAACTTTCTCTTCATCTGCTCACTGATTTTTTTGTCATAGTTCTTAACAATATCTTGAAAATCTTTACAAAATTTATAACATTCAGCACAATCTCTGAAGTTACTCATGGATATTTCCTGTTCCACCATTTTGGTATGCACTTCTGCTTTGATTTCCTCCACATCTTCCAGAATCAGACGAATTAAAACTGCAAATACCTCCAACAATGCTTTCTGCCATTTTCCCATTAATTTTCTTCTCTTCCTGGATGCTGGGAACTTTGATATTCACAGACCTTGGGTGCTCTTCCCACTTTCAGATATACCTCCAAGGAGACCCTTTGCCAGTACGACTGCTGCGCTCTAAATGCCTTACTCTTTATGGCAATAAATGCCTGTTTAATAGTAAGAAGACCTCTTTCATCCCCACTGGGTTCTTCTGACAATATGTAATCTAAGGCTAAAGGGTTATCCTCTTTTTGGTTGGCAAACAGTGCTTCAAAAAAGCCAATACCACTATCAGTAGAGTCATTATTTAAAACATCCACCCCAATGCTTTTGGCTGTCATATTAACAGCTTGCTCTGTTTACAGCTAGACTACCATTCAGCTGCACTAGAGCTACTTAAAAAAAATCAACTTTTCAGACAGAAAGAGGTGCTGTCAAAGGGATTGCTGAGTGTGACCTAGCAAAAATCAGCAAACGGTGTAATAAAAATAGCTCTGCACCACACTACACCAATTTGCTACATAAAAATATTTTCAGAAGGATAAATTACCATAAAAAACTTTATTCAAACAACAAAAGTGCTCATAATTAAAATAAACACAGGACAGATTCATTGTGTGATGTCAGCCTGTGCCATGAAACAATTAGTTATATGCAACTTCAGAGGCTGTTTCCATCTCAAAAAAATTCCACAATAACAATTATGTTTTATGTCTGGGTCGGTCCTGAAAAAGGGTTTTGGCCCAGAGTCCTAACCCAGTTAACAAATAAAATGAAATTAAACTAAATGAAATGAGCGAATTAATTAACCAGAGAAGGACGAAGATAGAATAAAGTCTGATGGTCACAGCATGAATAAGAATAATAGTAGTAGACTGAATGGACTATTAACTTTCCTAAGTGCCAAAGGCTTTTATAATTATTTTATGGTTGTGGTTTAGATTCATTTAATTAATTGTATTATATGGTGCATATTCAAGTGTGGTTGGAGAGGAATGTAAATTATAGAAACATAGAAACATAGAATTTGACGGCAGATAAGGACCGCTTGGCCCACCCAGTCTGCCCATTTCCCTACCTAATGGATAAGCTGCAGATCCTAGTTAACCAGCAGCCTACTTCTTCCTAACCCCACCCCTAGAATTGCCTATGACTGTCCCATGCATGCTTGAATTCCACCACTGTTTTTGACTCCACAACCTCCCTCCGGGCCGTCCATGCATCCACAACCCTCTCTGAAAAACACTTCCTTAAATTACCTCTGAGGCGCCCCCACCATCTTCAAATTGTGCCCCTTGTTCTTGCACACCTCTTTTTTGAAAGATACTACCCTCTTGGACTTTGTTGATTGCCTTGAGGTACTTGAAAATTTCTATCATGTCCCCCTCCTCCTTTCCTCGAGGCTATACATATTAAGTTCCTTTAGTCTCTCTTCATATGTCTTACGGTGCAGACCCTGCACCATTTTAGTTGCCCTCCTGAGGATAGCTTCCATCCTGTCTATGTTTTTGCGGAGACTGGGTTTCCAGAACTGCATGCAGTACTCCAGATGGGGTCTCACCAGCTGTCTGTACAGAGGGATAATAACTTCCTGTTTTCTACTGGTGATGCCTCTCCCTATGCATCCCAGTATCCCCCCAGCCCTCCTTGCTGCCCTCTCACATTGCTTGCCCACCTTTAGGTCATCTGATATGACTACCCCCAGGTCCCTTTCCATTTTTGTTGTTGTTAGTATCTCACCCCCCATTGTGTACTCTTCCCTGGGTTTTGTTTCCCAGGTGCATTACCTTACACTTCTTAGCATTGAATCTAGGCTGCCATACATTTTGGCCATTCCTTTAACCTTGCCAAGTCCCTTCTCATCCTTTCCACCCCACCTTGTGCATCAACTCTGTTGCAGATCTTTGTGCCATCTGCAAGAGACATACTTTCCTTCCAGTCCTCTGCGATGTCACTTATAAAGACATTGAAGAGGACCAGTCCCAATACTGAACCCTCAGGTACCCCACTAGTAACCCCTTTCTTCAGAGTGGACTCCATTTACTATTACTCTCTGTGTCCTATTCTCCAGCCAATTCTTTACCCAGGCTGTCATCTTGGGACCCACTTCCAGGCTGGCTAACTTGTATATTAATCTTTTGTGTGGGACTTTGTCAAATGCCTTGCTAAAGTCTAGGTAGGCCATGTCCACAGCCCCTCCCTGATCTTCTACTTTGGTCACCCAGTCAAAGAAATCTATCAGATTCGTCTGGCATGAGCTTTCTGCTGTGAATCCATGCTACCTTGGGTCCTGTGTGCCTCTGGCTTCTAGATACTCGACAATTCTTTCCTTCAGAAGTGATTCCATCATTTTACCTATCACTGAGGTTAAACTAACAGGTCTGTAGTTTCCTGCTTCTGCCTTGCTCCCACTTTTGTGAAGGGGAATGGCATCTGCCCTCCTCCAGTCCTCGGGTACCACCCCATCCTCCCATGATTTGTTAAACAGGGTAGTCAGTGGTGTCACTGGTTCTACCTTAGTTCTTTAGAATTCTGGGATGAATCCCATCAGGCCCCATTGCTTTGTCCACCTTCAGTTTTAAGAGTTCTTTCAGAACCCTTTCTTCTGTAAATGGGCTGGTATCAACTTCTGTATCCAGAATGTTTCTATTGTTTGTTTTAGGTACCTCCCCTCTTCATTTGTAAATACTGAGCAAAATATTTGTTTAGTATCTGCCTTTTCACAGTCACCCTCTGCCCACCCCTCCCTTTATTTAAGCCTCACTATCTCTCACTATCCCTCCTTGGTCTTCCTTCACTCCTGATGTTCCTATAAAAGGTTTTATCCCTTCTTAACTGAGTTGGCTATCTTTTCCTCGGTTTGGGCCTTTGCTGTTCTGACTGTCTTCCCAGCATTGTTCTATTTGTATACGGTAGTGACTCCTTAAATTTATGGTCCTCTTGAGAAAGAGCAAATCTTGAAAGTGTTGAGGCATTGTTATTTAAATAAAAGTTTTTGTATGGCAATTTAGCCTTCTGAAAATACTTTTTTTTGCAGCATATCAGTATAGTGTGGCGCTGAGCTATTTTTACTACACATTTTGCTGCTTTTTGGCTGGGGCACACACAGCAATCCCTTTGAGAGCATCTCTTTTTGTATGAAAAATGTTTAAACTAATGACAATTTGAGGTTGAATGGGGATTGAGAATATACCCTTTGTGACCACCCTCATGATGCACACCACCACATATAAAATAAAAGATAGGTTTTAAGTGTTAACAACAAGGCTGTGTTTCTATCTAGGGAATTCTGCAGTATATTGACCTCAAGAGCAAAGCCTGAGAGATCCTTTGATGTCATAGAATCACTGAGATCGAAGCAGTCTTGTCTGTGCACAGTTACCTATCTGTTATTTTATATGGCATATAGTGATTTTTTTCAAATAAAGAGACCGACTAAAAAGACTGAGTTTTCAACAACTCTACTAAATTCATTAGCAGCAATGAGTTTAAAATTAGCAAAAGCAATGAGTTAAAGGAGCAAAACCAGCAACAATGATTTTTTTGGCTTATCTGCAGTTGTCTTGATTGAAGATGGAATCTGTAAAGTTAAAAAAAAGACAGTTTTGCATCGACTGTTTTGTTCTCCCCCTCCCCCGAGGACCCTGCTCCGATCAGTTCAATATTGTGAATGTACTTACCTAGTCAGAGTCTTCAGAGTCCAAACTAGCAGTGACTGTCTGCTTTTTTCATAAGTTTAGCAGCATAGTTTTTAATGTTGATGGTTATTCCATGTTGAAACACGCTGTTGTCAGCAAAGATTTCAAGGCAATTTAAATCAGTGAATGGATTTCTCAGATGGACGGGGAGGCGGGGGGCTGTGTCACATGTTGTGCTGGGATTGCAGTAGTTACTAGTGATTTGTGTTGCAGACGTAGTCAGAGGCAGGCTTGACTCAGACAAAATAGCTGAATTCCTTATCTGTTTTTGCTCCAACATATGTGTTAATAGACTACAGATTTCAGTGGCCTAACACTTGCACCACTTCTGTAAGGGGGACATTGTGATCGATCAGTGTCTGGATTGACCTCTTGTGAGTGGAATGGTTTCTTATGGATAGTACAGACATCATAGAAATCTATTGGAGTAGAATGGGTTAAACACTTCCTGGAGCTTTCTGCATTACAAATAAGCTCTGTGCCCTCAGCCCCTAGGAACATCTCATTAAGCCATTGACACTGCCATCCTAAGAGCAGTCATTCTGCTTCTTTGTAGCACATTCCATAGCAGAGTCCCAGTGATGCCTGTTTCCAAATCAATCAATCAATCAATCAAATCTTTATTTATTCAGGCGATCATCATTGAGCAAGGCTCATTTACAAGATGGACCTGATAAGGTCAAGGTTCGAGTTGATGCACAGCAATTACATCACATACTTATGAGACAGTTATACATACAGAAAAAAGAAAATGTTATTTATAACACAATAATATACAGAGAATTCACATGTTAAAGCTTGGCAGAGAAAGTTAAACTAACATCTACAATATGTACAGTACATATATATCACAATGAGGGCTATGACAGTCACTCACATAATGAGTACAAGGATGGTGAAGGGAATATTGGGTGCCATATACTGGCCGGTGTCTGTCTGGAAGGAATATGCCATATGTGATTGGAATATGGTTTTGTGGGATTACTATTCTATCTCTAGCGGTAGCAACTGCATTTTTCTAAGAAGGCTGTACAGTGCTGCTTGAAGGATGTAAATGGAATGATAATGGACAGTTTTAGGGATTTTGTAGGGTGTTCCATGCTATGGCTAGAGAATAGCTGATTGCTGCCCTCCCTATTTTGGTGTTGACTTTGGGCAATTTGAGCAGGATGATATTGTTGCTTCTTAGGGCATAGGAGCTGGGAGTGGTCAGGTTGAAGCAGTCCAGGATATAGCTTGGGAGTTTTTGATAAAGCTCTGTAGATCCATAGAGCTGCATTTCTGCTCCTCCTGACATGAAGGAAACCCATCCAATTGCGTCATAGAGAACAATGGTGAGTATTATATGGCAGGTCTGTAATGAACCTTATTGCTCTATGATATAAGGTATCCAACTTTTGAAGGTAGGGAGTGGGGCAGTGACTATAGAGGAAGTCTCGTAGTCAGTGACTGATAGAAAGATGGCCTGGATTAATCTCATCTTTGAATCTCTATTAAGGAAGGGTTTTAATCTGTAGAGGAGGCCAAGCCTTAGCCGAAGCTTTTTCAGCAGTTGTTCTAGATGCTGAGTAAAGTCAAATCTGTTGTCAATCCACACACCTAGGTATTTGAAATTTTCAACATACTCCAGATTTTCTCCAAGTACAGTGCATAGCTGGGGGAGACTGATTGAAGAGGATGTGTTGGTGGAGTTTTGGGTTGTGAACATCATTGCTTTGGTTTTCTTTGCATTTAGCAGAAGCTTTTTCCTCGAGTAGCTGATGTTGTAACAGGAAGAATTCTGCTTGTAGGATTTCATGAGCAACTTTAGGTGAAGGGTTGCTGACATACAGTACAGTGTCATCAGCAAAGAGATGTACTGAGGACTTGGTAAGGTTTGAATCAATTTTATTTCTATAAATGGCAAAAAGGATGGGACCCAGAATAGAGCCTTGGGGGACTCCTCTTGACAGTGGTCTTAATGGGGAGAGGTCACCTTCAGCTTTTACCTGCTGTGCTGTACCGAGAGGTAGCATCTGAACCACTTAAGGAGGATGGCTCTAGGCCAATGGAGTGTAGGGGATGAGAGTAGCAGTTCATGGTCCACAGTGTCGAATGCTTTGCTCAGGTCCAGGAATACTGCAGAGACATTGTTATTTTATCCAGTTCAGTTTGCCAATCATTGGTGACCTTGGCTAATGCAGTGATAGTGCTATGTTTGGCCCTGAATCCAGATTGAGCGGATTTAATAGATTAGCATTGTCCAGATATTCCCTTAACTGAATACTCACTAATTTCTCCAGCATCTTGGATAACACAGGTAGGATGGAAATGGGCCTGTAGTTATTAAGATCCATATGGTCCCCTGATTTTAGAAGGGGGGCCACTTGGGCTGTCTTCCACAGCGTGGGAATTGAGCCAGAGTTTAGGGAAAGGTTAAAAAGGTGAGTTAGGAGGACTGCAAGCACATGACACGCAATCTTTAGAAAGAATGGGTCCAGAAGATCTGCTCCTGCACTTTTTTTGGTATCTAGATGCCATAATAGATCCTCAACTTGTTTCAACAGTATAGGTTTGAAGCTAAAGAAGGAGTCAACTCTTTGTTCACCAGCATAGTGGGAGCTTAAATGATCTCTTAATAGATTAGCTGGGGAGGAGTCAAAGGCAAGGCCAGCTGTTGTGAAGTGGTTGTTGAATGCATCCAGGATTTCCAATGTGCCAGTAATGGGGCCATAGTTACTGTGTAATTGGGTTGGAAGGGGTTGTTAACATCCTGGCCCATCATACCTTGATGGTGCCCCAAAATCTAACAGTATTATGGTAGGAGGAGTCGAGCTGGGCCAGGTAGTAGGCAGCCTTTGCATCCTTAACTTTCCTAGTGCATTTATTCCTGGCTTTCCTAAAGATCATCCAGTCCATGATATTCTTAGTTTTTCTTGCTACTTTCTAAAGTTTATCTCTCTCCAGCAGTGCAGCTTTGAGGTCAGCTGAAAACCAGCAACAGGATTTGTTTTTTATTCGGATACTAGAGATTGGGGCATGGGTGTTAAGGGCATTTAATATAATGCTATTTAGCACCTGCTGAGCTTTTCTATAGAATGTGCAAGATAGAACTTTTGCCAGTGTGGAGTAGGCTATATCATGCAGATATCCTTCAATATTAATGTTTTCTTGGATCTCCTCATGAAGAATTTTGCAGGATCTGTTTTAATGCTGTTGGATCTTACCCTGCAATGGGGCAGTGGTCACTTATGTCGCATAGAGCACTCCAGCATGTGTGAATAGATGTGGTTTACTCACTAGCATGATGTCAAGTAGAGTACTGTTACTACTATTCCTTGCATTTAGTCTTGTTGGTTCATTAATTAACTGTGTGAGCCCATAGGTGTCACAGAATGACACCAGAGGTGTAGCTGCCTGGGTGAGCCAGTTGAAATTCAGGTCCCCTATGATAATGACTTCTTCAGTACAGGACTTGACCAGGTTTCCCAGATGGGATAAGAGCTTGTGTTCAGCAGAGGGGGGTCTGTAGCATCCAATTAAATGGAAAGCTGTTGTATTGGGGAGAGAGACTTTTAGAGATAGACACTCAAATTCTTTGGGCATAGATGTTGCAGCAGTACAGGATACAACTAAACCAGCTTTACATATATGGCTACTCTGCCTCCCTTGTTTGGCGATCAGCTCTGAATAGCTGATAGTTAGGTAGGTTAACTTCCTGTCCATTGTGGTGGTCTTGAGCCATGTCTCAGTTATCACAAGAAAGTCTGGCAAGGTATGGGCAACCCAGGCTTGTAGCAATGTAAATTTTTTCAACAGACTGCATACATTAATATGCAGGAAACTGAGGCCTTTAATTGAGGATAGGTCTGATGGAGAGGTGATGCTTTGAAGAGGTCCAGGGTTGATTTCTACATTACCAATACAGAGCAATAGGAAGATCAGTAATTTCATAAGGGCTGCCAGTGATAGGGAGAGGGGGCTGTCTTTGGTCCTCCTTTTTTTATTCCATTGCCACTCTTTGTTTGGGTGCTCCTGTGGATTTAAAGTAGTGTCGGGATACCAATTAGCAGTTTGATGACTAGGCTTAGTGGGGATCTATATACCCAGTAGTGGGGCCTTGGCTGAGACATATATGTGGTGATATGTGTAACTTTATGGTGATTGTACCACTGTAGTCGATGCAGCAATGGCAAGACATATATGAGGGTATGGGTGTCAGCCAGGGGATGTTCCAGAGAAACTAGGCGGGTTGACCACTTTAGATTGTATAATAGGGTCATCTTCATTGTGGAACCCTATGGCTGATAGTGACAGGAGTATCAGTAGCAAGCTCCCCATTCTGAGGGGGATATTGATAGTTGGCAATAGGGAGTAGCGAAGTTGCTGATTGGTTGGATCAGCAAGCTGGTGTGACTCTCTGTTGGTTTAGAGAAAAGTGCTGTGGGCGGGGAAGAGATTTCGGCGGGAAGATGCCTATAAATTAACACACAAGAGGGGGGAAGGGCAGGTGGGCAAAAATTTTGTGCCTTTCCCGACTGCTCCCTCGCTATTCCTCCCGGCCTTATGGTTCCCAAGTTTGGCTAGGTGCCGCTGACCGCCTGCTGGCGGAGCGAAGCCCCGGCGCTCAGCTGGTTACTGTCAGCTGAAGGAAGCAGGCTGGAGAGAGACAGAGGAGGGTGCAGCAATTAATAAGGGCAGTAGCAAGCCTTTTTCTGAGTGTCAGTGACCAAATCTGCACTACAAAGGACTGTGGGGGGGTCCTGTGGCGCCTCAGCGTCTGGCCCACCTTACATATTCAGACAAGGATCTGCAATTACCTTAAAGAGCAGTAAAACGGTAGTTTCCCCTTATAATACAGTAGTGGATAACAGCACTTTTTTGATGATTTACACATATAAAACTGGAAGGAGAGTGGCGCCTCAGCGTCTGGCCCACTGCTGCTAACAGAGTCCAGCAGAATTCAACAGAATCAACAGCAGTTGCTCTCTATAGATGTCTCACCAGAGTGGAAGCAGCTCTTCTGGGAAACTTGCAGTACAACACCAAGGGACAAATAATAAACCAACTTCATTTTCTCAGGCAGGCAGTTCTGGGCTACTTTTTATATTCTACTGAATGTTCTTAACCTGCAATTTGTGATTATAGGTGTAACCCCCTGGTGGCGCTACCCTTAGGACTACTATCCCTGCCTGCCTCCACTGAGACAGGGTAAGGGGCCCAGATCCGTTGGTGGGTGCCTCCACCCAGAGTTCGGGGTTAATACTGTTGAGATTGCCTCAGTCACATCCCTCTGGGTTACTGCAACACCCCTTTCGTCCCACTAGTGGCTCACACGGTGTACCCACAATACTTTTCCCCAGTACACTTACCCCCCCGGCTAGTATCTCTCAGCTCACTCTGGGGATCCCCTGTAAAGTAAGGTTCAATTTTATCACAGTCACCATGCAGCAGTTCACCAGTAATGCACACAGTAGCCAGGGTGTAGTTACAGAACAACAATCTGATTTATTCAAAGGGAAGTAACAGGGACAGAGGGAAATCAAGTTGATTGGCTTATCACTATACTTATCTACCTAGGGCTCTGTGCACAGGCCTGAACCTAATATTTACTGTCCCTGGTACCCAAGCCCTAATGGCTAGTCCCTTGTGGCAGCTGGTTGGGGCCCTGACACAAATAGCCTTTGTGGTCCTGAGAAGATCAGGATGAGAAGAAAGTTCAATTAAAACAATCGGCAGTGTAATGAAGCAACTTAAGGCCACTGTCTACAAACTTGGCAGGGAGCTACCCTGATTCAGTACTCACGACTCCAGCAAATACCGATTCCATCACCACCAGCAGGGCTGAGCCTGAATTTCACCAGTCTCCTCACACGTTTATATGGCAAACAACAGAGGGGTACCATACCAGGCAGCTACTTCTAGGCCCCACACGAAATTGCAGCAGACTTGGGCAATAAAGGGCAGCTTCAACATCATGGGTGGACCGGGCGCGATTCAGCAAATTCTCCAGTCCTCTCAGGTTGAGCCTGGTAGGTAGCTGGGATGGCACAACCTCCTCCGACCAGCTGCCTGGTGGTTGCCGACTCACTTTAATGGCAAGCCCCCTCAGGCCTTCCCGAGCTTCCAGGTGAACACTCACACAGCGCAGAAGCCTAGAGCTCCTCTCTCCTTCTCAGCCACAACGCATCTGCCCTAGCAGCATGGGGCACACCTTACAGTTCGGACGCTACCCGATTCCATAGGCTGGCTGCACATGCCAGTCATGTTCTCCTGCTCTCAGTGGTGTGAAAAAAGCACCATAGCCCATAATACCTTTCTCAAATGGCAAGCAGTTCTCCCATTGGTCAGCCGGCTCAAAGGAGTCCCGAGATACTGATTGGTCCAATTCGGCAGTTTGGGACCAAAATGGTGGAACCCAACTGAACAGTCCTTTGCTGCAAAGAAGGCAGGTTAGAACAACCACATTATTATTATTACTCCAAACAATGACCAGCAACAAATTAAATCTTTCAGCAGGGCTCCCTCTGCACAAGTAGTGATGGCAGCAATGGAGCGAATATCCAGCAGCCCGGGCGGGACTCAGGCATGAAAATACACAGTCTCCCCTTCTGATTAATTACGACTGCAAAACAGGAAGCCCTTAAAGGGACAGTACATGGAGGCCACACAGGCAGTCACAGGCTACCCATTTAAAACGGTTTAAACGCCGAACACCAGCTAGGCATGGAGCATTTAAATGAGCTCCGGGGAAGCTTTTAGGAACCCCCATTTGCAAGGGGGTTACATAGGTGTTTACAGCTGAATGATAGTAATCACATTTGCTTCACTTCCAAATAGGTAGGCATGTGAGTGTCTAATTTTTGTTTGACTTAGATTACACATAGAATCTGATCAGTTCAGAAATGCTATATTGTGATTAAATGAACTGATAAATTGGGACTTTGGCTTCTTTTACAATTTATTTTTCCTGACCATGGATATACTAAAACAAAAATTTCTCAACAACATTTATTTATTTATTAATCTCTTGGATTACAAGTACCTTTGAGTAGGAGATACTAATTTACAAAGGTTCCATGTCAAAGGAAGGGGGAAACAAACAAACAAAAGTTGGTAATGGTAAACAGGCATAGTACAGACATGGCTGACGTTTTTATGCGGCTGTAAAACAATTTATAGATAAAAGATAACATTAGAGAGCAACGTAAGAACAGGCAGATTGATGATGAAGTAGACTGAGGGGATAAAGAAGGAAGGTGACTATTAGACTTAAACTGAGTAGTAGGGTGCCAGAGAGAAATAGTCAGGCTGAGGGGCCTTTGTCATGAGGTTGGACAGGGACAGAGGGAAGGGATCGGTACAGGGGAAAAGAAAATGAAGTTTGAAGAGTGGAGGAGTGAGGGAGGGAGGAGGGTGGAGAGAGGGGAATGAAAAGGGTCACAAGGAAAGACAGAAGCCAGAGAGAGTAATGCCAGGAGGGATGAAGGGCACAGGTCATGAACGACTAGGCAGAAAAATGGAGCAGTCCTTTAGTAGAAGCAGTCACATTTGGAGGTAGCAGTGAGATAAAGTTGGAGATTCAGTTTAAAGGGTCAAGTGTTGGGGAGGAAAGTGCTTCATTGTTGAGGGTATTAAACCAAAGAGGAGCCCTATAGGTGAAGGACCGCTGACCCAAGGAGGTACACCATCTAGGAACCTGGAGGGTTTGGGATTGGGCACTACGCATTTGCTGAGTACCACAGAAGGCAGACAGGAGCTTAAAAATACCAGGGGGCATGAGACCAAGGAGAATTTTTTTGGTAAGCAGGCAGGTCTGATATTGAATTCTGTTGAGGAGTGGTAGCCAACAAGCCTGTGCATAGAGGTCACAGGTGTGTGTGTCTCAGGCAGTGCCCGTTAAGAGCCTGCAGGCTTTGTTGAGCGAGATTGAGATTCTATGGAGGGCAGTTGGAGAAGCAGAGCCATAGATAGCCAGACCGTAGTCAATAATAGAGGTGACAGAGATGTAACTGGCCAGCCTGAGGGCATCTGCAGTCATACAGTGCTTGTGCTTGTGTAGAAGACCAATTTGCATATTGGCGGCTTTGGCAACAGTGTCAATGTGCCACGTGTAGGAGAGGATACTATCCAGTGTGATACCAAGGTATTTGACCTCCGGGACATGTTTGAGTAAGTTCCCTGCGTCATTCATGATATTGAAGGACCGGGATTTGTGCCTGCTCTGTGGATTACAGAAGGTCATTACTTTGGTCTTGCTATAGTTCATGATGAGTTTATGCATTGTGAACCAATCTTCAACACGCTTTAAGTCAAGCTGCAGCTGTGTTTCAAGGAGTTTAGTGTCATGGTGGCTAGAGAAAAACACTGCATCGTCCGCATAGAGTAGCATTTTTTGCTGGCAGACACCAGGGAGTCTATTGAGGAAGAGTGAGAAGAGTAGAGGTCCCAGGATGGACCCCTTGGGGACTCCAGAGAGGACTGGCCTGACTTCAGATATGACACTTGCTATCCTGACCCGCTGGGTCCGATTCCTGAGGTAGCTGGCAAACCATGGAAGGGCATCATTAAAGAGCCCAATGTAAGACAGTTGCCTAAGGAGTAGAGGGTGATTAACGGTGTCGAAGGCCTTTGTCAGGTCAATGAAAACTGCTCCCCCACAGTTTCCTTTGTCGAGTGTATCGTGAATAAAACTCGTGAATTTCAGGAGTGCCGTGGTGGTGCTGTGACCTTTTCTGAAGCCATGCTGTTCTGGGCATTGGACTTCATACTTACCCAGGAATTCGACTAGCTGATCCGACACTATTCATTTTAATGTCTTAGAAAATGAAGGGAGGAGTGAGATACAGTAGGTCTGTAGTTGGAATGAAGAGACCTGTCTCCACTTTTATGCACCGGTGTGACAGTTGCCTGTTTCCAGTGAGAGGGGAATGGCCCAGTCTCAATGAGAGGTTAAAGATCTTCATCAGGAGTTCAACGACCTCATCCAGAACTAGCGCCAGTAGTTTGAGGTCAAGGGAATCCCCACTGTAACCAGACTTGCAGATGGCCTTGCAGATACAGTTACGAGCCACATGTGGTGGAACCTCTTTGAAGAAGAATTGAGGTGCTGGATGAGCATTTAGGGTGGACACATGGGGGGTATTGGGGGAAGGGTCATCAAAGAAGTTAGGAGGAAGCACATTGTCCAGGTTTGAGAAAGCACTGTTGAAGGTATTGGTAATGGTGCCAAGGTCGAGTGTTGGAATGTCTTGTATGTTGAGCATGGTGGGGGGTGCCTTAGGATCCTTGCCGGTGAGTTCTTTCAGGTTGTTCCAGAAGCTTTTCCCATCACCCCTAGAGTTGGTCAGAGCCTCCTTGTAATGTTTGGTTTTGGTATTCCGAATCAGACGAGTGCAGGCATTTCGTGCTGCTTTGAATTTTTGTATGTTTCCTTGCATTGGGGAAGCATGAGCACAGTGCCAGAGGTGGTCCCTGTACTTAAGGCATGTTACCAGATCAGAGGTAATCCAGGGGTTCAATTGTTCTTTGACCTTCATCTTTTTTAGTGGTGCATAGATGTTACAGGCTGCGTTGAAGCGGTCGATGAGCAAGTCCAAGGCTTTGTTAGCATCACTGAGTGTGTCCAACACTGCCCAGTCAAGTCTATTTGGGTGGGATTTTAGTAGCTGAAGATGCCCCTGATTAAATACCCTTGTGTAGAGTAGTTTGGAAGGGGGTTTGAGGAACTTGTTAATCCAAGAGCAGATGACAGGTGAGTGATCACTTATTGTATCTGGGAGGACTAAGACATTAGAGATTCGTTCAGGGCGGTTGGGCAGAATCCAATCTAGTAGTGTGAGAGTACTGGTTCTGTAGTTGCAACTGGTGGGGGTGAGGACAAGTTGTGAGAGGTGCTGCACAGCAACTGCATCCTTAAATACAGAGGCCTCAGGGGAGAGCCAGTTAATATTAAAATCGCCTAGAATTATAGTTTCTGTGTTATGATGCAGGTTCCTTATATATTTCAAAATGTTGTTGAAGCCAGTGACCTGGTCCTTAGGGGGTAGATAAACTGAGACAACAGTAAGTTCCTTATTGTGAGCTCCAAGGAGGACTTTGATAGCGAGGACCTGAGCAGAGATGCCCTGGTTAGGAGATGGTATAACGTGACCAGAGAGGGTACTCCTGAGGTATATTGCACATCCTCCTCCTCATTTGGAAATTCTGTCTTGTCTAAATATGGAGTAGCCAGGGATTGAAACTGAGGCATCCAGGATCTTAGGGTTTAGCCATGTTTCAACCACAGAGAGGATAGCAGGGTTGTGTTGTTGAATCCATGTTTGGAGGGAATCTAGCTTGCTGAGGATGCTACAGGCATTAATAGATGCCAGGGTGAGAGACCCTTCCCTCCTTAATGAATTTTCCGTAGCGTGGCCAGAGGGTCATAGATTGGGGTGAACATTTCCTGAGAGCAGGAGCAGCATAAGCAGTAGTCGTAGGAGAAAGGATTTCAGCATGCTGCAGACTTGCTTGTGGTGAAATTCCTATGCCTTATATGTACGACAGCGCTGAAGCCGACTTGACAAATCGAAGAGTATGTGCATGGCCTGCGGGATCGTCGGTAGGCTGTACACTATAAGTTTGAGAAGGACCCAAGGTGCTACAAAGGAGGTGAGAGGGCCAAATAGTCTGTGCCATGAGTCCCTGTGATCATACCAGGGGTGTAATGTAGGGCAGAGAGAGGTGCCAGGAGCAGGTTAGAATGGCAGGAGTTGCAACCAGGGGGTACGGGACCGAGAATCAAAAGCAAAACCACAATAATCAGTTAAATAAGCATTTTAGGACACAGCAAAGTTTGAATATGAGTGATAACAGGAGGGAGGAGAGTACACAAGGAAGGTAAGCGGTTGCATAGTTGGTAGAGAGAGAGAGAGAAGAGAGAGAGAAGGCGTGAGGTTTACATGAGGAGGTGGTTAGGTCCTGGAAAGCAGATCAGGAGTTTAGCAATAATGTAGTTGATGTGGTGTAAGAGCTGCTCCTGGAAAATTGCCAGGTTGGGGGGGGGCCGGGGGCTGTCACAAGCAGAATGGAACTTTATGGATGGGGGATTTCATCGCAGCAGAAGAGGCAAGATGGCATTAAAAGCTTAATGGTGAGGATGTAGAAGCACCAATACTTGAGTATGACTTTGGTAGAGGACTAAGTGTGACTTGGGGGTGGGGGATCATCAGGAAATGAATGAGTCTTGGTATTTTTAGCATAATGGTTTTCTGAAACTTCAACCTTCAATGGGTTAGACTCTGCACCCATCTGTACAGTATGTCACTAAGTCACATGCAGTGGGGTATTAGTAAAAACCAAATCACCAGACCCAGACCAGAGCTATAAAATCTGGACTGGGCACAGCCTGTGCAAATATTGCCGATCCACTCACTGCAGATGACCTGGTCTGGCTGTTACCTATATGGTCTGTTCCTGATGGTTCCATTTTCAACCATGCCAAGGAAGAGCTAAAAAACAGACATCCAGGAGTGGACCAGATACATAAAAGTCAGACTGAACAGTGCAACCAGAGTGACTGGACCAGCAGTATCTGTGCAAGTTGTACCCAGTATGGCCAGTTTGGATTTTTACAGAACTGCTGTGGTTCAGGTCTGGCATTGCAGTTTTTAATCAATCAGTCAATCTTTATTTTATACCGAAAGGTATGTGAGCAAAAATGTTCGTTTACACAAACGTCCAGTTAAGCATAAAAAGAGAAGAGAACATCAGGTCAAACAATTCCATAGTAAAATACAGTATAAACCAGTCTAACATAAACAAGTCTAATACAGAAATCTTGAGGGACATACAGAAGAAAGGGGAAGCAAATAAATAACAGAGGCAAATTTACAGCTTGGGATATAGTTGGAGGCACAATTCAGGAACATGAACAGTTGGATGATACGTTGAAAAGACGAAGTGCAAGCCCTGCTACACCCAGATCCTGCATGTGGATGAGCATTCCCACTGTGTGATCTGCCACGGCCCCAAACACCGGGTCAAGGACTGTGCGGCCTGCCAATCCTTCAACCATGCTGCATGGATTAGGCACCAGAAAAAGCTCAAAGCCCACTTGCTGGAGGAGCACCTAGCTTTGACAGAAAACGAACTGCAGAAACTGTAGGAAAAATCTTCTCCAACGCCAGAACCCCAAAAGAAGAAAAAGGACAAGGAGAGGCACCGGGACTGGAATAGGTCCCCATCCAATTGGTGGTGCCCATCGGGCACCACTGACATCAGAAGGGCCTCCACTTTGGTAAGTACCCCTACTGCCAAGTCTCTTATCACTCTGGCAGATCAGACCACAGCTTCCCTGCCTGCTTTACTCAAGGTGCAGTCGGGGCTCTTCTCGAACAACGGCACCCCTATTGTGCTCCTTAGGCCCATATCTTCTTCAGCGTCTATAGCCTGCATCCAGGTCAATAAGTCACTCCCTGGCCCCAATGAGGAGTGCACGGTCACAGCCGGTAAGATGGATTCCAGCTCCACTGTTGTCTGCATGGCCCAGGCCAATACGTCAGACGTTAGCTCTTCTGACATCTGCACGACCATGACTGATAAGTTGCTCCCTGGTTCCTCTGGGGACTGCACAGCTGAAGCTCTCCCATCGGGGTCACAGGATACCCCTGACATTGAGTTGAGCCAGCTGCTGGACATGCAACAGTCTTTAGAGGGTTTCTCACTAGCAACTATGCAAATCTATCTACTATAATAGCCAACAAGACTTGCTATAACCGGTGTTCGGTAACCCCAATTTTAAGCTTGGTGACCATGTAATCTCGGTCCGACAAAGAGCATATCATCGCATGCTCTAGTCAGTGACCTAGTGATTAATGGCAGACTAGGTAATACGCTAGATATGCTGGCATATTTCCAATTATTCAGAAAATACTCCGTTTTCATGTTCCAAATCAGACACATGCTAATAAAATGGTATGGTTCTGGCACATGGGATATCCATCCAGCAACTCCTTTTCGGGAGCTTCTCGCCTATATCAAACAGCATCATGCTGTGTCTCGCCTTGTTTTGGCCCTACTTGAGATACTTAACCCAGAAGATTTGGGTTACCCTCGATATTGGGCCCTCACTTTCCCCAGTGATAACATTTCCTGGAAAGAGGTCTGGCAGGGAGTATATTTATATACTGCTAATGATCGCCTAAGGCTGACACAATTCCACATTTTGCACAATATTTATTATACCCCTGTGAAACTGTTTGAGATGGGCAGACTCCTGACTCAAGACTGCTTCAGATGCAACCAAGAGCCAGGATCATTACTTCACATATTCTGGGAATGCTCCAAAGTTGCTCCCCTCTGGCATCTCATCCAGGCAAAGGCTGACCCACTACTGGGTATACAAGACCTATTCACACCTCAAATTTGTATAGTGGGTGACTACAGCAAAATATCAGTTAGGGAAAGGCAATACCGTATGAATATTATATCCATATCAGTCAAAAAACTTGTTCTCCGACATTGGAAAGATCAATACGATATTTCTTATTCTGAGTGGGTGAATGAGTTTTTCCACAACCTAAGGACTGAAAAAGCAATTGCCAGCCTCTGTGGCAAAACTTCCCTGTATTGAGCTAGATGGGAGAAGCTGCATACCCTTTGGTCCCTAACCCCTCCCTAAGGGAGGGTAGAATCCACATGTTGCCTGTCCGCTCTGGGAACCGGCCAATGGCTTTGCCGATGACTGCGGGCCCCTGCACTGATAAAGTTATGAAGTGTGTGTTTAGCT
The DNA here is from genome assembly GCA_016271365.2 of Neoceratodus forsteri. Lineage (NCBI taxonomy): Eukaryota > Metazoa > Chordata > Ceratodontiformes > Ceratodontidae > Neoceratodus > Neoceratodus forsteri. The sequence continues at coordinate 2,084,926 of JADMNL010000041.1, read as the reverse complement.
ACTTGAGACCTGCAGATACACCTAACCAACCCCAGCATAAGGTATATGTTTGCTCTCTCCACTAACCAACTAGGGATAAGTGTATCTACCTGAGAAATATGAAGGGTACAATTATTAGGTTATATGTGGCTCTGGGTGGGGGGATGGGGGGAGTTTAATGTGTATGAATGTATAACTGTTTGTGGGTATTTTCACTGTAATCTTAACCCCTGCAACTGTCCTGCTGTATAAGATGCTTAGTTCTTAAAGTTCTTTGTCTGTTGCAGGTTCTGTACTGCCTGTTTTGTATTATTGAGTAAAAATAAATAAAGTATATTAAATTAAAAAAAAAAGAGGGTTCCTCACTCTCACTGATCCAACCGGACCCTCTGGGCTTGCCTGAAGATCAAAAGCCGAGGTGGGCACTAATCTGGAGGTTCTCTTTCTTTTGCTGAGTCAGTCTCTTCCTGAATCACTCACTGGGCCTATTGTTAATCCTTCTGGGGACCTACCATCAGGACCTCCTCAACCCAAGCTCCCTTGGACAAACAGGTTCTGCCATCTTGGACTCCGGCTCCCCAGACAATGACCAGTCTTCCGTCAGGTTCTACTCATACCCTGATGCCAAGTGACCATTCACTAGGTGACCCTTCACTGGGTCAGGGTATGTCTGGCACTCCAGTTATTCCTCAAATGCTGGACGGCATTCCATCAGGCCTCCAGGTGCCAAATTTTCTGGAGCCAGACATTCCTGTGTCTGATCCACTGCCAGCCCCTTCAAATGCCCCTACAGGGCTGATGCCTGGTCCTTCCGGACCTCTGCTGGGCCTTCAACCCCACCTCCTGCTGGGCCTTCAGCTCCACCTCTGGCTGGACCTATGGGCAATGTTCCAGGCTATCTGCCCCCACAATACCCAATGTACCCTTTACTGGGATATCCAACGCCTGGTTATCAACCCCAATATGGACCGGGTTACCAGATGCCAGGCTATGTCTAGTCAAGGGTATGCTCCTTCTGGCTTTTCTTACTCCTCTCAGGTTCATGGATGCCCACAATATCAGATGCCAGGCTATCCATTATACCAGCCTCCTCCTCCACCACCTCCTCCTCCTCCTCCTCCTCTGCCTCAGCCTCTGCCTCCACAGCAGCCTCAGGCTGATATCCTGGCAATGTTTCAGACCCTGATTCAGGAGGCCAGAACTCAATTAGCTTCAGAGCTTGACCATCAGAAACCAGTGGCTGTCTCTACTCCCGCCCCCTTTCTGACCCCTAGATCAGCCTCTCCTGTGGATTCCCACCTTTCTGGAGAATGCTCCTGTAGACACCCGCAGCAGGCACTCTTCAGACTCTGACTCCGACTCATCCTCCAGCTCTGGTATGCATACACTTATAGAGCCTCAGCCTAAGGAGTCCCCGAAGTCCCCACCAGAGGACCCTTCCTTTGCAGAACTCCTCTTAACTATACAAAATGCCTGTGACTGGGCTATCCAGGAACAGGCTCCAAAGCAGAAAAGGCTTACAGAACATCTAGACATGACTGACATAGCTCCTGCGCCCATACTGCCTTGGACTGGGCCCCATGAAGACCTGACATCCAATATCTGGCAACAACCTTCCTCCATTCTGGCTATTTCAAAAAAGGCAGACAGGATGTATCACCCACCCAGATGAGGTCACACACCTTACTGGCCATCCTAATACAGACTCGGTTGTTATCATGGCTGCCCACAACCGGTCCTCTAAACCTAAACATTTGAGCATGTCTCCTCCTGATAAGAAGTCTAAGCAGCTGGACAATTTCGGTCACAAGATCCATTCCTCCTCCACTTGCACCGTCAGGTCCCTTAATTATGTGGCTCATATGGTTTCCTACCAGAAATCTTCCCCGACCTCACTCGAGTCCAAGCTGAAAGCTATCCAGGACCAGGAGCTTAAGGCCGAGATTGCCAAGACAGTGAGAATGGCTAAAATCTCCTGTCATCATGCCCTCCTGGCCACTTATGACACAGTAGACTCAGCTGCTCGCACCACAGCCACTGCTTTCTGCATTAGATGACATTCATGGCTCAGGATTGCTGGCCTGGCACAAGACATCTAGACCTCCATCCTGCATGCTCCTTTCAGGGGATCCATATTATTTGGACGTGATGCCAAGGATATTATCACTAAATTGCAGGACCATGGTAAATCCATCCACAACATCCTCTTCATGTACCGAGGGGGTTACAAAGGCAAACAGCCTTTTCGTTGGCAACAGAGGTGCCAAACCAAAGAGGCCCCTGCCAAACGCCAGGCCAAATACCATTATCCAGCGTCAGGAACCCCTACTCCCCCTGCCAAGTCTCTGAAGCCCCCAGAGGAGCTAACTGCTCCCTCCCCTCAGCCTTCTGACTCATGGGGGACCCACCTGCCTCTTTCAGATCCTCTGGAGAACAAGTGGGGGGGGATTTGCCCTCCACCTTTTGGTGTTGCAGGACATAACCACAGACTCTTGCGTCCTTCAGTTAATAGCAAGATGTCACACCGTAGAGTTCCTAGACTGGCCTCCAAACAACCCCCCCAGGCCTCTCCCATAATCCTACAAGGCATCTGTCTCTGATAGGGGATGAGATCCAGACTCTTCTGCAAACATCAGCCATAGAGCCCGTGGCTCCAGCACAGATAGGGAGAGGGTGCTACTTCCATTTCTTCCTACTGTCCAAAAAGATAGGCGACCTAAGATCCATCTTGGACCTCAGCATGCTCAACCTGTATGTCGAGTACAAGAAGTTCTGCATTCTCACCATCCAGGGACTTCTACCCTTGCTCCACAAGGGCCATTGGCATTGTGCATTGGACATGCAGGATGCTTACCTGCACATTCCTATCTTCCAGGCCCATCACTGCTTTCTTCAGTTTGCCTTCTAGGGGGAACATTACCAGTACAAGGCTCTCCCTTTTGGCCTTTCCTTGGCACCTCGGGTTTTTACCAAGTGCCTAGCAGTGGTGGCTGTGGCCCTATGATACAGAGGGATCTAATTGTGCCTGTATCTGGATGACTAGTTTCTGTCAACCCCATCACAGAGCAGTCTGAGGGAGTCCCTCTCCTTCACCCTGGACCTCTTTTTCAGACTTGGAATAACAGTCAACTATTCCAAGTCCCAACTCTCCCCTCCCAGTGCCTACAATTGATTTGGGGTGGTGCTGGATATGGTCCAGGGCAGAACCTTCCTCCCATTGGACAGAGCAGAGACCCTGCAGGAACAGGCCAGATTAGTAGCCAACTCACGCTGGACCACAGTCTGGTTGACCCTCCGTCTTCTCAGGCTAATGGCAGCTGTGATCCCTGCAGTTCCTCTAGCCAGACTGCCTATGAGGGTGATCCAATGAACTCTTCATGTCCAATAGGATCCGCGGCTGGACAACATGGACCACAGGGTCCTAGTGTCTGGGTACATGAAGAAGGATCTTCTTTGGTGGCAGGAGTTTTCCAATCTCCCTATGGGGGTTCCCTTTCAACCCCCTGCTACCATAACCCTTACAATGGATGCTTCATATCAAGGCTGGGGAGCCCACCTAGGAGACCATCAGACCCAGGGAACATGGTTTCAGCTGGAAGCATCTCTACACATCAATGTGTTAGAAATGAACACAGTGCTGTATGCCTTCCAGGCCTACCAGCCTCTTCTATGTCTGGGGACACTCCTGGTTCAGATCGACAATATGTCTGTGATCTGGTACCTGAACAAACAGGGAGGCAGTAGCTCATATCCTATATGCTGGGAGGTGAAATGAGTGTGGTATTGGGCAGTCCAGTACAACCTTTGCCTGACTGCTGTCCATGTGTCGGGTGTCAGCAATGTCCTGGCAGACATTCTCAGCCACACCACTGTCAGGGCTTATGAGTGGGAGCTAAATCAAGAGATGGTCAAAAGCTTATTCAACCTGTGCCCAGTGGGGCGCTGAGGGTTGAGGTGCTTGACATCATACCTCATGCCACGCCGGCAACCTGGGTTCAGGATCGAGCTCGGGTCAGCGGGGGGAAGGGAGAGGACTGTGAGTGGCTGCTGGCCTGCAAGCTCTCCATCTTGGGAGGGACAGACAGGACCCTCAGTGCTTGGCTTCCCCCCCAGTGGAGGCTGGGTGGCAGTGCTGCTTCCAAGAGCCCTAGCACAAGGCCAGGGGAAGGCGGAAGGAGTGGTTGACTGGAACTGCGGTGCTCATTTGGGCCTCCACCTGCACACAGTCACTGCTTCTGGGGCTCTGGGGCTAGGAAGGGAGAAAACTGGAGGAAAAGTGAAGGTCTCCACTTGATGAAGCCTCCAGGCCAGCTCGGGAGTTCCGCCGGGACGCACATATCGCAGGCAAGCTCCCAAATGACCCCGAGTGTGGTAGGGTGGCCAAGGATTGCAGAGACCTGCCAAAGAGGGTAAATGAAATAAAAAACAAACAAAAAAAACTGTGGGGTCTGCCAGAGATAGACCGCTTCATCTCCTCATCCAACGCAAAACTACCCAATTTTTGCTCGCTCGTTCCTGGGTGTGATGCTGTCTGATGAGATGCACTGTCTCTTTGCTGGACAGAGAGGTTCTTGTATTCCTTTCCTCCCTTCCCTGTGCTTCAGAGGGTTCTCCTGAAGCTACAGGCGGAAGGGGCTCACATGATGCTAATAGCCCCTCTTTGGCCTCATCAGATTTGGTTCCCTCTGCTTCAATAGCTATTGATGGAACCCCCAATACCTCTGCTTCTCTGCCATGATCTTCTGACTCAGGAGCAGGGCAGACTGGTGCATCTTGGCCTCAAATCTCTCCACCTGCTTGTGTGGCCCCTGTGGACATAGCTGCTTCATGCTTTGTAGTTTCTGCCCTAGTGGCCCAGGTCCTTGTAGAGGCCAGAAAGCCTTCTACCAGAACTACTTATGCTATGAAATGGAAAAGATTCCCCATATGGACAACCTCCAAGGGTTGGGACCCTTTCTCTTGGCCGCTGCCCCAGATCATGGAGTACCTCTTGATCTTTCATATCTCAGCCTCAGCTATTCTTCTTTGAAGAAGTGTGCCATTTTGGCCTACCATCTCCCTGTGGATGGCAAAACCATAGCTCAGTTGGAGATTTCCAAAACCTTCCTTAAAGGAATTTTTCCATCTGAAACCACCGATTCATAATCCAGTCCCCCCCCCCCCCATGGGACTTCAATATTTTATTGGAAAAACTTACTTTGCCTCCTTTTGAACGGGCAGCAAGTTGTGCTATGCACTGTTTGTCTTTGAAAGCCCTTTTCTTAGTTACTATTACTTCAGCTTGAGGAATTTCAGAGCTTCAGGCCGTAGTGTGTAAGGAGTCTTATTTGATTTTCCACAGAGACCAGGTGATTCTGCGTGCAAACCCTAAGTTTTTACCTAAAGCTGTTTCTGAGTTTATGTTGAATCAGACTATTCAACTGCCAGTATTCTTCCCTTAGTACTCTAATCAGGGTGAGGTTCTTCTGTACACTATGGATGTACACAGAATTCTGCGTTACTACACACACTAAAGATGTTCGTAAGTCCGATCAGTTGTTTCTTTCCTTTGTGCCCAAAAGACAGGGCACAGAAGTTTCAAAACAGTGCCTTTCTAAATGGTTGGCAAACTACATTGTTTTCTGTTACCAGAAGTACAATAAACCTCTTCTGGGGAAGTGAAAGGGCACTCAGCCAGAGACATGGCCGCTTTTACTGCTTGTTTCAGAGACGTCTCAGCTATGGACATTTGTGTGGCTGCGAATCTGCTCTGCAGTGGGCTGTATTTTATTTATTTTTCTTTATTACCATATATGTTATGTTATTTTCACCTGTGCACCCACCTAAGATACAGAGCAATTGAACTCATCACCTGTTACAGTTGGAATAGTATTTGCCCTCCCCTTTCATTTTATAGCTACTTCTCTTCCATTCCACTTTGTTTTATTTTTATTAACTTCATTCCTCTCACTTAAATTATGTGTTATGTGGAATAACTCCCATTGTTATTATCTTTTTTACAAAAATTGTCAACTGTGCAGATGTATTTGTAAAAATGAATTGTAATAGTGAGACTTTCTGAAATGTTATTTGACTTACCATACTCATGCTTGTCTACCCACTTACTCAGTCTCCTACTTGATTCTGTCTTTGTACTAACTAATACCTGTTGCTTCATATCAAGGGGTTGCTGATTTTCATATTGTGTGTGCCTGGGGTGGAGCAGCAATAAAAGATAGACTATGCAATATCCTCCATAACACATCTGCCCGTTTACTTTTACCTAATGCCAATTTTTAGGCCTTTTTCAGTAAGATCTTCCTTCAAGATAACAACTTGTAATGAAATGTGTAAGATTTACATTGACATTTGGGTATATGCACTTTTATATTATACTAATTATGTGTGTGTGTACTGTATAGCAATCTCTAGAAAAATCAATTAAACACATCAAATGTCTTCCTAAACATATCTCAGCATTGTTTATCTTCCACCTTGTCACAGCATATAGTGTTTGCAGTTAAGGTACAGTATCTTCATGTATATGATGGCCTGGTTCTGTTAAGTTGATTGCGATAACAGTGCATAGAATAAAATGTGAAACATATAGGTAGCTGTAATACAGACAGTGGCATTATTTTCATATCTGCTCTTTCTCAATGTACCATACATTGATTCAATTAGTGTACGCAACAGCAATTCATGTTTATGTTTAAGCCCATGAAGCAACCTTATCTAGTTAATGCATTTACAGCCGTGGTGGCTCTGCCAGAATTTGTTTTTAAATATTTCTACTTTGCAAACATTGTGGTGATTGTTTCCTTGAATGGGAAATATTTCCCATGATAAACTGAGTGGCCATAATTATGTTGAAAGAGTGTCCATGCTACCTAAAATGCCACAATTGGTCCCCGGTTCATAGTCTGTGCCATCCATCCATTCATTTAACCTTGTATACTAACTCGGCTAGCAGAAGGTCCAGTTCATTCAGTGGGATAGTATACAGTGGCAGTGTTCCCCCACTTCCTCTGAATATGTGGTAGCGATTTCTAAATCTGCTTGTGGTTTTGGATAGTTCACTGGTTCTCTTGTATGGTGATAAAGGCAGCCCAGTCAGTGACAGGTTTTGAAAACACTGAAGTTGCCATTATTGAGCACTGTACTGTGGTGGTTGGGCTCATGGGCTTAAACATAAACATGAATTGCCATTGCATAAACTAATTGAATCAATGTATGGTACATTGAGAAAGGGCAGATATGAAAATAATGCCACCGTCTGTATTACAGTTGCCTATATGTTTCACATTTTATGGTTCTGGTTGGATAATAAGCTACACTACCTGTGCCACCTACATGAAATTTTGAAGAAACTAAGGCAGGGGTTAGGCCTTTTCTATCGCCTTAAACATCTGCTTACCTTAGAAGCCAGGAAGAGGCAAGTACAATCCACATTTCTACCCATGCTGGACTTTGCTGACTCCCTTTACAGTCATTGCCCCACAACGACGTTCAACAAACTTGACACCCTTTACCACTGGGCCCTAAGATTTATCCTTAATCTACCTCGTTGCACTCACCACTGTCTTTTATACCAGGAGTCGGGATGGTCCTCACTGTCAACCAGGAGGAAAAGAAATGCTCTCCTTTGGCTCTTTAGAGCACTATCCAATAATCTTCCTGCTTACATCTGGCGCTTCTTTGAACATGCCAAGGGATCTTATGGATTGAGACACTTCTCCATGATTTGCTTCCAGATCCCTAGAGTGAAAACAACCTATGGCTCAGCAACAATCAATTTTTCACTGCCAACACTTTGGAATACTATGCAAAGGTCTTTAAAGCTTTCTTCGCTCCCTAGCATTTTCACATTCAAAACCCTGATAACGGACCTGTTGAAGGATACATGTAGCTGCTTTAGATGACTCTGAACCTTAGCCACTAGTCCCTCTTGCAGATTTTACACTCCGACTGTCACCCCCCCCAACAAGGGATCTGCAGCACTTACTAGTTCTTTTATCTCTCCTAAACTCAGTCTTCTTAATCTATTCCCCTCTCCTAGTGCACTCACTCCCTCTCTCCACCCTTATCCTCTCTTTCCCCTCTCTCCCTGCTTTTAGTAAAAAGGTACTAGCTTCTAATTAGTGGTGACAGCCTAGGATGGTCATCTTTACACTCCCGTAAACCATGATGGAATGTAGTGGGTATGTAACTATGTTAAATCTTATGTATAAGCCTCCTTTGGCCTACACCTGTTCATTGTTGCTACATTGTTGGCTACCATATCTGTACTATGTTTTGTTTTTCGCTGTATGGTACTGATTTAATGTCCAGGACCATCATGAAAATGAGCTTGCTTATTGGTGTTTTATGCCTGGTTAAATAAAGTTGATTGATTGACAGTACTGTCAACTCCCGGAGTAAAGAAATCTGGCAAGATTTTAAAATTGTTCAGGTTTGGCGTGCAAGCAGTTCAGCGCTTGAAACTCTGGAACAAAACATTATAGTATATTAGTGACTTCGCTACTATACTACATCTTTTTTGACCTTTGAACTGTGGTAAAATAGCTTTTGAGGCTGTATCGAAACCCATTTATAATGACGTAATACTGGCCATACCTATATCACCATGATCTTTACTGCAAGAATCTCAGCTACAAACCAAGGAAACAGCTTCAGTAGTAGTTATGCCTTTATAAGAGCAGAGTAGAATTTCCTCAGTGTCATTTCCAAATATCTGTTAATTACTAGCCGAACAGGTTAAGCTAGTTTTATATTAATCAGTTTGCATCTGTACCCCCCCCAAAACACACACACACTATGCTATGCCCTGACATAGCATTGATATGTCTGGTGTTCCAAAAAGAATACTACGCTACTGTCTCATTTTTCTAGTGGAATTTAGGAGAACAAATACATGATTGATTAGACAATGTAGGACAGAAGTACCTCTTTGTGCCTAGTGTACCCCCATTACAAAAATCACAATGGGGAGCCCATCCTTTGCAAAAGTGGAGCTCAGCTTTTTTCAGTTGAATACCACATTTGCATTTTGGTAGTGGGGAGAGACCTAAGTGCATTATGGATCTGCCGCTTGCGTATTGGCACCAGCTGACTGAATTACCCCTGTGGTGCTTAATATAACAGCCCAATTGCCTTTACCTTTTGCCTCCCCATATTTGCTTCTCCTTCTCCTCCTCCTCCTCCTCCTCTCCTTTCTATCTGGAAAGCCAGTTTACAGTTCTCTCCAGCTCTTGTACCTAATCCCACATCTACCCTGATGTTTAACCCATGACACCTACATCTTCTACCCACTCACCCCCCCACCCTGGTACTTGCAGTGATACCTATCCACCGAACCCCTTGGCTGTCTACTACTGTCTCCAACACCTAAGCCTGGTATCTGGGAGTGGTACTATCAGTGACCGAGCCTGTTTTTTAACGTCACCAGTATTCTGTGTTGCACCTTTGTACCTTATTGCACCTAAGGCACTTAGCTGTGCACCTATTTACAAAAAAGGGTTTAGGCAAGACATATCAAATTTTAGACCTGTTAGCTTAACATCTATAATAGGCAGAATACTGGAGTCTATAATTAAAGATCCACTACTAGACCACTTAAAAAGTAATAACAGAGTCGACATGGAACAGCATGGATTTACAGCAGGTAGATCTTGTGTAGCCGACCTTTTGTACTTCTATGAAAAAATTAGTCGACATCTTGACAACAAAGGGTATGCAGATGTAGTCCTGCTCAACTTTGGTGGGGCTTTTGACACAGTACCACATTGAGCAGTCATATATAAAATGAATAATAAGAATACACATGCTTCACTAACTCACTGAGTAAATAACTGGTTAACCAATTGTACTCAGAGAGTTTCAATATGTGCCTATCTGTCTAAGGTGGGGAAGGTGGCTAGTGGGGTTTCTCAGGGTTCTGTATTGGGACTTACATTTTTCCAAATTTTCATATCTGACCTACGTAACAATATTTCAAATTGTACAGCAAAATATGCCAAAGACACAAAATTGAGAGGCCCCAGTGATACCATTAGTGCGATCAGAAAACTCCAAAATGATCTGGAATTAATTTCAACACGGGCTTTTACATTGGATATGAATTTGAATATTTCTAAGTGTAGTGTAATTCACCTGGGTAAGAATATTATTCCACACACATACACACTGTGTGGTAGTGTACTAAAATCTGTTCACAGTGAGAAGGCTCTTGGTGTCATAATTAGAAACACACTGACCTCCAAGGATCAGTACTTTGCAGCTGGGTTTAACGCAGATAAAGCCATGGGTGTAATTAGAAAAAACTTTGTAAGTAGAAGAGCCAAGGTACTCTTGCCACTATTTGGGGCATATATCCGCCCTATTTTGGAGTAATGGAGTCAGGTTTGGTGCCCATATAGGGCTAATGAAATATCTAGACTCGAAAGAGTACAGAAGAAAGTAACAAAACTTGCAAGTGGTTTACACAAGTTGTCATACCCTGTAAGATTGAAACATTTACACATGTACACTCCAGAGCACAGGAGACCAAGGGGTGATTTGTTGTTAATGCATGGTATAGTTAACAATCCTTATTTATTTGACCAACTCAATTTATCCCTGAAAAATAGAGAGGTTAATACAGGAGGCCACCCTTTACAACTGAAGCTTAACAGATTTAAAACCAACAATAGAAAGTACTTTTTTTCTGTTAGAGTGGTGAACCCTTATAATAGAATGCCTACTAATGTGATTGATGGTGCAGCTAAAGAGACATTCAGCTGTAGACTGGATAGTTTTTTAAGGAACGTGGTATACTAGCATATTACTCGTTACATACAGGAGCAATAATGAGCATATAGCCTTCTTTGCTCTTTCCAACTTTGTAAACCTTGTGTACCTCATAAGCTGTAAAAACCGCCCTTTCTAAAGTAAGGGTAGCTTATAATAGTATCTGTAGATTTCTAACTAATCTATCCAGAAGGACTCATCATTGTGTCCTTTATGCTTCCTCTGGCTGTTTTTCCTTAAAGAAAAATGTATGTTTCAAATGGACTTTCTAATGCAAAAAAAATTGCTTGGTTTGCTTCTATCTTCAGTTTCCAGACTGTTCAAACATTATGAAAATTCTCATGATACTAGATCCATTCCTTTCAGGCAATATATTGTTCCATGTTTTAAAAAGTCACAAAGTCAAAGATTTTTTTCTCAACAGGACACCATTGTTTTATAACATATTATCAACTGCAAGTAAGAACTCCACTACTGTGCATCCTTTTAAAATTTTGCTTAAGAACTGCCCAAATTCTAAAACTGTTTGCACATGAAATTTAGAAACATAGAAATTGATGGCAGATAAGGACTACTTGGCCCTCCTAGTCTGCTCATTTTCCTTACCTATTGCAATATCACAGATCCTACTTGATCTCCAGCTTTTACCCTCTCTTTCCTATTGCTTGGGTTCCCTTGTGCCCATCTCATGCGTTCTTGAATTCCCCTACCACTTTTGCCCCCACCACCTCCACTGAGAGGCTGTTCCATGCATCCACCACGCTTTCTGTGAAAAATACTTCCTCATGTTACCCTTGAGTTTATCCCCCACCAGCCTCATATCATGACCCCTTTTTTTTGAACATATTTTTTTCTGAAAGATGCTACCCTCTTTTAACTTATTTATGCCCTTGAGGTATTTGAAGGTTTCTATCATACCCCCCTTCTCTCTCCTCTCTTCCAGGGTATATATATTGAGGTCCTCTAGTCTCTCCTTATACGACTGTTGTTGCAGACCCCGCACCATTTTTGTTGCCCTTCTCTGAACTGGCTCTGCTCTATGTCCTTCTGGAGATATGGCCTCCAGAACTGTTCACAGTACTCCAGATGGGGCCTCACCAATGATTTGTACAGTGGTATCATCACCTTTTTTTTTCTGCTGGTGATACCTCTCCCTATGCACCCCAGCATCCTACTGTCTCTCCCTACAGCCTTTTCACAATGCTTGGTCACCTTTAGGTCATCAGATATGATTACTCCCAGGTCCCTTTCCTGTTTGGTGATCGTCAGTACCCCCCCCACCTCATTAAGTATGCCTCCCCATGGTTTCTATGCCCCAAATGCATGATTTTACAAATCTTTGCATTGAATCTTAGCTGGCACGCTCTTGACCTCTCCTCAGCTCTGCTTAGGTTCCTCCTCATTTTTCCACCCCCCCAGGAGTGCCAGTCTTTTTACAGATCTTAGTGTCATCTGCAAAGAGGGATACCTTCCCTTTCAGTCCCTCTGCAATGTCGCTTATGAAGGCATTAAAGAAGACTGGCCCCAGAACTGATCCTTATGACATCCCATTGGTCACCTTCCTCTCCTTGGAATTAACTCCGTTTACCATCACCCTCTGTGTTCTACCCCTTGACCAATTTCTGACCCAGTTTACCACCTTGGGAACCACCCCCATGCTACCCAGCTTGTTTACAAGCCTCCTATGTGGAACAGTGTCAAAGGCCCTGCTGAAATCCAGGCAGGCCATATCCACTGCCCATCCTTAATCTAATTCCCTGGCCACCCAGTCAAAGAAATCTATCAGATTCATTTGACATGGCCTCCCCACTGTGAATCTATTTATTTATTTATTGAAAAGTTTTACCAGGAGAATTACACTGAGCAACATAGTACATCAGTATACAGCACAATAGGAAATATTAGCTTCACTGTACATCGTCAATTAAATGATATCACAGGCTGTGCAAAATCTACAAATCTGCAAGAAACAGCATCACTGTACATAGACAATTTACAACAAGATCACAAGTTGTGGAATATTTACAAAACAGCAAGAGATAACAAGCTATGGAAATATTGCAGGAGGAATCTATGTTGTCTAGGATCCTGTGATCTGCTGGATTTAAGATATAAAATTATGTTTGTAGCCCTCAGCCTGGAATTCTCTCAGGCTCCTTGCACTCACCAGCTTTCTCTACCTCCCGCTGTGTTCCCCAACCATCTTCAAGTTCGTTGTGGTTCCCTGGATCAGGCAGGTCAACCCGGAGAGACCGCGGGGGCAGTGGCGGGGAACCAGTATTGGGAGTGTGGCAATGGCACTGGCAGGGGCCATCCTCTATCCAGAGCTTGAAGGATATTTCTTGTGGTGGAAACTCGGGACCCCCATCCCCCCTGTGTGGTGCATGTCTGACGTTGTGGTGCACGGCAACCCTGCCTGAGTCAGCCACGCTCCTTACGTGTGATCCGGCAGCTCGTAGTACCCTCCGGTCTCCACTGGGGGTCACCAGAGCGTTGGATAACCCATGCCCTGTGGGCACATGATCCTTCTCCCTCCCCTGCCGACCCCCGGCTCCTGAGCTCGCTCCCGAACTCGAGTTGTCGGTGTGATGCGAGGTGTGGCATCCGGCGCCTCAACCCTCGGTGGCACTGGGCTGGCTACACAACCCTTTCCTTTAGCAATGATTCCATTAATTTCCCCACTACTGCGGTCAGGCTGACTGGCCTGTGGTTGTTAGCCTCCTTCCTGCTACCACTATTGTGGAGAGAGTCAACATTTGCCCTTCTCCAGTCCTCCAGAACCACTCCCGTTTCCAGCAATTTGCTGCACAGGGCTGTCAGTGGTGCTGCAAGTACCTCTCTAAGCTTCTTTAATATTCTTGGAATTATCCAGTCCGGGCCCACTGCCTTGTCCACTCTCAGTTTCGCAAGTTCCTTTAGGACTCTCTCTTCAATGAATGGGCTGGTGTCCACCTCCCTTCCATCGATGCTCCTTTCCCTTAACTGAGGTCCCACACCTTCCCCTTCTTTATTTGTTCAGGATTGCTACTTTTTCCAGGTCTCCCTCTACACACTCCCCTCCTTCCACTTTTAGTCTAACAATCCCACCCCTGTAATTTCTTCTTTCACTAATGTACCTGAAGAATGTCTTGTCCTCTTTCATTACTACCTGGGTTAATTTTACCTCCATTTGCACCTTTGCACTCCTGACTACTTTCCCTGCCTCCCTCTGTTTTTCTAGATACACTTTCCTGTCCTCTTCCCTCTGTATTTCCTTGTACCTTCTGAATGCCAGCCTTTTTGATTTTACCTTCCTGGCCACTTCTTTTAAGAACCATAGTGTTTTTTGTTTCCTTTTGCTTTTGCTTATCTGCGTAACGCAAAGATTTGTTGCCTCCTCTATGGCTCCTTTTAGATTCGCCCTCTTTTCCTCTACACACACACACCATCTCTCCCCCCCCTTTTACCAGGGCTTTCCTGAGACATTTCCATATGCTTGCAAAGTTGGCCCTTCTGAAGTCCAGGAACCTCACTTTCATGTGGTTTGACTCCGCCACTGTTTTCACATTGAATCACACTGTACGGTGATCACTGGAACCCAGGTTGCTACCCACCATGACATCTGCAACTCTGTCCCCATTGGTAAGTACTAGATCCAGTATTGCTTCCTCCCTGGTGGGCTCTACCATTAGCTGCCTGAAGCACACCCCCTGCAGGGGATCCAGGATGTCCCTGCTCCTGACTGAGGCTGCAGCTGGGAAGCACCAATCAACAACTGACAAATTGAAGTCTCCCACCAACAGCACCTCCCCTTTTAGTTGCCATCTTATGGAAGGCTTCCACTAGAACCCTGTCCAACTCTTCCCCTTGTGTTGGATGCATTATAGATCACTCCAGTGTGAATAGCTGTGCTATTAATCATATTTAGGGTGACCCACAGTAACTCCATCCCTCCCTGCATTCCTTATACCTCAGTTGCTTTTATACCATCCCTGATATCAAGAGCCACTCCTCCTCCCTTTTTACCCATCCTGTTTTTTCTTGAATAGGGTATAACCTGGTATGGCTATATCCCAGTCATGGTTTCCACTGTACCATGTCTCAGTATTAGCGACAATGTCCAGATCAGCCTCTGCCATCAAGGCCACTAGGTCTGGGATTTTATTTCCCAGACTGTGAGCATTCATGCACATGACCTTCCAAGTTATGCTACCTCCCTTTCTGACAGCTCCCCTCTTATCCTCATGTCTCCCCTAACCCCTCCTGTCTTTACTCCAATTTCTCCTTTTCTCTGTCATTCTACCTTTTCCAGTTCTAGGTACCTTTGATGATTTCCTGTCTTTAGGGTCCTCCCTACTGACTGCTTCTTCCTGTGGGGGGGGGCATATTGATTCTTCCTGCTTTCTTCTGGTTCCTCCCTTGGCTAGTTTAAATGCTTGCCAATGAAGCATTTAAACCTTTCTTTGAGGATTCTAGTTCCCTCCCCGGATGCATGCAATCCAGCTCTCCTGTATAGGCCTCCATCCCTCCAGGTGGGACCCCAGTCTCCAGTGAAGTCAAATCCCTATGCTCTGTACCAGTCCTTCAGCTGGGCATTGAAACTCCTGGTGCAGAGCACCCTGTCCTTCCCCTAGCTGTAGACAAGTAACACCTCCGAAAAGGTTACTGAGCATGCCACCTGTCTAAGACCCCTCCCCAACTCCCTGAACTCCTCCTGCACTTACCCTAACCTCATGACTAGCCAGGTCATTTGTCCCCAGGTTAAAAATGATCTCTAGCTCACCCACCCAGCCTGCTGTTCCAGCGATCCTTACGATGTGCTTTTCATCCCTCTGAGCCATGGCACCGGGTAGGCTCTTGACCTTCCTCACTCCCTACCCTCTTGCCCCTAAGTCTACTTCCCTAATGATAGAATCCCCAACCAGGAATTGCTTCCTCCTTCTCTGGGGTCTTTGCCTCCCCCCTGGGGTCTCCACCATGGAGGACCCCTGCATCCTCCTTGTTCTCCGTTGTGGGTGCCTCCTTGGGACAGTCGCACCTTGCCAGAGTGGTGTAAAAGTTGCAGAGTGGAACTTTTAGAGGGATGTGTCTCTGTCCCATTGCCCTCACCCTTTCTGAGCCCACTGTGGTCCAGTCCCTCCTCCTTCTTGGCATTCTTTGAGGTAGCGGGGGTGGATTTGGTGGTCCCTGGGTGGGGGAGGAGGCTCCCTGAATCCCAGCCAACTTGGCCTGGAGACATGCAACCTCCTTCCTCATCCCAGAGAGGTGTACACAGATGGGGCAGCACTGCAGCATCAAGAAAGTCTCCCTGAAGACTGCCGCTCCACAGCCTCTGCACTGCAACACTCCCATCATGTCTATTTCTGGCCTTCCTGTTTTAGTTTTGTTAGCTCACACTTTTCTTTTATTTATCTTTATCCTATGATTTCTACATATATCCTATGTGTCATGATTTATAATGACTGTATTATTGTATTGTTATTTGTATTGGTCTACTGAATTACATTGTTTTGTTTTGTATAGACTTGTTGCTAATGAACACGGGCATTTATGCCCATTGGCTCATAAGTATAACAAATTTAAAATAAAAATTAAATGAAACTGAGTAAAAGCAGGGTCTCACTGAAAATAAGATAATGCAACTCAGCCAGGTTATCCCAGGTCAGTAAATTGTTTAAAAAACACAACTTTCCAGATCTGTGGTATCAAGCAGTGGGGAATCCGTTCAATATTCTGACCCTCTGTAACTGGACCCCCTACCACAGGCAAACAGGAGTGGAAGCCACAAGGGAAGATGACAATATAGCCACAAGGATGCTCTCTTCCTGCAGAGTGGGTGAGAGCTGTGTCACTCAGAAAGCAGCTCATGGTGGGGGGGGTACCTTGGCAGACTGGTTGACCATACATTGTGCAGCATGCTGTCTCCAGCATGCCAGCGTGTGTATGCTCTCGTGGCTTGAGGGAGGATGTGGACTGTTATTTGCTGTTTACTTTTGTCATCCTCTATCACCAGTGATGTTGAGTAACACCTTTTCTGCTACTAGTAATGCTAAAGTTCTTCCTAAGTTTGCCTCTGCAAGAACAGCAGAACATCTATTGTTTATTAATGTTTCAGGACAATGTTCTTCTAGAATGGGAACCAAGCTCTTTTATTGATGTCGCTGCTATTTGAAACTGCCTTTGCATCATCCTCACCAAGAGCTATGATATATGTGTTTTAGTATTTACCTCTAGCCTAAACTGCATTTAGATAGGTTGTGGCGATGTGGTATAGGTCATCCCTGTGGAAATCCTTTGCCACTGCCATGGATGGTATTAGGAGTGTTGTCTCGTTTCCTGGTTGGGTGTGATTTTTGTTCTCTGGTTGGAGTAGTTCCCACAGGTTCTGTTCCTAATGCACAGGGATAGAGGGCTTAGGTGTTAAATGTTTTATTTCCTGACTGGGCCTGAACCATTCCTTTGCATGCTCACAAGTATGGGGAAGGCACTCAACCGTTACCTCTGCTGACTTGCTGTATGAATCTACTCTAGATACTAGCTGTGGCTGTTGATCTCTGCTTAACAACTGCTTGGTGCCTGAAGACCTAAAATAATTGCCATGTCATCAGTTATCCTGAGACATGTAAAGAGAAAAATCTGAAATGATTACTAAAGTGCCTTTGTACAGAAATGTTTCTTCCCTTGGAGGCTGCAACTTGCATGCCAGCTACATAGTCATTCTTGTGTTCCTAAGAGGGGTGATTAATGGAAGTTTACTCACCTGGTAAAGGTGATTATAGGAGCACCTTCTTACAGCACTCCCAGTCTCCACCCATGGGTAATTCCGGCACTTCCTCTCAGGCTGATGCACAAAGGAATTCCTTAAGAATTGAAATCTAATCCCTTATCCCTGCTTCCGTCTCCTCCCCTGTGTTTCCCAGACTCCTCAGTATGAGATCTTCCCGAGCTTTGGAACCTTCTGAAATTAAAAATTAACAGTAAACACGGCCCCATGGTCTCCCAAAGGGAGACCACCTGATAGAATGAGACAAACCGACACATTGTGAAAGTTGTGCAAGGTGTTCAACCTTTACTCTGTATTGTTTCGTTGGCTCACAATGTACAATAATGAAGTTGTTACTGTCTATGCTTCTTGGCAAAATGTACAAAATTGTAATCAGTATACTGTTTTAACATCATCATTAAAAGGTGTACCCATGACATGCTTTCAGGTAGTTATTCATTATGTTTTACCATGTGTTCCTCCTCATTGGGTGGGCTACGGAGTGCTGTAAGAAGGTGCTCCTATAATCACCTTTACCAGGTGAGTAAACTTCCATTATCTATCGCACCTTCTTACAGCACTCCCAGTCTCCACCCATGGGTGATTAAACAGCAGTACTGGAAGAGACTTGGGAGGGAGGAGGAACCTGACTGGAAGCTGTGTGGATAACTTTTCAGCCAAAATCAGAATTGCTTGTCAACCCTGTGTCCAATCTGTAGTGCTTGGTAAAGGTATGGGGGGGATGACCAAGTAGCCACCTGGCAGATTTCTCTCACTGATACTAAGCTTCTTTCTGCCCAGGACGTGGCTATTGCTCTCGTAGAGTGGGCCTTGATAACTTGAGGTGGGTCGGCCTCCCTAGCCTTGTAAGCTTGGGAGATGGCATCTCGCAGCCATCTGGCGACCGTAGTCCTGGAGGCTAGTAAGCTCCTCTTTTGTCCTTGATGAAGGACGAACAGTTTATCTGACTGGTGGAAGGCTTCTGTCCTGTCCAAGTAGATGCGTAGGGCTCTAGCCGGGTCTAGGCAGAGAAAGGTGTCCCTGTTGGGGTCCTGGTCAGTTGGACAAAAGGCTGGGACTGCAATTTCTTGACCAGTGTGAAAAGCCGTTGCCACCTTCAGGATGAAGGACGGTATAGTTCTTAGGACCACTCTATCTGGGAAGAACGTGAGAAAGGGTTCTCGGCAAGATAGGGCCTGTATCTCACTGGTTCTCCTAGCTGAACATATCGCTACCAGAAAGACTGTCTTCATGGTGAGATACGTTAGGGAAGTCGAAATCAGAGGTTCGAAAGGATCCTCAGTTAGGGCATCTTATACTAGGTTGAGTTGCCAAGGGGCAGCAACGGGTCTAGGGGAGTAGGTGATGTTGGCGGCTGCTCTTAGGAAGGCCTGCACCAGTGGGTGAGCCCCGGGCAGATGTCTGTCTGATTTCCTCCGAATTGCCCCTATGGCGGCTGTTTGGACTCTTAATGAAGCCACTGTCAATCCCTTGTCAAGACCATCTTGCAAAAATTCTAACACCTGTAAAATATTACATGTTGAAGCCTCAAGTTGTCTAGCTTTACACCAATAAACAAATGCCCCCCAGTGTCTGTTATATGTTCTGTTGGTAGAGTGTCTTCTGGCCTGTAGTAAAGTATCTGCTACTTTGGTTGACACCCCTAGATTTAGTAGTCTGACCCTCTGAGTGGCCATGCCATCAGTTTCAGAGGTCGTGGGTCCTCGTGCCAGATTGGTCCCTGCTTGAGCAATGTCTGGTATGGGGTGAGTCTCATGGGCTTGTCCATTAGCATCTTTTTGATGAGGGCATACCATGTTCGTCTTGGCCAGTCCAGGGCAATTAGGATCACTGTTGTGCCCGTGTCCCTGATCTTCTGTAGGATCGCAGGTATCATTGGTATTGGGGGGAATACATATGCTACGTGGAATCTCCACGGGGTTGAGAGGACGTCTACCCCCGCATTTTTGTCCTTGTACCTGGATATGTATACTGGTAGCTGAGTGTTCATTGCTGAAGCCATGAGATCTACCTGGAATGGGCCCCATTTCTGTTGAAGTTTGCGGAATATGGCTGGGTTGAGCTGCCATTCTCCCTGTTGCAGGGTTTGTCTGCTTAGCCAGTCTGCTCTTGTGTTTTGTACGCCTGCTAGGTGTACTGCTGTGATGCTGAGGAGGTGTCTCTCTGCCCAGCGCATGAGGGCTTCCGACTCCCTGGCCATGGCTCTGCTTTTTGTCCCTCCCTGTTTGTTTATGTAGGACATTGCTACCCTGCTGTCTGTTCGCACCTTTACATGTTGTCTTGTTACTAGAGGTCTGAAGTGCTATGCGCCAGTCGTATTGCTCTGGTCTCCAGAATATTGATCGAGTAGCAGTGGTTTCTGGCTCTGTCCACCTTCCTTGGATTGACTTCCTGTCCAGTACAGCACCCCAGCCTTGCAGGCTTGCGTCTGTTTCTATGATTCTGGTTGCTGTTCTGTCTAAATTCGCTCCCTGGTTTAGATGTTGTGGGTTTGTCCACCATCTCAAGGATCTTTGTACTGGCGCAGGTATGATCACTCTTTGATTGTAATTTTGTAGGTTGTAGTTCCACTTGTCTAGAAGTAGGCATTGCAGTTGCCTCATGTGGGATCTGGCCCAGTCGTGTAGGTCTATGCAGGCTGCCATGAGACCCAACAACTGCATGAGGTGCCATAGGGTTGTCGTCTTGCAGTGCAGAATGTGTCTGCACTGGGTCACTAACGTATTGATGCGCATCTCCGAGGGTTTGACTGTCCCGGTGACTGTGTTGAACACCGCACCCAAGTGTTCGATAGTTGTGGTCGGTGTCAGATGGCTTTTGGAGGTGTTGACTATCCCACCATGTCGGGTGAGTAGTTGCAGCGCTCTCCGAGTTGCCGAGTCTGATTCCTCCTGCATTCTTGCCTGAATTAGCCAGTCGTCCAGGTAAGGTATTACGTGGACTCCCCTCCATTCGGAGTTGGGCTGCTAGTGGAGCCATGACCTTGGTGAACACTCGGGGTGCTGATGCCAGACCGAATGGTAGGCATTGGTATTGAAAGTGGTATCCCAGGGTGCTGAACCTGAGGAATTTCTGATGGGAAGGTCTGATTGGGATGTGGAGGTATGCGTCCTTCAGGTCTATGGACATTAGGAGATCCCCTTTGTGGATTGCCACAATGGTGGATCTTAGGGTCTCCATCTTGAACCTTTGGTATTTCACGAACTTGTTCATGAATTTGAGGTCCAGTACTGGGCATAGGTCCCCCATCTTTTTTGGTACCAGAAAGAATACTGAGTAGATGCCCAAGTATCTTTCGTGGTTTGGCACTGGTTTGATGGCTTTGCTGCTGAGCAGTTGTCTTAGTATTGCTCTGACCTGGGCCCGGAGCTATCTTGTCTTTGGACACGTGAGATTGAATGAATCTGTCTTGTCTTGGCACGGAGTTGAATTCGATGGTGTAGTCATGTTTTACTATTTCTGTGACCCACTGGTCCCTGACTGTGTCGGCCCAGGCTGTGGAGAAGAGTTGTAGTCTGCCCCCCACTGCGTCTGCATTGTCCTGGGCCTGTGGATTCTCATTGTCGAAAACCTCTGTTCTGTCTGTTGGGTTTGTAGCCTTGTTTGGGGTTGAAGTGGCTACCACGGTCTCAGTTTGAATAGAATTGTGATTTTTGGTTGAAGAAGTTCGGCTTGAACCCGAATGCGCGCCTATCTTGTCCTTGGTATCTGGGGCCCTTTTTTCCTCTGTGAGAATAGGGACGAAATCTGTTGTTCCAAAAAGAAGGCAGTGTGCTCTGCCCCCCTTGGTTGTCCTTATCTTCTCCCTTCTTTACTGTGAATTCTTCAATACCTGGTCTGAAAACCCTGTCCCCTGAGAATTGGAGCTTCATTAGTCGGGCTTTTGATTCTTGGTCCGCGTTCCACAGTTTGAGCCAGATTAATCTCCTGGCTCTGTTTACTGAAGCTGCTGATCTGGATGCCATTTTAAAGGTGTCAATAGTGGCATCTGCCACGTACTTAATAGCTTGGATAGCATAATCCATGGTAGATCCATGGCGCTCGATTCCAGAGTGTCTGAGCGAACTGCTTCCAGCCATCTAAGGACCGCTCTCGAGGAATAAGTGGCTGCCAAGGAAGCTCGCATGTTCATGGTCAGCATGTCATGAACTTTCCGGACTATATCATCCACCTTCCTGTCCATGGGGTCTCTCAAGGAGGAAGCTGATTCGGATGGGAGTACCGTCTTGTTGCTCAGGGCAGAGACCTCGGAGTTGACTTTTGGGGCGGAAGCCCAAGACTTCTCTTTTTCCTGTGCTAGCGGATATCTTTTCTCAAAGGTCCCCTTTTCCCTTGTCTTTATTGGGTCTGTAGCTTCCTATTCCCTAGCCAGGATACCATCCAGGGCTGGGCAAAAGGGAAAGAAGGTGGTGGAACGTTTCCTGTCATGCACTAAGGGGTCCAGTATATTCTCTGGCTCCTGTACGGGTTCGTTGATTCATAGTGTTTCGCACACTACCCTGATGATCTCAGGGATGGAGTCGAAGGGGCATAGCCTGGCGGCCATGTCTTCTTCGGGCTCCTCCTCCTCTGGCTCCTCATCCCCCGAGTATGGAGACTCGGACCCATCCTCTGCGGTTGGAAATGGGGGACCCCATGACGTTTTGGGGGAAGGGGTTTCTCAGGAGACCTGGGTTGTTTGTCTGCTCCCAAGGCATCCATTTTGTCCAAAAGCTTTTGGAACAGCTGGACTACCACACTCTGAGAAGATGTGGAAGTGCTATCTTGTAATATGTCTTCCTCTGTGGACCCCGAATTTGAACTGAAGATAACTGGGTCTGCATCGACCATTCATAGGGAACACAGGTCTCCCTGGTCAGAGGTTAAAAGAATGTGGGGACATTTCCTGCAAATCCTTCTTGAAGACATGTTATCTCCTCTGAAAACACAATGTGATAGGGAGGAGATATAACGGTGGTAAGCATCGTAATGAAAACATTATTTTATAAAACTGTTTAAATACGTGCCTTTAGAATCTAGAAGCCTGGAGCCAAATTGGTTCAGCTTTTGAATTTTGGGGCTAGGTAAGGGATTGGTACCAAAAAACTGCTGCCCCTGTGGTAATGAGCAGGAGCTAGAGTTGCTGGGCTCCAAACACAGATTGTTTATCTCCAACCATCAGAAACTTTTAACTGCCCAAAGGAGACCAATTTTGATGTATTGGGACATTTCCCTTTAAATTTGACACAAAAACCCATTGCCCCTTTAAATTATTCATGACCTCTGCTTTAATGTCTGCATTGCCCCTTTAAATAACCGAAGCCTCGCGCCGCCATTTTGGTGGAGGGTGAAGGTACAGGGCCCCGCCATCTTGGATTAGGGAAACAACAAGAGTGCTGATAGGCCGTGTGGTCTCGCAAGAGCAAGGGCCCTCGAGACCAGGGAAGAGGGAGGAAGCATGGCCTCTCTCGGGATCTACAGAACGCCGTGCGGTAGGGACTGGCGGCTGGCGTTTGCGAGGAGGCACAACCAAAAACCTCCCAACTGCACCAGCAAGAAGACCAAGGGGCAGGTATGCAAACAGAGGCAGGCGCTTGGTTATCTGAGGACTTGCGCTCGCGGTTGAGCAAGGTGAACCGCGAGGCGAGCATGGGGCGTTCTACACTTAGGTAAGCAGCACTTAGAGGCCCATACTAGCTTCTGCTCCCCGGCTGAACAAGGTAAACTGGGGGGAAGCTAGGTGCAGGATAACCCTTTTCTCAGCAGAACGAGGTATACTGAGGAAGGGAAGGACAGAAACAAAATAGCTTGCTTTTGGAAATAGCTCTGCAGCCATGGGGCATGGCTTGCAAAGCTACACTTCTTTTCAAAATTGCATGTACCAGCTTTCCTGATGCCTCAGTTGCTAAGTTAATGATTCTATATTGCAAGATCGTTTTCCTGATATTAGGATATATTAAAAATAATTCTTACCTTAGTTGGCACAGAGCCAAAAATCTGTGACCAGCCTGGAGTGATGCACAAAAGAAAACTGAGGAGTCTGGGAAAGACAGGGGAGGAGACGGAAGCAGGGATAAGGGATCAGATTTCAATTCTTAAGGAATTCCTTTGTGCATCAGCCTGAGAGGAAGTGCCGGAATTACCCATGGGTGGAGACTGGGAGTGCTGTAAGAAGGTGCGATAGATAATAGTTACTCAGACTTTGCCATCAAAAGCTCCTAACTTAGATTTGAGGGTTCACCATACCTTACAGCTGCTGTCACCTTTATGTGTGTATACTGTAAATAGAGGAACATCTAGACTGCAAATGGTGTGGACATTGCTTTCTGTAATTGTTACTATAGCTACTGGTGCCCGGTGCATTGCCAGAGTCCCACCCCCCAGACCCAGGCTTGCATCTATAATAAAATACAAATGCATTCATAGTATGCTGTTGCTCCTTGTGATTCATATGTCACTGCTGCATTCATAGTATGCTGTTGCTTCTTATGATTTATACGTCACTGCTTCATTTATAGTATGCTGTCACTCCTTGTGATTCATACGTCACTGCTGCATTCATTGTATGCTGTTGCTCCGTTATGATTTATATGTCACTGCTTCATTTATAGTACGCTGTCACTCCTTGTGATTCATACATCACTGATGCATTCATAGTGTGTTGTTGCTCCTTGTGATTCATACGTCACTGCTGCATTCATAGTATGCTGTCGCTCCTTGTGATTCATACATCACTGCTGCATTGGTGTCCCTCCTTGTCATTCATATATCATTGCTCAAAACTCCCCTAGACTGGGGAGATGGACTTAAGCACACATTCCTGTTTTTCCATCCTAGTGATTTCATTTTCAGTACAAGCAAAATGAGAAGCAAAAATTAGGAATATTCTTATTCCCTAGAGACCCCCAGCCACTGGCCAACTCTGTTATAGTCAATGGATTCAACACAAATCATTGTGAGAAGAAGCCCCTATTGACTGCTTTGTTACTTAGACTCAATACTATATGTCGAAACATAGAAATTAATTGCAGGAAAAGGCCCACTGGCCAATCTGCTCTGCCCAGCCCTAGAGACTGCTCACTCCCTCTCGCCCATATCATCTTTACCTGTTATCCTCACCATTCCCATATGTCTGTCCCACCCTCACTTAAATCTCTCAAGTGCTTTGATGAAGACCACTCCCTCCAGCATTCCAGTGATCCACAGCAGCTTGTAAAGAAGTGCTTTCTGCTGTCCTTTGTGAATCTCTCTCCCTTCAGCTTCTTTGACCTTCTACTTGTACCTGTTTTTCTGAATACTGTGAACCATTTCCCAATGTCCACCTTGTTTGCCCCATGGAGAAACATGAGCGTTTCAGTCATGTCTGGTTCTCCCATCTGGTCTTTAGTGCAGAGATGTTGAGGTCCTCTAGCGGCTCCATGTAGGGGCTTGTCTCACTGCCCTGAATCTTTACTGCTGCCCTGTACACTGCCGCAACCCTATCCCTGTCCTTTTTAGTGTGCAGACTCCAGAACTGCAAGAGATATTCAACATCAGCTGCATCAGGAATCTGTACAGGTGTAGGATCACTTCCATCCTTCTGCTGCTGATCGGTATCCGGTCAATGTAGCACAGGATGCACTGTGCTGATGGCTTCAAGTTGTCTGCTATTAAGACCTCAAGACCCCGCTCCTCTTTTGTTTTTGTTTTTTCTGACACTACTTATCCCATCCTCCATTTCTTCTTTTGGTTACTGTCCCCTATCAGCATAACTTTGCAATTCTTCACATTGAATTTTCGTTGCCAGGCCGTTGACGATTACTCAGGTTTTCTCAGATCTTCTTTTCATGTCCAGAGCCCCAAATTACTACTACAAATTTGTGTGCTATCTGCAAATACAGTAGGCACATCTTTACTTGGACTCTCTTCTGTGATAAAGTAATTAAAGATGTTGAACAGTACAGGACCTAAGACTGACCCCTGTGGAACTCAACTGGTAGCTTCCCCTACCTCCATGAATTTCCAGTTTAATAATACTAGGAATCATACTAGGAATGTGAAGAAGCACAGAAGGCCCAAGCCCATGAATAGCTTCCTTAAAGTTGAATTGACCCTTAATTATGATTCATTATATAGTCCTTTAGGCATTTTTTAAATTCTAGTTTTGCTTTACTCAAAACTACATATTCAAGAAGCTTGATCCATGTCTCCACCACCCTCTGAGTAAAGAAGTGTTTTCTGACAGAAGTTCTAAATAATTGTTCCTTTATTGAATCATCTCTTGTTTGTATATGGCATTGCTTTAGGGAAAGATTTAATTCAGTCATCATATATGCATCATGAATGATGTCATACAATGCTAGAACTCACCTCTTAGATCAGTAGGTAGCACACTCGCCTCTGAGGCCGGGAGATCAGAGGGCTGTGGGTTCAGTTCCCACATCTGGCACTTGGGTTAATATCCCAGTACTGACACTGTAGTGCAGCATGAGAGGGGTGCTGCACTTCTGAGGTGCCGTCTTTCGGATGAGACGTTAAACCGAGGTCCCATCTGCCTGGATTGGTGGTAGTTCAGGTGGATGTTAAAGATCCCATGGCACTTATCGAAAAGAGTACGGGAAAATTTTATTCAAAAAACAAAAACAAATACAAACAAGTTCAATAAACAGCCATAATAATAGATCATAATGTAAAGAAAGTAAAAAAAATAAGGAAAACAAAAAGGGTAGGAAATGTCAACCTACCCAGTCCACATTTTTCCAAAGAAAAGTACCTACAGCTGTCCCCATGGTGCTGAATTCATAAGTATATAGAGCATCCAGTTCTTCCTGTATATGAAAAAAAACTTCCTGCATTTGTAAATGCTTGTTTTGTAACACCCTTAAGCACCGAGCCTGCCAAATATGCCATTTAAGGCAGGCTAACAACACAAATATTGTACTTTTATGCCATTTATACCACCCTGCTGGAATCTGTCCTAACACCAAGACTTCATAAGTAACAGAACCAAAAGCGGTTCTCCCCACCAATGAGCAGAGCATACCAAAAGGATTTAGTAAGAACATTGAAAAACAAATGTTGCATAGTCTCATACTGCCCCTGACAAGAGGGCTCCTGACAGAACCTTTCAGATAACTGCTTATGTTTATGATTTGCCCTCACATTCAATTTCTGATCTTAACAACCAGACCACATCGCATTTTTACGAATCCTAGGTTCTATCACACTTGTCAATAAAGAAAGTGTATTCACCCAAGTAGGGACTGAGAAAAGGGGTTCCTCATAATAGCAGGTAGAAACAATATTTTTATAAAAGGATTTCCTTTCATGTGACACAAACCAACTAAGCTCTATGTTCCATAATCTAATGTACTTCAGTGTGTGCTGAACATACAAAGGTAATTGTTTATCCATAGGATGCCATTTCCCCGTCCCCCAGGCAGACAAAAAAAGCCGTCCCCACAAAGACATACACATACAACCCATAACATTTTGTTCTAACAACATAGGCCTAATAGAACTATAGAAAAAGTTACCAAAAAATTGAACAATGGGATGTACCATACCCAATCCACCTTCTTTCCAGGGTCTGTAGGTGTGTCCTCTCTTCACTGGGTTCAAACGGCTACCCCACAGCAACTGGAAAAAAGACTAAAAATTTTGGAATGCATAGCGAATAGTAGCGGAAAATACGAGATAAATAAAAAGAGGAGCAATATAGATTTCAACAAAACACCACGTTTCTTCCGTGTCATTTTCCAAGATTGCCACTTTTTACCTTAAACAGTGCTTTGTCATAAATCTCATCCCAATTAGCTTGAACCAAGTCAGGTGAGCCAAAATATACACCAAGAAGTTTTATTTTTTTATCAACCACCGGAATATCAAAAAAGTGAATACCAGGAGCCTGTCCTAACGGTAATAAAGAGCATTTAGAGGTGTTAATTTTAATGCCAGTACTAAGTTGTACTGATTGTAAAAAACCAAGAACACGTTTCCCAGAGTCAATATCAGCAATAGGACAAATACAGTCATCTGCATAGGCCAAAATTTTTGAGAAACGAAAACCCTCTGAAGAAACTATAGCAAGAACATCATTATCTGACTCAATAAACTGCAACAAAGGGTCTAAACCAAAAACAAACAATAGAGGACTCAGCGGACAACCCTGCCTTACCCCAACCTGGTAAGGAACAGAGACACCCAAATGACCATTAACCATAGGGGTTACTTTGGCTGAACGGTAAAGTGTTTGAACTAAATCTAAAAAATGAGTAGGGATACCATAATATCTTAAAATGTTCCAAAGATAATCGTGTCGTATAGCATCAAATGCCTTTTCTTGATCTAACAATAACAAATATCCAGAAAGTTTATTCTGAAGGCCTTGATCAATCAATTCCCGAACAAAAATTAAATTCTGGGAGATATTCCTGCCAGGAACTGCACAAGTTTGCGTAGAAATTAATAATTTATCAGCAAACTGCGAGAGACGGTGATTTAAAATGTTGGCCAAAATTTTATAATCTGATGTCAACAAACTCAAAGGTCTCCAGTTTTGCAAAAGAACAGGATTCCCTTTTTTATAAATAAAAATCATTACCCCATTTTCCATGCTAGAAGTTAATCTTTTTTCTTCCCAAACAGCCTGAAAAACAACTTGCATCCAGGGTGCAAGAATATCCGCATGTAGCTTGTAAAATTCATTTGGTAGGCCATCAATCCCTGGCGTGGAATGTGCAGATAAACGTTTTATAGCCTGATTAATTTCATCTAAAGAAATAGGGGAGTTTAGTACTTCAATGTCAAATGTCGATAAGGACGGGATGTCAATTTGGAGATAAAAGGAGAAAAAACAGAGTCAGGCTCATGAAAATTCTGCGTAACATGTGATTGAACTATGGTCCGAATACTTCTAGTATCGTGTACTAATAAACCATCTAAAGATTGTAAAGTTGTCATACACAAAATGTGGCAATTCCTGGTCAGAAAGGTCAAAAGGATTAACTTGTTCCCGAGTGCCAGTAACAACATACTTTTGCTGATATCTATACCTTTTTTCCCTTGTGAGAAGAAAACCAAGCATTTTTTTTTTAATGTCTAAAAACTGCTGGCGCTTAGTACCCTGCGAGGAGCATGTCTGTGATAATAAAGCCATATACCTAGCTCTGTAACCCAAATAAGTGAGATAAGAATTTCGGGCTTTAGTCCGAGAAACCTGAAGAAAAAAAAACTTAAGGTCCTGTTTTGTATCTTCCCACCAATCCAGGGGACTATCATATACAAAAACTATATCTGATCTTAGTAAAAAAAAATAAATGAAGCTGCGAGGAAAAATCCATATCCTGTAAAAGAGACGTATTTAATTTCCAATAGGCACGACCGAGCAAAAGTTTTTGATAATGCCCAATAGTTAATTTTAAAATAAGATGATCAGATGTCTCCAACGGTAGTGTGGAAATAGAAGAACAGGAAAGTCTCTTGGACAAAAACCAGAAATCTATCCTAGAGGAAATAGATCCTTTATAAAAGGTATGCTCTGGCTGTTTTGTAATAGATCATAAGAATCTATTAAGTTATTAATTCAGTAGAACTTGCAACAAGGCATTGGTATCACAAAACATTTTTGGGTCTTCGCTCCAATCCCGAGCAGTAAGCCCACAGTTAAAATCACTGCCTCATAACACTAACTTTGAAGTATGTAAATATGGAGAAATACGGTGAAACAGAGCTGATCTATCAGCCGTAGACTGTGGGGCATAAATGTTTATAAAGGCGTCGCACAATTAGAAATAACAATATCCATTAGTATAGCTCTACCAGGTAGAATATCTAGGAATTGCAAGACCTGTATGGAGATGCTAGAAAAAACAAAATACCCAAACCATCACACACAGCTTCCCTGGTGACCAAAGGAAACACCCCATCGCCAATCCTTTCTGCTTCTCTTATACTTTCTAGAAGCTTAGTCTGGTATCTTGTAAAAATATAATAGAACCAGAATATGCACTAAGACTGGCAAAAGTAAGATGTCTCCTCAATTGAGATTTAATACTGTTAACATTAACAGTAATAAAGGAAATAGCATCTACCAGAAAAAAAGGAAAACCCAAGAGCTACACCACCATATCACTTCCTTTTTTCCTCTTTTTTGGTTTAGAACATCTTTAACCTCTACATCCAGTGTGTGATCAGGAAGAGAAGAGGCAACGAGGAGAAATCAGATTCTACCCCATCATCATCTCCTTCATGTTCCAATAAAGGGCAAAGAATTGGTGGAGAGAGTTAAATCAGGCTCAGGACAGATGGGAGAGATCCCAGAGCCAGTCCTGGTAGACCTAGATCGAGTAACTCTTTGGTAGGGAACATCAAATTGTACTCCTGGCGGAGGCATACAAGGAGTCTCCTGAGTACCTGAAGGTGCTTCAGTCTGAGCAACAACCATAGGAGAGACCCTGCACCACAGTTGTAAGAGAAGAAGGGGAAACCATATCAGGGCCTAGATCCTTACTAGCAGTAGAAAGGGGTAATGAAGTCGGGACACTAGTATCCATGTCATCTAAACCTGAAGTCTGGCTCACCTCCCCCTCAGTTTGAACAGGAGAGGGCGAGCAAGGGACAGATGCAACAGGATTCGATAGCAAATCTTGCAATTTTTATCGCTCTTTCTGTGCATTTGCAACATAGGCGTCTTGTTCAGCCCGAAGCAGGGTCAGCCTGATTATGAGAGGCCCATGAACAAGAGCGGAAAGTATGGCCCTGTTCATCACACAAGTTACACTTCATAGGAGCGTCTACAATGGGCCCCTATATGACTAAATCCCCACAGAGTCCACACTTCTGCTGATCACATACATTGCTTAAGTGTCCCAATGCCCCACACTTATAACATGCCCTTGGCTGTCCCGGATAGAAGAGAACACCCCTATCCCGTCCTAGAAAAAAACAATTAGGCAAATGCTTAGTTAACCCATTCTCTAACGTAAATCAATTGAATATCGCCAGCCCCTGTCCAGAGATGTTCTTCGTCAAGAATAGGTTCAGGGGACCTTTAACTAGTACAATGTTGCTGTAACCAGTAGGTTATATCAGCAACATTAACCTCTCATTTCAAACAGGATCGTAATTTTCTTAGAAACTGGTTTCGTCAAAGGAATAGCCAAAAAGGGTTTCCACATAGGTGCATTCTTTAAAGCCTGGTATTGTTTCCAAAATCTATCCAAACCCGCAGGTTGCTTAAAGCTAATGTCAAAAATAGTGTCCCCAGGCATATGAATCAACGCATAAATTTCATATGCATAAAATCTCATACTATTTTTTAACAATTCTCGACCAATAAAAAGTCTATTAGGTACATCATCCAGAGACCCCCTAAATTTCAAACGGACAGCATTACGACGAGCAGCAGGCTCATTAAAAAGACCAAATGTAGCAGGAAACAGATGTTCATTTATCTTATTATGCCACACTGAAGAGGCTTTCTCCTTCCCAAGTTCAGATGTAGAGTTAGATAATCGAGCTGCAGAGCCTTCAGATAAGGCCTCAGGGGGAAGGGGGGGGTCTGAAGGAGGTGCAGAAACCCCATCTTCCAAATGCCTAATATCATCCATGAGATCTGGACTAGATACAAGGGGGCCAGGGGATATATCATCATTTTGTACTTGTCCTGGGGGGAGACCCATGCTCATATCAGGAGAGGAAAGTTCAACATCTCCTGTAGACGTCACATTTGCGTCCCACGATTTCCCATCAGCAGATCTCACCCACCCCGCCGCCTCAAGGGCTGCAGTCACCCATGCAGCAGGAGCCTCAGGCACTATAGTCGGAAGGGGCAAGCTTTCCGAAGGGGGGGGGCACATCTGTAGCCGGCAGAGGGTTTTGCTGCACCAGAAAAGTAGGGGTAGTATCCACTGTACCCTCAATAAGTTCCATATGTCCTTTGGAAGTAGTGCCAGGGGTAGAACACCCCGTAGTTGGATCATGCAGTATTTCAGGAACAGCTGCCAAGTCAGAAGATGTAACAAACGTCTGCTGAGTCGTAAAAACAGTAAAATTTGGAGACTCACCCAAATCCAAGGACAAAACAGAAGCAGAACAGGAAGGCATTGAAATGGAAGGTCCAGAATCCAAAACAGCCGCCAGCGTCGGCCTAACTGCAGAGGACTGCGCAACACTAATCCGTCCCTCTTCCTGTTCCTGTCCAACCGACAATACATCGCGATGCTGCTGCAACTCTTGCAGCAAAACGTTCCGGGTAGCAACAAACTGGAGTTCCGCAGCATGAAGCTGCCTATTGATTTCAGCCACTTGGCGAACTGGGAGCTTTCCTTCGCCTCAAGGAGACATCACGGAAACATCTCTAGCAGGTACATTCTCCGCTGCCATTACGGTGCTCAAAACCGGAATCGAATTCAAATCCATATTGATCACGCCGTCCGGTGGAAGCTGAGGAGGAGATCAGCTCCTCAGCCTCCCGTTCGTCTTGTCTCGTCACCGTCTGCTGGCACACTGACAAAAATCCACAATCAGGAAGCGCCCTCTGTAGGAAGCAGAGTAGGGGAATTTCCCCGGTGTCCTGGCCAAATTTCCCTCATTCACTAAAAATACCACCAACAGCTTAATCTGGTTCAAGGTCAGTTGGCATTCATCTGTATCCCCCTCCCCTGGGTCGTGCCTGAAAATAGGCAGGATTTGTCTAGTGCACTTACCTGGTCAACAAAAGCTAAATAAATAAAAAATAGATAAATAGATGCCTTACATTTAATGACATTAAATTCAAGGAGTTCAGCCTATTAGAACAGGAGAGATTGTAGGCCTTTTATACTTTTTGTAATTCTGTGCTGTATTTTCTCTAGCTTACTATCATATTTACTTGTACGTGGGTTCCACAGTTGGCTAGCACAGTCCAAGTGGGGACATATATAAGATCAATAAAGTGGGTTGATAACTTCTGGCTCCCAAAGTAGAATGATAACTTCTTGCACCCTGCTCTTGTGTGCTTTTTTTTGCTGTCTTGCGTGGGCAGCGCAAGCAACATTTTGTGGCAGCATGCTGGAGTAGCAGGTTGTGGAGATGTGGCAATGTTGTGGCCATTGCTGCCACTGCTTTTTTGGGCTTGTCTGTGTGGCACTAATGAATAAGCATGCTGTCTATGACAGCAGTTGAGAAGCATGCTACCAACCTGAAAGAAATTTGCTGCTGCAATGAGGGAGCAGGGCGTGTCTTGCCTGCTGAAACATTTCAATAAACATGGCGGCTGTTGCCATCTGCCTCTTACGATCCTTAGAAAGCCGACTATGGGGGTGCCCAATCCCCCTGCTGGCATGTTTATAACTCCCCCCTTATGATTGTGTGGCACACTGGGAGTCCACCCCAGTGTGCTTTGTATGTTCCGAAGCTGACTGTGTCGGCATGTTCCTACCCCTACCCCACCCTATTCCCATTGTATGCCACACTGGGAGCCCACTGCAGTGTGGCCAACATAACCCCCCAAAGTCATGGGGTACACTGGGAGCCCACCCCAATGTGCCCAACAGTTGTATTATTTTATCCATAAAGAAAACCTTTCCACGATGTCCGTTCCTGAAAAAAAGAAAATGGTCGATTGTTGAGTCTGGAGCACCCCCTCCCCAACCGCACCCACCCTCTGTGCACCCCACCTCCCAACACCCCCATCACCCCATACTTACCTCCAGAGGTCCAGCGCAGTGATCTTTGCTGGAGTGGGAACATGTCTGCAGTCTTCAAAACTGACCGCGAACTGAAGAAATGCCGGTAAGCTGTATAATGGCATCAGTGGGGGGGGGGTCAACTTTGGTGGATATCTCTGCCTTTTTTTTTACTTTCGGCTTCAAATTTTCAACATGGGATTCTTGGGACCCCACCTCATGAAATCAGTCAATGTCATTTCGTTATTCTGTCCTGAAAGGTGATTTTGCGGTCACTACGCGGAATCTCCGTTCAGGACTGACTAACAAAATGACAGTGCCACTGTTCATGAGGTGGGCTCCCAAAAAGCCTATGTTGCAAATTTGGTGAAAAAATTCCAAAAAAATGATTGTGTTGTGAGGGTGTATTGCACAGTTTCCACACATGCTTGTAACTTTGAGAATTTTTAATATTTTCACTACAGATTTTCAACATTGCCATTTTTTCACACCTCCTTATGAACAGTACAGCTGTCATTTTTCACATCTTGCCCAAAATGTGTTTTCACACATCTGGCACACAATGTCAAGGTTGCTGTGGGAAATCAATGTTTGGGACAGATTAAGAAAATTGCAGTGACACTGTTCATGAGCGGAGGTCCCAAAATGCCTATGTTGAAAATTTGGTGAAAAAATCAAAAAAAATGACTGTGTTACTGGTGTGCATTGAGCAGTTTCCATGCACACTCGTAACCTTGAGAATTTTTAATATTGTCACCCAGATTTTAAACAATGCCATTTCTTCACATCTCCTTATGAAAGGTGCACCTCTCATTTTTCACATCCTGCTGAAATGTGTTTTCGCACATCTGATGCAGAATGGCATGATCGCTGTGGGAAATCAGCATTCGGGACAGATTAACAAAATCACAGTGCCACTGTTCATGAGCAGAGGTCCCAAATGATTTCATGAGGTGGGGTCACAAAAAGCCCATGTTGAAAATTTGGAGTGCAAATACCAACAAATGCCCAGAGCGTTAGGGTTTCTAACTGTAGCGTCCCACCCTGTACAGACTGACAGGCATCGGGGTGTGACTTTGGATTGTAGGCTGTAATGCTCATGCCATTCCACCCCCAACCCACCCTGCAGCTACTGACAGGCATCAAAGTGTGCCTTGGACTCTTCAGCCCCAAAGTTCACCCCATTCTCCTTTAGTGCAAACATCTCAACGTATTTCCTTATGGAATGGGGTGAGCGTAAGGCCCAATGACCCTAAGGCATAACGCAATACTTGCCGTAGTCTGCAGGGTAGGGTGAGGTGAAATGACATGAGCTTTAAGGCCGACAACCCAAAGGCACACTTCAATGGCTGTCAGTCTCTGCAGGGTGGGGTGGGGTTGGCGTCAGTTCCATACTTCACTGCCATTCCTATTATGCAGCTCTCTAACTGCTGCACTACCAATGCCAATGCCAGCAAGACAACATTCAGCATTGACAAATGCTTGTTATTGATTACCATATCTTGTTGGCCCTTGAGATTACTGATGTGCTGTACATTGTTTGTTAAACTTTAAGGAGTTAGAGATAATAACCCCCAAATCTCTTTCCTCAGTAATAGATTTTCAATATAGTGTGACATAAGATGTACTTATTGTAGTTATTATTTTTTACCCAAGTGCATAACACTGCATTTATTTAAATTGAAGTCCATTCCCCATTTGTATGTCCAGCCAGTGATCTTGTCGAGATATTTTGTATTGACTCAACTTCCAGGGAGTTACTGCATGGTCCACCTAGTTTACTGTCATCTGCATACTTGGAGCGCCAGTTTTGTGCATCTGCAGTCATATCAGATATGAACAAGGAAAAAATTATAGGACCTAGGACAGATCCCTATGGGACTCCACTCGTAACATTCCCTCTGGTAGAAATGTGGCCATTGATAGAAACTACCTGAGTATGATTAGTGAGCCACTGTAGCACCCAGATTATTATTTTAGCATTTATTTTCAGTTGAGCCATCTTGTCTATGATGGCCCAGTGCGGTACGCAGTCCAAGGCTTTGCAAAACTCAATATATATGGCATCTACTGGAATTCCACAGTCAGGGGTCCTAACAGCTTTTTTTCATAATAACTTTATTGAGACAAAGATAATAACAAACACTTGAACTATGTACAAAAACATCCAATGGTTTCAAGAAAGATACAGTGTTAACCCTTAGGCTGCTGACAGAATTAGAATATATAGGAATTATGGACTAATGTATCAGTTTGTAGCACAGCAAGAATTAAAACCAGAAAAATGTATACATAAACAGGTACCAAACCACAAAGGGCTGAAATATATGTTTGATATATACACTGAAAAGTGGAGTTTTAGGCTCTAATATGAAAAAAAAAGAAAATAAAACCTTTTGTGGACTATGACAATGACATGAAAGAAAGCTAAGGGAAGTTATTAGCATGAGTACTGAGAGAATGCATGGGTATAAATTGTTTTTATAACCCTATTTCAAGTGGGCTTAGTGACTATAAACTTTACTAAACTAGAATTTACTGACCCAATATATTAAACAAACAGTCACGGATCAAATGTCGAGTCCATGTGTAATTTATAAAGGACCCAACGTCTCCAAGTGTCCTCAAATAATGTCATAAAGTTCAAATAATAGTATGTACCCTTCTTAAGGTTATAAATTGAATCCACTAGTGCTACCCATTGAGAAAACTGGGGAGGTCATGATTGAAGCCATAATTTAGTGATGACCATTTTGTGCAGACCAGAAGAATTAATAGAAGATTAAACTGTCTACCTCTGATGTTTAGTGTAGCTGGGGATATATGGAAAAGGACTAACATGGGCAAGAGGTGTAATGAAGTATCAAACATCAATGTTAAAACTGATATGATGGTTGTCCAGTATGATAGTACACTCAGACATAATCAAAAAACATGGGCGTGGTCAGCCCTAGTCTAGCCACATTGCTGCCAGAAGGCGCCAGCTTGTTCTCCTAAATATTTCATTAAGATTACTGGGGATTTAAAAAATTTCATCCGGGTCTTCCAGGTGAACTCTTTCAAATAGGATGATATTGAAAGTTTATATGTTGTAAGAGAATATTTCATAGCTCAGGATCACAGGAGATCCACAGGTCCTTGTTGCATAATAGCGCATTCTGATAGTGAGACGGCGGAATCGCGAGGGGTACAGAGGAGACACAGCACCGCCCAGTGGTGTGATGGTGCAGGGTTGTGGATGGGTGGGGAGTGCGCGATGCCGCGATCTACTGCAAGACACAGCACCGCCTGGTGGTGAGATGGAGCTATGCCGTAGGCGGAAGCACGCCGGTTGTATCTTGCAACATTAAAGCGGTCTGGTGCGTGCAGTGACCCATGATCGGGAGCAGCAAGCTGGGCTGTGGGGAGTCGCCCAAGTACCTCACAGAGCTGACATCACAGGAACTGAGCCTCCCCCCAAAACACACTTGTCCCCCTCAACCCAGGATATAAATACTGCCCCCAGCAAGGATATCACTGCCTCTCATACACACTGGCGGCGCTACACTGGGGCACACCAGGGCACGTGCCCTGGTCAGAAAATGCTGTGCCCCAGTTCGTGCCCCGGTGCTCTGAAAACAGATTTTTCTGTTTGGCATTAATTAGCCTAGCTAGTCTCCATACTAGTCCATCCTGTGCAAGCTAGAGGTAGGACCCAACCTGAATCAACAAAACGAATGCCTTTTCCCGGTCGGGGCATGGGGGACTGAATTGTCTGAGTCATCGATGCCTCAGGCAGTTCCTGATCCCGATCCGATCCCCCTGCTGCTGAGCCCAGCTGGTGGCAGGGCGGTACTCCTAACTTTAATGCTGGCAGCAGTGGAAATGCAGAGCTTGGGAGGGCTAGCTACTGATACTGAGCCAGCCAATTAGTGCAGCACAATGACTTTAATGTGGACCAATTGTAATGGGGAAAATTCAGATCTAGCCAATCAATGGAAAGGAGGTCGCTGCAGCCAATCGATGGGCTGGCTATAAAACTCTGCCAATCAGCACCAGGATTCCTCGTCCAATGAGGTGTGTCGGTCGGCGGTCGCTTGAACTTTCTTGTGAAAATTTGGTGCGCCATGTGTACCGCTGAGAACTTAGAAGAGGTTGAAAGTGTTTCCCAAACTGTCTGCTGCGCCTGCCACCGCACTGTGATTCGTGACCAGAGACGAGTTCCCCTGCCTGCTGCCGCATTCTCGCTCGGACAGACTGGCCAGTGAAGCCGACCCATTCTCCTGCCTGCTGATGCCCCACTGCCACTGTCCTTGTTGCCTGAAGCTGCTGCCTGAAGCTGGAGTGCCTGCTGATTGCCAGCCAGAGTTCTCCTGCTGTCATCGTGGTCCCACATCCTCGGACTAGAACCCCCCCCGGCCCCCGGAAATTTTCTTGGAGCTCCTCAAGCTGCCAAATGCAATTGGCTCAACCTCAACTCCTGATTCACTTGCTGAACCTTTCTGGGCTGCTCAGCTGCTAAGGTAAGGTAAGCACGCTGACTCTGAGAAATGAATTTTGCTGCAATTTAATGCTGGCCTCTGCGTGTGCTTCACCACAAGGGAAGGAAAGGGGAAAGGGAAAAGGAGGGGAAGGGCGGAAGGGTAGAAGGCAGGGGAAGACATGCATGCCACCAGCCTGGGTCAGGCCAGGGTGTGTGTGTGTGAGTGTGTATATAAGATGGGACTGTGTAGGGGGGGATACATGCCTCAAAGCTGGGGATGTTTATGGCTGGTGGTGTTTGCTACTCTTTCTGTAGGTCTTTCAGTGATGGGCCTGGGGGGTGGGGGAGAGAACATACATGATGCCTCTGACAGAGAGATGGGTCTGTGTCTGGGGAGGATGCATCATTACATGATGTCTCTGTGACTGGCTGACTACTCAGCCTTTTTATATAGATGAACCTGTGTGCTTTTTTTTGGGGGGGGGGCGGCATACATGATGCCTGTGGTGTGAACTATGCAGAATGCTATGTTTGGTGTATTTCAAAGATGGGCCTGTGTCTCGGGGGGGGAGTGATATACTGAATCTGTGAGGTGTTTAAATGGGCTGCCTGTCTTTTTATGCTGCCTGTCTGCACTGTGAAGGGTTGTAGTGGGATTATTTTTTCCATGGTTGGGTTTGTTCTGGAACGGTGGGGTCTGCAATGGAGGGTGGGTGAGTTCTGAAGTGCCTGATGGTGTTGCTTGGGGGAATGGGGCCATCCCCATGTCATTCATCCATTTGGTGTGTCTGCCACTGTACTTGTGACTTGGAGAGGCCTGGGCTTTTCCCCGGTACTGAACATACATGATGCCTCTGACTGTAGTCTGTGCAGCATATTGCCAATGGCTGGGGGTGTTTAAGAGATGGGCCTGTGTCTGGGGAAAGGATGCATAACATGATGCTTGAGACCTGAGGAGGCCCCAGTACAATGGCAAAGGCTCACCTTGGCAAAATCTGACACACTGGTATTTTTGTGGAAGCAAGGGGTACAGTACTGCCATGCTCTTGTTCCCACAGAGCGCTAAATATTTTCTTCCTCATTACTTGACTCCCTTGCTGATGTACACTGGATGTACGTCCAGTGGATGTACACTGGATTGTTCCATTCAGCACTGCAGGAAAAAGGAGGATGGATGCTGGGGGGGGGGGGGTGACTTGAGGTGTATGACTTAGCTGGGAAAACTGTATTTTAACTGTGCCTCCAAACCAGGGATTTGTGTTTAGGACTGGAGAGGGGCGGTGTGGGGACTGATGGGGTTTGGGTTACAGAGACTGGTGAACTAACTAAGTGGCTGGGTTCAGCTGTTACACCGCCAACAGATGGCCTAGCCTAGAAGCCAAGGATTGGCGGGGGGTTGGGGCACCTTGGGGTCTGTGGATGGAGGGAGGGTGTTGGGTTAAGGAGGGCTGGTACACTGAGCATAAGGGACTGGCTCCGGCTGCTGGCATACTGTTTTTAAGGGGAGAAAGAAGAGGTGATGAGCAACAGAAAGGAAGGGACTGCAGTGGGGGAATGGCTAGCCATAGGAAGGGCTGGGGCTAGTGGTTCTATTGTAAGACAAAAATTATTGTAGACTGTCACCATCTCCCATCCCCCAAACAAGTGCTTTCACAGAAGCATATTTTGGTTGATGTTTACATGGTGCTGGGGGTGGGGGAGGCAAATTCAATAGTATGCATCAGTCCTCCTGGTATAGCCTCCCTGGTATTGGTAGGAGGCTAGCAGCCAGAGAACAGCATCTGCCCAGTCAGACCTGTAGCTGGATGCACTACTGATCTGCACTCTTATAATCTGCAGAGGTTTCTATAGGTGCCCTGGCTCCCAACTGTGGTGCCCATCCAGTGCCCTGGTAACCAACAAAAGCTGGAGCCGCCACTGGTTGCATTGATTTAAAATAGTAAGGACAGAGTCATGCTTGTGGCCAAAAGGAGATTCATGTAATTTATATTTAGCCATCTCACAAATTCCTCAGCCTCTTGTGCATGGTTTCAAATACAAGTGTGAGCCAAATGCAATTGAATTTTTAGATATTACACTGTTGTCCTTCACTGGAGTTCTGGCTCCTGGCTCTGAAGACTTCTGTATGCTGCTTGGGCATCTCCAGTCAGGTACAGTGCAATGCGAATAACCCAATTTCCTCATGGCCAGGCAGTGGTACTGGCAGCTCTTTCAAAAATCATAAGGCAGGCCACGGGGTAATCCTCAGGACTCATTTTTGTTAGCATGGGGTGGGGTCCTACTGGGACTGGATTCCCTGTGACCTGGAACTGGGGCACAATTTCTTTCTGTTTTTGCAGTACTTGCTTCATAAACTGCTGCTGCTGGTCTCTCTGCACCTGCAATTGCACTTGCTGGGCCATCCAGTCTCTTTGCATCTGAACCTTTTGTGCTAGTTGTTGGTCTCTCTAAGTCTGCTGTTGCACCAGCTGAGCCTACTATTGTGCCTGCTTCTGGTCTCTCTAAGGTTTCCACCAAGCCGGTTGGACATAAAAAATACAGACTGACTCTACACCGACAACCTTTGCTGTGACAGCCCGTATACCAAGAGCTAACCAAAGCACCAGCACAGTGACAAATACTGGGAATGTAACACCAATCAAAGAAACAGCTCAGTTGAACTGTAAATGCAGGGTCTCTACCCCCCGTGCCCCCCATATATTAATATAACAAACTCCATGGTGCACATACTATGGAGAGAAATGCACACAGCAGTTCCCAAACTCCGACTCCACAACAACAGAATGCTCCCACAGCTCAACCCACATAAAAACCTCATCTCCATAACACAACCCACCTGTCGACCCTCAAGACCCACTGAATTGGCCATCCCCCACACCGGTCAAAGTAATACACCTGTCAGCGGCACAATCATCTTGCTCACACTACAATTACCGAACGTCAGTCGTTGTAAGTGACTTGCTGTCACTGAATCGGTAAATTAATGGCATACCCTCTCTAATCCTGCTGCTGTGCCTGTGGCTGATCTTCTAAGCCTGCTGTTGCACCAGATGTTGCTCCCTCTGAGCCTGCTGCTGGTCTCTCTAAGCCTGCTGCTGCACCAGATGTTGGTCCCTCTGAGCCTGCTGCTGGTCTCTCTAAGTCTGCTGTTGCACCAGATGTTGGTCCCTCTGAGCCTGCTGCTGGTCTCTCTAAGCCTGCTGTTGCACCAGATGTTGGTCCCTCTGAGCCTGCTGCTGGTCTCTCTAAGCCTGCTGTTGCACCAGATGTTGGTCCCTCTGAGCCTGCTGCTGGTCTCTCTAAGCCTGCTGTTGCACCAGATGTTGGTCCCTCTGAGCCTGCTGCTGGTCTCTCTAAGCCTGCTGTTGCACTTGCTGAGTCGTCCAGCCCCTTCATTTCTGGGCTTGTTGTGCTTGCTGTTCTGCCAGTCATTTCAGTACTTTGCCTGAATACATCTTACCCCTATTTAGACAAGGAGGAATTCGATCCCACTGCTAAAGCCAACCATGTGTGACAAAGTAGCAAACCAGGCAGCTTCTGAGTGACACTCTCAAAGACAGCACTCTGGACACTAGTTTAAATTAAATTAAATCCACTTTACTTTCAGTGCAGTAACTAAAAATAAATGTGGTGGACAAGCTGCAGTGGTTTGTACTCCTATGGTTTAAGGTGATGCTAGACAAATCTGGAAGGAGAGGCATGAAGCGTACTCTAGAGTCAAGATGCAACATACATTACAACACAGTAAAAGACTTACTTTTCAATACCACTACCACTATTATCAAGGCCCCTACTTTTCTGCGGCACATTGGGACCAAGTTCTGTGGCAAGATCGTCATTTGCCGCAGAACTTCTGCAGCGGTGGTTTGTAATTTCTGCGGCAGTTCTGCGGCACTAATGAACTACTACATCACAGTGTCAGAATGTCATCCTGACTTCATGTCTTTGGCAATGGTTATAGCAATTGGGATGGGGGAAAGCACAGTAACACTAGTTCAAAAAATAACAGACGTATAGAAATCATTTTATGTCTAAAAAGACAAAATAAATAAATAAAATCTATTCCCTAAGGTCCTAGCCTACTGTATAAATGAAATATGCAGAGGGGACCTTATGTGATAAATAAGGTATTTCTATACTCATGCAGTCTATACCACTCATGATGTCCCCAGTGTATATCACTCATGTATTTATATGTGCTGTCTACACCACTCAAGAGGTCCCCGCTGTGTATCACTTATATATGCAGTCTGCAACCTACTAACATACATACAAATGTGTGTGTGTGTGTGTGTGTGTAGATTGTATATATATATATATATATATATATATATATGAGAGAGAGAGAGAGAGAGAGAGAGAGAGAGATACTGTATATATATACATATATATATATATATATATAATTTTTTTATTTCCATGAAATTGTATCCTCATTCATACAGGTCCCTTTGAAAATGGAAAAAACAGAATAGAGGAGATATTGCAAAACTCATTTTTCATGCCAACCGGCTTCCCCGACAAACTACATAATACCATCAGGCCATGAAATGCATGTGAACCCATTGTGAGATAAAGTTCTCCAGCCCGTCACAATGTGTCCCCTGTGTGATAGAAACTGCACCATACCTTCCCAGACTCAGAGCAGTGGTGTGCTCCCCCAATCCTTGTGCTGCCCAGCCAGCTCCCAGAGCTTGTCTCTGAACTTGACTTGCCGGCACGGGAACACAACATGCTACCCTCTGGCCCAACAGCTGGCTCTACACACAACATTTCTCCACAACTTATAAGTGATTCTATTAACCAATGACAATATGTAATTAATAACCCTGGCAAACAATGTATACAGTGCAATTATTTATTTAACAGGTCTATTCTTTAACCGGCTCTACATATTATTATATTCTACACTTTTCTGGGCATAATTACTTTATTTTTCTTAAAAATGACAGGTTAATTCATTTTACCAGTTATTCATTTCAGATGGCATCTCTGTACCTTAAAAGCACAACTAAGTTTGTACAAAGTGAGGTATGGACTTAACAGGTCTATGCTATTGTGAAAGTTTTGTTTAAATTGACCCAGTGTAATAACATAAGATGGAAAACTGTATTAGGATGTAGTGCAGGCTGAACAAATATCACCGCACCCGAAGTGCTAAGATACTGCCTCTGGCAGTGGGAGCTATGGTAGATAAGTGACTATTCATTTCTGTGGCAGAATGCAGCCATTTCATTAGCTAATGTATGATGTTCTAGCACTGATAACATCCCATTCTGAGCATAGAGGGGGTTTGGATATAAAAAGAAAGGAGGGAAACCAGGTACTATGGATAATTGGAAATATTAATAAAGAATCACCAAGAACAGTGAATTCTGCAGCACTGCAGAAGTTCTGCGGTAGGTTGCAAGTTCTGAGCAAAATTCTGCGTCTGTAGAATTCTAAGGGCCTTGACTATTATCAAAGAGAAAGACAAAAACAATATTACTGGTGTAACCCCTCCTTGCAAATGGGGGTTCCTGACAGTTTTCTCAGAGCTCGTTTTTTCCCGCTCCATGCCTGGTTGGTGATCGGCATAAAGCTGTGTAAATGGGTAGCCCGTGAGCGCTTTTAAAGCCTCTGTAAGTTGTCGCTTTCTGGGCTGCTTGTTGCAGTCATAATTGACTGGAATGGGGGAGGGGACTGTGTGGTTGTATGCCCGAGTCCCGCCTGGGACGCTGGAAAAAGCTCCCTGCCTGCCATCGCTAGTGGTGCAGAGGGGGTTCTGCTGGAGGATGTGATTGTTTGCCTGTAATAACATAAAATAATAATGATAATATAGTTGTTCTAACCTGCTTTCTTTTGCAGTAAGGACTGTTTGATTGTTTTCTCCAATTTGCCCCAGAACTGCTGAATTGGGCCAATCAGTACCTCAGGACCCTACAGAGTCGGCTGACCAATAGGAAACTGTTTGTCCTTGAGAGAGATATTATAGGCCATGGCGCTTTTTTCGCACCACTGAGAGCCGGAAGAAGTGACTGGCATGCTCAGCCAGCCAATAAGAATGGGTAGCGCCCATATGAGGTGGAGTGCTCAATGCTGCCAAAGACAGATTCGTCGTGGCTGGAGAGAGGAAAGGAGCTGTTTGCTTCTGCGCTGGTGGAAGTGTTCGCGCGGGAAGTGCGTGAAGGGCTAGGCTGCCGGTTTTGTCTTTCCAAGCAAGTCAGACTAAATCTGCCAGCGTACGGTCGGGGGAGGTTGGTGCCAGCCCAACTACCTACCAGGCTCATCCTGAGAGGACTGGAGAGAATTGCTGAGTTGCGCTCGGTCTGCCTGTAATGTTGAAACTGCCATTTGCTGTTTGAGTTTTTCTGCAATTTGTGACTGTGTGAAAGCAGCTGCCTGGTATGGTACCCCTCTGTTGTTGCCATATAAATGTGTGAGAAGGCTGGTGAGTTCAGGCTCCGTCCTGGCAGTGTTGAAGGAATCGTTATTTGCTGGGGTTGTGAGTACTGATTCAGGGTAGCTCCCTGCAGAGTGTGTACACAGTGGTTTCCAGTGCATTATTATACTGCTGATTGCCTAATTAAACTTTCCTCCTATTCTGACCTGCTCAGGACTTTAATGTTTATCTGTGTTAAGGGCCCCAACCAGCTGCCACGTTTGGACTAGCCGTTAGGGCTTGGGTACCCAGGGACAGTAAATCCAAGGGTTAGGCCTGTTCACAGAGCCCTAGGTAGCTAATATCAGTACAAGCTAATTAACCTGATTTCCCCCCCCTCTTCCTTGTTACCCCCCCTTGTAATAAAACAGATTATTGTGGTGCAACTATATCCTGGCTGGTTTGTGCATCCCTGGTGAACCGCTGCATAGTGACTGTGACATAATTGTACTTTACTTTACAGGGGGTCCCTGGAGTGAGCTGAGAGATACTACCCGGGGGGGGGGGTAAGTGTACTGGTGAAAAGAAGTGTTGGTACACAGTGTGAGCCACTAGTGGGACAAAAAGGGGGTTGTAGTAACCCAGAGGGCTGTAACCGAGGTGGTCTCGACCGTTTTAACCCCAACCTCTGGGTGGAGGCACCCGTCAATGGATCTGGGCCCTTCACCGTGTCTCA
This sequence comes from Neoceratodus forsteri, assembly GCA_016271365.2. Taxonomy (NCBI): domain Eukaryota; kingdom Metazoa; phylum Chordata; order Ceratodontiformes; family Ceratodontidae; genus Neoceratodus; species Neoceratodus forsteri. The sequence continues at coordinate 2,040,232 of JADMNL010000041.1, read as the reverse complement.
GTGGAGGCAGGCAGGGGTAGTAGCCCTAAGGGTAGCGCCCCCTAGGGCTTACAAATTGGAGGCACCACTGGGATCCGCATCCCCTAGTGACCAAGTGGGGAAGCACATAAGAAATGAAAAAAATGGAAGGGGGTATGCTGGAAAAAATTAAACTGGGACCCATCAAGACAATGGTATACAGACTGATGGGGTGGGGTGAAGCCGAAGAGCTAGACTCCCAGAAGATTGTATTATTGTTAGATGTGCCTTTGGGAACCCCAGCTGTTGACATCATTTCTGCTGCAGAGCGAGTAAAATGTTTGGGCAAAGTGGAGTAAAAGGCGTATGGCTGATTTGCTTGACCAGACGCTGCAGGTGTGCTTCTATGCAGCGTGGCCTATCGACCCGAGAAGGTACCTCCTGTGATTTATCCGGAGGGTGCTGCACAGGGATGGAGGCTAATTCATATTCAGGCGGGTCAGTCACTCCTGAGGTCTCCTCAAATGAACAGTTTTAAAGACAAACTGCTTAAGCTGTTGGCCGTGGAGGGGAGAACTACCCAGGAACTGCTACAAGCTTTAGACTTATCCAGTGATGCTACCCCTCAGGGCTCCCCTGGCACTTCCCCTTGCCCGCCTAAGAGTTGTGTGCTGGCTTCCTTGCCCCTGGTGGTCCCACCCATACAGCTCGATTCTTACCGTAAGTTAAAACTTTTCTCTGGCAGAGTGCCGGTGCCTCCCGGGGAGGATGACCTGGAAGCTTGGATGGACTATGCCACCCCTTTAGTCCAGGAATGGCAATGTTCTGAGGGGGAGAAAAGGAAGAGGCTGATGGAGAGCTTGAGGGGCCCTGCTTTAGAAGCTATTAGATTCTTCCGAGCCACCCATCCGGAGGCCACCGCTGCAGAGTATCTCTCTGCTTTAGAAGGGTTTTTTGGGAGTACCGAGACTGGGGAAGATTTATTATGGAAATTTAGATCTGCTAAGCAGTAGAGAAATGAGAAACTGTCCGCTTTTGTCACTAGAGTGGAGCGGGCCTTGCAGAAGGCCTATAGAAAAGGGGGAATCACTGCCACAGCCCTGAATCAGGTCTGGTTAGAACATGTTTTAAAGTCTGCCAGATTTTCTAGTGTAATACTGCTGAAACTTAAGTTACAGGATCGGGCGGACCACCCCGCATTTGAATATTGTCAATTAATGAGGGAATTAGGAAGTGGAGACTGATGAAGAGGGGTGGAAGCCATGTGTGGGGGCAGTACACCCTAGTGGGACTCCTGAGCCCAACACCCCCGAGGAGACCGGTCTGTCTGTTGGACTGAGAGATGCCCAGATTTTCCAGGTACTGTGGGAATGCGAGTTATTTCCTCCAACCTCCACGTAGAGAGTGAGTTGAGGGCCGAGGTCAGGAATTTATGGGAACTGGTGAGGGACTTGAAGCAATCTACCATGTACCCTATTAGGGCCGGGGCCCCTGAGTCTTGTAGAAACCCGAACCCCAGCCAAAGAGAGCTTTCTCACCCCTGTCAGAGCCCCCTGCAGAGTAGTGACCCCCGGGACCCCAAGTTTTGTTACCATTGTGGGGAAGATGGGCATTTTCAACCTGAGTGCCAGAGGCCTGAGAATTTAAGGAAAGTTAACAACAGACTGATCGCCCGACATCGTCAGGCCCAGTCTCAGGCTCCCAGGAAAAATTTTGTGACTCAGGCCCATGCCCAGGCGACTATCAATGCTGTGGCCCCCAACTGGTCTGATGTGGTCGGGCCTTCAATGGAGACCCCGGTGCATGTAAATGGAATTCCCACCCAAGCTGTATTAGACAGTGGCTCTCAGGTAACCATCATGTTTCAGGACTGGTACCAGGCACACTTACCTGAGGTGCCCCTGAAACCTTTGAATGGTCTACATGTGTGGGGGTTGAGCGACAAGGCCTATCCGTAGTTGGGGTACATCCGAGTCTGGTTATCTTTCTCTGCAACTGTGACTGGAATGGAGGAGCAGGTGGAAACCTTAGTTTTAGTTTGCCCACCCACTGGGCTGTATGATGGGGTGCCTTTGTTGATTGGGATGAATGCGCATATGTTCGGACGATTGGCCCAATTGTGTTCAGAAAAACAAGCATTCCAGACTGGGTGAGCTTTAAGCATATCTGCTGTGATTCAACAGGCAAGTGCCACTCAGGAAAAGGCTAGATCAGAGGAACCTGAAGGCCCAGTGGGTGTGGTGTGGAAAAAGGATCCGGCCCCGGTGATACTTGCCCCAAATGCTCAATGTGTTCTGCATGGAGAAGTACGACTGAAAACCAATGTTAAGAATAAGTTGCTGATGTTGGATGCACCTGTGGAGGGAAGATTACCTGAGGGACTGTTGGTCAAACCTAGCATCTTGCCGGCTAGGGCTCATGCTTATGTTAAGAGGGTGATGGTTCAAGTGCATAATCTGTCCGACAGAGAGGTTCGAATAAGGAGAGGGTGCACCTTGGCAAGTGTACATTGTGCAGATATTGCAGTACTGCCAAACAGAAGCGGTTCCAGAACAGATGATAGAGTTACTCCTGATTTGTTTGACTTTGGTGACTCCCCACTGCCAGTTGAGTGGAGACAAAGGGTCAGTGAGAGGCTTGCCAAGAGGGACCAGGTTTTCTCCCTGAAAGAGTGGGATGCGGAATGTGTACAAGGGGCTGAGCATCGCATTCGGCTGCATGACGAAAGGCCTTTCCGCGAGAGATCCCGGCACCTGGCCCCCGCTGATATAGATGATGCAAGGCGGCATCTGCAGGAAATGTTGGCTGCTGGTGTGATACAAGAGTCCAGGAACCCTTATGCCTCCCCCATAATAGTAGTAAGGAAAAAGAATGGGTCAGTTTGGATGTGTGTAGACTATCGCACTTTGAATCTGCGGACCATTCCGGACCAGTATACCATGCCACGCATTGGATTGTTTAAATGGTAGCCAGTGGTTCTCTGTGTTGGATCTTCGCAGTGGATACTACCAGATCCTGATGGCCCCAGACGATCGGGAGAAGACTGCATTCATTTGCCCTCTGGGCTTCTATGAGTTTGTCCGGATGCCTCAAAGGATCTCGGGTGCCCCAGCCACTTTTCAGTGCCTGATGGAACGGGCTATGGGGGACATGAATCTACTTGAATGATAGTCTATTTAGATGATGTCATAGTGTTTGGCCGATCGTTGGAAGAGCACGAGCGATGATTATTCAGGGTCTTAGATCGGTTGGAGGATTTCGGCCTCAAGCTGTCTATTGACAAGTGTCAATTCTTCCAGACTTCTGTAAAATACATGGGCCACATAGTGTCCACTGAGGGCATAGAGACTGACCCTAGCAAAGTGGAGGCTTTGACCACGTGGCCTCAGCCCAGAAATTTGAAAGAGCTGCAACGATTCCTGGGGTTTTGTGGATACTATAGGTGGTTTGTTAAGGACTATTCTCGAGTGATTCACCCCCTCCTCAACCTCACTCAGGGGTATCCACCTACGCACAAAAAGTATAAGAAGGCTGTGCACTCAGAGACAGAAAAGAAGTATTTCCGGACGAATGATATGTTTGGGGATTGTTGGACTGCTGAGTGTGAGGAAGCCTTTTATAACATCATATATCAACTTACTCATGCCCCAGTGTTGGCCTATGCTGATCCGGCCAAGCTGTACATTCCTCATACTGATGCCAGCCTACAGGGATTGGAGGCTGTGTTATACCAGGAGCACTCGAATGGTCTGAGACCTGTAGCATTTGCCAGCAGAAGCCTGACTCCTTCAGAAAAAAATTATCCAGTGCACAAACTAGAGTTCCTGGCTCTGAAGTGGGCCATTGTTGATCAGTTTCATGACTATTTGTATGGTGCCAAGATATTGGTAAAGACTGATAACAATCCTCTGACGTATATACAGACCTCTGCCAAGTTGGATGCCACAGGCCATAGGTGGCTTTCCACCTTGGCCACCTATGACTATGCTGTTGAATACAGGGTGGGCCTAAACCATATAGATGCGGATGCTCTCTCTCGGAGGCCTATGCCATGAACTTTTTGGGTCAGGTTATCCGAACCTGACATAAGAGCCCTTTGCCAGAAATTTGACAAAGAGGAACAGGTGTCTCCTGATGGGGTGGACTGCATGGTGGATTGTTTGGGACCGTCCGAAAATTGCATACCAACTGCCTGTTGTCACTTCTCTGTGCTAGACACTGGCTCATTGCCACAGTTTAACAATGATAGTCTCCAACAGGCTCAGTCCCGCGATCCCATGATCAAATCAGCTTTAGAAGCTCTCTGTGCAGGGAAAGATGTGTCCAAGCTACGTTCCACTGATCTAAGGACTGCCTTGTTGTATAAAGAAGGGCCCAAATTGAAGCTGATTAACCAACTACTATACAGAGACTATGACTAAGGAGGGCGGTGAACAGACAACAACTGGTGCTGCCTCAGCTTTTAGAGGTGGTCTTAGGGTCCTTGCATAATCAAATGGGGCATCTCGGCATAGGCCGGACCCTTGATCTAGTATGGGCTCGATTTTACTGGCCGAAAATGAGTACGGATGTAGAGCAATATGTCAAGACCTGTAGTCGCTGTTTGCAAAGAAAAGCTTTACCCCAGAGAGCTGCTCCCCTGGTCAACATTACCACCAGTGCCCCTATGGAACTGGTCTGTATTAATTTCTTGAGTTTAGAGCCCGATCTGAAGAGTGCCAGCAACATATTGGTGGTCACTGATCATTTTACCCGGTATGCGCAGGCTTTCCCGACTAAGGATCAGAAAGCAACCACGGTGGCTAAGATACTTGTTGAGAACTTTTTCGTCCACTATGGGGCTCCGCAGCAGATCCATTCTGACCAGAGAAGGGATTTTGAGAGTCGTTTGATTAAAGAGATGCTATCCTTGTGGCGGGTACAAAAGTCAAGAACCACCCCCATCATCCATAGGGAGATCCTCAGCCTGAAAGTTTTAACCGCACCCTGCTTGACATGTTGGGCACATTGCAACCAAAAGATAAACCGAGATGGAGCCAGTAGATTAGCACTTTAGTTCACGCTTATAATTGTACAAAAAGTGACACCACAGGATTTTCCCCGTACCGACTGATGTTTGGGAGAGAGGCTAGACTGCCAGTTGATGTGTGTTTTGGGGTTTCCCCTGATGGAGTGCAAGCAGAGAACCATCTACAATATGTACAGAAATTAAAGGCCCAATTAAACCATGCCTACCAACTGGCCCAGACTATGGCAGCTAAACAAAACCTGGCCAACAAAGAAAGATATGATAAGAAAGTAAAAACAATGGAGTTAAAAGAAGGGGACAGAGTGTTATTGAGGAATCTGGGACTGCATGGGAAACATAAAATTGCTGACAGATGGCATCACCTCCCTCACATTGTTGTGGGAAAATTGACAGATCTGCCTGTATATAAAGTGCGGCCTGAAAACAATTCTAAAGATGTGAAAACCATGCACAGAAATCATCTGCTGCCAATCGGACAAGTACTGACTGAAGCTGAATCTCCAAATGCTCCCCCCTCCAGGCCTCATGACTAGATCTGCTACCAGGAGAGGCATCAAACCCGTTGATTCTTCAGCAGGCCAACCAAAAGGGCCTTGCCCAAGGTCTGCAGAGGGAAGTGAGCAACCGTTGGTGTCAGAAGATGATGAAGACGATATTGAATACTATCCCTCTTATGAATTGAGCCAGTTATTTCGGGGCAATCCCCTTGTTGACTCGGGAGATGAGGTTGGGCCTTCTGGACTGTACCCCCAGCTTTGTCTCCAGGACCCATGCTTCCAGACCTTGAATCGGGTGGCAGTAATGCCCAGGAGGTGGGATCCTTGAGCATGGCTGAACTGTCTGTCTGGCCTGGCAGTTGTCTGACTTTCAGAGGAAGAGAGTGAGATGGGGAACAAGCAAGTGATATGCTCGAACTGGAAGAATATTGTGGATGCCCTGATGGTTCCTCACCTGTACCCAGACAGTCCCCAGCTGGGCCCAGTGGGGTGGGTCCGGGGATAGAAGGTCAGGCCCCCAATAGTACTATGAGTGCTGAGCCCTTTTCCCCCATAGAGATTCCTGTCACTAATGTCAAGGAGACTGAAGTGGAATCAGGGCCTGTTTCAAGGTCCCACGAGATGCCTAGGTGATCTAGCTGAGAAATACGGCTGGTAATAAAGTTGAGTTATGAGTCTCTGGGTCAGCCGGTGGACCTGCCCTAGAATGTGGTCCACAAAGGGGTGTATGAGTCCCCGAGTTCCCTGCCTAAGCTAGCCTTGGGGGATGACTCCAGACTGTTGATATTACCTTTGAGTGCTTAATGCCCTGCTTTTAGGTAACCTACCGGTAACACCTGAAGGAGGGTTCCCCGTCTGGGGTTATGAGCAGGAATTAATGACCTGAGTTAAGAAAGAGAGCAAGGGTTTGTGTCTATAAGGTTGTATAAACCACAGTACTTTGTAAAATGTAATATTCATGTATGTAATGCAAAGTGTGATATAGTGTTAACTAAGATATTTGCCTGAAAGTAATTCAAGGGTAACTACTTGACGTGGACGCCAAGTTTTTCCAGGCCAGGGAAGGTGTAACCCCCCTTGCAAATGGGGGTTCCTGACAGTTTTCTCGGAGCCCGTTCCCCGCTCCATGCCTGGTTGGTGATCGGCATAAAGCCGTGTAAATGGGTAGCCCATGAGCGCTTTTAAAGCCTCCGTAAGTTGTCTCTTTCTGGGCTGCTTGTTGCAGTCATAATTAACTGGAATGGGGGAAGGGGCTGTGTGGTTGTATGCCCGAGTCCCGCCTGGGACGCTGGAAAAAGCTCCCTGCCTGCCATTGCTAGTGGTGCAGAGGGGGTTCTGCTGGAGGATGTGATTGTTTGCCTGAAATAACATAAAATAATAATGATAATATAGTTGTTCTAACCTGCTTTCTTTTGCAGTAAGGACTGTTTGATTGTTTCCTCCAATTTGCCCCAGAACTGCTGAATTGTGCCAATCAGTACCTCGGGACCCTACAGAGTCGGCTGACCAATAGGAAACTGTTTGTCCTTGACAGAGGTATTATGGGCCATGGTGCTTTTTTCGCACCACTGAGAGCCGGAAGAAGCGACTGGCATGCTCAGCCAGCCAATAAGAATGGGTAGCGCCCGTATGAGGTGGAGTGCTCAATGCTGCCAAAGACAGATTCGTTGTGGCTGAAGAGAGGAAAGGAGCTGTTTGCTTCTGTGTTGGTGGAAGTGTTCGCGCGTGAAGCGCGTGAAGGGCTAGGCGGCCGTTTTTGTCTTCCTAAGCAAGTCGGACTAAATCCGCCGGTGTGCGGTTGGAGGAGGCTGGTGCCAGCCCAGCTACCTACCAGGCTCATCCTGAGAGGACTGGAGAGATTGCTGAGTCAGCTCGGTCCGCCTGTAATGTTGAAACTGCCATTTGCTGTTTGAGTTTTTCTGCAATTTTGACTGTGAAAGCAGCTGCCTGGTATGGTAACCCTCTGTTGTTGCCATATAAATGTGTGAGAAGGCTGGTGAAGTTCAGGCTCCATCCTGGCAGCGTTGAAGGAATCGTTATTTGCTGGGGGTTGTGAGTACTGATTCAGGGTAGCTCCCTGCAGAGTGTGTACAGAGTGGTTTCCAGTGCATTATTATACTGCTGATTGCCTAATTAAACTTTCCTCCTATTCACAGCCTGCTCAGGACTTTAACACGTTATCTGTGTTAAAGGGCTAACCAGCTACTGCGTTTGGACTAGCCGTTAGGGCTTGGTACCAGGGACAGTGATCCAAGGTTGAGCCTGTGCACAGAGCCCTAGGTAGCTAATATCAGTACAAGCTAACTAACCTGAATTTCCCCCCTCTTCCTTGTTACCTCCCCTTGTAATAAATCAGATTATCATGGTGCAACTATATCCTGGCTGGTTTGTGCATCCCTGGTGAACCGCTGCATAGTGACTGTGACATAATTGTATCTTACTTTACAGGGGGTCCCCGGAGTGAGCTGTGAGATACTACCCGGGGGGGGTAAGTGTACTGGTGAAAAGAAGTGTTGGTACACAGTGTGAGCCACTAGTGGGACAAAAAGGGGGTTGCAGTAACCCAGAGGGCTGTAACCGAGGCAGTCTCGACCGTTTTAACCCCAACCTCTGGGTGGAGGCAACCGTCAATGGATCTGGGCCCCTCATCCTGTCTCAGTGGACGCAGGCAGGGGTAGTAGCCCTAAGGGTAGTGCCCCCTAGGGGTTACACTAGGATCAGCAACCAGCCCAACTAATGTCACACGGAATTCTGGACAGTTCAAGTCCTGGTTGATTCTTGCTGAAGCACGAGTGAGGACGTGGCAATCAGACACACCAAGCTTGGGCTTTTTAAGTATGTTGGTCGATCGATCACTGGGCATGATCCCAAGGAAGCGCTTCCTGTACAGGCCATAAAATAGGGTGCCTCGCAATAAACCAGAAACAGGGTGAAGCTTTGAAAGCCTTCTGGCCCCAGAAAGATGACTTCTGGTGTCACCGGTGTGACGTTGAAGGTGAAGCACCTGGTCAAGAATGGGTGCTGAAGCCTGGCCGTGGATGAGGAGGATCCTTATGTGGAGTCATCAGCTGTGATGACCTTTGTGCTGGAGGACAGGTGAAGATCTGGTCAAGGGAAGGATGCTGGGTGTGGACGATCCACTGAATGACCTCTGGGTAGGTCCCCAGAATCCTTACCTTCCCACTACTGCAGCTTCAGAACCTGGCAATCTTTAGCATGACCTCTGGCTGGGCCACTGGAACATAAACCATCTCTGTACTGGATTATCACGAGTGTAGCAATCCTTGGTGCGGCCTCTGGCATGGGCCACCAGTGCTTATGCCACCCTCGGGAAACAAAGCACAGAGCCTGGCAGTCATCAGTGAGACCTCTCCATCAAGCCACCAGTACTACTGTCACCTCTGGGGAAGGGCAAAAAGTCATGCAATCCTCGGTGAGGCCTTGGTATAGGCCACTGGTACTATTACCACCTCTAGACAGCATCTACGAGGGAGGCTTGGCAATGTGGCTTTGAGTTTACTGGGTTACTGAAGTCCCTCAAACTAGAGCCAGGACAGCTTCCAACCAGACTCACCTTGGTGGGCCCTAGCTAACAGATGACAACCACGTATGACCGGCAATGGGAACCTGGGCAGTCATGGTGAAGGCTTGCAGTCAGTGGAGGTTGTTGGAGGTAGGTGCAGGTGATGTTGAGCTGTCTGGGAACCCTCCCTGGTTCAAAGCAGAGGCACTAGGGAAGCTGTAAGCAGGGTGTGGGGAAACTGCACAGCAGTGGGGAGCAGCAGACAACACCTCTGTTTCTAGGTTGTCTGGCACTGCAGCACTTGGGTGAGTGAAACCAGCTTTTGCAAAGCATTGTACAATGGCCTCAGGGGTTACAGAATCCCAGGCTGTATTCATCAGTTGCACAGCATCCAATTGGTTAATCCGCTTGACACACTCTGATGTTGACAGCTCAGAGCCATCAAGGAGTTCAACAATGCGAGACCTCATTGCCATAACATAGTGTCTTTTAAATGCATAAATTATGCTCTGATCTAAAGGTTGAATGAGGCACATAGATTTGATTGGCAGACACAGGAGCTTTATGTGTTTAAGCCCTGGCACTTCTGAATGACTGGAGAAATTGTCAAGGAGCAGGACAATCTTTCTGGGGTGCAGTTTTCTATCCCACAGGTTGAGCCATTCAGTAAAAAGGTCTCAGGTCATCCATGCAGATCGGGTAGACTGATACATCACTGGAAGGTGCCGTATCCCCCTAAAGCAATGTGGTTGGACTGATTTTCCTATCACCAGTAACTCGCATTTGTCAATTCCAGCCATGTTGCAGCAGCACGACACACTAAGCCGCTCTTTTGCTTTCTTTGCCCCCATTGGCAACTCACTTTTAAACGTGAGTGTCCCTGAACCCACACATCAAAAAAAATAACCCTGTTTCATTGGAGTTGTAAATGTTCTGGGGTTTGTAGTCTGCCAGCACAGCTGGTAGCACTTCCGCTAACCACTGCTCTGCACTGGCAACATCAGCGCTTTCTTTCTTTCTTTCTGTGGGCACATCGAAATTCTATGTTGTGCCACACTTTCCACTTATGCAGCCAGCCCATAGAATGAACAAAGTCTATTTTCCCTAAGACAGTGGCAATCTGAGCGACTTTCTCGATAAGAAGAGGTTTGCTTATTAAGGCATAATGATCTTTGGCATTCGCAAACCACCTTAGAAGCACCTCTTCAATTTCATTGTCCTTTCCATCATACTTTCTCTTTCTCTCTGGATTCTGGTTGTTATGCCAAGCCTCAAACACTTTTTCTTGATCCCTCTGAAGATCAGACAATGTAGACTTTGGCATACCAAAATAAATGGACAGCTCCCGTAAACTCATTTTGGGCATGCTTTAGATTTCATTTAGAATCTCGACCTTACGAACAATGCTCAGAGCACTTCTTTTTGGAGACATACTGTGAGAGTGTGAAACAAAACACTGGCAGTGGGAACAATGTGATTGTTCAATCCTTTTGTGTGCAACTGATAGCACCTGAGAAGAGGCATAATTAGCACCTCGTCATGAGAAGTGAGGAGAACTGACTGTGAGTAACCTATGACTCGCTCTGTCATTATGACTTTCAGAACTGTCAGCTGTATGATATATATGGGCTTGTTAAATTGCCATATCGAGAACAATTAACATTAATGTTAATGCACCTGTTTTTTGGAAAATGGAAAACATATGATCAAAGCGAGCTTCCAGCATATCTATATCCATTACAAATGGGCTGCACTGTATATTAATTAGGTATCAGTGTGTCTGAGTTTGTAGCACATCTGCATCTGGACCATATGGTCATGGGTTCTAGTCACACACCAGCATTGGTCTCAGATCATAAATACTGGCACCTGAGTGCAGTACTAGAGGGATGCAGTGCTGTCTGCAAGTGTTGTCTTTCAGATGATATGTTAAACTAATGTACTTTCTATTTTTCTCTGGTGATGTCCTGGTAGGTGTACAGGTGGAAGTAAAAGAACTCAAGTACTTTTTGCAAGAGTAGGGTACTTTCCCTAGTGTCCTGACCAATATTCGTCTTCCCATAAAACTGGATCATGCATCTGTCCAAGGCTGTATGTGGACGCCGATCTGCGATATGGCTGCCACTATATGTTTACAGTCACTTTACTTCCAGTCTCTCGTTGCATGTAAAGCACTTTGGGATACAATGTGTACAAAAAGCACTATATAAATGGTCATTCTTTTTCTAAATAAAGAAGTCAAATATTTATGAAACATTAAGGAGTGTGTATACTCAGATTTGGGCCATTTGACCCAAGTTGTGGAATCGAAATAAACATTTGGCAGTTCTGTTGATGATCATTGTTTGAGAGCTGTACTGGCTATAACTGGAGTTGTTGGGATTGTGAGATAATACAGTGTTGAGAAGTGTACATATACGAATTGCTTCATTCATAGCAATACTCTAGCATGCCACCAAGTACCTCTTTTTGACTGCAGGGCACCAGTTTGCATGGTAGCATCAAAGGTGTCATGCAAATAAAGGGAACATTCCTTTGTCCCGTATATGGGATGGTGTGTTTTAGGCATACATTGCTGATTTCCTATTTTGCTTTACAAAACTGAGAGCTGCAGCATATTTAGTACTGAAACACAAAATAAATTGTTAACAAGGTGAGCTGTGAAGGCTGATGAGAGTCTATGCCATCTACACAATGGAACACTTATCTGAAAACTAAACCATGCATTGCATAATAGCCATGTATTAAATAATTATAGTGTATAACAGAGTGTTGTTCTGCAGAGAATTCCATCCTTTTCAAAATATTATTGTATCACAGTTCAAAGGTCATAGAATGTGATTGTACCCTTTTGTAGTACAGTAGCATTCTAAAACCTTTACAGACTGCACGAGTCAATTTAATTTTGAAAGCAAAAGAACCACCACATGCACATTTTGCACAATAGACAGTGAGTCAGGTAACCATGATAGGAGGGTGGGGAGTTCAGTGACTTGACGGTGTGGCAGTTCGCACTGACACAAGGTGAAGCTGCAAATGGTGGGGGGGAGTAAGCAACAGCAGGGATGAAAAACCAAAATTATATACTGTAATAAATACAGCATGAGAAACTTTATGCACAATTTGTGTGTTCTGCCACCTTGGGGTTCTGATTCTCACAGACCTATCAAGCTTTGCTCTCCAGATCAGATGGAATCAGAACCCCTCTGTGGCAGAACATAAGGATAGAGTATGAGTAATCATACACAGTAAGGATGTTTTTCATTCAAGAGATTTCCATGGTAACAGTAGACCTTGAGAGCACAGCTCGAGAGGTCTCATTACCATAGAAACCTCAAGAGTAAAAAACGTCTGTGCTGTGTATAATCACTCATACATTGTCTTTTATAGTGTATTGGTGACCATAAATTGAAGTATTTCTCCTTACTGTTGTGTTTTTACTCACCGCCGCACTCTTCTGGGTTTGTTCTCGCTGCTGCACCCATTTTGGAAAATGGGGATGTTAGCCAAGTGCGCATGCGCGAACGCATTCCATGTTGTTATGCTGCAATAGCTACGTATCTAGTGCAGCATAACAGCAAGTATGACATAGCTACTGCAGCACAATTACCTATTCTAGCGATGGATTTCCATACCTAACAATGTTCTACCATACCCTATACCCTGGTTGTGCATAGCTGCCCTTCCAGTATTCTCTGTATTTTAGCTGCTGTGTGTACTACCTAACTCAATCCCTGAACATTATCTTCACTTTTAATATATAGTAAGCTTATAAAACTGAATTAAGCTCTGTAGCAGTGTTTAAGAATTTTAATATCCATACAATTATGATAATAGCAATACAATAATGCTTCCTTCAGATCACACAGCAAGCAAATCCAAATATCCTTCTTACAGTCTGATCCCAAAGATTCATAATGATTTTATGGTTAAGTCCAAAGAGCTCCATCAAGGACATTCAGCGGATTAACCCTTTTAAAGCATTTCATCAAGTCCATCCAGATTACCACAGATCTGAATAAAAATGGTGGCATCCTGTTTGGATACAATATCTTTAAAGGTGGGATCTTTATCTTTTACTTACTTGGTCAACAACCACAGGTCAGCAGACGTGACCTCAGTTTAATGTCTTATCCAAATGATAATACTACAGCATAACACTACAGCATCCTCTGTTACTATAATGGATCTGACAGTATAGCCTAGAGGTTAAAGTAACAAGCTGTGAATGAGCTTGGTACATCCAGCAGACCTGGATTTGATTCCTACAACATCTCCTTGTATACTATGTGACCCTTAGCAAGTCAGTTAACCTCCCCAGTGCTTTAGAGTCTTCTCAGACAACAGACACTTAAGCCTAGTGGGCTTTACCCAGTTATTAAAAGAATAAAAAAATGCTCTGCACTGCCAGCATTGACTAGTCCCAAACCAAAGTTGGCTAACTGTCAAAAGCATCACTGGACCACTGCTGCCTTTTAATGTATCTCTGGTGAGTACCCAGCATAGCTGTGCAACCATCTGCCAAGAACTAACATTGTAAATATTGACTTAAGTCCTAGATTGGGGACCTTACTAGTGTTAGACGTGTCCATCTGAATACCTGGCCTTTTCCAGGTGCCATCCTGCTTGAGTGGACTTCTCACAAGCAGTGAACATCCTTTCATATAAATGATATTTTGTAATTTACTGCAATTTTACTGATCTCTTCTAATTAATCTAAATGTAAAAACAGAGCCTGTGTTATGAAATGAAAGGCTGCTATGAGTTTGCCAACCTTAAACCCTTTGTACCAACTGCCTAGGGGCCCCTGCACCACAGTCTGACCCTGTTGTTTACACATTGCAAAATGAAAACATCCACTAGCACAAACACATTTGTGCATGCTGCCCTTTATGGCTGAAATGCCTTTCCAGATAATATAACTGACATGAATATATTTTCTAGTTCATATTTGCCCCAAGAAGTACTTAAATAGACCTTTCTCATGTGCAAGCTGGGGAAAGGGAATCTTTTGTATGACCTTATGCTTTCCATTACTTCTTATTTGCCTTCCTGCACTGCTTGTAAGTTCATCTAACTGCTTACTTTGAACTTGCAACCCTAAGGTTCATGGTTGTCTCTGTTGCCAAATATATGATCTCATCGCTCAATGTCCTATGGCTGCTGCCGCACTCTGACCTCTGGGGCCCATCTTGGAAATTAAGTACTTCACCTACATGAGGCAGTCCCAGTGTGGAAATGTTTCAGTAAATAAACAAAATCCTGGATGCAGGGCATGAGCCAATAACCTAGCCCAAAATCAAGAATGCTACCAACTAAGCTAGACTAACAAACAGTAGGCATAGACTATAGTATTATACTGCTTTCAATGAGGAAACTTGCAATATTCTCAGAAGGACTCATTTAAATATGTATTGATTGGCAGGCCCTCTGTGTTGAGACAGCAGTGCTCCGTTTTGCCACCTGAGAGATCCAGGTTTACAAACTGGCTCAGGTTTCTCAACCTCACACCAGTTGTGGGCCAGGCTTGTTGGGTGCGGTGGCAGCTAATGGAAAGGGATGGGCAGGATTTGTGAAGGGAGCTGTCCAGAATATATGTGACTGGGTTTTTAGCTGCAGACATTTGTCTGCATCTGCCAAGAACTGAAAATTGTATTGCCATCTGGTTAAATTTGCATAAAATAAATCAGATGCAAAGTGAAGTTTGGTCTGACACAAATTGCTGCAAATTGTGATTTTTTTTTTCTGTCGCTTGTGGTTGCATCCTTTGAAATTAGGATGCAATTAAGGATGCACATATGTATGCAAATTTTGATGCAGATGCAAGTGTATCGTATCACTGAATCTGTGTCCAGCTGTTCTGAAAGTCAGACCTGATGGTGTGGACTGCCTGGCATTCATGGCACCACCTACTGGCTGACTATGGAACAGCACTGGTGTCAGCTGCCAAGGCAACTGTCTTCCTGCACGCTCTTGGCTGGAGGCCATTCTTGCCTATTGTGAAGTGGAAGACAAAAGGTTGGGGGTGGAGGACGTAATGCAAAAAAGGTATTCATAAGTGTGTGGATATTACTAAACAATGGATGTGACAGTATATAATGCTACATTTTACATTTAAATTGGTAAAATATTTAAAAAAACATGTTTTGTACAGTATTAAAGTGATTTCCTATAGAGTCACCTCACCTAATCTTGATGAATAATATTTAGTATTTTTTATTCACTAAAAGTCATGTCTAATAACATTGTTTTCTCTTTTAAAGTGATATTGAACCTTGGGACATTTAGTGATCTTCTATGTTTTTACAATCAGGTATATCATTTATGTACCTAAGTGCTACTGACATGGATGATCAGTCCACACCAAATGCAGATTTGCGATACAAAATAATCAGTCAGTCTCCAAAACAACCGGCTGAGAATATGTTCCAGTTAGAAACAAGGACTGGTGGTATTTCTTTAACAGCAAATGGTGAGTCACACAATGTTTTATTTGTTCAGTAAAGCTTAGAATCCCAAAACATATTTCATCATTAAAATTGCTTGCTGTAGCAGACCCTCCCTGGAAAGATTTTAGAGAATACAATTTACAAGGGTGCTCAATTTTATGTAACTTGTACAAATATTTATACTGTCAGAGCTGTATGAAACAAACTAAATAGTATCTGGGGAATTTCATGATTTAGTGACAGCAGTACATTTGTTTCAATACTTGCAACATTTCTTCCTTTTAAATTTTTTCTAACACTTCCATAAAGTTATGTAAAACATAAAAAATAGTGATGTCCTTGTACCAGTTATTTTTCTGTTTGCATGGAGGCATATGCAAGGCAAACATCTTGGGACCACTTGGGCAGTATAGAGGCTCGGCAGGTGTGGGTTGTAGAAACCAATTGAGCTGCACCTGAAGGAGACATGTACATGAACACCAAATGTTGAGAAGACCGATGGATGGAAATGTCTTACATATCAAAGGATGGAGTCACAGCTGTTACAGTATGGCTACCTCCTTTCATGAGCATCATCAGCCAGTGTTGCTAAACACAACTTGAACCCAGCTTTTGCAAAGCAATGGCAGCTTGTGCTCAGCCACACTGCTGATATCCTCCCTCCCATCTGACCCAGCTTCTACAAAGCACTGCTGGCGGGTGCTCAGCCCTGCCACAGGTATCCCTCCTCCTGACTAATCCAGCTTTGAAATAGCTGCAGTAGTAGGTGTTCAATCCAGCCACTGGTATTTCCCCACCCAGTGCCATCTAACCCCCAATAGAATGGTACACCAGGGTGCCCACTCGTAGTGTCACCAAAAGCACACCGATACTGCTGTGTCCAATGCCCACCTGCTGGTCCCTGAGATAAAGAAAACTGTATCTCGTTGTCCTTTTTTTATTGAGAGAATGCAGTGATCATACATGAAGTGAACTGAGAAGAGGTGAAACCCCACTAGCTTATCTCAAATTCTGTTGCTGGTCTGGGGAACTAATAACCTGTCTAAAATGGGACCAGATGTGTTCATGAAGTTGAGTATTTTTAAAAGAAACATAATCTATCTTGTGAATAGTAACCATATAATTCATCCAAATCATAAAATCTGGTGGGAGCAGATTTTTCCATTTATGTGCTCCAGAGTGCCAGTTGTAGTAGAGCACCTTGGGCAGTGGTTTGATAATTCCTTATTCATTTTATTTAATTTGCTAGGGGGTATAATAGGTTCTATGAAGAACATTAACATAATACTAGTATTTCAAGGATAAGGCACCTAAATCTAAATAATCTATAATTCTTGCCTAGTCTTGATCTAAAATGTTTTGCTCCAACTTATCTTCCCATTTTTCTTTTAAAACAGAAAGGTTCTTATAACATTTGTCCATTACAAAAAGCACATATTTTAGAAATAAACTTGATATACCCATTGTTCATGAAGATATCCTTAATAATATATTGTGCAGGGCCTGAAAATACAACCAGGTTGTTAAAAAAACAGTCTCAAATTTGTAAAAATCTGAATTTTTTTTATTTAAAAGTTTGGTAACCAGGAGAGGCAGACTGAGTTGAGGCTCATTTCCAGGTGTGACCCAGGGAGGGGGAGAAAAGGAGGCACAATTTATAGAAATACAACAGGGCCAGGCAGGTAATAATTCTCCCTGGCTAAGAGCAGGGTACAGGTCAATATACAAGATATATATACTGTACAGTACCAGAATATGGGATGGTCAGACTGGATTACAAATGACTAGTGTATTAGGCAAGTTAAAAATGAAGTTCAATCAATGTACAAGTACAGTGACAAGTGGCAGATACAATATAAGTGATGAGGATCAAAGCAACACAATGAAAATTGAAGTACTGTAGGTGTAGTGAGCATGAGTGTTACCGTTCAGTTCATATTTTGTAAGAGCAGATTGTTGGGCTAGCATGTTATAAACTTGAAACAGGAAGGCATATATATATATATATATATATATATATTATATATATAATATATATGTAAAATGGGTGTTGGATTATATATGTTTGTTAATGACAAAAAGACCATCATAGAGTGTTATAACTGAATATGTTTCTAATGCTTTCAACAAACTTTTCTCTGACCTCTCTGCATATACTGAAGCCTTTACTGCCTCAAGACTGCTTTCAAAGCCTCCAACTCCCTCTATGATTGGTCCATCTACAGAGCTCTCAGAAATAAAAGCAAACAAGCCATTCAGCAGAGTAACAGCAGCTTTTTTCAAGCCCAATTAGCTTCTTCCCACTCCCCCAACCCCGTCAATACTGGAACTGCCTCAAGAAATCACTTCGCCAGGACTGCTCTACCACACTCCCTGACTTTGAGATTGAAGTGTAAATTGCAATAACCCCCACACTATCTTCAATGCTTTCAACAAACTTGTCTCTGATCTCTCTGCATACACTAAAGCCTTTACTGGCCTCTAGAATAGCCAGCCCCCCACCTACTCACTCGGGGCAACACCCTTCCTTCCTCTTCAAATGTGTTAGTGTCCCTGAGGTTTATAAACTCTTGAAGCAGATCCCTTCATCTAAATCGGCAGACTTGGGTGGTATAGATCCCAAACTCCTTAAACTATCTGCTTGTGAACTTGCATCTCCCCTTACCTGAATCTTCAGTCTTTCCCTTACCTCTAACTCTGTACTGGCTGTCTAGAAAATGGCTAACATGGTGCCTGTATTCTAAAAAGGGAACTGCAAGATAATCACCAACTATAGAGCTATTGCCATCCTGTCTGTTGTGACTAAGATTCTTGAGAAAATCATTGCTATCCAACTCACCTCCTATCTACAGTCTCTTTTGCCCTGCTCAGCATGGCTTTCACCACAGCCATAGCACTATCACTGCACTGATCACTCTTATTAATGATATCTCTAATTCCCTGGACCTGGACAAGTACTGTATATGTGAGCAGTTTTCATTGACCTCATGAAGGCCTTTGATATGGTGGACCACTCGCTCCTTTGCAGTAGTCTGGGTGCCCTGGGGATATCTGAGCACACCCTGCCGTGGTTCAAGAGCTACCTTAGTACTAGACAATAATGTGTCAGGATCAGCACTTCTGTCTCAGACAATCTACCCTCCTCCGTTGGTATCCCACAGCTCTCCATACTTGGGCCACTACTTTTCTCCCTTCATATCAACACAATTCATCACTACTTTGTAAACAGTGCCCCTCTTCTTTATGTGGATGATCTGGTCTTCTTTATGAGCACACAGAATGTCACTGACATCAATAGCGCCCTTACTGCAGACCTGCAGGCCATTCAAAATTGGTTTAAGGAAAATAGGCTACTGCTGAATCCCGTCAAAACTCAATCTCTGTTTTTTGGGATTGTCCTCCGATTAAAAAACAATCACACTCAGCTCTGTATGGTTTGTGATAACAGATCCCCCATGACTCTATAAACTCTCTCAAGTACCTTGGTATAACTCTTGACCCCTCCCTTGACTTCTCATTACATTTAACCTCCAGCAGCAAAGCTGTTAACATCAGTCTTAGCCTAACCTATCATGCCAGTCCATATCTTTCTTCCTCTGCATACACTGATGTAGTGCACAGACTTCTTCTCCCCAAACTACCCTGTGGCCTACCTGTCTTTGCCAGTGCTTCTACCTCCCTCCTATGGAAGTTGGATGTGGCATACAATAATATATGTTGTTTTGCCCTAGCGTGTAACCGTCTTACTCACCATTGTACCCTTTATTACAAACTTGATTGGTTCTCCCTTTCTGCTCTTCAGGACCTATTTGTTCAAAACTTTTGTAGTTTCCTGCATCTCTGCCTTGCTTTTTTCCATCTGGCTTGCTTGGAAGCAAGACTATATAGTGTATTTTTTTAGACTATTGTGTGGGAATAGGTTAAAATCTAGCAAAATGGGAGCACACATTTATTCATTGATTGATTTATTGGAATCTCAGATAACACCTTTGAGCTAAAAGCTCATTTATAAAGGTTCCACATTGTAAGGCAATAGACAAGGTACGTAGACATTACAAAACAGATAAGGGAATATACAGCAGGCAAGTACATTATGGTACATACAGATACAGATTCAAGCAAGTACAGTTAAAATACATTAGGTAGGAGAGGTCAACTTTATTGCACCAGTACTAGGAGCATACCTAAGGTGGACAAGCAATTTATAGTGGTAGCTGAGATTTAGAGCATGCAGGTAGAGTTATGGAGGGTCAGAAGTGGAGGTGACTAAAGGAAGGGGAGGACAGAATAGATAAGAGCAGGGGGAGGGTGGGGGCAGAGACAAAGGGTGACAGAATAAGGGGTTGAGTAGTCAGAGGGTGGGATTGGATAGGAATCTACCCAGGGTTACGTAAGTAGGTGATAGAAAGGGCTGGGTAATATGGGGGGAAAGAGGGATAAGGGAAAGGGTTTTAAAGTGGGGGGTGAGGTGAGGGGAAAACCGGGGGGAAGGGTGAATATTGGGGGGATTAATATTTGTGAAGAGAAAGCAGAAAGGCGAGGGGATAAAGAGGGGACATGGGGTAAGTGCTCAGTGGGGTCACACCAGGCAGGAGAGGAAGTGGGGTAGGAATGGGTGCTATGCAAGACAGGTAATTATCAATAACAGTAAGATTAGGCACAGGTGACGCAGTCACAGTTACTAAGAGTGGCCCGGTAATGTAGCAGCTTGGTCTTAAATGGGCGTAGTTTCATTTCCTAGAGCCCTTAAGGAAGGAGATTTGGCAATGATAAATCCCATTGTCTTTTTCTTTTCTGGATTTTTTTGTTATAACTTGAGACCCATAATTCTTGGTTCAGTCTCTGTAGATTTGGTTCTCTTATCAGAGAAATGTTATACTCTGATGTATTTATGGAAGTAGGGTAAACTTAAAAATGTGATAGGATGAGGGAGGACACGACCTCGTTATGTGTTAGAATGTTTTCTTAAGTTAAAAATTTGGAAGATACAGGAGTTATTAATTCAAAATAGTTCAGGGAAAAATGATATGATTGGGTAGAATGTAATTTTTCCCTAGACTGGTCTTTTCCTTACAACATGGTATTCCAGATAAAGTGGTCATCTCACAGCTAATATATTGCCGAGTACCAAAAACGATGTGGGATGTGGTTTGCTATTTGCTCACAAAAGGCTAAATGTTAAAGGCAGTGCTAAGCATAAGCAGGTTTCGGAGAGACTGTGCTTGACAGGGGTGTCTATTGCAAGAAGAAAGTATGTATTACCTTTTTTTCTCATGAAGTTATATTAAGAATTTGTGGAAGCTTTTAGCCAACAGATGGAGTATACCTAACTTGCAGAACGTGAACTGTAATACCCTTGCTCTAGGAAAAAGAGACTCCCCTTGGAATATTTGGAACATCAGCACATTAAATGTTCTGTTTGTATGCAATAAATGGTGCATTTGGCAGTGTTGATGCCAATTTGTGCTGCAACAAAAAGAAACTCCTCTATTAGATCTTATAGCTTGCATAGAAAAAGAGTTTGTGGGTACTAGGAGGTTGGAGCAGGGCCTTTTCCCAGGATCAACTTTAAGTAAAGTATGGTCACAGTTTAAGTTCTAAGGATGATGAAGTATATGATGAACTTGTAACTGATTTATTTTCATGAACTATCTGTTTTGTGCCTGTATTATGGTTGATCAAGTTTACTTTGTAATTGATATGTTGTTAATAAAACAAATCCCCTACTCTTCATTGATAAATGTCATGGGATCCTTAACTTCCACCTGAAAAGTGACCAGAAATGGATTTGATTTTTGTTAACCAGGTAAGGTACACTAGGCAAATGAATGCCCATTTTCAGGTATGATCTGGGAGAGTACAATAGAGTACAATAGAAGGCAATGCACACTTAGCAGCAACAGTTACAAAGGCTGTTATTCCAGAAGGCAAGATCAGTAACAACAATTGACAATGGAACAGTTAGACTAAAGTAGCAAATATGTGTGAAATATCATGATTAAGGCAACAGCATGATTACATTAAGATGTAGTATAACAAATAGAAAAGTGTAATGCAGTAAGGACAATAAACTAAGCAGTAGAATCAAAATAGCTAGATGATATAAGGAGACTCATTTAGGTCAGGGTGTGGGCTAAGTGCATTTGCAGACAGAGTGTAAAAGTAAATGGTTCTGTAGTGCTCTTTCAAAGCAGAATTTAGTGTGGCAATTAAGAATGGTGGTTGGAAGGGAGTTCTAGAGCCTAAAGGCAAAGAATGAGATGACCTGTTCACCCATTGTGGTGGCACATTTGTGAATAATGAGATCGAATGTGTTCACAGATCTGAAGGAGTAGGAGGGGCAGGCACTTTGTAAAACAGCAATTGGGGCATCAAGAATGGTAGACCTAGGCCGGCCTGGTGGCGCTGAAGGTTGAGGTGCTGGATACCACACCTCACATCGTGCCGGTGACCTGGGTTCGGGAGCAAGCCCGGTCTGCCATGGGTCAGCAGGGGGGACAGAGGATCGAGCATCCATAGGGCTGCTCTCCTCTCTCAGGAAAGGATCCAGGGGAAGCCTGGTGCAGCAGCAGCCCCCGGTGGAGACCGGCGGTGCTGCAACACTCAGGGACTCACGAGCGTGGGGTAGACGTTGGCAGCTACCTTCCGGATGTGGGTGGGAGCAGTCATGTTGTGGACTTGGTGGCATTGCATGTCCAACCTTGAGGGCGTAAATCCAGAAAAATACCCTCCACCTCGGATAGGCGATGGTCCTATCAGTGCCACCGCCACACGCCCAACACTGGTTCCCAGTCACTGCCCCTGCAGTTTCCCCAGGTTGCTGCCTCCCATCCTGGGGAACCGCAATGAAATTGAAGATGTAGGGGAACACAGCTGGTGGTAGAGTGAGTAGGCGAGCGCAGTGGCCCAAGACAGTTCCGAGACAGAAGGGCCAGAAAAATAGTTAAAAAAAAAAATAGAATGGTAAACCTAAGTAAGTTATATATAAGACAACCAAGCCAGAATGAATGTGCAACAGAGGGGGACAGGAAACCCAGGGTTGTGTATAATGAGCAGTGATGGGTAAGGCATTGGAAGGAAGAGGCAAACCAACAAATATTGCTGTAGGCCACATCCCATTTGAGAAGGATTGTTTTGGGGGCAGCTGCTTACATAAGAGAGCTGTACTGAAGGCAGGGAAGAAGGATGCCTAGGGATATGACTAGTCTGGCCTTGGGAGTGAGGAAGCTGAGAACCTCATGAAGCATGCCTAGCCTGGAGTTTATAGCTTTACAGGTGGTGGTGGTGATGTGGGTGGAGAAGTCAAGGGCTGAATCAAATGTGATGCCAAGATATTTGAATTCTTCTACAGCAGAGAGGAGAAAACCATTTGAGCAACAGATGGTAAGAGGTTGCCATGAGAGCCTGAAACCTTTGAACCCAAAATCATAGCTTGGGTCTTAGTAGCATTTAGGACAAGTTTGTTGTTGACTAACTAGTTCTGTACTTGTGAGAAGTCTTAGATGAGTTGAATATTTAGCTGCGATGGATGAAAGAGCTAAAGTATAGAGCAATATTGTCTGCATACATTATTGTAGGATAGACTGAAGAGGCAAGGGGATATTTTTTAATTATTCTATTTATTGAAAATTGTCAGTTTACAGTATAATGTGTAAACAAACTATTCAGCATATGTCTCTACATACAGAATCATAACAATTGTGGTTAAGACATTGGTATAGCTGTTAAAGGACACGTAAACCATCTTTTTATACATTTTTTAAATGACTCCATAGGCTTGTAAAGGAGAGGTTGTTGTTTACATTTACACTGAAACTGCATTTATTAAAGTAGGATAAATGCAGTTTTGTTGCATTTGAAAATTGTAAACAAACCCTCCCCTGATTCAAAAATTCTGCTTGAAAAATCCTAAAATGGCTGCCTTGATAATGTCATTCAAGTGACAGATGCCCAGCTCTGCAGTTTTATACTAGCAGTACTAACCATAATTAAATGTGAATACCTTTAAAAATGAAAAATGATAGCATGGTATTGTGAGCATAGAAGTTGTTCAGCACAAAAATATCTACAACTTGAATGGTGTTTCATGTATAGCTACTATTTATTTTTTTATAATTAGCAAAACAACAGTAGTAAATTCAATTTATTTTCACTTTTTCAACAAACAAATGTAAATAACTTAAAAACAAAAAAATACAGCATGTTACCATCCTTACTGTCAGCACAAAATTTGTTTAGCACAAAAATATCTATAAAATGAGGGATGTTTCATTTATAGATACTTTTCAGATGTTTTTGTAATCAGCAAAAATGGCATGAAACTCAATTATTTTTCATTTTTGAAGATATGGATAAATGGATATGCTACCTTCATTGAAATATTGTTGGTATTTTTTTCCGTGCCGATTGACCCAATAGCACCACTCATGGCTTCACCACTTGTGATGTCATCGGGTCAACTGGCACTCGAACAAAAAATATCAACAATATTTCCAGGAAGTGGGGTGGCATATCCTTTACATATTCTTTGCAAAAAACTCAGTTAATCATTTCTCCCTGTTTTATTATCTCCCTTTCACATATTACATTTGTACTCTTATCCTTCTAATACTGAGCACCGATAGTATTCTCTTATATATCACTTTATGCAGTTTACTTAAAATCTAGGTTAAAGCATTTACTAGTACTCACTTTATGTATGATGGATCTTTTTGAATTAACAGTTGCCCTACTTGATTTTAACCCTGCCATTATCCGCCTGCACATTTGTTTAGGTTTAAGATCTAAGAATAATCATGCAATGAGACCTCTGTATTTCTATAACCCATTTATTGTTATGCATAATGTGATGTTCTGTTTCTTTATAATGGATGATATCTTCCAAATGTATTGTATGTTTTGTTCCCCTTTATATATTCAAAACATCAATAAAAAGATAAAGTATATAAAAAAAACCTCAATGCATCCATTTGGGTTGCTATCAACGTGACAATAGTATGGAAATGTGATGTTAGGGTTTTCAACACTAACTCTGCATTTTGGCATTCATCTGTAGCTCCCTCCCCTGGGTTGTGCCTGAAAATAGGCAAATTTGTCTAGTGACCTTATCCGGTCAACAAAAACTAAATAAATAAAAAAAATTCCCCTCAAGCAGCCAAAGGGGGCAAGGAAAAACAAACAACCACAGACATCCATCATCAGGTAAGACAACATCCCAACGGACTCAACAGAGAACTGGATTTGAGTGTGTATCTATAGAATTGATTTTTGAATATGTCTAAAAGGTCAGAATCAATGTTTAGATCTTTAGTGTAATAATATTTATGAGAGAGTTAAAAACTAAATAGAAATGTCTATTGGTGTAAGCTTTTGATCTGTCTTAAAAGTGATCTTTTCCACTTCTGCACCTATGCCTCTAAGGCAAACTGCTGTTTTTCTGCTTTACTATAGGTTTCTTTTCCCTACACCCCCTTTCCTCCCCCTCCCCCTTTCTCCTTTATTCTAGTTTTTTTTCTTTGTCTTTCTGATCTTGTTTATTATATGTCTTACACATTATTCTTCTTTTTCTTAACTTTACAGGCATTGGTCTTCAATATCTTTGGCATATATATAATAATAAATTCTGTTAGACTGATACCTGATCGCTTTTAGTAGATCAGACAGTAAAGGAATAGGAATAATGGAAAATGGCCTTTAATATTGTATTTAACAATAGTACCTACTGTATGCAAGTTATGTGCTATAATTCTATAAATGCTTTCCTTTTTTCTAGAAAAGCAAAACAAAAGAAATGTTTCCTTGAAGCATTTGCTAAAGAAAGCAAAGAGTGGCAAAACAGAATAGATGTAATATGGGACATAAGTGTACAATTTGTGAAGTTTTTGTGAAATGTTATCACTGTACTAATTCACCAAGATTGGTTTTATCACATAATGTAGGAAACATATTATTTATTGTGATTGGTTACACGGTGTATTTTAAATTTCATCACTTTAATGAATGTGTATTTAGCTGAGCACTTGATGACCTGACTCTATCCCCCCCCCCCATGAAGAGGGTTATCCCTCAAAGGGCTAGGAAACTTGTCCTGTCCATGAATAAATATTAATGTTTTTGTACTGAAGCCTGCCTGAGTGACTGCTTTACCTTCTATATACTTGCATACCACCTGTGAAGTGCAGTACGAAATTCCCATGGGATCATATTGTAAATTGTAAGTAAGGAATAAGACATGAAAGGGTGTGCCACAATGCTAAATTATCACACGCTCCAGGTGTGCTGTGAGGCATGAGCCACAGCTGAGTGCCTTCGACCACCTGGGAAGTGCGGTATATGATTCCCATAGGATCACATTGTAAGTTATAAATAAGCAATAACACACAGCAGGGTGTGTGGCAATGCTAAATTGCTGCATGCCCCAGGTGGGTTGTGAGGCACGAGGTACAGTCGAGTGTCTTCAACCACCTGGGAAGTGCGATATAAAATTCCCATAGGATCACATTGTAAATTGTACATAAGCAATAACACAGAACAGGGTGTGTGGTAATGCTAAATTACTGCACACCCCAGGTGGGTTGTGAGGCATGAGGTGCAGTCATCCTCCACCCATGAAGTGTGGATGTCTTCACTCAGATGATGAAGACACCAATACTGCCATGGAAGCATATGCTAAAGACATTGGAGAGTCAGCAGGTGGCTGCTCTGAATAGCATCAGGTACCTGACTTCACTTGGAAAAAGAGGTAACATTCCAGCTTAAATGGCACACAGCTGAATAACACAAAGTGAGAAACCAAAAAAAGGGAAATGACAGCAGAGTGAGATGTAGCTCTGGGTAGTATGAAGAAGGCAGTTTTCATGTGTACTAACTAAATGCAAGGAAGAAAAGGAAGTATCCGTGGGTGGCTGCATGAGAAATGCAGCATGCTCTAGATCAAGTTTCCTGATAATGTAAAGTGGGGATACGAGAATCTGTGACTCACACTGTTACAGTTAGGCAGCATTGACAGAGCAGGGGATATAGAAATGAACACATTAAGTATACGATAGTTCTGCACCCCCCCATTCAGAATGTTGGAGGTGGGAGCTATTTAAAAAGCAAATTGCAGTTTGGTTAATTAGAGGGGAGGGATTCTTAGATTGTTTCTGACACCCACGCCCCTGTACAAGTCACACCTGCCACTGGATGGAACTGACAAGCAGTTTCTGATGCACTGGCTGCCCCCCCAGCCCCATCTAATCTGCCCAAGCCTGTCTAATTATGGAACTGTGCCCTTATCACAGCATTAGCCATTTCCCCCAGAGTTCCATGACCATGTCCCAACCCTGTTTACAGGCAGTCTAAATCTGACTGATATTTCCATGTGGCTCCCTGGTAAGATGTATAACAAACCTGCCTCATCTTGGCAATTCATATTTCATAAGTGTACTGTAGCTATGGCACTTGCTAATATGCATATGTTCTCCACTCCCTGTTCATAGTTTGTCATGCAGGGTGTCAGAAATAATCAGAGGATCACTCTTCTCCAATTAACCAAACTGCAATTTGCTTTTCAAATAGCTCCCATCTCCCGCCTTCTGAACTGGGGGTGAAGAACTGTTGTATGCTTAATGTCTGCATTTCTATTTCCCCTTGCTCTGTCAATGCTGCCTCACTGTGACAGTGTGAACCACAGATTCTATTATTCCCGCTTTACATTATCAGTCAAAGTGATCTAGGGCATGCTGCATTTCTCACACACTCACCCTCTGACACTTCCTTTTCTTCCTTGCATTTAGTCAGTGCACATGAAAACTGCCTTCTCCATACTACCCAGAGCTACATCTCACTCTGTTGCTGTTTCCAAAGGCAAGAGAAGGAGAAAACCACTACGGTTCTTGAAAGAGGTGGCAGACAAAGTTAGGGCTAAAAGGGTGGGTTTCAGGAAATATAAGGAGACCCAAAGGGATGAAGACAGGGTGGTGTACCAAGATTGTCTAAGGGAAGTGGGGAATGCT
This sequence comes from Neoceratodus forsteri, assembly GCA_016271365.2. Taxonomy (NCBI): domain Eukaryota; kingdom Metazoa; phylum Chordata; order Ceratodontiformes; family Ceratodontidae; genus Neoceratodus; species Neoceratodus forsteri. The sequence continues at coordinate 2,012,780 of JADMNL010000041.1, read as the reverse complement.
GCTTGAAGTGCAAAGGCATGAACTGAGGAAGGATTAGCACAAACGGTGAAGAAAGGGGACAAGACATTCTATAGGTACATCGGCAAAAGAAGAAAAGCTGGGGGGAAGGGGGATTGTAAAGCACAAAGGGGATGAAGGAGAGTGTATGGAGGGGGACCCAGACAAGACGGAAATACTGAATACATACTTCTGTTCAGTATTCACTGAAGAGGGGGAAGGTCAGGGACCACAGATGAGCAACAGATGCAAAGGGGGGAGGAGAGGTGAACACCAGTCCATTCACAGTGGAGAGAATCCTGGAGGAGCTCACAAAACTGAAGGTGGACAAAGCAATGGGGCCAGATGACATACTCCCGAAGATATTAAGAGAGCTGCGAAGGGATCTAGCAGCACCTCTGGCAGCCATGTTCACTGAGTCACTCAGCACAGGAGTAGTTCCAGAAGACTGGAAGAGGGCACATGTAGTCCCTCTACACAAAAGCAGTAGTAGGGAGGAGGCGGAGAACTATTGGCTGATCAGCCTCACCTCAGTAGTGGGTAAGATCATGGAGACACTGCTTAAAGAAAGAATAGTGGCACATCTGGATTCCAACAGTGCCCATGATCTGAGACAACATGGATTCACAGCAGGAAGGTTGTTTCAGACAAATCTGATAGATTTCTTTGACTGGGTGACAAAGGAAGTAAATCAGGAAGGGTGGTAGATGTCACCTACTTCGATTTTAGCAAGGCCTTTGACACCGTCACACATAAAAGGCTGATTAGCAAGATGGGTAGTCTAGGTATGGGGCACAAAGTGGTCAACTGGGTTAGGAACTGGCTAATGAACAGAAGGCAGAGGGTGATGGTAAATGGGATCCGAACTGGGGATGGGGGGGTGACCAGCTGGGTACCTCTGGGAACAGTCCTTGGACAATTTCTGTTCAATGTCTTCATTAGTGACATTGAGGAAGGGCTGGAGAGAAAGGTCTGCCTATTTGTAGATGACACCAGGATCTGCAACAGGGTGGATATGCCAGACGGGGTGGAGAAAATGAAGAGGGACCTGGGGAAGGTTGAAAAATGGTCTGAAATGTGGCAACTGAAGTTTAATTCAAAGAAGTGCATAATAATGCACCTGATACAAAGGAACCCTAGGGACAGCTACAGGATGGGGGGGGGGGGAGTTGCTGACAATCACCAAGAAAAAAGAGACCTGGGGGATATTACTTCAGCTGACCTAAAGGTGTCTAAGCAGAGTACAAAGGTTGCAGGGAGGACCAGTGGCATGCTGGGGTGCATAGGCAGCGGTATCACTAGGAGAAGGTGGGAGGTAGTGATGCCATTGTATACGAATGAGGCCTCACCAGCAGTACTGTGTGCAAGTCTGGAAGTCACACCTGGGCAAGGACATTGACAAGGTGGAAGCAGTCCACAGAAGGGCTACTAAGATGGTACAGGACTTGCACCACAAAACATATGAGGAGAGAGATTAAAGGACTTCAATATGTACTCACTGGAGGAGAGGAGAGGAGGGATTGGGGGGACATGATAGAAACATTCAAGTACCTTAAGGGCATAAAGAAGGTGCAGGGGGGAGACATCTTCCAATATAGAAGGAGTACAAGAATGAGGGGGCATGATATGAAACTGGAAGGTGGCAGGTTAAGGGGAAATATGAGAAAGTCTTTCTTTATAGAGAGGGTGGTGGACTCATGGAATAGTCTGCCACAGGAGGTGGTGGGCGTGAGCACAGTGGAGGAACTTTAACATGTCTGGGACAGGCATAAGGGAACCATAGAGGTGGGAAGGAGTAGTGAAAAGTCACTGACCGGATAGGGTCAGAGGCCACAAACAAGTATAGGGCTTACAGGCAGACTGGATGAGCCTAGAGGTCCTTATCTGCTGTCAATTTCTATATTTCCTTTTTTTTTGGTTTCATTTTGTGTCATTCAGCTATGTGCCATTCAAATTGGAATGTTACCTCTGTTTCCAGGTGAAGAAGCTAGGGGCTTGGTGCTCTTCAGAGCAGCTACCTGCTGACTCTTCCACATCCGTAGCATGCACTTCTGTGGCAGCATATGTGCCTTCAGCACCAAAGTGAAGACATCTGCACTTCTCAGGAGGTTGATGGCACTCAACCATGCCTCATGGCACACAACCCACCTGGGGCATGCAGCAATTTAGCATTGCCACACACCCTGCCTTGTGTTATTGTTTACTTACAATTTATAATGTGATCCTATGGGAATCATATACCACACTTCCCAGGTGGTTGAAGGCACTTGACTGCACCTCATGCCTTACAACTCACCTGGGGTGTGTTGTAATTTAGTACTGCGGCACACCCTGTCATGTGTTATTCCTTACTTAAAGTTTACAATGTGATTATATGGGAATTTTTCACCGCACTTCCCAGGTGTGTTCATGTGTATCCATGGCTACAGAAGCACTGGATAATGATGGTGGATGTCTCTTGTACCATGTGGAAAGAGCTGTATGTTGTTTATCTTACCTGATGATGGATGTCTCTGGTTGCTTGTGTTGCCTTGCCCCCTTTGGCTGCTGGGGAATGTGGAGTTTTGTTGAAAAATCCTAACATTTCCATACTTTTGTCACTTTAATAGCAACCCAAACTGCTGCATTAACAGAGTATTTTTTTTTTTTTTTTTAATTGTTTACCAGGTATAGCACACTAAGCTGAAAGCTTTTTTACAGGAGCAACCTGGGAGCACAAGGAGGTTAAGTGACTTGCTCAGGGTCACACAGTATGCAAGTGGAAGCTCTGGGATTCAAACCCAGGTCTGGCCTGCTGGATGTCACCAAATTTGCAGTTCAGAGCCTTGAGACCACTGCGCTATACTGCCTCCTCCTTTTGCAAAGGACATATAAGAGATAGATCTATGTAAGCAATAGTACCCAACAGGGTGGGTGATATTGTGCTATACCAGACCGCCTAGGGGCATAATGAGGCCCGACACCACAGGCAGAGGGCCATATAGCCCCTGGAAGGTCTGGTATAGCACAATACCACCCACCCTGGAGGGTATTATTGTGCTTAAAAAATGGGCACTGTAAAACAAACTATGTTTAAAAAAAAATGATTAAAAATTACTTTAAAATAACTTTTGGAATAAAATAGTTCCTCCACCTGACTGCATTGGGATGAATGGCAGAACTATGGTGAGACTGTATGTAACCCCCAGTTGGCGCTAAACTGAGAGGACTACTACCCCTGCCTGTGTGGCTAGTGACAGGTTGAGGGACCTAGGTCCTATGACGCGATGCTTCCATTTTTATAACCTGAAGCTTGGGGAGAAAGGTGTCACTCGGCATGGTGATTAGGTTTGGCTACTCTGCACAGGGTCACCCAAGTCATCTGGACGCAGGAAACAATATCTGAGATGTCCAATACCAGAAGTTAGGATTCTAAAGTGTGGCTTTTATTCACAAACACCAATGAACAATACAGCATAGACGGACCCCCACAGGGCTACACTCCTGGTAAATGCAGATTTCTCCAGGGATCACACACATCTTCAGTACTGCTAAACCCTCAGGTTTAAAAACACACAAGGCACACTGACCTAACTTGACTCGTTCTCGTTTTCCCTGGCTCGGCTCCCTTGCCAGACTTTTGGACTACCTTCCTTCCATGGCATGGCTCCCTTGCCAGCCCTTTGGACCACTTTCCATATAGCATGGAGATTTGTTGGTGGCTCCTTAAACCACCTATGAGCACTTCTGCTCCATCAGGGAATCTTCTCCAATGATCCCACGTCTGGGTACTTTCCTCAGGCACTGGCCAAGTACCTGAGAGAAAGCAAACAGGTGTTCTAAAGCAAACCTGTAGAGTTGACTCTCGTCATGTCAGATGGGGGGTCTCCCACCTCTTGCTCCCATAAATTATACCCAGCCACTCCTCTGGACTTTAACACCTCATATCTGAAAACACTTTACTTTGTAGATTCTCTTTAAATGTAAGTCACATTTAATCTACTGTTTCTTCCATCCCACATGTGCTGAACTTGAAACATATTTAATGAGTGGCTCTGTCCATTTCTCTAGACCCGCACAGAGTTAAGTAGTCCAATTCCCACAACTTTTAAAACTGTATTGGCTGTCTTTTCCTGACCCTACAGTAACAGTCACTTAGATTCATCTTGTCCCTGGTAAAAACACATTGGCCCTTTAGCAGAGCAAACTCACCCCTTGGTTGCAGGTGCCCCACAGGCTTTTTCTCTTCCAAAACATAATGAAACTTCCAGGTGCCTCAGCACAAATCCTCACAGGCAGCTTTTTTTTCCCCACTAGCTGGGCCAGGAGAATTGCCCCTGGAAGCAGGCTGATTCCTTCCCCCCCATCCCTGCAGGGATGGGGCCCTGAAACTTTGGACAGCAGTCTCCACCACTTCAAACAGGCACTGTTGTGTTCATCTTGAGGTGAGAACACAAACCCAAAACTAAAAAATATAGCTCTATGGCAAAGCTAAGGGCTCTGAGGGCCTGCAGCTGCAGCACACCTCTTCTCTCTACTGAGCCCACAGTAGGGCTACTACTCACTCCCTTCAAATCTTCCCAACATTCCATCCTAACTTCCCTAGCTGCAACATTCCAAAGTGGCTTATGCAGCTGCAACAGTTCTAAAATGATGTCATCCCTCAGTCTCAGCTGAGACTGAGAACAGAGTGAGACAGTGTGAAATCCATTTAACTGGAATTTCACAAGCTGCCTTCCCTGCCTGCCACTAGGTCTAACTGGGATTCTTGTAACCCCGGGTAACAGGGGGGGTTACATGTAAATAATGCCATTAGTTTAGCAGGCAGACTCACGAGTTCACTTGATGATTCTTATTAATGGTATGGTCTGTCCCTTTGAATGTTTAAGATCATGTTTTCTGATCCGGACAGTTTAGGCAATGCTGTAATGCTGAGGGGTCATGATCAAAAAATTCTCTCTGTGGTCGCGGTTTGAAAGGAACATTCTCCATGGTTCAGATACAAGGAGTAATGGTGATTTTAGTTAACAGCACTGTGGTTAGGAGAAATGTTTGGTTGTGTCTCTATCTCTCTCGCTCTCTCTCGCTCTCTCTCTCTTCCCGACCATGTAACAAAAAGTTGAGTATTTCTTGCTGGTAAAGAAGAGGGTGAGACACTTATCTCTGCAGTGCTGCAAATTAGAAGCTGTTCTATGTCTGGGAGCTGACAGGCTCCCGGCTGGAGGAGCGAGAGCATGGTCGGCTCTCGCTCTCAGAGAATTGTACTATCGGCAATCAGGGCCATGGAACAAGATGTTACTTCAAATAAAAATGAATAATTGAAATAAAAAAACAAATGTAAGCTGCACACAGTTGCCACTGAACTGAGTAGCATGGGGGGGGGGCAGTAGCTCTCGCTAAGCGAGAGAAAAAAATGTCAAATATTTGAAATTCAATCAGCTGCTCTTAGCTAGTGAGAAAGCAAGCTGGGCACAATGCTATGTGAGTGGGTGAAGGGGCTGGCACTTATTATCTACAGGGCTCTACTATCTGATAGATCAGGGCTCAGACTAGGGAACTGGCCAATTAGGAGACTTGATTCTCTATGCCCATTTTCTAAAGGAAGCTTAGCTTGTAACACACTCCTAAAAACACCTAATAGTAAAAAAATTAGTTCACTCAGGAATCAAACCTCTGTACTTCTGTTTCAGAGTCAGTAACACTGACACCTCACTACCCCTACAGTCTAAAGGAAGCTCTACCTGCAATCACACTTCTAAAAACACCCAATAGTAAAGAACTCATCCCAACAGTAATTTCTCTTCACCCCTCATATCTTACTTACCCAGGATTCAAACCCCTGTACTTCTGCTCTTACAGTCAGTGATTCTACCACTTCACTATTTCAGCAGGTACGTGCACATTAGGAATTAGGAAGCTCTATTCAGCACCCTATTTAGCTGAATCTGCTGCTCTTGTTCCCGCAATAATAATGAAGGCCACCTATTGGCTACCCTGCCTAAGTATTCTGCTAATGGTATTTACCCAGTTGGACTCAGATAATACTCAGCAATGCCCTCTCAATCATATTACATTGTTTATGATATCCATTGCACACATAGCACTCTTGGCTCCCCATGTGACGCAGGCTGCAGGGTCCCTAGTACACCTGGGAGGCCTCCCACATCATCCCACCATCGGACAATACCCCATACTACAGCATATCCCTCCTCCCTAGCTAAATTCTCACTACACATAAGCACAAACTGGGAGTACTAATGAGAAGAAAACTTGCGACATTTAACAAACAACAAGATCCACTTATTGAGGATCATACTGCTTTTACTACTTTTTGGCAATATCCACCCAGACCCAGGCCCCCCTCAACAAAACTGGAGTGGCACAAAGAACCTAGGCTTAATCACTTTGGCCTCAATCAATGTCTGTAGCTTGCTTTCTAAATATGACGCCCTCCAAGTTTGGGTCACCCAGCATAACCCTGATGTGCTCTCTGTGGTGGAGACCTGGCTCTCACCCAAGATTCCAGATACTGCTATTGCTCTTACAGCTTACACTGTCTTTAGGAAGGATAGGATTTTTAAAAGGGGTGGAGGCTGTGCTATATACATTAAAGATACCCTCATGGTGCATGCGCTACCTAGGCTCCCCTCAGGAAACTCGGTACAGGTACTAGCCATTAAAATGCTGCTAGGCACACACAATAAAGCCCTCACAGTGATATCAGTTTATATTCCACCCAAACAGCACGCCACTGGCTTCCATGCTGTCATGGACTATTGCAAAAACATGGAACACAACTCTAAGATAATTATGTTAGGGGATTTCATAGTTAATTGGCTCTCCACTAATGCTGGTCTGTTTAAGGATGCTGTCTCAGCTGTTCATTTTTCTCAGCTAGTGGAACACCTCACCAGACTGAATTATAAAACTGGAACTAGCATGCTCCTGGACTTGATACTCTAATTGTTCAGAGTGCATCGGCAACACGACCGTCCTCCTGGACTCCACTCTCTCATCATATGCAGCTGGTTGAACAAATCCACCAGACCCCCACCTAAACCTATTCTGAGTCCTTACTTGAGATCACCTTGAACCTCTGAAGTCACACCTAAGAAAACATGACTGGTCTCCAGTTGATGCAGCGATGGATGTTGACAGAGCGCTAAACTTCATCAACTGCTTTACCAATGTCTGTGATGTTCATGCTTCCCTAAAGAAACACAAGGTTAAGGGTGCCAGTAACCCATAGATCACACTGGCTCTCATTGACCTTATGAAATCCAGGGACCATCTGTGGCAACTGGCTAGAGCTACCAGTAAGCAGGCGGACAGACAAAGTTATAGAATTGCAAGGAACTCCTACACCAGGGCCATCTGCCTTGCAAAGAATCAATACTGCAAGAAGATGCTTACCAACTCCTAGGATGAAGGCAGGACATTTTGGAGCAATATTAAGGATATCATATTAAGGATCATCAATATTAAGGATTTGGAGTGTCAGTGGCTCAGTAGGTAGCACACTTGCCTCTGAGACCAGGAGATCAGAGAGCTGTGGGTTCAGTTCCCACATCTGGCACTTGGGTTAATATCCCCGTACTGACACTGTAGTGCAGCATGAGAGGGGTGCTGCACTTCTGAGGTGCTGTCTTTTGGATGAGATGTTAAACTGAGGTCCCATCCACCTGGATTGGTGGTAGTTCAGGTGGATGCTAAAGATCCCATGGCACTTATCAAAAAGAGTAGGGGAATTTCCCCGGTGTCCTGGTCAAATTTCCCTCATTCACTAAAAATACCACCAACAGCTTAATCTGGTTCAAGGTCAGTTGGCATTCATCTGTATCCCCCTTCCCTGGGTTGTGCCTGAAAATAGGCAGGATTTGTCTAGTGCACTTACCCAGTCAACAAAAGCTAAATAAATCACAGGGTATGACCCCCCCAAAATGGTTCCAACCATGATTAATGTTGATGGCACTACCAAACTTGACCTTAAGGTTATTGCCAACACTTTTAATAATGCCTTTACTGACCTTAGTGGTGTCCTTCCCACTGATTTCATTGAGAATAATACTAATAAGGACCCTTAGGGTGAGATGACCAGCCACAAGTCCCCCATTCATTGTATTTCAAAACTATCTCTCAACCTGTGGTCAGAAAATATATATTGAGGGTTCTAGGAAAATCCAAGAATAGTGGCGATATGTTTGCACTAAAGCTTATCGCTCTAACCCTGTATGAAATTTTGGCACTGCTTACTAAAATATTTAACCTGTCACTAAGGTTATCTCAGTTTCCCCAGAAGTGGAAATCTGCCACAGTAACCCCTGTTCATAAATGTGGTGACAAGGTTCTGCTTTCGAACTACAGGCCCATCTCCATTCTCCCCCCCCCCTTTTCAAAGCTCTTGAGTGGGTAGTGTCAACCAGCTGACTGAATACCTGGAGAAATACCAGATCCAGTGCCCCCAGCAGCATGGGTTTAGAAAAGGACACAGTACTACCTCTGCATTGGTTGAATTCACTGGATTCATCCACAACTCACTTGACCAAGGTCAATTGGTAGGGGTGGCTTTTGTAGATCTAATCAAGGCATTCAATACTATCAATCACTCTCTTCTGCTTGAGCAACTTTCCCTGTACAGGGCTCTCAAATGAAGCAACAGGTTGGTTCAAAGGCAACCTAGAGAACATAGTGCAACAAGTGAAGATGTCCGATGACCTCCCTGATAGAAGAAGAAGAATCAGTATTTATATAGCACTTTTCATACATCCAAAGTGCTTTACAAGCAATGCTAGACTGGTAGTGAAGTGACTGAATGTGTGGTGGCAGCAGCCATATCGCACATCATCACCCACACACAGCCTGGAAAATTGCATGAACCGGTTTTTATGGGAAGGGGAATGTTGGCCAGGACACCAGGAATGTTCCCTACTCTTTGCAAAGAGTGCCCTGGGTTCTTTTACTTCCACCTGGACAACACCAGGATGGGTAGAAGGGACCTCAGTTTAACATCTCATCCGAAGGACGGCACACCCCAGCAGTACAGCACCCCCCCAATACTGCACTCGGATGCCAGCGATTTTTAGGTGCAAGTCCAATCTGGGTGTGGGACAAGAACCCACAACCTTCTGGTCCAGAGACAGATGTGCTACCAACTGAGCCACGCTGACACCCTATAGTGTCAGACAAACAGTCCACTCAGGAGTCCCGCAAGGGTCTATACTTGTCCCCTCCTTTTCAGCCTCTTTTTAAACAGCATTCCCCTCACTTGCCCCAAACAAGATCCTCCTATATGCAGATGATGCAATTATTTTCATCAGTCACTCGGATCCCTTACTGCTTGAGAACCAGTTTCAGCTAAACTTCTCATGTGTAGAGACTTGATTTATTAGGCACAAACTACTGTTAAACTGCAGGAAAAAAAAAACAAGGTCATGTTTGTGATGCTTAGCCAGCTGGTTATAATTGTTCTATGATATTTGTAATATAAAAATATAGTATGTGATTGTCTCACATAAGGCAGCCTGTGCCATGGGTGCCCCCCGCAGGTTTTATCTACAGGGTGTAACTGACTAGGAGATCTCTGTAGTGTAATTAACTTCCTTGAGAAATTGCATTTTAGGGTCTTTTTATGACCTGTTGCTGCCTCTGAAGTTGGGAAACTAAATATGCATTTTATTACAGGTAAGGACATAACTTAGCTGATTCCTGTTGGCTATATTCACACCTAAGTGACATATGGCAGAGTTGTAACAGCCTTTGATGTTCCTTTGGAAAATAAGAAACCAGCCACCAGTTCAAAGGAAAGGCTTGATTAAAGACTGTTATAATTTGGGGAATTAGTTTTTGCTGAAGTCACATTATTTAAAATAACTCATGACAGGAAATCTTGTTTGTATTTTTTTGGTTCTAAAAGGAGGAGCAAGATGACTCATAGAAGGGGTATGGAGACACAGAGTTTTAAACTGAATACTGTGTCTGAACTTTGTTGTGACATACCATCTTGGGACTATGGAAAGACACAGCTTTGATAAGCACTTAGAGGTAATACATTAGATAGAAACAATCTAAATCTACTTTGGTAGGAGTTTGTCTGTAGTTTTCCTTGTTTTTCTTTATGTGATTGTATGCTGTTTGATATAGTGTTCTGTGTTTACATTTTACATATGTTTATCCATTTTTAGTAAACCTTTTATTCAAAAGACTGCTTGGGTGTCTGCAAGTTCTTTTTTGCATGTGACATATAGATGGTTAAGTTTGACAACTGTTCAACAGCTTGATGGTGTTACTAAACTGGGAAAAGGTAAGAATATACCTAAGGTCTTTTATAGAGTTTTAAGGGTTCATTTTGGAAGCCTGGCTGTGTACCTCTGGCGTAAGATTGTACCACAGTCCCCGAAGAGGGTACAAATCTGCGCCTGTACATTGGGTACATTAGCATGAGATTTGCCATTTGAATCCCCCCCAGAACTTGATACTAAAGGTGATTCGGACCCACAAGAAGACAGGAGGGTTACCCTGTCTGCTACCTGTTCACGCTCTTGTGCTCTGAGGTTGGCACTGTGGGAGTAGAGGGCCTTACCCGTTGAGTGCATTTGTGACAATGTTGTTTAATAGTTCCCGCAACAAGCATAAAGTCTACCAGCTAACAATTCAGAATAGCGCAAACATTCCTCTTGAACAGGTACAGCATTTGACATATCTCAGGGTCACCATTGAAAGCCCCCTGTCATATACACACCATGTTGAAAACGTTGCTGAAGTAGTCAACATGCGTATCAGGCTACTCTATAGACACAAACATTGTTTGACTGCTGAGGTCCTAAGAACAGCTGTACATAGCTCTATCACCTCCATTATAGATTGTGGGCTGGTAGTATGTGGCACTGCTACTGATACATCTTTAAAGCGTGTCTGAAGTGCACTAAACAAGGCCTGCATGCTCATCACTAGTGCACACCGACTCACACATACGTGTGATCTCTATAAGCAGACAGGGTTGCTCCACTTGAAAGGTAGGATCAAATATCAAACCTGCTGACTGGCTAAAAAATCTAGCCTTGGGCTCTCCCCACAGGGGTGCAGAAGTACCTAAGCCTTTCTAGTAACCCTTACCATATGAGAGGGTCAGGTAGCCAGCCCTTCCTAGTCCCCTTATGCCACATTGCACAAGGCCAAAGGTCATTCGCCTGCAAAGCCCCATCTTGGCTTAACTCCTTACACAGTGACATCCTTGCTGAACCCAGACTGGGTTAATTTAAACATAAGCTCAACCAGTTACTTATAGCACAAAGTAGGTATGATTGCTTTTCTTAGTGAGACCTTGATGGGTGCACCATGGAACTCTGGAACTCCCCTCTAACACTTAGACAATTTTGGCACTATCCACTGAAATTATACCAGCACTATCCTGCCCTAACTATCCCTACCCATCTCCCACCTAATTTCCCTCACCCTCGGTCACCTGACCTTGGTTATCCCCACTCTCTTACAACTTCCCAAACTTCCTACTATCTTCCCCTGCCACCCTACCCCCTCTCCATTGTGCCTTCCCCCTTCCATTGACTAAGCCCACTCTTGCTGAGTGTCTTTGTGCCCAACTCTCCTCTAAGCCTTCCACCCCCTGCCCCCACTCTTCGACTCTGCCTCCTCTGGCTAATTCCCACACTGTTCTACCCACTATGTAAGCTCCTAATCAGGTTACGTTACCTTGCTTCATATTTAACCTGTGTTTATTGTAAATTGTTCAGTTCTGTTGTATGTTGAATTACATATTGTGCTCCTTGTATATTGCTATAATCACTGTATTCTAATTTGACTCTGTATACCTTTAAAAAATGTGTCATCAGTTGTATAATCTGTTATGTCTCCTATAGCCTGCTGTTATTGCTGATGTGGATCCTTTGTAAAAGAGCTTCTGGCTCAAAGCTATTACAATTCCTGGATTTTAATAAAATAAAATAAAGAGATATTCTACCCCCTACAAGGAACATTGTTGATATTTTTTGTTCAAGTGCTGATTGATCCGATTACATCACAAGTGGCAAAGCCAGGAGTGATGTCATTTAGTCAATCAGCATGAGAACAAAAAATATCAACCATATTTCCAGTAAGGGGTAGCATATTCCATTTATGCCATACAGTACCTCCAAACAAGTGAAAATTTTAATTTCCTGCCATTTTTTGCTGATTATAAAACATCTTAAAGGTATCTATAAATGAAACACCACTCATTTTGTAGATAGTTTTGTGCTGAACAACTTTCGTGCTTACAGCACCATGCTATCATTTTTTATTTCAAAGTTATTCATATTTGAATACGGTTAGTACTGCTGGCATACATCTGCAGAGCTGTGGCATCTGGATCCTGAGTGACATAATCTAGGCAGCCATTTAAGGATTCTTAGAGCAGGATTTTTGAATCAGGAGAGAGTTTGTTTACAATTTTCAAATGCTACAAAACTGCATTTGTTCTATTTTAGCAAACGCAGATTCAGTATACATGTAAACAACAGCCTGTCCCGTACAAACCTATGGGGTCATTTTTTTAAAAAACAAAATGTGTAAAAAGGCAGTTTAGGTGTCCTTTAAAGAGCTGGTGATACGTTCAGGGGAACTTTAACAAAACTTAATATTTAGACATACAGTAGTCCAGCTTGTATTTCCCATTACTGTTGTATTCCTCCTCCCTATTATTTATTACTGAGGTAATCTGTATGAAAATAGTATCTTTGCTCCTGAAGATTTTGTCTGTTCCTGCTGCTTTCTCCCTACCTGAAGGTGCAGAGCACTTCTTGTGATAGCACAGTTACCCCCATGGCAACAGATTGTGATGTCACAAGAGAGGATTATGACTTGAAGTAGGGAGTAAGCTATAGAGGCAGATGAACTCGAAAAGGAACTTTAGAGGATAAAGATCATATATTTATGCAAATTTTCTTAGTAAATAATGGGGAGGAGAAATATATAAAGTCCAAATGGAATGCAGGCAGAATTGTACCTAATTATTATGTTTTTTAAAGTTTTCTTTGAGGTGTCAGTAGCTCTTTAACTATTGCAGGTTGGTTTTATGATTCTGTTTACATAAGAACACTAACCATGGCCCCAGTATTCAGAATTGCACCTGGCAATGGCGCAAGTGTTTGTGCAATGCAACTGAGTTGCGCTGGTGCAACCCAAGGATATAATCAAAAGACATGAGCAATAGCACATCTCCTCTGAATATATCAGGTAATGCGCACTGCACAAATATCATGCGCTGGTGCATCCCTACCAGACAGGGTTGAATACCAGGAATGGCAACTGTGCCAGCACAACAGAGTTATGCTGTGTGCAAATTCCGATATTCAGCCAGCAGTATGCAAATGGGGCCAGAATGTAGGCAAGGCACAAATGGGGCCATTTGCATGTTATTATGGCCCCATTTGCATGAGTTGTACAGGGCTGACCAGTGAAATGCACCTGGCACCCTGCTCAGCATGCGGTGCCACCAGAGGGGGTGTCATGGCACCCCCCCGCCCCTTAGCGTCGCCATGAAATACATGTGTCTGTATTCTCTGGTAGTCTAGTGGTCCCCTCTCCCTCCCCGTAGCCCCGATTACTGAGAAATAGGTGTTCCTTTATTCCCTGGTAGTCTAGTGGTATCCCTCTCCCTGACCATAACTCAATTACACAGGAATCCCAGTTCGAATCATCCTCATGGTCTAGTGGTTCCCCCCACCCTGTCCATAACCCCGATCACTGTTAACATCTCCATACAAATGTTCCTGGTGGTCCAGTGGCACCCCCCCACTCTCACAGGACCCCTGCCCCACCCAGCTCCCCCCCACGTCATTGACGAGGCAGCAACACCACCCATACCACCATGGCTGCCCGCCGAATGACAGCTTACAGTAGCAGCTGTAAGCCCATTGATCCACACTGTGGACCAGTGGGCTTCCAGTACATACTGTAATAGTACTTCACAAATATGTGGCTGAAATTCATTCATTCACATATTTGCAAAGTACTATTACAGAACGCACTGCAAGCCCATTGAGCAACAGTGTGGACCAATGGGCTTACAGCTGCTACTGTAATCTGTCATTTGGCAGGCAGCCACAGTGGTATGTGGGTGGGTGCTGCTGCCAATGACATGGGGAGCTGGGGGGCAGGGGGTCCTGTGAGGTGGAGGGTGCTACTTGATCGCTAGGGCATTTGTATGATGATGTTAATGGTGATTGGGGGTTACGGATGGGATGGGGGAACCATTAGATTACCACTGAAAATGAAATAATTTACTTCTCGGCAATCAGGGCTACAGGGAGGGAGGGAGGGGGACCACTAGAGTACCAGGAAATATGGAATTATTTATTTCTTGGTGATCAGGGCTACTGGGTTGGAAGGGGGACTACTGGAAAACCAGGGACATATGTGGGTGCTTGTGCACGGTGTTGGTGGGGTGGGTTGCCACCCACGGCTGGCAGTTGCTGTGTTGAACCTTGCAGTACAGCAGCTCACCTGTGGGTGGCCATCATTTGGGCCTTTTTTTCAGGTTCAACTTTGCGCATTGGCATGCGGCACATCTCAGGGTTGTGCCACCATATGCGCCACACATCCTGGGCTGAAAATTGGAATGTGCCGCATATGCATGGGCATGCCCCCTGGGGTTGCGCCGCATACATTATTTTTGCGCCTCAGCGCAATGGGATTTGCTCTGGACAAGTCTCTCCTTTCAATATTGCCCCAGGGGGCATTTTTGTGGTTGCACTGGTGCAACTCAGTTGCGCCAGACGCAACCCCTTTGAATATTTAGACCAATATCTCATTATATTGATCTATACTGTCTAAAATAGAATAGCTTATTCAGTTAGTTTGTGCCAGAGCAGACATGTCTTGTCATGAAACATCTATGCAAACAGCGTCTTAACTTTTCCAGTTTCTTAAAAAAAATTATTTTCCGGCATAATGCAGTGGGGAGGATCCAAGTCTTCTGATGGTGGGAGATAAAAGGAATTATTCTGGTATTACCCAAAATTCAGAGGCTTGGGTCAAGATGTAATAGTGATTTTGTAACTTCAAAACAGATAAAACAAATCTGACTCCAGTGGGGATTCCAGTCACATTAATGTGTGTAGCTGGGGTGCTGAATGTTCCATAAATGGTGAGAGGTCTGGAGCTGCCTAAGACTCAGCAAATTTGGGGGTTTTAGATGTTTTCTGCATTTTAGTGGTATTTAAGAGTAATTTTTTTTAATACAGTACAACCCAGGTCATGGGTTAAATTTTACTGAAAAAAAGTCTGTGGAAGAATGTGAAAATGTACAAGAGATAATCCAAAAACAACATTTTTGAGGTCCATAGGAGGCAGTTGCAACACCAAGACCCCCAACCATTAACTATTTTTTGTGGTTATTATAAGTGTCTCTTAAGTCTTATATTATTAGCACTGAACAAAAAAAAGAAATGGCACAGAATAACTATTCCTGGGAAAAGGGGAAAAGGCTGCTACAAAACCAAGACACTCACCATGATGATCCCTCTTTCTTTGGTTATATACCCTTTCTCAACAAAATTCACCTCACAGCCCCTGCACACAACAAAGTCAGAATTGCACAGAATAAATATCTCAGGAAAAGGGGGGAGAGGCTTTAATTCTCAGCTGTAAAAGGAGACTGGAGCAAGCAGGTGTGGAGACTTTTATATCAAGAATATAGAAGACTCTGGCCACAGAGGGTACACCTAGAAATCGAGAGGCCATGTCCAGGATTCTCACCAAACAGGACCTGTGACAGAGAGGGTTCCCAGGCCTCTAACATGTTGTCCATAACTGCCATAACCTCTCCTCTAGCTGCATCTGACTCAAGTTTACACTGTCATAGAGGAGGTGCAGGAATTCCAACAAGAGTTCCATGCTGATATGGGTAAAGTGGAAGGTCAGGCCCTGAAAAATGAAAAACATTTGCCCTTTCTGGCTTCTAGAGTAAATCAAGTTCAATATATGCAAGTTCACTTATATTATATCAAAAAGTACAACAATATTGACCCATGCAGCCACATCATCATCACCGACAGCTTTGGACTTGGGACAATCGGCAGCCTGAAAAGTTGCCAAAATGTGAATTTTAAACAAAGGAGGAGCATCAGTTAAAAGCTGATTAATGAGAGCTAGAGGGATACTAATTCAGGAGCAGAAGAGCAGAGGGGTTGGTGAGTAGACCGCTCTCCCCCTGCACCAGAGAAATTCAAGAAATGGTACTGGAGGAGCAGAACAAACAGCCGCAGATTGCAACAGATTTTTCCTGACGTTCTTTGGGCTACAACAGAGTACTGTGCAGCAAATGTTTCAGCTGCAGATTTACCAGAAGAGCCGATCATAGCCACAGATTTTCCTGCCATTCCTGGGGCTCCAACAGAATACAGGGGGACCGAGGTTCTAAATGGCTGCATCATCGCTGGTAGATTTGGACTTGGGCCAATCAGCAGCCTGATCACAAAGGCACTGAAATTTCAATTTTAAGCAAGGGAGGAGCAGCAGTTAAAAGGGTCACAAGTACTTTTAAAGAGAAGATCTTGGCGAGGGGCACATGTACTGGTTGAAGCTAGACAGGAATATTGGGCACACAAACATTTATTTGGATGATCATGGAACCAGGTATTAGATCTGGGCAATTTACATAAGGTCATATGCTAAAGCTAGATAGGATAACACATAACTCTGGCTAAGGACTGCATGTGGGAGTAAACCATTGGGGTAACTGTTTTACTTTCCCTCTTTTCTTTTGAACAGTTGTAGGAATACACAAATGTTAAATGTGTCATCAGTAAGGACACTGGTTTAGTGAGTTGTTATAAACAAGGGCAAAGACAAACCATATAAACAAGGGCGAAGATAAACCATATAAACAAGGGCAAAGACAAACCATATAAACAAGGGCGAAGATAAACCATAGAAACAAGGGCAAAGACAAACCATATAAACAAGGGCAAAGACAAACCATATAAACAAGGGCAATGATAAACCATAGAAACAAGGGCAAAGATAAACCATATAAACAAGGGCAAAGACAAACCATAGAAACAAGGGCAAAGATAAACCATATAAACAAAGATAAAGACAAACCATCTAAACAAGGGCAAAGGCAAACGATAGAAACAAGGGCAAAGACAAACCATAGAAACAAGGGCAAAGATAAACCATAGAAACAAGGGCAAAGACAAACCATAGAAACAAGGGCAAAGACAAACCATAGAAACAAGGGCAAAGACAAACCATATAAACAAGGGCAAAGACGAACCATAGAAACAAGGGCAAAGACAAACCATAGAAACAAGGGCAAAGATAAACCATATAAACAAAGACAAAGACAAACCATATAAACAAGGGCAAAGACAAACCATATAAATAAGGGCAAAGATAAACCACTGACTAAGAAAAATGGGGCATAATAGGGGAGAGGGCACATGGTGGGGAAGGGAGTTCCCTGTAAATGAGGGGTGGCATGAGAGAGGTTGGAGGTACAGAGAGCAGAAGGAGTGTCAGGAGAGGGGGGAGGTACAGAATGCAGGAGGAAGTTAAGAGACCAATGAGAAATAGTAGAGTAGTGGGCTGTAATGCATGTGGAGTGGCGTTTCTTATGGACATATTATGGAGAATTGGTAGGTGTCCATTATCTCAAAAATGGAGACAGTTTGAGGCCAAAGTAAACTGGTTAAGAAGGGTGTTGGAGTGGAGGGTATGGAGGGAGAAGAGAAGGGGTGAAAAAGCAATGGTGCTGGCAATGCCAGTGGATGGTATAGGGATAAGGAGGGCAGGGGGAGAAAGGAGCTGGATGGTTTGGTGAGGTGCAGGTCTGACGTTAGGGAAAGAGATGGATGGAGAGAGGTGGAGAAAAAAAGGAGGGGAGCAGGGGTAAAAGCACAGACATGTGACAGAGGAAGCACACTAGGACGGAGGCAGACAAAACTTGGAGGTAGTATAAGGGTATCAAACAGCTACTCACCATTAGTACAGGGGCAGGGAAGGGGGGGTATGTTGGGAGAGTGGAATGTGAGGGATCTGATAGGGGACAAAGGGGAAACAGAGGGGGGTAGGAAAGAGGATCAAGAGAAAGAAATAGAGGAGGTAAAGGGCATTCTGAGAGGCAGGGGAAAGGAAGGAGAGTGGAATTAGGGTAGGAGATCACAGGGGGATAGGAAAAGTGGGAAGGAGGAATGAGGAACTGGGAAGTAGGGAGAATCTAGCAGGGGAGGGAAGAAAGGGAGCAGGTACAATGAGGGAGTGGAGAAGAAGGGAGAGTGCAGGAGAAACATGTTGGCAGTATGGGACAGCAAGAAGACAGTATGGGGTCAAGGGTTCAGGATATGGGACAAAGTAATCCAAAGAAAGGATTTCAGGACAGGGGCAAGGGGGTACCCATAAGGAATATGATTACAGAAAAGTTAATGTTCTTTGGCGATTCCATAATAAAAGGAATCCACTGGTTAAAAAAAGTGGTGGACTACAGAAGAAAGTCGGTGTTCTGTGAACCAGGAATGGAGGCTGGAAGGGCAATAACAAAAATAAGGGATGGTACTAGGTCACTGGGGAAGGACCACACTTTGTCCTGCACCTGGGGACAAATGATCTGGCAGGAAATGAAACGGGAAGTAGAAAGCAGGTTCAGGGAGTTAGCAAGAGTCTGCAAGGAAGAAGTTAGTTCTCTAGCTTTCTCAGAGGTCTTACCCGTTCACTGTGCTACCACAGCAAGGCAGCTGAGAATAAAGGAATTCAACCTCTGGCTCAGGGAGTGGTGCAAAGGAGAGGGATTTGCATGCCTAGGAAAATGGGAGGACACTTGGGAAAGCGAAGATCTAGACATGAGGGACAGGATGCATGTGAATGAGGGGGTCACTAGGGTGCTGAGTGCAAAGTTACAAGGTTATATAGATGTGGTCCTAGAGATAGATTTAAACTTAGTAGGGGGGAGTATAACTCTAGGGAAGGGAAGACAGTAGACCAGAGAGAGACTTGCTTAGTTAGCAGTCCCCCGCAGGAGGAGACGGGGGTATAGGAAGAAAAAGGATAGAGAATGAGGGACTTTGGTGTAAGGGCTTGGTGGTAAATGCCAGGAGTATGGGGAATAAAATGGCAGAATTGGAGGCCATGATGATGGAAGAGGGACTGGACCTGTTTGCCAGAATGAAGATGTGGTAGATGGAGACTCATGAGTGGGAAGTGGTTATCCTAGGTTACAGCCTCTTTAGAAGGGACAGAAGGGAAGAAAAGGGGGGAAGTGACGCTCTACATAAGAGAGGGGATAAAGGTGATAGCGGGGCAAGAGAGTTTTGGATTAGTGGAGGTACTCTGGGTCACATTGGCCAGGAGAACTTCATTTATTTATTTATTTATTTACATTTTGGAATTACCTTTGAGCCAGAGGCTCGTTTACAAAGGTTCTACATCATTACAAAACAAGCATGAGCACAGATAGAACAAAGATAAATAGATATCGTACAATAAAATGAGTTACAATGGGTATATACCATACAGGAACACGTAATTAACAGATTGCTAGACAAAAATTAAACAGAGTGATACAATAGATGAACATAGCAAGACGTTTTAATAACAGATCTTTTGTCGCAGTACAATAATAGGGGAGAATAGCTAGGAGGATGAGAGAGGGAGAGAAGAGTGGAATGGATGGGGAGGGTACGTAAGGACGAGGTATATGTGAGAGGTGGAAGGGAGGTGGGAACTAGGCTGGAGTGGTGTAAAGGGTGGGGGGATGGGTGTGGAGGGGAGAGTGTAAGGAAAATAAGAGGAAGGGAGCTAAATAGAAGGATGGGGAGGGTGGAGGCGGTACGGGTGTGGGATGCGGCAGAGAAAGTGTGGTAGTGAACAATAGATAGGAAGGAGGCAAGAAGGAAGTGGGGAGACTGAGTAGAGGAGGGGTGTGAGTGAGGGGGGCAGTGGTAGATTACTACATAGACAGGACACTTTGGGGAGATCACCAAAACTAGGGAGTTAGATTCCACTAGGGAGGTAGTGTGAATGGGAGTGGTCTACAGGCCACCAAATCAAGGGGAGAAGGCAGACAGGGAGTTGATGCATGAGGTGCAAAGGATGGCCAGCAAGGGGGAACTTTTACTGGTAGGTGACTTTAATCTCCCTGATGTGGACTGGGGTATCCCAACAGTTGTATCCGCAAAGAGTAGGGAGATATTGGAATCCCTACAGGAAGCCCTCCTGCAACAACTTTTCAGGGAACCGACGGGGGGGGGGGCTACTCTGAACTTAATACTGTCCAATGGAGGCAGTATAAAGAAGGTCTCAGTGGGGGAAAATCTGAGGGCAAGTGAACACAAAGTAATAAGATTGAGACTGAGGATGGGAAGGGGAGGAGAGGAGAACCGCCACTGGGGTACTAAACTTCAGGCTGGTGGATTTTAACAGACTGAGGGAGATATTCAGGGCGAGATGAAAGGCAAATAAATGCTGGGAGATGTAGAGGAACTGTGGGGGGCAATAAAGGGTGGGATTTTGAAATCCATGGACCAGTGCATTAGAAAGGAAAGCAAGGGCAAAAGGGGAAGGAGGCCGCTTTGGTTCTCGAGAGAGCTGTCAAGGGCAAGAGGGGACCTATGCAGGTGCCTGGAAGAGATAATTTAAAGTACCTCTAAGCTGCACCCTTGTGAGGGGGGGGTTACCCCGTCGACGCACTGCATGCATCAACTGCCTCGCCCACCCTGGGTCGTCACTACTTTTATAGGCACTGCCTTATGACATCACTTCCTCTCTTTTGTTATTCTAAGTCCCCATTTTTCCATTTGCAGGTTATATCTGCCAGCCACTAGAGGGACCCACAGGACCCCTACCTCAGGTACAGTCAAACAAACCTCTAACCCCAGAGCTCCTGGGTCCTTTTGTCAGCCTGTGCCACTTCACTCCTCCACTACTTCTGCTTACCTCGAATCTCTGGCCACATTGATCCTCCCCTACATACTTCTAATCCCTGTCTACATCTCCCCCAGCCCCCACCCCATAATTCACCATACATCCTGACCCCCAGCCTCATCCCCTAGCCTGCACCCTGTGACCACTAGGAGTCGCTATTTCTCACCCTGTTTGTGGCCCCAACCCAGCGTGCCTCAAGCCTCAGAACACGGATCTCAGCTCCCACCCTGGTTCCTTCTCCAGCTGCCCTGGCTGAGACTTGAACCTGGTACCCTCTGTACCAGAGTGTGGAACACTAAACCAAAGTGGTATCTACGCTTTCTGAACAGCACCCAAAATACTACTACCTTTCTGCCCTGCTGCCACGGCAAGCACCATGTCAGCCAACCTCCTCCTAATATTCCTCCCCCTCATACTTACTCTGGTACCTATAACCCAGCAACCAGGCAGCCCACCCAGTACACTGGCCCTAGCATCAATTCCCCTGGACATAATAAGATCCCACCCTACAATGATCACGTGCCCCTACCCACAGCACCCATCCCCAGGTTACCTCCCCTCCGCCTACCCTGGCGCCCACTGGCGGCTAATCACTCCTGCACTCCTGACCATGCTGACCTTACCCATCCCCTGCTCCCTGATGGTCTTCCCCCCACCCCCGAATACCCAGTGAAAGTTCGCTAAACTTCACCCCCTAGCTAGAGCCTTGATCCTCCTACTACTACTCACAGGCAATATACATCCCAACCCTGGCCCCACCCAGACTAGCCCAACTGGGACCGCTGGTCTCCGTATAGCCTCCATGAATATATACAGCATACTCAAAAAATTTGATTCCCTCCAGTGCTGGGTCATGCTGCATAAACCAGATTTCATAGCACTGGTAGAAACCTGGCTGTCAAAATCCACCCCCAACCACTTTGTCTCACTATCAGGATATACCCTATGCCGAGAGGATCGTGTTGGCAAACATGGGGGAGGATGTGCTATCTGTACCAGGGACTCACTTACTGGACTAGCACTCCCTGCCCCAGTTCTTGTTAACGGGGCTCAGGCCCTCACCCTTAAACTTATGCCTGACCCCACCAGGGGCCCCCTATATCTAACTATGGCATACATTCCACCAAAGCACCAAAATCTGGCGATATTATCCTTAACCGATTATCTTGCTACCCTCCAACACAAGGTTGATCACATCCTTGTGGGGGACCTAAACGTGAACTGGCTCAGCGCCTCCTCTTTCACCACCCAAGATACCTTTGCAGCTATGTATCTGACACAACTCATTTCCCAACCCACAAGAGTAAACTCCAAGAGAGCTACCAGTACCCTTCTAGATGTAATCATCACAAACCGCCCCCAAAAAATCCAAGATATCCAGGTCCTCCCAGACTCACTTAGTGATCACTCCCCAGTCCTATTCCACTGGACGACCCCCATCCCCCAACTTAAAGCCCAACCCACGCTCCGCAGGTGCCTCAGACCTGGTGGGCTAAAAAGTCTCAAACGACTTCTTGCCCAGATAAACTGGTTACCCATACAGCATGCTCCTGACATAAACACTGCTCTCACCTTCTTTTCCCAAACTTTCAACAAAGCCTGAGACCTCTACTCACCCCTTACCAGAACACGTACCGAAAAGCTCAGTGCGCCCTGGGTTACCCCTGCCCTACGTCGACTGCTCAAGCACAGGGATAACCTATGGCACCTTGCCACTGAAACAGGCTGGGTAGCTGACAGACAGGCTTATACTGCAGCACGGAACAAGTGCACCTGGGCTATCCATAAAGCAAAGGCCGACCATTACCAGGCCACGCTCACCTCCTCCTTAGGGTGTGCACAAACTTTCTGGGACAACGTCAAACAATTGAATGGGAGTGCCCGCTCCCCCCTCAGCCCAGATCACCATGGATGGCTCTACCTCAACTGACCCAGCCTGCATAGCCAAATTCCTAAACACTACCTTCACGGACCTTAGCTCGGTCCTCCCCAGTAATTTCTTCGACCCTCCCCCTCCGACTGGCCCCTGTCATCCAACGCCCTTGTTTCTACCTACGCAGGGTAACTGACCAGGAAGTCAGACCACACCTGCTCAAAGTTTTAAAGAGCAATAGTCCTGGCAGCGACTCCCTGGACCCCAGCATTCTCCGTCGGGTGCTGGACCAGGTACTTGCTCCGCTCACCACCCTACTCAACAAATCCCTCTGCCTGGGGCAATTCCCAACTGCATGGAAAACTGCCATAGTTACACCCATCCACAAAGGCGGTGACAGGTCTAACGCAAGGAACTACAGACCTATCTCCATCCTCCCACCCCTTTCCAAAGCCCTTGAAAAGCTGGTGGCCTCTCAAACCACTGAGTACCTAATCAAGTACAACATCCTCTGCCTAGAACAGCACGGCTTCTGGGCAGGGCACAGTACCAGAATGGCTCTAATTGAGTTTTCAAACTTCATACACTCCTCCCTGGATGCCGGCGCCCTAGCTGGTGCAGTGTTTGTAGACCTCTCAAAGGCCTTCGACACTGTCTCCCACCCCCTCCTGCTGGAAGCCCTCTCCTATACTGGCCTATCTACTGGGCCAATCTCTTGGTGCACTAGCTACTTATCTGACCGCCTTCAACGTGTCAAAATCAATGTGTCACTTTTCACAACCTGTCCCATCCGCTCAGGTGTTCCCCAGGGCTCCATCCTGGGACCGCTACTCTTCTCAATCTACCTAAAAACCCTACCCAGTGTATGCACTGGTAGAATTCTGTTGTATGCAGATGATGCCATCCTCTTTGCCACCCACCGCAACCCCAACGTCCTCCAGGACACCCTACAACTCGCCTTCAATGATGCAGAAACCTGGTTCAAAGAGCACAGACTTGTCATCAATCTCAAAAAAACCAAATCAATGCTCTTTGCCCATCCTCAAAACAAGGCCAGTAACTTCCCACTACACATCCTCCCCAGCTCCAAGCAAACCCTTGAACTAGTCCGCTCATACAAGTACCTTGGGATCAGCTAAAAACACAGCCCTCTCCTTCCACACCCATATTGATGCACATGCCTCTGCTACTAATGTGCAGCTAGGTATCCTCTACCGCTATAAAAACTGTCTCCCCCCATTGCCCTCTGACTAGCAGTTACATCCTTGATACTGTCCCTGGTGGACTATGACCTACTTGTGTATGGTGTGGCTGACTCAACCGCCCTCAATAAAATCCACATTGTCCTGAATAAGGCGTGTAAGCTTATTGCAGGGGCCTCCAGGCTCACTCACACATGTCAGCTATATGACTTGGCAAGGCTGCTAAATCCGGACGAGTGACTTCAATACCAAACCAGCCTCATTATGAAAAAAACCCTTTTTGGGCTATCCCCCCCGGGCTGACAGCCTCCATCTGCCAAGCCCAACCCTTGGTTAATACCTGAACCTCCTGCAAGATTACTCTTCTGATCCCTAGAACCAGGACAAGCCATGGACAGAGATCTTTCTGTTATAGAGCCCCAGCCTGGTTTGACGCGCTCCCACCGGCCATCTCTGACACCACTACTATCTCCACCTTCAAAACCACACTGCGGAACCAGCTATTTAATGCACGTAATTGCACCTGTTGCTAGTTGTGACTTAGTCCACCACATACTGACAAAGCTCGCATGAGCGGCACCACTGTAACTAAAATGGTTCCTTCGCTCTACAAATACTTGTAAATATACATGGTTGTCAATATAAATGGTTGTCATTTTATTACAGTTTGAAACTCTGTGATGTAACAATGAGCCTGTAATGTAATGTATTTGTCCTCAATGTGACGAGGTACCTTTGGAAATGAGCCTCTGGCTCAATGGTTGTAAACTGGTGTTTCAAACAGATAAACAAATAAAAAAAAGAGGGCTTTTCAAAGGATATAAAAGGACACAAGGAAGGGGGGCAGGGAGTTATATAGGAAAAAGCTAAGGGAGGCAGGACAGAAAATCAGGAAGACAAAAGCGGAAACGGAGGAGAGGATAGCAAAGAGGGCCAGCAGGGGGAACAGAAAGTTCTTCCGATATATCAGCAAGAGAAAAAGGAATAGGCAGAGCATACAGTAACAAGACTGAAAAGGTAGGGGGAAGCTATGAAGGAGAAAGCCTTGGAAAAAGCGGACTTGCTAAATAGGTACTTTAGCTCAGTTTTCACAATAGAAAAGGAGGGGAAGGGACCAGAGCTACAGGGGATGGGTATGGAGATCGAGGGAGTAAACACTAGTCCATTCAAAGAGAGTGGGATTTTGGAAGAACTGGGTAAATTAAGGGTGGGAAAGGCAATGAGTTGAGATGTCCTGCATCCTAGGGTGCTCGGGGAACTTAGAAAGGAATTAGTGGCACCATTAACAAGGCTGTTTAATATATCTTTGAATACAGGAAAGGTTCATTTAGACTGGAAGAAGGCTGACGTGGTACCTTTGCACAAAGGTGGGGGCAGGGAAAAGCTGGGTAACTACCATCTAGTCAGTCTCACTTCCGTGGTAAGTAAGATCATGGAGGTCCTCCTGAAAGAACGGATAGTTAAATACCTGGAAGATAGGGGTCTTCAGGATGATGGACAACACGGTTTAGCGAGGGCAAGGTCTTGCCTGACAAGCCTGATCAAGTTTTTTGACTGGGTGACAAGGGTGGATGATCAGGGAAGGGTGGTGGATGAGGCCTATCTGGATTTCAGGAAGGCCTTTGACACCCTCCCCCTCAGGAGACTAGTGAGCAAATTAGCTAGACTAGGAGTGGGGAAGAAAATAACAAATTGGGCAGAAGATTGGCTTGGGGCAGAACCCATAGGGTGGTTGTAAATGGGGTGCATTCTGGGGAGAAAGAGGTGACGAGTGGGGTATTTCAGGGGTCGGTATTGGGTCCAATACTTTTTAGCATTTACATAGGGGATATTGGGGAGGGACTGAAGGGGAAGGAGTGCCTATTTGTCGACGATACTAAAATCTACAGTAAGGTGGACACACCGGGGTGGAAACATGAGAGAGGATTTGAAAAAAATGGAGGGGTGGTCGGAGAGGTGGCAGCTGAGTTTTAATGCAAAAAAACGCAGAACAATTCACATTGGGCACAAGAACCCAGAGCCCATATACACACTAGGAGGGGAGGCAATATTGGTAACAGAGTAGGAGAGGGATCTGGGAGGGTTATAATTTTTTAACAAGCTAAAGCACGCAAACCAGTGCAACAAGGCAATGGAAAATGCAGATGGAATGCTGGCCTGTATTGGAAGGGGGATTACAAGCAGGAGAAGAGCAGTGATAATGCCTCTATACAGGTCCATAGTTCAGGCTCTCCTGGAATATGAGGTACAGTTCTGGAGCCCATATCAGAAGGGGGATATAGAAAAGTTAGAGAGGGTCCAGAGAAGGACACCCAGAATGGTGCATGGCATGCATCAGAAGACATATAAGGAGAACATGGAGGGCTAGACCTATTCTCCTGGAAACAAGGGAGAGAGAGAGAGAGAGAGAGGATAGGGAGGAGGGAGGAAAGAGAGGAGAGAGGAGAGAGAGAGAGGATATGATACACATTTTCAAATAACTAAAAGGATAAACCGGGTGGTGGAAGGGAGCATCTTCAAGACAAAGGAGAATTCAAAGACTAGGGGGTACAGTTTAAAGCTGGAGGGTGGGCAATTCAGAGGCAATAGGAGATGGATCTACTTTACTGAAAGGGTGATGGGCCCATGGAATGGACTGCTGGAGTGGGTGGTGGAGGCGGAAACTGTAGTAGAGTTCAAGTGGTCATGGGACAAATACATGGGGTATAAGTAAGAAATTGAAACAGAAGTTTCCAAAAGCACAAAAGAGGGATGGAAATCATGGGGTGGGGGATGCTGACTTGGTCTGGGAAAGGTACAGACTGGATGGGCCGCTGTGATCCTTTTCTGCCATCAGATTTCTATGTTTCTATGCTTCTATGCAGGGGTTTCTGGGATCTGAAAAGGCCCCCTACTTGGTTGATTTCTTATATGAACACCTGCTCATAGTGTTAAAATTGCTGCAAGATTTTTAATTTGCCATTAAATGAGTGCAAAGTTAGCTCATCAGGTCTTGTCCTCAAAGCTAGCATACCCAGCATTGAGGCCACACTCCGCTATTGTACATTTGCTGCACACTATAAATGGACAAACAGACAATTCTAAATACTATGTCATGAGCACAAAAAGACATTTACTGTGTCTGGTGTACAGAAATTGTACCTGGACAAGTTGGCAATGGCTACAACCCTGATGGTCAGATATGCAAAAAGGAATAATATGCTTCTATTCTCTGTTTAAAGACCTCCTCCCCCCAGTACCGAACAGCCATGCAGAATTGCATGGAATAACTCCCTTCTCTCCTGAGATATTTATTCAGAATAAATATCTTAGGAAGAGAGGGAAAGGCTGCAGCAAAGCCAAGGTAATTGCTGGTAGCCACTTGATGGGCGGAGGGAATATACATTTTTAGAAAAGTGCTCCAAGCTCATCCTGTCTGTGTTCTGAACTGCAGTTGAACAGCAGTGCACTACCGCTACAACACAGTGGCAACTGTGGTGGATCATCCCCCAACCCCCATGACAGCAGTGGGAGCCAACGGATGAGGGCGTAAATGAGGAAACCCTTTTTTAGTGCCATTCCTCTGCAATTTGCATGTCAAATTGTGCAAAACAGCATGAAATACACACAAAATAACAGGCAACTGTGGCACTGCACTGGTGGGAAAAATAGCAACTGGGAGAGGGGTAATGCATCGGACATTGTGTCCAACCCTTATCTACTCGCCAGAGATCTCCCTGGTTTGATGGGGAACTTACGAAGTTAAAGATTAAGGGTCGGAGATTAGAGAGACATTAGAGAGGCTCTGGCTTGATGGAGGACAAATTGGTCCTGACATCCCGTTATAAGGATTATCGGGGGCAATCTCCTGTAAGAAGGCAGAATTTTTGTCAAGGGAGACTGCTGCAGCAAGGAACAGACCAGCTCAGCTCTTCCACATGGTGGATAGGCTATTGCATCCTGCTTGCCTCTGTGTGGGTGGAGCAGGTTCAAGCACTAGGTGCGAGGAGTTTGCTCTGTTTTTTGCCAACAAAGTGTCCTCTATCACTCAAAGGGATTGTAGAGCACTCCTGTCTGGGTTGAGTTTGATCCAGTTGTGGTGGAGGAGGTGGTGAAGGTTGTCTCAAGACTGAAGCCAACACATTGTGATCTGGATCCAGATCTTATACAACTTTTGTTTGGATGTATGGACCTGATTGGACCTGTTGTTGCCGAGATCATCCTGAATTCCTTGGGGAGTGGGGTCTTTTCACTGGCCTTGAAAGAGGCCTTGGTTAGACCCCTGTTAAAGAAACCCTCATTGGACCTGAACTGTCTTGTCAACTACAGGCTAGTCTCTAACCTCTCATTTTTAAGGAAGGTTATAGAAAAAGTGGTGGCAAGTCATCTTGAGGAGCAACTTGTGTCATCCTCCACCTATGAGATTTTTCAGTCTGGGTTTAGGGCTGGGCACAGTACAGATACTGCCTTGGTGAAGGTGCTTAATGATATCCTAATGGTGAGAGACAGGAGAGAGTGCACCATCTTGGTCCTCCTAGATCTCTCAGCGGTGTTTGACACTGTGGGCCATGAGGTGCTGCTTCACCGACTGCAGTTCTGGTGTGACCTATCTGGTAGGGTCATTAAATGGTTCAGGTCATACCTAACAGGTAGAGTGCAGAGGATAGTGATGGGACTTGCCTCATCTAGCCCAAAGCCTCTAACCTGTGGTGTTCTGAAGGGGTCGGTCTTGACGCCCTTGTTGTTCACAGTGTACATGTTGCCATTGGGAGACATTATCAGGTGGTATGGGACGGGTTTTCACTGCTATACAGATGACACCCAGCTATACTTGTTCTGTGCACCAAATAACCAGACGGTGGACTCTGTATTTAACAACTGCCTGTCTGAGGTCCAGCCTTGGATGTTCCATAACTGGTTGGGACTCAATCCAGACAAGACGGAGGTGCTGGTGGTGGATCCGGGTCATCATGGGGAGGATGGGGGTCTGTGGAACCCCCCTTGTCTTGTACTGGGGGGGTGCCACTGACTCCATTTGAATGGATGAAGAATATGGGTGTGATCCTCAACAGCAGCTTGACATTTGATGCTCATGTGTCGGTCATTGTTAAGAGTGGATTTTATCATCAGAGGAACATTGCCCGGATTCAGAACCTGTTACCCCCTGAGGACCTAGCCTCACTAGTACATGCTTTCGAAATGTCTAGACTGGATTATTGAAATACACTGTATCTAGGGCTCTCTGGAGGTAACCTCTGCTGACTGCAGCTGGTGCAGAACATGGCAGCAAGATTATTGGTGGGTGCTTGTAGGTATGATCATATTATGCCTGTCCTCTGTGAGCTACACTGGCTGCCGGTTAGATGGAGAATTGCCTTCAAGGTCGGATTACTAACCTATAAAGCCCTACACAAAGGGGGACCAGTCTACCTGCAAGATCTCCTTGTGCTTCATCATTCATTGTGGGCTCTCTGTTCCACTGAGGGTTGTCTCCTTAGTGTTCCTAGTGCTAAATTGCATCACTCTGGTGATAAAGCATTTTCGGTGGCTGCACCTACTCTATGGAACCTATTACCTAAACAGCTGCAGGAGGCACCCTCAGTGGATGCCTTCAAAAAAGGACTAAAAACATATTTATTTAGCCAGCCATTTAATCTGTAGATAGTACCAATTAGATTTTAATTGACCGGATAGATAGTATTATATATATTATGTTGTTTGGATATTGCTGCTTGTTCCAACTTTGTACTTTATGAATATTTTAAAATTGTTGTATTGTGTTTTAATTGTGAAGTACTCTGAGTCTCTGGAAAGGGGTGCTATAGAAATAAAGTATCTATCTATCTATCTGAACTTGTACGTACAGTACAAGCTAAGTGGCGCAAGCTAAGCCAGTTCACGGTAAAAAAAAGCCAAAAAAATAAAAGTCAAATAAAGTGATGGGGGGGGGGGGGGATAAAGATAATATGACCCACCCTGGGTTTACAATGTGGAGGCAATGGCCAGTCTGGTACCCCTGGTTTAGCCACCCTGTCTCACTCCGTATCTTTTGTACATCTGAGCAATTCTGAAACATATGGCCTAAAGAAGCATGTTTAGCATTACACCTCCAGCATACACTTTCATTTTGGAAAATCATTAATTTAAGTTTTGCCAGACTAAAATAGTAATAAAGTAAGATTTTAAACTAAATGAGTCTGCCTTAGATCTCCTTGCAAGATTTATTGGCTATAGTCCAAAGCCCATTCCAGTCCTCATCTAATATTTGGATATTTAGATAATCTTCCCACTTAGATTTGGAGTCAGATACAATGGGTTCATCTGCATTTAGTAGGTTTCTATATAGTACACCAAAGCCTTTGTGGATCTTAATTATTTTAAGAAAATGATCCCATTCTGGAATTTTTGGGAATGAATAACCTGGTATTGGCAGATTCTTTTCTATAATTGTCCCTAATTAACAGGTAACTACTGAACTAAAATCTTTGTAACCTGATTTTTTTTTTGTTCAAAGAAACAAAGTGTAGGGAGAGATTATAAATAAGTATGAACAAATGGATTGACCAAGAATGGAACCCTGGGGGTTCACCTGGTTGATGGGGACAAGAGCTGAGGAGACATTGCCAAATCTGACACATTGACACCTGTTGAGCAGGTAGCTAGAGAACCAGGCAGAGGCATAGGAAGAGATGTTCATTTGGGTTAGCTTGAGATGAAGGAGAGCATGATCCACTAAGTCAAAGGCTTTGGAAAGGTCAATGAAAACTGCAACTCCATTGCAACCTTGATGTCATTAGTGAGCCAGAATAAGGCGGTGGTTGTACTGGGCTCTTTTTGAAAGCCATGCTGATGGGGTTGGGGGTTAAAAAGTTATATTTTTGGAGGTAATTAGTAAGCTGGGTGGCTACCACATTTTCAAGTAGTTTATTCAGGACAGGCAGGAAGGGAATGGGATGGTATTGGGAGATGAGCTTTGGATCACTCTTTTTGGAGACTGTGACAATTTTTGCTGTTTTCCAAGATGTGGGAACAATGTCAGATATAAGAGAGAGAGAGGTTAAATATGTGAGTTAGGAAGTGGACTAAGATGAGAACACCTAAATGCAGAACTTTAAGTTCAGTTCTGTCAGGCTCAGGTCTGGTCTGCTGCCGAGGGGGAGAGAGAATTGGGGAGGATAAGAACTTCCTTTCTTGGGACAATTTTCAGTAAAACCTGGGAGTGGGACTGGATGCCAATATGTCAGCTGTAGTTTCTGGGGCAGATGGGTGGCAGGAGGAGTAAGCAGAAAGGTCACTGAAGTGAGAACTGAAGATATTAGTGATGGTGACATGGTTATTGCAGTGGTCACCTTGACTTGATTTGGTGGAGCCTCCAATAAGACCTTTAATTTGCTCCCAAAAGCATCTAGAGTTGCCTGTGGGGGCTAGTAAAGGCTCTTTGCAGAGTGAGTAGCCTTTTTGCACTAATTATAGAGGTTCTTATAGGCGAACCAGTCCTGATGGTTGGAGAACACCTTGTAAGTTGCCCAGCAGTGACCTCTAACTTTGAAGAGGGATAGCAGGGCACAATGTAACCAGTAGGTAGCTATGCCTCTAACCTAGAATTTGTATGAGAAGTAAGTCAGTCCTACAGGCAGGGGTTCAGTTAATTTATTTTCAATGGAAGTCTAAAACTTCCAGGAGTTCAAATCTGGAAGTCAGTCCAATTTCTTGGAAGTCAAAATACTTCCAGTATCCAACATTTGGAAGTCAATATTCTAGGATGGACAAATTTATGGATGTTAATGTCACAAACCCACTCAGCAGGTCAGGCCCTCTACTCCCAAAGTGCCAACCTCTGAGCACAGTCTTGTGAACAGTGTAACAGAACAAGGTAACCCTCTTGTCTGTTTTGTGAGTTTGGATCAACCTTTGATCTCAAGTTCTGGAGAGATTCAAACTGTTAACCTCTTGCTAGCATACCCAATGTACAGGCTCAGATATATCTGTCTTCAGGGGGCCAGATATCTTTGCCTATGGACACCTAACCAGGTATTCAGAGATGGACCCTAAAACTTTAATAAAGACCTCAGATTTAAAATGCTTCTCTTTCCAGTTTGGTACCACCATACAAGCTTATGTCTGCTGTCTGCTGTCTGCTATAACCATAAATATTTCTTAGCAAAAGAAAGCAATTCAAACACAGACCAGGTATGCTCTAAAATTAGAGATTTTACTAAACTATATAATAATATGTCAAACATATGATACAGAACTCTTATATCACAAGACATACATAACTTTAAACAAAACAGGGTTTAAGACAGTGCAATTCCTACAACACTATTTAGATTTGTCTAGCTTTCTAAATACCTGTTTTCAGTGCTCAGATGTTTTCTTGGTCAGTGTCAGATAAAAGTTGTCTGTAGTGAAACAGAATAATCTTTAAAAGCTGGTTTTGCCCACCTCTTTCGCATGAGGTCATCTAG
Organism: Neoceratodus forsteri; assembly: GCA_016271365.2. Lineage (NCBI taxonomy): Eukaryota > Metazoa > Chordata > Ceratodontiformes > Ceratodontidae > Neoceratodus > Neoceratodus forsteri. The sequence continues at coordinate 1,980,369 of JADMNL010000041.1, read as the reverse complement.
CTCCTCCCTGTCAAAATATCTAAAAAATATATATTTCTATACAACCACAAGATGTAATTTCAAAGTATAAATTCTGCAACCTTAGCATAACTCAAGTTCAAATGACACCTCTTTGATCTCATTCTGTACCCTCCCTCACACAGGCTTCACAGGGTCATTCACAACCTTACACCCCTTTGTAACATCCTAGCTTCCCCTTCTAATGTCATAAACCTTGTTTATGATTTCTCTCTTACCAAAATTAACTTAAACAAGTCTGTAATTAACTCAGAGAAACAGGATCCTTGATTAAAGTCTTCCATGTAACACATTGCCTCTAAAAACGGAGTGTGTGTGATACACATGTTATCAGCATTTCTCTTAGCTTGCATCTGTCAGCTGAAAACTGGGGGGGGGGGGTTTGAGGTCACTCCTACAGCATTAGATTTTTCAGCAGAAGTAGTCATTAATACATTTTATATAAAAAAAATATGATACAGCACTTTAGAACTGGCTGCCTACGTCACAGTTAACACAATTAATCAGTGGTAAAATACAATTTCTTTCAGAAAAATCCATCATTTCTGACTTCCAAGCCTGTAGTTTTGGAAGTTGTCTAATTTTTGGTTTTACATCTGGAAGTCAATGACTTCCTCTCTCTTTATTTTGAAAGTTTTTGCCTTATTTTTGGAAGTGAAATACTCCCAAAATGGTGTTAACTGAAGCTCTGCCTCCTGCAAGTGAATGATGCAAGAATGGAAAGGTCAAGAGCTGAATCAACACAAGTGGAGGAGAGTATGGGAGACTGTAACAACGTTAGTGTAACTGGTTTTTCATGTGTCTGTGTTTAATTGCAATTATTGGCTAGACCTCTTATAAGTATTTCAGCTGAATAAAAACCTGTCTAATAAGGTTAGCTGTTAGAAACCTGCCAGCTGGCCTTGGTGAGTGATAACAATCTCTTTGGACAGTTAATGAGAGAGCTGGAAATACAAATAACCCTTTTATGTTTCATGGAGGATCCACTCCTGCGCTGCCAAACAGGACCTGGGACAAAAAACAGATTGATTTGTACATACAGTGTCAAGAATCCAGATCAGACTGTTTTTCCAAGTGAACCCAGCTCAACACACAAAGAATGTTGAATGTATCATGTCAGAGTGGCATACTGGATGATGTGTCGGGGGGGGGGCAACTGAAAGGTCTTAAGGTGTGGCAGAGCCTGAAAGAGATTGTCAGCCTTGAGACTGTGAACAGCTAACATCTAAGGTTCAAGTCTACCCTGATTCACCAACAGCCCTGTGCGGTAAGTTATTCTACTACTGCTAAATAGAGAAGACTGAGATAATTTTTTTCTGTGTGCACCTACTGTTCAAACATTTTCTTTTCATTTCTATAGAATTACTGTTCCCCATAGCCTTTGCATGGTATGCTGTATTATATGTGTAAATATCTTGAAGCATTAAAATTTTTATTTTCATATCCTTCAGAAGGAGTAGCCCTTTTTCTCAAGAAGGGGGTCAAGGTGACATAAGATGGGTGCATCAAGCATAGTAATGGGGAGAATGAGTCACTGTACGTGCAACCTACGATAACCTCAGGCAAAAAAAAAAACACACTTAGGGTAATCTATAGAGGCAAGGTTTGCAAACTCATGGAAAGTGTTATAAAAGATAAAATTGTCCCCTCCTTAGGAAATATTGATAATGAGCAACATGGCTTTACTAAGGGCAGATCTTGTGTCACTGATCTTCTGTGTTTTAATGAAAAGATTAGCAACCAGTTAGATGGGAAAACACCATGTGAAGTTATCTTTTTAGAGTTTAGCAAGGCATTTGACCTTGTTCCACACAATGCTGTAACTAAAAAATTAACACTAAGAGGTGCTAACCTTAGGCTAGTCAATTGGATATCTAAAAAGGGACATCAGGCTGCTGGAGGGGCTGCAGAGAAGGGTGACCAGGATGCTAAGTGGGATGAGGGGAAAGGCCCTGTGAAGAGAGACTATGGAGGCTAAATATGTACTCCTTGGAGGACAGAAGGGACAGAGGAGACATAATTGAGACTTTCAAATACTTGAAGGGCATAAATAGGGTTCACCAGGAGGGTCTGTTCAAGTATAGAAAGGAAGGGATCACAAGAGGGCATACTCAGAAATTGGAGGAGGGGAGGTTCAGGAGGGAGATGAAGAAGGACTTTCTTACAGAGAGGGTGGTGGCACCATGGAATGCTTTGCCTGCAGAACTGATAATGCAAACATCAATAAGAGGATTTAAGAGGGGGTGGGACAGGGTCAAGGGCAAAATCAGAATGGGGAAGGAGGGGAAGGGAAGAGATAACACAGGCAATGTATTTAAGTGGAAAGATGGGGGTGGGCTAGGGGCAGCATCAGTATTCAAAACTGAGAGCTGCACACTCGAGCAGACTTGATAGCCCATGAGACCTCTAGCTGCATCTTCGTATGTTCATATATTCGTATATGTATTTCTGCCTCTGAAGAGAGAGAAAGTACTGTTACCATAATTTGTTTCTACAGTAAGGCATTCTCAGTTGTGACAGAGAGGGTGGGTCATTTGCCCTTGAGCAAGGAGCACTGTACTATGTGAGCAATGGCTCTGGAGGGATTCAGACCTAGAGATACACAGAGGGAGTGTCTATGCTGAGTGGTGGCAGCTACTGAAGAATTGAGAAAACGGGCAACAGTGATGCAGACTGAGCCTGGGAGAGACTAGTTTGCACAAACTGGTGGCAGCTGGTGGGATCTGAAACAGGTTATTATACTAGTTTTGTTTTTTTGTTTTTGTTAAGCAAGAGTAGATGGAAGACATTATGTCTGGGATATATCAGAAGCACTCACTGTTAAACCAGCATGAGCTGTGCTGAAGGAAAAAATCGGGCCATGAGGATGGCCAAACATGGGCAGAACTCATAGCCATCCTCAAAAAAATGACCAGGAAAGCCATGAAAAAGGGGTGACTGTTAGCCAAAGCTGTGAGATGGAGCCTAGGGTGACTGCAGATGAGCCAAAGCCTTTGACTAGGGCAGCTGCACAAGCAGACCTGGTATAAATGTTGAAGATGGAGCTTGACCTGTTTAAGGTGAAGGCAGAAATTGAGAGGCAAAAAGACAGAGGTGGAGCCACAGAACAGGAAGCTGAAAGCAGAGGAGTGAGAGAAGGAGGAGACGCAAAAGGCCGATGTGGAGAAGAGAAAGGCTAAAAAACAAGAGAAGCAGCACAAGCACAAGTGAAAGGAGCAAGAGAAGGAGGAGAAGCAAAAGAATGAGGAGAAAGAAAAGCAGTGCCAGCATGAGATCCAGATGAAGAAGTTTGAGCATGACAGTCAGATAGAGATTCTGCACCAGAGGACATCGTCACAAACTCTGACTACTGGTATGAGCGGCTGACCTAGGAAACCAAATTTAATTCTAAAATGTTTCCCAGATATCAGGAAGGAGAGAATCTTGATTTTGTTTTTAAGGTATTTCGAGAGAATTTGTGGGCAATTTGAATTGGGCAGGGCTCTTGGACAGCGTATCTATTGCCACTGCTTACAGACAAGGCATTAGAAGCTTTTATCAGAATGGACAATGAGGACTACATGAATTATGATGAAGTGAAAAATGGTTTGCTAAAATATTTTTCAGTTAACCCCCCGGAGGCCTACAGGCAATATTTTAGAGGGTTAAGAAAGGCACAGAGGGACAGCTATGTTGAAATGTGTGTGAGGCTAAGTAACTTGTTAGAACACTGCGTAGAGGGTTCAAAAACTCACTCTATTGAGGAAATAAAAGATTTATTTCTTCTGGAACAGTTCCTAAAAACTGTACCCGAGGAACTAAGAATATGGTTGATGGATAAACTCTAAGCTCCATGAGGGAGGCAGCTGAGAGGTTTGATCAGTTCCTATCCAGCCGACCAGCCTGTCATCACAAAGGTAATGTGGAGGGACATGAGGTGGTTTTAGGGGATCTTGGGGTGGGCAACTTAAAGGAAGCCAGCCTGTGTCTGAACAAAAAGGGAAGCCACCTCTCAAAAACTTAGAAATGGGTGAACGCAGGTGCTATATTTACCAGAAAGTGTGGCATTTGCCTTATGACTATCCATAAAATGTGAAAAAAGGGCTATTGTAAGGAGGGGGTAGCACAAGGAGCTCACAGCAGAGAGTGGCCTGCACACTGAGTTCAGTGCCCTCTAACTCCACTGCATATATGCATCCACTGGGGCCTCCATTTCTGTGGTGAAGCAGGATTTGATTGGTATGCCCCATGACAGCGACACCAACGCAGAGACCTACCAACCCATCAGCAAAATCGACAGGTTGCTGACAGGTCACTGTGTTGGTGCACCTGATACAGGGGCACACTGTCTCCTAGTCCTGCATTCCCACCCCAAATCAACTCTGACTGGAGTTGACAATCCTAAATACAGGGGGGCATGGGGCAAAGCCCCCCGATGAAAATAGTGGATTGGGAGACAAACGGGAATTATGTCAACCACAACTTGTGCTCAACATAATACTTGTCGATGAGATGGCGATCAACGAAAATGTTGTCAAACCAGCATTGTAGAGCCAATTTGATTCAGGAGGAATAGATCCTATCTGGTCAGTTCTCTAGGGTTACTTGAGGTATCAGTGCCAATGGCCCAGATCTTCCTAAGCTGGGAAGGTGTCCATCAGGAAGGATGTTGTATGAGACCTGCCCGTGAATGTAATCATGAGTAATCACCAGGGGTACTGGAAAACTGCCTTCACAGTTTTTCCGCAATATCCACAATTTTCATAATTCTCCACACAAAATCTGCAACTTCTTGCAGTGTATTGTATTTTTGACTGAAATTATATAAACTAAAGGAAATCTACTCAAATCTGCTAACAATTTGGTACTCAGACTTGGATTTGGCCAGAACTATACGGTGTGAGACGAGGAGGAGTCTAATGTGACTCTACTTTCATGCAATTCACTTCCCTGGTTTGGTTTCAAATTCCTCAAATTCCTCTGGCCATGCATACATACACTTGAGTACTTAAAATATGTGCTGAAACAGTCTATCAGAAAACTTTTTGCTGCCACAGAGATTGAAACAACGGGTGTGAGAAAAGATGAAACTTGCTCCATTCGACTAAATGGAGCATTAACTACAATGCTTGCTTTTGAGTGGTGGGGTAGGTTTTCCTTGTATATATATTTTCATTCTGAATGCATTTTGATTGAACTGTGTGAGAAGTTTGGAATGCCCTGCCAACTATAAACTTGAATGTGCTTCTGAGGGGATTGGTGACAGTGATCCCTTATTTGATAATCTGCCACAACTACATGTTCACATACAAAGCTCACAAAAAAAGTCTGAAAACACACTGATAAAACAGGTTAAATATATTTAGTTACCTTCAAATAGAAAAAAAAATTACAACCTGAGTAAAAAAGAAAGTGCCTTGTATTAAAGCTATTGGCATGATTTACTACTTTTAACATGTGATTTAAAATGTTTGTATTTACGGTGCTGATTAGGAACAGCAATTATTTTAACAAAATAAAGTTTTTTTTACTAGAACTTTGTTAAGCAGCCCAGTTATCTATTTATTTCTTTTTTGCACCAGGGTGAGTAGTCGTTAAACAGGCTTCATTATTTAACATCTAGAAACTGACAAAATATGTTGTTTCAGGATTTATTCAGTACTGATTGACTGTGAATTACTAATTATAATATAGGGATGAAAAATGCTCCCCTGTGATTCATCAATACGCATCACCTGACCATGGATTAATTTTATAGAAATCCACGGTTGCTCTGCCAAGACATCTGAGGAAGCTAGAGTGAGTGCGGCACATCTCCCCTCTTATGAAGCAGAGGCATGGCTGGATTAACCTGTATGCAGATTACGTCATGGCGTAGGGCCCCATGGTTCAGCAGGGCCCCCCTCACTGTTTAATTTAACTTATTTCCTTTTTCCCTACCTGGCAGACCACAGCCGCCGACCTTGGACCAGTCATACTTGCTGTACTGTTGAGCGGCTGTGGGATCATCACATTCACAGCATTGCCAAAAAAGAAAAGCACCCCCCCACTCCGAGCAAGTCTCTCAGCCTCTATGGCTCCGCCTTTCAGGGGGTGGAGACAGCTGCACAGCACAGACAGAGTAGTCCTCGATTGGTCCACCCTGACCCCACCACCACAACCAACCATGTCTCAGAGGTCCTCCTGGAGGTGTGGCTACTGGGCAGCGGGAATCTGCATGTGTGTGAGTGGTGTTAGGACATGTGGCCGGGTAATGAGGAGTTGAGGATGGAGGAGGACGAGTGGATAACGGTCAGTCGAAGATCGTCTCACTCTCAATCAAAGAAGACTACAGACTACTAGTAGAGAGAGCTGGCCGGGCCAGAGTCATCTGATTTGCCACCGTCCAGTGCTTCTTTTCATTGGATGTTGATGACGACTCTGATTCCAAGAGTTGAAGAGATGGCGTACTGCTCATCGTGTGTTGGTGACCGTAGTCAGTCAGTGCTGCTGCTGGGCCTCTGGTCCTGTGAGGAGTCCCAGGCCAAGTCTGATGATCGACCAGTCTGTCAGGGCAGGCCATACCACCACGTATGTTGTTACTTACACTGTCATGTTGACTTTCTTATTTTGTCTTGACTTCAATGATTTTTGGATTTGATGGATGATTTGGTTGGATTGGAAATGGCGGGAAGGGAACACTTAATAGCAGTTAATTGAACTGAAGCAAAAAAATGACAAAAAAAACCAGAGAAAAGAAAACAATTGCATTTACATAAGGGTGAGGATTGGTTGCTACTGCTACTAGCCTGGGCGCAAGGGGCTACAAGATTCTATAGCCATGGGGGGGGGCTACCAACTATATTCGCTGTTGAATTTGAATTATTTGATGAATCATTTATCAGAAATCTGGGAGCAAAACCACATTGCTCTGAAAGGATTCTACTTAACTTCAACACTGAGTTAGAGGTTAACCATTAAATTGATGAATTGCTGGAGTTTACAAGGTTTCTGCATGCCCGGCACCGCATAAGAGTGGGATTCTGGCATTTAGGCCCCCCCGGTCCCAAAATATGACGGAGTAGGACTCCCGCATCCATTAATCTGGCCCTGAGCAGAGGAGCTAAACATGATATATAAGTGCACAGCACACGTGGTATAAATGTCTAAGGTGCAAACAGGACAGTGAAGCAAGGAATGACCGAGTGTCAGCACGGCTTCCTCGGCACACACCTGATCAATATTACTTGTGGCTAGTGGCAGAGCTCAGGGGCAGCAGGGATCGTTGTTGATTGTGAAGTGTCGGAGCAGTCTGTGTGCATGCATGCCCTTGCAGCAGATCAGTGTTTTGTATAACATGCCAGGCTTCTCCGTCAAGGTTTTATAAAAGCTGCTGCACTGACATGTTATCAGCTGGTTGTCTGATGTAAATGCACTGATTACTAGGGCCACTGGAAAATTGCACCCACAATTTTTTTGTGGAATCCGCAATTTTCACAATTCTCTGCAAAAACGGACATGTTCCGCAATTTCTTGCAATTTTTGAGTTTTTATATTGAACTGTGTAAAAAGTATTAACATTTTTAATAAAATACTCTCAGATATATTGACAATTGTGCATGCAGACTTGGGTTTGGCTGAAACAATGCAATCCAAGGTAGGGCAAGGGTTTTATGTGACACTGATTTCTTTTAAATCCTTGTCTTGTTTGGTTTCAAAATCCACTGGGCAAGCATAAGTATACATAAACACTTAACATTTGTTTTGTGTTGAAGCAGTCTATCAAAAAACGTTTTGTTGCCACACAGACAAACAAAAGATGAGAGAAAAAGTGCAAGTTATCCCATTTACCTAAATGGGGTGTTAACTATGAAGCCTTTTTGTAAGTGGTGGGGCAAGTTTTTCCTTGAGAGCATACTTTCATTCAGACTAGTTTTGATTCAAACAACTGAGGATTTTTGGATGGTCCTGCCTATTATAAACTTGAATAAGCTAGTTACTATCAGTGATCTCACTCATAGGAACTACCACTAGATGCTCACATGCAAAGACTGCAATAAAAGCCTGACTAAAGTCTAAAAACAAGCTTGTAAAACATAAAATGTATCTGAACATTTATCTTTAACAAAACAAAATCATTGCAGCCAGAGTAAAACAAAGGTAAATTACAGGGTACCCTGACTACTGTATGATGCAATAAAAATATATTGGTATTTTTTTATATTTTTTGGTAACCACGTAAGGCCCACTAGGTACAAGTGCCTGTTTTCTGGTACAACCCAGGAGAACTGAGGAGGTTAAGATACTTGCTCAGAATCACACAGTATGCAAGAGGAGGTTATGGGAATCAAACCCAGGTCTACTAGATGTAGTCAGCTCATTCACAGTTTGTTACTCTGACCTATAGATTATACTGCCAGCCCAATAACCACCAGATTTAATGTTTAAAGATCTGATTTCAAAAATAGTGTACAGTACCTACAGTAGAAATTATAACTATTAAACACTTTAACAACATTTTACTAAAACTAAATTATTCACCACTCTATCTGCTTATTTTTTCTTGTACCAAAGTCGGTGAATAGCTGACAGAGCACTATAAACAGCTGTTGATTACGCTTCATTATTCTACAGCCAGAATCAAAAAATATATATTTCTTCTGGCTTTATTTAATATTGATTTGCTGTGGCTCACTTAATATAATCTATTTAGCACTGTGCTTTTAAATTTTGGAAGATAGGCAATGCTTATGATAGCTTATCAGGTTAGTATTCTTTTTAGGAACATAAACTTTTATTTATGTTTTAAACATATTCAGGAGTCAGTGTATTCATTTAGCAATTTATACTGACTAATTTATGTTGCAGAAAACCTTAAAAAATGTATTGTAAAGCACTCCAGGTCTATAGTAGAACCCCTGCAATTTGCTACAATTTTTGCAAAATGCTCCGCAATTTTTGGTAACCTTTTCTGCAATTTTCCAGTGGCCCTGCTGATTACTCCTGGCTAGTGAAAGAGTTTAGGAGCAGCAGTGATAGTTGTTGATTTGCAAGTGTCAGAACAGTCATGTTATCAGCCGGTTTTCTGATGTAAACACACTGATTACTCCTGGCTAGTGGCAGAGTTTAGGTGCAGCAGTGATCGTTGTTGATTCAGCAGTGTTGGAGCAGCCTGTGTGCGTGTCTGTCCTCACAGCACAGTTTTTCATGGTAATAACATACATCCAACTGACTCCGTATGTCTGAGCCTAGCATGTTTATCTTTCATAATGTCCACCTCCTATTTTTCATCCCCCTGTTAAAAGTGTATTAACCCACTTCAGAGTGTGGGTTATGTGTGGAATTAATCCATGCCTGGGTGGTTGTTGGCACACAGCCTGCAGCCTTGTGCAACAGCCGTCCCCCCCAGGCATGAATTAATTTCCCAGTAACCCATGCTCTGTCATGGGTTAATCCTTACTCATACAGTGATGCCTAAAAAAGAAGAAACCTGATTGGCTAACTGGGTCTTTTTTTCTGTGAGTAAATTCCAGCATAACTCATTGAATAAGACCCAGCCAGACTCTTCACAGAATCAGAAAACTAAAATTGACGGGGTGAAATCATTCTGACTGGTGGAAAATGTAAACAAAAAAATGCCATCTTTAAACTCACTACTCAGCTTCCCCTAGACACCAGAAAGCTGCAATGGTGCTCACGTTGAAAAATTAGTGACAGAAAAAAAATGACAGACCTTAAAGGAAAGCAGTCATTATCTTTAGCTCCTCGCCCCCCCAAAGCATTACCCCCCAATTAGGCTTTTCACACAGAAAAACTTTTTTTTGACACATTTTTACTTACTTTATTTTACTTTTGTAAAGTCCAGGATTCCCAAACGTGAACAAAAAAACAGAAAACCAGGGCACCACCAAGCATAAGGTGCTAATAACTTTATTCAGTGCAAAAAACACAAAACAGCAAAAACACACAGCCGCCCACAGCACGGGAACACCCTCAACCAGTTTCACACTGTCTGTACATCCTCAGGAGGATGGTGTCCCTTGTGTTCACTCTTATTGTGGTCTTAAAGTGACAGTGTTTAAAATGCATAATATAATTTAAACAAATACAAAATGTAGACAATTTCAAAAAACACCACTGTCATTTACCCAATTATAACAACATTACATTAGTTTCAAGCCCCAAATGGGCTAAGTCTATTTACTGTGAATTATTAGGTTAATTCATTTCATGTAGGAATGGCTACTGCCTTTAAATAGTGGCTACTAAGTTAATTATCTGCCAATATTGTCGTAAGATGAAATATCTTACCCCTACATTTTTGATTATACACTTTGTCATCATCCACAAAATGTAGTTTCCCTCAAAAAAGTGTGTGGGGGGGTATTTCAATATAAGCGTAAATAACCATATCCTTATTTGTTCACATAAAAAAAAAAAGGAAACTTTTTTTTATAATCATTCCATATATACACACAAAATCATTATCTTACACTTTTAATAAATTAAAAAAAGCACAGTGCACCCATATAAATACTCCCTTAATTACAAACATCATAATACCCCATCAACCACAGTGGTTACTGTGATCAATAATATACCACCCTATCAAGGAATACTGACATTCTAAATAATATATTCCATATTCAAATCATTTGAATAAATGTACATATATGCATATAAATAGGAGATCCAAATATTATGAGTGTATATTTACACTTATCCCCACAATCAATACAAAAATTCTGACAAAACTAATGGATGCGTTCATATGGAATTTCCTCCTCAAGCTTCACGTGACTTCATATATAAGAGACCTTGAAAATGAAGTAATAACTAGTTTATATTAACAGTAATGACCAGATTATCACTATTGTAATTTGTGATATAACACCCTCAATTAGAACTCCCATTACTTCTTCCTTCTCTTGATTAATGGCATCACATCAATTTTCTCATTAAGTCCCAGACTCTTTAAGCCACCCAAGGTAAAGGTCCAAAATGCCTCACATTCTAAGAGATGGTCATCTACATTGCCCCTCCCCCTGGTCCCTCCTTGATATGCTCAATGCCACAAAATTTGAAGGCATGTTGTACACCCCCACCCACATACCTGTTGCAATGTACTGTTAAAGCATTTCTAATGTCAACATTTGCAATACTCCTAATGTGTTCCCCTATCTATACCTTCAAAAAACATGTAGTCTTTGCCTTGCCTAGTCTTTCCTATATAAAACACTCCACAACCACAAGTAGCCAGATATACAATATCACTAGACACACAACTGAAAAACATCCTGGATTCATATGACTTCCTGGCATTAACAGTAGTAAAGGTGTTAGTTTTTAAAATGTCCTTATAATATTTGCGATGACCATAGGGGAATGTTCCCATAGATTTTGGTTGCAGCCAATTCATCAATCCCTCATTTGCTATCACTGGTTGATAGATATGTATCACCTTATGCCGAATATTAATACCCCTTTTGTATGACATACACGGGAACCATGTAGTTACCTCCCCCTATCTAGGTTCTAATGCTAAAATGGACCAATGCTTCTTAATCACACTTTCCACTTCCCTTGATTGTCTATTGTAGGTGGTAATAAAATGCATCCTTGATTGTTCCTCAGTTCTGGTCCTAGGTGTCATCACTTCCTCTCTCTTTTTCCCAAAAACCTCTACTTGTGCTTCCTCTATAAGTAATGCTGGGTATCCCTTTCTTTAAACCTAGAGCACATTGCCACTCTATGCTCCTGATAGCTGCTATCTGAACTACAGTTCCTACTATGTGCATGTAACAATTGGGCCCTGGGAATATTGTTAATCAGATGTCTTGGATGGCAACTAGATGCGCTAAGCAAGGAGTTCTTATCTGTACTTTTCCTAAATAATGAAGATTGTAACCCATTTTCTTCATCTCTATGAATTTACAGATCCTGAAATGTAATCATATCAGGGTCACTATGTACAGTGAATTTCAAATTAATATTACTGTTTTCCAAATAGGAAATGAACTCTTGAAGTTCGCCACTAAAGCCCTTCCAAATAACAAAAATGTCATCAATAAAACAACGCCACAGGTCAATCTTATGGTAAAAAGGATTGACCTGTGCATCACAGACCACTGATTTCTCCCAGAATCCCAAAAAGAGATTTGAATAATTGGGAGCAAAGGTAGCACCCATTGCAGTCCCTTTTATCTCTAGATAAAAATCTCCCTGAAACATAAATGCATTTTTTGTTAGAACCACTTTTGAACATTCTAAAACACAATCCCTTCTTTTGTTATTAAGCATAACATCTTGCTCCAAATAATATGATAAGGAATAAAGCCCCTCCTCATGGGGCATATTTGTATACAGCGCATTGATGTCCATTGACACCAATAGACTGTCTTGTTCTAATTGAATATCCCCAATTAGTTTCAGAATGTCAGAAGTGTTCTTGACATATGACTGGAGCTTTGGAATGTAATGGCAGATATGCTGGTCAACAAACCGGGAGAGGGGTTCAGTTATTGATCCAATACCAGCCACAACTGGATGTCCCAGAGGCTTCTCAGCATCCTTGTGTATGTTAGGTAGGATGTAAATTGTGGGTTGAATGGGATGTGTAACTGTAAGATAGGTATGTTCTTGTGGATTAATAGTCCCTTCCAATGCTGCATCATCCAGGGCACTATCAATCTGTATTTTGAAAATACTGGTGGGCTCATTTCTCAATTTTTGATAAAAATTAATATCCCCTAATTGCCACTCTATCTCCCCAATATACCATTCCATGTCCATGATAACAATGGCACCCCCTCATCTGCAGGTTTAACCACTATATTGATATTATTCTATATCTCCTTCAATGCCTCGTTCTCACTGTTAGACATATTGATAAAAGTCAGGCGTTTCCTCTTCAAAATCAGCTTCACATGCTTTCTCAAATATCTTAACTGCATCAACATATGGTGGATTGAAGGAAGAAGGAGGTTTCAATTGGTGATCACCTGCATAGGTATTGATCCTTGTCTCATTGGTACAGTCTGTAGCAGTTTCCACAGTTAGCATGGTATCACCACACATTTCTGGTTTATAGAAAAAGGCACATAAATCAAGTGATCTACTTAACCTTTTAAGATCAATGTATAGTTCAAATGGATTGATCTCTGTTGTAGGACTGAAAGACAGCCCTTTTGATAATACTGCCACCTGGGCCGTTGTCAAGGTTACCTGGGAAATATTGACCACAATGCTTTCAATAGGTTGCTCTACAGATGGTGATATCAACCCTCCCATGCCTCTGCCACCACAACCTCCTCTTCCTCACCTGAAACTTCTTGCCCCCCCCGTACATTTGTATTTCTCAGGTGGTACTGCTGTTGGTTGTTGTATCCCAATCCCCAGGGCTGTTGTAATAATTCCTGCCCTGGATACTCAAAGGTTCCTGAAATTGAACTTGTCGAGTCTGCCAGTCATATCTCCTGGACAGAGGGAGGGTAGGCTGGGGAGGTGGGGCCGATTGGGGGGTACAATAGTTTGGGAGGGTGCCTGTCTAGGTCATTCTTCCTCCTCCTCCTCCTCCGCTACAAAAGGGTCTTCTGTATTATCAGAGTCACTACTGGTGTAATAGGATATGGACGGAGGTGTACTTCTGTTTCTTAGATTGGATCTTGATACTTGTGTGGCTACCATATTGTGGGGTGATGATCCCCCACCTCTAAGTGCCCCTCTATTCTGTCCTCTTCTGTGTGGACCCCCCACATGGCTATATTTCAAGTGAATACTCTGTTTAGAATATAGTCCTGCCTATCCCTTTCAATTTTTTTTAGTTTGCGTTGCTTTATCTTCAAATCTTCCTTAAGCGTGACCTCCTTTAATTTTTGTTCAGGCACCACAAACCTTGGTTCCTCTTTAAATTTCACTACCTGATCTTCCTTAGCCCTTATATCTTTTTCAGTGTCTGGCTGTTGTGCAATGTAATCATTTATAGTGACCAAAATGATAGCATCTGTTCCCAGCTGTAAGTCTCTGCCCCATTCTGTCATGTAAGGGACTCGGTCTGTGCCATAAGCAGGGATTTTAGTAAGTCTTAACCCCCTAGGAGAATGGCCCACTTTCAAATTGGCCTCCAAATAGACTCAATTCCAGTAATGGTGTCAGCATTTAGCATGGCCCTCTCCAACTGAATAAATGCCAAGTCTATATCTGTTACCGTTTGCTGCATATTTTCAATGTTAGGTACCACATTAGGATTTATTGCAACTCCTGTTGCTATTTCGGAGAATAGGTTGGCTTCCAAATCCATAGTAAACACACACATGGACACTGATCCCGTTGCATACCCCAGGTTATAATGAACACAGTTATTGTTCGACATACCTGAGTTACTGTCACTTGTGTAGGGGGATGCAGCGTCCATCACTACTCAGTCCTTGTTAGATACCTTGTTTCAAATATAGAACAAAATCAGTATCTTCGAGCTGCTTCTCAAGCTCTAATTTCAAATCTGAGTACCCAATGCAGACACACTGTATTTTGAGCTGTTTACATCAAAAAAGCTGTAGTGAAGTCCTCTATGCTTTCGGTGAGCCAGGAAGTAAAAAATATCCAAACCAAGCTGAAATCCCAGCTCCACTCACGTGGTGTGCCCCGTGTAAGCAATCCTAGCTAGAACAAAAAACAGAAAACTAGGGCACCACCAAGCATAAGGTGCTAATAACTTCATTCAGTGCAAAAAGCGCAAAACAACAAAAGCACGCAGCTGCCCACAGCACGGGAACACCCTTGACCGGTTTCACACCATCTGTGTGTCATGAGGAAGATGGTGTCCCTCGTGTTCCCTCTTATTAAAACGGCCGTGGTCTTAAAGTGATAGTGTTTAAAATACATAATATAATTAAAACAAATACAAAATGTAGACAATTTCAAAATCACCATAGACATTTATTCAATTATAACAACATTGCATTAGTTTCAAGCCCCAAATGGGCTAAGTCTATTTACTATGAATTATTAGGTTAATTAATTTCTTGAAGGAATGACTACTGCTTTTAAATAGTGGCTACTAAATTAATTATCTGCCAATATTGTCATAAGGTGCAATATCTTACCCCTACATTTTTGATAATACACTTTCTCATCATCCACAAAATGTGGTTTCTCTCAAACAAGGGGGGGGCAATATTTTAATATAAGCGCAACTAGCCATATCCTTATTCATTCACATATAAAAAGGGATTTTTTTTATTATTATTACATATATACACACAAAATCGTTATTCTTACACTTTCAATACATTAAAAAAGCACAGTGCACCCATATAAATACCCCCTTAATTACAAACATCATAATATCCAATCAACCACAACACTTACTGTGATCAATAATAAACCAACTTATCAAGGAATACTGACCTTCTAAATAATCTATTTCATATTTAAATCATTCAAATGATTTGGATTGTATATTGTATATTGTAAATTGTATATTGTAAGGACATTTTGAAAAGTAACACCTTTACTACTATTAATGCCAGGAAGTCATATGAATCCAGAATGTTTTTTAGTTGTGTGACTAGTGATATTGTATATCTGGCTACCTGCAGTTGTGGAGCGTTTTGTATAGGAAAGACTACACGTCCTTTCAAGGTACGGATAGGGGAACACATTTGGAGTATTGCAAATGCTGACATTAGAAATGCTTTAGCAGCACATTGCAATAGGTATGAGGGTGGGGGTGTACAACTCACCTTCAAATTTTGTGGCATTGAGCATGTCAAGAAGGGACCTGGGGGGTCTATGTAGATGACCGTCTCTTAGAACGTGAGGCATTTTGGACCTTTACCTTGGGTGGTTTAAAGAGCCCAGGACTTAATGAGAAAATTGACGTGATACCATTAATCAAGAGAAGGAAGAAGTAATGGGAGTTGTAATTGAGGGTGTTATATCACAGATTACAATAACGATAATCTGGTCATTACTGTTAATATAAACTAGTTATTACTTCATTTTTTCTAGGTCCCTTATATATGAAGTCACATGAAGCTTGAGGAGGAAATTCCATATGAACGCATCCATTAGTTTTGTCAGAATTTTTGTATTGTTTGTGGGGATAAGTGTAAATATACACTCATAATATTTGGATCTCCTATTTATATGTATATATATATACATTTATTCAAATCATTTGAATGATTTAAATATGGAATATATTATTTAGAAGGTTGGTATTCCTTGATAGGTTGGTTTACTATTGATCTCAGTAACCATTGTGGTTGATTGGATATTATGATATTTGTAATTAAGGGAGTATTTATATGGGTGCACTGTGCTTTTTTTAACTTATTGAAAGTGTGAGAATAATGATTTTGTGTGTATATATGTAATAATAATAAAAAAATGTTTTCCCTTTTTATATGTGAATGAATAAGGATATGGCTAGTTGAGCTTATATTAAAATATTGCCCCCCCCTTTGAGGGAAACCACATTTTGTGGATGATGAGAAAATGTATTATCAAAAATGAAGGGGTAAGATATTGCACCTTATGACAATATTGGCAGATAATTAACTTAGTAGCCACTATTTAAAAGCAGTAGCCATTCCTACATGAAAAGAATTAACCTAATAATTCACAGTAAATAGACTTAGCCTATTTGGGGCTTGAACCTAATGTAATGTTGTTATAACTGGATAAATGTCTGTGGTGTTTTTGAAATTGTCTACATTTTGTATTTGTTTAAATTATATTATGTATTTTAAACACTGTCACTTTAAGACCACAGACATTTTAATGAGAGTGAACACGAGCGACAACATCCTCCTGAGGATGCTTAGATGGTGCAAAACTGGTCGTGGGTGTTCCTGTGCTGTGGGTGGCTGTGTGCTTTTGCCGTTTTTGTGCTTTTTACACTGAATAAAGTTATTAGCACTTTATGATTGGTGGTGCCCTAGCTTTCTGTTTTCTGTTCGAGCTAGGATTGCATACATGGGGCACGCTGCAAGAATTTCAGCTTGGTTTGGATTCCCAAACATGGTGGACAATGGCATGGTTCCATTTCATCTGAAAGTGTGGTGCCGCATCGCTCGCCTCAATACATTTGTATTGAGGCGAGCGGTGCAGAATCGCATTTTCAGATGAAATGGAACTGACCAGCATCCACCATGTTTGGGAATCCCAGACTTTACAGAATTAAAATAAAGTAAGTAGAAATGCATGAAAAAAAAGTTTTTCTATGCAAAAAGCCTAATCGGGGGTAAAGTTTTGGTGGGGGTGGGGAGCTAACGATAGTGACTGCTTTCCATTAACACAAGATTTGAGATCAATAAGGGGCTACTCACACTGTCACTGAATGGTGGCAGCTGCTTACAGCTCTTGTCACTTTCTATCATTCAAACATAGTTTACACAGCAATACAGGACTATTTAATGATGAGAGGCAAGCTATAAGAATAAAAATCAATAAAACATATTTAAAATCAATAAATGTAAACTTTTAATAATTTTTTTAATCCTTTTATTTAGAAGACATTGTATAATCAATAATTCACTCCAAGATGTGGGTTATGCTGGGATTTACCTACTTTTGGTGTGGATTTGGTCACTAGAGCTGTTGCTTCATGACCAAACCACACCAGGCATGAGTAAATCCCAGTATAAGACACACCATGTCATGGTCTGCTGCTTAAATACAATCTAGTGCACTGCACGTGTTAGATGTCTTCAGATTTTGGGAGCTATGCTACATAGTGATTAATTTGCAAACCATTTCAAAAACACAAACCTTTCTTGATATTGAAAGCATATACAAGTGGCAATACATTTATCTAACAATTTATGTGCTCAATACATGCTGCAGCAAACAATAAAATGTTTGTTATGGAGCACAGGGGATGGGTAGTGAAGCCACATAGATACATAGATACATAGATACATAGACAGTGTCGGCAGATAAGGGCCTATGGCCCACCCAGTCTGCCCATTTGAGCTTGTAAGTTCAGTTTGTTTTCCTAGAAGTCTGTTGCCCCTTACGCCTGACCTCCAGAATTCCTTTATGTCTATCCCATGCATTCTTAAATCCCGTGATTGTTTCAGCCCCCACCACTTCCTCTGGCAGGGTGTTCCACTTGTCCACCACCCGTTCTGTGAAGAAATTCTTTCTCATGTTTCCTCTGAATCGTCCTCCTCCAACTTCATCCCATGCCCTCTTGTCCTGGAACATCTTTTTCGCTTAAAAATAGTGTTTTCCTGCACCCTGTTCCTCCCTGTAAGATACTTGTATGTCTCTATCATATCCCCTCTCCCTCCTCTCCTCCAGGGAATACATGTTCAGTTCCTTCAACCTGTCTTCACAGGACTTGTGATGCAATCCATGCACCATCTTTGTTGCCCTCCTCTGAACCTTCTCTACCCCTGTCTATGTCCTTACGTAGGTATGGTCTCCAGAACTGTACACTGTACCCAGGTGGAGCCTCACTAGTGTTTGTATAGCGGAATTATGACTCTCTTTTCCTGCTGGTGATGCCCTGCCTATACATCCCAGCATCCTATTTGCTTTACCTGCTGCCTTGTCACACTGTTTCCTACTTTGAGGTCATCAGAGATGACAACCCAAAGATCCCTTTCCTGCTTGGTGCATGCTATATCCTCACCCCCCAACTGATATATTGTACCAGGGTTTTTGTGCCCCATATGCATTATCTTGCACTTCTTTGCATTGAATTTCAACTGCCAAACCCCTGACCACTCTTCAAGTTTCTGCAGGTCGCTTCTCATTCTGTCTACACCCTCTGGTGTCTACTCTGTTACAGAGCTTTGTGTCATCAGTGAACAGTGAAATGCTGCCTTCTAGGTCCTGCGCAATGTCACTGATGAAGATGTTGAATAGCACCGGTCCCAGCACTGATCCCTGTGGTACCCCACTGGTCACTCTTCCCTCTGTGAAGTGACAGCCATTTACCACCACCCTCTGTGTCCTGCCACCCAGCCAGTTACCTACCCACCACACTACTGTCCTGCCCACACCCATATTCCCCAGTTTGTGTAACAGTCTTCTATGTGACACAGTGTCAAAGGCCTTGCTGAAGTCCAGATAGGCCATGTCCACTGCCCTCCCCTGATCCACCTCCCTAGTCACCCAGTCAAAAAATTCAACGAGGTTGGTCTGACATGACCTCCACCTGGTGAAACCATGCTGCCTTGGGTCCTGTAGTCCATTGATAACTAGGTGTTCCACCAATCTCTCCTTCAGTAGTGCTTCCATGATCTTCCCCACTACCGAGGTGAGGCTGACTGGTCTGTAGTTCCCTGCTTCCTCTTTGTTCCCACTTTTGTATAAGGGGACTACATCTGCTGTCCTCCAGTCTTTGGGTACCTCCTATTTCCAGTGATCAGCTAAACAGGATAGCCAGAGGTTCAGCCACCACCTCTTAGTTCTTTAAGGACCCTGGGTGCACCCATCTGGCCCCATTGCTTTATCTACTCTTATTACTTCCAGTTCCTTCAGGACCCTTTCTCGTAAAGGGACTTGTGTCCATTTCTGCACCATTCTCCCTTGTACTCCTTCAGACCCATTACCCTCCTCTTCCTCAGTAAAGACTGAGCAGAAATACCTGTTCAATATGTCAGCTTTACTGTTGTCATCCTCCACGCGGCCCCATCCTCCCCCTTCAGTCTCACTATCCCTCCCTTTGTCTTTCTTTTTTCACTTATGTACCTGTAAAAGGTTTTGTCCCCTCTACCCACTGATTTTGCAATGTGTTCTTCTGTCTGAGCTTTGGCTTCCCTTACTGACCTCCCTGCCTCTCTTTGCTTCTCCTGGTACTTCTCCCTATCCCCTTCTGCCTATGTCTTTTTGTATTGCCTGAATGCAATCTTTTTGGCTTTCACTTTCTTTGCTACCTCTTTGGAAAACCATAATGGTCTCCTCTTCCTTTTCCTCTTGCTAACCTGCTTAATGCATAATTCTGTTGTTCTTGTAATCCCCATTTTAAATACTGCCCACTGTTCCTCAACCCCTGATTCCTGTCCCATTCTCCTTAATGCCTCTTTCAAGTATCTCCCCATTTTTCCAAAGTCTGCCCCCCTAAAATCCAGGATACGTGTTTTTGTGTGGTTTGGTTCTGCTCTTTCTGTGATTTCAAACCACAATGACTGGTGGTCACTGTTTCCCAGGTGCTCCCCATCGTGTCCCATCACACTGTCCCTGTTTGAGCACAAGGTCCAGTATTGCCTTCTGACGAGTTGGTTCCATGACCAGTTGCTTGAGGAAGGCACCCTGAAGGGAGTCCAGGATAAATCTGCTCCTAGTTGATGCTGCTGATGGGATGCTCCAGTCCACGTCTGGAATATTGAAGTCTCCAACCAGTACTACCTCACCCTTGTCTGCCATCCTTTGGATGGCTAGCATCAGCTCCCTATCTGTTTCTTCTTCCTGGGCTGGTGTGAAACTCCACACTGTATTGTTGAATGATCTCACCCAGGAGCAGCATATACTGTACACTGCGAACAACATCGGTGACAGAATCGAGGCCTGTGGAACTCCACAGGACAGAGGCATCTGGAAGAATGGGGATAACTTTGCAGGGGACTTTTGGGACCTGAATTTTTCAAAGGCAGAAAGAGGGGAAGTACTTACTAATGGAGTCTGGTACAACTCCAGCATGCTGGACTCTGTTGAGTCAGTTTAAAGCATCCAGTCCAGTAATGAGTGGTGCAAACTATTACTAGATAGCAGAGTAGGATCATAGAATTTGTCAGCAGAAAATTACCACTTGGCCCACTCAGTCTGCCCAGATGGTCCCTGCTTAGTTTGTCTCCATAGACCCTAGCTGGTCTCCAGCAACCCTCCCCTCCCTACTTATTTCCTGATATTCCCCTATATCTATCCAAGACATGCTTGAAACCCCCTATTGTTTTCATCTTCACCACTTCCTCTAGCAGTCTATTGCAGGCATTTACCACTCTTTCACTGAAGTAGTACTTCCTCACTTCCCTCCTAACCATCCCCCCTTCCACTTCACAACATACCCTCTGGTTCTGGTGATATTCCTCACATCCCTCCAGCACCCTGTTCACCCCCATTAGGTACTTGCAGGTCCCTATCATGTCCCCTCTCACTCTCCTGTCTTCCAGGGTGTATGTGTTGAGATCCTTTAGTCTCTCTTTGTAGGGCCTTGGTGCAAAGGCAACCCCTGCACCATTTTTGTTGCCCTTTTCTGGACTGCCTCAAGCCTTTCTATGGCCTTTCTGAGGTACGGCCTCCAGAATTGGACACAGTACTTCAGGTGGAGTCTCACCAGTGACCGATAGAGTGGCAATACCACCCTGCTCCTGCTGGAGATACCTCTCCCTTTGCATCCCAGCATCCCACTAGCCCTACCCACTGCTTTGTCATACTGCCCTGCAACTTTGAGGTCATCAGATATTACGACCCTGTGGTCCATTTCCTGCTTAGTGGCTGACAGAACCCTCATCCTATATTCAGTTCTGGGGTTCATATGCCCTAGGTGCATGACTTTACACTTTTTGGCACTGAAACTCAACTATAAATGAAATTTTATGGCAGATAAGGAATATTTGGTCAAACCAGTCTGCTCATTTTTGCCTACCTACAGTATCACTGCAGGCCCTACTTGATCTTAATCTCTTTCTTCATCCTCCCTTCCTTTTGTATGCTTATTCCATACAGTCTTGAACCCCGCCACTGTTTTCACCCCAACCACCTCTGCTGGAAGGCTGTTCCAGGAATCCACCACTCTTTCTGTGAAATACTTCTTCACACCTCTCCTGAATCTACACCCCTACAGCTTCATAGCATGTTCCCTTGTTGTTGAGCACCTTTTTGGCTGAAAATTACTTCCCTCCTGTACCTTAGTTAACCCTGTGAGGTATTTAAAGAGCTCTATCATATCCCCCCCTCTTCTTTCTTCAAAGGTGTACATACTGAGGCCTTTTAGTCTCTTCTCACAGGACTCTTAATGAAGATCCTGAACCAGTTAATTGCCTTCCAATGGACCACCTCCACTATGTTTACATCCTTCCAGAGATGTGGTCTCGAGAACTGGACAAAGTACTCTAGGTGTGGTCATACCAGTGATCTATACAGAGGCAACACCACCTCCCTCTTTTGCTGGTGATACCCCTCCTTAGGCACCTCAGCATCCCATTAGCCCTCCCAACTGGCTTCTCACACTGTTTGGCCACCTTCAGGTCATCAGATATTATTAACCCCAGGTCTCCTTCCTGATTGGTGGTCATCAATAATACTCCATCCATTTTGTACTTTGCCCCTGGCTGGCTGTGCCCTAAGGGCATTATTTTGCACTTTTTCACATTGAAACACAGCTGCCATGTCCTTGACCGCTCCTCAAGTTTTCTTAGGTCTCTGCTTATCCTTTTCACCCCCCACCCTCAGAGTGTCCACCCTATTACAGATTTTGGTGCCATCTGCAAAGAGGTAGACTTTTCCTTTCAGCTGCACTGTAATGTCACTTATAAAGACATTAAAGAAGACTGGCCCCAACACTGACCCCTAGGTCACCCTGCTGGTCACCCTCCCTTCATCAGAGTGAACTATGTTTACCGCCACCCTCTGTCACCTATCCCCTAATCAGTTTCTTACTCAGTGTACCACATTTGGACCAACTTCTGAGCTGCCCAGCTTGCTTACTAGGCTCCTATGTGGAACACTGTTGAAGAAATCCAGGAAGGCCACATCCACCACTCTACCCTGATCTAATTCCTTGGTTACTCAACGAAATCTATCAAATTCGTATGACATACCACCTCCACCCCGTGAATCCATGCTGCCTCTGAACTTGTAACCCATTGGATTCAAGATATTCCACAATCCTTTCCTTCAGCAGGATTCCATTATCTCTTCCAATGCTGATGTCAGTCTGACTGGCCTATAGGTACCAGCCTCCTCCCTGCTATGACTTTTATGAAGTGGAACTACATCTGCCCTCCTCCAGTATTCTGGAACCACTCCTTCCAGTCAGTTGTTAAATAGGACTGTCAGAATTGCAGGCAGTACCTCCCTGAGCTCCCTCAATATCTTTGGATGCACCCGGTGTGACCCCATTGCTTTGTCCTCTTTTAGACTAGCGAGTCCCTTCAGGACTTTCTCCTCCAAAAAATGACTAGTGTCCACCTCCCTTCCTCCAAAGCTTCTGTTACTTTTTTGTGGCCTCTCCCCATCTCCTTCCTTTGTGAACACTGAACAAAAGTATTTGTTCAGAATGTCTGCCTTTTCCTGGTACCCCTCTGCACAGTTCTTCCCTTCCCTTTCTAGCCTTACAATCCTTCCCTGGACTTCCTCTTTTCAGTTACATACCTAAAAAATGTCTTGTCCCCTTTTGTTATTGCCTGGGCTGTTCTCTCTTCAGTTTGTCCCTTTATGCTTCTTACTGCTTTCTGTGCTTCTTTTGGTTTCCCCGATACACCTCCCTATCCTCTTCCCTCTGCATCTCCTTATACCTTCTGAATGCTACCCTTTTAGCCTTTTCCTTTTCAGCCACTTCTTTCAAAAACCATAGCGGTCTGTTTTTCCTTATTTTTTGCTCACTTGCTTGACGCAATGGTATATTGCCTTCACTATTTCCCCTTTTAGCTTTGCCCACTGTTCCTCCATCCCACCCAGGTCATCCCTCCTGCCAGGTTATCCCTGGGGCATTCACTCATCTTGATAAAATCTGCCCTCCTGAAGTCCAAGACCCTCGACTTTATGTGGTTCAGTTCTGGAGCTGCCCTTTTATTGAACCACCGTATATGGTGATCGCTGGTCCCGGGTGTCCTCCCACTTTGACGTTTGCAGCACTGTCCCTGTTAGTGAGCACCAGGTCCAGTATTGTCCTACCATGAGTGGATTTGCATACTAGTTGCCTGAGGAATGCTATCTGCAGGGAATCCAGTATGTCCCTGCTTCTAGCTGAATCTGCAGCTGCAGTGAGGAGGCTTCAGTCTGCATCTGGCAGATTGAAGTCCCCCACCAGCAGCACCTCCCCCTTTTCTGCCATCTTGTCAGTGGCTTCCACGTCCACCAGCACCTTATGTAACTCCTCCCCCTGTGCTTGATGTCTGTAGATCATAGCAGTGCAAACAGTGGCTTAATTTCCCATCTCTATGGTGACCCACATTTCCAATCCCTCATATTCCCTATATCTCTGTCACTTTTATGCTTTCCCTCACATAAAGCATCACATCCCCCTCCTTGCCTTCCCACCCTGTCTTTGTGGAACAGAGTTTATCCTAGTATGGCCATGTCCCAGTCATAGAAACATAGACTTTGACGGCAGATAAGGACCACTTGGCCCACCTAGTCTGCCCATTTCCCTACCTATTGGATAAGCTGTAAATCCTAGTTCACCGACAGCCTATGTCTTCCTACCCCCCACCAGAATTGCTATATGTCTGTCCGATGCACTCTTGAATTCTCCTACTGTTTTTTACCCCATGACCTCCTCAGGAAGGCCATTCCATGGCCCACCACCATCTGTGAAAATACTTCTCACTTTGCCCCTGAGCCGTCCCCGCTCTATCTTCAAATTGTGTCCCCTTGTTCTTGCACATCTCTTTTTCTGAAAGATGCTACCCTCTTGGACTTTATTGATTCCCTTGAGGTACTTGAAAGTTTCTATCACATCCCCCTCTCCCTCCTTTCCTCAAGGGTATACATATTAAGCTCCTTTAGTGTCTCTTCATTTGGCTTCTGTTGCAGATCGTGCACTATTTTAGTTGCCCTCATCTGGATTGCCTCCATCCTGTCTATGTTCTTGTGGAGATGGGGTCTCCAGAACTGCACACTGTACTCCAGATGGGGTCTCACCAACTGTCTGTACAGAGGGATAACAACTTCCTGTTTTCTACTGGTGTTGTCTCTCCCTATACATCCCAGTATGCCCCCCAGCCAACCTTACTGCCTTGTCACATTGCTTGCTTACCTTTAGGTTATCTGATATGACTACCCCCAGGTCCCTTTCCATTTTTGTTGTTTTTAATACCTCCCCACCATTGTGTACTCTTCCCCTGGGCTTTTGTTTCCCAGGTGCATTACTTTGCACTTCTTTGCATTAAATCGAAGCTGCCATACTTCTGACCATTCCTCCAACCTTGCCAAGTCCCTTCTCATCCTTTCCACCCCCTTGTGTATCAACCCTGTTGCAGATCTCTGTGTTGTCTGCAAAGAGGCATGCTTTTCCTTCCAGTCCCTCTGCAATGTCACTTATAAAGACATTAAAAAGGACTGGACTCAGTACTGAACCCTGTGGTACCCCGCTAGTGACCCCACTTTCTTCAGAGTGGACTCTGTTTACTATTACCCTCTGTGTCATGTTGTCCAGCCAATTTTTTAACCAGGCTACCACCCTGGCACCCACTCCCATGCTGGCTAATTTGTTTATGGGAGGGTTTTAAGCCCGAGGTTTGATGGGCGGAGCAACAACGTCACTCCCCCATCGAGCTTAAAAAGGTCACACATCCTGGACCTCGCCAGAATTCATTTTTTGTTGTGAGTGGAGGCGCTGCTTTCCTCCCCTCCGACCTATCTTATTTTTCTCGTGCCTCTGGCTGCTAATCCTGTCTCACGGTTATGCCTCCCCCGCCTTTACCTGTCCCTGTACCTCGCTCTTCATACTCTTTTCCCTGCTATTGATTTTCTTTTCGAATTTTCCCTCCTCAGCACCACAGCTGCTATTCTGCCTTGGCACTTCCCTCTCAGCATGCTCTCAATGTGCCCGACCGTTCCTGCATTGCAGGCCTTTGAGCTGTTTTGCTGCACACCTTCTCCACTGACCAAGAGTTTACCTATTTCTTCCCTCTTTTCCTGACTACATGAGTTGTCTCATTTAACTTGGTTCTGACTCTTCCCCTTGCACCTTTCCACTGGACATACCATTTTCATTTTCCGCAACAATGTCTACACCACTCTCTACATACAGGTTATCCCCCTTCTTTCTGGCGCACAATACCTTCTTGCTATGGTCGCTATGCTGCTGTCCTTCTCTGTCTGCTCAGTTTCTACATTCCAGTTCTCATTGTCCTGCTAACCATGTGCTGATTCTGACTGGCTCTGCGTCAGATTCCACTCAGGGCCAGGGTTCTACTGTCTGTCTGGGCCATGTCTCCACCCCACTCCTGACACAGATTTTTTTTTCTGGCAGCCAATTCTTATCTCCTGTTTCTGGTGTAGCAACATGACACATCAGTTTCCTATGTTCTGCAGCTGCCTGGGGACCGGATTGAATTTTCTCACTACCGGGCTGTTTGGAGAGCATTGCTGCAACTGTCCTGTGCCGGCAACTGATACAAATCCTGAAGTACCTCATCCTGCACCTTACTAGGTAATGTTTTGGCTTAAAAAAAAAATAATGTGCTTGTTTTTTTCTCTCTTGCTGCTGTCGGTGGCTCACCCACCATGCCCCCCCGGTCTGCCGGCTGGCTCTTCCCCTTCTATTGGCCGCGCTCAGTCTACAATTCATGGCTGTCCCCTGTCCCCTCCTCTTCGATTTCCCCCATGCTGTGTCTGCTCCTCCCTGCTGCCTCACTGGTGTTTTGGGAGTGCTGTGTCATTTATGCTGATCGGGTCACTCCTGCCTCGCCTAGTACTCTGCTGCATGCACTATATAGCGCCTGCGTGGATGTTTCAGGTCAATGCTTCTTTTCCTGTAGTCCAGCACATCCATTTCGGGGCATCTTTCATTCTTGGGACACAGCGCAAACCTCATGTTTTGGCGACATGGGGGGTTCTTGCTATCTCCAATTGTGTGGACTCCTCCAAGCCTCTGCCAGTAAGCAATGTAGTTGCTCGTATCAGAGCATTCATTGCCACTCCTCCTTCAGTCACTTCCCTACTGGTCTAGCGTTGCTCATAGAGCGTTTTGTGATACTGTGTGTTTGTAATGCGTTCTATTAATGCCCATTTCCTTTCTGAGATGTATCAGGACTGGGTGCCGCCTAGTGCCTTGCAGTGTACACTGCCTCTGGATTGCTGGCCTTGGCCAGCTCGCTGTCAGTGTTTTCTTTTTGAGGGTTCCTGCGTTACCACTACTTCTTCATCTCATTGGTATTGCTGCCTCTCTACCTGTGGACCGGATCACAATTCCAGTAAGCCATTTTTCACCAGCAGTTTCTCTTCTTGTCCAGGCGGTGGTGGCATTTACTATACAGGCTGAGTGTGGGCGTTGCTGTGCTGTTTGTCTGCCACTCCACATTCAGCCACTGCACTACTGGTCTGGTGTTGCTCCTCCTGCATGTTGGGATTCATTGTGTCTGGCTAGCACCTTGTACCTGCTGATTCTTCTTCTTATTATCATTATTATTATTAGTCAGTGTGGAGCTATTTGTGCTCCTTTCACCATTTTATTCCATTTTACTCATCTGTCTGGCCTGCTCTTGAGATTTCTTTTGGGCATACCTATCATGTATCGCATGCCACCTCGTTGACCCAAGGCCTTCCTGCCGCACATATCAGGTTCATGACTCCGTTTCTCTTTCACTATGCCTTATCCTTGTACCAGCCATTGAGGATCCCCTCCACTTATGGCTTCACTCAATCATCGTACATCGTCCTTTTGCTCCCATGGATTTCTAGACCCAAGCCCGAGCATACCATCTGGTTCCAGGCCTGCCTTCTTGGCATTGGTCTAATTCATTGCATTGCTCTATCATTCCTGCTACCTTGATTCGATGCTATCTCCACTCAAGGCCTTGCCTTCATGTCCGTTGCCTTTGCTAAGAGCTAGCTGGTTGCTCTCCACCATCATACAAGTTAATTTTCAAGTTCAATTCCTGCCTCTTCTTCCTCATACTCACATTGACTGATTGAGCATACCTCTCATGGGGTCTTCTGCTACATCATCGACTGCCATCATGGCTTCCCTCCACTCTTAGTATCACTCCTCATCATACAATCGTCCACTTTGCTCCTCGATCGCTCACCCTGAGTTGCTTCTGGTTCTTGACATGCCTTTTTGACCTCGGAGTCTGCCTCCTTTCAAGGAGCCTACTTACTCATAATACCTTCATACCAGTTCATTCCTGTCTCCTCCTCTTCCAATTCCATATTGACCTTCCTGGATTCACTCCACTCGGGCCCTGCAATTGATACTTCCTTTTGGGCATGCCTAACATGACTCCTATGCCACCTTATCCTGTGGTCATCCTGCCGCATGTATCAGGTTCATAACTCCAGTCATCCTTCACCCAGCCATACCACAAGATTTATCTATTTACATCTCTTACTCGAGCATTCCTATCATTGAATCCTATGCTACCTCATCGACTACAACCTCAAGGTCTAATCGTTCAAGGTCTAATCATTCACATCGCCACTCGCATCGCTCAATCAAGCCAGTCTGCATTATTCCCGGTTTTCTCATCGGCACATCTGGAATCTCCTTGTGAGCACATCTGGATACCCCTTGCTCTTCTGTCTTCTACATGGATTTACTCCCTCCCATTGACTACTCGAGCTTGCCCTTCTCGGGTCTCTGGTGCCTCATGTTTCTTCTTTAATCTGTGCTTCTTTGGGGTTTTCCCTATCCCGTAGCTTCTTGGAGTTTTCCCTATTCCATCATTATTGTCCCTACTTGTATCCCTCATTAATGAATCATTCTGTTTAGCAACGTACGTCCTCAAATCAAACGTCGTCAGCCTGGAGGGCAGGCGACCTAGGCCTTGGATCCCTAGAGGTTTCCTCCTCAAAGGGGGTTTTTCCTCTCCTCCGTGCCAATGGCCATAATATTAGTTAGAGTTAGTGCTTTCTTCAGGTTAGTTAGTTAGGTTCCGCTGTTGGATGGCGGCAGATGGTGGCTCTGGCTTTCCCCTTTCTTCTTAGGAAGTCAGCCCTTATCTTCTCAGAATTCATTCATCATTCTAGCCTCTTCTAAGCTCGACATCTTTGGGTATTCTTTTTGGGCTTCTTCCTAACCTACCTTTAGCCGATGCATTCATTCCCACAGCACCTGTAGGGGGGGAACCCTCCTCGAGGGTTCCTTGTGTCGTACCCCCACAGGGTGGTATATCCCATGGATAGAGAGGCAGAAAGCCACAAAGCAAATCAAGTTACACAAGCATCATCTCATATTATCTCATCTGGTTGCGTGAGCATATCGAATTACTCTTTTGTGTGGGACTGTGTCAAATGCCTTGCTAAAGTCTAGGTAGGCCATGTCCACAGCCCCTTGCTGGTCTACTACTTTGGTCACCAAGTCAAAGAAATCCCATGCTGATCCCTTACTCCCTTAGTTGTCCTTCATTTTGGTGGGAATCCTTTCCTTCAGAAGTTCTCTACCCTCCATCACAGCCTGATGGGGGGTCAGTTTCTGCCACCCCTTTGCCTTCTGCCACCCCACTTAGCTAGTTTAAATGCCCATCAAAGTAACACTTAAAACATCTACTAAGGACTGCCACTCCTTTCCCAGATGGATGCAGGCCATCCCCCCATACAAGCTCTGATCCCTCCAGGTATAACCCCAGTCTCCAATGTAGCCATACCCCTTCTCTCTGCATCATTCCTTCAACCATGAGTTAAAGACCTTAGTGTGGAGCTCCCTCTCTTTCACCCATTTTTAGATAGGCAGCACTTACGCAAAGGCTACAGTGTGTGCTACCTGCCCAAAACCCTTCTTCAGCTTCTTAAACTGCTACTGTAGTGCCTCTGTCCCTTCCAGAGTTAGGTAATCCATCCCCAGGTGGACAATGATGTCCAGCTCCCCCTTATTTCCTATAGCCCTTGTGATCCATAGGATACGCTTTCCATCCCTCTGAGTCATTGCACCAGGTAGGCATGTACCCGCCCTTTCAGCCCCCTTTCCTTCCTCCAACTCTATCCCCCTGACTATAGAGTCTCACACCAAAAGTTGTTTCCTCCTTCTCTGGGGGTCTCCTTCCTCCTCCTGGGGACTTCATTTGGGTGGTCCCCCACACCCTCTCCATCCACCACCTCGGGTGCCCCTTCATGGCAGTTCTGCTCTGCCAGAATGGCATAGGAATTTCTTTGTGGCACTGGATGAGGAGTGTGCCTGTTACCTACTCCCCCAGCCTTCTCAACCCTAAAACCCCTACTCTCCTTGAGACCACCTTAGTCCAACCGCGCCTTTCTTCTGGCAACCTCTGAGGTAGCAGTATCTGGCTAGGTGGTCCCTGCGTGGGATAGATAGTCCCCCAACTCCTTGCCAATGCAACTTTGAGTCTTGCAACATTCTTCTGACTCTCTGCCAATGCTGCTTGGAGCCTTGAGACCTGTTCCCTCCACCCAGAGAGTTGCATTCAGATGGGACAGCACTGCAGCCTCTAGAAGGTCTCCCTGTGGACTGCCAGCCCACAACCACTGCATTGCACCACTCCCCAAATTTCCTTTTCCCTGTTCTTCTAGTTCTTCCCTTTTTTTTTTTTTTTTTTTTTGTTTTGCGTTTAGGAGGCTATTGTTGCATTAGGAGGCTATTGTTGCATCATGAGTGGCTGCACTGTTCGGGGGTGTTTCTAATGTTGAGGAGGTGTTCAGTAAGAATAGATCTAGGATTTGAAACAAAAAAAGGTTGTTTATAACTAAACATTAGCATGCATTTCAGTTCTACTAAGCAAAAAGGCATACAAAGCAACCAACAACATCTATGAATTTTAGATAAGGTAAGCAATCATAAAACTTAGGCTTTTAACTAGAAATAATATGGTGCAAAACAGGCTTACAGTGTCCCTTTAAACTAAGCAGGCTAGATAAATATTTACAGCAGATATATGAGATAACCAAACTAGTAAGTATCAGGGCAGTTACTTAGCAACCATAGCAACCTTTGATAAATAGACTATAGAATAAATCTACAGCCGATGGATAAAATACATGAGGTAGCATGACTGACCAAAGTACAATTCACACAGTATCTGACTGCTCGGTTTAAGAACAAGTAGCAGATTTTCTGGAGAGGCAGAAGCAGCATGACCAGGCGCCGGCTGCCTCCACAGCTGATGCCAGTGGTAGATGCCAGCAAACAATGCCCTATCCATTGCAACCCTTTGCAGAGAGGACCACTGGAGGCATGGCTGAGTTTATAGGCAGAGAGAACCCATGGGCATCCTGAATCACTGGAGCTCTCCCTGGCTTTTGGGGACTCCCAGACCAAGTAAGGCAGTCAGTAAGGGGAGGAGAAACCATGTAGAAGCATGGTTCTCACCCTTCTTGAACCCTGCCGGAATCCAGCGATGTGGAGTGTGTTCGATAAAGACACTAAAAGCATCTTATACAGGGAGCTGGAGCTGGTTCCTGTTAAAAAATTATGCTCAGCCTTTAGCCCCTCCCATGAGAATCCTGATTGGATGGAGCTCCCACTGGCTTGAGAGAACACCCAGGCCGTGGAGGGAGGGGAATCCCTGTGGGAAGCATGGCTTTCACCCATCTTGATCTCAGGAATCCAGCACTGTGGTGTATGCAGAAGGGACATAAACATAGAAACACAGAAACATAGAAGCTGTTAACAGAAAAGGACCTCTAGGCCCAGCCAGTCTGCCCTAAAGTCCTTACCTACTGTGCTACCATCAACCCTAATTGATCTCCAGCCCCCCCCGCCCTGCTACTAAGGTCTCCCTGTGTCTATCCCATACATGTTTGAAATCTGTTAATGTTTCGGTACCCACCACTTCTGCTAGAAGGCTGTTCCAGGCATCCATCACCCTTTCCATGAAGAAATATTTCCTCACATCTCCTCTAAGACTCCCCCCCTTCCAGCATCATATTGTGCCCCCTTGTCCTTGAGCTTCTTTTCCTGTGCAGTATACCTCCCTCTTGTACTTCCCTTGAGGTATTTAAATGTTTTTTTTTTTTTCGGAACCACCCCCCTTATTCTCGGACCCGGCCCCATCCATCACCCCCATGCCCAGGCTTGCCCCCATGGTGGGGCCTCTGGGGGGATCCCTCTCCCAATATACACCACTGACAAGCCCTGGCGTATACCCTGGATCAGGGCCATGGGAGCGGGACCCCCCTGGTGGACGTCAGAAGCAGTAGGTGGCAGGGCAGAGCAGGCTGTCATGCCAGGAGGCTGGCTTTTTTGTGGATGCTTGCTTCCCCAGTGGTGAGAACAAACAATAACATCCTGCATCCACCCTGCCCCCTAATGTTACTGCACCGGTCATGGTGGTACCACCAGCCTCCGCCAGGGGTCCAGAAAGCACTGGACACTCTTCCCCACCCTACACCCAGAGAAGGAAAGCAGTCCCTGGGACGCTCGATCCATTCTCCCCCCGGCCCGTCCTCTGACTCCTGGGTCTGTTCCTGAACTGGGTAATCGGCATCACAAATGGAAATCCAACTGCTGTGCCAGTGCGCCGGCGTTATTTAAATGTTTTTTTATGTCACCCCTTTCCTGCCTTTCTTCCAGTGAGTACATATTTAGTTCTTTCCTCATAGGACTTCTAGTGCAGGCCATGCACCATTTTGGTTGCCCTTCTCTGTACTGCCTCCACCTGATCTATGTCCTTCCTGAGATGAGGCCTCCAGAACTGGACACAGTACTCCAGGTGTGGCCTCAGTACTGATCTGTACAGAGGTAACACAACCTCCCTTCTTCTGCTAGTTATACTCCTCCCTATGCACCCCAGCATCCTACTAGCCTTTCCCAGTGCCTTATCACACTGCTTTGCCAACTTTAAGTCATCAGATATGATGAGCCCCAGATCCCTTTCCTGTTTTGTGAATGGTAACACCTTCCCACCTAACCAATACGTTGCCCTTGGGTTTCTGCGCCCCATGAGCATAATTTAAAATTTTTTTGGCATTGAATCCCAGTTGCTAAACCCTTGACCAGTTTTCCAGCTTTTTAATGTTGTCCTTCATTTTATCCACCCGCAGACCCCTGGTATGTCCACTCCATTGCAGATTTTTGTGTAATCTGTGAACAGTCAAACCTTTCCTTCCAGCCCCTCTGCAATGTCGCTAATAAAGACATTGAAGAAGACCAGTCCCAGTACTGACCCCTGATGCACCCCGCTGTTCACCCTACCTTCCTCCAAGTGAACTCCATTTACCACCACCCTCTATGTCCTGTTACTTAGCCAAATTCATACCCATTTTACTATCTTTGGACCCACATCCAGGCTCCAGGCTGCCTAGCTTGTTTACCAGTCTTCTGTGAGGAATAGAAACATAGAATTTGACGACAGATAAGGACTGCTTGGCCCATCCAGTCTGCCCATTTCCCTACCTGATGGATAAGCTGCAGATTCTAGTCAATCAACAGCTTATTTCCTCCTGCACCCCACTAGAATTGTCTTATGCCTGTCCCATACATTCTTGAATTCTCCCACTGTTCCAATTGTTTAACCAGGTGAGACACACTAAGCTGAAAGCTTTTTTACAGGTGCAACCTAGGAGCACAGGGAAGTTAAGTGACTTGCTCAGGGTCACACAGTATATGCAAGTGGGGGCTGTGGGATTCAAACCCAGGTCTCCAGATTTGCAGCTCAACGCCTTAAACCACTGCGCTATCCTGACTCCACAACCTCCTCAGGAAGGCTGTTCCACGCATCCACAACTCTCTCAGTGAAAAAATACTTTCTAACATTACCTCTGAGCCTTCCTCCCTCTATCTTCAAATTGTGCCCCCTTGTTCTTGCACATATCTTCTTCTGAAAGATACTACCATCTTGTACCTTGTTAATTCCCTTGAGATACTTGAAAGTTTCTATCATGTCCCCCCTCTCCCTCCTTTCCTCAAGGGTATACATATTAAGCTGCTTTAGTCTCTCCTCCTATGTCTTCTGGTGCAGACCTTTTCTTGCCCTCCTCTGAACAGCCTCCACTCTGTCTATGTCTTTGCAGAGATGGGGTCTCCAGAATTGCACACAGTACTCCAGATGGGGTCTCACTAACTGTTTGTAGAGAGGGATAACAACTTCCTGTTTTCTACTGTTGATGCCTCTCCCTATGCATCCCAGTATCCCCCCAGTCCTTCTTACTGCCTTCTCACATTGCTTGCCCACCTTTAGGTCATCTGATATAATTAATCCTAGGTCTCTTTCGATTTTTGTTGTTGTTATTAACTCACTACCCATTGTGTACTCTTCCCCTGAGTTTTTGTTTCCCAGATGCATTACCTTGCACTTCTTTGCATTGAATCTGAGCTGCCACGTATTTGACCATTCCTCCAACCTTGCCAAGTCCCTTTTCATTTTGGAATGCTGTCATAGGCCTTTTTTTGAAATCCAGGTAGGCCACATCCACCACTCCTCCCTGATTCACTCCTGGGTAACCCAGTCAAAAAACTCTATCAGGTTTGTTTGACAACATCTCCCCCTTGTGAACCAATGTTGCCTCTGGTCCTGCAATCCACTGGTTTCAAGGTATTCCCCAATCCTTTCTTTGAGTAGTGTTTCCATAATCTTGCACACCAATGGGACCTCGGTTTAATATCTTATCTGAAGGATGAGATTCCATGTGATGATTGCGATCGCAATACAGCGATCGCTATCATAGTGAATGTATGTTGCCGAAAAGCATTTCGGCGAAATACAGTGCTCAGCGACCCGACTTCTGGCAACTAAAGTGTTTTTCTAGGGCTGTGCCCCCACACCACCACCTCACAGGAGGCTGGCACCCCCCTCCCGACTAAGGATTGTTCACCCAGGTGCATGTCGAGGAGGGGGAAAAACACAGCAGTGGAAAAAAAAATTAACATACAGATGCAAGCAGCGGCAAAATAATTGCTCCCAGGCAAGTCCTGAACCCAGTACCTACTGCACCATAGCCAACCACCCTCACCACCACACCACAGGGCTGGCTCAACTGCAGCAGGCTCTCCTGTCTACCTAAACCCTTCCTCCAAATAAAGTAATAAAATAAAACCCTTCCAGTAGAAAACAGGAAGTTGTTGGCCCTTTGTACAGACGGTTGGTAAGACCACCTCTGGAGTACTGTTTACAGTTCTGGAGACCCCATCTCCGAAAAGACATAGACAGGGTTGAGGCTGACCAGAGGAGGGCAACCAAAATGATGCAGGGTCAGCATCAGAAGGCATATGAAGAAAGACTAAAGGAACTAAAGATGTATAGCCTCGAGGAAAGGCGGGAGAGGGGGGACATTATAGAAACTTTCAAATACCTCAAGGAAATCAACAAAGTCCAAGAGGGTAGCATCGTTCAGAAAAAGAGATGTGCAAAATGAGGGGCACAATTTGAAGATAGAGGGGGGACGGCTCAGAGGTAATGTGAGGAGTATATTTTCACAGAGAGGGTTGTGGATACATGGAGCAGCCTTCCTGAGGAGGTCGTGAGAGCCAAAAACAGTGGGGGAATTCAAGAATGCATGGGACAGACATAAGGCAATTCTAGTGGGGGTAGGAGGAAGTAGGCTGTTGGTTAACTAGGATCTGCAGCTTATCTGTTAGGTAGGGAAATGGGCAGACTAGGTGGGCCAAGCGGTCCTTATCTGCCATCAAATTCTATGTTTCTCCTATCCCTTCCCTACACCTCTCTAGCCCTCTCCTTCCGGTCGCTTTCCTCGCTATACCATCGCTACCCATGCAAGGTAGCTGATGATGATAGCGCTATAAATGAGTCACTGTTTTTACAGTCTCTCATTTATAATCGCTATCATCATGGTATACCGAAGGATGGAAGTCTCATTATGGGCCAGTGAAATTGATCTCAGGCGAGATCCAATGTCCGATCACTTCCCAAGTGCCACATGTCATCATGCAGTGCTCGTATGACAATTTTTCTGTACTTGACTGGCAACAGCAGTTGGTGTCTGTGGAATCTATTGGATCCATGAGTTTCTGTATAAAGGAGTGTATACATTATATTGAATTTGGCCCACTCTCACAAGAGTAGGATCATGCCTAGGAGATTTGAAATCACTTTGGTAGCATCCCACCCCCTTTTCAGGACAGCGATGATGTCCTTGAAGCTCTGTCCATTTATTTATTCTTTCTTTAAGTCAATATGACTCAATCGGGAAAGTGAAGTTAAGTCCAAAATGATAAAACTACAGTAGGCCTTGGGAATGCAATCTGCATTCCCAAGGCCCACAAGTCTGTTGGGATAAGCAGGGATGACTTGCTTATCTGTATTATACTCAGGGCCCCGATTTTTCTGCGGCACATCGGAGCAAAGTTCTGCGGCAGGGAGTTTCATTTCACGAGAACTTCATGCACTCAATACCAATTTCTGAGGCAATTCTATGTAATGCTTTACCCTTAATTTTTTTCCTTTTTGTTTTTGTTTTGCCAAATCTGACACATTCCACGCCAACACAGTGTTTTATGGGCGTTTGTCACCAAATTTTCAACATAGCCAGTTTAAGACCTCTGCTCATGAACAGTATCACTATGATTTTATTAATCTGTCCGAACATTGATTTTGTACACCGACTCGCCATTGTGCACTACATGTGCGAAACACATTTTGGGTGAGATGTGAAATGACAGTTGTACTGTTCATAAGGAGGTGTGGTAAAATGGAATACTGAAAATCTGGAATGAAAATATGAAAAGTGCTCGGGTTACGTACGCGAGAACCAAAGCAACACACGCCGTGAATACAGTCATTTTATATGCTTTTGTCACCAAATTTTCAACATAGCCAGTTTAAGACCTCTGTTCATGAACAGTATCACTGTGATTTTCTTAATCTGTCCGGAACATTGATTTCGCACACCGACCGCGCCATCATGCACTACATGTGCGAAAACACATTTTGGGTGAGATGTGAAAAATGACAGTTGTACTGTTCATAAGGAGGTGTGGTAAAATGGCAACACTGAAAATCTGGAGTGAAAATATTAAAAATGCTCGAAGTTACGAGTGTGCGTAAGAACTGCACAACGCACGCTCATAAAACAGTCGTTTTGGGGAATATTTTCACCAAATTTTCAACATAGGGTTTTGAGGTGCCTACCTCTCATGAACTGTGACACTGTCATTTCATTAATCATTCCGGAAAGGTGGTTCGCTCAGTGACTCATGGAAACACCTTTCGAACCGATTAACAAAATAACAGTGTCACAGTTCATGAGGTGGGGTCCTAAAAACCCCATGTTGAAAATTTGGTGAAAAAATTCCCAGAAATGGCTGAGATATGCACTAAAGTTGAAAAAATCCATTTATGCCATTATACAGCTTACCGGCATTTCTTCAGTTCGCGGTCGGCTTTGAAGAGTGCAGACGTGTTCCCGGTCCACAGAAGATCATCGCGCTGGGCTCCGGAGGTAAGTATGGGTTGAGGTGGGGGTGAGGTGGGGTGTGGGGAGGTGGGTACGCAGAGGGTGGGTGGGTTGGGGAGGGGGCAAAGAATCAACAATGGAAGGTTTTTGTTTCAGGTTTTGTTTTGTTTTGTTGGATTCCCACACAAGGAGGGACTTTTGCCACGCTGGGGTGGGCTCCCAGCATGGCACAGGCAGCTTGGAAGTCCAGTGAGCCGACGGGGATTGGGCACCGCCGTCGGCAGGAAAGATCCACGCTGGGTGGGCTCCCAGCGTGGCATAGAGATGCTGGGGGCCAGTGAAACCGACGGGGATTGGGCACCCCGGCCGGCAAATTAGCTTTTGCCACACTGAGGTGGGCTCCCAGCATGGCACCAGGCAGCTTGGGGGAGGGACAGTGAAGCCGGCGAGTTGGGCACCCCAGTCGGCAAGTGCTTTTGCCACGCTGGGGTGGGCTCCCAGCGTGGCATACTAACTTATTCTTGAGGCACGTTTGTTCATGGGCAACCCTTGAATTCGCAAGCGACAGCAAATTCCACAGATATTTCCGCGGTTTGCCGCACCCGCGGAATCGCGGAAAACTCGGGGCCCTGATTATACTTTTTGAGCACTACCTTTACTGTTTTCTCAAGGATGTGAATCCGTTCTGTTGAGTTGTTGGAGCTCCCAGTGGGTCACTGGGACAAGATGTTCACATAAACATGATTGAGTCCCGGACAATATGCCATACTGTAGTCATATATTGATAGAGCTGACAACTAATAATGTCCAGCGGAGCCCAGCTTAGCAGTACTCTTCACATACGTCAAAGGATTAATGCTAATCTTGACAGTGGTCCTAGCACCATATAGAGACTCATGAAAGTGATCTACAATTGCACATTTTCAGCACTACAAATTCTAATTTGTGTACTGGGTAGTTCTTTTTAAATGGTGTTAAAAGTTTGCCTGCCAATGCCATAGACCTCATACCTTCTGGGTACTGATGGGAAAGTACTACTCTGAGTCCACTTAGGCTGGCATGGCATATGGACAGAACATCGCCATCAAAATGGAGCAGCCTTATTGCTGCGGTGAAAAGGTATCGTGGTTAAACGGTCACTGGGCAAACAGTTGCTGACAGTATGTCACATCTATTAGATGCGATCTTATCAGATACGCTTCAGTGTGACATTCCATTTATTTAATATGTATGTTCCCTTGCCCTAGTCCTTCCAGGCTGCTCCTCTTTTTATTATTTTATTTCTTACTTTATTGCCCCTTACTTTATTGCCCTGCTTGGACTTGTGTTGTTGGCCACTTTGATTTATATTGTCCCTGAGTATCACAGCCGAGCAATTACTGATGCAGAGACTCTGTGCTGCAGACTGGTGAGTCAAGACTGCAGCTGTGAGGAGGCCAGAGCAGCAGATGGGAATGAGTACCATGCTCAGTTCAGTTGCTGCATGACTGAGGACTGCTCCATTTGGCAGCTTAGGTTTTGTTTCAAGACAGATGCTAGCAAGTTGTCCTTCAGTGCAGCTGTAAGGCTGTTTAGATGAGCTCATGGCAATGAATCAGTAATGCAGAGGGACAGCTGCAGCTGGTTGCTGTGGTCAGGATGCAATGTCACTTCCAGAAGGTGAGCTTGGGCAGTGACCAGGTCCGAGCTTTCTTGGTAGGGAGGGCTCCAGTTTGGGGCGTGGTTGAGGTCAGCTTGAGAATGAACTATGAAGGATATGAATTGAGCCAATTTGTTAATTGCAAACATGGGGAGAGAGAGACACCAGGTTACAGTGGTGGCTGCTGTGACGTACAAAATTGAACAGCAGGCAGATTTACAGGGCTTGTTCTTGCTGGATCCTTTTAGTAAAGCCATGCGGTTTGATATTAGTGGGGAGGAGTGGTGACTATTTGTCCTCAACAAAACATGCCCTGCGGCATTTTTGGTAGATCCTTTTCATCTCCGCAACATTCTGTCTGCGTCGTTCTGACCACGACGTTTTGTCCAGGGACAAAACATCTGTACATGGCTGGCATCAGTGTGTAATGTGTATGCTCTTGCTGGATTATATGCCAGTACTGATGAATGGGTCAGATAATGGATGCTCTACTTGAAATCTTTTTCATATGAGCTATTCCACTGTTGTCCAAACAGGTTCTGCACTTTGAAGTAATGTTTGGGCTCAGTGTCTTTTTGAGGCAGTTGTCTCTGCTTGTTGGTAGGAGGGTAGCCCTAGGTCAAGTTTAGTAGTGTGTGTACCACTTTGGTGTAGTCCTTTATAAAGCATCAGAAGTAAACAAAGAACCCAAGGCAGCATTACAAGTCCTTCAGATTCTTGGGCATAGGTTAGATTGTAAGGGCCTGTACCTGTTGGGGTCAGAGATGATGCCACCACCTAAGACAATGTGCCCCACATACTTACATCCAAAATTCCCCATTCAGTCCAGACCTTCCAGTAAGCACACTTCCTACTCCTCTAGCATTTTGAAAATGATGATCATATCATTTATAAACAGTAGACATTCCAGGAGATTCATGTGTCCTGTAGCTCACACCATGAGGTGTTAGAAGGTGGCTAGAGCACCTGCGATTCTTTGTGGCATTTGCAGAAATTCATAGAAGCCAAGTGGGCAGACAAAGACTGTCTTCTCAGTGCCTTCCTTGGCCATCAGGATCTGATAATACCCACTACAAAGGTCAAGACAGAGAACCACTTGCTTCTGTTCAGGAAATCTAACTGATAACTGATTACTTAGAAAAAAGCGCCTCCACCTCCAGCCCCCCTCGTGCCCAGTCTAATCATCCCCTATTCTACTTTAGGGAGGTCAGACCATGTGAAGCGCGCCACTGTATTGCCACTGCTATCTCTAAATCCAGAACTAGTGGTGACACCTTGGACCTTATGCTACTGTCACTTACCCTTGATGAAGTTCTTCATCCCTTAACAAAAATTCTGAACCTCTCCCTCTTCAGTAGTCAATTCCCGGACAAATGGAAAACCGCGATCATGACCCCTGTCCACAAAAGTGGGGACAAGACCAGTCACTCAAACTATCACCCTATCTCAATACTACCCCCGCTCTCTAAGGCCCTCGAGCAGATCATGGCAGACCAACCTATAGACCATCTGGATAAATACAATATACTAAGCGCCCAACAACACGGTTTCCGGAAAGAACACAGTACCACCACAGCCCTCCTTGAGTTCACCAGAGCAGTTCACAACTCACTTGACAACGACCAGCTCACTGGGGCTGTCTTTATCAACCTCTCCAAGGCTTCTGATACTGTTCACCTTGGGCTCCTTATTGACCAACTACTGAATGCTGGTCTGTCACCTGACTCTACACTATGGTTCAACAGCTACCTAGAACTCCGGAGGCAAAGAGTAAAAATTGCCAATGCTCTCTCTGATACCCTGCCCATCCGCTCTGGTGTCCCACAGGGGTCCATTTTGGGTCCCCTCCTTTTCAGCCTCTTCTTGAACTCCTTACCCCAATCCTGCTCTGAGCCCATCATACTGTATGCGGACGATGCAGTCGTTTTTTTCATCTCACAAAGACCCCTCGTCACTACACCATAGTCTCCAGCATGGCTTCAGCACCATTGAGTCATGGTTCCACAAACACAAGCTAGTGCTTGTTCACAAGAAAACTAAATCAATGCTTTTTTGCAGCTCCCATAATCTGCACAAGCAACACCAGCTGGTTATCTCCACCACTAAGGGTAACACCCTTGAACAGGTCCAGTCCTTCAAATATCTAGGGATTCTGCTTGATCCTTGCCTTTCATATGGGGCTCACATTAACAATGTTGCCAGAGCCACTAATACACAACTTGGTCTACTCTATAAACACAGACAACATCTTACCCCTGATGCACTGAATATAGCCATACAGAGCTCTGTGGTCTCGGTCATCAACTATGGTCTCATCATTTACAGCTCTGCCGAGATGACAACCCTCAGACGTATACCAGTTGCCTTAAACAAGGCCTGTTGACTTATTACTGGTGCCCACCGTCTCACCCACACCTGTGACCTGTATGCTTAGACCAGTTGGCTCCAACTATCTAACCACATCAAGTATCTCACCTGTGCTATGGCAAAGAAAATCCACCTTGGCCTGGCACCCCCTGGCGTCCTAGCCCTATTACCTGAAAGTTTCAGTCGTCGGAGCTCTAGGAGGTCAAAGTGGCAGCTCCTGAAAGTCCCCCACTGTCGCACTAGCCTGGGCCAATGCTCTTTTGCCTACAAAGCTCCACTTTGGCTAAATGACCTTAGCCACGCTATCTCCTCAGTCAAAACACTTGGGATATTCAAAACCAGTCTCTGGCACCGTCTCACTACCACCAGCTCTTGTGATTGTTTCACCTAAAACTGAGGATCACTATCTAAGCCAGTTTGTGGCACCCCCACCTCACACCAGTCCTACCAGCCACACCCTGCAACCATGTACCCCCTGATGCACTTTTCCTTCCCTCATATCCCCCACCTCCACACCTCCTACCTGTTCCTTCCCCTATGTGTCCTATCCTCTTGCCTCTTCTCACCCCCCCATGAAAAACTGCACTTCCTCACTAATTCTTTGTTTTGACAAATGTCTCTGGCTGCTTCATTGTTTCCCCCTCTCCACCCCCCACCCCATGGTTATACC
Organism: Neoceratodus forsteri; assembly: GCA_016271365.2. Classification (NCBI taxonomy): domain Eukaryota; kingdom Metazoa; phylum Chordata; order Ceratodontiformes; family Ceratodontidae; genus Neoceratodus; species Neoceratodus forsteri. The sequence continues at coordinate 1,938,574 of JADMNL010000041.1, read as the reverse complement.
GAAGGTCCTGATACTCAACGTGTCTGTAATCACCACAATGTTGTTGTTCTTTGAAATGTTTGTTTTCCTTTGAAATGTTTGTTTTCCTCTTTTGTATTCTCTGACGTGGAACCTTTGTAAAAGAGCCTTGGCTCAAAGGTATTTGTAATCCTAGATCCAAATAAAATAAAAAATTAAAAAAAATGTTCTGTATCCTTGTCATGGTGTATTTGTTTGGGACCATCCTCTTTTTAAGTGCGTGATGGTTCACACATAGTCAAACACTGTTGTACCTCTTACAGACAACCATATGGGTGAAGCACATGGGCTCCTTGAGTCCTTCATGATCCTGACTGCCAACAGTTCATGAAGATGGTGTCTCACAAGGTTGATGTCAGCTGGTGCCAGTCTTTCAGACCATTCTAGATAAAGTCTGTCATCATGCAGTCTAAGGTGGTGTTCTTCTTCTAGGACACGTCCAACAACTCATTCACTCAGGAAAAAGACTTTGTTCCCCTGGGACAGCTTCATACATACATGGTCATTCCACTCCTTTGGTATGGGTGCATCTCCAAAATCAAAGGCTTCTGGACTGATCCCAGTTATGGCAGCTCCCACAGGCATCTTTGGGCTGACTACCTGTTTGCACAGTTCACTTATAGTAAGCCAAACTGCATCCTGTCCTGATAATGATGTCTTAGTCAGACATGTTTTTCTCTTGGACAGTAATTCTTCTCATGTACACATAAGCATATACAGTCAACACATTAGGCTTCAACAGCAGTCCTTAAGGCAGGCTATGTTCTGGGGAATGGAGCATAAATGTCTGTTTCTTCGTGTCCTGTCTGAACTTCACAATTATGTAGATAGTACATTCTGAGTTTGGCGGCAAAGTCAGTTCTTCCTTTTGTCAGGTGTCAAAACACTCCAGCTAGCTCATCAGCTGCTGCAGTTCGTGGCTCTTCTGGTGAGCTTTCATTACCAAGGCGTGCATGGATAGGGCTATATCTTGTTTTTTGGGGGGTTTTTTTTACACATCTCTTTTAGGCATCTAAACATGTGAGCTACAAAATTACACATACACCCATGATCCAAAGCAGCATGGGCTATATATGTAAATCACATCAAAACAGTATGCTGGTTCAACTTTAAGCAGAAATGCATGGTGCTGAAAGGCCTCTCACACAGTCTGCAAAGGGTGCCAACAGAAGACACAGACACATGTTTCGTCCTACCAGGACTCATCAGTGTGCCTTGTCTGTATGACACCCCAGTGGAATGAACCAGCTACCCTAAGTTGGTCTATCTGGGTTGGGTTGTGGTGAGCTCAATGAAAACAAATAACAAGCTAAAACACAAAGAACCTTAGTGCATAAGCACTGAGCTTGTGAGCGTTGGTCGCAACAAGGACAGGAGCCTTGTCATATATCCCAGTCTTTGGGTACCCACATGCTAGGGTCTGAACGGAAACAGATCCATACTGTGACATACCCTAGATAATGGTAATTATTCTCATTGAATCCCCCCAAATCTAGTCCATCCAGGGGCTGCAACTCCAAATGTGACAGGCACATGTCATACCAGTTTTTGAAAATGATGATCACTTATAACCCATTATCAAAGGATGGCTCTGGCACACATTCCCTTAATGGTCACATTGACTTCAGATGAGGGTCCCACCAGTTTGTAGAAGACATCACATTTGACTTGACAGAGCTGCCAACTTCAAGGGTATCAGCATGCTCCTTTGCTGAGCCCCTGTACAGTTTTGTTACTTCAGTGCTCTTTTTGAGCTGTTCTGTTACCTTTCTTGGGTGCTCTGGGAACTGGCACTCTTATCTTGTGTCCATCCATCCCACAATCACAAAAGAAAATATCTTCTCTACCAGTCTGTTTACATGGTAGGGTTTCCAAGGATCTAGGTATGTGGCCTCATTCTCTGGTATGGTCTCCACTTGGTGTTTTGCCTGAGTCACTCATTACAGCAAGTCTTTTCTTGGTGGGTCCCTCCTAAGACAGTGCCATTTGCTGAGGGTAACATGTTGGGTAGTGGAGCCCCAACACTAACTAACACAAGTAAGTGAAGAAGAAAGGAGCAAAGGGAGAACTTTCAATGTATGTAAGAGGAAGCCAGATAAGGTTAACAGGGACAAAAGGGGGGTGGAGGCTCAGCATCAGAAACTGGGAGGCAAGCCTCCCCCTGTACAGATCACTAGTGAGACTATATGTAGAATACTGAGCAAGGCACTGAAGCCCATTCCTAAGAAAAGACTGAAAAAAGGTGAGTATAGTATAGTGCAGGATGGCGAAGATGATCTAGTGCCTTTGGAGGAAGGACTTATGAGGAAAGGTTGTAGGACCTTGATATGAACACCCTCGAGCCAAGAATGGAAAGAAGTGACATGATAGCAACTTACAGGTTCATTCACAAGGGTGTAGTGTGTACATATACGGAACTCAAACAGAAGAGAGAAAGAAATAAGTGCTTTAGCTGGGATTTAAACCCAGGCCACCTGGAATACTGTTCCATAGCACTACCTGCTGCCCCACAAAGGTAACTGGAAACCTAGGTCTCCCAGAAGCACCTTATTCTTTCTGTAATGCACAACTTGGTGCTGTACAGCTAATTACATTTTCATTCACAATGGTGCGTTGTGCACATATAGGGAGCCCAAACAAACAGAAGAGACTAAGAAATAAGCACCTTAGCTGGCATTTGGACTCAGGCCACCTGGAATACCATTCCATTGCATTACCAACTGCACCACCAAGGCGACTGGAAACCTTGGACTCCCAGAAGCACCATACTGCTTCTTTGATGCACAGCCTGGTGCTGCACATATAATTACATTTTCATTCACAAGGGTGTGGTGTGCACATATATGGAATCCAAACAAACAGAAGGGAGAAAGAAATGAGTGTCTGAGCTGAGATTTGAACCCATGCCACCCAGAATACCATTCTGTACTGGGTAGACTACAAAGCTGTATTTGCCTTAAGCACAAATTCGCTGACCCGGTGGTGCAGAGGGTTGAGGTGCTGGTGCCTTACCTCGAACCACGCTGACAACCCGGGTTTTGGAATGGACTCGGGCGCTGGGGGATCAACAGGGGGAAGGAGGAGGATCGAGCATCCAGCGGACTGCTTTCCTCTCCTGGGGTGGGCTAGGGAGAGGCATCACTCTGTAGTGACCCCCGGTGGAGACCAGGGGAAGTACAGATGTGAAGCACAAGGAACCAGAAGAGGAAAAACACAGAAAATGGTGCCTCCACACTGCCGGATGACAGCCACCTGGACCAATGCCTTCTTGGACCTCCGAGAAGCCGACCTGACCGCAGCAGCACCCAGGGCCAGTGCCATTGGCCGCCAGGCCCTTCCTCCTTGGAAGAGGAGGAACCACTCGATGAAGGGTTACGTTTGGGTTATCCTGAGGTGGCTGTGATGTGGGGTCAAGGATCAGCATCGGAGCTGCGGGGGGGAAGGGAAGCATCCTTGGCAATTGGCCTGAAGGAGTGGCAGATGGGGCGCAGGGGAGCTAAACAAATAATACAAAAAAAAAAAAAGCACAAATTCACGGACAAGGTGAAATTCTTTCAAACTGGCAGGAAGAAGCTTCAAAAAGGATGTCCATAAAAACTTTTTTCACTGATATAGTGGTGGACAAGTGGAACAACATAGCTTACGAGGTGGTGAGGGCCAAATCAGTGGGCAGTTTCAAATTGATGTGGAATAAGTACATAACCTTAGTATGATGAGAGGACAGTGACAAGGGGTGGGATGGCCACTAGGGCCAAATCAGTGTACTCAGGTACGATGGGCAGACTGGATGAGCTGGTGGACTTTTATCTGCCCACACTTTTCTTTCTTTCTTTCTTTCTTTCTTTCTTTCTTTCTTTCTTTCTTTCTTTCTTTCTTTCATCATAAAAATAAGCATAAAAGTAGAGCTAGCAGAGGGAGTATAAAATAATGTCAATAGTTTCTATGTATGAAAAGAGGAGCACAATGGAGAGCATTGAGAGGATCAGAAAGGATGGGATACATGTTGAGGATTACATATTTTTTTAATTTTTACAAGACATTTACTGAGAATTGCTCATCTGAAAAGTTATTTATTTACTTTGTTTACTGGGTAAGTACACTGAGCCAAAGGCCCTTTTCAGGAATGACCTGGACCACAGTTACTAGGCAGCAACAAGGTGAAACAACATGTTACATACAAATGTAACTAAATAACAAGAATACAACATGCAATATGCAGGAGAAATACAACATCTTTTTTCCCATGGGGTTCTGCTTTTTACCCATTACCATGGCTGGGTGAACTGGAGCACTGGGAGGTTAAGTGACTTACTCTGGGTCACGTAGTAAGTACATAGCTTGGGTGGCATTTGAATATGTGACCTCCTAGATCCCAAGAAGCTGCTCTAACCATTAGCCTGTACTACCTCCTAGGATATGGAACAGTCAAAATAACAAATTGCTATTACTGCTTGGTTTTCATAATAGGAAGTACAGTAAAAGGTCAACGTTTGGAAGTCTAGACATGTTTCAGGACAGTGAGAACAGAAGGTTAGGGATGGAGAGGGTACCAAGGAAAGGGTTCTGAAGAATCTGCAAAAACAAAATGTGACAAAATTTCCCAGGCCAGATGGGTTGCACCTGGGAGTGGTGAAGGAGATGAACCAGTTACTAGCAGTCCCCCATCCCCCACCCCAGGCAGATGCCAGATGCATTTACTGATTTGCTAACATTTGTGGAAATGCCTTAGGACTGGAGGGTGGCACATGTGGTCCGCAGCACAAGAGTGGGGTAGGGACAAGCCAAATAACTATAGGTCTATGAGTTTGACATAAACGGTGGCAACGTTGCTGGAGTTAGTCATCAAGTAGCAGATTGTGAACTTCCTGGAATAAAATGGACTCATGGACAGAAATCAGCATTGGTTTACAAAGGGGATGCCATGCTGAGTCAATCTGATTAACTTTTTTGATTAAGTGATGTAGATTGTAGTTGGGAACTGGTCAGTAGACATCTTGTACATTAGTTTTAGTTAAGTTTCAATTCAGGGCCTCACAGAAAACTAACCCAGAAAATATGGGAATTAAGATTTGCAAATAAATTAACTAGATGGATTGGTAACTGGTTGTTTGACAAGACCCTGAGAGAAGTCCAATGGATTGGTAACTGGTTGTCTGACAAGACCCTAAGAGTAGTCCTGAATGGCAAATTCTCATATGTAAGGAAAGTTATGAGTGGGTGCCCCAAGGCAAGGATCATTGCACAGACTGGCACTCTTCAATATGTTTATAAGGAGTAGGATTGCAAGGTGAGTCTATGTAGATTATTTATTTATTTATTTGAAAATTGGTAACTGCAAAATGTGCACTGAACAGAAGCTCATTCCAGGCATGAGCAGGGGGAGGGAAAACAAAGGATATAAATGTTACAAGCAGTTGAGATTACCAATCAGTATATGGTATATACAATCAAATATGGTAACAAAGAGCAACTAATGACAATAATAGTGGGGCAACAACTCAGCAAAATGAGCAATTTCAACAAAGACTAAGTAGAAACAAAATAGAATCAGGTGCCAGCTAAGTGTGGACAGGAGCAAACAGAAGAGCCGTAGTCCCATAGAAGCATCTTAAAAGAGAGGCAGGAGGGTGCTAGTCTAAGCAAGGAGGGAAGAGAGTTCCAGAGACTGGATAGTCAAGCAGAGAAGGAGGCATGGCCAGTGGATGCGGAACAGCAGGGAATAATGAAAGAATGAGAGGTAGAAGAGCAAAGAAAATAAGTGCTGGGTGCCATGGGAGAGACCAGATCAGAGAGTTAGGAGAAAGGAAGCACAATGGGATAGGTGACATGAAAATAAGGAGGAAAGAGAGAAAAGATGGTAAGGGGAATAATGATGAGTAAGAGGAGGGGAGCCAGTAGCAAAACGGCAGAAGAAGTGAAAGATAGGATCCAGTCTGGCTAAAGTAGACTTGGGAGCACCCTCATACACCACATCCATATAGCCAAACAGCAGGAGGATCATTGTGAGAATGATATCTCATGCTGAACCGGAGAAGGTAGACAGGATTTATTCCTGTAAGGGGCATCAAGGGGCACCAAGTTTGGGGCATAATTGATGATGGGCTGAGAAGTTGATATGACTGTCTAGCCACACACCAAGTTATTTAAAATGGGGGACTGTCTCTAGGGGAGCGTCATTGAGGGTTTTGAATGCAGAAGTCATGGTATTCCTAGTAAGCTGTTAGTGGGTTCCAAATAGCATGGTGATTGTTTTTTGGGGCATTAAAGGAGAGCTGGGTGGCATGGAACCAGCACTGAACATTATCAATGTCATGCTATAAGAACTTTTTCAGCAAAGAGAGGGAGGTTCCAGTGGCAGAAAGGACTATGTCATCAGCATACGTATGTATGTCAGCTGAGACACAAGCTGAAAGGAAGTCATTTAAGAAAACTGAGATAAGGATTGGGTCCAGAATAAAGCACTGGGAAGGAATACCCCACCTGGACCACTTGGCTGTGACCAGAAAGTTAGGAACAAAACCACTCAAGGGCAGTGACCAAGAGTCAGCAGCCTTTAATTTGTCTAGAGCTAAGCGATGGACAGAAGAGGGGAATGCCTTAGTCATCAGTGACATGTAATAAGGAGGAAACTGCAGAATAGGCTTTGCAGAAGCCAGACTGAAAGTGGGTGAGAAAGGAGGAGGAGTAAAGAGAGTTGGGAGAAAAACAGCTTTTCATGCATTTTAGCCAGAGAGGGAAGGAGAAAAATAGGTTGGTAGCTACCAGGGGTGTAGGTGTCACCCTCTTTGTGGAGGGGGAAGACTTTATCAAGTTTTAAGCTGAAGGAACTGAAGAGAGCTGAAACGAGAGGTTCAGAAGTATAGAGAGAGGGACAGCGATGGCAGGCCCAGAAAGGTGCAAGAGTTTGGGGTCAAAACCATCAGGGCTATCTCCTTTGGAGGGATTTATTTATTTATTTTCTTATCCATGTCCTCTGGCTGACTTCTCTTTGGAACGTGCCTCTGCTCCAGCCCTGTCACCCACTATCCCTGGGACTTACCCACCATTGTGACCCTCCCTGTATTGCCCCCCTGGTTGGGGCAGCTGGAGGGACACAATTGCTCTGGCAACATTAATATTTGGTTCTGTCGATGGTGCCTCGGTCAATAGAGTGGGGCCTGTGAGGAGCAAAAGGATGGCATACTGCAGCGACTGGCATTTTTGACCTTTTTCTTCCCCCCACAGACAATGATGAAGGCCCTGCCCAGTGTGCACATGCAGGACAGGTGTGGATGCCAGAGTGTGCCAACATCTTCCTCCCTGTTCCAGCATCCCTGCTTGCAACTACCACCTGGGGACATCAGATGGCAGTGACAAAGGGGGAATGGTAGCCCTCCCTCCCCTTGAGGAGGTGAGCATCCCTGGGATGCTCCACTGTCCTACCTCCAGATAGCCCTTCAATGACCCATGCTTGTTTCTGAAGCCGATTCACCAGCATCACGAGTAGTAGAGCTACCACTGTGTTGATGGGCTGGTACACTTAGGAGGGATTTAGAAAAGAAGGATGGTTAGGATAGCAAAGGTTGTGACTGGGGTGAAAGCAAATGTAGATGAGGATGATAGAGGAGCAGCAGTGAAGGAGGAAGTGGAGGTGTGAGGAGTAGTGGTGTCACATGTAATAAAGTGCATGTTGAAAGCAACAGCTATCTCAGCAGGTTCAGAAATGACCATGGGGGGTTGCAGAGCTTGAGGGTGGGATACATGGGGGTAGATTAAAAAGGGATTCTAAAACCTTACAGAACTTATTTAGGGAATTAAGATTGCTGCGAAGGTTCAAGGCAAAGTAAATGGCTTTTGCGTGTCTGAGAGAATTGGTGCTCACATTCCATAACTGATGACACCTCAGTCAGTCCTCGTGGGATCCAGAGGACTTGTGGAGGGGTCAGACTGAGTCAAGGGCCCCGAAAAGGGATCTGAGTTCGAGGAGACCTATGCCAGGTGGACACCACATACATGAGATCTCCTTGGGGGGGCATGCTTTTCCCAGGCAAACATGAACATTGAAGTGAAGGGAGAGAGGGTAACATTGATGTTTGAACGGTTGACAAGAGGAGCCCATTTAGAGGACCACAAGACATCTAGGAGGTTGCCAAGTTTGGTGAGCTGAAAGATCTGGTCCAGGTATACTTCAGGAGGATTTAGGGTGATGAATTTTCAGGACACATTAGACCATGCAGTGGTCACTGAGGGAGTCTGGAAGGGTAACAACAGTACAAATTCTGTGAGGGTGAGAGGATAGGATCCAATAAAGGACTGCATGGTATGGTTTATGGAGTGCGGGTTTGCCAAGTGGGATCAGAAATAAGTTGAGAAAGATCCAGAAACTCAACTGTTTGAGCATGAGATTTAAGAGCAGAACAGAACAAGTTAACATTGAAGTCTCCAAGTACAGTAAGTTACCCAGAGGAGGCAAGTGTAAGAAGAGAGGAGAGAATGGGTGAGAAATGACAGAGTCAGAGTTAGGTTTAGGAGAGAGCTAGATTCCACTAATAAAGATAGGAAGAGAGTGAGAAAAAAAATCTTACAAAAGAGGAGTTCATATGAAGAGTTGACAGAGATATGAGAAACAATACCACAGGAGAGTTTATGCAGAGCATACATAAGAACCCCTCCTCTCCTTCTACACAGATCCTGCTTGATTGTTACCTAGCCAGGGATGCAGACATCACTCTCTTGGAGAGTCAGGATTTAGTGATGGCCAGGATATCAGGGTTAGTTTGCAAAACTCAGAGTCTAAGCTGGTCAATATTGAGAAGAAGGCAAATCACATTGCAAGGGAAAATGCTAAGACCCTTAGGCAAGGTGGGGCAGGTGAGGCAGAAGGATGACCAGAGTTACTCTCAACATTACCTGAAAGGAGAAGCAGGAGGGCAATGATAACCTTGCATGAGATGCTAGAGCAGCAAAGGAGGGGGAGCACAGTGACAGCGAATGGGGAGAGGAAAGGAGAAAGCACCACAAAGCTTCAAGGTTAGAGTAGCTAATGGTAAAGAGAGGGAGGGGTTCTAAAAGAAGACTGTTGGTAGAGGGAGAGAGAAAATTGTGGTAGGGGAGGAGAAGCAGGAGGAGCTAAGGCACCAATCAGAGTGGACAGGGAAGGAGGTAAAGATAACAGTAAGAGATGGGGGAGAAAGAGACCAGGAAGGGAAGGGAAGGAACACAATATAGACAGCCATACAACCATGAACAGACAGTAAAAATTGCAATTCAACAAACATTTCTTGAACACACTAACACTAAAACAAAACAAATCAGGAGGCAACTAAGAGTAACTACACTCCTTTAATAATAAGGTGCATCACTGCTAAGAGGCTGAAATAAAAAAAGAATACTGAACCCCTCTGAACCCCACCTAGGTTGAACCAAATACAGAAGTAAGGCAGGACACAATGCAATAAGCCCCTACTGTTTAATGAGGCAGCACAACCTAGAGACAGCTACCCATTATGTACTGTAGAAGGCAGGCCCTCTTAACTTGTCCTGTTGACATTCGCAATGCTCCATCATCCTGTGCCCTTTCCTCTATCTTGTGTTCGTTCACTTCCCCAACATGTAACTGTACCTAAATATCGTCTGCCCCCTCCCCTCTCTCTCGTCATGTTCCCCACAGTGATTCCTCAAACACCTACTTCCTCTAATATCCTATGCTATTGTCCCATGCAACTGCTTGTTAACTGTATGTAATCCTAAGTGTAGCACTTACCAATGCTGTATGTTAATCCTCACAACTGTGTTGTAGCACTTTGCAATTGTTGCCTATTGGTAGCTAATTATTGTTACTATATGCTGTATTTTCCCAACCCCTCTTCCCCCCGACACATCTGGAAAGGAGTAATTTTTGCACAGTATGTCTTCCTGGTGAAATATTTCAATAAAACTTCCCTTGTACTAAAACAGTACAGTAGCAGGTAGTACTCAGTGCAGTAGACTAGACCTTCTGACCCCACCTATCATAACACACAACACAGTTGGAAGAAGGCACAGTACTTTAAACTTACAGACTGTAGGGTGGGGGTTGGGTAGAGTCTCCTGGCATCTCCCCTCTGATGACTCCACTCAAACTCTCACTCCTGTGTGCCACTCATGTTGGGGCTGCTCACATAGTAACACTAGCAGGTAAGGGAATAAGAACCTTGTAGCTCCGCCTTTGTTGGTGTGCACAATTTAAGTACTGATTTGTCAGGCTGAAGCAGTCTTAGTAGCAGCTTCTGCTGCTACCGAAAGTATGCTGGGGAGGGTCAGAATGGCAGAAAGAGCAGAGGGAGCCCCAAAGCAAAGGGCTTATGACCTCATACTAGCCACATGGCTTCACTGATGGTGTCCTGACTGGCATCCTCCTGGTGATTTGGATCAGACCCTGTATCCCCCCCCTCTACTGGTGCACAGAAAGCAGTGATTGGTCAGGCCAAAGCATACAAACATTGGCAAAAGTGCAGAAACTGATGAGGGGAATAAATAACATGATGGGAGATGTGGAAAAACTTAAACAGAGGTCAAGAACATGGCAGTTAAAGTTCATTGTTAAAAAACACAAGGTGATTCATATTGGCAACGTGACTCCATGAATAGAATACAGAAGTAAAGGGGTCATGGCAAAACTCTCGCTAGCAGAAAGGGATCTGAGAGTAATAATAAACAGCAGTTTGAAATATTCATCCCAGTGTGAGACAGCATATGGAGAGACAAATGGAAGGTAAACAATCCACTATAAAATGGGTAAGGAAATCCCTGCATCCTGCATGGCTAGGACCCATGGATAATGACAGTATTACCAGTGGGTAAAATCTTTTGTTTTGAAAGCTGTTTTTTTAATACTCCTCACAAACATATTTTATAAGTGTAGTAAGATACCCCAGGTTGTTGGTAGTATCGTGGCAACTGCACATTCGGTGCCTGAAAGCACTCGGCATGTGGCCCCATGCCTTACTATGCCCCTGGGTGTGAGGTTTTCACAGTAATAACAACACCCCCTCATTACTTACTGCTTACATACAGGTTAATGGTTAGTCCTCACTTGCAGTATCGCGCAGAGTTTTGGAACTCTAATCTGAAAAACCATAAGGACAGGGTGTAAAATATCCAACTGAGGGCAAAAAAAAAATGATTCATGGTCAATAGGATAGAGTATATATGGACAGATCAGAGAGCCTAAACATGTACTAATAGGTGGACAGGAGGTGGACATGATCGAAACTTACAGGTACATGCAAGGGCATATCAATGTAGACTCCACATATTTATTTAAAATAACATGGCAGACGACCATCATGGGTCACATCCTCAAACAAGAGGAGGCTAATTTCAAGAATAAAGGAATCTGGCTTTACAGAAAGGGTTGTAGATTGATGGAACAAGTTGCTAAAAGATGTAATCAGTGCTTGTGCAGTACACTCTTGGAGTTCAAAACCCAGTGGGATAGCTATGGGGGTAATTAGAAACAAATAGGTTGAATAGAACAATGGGATCTTTGAACTAATCAAATAAGTTGTCATACAGCATGTAAACAGAGCAGGCTGGAGACCTTATTTCTATCTTTTCTGAGCCATCTATGTATACTGCATATGAATCAATAAATACCAGTGTTGTGGCCACTGCACCTAATATAGGATGGATGAGTAAATAATGCCAATTTTGTTTGTCATTATTGTGATATTTTTCTTTGAGTAATGGTAAGAACATTATGTCAAAGAGACAGGGACAGGCCCATGAATCAGTATTCATCATTTGAAATAATTCAGTGCTGTACATCTGCAGCTCAATACTAAAAATGAAAATCCTTTCATGAACAGTTTGTGTCTGATTGCCATTAATTAATAGGTTAAAGTGGTGTTATCAAATTAAAGGCAAATTACCTATGACTCAGAAATAGAAGTTCTGAAATAAATATAGTTTACTACTCAATGGCTTTTAGTACAAATTTGCATATATAATATTGGAAACAGAAGACATGGTTTGAATTACAAGATGTTAAACTCTCCCGGGCATCTAGTTAGTACAGAAAAAAAACCCAACACATAATTATTGTTAGCTGTGGATAATATACATATCTTTTCCCCACTCCATCAGATAAATTTGGGGGTAGAGGAATGTAAGAATAGAATCATTTTAGAACTGCAATTTTTGAGTCACAGCCTATTCGCCATGATAAAACAACTCCATTAAGAAGAATACATTATGCAGTTCTGAACAACACACTATAGGAAGGACATAGCAGGCTTGGACAAGGTTCAGCATAGAGGAACATAGATGACCGAGAGTCCACAGATGGAATACAAGTAGAGACTGGAGCAGCTGCGACTCTGTTTTACATTTTTAGTATAATTGGAAATCTATATATTTGTGAAGTCTGTTTACTCACCCCCAGTGCATTGTTTTATGTGTATTTTAAACAATCCTATTTCCTTCATTTAGTCACCTCTTAATGATGCCTTTTTCTCACACGATATTATTTTTTTAATTGTGTATTAGTCCCAAAATCCAGTGACATCAGTTGAGCAAAAGATCAGCACAGAAAGCTTCACCCTAGGTTTACAACTGATGTCACTGAGTTCCAGAACTCAACATCATATGAAAAATGGTGAATATTGGGTGGGGCAAAGGTGGCATTGGCATAAGTAAGTAAGTAAAATTTATTTTTAAGCGCTTTTCTTAAACCAAAGCACTGTACAAATAATAAATAAATAACAGAGAAATATCAAACATTGACAATAATAAAATCAGACCTCATAAGCTTTTGTAAATAAGAATATTTTTAACTCTGCTATAAGACCATAATTAAGTAAAAACAAACAAACAAAATAAGACATGGGGGGTATTATGTAGTCTTCACGTCTGCTCACATTTCTAAATGTATTAAAAAATGTATTAAAATGTATTAAAAAATAATATTTATGTTTCCTTTCAAATACCCAATGGTATAGAGAAGGTAGATGCAAGCAGGTTGTTCACTGGTTTACCAAAAACAGGTACAAAGAGGCATGAGCTCAGATTAAATGGGCACAGCAGGAAGTTAGGAATAGCAAGTATTACTTCCCACAGAGGGTGATAGGAATGTGGGGGAGGCTGCCTGAAATTACAGTAGATGCAGGAGCAGCGTCAGAATTCAAACTGTAATTATAAGAGTACTGCACTTGGGGAGAAAATGCGTAACTGTCTACAGCTGCTAAGGCAGCAAGGAGACAGACCTGATCAGCTATTGGTCCAATTCAGCCTATTACTACCAGGCTACTATGTTACTGGGAAACAGACCAGATATTGGTCTTATTCTGTCCGAACATTCCAAGGTTACTATGTTACAGGGGGGCAGATCTGATCATCTATTGTCCTTATTTTATCTCATTATTACTACTTTATTATGTTACAAAGAACAGATCTGACTGACTGTCTTAGTCTGTTCCAATACTACTAGGTCAATATGTTACAAGGTCAGATCTGATTGATTCAGTCTTATTCTTTTCTAATAAAATTATGTTACTGTTACTGGAAGAGAGACCTGATTGACTCTCTGTTTTACTCTACCCAATAAAACTACAGTATGTTACTTTACTACAGAATACAAATCTGATTGAATCTCTGTCTTTTTCTGTCCCAGTACTGCGAGAGTGCTGTGTTACAAGGGGAAGGCCTGATTGACTGTCTGTCTTATTATGTCCCAGAAATAATAGGTTATTATGTTAGAGAGGGACAGGCATGATAAACTCTGTGTCTTATTATGTCTCAATACTACTAAGTTACTATGTTACGGGGGACAGACCTGATTGACTCTGTCTTATTGTGTCCCCACAAAACTGTGTTACCGTGTTACTGGGGACAGATCTGTTTGACTCTGTGTTTTATTCTATCCCAATAAAACTATGTTACTATGTTACAAGGGACAGACCTGATTGACTCTCTTGTATTACTTTATTCTAGTACTACACTGAGACTGACACATTTTCACTGAAATCAATTTCTCTCTGCACATCAGTGCATATTTGGTGCAAACAATATATTAACTCAAACCAATACATACTCACTATATCCAGTGCATCTAAACCTATACTGATGTATTTTTTTGTAACCATATATATAATTATGTGTAAATGAATACATGTTCACCCAAACCAATCCAATTAAATCTGAACCAATATATTTGGGTCTAAACCAATCCATTGTTAAACCAACAAATACTGTTGTAGCAGCATTAGATTTTTTCCCTGTTTGGCACCTCATAAACATAAGACCTAATTAATGTCACTTTTAAATGCCTCTTTCATGTTTTTTTCGAAGCACAACAAAATCATTTTGTCCCTGGATATTTTTCAGGAACTATATCAACTAGCAAAAGTTGGGAAAAAGGAAGCAAACTGAAATTCCTGCATTTCATTTTAGGTGCCTCTTTGCTACATTTGTCCTCAGTTAGCAAATACCATCTAGATGTGCAAGTCAAAGATATGGGAGATATGTACCTGGGCTTTTCCACAAATGCAGAGGCTGAAATCGATGTTGTTGAAAATACGTGGGTCATGCCGGCTCCTGTGTTCCTTCAAGAAAATTTAGAAGACTCTTACCCAAGGAACATCTCAAGAGTAAGTGAAACCAGCTCTGTGTAGCACACTGTGTAGAGTGTTGTTCATTCACTGGCTGCATCACCTAACCCTTAAAAAACTTTGTTCTGTTGTCTTTCCTTCACTAGGAACTATTTATGATAACATTTATTATTATTACATTTCTAGCCCAGAATAGTATAAAGAATGCTTATTTATAATTCCATTATTTTTATTTATTTATTTTTATTTAGTTTTTGTTGACCGGTTAAGTGCACTAGACAAATCCTGCCTATTTTCAGGCACGACCCGCAGGAGGTGGATACAGATGAATGCCAACTGACTTTGAACCAGATTAAGCTGTTTGTGGTAATTTTTAGTGAATGAGGGAAATTTGGCCAGGACACCAGGGAAATTCCCCAACTCTTTTCGAGAAGTGCCATGGGATCTTTAACATCCACCTGAACTACCACCAATCCAGGCAGATGGGACCTCAGCTTAACGTCTCATCTGAAAGACGGCACCTCAGAAGTGCAGTACCCCTCTCATGCTGCACTACAGTGTCAGTACTGGGATATTAACCCAAGTGCTAGGCGTGGGAACTGAACCCACAGCCCTCTGATCTCCCGGCCTCAGAGACGAGTGTGCTACATACTGAGCCACTAACACTAATAATATAGGCGATAGTTCCACTGGGGCTCAAACCCAGAACCTTCTGCATGTAAAGCAGACGTGATAACCACTACACTATGGAACCTCATTTAAAAGTTATTTCCGAAACAGAACTTAATGCAGTTTATTTTCTCATTGCATATCCTAGACCTTATTTTAGAATGCATTTTGTGGGCAGCCACAGCAGTAACACTGGGACACAACTTTCAAAGACTTCAGCAGATAGTGGAATTTCACTGCTGCTTGCAAAATGCGAGATATCATTCAATCAATCAGTCAATCAATCAATCAATCAAATAGCTTCTGAAGAAAGCAAGAATTAAAAAATTGTTATTTTAATGCTGCAGACAAATTACAGGCACTCAAATGAAACATCTGTCATTTTTCTTGTGAGTCATTGCTTTTTTTGTATTATCTTTATGGAACGCTTTGCCACCTGTTATCAGGGAGGCCCCGATAGTCGAGCTGTTTAAAAAGGGGCTAAAGGCCTACCTTTTTTGTTTGGCCTTCCCCGACAAAGGTGACTGACCTGTATCAATTTTATGAAACTATTTAGTTAAGCTGAGATTTATTTATGTATTATTATTTGTTTTAAACTTTTACTGTGTGTTGTGTTGTATTGACCCTACCTTTTATTGTAAGGCGCTCAGAGCCTCAGGGATTGGGCGCCAGATAAATAAAAATTTGCCTTGCCTTTATCCACATCAGCTATGTCCCTGGCATACCAGTCCTTCAGGCCACGTCAATGCCCCTGATGTCTGCTGGTCTACCTTCTGCTGCCAACTCCCATCCCAACAAGACATCCCCAGTGCTCTCCCCATGGCTCACTGGGGTCTGGGAACCTGGATCACCAGCATGCCACAGCGAAGCCACATCACTCAATGCCACGGAGCCGGTGTGAATCATTTCTTAATGTTTTTGTCCAGGGTAGCTTACCTAAGAGGCTAGTTCCAGTTTACAGCAGAGTCCTGCTTCTACTCAGTTTCATAACTGGGAGGACTAAAGCACGGGCAGGTTAACAGCACGTTCAGAAACAGCAAGTGCTGGGTTTTCAAAACTTTGTATGTATGCCCTATGGCTGTTGTTGAGCCACAGCTGCATCACTGCAAATGTTCCAAAATGTTGGTGTCTGATTTTCAAACATTTTGATGCATTGTGACACTTTCTTCACTTTACAGCAGTAAAATGATGCGTGCCCCAGTTTTCATGCATGTATCATTTTTGATGCGCAACTTCTGGTACTTGTGACATGCAGTTAGACCATGTTGCATGTGGTCTAAAAGTCACGGGGCATGTAGCATAATCACAGCAAAATTGTGCTACAGTTCTGTACAAATCCAGCCCCAAGCCTCTACTAAGCTAAAAGACTAATCAATATATTTACAATTGTCATATTTAGCTTTAGTGTTTACAGGTATGTTTTCACTTTCTCTTGTTATTTCATTTTTATTGCAGTATGTATATCCACTGTGCCTTTGTGGCAATCCACAACTGACTTCACAATTGCTGTTTGTGACATCACAGCCTGCTGTCATGGTAAGGACTATGATGTCATAAACAAAGGCACTGTGGGATTAGTTGGGGATAGCCAGAAGCTTCTTATACACACTTCATAGGCTGCAAAGATGTGTTATGTACCCCAGAAAGGAAAAAAAAATGTATATTCTAGTGAGGTTTAACAGCAGAAACATTAAGTTTATGAAAGTGGATGCTAAAGTGCAAAGTTCCTCTTTAAGACCAAATAGTAAGTCAGTAGCTGCGTTGGGATTTGAACCTCTCTTCTTCTTCTTCACAGTACTGCCCTCAGACCACTAGCCCAAGCCTACAATGACTATTTTGATTTATTCTGATGGAACTATCATATATACAAGCACAAATAAAAGAAAAAAGCTAACTAGAGCCAATGTGATTAAACAGCCAGCATGTGACCTAGAAACGAACACACACACACACACACACACACACACACACAGCTGTTGGACAGCAACCTCTTTTTCATATTCCAAACTTGGAATTGTTTACTAAAGTTTCTGCATTAGGAAACTACTCAGCATTTTACATTGTGTAAGGCTTGTTCAGGACTGGCACAAGTGTCTGGTGCCAGAGCTAGGCCTTTTATCAGGGCCCCCAGAGTTCTGTCCCTACTCTCCTTCCTCACCATGGACACAAGGAACAACTGAGCAGGTGGTTCACTATACAAAGTTCAAGTAAATTAAGTAGTTGGGGGAATTGTCACTACCAGGGACAATCTGCTCTGATGTCTGTGACTGCAGCAGCTACTGTAGGAAGTTTTACTCATCATAGTGACTGGCTTTAAATCTTATTCACCATTGTCATTTCTCACTGCATAATCCTTGATACAGGATAAACATTCCCTGTCCCACAACATTAGGGTGGAAAAACAGGGAACTTAAATGTAAACATGTGTATCACACCGGAGTTTTTTTATAGAAACTTTGACGGACACAGGCCTGAAGTAAGCGCTATAGGTGTTACTAAAGTTCTGTTTTTTTTCAGTGGTACATTTAATCTCAGTGAAACATAGTTCAGCTCTGGGCCATCATATCCGGTTTGGTATTCTTTGTCACATTCAGCAGTTCAAAGATCACTTCCCCTGAAGCTGCAAGATGAAGGTTACAAAGCCCGCAAAGCGCTAACGCATGGCCCCAGTAGGGTGCCTGTTCAGTTATATATATTTATACACACATTGTGGATAAATATTACCAAGTGATATTCCCAATACTTTAAATTTACATCTGGACAGTACCCACCTGGGCAGTAATGAGATAGATGGCCTTAGACATGCCTTCACCAATCTTTCCCTAAGGGTGGTATGGGGGAAGACACCGGCATGGTGATCCAGATCTAAGCACTTTCCACACCCTCATTTCAATGCCTGAATGGCCATGTGGGCTCTGTGATGGGCTACCTCATGGATGCCTTAAATCAGATCCCTTAGAGGGGGAACCAGCAATAGCCCCCCCCCCCACCATCCCAGTGATGGTCTTTAAAGATCTAGTCAAGTAACAGCCGCTGGAGATTCAGCACAGGGAGGAGAGTTGCCTCTCCACAGACGCAGGTCCAAGTGCCACTGCCTAAGCCTGGAAAGTCTCCTGTCAGTCTCCTATTAATGGTCGAAGTCTGAGCTTATCAGGGGCAAACTATGTTGCTGGTGGCATGGATCTCTCACCTCTTCCTCCACTCTTGCCTCTGTTTCTTACTTAGGGGAAAGAGGATTCTATTTTTTAAACTCTCTTCCCATGGACTGAAAAAGTTGGAACAGAGGAGGAGAGTTTGAGATCACGTACGGCCTGCATGCTCTCATTTCCTTGCTATAAGCAGGCCCTGGTCACTAAGTGTGTGACATATGAGTACCAGAAAGAAGCCCCATTTGCAAAGGAGAGGGGTGGATGGATTGTGCCCTCAGTACAGTACCTTTAGGAAAAAGGGAAATTATATCATAGTCTTTAAGAGCAGACTAATCAACAATTATATCTGGAAGTCAAGCTCCAGCTTTAGTTTCATTGCTAATGAATAGGGCCACACATACATTATGGTGCACAGTTTTATCATCATCCTGCATGCAGTAGGAAAGTTGAGTGAACTAGTCATTTGTGAACCATTAGTCCCAGCTTCTACTGCCCATAACCGCAACTGGAAGCAATGACTTACTATATGTCCAGCCATAGAGTATATGGACTCTGAAAGATTCAGTATGTTGGAAGTCTTAAGATTAGAGGATTGCGAGATTGTGATTTTTTTTTTTTAGTTAGTTATTTAACCATTTTGATTTTTATTGTTCGACCATATGTCTTTACAATGTACCAAAACAAAATAAGACACTCCAGACAAATACACGATACATAATACGGCTAATCATCACATTGATTACAACTAGAGAGAAGGATTAAAAAGATTGTCCAAAACCGTTGGGTCTAAGTATTATAATTTCATCATCACTTACTAGCCTAAAGGACCATGAATAGTGATTTCTAATGTAAAATTACTGGACACATTTAAAACGAACAGCTTATTAGTTATCAACACAGATAAAGTGTTTTAAAATCTAATTGTTACAAAAAAACATTTAAAAAATAGAGAAGAGAAACCTCCTGATTTAAACTGTAGTGGGAGGGCAGTCCACAATAGGTCTAATGCCAGCTCGAGTCCAGGTGAAGGTTGTCCAAGACCAAAACGTGAATGAGTATTCCCACTGGGGCAGATCATGCTTCAGTTTACTGCCTTCAGGGAAGTAATTAGTCATCAGGTAGTACTAAACTGACAGAAAGGCTTGTTCATCTGGATTTGGTTCCTAGGTTAATTAGGGGAAAGCCATTGCCACTTGAAGAGGTCCACCATTCTGCATGGATTGTTGAAAGGAAATGGCCCTTGTGCTACAGGGAAGCAGTCCTTATTTCCATTGCTGTGGCAGTCCTCCTCACAGTCATATAACTCATATCTGAAAAATCTTTATAAACACAAATGCTCCCAATCTATCAGTCTTACAGCCCCTTCCTGAGACATTTGACTTCCCACAGGCCCAGCCAGAATCTATTGAACCTGCCCCGTTGCGGAAGGGGGCCATCTGGATAAGATTAGCAGGCTTCCGTAACTTTGGAGGATATATTAGTACTTAGACATCTAATTACCAGAGTGTTAGCTAAATATGGACAATTTTCGTTCCCAATCTCTATTTTCCCTTTAAAAATAGTTCCCTCACTAACTTCTTTTGTAACTGCATATTCTTTCAGTATATTTGTAATTAAAATTTGCCAAAGTTGTTGCAAATTTCCCATTGTTGCAACCCTCATATAGTATATAAATTAAAGAGACAGAATTTCAAAAAGATAGACACTTACTGCAATCATTCAACATTTAACAAAAATCAACCTAGAAAAATTTGCTTTAGCTAGTTAGAGAAATGATTATAAGTGAGCCAAACCGGGTGGTCACGTGATGGGCTGAGTCGAACTAGATGTCTTCTGTGCTGCTCCAAGGTCCGATCTAAGAGTTTGGCGATAAAAAGCTCAGGGGTCTGCCAGATTTGCTTGATAATATATTATTAAAGCGAGGTAGCCCCAGCGGTTTTGAGTTTGGGCTGCAAGTTCGCTAAAAAGAGAGTTGGGAGTGGTAAAAGTGCTAGCCTGTGGCGTTGCAGTCGGAAGGAGCAGGCCGCTACCGAAAAGCAGGATGGAGGTTGAAGCCACGGAGCCCCTTGCTGCGAGATCCCCCGTGACTAAAAGGCCAAAGCCCCAATCCCCTACCCCTACGGAATCGGAGGAGGACCTAGGAAAAGAAGGGGGAATGGGTCAATCTAATGAGGATATCCAGGAGATCAAAAAGTTGTTGCAAGGGTTGGTGGTGGACTTTGCAACTGTGAGACCGGCACTACAATCTCTAGCACAGTGTATGGGGGACGCAGAAGCCAGGATAGCCTCGCAGGAAAGAAAATCAACTACATTGGAACAGGAGCTAATAACGGCCAGAAAGCAAATCAGGAAACTTGAAGAGAGAATGGATGATCAAGAGTCGAGAAGTCGGAGGAATAACCTGATACTGGCAGGGCTTCCGGAAAGGGCTGAAGGATCGGATTGTGTTACATTTATTCAGGACTTGCTTTTGAAATTGTTGGGCCAGACGCCATTCGGGGAAGCCTACAACCTTGAGAGGGCCCACAGAGCATTAAGGGAAACACCCCCACCAGGAGCAAGACCCAGGGTGATTATTATGAGATTTCTTAATTATAAAGAAAAGACACGTGCTGCTGAAGGCTAGACAAAATAAATCACTACAGTGGAATGGCGCGATGCTCTGGATGTTTCAGGATCAAACGCCAATGGTCAGGGAGAAACAGAGGAATACGTGGAGATCAAGAAAAAGCTGTATTTAGTTGGTATTAAATTTCATCTGCAATACCCGGCAACGTTGATGGTGAGATTACAATTGGGAGAGAAGTATACCTATCTCCAAGGGATGCGCTAGAAGGCTTGGCGTGTTGAACTTCCTGATTTATTTAAGTCACGACCTGAGTTGGACTATCTGGAAAGGGACGTAGCGAATGGACTTAAGTAATTATGGACAAGGGGAACACGGAGTTTTCTAGGATGCAAAGTTATGACTAATTAATCATAGTTATGGTTGTATGTTTATTCTTTCTTACATTGGGTAGTATCTTTGGGGGTCATATTAAGCTTGTTTGACTAAGGTGGGTCAAGCCTCGTGGCTTTAAATAGGGATTCAAGGGGGATCCCCCTGGATTGAGTGGAAGGAACTTGGGGGGGTCAGTGAAGATCTGGTTCCATTAGGGGGAGGGTATTTTTCAGGGAATTTACAAGGATGGCATTATTGCAAGCTTTCTAAACTCAGTGGGAACAGTTTAAAAGCATGACAAGTTGTTAGTGAGGACTGACCCACCTCTGATCTGTAGTATGTTGGAGAATATCTGAATGATGGGGGGTTGGGGGTTGTTTCTTCTCTTGTCTGGAGTTCAGAGGAAGGAGGGGAAGATTGAGAGGATGAGGGTGGAGTGGAGCAAGGGGCAGAAAGGCAGAGAGATTAGATGATGGGCAGGCTCTTGTAGTGATAGGGTTATGGAAAGAGGCAGGAGGAACACAGAGGGGGTTCATCCCTGACTCGATATATGTTAGGAGGACGATTGAAGGATCAGAGGCAGGGGGGGAGGGAGGGAATGGGGGATCTGGAAAGAGAGAGAGAGAGTCCAAAGAAAGGGAAGCAAGGGAAGGCAGAACGGAAAGGACATGGAGAAATGGATCATTTGTTACGAATTTTATGATGGATAATGACCTGTTTTAAAATAATGTCATGGAATGTCAAAGGTCTCAGGGGTAGACATAAAAGAATGGTTATCTTGAGGCATATTTAACCACTTGGGAGCTCACATAGCTGCTTTACAGGAGACCCACTTATTAACAGAGGAACTAAGCTGCCTTAAGAGGCTATGGGTGGGCCAGGTTTATGGGGAGGGTAAAGAAAAGGCGTCGGGGGTTTGGTGATCCTAATAAGAAGTAACTGTGCATTTAAGGTGGAGCAGGTGTTGGTAAGGGAAGATGGTAGGGTGTTATACCTCTCAGGGATTCTGTCTGGTAAGGCAATTTCAGTGGCCTCTGTTTATGGTCCTACTCCCTCTAAGGCGGACTTTTTTGCTTCCATTGAAAGGGATATAGCAGCTATCCCTACAGATTCGCTTATTTTGGCTGGGGACTGGAATGCTTGTGCTAACAATCTGGAGGATAGGATACCTCCATCTAATAGTCCCCTGAGCAGGGCACAGATTACCTTGAATAGGATGCTGGAGGTGACAGCTTTGGTGGACCTGAGTAGGACCCATTCCAAGGGAGGCAATACTATGACTTTTTATTCCACGGCCCACAAGACTCAATCGCGTATTGATTTTTTTTTGGTTAACAGTGAGGTACTTAGGGAAGTGAAGGATATGACGACTGGGGCTAGAGTACTTTTGGATCACTCCCCTATTTCCCTGGTGTGGGAACCAAGTACTGTCCCCCCTAGACCAGTCCGGTGGAGACTGAATGATTTGTTGCTCTCGGAGACTGCAGTGCAGGAGAAACTAGAGGAAGCCTTGCGAGGAATTGTACAGTATCAAGTACCCTCTCTACAAATCAAAAATTAGCGTGGCCGACCTGTAAAGTGCTATATGTAGGGGTAGTACGGGGTCTGGCAGCCCAGAGAAATAGACTGAGGAAGGCAAGGGAGGAATTTATTCTGGGTGCAATTGACTCGTTATCTCCTCTGGAGGGGTCCTCAGGGGAAATCTACTTGGAACTTAAAACCTTGCGAGGGGAATGGGCGGACATTATGTATGGTAAGGTGGAATATTGGTTGGATAGGATTCAGGCTAAATACTTATTGCAGGGGGATGTCCCAGGTCGCTTGCTGGCAGCTAGGTTAGGGAATGGGAAGCAACAGAACAATTACCTTTATTTGGCAATGGGGAAGTTGTTAACGGATTCTCAGAAAATGGCAGATGCATTTGCGTCTTATTTTAATGATCTATATGGGTGGAAACCCAGTTGGAGAGGAGGAAATTAATGCCTTCTTGAGGAATACCTCTTCGGTGTTGGATGAAGTACAGGCTAGGAGTTAGCGGCTCCTTATAAGGGAATCGGAGATACTGGGGTGGTGCAATCCTTACCGGCTGGTAGAACTCGGGACCAGATGGTCTTACAGCTAAGTTTTATCAGGCACATATACAGATTATACTTCCAATTTTGCTAGATTTTTTTAATACTATCATGCAGGAGGGGATGTCCCATCCGCCATTGTATCAGGCATATATATCACTGATCCCTAAACCAGACAAACCTAAGGATCGGGTGGATAGTTACAGGCCTATAGCTCTAATGAACCAGGATATTAAGATATTAACGAGAATATTAGCTAATAGAATATTGAGCATTGCTCAAAGTTTAATTAGTGAGGAGCAGGTAGGATTTATGCCAGGGAGGGGGGCACAAGACACCCATAGGAAGCTACATCATATTCTTAGCTACGCACCAGATTCCCAGTTACCTTTAGCTTTAATATCATTAGACGCCGAAAAGGCATTTGATAGGGTCTCCCATTTTTTTCTGTTTGCCACAATGAGGAAGATGGGCTTCCTGGAGGGCCTGCTTAGAGGTATTAAAAACCTGTATGTGGCTCCAACGGCTAGAGTACTGTGCAATGGCTATATCTCACAAGAAATACTGTTGAAAAATGGGACTAGACAGGGATGCCCTTTATCACCAATATTATTTAACATCTATTTGGAGCCCTTGCTGAGGGCCTTAAAGGAGGATAAACATATAAAAGGGGTACGGTTAGGGAGGAGAGAGCTCAAATTTTCAGTTTTTGCTGATGACATTCTTTTGCATTTAGAGGACCCGGTTTCAAGTTTTGAGAGAGTAAGGGTTTTAATTGGGCGATACTCAGCGGTGTCAAATTATAAATTGAATTTGAGCAAGACCCAGATTCTCCCCCTGATCCCGCATGTATTTAGGGCAGATTTCACTCCATTACGATTGCAGTGGAAGACAGATGGGATTAAATATTTGGGCATTTGGATCACAGCAAACAGAGAAAAGGGGGCTGAGGTGAATATGGAGGGGGTTTTATCTGCAATAAGAGGGGACATACTAAGATGGAATAATCTTCCTTTGAACTTTATGGCCAGGCTAGGCCTTATTAAGATGAATTTATTGCCTAGGTTAATATACCCATTGTACATGGCCCCTTATGATATTCATACAACATGGTTTAGAATTATTAGGAAGCTTCTCTCCGATTTTCTATGGAACACTAAACCGCCCAGGAGAAAGCATGAAGTACTACATTTATTTCAGGCAAAGGGTGGGATCAAAATGCCTGATCTCCACGTATATTACGTGGCGGGACAACTGGGTCTTATGCTTCGTTGGGTTAGGAATATGGAAGGGGAAACGTATACCCCAATATGGCTACAAATGGAGAGGCAAATATTGAAAGAGCGGGGTCTCTCGCCAGAAGCAATGTTGTATGCTAATTTTGAAAATGAGTTTATTAAAGGGGGTGGGAATCCAATTGCGAAATCAGTGAGAGCTTGGTGGTCCTTCCTTACCTCTGCACAGAGAAAAGTGCAAATGAAAGCCTGGGACCAACCGCTGCTGGGTAACCCCACTTTTGAAATTGGGGGGCAGGTACTAAATGCACGGTGGGCTAATCAGGTGAGGGGTCTAAAGGTAAGCGATCTTATCCAAGGCAAAAGGGTCAGTCTACCGGCTTCATTGGAAGGGCTGCCTTTCTTTCGAAGACTGCAATTAACTCGACTGTTGGAGGGAGCGATGAAAAGGAATGGAGGGTTTTTAGATAGCTCCTTCACTTTGGATCATTTAAAGGGAGTGGATCCGAAGTCAAGCACTCTCTCCCAGGTTTATAGTGTGTTGGTGGAGTTTTTTAGTCCGGCCTCACCCATACGAATGTCGTATTGGGATAAAGTAATGGCTCCTAGGAATCTCGCTTGGGACTCTAATTGGAAAAACTATAGGTATATAACTATACCCAAGTTCAGGAGTATGCAGTTTTTTATTGTTTCTAACTTATATTTTACCCCTGTAAAACTATATGACAGAAAGCTTAGACAGACGGACCGATGTTTCAGATGTGAGACGGGAATAGGAGACCTGCTGCATGTGCTATGGGAATGTTGTAAAATCTCGCCTCTGTGAGGTGAAATTAGGCAGCGCATGGACCCATTTTTGAACTATACAGAATATATAACCCCGGAGGTTTGTGTTCTGGGTGATTTTTCAACAGTATCCGAGTCTTACCCAAATTCCATCTGTCTCTGATGCATTAGTCAAATCCTTCTTGGTTCAACATTGGAAGGATGATCAAGTTTATAAGTATGAGCAGTGGGTGCGGGATTTGGTGGGGGCTCTGGGTAGAATAAAGAGACAACTCTGTGGGGAGGGGAAAAAAGGGTTATATGCTAAGAGATGGTCAACTTTAGAAGCAATCTATGCGCTGCAGAGACCTGGTACCTAAATGCAGGTCCATCTGTCATGCTGTGATTAGCGGGAGCTTGGTATGTGGGAAAGAGAATTGGTTAAAAATGTACTTTGCTGACTCTATTGACTATTTTTGTTAGGGTATGGACAAAATGTGATTCAAGCAAGGGTCATAGGAGTTTAGGACTCCGGTCTTCCAGGCACCAGGTGGGGATGGGGACTCTCTCACTTTCCAGGTGACACGGCAGGATTCCACCTCCGACTAGGATTATTAGAGGTGATGAGGTTCATCGCAGGATAATAATTGTAAGATACTATACGTGCTGGCATAGTGGATCCTGTTCCTGTTTTTTTTTTTTTTCCTTAGAGTGCTGCATAGCTTTATTATTTATTTTTCGGGGTTGTACTTATTTGTAGCACCTGACTAAGATGGGCTGCAGGCTATTTTTTTTTACATATTAGGAATGCTACTTGAATTCCTGTACTGTTCGGAGAGGGATTCCTGTTGTGCATGTAAATATGTGATTGTACATAGTTCATGCAGTCAGTTTTGGACTGTATACCCTGGCTTGTCCAGGTTTCTACTTATTGATTTGGTAGATTGTAAACTTAAAAAGTTAATAAAGATTTGCTAAGCAAAAAAAAATAAGTGAGTCAAACCCACTCAGAACTAACATATGAGCATATGGAATTTGCCTGCAGATAAAGGCATATTGGTCTGAGTCTGCTCGATGTTGCAGCTAGATGCCCTATTCAGCAGCTGCCCCCCTCCCTTACTCCCCCTCTCTTCACCCTCCCTCTTACCCTCTCCCAGCCCCTTTTGAAGCAGCTCACTGTCCTGCAGGACACCACCTCTGCTGGTAACGAATTCCACTTGCCCACCACCCTCTCAGTAAAAAAATGTCTTCTCATCTCCCTCCCGAATCTATCCCCCTCCAATCTCATAGTATGGCCCCTGGCAACCCTCCCTTCCCTTACTTTGAATAGTCCCCCTGTCCCAGTCCTGTTTATGCCCTTCATGTACTTGAAGGTCTCTATCATATCCCTCCTGTCCCTCCTCTCATCTAGCGAGTACATGTTCAATTCCCTCAGTCTGCATGCATATGGTAAGTCCCCCAGTCCACAAATCATCTCTGTAGCCCTGCATTGCATGCCTTTCAGCAACTTAATGTGTTTCTTCAGATATAGGCGACAGTACTGCATGCAGTACTCCAGGTGTGGCCTTGCTAGTGAGATATACAATGGTAGAATAACCTCCTCCCTTCTTGATGATATACCCCTGGCAATACAACCCAGCATTTTATTGGTCTTTGCAGCCGCTATCCTACATTGAGCTGAGTTGTTTATTGATCCCGTTATAAGTACCTCCAAATGCTTTTCCTCCTCAGTCACGGCTGGCTGTACCCCACCCAGTTGGTAGCTCCTTCTTGATTTTTTTGCCCCAAAATGCAGCACTTTGCATTTTTTGGCATTGAACCCCAATTACCAGGTGTCCGACCAGGTCTCCAACTTTGTCAGATCCTCCTGCAACCCCTGCCAACCCCCAATGTCATCCACCACCACCCCCATCTTGGTATCATGTGCAAACAGACTGATTTTTCTCTCAATACCCACTGAAATGTCTGCAATGAATATCCTAAATAACACTGGTCCCAACACTGAGCCCTGTGGAACTCTGCTCATCACCTCCCTTGGTGATGAGAGCTCCCTATCCACCATCACTCTCTGTTGCCTTCCACTTAGCCAGTTCCTTACCCATCCCACCATCCTAGCACCCACCCCCGTGCCTTCTAGCTTACTTCTAGCTTCCCATGTGGCACAGAGTCGAATGCCTTACTGACGTACAGATACAGGATATTGACTGCATGACCCCCATCCAACTGTCTAGTTACCCAGTTATAGTATTCCACCAGGTTGGTCTGACAGGATCTGCCAGTGACAAAGCCATGCTGTCTGTTGTACTGCAGCCCATCTGCCTCCAGAAGAGACACCAGCCTCTCCTTCAGGATTGGCTCTATCAGATGTGAGGCTCACTGGCCTATAGTTCTTAGGTTCAAACTTGGGGCCACTCTTATGGAGGGGAACCACATGAGTCATCTTCCAGTCCTGAGGTACACACCCTGAGTTCAATGAGGCACTGAACAGATCTGCCAAGGGCCCCAGTAGGACCTCTGCCAGCTTTTTCAGTACCCTGGGGTGGATGCCATCTGGCCCTGGCACCTTGCCCACCCTCAAGCCCTCTAGCATCCTACTTTCTGTGATTACCCCGTCTGTCACCTCCTCCCCCTTCTTTTCTGCCTTCCCACCCCCTTGGGTATCTCACCCCCCCTTTAGTAAATACCGAGCAGAAGTAATCATTAAGTGCTTCTGCCTTTTCTCCCCCATTTTCCACCCATCCCCCTTTCTTCCTAATCTTAAAATCTGTTCCTTACAGTTCCTTTTCTCCCTGATGTAACTAAAGAATTCCTTCTCCCCCTCCTTAATGCCTTGTACCAGCATGCGCTGCTTAGAAGTTTTACCACCCTTACTGCCCTTGTCACTTCCCTTGCTTCCTTCAGGTACTCCTCCCTGTCCTCCCCCTCCCTATTTTCTTGTTTCTCTTAAAGGCCACTCTTTTCCCCCTTATCTTTACCATAACACCCCTGCTCATCCAGCTTGGCTTTTTCACCGTAGCCTTCTTACTCTGAACCCTGCTGCAGGATATGGTTGCCTCTCCTATCCAGTTCTTTATGAGCTCCCATCTCTGGTTAGTGTCCATGCTAGGCTGGATTCTGGCTAGATACCCTCTTACTACTTCCTCCATCCTCACAAAAGAGGCCCTTCTGAAGTCAAGAACCTTTGTGTTGGATGCTACTTCCTCTTTGCCCATACTCAATGTGAACCAAACTGAATGGTGATCGCTCCCTGCCAGTGGTTTGTCCACCCTCAGATCCCTCACGAATTCCCCATTAGTCAGTACTAGGTCAAGGGTGCTAACCTCCCCTGGTTGGTTTGCTGACCACCTGTAAAAGTAAGCTTTCCTTGAAAGCCTCCAGCAGTATCTGCTCCCATCTACTGTTGGCGGCTGGGATTCCCCCATCTAGTCCTGGCATGTTGAAGTCCCCCACAACTACCACACTTCCCTTCCCACATGACCGCCTAATCTGTTCTACTAGTTCCCTAACTCCTCCTTCTGGGAGGGTGGTCTGTATACCACTCCCATCCTGAGAGTCCTATTTCTGGAATCCTGGATTAGCAACCATAATGACTCTGTACTGCCCTCTTCTCCCTCTTCCCTTACACATCTCAGACCTTCCCTTACATATAGCACCACCCCACCTTTCCATTTACCCTATCCCTGTGGAATCACCTGTAACCTGTTACTGTCAGGTCCCAGTCATGGTATTGGGTGGCCCATGTTTCAGTGATGGCTGCCATGTCCACCTCCACCTCTACCATGAGGGCCTGTAACTCAGTCATTTTATTCCACAGACTTCTAGCATTCAGTGTGACCACCTTCCATCTCCTTATTTCCCCCCTCATCCCTCTGTCCTCTGCTTCTTGCATGCACTTTTGTACTTTCACCTAATTCCATGTCCCTGATTTGGGGGGTAAGCTCGTGTGACTTCCCTTCCTATGGCCTCTTCATGCCCTCTCTCCACCTGCCACCACCCTCTCCTAGTTTGAATTTCCAGCTACCTCAATGTACTCTCCAATCCTCCGTTTCAACACATTCTTACTCTCTTCACTTAAGTGCAATCTAGCCCTAGCGTATAGACTACTGTCTTCCCAGATCCTTCCCCATCCTCCCACCAACCCATACCCTTTGGTATGACACCATGCTCTTAACCACTTGTTAAATTCCTTGATTCTCCATTTTCTTGCTGTGCTTGCCTTGGGCACTGGTAGTACCTCTGAAAAAGTTACTGATCTGCCTGCCCCCTCGCATAATGTTCCCAGCTCCTCAAACCTCTTCTGGTCTACATCTATTGCCCTATCAGCCAAGTTGTTTGTCCCCAAATGTATTATTAAATCAGGTTTCTCCCTTCCCCTTCTAGCATACTTCAGGACTGACTGCCCCACCCTTTCTGCTGTGATTCCTGGCATGGCTGCCACCCAGATATGACTGTGCCTTTACCCCTTGCTTCCCCACCTGATACCTCTTAACATTGAATCCACCAGTACTAATATCCCTCCCTATTTTCATCTACCCACTTCCCTTCCTTCCTCCCTCACCTATCCGACTCATCTTCCTCTTGCACAACATGCCCCATCTCCGTCCTTGTTGCATGTCCCCCATCAGTTTTTCCCCCATCCCATTTACATTCAGGTTACCCTCTTCCTCACTATACACATCCTTCCCCTCCATAATTGTGCTAATGTTACCTGAAGACCCTACCCTTATTCCTCCTTCCACCTTCCCCATGATCTCCCATCCTCTCATTCTGAGTTCTTGTCCTGTGCCTCTTCCCCTTGTCCCCCCCGCCATCTTCCTCCTTCCATCGTCTACCCTGTCACCTTCCTTTATTACCCCTACTCAGTGACCCAAGGCCTGGGTCGTTGTCCCCCTCTGCTACCCCACATCCTCTCTCCCCTCTTGCTGCACTAAGTGACCTCCCTCCCTTGTTCTCCACCCTCCTCCCCTCACCTCTGAACCATTGCCTTCTATAGCCTGGCTCACTAGCCTCAGCTCCTCCTGTAGCCCCTCGATCACTTTTCTGAGTTGCCCAGTTTGGGTGCACACCTGACATCCTCCCATTCTCCATGCAATTTTAAGAAATATTGGTGTTCTGCAGTTGTTGCATCCCACCACCCTCACCATTTCACTATCTTCCCACCAGTAACCCCTTGCATTTCCATTAAATGGATCCCCTTCTCTCCCCCATGTCACCCCTTCCCTGGTCTATCCCTGCTAAACATGTCCAAATTTGGCAAATTATGCATACATCAATGGATACAGAGCACTATCTGTAATTTTTTACCAATTTTACTGTCTTACCAATTGAAATTTTCCTACCAGCCCTCATCCCGTAGCACATATAGTCCCCATCACACCCCTTCACTGATCTGCCTAGGAGATGCCTTATACACTTCTATATAATTATGTGCTGCTTTCTAGATGTCTCCCTAGCTGCTCACACCCTTAATATGTGCAACTTATATTGTACGGTTCCAATGAGCTGTCTTATTTATCTTCATACACTACCTCAATTGTCCAGTCTATGACCCTGCTTAGGCACTAATTGCCATTTTAAAGTCTCACCATCAGCCACAGTCCAAGTTCCTCAAGTAGTGATCAGCCCTTTCCTGACCTTTTTAGCTCTTCTTCTGCATCAAGTCCTTCCCTCTTGAGGGCGGCACCCTCCACTGCTCTTCAGTCTCAGGCTTATTTATTGCTCCTCCCTGGAGAAGTTCCCACCTCCTTCACTGGCCATTTAATAGAGGTCGGGGGCCGGCTGAACAGGTGGGAGAAAATGCTCCCTCAGTCTCTGCTCTGGTCGCTGCCCCCTGCTGAGCATCCCCTTCCTTCTGCTGTGCTCCTCCGGTCCTCTGCTTCTGCTGGTGTGGCTGTGGCTGCGGCTGCGGCTGCTGTGCTTCTCCAGTCCTCCACTCCTGCTGGTGCTGCTATGGCCACTGGGATCCCCTGATTCTACTAATTCAAATATATCAATTAGGATCAGTTTAAACCAGGGTTTGAGTTCAAATTTTGTTAAGTCTGATTACTCCTTCAAGAACAATATCTCATAATTATTTCCAAAGAAGCCACGATGCCACCCATGGAAGGAATACTGGAAGATTTATCAGGAAAATAAACATAGGTAGTGCTCCAAAATAAAGAAACAGAGGGTCATCATAGGCATTGCACCATTTGGCATCCTTATATAGAGTTAGCAAAATGCCGTAGGACCACCAGTGATACTAGAATAGAGGTTCGTCAACCATTCAGTGACTCATATCCATGTGTAGGAGTCCCACTTTAAACTTCTTTTTTAATGAACATTCTGTAGGGATTGTAAATTAAAATGAGTTATAGCAAAAACAGTGAAATGAGCATAAAAGAGCTCAAGATCCAAAACAAAGCGCAACACCACTTTTTTTTGGGTGGGTGCCCCATTGCCCATCACCTTAGGTCGCTAAAATAGCATCTCTTATAAAAGGAAAACCAAGAGGTGTTGCAAAATGAGGCAAACTATCCATTTTATAAATATGAATTGCAGAAAGGAGTTCTCAGTCCAGAGTTATAACTTTGAAACGTGATGGGATATTCAAAGTCCCAATCTTTTGGTTCCGTTAATAGGCTGGGTAATTTAACTCTGAAGAAGAAAAAGTAAAAACAATACCTCTTGGGGCAGAATACCCCATAAACAACCATCACCCTTCACTGAAACAGCGTCTTATATGAGCTTGCAGGAAGAAACTGCCATGCCTAGAACTTGTACAGCAATATTTTATTCCCTTTTCTTTGGCTGGGGAATCAGGAGTCCAGGAGTCCAATCTCCCTCCCAGAAGGGTCTCTCCCAGTCAGCCTTCATCGTGATTCTTATGGTCAATTTTCTAGCCTCCAATAATATGTGGACTGGAAACACCTAGGGAGTAAAAACAAGAGAATCGCTTATCTGAGCACAGTAAATTTTATTCTTCTGATACTTACTTAGTCCCCCCAAACCAAGGCAAAAATAGTATACATTTTTAAGTATTGTTTAGGCATTTCAGCACTTATCATGCACCTGTTGAAAACTGTGTCATCTTTTTCAGGAGTTTTCCTGGGTCCTGTCTCTTTTGATATATAAAATTGAACATTTCAGCACTACTAGCGCACCTTTCTGGATTCTCAGTGTTTCTTTAGACCCAAGATTATATCCATAGTATCTAGCGATGTGTCCCACAGAAAGCATGGTCACAAAAAAGGTATTCATTAGTTAAATGTATCTTTTGTAAAGACTTTGCTGGTGCCCCATAATACTGCTTCAATTGATTTATAGGTGTACTATCAAGCAAGATCAAACACCTCATATAAAAGAGTCCAGCTATTAAGCTTTTAAAAGTGCGTCAATATATTCAGTGTCAGTATGCAGCACCAATTTAATTCTCAGGAGTACTCAAATATGATTGAGTGGCTTCAAAGTTTCAAGAGTTTTGCCAAAGCCTCATAAACTTACAAGCATAAGGTTTTATATTTGTGTTTACTGTGGCTGCCTCACATAAATGATCTGTTTTCATAAAAAATCACCATGAAGCAGGGCGAGACAAATAGAGATGCCATTTATATGTATGAAATGTGGGGTTAATGTGCTGGCAGAACTCAAGAATATGTATACATGTTCATTTTCTAAAAGAGATTCTGCATACTGTAGTTTTATAGACTTCTCCCACTCAAAAGTCTCGAAAGACTCCAGCAGCTACCTGTATTAAACTTTTTTGTTTCTTGCTTCCTCATGTCCAAACTGTTGGTCGATCCACCTCCTTTGTTTCAGTCAAGCCCCTTCTTGGGCTGTTAATATTTTAAAAGTTCAGAAAGCCAGAATGCCAGAGTCTTCAGTCTGGCCAGTAACACCCGAGACAGGGCTGAAAGTTCAAAGCTGTTGTTATAATTAAAATAGGCCCCTGACTTACAGGCTAGCAATCGTTAAAATATAAAAATATTAGTTTAATAAAATAAACGGTGCCATAAAACAGAGCTCAGAAGCAGAGCACAAAAATGGAGCACGTGCGGAGCGGCAGTGCGGCCATCTTGACGCTCCCCCCATGTGTGGCAATGCAGCTCATTGCAGCACCATGTCTAAGCAAGAGGAGTGGCTATACACTCTACCAGCAGAAAAACCTGGAGATCTCATGTAAGGATATAAGGGACATACATTTTAATATCTAAACCACCATATGTCTTGAGATCTTCAGAGTCCTATAGTAAGCAAACAAATGCCCTGGGAATCTAAGGGTCTTAATTTGCCATGGGTAACTATAGCACTGTGAGCCTTACCTCAGTGCTTGGCAAAATGTGAATTATTCATAGGCTACGCAGTGGTTTAGCACATGGAAGAGAATTGGCTCTTCTTTAGAACACAGCATAGTTTCACAAAATGTAGATCCTGACAAACAACCTAATTCCCTTCTTCAAGGAAGTAACAAGGGAGGCGGATAAGGTCTGGGATGTGGATGTAGTCTATCTGAATTTCAGCAAGGTCTTTGACACTGTACAGCATGGAAATATCATGCAGAATTTAATGTAACATGGAGTCTATAAAGTATCAAAATAGTTGCCTGCACTAGTCAAATATATAGCCTGTGACTGTGTATCACAATTACCAGCGGCATATAGTTGCCTGAAAAGCAGAAACACACATAGTAGGAAAATACAGATCTATGCTATTCAAAATGTTACAAGTGCTTAGATGTCAAAAAGTGCAGCAGTTCATAAAAGAAGCATACAAAAAAGAATATACAGTTCAGTTAGAACAAAGGCCCAAAAGGTATGAGGTCCTACTGCTGCACCTCAACTAACTTTACATTAAGGCTTTCTCAAGCATGAAAGCCTCAGGGTGAAACTAGTTGAGGTTTAGCTGTGGGACCTGATACCTGGTGGGCCTTTGTTCTACATGGACAGTACTGCAATTTTTTATTTTTTTGGTATACTTCTTTCATGCACTGGTACGCTTTTTCATATCTCAGCACTTACACTGTTGCACTTTGAATAAACAGCATAGATCTGTATCTTCAGCCTATGTTTGTCTATGTTTTTTAGGCATCTATCTTCTGTTCGTAATTGCAATATTCAGTCAAAAGCTGTGTTTGGCTCATACAAGGGGCTGTTTGTTTTTAGTTTTTGGATTTACTTCCTAGAACAACCTTCTCCAGGAGCAGTCAGGCATGTGTTTACTTAGTCCATAAAGTATGCAGAAAGTGGATAGGAAATTGACTGATAGGAAGCAAAGAGTGGTGGGAGATGACTGCCATTCAGGGCAGAGGAGGAATACGCTAATTGGATCCCATTCTAAGTTCTGGATCTATAGCTCCTTTTTATTTTAAATCCATGTTTTATCCCCTTCTGGCTAGATGCCACAGATAAGGCATCTTGTTGACAACCTCCCAGCCCTGACAATCCTCCTGCCTCTCTCATCTTGTTCCCTCGTAACTCAACTCTGCACCCCCATGGAGGGGACTTTGGGTAGAGATTCCTCCCCTCCAGTACAGAATTCAGTATTGGAGGAGTGGAGAGTGTGAGCTCAAAGAGTTCTAACACCATCAGGCAGGTAACCATTTTGGTTTCTAATTTTAATCATGGTCCATCCAGCTGGTACTTGAACTTTAGCACAGCTGTTTCTCCTGATGTCATAATACACACTAACATAACATTTTGTAAAGAAGGAAGACCCCTGGTCCATTGAGTTCTTTACCCTACCAACTCAGTGGGAATCTGTCACCCTTTTTATGATGGCTTAGAGAAGCTAAGAGCAGGCTTCTTGTTAGCAGTTTGATGGGTGTGGCCACAGCAGGAAAAAGTGAATGTAATCTGTTTTGCTCCCTCCAGCAGAGACAGAGCAACTAAGCAGGAGGTGACCAGTATGCAGCTGTAATGCAAAGCTATAGGATGTGTAAGGATCCACAGCACTGCACAGAAATAGAAGCAAGTTTAGGAACTATTTGCAGAAAAAATTGTGCTGGAACTGCAGTTATTTTTTTCCCTTTGCAACATATGGCATAGTATTGGTCCAATAAATGTTTCCAGAATGCTGCTTGTTTTTGTTTTCCTGCACAGTGTCTGTGAACCTGTATTGCTATGGACATGAATGATTGTCCTAACAACTTAATTACCAAAATAGCCCTTGGCTGTGCCCTCTTAAGTGCCTTTTTCTACAAAAAAAATGTATTCCTCTCTTCAGAATTTTGAGGTAAACAAATGGAGCTTGATTCATAACTTTTTACAAACAGGAAAATAAATGTATTCATCTGTGACAAACTCAAGCTCTGCTGTGCTTTGCTGTCATGGTTTATTATGCCAATAGAAACCCTTGATGAAATTCTGGGGCTAACATATATGTTTTAAAGCCACAAATAACATTTAGTAATACTGTACATCCATATCAAATCTGGTTAGTCATACCGATGCTATTTTTCAAGTGACTAGATGAACTCTCTTTAGACGTGCCAAGTTTGTTTCTTAACAGATCAAATTAGTCTACAATAGAGGTGGGCAAAACAAAGAAGGTTCCAGTTCTGGTTTTGTTAAATCAACCTTGGTTTTGGTTCTATTTCTGGTTTTGGATTCAAGTCACTTCAGTTTCCTTTCCCCAATACAATTTTAAGAATACTCTCCCCGCACAAACTGTAACAAAGCCTTTCCCTTTATGTGACAAAAAGCCCATGTCAAAGGTCTCCCCCGACAATCCCACTGCATATCTGGCTTTCTGCCAGTCTCTCTTTCCTCCCACCTGACACATTTAATAATAGTACCCCTACCTAACCCTACCTCTGAAGAAAAAGGAAAGTATCGCTTTTATACCACCCTTTAAACACACTACTTCCCAATGTGCTGTACAAAGCAATGAGAATGATCCTGATGGTGCAGATACTGTCATCGATGAATATACAGTTTAGGTTTAAGAGATCTTTGCGGTCTGCTTTTGCAGTCAAATGCAGTTGTAACCTTTAAACAGTTTTATTTGGTTTCTCACAGCACGTAACCTGTGACTTTTGATACAACAATCTATACGGAATTTTTCAAAACTTTATGTACTTGTTCTGCCTTAAGTGGTTGGAGCTTGACTCGACTGCATTTCCACTGGAACTGCCTATTGTAGTTGTAATGTTTTTTGTGACTATGTATGTGCCATGGAAACCTTTGTAAATGAGCAACTGTACTCAAAGGTGATCTCTGAAGTTTTCAACAAATAAATAAAAAATAAATTGAGTTCTATGCAGTGCATTTCATACAAACTCTATCCCAAAGTGCTTTCAATCTTGGAGAAAGAGGGGAAAGAATGTTACTGCCATTTGTTGTACAAGATTCAAACAGCAGATAGAGTACATGAAGACTAATCAAAGAGCAGTTACGTGAGTTGCTTTGGTCACATAGTAAATGGCAGTAGTGGCATTTTAAAATTTGGTTTTCTAGCTTAACAGCACTGTTGTAACCACTAGACCAAATTGCCTTTATTGTCAAAAAGTGAAAAAAGTACTGCAACAGTGTGCAAGGTAATTTATATAGAGGACAAGAACAGAGTATAAAATGAATGAGGTGGTAGTGACAAGTTTATCAGAAAAAAACGGACTGGGGGGTTGGGTGGTGGTGTTAATAATGAAGAACATGAAGGCATTGGCACAGTGTAGCAGGGTCATGGAAAAGACAAGATGCTGTATTGCATAGGGAGAGGAATCCCTAGAAGAATGATAGAGGTAATACAGTCCCTATATAGATTTCTGGTTGCTCTTACTTGGAGTGTTGTATGCAATTTTGGAGTGCACATTTCAGAAAGGACAGGAACAGGTTAGAGGCAGTGCAGATACAAGCCATGAGAAGTATAGAAACATAGAAACATAGACTTTGATGACAGATAAGGACCGCTAGGCCCATCTAGTCTGCCCATTTCCCTACCTACAGGATAGGCCGCAGATCCTAGTTAACCAACAGCCTATTTCTTCCTACCCCCCACAAGAATTACCTTATGTCTGTCCCATGCATTCTTGAATTCTCCCACAGTTTTAGACCCCAAAACCTCCTCAGGAAGGCTGTTCCATGCATCCACTACCCTCTCTGTGAAATAATACTTCCTCACATTGCCCCTGAATCGCCCTCCTTCTATCTTTAAATTGTGTCCCCTTGTTCTTGCAAGTCTCTTTTTCTGAAAGATGCTACCCTCTTGGACTTTGTTGATTCCACTGAGATACTTAAAAGTTTCTATCATGTCCCCCCTCTCCCTTCTTTCCTCAAGGGTATACATGTTAAGCTCCTTTAGTCTCTCCTCATGATGCTCTTGCAGACCCTGTACCATTTTAGTTGCCCTCCTCTGGACTGCCTCTATCCTGTCTATGTCCTTGCAGAGATGGGGTCTCCAGAACTGGACACAGTACTCAGATGGGGTCTCACCAACTGTCTGTACAGAGGGATAACAAC
Organism: Neoceratodus forsteri; assembly: GCA_016271365.2. Lineage (NCBI taxonomy): Eukaryota > Metazoa > Chordata > Ceratodontiformes > Ceratodontidae > Neoceratodus > Neoceratodus forsteri. Next base: position 1,900,727 of record JADMNL010000041.1, on the reverse strand, counting down.
TTCCTGTTTTCTGCTGATGATGCCTCTCCTGTACATCCCAGTATACCCCCAGCCCTCCCTACTGCCTTCTCACATTGCTTGCTAACCTTAAGGTCATCTGATATGATTACCCCCAGGTCCCTTTCCTTTTTTGTTGTTGTTACTACCTCCACACCCACTGTGTATTTTTCCCCTGGGTTCTTGTTTCCCAGGTGCATTATTTTGCACTTCTTTGCATTGAATCCTAGCTGCCAAACTTCTGATCATTCCTCCAACCTTGCCAAGTCCCTTTTCATCCTGGGGCAACAAGACAGGTCAGGTGAGGAGTGCATGGAGTATCTCAGCATGTGTGCGCTGGAGGTCAGGGGAGAGAGGGGTGACATGATTGAGATGTTCAAGTACTTCTGCAGAATAAACAAGGCAGACAGCAGTGAGCTGTTCACAATTAATGATAACATGAATACTAGGGGTGGCTTCCTGAATCTTGCAATGGGAGTGTAGAAAAAAAAGGAGACAGCACTCACCTCCCCTTGTGGGTCTCAGTATATCCATTATGTAGACTCAGTACTATTAAAGTAGTAAATGTCCTCCATTTATTCTGAAATATGTGCAAACAACCAAACATATGCTCACACATACTACATTTCAGATGGCTACAAAGTCAGAGAAAGCCGCCACTGACCTGACATTTCATGCCCCTCTCCCAGGCACATTGTCAGAGGTTAGTGGTCACAGGTATTAACATTTG